>CM077674.1:7500-4880000 GCA_039707655.1 Elymus sibiricus | reverse complement strand
TTTTCCCTTTTTAGTTGGTTGCTTCTCAATATATTTGCTAGCCTTCATTTGTACTAAGCAGGAATACTGCTTGTGCATCCAAACTCCTTAAACCCAAGTTTTGCCAAATGAGTCCACCATACCTACATATATGTGGTATTTCCATGCCGTTCTAAGTAAATTTGCATGTGCCAACTCTAATTTTCAAAATAATTTTCCGTTTTGTGTGCCCGTACCGCTCATGAAGCGGCAGGGGGTGGACAATATTTTCCATGCTAGGTGTGTTATTCTCACGATGAGTGTTTATTCACTTGTCATTGCACGAGAGAGTGGCCGGTAATAGGGATGCCCAGTCCCACAATGAATCAAAAATTAATAACAACAAAATTCCTTGGAAAGTGTTGGTATGGAGGGCACCCGTGGATAGGGCTAGCCATGGATTGTGAAAGAATGGTGGAAAGGAAATAAACTTTACTTTCTGTTTGGGAACCGCCTATGATGTGTCTAGCATGGAAGATATTGGGAATTCTCGGTCGTTTTCGTTGACAGGAAAAGCATGCCTCTTAAAATATTTTCATCTCTCTAATTTAAGCTTTGAGCTCTGGCACATTTGCAAATCTCTGCTTCCCTCTGCGAAGGGCCTATCTATTTACTTTTATGCAATTTTTATTTTTATTTTGAGTCTCCATCTTCTCTTACAAAGCACCAACTAGAGAGCATTATTGTCATACTTGTGCATTGGGTGTAGCTAATATTGATTGTGTTTCATGAATGGATCAATGATTATGCATAATGGGCTAGGGATAACTTTCTTTAGCGTTGATATTTTGAAAGACATGGTTGCTTGTTAGTATGCTTGAGTATTTATGTCTTCATGTCAAATTATAGACTATTGCTTTGAATCATTCAAGTCCAAGTGTCCATGCAACAAAAGAAAAGATTATATGATGATTATGATAGGTAGCATTCCACATCAAAATCTCTGTTTTTAATTGCTACTTTATTATGATGACTTTTATGAGAAAAAGTTGCTGTTATGATGCTAGGAAAAGTGATTGAAATTATCATTGATCAAACTTATGCACTATGCTAGCATTCAGACTTCATAAATTATTTCTTTTATCATTTACCTACTCGAGGACGAGCAGGAATTAAGCTGGGGGATGCTGATACGTCTCCAACGTATCTATAATTTATGAAGTATTCATGCCATGTTTATTATAGTTTTGTATGATTTTGGTGCATTTTTATATGGGTTTTATATGATTTTCATGGACTAACATATTGACCTAGTGCCAGTGCCAGTTGCTGTTTTCTGCTTGTTTTTGGTTTTCCAGAAAATCCATATCAAATGAAGTCCAAATGCAGCGAATCTTTTTGACGATTTTTTCTGGAAGGAAATAGACCCAAGAAGCTTCGGAGGAGCAGCAGAACAGCCACAGAGGCCCCACGAGCCACTTGGGCGCACCTGCCCCCCCAGGCGCGCCCTGGTGCCTCGTGGGCCCCCTGTGGCACCTCTTTGCGTGATTCCAACGCTGAAAAATCATATATATTCAGAAACCCCCGAAAGTTAACATAGATGAGTTTTTACACCGCCGTAAGCCTCTGTACCAAGGAGATCCCATCTAGAGCCCTTTTCTGGCACCCTGCCGGAGGGGGGAAAGCATCATCGGAGGCCATCTTCATCATCCCGGCGGTCTCCATGCCGAGGAGGGAGTAATTCACCATCGGGGATGAGGGTTTGTACCAGTAGCTGTGTGTTTGATCTCTCTCTCTCTCTCTCTCTCTCTCTCTCTCTCTTGTGTTCTTGATTTGGCACCATCTTGATGTACCGCGAGCTTTGTTAATGTAGCTGGATCATATGATGTTTTCCCCTCTCTATCTTGTTGTGATGAATTGAGTTTTTACCTTTGAGGTTTCACTATTATCGGATTGAATACTTTTATGGGTTTGAGAACACTTGATATATGTCTTGCATATGAATACCCGTGGTGACAATGGGGTATTATATTGATTCACTTGATGTATGTTTTGGCACTCAACTTGCGGATTTCCGAGGTGACATTGGGGTAATCTATGCATAGGGGTTGATGCACGTTTTCATCCTAGTTTCTCCGGTAGAAATCTTGGGGTACTCTTTGAAGTTCTTTGTGTTGGATTTAATATTATGAATCTGAAGTTGTTTGATGTATATCGAATAATCATCTCACGGATACTTGTGGTGACATTGGAGTATCTAGGTGACATTAGAGTTGGTTGATGCCTATCATATGGTGTTATTTTAGTACGAACTCTAGGGCCGTTTGTGACACTTATAGGGATGGCTCAATAGATTGATCGGAAAGGATAACTTTGAGGTGGTTTCATACCCTACAACAATTTCTATCTTATGTTCTCCGCTAATAGGAACTTTGGAGTGATTCTTTGTCGCACGTTGAGGGATGGTTATATGATCCAATTATATTAGCATTGTTGAGAGATTGCACTAGCAAAAGTATGAACCCTAGGCCTTGTTTATAAGCATTGCAATACCGTTTGTGATCACTTTTATCATTTGCTACCTTGCTGTTTTTATATTTTCAGATTACAAAAACCTATTTCTATTATCCATACTACACTTGTATCACCGTCTCTTCGCCGAACTAGTGCACCTATACAATTTACCATTGTATTGGGTGTGTTGGGGACACAAGAGATTTCTTGTATTTGATTGCAGGGTTGTTTGAGAGAGACCATCTTCAACCTACGCCTCCCATGGATTGATAAACCTTAGGTCATCCACTTGAGGGAAAATTGCTACTGTCCTACAAAACTCTGCGCTTGGAGGCCCAACACGAGTGTACAAGAATAAGTTATCTAGTAGACATCACCCATCATGCTCAATCATTGATCCATTCATGAAACACACTCAATATTAGCTACACACAATGCAGAAGTATGACAATAGTGCTCTCTAGTTGGTGCTTTATAAGAGAAGATGGAGATTCAAAATAAAAATAAAAATTGCATAAAAGTAAATAGATAGGCCCTTCGCAGAGGGAAGCAGAGATTTGCAAATGTGCCAGAGCTCAAAGCTTAAATTAGAGAGATCAAATTATTTTGAGATGCATGCTTTTCCTCTCAAGGAAAACGACCGAGAATTCCCAATATTTTCCATTCTAGACACATCATAGGCGGTTCCCAAATAGAAAAAAAGTTTATTTCCTTTCCACCATTCTTTCACAATCCATGTCTAGCTGTATCCACGGGTGCCCTCCATACCAACACTTTTCAAGGAATTTTGTTGTTATTAATTTCTGATTTCATTGTGGGACTGGGCATCCCTATTACCAGCCACTCTCTCGTGCAATGACAAGTGAATAAACACTCATCGTGAGAATAACACACCAAGCATGGAAAATATTGGCCACCCCCTGCCACTTCATGAGCAGTATGGGCACACAAAACGGAAAAATTATTTTGAAAATTAGAGTTGGCACACGCAAATTTACTTGGAACGGCATGGAAATACCGCATATAGGTAGATATGGTGGACTCATTTGGCACAACTTGGGTTTAAGGAGTTTGGATGCACAAGCAGTATTCCCGCTTAGTACAAATGAAGGCTAGCAAATAGATTGAGAAGCAACCAACCAAAAAGCAAAAACGGTCATAAACATGCATTGAACATAACTAATACCGAATAATGCACCATAAGTACGATATAATTTCTTTGCATAACTATTGAGTTAATGTGCATGCATAGGGAGTCACAAACCTTAACACTAATATTCTTACTAAATCACAATTACTTACTAACATGACTCACATATTATCATCTCCATATCGCAAAACAATTGCAAGGAATCAAACTAATCATATCCAATGATCTATATGAAAGTTTTTATTATATCCCTCTTGAATATTCATCACTTTGGGACCAAATTCATATCTTGTGCAAATTACCATTACTATTATCCACTCTCAAGAAGATATAAGTGAAGCATGAGAGTGCAAATATTTCTTCAAAATTTTAGTCTTATCAACTCTCAAAATAATATAGGTGAAGCATGAGAGTTCAAATATATCTTCAAAATTTTAATCTTATCAACTCTCAAAATAATATAAGTGAAGCATGAGAGTTTAAATATTTCTTCAAAATATAGCCACCGCCGTGCTCAAAAAGATTTAAGTGAAGCACTAGAGCAACTTCCTAGCTCAAAAGAAATTTAAGTGAAGCACATAGAGTATTCTAACAAATTACGATGAACGTGTGGCTCTCTCAAATAGGTGTGTCCAGCAAGGATGATTGTGACAAACTAAAAAGAAAACTAAGCAAAGACTCATATAATACACGACGCTCCAAGCAAAACACATATCATGTGACGAATAAAAATATAGCTCCAAGTAAAATTACCGATGGTTGGTAGAAGAAAGAGGGGATGCCTTTCGGGGCATCCCCAAGCTTAGACGCTTGAGTCTTCCTTGAATATTACCTTGGGGTACCTTGGGCATCCCCAAGCTTAGGCTCTTGCCACTCCTTATTCCTTCATCCATCGTGATCTCACCCAAAACTTGAAAACTTCAATCACACAAAACTTAACAAAACCTTCGTGACATCCGTTAGTATAACAAAATAAATCACTACTTTAAGTACTGTTGCAAACCCATTCATATTTTATTTTTGCATTGTACCTACTGTATTATAACTTATCCATGGCTTATACCCCCCGATACAATCCATAGTTGCATCAAAACAAGCAAGTAATGCATCAAAAACAGAATCTGTCAAAAACAGAACATTCTGTAGAGATCTATTTAAAAGCTATACTTCTGTAACTCCAAAAATTCTGAAAAATTAGGAAAACGTGGGAAATTCATATACCAATACTGTGTAAACATTTCAGATTTTTTTTACTCTCCAGTACGGCACTAAAATTCCAGCACTGGACGCAAAACTTTCTGTTTTCCAAACAGCATCAATTATACTATCTTCCAAATCATCCCAAAGGCTTTAGTTGGCACAAACACTAATTAAAACATAAAAACTCAATCATAACAGTAGCATAAATGTGGAAACACACAATAACAGAAACAAAAAGTAAAAATTTATTTTATTCAGTGGGTTGCCTCCCAACAAGCGCTATTGTTTTATGCCCCTAGCTAGGCATAATGCATAGTTTCAAGCATTGTCATCCTTCAAATTAATTCCATAAGTGGCCCTCATAATGGATTCATATGGTGCTTTAATTTTCTTCCTAGGGAAATGTTCCATACCCTTCTTTAATGGAAACTGAAATTTTATATCCCCTTCTTTCATGTCAATAACGGCACCTATGGTTCGTAAGAACGGTCTACCAAGAATTATGGGGCAAGAAGGGTTGCATTCAATGTCAAGTACAATAAAATCAATAGGCACATAGTTCCTATTTGCAAGAATAAGAATATCATTAATTCTACCCAAAGGCTTTTTAATAGTAGAATCCGCAAGATGCAAATTAAGAGAACATTCATCTATATTGGTAAAGCCTAGCACATCACATAGAGATTTTGGAATTGAAGAAACGCTAGCACCCAAATCACATAAAGCATTGCACTCATAATTTTTAACTTTAACTTTAATGGTGGGTTCCCATTCATCATATAATTTTCTAGGAATTGAAATTTCTAGTTCTAGCTTTTCTTCTAATGCTTTCATCATTGCTTCTACGTTGTGTTTAGTAAAAGCCTTATTTTGCTCATAAGCGTTGGGTGAATTTAACATGGATTGTAACAAAGAAATACATTCAATCAAGGAACAATTGTCATAATTAAAATCTTTGTAATCCAAGAGAGTGGGCACATCGCTAGTTAAAGTTTTTACCTCTCCAAACCCACTTTTATCAATTTTTTATCAAGATTTTCACCCTCTGAATTATGGGGACGCCTACTAGCTAAAGTTGACTCTTTTTCAGTCCCCTTTTCATCAAGTTTTATATTGCTAAACAAAGAATCAATAGATGAAACACCATCATTTTAATATCCTCATGATTACTACGATAAAAACCGGGAGGAATCGCTTTTTCTAAAAATTCTCGTTTAGCTTTTAGCATGGCGGTTCTTTTCTTACTCTCATCCATGGACACATATAAAGCTTTAATTGATTCATTTATATCAATTTTGGGTGGCATAATTTTAGTCTTAAGATTTTCCACATCATGAATAATTCTATCAATGCTCCTAGACATATCATCAAGTTTACTCAATTTTTCTTCTATCGTAGTGTTGAAAACTTTTTGAGTATTAATAAATTCTTTAATATTAGTTTCAAGATCAGAAGGCATCCTATTATTATTATAAGAATTACCATAGGGATTGCCATAATTATTAGAGGAATTTCCAGGAAACGGCCTAGGATTAAAATTACCTCTATAAGCATTATTATTAAAATTGTTTCGCGAGCCAAAATTCACATCTACGGGATCATTATTTTGCTCAATCAAAGTGGATAAAGGCACATCATTAGGATCAATAGGAGTATTTTTGCTAGCAACCAATTTCATAAGCGCATCGACTTTATCACTCAAAGTACTAATTTCTTCAACAAAATTCACCTTTTTACTAGTAGGAACTCTTTCAGTATGCCATTGTGAATAATTTGCCATAATATTATCAAGCAATTTAGTAGCTTCCCCCAATGTAATCTCCATAAAAGTACCACCCACGGTGGAATCTAAAAGATTTCTAGAAACAAAATTTAATCCCGCATAAAAAATTTGTATGATCATCCATAAATTTAAACCATGAGTAAGGCAATTTCTTATCATTAATTTCATCCTTTCCCAAGATTGGGCAACATGGTCGTGATCAAGTTGCTTAAAATTCATAATTTGATTTCTAAGGGAAATAATTTTCGCGGGAGGAAAATACTTGGTAATAAAAGCATCTTTACACCTATCCCAAGAATCGATACTATTTCGTGGTAAAGATGAAAACCAAATTTTTGCACGATCCCGCAATGAGAATGGGAATAATTTTAATTTCACAATATCATTATCCACATCTTTTTCTTTTGCATATCACACAATTCTACGAAAATGTTAAGATGGGATGCAGCATCTTCATTAGGACTACCAGAAAATTGTTCTTTCATAACAAGATTTAGCAATGCGGCATTAATATCACAAGTCTCCGCACTAGCGGCGGGAGGCACTACTAGGGAAAAGCTTATAGGTAGAACATTAGTAGTAGCGCGGGAAAATATGCAGCGCTGCTAATTAGTAGTAGCGTTGGGTTTGGACATCGCTACAAGTAAGGCCTTAGCAGTAGCGCTGGAAATACTTGTCGCGCTACTGCTAAGTGGGCCCCAACGTGCCCACCGACGCTAGCTGTAGTAGTAGCGCCCTCCAAAATACAGCGCTACTGCTAAGATTTTATCAGTAGCGCCGACTCTGACAAAACCGCTACTACTATTGGGCCCCACTTAGTAGTAGCGCTGCGTCGAACGAGCGCTACTACTATGCACCTTAGCAGTAGCGCCGGCAAAAATACAGCGCTACTGCTAGGCGTGGCTGGTGCCACCTCCTCACCCACCCCCTCTCCCCCTCCCCCTTCCTCCCCCCTTTGCCCTCTCCCCTCCTTTCCCCTCTCCCCTCTCTAAGTTACTTCTCCACCATTATTGCCCTTCTTCTCTCTTCGTTCTACCTCTCTTCTCTCCCCATTAATGCCCCCCTCCACCATAATTCTCCTCCATAAATGGCCTCTTTTCTCTATCTTCCTCATTTATTTAGCTCTCCCTCCTTCCATACATATATATCCCTTTCCCACTCCTAGATTTGTCTCATAGCTACCTAGCTCATCTCTCTCCCTCTCCATTAGTTAGCTAGAGTCATCTCTCCTCCCAACAACTAGATCTAGCTAGCTAGCCATCCACTTTCGATCCCTATAGGTAGCGAAGGCCTCATCTAACCGTGCTCGATCTCTCTCGGGAGATAGGTGAGTAAAAAGTTGTGCATTTCAAGAATGGGAATATGTGTGTTTGCGATATGAAGGGATTTGTGCGAGTGACATGCCCCCTGAGTTGCTTATGTTTTGCCAAAATGTCGATTTATTTCCGTTTCAGCGAATTTCGAGCAAACTCGATATGTCCTATTTTTAGGCAAGGTCATGCCAAATTTTTGTATGACTTTGATGCATGCATGCATTTTGTTTATAATCCTTTTGCTTGTTATACCGCGCAGTTGGTCATGAAGGTGAGTGGAAGGAAGGTGGAGCGATACTTGCAATCCGCGGTGATGGACATGTATGCAAATAATCGGACTGGGATTAGATGTCCGTGTACAAGATGCAAAGAAGGAGTCATTTTGGACCCCTTTGATCGTGGCAGTTTGAAGGCGCACCTGCTCATGAATGGTTTCATGGATGGCTATACTCGGTGGATAAGTGAAGATGATGATGAGGACGTCCACATGGCAGGCAATAACGACATGGGGCTAGACGAAGAGATGACCGATCGACCCGAAGACGATGGCGCCGAACATGGCGGCGGGGAAGAGTCCGGACATGGCGGCGGAGAAGATTCCGGACACGGCGAAGAAGAGTCTGGACATGGCGGAGAAGAGGCGGCGGAGACGCCGTAGTCTTTGACGCTACTAAGTTCAGTCGTGCAGGACCCTCATGTTCGAGACCTGCTTCGCAAGAATACGACTAGCGATAGAGCTGCTTCTAGAGAGGAGGCCAACTGGCGCAACTGGAAGTAGACTCGAAGACTCCATTGTATGACGGTTGCGATCCCGAGGTGACCCGCTGGAGCTTCACGCTCGAACTTCTAAAGACGAAGGCCAAAAACAAATGGACAGATGCAAGCCTCGATGAGCATTTGAAGCATCTACATAATAAAGTTCTTCCCGCGGGGAACGTGTGTCCTACTAGTGTCGAGGAGGCCAAGAAAATCGTTTGCCCTCTTGATCTGCCGCACATTAGATACCACGCATGCATCAACGATTGCATCATTTATCGGGAGGAGCACGCGGAAAAAACCAGCTGTCCAGTGTGCAATGCTTCGCGATACAATAAGGCCGGAAAGAAAGCTCCTCAGAAAGTTGTATGGTACTTTCCGATCACTCCCCGTCTGCAGCGGTATTTCGTAGATCCTAAGGAAGCAAAGCTCATGCGCTGGCACGTGGAGAGGAAGAAGCCCGACGATGGAGATGATCCGAAGCTGAGACACCTCGCAGATGCTAGCCAGTGGAGAGCATTCAACGCCGAATATCGATTTTTCGCAGAAGATGCAAGGAACATCGTGCTTGGCGCGACTACCGATGGCATGAATCCGTTTGGAAACCAGAACACCAACCACAGCACATGGCCCGTCTTTGTATGGATGTACAACCTCCCCCCATGGAAGTGCATGAAGACAAAGTACATACACATGAGCATGCTGATTCAAGGGCCGAAACAACCGGGAAATTATATTAACCTGTATCTGGGGCTACAAAAAGAGGAGCTACACATGTTATGGAAATCACCGGTCAAGACATGGGACGCCAGCAGAGGAGATTATTTCTATATGAGAGCCGCGCTGATGACGACAGTGCACGACTATCTCGGTTACGGGTATGTCTCAGGCCAGGTGTGCCACGGATACTGCGGATGCATGAGGTGCATGGATGATACAACGTCTCAGCAGCTTACGTTACCGAAAGATGGCGAGTCTGGGAAAATCATGTACATGGGGCATTGTAGATGGCTAGAGAAGGATGACCCATGGAGAAAACATGGAGATCTATTCAATGGTTTTGCTGAGCATCGAGGACCTCCACGTAAGAGGAGCGGCGCCGAAATCAACGAGCTGTTGAAACACTGGGAACAGTGCCCCGCGCCGGGAAAGATGAAAAAGGCGCTGGAGCCGCTGCTGAATGTATGGAAAACGAGGTCTGTTTTCTGGGACTTGGACTACTGGCCCAATCACGACATGCCTCATTTCCTTGATCAAATGCATATCACGAAGAATGTCCTCGAGAACTTGCTTGGCACACTGATGAACATGCCGGAGAAGACCAAGGATGGGCCGAGGGCAAGGAAAGACTTGGAAGATTTGGAGATCAGGGGAGATCTCCACATGCCACCCCATAAGAAGTCGACGGAGGAGATGGAGACGGAGACGGAGGCGGGGGAAAGGGGCAGAAAAGTCAACAAGAAGGAGGATAATTATTGCCCCCCTTCTTGCTTCACCTTAAGTGCGAAGGAGATCGATCAATTCATCAAGTGCCTTACGGGAATCAAAGTCAGTTCCGGTTACTGTGGGAAGATAAGCAGATTTCTAGACACCAAGAAGAAAAGGTTCAGCGGGATGAAGTCTCATGACTGTCACGTGATGATGACGCAGATACTCCCGGTTGCCATTAGAGGGATAATGGACAAGCACGTCCGTGACACGCTTACTGGTCTCTGCAAGTTCTTTGACGTTATCTCTCGAAAGTCCATCAGTGTGAAGCAGCTCCGAAGGCTACAGGAAGAGATCATTGTCATACTATGTGAGCTTGAGATGTACTTCCCGCCCGCGTTCTTTGACGTCATGGTGCATCTGTGTGTCCACATCGTGGACGACATCATCGACCTCGGGCCGACATTCCTTCACAGCATGATGTCGTTCGAGAGGATGAATGGGGTCATCAAAGGATTCGTTCGTAACATGTCCCGTCCCGATGGGAGCATCGTCCAGGGGTATCTGACCCAAGAGTGCATCTCCTTTTGCGAGAATTATCTAGGCATCGGAGACCCTGTTGTTGGTTTGCCCGTCAAGAAGCACCATGGGAGGCTTGGAGGAGAAGGTCACAACAACGGCCAGAGGGAATTGCACGTGGACTACTCGGGTCAACGGAACGACTTTGACAGGGCTAATTTAGTAGTGCTACAACACCTAGATGTCGTAGAAGATTATGTGACACTGCACAAAGAAACCATCGCAAAGAAGTACCGTGATCAGGGGATGCGCAAGACGGACGCCGAAGTTACTGTAGAGCACAACTCCACTTTCTTGCGTTGGTTCAAAGAGCAAGTTCTTGCTAATCCCCCGGAAGAGGGCAGTGCGGACGGATTGCTCATATACGCCTTAGCACATGGCCCCGCGCCCAACCTCGTGACCTATCAAGCATACGATATCAACAGGTACACATTCTACACGGAGGCCAAAGACATGAACAGTGATTACCAGAACTCAGGGGTGACGATTGAATGCATGACCGACGCCAACGACACAACTGAAAGATTATACGGAAGGGTCGAAGAGATCTGGGAGCTTGACTACGCTGGACTGCACGATGCGACGATGTTCCGTGTCAGATGGGCTCAGGCCGTCGTAAGAGAAAACAAGTATTTCACTACCATGTCTATACCCGACGCGAAGAGCGCTACCGTGAACGTTAACATCATCGCCAAAACTGAGCCATGGGTACACGCTAAGCACGTGACACAATGCTTCTTCATAACCGACCCGACCAATCCCAGCCGTGTTGTCATGAGGAGAGGCAAAAGGAGCATCGTCGGAATGGATGGAGTCGCCAACGAGGAAGACTACGACCAATACGGCAACCCGATGAGGGAAGATGACGATGACGATGAAGCATACGTCAAAAGAAGAATCAGGACTACATTACGTAAGAAAGATCGTACTCCATGGTTCCGGAAAAGTCACAACGAGGGGCTCAATTATTCGACAACGAACAAGAAAGGAAAGAAGCTCAATCTGAAACGTCGTCGACGTAGCTGAGAAACCATCATTTATATATATGTATCTATTTTGTGTACGCACTTAAGTAACCGTTATCGGTCAAATGATGTATACATCGTATCCCCTTCAATTACCACCATGGTTCCGGTGATATTCGCGCAGTTTGGAGGAGACGTTCTCGTCGACTGCGTGCGAGGCCGTCGGGAGAAAAACAAAAACAAAAACAAAAAGGAGAAAGAAAATGAAAAGCAATACAAAAGAAAAATAAAAGTAAACAGAAAAGGAAAGGAAAATAGTAAAAAGAAAAGAAAACAGGGAAAGAAAATATAAGAGTTAGCAGTAGCACGGGATTCGTACCAGCGCTATAGCTAAGTTAGCTATAGCGCTGGGTCTTAATCCCACGCTACTGCTATGTGTGTTTTAGAATTAAAAAAACAAAAAATGGAAGAGTTAGCAGTCTATAGCGCGGGTCTGTACCCAGCGCTACTGCTATTTTGACTTAACCCCCACGCGGGCTCCCAATTTTGTTTCTTCCCCCAAATCCCCATTCCCCCTCTCCCCCCACTCCTCTATCGCCGCCGCCGTCGACCTCGCCGCCGTCGCCCTCTCCCCTGCCCGCCCTCGACCTCGCCACCGGCCGTCGCCCGAGCTTCTCCTCGCCGTCGCCCTCTCCCCTGCCCGCCCTCGACCTCGCCGCCGCCGCCCGAGCCCGCCCTCGACCTCACCGCCGCCGCCCCGTAAGCCTCTTCCCTCCCTTCTTCTCCCTCTCCTCTCCCCTGCCCTCCTCTCTCTCTCTCTCTCTCTCTCTGCTCTCTGCTCTCTCTCTCTAATATGAACCCTATGAGGCAGTTGGATGTATGAACCCTAGGTGATGATGTTGCTGCTGTGATTAGGAAATTAGGACAGTAGGGATTTTTTTAGGACAGTAGGAATTTTTTTAGGACAGAATTTTTTTTAGCAATTTTTTTTAGGAAATTAGCTAGGGTTATAAATTAGTATATAAATTAACAGAGAGTTGCTGCTGTGATGATGTTGCTGCTGCTGGGAAATATTTTTAGGAAGTTGTAACATTTTGAGTTAACAGAGAGTAGTTAGTATATAAATTAGCTAGGGAAAATTAGCTATGGCATTTAGCTTTAAACAAAAAACAGTAGCATTTAGCTATAAACAAAAAACAGTAGCTATGGCATTTAGCTATAAACAAAAAACAGAATTGTTTTTATTTTCAAAAACTTGGTTAAAGTAATTGTTGCTATATAAACAAAAAACAAGATTGATGTTATATGATATATGTCATTGATGTTCATTTGCATATTCCATTATTGTTGATTATATCTTTTATTTACAATTGTTGAATATGATATGATTAATGTTGGTTGAATGGACAATTGTCGAAGAATATCCGAGTGGCCTATGTTTTGCTGGAATGTTGATTCATTTCCGTTCCGGCAAATTTCAGGCGGTCCATATGTCCAGTTTTTAGCAAAGGTCATGCCGAAAATTTCCTTGAATTTCGGCATGAGTTTTGCTAGAAACTAGGACATATCGAGTGCCCGGAATTTGCCGGAAGGGGAATGAATCAACATTCCGGCAAAACATAGGCCCTTTTTGTTTCTTCATTATTCATTTTATTCGGTCTAGAATTAAACTAGCATACTTAATTAATCGTAGGAAACATGTCTAGCCACGAGGAAGCCGGGGGTTCTGGTCACCCCGAACAAGACCCCGTCGAGGCAGCAAATCATTATTTCGAATACCTGGACGAACACCGGTTGCGGGTGTAGGGTGGCAGTGGCACCAACCCCGACACCGACACCGGCACCGACACCGGCACCGGCACCGACACCACCCCCGAGACAGGCAACGATGCTGGCGAAGCCGGTAAAGGACCGAAGCCGAAGAGGGCACGAAAACCGAACGAGCTCGGCATCGGAAAAATTGTGGACACGGCGATGCACCCCGGCAAATTAGAGCCAACGGCGCCGGAGGAAGCGCACGTGCTACGTCAATCAACTAGGATGCATCCTCAGGGAAACCGCCAACATCAACGACAAAAAGTTAAGGAAGATACCACATATGGAGCACATGCTCCTAACGAAGTTGCACAATAGGTTCCTATTCCCCGGCCGGGATGAAAGCAAACTTCCTTGGCAGGACGAACCCATGAGAAAGATAAACAACAAGGCAATGGGGACGTTCAGCAACGACTTGGCCGCCTGGAAAGTAAGGGTGAAAAAAGCGATTGCGAAGAATGAACCGTGGTCCAAGATTCATGCTGACAATCCGACACTAAAGGAAGAGGACTTCAAAAAATTGAAGGAGACTTGCGCTAAAGAAGAAGTCAAGGAAAAGTCGGAGAAAATGAAGGCGCTCCAGGCAAGGAACACGCCTCCCCACCGCCTCAGAAGCCGTGGTTACGAGGGGAAGAGGCACGTATGGTCCAAGGAGGATGCCGAACGTGAAAGTCATGGAATCCCAGACCCCTTGGCAGAGTTCACCGAGCCGTAGGAGCATGACTTCATCAGGGCCCGGTACAAGTGGGACCCCGTCAATAAGATCTTTTACACAGACCCGAACACGAGGGAGTTCATGAGACTACTGGTAATTGTTATATTACCACCTTATATTAGCTTCTAATCAATTCGACTACAAGTTTTGTCACATTTGTAAACCATCCACGTTCCTTTTGTAGAAAGAGCAGCACCTAAAGGCGGCCGAAAGAGACGAGTCATCTCAGTCGTCGGCGAGGCACAAGTGGGACACACCTTTCAACCGGGCCCTGAACATACTGAAAAGGGTCTCGGAGGACAAACCGCCGTCGTATGGACGTGTGCACGGCGCCGGAGATGGCGCCTCGTGGAAGACGTACTACCACGAGAAGCCGGCGGAAAAAAGGCAGAGACGGATGCTTACTCAACAGACCATCGACGAGAAGGTCGCGCTTGCGGACGATAAGACCAAAGCTGAGACCAAAGAAGAGTTGGTCAAAGTAGTCGATGCAGCGGTCAGTGCAGCGGTAGCTGCCGTCAGGGCTGACGTCGCATCTTCCATTAGCAGCTTGATTCCGGCAGTTATCGATTGGACGAAGAAAAATCCAGATAAAGGGCCAGCGGACTTTCCCCTTCCCAGCTACGTCGGGAGCAATTCGGTGAACATCGCACCACTAGCACCTGCTCACGCAACCGCACATGCTCCCGTACCTGGTCCCGCTCCTGTTCATAGCAGCCCGTCCTCCGTCTCTGGCGTGCTCGGTGGGGCTTCATCTTTGGCTGAGCTCGACGCCCTCACGGTAATTACGCATCACACCCTCTTCACCAGCATATCTATAGTCTTCCGTTTCAGTTGCCTTTCGGATGTCTGACGTCGCAGACATGTCTTCGCAGGCCGACGAAACCCCGTGCACCATACTGTACGACATCAATGGCCAGAAGGTGGACGTGGGAAAGGCAACGATCGTGAAGCCGAAGGACCGCATGTTGCACAACCGACAGATGCCGAATGGCGTCTTCAAGGTTTGCGTGGCCAGTGTCAAAGCGGGCTTCGAGGATTTGCCTCCTCCGGTACCACTCGAGGGAGATGACGAGACCCCTAAATGGATTGTCGCATGCAAGAGTTGGTTCCTGGCTTGGCCGAAGACTCTTCTTCGTGTGGAGGCGCCTGGGAGCACACCAACGACAACGCCTCAACAAGGTATGAACACCACCCCACCTACCCAATTACCTGCACCTATCGTGCCGGGTGATAGCGGACGACGCGAGGGAGAGCCTCCATTAGTGCCTGAGGACATCGCCCCCGTCGAAGAAGCAAATGCTGATGATGTCATGGAGGAGGATGATGATGACCCTCTCAAGTACAACCCTCAGGTGATATAATCTTGAGATGTTGCTGTTCAAACTTAATTTTGCATAATATCCTATAGTTATCCTTAGGTAGCGAAGATGGATGGATCTCGGAAGGCTGCGGAACACATCCTCCAAAATATAACTATAAGATGCCTCAGACAAAAGAATAACACGAAGGGCTTTTGCTTCTGCAAACAGATCACCAAAATTCCTTGCAAACCTTCCATGGAATTCTCCAAATAGCATCACAGATTTTAGATTTTCAACCTTCAACTTTGTATGTAATGTACTCAAGTCCCTCTTAAAATCATCAAAGGTCACTCTATCATTGACATCTCTCTCATCCACAATGACAGACAAGTGGCGTACAGATAGGTAAGATTGTACATCTCTCACATTAGAACTAGATATGCTAAGACACTCTGAAGATGAAACTTTAATTGCCAACTCATGTAGTAGGTCATGCACAACATAACAAGTACTGCCATCATCTTTTTCATTCTTCTTGAGAAAACCAAGATTAACCAAGTCTTTTAAGTAGCACAGCCCAACATCTTCAAGACTTTTCCTTTGATCACATAATTCTAAAATATCAAGCCCTATCCATAAGTGAACCAACTCTTTGCTACCAAACTCATAATCTTCAGGAAACAAACCACAATTGGAAAAACATTGTTGTAGATGAAAAGGGTGATAATCATAGCGTAGCTTCTTAGCTGGCATAATGTCATAGTCGCCGGTTTGTAACTCCCATTCTTTACTTTCCAGAACTCTTGTCCAATGGTACAATGTAAGCTGGTTTCGTAGTAATCTACTTACAGTTTTTGTTGCAAGAGGGAAACCCTTCAATTTGACCACTATTTCTCTTCCAACGTCAAGCAATTCAGGATGATCTTTACATGACCGTTGGTGACCAAATACATATGCTTCAAATATATGCATGCAATCTTTAGTTCCTAAGCGATTCAGGTCTATCGAGAAATCGGTTGTTTTTACCATTGTTGCCGTCTCTAGAATTCGAGTAGTGACAATAACCATATTACCTCTTGTCTCTCCATTTCTGGATCTGAAGGGAGCTAACAGTTTTTTCCAATCATCCTCCTGACATCTCCACACATCATCCAAGACCAGTAAGAACCTCTTATGCTTTAATCTTTGTTCGATAAGCTCTTCTGCACTAGCATTTTCCATTTCACCATTAACCTTAGGGATCTTCTTCACAATCTCATGCAGCAACCTATCGGCATCAAAACTCAGAGACACACAGACCCAAATATAAACATCGTCAAAAGAGCTGTTCACTTCTTGATACACATGTTGTGTCAAAGTCATCTTCCCAATACCCCCCGGGCCAACAATTGGAAGCACGGTGAGTCCATCGACACAATATTTTCCATCAGTAATGACATCTACAATGTTCTTTTTCTCGGCATCCCTCCCAAATAACACTGGCTCTATTATTGATGGGGTGGTTTTGGATCTATTTCCGGCAATGCCTTGGGTAGGTTTGCGGAGCTCTAGATCAAGGAATTCCTTCACCTTAGCACATATGGGACCCAACTCCTTCACAATGTCTGCCATCCGCTTAGACATTTCCACACGATTAAACTTCATTTTTTGTCCATTTTCTAGTGGTGCCTTGGAGGATTCTGACATGCCAGTGTGAGCATCATCTTGGATGGATGGGAACTGTTTAGCAACAGCATGGCTAGCACCACGAGCACTGGAGGTTCCCTTTGGTATTGGTATGCATCCACCGCCAACAACATGCTGCCCGCCACATTTGCGGACAAAAGATAGGCATCCTTGTTTTGCATCAACTTCTTGGTCGTCGAGATCACTACGACTAGCATCACGGAAGCACGAGGAGAGCTTGAATTTATAGGCAACAACGGCTCTGGCGGTGTGCCGCACATTGAGACCGATGGTTTGGATGCGACCCCCCGGATGGTCATCGGAGGCATCATAGGTGCTGTCAAGCTGGTCCTGGATGCGGAAGTAGTCGAGCTCATCGAGCACGTCGTCCGCCTCATCCGCCTGCTGCCGCAGCATGAGCAGCTTCTTTCGGAGTGCAGGGTTGGTGATGTCCCTGCCCCCATCTTGCGCGGTGTAGAGCATCCCCTGGGCGCGCAGCAGCTCCCTCTTGAGGGCGGTGATGTTGGTTCCAAGACTGTCACTGGCCGCCCATTTCTCCAGCAAGCCATCCGAAATAGGGGCCAGTGCCTTGCCTACCACCCACGCTGCCGCACCAATGGCCACGCTCATCCTTACGTCCCCAGATGATAAATGTCTCTGTTTGAGATAGATGCTGCACGCAGGAATAGGAGTGTGCTTGCAGTTAGTCACTAGCAACTTAGTAAGCAGCAACACTAGTTCTGGAAAGAAAAAAACAGAGCCTAGAGCCAGAGGAAAATAAAATTTCACGTACACGAGGTGTCTAGCTGTGGGTGTTGGAGATCTCCAACACTAGGTGTTGAGACTTGAGATCTTGCACAAGGATGCCAGAGAGGTCAGACGAGTGCATTGACAGAGAGGTCGGCGTTGAGCCCCGGTTTGTAGCTAGGAGCTGCAAAACCCATTGGCATATGCAGGAGGCAGAGCAACCAAGTTCAGTACACTCACATATTTTGATCGACATACTACTAGCCGATCAATACGTACCTGCTGCTCCTACTCAAAGATGATTGGTTCTTGGCCTCGGCGGAGAGATGGCCGAAGAAGAGCAGGATGGCCAAAGGATTCTGGCCAAATGAAAAAGGAATGTGCTTGCAGTTAGTCACTAGCAAGTAGCAATTCAACAACTGGAGCAATTGATGAGAGTACTTGCCATCTCCAAATAGAAAAAGAAAAAGAAAAAACAGATCTCAGAGGAAAAAAAAAGGTTCTTCACTTACAGTTGGTGTTGAGAGTTGAGATCTTGGTGCAGAGAGGTGTTTCTAGCTAGGAGATGCAAAACCCATTGGCATCTGCAGGAGGCAGCAGGGCAACCAAGTTCAGCACATTCACAATTTTTTGATTGAGATACCACTATCAAGGCAGAGTGTATGTACTTGCTGCTCCTATCCGAAGATGACTGGCGCAGATGTGGGGCAGAGGGAGTCACCGGCGGTGGAGAGTAGCGGTAGTGAAGAACGGAATAGGCCGAGCTGAGCAAATTGTCTGAAAAAAACTCTGAAAGGATGGAGTGGGCAATGGGGGTTAGGGAGCAGTACACTCCGTGTGAGATGTTGACACTCACATGTCATGTTGTGTGCACTGCAGGCCACCGAGGACCGCGGCAGTTATTGCGCTGAATGATTGCTTCCAACAATTCAGAAGAGGACACCAGCCTCTGTGATATCTCAGCAGCTGCTGTTTTATCCTCAGGGCATAGTAGTATCTCGCAAGAGGTGAATAATTCAGTGATTTTATTCAGATGAGAGAAACCTAAACTGTAGTCCAGAGTGTAAAAAAGAGTGCTGACGATCCAATGATTCCAGAAACATATATACTGCATAGTACTATCTCGCAAGAAGAAAGGAGACATATTAGTATATTGACAATTGAACTCTCAACGCAAGAGGCGAATAGATCATCTCAACACTTTACTTATACTTGACTGATTAAAACTTTATGAGGTGTGCAGAATTCGCTTCAAAACTTGCGACCACAGCATTAGTAAGTAGTAAAACACAGGGAGGAAGATCGTGTGGTTGTCATTAGCGCACACACTACCAAACCAAACCTAACCCTTGTCTCGATGCGGTTGGGTGTGAATGTTGGAGACCCTTGGAATGAATAATGACACCAGCGGTCAGCACAAGAATACAGCTGAACCAGCTGCACATGTCCATGTGTCTGCAGCTGAACCTGAAGCCTCAAGACAGAGGGAGAAGACAGGTTTCATTCATTCACAGTGACAGGAACCTACCTACCGAGTTGTACAAGTGTACAGAGTGAGTGATGATGATTTAAATGATTAATTCCAGAGACATAATGTTGGTTAGGTTAGTATCTAACATATTGTACTGTCAACAAAACTCTCAGAAGTAGTAAGCTTGTGGACTTGTGAACTGAAGCGTGCAAGAATCCTTCCTTGAAGCCTGACATAAAAAAAGAAAGCTCACGAGAAGAATACACTCACACTGACAACACATAATGATAATAAGAATCAAATCTAATAAGCTGAGCAGGTTGGCTAATGGGAGAAGCTGGATTGGCTGTGTCTGAAACTGAGTTCTAACAAGTGTATGTATAAAGAGCGATGATTCATTCAAGAGAGACATATTGCACTGCCAACTGAACTCTCACAAGTAAGACACGTAATAGTAAGCTGCAGGCCAAATATCACAAGTAAGTGCTTGTGAACTGAATCTTTAAGCCTGAAGAAAAAGAATTTCTCCCGAGAAGAATAATGGGGAGCACCAGCGGCTGGTAAAAGAAGAGAGCTGCTCATGTCGACGTCTCTGCAGTTGAACCTGAAGCCTCAGGGCAGAGAGGTCAGGTTTTATTCAGTTGTCAGTGTCTATGCAGCTGAACCCCTTAAGATAGAGAGGACAGGTCTCATTCAACCTGCAGCTGAACCTGAAGCCTCAAAACTGAGAGGAAAGTTTCATTCATTCAGAGTGACAGGAGCCTACCTACCGAGTTGCAAAAGTGTAAAGAGTGAGTGATGATGATTTTAAATGATTGGTTAGGTTAGCATCTAACATTATGTACTGTCAACATAACTCTCAGAAGTAAGCTTGTGGACTGAAGCCTGCAAGTGCAAAGCCTTCCTTGAAACAAGCCTGAACCCAAAAAGAAAAGAAATGCTCACAAGAAGAATAATAAACTCACACTGACAACACGTTATAAGAATCTAATCTAATCTAATAAGCCGATCAGGTTGGTCAATGGGAGAAGTTGGCTTGGCTGTGTCTGAAATTCACTCTGAAAGGATGGAGTGGCCGACTCCGACTTGGATCCCGTGACGGATGAGGAGCACGACGACTATGAGGACGACAGCGATGAGTCCGCCGCCGCCACCGCCGCCGACGACCAGGCTTAGTTTGAGGGTCCGAGTTGTAGAACCCTGGTTTGGATATATGACATGCATGTTGGGGGCGCTTCTATAGCGAGGATTCGGGTGCGCTGTCGCCGCCCCCCAGCCCACTTTCGACGGCCCCGACACCATAGAGCGCATGGTGGGGCCGGAGGACCCACCGACTCGGAGTTTCGTACTATATATCGTACTATATATCCCGAGTTGGAGGAGAGGACGATCGACATCGACGACGACGATGACGACCTGACTTATTTTGAGGGTCCGGCTTGTGGACCCTAGATACTTTGTGCATGGTTATTGTAGTCCGACTAGCTTGTAGTATGCCATGGTTATTGTTCATATATCGATGCATGCGTGCAGTGGTTTTATGTTCATTTGCGCGTATGACATGGTTATTGTTTATATATATATATCGATGCATGCATGCATGCAGCGGTTTTATGTTATCTGCGCGTGTAGTATGACACATGGTTATCGACGAAAAGCTACGAACAGACGTTCTGGGCTCGTCGACGATGCATGCTTTCTGGCCTCCTTCTCACCTCGTCGACACATAATTACTTACCATTTCTAACGAAAACTAGCTATGAGATAGACATTGTGGAGCCGTACAAGGGGAAATGATGTTTACATTGGATATAACAAACAATTGAATAATTGAATTAAAAGAATAAAAGAAAAATATGACAATAAGATAAGATTTATGTCACAACTTTGCCGAGATGCAAAGTGTGGGATCTCGCCAAAGATCTATGCCGAGAACCACTATTAGAGATCTCGGTAAATGTCAACAAAAAGTCCACTGTGTGTGTACTTATTCCCGAGTTTAGATCTCGGCAATTTCGGCTTTTACCGAGTTTCACATCTCGGCATAGACAGCAACGTGCCTAGGTCTGCTTCATACTTTGGAACAGCCCTGCAAATAAAATCATATATGCAGCGAGATACATATAGGCTGGGTCATAGCCAGCAAGGACCACATATATATATGACCAAAAGTTAAGAAACATATATATCATATAACCCGAATTACTCAAGTCTTACAAGTCACAACTTTAAGTTCCCCAAGCATCAAAGATACAACCAAAAGTTCATAAACATCCGACAACCGAAGTTCACAGACCATCATACAAGTCATATTAGAAAGTTCAGAAGGAGCACGACACTAGCACGAGTGCAGAAGATGAGCTCCGTTGACACGTCCTCTACTGTTCTGAAGGTGGGGCTGGAGGGGTAGTAAGAGCTGCCACTTGTGCAGTAAGCACCTGCAGTTGTTTCTGTGTATCCTGCAACATCTGCGCATGTTCCTGCTCGCGTGCACTCCGTTCTTTGTCGCGTTGATCCCTTGCGGCTTCAGATTCCTGCCTTAGGCTCCTTTCTTTCTCTAACTGGGCCTGCCATATGTCATCGCAATCTCAAATGAAGTTTGCAATGCAAGAATGTAAATACATGGGAGGATGAATGAAATGTACAAACCTGGAGCTCTGCAAATGCACTTTGCGACGGGTGACTCCGTATGGAAACACTAGAAGCCGTGCTCTGCGCCCATCTCGGAAAGCGTGGGATGAGATGATGTGGAGATTGCACCATTGAAAATGTAGTGGCGGCCACTCCTCTTCCCGGGCCCTGCCTTCATGACCACCACCGGATCAATTGGGCCCAGCATAGGATCGGCCGTGGCCCCGTGGCTCTTCTGGTACAGCTCCTTGTAATTACTCATCTTATCCTTGGAGCTGTCGCTGCACCACTCCTGGCCCGGCTTCTTCCCCCTATGGCCGTATTTCCATTCCTCCGCCACGGTGACAATGCGGCAAGGCTCTCTCCAGGTCTGCAAAAGGAAGCAAGATGATTAGTAAACATAGTTGAACCTAGAGACCAATTTGACGATGGTGCCCTGGACGTAAACATACCATTTTTCGACGGAGACCTTGCATGTTGAGGCTGCCCTGGACGTGTGCCGGGCCCTTCATTATGAATCGCTCACGCCTTTTCTGCACGTGAACCTCCTTGTACTCTGCAGAGGTCCAGTAATTGGCAAACCACTCCCAGCTGTCCTCTGGTATCCAGCTCACCCTCACCTACGCAGGCAAAATACATCATATGACGAAGAAGAGAAACAAGTGTTGGTCATCTACCAAGCAGTGATGGTAGTTACCGTCATGTACTCCTCCTTGGTCAGTTTTGTGTCATTACAAGGCTCCGCCTTCTTCACCTTCGGCGTCCCATCGGGGCCAGGGCCGTAAAACCGCTGCATCGCCTGGTAGAGCAAACCGTGCTTCAGGCCAGGGAGACGTTTCTTGGCAACTTTCTCAATGTTTAGGCGTGCCTCAGCAAGGTTCTCTTCCGGGCAGGCATAGTATTTCTACAATAATGCACATATAGGTTAGATGATGGTCTAGCTTCTGATTTGATATTGACCAATAATGTAGATTCAGGCCGGTACTCACCCACACTTCCTGCAGAACCCGCTCGGCTTTGTTGCCATGTTTCTTGTCCTTGGCGGTTAAATAATGCTTCCATGTGAATGCTGGTGATGCTGGCTTATTGGGGCCTGTAGAGATCAAGCCTGGGAAGTGCTTTCTCAGAAGAGTGCTAATGACAGAGTTGACCTCGCGTTCGTGCAAACCCTTCTCAATCCCTATCCAGTTACTGCACACTAGCAAAGTCAGATGTCATTGTTCAAAATATTATATGCTAATGACTTGTAGGATCGTCATTTACCTATCTCCTCCTGGTACAATGACGGGCCGCTGATCTGGTGGCATGTCCTTCGGCACCCTTGTCACACCACGGAAAGGGCGCTCCTTGTCAGAGCTGCAGGTAGACCCCTCCTGGTCCGGGCCCTCCACTTCCTCCATCTCCTCCTCCTCCTCCTCCCCAGATTCGTTAAGGTTGTAATCGATGTAGTGATCTACCTCATCCTCAGACAAAACAGCAGCATCATCATGGCTGTGCGCGGGTGGTACGCTGCTAGCGCTGGAAGAGTGCTCACCAGCGCTACCGGCACTGCGGGTCAGCCTAGGGGATTTGCGGGGGCAGCGTGGCTCCATGGTACTGGAGCTGCTGGTAAGCCTAGAGGATTTGCGGCGTCGCTCCATGCTTCAAGCCCCTGGTATAAGAGAGACATAACCAAAAGAACATACATTAATATCATCATGACAATAACATGGAAAAAATGCATGAAAATCTTTCGAGCCCGGATACCTTTGAAACAAACAATTAAAATCAGAATCATGGAAAACGAGCGGCCTTATCACATATCACATGCAAAGGCACTGAGAATTTGAAGTACTTCGTTGAATAAGTACATATATAACGGTGCCACGTTAACATCATACATAGCTTAGTTAAACAGTGCATAACTACTACACTCCATTACGTACTTCCATTAACACTACATGGACAGCAAACTATGTAGCCTACTCCTAGAGTGGAGCTCTACTCCGAGAAGCCAGACAACGAGGAGTCAAAATCGGAGGAGATGGGTATCACCCCTACACAGGCGGGGCCCGCCTCATAGTCGTCGACGGCGGCCCGACCCCATGGCAATGGGTCATCGCCCTCCTCCGGCTCATGGAGGAGCTCGTCGAGGTAGGCGAAGGTGTCCTCGCACTCGGCATGGCGGCGAGCGATCTCCTTGCGGTTAGCCTCAACCTCCCGCTCGTCCTTGACTGATTCGTAGAAAACATGGTTCACCGCGACGAGCTGCGGATCTGCCTGAACAAGCATGCTCACGTACTCCTCACTGGCGCGCTCGTCCGCGGATTTCGCCTGGGACATGTTGTCCGGCTCCTTATCGGTCGAGGAGTCCACCGTAAAGGGCTTCCACTCGTCGGGGAAGTTGAGCTTCGCCTTGCTCCCTGCCAGGGTGACCGCTTCCAAGTCATAAGTGCGCGTCACCTCCTCCGTGGTGTCGAACGTGCCAAGCCATGTCTTCTTCTTCTCCCCCGGGACACAAATCTCCGCCGACCAACGGTTCGATGAACGATGCCTAACGCCGCGGAAGCGTCGCGGCGGCACCATCACCTCCAGGTCGGTGCTAGTTAACACCTAACAATCTGTTAACATAAGTATGTGTCACAAAGGAAATATAACCTCACTTAACTTTACCCTAGGTTTTACTGTCGTCTTCGATGTCGAGGTAGCCAAAAGGGTTTACCCTATTCTTTCTTTCACTTTTATTTTTCCAAATTTAAACACATTCTTTCGTTATTGCATATGCATTGCACACATACACAGATCAGATGTAATACATTTCCTAAAAATTATTCCTAAAATTACCTAAATATTACCTTGCACTACACCATCACACATAACATTATTAGCAACACACATTCACTACACTAACAGTACCAATTTTGACACTAACAGTACCAATTTTGCAGATCTACAGAGAGAGAGGGGAGAAGGAGGAGGAGCTCATCGAGGGATCGAGGAGGTGGCCGGCGGAGGCGGAGGCGGTGCGGAGGTGCACCGTGGTAGGCGGCTGATTCGGCGCTGAGCAGGTGGCCGGGGTAGCAGGCGCCGGTGCGGACGTGGTCGGAAGATTGCGTCCGTCCGGAGGTGGCCAGCAGAGCCGGCTATAGCGGCTGTTTTGAGGGGGGGGGGGGGGGGTCGAGGTGGGGAGAGGCGTCGACGAGGTAGAGGTGGGGTGGAGGTCGCCGGTGAAGAGGGCCAGCGGCTAAGGGGAGAAGTGGGGCGGGGGCGAGGGCGGCGGCGGCTAAGGGGAGAGGATGGTGAGAAAGAGAGAGGAGGAAATGAGAAAGAAAGGGTTCTGGGGCAATTTAGTTAGGTCTAGGTCAGAGATCGTTGCTGAGTACCGAAACACGGGAGCTCGGCCTAGCTGGTTTTCTGTTTTCTTCCTCGGATAAAATTAGAATTGTTAAGGCTTATTAGTTACTAGTATTAGTTGTTATATAATATATAAACACGTGACCTTCTTCGAGAAAAGATCTAGATTCTAAGAGGGAACGCGTTTGGTTTGTGAAGTGGGTGCGGTGCCCGCTCCTCCGTTGGACTTGAAACTTTTTCTGGGCTGACCAGTGTCCATTCAAAGACACGTGTCAGGTCCTCGCCTTTTCCGGGGGCCGTCAGCCATATTCCATGCATTTGGTGCATTTCTAGGGTGTAACGGCAGAAATTCAAGATCTGCGGCGCCGTCACATAAAATCATGGACGAATAGGGCTCGATGTACCTGCCTGTGGTCCTCGGTCCATGCCCAGGCCCTGCGCGCCCAACTGAGAGGGAGGGCCCGGCACCGGGGGGCATGGTGAGGCCACCGGCGTGCGGTTTCTTGCCGTTTAAATCCCCGAAAATTCTCGGGGGCGGTAAATTCAAGGGACCTGGCGCAGCATCGTCAAACGGTCCCTGGAGTGCATGTTAAAAATTTGAGGCCATTCCGTAGAAGCCTTCACAGAGGTTGTGTGGAAACTGGACCTTCTCTGACGAAAGCTCTAGACCGTGAGAGGGAACGCATCCTGTTTGTGAAGTGGGTGCGGTGCCCGCTCCTCCGATGGATCTGAAACTTTTTCTGGGCTCACCTGAGTCCATTCAAAGACACGTGTCAGGCCCTCGCCTTTTCTGGGCCCGCCAGCCATATTCCGTACATTTAGTGCATTTCTAGGGTTTAATGCCAGAAATTCAAGATCTGCGATGCCGCCACATAAAATAATGGACGAATAGAGCTCGATGTCCCTGTAGTCCTCGGTCCATGCCCATGCCCTGCGCGGCCAACCGAGAGGGATGGCCGAGCACCGGGGGGCACGGAGAGGCCGCCGGCGTGCGGTTTGCTGCCGTTGAAATCCCTAGAAATTCTCGGGGGGCGGGGGGGGGGGGGGGGCGGTAATTCAAGGGACCTGGCGCGGCATCGTCAAACGGCCCCTGGAGTGCGTGGTAAAAATTTGAGGCCATTCCGTAGAAGCCTTCACGGAGGTTGTGTGGAAACTGGACCTTCTACGAGGAAAGATCTAGACCGCGAGAGGGAACGCGTCCTGTTTGTGAAGTGGGTACGATGCCCGCTCTTCCGTTGGACCTGAAACTTTTTCTGGGCTCACCGGAGTCCATTCAAAGACTCGTGCCAGGTCCCCAATTTTTTCGGGGGCCGCCAACCATATTCCGTGCATTTAGTGCATTTCTAGGGTTTAACGCCAGAAATTCAAGATCTGCGACGCCTCCACATAAAATCATGGATGGATAGGGCTCGATGTCCCTGCCTGTGGTCCTCGGTCCATGCCCAGGCCCTGCGCGCCCAACCGAGAGGGAGGACCTGGCACCGGGGGCCACGGAGACGCCACCGGCGTGCGGTTTGCTGCCGTTTAAATCTCCGGAAATTCTCGGGGGGGCGGTAAATTCAAGGGACCTGGCGCGGCGTCGTCAAACGGTCCCTGGAGTGCGTGGTAAAAATTTGAGGCCATTCCATAGAAGCCGTCACGGAGGTTGTGTGGAAACTGCACCTTTCTGAGGAAAGATCTAGACTGCGAGAGGGAACGCGTCCTATTTGTGAAGTGGGTACGGTGCCCGCTCCTCCGTTGGACCCGAAAATTTTTCTGTGCTCACCAGAGTCCATTCAAAGACACGTGCCTGGTCCTCAATTTTTTCGGGGGCCGCCAACCACATTCCGTGCATTTAGTGCATTTCTAGGGTTTAACGCCAGAAATTCAAGATCTGCGACGCCTCCACATAAAATCATGGATGGATAGGGCTCGATGTCCCTGCCTGTGGTCCTCGGTCCATGCCCAGGCCCTGCGCGCCCAACCGAGAGGGAGGACCTGGCACCGGGGGCCACGGAGACGCCACCGGCGTGCGGTTTGCTGCCGTTTAAATCTCCAGAAATTCTCGGGGGGGCGGTAAATTCAAGGGACCTGGCGCGGCGTCGTCAAACGGTCCCTGGAGTGCGTGGTAAAAATTTGAGGCCATTCCATAGAAGCCGTCACGGAGGTTGTGTGGAAACTGCACCTTTCTGAGGAAAGATCTAGACCGCGAGAGGGAACGCGTCCTGTTTGTGAAGTGGGTACGGTGCCCGCTCCTCTGTTGGACCTGAAACTTTTTCTGTGCTCACCAGAGTCCATTCAAAGACACGTGCCTGGTCCTCAATTTTTTCGGGGGCCGCCAACCACATTCCGTGCATTTAGTGCATTTCTAGGGTTTAACGCCAGAAATTCAAGATCTGCGACGCCGCCACATAAAATCATGGACGAATAGGGCTCGATGTCCCTGTCTATGGTCCTCTGTCCATGCCCAGGCCCTGCGCGCCCAACCGAGAGGGAGGTCCCGGCACCGGGGGCCACGGAGAGGCCGCCGGCGTGCGGTTTGCTGCCGTTTAAATCCCAGAAAATTCTCGGGGGGCGGTAAATTCAAGGGACCTGGCGCGGCGTCGACAAACGTTCCCTGGAGTGCGTGGTAAAAATTTGAGGCCGTTCCGCAGAAGCCTTCACGGAGGATGTGTGGACACTGGACCTTCTCCGAGGAAAGATCTAGACCGCGAGAGGGAACGCGTCCTATTTGTGAAGTGGGTGTGATGCCCGCTCCTCAGTTGGACTTAAAACTTTTTCTGGGCTCACCAGAGTCCATTCAAAGACACGTGTCAGGTCCTCGCTTTTTCCGGGGGCCGCCGGCCATATTCCGTGCATTTAGTGCATTTCTAGGGTTTAATGCCAGAAATTCAAGATCTACGATGCCGCCACATAAAATCATGGATGAATAGGGCTCGATATCCCTGCATGTGGTCCTCGGTCCATGCCCAGGCCCTGCGCGCCCAACCGAGAGGGAGGGCCCGGCACCGGGGGGCATGGATAGGCCGCCGGCGTGCGGTTTGCTGCCATTTAAATCCCCAGAAATACTCGGGGGGCGGGGGGCGGTAATTCAAGGGACCTGGCTTGACATCGTCAAATGGCCCCTGGAGTGCGTGGTAAAAATTTGAGGCCGTTCTGCAGAAGCCTTCACAGAGGTTGAATGGAAACTGGACCTTCTACGAGGAAAGATCTAGACCGTGAGAGGGAACGCGTCCTGTTTGTGAAGTGGGTGCAGTGTCCGCTCCTCCGTTGGACCTGAAACTTTTTCTGGGCTCACCAGAGTCCATTCAAAGACTTTTGCTAGGTCCTGGCCTTTTCCGGGGGCCGCCAACCATATTCCGTGCATTTAGTGCATTTCTAGGGTTTAATCCCAGAAATTCAAGATCTGCGCCACCGCCACGTCAAATCATGGATGGATAGGGCTCGATGTCCCTGCCTGTGGTCCTCGGTCCATGCACAGGCCCCGCGCGCCCAACCGGGAGGGAGGGCCCGGCACCGGGGGCCACAGAGACGCCGCCGGCGTGCGGTTTGCTGCCGTTTAAATCCCCGGAAATTGTCAGGGGGGGGGGGGTAAATTCAAGGGACCTAGCGCGGCATCGTCAAACGGTCCCTGGAGTGTGTGGTAAAAATTTGAGGCCATTCCATAGAAGCCTTCACGGAGGTTGTGTGGAAACTGCACCTTCTCCGAGGAAAGATCTAGACTGCGAGAGGGAACGCGTCCTGTTTGTGAAGTGGGTGCGGTGCACGCTCCTCAATTGGACCTGAAACTTTTTCTGGGCTCACCAGAGTCCATTCAGAGACGCGTGCCAGGTCCTCACCTTTTCTGGAAGCGGCCAGCCATATTCCATGCATTTAGTGCATTTCTAGGGTTTAATGCCAGAAATTCAAGATCTGCGGCGCCGCCACATAAAATCAAGGACGAATAGGGCTCGATATCCTTGCCTGTGGTCCTCGGTCGAGAGGGAGGGCCCGGTGTGCCCGACCGAGAGGGAGGGCCCGGTGTAACACCCCGATTTTTGGCCCTTTCTTTTTCTCTTGGTTTTATTTGGTTTTGCTCTGGTTTTTCCTTTTTGGAGCAGTTCTATGGACTTCAAACCTGGGAGATCGTCATTTCTTTCCCTCCCAAGTGGTGTTTCATCCGTGTATCTTTCCCAAGATCATGGCCTCTCTATTCTAGCCCATTTCCAAAAAAAATTATTTCCTTAGGGAATATTCCTTTTCTTATTAAAGGAATACTTCTATTTGACCTAGGTTGTGAAGCAACCTATATTTCTGTCATTCCAAAAATTCCCAAATAATTCTCATAAATTCTTTGCGTCATATATTGCCC
Organism: Elymus sibiricus; assembly: GCA_039707655.1. Lineage (NCBI taxonomy): Eukaryota > Viridiplantae > Streptophyta > Magnoliopsida > Poales > Poaceae > Elymus > Elymus sibiricus. The sequence continues at coordinate 4,850,343 of CM077674.1, read as the reverse complement.
AAATATGACCAAACCCATCATTGTCTAGTTCAAAAATAATTCAGCAATATTCATTTTCCATTCTGTCCAGAATGGCACTTTGTGAAGAAAGTGCTATTTATATTTTCTTGATTGCCCTCAAAATTTTTGGGCACTCTTTCCTATCCATATCATTACCACATGACAAAATTCAGCTCCATTTGCCTAGTAAATCTTCCGCAGCAAATTCCCAAATTTTCTGTCCAGAGAGAAGCTTTGTGAAGGAAGTACTAGCTAGGAGTATCCAAATGAGTTAAAATTTTGCCAGGCCCTTCATATGCTCAAATGATTACTCTAAACCAAATTTCAGCCCTGTCCATCCATCTATGTGAGGACACCTTCCAATCTTTGGTGCTGGTTAAATTTCCATTGTATGAAGCAACTACCTTTTATATTACTTCAAAATTTCTGAAATTAATCGAGGGCCTAAAGATACATATATCCTTTGTGCATGCCAAATTTCACATTAGCTTGCCTAGCTATCTGCTCTACAAAATTCTTCCAAGGTTCTGTGCAGAGAGGACCTTTGTGAAGGAAGTACCATCTAGGTATTTCCAAATGCCATGAAATTTTCCCAGTATCTTCAGGGTCTCAAATCATCATCCTATACCAAAATGCAGCTCAAGACCACACTCCATGTGAGTGCATCTTCCTGATCTAGCTTCTGCGCTGTTTTGGGCAGTTGTACATCATCTATCTTCAAACCTTGACCAATCCATCTCAAAACTCTCAGGACTGTAGTCCTTACTATCCTAAACCCTGGAGACATCCCCTCTGGTCCTATGGTCAAGTAATTTGACCACAACATCTAACCACAGTTGACTGCAGTAACAATTCCTGGATGCATCCCATCTGCCCACAACCCTTTTTATCGATCTATCTTATCAAGGAGACTATACGATGGGTGGACAACGCTGTGGACATGGTTTACCCAGCCTACGTGCCCTCTCCCTAGCTGTGCACACGGTGACCGCACTGTGGGCACGCGGTCGCGCGTGCTCTGCGTGCAGCAAGCACGCTCTGGATGTCGGTTAGCGTCGGGCTTCTTCCTCCCGGCCGCGCCCGCATGTCCCCGGGTGCCGCCAGCCCTCTCCTCCTCCCACGTAGCCGAGGGACCCCTCCCCTCTCCTCCAGAAGCCTCTCGCCAGCGCCAGCCGTCACGCCCGCGAGTGCACCAAGCGCCGCATGGTCTGCTGCGCTTGTGCTTGTCCTGGCTGCTTTCGCTCGTCGATAGCGTCGCGTGCGCATCTTCTCTGCCCTCTCCCGTCGCTCCAAGGGCCGCGCGTGCCCGGCTTCGCCGGGAGAATCTCTCGGATGCCCATGGCGGCACCCGAGCTCGGGCATCCCCTCCCGCCTATATAAGCTCTTCCCGAGCTCGTCTCTCTTCACCACTAGACCTGCCCCTCTCTCAATCGACCCCCTGAGCCACTCCTTGGAGCCGGCGAGCTCTCCTCCTCCAACTCCGGCTGGAGCTCCCCCGCTCGGCCCTCTCTTCTCCCAGTCCGCTCCGGGCGACTTCTGCTCCAACCTCCTCCATCAGCGACCTCCTGGAGCTCCCACGATTCTCCCCGGGCTCTCTGGTGCCCAAAACCTCGCCGGAATCGACGACGTCGCCGGCACCCGAACCTGACAGCCGCCTGAGACGAAGACACCGACACCGTCCGACCATCTCACGGGGAGCCACGGGTACGAGCCGCTCCGCCTCGGTTCGCCCGATCCATCTCTGCCATTATCCAACCTCGCCGTGGCCTCCTCGCCGGCCAGTCGACGCCGGTGAGCCCTCAACCCCTGCCTCTCCCTCCCTCCTTTTAAAACTGACCATAGTGCCCCACCAGTCAGTCACTCCGGCGCCCCCGAAGCGTTTTCTAAGTGAAAGCGTAATCCTAAAATACGCCTTCGACGTCACCCCTCCAGAGATTTTCTGGAATTTCTAGAAAATCATATTAAATCCAGATTTGACCAAACTTTGACCTTGAATAACTCCTAAACTACAAGTCCAAATGAATTGATTCTTTTTGCATTATTTTTCTTTTGTTCTCCTATATATTCTGGTAGAGTTTGGTATTTTTAGCTTCTGTCTAGAATTTCTGGACAGAAGTATTTGCATTATGGTATATTCTTAAATGCTTGCAAAAATATTTTCAGAGTGCTTGTTGTGTGTTGGTGAAGACCAAGAGCTCTTCCCCTCTCTTTTGGAGCAAGGCAAGACATACCTTCCATTTGCATGATTGCAATGCAATGCATGGTTTATTTGAATTAAATTAGCTTAATATTGCATTATTTAGAAATGATTTATTCATGGCATTATGATTGGATATATGTGAGTTTGTTCCTGCCATGATGATGCTTGGATCTCTAGGACTTATATTTCGAAGGGTGAAGATGATGTGTTACTTCGGGGTTGCTAGTAGCAGTAGTCATGCTTATTTCATATTCGTGCTGAATATTGTGCTGATGATATGGATATATTTTTATGCTTTGGATTTCGGATGGATATTGCTTTGATTTGAATCATAGGTTGATATGTAACATTGGAGTAACAGTTCTATCACATACTTACCATGGGGATAAATTCCGCCATTCCGTTGGTCAGGTGTCACCGAATCGAGCTCACCAGTGCAGCCACACTTGCCTGGATGGGGAGGCCCTAATTCGGTCTATTGTCATGCCTCTCGCCGGTGCCTCCAACTAGGGAAGGTTATGTGCTCGCGCTGCCCTGGCCTGGTAGGCGGTCATAACCTTGTGTGCCCAAGTTGTGTTGTACCCGGGGGTCCCCGTGTGGGACAAGATTGTTGTGTTGGCCACGACGGTGGCAGCCACAGAAGTGGCGTATGTCACGAGGTGACATCAGGGGCCACCCAGGACATAGCCCAAAGGGGAGTTTGTCGGGAGTGGCCGGGAGAGTGTCATGCAATAGACTGGTTTTGTCGGAATGTCGTTGGTCCACCCGAATGGGAGCACGAGGCCACGAGTTCCGTGGTGTGGGTACAGTGTACTAACCTCTGCAGAGTGTATAAACTATCGATAGCCGCGTCCTCGGTCATGGACACAGTTCGTTGTAGGTCACACCGTTCGATCAACACTCACAATGACGGAATGACTTATATCATGATTGTAGGTAGATAAGTAATAGGTTGGCAGGACACCAATGATGAAGTTGGGATGATCTTGACGATGGTCATTCAGGGTGTGATGTGATCACGCGGCGATCACGAGGATGTATTGATCATGAGTTGATCAAGTTGATATGATGCTTGGCCAGGTAGCCAAGAGTGAGATGGTTTCTCGTGATTCATTATGATGGTTCATCGGTGATTCTAGCCTTACCGTATTAGTTTGTGTAACTCTTACTTCCACCTCATAGTAGTTGGTAATAAGTTAACTTGTTAATGCTATGTTGTTGTTTTGCCTTGATGCTTTTGGTTGTTGTGAGCTTGCGAGTACATTCAAAGTACTCACCTGGCTTATCATACCAGTTTGCAGGTGATGCTGTGATTGATTGTTTGTCGTGGATCCCGTGCGTGCGAGCTAGGCCGTGTCCCAGCCAGAGTCCCTGTGGAGTGAAGTTCACCACTGTCGTCGTCGTTCCGCTGCTACGAGTTGTTCCGCTGCTAGCATAGGACTACCTTAGCAGGCGTGGTGTCGTCGTGCCATTGTAACCGGTGTAATAACAGACCTCTATAACCTTATCATTTGTAATAAAGCCGATTTGTTCTATACCAAGCAGTGCCGTATTCCAGAAGACATTTCTGGGCTGGAATACGGGGCGTTCCGGTCCCTCTGAGCCGGGGTGCCACAACTGTTGGTATCAGAGCAGGTCTGGCTGTAGGACACCCTAGTCAACGCGAGCGTTAGAAACCGGTAGTGTAGGATCCTGATTGTTTGTTGCATTTGATTGCTGCACTTGGTTGTTGCATAACATGCATATAGATTCCGTTGTCTTCTGACCATCTGTTCCATGAGTGTAGATGGCCACGGTTCCTATTGAATACAACGCAGCCCCTGCACCGCTCACCTTCGCGTCCCTGCTTCACGAGGTGTGGCATAGTCTCTATCTCAATGGAGAAATGCCGCGGTACCAAGTGTTTGAGGTACAGCTTGGGGGCAGATTACTGGAGTATTTTGCCCATGTTTTTGTGGAAGCCAGGATCCCTATTGGAAGATGTTCCTACAGATTCCATGGCGGATATGGTGCCACTCCAGATCACGCAGTTCAACTCGCAGCCCTGGCAGGAATCACGGGTCTTCGTCATCAAGAGCTGGTGATGCAAGAAAACCGTGCTTACTCCTACTACCCCACCATAGTCGAGAACCCCAGGCGAGTCAGGTTCCCATCTACTCACCCTAATGATGATGTGGCCATCCCCGCCATGTCCCGGTTCATGACGGCCGAGTATATGCTGATTGCTGAGCTCGTCCAAGACACGACCCGGGCCAGACACTTGCTCGGTGCTGCAATGGCTCCACGCCAGTTGCCTCCTTCCTCGACCCCTGCTCCTCCTGCATCAACTGCTTCACCCACCCCTCCACCAGCCGCTTCGCCAGCTACCCAGCTTTAGTTTGTTCGTAGTGCATTAGGATCCGAGTAGCTCATGTTGCATCAGTTGCAGTAGCATGCATGTTGTGATGTGTATCGAGTAGTAAGGAATGCAGTCTTACTTATGGATGCTTGTATGACTGTTATGTGCCGTTTTTCGATTGAATTGTTTCTTTGTTGCTTCTTTTGGGCCTTTGGTGTTACTTTATTTTCCCCTCTTATGAAAGTTGCTCAACGATCACCATCGGACCCGAAGAAGAGACGAGGATCTCAGTTATTTGGAAGCTCAGCTAAACAGTATGGCAATCTCAGTTGACGGCAATAGATTGGAATATAAATGATAGCTTGGATTTATTATCAACATCAAGTTTACATCAGTTGTGCAGCTTTTAAAGCTGCAATAATCAATCCAGCAGAAAGACAAGTCAGGCACAAGATCAACCGTGTATTGTCCACCAAAGGCATGACTATGTATAAAATTTTATTTCAATCACGGGTAGAACGTGAAATATGTTACGCACCGGAAAGAAAGACAGAAGGAGCTAAGAGTTCAACTTTCAGCTAAAAAGACAGCCCGGTGAAAGCACATTTGCTCCCTTGGTGGTTTTGGTAATTCATAACAACATATATCTCATTGAACTAATGTCCATTCAAGATTAAGATTTCAGGATGTTCAATGATTGGCATGGCATGGACTAGAGATGTGGATCCCTCAAAATGGTAAGGACAAGGATTGGCAAAGATCAAGACTCTACATTTTTGGTTTAGTGATCCAAGATCACATTGAGTCTATAGGAAAGCCAATACTATTAAAAGGGGATGAGGTGTTGCTTAATGATCTTTTTGCTCAAGTGCTTAGTGATAGTATTCCTAAACCCTCAACCACTCTCTCTACCCAAATATGTCCTAAACCTAAAGTCCAACTCGGCCCCACCGATATTTCCTACCCGGCCCCACCGAGTTCATCCAAGACCTAGCCACTGCCAAAACCCTAACAAATCGGATCCACCGAAATGGATCTCGGTCTCACCGAGATGGCCTTGCCAACTCTCTGTAATCGTTTGCATTTACTTCGGTCTCACCGAGTTTGCAAATCGGTCTCACCGAGATGGCTTGCCAAGTCTCTGTTGCCTTATTGCTTCACTTCGGTCCTACCGAGTTGATGCAATCGGTGCCACCGAGATGAGGATTGCCCTAAGCCATTGCACTTCGGGCCATCCGAGTTGTTCATATCGGTCCCACCGAGATTCCTAACGTTCATATATTTTCCACAGTTCGGTGCTACCGAGATGATTGTTTCGGTGCCACTGAGTTGGGTCAAAAGTGTGTAACGGTTGGATTTTGTGTGGAGGCTATATATACCCCTCCACCACATCCTTCTCAGTAAGGAGAGCCATCAGAACGTGCCTACACTTTCACCATACATTTTCTGAGAGAGAACCACCTGCTCATGTGTTGAGATCAAGCCATTCCATTCCTACCATTTGAATCTTGATTTCTAGCCTTTCCCAAGTTGCTTTCCACTCAAATCCCTCTTCCACCATAGCCAAATCTGTGAGGAGTTGTTTGAGTGCTAGGAAGACTATCATTTGAAGCACAAGAGCAAGGAGTTCATCAACAACGCACCGTCTATTACCTTTTGGAGAGTGGTGTCTCCTAGATTGGTTAGGTGTCACTTGGGAGCCTCCAACCAGATGTGGAGTTGAACCAAGAAGTTTGTAAGGGCAAGGAGATCGCCTAGTTCGTGAAGATCTACCCCGAGTGAGGCTAGTCCTTCGTGGACGTAAGCCATGGTGGAATAGGCAAGGTTGCTTCTTCGTGGACCCTTCGTGGGTGGAGCCCTCCGTGGACTCGCGCAGCCGTTACCCTTCGTGGGTTGAAGTCTCCATCAACGTGGACGTACGATAGCACCACCTATCGGAACCACGCCAAAAACCATCGTGTCTTCATTGCGTTTGAAATATCCAATCCCTCCTTTACAAACATATGCAATTGCTTACATTCCGCTGATATACTCTTAGAATTGCATGTGTAGGGTGATGCTTGACATGTACTATTGCTAAAATCTGCCTACAACTAAAATATGGGAAAAGGTTAAGTTTTATTTGGTCAAGTAGTCTAATCACACCCCCTCTAGACATACTTTCGATCCTACAAGTGGTATCAGAGCTTTGGTCTCCGTAAGCCTTGATTTCCATAGCTTTGGTGATCATAGCCTTGGTTTCACAACCTAGGAGAGTATGGCGTCTAGTGAGGGTAACTATCACCGTAGAGGTCCATATTTTGATGGTACAAACTTTGCTAGTTGGAAACATAAGATGAAAATGCATATTCTTGGTCATAACCCTGCCGTTTGGGCTGTTGTTCGTGTTGGCTTGCAAGGTGACTTCTTTGAGGATGGCGAGGAACCGGATCGTGAAGCAACCCCGGAAGAATTGAAGATGTTGCAATACAATGCTCAAGCTTGTGACATTCTATTCAACGGTTTATGTCCCGAAGAATTCAACAAAATCAGCCGCCTCGAGAATGCAAAGGAAATTTGGGATACTTTGGTTGATATGCATGAGGGTACCGAGTCCGTCAAGGAATCTAAGTTGGATGTGCTTCAAAGCCAACTTGACAAGTTCAAGATGAAGGATGGTGAAGGAGTCGCAGAGATGTACTCTAGGCTTGCTCTCATCAAAAATGAGATTGCCGGCTTAGGAAGTGAAGAGATGACCGACAAATTCATTATCAAGAAGATACTTAGAGCTTTGGATGGAAAATATGATACTGTCTGCACATTGATCCAAATGATGCCAAATTACAAAGATCTCAAGCCCACAGAACTCATTGGAAGGATCGTTGCTCATGAAATGTCGCTCATGGACAAAGAGGAGCTTCACAACAAGTCAAGTGGTGCTTACAAAGCCTCAACCGAAGCTCCAACAACTCCAAGTGACAAGCTAGTATCCAATGAAGAGATAAGCCTAATGGTGAAAAGGTTCAACAAGTTCTACAAGAACAAAGGGAAAGAAAGAAGCTCTAGCTCAAGACATTATGAGAGAAGATCATCAAGTCGTGAACGTAATTGTTACAATTGTGGGAAGCCCGGACACTACTCCAATGAGTGTACGGCACCCTACAAGAAAAGAGACGAATCACCAAGAGGAAGACATAGAAGAGATGAATCACCTCATAAGGAGAGAAGGAGTAGAGATGATCATTATGAACGAAGACACTCTCGAAGAAGCAAGGATTCGGAGAGGAAGGACAAGTCATCAAGGAGCTACACAAGAAGAAGACATCAAGCTCATGTTGGTGAATGGGTTTCCGGCTCCGACTCCGACAACCACTCCGAGAGAAGTTATCACTCCAACTCCGACTATAGTCAAGATGAAGGTGTTGCCAGACTTGCACTTGTGTCATCCAACTCCTATGATCTATTTGACTCACCAAATGAAGCAATTGGAAGATGCTTCATGGCAAAAGGCCCCAAGGTATCACACCCCGAGTATCTTGATTTTAATAGTGATGAAGATGATTTGCTTGGTGATGATGATTTACTTGTTGATAGGGCTAGTGATGTGAGCTATAATGAAAATGCTAGTAATCATGATAGTCAAGAGGAAACGAGTGACAATGCTATGAAGGAGATTGAGCGTCTAACTAAAGAACTAAATGCTCTTAAGTTAGCTCATGAAACAACTCAAGAGGATCATAGGGAACTTCTAAGAACTCATGAGAAGCTACGCTTCGAGAAGCTAAATTTAGAGCGAGAGCATGAGTTTCTTAAAGCTATCAATGACGATCTTCGAAAGAAGAGTTCTTCATATCTTGCCAAACGTTTACTCTTGTCTACCTTTATGCCTCAAGTTAAATCCAAGCAAACTAGCAACAAGGGTAAAAATGGTTCTACCTCTAGTAGTAACAATAACAATGCTAAATTCAATGTTGTTGCTTCTAGTAGTTCTATTGATTCCACTAATGATTCTCTTAGCCAAGTTACACTTGAGCAAGAAAATATGCTATTGAAAGGAATTATAGAAAAGGGTGTCTACAAGAGCCTTGCCGGGAGTAAGCAATTTGAGGAAATTGTATGCAAGCAAGGAAGGCACCGGACGAACCAAGGTGTTGGTTTTGAACGAAAGTTCAATGCCGATGGAGTTGAGTGGGAAGAAGGTCAGTACCCCAAGACGAAGTTTGTTCCTCAACAAGAGAAGTATGATCCTACTTCCTTCAAGGGAACACAAGCTCAAGAAGACCTTCCACCACAAGACCACAAGCTAAAAGGCAAGGACAAGCTTCAAGAGGAGATTGATTCATTTGAAGAAGCTCCTCAAGCCATGGTCAAGTGGGTTCCCAAGACTTCATCAAGTTCTACTTCATCAAGTGCTACTACAACTCCAAGGATTCCCATCAAGTTGATGTGGGTCCAAAAGAAGAAGAACTAGAGAGTTCTTGAGGGTGACTCCGCCAACAAACTTCACTCATATTCTTTATGGCAAGGACTTGTGCAACCAACTTCCACATTTTGCACTAGTTCATGGAGTCACAAACCCTCTTGTTGGTAAGGCAAGGGACAAGGTAATCAATGCAATCATGGACATCATCATATGTGAATTTCACTCTATGTCTATGGATATCTTTGTATGTTCCTTGTGTGGGACTAACCCATGTAGGTATTGAAAGCACAAAATTCCAAAGGATTGCTCCCAACTCTTGATGGTCTACATCAACATTGAGCATCCACATCTTTAACATCTACATGAAGTCATCATCGACAAAACCCAAGGTTAGTTCATCCCTCTTAGGGGGGATATCACATCTAGGGGGAGCTTTGCTCTAATCAATTGAGCTAAAGCAACTCTAATGGTGTGAACACATTAATGCTTTATGTAAAAGTGGTAACCCCACTTGTGCTTAAACGATGAGTATGACCTATGATCAAATGTTCTCATTTGGCTCCTAAGTCAATATACTCATATATAGATGACCTAGTCATCGCCATTGCTTGATAGATGCTAGAATTAGTTGTGCATGTTTGACACATATTTCATTTGCAATCTTATTGTGTGAGCATGTTGTTTTGCATGATTTCATCATTCGAGGACATCCATTTGTTGTTTTGATTGTCTTGGTTTTTCTGGCCAAGTGGATGTACAAGAATGCCTAAGAACCTTCTCTAGCTATCTATGCTTTCTTGTCTCAAATTCTATTCTTGCTGCATCACAAAAATTGAACAAGTCATTTTCGGACCCTCCGGGTGAGGCGCACTCGGAGCCACCGATCTGAAAGGGCTGAACCTCCAAAACCTTCTAATTGATTTCGGTCAGACCAACCAACTCAAACTCGGTCGAACCGAAAGCATTTAGACTGATCTAGGTTTTCATCTCGGTGCTACCGATTAGACCAACTCGGTCGGACCGAGTTGATGTAACTGCAAGCAGTTGCATGTCTCGGTGCTACCGATTTGTTCCACTCGGTGCCACCGACAGCGAATGGATATATATTCCCAGCGAACCGTGCGGTGGAATTTTTTTTCAAATGTCACGCGCCCGCGCCCCATTGCTGCCGCCCCTTTGGTCTTCGGATCGTCGCCGTCGTCTCCTGTGCGCCCTCGCCGCAGGATTCCGTCGCCGTCAACGGTAATCTCCACCGCCGTTGCCGCCGTAGAGAAACTCCACTGAGTTAGGGTGAGTTTCGATCCCCTTCGTGCTTCCCTTTTCCGAATTATGCACGATTTGATTGCCTATAATCTTGCCACGAATGCAATCCTCTTTCCACCAGATTAGTTCGTTTGAACAAGATTCGAGCAAAATTTTTAGGGTTAGGTTTCCGCCGAACGCATGTCGGACCGACCGAATAGGAATTTTCGGTCCCACCGATTTGGCCCTGGCCATAGCACTAGTACATCTCGGTTCCACCGAGTTGTGCGAATCGGTGAGACCGAAGGTAACGTCTTAGTGAAACCCTAGCATCTCGGAGCCACCGAAACCCATCTCGGTCTGACCGAAGTGGCGTGCCAGGTCTCTGTAGTGTGCTTCGGTGTCACCGAGATTACCAACTCGGTCCATCCGAACTGCTTTCTGTGAAAACCTAGAACTAAAGTTTGAACTCATTTTTATGAAAAACTATCTGCTTTTTGTGATGACTCATCTACTCTACCCGTACCCATCTATTCACAGGGTCAGCTCAGCAAGATGTCTAGTGGCAGTGACAGTCAGAACAGGTCCGAACAGCAGGCAGAGATGAGTGAAGGATCAAGCCACAATGAGAGTTTCTATGAGGGAGAGAGAAGCTCTCCAGATCTTCCTAAAGCTGCAACCAGAACAAGGAAGAAGAAAACCTCAGACAGTGAGGATGAGGATTTCGTTGCAAGTGAAGCTGCACGAAACAAAAAGAGAGTAGTGCTTGCTAAGGAGTACAGCACAAAGCCTACTTCTGCAAAAGAAAGAACTGCTATGAGGAAAGTTCCAAAGCAGACCATGCAGTTTACACTTGAGGAGCCCAGTGACAAAGAACCAGCAGCAGGTGCCAAAAAGAAGAGAGTGAGGAAAACCATTGCCCGTGTGATTGGCAGACCCTCCATGATGATTGAAGAGGAGGAAGAGGAGGAGGATGAGCCAGCTGCTGCACCCCCTGCAAAAGCTCAGAAGCTCATGTCTGATGCAATCAAGACTGCTGCACCTCCCAAGTCAAAGCCTAAGGCACCAGCACCCAAGAGATCAACCAGGAACATATCTGCTGTAGAGAAGAACAAGGCCCCAGTGCCCGAATCAACTGTTGATGAAGAGCCTCTAGTGCTCAGAAAGTTGAAGCCAAAGATAACAGACCATGACAATGCACACCCAGTAGCTGAGAACATGATGTTGAGAAAGGACAAAGGACTGCGTCAATGGAGATTGTCGGATCCTTATGCTATCAGAAGAAGGACAGCTTGTGATTATCATTTTCACACCCGTGAACAACAGGACTTTTATGAGACAGTATTGCTTGACAAGAAGCCCATAGTCAGTGACAAGAAGTGGGTGGATTGGGAATATATTGATGAGAACGAAGATTTTTTTCCCCACGTCCATGAAAGCTTCAGAATTGCAGGAGTTGGCGAGTTTGTCGGAAAGAAATTGACTAAGTGGAATGACGAGATGATCATGCAATTTTACTCCACTGCACGCTTCTATCCAGATGGCCGCATTGTGTGGATGACTGAGGGTATTAGATATCATCTCTGAGTGGGCAAATCTTCTTGGTGCACCCAAGAAAGAGGAGGATGACATAGACATTTATGCCAAGCTCAAGATGGATCACAACTCCATGGCCAACATGTACACTGCAATTCCTCAGAAGGATATAGAGACTCATAAACTTGGTTCCGTGAAGCATTTGCTACCAGGTCTGGCCACCTCAAACACAATCTTGCGGTACACCTTGTTACCCAAGTCAGGCGATGATGAGATGATTCGTGGCCACTCCATCAATTTGCTGCATTTATTTGACACACCTCAGAAGTTCAAGGTGATGAGCCTGGTAGTAGAGACTATCAAGAGGACTGCAGCAGATCAGAAGAGATCGTGCGGATATGCTCCACATATTCAGTTGTTGATCAATTCCAAGGTTGGAACCAGCACGTATCTTCTTGATCGAGAGCATTTGCCACTCCGTCTAGAGTTTGAGGACAACGTTATAGTGATGGATCCTTCGCATCCCACTTCTGCACGAGCTCAAGAGGAAATCCGCAAAGCCCAAGAAGCTAAAGCAGCTCAGGATGCAGCAGCTCCCAATGCTCAAATTGCGAATCTCAAGACACCAAAGGATCAAATGCAATATCTGCTTGAAGCCACTCTGAGGATTGAGCGAAGTCTGGCCAACCTCACCCAGACCCAGGCTAGTTTTGAGCGGATCATTGAGACCAAATTTCATGATTTGGATGTCAAGGTGACTGAGCTTCAGACCTCAGTGGAACAGCTGCAAGGAGATGTAGATGCTGTCAAGCAAGCCAGATCAGATGACAGGGAAGATGAGAGACCAACCACCGAGCAGTTTCAGCAAGTGCCTAGGGCTGCCAGGTCAGCTGCGATACCAGTTGTGGATCCACGGACCACAGTATCTGCACCAGCCGCCACAGCCACAGTGCCACAACAGGTCTCCACTCCTCCAGTCCAGCAGTCATCCGCAGAAGCATTCGCGGACGCTCTTATCTCAACGCCGTCTACGCACACCGGAGCAGCTAGCAGAAGGTCGCCTTCAGGAGCTTCGGAGGACCGTGCCTAGAGAGCCGACTAGTGCTATACGATTCGAACTTTTTGGTACTTGTTGCCAAAGGGGGAGAATTTGTATAGATCATAGGCTTCGAGAGAGAGTGTTTTGGTTTTTCTCTCTCGAGTTCATTTGCTACTTGTTTGCTTGTTCGTTGATACTTTGTTATGTGTGTGCTTGCTACAGTATTCTGTCATTTATGCTTGTGAGATACTATGTTGTTTGATCATACTGTGCCTATTGTGATGATCCATGTTTATCTCTGTCATTATCTGTATGATCATTCATTTATGTATAATTACTCTTGTTGGTGATGCGTGCTTACCTTTCCAATCATATCATTTTGCGCGCTCCACCAAGATGTATGTGACATGAAAGAGTAACCCATGAGCCTAATCGATTGTGCATTTGCATTCAAACGCAAATTTTTAATAATGCACAAATTTAGGGGGAGCTCTTGCTTATCACATACTTCTCAAAGCGACGATGTATTTCATTCACTTAATCATCTGTTGAAGCTTTGATCTATATGTTGTCATCAATTACCAAAAATGGGGAGATTGAAAGCACATTTGCTCCCTTGGTGGTTTTGGTAATTCATAACAACATATATCTCATTGAACTAATGTCCATTCAAGATTAAGATTTCAGGATGTTCAATGATTGGCATGGCATGGACTAGAGATGTGGATCCCTCAAAATGCTAAGGACAAGGATTGGCAAAGATCAAGACTCTACATTTTTGGTTTAGTGATCCAAGATCACATTGAGTCCATAGGAAAGCCAATACTATTAAAAGGGGATGAGGTGTTGCTTAATGATCTTTTTGCTCAAGTGCTTAGTGACAGTATTCCTAAACCCTCAACCACTCTCTCTACCCAAATATGTCCTAAACCTAAAGTCCAACTCGGCCCCACCGATATTTCCTACCGGCCCCACCGAGTTCATCCAAGACCTAGCCACTGCCAAAACCCTAACAAATCGGATCCACCGAAATGGATCTCGGTCTCACCGAGATGGCCTTGCCAACTCTCTGTAATCGTTTGCATTTACTTCGGTCTCACCGAGTTTGCAAATCGGTCTCACCAAGATGGCTTGCCAAGTCTCTGTTGCCTTATTGCTTCACTTCGGTCCTACCGAGTTGATGCAATCGGTGCCACCGAGATGAGGATTGCCCTAAGCCATTGCACTTCGGTCCATCCGAGTTGTTCATATCGGTCCCACCGAGATTCCTAACGTTCATATCTTTTACATAGTTCGGTGCTACCGAGATGATTGTTTCGGTGCCACCGAGTTGGGTCAAAAGTGTGTAACGGTTGGATTTTGTGTGGAGGCTATATATACCCCTCCACCACACCCTTCTCAGTAAGGAGAGCCATCAGAACATGCCTACACTTCCACCATACATTTTCTGAGAGAGAACCACCTGCTCATGTGTTGAGATCAAGCCATTCCATTCCTACCATTTGAATCTTGATTTCTAGCCTTTCCCAAGTTGCTTTCCACTCAAATCCCTCTTCCACCATAGCCAAATCTGTGAGGAGTTGTTTGAGTGCTGGGAAGACTATCATTTGAAGCACAAGAGCAAGGAGTTCATCAAGAACACACCGTCTATTACCTTTTGGAGAGTGGTGTCTCCTAGATTGGTTAGGTGTCACTTGGGAGCCTCCAACCAGATGTGGAGTTGAACCAAGAAGTTTGTAAGGGCAAGGAGGTCGCCTACTTCGTGAAGATCTACCCCGAGTGAGGCTAGTCCTTCGTGGACATAAGCCATGGTGGAATAGGCAAGGTTGCTTCTTCGTGGACCCTTCGTGGGTGGAGCCCTCCGTGGACTCGCGCAGCCGTTACCCTTCGTGGGTTGAAGTCTCCATCAACGTGGACGTACGATAGCACCACCTATCGGAACCACGCCAAAAACCACCGTGTCTTCATTGCGTTTGAAATCTCCAATCCCTCCTTTACATACATATGCAATTGCTTACATTCCGCTGCTATACTCTTAGAATTGCATGTGTAGGGTGATGCTTGACATGTACTATTGCTAAAATCTGCCTACAACTAAAATCTGGGAAAAGGTTAAGTTTTATTTGGTCAAGTAGTCTAATCTCCCCCCTCTAGACATACTTTCGATCCTACACCCGGCAATTCTCTTCATACACATACCCAGCATCAGAAATGTTATGGATATATGTACAGTATGCAGTCCACAGATCGCAGTATGAATCTTCTGGTGCAAGGAGCTCAGCCTTCCTCCACACGGTACCGGAAGAAGCTTATGATGCAAGTCTCCTCAAGTTTCCTCTGTGCAACATATGAACAGTTTCTTGCCCAAGGCACGGAACCCAGTCTTCTCCAGCACGTTACCTCGACTAAAGCTTCTAGTGTAAGGTATCCCGCCTTCTTCAGCAAGCAACCCAGTTTCTTCAGTACAGTAATACACACCGCCATCAGTACCGCTACATGATATGACATTGTGAGTTGGCAGTCTAGGGCAACTTCAGAAGCTGGATTTCAATAATTTTGACAGAAGTTAGTCAGGACATATGCCTACTCCGAGAATCCTGCATATAACCACAGACTTTCGTATGCATAAGGAGTCTGCACCCCAGATCATGCAAGTCATTTATTCAAGGATACAATTCTGATCACATAAACAAACCAAACGAAGGCCAAGATGCACCAACTCCATAATTCGGGTTAGAAGAAGCAAAATCAAAGACACCTCACAGGTGAATCAACAAACGGTGAGGCAGACAAGCTTGAAACAACAGTTTTGACAGCAATTTCTAAGGACAGTTTCTCGGCACCGAAAAAGGTGGTATCACGGAATCTTAGCACAGCCTTGTCTGATCAGCTCGAACAACGCACGCTGTACCAACTCTATGGTATGCTTATGAGGACTCGTTTCATGCCCAAAAATAAGGTATGAAAATGGAACATTGCACCAACAACAACTATGGTCACCAAAAAGAACCCAAGACAAGTAGAAGTGGCCCAGCTCTTTTCGCAAGGGATTTCGACAAAGAAAGAACTAGCAATCAAGAAGTAAGTCTAACAGCAACAGCATGATAATTCTTGCCCGACCGACAGGGTCCGGGTATCCACGTCAGATTGAGGCCGTAGGAATCAGCATGGGCGTGTACTCAGAAGCCCACCCTACTCCACAAGGGCCTCATGTCACGATAACCTATTCATCCGGTTACACATGGTTAGCAGGGTCAGTGCGAAATATCCAAGTCTGTCTCATCAGATGCAAGATTTCCTCAGTCATTCCAGCATGTGACCACAGCGACCAGGATAAAATATCTCACCGCTTTGTAACACCGCTAACAATACCGACAGCATGGGTAAGGCAAAACCAAGCACCCTGTTCAGGTTAGATGCTCTCACTGATAGAGCTGAGTACAAGGACAACTGGACACGAGAAATATCTTCCCAGCAACGCAACCGTCAGCCCAGACTCAAGATGTTACAATTGCAAGCTCAGACGAAGAGACGAATCCTGATGCCGCAGTATCAGGTAGTCGGATCTCGTTAACAGAACAACTATGATTCTCAGCAATGTGTGCACCCGGAAGACACACCTCTATTTGAACAAACCAATGGAAGAAATACAAAATGTGTCGTGCTCACAGGAGAATTTATTTTCACGATATTACCGGCAGACATGAACCCATCCAAGTCAGCATAGAGTTGGACGAATGAGGTAAGGCTCGTCAGAAATTCAAGTAAAGTAAAGCAAATCATCTCAGAGGCAGAATGTCCGATCATAGGAAATTCTAAGGGAACAATGCACAAAGGAAAAGGACGCCCGAGTTGGAAACGGCTTCCTTAAGTCATATTCATACTTGTTCCATGAGTAACCAAATCTCGAGGACGAGATTTTTGTAAGGGGGGTAGGTTTGTAACAACCCGATTTTTTGCCCTTTCTTTTTCTCTTGGTTTTATTTGGTTTTACTCTGGTTTTTCCTTTTTGGAGTAGTTCTATGGACTTGAAACCTGGGAGATCATCATTTCTTTCCCTCCCAAGTGGTGTTTCATCCATGTATCTTTCCCAAGATCATGGCCTCTCTATTCTAGCCCATTTCCAAAAAAAAATCTTTCCTTAGGGAATATTCCTTTTCTTATTAAAGGAATACTTCTATTTAACCTAGGTTCTGAAGCAACCTATATTTCTGTCATTCCAAAAATTCCCAAATAATTCTCATAAATTCTTTGGGTCATATATTGCCCAAATATGACCAAACCCATCATTGTCTAGTTCAAAAATAATTCAGCAATATTCATTTTCCATTCTGTCCAGAATGGCACTTTGTGAAGAAAGTGCTATTTATATTTTCTTGATTGCCCTCAAAATTTTTGGGCACTCTTTCCTATCCATATCATTACCACATGACAAAATTCAGCTCCATTTGTCTAGTAAATCTTCCGCAGCAAATTCCCAAAGTTTCTGTCCTGAGAGAAGCTTTGTGAAGGAAGTACTAGCTAGGAGTATCCACATAAGTTAAAATTTTGCCTGGCCCTTCATAAGCTCAAATGATTACCCTACACCAAATTTCAGCCCTGTCCAACCATCTATGTGAGCACACCTTCCAATCTTTGGTGCTGGTTAAATTTCCAGTGTATGAAGCAACTACCTTTTATATTACTTCAAAATTTCTGAAATTAATCCAGGGCCTAAAGATACATATATCCTTTGTGCATGCCAAATTTCACATTAGCTTGCCTAGCCATCTGCTCTACAAAATTCTCCCAAGGTTCTGTGCAGAGAGGACCTTTGTGAAGGAAGTACCATCTAGGTATTTCCAAATGCCATGAAATTTTCCAAGTGTCTTCAGGGTCTCAAATCATCATCCTTTACCAAAATGCAGCTCAAGACCACACTCCATGTGAGTGCACCTTCCTGATCTAGCTTCTGCGCTGTTTTGGGCAGTTGTACAGCATCTATCTTCAAACCATGACCAATCCATCTCAAAACTCTCAGGAATGTAGTCCTTACTATCCTAAACCCTGGAGACATCCCCTGTGGTCCTATGGTCAAGTAATTTGACCACAACATCTAACCACAGTTGACTGCAGTAACAATTCCTGGATGCATCCCATCTGCCCACAGCCCTTTTTATCGATCTATCTTATTAGGGAGACTATAGGATGGGTGGACAACGATGTGGACATGGTTTACCCAGCCTACGTGCCCTCTCCCTAGCTATGCATGCGGTGACCGCACTGTGGGCACGTGGTCGCGCGTCCTCTGCGTGCAGCAAGCGCGCTCTGGATGTCGGTTAGCGTCGGGCTTCTTCCTCCCGGCCGCGCCCGCATGTCCCCGGGTGCCGCCAGCCCTTTCCTCCTCCCACGTAGCTGAGGGACCCCTCCCCTCACCTCCAGAAGCCTCTCGCCGGCGCCAGCCGTCACGCCCGCGAGTGCACCGAGCGCCGCATGGTCTGCTGCGCCTGTGCTCGTCCCGGCTGCTTCCGCTCGTCAATAGCGCCGCGTGCACATCTTCTCTGCCCTCTCCCGTCGCTTCAAGGGCCGCGCGTGCCCGGCTTCGCCGGGAGAATCTCTCAGACGCCCATGGCGGCACCCGAGCTCGGGCATCCCCTCCCGCCTATATAAGCTCTTCCCGAGCTCGTCTCTCTTCACCACTAGACCTGCCCCTCTCTCAATCGACCCCCTAAGCCACTCCTTGGAGCCGGCGAGCTCTCCTCCTCCAACTCCGGCAGGAGCTCCGCCGCTCGGCCCTCTCTTCTCCCAGTCCGCTCCAGGCAACTTCTGCTCCAACCTCCTCCACCAGCGACCTCCTGGAGCTCCCACGATTCTCCCCGGGCTCTCTGGTGCCCAAAACCTCGCCGGAATCGACGACGTCGCCGGCACCCGAACCTGGCAGCCGCCTGAGACGAAGACGCCGACGCCGTCCGGCCATCTCACGGGGAGCCACGGGTACGAGTCGCTCCGCCTCGGTCCGCCCGATCCATCTCCGCCGTTATCCAACCTCGCCGTGGCCTCCTCGCCGGCCAGTCGACGCCGGTGAGCCCGCAGCCCCAGCCTCTCCCTCCCTCCTTTTAAAACTGACCGTAGGGCCCCACCAGTCAGTCACTCCGGTGCCCCCGAAGCGTTTTCTAAGTGAAAGCGTAATCCTAAAATACGCCTTCGACGTCACCCCTCCAGAGATTTTCTGGAATTTCTAGAAATTCATATTAAATCCAGATTTGACCAAACATTGACCTTGAATAACTCCTAAACTACAAGTCCAAATGAATTGATTATTTTTGCATTATTTTTATTTTGTTCTCCTCTATTTTCTGGTAGAGTTTGGTATTTTTAGCTTCTGTCTAGAATTTCTGGACAGAAGTATTTGCATTATGGTATATTCTTAAATGCTTGCAAAAATATTTTCAGAGTGCTTGTTGTGTGTTGGTGAAGACCAGGAGCTCTTCCCCTCTCTTTTGGAGCAAGGCAAGCCACACCTTCCATTTGCATGATTGCAATGCAATGCATGGTTTATTTGAATTAAATTAGCTTAATATTGGAATATTTAGAAATGATTTATTCATGGCATTATGATTGGATATATGTGAGTTTGTTCCTGCCATAATGATGCTTGGATCTCTAGGACTTATATTTTGTAGGGTGAAGATGATGTGTTACTTCGGGGTTGCTAGTAGCAGTAGTCATGCTTATTTCATATTCGTGCTGAATATTGTGCTGATGATATGGATATATTTTTATGCTTTGGATTTCGGATGGATATTGTTTTGATTTGAATCACAGGTTGATATGTAACATTGGAGTAACAGTTCTATCACATACTTACCTTGGGGATAAATTCCGTCATTCCGTTGGTCAGGTGCCACCGAATCGAGCTCACCAGTGCATCCACACTTGCCTAGATGGGGAGGCCCTAATTCGGTCTATTGTCATGCCTCTCGCCGGTGCCTCCAACTAGGGAAGGTTATGTGCTCGCGCTGCCCTGGCCCGGTAGGCGGTCATAACCTTGTGTGCCCAAGTTCTGTTGTACCCGGGGGTCCCCGTGTGGGACAAGATTGTTGTGTTGGCCACGACGGTGGCAGCCACAGAAGTGGCGTATGTCACGAGGTGACATCAGGGACCACCCAGGACATAGCCCAAAGGGGAGTTTGTTGGGAGTGGCCGGGAGAGTGTCATGCAATAGACTGGTTTTGTCGGAATGTCGTTGGTCCACCCGAATGGGAGCACGAGGCCACGAGTTCCGTGGTGTGGGTACAGTGTACTAACCTCTGTAGAGTGTATAAACTATCGATAGCCGCGTCCTCGGTCATGGACACAGTTCGTTGTAGGTCACACCGTTCGATCAACACTCACAATGACAGAATGACTTATATCATGATTGTAGGTAGATAAGTAATAGGTTGGCAGGACACCAATGATGAAGTTGGGATGATCTTGACGATGGTCATTCAGGGTGTGATGTGATCACGCGGCGATCACGAGGATGTATTGATCATGAGTTGATCAAGTTGATATGATGCTTGGCCAGGTAGCCAAGAGTGAGATGGTTTCTCGTGATTCATTATGATGGTTCATCGGTGATTCTAGCCTTACCGTATTAGTTTGTGTAACTCTTACTTCCACCTAATAGTAGTTGGTAATAAGTTAACTTGTTAATGCTATGTTGTTGTTTTGCCTTGATGCTTTTGGTTGTTGTGAGCTTGCGAGTACATTCAAAGTACTCACCTGGCTTATCATGCCAGTTTGCAGGTGATGCTGTGATTGATTGTTTGTCGTCGATCCCGTTCGTGCGAGCTAGGCCGTGTCCCAGCCAGAGTCCCTGTGGAGTGAAGTTCACCACTGTCGTCGTCGTTCCGCTGCTACGAGTTGTTCCGCTACTAGCATAGGACTACCTTAGCAGGCGTGGTGTCGCCGTGCCATTGTAACCGGTGTAATAACAGACCTCTGTAACCTTATCATTTGTAATAAAGCTGATTTGTTCTATACCAAGCAGTGCCGTATTCCAGAAGACATTTCTGGGCTGGAATACGGGGCGTTCCAGTCCCTCTGAGCCGGGGTGCCACAACTGTTGGTACCAGAGCAGGTCTGGCTGTAGGACACCCTAGTCAACGCGAGCGTTAGAAACCGGTAGTGTAGGATCCTGATTGTTTGTTGCATTTGATTGCTGCACTTGGTTGTTGCATAACATGCATATAGATTCCGT
This sequence comes from Elymus sibiricus, assembly GCA_039707655.1. Classification (NCBI taxonomy): domain Eukaryota; kingdom Viridiplantae; phylum Streptophyta; class Magnoliopsida; order Poales; family Poaceae; genus Elymus; species Elymus sibiricus. The sequence goes on along the minus strand of CM077674.1, from coordinate 4,829,362 downwards.
TCTCTTCTGACCATCTGTTCCATGAGTGTAGATGGCCATGATACGTCTCCGTCATATCTATAATTTTTGATTGTTTCATGCCAATATTCTACCACTTTCACATATTTTTGGCAACATCTTATATTATTTTCGGGACTAACATATTGATCCAATGCCCACTGTCAGTTCCTGTTTTCTGCTTGTTTTTTGTTTCATAGAAAATCCATATCAAACGAAGTCCAAATGCAATAAAATTTTACAGAGAATTATTTTGGAATATATGTGATTTTTGAGAGGTGGAATCAACGCAAGGCGGTGCTCTTGGACCCCACGAGGCACCAGGGCGCGCCGTGGTGCCTCGTGAGTCCCTCGAAGGTCGGTTGGTGCTCTACTTCGGGTGCAAGGAAGCTAATATCCAGAAAAAAATGGTGTTAAAATTTCAGCCCAATCGGAGTTACGGATCTCCGGGAATTTAAGAAACGGTGAAGGGCCAGAAACCAGGAGCGCGAAACAGAAGAGAACAGAGAGAGATATCCAATCTAGGAGGGGCTCCTGTCCCTCCGCCACCATGGCGGCCATGGACCAGAGGGGGAACTCTCCTCCCATCTAGGGGGGAGGCCAAGCAAGAAGAAGAAGGAGGGGGGCTCTCTCCCCCTCTCTCCCGGTGGCGCCGGAACGCCGCCGGGGCAATCATCGTGACGACGATCTACACCAACAACTTTGCCGCCGTCACCACCAACTCTCTCCCCCTCTATGCAGCGGTGTAACACCTCTTTTCCCCGCTGTAATCTCTACTTAAACATGGAGCTTAATGCTACATATTATTTCCCAATGATGTATGGCTATCCTATGATGTTTGAGTAGATTCGTTTTGTCCTATGGGTTGATTGATGATCGTGATTGGTTTGAGTTGCATGTTTTATTTTGGTGTTGTCCTATGGTGCCCTCCATGTCACGCAAGCGTGAGGGATTCCCGCTATAGGGTTTTGTAATACGTTCATGATTCTCTTATAGTGGGTGGCGTGAGTGACTGAAACACATACCCGAGTAAGGGGGTTGTTGCGTATGGGAGTAAAGAGGACTTGATACTTAATGCTATGGTTGGGTTTTACCTTAATGATCTTTGGTAGTTGCGGATGCTTGCTAGAGTTCCAATCATAAGTGCATTTGATCCAAGTATGGAAAGTATGTTAGCTCATGCCTCTCCCTCATATAAAATTGCAACAATGATTACCGGTCTAGTTATCGATTTCCTAGGGACAAATAACTTTCTTGTGTTACAAAAACTTTCTACTAAACAACTAACTTTTATTATCTTGCAAATTACTCATAGTTTTATTCTCGCAAAGTACATCTAGTTTTATTCTAGCAAACCTATCCTATCACCTACAAAATAGTTTCATACTTGTTCTAGATAAAGCGAACGTTAAGCGTGCGTAGAGTTGTATCGGTGGTCGATAGAACTTGAAGGGAATATTAATTCTACCTTTAGCTCCTTGTTGGGTTCGACACTCTTATTTATCGAAAAAGCTACAATTGATCCCCTATACTTGTGGGTTATCAAGACCTTTTTTCTGGCGCCGTTGCCGGGGAGCAATAGCGTGGGGTTGATATTCTCGTGTGTGCTTGTTTGCTTTATCACTAAGTAAATTTTATTTTCTGTTCTAAGTTGTTTTATATCTTTAGTTATGGATATGGAACACGAAACACCAAAAAAATTAGTTGTACTTGCTACTCATGGAGATGGGAAACCTCCTAAAACCCTTGATGCTCGTTATGTGGAAAACATTAAATACAACTTTGATAATCCTGATAAAACTCCATTCAACTTGATAATGGGAGTTACTTTGGATCAATGGGAATACTTTAGGGATTATCGCTTGTCTCAAAAAGGGAAACTCTTATGGGATCAAATTCATTATTTGCATTGGTATGCTTGGAATTTATGCTTAAGATATGATTATACTTGCTGCTCTAGGATGAAGGCTCCACACCTTCAATTTTCATGTGAATTTAATGATAATGAAACCTTGGCTTCTTATGCTAATGGTATATATGATTACTATGATGTAGAACAAATAGAAGAATTTGTTGCTTTTAAAGGTGCTTATGAAATTGAATCTTTGTTTGAAAAGTATGAAAATTATGATGATGCTGTTTACCGATCTGAAAATTTTGCTATACTTAAATATTACTATGAGAATTATGAATATAATGCCTATATTGATCGATTTATTGAGAAAGTCTCCACTGTCCAAGAAGAGACTAATATTTTGCAGGAATCTATGGAAGAAGAAATTGATGACACTGTGAGCTCATTAGATGAAAAAGATGACGAGGAGAGCGAAGAACAAAGGGAGGAAGAGCGGATTAGCTACCCGTGCCCACCTTCTAATGAGAGTAACTCTTCAACTCATACATTGTTTAATTTCCCTTCGTGCTTACCGAAGGATGAATGCTATGATAATTGCTATGATCCCGTTGATTCATTTGAAATATCCCTTTTTGATGAAATTGATGCTTGCTATGCTTGTGGCCATGATGCCAATTTGAATTATGCTTATGGAGATGAACTTGCTATAGTTCCTTATGTTAAAAAATAAATTGTTTCTATTGCACCCACACATGATAGTCCTATTATCTTTTTGAATTCTCCAAACTACACTATATTGGAGAAGTTTGCACTTATTAAGGATTATATTGATGGGTTGCGTTTTACTACTACACATGATAATTTTGATGAATATAATATGCATGTGCTTGCTGCTCCTACTTGTAATTATTATGAGAGAGGAACTACATCTCCACCTCTCTATGTTTCCAACACGATAAAATTGCAAGAAACTGTTTATACTATGCATGGGCCTTTACTTGATGTGCATGAATTGTTCTTTTATGACATGCTGATGCATATGAAGAGAGTTAGACTTCGTCATTGCATGATATATGTTGCTTTGTGCTCACTACTAAATTACAAATCATTGTTAATTAAAATTGGCTTTGATATACCTTGGGATCCGGGTGGATCGGTTACATGAGCACTTTATGCCTAACTTAATGGCTTTAAAGAAAGCGCTGCCAGGGAGACAACCCGGAAGTTTTAGAGAGTCATTTATTTCTGTTGAGTGCTTTTATAAAGTTTAAAAACACAAAAATATAGAGGGGAACTTAAAACTTTACAAAAAGAAAAGTGAAACTGAGAAAGACGAACACCGTTGAAGTGGGGGACGTCCTTGAACTTTGTTCATGCCCATGGAAACTTTGTGAATCTTGAATTACAGAAACTTTTAAAAAAAAATAATTATCCCCTTGTACAAATCCATTGTATTATAAAAATAATGTGCCAAGATTTACCGTTAGGATGTTTAAATTGCTTGTTTGGTATGTGCGGTGCAAAAACAGAAACTTTTGCTGTAGTGCGTGAATTTACATTTTTTACTGGAACGTGCAAAAATTCTGAAATGTTTTTTACAGTACTGCTATGAAATTTTTTTATTTTTTCCTAATTGTTTAGAATTTTTAGAGTTAAAGAAGTATGGTCAATGTTCAGATTACTACAGACTGTTCTGTTTTTGACAGATTCTGTTTTTGATGCATTGTTTTGCTTGTTTTGATGAAACTACGGATTGTATCGGAAGGTATAAGCCATGGAGAAGTTAGAATACAGTAGGTATAATTCAAAAATAAAATATGAATGGGTTTTCAACAGTAGTTAAAGTAGTGATTTGCTTTATTATACTAACGGATCTCACGAAGGTTTTGTTAAGTTTTGTGTGGATGAAGTGTTCAAAGATCGAGGAGGTATTGATATGAGAAGAATGAGGAGAGGCAAGAGCTCAAGCTTGGGGATCCCCAAGGCACCCCAAGTAAATATTCAAGGATACTCAAGCGTCTAAGCTTGGGGATGCCCCCGAAGGCATCCTATCTTTATTCAACAATTATCGGTATGTCTCGGTTTTTGTTTTGTTCACATGATATGCGTAAATTCTTGGAGCGTCTTTTGTGTTTATTTTTCACTTTTCTTTTATGCACCATGCTGGTATGAGATAGTCCTTGGTTGATTTATAGAATGCTTCATGCACTTCACTTATATCTTTTGAGTTTGGCTTTATAGAATGCTTCATGTGCTTCACTCATATCATTTGAAATTTGGATGCCTGTTTCTCTTCGTCTAGAAAACCGTTATTTGTAGAATGCTCTTTTGCTTCACTTATATTTATTAGAGCAAGGTATTTTGTAGAAACAATTAAACTCTCTTGCTTCACTTATATCTATTTAGAGAGTCAACAGGAATTGGTCATTCACATGGTTAGTCAGAAAATCCTACATAAACCTTGTAGATCACTGAATATGATATGTTTGATTCCTTGCAATAGTTTTGCAATACAGAGATGGGTTTATGTGGGAAGTACTAGTAAATGATCATGGTTTAGTAGGAATATTGGTGTTAAGGTTTGTGATTCCCGAAGCATGCACGTATAGTCTCTCGTTATGCTAAGAAGTTGGAGCATGATTTATTATTGATTGTCTTCCTTTGCGTGGAGGTCGGGGGCATGCGATGGTTAACTCCTACCAACCTCCCCCCTAGGGGAATGCGTAGTAGTACTTTGCTTCGAGGGCTAATAAACTTTCGCAATAAGTATGTGAGTTCTTTATGACTAATGTGAGTCCATGGATTATACGTACTCTCACCCTTCCGCAATTTGCTAGCCTCTTCGGTACCGTGCATTGCCCTTTCTCACCTCGAGAGTCGGTGCAAGCTTCGCCGGTGCATCCAAACCCCGTGATATGATACGCTCTATCAGACATAAGCCTCCTTATATCTTCCTGAAAACAGCCACCATACCTACCTATTATGGCATTTCCATAGCCATTCCAAGATATATTGCCATGCAACTTCCATCATCATCATATACATGACTTGAGCATTCATTGTCATATTGCTTTGCATGATCGTAAGATAGCTAGCATGATATTTCCATGGCTTGTCCGTTTTTTGATATCTTTGCTATGCTAGATCATTGCACATCCTGGTACACAGTCAGAGGCATTCATATGGAGTCATACTTTGTTCTAGTATCGAGTTGTAATTTTGTGAGTTGTAAGTAAATAGAAGTGTGATGATCATCATTATTCATTATTAGAGCATTGTCCCAGTGAGGAAAGGATGATGGAGACTATGATTCCCCCACAAGTCGGGATGAGACTTCGGACAAAATTTTTAAAAAAAGAAAAAAAAAAGTGAGGCCAAAAAGAGCCCAAGAAAAAAAAGAAGAAAAAGAAGAAAAAACAATGAAATGAGAGAAAAAGAGAGAAGGGGCAATGTTACTATCCTTTCCACACTTGTGCTACAAAGTAGCACCATGTTTTCCATATAGAGAGTCTCCTATGTTGTCACTTGCATACAAAGAACCAGCAGCAGGTGCCAAAAAGAAGAGAGTGAGGAAAACCATTGCCCGTGTGATTGGCAGACCCTCCATGATGATTGAAGAGGAGGAAGAGGAGGAGGATGAGCCAGCTGCTGCACCCCCTGCAAAAGCTCAGAAGCTCATGTCTGATGCAATCAAGACTGCTGCACCTCCCAAGTCAAAGCCTAAGGCACCAGCACCCAAGAGATCAACCAGGAACATATCTGCTGTAGAGAAGAACAAGGCCCCAGTGCCCGAATCAACTGTTGATGAAGAGCCTCTAGTGCTCAGAAAGTTGAAGCCAAAGATAACAGACCATGACAATGCACACCCAGTAGCTGAGAACATGATGTTGAGAAAGGACAAAGGACTGCGTCAATGGAGATTGTCGGATCCTTATGCTATCAGAAGAAGGACAGCTTGTGATTATCATTTTCACACCCGTGAACAACAGGACTTTTATGAGACAGTATTGCTTGACAAGAAGCCCATAGTCAGTGACAAGAAGTGGGTGGATTGGGAATATATTGATGAGAACGAAGATTTTTTTCCCCACGTCCATGAAAGCTTCAGAATTGCAGGAGTTGGCGAGTTTGTCGGAAAGAAATTGACTAAGTGGAATGACGAGATGATCATGCAATTTTACTCCACTGCACGCTTCTATCCAGATGGCCGCATTGTGTGGATGACTGAGGGTATTAGATATCATCTCTGAGTGGGCAAATCTTCTTGGTGCACCCAAGAAAGAGGAGGATGACATAGACATTTATGCCAAGCTCAAGATGGATCACAACTCCATGGCCAACATGTACACTGCAATTCCTCAGAAGGATATAGAGACTCATAAACTTGGTTCCGTGAAGCATTTGCTACCAGGTCTGGCCACCTCAAACACAATCTTGCGGTACACCTTGTTACCCAAGTCAGGCGATGATGAGATGATTCGTGGCCACTCCATCAATTTGCTGCATTTATTTGACACACCTCAGAAGTTCAAGGTGATGAGCCTGGTAGTAGAGACTATCAAGAGGACTGCAGCAGATCAGAAGAGATCGTGCGGATATGCTCCACATATTCAGTTGTTGATCAATTCCAAGGTTGGAACCAGCACGTATCTTCTTGATCGAGAGCATTTGCCACTCCGTCTAGAGTTTGAGGACAACGTTATAGTGATGGATCCTTCGCATCCCACTTCTGCACGAGCTCAAGAGGAAATCCGCAAAGCCCAAGAAGCTAAAGCAGCTCAGGATGCAGCAGCTCCCAATGCTCAAATTGCGAATCTCAAGACACCAAAGGATCAAATGCAATATCTGCTTGAAGCCACTCTGAGGATTGAGCGAAGTCTGGCCAACCTCACCCAGACCCAGGCTAGTTTTGAGCGGATCATTGAGACCAAATTTCATGATTTGGATGTCAAGGTGACTGAGCTTCAGACCTCAGTGGAACAGCTGCAAGGAGATGTAGATGCTGTCAAGCAAGCCAGATCAGATGACAGGGAAGATGAGAGACCAACCACCGAGCAGTTTCAGCAAGTGCCTAGGGCTGCCAGGTCAGCTGCGATACCAGTTGTGGATCCACGGACCACAGTATCTGCACCAGCCGCCACAGCCACAGTGCCACAACAGGTCTCCACTCCTCCAGTCCAGCAGTCATCCGCAGAAGCATTCGCGGACGCTCTTATCTCAACGCCGTCTACGCACACCGGAGCAGCTAGCAGAAGGTCGCCTTCAGGAGCTTCGGAGGACCGTGCCTAGAGAGCCGACTAGTGCTATACGATTCGAACTTTTTGGTACTTGTTGCCAAAGGGGGAGAATTTGTATAGATCATAGGCTTCGAGAGAGAGTGTTTTGGTTTTTCTCTCTCGAGTTCATTTGCTACTTGTTTGCTTGTTCGTTGATACTTTGTTATGTGTGTGCTTGCTACAGTATTCTGTCATTTATGCTTGTGAGATACTATGTTGTTTGATCATACTATGCCTATTGTGATGATCCATGTTTATCTCTGTCATTATCTGTATGATCATTCATTTATGTATAATTACTCTTGTTGGTGATGCGTGCTTACCTTTCCAATCATATCATTTTGCGCGCTCCACCAAGATGTATGTGACATGAAAGAGTAACCCATGAGCCTAATCGATTGTGCATTTGCATTCAAACGCAAATTTTTAATAATGCACAAATTTAGGGGGAGCTCTTGCTTATCACATACTTCTCAAAGCGACGATGTATTTCATTCACTTAATCATCTGTTGAAGCTTTGATCTATATGTTGTCATCAATTACCAAAAATGGGGAGATTGAAAGCACATTTGCTCCCTTGGTGGTTTTGGTAATTCATAACAACATATATCTCATTGAACTAATGTCCATTCAAGATTAAGATTTCAGGATGTTCAATGATTGGCATGGCATGGACTAGAGATGTGGATCCCTCAAAATGCTAAGGACAAGGATTGGCAAAGATCAAGACTCTACATTTTTGGTTTAGTGATCCAAGATCACATTGAGTCCATAGGAAAGCCAATACTATTAAAAGGGGATGAGGTGTTGCTTAATGATCTTTTTGCTCAAGTGCTTAGTGACAGTATTCCTAAACCCTCAACCACTCTCTCTACCCAAATATGTCCTAAACCTAAAGTCCAACTCGGCCCCACCGATATTTCCTACCGGCCCCACCGAGTTCATCCAAGACCTAGCCACTGCCAAAACCCTAACAAATCGGATCCACCGAAATGGATCTCGGTCTCACCGAGATGGCCTTGCCAACTCTCTGTAATCGTTTGCATTTACTTCGGTCTCACCGAGTTTGCAAATCGGTCTCACCAAGATGGCTTGCCAAGTCTCTGTTGCCTTATTGCTTCACTTCGGTCCTACCGAGTTGATGCAATCGGTGCCACCGAGATGAGGATTGCCCTAAGCCATTGCACTTCGGTCCATCCGAGTTGTTCATATCGGTCCCACCGAGATTCCTAACGTTCATATCTTTTACATAGTTCGGTGCTACCGAGATGATTGTTTCGGTGCCACCGAGTTGGGTCAAAAGTGTGTAACGGTTGGATTTTGTGTGGAGGCTATATATACCCCTCCACCACACCCTTCTCAGTAAGGAGAGCCATCAGAACATGCCTACACTTCCACCATACATTTTCTGAGAGAGAACCACCTGCTCATGTGTTGAGATCAAGCCATTCCATTCCTACCATTTGAATCTTGATTTCTAGCCTTTCCCAAGTTGCTTTCCACTCAAATCCCTCTTCCACCATAGCCAAATCTGTGAGGAGTTGTTTGAGTGCTGGGAAGACTATCATTTGAAGCACAAGAGCAAGGAGTTCATCAAGAACACACCGTCTATTACCTTTTGGAGAGTGGTGTCTCCTAGATTGGTTAGGTGTCACTTGGGAGCCTCCAACCAGATGTGGAGTTGAACCAAGAAGTTTGTAAGGGCAAGGAGGTCGCCTACTTCGTGAAGATCTACCCCGAGTGAGGCTAGTCCTTCGTGGACATAAGCCATGGTGGAATAGGCAAGGTTGCTTCTTCGTGGACCCTTCGTGGGTGGAGCCCTCCGTGGACTCGCGCAGCCGTTACCCTTCGTGGGTTGAAGTCTCCATCAACGTGGACGTACGATAGCACCACCTATCGGAACCACGCCAAAAACCACCGTGTCTTCATTGCGTTTGAAATCTCCAATCCCTCCTTTACATACATATGCAATTGCTTACATTCCGCTGCTATACTCTTAGAATTGCATGTGTAGGGTGATGCTTGACATGTACTATTGCTAAAATCTGCCTACAACTAAAATCTGGGAAAAGGTTAAGTTTTATTTGGTCAAGTAGTCTAATCTCCCCCCTCTAGACATACTTTCGATCCTACACCCGGCAATTCTCTTCATACACATACCCAGCATCAGAAATGTTATGGATATATGTACAGTATGCAGTCCACAGATCGCAGTATGAATCTTCTGGTGCAAGGAGCTCAGCCTTCCTCCACACGGTACCGGAAGAAGCTTATGATGCAAGTCTCCTCAAGTTTCCTCTGTGCAACATATGAACAGTTTCTTGCCCAAGGCACGGAACCCAGTCTTCTCCAGCACGTTACCTTGACTAAAGCTTCTAGTGTAAGGTATCCCGCCTTCTTCAGCAAGCAACCCAGTTTCTTCAGTACAGTAATACACACCGCCATCAGTACCGCTACATGATATGACATTGTGAGTTGGCAGTCTAGGGCAACTTCAGAAGCTGGATTTCAATAATTTTGACAGAAGTTAGTCAGGACATATGCCTACTCCGAGAATCCTGCATATAACCACAGACTTTCGTATGCATAAGGAGTCTGCACCCCAGATCATGCAAGTCATTTATTCAAGGATACAATTCTGATCACATAAACAAACCAAACGAAGGCCAAGATGCACCAACTCCATAATTCGGGTTAGAAGAAGCAAAATCAAAGACACCTCACAGGTGAATCAACAAACGGTGAGGCAGACAAGCTTGAAACAACAGTTTTGACAGCAATTTCTAAGGACAGTTTCTCGGCACCGAAAAAGGTGGTATCACGGAATCTTAGCACAGCCTTGTCTGATCAGCTCGAACAACGCACGCTGTACCAACTCTATGGTATGCTTATGAGGACTCGTTTCATGCCCAAAAATAAGGTATGAAAATGGAACATTGCACCAACAACAACTATGGTCACCAAAAAGAACCCAAGACAAGTAGAAGTGGCCCAGCTCTTTTCGCAAGGGATTTCGACAAAGAAAGAACTAGCAATCAAGAAGTAAGTCTAACAGCAACAGCATGATAATTCTTGCCCGACCGACAGGGTCCGGGTATCCACGTCAGATTGAGGCCGTAGGAATCAGCATGGGCGTGTACTCAGAAGCCCACCCTACTCCACAAGGGCCTCATGTCACGATAACCTATTCATCCGGTTACACATGGTTAGCAGGGTCAGTGCGAAATATCCAAGTCTGTCTCATCAGATGCAAGATTTCCTCAGTCATTCCAGCATGTGACCACAGCGACCAGGATAAAATATCTCACCGCTTTGTAACACCGCTAACAATACCGACAGCATGGGTAAGGCAAAACCAAGCACCCTGTTCAGGTTAGATGCTCTCACTGATAGAGCTGAGTACAAGGACAACTGGACACGAGAAATATCTTCCCAGCAACGCAACCGTCAGCCCAGACTCAAGATGTTACAATTGCAAGCTCAGACGAAGAGACGAATCCTGATGCCGCAGTATCAGGTAGTCGGATCTCGTTAACAGAACAACTATGATTCTCAGCAATGTGTGCACCCGGAAGACACACCTCTATTTGAACAAACCAATGGAAGAAATACAAAATGTGTCGTGCTCACAGGAGAATTTATTTTCACGATATTACCGGCAGACATGAACCCATCCAAGTCAGCATAGAGTTGGACGAATGAGGTAAGGCTCGTCAGAAATTCAAGTAAAGTAAAGCAAATCATCTCAGAGGCAGAATGTCCGATCATAGGAAATTCTAAGGGAACAATGCACAAAGGAAAAGGACGCCCGAGTTGGAAACGGCTTCCTTAAGTCATATTCATACTTGTTCCATGAGTAACCAAATCTCGAGGACGAGATTTTTGTAAGGGGGGTAGGTTTGTAACAACCCGATTTTTTGCCCTTTCTTTTTCTCTTGGTTTTATTTGGTTTTACTCTGGTTTTTCCTTTTTGGAGTAGTTCTATGGACTTGAAACCTGGGAGATCATCATTTCTTTCCCTCCCAAGTGGTGTTTCATCCATGTATCTTTCCCAAGATCATGGCCTCTCTATTCTAGCCCATTTCCAAAAAAAAATCTTTCCTTAGGGAATATTCCTTTTCTTATTAAAGGAATACTTCTATTTAACCTAGGTTCTGAAGCAACCTATATTTCTGTCATTCCAAAAATTCCCAAATAATTCTCATAAATTCTTTGGGTCATATATTGCCCAAATATGACCAAACCCATCATTGTCTAGTTCAAAAATAATTCAGCAATATTCATTTTCCATTCTGTCCAGAATGGCACTTTGTGAAGAAAGTGCTATTTATATTTTCTTGATTGCCCTCAAAATTTTTGGGCACTCTTTCCTATCCATATCATTACCACATGACAAAATTCAGCTCCATTTGTCTAGTAAATCTTCCGCAGCAAATTCCCAAAGTTTCTGTCCTGAGAGAAGCTTTGTGAAGGAAGTACTAGCTAGGAGTATCCACATAAGTTAAAATTTTGCCAGGCCCTTCATATGCTCAAATGATTACCCTACACCAAATTTCAGCCCTGTCCAACCATCTATGTGAGCACACCTTCCAATCTTTGGTGCTGGTTAAATTTCCAGTGTATGAAGCAACTACCTTTTATATTACTTCAAAATTTCTGAAATTAATCCAGGGCCTAAAGATACATATATCCTTTGTGCATGCCAAATTTCACATTAGCTTGCCTAGCCATCTGCTCTACAAAATTCTCCCAAGGTTCTGTGCAGAGAGGACCTTTGTGAAGGAAGTACCATCTAGGTATTTCCAAATGCCATGAAATTTTCCAAGTGTCTTCAGGGTCTCAAATCATCATCCTTTACCAAAATGCAGCTCAAGACCACACTCCATGTGAGTGCACCTTCCTGATCTAGCTTCTGCGCTGTTTTGGGCAGTTGTACAGCATCTATCTTCAAACCATGACCAATCCATCTCAAAACTCTCAGGAATGTAGTCCTTACTATCCTAAACCCTGGAGACATCCCCTCTGGTCCTATGGTCAAGTAATTTGACCACAACATCTAACCACAGTTGACTGCAGTAACAATTCCTGGATGCATCCCATCTGCCCACAGCCCTTTTTATCGATCTATCTTATTAGGGAGACTATAGGATGGGTGGACAACGATGTGGACATGGTTTACCCAGCCTACGTGCCCTCTCCCTAGCTATGCATGCGGTGACCGCACTGTGGGCACGTGGTCGCGCGTCCTCTGCGTGCAGCAAGCGCGCTCTGGATGTCGGTTAGCGTCGGGCTTCTTCCTCCCGGCCGCGCCCGCATGTCCCCGGGTGCCGCCAGCCCTTTCCTCCTCCCACGTAGCTGAGGGACCCCTCCCCTCACCTCCAGAAGCCTCTCGCCGGCGCCAGCCGTCACGCCCGCGAGTGCACCGAGCGCCGCATGGTCTGCTGCGCCTGTGCTCGTCCCGGCTGCTTCCGCTCGTCAATAGCGCCGCGTGCACATCTTCTCTGCCCTCTCCCGTCGCTTCAAGGGCCGCGCGTGCCCGGCTTCGCCGGGAGAATCTCTCAGACGCCCATGGCGGCACCCGAGCTCGGGCATCCCCTCCCGCCTATATAAGCTCTTCCCGAGCTCGTCTCTCTTCACCACTAGACCTGCCCCTCTCTCAATCGACCCCCTGAGCCACTCCTTGGAGCCGGCGAGCTCTCCTCCTCCAACTCCGGCAGGAGCTCCGCCGCTCGGCCCTCTCTTCTCCCAGTCCGCTCCAGGCAACTTCTGCTCCAACCTCCTCCACCAGCGACCTCCTGGAGCTCCCACGATTCTCCCCGGGCTCTCTGGTGCCCAAAACCTCGCCGGAATCGACGACGTCGCCGGCACCCGAACCTGGCAGCCGCCTGAGACGAAGACGCCGACGCCGTCCGGCCATCTCACGGGGAGCCACGGGTACGAGTCGCTCCGCCTCGGTCCGCCCGATCCATCTCCGCCGTTATCCAACCTCGCCGTGGCCTCCTCGCCGGCCAGTCGACGCCGGTGAGCCCGCAGCCCCAGCCTCTCCCTCCCTCCTTTTAAAACTGACCGTAGGGCCCCACCAGTCAGTCACTCCGGTGCCCCCGAAGCGTTTTCTAAGTGAAAGCGTAATCCTAAAATACGCCTTCGACGTCACCCCTCCAGAGATTTTCTGGAATTTCTAGAAATTCATATTAAATCCAGATTTGACCAAACATTGACCTTGAATAACTCCTAAACTACAAGTCCAAATGAATTGATTATTTTTGCATTATTTTTATTTTGTTCTCCTCTATTTTCTGGTAGAGTTTGGTATTTTTAGCTTCTGTCTAGAATTTCTGGACAGAAGTATTTGCATTATGGTATATTCTTAAATGCTTGCAAAAATATTTTCAGAGTGCTTGTTGTGTGTTGGTGAAGACCAGGAGCTCTTCCCCTCTCTTTTGGAGCAAGGCAAGCCACACCTTCCATTTGCATGATTGCAATGCAATGCATGGTTTATTTGAATTAAATTAGCTTAATATTGGAATATTTAGAAATGATTTATTCATGGCATTATGATTGGATATATGTGAGTTTGTTCCTGCCATAATGATGCTTGGATCTCTAGGACTTATATTTTGTAGGGTGAAGATGATGTGTTACTTCGGGGTTGCTAGTAGCAGTAGTCATGCTTATTTCATATTCGTGCTGAATATTGTGCTGATGATATGGATATATTTTTATGCTTTGGATTTCGGATGGATATTGTTTTGATTTGAATCACAGGTTGATATGTAACATTGGAGTAACAGTTCTATCACATACTTACCTTGGGGATAAATTCCGTCATTCCGTTGGTCAGGTGCCACCGAATCGAGCTCACCAGTGCATCCACACTTGCCTAGATGGGGAGGCCCTAATTCGGTCTATTGTCATGCCTCTCGCCGGTGCCTCCAACTAGGGAAGGTTATGTGCTCGCGCTGCCCTGGCCCGGTAGGCGGTCATAACCTTGTGTGCCCAAGTTCTGTTGTACCCGGGGGTCCCCGTGTGGGACAAGATTGTTGTGTTGGCCACGACGGTGGCAGCCACAGAAGTGGCGTATGTCACGAGGTGACATCAGGGACCACCCAGGACATAGCCCAAAGGGGAGTTTGTTGGGAGTGGCCGGGAGAGTGTCATGCAATAGACTGGTTTTGTCGGAATGTCGTTGGTCCACCCGAATGGGAGCACGAGGCCACGAGTTCCGTGGTGTGGGTACAGTGTACTAACCTCTGCAGAGTGTATAAACTATCGATAGCCGCGTCCTCGGTCATGGACACAGTTCGTTGTAGGTCACACCGTTCGATCAACACTCACAATGACAGAATGACTTATATCATGATTGTAGGTAGATAAGTAATAGGTTGGCAGGACACCAATGATGAAGTTGGGATGATCTTGACGATGGTCATTCAGGGTGTGATGTGATCACGCGGCGATCACGAGGATGTATTGATCATGAGTTGATCAAGTTGATATGATGCTTGGCCAGGTAGCCAAGAGTGAGATGGTTTCTCGTGATTCATTATGATGGTTCATCGGTGATTCTAGCCTTACCGTATTAGTTTGTGTAACTCTTACTTCCACCTAATAGTAGTTGGTAATAAGTTAACTTGTTAATGCTATGTTGTTGTTTTGCCTTGATGCTTTTGGTTGTTGTGAGCTTGCGAGTACATTCAAAGTACTCACCTGGCTTATCATGCCAGTTTGCAGGTGATGCTGTGATTGATTGTTTGTCGTCGATCCCGTTCGTGCGAGCTAGGCCGTGTCCCAGCCAGAGTCCCTGTGGAGTGAAGTTCACCACTGTCGTCGTCGTTCCGCTGCTACGAGTTGTTCCGCTACTAGCATAGGACTACCTTAGCAGGCGTGGTGTCGCCGTGCCATTGTAACCGGTGTAATAACAGACCTCTGTAACCTTATCATTTGTAATAAAGCTGATTTGTTCTATACCAAGCAGTGCCGTATTCCAGAAGACATTTCTGGGCTGGAATACGGGGCGTTCCAGTCCCTCTGAGCCGGGGTGCCACAACTGTTGGTACCAGAGCAGGTCTGGCTGTAGGACACCCTAGTCAACGCGAGCGTTAGAAACCGGTAGTGTAGGATCCTGATTGTTTGTTGCATTTGATTGTTGCACTTGGTTGTTGCATAACATGCATATAGATTCCGTTCTCTTCTGACCATCTGTTCCATGAGTGTAGATGGCCATGATACGTCTCCGTCATATCTATAATTTTTGATTGTTTCATGCCAATATTCTACCACTTTCACATATTTTTGGCAACATCTTATATTATTTTCGGGACTAACATATTGATCCAATGCCCACTGTCAGTTCCTGTTTTCTGCTTGTTTTTTGTTTCATAGAAAATCCATATCAAACGAAGTCCAAATGCAATAAAATTTTACAGAGAATTATTTTGGAATATATGTGATTTTTGAGAGGTGGAATCAACGCAAGGCGGTGCTCTTGGACCCCACGAGGCACCAGGGCGCGCCGTGGTGCCTCGTGAGTCCCTCGAAGGTCGGTTGGTGCTCTACTTCGGGTGCAAGGAAGCTAATATCCAGAAAAAAATGGTGTTAAAATTTCAGCCCAATCGGAGTTACGGATCTCCGGGAATTTAAGAAACGGTGAAGGGCCAGAAACCAGGAGCGCGAAACAGAAGAGAACAGAGAGAGATATCCAATCTAGGAGGGGCTCCTGTCCCTCCGCCACCATGGCGGCCATGGACCAGAGGGGGAACTCTCCTCCCATCTAGGGGGGAGGCCAAGCAAGAAGAAGAAGGAGGGGGGCTCTCTCCCCCTCTCTCCCGGTGGCGCCGGAACGCCGCCGGGGCAATCATCGTGACGACGATCTACACCAACAACTTTGCCGCCGTCACCACCAACTCTCTCCCCCTCTATGCAGCGGTGTAACACCTCTTTTCCCCGCTGTAATCTCTACTTAAACATGGAGCTTAATGCTACATATTATTTCCCAATGATGTATGGCTATCCTATGATGTTTGAGTAGATTCGTTTTGTCCTATGGGTTGATTGATGATCGTGATTGGTTTGAGTTGCATGTTTTATTTTGGTGTTGTCCTATGGTGCCCTCCATGTCGCGCAAGCGTGAGGGATTCCCGCTATAGGGTTTTGTAATACGTTCATGATTCTCTTATAGTGGGTGGCGTGAGTGACTGAAACACATACCCGAGTAAGGGGGTTGTTGCGTATGGGAGTAAAGAGGACTTGATACTTAATGCTATGGTTGGGTTTTACCTTAATGATCTTTGGTAGTTGCGGATGCTTGCTAGAGTTCCAATCATAAGTGCATTTGATCCAAGTATGGAAAGTATGTTAGCTCATGCCTCTCCCTCATATAAAATTGCAACAATGATTACCGGTCTAGTTATCGATTTCCTAGGGACAAATAACTTTCTTGTGTTACAAAAACTTTCTACTAAACAACTAACTTTTATTATCTTGCAAATTACTCATAGTTTTATTCTCGCAAAGTACATCTAGTTTTATTCTAGCAAACCTATCCTATCACCTACAAAATAGTTTCATACTTGTTCTAGATAAAGCGAACGTTAAGCGTGCGTAGAGTTGTATCGGTGGTCGATAGAACTTGAAGGGAATATTAATTCTACCTTTAGCTCCTTGTTGGGTTCGACACTCTTATTTATCGAAAAAGCTACAATTGATCCCCTATACTTGTGGGTTATCAAGACCTTTTTTCTGGCGCCGTTGCCGGGGAGCAATAGCGTGGGGTTGATATTCTCGTGTGTGCTTGTTTGCTTTATCACTAAGTAAATTTTATTTTCTGTTCTAAGTTGTTTTATATCTTTAGTTATGGATATGGAACACGAAACACCAAAAAAATTAGTTGTACTTGCTACTCATGGAGATGGGAAACCTCCTAAAACCCTTGATGCTCGTTATGTGGAAAACATTAAATACAACTTTGATAATCCTGATAAAACTCCATTCAACTTGATAATGGGAGTTACTTTGGATCAATGGGAATACTTTAGGGATTATCGCTTGTCTCAAAAAGGGAAACTCTTATGGGATCAAATTCATTATTTGCATTGGTATGCTTGGAATTTATGCTTAAGATATGATTATACTTGCTGCTCTAGGATGAAGGCTCCACACCTTCAATTTTCATGTGAATTTAATGATAATGAAACCTTGGCTTCTTATGCTAATGGTATATATGATTACTATGATGTAGAACAAATAGAAGAATTTGTTGCTTTTAAAGGTGCTTATGAAATTGAATCTTTGTTTGAAAAGTATGAAAATTATGATGATGCTGTTTACCGATCTGAAAATTTTGCTATACTTAAATATTACTATGAGAATTATGAATATAATGCCTATATTGATCGATTTATTGAGAAAGTCTCCACTGTCCAAGAAGAGACTAATATTTTGCAGGAATCTATGGAAGAAGAAATTGATGACACTGTGAGCTCATTAGATGAAAAAGATGACGAGGAGAGCGAAGAACAAAGGGAGGAAGAGCGGATTAGCTACCCGTGCCCACCTTCTAATGAGAGTAACTCTTCAACTCATACATTGTTTAATTTCCCTTCGTGCTTACCGAAGGATGAATGCTATGATAATTGCTATGATCCCGTTGATTCATTTGAAATATCCCTTTTTGATGAAATTGATGCTTGCTATGCTTGTGGCCATGATGCCAATTTGAATTATGCTTATGGAGATGAACTTGCTATAGTTCCTTATGTTAAAAAATAAATTGTTTCTATTGCACCCACACATGATAGTCCTATTATCTTTTTGAATTCTCCAAACTACACTATATTGGAGAAGTTTGCACTTATTAAGGATTATATTGATGGGTTGCGTTTTACTACTACACATGATAATTTTGATGAATATAATATGCATGTGCTTGCTGCTCCTACTTGTAATTATTATGAGAGAGGAACTACATCTCCACCTCTCTATGTTTCCAACACGATAAAATTGCAAGAAACTGTTTATACTATGCATGGGCCTTTACTTGATGTGCATGAATTGTTCTTTTATGACATGCTGATGCATATGAAGAGAGTTAGACTTCGTCATTGCATGATATATGTTGCTTTGTGCTCACTACTAAATTACAAATCATTGTTAATTAAAATTGGCTTTGATATACCTTGGGATCCGGGTGGATCGGTTACATGAGCACTTTATGCCTAACTTAATGGCTTTAAAGAAAGCGCTGCCAGGGAGACAACCCGGAAGTTTTAGAGAGTCATTTATTTCTGTTGAGTGCTTTTATAAAGTTTAAAAACACAAAAATATAGAGGGGAACTTAAAACTTTACAAAAAGAAAAGTGAAACTGAGAAAGACGAACACCGTTGAAGTGGGGGACGTCCTTGAACTTTGTTCATGCCCATGGAAACTTTGTGAATCTTGAATTACAGAAACTTTTCAAAAAAAATAATTATCCCCTTGTACAAATCCATTGTATTATAAAAATAATGTGCCAAGATTTACCGTTAGGATGTTTAAATTGCTTGTTTGGTATGTGCGGTGCAAAAACAGAAACTTTTGCTGTAGTGCGTGAATTTACATTTTTTACTGGAACGTGCAAAAATTCTGAAATGTTTTTTACAGTACTGCTATGAAATTTTTTTATTTTTTCCTAATTGTTTAGAATTTTTAGAGTTACAGAAGTATGGTCAATGTTCAGATTACTACAGACTGTTCTGTTTTTGACAGATTCTGTTTTTGATGCATTGTTTTGCTTGTTTTGATGAAACTACGGATTGTATCGGAAGGTATAAGCCATGGAGAAGTTAGAATACAGTAGGTATAATTCAAAAATAAAATATGAATGGGTTTTCAACAGTAGTTAAAGTAGTGATTTGCTTTATTATACTAACGGATCTCACGAAGGTTTTGTTAAGTTTTGTGTGGATGAAGTGTTCAAAGATCGAGGAGGTATTGATATGAGAAGAATGAGGAGAGGCAAGAGCTCAAGCTTGGGGATCCCCAAGGCACCCCAAGTAAATATTCAAGGATACTCAAGCGTCTAAGCTTGGGGATGCCCCCGAAGGCATCCTATCTTTATTCAACAATTATCGGTATGTCTCGGTTTTTGTTTTGTTCACATGATATGCGTAAATTCTTGGAGCGTCTTTTGTGTTTATTTTTCACTTTTCTTTTATGCACCATGCTGGTATGAGATAGTCCTTGGTTGATTTATAGAATGCTTCATGCACTTCACTTATATCTTTTGAGTTTGGCTTTATAGAATGCTTCATGTGCTTCACTCATATCATTTGAAATTTGGATGCCTGTTTCTCTTCGTCTAGAAAACCGTTATTTGTAGAATGCTCTTTTGCTTCACTTATATTTATTAGAGCAAGGTATTTTGTAGAAACAATTAAACTCTCTTGCTTCACTTATATCTATTTAGAGAGTCAACAGGAATTGGTCATTCACATGGTTAGTCAGAAAATCCTACATAAACCTTGTAGATCACTGAATATGATATGTTTGATTCCTTGCAATAGTTTTGCAATACAGAGATGGGTTTATGTGGGAAGTACTAGTAAATGATCATGGTTTAGTAGGAATATTGGTGTTAAGGTTTGTGATTCCCGAAGCATGCACGTATAGTCTCTCGTTATGCTAAGAAGTTGGAGCATGATTTATTATTGATTGTCTTCCTTTGCGTGGAGGTCGGGGGCATGCGATGGTTAACTCCTACCAACCTCCCCCCTAGGGGAATGCGTAGTAGTACTTTGCTTCGAGGGCTAATAAACTTTCGCAATAAGTATGTGAGTTCTTTATGACTAATGTGAGTCCATGGATTATACGTACTCTCACCCTTCCGCAATTTGCTAGCCTCTTCGGTACCGTGCATTGCCCTTTCTCACCTCGAGAGTCGGTGCAAGCTTCGCCGGTGCATCCAAACCCCGTGATATGATACGCTCTATCAGACATAAGCCTCCTTATATCTTCCTGAAAACAGCCACCATACCTACCTATTATGGCATTTCCATAGCCATTCCAAGATATATTGCCATGCAACTTCCATCATCATCATATACATGACTTGAGCATTCATTGTCATATTGCTTTGCATGATCGTAAGATAGCTAGCATGATATTTCCATGGCTTGTCCGTTTTTTGATATCTTTGCTATGCTAGATCATTGCACATCCTGGTACACAGTCAGAGGCATTCATATGGAGTCATACTTTGTTCTAGTATCGAGTTGTAATTTTGTGAGTTGTAAGTAAATAGAAGTGTGATGATCATCATTATTCATTATTAGAGCATTGTCCCAGTGAGGAAAGGATGATGGAGACTATGATTCCCCCACAAGTCGGGATGAGACTTCGGACAAAATTTTTAAAAAAAGAAAAAAAAAAGTGAGGCCAAAAAGAGCCCAAGAAAAAAAAGAAGAAAAAGAAGAAAAAACAATGAAATGAGAGAAAAAGAGAGAAGGGGCAATGTTACTATCCTTTCCACACTTGTGCTACAAAGTAGCACCATGTTTTCCATATAGAGAGTCTCCTATGTTGTCACTTGCATACACTAGTGGGAATTTTCATTATAGAACTTGGCTTGTATATTCCGATGATGGGCTTCCTCAATTGCCCGAGGTCTTGAGCAAGCAAGTTGGATGCAGACCCGCTTAGTTTTCAGTTTGAGCTTTCATACACTTATAGCTCTTAGTGCATCCGTTGCATGGCAATCCCTACTCCTCGCATTGACATCAATTGATTGGCATCTCCATAGCCCATTGATTAGCCGCGTCGATGTGAGAGTTTCTTCCTTTTTTGTCTTCTCCATATTAATCTCTACCACCACATTCTATTCCACCTATAGTGCTATATCCATGGCTTGCGCTCATGTATTGCGTGGGGGTTGAAAAAGCTGAAGCGCGTTAAAAAGTATGAACCAATTGCTTGGCTTACACCGGGGTAGTACATGACAAATACTTTGTGTTAAGAAGATGGAGCATGACAAGACTATATGATTTTGTAGGGATAACGTTCTTTAGCATTGATATTTGGAAAGACATGATTGTTTGTTGGGATGCCTGAGTATTGATGTCTTTATGTCAAATTATAGACTATTGCTTTGAATCACTCGTGTCTTAATATTCATGCCATGACTAGATTATATGATCAAGATTATGCTAGGTGGCATTCCACATCGAAAATTATCTTTTTTATCATTAACCGGCTCGAGAACGAGCAGGAATTAAGCTTGGGGATGCTGATACATCTCCGTCGTATCTATAATTTTTGATTGTTTCATGCCAATATTCTACCACTTTCACATATTTTTGGCAACATTTTGTATTATTTTTGGGACTAACATATTGATCCAATGCCCAGTGCCAGTTCCTGTTTTCTGCTTGTTTTTTGTTCCATAGAAAATCCATATCAAACGAAGTCCAAATGCAATAAAATTTTACGGAGAA
Organism: Elymus sibiricus; assembly: GCA_039707655.1. Classification (NCBI taxonomy): domain Eukaryota; kingdom Viridiplantae; phylum Streptophyta; class Magnoliopsida; order Poales; family Poaceae; genus Elymus; species Elymus sibiricus. Next base: position 4,807,767 of record CM077674.1, on the reverse strand, counting down.
TTACTTTGGAATATATGTGATTTTTGAGAGGTGGGATCAACGCAAGGCGGTGCTCGTTGGCCCCACGAGGCACCAGGGCACGCCAGGGGGGCCAGGCGTGCCGTGGTGCGTCGTGAGTCCCTCGAAGGTCGGTTGGTGCTCTACTTCGGGCACAAGGAAGCTAATATCCAGAACAAAATGGTGTTAAAATTTCAGCCCAATTGGAGTTACGGATCTCCGGGAATTTAAGAAACGGTGAAGGGCCAGAAACCAGGAGCGCGAAACAGAAGAGAACAGAGAGAGATATCCAATCTATGAGGGGCTCCTGCCCCTCCGCCGCCATGGCGGCCATGGACCAGAGGGGGAACTCTCCTCCCATCTAGGGGGGAGGCCAAGAAAGAAGAAGAAGGAGGGGGGCTCTCTCCCCCTCTCTCCCGGTGGCGCCGGAATGCCGCCGGGGCAATCATCGTGACGACGATCTACACCAACAACTTTGCCGCCGTCACCACCAACTCTCTCCCCCTCTATGCAGCGGTGTAACACCTCTTCTCCCCGCTGTAATCTGTACTTAAACATGGTGCTTAATGCTACATATTATTTCCCAATGATGTATGGCTATCCTATGATGTTTGAGTAGATTCGTTTTGTCCTATGGGTTGATTGATGATCGTGATTGGTTTGAGTTGCATGTTTTATTTTGGTGCTGTCCTATGGTGCCCTCCGTGTCGCACAAGCGTGAGGGATTCCCTCTGTAGGGTTTTGCAATACGTTCTTGATTCTCTTATAGTGGGTGGCGTGAGTGACTGAAACACATACCCGAGTAAGGGGGTTGTTGCGTATGAGAGTAAAGAGGACTTGATACTTAATGCTATGGTTGGGTTTTAAATAATGATCTTTGGTAGTTGCGGATGCTTGCTAGAGTTCCAATCATAAGTGCATATGATCCAAGTACAGAAAGTATGTTAGCTCATGCCTCTCCCTCATATAAAATTGCAACAATGATTACCGGTCTAGTTATCGATTTCCTAGGGACAAATAACTTTCTTGTGTTACAAAAACTTTCTACTAAACAACTAACTTTTATTATCTTGCAATTTACTCGTAGTTCTATTCTCGCAAAGTACATCTAGTTTTATTCTAGCAAACCTATCCTATCACCTACAAAATAGTTTCACACTTGTTCTAGATAAAGCGAACGTTAAGCGTGCGTAGAGTTGTATCGGTGGTCGATAGAACTTGAAGGGAATATTAATTCTACCTTTAACTCCTCGTTGGGTTCGACACTCTTATTTATCGAAAAAGCTACAATTGATCCCCTATACTTGTGGGTTATCAAGAGGCCACCATTCCTATTGAATACAACGCAGCCCCTGCACCGCTCACCTTCGCGTCCCTGCTTCACGAGGTGTGGCATAGTCTCTATCTCAATGGAGAAATGCCGCGGTACCAAGTGTTTGAGGTACAGCTTGGGGGCAGATTACTAGAGTATTTTGCCTATGTTTTCTGGAAGCCAGGATCCCTATTGGAAGATGTTCCTACAGATTCCATGGCGGATATGGTGCCACTCCAGATCGCGCAGTTCAACTCGCAGCCCTGGCAGGAATCACGGGTCTTCGTCATCAAGAGCTGGTGATGTAAGAAAACCGTGTTTACTCCTACTACCCCACCATAGCCGAGAACCCCAGGTGAGTTAGGTTCCCATCTACTCACCCTAATGATGATGTGGCCATCCCCGCCATGTCTCGGTTCATGACGGCCGAGTATATGCTGATTGCTGAGCTCGTCCGAGACGCGACCCGGGCCAGACACTTGCTCGGTGCTGCAATGGCTCCACGCCAGTTGCCTCCTTCCTCGACCCCTGCTCCTCCTGCATCAACTGCTTCACCCACCCCTCCACCAGCCGCTTCGCCAGCTACCCAGCTTTAGTTTGTTCGTAGTGCATTAGGATCCGAGTAGCTCATGTTGCATCAGTTGCAGTAGCACGCATGTTGTGATGTGTATCGAGTAGTAAGGAATGCAGTCCTACTTATGGATGTTTGTATGACTGTTATGTTCTGTTTTTCGATTGAATTGTTTCTTTCTTGCTTCTTTTGGGCCTTTGGTGTTGCTTTATTTTCCCCTCTTATGAAAGTTGCTCAACGATCACCATCGGACCCGAAGAAGAGATGAGGATCTCAGTTATTTGGAAGCTCAGCCGAGAGGGAGGGCCCGGCATCGGGGGGTACGGAGAGGCCACCGGCGTGCGGTTTGTTGCCATTTAAATCCCCGGAAATTCTGGGGAGGGGGGAGGCAGTAATTCAAATAACCAGGCGCGGCATCATCAGACGGTCCATGGAGTGCGTGGTAAAAATTTGATGCCATTCCGTAGAAGCCTTCACGGAGGTCGTGTGGAAACTGGACCATCTCCGAGGAAAGATCTAGACCGCGAGAGGGAACGCGTCATGTTTGCGAAATGGATGCGGTGCCTGCTCCTCCGTTGGACCTGAAACTTTTTCTGGGCTCAACAGAGTCCATTCAAAGACTCGTGCCAGGTCCTAGCCTTTTTCGGTGCCGCCAACCATATTCCGTGCATTTAGTGCATTTCTAGGGTTTAATGCCAGAAATTGAAGATCTGCGATGCCGCCACATAAAATCATGGACGAATAGGGCTATATGTCCCTGCATGTTGTCCTCAGTCCATGCCCAGGCCCTGCGCACCCAACCGAGAGGGAGGGCCCGGCACCGGGGGCACGGAGAGGCCGTCGGCATGCGGTTTGCTGCCGTTTAAATCCCCGGAAATTCTGGGGGGGGCAGTAATTCAAGGGACCTGGCACGGTGTCATCGATTGACCCCTGGAGTGCGTGGAAAAAATTTGAGGCCGTTCCACAGAAGCCTTCACGGAGGTTGTGTGGAAACTGGACCTTCTCCGAGGAAAGATCTAGACCGCGAGAGGGAACGCGTCATGTTTGTGAAGTGGGCGCGGTGCTCTCTCCTCCGTTGGACCTGAAACTTTTACTGGGCTGACCAGAGTCCATTCAAAGACTTGTGCCGGGTCCTCACCTTGTTCGGGGGCCGCCAGCCATATTCCATGCATTTAGTGCATTTCTAGTGTTTAATGCCAGAAATTCAAGATCTGTACTGCCGCCACATAAAATCATGGACGGATAGGGCTTGATGTCCCTGCCTATGGTCCTCGGTCCATGCCCAGTCCCTGCGAGCCCAACCGAGAGGGAGGGCACGACACCGGGGGCCACGGAGAGGCCACCGGCGTGCGGTTTACTGCCGCTTAAATCCTTGGAAATTCTTGGTGGGCTGGTAATTCAAGGGACCTGGCACGGCATCGTCAAATGGCCCCTGGAGTGCGTGGTAAAACTTTGAGGCCATTCCACAGAAGCCTTCACTGAGGTTGTGTGGAAACTGGACTTTCTGCAGGGAAATATCTAGACCGCGAGAGGGAACGCGTCATGTTTGTGAAGTGGGTGCGGTGCCCAATCGTCCGTTGGACATGAAACTTTTTCTGGGCTCACCAGAGTCCATTCAAAGACACGTGATAGGTCCTAACTTTTTCCGGGGGCCGCCAACCATATTCAGTGTATTTAGTGCATTTCTTGGGTTTAACACCAGAAATTCAAGTTCTGCGACAACGCCACATAAAATCATGGACGAATAGGACTCGATGTCCCTGCATGTGGTCCTCAGTCCATGCCTAGGCCCTGCGCGCCCAGCCGAGAGGGATGGCCCTGCACCAGCGGGTACGGAGAGGCCACCGGCATGCGGTTTGCTGCCGTTTAAATCCCCGAAAATTCTCGGGGGGGGGGGGGGCGGTTATTCAAGGGACCTGGCGTGGTGTCATCAAGCGGCCTTTGGAGTGTGTGGTAAAAATTTGAGGCCATTCCACAGAAGCCTTCACGGAGGTTGTGTGAAAACTGGACCTTCTCTAAGGAAAGATCTAGACCACGAGAGGGAACGCGTCCTGTTTGTGAAGTGGGTGCGGTGCCCGTTCCTCCGTTGGACCTGAAACTTTTTCTGGGCTCACCAGAGTCCATTCAAAGACTCGTGCCAGGTCCTCGCCCTTTCCGGGGGCCGCCGGCCATATTCCATGCATTTAGTGCATTTCTAGGGTTTAATGCCAGAAATTCAAGATCTGCGCCTCCGCCACATAAAATCATGGACGGATAGGGCTTGAAGTCCCTGCCTATGGTCCTCGGTCCATGCCCAGTCCCTGCGAGCCCAACCGAGAGGGAGGGCCAGCACCGGGGGCCATGGAGAGGCCGCCGGCGTCTGGTTTGCTGCCGTTTCAATCCCTGAAAATTCTCGGGGGGTAGGGGGCGGTAATTCAAGGGACCTGGCGCGGCATCGTCGAACGGCCCCTGGAGTGCATGGTAAAAATTTGAGGCCGTTCCATAGAAGCCTTCATGGAGGTTGTGTGTAAACTGGACTTCTGCGAGGAAAGATCTAGATCGCGAGAGGGAACGCGTCATGTTTGTGAAGTGGGTGCGGTGCCCGCTCCTCCGTTGGATCTGAAACTTTTTCTGGGCTCACCAGAGTCCATTCAAAGACACGTGCCACGTCCTCGCCTTTTCCGGGGGCCGCCAGCCATATTCCATTTATTTAATGCATTTCTAGGGTTTAACGCCAGAAATTCAAGATCTGCGGTGCCGCCACATAAAATCTTGGACGGGTAGGGCTCGATGTAACTGCCTGTGGTCCTCGGTCCATGCCCAGGCCCTACGTGCCCAACCAAGAGGGCGGGCCCGGCACCGGGGGGCACGGAGTGGCCGCCGGCATGCGGTTTCTTGCCGTTTAAATCCCCGGAAATTCTCGGGGGACGGTAAATTCAAGGGACCTGACGCGGTGTCGTCAAACATGGGGTAGAAAAGGGAAAGGTCTTTGCCAAGTTGCCGAACTCGGTAAACTGTTGGAAAATATGACTTGGCCAAAATTTCTCCCGCGCGTCTCACGGTCCAGTTCATTCCCCCCTCCCACGCGTCTCCTCTGTCCAATTCATTTCACCTTCTTGCGCGGGACTTGCTGCTACTTGTGAGCTGCGTTGGTACTTCCCTGAAGAAGAAGAAAGATGCAGTACAGTAGAGATAAGTATTTCCATCAGTTATGAAACCATGGTTATCAATCCAGTAGAAGAATCACGCAACACCTCGTTAGCAATACCTGCACACAAAACAACAAATCCTTGCACCCAACGCAAACAAGGGGTTGTCAATCCCTTGGCGGTTAATTGCAAGATTAAACTGTATGGTGAAAGATAAATAGATCGAACAAAAATACAAACTAAAATAAATAAAGTAAAAGCGCAGCAAGGTATTTTTATGATTTTTAATATATGATAGAAGTAGACCCGGGGGCCATAGTTTTCACTAGAGGCTTCTCTCATGAAAATAGCATACGGTGGGTGAACAAATTACTATTGGGCAATTGATAGAAAAGCAAATAATCATGACGATATCCAAGGCAATGATCATGTATATAGGCATCACGTCCGAGACAAGTAGACCGACTCCTGCCTGTATCTACTACTATTACTCCACACATCGACCGCTATCCAGCATGCATCTAGTGTATTAAGTCCATAAAGAACGGAGTAACGCCTTAAGCAAGATGACATGATGTAGACAAAGTAAACTCATGTATGAATAAACCCCAACTTTTTACCCTTAATAGCAATGATACATACGTGTCATGTCCCTTTCTGTCACTGGGATTGAGCACCGCAAGATCGAACCCATTACAAAGCACCTCTCCCATTGCAAGATAAATCAATCTAGTTGGCCAAACCAAATCAATAGATCGGAGAGAAATACAAAGCTATAATAATCATGCATAAAAGAGTTCAAAGAAGACTCAAATAATATTCATGGATAATCTGATCATAAACTCACAATTCATCGGATCCCAACAAACACACCGCAAAAAGAGATTACATCGGATAGAACTCCAAGAACATCGAGGAGAACATTGTATTGAAGATCAAAAAGAGAGAAGAAGACATCTAGCTACTAACTATGGACCCGAAGGTCTGTGGTAAACTACTCATGCATCATCGGAAGGGCAGCAAGGTTGATGTAGAGCCCCTCCGTGATCTATTCCCCCTCCGGCGGAGTGCCGGAAAAGGCCTCCAGATGGGATCTCTCGAGAACAGAAGCTTGCGGCGGTAGAAAAAGTATTTCATGGACTCCTGTGTTGGTTTCCCGGTTTTAGAGAATTTATAGTGGTGGAATTAGGTCAAACGGAGCTGTGTGGGCCCCACGAGCCACCAGGGCGCCCCCCCTGGGCGCGCCGTGGTGCCTCGTGGGCCACTGCTTCATCTTCTCGTCTCTTCCCGAAGCTTCTAGTGTTTGTTATGTCTAGAAAAAAATCTCCAAAAAGCTTCATGGCATTTGGACTTCGTTTGGTACTGATATTCTGGAAAAACCAAAAACAGGCAAAAAACAGCAACTGGCACTGGGCACTAAGTTAATAGGTTAGTCCCAAAAAATGATATATAATTGCTGTAAATGTATATAAAAATATCCAAGATTGATAATATAATAGCATGGAACAATCAAAAATTATAGATACATTGGAGACGTATCACTTGCCTGCCGCCGCCCCTCCCACCGCCGAGCCCCTACAACCGCCGCCGCCCCACGTCGTCGCCCCCTCCGCCGAGCCTCTCCCACCGCCGAGCGCCGGATCTGCACCTCCGCCGAGCCTCTCCCACCGCCGAGCGCCGGATCTGCCCCACCTCCGAGCCCCTTCCTCTGCCAAGCACCACCACCGACGCCACCTCGTCCTCACCACCGAGCACCACCACCGCCGAGCAATCCCACCGCCGAACCCTCCCACCGCCGAGCACAACCACCGACGCCACCCCCTCCTTACCGCTTGTCGGATCTCCCCCTCGGTGAGCCCCCCTCCCCATTCTGTCTCTCCTTTGCATGTATGTTATCTGTGATGTGTGTGGGTGTGATGTGTGTGTTATTGAAAATGCAGAAAAAATAGGCTGACAAAACATGAGAGGAGAGTAGAGATTTAGAAAGGACATGAAGTGCATTTGTGTGTGTGCTAATGTGATGTGTGTGTGTGTGTGTGTTTGTGTGATGCGATAAAAATTAAAGAGAAGTGCTATGCTTGACAACTATATATTGCTTCGTGCAGGACATACATTGAGTTTGACAACGGGGAAGTGACCGTCTTCGCGGGCCTTTGTGGACGAGAGGCATCGTCTTCGTCCAAGACCACGCTTCAAGGGTAATCTCTCCCTTTCATGTGTAGGTTCACCTATTTCTAGACCACTTAACTAGTCGCGTAACCTAGGCATGTCCCGTTTGGAAGAGTTATATTTATAAATATGCAACTCATTGCATATTTATAATCGTAACTCTTTCGAATTGTCCACGTTTTTCATGGACAGCCCGAGGATGTGTAGACTGGGTTCGTTTCTGTAGGAGATATGCCCTGGAGGCAATAATAATAGTTATTTTGTATCTCCAAGTTTGTAATTAATGTTTATGTTTCATGCTATAACTGCAATGATTCTTGAGTCTGCAATAACCACGAGGCTCGGAGGGAAACTCATGTGCACGTGTGGTATAATAAACGGTAAAATGTAATCCTAGTCATGCCTCTAAGACTAGCTCAAGTGTCACATGATGGTCCTGTTTTCCAGATCATGGGCATGACTATGCCGGCAACTTTGAGGGCACAATGTTAGGAGAACACTTGTGTTGAATCGGCCAGATTTGATGTTATGCTATGAGATACATACGTCACAAGTTAATGGTATATCACACAGAGAAAGCTAATGTTTGCATAATTCCTTAGGCCATGAGAGTATCAAGTTTCTTCATGCTTGCTTCATGAACTTTGGGGTTTGTTAAATGTCGTCCGTAAAAGGGTGGCTATTACGGCGGCTTACGGGTTCATGGAAAAGTATGACAAGGGACTTGATAGCTCAAGATTGGGATTTGTTCCTCCCACGATGGAGAGATATTCTTTGGGCAACATATCGGGTGTTTGTAACATATCGTGAAGCAACAGGAATAGCACACGAAAACTACAGGTTCACTCGAATATTCATTCGTGTGGGTATAGGGATCAATATGGATGTCCACGGTTCCGCTATTGATCATTGATCGGAAAGAGTTCTGGACATGTCTATACTTCACCGAACCTACAGGGTCACACGCTTAAGGGTCATCTATATGCTGAATACTAGACAAGGAGTCTGAGAGAAAGTCACCCGAAAAGTTTCGGAGACGACGGAAAAGTTCCGGAGAGAAAACCGGAAATGTTTTGGAGTTACAGGAAATGTTTCAGAGATGAAAATCATTAATCCGGAAATGTTTCGGAACACGTCTAGAATTATTTTAGGGGATACTGGAAATATTCTGGACCTACAAAAATATTTTCGGATTTAACGGTCGCGGAAAAATATTTTCATGAATAGTGGAAACACTCTTTGGATGTTTTTTGGAAAGCCACCGTTTTGGGATTTTCCCAAAAGATCTAGAGGATGACATGGAAAGGTGGGAGCCCCTTTGGGGGGTCCCACATGGTGTGGCAGGCCAAGGAGGAGCTCCTCCATGGAGCTCCACTTGCCTTCCCCTTTTGCCCTTATGAAGGTCACGTGTCATGGGTTTTATGGTATTTTCAAGTGCCACTCTACCCCTTGCCTCACCCTATAAATAGAGCTGGAGAGGAGCTATCCACACTCACTCAATATCTCATACACAATGCCATGCAATGATCTGGCTTCTTCTTTCCCTCACACGAAATAGTTTCATAGAGCCGAAAGGCTGTCTGGGTTCCGGTGGGAACTAGTTCTGGGCGGCGAAGCCCTGCCGGATAGCTGACACCGTATGTGTGCAACCCCGTAGAGAGGTCGTAGGTTCGATCTTTTGCCCGAGGAGTTGTTCGAGGGTCCTCCCGAAGGGCTGTCCGAGATACTATCCGAGTTCGAGGGTCTTCCCGGACGGCTGTCCGTGACACCGTCCGAGGGACTGTCCGACCACCTCCCGAAGGGCTGTCTGAGGGACTGTCCGACGAGCAGATGAGGGAGAACATCCTTGTTGTTGGGAGGTTGTAAATCCTAGCTGTGGGGATCTGCATCGACGATCTTCATCGACTCTACTTCCGCTGCGCTATGAGTCGGTAATGATCAGATCAAGACCTTGTATGCATCTTCATGGTGATCCTGGGCGTGTCCGTAGTGCGGAATTTTTTTGTTTTTTGTCGCGTTCCCCTACAGTTTCCATGCTCGACTCGAGTCCGAGACAGAGTTTCGGTAGCATCCCCCTGATGTTCTTCGGATACACAATCTCTTGGCTTGTTGCCGAGACGTGTATTTGGAGAACAGCGGGAAGGTGCTGCCAAAATTTTGTCTCGAATTGGACTCGAGCATGGAAACGGCCTAGTCTACACATCCTCGGGTGGGATTAGGACCTATCCTCACCTATTAGATAGTTCAGTGCATGCCGTAAAACTTGGTAGATGGAAATAGTTGGACATGTATTGCATTGAATTAATTGTTGAAGCTAAATTATGTCAGAGGATGGATGATGATCGTGAGTGGATGTATACTGAATGGGCTAAGGACGGACAAATGTCCAATAATTGGTTAAATAAGGCCTGGGGTTTCGCTAAAGTTGCATTTGCCAATGAAACTGGAGCCAGTGGAACTTGGTGCCCCTGCAGTGTTTGTGACAACCATAGGAAACAAACAAACACTGGAATGTCTAAACACCTATGTCAAAATGGTTTCACGCCAAACTACCAATCGTGGTTCATGCATTGTGAGTGCAGATCTTGGGTGTGAAAGTGTACCGAGGATAACGATAGAGGGTTCGGACGCATGATGGATGCTATAGATGATGCACGTGGGTCACCGCTAGTACAACAACAAGCAGATCAACCAAGAGAAGCCTAAGAGCCAGAGCCAGGAGCAAAGTCTTATTATGATATGTTGGATGCGTCACATAAACCTCTTCACACACATACAAACATTTCTAAGCTGGATTCCATCTCCTGCATGCTGGTTGTCAAGGCGGAATTCAACATGAGCATATCTTACTTTGATGCATGGTTGATTGTTACTGCTAGCCTTCTTCCGGCAGGACGCGATCTGCCAAAGAACATGTACCAGGCCCAAAAACTCCTCCGTGAACTTAAGATGCCATATGAGCAGATACATTGTTGTCCAAATGGGTGCATGTTATTTAGGAAAGAAAATGTAGATAAGAAGTAATGTCTGAAGTACGGATCCTCTAGGTATATGGAGGTAGAAGATGGTGACGGTCAGAAGACGCAACTCACGGTCCCACAAAGTGTCCTTAGGTATCTTTCACCCATACCTAGAATCCAACGGCTTTACATGACTGAGTGTACCGCCAAGCAGATGACATGGCACAAAGACGGGAAGTGATACCATCCCGAATGTGTTGTACATCCTTCAGATGCTGAAGCATGGAAGGTGTTCGATGCCATTCATTCTGAAAAGGCAAAAGAGGCTAAGAACGTACGGGTTTGTTACGGCACCGATGGGTTCAATCCATTTGGTAGAATGTCTGCCACGTACAGTTGTTGGTCCCTGTATGTTATTCCCCTGAACCTCCCCCCCCCCCCCCGGCGTCATCATGCAACCACATACCATGTTCCTGTCGCTGATAATTCGGGTCCACATCATCCAGGCAAAAATATGAGTGTGTACATGGAGCCGCTGCAAGATGATATGATGAAGGCTTGGGAGGACGGGGTCATGACATACGACGCGCATACGAAGCAGAACTTCAAAATGCATGGTTGGTACCAGTACTCCATTCATGACGCACCAGCTGGTGCGATATTCTCGGGCTGGTCTACTCATGGGAGGATGCCGTGCCCAGATTGCAAGCCAGCCTTCAAATTCACTTGGCTGGATAATGGTAGGAAGTATAGTTCCTTCAGCGGTCATCGACAGTTCCTTGATAAAGACCATCTATACAGAAAGGACAAGAAGCACTTTACGAACGGCAAAGTTGTCTCACATGAGGCACCACCCCAAATGACCAGTCGGCAGATTCGTGCTCAGTTAGATGGGCTCCAGCCAGACCCCAAGCGTCCTGGTAAATTCCTGGGATATGGTGTGGAACACATGTGGACTCACCGACCATGCTTGTGGGACTTCACATACTTCCAGGATATCCTTCTTCCACATAACATTGATGTAATGCACACTGAAAAGAATATTGGCGTGGCCATCTTTGGCACCCTCTTCGACACTGAGAAGACGAAGGACAAAATTAAGGCTAGAATCGATGAGGAGATTCTATGCAAGAGGAAAAAGCTCAAATTGAAAGAAGTGAACGGCAGAAAATCTTTTAAGAAGCCACGGGGACGCATCTTCCTTGATAGGCAGCAAAGAAAGGAGGCTCTCAACTGGTGTAAGTTTAAACTCAAGTTCACCGATGGGTTCGCAGCCAGTTGGATTAGGGGAGCGAATATTGGAACACTGAAAATGAATGGGCACAAGAGTCATGACTAACATGTATGGATGCAGGTGCTAATGCCTTCAATGATTCGAGGCTTTGTCTCGGAGGAAGTTTGGACTGTGTTGGCAGAGTTGAGCTATTTCTTCCGCCGGCTTTGTGTGAGAGAACTCAAATTAACGGTCATAAAAGAGTTGGAAAAAATTTGCACCTATTTTGCTCTGCAATTTAGAGAAGATATTTCCACCAGGTTTCTTTAATCCAATGGAACACAACATTTTGCACCTCCCTTATCAGCCACGTATGTGGGGTCCCGTGCAGAACCGCTCAATGTATCCACTTGAGAGAGGAATGAAGAAATCTAAAGACAAATGAAAAAATAAAGCTCATGTTGAAGCATCCATAGCCGAGGCATTCGTTCAAGAGGAGGTGTCAAACTTCACGTCATTATACATCCATGAGGATATGCCCTCTTCCCGTAATCGACCCCTTCATTACAATGTTGGCGAGGCAGAAAACAAATCACAACTTAGTCTATTCCAAGGTGCCCTCGGGAGTGGAAGTGCTGGAGAATCACAACTGACGAGTCCTCAAATGTGGCGCACTATGATGCTATATCTCCTGACCAACCTAGCCGAAGTTAAACCATACATCAAGTAAGTGATGCGTAATTTATGTAGCAACACCTCCCAAATTTGTGTCTAACCTCGCTCCTCCATGTTGAGGTTAGGGAATTCTATGTTCAATATTGGACTAAACCATGGGAAATGAGCATCGCCGAATCAGATAACCTTCTTCGAGGTGGTGCTGGACATGGCAATCCTGATTTCATTTCTTGGTTCAAGACTAAGGTACTTCCTGACTTGGCCTCTAGCTAGTTTTGCATTTCAACTTGCTCTAGCATGCGACCGATACACCAAGCTTTCCTACTATTGAACCTGCAGGGAAGAGAAGACAAGTCGATGTGTGTCAAATTGAAACAAGTATCGTAGTGTTGTAGATATCGGGTCCAGTCGTTTAAGGTTTACGATGTGAATGGGTATTGCTTCCATACAAAAAAGCACGATCAGACTAGGCCCAATTCAAGGACAGATAATAGCGGAGTGTATAATCAAGGGGATAATGGAGTAGATTATTATGGGAAAATTGAAGAAATATGGGAACTTCACTTCGAAGGGTGTACCCCTCTGAAGCCCGTTATATTCAAAGGCCGTTGGTTCAATCCAATTAATGTGAAAAAGACACCTAAAATTGGGCAAGTGGAAATTCGACAAGACACCATAATGAAAGGAGAGGATATCTTTGTTGTGGCTCAAGAGGCCACGCAAGTTTTGTATCTCCCATACGCATGCACTACTAAAGAAGAGCTCCTAGGATGGTATATTGTGTACAATGTACCTCCACATACTAAACCATCTATCCCAGACAAGGACAACTACAATGCCCCCAACACATCCTCTCAAGAGTTCTACCAAGAAGATGGGCTCCAAGGGGATTTCGTGATCGACTTGACGATACCTGAAGATGTTGAAGTACACAGTGATAGTGATGGTGATGTTGACGAGGACACGACCGAGGTAATTTCTAATTTGAAGGACTTGGAATTGCTGATGAAAATACAGTCTGGCAATAATGTATGTGAGGGTCCTCCGGATGAAGACTGTGAGTGTAGTGATGATGATAGTTTTGATGGTGAAACGAATCCTAATAATGATGGGCCTTCTATCCAAGGGATCGCAATAATGAGCAATATTTCTAACTCATGTATGTTATGTATGCTTATTTATTTGAATTGTATGTTATGTTGCATTTATATCTTTGCTAACTCTTTATTGTTTATCATTGCAGGTGACTGGAGCATGAAGAGTGGCAGAGACGAGCCCTACGTACGGCCGGAACTAAGTATTAGTGTGGTATACGAAAAAACAAAGAACACAAAAGAGAAGGCACCTCCTCAACCTGGTGAAGTACCCAAAAAAGGGGAAGACCCCCAAAGGAAAAAATCGATACAACCGCCAAGCTGAAGGGGGGCAGAGGACGGGGCAAGAGTGCCCGTACCGGTTTGCAGAGCACGGTTCCCCTTGACATCATAAAAGCCAGGTCTAAGGGGGGTAGAGGATGTGGCGGGGTGGCCATGTGGTGGTGACCCAAAGTCGGCAGCAGTCGGTGACAAAGGATCAGGAGGCACGAGATCCGAGGGATGCGGAGGATAAGAATGGGGAGGAGGAGACGGCAGAGCAGTGGGAGAATCTCGAGTTGCGGGAACAGAGGGATGTGGAGATTGAGAGGCCAGAGGAGGATCCCGAGTCGTCCGGGTATCTCTATGGGGATGATGAGTTTCCGGGGATGTATGCAGAGGAGGACGGGGAGGTGGCGGAGAGTGAAGCGTGGTCGGAATTTGAGATGAACTCCAGCGACGAAGAGTCACAGACGGTTGCCACCAATGATGACTCAGTGAAAGTTTGGAGGCGTGGTTCTTCCAGACTACCCAAGCGGCCGGTCCATGTAAAACCGGTCATCCAGCCAATAGGGAAAAAGTATGTGCACCTCTGTGCTGATATGAATTACAAGCTTATGTACCTTGCATTTTTCAACACATACAAACTACTGATATTTTCATTTTTCAGACACTGGAAAAAGACTGGAAAAGAGTTACGCAAGAGTACCCGCATGGTCAACGACATACTTGGCCTTCTGCTTAGGGAACACTTCCCCGGCTTGGTGAAATACGATGGGAACGAGGAGCCAGCATGGACATGGCAAACATTACACAGTAGCGGATGATACCGAGGACTTAGATCATAAGTCCTATGGAACCGTAGCCGAACAAGTGAAAGTCGAGTTGTGGGTAAGTTGTTCATCACACTTCATTACTCAACAGTTATGGCTTCTAAGTTATTTAACCCATGGCTTGATCTTATCTGTCGCGGCTACATGCAGGACTACTTTATCTGCGAGCCGGGTTTCAAGAACAAGACAACTTTGAATATTGCTAATGCCACCAAGTCGCTTGTCAGGGGTATGTTCTATGAGGCGCGCATCGAGGCCGTTATCGCATACTATGCGGAATACCGCAAGAAGCATCTAACGAAGAAAGAAGCTGTCCTCAAGTTTCCACGAGCTGACCAGTACTTGAAGGCAAGTAACATCGAGCCAAATTATTCATTACATTACTAACATTCCATTGAACTCATGACTTGATGCATTTAATTGTTTAGGTGCCTCCCGTTTGGTGTGTCTCAGAGTTTCCATGCTGGGAGATGATCGTCGACAACTGGGTAAGTAAACGATGGAGGAAGGTTCATAGAGAATGCCGGGCATGCCGGAAATTGATGGGTGGCTCATCACATCGTCAAGGCTCATCGAACCTTGTAGAATACGCGGAAATCGAGGTATGCATTACCGTCGGCTTCTACCCAACAAGTATTATTTATGTCGAGGCTCACTCCATCTCGCCGCTTCTTGTTGCAGTTAGCGAATTTGGGTATAAAGCTCAACACCATGCAAGCTTGGCAGATGTCCAAAAGGGAACGTGACGGCGAAGAGTGGATGAACCCACACTTTGGCGGTAAGATGCTTAAATACACCGAGAGCGGAAAGGTGACGTACGGGGAGGGTTTTGAGCCCAATCAGCAAGACATTGATCCATAGTTGGTTGTGCCGGTGGGCCACGGCATGCCGAGTGGACGTCATCTCATTGGCAACACGATCCTCGATATGGCTTCCACTCCTAGTATCTCTGAGTACAAGGCACGCATGACTAGCTCTAGTGCTCCGGTAATCCCTCGCTCAAACACACAGACTGCGTTGTCGGAAATCAAGGTTTTGTTCTTTCTCGTTCATCAATTTATGCCTTTTCCATGTTTGCATTGCAATGTCGATGAAATTGCGATGACAACATGTAGTGCCAGCTAGACGAGAAAAAGAGGCTACGGGAGGAAGACGCGAGAAGGACAGAAGAGAGGCTCTTGGCGAAGCTTGCGGAGGAGAGGCAATCCATGGCGCTTGACACAGCAGATCTGATGGCGCAACGTGACGCTATGTGGATTGCCTCGCTGATGGCGCAACACGAGGCTACAACGGTTAGTTCCTGCCCATAATGCACTCATGGTAGCCTTATTTTCATTACATAACATTTGCCTTGTGGTAGAATATGTAACCTTTCCGCGTGGGCAAAATATGCAGCGTCTTTGTATTGCACAGAACCAACCCCCGCCACCGACCCCTGACCTTCTCACTCAACCGCCAACATTCGGTCAAGTGCGTTCTCTCTAAAACCTTTTCGTGAAAACATTATTGCCCTTCATAGTCATAGTGTATCGAATGAACTTGTCATAACCTCCTACGACATGCAGTTGCAGATGGTGCCTATGTCAGCTGGTTCGAATAACCCTGCAGCTAGATATTCACAAGGTTCACAATGTGGTAGCCGTTCTGACGCTATTGGTGGTACCCAGTCGTCGCCAAAAACTTGACTCAGGTTTGATAACAAGTTCCAAAGCAAGAAACAACCATTTATGCCGCCATTGCATCGTTTATGATCGAAATGGCTTATTTTTGCTGCCATGGCAGCATATCCTAGCCACAATGTTCATAAATGATGCCATGGCCACATTTTTTGCTGACTGCCTCTTTTCTTGTGCATCCACCCGCCTTTGTAACTAAGTAGTCCTTATTCTTGTTTAATAGGTTTACATCGCGGATGGCTTTGATTGTAGATGTACAAGCTACCGTAGCACACTAGTCATGCCTTTCCATAGGCCTGTTTCTTCCTATTCCACTTGTGAATCTATAACTGTTTTTGAACCTATGTATGCACTTTGTGTTTGATCTGTCCACATTTGTCATGATTAGATTATGGACAAATTTGTATCAATATTGTTGTTTGGATCAATGATGTACGTGTGCTGATTAGATTGCTGTTTAAATTGCTGTGGTGAACAATATATATTGATATTCTGTGCAAGGTCGATCCTGAGAAAAATATTGTGAGCTGGGTCGACCTGATAGGGGACATTTACCGAGTACCAGAGCTCGGCAAAAGGCTGACCTGGGCGGCGTGCTACAATATTCACCGAGTTTGCAACTCGGCAAAGGTCTAACATTTAGCGAGTGTTTATAAGAAGAAACTCGGCGAACAATTTGCCCAGCGGCATTGAACATGCACTCGGCGAAATATAGAACACGGCAATAAGGCAGTGCCACGCGTCGGTCCCTTATTGGACAAATTACTACCGAGTACCAAACTCGGCAAATAGTTTGCCCAGTTCGGCTGGCCAAAGAACTCGGCGGAATGTGGCACTGGGTAATAACGCACTGCCACGCGTTGGGCCCTGACTGGATGTGAGACTGCCGAGTTTCATACTCGGCAAAGATTTTACCGAGTTTCGTATTTAAAAACTCGGTGAAATGTGGCACTGGGTAGTACTTGTGGCCACGCGGCATGCTCTAATTGGTTAATAAACTACCGAGTTCGGAACTCAGCAAACAGTTAGCCCAGTTCTGCTGTATAAAGAACTCGGCAGATATTTTGTACTGGGCAATGGGTGCTGGCACGTGGATTATTTCTATTGGTCTTGATTTGCCGAGTTTAGCTGCACAAAACTCGGCAAAGAGTTGTGCCACGTGGCACTTCCGTTAACGGCCCATCCCGTCTGACGGTGTGGTTCGCCGAGTTTTTTCTGACAGGAACTCGGCAAACATTGTTTAAATATTCACTGAGTTCGCGATAGAATGAACTCGGCAGTATTAATGATTGCCGGGCCCCGTCCAGCCGAATGCGCTACGCCGAGTTTGGCTCTCGGTGAAGATTTCGCCGAGTTTAATATGTGCTCTGCCGAATTTCTTTGAAACTCGGCAAAAATGGCGATTCTAGTAGTGCATATACCTTCAGGAGTATATTATTTAGGCGCGATTTGCTGCGGGAGGGAACAATTTGGAGAATAGAAAATGGATCAAAGATCAATATCCACCACAACAACTGGATATCGAGTAGCGGAAGCATGAGGCCACTTGGCCAGATCTATGTGTAGGGGATTACACATGTTAGTGACTTGCTCACACCCGATGGGACAGCCTGGGACCGTGACATGGTTCAGAATATGTTCTCTGCAAGTGATGCATTGGATACTATGCAAATAGCCATTGGGGGTCCAGCTATGGAGGATTATCTTGATCGGCGAGTTTTCAATTCGTTCCGCCTATCATCTCATGATGGCCATGAAGAAAGCGAAGACCGGACAGCCGGAAGCTTGGTCGACAGTACGAAAATGTTTTATTGGACCATGGTTCAGCCGAACCTACGCTCGACACCATTGATTTCTGGACACTGTTCATGTGGATTGGTGCATGTTTGATTAAAAAATGCATGGCAGGAGATGTTTTGTATATTAAACAATGCATTGCATGAAGTGTTGGATGGAATTGACATGCATGACGCGAATCCACATGTAGGAGGATGTTGAATCGTACAGCGTGGAGCATAGGTTCGGCTGAACCATGGTTCTAAATCACGCCTCTCGTCGACAGTATATGCTCGCAAATGATAGTTGGCCCTTTGGGATACTCATGCTCGCAAATGATGATGGCATGTCCACATTCGACGCTTTTCTGGAAGGAACTGCGCTCATTAAGGGGAGCTAACATCGGAGATGCACATGTTGCAGAGGTTCTTGCATGCAGGAGGGCAATCTAGATTGCAAAAGAGATGGGCGTTCAGAAATTACACCTTTAGGTAGACAGCAGGGAGGTGGCTATATATGATGCTGAATGATCGATAGAAGAATCTTTCTGTTGTTGGGCCGTTCATAGAGGACATGAAACAGATGCTGGGTGCGTATGGAAGATCAGTTGGAGGGGAACGACAGCAAATCGTGCTGCTCATATCCTTGCTAAATGAGCTGTAGGGGAAGAACTGTGTCAGACGAGATTCCAGGGTTTGAGTAATAAAATGTGTTTTACCCTCAAGAAAAATTAACATGGTCCCGCCAGCTAAATGACTCGTATTTTTACTAAATATGGATATTATATCGGCTGATCTAAACTGTAATAAATCGGTCCCAATGAGATTAACGGCTCCTAATTTTTTATTAACGTGAAATTTCTAGGGAGTATTTTTTTAGATCAGAAGCGTTGGTGTAACTTTGAATCAGAGGGCGGATGAGTAGAACGATTAATGTTGACCTCACTGCCTTGCATGTGGACATAGGCGGCGCGGCGGCAGCCACGGTGGGTCGACCATAGCCGTGGAGCCATACAGCGGCGGAGCCAGCGTGTAGGCGTTGGGTTCATCTGAACCCAACGAACTTTTCCAGCGACGTACATGTATAGATGCGGTCGCTTGTATGAACCCAATACAAATGTATAGTTGAACCCATCAAACCTGGAACACGCGAGCCAGAAGCCTCTTGGCCCATTAATGTTTTATTATAACAATAGCCCAACCAGAAGCTCACAACTGTTTTCCTTATAGAAACAAAAAAAAGCCATGAGTAAATGTGATACTATACCATCCACGAAGCAGGCTTGACGGGCTACCTATGAATTCCAATGTCATGTACGCAACACACGACACGCCTCTCGTTTCCCCAGTACGTTTCCAGATTTACATCTTCCTCGGCCTCTCTTCTATGTTCGCCCATGGCGGCGCCGGATCGGGATCGCCAAAGGCCAGAGGCAAGCCGAGCAGCTGACAACACCAGGTCGGCCGTCGGCAGCGGCTGGCAATTGAAGTCCAAACTGAAGTAATGAGATCAGATCGTCCTTCTTGTGCAGATCTTGTATCCTAGCACGAAATTAACCTTTGCCCTAGTTTTCTAATTGTATTTCCTCAGAACTTTGATTGACCTAGGCTACGGTGTGATATTTATCAAATAGAAATCGATCATCAGATTCAGATAATGATGTATAGGGACTTCAAGCCTACCCACCAGATGTAGATGCGTTAAATGTCGTTGATAGCTTTGCTGCGAATAATCTCCCAAAGCCTTCTATTCAGAGAAATTAATTTATATGATCTCCCAAAACATTTTATGCATAGATTTTTTTTTTTTTGAAAAGGAGGAACAAGACCCCGGCCTCTGCATCAGGACGATGCATACGGCCATTTTATTAAAATCCAAACAAAGTACGCAGTGTGGTACAGCTCGCAAAAGGAGCAAGAAAGATGAACAAAAAGTAATGCCACAACCGGCGGTATAAAAAGACTAGATGGCTACACATCTATCTTATTATTGGACCGCCATCCAAATCGGTTGTAGATAACCCGTGCGACCGTCTCCCATCGGTTGCACCCAGTAGCCAAATGCTCTCTGGAGTCCGTATGAGTGAGTGGCGACCACGAACGGATCCAAGCTGTAGCCCTGTATATTACCTGCAAAAAGTTTATGAGATTTTGCCTGTTAAAGATCATATCATTTCTGCAGTTCCATATAGCCCAAAGTAATGCACATATTCCTATCCGAATATGTCCCGCAGTCACTTGTTCCACTCCAGCAAGCCACGTCCCAAATAACATGTCGATGCTGGCTGGAGGGGTTATGTTAAAGGCTATATGGATCGAACGCCAAAGCAACTTAGCAAGCGGACAATCAATGAATAGGTGCTGAATCGTTTCGTCGTTGTTACAAAAACAACATCGTGGACTACCTACCCATCTTCGCTTGAGTAAATTATCTTTGGTGAGAATCACTTTCTTGTGGACAAACCACATGAATATCTTAATTTTGAGTGGAACTTTAATTTTCCAAATGTGTATCGATATCGGGAGTGGGCCAGAATTAATCAAATCAAGATACATGGACTTCACCGTAAACACACTGTTCGTAGTGAGTTTCCATCTAAACGCATCAGGTTGGTCCGAAAGGTGCACATCCATCAATCTTCGCACTAGATGCAGCCAAGAAGTCCACCGTCCCCCCACGAGAGACCTCCTGAACTGGATGTGTAATGGCGACGATTGTAATACTGTAGCAACGTAGTCCACCTTACGCTGTACAATATTATACAGAGAGGGATACTGTAAGGCTAGAGGCATCTCCCCTAGCCAAGTATCTTTCCAGAACCTTGTTGTTGTACCGTTGCCTAGAACAAACTTTGCTCTGTGAAAGAATGTATCCTTCGTTCGCATGAGCCCCTTCCAGAATGGCGAGTCATTAGGTCTACCGGTCACCTGAGCCAATGTCTTGGTTTGTAAGTATTTGTTACGCAAAATCTGTGCCAACATACCATCCGTTTCCGTGGACAACCTAAACAACCACTTACTTAGCAAACACTTATTTTTGATCTCCAAATTCTCAATCCCAAGTCCCCCTTGGTCTTTGGGTCTACAAATGATGTCCCACTTGGTCAATCTGTATTTTGTCTTAACATCATCGCTTTGCCAGAAAAATCGGGATCGATAAAAGTCAAGCCTTTTCCGTACCCCTATAGGTACTTCAAAGAAAGATAGCAGAAACATCGGCATACTAGTCAACACTGAGTTGATTAACACAAGCCGGCCTCCATAAGACAAAAGCTTGCCCTTCCAGCAGCTTAGCTTTTTCTCAAATCGATCCTCAATACACTTCCATTCTTTATTCGTGAGTCTACGATGATGAATTGGGATTCCAAGATAACTAAATGGCAAGGATCCCATTTCACATCCAAACAATTGTCTATATGCGTCTTGTTCCTCTTTAGCCCTTCAAAAGCAGAACAGTTCGCTCTTGTTGAAGTTAATTTTCAATCCCGACAATTGCTCAAAAAGACAAAGCACTAATTTCATATTTCTAGCTTTTGCGATGTCGTGCTCCATGAATATGATCGTGTCATCAGCGTATTGTAGGATAGAATCCCCTCCATCAACCAGATGAGGGACGAGACCACCTACTTGGCCATTCTCCTTGGCCCGCCCGATAAGCACTGCCAACATATCCGCCACTATGTTGAACAGAATAGGAGACATCGGGTCTCCCTGTCTTAAGCCTTTATATGTCTGAAAATAATGACCCGTGTCATCATTCACTTTAATCCCCACGCTACCCTGTTTAATAAAGGAGTCCACCTGGTTCCTCCAGGTCTCATTGAACCCCTTCATATGCATGGCTTGCTGGAGAAAGGGCCATTTGACCTTATCGTACGCTTTCTCAAAATCCACCTTGAAGATCACCCCATCGAGTTTCTTCGAGTGAATTTCATGTAGAGTTTCGTGTAAGACAACAACCCCTTCAAGTATATGTCTTCCTGGCATGAAAGCAGTTTGACTCGGTTGTACCACCATATGGGCAATCCTTGTCAATCTGTTTGAGCCTACTTTCGTGAAGATTTTGAAACTCACATTTAAGAGACAGATGGGCCTAAACTGCTCAATTCGTATTGCCTCCTCCTTCTTTGGCAACAACGTGATAGTTCCAAAGTTGAGGTGGAAGAGCTGTAACTGGCCGTTAAAAAGGTCATGGAACATCGGCATAAGATCATCTTTGATAATGTGCCAGCATTTCTTATAGAATTCGGCAGGGAACCCATCTGGTCCAGGTGCCTTATTAGGCTTCATTTGTGAAATGGCCTCAAACACCTCCTTCTCAGTAAACGGTGCAGACAAAATCTCATTTTCATCTGCCTGTAACTGAGGAATGTCCTCAACTGCGAGCTCGTCGAGCGACACAAAATTATACTCCGGCGGCCCAAAGAGTTGTTTATAGTAGTTTGAGATGTAAAGCTTGAGGTTTTCATGCCCCACTATCGTACCTTCATCTTGTTCTAACTGAATAATTTTCTTCTTCCTATGTTTGCCATTTGCAATCATATGGAAGAACTGAGTATTGTCATCACCCTAGACAACTTTGAGCGTCTTAGCCCTCAGAGCCCATTTCAGTTCTTCTTCTCTAAGAAGATCTCGAAGTTGCTTCTCTGCCTCAGATTTTGCAGCCCGTTCAGTTACGTGAAGCAGGGTAGATTCCGCTTTGAGGTCAAGGACTTCAATTAGATGGAGCAATCTCTCCTTTTCCTGTTTATATATCCCACTTTCATTTCTGGCCCAACCCCGCAAAAATTGTCGCAGATGTCTAATCTTATTCTGCCATCTTTCGACATTCGATCGGCCCCCACAATCTTTAGCCCACTCCCTTGCAATAATATCAAGAAACCCTTCTCTCTCGAACCAGCCAAGTTCGAAGGAAAAGGAATTCTTATTCCCGAGATGTGTCGCGTCCCCTGAATCAACCAGTAGAGGTGTATGATCTGAAATAGCCCTCTGTAACGCCTGCACCGTTACCAGAGGGAATTTTTGTTCCCAATCAATACTAGTGAGCACTCGGTCCAACTTCTCGTATGTTGGAACCGGCAACGAGTTCGCCCATGTGAACTGTCTACCGGTGAGTTCTATCTCCCTCAAATTAAGGCTTTCGATAATAGCATTGAACATAAATGACCATTTTCCATCGAAGTTGTCATTGTTCTTTTCTTCTCTCCTTCGAATAATATTAAAATCGCCACCAACTAGTATCGGTAGCCTTTCCGCCCCACAAATTCGCACCAAATCAGCAAGGAAGTCAGGTTTGAGCTCCACCATACACAGCCACCAAGGCCCATCGAAAACCGTCAAGTTTGGACTTAACTCGAAACTTAACGGCAAATTCCCCTTGTATAACATCCATTACTTCTAAAGTTTCACATTTAACCCCAAGTAGAATCCCTCCGGATCGTCCCCATGGGGGTAAACAGTGCCAATCAAAGTCTATACCACCTGATAAGGTGCCAAGAAATTGCGAGGTAAAATTCTCTCTGCCCGTTTCGAGTAGGGCAATGAAATCTAGTTTATGTTCTAGTGACGCTTCCGCAAGACATCTTTTTTTAGCCAAGTCTGCCAGACCTCTGCTATTCCAAAAAATTCCTTTCATTTGTCATCGTGGAATTTTTTCTTGAATTTGACTCTCGCACTTCTACGAACCGCCGATGCAGGATAGACCTTCCTCGTCCAGGATCGTTTCGGTTTATCATGCATCTCTTTCGCATCCAAAGGACCGGAAGAGGCCGGTTCAGTGCTAACAGGCTGCAGAGGTGCCTCATACACCTCTGAACACGTATCCTCTACCACATCCTCGGGCTCCGAGGGTGGTATGAGATCATCGCACAAGCTCTCTAGCGCTGTTATTCCCAAGTTACTAATTTCATCATTATTCATTGGCTTTACCGCTGCAATATTCCGGATCATTTCTAAAGTTCTCTCAGCTTCTAAGTCTAATAAGTCATTGACCGATTTTGCAATTTCCTTCTCATTAGAACCTAGAGATATACCTAAGTTGCCCGCCTTATCTATTATATCATGCTTAGAAAAATGCAGAATGGAACAACTCGTATTGACAGACATACCTGTAGTCGCTTCGATGTCACGAAGCTTGGCGGCCCGCATAGCATGCCCTAACTGCAGATCGTCAGCATCAGGTTGGGCCTGAATCCGGTGACTCACACGTCTATCCCTGAAGTCGGGTCCACGATCCCTCCATAGGCAATCACCTCCTCCATCGTCCATCCAGCCTGGACCGCGGCGCCTGCCGTGTGCCCAACTGGTGCCGCCTCGACCATCGTGGCCTTCGGCGAGGCACCCCCCACCGGTGCTTCCATCCGCGCACCATTAGGAGACGCCGAGCACACCACCCCAGGAGTCGGCGAAGAGGGGGACGGTGCGCGCAACTGAGAGGCCGGAGGGGGAGAAGGAGAGTGTGAGCGATGGGCCACCTGCCCTTTACTCCCCACCCCCTCGGCCATAGACTCGACGGCCGGCCTAGGCATCAGCGACGCGGGTGCCGGCGCGGACACCAGCGGCGACAGTGGGAGAGGATGGCGGATGAGGGCCTCCTTCCCACATCTCCCCACCCCGTCTGCCCCATCGGCATGGGCCACCGGGCGCCCGTAGCGACCACCATCGACCGCGACAGCCGGGGCCGCCCGCAGATCCTCCCTCGGTGTCGCCGGTAACGACGGCAATACACACTCCGAGGTGTCCTCCATCTCCACTCTGTGACTCCAAAGTCGACTGAGAGCCGATGATGCACAAAAAGATCCGAACCGTAGCGTATTCATCGGTGTAGACGGCGGAGCTGCCTCCTTGGCAAGCTCAGACGTCGAAGAAGACTGACCGTGGGGCCTCGAAGCGTCATTACGCTTATTATGCTCAGAACGTTTATCTTGTGAACCTGTGCCACCATCACCCTGAGTCATATCAACATCATTCTGCCCATCTGCCTCTTGGAAAATCAGAGGTGTTTCAATGTCCACTTCCAAATCATACATAACTCCTGCATAAGTCCATCGTACCACATCTGGCACGAACTCAATATCAACCACACTGACGAGCAAACGCGCCACCCCATGTGTGCGAGTGAAAGGCATATCCACTTTCTCAGTCTTGCCAATAAGAGACCCGAGACTGCATGTCACCGAGTAGTCCATGAGAGGCTTAGGTGGAGCCCCCGAAAAACGAACCCAAATCTGAGATAACGGGGTCCCCTTTGGCTCCTTCTGCTTCCACTCATCGAACTCAAGAATGCAATTGCTGCTATGTACTCTACACATGCCAAACTTGAGTAAACGTGCTAGATCTTCCGGCGTCAGGAAGTCCACCTTGTATGACTGATCCTCAAGTTTGACAAGCTCCCACTGAAAATTACCTGGGGCCAACTCACATAGCTGCTGCACGATTTGCGCCTCAGTCATAGACCCATTAGTCACTTTGACCACACCCGTTCGCGAACTCTTTGTCGTGTGTGCGGGCACAACAACACTGGGTGACTCAAAGAACATCAATTCGGGACAGCAAACACCATAGATCGTAACCACTGGCTTAGGCCCTAGGAGGAGTGGACACTCTCCAGACCCATGCACCGGTTTGAGACAAGTATCACATAGCTCTGTGGTGCATTCAGCAATAAAATGTCCAGGCTCCCCACAACGATAACAAATCATTTTCTCTTTCTTGCGAGCTCACTTCGTAGCTCGTTCACCGTCTGACTTATCGGACCCTTTGTCCGAAGAAGAATCCCGAGGCTTCGCCGCGACTTGCTTGGCAGCAGGAACCTTCACGGCCGCCAAAGCACGCACCGTCTCCATGGCCTCGCCTGACAAGGACGGCACAGCGGTTACAGCAGCCGCCGCCGGTACCACCACGGGTTCCGCCTGAACCACGGCAGCCGGCGTCACCACCGGGGGTGTAGGACCGTGTGCAGGCGCAGGTGGTGGTGGCGGTCGCGGCGGAGGAGGCCGCCTGCCACCCCCCTTCCTCCACGGTTGGCTCGGAAGGAACCGCGCTGGCGGAAATTTGGTCCCGAAGCCCCTTCAACGAAAGTGCCAGGGGGACCATTGTAGCCACGGCCATCATCACCACCGTTCTGCCAACCATATCCACGGCCTCTGCCTGTCGAGGAAGAACCGCGATGCTCACCTTCGGCATATGCATTGTAAGCATCGTCACCCTACTGCCCTCGCGGAGCATAATTCCGCCCGCCGTCCGCGTGCCGGTAATTTTCTCTGCCCACGCCGTAGTCTCCGCGGCCGCTGCCGGCTCCTTGTGCAGCGGCAGCCATGGCCACCGTCCGCCCGTCCCTAGCAGGCGGAGGATATTGGGCTCCATCCGCCCTGGCCTGGGGGAGGGTAGGTCTAGGCGGCGGCGGAGGTCCGTTCCCGCGGCCGGCCATCACCGCCGGCTGAACAGACGGGGTCGGGGAGATCCTCGCAGCACGACCCTGCCGCAGCGGCGGGAACCCAGGTCTCGCCACTCGAGGTCTAACCCTAGGAAAAGTCGAGCCGAGAGGACAGCCGCAATCGATCGACGTAACATGCCCCGGGGCCGTCTCGTCGCACGTCGGGCCAGTAGTCTGGGCTATGTACTGGGCCACATACCCAGTACGCACTGAGCCCAGCACTACATCGCCTGCATCCGGCCCATCTTGGCCTAACAAGCATTTCAAACGGGTTGCCCTCACCGCCCGGATCTCGCAGCTCACGCCGGCCGCCGGCGCCGGCGCGGCCACGACCACCGGCCTTCTCTTCTTCTTTCTAGAAACTACCGTCCAAGAATCCGGGTTGAAGAAATCCGACAAGGTTAACTTGGGAAGACATACCTTGGGAAGAGGCCCCTTCCATGGCCGGACCGCCGTCGCCGCCGTCCTTCGATGTACGACCCGACGAGCAACCTCCACCCTGTCCGCCTCCTGTAATCCTTGTCTTGCTGGATCGTCGAAAGGGATCGTCGCATCCACCAGCTTGGCGACGTCCTCCTCGGAGTACCCCACATTAAACGCCTCGCAGATCCTGTCCGAAGGAGTCGGCGACGGGATCTCCGGCGAGACGGCGGCCGGATACACATCGTCCTCCTCGTCGTCATCTCCGGCGCCCTCCGCCAGGGCCCAGAACCGGCCGCCAACTTGCCTGTGACCGCCGGGGTCGGGGGCGTGGGCACCTACCCGAGTCGCCTCCCCTGGTTGCATGAGATCCAACTTGCCTGTGACCGCTACGGATATATAAACAGAACTATGCATAGATAAACTATTTTTTTTCAGATGATGAAAGATCGAAAGGGTACACTCTGAAATGTGAGTGAATTTACATGCATCTTTCGCTTCATGGTAGTTTACGTGATACTTGTCAAACAAATGTGTTTTTTCTATCTTCTTTCCAAGGTGAGAAGTTGGTCCCAATGCTAGAGAGTTATTTTGGTAACTCTATTTACAAAATTTAAACAAGTGGTTTTATAATTTCATCCAACCTTCAGTTTTTAATGTAAGTACTATATGTAATAATTGATACGGAGTATCATATTTCTATTTGTTACAATGACTTTACCCAATCCTCAGAATGAGCTAACTAGTGAACCCATTGGCCAAATTTTCTGGCTCCGCCCCTGGAGCCATAGCTCAGACTGTGCAGGGATAATCTCCTTGTGGGCACTACATCCCATGTAGTTTCAGCGCATCAAGCCATTCCAAAGTTGTGAGAGAGGCTACATCGGAAGGGATGAGGGAGGGCACCGGTGCTGCCTTGTAATTAGATTGAATCGCCGGATCGACATTGAGAGATCGAAGATGATTGGGAGGAGAAGGCTTATGAAGATACATATTGCGTGAATATTTTATTACTTTCCACAAATGCATGGGTACTGGCAGGGCTTTGGAACTCTTGCTCATGCATCGCCTTCCGTCTGGTGTGCCAAATGGCCCAAAGAATGACCAGTACTCGAACGAAAGCTTCATGCGGGAGTTGGTCCATAAAATAAAAGATCCATCATTTCGCATCCGTTTCGGTAGCTCCGATAATAACAGACACTAGTGCTTGGTTCTCTAATGCCCACACACAGCGTGAGGAGGTGCAATCAATTAAGGCATGGCGCCATGAGTCCTCCCTACCACACGGGCGGCACTCACTGCTAGTAGCCATATTATGGTGATGGAGTATATCGTCCGATGGAATGGATTGCTGAGCTAGGCGCCAGAGAAAATGCTTAATCTTTGAGGCAACCTGGACTTTCCAAATCTTTCTCCATGCTTTCCGTTCCCCTTCAGAATTGGATGTGTCTCCTCGCCACTCTAGCCATGCTTCTCTGCGGTATTTTGTTGACACTAGCATCATGTAGGCCGAGGAAACGCTGAACATTCCCTTGCGATCATGGACCCAGGACCAAAAGTCGGCCACCGGCCTATTACATAGCGGCATTGACAGGACCTCGTTGGCATCAAAAGCCACAGAAATACTTCTGACCAGCTCACTGTTCCATTCGCCGGTGTTAGGCACGATCAAATCGCTGACGAGCTGAGGAGGGTTCTGGATGAGGCTTGTGATCGGCCTCATGTTGAACTCCCGCGGGAGCCAATTATCTCGCCATATGTAGGTAGTTGCACCATTGCCAATTCTCTGTATAAGGCCTTGTGAAAGAATGTCCTTCCCATCACAAATTGCACGCCACACTTGGTTACCCAATTGTGCTTGCAGGAAATCACTATTTGGGAAGTGCCTTGCTTTCAATATTCTTGCACTTAGTGAAGTAGGATCCGTAAGAACACGCCATGCTTGATGGGCTAGCAATGCTAGATTAAATAGCTCAATGTCACGGAAACCCAGTCCACCCATATATTTGGGTTTGGTTATCTCCTCTTAAGA
This sequence comes from Elymus sibiricus, assembly GCA_039707655.1. NCBI lineage: Eukaryota > Viridiplantae > Streptophyta > Magnoliopsida > Poales > Poaceae > Elymus > Elymus sibiricus. Next base: position 4,779,220 of record CM077674.1, on the reverse strand, counting down.
AACCCAACTGACTTTTCTTTTCCCTTCCTTGCTTCCCCACCAGAACTTCCTAATTAGCATATTGTTGTGATTGCATAATCCTCTAGGAAGTTTAAAACAGGACATAGAACAAACCGGCACTGTTTGAGCTACCGACCTAATCAAGACATCTTTCCCTCCCGCTGAAAGCAACTTCTCCATCCATCCTTTTACCTTGTTCCAAACCCGGTGCTTCAAATATTTAAATGCTCCATTCTTTGAGTTACCAACATCACTAGGCAATCCAAGATATTTTTCAGAAAGAGACTCATTAGTACCTCAAGGATGTGCTTTATTTAATTCCTCAACAAATCCGGGCATACTTTACTAAAATTGAGGTGAAATGATGCACTTCCTTAGATGCAAACACTACGAGTTAATGTCTGGCTTTGTACTAAAAAAACTCACAGCAGGTTACGCACACCATGACAAGGGCATAGTTTGCACCATAATATCCTGGGATTATCACAGAATAATTAACATTTGTTAGATGTAGGTACTTCAGAGGTGCAGACATAGGTGGAATAAGCCACCGACGATACTACAATACCAGAAAGTAACCAGATGCATTGAAATAGAGGTACGCTGCAGGAAACAAGAACCAAAAGCTAGACCTTCTATAGGCGATATAATCAGCTTTTTCCGAGGAAATCTGAAAGTACAGATGGGCACACTAGCCAGGTAAGTTAGCTATTTTAAAAGACCGTGTAATCAAAATTGTGGATCATTTGGAATCAAAAGAGATAACTTCATTGCTGAGATCAGATAGCCAATGAAGTCTGAAACAGCTAATTAAACTATCCGACTGTGTTAATTTGGTTCCAGATTAAAATATACTTGGTTACCGAATCCTAACCAGCTAGGGTAGTATAATACCAAAATTTTTGTTTGACAACTATACTGGTAGCCTAAGTTATATATATACTTTTTGGAAAATAGGAATACATTCAGTTTACACATGTCTCTCTTTTCTCACAGGAAAGCACTTATTTGGATGATGACATGCTTGGTATTCAACCATTCGAGCTACATGTTACTTTTAAGCTTAACAAGGAGATGTGGTTAGTTAAGCTAACCAACGGGACAAAGGCATGCTTTGCCTTCATCATTAACAGATCAAGCAAGCAGTACACCATACGACCAGACAAAGGTATTGTGCCACCAGGATGCAATGAGTATCTTGTTCAGATAACAATGCAACAATAGGAGAAGGACCCACAAGTTACAGAAAATGCTGACAAGTTCGTCGTGCGGAGCACCAAAGTGAGTGAGGTTCTTAGAGTCGAGGATATCACAGTTTAAGAGATAAAACGTTTTTAATAAACGAATCTACGAAAAAGGGAAAACACTTAGGTTGCGACAAATGGCGTACATGTTGTACGCCATTTGTCCCAACCTGAGGAGGTGAGAGTGACCTTTGCAAGGGGTATCCCTTAACTAGTGATTTCATCCTCTCCTTCAGAAGCGTCTTGTCCCCAAGCCACAGCTCCCGGGAAGCGACTGTACCCCTCGAAGTAGTCCTCCCATGTAGGCAGAGACGCCGGTTGGTCAGACCACTTGACCAGCACTTGGGGTATGGAGGCCTCGCCACGCGCGATCATCCGGCATTGAAGAACAGCTTCAGGGATCGACGGCTCCATGTGTGGATGATGGGGTTCCGGCATGTCTGTAAAAATAATATACAAAATGAATTAAGATGTCATTATTCATCAGAAAACACATAAAACATGTAACACTACAAACTATATGAAAGGTATAGCATTTAAAATATTTGAACATATGCATGCATATTTACATTTTAATATAACAATTTTTTTACTATATATATATTAACTTCTTTTCCTTTTATAATTTAGGTTCGATTTCTTGGTATATATTTTAGCTTCGATTCGTTCGTTCACATCTGGTTCATTTATATCGTTTTCATATGTATTGTTACTCATGCTAATGGTCTTTGGGAATGAGTTATCAAATTAACATTTGTTAGACATGTTGCCCATAGCGTTGCTTAGCTTCTTGGTTGTAGTTTCAAATACGTTGCTTAACTTTTGAGACGCAGTTGTTCTCTGCACCAATTGGCGCAACGGGTCGTCTAGTTATCATAGTATCGCAAGCAGTGTAGAAGTTGGTGAAGCGAGACAATTTCCGCAACTAGGTTATACTTTCCAACAGCGAGAATTTCTCCGAGGCTATCTACCGATCTAGAGTCGAAGTAGACGGCCCCTTCGAGGTATCCTCGTGTTTTGAAGTAGTAATCTGGAAGCACTTCGTCGACTAGGAAGAAGAGCTCCAAGAAAACTAGAGAAAGAGATTAGACTAGCGGCACTCCGTAATAATTATAAATCTAATTCTAACCCTGTGCAAGAGACATTAATATGAAGCTATAGAAGAGGTCAAGAGCTGAACGGCGTGCTTATATAACTCAAAAGAAAAATAGTACAGTCCCAACGTAGTAAAATAAATATTTATTGTCACCCACCTAGCAGACGCTGGCCGCTACAAATGCATCAGGCCCGTCGTGAACACTTGTTTGCTCTGCCTGCCTGCCAGTCACGTACAGGTATGTGTCTGCCTTGCCGCGTTTGCGACAAATCAGTCGAGGCTTCGGTAGAAAATTTCGTCGTCTCTATGCAGGTGATTTGCCGTCTGCCATCAGCCAGAACTTTTCTGTGATAACCATGATAAAACAAAGCATACTTACATGTGTAGCAAGAATCGCTTTGGACATGGCATGCATGGCTGCATTGGAGATTGAAGAATAAATGTTAGATCCTTTTTATCGTGTTACATCGGTCCACCATGAGTTTGTGAAGTTGGTGGTAGCCTCGGAGTGTTTCGTAACTTGATTTATATATAGCAACAGTTTTCCATCAAAAAAAGAAGCAGGTCGGACGACCAGGCGTAAAACACTGTCATAAGCAGGAAGCCGATGCGTTAACTTAGTTGTGAAATTTTTTACTTTTTTTTTGAAAAGGAGGATACACCCCCGGCCTCTGCATCTGGAAGATGCATGCAGCCACTTTATTAGTTATTCACAAAGACCTTACAAAGTAATACATTAGTAAGTCTGAAGCCACCATCTTGGCAACACCTGTCGCTACTCCTATGCCCTTGATGAAGGGGTGCCGAATATCCGAGCCGAATACCAAACAGACATCGCACCAAAACCTAACATCTAAAGCCGGATGCCCCAGCCCAGCCACATACCGGGACTGTGTCACACACCGGTCCGGCGCACTCTCAGAAGCCGCCGCCACCGTCTTCCACTGGTCCATCTCCAGAGCAGGTACTGACGCACCGACCTTGTCAGGCCTGCCATCGACGCCACCACGGCGCCAGACAGCGCCACCATCCTGCACGTATCCATCCGCCCGCGCCCGTCGCCGAAACTCCGTAGTGCCATGCCGCCGGGATCCGCCGTCGGCCTTGCGGTAGATGAAATACCGCTCCTCCTCTAGTCCCCTCCAGCCAGCACATGCTCCAAAACGATGCCCCCAGGAGGGCGAACGACACCAAAGGCGCCGTCATCGTCCGATCAGGGAGACCCAGATCTAGGGTTTCCCCCGGAGCATCCCGAGCCTGATGACGCAAACTGCAACGACGATGCCTCAACAAGGAAACGACATCGGAGACGCCGCCATCGTCTGCCATGACCGAAGTCGGCGCGATTTTCATCGGCGCACCACCAGTCCGTACGCCGCCGGCGTCGCTGGTCCCTTCCACCTGAGCAAACTCCCAAGACGATGCCCTCAAGAGGGACTACGATACAAAAGCACCGTCATCGCTCGGTCCCAATGAGACCTAGGGTTTCCCCCGGAGTTGCCCGCGGTGTCAAGGACCCAGACCAGGGTTGAATCTCGGCATGATCAGAAGAACCTGTCGATATCCGCCCAGTTGCCGGCGGTCCGCACCCGCCACCGTGCCGTCCGCAACCCGGTGACCATGGACAGTCACCGGACATCACGAACGCGTCCAGCCACCAGCCACTGCCAGATCTGGCCGAGGCCAGCGAACCCGCGCCGCCGCAGCCCTCGTCGCCATATGCTTGGATCTGATGGAGCCGCCGCCGCAGCTAGCCATCCCGCCTCCCCAAAGCGCCAGCACGTCTCACCAGGAATTCCGCGCAGCCGCCGCCGCACCGTCGCACCGCCGCGCCCGCAGCACGGCCGGCCGCGTCATCGCCGAGCCGCCCCGCGCGAGCGCCTCGCTCCTCACCAGCACGCCGCGTCCCGCGCCGCAGAGCACCAGGGGAGGAGGGAAAATGGCCCCACCGCCACCGACACCAGCCGGGCTTCGCCCGGCGGCGCTCTCCGGCGGCGGCGAGGAGTAGGGGAGGTGGGGGAGAGGCCTCTGGCGAGCGGCGGCTAGGGTTTCCCCCTGGCCGCCCACGGGGGCGGACGAGGGGGTCACCTATCAGAAGTAGTTGTCGCCTAAACTTAGTTGTGAAAAATTAACTTGCCATAAGTAAAATCCTCGTATGGGGCCATGTTTGCCCTTGACAAGACATGAAATTCGCCCAACAAACGTATATATGTGTGCCCTGTTTGAATTCTTTATTGAAATGACAGTAAAAGTAGTTGCCCCGAGTCCTGACTCATCCCATTACATAATAGTACGTACAAGTAGGAGCTGCTGCTTGCTTGCTTAAGAGGTTACTCTGGATGGTTGTAGTACGGGTAGACTGTGAATGTGGTCTGCACGATGGTCATGACGACCACGAGCACGGCAGCCAGCACTGATATAGCCACACAAGGGTTGGCGCAGTAGTTGCGCGAAAATAAATTGCCTCACCTGTACGCCGGAATACAGTTGTGCAGAACAGACAAGGCCCTGTAATTCACCGTCTTCATCACATCTTTCAGGTAGTTCTTGTCCGCCGGCCAGCGCACGTGCGCGCAGATATTGCTGAAGAAGCGGCTGGCGTCCTGCTCGCCGTTGATATGGTTGATAAGGATGCGCTGCATGTGCAGGATCCACATATCCTCAGGTGTCTTGATGAGGCAGTCCATAAATATGGCGTATGTGGTGATATCTGATCCGGTGTCTGGGTAGGTCTGCTCGAACGCTATGAGGTTCCGAAACAGCTTGTCGCTGAAATCATAGAGCTGCAGCAGCGGGAACTTCAGGATGGCCTGGCGGCTGTTGTACTCGATGTCCAGGAAGCTCAGGACATCCTTTGTCTTCCTGCGTAGGAGGATCCCGGCCTCGTCCACGTCCAGCTCCTTGGCGCACGGTATCCACGGCGGGAGATCCGGCACTAAAACATTAGCTGCTTGGTGGCTGGAATGCTTAATGTTGTCACTCTCACCAAGGGTCAGCTGCGGCATCGATCCAGGACCAACAACGGAGAGGTGGAAGAGGTGCAGTAGGTGGTGCACGTGCACGCGGCCATAATCAATTTTTGAATGACAACGATAAAAATCTGACGTTAGATTTTTATGGGAAATCGAATGTTTATTATGGCAATTAATGTTGGCGCCATGATGACAAATTTAGTTTGTAAACACGACAATTTTCTGGCAAAAAATGAACTGAGACAGATTTGCCATGCTGGCCACCTGGCCGCCTAAACTTGCCATCCTCAAGAAACATAAATTGCCATCGAAAACGGTCGATTTGCCATGGTCAAAGATCTGAAGTCAGATTTGTAGTTGAGCCCTTTCTGAAATCTGAATTACCTGAACTTCGCAGCATGCGTGGGCAGAGAGATAGGAAAAGCCGGAGGCTAGCCTTGACGAGGGCGTCCTTGGGCTCATCATCTCTACCACAGAGCAGCTCAAAAAGCTTACTCAGCACAAAGAAAGGAATCTGATTCTCGAGTAGCAGTAGGTCGATTTCCACTAATTGCCACACACCGACCCTGCCGAAAACCTGCGTCCAGTCTTCATCTTCTTGAGCAATGACACCCTGAGCTTCGCCTGCCCTTTCCCCTTGGCATGCGTACTTGAGCAAGCGGTGGAGGATGAAACAACCGTCCAATACCATGTTGAGTGCCAGGCCATCGCTGGACAGCTTAATGTCTTCCGAGTAGGACGCCCGAATATCTGGCTCCAGACGCTTCATCCTCTCCAAGCAACTGTTTAGCAGCCCCGCAGTGACCTCACTGTTAGGGGGGTTTTGGTGCGAGCTCATAAGCTGCCGCATGCAGCACCATTTGTACTTCTCCAGCTGCGCCGTGCTGTTGACCTTCTTTGTAAACGGGCCTATGCCAACAGCGACCGGCTCATATCCTTCGTCCGCATCACCCCTTTTAAGTTCCTTGGGAACCTTGTAGATGGTGGGCCGCGCCTTTCTGTAGTCACATCTTGTAGGAACTGTGGATGCCATGCTCGCCAACGTTTTCGCCAAAAACTCTTTGGATACATCGACATGGACATTTTCTGAGAAAGGACCAGTGCAAGAAACATTGTTAGAATTGCATCGAATACAATACCATTAAAATTGTTTTAGTTTTAGAGGATAGAGTTACTAGTATTTAAATAAATAAAAAAGAATTTGATCACGTTGTAGCCTGAGTCTCAATATATCAAGGCGTCGCAGCTTCTAACATGTCAGTCGGTTCGGACCATATGCGTCTGGTGGATTGGCTGGTCAAAACGGCTCCTCCGGTGGAAGCCAACGTACGGAAGGTCTAGTGCTGCATAATGCAAGGGGCGGAGCGCCTCGCAGAAGGGCTCCCGGGGATGTAGGCTTTGTTGTATAGACTTCGTAGACAAACATATTGTGGAGGATAATTATGTCGATGCCTCGTAATGGTACGGTATTTGTATGTGATTTGTTCTAGACAACGATTTACCCAAGTTCGGGCCCCATCGACACGGTCACACGGGTAATTGCCCTACTCGTGTTTTGTTAGGATTATATCTCAAGATAGAGTACAATTCTGGTTCTAATGTAGGGTCTAACGAGTTGCTGAGCAATTCGACGGCTGCCGTGGACGAACTAGCCGATGTGCTCTAGATCGCTCGGGCTTCGATCCCTCCAGATTGCGTGTCACCAAAGTGCTTTGGCCTCTTGCATGGTCTTGGCCACCTTTATATACCTGCGGTATGGCGGTGGCCTGCTCTGTCCCCTCCATGTACGTGTACAAGTCTAGCACCTATACGAGTAGGTCTCGTGGTCTCTTTCTAAGTACCCGCAAGGCTTCCTTCTAAGAACCCGCAGCATATGCAAACTAGGTTGGTAGGCTTCGTGTGGGCCTGTAGCGCCTACATATACAGTATACACATATGGTAGTGTGACTACACACCATCAAGCCCCACATCAGTATGCGTAATGAAGTCCAGATAGAAAAAGTCGCGAGGGAAACTGGAGGCAAGGCAAGACATCTCAACTCAAAGCTTCCTTGCTAGTCATCGTGTCAAGGAACTCGGCACGGTATCCACTTCCTCCTTATCATCAGCTTTACAAACAAGTCATGGCATGTGCATATGACCATTGCTTGATACTGAGAATAGAGCCTCCTGAGTTCCAAGCGACTAGTTTAACCCATCGCCATGCGGTGAGGTTGCGTGTTAGGCCAAATGAATTGACATAATTTACTGGTGGTGATGATACAATCCCTACGCTGCATTTGCCTATTTTGACAACACAGCAACTGCACCCTTCGAGACACAATCATGGTCGGACAGAAATATTCAAAGCAACTGGAATTGACGAAGGCGATTTACGACATCTTGCCAAATGTTGTAGTGGCTATGGAGCTCCACGTCCCCAACTTCGTCACATAGATGCAGGCGCGCTTCGCCTCGGAAGCCGAGGCGACCATGGTGTTGCCGGCCATGGCCCTGATCAAGGACCATACCGCGGACTCGTGGTGATGTCCATGACCCAGGAAATGACTTAAACTGTAACTTTGAATTTATTGTGTTCATTGTTGGAGTATAATGTCCGACCCTCTCCCATGCAATGGGAGAGGGTCGGACATTATACTGCATGGGAGAGGGTCGGACATTATACTCCAACACTCCCCCTCACGTCTATGCTCCTTTGGAAGTTTATGACGTGGGCAGCGGAAGCGGGGGCAGGCCGCAATTATTTATTGCGTTTATTGGGTTTTGAACCCTGAACCTCTTGGTTGTAAGTTTATGCACCTAACTAGTTCACCCATCAGACCGATCTTGTGGTTGCATTGGCTAGAGCATGCACTTCTACATGGTATCAGAGCCAAGAGGTCTTGAGTTCAAGACCCGGCTGGCGCAATTAAATTGCAGCCCACTTTCGGTCCACGTTTAGGCCTGAGGGAGCCACACGTGAGGGGGAGTGTTGACGTATAAATGTATTGCCTAGTCTCTTCCATCAGATCGGTCTTTTGGTTGCATTGGCTAGAGCATGCACTTGTACATTCATGTCACGAGGTAATGGGCTGCAATGTTGTTCTCAACCTTTTCGCACTTTAAGTAAGGACTTGTAAGTTAGGTAGTTAGCTAGATTCAACAAACTTCCCCTTAGCTTTTACATGTAGTATAGAACTCGTAGCCCCAATCATCAAACTAGGACTCACTGGCCCATTGGGCGAGGAACTCGCTGGCCCATTGGGTGAGGAACTCACCGCAAGCACCACATTAGGACTCGCTGGCTTTCTAGGAGAGGAACTCCAGCCACTCTGGAATCATGATTTTTTTAATACAGTATTCATGATCCGTTGGGCTGGGATTCCAGGACCGGCTCAGGCCATGCTGGCCCGGTCGGTTTTGGTTCATGTCATGCCTGTGTTTGGGTTGTGCCAAAGGCCATCCCGACAAAACCCCGCCCAAGTCTCAGCTCTACTTTTAAGCCTAGAATAGCAACTACACCTCTTTTTGCCCTGCAGGAAGCAACTACTCCCTTTGTAAAGAAATATAAGAATGTTTAGATCACTACTTTAATGATCTACACACTCCTATATTTCTTTACAGAGGGAGTAACACCTTTGGACGTGTTAAAAATGGACATAGAATGATACGAACCTGAACGTGTTGGACTTGAGTCGACCTTGATGGCAACTGCAATATCATCAAGCTGAGTGCAGTGCTCCACGGGGAAGGACATCTCTAAGAGGGATGCAAGCGGAACCCGTGAAAGCCCGCATATAAGTATATGAAAAGTCAACCTTATATTAATGTCAAGGAAGGAATTATATTAAGTTGACTACACTTACTATCGATGGGGTATCTGGTTCTAGAAGGACTTGATGATTCTGATCTGCAAAATTATTAAATACCACACGCATCATTACAATTGAAATCAAGATAGTTCTGCAACTAGAAAATGATAGCCATCTACGAAGTCTTCATGCTTCTGGTATGCAAAATTATTAAGCACCACATAGTTACAATTGAAATCAAGATAGTTTTGCTAGTGGAAATAAAAGGATAGCCACATTCACAAATTAATTTATAATTTTTAGAGGCAACTTATTACAACCGAGTTGTTGTTTGTTAACATATACCGCAAGTGTGCTTCTTTACATATGATGTTCTTTTGTACGACGAATTGAAAAAACTTTAGCACAACTCTTGATCTTGTTATTGAGTTTGTGTCTAATACGCGTATGGGGTTACAGTTGAACTTGACTTTATTGAAGGGTTAGGGTGTTTGGGTCGAACACATACCAAGTGTAGCGGATCTAAGCAGCCGCGGTCACGGGCGTACCCATGTGTAGCTACCATGGTGCACAAACGCTTCTCTGGAAAGATCCCCACCACGATACAGAGCCTACGGGGGTGGATAATCGGCTGTCTGGGCTTCATCCCTAATCGATGGTATCCGGCCGGGTTCAATGCTTGAATGCTTGGAGGTGGTCAGGAATTCTATCAGAGGGTATATATGATTCCATCCCAACTGTTTTTAATTGTTAGCGTCGGTGGACACGATGACCCAATAGCTGCTGCTCTAGCTCCATGTAATGATAAAACAGCATTGCACAGGCACCAGTTTGAGATCATAAGTCCGGCATGTTATGCATGATTAGGTTGTGCAATAACCAGTCACTTGCAGTCGGAAGAAATAATGGATGTTGGACAATTTCAGATGCAAGCAAATATCCTCTATCTAAGATTCAAAGTTTGGCTCAACTTCTGTACCCACCACTACTGCAGAATTACCCTTTCATGGACCACTGATGGGAGGTTGGGGTGCCCATCGGTAGAGATTTTAACCTATGTCTGCTTTTAGGATCCTTTTTGCTTTACCACGGATGAGCCAAAAATTGCGCTCGTCAGCGGTGGCGCGGTGGTTCCCCTACATTAGCTCGAGCATCAGGGGGTGCGTCTTTGGCTCCAGATTTCTGCATTGTGTCAAGCTTACCCCTTGTGGCTGGCCTCATTGGCTCAGCAGCAGGCTCTGATCCGTGCGCGGTAACGGAGGGGCGTTGTAGATCAGTTCGGCTACGGGGATGGTGGCTTCTCAATGTCTTTAGTGTGTCGTGGTGTGCCCCACGACAGTGCAAGCGTTAGAGAGCTCGGCTCAAAGGTGTCTGCTAAGGCAGATCTTGTGACTAAACAATTGTCTGATGCGTGGGTTTAGCCCCTGTTATGTGCCACCTTGCATGGCTAGCCTGGTTCGGCTCGGCAATGGGCGCGTTGAACTCTTGACAACAACCAGTCGGTGTGATTGGTGTCGGGCGGCAATGTTGGACATCCTTGTCAATGGTGGCAAGCATCTCTAGGCGCTACTCGGCAGCATGTTTTGTGTGGATGCGGTTTTTCTTGTCTGGTGATGTCCAAATCAGGACCATACATGTGAGTGGCTGTCTCCAGCTTCCTAAACCATGGATGTGGTTAGAAATTCCAGATCATGGGTCCATGACACATGCGTGCCCATCATGGCGGCCAGGGCATTGCAGTAGCGGCTTTTTCTAGGCAAGTGGTGACGATAACACATGGGGATGGCTTCAATTTGGTGGTGCTGTTTGGGTACCAGGTCTCGAGTTCCCGAGTGAAAGCTCTAGGTCTGACCTTCATTGGTTATACCTGGCAATGGTGGTCTTCTTGTTGTTGCCTTATTGTAGGCATTGCCTGGAGATTGCTCAGACTTTATCTCCGGGGTGAAAACCCACGATCTAGCCTATTTCATTGGTTCCGGCGACGACGATGCGCATGCAACATTCCCTTCTTGGAGGCATCGCTATTGGAGATCCTTTCCTCACAGTCAGGGTGTTGTTAACGGTGGTGACTGATGTGGACGCTTTGCTACTATAGACCGTTGATCGCTCCGGTATGACCTCTAGGGGCATGTCTTTTTTTTTAATAATTTGGCTGTGTGTATTCTCGATATCTCGACTAGCTCTGGACATTGAGTTGTTACAGAGCTAGGGTGTACTTGATATTACTATATTATCCTTTATCGGAAAAAATGTATCTGATATTGTCATGTGCTGTTTCTTTAACTTTTAATGCCATATATGTTTCCTAAAAACAAATGCTCTATCTTTCTATTGGAGTATCATGTTGAGTACATCAGGGTCTGAGTTGTAAATTCTGAATTCCCGAGCAGCTCATATTTGCTTGTAAATAATCTCGTACAGCTACCTGTCGAATAGAGGAGTAGAACCCTCTTGAACGTCACATGTGCATATCCTCGTGGAAGACAAGGAAATTTGGAATGACTTCTATTTTTCATGTCGTTGATTTTCTGACCAGCGAATATATACCGCATGTACGCCTCGCTTCGTGAAGAGCAGCATGATAGGTCTGCTCGTTTCTGTGAATACTGACCTCTACTACAAGGGGTGTCTTCTTTGCTTCTTTGCTAGTAGAGGTCCTGAGGCCTTTCTGGCTCCCCAATTTGAGTGCCCAAATCCTCTCTCCATAATTGATTATCCCGGCAACAAATAAAAAAGCAGCCGGGATTACGAGTTGGTTGTATTCCAATGCCACCAATTTCCACAACACATACACAGCTAGGCATGCTAGCAGGTTCAGCAGGTGCCTCAACGGCAGCTCGTTGTCCTCCAATGAAAAAGCAGTCACGGTAATAAGAAGAAAAGGTGCCCGCAAGAGCGTGAGCTGTTGGGTTTGGCTGGGCATTGATTTTTGATGATGATCATTGTTGTCTATGCACTACTAGAAGCCGAGTTTCAAAGAAACTCGGCAGAGCTTCATATTAAACTCGGCGAAATCTTCGCCAAATACCAAACTCAGTGCACCACACTCGGCTGGATGCGGCCTGACAATCATTAATACTGCTGAGTTCTTTCTATCGCGAACTCAGTGAATATTTAAACAATGTTTGCCGAGTTCCTACCCGAAAAAACTCGTCGAACCACACCGTCAGACGGGACGGGCCGCTAACTGGCATTCTGATTATTTTTTTTAAATGAAAACTCAAAAATGTTTGCCGAGTCTCCTTTGGCCGAAACTCAACAAAGAAAGACCGCCGTCACGGCTTGGTCGCCTGCTGTACAGCATGGCCCACCTGTCAGACTTTACCGAGTTTTTTCTATCGGGAACTCGGTGAATTTGACATTCTGCCGAGTTGGTTTTGTTCGCCGAGTTCTTTTTCGTTGGAACTAGGCAAAGTCAGAGCTCTGCCGAGTTGCTTATCACTGCCAAGTCCAATTATGAATCAAACTCGGCAGACATAAGTTCGCCGAGTTCCCGATAAAATGAACTCGGCGAAGTTCTAAAACTCGGCACAAAACCGGATTCTAGTAGGGATGGTGGAGTGGTAGGCAAATTGCCTAAAAGGTGACCTTGTGCGTACTGCAATGAAATCAGCTGATAGGTATGACAACCATATTTAGATCCTAAGCAGCATAAGGCTATGACGGGGCCGAAGGCCGCTGGAGAACAAAAGGAATAGTTGCAGGGCAAAGCTCAAGAGAATCAATAGATGGATTTCCCAATCGCCGAATAGTTGCATAATGGTAGTGTGTGTTGAAGCTTCTTATGCCATGGACGGTTGGACGTGCTCTTGGACCAATGCTAGCTAGCTCTCTCGATCTTGATTTGCAACTGCATGCGCATCAGGGGTTTCTGATAATTAATTAGGCGCAATCAGGGTATGTTGCGTATGTAGCTAGCTAGCTAGATAACCTAATTAACCAAGAAAGTAGCCGTACGATTAGTTTGATAACTAAAGTACTATTGTGAGCGAAAACAAGGGGTCCTGCTATAACTAAAGTACTAAGTATATATTTATTTTGCTGGTGAAATAGTGGGTTTTATTAAACTAAAAAATAACATATGTTGCGTAGCAGAGAATTTTATATATTATATAGAGTTTGTTGACCGAAACCAAGAGACCATGACCTGGAGCTCGCGCTGCTGGCAGCGTTCACCTACATGGTCTACCTCATGGCCGGCCTTAACCACATGGTGGGTGTTTTATGCAAATGATTATGTACCAAAAATAAAAGGGAATAACACACATGTACTCCTATCTATATATGTAGGTATTCTGTGAAATTCCTGCAATCTGAGAAATTCCTGCAATCTCTTTAATAAAGAGCCATTTGGACATATGCGGCTGAGAATCGATTACAATTAGTAACTGGATCGAGATATAATAATGCACACATGCATGTCTCCACGTAGCCTTCCTATATATGAGTCTTTAATTAATCATCATTAGTTGATGCTCAGAAAAATCATAGCAAAATATAATGTACTGTGTGAAAACTTCTGGAAATGGAATACCAAGGCATACCTGCGGACTGACTGTGTAGCACGGACCCAGCTCGCATGTGTCAACTTAATTTAATGGGATGAGATCGATGTGTGCCTATCGTATGATCATACACGAGTACCAATTATAATAGACGGAGTGGGTCATATATGGATGTGCTCAGCATAGAGATACCTAGCAGGCGTTGCAAGCGAAAGACTTTATTCCTCTCTCTTTTCTTTCTGGACAAACGATGATTCCTTCCTCTTTTTTAGACAGCGGAAGCATTCTATTCCTTTCTTGCACTAGCAACCAGGAGAATAACGGCCACCAATAGCAATGATGAACCATCAATGATGACAGCCCACAAACGGCTTTATTCAAAACAGAAACGGCTCACTCACTCACTCACCTCACCTGGACCTTGCACGGCATCTGAACCACCTGTATCCTGAGTCGATGTTTGACCGAGTCGCCATCAGTTCACACCGGCCGAGATGCAACCATGGGACTATGTAAAATCGTTTCTCAAGGAACAATATGATGCGTGGCCGGGCATCAACGATACTGACATACAGAACTATAGGCACCAAATTAAACATCGACAAAATTTTATCACATTTGTGGTCCGAGAAACAGGTTTACACGTACCCACTAAAACCATCTCACCACAGATGATCAGACCTCTCAAAAATTCTGCAGTTAGGGTAGAGATCGAGAAAAGTCCACTTTACAACCCTCAACTAACCACACAGTTTAAGATACCCCCCTCAACTCCAAAACCGGTCGGGGTGGATCTCGTCTTGGACGCCGCGGTAGGTTAGGTCGGTGTGGCCGCCCGAGGGGAAGGAGAAGGAGAAGGAGGCTAGGTTCTGGTACACGGGGTGCAGGCGCTGGCCATGGCCGTAGGCATGCATGTGTGCTCTTTGTCCTGCGGCGGAGAGCCGCTTGACCCCCTCCTTAGGAGTGTGGTAGCTGTGTGCGAGCTGCGGGGACGTCAAAACCAGTCAAAAGCTGATGTGGTGTTGCCCAGTCAACAGTACACGCAGTCAAAACCGGTCAACACAGTCAAAACCAGTCAAAAGTGAGCAGGGGGTTGACTTTTGAACCAGGTGACAAGTTAAGGGTGAGGCATAACCGGTTTTGGAGTTGAGGGGGGTATTTTAAATTGTGTGGTTAATTGAGGGTTGTAATGTGGACTTTTCTTGTAGAGATCTAGTCATTTTTTTTTTAGGAAAACAGCAGGACTCTGTTGCGTATTTTTATTGATTTTCAAATAAAAGGTACAAATAGGTCCAGAAAGATAAAAAAAAAACTATACATCAAAAGAACAAAAGCAAGGAAATACTAAAGATACAACAAACATGTTTCGAACCAACAACAACAAATGCATCTTCAAACTGAAAGGACAAGTCATCTGAATGCTGCAACCGAATCTGCCATCCCAATATACTCCTGTCTCTTTGCCCTATGCAGTAGCCATTTCATCTCCTCTTTAAATTTACGCCTGGAAGAATACAGGCTCCAAATTATTTCATTGCCAATTTATCATCCAAGAAGCACAAACTCCAAATTATTTCATTCCTGTAAAAGAAAGTCAAAGGAATATTTTTTTAATAAAGTGCGCTTTTATTAACTCATAATATAGCTTCAAGGGGCTGGGATACAAAGCATACTGAGCACACACCCGGCCTCTACATAACTACAATGCCCACAACCAACACCAACACATGCGCACGAGAAAAAACCGTTGGCTCAGTAAAGCCATAGTAGACCGAATCCATACCCAAGGCGGGGGGGGGGGGGGGGGGGGGTGGCTATCTGTAGACCATGCTGCCATCGATCAAGGATAAAAATGTCTGTAGTCATCTGCTCCAATCGCATACACACCGCCGTAAACAACGACAGATTTTTCAGTCGTCGTACAGTAGACCACGAATAGAGCCAGATAACCAGCACACGAGATGACCGAGATGACATAAATAACGATTTAGAGCACTTCCAGTAGAGTTGCCATATCGGCCAAATCGCCATAATCACTGCCAATTTGGCGATCTTGGCTGAAATGGGCTGTCTAGCAGAGTCGTCATCCCGCCCTGGATCACGATAATCTATGGAGGCTGCTCCCAAATGCGCCCTCGAGCCTCCATATTTGGAAGATGCCGGGCATTGCTTTGGAGTGTGCTCCATCGCCAACCGCTCAGGCGGGAGGGAACTTTCACCCCCCCCCCACATTATCCTCACGTGCGGCCCACCGTCCCTCCGTGGCAATGGAGCAGACGGCCAGACGCCCATTTAACCGGGAAGCTGGCCAATTAATGGCGGCCGCCGTGTGCCAACTGCCTGCAGCAATTGCCGTCACGTTTCCCCCCAAGTTTTCCCACCGACCAAGTTGGAGTTGCCCAGGAAACATACACATAGCTAGACTTGGCACCGCACAGAACCTGTGCCTTTTTTTTCTGTATTTCTTCTCCACTTATCTCAACATAGTGCAAATACATGCGCGTACATAGTAAACTCACACGGCTAACACACCCACTAACCATCTAACTAGCTAGCATGCACACACGAACCCACTTCTGCATGCACGCACACGCAACGGTCCTGCCCCACACATCGGCTCGATCCGATTATTACTCCACTAGCTAACTGCATGTACATGCTTGAGTCACATCCAAGAATCTGCAGATAACTAACTAAAAGCTCACGCCGCGCTGTTACAACTAACTACGCCCGCTTCCACTGGGTATCTATCTGCTACGCGACCTGCCCACTAACTAAGAGCATTTCCTATAGAACATGTAGATGCAAAAAAAACTAAATTTTGCATCTCCGAGGCCAAAAAACCACTCTCCAACAGATGATGCAGATGCAAAAAAAAAAAAAAAAAAAATACATCTCCGCCTCCCGGAGATGTAAAATATAACACCTCGCGATGCAAATTTGCATCTCCACCCACTGAAGATGTAAAAACGCCCGCCGCGCGCGTCAACACATCAATTCAATACTCCGGAAATTCTGTTTGTTTGTATATGCGATACTATTACAGTTCAATAAAGTGTGTTAGAACTAATCTTGTCATTTGTATATGCATGTGTATTTTTGTTTTCCATGTAGTTAGGTGTGGTCTTGTAGTCACCTGTACGCCGGCAAGATGTACGTGCAATATACGTACGTAGACGGCGAGTCGTTGGTCGGATAGCGTGCATGGTGAGAGATGGTAATACCGTGCGAGGCGGTGTAGATGCAAGAAACCGAGTGTCGTGTGAAGTGGCTGCACGAGACCTGAAGTTAACGGCCAGCAAAGAGTCCTAGCCGAGTGAATCGGTGAGTGAGGTGCATGTGTATTGCCGTGAGAATTAGCTAGGTAGGTTGCACATGCATGGCCAAGTCATGACTCGTGAGTGCATGTATGCATGTCTGGCCTAATCTTATGGATTCTAGAGTTATTCTAGGAGGTAGAAGCTGTCATGCTGTCGGTGGTTAGTGGAGTATGGCGTGAGTTCATGGGTCGTGGTTGAGTGCCAAACTTGTATAAACTAGACGATACCCCGCGCGTTGCTGCGGGAATCGCTAATAAATATTTGATGCTTAAAAACATGAGATTTTTATGAAAGCATAGTTATAATGATGATAAGGAATTTTGTTTAAAAGAAATATTTTGTAAATCATCGAGAGAAAACCTAATGAAAAGCCAAATAATGTGTGAATGATTTTGTTTCCATTAATTCCTTACCTTAAGGGCTTATCATCAAGGTGATCAGGAATAAAAGTCGAGTAGAGACAATAGAGACATCTCATCCCTTTACAAAAATTAAAACAGCGATAGCAACTATTGTTTTTTTGCAGGGGATAGCAACTATTGTTATGCATTTCATAAAAAAAGCATAAGTTGCACTTTAGAGATAAAATGCAAGTCCACTAACAATGTGATTTTCTATAAAAAGAAGGGTCACCTATAAATCACGAGACTCACTCTTGAGTCTTCTCTCCTGAACAATTTTGTGCAGCGTACTGCTATTTCTTTTACGCTGTCATTCACGGCAGTATACCAAGGTACCTCTATTTTTTTATTTCGTTTGCCTTCTCCGATACACAACTATGCATGCTTCTATGTTATGTAAAGCTTAATTCCATTCATAAAAAGGAATAGGTTGATCATAAGCTATTGTGTGTATGCAATGGAATCAAATTAAAATTAGAGGGCTGCAAGACAGGTTGATCATGACCTCGACGACGCCGGACGGATGGACAACAGTGTGAGGACCGCCAGAAAAACAGGTTGGCTTCGTCGAGACCGCCATGAGAGAGCGCACGGAGTCTGTACCTTGAAGCATGGGCCACGATCGGGAGGGCATCGACCCCATGATGCGCAGTCCGACGAAAGCACAGATGAGCCGTAGATCCAAGAAGAGAAAACGGGAGACGGGTGGATTCGTGGAGAAGGGGGAGGCAGAGGATATGACGGGAAGGGAGAAGATTGGACAGATGCACCACGTCTTCCACCGAAGGGGAGGGGAATCGAAGAGACGATACTGATCAGGAAAACATAGGGAAACCATAATTGCCGTTATTGAAACATATAAACGTTGCTGTAAAAAAAACTGGTGACATCCACAACTGGAATATCGCTGTACGCCGAGTGCCACGGACATTCGGCAAAGGGGCAATAACCGCCGGCAAAGCCTTTGCCGAGAGTTGCACTCCACCTGGCGAACACCTCTCAGGCAAACAGGAATTTGCTGAGAGCCAGGACACGGACACTCGGCAAAAAGTTTGCCGAGAGCCAAACAGTGTCTCTCGGCAAAATAAAGTGACTTCACGTCCGCTGGTTCCGTCAGCTCTTTGCCGAGAGCCACGCTCGGCAAAACTGCCCCAGCCTCCCAGCGCATGCCACTTTGCCGAGAGCCACACTCGGTAAAGATCCGTTCCCAGTACTGTTTCTCCTGCTTTTCCCTCGGATCGCTGCAGCAAAAATAGATATACAATACACAAACATGCATTTGAAGTCTCAAAGTCTAACAACAAACTCACATAAGCATTATATAAATAGTTCGCACAAGCTTCATTTGAAATCACAAAGTAGCTCTTTGTTACAAGTGCCTACTTACTAAACAATAAAGTCGTCAATGCATGTCTACATGCGACCACATGATAAAAGCAACACCACAATTATCATGAACTGAAGGAGAATTATCAAGTTCTTCCATCCACTGAACCCGATAAGCCGTTTCTGGCTAGCACATCCACTGAACCCACTAATTCAGATTTTATCTTCTGGTTAAGCACATACTGATTATAATGATACTCTGCCTTCTCTCTACTATTGAACGAGTCATGGGAGCTGCCTTCGTAACGAAGCACTTGTTCATTGCATTCAGACCATGAATCGTAGACTCCTGGACACCTACCTCTGTACACCGCATACCACTTCATCTACAAAGAAAGAGAAAAAGAGGCAGAGAAATAATACAAGGTTAAAGAGCACATCATACATAATCCACGTAAGCATTCATCACTCATATAATCAAAAGCATTAATGATTCATATACCCAAAAGCAACATCACAAGTTCTACTCCGAGTAGACATCAGCAACTACATTCACGACATCAGCATCAAAGTATCTAACAATGCTACTCTTAAAATGGAACTCTAATCAGACTGGTAGTTTGTGAAGCTGGTAAGCGTGGAGTCGGAGGAGGTGGGGATCTCCCTCTCAGTGGAGGAGCAAGCATCGTCGGGAATGGCGGTCGGCGGAATCAGTGGCAAAGGGTCGACACTCTCCTTAGGTGGTGCTTCCTTCTTGGACAGATCCACAAAAAACTTAATAAGGATGAGCTGTGGGTTCTCCTTAAGGAGCGCCGCCAAGAGGTCCTCACTGGCACGCGACTCCTTGACCGTGGAGTTGAACCTAGAAGAAGCTGCGTCATCGGCGGAAGCCATAACCTCGAGAACGATGCTAGCACCTTCTATCACACAATGAAAAATAACATAAGTATATATGGAATTCTAGGATGTCATCGCAAACTACAAGGATATGTGTGTTGAATTCGAGGATGTCAACACCCATATCACTATTCTGGCTTGTTGGTTGACTTTCAGTCCTCCGAGTCTCCCCAACTCTCATCTCTCAAGTGGTGGTGTATATGGTGGGCACTCTCTCACTGACATTTCGACCGTCGGTAATGGTGGCTTCTCCTCCTTCCCCTAGTGCATTACCAAAAGGTCTACCACAAGGAGAAGAAGGAGAAGCGACCCCCACGACAACAGTCGGGATCCTTCCCTCGCGAACATCGATCTATCAAACAGGGAGCCCCATCAAAGTGAAAGTCAACCTTTAGCATGGAAGGCACGCCTTTAATGACTCGAGAACATTTCAACATAAACCATAACCCTTTCCATACATATATCATCAGTACTACAGCAAAATTAAACGACTACATTGAATACTAAGACATAATTATGCAGTGCTAGGATAGACAAAAGTCGGGTTAACATCACATATATCCATAGTACTAGGATAGACAACCACTACTAGGACATATATACTACTCTAATATATCAATATCATCTGGCTCTGCGTCAAGCTAGTCCTCATCCTCCTCCTCCGAGACAAGGTCAACCACCTCTGGACGTCCGCCGGAGGGGCCTGCCTCACCGTCAGTGCGGGTAGCTGACTGCACCACCTCCCCATCATCGTCCATAAAGTAGCCGTCCTCATCAAGCTCATCGAAAAGCTGGTCGACCTCCGTTGATATTCTGGCATCCATCTCGGCGTCCTCCTTCTTCCTCTGCTCCTTCTCCTTATTGGCCCAAAAATCACGCTCCTCGGCCACGAGCTGCGGATTGGCCTCAGCATACCTAGCCATGTACTCCTCATCCATCTTGTCCAGTCGGCGTGCCTTCTCCTCCTTGCGGGAATACATCCGGTAAGGAGGGGCAAGGATACAAGCATGCTTGGCATCCTCCGGGAAGTTCAGCTCAGCCGGTTTCCGGCCATACATGGAAGCCACCGCGTCATACGCCCGCGCGACGAGCTCAGGGGTGTCGAACGTGCCAAGCCACAGCCGATCACCATCGCAGGTGATCTCAGCAGCGTAGCGACCCGAGTCACGGCGTCGAACACCACAAAACCCGGTCAAGGGAGAGCGGCGCGGCGCCATCCTCCTCAACAAGTGTCATTCGACAACGGTCTCAATATCAAATTTAATTTTGATAAGTTCAAAACTAAATAAAGAATACACAACAACTCTTCATGTGGGTTGACTTTCATTCCATCGATGCCCCCTTCAACAACTCTCACCTCTCAAGTGGTGGTATATATGTATGGTGGGGCATTCCTTGCCTGTATATTTCGACCGTCGGTGACGGTCGTTACTCCCATCCCTTGCTGCGTTACGAATGTCTCACAGCAAGAGATGAGGACCAATGACCACCTACGACAACAACCGGTGTCTTTCCTCTCATAACATCTCTCATCTCTCAATGTTATTTTGACCGCCGGTGACGGTGGGTCCTTTCGTCCTCCCCCTGCTTTACCAAGGTCTCAGAGGAGGAGGACGAGAAAGACCGACCACCTACGAACAGCCGGTATCCTTCCTTCAACAGCATCTCATCTCTCACTCTCATCTCTTTCAAAAGAAAGCACCATCGGAATGAAAGTCAACACACTAAAGTAAGCCCAGATCGACCGCCATCGTCAAAAATCGATTTTCTTCCTCCAAGAACAACTCTCATCGACACTCTCTCACGTATATATGGTGGACACTCTCTCACGGGTATTTTGACTTTTGCTGATGGTCGAGTTGGGCCAGTCCATCGTGCGTGACAAAGGTATATCACAGGACGAACTGGCCCAGATCGACCGCCATCGTCAAAAGTCGACTTTCTTCCTCCAACGGCAACATTCAGTACCATTCCTCTGAAAACATCTCGCATGTCAAATATGATCGACACTCGGTCAAGATAAAAACTAGTAAATAAAAGCTACTACAAAAAACTACTAGTCCCACTAATAGATAAAACTACTACATAAAAACTAATGCAAAAAAATTATCTACATAGCACACATAGCATCCATGCATACAACATTATAAAAAATTATCTACATAGCATCCATCCATCTATCAATCCATCCATCTATCTATCTATGCATCCATCCATCCATGCATCCATCCATCCATCTATGCATCCATCTATCCATGCATCAATCCATCCATCTATCTATGCATCCATCTATCCATGCATCCATCCATCCATCTATCTATGCATCCATCTATCCATGCATCCACATGAGAGGGAGGGGGGGAGCTCATCGAATGGGAGGAGCTCGGTGTTGGGGGGGGGGGGGGGTCAGGCCGCGCGGACGTGGGGGCCGTGGGGCGGCGCCGGGGGTGCGCGGGGGGGGGTGCCGGGGTGCGCGGGGGGGCGCCGGCCGGTGGGGGGCGCCGGTCGGCAGGGGGGGCACCGGTTGGGTGAGGGAGGGAGCAGAGGAGGAGAGAGAGGCGCGGGGAAAAGAAAACAACCGGGGAATATGTTTAAGTGCTGGACGCTACCTTTACCGAGTGCCCGTCGGCGCGGCACTCGGAAATGTAATCAAACCTACATCTAGATTTTCATTTACCGAGAGGGGCGCTCGAAAAAGTAATCAAACCTAGATCTAGGTTTTCTTTTACCGAGAGTAGCTCTCGGAAAAAGTCACAACTAGATCTAGGTCTTCCACTTTTGCCGAGAGCCACTATCGGTAATTACTCGAGTACCGGGCGCCACTCTCGGTAATATGATTGATTACCATCCTAAGCATGCCGCAAGGACATCACAAAGGATTTCTCATGACGCTACCGAGCATGATTTCATGTGCCGCCTTGCTGATCTGCAATTTCCGGCGATGAAACCCTAGCAGAGTAATAAATTTCTCGAATATTGCATGCGTGTCTGAAAAATGCGGGAGCGTGGCACGTGTCATGCGATTGCCGCATTTGAGAGCACGAGAAGTTTCTAGGCCAACGGAGCAACAGGACCCACACTTCCTGCACAAACCGGACACGTTCCCTCTCGATACCCAGAGACTAGCTCGGAGATGGTGCGGTTTACAAGCGGCCTCAGGAGAGGCTTATTCGAAACGTGCCTAAAATCTTACCACACCCTACAGGGGCCATGTGATGACGCCGTGCCAGCTCCCGAGGATTGGATTTAAACGGTTAGATTATTGCTCTCACACAGACGGCAAACTCAAAAATAGTAATAATTGAATTAATAAAAAGCACCGGCATCCATCATTAGGAAGATGGCCTGTCACTGTGAATCTTCAGTGCCCGGAAGGGGTGAAGATTCACAGTAATAGTTCATCTCCTTAACAGGAGTGTAATGAAGACCGAAGCTTACTGCGTTTGGATTATCCGACTATTTAAACTGGTCATGTTGCTTGTCTCTGGGCGAGGTGGTACTAAAAGATTACTGAGAGCCGGAGCTTTGCCGAGAGCCGCCCTCGGCAAATCTTACCCTACCGAGAGCGGCGCTCGGTAATGCTGCTATTTGCCGAATGCCCGTGCTTCGGCTCTCGGCGAAGACCCTGGCACCCGGTTGCAGGGCTTGTCCCTCCCTCATCAGCACGTGGCCTACGCATGTCGCAAAGACATCACATACGATTTTCCATGCCGCTTCTGGGCATGATTTCATGTGCCATTTTGCAGATCTGCAATTTCTGACGGTGAAATCCTAGCGGTGCAATAAATGTCTCAAATATTGCACGGGGGTCCGAAAAATGCGGGGGCCTGGCATGTTTCATGCGATGGCCTCCTTTTAGAGCACGAGAAGTTTCGAGGCAAACGGAGCAACAGGACCAGCACTTCCTTCACAAACCGGACACGTTCCCTCTCGTTAGCCCTCATAAAGACGAAAAAGTCAAACAAACAATTAACTGAATTAATAAAAACCGTCGGCATCCATCATTAAGAATATGGACTGTCACTATGGACCTTCTCTGTCCGGAACAGGTGAAGATTCATAGTGACAGTCCATTTCTTAATAAGAGTGTAATGAAGACTGACGCTTGCTTGTTGTGTACTATCCGACTATTTAAACCGGTCCTGATGGTCGTCGTTAAGCGAGGTGGGACTAAACTCAGCTCCCACTTATATATAGATGAAAAAGAGAAAAATAAATAAGGCAAGTAAATATTGTTTGCCGAGAGCCATTACGCGGGCGCTCGGTAAAGCAGCGCGACCGTCAGAGCGACGACGACCACTGCCGGTCTTGCCACGTGGCTACCCTTTGCCGTGTGCCATGGGCTGGCTCTCGGCAAATAGGTAGTTTGCCGAGTGTTATCCTTTTGCCGAGTGTTCTTTACCGCTTTCTATCGGCGTACGTTCGGGTTTGCCGTGAACCCATGGTTGCCGAGCGCTGCTCTCGGCGTACATTAGTTTGCTGAGTGCCCGTGGTTTGGCTCTCGGCGAAGAGCCATACACCCGGCGTATACGAAAGTTCCAGTAGTGATCATGGCAATGATTAGCCCTTTTCTTGTGGTGGGAATGCATGGAGCATTACCGAATGGAGAAACTATTGGAAACTAAACTGCTGACGTGTCATCTATGCTTATGTGGGATGGCTGCATGTGTGTGCATGACTTAAATGCATTGCGTAGTGGGACTTTGAGGTGGACACTTTGCATGTTAAGAGAATTGGGACCAACTTCTTAAGAATGTAAGATAAGTCACATTGAGTCAAGGGGAAAATGTGGGCGTGAGGGCTGAAGAAAATGTAGCCAATGTGTTCACCAAGGAAAAGAGCCTCTCGGCGAAGCTTTTGTGCTCTTCCTTGGTACATGTGTGTGTGTGTGTGAATTTTTCTGAGTCTCCATCGCGTGTGTTCTTGAGAGAAACCACGAGCTGAGAGAGTTGCAAGAGGGAAGAAGAGAGGCTGCGAGATGCAGCGCCAACAAAGTGTGGATACCAAGTTCAATTTATTTATTTTACTTGTGTGACAAGCAATATACCAGCTTCAGTAGTAGAGGAGTGGTAGTCCATGCATGCAAGTGTGCGTACGTGAGTGCTTTCAACACTGTTTAAAACATACACGCTGCTCAGCCTTACTTCGATCAATAATCCAGCCTAGCTGATGCGAGCCGCTTAACCCACAGGTTGTGCCAAGACTTGATCCACAAACCGGGAAAACTTGGCATAGGTACATCAGCACATAGTATGAGGGAAGATGCCTTCAGAAAGACACGCTGCCTCTTTTCCATTGATCGATGCAAGAATATGAGCTTCCCTCCCTGGGGACATACACGAAAGAAAGAAAGCTGAAGGAGCAGCAGCACGCGGAAGGAAAATAACGAAGTTGTACGCGGAGAACCTGCATGTATGGGGAAAACGATACCTCTACCTTGATGGACACAAAAGCAGATAAAACACGTCGCTTTATTTGGTGTTGGTGGTTCCATTAATCTTGATGTTTTTTGGGCTTTACTTTGGTGCTCGGGTCTTTGATGTCTTTCCTCTCACTCAAGCATGATTCAATTAACTTTTGTCTTTTGTTGTTGCTCTTTGGTTCCCCTAAATTTTGAGCGATCTATATGGCTATGATAATTAGTTTCATTATCGGTGATGCACAGGTTTCAAGTATACAAACTTATATTGAGGTGTTGCAAGAGTCCCTCACACTAACTTGTTAGAGTTATATTGATGATGGCCTTTGGCCTTTTGTATTCTAGTCTTTTGGTATCCTCTTATACAATATATGATGGCTTTGGCCTCCTAATAATATAAGTTGATATTCTTCTAACATCAACATGGTATCATAAGCCTTGGTTAGGGATTTTTTTTGGGGTGCCGCAACTCACCCTCTCGCTCGGCTGTGCTGCTCCTCGTCGTCTGCTGCTTCCCCCCGCAAGCGCCGTCCGCCTTCCCCCGGCCACGCGTACAGCCTTGCCCCTGCTGCAGATCTATGACGAATTCCGCCGAACCTGCACACCCCGAACATACACCTGTTCGTCTGCTCCTCCCGTGAAGGCCACCAACTCCGCGGCTCCGATTTGGCTGCTGCTTGATAGGACCTCTGGAATTACTTAGGCTAGATTAGATCGGTAGTCTGTCTTTGCTTGGCATCTGTCTAGGCATTTGAGAGAGATGGGAGGAGGAGGGATACCTTCGCCTTGGCTCGATGAGCCCGACGGGGTGGCCATGGTGGATGGCGTCGGCGGCGATGGAAAGTGGGCAGTGGTGGAGGCGGAGCTTCCCGTTGGCCTACGCTAACCCTAGATCGGTAGGGGAGTCGGTGGGGAGCTGCGGCGCACGGTGAATCTCGTACCGTGTGCGTCCGGCTCCCCCACCTCTTTATGTAGCGCGGCAACAGGGGCCCACCAACCAGAGTTCGGTTGGGCGCCCCCGATCAGGGCGCGAGTCAAGGGCCCATCGAACCGTTGGGCTCGATCGGGAGGAGATCAACCTAACATTCTCCCCCTTGAGCTCAACTTTCCTTTTAACTTTATTCTTTATACTTTACTCGTTTCATCACAGATCAATACATAGAACATGTTTCATCGTCACAGCTCAATTGCCGATAGAATCAGACAGCTACAACATACCTCTCTGTTTTGAAACAAATTCTGTTCCTTTTGGGCCTCTCATGATCCAAGAATCATAGGCTTTCCCTTAAACCCATGCCGGCTAAGTGTTCCTTGAACACATTGGGTGGTAAGCCTTTCGTAAGGGGATCCGCAAGCATATCCTTTGTCCTTATATGCTCGAGACTTATAGTGTGATCCTGGATTTTATCTTTCACAACATAATACTTTATCTTGTCACAGTACATCTTTAGTGGTTTGTCAATACAATCTACCACTTTTAAGTCGGGTATGAATTTCTTTAACCATATCGCCTGCCCTGTGGCCTCATAACATGCTATAAATTCTGCATACATCGTGGACGATGCAACTATTGACTGTTTGGAGCTTCTCCACGAAATAGCCCCTCCAGCGAGAGTGAACACGTATCCTGACGTGGATTTTCTATCATCTCTGTCTCCCGCAAAATTTGCGTCTGAATACCCTCTTATCTCTAGGGAATCAGATCTCATGTATGTTAGCATGTGGTCCTTCGTGCCTTGCGCATAACGCAATGCTTTCTTTACCATCTTCCAGTGCTCTGTGCCTGGATTCTCTTGATACCTACCGAGTACCCCGGTGATAAAAGCTAAGTCAGGGCGAGTGCACACTTGTGCATACTGTAAACTTCCAATAGCCGAAGCATATGGTACTGCTTTCATTTGATCGATCTCGTACTGGTTCTTGGGACATTGGAATTTCCCAAAACTATCGCCCTTGACTATAGGAGCAGGTGTGGCTTTACTCGCATGCATATTATACTTTTTAAGAACCTTTTCTAAATATGCCTTCTGCGATAGTCCTAAAACTCCATTTTTTCCATCTCGGTGAATTTCTATGCCCAAAACATATGATGCTTCACCAAGATCTGTTATATCAAAATTTGAGGACGAGAACTTCTTTGTTTCTTGCAGCAGACTAACATCACTGCTAGCAAGCAAGATATCATCCACATACAAGATTAGGAAAATGTATTTCCCATTTTTAAACTTTGCATAAATGCAGTTATCCTCAATATTTTCTTTAAATCCAAATCTTTTAATTGTCTCATTAAACTTTAGATACCACTGTCTAGAGGCTTGCCTTAATCCATAAATAGATTTCTTCAGGCGGCATCCCATATCTTCCTTGCCTTCCATGATAAAACCCTTGGGTTGTTTCATGTAAACTTTTTCTTTTAAATCCCCGTTCAGAAATGTCGTCTTTACATCCATTTGATGTAACTCTAAATCAAAATGTGCAACTAATCCCATTATGATTCTGAAGGAATCCTTACATGAGACTGGGGAAAATGTCTCATTGTAATCTATCCCTTCTCTTTGTGTAAATCCTTTTGCCACAAGTCGTGCTTTATACTTTTCTACATTCCCATTAGAGTCATACTTAGTTTTGTAGACCCATTTATAGCCTACTGTTTTGGCTCCTTTAGGAATATTCTCTAAGTCCCAAACATCTTTGGAACTCATCGATTTCATCTCGTCTTCCATTGCCTCCAACCACTTTGATGAGTGAGGGCTTCTCATGGCTTCTTCATATGAAGTGGGATCACCTCCCATATGAACTATTTCTGTGTTATAAACTTTATAATCAGTAGAAATAGCTGACTTTTTGGGTCTTGTAGACCTTCTAAGGGCCTCACTCCTAGGCTCATTATGTGCCTCACCTTCCGGCACATCTTCTAAAAGTGGCTGCTGCATCTCCCTTTCATGCTCAACGACGGGTTCAGTCGGCTCCTGACGGACAGGTTCTGAATCTTCTCCCATAGTTGTCATGGGTGGAGTTACAACAGGTGCTTGCACCGCAACCTCAGGGATTGTTGGTGCAGGTACAACAGGTAGTGAGAAAAATGGCTCCTGAATCATCGGATTAGGTGCATGCACCCTCTTCTCCTCAAGATCAATTTTCCGAGCTACCATGCTCCCCCTCATCATTTCGTCCTCTAAGAAGACTGCGTGTCTTGTTTCTACAAACTTTGTGTATCTCTCTGGACAGTAGAAACGAAAACCTTTTGATCTATCAGGATAGCCAATGAAGTGGCAACTGACTGTTTTGGGATCTAACTTTGCAATATTTGGATTAAACACTTTGGCCTCAGCTGGGCTCCCCCACACCCTTAAGTGTTGTAGGGAGGGCACTCTTCCTGTCCACAACTCGTACGTTGTTTTGGGCACCGACTTGCTTGGTACTCTATTGAGAATGTGAATGGCGGTTTTAAGCGCCTCCATCCATAATCCCAATGGCAAGGTGGAGTAACTCATCATGCTGCGCACCATATCCATAAGAGTACGGTTACGCCTTTCAGCTACTCCATTTTGCTGAGGCTCACCCGACATTGAATACTGGGCCACTATGCCAGTCTCCTGTAAGAACTTTGCAAAAGGTTCAGGGACTTGGCCATATGGAGTGTGCCGACCGTAGTACTCTCCCCCACGGTCAGATCTTACTATCTTTATTCTTTTATCATGCTAATTTTCAACTTCAGCTTTGAATATCTTAAATTTATCCAACGCTTCAGATCTTTCTTTGATTGGATAAATGTAACCATATCGGGAGTAATCATCTGTGAATGTTATGAACGAGTCATAGCCATCCACACTTTTCACAGGAAATGGTCCACAAATGTCAGTGTGAATGATTTCTAGTGTTCCTGTGCTACGGTTTGCACCCTTTTTGATTTGTTTTGCATACTTTCCTTTAATGCAATCTATGCATTGCTCTATGTCTGAGAACTCTAATGGAGGAAGAATTTCATTTTTAACTAGTCTTTCTATTCTCCCCCTCGAAATATGGCCCAAGCGACAGTGCCATAATTTTGATGAGTCATGAGTTCTCTTTCTTTTCTTTTGTTCTTTATCCGACGCGGAAACATGCTCATTCACATTACACACAGAATGCACTTTTTCACGTAGTGATAATAAATAAAGCTCATCGTGTAGGAAAGCAACACCCACATGAGTATTATTAAACCATATGGCACACTTGCCATGTCCAAAGTGACATTCATAATGATCTTTATCGAAAAATGAAACACTAATTAAGTTTCTGTGACATGAAGGAACATATAAAACATCTCTAAGCAGAAGCGTGAATCCATCAGCTAACTCCAGAGAGATGTCGCTGACAGCTTCAACTTCTGCTTCAACTCCATTTGCAACTTCAATGCATCTTTCGCTTCTTTGCATAATCCGCGTCGAATGGAATCCCTGTAATGAATTTGCAACATGAACAGTTGCTCCTGAGTCAATCCACCAAGTAGATTTCGAAAACTGTGTATACAAGGATTCATTTACAAAGGAAACAACGTTGTTACCTCTCTTTGCCATTATTGACTTTAGCCAAACAGGGCAATCTTTCTTGTAGTGCCTAGTCTGCTTACAATGGAGACATGTATCTTTGTCCACTGGGAAAGACTTTTGCTGATGCTGATATTGAGCTTTTCCATGTGGCTTTGAAGGGGAACCTTTGCCATTCTGATTGTAGTTCTTTTTCTTATTATCCTTCACATAGTTCAGAGAACCACCACGTGAGGTTTTAAGTCTTTCCTCTTCTTGCACACACATGGCTATAGTATTTTCAATGTCCCATTTTTCAGGCGACATGTTGTAGTTGACAACAAAGGTGTCAAACTCTTTTGACAGTGAAGCCATAACCAGGTGAACAAGGAGTGAAGGCTTGAGTTCCAAATCCTCATCCATGGGTTTAAGCTTAGCTGCCATGTTGCTCATCCTGAGGATGTGCTCTCTTATGCCATGTCCACCGCCTGTGTACTTTTCTGTCACCAGCTGCTTTAGCAACTGGGTAGCATATATCTTTGAAGAACTACTGGTTATTTATGTTTTCAAGAAACTCCCCTACGGAAGTACACTCTGCAATTGAGCCCACAATAGCGTTCTCAATTGTGTTCTTTATGAAAGCCATGCACTTTTTATTGGCGGTGAGCCACTTTTGGTTTTCGAGGGTATATGACATCTCCACCGGAGCATGTTCCCTCTATCTTTTCGCCCAAGCAGCATCATCATCTTTTGCACCTCTGACTGGCTCTGGTGGTTTGACCGGCTGTGGTGTGTCCACAACCCAGTCCACCTCAGCACAAACAAAAGCCAAGTCAACTTTCTTTCTCCATTCAGTGTAGTTATCACCTCTGAGGGTGGGAACATCCTTGGGGCAACTCATCAAGTGGAAACCTCCTGAAATCACAATGAAGTGAGATCATAACAACAATTGCATGCATTAATCCAACGTTGGTCAAAAATTAAACATACAACTGTTTATGCAATTAAATCTATATCACCGTTGGGCAAAAGTAGAAATAAATGCACCTTTTATAACAATAACAAATCATGATCGTGTTATTAACAACGTTGGTCATAAAAATAACAGGATCATAATTGTTTCAATAA
Source organism: Elymus sibiricus (assembly GCA_039707655.1). Taxonomy (NCBI): domain Eukaryota; kingdom Viridiplantae; phylum Streptophyta; class Magnoliopsida; order Poales; family Poaceae; genus Elymus; species Elymus sibiricus. Next base: position 4,748,613 of record CM077674.1, on the reverse strand, counting down.
TTACTTTAACATGCTCTCTTAAATTTTAATTGCACTTTTGTTATATTTAGTTTTAAAAGAGCACTTTTATTTATTTGCAGCGGAAAAACATGAATAAAAAATTCATGAACTGTATTCTTTTCAGAAACATTTCTTTTACTTTTCTATTTTCTAAACAAAATTTTCGTTGGATAATTTTGAATAGAGAAAACTGTATAAAATTTGCCCAAAAAACTTGGACAAAAGACTAATAAAACGAAGAAAACGGCAGCTCAGCCCAGCCTCGGCCCAGCGCGCGCGACTGCGCCTCTTCCTCTTTCGGCCCAACGGCCCACAACGAGTGCGCGCGTCGCCGTCCTAGTCCGTCGGCTCTGCGCCCCCTATCACTTTCGGCCCAAAACCCCACGGCCAAGTTAGGGTTTTCATCGTGGCCGTCCATTTGATCGGACGGTCCACCGCTCCTTTCGGTTGAAGAAAACGGGGAGAAAGCCCCCCGACCGAAAACCCTAGCCCCACTTTGTTCTCTGCTTCTTTCCTCTTCGTCTCTATCCCGCAGACGGCGGAAAAAAGAGGGCTGCGCCCTGCCGCCGGCGACGGCGACGAATGCCACCGCGCCGCGCCAGCTTTCCCTTCCCCCTCCTTTCCTCCAATTCCTCCGGCTCGCGGGAGAGAGGCAGAGAGGCGCGGCTGCGTCCCCTCTGACCCCCTGGCCGGCGTGCACCGTTGCCTGCCCCTTCGCCGGTCGCGCGTTCGCCTTGCGGTGAGCGCGTCGCCGTCGAACGGTTTGGCCGCGGTGCCCTTTGTCTTTTATGGTTCTTCTTCCAGATGCCTCGCTAGTCGATGCGCATCGGGATCGAGAGGAACGGCGCGGCCTCATCGGCGGCGCAACTTTTTCGGCGAGCCCAAAAGCCCTTCCCCGGTGAGGATTTCTTTGCCCTGTGATTAGGGTTCTTCGGGAGGGGAAAAAACTTTGATTTGTCTACCACCAAAAATCCTAAACCAACTCTGGCTCTAATACCATTGATAGGACCTCTGGAATTACTTAGGCTAGATTAGATCGGTAGTCTGTCTTTGCTTGGCATCTGTCTAGGCATTTGACAGAGATGGGAGGAGGAGGGATACCATCTCCTTGGCTCGATGAGCCCGACGGGGTGGCCATGGTGGATGGCGTCGGCGGCGATGGAAAGTGGGCAGTGGTGGAGGCGGAGCTTCCTGTCGGCCTACGCTAACCCTAGATCGGTAGGGGTGTCGGTGGGGAGCTGCGGCGCACGGTGAACCTCGTACCGTGTGCGTCCGGCTCCCCCACCTCTTTATGTAGCGCGGCGACAGGGCCCACCAACCAGAGTTCGGTTGGGCGCCCCCCATCAGGGCGCGAGTCAAGGGCCCATCGAACCGTTGGGCTCGATCGGGAGGAGATCAACCTAACACTGCTATCCCGCCGGTTCATAGCATCCGATTTGGCTGTTGCTATCCCGCCGGTTCACGCCGCCACCCGCCAGATCACGCTGCCATCCGCAGTTATTCGCCGCCCTGGTCTTCCTCCAAGGTTGCCGCGGATCCCCTAGCTCCCTGGCCGCCGCCTACTTCTTGAGCTCGGCGGGCTCCTCCCGTTCGTGCAACTCCGCCTCCTGCATCACTGCGCGCCGCCGTGCCGCCACCGGCGCCCTCCCGTGGATCCTTTGCAGCTCCCCGCCGCCGCTGCATCCCAGGTCGGGATGCCTCACCGCTGCACGTGCTCCCGTTTTGACCGCGCTCTGGATCGAGCTGTCTAGCGCTCCAGATCGAGGCGTTGTCTTTCCGCATCTCTCAATCGATTTTCTGGCTCGACTTAGTCCTCGATTCATCTGCTGCTGCTCCTGACTGCTCACGTCCATGCCCATTGGGTGGTCAGTTGATTGTATTGGGCTCTTCCGGTGGCCTTAAAAAAAAGAGGTACAATTTTTTCGTCGGGTCCGTAACTAGTAGGGTGACATGCACATTTGCGCCGCTAGATTTATTCTTTTTTTGGCTATTTTAATTTATTTTTGTATTTAACATATCATTTTCAATTGTCTTTAGTGGAGAGCGGCAAGGGATACCCGGCCGGGGGTTTGTTTTTAATAGCAAGAACTCAAACTCTCCTAGGTGTGCTGTAAGATACTATTTCGGAAAAAAAAAAGGAAGATAGCATACCAAAATTACACGGAACTTATCTGGCCCACGTGTGAACTGCTATTCACTTTAAGTTACTTTTTTTTGCAATGACATTTTAATTTACTTCTACACAATTGTATTTTGGCCAAATATTGTATTAAGTAGATTATGTTCTTGTCTTCTAGATAAGTTTTGATCTACTTTCATACTAATATATTATGGTCACTCTTTTCATTTTCCCTCTAGCCGTGGTGTTCATAGCAGTTTTGCAATTAACTATTTTTTCTCCATCATATCATTTTTGGAGGTATTATAAAAATATTGTTTGTGTGACACTATTTCTTAGAGTCCTTCACATACAATTACCCTGTCCCTAGGCATTTTCAAGTACAATGTATGCTCATACATCTCATCTCTAGGCTAAACACTGGTTCCCCATTACATACTCAATTCTCACAAAAAAGGCTTCCACCCCTCATTATTGATGAAGCACGAAACACAAAAATACAGTCAAAAAATACATAACAGTGACGAAGCCCTCAAAGAAGCAGAACCTAGAAAGAAATGGGAACATACATCTGAACGACCCCGCAGCAGAACAAGAATACAAGAGGACCTAAATACTACTCACTCTGTAAAGAAATATAAGATCGTTTAGATCTAGTGATCTAAGCGATCTTATATTTCTTTACAGAGTGAGTACACCACAACATGACTAGCACCACCTGAGTTTCATTGTGACGCACCCGACTCGAGCACTAATCATACATGCAAATGCGCACGATCAAGCCTAGGAACTCACGGAAAAATATCACAACACAACTATAGACACAAAATAAAATAATACAAGTTTTATATTACAAGCCAGGGGCCTCGAGGCCTCGAATACATAAACTCGAGTTACACAAGAGTCAGCGAAAGCATCAGTATCTGAGTACAGATATAACTAACAAGGTTGCCTTAAGAAGGCTGAGCAAAACAACGACATCTAGATCAAAAAGGCGCAGGCCCCCTACCTGGGAGCCTCCTAAACTACTCCTGGTCGTCGGTCTCCACGTAGTAGTAGGCACCATTGGGGTAGTAGTAGTCGTCGACGGGGTCATCTGGCTCCGGGGCTCCGTCATCTGATCGCAGCAATCGGGTATGGGGGGAAAGGGGAGCAAAACAACCGTGAGTACTCATCCAAAGTACTCGCAAGACTTATATCAGATCTATGCTAAGTATGCATCGGTATCAAAGGGAAGCGTCTGTATCTGTGGACTAGACTGCAGAAATGCCAAAATAGAGAGAAGGCCTAGCCTATCGAAGACTACCATCTTGCAGCATTAGAAGAGTGCAGATTAGCATATAAAAGTATTAGTAACAAGTATAATAGTAGCCATGCCCAGAGATCCTTCCTCGACTCCCTGCGAGGAAGCGATCCCGGAGCTATCAAATTATTAAGCATCACAAGTATCCAGTTCTAGTTGTAGTAGATCGGGATACAACACTGAGCGTCCTGTTACCGTGGACACGGCTATTCGAATAGATAACTTCCCTGCAGGGGTGCACTACTGTTACCCAACATGCTCGATTAACTCTGGCCGGACACACTTTTCTCGGTCATGCCCGGCCTCGGCTGATCGACACGACGTAGTCCTACCTAGGCTCCGCAGAGAGGTCCCCGCTGGCCTACATCCTAAGCGCTCAGGGGTCTTGGGCCCATCGCCCTTTGCACTCCGGGTCGTTGTGAGGACGGTGGATACCAGCGCCATCCCTCTCTCCTGGATGGCACGATCCGACCGTGCCACAATGCTGAACTGGACGTCTGACAGAGCTTTCGGCTGATACATACGGCGCCGAGGGCCCCATTAAACCATTATCCCGCGTGGTGGTAGTGCGTATAGGCCAGTGGCCAACTCAGATCAAATACCCAAATCCATTAGTGAATTATTAGGAGCTCGCGGAGACGACCAGTGCCTCGGCCGCTTCGACTAGGTATCTCGCGGACCACGACCAGGGACTAGGCCCACCTCTCTCCTAGGTAGTCTCCGCCTGCCCTGTCGCTCCGACTACAGTACAAGTTCTGTGTCGGCTGTCGGCACAAGTCCCGAGCTACCACCACATCCTGGGTGGTACCACTAACAGCCAGCCGCCACAGGACTCTCTCGCGGGTACCCTTGGGGTCGACCCGACTTCAACATTATCTCGCGGGTGCTCTTGGAGCCGATCCGTCTTTAACAACGGTCTGAGGTGAAGGTCAAAGTACCCGTGTGTCCATAACATCGTGGGAATCCGAGGAATCACCCTCGATGGATTCCCACTCGATGTAACCGTCACGGTGAACTTGGAGCAATCACCCTCGATGGGTTCACACTTGAGGGGTTGCACGACAGAGGCCTCATCGGAGGTGGTGAAAGAGAAATCACCCTCGGTAACCCACAACCGACTAGCTACACTACAGAGATATCATCAGGTGTGAGGTAGGAGGTATCACCCTCGACACTCGATAGTAGCTCTGCAGAGTCGTACCACTAAGGGGATGTGCGGTGCTGTGTTCGGTCTCTGTGCATCGATCACACTGATCGAGTCACCGGTGGTAAAGCATGGCAACAAGGACAAGAGTGTGGGGCCATTGATGGATCACTAACCAGCCTATGCTAAGCATTTAGGACAACAGGTAAAGTATCAATAGCAGGTTACAAAATCAGGCTATGCATCAGAATAGGAGCAATCAAATAAAGTAGCAAAATCTAATGCAAGCATGGGAGAAAAAGAATGGGCGATATAGGAATGATCAAGGGGGTTTGCTTGCCTGGAAGCTCTGCTGAAAAGGAACAAGGGTCGTCGGTGACGTAGTCAATCACAGGGGCATCGGCGGCAGTCGCAGGGTCTACCGGAGAAGAAAGAGGAGGGAGAAACAAATAAATAATGGGCAAACAAAGGGCACACAGATGCATGTCAAGTCAGTGCGGGTTGATTATGTTCTCTAATGCTTCACAAATTATTTTAGACGGAGCGGGAAAATATCTGGGAATATTTTCCCGGTTTTAGGCATCTGTCACACAGATGAACCGGAGGGGAAGGTTCCATGTTCATCTAGTTAGGAGTGATGGTCAAGCATTTTGATCACATATTCGGATTCGTCTTATTTTTCTGATCATTTTTCATATATAAATTATTTTCATCCGAGTTACGGATTATTTTCTATGATTTTCTATGATTTTCCAGTCAGTAGTTGACGGGACCATTGACTGGTCAACTGGGTCCAGTCAGCAGAAGCTGACTGGTGGGGCCCTTGCTGAGTCAGCACGCTGACTCAGCGAGTCTTATCCAAAGGAATAGTACGGTGGGCCCCTGGAGTCAGTGGGTTAACTAAAAAAACCGGTTTTTATTAGGTTAATTAATCCGCGTGGGGCCCGGCTGTCATAGGGTTAGAGGGGGTTTAATTAATTGGCTAATGACGCCACGTCAGCAACGTTGATGGCGGCGAGGCCGAGCGCGCCGTCGACGACCTACAGGGGCGGCGGCAGGATGCCGGCCGGCCGATTCCAGTGCCCATTTGGACGACCGCGGGCACGAATCGAATGGGGGCAGCGTTCCGCGCCCAACTGTTCTACGGGCGCGAGCTAAGGGGGACGGCGACAACGACGACCGAACGACGGCTACGGTAGTTGCTACTTGTAGCTTGCATTGGTATTTCCCCTAAGAGGAAGGGATGATGCAGCACAGTAGAGATAAGTATTTCCCTCAGTTTTGAAACCAAGGTTATCGAACCAGTAGGAGAATCACGCAACACCTCGTTAGCAGCACCTGCACACAAACAACAAATCCTTGCACCCAACGCAAACGAGAGGTTGTCAATGTCTCGGCGGTAAATTGCAAGATTAAATTGTATGTGATAGATAGATAGATTGAAACAAAAATACAAAATAAAATAAATAAAAGAAAATGACAGCAATATTTTTAGGGTTTTAGTAATATGATTTAGATATACCCGGGGGCCATAGATTTCATTAGAGGCCTCTCTCGAGAAAATAGCATACGGTGGGTAGACAAATTACTGTTGGGCAATTGATAGAAATGCAAATAATCATGACGATATCCAAGGCAATGATCATGTATATAGGCATCACGTCCAAGATTAGTAGACCGACTCCTGCCTGCATCTACTACTATTACTCCACACATCGACCGCTATCCAGCATGCATCGAGTGTATTAAGTCCATAAGAACGGAGTAATGCCTTAAGAACGATGACATGATGTAGACAAGATAAACTCGCGTACGAATAAACCCCATCTTTTTACCCTTAGTAGCAATGATACATACGTGTCATGTCCCTTTCTGTCACTGGGATTGAGCACCGCAAGATCGAACCCACTACAAAGCACCTCTTCCCATGGCAAGATAAATCAATCTAGTTGGCCAAACCAAATCAATAGATCGGAGAAGAAATACGAGGCTATAATAATCATGCATAAAAGAGTGCAGCAAAGACTCAAATAATTTCATGGATAATCTGATCATAAACTCACAATTCATCGGATCCCAACAAATACCCCGCAAAAAGTGATTACATCGGATAGAACTCCAAGAACATCGATGAGAACATTGTATTGAAGATCAAAAAGAGAGAAGAAGCCATCTAGCAACTGCCTATGGACCCGAAGGTCTGTGGTAAACTACTCACGCATCATCGGAAGGGCAGCAAGGTTGATGTAGAACCCCTCCGTGATCGATTCCCTCTCCGGCAGATTACCGGAGAAGGACCCCAGATGGGATCTCTCTGGAACAGAAACTTGCGGCGGTGGAAAAAGTATTTTGTGGACTCCCCTGAGGGTTTCTGATTTTTTCTGAATTTATAGTGCTGGAATTAGGTCAAACGGAGCTGGGTGGGCCCCACGAGGTACCAGGGCGCGCCACCCCCTCGGGGCGCGCTCTGGTGCCTCGTGGCCCACTTCTGCATCTTCTAGCCCTCTCCCGAAGCTTCCAGTACTTGTTATGTCCAATAAAAAATCTCCAAAATGTTTCATGGCATTTGGACTTCGTTTGGTATTGATTTTCTGTAAAACAAAAACAGGGCAGAAAACATCAACTGGCACTGGGCACTAGGTTAATAGGTTAGTCTCCAAAAATGATATATAATTGCTATAAATGATTATAAAAACATCCAAGATTGATAATATATCAGCATGGAACAATCAAAAATTATAGATACGCTGGAGACGTATCAGCAGCGCACTCGAACCAGAGGCTACGGGGGACGACCGAGGCCAGGAGGAGGTGCGGGAGTTGCGCGAGCTTACAGCGAAGCTCGTGGGTGTCTCGGGGAGGCCGGAGGCAGTCGGAGTCGTGTGGATCGACCGATGATAGGGACAGCGGTCGGTGAAGGGGATGGAAGAAAGCGACGGCGATGCTGCTTCGTGGCTCCAACCAAGTGGCGAGGAGGGTGAGGACGACGGCTGCGGTGCTCTCGGGCATCACAGAACGGCGAATGACGGTCGGTGGCCACGACAATGAGAGCGGCACGGCGACGTGCACGCTCGGGCTCGTGCGGGAGGAAGAAGAGGCGAGCGGGTGTGGGAAAGTGAGGGGGCTAGGGTTTGCGGGGAAGAGAGAGAGCGCCGGGGGCTTGCTCTAATCTATCTGTGGCGCAACAGTGCGTGGAGCCGAGTGCCCTATGGCCATGGCACCTCGACCTTCTCCTGTGGCGGGAGGAGGACGAAGGGCTGGGGCTGGCGGGCCGGGCCGCACTGTTGCCGCGGCTGGGCCAAGTGCACAGTGCCCGTTTTTCCCTTTTCTTTTTCTGTCATTCATTTCTGCTCTGTTTTGCATTTAATTGGAGCACCAAATGACTTTTGTTTAATCTGCCACTTGCCACATTAAATGCTTTGCAATATTCTGAGTTGGTACAAAAAGTTTGAGGCAGTTCGGAATCCATTTGAATTTTGCTGCCATTTAAAAGGGCTGAAAAAGTGATGCTGGACCACTGTTTTGGTTGCTAGGGTAAATTTTGGAAATTCAAATAATGTTGGTTTTATTTTTATAATAGCTTTGGGCATTTTTGCAATATTATGAACACTTTTGTTTTGCTGTTTGGATAATTATTATTTTGACTTTCTTTTAAAGTTTGAATTTGAAGTTGGAATATTTCTTAATTGTTTTTCTTAGGGTTTAATGAGGATGACTTAGCACGACTAATTAGCATAACCACGGTTTAGTAATCTGGGGATGTCACAAGTCTCCTCCACTCAAAGAAATTCTCGTCCTGAGAATTAAGAGGTAGAGTCAGGGGTATCTTCGGGAGATCGGACCTTTGCAAGGTTGATTATCAGGTGGATAACTCAGGGAATGCGGCAGAAAATATCTCTCGATTTGGAACTTAAGAAAACATTGAGAGCAAAGTCAGAAGGTACAATAAGGAGTTTCAAGCGGAAAGGCAAACGTTCGATGCCTGAAACAGAGTATGAAAGGGGTTCAGAGCAACGGGAACAAGTATTGCGTCTGATACCAGAATAGATCATCTCTAGGAATGTGGCTCATGATAACTGATACGTCTCCGTCGTATCTATAATTTTTGATTGTTTCATGCCAATATTCTACAACTTTCACATATTTTTGGCAACATTTTATTTTATTTTTGGGACTAACATATTCATCTAGTGCCCAGTGCCAGTTCCTGTTTTCTGCTTGTTTTTTGTTTCACAGAAAATCCATATCAATCGAAGTCCAAATGCAATAAAATTTTACGGAGAATTATTTTGGAATATATGTGATTTTTGGGAGGTGTAATCAACGCAAACAGAGGCCCACAACCTCCACGAGGCACATTGGCGCGCCTCCCGCCCCCCAAACGCGCGGAGGTGCCTTGTGGGCACCTCGTAAGTCGGTTGGGGCTATTCTTCGGGTGCAAGGAAGCTAATATCCTGAAAAAATTCGTGTTAAAATTTCTGCGCAATCAAAGTTACGGATCTCCGCGAATTTAAGAAACGGCGAAAGGCCAGAAAACAGGAACGCGAAACAGAAGAGAAGAGAGAGAGAGAGAGATCCAATCTAGGTGGGGCTCCTGCCCCTCCGCCGCCATGGTGGCCATGGACCAGATGGGGAACTCTTCTCCCATCTAGGGAGGAGGCCAAGGAAGAATAAGGAGGAGGGGGGCTCTCTCCCCTTCTCTCCCGGTGGCGCCGGAGTGCCACCGGGGCAACAATCGTAACGGCGATCTACATCAACAACCTCGCTACCGTCAACACTAACTTTCTGCCCCTCTATGCAGCGGTGTAACACCTCTTCTCCCCGCTGTAATCTCTACTTAAACATGGTGCTTAATGCTACATATTATTATCCAATGATTTGTGGCCATCCTATGATGTTTGAGTAGATTCTTTTTGTCCTATGGGTTGATTGATGATCGTGATTGGTTTGAGTTGTATGTTTTATTTTGGTGCTGTCCTATGGGGCCTTTTGTGCTGCGCACATGTGGGGGATTCCCGCAGTAGGGTTTGCAATACGTTCATAACTCTCTTATAGTGGGCGGCTAGAGTGACAGAAGCTTACACCCGAGTAAGGTGGTTGTTGCGTATGGGAGTAAAAGGGACTTGATACTTAATGCTATGGTTGGGTTTTATCTTAATGATCTCTGGTAGTTGCGGATGCTTGCTAGAGTTCCAATCATAAGTGCATATGATCCAAGTACGGAAAGTATGTTAGCTCATGCCTCTCCCTCATATAAAATTGCAACAATGATTACCAGTCTAGTTATCAATTGCGTAGGGACAAATCTTTCTCTTGTGTTACAAAAAGCTTTCTACTAAACAACTAACTTTTATTATTCTCGCAAAGTACTTCTAGTTTTATTCTAGCAAACCTATCATGTCACCTACAAAATAGTTTCATACTTGTTCTAGGTAAAGTGAACGTTAAGCGTGCGTAGAGTTGTATCGGTGGTTGATAGAACTTGAAGGGAATATTAATTCTACCTTTAGCTCCTCGTTGGGTTCGACACTCTTATTTATCGAAAAAGCTACAATTGATCCCCTATACTTGTGGGTTATCAAGACATTTTTCTGGCGCCGTTGCCGGGGAGCAATAGTGTGGGGTTGATATTTTCGTGTGCGCTTGTTTGCTTTATCACTAAGTAGATTTTATTTTCTGTTCTAAGTTGTTCTCTATCTTTAGTTATGGAAATGGAACACGAAATACCAAAAAAAATAGTTGTACTTGCTACTCATTGAGACGGGGAAACTCCTAAAACCCTCGATGCTCATTATGTGGAAAACATTAAATACTTTAGGGATAATGGGATATACTTTGGATCAATGGGAATACTTTAGGGATTATCGTTTGTCTCAAAAATGGAAACTCTTATGGGATCAAATTCATTATTTGCATTTGTATGCTCAAAATTTATGCTTAAGATATGATTATACTTGTTGCTCTAGGATGAAGGCTCCACACCTTCCTTTTTCATGTGAATTTAATGATAATGAAACCTTGGCTTGTTGTGCTAATGGTATATATGATTACTATGATGTGGAACGAATAGAAGAATTTGTTGCTTTTAAGGGTGCTTATGAAATTGAATCTTTGTTTGAAAAGTATGAAGATTGTGATGCTGTTTACAGATCTAAAATTTTTGCTATACTTAATATTGCTATGAGAATTATAAATACAATGCCGATATTGATGAATTTATTGAGAAAGTCTCCGCTGTCCAAGAAGAGACTAATATTTTGCAGGAAACTATGGAAGAAGAAATTGCTGAAACTGTGAGCTCATTAGATGAAAAAGATGACGAGGAGAGCGAAGAACAAAAGGAGGAAGAGCGGATTAGCTACCCGTGCCCACCTTCTAATGAGAGTAACTCTTCAACTCATACATTGTTTAATGTCCCTTCGTGCTTACCGAAGGATGAATGCTATGATGATTGCTATGATCCCTTTGATTCGTTTGAAATATCCCTTTTTGATGAAATTGATGCTTGCTATGCTTGTGGCCATGATGCCAATATGAATGATGCTTATGGAGATGAACTTGCTATAATTCCATATGTTAAACATGAAATTGTTGCTATTGCACCCACACATGATAGTCCTATTATCTTTTTGAATTCTCCCAACTACACTATATCGGAGAAGTTTGCTCTTATTAAGGATTATATTGACGGGTTGCGTTTTACTACTACACATGATAATTTTGATGAATATAATATGCATGTGCTTTCTACTCCTACTTGCAATTATTATGAGAGAGGAACTACATCTCTGCCTCTCTATGTTTCCAATACGATAAAATTGCAAGAAACTATTTATACTATGCATTGGCCTTTACTTGATGTGCATGAATTGTTCTTTTATGACATGCTGATGCATAGGAAGAGAGTTAGACTTCGTCATTGCATGATATATGTTGCTTTGTGCTCACTACTAAATTACAAATCATTGTTAATTAAAATTGGCTTTGATATACCTTGGGATCCGGGTGGATTGATTACTTGAGCACTTTATGCCTAGCTTAATGGCTTTAAAGAAAGCGCTACCAGGGAGACAACCCGGAAGTTTTAGAGAGTCATTTATTTCTGTTGTGTGCTTTTAAAAAGTTCAAAAACAAAAAAATATAGAGGGGGACCTAAAACTTTTCAAAAAGAAAAGTGAAAGTGAGAAAGACAAGCACCGTGGAAGTGGGGGACGTCCTTGAACTTTGTTCATGCCCATGGAAACTTTGTGAATCTTGATTACAGAAAAAATTTCAACAAAAATAATTATCCCCTTGTACAAATCCATTGTATTATAAAAATAATGTGCCAATATTTACCGTTAGGATGTTTAAATTGCTTGTTTGGTGTGTGCGGTGCAAAAACAGAAACTTTTTCTGTAGTGCGTGAATTTACATTTTTTACTGGAACGTGCAAAAATTCTGAAATTTTTACACAGTACTGCTATGCAAATTTTTATTTTTTACTAATTTTTCAGAATTTTTGGAGTTACAGAAGTATGGTCAATGTTCAGATTACTACAGACTGTTCTGTTTTTGACAGATTCTGTTTTTGATGCATTGTTTTGCTTGTTTTGATGAAACTATGGATTGTATTGGAAGGTATAAGCCATGGAGAAGTTAGAATACAGTAGGTATAATGCAAAAATAAAATATGAATGGGTTTGCAACAGTACTTAAAGTAGTGATTTGCTTTATTATACTAACGGATCTCATGAAGGTTTTGTTAAGTTTTGTGTGGATGAAGTGTTCGAAGATCGAGGAGGTATCGATATGAGAAGAATGAGGAGAGGCAAGAGCTCAAGCATGGGGATGCCCAAGGCACCCCAAGTAAATATTCAAGGAGACTCAAGCGTCTAAGCTTGGGGATGCCCCGGAAGGCATCCCATCTTTATTCAACAATTATCGGTATGTTTCGGTTTTTGTTTTGTTCACATGATATGCGTAAATTCTTGGAGCGTCTTTTGTGATTATTTTTCCCTTTTCTTTTATGAACCATGCTGGTATGAGATAGTCCTTGGTTGATTTATAGAATGCTCTTTGCACTTCACTTATATCTTTTGAGTTTGGCTTTATAGAATGCTTCATGTGCTTCACTTATATCATTTGAAGTTTGGATTGCCTATTTCTCTTCATCTAGAAAACCGTTATTTGTAGAATGCTCTTTTGCTTCACTTATATTTATTAGAGCATGGTCTTTTGTAGAAAGAATTAAACTCTCTTGCTTCACTTATATATGTTTAGAGAGTCAACAGGAATTGGTCATTCACATGGTTAGTCATAAAATACTACATAAAACTTGTAGATCATTGAATATGATATGTTTGATTCATTGCAATAGTTTTGCGATATGAAGATGATGATATGTGGGTTGTGCTAGTGAGTAATTGTGGTTTAGTAAGAATATTGGTGTTAAGGTTTGTGATTCCCTATGCATGCACGTAAAGTCAATAGTTATGCAACGAAGTTATATCCTACTTATGGTGCATTATTCAGTGTTAGTTATGTTCAATGCATGTTTATGACCGTTTTCGTTTTTTGGTTGGTTGCTTCTCAATCTATTTGCTAGCCTTCATTTGTACTAAGCGGGAATACTGCTTGTGCATCCAAACTCCTTAAACCCAAGTTGGGCCAAATGAGTCCACCATATCTACCTATATGCGGTATTTCCATGCCGTTCCAAGTAAATTTGCATGTGCCAACTCTAATTTTCAAAATAATTTTTCCGTTTTGTGTGCCCGTACCGCTCATGAAGCGGCAGGGGGTGGCCAATATTTTCCATGCTAGGTGTGTTATTCTCACGATGAGTGTTTATTCACTTGTCATTGCACGAGAGAGTGGATGGTAATAGGGATGCCCAGTCCCACAATGAAATCAAAATTAGTAACAACAAAATTCCTTGGAAAGTGTTGGTATGGAGGGCACCCATGGATACGGCTAGCCATGGATTGCGAAAGAATGGTGGAAAGGAAATAAACTTTACTTTCTGTTTGGGAACCGCCTATGATGTGTCTAGCATGGAAGATATTGGGAATTCTTGGTCGTTTTCGTTGACAGGAAAAGCATGCCTCTCAAAATATTTTTATCTCTCTAATTTAAGCTTTGAGCTCTAGCACCTCTGCAAATCTATGCTTCCCTCTGCGAAGGGCCTATCTATTGTACTTTTATGCATTTTTATTTTTATTGAGTCTCCATCTTCTCTTATAAAGCACCAACTGGAGAGCACTATTGTCATACTTGTGCATTGGGTGTAGTTAATTGTGAGTGTGTTTCATGAATGGATCAATGACTGAGCATAACGGGCTAGGAATAACTTTCTTTAGCGTTGATATTTTGAAAGACATGATTGCTTGTTAGTATGCTTGAGTAACTATGTTTTTATGTCAAATTATAGACTATTGCTTTGAATCACTCTTGTCTTAATATTCATGCCATGATTAAATTATATGATCAAGATTATGCTAGGTGGCATTCCACATCAAAAATTATCTTTTTTATCATTTACCTACTCGAGGACGAGCAGGAATTAAGCTTGGGGATGCTGATACGTCTCCATCGTATCTATAATTTTTGATTGTTTCATGCCAATATTCTACAACTTTCACATATTTTTGGCAACATTTTATATTATTTTTGGGACTAACATATTGATCCAGTGCCCAGTGCCAGTTCTTGTTTTCTGCTTGTTTTTTGTTTCATAGAAAATCCATATCAAACGAAGTCCAAATGCAATAAAATTTTACGGAGAATTATTTTGGAATATATGTGATTTTTGGGAGGTGGAATCAACGCAAACGGAGGCCCACAGCCTCCACGAGGCACATTGGCGCGCCTCCCCCCAAACGCGCGGAGGTGCCTCATGGGCACCTCGTAAGTCGGTTGGGGCTATTCTTCGGGTGCAAAGAAGCTAATATCCGGAAAAAAATCTTGTTAAAATTTTAGCGCAATCGGAGTTACGGATCTTCGGGAATTTAAGAAACGGTGAAAGGCCATAAAACAGGAACGCAAAACAGAAGAGAAGAGAGAGAGAGAGATCCAATCTAGGAGGGGCTCCTGGCCCTCCGCCGCCATGGCGGCCATGGACCAGAGGGGGAACTCTTCTCCCATCTAGGGAGGAGGCCAAGGAAGAAGAAGAAGGAGGGGGTCTCTCTCCCCCTCTCTCCCGGTGGCGCCAGAGTGCCGCCGGGGCAACGATCGTGACGGCGATCTACATCAACAACCTCGCTACCGTCAACACCAACTTTCTCCCCCTCTATGCAGCGGTGTAACACCTCTTCTCCCCGCTGTAATCTCTACTTAAACATGGTGCTTAATGCTACATATTATTATCCAATGATTTGTGGCCATCCTATGATGTTTGAGTAGATTCTTTTTGTCCTATGGGTTGATTGATGATCGTGATTGGTTTGAGTTGTACGTTTTATTTTGGTGCTGTCCTATGGTGCCTTTCGTGCCGCGCACACGTGGGGGATTCCCGCTGTAGGGTTTGCAATACGTTCATAATTCTCTTATAGTGGGCGGCTAGAGTGACAGAAGCTTACACCCGAGTAAGGGGGTTGTTGCGTATGGGAGTAAAGGGGACTTGATACTTAATGCTATGGTTGGGTTTTACCTTAATGATCTTTGGTAGTTGCGGATGCTTGCTAGAGTTCCAATCATACACTACAACAAATGTGAGAATCTGTGACGCTCATTCTGTGACGATTCAGAGAAAAAATGTCAGGGAATCATCTTAATTTCACAAAATGTGACGTTTTTTCAGTGGACCGTCACAGAATGTGCGTCACAGATTATCACTTTTGTTGTAGTGATAAGTGCATATGATCCAAGTACGGAAAATATGTTAGCTCATGCCTCTCCCTCATATAAAATTCCAACAATGATTACCGGTCTAGTTATCGATTGCCTAGGGATAAATCTTTCTCTTGTGTTACAAAAAGCTTTCTACTAAACAACTAACTTTTATTATTCTCACAAAGTACTTCTAGTTTTATTCTTGCAAACCTATCCTATCACCTACAAAATAGTTTCATACTTGTTCTAGGTAAAGCGAACGTTAAGCGTGCGTAGAGTTGTATCGGTGGTCGATAGAACTTGAAGGGAATATTAATTCTACCTTTAGCTCCTCGTTGGGTTCGACACTCCTATTTATCGAAAAAGCTACAATTGATCCCCTATACTTGTGGGTTATCAATAACATTCGAAGCCATGTGCAAAGGATACTTCGGAATCAAGGTTGTATAGGAGGGTCAGGTTTCGATCCTGTGGAATTGCAGTGAGTGTGGATTAAGAGTAGGAAGGGCGGTGACATCTTGCGGGGTCACGACAACAAGACGTGTCAGAGGAAAGCCTGCCAGCTATGTTGGCAACACGTTGGTACCATGGGCGGGGAACGAAGAGAACCATTTCCCTGCTCGTTAAAACGAGGCAGGCCAATAGGCAAGATTCTCGTCCATCAGTGGTTACCGGAATGTCATCAACAATAGTAACAAGGTTTTTTTGGGGGTGTTGACTTAAGCAGGGAATTATCACTGCTCAGATAAAAGCTAGATTACAAGAAAGGTTAAACAGACCAATGAAAAGGAAAATGTGTTTATCAGATTAAAAAGACCAATGGAAAGGAATAATTGCAGACAATCCAGTTCTCCGGGTGGATGTGAATACGAGAACCTAATGTTAGTGTTAGCAAATGCGCACGATCAAGCCCAGGGACTCACGGGAAGATATCACAACACAACTCTAGACACAAAATAAAATAATACAAGCTTTATATTACAAGCCAGGGGCCTTGAGGGCTCGAATATATAAGCTCGAGTTACACAAGAGTCAGCGAAAGCATCAGTATCTGAGTACAGATATAACTAACAAGGTTGCCTTAAGAAGGCTGAGCAAAACAACGAGATCTAGATCGAAAAGGCGCAGGCCTCGTGCCTGGGAGCCTCCTAAACTACTCCTGGTCGTCGGTCTCCACGTAGTAGTAGGCACCATCGGGGTAGTAGTAGTCGTCGACGGGGTCATCTGGCTCCGGGGCTCCGTCATCTGATCGCAGCAATCGGGTATGGGGAAAAAAGGGGAGCAAAGCAACCGTGAGTACTCATCCAAAGTACTCGCAAGACTTACATCAGATCTATGCTAAGTATGCATCGGTATCAAAGGGAAGGGTCTGTATCTGTGGACTAGACTGCATAAATGCCAGAATAGAGAGAAGGCCTAGCCTATCGAAGACTAGCATCTTGCAGCATCTTGCAGCATTAGAAGAGTGCAGATTAGCATATAAAAGTATTAGTAACAAGTATAATAGTAGCCATGCCCAGAGATCCTTCCTTGACTCCCTGTGAGGAAGCGATCCCGGAGCTATCAAATTATTAAGCATCACATGTATCCAGTTCTAGTTGTAGTAGATCGGGATACAACACTGAGCGTCCTGTTACCGTGGACCCGGCTATTCGAATAGATAACTTCCCTGCAGGGGTGCACTACTGTTACCCAACACGCTCGATTAACTCTGGCCGGACACACTTTTCTCGGTCATGCCCGGCCTCGGCTGATCGACACGACGTAGTCCTACCAAGGCTCCGCAGAGAGGTCCCCGCCGGTCTACATCCTAAGCGCTCAGGGGTCTTGGGCCCATCGCCCTTTGCACTCTGGGTCGTTGTGAGGACGGTGGATAGCAGCGCCATCCCTCTCTCCTGGATGGCACGATCCGACCGTGCCACAATGCTGAACTGGACGTCTGACAGAGCTTTCGACTGATACATACGGCGCCGAGGGCCCCATTAAACCATTATCCCGCGTGGTGGTAGTGCGTATAGGCCAGTGGCTAACTCAGATCAAATACCCAAATCCGTTAGTGAATTATTAGGAGCTCGTGGAGGCGACTAGTGCCTCGGCCGCTCCGACTAGGTATGTCGCGGACCACGACCAGGGACTAGGCCCACCTCTCTCCTAGGTAGTCTCCGCCTGCCCTGTCGCTCCGACTACAGTTCAAGTTCCGTGTCGGCTGTCGGGACAAGTCCCGAGCTACCACCACATCCTGGGTGGTACCGCTAACAGCCAGCCTGTAACACCCCCATGTATTGCTACAGTGATCTTCAGTTAATCAATGCCAGGTCACCATGTTTTGGAAAGGCTTAATGATCACTTCAAATCAAAACTCATTTCAAATTCCATTTGAATCCAATTCAACTCTTGGCAGAAATAAAACTTTGTCAGATAATAAAACTAAAATGTTCATAATTTAGGAAATAATCCCTAATGAATATTAGTGGAGAAACCAACATTTCTAAAAATCCCAAAATACCCGTGGAATTAAAACAGTGATCAAAACAGCAACTATATGGACATTTTAATATAAAATAAATATTTATACTGGTCAAAAGGTTTACAAACTTTGTGTGGAGCATCATGTCACTGCATTGCATTATTACACCAAGTGTGGCATTTTACAAAAATCAAATAAGTACTTAAATAAAATAGAAAACAGAGTCTAAATTCAAAATAGAAAGTATAAAAGAAAAGACAGAAGACTTACCTGTTCATTTGGACTCGAGTGGAACAGTGCTTTGGCCCAGCCCACGTCGCCAGTCGTCCTCTATCTCCAGCTGGCGTTGGACAAACTCGAACCCTAGCCGGTTCTCCGTTCCCGCAGCGCCTGGTCGCCCTCTGCGTCGCTACAGACGATCGGGGATGGATAAGGGCGCCAGCGCCGCCGCGCTGGACGTGCCCAAGTTCCATTTCCCCCCTCCCTTGCCTCGCGTTCGTCCCCGCAAGAACGTCCGCCACTTCCAACGCCATTGCCGCCTCGCCCACGCGTCCACCGAGCTCCCCGCTACCCTTGCTTGTGCTAGGAGCTCCGCCTCGCTTCGCTGCTTCGCCCAGTGGCGCCCGTTGGAGCCCGGAGCCGCTACATCGTCGCCATCACGTCGTTCCCCTCTTCGGCCGCCGCATCGACCTCGCCGTCGATCCACTCATCTCCGACCACCCCCGACCTTCCTGAGCGCCTCTCTGCAACCGCTGTGAGCTCCGCTCTTCTTCCCCCTCTCCCCGTGGTCACTCTCATCCGTTAGCTCCGTCTCCGCCATGGCCAAGCCCCTATCTCCACCTCACGTCGTTTATGCCATGGCCATAGCTCACGCTAGTAGCAGCCGAGCACGTCAACGTGCTCGCGGTCCTCCCAGGTAGCCTGTGCGCCCCTTCGTTTAACTTAGAACGCCCCGCAAGCTCGCGCCCGTGCATGCCCGTAGCACCGCCGCCGCCATTGTCGCCGGCGTGCTCGCTCCCGACCACCCCGGCACCCGCTAACACCACCCACCGATGCGGCTTGACGTCAGGGTCACGCTGGACCAAACCGCGTCACAAACGGTGGCCGGAGTTGGCCGGACGGGCAACTCCGGTGCCCCCTGCTTAGCGCCGGCGAGTTAATCCGGCGTGTCCGACGTGGCACGGTCATTAAACACTAATGACCCTGCTAAACCCCCCCCCCTAAGTCTATGACACGCGGGCCCCGCCCGCTTAATTAAACCGGTTAATAAAATCTGGTTAGTATTAGAGTTAAACCAGCTGGCCCCACCGGTCAAATTTGATCGCGTCCAGTCAGCGTTGACTGGGCCTGCTGGTCAGTGACACTGGCATGCTCGGCCTGAGTACAAAAAGTATTCCGGCACTGTTTCGGATAATGTTTCAGATAATTCGAATTTATTGATTTAAATAATTCCAGAAATTGATAAAAACTTTAGAAAATCATATCTTTTAATCCGTAACTCGAATGAAAATAATTTATATATGTAAAATGATCAGAAAAATGTGTAGAATCCAAATATGCCCTCCACATACCTGCCACACCCCTCTAACATACTGAACATGGAACATTTTGCCCGTACCTGATAAATGAATAGTGCATGACCTTAGTAAAATAAATCCAAATAAATTCCTAAATTAACTAAAACAATTAGTTAGGCAATATAACACATCGGCATATCATTTAGGCATGTCATGCATCGCTGTTGCATTTTTGCCGTGGATTTATTGTTTCTTCGCCCCCTTTCTTTCTGATAGCCTCCGAGACCGACGCTGCCCAGGAGACCGACTACACCGCTGACGACCCCGCCTTTGCCGCAGAGCAACCAGGCAAGCAAAACCCCCTTGATCATCCAGATATCGCCTACTCTTTCCCTCTATTGCTTGGATTAGAATTGCTTCTGCTGGTATTCTGATAGCTCCTATTCTGATGCATAGCCTGATTTCGTCGCCTGTTATTGATACCTTACCTGCTATCCTATGATGCTTAGTTAGGTATGCTATGATTCATCTGTGGCCCTTCGCCTTGTCCATATGCCATGCTTGTTATCAGGCCGTGATCACTCTGGGTGATGATCACATAAATATTTACTTATTGCAATACTTTAAATTGATAAAGTCGGGCCAGCTCCAAGAGTGCCCGCGAGAGAATAACATTAAAGACGGGTCGGCTCCAAGAGCACCCGCGCGTCATGTGATACCAAGTCGGAGCGACAGGAACCCTGTTCGTCTCTGCGAGTTACTGAATACGCTTAACGGATTTGGGTATTTGATCTGAGTGGGTCGTTGGCCCTATACGCACTACCACCACGTGGGATAATGGTTATGGGACCCTCGGCGCCGTATGTATCAGCCGAAAGCTCTGTCAGACGTCCAGTTCAGCATTGTGGCCGGGTCGGATCGTGTCACCCAGCACACGGGTGTCGCTGGTATCCACCCTGCACACAACGACCCAGAGTGCACAGGGCGATCGCCCAAGACCCCTGAGCGCTTAGGATGTAGACCGGCGGGGACCTCTCTGCTGAGCTCTAGGTAGGGCTGCGGTGTGTCGATCAGCCGAGGCCGGGCATGACACGATAAAAGTGTGTCCGGCCAGAGTTAATCGAGCGTGTTGGGTAACAGTAGTGCACCCCTGCAGGGAAGTGCTCTATTCGAATAGCCGTGTCCACGGTAACAGGACGCTCAGAGTTGTATCTTGATCTGCTACAACTACAAATGGATATTGTTACAATATTAAACTGCTACTACTGCTCTCGGGATCACTTTCGCGTAGGGTAGTCGAGGAAGGATCCCAGGGCATTACTACTATATGATTGATGATATATATATTACTTGTTCTACTCTCTTCTGATGCTGCAAGATTTGCTTCAAGATGCTAGTCTACGATAGGCTAGGCCTCTCCCCCTCTGTTGTGGTATTTCTGCAGTTTAATCCAAAGATATAGCCCCATTCCTTTGATACTAATGCATACTTAGTGTAGTTCTGATGTCAGTCTTGCGAGTACTTTGGATGAGTACTCACGATTAAGTCGGGGGCATCACACAGCCGCCACAGGACTCTCTCGCGGGTACCCTTGGGGTCGACCCGACTTCAACATTATCTCGCGGATGCTCTTGGAGCCGACCCATCTTTAACAACGGTCTGAGGTGTAGGTCAAAGTACCCGTGTGTCCATAACATCATGGGAATCCGAGGAATCACCCTCGATGGATTCCCACTCAATGTAACCGTCAAGGTGAACTTGGAGGAATCACCCTCGATGGGTTCACACTTGAGGGGTTGCACGACAGAGGCCTCATCGGAGGTGGTGAAAGAGGAATCACCCTCGGTAACCCACAACCGACTAGCTACGCTACAGAGATATCATCAGGAGTGAGGTAGCAGGTATCACCCTCGGCACTCGATAGTAGCTCTGCAGAGTCGTACCACTAAGGGGTTGTGCGGTGCTGTGTTCGGTCTCTGTGCATCGATCACACTGATCGAGTCACCAGTGGTAAAGCATGGCAACAAGGACAAGGGTGTGGGGTCATTGATGGATCACTAACCAGCCAATGCTAAGCATTTAGGACAATAGGTAAAGTATCAATAGCAGGTTACAAAATCAGGCTATGCATCAGAATAGGAGCAATCAAATAACTGTAGCAAAATCTAATGCAAGCATGGGAGAAAAAGAATGGGCGATATAGGAATGATCAAGGGGGTTTGCTTGCATGGAAGCTCTGCTGAAAAGGAAGAAGGGTCGTCGGTGACAGCTACTTGTAGCTTGCGTTGGTATTTTCCCCGAAGAGGAAGGGATGATGCAGCACAGTAGAGATAAGTATTTCCCTCAGTTATGAAACCAAGGTTATCGAACCAGTAGGAGAATCATACAACACCTCGTTAGCAGCACCTGCACACAAACAACAAACCCTTGCACCCAACGCAAACGAGAGGTTGTCAATCTCTCGGCGGTCAATTGCAAGATTAAATTGTATGTGATAGATAGATAGAATGAAACAAAAATACAAAATAAAATAAATAAAAGAAAATGGCAGCAATATTTTTAGGGCTTTAGTAATATGATTTAGATAGACCCGGGGGGCCATAGATTTCACTAGAGGCTTCTCTCGAGAAAATGGCATACGGTGGGTAGACAAAGTACTGTTGGGCAATTGATAGAAAAGCAAATAATCATGACGATATCCAAGGCAATGATCATGTATATAGGCATCACGTCCAAGATTAGTAGACCGACTCCTGCCTGCATCTACTACTATTACTCCACACATCGACCGCTATCCAACATGCATCTAGTGTATTAAGTCCATGAGAACGGAGTAATGCCTTAAGAACGATGACATGATGTAGACAAGATAAACTCACGTATGAATAAACCCCATCTTTTTACCCTTAATAGCAATGATACATACGTGTCATGTCCCTTTCTGTCACTGGGATTGAGCACTGGAAGATCGAACCCATTACAAAGCACCTCATCCCATGGCAAGATAAATCAACTCAGTTGTCCAAACCAAATCAATAGATCGGAGAAGAAATACGAGGCTATAATTATCATGCATAAAAGAGTGCAACAAAGACTCAAATAATTTCGTGGATAATCTGATCATAAACTCACAATTCATTGGATTCCAACAAACACACCGCAAAAAGTGATTACATCGGATAAAACTCCAAGAACATCGAGGAGAACATTGTATTGAAGATCAAAAAGAGAGAAGAAGCCATCTAGCTACTGCCTATGGACCCGAAGGTCTGTGGTAAACTACTCACGCATCATCGTAGAGGCAGCAAGGTTGATGTAGAACCCCTCCGTGATCGATTCCCCCTCCGGCAGATTACCGGAGAAGGACCCCAGATGGGATCTCTCTGGAACAGAAACTTGCGGCAGCGAAAAAAGTATTTCGTGGACTCCCCTGAGGGTTTCTGATTTTTTCTGAATTTATAGTGGAGGAATTTGGTCAAACGAAGCTCTGTGGGCCCCACGAGGAACCAGGGCGAGCCTACCCCCCCCCAGGCACGCCCTGGTGGCTCGTGGCCACCTCCTGGGTCTTTTAGCCATCTCCCGAAGCTTCTAGTGTTTATCTTGGCCAATAAAAAATCTCCAAAAAGTTTCGTGGCATTTGGACTTCGTTTGGTATTGATTTTCTGTAAAACAAAAACAGGGCAGAAAACAGCAACTGGCACTGGGCACTAGGTTAATAGGTTAGTCTCAAAAAATGATATAAAACTGCTATAAATGATTATAAAAACATCCAAGATCGATATTATAACAGCATGGAACAATCAAAAATTATAGATACGTTGGAGACGTATCAGTGACGTAGTCGATCACAGGGGCATCGGCGGCAGTCGCAGGGTCTATCGGAGAAGATAGAGGAGGGAGAAACAAATAAATAACGGGCAAACAAAGTTCACATAGATGCATGTCAGGTCAGTACGGGTTGATTATGTTCTCTAATGCTTCACTAATTATTTTAGACGGAGCGGGAAAATATCTTGGAATATTTTCCCGGTTTTAGGCATCTGTCAGACAGATGAACCAGAGGGGAATGTTCCATGTTTATCTAGTTAGGAGTGATGGTCTAGCATTTTGAGCACATATTCGGATTCATCTTATTTTTCTGATCATTTTTCATATATAAATTATTTTCATCCGAGTTACAGTTTATTTTCTATGATTTTCCAAAGTTTTAAATGATTTTCTGGAATTTCTGTATTTATTTTAATTCGAAATTAAATGATTAAATTGCTACGGGTACACAGAAGTGTACCCAGCAAAATGCTCATTAGGCTGACAGGTGGGGCCAGTCAACTGCCCAGTCAGCAGTTGACTGGACCGTTGACTGGTCAACTGGGTCCAGTCAGCAGAGGCTGACTGGTGGGGCCCTGCTACTTGTAGCTTGCGTTGGTATTTCCCCGAAGAGGAAGGGATGATGCAGCACAGTAGAGATAAGTATTTCCCTTAGTTATGAAACCAAGGTTATCGAACCAGTAGGAGAATCACGCAACACCTCGTTAGCAGCACCTTCACACAAACAACAAATCCTTGCACCCAACGCAAACGAGAGGTTGTCAATCTCTCGGCGGTAAATTGCAAGATTAAATTGTATGTGATAGATAGGTAGATTGAAACAAAAATACAAAATAAAATAAATAAAAGAAAATCGGAGCAATATTTTTAGGGTTTTAGTAATATGATTTAGATAGACCCCGGGGCCATAGATTTCACTAGTGGCTTCTCTCATAGAAATAGCATACGGTGGGTAGACAAATTACTGTTGGGCAATTGATAGAAATGCAAATAATCATGACGATATCCAAGGCAATGATCATGTATATAGGCATCACGTCCAAGATTAGTAGACCGACTCCTGCCTGCATCTACTACTATTACTCCACACATCGACCGCTATCCAGCATGCATCGAGTGTATGAAGTCCATAAGAACGGAGTAATGCCTTAAGAATGATGACATGATGTAGACAAGATAAACTCACGTACGAATAAACCCCATCTTTTTACCCTTAGTAGCAATGATACATACGTGTCATGTCCCTTTCTGTCACTGGGATTGAGCACCGCAAGATCGAACCCACAACAAAGCACCTCTTCCCACGGCAAGATAAATCAATCTAGTTGGCCAAACCAAATCAATAGATCGGAGAAGAAATACGAGGCTACAATAATCATGCATAAAAGAGTGCAGCAAAGACTCAAATAATTTCATGGATAATCTGATCATAAACTCACAATTCATAGGATCCCAACAAACACACCGCAAAAAGTGATTACATCGGATAGAACTCCAAGAACAACGAGGAGAACATTGTATTGAAGATCAAAAAGAGAGAAGAAGCCATCTAGCTACTGCCTATGGACCCGAAGGTCTGTGGTAAACTACTCACGCATCATCGGAAGGACAGCAAGGTTGATGTAGAACCCCTCCGTGATCGATTCCCCCTCCGGTAGATTACCGGAGAAGGACCCCAGATGGGATCTCTCTGGAACAGAAACTTGCGGCGGCGGAAAAAGTATTTCGTGGACTCCCCTGAGGGTTTCTGATTTTTTCTGAATTTATAGTGCTGGAATTAGGTCAAACAGAGCTGGGTGGGCCCCACGAGGTACCAGGGCGCGCCACCCCCCTGGGGCGCGCCCTGGTGCCTCGTGGCCCACTGCTGCATCTTCTGGCCCTCTCCCGAAGTTTCCAGTACTTGTTATGTCCAATAAAAAATCTCCAAAAAGTTTCATGGCATTTGGACTTCGTTTGGTATTGATTTTCTGTAAAACAAAAACAGGGCAGAAAACAACAACTGGCACTAGGCACTAGGTTAATAGGTTAGTCTCCAAAATGATATATAATTGCTGTAAATGATTATAAAAACATCCAAGATTGATAATATATCAGCATGGAACAATCAAAAATTATAGATACGTTGGAGACGTATCAGCATCCCCAAGCTTAATTCCTGCTCGTCCTCGAGTAGGTAAATGATAAAAACAGAATTTTTGATGTGGAATGCTGCCTAACATATTCATCACATACTTTTTTCTTTTGTAGTATGGACATTGGACTTGAATGATTCAAAGCAATAGTCTATAATTTTACATGAAAATAGAAATACTCAAGCATGCTAACAAGCAACCATGTCCTTCAAAATATCAACGCTAAAGAAAGTTATCCCTAGCCCATTATGCTCAATCATTGATCCATTCATGAAACACACTCAAATATTAGCTACATCCAATGCACAAGTATGACAATAGTGCTCTCTAGTTGGTGCTTTTGTAAGATAAGATGGAGACTCCAAAAAAATAAAATTTGCATAAAAGTAAATAGATAGGCCCTTCACAGAGGGAAGCAGAGATTTGTCAAATGTGCCAGAGCTCAAAGCTGAAATTAAAGAGATAAATTTTTTTTGAGAGCCATGCTTTTCCTCTCAACGAAAACGACCGAGAATTCCCAATATTTTCTATGCTTCCCCAACAACTAGGTTTGTTGGAAATACAGCTTCCACCGACAGACGGTCGGTCAGGAAAGACTATTGCCGACCGACCATGTGTGTCAGGAAAAGTCCAGACGGGAAAACCCTTTCCCGACCGACATATCTTTCCCGACCGACTGCTTAACGGCTAAGGGGCATTTTTCCCGACCAACAATCAGTTGGGCCTACCATGGGCCTTTCCCGACCAACAGTCTGTTGGGGGCAACCATGGGCTTTTCCCGACCGACTGTCAGATGGGTATCTTTTTCCCGACCAACATTTTGATGAGCCTAGTACTAGGCTTTCCCGACCGACTGTTCAATGGGGTTTGTTTTGCCGACCAACAATGAGATGGCGTTTTCTTTACCTGACCAATAATTCATCAACATTTAATTTAGCCAACCAAAACTTTAATTAACATATGGTACTGATTGTCACATACATATAGTTCATATGTTCTAAGCATAATCACCAAGACATTATACATCAGGTTCACATCAGGTGTGCCAATCCATTTTTATTCCATTAAGTAATTGTCACATACATACACTTCAGTCTGTTCTAAACACCAAGACACCATATATCAGGTTTACGGACGGACAGCCAAAAGATGCAAGTATGAGACATCAGTTGTACAAAATGAAAGCTAAAACATCCAGTTGACACGGATCGTTGGCTTCATGGTTCATTGTGAGTCCAGCCCTTATGTTTGCTACCTACAGAAGTTAAAGAAGTTTCAATGATTAGAATGTTCAATTAATTTATGAAATTGAATACAGGCAGAATTCATATGTGCACTCTGCACACACGAGAGCACAAAATGAGGAATTTACTTACCTAATCTATAGAAGTAGCATTTCAGGACATGAAGACCACCAATTGACACCCAGCAGTAGCCATGGATGTGGCGTATAAGCCCAGTGTCCACTTTTTGTCCATCCATGCATCATTTACTTTACAGATAGTGGATACAGTGAGCTAAAAGCTAAATATATATAGTTGTGACTCTTTTAGTAGATGTACAGATTTGTTCACACTGGATTTAGTTTTGACTTGAATACACCATGATAATTGAAATAGTTAGTATTGGATGATATACTCTGTTGAATTTGGCTCAAAAGGGTAAATATTCTAGATTGTATAATCAAATCCATGAACAAAATCCATCAAAATCAGGCATTTACAGCAAGTAGGCTGAGACCAATATACTATGCACCAAATAGTTATTATGGAGATGCAATTACATCAATCATACATGCCATCGCTTCAGCCTGCACTACAGTAGTTGTCGAGATAGAGAACAATGCAGAAGAATAATTAGAATTCTCCATGCAGCATGTAGTTTGCGATTAGTGGCAGCAAAAGTACATAGCTGGAGGGGTCTAACAAAGGATAACTTATTTACTTACATAATTGATGCAGTAATCTAGAAAATTTAAACTCATATGATTATTCTCCATTTCATGAACCTAAGGAATAACATGTTGCCACTCGACATCCGTGGCAGTACCTGCGAAGGGTTGCATAAAAACCCTATTTTTCTACGAAGAAAAAAATATAAACAACAATAACCACGACAGGCCAGTTACAAATTTCATGGGAATTGAGCAAACCAATGTAGCACAAAAGATTTAAACATTTTTTTGTCAACCAACAGCCATGTGAAGCAGAAGCAAAAAATAATCACTTGACTATCCTACTATAAGTGAACGACAATGTAACTACTACTCCCTTTGTAGCAAAATATAAGACTTCTTAGATCACTAAAGTAGGGATCTAAAAAGTCTTTATATTTCTTTATGGAGGAAGTACATTGTAGTAACATTCGCCATACTTTGGTTAGACAAACAGAGGACAACATCCATGTAAACCACTTTTCTAATAGCATTTCCGTGTTATGAACCTGCATGATCTATGAGCATGCACACTAGCAAAACCAACACTTCCCCTGTTCACAAGAGCAAAAACGAAATCAATAGAGTATCTCAACTTATCAACACATCAAGTCTTGGATTAATTGTCACCTTTTTACGCAAGAGAATTCTATAGACAAAAAAATTCTTGATATGTTTCAGCTAAATACTGATCATCCTATACCATTATCTGTAGATAGTACATGATTGTAAACCTGAGATAAAAAGTCACTGCACCGAGAACAATGGATCTCAGACTTTGTGTTTCCCACCCCATAACACATCTTCTTTTCTTAGCAATTTTTCTTAACTTACCAAAAAATCTCAGTCTATGAGAGATGTTCAACACTAAAAGTCAAGTTACAAAAGTAGGTTCTCGACTTTGGTGTTCAAAGCTAATCTATTTCCTAGCTGGCCTTTAAGAACCCTCATGTATGATATATCCTTGTTGTTGCTTCCAGATAATAAAAAGCATGGAAACAGTTGCACGCCACTGACTTCAGCTAGTTGAGTTTGTACTGCTGCGTGTTCTACCTATATTTACTTTCCACCATAAAATGAAAATGTGTGGATGAATATACTACAGTTTTGCCTCAGCAGGATGGCTTACTTTGGAGAAAATAAATGTGATGGAAGCTACATACCTTTCTTCTCTTTTTTTTTTGGGGGGGGGGGGTTGCTTCCATATTTTGCAGCACAACAACACTTCTTTCGCGTACCACTGACATCCGTCTCTCATTTTCTTAAGGATCCAACTTCTCACTGGTTAGTTCATATTCTACTGCTTCCAGTTGGTCCTCCGTGACCCCACCATTTTTACCTTTTCCGCTTGCACTTGACATTTTTCCTGGTAAAGAAGAGACACTATATGAGTACATCGCTGAAAATACAAAACATAAGAGGATCATACACAACACTTGGTTCTCGACCGATGATTTACTAAATTCATAGCCTACGAATCTAGATAGCCCTTGTAAGTACTAAATGCATGGCCTAGAAATTTAAAATATATCCCGTTATACCTAGGTGTATCCATGGTAGCTAAGCTTCACACTTGGTTACTACCAATTCAACACTAAATCCTGACCATATAATATCAGAACCAAAGAACGCAAGGAATTAATGAAAATACACTACATAAGTAGTCTTGGGATCGACCCTAAATTGTCGAGTAGCAACTCAGCCAGGTCATTGCTTCCTGTTGATTCATTTCTAATTAATAGAAATAAAAATAGGTTATGTGTTGTCAGATGGAAGTATCAATATAAAACATCTCCACATCTAATAATGAGATCTGTGTACCAGAAAGTAATTTTACTATGCAAAACTGGTGCAAACAATGACATTAGTGTGGATTCTTCTCATCATCTTACCTCAGTGATAGGATCCCTGCAGAAATAACACTTTCTATCTTCAGAGTGGCAAATAGTTACAGTCCATCAACACTGTAATCAAGAAAATAGTTAAAGAGCCTGGGCGCAAAACACAGGTTAGTCATTTGAACATGGTCATTTAAAATAAGAATATGAAAACAGAAACTTCTCAAACTGAAAATGATTATCAGAATTCATATTGTTGCCCTAACCACACTGGAAGAGATTCAGTTTCAGTAAATAAGCAAGGAAGAGATGATACTTTCTCAACTGATCATTTAGATGTTCTTTACATGGATCAGGCATGGAACCAATTGCACATAGAGTAATTATGAATTTTAATTTATAGATAACTAGATACTGGATTGGAGTTGTGCCTATCTCCAAAATAAATATTGACAGCAAGACCCACATTACCACATAATTGTACTATAAGTAAATAATGCACTACATTTAAATTCTAGCAGAGTTGTCCCAACCATTTTCTATGTATACATTTAGCTACTAATCACACATAATTTTTAAGTTGTCCATTTTGTATGTTCAGCCATGCATCATCTTAGTGGATGATACTCAAGCAATTAGAGGAAGAATATTGAGTGAGGGCACAAGTCCTGATCGTGAGATCCAGAAGAGAAAGAGGCCATTCAGGATCCAGTTAGTTACATGCACGTGGTGTTGACGTCGGGTGCTAGTTGATGAGGAACCAGAACCTGGAGGAGTGGAGGTTGGTGCCGGAGCCGATGACGGTGCTCGCCGGGAACCATAAAATCTTTCAGGCGAGGTAGCAGCACCTTCGGGACATGCCCCACCACGGCCATAACGCCATTTCGCAGGGCAACGCTCCTCTGCAGTAGGTGGAGAGGCGGCCGGCGCGGTGGAGATCCCGGCGTTGGGGAGCGATGGAGAGGTCGACAGCTTGGAGGAGAGTCGCGGGGCGCGAGAGAGAGGCCGGCGGCGGTGTGGTGGAGCGCGGGGGCGCGGTGGAGAGCCCGGTGGTGGCATGGTCCAGCGGGGGCAGGGGGCGGTGGAGAGCCCGGCGGCGGCGTGGTGGAGCGCGGGGGCGCGGTGGAGAGCCCGGCGGCGCCGTGTGTGGGGAATCGAAGGAGAAAGGGAATATTAGGGATTTGGATGCGTGATAGACCTTATCTGTTGCGTGCGTGGTTCGCGGGCTTAGGCCAAAACATTCACGCTAAAAAAATTATGTAGCGCGCGTCCGCCAAATTGCCACGAACAGTGGGTCAGCGTTATTTACCGACCAATGGGCTGATGACCATACGAGCTTTCCCGACCGACGATTCGACAACAAATTTCCAACTATTCCCGACCGACACTCACTCACTGTTCACATGCTTTCCCAACCAA
Source organism: Elymus sibiricus (assembly GCA_039707655.1). NCBI lineage: Eukaryota > Viridiplantae > Streptophyta > Magnoliopsida > Poales > Poaceae > Elymus > Elymus sibiricus. Next base: position 4,718,101 of record CM077674.1, on the reverse strand, counting down.
CTGTCTGTTAGAAGTTTTCTCAAGTCACCGTCGGTCGGCAATACTGACTTTTCCCAACACACGTCTGTAGGGAATGCAGTGCCGTGGTGTAGTGTCTCCCGAAGTTTCCAGTACTTGTTATGTCCAATAAAAAATCTCCAAAAAGTTTCATGGCATTTGGACTTCGCTTGGTATTGATTTTCTGTAAAACAAAAACAGGGCAGAAAACAACAACTGGCACTAGGCACTAGGTTAATAGGTTAGTCTCCAAAATGATATATAATTGCTGTAAATGATTATAAAAACATCCAAGATTGATAATATATCAGCATGGAACAATCAAAAATTATAGATACGTTGGAGACGTATCAGCATCCCCAAGCTTAACTCCTGCTCGTCCTCGAATAGGTAAATGATAAAAACAGAATTTTTGATGTGGAATGCTGCCTAACATATTCATCACATATTCTTTTCTTTTGTAGTATGGACATTGGACTTCAATGATTCAAAGCAATAGTCTATAATTTGACATGAAAATAGAAATACTCAAGCATGCTAACAAGCAACCATGTCCTTCAAAATATCAACGCTAAAGAAAGTTATCCCTAGCCCATTATGCTCAATCATTGATCCATTCATGAAACACACTCAAATATTAGCTACATCCAATGCACAAGTATGACAATAGTGCTCTCTAGTTGGTGCTTTTGTAAGATAAGATGGAGACTCAAAAAAAAAATTTGCATAAAAGTAAATAGATAGGCCCTTCACAGAGGGAAGCAGAGATTTGTCAAATGTGCCAGAGCTCAAAGCTGAAATTAAAGAGATAAAAAAAAATTGAGAGCCATGCTTTTCCTGTCAACGAAAACGGCCGAGAATTCCCAATATTTTCTATGCTAGACACATCATAGGTGGTTCCCAAACAGAAAGTAAAATTTATTTCCTTTCCACCATTCTTTCACAATCCATGGCTAGCCGTATCCACGGGTGCCCTACATACCAACACTTTCTAAGGAATTTTGTTGTTATTAATTTGATTTCATGTGGGACTGGCATCCCTATTACCAACCATTCTCTCGGGTAATGACAAGTGAATAAACACTCATCGTGAGAATAACACACCTAGCATGGAAAATAATGGCCACCCCCTGCCGCTTGATGAGCGGTACGGGCACACAAAACGGAAAATTATTTTGAAAATTAGAGTTGGCACACGCAAATTTACTTGGAACGGCATTGAAATACCGCATATAGGTAGATATAGTGCACTCATTTGGCACAACTTGGTTTTAAGGAGTTTGGATGCACAAGCAGTATTTCCGCTTAGTACAAATGAAGGTTAGCAAATAGATTGAGAAGCAACCAACCAAAAAACGAAAACGGTCATAAACATGCATTGAACACAACTAACACCGAATAATGCACCATAAGTAAGACATAATTTCATTGCATAACTATTGACTTAACGTGCATGCATAGGGAATCACAAACCTTAACACTAATATTTTTACTAAATCACAATTACTCACTAACATGACTCACATATTATCATTTCCATATCGCAAAACTATTGCAAGGAATCACACTTATCAGACCCGATGATCTATATGAAAGTTTTTATTTATATCCCTCTTGAATATTCATCACTTTGGGACCAACTTCATATCTTGTGCAAATTACCGTTACTATCATCTACTCTCAAAAAGATTTAAGTGAAGCATGAGAGTGCAAATATTTCTTCAAAATTTCAATCTTATCAATTCTCAAAATAATATAAGTGAAGCATGAGAATTCATTTCTTCAAAATTTCAATCAACTCTCAAAATAATATAAGTGAAGCATGAGAGTTTATTTCTTCAAAATTTTAATCAACTCTCAAAATAATATAAGTGAAGCATGAGAGTTTATTTCTTCAAAATATAGCCACCACCGTGCTCAAAAAGATTTAAGTGAAGCACTAGAGCAACTGCCTAGCTCAAAAAAATTAAGTGAAGCACATAGAGTATTCTAACAAATGATGATAAATGTGTGGCTCTCTCAAGATAGGTGTGTTCAGCAAAGATGATTGTGACAAACTAAAAAGAAAACAAAGCAAATACTCATATAATACAAGACGCTCCAAGCAAAACTCATATCATGTGACGAATAAAAATATAGCTCCAAGTAAAATTACCGATGGTTAGTAGAAGAAAGAGGGGATGCCTTCCGGGGCATCCCCAAGCTTAGACGCTTGAGTCTTCCTTGAATATTACCTTGGGGTGCCTCGGGCATCCCCAAGCTTAGGCTTTTACTACTCCTTATTCCTTCATCCATCGTGATCTCACCCAAAACTTGAAAACTTCAATCACACAAAACTCAACAAAACCTTCGTGAGATCCGTTAGTATAACAAAACAAATCACTACTATAAGTACTGTTGCAAACCCATTCATATTTTATTTTTTCATTATACATACTGTACTCTAACTTCACCATGGCTTGTACCCCCCGATACAATCCATAGATTCACCAAAACAAGCAAGTAGTGCATCAAAAACAGAATCTGTCAAAAACAGAACAGTCTGTAGAGATCTGAATTATGGTCGTACTTCTCTCCAAAAATTCTGAACAATTAGGGAAACGTGGGAAATTCATATACCAACACTGTGTAAAAAATTCAGAAGGTTTTGACGTTCCAGAGAAAAAACAAAATTCCAGCACTGGACGCAAAACTTTCTGTTTTCAAACAGCATCAATTATATTATCTTCCAAATCATCCTAAAGGCTTTGCTTGGCACAAACACTAATTAAAAATACAAAAACACAATCATACCAGTAGCATGACAGTGAAAACACACAATAATAGAAAAAAATTATTTTATTCATTGGGTTGCCTCCCAACAAGCGCTATTGTTTTATGCCCCTAGCTAGGCATAATGCATAATTTCAAGTATGGTCATCTTTCAAGTTGATTCCATAAGTGGCCCTCATAATTGATTCATATGGTGCTTTAATTCTTATCCTAGAGAAATGCTCCATACCCTTTTTTAATGGAAACTGAAATTTTATATTCCCTTCTTTCATATCAATAACGGCACCTATAGTTCGTAAGAACGGTCTACCAAGTATTATGGGGCAAGAAGAATTGCATTCAATATCAAGAACAATAAAATCAATGGGCACATAGTTCCTATTTGCAAGAATAAGAACATCAGTAATTCTACCCAAAGGCTTTTTAATAGTAGAATCCGCCAAGTGCAAATTAAGAGAACATTCATCTATATTGGTGAGACCTAGCACATCACATAAAGATTTTGGAATTGTGGAAACACTAGCACCCAAATCACATAAAGCATTGCACTCATAATTTTTAATTTTAACTTTAATGGTGGGTTCCAATTCATCATATAATTTTCTAGGAATTGAAACTTCTAGTTCTAGTTTTTCTTCTAACGGTTTCATCATTGCTTCTACGATGTGTTTAGTAAAAGCCTTGTTTTGCTCATAAGCGTTGGGTGAATTTAACATGGATTGTAACAAACAAATGCACTCAATCAAAGATCAATTATCATAATTAAAATCTTTGTAATCCAAGAGAGTGGGCACATCGCTATTTAAAGTTTTTACCTCTCCAAACCCACTTTTAGCAATTTTCTTATCAAGATTTTCACCCTCCGAATTATGGGGACGCTCTTTAGCTAAAGTTGACTCTTCTTCAGTCCCTTTTCATCAAGTTTTATATTGCTAAACAAAGAATCAATAGATGAAACACCAATCATTTTAATATCCTCATCATTACTATGTTCTAATGATTCCAGCTTAGTGTAACACCCCAAAATTTTCTCTCTGGATTTTTAAATCTTTTTATTAAAAGAAAATACTTTGAATTATTTCGACCCAATTCTTTTTCTTCTCTTTCTTCTGTTCTGAAATTCATTTTTTTTATTGGGTTTCAAAATTTTAAATGGTTCTGATTTGGATGATTTAATTATTGGGCAATTATTATTGAAAGATCAAAAATATTTTTCTCTCTTTAGAAAAGTTTCTGGAATATTAAAACTATTCCATGAAAATAGCCTTTTCACTCCTTTCAAGCTTATCTAAATTCTTCCAATAATTTTTCTGCCACTCCTAAATTATCCCTCAAGTCACTCACACCTTCTAGGACAGTATCCAACCCTTTCCCATCTCACAAAAATATTTCTATCATATTTTATAAATTCCAAAGTTGGGATTTATATTATCCATAGTTTCTTGGAATTACAAAGGAACTATATTTTCTACAATTCTTCTGCCTCCACCAAAATTTCCCCAACAACTAGACAGTACCCAAAACCCATTTCACCAAAAACATTGGGTTCCACAATTCAAAATTTTCAAATTTCATTCGGTTCAATTTTGGACCAGAAACAATCTCTATGATACAAACCTATTTTTAATTGCTCCAAAAATTCTGAAACTTTGCCAAGCCCCCTTATTTTCATCAACACATCACCACAAAAATTCCCTAAAAATCCTAAAATCCTTAGCACCCACTATCATTACACCATATACCTCATGTGTGCACTGTTCATTGCTGACAGAAGTTCAGTTAACTGAACTGGGTTCAGAGGCAGAGGCGGTCGATGCCGTATGTCTCACTCCACCACCTCTCCTTCTCATCCACACCTCCTCTTCTCATCATGAGCCGCCGCAACCCTCCCCCTGGTCATTAACTCCACCGACGAAACAGTGCTTGGCCGGTGCAGCGGCCTCCGATCTCATCCACGGCGGCCGAGCGGGACGGCGCCCGCCATCTTCACTGCTGTTGCGGCTTCCCTCACCTAATCCCCTCCACGCGACAGGCTCTCCGCATCATCCCCCCGCCGACCACACCGTCCAAAACCCCCCTGGAGCCCACTGTCAGTCGCCGGAGATGAACGGCGCCCGCCATGGCCGTATGCGACCTCGCCGTGGATAAGGCCACAGTGCTCGTTCCCGTCCGTGTTTAAGCTTCTGGAGAACTCCATTCCCCTCCTGGATCATTCACCGCACCTCGCCACCGCCCCTAACCTACTTCGGCGGCCGGAGTAACTCCGGCGTCAGCCGCAAGCCACTGCCTTCCCCCGATCTCCTATAAATAGCACCCCCCGAGCTCCATTCTCTCCTCGTACCACCCACACCGCATCCCAATCGAGCTCCCGTTCACTCGCCCGACCCCGAGAGGGTCTCCTTCCCCGTCTCCGACCACCGAGCCACCGCCAACCTTCCTGATCAGTTCATCGCCGATACTCCATCTCCACCCTCCAAACTTTGCCAGTAACCTCAAATCACACCCATACCTCGATTCCACGCTCCAATTTCACCACCCGAGCTCTCTCCGGCGAGTTCCAATCACACCCGAAACATCGTCCGCCGCCGTCGACCTCGCCGCCGTTCAGGTGCTCGCCGGCGACCATCTCCACTACCCACCGAAGCGGCACTCCACCCCGAACACATCCCGACCACCGCCACCTTCCAAGACCCCGGCGATCGTCGCCGACGATCGCCGCCGTCCTCTGTGCACGTGCGCGAGCGCTTCCAAATTTAAACCTGACGGGTGGACCCCACCCGTCAGTGTTTTATTCTTTTCCGGTTAAAAACAGAAAGCGTACTCTCTGGTTTACGCCTTCTACGCTATAAGGCGTATAGCGCCTGAAGCGTTTTCTTTTTCTCTGGTTTTATATCGAAAGCGTACTCTGCGCTTTACGCTTTCCGATCTAGGAAGCGTATTTAATTCCGAACCGTTTTCTGTTTAGTAGCACAGGGACCTGCAGTTTTGCCGAAAAACCCCTGAGTTTAAAAGATGAATAACTTTTAAACTACAACTCTGATTGAGTTGAATATATTTTTGAAATTCTTATTTCTCTCTCTAGTTTTTTTTGTATTTATGTAAAAATATTTTGAGACAAGTTTTGGTACTGTTGCCAAATTTTTAATTGGAGTTTAAATTTGAATTTTCAGAAAAAGAAGAGGGGAACTTTGCCGGGAATTTTGAGTGTTCTCCTTCTGACTACTTTGGACAAGGCAATCATTTTGAACCTGGGATATGGTGAATTGCATATGCATGGCTGCATTAGTTTGAGTTTGCACCATATATGTAGTAATAGTGCATGCATGCATGGTCATATCATATTTGCACTTGCTTGCACTTCACTCTAGTAAATATCTACCATGAGTAAAAGTGGTGAGAAACCAGGAGTGTAGCTCCTGTCTTGGATGTGCTGGTGAGCACGGACTGTGTTGTGACACGACGGTGTCACCATGGCATGTGGGACATGCCAGTCATAATAATAACAACACCTCCTGAGTCGACCTAGATCGAGTCTTGTTCCGTTACACCTAGCTAAATACCGTGCTGCCACGGGTCTTCCCGCAAGGGAGGTACGGCCCAGTAAGTTGCTAACCCCTGTTCGTGTGCACACCACTTAGAGGACCATGATGAGGGTTCCCACGGCCATGGGCTAAATCCCATCATCAGGTCAGGGGGCATGGGTGTTTCCGGTCTGAGACCGAGAGGGGGGCACCCCTTGTAATCCGCGCGTATGAATAGTGATCCCATGCAGGACGTGGTCTCCCCGTCTTAGAGTTTTTCTTGAACGATGCTTTGGGTGATTCCTGGCATCCGGAAAGTTAATCTGGTGTGTGCTGGTCAGGCGTGTTTCCAACCCAAAGACCGTAATGGGAATTAATCAGTACCGTGGTGCTGACTAAAGTAATCTCATACACGTGGGTAAAGAGTACACCCTCTACAGAGTTATACCTATTCGAATAGCCGTGTCCGCGGTCAAGGACGTTAGCTGGGAAGGGTCAAGTGTCGGTCCAGTGTCGGTCTTCGGAGGAAAATAATTAATTTGAGCATCAAATATTTTGTGGAATATTATTATCTAATCACTAACGCTGTCATGAATATTTTGGTTACCCTGAATATTATGGTCACTATGCATATTATTATGGACTAACCCGTTTCTCTTATTTTATTTTTCCTGAGTGTCTCAGGGGCTGGCTAGACTACCCTGGACACTCGGTTTTATTTTCAAGACCACTCCGTGGCGTCCCTTGAGACTTCTCTTGTGGAAACCCGATTGGCATTTCTTTTCAAGACCTCTCCGTGGCGTCCTTTGAGACTTCTCTTGTGGATATCCGATTGGCATTTCTCTTCAAGACCTCTTCGTGGCGTCCCTCGAGTTCTCAGGCGGTCCTGTCTCGCCCAATACTCTTGTGGATACCCGATTGGCATTTCTTTTCAAGACCTCTCGTGGCGTCGCTTGAGTTCATGGGCGGTCTGTCTCGCTCGATACTCTTTTAAACACCCGTTTGGCATTTCTTTTAAATTTCTTGGTTTATCAATAACATTTTATTTTTCTGCACATGCTAATATTTATCATGCCATGTTTTATATTTCAGTCAGCATGAGCATAATATTTAATCCATCATGGGCATTTGCATTCGGTATATCTTATGTTCATAATGTTTGCGAGTACATTCCAACGTACTCACGGGCTTGCCCCTGGCTATTTCATTGGCCAGACTTGGAGGAGGACGAGCTTGTGGAAAGAGATTGCGCTAGCGAGCCCGACACTTAGAGGTGTCCCAGTCAGTCAACCTGTGATCTTGGAGTCTGCCACATGTATCATCCGCTGTGTTTCCGCTACACCAATAATATTGCCAAGCCTCACACTGACACTTGACTCTATTTTATTGTATCAGTGTTGTCTACCACCACACCACTGTATTATTCCACCACCGTAGTATATTGGCAAGCTTGTAATAATTGTTGAGCACTCTGTTCAACCCTTGTGTAATATTATTTGTACTGGTTATCTATATCAAGGAAGTCTACCAGATGCCCTTGGGGCTGGTATGACTTGAGGCTCTTCTATGATTTATTCCCAGAAATGGGCCTGACACTTAGCCGCCATTTGATTTACTAGCGTAGCTTGTGCATTAGAAATTTTTCCTAGCAAATTTTTAGTAAGAGCAAATTGAGATTGAAGACTAGCAACTTCTTTACTAACATCATCGAGTTGTTTTGCAATAGCATCCAATAAAGTAGAGTGTTCTTTGAGTTCCTCGGTAAAAAAATTGTTGTGCTCAAACTGCGTAGTCATGTAATCTTTAGTATTTTTCTCAATTTTGGACAAAATTTTATAATAAGAACTATCATGATAATTTTCTCGGGGCATCATGATTAAGCAAACAAGGTAACAAGCAGGCAAACAAGCAAACAAGAAAAAGGCAAACCAAGAATATTTTTGTATTTTTGTAAAAACGTTTTAGAAGTGGGGAAGATGAAAACGAGAGGCAAATGGCAAATAAAGTAAATGCCAGGAGATGAGAGTTTATGCAAAGGTACTTGATAGATGTTGATGATGTCTCCCCAGCAACGGCGCCAGAAATTCTTCCTGCTACTTGTAGCTTGCGTTGGTATTTCCCTGAAGAGGAAGGGATGATGCAGCACAGTAGAGATAAGTATTTCCCTCAGTTATGAAACCAAGGTAATCGAACCAGTAGGAGAATCATGCAACACCTCGTTAGCAGCACCTGCACACAAACAACAAATCCCTGCACCCAACGCAAACGAGAGGTTGTCAATCTCTCGGTGGTAAATTGCAAGATTAAATTTTATGTGATAGATAGATAGATTGAAACAAAAATACAAAATAAAATAAATAAAATAAAATGGCAGCAATATTTTTAGGGTTTTAGTAATATGATTTAGATAGACCCGAGGGGCATAGATTTCACTAGAGGCTTCTCTCATAGAAATAGCATACGGTGGGTAGACAAATTACTGTTGGGCAATTGATAGAAAAGCAAATAATCATGATGATATCCAAGGCAATGATCATGTATATAGGCATCACGTCCAAGATTAGTAGATCGACTCCTGCCTGCATCTACTACTATTACTCCACACATCGATCGCTATCCAGCATGCATCTAGTGTATTAAGTCCATAAGAATGGAGTAATACCTTAAGAACGATGACATGATGTAGACAAGATAAACTCATGTATGAATGAACCCCATCTTTTTACCCTTAGTAGCAATGATACATACGTGTCAGGTCCCGTTCTGTCACTGGGATTGAGCACCGCAAGATCGAACCCACTACAAAGCACCTCTTCCCATGGCAAGATAAATCAATCTAGTTGGCCAAACCAAATCAATACATCGAAGAAGAAATACGAGGCTATAATAATCATGCATAAAAGAGTGCAGCAAAGACTCAAATAATTTCATGGATAATCTGATCATAAACTCACAATTCATCGGATCCCAACAAACACACCGCAAAAAGTGATTACATCGGATAGAACTTCAAGAACATCGAGGAGAACATTGTATTGAAGATCAAAAAGAGAGAAGAAGCCATCTAGCTACTGCCTATGGACCCGAAGGTCTGTGGTAAACTACTCACGCATCATCGTAGAGGCAGCAAGGTTGATGTAGAACCCCTCCGTGATCGATTCCCCCTCCGGCAGATTACCGGAGAAGGACCCCAGATGGGATCTTTCTGGAACAGAAACTTGCGGCGGCGGAAAAAGTATTTCGTGGACTCCCCTGAGGGTTTCTGATTTTTTCTGAATTTATAGTGGAGGAATTAGGTCAAACGGAGCTCTGTGGGCCCCACGAGGCACCAGGGCGTGCCTGCCCCCCCCCCCCCCAGACCCGCCCTGGTGGCTCGTGGCCCACTGCTTCATCTTCTGGCCCTCTCCTGAAGCTTCCAGTACTTGTTATGTCCAATAAAAAATCTCCAAAAAGTTTTGTGGCATTTGGACTTTGTTTGGTATTGATTTTCTGTAAAACAAAAAAAAGGGCAGAAAACAGCAACTGGCACTGGGCACTAGGTTAATAGGTTAGTCTCCAAAAATGATATATAATTGCTGTAAATGATTATAAAAACATCCAAGATTGATAATATATCCACATGGAACAATCAAAAATTATAGATACATTGGACACGTAAAAGGCCCCTGCTGAGTCAGCACGCTGGCTCAGCGAGTCTTATCCAAAGGAACAGTACGGTGGGCCCCTGGCGTCAGTGGGTTAATTAAATAAAACCAGTTTTTATTAGGTTAATTAATCCGCATGGGGCCCGGCTATCATAGGGTTAGAGGGGGTTTAATTAATTGGCTAATGACGCCACGCAGCACCGTTAATGGCGGTGAGGCCGAGCGCGCCGGCGGCGACCTACAGGGGCGGCGGCAGAACACCGGCCGGCCGATTCTGGCGCCCATTTGGACGACCGCGGGCATGAATCGAATGGGGGCAGCGTTCTGCGCCCAACTGTGCTACGGGCGCGAGCTAAGGGGGACGGCAGCCGCGGCGGTAACGACGACCGAACGGCGGCGACGGCAGCGCACTCGAACCAGAGGCTACGGGGGACGGCCGAGGCCAGGAGGAGGTGCGGGAGTTGCGCGAGCTTACAGCGAAGCTTGTGGGTGTCCCGGGGAGGCCGGAGGCGGTCGGAGTCGCGTGGATCGGCAGATGACAGGGATTGCAGTCGGCGAAGGGGATGGAAGAAAGCGACGGCGATGCTGCTTCGTGGCTCCAACCCAGTGGCGAGGAGGGTGAGGACGACGGCAGCGGTGCTCCCGGGCATCACAGAATGGCGAACGGTGGCCGATGGCCACGACAATGAGAGCGGCGCGGCGACGAGCACGCTCGGGCTCGTGAGGGAGGAAGAAGGGGCGAGCGGGTGGGGGAAACTGAGGGGGCTAGGGTTTGCGAGGAAGAGAGAGAGCGTCGGGGGCTTGCTCTTATCTATCCGCGGCGCAGCAGTGCGCAGAGCCGAGCGCCCTACGGCCATGGCACCTCGGCCTTCTCCTGTGGTGGGAGGAGGACGAAAGGCTGGGGCTGGCGGGCCGGGCCGCACTGTTGCTGCGGCTGGGCCAAGTGCACAGTGCCCGTTTTTCCCTTTTCTTTTTCTGTCATTCATTTCTGCTCTGTTTTGCATTTAATTGGAGCACCAAATGACTTTTGTAAAATCTGCCACTTGCCACATTAAATACTTTGCAATATTCTGAGTTGGTACAAAAAGTTTGAGGCAGTTCAGAATCCATTTGAATTTTGCTGCCATTTAAAAGGCCTGAAAAAGTGATGCTGGACCACTGTTTTGGTTGCTAGGGTAAATTTTGGAAATTCAAATAATTTTGGGAATTTTTGCAATATTATGAACACTTTTGTTTTGCTGTTTGGATAATTATTATTTTGACTTTCTTTTAAATTTTGAATTTGAAGTTGGAATATTTCTTAATTGTTTTTCTTAGGGTTTAATGAGGATGACTTAGCACGACTAATTAGCATAACCACGGTTTAGTAATCTGGGGATGTCACAACTGTCCTCCACTCAAAGAAATTCTCGTCCCGAGAATTAAGAGGTAGAGTAAGGGGTATCTTCGGGAGATCAGACCTTTGCGAGGTTGATTATCTGGTGGGTAACTCAGGGAGGCAGAAAATATCTCTCGATTTGGAACTTAAGAAAACATCGAGAGCAAAGTAAGAAGGTACAATAAGGAGTTTCAAGCGGAAAGGCAATCGTTCGATGCCTGAAACAGAGTGTGAAAGGGGTTCAGAGCAACGGGAACAAGTATTGTGTCTGATACCAGAATAGATCATCTCTAGGAATGTGGCTTGTGATAACATTCGAAGCCATGTGCAAAGGATACTTCGGAATCAAGGTTGTACAGGAGGGTCAGGTTTCGATCCTATGGAATTGCAGTGAGTGTGGATTAAGAGTAGGAAGGGCGGTGACATCTTGCGCGGTCACGACAACAAGACGTGTCAGAGGAAAGCCTGTCAGCTATGTCGGCAACACGTCGGTACCATGGGCGGGGAACGAAGAGAACCATTATCCTGCTCGTTAAAACGAGTCGGACCAATAGGCAAGGTTCTCATTCATCGGTGGTTACCGGAATGTCATCAAAAATAGTAACAAGGTTTTATTTGGGGGTGTTGACTTAAGCAGGGAATTATCACTGCTCAGATAAAAGCTAGATTACAAGAATGGTTAAACAGACCAATGGAAAGGAAAATGTGTTTATCAGATTAAACAGACCAATGGAAAGGAATAACTGCAGACAATCCAGCTCTCCGGGTGGATGTGAACACGAGAACCTAATGTTAGTGTTAGCAAAAATCTTTAACTCGAAAGAAGAGAGATCAGAGTCCCAGAGTAAAGTAGAGGAATAAAAGATACTAATCCCATCCATTGGCGATGTGGGCCTGTAAGCCACACAACAATGTTAGTAAAAGAGTTTTCCAAAGACTAGACACAACTTCGGCCAAGGAGTTGGAAATGGGCTTCCTACAGGCAGTCGGCTCTGATACCAACTTGTGACGTCCCTGACTCGACCGTGCACTAATCATACACGCAAATGCGCACGATCAAGCCCAGGGACTCACGGGAAGATATCACAACACAACTCTAGACACAAAATAAAATAATACAAGCTTTATATTATAAGCCAGGGGCCTCGAGGGCTTGAATATATAAGCTCAAGTTACACAAGAGTCAGCAAAAGCATTAGTTTCTGAGTACAGATATAACTAACAAGGTTGCCTTAAGAAGGCTGAGCAAAACAACGACATCTAGATCGAAAAGACGCAGGCCTCCTGCCTGGGAGCCTCCTAAACTACTCCTGGTCGTCGGTCTCCACGTAGTAGTAGGCACCATCGGGGTAGTAGTAGTCGTCGACGGGGTCATCTGGCTCCGGGCCTCCGTCATCTGATTGCAGCAGTCGGGTATGCGAGGAAAAGGGGAGCAAAGCAACCGTGAGTACTCATGCAAAGTACTCGCAAGACTTACATCAGATCTATGCTAAGTATGCATCGGTATCAAAGGGAAGGGTCTGTATCTGTGGACTAGACTGCAGAAATGCCAGAATAGAGAGAAGGCCTAGCCTATCGAAGATTAGCATCTTGCAGCATCTTGCAGCTTTAGAAGAGTGCAGATTAGAATATAGAAGTATTAGTAACAAGTATAATAGTAGCCATGCCCAGATATCCTTCCTCGACTCCCTGCGAGGAAGCGATCCCGGAGCTATCAAATTATTAAGCATCACAAGTATCTAGTTCTATTTGTAGTAGATTGGGATACAACACTGAGCGTCCTGTTACCGTGGACACGACTATTCGAATAGATAACTTCCCTGCAGGGGTGCTCTACTGTTACCCAACACGCTCGATTAACTCTGGCCGGACACACTTTTCTCGGTCATGCCCGGCCTCGGCTGATCGACACGATGTAGTCCTACCAAGGCTCCGTAGAGAGGTCCCCGCCGGTCTACTTCCTAAGCGCTCAGGGGTCTTGGGCCCATCGCCCTTTGCACTGCGGGTCGTTGTGAGGACGGTGGATACCAGCGCCATCCCATCTCCTGGATGGCACGATCCGACCGTGCCACAATGCTGAACTGGACGTCTGACAGAGCTTTCGGCTGATACATACGGCGCCGAGGGCCCCATTAAACCATTCACTACTGGAATCAGCAAATTTGCCGTCTGCCAGTTCTTTGCCGTCAGCTGGCGGACGGCAAAGAAGCTCTTTGCCATCCGTTTCCAGAAAACAGACGGCAAAGAACTAGCTGACGGCAAAGAAGCTCTTTGCCATCAGCCACACCTTTGCCGTCTGCTAGCGGACGGCAAAGAAACTTTGCCGTCCGTCAGCAGACGGCAAAGAGCGAGGTGGGCCCACTAACGAGCTGCTTACAAAAAACCCTAACGGCCCCCCTCTTTGCCGTCTGCTAGCAGACGGCAAAGAGTAAAAAGGCAGACGGCAAAGGCGGGGCAGACGGCAAAGAATTGAGTTAACTAACGGCAGCGCCCACCCCGCCCCTCTCTCTCTGTTTCTCTCCCTCTCCTCCCCGACGACCACCGCACGCGCGCCGCCCCCACCACCTGCCGCCGCCCCACCACCCCGCCCCTCTCTCTCTCCCCGGCGCCCCCGACGCCCCACCGCCACCGCCACCGCCGCGCCACCCGCCGCCCCCGACGCCCCACCGCCCCATCCCCCATCCCCTCTCTCTCCACTACTCTCTTGCGCGCGCCGCCGTCCCCATCTCGCGCCGCCACCCCGCCCCGTGCCGCCATCCCCGTCCGCCGGCGCCACCCCGTCCCCGCGTGTCGCCCTCCTCCAACGCCGCCACCCCCTGCCTCCTCCAGCCCACCGCCGCCGCCGCCGGCCTCCTCCACCTACACCGCCGGCGTCGGCCTCCTCCACCTCCACCAATGCCGGCTTCCACCTCCCCCACTCCGGTGAGCCCCCTCCCCCTCTCTATTTTTTCATTTTTTTATCTGTTTTAGTAATTTTTGTGTTCTGTTTTAGTATTAGTTAAATCTAGTTTAGTTGTAGTTAGGTTAATTAGTTGTAGTTAGTTGTAGAAGATGTAAAAAATGTAGTTTAGTTGTAGTTAGTAAGATTTTAGGAATTAGGGTTACTTAGCTTATTTAGTTAGGTCTAGCATTAGTTAAAGGAGAGGAGGAGAAGAAGAAGAGGAGGAGGAGAAGAGGAGAGGAGGAGAAGAAGAAGAGGAGGAGGAGAAGAAAAAAAGAAGAAGAAGAAGAAGAAAAAAAAGAGGAAAGGAGGAGGAGGAGGAGAAGAAGAAGAAGAAGAAGAAGAAGAAGAAGAAGAAAAGGAAGAAAAGGAAGAAGAGGAAGAAGAAGAAAAGGAAAAAGAGGAAAAAAAAGAAGAGGGGAAGAAGAAGAAAACGACACCCCGAAACCCCGACCCGACCCCGACACGGCACCCCGACACCCCAACAGCCCGACCCCGACACGGCACCCTGACCCCGACCCCGACACCCCGACCCCGACACGGCACCCCGACCCTGACACGGCACCCCGACACCCCGATAGCCCGACACCCCGACACCCCGAAACCCCGACACCTCGACACCCCTACACCACGACACCCAGACACGACACCCCCGACATGACACCCCGACACCCCGACACCCAGACACGACACCCCCGACACCTCTTCGGCCTCCTGTTGATGAAACTTGCCGGTCTTCGTGCCGATGAAACTTGCTAGTTATTAGGTATTCAATTTTTTTATGTTGTACTAATTTCGTTTACTCTTTGTCATTGCAGGTGTTGACAGATGGTGGGTGCGGGTCGAGAGCGCTCCGAGCCTCCTTCCTCGGCGCGTGCTATTATTCCGCCCGAGCACCTCCGGAGAGCGCTGGTACACAGTATGCAGACACCGGAGGGCGCTCCTTCTTCGGCCGGGAGAGGTCGGGGGGAAGACGAAGAGGGGTGCTAGAGGTGGACGTGGCGGCGGGAGAGGTAGGAAGGCTGCTGTGCCTTCCTCGCCGCCACCCCCAGCTGATTCTCCCGACCACAGGAGTGCTCCGTCTCAGGTGGACCCGTCTGACTTGGACCCGTCTCGGACTCCGGTCCACGAGCCTCCGGCCGACGAGCCTCGGGTCGCCGAGCCTTCGTCCCAGGAGACTCCGGTCCCAGAGTCTTCGTCCCAGGAGACTCCGGTCCCAGAGTCTTCGTCCCAGGAGACTCCGGTCCCAGAGTCTTCGTCCCACATGACTCCGGAGGCTAGTGGCCATGCTGATGGTGGCGAGGACAGATTTTCTAAGGATAGCTATAGCGAGGGCGAGCTGGTTGAGGAGGGCAAGAAGGTCTACCAGCGTGGTGGTACAAAGCTCCCGCCCGTGCCGGCGACCCGCGATCAGAGGTGGTTGATTGAGCCTAATGGGGAGAAGTAAGTGCATTTACTCTTTTTTAACCTTTTGCCTTCATGTTTCTTCAAATTAATATCTAATGTGTTGGCCTTGTCATACTGCAGGGGTTGGAAACACGCCCCTGGTGTCCGCAGGCCCAACCAGGTCCTTGGTGTGCTTCTCCGGCACCACCTCCCGGGGAGGGTCACGTTGCCCGGTGAGGGTGAGGTTTGACAGCTAGGACTGAGCTGGGAGCTGTACGTGGCTGCCCCGGCCCCGCCGGAGGAGAGGGTCGACGGTGTCTTGTGCGAGACGGTGGCCGACATTGTGATCCGGCGGTTTTGGGTAATTTCTCCTTTACAGAATTAAAAATCAACAGCACCTAGTGATTGTACTTATCAGTGTTGTCTTGTTTGATTGCAGACCTTCTATAGGTGTCTTGAGGAACACGAGGCGGACGCGGCTATTGTTCTCGTAGCCGAGTGCAAGCGCCTATTTCAGAACTTACGACACGAGGCTCGGGTGCAGGCTGTTCGAGACTACTACACCTCGACTAACATTAAGAGGGCCAAGAAGAAGTGTCGCTCCAAGTTTCTGAGTAAGGAGAAGTACATGAAGGTAATTACCTATTCTTAAGGCCTTGTACTTAGTTTCCTTGATTTGATTCATAGGCGTAGCGCTGAAATTTCTCTTGTCTAACTTAGGTGCCCCCGAGATGGTGTGCGGATAGGATGGACTGTTGGGAGGCGTTGGTGGATGAGTGGTGCTCTTCCCACTGGCTAACCGTCCACAACAAGGCCAAGGATAATCGTGCCCAAATGAAAGGTGTGCTACACCATCAAGGGAGCTCCGACCTGTTTGAGTTCGGGGATCACTGGGTATGTTGTTTGCTTCATGATTCATGCAATTTCATTCTTCATGCTAGTTTGAGCCCTTAACTAATATTATGTTCCTCTCTTTTAGGCGCGACACAACAAGAAGGAGGTGCCACCGTTGTTCGACCTCTATGCCATGGCCCATACTGCCCCGTACAAGAAGGCCAAGGCATTCTCTGAGGATGACCTCGATAATTCAGAGAGCTTCAGCAACATCTCCTCCCACAACAAGCTCGTGAGGTACAGAGATGAGGGGAGGAGGAGGAAAGGGGAGGACTTCAACCCGAGCCAGAGTCCTTTTGATCCAGAGCTCTTGATGATATCTGGTGGCGGGAGGCCCCATGGCTCGATAGCCATTGGGGATGGACTGATACGTTGTCCTAGAACTCTCCCGAAGATCAAGAAGCGCCAGACGAGCTCCGATCCTGAGATAAGGCCTCGTCCACGGCCAAGGGAGCTCGCCATCGAGGCTAGGGCCCAGGAGCTTCTGGCGGAGGCAAACAGGCAGGCGGCGGAGAGGGAGAGGGACATGGAGGAGAGGACGGCTAGGCTGGTGGAGGAGGAGAGGAACCGGAACGACGCGTCTCACCGGGCCCTATACGAGCTCCTCGTGGTAAGTTTCTCCTGCATATTAGCCAAATCATGCACGTAATGTTCGTTCCATCACTAACTAATATGACTGACTCGTGAAAACAAAATGTGCAGACCGTGTGCCAGAACAACGGTCAGACCCCTCCGCCGATGCCCCAGATTGGTATAGCGCCCACGGTGAGTTTCATTTGAATGGTCATTAGTTACTAGTATTCACATTTGAGTTGCATCATGCTAACGAGACATTGCAAATGATATTTGGTGTAGCATGCCTCCCGACAAGCATCGACCGATCCTTCTCCGTCTGGCGCAACCCCGACCGGTCCTTCTCCGTCTCACACTGGCGCAAGCCCGACCGGTCCTTCACCTCCGTGATGATGGTAAGTTTTCCCAAGTGTTTTGCTTAACAAATGCATACTTAGCTTAAGAAATGACCTATTTAGCTCCAAAATGACCTATATTTAGCTTATTTTCGTCGAAAATGACATAATAACCTTACTTAGCTCCAAAATGACATATTTTACCTAGGATAGCTATAAAATGACCTATACTTAGCATTTTTCCCTCCAAAATGACTTAATATGCTTAGTTAGCTAAAAAATGGCATAACTACCTAGGATAGCTCAATAATGGTCTATACTTAGCTTAGCTAGTTCATTTATGACATAATTAGCTTACTTAGGTAAAAAATGGCATAATAACCTTGGTTTAGCTCCAAACTGTCATATCATTAGTTTATTTTCCTCCAAAATGACAAAATAACCTTACCTAGCTCCAAAATGACCGATTTTAACTAGGATAGCTCAAAAATGACCTACACTTACCATTTTGTCCTCCAAAATGAATAAATATGCTTAGTTAGCTCAAAAATGGCATAACTACCTAGGTTAGCTCAAAAATGACCTACACTTAGCATTTTTACCTAGCTTAGCTAAAAAATGGCATAATTACCTAAGTTACCTTCGTTAGAAGAAGAAGAAGATAAAGAAGAGGAGAAAAAGAAAGAGAAGAAAAATTCTTCTTCTTCTTCTTCTTCTAACTTTCTTCTTCTACTTTCTTTTTCTTCTTCTTCTTCTTCTTCTTCTTCTTCGTCTTCTAAATTTCTTCTTCTACTTCTACTTCTTCTTCTTCTTCTTCTACTTCTACTTCTTCTTCTTCTTCTTCTTCTCCTTCTTCTTCTTCTAACTTTCTTCTTTCCCAATTTGCAGATTTGCTTTAGATCACGGAAGCTTGCGTTGATGGAGTCTACTCTTCTCCTTGTCCTTCCTTTTTGTTTTGATTTTGTAGGATGAACAATGTGAAACTTGCTACCTATATATGTATGTATGGATGAAACCATTGTATGCTTGTTGTTGGATATATGTTGGCTATATATATATATGTTGCATATGGACTTTTGAGTTGCTATGTATATGTGTTGGATGATCATATCCATATGGCAGGGATATGTATGCTTGTTGAAAGTATTTTCAAATGTATATATATATATCTGTGAAATTGATTGAATTTAAGAAAAAACAGAAAAAACAGGGGCAGTACAGGCACTTTGCCGTCCGCTGGCAGACGGCAAAGAGTTTTGTCGTCTGCCAGCAGACGGCAAAGCTGCCACGTGGCAGCTACCTGTGCAACCTGGGGGGCACTGGGCTGGCCTATGTGGTTGCTTTGCCGTCTGCTGGCAGACGGCAAAGAACTTTGCATCTTTGCCGTCAGCCAGCAGACGGCAAAGCACGCCGTTAACCCCTTAACGGACGTAAGCTGCCACGTGTGCCGTCCATGCCCTTTGCCGTCTGCTGGCAGACGGCAAAGACCTTTGCCTCTTTGCCGTCGGCCAGTAGACGGCAAAGTGGCCTTTACCGGACCTTGTTCAGCCGGATGTGGTGCCGTCTACTGGCTGACGGCAAAGGTAAAGACCTTTGCCGTCTGCAATTCATGCCTTTGCCGTCAGCCATGGCAGACGGCAAAGTTGCTGATTCCAGTAGTGATTATCCCGCGTGGTGGTAGTGCGTATAGGCCAGTGGACAACTCAGATCAAGTACCCAAATCCGTTAGTGAATTATTAGGAGCTCGCGGAGACGACCAGTGCCTCGGCCGCTCCGACTAGGTATCTCGCGGACCACGACCTGGGACTAGGCGCACCTCTCTCCAAGGTAGTCTCCGCCTGCCCTGTCGCTCCGACTACAGTACAAGTTCCGTGTCGACTGTCGGGACAAGTCCCGAGCTACCACCGCATCCTGGGTGGTACCGCTAACAGCCAGCCGCCATAGGACTCTCTCGCGGGTACCCTTGGGGTCGACCCGACTTCAACATTATCTCGCGGGTGCTCTTGGAGCCGACCCGTCTTTAAAATGGTCTGAGGTGAAGGTCAAAGAACCCGTGTGTCCATAACATCGTGGGAGTCTGAGGAATCACCCTCGATGGATTCCCACTCGATGTAACCGTCAAGGTGAACTTGGAGGAATCACCTTCGATGGGTTCACACTTTAGGGGTTGCACGACAGAGGCCTCATCGGCGGTGGTGAAAGAGGAATCACCCACGGTAACCCACAACCGACTAGCTACGCTACAAAGATATCATCAGGAGTGAGGTAGGAGGTATCACCCTCGGCACTCGATAGTAGCTCTGCAGAGTCGTACCACTAAGGGGTTGTGCGGTGCTGTGTTCGGTCTCTGTGCATCGATCACACTGATCGAGTCACCGGTGGAAAAGCATGGCAACAAGGAAAAGGGTGTGGGGCCATTGATGGATCACTAACCAGCCTATGCTAAGCATTTAGGACAACAGGTAGAGTATCAATAGCAAGTTACAAAATCAGGCTATGCATCAGAATAGGAGCAATCAAATAACAGTAGCAAAATCTAATGCAAGCACGGGAGAAAAAGAATGGGCAATATAGGAATGATCAATGGGGTTTGCTTGCCTAGAAGCTCTACTAAAAAGGAAGAAGGGTCGTCGGTGACGTAGCCGATCACAGGGGCATCGGCGGCAGTCGCAGGGTCTACCGGAGAAGAAAGAGGAGGGAGAAACAAATAAATAACGGGCAAACAAAGGGCACACAGATGCATGTCAGGTCAGTACGGGTTGATTATGTTCTCTAATGCTTCACAAATTATTTTAGACGGAGCGGGAAAATATCTGGGAATATTTTCCCGGTTTTAGGCATCTATCAGACAGATGAACCGGAGGGGAAGGTTCCATGTTCATCTAGTTAGGAGTGATGGTCAAGCATTTTGATCACATATTCGGATTCATCTTATTTTTCTGATCATTTTTCATATATAAATTATTTTCATCCGAGTTACGGTTTATTTTCTATGATTTTCCAAAGTTTTAAATGATTTTCTGGAATTTCTGTATTTATTTTTAATTCGAAATTAAATAATTAAATTGCTACGGGTACACAGAAGTGTACCCAGCAAAATGCTCATTAGGCTGACAGGTGGGGCCGGTCAACTGCCCAGTCAACAGTTGACTGGACCGTTGACTAGTCAACTGGGTCCTGTTAGCAGAGGCAGACTGGTGAGGCCCCTGCTGAGTCAGCACGCTAACTCAGCGAGTCTTATCCAAAGGAACAGTACGGTGGGCCCCTGGCGTCAGTGGGTTAATTAAATAAAACCGGTTTTTATTAGGTTAATTAATCCGCGTGGGGCCCGGCTGTCATAGGGTTAGAGGGGGTTTAATTAATTGGCTAATGACGCCACATCAGCAGCGTTAATGGCGGCGAGGCCCAGCGCGCCGGCGGCAACCTACAGGGGAGGCGGCAGGACGCCGGCCGGCCGATTCTGGCGCCCATTTGGACGACCGCGGGCACGAATCGAATGGGGGCATCGTTCCGCGCCCAACTGTGCTACGGGCGTGAGCTAAGGGGGACGGAAGCCGCGGCGGCAACGACGACCGAACGGCGGCAACGGCAGCGCACTCGAACCAGAGGCTACGGGGGACGGCCGAGGCCAGGAGGAGGTGCGGGAGTTGCACGAGCTTACAGCGAAGCTCGTGGGTGTCTCGGGGAGGCTGGAGGCGGTCGGAGTCGCAAGGATCGACCGACGATAGGGACGGCGGTCGGCGAAGGGGATGGAAGAAAGTGACGGCGATGCTGCTTCGTGGCTCCAACCAAGTGGCGAGGAGGGTGAGGATGACGGCTGCGGTGCTCCCGGGCATCACAGAACGGCGAACGGCGGCCGGTGGTCACGACAATGAGAGCGGCGCGGCGATGAGCACGCACGGGCTCGTGCGGGAGGAAGAAGGGCGAGCGGGTGGGGGAAACTGAGGGGGCTAGGGTTTGCGGGGAAAAGAGAGAGCGCAGGGGCTTGCTCTTATCTATCCGCGGCGCAGCAGTGCGCGGAGCCGAGCGCCCTACGGTCGTGGCACCTCGGCCTTCTCCTGTGGCGGGAGGAGGACGAAAGGCTGGAGCTGGCGGGCCGGGCCGCACTGTTGCCGTGGCTGGGCCAACTGCACAGTCCCCATTTTTCCCTTTTCTTTTTCTGTCATTCATTTCTGCTCTGTTTTGCATTTAATTGGAGCACCAAATGACTTTTGTAAAATCTGCCACTTGCCACATTAAATACTTTGCAATATTCTGAGTTGGTACAAAAAGTTTGAGGCAGTTCGGAATCCATTTGAATTTTGCTGCCATTTAAAAGGGCTGAAAAAGTGATGCTGGACCACTATTTTGGTTGCTAGGGTAAATTTTGGAAATTTAAATGATGTTGGTTTTATTTTTATAATAGCTTTGGGAATTTTTGCAATATTATGAACATTTTTATTTTACTGCTTGCATAATTATTATTTTGACTTTCTTTTAAATTTTGAATTTGAAGTTGGAATATTTCTTAATTGTTTTTCTTAGGGTTTAATGAGGATGACTTAGCACGACTAATTAACATAACCACGGTTTAGTAATCTGGGGATGTCACATTCACGGTCACACCCTCAAGATGGAAACTGCACAAAACATTGTTGTCGTCGCGTCTGAAGAAGCGGAAAAATGTATTCACCTGGAACTCTCACATGGGAAGCTAAACCACGACAGCGTCCTCCGGAGGAAAGTGGCACCCGCGGACATGATTCTCTTTGAGCTTTACTTTGGTGCTCGTGTCTTTTCATGTAGATTTTCTTATTACTCATGTACTCCTATAATCTTTTACGTTTTCGTTGCTAACCCTTTGGTTTCCCTGAATTTTGAACCATGTTTTCGCTTAGCACTATGATAGTTAGTTTCATTGACGGTGATGCACAGGTTTAGAGCATGCAACAAACATCTTTTAAGGTGTTGCAACAGGCTCTCGAAGTAGTATATAATTTTTATTTGACTAGAATATACATTTATACAAAGAGGAGAAAATTAATTTAACGCAAGGATCCAATATGGAAGGACTATTTCGTATGGAAAAGAGTGCTTATTTTGATGCAATGAAAGGATAAAGTGTACTGGTTGGGAGCCTTAAGCTAAAGTAGAACAAAGGGGACTCTCTCTCTCTCTCTCTCTCTCTCTCTCTCTCTCTCTCTCTCTCTCTCTCTCTCTCTCTCTCCCTCCCTCCCTCCCTCTCTCTCTCTCTCAAATATTATCTCACCTCCCATCTTCAGCCACCGACTAGGTAGGGAGTATATATAGAGTGCTCCCTATGTGCATTGTGTAAGTAATACTACATTGCAACACTGGAACTTTCCTCCAACATCCCCGTCTCACAACTCATATAAATTGGATGACATCAATGGAACCCTTGCCACAAATGTTAGCTGCGTTTGGTATGGAGGTATTGGTGAAAGCACCCTTCTCACAAATGCTTTTCCCTATACCTCCCATACCCCACACAGTTATCGTACAGAATTGGGGTCAATCTTCCATATGCGAGGACTTGATCAAGCTTCCTTTGTTCTTATCTTAAGACATCTCCACCAGGAAGGTATATCTGATGCTTGAGGTTATAGATTTTTGGAAGAAATTCTGGTACAACAAATATTTGGTTGAGTCCTGTCCTTATTTTGTTTAAGTTTCATTGACAATTATATCTAGAGTAAAAAGAGATTGCCACCAATGTAGTTCCTCATTGAAGAATGAATCATGTTTCGTCTCTAACTGAGATCCTATCTAACCTCTCGGACAGCTTTGAACTCATCTTATGCGTCACCGCCGTTCCCATGCCTCTGAGGTACTACGCGTGCTTCTTTTCATCCAGTGATTACGTTGCCAGCCTTCATAATTGCCGGGAATAGATTGATCCGTCCTTGCTTTCTGATTTACTCATTTCTGAGAAGGAGATTGTATTGAGGAGCTTCTGCTAGGTTTTTTTCTCCCCTATTTATTCATTTGCGCTCCATAATCTGATGCAAAATTAGACTCTTGGGTATGAAAGTAGAAATATATGGTAAGAAATTATATGTGGAACACGCAACTTCTACTTGGCAACCAAAACAAGATGGGCATTATAATAGGGGTCGTCGTAATGAGCTTGCTATAGTCACTTGTTGCCATCCAGATGATCATTATCTTGAGGGCTGCTGATGAGCTTTGCTATATTTCAAATCGCATATCAGAGATGGCCGCTCACTGGCATCCTCAAATAGCTGGGAAGGCAGGAATTGCAACCACTGGAAGATCGCATGGGTGGTGGTGTTTATATTGAATGGCAGGGCACTCATTATACCACTCTCCTCAACCCTCAGGAATCTCATGATCCTGGGGGCGCTGGACCTGAGCTTCAACCGGCTCCTGTATGGGGAGATTCCAGCGAGCCTCGACTTCCTCTGTTTCAACTTCGAAATGTTAAATACTTTGTGGTCATGCATAATTGTATTTACTCAACCTACTCGCTCCATCCTTGGCTTTGTGACAAGCAATATAGTAGCGAATAAGGCAATGTATAACTCATTGCGCGCACAACTCTAATCTCCACCACACATCGTCATGCACGTCACATCAGCTGGTACACATGGTGTCACATCTGCATGTCCTCTCTCTCTCTCTCCCCCCAAACAAATCAACCCCTTTTAATCCACCTTTTGTTTAACTTGAATCATTTATATCTTTTAAACTAGTATCTTGATTTCAAAACTTTTTATATATTTGAATTCCTGACGCAAAGACCTTTAGAATAAGACCAATAGTGGATATATTTCAGGTAGTTTGAATTCTGTAAACGAGTGAAGTGTGTTATTGAAACTAGTGAAAGGAGTTAAATATGTTACTGAAATAAGTGAAATATGTTATCGAAATGTGTGAAATGTGTGAAGTCTGTTATTGAAACGAGTGAAATCCGTTATTGAAATGACTGAAATAAGTAAAATCAGCTTTTTGAAATGAGTGAAATTATTTACTGAAATGAGTGAAAATCAGCTAATGAAATGACTGAAATATGTTAATAAAACGAGTGAAATCTGTTATTGAAAAATTGAAACTAGTAAAAATATGTCCGAGAATAATCTTTTTCTAAAGGTCTTTTTGTCACTTGTTCAAATATACAAAAAGTTTTGAAATCAAAATATTGATTTAACAGATATAAAAGATTTAAGTTAGAAACGGTGAAATAAAATGGGTGGATTTGTTTGGGAGAGAGAAGAGACAAGAGAGAGACTGGACATGCAGATGTGACACCATATGTACCAGCTGATGTGAATGTGTGGTGAATATTTGAGTTACGCGTGCAATAAGTTAGACAAAATCCATTTTCACTTTCAGTAGTATTGGAGTAGTCGTTCATGCATGCATGTAGGTGTACGTGAGTCCTCAGCCTTACTTGGATCAACCCAGCCTAGCTGACAGCCGCTTAACCCACGGGTTGTGCCAAGACTTGATCCACAAACTGGCAAAAGCTCCCGTACGTACATCACCACATAGTATAAAGCAAGATGCCTTCAGAAAGACATGCTTCCTGCCTCATTTCCTGTGATGGATGCAAGAAGATGAGGTTCCCTCCCATGTCGAGCTAGGACAGACACGAAAGAAAGAAAGCGAAGGAACAGCACGGGAAGGAAAAGAGGAGAAAATAAAGAAGTTGTACGTAGAGACAACTTTGGTGCTCTTTGGGCTTTACTTTGGTGTTCGGGTCTTTTGATGTATGTCCTCTCACTCAAGTATGATTCACGTAGCTTTTCTCTTTTTTTCTTGTTGCTCTTTGGTTCCCCTGAATTGTGAGCGACCTATAGGGCTATGATAATTAGTTTCACTGTCGGTGCTGCACAGGTACAGAGTATACAAACTTTTTATATATAGTAGCACTATTATGATCATAGGATCATAATATTTATTATCATAACATCGCTTCCAATAAGGAGCAGCGCAGATGTTCCCGAACCCACCTGGAACTCTGGCACCACCCCGTTCCGCACCTCCCGCAACACTTCAATGCTCCGATCCTCCCGACCACACCCCGCCACCACCGTGGCTCCGGTGTGCCTCCTGCTGTCGCCCCCTCGGCCCCTACGCGCCACCCGCCGCCGCCGCCCTGCCCTACTCCTCACATCTAACATTTGTAGCGTAGATACTTATAGAATCACCAAACAACGTACATAGTGAACTATCATAAGCTCCGCATATTATAAAATTCTCACCACATCAAAAAGCCAAGGAAGGTCCACGACAAACAAACAAAACGTACTCAACAATAGAAGAATATTAGCTTACTATAATTTATTTTATATTCAGGACCTTATTGCTCTTCTAACACATCTATGTCCTTACATTTACTTAGTGGCAGACAACGCTGGCCAACCAGCGGCTTTGTATTTCAAGATACTTGTGACATGCCCGTTCACCTGCGAGCTTTGGCAGAGGACACTGCAGCGCTGCAACCTGCCGATATCTGTGGCTCCCTCTATGGCGATGATTTCGGTGCTGCACTGGTGGGAGCTTAAGCCAACGACTCCCGGCGGCAATGGAGTTCTCTGCTACAACTTTTGTGGTGGATGACTTGCAACGAACGGAACACGAGGATCTTCAATAACATGTAGGGCACAACCGTGCAAGTGCTTCCGCTTCTCGTGGAAGATAACTTCAACCGGAACATGGTCAAGAAAAGCATAATCATTGAGATGATCAAAGACCACTTGAGCCGGACTAAGCATCACCCCTGCTAACCATAACATCGCGATCTAGGTGTGTAGGCCTGGTTGACTTACGCGTGTTCAGCAGTAACCCTTTGTCTGTAATTAAACTCCACTCTTATTGAATGAAAAGCTGCGCTGTCGGCATTTTTTAAAGAAAAACAGTGTTTAATTAATTAGTGGTTGACGGTAGATATTTTTTATTATACATGACGAGGTATGACTTTGGCTAGGATGATTTCAACACACTAAGAGTGCCTTAGCTTAGTGGTTAGGCAAGCGGTTGTGCAGCCAAACCACCCTGGTTCAATTCCTATAATTGACAGGTGATGCACCGGGGTTTTTTCCCATTTATTGAGAATCTATCTCGGTGATTCTCTCCCATAGAACTAACGCCCCCCTCCCCCCCCCCCCCCCCCCAAAATCGCCTGCTTCGCCGACTCGGGCGGCCACGCATCCCAACAGCCACACCCACCCCCTCGCCGTTGCCAGTCGGAGCCGCCGGGCAAACCTCGGACGGCCGACGTTGGCGGCGGGCCATCTCCCATCTCGACCCACCGCTTTAATGTTCTAGGAAGTAGATCAATTCCCGTCCACCGTCATGGCTAGTGGCACCCAGGAGAGATGCGGCTGGGTTGCCTTGGATGGTTGTCACATGTGGGTCGCCTCTTCCAGTGGGTTGCTGGCATGGTCCAGCTTGCGCGGATCTAGCCATGGATGGGTGGTGGCACGAGAACTACTGCAGGAATGCCCAACAGTGGCGGGCGGAAAAGGCCCAGCAGCAAGGCTCTCAGCGGCGCCCGCCACTGACCTCCCGCCACTGCTAACATGCCATCAGTGGCGGGCGTGCGCCCGTCACTGGTGGGTTTGTTGTAGTGGTAGGCGAATTTTAGTGCCCGCAATAACTATTGTAGCTAGCAATTGTAGCATTTCTCCCTCTCCGCCACTACTATGCATAGCAGCAGTGGCAGAGACTTTTGGTGCCCGCCACCGGTAGTGATCTAGGCCTATAGAAAAATTGCTGTCGCAACAGCGTTTTTTGCTGTCGTGGCAGCATTTTAATGACGCGGTTGCAGTATTTTGCACTCGATCATCACAGTGCATTACATATATGGAATGTTGTCTCAGCATTCATACAATCATCCACATGCATACAACATATTACAACGTCGATACAATAATTAAGAGTATTAGTGAAACAAATATTTATTATAAGAAGTATAGGGCAACAAACATGTCTCAACACATAATGAACAGTTTCACAAGCTGTTTTGAGGCAGTGTATCTACCAACTTCGCTATCGCTGGCAATCGATGACCACAATATGTCTTCGATTCGGTGAACTCGTTCTTCATCTGGCAATCGCCGGAAGTGCAACTTTTCATCCTGATTTACAACCTCCTTATTGATGATTTTGGCCAACACCTTTTGGAGGCACTCATGCCCTCTTAATAATTCCCCTATGTCCATGTCCCTCTCCATCTCCTCGGTCCACATGATGATCTGGCTGTGATTTCACAAATATTGTCTTTTCTTCAAAAAGTCGTCCATGATGGCTGTGGCACAGTAGCCAGACCTTTGGGAGGTTTTGACATTTGGTTCTTGGTAGCAACAAGCGCTAGTGATGAACTTGAATTCTGAATACGGTGTTACCATCTTGTTGTAGTTCTTACACTTGCATAGAGCATCATTTAAAACCTCCTTCAATTTGGTCCATTGCTTTTGAGGGTCTCTCTTCGAATCGAAGAAATAAGCTAAGCCCTGCGTTCGCAATAGTGCGATTACGATCCAATGTCAGTCGCTACGCAAAAAAATGAAGAAATTATCATTGATGAGATCAAACCACGTGGCCATTTATTTGTTTCATAATAAATGAGTGAATGTTAACGACTTCATTGTCGTAGTATGGCACGAAAAAGGTGTCCTCATGTGAATGGTACGTAATCATGGACGGGTACAGGTAGTCTGAGATGAGCTCCTGTCTAATTGTGGATTCCATGTTTTGGCAGTGCAAGTAAAAATCAGGTAAGAGCAATATTATGCCGGAGTAGGGGATCTGAAGCTCGATGAAGTTCCCAAAGCCTCATTAACTCCGGGAGACTGCGCTGACATAGAAGATATTTGCATGGATCACCTCATTAAAGGCCAGATCAATTTTATCGTCCGGAAACTCCTGGACAAAATTATAACCTTCTATAACCTTGGCCGTGTAATCATGTTGGCCCTCTTTTGATTTACATACCATGTCGTCGTGTAGAACATGAAGATCGATCACGAGGGTCCTCAACGTAGAGTTTGATAGCAACGGTTGACCGGGCTTATACATATTCAATTCCGCCCTTTGAAAATGACAATGGCCACATGTGGTTTGTCTGCGGATGGTCCGCAATTGGCACATAGATCTTTCTCAGCTGATTGCAGAATATCTTGGACAATGTCTCTGGTGCCGGCAAAGTTGAAAAGGGGGGCAAGGTTCGCAAAGACGGGATCGCAGCCATTAACAGAGAATCCGCGGGGAATCTCCTCAATATTACTCAGTAGCCACTTAAGCAGGTGGCCCCGAGTCACTTGTCCTACCATAGTGTCGCCCTTTTCAGGAGAATGAGGCAACGACCATCATTCAAAGCCCGTCATTACGTCCTGCACCAGCATCCTCGTCATGTCCAGTGGTAGGATGACCCCGTGCATCATTCTATTACCATCGGTAAACGGGAAAATTTACCCCTTGGCAACCCTTGTCATCATGCTGTCCACTATGGCTGGCAACCAACATGAAACAAGGTGCAATGATTGTCGTTGTTGGGTGCTACTAGACAAATGCGTTGGGTAGGACTTAGCGTGCCTTGCGGTAACAATTCAGCTAACTTCTTCTGAACTCCTGCATCCACTGTTGCATTTAACGCGGTTCCTAGTCGTTCTTACATTTTGGCTTTCATGTTGTCATCAACCCTGTTTTTCCTTCTGTATATTTTAAGTTCTTTGGTTTGGGGATAGGCCTCATCCCACAACATCCTACCCGCTCCCAACACACACCCTGTCTTGGGCTTCCTGTTAACCCCAAAGCCCTCGTTCACTGCCCGAGTAAGAGGGTCGTCATATCTAAAGACGTAGGGAGAATCTTGTGAACCAGTTCAAAATTCCTAATTTATTTTTCCCTAGAAAAAATGCATATGTTGTGGTAAACAATTATTAAGGTAATAAATGTAGTAGGTACTAAATTATTAGTCGTGATTGGGTTACCAGGTTCTCCTTCTGTCGGGCGAAGTTCCAGCGTTGGGAGGACCAAGTCCTTATTATCTGGGTCTTGGACTGCATAAGCCCTTAGGAAAACGGAAGTCACAAGCACGATCTCGATGTTCTTGGGACAGAGGCGGTTTACCCGCGGCTAAAAGTCCGCGGCCTCCTTCTCCCACTTGGGTTCTGCAGCTTTGTAACCACCAGGACCTAGACAGTGGTTACCTGGCAGCTGTTTCCGTAAATTACAGAAATCGCTGTTCTCCTTGCTTGACTCGCTTTTGGAGGATTCACAAAACTTTGTCAATTCTTTGAATCCATAGTGGGATTTAGCCGCTTAACGGTCTCGAAGTACTTACCCTTTAGATTGCTATGAGCCCTGCTCTTCCAGTCTCTAAACATCTTTGGCCATCTTGAGAGGGCATACTCTTTGGCTTCTTCTTTGTACTCGGGCGGAAATTCATAACAACGGGGTGGTCATATCTATGTCAGGGTCGCCCATCTCAACGTATGGGTTGGTGTAGTTGGGTTCCTCTCGAGATGATGTTCTAGCGTGGGGATCCATTTGTCGAACTGCAGTATTGTGAAAAAGAGTTATGATTGAAACAAAAAAAATAGCGATGGAAAATTTCGGCATGACCTTTGCTAAAATTAGGCCATATTGAGTGCCGGAAACAAATCAACGTTTTATCAGAAAATTGGCACTCATATTAATACCTGCAAATCAACCCAAAATTTTGTGGTTGTACATCAAACTCGACCAATATTGTTTGTAACCAAGAGATGAAAAAAACATGAAAAATGGTGTCTCGACCAAAATTTCAGCATGACCTTTGTGTCGGTTCTAAATCTGGCATAATTTACATAAAAAGTTCGATATCTCGGCCATTTAACTAAAAACTAGAAAAATAAATAAACCCTATACCGGATGACCACCTCGTACGCGTGACCGCACTGTCCTGCTGCACCGCCGTCGCCGTCGTCCCTCCAGCGGCGGAAGGGCGCCGGAGGGCCGCAACAACCTTGTCCGGCGGCTGCCTGCCGCTCGCGAAAGGAGCCGCTCTGGCTCCTACTGCGTGGTGCCGAGGGCCGCCGCAGCCGTCAATGCGAGCGTTGCTACTCACGATAGATTCGTTGGATTCCCCGAAGGGGAAGGGTGGTGTAGCACAACAGGAGGAAGTATTTCTCTCAGTTAAGAACCAAGATTTATCGAACCAGTAGGAGGCAGCACACGAACAACTTTGGCAGTACCTGCACACAAACAAAACAATTGTTTGCACCCAACGAAGGCAAGGGGGTCGTCACTCCCCTTGTTATTGTGGGTTACAAGATTAAAAACAGATAGTGATATGCAAAGCAGTAGAAAGTAAAATAAAAAGAGCAATTATGGAGACTTTTGTATTAATGGAAATAGACCCAGGGACCATAGGTTCACTAGTGGCATCTCTCTCGAAAGCATAGCAATGGTGGGTAAACAACTTACTGTTGGACAATTGATAGAATTTTGCATAGTTATAATTGTGATCATTAATGGCATAATCATTACATATGCATTACGTCCGTGACAAGTAGACCGTTAAACTTACTGACGTCTACTACTATTACTCCATCCAAGACCGCTATCCAGCATGCATCTCAAAGTATTAAGTTCATACAAACAGAGTAAATGCAATAAGCATGAGGACATAATATAGACAGAATAGGATCAGTTAATATGACCGAACCCCGTCGTTTTAACCTTAGGGGCAACAACATAATATGCGCCTTTGTCTTTTCTGTCACTGGGTAAGAGCACCGCAAAGTTGAACCCACTACTATGCGCCACTCTCTCGAAAGATCTACTCATCTGATTGGCCAAAGAAGACTTATAGATCGAAAAGCATACAGAGCTATAAAATTATGCATAAGAAAGGATTCAAGAGATTCAAAATAGTTCAATAAATAATCTGATCATAAACCCAAATTTCATCGGATCCCTACAAATACGCCGCAAAAGATTACATCGGATTGATCTTAGAGAAGATCATTGTATTGAAGATCAAAAGAGAGAGAGAAAGCAATCTAGCTACTGCTATGGACCCGTAGGTCCTGAAGGAACTACTCAAACATCATCATGGAGATAGCCTGAAGGAACTACTACTATGGACACACAGGTCCTGAAGGAACTACTCAAACATCATCATGGAGAGAAGATCTTAGAGAAGTTCATTATATTGAAGATCAAAAAATAGAGAGAAAGCAATCTAGCTACTGCTATGGACCCGTAGGTCCTGAAGGACTACTCAAACATCATCATGGAGGCAGCAAAGTTGATGAAGATAGCCTCCCAATGATTTCCCCCTCTGCCGGAGTACTGAAAAGGGTTCCAGATGGGATCGCGGAAGAACTGAGGCTTGCGGCAGTAGAAGAATTGCTTCGGGTCTCGCTGCGAGGGTTTCATAATATATGTGAATTTATAGGCCAAGATTTAGAATTAGGTTAACTGAAGCTACGTGGGGCCCACAAGTTAGTGGGGGCGCGCCTACCCCCCTTGACGTGCCGACCTGGCTTGTGAGGCCCACGTGGGTCGTCTTGTCCTCCCCCGAAGCTTCTAGAGTCTCTTATATTCTAGAAAAAATCACTGTAAAGTTCCATCATGTTTGAACTTCGGTACGTATAGTTTTTCTGTGAAACAAAAAATGGCATATAAAGCATACAAAAGTGATAATATAATAGAATGAAACAATAAAAAATTATAAATACGTTGGAGGCATATCAGGTGTACCGGCTATGCGCCGGTGGCAACGCAGGCTCGTTCTTGACACGGCGTCCGATCTAGACGCCGTGGTTGTGCGAGGGCGAGGCCGGCTCGTCCTTGATGCGGCGTCCATTCTGGACGATTATACATCCATTTTGGATCATGTTTTACTACTGTTATTTTCATTCTTTTGAAGTTATATTTCACTTTTAGATGCGATTCTAATGCCTTTTCTCTCTAAAATTGCAAGTTACATCATAAAAGGGAGATTGCCGGCAGCTGGAATTCTGGACCTGAAAAGAGCTACAACAAAGATAGTTATTCTCCAGAGCACCAAATGACCTGAAAACTTGAGAGATTTATTTGGGAATATATAAAAAAACACTGGAGAGCACCCACCATGGGCCCACAAGCTCTGGTGGCGCACCCCCTGTGACGCGCCATGAGAGCTTGTGGGGCCCATAGAGGCCCTCTGAAGCCCATCTTCTGCTATCTGAAGCCATTTTCCCTAGAAAAAAAAATCAGAAGAAGACTTTCGGGATGAAGCACCGCCGTCTTTAGGCGGAATCTAGGAAGGAGCACTTTTGCTCTTCGGCGAAGCGATTCCACCGGGGATACTTCCCTCCGGGAGGGAGAAATCGAAGCCATCGTCATCAACAACGCTCGTCCAAGCCCGTGTCGTCCTCCATCCGCCGTCTCCATGAGCACCGACGATAAGACCGATGAAGTGAAGGTGCGGTCTCCGGCGAGGAAGAGTAGAACACGGGAGACGGACCGGCCCACATGTGACACAAGGCACCAACACCTCCCGTGGCCTACTCATCCTCGGAGGAGTCCATGACCTGTCTGTCGCCGGTGGACGTGAGGTCCACGATGAAAATGGTGGCGTCGGCGCTGTCTTCGTCCCACCGGGCCGGCTGATGGTTCGTCGGCGGCGCGTAGGAGGCGCAGCTGGCGTTGTTCTCCTCCACGATCGCCTGCAGCTGCGCCTCCGCGGTGGCCGCTTCCTGGCGAGCGGTGGCTTGAGCGCGGATGGCATCGTAGATGGCACGCTGCTTCGCGACAAAGTTGGGGTTCGCCGCGGCCATGGCCGCCACGCCCTCTTCGCTCTCGCGCTCGCCGTAGATCTGGCCCTCCGCCAGCCGATGCTGCTCCATGAGGAACAACTTGTACCGATGTTCCTCCTGCGCCTGCTGGAATGCAGACAGAGGCGCCAGCGCAGGCTGCACCTCTGCCATGGCGGCGTTGAAGTGCGCCTGCGCCTGCTCCATGGTGAAGTCGGCGTGCACAGGAGGCGCGGGAGCCGGGGCGGAGTCGTCGGAGCCCGTCTCCATCGTGGTGTCGTCCTCGCTGTCGGAGGCCTCGGGCGAGCTGCAAGCCAGCCTCGATCCACCTGGCAAGGTGGCTCTGCTAGGTGGCGGCAAGGGCGGCCACCGCGTGCTTCCTCTCCGACGACGGACTGTCCCACAGTGTTTTCCCGCTAGCGGTCATGGCGGATTTGGAGGAAAGGAGGAGGATGTGGAGCAGATGTGTCGTGTTGTGGAGATAGCTGGGTGTGGCAGCCCGTAAATAGCGGATTACGGTGAGGCCAGGCATCAATGCGGGACGCCGGAGTGGGTTTCTCGGCCGGCGAGTCTGCTTAATGAGGGCATATGGACGGATGGGGCATTGAACGGGCGTGGTAGATATCCGTCCCATCCAGTCCCGTCTAGTCGCGTCTCCGGCATTGAACAGGCGCGGACACCGGAGACGCGTCGCGGGCGGCGCCCTCGGCTGGCGAGCCGCTTCAATGCCGGCGCATGTGAGTGGTCGCGTCCGCTTTTCAATGGGGAGCGGCTGCTCTATAGCGGCATAAATGCGGGCAGCTGGCGCCGGGCGGGAAGCGCGCGCGGGAGGGGGGAGGGGTTTTTGGTGGGTTAGGGCGGTCAGAAGCGTGCTTGGGATCTGTCCGGACTCCCGCAAACCTCGCACACGTTTGTCTCCGGTTTGCGGGAGAAAACGCGCCGTGGACCGATACAGGACCGCGTTGGATGACTTCCACGATCCGGGCGGTTTGCGGGTCCGCCTTGGAGATGCCCTTAGTTATTGGTGATCTCTTGTTCTTCATGCTTTATGCAATTCTAGACTTCTAGTTAGTACAAAAAAAAGGTGGATCATTTGTAATTGATTCTAACTAGTAGTAGTTCGTATAATCTAAATGTAAAAGAATATATCTATGTAGCATACCTTAGGTTGAGATTAGACAGACCCACAAGCCGTCTGCGAGAGCTGAGATGCGGAGAGGTTTGCCAATTAGTAGATCAAACAACTTGTGGTAGACTCATACTGGCGTGCAGAATCCGCACCTTCGTCAGTCAGGCAATCACTGATGCTAATGGTATCTGGCCATTAGCAAACACGTAGGCACTGCTGAAGAAAAAAAAAAAAAGCAAACACGTAGGCCTGACCTCTACGTAGGTGGTGTTTGAATAGCCCAAGCCGAAAATTGATAGCCCCCAGACCACGTGCAATCGGGTCGATCTACTGGTCTCGAGTATTACTTATCGATTGGACCAATATATCGCTTTGCCATCTGTTGGCTCGACTCCATCCTCGATTTTTTTCCGCCGCCGCCGCTGTCGCGGAGCTAGGGCTTAATGCAGCGCAGACCATTAGCAACAGGCGTCAAACTAGGAAACATATTCTCCTGATCCAGCGCTAGTCCACGTTGAGTATGGCTGAGGGGGGCCGATCGATAGGGGGGTCTGGTCCCCGCTCGCCCCCCCCCCCGGCTCCGCCACTGCTTTTCTGGCATTAATTCATAGTTTGGTGCAACCCTAGGATTCGGTTTTTGGCTACGTTTTTGAGAGAGGAAAGACCATGGCTTGGTCATGTGGGTATGTTGTAGGGTTTAGAAGAGTAGACATGTGTGTATATGGTAGGATTGAGAAGAGAAGATCTGTGTTTGTGGTAGGCTTGGGCACCTGTTGCGACAACTAGCTAGTTTATCTATATTTTCTAGTCATTTGAAATCAGTTAGGGAGAATTTTTATCTTAACACATCCATCCGTGTGAGGGCATGGTGAAAGCTTGCGATTTGTCCAAAATGAGCTTCTTCTCTCCCTCTCTCTCTCTCTCTCTCTCTTTTTCAGATATTCTACTCTCCCTCTCTCGCTCTGTTTTTTTTAAAGATCTTCTCTCCCTTAAACAGCGCCAGTGAATGACTGTGGCTTGATACGACACAGCTAAGGCACGCCTGGGGCGACCGGATTCCATTCAAACTAAACTGGTGGCTATGTAGCATTTTTGGTAGCGCTGGGCCATGTACAAAGACTCACGAGCCATGATGCTTTGCCTGATTGATTGATTTCTGCCAACTTTTTTTGGCTGCCTAGTCACTTTCTTGTTTTATCCAGACTGAGTTTTTTCTTTTTCAAGATCTTGTTTTATCCCTTAAACAAACCACGGTGCATAACTGTTGCTGGATACGACACAGAAAAGGCACGCGCGACATGCTGGCAGGCCGGGGGACTACCACCGGATTCCATCCAGACCCTAAACGTACTCAGGAGCCATGATGCTTGGCCTGACTGATTGATTTCTGTCAACTTTTTTTTGCTGCCTAGTCACTTTCTTGTGACGAGAGCCAGAGGCAGCAGGCACACCAGTTGGTGTTGGTACCCAGGTTGATCTTATAAAAAAAAAGGTAGACGTTGCTAGGCAGATAGGAGCGTGTGAATGACAATCAACCATGGGATATGATTGGGCAGATCGCACTTGCGTCTTTGTTGCTGCTCCAAATCACTTGACCAATCCACGCATTTTTCTATTCCCAAACTCCTTTCTATTCGGACTGACTCAAAGTCCTTTCTATTCCCATGGTATATGTCTGAATCAGCAAGAATTACTAACCTGTACCTAACAAGTACCATAGGTTACAAACCTAGTTTTTTCATTGTGAAATTCCTTCATTTGTACGCACAAGCATAGATATCTGGACTTAATTAAGTTATTTCTTCTTATATCTTTTTTGCTAAGTCTGTATATATTGTACGAGAGTTTCTTTCACAGTAGACTCTATGTACCGTGCGCTCACGCACTCTGAGGTACCAGTGAGTAATAACAAGAAAATCTGGAAGACAAAAATTCCACTAAAAGTTAAAATCTTCATGTGGTATCTTCGTAGGGGAGTTGTTCTAACCAAAGACAACCTCGCACGGCGCAACTGGCCAGGGAGTAAGAAGTGTTGTTTTTGTACTCATGAAGAGACAATCAAACACCTCTTTTTCCAATGCAAGTTTGCACGTTCTACGCGGTCAGTCATCCAAATAGCGTCAAATTTGTATCCCACACAAGTGTCGCCAATATTTTTGGTCATTGGTTGGACGATATTCCAAATAGGTTCAAAACGCTAATAAGGATGGGAGCGTATGCCTTACTATGGTCGCTTTGCCTATGTAGAAATGATTTCGTTTTCAATGACAAAAATGCTTCTCCTTTGCAGGTTATTTTCCGTTGTACGCACTCGCTTCATACGTGGTCTACGCTACAACGAGTGGAGTACCTACCGCTGTTCAAGGCGGTGTGTACGCGGTTGGAGCAGTTGGCTACGGAGGTTTTTACCCAACATGGGTGGCAGCATAATCTCCGTATCCGTCCACCACCCCTTCCGACATAGGCATAGTGTCAGTCTATTTGACTCTACTGTCGCCGATTTGTCGTTTTTTTCCTTTCTTTTTGTCAGACTTTAGGTGCTTGGCTGTGTGCATCCTAGTTATGCAGAGGCCGGGTGTTACTCATAATGCTTTGTATCCGCTTGATGCTACATTTTGAGATACTAAAAGCGCCCTTTATCGGAAAAAAAAATATCTAATGATTTCGATATGTCTTCCACATTGATGTGAAGCTATGTTAACCATGCACGGAAGACACCATCCTTTCTCTTTGAATTTGCAATTATTTTTTCACTAATGATTCCCCCCCCCCCCCCCCCCCCCCCTTAATACACCATACTGATAACCTGGCAGAAACTCAAACGTTCATTGTTAAGTTTTTCAAATACTTTTAGCATGTAATTTCTATTGTATGAACTTCCACTATAATGGTCCTTTTTTTCTTAAAAATCACTAGGTAGTATAAGTAACTATTTGGGGAGTACCTGATACGTGCATCATAACACACCAACATTTCCACAGCTTACTGATCTGCGTCTTTGACATACCTGAGGTGCACATCAAGTGCGCCATGGTCCAGATCCCAGAAGGCGCCGATATGATGTCAAGCAGCTTCTGGCCGGCAATAACCGCGGGTGTTTTCATTGCCTACACCGGGTTCCGTAAATCACCTGCATACAAATTTTGTTCTAGAATTTTTTTGAAGTAAGGATACGATGCAACATTTGGTAGACAATAAACTACATACGTTAACAACATTGAAGTATTGTGTTCATTTCAAATTTAATTACCTAAATTGTTGTATTTTCTGGATGAAATAGAATGGAGAAAAGAATGTCACTAGATGTCTTTAGTACAATTAACCTCGAGAGGAGTTCTGGTAAGTAAATGTTAGAAAACTAAAATTTTAGATGCCCTCAACATCAACACCAATGAACTTCAACTTTCGTAATATGCTCGACATAAATACTTATGTATATATAAACCAAAGATAATGACGTTTAGCCACAACTTTCATAATGTTGGACACTAAAGCAACAAAATTGATAAGGTAATTTAAAGTTTATTTTATTGCACTTAATTTAAAATTTTCTTAATTGATGTAAATGTCCATGATACCCATTAATGAACACATTAATATGCAAAATATGCGGCCTAAAAGCAACTCCAACAGCTCCCCTATCTTTAAATTAACTGTTGTCTACGGAAAGTTGAGGCAAAAAAAATCTCTTCAACAGATCCTGTAAACCTCCCTTAACTTCAGAGCATCTCGTAAATAAGCCTCTATCTTTCCATAGGTATCTTGATGTATCTAACCTACGTTGGAGGCTGTGGGGGCAGCTGCCCCCACTCGTTTTTTCCATTCGCTTATACGTGGTGCTACCTATACTCTGTGTGCCCCCCACTAGGGCAAGTAATCTGCCCCCACTCAGCCCGATTCCCTACGTATTTTCAAAAGCCCATTTGCTCCAAACTGTGAAGAAAGTCAAGAAACAGCCCACAAAGAAATACTTGCTGCAGCGTGTAGCCTGCGGGCGCTGCTATCCCTCGCGTTCAGTGAGACGAGGCAGAGCGCTCGCGTCGGGGGAGCCCCAGGCGGGCCGTGGCCCAGCCGTGCGGGAGCCACGGCTATTTTTTGTTTTTTTCTGTTTTCCTTTCTCGTTTTTTTCTTTATTTTTGTACTTTTCTTTATACTTTAATATATTTCACATATATATATGTATATATTACAAAAAACACTCTTCAAAATCACATTTGAAAAAATATTGAATAAGTATTAAAAAATGTTGGACAAGTATTTGAAAATGTTGAATAGGTATTTGAAAATGTTGAAAAAGTATTTGAAAATGTTGAATAGGTATTAAAAATGTTGAACGAGTATTTGCAAAATGTTGAATAGGTATTAAAAAATATTGAACGAGTATATGAAAAAAGTTGAACAAGTATTTGAAAAATGTCATTAAGTATTAAAAATGTTGAGTATTTGAAAAATGTGGAATAACTATTAAAATGTTGAATAAGTACTTGAAAAATGTCGAATAAGCGTTCGGATAATGTTGAAAGTGTGTACAAAAATTGTTGACCAGTTACTAAAAAAATGTTTTTGACATATACGAAAATGTAGAGTGAAAATGAAAACCAATTTTTCATCAAGTATCGAAAAATGTTGAACAAGTATTTGAAAAATGTTGAACAACTATTTGAAAAATGTTGAACAAGTATTTCACAAAATGTTGATCATGTATTTAAAAATGTTTAACAAGTGTTTGAAAAATGTTGAACGGGTATTTGGAAAGTGTGGAACAAGTATTTGATTTTTTTTATCATGTTATAAGAATGTTGAATGAAAAACAAAAAGAAACAAAGAAAAAATGAAAACCGAAAAAGAAAAAGAAAAAATGGAGAAGAAAAAAGAAACCCAAATGAAAAATGAAGATGAAAAAAGAAAAGAAACAAAAGAAAACGAAAAAAAAGAAAGAAATAAGGAAAACAAAGTGCAAAAAGAATGAAAAAAATGGAGAAGAAAAAAAAAGAAAAAAAAAGAAAAAACCCGGAAAAAACTGAATAGAACAGAAAAACGTGGAAACAATCGCCTCTTCTACCTTAAAGGAGGTCGCGCCTTCAGTGCATCACGAACAGGACCTAGTGGAAGTGGCTAGCTCCTATCCAGAAGATGAGGGTTCGAATCCTTGTTTTGCTAGCTTTTTCTCCCCCTTTTCTTCTTTTAAGTGGGCCGGCCCAGATTCTAGCGCTAAGAGCAATTCCCTTCAGCGAGAGGAGCAGCTCCTCTCGCTGAAGGCGAAAAATAGCTCCCGCGGTAGCCTGCAAGCCTGCAGATTGCATTATCTCTTGGTTAGCAGTTCGTCAGATTTCCCCGTACTCACACGCACCACGGGACTGCCGAAGCACTGACCTCGCCACTCACGCGATTGCGCAGCCGCCGGCTTGCTGCAACGCTGCTGGCAACCGCTGACTTGCCTGCGTCCGTCCTTGTGGCCTTAGCACAACCTCATCACCAAACCCCGATTCAGCAATCCCCTCTAATTGACATCAAGGTAAGCCGTATAAAATATCTAGGTTTTTCTCCTTTCGATTTTTTTGTTTGTTTGCAGTTTTGATCTTAAGAAAACCATGTTAGTCACATCAATGTATGTGTATAATTGATCGATTTGGATGATTAGGTCTATTCAACTGTTATGTTATTTTTTTGGTTACGTATAAATTTTAATATGCAATTTTCTACTTACAAGTAAAATTGGCTACTTCAGATTGATAGGCTCCAATTTTATTCGAATAATCTATTATAACATTTTTCTAACAATCATTTGTTTGTGCACGCACGCATCAACTGTGAACTTCATATTGATGCAAATTATTGTATAAATTTTTAAATTTTCTTTCACTTTACAATGAACTTGATACCTTGTGAAGAATGAAGTGATTATGTTCATGTTTTAGTTTGTACTGATGCTTGCTTGGTTTGTGAATATACCCATACGTTTTGCCCCTTCTCAAGTTTTTCTCTAGGTCCGCCCCTGTGTATCTTTTTGGCGCGCTGAAATTTCAGCACCTACCACCACGTGCGTCACACCCCTGTCACCGTGCCGGTCCTTGCCGACGCACCATAGCTACCGTTGGTCAGCAGACGCCACGCCATCGGCCCGTTGACTGTCTGCCGCCACCAGGCTGTGATCCGGTGTCGCTGTCAGGTCGAGATCTCGCGCAGTCGGCGGTTGCCGTGGCCCGAGTGCGATGTCGGTTCTGCGCGCCGCGAGCCCGGTGCAGCGCCGCTGGCTGCTGCTGCGGCCCGGACGAACCGCTGTCCCACGCCCCGCGTCTCCTCTACTGTCTTGCCTCATCGCCTCCTCCGTCTCCTCCGCTGCTCCGCGCTGGCCTCCGTCTCCATGCCCTAGCTCAAGAAACCGATGAGGCAAAGGTACTGCTATGCAAATTGTCTATATTGCCTTAATTTTTTAGAATTTTAAGAATTACGAAAGTATGATAATAAATTTGATCTTTAAGTGTTGTTCTGTTTTTGAAAGATTATGTTTTTGTTGTCGTTTGCTTGTTTTAAAGTTTCTACGACTTATATTGAGGGATATAAATTATAGAAATGATAGAATACAGTAGCAATTATGTGAGAACAATTATGAATCTTGTCTTGACAGTACCGAAGTGATTGCTTTATTTTATTATACTAATTTATCTCACGAGTTCCGTTATGTTTTGTGTGCTGAAATTTTGAAGTTTTCGGTGAGATGACGGTGGAAAGAGAAAAAGGAGTGTCAAGAGCCAAATCTTGGGGATGCCCAAGCCCCAAGGTAATATTCAAGGAAGACTCAAGCGTATAAGCTTGGAGATGCCCCAGAAGGCATCCCCTTGTTCGTCTTTAATCTTTCGGTAACTTCACTTGGAGCTATATTTCTAATCATCACATGATATGTGTTCTGTTTGGAGCGTCTTTGCTTTTATTTTAGTTTTGTTTGCTGATCTTCAAAATC
This sequence comes from Elymus sibiricus, assembly GCA_039707655.1. Taxonomy (NCBI): domain Eukaryota; kingdom Viridiplantae; phylum Streptophyta; class Magnoliopsida; order Poales; family Poaceae; genus Elymus; species Elymus sibiricus. The sequence continues at coordinate 4,676,818 of CM077674.1, read as the reverse complement.
ATTGTTTCGTGGTAGAATTGATCGATACATGTTTTTTTTGCACGGTAATACATGTCTCATTAATAAAATAAAAATTCAGTTATATGCTAGGTGACGCCCAGTGTGCGGGAGGGAACTCCGATGGAGCCACTGATTTCTCGGATGCCGCTCGGTGGAGCTCTGTTGTGACGTTGCAGCTGACTTACTGTCAGAAACTTCCTTCGTCTCTGTTGACTGGCGCATAGGTTCCGACAGGTCAGCACAAGCTAGAATCAAGCTGTTTTCCCTTGAACGCTTCCTTTTTTTTCTGCCTTAGTTTTCATGCTAATTATTATATACCAGCATGGCAATCAAATTATAAATAAGCAAAATGGACAGTTTCCAGACTAATGATTGTATACTAGCATGGGGAATCAAATTATTAAATAGAAAGCAAAAACAAAAGGCTCTCCGCAGAATGCAATAACTTATATTATTGTCAAGTCAACAGGACAAAAAAATTAGATGGTCTTCTAACTGAATGAAGGATAACTATAAACTTCCATGAAACATATATCCAACAACATACTTGGTGAACTCTTTTTTCTGAATACACGAACCATTTTTCTGAGACAGATGAACATTTTCCTTGTTTCACTTTAGTTTTTTATATAATTTCATATCTTTTTCCAATAATATTTTTTAGGTAAGTATTATAATATTTTATGAGATGCATGAATAATATTTAAAAACCTTGAACATTTTGTTTACAAAACATGAATATCTCATTTAAGATATAAAGACTTTTCTTTTCACAAGTTTATTTCTTCCAAAACAAGAGAACATTTTAGTGAAATGCACTGAGTTTTTAATACCTTAACATTTTCTTTTTTTGCAACACATGCGTATTTATTTTTATCATAATAACTTCTAAAAAATACATGAAAGTTTGTTACCGTAAAGCACATGATTTTCCTTTAATATGCATGCTGTTTTTTTCCGAGATATGTTTTTTTTTTACTAAGCATAGTCATTTTTATCATCAAATTGGTTATATACATTAGTAATATTTTAGTTTTTCTTTTGAGAAACTAGTAATATTTTAGTAATTAGCTACATTTTTTTTTGAGAAATAGTAATTAGCTAGATAAAAATATTTACGAGATACAAGAAACAAAAACTGTATTTGTTATTAAGCCTCGCCAGGTGCCGGGCCATGTAGAGGTGCCCGCTATCTGGTACTATCGGCCAGATAGGAGCACCCTCTTGTTGCTTGCCCCGACCGCAGCAATACAGCAATCACTCGTCGCGGGCAACAGACACGGCGGCCTTGACAGGTTAGCGACGGCGCGCGGGTGCGAGGTCTGCCTGAGATCATGAGCCATTCCAGAGCTTAATTATTTTTGCTCTGCTGAGATTGCAAGATGCCTAGGCCTTATTATACTTAGGAAGCAATTTAGGACAATCCCTGAACCGAAAGGGGATGCCATTCTGCTTTGCACAGGCAGGAGTTTTTTCTTGAAACATGCTTTCGCCTAGCTTTATATATAAAGCAACAACCAACCATGCGGAGGTAGCGCGGCCGGCGCCACGTACCGACGCCCAGGGCCGTTGAGGAGCCTGTGCGAGCTGTGCGCTCGCACAGGGCCCCCAAAATTCAGGGGCCTCCAATTTGGGTCCAAATATATGTATTGGTCAAGTGTGTATGTTTCAGTTTTTGGCCCATGTTGCCTACTCGCTTGAATCTCTCCTTTTGGGCCTCATTGCAGGCAATCTCCCCGTCCCGATCTGAATCTGATCGATCGATCGAGAGACGAAAAGGCATCACGTACGTATAGATTTCTTGCCTGTCTTTCGACCCGATTGAAATCGGCTATCTGGCTCTCTGTATAGATCGGAAATTAGCAGGCGACAGGCGGCCGGCAGCGCCGAAACCGCACGGAAATATCTGGCGCCAGCCGACACCACCGCGCCGTTCCGAACACAGATGACCAGCGGCGTTCAAGTAATCGGTGCCCTACAAGCTACTTTTTTTTCTAATTTTGATTGATACAAACTGCAAAGCCCTACTGCTCCCATATCATATTATTATTATTTTTCGGAAAATTGCTCTGCAGTTGAATTGTTTGGGGGGAATATAGTGTCACGCATCCAAGATTTTCAATAGTTGCTCGTTCAAAATCAAGCTTCAATCTTTTTCTATTCCGCTAAGCCTATAATCATGAGTTCCCATGGATTAATATTATTATTTTTGGTTTATAAATAAGAATCATCATGCATTCTAGAAATAGGAAGTATTATTCTACTAGCAAAAAGCATAGGAAGAGACAAAGACTAGAAGCAGAAGCTCAACCTCAAGGGGGTGCTCTTGATAAATTTGTTGTGAAAGGATCACACACTAATTTTGAAAATCAAACTCCATATACTAATATTGTTGAATTTCTACTTACGTTGTACTATGACACAAAAAAAGACACAACGAATTGGCGACAATAGCAATTGAAAATAATGTCTTGGAGAAGAGTAATTATGAAGATATAATTGGAGATTTCAAGGAACACAAGATGGATGACACTTTTCCGCACAACGAGGTTAGTTTTATTGCTTTAGTTATATCTTTTATTTTTGCATCGATATTGATAGATTTCTAAATATTGTACAAAATTACATAAATTTGAAATATATAATTAAGTGAGATCATGCTTGAATTTTTTTTAATAAAAAATAGGGCCCCATTTTGCTTTTCGCACTGGGGCGCCGAATTTCTGGAGACGGCCATGCCGACGCCGCGATGAGGGCAGCGCGGCTGCCGCCACGCACATAGGACCCACCACGCAGCCGCCGCGGCTCCATCGCCCGCCCGAGCCACCGGCCAGGCCGCGCCAGTCGCCGTTGCTACACCGCACGCCAGCGCCGGTGCCCCCGCCATGGCCACCGCATCCCGCACTGCAGCCACCCTGTGGGGAGGAGAAGGGGCCTCGCCGCCGCCGCCGCCTGGCGGCGAGGGAGGAGGAGGGTAGGGAGAGGAGGGGGCCAGCCGGAGCTAAGGATTCGCCCAGCCACCTCTCGCGGGAGCGACGGGGGCGAGGGGTCTTTTCGTCGCGGGCTAAGGGCATTTCTAACCGATCCCCTAAAAATAGAGGAGTAAAACGGCGGAGTAAACTTTAGTGGAGTAAATTTACTCCACTAAGTTTTGGTGTTTCTAGCCGATCCCCTAAATTTAGTGGAGTAAAACTTACTTTTGGTTACGCATTTCGTCGAACACTTGTCATGCAGCCTATAGAACACACATACAAGATGGATTGACTGAATATTTGTAAAAATACGACTTGGTGAGCTAACTCGCCTATAGAACACACATACATGCAGCCTACAGGCCATACATACAGTGGCAGCGGCTGAAATCCATCATGAGGAGCTTGCATCTTGTATATTGCACGAATGTTCTCATCAAGTGGATGAGCAGCATGCATCTTGTATATGCAATGTACATATAGTAGCACGGTGAAGTGCAAATTAGAAGATTGTGTTTTGTTAATTCTTGTGATGGATGAACAGACAGTTCAGTGTGCCATTCAAAGGCAGATGTTTCTGAACATCACAAGAACTGGCAGCGGAAGTGACCAAACCGAGCAAGGAATCCCGTCGGTACCTAGCAGACTGGGAGTGGATAGCGCCGGTGTCAATGCGGGTGCGACGACCGTGTTGCTTCTGCTTCTCGTGGCCGCCTGTCGCCGGCGCCATGGCCATGGCCGCGAGAAATTGGAAAGAGATGGCTACGGAACCCATACATACAGTGGCGGGGAGAAATTGGAAGAAGAACTCGTCGCGCCCCAGGGTCGCGTCTACGCCACCGAGAGTGCTCCCGCTCCGCCACGCTCAGCCGTAGAAGATTCCCCGTTGCCGACCCTCCCCTCCCTCCGCCTACGCCGCCGAGACCGCCCTGCCTCATGGCCGCGAGGGGAGGCGAGCACGCGGGAGGGAGCCCATGCGGAGGTAGCGTGCCGGCGGCGGCACAACGATCTCCAGCCGCCCCTCGCACTGCAGGTCGCCCAACGCGTCCATCGGAGCCGTCCTTCCTCCTCGCCCGACGCGTCCATCGGGGCCGTGCTTGCAGCAGCGGCGCGTGAGGGAGCAGCGCGCGGGCGGCGGTGGCGTGCAGGAGCAGCAGGGGGAGGCGAGAGAGAGAGAGAGCTGAAATTTTTAGTCCGGCCCGTATTAGTGGAGTATATTTAAGGAGAAAGTTGGGACCGGAGTAAAAATTTTATTCCCTTAGGGCGGATAGAGGATCGGCTAGGTGCCGGTTAGAGGTGTAAAAACGCATTTTGACTCCTCTAACCGATTAGAAGGGATCGGTTAGAAATGCGTATCACAAGAAGCCACATATGACTCCCCACGCAGGCAGTTTTCGTAGTACAGTTGCCATATGAGTTTCACCCAAGGTTGGTCAATTTGGCTGAAAAACATTTTGATACTAATATACTTCCTGTGTGTGGGGGGTGGGTGGGTCTGAACCTTAAGCTGGTTCAACACTATATATCTTCCGCCGTTTCAGGGCCTTCTTTCTAAAAAAGAATCTCAAGGGAAACCAATGGCAAAGGTCATGGGACCTAGTTCCACCTAAACATAACTAAACTGGAATAAGGTTCAGGTTAAATACTTTTAGAAAGTTCCATGTTCGATGTAAGATTATAGTTCAGTGTTCACGTCAGACAAAATAAAAGAACACAAATAGTCTTTTCTATTCATATTTTTCTAGTTTGTGAAGTTATGCCACAGTTTTTGTTCAGGTGTCACTTAGCTCTGCAATCTTGATATGTATCAAAACCAAGCCTCTTTTTTATCTCGAGAAGACAAATAAAAGCAGGACATGTAACAGACATAATAAAAGCATGGAACGAAACATGGTACAACGAATATATGGGGCATAATTTCGGGCAAAGAAAAATGGAGCAACAGAAGGCTCAAGTTGATCTGTACAACATCTCAAAAAAGAAAGAATGATTAAGGGCTCATTGAGCAAGTAGTCGTAAAGCCCACATCACTTCTTGTGTACTTCCTCTGAAGTCTGCGGGAATTTCTCTGAAGAAAGGAAGGAGAGAGGACTGTGAGCTAGCATCCTCCCATTCTAAACTTTCCAACCATTTTTGCTTGGCATATATTAGCGCTAACCTCTCGGCGGCCGCTAAGTTCCGTGGCAGCTTCATTTGCATGGGGCAACCATAAACGAGCAAGCCCATCAACGATGGGAAGGTGATTCTACCATCACAGATGCTATGCATGTTCTTTAGATTGCATAACGCAATGAACCTGAGTCGAGGGAAGGAACTTGTGGCAGGCAACATAGCTTCTTCATCGTTAGCCACCAACTCAACTATCGAGTTACAGTCACCCAAATATACTTTTTCGAGGCAAGGTAGCCATGTGATCCATGTGACTGACGTCAGATTGTTGCAATGTGAAATGGCTATATTACTGAGGCCTGAAAGGCAAGTGTTGCCCCCGAAAAAAGAAAAAAAAACAAAGAAAGGCAAGTGTTGGATCTTGTACCTTTGAACTCAACCCTCTAAAGTACGCCTTTCGTCTAGCGCCTGTCAGTCAGGCGCTGCACAGTGTAGTGTGGCGCCTAACTGTCGGGCCATTGCTGACCTCCTGCGTCCACATGACCACCGTGATGCTGGATATGCAGAAAAGTTTAAAGGGAAAAATAAATGCATTTTTAATCTCCATGTCCCTAAATTACTGTTAGTAAAAGTCATATGTATCGTTTTGGATATTAATTGTACTCGGAGCTATGTTATTTACATATGTATCAAATAAGTGCACAAGCATGATGTTCTGCAATAATAATAGCACACCTTTCCGATTTCGAGAGTGGATTTTCTACTCTCGGGTGTACTCAAAGTTTTAAATAGCGCGCTATAGCGCCGCTATAGCGGCGCTATAGCCGCTGGAAACTTGTTGCGCTACGATATGGACGTTTTCAGGTCGCGTGCGTTTTCACGCTATTAGCGCGCTAAAGGCAGTTAGCGTGGCACCCAAATAGCGTTAGCGTCCCGCTTCGATGCCCAAAAATTTCGCTCCAGAAACGAAATCGCCGCGCAGGCCAAAGCCCAAATAGCCCGAACCTACCGATACACACCCCATCCAACCCAATCGAGCAAACCCTACTCCCTTTCTCCCCCTCGAGCAAAAACAGGGGCGGCGCACAACCAACGAGCAGCTATGGCGGCGGCTGCGACCTGCTACTCCGGCGACTGACAGGGCTTCCTCACCACTCCCTCCCTGCGACCTTGGCATCCACAAGGCCGCGCAGCTGTTCCCGGCGACGAAGGCATCCACAAGGCCACACGTCAGATCTCGACGACGGCAAGGCAACTCCTGGCCACTTCCTCCCGGCCGCTCCCGGCCACACAGCAGGCAACGGCGACGACATCCATTAGGTGACGCAGCTCTATGCGGCGACGGTGTCCATCAGGCGACCATGGACCAAGAAATTCCACCAGCAGGTAAGCTTCTCTGTACAGAATATTGTAATGGATGCTAAAGTGGTGTGTACTGGTCGATTGACTAATTAGATTTATATATCACGGGAGGTTACTTGAGCTGCATCGGGTAGTATTTGACATTGAAAAGATTCAGGCATATGGGATTAACTAGATGAAGTAGTGTGTACTGGTCGATTGACCCACTGTAGTCTGTAATATATAGATGGCTGCCATTGAACTTATTCAGGCATATGGAATCCCTGAATCAGCTTTCCAAACAGGATTTTTCTCTGCAACTTGAGCATTATGCCAACCTTTGCTGTGATAATGAACTGCAGTATGTTATGTGCCTGCTGCCTTGTTATTTCTTTGCATTGGATGTAGGCTAGTTGATATATGTCAACTATCAAGTATATCGAAGTTGAGTTGATGACTGATCCTATGTTTATTTGTTTACATTTTATTGATTTATACCGAAACGCTAAATAGGGTTTAGCACGCTATAGCTGCGCTATAGCATTTCACCGATTTTGGATGGGCTGCCGCTAAGAGGCTTAGCGCGCTATTTAAAACTTTGGGTGTACTACACTCGAGTTTGCAAAAAATTGGAAAAACGTGATAATACAAAGTCAACAAAATCTGAAAATTTGAGACATCAAACTTTATCAAATATTCGAGCTTCTTGCAAAATTTCAGCCAAAAACAACATCTGAGGAGCTCTTACAAAAAAAATCAAAAAATGTCAGATTTTTTGGATTCTGTTTTATCACGTTTTTTCAAACTTTTGGAAACTCGGGTGTACCACACCCGAGAGTAGTCACACCTTTCGGATTTCAGAAGTCCGAGCAGTGTAATTGATTTCCCATTTCTTAAAACTGTAGACATGCAGGCAACACTAGTTCATGCTTCAGGTAAACCTATTGACAAGAATTCAGACTGCACCACAAACAATAGTCCAGCAACAGCAAGCGGACATGCTTGACAGTATGCGATCGGGAAGGAGGACAGCATATATTCGGACGACATCACCGAAATAATCCGAAGCTAGAAGAGCATTAGTAGTACTATTCGGATACGACAGGCAACAGTAGGAACACATGATGTTAAACTCTAAAAGATCAATTAAAAATACCTCTGCACAACAAAGCATTGGTCTGTTATCACTGCTATTCCATTTGTGACAGTATCAAAAAAAATGTGATGTAAAATCCTAGTGTTGTGCAATAGCATCGTAGCAACAGCAGCTTTGAGGAATCACATCCTCAATCCAGTAAGGTAGCACCATTAACGAATTTTTGTCTTGAAACAAATCATCTGTCAGTCAGGATGTTTGTTAACAAACTATATTTAATCTGTCCATGTGTAGAGAAGGATAAACATGGGGGGCAACAGGGCGAGTTATATTTTGTTAAGAGGATGTTTGAACTATCGTTTCGGTTAGCATTTGTTTGTTAGTGCAGCCATTTTTGTTGGAAAAAATATCAGATAAATGTAGTGCATAAAAAGGTCAAAAATCCTGGGATTGTGCAATAGAAACATAGCAATGGCTGTTGTCAGCCGTTGAAAAGATTCAGTAAAATCGCATGGTCAATGAAGTAGGCTGGCAACAAGGAGAAAGTAGTGCATTTTTACAGCCCAAGAACATTGTGTACCAAATGCATTCATTCAATTAGTGTAGCAAATCCAGCTCAATCATGAAGAGGGGCAGGGCCTCATGCAAGAGGCAGAGGCCTACCTAGTATAGTATGGTTTCCTTCCCCGATTGATTTTAGGGGCCAATAGGGAGGAGAGAGGAAGCCGCCGTGGCCATTGGAGGCCGGCGACTGAGACAGAGGAAGAAGTGATGTGGTGAGGTCCCTTTCGGGGATGACATTTTTTTACTCCTGTTGGGCTAGCTCACGGATCCCGTCTAATTATGTTTTGGGGCTGAGAGCCTCGCATGCAGTGTAATAAACTCTGCAGATTACATGATCTGGCACACTGAAATCTAACCCATAATTTCTCACAAATCCAAATCCATTGAGTTGTGACTGAGTTCCATGAGTGAATGGATCCCCCGCTCCAGAAATCATTTGCTAAACCCGCGACTCCATAAACTGATCAGCCTCCAAGAACTAACGGTGGTGGCATACTTACTGGATATTGTTATCATGGAATTCATCTGATCGATGGCTACAAAGTTGATTGAAGAAAAGCACTGTCCCCATGTCTTGGTACTACGCATACATTTTTATCATCTCTAAAAAAAAAAGGCCCCCACGTCGCCTTCGATGGGTGATATGGGCCGCAGCCCCCACATCTCCGGCAACTAGGAGTCCCATCCCGGGTCCTTCCTCCTGGCACCGCCGGCCAGATCTACTGGGCAAAGCCCCGTGCAGTGCGCGGCGAAGGGGCTGGCATCTTCTCTGCGCTGTGTTCTGTGGCGCTGCCCAGGACCTTCCCGAGCTCGGCGCCACAGCCGGCTGTCCTCCCTGCGCCTCGCGCCACCGGATGGTTGTGGAGGTGAAAGCGTAGGTCTTACCTGAGTTGGTTGTACCTGACAATGACGACGTTTTTTCTTTTTCGTTGGTACCTTGTTCAAGGCATTGCTTGGATATTCTCATACTGATTCTTCAGGGTGAAAACCTAGATTCTGGCCTTGATGGTTGGATCCAGTGATGCCGACTGCATTAGTGTCGCTCCCTTCCTGAAGGTGTTGCCGTTGAAGAACTTCATTGTCTGTGTGGAGTCATGAGATGGTTGGTGGACATACGGTTATTGCTATAGTTTGACAATCGCAGATCTGATCGCTTTAGACTTTTTTGTTTTTTCCTCACCTACGCATAGTTTCGGTCTTATAAGACTTTGCTAGTTGTCGGTGTCTTTTGAGTGTTGGCCGGGTGTGTGCTCATAGTGTTTGTATCCTCTTGATGCTTCATTTTGAGTCAATAAAATCCACCCTTTATCAAAAAAAAAATGTTTGGTGTGGTAACCGTGATTGTTACCGTTGGGCTGAAGGACTAACCCCCCCTCCCCCTTCGCGCCGCTCTCACGGATGACTCGTCGGAAACCCTACGCCGCTGCCCCTCACAAATCCCGTGCGACGGCGGAGTAACTCACGGCGATTTGATGGCACGTGGTGGTGGCGTCGTAGTGCATGGTGTTTGTCGAGTGAGGGGGGTGCAGTTGGACTCGTCCGGCATTCTTCGCCATGCGCCCATATCTGAGTCTCGGCAGCTGGGCTTGCGAGATGTGGCGCCCTCATTAGCGAAGTGGGGTTCGGCACGCTCACGGATCTGCATGCTAGGGATGGGCTCTTCGGGTGTGGGCCTTCTCGCTAGCGCCGCAGTGGCGCACGTGGCGAGTTGCGGCATTGAAGTGTCGACTTAGGGGTGTGGCGACCTGGTGGGTTAGTTGCATAGCGCACGACTGTTGCTGGCCTTGGTGCTCAGCGACCATGGTTTTGGGGTTCCTTGCCCATTGCTACCCACATTTGACGACCATGGTTTTGGGGTTCCTTGCCCATGGTTCACTTCACATGCTCCTGGAAACATTGGTTCATGTGGTTGAAGGTAGTGCGTCCGGTGGTGGTGGTGCAACCTGATGGTGCAGAAAACATTCAGATCTCTCGATTGGGTGCTGAACATGATCGAAACTACCAGGACGGAGCTCGCAGGCACAAGTTACCTAGGTTTGGGTCTCCAAAGAGTAATACCCTACATCCTGCTTCTTCTTGTTATTCATGGTGGAGGGATACCTCGTGCGAGGGAATACAATGGTGGAGGTGAGATTGCTATCGAGGGTTGGTCTATTTTAGAACAGATGGGGATGAGAGCCCTCTAGTCTCCCCTTATATACGCGGTGGAGACTAGGGTTTCACAGGGAGAGATGATATCTAGGTCGCCGCCACCCTTGGCTTGGGAAGCAAGATGGTCACTCGACGCTTATACTTTCCTGCTCCCCTTCAACGGCTGAGCCTTTAGGGCCCTCCTGCAGGCCTTCTACCGGGCTCCCCTCGGTGAGCCACCCCCGGTGCATGGTACCATCAGTAGCCCCCGAGCACGACGAAGCTCGCAGGAGCTACTCTTCGAGACCTCTTGTGGGATCTTCCTTTAAGTGGTGCCAGCTCTGTAGCATCTATCTAGGCCGCCGTGCCCCGATCTCATGGCTTCCCTTACCGTAGAGTATCGGAACAAGTCTCCTCTCGTGACCTCCGCATTTCTTCCAGATCGTCTGGTTGCCGTAGAATGGTTGGGCTGCCGTGGGCTGCCTATCGGACCTGGGCCGTTGCTGGGAAACCAGCGCCGCAGTTGCCTTATCGATTATCCGCCCTCCACGCATCGCCATCGGTGTTGATGAAATCTTGGGGAATCGTCGTTAAATTGCGAGGGAAATTCCTCCGCAACTGTTCCTTCTCCTTCCTCCGCATGTTTTCATTTCGAACCGCCATTAGATCCGGCGAGCTCAAGCGATGGAACGCCCGTCCAGCTCTTCCTCCGCATCTTCTAGGCGGAGCCCTGCCCGAGAACAAGCCGTGAGCCCGCCTCCACCTTCTCTGGCTGTGCTGCCTAATCTGCCTGAGTGGTCCAATGACTGGAGGAGGTCCTCCATCACCAGGCCTGACCTGGAGGGGCACCATCACCCGAATTTCCTATGATCTCGATCTCGAATAAATCAGCAACCAAAATTGCATCGAGAAACTAGTAATAATTGAAAAGGATTAATTTACATGGTATCGATCTAACTCAAAAGATAGCACCTAATTATGTTGTCGTTGAATTTCAGTTTTTGATCTCGATCGACAAGCTCGAAATTTGATGTAGATGAACTTGCCCATCAAACCACGATGATAATGTAGCAGGACCTGCATGGGACACCACTTACTGAGCTAATTCTGGCAGATCTCAAGATAGGGATCCTAAGCTAGGTGTCTTGGAACGATGGTAACAAGGACCCATGATTTTACCTAGGTTCGGGCCCTCTCGAAGAGATAATACCCTACGTCATGCTTGTGTTTATTGTATTAGGGTATAGTACAGAGTAAAGGTGTCTACCACGAGATTGTTGATATTCTAATGATCTATCGACTAGCCTAGCCTTGTTTACAAAATGTACCGAAGGTCTAGGATAACAGAAGTCCTAGTGGGCTACGTCTTGTCTTGTCTTGTCTTGTACGTCAACGATCCTCATAGATCATCATGGGCCGCCCAAAGTGGCCTGATACGTCTCCAACGTATCTATAATTTTTGATTGTTCCATGCTATTATAGTATCAATCTTGGATGTTTTATATACACTTACAAGCAATTATATATCATTTTTTGGGACTAACCTATTAACTTAGTGCCCAGTGCCAGTTGCTGTTTTTTGCCTGTTTTTGGTTTTTCAGAATATCAGTACCAAACGAAGTCCAAATGCCACGAAACTTTTTGGAGATTTTTTTCTGCACATAAGATATACTAGAAGCTTCGGGAGAGGGCCAGAAGACAGAGGAGGTGGCCACGAGCCACCAGGGCGCGCCCCAGGGGGGTGGCGCGCCCTGGTGCCTCGTGGGCCCACCTCTGCTCCGTTTGACCTAATTCCACCTCTATAAATACTCTAAAATCGGGAAACCAACAGAGGAGTCCACGAAATACTTTTTCCGCCGCCGCAAGTTCCTATTCTCGAGAGATCCCATCTGGAGGCCTTTTCCGGCACTCTGCCGGAGGGGGACTCGATCACGGAGGGGCTCTACATCAACCTTGCTGCCCTTCCGATGATGCGTGAGTAGTTTACCACAGACCTTCGGGTCCATAGTTAGTAGCTAGATGGCTTCTTCTCTCTTTTTGATTTTCAATACAATGTTCTCCTCGATGTTCTTGGAGTTCTATCCGATGTAATCACTTTTTGCGGTGTGTTTGTTGGGATTCGATGAATTGTGAGTTTATGATCAGATTATCCATGAATATTATTTGAGTTTTCTCTGAACTATTTTATGCATGATTGTTATAGCTTCGTATTTCTCTCCGATCTATTGATTTGGTTTGGCCAACTAGACTGATTTATCTTATAATGGGGGAGGTGCTTTGTAATGGGTTCGATCCTGCGGTGCTCAATCCCAGTGACAGAAAGGGACATGACACGTATGTATCGTTGCTATTAAGGGTAAAAAGATGGGGTTTATTCATGCGTGAGTTTACTTTGTCTACATCATGTCATCTTGCTTAAGGCGTTACTCCGTTCTTTATGAACTTAATACTCTAGATGCATGCTGGATAGCGGTCGATGTGTGGAGTAATAGTAGTAGATGCAGAATCATTTCGGTCTACTTGTCTCGGACGTGATGCCTATATACATGATCATTGCCTTGTATATCATCATGATTATTTACTTTTCTATCAATTGTCCAACAGTAATTTGTTCACCCACCGTATGCTATTTTCAAGAGAGAAGCCTCTAGTGAAAACTATGGCCCCCGGGTGTACCTTTATCATATATTGAAAATCCTAAAAATACCTTGCTGCAATTTTACTTTATTTATTTTATTTTGTATTTATGTTTGGTCTATCTATCTATCTATCACCATACAATTTAATCTTGCAATTAACCGCCAAGGGATTGGCAACCCCTTGTTCGTGTTGGGTGCGAGGATTTGTTATTTTGTGTGCAGGTGCTGCTAACGAGTTGTTGCGTGATTCTCCTACTGGATTGATAACCTTGGTTTCATAACTGAGGGAAATACTTATCTCTACTGTACTGCATCATCCCCTCCTCTTCGGGGAAATCCCAACGCAGCTCACAAGTAGCATGGCCCAAGATGGAACCGACAAGGGGGTCCTCTACCCGGCCCACCTGGCTGATAGTCAACATGGTGAGAGGCCCCCTGGCCTGAAGACCGTCGTACGGCGTACTCACCATGGAAAAGGGAAGATGGCGGTGACGCTCTCTACATGACCTCCAGCTATATCTGTCTGAGGGGGTGTACCCTTTCTTCTCGAACGAAACCGTGGAAGCTGGTTGGCAATGCGCGTAGTTTGGCTGAGGTAGCCCCATCTTTCGGATCGTGTCGATGAAGAGGAAGTTAATTACCATGCCACCCATCAGGACCTTGGGCAAGCGAAATCCGCCGATGATTGGGTCGACCACCAGGAGGAACTTTCCTGGATGAGGAACGTAGCCCAGGTGATCTTGGAGTCCGATCACTCGAGAAACTCTTTGAACGCCGAGGCGATGACATAGACCTTTCTTCGGGCCAGCTTCTATGCTGGACGGGTATCTGCTGCTTTGAATATCATGTTAATGCTGGTCAATGAGGTGGTTGGCGGGTGGTTTAATATCCACCCGCAAGTGATCAAGTGGGTTCCATGATTGTGCTTGCTGCGTGTGGCGATGGTGGGGAGTTGAAGCAGATAATCATGTCGATGGTAAACTCTAGGAGGCTTCAAAGGTTGATGTCGATGTTGTGGGTGAGTACGGGTGGTGTGTCTACATAAAACCACCTCCTCACGTCGGCTATGAATCTCATAGATCCAAAGATAAATTTCTGGTCTGGCATATGTATAGATCCGATCTAGGTTCACTCTCCGGTCGTCGCTACCCGTGCCTGGTACGCTAGCTGACGATACCGAAAACCATTAGCAGTTCCGATAGGGTGGTTCATATGAGTAGTAGTACCAGAGGGGATCACACATGGGGGATTACCAAGGTTCGGGCCCTCATGATGGAGGTAATACCCTACTCCTATTGTGATTGATTAACGGAGGGGGCCTATCTTGTGAAGGTTTACAAGGGGGTTTGGATATTGCTATCGAGACTATGTTATTGAATAGGATGGATCTCTAGCTACTTCATGGCCTTATCTTATATAAAGGTGACGAGGCATAAGGTTACAAGTTTGTAGGGCCACCGCTAAGGGGGAGAACCAGTTCGTAATCCTTTCTTGATCGCAAAGTTGGTGGAGATTCTTTTGGAAGATCGACTTCCTCAGCCTAGGATCATATCATGTCCCTTGTGTTGGGGAACGGAGCATGAATTTCAAAAATTTCCTACGCTCACGCAAGATCTATCCATGGAGATGCATCGCTACGAGAGGGGAGAGTGTGTCTACGTACCCTCGTAGACCGTTTAGCGGAAGCGTCTCACAACGCGGTTGATGTAGTCGAACAATCCTTCGAGCTCCACCGATCGAGTACCGAACGTATGGCACCTCCGAGTTCTACACACGTGCAGCTCGGTGACGTTCCTCGCCTTCTTGATCCAGCAAGACATCGAGGTAGTAGATGAGTTCTGTCAGCACGACGGCGTGGCGACGGTGACGGTGAAGTGATTCCGGCAGGGCTTCGCCTAAGCTCTCCGAAAATATGACCGAGGTGGAAAATGGAGATCGGGGCACCGCACACGGCTATGGGACAATTGTGTGTCTCCAAGGGGTGCCCCTCCTCCGTATATAAAGGAGGGAGGGAGGAGGCTGGCCCCCTAGGGGTGCGCCAAGTGTGGGGAGTCCTACTAGGACTCCTTAGTCCTAGTAGGATTCCACCTCCCATACGGAGTAGGAAAGGGGGAAGGGAGAGGGAAAGGAAAGAGGGGGCTGCGCCCCCTCCCATAGTCCAATTCGGTTTGGGCAAGGGGGGCGCGTGCCTCCTCACGTGGCCTGCCTCTCCTTTTCCCGTATGGCCCAATAAGGCCCATTACTTCTCCCGGTGAATTCCCGTAACTCCCCGGTACTCCGAAAAATACCCGAATCACTCGGAACCTTTCCGACGTCCGAATATAGCCTTCCAATATATGAATCTTTACCTCTCGACCATTTCGAGACTCCTCGTCATGTCCGTGATCTCATCCGGGACTCCGAACAAACTTCGGTCACCAATCACATAACTCATATAATACTATATCGTCATCGAACCTTAAGTGTGCGGACCCTACGGGTTCGGGAATGATGTAGACATGACCGAGACGACTCTCCGGTCAATAACCAATAGCGGAACCTGGATGCTCATATTGGTTCCTACATATTCCACGAAGATCTTTATCGGTGAACCTCATATGACAACATACGTTGTTCCCTTTGTCCGGCGGTATGTTACTTGCCCGAGATTCGATCGTCGGTATCCAATACCTAGTTCAATCTCGTTACCGGCAAGTCTCTTTACTCGTTCCGTAATACATCATCTTGCAACTAACTCTTTAGTCACGGTGCTTGCAAGGCTTCTGTGATGCTGTATTACCGAGAGGGCTCAGAGATACCTCTCCGATAGTCGGAGTGACAAATCCCAATCTCGATCCATGCCAACTCAACAAACACTTTCGGAGATACCTGTAGTGCACCTTTATAATCACCCAGTAACGTTGTGACGTTTGATACACCCAAAGTATTCCTACGGTATCCGGGAGTTGCATGATCTCATGGTCAGAGGAACGTGTATTTGACATAGTGAAAGCAATAGCAATAAACTGAACGATCATTTGCTATGCTAACGGTTGGGTCATGTCCATCACATCATTCTCCTAATGATGTGATCCCGTTATCAAATGACAACTCATGTCCATGGTCAGGAAACCTTGACCATCTTTTGATCAACGAGCTAGTCTAGTAGAGGCATACTAGGGACATAGTATTTGTCTTATCCACACATGTATTTAGTTTCCGGTCAATACAATTCCAGCATGAATAATAAACTATTATCATGAACGGGGAAATATGATAATAACTAATTTATTATTGCCTCTAGGGCATATTTCCAACAGTCTCCCACTTGCACTAGAGTCAATAATCTAGATTACATCTCCATGTAATTAACACTTAATCAGTTCTAAAGCTGATCATGTTTTGCTTGTGAGAGAGGTTTTTGTCAACGGGTCTGCAATATTCAGATCCGTCTGTTCTTGGCAAATCTCTATGTTATATGTAGATGCTGCTACCACACTCTGTTTGGAGCTACTCCAAAAGATTTCCCCACTATACTTATCCGGTCTGAGACTCATAGTCTTTCGGATCAGTGTTTAAAGCTTGCATCGACGTAACCTCTTACGACGAACTCTTTATCATCTCTATTCCTGAGAAATTCTTCCTTAGTCATCTTAAGGATAATTTGACCGCTGTCCAGTGATCTACTCCTGGATCACTTTGGTACCTCTTTTGCCAGACACATGGCAAGGCACACAGCTTGGCATACTTTATAGAACCTACGGCCGAGGCATAGGGGATAACCTTCATCCATTCTATTTATTTTGCCGTGTTCGTGATTTGAGTCTTACTCAACTTCACACCTTTCACCACAGTCAAGAACTCCTTCTTTGACTGATCCATTTTGAACTTCTTCAAAATCTTGTCAAGGTATATGTTTTGTGAAAGTCAATTGAGGCGTCTCAATCTATCTCTATAGATTTTGATGCCTAACATGTAAACGACCTTTACCTAGATCTTCAAGTCTAACTCCACTTCACACCAGCCAAGAACTTATTTCTTTTGACTTGATCCATTTTGAACTTCTTCAAAATCTCATCAAGGTGTGTGAAAATCTTTTATCAGGTGTCTTGATCTATCTCTATAGATCTCGATGCCCAAACCGTGGATAACTCAAAAACAGGTTTTTATTGAAAAACTCCTTTCAATTAATTCTTTATGCTTTCCAGAAATTCTACATCATTTCCAATCACATATACTTATTAGAAATGTTATAGAGCTCCCACTCACTTTGTTGTAAATACAAGTTTCTCCATAAACTTGCATAAACCCAAACGCTTTGATCACTTCATCAAAGCGAGTATTCCAGCTCCGAGATGCTTGCACCAGTCCATAGATGGATCGCTGGAGCTTGCAAACTTTGTTAGCACCTTTAGGATCGACAAAACCTTCTGGTTGCATCATATACAATTCTTCCTTAAGGAATCCATTAAGGAATGCCGTTTTGACGTCCATTTGCCAGATTTCATAATCATAAAATGCGGCAATTGCTAACATAATTCTGACAGACTTTAGCATCGCTACGGGTGAGAAAGTCTCATCGTAGTCAACTCCTTGAACTTGTCGATAACCTTTAGCAACAAGTCGTGCTTTATAGACGGTGACATTACCATCAGCGTCCGTCTTCTTCTTAAAGATCCATTTATTTTTAATAGCTCGCCGTTCATCGGGCAAGTCTACCAAAGTCCACACTTTGTTCTCATACATGGATCTAATCTCGGATTTCATGGCCTCAAGCCATTTGTCGGAATCCGGGCTCGCCATCGTTTCTTCATAGTTCGTAGGTTCACCGTTGTCTAACAACATGACCTCCAAGACAGGATTGCCGTACCAATCTGGTGCGGTGCGTGTCCTGGTTGACCTACGAGGTTCTGTAGCAACTTGATCTGAAGCTTCATGATCATCATCATCTACTTCCTCTCTGGTCTGTGTCGGTGTCACAGAAATTTCTTTCTGTGGCGTACTACTATCCAGAGGAGGTACAATTACCTCATCAAGTTCTACTTTCCTCCCACTCACTTCTTTCGAGAGAAACTCCTTCTCTAGAAAGGATCCATTCTTAGCAACGAATACTTTGCCTTCGGATCTGTGGTAGAAGGTGTACCCAATGGTCTCCTTTGGGTATCCTATGAAGACGCACTTATCCGCTTTGGGTTCAAGCTTATCAGGCTGAAGCCTTTTGACATAAGCATCGCAGCCCCAAACTTTCAGAAACGACAGCTTAGGTTTCTTTCCAAACCATAGTTCATACGGTGTCGTCTCAACGGATTTAGACGGTGCCCTATTTAAAGTGAATGCAACTGTCATTAATGCATAACCCCAAAATGATAGTGGCAAATCGGTAAGAGACATCATAGAACGCACCATATCTAATAGAGTACGATTACGACGTTCGGACACACCATTACGCTGTGGTGTTCCAGGTGGCGTGAGCTGTGAAACAATTCCACATTGTCTTAAGTGATTGCCAAAATCGTAACTCAATTATTCTCCTCCACGATCAGATCGTAAGAACTTTATTTTCTTGTTACGATGGTTCTCTACTTCACTCTGAAATTCTTTGAACTTTTCAAATGTTTCAGATTTATGCTTCATCAAGTAGACATAGCCATATCTACTCAAATCATCTATGAACATGAGAACATAACGATATCCACCGCGCGCCTCAACACTCATCGGACCGCATACATCGGTATGTATTATTTCCAATAAGTTGGTTGCTCGCTCCATTGTTCCGAAGAACGGAGTTTTAGTCATCTTGCCAATAAGGCACGGTTCACATGTCTCAAATGATTCATAATCAAGAGATTCCAAAAACCCATCTGCATGGAGTTTCTTCATGTGTTTAACACTGATATGACCTAAGCGGCAGTGCCACAAATATGTGGTACTATCATTATCTTTTGGCATTCGTGTTATGAACATATGTATTACTACGATCAAGATTCAATAAACCTTTCATTTTAAGTGCATGATCATCAATGATATTATCCAAATAGAATAACAATTATTCTCTGAAATTGAATAACCGTCTTGCAATAAACACTATCAGATATAATGTTCATGCTTAACGCAAGCACCAAATAACAATTATTTAGGTTCATCACTAATCCTGAAGGTAGAGAGAGCGTGGCGATGGTGATCACATCAACCTTGGAGACACTTCCAATGCACATCGTCACCTCGTTCTTTAGCTAGCCCTCGTTTATTCCGAAGCTCCATGTTTCAAGTTGCAAGCAACTGAACAAGTATCAAATACCCAGGTGCTCCTACGAGTACTAGTAAGGTACACATCAATAACATGTATATCAAATATCTTTGTTGACATTGCCAGTCTTATTATCTGCCAGTTACTTTGGGGAAGTTCCGCTCCTTGTGACATTTCCCTTTGCAATGGGAGCACTAAGTCTCGGGTTTGGTTCAGCCTTCGGTTTCTTCGCGTGAGCGGCAACTGTTTTACCGTTCTTCTTGAAGTTCCCTTTTCTTTCCCTTGCCCTTCTTGAAACTAGTGGTCTTATTAACCATCAACACTTGATGCTCCCTTTTTTTTGATTTCTACATCCGCAGATTGTAGCATCGCGAATAGCTTAAGGATCTTCTATCCCTTGCATGTTTATAGTTCATCACGACGATCCAGTAGCTTAGTGATAGTGACTGGAGAACTCTATCAATCACCACTTTATTCGGAAGTCTAACTCCCACTTGATTCAAGTGTTTGAAGTACTCAGACATTCTGAGTACATGCTCACTAACGGAGCTGTTCTCCTCCATCTTGTAGCTATAGAACTTGTCGAAGGTGTCATACCTCTCGACCCGGGTGTGAGCTTGAAAAACAAATTTTCAGCTCTTGGAACATCTCATATGCTCCGTGTTGCTCAAAACATATTTGGAGCTCCGGTTCTAAGCCGTAAAGTATGGCGCACTGAACTATCGAGTAGTCATCTTTTCTTGTCTGCCAGACGTTCATAACGTCCTCAGACGAAGCCGTAGGGGTATTTCACTGAGCGGTGCATTAAGGACATAATCCTTCTGTGCAGCAGTGAGGACAATCCTCAGATCACGGACCTAGTCCGCATAGTTGCTTCCATCAACTTTCAACTTCGTTTTCTCTAGGAACATAATAAAAACAGGGGAACTACAGCGCGGTCTATTGATCTACAACATAAAATTGCAAAGATTATTTAGACTATGTTCATGATAATTGAAGTTCAATTAATCAAATTACTTAAGAACTCCCACTTAGATTAACATCCCTCAAGTTTTCTAAGTGTAACATGATCCACATCAACTAAACCACGTCCGAACGTCACGTGAGGTGGATTAGTTATCAATGGTGAACATCTTTCATGTTGATCATATCTACTATATATATGACTCATGTTCGACCTTTCGGTTTCTTGTGTTCCGAGGCCATGTCTGTACATGCTAGGCTCGTCAAGTTTAACCCAAGTATTCTGCGTGTGTAAAACTGGCTTACACCCGTTGTATGCGAACGAAAGAATCCATCACACCCGATCATCACGTGGTGCTTAGAAGCGTCGAACCTTCGCAACGGTGCATACTAGGGGAGAACACTTATCTTGAAATTTAGTGAAGGGATCATCTTATAATGCTACCGTCGTCCTAAGCAAAATAAGATGCATAAAAGGATTAACATCACATGCAATTCAATATATGTGACATGATATGGCCATCATCGTCTTGTGCTTTTGATCTCCATCAGCAAAGCACCGTCATGATCTCCATCGTCACCGAGTTGACACCTTGATCTCCATCGTAGCGTCGTGACACCTTGATCTCCATCGTAGCGTCGTGACACCTTGATCTCCATCATAGCGTCGTGGTCGTCTCGCCAATTATTGCTATTACTACTACTACTGCTAACTCATAGCGGTAAAGTAAAGCAATTACATAGCGTTGGCATTATATACAATAAAGAGACAACCATAAGGCTCCTGCCGGTTGCCTGATAATTTACAAAACATGATCATCTCATATACAACAACTTATATCACATCATGTCTTGGCCATATCACATCACCAGCATACCCTGCAAAAATAAGTTAGACGTCCTCTACTTTGTAGTTGCAAGTTTTACGTGGCTGCTACGGGTTTGCAAGAACCGTTCTTACCTACGCAAAACCACAACGTGGTGTAGTGATTGCTTTTTGATCTTCTAAAAGAACCCTCTTCATTGAAACCGATTCAACTAAAGTGAGAGAGACAGACACCCGCCAGTCACCTTTATGCAACGAGTGCACGTAGCGGTGAAACCTGTCTCGCGTAAGCGTACGCGTAATGTCGGTCCGGGCCGCTTTATCTCACAATACCGCCGAATCAAGTATCAACTAGTAACGGCAAGCAATATGTATACACCCACGCCCACAACTCGTTTGTGTTCTACTCGTGCAAATCACATCTACGCATAGACCGGGCTCGGATGCCACTGTTGGGGAACGGAGCATGAATTTCAAAAATTTCCTACGCTCACGCAAGATCTATCCATGGAGATGCATCGCTACGAGAGGGGAGAGTGTGTCTACGTACCCTCGTAGACCGTTTAGCGGAAGCGTCTCACAACGCGGTTGATGTAGTCGAACAATCCTTCGAGCTCCACCGATCGAGTACCGAACGTACGGCACCTCCGAGTTCTACACACGTGCAGCTCGGTGACGTTCCTCACCTTCTTGATCCAGCAAGACGTCGAGGTACGTAGTAGATGAGTTCCGTCAGCACGAAGGCGTGGCGACGGTGACGGTGAAGTGATTCCGGCAGGGCTTCGCCTAAGCTCTCCGAAAATATGACCGAGGTGGAAAACGGAGATCGGGGCACCGCACACGGCTATGGGACAATTGTGTGTCTCCAAGGGGTGCCCCTCCTCCGTATATAAAGGAGGGAGGGAGGAGGCCGGCCCCCTAGGGGTGCGCCAAGTGTGGGGAGTCCTACTAGGACTCCTTAGTCCTAGTAGGATTCCACCTCCCATACGGAGTAGGAAAGGGGAAGGGAGAGGGAAAGGAAAGAGGGGGCTGCGCCCCCTCCCCTAGTCCAATTCGGTTTGGGCAAGGGGGGGAGCGTGCCTCCTCACGTGGCCTGCCTATCCTTTTCCTGTATGGCCCAATAAGGCCCATTACTTCTCCCGGTGAATTCCCGTAACTCCCCGGTACTTCGAAAAATACCCGAATCACTCGGAACCTTTCCGACGTCCGAATATAGCCTTCCAATATATGAATCTTTACCTCTCGACCATTTCGAGACTCCTCGTCATGTCCGTGATCTCATCCGGGACTCCGAACAAACTTCGGTCACCAATCACATAACTCATATAATACTATATCGTCATCGAACCTTAAGTGTGCGGACCCTACGGGTTCGGGAATGATGTAGACATGACCGAGACGATTCTCCGGTCAATAACCAACAGCGGAACCTGGATGCTCATATTGGTTCCTACATATTCCACGAAGATCTTTATTGGTGAACCTCATATGACAACATACGTTGTTCCCTTTGTCTGGTGGTATGTTACTTGGCCGAGATTCGATCGTCGGTATCCAATACCTAGTTCAATCTCGTTACCGGCAAGTCTCTTTACTCGTTCCGTAATACATCATCTTGCAACTAACTCTTTAGTCACGGTGCTTGCAAGGCTTCTGTGATGCTGTATTACCGAGAGGGCCCAGAGATACCTCTCCGATAGTTGGAGTGACAAATCCCAATCTCGATCCATGCCAACTCAACAAACCTTTTCGGAGATACCTGTAGTGCACCTTTATAATCACCCAGTAACGTTGTGACGTTTGATACACCCAAAGTATTCCTACGGTATCCGGGAGTTGCATGATCTCATGGTCAGAGGAACGTGTATTTGACATAGTGAAAGCAATAGCAATAAACTGAACGATCCTTTGCTATGCTAACGGTTGGGTCATGTCCATCACATCATTCTCCTAATGATGTGATCCCGTTATCAAATGACAACTCATGTCCATGGTCAGGAAACCTTGACCATCTTTTGATCAACGAGCTAGTCTAGTAGAGGCATACTAGGGACATAGTATTTGTCTATTATCCACACATGTATTTAGTTTCCGGTCAATACAATTCCAGCATGAATAATAAACTATTATTATGAACGGGGAAATATGATAATAACTAATTTATTATTGCCTCTAGGGCATATTTCCAACACCTTGGGCCTGGTTGGCCCTGAAGCCGGTCTATCGTCTGGCTTCCCAGGAGATGATCCACCCACATTACCTTGTACAATCAATAACTGCTTATAAAAATTCTATGGGTATGTTACCGTTTCAAATGGTTTATGCAACATCATGTCATCTACCTTGAAGATAAAACATAAAGCATATTGTCCTGTTAAACAACTAAATTATGATTTCAGATTGGCTGGAGAGAAAATGTTGCTTGACATGAGTGCTTTAGATGAATGGAGAAATTAAGCTTATTAAAATGCTAAGATGTTTGACAAGTGATGACCACTGACCACAATAAAAAAAAATTGTTCACGCAAGCATAAACACTGAATATGTTCACTGACACCACCTCATAGACTCCAGTACAATTACAACCAATTAAAACATAAAGAGTGCAGCTAAAAGGTTGACATGGCGAATACTAAGCATTCATTCAACGTGACCTCGATGCTCCTCTACCGAAATGCCCACTGGTTCTCCCTACGGATCTTCTCCTCCTCCTCAGGCAAGTAGTCATTCTTGATGTTGAAGAAATTACGGATCTCCTCTGGAGTTTTTCCACTAATCATGTCGGCAGCAGTCTGGCAAGTCAGGTTCAACAACCCCTTGATGTTGGGGTAACTTGCAGCCCGAGAGGGGGCAAAAAGAAGCATAGGGTGTCAGAGAGAAGCATCAATCTGTAATGCCTATAGAACATGGATAATTAGATAGATTGTCTTGCATTAAGATGTGTTGCAAGCTAATGAAACACAAAACAACACATGAAGTCACCTATCGTGCGAGAGAGAAGCATTAACATATGTAGCATAATCATAAAAACCATATATTGTTATGAGTAGTTGATGACCCACAAGTATAGGGGATCAATCGTAGTCCTTTTGATAAGTAAGAGTGTCGAACCCAACGAGGAGCAGAAGGAAATGACAAGCAGTTTTCAGCAAGGTACTTTCTGCAAGCACTGAAATTATCGGTAACGAGTAGTTTGATAGCAAGATAATTTGTAACAAGTGACAAGTAGAAATAGTAACTAAGGTGCAGCAAGGTAGCCCGATCCTTTTTGTAGCAAAGGATAGGCCGGAACAATCTCTTATAATAAGCAAAGCGTTCTCGAGGACACATGGGAATTTCATCAAGTCACTTTCATCATGTTTGTTTGATTCGCGTTCGCTACTTTGATAATTTGATATGTGGGTGGACCGGTGCTTGGGTGCTATTCTTACTTGAACAAGCCTCCCACATATGATTAACCCCTCTGGCAAGCATCCGCAACTACGAAAGAAGAATTAAGATAAATCTAACCATAGCATTAAACATATGGATCCAAATCAGCCCCTTACGGAATAGCGCATAAACTAGGGTTTAAGCTTCTGTCACTCTAGCAACCCATCATCTAATTACTACTCCACAATGCATTCCCTTAGGCCCAAAGATAGTGAAGTGTCATGTAGTCGACGTTCACATGACACCACTAAGAGAATCAACAACATACATATCATCAAAATATCGAACGAATACCAAATTCACATGATTACTTATGACAAGACTTCTCCCATGTCCTCAAGAACAAAAGTAACTACTCACAAATCATGTTCATGTTCAAGATCAGAGGGGTATTGAATAGCATAATGGATCTGAACATATAATCTTGCACCAAGTAAACCAACTAGCATCAACTACAAGATGTAATCAACAATACTAGCAACCCACAGGTACCAATCTGAGGTTTTGAGACAAAGATTGAATACAAGAGATGAACTAGGGTTTGAGATGAGATGGTGTTGGTGAAGATGTTGATGAAGATTGGTCCTCCCACGATGAGAGGATCATTGGTGATGTCGATGGCTTCGATTTCCCCCTCCCGGAGGGAAGTATCCCCGGCGGAATCGCTCCGCCGGAGAGCAAAAGTGCTCCTGCCCAAGTTCCGCCTCAAGATGGCGGCGCTCCATCCCAAAAGTCTTCTCCTTATTTTTTCTAGGGCAAATGGGCTTATATACCAGAAAATGGGCACCGGAGGCTGGCCAGGGGCCCCACAAGCCACCGGGGCGCGCCTGGGGGGGGGGGGTGGCGCGCCCTGGTGCCTCATGGGCACCTGGGTGGCCCCCTCTGGTACTTCTTTCTTCCAATATTTTTTATTTATTCCAAAATAAATCTTCGTGAAATTTCAGCTCATTTGGAGATGTGCAGAATAGGTATCTCCCTCCTTATGTAAATCTTGCATATTAAGAGAGAAAATATGGCACCCTGGCTCAGAGGACCGGTTTACCCAGTGTTTCCAACCCAGAGATCATGTCTTCTGGAAACA
The DNA here is from genome assembly GCA_039707655.1 of Elymus sibiricus. Taxonomy (NCBI): domain Eukaryota; kingdom Viridiplantae; phylum Streptophyta; class Magnoliopsida; order Poales; family Poaceae; genus Elymus; species Elymus sibiricus. Next base: position 4,651,439 of record CM077674.1, on the reverse strand, counting down.
CACAACAACTTGGAACAGAACAGAACTGAATTTTATTGAAATATCTCGAGTACAAGCTCATAATTTACATCGATAGTGAGGCCAAAAGCACTGCACGTGCTGAGACAATATCTACATTATTTCTGGAACATAGCAGGGCCTCAATACTACTGGATAGAACTACGGTGTAGCGGAACATAGCGCGGAAAACTCCATCCACAGGGGCACTGCCGTGGACACATCCTAGTTAGCGTAGCACGAACCATCGGGACCTCCGTCCTCCGTTTCTCCTGCATCTGGCATGATACGCCAGGTGAGTACTTGGAATGTACTCGCAAGCTCATGGCAACCAAAACAATGCAGCAAACAATAGCATGGCAATTAACATATTAAATACTGGGTTGCTTACTGTCACCAACTTACTCTCGTCTGGGTTGTCCCACAACCCACGGAATACTCATGAGCCATAGAGTACTTCCGAACATAAGACAAGTTCTTCCATCATTATTATCATTATTACGGTTGACCTGTCAGTGGCCTAGTACGGACTGTCCAATACCGTGGACGCGGCTATTCGAATAGATTCATAAACTCTGCAGAGGTTGCGCACTTTACCCACACTATGGAGCTCCTGGCCTCGTGCTCCCATTCGGGTGGACCGGTGCTGCTCCAACGAAACCTGCCTGACCCGTGACTCCCCTATCATACCACCAACAATCATACCCTCCCAGGGTCATGTCCTGGGTGGCCCATGTGTCACCCCGTGACACCTGCCACCGTCGTGGCCAAAATAACTGTCCCAAACGGGGACGCCGGCAAAATAACTCAACTGGGCTCACAGGATTATCGTCGTCTACCTGATCAGGGCAGCATGTACGCATAACCCTCCCTAGTTTGGTGGTACCGATAAAAGAGCACAAAGCCAGACCAAGTCAAGGCCGTCCCATACCGGCAAATGTGGCTACACGGATAAGTCCGGATAGGTGAGACTAGATCAACCAATTAGGTTTAGTTTTTACCAAGAATTTAACAAGCATGGGTATTTATCATGAATAACTAGTCATGGCAGTAGCTAGGCATTTAAATAAATTACTATGGATTATAACATATTAAAATAATGCATGAAATTCAATTAAATAACCAACACTATTGAAATGCTTCATGCAATGGATGACATGGCTTGCCTTGCTCTGTTGGGTTGTCCACAAACTCCTGGGCTTCAAATCCAAAAGAATTTCCTTCTGAAAATATTTTAAAAGTGCAAAGGAAAATGTCACATATTACTGTTCAGTTCACCAGAAATTCTGTGAGTATGGGAAAAATACCAACTTTTTCCAGAAAATAGAGGAGCTCAAGACAAACCCAGAGCAAAAAAGAATCAATTGATTTGGACTTATGGATAAAAAGTTATGGCTGGTCAAAGTTCCTGGTCAAATCTGGATTAAAACAGAAAATCAGAAAATCCACAGGGGGCCACGTCGAAGGCGTACTTTGCCCGGGCGCCTCCACTTACCGCTTCGGCGTGCCGCTGACGAATGGGCCCCGCTGTCAGATTTAAAAGGGGGAGGAGGAAACAGAGAGCGGCGGCACTCCGGCGATGGTCGCCGGCGATACAGACGGCGGCGAGGTCCGGCGACTACGGGAATGGATCGAGCGCTCAGAGGTGCATACGTACGTACCCGTAGCGTGACATGGGGTGGCCGGACGACGTCGTCCCCTTCCTCTCCAGCGGCGGTGGCTGGGCGTCGCCGGAGACGGCGATTCCGGCAAGGATTCAGTCGGGCAAGAGCTTGGGCGGGGTCAGTGGTGTGAGCTGAGCTTGCTCGAGCAGTCGATGGAGTGCGGGGAGGAGTGGAACGGCAAGGAGGCAGAGCTCGGGTGGCGGCGGATCTCCAGCGAGAAGCGAGGCCAGAGGGCTTCTCGGCCTTGGCTCGGGACTCGGGAGCTCGATTAGGAGGTGGAGGAGGTGGGGTGAGGAGTGGGGAGAGGCCGGGGAGGCCTATTTATAGGAGGAGGAGAGGCTTCGGGAACGGGCGGGGCTCGGGCCACGTCGCCGGCGCAAGGACGGCGAGCTGGCCATCGCGACGTAGGGCGAAGTGACGGGAGAGCTCAGTGGAGTAAATGCGGCAGTGGCGACTAGCGGGAGGAAGACGACGGGCGACAGGGCCACTGTGGCCGCACGGGTGCCACAGTGCCCGCGCGCGTGGCGGCCGGTGAGAGCTTCTCTGGCGAGGGGAAGGATCCAGGGCGGCCAGGTGGACGGAGAGGAGCTAGTCGGCGCACTGAGACAAGCTACGGCGACGCGAGGCAGTCGGACGGGACTCGTCAGACACGGGCGCGGTGCAGAGCGCGTGGTTTGGCATGCCACTGCCGTGCTCACCACGGGCATTGGTGTCTAGACGGCACGCGAGCCTGGCGTTTCTTGTCCAGCACGTCGACCCTCAATCACTTAGTCCCCCTATGCCTCTGGTTCGACTAGATTCACTCTGATGCGAAGTGTAGCTTCAGCTACAGTTTCTACCAGAGATGTTGAGAGAGATCTAGAGGACAGGTGAGCTGGAGATGGAGCCAAAGGAGATGTCTGGGGTGATCTATCTTGGAAGGACTCCAAGCTGGCCAAGTTTGAGGAAATTTCATCAAGATTTGAATATAGTTCATGTGCAAGTGTTGTTACTGGCACAAAAGCAAGATGAGCTTGTAGCACGCATCTGGTTGATTTGCTGGAGCTGAAAATTGGTGTAGGAGGGTTATTTGGTGGATAGAAGATGTCATAAAAATTGCAGCTCAATTGGATACCTCTAGCTGGCACTTCCTTCACAGAGGTTCCAATTGGACAGAAACTTGGCAGAATATTGCTGCTGAAAATTTGTACTGGGCAGGATGATATTTTTGGATATTGTGGAAGGATAGGTTCCCCAGTATCTTAGGGAATTATTTGGGAATTTTCTGAGTTGGGAAAATAAGAGTTGCTTCACAAATGGCCAGTACTGTCCAGAAGACAAATTGAGTTTTCTGGACAAAACTTTATACTGGACCATGAAATGTTTTTGAAGAATGTGGGAGTAGATGATGACAAGAAGGTGTGGTATTAATTTGGGATTTTTCTGATCACCAGAACTATAGGTTGCTTTGTAACCCATAGTGATGACAGATTTTCCCAGAAGAAGAAAATGAATAATTGGGAAAGATGGAGAATTAGAATTTGATCCAGAAGGTGAGTGACAATATTTTGGCAAGATGCTGAGGGCTTTGGATCAATGAGAGAAATTCATAAGTCCAAAGTCAACTGAAAAGGTTCAAACTTCAACCAAATTGCAAACAAAGCCAGAAATATTTTGAAAAGAAAAATTTGCCAAAAACCAGGGTGTCACAAACCTACCCCCCTTAGAATGAATCTCGTTCTCGAGATTCGGTTGCTCAGGGAACAAGTGTGGATATGCTGATCTCAGAAGATCCTCTCTTTCTCAGGTAGCCTCTTCCTCAGTATGATGGTCCCACAACACCTTGTAAAACCTAATTGTCTTACTCCTGGTAGTTCTTTCCATCTCATCCAAAATTCTGACAGGTTTTTCCTCATAGGTCAAATCTTTAGTCTATTCCAGCTCACTCATATCTGCCTGTTTGATCGGAGGTGCAATGCACTTTCTCAGCTGTGATATGTGGAAAACATCGTGAACGTCAGCCAACTCTGGTGGTAACTCTAGCTGATATGCCACTCTGCCTCTTCTAGCCATGACTGGAAAGGGACCGATATATCTCGGTGCAAGCTTTCCTCGGGTATGAAACCTCTTTATTCCTTTCATGGGGGTAACTCGGAGATAGGCATATTCTCCGGGCTCAAAAGTTACTTCCCGATGCTTCGGGTCATAATAGCTCTTTTGTCGGGACTTGGCTGCTCGAAGACGTTCCTGAATATCCTTGACTTGCTTCTCAGCCTCGAGCATTTAATCCGTGCCGAAGATACGGCTGTCTCCTGTCTGAGACCAATTTAAAGGAGTGCGGCACTTCCGTCCATACAGGGCTTCGAATGGTGACATCTTGAGACTTGACTGATAACTGTTATTGTAGGAGAATTCTGCATAGGGTAGACTATCCTCCCATTTGGATCCATAGGTGAGAGCACAGGACCGAAGCATATCTTCCAGTATCTGATTCACACGTTCGGTCTGTCCATCTGTCTGTGGATGATATGCCGTACTATGCTTTAGCACTGTTCCCAGGGCTTGATGCAATCGCAGCCAAAATGCTGAAGTGAACAAGGAGCCTCTATCTAATGTGATAGACTTGGGTACTCCGTGAAGGCTGACTATCCGGGACATGTAGAGCTATGCCAGCTGGTAAGCGTTGAAAGTGGTCTTTACCGAAAGGAAGTGAGCCACTTTCGTAAGTATGTCCACGATGACCCAGATAGCATCATGGCCTCTTGTTGACTTGGGTAGTCCAACAATGAAGTCCATGCATATGTCATCCCATTTCCACTGGGGAACTGGTAAAGGTTGCAGTAGCCCAACGGGTTTCTGGTGTTCAGCCTTGACTCTGTTGCAGATGTCACAACAGGCGACATAGTATGCTATGTCCCTTCGCATTCCTGGCCACCAAAAGGTCTCTCGCAAGTCCTGGTACATTTTTGTTCCTCCCGGATGGATAGAATATGCTGATTCATGTGCCTCTCTGAGTATTTGCTGTCTAGAGCTGTCTTGATCAGGCACACATATTCGGTGCTCAAACCATAAGGTGCCCTGATCGTCAATTCGGAAGGACTTGGCCTTTCCTTGCGGAATGCGCTCCTTGATTTCTTTTATACCTTCATCCGATTTCTGAGCTGCCTTAATTTTTTCCATAAGTGTCGAAGTAATTTCCATTGTATCCGGGTTGACTGGGCAGCATAGCACCATATTCAGCTTAGCAAGCTCTTCTCGTAGTCTTGGGTGGATTCCCTCCATTAGTGCATTCACGGTACATTGCTTTCTGCTGAGAGCATCGGCGACCACATTGGCTTTTCCCGGATGATAATTAATTCCGATATCATAGTCCTTGACCAATTCAAGCCATCTTCTCTACCTGAGATTAAGGTCAGGCTGAGTGAAAATATACTTGAGACTCTTGTGGTCCGTATATATTTCACATCGCTGCCCAATGAGATAATGCCTCCAAATCTTCAATGCATGAATCACGCCTGCCAATTCCAAGTCATGAGTGGGATAGTTCTCTTCATGAGGTCATAGCTGTCTGGATGCATATGCCACAACCTTTCCTTCTTGCATTAGAACGCAGCCGATTCCACGTCTGGAAGCATCGCAATATATGTCAAAGCTCTTGTGGATGTCTGGAAGAACTAAGACAGGGGCTGTAGTTAGCCTCGTCTTTAATTCCATGAAACTGCTATCACATTCTTCCGTCCAGGCAAATTTGTGGTTCTTTTTCAACAATTCTGTCAGTGGCTTGGCTATTTTTGAGAAGCCTTCAATGAAGCGACGGTAGTAGCCTGCCAATCCCAGAAAGCTACGGACTTCCATTACTGTGGCTGGTGTCTTCCAGTTTAATACAGCAGTCACCTTGCTGGGGTCGACAGCCACACCTTGTTCTGACAGAACATGTCCCAGAAATCCCACCTCTTTTAGCCAAAATTCGCATTTACTGAACTTGGCATACAAGTGATGGGTTCTTAGTCTTTCCAGGACAGCACGGAGGTGTTGCGTATGCGCTTCTTCATCTTTGGAGTAGATGAGAATATCATTGATGAATACTACCACAAATTTGTCCAAGAAGTCCATGAAGACCTTGTTCATCATGCTCATGAAATAGGCTGGAGCATTTGTCAGCCCAAATGACATGACTGTAAATTCATACAGGCCATATCTTGTGGTGAAGGCTGTCTTGGGGATATCCTCCTTCCTGATTTTTAGCTGATGATACCCCGTTCGAAGGTCAATCTTGGAAAATACCCGGGCTCCGTTCAACTAGTCGAACAAGTCGTCAATGCGAGGGAGCGGATACTTATTTTTGATGGTGACCTAATTCAGCTGGCGGTAGTCCACGCACATTCGTAGGCTGCCATCCTTCTTCTTAACAAACATCACAGGCGATCCCCACGGTGAAGTGCTTGGACGAATATACCCTTTTTGCAATAATTCATCCAACTGTTTCTTCAATTCCACCAGCTCGGGGGAAGGCATGCGGTAGTACTTCTTGTATATTGGAGCAGTTCCGGGAACAACATCAATAGCGAATTCTAGTTCCCGATCAGGTGGCATTCCTGGTATCTCTTCCGGAAATACGTCCGGAAATTCACTGACTACCGGAATCAGGTTTATATCTGTAGCAGTGGCTTTGAATGCCATTCCTTTCTTTGACATCATTCTGCAAGCAGTGAACTGTACTGATTGGCCTGCCGGGTTAACCAATGTCACCATCCTAGTGGCACAGTTGATACACACCTGGTGTGGTACCAACCAATCCATCCCCAGTATTATATCCAGTCCAGGGGACTCAATGGCCACAAGAGTAGCTGGAAACTTTACATCGTGTATCAAGATTTCCAGATCCTTGTATATCACATTTGTTCTGAGCATGGAGCCAGGGGATTGCACCACCATGATTTTGTCCAAAAGAGAAGGAGAAAATTTGTGCAAGGTGGCAAAACTCCGCGAAATAAACGAATGAGAAGCCCCAGAGTCAAATAAAATTATTGCAGGTATGTCGTTAACAGAAAACATACCAAGGACCACATCTGGTGCTTCGCGGGCTTCTTCAGCGGAGATATGATGGACTTGGCCGCGATAGAAGTTCGTATTGGGGCTGCATCCAACACTGTTGACTTGTGGCTTGAAGTCGGATGGTGGCTTCCCATTTCTTGCGGGGCACTGCTTGGAATAATGCCCACTCTGGCCACAAGTAAAGCATGTGTTGTTGTGACGGCAGTCCTCCAGCACAGGCTGTTTGCCGAAGGTCTTGTGCTGGCTGACAGGCTTATTGTTGTTGTGACCATTGTTCCAGGCAGGCTTGTACTCAGATGAACTTGGTTGCCAGATACGCGGCTTCTGCACAAACTGCTCACGGTTGTCCTTCTTGGGTTCGAACTTCCACTTGTGATCATCATATCCTGACTTGTGCTCTCGTTCGGCTATAAAAGCCTTGTTCACCAAAGTCTGGAAGTCTGGAAAGTCAAGCATACAAAGCTGACAGCGGAGGGTATGATTGAGTCCTCCTAGGAATCGGTCTATCTTCCTTTCTTCGGTGGACATGTCGTGGGTAGAGTACCGTGCCAGATTATTAAACTTGTTCAGATACTCACCCACTGACATATTCCCTTGAGTAAGAGCCAAAAATTCCCTCTGCTTCACCTTCATTATGCCAGTAGGAATATGATACTTGCGGAATACCTCTTTGAACTTCTCCCAAGAAATATCCTCTCCAGAAGGCCACATTATTTTTGTATTGTCCCACCATATAGCTGCTGGTCCCTCCAGGTAGTGAGTAACGAAAGGAACCTTATCTGCCTCATCACAGCGGGCTATGTCCAATTTCTTTTCCATGGTCCTCAGCCAGTCATCAGCTTCCATATGATCCACAGCTTGACCAAAACTGGGTGGCTTTGTACGCTGAAAATCAGACAGCTTAGAGTGTGTCCCATTGTGGTTGTTCTGACCCACCATAGTCTGCATACTTTTCAAAAATTCCATGAGATCTTGATTTCTTTTCTCTTCAAACATTCTCATAATCTGATCAGTGGTAGGTGACTGTGGGGGTGGAGGTGGCAAATCTTCTGGTGACTGTCCTGCCTGTCTGGCGGATCGACGAACGGGAGTTCCATCACCGCCTTGATTACTACACCTCTTCATCCTAAATTTGTTCCCATTGCAAAATACCGAATCGATGAGCAACATCCATAAGGGAAAGCATGGCAGTATGACACCAGAAAAGATGCCAAATAAAAAGAGAGAATAAAGCGAACAACATAATTATACAAGGCAACCCAACATCATACATGACAAGCTAGTAGGGGGATTATCATGACTAGACTGCTCATACGGCAGTTGACATATGCAGGGATGCTATGATGCATGCACTGAAACTCAAGCCTCCACTCTAGTGACGCCGGTGGCACGAACACTGGAAAACTGAAGACTCCTCGTCGTCTGATCCTGTCTCGGAATCTGAGCTGATGATGTGCACCTCGGCCTCCGGATCAAAGGAAACACGACGACGCTGACGGGAAGGTTCCCCCTCCGAGGGAGAAGGAGCACGACGCCGCAGCATCGGAGCAGCTGGAGTAGCTAGGAGTGAGGCCCACTCTGCCGGGGTCTCACGTCGGCTACCAGACGTAAAGCCTGGCGGTCCGAACGAGCTAGAAGGAGTGTCGGAAAGTGGAACGGGTGGAGTGTACACGGGTGAAAACGGAGGTGGAGGCGGAGACTGTGCTGCCGCAATGGCTGCAAGTGCCTCGCGGGCATGAGTCAGCTCCTCAGCTAGTGAAGTGATCATACGGTAACTGGCGTTCAGATAACGAGATAAAACACCAGTAGCACGATCACTCGCCGGGTCAACGGGTGCGAAAAGGACTCGCCCTGTCGTAGGCGACAGGGTGGGGTAGTGAAAGAAACCTGGATGAGTCTGCATCTCGACCTCGTGGAAGCGCAAGTCAGTGAGACCCTCCATCGCAACAAACTGGATCGCCAACTCCGGAGTAGAAGCAGTTCCGCCCTTGGAGGAACGGGAGTAGCTGCCAATATCCGAACTCGCAGTAAGAAAGGCTTCCGCGTGATACTCGTATACTGAACCAGCAAGCTTCTCTCGAAACACCTGGTACACTGGGTCTTCGCTGTTGGGATACAGCCGAAGCCAGACACTATGGAGCAGTACTGGAAAAGTGAATGGTGCCGGCTCAGTGGTACGAAACTGGTGCCATCTACACTCATCAAACCAGCGGTTAGCACAATAAAAAACTATATGCATGCCATGCAATGCAGCAATCAGATGCAACAAGCAAGACACACCAAGACTCCAAACTACTCGCGGCTCTAGCGCAGGGTTAACTAGGGTGTCCTACAGTCAATGCGGCTCTGATACCAAGCGTTGTGGCACCCCGGCTTAGAGGACCGGTTTACCCAGTGTTTCCAACCCAGAGATCATGTCTTCTGGAAACACACAACAACTTGGAACAGAACTGAACTGAACTTTATTGAAATATCTCGAGTACAAGCTCATAATTTACATCGATAGCGAGGCCAAAAGCACTGCACGTGCTGAGACAATATCTACATTATTTAAGGAACATAGCAGGGCCTCGATACTACTGGATAGAACTACGGCGTAGCAGAACATAGCGCGGAAAACTCCATCCACAGGGACACTGCTGTGGACACAGCCTAGTTAGCGTAGCACGAACCATCGGGACCTCCGTCCTCGGCTTCTCCTGCATCTGGCATGATACACCAGGTGAGTACTTGGAATGTACTCGCAAGCTCATGGCAACCAAAACAATGCAGCAAACAATAGCATGGCAATTAACATATTAAATACTGGGTTGCTTACTGTCACCAACTTACTCTCGTCTGGGTTGTCCCACAACCCTCGGAATACTCATGAGCCATAGAGTACTTCCGAACATAAGACAAGTTCTTCCATCATTATTATCATTATTACGGTTGACCTGTCAGTGGCCTAGTACGGACTGTCCAATACCGTGGACGCGGCTATTCGAATAGATTCATACACTCTGCAGAGGTTGCGCACTTTACCCACACTATGGAGCTCCTGGCCTCGTGCTCCCATTCGGGTGGACCGGTGCTGCTCCAACGAAACCTGCCTGACCCGTGACTCCCCTATCGTACCACCGACAATCATACCCTCCCAGGGTCATGTCCTGGTGGCCCCTGTGTCACCCCGTGAAACCTGCCACCGTCGTGGCCAAACTAACTGTCCCAAACGGGGACGCCGACAAAATAACTCAACTAGGCTCACAGGATTATCGTCGTCTACCTGATCAGGGCAGCACATACGCATAACCCTCCCTAGTTTGGTGGTACCGATAAAAGAGCACAAAGCCAGACCAAGTCAAGGCCGTCCCATACCGGCAAATGTGGCTGCACGGATAAGTCCGGATAGGTGACACTAGATCAACCAATTAGGTTTAGTTTTTACCAAGAATTTAACAAGCATGGGTATTTATCATGAATAACTAGTCATGGCAATAGCTAGCCATTTAAATAAATTACTATGGATTATAACATATTAAAATAATGCATGAAATTCAATTAAATAACCAACACTATTGAAATGCTTCATGCAATGGATGACATGGCTTGCCTTGCTCTGTTGGGTTGTCCACAAACTCCTGGGCTTCAAATCCAAAAGAATTTCCTTCTGAAAATATTTTAAAAGTGCAAAGGAAAATGTCATATATTACTGTTCAGTTCACCAGAAATTCTGTGAGTATGGGAAAAATACCAACTTTTTGCAGAAAATAGAGGAGTTTAAGACAAACCCAGAGCAAAAAGAATCAATTGATTTGGACTTATGGATAAAAAGTTATGGCCAATCAAAGTTCCTGGTCAAATCTGGATTAAAACAGAAAATCAGAAAATCCACAGGGGGCCATGTCGAAGGCGTACTTTGCCCGGGCGCCTCCACTTACCGCTTCGGCATGCCGCTGACGAATGGGCCCCGCTGTCAGATTTAAAAGGGGGAGGAGGAAACAGAGAGCGGCGGCACTCCGGCGATAGTCGCCGGCGATACAGACGGCGGCGAGGTCCGGCGACTACGGGAACGGATCGAGCGCTCGGAGGTGCATACGTACGTACCCGCAGCGTGACGTGGGGTGGCCGGATGACGTCGTCCCCTTCCTCTCCGGCGGCGGTGGCTTTCGGGCGTCGCCGGAGACGGCGATTCCGGCAAGGATTCAGTCGGGCAAGAGCTTGGGCGGGGTCAGTGGAGTGAGCTGAGATTGCTCGAGCAGTCGATGGAGTGCGGGGAGGAGTGGAACGGCGAGGAGGCAGAGCTCGGGTGGCGGCGGATCTCCGGCGAGAAGCGAGGCCAGAGGGCCTCTCGGCCTTGTCTCGAGGCTCGGGAGCTCGATTAGGAGGTGGAGGAGGTGGGGTGAGGAGCGGGGAGAGGCCGGGGAGGCCTATTTATAGGAGGAGGAGAGGCTTCGGGAGCGGGTGGGGCTCGGGCCACGTCGCCGGCGGAAGGACGGCGAGCTGGACGTCGCGACGTAGGGCGAAGTGACGGGCGAGCTCAGTGGAGTAAATGCGAAAGTGGCGGCTAGCGGGAGGAAGACGACGGGCGACAGGGCCACTGTGGCCGCACGGGTGCCACAGTGCCCGCGCGCGTGGCGGCCGGCGAGAGCTTCTCCGGCGAGGGGAAGGATCAAGGGCGGCCAGGTAGACGGAGAGGAGCTAGTTGGCGCACTGAGTCAAGCTACGGTGACGCGAGGCAGTCGGACGCGACTCGTCAGACACGGGCGCGGTGCAGAGCGCGTGGTTTGGCATGCCACTGCCGTGCTCACCACGGGCATTGGTGTCTAGAGGCCACGCGAGCCTGGCGTTTCTTGTCCAGCACGTCGACCCTCGATCACTTAGTCCCCCTATGCCTCTGGTTCGACTAGATTCACTCTGATGCGAAGTGTAGCTTCAGCTACAGTTTCTGCCAGAGATGTTGAGAGAGATCTAGAGGAGAGCTGAGCTGGAGATGGAGCCAAAGGAGATGTCTGGGGTGATCTATCTTGGAAGGACTCCAAGCTGGTCAAGTTTGAGGAAATTTCATCTAGATTTGAATATAGTTCATGTGCAAGTGCTGTTACTGGCACAGAAGCAAGATGAGCTTGTAGCACTCATCTGGTTGATTTGCTGGAGCTGAAAATTGGTGTAGGAGGGTTATTTGGTGGATAGAAGATGTCATAAAAATTGCAGCTCAATTGGATACTTCTAGCTGGCACTTCCTTCACAGAGGTTCCAATTGGACAGAAACTTGGCAGAATATTGCTGCTGAAAATTTGTACTGGGCAGGATGATATTTTTGGATATTGTGGAAGGATAGGTTCCCTAGTATCTCAGGGAATTATTTGGGAATTTTCTGAGTTGGGAAAATATGAGTTGCTTCACAAATGGCCAGTACTGTCCAAAAGTCAAATTGAGTTTTCTGGACAAAACTTTACACTGGACCATGAAATGTTTTTGAAGAATGTGGGAGTAGATGATGACAAGAAGGTGTGGTATTAATTTGGGATTTTTCTGATCACCAGAACTATAGGTTGCTTTGTAACCCATAGTGATGACAGATTTTCCCAGAAGAAGAAAATGAATAATTGGGAAAGATGGAGAATTAGAATTTGATCCAGAAGGTGAGTGACAAGATTTGGGCAAGATGCTGAGGGCTTTGGATCAATGAGAGAAATTCATAAGTCCAAAGTCAACTGAAAAGGTTCAAACTTCAACCAAATTGCAAACAAAGCCAGAAAGATTTTGAAAAGAAAAAGTTGCCAAAAACCAGGGTGTCACAGAAAAGGCATTAGAATTACTCCACAAAGTGTAATATTGATTAAAAACACTATAAATAATAGTCAGAAAACATGATGCAAAATGGACGTATCAACTCCCCCAAGCTTAGACCTCGCTTGTCCTCAAGCGAAAGCCGATATCGATAATCATGTCCATATGTTTAGAGAGAGAGGTGTCGATAAAAACAAAATACGGACATAGTAGCATCATGATCATTATTATAACAGCAATATTCATTATCATAAAACTTCTCATGAGCAAGTAACAATTCATCACAACAACAAAGTATAGGACATAACAAACTATGTTCTCAGTCAACAATGCAATTGCAATTCATCATATTTTCAGGAAGGGTCTCATGTAGGAGCTTTTTAGCAAGTCCACATACTCAACCATCATTTAGTCTTCTATGATTGCTAACACTCACAACATATATATGGAGCAAAAAGTTTCAGCCAGACACATCGAAAGATAGGGGCTTATAATTTCGCCCCCTAACTTATTTACCTCAAGGGTAATGTCAACAATAATAACTCATGATCACTCATATCCAACTGGATATATATGCCTAGATCTTCCCCACCACATGATGCTTGCATAAGAGAAAAATAAAAAGGAATAGAGGAGAACACTATTGACTCTTGCATAAAAAGTAAATACATAAAAGTAAAAGATAGGCCCTTCGCAGAGGGAAGCAGTGGTTGTCATGCGCTTTTTGTTGTTGGATGCACAAGCTCTTAATGCAAAGGAACGTCACTTTATATTGCCCCTTGTGATAGCAACCTTTATTATGCAGTCCGTCGCTTTTATTTCTTTACCATCACAAGTTCGTACAAAGCTTATTTTCCCTTACAATAAAAGTTCATACATATTTAGAAGAAATTTTTATTGCTTTATGCACCGATGACAACTTACTTGAAGGATCTTACTCAATCCATAGGTAGATATAATGGACTCTCATGACATGAAACTGGGTTTAAGGGTTTTGGATGCACAAGTAGTATCTCTACTTGGTGCGGATTTTTGGCTAGCAAAGATATTGGGGAAGCACCACATGTTGGAGGATCTACGACAATATAACTTCTATGTGAATATAAGCAAACATAATTCATTACGTTGTCTTCCTTGTCCAATGTCAACAATTTGACAGAAAATACTCAATGGGGGCTCACAATCATAAAAGATGTCGAAGATAGTGTATTTGCATGTGAATCTTCTCTTCCCTTATTAATTTTTTCATGAATTGCATCATTGACCAATGCTATGTTTGTTAACTTTCAATAAATTTTACCACTTATACTTTTCTTTATGTAATGTCATTACTTTCCATAAGATTAGCATATGATCTTTTTCATTATTTTCATTGCTAGGATTGAAACATAAAAGTAAAGAAGCAAGAACTCAAACTACTCTTTATTATAAAACTCTCAACTCAATTACATAGATAGATAGATCACGAAACTAGCACTCGAAAATAGATCATACTAAACTTTTATTCAACTAGATCACAAAATAACTAAGGATCGAACTAAAAATAGGTAAAGATAATAAAAGTGATGGTGATACGATACCGGGGCACCTCCCCCAAGCTTGGCACAAGCCAAGGGGAGTGCCCATACCCATGTACTCAAGTTTCCTTCTTCGGTGATGGTGGTGGTGATGAAGTGATGGGCTTGTCCTCCGGCTTTCATGGCATAGGTTCCCCATCATAAAAAGATGAACGAGTCTCCGGGGTCGTGAAACTTGCAGCTAAATTCATACCTTTGAATCTTGCCTCATACTCAAAAATTTGGTTTTGAAGATCATAGATTTGGCCTTGGAGGTAGTCAATTCATTCATTGAGCTTGAAGACGATGTCCCCCATTGATTGGCCATCCACCTTGTGATCACGGGGGAATTCCGTGATCATGGAGTGGTTGGCGCTGAGTCCACGTTCTACCATCCCTTGGCACTTGAAAATCTCCTGCTCCACCGCTTCGAGCCTGGCCTCCACGCTCCCGGTCTTCTTGGGTCCTTGAACATCCCGGTTGTGAAACACCCCCTCACGCATCTCGATGGCTTGAGGGTGTTTCATCACCTCCGGTAGGTAGGGGTTGATGACCTTCTCGTAGAACTTGTCCTTGGAAGAGCTTGGTGGAGCCATAGCAATATAGATCTGTCAGAAAAATAGCACGAAACAGGAACAGAGGATATTTCTGCGATGCGGTGGTCAAAACGTCCGGGAGTTTATATAAAGATTTTTTATCTTGCAAAACAAGTATTCCAGAAGAAAACGGAGTCGGGAAGGCTCACGAGGGGCCCGCGAGCCACCAATGCACGCCTGGGGGGGTGGCGCGCCCTGGTGCCTCGTGTGCACCTCGTGGGTGCCCTCGGCTGTTTCTTATTGTTGTATTTTTTTTCTAATATTCCAAAACTGACAGAAAGTAGTTTTATGGAATTTTTGCAGTCCGTTTACCTACCGTATCACATACCTTTTCCTTTTCAGGGTTCTGCAGTGTTCTGGAAGGTCTCTCTTATGTATTCCTCCGGTGTCATTGTTTCAGTAATATTAGTTTCAACATTAATGGGAGTACCTGAAATATAATGCTTAATTCTTTGCCCATTCACCACTCTCGGATTAGTGCCTTCGGAGTTGTTTATTTTGATGGCTCTGGAGCGATAAACTTCTTCGATGATATACGGTTCTTCCCATTTAGAGAGAAGTTTTCCTGCAAAGAATCTCAAAAGAGAATTGTACAATAGAACATACTCACCCACTTTGAATTCCCGTTTTTGAATTCTTTTGTCATGCCATCTTTTAACTTTTTCTTTAAACAATTTGGCATTTTCATAAGCTTGGGTTCTCCATTCATCTAGTGAGCTAATATCAAATAACCTCATTTCACCGGCAAGCTTAAAATCATAATTGAGTTCTTTAATTGCCCAATATGCTTTATGTTCTAACTCAAGAGGTAAATGACATGCTTTTCCATAAACCATTTTATAGGGAGACATACCCATAGGATTTTTATAAGCAGTTCTATAAGCCCATAATGCATCGTCAAGTTTCTTAGACCAATTCTTTCTAGATCTATTGACGGTTTTTTGCAAATTTAACTTTATTTCTCTATTGCTCAATTCAACTTGACCACTAGATTGAGGGTGATAGGGAGATGCAATTCTATGGTTGACATCATATTTAGCAAGCAGTTTACGGAATGCACCATGAATAAAATGTGAACCACCATTAGTCATTAAATATCTAGGGACTCCGAACCTCGGTAAAATAGCTTCTTTAAGCATTTTAATAGAAGTGTTATAATCAGCACTACTAGTTAGAATAGCTTCTACTCACTTAGTAACATAATCAACAGCAACTAAAATATGAGTATACCCATTGGATTTAGGAAAAGGTCCCATACAATCAAAACCATAAAGATCAAATGGTTCAATAGCAAGTGAATAATTCATAGGCATTTTCTGACGTCTACTAATATTATCAATTTTTTTACATTCATCACAAGATAAGACAAACTTACGAGCATCCTTGAAAAGAGTGGGCCAATAAAAACCAGATTGTAGTACCTTATGCGCAGTTCGGTCTCCCGCATGATGTCCTCCATAGGCCTCGGAGTGACACTTACGTAAGATTTGTTCCTGTTCATGCTCAGGTATATAACGTCTAATAATACCATCTACTCCTTCTTTATAAAGTGTGGGTCATCACAGAAGTAATGTCTTAAATCAAAGAAGACTTTTTCTTTTGTTGATATGTGAAATTAGGTGGTATAAATTTAGCAACAATATAATTAGCATAGTCTGCATACCAAGGAGTCACTATTGGGAAAGGGCTTATAGGAGATCACAAATTAGTGGCGGGCACGGCGGGGCACCCGCCACAGCTATTTTTGAAAGCTAGCAGTGACGAGCGCCAAATCCTGCCCGCCAGCGCTATGCAAGTAGCTGTGGCGGGATGCCAAGATAACCCGCCACAGCTATGCATTTTCTAATTCGTGCCCGGCTGGGAAGCTACTGTGGCGGGCGCCGACGGTTGCCCGCCACAGTTCACTTGCACATCTGTGGCGGGCGGCGTTTTGTACCCGCCACGGCAATATTTGGGCACCCACACGCCAAACGTTTTCAAATATTTTCAGATAGGGGGTGGCGGGTTCTGGCAGGCGCTCGCCACAGCTATATTTGGTCACGGTGCCGCCTCCCACGCTTATACTGGGGTGGCGGGCTACTCCGTGCGCTCGTCACTGCTACACACGACCTTACCTACCCCCCGCGCGGCAGTCGGATCTCATTCTAAACGCAAACTCTTTCTCCCTCCTCTCTCATCGCCGCCAGCGTCGTGGCGTCGTCTGTCGCCACCGGCGAGGTCGCCGTCCACCGTCTCAAACGGCGTCGAGGAGCCAATCTTCCCCGTCGCCCGTGCCGTCCGTCCCCGCCTCGAAGTTCGTCCGCGTCGCCGTGCAACGCTACCTCGAACTACTTCCCCGTGACCGTCGCCCGTGCCTTCCTCCGCATCCAACGTCGTCCTCGTCTCCGTCCAACTCGCCGTCCGCCGACACCTCCGCCAATGATCTCCGCCTCGTCCAGCGCGCCATCCGACTCCGGCCCGGTAAGCACACCTCCGTCGAACTTATCGTATGGGCTTCATATGGATTGAAATATTTATACAACATTTTATTAGTGTAGTTAAAATGTACAACATATGAATAAAAATCTAGTACAACATTTTATTGGTGTAGCTAAAATCTGTTGTATGATGTACCATTGAATCTTCATAAGTGAATGTCTTAAAATTGAATCCGTGTGCTAGACAAAATGTATTACATATGGATGAGCATATGGTACATTAGTTTTTTCATGATGCAGGTGTATTCATAGTGAGTGCCAATGTTTTTGCGAAGCGTGGATTAAGTTCCGTTTCACTTAATTTCTGGCACTCAATATGTCCAATTTCTATCAAAGGTCATGCTGTTTTTTTTTCTAAATGTTATATCTAAATGTCAAATTGTTTAATGCGATTTAGATGAAGAAGCCACAACGCCTCGTTAGGACTCCTACAGCCGTAGATGGAATTCCTAGTGCACGAGGGGGCTCAGTACACCGAGATCGTGCTCGCCTATGTCGAGAGTGCTCGAGCAGCCACCGAGAGCGCTCAGTCATATTCCGAGAGCGCTCAGGCATATTCCGAGAGCGCTAGAGCAGCCGCTGTGAGCGCAAGAGCAGCCGCTGCGAGTGCGCAAGCAGCCGCGGAGAGTGCGCGAGCAACCGTCGAAACTGTGAGGACCACCCAAGAGGAGATCACGAAGATGACGGAAGGCGAGGATAGCTCATGATGGATGGAGCTGAACAACTAGTGCACTGCTTTCATGTGATCTATATGATCGATGTGTGTGAACTTAATTTCTATGTTGCTATGATGGAGCTCTACACTTTTGTTTCCGAACTACTAATGAACTGTGCAACGTGGTGATTTGTATCGTCTATGGTGCTATGAACATTATGATGTGACTTTACTCTATGTGATTGGATAACTATTGAATTGACTTGTTGGCTTCTTTATTTATTTACGTAGATGAAGTGGAACTGGTATGTGGTGTACATCGAGAAGAATCCTGGAATTTATGATTCATGGGAGATATGCAAGTGTAACACCCCTGTGTAATGAGCTACAGTAATCCATCATGATTATGCTAATTCTCTGTAATTTGCAATGCTTGATCATGTTGGAATAATATCTCATTTCAAATTCCTCCACTGGATTCAATTCAAATTAAAAGTGAAATTTGAAGTTGCTCAAAAATTTCTGGAAAATAGTTCATGTTGTAACAAAAATTCCAAAACAAATTAATGTTTAGGATAACAACATCACCTATTTTCCTAAAATGGGCTAGAGCGTTAAAACAGTGCAAAAACAGCAACTTTAATGCCATATCCATTTATGAAAAATTCAAATGGATTCAAAAATTGCCCAAACTTTTTGTGGCAGAGCAGAATAATGCAATGTAATTTTGTTGGCCAATTTCACATTTTACAAAATGCATTTTGGCAGCTCATCTATTTTTCTAAACTTTCTGTAAAAAGAAAAACAGAAAAAGAAAACAAAAAGGCCTAGCCGACTAGGCCTAAGTGCACAGTGCACTTGGCCCAGCCCACCCCGGCATGTCTCCCTCCTCTCTCTCTCTCTCTCTCTCTCTCCCTCTCGCCGTGTCGCCCGCGCCGTGGCCGAGCCGGCGCGCACCGGCTAAACACCGACACCGCGGCGCTACAGGGCCGCGGAGAGGATAAGGGCGACGCCCACGGCCTTCCCCGTCGCCCAGATCCACTTCCCCCCCCTCTCTCCCTCGCTCGCCCGAGCTCTCTCACCGCCACCCGAGCGCATCCGCCGTCGCACGCCGTCGTCCTCGCGGCCACCGTCGTCCCCGTGCCGCGCCACCATGTCCATCCGCTCCGCCGAGATGCACTATGCTGTCCACGCCGACTAAAGCGAGCCGGGGAGATCCACCGCGCGGATCCACGCCGTCCTCCTCTTCCTCGGGTCGCCGCCGTTGACAACGATTCATTTCCTTATTCCGTGTGATTTTATGTTCTGTTTCACTTCTTTACAATATTAGATATTTTGTTTCAGGGCACCGAGTCAGCGTTAAAATCTGTTCTTGGCAGACTTGACAATAATTCGTTTGCAATGCTCCAGTGGCTCATATGGTAGTTGAACAAAATGAAAATTTTCAGTGTTCCATTATTCAAGGTATTCTTGTTTCACCATTACAAGATAATAACAGTAACACTAATGATAGTTCTTGTACTCTAATTTAGTTCTTTGCATCTTGTCAAGCAGTTGATTTATTAGGTTGACGCATTGCCATGCTATAGTGTCTTGATATTTTTATGCTTCTACCATCTTTTCTTTTTCAAGTTGCAAGTGATCGGATCCATGAAATTGAATATCAGGAAATGCGAGGATTGTGTCGGTGACCAGAGATGAGTCGCTGGAGTATTTTCCAGAGAACAAGGCTCTCTTCAACAAGATGATCATTCACATAAGATAGTTGTACTCTGCCCGAGAGGTTAACAAAGATGATGCCATGTGAATATCGAGCATTGCATCCCAGTGTTCAGCCATTGTTTAAAAAAAATCCCCATGAAGATGGCTGGCAGCAAGCCTCTCCCAAAAGATACAACTCTAGAACCAGTTATGATAATTGTTGTTGGCATTTTTATATAGACTAAAATGTGTGACATTGTTGTAGCTTAAACTTTACTATAATCGATGGGTGATATTTTGTTCGCCCTATTTTCTACCGGTGTTTGTGCCTAGACAAGTTAACGGCAAGGTGCTTGAACGTCTAATATTTATTGCTAATTTCTGCAGTTTTGAAAGGTAATGATGCCTCCCGTTGTATAAATTGTTTGATATATTGTCCTTTTCTTCACAACATGAATCAAAAAGAGATAAGAATATCATTTTTTAAATGTGTGTATTTCCATAGTGGCGGGACTCACACAATTTTATTTTCTGTTTTCAAAATCTTGAGAAAAATACTTCATAACTAGAATGGATGAGAAAAATACTTTATCTCTAGATTTTGATTCTGATAATGTTGTTTGCTTTCTGTCGGGCACTTTTCATCGTTTTCAGTCTTTTTAGGGTGTGACATAAATTCACTGGTGAGAAGGCAAGACGAGCTAACCGCTCGGTGTAGATCAGGCCCCATGATGCCTTAAAGAAGATGAGCGGATCATAGTCACCGTCATTGTCGAATATGATAACAAATACGTTATTTATTTGTTTTTTTTGGATTGGGAAGGCGGAGATGCAGATATAGTTGGTGAAGAAAGAAGATGGTACAAGAGAAGTCGACAACGTAATGTGCATGTGGATCTTTAATAGTAGAGATATTTTACATAATTGGTGTAGAACCATGAGAATATTTAGGTCATGTTGCAACATATCATTCGCTTTTCTTCCTTAGGTGCTTCAATTTGACCTTCCCATTTGATCTTCAAAATTTATCTCTGCTTGGGAATCACAATGGTCAATGAAAAGGTGGGATGCGAGAAGAAATTTTTTAGTGCTTGTTGTAACGTGTTTGAGGCATTTTTCCCATAGGAACGCGTGGGCATTGTCCTAGTATTTATAAAAAACTCTTTCGAATTGTCCACGATTTTTGGACAGCCCATGGATGTGTAGATTGGGTTCATTTCCATGATCTACTCCAATTCAGGAGAAATTTTTGGTAGCATCTCCCTGTTGTTCTACGGATACACATTCTCTTGGCTTGTTGCTGAGACATGCATTTGGAGAACAGTGGGGAGGTGCTGCCAAAAATTTGTCTTGGATTGGAGTAGAGCATGGAAACGACCGAATCTACACATCCTCAGGTGGGATTAGGACCTACTTTACCTATTATATAGTTTGATGCATGCTGTTTCCCTCTAATGGTAAAATCTATACTATCCCCAACTATGACTTGTTCAGTTTGCTTATCTTTGAATGGATGTAATTAATTGAACAAATATTGGATGGAAATAATTGTTGAATAAAAAATATTATATATGTGTTTCCCAATTTAGCAGATAATGGATCGCTAAGACCAATGAATTCTTGGAAGTGGTATTTGCTAAGGCAATGGGAGCTCATGGCCCGTTGTGCCTTTGCTGTCGTTGCTGAAACACACGTCCACCAAAAAAGAGGAAATGGTTAAACACCTTACCAAGAATGGGTTTACGGAAAACTATACCCGATGGGTCTACCATGGTGAGTCCAAACGTGCCAGAGCGGATGTGCTGCGAGAGCGCGCCGACGATAGCGACTACTATGTGATAATCCCCAAGTACATGGAAATGTTCTAGCACTTTGCAAAGTGGAGGTGGAAGTATATGAGTGTCGATACCCCATAGGAGCTAAAGGTAGGTTTCCTATTCTCTCAGGTTATGTATGCCACTTACACAAGTATCTATGCACTTTATGTTTACTTTACCAAGACTCTCTATAACTAAGATAGGTTGCAAGGAGATAACTAAAGTAGTTAGCAAGATAAAAATAAAAGTTAGATTTTGTCATATATTAATTTGCAAAAATAAAAAGAGAGCTTGAGTTTGTGTTTGTGAAGGTGGTGGTGAAATTGTCCCTAGGCAATTGATAACATAATATAATCGGTACACATGCTTGTTACAATTGTTATGCGAGAGAGGCCAGTGCTAACATGCTACATTCGCCGACCCTCACATGTACTTATGATTGAATCCTTAGCAAGCATCCGCAACTACTAACAATAATTAAGGTAAAAACTCAATCATAGCCTTATCTTCCTCTAGGGTTCCTCTCGAATCCCCTATGCAATAACTCATATATGTCTAGGTCCATATTATGTCACTTGTCCCCCTTTCATATATTTATCATAACACATTGCTTACCCTAAAAAGTGCGATCCAATATAAGTGTGCACCCTTATATTAGCATAAAAGGACAACACCATAACAATTCATACAATTCATACCAATCATACCAGATTACCGATGCCATAGGGTAGATAAATGCAACTTTAAAACTTTCAACATAAAGAGAGGAAACTTGATAGTATTAAGATATCTATAACCTTTCTTCTCTCTCTCATAATAATTACACGTACGTGGAATCATAATCAAACTCAATGATATAGCTATCACATAAAGCATTTTTCTCATGATCCATATGCATAAAAGCTATATTACTCTCCACATAAGAAATTTTCTTCTCTTTGATACTAGTGGGGGTAACATCAATATCATAGAAAGAATTATTCTCAATAATAGATTCATCATTAGTCCCAAATAAATTTTCAATGCCATGAAAATATCATAATTGTCTTCCCAATCATGACAGTCATCATAAGTAACAATAGTGGCAATAGACATAGTTTCATCATAAAAAGCAATACTTTCATCAACTGTGTCTTTATTTGGGATAGTGTCATCTAAGGTAAATTCCTCCCCAAGAATTTTAGCTACCCACTTATCATAAGAGAGACCACGAACTTTTTCGTTATCATAATATTCATCATCTTTATCACTTGAATCATAAAGTTTGTCATGTCTATTCCAATCATACTTAAAAATTCAAAGAGCAAGCACCAATAGCTTTTTCTTCTTTAATTTCTTCATCATGTGCTATTGGTTCTATACCTTTCAAATAACTACTAATGAGATTTTCAACTATCTCACGGATCATCAGATCTTTTTAATTTTTCTTTTGTTGAATCACCATTGCTTCTTTGGAAATAAATAATTTTGTAGTTTTTGATATATAACCAAAACAAAAATGTAAACTAAGATGAAAATTACAACTAGGCAAAGTAGATAACAAGAAAGGCTTCCCCCGGGCGCCAGAAAATGCTTCTGTTGCTCAGTAATGTAGCAACCTTGTTGGGCCCCAAAGCACAGGGGATTGTAGGCAGTGGCAAGTCTTTTCCCCTCAGGGAGAAACCAAGGTATCAATCCATGGAAGCAATGTCTCTAGCACATCTATCAGCTCTACAATGCAAATAAAACTCACTTGTGCCCCCCCAACAAGTCTAGCAAGGGTGTCAACTTTACTGGCTTTGCTAGTTGTGACAAGCTTTTAATGTATTTTGTGTTGGAAGTATTTTGGTATTTTCCGAATAAATAATAACTAAAAATAAAAGTGCGTGCAGAGGTTGTTTGAAGGTTGTTTTTATGATGGAAAATGGACCAGGGTTCATATATAGGTTCACCAATAGTAACTCTCCCAAAAGAAGTGGTGCAATAAAAGTGAGGATATGTGAACAAAATGTTACATACTCATAACAGAAAATTGTATATGTGAAGTGATGATATTATATAGGCAGTACGTCCATAAATCCATAGACCGAACTCCATCAGCATCTATGGCTAATACTCCACTCAAAGACTGAACTTCATCAACATCTCTAAGTATTAAGTAATAAAACAGAGTATTGCATTGAGCAAGGTGACATACAGTTGACAACATAACTTCTTAAAGGTACATTATGCAATCATTTATCATTAGTGGCAATAATATTATGCAAGCCTTTTCTTCTTACAGTCGCCGAATTAGCTTACTTGCAATTATTCAACCCAACTAATACACATCACAAATACTATTGATCATCCATCTAAATTGGCTAATGATTAAACAAACAATCGGAGAGCCTTATGCATCTATAAACCAAACAATGGCATCACATATATTCTGGTCATAAAGTAACAATTGGTCACATAAGCATAACCACCGAAGAGAATACATCAGATGGATCACAATCATGTTAGGCAGTTCATGTGACCATTGTATTGAAGAACAAAGTAAGATATTACATCATGGATACTGCTATGAACCCGTAGTCTAGGTGATGGACTACTCAAACATCGTCGTGGAGTAGCAAGGATCGATGATGATGAAGACGGCGATGAATCCCCCTCCGACCGAGTATCGGAACATGGCTGTAGATGAGATCACCTCGGAGCGCAAGGTGGCGGCAGCGAAAAATTGCACGATAAATACATGGGGTGTTTTGAGGTATTTATAAGCCAAGGGGCACTGGAGGGCATCCAGGGGGTCCTGGTGAGCCCAGGTGCCTGGTTGGGGTGCCTAGGATCCCTAGGGCCCACCTGACCCTGGGTCTTGGCCCTCTCGTTATCTTCTAGTCCAAAAACTTCTCCCGTATTTTATTTTATTTTCCCCATGATGGAGAATACCTGTTTTGGCTAAAACCAAAAACACTAAAAAAGAGGAATTGACACTAGGCACTTTATTAATAAGTTAGTCGAAATAAATCATAAAAGCGTGCCAATTCATTGATATTAAAGCATGAAAGCTACAAAAATTATGTATGCGTTTAAGATGTATCAACGTCGCACGACACGTTGAATGTTGATGATCATTGACTGTTTTATTATTGTCCGCAGTGCCTCGACGTCGCAAGAATGAACAAGTGGAAGGAGAAGGAGAATGAGAGGAGCTCGCTCTCCATTTTGAGGGGTAAGCCACCGGTGCCAGAGAAGATGAAAAAGGGGAATGCAACTACTGCGCCGCCGCCGAGGAAGGTGAAGGATTACCGCAATGTCCCGCTCACCGAGTTCTTGTTTAAGGCGCGCGAAAAAAAAAACTCTGCCGCCTCGGCGTCATCATGCGTGCATCGGCCGCCGCCACCTCCAGCTCCGCAAACGTCTCCTACCTCTTAATCGGTATAACCAAATGTTATTTTCTGTGCTTTGTGTGTTGTCCAAAAGTGCATTGTGTGCTAGATGTTGTCCAAAAGGTGTTGTTTTTGCTTGACAAAATTGCTTTGTGTGCTCATGTGTGTGCTAGATGATGAATATAGTATATAGATGATGGATACATTATATTGGTGCTCATTTGTGTGCTGGATGTCAAATATGGGTGCTGTTTTCGCTCTCCAGAAGTGATTTGTGTGCTCATGTGTGTGGAATATATTATATAGGTGCTCATTTGTGCGCTGCATTTGTGTGCTAGATGGCAAATATAGGTGTTGTTTTTGCTATCCAAATTGCTTTGTGTGCTCATGTGTGTGCTAGATGATGAATATATTATATAGGTCCTCACTTGTGCTCTAGGTAATGGAGAAGGATGAGCAAGATAATTTGTTTGAGGTGTCGTCTGGCACAGAATCAGATTCAAATCAGTTCGAAGAAATAATGACCTAGAAGGTGATGATACGTCTGAGGATGGTCTAGATCTTGGTCCTACGCGTCAAGAGCAAGAAACTGTGCTTGTTAGTTCAGGTGACGATGAAGGAAGAAGAAGGCAACTACCAGTGGGAGCCGGCAAAAAGAAGTTGGACATTTTTTCAACTTATTAAGCCATTGCTCGAGTCTTTGTCTTTCGTGACCACTGCATTTTCAGGACAAACATATCCCACATCAAACATAGTCTACCCACACATTGTGAGTATCAAGATTGCATTGAGACAAGCCATGGCCCATAAAAATAAATACTACAAGACAGTGGGTGAGGTAAGGATGACAAATTCGACAAGTATTGGGAAGAAAAGAACAATGTCATCATGCTTGCTATCGTCCTAGATCCAAGGTACAAGATGAGGTATGTAGAGTGGTGCTTTGGGCAAATGTAAGATGAGGAGATAGCTAAAACTGAGACCAGTGATGTGGGTAAAGAGTTGGAGACCTTGTATGAGAAGTGTGTTGCCCAAAATAAGCTAGCTGAAGAAAGAGCAACTGGATCATCATCCAAGTCTAGTAGCATCACAAATACCTCAATGCCACGTCTAGATGTGTTCAAGTCCTTTTTATCAGCCACTTCATCAAAAACCATCTAAGAGTGAGTTGAGAAATTACCTAGAGGATAACAATGAGGAAATGACTACTATTTTCAATGTTCTTGATTGGTCGAGGGTGAATGCACCTAGGTACACAGTGTTGGCAAAGATGGAAAAAAGTTTCTTAACTATCCCAGCTACCTCCGTGTCTTCGGAATCAACTTTCAGCACGGGTGGAAGGATTTTAGGTATCTCAACTTGTCATCCTTAACTTTGGATATGAACTTCTCAACTTGTCATCCTTGAACTTAGATATGTAACCTTGTGTGGTATTAGATGACTATAGTAGGTCTCTAAAACCGGCTATGGTTGAGGCATTTGTGTGTGGTGCAAGTTATATCAAGGGTGCACACAAAGACTTTAATGTGGTAGTATGATTGCTATCTTTTTCTTATATTTTCCCTCTTTTTTATTCTATGTGGCTAACTTCCAAAAAAATGTCGAGGGATGAGAATGAGGAGGATGTTGTTGAGAACTGACGTTGCCCAAGAGTGTGGTGGATAGCAACAATTGGTAACTATTCTTTCAACATGTTTCACTTGTCAATTGTCATATGGCCCCCAACATATTTACAATAACCTTCGTTACATGTAGACATTCATCATGTGGGTGTTGCTCTTGCTATTTCGGAGATGGATGTCAATGTGGTCTTTTCATGTGGAGGTCAATGTGATCCTCTCGTGTCGTTGCTGTTGTTGTGATGAACTATGAACTTTGAATGATGTGGTTGTTGTGATGAACTATGAACTTTGAATGATGTGGTTGTTTTGATGAACTATGAAATTTGAGGGAACCGACCTAGGTGATGGATGGGCGGCCCATAAAAAGAATTTGGTCACCTCCCGCACCGTCCAATCTAATTTAAATCGTAATCATGGAGTGTCCGATTATATTGCAACTGAAATCTTCTGCATGTAATTATTTTCACGTGTTTCAATATCATTTTGCAACTTTTTAACCCATCACTTGATTTCAGGTCCCCACGGATGTCAAGTTAGGTTTTCATTTATATTGTAGGAGTTTCTCATATAGTTTTATTCAAAAAAATTGATACAACGTCACAACATTTCAAACACACACATACAACAAAAAATTAAGAAAATTCCACATTTCAATCCCAAACTAACCACTCGGTTTAATTTACAACCCTAAACTACGAAACAGGCCGAAATACACCCCAAACTAACCACGAGGTCCAGAACTCAACCCTGGTCTCGGTTTTGAGTCGGTCAAGCTGTTTTGTCAACAGTCAATGCTGACTGGACTGCTGATTGGGCACTCAAGAAATATATTTTTTTATAAAAAAGACCTCCTTGTTGTTTCCGCCGCTGCTGTCCCGAGGACCCGAGCTTCCATGGCGCCCCTCCCCCGACCACTCCCCGCCGGCCATCAACCAGCGCCCCTCCACCGGCCACGCAACAACGCCACCCCAGCGCCGCCAGCGCGAAGCAGCTCGGTGGCGTGGTCAACGGCGACCATGCGATGCAACGCGAAGCAGCTTGTTGAATATGAAATATTTTATAATTTATTTGTTCTAACCTACTGATAAAGTGCCAGAATGTCGGTCTCTATACAGTATTTTCAAAGAATTCAACAATTTTCCGTAATTTAGAAAAATCATAGAAAATGCAGGAGAAAATTTTGCATCGAAAGAGAGCATGGGCCAGAAGATGGACCCTGGAACCACATGGCCCACGCACCTTGGGGCCAGGGCGCACCACCAGGACGCATGGGGCCCACATGGATTGAATGACCCTAGGCCCTCCGCCCTTAGCTCATACTTACTATATATATATATATATAAGGGCAGATCCAACTAAACATATTAGCCGTCTAATACACTATCTAATGGCCTAAAATCTTCGTTAACGAAATTGATCGCTAACGAAACGATCGCTAACGAAATAATCCCCCGCTTCGTCTCTCTCCGCAAAACATAACCCGCACGCCCCCCTTCTCGCCGCAACTGCTCGCCCCACGCCGCCAACCGCTCGGCCCCACCACCCCACGCCGCGCCTCCACCGCTCAGCCCGCTCGGCCCCGCCGCGCCCCCGCGCCGCAACTGCTCGGGCCCCGCCGCGCCCCCGCGCCGCAACTGCTCCGTCCCCGCCGCCCCTTCACGCCGCCAACCGACGTCATGCCGCACACGCCCCCGACGCCGGCGGACCAGACCAGGGGTTGCCGCCCCTCGACGCCGCGGTGAGCAGAGGCTGCACACGCCCCCGACGCCGGCCGACTGGGGGTTGCCGCCCTCAGATTTTCCGCTCCACAAGGGGGGCAGCAGCACGCCCTCGACGCCTCGGCCTGGGACTGCCGGCGCTGCGGTTCCTGGCTGCCCTGGGGTTGGGTTTGCTGACTGCCGACGCCGACGCCGAAGCCTCCGGCCCAGCTGTTGCTGCCTACTCCAGACGCAAACTGAATCCTCCCGTCAGCCACCTTGCTCTCTCTTTTCTCTTCATCTATAATCTATATTCATCTATACAAGATTGAGTACAAACTGCAATTAAGCACAATGCCTCTCAATTGTTCCGCACAGTGCCATTAAAGCACGATGCCACTCAATTGTTTTGCACGATGCCACACCTTACACCTTTTTGAGTAAGCAGTTGTTTTTGCTATTTGAACCTAGATTTGCTATTTTTGAGAAAGCAGTTGTTGTCACAGGAATCAGATTTGGAGTAAGGAGGCGACCAGGACCAGAAGGATGAGGTCAACGCACACAACCAGTCTGATGAAATGCAGGTAAATTGTTATCTATATCTTTCAGATTTTTTATGTTTTCTCTTGACGAAGCCTCAATTTCTTATTCCGATTTCTGATGTTTTGCTTTGTATTTGTGCTCATACTAGGGAATATAAGGTCTCCAATCCAAGCACTAGCCATCTTTAGATACTCATAATCAATATCCAGTTGAGGACAAGTACATATTTGCTATGGTTAATCTCTGATATACAAGTCATTGCCCACATTTTGCATGCTCTGAATGAAATTATTTGCTCTTTAGACTATGAAGAATTGCAGAGGAGGAGGCTACTAGAGCAGCTCACACAGCTAAACATTGACCAATAAAACCAGCAAGGAGGAGACGGGTTCTCCTTGAGGGATTACATCGGCGATGAGGTTCTCCTCCAGGGATGGAGGGGGCAGGTCTGTGTGCACCGTGGAGATGCAGTTGGTTCCGGAGGAGGAGAAGGGGAGGAGTGGGAGGTCATGGTAGAATGCCGCTGGAGCTGAGGTGGCCCGCGTGGCTGCCTGAGCAGAATAGGATCATCTGCACCACCTCCCTTGCCTTCGTTGTCTGAAACATGGACAAGGTGCAGAAAGGAGATCCCTTTTGTCTCTGATGTAGTCTGGTAGATTTAGAAGTGGTTTGTTTGGTCGATTTAGAAATGGTTGGTTTGAAGTCTGTTACGTATATGTATAATAGTGTAGCAATAACATGGTATGAGATTCTTGAATTATGGGGTTTATTATTATTTCTACAAAATCAGTTGTTATGTTTAGGAAGAACATCGTCTAAAATCTGGACAGCATATAGGAGTACATAGACACTTGATTACAAAATCATGTCACGCATTAGATGATTTTCTAACTAATTTCTGAACGAATTTCTATTGTTCATGTTCCGACCTCATTCATCATGTTGTTTGGATTTTCAGTTTGGACGAGGAAAATACTAAGGAATGATACTCCCAACCGAATCACGGTGATGATTAGATATTTTATTCACTATTTGTCGATACATATCCATTGTTGAGGCTCAGATTTCACTTATTGTTTTTTTCTTCTAAACTCCATGCTGCCAAGATAGATATAACAGTTATCTTGTTTCAGTAAGGAGAGAAAAATTGAATTTGTTTGTCTGACCTTACATAATCTCTAAATATTGCGCTCATGTCTTATATCTTATCTTTTAGTTTCTCTTCGCCACTTCGCACAACATCTTTTATAGGTTACCAAGCACTGGCATACTACTTGTAATCTTCCTATGTGGTTATGTAAAAGTTGAATCTGTACTCATTAAACTTTGTTAGATAGTAGGTCCTTCTAACAGCATGCCTAAAAATAATTGTTTCTCTGTGTCCAGCAGAATGGATGTTCTCGAGTAGGAAATTTTGCAGGCTGGTTAAGATTTGATGTATAGTTAGTAGTAGCATTTGAGTTAGCTGTAGTTCTTGCTAAGTTTTTCTACACGTTACCATTTTTCAAGTCAACATTTGTTTGGCCTTGTTCTGCGCCCATTACATATATGGTGGGTCTTGCTTTCATATATTTGGCATTTGCACTTTGCAAGTTATTACATTCTTGTATGCTGTTATGAGACGTGCCAAGTTGGGATTCGACATGCCTTTCATACTATTGTTCTGCATGATTGAAGGAAGGAGATCACCGTGCAGTGTCTGACGGAACTAACGATGGAAAATGTCGTGAGATGTGACTAAATTTGTAAGTATGATTTCCTTTGTGTTAAGGTTTCATGTGGTTATTATGACTGAAGTATAATCTTGTTTTATTTAAAGGATCTTAGAGTAAGAAGTCCATAAAGGTTCAGGGTTGCCTGTATCTCAGGTTTTCTATAGAACCTGTACTGTATCATCATTGTTTCATGAATAAATAATTTTATAATTCTGTACCAACATATATGGAAGATGTTTTTACACGATTAATCCTGGGATGAGAGCCTACATATGGAAGAACTCTGGTTCTTGATCTAAGGATGTAGTCAAGGGAGGATAGACGGAAACTCTGAATTGGGTCCATGCATGTGGTACCTAGGTCACTCTGGGATCCTTTCTATCTATTTGATTGGTTTCTCGTTAGACTTTGAGAGGCTAAAATTTATGCTAGACAAAGTTGCTTCTGCTTGTGGACGGAACTGAGAGTTCTAGAACTCCGCATGATGCATGCTATCACCCCCTGATCTTACGTGATCTATCTACTTTTGGGCAATTGCCACACTAGGCATTTGGCCCTGTTCTCATGTCTGCTGAGGCGAAAGCTTTTGTCGTCGTCTCAACGTGGAGGTAAGGCTTCTAGCTAATATATTTTTATGTTTTACCTTGTTTACTAATGTCTCAGAATTTAGCTACCTCTTGCTTTGAATCCAATAAAAGAACAGACATGCTTTGTTGTACTTTTCTCTTCCTTACAAGATTCGATCTACATGATTCGCCCCGTTCAGCTGTTGTAGGTCATAAATTGTGGAAATTCACCAAAACCAGTGTTAAGCATCAACTGAGATATTTGCATAATTTTACTACAGGGAATGTTCAGATTACTTATTACTCACACAAGAACTAGGAAAAAAACTCCATGCTCATGTGATCTATTTCTTTTGCCTGATATTATAGTTCTTCAGTTGGATAGAGAGTGGCTTGTCAGGAATCATTTCTTCTACAACGAGTTTAGCATAAAGATTACTTTCCGGAGTTTTGATAAATTGTTCTTTTGAAATACACAACTCAAAAGAAGTGTGCAACTTTAAATTCTGGAACGTTGGATATTCTCTTGCCAACCATATACCTTGGATATGTAATGACGCTGAGTAGAATCGTAAGAAAACATCATAGTTGTGTTTAGTAGATGAGAACATTTTCTATCTCTACCTCCATAGCAAATGGCACTATGCAATATATTTTCATATGTTTAATGTTTTTAATGGTCCATTGTCCAACAAGGGGATTCTAATTTCTGACTGAATTATACCCTGGATCTGCGTTGGTGTTGTAGATTGGGTCGTAGGGTTAGGTTTAGTTTTCTTGCGGCGGCGTGGCGGTGGCGACAGCGATACCAAGAAGAATAAATTTCCCTGGCTCCTTGTCCACCTCGCCGGAGGCGATGTCGTCGGCGTTGAGGAGCGCAGGGCATGGTCCAGTTGCCTGTCTTGGGATCGGTGGATCTAGGTGTACGAGTGATTTGTGGTTCCCGTCGATCCTGTGTAGGTTTCTTCAACGACGGCGACGGTTCTACCGGTGCGTTGGTCCTTCGGGGTCATAGATCGGAGTCTTCCCGTCCGCCAGATCGTCAGCCCTTTACAAGGTCAGGCCGGCTTCGGATGACTGAATTATACTATAATAATGTAATTTGAAAATTTCAAATGATTGTATATTTTACCCGGACTATGGTGGGTCGAAGCAAGCCTGCACACTTTCCTCAATACTCCCTTCGTTCCATAATATAGTGCGTATAGATTTTCTGAGAAGTCAAACTTTTTAAACTTTGACCAAGTGTATAGAGAAAACTATTTATATGTACAATACCAAATATATAAAATATGAAACTACATCTTATGATGAATCTAATGATATATGTTTGGCATTCTAAATGTAATTATTTTTCTCCACAAACTTGGTCAAAGTACGAGAGGTTTGACTTTTCAAAAAATCTATATGCACTACATTATGGAACGGAGGGAGTACTAAAATTTACTGTATATAACTGATGCAAAGATGTGTGATATTTATTTCAAGAGGAATGTTGATTCATGAAGAATGATATTTCAAATTATTAGTACGAGTCAAGAATTAGGTATTATGCACTTACTGTGAAAATTCAAGAATTTCAAGAGAAATTTATACCATAATTAGTTAGAATTTGTTACGTTTCATACGTGTGTTAAGCAGACGTGCGTTGCACGTGCATGCTTACTAGTACTTCCAAAAACTCCCTTAGAGTTATATCATAATTTTTCGCCGCCGCCTCTTTGCGATCCGAGGCAAAAACCAATCTACAACCCTGCTCCGAAACCCACGCGCCAACGCCACAGTGGAAACAGTACGATGCATCGACCGTCGGGTGTGCGCGCGGCCGGTGGAATGCGCGCTTTTGAAGCCAGGCGATCTCGACGACCCACCTCTGCTGGCGAGAGATGATCGATCGACCGCGGCCTCGCGATGCATCATCCACAACCGGTGAATGTGGGCGACAGGCCGATCGCAGGTCACGGTCAAGCATTAGAACCGGCCGTACGCAGCCACCAACCGGTGCGCCCTGAGAAGGAAATGTCTAGGTGCATGCCAAGGAACAAAGAGTCGATACCAAAGGTGCCCTGGTCAGGCTGGCAATGGGTAGAGGACGGTGATGGAGTACGTACTCAGCTAGCTAGCATTGAACTGACAAAATGGTTTGCATCGGCTAAAGCGAGACTGCACCTAATTAAGGGTAGCTGCATGATACCCTATCATACACTTGTAAGCATTCGCCCCTTTCCCAGTAGTACACGACAGTGTCTCATGGTTGGAGGCGCACAGGCGGAAGCAGACGACGAGGCCCATGCCGCTGGCTTGGCTTGCAGTGGATTGTCCAAACAGAGACTCGGCAACCACCGAACGGGTCGGACTCCAAGAACGCCGGCCATGCACGTTAAATAGCCATGCGCGCCATTGCCGGAGCCACGTCATACGTCGTACTCGATCGTTGCCGGCGCTCTACTTACGTACATCCATCGCACAATGTGGCCATGGCTGGCGTTGGTGCTGGTCGCGCTGTACGTGTGTCCGGCCGCGTCGGCCGATACCTACATTGTGCACATGGACAAGTCGGCCATGCCTAGGGGGTTCTCGAGCCACCTGCGCTGGTACGAGTCCACGCTCGCCGCGGCCGTCTCGGGGGCAGAAATGTTCTACATCTACGACCACGCGATGCACGGCTTCGCGGCGCGGCTCCCCGTGGATGAGCTCGACAGGCTCCGGCGCTCCCCGGGATTCGTGTCGTGCTACCGCGACGATGCGAGGGTGGTGCGCGACACGACGCACACGCCCGAGTTCCTCGGCGTCAGCGCGGCCGGGGGAATATGGGAGGCGTCCAAGTACGGTGAGAACGTGATCGTCGGCGTGGTGGACACGGGCGTGTGGCCCGAGAGCGCGAGCTTCCGCGACGACGGGCTCCCTCCGGTGCCGGCACGGTGGAAGGGCTTCTGCGAGTCCGGCACGGCATTCGACGCGGCCAAGGTGTGCAACCGGAAGCTCGTCGGCGCGCGCAAGTTCAACAAGGGCCTCATCGCCCACTCCAACGTGACCATCGCCGTCAACTCCCCGCGGGACACGGAGGGCCACGGCACGCACACGTCGTCCACGGCCGCCGGCTCGCCCGTGACGGGCGCGTCCTTCTTCGGCTACGCACGAGGCATCGCTCGCGGCATGGCTCCCCGCGCCAGGGTGGCGGTGTACAAGGCCCTGTGGGACGAAGGCGCGTACACTTCCGACATACTCGCCGCCATGGACCAGGCCATCGCCGACGGCGTCGACGTGCTCTCCCTCTCCCTTGGCCTGGACGGCCGGCCGTTGTACAAAGACCCCATCGCAATCGGCGCGTTCGCGGCGATGCAGCGAGGCGTTTTCGTGTCAACCTCGGCCGGTAACGAGGGACCGGACCTCGGGTACCTCCACAACGGCACGCCGTGGGTGCTAACCGTCGCGTCGGGCACGGTGGACCGGGAGTTCTCCGGCGTCGTCAAGCTTGGCGATGGCACGACCTTCGTCGGTGAATCGCTCTACCCGGGAACCCCGAGCAACCTCGGGAACGCCGGGCTCGTGTTCCTCGGCACGTGCGACAACGACACGTTGCTCTCCATGAACCGCGACAAGGTCGTGCTCTGTGACACCACGCACACGGACTCCCTCGGCCCCGCGATATCCGCGGCGCGAAACGCCAAGGTGCACGCCGTGCTGTTCCTGTCGAACGCCACGATCACCACGCCGCGCTTCGGATTTCCGGGCGTGATCCTGAACCCGCAGGATGCCCCCACGCTGCTGCACTACCTCCAGAGGAACCGCTCGCCCAAGGCCTCGATCAAGTTCGCGGTGACCATCGTGGGCACAAAGCCCGCGCCGCTGGTAGCGACCTACTCGTCACGCGGCCCGGCGGCGAGCTGCCCGACGGTGCTTAAGCCCGACCTGCTCGCGCCCGGCTCGCTCATCCTTGCCTCGTGGGCGGAGAACGTCAGCGTCGCGAGCGTTGGGCCGCAGTCGCTTTTCGGCAAGTTCAACATCATCTCCGGCACGTCCATGGCGTGCCCACATGCGTCAGGGGTGGCGGCGCTGCTCAAGGCCGTGCACCCGGAATGGAGCCCCGCGGCAGTGCGGTCAGCGATGATGACGACGGCTTGCGCGGTGGACAACACCTTCGCTCCCATCAAGGACATGGCCGGCGGGGCAGCAGCATCACCGCTCGCGATGGGGTCCGGCCACATCGACCCGAACCGCGCTCTGGACCCAGGCCTAGTCTATGACGCCGGGCCAGACGATTACATCAAGCTCATGTGCGCCATGAACTACACGACGGCGCAGATCAAGACCGTGGCGCACCCGTCGGCCCCCGTGGACTGCGCCGGCGCGTCGCTCGATCTCAACTACCCGTCGTTCATCGCCTTCTTCAACACGACCGGAGAGAGGAGGTTCGCCAGGGCCGTGACCAACGTGGGCGACGGGCCGGCGAGGTACAGCGCCACGGTGGAGGGACTGAACGGGCTGAAGGTGAGCGTCATGCCCAACAGGCTGGTGTTCGGCGGGAAGCACGAGAAGCAGAGGTACACGGTCGTGATTCGGGTTCGGGGCGAGCAGATAGTGCCCCACGTAGTGCTGCATGGATCATTGACGTGGGTGGACGACACCGGCAAGTACACGGTGAGGAGCCCCATCGTGGTGACGTCGACCTGAGGAGTACCATGTTTCAGTTATGAGATGGGGCCGTACGATCGAGCACTATATTCTGATTGTTTATCTATCTATCTTATAGTATGCGCACAGTGCGGTGCTCTTTTTGGAGCATGATCCTGAATGTGATACTTTGTGCTTTCGAACACCTGTCGTGTTTGAAAATAAACTTTCATAAAAGTAAGATTTATTGTTTTCGGGATGCTAAGGAGGTCGAAGACCAGTACACACGGCTATTTCGTTGTGATGTTGGTGCTTTTCCGTTACTTATCTTGGTATTCCTATTCATTTTCAGAAGTTGTATAACTGCGATTGGAAAGGGTTGGAGGATAGAATAGAGAAAGAATTGAGTTGTTGGAAAGGCAAAAATCTTTCTGGGGGAGCGGGTAGTGGGCTGGGTGCTTATCAATTCAATACTCACTAGTAATATGGTTGCTTTTTTTTGTTGTCCTTTTCCGATGTACCAGTTGGTGTCTGAAAGTCGCCTTGCTAGGGCGACACGGGGGAGCCCTTGCGCCACCGCCGCTAGCCACTCCATCCCCCGCTCCCCCGCATCACCGCCGCCGGAGGGGCTGCCGGCGAAGCCTGCGCTTGCCCCAGGGAAGGTGGTGGCGTGGCGTTTCCTTGTCCGCAACGCTGCGGCGCGGGGGCTGCGGCCTCCCGGTGGATCTGGGCGCGTCAGCTCCGAGGCGGCGGCTTCATTCGCGGCGGCGGGGAAGGTCCTCGGCACGTGCTATGGGGTTGGCGTGGTGAACGTGTAGCGTTGTGGGCTTCCAGCCTGCTCACGGCGGTGGTCTGCTCTGACCTGGCCAGCGCGCCGTTGCTCAGGTTGGGCGGGTGGCGGCTCTGCTCGAGGCGTCGTGCTGGTGGCGTGGTGAGCCGCCGGGGAGGCGCCGGGGCTGTTAGACGGCGGCTTCTCGTGCGCCGGCTTGGGAAGCTCAGATCGGGGCGCCCAGCCCTCTCTCTGCGGGCGGCAACTCGTGCGTATCTCCTTGCGATACGGTTCGAGCCAGGAAAAACAGGCTCGGGCTCTCCTTGCTCGTTGAACACAAATTCGATTGTCCCGAAACGCATGTAGTCGACGTAAGGCGGGGGCGAGACGTCGAAGAGCCGCCCCGAACCATCGACGGCCTGCTTGAAAGAGCCAAAAGTGCAGGTTTGGCCTGGCGTAAATTTGCCGGCCTCTTCTGGATCTTCGCCCCGGCTTAGGTCTCCGACCAGCGTCGCCCCTACCTGGCGCGCCAACTGACGGTGCAAAATCCTATCAGATGCCTCGGTAGGGTTCCTGACGAGGTCGGAAGTACCGGGACGGAGCCTGCACGCACAAGTTACCCAGGTTCGGGCCTCCGGAGAGTAATACCCTACATCCTGCTTCTTCTTATTATTCATGGTGATGAGATGCCTCGTGCGAGGGAATACAATGGTGAAGGTTGGGTTGCTACCGAGAGTTCCTTTTTCTAAGATTGGATGCCGTGGGTGCTCCCTAACCTCCCCTTATATAAGCGGTGGAGGTTAGGGTTTACAGGGAGGAGATGCGATCTAGGCCGCCGCCCGTCTTGGCTTGGAGGGCAAGACACCTAAAGGTCGGTTCTTATCCTTGCTGGCCCCGCGGGCCCTGATCCAGCCTTTGGCTTGATCCAGCCTGGTAAGCCACCCCCGGGTCGTGGCCCCGTCACTCCGCCTTTGGAGGTGGCTTCCTGGGGTCGGCGGCGGCGCAGTTGCGCTCTTCTCCTGTGGGATGGCGCGGAGGCGGCAACGGGTGTGGCGGTGCGGTGCGCGCGGTGGTGGTGGGGGCCCGATCTGGGCTAGTGGTGCGGCCTAAGCTTCTGCAGGCGTTCGTTTTCGGCGTGGCTCATCAACGTTCATGGCGGTTGCGGCGCTCGGCTGTGGTGTGCTGTCCATTGGCGTGAGCTTGTCTCCATGGCGTTGTGCGGCTCGATCGGCGGTCTCTCGAACCTGATGGCCTTGGTCTGTTACTGCCGGTGCAGTAGCTGGGCTTCTTCCCCGGGGCTCGGGTAGGTGTAGGGGCTTAGGGCTCTGGGCGAAAGCCTTGGTTCGATGGTGGTCGAAGGATACCGGCGACGATGGCGTTGTGACGCAATTCTTTGAAGATGTCGCCGAAGAGTTTCTCCTCTCCACTAGGCTGCTGCTTGTTGGTTCGAGAGTTGTTGTGGGGGCTTTTGGTGTGGCTGGCCTTTTCCCGAGGTCTGGCAGGGCTGTTGTGGGTCGCTCTGGACGTAAGCTTAAGTCTTCGACGGGGGGTCAATGCCCGCTGAGGCGGCGCCCTTGGGCAGTGGCGGACCTACAGGGTGTGCAGGGTGGGCCGTGGCCCACCCAGAATTTTGAGAAAAACATTAGTATCATGTAATAATTTGCCAATAACTTGGATTAGGTAGATTTTTTTAGAGTGTGCACACCCTCTGACAAAGTCCTGGATTAGGAGGTACTTACCACGTCAGCCTCTAGTCATATGGGCTGGGCTGAGGACCCCACATGGAGATGAACCAGTGGGCCTCGTTCGTCGGAGCCCAGGAGCGTCAAGAAGGAATCTCCTGAAGACTTGGTGCATACTTCAAAATGTAGAGGTAGTCTCCGTCATGTTTGCCCCTAGATGCAGCCGACCTATGTGTAACCCTAGGCACCCCTGGTATCTAAATAAACCAAGGGGTGAGGGCCGTAGACGACAACCCAACTCATACACACGATCTCGAGGTAGATCACCTGTACTCTGTACCCCATCGAAAGCAATACAACCCAAGCAGGAAAGTGGGACGAAGGTGGGACAAGCTGGCATTGGCGGCCGTCTCTGTATCTCTTCTAGAAGATTGGCCTTTGAATAAAGCACAAGAAGGTTAAGGGGGTGATTGTTAGAGTTAACCTTATTGTCTAAGTGTTCATCAT
This sequence comes from Elymus sibiricus, assembly GCA_039707655.1. NCBI lineage: Eukaryota > Viridiplantae > Streptophyta > Magnoliopsida > Poales > Poaceae > Elymus > Elymus sibiricus. The sequence goes on along the minus strand of CM077674.1, from coordinate 4,613,102 downwards.
GTTTATTTCCAATTCATACATGTAGTTAAATCAGCCACCGGAAGCTGCGGCAGTATACACACATAGAGTACTTGTCATGTACAGTATGTACGTACATGCAAGCTTATGGTTGGTTTAGCTAAGAATAAGTGCACATAGCTAGCTAGTTGTGAGGATAAAGAAGTGTGTACCCAGCATGAGACTAGCTCCAGGAGCGATCAGGTTAGTTAAACAATCGGACTGGAACCTCTTCTAGTAGTAGGCTGTGTGGGGTTTTTTTTTTTTTTTTGAGTGAACTGTAGGCTATGTGGTAAAACCGGGATCTGTGGTAGGCTGTGTGGCTAAAATGGACCGGCCCAGTTTCCATAGCTCGCTCGCTCGGTTGTGTGCTTGGTCGACAGTTTGTCGCAATGGGCGACAAATAGGAACCATCACATTGAACAGGGCAATTTCTATTTACCGCGTAACGCGGTAGATATGCACCAAACACGCACCCTCCTAGTCGCTCCCGCATGATATTGGGGCCGCCCATGCGGGGTGGTTTTTTTTTTCCCCTTCTCTCTTTCCTTTGGTTTAGGAACATTCTAGAGCATTCTACGCCCGGTTTTTCCTCTCTTTTTTGTGTTTTCTCTGCTGTTTTTCCTATTTTTTTAGTTTCTTTTTTTCTCTTTCTTTTTTTCCAAATTTGCGAACATTTTTGGATTCACGAACATTTTTCAAATTTGTGGACATTTTTAAATTCATGAACATTTTTCATATCGCGAACATTTTTTATGATTCGCAAACATTTTTTGAATTCATGAATATTTCAGACTCTCTCTCTCTCTCTCTCTCTCTCTCTCTCTCTCTTCATCCGTTTTCGCCATTGATGGAAGGTTGAAGAACCCAGATCTTTGTCCCACCTCATTTCAATCAATCTAATGTCTGTGGATCCTTAAGGTTCATATTTTAAACAATCGAGCTCTCTCTCCCTCTCTTTCTCTCTCTCTCACTCTCCACCATTGATGGAAGGCTAAAGAAACCTAGGTCTTTGTTCCACCTCCTTTTTATCAATGTAGGATCCTTAAGGTTCATATTTTAAATAGTAGAGAGCTTTCCCTTGGGGAAAGGAATTAATGGGGGGAGCAGGATCTAAAACATAGATGTATTAACAATGAATTGACCCATCCAATTGGTAGCCAAATTGTTGGACTAGCCAAATAATAGGCAAGACAATTTGGGCCTGCAAACCAAGTAGCCCCTATTTCTCTTTCCATGGGAACAAGAAGATGATGAATTTTACTTGCAACGGCTGGCGCTATTCATTCAAGCTGTTATTCGTACAACTGTCAAGTGGCAAGCTCAAGCAGTGCCATGTGAGCACAACCATTCTCTCGAGGGTTCCAAACCTAAATTTTCTGTCGAGGTGCTCTTCTTTCCTTTTTCTTGATAAATGGTGCTTTTATTATCTCAAAATGTAGCATCAAGCGGATACAAAGCATAATGAGTGACACCCGGCCTCTGCATAGTTAGGATGGACACAGCCAAAACCAACAGTCTGACAAAGTAAAAAGAAGGACACAGTGGCAACAGTAAAGTCATATAAGACCGACACTATGCCTATGTCGATGAGGTGGTGGTCCAATCCGGAGATTATGCTGCCACCTATGTTGAGTAAAAACATATGTGGCCACCCGCTCCAACCGCATACACACCACCATAAACAGCGGTTACTCCATTCGGTGTAGCGTAGACCACAAACAAAGTCAATGCATACATCGGTAGATAACCTACATAGGAGAAGAGAGTTTGCCATTAAAAACAATATCATTTTTACATAGCCAAAGCGACCATAGTATGGAAGACACTCGCACCCTTGTTAGCGTACAAAATCTATTTGGTATTCCGTCTAGCCAGTGACCATATATATTGGCAACACTTGTGGCGGATACAGATTTGACGCTATTTGGATGACTGATCACGTAGAGCGCGCAAAATTGCATTGAAGGGGGAGGTCTTTGATTGTCTCATCGTGGGTATAAAAACTACACTTCTGCAAATTCAATAATTTCTGTAGATTTTTTATCGTGCCATCATCGGTGGAGGTGAAGTCAGTAAATTCTCATGAGCTATGGGGTGAGGGCCGGTGGCCTGGGTTAAATCTAAAGAAGCTCCGCCACTGGCCAACATTGAACAGGAGCTTATATTTGTCGCTTATTGCGACAGACTGCCGGGAAAACGCACAGGCGCCCCTCGTTACGCCAGTGCACAGCGGACGACTAAAGCGTGCTGATAATGTCAAACCTCCGGTGGTCACACCGACTCGCGCTCTTATGCTTTTTTAGAACGGAATTGCTAATTCATATCTAGATGCTTTTTAATGATGTCACATCTAAGTTCTGCACTGTCCGATCTGTTTATGCTGTAATTTTCGTGCCAACATTTTTTTTTAAGAAAGTACCTGCGCATATATTAACCAAGCCAGAGAAGTACAGCCACGCACGCAGAGACCACTAGAAAGATCGGGAAAGACCACGAGTCTAGGAGAAATTGCAGGAAACACCCCAAAAGAAAGAAAATTACAACGAGGGGCTTGGGGAACCCTGCAACCAGAAACTTCCTTCGTCGCCGTAGCCGAGGCAGCACCATCGCCGTCGTAGGCTTTGTGAGTCGATGGAGAGGCTCGCCGCACGCAGCAAGACCGTTGACCCTGTGGCATGTCGACCGGGGCTCATCCCCGTGCTGGAACTCGGATCCCAGATCCATTCCCCCGCATCGACGAAGTCGGGAAGGAACACTGGATCTGCCGCCGTCGGGCCGCCATCCTTCTCCTGGACCGACGTTTTCCCCCGCGCACCGGCGACGCCGCCCAAGGCACCGCCCACCGGCCGCCAAGAAGCTCCTGTACACGCCACGAAGCCAGCCAGCGACGAACGCCACCGCAACGCAGCACCCCCAGCACCTCCATGGCGAGACCAGAGCACAACTCGCCAAGACGAAGATGGAGACGGGGGACAAAAAGCTCACCAGCACGACGTCGCCTTCGCCACGAATGCCACGCCTGGAGCACGCCAGCTCGACGGATCCACGGATCCCCGAGCACAAAAAGCCGGAAGCAGATCGGCTCCACCAGAGGCAGCAGCCACCTCCGCCCCAGCACCAAACCTCACCCGATCCAGAGGACCGGCGAGACACCACACCTCCAACCTCACCGTCGCTTCGAAAGAAGACGCCGAGAAGGGGCCGAGGTCGAGGTAAACTTATTCGCCATGACGCCGCCGCCACCTCCAAACCGGCGCCATCAGAAACCCTACTCCTACGCTGTACAGGACGGGGACACAGATCCGGGCCTCCCCATCTCTCCCACCGCCACCACAGCAGCCGGAGAGATGAGGAGCCCACGGCCTGGCCGGCGGCCAACGGAGGAAATTTGTCCACCTCCCTTTCGCCTCCCGAGTGAACAGTGCCAACATTGATCTCGCGCGTGGCTGGTTGCGCGCGTCGCGCGTTGCGTCTTTCTCTGCTAATTTTTTTTAAATAATACACTTTTTTTAATAAATTTGAGAAATAATACACCGTTTAGATATTTTCTGAAAATAGGATCCAGTCGGCTGAGGTTAAGCCGACTGGACCTAGTCGGCCACGGTATAGCCGATTAGGGCTAGTCGGCTTACCCTAAGCCGACTGGATGCTACTACCTGCAGTCCAGTTAGGAGAGGAACTAATCGGCTTAGGCTAAGCCGATTGGAACTAATCGGCTTAGGCTAAGCCGATTAGTTCCAATCAGCTTAGCCTAAGCCGATAGGTGCATTTTCAGCCAATAGTTTCATCGAACATAATTTTATCCCACCACCCTCGGTCGATGCAATTTCCCGCAAAACTTTTGCACAATATGTTTCCGGCATTATCCTTCCCGCCATATTTTTTCCCGCGAACCCCTTCCGGCCATTATTTCCCGCCATATTTTTTCCAGCCAATCCCTTCCCGCCATTATTTCCCGCCAACCCTTTCACGCCATATTTTTTCCCGCGAACCCCTTGCGGGCATTATTTCCCGCCATATTTTTTCCTGCCATCCTCTTTCCCGCCAACCCTTCCTTTCCCGCCAGCTTCTTTCCCGCCAACCCTTTCCCGGCATCTTCTTTCCCGCCAACCCTTCTGTTCCCGCCAACGCTTTCCCGCCATCTTTCTCTTCTCAACCTATAAAACCCCCTCCACAGAAAGGTTGTTAAGCAGTGCAGTGTAGTCTCGTAAACATGTCCCATTATCCTTTCGATCGTAGTTTCCACCCGAGTATGTCGAAACGTCTTCTGAGGTTAGCCAGCAATTTGGAGATAGACAATAGGATAGTTCCATGGGACGAACTCCTCAGTAGTGACACCTTACTGAATGAGTTGGCTCACGCATTAAGTAGGTGTGGGTGGCCTGCAAGGACCTTTGAGGAGATACGAAAAGAACTTCTCAGGTTGCATGGAAGGTGGAAGAAGCAACAACATAAGGGTGAAGCATTCCTAAAGGCTGCAGTAGAACATACTTATTTATGGACCCAAGACAGCGAGGACGAAGACGATAACTTCATGCCAAGCACCAAGGCCAAGACACCCGCATCGTCGAAGGGCAAGAGTGCCTCATCGTCGAAGGGCAAGAGTGCCTCATCGTCGAAGGGCAAGAGTGCTGCATCGACGGAGGATGACGATGATGTCTTCATGTAGTTTGTATGCAGTATTATTTAAGGTCAGTCGTACCGTTTAATTCAGATGTACTTGTATCTTAATTATCTGTAGCAGTCTCTTTGGAAATGTAACTCGATTAACAATGCGAATGAATAGAAATACGTCTCTCGCATACATAGGTAGAATATGTCTCTCGCATACATAGGCAGATATATGTCTGTCGCATACATAGCTAGATATAAGTGACACACAAGCATCAGCCACGTCGTCCGCCACGTCGTGGAGGTGGTGTCTCCGGCGTTGGCCACATATACCTGTGGGGTGGCCGGACGTTACGGGGAGGAAGCTCGGACCCGTCCTGGTCATACTGTGTTTCCTGTGTGGGAGGTGTAGGAGTCGAATACATGTCCATCCACTCGTTGTGCTGCGACAAGTATTCCTGTGTGTTATGCCCATCTTCATGGTCACTATCCCACCTGGATTCAGACATAGACACGTCATGTCCGGACATGGACGCCATATATCCGTAGCCTGCTGCGGGAAGGATGGAACATAAGTAATGACGAAATACGTAGTCCCAATCGATATTGAAAAGAATTAATATGAAGAAACATACCTGTAGAAGGGGGTTGCATCACGTAGCCTGACGTGGGACCCTGCTGGTGTGGTCCTGGCCGAAACACGTAGCCTGACATGGGATCCTGCTGGTGCTGCCACGCCGAACTACCAGCCTGGTCAGGACGTGGTGGCCTGGGCGTCCACTGCTCTGCTAGACGTGGACGCGGGTCATGTCGGTGATGTGTGGGGTCTACCTGACCAGTCGAGTGACGCGGCTGCTGCTGCTGCGTGGAGTGACGCGGGGGGCGTTGTACGGGCTGCTGATGAAGAACGTCCGAAGTGCGTGTGCACGTGATAGCCCGATACACAGCTCGTAGCCTCCCCTCAATGCGCGCCATCCAGTTCTGCATCTGAGGCCGATGAACGAGTAGTGGTGCATCCGAAAGTGAACGCCGATAGTTGGACACCTCCTCGCCAAGTCCGTAAGTCAACTCAGCCTGAAATTGTCACGACGATTATTAAGTATGCACGGCAAAGTATGTAACAACTAGATGCATTACATAAAGAGAATATATCTTACCGCGTACTGCCTAGAGCCCGAAATATCATAGCTCGGGTACATATCGGACGTACTAGGGGCAAGTATATCATCTGGGTGAGTGTGTTGAACGATGCATAACCGTGTTCTGCTCATGTACCGCTGCAAATAGAGATTGAATTCATCGAGATCAAACTCAACATTCTCCTGCCACACATGTGTGTTCGCGGTCTCCCATTGTGTAACGTACGGCTGAACCCTAAGTAGCCACTCAGCAGCAGTCCTGTTAATCCCCTTCCTTGTGATCATAAAATTATGGTGTTTGTTAAACAATTAACTAATGCTTCACTATGGACAATTGTGAAAGACAATTCAATATTGAATAACAAGACAATACCTGTGGATGTGTCCTGGCACCGGGTCCTCTGTAGGGGGAGGCTCCTCCAACTGCTGAAGACCAAATTGCCTCATAACCCTCTGCTGGGCCATCTCCTCGGCGAAGACATCGAATATGATCTTCGATTTCGTCATCCAGTAATCACTATCTCTGAAGCATAGCTCAGACATACCGCCGGGGTATCTTGCATTCATGACTTCTTGCGTGTACGGCTGCCAGATCACCCCAGTGTACAAATCAAACTGCTCGTTTAATGCCCTGTATGCTCGCCTAGTCTGATCACCAGCATAGCGTCTCTGCGGCAAACACAAGTTAGTTTCAGCCATAGTGTACACAAAGAAGAAAATTATAACACGAGACATACCTTGCGACGTGTCCAACACAGACCGAAAGTAGGCATGTCGATGCCTTCAGCATCGAACATTACGGGCATAGGCTCATGAATACGTATGTCCGGTCGTCCTATAGAGAACCTCTCCCACGACCACAGTTGTAGAAATAGAGGGCATCCAAGAAGGGCTGACTTGGGTGCCGTAAGCTGGCAGGCGTTGCACATACCTCGATATGTAGCCGCTAAGACCGCCGAACCCCAACTCCTCTGTGTGATCTGATCCGGCGTCTCAGCGCTCGCGATCTCTAGTGCAATAGGGATGTAGAGCGCGCTTATAGTGGTGACATGGTTCTCTGTGAACATCACCTTACCGAGAAGCCACAGTATATATGCCTCTAGGCTGCGAGTGATCTGTGTCGCATTCAACGGGATCTGCGGATACCCCGGGAACTTCTGGATCTGTATTGAGCAAAGATAAAGCATTAGTACATAGCGAAGGTATCTTCTGTAAAACCAGATGCACGACAACTGAAAGATATGAGGCAGGGGAACTAACCTGGAAATGGAGCAACCAATCATACTTAGGTCCGTGATGCTCCGATGCCAGAGCCGGAGCACCGTCATAAAGACCCGCAAAACTTTGTGCAAAACCTTGCTGCCAACGAGCCGGTGCCTCCAACGGTCCTATGGCATGACCTGCCAACGGTAGTCCCAACAAAAGTGACACATCCTGCAGAGTAGGAGCCATCTCTCCCCAGCGGAAGTGAAACGTGTGGGTCTCAGGCCTCCACCGGTCCACTAAGCACGTGAGCAAAGAGGTGTCGATGGCGACGCGTCTGGAGGTATCCGTGCGCTCAACCAACCGCGCGAAAGGTAATAGGCCAGCCCATTTCAACCTGCATGTCAGGGCAATTCAGTTAGTGTGTCCCATCAATATACATGATTGAAACAAATAAATAAAGCACGTACCGTTCAACCCATCCCTGGTGTATCTTCCAGTCTTCCCTTTGAGTGCGAGTGGACAGGGGCTCAAGCTGGCGCTCATAACCTATCGCCGCACGATGTTTACTATCAATTTCCGGATTAAGCAACGACATTCCCGCCATTCCTGCACATACAAATTTCAAACATAGTGCCACAATTAATACAAATTTGAAACTTAGTGCCACATTTAATACAAATTTTAAACATAGTCCACACTTAATACAAATTTCAACATAGTGCCACAATTAATACAAATTTCAAACATAGTGCCACACTTAATACAAAGTTCAACATAGTTCCACACTGAATACAAATTTAGAACTTAGTGTCACACTTAATACAAATTTAGAACTTAATGCCACACTGAATACAAATTTAGAACTTAGTGTCACACTGAATACAAATTTAGAACTTAGTGCCACGCAGCCTAACTTCTTCCTCTCCCTCTTCCTCCTCTTCCTCCTCTTCCTCCTCTGCCTCCTTGTCCCCGGTTGCCTCGTCCACGCCCAGTACCACTGGCAGTGACGAAAGTGGGACAATTAGTGTCCCTATGGCCAAATTCATTGCATAAAATGCATTGAATAGTGGGGCCTCCCGCTTCAGATTCATCCATATCATTCCGGATGCGCTGACATTGTCGTCTACCTCTACTTGTACGCATATTCCCTGGGTCTGGAATGTACCGCCTTTCAACAGGATTAACGGTGTTGAAGTTACCCATTGAGCGAAATCCCAGCAACTCACCTGTCCAGGTATTGAGGACGGACTCTTTCAGAAAATATGGAGACACAAACGAGATTGCGTCAATTCCAAGCTGCCCGCAAGCAGCAAGTACATGGGAGCATGGTAGGTGAAGCAACTTCGGTTTGTTGCATGTGCACTCACACGTTGGCCAGACTTCATTTCCAATTTTCACCTCATGCGTCCTCAGCTCATTTGCACAGCCGAATTTGTTGTTAGCTAAGCGGACCTCAAACCTTCTTTCTTGATTACCAATGGGGACTACAGTGTGTGACCTGGCTTTTTCCATCTTTTCTTCCATGTACTTCATAATCCTTTCACAGTAACGTGTGCTTGGGTTGTTCAAGATATGTTGCTCTGCTTTTTGACGTCTATCTCTGAAGTACTTCACGGTGCCATAGAAAATACCCTCAACGATGGCTGTAAGTGGCAATGCCCGGTTTCCTCTGAGGACAAAGTTGTATGTTTCTGCGAGGTTGGTAGTCATGACACCGTACCTTGCTCCATGTGTGTCATGCAGCAAAGACCACCTCTCCAGAGGCTCATGCTCTATCCACTACTCGAAGGTTTTAATCGACCTCCCGAGCCTTCTCCTAGTACCAGGTGGGTCAAATCCTGGCAAGTCACAAAGCCCAACAGGCTCCTCCTCCACGGCCGCTGTTCCTGTTGCTAACTGTGCTGCTACTGCTTCAACATGTGCTCTCACCGCTGCATCTCTTGCAGCTTTCCTGTCCCTAACGTGTCTCTGCGTGCACACACTAAGTCTTTCACGTATCAAATTGTACTTCCATAGCTGGTTCTGCTTGCAGAGTTTTTTGAACCGATTCATCAGGTTCTTATTTCTGAACTGCGAGAAGAAATTAGCCCCCAGATGGCGCATGCACCAACGGCTCTGCAAGTCCTGCCATGGAGTTTGTTCCTCAGGACCAGGGCTTGTCAGTGTCTTTATCGCACTGAGTATACCTGCATGCCTGTCATGAAGGATGCACACATTGGGCTTATCCTTCACAGTTGCTATTTTCAATTGCCTGAAGAACCATGTCCAACTTTCAATGTTCTCACTCTCCACAAATGCAAATGCGAGTGGGACTACTTGATTTTGGCCGTCTTGACCAATGGCTGTCAGGATCTGACCCTTGTACTTGCCAGTGAGAAAAGTGCCATCTACACATATCACCGGTCGACAATGCCTGAAAGCTTCGATGCATACACCGAAAGAGAAGAACAGTCGATGCAGCACCCTCACAGTTGGGAACTCTGGCATGAAGAGGTCTTGGATGTCGACATAGGTGCCCGGATTCCGGTCCTTCAGCGTGTGTAGGAGCCGGACAACTGAGTCATATGCATCGAAATAAGAACCAAATCTGCTCTCAAGCGCCCTTTGCTTAGCCCTCCAAGCCTTGCCATAAGAAATTCTGTACTTGAACCTGACGAAGACTTTTGTCTGGATAGCCTTAACTTCCATCGCTTTGCTCTCCACTATCTCACTGTAAAACAACCGAGCAATAAGCGTGGACGAAAGGTTGCCATGATCTTGAGGGATGCAGGGAATAAGACATGTGTGATGAACTAGGTCACTGATCACCCAACTTGTGCCATACTTAGGGAGATAGCCGTGCACCCTGGCGGGACAATTTGCGTTGTTGCATACCATTGTCAAGTATTTCTGACTTGACACATCAGCTCTTAAAACCCTTTGTGTGGACATTGCCCATTGAATGATTGCGTCCTTCAGAGCCTCCTTGTTGGGATACATAGCACCCGTCGCAATGTTATTCTGGTGATATTGCCAGGCAGAATCATGCCCATCGTTCACGGTCATTGCAGATGAGAAGTCATGATTCCAAGAAGTAGGATTCGGGACCTCCTCTGCATTTTCTTCTTCATCCGACTCGTCAGAATTATCGGCATGACCACTATCAATATCGGTGTCTTCTTCTTCCATGATGTTCTGCATGTGCCCATCTACCTCGTCAGCGTCCGCCTCGCCACTATAAGCCTCGCCACTGTAATAACCATCGGCATTTCCTCCTTCTACCTGACTACTCTGCCCTTGTTCGTAACCATCATCTCCAGCATTTGACATAGATAACATCATCCCGTCACTGCTTTGCCCAGGATCGTAACCACCCTGGCCTTCAGGCGCAATTACCTCCATCACAACGGGAAGCACTAAGGCACAAGGATTGCATCCCCTGCTTTCGCAACCTTGTAACCAGCGCACCCACTGAGAGTCCCGCTCTATTGGCCTCAAATAGAAGAAAACGTTCGAACTTGACCGGGTCCACAATGCATGAACACCCATGGTGTGCGTTTCAGTATTCAGCCCTAAACATGCTGTCACCCATTCTTTCAACTGACTAAGAGACCATGTTTGAGGGTCGGTCAGTGGCACCTCTATGTGCTCAAATTCACTCAGATCAACCCCAATCTCATTTGTTTGGACATTACCAGGACCGTAGAAAAATATGAACTTCACTACATCAGACATCTCGTCTCACCTATAAAATTATTTAACATGGACCGTAGAAAAATATAAACTACAAATATTCGCACTCATAAATATTTGACAAGTACATATATTACGGAATATTAACGAAGCTAAATATTGAAAATAATGACAGATATTTGACATCCACATATAATACGGAATATTACCGGAGCAACTAAAAATACTGACAGACCTAAATATTTGACATCCACATATAATACGGAATATTACCGGAGCAACTAAAAATACTGACAGACCTAAATATTTGACATCCACATATAGTATAGAATATTACTGGAGCAACTAAAAATATTCACACAACTAAATATTAGACATCTAAATATATTACGGAATATTAACGGAGCAACTAAAAATATTCACACAACTAAATATTAGACATCTAAATATATTACGGTTACTACCGGAGCAAATAACAATATTCGCACACACTGCCGGAGCAACTACGACAGAGAAAATGTCTGTTCAATTATACCCTTGAAGCGTGCCAAGTAACGACGAACGGCGACCTTCAATCACCGGAGCCGGAGCATCCACCACACTGCCGGAGCCTCCACCACCACAACCTCCACCTTCACCACCACCACAACCTCCACCACCTCCACCAAAATGGTAACCACCACCACCACCACGAGCTACCTCATTAGTAGATCGAGGTCTCCCTTGCTTCCCCCAACTCTCTAGAATGCATTTACGGTGGAAAAAACGCAAGAAATCAGCTAAGTTTTGTGTATTTTTGGGGGATAAGAGAGAAGAACAAGGGAAGAAGATAAGAACAGAAGAAGAGCAAGATACGAACAGAAGGGGAGGAGGAAGATAAGAGAACAGAGGAATAGCCGCGCGGGTGGGGTGGTAAGGACCCTGTCGGCTGCGCCGGGGCCGACTGGAGGCCCTGTCGGCCGCGCCGGGGCCGACTGGAGGCCTGTCGGCCGGGCCCCAGCCGACTGCAGCTGTCCAGGCCGAGTGGGGAGGGGCGACGTGTTCGAGCCACTCATCGGCTGCCACGTGGACGATACGCCAGCTGTCGGCTTCGCACTGGCCGACAGGATCCTGTCGGCTTAGCCTCAGCCGACTGAAGCCAATCGGCTGCGGCTCGACCAACTGGATATTATTTTTGTAAAATATCGAAACCGTATATTATTTTCGAAATTTAGTAAAAAAAGTGTATTATTTTAAAAAAATTAGCTCTTTCTCTGGCCCATCTGCGTTTGTTTTTGCCACGCGCTGGGTGGGCCGCTTTTTTTTTTGTGGGATTGCGTCACGAAAAAAGGAAGAGCCATCTCGCGCCGCATACGAACTGAGAAGGATATGGAGTTGTTCCTTTGCCACTCCAGCGGCACTCTGTTAATCTCTTTCATTTAGCTCCTCAAAAATAAATGTTAATCTCTTCCAGTTTTTTTTTCATTAGTGAGTGACGCGAGGTCAAAGGGACTTGCAACCGGGTTTGACTTTTTTTCCCAAAAAAACTGAGCATGACTTTTTTTTTTGATAGTTGCAAGTCCACCAACGATTTGCAACTGAGACTTGACTCTTTTTTGCTTAATTGCAAGTCCACCATCAACTCGCAACCGGCAGCTGAGACTGATTTTCTTGTCTCGGTTACAAGTACACTATCAACTCGCAACCAGCGCCTGACCTTTTTTTTTGTCCTATTTGCAAATCCACCATCGACTCATAATTGAGTTCTGTTTTTTGCCTCAGTTGCAAACCCATCCTTGACAGGATTTTTGTGGGCTCGGCCTTTTTTCGACCTAGTTGCAAGTTCATCATCGACATGCATCTGGGACCATTTTTATCTTTTTGTTCCAATTGCAAGTCCACCCTCGACTCACAACTAGGACCTTCATTTTTCTGTTTTATTATTTTTTATAAATTTTGAACTATTTTCAATTGAAGATTTTATTGTTTTTTAATTTTATTTTCTATTTTCTCATTTTCAATTGCTTTTTCTTTTTTATTTTTTATTTTACTTGTTTATTTATTTGTTTTAAATTCATGATTTTTTTTACTTTGTCATCCGTTTGCTTTAAATGTCGTGCAAATCTTGACCGCGGGTTAATTTGTCGCGCGCGTCTCGTGTTGCGCCATGTGTCTGGTGTCTACTTGTCGGCCTGTTCGCACGTGGTCTTTTGTTAGGCCGTTTTCGCGACGCGATCTGGGGATGTTGTTTCAGATTGATTTTGCTAATTCTCATCTAGATGAGAGTTAATAATGTCTCATCTAACTCATATACCGTTAGATATACATGTTTCTGAGTCAGTGATCATTGTCGTTGCGCCGTGTTTTCTGTTCGTCCCTAGTGAAGTAGTGGGGCCCGATATGGCTATTTTGAGTGGACCGTTTCTATGTTTTGTGTATTGGGTTTATTTTTGTGGGTTGTAGCTTTTTCGTGGAGGGTCATGTGTCTTTTTATTCCCTGTTTTTGTTTATTTTAGTTCCACTGTGTAGCTAGAGGAGAGCGTAGCTAGATTTTTTTTTCTTTCGGATTTGCTAAGTCTCGTCTAGATGAGATTTAATGATGTCTCATCTAAGTCTATAACTGTCCGATTTGTTTGCTTTAATGTTCGCAGAAACTTGATCATGTGCCACCGGGTCAGCTCGTTTTTTTTTTGTTTTGTGTCGGCATGTTCTCGCGTTTCTTTTCACATGGCTCCATATATGTCGTTGTTTGGGGGGCGCGGCCCTTTTCTTTTTGGTTCGTTTTCGCCATGCGTTTTTTGTGGCCTGGTGGAGAATTTGTAGAGTCCATCCGAGACGAGAGACCTTTATATAACGAGAGCAGATGCAGGGTTCTTAGATGATAGGGTAGAAATGTGTAGTGTTCAGATCAGTGGTGAGAAATGTATGAATGCCTTATTGTTCTTATAAGCCGTAATTTGTGTGCAATTTGTTTTCGTGTTCTAGAGCTGATTGCTTGGGTGTACACGGTTGATCTAATTGTTTTTTTTTTGTTATCAGGTTAATGAGCAGGGAGGGGCAAATAGTCATCGAGTACACCAAGGGTGCGACCCTGAATGAGCAGGAGGAGGCGAAACTCAACGATCTGATGCTGCCACTCAATCACGAGTAACATAGGGGTGCCCCTTGTGTGCTGCCTAATGCCAACCAATGTTGGAGGTGGAAACATGGTATATAATTTTTGCACTTGTTTTGTTGTTCAATTTTTTTTCCTTTTTTGTTGTTAGATTTTTCTTTTTTTTTTATTTTCAATCTTTTTCCTTTTTCATGATGCGCACAAAAAGGGAGCCATCTGAAAAATGCTAACACATGTTTTCCTTTTTTTGCATATAGAAAATCCCTTATAGCGTTGCTGAGAGCTTGGACAGTCTGAAAGAAGGACGATGGGCTATTGACTATTGTTGCATACCACACACACTCATGATGGCCGCATAGCTTTCTATAACAAGCAATGGAGCATCTTTTGTGGCCAAGGTGGCATTGAAGGTTCACAAGCGCGTCTTCATCTCTTTGAAGTCCAGCACCCACCACCCTTGACTCGTAACTGGAACTGTAGTTTTGTGCAGTTGTCCCAGTTGCAAGTCCACCTTTGACTCATATTTGGGCCCGTAGTTTGTTTCATTCCAGTTGTAAGCCCACCCTTGACTCGTAATTGGGCATGTGGTTTCTTTTTCATCTCAGTTGCAAGTCCACCATTGACTCGTAACTAGGCTAGCAGTTTGTAGTTGTCCTAGTTGAAAGTCCACCCTCGACTCACAACTTGTATCGTAGTTTTATGTAGTTGTCCCAGTTGCAAGTCCACCCTCGACTCGCAACTGGACCCGTAGTTTGTTTCATCCCAGTTACAAGCCCACCCTCGACTAGCAACTCAGCCTGCGTTTTGTTTTTCATCCCAGTTGCAGGTCCACCCTTGACTCATAACTGGTCTCGTAGTTTGTGTCATCCCAGTTGCAAGTCGACCCTTGACTTGCAACTAGGCTCGTAGTTTCGTAGCTGTCCTAGTTGCAAGGCCACACTTGACTTGCAACTGGGCTCGTAGTTGTCTGCGTAGCAAGCCCACACTTGACTCTCAACTGGAGCATGCGTCTTTTTTTGTTTTCATCCCAGTTGCAAGTCCACCCTTAACTCGCAACTGGGCCCATAGTTTGTTTCATCCTAGTTGCAAGCCGATCCTTGACTCGCAACTGGGCTCGTCGTTTCATAGTTTTCCCAGTTACAAGTCCACTCTCGACTCGCAAATGGGCTTGTAGTTGTCTCAGTTGTAAGTCCATCCTCGACTCGTAACTGGGCATGTGTTTTGTTTTTCATCCCAGTTGCAAGTCCACGCTCGACTCGCAATTGGGCTCGTAGTTTTTTTGTCCCGGTTGCAAGTCCACCCTCGACTCGCAAATGGTATCGTAGTTTTGTGTAGTTGTCCCAGTTGCAAGTCCGCCCCTTGACTCGCAACTAGGCACATACTTTGTTTCATCCTAGTTGCAAGCCCACCCTTGACTTGCAAACGGGCTCGTAGTTTTGTAGTTCTCCTAGTTGCAAGTCCACCCTCGATTCGCAAATGGGCTCGTAGTTGTCCCAGTTGCAAGTCCACCATCGATTCGCAACTGGGCATGTGTTTTATTTTTCATCCTAGTTGCAAGTCCACGCTCGACTCACAGCTGGGCTCATAGTTTATTATTGTCCCAGTTGCAAGGCACCCTCGACTCACAAATGATAGCGTAGTTTTGTGTAGTTGTCCCAGTTGTATGTCCGCTCTTGACTCGCAACTAGGCCGGTGGATTGTTTTATCCCAGTTCAAAGTCCACCTTTGACTCGCAATTCGCCTCCTAGTTTCGTCGCTGTCCCAGTTGCAAGTCCACCATCGACTCAGAACTGGGCCCATAATTTTGTTGCTGTCCCAGTTGCAAATCAACTCTCTGAATCACAACTGGGCCCGTAGTTTGTTTTCATCCCAGTTGCAAGTCCACCCTCGACTCACAACTGGTATCGTAGTTTTGTGTAGTTGTCCCAGTTGCAAGCCCACCCTCGACTCGCAACTAGGCCCATAGTTTGTTTTCATCCCAGTTGTAAGTCCACCATCGACTCGCAATTGGGCTGCTGTTTGTTTTTCATCCCAGTTGTAAGTCCGCCCTCGACTCACAACTAGGCACGTAGTTGTCCCAGTTGCAAGTCCACCCTCCGACTCACAACTGGGCTCGTAATTTGTTTTCATCCCGATTGCAAGTCCACCCTCGACTCGCAACTGGTATCGTAGTTTTGTGTAGTCATCTTAGTTGCAAGTCCACCCTTGACTCGCAACTAGGTTGTGTCCCTTTTGTTTGTTATATGTGAGCCGCGTTTTCCTTTTTCTTCTCTAGTCTACACACCTTGTGGAAAACACTAGAGTCAAGCCTCCACTTTGTTTCTTCGGTTCATTTTTCATTTATTCATTTCAAATTTATGAACCCTTTTTAGTTTAGAATTATTTTTATCGTTGTCGGTTTCTTTTTGCGAAAATGTCTATGTTAGTTGTATATCCATTACCAAACACGATCGACTTAGTTGCAAGTCCATCCCCGACTCGCAACTGGGCTTTTGTAGTTTGTAGTTGCCCGAACTATAAATCTGTAATCAAATCTCAACTGGGCATAAGTTGTAGTTGTCCTAGTTGCAAGTCCACTCTTAACTCGCAATTTGGGGCTTTTGTAGGTGTAGTTGCGCCAGTTGCAAGTCCACCCTCGACTCGCAACTGGGCTTTCATAGTTGTAGTTTCCCCAGTCGCAAGTCAACCCTCGTCCTGCAACTAGGCTTTTTGTAGTTGCAGTTGCCTTAGTTGCAAGTCAACCATCGACTCGCAGCTAGGCCATTCATAGTTATAGTTTTCCCCTCCCAGTTGCGAGTCCAACCTCCACTTTGCAAATGGACTTCCAATAATTTTGTGTAAGTTGCAAGTCCAACCTCGACTCGCAACTGGAGTTTTTTTTGTAGTTGTAATTGCCCCGGTTGCAAGTCTGCCCTCAACTCGCAACTGGATTAATTTTTTTGTAGTTGTAGTTGTAGTTGCCATAGTTGCAAGTCCAACCTCAACTCGTAATTGGGAGATTTTTTTGTGGTTTGTAATTTCCACGGTTGCAAGTCCACCCTCGACTCGCAACTTGGGCTTTTTTGTAGTATGAAATTGCCCAGTTGCAAGTCGACCCTCGACTCGCAACTGGGTTTTTGTAGTTTGTAGTTGAACCAACTGCAAATTCGTAATCGACTCACAACTGGGCATGTAGTTGTAGTTGCTCCAGTTGCAAGTCCACTCTCATTTCGCAATTAGGGGCTTTCGTAGGTGTAGTTGCGCTAGTTGCAAGTTCACCCTTGACTCGCAATTGGGGCTTTCGTACTTGTAGTTGCACGAGTCGTAAGTCAACCCCCGCCCCGCAACTAGTGCTTTTTGTAGTTGTAGTTACCAGTCAATCATCGACTCGCAACTAGGGCTTTCATAGTTGTACTTCGTTCCCCTCCCAATTGCAAGTCCACCCTCCACTTTGCAAATGGGGGCCCAATAACTTTGTCTCAGTTGCAAGTCCAATCACGACTCAACTAGGACTTTTTTTTGTAGTTGTAGTTGACCCAGTTGCAAGTCCACCCTCGACTCGCAACTGAGGGATATTTTTGTAGTTGTAGTTGCCACAGTTGCAAGTCCAACCTCGACACGTAACTGGGAGGCTTTTTTGTAGTTTGTAATTGTCACAGTTGCTAGTTCACCCTCGACTCGCAACTGGGCTTTTTTGTAGTTTGTAATTGCCCCAGTTGCAAGTCCACCCTCGACTCGAAACTGGGCTTTTATAGTTTGTAGTTTACCCAACAGCAAATCCGTAATGGACTCCCAACTAGGCTTGTAGATGTAGTTGTCCGAGTTGCAAGTCCACTCTCAATTCACAATTAGAGGCTTTCGTAGGTGTAGTTGCGCTAGTTGCAAGTCCACCCTCGACTCGCTACTGGGGCTCTCGTAGTTGTAGTTGCACGAGTCGTAAGTGAACCCTCGCCCCGCAACTAGTGCTTTTTGTAGTTGTAGTTGCCAGTCAATCATTGACTCGCAACTAGGGCTTTCATAGTTTTACTTCATTCTCCTCCCAATTGCATGTCCACCCACCACTTTGGAAATGGGGGTCCAATAATTTTGTCTCAGTTGCAAGTCCAATCACGACTCAACTAGGGCTTTTTTTGTAGTTGTAGTTGACCCAGTTGCAAGTCCACCCTCGACTCGCAACTGAGGGATATTTTTGTAGTTGTAGTTGCCACGGTTGCAAGTCCAACCTCGACTCGTAACTGGGGGGCTTTTTTGTAGTTTGTAATGTCACAGTTGCAAGTTCACCCTCGACTCGCAACTGAGGTTTTTTTGTAATTTGTAATTGCCCCAGTTGCAAGTCCACCTTCGACTCGAAACTGGGCTTTTGTAGTTTGTAGTTTCCCCAACTGCAAATCCGTAATGGACTCCCAAGTAAGCTTGTAGATGTAGTTGGTCGAGTTGCAAGTCCACCCTCAACTCGCAATTTTGGACTTTTATAGGTATAGTTGCGCCAATTCCAAGTCCATCCTCGACTCGCAACTCGGGCTTTCGTAGTTGTAATTGCCGCAGCCGCAAGTCAACCCTCACCCCACTTTGAATAGAGCGTGACAAAGCAGTTGCTTAATCTGATGGTCAGCAATACCCTAATCCAACGGTACAGGAGGTGACCGATCCGGCAATCCTGCTGGCCGACCAGCGCGTAGCACAAAATTTAGAACATTTTTAAAAAAAATGAACAATTTTAAATGCAAACAGTTTTTAAAATTTCAAAAAAAAATTAAAAGTTTTGAACATTTTTTAGATGTGGACTTTTGAAAATTTTGATTTTTTTTAAAATTGAACAAATTTTGTAATTTTCAAACTTTTTTTAAAACATGAAACAAAATTAACGCAAACATTTTTTTACCAAAAACTTCTAAAAGGTATCCAAAACCGTAAAACAACCGGACAGGACCCTCTTCTAGTAGTACGCTGTGTGGTTTTTTTTTTGAGTGAACTGTATGCTATGTGGTAAAACCGGGATCTGTGGTAGGCTGTGTGGCTAAAATGGGCCGGCCCAGTTTCCATAGCTCAATCGCTCGGTTGTGCGCTCGGTCGATAGTTTGTCGCAGTGAGCAACAAATCGGAACCATCACATTGAACGGGGCAATTTCTATTTACCGCATAACGCGGTAGATATGCACCAAACGCGCACCCTCCTGGTCGCTCCCGCATGATATTGGGCCGGCCCATGCGGGTTGCCTTTTTTTTCCCTTCTCTCTTTCCTTCGGTTTAAGAACATTCTAGAACGTTTTACGCCCGTTTTTACCTCTTATTTTTTGTGTTTTCTCTGCTGGTTTTTCTTATGTTTTTTTTTTCTCTTTCTGTTTTTTCCAAATTCGCGAACATTTTTTGGATTCACAATCACTTTCTAAATTTGTGAATATTTTAAATTCACGAAGATTTTTGAAGTCACTGACATTTTTCATATCGCGAACAATTTTAAAACTTGCGAACATTTTTTCTGATTCATGAACATTTTTTCAATTCACGAATATTTTTCAAGTTTGCGAACATTCTTCAAATTCTTGAACATATTTTCATTTCGGCAATAGTTTTTATTCATGAACATTTTTTAAATTCATGAAAAAAATTCAAATTCGTGAATTTTTTTTGAATTCTTGAACACTTTTGAAATTTGAGAATATTTTTCAAATTAACAAACAGTTTTTTTAGTTCAAAAACATTTTTTCAAATTCATGAACATTTTTGTAATTACAAAGAATTTTCAAATTGGTGAACACTTTGAAAATTCACGACCAATTTGAAAATTCACGAACATGTTTCCAATTTGTGAACATTTTTTGAATTCACAAACATTTTTTGAAATTTATGAACATTTTTCAAAATCATGGACATTTTTTGAAATTCAGGAACATTTTTGAATGAATGAACCTTTTTCAAATTCCTGAACATTTTTTCAAATTCATATGGAAATTCATGAATATTCTTTCAAATTCACCAACATTTTTCAAATTCACGCACATTTTTTTAATCCGCAGACCTCTCTAAAATTCAACAAACGGCACGGCCCGGCTTGGGCTAAACGTCCCCGGCACAGCACAGCCCACCACGGCACGTATACTATACGGGCCATGCCGTGCCGGCCTGTGTGCCGTGCCCCCAGGCCCAGGCACGACCCCTGTAGTAAACGGGCCGGCCCGACGGCACGTTTGGCCCGCTGGCCCATGTATTATTCAGCCTATTGGGCTGTTTTGGGCCTATATTCAGCCTATTGGGCTGTACAAAAATAAAAAAAAATCAGAAAAAAATTAAACAGGCTGTGCGTGCCAACACGCGGGCCTGACCTCGCAGCCCAGGTACGGCCCGGAGTGGGCCGCGTGCCGGGCACGACCCACTTAGCAACGTGTCGTGCCGGCCCGTCACGGGCCGGGCACGCGGGCTAGTGGGCTGTCATGCCTGGCCCGGCCCATCTGGCCAGGTTTGAGCCCGACCTAGAGAGTGTTTGGCGTCGCATCTATGGCGATCTTCGCCGGTCTCCTCACCTTCGTCTCCACCCTGCTCGCCCTCGCCCTGCGGCGCCTCCTGCGCCGCCGCGCGGACGCAACGGCCGCAGTGGGGTTCTTCCACCCGTACACCAACGACGACGGTGACGGGGAGCGGATGCTCTGGTGCGCCGTGCGCGCCGTGCAGGACCTCTGCCCCGTCCTCCCTTGGGTCGTCTTCACCGGCGATGCGGACATGTCTCCCCGATGGACTCGCCGCCGCGCACTTGATCATTTCGGCATCCGCCTCGTCCGCCCGCCGCAGGTACGGCACGGGCCCCATCGAGCACGGTTTCTACCGTTGTAGAAATTGGATCTCGGGAGACGGTCCTTGTCGTAGCTGCTCGGCTTCTTGCAATTTTTTTCTTGCAGTTCTGATTGGTTTTTTCTTGCTAATTTTTATACCCCCCGTTAGTTTGACACTGCATTTACTTCTGTGAAGTAAGAAAAATGCAGGTAGTGTTGTACACTTGTACCTAACATAATGACAGACTACTGCAAATTACATATTCTATCGGGAACTTAATCGAAACAGAGGTGGTGTACTGACACAGGCATAAAAATGTTTGAACTGCATTATCAGGTTGTTCACTTGATCAAGAGAAAGCGGATCGAAGCAAGCACATATCCGCACTTCACAATGATAGGGCAAAGTCTTGGCTCAGTATATCTCGCATGGGAGGCTCTTAATAAATTCACTCTGCAGTTTTACTTTGATACAAGTGGCTATGCTTTTATCGTATCCACTGGCTCGGCTATTTGGTTGCAAGGTTCTCTGCTACACTCATTATCCCACGATCAGTTCTGATATGGTCGAATTTGTTAAGCAGCGCAACTCAATGTACAATAACAACTCTCTTATCTCTGGAAGGTACGCAGACAACTTAAAAATCAATTCTTCTTATTAGAGTACTGTGATTTGGAAAACAGTGTGCATTATTGTATCTGGAAGCTCAAAATGTTAATATGCATGGTCAAAAGAATGTCCAAAAATGTGTTACTTAAATATGCCTGTTCTCTTGGCCCAATCTATGATATGGTCGGCTTGTTCTTGACATGTGTTTTCTTCTTCTTATGATAGTCTGAATTAATATGATTGTGCATTGACGGAGGAATAATATTCTTTTTTTCAATAACATGTATCAATGATACCAACCATGCAAAACTAATTGGGTTTTCTCTTGGCCGTAGCATTTGGTTGTCTCGATGGAAAGTTCTGTACTACACTATATTCAGTTGGTTGTATGGTTTAGTTGGTTCCTGTGCACATCTTGTGATGGTGAATTCCTCATGGACAAGATCCCATATTGTAATTCCGCAAAAAAAAGATCCCATATTGTAAATATTTGGAAAGTCCCGGAGCGTACTAAGAGGGTATACCCTCCATGCGACACTTCTGCCCTGCAGGTATGCCCAGATTCCTCTATGTTTTTCTCATCAGTCCCAATCAATTATGTGCTGCGATCATGTGATCACATTAACGTTGTGAAAGCAAGTCATAGACTAAAATTACTTCTGCTTCTTGTTGATGGTAGCGTAAAATCTAATTACACAAAAAAGACTTGGTTTGTACTCACAAGAAACGTTTGATGAATAAAACAGATGCTTCCCCTGGAAAGATCAACAACACCTCCTATTCTTATATCAGTTGCACAGTTCCGTCCTGAAAAGGTATGTCAACTTACTATTGCATCAAAATCGGTTACAAGATCTTACAGTTCACTCACTAAAGTACCTCTACCCTTTTGCTCTTTGCTCTCCTTAGGCCCATGGTCTTCAGTTCGAGGCATTTGCACTTGCTCTTGAAAGGCTAGATTCGGACTTTCTTAAGCCAAAACTTCACTTTCCCGAGGCTGCTTTGCATGCTTTGTACTATAGCTGTTTAGTTCGAAGTTTTGGCGTGCAGATTGCAATTATTATAAAACCTTTACATTTTTCCTTGCCGTGAACAACAAATCCCTATTTGAATGTACTCCACGTTGCAAGTTTTGGGTGTCAAAGGTAAGGTAGAGATGGATATCTAAAACCATGAAGCAAACACTGCTGCACTTGGAGCTAGTCATGCAGAAAATGATTGTTTCATAACATTCCCTACTTTCTGCAGCCCATAAATCTGCAGGACCGATGATGGATATTGTGCTAGACGAGGACAGCCACCAGACAGGGTTTCTGGCCTCCAGGAAGGAAGAATTTGCAGAGGCAATCCTCAAGGTCTTGAGGATGCCGGAGCCAGAGAGGCGAGAAATGGCGGCGGCAGCACGGAAGCGTGCTCAAAGGTTTTCAGAGCAGAAGTTTCACAAAGATTTCACAAAGGCGGTTTGTCCAGTTTTATTAGGGCATCTGCAAAGTTCTAGCTTGAGCTTTACCAGATTGTCACCAATAGTTTTGTGTAGCACACACTGTTAATCTGTTATATATAGAAGAACAAATGAAGGATATGATGAACTCCTGACTGTTTTTTGGCACTATACTAGTACTGTGTATTTTGGCTCAGGGAAAGGATTACATGCAAGACGCCGTCGATGTAGATCTACAGGGTGAAACTCATTTCTAGTGTGCATGTTGTGTGACGACCAAGGTTTTGGATCCGAGTGGACTTTTTTTCTCGTGGGGCACCGAAATTATTTTGCACGAGTTTTAAAATTGAAATCTGAATTCAATTTTTTTTAACATACTATAGATTAGCACTGGACTCATTTTTATGAGCAATCACATTCTGGCGCTGTGGTTAGATCATATCTATCCTTCTCTTGCCTTCAATTCGAGGGTCCGAATCCCGCGACAACCATATTTTTTTCACTCACCTCCCTTTTTATCCTCAAAAAGGGTGGGAAAAAAAGCAAGGACGATACTCGAACCCGCGACCACATGAATCGATAAGGAAGCACGCGTTTACCAGTACACCACCGCTGGCTATGTGTTTTGCGAGAGTTCCCGCTATATTTAGCCAAAAGTTCACGTTTAAATTCAAAAGTTTCAAAAACATTCGATTTTTTTTGCTCGGTATATAGATTTCTCGTGGGGTAACGAGAAACGCAGATACTGCCCAGTATCCGAATATTTCGCTCGGTACCCAAAACCCTGGTGCCGACAACACATGCCCCGTCCCATAGTTGCTTTAAGATTTCTTCCCAACCTAACGTATTTCTATGTATTCCACATTTTCTGCACATAATATAAATAATTTTGGGGTGCCCCTTCACTAAGAAATAATAATTAAATATTATAATTTTTAAACTTTTTTCAAATGTTTATTTCACTTTTTGTATCACTGTTTCAATTTTACAAATGTTTCAATAGACATTCCAAGCTTGTTTTCATCTAATGATTCCAGTATTGTTTCGCAGATGATTCAATTGCATTTCAACATAAACTTCATACAATTTCAAATGCATTTCAATTGCACTTACAGTCTTGCCACAAATTGAATTTCAGATACATTTCAGAAAAATGGAATGTCATAATTTTTCACTAATTTCCAAATGCATATCAGGGCAAGCTAAGATACACTTCAGATCAATTCTACATTGATCTAATAAACTGCAGAAATTTCTCATATATGCAGAAAAGTGCCACAAGCTGAAATTCAAGAAGTTAAAATACATTTCATAAAAATTCCACAAACTGAATTTCAGATATATTTCAGGAAAGTGCCACCAACTGAAATGTCATGTTTTTTCGCCGAAATTCGAACGTATTTCGGAGCAAGTTAAATTACACTCAGATCCATTCCACAACAATTTCACAATTTTCAGAAGTTTCACATATTTTTTGAAAAAAGGCAACAAATTTAATTTCAAAAATATCAAAACCTAAATTTGTTTCATAATTCACAACTAGAGATGCACCACACATCCATTTCACAAAAGTCAAGCAATTTCAACATACAAAACTGGAATTCTAATGCAATTCAGTGTGAATTTTAATCCTATTACATATTTTCAATTTCACTCCACATGCATTTGAAAATTATTTCATTAATACTTAATATTATAAGGTTTAATCCTATTAATACTTAATACTGTCGCCGCATCAATGTCGTAGTCCTCCGCCACGTAGACTTCAGAGGAGGGAGTCGTACATGAGTAGCTCGACGATACCCGAGAGACCTCATCCACGGCCCGGTGGGTAAGTTGCGGACTAGGGGCGGGGGAGGGTTTGGAGGTTTTATTGGGACAAGGGGGCCGGAGACTTGGTACTTATATGAGAGATGGAGGTGCGGTGGCCAAGGCATCAACGATGCCATGAATGCCTCTTTCTCCCTGCGTAAAACAAATGTGGCCAGGGATTTATGGGAGGGAGAGGTACTTGTGACGAGCGGCTAGCGGGCGCTCATCACTGGATGATTGACACCCTCCGTGAACAATTCCAGTGGGCGACTGTCGATGCCCATTACTGGTATGTCATACAATAGCCGGCTGTGACCTTACCAGTGATGAGCGCCCCTCTACGTATCACAGGTACGTGTTACTAGTGACGAGCGTCGCACTTCCAGTCACTGGTAAGCAGGTGGTTATAGGGGTTTCTGCAGTAGTGTCGACTTCTTCTTGGGAGGAGCAAGATGACAAGTAGTAGCAGCCCTTGACGCGACTGCTCTACTCTAATCTCACCGTGTTCGACGGCATAGCGTCCCGCTTCACAGCCTCCAAGGTGGCGATGCTGCAGGCGCTGTCGGGTATCGCCTCAGTGCAGGAGGATAGCCGGGTTGAGCTGTACACAATCTACTCCTACCGATTTACTGGGTTCAGCTTGCGCCCCGCCAGATTGTGGACGCGCGTAGGGTACGGGCGTGACATGGTCGTCTAGGTGCTCGACACTAGGGTGTGGTCGAAAGCCCGAGCTTCAACGATCGCATTGCCCGGCGGATCTACTCCAAGGGCCAGCGTGCTAAGTACCAATCAGAAGAGGTGGCGTGGCTGCCAGAGTAAGCGTCACTGTGGGACGCGCACAGGCACAGAGCACACACGATGTTGACGGTCGCAGGGGCTGCTTGGCCTTGGTCAGCGTCCTCGGCGCGGGGACCGGGTAGGCGCACAACTAGGCTCCTAGTGCGCACGTGGCCACGTACAACGAATGCTGGTTCAACGTCTGCTTCCGCTCTGAAATCCTCCCCGGGATGGATGACGCGCGACATGATGTCCTCTCCCTCGGAGGCTGCCCTATCCTGGCCTTCAAGCATAACATTGACATCGGCAACTATCGTGCGGCGTCTCCGTCATGTACGCCGCCGGGAACAACCTGCTGGAGCTGGGATCTGTGACCAATGAGGCACCCTGGGTGCTCACTGTCTGCACCACCACACTGAACCGCAGCTTCCCGATGGCCGCATGGTGGTGGGGAGAGAGAGAGAGAGAGAGAGAGAGAAGACGAATATGATGTGGAATGAGGTGGCAAGGTCAGTGGTCAAAACCATACCACGTGAGCACAAAACCGTCGGAATTGATGAAAAATATCCGCTTTCAACAATTGAGGGTGTTCGACGAGGTTTTTTTCATTATTATTATTATTATTCATTTTTCTACGGAGGTCATGTCTAATTTATTTTGGATCTTTGATGAACTTTAGGGTAGGTTATACATATATACGATGTGCACGGTTGGTCATGGAACTTCTACTAGAAGGGTTGGGCGCGCTTTGCTGCGCCGTTCGTGTTGTTGGGTTTCTTAAAAAAATACTCACTCTGTTTCAAAATATAAGGTGTATTACTTTTTGAAAAGTCAAACTTTTAATTCGATCAAATTTATAGAGAAATATATCAAAATCCATAATATCAAATCGGTATGATTAGATTCATTATGAAATGAATTTTCATACTTTTTTTGTTTAATATTGTGGATGTCGATATTTTTTGCTGAACTTGGTCAAAGTTAAAGAAATTTGACTTTCCAAAAAACTAATATCCCTTATATTTTGGAACTGATGAAATATTTAGTTTGACGGGTGGGGGAGATGATGGAGTGTGTTTTATTTTTATTTATAATGCGGTGATTTGATGGGCCTTTTTGTGGTGTGATTCTGTGTTATCTGCTAACCAACGTATATTTAGTGTTGGGAAATTTCGGCTTGGTGGCTGCATGTACTACATTTGTGCTAAAGTATCGCATGGTGGCACTTCTTTTTTCTAGGTGGTGGGAGGATGCGCGGGATTGATATGTTTTTATGGCCGGTGGCTGCTGATTGATTTGAAAAATTGTTGGCCCGGTCAAAATTGTAAACCAAATTCAAAATTAAATACCTCAATTTGAATGAAAGAGCTTCAAAATTAGGGGACATAGGGAATTAAAAGAATTGAATGAAATAGTTCTTTGAGAAATTGTTGACCCGGTAAAAATTGGATGACCCAATTCAAAATTGAAGACCTCAATTAATTGTGAGGCCTTAAAAATTGCTCCCTCCTTCCCATAAATTCAAAAGCTCTTATATTATGTGACGGACGGAGTAGTAAACATAATGTATAATATAAAAGAATTGAACGAGAGAGATTTGAGAAATTGTTGACCCGGTCAAAATCTGGTGACCCAGTTTCAATTGGTGATGAATGTGAGCTTTTTAAAATTAGGTAGCATAGTGTTATAGAGGATATGCACGTACAGTATGTGCTCATACGTGATACGTGCACGCCTCTTGGTTGATGGACTAGTCCATGGGAAGCACTTCCCGCCAGCGGATCAGCCGGGTCGACCGCCGTCCCATCACACAAGATATGACGTCTCCCATCGCTTTCCTCTGGCACCTTTGCCGCCCCCGCACAATTCTTTTATTTTCTGTGTAGAATCACTGCAACGGTCCTATCTAGCCTACGCACTCCTCCTCTGCAATTTAGTTTATACTAGAAGCGAACGCGCGTCTTGCCGCGCCGCTTTTTTTTTGTGGAAGCTATTTTTTATTTTATATGTTTATAGAAAAAAATTTGTTCTTTTTTGCTTTGGTTTTGCGTAATGGACTGCTCATGCATCTACAGGAACAAGTTGGATTTTGCTTCAGTGAGAACTAAATATTTTGCCCAAATTATAAGCTCAAGCAGTCGGCATCCATTCCAATCGATAGATGCATTGCAGACTTGCTAATACCATTCAATAAATCAACAAAATTAGGATCTCACCACTATCTGCAATGTTCCTTTCTGATAATGGAAATCAGAGAGAGCACTCTCTTTTTAAAAAAAAAAAAAATCTGCAATGTTCCATTCTTTCTTCATTCAAATACATCATGAACCAGGCGACCAGCTCAAGTTGTGAAAAAATGTAATCACACAGATTATCATCATGCCCAATCTCACACCATATTATCACAAACCAGGCAACCAACTTAAGGTTGTAGAACTAAAGAACCTTAATCGCCCAGATTGCCATCATGCCTAATCTCACACCGGTTACTCTCATAAACCAGTGAAGCATCAGGCAAGATTTTGATGGAGTAATTTTCCTGTAGACAAAAATTTTCGAACAGGATCTAAAATGAACAGTAATTGTCCGGATGGGAATCAAGAAACATGAGCTTACTGCATCTGGACACAAGGATGACGTACATATATGTCGGTTGCAGAAGTACATCAACAGAGTAAAAAAAGAAGGACATTTTGTAATGCATTAAAAATGGATAGATTATCAGTATATGCCATCTACATTCTTTTATTGAACAAAGTGAAGTGTGCAGAGTGCAAATTAGTATACATTAATAAAAAACTATCACAATATCAGTCCAACGACTGCACACTGTAATGACCTGCAAACCAACCAGGAGAAGCATGTGTTAAATTCCATAAAAGGGACTTCGTAATTACAATGAACCTCCACTTAGCAACTTCTCTAATCTGGAGAGTATGCTAGTTACAAAGCATACCTGGTTCAGTCATTCAGAGTTCTAATCATCTCCAAGTCTGCTATTGGAGGATCTCCACAAGGAAACAAAAGCACTAACGTCATACAAAATTATTTGGGTGCTATTACCAAATTTAGAAACTTCTTGACAATTGAGAAAATATTGTCACCTAAAACGCAGAACTACAATTTATCACCTTCAAGAATGTATGTATTTGAGCCAAAATGTAATATAGTGACTTTCCAAATGATGCTTACTGTATCAAGAAAAAGAGGGTTCTTCATTTCAAAGAAAAAAAAAGAGGGTTCTTTAACCCGTCCTTTGCAATATAACTTCTACAAAGAATACTGTTAACGGATGGATCCCAAAATTCGAGGTTAAAATTCCTCTGAAAGAAATAATCAACATATCAGTGCATCTTTCTTGTACTTGTCTATCTCTCAACGGATATAAGTGATCTCTCCTCTACTTTTCTTTTCTTCCTGTGTGTTCATTGTTGCATATGTGCACTTCATCTTCTATTGATAAAACAATGCTACACCCTGTAAATGAAAAGAGCAGAGCACATCAGGCATAGAAGGATGACCTTCCTAGAGAAGAGAAGGAGCGAACCCATGGGAGCAACGGGGTTGCCATGCAGCCGCTTGATTCACCCATGCTTCACACACGAGAATGCCTATCCGAATGTAGTGTCTGTTGCTTCGACGGGTGGGCTACCTCCTTCGCACGGCCGTCACTGGATTTCGCCGAAGAGAGAGAAGTGGAGGGGCCAAACGAGGGTGTGTATGTCCTGAATCCGTAGCAAGGTTGAAGATGGAGTGGCAGTCTGGTGGAGAATAATAGCTGCGGGAGATGCTCTTGCCAGAGGAAGAAGGGAGGAAGAGGAAAAAATATGTGTCACGGCATACACACAAAGCTCGTGGCCGAGGGGCGGGTCGGCGGCAGCTTGCATAAGAAAAGAGAGAAGTTAGGGGAGGACCCAGATTCAAGAAATCGAACCTTGGAACAGATCGGAAGAAGATGGCGCAAAGCAGCAACCACCGGACGGTCGATCGAAGCCCTCCCCTGCCGGGCCAAAACGCATGACTTCGCCGCAAATCAGCGGCGGCAAGACAGTAGTCGGACGAAACGCCCCCTCACGGATCAAAGCGCGTCTCCAGCCGGCAACCCCCACAGTAGCATCGAAAAAGAGCACTCGAGAATTCAGGACTCACCACTGCGACTACAGCAGCACCCCACCTCAACGGAAAAAATAAACAAAAGGGGAAAATGTCATACCGTGCCGGCCCAAGAAAGATACAGCGCAGGATGATGGCGGAGCCCGTGCAATGCGACGACCAGAAGCGGCACCGGATCCGGGAGAGAAGCACGCACCGGCAGCGATAGCAGCAACCCTCCAATACCGGACGCCAAGGAGGAGGAAGCCACCCCCACTGCAGCGACAGCCATAGAGACCTCGAGAACCAGCGACACCGGCAGCGCCCAACCACCTCCATCGGCGGCGACGACAGCAATGCAAGCGTAGCCCAGCAATAGAACAACGAATGTCAAGCACGCCGCAACCCACCCAAGCCCCTCTCCTCTCCGTGAAGCACCGACCCAGCGTCCCCAATCGATGCGTGCGCATCGAAGAACCTGCAGCCGCCACGCCACCCCACAACTTTGACGCAGTCAAGAAACCAGCCAGTTGCCCACCGACACCCACGACCCACCCAGCACAAAGCGAGCCCACCCTCCACACGACCCCGGGAGAGGACCGAGTCAAAATCGACAAGCCTAAATCCAAAATTGAAGCCTCAATTGACTCTCATGCCTTTAAAATTAGGGAGCATAGTGTTATAAAGGATTTTTTTGAACGGTGGCAGCAACAAAATAGAAAAAAAATTGGGAATCGATCGGCCGGTTTTGCAGCAGCAAATTGACAGCGGCGAGCAACTTGCAGTAACGGTGTTCGATCTTGCAGCATTGTCTGTCTAACTTCCGGCAATATTGGTCGGCTTGCAACCCCGTGCTTCCGACTTGCCAAGTCGAGTGCCCGTCTTATAGCAACACCAGCTGGCCTTGCAGCGTCGCTCGGTTTTGCAGCATGATGGTCAGGCTTTTGCAATAGGAAAAAAAACAAAGACAACGGGCCTTGCTGCGTCGCAGCATCGGTCGAACTTGCAACATCATGCAGTTTTATAGCACCACAATCCGACTTTGCAACGAAAAAAACATTGACGCCCAGATTTGCAGCATCAAGCATCCGGCATGTAGCATCATGGACCCCGCTCGCGACATGGATCACAACACCGGTGACGTTGCCATAGCACCCGCTCGTGGCACTGGCGGCGCTCCCGTGACATGGCTAGCAACACTTGCTTGTATCGCACCCCGCAGCACGGCGGCGCTCTCCTGCACCACGGCAACGTGCCTCGCAACATCTGACTCGCAGTACCGGCGACGAACCCACAACACGGCGACGCTCCCGCAACACGGCGACACACCTCGCAACATCGACTCGCGACACCGACAACGCTCCCACGGCACGGCGACGCTCTTTCGCACCACGGTGACGCGCTTCACAACATCTAACTCGCAGCAGCGGCGGCGCTCCCGCAACACGGCGACGCACCTCGCAACATCGATTCGCAGCACCGGCGACGCTCCCACTACATGATGATGACCCCGCAGCACAACGACGCGCCTTGCAACATCGACTCGCAGCCACCGGCGACGCTCCTGTAGGAGATATGCCCTAGAGGCAATAACAAATGTTATTATTTATCTCCATGATCATAATTATGTTTATGTTCCATGCTATAACTGCTATGGTTCCCGAGCCCGTATATCCATAAAGGCTCTGAGGAAAACCCATGTGCACGTGTGGAATAATAAACGGTAAAAAGTATTCCTAGTCAAGCCTCTAAGACTAGCTCAAGTGTTGCATGATGATCACGTTTTGCTGATCATGGGCATGACTATGCCGGCAACTTTGAGGGCACAATGTTGGTAGAACACTTGTGTTGAATCGACCCGATTGATGTTATGCTATGAGATTCATTCGTCATAAGTTAATGGTTTATAACACAGAGAAGTTAATGTTTGCATAATTCCTTAGACCATGAGAGTGTCGAGTTTCTTCATGCTTGCTTCATGAACTTTGGGGTTTGTTAAACGTCATCCGTAAATGGGTGGCTATTACGGCGGCTTACGGGTTCATGGAAAAGTATGTTAAGTAACTTGATAGCTCAAGATTGGGATTTGCTCCTCCGATGATGGAGAGATATTCTCGGGCCCTCTCGGTGTTACGGTATCCATCATCGTCTGGCCAGACACAAGTGTGATTTGATCACAGGGATGCCGGAACACAGAAACGAGAAAAGAGAACAAAAACCGGCAACGAGGTAACTGGCATTGTGGACAAGTGTTGATCCACGAGGATGCCGATGTTTCTCACCTCGGGTATTTGTAACATATCGCGAAGCAACAGGAATAGCACACGGCAACTGGAGGTTCACTCGAATATTCATTCGTGTGGGTATAGGGGTCAATATGGGTGTCCACGGCTCCGATGTTGATCATTGATCGGAAAGAGTTCCGGTCATGTCTATACTTCACCGAACCTATAGGGTCACACGCTTAAGGGTCATCTATCTGCTGAATACTAGACGGGGAGTCTGAGAGAAAATCACCGAAAAAGTTTCGAACGAAACGGAAACGTTCCGGAGAGAACACCGGAATAGTTCCGGTGAAACTGAAAAGTTGTTTCAGGGTATTCCATTAAGTCAAATTGGTTCTGGCATACGCCCGGAAATTCTTGGAGGATGCCAGAAGTGTTCTGGAAACTTCTGGGAATTTTCCGGGACAAAAACCGGAAATGTTCCGGAGCAGCCGGAACCGCTTTGGTTGCTTTTCGCTGAAGAAACATTGTTCCGAAATTGTTTCGGAATGCGTTCAAAATTATTTTAGTGGGTACTAGAATTGTTCTAGGCACACATAAATAATTTGGGATTTAACGGACGCAGAAAAATATCTTCGTGAATAGTGAAAATCACTTTTTGGGCTGATTTGCAAATGGGGTTTTTCTTCTAGAATAAAACCACTTTTGGTGTGTGAAAGGGAGGTGGAGCCCCCCAAGGGGGCTGCACAATTTCGGCCATGGCATGTGGAGACCCTCCTTGAGGTGTCCTTCCACCTCATGGTGGATATGTTCTACACACCCTTATGTGGCATGTGGTGGAAAGATCCTAGGAAGGTCCTTTTGGTCTTTTTCACCCCTTGCTCTACCCCTTGCTCCTCCTATAAATAGAGGTGGAGAGATCTCTCCAAAATCAGATCATGCTTGCTCTCATACACATGCCATTTGACTTGTCTGGCTTCTCTCTCCCTCCCAGCGAAATAGTTTCGTAGAGCCGAAAGGCTGTCTGGGTTCCGGCAGGAACTAGTTCTGGATGGCGAAGCCCTGCCGGATAGATGACACCGTATGTGTGCAACTCTGTAGAGAGATCGTAGTTTCGGTCTTAGTTCGAGAGTGCCTCCCGAAGGGCTGTCCGAGTGATCGTCCGAGTTTCGAGGGTCCTCCCGAAGGGCTGTCCGAGTGACCGTCCGGTTTTTCGAAGGTCCTCCCGAAGGGCTGTCCGTGACACCTTCCGAGGGACTGTCCGACCGCCTCCCAGAGGGCTGTCCGAGGGGCAGATGAGGGAGTACATCCTCGCGGTTGGGAGGTTGTAAATCCTAGCTGCGGGGATCTGCACCGCCGATCGTCATCGACTCTACTTCCGCTGCGCTACGAGTCAGTAACGAAAAAGATCAAACCTTGTATGCAGTCTCCATAGTGGTCCTGGGCTGGTGCGTAGGTCGGAAAATTTTTGTTTTCTGCTGCGTTACCCTACAGTGGCATCATGAGCCATGCTATGCGTAGATGCAGGTTCGATCTAGAATACATGAGATGTATGGGTGTTGCACAATATAATTAGGTAGTAGATGAGTTCTATTGCTGAAAATTATTTGTGCGGGTTGCAGATGAAATTTGTTACCCGATGTTCTTGTTGCTTCCCTGGAATTTGCATATTTCTGATCTTGATAATGGTATGGTGGAGTTTCAAAGTTCTGGCAATCCGCGATCCTGATTGATCAACGAAGTGCTAACAGTTCTTTGAATTCCACCGTAGTTAAAAAGAAAGATGAAATTTCGCAGACGAAAGGGCAATGCAGATATGATCTGCACGAGGGTCATGCGTATGACAAAGTTTAGTATGGGCTCGAGATTTAATTATCTCGTGTTTCATACACCCCGCGATGTTAATCTAGCGACTTGAATTATCATACTTGATGATAAAACGTAGGTAGCTTCGGTTTGTTTCGAAACCGTAGAAGCCACGTAAAATGAAAATTTGCATAAACCGATTAGAGGCGTCTAACTTGGTTTTGCAGGGTGGTTTGCATGTGCATATGATGTGGTATAGCAGTGCTCATATTAATTTGATTATGTATGAGATGACTATATGATGTAAATTAACATGACCTGCGTGTCATGATTCGGCATGATGGCTGGAGCCATATGATTGTCACTTTAATGACCTGCGTGTCAACCTTAAGTAATGCACTTATTTTATTAGCTATAGAGATAGCAATATTATCTGATGCATCGACAAGGTGGTGGCAATCTTCGCAAAGGTGAACACCGACGCGAATGCCGAAGACGAAGAAATGAAAGACTTCTCCGTCAGAAAGGGCTATACCATATCATGCTATTATGAATTGCCTGAGATGTTTATCCCTTATGATGCACCCTTCTTGATTGCGCGGTAGTCACTTTTTATTAGGGTGATCTCTCACAAAAATATCAAGTAGTTAGTGTTCTCCCAAGTGTAGCACCGTCACGGCACCTAACTTCTCGGAGTGCGCCGTGTCACACAGGTACAAACGATTAGGGAAGTGTGAGGCGGGTGAGTTGAGACCTCGCAGCAAGATCACTTGGTTGTCTTGACGTTCAGGCATGACCGTCATGATCTTGGAACACGTGCATCGAAAGATGAACAAGAATCGCATAGAGATGTGATTGGCAGGTTGGCCTACCGGTTGAGATTTTCGTCATCAGTGGTGTTACACCAATGGCGAACAATTGAAATGCGGGTCTTGTATCACTCACAATCAATTATGAGAGATATTGATTTGAGTGGGAGCGCACTTTAGAATTAATTCTTTTAATTCTTAGTGCAATTAATTATGAACTTTGTCTAAGTGAAATTTGCATAAATAGTTGTAGAATAATGGCTCGCATTTCCACCTTCCCTATTAAAATTGATTTAGCTGTTAAATATCTGGTTAAAACTTTACGGTTGGTAACGTAATGTGAGGATTGTCCTTAAGAGTGCCGAGAAGGACTTTGTCCTATCGCAAGCTTTTAGTATTCTCCCGCTAATGCTATGGAAAATGTGACTCTCGTCCTTCGATCCAAAAGCTAGAATTCCGTTACGGTCAAGTGCAATATGTTTGCTTCCATGAGACCCGGACTTCAAAAGTTTGGGATAGCTATGTGATATTCATGGAACTGAAAATCATTTTTCGGACACAAACAAAGGCTAAAAGATATGGGATATCCAAAGCAATGTTTGTTTTTGCAAACTGTTAGTTAAAGGTGTTTACTATGCATTTGACTAATGACAGAGGGATCCAGTAGAACGCCTGTCATATGATGAAGGTGAATAAAACAACAACTTAAAGAGGAAGGAAATGTCCGAAGGGTGTTAGTAAGATTTTCACGCCTAGGAAGTCCGGGGCTAACGCCACTCTTAAGTTGGGTGCTTCTTCGGAGAGTAGGAGAATTATTAGAAGTAAAACTGTTAGAAGTATAAAGGCAAAAAGAGAGAAGACTGGAATATCCAGCTCATGTATGAAAGTCATACAAGTTATTGATGTATGGAAGGCTGGTCAAAGAAATAGTTCTTGGGAATTATGATTAAACATGTTAATCACTGATTCTTGGGTATTGTGAGTTAATCACAGAGATACCCGCTCGATTGCTTTCCGTTGCAATTCGATGCAAGAACTACTATGGCCTGAAAGACTAGCCAGGAATGAGGTTTAAATACATGTTGGGAACTTAGTAAAAGTTACTATACCTTCCATCGGTGTATTACCTATGTATTTACTTTCATAATTCATTATAGAGTTTTACACACTCTAGCCCATTGCATAAGGTATCTTGCAAGAAGGTTGTTCATAAGAGAACTTTTGATGTTCGGTGTTATGAATAACATAAGGGCCATATTTTCATTATGAATGAGATGTATGTTATGAATATTGATAATAATACTTTACCTCTGTATTTACTTTCATAAATCATTTTAGAGTTTTATACACTCTAGCCCATTTGCATAATGTTTGTTGCAAGGGTGTTGTTCATAAAAGAACAATTGTTGTTCAGGATTTTGAATAACATAAGGGCCATACTTCCATCATCGATGGAACGTATGTTATGAATATTGATGGTAATATGATACATCCATAACACTGACGCTAAATGTCGCAAGACTAAGAAAATACCACACATGTGTGGCACTGCATTTAGTCACATTGGAGAAACCCGCATGGAGAAATTCCATGATGATGGATTTTGAAGTCATTTGATTATGAATCATCTGACACTTGCAACTTTCCTCCGAAAAGTGAAGTGACTGAAATACCGTTCACAGGCCATAAGGAACGAGCAACGAACTTATTGGTGATCATACATTTTGATGTATGTAGTCCGATAAATGTTGTTGAAAACAGTGGATTTGTCTATCTTAAAAAATGACTCAAGCAGATATATGGATATTTACTTGATGAGACGTAAGTCTGGATCTTTTGAAATCATTCGAAAGGTTTTCAACATGAAGTAGGAATTATTGTAACAAGAAAGATTATGTTTCTGCAAACTAGATTGCAGAAAGGAATATCTGAGTTACAAGTTTGGCGAATGTCTGATGAGTTGTGAAAGGAGTTTCATAACTTACACCTCCCGGAACACCACTGTGTGTGGTATGTCTGTGAAGATGTAATCAAACCATTTTCGACATGGAAAGATCAAAGATGACATAAATCAATTTGCCATTATCCCTTTTAAAGTAATGCTTTAGAGACTGTGGCTTTTACACTGAAAAGAGCGCCATCAGGTCTGTTGAAATGACGCCATGGTAAGGTACGCCCAACCATGTTACATCTTTTCTTAAACATTTGGAATATGGGGCTTGTGTAAAAGGTTACAAACCTATTCCAAATCAGACAAGAGCTACTTTGTAGGTTATCCCAAGATTGGGAATTCCTCCACCACTATACCGAGGCAAAAGGTTTGCCACAGAGAACGGTATGCTTTTAAAGAGAATAGTTCTTGCAAAAAGGTGAGTGGGAGAACAGTGCAACTCAACGAGATAAGCAGTATCTTCGTCATCAGATCAAAGAAAAGGAACCTTGGAAGTAATTCCAGAGTTTCCTACTGCGACTGATACGGAAGTCTCTACAATAAAATGTATGGACTTCGGTCGAACTTGCAGCTGAACCACGTAGGCAAAAGTCGTGCAAACCTTTAAGGTGCGCAAGCGAGATATTGTTGTTAGACAACAGTATACCTACGATACACAAGGAAGCGTTGATGGGCCCTGACTCCGGAATTGGCTAAATGCCAATATAATCCGAGATAGTTTCCATAAATGATTCAAGATTATATCTTGATAAACCCTTCGGAAGACTTAGAGTCTAACGAACATTAATGGAACTATAAACTGACTTGGATAAAATGTTTTATCCATAAAGCTCGACTTGTTGCAGTAACAAGTTCAAGGAGTTGACTACGATGAGGTTCTCTCACCGTAGCGATGCTTAAAGTCAGATCGGGTTAAACTAGCAATTAACACATATTTCAATCTTGAGATATGATACATGGATACCAAAAGGATTTCCATATGATGGAAATGCAACCTAGGACTTGTATGTGGTACAGTCCGAAGTATTTTGTCAATCCAGAGGATGCTAGTAAGTATGCAAACTTCAGAGTTCCAGCAATGGACAGAAGAGAGTAAAATGGAGTTGGAATCTTCGTTTTTGATGAAATAGTTTGTTTTCATCAATGGATAACTAAGATGCATGTGGTTTCAAGAAAGTAAGTGGGAGCATAATAATATTTCTAAAAACTTTGTGTGCTTGACACATTGTTGATTGGAAATTTCTTGACACGAATTAGGACTTCATTTGAAAATAGTTTTTTGATGAAGTGCTTGGGCTAAATAGCCTCAATATTAGGCATGATGATCTATGGAGATAGATTCACCTAATGGGGCTGAGCAAAAATGCATATTGACAAGATGCTGAAACCTTTTAGCATTAAAACGCCAAGGAGTGATTCTTGCCGAAGTCACATGGAAAGGGTTTTTGCAAGACTCGGTGTCTCAAAACACTGATGAGCGAAATACATGATGGAGATTCCACACACTTTCGTGTTTGGATTAATCATGTATTCCATGGTATGTAAAACAACCAGATATGTCCAATACTCCAAAGCTATTGCGAGTATAGATACCAAAGTGATCAAAGTACTGATCATGGGACAACAATGAAAAATGTCATTAAGCACTAAAGTAGCACTGATGACATGTTTTCTCGCAAGCAGAGATTATGAAGTGCTCGTTGTAAGTGATTACATCGATACAGTCTTCATCAATGCTCCATGCGATTTTCGATTTAAGTTAAGGGTTTTGTGTGATACACAATATGGTGGCACGGTGTTTGGAAATCGTTTCTAAACAGGTTACTGTGGCGAATTCTATAACTAAGGCTAAGTATGTTGCCGCTTTCGAAGCGACATAGAAGATGTTGAATCATACAGTTCGTTCATGAACTTAGTATGATTCCAAGATGGCTTTGGTCAATGGAACACTATTGAAGATAGTTGCTCCATAGCTCAGTCTGAGGAATCAAGGTTTGACCGGTGATTCACATATATACGAAGCCAAGTCCACACAAAATATGAATTTTGTGAAAGCGTGAAAACGCGAGGACATGCAAAGATACACACGGAACTGAAGTTGTCAGATCCGTTGGACATCAGGCTATACCACATGCGAAGCATTTTTACACCGGTGTGCCACAGGTGTAATGTGCATTAGCATTGACTAGATTATTGACTCTAGTGCAAGTGGGAGTCTGTAGGAGATATGCCCTAGAGGCAATAACAAATGTTATTATTTATCTCCATGATCATAATTATGTTTATGTTCCATGCTATAACTGCTATGGTTCCCGAGCCCGTATATCCATAAAGGCTCTGAGGAAAACGCATGTGCACATGTGGAATAATAAACGGTAAAAAGTATTCCTAGTCAAGCCTCTAAGACTAGCTCAAGTGTTGCATGATGATCACATTTTCCTGATCATGGGCATGACTATGCCGGCAACTTTGAGGGCACAATATTGGTAGAACACTTGTGTTGAATCGACCCGATTGATGTTATGCTATGAGATTCATTCGTCATAAATTAATGGTTTATAACACAGAGAAGTTAATGTTTGCATAATTCCTTAGACCATGAGAGTGTCGAGTTTCTTCATGATTGCTTCATGAACTTTGGGGTTTGTTAAACGTCATCCGTAAATGGGTGGCTATTACGGAGGCTTACGGGTTCATGGAAAAGTATGTTAAGTAACTTGATAGCTCAAGATTGGGATTTGCTCCTCCGACGATGGAGAGATATTTTCGGGCCCTCTCGGTGTTACGGTATCCATCATCGTATGGCCAGACACAAGTGTGATTTGATCACAGGGATGCCGGAACACAGAAACGAGAAAAGAGAACAAAAACCGGCAACGAGGTAACTGGCATTGTGGACAAGTGTTGATCCACGAGGATGCCAATGTTTCTCACCTCGGGTATTTGTAACATATCGCGAAGCAACAGGAATAGCACACGGCAACTGGAGGTTCACTCGAATATTCATTCGTGTGGGTATAGGGGTCAATATGGGTGTCCACGGCTCCGATGTTGATCATTGATCGGAAAGAGTTCCGGTCATGTCTATACTTCACCGAACCTATAGGGTCACACGCTTAAGGGTCATCTATCTGCTGAATACTAGACGGGTAGTCTGAGAGAAAATCACCAAAAAAGTTTCGGACGAAACGGAAACGTTCCGGAGAGAACACCGGAATAGTTCCGGTGAAATTGGTTCTGGCACACGCCTGGAAATTCTTGGAGGATGCCAGAAGTGTTCTGGAAACTTCTGGGAATTTTCCGGGACAAAAACCGGAAATGTTCCGGAGCAGCCGGAACCGCTTTGGTTGCTATTCGCTGAAGAAACATTGTTCCGAAATTTTTTCGGAATGCATTCAAAATTATTTTAGTGGGTACTGGAATTGTCTTGGCACACAGAAATACTTTGGGATTTAACGGAAGCAGAAAAATGTCTTCGTGAATAGTGAAAAGCACTTTTTGGGCTGATTTGCAAATGGGGTTTTTCTTCTAGAAGAAAACCACTTTTGGTGTGTGAAAGGGAGGTGGAGCCCCCCAAGGGGGCTGCACAATTTCGGCCATGGCATGTGGAGACCCTCCTTGAGGTGTCCTTCCACCTCATGGTGGATATGTTCTACACACCCTTATGTGGCATGTGGTGGAAAGATCCTAGGAAGGTCCTTTTGGTCTTTTCACCCCTTGCTCTACCCCTTGCTCCTCCTATAAATAGAGGTGGAGAGAGCTCTCCAAAATCAGATCATGCTTGCTCTCATACACATGCCATTTGACTTGTCTGGCTTCTCTCTCCCTCCCAGCGAAATAGTTTCGTAGAGCCGAAAGGCTGTCTGGGTTCTGGCAGGAACTAGTTCTGGACGGCGAAGCCCTGCCGGATAGATGACACCGTATGTGTGCAACTCTGTAGAGAGATCGTAGTTTCGGTCTTAGTTCGAGAGTGCCTCCCGAAGGGCTGTCCGAGTGATCGTCCGAGTTTCGAGGGTCCTCCCGAAGGGCTGTCCGAGTGACCGTCCGGTTTTTCGAAGGTCCTCCCGAAGGGCTGTCCGCGACACCGTCCGAGGGACTGTCCGACCGCCTCCCGGCGGGCTGTCCGAGGGGCAGATGAGGGAGTACATCCTCGCGGTTGGAAGGTTGTAAATCCTAGCTGCGGGGATCTGCACCGCCGATCGTCATCGACTCTACTTCCGCTGCGCTACGAGTCGGTAACGAAAAAGATCAAACCTTGTATGCAGTCTCCATAGTGGTCCTGGGCTGGTGCGTAGGTCGGAATTTTTTTGTTTTCTGCTGCGTTACCCTACAGCTCCCACGACACGGCAGCGCTCCCGCAACACGGTGACACACTGACGCCCCTCATAGAACCGGCTTGCGGCATGCCTCACAGCACGGCGATGCCCCTATTGCACCGAATTGCAGCACCGGCTTGCGGCACGCCTTGCATCATGACGGCGGACCACCCGTAGCACGATGCTCCCTCACAGCACCGGCAGCAATACGACGGTGTCCTCGCAACAGTGGTATAGAAAATGTAGCTATAAAAGTAGGCGGTGTCCTAGCAACAGTGGTGTAGAAAATGTAGCTATAAAAGTAGGCAAATACGGCGCAGTACCAACGGTGCCAATTTTCTTACAATGACAGTAAGCAGCTCCTAGCTAGATAGCTAGTACTCCGTCCGTCTCATAATATAAGACGTTTTTTGACACTAGATGTACTATCACGTAAAGTGCTGGAAAGTCAAAACCACCACATGCTTGTCTGAACGCTCGGCACAGGAACCACGCAAGTGCAAAAAAGGCAGACATCCCGTGTGAACGCTGTGTTAGAATGGATAGAGAGGGATGATTGGCGTAATGCTATGGATGTATTATTGAGCCTCGAGGGCGAGTATATATTGAGTACAAGACTTGGAGGACAAGACGCCTCCTAGAGATAAGATGGAAACAATTCCTATCTAATCCCGGACAATCTCTACATACCAAATATATCTCTAGCATCCCCCACAGTCGTAGCGGTAGCGTTGCGAACAACAGGAGCGTCGCGGACGGTCAGACTGGAGAGAATAGCAGCCGACGGGCTGACATCCCCCCGCAGTCACAGCGGGAGTGTCGTGGACGGTGTCGCGTCGCGGACGCGTGGACTGTAGAGGAAACCGTCGAGTTGCTCAAGCGAGGTGATAGCCCTTTGTGCCGATGTCGATGTAGCCGAGAGCGTAGGGTGGTGTAGCCGTGGTCGAGGTAGCCGTGCGAGGGACGCCATGGTCGATGTCGAGTCGGGGTGGCCGGTGTCGAGGTAGTCGCCGTGGACCGGGAAGAAGAGCGGCGGCGGCGGCTTGAGGAGACGGCGGCGGCTAGGTCAGAAGCGCGGCGACGGTGCTCGAAGTAGGCAAGGAAGAACCCGACAGCATGATGAAGACCGGCGCGGACGGTGGCGTTCCTACGCCTAGGGTGTAACATCCCCAGATCTTAACCCTATCATTTAGCTAATTAATTAGCCATATCATCATGATCATCCTAAATAAATTGCATTTAGAAACTAATCCAACTTCAAGTTCAAATTCAAAATTCAAATGCAAGTCAAATTATTACTTCTTTAAATAATTAAATAAAATAGTTCATAATATTGCAAAAATTCCCAAAGCAATTATAAAAATAAAACCAACATTAATTGAATTATTTAAATGGCCCTAACCTATTTAAAACAGTGCCAAAACAACATTATTAAATCCATTTTCATTTTGGAAAATTCAACCAACTTCAAATAACTACCAAACTTTTTGTGGCAGTGCAGAAAAATACAATGCTAATTATGAGTAAAGCTCCACATTTTACAAAACTCATTTGATGCAAGAATAAAATGCCGAACAGTGGCTAAAATAGAAAGCAGAAATAGAAA
Organism: Elymus sibiricus; assembly: GCA_039707655.1. Taxonomy (NCBI): domain Eukaryota; kingdom Viridiplantae; phylum Streptophyta; class Magnoliopsida; order Poales; family Poaceae; genus Elymus; species Elymus sibiricus. The sequence continues at coordinate 4,571,189 of CM077674.1, read as the reverse complement.
AAAGAAAAAGGGAAACTGGGCACTGTGCCTGTGGACTTAAGTTGTACAGTTCCCGCGGCCCAGCCCGACTTGCTCGTCCCCTACCTCGCACTGCTCCCGCGGGCTCTGTCACTCGCACGCGCGTCCGATGCTCGACGCCGTTGCTGTCGAGCATCCAGCGGTTCCTCGCGCTGGATAAGGACGTCACAGGCCTCCCCTCACTCCCCGCAAACCCTAGACCCCCAGCAACCCCTCCTCTCGCTCGCTCCTTCTTCCCCGCACGAGCCGAACGTCGCCAACGCCGTGTTGTCGCCATGGACGCGGCCACCGGCCCCCCTCTCCGTTCTGAGCTGTCCGAAAGCTCCGTCGCGGACGCCTTCTTCCTCTTTGCCACCGGATCGAGCCTCGGGAGCCTCCACGTCGACGCCCGCGCCGTTCCCCTTCGTCGGCATCCGCCACGACCACTGCTTCGATCCGCGTCGTCTGAGCCTCCCCGAGCCATATGACCTCGCCGTCACCCTCTCTGTGAGCTCACGCTCCTCCTCAACCTCCTCTCGTTCCTCGTCATGCACCATGGGCCCGTTCCCGCTGAGGCCGCGTCGTCACCGCCGTCCGACGTCGTCGTCGTGGCCACCTCCGGCCGTCTCCGCACGAACGGCCCGCCCCACATCACGCGCCGCGCCGCGCTGGTTTTGTGGGTGGTCGCAGACGACCATTTGGTCACCGGTGCAACGAACCCGAGCAGCGCCGCCCTCTCTGTTGCTCGCCGGAGCAGCTCCGGTGCGCGTCGTCGTTTAAACCCCGGCGGGTCCCACCCGTCAGGATCATTAGTGGCTAACGCAGAGCCTAACCCCACTGACAGCCGGGCCCCACGCTAATTAATTAGAGCTAATAAAAACGGTTTAACTAAAGTTAACTAACTGACATCTGGGCCCGGATCACTGTTCAAACGGATAAGCCTGGCTGAGTCACCTGCTGACTCAGCCAGCGGGCCCCACCTGTCAGCCACTGCTGACTGGTGGCTGACTGGACCTTTGACCCAGTCAACGGGCCCACTGGTCAGCCACAGTGCTTAACAGCTGGGTACACCCACTGGGTACCCGTAGCAATTTCCAGTTTATTTTCGAATTTAGAATAATTCCAGAAATTCCAGAAAATGATTAAAACTTTGAAAAATCATATAAAATAAACCGTAACTCGGATGAAAATAATTTATATATGAAAAATGATCAGAAAAATATGAAGAATCCGAATATGTCATTTGCACTCATGTTAGAACCCTCTAAGTAGATGAACATTGAACTTTTAGCCTGTTTTCGATAAATGAATAGTGCATGACTTCGATAAAATAAATTCAAACAAATTCCAAAATCATCTAAAATGATTAGAGAGGCATTTGTAGGAGATATGCCCTAGAGGCAATAATAAATGTTATTGTTTATCTCCATGATCATGATTATGTTTATGTTCCATGCTATAACTGCTATGATTCTCGAGTCTAGAATAACCACGAGGCTCGAAGGAAGACTCATATGCACGTGTGGAATAATAAACGGTAAAATGTATTCCTAGTCATGCCTCTAAGACTAGCTCAAGTGTTGCATGATGGTCCTATTTTCCTGATCATGGGCATGTCTATGCCGGCAACTTTGAGGACACAATGTTAGGAGAACACTTATGTTGAATCGACCCGAATTGATGTTATGCTATGAGATACATTCGTCACAAGTTAATGGTTAATAACACAGCGATGGTTTACGTTTGCATAATTCCTTAGACCATGAGAGTATCGAGTTTCTTCATGCTTGCTTCATGAACTTTGGGGTTTGTTAAACGTCATCCGTAAATGGGTTGCTATTACGGCGGCTTACGGGTTCATGGAAAAGTATGTCATGTAACTTGATAGCTCAAGATTGGGATTTGCTCCTCCGACGATGGAGAGATATTCTCGGGCCCTCTCGGTGTTACGGTATCCATCATCGTTTGTCCAGACACATTGTGATTTGATCACAGGGATGCCGCAACACGGAAACGAGAAAAGAGAATGAACAAAACCGGTAACGAGGTAACTTGCATGGTGGACAAGTTGTTGATCCACGGGGATGCAATAAATCTCACCTCAGGTGTTTGTAATATATCGTGAAGCAACAGGAATAGCACACGGCAACTGGAGGTTCACTCGAATATTCATTCGTGTGGGTATAGGGGTCAATATGGGTGTCCACGGCTCCGATGTTGATCATTGATCGGAAAGTGTTCCGGGTCATGTCTATACTTCACCGAACCTATAGGGTCACACGCTTAAGTGTCATCTATTTGCTGAATACTAGACATGGAGTCTGAGAGAAAATCACCGGAAAAGTTTCGGACTAAACGGAAACGTTCCAGAGAGGACACCGGAATAGTTCCGGTAAAACTGAAAAGTTGTTTCAGGGGATACCATTAAGTCAAATTGGTTTCGGCACACGCCTGGAAATTCTTGGAGGATGCCAGAAGTGTTCTGGAAACTTCTGGGAATTTTCCGGGATAAAAACCGGAAATGTTCCGGAGCTGCCGGAACCGATTTGGTTGCTTTTCGCTGAAGAAAAACATTGTTCCGAAATTGTTTCGGAATGCGTTCAAAATTGTTTTAGTGGGTACTAGAATTATTCTAGGCACACAAAAATAATTTGGGATTTAACGGACGCAGAAAAATGTCTTCGTGAATAGTGAAAGTGCTTTTTAGATTACTTTTTGGAAAGCCACTCTTTTAGGCTTTTGCTCAAAAGATCTTTGGGGATGACATGGATGGATAGGAACCCCCTTGGGAGGGACCCACTAGGGGGTGGCCGGCCACATGAGGGGCTCCTCCATGGAGCCCCACTTGTCCCATGGCTTCACCTTTATGCCCTTGTGAAGGACTTCATTCATGTGCATTTTGGGTTTAATTGTAAAACCACCCTACCCCTTGGCTTTCCTATAAATAGAGGTGGAGAGGATCTCTCCACTCTCATCCCTTGCTCTCATACACATGCCATGCTCGTCTGGCTCTCTCTCTCTCCCTCCCATGAAAAGAGTTTCATAGAGCCGAAAGGCTGTCTGGGTTCCGGTGGGAACTAGTTCTGGACGGCGAAGCCCTGCCGGATAGATGACACCGTATGTGTGCAACTTTGTAGAGAGATCGTAGTTTTGGTCTTAGTTCGAGAGTGCCTCCCGAAGGGCTGTCCGAGTGACCGTCCGATTTTTGAGGGTCCTCCCGAAGGGCTGTCCGAGTGACCGTCCGAGTTTCGAAGGTCCTCCCGGAGGGCTGTCCGTGACACCGTTCGAGGGACTGTCCGACCGCCTCCCGGAGGGCTGTCCGAGGGGCAGATATGGGAGTACATCCTCGCGGTTGGGAGGTTGTAAATCCTAGCTGCGGGGATCTACACCACCGATCGTCATCGACTCTACTTCCACTGCGCTACGAGTCGGTAACGAAAAGATCAAACCTTGTATGCAGTCTCCATAGTGGTCCTGGGCTGGTGCGTAGGTCGGAATTTTTTTGTTTTCTGCTGCGTTACCCTACAGCATTATATCACCCCTAGCATAACCTATCGGCATGTCGTGCATCTGTGTTACGTCTGTGTGCTTTATATTTATTGTTTCTTCCCCCTCTTCTCTCCGGTAGACTGACCGACGTTGCCCCTATGATCGACTACGTCACCGACGACCCTGCTTCCTCTTCAGCAAAGCTTCCAGGCAAGCAAAACCCCCTTGATCATCCCTATATCGCCTATTCCTTCTACCCCATGCTTGCATTAGATTTTGCTACTGTAATTGATTGCTCCTAATCTGATGCATAGCCTGTTTTTGTAACTGCTGTTGATTCCTTACCTGCTATCCTAAATGCTTAGTATAGGTTGGTTAGTAGTCCGTCAGTGACCCTTCACCCTTGTCATAGTTGCCCCGCTTTGTTACCGGTGCCCCGATCAATGTGATCGATGTACAGAGACCGACACAGCACCGCACACCCCCTTAGTTGTACGACTCTGCAGAGCTACTATCGAGTGCCGAGGGTGATACCTCCTATCTCACTCCTGATGATATCACTGTAGTGTAGCTAGTCGGTTGTGGTTTATCGAGGGTGATTCCTCTTTCACCACCTCCGATGATGCCTCTGTCGTGCAACCCCTCAAGTGTGAACACATCGAGGGTGATTCCTCCTAGTTCACCTTGACGGATACATCGAGTGGGGGTCCAACGAGGGTGATTCCTCGGGCTTCCCCCTTGATGGCAAGAACACACTGTTACCTTTAACTGTTACTGCGGGACTGAAGGGACAGGCGGTACCACCCCGGTAGAGGTGGACCTGAGTTCCTGACAGTCTCTTGAGAGTCGGGTTGACCTGGAGGGTACCCGCGAGATAATTACGAGGCACGGCCGGGCAGGCAGAGACCGCCCTAGAGAGGGATGGGCCTGACCCTTGTTGCACTTCCTCGAGACGGGGCGACAGGAGTATTGATCGTCACCGCGAGCTCCTAATAATTCACTAACGGATTTGGGTATTTGATCTGAGTTGGCCACTGGCCTATACGCACTACCACCATGCGGGATAATGGTTTAATGGGGCCCTCGACGCCGTATGTATCAGCCGGAAGCTCTGTCAGATGTCCAGTTCAGCCTTGTGGCACGGTCGGATCGTGCCATCCAGGAGAGGGGTGGCGCTGGAATCCACCCTGCGCACAACGACCCGGAGTGCGAAGGGTGATGGGCCCAAGACCCCTGAGCACTTAGGATGTAGACCGGCGGGGACCTCTCTGCTGAGCCTAGGTAGGACTACGTCGTGTCGATCAGCCGAGGCCGGGCATGACCCGGAAAAGTGTGTCCGGCCAGAGTTAATCGAGCGTGTTGGGTAACAGTAGTGCACCCCTGCAGGGAAGTTATCTATTCGAATAGCCGTGTCCACGGTAACAGGACGCTCAGTGTTGTATCCCGATCTACTACAACTTGAACTGGATACATGTTAATTACTTGTAAGCTCCGGGATTGCTTTCTCGCAGGGAGCCGAGGAAGGATCTCTAGGCTTTGCTACTACATGCTTGTTACTTTATGTTATGCTGCTAATCTGCACTCTTCTAATGCTGCAAGACGCTGCAAGATGCTAGTTTTCGATAGGCTAGGCCTTCTCTCTATTCTGGCATTGCTGTAGTCCAGTCCATAGATACATCCCCCTCTTTTGATACCGATGCATACTTAGCATAGATCTGATCTAAGTCTTGCGAGTACTTTGGATGAGTACTCACGGTTGCTTTGCTATCTCTTTTTCCCCATACCCGATTGTTGCGATCAGATGATGGAGTCCCGGAGCCAGCTGATATTCGTCGACGACTGCTACCCCTCCGACGGCGCATACTACTACGTGGAGACCGACGGCCAGGCGTAGTTAGGAGGCTCCCAGGCAGGAGGCCTGCGCCTTTTCGATCTAGTTGTCGTATGCTCAGCCTTCTTAAGGCAACCTTGTCTAACTATGTCTGTACTCAGATACTAATGCTTCCGCTGACTCTTGTGTAACTCGAGCTTATGTATTCGAGCCCTCGAGGCCCCTGGCTTGTAATATAAAGCTTGTATTATTTTATTTTGTGTCTAGAGTTGTGTTGTGATATCTTCCCGTGAGTCCCTGGGCTTGATCGTGCGCATTTGCGTGTATGATTAGTGCACGGTCGGGCCGGAGGCGTCACATAGGGAGGCGGCGCAATGCATATCACGTAGAAGTCGACGCGCCGGGACGGCGGAGTAGACCGCGCGCCGCGACGCTACGGCCCGAAGGGGCAACACAGCGGTAGCGCACGGGTCGGGGCGACGACGGGGAAGACCTCAGGGCGGTTGCAGGGACCGCGTGCCACGCTCGCTACGGCTCGACGGGGCAACGCAGCGGCAGCGCGAGGGTCGGTGCAGCTTCGGGGACGGCCTGGAGCAGATGGCCTCGGGGCGGCGGTTGACCACGGGCCGCGGCACTACGGCCCGAAGGGGCGACGCAGCAGCATCGCGCGGGTTGGTGCAACCACGGGAACGGCCTCAGGGCGGCGGCGGGGACCACGTGCCACGGCGCTACGACCCGAAGGGGCGACGCAGCGGCGGCCCGGATCGGTGCAGCCACGGGGCGGCGACGCTGCGGCCCGACGGGGCGACGCAGCGGCAGCCCGTTGCTCGATCGGTGGTGGGGCGCGCTGAACTCGGGGACAGGGCGGTGACGCCCGGCGCAGAGCGACTGGCGGGCAGATGCGCGGATGGTGGCCGTGACAGGCCGCCGCGTCGCGCGAGGCCACCCAGTCGGACAAGAGACCGGGTGGTCGTGCCAGTGTCGGAGTAGAGGCGCGGGTCGACGGCGGCGGCAGGCGACGCAAACCGATCTTAGATCAAAAAACCAAAAAGAAAACGCCGATCACACTACTGCAAAAATGGCTAGCAGTGGCGGGTGCAAAATGGCCATCAGTGGTGGGCTAGGGGGCCAGGCCTGCCCGCCACTGACCTCCTGCCACTGCTAAAAGGCCACCTGTGGTGGGCAGAGGCCCGCCACTGCTAACTGGTTAGCAGTGGCAGGCATTAACTAGCACCCGCCACTACTAAAGGATGCACCAGAGCAAGTTTGCATTGAAGCAAGATGCAGCACTGGCGAGCACTATGCTCTGCCCGCCACTGCTAGAAATTTTCGAATTTAAAAAAAAAACTGCACTGTACTGTGATGTACACAGTACGTTTCATGTACAGAGTTTGCATCCGGTATTATTCATGTCTACATACACACAGTTTGCATCCAGTTCATATCCATCACTCTGAGCACGAATCCAAAAATGCTAGAAACACTACATAGGCATAGACCTTAGGCACGCACATGGAGATTAATTTGCCATTTCCTTGTAGCCCAGCTAGAGAAGACAAAAGTCGCTTCCTAATGAGGTCTTTACGCAATGACCGAAGTCGATCTTGCAGTCCAAAGGCGCTCCCAAAGTGCCCAGTTCATGCCCCTACTCCTCTTGATATTCTCGTCCTTGGCTTCAAGCCGCTTCTGGTCCTAGGCCTCGAACCGCTTTGGTTGAGCAAATCCTGAAAATAGCATAAAGACAGAAAGAAATTAAAGTCGACTTAGAACAAAATGCTCTCATTATGTATAATGTTCCACAATAAAATGGACGCACAATCTAGTTATATGCACTTAACGATATATTGCCCTATATATCTAAGAGTCATCTGAAGACTAATATACTAGATGATACCCCGCGCGTTGCTGCGGAACATGTAAATTCTACTTTTCGCAAATTGCTTGGAAGGAGCACATTATAGTACTTGAAAAGTTAACATCAAATAAAGATCTGATGGTACCGAAAGTGCTCTTTTGCAACCGAGCACACACGCACCCGTTGCTACAGTAAAATCGATTGCAAAAGAGCACTTTCGGTTGCAAAAGAGCACTTTCGGTACCAGGACGAAGATGTCCTGCACCCGAGCACACACGCACCCGTTGCTACAGTAAAATCGAAAAAAATAGAAAAAAAAGTCAAAAAAATCTGAATTTTTTTTGTGTGAAACATTGATGTTTTCCCCACATGCCTGCAAAATTTCATCACCAGATGACATTCGTGGAAAACGTGGCAAAAAAAACAAAATCGATGCTCCAAAACGGTAAAAACTTTTGGAGCATCGATTTTGTTTTTTTTTCCACGTTTTCCACGAATGTCATCTGGTGATGAAATTTTGCAGGCATGTGGGGAAAACATCAATGTTTCACACAAAAAAAATTCAGATTTTTTTGACTTTTTTTTTATTTTTTTCGATTTTACATTGATATTTCCCTTTGCAATGGTGAATGATACATGGATACATGGCATGGACTTGGACTTAGCACTAATATGACATAGTTATGTATTTCTGTCCACGGTAGTCAAGCTAGCTTTTGTAAGAGCATTGAAACAATTGAAGTTTGTCACGGATATTTTTAGTTTACACTATATATGTTCAAAAAAGGCATTTAAATTCACTTGTACCCAAATGTAAAATCTTGTAGAGTTAACCATGTTGAATTAAAGAATAAAATAGGGCCATAAGAAATTAGAGATTGCTTTCCGCTATTGTGTGCTCTGAAGTCAAAAGAAATAATCAAACAAAATCTGAAGAATTCACCATCCAAATATTGCAATACTATGTTCAACAACAAACTGTAATGATAACACATGTTTTGGGGGTTTGACAAACAAATCGGTGCACTGCTATTTGGAATTTAGCTGCCGTTTTTTTCACAACCCACAAATGAATACATACTTTACACAAAAAATAAAATGAATGCATATTTAACTAAAACTGTAACATGTATTATTTTGCTTAGAAAATGTACAGTGCTGGAAGTACCACCTATGATTATTTGATAATGAGAAATGATAGGAAAGGAAAAGCACACCAGAAAGTTCGGAATGAAGCCACCGAGAGAGAGGCATGCGCAGCCACCTGATATCATTTAAACAACCAAAGGAATCATCAATATATAGCTGAGCTATTTACCTCTTAAAGCTGCAAACGAAGCGTGATTTGAAACCTACATAATCTGCCGACTCAGATACTTATCTGATTTATTATATAGAAAGCAATTATTAGAAATCATAACCAGCAAAGGGTAGAACATGGTATGTATTCTAAATCCGGTTAGTTCATCTATGATTATGATGACAACATGGGGCTAGCACTCCTGCTATGTACTTGGGATGTGTTTGACACCCTTGGAGAAAATGTTGCTGCACCCTGAAATTGAAATGAGATAAGAGTAGACTCGAAAAGTAAAAAAGAGAAGGGATATACCAACACAACACAACTGGAAAAGGAGATCTTCATGTTAACTTTATTAGGTATGAACTGCAATGGAACCTGCAGTGTTTGATTTCTCTAGAAAGACGCTCGGCCTTCACAAATGCAACGAACTAATAAAGCCATGACAGCAAGGCAATATGTAGTGCATGTGGGGTGATTTTAGCAGCCGCATGCTCCCAGGAGAACAAACCTGCGGACTCGAGAGTAGAGACATATATCTGTATTGTGTAACGCAGCAGGCCCCGCGCACGCGGTGGACGTCGGCAATAGCAGGGCACGGCGCCACGGCATGCATGGCCAGCAGCAGCAGCGCACGGCCAGCACGGCCACATGCACGTCCATGGCCAACAGTAGCAGGGCACGGCCGGCAGCAATAGGGCACGACCAGCCACGGCGACGTGCACGTGCACGTGCACGGCCAGCAGTAGCAGCAGGGCACGCCCACCTCGCCGCCGGCGCCCGCGCACGTCGCCCACCTCGCCACGGCGCTGGCTCACGTCGTCATCCTCGCCGCCAGTGCTCGCACACGTTGCGGCGGTGTTGGTTGGCCGGTCCTCTAGGTCCAGCCCGGGCTAGAGTGCCGCCTCTAAAAAACTAGTACTGTAGTAGAAATTAACTAGTACGGGGAGCAAGTACAGAAGGTGAACACACACATACTAGCGGAATACTAATTACTAGAACAATCAATCGTGCTCTAAGCTATAGGCTACATTGTGAACGTCATTCGTCCTTGACACACTTATGCACATAAGAGAATTAGCCAGTATAAGATTAGATGCAACTACATTTTGTTCTAGCATATATTCAGAATAAAACCATAACATATAGTAATAATTTGTTCTAGCAAGTCATTCCTGAAAATTGCATATATTCAGATGTAATCATCACGAAGTGTTCATAAAACTAGCTACAAGGCATTATACAAGTAAATTGCTAAACTAAGCCATGCAAATCATCATCCCACACCTATAACAAGTTAAACAAATCGATGAGCAAATGCAGAGTTTAAGCGATATTCTAGCAACGACACAAAAAGGTAGCAGTAGAGGCACTGTGGGCGGCAAAATGACCTTTCTTGACGAACTTGGGCGTGGGCTCGATGGTCTCGACGGGGGTGGGCCGGAGCGTGAGGCGCCGGCGAGAGTCGACGTCCCGGACCTCCTCGAGGGCCTCGTGGTGGAGGCGAGGGCGGCGCCCCCCGAGATGACAGCGTTGGCCTCTACGACGGGCACAACCAGGCCGCTCAATCCGGGGAAGACCGCGTCGCCAACGGCCGGGGTGCGGGCCGTCCACGCTTCCATCACAGGGGAGGGAGGGGATGGCTCTTCTGCTGCAGCGGCGGGAGGGGTCTAGGCGACGTCCACCCGAAACCCTAGACACAGGGGAGGGGTCGCGGGTGAGTGATGGGGGCCTGAATCAGCGGATCTGGCCGGAGGGGATGCAGTAGCGGAGGGAGGCGAGGTCAGGGCTGTGCTGCACGCCGGTCGTGGCGGCCGGGGCTTGCCGGAATCGGCCGCCATTCATGGCGGCGGCGAGGAGGAGTGAGGGGATCGAGCGCGAGGGGTCGCGAGACAGAGGGCTGCGTGCGAGGGGATTGGATCGTGGGTCCTAGAGCCAGCCACTCGTTTTCATTTTTTTTTTCTTTACCTTGCTTTTTTAAAGCGGGCTGGGCCAAATGGAAAGTGGCGAGCTTTTGTGGCCTGAAAACAAAATCGCTCGCCGCTCCTATTTTGGATCCAGCGCCAAATCTGTCAAAAAATAGATGTGGCGGGCGCTGTTTCTTGCCCGCCACTGTTATTTAACTTACCAGTGGCGGGCATTTATTGCTTCCCGCCACTGGTATTTTGGGGCAGATTTGGCGCGGGATCAAAAAATACGAGTGACGGGCTTGTATTATTGCCCGCCACTGGTGCAGCAAGTACCAGTGGCGGGCACAGTTTTGTGCCCGTCACTGGTAAGATTTGTCCCGCGGTCAATTTGGACAGCTGTTATCAGTGGCAGGCGCAAAATATCGCCCGCCACTGGTAAGCTTATAGCAGTGGCGAGCTGTTTTTTGCGCCCGTCACTTGTAAATTTTTAGATTACCAGTGGCGGGTGCTAAATTGCGCCCGCCACTAATTGGGGTTCACCTATAAGCCCTTTCCCAGTAGTGTCAAGATAAACAGCGAGAGAGAAAACCCAGAGCAAGGGCTCGGGAAAAAGACTCTCTAGGGCAGCCTGTCAACACGACCGGCGGACGAACCCTACGTACGGGCGGCGCGGCCTCCGGCGGCGGTCATGGAGGCCGACCGCCCCGGGGCGGCGCGCGGGGCGGAAGCGGCGGGTGGCGGCTAGGGTTGGATCGGTTAGGCTGATACCATGTTAGAAGGGATAGAGAGGGATGATTGGCGTAATGCGATGGATGTATTATTGATACTCGAGGGCGACTATATATTGAGTACAAGACTTGGAGGACAAGACGTCTGCTAGAGATAAAATGGAAACAATTCCTATCTAATCCAGAACAATCTCTACATATTAAATATATCTCTAACACGCTGCTCTGCACCAAAGGAAACCGGGATCACACGCATCAGAGATCGGAGGCACAGGGCCCGGTTGCGCACTTAAAATCAGTCGGTTGTTTCGAATCGTTTTCCACTAGTTATACATGCGCATGGAATCAATTAGCACCATATCACGTACGAATCCATGCATGCATCGAAGACCAAGTATTGTAGCAACGTGCACGTAGGCTCTCTGAGCCGATGGGAGCAGCAATATGTACAGCAGTACAATGCACATCCTGCCTATACGTGGCGGCCGCGACGACTACTGGCTCGTACAAATACGTACTGAACACCCGTGTACCGGCCGGCACGTGTGAATACATATCCGAATACCTGCATGTGCTGCTAATTCTCAGTGGACTGAGAATTAGTTATGTCTCAGTCGACGAGATTAGCTGTAGTATTTTATTGATCTGTGTTCTGTCGCTGAGTATTCCTCTTGTTCAAAGCGTACTGGACACCTTCCACCGCTACGGATGGGGCCTTGCTTGGGCTGTGGCTTGCGGGCCTTTTCATTTTTTGGTCTGTTTTTTTATTTTCTCATAGATCTCCCATGTAAATATTTTGTATTTTTTTTTTGTTGGGCTTGTGTGTACAAAAGGAAGCTCACCGGGGCAGTGTATACACGTGTACTTTTTCCCTTATTTTTTTATTTCTTTTTCCCTTTTCTATTTTAGTGTATTTATTTATCATTTTCTTTTTATTAAGTTGTTTTTACTTGCATCCCTATTTTTTATTTTTCTATTTCTTATTTTGGAAATATGGAACATCTAAAATTTTGTAGAACAGCCATTTTGATACGCATGACGTTTTTTACTCTCACTTGTTGATGTCTTTTTCACATGGATTTTTTGTTTTATTTGTTTATTTATATGTTGCCTATTGTTTTTCATCATTTTTACTTTGTGTCATTCATGTATTATCCAAAAGTATATTTTCATCATGTTTATATGCCTTGTTTTTTTCTACATCAGGTTGATAGGGAAGCAGTTGATTTTTACATTTCTTTTCCACTAAAAAAATCTCATGTCCCTTACGCACAACTACAATTATTGGAACCCACATGCAACTACAAGTGATACAACGCGAGCGCAACTGCATGCATCCAAACCCACATGCAACTGCAAGGGATACAACACCCCTGCAACTGTAGTGAGGTGTGTGTGGCGATGAGATCAGGAACATGCCTGATATGGGGCATTTTATGATTTAACTTTTCTTTTGTATTTTTTGAATTTTCTTTTTTCCCAACCATGTGGAAGTCGAGATCAAGTGGATATGAATTTCTTGATTTTTTTTTGCAAAATTGCAAGTCGATGAGGTGTCTTTTTTATTTTCTCTTTTGATTGCTCTTTTCAAACCCTTTTCTTGCTAACAACACGATTCTTGCTACATTTTTCGTTTTCAATTTTTATTAAAAACTTTTTATTTTTGAAAACTGAAAATGTCAACATCTTGTTGCACAGTCACCCCTGACTGCAACTACATGTCTTCAGCGCGACTGTAACTCAACAATGTTTTTTCTCAGGAGGAGGGGCAGTTGCATGTCTATCACTAGGCACGCAACTGCAAAGTGTTGCACCCCCAGTGCAACTGCATATCTTCAACGCTACTACAATTCTATGTTGTTTTGTCGGGGGAGGGACAGTTGCATGTGTGCCACTAGGCATGAAACTGCAAGTGTCACCCCCGACTTCAACTCTGTGATGTTTTGTCAGGAGGACGGTTGCATGTCTGCCACTAGGCATGCAACCTCAAGAGTCACGCCCCGACTACAACTGCATGTCTTCAATGAGACTACAACTCTGTTGTGTCCTATCAGGGGAGGGGGTGCTACTTGTGAGCTGCATTGATAATTCCCTGAAGAGGAAGGGAGATGCAGTACAGTAGAGATAAGTATTTCCCTCAGTTAAGAACCAAGGTTATCAATCCAGTAGGAGAACCAAGTGACATTCCGTTAAAGCGCACCTGCACACACAAGAGCAAACACTTGCACCCAACGCGAATAAGAGGGTTGTCAATCCTCTTAGCGGTTATTTGTAAGGATTAAATCTTATCGAGGTAAATAGATAAACTAAACTACTAATTAAAATAAAATTAAATAAACTGCAGTAAGGTATTTTTAGGTTTTTTATATGATAAAAATAGACCCGGGGACCATAATTTTCACTAGAGGCTTCTCTCTTGAGCACATAAGCATACGGTGGGTAAACAAATTACTGTTGGGTAATTGATAGAAAAGCGAATAATTATGACGGATTCATGGCAACGATCATGTATATAGGCATCACGTCCGAGACAAGTAGACCGACTCCTGCCTGCATCTAGTACTATTACTCCACCCATTGACCGCTATCCAGCATGCATCTAGGGTATTAAGTATGAAACAGAGTAACGCCTTAAGCAAGATGACATGATGTAGAGAAGCAAATTCAAGCAATATGAATAAACCCCATCTTTTTATCCTTAATGGCAACAATACAAATACGTGTCATGTCCCTTTCTGTCACTGGGATTGAGCACCGCAAGATTGAACCCATCACAAAGCACCTCTCCCATTGCAACATAAATCAATCTAGTAGGCCAAACTAAATCGATAGATCGGAGAGAAATACAAAGCTATAACAATCATGCATAAAAGAGTTCAGAGAAGACTCAAATATTTCTCATGAATAATCTGATCATAAACTCACAATTCATCGGATCCCAACAAACACACCGCGAAAGAAGATTACATCGGATAGAACTCAAAGAACATCGAGGAGAACATTGTATTGAAGATCAAAGAGAGAGAAGAAGCCATCTAGATACTAGCTATGGACCCGTAGGTCTGTGGTAAACTACTCACACGTCATCGAAAGGGCAGCAAGGTTGATGTAGAAGCCCTCCGTGATCGACCCCCCCTCCGGCAGAGTACCGAAAAAGGCCTCCAGATGGGATCGTGGAAGAACAGAGGCTTGCGGCGGCGGAAAGGTTTTCTCTTCTGGCTCTCTAGGGGTTTCCCAATATTTGTGAATTTATAGAAGTGGAATTAGGTCAAAAGGAGTCACGTGGGCCCCACAAGGTACTACAGCGCGCCCCCCCCTAGGGCGCGCCCTAGTCCCTTGTGAAGCCCCTGTGGGGCTTCTGGCCTCCTCCCGAAGCTTCCCAGGTTTCTTTTGTCCAGAAAAAAAATCTCCAAAAAGTTTCGTGGCATTTGGACTTCATTTGGTACTGTTTCTCTGAAAAGCCAAAAACAAGCAGAAAACAGCAACTGGCACTAGGCACTAGGTTAATAGGTTAGTCCCAAAAAATGATATATAATTGCAAACAATTGCATATAAAAACATCCAAGATTGATACTATAATAGCATGGAACAATCAAAAATTATAAATACGTTGGAGACGTATCAGGGGGCAGTTGCATGTCTACCACTAGACACACGTAATTGCAATTGTCGTGCCCCGACTGCAACTGCATGTCTTCAATGCGATTGCAACTCTATAGTGTTTTGTCGGGGGAGGGGGCAGTTGCATGTCTACCACTAGGCACGCAACTGCAACTGCTACACCCTATTGCAACTCTTTGGTGTTTTGTCGGGAGGGGCAGTTGCATGTATGCCACTAGGCATGCCAGTTGCATCCTGCTACTTGTGAGTTGCGTTGGTAATTCCCTGAAGAGGATGGGAGATGCAGTACAGTAGAGATAAGTATTTCTCTCAGTTATGAAACCAAGGTTATCAATCCAGTAGGATAATCACGCAACACCTCGTTAGCAGAACCTGCACACAAAACAACAAATCCTTGCACCCAAAGCAAACAAGGGGTTGTCAATCCCTCGGCGGTAATTGCAAGATTAAATTGTATGTGATAGATAGATAGATTGAAACAAAAATACAAAATAAAATAAATAAACAAAAAGTGCAGAAAGGTACTTTTAGAGTTTTTAATATATGATTTAGATAGACCCGGGGGCCATAGTTTTCACTAGAGGCTTCTCTCAAGAAAATAGCATACGGTGGGTAAACAAATTACTGTTGGACAATTGATAGAAAAGCAAATAATCATGACGATATCCAAGGCAATGATCATGTATATAGGCACCACGTCCGAGACAAGTAGACCGACTCCTGCCTGCATCTACTACTATTACTCCACACATCGACCGCTATCCAGCATGCATCTACTGTATTAAGTCCATAAAGAACGGAGTAACGCCTTAAGCAAGATGACATGATGTAGACAAAGTAAACTCACGCATGAATAAACCCCATCTTTTTACCCTTAATAGCAATGATACATACGTGTCATGTCCCTTTCTGTCACTAGGATTGAGCACCGCAAGATCGAACCCATTACAAAGCACCTCTTCCCATGGCAAGATAAATCAATCTAGTTGGCCAAACCAAATCAATAGATCGGAGAAGAAATACGAAGCTATAATAATCATGCATAAAAGAGATCAGAGAAGACTCAAATAATATTCATGGATAATCTGATCATAAACTCACAATTCATCGGATCCCAACAAACACACCGCAAAAAGTTATTACATCGGATAGAACTCCAAGGACATCGAGGAGAACATTGTATTGAAGATCAAAAAGAGAGAAGAAGCCATCTAGCTACTAACTATGGACCCGAGGGTCTGTGGTAAACTACTCATGCATCATCGGAAGGGCAACAAGGTTGATGTAGAGCCCCTCCATGATCGATTCCCCCTCCGGCGGAGTACCGAAAAAGGCCTCCAAATGGGATCTCTCAAGAACAGAAGCTTGCGGCGGCGGAAAAAGTATTTCGTGGACTCCTCTATTGGTTTCCCGATTTTTAGGAATTTATAGTGGTGGAATTTGGTCAAAAGGGGTAGCGGTGGGCCCACGAGGCACCAGGGCGCGCCTGCCCCCCCCCCCCCCAGGCGCGCCCTGGTGGCTCGTGGCCACCTCCTGGGTCTTCTGGCCTTCTCCCGAAGCTTCCAGTACTTGTTATGTCCAGAAAAAAATCTCCAAAAAGTTTCGTGGCATTTGGACTTCGTTTGGGACTGATATTCTGGAAAACCAAAAACAGGCAAAAAACAGCAACTGGCACTGGGCACTAAGTTAATAGGTTAGTCCCAAAAAATGATATATAATTGCTGTAAATGTATATAAAACATCCAAGATTGATAAAATAATAGCATGGAACAATCAAAAATTATAGATACGTTGGAGACGTATCACATCTCTGTTGTTCAAGATTTCTGACAAAGGTGCATCACTGATCACCATGACCGAATGCTCTTGGATATAATGTGCCACCTTCTTTGTTGTCAAATATATCCCATAGACCAGCTTCTGGTAATGTGGATACCGTTGTTTGGAAGGAGTCAACACTTCTGAAATATAATATACAGGCCTCTGAATTTTCAAGGTTTTGCCTTGTTCTTCTCGCTCTACCGTGAGCACTACGCTGACCACTTGACTTGTAGTTGCGACGTACAAGAACAGCGGTTCTTTACTGTTCTTAGCAGCAAGCACCGGCTAGGTGGAAAGCATAGTTTTCAATTCTTCAAATGCAACCTGTGCTTTGTCAGTCGACTTGAACTTATCAGATTTTTTCATCAATCGATAAAGCGGCAGAGCTTTTTCACCAAGTCTGGAGATGAATCTGCTCAAAGCTGCCAGGCAGCTTGTGAGTCTCTGGACATCATGGAGGCATTCTGGCTTTTTCATTCGGATGATAGCGCCAGTTTTTTCAGGATTAGCCTCTATCCCTCGTTCGGAAATGAGAAATCCGAGTAGTTTGCCAGCTGGAACTCCAAAAACACACTTGGCGGGATTGAGTTTGATTCCATAGGCCCGGAGGTTTTTAAAGGTTTCAGCGAGGTCCGTCAGGAGGTCGGAACCTTTCCTGGATTTGACCACGATATCGTCCATGTATGCCTCCATGTTCCGACTGATTTGTTTCTGTAAACAAGCTTGGATCATGCGCTGAAAAGTTGCGCCCGCATTTTTGAGTCCGAATGGCATTGTGATATAGCAAAAACACCCAAAAGTTGTGATGAAGGATGTTTTTATTTCATCAGGACCATACATTCGGATCTGGTGGTACCCGGAGTACGCATCCAGAAAACATAGTCTCTCGCAGCCAGCAGTCGAATCTACTATCTGTTCTATGCGAGGCAGAGGAAAAAGATCTTTCGGACATGCCCTGTTGATGTGCTTGAAATCTATACACATTCTAAGAGAATTGTTTTTCTTCGGCACCATTATACGTTGGCAAGCCACTCGGAGTGGTAAACTTCATGGATGAATTCGGCTGCCAGGAGCTGAGCAATTTCCTCGCCAATAGCTTTGCGCTTTTCTTCTGAGCAGTGCCGCAGGTGCTCTTTCACTGGTTTTGCCTTGGAATCTACATGGATTCGGTGCTCAGCCAACTTCTTGGGTACACCCGGAATGTCGGAAGGTTTCCACGCAAAGATGTCCCAGTTCTCACGGAGAAATTGGATGAGCTCATCTTCCTATTTGTTGTCCAAAGTAGTGGAGATATTGGCGGTCTTGGTCGGATCTTCTGGGTGGATCTGCACCTGCTTGGTCTCACCGACCGACTGGAATGCAAAGTCGACCACCGGCTTCTTCGAGTTCAACAATTCACTCGGATCTACTACATTTCTGTATTCGGCCAGTTCGGCCACTGCCATCTGCGCATCAGCGATGAGCGAGCCCTGTTGCAGACATTCTTCGGCCCTCTGTCTGTCTAATGAGACGGTGATCACTCCATTCGGACCAGGCAACTTCAACTTGAGGTACACATAGCAGGGTCTGGCCATGAAACGTGCGTAGGCAGGCCTACCCAGAATAGCATGGTAAGCACTCCGAAAATCAACCACTTCAAAACCAGCTTCTCTTTTCTAAAAAAATTCTCATCACCAAACACGACCTCCAGAGAGATCAGTCCGAGTGATTTGGCCTTTTTGTCGGTGATGACCCTGTGGAACTGCATACTGCTTTTACTCAACTTGGACATAGGGATGCCCATTTTTTTCAACGTATCGGCGTACAGGATGTTCAAACCGCTGCCGCCATCCATGAGAACCTTGCGCAGTTGGAGTCCGCTAACAAGGGGGTCGACCACCAAAGCTTGCCGCCCAGGGATCGGTATATGAGCTGGGTGGTCCAACTGATCGAAGGTGATGAGCGTCTCAGCCCAATCCAGGTACTTAGTGATGGCTGGCATCACCATACTCAGTTCTCGATTAATGACTTTCAGCTTCCGTTTGCACTCCGGATCAGCGAAGATCACTAGGACTTTTTCCACTGCGGGGAAACCTCCGAAAGGTTTCTTGCCTCCGTCGCTGTCGTCTTGATCCTTACTGTCCGACTGGTCATCTTTCAAAAACTTCTTTAACAACCTACACTCCTGAGTAGTATGCTTGGGCAGAATCAGATTGCCCTCCTCATCTTTCTTTGTGTGAACCTGACAAGGTTGGTCAAGGATGTCACCTTCCGAATCGTTTCTCTTTTTCAGGGTTCACTCTTTCTTCTGCTTCTGTGGTCCTTTGCCCTTCACTTGTCCGGTCAGGGCCGCAAGTTCGGCATTATCCACCGCTTCAGCCTTGCGCTTCTGTTTCCCATGATTTTGTCCTGACTGGTTCGCATCTCCAGCCCGGCCCTTGCCACTTCTTAATCGGTCGTCTTCCTCACCATTTGCATATCGGTTTGCTATTTCCATCGTCCGGCTCAGAGTAGGTGTCTCCATGCGACCGAACTTGAGGGTCAGCTCTCGGTACCTGACGCCTTGTTTGAAGGCACAAATGGCTTGATGCTCGATTACGTTCTCGACCGAGTTGTGCAAGGTGGTCCACCTCTGGATATACTCCCGCAAGGTCTCGTTGCTCTTCTGGACACAGTGTTGCAACTCGGCCAGCCCTCCTGGCCGTTTGTAGGTTCCTTTGAAATTCTTTACGAACACTCGGGAGAGATCCTCCTAGCTGAAAATGTTGTTGGGCGGCAACTAGTTGAGCCACGCTCGAGCAGATCCCTCAAGCATGAGAGGAAGATGCTTCATTGCGACATCATCGTTGCCGCCGCCGATCTGGACAGCCACTCGGTAATCGTCTAGCCATGTGTTCCGGCTTGGTTTCGCGGGTGAAATTACTGATCCCTGCGGCTAACCTGAAGTTCGCAGGAATCTCTGCTGCGTGAATGTACCTACTGAAACATATCAGGCCCGAAGAACTTGATCCACTCGGATAATCTCTGGCGTAATAATCTCTGTCTACTCGGCCCCGGTGAGGGTGTCCTGGATTAGGGGGTACTCGGGCTGCCGGCCTATCTCTCATAAGCCGGGCTGGTGGGCCGCTCTCTACATGTCGATGGAAGGCCGGATTGTGGACGACCCCGTGTGTCAGAAGGAAACCTCCGGAGTCTTGACGTCTCCTCCAAGGAATAATTGGCGTAACCGACATGTTTATCCCTGATGATAACCGACCATATGTAACCCTAGGACCCCCTGGTGTCTATATAAACCAGGAGGCTTAGTCCGTAGAGGGGCATATATATTCATTACCTAGGGTTTAGCCCATCCGATCTCGAGGTAGATCAACTCTGTAACCTTCATACAATCACATCAATACAATCAAGCAGGACGTAGGGTATTACCTCCTCGAGAGGGTCCGAACCTGGGTAAATCGTTGTCTACGTTCCCTGTTACCATTGATTCCTAGATCCACAGTTCGGATCCCCTACCCGAGATCTGCCGGTTTTGGTACCGACATTGGTGCTTTCATTGAGAGTTCCGTCGTGAGTCGCCAAGGATCAATGGCTTGCCGTCCCCGGACAGCTCTTCGGCGATGGAGTCTGCAGCGGGGACATCCTCGTCCTCAGACAGCTCTTCTCTTCAGCGATGGAATCCGCAGAGGGGACATCTTCATCCCCGGATAGCTCTTCACGTTCGGTAGCATTGTGCTGCACGCCGATCCGACCGGTCACCTCGACCAGGTCGGCAGCTTTGCCCCCGAGCAGGAAATCAGGTTCGGCGGCCTTGAGTACGTCGCCGATGCTCGAGGCGATCTGGTCTTCATTGGGTTCTCGGCTGTACCCGAGGAACCAACCAATCCCGAGGCCTTGACCTCGGATTCCTTCCCCGCCCCCGTCCCCGGGGCGGGCCTCAGTTCGGATCTGGCCTTGAGTTTAGATCCGACACTACTAGGAAAAAGCTTACCAGTAGCGTTGGTTTTTCGACTACCAGTAGCGTAGGTACCCACGCTACTGCTACGGCGCTACAGCTATTTTTTAGCAGTAGCGCTTGTTTTACCCCACGCTACTCATAAACAGACATACCAGTAGCGCTGGTGACCGGCGCTACTACTATTTCACACCCGCGCTACTAGTAACGGAATAGTAGTAGCGCGTCTATGATACACCCACGCTACTAGTAACAAATTAGGATTTAAAAAAAATAAAATTCAACCTATTTCAGTTTAGACATACATTTCATAGTACTCACATACATGCATTTCATAATACGTACATGTTATGCATACAGTCAATCAAACATATCTGATATAGATAGTTAATACATATATATACAATATACGCCACACGTATTGGTCGTCGGCGTCGTCGCCTCCACAAGCCCGTGTTGATGTCGTCGTCGTCACCGCCATAGCACCGTGACGATGTCATCATTGTCGTCGCCGCCGCAGCCCCGTGTCGATGTCGATGTCGTCGTCGCCACCGCAGCCCCGTGTCGATGTCGATGTCGTCGTCGCCTGCAATCAAATAGCAACAGGAAAGGAATTTTTTTATGTTAAAATGTAGCTTTGCTGTTAGAGCTGGCACTTATGATAATTGGAACTGGTCCAATGATCCATAAATAGAATGTTTCAAAGGGATCAGCAACACAGCCAACTAAGAAACAGTGAAATGACCAAATAAACAGTGAAGTGACCAATAGAACAGTAGAGGATCAAGGCCAGGAGTGATTAGCAGCAGTAGATCAAGTATAGCAGGAGCATGGTCCAAAGGAAATATATAAGCAGCAAGGAGGAGGAGACACACCACAAGAAGATGGTTTTGCCAAAATCCTCGAGACCAAGCTGCATCAAGACCCCAAGGTAAGATTTTGGTGGATTATGTCCTCAGAACAGCCTAGAAGTGCTAGGACTATATCATCATTGGAGCATGGGGAGTGTAGCATCTGTAGTATCAAATCCCAGTGAGGCTAGCCTCAGACCAGCATCATGGGTTTGGTTAAGATCAAGGAGCAACTGTTCTTATCAGTAGAGTTTAGAAGAGGAGGAAAGAAAGGAAGAGAGAAAAGCTAAGACCAAGAGAGCATCTATTCTAAACTGAACCAGGTAAAGCAATATAAGTATCTATAAATAAAGAACTATATCCTTTAAACCAGTGATACTGTTAATTACTAAGCATGTAAAAGAAACATCTGATATAACTAAAGCAATAACAGAAGTGTCACCACATGCAACTACCAGGACTATGTGCTGTGCAATATACAACTAAACCACTAAAAGATGATGTACTAAACAGAACAAGAAATACCAGTACATGGTATTTACATAAAAACTAATATGTATTAAACACAGATACCAGCTTGAAGAGTAACAAGTGACCAACAAGAATATAAGCATGTAATTATACTTGCAGCAAGAGAAACTGAAATACAAGGAACATTTAAATAACAAGAAGTCCTTATAAACTGGACAAATAAAAGTATTCTACTTATAACAATAAAAAGACTACATCCTTTACAACTAATAACAAGAAACAAGAACAGTTGTATGAATGAACAGATGGATATCTGCTAGTTAATAGCAGTAGATAACACATGTCAGACCCACAGGAGTAATCCAAATAACATTACAACAATAACCAACAGAATGAATATAACATTAGCTATAAGACCATGTATTACTACTGCATAACAGGACCAACTGCTTAGTTACACTTTAATTGGAACCAATAGCAATAACATAGCATGTTTCTGAACTACAACCAGAACTAGATCATGACCACAAGTTGATCACAGAGTTAGAGTAGCATCAATTCCACAGGAACACATCTATATGCATAGTAGGTTAACGGTTTAACTGTCAATTAAGTGAAACCGAAGGATACAGTGCTAGTATATCAAACAAGTGCACATAGGACCACCAGCAGCACCAAATCCCCAATGACCAGTCCATAGGCATGAACTAGAACTAGAGTATGGACTAGTAGATCAACAGGAGCATTAGCACATCAACAAATCCAGGCCCAAATATGAACCCTAAACAGTAACCAACTACCCCAATTAATTTCAGTAAAGCACAAATCACGAAGAGGACCAAGATCACCACGGCCATGGTCTAGGCAGTAGAGGCAGCAGTAGGGCAGAGAAGGAGAAGCTCACCATGAAGGGGTTATAGCCGAGGCCGTGCATCGCCACCGCCGCGATTGCGGTGTGGCCAACTCACCGCCGTCGCACGGCGGCAGGAGGCGAGGTAGGCAAAGCCGTGGAGAGGCAGGCGACCGCCGCATCGCCAGCGACCACTGGGCCGCATCAGTGACGCGCGCGACACCTAGGCACAGCCAGGAGGCGAGCCACACCGGAGCAAGGCGCCGGAACCACGCCGGCGACCTAGCCCCGCAACCGCCGAAACCCTAGCGAGGTTTGACCGAAGCGAGCGACCACACGAGGCAGCGGAAAGCAGATCGAAGAGGTGGAGCAAGTAGAGCTCGGTGAGGGGGAGCCGTGGGTATGCTGGACGCCAGAGCTCGCAGGAGTTGGCAGGGGAGGCCGGCGGCAGCGGCGGCGATTTGGGGATCGCGTGGGAGAGAGAGATCGAGAGAGACTGAGAGAGAGAGAAATGAGAGAGAGGTGAGGAGGCCTGCCGGGCCAGTGGATGTCTATCCACAGTAGTAGCGCGGGGTATAATACCCGCGCTATAGATATCCACTTAGTAGTAGCGCGGGTGTACCACCCCGCGCTACTACTACTGCCTGTCGGGGGGGTATGGTGGGTTCCACTTAGTAGTAGCGCGGGTCTACAGTGCCCGCGCTACTACTATTATTTACCTGTGGCGCAGTTTTTAAGCCTGCGCTGCTACTAAGTAGCAGTAGCGCGGGCCCATTACCCCACGCTACCGTTAACCCTCTACCTATAGGGTTTTCCCTAGTAGTGCGACCCCGGCGCCGGAAAACCAAGGGTCACCCTTTACCGAACACACTCCCATTATCGGCGCGTCGGAGCTCAATTCCGATGGCTGTCCGAGCATAGATCCGGTGGACCTCCCGATTTTAAGCGAGATGTTAGACCGGATCCAGATGATGAATATCACGGATGGCTCGTCCTCGGACCAGGAACAGGTCGGACAGGACGCCAGCCGCGGGGAATTTTGCGTCCCACCCACCACCCACTTGGTAGCCACTGTCGAAGATTTAACCGACATGCTGGACTACGCCTCCGAGGAGGCCGACGACATGGACGAGGATATCGACATCCCGCCCTACACAGATCTCTCCCTTGCCACTTCCAATACCGGAAAGTGGACCGCCACCTCCACCTATGACGTTTACATGGTTGACACCCCCATGAAGGATGGTGACACAACCAGAAAGGACGGCGACGATCCCACCGAAGAACCGCCCAGGCGCCGACGACGGCGAGCCAGAGGGCGGGGAAAGGGCAAGGAAAATCACACAGACACGAACGGCACCAGAGATAACGAGACTCCGGACAATGTGGGGGAGCTCAGCGATAACACACCCGAGCAGCAACCCGACGCCCCCGAAGGGCACGAGGACCAGGGTGACCCCGAGGACCTCGATGATTCCGAGAACAGCAATTACCTCCCTCCATCCGAAGAGGAAGATAGCCTAGGACCCGAAGACTTTATCGTCCCTAAGGATCCCCTGGAATAAGAGAAATTCAAGCGGCAACTCATCGCCACTGCCAGAAGCTTGAAGAAAAAACAACAACAGCTCAAAACCGAGCAGGATACGCTCAACGACAGATGGACAATGGTCTTAGCTGCCGAAGAAGGCCTTGACGATCAACGCCAGGGCCAATACAAGAGTTACCCACGGCGGCGCCTACTACCAGAATTTGAGGATGAGGCCTTCGAGCCCATGCCTCCTAGACGAACTTACGCAAACTAGCCCGACCGCCCCCCTCGAGGAAGGGATAGGCCGGCTGTGGAACCTGAACTCCCACCCGCGCCCCCTCGAGGACGGGATAGGGCGGCCGGGGAAGCCGAACTCCCACCCGCGCCCCCTCGAGGACGGGATAGGGCGGCCGGGGACGCCGAATACCCACCCGCGCCTCCTCGCAGAGCAGGCAAAGACCCGGTTCAACCGGATGACCAATACGATCTGCGCCGTGACCTGAACGCCAGAGCGATCCAGTCGAGAACCATTTATGGATCCACAGGATACGCACCCGCTGGATGGGACGGATACCAGGCCTGGCGCGATAGAAATGACAGAGCTCGGGAGCAGCACCGTGCCCGGATGACAACCGATCTACGACGCGATGTGGCCCGGGCCAGGGGCGCCGCACACCCAATGTGTTTCACTGACGAGGTGATGCAGCATCAGTTCCCCAAGGGGTTTAAACCCGTAAATATAGAATCCTATGATGGGACAACTGACCCAGCTGTATGGATTGAGGATTTTCTTCTCCACATTCACATGGCTCGAGGAGATGATCTCCACGCTATCAAGTACTTACCGCTGAAACTCAAGGGACCAGCAAGGCATTGGCTGAACAGCCTACCCAAAAACTCCATCGGGAGCTGGGAAGAGCTCGAGGATGCATTCCGAGCTAACTATCAAGGCACCTATGTTCGGCCACCAGACGCCGATGACCTAAGCCATGTTATTCAGCAGCCCGGAGAGTCAGCCCGGCAATTCTGGAATCGGTTTTTGACCAAGAAAAACCAAATCGTCGGCTGTCCAGATGCCGAAGCGATTGCGGCATTCAAACACAGTATTCGGGATGAGTGGCTTGCCCGCCAGCTTGGCCAGGACAAGCCGAGAACAATGTCGGCCCTTACCTCCCTAATGACTGACTTTTGCGCGGGTGAAGATAGCTGGTTGGCTCGTCGAAGCAACCACCCCGAAGACCCCGGCACTTCAGAGGCCCGGGACGGGAACGAAAAACCCCGGCGCAATAGGAATAATAAGCGCCGGCACTCAAACAACGGCGGTGAAGCCGATGATACAGCGGTAAACGCCGGATTCAGCGGATCGAAATCGGGACCGCGGAAAAAACCCTCTAAAGGGAATCGCGACGGCCCGTCCGCGCTTGACAGAATATTGGATAGGCCCTGCCAGATTCACGACACCCCTGACAAGCCCGCTAACCATACCAACTGTAACTGTTGGGTAATCAAACAGGCCGGCAAGGTCACAGCCGACGAACAGGGCAAGGGCCCCCGCAGCGAGGATGACGACGAACCTCGCGGGCCAAACAATGGAGGCCAAAAGCAGTTCCCTCCAGACATCAAAACCGTGAACATGATCTATGTCACGCATATACCGAAGAAGGAGCGGAAGCGCGCACTTCGGGATGTCTACGCCTTAGGGCCGGTAGCCCCGAAATTCAACCCATGGTCGGCTTGCCCGATCACTTTCGACCGTCGAGACCATCCGACCAGTATACGCCATGGAGGAACGGCGGCTTTGGTGCTCGACCCCATCGTGGACGGATTCCACCTCACCAGAGTCCTTATGGACGGAGGCAGCAACCTCAACCTGATTTACTCAGATACAGTGAGGAAAATGGGGATCGACCCGTCAAGGATCAAACCCAGGAAAACCACCTTTAAAGGTGTAATCCCAGGAGTCGAGGCACGCTGCTCGGGATCCGTGACATTGGAAGTTGTCTTCGGCTCGCCCGATAACTTCCGCAGCGAGGACTTAATCTTCGATACCGTCCCCTTCCGCAGCGGTTACCACGCACTCCTCGGCCGGACCGCGTTCGCCCGCTTCAACGCTGTCCCGCACTATGCATACATGAAGCTCAAGATGCGAGGACCAAAGGGCGTTATTACCATTAACGGTAATACCGAGTGCTCGCTCCGAACAGAGGAACACACGGCGGCTCTAGCCGCCGAAGTCCAAGCCGCCGAAGAAGCGTCGCAAGCCCAGTCTACTGCCCAGCCACTGGACGCACGCAAGCGCTCCCGAGCTGCAGCCTCGGTACCGGTGCACTCCCACGCTCACCCCAAATAGGAGCACGCGCCCCACAACACTGCCCACCTAGTCGCAAAATACGTACCTCGAGTGCACAATTTCGCGCTCAAAATTCCATGGGCAGCTGTGGGGAAACATGACACAAAGACCAGGAGCCCGGCTCGACCGAACAACGGCCTCCATGTGTCTTCAAATCAACATCGACAACGGGCACCGTCCAGGGCCCGATCAGCGTCAAACTGATATACCACGGCGAGTTCTCAACACCCTTTTCCAAGGACTTGTCCGCCGAACATTACTACTTCCGCCGAACATACGGTGGACAGCTTCGCTCACACGCAAGCTTCTTGAAGAGCAAAGGCGCAAACGTGCAGCAGGGCGTAGTAGGGACATCAAACCACTCATGAAGGCCCTGTGTAAACCTTTACTCTCACATATTCATTTCTTCAAAAGTATCTATCAAAGTTACTTCGGCAATCCGGATTGTACGGTTGGACGTCACATATTCAAAGGAAATAAATACGAATTTTTTCTATGGTACTCGCGCAGTCATTCGCGTTGCATATTCCTTTCCGCCTTTTTAAGCCGAAGTAAACTATTACGATACGTCCTTTTTTTGAAACCGACTAATAGTCCAGGGGCTCGAACATAGATCTTGCCTTAAACTTTATCCCGGCACTTATTTTTATGTGCTCGGTGTCACGGATATTGCACTATATGAATCAGTTCCGAATTGTGTCTTTGGTCAATAGTTGGGTTGCTCGGCTCCTGTGTTTACCCTCTTACGTTCCGCACTGTTCGGCTAGGAGGGTAAAGGGAGAACTACTGCGATTGTACTTCTAGCTAGCCTGGTTAAGTACCTCAGTGGAGAAAGCCGAAAACTGACTGTCACAATAAGCGAGAACTGGTCGGCGATCCGATGACTCGTGTCAAACCAAAAATCGTTGGCGATTCATCCGTGTTAAACGAAGGGTCTTCTATTACAGAAACCATATGATGATGGTATCAACCATGGCTCGTCCGAATATCACAAACACTGGGGGCTAGTCACCAGCCCCCGCAGTTAAGCTCCTATGGCTAAGTGAAAGCACTAAAACCGCATAGTCTGATTGCCTGGTTTTCCGCACATACAACCGCCTCCGGGCACCGAGACATCGGCTAAGGGTTCAAGTGTTACGAGAAAACACCCCATGCAGTATCTGCAAGGGGGCTGAAGCGGACGACTGGTAACTTTTAGTTTACAAACGGCCGCACAGGAGTCAAAATTAAACATGCATTATATCCACCGCCATCCATTTGCATTATAATAAAACAAAAGTTTCAACTCCTTGGCTACAAGGAAAACAACTCTAATCATAAATTACATCTTTTGAACATTGGGCCTCCACTGCCCGAGCACCATCCATCACTATGGGAAAGTATTGCTCGGGGCGCCTATGCTCCTTCCCTGGCGGCGGAGGTCCGGTGGCCATCTCGGCTGGCTTTATCTTCGGCCAATGTACCATTGTTTTGCCGAAGGCCATCCGAGCCCCCTCAATGCTTGTGGAGCGCTTCCAGGCATCAATCCGGGGAGCACCGTCATACATCCTCTGCACCAGACCAAAGTAGCTGCTCGGCAGCGGCTCCGCCGGCCATAGCTTAACGCAGAGGTCCTTCATCATCGGCTCCGCCATCCGATGAAGCTCCACCAGTTGCTTCATTTGGTTGTTGAGGAGGGGAGGGTGTTCGGGCACTTGAAATTGCGCCCAGAACAGCCTCTGCTCGGCCCGACCCTCCTGAGCAGCGAAGAACCTGGCCGCGTCCGCCGCACTGTTCGGGAGGTCTGGAAAGGCGCCTGGGGAACGCCATACTCGCGTGAGCAACGCGAACCTGTTACCTCCAAAGATACTTTGCAGCAAGTACGGCTTACCGTCCGCAATTAGCCTGACTTGGCGGAGCTCTTCTTGGTAGCCGCGCGCCTCTGTCCGCGCTTCCGTAGCCACTGCCACCAACGAGGTCAGCTCGGCGGCCTGCTCCTTATTCTTCTGCTCGAGGGCCTCACACCTTGTGACGGCATCCCCGAGCTCTTGCTGCACTTCCAGCACCCTGGCCTCGTGCTTCTCACTAGCGGTTCTCACCGCAGCCAGCTCGGCAGCCGCCTGTTCGGCTGCCGACTTTTCCGCCGCCGCATCCAGCTGAGCCGTCCTCAGCGTGGCCTTGACGTTTTCCACCTCCACGGCAGCAGCTGCAGTAGCATTGGTTAACTCCGTTAGGATACTTCGAAACCTGCTTACAAAACAATGGCTGTATTCAACATTACAGCTTGGACTTACCTTGCGCCTCGTCGAACCTCTTGTTTACCAGGCTCAGGTCATCTTCGGTGCTCTTCAGCATCCGATTCAGCTTGGTCAACTCTTCGGCGTTGGCGGCTGCGGCCGAAGATGATGCATGTGCGTTATTATACACACGTTAGTATCCGGGATATTGATTTTCGATCCTCCGACAGGCTTTGCCCAAGCCAGTCAGCGTCTCGGGGGCTACTGTGTATGAGGCTATACATTTATACAGAAATTCTTTAAGGCAAAACATTACTTGGCTCACCTTGAAGCCCGTGAGAAGGCCATTGAAAGCCTCTTTCAGTCCGTTATCCACGGACCGAAGACTTTGCAACACCACGCCCATAAGGGCACGGTGCTCTTCGGAGATAGAGGAGCTGGTTAAAGCATCCTCCATCTCGTCCGGCCACCCGGTCGACGCCCGCCCTGGGGCGGGCGGGGGTGGCGGGGACACCTCGGTTTCTTCCCTCTCAGGGGCCGGAGTGCCCGGCTCCGGACACCTTGACATCTCCGGAGCCGCTCTCGGAGAGAGCTCGGATCGTCCGGGCTCCTCCTCTTCGTTCACCAGAAGGGCCTTCCCCTCCTGGTCTTCGGCGACCGAGGTGTTCACCTCGGCCATGATTGTGTCGCCCCCTCCCCCCGTGTGCGGCACGGGAGGGGTCCTCCTCGATAGGACCTCCCCGACCTCCTCGACTATTGGGGGAGGCGAGGCGCGGGATTCGGTCCCGCTCTCCGCTAGCGCCGCCGATGGAGAATCCCCCTCCGAGACTCGGTCGGTGGGGAGATCGTGCAGCGGGCTACGAAATTACAAACGGAAACATGATCAATATCAAACCCTGTTCGTCTAAGGACGTTCAAGCGGTTACTAGAACGCGTACCTTTGAGCCTGTGGCTTGGCCCTGGGGATCCTCCGAGGAACCTCTTCGGATGCCTCAGAGTCCTCGACAGAAGCCGAGCTGTCACCAGACAAAGCGACCTTGGCCTTGCGCGGTCTTTTGGGGGCGGGTTGAGGCTGCTCCTCCTCGGCGTCCTCGGACGCCGCTCTTTTCTCTGTCTGGGAGGAATCGTCTTCCTCCCCGTCCTCTCCCTGCTCCTTCTCCTCCTCTTGCGCGGAGAGAGCATTGGTGTCCCCGGATCTAGCACCCGGGGGTCCTCGGGAGCGGAGGCCCTCTCTAGCCTCCTTCTTCAGGTTCTTCTTCTTCTCCTTCCTCTCCGGCGCCTCGTATGGCTCCACGGCCAGCATGGCCGCCAGCAGGGGCGTCCTGGGTCCCTCTGGCAGTGGCGCCGGACTGTCGATCCGCTCGGCCTTCTTCAGCCAGTTCTGCGGATAGGAAGTGAACAACTAAGTACCTTATCAAAAGGGAACAGTTCGGATATAAGAGTAAAATTAGTCATACCTCTCGTGGGGGATTTGCGGCGTCGAGGCCGATGTCTTCATCCTCGGCCGGCCAGCCCTTCTGCGGCTTGAACAGCGCCCTCCACAGCTGAGCGTGGGAGGTGCGGAAGAAGCT
The DNA here is from genome assembly GCA_039707655.1 of Elymus sibiricus. Lineage (NCBI taxonomy): Eukaryota > Viridiplantae > Streptophyta > Magnoliopsida > Poales > Poaceae > Elymus > Elymus sibiricus. Next base: position 4,540,869 of record CM077674.1, on the reverse strand, counting down.
ACGCACGGTGGCCGGGTCTTCGGACTTGTAGGCCCACATGGGGGAGGCCCTGTCCTGGCACGGGAGGATTCGGCGGCCGAGCATGATCCGGATCACGTTGGGCAGCTCGACGCCCTGCTCTATCATCTTGGTGATCCGGTTCTGCAGCTACGCCACCTCCTTGTTCACCCCCAGTCGAGGCCTTTCTTGGTCCACGAGACCAGCCTCGTAGGGGGTCCGGATCAAAAGGCCGGAATCGCCCCCCAATCCGCGCTCCTTGGCTCGGTGATGTAGAACCATTCCTTCTGCCAGACCTTGACGGTCTCGATGAAGGTGCCTTCTGGCCACTCCACTCGGGGGAGTTTACTGACCATCGCGCCTCCACAATCCGCTTGCTGGCTGTCGACGATCTTCGGTTTGATGTTGAAGATCTTCAGCCACAGGCCGAAGTGTGGCCGGATCCGAAGAAAAGCCTCGCAGATGATGATGAAGGCCGAGATATGGAGGAAGGAGTTCGGGGCGAGGTCGTGGAAGTCAAGCCCGTAGAAGAACATGAGACCCCTGACGAAGGGGTGAAGAGGAAAGCCCAAACCTCGGAGGAAGTGGGGAATAAACACCACCCTCTCGCCCTGCCGCGGCATGGGGACGACCTGGCCGGCCTCTGGAGCGCAGTGGGCGACGTTGCCGGGGAGATATCCCGCGCCCTTCAGCTCCATGATGGCGCTCTCGGTGACGACGGACGCCTCCCACTTGCCTTTGGACCCGGAGTCCGCCATTGCTAGATCGAACGGGTTGCTGGAAAGGGTCTTGGAAGGGAGAGCGGATCTGGGCGCTGGAGCTCAAAAGACGGGGGAAATGAGAGCGTGCGAAAGGGACGAAGGCTGTGCCCATTTTAAGGGCTGTAAAACCCACGGTCCTTTTATTGCGCCGCAGTCCTCGCCATTTCCCCATGTAACCGTGCCATTATGCGCGCGTGGGATGGGGCAGATAATTGATCATATCCCTTGAAAACAGGGCACGATCTCCTTATCGATTGGACGCGCCAATGAAAAAACCGCCTCGAGCCGCGAATCGAGTTCTGTCATAAAACGATTCGGGTCGTGGCACGTTGTGACCCTTCGATTAAAAGTTGTCAGAAGGGGGTACTGTTCACACCGAAGAGACTAGCCTTCGGGGCTAAGTTATTGATACATCGCGGTAACCGAAGTATATCTTGGGACGTGTACGGCTAGGCGACGCTTGAGAACTCGGCTCGGAGGAAATACAGATCGGACATCGATATCACAGAAGGAAGGGAACTGGTCCACGAAGTCAACGGTGTTCGGCATCTACCTCGGCTTCGAAGACTAGTTCGGGGGCTACTGAGGGTGTCCCGGGTTAGGGGGTACTCGGGCTGCCGGCCTATCTCTCATAGGCCGGGCTGGTGGGCCGCTCTCTACACGTCGATGGAAGGCCGGATTGTGGACGACCCCGTGTGTCAGAAGGAAACCTCCGGAGTCTTGACGTCTCCTCCAAGGAATAATTGGCGTAACCGACATGTTTATCCCTGATGATAACTGACCATATGTAACCCTAGGACCCCCTGGTGTCTATATAAACCAGGAGGCTTAGTCCGTAGAGGGGCATATATATTCATTACCTAGGGTTTAGCCCATCCAATCTCTAGGTAGATCAACTCTGTAACCTTCATACAATCACATCAATACAATCAAGCAGGACGTAGGGTATTACCTCCTCGAGAGGGCCCGAACCTGGGTAAATCGTTGTCTACGTTCCCTGTTACCATTGATTCCTAGATCCACAGTTCGGATCCCCTACCCGAGATCTGCCGGTTTTGGTACTGACACCCGGTTCACTAAATTCTGGGCCAGAAGTGATCGGGCGTCGAAGCGGGGGTCACGGTAATCCATGTCATCATGCTCGCGGGGGTAATATCTACCCAGCACACGCAACGGACTGGGCCTCCGATCGCCACCATGGTGGTATCTGTCGCCTTATCGCCGGGGCGAATACGGGGCGTCCCTCGGAGGGCTCATCCGACCGTGGTAACGATCATCCTGCTGCCGAATGGGTGATCCTCGGCCATGGAACCGATCACCGTGCTATACCAGGCGTTCGGGTCACCGAGTAAATGCCCCATCCCTCTGAGGGGGTGACTGTCTCGACCGCCGAGGCACGAGAGGATTGTGTGCCGACTGGGTTCTGTCTGCCCGGACCGACTTGCTATGAATACAATTTTGTGATTGGGATACTGCAGAGTTTTGTGCCAACGCAGCCTTCAGGAGTGCCCGAATCTTTCTGAGCCCTTCACCTGCTGCTGAATCGGACGGCTGAATGGAATCAGCAATCCGTGTTGTTGCCGCCAAGTTCTACACCGGAGTGCGCAACACCTGGTAATTTTGGGCCTCGTTGTTCGGGAACAACTGCCTCCTGCTCCGACTGGAACTGGGAATGTTCCGGATCCGGTCCTCCAGAGATTTCTCTAGCTGCTCCAAGCGCGCTCGCTCGGCTAAGGTGGCCAAACGCGCCGACTCCAAAGCAAGTGCCTCAGGCGTGGTCGCCATAATCGGCGTGCGCAGGGTTTGCTCGGTCACCCTGTTGATTTCGTCAACTTGCTCCCGAGTGAGGGGTGGTGCCGTCCCATCGACCCGGGCGCCACCGCCGAGGGTGTCATCAACTGCTATATCAGTTCTGCGGCCATTACCATCACGATTCTCGAAGTACCCGGGAGGGCCGTTGTCGGTGCTGGCCATCAAAACCTCTGCCAAAGACTCGATGCTTTCACAACTCCCTTCCTCTTCCTCCCCATCGTGGAGGGAGGCGAACAAGTTGTGGAAGGACTCGTCGGGCTCGAGTGTAGCTACCTGCTCGGTTGCGGCCTGAAGGGCCACAGCGTGCTTCACCCACCACTGAAGCCGCGAGCGGCCGGAATGCTTGCGGCGGCGTCTAGCGAGGAGCTGGGGGGCCTCCTGGTACGGAACCGATGGCTGACGGAGAAGGACTCCGTCGGAACTCACGCGGAAGTGCGCTGCGCTGCAGACGGGCAACGACTCCACGTCTAGCGGGGCTTCCTGAAGCCACGCTGAATCATCGGCGACGAAACGGAGGGCACCGAAACGAATCTGGCCACCGAACACCATCTCGACGCCGGCAACCATGATGAACGAAAGATTCCACCTGCGTCGTGTTCTGCTAGATGCACAACCCCATGGTGGGCGCCAATTGTCGTGGGAATTACTCTGACAGTGAGTACTAGGGGTACGAACAAGGGCTGATTCTAGCTACGGCGAAGGTGTGACACAAGGATTTACGAGTTCACGCCCCTCTCGGTGGAGGTAAGGACCCTACGTCTCGAGCTTTGGAGCTATTTTGTTTCTCTTGCGTCTGGAAGATTACAATGGATGCAAACCTCTGTCTAAGTGCTACGGGGCGACTTATATAGAGTGCGCCGCCCCCTCGGCTAGATACGTTACAGAGGGAGTTGATGACTCGAGTTTATTACAGGCGTTACTCTTGGTAACTGACGTATTGATTGTTAGTAACGCACGACGACGTGCGCCTTCAGATGTTCTGGATTCCACGCTGGCTCTTCGCCTTCCTTTGTCCGAGTGATCACGAGATAACCGAGTGGACTTGATATAGCCGAGTGGACCAGATGCAGCCGAGTGAATGAATTGCGGCTGGAGTCCGAATGGAATGATGACCCTGGGGTCTTGATGTCTGATGCTGTGGGCCCTTCATTTAGTCTAGAATGTACCTCTTATGACCCTACCCGTGGTAGGTAACCCCAACAGGGACAAAAGAGGCCGAGCAGATGGTACTGGAGTAGAAATAAGTGGCACAGAAAAAGAGAGAAGAAAAAGAATGTACGGTCCCCCACCCGTGCCAGTAGTGGATGTCAGATACAGTTTCATATAGTTATCTATGCTTCTGGGTTGCATTTGTCAAATATAAGTTCATGTTGCAATCGTGCTTCGCGGACAATTCATTAGGCCTGATTCATATTGTTTGCCAAACTTCTCGGTTGTATTTGGCCTTTGCGCCATGGGCGCAACAGGTCATCTAATCTAATCTTGTAAAAAGAAGGAAGGGGAGGACACGAGAGAGGATCGGAGGAGACACTAGGCGAGGGGTGGTCGTCGATTAGTTGCAGTGCAGTAGGAGTAAGCGGAAAAGAGAACTGAATTTACATGCATGAGAAAACAACAGAATTTGAGTCGTCTAATTCAGATCCAACAACAAAGAAGCCATCGGCACCAAGGCTGGGCCACATGCTCAGCGATAGAGACAAAACAGCCAACAGCGGTGTCGCGAGGCCAGGAGGCTACACGTGTTTGGGTCGAGGACGCGCGACCACAACCGGTGCCGTACTCGTCCGATGGACAGGCCCATGGAGCCCGCCGTCCTGCCCTCCACAAGTTTCGCTAGAATCTCTCATTCTCCCCTCCTCCCACGTTTTTATTCTCCTCAAGTCCTCATCTTTATAACCAGCTGCCACCGGCCTCCTGTCAAAAAGAAAAGAAAAACTGCCACACTCGGTTGGGATTTGCTGGGTCTTGGTTGGGAATGGCGGAGGATGCGGGGAGGAAGAGGAGGAGGATGCAGCAGGAGGAGGATGAGCATTTGAAGGCGGCGGCGGTGGAGGAGGGGGGTGGGAAGCAGAAGAGCAAGCGGGGGAGGGTGGAGTTGCGGCGGATAGAGGACAGGACGAGCCGGCAGGTTCGCTTCTCCAAGCGCCGGAGCGGGCTCTTCAAGAAGGCTTTCGAGCTCTCCGTGCTGTGCGACGCCGAGGTTGCGCTCCTTGTCTTCTCTCCCGCCGGCCGCCTCTACGAGTTCGTCTCCTCTGACACCAGGTACATCTCTTGCGCTGGCGTTCTTGCTTGTTCTTCTTTTAACCGAGCACAGATTGGTTTACAAAATCGTTGCTGACCGCCGTGGAACGTGTTTAGGCGCCGGGGTTCGAGATGGTTAGTTCTTGAATTTAAGGGATCTGTGCATACGCCACCCAAAAATATGATATGTAGCTGCCATAGCCACGCCGGATCTCTCTTTATTTTTCTCTGATTTTATGTTGCGTTTCTTTGTTTCCAAGGGGAATGATTTATTTCCAACACACGTATTATTGAAATTTTGGCAAATTAAGCTGGGCGGGTTCCTTCTGTCCGCCTAATCTCTGTCTCTAAAACTTTCTAATACACGTCGCGTGTAGCTTTTTTTAATACTTTTATTAGCAGCTAAATTTGAGAAGCGGCAATTAATGCTGCTGTAAGACTCTTAAGTCACTCCTAATATTATACATGTTGCCCCAGGTACTATACTTGTGTGCCAATATTATACATGCATAAATCTACACAGATTATGCCACTCTCTTTTATGAACATTATCATACATATATATAGTTCTGGTAGTAAGACTGTCCTTAATTTAATTCAAAAGGATTGTCCTTGTTTGTCTGAAGCTAGTGTGGATCGATCGTGTTCTTGTGTGAAGTTACTGAATTAATCTCTTACCTTTCAAAGAGGGATTATTTTCCATATTACTATACTGTATTCATTTTTAAATTCCTAATTGTGAATTTATTTATTTTTGTAGCATTGAGGAAATTTTTGGCCGATGCCGGTACCTCTCCAACACGGTAATTGATCTCAATATTGATTCACGAGATTCCAGAGTTGATTAGAATATATACATGTGAGGGATAATATATGAATGTGTATGAGCAATTAGACACTGCTGTTTATGATCAGGCTATCTGCCAACTGAATTCATGATAACTATATATACAAGCAAATCATCACAATGTTGATGCACGAGATTTTCGAGTTGATTACAATATACAGGTATAAGGAATATATATGCGGTGGCTTAACTATATATGTACTAGTAATTAAGCATCTTGTTGTTTATGATCATGCTAGCTACCTCCTAGTGGTATTTATGAGCCTAGATTCTCCCACTACGAGTCATTGCACAAATGAGGAAATAGTATTTTTTAAATCATAGAAATATAAAAAGTGAAATATATATGTTCATATCTTATACAATATTTGTCTCCACTGTGTTTTAATTTGAACATTTTGCAGTTTATTTTTTGAACCTTCAAGTACAGTTCATGTTTCAAATTGACTGCATTTGTCTCTCTTTTTTATCTCCAGCTTATATTTAATTGACGCATCAGTCCACGCTAAACTTATAAGTTTACTTATATCAGCTACTAGTATCTGAACTTTAAGTTTATGGATGATCTTGTTACATCTCACACGCATGCATAAAAGTTAAACACTGAATTATGCTTGAATTTTTCTGCACTACAAACTAAAAATTATTAGACAGAATGTTGTATAGCTTTGTATATATATGGATAGTCAAACCATGAATTGTGTTATATATTTTGGGAGGCATTTGCACAAAGTCATTGCAAACACGGCATACATATACACACCAGAGGTTGAATTTACCATATGCATGTCAAAGTGATGCTAATTATGTGTTGGTTATGCAACCAATCGCACCACAAGGTGATATTATACATGATGTAACCCCTTTTGGTTTAGGGCACCAACTCAACATGAAAATGATGTTCGACCATACCTTTGGTCCCGACAACTGGGAAATGATGTTCCCCAATGCTCATCTTCAAGCCCTTCACACCATGTGTTCTTATCTCTCCATGTTGCTTCTCCTGGGATTGTCGAAATGGTGCAACACGCTTGGGGTAGAAAAATTATTGTGGTTGATGCCATCATGTGTATCAACATAAACATAGAACATAATGCGAGAGCCTTGAAAATATAAAAGGAGGTGGGAAACATTCGTATGCAGGAGGTTGACGCCAAAGAGCTTATATGGCACCCTAACCTAGCCAAGGAGAAATTACTACAATAGAACAACACATGCACACGGTTGAAAATTCTCATCGCACACAGAACAAAGGCCCATCACTACCAGCCTTTCGCTGATGTGAGGGGCACATTGCACATGGTCGGAAGTCCGTGTGCGATGTGGCCCCTCGATGCACACAGTTTCTTTCGAAGATCCGTGTGCGATGTGGCTGTCACATCATACACGAGCACATGTGTGTGCGTTGAGAGGCCACTTCGCACTCGGGCTGGTCAGTCTGCCTGTATGCGTTGAGCTTTTACATTGCACACATTTCGGCCATATGCAATGTAACAACAATAGAAATTTATCAGGCAGGTTCAGTCACATACACACAAGGTCATATCTTCAGCCACATCGCATAGTTCATAGCCATTCATATAAACATAAAATTCACATCAATTAATTCCCTCATTTACGAATGCTACGGGTCAGCCTTCTAATGACCATATTGAAAAGGCCACCACTATCTAGAATACTTTCAATCCGAGAATGGAAATTACTACTTTTCCTGTCATGTACTTTGACATGAGCTCTATCTTCAATCGGCTAGATGAGCTCTCTGCTTTATCTACCTCATTTACCAGAGAGGAAGTTGATAAGGTGGTCCACAATATCCCTATTGACAGGGCTCCTAGTCCTGATGGCTTCAATGGCCTCTTTCTCAGAAAATGGTGGAATGTTATTAAGGAGGATGTTTACTCTTTCTGTGGGGACTTCTACAATGGCTCCATCAATCTTCAGAGAATCAATGATTCCTTCATAACTCTAATTCCCAAAGTCTCCTCTCCAGAAGCTATTAATGACTACAGACCAATCTCACTTCTTAATTCCTGCCTTAAACTCCTCACGAAATTACTTGCTGACAGATTGCAAGAGATCATCCTTAATATTGTCCACAAAAATCAATATTGTTTCATAAGCGGGAGAACCATCCAAGATTGCCTTGCATGGAGCTTTGAGTTCCTTCGTTAATGCTACCATTCCAAAAAATAAATTATTGTGCTTAAGCTCGATTTTGAAAAAGCTTTTGATACTATTGATCATAATACCATCATCAATGTTATGAACCAGTTGGGTTTTGATGATAGATGGATTGGTTAGATCAATTCCATTCTCTCCACCGGCACCTCTTCTGTGCTCCTCAATGAAGTCCTTGGGGAAAAAATCCATTGCCGTCGAGGAGTTCGGCAAGGTGATCCTTTGTCCCCCCACCTCTTTGTAATTGCAGCCGACCTTCTTCAGGTTATCGTCAACAAGGCATGTCGAATGAACTTGCTCAAACTCCACTTGCCAGTCCCCAGCAGTGATTTCCCTATTGTTCCATACGCCGATGACGCCCTTCTAATCATGGAAACTTGCCCTCTTCAATTTCTTTGCCTCAAAGAGCTCCTTGAAACTTATGGACAATCCGCTGCTCTCAAAGTCAATTATCAGAAGTCTTGTCTTATCCCAATCAACGTGAATGAAGAGAAAACACAACACCTTGCTATCCTTTTTGTATGCCGTATTGGTATTTTTCCTTTCACTTATCTTGGCCTTCCTCTTGGCCTCAAGGATTAGGGACTTTGCTCCCTTTATTGACAGAATTGAGCGCCACCATGCTTCTTGTTCCTTCTTCCTCTGCTTGGGTTGGAGAATCACTGTAACCAAGGCAATCCTCAGCGCCCTCCCTACTTTCTTCCTTTGTACCCTTAAATTACAACAAGGTGTCCATGACATTATAGACAAAAGTAGACGCATCTATCTCTTGGGAAAATCAGAAATTTCTGGTAATGCAAAATCTTTGGCGGCATGGGGCAACGTTTGTAAACCCAAGAGTTATGGCGGGTTGGGAAATGTTAATCTGTCTCTTCATAACAATACCATTCTTCTGAAATTCCTTTTCAAATTATACAATAACTCAGACGAACATTCCACGGGTGAAACTCATTTGGAGCTACTACGGTGATTCCACGCCACATGCAGAAAGCAAAACATGATCATTTTGCTGGAGAGATGTGATGAAACTCCATGGTCTTTTGATCTCCTTCTCCATAGGCAAAGATAACACTATGCTTCTTTGGCATGACTAATGGAATAATGCCCCCCTCTGCTTTAGCCAACTTTTCCCGCGGCTCCAATCATTTGCTTTGGCAGATAACATCTCCGTCAAACAAGCTTTGATGCATGAAGATCTCCTTGATTTATTTCCTCTTCCCCTGTCCTCCCAAGCCTTTGATGAATTCCAAATCATCAGAAAAGAACTCTCAAATCTCCAGGCTAACGTGAACTCTGAAGACTCTTGGAGCCTTCCTCAAACCAATGGGTGTTTCTCCTCTGCAGTCATTTATGAACTATTCTTTGCCCATGAATAAACTCCAGCCATTATTAAATGGATCTGGGCCTCCAAATGTACTTCTAAGCTAAAGGGTTTTGCTTGGCTCCTAGTAAATGATAGCCTCAACACAAGAGACATCCTGGAAAGGAAAAGCCTTTAGGTTTTTGAACACAACTATTGTGTCCTATGTTCAGATAATGCTCTTGAATCCCATGATCATCTCTTTAGCTCCTGCCCTTTGAGTCATTGTTGTTGGCGCAAAATTGGATTACCGCTCAGAGAAGGCAATGACTTCAATCAAGCCCTCTATTCTGCCAAGATAAGCTTTGCCAAACCTTTCTTCATGGAGGTCTTCATCACTGCTGCCTGGTGCATCTGGAAATATAGAAAGATCTTTGATAACATTGTTGGAACTACTACTCTTTAGATCTCACCAAGGACTCTCTGAGGAGATATACTTCACACCCTCACATACAGAGCTACTACTAGTAGGAATCTTTTATTAGACATCTCAAGTGCTACAAGTTTGATATTACACAAGGTGCACCCTCCTATTTATAGGAGTTCTAGGGCAGTGCTGCTATAGTGCACATCCAAACAAAAACTCTTCCAGCACCTTCTCGATGAGCCTAGCTCGTGCCAACCTACTCCTACATCTCATAGCTAGCTATTACAGCTCTCCTTATCCAATATTCCTTAACTACTAAGTCATCTAAGACCAAATTATCCTAAGAGGGCTGCTGCTATAGGACAATGATTATCCTAACATTCCCCCCTTAATCCTTGTGTATCTACTCCCTCCCTTAATCTTATCTTATGCACTCGCCGGTACAGATCATCTTCTCTTCATGTTAATCTGGGATGGTCTTCGTCTTCTCATACTACATGATCATAGCTGCTGCGTACGACATCCCCTTGACGAATTTACACACATTTTTTGTGGACACAACTAACAAGAGAACTTTGTTTCTTGTGGACACAACTAACACAAGAAACATGTTTTCTTGTAGACGCACCAATTACAAGACCATATTATATCGTGGACGCAACTTACACGAGAACACAAAACTTTTGCCACCGGGGACACAACTTACCAAGAGCACTACCTCCTCGTTGCTGGCGACGCACCTTACCAAGCAACATCTCCTTGCTCAATAAAAGCAACGATGGTTCATCTTCGGCACATGCTTGAGCAAATTGTGCCTCTGCATTGCCTTCTTTCTTTGGCTTGCGACATTCCTTAGATAAATTCCCATAGTCATCACAATTATAGCAGCGAACCTTTGCCTTATTGAACTTGCGGTTTTTCTTGCCGGAGCCGTTGGTGCCTCCATTTCTCTTTAACCTGGAACAAGTGCTCCTTGCCAGCATCACCAATTCATCCTAATGGCTCCTCATGCGCCTTCAATCGTCCAATAACCTCTTCCACCGTCATGGTTTTGAGGTCACCAAATTGTTCGATTGTTGAAGCAATTTGGAGGAACTTGTTGGGGATGACACGAAGGAATTTCTTCACGGCGTAGGTCTCCTCGAACTACTCACCGAGTGCCCTGATCTTGTTGATGATGGTTGCGAACTAGGCAGCGAAATCATCAGCCGATTCTGACTCCTTCATGCGCAGCCCTCAAATTTTGCCTTGAGAGTTTGTACCTTGGCATCCTTCACGCGCTCAGCACCCATGTGCATGATGTTCAGGGCCTCCCAAGTCGCCTTGGCTGTCTCCTTTTCGGACATCAGGAAGAGCATGTCCTCTGGTCTCCCTTGGTAAATGGCAGCCAACGCCATTTGATCCTTCTTCTCCTCCTTGGTAAATGGCAGCCAACGCCATTTGATCCTTCTTCTCCTCCATGGACACGCATGGACACCTTCATCTTGATGGGCCATGCCAAATAGTTGCTTTTTGTGAACATAGGATCTCTAAGGGAAAGAATCTCTCCTTCTTTCTCCATATCTCACTCAAACTAAAACAACCTGCGTCTGATGCCAATTGTTGGAACTACTACTGTTTAGCTCTCACCAAGGACTCACTTCACACCCTCACACACAAAGCTACTACTAGTAGGAAGCTTTTATTAGATATCTCAAGTGCTACAAGCTTAATATTACACAAGGTGCACCCTCCTATTTATAGGAGTTCTAGGGGTGCTACAGTAGCATGTAGTACAGTAGTGCGTTGCTGCAGTAGCCGTCAGTTCATTAGGTGTTGCTACAGTGCACATCCAAACAAAAGCACTTCCAGCTCGTACCAACCTGCTCCTACAGTTCATAGTTAGCTATTACACCTCACCTTATCCAATTTTCCTTATAACTACAAAGTCATCTAAGACCAAAATATCCTAAAGGGCTGCTGCTACAGGACAAGGATTATCCTAACAAACATTACATTGAATGTCGACTCGTCGTTCCAGTCTTTTAAGAGAGAATGCCACACTTTCTCCCTTTCAGAATGTCAGTAGAAAAGGCTGAGGTTTTAGGTGGATGGCTAGTCTCCCCTTCTCTTTCTCCCTGTTCCTCCTTCTCTCTCGTTGTACATACCTCCTCTTTGTACATTCCGTATCTCCTTGTACATATGTTCTTTGTTTAATAAAATTTACTGTCGGGCCTCACCTACAGTTTTCCGGCAAAAAAGTAAGCACATCACAACACAGTTCAGCAACCAGAAACTGAGCCCTAGAGGTAAACACCCTTGTTTTGTTTATGGCCCAAATGACACTATCAAGATCTAGGGAACGAGTCAGCCCAAAATCAGCCTCTCTATTTCCATCCCAAATAATTACATTGTTAAGGAGCAAATAACCATCTTCCAAAAGTGAAACTAAACCCAAGAGTAAAGAAAGAATAAGTCAATACAGATATGGCAACGAAAAGGTCACATAGAAGGTTTATCTTTTAAGCCAAGTATCCTCCCAGGAGAATAAGCTTCCGGTTTTAGTGGTAGATTCTGCTTCTAGCTTCAATTAACCACATGAAGAGAGAAAAACGACTGTCGAAAAAAAGGGTATCGTGGAGATTGACGTTTATCGGCGGTCGGCAGCAATCTTGAAGTAAACAGGAATTTCTTGCATTTGAAATCCAGAACCAGCTTGCGTCAAAATTTAAGGGCTTGAATTCAAACTTGGATAGGTTTATTTTGCTGGCTAATTAGCTAGGTAGCCAGCTGCGGTAGAGAATGCTGGTAAAAGTTGGTATCCAACCAACATACCTGCACTGTCGTAATGGATGCATGCATGGCTGGGTCCTCTAGCAAGTTCCATGATCATATTTTCATAATTAAGAAGGAACAACTATGTAAAGAAAAATTAACCGGCTCTTTCGATTCTTTGGACAGCTTGATCTGAATGAACAGCCAGTTCCGGATTCAGTATTTGAACTAAATAACTTCGCTCAAATGTAATCCGTGATCACACATCCATACACTCATCGATGCTGTGCCTAAGATGATATAATTTGCATTACACACTGTCTAATTTCAGGGCCCTGGAACTAGATGTTAAAGAGATGAGCATGGCTGAGCTAACGCATTTCGAGGAAATTGCTACAGACGCTTTGACAATTATCAAGGTCAGCTAATTCTTTATCTCCATACCATTCTAGCGTAGATTTGAAGTTGACCTGCATTGCAATTTCATTTGCAATGTCCATGAATGGTACATGTATATATACAAAAGGTCTTGAGAGCTGCTTAATTTTTTTGTGTTTGCAGAGCAAACGTATTATGGAGATGGCTGAGCTCGCCCAAACTGAGGTTAGTTTGAAAACACTAAAGATTCAGTATTTTCCCTAACACAACTGAAGTGTCAGTATTGATGAATTACATTTATGAACATAGTAAACAACACGTATGCTTCGAGAATTGTTCTCTGACAATAAGTCTTCATACGTTGGTTAGGTTACGAATACTTTATCTTTTTTGTGTTTTTCTGCTCGTAGGCAAATCTAAAGACGAATCCACAGAAGAAAGGGAACAACTGGTGGAGCACAGGTTAATGCTTGCAACAGCCGACTTGGTTTACTGATTGCCTCCTCAGTTATCGGTTTTTCTTTTCTATTTACCAAGCAGCGGGAGCTCAGCTATTTATTGCCCTAAAAAAGGGTATCTCAAACACGTAGGCGTATTTCATACGAAACAGCAGGAGCTCTGCTATTTATTGCCATAAGAACAGCTCAAGTATGAAACCCGGCAGGAACCAACCTGGTTGTGCTTGTGTACTTGAATTCGTTTGCCTGAGCTCGAGTTCATATGGTGTAAAACCGGACAGAATAATAAGAATGCAATGTGAGTCTACTATCATGTTACGGTGCTGGCATCTGTGGTTCCTGCCACAGGACACGCTGAAGAGGGGGAAATCCTATTCCGTGTGGAATAGCGAGCAAACGCCCACGCCGTGCGCACCATGCGTCGTCGTGAGCATAAGTTTGTTTCACTTGGGAGCACGAGTTAGTACCATTTGAAAGGACATGTTAGTTGACTTTGCGAGAACAATTTTCGCCCGAAAAAAAGTTCTTCGAAACCTATTAACATTGGATCTAATTTCGAAGATCTCAATGCGTGGAACGCAATGGTGAAAATGATTCGTGATCTGGACGCATGATTCAAGAGATAATTTTTTTTTAAATGGATCTACGAAAAAAGCACAAACAAACCCACTCATCCCTCGTGCCCATGGGAAGAAATCCCACCAAAACTCCCAGGTTACGACAAGTGGCGCTCATGCGGTGCGCCACTTGTCACCATCAAAGGAGATGGAAGTGATCTTTGCAATGGGTACCCCTTAATTAGTGATTTCAGAGGACTCCTAAAGAGGAGCGGAGAAAGCAGAAGCAACAATGCTGCACGAGAGACTGGGCCGGATGAAATTGGCTAATGATCCTTTTTTTTGAATAGTTTGGATTGCTTACCACATGTGTCATGTGGTACTGGCTAATGGTCCTAGTGGTTCGGTCGTGGAGTAACTACAGGTCACTCAAGGTGGGTCCAGATTTTGGGGGGGGGGAGGGGTGTTACCGGGACCTCCTATGTGACGCATATTGCGTCTGATAGTGCTGCGACGCATAGGGGTGGCCCGATGGGCCGCCGGCCCATTGAAGGCTGTAGCGCGATTCACTGCAGATACCGGTTCCCACGTACCGCGGTTTGCTGTAACAGTGGATATTGAAAGCGTTAACTTTTTTTGAAACCCAAATATTTTTTTGAATTTGGAAAAAAAATTGAAAACGCTAAAAAATTGTGAAAATTTTGACAAATTCTTCAAATTTTGAACTTTTTCGAAAAAAGCAAACAATTTTTGAAATTCCAAATAATTTTTGAAAACGTAAAAAAAAATTAGAAAAATTGTGAACATTTTTCGAAAAAGCAAACAATTTCTGAAAAATGCGAACAGTTTTTGAAAAAGGGAACATTTTTTGAAATTTGGAAACAATTTTCAATATTTTGAACATTTTTGATAAAACTGAAAAAAATTAAAATTCTAAACAAAATTTGAAAATTTTAAACATTTTCTAAAATTGGCGAACATTTTTTGAAACTTTCAACATTTTGAATAAAATCCCAAACATTTTTTGAAAGTTTGGAATTTTGAAAAAAGCAAAAAAAAAAATCAGAATGCATGTCCCAAACAAAGTCTCAGCTCAGCATGTCTTAAACAAAGTTTCCTACCAAACACACTGCCAGGGTGAGACTGGATACCAAACACACCCTAACAAAACAACACACACGCACACAGAAAAAGAGGCCAACCCACAGCGTCCCGTGTGGTCCTCATCTCCTGAATATCATATCATCATACATCAATATTAGAGTTGCTGATAGCGCCTGCTGCGCGGTGCTACCCTCCTTCAGGGACAAGATTATAAACATGTTAAATCTGCCTTGCGCAAACGACGTGGTACGTGGCATTAACACGTAGAGCAACGCCGGAATTCGAAAGTGTGGTGCGTGCCGCTATGTACTGGGCTATATTGTGGCCCAATATCCCCCATGAGTAACCCACGATTTCCTGGTCAGGAAGAGTCGGTCCAATGTACTGCCGTTTCTTAGAGACCCCCTGTGTGACGCCCGCGTGCGTCAAAAGGAGGGCCCACTCTGTCTGCTTGCGATTTTTTTTCTCTTGGTTTTTAGACGGTTTACTGTAGTGTCGGGGTTAACTGTAGATTTGGAGCACCCCTTGTATGATGCTACCGTAATCCCCACTGCTAATGCCAAGTCACCTTTGTTTGCAGTGCTTGATCATGATTATCTAATCATATCTCATTTCAAATTCTATCACTGAAATCAATTCAAATTGCAAGTGAAATTAAAAGTCTCACAAACATGGCTGCAAAATAGTTCATGTTTTAGCAAATATTCCATAACTAATTTTGTTCAGGAAATTAACATCACCTAAATTACCAACTTGCCCCTGGAAATTCAAAACAGCACCAAAACAGCAATATTTAATCCTTTTCCATTTATGCAAAATCCAAATGAATTCAAATGGCCCTCAAACTTTTTGTGGCAGTGAGGTTTATTGCATATTAATTTTTGAGACAAGTTGTACATTTTACAAAACTATTTTAGTGCAAAGATAAAATGCAAAACTGGAAGTAAAATGGAGAAACAGAAAAAGTATTAAAAGAAAAGGAAGAGAGCCACTGTGAACTAAGGCCCAAGTGGAACAGCACCGGCCTAACCCGTCTCCACCATCCCCTACATGCTCCCCTCCTGCGTGTCGGCGCCAAGCTCGTCCGACGCGCGCCGCTCCGTCCACCGCTCGCCACGGCGACGGAGCAGGTGAGCTGAGGATAAGGTCGACGCCCCTCGTCCCCTGGACACCCCAACCACTCTCTCCCCTCTCTCCGTTGCTCGCCCTCGTCCTCTCCACTTCGCCCGAGCGTCACCGACGGCGTGGCGCCACCATAGTCGTGGCCACTGTGCCTTCCTCGCCGCCTCACCGTGTCTACCAGGACCGCCGGCATCCACTGCTTCTCATCCGACCACGACATCGAGCTGTGCGCCTTCATAGACTCGGGATCGAGCTCTTCTTCAACCCCGAGCCGCCGGCCATCTCCTCCAACCCCGACGCCCCTGCTGCTCCGTTCCGTCGCCGAGCCTCTTGTGAGCTCCCCGGTGAGCTCCTGAGCTTTTCCCCCCTTCTTCCCCGATTGATTTCGCCCTCCTGGCCATTGCGCCATTATAGCCGAACCCGCCGCCGCAAGAGTTCGTCGCCGGCCGTGCTCCGGCGACCAGTTGGTCACGCGGGCTTGTCCATCGGCGTCGTAGCAACACGTAGAGTAGGCCTAGCCCCTCCGTTTGCTCGAATGCGAGCTGCTGCTGCAAACGCGAGCACGCCCGAGCTCCGGTCGCCGCTTCGGTTGTCCCCGCTGTCGATGTGGTCCACCTTCGGCCACGGCACCTGTACCATTCGACGCGCGACGTCGCCAGCTTCCGAACGCACCCACGCACACATCGAGCCGTGCCTTGTGCACGTTTTCCGGCCCTGGCCCGTGCCGTGCCATCGTTCGGATGGTCACCGCCGGCGCGCCACCGTATTTGAACGCCGGCGGGACCCACCGGCCAGTTAGTTAGCACTAACCCGGCCCTAATAGCCACTGACAAGTGGGCCCTTTACTGTAGCTATTAAATTAGTTTAACTAACGCTGTTAATTAGATTAAATAAATTAGTTAATTCACTATTACATTAACCAATGGCTGACAACTGGGTTCCACTGGACCAAGTTGACCAGTCAAACCCGCTGACTGGGCAAGCCCAGTCACTGGATGGTGGGTCCAGTGGGCCCCTTTGACCAGTCAACGTGGTCAAAGCTGACTTTTGAGTCAGCATTGACCTAGCCCCACTGTCAGTCACACAGCTCTCTGATGTGTACATATCAGTGGGTGCACATAGCATTTACACTTTAATTTTTGAATTAAAATAATCTAGAAAAATCAATTTAAACTTCTAAAATTCATAGAAAATAAACCGTAGCTCAGATGGCAAAGTTTTATATATGAAAACAGATCAAAAAAATAGGACGAATCTGAATATGCAACCCACTTACCTGGCACATGCCTCTAACATGATGAACATGGAACCTTCCCCTCCGGATCATCTGACCGAAAACTGCCTGGAGCTGAGGAAATATCTCCAGATAATTTTCCCGCTCCGACTAAAACACTCAGTACTGCATTAGGTCACCCCTAACATAGCATACCGGGATGCCATGCATCTGTGTTGCATTTGTGTGCTTTATATTTACTGTTTCTTCCCCCTCTTTCTCTCCGGTAAACACCGAGACCGCAACTGACGCTGCTCCAGAGTACCACTACGCCGCAGACAATCAGCCACTTGCAGCAGAGCTTCCAGGCAAGCAAAACACCCTTGATCATTCCTATATCACCTATTCTTTCTCTCTCATGCTTGCATTAGAAGTTTGCTACTGTTATTCGATAGCTCCCATTCTGATGCATAGCCTGCTTTTGTAACCTGCTACCGATACTTTACCTGTTGTCCTATATGCTTAGTATAGGCTGGTTAGTGATCCATCTGTGGCCCTACACCATTGTCCGTGTTGCACTGCTTTACTACTGTGTGACCCGAGCCAGATGATCGTGGAGCAGAGACCGCACACATCACCAGTACCCCCTTAGTTGTACGACTCTGCAGAGCTACTATCAAGTGCAGAGGGTGATTCCTCGTACCTCACTTTCGATGATAACTCTGTAGTGTAGCACATCGAGTGTGGCTTACCGAGGGTGATTCCTCGCGCCCCTCTCTCGATGATGACTCTGTCGTGCAGTACCTCAAGTGTGGATCTATCGAGGGTAATTCCTCAGATTCCCCCTTGATGGTATGGACACACTGTTACACTTTAAATTGTTACTACGGGGCTGAAGGGCAGGTGGTACCACCCCGGTAGAGGTGGACCTGGGTTCCCGACAGTCCTTTGTTAAAGTCGGCTCGGCCCCAAGGGTACCCGCGAGAGATATTGACACGGAACGACCGGGCTGGCGGAGACAATCCAGGAGAGAGATGGGCCTGGTCCCTTGTCGTAAACCGCGAGACGGGGCGACAGGAGCACTAATCGTCTCCGCGCGATACTAATGCACTAACGTGTTTGGATATTTGATCTGAGTAGGCCTCTGTCCTTTTCGCACTAACCACCACGCGGGATAAGTTATGGGCACTCGGCGTCGTACGATTCTCCCGAAAGCTCTTCAGACGTCATAGTTGAGCAGCACGCGCCCGGGTGAGCTGGTTATGCCCGCTTGTGTATACAGGGGCTAGGCTTGGTCCCGGCCGTCCACGCAACATGCAGGAGTGCAAAGGGCGATGGGCCGAAGACCGCTGCGCACTTAGGATTTAGACCGGCGTGCTGACCTCTCTGCTGAGCCTATGTAGGACTACGGCGTGTCGATCAGCCAAGGCCGGGCATTACCCAGAAAAGTGTGTCCGGCCAGAGTTAATCGAGCGTGTTGGGTAAGTTGGTGCACCCCTGCAGGGAAGTAATCTATTCGAATAGCCGTGTCCACGCTAACAGGATGCTCGGAGTTGTATCCCGATCTACTACAACTAGAACTGGATACCGTGATAATGATAACTGTGATGGCCCCGGGATCGCTTTCTCGCAGGGTAGTCGAGAAAGGATCTCTGGGCGTTGATACTATATACTTGATACTATTACTATGATACGCCGTTCTCTTCTGATGCTGCAAGATGCTAGTATTCGATAGGCTAGGCATTTTCCCCTCTATTCTGGCTATGCTGCAGTTCAGTCCAAAGATATAGCCCCATTCCTTTGATACTGATGCATAACTAGCATAGCTCTGATGTAAGTCTTGCGAGTACATTGGATGAGTACTCACGGTTGCTTTGCTACCCCTTTTCCCCTTGCTCGGATACGATGCGATCAGATGATGGAGCCCTGGAGCCAGCAGATCCCGCCGGAGTCTACTACCCCGACGGAGCCGACTACTACGTGGAGACCGACGACCAGGAGTAGTTCGGAGGCCCCAGGCAGGAGGCCTGCGCCTTTTCGATCGAGATGTCGTTGTTTGTGCTAGCCTTCTTAAGGCAACCTTGTCTAACTACGTCTGTACCCAGACTACAGTTGTATGCTGACTTATGTATTTGGGTCCTCGCGACCCCTGGCTTGTAATATAAAGCTTTATGTTTAAAGTTGTGTTTAGAGTTGTGTTGTGATATCTTCCCGTGAGTCTCTGATCTTGATCGTGCATGATGCGTGTATGATTAGTGCACGATTAAGTCGGGGGCGTCAGACGGCTAATAAAGAGGAGAGACACCAGAGGCAATAATAAATGTTATTATCTATCTCCATGTTCATAATTATGTTTATGTTCCATGCTATAACTGCTATGGTTCCCGAGCCCGCATATCCATAAAGGTTCTGAGGAAAACCCATATGCATGTGTGGAATAATAAACGGTAAAAAGTATTCCTAGTCAAGCCTCTAAGACTAGCTCAAGTGTTGCATGATGATTATGTTTTCCTAATCATGGGCATGTCTATGCCGGCAACTTTGAGGACACAATGTTAGGAGAACACTTGTGGTTGAATCGACCCAAATTGATGTTATGCTATGAGATATCTTCGTCACAAGTTAATGGTTAATAACACAGAGAAAGTTAACGTTTGCATAATTCCTTAGACCATGAGAGTATTGAGTTCCTTCACACTTGCTTCATGAACTTTGGGGTTTGTGAAATGTCATCCGTAAATGGGTGGCAATTACGGCGGCTTACAGGTTCATGGAAAGGTATGACAAGTAACTTGATAGCTCAAGATTGGGATTTGCTCCTCTGACGATGGAGAGATATTCTTTGGGCCCTCTCGGTGTCACGGTATCCATCATCGTCTGGCCAGACATAGCGTGATTTGATCACGGGGATGCCGGTACACAGGAACGAGAAAACAGAACAAAACCGGTAACGAGGTAACTGGCATAGTGGACAAAGTTGTTGATCCACGGGGATGCCGATAAGTCTCACCTCAGGTATTTGTAACATATCGTGAAGCAACAGGAATAGCACCCGACAACTAGAGGTTCACTCGAATAATTCATTCGTGTGGGTATAGGGATCAATATGGATGTCCACGGTTCCGCTATTGATCATTGATCGGAAAGTGTTCTGGTCATGTCTATACTTCGCCCAACCTACAGGGTCACATGCTTAAGGGTCATCTATCTGCTGAATACTAGACAGGGAGTCTGAGAGAAAGTCACCGAAAAAGTTTCGGAGACAACGGAAAAGTTCCGGAGAGAACACCGGAAAAGTTTCGGTAAAACCGAAAAGTTGTTTCGGAGTAAACCATTGAGCCAAAGAGGTTTTGGCACGCGCTTGGAACTTTTTGGAGGGTGCGAGATTGTTTTGGAAACTTCTGGAATTTTTGCGGGGAAAAAAACCGAAAATGTTCCGGAGCTACTGGAAATTATTTGGTTGTTTTTCGCTGATGAAAATCATTGATCCGGAAATGTTTCGGAACGCGGCCAGAATTATTTTAGGGCGTACTGGAAATGTTCTAGACCTACAAAAATATTTTTGGATTTAACGGTCGCGGAAAAATGTTTTCATGAATAGTGAAAAGCACTTTTTGGTTGCTTTTTGGAATGCCACCTTTTAGGGCTTTTCCCAAAAGATCTTGGAGAAGGCTTGGGAGGGAAGGAAACCCTTTTGGGGGGCCCACACATGTGGCCAGCCTAGGTGGAGCTCCTCAATGGAGCTCCACTTGCCTTCCCATTTAGCCCTTCATGTGGGACATATAGTACGGGCATTTTGGTATTTCCAAGTGCCACCCTACCCCTTGGTTTTTCCTATAAATAGAGGTGGAGATGAGCTCTCCACACTCACTCTTTCTCTCATACATTATGCCATGCAATGATGTGGCTTCTTCTCTCCCTCACACGAAATAGTTTTGTAGAGCCGAAAGGCTATCTGGGTTCCGGTGGGAACTAGTTCTCGACGGTGAAGCCCTACCGGATAGCTGACACCGTATGTGTGCAGATGGTAGAGAGGTCGTAGTTTCGATCTTAGTTCGAGTGTGCCTCCTGAAGGGCTGTCCGAGTGACCATCCGAGATTCTGTGAGTGCCTCCCGGAGGGCTGTCTGAGGATCCGTCGGGTGGGACTATGCGAGGGACTGTCAAGTGGCCTCCCGGAGGGCTGTCCGAGGATCCGTCCGGTGGGACTATCCGAGGGACTGTATCGAGGCCTCCCGAAGGGCTGTCCGGAGATCCGTCCGATGAGCTGGCAAGGGAGTACATCCTCGCGGTTGGGAGGTTGTAAAATCCTAGCTGCGGGGATCTGCACCAACGATCTTCACCAACTCTACTTCCGCTGCGCTACGAGTTGGTAACGATCAGATCAAAAACCTTGTATGCATCTTCATAGTGGTCCTAGGCTGGTGCGTAGGTCCGAAATTTTTTGTTTTCTGTCGCGTTACCCTACAGTGGCATCATGAGCCGTGCTATGCATAGATGCAGGTTGCGATCTAGAATACATAGAGATGTATGGGTGTTGCACAATATAATTTGTAGTAGATGAGATCTATTGCTGAAAATTATTTGTGCGGGTAGCAGATGAAATCTATTACCCGATGTTCTTGTTGCATCCCTGGAATTTGCATATTTCTGATATTGATAACAGCATGGTGGAGTTTCAAAGTTCTGGCAAAGTGCTAACAGTTCGTTGAATTCCACCATAGTTAGAGAAAGATGAAATTTCGCAGACTAAAGGGAAATGTAGATATGATCTGCACGGGGGTCTTGCGTATGACGAAGTTCAGCATGTGGTTCGAGATTTTATTATCTCATGCTTCATACACCCCGCAAAGTTAATCTAGCGACTTGAATAATCATACTTGATGATAAACATTGG
This sequence comes from Elymus sibiricus, assembly GCA_039707655.1. NCBI lineage: Eukaryota > Viridiplantae > Streptophyta > Magnoliopsida > Poales > Poaceae > Elymus > Elymus sibiricus. The sequence continues at coordinate 4,518,822 of CM077674.1, read as the reverse complement.
TAGCTGCGGTTTAAGTTAAAACTTTAGAAGCCATGTGAAATAAATTTTTGTATGAACCGATTAGAGGCGTCTAACTTGGTTTTGTAGGATGACATGTGATGTGCATATGATGTGGTATAGTCTTCGTCATATTTAATTTGATTATGTATGAGATGACTATATGATGTAAATTAATTAACATGACCTGCGTGTCATGATTTGGCATGATGGCTGTAGCCATATTATTGTCAGTTTAAATGACCTACATGTCAACCTTGTTGTAATGCTTTAATTTATTAGCTATAGAGATAGCAGTATTATTAATTGCATCGACAAGGTGGTGGTAATCTTCGCGAAGGTGGACACCGACGCAAATGCCGAAGACGAAGAAATTAAAGTCTTCTCCGTCAAAAAGGGCTATACCATATCATGCTATTATGAATTGCCTGAGATGTTTATCCCTCTTGATGCACCCTTCTTGATTGCATGGTAGTCGCTTTTATTAGGGTGATCTCTCACTTAAAAATATCAAGCAGTTAGTGTTCTCCCAAGTGTAGCACCGTCACAACATTTTTCCTTTCGGGGTGCGCCATGGATACATGGGTACGAACGATTGGACATGTGTAAGGCGGGTGAGGTCAGACCTCGCAGCAAGATCAGTTGGTTGTCTTGACGTTCATGGCAGGATCGTCCTGAGCTCGGAACACATGCATCGAAAGATGAACAAGAGTCACATAGAGATGTGGTCGGCAAGTTGACCTACCGGTTGAAATTCCAGTCATGAGATGATGATTCTATGGCAATGAATTGAAATATGGATCTTGAATCATTCACAATCAATTATGAGAGATATTGATTTAAGCGGGAGCGCACTTTAGAATTAATTCTTTTAATTATTAGTGCAATTAATTATGGACACCGTCTAAGTGTTATATGCATAATAGTTATAGAAGAATGGCTCGCGTTTCCACCTTCCATATTAAAATTGAATAGCTATTAAATATCTGGTTAAAACTTTATGGTTGGTAACGTAATGTGAGAATTGTCCTCAAGAGTGCCGATAAGGACTTTGTCCTATCGCATGCTTTCGGTATTCTCCCGCTAATGCTATGGATGATATGACTCTCGTCCTTCGATCCAAAAGCTAGAATTTTGTTACGGTCAAGTGCAATATGTTTGTTTTCATGAAACCCGACCATCAAAAGTTTGGGATAGTTATGAGATATTCATGAAACTGAAAATTAGAGATATGAAATATCCAAAGCAATGTTTGTTTTCAAACTATTAGTAAAGTGTTTACTATGCATTAGACTAATAAGGATGGGATCTAGAAGAACGCCTGTCATGTGATGAAGGTGAATAAAACAACAACTTAAAGAGAAAGGAAATTTCCAAGGGTGTCAGTAAGACTTACACGCCTAGGAAGTTCGGGGCTAATGACACTCTTAAAATTGGGTGCTTCTTCTGAGAGTAGGAGAAATATTGGAAGTAAAACTGTTAGAAGTATAAAGGCAAAAAGAAAGAATACTGGAATGTCCAGCTCATGTATGAATGTCATACGAGTTACAGATGTATGGAAGGCTGGTCAAAGATATAATTCTTGGGAATTGTGATTAAACTGTTAGTCACTAATTCTTGGGTATTGTGATTAAAGTTGATCACAGGGATACCCGTTTGATTGCATTCTGTTGCAACTCAATACAAGAACTACTACGGCCTAAAAGACTAGCCGGTAATGAGGTTTAAATACACGCTGGGAACATAGTAGAAGTTACTATACCCTCCATCATCGTATTACCTCTGTATTTATTTTCATAATTCATTTTTAGAGTTTTATACACTCTAGCCCATTGCATAAAGTATGTTGCAAGAAAGTTGTTGATGAGAGAACAATTGTTGTTCCGTGTTATGAATAACATGAGGGCCATACTTTCATTATGAATGAGATGTATGTTATGAATATTGATAATAATATAATACGTCTATAACACTGACACTAAATGTCACAAGACTAAAAGAATACCACATATGTGTGGCACTGCATTTGGTCACATTGGAGAAACCCGCATGGAGAAATTCCATAATGATGGATTTTTAAGTCATTTGATTATGAATCATCCGACACTTGCAACTTTCATCCGGAAAGTGAAGTGACTAAAGTACCGTTCACAGGCCATAAGGAACGAGCAATGAACTTATTGGTGATCATACATTTTGATGTATGTAGTCCGATAAATGTTGTTGCTAGCAGTGGATTTGTCTATCTTCAGAAATGACTAAAGTAGATATATGGATATTTACTTGATGAGACACAAGTCTGAATCTTTTGAAATCATTCAAAAGGTTTTCAAAATGAAGTAGAAATTATTGTAACAAGAAAATTATGTTTCTGCAATTGGATTGCGGAAAGGGTTTCATAACAAGAAAATTATGTTTCTGCAATTAGGACACCGAGTTACAAGTTTAGCAAATGTCTGATGAGTTGTGAAAAGGGTTTCATAACTTACACCTCCCGGAACACCACTGTGAGTGGAATGTCCGTGAATATGTATTCAAACCATTTATGACATGGTAAGATCAAAGATGAAATAAATCAATTTGCCATTATCCCTTTTAAAGTAATCACTACTGGAATCTGGCATTTTGCCATCTGCCAGCTGATGGCAAAGAAGGTCTTTGCCGTCTGCTTACAAAAAACAGACGGCAAAGAACTGACAGATGGCAAAGAACCTGGTTGCCATCAGCCAATTCTTTGCCGTCTGCCAGCAGATGGCAAAGAATCTTTGCCGTCTGCTGGCAGACGGCAAAGAGGTGGGTGGGGTCCAGTGGACGCCAGCGCCGTAACGGCCCACCAGCCCCACCTCTTTGCCGTCTGCCAGCAGACGGCAAAGATTCTTTGCCGTCTGTTCTTTTTTCGTAGACGGCGAAGAAGAAACGCATGTAGTGGATCGATCCCACGGATCGATGACTTGGTACACACCCACGACCCACACAGGCCCGGGCCCAACCCACGCACACACACACCCACGTTGGATCCCATCTCTCTCGTCTTCCTCGATCCCCTTTCTCCACCGTACGTGCATCTCTCTCTCTCTCTCTCTCTCTCTCTCTCTCTCTCTCTCTCTCTCGCTGACGAGCCGCCGCCGCCGACCCGCTGCACCCCGCCCCGCCGCCCCCCCTGCGCAGCCGCCCCGCCGCACCCCGCCCCGCCGCCCCCCTGCCCAGCCGCCCCGCCCCCCCTGCCCAGCCGCCTCCCGCCCCCCTACCCAGCCCCGAAGCCGCCCCGCCGCCCCGACGAGCGCCGCGCCGCCGCCCCGACGCCCCTCTGGTGAGCCCCCTGCCCTTCCCCTCCTCTCTTGTCGGGATCCAGCTTCCCCACCTCACCTCACCTTCTCCTCCCTTCCTTCCCTTTGCTGCAGGTCACCATGGTGCAGAGACGGCGACGACGGAAGTACGGCGCCGACTCGAGGAGGAGGAGCAGGAGAGGCGCACCTCCCTCTTCTTCCAAGGCGACCAAGGGCTGCTGCACCCCAGCTCTTCTTCCTGGCATGGCGTCTTCCTCCTCTCTGCCAGGGCATGGTGAGCTCGTCCCTCCCCATCTATGCTCTTCGCTCTCTGTTCCACTGCAATCTTGCTATGGATGGATGTTTTGGTACAGTTTGCCATGGATGAGTGTATATTATCTCTGAATCTCATTGTTGTTTCACCTGCAAAAAGATGAACAAATAAATCTGCAAAGATAGAACGTGATAAAAAAAATCATAGTAGCATGCAGAGATAATTTTACTGCAACCAGAGTAGACTATATAGAAATTTGCGCAAAAAAGTACAGCAAATAAGTATCTAAGAGGGGGAGTGGCAAAATTACAAAAGTCCAACTTTGAAGTATAATATAAGATTAAGTTATGTAAGAATTGTTTAGTCAAGGTAAAGGGAGAGGGAACCGCACTCAACATGATTTTTTTACATGAGATTGTGAGAAGGTAGAGGAACTGAATTTTAGACACATGTCTCTGTGTGTGGTGAGTCGATGTGACATGTTCAGTTATTTCTGAGACCTTATTAAGCTCCAACGACAATGAGCAAGTAGCATCCATTACTTTTTTACTTCCAAACTTTAATATAGAGTTGGATGCCATGCGTCCATTGGCGTTTGAACCTGGCCAGGGCTGTTTGCCTGCCATGCACAAGTGCTAGTTAACCTTCTGTTTCATAGCTAGGGAATAGTATGATAAGGTAAGTGAGGGAACTCCATCCCAACGGATTGGACTTGACGATGGTGATTGATTGCATTCTATTAGAAACTAGCACATACAACAATTCCCATAAATATTGAGATATGAGCATTGTTGCAAAAAAAACATGTTAGAATAAACAATCAGCATAGCACGTCAGTTCTGGTCATTACATGTGTAGCCGGTTGATCATTCTAATCATCTAGGTGCTCATTCTGATTAGATTCATGCATTGCTTATTATTCCATGAACTCTTTTTGTGCTACATATGCAATTAGGGTTGAGGATTCAGATGACTTGTGTAGTTGTGTAATAATTGGCACAGAATCCTACCGAATCCTTTCTATTTGCCAAATGCTATAATCTGAAAGAACTTGCTTGGTTTTTTGCTGGTCTGAATCTACATACATGCTTCACTGAATTTTGCTTAGTGCATTATTGTACATGTGCACGAGGAATGCCCATTGGACTGCACGACAAGGAAGGATTGCGCCCAAGGAGGGACGGGTCGACCTTGTCCTGCTGCTGGCCGGGACGCATCAGCCATGGGGCTTCCTCTCTGGCTTCAGGTGAGCTCGTCTCCTCCTGCTCTCTGCTATGGTTCATGGCCATAGAGTCATTGCTTTTCTGGTGTTAGGATTTGACACTGTTTGGCCTCAAATAGCTGCTAGTTGATGGTTGAATTGAACTGCAAGGTTGATCCCTAGTAGCTACCACACAATTTAGAATTTGAACCGCAAAGCGATATGAATTGTTCAATTGATGATAGCAATCTTGGACCATACTATAGTTTTAGTGCAAAAAACAAATAGAAAACTAAGCAAGTATTCCTGTAACAGAGAAGGACTATGTTCTATATTTTGAACCAAAGAAACACGTTATGCAAGACATACATATGTCAAAATGGAATTTCCAAAAGTAAACTTATTAACACAAATTGGTATCTTACAAATAGTAGGAACTTAGTAAGACTAATTACAAACTGCTTCTTTAACAATGGCCGCTAATATGCTTTTCCTATAAAAGAATCAATATGCACATTTGGTTAAAAGTTTAGGCTATAGTTATTATTGGCTAAACTTTTAAACAAGGGTCGGTTCTGTTAATTCTCATCACTACAGGAGAGATGGTGAGTTAATTAAGGACTGTAAACATGAGATTACTATATTATTAGTGAAGTTAACATTTATCACTGCCTCGTTTGTTTTCAGGGGCTAAATATGGCGAGTAGTTTTGGTAGTATGTGTACATACAATATTTGTGTAGTGTTCCTGTTGGTATGCTTCCTGTTTGTTTCATTGTTATTAGCCTTGCTAAGCAAATAAATCCCGGACCAAATCAGTGGCACAACGAATCAGAAAACGAGAACGAATAATAAAAAAAAAGTGTGCAAGTTCCAGTTTATTCCCTCATTTATTCCCCTTTCTGGTTCATATGCGATGTCTATTTTTTCTTAGTTTTAATTAATTGATTACATGTCATCAGTAACTGTTCGTGAGTTTCCTTGCTAACAGTTGTTATCTTTCAAGGCTGCAAGCGTCTCATTTGCTTTATTCACAACACTGTTTTTATGTCCATGTCTGGGGTTAACCTGCTGGTATTTTAACTTAAAATCTGAAAGTAATACTTGGGTTCCATCTCTGGATTCGTGGTGTGATTCTGATTTATTGTGTGTGTGTGTGTGTGACTTAGATGAGAAGGATGGCATGGCGAAGGAGGATTTCGACAAGTTTGCCTCCATAATCATGCAGCAGAGCTTGCATGATCTTAGTAAGATCACGAAACACCACCTCTCGCGTTTTTTCTCTCAAAAATGCAGGTGTCTGCATATATTCATGCACTAGGTAACAACTATGTACCTCTTGCAGATGGACCATTTGGTGATTATAAATATAGGGTATGTTTCACATAATGAAGTGTGGTTGTTCTTATAAATTATCTTCTACTTTGAGTCCAGATGTAACCTCTGCATAAAACTTGGGATGCTAATTGAAGATAAGGCAATCTTTGATAGTTCCAAATCCCCCTCTTACTGTAATAGGCCCTTACCGTAAAACAAAATGTCTTCTCCTCCAGACTATAGCATATTATATTACAGATAGTTGTAGCTGGGTGCAGTATTTTTATGCTTGGAGACATAGTAATTACCTAGAACAAGTTGAGCCCTGTATACAATACAACACTCAAGCTAATAATTTGTGCTCTATCTTTTGAAACGCATGTGCAACATGTTTTTTCTCTTTCATAGCTACTATGCAAAATTGTATTGTTTTACAGCCATTTGGGTCATAGGAGTGAGCTTTGTAGGACTGGGATAGTATATCCATATGCAGTATTATAGATACACAGTTAGCTGTCGAACGGTTCTTATTTTTAGTTATCTGAAATATTACTTCCTGACTTTAAATTTACCTTCTTTCTTATCCATGTACAAGCAAAGGGATTTATAGCTGGTGAAGAGTAGGAAGGCAAGGCCATTGCCCCGGCTGTTGAGCTTGAGAAGTTCATATGGAACATGCAATTTTGTTGATTTTTTTCAGTTATGTTCTGTTGGAATTTTTTCACATTTCTTTTGTGAAAGAATGTGTCATTGTCTAATATATTTGTGAAACAAAAGTTAGTTGTATATACTAGACTGGATGGTTTCAGAAATTATGGGCAGTAATAAAGAGTGTGTTACAGGAGATTTGTTTAATTACATATATGTTCTGCTCTGAAGAGATTAGTTTAATTACATGTATGTTCTGCTTTGTGGTGTCATTCATTTGCTGCATGGAGATGTGAACTGTACTGCGTACAGTACTGTACTGTATGCAGTACAGTATGTATTTTTTTTTAAATCCTATTGAGTACTTTGCCGTTTGCTAGCAGACGGCAAAGAGGTTTACCGTCTGCTAGCAGACGGCAAAGAGGTTTACCGTCTGCTAGCAGACGGCAAAGAGCCTGCGTTGGCCCAGCTGACGCCTGACGTCAGCTGACGTCAGCTGAAGCTCTTTGCCGTCTGTCAGCAGACGGCAAAGAAGCAAAGGTCTTTGCCGTCTCCTGGCAGACGGCAAAGAGCGCCGTTAGCCCCCTAACGGGGCTGGTACCTTTTGTCTGCCGTCCAGGGCCTTTGCCGTCTGCCAGCAGACGGCAAAGAGCTTTGCTTCTTTGCCGTCTGCCAGCAGACGGCAAAGTGGCCTTTACCGGCACCCGTTCGGCCGGAGTGTTCGCCGTCTGCTGGCGGACGGCAAAGGCTTTGTCGTCCGCCAGACATGCCTTTGCCGTCTGCTATGGCAGACGGCAAAGAAGCTGATTCCAGTAGTGAATGCTTTAGAGACTGCGGCTTTTACACTAAAAAGAGCGCCATCAGATCTGTTGAAATGACGCCATGGTATGGTACGCCCAACCATGTTATGTCTTTTCTTAACATTTGGAATATGGGGCTTGTGTAAAATATTTACAAACCTATTCCAAATCAGACAAGTGCTACTTTGTAGGTTATCCCAAATTATTGGGTATTCCTCCATCACTATACCGAGGCAAAAGGTTTGCCACAAAGAACGGTATGATTTTGAAGAAAATGGTTCTTGCAAAAAGGTGAGTGGGAGAACAGTGCAACTTGACGAGATAACAATATCTTCGTCATCATGTCAAAGGAAAAGAAACCTTGGAAGTAATTCCAGAGTTTCCTACTGCGACTGATACGGAAGCCTCTACATGAGATGTATAGACTTCGGTCGAACTTGCAGCTGAACCAGATAGGAAAACCTCGTGCAAACCTCTCAGGTGCACAAATGAGATATTTTTGTTGATAACAGTATACCTACGATACACAAGGAAGCGTTGATGGGTCCTGACTCTGGAATTTGCTAAATGCCTATATAATCCGAGATAGTATCCATATAAATGAGTCAATATTATATCTTGATAAACCCTTCGGAAGACTTAGAGTCTAACGAATATTAATGGAACTATAAACTAACGAATATTAATGGAACCCTTCAAAATATTATATCTTGATAAACCCTTCCATAAAGCTCGACTTGTTGCTTATAACAAATTCAAGGAGTTGACTACGATGAGATTGTCTCACCGTAGCGATGCTTAAAGTCAGATCGGGTTAAGCTAGCAATTAATACATATTTCAATGATGAGATATGATAAATGGATGCCAAAAGGATTTCCATGAAATGGGAATACAAACTAGGACTTGTATGTGATACAGTCCAAAGTATTTTGGTGATCCAGAGGATGCTAGTAAGTGTGCAAACTTTAGAGTTCCAGCAACGGACAGAAGAGAGCAAATTGGAGTTGGAATCTTCGTTTTGATGAAATAGTCAAAAGAGTTTGATTTCATCAATGGATAGCGAAGATGCTTGTTGTTACAAGAAAGTAAGTGGGAGCATAATAATATTTCTAAAATCTTGTGTGCTTGACACATTGTTGATTGGAAATAATATAAATTTCTTGACACGAATTAGGACTTCTTTGCAAAATTGGTTTTTCGATGAAGTGCTTAGGCTAGGTGTATCCTCAGTATTAGGCATAATTATCTACGGAGATAGAATTTCCTAATAGGGCTAAAGCCAAAATACATATTGACAAGATGCTAAAACATTTTAGCATAAGAACACCAAGGAGTGATTCTTGCCGAAGTCACATGGAAGGAGTTTTGCAAGACTCGGTGTCCTAAAACACTGATGAGCAAAATACATGATGGAGAATCCACACACTTTTGTGTTTGGATTAATCATGTATTCTGTGGTATGTAAAACAACCAAATATGTCCAGTACTCCCAAGGAGTTGCGAGTAAAGATACCAAAGTGATCAAAGGACAGGAGTGAAAAATGTCGTTGAGTACTAAAGTAGCACTGATGACATATTTTCTCGCAAGCGGAGATTATGAAATGCTCGTTGTAAGTAGTTACATCGATACGGTCTTCATTAATGCTCCAAGTGATTTTTGATTTAAATTAAGGGTTTTGTGTAATACACAATATGGTGGCACAGTAAGTTAGAATTGTTCAAAGTAGGTTACTATGGCGAATTCTATAACGAAAGCTAAGTATGCGGACGCTTTAGAAGCGACAAACAAGATGTTGAATCATATAGTTCATTCATGAACTTTGTATGGTTCCAAGATGGCTTTGGTCAGTGGAACACTATTGTAGATAGTTGCTCCATAGCTCAGTCTGAGGAATCAAGGTTCGACCTATGATTCACATATATACAAAGCCAAGTCCACACAAAAATGAATTTTGTGAAAGCGTGAAAACGCAAGGATATGCAAAGATAGACACGGAACTGAAGTTGTCAGATCCGTTGGGTAAAGACTATACCACAAGCGAAGCATATTTTTACACCGGTATGCCATAGGTGTAAAGTGCATTAGCATTGACTAGATTATTGACTCTAGTGCAAGTGGAAGTCTCTAGGAGATATGCCCTAGAGACAATAATAAACGTTATTATTTATCTCCATGTTCATAATTATGTTTATGTTCCATGCTATAACTGCTATGGTTCCCGAGCCTGTATATCCATAAAGGCTCTGAGGAAAACCCATATGCACGTGTGGAATAATAAATGGTAAAAAATATTCTTAGTCTAGCCTCTAAGACTAGCTCAAGTGTTGCATGATGATTATGTTTTCTTGATCATGGGCATGTCTATGCCGGCAACTTTGAGGACACAATGTTAGGAGAACACTTGTGCTTGAATCGACCCAAATTGATGTTATGCTATGAGATATCTTCGTCACAAGTTAATGGTTAATAACACAGAGAAAGTTAATGTTTGCATAATTCCTTAGACCATGAGAGTATCGAGTTCCTTCACACTTGCTTCATGAACTTTGGGGTTTCTGAAACGTCATCCGTAAATGGGTGGCAATTACGGCGGCTTATGGGTTCATGGAAAGGTATGACAAGTAACTTGATAGCTCAAAATTGGGATTTGCTCTTCCGACGATGGAGAGATATTCTTTGGGCCCTCTTGGTGTCACAGTATCCATCATCGTCTGGCCAGACACACCGTGATTTGATCACGGGGATGCCGGTACACGGGAACGAGAAAAGAGAACAAAACTGGCAACGAGGTAACTAGCATAGTGTACAAAGTTGTTGATCCATGGGGATGCCGATAAGTCTCACCTCGGGTATTTGGAACATATCGTGAAGCAACAGGAATTGCACCCGGCAAGTAGAGGTTCACTCGAATAATTCATTCGTGTGGGTATAGGGATCAATATGGATGTCCACGGTTCCTCTATTGATCATTGATCGGAAAGTGTTCCGGTCATGTCTATACTTCACCGAACCTACAAGGTCACACGCTTAAGGGTTATCTATCTGCTGAATACTAGACAGGGAGTCTGAGAGAAAGTCACCGGAAAAGTTTTGGAGACAACAAAAAAGTTTCGGAGAGAACACCGGAAAAGGTTTGGTAAAACCGAAAAGTTGTTTCGGAGTAAACCATTGAGCCAAAGAGGTTTTGGCACATGCCTGGAATTTTTTGGAGGGTGTCAGATTGTTCTGGAAACTTCTGGAATTTGTCCGGAGAAAAAACCCGTAAATGTTCCGGAGCTCCCGGAAATGCTTTGGTTGCTTTTCACTGATGAAAATCATTGATCCAGAAATGTTGCGGAACGCGTCCAGAATTATTTTAGGGGGTACTGGAAATGTTCTGGACCTACAGAAATAGTTTTGGATTTAACGGTCGCGGAAAAATGTTTTCATGAATAGTGAAAAGCACTTTTTGGTTGCTTTTTGGAAAGTCACCTTTTGGGGCTTTTCCCAAAAGATCTGGGAGAAGGGTTGGGAGGGAAGGAACCCCTTTTTTTGGGGGGGGGGGCACTCATGTGGCCGGCAAGGTGAAGCTCCTCCATGGAGCTCCACTTGCCTTCCCATTTAGCCCTTCATGTGGGACATATAGTATGGGCATTTTGGTATTTCCAAGTGCCACCCTACCCCTTGGTTTTTCCTATAAATAGAGGTGGAGATGAGCTCTCCACACTCAGTCTTTCTGTCATACATTGTGCCATACAATGATCTGGCTTCTTCTCTCCCTCACACGAAATAGTTTCGTAGAGCCGAAAGGCTTTCTGGGTTCCGGTGGGAACTAGTTCTGGATGGCGAAGCCCTGCCGGATAGCTGACACCGTATGTGTGCAACTTGGTAGAGAGGTCATAGTTTCGATCTTAGATCGAGTGTGCCTCCCGAAGGGCTGTCCGAGTGACCGTCCGAGATTCTTGGAATGCCACCCGGAGGGCTGTCCCAGGATCCGTCCGGTGGGACTAGCCGAGGGACTGTCCAGAGGCCTCCCGGAGGGCTGTCCGAAGATCCGTCCGGTGGGACTATCTGAGGGACTGTCCCGAGGCCTCCCGAAGGGCTGTCCCGATATCCGTCCAGTGAGCTGGCGAGGGAGTACAGCCTCACGGTTGGGAGGTTGTAAAATCCTAGCTGCGGGGATCTGCACCAACGATCTTCACCAACTCTACTTCCGCTGCGCTACGAGTTGGCAACGATCAGATCAAAAACCTTGTATGCATCTTCATAGTGGTCCTGGGCTGATGCGTAGGTCAGAATTCTTTTGTTTTCTGTCGTGTTACCCTACAAACCATGTGTCTGGCATACCACAAATGCGCTCTGCTTGTGCATCGCGTCGGGCAGGCCAGCTCGCGCCGCTGTACCTTTTCCGCTCATGCCGACATTGATACGTCTCCAACGTATCTATAATTTTTGATTGTTTTATGCTATTATATTACCAATCTTAGATACTTTATATGCAATTTTATATCATTTTTGGGGACTAACCTATTAAGTGACAGTTGCTGTTTATTGCTTGTTCTTGGCTTTTCAGAAAATCAATACCAAATGAAGTCCAAACACGATGAAACTTTACGGTGATTTTTTTGGACCAGAAGTGACCCTAGAACGTTCGGGAGGAGGCCAGAAGATCTACGGGAGAGCGATGAGCTCACACGGCACTCCCCAGGGGGGGCACCTGAGCTTGTGGGTCCCACGCAGCTCCGTTTGACCTAACTTCAACTCCATAAATTACCAAAAATCCCCAAACCAACAGACAGCCACCCTCAAGTCTCTATTCTTCCGCGATACCATCTGGAGGCCATTTCCGGTACTCTCCCGGTGGGGGAATCGGTCACGGAGGGCTTGTACATCAACCTTGCTACACCTCCAATGATGTGTGAGTAGTTTACCATAGACTTACAGGTCCATAGCTTGTAGCTAGATGGCTTCTTCTTTCTCTCCGATCTTCAATACAATGTCCTCCATGATCTCCATGGAGTTCTATCCGATGTAATCTTCTTTTGCGGTGTGTTTGTTGGGATGCGATGAATTGTGGGTTTATGATCAGATTATTCATTGAAAGTAATTGATTCTTTTCTGAACTTTATTATGCATGATTGTTATAGCTTTGTATTTCTCTCCTATCTATCCGTTTGCTTTGGCCAACTAGATTGATTTATCTTTAGTGGGAGAGGTGCTTTGTGATGGGTTCAATCTTGTGGTGTCCTCACCCAGTGACAGAAGGGGTAGCGAGACACGTATTTGTATTGTTGCCATTAAGGGTAAAATGATGGGGTTTGATCATATTGCTTGGTTTTATTCTGTCTACATTATGTCATCATACTTCATGCATTACTCTGTTTGTTATGAACTTAATACGTAGAGAGGCAAGCACAGAAGCGCTCTCGAAGTGGAGTAATAGTAGTAGATGCAGAATCATTTTGGTCTACTTGTCACGGACGTAATGCCTATATACATGATCATTGCCGTGAATAACGTCATAACTATACGCTTTTCTATCAATTGCCCAACAGTAATTTGTCTACCCACCGTATGCTGTTATTATGAGAGAGAAGCCTCTAGTGAAAACTATAGCCCCCGGGTCTACTTTTATCATATTACAAAAACCAAAAATACCTGGCTGCAATTTATTTACTTTTATTTTACTTTGCAATTTATCTATCTACCACTACCAGATTTAATCCTTGCAAGTAACGAGTTCAAGGGGATTGACAACCCTCTTGCCCACGTTGGGTGCAAGTATTTGCTCTTGTGTGTGCATGTGTTGTTTGACTAGGATTTGCTTGGTCCTCCTATTGGTTTGATAAACTTGGTTCTCACTGAGGTAAATACTTATCCGCTACTATATTGCTTCACCCTTTCTCATCGGGGAAAATCCCAATGCAGCTCACAAGTAGCAGAAAGAATTTCTGGCGCCGTTGCTGGGGAGACATCATCAAATACATATAGGTTCCTACATTTACATTAACATTTACTTGCTCTACTTTTTATTTCCTTTATTTGTTTTAATTAGTCTCGTTATAAAAAAATCAAAAATACCAAAAATATCTTGTGTGCTATCTTTGCTTGTGCTGCCATGTGCCTTCTATTTGCTTGCATCTTCACTTGCTAAAAAATATTGATATGGATCCTCATCCACTTGCTAATCTTTTCAAAAAATCCAATTACGAACCAATTGCTAGTGAGTTGAGTGCACTTGATTATCTTTATGAAGTTTTGCTTGAAAATCGTGAATCTGAAAATTGTGATGAAGTGTTAAAAGAGGAAATTTATAAAGTGATTCAGGATAGCTCCTTGAATGAAAAGCATGATTGCAATGATGTTATTATAAATTCTATGAATATGAATTGTGCTAATGATCATGATTGGGGTGATAATTATGATGGTTCTTGTGATCTTGAAAATTCGTTTGAGCTTCATAATGAATCTATTATTGATAATGATATTTGCAATACTACTAAAAGTGGATTTGGAAGAGTGTCAACTTTAGGTAATAATGATCCCACTACTTTGGAGAATTATCAATCTTATGAATTTTTTGATAAAAGTGGGTTTGGAGAGGTCATCACTTTAGTTGATGTTAATCCCACTATCTTGGAAGATTATAAAACTTGCATGCATATGGATCATGGAGAGAATATTTTAGATGATAGGTATATTGTTAAATTTAATTATGATCCTACATGTAACTATTATGAGAGAGGCAAATATGGTTATAGGAATTTTCATGTTCAAATACCTCTCTTGAAGTTCAAATTGTTAATGTTTTGTTCTTCTTCCTAGCATATGCTAGATATCTCTTGTCTTGATAATTTGTTTGATTATGAAACGCCTATGCATAGGAAGTATGTTAGGCTTAAATGTGTTTTTCAAATGCTACATGATGCTCTCTTCGTGTTTAAATTGTTATCTTTCATGTGAGCATCATTGAAATCTCAAGCCTATCTTAATGGCTATAAAGAAAGAGCTTGTTGGGAGGCAACCCAATAGTTATCTTAAATTTTATTTTTTATTTCTGTTCTTGTGTGATGAAATGATTATTTCTACTGTAATGGTTATGTTTTTATCTTTTAATTAGTGTTTGTGCCAAGTAAAGCCTTTGGGATGATTTGGATGATAGTTGACTTGATTCTGTGCAAAAACAGAAAGTTTTGCGTCCAGTGCAGGAATTTCTATAAATTACTGGAACGTCATAATTGGCTGAAATATTTACACATGATTTATATACATATTTCCCATGTTTTCCTAATTTTTCAGAATTTTAAGAGTCACAAAGTTATGATTTTTATTCAGATCATTACAGACTGTTCTGTTTTAGACAGCTTCTGTTTTCATTGCATAGTGTGCTTGTTTTAATGATGCTATGGATTATATCGGGGGGTATAAGTCATGGAGAAGTTAGAATACAGTAGGTATTATGCAAGAATAATTATGAATAAGTTTACAACAGTACCTAAAGTTTATGATTTGTCTATTATACTAACGGATCTCATGAAGTTTCTGTTAAGTTTTGTGTGCTGAAGTTTTCAAGTTTTGGGTGAGATCACGATGGATTAAGGAATAAGGAGCTGCAAGACCGTAAGCTTGGGGATGCCCAAGGCACCCCGAGGTAATATTCAAGGAAGACCCAAGCATCTAAGCTTGGGGATGCCCCGGATGGCATCCCCTCTTTCGTCCACAATTCATCGGTATGTTACTTGGAGCTATATTTTTATTCATCACATGATATGAGTTTTACTTGGAGCGTCTTGTCCCATAGTTTTGTTATGCTTGTTTATTATGTTGCCACAATTATTGATTGCTGGACACACCTTTTTGAGAGAGAGACACATTCATTGTGATTTGTTAGAATACTCTATGAGCTTCACTTATATCTTTTGAGCTATGCAGTTGCTCTTGTGCTTCACTTATATTTGTTAGAGCACGGCGGTGGTTATATTTTATAGAAATGTTTGCACTCTCATGCTTCACTTAAATATTTTTGAGATTCTTTAAATAGGAAGTGGTAATGAGCACGGGTTATAAGACTAGTCCAAAATGGATAGGTATTTAAGAGTGGTATAATAAAAAAATTCATGTAGATCACTAAATATGAAATGTATGTTTTAATTATATTGATGTCGTAATATGAAAGGTTATGAGTCCATGATCATTGGTTAGTAAGAATATCGATATTAAAGCTCGTTATTAACTACTAATTTAAGTGTCCGACATGGCATGACGGGGATGTCCGAGCATTCATAGGTATGATTGAAATCCTTTGTGCTCTTTGAATCGGGGGCGCGCGATGGTTAACTCCTACCAACCTCCTCCCTAGGGGCATGTGAGTAGTACTTTGCTTCGAGGGCTAATAAAACTTTCACAATAAGTATATGAGTTCTTTATGACTAATGTGAGTCCATGGATAATTACGCACTCCTACCTTTTCACAATTTGCTAGCCTCTTCGGTACCGTGCATTGCCCTTTCTCACCTCGAGAGTTGGTGCAAACTTCGCCGGTGCATCCAAACCCCGTGATATGATATGCTCTATCACAGATAAACCTCCTTCTGTCTTCCTCAAAACAGCCACCATACCTACCTATCATGGCATTTCCATAGCCATTCCGAGATATATTGCCATGCAACTTCCACCATTCCGTCTTATGACATGTTTGTTCATCATCATATTGCTTTGCATGATCATATAGAGCTGACATGATATTTGTGGCAAAGACACCATTCATCATTGTTATACATGTTACGCTAGATCATTGCACATCCTGGTACACTGCCAGAGGCATTCATATAGAGTCATATTGTTTCAGTTATCGAGTTGTAATATCGAGTTGTAAGTAAATAAAAGTGTGATGATCATCATTATTAGAGCATTGTCCCAGTGAGGAAAAGGATGATGGAGACAATGATTCCCCCACAAGTTGGGATGAGACTCCGGACTTAACAAAAAAGAAAGAGGCCAAAAAGAGCCGACCAAAAAAAATGATGAGAGAAAAAGAGAGAAGGGGCAATGTTGCTATCCTTTTACCACACTTGTGCTTCAAAGTAGCACCATGTTCTTCATATAGAGAGTCTCCTGAGTTATCACTTTCCTATACTAGTGGGAATTTTTCATTATAGAACTTGGCTTGTATATTCCAATGATGGGCTTCCTCAAATGCCCGAGGTCTTCATGAGCAAGCAAGTTGGATGCACACCCACTTAGTTTTAGTTTGAGCTTTCATACACTTATAGCTCTAGTGCATCCGTTGCATGGCAATCCCTACTCCTCGCATTGATATCGATTGTAAGGCCGCTCCATTGCCTAATGATCCGCCGAGTTGATGCGAGCCTTTCTTCCTTTTGGACTTCTCCTATATATCTCTACCACCGCACTCTATTCCATCCTAGTGCTAATATCCATGGCACACCGGAGTTGAAAATGCTGAAGCGCGTTAAAAAGTATGATCCAATTGCTTGGTTTGACACCGGGGTGCTCATGATTTATATTTATGCGGTGAAGGCGGAGTCATGCCATGCTTACATGATAAAATGAGTTGGGATAACATTCGTTAAGCATTGTATATTTTGAAAAAGTAATGATTATGTTCTTATATTCACAGATATTATTATGTTGATATTAATTACTTCATCGTTTCTCAATATTTATACCGTCAAAGAGATTACATGATAACATGCTAGGTAGCATTCACCATCAAAAATTCTATTTTTATCATTTACCTACTAGAGGACGAGTAGGAATTAAGCTTGGGGATGCTGATACGTGTCCAACGTATCTATAATTTTTGATTGTTTCATGCTATTATATTACCAATCTTAGATACTTTATATGCAATTTTATATCATTTTTGGGGTCTAGCCTATTAACTCAGTGCCCAGTTCGAGTTGCTGTTTTTTGCTTGTTTTTGGCTTTTCAAAAAATCAATACCAAACGAAGTCCAAACACGATCAAACTTTACGGTGATTTTTTCTGGACCAGAAGGGACCCTAGAACGTTTGGGAGGAGGCCAGAAGATCTACGGGAGAGCGACAAGCTCACACGGCGCGCCCCGGGGGGGGGGGGGGCACCTGAGCTCGTGGGTCCCATGCAGCTCCGTTTGGCCTAAATCCAACTCCATAAATTCCCAAAAATCCCCAAACCAACAGACAGCCACCCGAAACACTTTTTCCGCCACCACACGTCTCTGTTCTTTCGCGATAACATATGGAGGCCTTTTTCGGTACTCTGCCGGAGGGGGAATCGATCACGAAGGGCTTCTACATCAACCTTGCTGCACCTGCAATGATGTGTGAGTAGTTTACCATAGACCTACGGGTCCATAGCTAGTAGCTAGATGGCTTCTTCTCTCTCTCCGATCTTCAATACAATGTTCTCCATGATCTCCATGGAGTTCTATCTGATGTAATCTTCTTTTGCGGTGTGTTTGTTGGGATCCGATGAATTGTGGGTTTATGATCAGATTATTCATTGAAAGTAATTGAGTCTTTTCTAAAATTTATTGTTCATGATTGTTATAGCTTTGTATTTCTCTCCGATCTATCCGTTTGGTTTGGCCAACTAGATTGATTTATCTTCAGTGGGAGAAGTGCTTTGTGATGGGTTCAATCTTGCGGTGTCCTCAGTCAGTGACAGAAAGGGTGGCGAGGCACGTATTTGTATTGTTTCCATTAAGGGTAAAATGACGGGGTTTGATCATATTGCTTGGTTTTATTCTGTCTACATTATGTCATCATACTTCATGCATTACTCTATTTGTTATGAACTTAATACGTAGAGAGGCAAGCATAGAAGCGCTCTTGGAGTGGAGTAATAGTAGTAGATGCAGAATCATTTCGGTCTACTTGTCACGGACGTAATGCCTATATACATGATCATTGCCGTGAATAACATCATAACTATGCGCTTTTCTATCAATTGCCCAACAGTAATTTGTCTACACACCGTATGCTATTATTATGAGAGACAAACCTCTAGTGAAAACTATGGACCCCGGGTCTACTTTTATCATATTACAGAAACCAAAAATACCTTGCTGCAATTTATTTACTTTTATTTTACTTTGCAACTTATCTATCTACCTCTACCAGATTTAATCCTTGCAAGTAACGAGTTCAAGGGGATTGACAACCCTCTCGCCCGCGTTGGGTGCAAGTATTTTCTCTTGTGTTTGCAGGTGCTGTTTGACTAGGATTTGCTTGGTTCTCCTATTGACTCGATAACCTTGGTTCTCACTAAGGGAAATACTTATCCGCTACTATATTGCTTCACCCTTCATCTTTGGAGAAAATCCCAACGCAGCTCACAAGTAGCAGACATCGCCGTAGCTGTCCACGCACCCCCGTTGGAGCCTATTCCCCCTCCGTTTGCTTCCCGCCAGATGCGGCCAAGCTCCGCCGCACTAACAGAATAGTGCACCACTGTGGCCATGCTGGCGTCGCCTTCCCCATTGATCCCTCGCTCCCTCATTAAATCCTCTGGCCTCTCTCATCTTGTCAATGCTGCTTCGCGATGACCAGCTCATCCCCAGTACCTCGCCAGCGCATCCATGGCGACATCCCGCTCTAAGCTTCACCACCCACCTATAAAAGGCATCGCTCCGATCGTCCCAGCACCACACCACTTCCCCTCCATCTTCAATCAACCGCCAAGAAGCAGAGGCAAGGCTAGGAGGGTCTGTTGCCTTAGATCAAGCCGTTGCTCCGCCACTCGGCCACCGATGCCCTTAGTCACCTCCAGTCCAACCCAACTCAAGATGACCCCTCCTCTGAGCTCCTTGCAGTTCCCTGGTGCTTCTCAAACTCTAACCCGAGCTAATCCGTGAAGAAAAGCTTAATTCCGATGATCCCTGACGCTCGCCGCCAGTGGAGAGGAAGGTTCCGACGCCATCAGAATACCTCTCGACGAGCTGTTAGTATCGAAAGTCTCACCGTTGTCCTCCTGATCCATCCCACCCATCTCTGAGCACCGCGGCGACCTCCACGCTGGCGAGCAACCGCCGGTGAGCCCGCTGTGCTCTATTCCCCCCTCTCTCTCTTTTAAACCTGACCTAGGGCCCCAGCTGCCAGTGGCATAGGCACGCCCAAAATGGTACGTAAGTGGAAACGTACTGCAGGTTTACGCCTTTAACTTGTTCCTCTCTGGAAATTCAATTTTAATTCAATTTAATCCCGTTTTCACCAAAATTTGACCAACTCTAACTTTCAAACCATAAGTCCAAATGAGTTGATTCTTTTTTCATTAGTTTTCTCTTAAGCTCCTTTAAACACTGATAAATTTTCATAATTTTGTGATCTATCTATAATTTCTGGACATATTAAAATGCTTTATGTGCTATTTACATGGGTCATTTAAAAAACTTTCAGAAGAGAATAACTTTTGTGGTGAAGACCAGGAGTACTGTGACACTCCATTTGATCAAGGCAGGCCACCACCTCCATTTGCATGATGGCATTGCAAGGCAATGGTTTAAAAGTGATATTTGGATTGGTATTATTGGAAAATGATTTATTCATGGTTTTTTTGACATGATCTTTGGGCAAGCTACTGCCACTAAAATGTTTGTGTTTAATATAACCAGTAGCTCACATATTTAAGATAGTCATGAATCAATATTAAAATGCTTGTTGTTTCACTTAAGAAGTAAGTAGAAATAACATGGTTATATTATTCTTCAGAATGGTAAGTCAATTATTGCTATGAGTTTGATCATGTTCATACAAATAAAATTGAAAGTATAGTTATCACCTGAGTAAACTGGATAATATAATTCCTTCATTTGTTGATCAAGTCATAGTGCCACTGAACCGAACTCACCAGTGCAGCTACATTTGCCTTTATGGGAAGGCCGTAGCTTTGTCTATTATTATGCCTTTTATTGATGTCACCAAAGAGGGAAGGTTATACACGCGTGCTACCTTGGCCCGGTAGGCGGTGTTTAATCTCGGGAGCCTGGGTTGGTTATTTGGAGCTCGAATCCCAGATGGGATAGTTTGCCATGGGGTGGCAGTGTCACTGGGTGACACAGGATCTAGTGATCTCTCCCCCAGGACATGACTCGAGGGTATGTCGGTGATACGGTAAGAGTTCCATAAGGTAGACAAGTTTTCTTGGAGGAATGTCCACAGTGTGGGTAAAGTGCGCAACCTTTGCAATGTGTAAGAACCTATTCAAATAGCCGCTTCCACGGTATTGGACACAGTTCGTACTAAGAAACACTATTTGAACAACACCTTTAATGATGGAAGAACTCATCTTTATAATTGTTTAATTACAGTTGCCAAGAAACTTGGGGTGATCATGGGGTGATCACAGGAGTAAGATGGTTGACCGGGTGGTCATAGGAAATACGGTCCATGTGAACTTAAGCGATGGTTTATATTACAACTAGTTTAATAATATCATGCTTATTATTTTCTTCCACCCTTTTTAATAATTGCTAATGATTTAACTTGACATTGCCATGATATTATTCTTCTTAATTGCTTTTGGTTGTTGTGAGCTTGCGAGTACATTCAAAGTACTCACCTGACTTATCATGCCAGATGCAGGAGATGTCGTGTACAGGAATCCCGAGGATTTTGACGCCGCAAACTAGGACGTGTCCCAGCAGTATCCCTATAGAGTGGAGTTCCATCATTCCGTTGTTTCGCTACTTTATAATTTTGCACTACAAGTAATCGAGGCCCTGAGCTATCACATAAATAATGTAGATACTATCACTGCACGAGTCGTGCCACCTTGCCTCGTAGTATCATGTACTACCTGAACCTTTGTACCTATAATTTTACAATAAAGAGTTGTTCTGTTCTATGCCAAGTTGTTTTGTATTTCCAGAAGACTTTGATCTCTAGGCTGGAACACAAGGCATCTGGTTCGTTGAGCCAGGGTGCCACACGTAGATCCACTCTGCTATAAAAAGAATTAGCAAAAGCTGCAAAGGAAAATTGTAATGACAAAGAGCAAAGGAAAAATCATTATATTTTTGGTATTTTTGGTTTTTGAAAGCTAACTTGCAAAAGATCCTAAAAAGGCGAACAAAGCAAAAAGAGAAAAGCAAAAAATAAAACTAAAGTGTTGGAACAAACCAACACAGGTGTTTCAAAGCTCTTCCGCGAGCTTAAGTACAACCTCATTACAGGTTTATTCAAATAAATGCCACCACATCTTGATGTAGATGTGAAGACGACCTCCCCAAGCTTAGGCTTTTGCAAGCCCAAACTCAATAGCTCATTGTGGCGGTGGTTGATAATATCCTGGAGTCCATGCATGACTCATGGAGAGAAGTGTGATGCCATGTATGTGGTGTTATCCCGGAGAGAGTTGGCGGGGTCATTCATGTTGTTGATGGAGTCTCTGAGGCTGTATGCGTGGGCATGTGTGGCATAGGGCATCTCCCTTCAGTGTCATCATCTGGCTGCTCCTGTTGTCCTGGTGCTAGTTCCTCTTCATCCACCTCCTCCAGTTTGGGAGCTTCAAGGTCAAAAGCTTCATCCTCTTCCTATACAACATAATGAAAACTTCCCTCCTCGATCAAGAAGCATTTAGGCATTGGAGTGGGCAAAAAATGTCCCACTCTAGGAATACGGATATAATAACGACCAAAATGAGAAGCTACCATCCTTGCACTTCAGAGAACATGAATATTAACAAGGCGGTTACCTCCCAACGGGTTCAAGCCGGTAAGGTCTAGGCGAAGGGAGTTGGCCAAGACGGTGATGACTCCTCCATAGGTGATATCGCCGTGCATCTAGTTTGCTTGGTGGGCGAGGTGAAGTAGAAGAATCATGCCTAAGCTTGGCGTGATGTCGATGTCAGGGTTCACGGCCTTCCCAAGGATGAGCATATTTTATTCATTACTTTTGATACTTCTCCACGTGCCTGCAATGTGTTAGTGATAACATAATAGAAATATCGAATTGTAGGACACTCAATGCTACTGGCCCTTTGCTTATGGCCTTGATAAGTCATCTCATAAAATAGATGTACTGGATGTGGGTGTAGCATGTCGTGGACGTAACGGACATCGCCGTCACTATTGGTGAAACCAAAGTGAGTGCACCACTCTGTTAGAGACATGTCAAACCTTTGGTCCATGAGGGGGAAAGTGATCCGATCATCGTCACTCATGGGATGAAGCTTGACGGTATGTAATAGGGTGCTCAAAAACTCAAGCATTAACCGATGGTAGGTTTTTGCGTCCTGAAAGACAAAATGCTACAAACCAACATTAGTACAAAACAAATTGAAATCATTACCTATGCCAAGTGCGACAGCTGTGGTCGGACACGCCCACTTGGTTGATCTAACTTCCCTCTCATGAAGTTTCTTGTACTTGTTCCTCTGGGATCGGTCAGCAAAATTGATCCCTTGATAAAAGACTCGATGCCTATGAGCAACTGCAGCATCGGAATGAGCAGGTTCCCCTTGTGCAAGAGCATGAGCATGAGCAGTGGCACTCCTCGTATTCATCTCTAATCAAAAATATTTTTCAGTCCAATAGAATGATAAAGGATTGAATCCACATGACATATATGACTAATCTCCCCTAAAAACATCAACCATTTCATGCTCAACAAGAAAAATGGTTCAAAAATGAGTATGAACCCTAGCATGGAAATGAGAGGATATAGAGCACAGATTTGTGACAAATAACTTACGGATCGAGGAAAGAAACGCACAATAGATCCTTCACGTGCAAGGATTCGTACTGAAAACGAGTAGGGAGAGAGATCCTTTGAAGTTTCTTTGAGGTTTGGAGGAGAAGGAGGGATAAGATTGAAATTTTAGTTTAGGGTTACCTCCTTTCGGGTGCTATATGGCCAAAATTCCATAGTGCTTGTACTAGATGTCATCTTCTGCTTTGGAAGTGAATTGCATCTGAATTGGCTCGGTATGACCCTCGGTATGAAGGTATGCGCTTGTACCATACACCGTCTTCTTCTCTGATCGTCTCAGCTGTTTTGTTGAATTGTGGTACGAGCACTAGTATGGGAGCTCGTGCTTGTATCGGACACCGTCAATCTCTCTGGAAGCCCTGTTGGTTTTTGCCATGGCGTGGTATGACCGTACGTATGAGCGTGGCTGCTCGTACCACACACCATTGTCTCTGCTAGATAATCTGGCATTGCATGACTTCTTTGGTATGATCCTTGGTACGAGAGTGAATGCTCGTACCGGACGCCACCTTCTTCTCTGGAAACTTGGGCATCTAGGTGTTGGGGTGGTATGACTGCTGGTACAAGCATGCCTGCCCGTACCAGACGCCGTCTTTTCGTTTGGATGCCTGAAACAACCTGTTTCTTTGAGATTCTTGTTTATTGCCCTAAGAGGTTAGTTCCAACACTTCTACTAGGCAAAATTTCCAGAAAATTTGACTGAATAATAGCACAATTACATAAACAATTACGGTGGTGGTAATTACCTGTCTTCTTCTCATCTTCTTCTTTTGCTTTGAACACTCCTTTATTTACACACAAGATGAAACAAAACAAAACTTACACTACCTTATTTGCATGGGTTGCCTCCCATGAAGCTCTTTGTTTTTGGCCGTTTAGCTCAACCGCAATGATAATCACTTGTCCTCGGGCAAAAGAACACCCATTCCATAACTCTTTGCATTCAAGACAATTCCGTCTCCAGCATAGATCTTCAACTTCTTCTTCCTAGGAAAATGTTTGATAAACGGATCTCGACAAGGTAGATCAAATCCAACATTTCCTTCATAAAAATTTATAGTGGCTTGGATGAACCTCAAAAATGGCCTACCTAATATGATTGGTGCAATGTGATCTTCAGGCATGTCAACTATAATAAGATCAATCATAGAAGCGCAACCATAAAGTTTGATTATGACACCATGCATGTTTTATGCCTACTGCCTCCATGTAGGTAGAATAAGCCATATTCAATTTAATTTCACTCATAACAAAAGGACCGAAATTTAGTTTATCATAAAGGGATTTTGGGATAGTGGAGACACTAGCCCCAAGATCACAAAGAGCATTCAGTTTATTCATCCCAATCTCTATTTCTATTGTGGGTTCAAAGATATGTTCTTACTTAGCTGCTAATTTCTCATGCAACTTTTTACTTTCATTATCGAGCTTGCGTACCTTGATAGAAACTTGATGAATGAAGCTCTTGTAAGCATCATCATCTTTTACCTCGGGTAGTGGTGCCTTCAAATTCATCATCTTCACGAAGTCTTCGACCAAATATGTGTTCACGGGAATATGACTTCGGTCAAGTTCCCTTGAATTACCTTCGCTGCTTCTCATCATTTTAACACTTTGAACAGGATTAGGTTTCGGCTTTCCTGCAAATTTAGCAAGTATAACAGTTTGGCTCTCAGCTATTTTTGTAACATGGGCTTCCATATTGCGGATTCTCTCTTGCAGTGCCTACACGTCATTGGTTAGTCCAGCAATTTTAACTGTCACTTGACCATATATATTATCATGAGACTTCAGGATATCGGTAAAGGTTTTATTTTGCTTGGTGTGAGCAGTCATAAAAGTGTTGAGGGTTTGGTCAAGTGAAGGCCTATTACCGGTGTTCGCCCCATAGTTGTTTGATGCTCCTTGGTTTGTGAGATACCAGTGTTTAGGAATATTGGGAACATAATTTTGATTCTTCCAATTGGGGTTGTAATTATTACGAGGAATGAAATTGACATTAGTATCAACTTCGGTAATAGCATGAACATTTACCTCCTCTTTACCTTTTATCACGCTAATTAACTCATCAATTTTGGCGGTCAATTCTTCATTCTTTTCTTCAGTGATGGATTTACCTTTTTTGTAGTTGACCTCTCGACATGCCACTGCGCATGGTTCTCTTGCATTTCATTAAGCAACGTTTTTGCTACTTCGATAAGTTTTCCCGTGATAGTTCCTCCTACAATGGTATCTAACATAGTTTTCAACATGTGGTTAAGAGCATCAAAAAATAATTGAAGAATTAACCGTTCTTTCATAACATGATTTGGACAATTTCTTATTGCCTCTTTCATCTTTTCCCAAGCAAGCGCTAGTCGCTCACGGTCTTCCTGCTTAAAACCAGGGATATTGGATTGTAATTGCATTATTTTCATAGGTGGGCAAAACTTTGTCATAAACATGCTGCAACACAAGTTCCAAGAGTTAATGGTTCCTCTAGGCAAGGCTAGAAGACATTCCTTAGCTTTTCCACTCAAGGAGAAAGGAAATAGATGCCACTTCAAAGCGTCGGGCTCATAGACCTTTATATGTGTCATATCTATTAATTCTGTGAAAGTGTGCAAGTGCATGCCTGCGTCCTTGGATGTGGAGCCTCTGAACTGGTTCTGTTGAAACATCGGGTAAGGCGATTTGTGTTCACCTAAAGTTCTCATTGAGACTTGCAAACACCCCATGTTTCTTAGCCAAGATAAAAAATTGGGTTTTGATTACTACGAGAAAAAGAAACTAAAGAGAAAAAACAAAACTAAAACTGAAACAAAAAACTAAAACAATACCTTTAGTCACCTGGCTAGGGTAGCGAAGATGCTTCCCCGGCAATGGCGCCAGAAAAAGGGTTGATTACCTTTGATCCGGTTTTGGATGTAGATAGTCCAAACCTTTTTTCCCAAGGGTGACCCTGGCTATCTAACCCATGGGAAGCTGTGAGAGCCTGGCTTAATAGGAATGATAGACTACTCATATCAACAAGGAATTCCTTCTTTTTCGGGACCCCATTCGAAAAGAACTCCAAAGTTAAGCGTGTTTGGCTTGGAGTAATTCTAGGATGGGTGACCGACCGAGAAGTTGGTCCCGTGTGCGCACGAGTGAGGACAAAGTGCGCAGGAAAGACTAGTGTTGGTCTGTGGGGTCAGTCTAGATCCCGCCAGGCATAACGGCCGGGAACCTGTGGATGTGTCCAGGGCGTTACAATTGGTATCAGAGCCGACCCTCGCGGTTACACGGGCATGCGCGGGTCAGGTGCGCGGGCATGTGGCGCATGGCGTGTGTGGCCCGTTGTGGCACACGGCATGGCACATGTGCCGGACTGGACGTGCATACGTGTGCCAAGAGGGAATGCTCCTGATGGGCCGACGAGGATGTCGGTTCCTTTGAGTGGGGGTGTTTGTGAGAGCCTGGCTTAATAGGAATGATAGACTACTCATGTCAACAAGGAATTCCTTCTTTTCCGGGAGCCCATTCAAAAAGAACTCCAAAGTTAAGCGTGCTTGACTTGGAGTATTTCTAGGATGGGTGACCGACAGGGAAGTTGGTCCCGGGCGCGCACGAGTGAGGACAAAGTGCGCAGTAAAGACTAGTGTTGGTATGTGGGGTCAGTCTAGATCCCGCCAGGCGTAACGGCCGGGAACCGGTGGATGTGGCCGGGGTGTTACCACCCCGATAGAGGGCCGACGCACGCCAGTCCCAGGATAAGACCTGGCGCATGCCTGAGACATGATACAGCAATTCCAGGCACAAAAATGGCTTTATTATATGAAATGGAGTATTACAATACCATTGCTTACAACAATATTACATGGCTCCAAGCTAAGTAAATGGCAACGGAGGTCTTGGTTCAGCGGTAACTGTAACATCCCCATGTTTTGAGCTACAGTAATCCATAATGATTATGCTAAGTCACCTTGATTTGCAATGCTTGATTACAATGGATTCATATCTCATTTCAAATTCCTCCACTGAACTCAAATTCAATTTGCAAGTGAAATTTGAAGTTGCACAAAAGTTGCTGAAAAATAGTTCATCATTTAGCAAAAAATTCCTAGCAAATAATTGTTAAGGAAAACGACATCACCTCAATGCTAAAATGGACTATAGCAAATAAAAACAGTGCCATTTCAGCATTTAAAATGCCATTTTAAATGTGGAAAATTCATATGGAATCATCTTGCCTCCAAACTTTTTGTGGCAGTGCCAAATAATACCAAGTAACTATGTGGCCTAGTCCCACATTTTTATAAAATGTTTTGGTAGCCCTAAAATTCCCCTAACTGTCTCTGTTTCAATGAAAAAAGATAAAACAGAAAATGGAAAAGGGAAAACGGGGCAAAGGCCTCTGGCCTAAAGGCCCAGAGTGGCCCAGCCCACCTTACCCCTTCCCTGCCTGCTCCCGCCTCGCCGTCACACACGCCATGGCTAGAGGTCGACGACTCCGGCCTTGGGTATAAGGCCGACCCCCCTTGAGCCCTTGGACGCCGCAGCCACTCTCCCCCTCCGCTCCACCTTTCCACCGCTCGTTCCCCTCCTCCGTAGCACGGCCGAGCATGCCCGCCGCCGTGCCTCGTCGTTGCCATGGCCACCGGCCCCCTCTCACCGTTCAGAGCTGCCCAGCGGAAGCGCCATCATCGGCTACTTCTGCCTGGAGGAGCAGATCGAGCTGGAGGGCCCCGCAGCGCCGGATCCGACCCCTTCTTCAACCTCCTGCCGCCGTCCTTCGCCGCCTCGATCCGCCTCGTCCCTGTGCTTCTAACCTTTTCGCTGGCCACCTTGTGCCCCATGGTGAGTGCCGCATCTCTCCCCTCTCTCCGCTGCTCATTTAGCTGCTGCTGCTGGCCGTCACCATCACTGCTGCTCCGACCGCCGCCATGGCTGATGAGCTCGGAAATTCATAGAAAATAATCCGTAGCTCGGATGAAAATAATCCGTAGCTCGGATGAAAATGTTTTCTACATGAAAATTGATCAGAAAAATGAGACGAATCCGTTTATGCCCTCCATGTAGCTGTCACACGCCTCCAACACTACAAACATGGAACCTTCCCCTCCGGTTCATCTGTCTGACAAATGCCTAAAACCGGGAAAATATTCCCAGATATTTTCCTGTTCCGTTTGTAACGTGTAGCACTGCGTTAGGTCACCCCTAGCACAGCATATTGCCATGTCATGCATTGTGCTACATTTGTTTGCTGTGTATTTATTTGTTTCTTCCCCATCTTCTCTCGGGTAGACCCCGAGATTGACGCTGCTACCAAGTATGACTACACTCCTGACGTCCAGCTTTTTTCAGCAGAGCTTCCAGGCAAGCAAAACCCTCTTGACCATTCCAATATCACCTATTCTTTCTCTCCAATGCTTGCATTAGATTTTGCTACAGTAATTGAATGCTCCTATTCTAATGCACAGCCTATTTTTGTAACTGCTGTTGATGCCCTTGTAGGAGATATGCCCTAGAGGCAATAATAAGTGTTATTATTTATCTCCATGTTTGTAGTTAAGTTTATATTCCGTGCTATAACTGCTATGGTTCTCGAGTCTGCAATAACCACGAGGCTCGGAGGAAGACTCATATGCACGTGTGGAATAATAAACGGTAAAAAGTATTCCTAGTATGGCCTCTTAGACTAGCTCAAGTGTTGCATGATGGTTCTGTTTTCCTGATCATGGGCATGACTATGCCGACAACTTTGAGGGCACAATGTTAGGAGAACACTTGTGTTGAATCGACCCGAATTGATGTTATGCTATGAGATTCATTCGTCACAAGTAAATGGTTGATAACACAGAGAAAGTTATTGTTTGCGTAATTCCTTAGACCATGAGAGTACCGAGTTTCTTCATGCTTGCTTCATGAACTTTGGGGTTTGTTAAACGTCATCCGTAACTGGGTGGCTATTACGGCGGCTTACGGGTTCATGGAAAAGTATGTCAAGTAACTTGATAGCTCAAGATTGGGATTTGCTACTCCGACGATGGAGAGATATCTCTGGGCCCTCTCGGTGTTACGGTATCCACCATCGTCTGGCCAGACATATTGTGATTTGATCACAGGGATGCCGCAACACGGAAACGAGAAAAGAGAACAAAACCGGTAACGAGGTAACTGGCATTGTGGACAAGTGTTGATCCATGGGGATGCCTATGATTCTCACCTCGGGTATTTGTAACATATCGCGAAGCAAGAGGAACAGCACACGGCAACTGGAGGTTCACTCGAATATTCATTCGTGTGGGTATAGGGGTCAATATGGGTGTCCACGGCTCCGATGTTGATCATTGATCGGAAAGTGTTGCGGGTCATGTCTATACTTCACCGAACGTATAGGGTCACAAGCTTAAGGGTCATCTATCTGCTGAATACTAGATAGGGAGTTTGAGAGAAAGTCACCGGAAAAGTTTCGGAGACAACGGAAAAGTTTCGGAGAGAACACCGGAATGGTTTCGGTAAAACTGAAAAGTTGTTTCGGGGTATGCCATTAAGTCAAATTGGTTTCAGCACACGCCTAGAAATACTTGGAGGGTGCCAGAATTATTCTAGAAACTACTGGGATTTTTCCGGGATAAAAACCGGAAATGTTCCGGAGTTGCCGGAACCGGTTTGGTTGATTTTTGCAGATGAAAATCACTAATCCGGAATTGTTTCGGAACGCATCCAAAATCATTTTAGTGGGTACTAGAATTATTCTAAGACCCACAGAAATATTTTCGGATTTAACGGTCGCGGAAAAATGTTTCCGTGAATAGTGAAAGTGCTTCTTGGAGAAGCCACCTTGAGGGCCTTTTGGTATTTTTCCCCTTGGCTTCTTGGAGAAGCCACCCTTGGGCTTGGCCTATAAATAGGGGTGGAGGGGGCTGCCTAAAGACTCATCCCTTGCTCTCATACACATGCCATGACATTTCTGGCTTCTCTCTCCCTCCCAGCGAAATAGTTTCGTAGAGCCGAAAGGCTGTCTGGGTTTCGGTGGGAACTAGTTCTGGACGGCGAAGCCCTGCCGGATTGATGACACTGTATGTGTGCAACTCTATAGAGAGATCATAGTTTCGGTTTTAGTTCGAGAGTGCCTCCCGAAGGGCTGTCTGAGTGACCGTCCGATTTTCGAGGGTCCTCCCGAAGGGCTGTCCGAGTTACTGTTCGTGAGGCCTCCCGGAGGGCCGTCCGAGGATCCGTCCGGTGGGACTATCCGAAGGACTGTCCAGAGGCCTCCCAGAGGATTGTCCGAGGATCCGTCCGGTGGGACTATCCGAGGGACCGTCCAGAGGCCTCTCGAAGGGCTGTCCGAGGATCCGTCCGGTGGGACTATCCGAGGGACTGTCCAGAGGCCTTCTGAAGGGCTGTCAGTTGATCCGTCCGGTGAGCTGATGAGGGAGTACATCCTTGAGGTTGGGAGGTTGTAAATCCTAGCTGTGGGGATCTGCACCGCCGATCGTCATCGACTCTACTTCCGCTGCACTACGAGTCGGTAACGAAAAGATCAAACCTTGTATGCAGTCTCCATAGTGGTCCTGGGCTGGTGCGTAGGTCGGAATTTTTTTGTTTTCTGCGGCGTTCCCCTACAGTGGCATCAAGACCCATGCTATGCGTAGATGCAGGTTACGATCTAGAATACATAGAGATGTATGGGTGTTGCATAATATAATTTTGTAGTAGATGAGATCTATTGCTGAAAATTATTTATGCGGGTAGCAGATGAAATCTGTTACCCGATGTTGTTGTTGCTTCCTTGGAATTTGCATATTTCTGATCTTGATAACAGCTTGGTGGAATTTCAAAGTTCTAGCAATCCGCGATCCTGATTGATCAACGAAGTGCTAACAGTTCGTTGAATTCCACCATAGTTAGAGAGAAAGATGAAATTTCACAGACAAAAGGGCAATGCAGATATGATCTGCATGGGGGTCATGCGTATGACGAAGTTAAGTATGGGGCTTGAGATTTTATTATCTCGTGTTTCATACACCCCGTAAAGTTAATCGAGCGACTTGAATAATCATACTTGATGATGGACGTTGGTAGCTGCGGTTTGTTCGAAACCTTAGAAGCACTACTGGAATCAGCTTCTTTGCCGTCTGCCATAACAGACGGCAAAGGCCTGCCTGGCGGACGGCAAAGCCATTGCCGTCCGCCAGCAGACGGCGAATAGTCCGGCCGAACAGGTGCCGGTAAAGGCCACTTTGCCTTCTGCTGGCAGACGGCAAAGAAGGCAAGCTCTTTGCCGTCTGCTGGCAGACGGCAAAGCCCCTGGACGGCAGACAAAAGGTGCCAGCCCCGTTAGGGGGCTAACGGCGCTCTTTGCCGTCTGCCAGCAGACGGCAAAGAGCTGCAGCTGACGTCAGCTGACGTCAGGCGTCAGCTGGGCCAGCGCAGGCTCTTTGCCGTCTGCCAGCAGACGGCAAAGAAGAAAGCTCTTTGCCGTCTGCTCGCAGACGGCAAACAGGCCAAATAGGCCAGCCCAGGTTGCACAGGCTGCTGCCACATGGCCTATTTGCCGTCTGCTAGCAGACGGCAAACCTCTTTGCCGTCTGCTAGCAGACGGCAAAGTGGCTATATAGCCCCTGTTTTTCTGTTTTTTGTTATATCAATTCATTTTCACAGAAATTCAAACACACATATATATATATTCAGAATCACATAGTTTCAAACATCATACATCAAACATAGTTTCAAGCATCAAACATAGTTTCACCATCGTCATCAAACATCATACATCCAATTCATATATACATAGTTTCACAAACATCCAATACATCAAACATCTAACATGTAAACAGTAGCATTCTGCCCTTCCATGAAGTGAATCAAACCTGCAAAAATGGGAGTAAGAAATTAGAAGAAGAAGAAGAAGAAGACTAGAAGAAGATGAAGAAGAAGAAGAAGAAGATGAAGAAGAAGAAGAAGAAGATGAAGAAGAAGAAGAAGAGGAGGTCTTCTTCTTCTTCTTCTTCTTCTTCCAATTCCTTCTTTTCCTCCTCTTCCTTGTTTTTCTTCATCTTATTCACTATTTGTGTCATTTTAGAGTTAACCTATCTAAGTATGCCATTTTTGTCCTAACCTAGGAAAATTATGTAAGTATAGGTCATTTGTGTGCTTACCTTGGTAATTATGCCATTTTTGAGCTAAATTAGGTAAGTATATGTCAGTTTAGAGATAACTTAGGTAATTATGTCATTTTGGAGGATAATAAGCTAAGTATATGCCATTTATTAGGTAACCAAGGTTATTATGCCATTTTTGCAATGAATAAGCTAATTATGTCATTTTAGAGCTATCCTAGGTTAAATAGGTCATTTTTGAGCTAATTAAGGTTATTATGTCATTTTTGAGCTAGCTAAGCATATTAAGTCATTTTGGAGGAATAAATGCTAAGTATAGGTCATTTTAGAGCTATCCTAGGTTAAATAGGTCATTTCGGAGCTAATTAAGGTTGTTATGTGATTTTTTAGCTAGCTAAGCATATTAAGTCATTTTGGAGGAATAAATGCTAAGTATAGGTAATTTTAGAGCTATCCTAGGTTAAATAGGTCATTTTTTAGCTAATTAAGGTTATTATGTCATTTTTGAGCTAGCTAAGCATATTAAGTGATTTTGGAGGAATAAATGCTAAGAAGAAGAAGAAGAAGATGATGAAGAAGATGAAGAAGAAGATGATGAAGAAGATAAAGAAGAAGAAGAAGAAGAAGAAGAGGAGCACTTCTTCTTCTTCTTCTTTTATTCTTTCTTTTTCTTCTCTTTCTTCTTCTATTCTTTCTTTTTCTCCTCTTCCTTGTTTTTCTTCTTCTTATTGCTTTTTGTGTCATTTTAGAGCTTACATAGTTAATTATGCCATTTTTAAGCTAACTAAGCTTATTATGTCAATTTGGAGGAAAATAAGGTAAGTAAAGGTCGTTTTTGTGCTAACATAAGTAATTATGCCATTTATGAGCTAATTAAGCATATTAAGTCATTTTGGAGCTAAATAGGTCATTTCTTAAGCATATTATGTCTTTTTTGAGCTAGCTAAGCATATTAAGTCATTTTGGAGGAATAAATGGTAAGTATAGGTCATTTTAGAGCTATCCTAGGTTAAATAGGTCCATTTTTTAGCTAGCTAAGCTTATAAATTCATTTTGGAGGAATAAATGCTAAGTATAGGTCATTTTAGAGCTATCCTAGGTTAAATAGGTCATTTTGGAGCTAAATAAGGTTATTATGTCATTTTTGAGCTACCTAAGCATATTAAGTCATTTTGGAGGAATAAATGCTAAGTATAGGTCATTTTAGAGCTATCCTAGGTTAAATAGGTCCTTTTAGAGCTATCCTAGGTTAAATAGGTCATTTTGGAGCTAATTAAGGTTGTTATGTAAGTTTTGAGCTAGCTAAGCATATAAATTCATTTTGGAGGAATAAATGCTAAGTATAGGTCATTTTAGAGCTATCCTAGGTTAAATAGGTCCTTTTAGAGCTAAATATGTCATTTCTTAAGCTAAGCTAAGTATAGGTCATTTGAGAGCTATCCGTGGTAAAATTGGTCATTTTGGAGCTAAGTAAGGTTATAATGTCATTTTCGAGGAAACTAAGCTAAGTATACGGCATTTTGGAGATAAATAGGTCATTTCTTAAGCTAAGTACGCATTTGTTATGCTAAACACTTGCGAAAACTTACCGT
The DNA here is from genome assembly GCA_039707655.1 of Elymus sibiricus. Classification (NCBI taxonomy): domain Eukaryota; kingdom Viridiplantae; phylum Streptophyta; class Magnoliopsida; order Poales; family Poaceae; genus Elymus; species Elymus sibiricus. Next base: position 4,484,948 of record CM077674.1, on the reverse strand, counting down.
CATCACGGAGGTGTAGTTGTAGGTGTAGTTGTAGGACCGGTCGCGCCATTGGCTGACGGAGGAGGATCGGTCGATGCTTGTCGGGAGTTATGCTGCACCAAATATCATTTCCAATGTATCGTTAGCATGATGCAACTCAAATGTGAAGACTAGTAACTAATGAACATTCAAATGAAACTCACCGTGCCCACCGGAGCAATGACTGGCATCGGCGGAGGGGTCGTGCCGCTCTTCTCGCACAGGGTCTGCACATTTGGTTTTGACGAGTTAGTCATATTAGATACTACTGTAAGGAACATTACGTGCATGATTTGGCTAATATGCAGAAGAAACTTACCGCGAACATCTCGTATAGGGCCCGGTTAGCCATCATGTTCCGGTTCCTCTCCTCCTCCAACGCATTAGCCGTCCTGTCCTCAAGCTCCCTCTCCCTCTCCGCCGCCTGCCGATCCCTCTCCTCTAGAATCGCCTGGGTCTTCGCTCTCTCTTCCTCAATAGCAGCCTGGGTCTTCGCTCTCTCTGCCTCAATAGCAGCCTGCAAAACCACTCGTTAGCATTGTAATCATCGACGGCCGCACACACAATGTAATGAAGGAAAGGTATCTGAGTCCGTATAACTAACCTTGAATTCGAGCTCCACTGGCCGTGCACGAGGCAATATCTCAGGATCGGAGCCGGTCTGGCGCTTCTTGATCGGCGGGAGAGTGCTACTACAACGTATCAGTCCATCCCCAATGGCTAACGAGCCATGGGGCCTCCCGCCACCAGATATCATCACCAGCTCTGGATCAAGAGGTTGCTGGCTCGGGTTAAAGTCCGGCCCTTTCCTTGCCTTCCCCTCGTCTCTGTACCTCACAAGCTTGTGGTGGGAGGCGCGGTTGGTGAATTTCTTTGGATCATCGAGGTCAGACTCAGAGAATGCCTTGGCCTTCTTGTACGAGGCAGTATTGGACATGGCATAGAGGTCGAACAGCTGTGGCACTGGAGCCTTGTTCTCTCGCGCCTAAAAGAGAGGAACAGAGTATTAGTTGAGGGCTCAAGCTAGCATGAAGAATAAATTTGCATGAATCATGAAGCAAACCACATACCCAGTTTTCCCCGTACTGATGTAGGTTGACGCTGCCTAGATGGTGTGGGACACCTTTCATTTGCCACGCTTGTCCTTTGCAGTGTCGTGGGTGGAGCGCCATTGGGGAGAGCACCACTCATCCACCAACGCCTCCCAACAGTCCATCCTATCCGCACACCATCTCGGGGGCACCTAAGTTAAGCAAGAGAAATTTGAGCGCTACGCCTACGAATCAAATCAAGGAAACTAAGTACAAGGCCTTAAGAATAGGTAATTACCTTCATGTACTTCTCCTTACTCAAAAAATTCTCGCGGCACTTCTCTCTTTTCCTCCTAATACCAGCCTAGGCGAAGTAGTCTCGAATAGCCTGCGTCCGAGCCTCGTGCCGAAAGTTTTGAAGTAGGCGCCTGCACTCGTTGTCGATAACCAGAGCCGCGGCCTCCTCCTGTCCCTCAGCACACCTGTAGAAGGTCTGCAATAAAACAAGAAAACACGGATTAGTACAATCACTAGGGTTGCCAATCAAAGAAGGAAACACAACGTAGACGGCAAAGGAGAAATTACCCAAAACGTCTGGATCACAATGTCGGCCACCTTGTGGCACTCGACATCGCCGATCCTATGCCCCGGCGGGGCCGGGGCAGCCAAGTAGTGCTCCCAGGTCATTCCTAACTCTGGAACCCGGCCCTCACCGGGCAACGTGACCCACCCCGGGAAGCTCTGGCGACAAATCACACCAAGGACACTGTTGGGCCTGCGGACATGAGGCTCGTGTGTCCAAGACCTGCAGTATGACAAGGCCAACGCATTAGATATTCGAAGAAACGTGAAGGCAAAAGGTTAAAAAAGAGTAAATGCACTTACTTGGCCCCGTTAGGCGCAATCAACCACCTCTGGTCGGGGGTCGCCGGGGTGGGCGGGAGCTTTGTACCACCACGCTGGTAGACTTTGCGCCCCTCAACCCACTCACCCTCGCTATAGCTATCAGAACTATAGCCACCCTCAGCACGGCCACTCGACTCCGTCGAGTTCCGCTGCGACTCAGCGTGATCCCTGCTGAGCTCCGGAGTCTCGTGGGACGAAGGCTCGTCGGCCCGACGCTCGTCGGCCCGGCGCTCGTCGGCCCGAGGCTCGTCGGCCGTAGGCGCGTCTGCCATAGGCTCGTCGGCCCGAGGCTCGTGGACCGGAGTCCAAGACGGGTCCACCTCAGGCGGCACCATCTCAGACGGAGCACTCCTGTGGTCGGGTGAATCAGCTGGGGGTGGCGGCGAGGAAGGCGTAGTAGCAGCCTTCCTACCTCTCCCGCCGCCACGTCCACCTCTACCAACCTTCTTCCCCCCCGACCTCTCCCGGCCCAAGAAGAAGCGACCGCCGGTGGTGTCTGCATACTGAGATCCAGCGCTCTCCGGAGGCTATGGGGTGGAATGGAACTACCCCTCCCACCACGCGCCGAGGTAGGAGCCTCGGAGCGCTCTCGACCCGCGCCCACCATCTGTCAACACCTGCAATGACAAAGAGTAAACGAAATTAGTACAACATAAAAAGAATGAATACCTGACATGAATAATATGTATATAATTTAAGTGTATCATCATCATGAACATAATAAAAAATTGAATACCTAAAAAATTGAATATATACCTAATTTAAGTGTCGGGGTGTCGTGTCGGGGTCGGGGTGTCGGGTCGGGGTCGGGGTGTCGTGTCGGGGTCGGGGTGTCGGGGTGTCGGGGGTGTCGTGTCTGGGTGTCGTGGTGTCGGGGTGTCAGGGGTGTCGGGGTCGGGGTGCCGTGTCGGTGTCGGGGTGTCGGGTCGGGGTCGGGGTGTCGGGGTCGGGGTGTCGGGGTCGGGGTGTCGGGTCGCGGTCGGGGTCGGGGTGTCGGGTCCGGGTCGGGGTCGGGGTGTCGGGTCGGGGTCGGGGTCGGGGTTTTTCCTCTTTTTTTCTTTTCTTCTTCTTCCTCTTCTTCCTTTTCTTCATTTTCTTCCTTTTTTTCCTTCTTCTTGTTCTTCTTCCTCCTTTCCTTTTTCCTCTTCTTCTTCTTCTCCTCCTCTCCTCTTTTTTCTTCTTCTCCTCCTCCTAACCTAATTAACCTAATTGATGTCGAAACCAGTAGCATCTAACTAATTAACCTACTCAAAAAACCTAATTAACAACATCTAACTAATTAACCTAATTGATGCATCTAATATCTACTAACAGTAGCATCTATATATATCTATAATCATGATATTAAAAAAAAGGAAAAAAAACAGAAAAACAGAAAAAAAAAGGGCAGAGGTGGGGGAGCTCACCGGAGGGGGTGCCGCCGGGGGGCTCGTCGAGGGGGTGCCGTCGGGGGGGCTCGCCGGGGGGTGCCGCCGAGGAGGGTTTCCCGAGGGGGGCTCGACGGGGCGGCGACGCGTGGCCGCTGTGGCAGACTGCGGGGCGGCGGCGAGGGGCAGCGGAGGTGCGGGGCGGCGGCGCGGGGCGGCGGCGCGGGGCAGGGCGGGGCGGCAGCGGGGGCAGGGCAGGGCAGGGCGGGGCGGCGGCGGGGGCGGCGGGGGCAGGGCAGGGCGGGGTGGCGGCGCTGAGACAGAGAGGGAGAGAGAGATGTGTGTGAGAGAGAGAGAGGCTTTGGGCGCGGGGGCGAAAATTAAGCCCCCCTCTTTGCCGTCTGCTGGCAGACGGCAAAGACGGTGACCGTTAGCCCGCCCCCGCCGTGACATTGTGGGCCCCACCCTCACCTCGTTGCCGTCTGCTGGCAGACGGCAAAGAAATTTTTGCCATCTGCCAGCAGACGGCAAAGAAGTGGCAGATGGAAAAGAGCTTGACCTAGCCAGTTGCCATGCCCCGTGGGGCCCACTTTGTTCTTTGCTGTCTGCTGGCAGACGGCAAAGAACTCTTTGCCCTCTGCCAGCAGACGGCAAAGAAGTGCAGATGGCAAAGACCCTCTTTGCCATCAGCTGGTTCTTTGCCGTCTGCTTTGGCAAGACAGACGGCAAACAGCCTCTTTGCCATCAGCTGGCAGACGGCAAAGAGCTCGCAGATGGCAAATAACTGAATTCCAGTAGTGAAGCCATGAAAAATGAAATTTTGCATAAACCGATTAGAGGCGTCTAACTTGGTTTTGCAGGATGGTTTTCATGTGCATATGATGTGGTATAGCAGTGCTCATATTAATTTGATTATGTATGAGATGACTATATGATGTAAATTAACATGACCTGCGTGTCATGCTTCGGCATGATGGCTGGAGCCATATGATTGTCTTTTTAATGACCTGCGTGTCAACCTTTTGTAATGCAGTTATTTTATTAGCTATAGGGATAGCAATATTATCTGGTGCATTGACAAGGTGGTGGCAAACATTGCGAAGGTGAACACCGACGCGAATGCCGAAGACGAAGAAATACAAGACTTCTTCGTCAGAAAGGGATATACCATATCATGCTATTATGAATTGCCTGAGATGTTTATCCCTTATGATGCACCCTTCTTGATTGCACGGTAGTCGCTTTTTATTAGGGTGATCGCTCACAAAAATATCAAGTAGTTAGTGTTCTCCCAAGTGTAGCACCGTCACGCCACCTATCTCTTCGGGGTATCACATGGATGCATGGGTACGAACGATTAGAGAAGTGTGAGGCGGGTGAGTTGAGACCTCGCAGCGAGATCACTTGGTTGTCTTGACGTTCTGGCTTGATCGTCCTGAGCTCGGAACACGCCCATCAAAAGATGAACAAGAGTCACATAGAGATGTGATTGGCATGTTGGCCTACCGATTGCAATTCTCGTCACTTGAGATGGATGCATCCTTGGCGTTGAATTGTAATATGGGTCTAGTATCACTCACAATCAATTATGAGAGATATTGTTTTGAGTGGGAGCGCACTTTAGAATTAATTCTTTTAATTCTTAGTGCAATTAATTATGGAAACTGTGCATTTCAGTCCTTAACGAGCGAACGTTTGTTAATTAGCCATTTTGGCCGCGCGCCTGAGGCCAAAGCGTATTTCAACGTTTACGCTTTCACTGTAGTGAAAACGTATTTTCTTCTGAGGCCGTAGCTAAATACGCTTTCCGTCCTGTGGCACCCCGATAGAGGGCCGACGCACGCTAGTCCCAGGATAAGACTTGGCGCACGTCTGAGACATGATACAGCAATTCCAGGCACAAAAATTGTTTATTATATGAAATGGAGTATTACAATACTGTTGCTTACAACAATATTACATGGCTCCAAGGCTAACTAAATGGCAGCGAAGGTCCTGGTTCAGCGGTATCGACGTCTCTGGCTGGGCTCCACAACTCACAGGACGGGCTGGGTTACGGTCTAGCATGACAGATCTTCTCCTGCAACTGGCCATGTGCAAGTCCAGGTGAGTACTTTGAATGTACTCGCAAGACAACCAGATACATAACATCCAAACAAGCAGATGACAAAGCAAGCCCTGTGCTTATACAAGAATTTATTCTAAACATGGCATGGAATTAACAGGAATTTATGGACCAAGCGTGGCATAACGTGGATTAGATATATCAGATACAAATCATGGCATGGCATAGCTGCTTCTACGAGACATGGTATCCAAAATTAAACTGGAAACTACACTGCACTTACCTCCCGTGAAGCATTAAAGTAATATGTTGTGACATCATTTAGTTTTACTGCCCCTCTGGGCTATCTCTCGACTCACCGAGATCTCACTCCGTGATCATGTCAGAATACATTGTGAACTCTTTTATCAAGTTTGTTATAACAGTTTTCTCCTCCAGATCGACCAAGACCAAATAGTGTGACCTAGTACAAACTGTGTCCCATAACCGAGGACGCAGCTATTTGAATAGATTCTTACACTCTGCAGAGGTTGCACACTTTACCCACACTATGGAGCTCCCGGCCTTGTACATCAGTACACGCCCCCTTTCGGGTGAACCGGTGCTGCTCCAACAAAACTTGTCTATTGCCTGGCACTCTTATGGTCCCACCGACAATCATACCCCTTCCGGGTCATGTCCTGGGTGTCCCCTGTGTCACTTCTGCCACCGTCGTGGCCAAACAAAACTGTCCCAAATGGGCACCTTGGATCCATATAACTTGGGCTCACAAGGTTATCGCCGCCTACCTGATCAGGGTAGCACGCACGCATAACCTTCCCTCTTTGGAGGTACCGATAAGAGAGAAGACAATAGACCAAGTTAGGGCCGTCCCATACCGGCAGATGTGGCTGCACTAATAAGCTCGGTTCGGTGGCACTATGATTCGATCCCATCGATGACGGAGTAGGTTTAGTTTATAAGTTCAATTTAACATTTGCATCATCATACCATAACATCAACACTTATAAGCAGGAACCGTCACTTAATAACAGCATAGCAAAATCATAACAGTATTGACAATCATGGCATGAGATCAAATCATAGCATTAACATGATAATGGTATTAAAAGTATTGTTACTGGCATGGGAAAATATGACATGAAAGCAGGTTATGATATTATATGGTAAATAACACTAGCATCTGGTACAGATGAAATAACAGGACTATGCCAGTGTAGACTAACAGGTGATCCAAAATATACTGCAATACACACACAGGGTGCAAGCAAAGTCAACATGCAAGTCCGGGGCTCATGATAAGAGGTTGGCCTACCTTGGGGAAGAAATGCGATGAAACTCCGGATACGATGCGTCGGAACCGGCACTCTCGCAAGAGGCCTATATTAGGGAAAGGGCAAAAGTGGTATTTTCAACATGTGACAACGTTATGAAAATGACACCATCGGAATGGGCTCGATGAACTGAAAATGTGGGCGTTGGATTTACCTCAATCGGAGTTATGGTCGCGGAGATATGGCCGTTCGTTCGTTAGGCAAAAAAAAGATAAAAACCTGTTCATTTCTGCTCTAGACGGGTGAACGCCCGCAAACTAGCCATTTCGGCCACGGTGCTGAGGCCGAAGGCGTATTTCAGCGTTTACGCTTTCACTGTAGTGAAAACGTATTTTCTTCTGAAGCCGCGGTTGAATACGCTTTGTCAAGTGGAAAACGTATTTCTGCAAAATACGATTCCACTTAATATGACCAGTGGGTCCGGCCCGTCGGCTTCTGTCGCTTACAAGGGGGACCCACCCCATCTCTTCTCTCTCTCCTCCCTGGGTCATCTTCCTCCTCGCATTCGGAGGCAGGGGCGAGGCAGGCACCGGCGCAGCGGTCGCACGGTGGCGCGGGAGGGCCGGCCGGTGAGCGCAAGGGCACCACCGCTCCCTGCCGCGTCTGAGGGTGGCCGCAGGCCCGCTTGGGGCGGCCTACAATGCTCTCGCCACTAGCAGGGGAACCACGCCGGCAGGGCTTCCCCAACCAAGAAAAGGACGGCGGCGACCTTGCGAGGACTAGGGGGTGCCGAGAAGGCAGATGGGGAGGAGGGGGAGGGCCAGGTTGCCGGCTTAGGCGAGGGGAGCGGGCGGCGGCCGTCGGCCATGGGAGGAGGAAAGGAGCTCCGTGAGCTCGGGCAAGTAGCTTGGGAGATTGTTGGTGAGGATGAGGGGCTCGGGGCCACTTAAATAGGCTCGGGGAGGGGCTCTGGATGCCGGCCAAAGCTCCGGGAGACACACCATCGTGGCGGCGACCTAGCGGTGAACCCATGTCGGCACACACCTCCAGGGGCTAGGGGACGAGGGGGAGAGGTGACCAGACGGCGTATGTGTGCGGTGGGGAGCTCGCTGGTGCTCCCGGACGAGCCGGAGCTGCTGGAAGCGAGCTCCTGAAGGCTCTAATGCACAGGGCACCAGTTTGGCGTGCTCTGCCCGTGGTCACCGCGTGGCCACAGCATTGCCACGCCCTTCTTGATGCCAAACCATGTATAGGGTGTTCCACACCCATCACTGAGCTGACCAGAACTCTCAAACAAGAACAGGGAACTCTGGTGGGACTGCACCTTGGTCAAATAACAGCTGGCAGCAAGGTATTTGACATGTGGTGTGGCCACCACAGTGCTCCTCTTAGCATGATCTTTGGCTGAGGGTTATCACCCACCAAGGTGACTATCTTGGCCAAAATTCAGCACCAAGGGACAAGGTTATCTGGTACTTCCTTTGCAACCTTGCAAACTGGCCAGAAATGGAAATAGGTTGAGTCAGGGAGATTTGCTAGTTTGCATGAGCGGAATTTTTGTGGACAGCAATGATATGAGCATGAGAGCTAGCTGGAAAAATTTCAGCTCAATTTGATCAATTATGAAGGTACTTCCTTCACAGAGCTGCAATCTGAACTAAATCTTGGATAATTTCCTGAGGAAGGGCACAATAGAATGAGCTGGTTTTTGGTTTGCAGGAGTAATATATCAAGGTAAATCACTCTGCAAAATTTCAGCTCAAAAAGATCAAAGGTTCAAGCACTTCCTTTGCAAACTGGGAATCTGGACAGAATTTGCAAATTAATACTGTGCTCAAAATTTGAATTGTGGAACTTGAGATTTTGATGGAAATGGTGAATATTTGGAGAGTATAAGCTCCACAAATTATTTGGGATTTTTTCTAGCTACCAAAATGGTAGTTCCTTTGAAAAGACCCCAAATTGAAATATTGACTTTAATAGGAAAAATGCAATTTTCCTCATTTAATTGTGGCCAATATATTTACCAGAGCTTGAGGTAGGCACAAAGATCATCTCTACCAATTTCCATGAAATTCAGAGATGTCTACCTATCCCTCTGGATTTAATTCCTCAGAAAGGCTGAAAAAGGAATTAATCCTAGATGAAAAATATTGCATAAAACTTGGCAATATTTTTGCACAGCTGAGGTTTATGAATATAGGAGAGTCTTTGGAAATTTTGGGGAGATCAATGGGGCAAGGAAAATGAGGGTTCCTTTGTATTCACAAAGGCAGAATTCCAGTTCCGAAATTTTGGAACCAGGGTTTCGATGGAGTTTTGGTTGTGCAGACGGAGTCCAGGCCAGTACCAAGAGCAAAAGAAAGGTCTTGAGAGGTTGAGGATTGCCTGGATTCACCTGGTCATTTACCAGACTCCTGAGAGAAAGAAGAGCTAGGAAGGAATAACAGCACAAAAATCGATAACCCGATTTTTGGGGTATTACAGAAGCACTGCTATTAGATAGGGATTCAAGCAAGCTATTGTTGTCATTAGAAGTTTCAGTTCCTGGTACTGAATAAATAGCAGTTTACTTTGAGAGACACTTCTGAATGGAAATAGGCTAGGGCATGAGGACTTTACTTACAACCTTATACTTGCTCTTAGGATCTTGTCTTGATTTCCAACATGGTCCTTGTAGACACTATTATGATGTGTTCTCAATGTGTAGATGTGGGGAATGCGTCAAAATAACGTCACGACCGATCAGCTACCTGCATCGTGTGTCTATCATCCAACCAAGGAACTTACCGTCTCGTGGGGTTACCTCGATTATTAAGGATTTCTCCAAACCAACGCATTGGGTGTTTAATTACTACACCTTAAGGTCCCCAATGAGCTGCTTTTGGCTACCATACTAATCCTTACTATCACTAGCATTTAGTGTAGCCTGCCTTGTGTCCCTGCACTTTACCTCCTGCTGGATCAATCTAAGGGATTCCGGGTACCAGCGGAGTGTTAGAATGATAAAGAGACAAGAGACAAATCCATTGCGATAACACATACAAATAACATTCAATTAAGCAAAGTCAATACCAACGATCCTGTGCGCAAGTACATAGGGCTGCAAGGCTATGCCTCAGCCCATGGCCTGAGGGAATTACTCACACATCGCGATCGGATCACAGATGGAAAACATTGTAGATTGCATTGATAGATTAATGATTGATGAGAGTCTTACGATGTCGCCGTATGCAACGTATCGACTACCAGTATGGCAAACTATGGGGAGAACTGCTATGGAGATGGAGATGGCGGTGGCTAGGGTTTCTCCCGTGAATGGTGGCGGTGATCCTGGCGACTCTGGTGGTTCTGTTACTCTTCGGCTCTCCTCTGTTGCGAATGGGGCCTCGGGACTTTAATGAAGTGTGTCAGGGCTAACGTTATAGAACCGGTGGAGGGTGGTACAAGGGCTGGTACGAGCACTCGCACTCATACCAGAGGCCGTCTTCTCCCCTGTTGCTTCTGTAGCGCGTCCAGTTGATTTAACTAGATCTCCTCACTTCATATTTCCATGTATAGCTTCATTTCCTTCCCTTTAATGGTCCTTTTCCTGCAGAAACAAATTAAATGAAGGTATTTGCAATCTATTACATTTATTTGTCATTAGTGAATAGATTAGAGTGATTTTCTCAAAATATCTGGGATAATCCGGTGTAAACAATGGTGGAAAGAGTGTAAAAAATACACTCATCAACCTCCCCAAGCTTAAACCTTGATCATCCTTGAGCTGGAAACAAAAAATATAAGGAACTTAGTTGTTTAAACCAAAATAACGAGAAGGTTTTGGTTCACTTACGATAAGTATACCTAGATAGCCCACCGCTTTCTTCACCGGAAAACTTAGCATAGTTGTAGCGGTGGCAACGGTTATTATGCAAGCAAGTTAGGCCGAGATAATTAACATAAAGTTTTCATTAGCTTAGAAAAATTAATCAACTAGCAATTATTCTACTTCGTCCATGCGCCAGGATCCATAAAGACATTTTTCTACAGCAGAGAAGAATAAAGCAAAAATACGGGAGACTTTTTTAGACCGAAAGACGCCAGGATCCAGAAGAGGGGGCCTAGGGGAAGTCTAGGGTTCCACGTGCCCCAGCCACGTGCCTCAAGCCGACGGCACGCCAAAGATTCATGTGGGGCCAACACACCTCCCATGGCGACCTCTCTGCTGCATAACGTTATCATATCGCCTGAAAATAGAAGAGGATTTTTATGAAATTATTCCATCGCTGGCGTAACAAAGAACCCTACTCCTCTCTGGCTGAGGGCTAATCCTGACAAATCCGCCATATCCAGTAGGGGGGATTTGAAGCCATCATCATCAATAACAGTAAGGCATCATTAGGAGCATCTTCATCCACTCCATCATCAAAATCTCCAACTACAGCACCAACCCCATCAGCATCTCCATCAGCATCTATGAGCAATTGGTGTCGAACGGTTACCATGATCACTACCCTGTGTTAATTGTTGTTTAGTACTTGATGCTTTGTGTTTTATTGGTGAAAGGTTTGTACTTTCTAGATTGTTCATAATATTCATATCCCACTGATCATGTTTATTATGATTTCTTGTGAGTAGATCCATCAAGTTCTTGAGGACATGGGAGAGAGCCCATTGTTAAGAGTCATATAAATATTGTAATAAAGATTCATGTTTGATTATTTGTTGTGGTGTAATTCTTTAATGGTGATGTGCAAACCGTTGGAAATATGCCCTAGAGGCAATAATAAAGTATTTTTTATATCCATGTTCGTAATTAAAGTTTATATTTCTGTGCTATAATTGCAATGATTCTTGAATGTGAGATTCAGAGGAAACCTTAGTTGCATGTGTGCAAATATAAACACCAAATGGATCCCTAGTCTCGCCTCTAAGACTAGCTCATGTATTGCAGATGATCCTGTTTTCCTGATCATAGGGTATTGTTATAGTAACAAAGATGCCGGAAATAATGAGAACACATTGTTGGCAGAACAATGGTGTTGGTTAGACCCAACTTATGATATACTACAAGATCCCATCATCACTATGTTGTCGGTATTATCATATTATTATATTAGACCCAACTTATATACTCGCATCCTTAGACCATGAGAATATCATAGACCTTCATACTAGATGGTTATTTTGGGGTTGCCGAACATTACCCGTAACTGGGTGATCATAAAGGTAGCTTACGGGTATACCGGAAAAGTATGTGAAGGTGCTAGATAGTTCAAGACTGGGATTTGCTCCTCCCATGATGGAGAGATACTCTTAGGGTACACTCAGTATTACGGTATCCATCATCGTCTGGCAAGACATAAGCGTGATAGGGATCATAAGGATACTGGAATGCGGAAACGAGAAAATAGAACAAAACCGGCAACGAAGAAAACTTGGTATAGTGATCAAAGATTTGCTTCACAAGGATACCGATAAAAGTCTCACCTCGGATTTCATAATGTATCACGAAGCTAAGGGAATTGTATGTGGAAACAAAAGGTTCGCTCGATAAAGATCTTCATGAATATGTGGGAATTATCATGGGTGTCCAGATCCAGCCGTTAATTATTGACCGGAAGGTGTTTTGGGTCGTGTCCGTATATTACCGAACCAGTAGCTAGGGTCACATGCTTAGTGACTAGTGATTTTTTGGAGAACTAGGAATCAAAGGATAATGAGAGAAGGACACCGGAAGTGTTATGGCCGATCTCAGAAGTGATTCGGGAGGTCCCGGGTATATCCCGGTACGTCCCGAAAGGCCCTGGAAGCCACCAAAAAGGTCCAGAATGTTCCAGAACCTTCCAGAACATTCAAAAGGGTCCTAGTGGGCTGACCCCTTGGGTGGCCCAAGGGGGAACGGCCACATGGGCCCTAACGGGCCCAAAAGGGGTGTCCCACCCGCTGGCTTGGGGTGCAAGCTAGGAGGCAGAGTCGCAGGAGGACTCCACCTCCTGGTGCGCCAACCTAGGGAGAAGCCCCTTCTCCAAGTTGGCTAGCCCCTTGGCCACCTATAAATGGTCAGGGGGCGCACCCCAAGGACAAACCAATCCTTTGGACCGCGCCCCCTGCTGCCATGTGCCTCCTCTCTCTCTCTCTCTATCTCTCTCCCTCCCGTCTAGAGTGATCTAGATGGTAAATGCCGCTAAGCTGCCTCTGCTCCTACTAGTTCTTCCATCAGTTTTCTATGCTGGTCCATTGAGTGTTGTGGAACCTCTAGATCGGTATGCGTGGGTACCTCGGAGGTACCGTCTTCTTCGGTACTAGATCGGCGGATCATCTAGGTGAAATTCTCGCTGCTGGGAGGTATAACCAAGCTACGGGAATTGGTGAATCTTCATTGACATCTACTCTACTTCTGCTACATTCTGTTTGGTGAGATTGATCAATCCTTGCATCTTCATAGTGCTCCTCAGTGTGATCGTACGGTATTTTTTTATTACATAGTACATTCCCCTACAGTGGCATCATTAGTGGTTCTATGAGTAGAGGCATGTACAATCTAGAGCATATGGAGATATGCGGGCATTGCACAAGTGTTGTGCGGGTATTTAGGCTGGATCTAACACTTGATGTTCATGTTGTTTCCCTACAAACTGCAAAATTTTGATCTTGGCGGCATAGTGAAATTTTCTTACAAAGGTCTGGCTTTCCATGGTCTTTTTTTGCTGCTCCTGAGAATGTTTCACTTTAGTTGAGAAAGAAAAAAATTGTGAGGAAAAGGGCTTGCAGATTTGATCTACACGGGGTCACGCGTTTAGCAAAGTTTAGTATGGGGCTCAAGATTTTTTGTTAAGTCTCGTGTTTCATACACCCCGAACGTTAAACTAACATGAGGTCATCATGCTTGATGGTTACGTAGGTAGCAAATGGTTTGCAACGGTAACCCTAGCAACCATGGTAATGAGCAAAAATGATTAGAGGTGTCTAACTTGTTTTTGTAGGGTGTGCAAGTGTTGTGGTATAAGTTTTGTTGAACCAATATGTTTGTATGAGATGCAATATGTTGTAATATTATTTTGTCATGACCTGCATGTCATGAGTACGGTAAGATGGCTGGAGCCAGATGATTGTCATTAATTATATTGACCTGCGTGTCAAAATTAATTTAATGCATTTATTTTATTAGCTATAGAGATAGCAATAGTTATAGTTGCGATGACATGAAGATGACGATCATGCATCGGTAGACCTCGATACTACGCCATATCACATATCACATAGGTAAGGGGCCACGGCGTCTAGGATTTCCTTTGGTGCTAAGAGGCTATGCCATATCACATATATTAACTGCATGTGATATTAATCCCTTTAATGCACCTTATTTGATGCGTGGTAGACATATTTTGTAGGGTGATCCCTCACAGAAAATAACAAGTAGTTAGTGTTCATCCAAGTGTAGCATCGTATGGAATATATGGCATCTCAAGGTGCGCCATGACACATGGGTATGATAGATTTGCCGTGTATAAGGCGGGCATGAACGGTTCGCGTAGCAGGAACACTTGGTTGTCTTGACGAACTTAGCAAGAGAGTCTTAAGTTCGGAACATGACCATCGAAACTTGGACAAGAGTCGCATGGAGACATCATTGGCAAGTTGGACTACCGGTCTAATTATTTTGTCATCAGTGATGTTACGTCAATGATGGAGTAATTGACACATGGATCTTGAATCGCTAGTAATCAATTATGAGGGATATTGATTTTAGTGGGAGCACACTCTAGATTAAAGTTGTTAATTTGAGTTGCAATTAATTATGAACAATGTCTAAATGAGTTTGCATATTTCATTGTAGATAAAATGGCACACAACACCACCTTTAACTTCAGACCGATGCTTCAGAAATTGAAGCTGACTGCATCTAGCGATAATGATCTGTACTGGATCCGTAACCTAAGGATTGTCCTCGGGAGTGCGAAGAAAGAATATATACCCAAGCATCTCTTCCTGAGGCCCCTGACGACAACGCCACAAAGAATGAAAGAAATGTCTATCAGACCAAGAGTGACAATTCCATAGCAGTACATGTGGCACCCCGGCTCAGAGGACCGGTTTACCTTGTGTTCCCAACCCAGAGATCTTGTCTTCTAGAAACACACAACAACTTGGAATAGAACATAACTAATCTTTTATTTATATTATACGGGTACAAGCTCGGATATTACATGGGTAGCGAGGCCAGAAGCACTACTCGTGCTATGACAGTATCTACATTATTTATGAAACATCTCAAGGGCCTCAGTACTAGTGGAAAGACTACAGCGTAGTGGAACATTGCGTGGGAAACTCCATCACATAGGGACACTGCTGGGACACAACCTAGTTAGCGTAGCACGAACCATCGGGATCTCCATCTCCGGCTTCTCCTGCATCTGGCATGATACGCCAGGTGAGTACTTGGAATGTACTCGCAAGCTCATAGCAACCAAAACAGTGCAGCAAACAACAGCATGGCAAAGATTATGTTAAATGCTTTAATATTCTCACTTACTAATGTTGGTTATCAACTTACTCTCTTCCGGGTTCACTCCATGACACCCGGAGCACTCGTGACCCATCGGTCAACTCTGAGCATGAGACCAGTTCTTCCATCATTATTATTAATACGGTTGACCACACAGTGTGACCTAGTGCGGACTGTGTCCAATACCATGGACGTGGCTATTCGAATAGATTCTTACACTCTGCAGAGGTTGCGCACGTTACCCACACCATGGACATTCGTCCAACGAAACTTGTCTAACCCGTAACTCCTCTATCGTACCACCGACAATCATCCCCCGTCCGAGTCATGCCTTGGGTGGCCCCTGTGTCACTCCTGACACCGTCGTGGCCAACTAAACTGTCCCAAACGGGGACGCCGGCAAATAACTCAACTTGGGCTCACGAGGTTATCGTTGACTACCTGATCAGGGCAGCACGCACGCATAACCTCCCCTCTTTGGTGGTACCGGTAAAAGAGCACGTGGTCAGACCAAGTCAAGGCCGTCCCATTCCGACAGATGTGGCTGCACGGGTAAGTCCGGGTCGGTGGCACTTGATCAGCCATCAAAGTGAATTTAACATATAAAGTTGCTGGTCATATTTAACTATGTTGAATTTGTGCAAAATATCAACCATATGGAACTTAGCATATTTAAATTAAATTAAATGCAATATAATTCACTATAAGCCAATACTATTGCTATGCCTTATGCAATGGATGATGTGGCTTTCCTTGCTCAAGTGGAGTATCAGCAAACTCCTGGTCTTCAAATCCACAGCAATTTCTTTCTGAAAGTATTTTTAAATGGCAAAAGAAAATGTCACATAAAGCCTTTTTGTTTGCCAAAAATTCTGTGAAATTTGGAAAAATACCAAACTTGGTCAAAAAATAGAAGGGCTCAATACAAAACCATAGCAAAAAGAATCACTTGATTTGGACTTGTGGTTTAAAAGTAATGGGTGGTCAAAGATTCTGGTCAAATCTAATTAAAAATTGAATTTAAACTAAAAACAGAAAAACCTCCAGCGGGCCACGTCGAAAGCGTAAAGTGGAAATACACTTCCACTTATACCGCCCCGGGCGCAGGCCTGAGCCGCAGACAGGTGGGGCCGGGCGGTCAGATTTAAAAGGAAAAGGAGGGAGCAAAGAGAGCGCGGCTCATCGACGGCGATAGCCGGCGATAGCGACGGCGGCGAGGTCAGGCGACTGCGGGGATGGAACGAGCGCACGACGGCGGTCCTCCCTGTACCCGCAGTGTCTCCAGAGGTGGCCTAACGGCGTCGCCCCCTTCCTCTCCGGCGACGGTTGCTCTCGGGCATCGCCGGAGACGGCGATTCCAGCAGCGTTTTGGCTGGGCAGGAGTTTGAGGAGGATCAGTAGGATGCACTGAGCTCAGGGAGGTGGTTGGGCAGGCTGGGGTGGAGTGGGGCGAGCTAGAGCGGATCGGGGTTCGGGCGGCGGAGCTTCGGCCAGAGTGGAGGGAGACGGGCTCCCGGCTCCCGACGGAGCGCTCTAGTGGCGATTGAGAGAGGGAGAGGTGGAGTGGTGAGGTGCGGAGAGGCCGGGCGCGGCCTTTTATAGGCGGGAGGAGGGTGGCCGAGCCGCAAGCTGCCGTGGATGAACTGGCGCGGGAAGGACGGCGAGCTGGCCGTCGCGAGGTGGGGCGAGGTGATGGGTGAGGTCAGGCAAGTTAATGGGCAAGGCGACGGCGGGCGGGGAAGAGGATAGCCAGCTCACCTCACTGTGGCCGCACGGGCACAACAATGCGGTGCTCGGTGGCGGCCGGCGAGGGCGTCTCCGGCGAGGCGAAGGCTCTGGAGCGGCTTAGGTGGATGGCAGAGAGGTAGTCGGCACACGGGGACACGGTACGGCGACGCGGGACGGCTGGAGTAGTCGCGTCCGACGCGGTCGGCGCGCAGAGCGCGTGCACGGGCATGCCAGTGCCGTGCTCACCACGGGTGCTAGCACCTGGAGGCCACGAACGCCTGGCACACCTTGTCCAGTGCATCGACCCTAGATCACACAGCCTCCCTGTGCCTCTGGTTCGGCTAGATACACTCTGAATCGAGTGGTAGCATCAAGTATAATTTCTGAACAGAAACTTGAGAGGGATCCAGAGCATGGATGAGTTGGAGATAGGGCCAAGAGACTTGTCTGGGATGATCTAGGTCGGAAGTACTATCTGCTGGCAAGTTTTGAGCAACTTTCATCAAGGTTTGAACATGGTTCATGTGTAAACCACTTTGCTGGTCCAGAAACTTGATGAGGTTGTTGCACTCACATGGGCTAGCTCCTGAAGCTGAAAATTGGTGTTGGGAGGTTATTTGGTGAAGACAAGATGCCACAAAAATTTCAGCTCAAATGGGTACCTCTAGCTGGTACTTCTTTCACAAAGGTTTGAAATGAGCAGAAACTTGGCAGAATATTTTTGCTGGAAATTTGTACTGGACTCGGAGTTATTTTTGGATATTGTGGCAAGATATGACTCCTAGTATCCCAGGGATTTATTTGGGAGTTTTCTGAGGCATAGAAATATATGTTGCTTCACAAAGGGTCAATTCTGGCCAGAAGATAAAAGGAATATTCTGGGCAGAATTTTGTACTGGCCAAAGCAATATTTTTGAAGATTGTGGGAGTAGATAATCTCAAGAAGATGTGGGATTAATTTGGAATTTTTCTAATCAACAGATCAGTAGGTTGCTTCACAATCCATGGTGAGCATGAGCATATCCAAAGGGATAAATGAATTATTTTGAGAGAATAGAAATTAGGGTTTTGATCAGAGGGTATAAGACAAGATTTTGGCAAGATGTTGAGGTTGATGGACCACTTAAAGAGAAATCCATGGAATCCTCAAGTCCAAAGTCAAATGGTTTGGTTCCAAAGACCAACAATTGGCAAATAAAACTAGGAAAATTTTGAAAAGAAAAAGTTGCCAAAATCAGGGTGTCACAGTACAATGCCTGGTGCTTGCATGCATGAAGCCAGAACTTCAAAAACGTTTTGAGAACTTTGGCGCCTACGATATTGTCATGGAGCTGAACACTTTGTTTCAGCAGCAAGCAAGGGAAGAATATTATAAGATAACTAAGGCCTTATGTGAATGCAATATGGTAGAGGGAAGTTCACTGAGCCAGCATGTGCTCAAGTTAGCTTCATACGGGTAGAGATTGGAATCTTTGGGATTTCCGATCCCCGCCATGCTGGGCACTGATCTTGTCCTTGAGTCACTTCCACCGAGCTATATTGGCTTTATCATGAATTATAACATGAATGGGATGGACAAGATTGTGAATGAATTGTTCGCAATGGTCAAGACTGCAGAAGTTGGAATACAGAAGGACGCCAACCATGTGATGGTGGTGAACAAAATCACTAGTTTCAAGAAGAAGGGCAAGGCCAAAAAGAAGGCCAAGGGCACCAGTAAAACTGACACAAGGCCTATGGGTGGCGTCATTTCAGATATTGAGTGCTACCTCTATAAGCAAAATGGCCACTAGAAGAGAAACTATAAGAAGTATCTGGCAGAGAATAAGAAGACTGGATAGTCCAGCTCAGGAATGACTGCCATACACGTTATCGATGTTTTCCTTGCCAGTCTTCACTATAATTTTGGGTATTGGATACTGGATCAGCTGCTCACATTTGCAACTTGGTGCAGAGAATATAGAGGCCACGAAGACTAGCAAAGAATGAGGTGCAAATTCGCATCGGGATCGGAACTGAAGTTGTTGTTCAAGCCGTCGGCGATCTACCTTTACATCTACCTTTGGGATTCGTATTTGAGCTTAGTAATTGTTGCTATGTTCCGGCCTTATGCAAGAACGTTATATCAGGATCTTGTTTATTGCAAAGTGGTTATTCATTTAAGTCAGAGAACAATGGTTGTTCCATATATTTAAATGGTATGTTTTATGGTTGTGCACCTATTAAGAATGGGTTGTTTATTATGGATCTTGAATGTAGTAATCACGTGTTTAACATTGATGTTAAACATCTTAAAATGTTTGATAAAACAAATACCACATGTTTGTGGCACTGCCGTCTAGGTCATATAAAAAAGAAACACATGAAGAAACTCCATAGTGATGGCATTTTGGAGTTATTTGATTTTGAATCATTTGACAATTGGGAATCTTGTCTGATGAGAAAAATGAGTAAGACGCCGTTCACTGGCCATATGGAATGAGCGGGCGACTTGTTGGAAATCATACATATTGATGTGTGAGGTCCAATGAGTGTACCGGGACACGGTGGATTTATCTATTTTGTGACTTTTACCGATGACTATTGTAGATTTGGTTATATTGACTTAATGAGACAGAAGTCTGAAACTTTGAAAACTTTAGAGAATTTCAGAATGAAGTAGAAAATCATCATAATATGAAAATCAAATTTCTGCGATCAGAGCATGGAGGAGAATATTTGACTTGTGAGTTTTGCGAGCATCTTAAAAGTCGTGGAATTGTTTCACAACTTACGCCACCCGGAACACCACAGAGGAATGGAGTGTCCGAGAGACATAATCGAACCTTGTTAGACATGCTGAGATCTATGATGTCATTAACTAAACTGCATTTATCTTTTTGGGGTTACGCTTTAGAAAGTGCTGCTTTTACACTGAATAGAGTGCCATCGAATCTGTTGAAATGATGCCAAATGAGACATGGAATGGGAAGAAACCCAATTTGTATTTTCTTAAAATTTGGGGATGCGATGAATATGTAAAACGTTTATAGCCTAATAAGCCTGATCCCAAATTTGACAAGAGCTACTTTGTTGGTTATCCCAAAGAAACTGTTGGGTATTACTTCTATCACCGAACCAAAGGAAAGTGCTTATCCCAAAAATGGAGTATTTCTCGAGAAAGAATTTCTCACGAAAGAGGTGAGTGGGAGGACAATATAGCTTGACGAGACTGGGGAATCTTCAGTGTCAGATCAAAGGGCTGGGTCACCAAAAGTTGTTTCGGAGGTCAGTCCTGCGACTGAACCGGAAGCTTCTACATGTGATGTACAAATATCAGTCGAAATTGTGACTGAACCACGCAGGACAGGGAGAATTCGTTCTCAACCTCAAAGGTATGAAGATGCAATATGTTGTAATATTATTTTGTCATGACCTGCATGTTATGAGTACGGCAAGATCCCTGGAGCCAGATGATTGTCATTAATTTTATTGACCTGCGTGTCAAAATTAATGTAATGCATTTATTTTATTAGCTATAAGGATAGCAATAGTTATAGTTGTGATGACATGAAGATGACGATCATGCATCGATAGACCTCGATACTACGCCGTGCGCGAAGAAGGTGTTCTCTGCCAAAAGACATTGAAGTAAGGGGCCACAGCGTCCAGGATTTTCTTCGGTGCTAAGGGGCTATGCCATATCACATATATTAACTGCATGTGATATTAATCCCTTTAATGCACTGATACGTCTCCATCGTATCTATAATTTTTTATTGTTTCATGCCAATATTCTACAACTTTCACATATTTTGGCAACATTTTATATTATTTTTGGGACTAACATATTGATCAAGTGCCTATTGCGAGTTCCTGTTTTCTGCTTATTTTTTGTTTCACAGAAAATCCATATCAAACGAAGTCCAAATGCAATAAAATTTTATGGAGAATTATTTTGGAATATATGTGATTTTTGGTAGGTGGAATCAATGCAAACGGAGGCCCACAACCTCCACAAGCCACCTGGGCGCGGGCCGCCCCCTGGCGCGCGGTGGTGCCTCGTGGGCACGCCGTAAGTCGGTTGGGGCTCTTCTTCGGCCACAAGGAAGCTAATATCCGGAAAAAAATCTTGTTAAAATTTCATCCCGACCAGAGTTACGGATCTCCGGGAATTTAAGAAATGGTGAAGGGCCAGAAAACAGGGACGCGAAACAGAAGAGAAAAGAGAGAGAGATCCAATCTCGGAGGGGCTCTCGCCCCTTCGGGTGCCATGGAGGCCAAGGACCAGAGGGGAAACCTCCTCCCATCTAGGGGGGAGGCCAAGCAAGAAGAAGGAGGGGGGCTCTCACCCCCTCTCTCCCGGTGGCGCCGGAACGCCGCCGGGGCAACCATCGTGACGGTGATCTACACCAACAACATTGCCGGCGTCAACACCAACTCTCTCCCCCTCTATGCAGCGGTATAACCTCTCTATTCCCACTGTAATGATGTGTGGCAATCCTATGATGTTTGAGTAGATTCGTTTTGTCCTATGGGTTGATTGATGATTGTGATTGGTTTGAGTTGTATGTTTTATTTTGGTGCTATCCTATGGTGCCCTCTGTGTCGCGCAAGCATGAGGGATCCCCACTATATGGTTTGCAATACGTTCATAATTCTCTTATAGTGGGCGGCAAGAGTGACAGAAGCTTACACCCGAGTAACGGGGTTGTTGCGTACGTGAGTAAAGAGGACTTGTTACTTAATGCTATGGTTGGGTTTTACCTTAATGATCTTTGGTAGTTGCGGATGCTTGCTAGAGTTCCAATCATATGTGCATATGATCCAAGTACGGAAAGTATGTTAGCTCATGCCTCTCCCTCATATAAAATTGCAATAATGACTACTGGTCTAGTTATCGATTGCCTAGGGACAAATCCTTCTCTTGTGTTACAAAAGCTATCTACTAAACAACTAACTTCTATCATCTTGCAAATTACTCATAGTTTTATTTCCTCTAAGTACTTCTAGTTTTATTCTTGCAAACCTATCCTATCACCAACATAATAGTTTCATACTTGTTCTACGTAAAGCGAACGTTAAGCGTGCGTAGAGTTGTATTGGTGGTCGATAGAACTTGATGGGAATATTAATTCTACCTTTAGCTCCTCATTGGGTTCGACACTCTTAGTTATCGAAAAAGCTACAATTGATCCCCTATACTTGTGGGTTATCAAGACCTTTTTCTGGGGCCGTTGCCGGGGAGCAATAGCGTGGGGTGAATATTCTCATGTGTGCTTGTTTGCTTTATCACTAAGTAGGTTTTATTTTGTGCTCTTGTTTTCTATCTTTAGTTATGGGTAGGAAACGTAAAATACCAAAAAAATTAGTTGTACTTGTTAAACCAATGGTTGAAGAACCACCCAAAATCTATCATACTGCTGAAGCTTTCTACTTGGATCATCTTCGATCCCTTTGTGCTCGTGCTGAAAACCCAACTAGCTTAGTTGAGGGAAAATCATTAGATGAGCATGCTCATTTTGTGCGACACCGCTTATCTCAAAAAGGGAAACTTTTATGGCATCATATTAATACTATGCATTGCTATACTTGGAATTTATGCGAAACACATGATTTTACTTGTTGTTCTGAAGACCCTAAGAAACATCTTCCCTACCAATGTGAGTTTAGTGATAATGGAATCGTATCTTCTTATGCTAAAGGTGTTTATAGTTACTATGATATTGAACAAATTGAAGAATTTGTTGCTTTTAAGGGTGCTTATGAAATTGCTTCTTTGATTGAAAAGTATGATGATACTCTTTACAAATCTGAAAATTCTGCCATACTTAAATATTGCTATGAAAACTATGCTTCTAATGCTTATGTGAAAAAATATATTGAGGACACCTCCGCTGTCCAAGAAGAGACTAATATTTTGCAGGAATCTATGGAAGAAGAAACTGATGACACTGTGAGCTCATTAGATGAAAAAATTGACGAGGAGAGCGAAAAACAAAAGGAGGAAGAGCGGATTGATCACCCGTGCCCACCTTTTGATGAGAGTAACTCTTTATCTCATACATTGTTTAATTTCCCTTCGTGCTTACCGAAGGATCAATGCTATGATCCCTTTGATGCGTCTGAAATATCCCTTTTTGATGAAATTGATGCTTACTATGCTTGTAGCCATGATGCCAATATGAATGATGCTTATGGAGATGAACTTGTTATAGTTCCTTATGTTAAACATGAAATTGTTTCTATTTCACCCACACATGATAGTCCTATTATCTTTCTGTATTCTCCCAACTACACTATATCAAAGAAGTTTGTGCTTATTAAGGATTATATTGATGGGTTGCGTTTTACTATTGCACATGATAATTTTGATGAATATAATATTCATGTGCTTGCTGCTCCTACTTGTAATTATTATGAGAGAGGAACTACATCTCCGCCTCTCTATGTTTTCAATACGATAAAATTGCAAGAAACTGTTTGTACTATGCATTGGCCGTTACTTGATGTGCTTGAATTGTTCTTTTATGACATGCCGATACATAGGAAGAGAGTTAGACTTCGTCATTGCATGATATATGTTGCTTTGTGCTCACTACTGAATTACAAATCATTGTTAATTAAAATTGGCTTTGATATACCTTGGGATCCGGGTGGATCGATTACTTGAGCACTTTATGCCTAGCTTAATGGCTTTAAAGAAAGCGCTGCCTGGGAGACAACCCGAAAGTTTTAGAGAGTCATTTATTTCTGTTGTGTGCTTTTAAAAAGTTTAAAAAAAAAAGAGGGGAACCTAAAAAACTTTTTCAAAAAGAGAAGCGATTGGAAGGTTATGCATTGGAGAAGTGAGGGTCGACCTTGAACACTTGTGTTCATGCTCATGGAAACAATGTAGAATTTTTCATGGAATTTTCTCACAAAAATAATTATCCCCTTGTACAAATCCATTGTATTATAAAAATAATGTGCCAAGATTTACCGTTAGGATGTTTAAATTGCTTGTTTGGTGTGTGCTGTGAAAAAACAGAAACTTTTGCTGTAGTGCTTGATTTTTGTTATTTTACTGGAATGTGCAAAAATTCTGAAATTTTTACACAGTACTGCTATGCAAATTATTTATTTTGTCCTAATTTTCAGAAATTTTTGAGTTACAGAAGTATATGTAATATTTGCATCTTTACAGACTGTCCTGTTTTTCACAGATTGCTGTTATAGTTTCATTATTTGCTTATGTTTGAAATCTTGTTGAGCCCCATTGACTTGGGAGCCATAGAATTGTGATAGCATACAGTGGGTAATGTTTGATTATAATTATACAATAATGTTACAGCAGGACATGATGGGATTTGATGTTATATGTACTAACCCCTCTAATAAAAAGTTCGG
This sequence comes from Elymus sibiricus, assembly GCA_039707655.1. Taxonomy (NCBI): domain Eukaryota; kingdom Viridiplantae; phylum Streptophyta; class Magnoliopsida; order Poales; family Poaceae; genus Elymus; species Elymus sibiricus. The sequence goes on along the minus strand of CM077674.1, from coordinate 4,460,697 downwards.
TTAAGTTTTGTGTGGATGAAGTGTTTGAAGATTGAGGAGGTATTGATATGAGAAGTATGAGGAGAGGCAAGAGCTCAAGCTTGGGGATGCCCAATGCACCCCAAGTAAATATTCAAGGAGACTCAAGCGTCTAAGCTTGGGGATGCCCCGGAAGGCATCCCATCTTTATTCGACAATTATCGGTATGTCTCGGTTTTTTTTTGTTCACATGATATGCATAAATTCTTGGAGCGTCTTTTGTGTTTATTTTTCCCTTTTCTTTTATGCACCATGCTGGTATGAGATAGTAATTGGTTGATTTATAGAATGCTCTATGCACTTCACTTATATCTTTTGAGTATGGCTTTATAGAATGCTTCATGTGCTTCACTTATATCATTTGAAGTTTGGATGCCTGTTTCTCTACTTATATAAAACTGTTATTTGAAGAATGCTCTTTCGCTTCACTTATATTTATTAGAGAATGGTCTTTTGTAAAAAGAATTAAACTCTCTTGCTTCACTTATATCTATTTAGAGAGCCAGCAGGAATTGGTCATTCACATGGTTAGTCAGAAAATCCTACATAAACCTTGTAGATCACTGAATATGATATGTTTGATTCCTTGCAGTAGTTTTGCGATATGGAGATGATAATATGTGAGTTATGATAGTGAGTAATTGTGATTTAGTAAGAATATTGGTGTTAAGGTTTGTGATTCCCTATGCATGCACGTAAAGTCAATAGTTATGCAACGAAGTTATATCCTACTTATGGTGCATTATTCAGTGTTAGTTATTCTCAATGTATGCTTATGACCGTTTTCGTTTTCTGGTTGGTTGCTTCTCAATCTATTTGCTAGCCTTCATTTGTACTAAGCGAGAATGCTGCTTGTGCATCCAACTCCTTAAACCTAAAGTTGTGCCAAATGAGTCCACCATACCTACCTATATGTTGTATTTCCATGCCGTTCCAAGTAAATTTGCATGTGCCAACTCTAATTTTTCAAAATAATTTTCCTTTTTGTGTACCCGTACCGCTCATGTGGCGGCAGGGGGTGGCCAATATCTTTCATGCTAGGCGGGTTATTCTCAAGATGAGTGTTTATTCACTTGTCATTGCACAAGAGAGTGGCAGGTAATAGGCACTACTGGAATCAGGCACTTTGCCGTCTGCTATAGCAGACGGCAAAGGCATGCTTGGCGAACGGCAAAGGCTTTTCCATCAGCCAGCAGACGGCAAACACTCCGGCTGAACGGCTGCCGGCAAAGGCCGCTTTGCCGTCTGCTGGCAGACGGCAAAGAACTTTCCTTCTTTGTCGTCTGCCAGCAGACGGCAAAGAGCGTGGACGGCACAGAAAACGTTCCATCCCCGTTAGGAGGCTAACGGCGCTCTTTGCCGTCTGCTGGTAGACGGCAAAGAGCTGTAGATGATGTCAGCTGACGTCAGGCTTCAGCTGGGCCCAGGCAGGCTCTTTGCCGTCTGCTGGCAGACGTCAAAGAACTTTCCTTCTTTGCCGTCTGCCAGCAGACGGCAAAGATCTGTAGATGACGTCAGCTGACGTCAGGCTTCAGCTGGGCCCAGGCAGGCTCTTTGCCGTCTGCTGGCAGAAGGCAAACAACTTTCCTTCTTTGCCGTCTGCCAGCAGACGGCAAAGAGGCCACATAGGCCAGCCCAGGTTGCACAGGCTGCTGCCACGTGACCTCTTTGCGGTCTGCCAGCAGACGGCAAAGAGCTTTGCCGTCTGCTAGCAGACGGCAAAGTGGCTATATAGCCCCTGTTTTTTCTGTTTTTTGTTATATCAATTCATTTTCACAGAAATTCAAACACATATATATATATATTCAGAATCACATAGTTTCAAACATCAAACATCATACATCAAACGTAGTTTCAAACATCAAACATAGTTTCACCATCGTCATCAAACATCATACATCCAATTCATATATACATAGTTTCACAAACATCTAATATGTAAACAGTAGCATTCTGCCCTTCCATGAAGTGAATCAAACCTGCAAAAATGGGAGTAAGAAATTAGAAGAAGAAGAAGAAGACTAGAAGAAGAGGAAGAAAAAGAAGAAGAAGAAGAAGAAGAAGAAGAAGAAGAAGAAGAAGAAGAAGACTAGAAGAAGAAGAAGAAAAAGAAGAAGAAGAAGAAGAAGAAGAAGAAGAAGAAGAGGAAGAAGAAGGAGAAGAAGGAGAAGGAGAAGAAGAAGAAGGAGAAGGAGAAGAAGGATAAGCAGAAGAGGAAGAAGAAGAAGGAGAAGAAGAAGAAGAAGAAGAAGAAGAAGAAGAAAGAAGAAGAAGAAGAAGAAGGAATAGAGGAGAAGAAGAAGAAGAAGAAGGAGAAGAAGAAGAAGAAGAAGGAGAAGAAGAAGAAGAAGAAGAAGGAGAAGAGGAGAAGAAGGAGAAGGAGAAGGAGAAGGAGAAGGAGAAGGAGAAGGAGAAGGAGAAGAAGGAGGAGAAGGAGGAGCAGGAGGAGCAGGAGGAGCAGGAGGAGGAGGAGGAGGAGGAGGAGGAGGGAGAAGGAGAAGCTAAATAGGTCATATTAAGTCATTTTGGAGCTAAATAGGTCATTTTGGAGCATATTAAGTCATTTTGGAGCTAAATAGGTCATTTTGGAGCTAATTAAGGTTATTATATCATTTTTGAGCTAGCTAAGCATATAAATCCATTTTTGGAGGAATAAATGCTAAGTATAGGTCATTTTAGAGCTATCCTAGGTTAAATAGGTCATTTTGGAACTAATTAAGGTTGTTATGTCATTTTTTAGCTAGCTAAGCATATTAAAGTCATTTTGGAGAAATAAATGCTAAGTTTAGGTCATTTTAGAGCTATCCTAGGTTAGATAGGTCATTTTTGAGCTAATTAAGGTTATTATGTCATTTTTGAGCTAGCTAAGCATATTAAGTGATTTTGGAGGAATAAATGCTAAGAAGAAGAAGAAGAAGATGATGATGAAGAAGATGAAGAATAAGAAGAAGAGGAGCTCTTCTTCTTCTTCTTCTTCCTCCTATTCCTTCTTTTCCTCCTCTTCCTTGTTTTTCTTTCATCTTATTCATTATTTGTGTCATTTTAGAGTTAACCTATCTAAGTAAGCCATTTTTTTGCTAACCTAGGAAAATTATGTAAGTATAGGTCATTATTGTGCTTACCTTGGTAATTATGCCATTTTTTAGCTAAATTAGGTAAGTATATGCCATTTTAGAAGAAGAAGAAGACAAGAAGAAGACAAGAAGAAGAAGAAGAAAAGAAGACTAGAAGAAAAAGACTAGAAGAAGAAGAAGAAGAAGGTGTTTACCCTTTTCCTTCTCATTCTTCTTCTTTTATTCTTTCCTTTTCTTCTCTTTCTTCTTCTATTCTTTCTTTTTCTCCTCTTCCTTGTTTTTCTTCTTCTTATTCCTTATTTGTGTCATTTTAGAGCTTACATAGGTAATTATGCCATTTTTGAGCTAACTAAGCTTATTATGTCAATTTGGAGGAAAATAAGGTAAGTATAGGTCATTTTTGTGCTAACATAAGTAATTATGCCATTTTTTAGCTAATTAAGCATATTAAGTCATTTTGGAGCTAAATAGGTCATTTTGGAGCATATTAAGTCATTTTGGAGCTAAATAGGTCATTTTGGAGCATATTAAGTCATTTTGGAGCTAAATAGGTCATTTTGGAGCATATTAAGTAATTTTGGAGCTAAATAAGTCATTTTGGAGCAAAATAGGTCATTTTAGAGCTAAATATGCTCCAAAATGACTTAATATGCTCCAAAATGACTTAATATGCTCCTAAATGACTTAATATGCTCCTAAATGACTTAATAGGTCATTTTGGAGCTAAATAGGTCATTTGAGAGCTAATTAAGGTTATTATGTCATTTTTTAGCTAGCTAAGCATATAAATCCATTTTTGGAGGAATAAATGCAAAGTATAGGTCATTTTAGAGCTATCCTAGGTTAAATAGGTCATTTTGGAGCTAATTAAGGTTGTTATGTCATTTTTAGCTAGGTAAGCATATTGAGTCATTTTGGAGGAATAAATGGTAAGTATATAGGTCACTTTAGAGCTATCCTAGGTTAAATAGGTCATTTTTGAGCTAATTAAGGTTATTATGTCATTTTTGAGCTACCTAACCATATAAATTCATTTTTGGAGGAAAAAATGCTAAGTATAGGTCATTTTAGAGCTTTCCTAGGTTAAATGGGTCGTTTGAGAGCTAATTAAGGTTGTTATGTTCTTTTTGAGCTAGCTAAGCATATTAAGTCATTTTGAAGGAATAAATGCTAAGTATAGGTCATTTTAGAGCTATCCTAGGTTAAATGGGTCATTTGAGAGCTAATTAAGGTTATTATGTCATTTTTGAGCTAGCTAAGCATATAAATCCATTTTTGGAGAAATAAATGCTAAGTATACGTCATTTTAGAGCTATCCTAGGTTAAATAGGTCATTTTGGAGCTAATTAATGTTGTTATGTCATTTTTTAGCTAGCTAAGCATATTGAGTCATTTTGTTAAGCTAAACACTTGGGAAAACTTACCGTCATCACTTAGATGTAGGTGAAGGACCGGTCGCGCCAGTGGCAGACGGAGAAGCATCGGTCGATGCTTGTCGGGAGTTATGCTGCACCAAAGATCATTTGCAGTGTATCGTTAGCATGATGCAACTCAAATGTGAAGACTAGTACCTAATGACCATTCAAATGAAACTCACCGTGCCCGCCGGAGCAATGACTGGCATCGGCGGAGGGGTCGTGCCATTCTTTTCGCACATGCTCTGCACATTTGGTTTTCTCGAGTCAGTCATATTAGTTAGTAATGAAAGGAACATTACGTGCATGATTTGGCTAATATGCAGAAGAAACTTACCACGAAGAGCTCGTATAGGGCCCGTTGACCCGCCTCGTTCCGGTTCCTCTCCTCCTCCAATAGCTTAGCCATCCTCTCCTCCGCCTCCCTCTCCCTCGCCGCCGCCTGCCGTCTCTCTTCCTCTAGAAGCGCCTGGGTCCTCGCTTCTGCTTCCTCAAGAGCAGCCTGGGTCTTCGCTCTCTCTGCCTCAATAGCAGCCTGCAACACCACTCGTTAGCATTGTAATCATCGACGGCCGCACACACAATGTAATGGAGGAAAGGTATCTGAGTCCGTATAACTAACCTGGAATTCGAGCTCCATTGGCCGTGCACGAGGCCTTATCTCAGGATCGGAGCTGGTCTGGCGCTTCTTGATCTGCGGGAGAGTGCTAGTACAACGTATCAGTCCATCCCCAATGGCTAACAAGCCATGGTGCCTCCCGCCACCAGATATCATCACCAGCTCTGGATCAAGAGGTTGCTGGCTCGGGTTAAACTCCGGCCCTTTCCTCGCCTTCCCCTCGTCTCTGTACCTCACAAGCTTGTTGTGGGAGGCGCGGTTGCTGTATTTCTCTGGATCATCGAGGTCAGACTCAGAGAATGCCTTGGCCTTCTTGTACGAGGCAGTATTGGACATGGCATAGAGGCCGAACAGCTCTGGCACTGGAGCCTTGTTGTGCCGCGCCTAAAAGAGAGGAACAGAGTATTAGTTAAGGGCTCAAGCTAGCATGAAGAATGAATTTGCATGAATCATGAAGCAAACCACATACCCAGTTTTCCCCGAACCCACGTAGGTTGTCGCTGCCTAGATGGTGTGGGACACCTTTCATTTGGGCACGCTTCTCCTTTGCACCGTCGTGGACGTTGCGCCATTGGGGAGTGCACCACTCATCCACCAACGCCTCCCAATAGTCCATCCTATCCGCACACCATCTCGGGGGCACCTAAGTTAAGCAAGAGAAATTTGAGCGCTACGCATACGAATCAAATCAAGGAACTAAGTACAAGGCCTTAAGAATAGGTAATTACCTTCATGTACTTCTCCTTACTCAGATAGTTGAGGCGGCACTTCTCTTTTTTCCTCCGAATACCAGTCGAGGCGTAGTAGTCTCGAATAGCCTGCGTCCGAGCCTCGTGCCGAAAGTTTTGAAGTAGGCGCCTGCACTCGTTGTCGATAACCCGAGCCGCGGCCTCCTCCTGTCCCTCAGCACACCTGTAGAAGGTCTGCAATCAAACAAGAAAACACGGATTAGTACAATCACTAGGGTTGCCAATCAAAGAAGAAAACACAACGTAGACGGCAAAGGAGAAATTACCCAAAACGTCAGGATCACAATGTCGGCGACCGTGTGGCACTCGACATCACCGATCCTATGCCCCGGCGGGGCCGGGGCAGCCAAGTAGTGCTCCCAGGTCATTCCTAGCTCTGGAACCCGGCCCTCACCGGGCAACGTGACCCACCCCGGGAAGCTCTGGCGACAAATCACGCCAAGGACACTGTTGGGCTTGCGGCAACCAGGCCCGTGTGTCCAAGACCTGCAGTATGACAAGGCCAACGCATTAGATATTCGAAGAAACGTGAAGACAAAAGGTTAAAAAAGAGTAAATGCACTTACTTCTCCCCCTGCGGCGCAATCAACCACCTCCGGTCGGGGGTCGCCGGGGTGGGCGGGAGCTTTGTACCACCACGCTGGTAGACTTTGCGCCCCTTAACCCACTCACTCTCGCTATAGCTATCAGAACTATAGCTACCCTCAGCACGGCCACTCGATGAGCCCGCACCTGCGTTCTGCTGCGACTCAGCGTGATCCCCAGTCTCGTGGGACGAAGGCTCGGCGGCCCGACGCTCATCGGCCCCAGGCTCGTCGGCCGTAGGCGCGTCTGTCGTAGCCTCGTCTGTCGTAGGCTCGTCGGCCTGAGGCTCGTGGACCGGAGTCCGAGACGGCTGCACCTCAGGCTGCTCCATCTCAGACAGAGCACTCGTGTGGTCGGGTGAATCAGCTGGGGGTGGCGGCGAGGAAGGCGTAGTAGCAGCCTTCCTACCTCTCCCGCCACCACGTCCACCTCTACCAACCTTCTTCCCCCCCCGACCTCTCCCGGTCGAAGAAGAAGCGCCCGCCGGTGTCTGCATACTGAGATCCAGCGCTCTCCGGAGGTGGTGGGGTGGGATGGAAGTACCCCTCCCACCACGCACCGAGGAAGGAGCCTCGGAGCGCTCTCGACCTGCGCCCACCATCTGTCAACACCTGCAATGACAAAGAGTAAACGAAGTTAGTACAACATTAAAAAAATGAATACCTGACATGAATATAATTTAAGTGTATCATCATCATGAACATAATAAAAAATTAAATACCTAACATGAACCAATTAATAATATATATGTACATAATAATAATTGAATACCTGACATGAACTATAATATTATTCTTCATCGTCATCATTAATAAATGCATCATCATCGTCTATATATGCTTCGGGGTCAATAAATGCATCATCATCATCACTATCAGTAATGACGTGCTCATCATCATCATCAATAAATGCATCAACATGTGGAAGGCCTCCTGTACGTAATCGGTCAAGCATTGACAGGTCATCCGCAGCACTAACCTCTTCTTGTTCCGGCTCTTCTTGTTCCGGTTCAGGATCGGATTCACTGCCGCTGTCTACTTCAATGTTCTGAGCTGAAGTAGAGCGGTTCTTGAAACGTTTTTTGGAAAGACGTGTTTCTTGGAAGAATTCTCCTTCATATGTGTCTGGGTTAATGTGAGGTTCATAATCCTCTTCATTGGGGGGAGGTGGTCTAACATGTGGCGGCACTTCATAAACGACATCCCAACCTTTGAGATTTGGATCACTTTGGCAGGCTCACGGTAGATAGAAAACTTGGGTTGCCTGTTGAGCCGTAATATAGACATCGGGAACATCCAAATGGGTGCTTTGTTTGATTTCGACTAGCCCTAGATGTTCATGAGTCCTTCTAGTCTCCTTCGGCTGGAACCAATAACATTTGAAGACTATGACTTTCGGTGGGTTTGCACCATAGAATAGAAGTTCATAAATTGCTTCAACTCTTCCATAATACTCGGTACCTCCTTCACCGATAGCAGAGACACAACAATTTGTAGACTTTCGGTCGGCCATAGATAGCTCTTTGCCATAGGTACGAAAGCGATACCTGTTGATGTCGTATTTGTCAAATGAACGGACCTTATAGTCAAAACCATTAGCGACTTGTCTCAATTCGGCGTCCATAGACTCTGAACTAGCCTACAAGTTTAATACGAAAGGATTGTTGCATTAGCCGGAAATTAGACGAAGAAATGAAATGGTCTAATGGAAATTACCGTTTGTTTGAACCAAGAGATGAAACCGGGATAGCCGCCTCCATGCATTGCCAGAAGCTCATACTCTTCGACGGAATCCTTTTGGATCACCGCTCCATACGAGAATTTGGCGACGTATCGACTGTATCAAATATCCGGGAATAAGAGCAGTTCAAAGGAATTAGAGGTTGCGAAACAATGTACTGAGAACTTACTCGATGTACGGCCGCACTTCTGTTAGGTTGTTCAAGATATACAACGTAATGGTCCGCCATTCGTCGACATCCAGCGATAAGGAAGTATAAGCACCGGCTGGTGCGAGCTTCCCTTTGAATAGGCTGAGGTTGGATCCACCCTTTTTAGGGTCGCCAGCATTGTACCGAGGCTTCGGATTATGCAAATGACGATTTTTGGCTTCGTAGTGTGCTGTCACGAAGTTTGCCGCCTCCTCAGTAATGAATGCCTCGGCCATCGATGCTTCAATTCGACGTTTATTTTTACATTTTTCTCGAAGCGTCTTCTGCATCCTCTCAGTTGCGTAGCACCAACGATTCTGCACGGGCCCCACCAATCGTACCTCCGTCGGGAGATGCAAAATCAAATGCTGCATTGGATTAAAGAAGCCCGGTGGAAAGATCTTCTCTAACTTGCAGATCAACTCCGGCGCCAACTCTTCCAGTTCTTCTAGCAAGCCAGGCGATAGTTCTTTCGCACAAAGAACACGGAAGAAATAGCTCAGCTCTGCCAGTACTAGCCATTCATCCTCAGGGATAAAGCCACGCAACATCACCGGCATTACCCGCTCAAGCCATATGTGCCAATCATGACTCTTGAGACCAAATATTTTCAATTTTTCAAGGCTCGCTCCCCTCTTTAGATTCGCTGCATACCCATCGGGGAACATCAACTCCTTTTTCACCCACAGGATAATTTCCCTCATAGCTGGCCTTGCAAGATTGAACCATGCCTTTGGCTTCGTCCAGTTCTGCTTTCCTTTCGGTTGTCGCATATTTTGTAGCGGTCTATCACATAGAGCCTCCTGATCAACTCTAGCCTTAGGATTATCCTTTGTTTTCCCCTCTATGCCGAACAATGTACCAAAGAGGGCCTCGCCGACATTCTTTTCAGTGTGCATCACGTCGATGTTGTGTGGGCAAAGGAGGTCTTTGAAGTAAGGCAGATCCCACAAGCATGTCTTGTGAGTCCAGGCGTGTTCGGAATTATACCCCTTGAAATACCCTGGACGCTCCGGATCCGGCTCGAGAGAGTTGAACTGATCCAGGGTCTATTGGCCTGTCAACGCAGGTGGTGCAGAATTTTTGGCAACTCCACCTTTGATGAAGTTCTTCTTGTCTTTTCTGAACTTATGGCGAGGATCTAGGAACTGTCTATGCATGTCGAAGCAAGAAAACTTGCCACCCGCCTGCAGCCGACGAAACTCAAGAGCTGCCTTGCATGTGGGGCACGGGAACCTTCCATGCACACACCAGCCCACGAATAGCGCATACGCCGGCAAGTCATGCATCGAGTACATGTACCACGCACGCATTAGGAAGTTTTTTTTTGTAGCGGGGTCGTATGTCTTGATCCCATTATCCCAAGCTTCTTGCAGTTCATCCTTAAGCGGCTGCTTGTACACATTCATATTCTTCCCCGGATAGTTGGGCCCTGGAATTATCAACGTCAGGAAAATGTTCTTTCTTTGCATAATCTGTCCGGGGGGGAGATTGAGTGGAATGACAAATACAGGCCAACAACTGTATTGAGCTACCATCATACCAAACACATTGAACCCATCCGTGCTTATGGCGATTCGAGGATGCCTTGGATCTGCCGCTTTAGCATGATGTATTGCATCGAAGCGCTTCCACGCAAAAGCGTCCGATGTGTGTACCAACATCGGCTCCCCATCTGCATCTAGTTCGGTTCTTTTGCCCAATTTGTGCCATGTCATCTGTCTGGCCGTCTCTTCGACCATGAAAAGACGTTGAAGTCTTGGTATGATTGGCATATACCGAAGAACATTAACTGGGATTTTTGTCTGACTCTTCTCACCCATACCGTTGTCTACCTCAACATACCTGGAAGACTGGCAAACGGGACAATACTTCAAGTCCGCATACTCAAGCCTAAATAAGGCACATCCTTTCTTACAGGCATCTATCTTCTCATAGGGCATCTTAAGTGCACGGAGGATTTTGTCCGACTTGTACAGGTTTGCAGGCATTACATGGCCTTTGGGTAGAAAGCGTCCAAATAGTGTCATCATCGCGTCGTAGCATTCTCTGCCCAAGTTGAATTGAGCCTTCAGAGCCATTACTTGTGCGATGGCATCCAGCTGACAAAGCTCAGTGTGCTCGTGGAGAGGACGTTTTGAAGACTCCAACATATCATTGAAGGCCTTTGCAGATTCCTCCATCTCATCGTCCGAATCCCGAGCATCATCAAAGTCTTCCACCGTGTCTTCCATCCCGGTACCATGCTCGTCGGTGCGACGACGGCCCTCCTCAGCTCTGGCACGTTGGGCAGACTCACCATGAAATGTCTAGACCGTATAATCAGGCGTAAAACCCAACTTCTGCAGGTGTTTGATCATTTCAAACTCGGACTTCTTATGAAAGTTGTCGCAGTCGACACAAGGGCACCAGTTTGTTTCCTGTCCATTTGCAAATGCGGCTCTCACAAACCCCTTGGTTTTTCTTAGCCATTCATGGGTCATGTCTTTCTGACTAGTGTGACCGGTGTACATCCACGCACGATCACTCATCTTGCCTAGCTACTGGACACACAAGAAATATATACATAATTCAGCAAACCATATTCATCAGTTAATAGAGTTTGTCAGTTTTATTACGTCCATGCAACCTAGACGCTAGTAGGTAAAGATAGGTCCTAATCCCACCCGAGTATGTGTAGATTGGGTTCGGTTTCCCATGCTCTGCTCCGGATCCGACGCAAAATTTCGGCAGCACCTCCCCGCTGTTCTCCTGATACACGTCTCGGCAATAAGCAGAGAGGATGTGTACCCGGAGAACAACAGGGAGGCACTAACGAAATTCTGCATCGGATCCGGAGCAGAGCATATGGGAAAATGAACCCAATCTACACGTACTCGGGCTGTCCATGGATAACGTTGGACAATTCGAAAGAATCATGGTTATAAATATGCAAATGCATGCATATTTATAGATGTAACCCTTTCGAACGGGAGACGCATAGTGGTCACGCATACTGATGATTGACACCTATAGCTAGCAAGTTTCATCGACACGAAGACCGGAACAGAGCAAATGAAGGGGGGAGGAGGAGATGTCATTTGTGCTCACCCACGAACGCAGGGGCGGAGCTCGTCGAACGCACGGGGAGGTCGTCGAACACCAGACCCTCGCGGCCCCGAAAGAACTGCACATTTAAATCCACCCGATCAACACAAATATATATGATGTTTTTCTTAACAAAATCGGGAAATATACTTCTTAACTCATAATTCACAAATATATGATCCCATCGGCCTCTGGAAGGCCGAAGAGCACCTTTTCGGTCAACAGGAGGCCGAAGAGGTGTCGGGGGTCGGGGGTGTCGTGTCTGGGTGGCGTGGTGTCGGGGTGTCGTGGTGTCGAGGTGTCGGGGTGTCGTGTCGGGGTCGGGGTGTCGGGGGGTGTCGTGTCTGGGTGTCGTGGTGTCGGGGTGTCAGGGGTGTCGGGGTGTCGGGGTCGGGGTCGGGGTCGGGGTGTCGGGGGGTGTCGTGTCTGGGTGTCGTGGTGTCGCGGTGTCAGGGGTGTCGGGGTGTCGGGGTCGGGGTGCCGTGTCGGGGTCGGGGTGTCGGGTCGGGGTCGGGGTGCCGTGTCGGTGTCGGGGTGTCGGGTCGGGGTCGGGGTCGGGGTGCCGTGCCGGGGTCGGGGTCGGGGTGTCGGGGTCGGGGTGTCCGGTCGGGGTCGGGTTGTCGGGTCGGGGTCGGGGTGCCGTGTCGGGGTCGGGATCGAGGTCGGGGTATCGGGGTCGGGGTGTCGGGTCGGGGTCGGGTTGTCGGGTCGGGGTCGAGGTGCCGTGTCGGGGTCGGGGTTTTTTCTCTTTTTTCTTTTCTTCTTCTTCCTCTTCTTTCTTTTCTTCCTTTTCTTCCTTTTTTTTCCTTCTTCTTCTTCTTCTTCCTCCTTTCCTTTTTCCTCTTTTTCTTCTCCTCCTCTCCTCTTTTATCTTCTTCTTCTTCCTCTTCTTCTTTTTTCTTCTCCTCCTCCTCCTCTTCTTCTTCTTCCTTTCCTTTTTTCCTCTTCTTCTTCTCCTCCTCTCCTCTTTTTTTCTTCTTCTTCTTCTTCTTTTTTCTTCTCCTCCTCCTCTTCTTCTGTTTCTTCTTATTATTATTATTTTTTGTTCTTTTTCTTTTTTATTTTTCCTTTTTTTTCATCTTCTTTTCTTCTTTTTTTTCTTCTAGGTTTTTTTTCTACCTAAATGTCTAAATATTTTTTCCTATTTACCCAAACACCTAAACAACTATTTGCAAAACATCTAAAAACAGAAAACTAAATATCTAATTAGAAAAACAGAAAAAAAAATTAAAAGGGGGGCAGGGGAAGCTCACCAGAGAGGGCCAGGGGGCAGGGCGGCCGGCGGCGAGGAGAGGAGGCCGGCGGCGAGGAGAGGAGGCCGCCGGGGAGGGGGCGGCGGCGGCAGGAGGGCCGTGAGGAGGGGGCGGCGCCGCGGTGCTGGAGGTGCGCCACGGGGAGGGGGCGGCGGCGGCGGTGAGAGAGGGGGGGAGGGGTCGGCGGCGAGAGGGCGGGAGGGGGCGGCGAGAGGGCGGGGAGGGGGCGGCGGCGGCGGCGGCGGTGAGAGAGGGGAACGGGCGCGGGTGTGAGAGACAGAGAGGTGAGAGAAAGAGAGAGAGGCGGGAGGCGCGGGGGGGTGGCGAAAATTAAGCCCCCTCTTTGCCGTCTGCTGGCAGACGGCAAAGTTCTTTGTCGTCTGCCAGCAGATGGCAAAGAGGGGGGCCGTTAGCCCGTCCCCGCCGTTACACTGTGGGGCCCCCCTCACCTCTTTGCCGTCTGCTGGCAGACGGCAAAGAAGTGGCCCGTGTGACCTGGCAAGTGCAGTACCAAGTGGGACCACTTTGTTCTTTGCCGTCTGCTGGCAGACGGCAAAGAACTCTTTGCTGTCTGCCAGCAGACGGCAAAGAAGTGCAGATGGCAAAGAGCCTCTTTGCCATCAGCATGTTCTTTGCCGTCTGCTTTATAAAAGCAGACGGCAAATATCCTCTTTGCCATCTGCCAGCAGACGGCAAAGAGCTGGCAGATGGCAAAGTCCCTGATTCTAGTAGTGAGGGATGCCCAGTCCCACAATGAATCAAAAATAATAATAACAAAATTCCTTGGAAAGTGTTGGTATGGAAGGCACCCGTGGATACAGCTAGCCATGGATTGTGAAAGAATGGTGGAAAGGAAATGAATTTTAATTTATGTTTGGGAACCGCCTATAATGTGTCTAGCATGGAAGAAATTGGGAACTTTCGGTCGTAGCGTTGACAGGAAAATCATGCCTCTCAAAATAATTTTATCTCTCTGATTTAAGCTTTGAGCTCTAGCACCTCTGCAAATCTCTGCTTCCCTCTGCGTAGGGCCTATCTATTTTACTTTTATGCATTTTTAATTTTATTGAGTCTCCATCTTCTCTTATAAATCACCAACTGGAGAGCACTATTGTCATACTTGTGCATTGGGTGTAGTTAATGTTGAGTGTCTTTCATGAATGGATCAATGACTGAGCATAATGGGCTAGGGATAACTTTCTTTAGCGTTGATATTTTGAAAGACATAGTTGGTTGTTAGTATGCTTGAGTATTGATGTCTTTATATCAAATTATAGACTATTGCTTTGAATCACTCGTGTCTTAATATTCATGCCATAATTAAATTATATGATCAAGATTATGTTAGGTAGCATTCCACACGAAAAATTATCTTTTTTATCATTTACCTACTCGAGGACGGGCAGGAATTAATCTTGGGGATGCTGATATGTCTCCATCGTATCTATAATTTTTGATTGTTTCATGCTAATATTCTACAACTTTCACATATTTTTGGCAACATTTTATATTATTTTTGGGACTAACATATTGATCCAGTGCCTAGTGCCAGTTCCTGTTTTCTGCTTGTTTTTTGTTTCGTAGAAAATCCATATCAAACGAAGTCCAAATGCAATAAATTTTTACGGAGAATTATTCTGGAATATATGTGATTTTTGGGAGGTGGCATATATATCCCACAGCCTCCACAAGCCACCTGGGCGCGGGCCCCCCGGCACGCGGTGGTGCCTCGTGGGCACATCGTAAGTCGGTTGGGGCTCTTCTTCGGCCGCAAGGAAGCTAATATCCAGAAAAAATCGTGTTAAAATTTCAGCCCGATCGGAGTTACGGATCTCCGGGAATTTAAGAAACGGTGAAGGGCCAGAAAACAGGGACGCGAAACAGAAGAGAACAGAGAGAGAGATCCAATCTCGGAGGGGCTCTCGCCCCTCCGGGTGCCACGGAGGCCAAGGACCAGAGGGGAAAACCTCCTCCCATCTAGGGGGGAGACCAAGCAAGAAGAAGAAGGAGGGGTCTCTCTTCCCCTCTCTCCCGGTGGCGCCAGAACGCCGTCGGCGCAACCATCGTGATGGCGATCTACACCAACAACTTCGCTGCCGTCAACACCAACTCTCTCCCCCTTTATGCAGTGGTGTACCCTCTCTATTCCCGCTGTAATTCTCTACTTGAACATGGTGCTTAAGGCCACATATTATTATCCAATGATGTGTGGCAATCCTATGATGTTTGAGTAGATTCGTTTTGTCCTATGGGTTGATTGATGATCGTGATTGATTTGAGTTGTATGTTTTATTTTGGTGCTGTCCTATGGTGCCCTCCGTGTCGTGCAAGCATGAGGGATCCCCGCTGTAGGATTTGCAATACGTTCATAATTCTCTTATAGTGGGCGGCTAGAGTGACAGAAGCTTACACCTGAGTAAGGGGGTTGTTGCATATGGGAGTAAAGAGGACTTGTTACTTAATGCTATGGATGGGTTTTACCTTAATGATCTTTGGTAGTTGCAGATGCTTGCTAGAGTTCCAATCATAAGTGCATATGATCCAAGTACGGAAAGTATGTTAGCTCATGCCTCTCCCTCATATAAAATTGCAATAATGATTACCGGTCTAGTTATCGATTGCCTAGGGACAAATCCTTCTCTTGTGTTACAAAAGCTATCTACTAAACAACTAACTTCTATCATCTTGCAAATTACTCGTAGTTTTATTTCCTCTAAGTACTTCTAGTTTTATTCTTGCAAACCTATCCTATCACCTACAAAATAGTTTCATACTTGTTCTAGGTAAAGCGAACGTTAAGCGTGCGTAGAGTTGTATCGGTGGTCGATAGAACTTGAAGGGAATATTAATTCTACCTTTAACTCCTCGTTGGGTTCGACACTCTTATTTATCGAAAAAGCTACAATTGATCCCCTATACTTGTGGGTTATCATGCACCTTATTTGATGCATGGTAGACGTATTTTATAGGGTGATCCCTCACAGAAAATAACAAGTAGTTAGTTTTCATCCAAGTGTAGCAGCGTATGGAATACATGGCATCTCAAGGTGCGCCATGACACATGGGTATGATAGATTTGCCGTGTATAAGGCGGGCGTGAACGGTTCACGTAGCAGGAACACTTGGTTGTCTTGACGAACTTACCAAGAGAGTCTTGAGTTTGGAACATGACCATCGAAACTTGGACAAGAATCGCATGGAGACGTGATTGGCAAGTTGGACTACCGGTCTAATTATTTCATCATCAGTGATGTTACGTCAATGGTGGAGTAATTAACACATGGATCTTGAATCGCTAGTAATCAATTATGAGGGATACTGATTTTAGTGGGAGCACACTGTAGATTAAAGTTGTTAATTTGAGTTGCAAGTAATTATGAACAATGTCTAAATGAGTTTGCATATTTCATTGTAGATAAGATGTCACACAACACCACCTTTAAATTCAGACCGATGCTTCAGAAAGAGAAGCTGACTGCATCTGGCGACAACGATCCGTACTGGATTCGTAACTTGAGGATTGTCCTCAGGAGTGCTAAGAAAGAATATATATACCCATGCATCTCTTCCTGAGGCCCCTGGCGACCACGCCACAAAGAATGAAAGAAATGTCTATGAAACCAAGAGTGACAATTCCATAGCAGTACAATGCCTGGTGCTTGCAAGCATGGAGCCAAAACTTCAAAAACGTTTTGAGAACTTTGGTGCCTACGATATTGTCATGGAGCTGAACACTTTGTTTCAGCAGCAAGCAAGGGAAGAACATTTTGAGATAACTAAGGCCTTATGTGAATGCAAGATGGTAGAGGGAAGTTCAGTGAGCCAGCATGTGCTCAAGTTAGCTTCATACGGGTAGAGATTGGAATCTTTGGGATTTCCGATCCCCGCCATGCTGGGCACTGATCTTGTCCTTCAGTCACTCCCACCGAGCTATACTGGCTTTATCATGAATTATAACATGAATGGGATGGACAAGATTGTGAATGAATTGTTCGCAATGGTCAAGACTGCAGAAGTTGGAATACAGAAGGACGCCAACCATGTGATGGTGGTGAACAAAACCACTAGTTTCAAGAAGAAGGGCAAGGCCAAGGGCACCAGTAAAACTGACACAAGGCCTATGGGTGGCGTCATTTCAGATATTGAGTGCTACCTCTATAAGCAAAATGGCCACTAGAAGAGAAACTGTAAGAAGTATCTGGCAGAGAAGAAGAAGACTAGATAGTCCAGCTCAGGAATGACTGCCATACACGTTATCGATGTTTTCCTTGCCAGTCTTCACTATAATTTGTGGTATTGGATACTGGATCAGCTGCTCACATTTGCAACTTGGCGCAGGGACTATAGAGGCCACGAAGACTAGCAAAGAATGAGGCGCAGATGCGCGTCGGGATCGGAACTGAAGTTGTTGTTCAAGCCGTCGGCGTTCTACCTTTATATCTACCTTTGGGATTTGTATTAGAGCTTAGAGATTGTTGCTACGTTCCGGCCTTATGCAAGAACATTATATCAGGATCTTGTTTATTGCAAAGTGGTTATTCGTTTAAGTGAGAGAACAATGGTTGTTCCATATATTGAAATGGTATGTTTTATGGTTGTGCACCTATTAAGAATGGGTTGTTTATTATGGATCTTGAATGTAGTAATCACATGTTTAACTTTGATGTTAAACATCTTAAAATGATTAATAAAACAAATACCACATTTTGGTGGCACTGCCGTCTAGGTCATATAAAAAAGAAACACATGAAGAAACTCCATACTGATGGCATTTTGGAGTTATTTGATTTTGAATCATATGACAATTGCGAATCTGTTCTGATGAGAAAAATGAGTAAGATGCCGTTCACTGGCCATATGGAATGAGCGAGCGACTTGTTGGAAATCATACATATTGATGTGTGAGGTCCAATGAGTGTACCGGGAAGCGGTGGATTTATCTACTTTGTGACTTTTACTGATGACTATTGTAGATTTGGTTATATTGACTTAATGAGACAGAAGTCTGAAACTTTGAAAAGTTCAGAGAATTTTAGAATGAAGTAGAAAATTATCATAATAAGAAAATCAAATTTCTGCGATCAGATCATGGAGGAGAATATTTGACTTATGAGTTTTGCGAGCATCTTAAGAGTCGTGGAATTGTTTCACAACTTACGCCACCCGAAGCACCACAGAGGAATAGAGTGTCCGAGAGACATAATCGAACCTTGTTAGACATGGTGAGATCTATGATGTCATTAACTGAACTGCATTTATCTTTTTGGGGTTACGTTTTAGAAAGTGCTGCTTTTACACTGTATAGAGTGCCATCGAATCTATTGAAATGATGCCATATGAGACATGGAATGGGAAGAAACCCAATTTGTATTTTCTTAAAATTTGGGGATGCGATGAATATGTAAAATATTTACAGCCTAATAAGTTCGATCCAAAATTAGACCAGAGCTACTTTGTTGGTTATCCCAAAGAAACTGTTGGGTATTACTTCTATCACCGAACCGAAGGAAAGTGCTTGTCGCAAAAATGGAGTATTTCTCGAGAAAGAATTTCTCACGAAAGAGGTGAGTGGGAGGACAATACAACTCGACGAGATTGGGGAATCTTCAGTGTCAGATCAAAGGGCTGGGTCGCCAAAAGTTGTTTCGGAGGTCAGTCCTGCGACTGAACCGGAAGCTTCTACCTGTGATGTAGAAATATCAGTCGAAACTGTGACTGAACCACGCAGGACAGGAAGAATTCGTTTTCAACCTCAAAGGTATGAGGATGAAGTTTTCTTACTAGGAAATGATGAACTAGTGAACAACAAAGTGGCAATGGCGAGCCCTGACTCCGAGAAATGGCTCGAAGCCATGAAATCCGAGATAGAATCCATGTACGAGAATCAAGTTTGGAACTTGGTTGACCCTCCAGAGAGTGAGAGGCCAATTGAATGTAAATGAATCTATAAGAAGAAAACAGACTCTGATGGAAATGTGTCTGTTCATAAAGCTCGACTTGTCGCAAAGGGTTTTCGACAAATTCAAAGAATTGACTATGACGAGACATTCTCGCAGGTAGCAATGCTTAAGTCCGTTCAGATTTTGCTAGCAATTGCTACATATTTCAACTACGAGATATGGCAGATGGACGTCAAAACGGCTTTCCTTAACAGAAATTTAACCGAGGATGTGTATATGATATAGCTCGAGGGTTTTGTCAATCCAAAGGATGCTAGAAAGGTGTGCAAACTTCAGAGATCCATCTATGGACTGAAGCAAGAATGAAGGTGTTGGAATCTTCATTTTGATGAAGTGGTCAAATGGTTTGGCTTCATCAAGAATGGCGAAGAGGCTTGTGTTTACAAGAAAGTAAGTGGGAGCGCGATAGCATTTCTAATACTACATGCGGATGACATATTGTTGATTGGGAATGACATAAAATTTCTTAACCCGATGAAAGAGTCATTGAAAAATAGTTTTTCGATAAAAGACTTGGGCAAAGCGGCCTACATATTGGGCATAAAGATCTATGGAGATACATCAAGACGCCTGATAACGCTAAGCCAAAGCACGTACATTGACAACGTACTAAAGAGGTTTAGTATAGAAAATGCCAAGATGGGGTTCTTGCCAATGTCACATGGCACTTTGTTGTGGAAGAGACATTGCCCGGAAACCACTGATGAGCGAGTATGAATGACTAAGATTCCATATGCTTTCAGAATTGGATCTATCATGTACGCCATGATTTGTACAAGACCAAATGTTTTCCCATGCTCTAAGTGTGATGAGCAGGCACTAGAATGCTCCGGGAATGGATCATTGGACAACAGTTAAAAAAAATTAAAAGTACCTTAACAGGACTAAGGAAATGTTCTAGTGTATGGAGCAAATGTTCTAGTGTATGGAGCAGATGAAGAGCTCATTGTAAAGGGTTCCAGTGATGCAAGTTTTATGAATGATCCAGATGACTTTAAATCTCAGTCAGGCTTTGTTTTCACAATCAATGGTGGCGCAGTGAGCTAGAAATGTTTCAAGCAAAGAACTGTGGTGGATTCTACAACAGAGGTAGAGTACATGGCTGCTTCAGAAGCTGCGAAGGAGGGTTAATTGATTAAGAAGTTCATCGCCGAGCTAGGTGTGGTTCCTAGTGCACTGGATCCCATGGAACTCTATTGTGATAATAGTGCTATTGTGGCCTAGGCTAAGGACCCAAGGTCCCAACAGAAATACATACATATTGAATGTCAATTCCACATAATTCAAGATTTTGTGGAGCGTGGAGACATAAAGCTATGCAAGATTTACACGGACCTGAATGTGTCAGATCCGTTGACGAAGCCTCTACCACGAGTAAATCATGAGCAACATCGGAATGCCACTTGTGTTAGGGAACTTATGTAACTAGATTATTGACTCTAGTGCAAGTGGGAGACTGTTGGAAATATGCCCTAGAGGCCATAATAAAGTATTTTTTTTCCATGTTCGTAATTAAAGTTTATATTTCCATGCTATAATTGTGATGGTTCTTGAATGTGAGATTAAGAGGAAAACTCAGTTGCGTGTGTGGAAATATAAACACCAAAAGTATCCCTAGTCTCTCCTCTAAGACTAACTCATGTATTGCAGATGATCCTAGTTCCCTAATCATAGGGCATTGTTAAAGTAACAAGGATGCCGGCAATAATGAGAAACCATTGTTGGCAGAACAATGGTGTTGGTTAGACACAACTTATAATATAATGCGAGATCCCATCGTCACTATGTTATCGGTATTATCATATTATGTGTTACCATTTACTCGCGTCTTTAGACCATGAGAATATGAAGACTTTCATACCGGATGGTTACTTTGGCATTGCCAAACGTTACCCGTAACTGGGTAATCATAAAGGTAGCTTACGGCTATACCGGAAAGTATGTGAAGGTGCTAGATAGATCAAGACTGGGATTTGCTCCTCCGACGATCAAGAGATACTCTCCGGGCCCACTCGGTATTACGGTATCCATCATCGTCCGGCCAGACACAAGCGTAATAGGGATGACGGGGATACTGGAATACGAAAACAAGAAAAGAGAACAAAACTGGTAACGAGGATAACTTGTTATAGTGATCAAAGAGTTGCTTCACAAAGCTACCAATAAAAGTCTCGCCTGGGGTTTTGTAATGTATCTGGAAGCAAAGGGAATTTTGTGTGGAAACAAAAGGTTTGCTCGATGAAGATCTTCGTGAATATGTGGGAGTTATCATGGGTGTCCAGATCCCGTTGTTAATTATTGACCGGAAGGTCTTCCGGGTCATATCCGCATATTACCGAACTTGTAGGCTCACACGCTTAATGACTAGTGGGTTTTTGGAGAACTAGGAATCATAGGAGTATGAGAGAAGGGCACTGGAAGTGTTGTGGATGATCTCGGAAGTGTTCCAGGAGGTCCCGGGAATGGCCCGGTAAGTCATGGAAGGCCTAGGAAGCCACTGGAAAGGTTTGGAACCTTTTGGAATGTTCCATAGGGTCCTAGTGGGCTGACCCCTTGTCTAGCCGAAGAGGCAACGCCCACATGGGTCCTAATGGGCCACAAAGGGGTGTGCCACCTGCTGGCTTGGGGGGCAAGCCAGGAGGCAGAGTCGCAGGAGGACTAGACCTACTAGTGGGCCGGCCTAGAGAGGAGCCCCTCCTCCAAGTCGTCCACCCCCTAGGTTGTCTATAACTAGGGGGCACACCCTAAGGACACACCAATCCTTTGGAGCACGGCCCCCTGCTGCCCTGCGCCTCCTCTCTCTCTCTTTCTCTCTCTCTCTCTCATCTAGATTGATCTAGACGGAGAACACCGCTAGGTGCATCTCCTCCCTCTAATTCTTCCGTCCATTTTCTATGCTGGTCCACGGAGTGCTGCCGAACCTCTAGATCAATATGCGTGGATACCTGGGAGGTATCGTCTTCTTCGGTACTAGATCAGCGGATCATCTAGGTGAAATTCTCGTGGTTGGGAGGTGTAACCTAGATGCGGGAACCGGCAAATCTTCACCAACATCTACTCTGCTTCTGCTACGTTATGTTTGGTGAGACTGGTCAATCCTTGCATCTTCATAGTGCTCCTGGGTGTGATCATACTGTAATACTTTTTATTACGTAGTACGTTCCCCTACACAAACATCGACTGCATGTCACTTCACCTTGATGTGCCTAGAGAAGAGCATTGTTTTATAATAAGTCTAGGAGGGGAGGCCAAAGTGATAGAATACCATTACTTGAATTTATGAGTTGTGGCATGAGGGTTGAATGGGGATCCCAAAACTTAAAGCTATGGTTAGACATTGTCTGAATTATTCTTAGTGGTTGTGGATGCTTGCTAAGGGTATAATCATAAGTTTGTGTGAGTCAATGGTTTTGCAGCACATAAGTTTGGCTATATCCACATAACAAGAATCAGTGCAACCAATTATGAGCTTATCAACTAGGTGACATTCCTATCATCCTCAAGAATGATTTAGTCCACAAAAGAAACACAACCGGCTTGTGCTTAGCACAATTAAGGATTGGGCCACTTGTTGCACTCTTCTACTTTCATTGTTCTTTCAACACTTGCAATCGTTCAGTCCATCAAAACACACAACTGCCACTCTTTTCAGCAACTGCAGTGATTCCTAGCTATTTTCCACGTGCCAATTCCTTCTGCTCCTCAATGGGATCGACAACTCTACTTATAAAAAAAGATCTACAACTGAAAGATTATGGGTAATCAACCGCCCCAAGTTGTTGTGCTCAATTGTTATGGATGAGGCAAACCTTGAAAGATTATGGGATCACAATGTAACACCCCTAGGGGTTAACTATAGTGACCACATGCTAATCATGCCATGTCATCATATTTTTATTAAGCCAAAATGCCACTTGACTCAAATCAAAGTTAAATTCAAACTCAAAATATAAGTCAAATTATTATTTCTTCAAACATGAAAATTAAAGTGTTCATGTTTTTGCAAATAATCAGTAGGTAATTGTCATAAAGGAACCAACATTAATTGAAGTAATTAAATGACCTTAATTAATTAAAACAGAGACCAAAACAGCTTTATTTAATCCAATTTCATTTATGCAAAATTAAAATGAAATCATTATGCTTCCAAACTTTTTGTGGCAGAACCAGATATTGCCTAGTATTTATTCTGGCCAATAGCACATTTTGCAAAACTAATTTAGTGCAAGAATTAATGGCAAAACAGTAGCTAAGGCAATTACAGAAAAGAATAAAAAGGGAAGTGACGAATAGCACTGTGCACTTATGGCCCATATGAGCAGCGCATGGCCCAGCCCGCCAAGCCATCACCTCCTACCTCCTGCTCACCTCCCCTCGCTGTCAGCACGCCCCCTCTCCCCTGCTTGACAACGAGGCGCTGCCGAGCCACTGGGCGGATAAGAGCGAGGCCAGGGCACCCCCAAGCGAGCCCCTAGCGCCGTCTCCCCCTCTCTCCCTTGCTCTTCCACCTCGGCCGAACCCGCCATGGACGCCCCCCTGTAGCTCACACGGCCACCGGCCTCCCCAAGCCCCGAGACTGTGTCCTGGAGCATCATCGACGATGGCTACTTCGTCCCCGTGCATCGTCTCGAGTAGCACATCGTCAGAGCGTCGCCATCGAGAGCATCTTCCCGTCGGCCACCGCGCGCCATCTCCGTCGATCCCCGCCGCTCGAGTGCGCCACCCGTCGCCGCTGCTCGGCTGTCATCGTAGTGGTCGTTGCCAGCCCCTTTTGCTCGCGTCGGTGCCTTCTACGGGTGCGGCTCGCTGCCCGCGCTCGAAAGAGCCTTCTCCCGGGCCAAATGGTGGCCGGGAGCACCCTCCCCGTGCGCCACCGCCGTGCGGCTCGGTCGCCAGAGTGCGCCGGCGCGCGCACGCTCTGTTTAAACCCGGCTGAGCCGACGTGGCATATTAGTTAGCACTAATGACCCTCCTAACCCCACTGATGCGTGGGCCACATGCCACTAACTAATGTAGTTAGTATTTAAGCTAAACACTAATTAGTACACTGTGTCACTGACAACCCGGGCCCACAGCACTATACACTGTCTCACCAGTCAACCGTTGACTGCTGACGCAGCAGTCAACGGGACCCACTATCAGCCTCACATAGCCCTCATGTGGGTACACTTTCGGGTGCGTTTAGTATTTACTGTTCTGGATAATTCGAATTAAAATTAATTCCAGAAAATCCAGAAAATGATTAAAACTTTGAAAAAATATATAAAATAAACCGTAACTCGGATGAAAGTAATTTATATATGAAAAATGATCAGAAAAATATGACAAATCCGAATATGCCCTCCACATACCTATCACATGTCTCTAACATACCGAACGTTGAACATTTGCTACCGAAACAGCTAAATGAATAGTGTTCGGAGCTGGAAAAATATTACCGGATATTTTCCCGCTCCGAGTAAAATACTTAGTACTGCATTAGAACACCCCTAGCACTGCATATTGCCATGTCATGCATCTCTGTTGCATTTGTTGCCGTGTATTTATTGTTTCTTCCCCCTCCTTCTCTCCCGATGGACCCCGAGACTGCCGACGACACTGCTGAGTACGACTACGTCGTCGACGACCAGACCCCTTCAGCAGAGCTCCCAGGAAAGCAAAACCCCCTTGATCATTTAGATATTGCCTACTCCTTCTCTCTATTGCTTGCATTAGAATTGCTTTTGTTGATATTCCGATAGCTCCTATTCTGATGCATAGCCTGATTTCGTCGCCTACTGTTGATACCTTACCTGCTATCCTATGAGGCTTAGTTAGGTATGCTATGTTTCATCAGCTGGCCCTTCACCCTTGTCCGTTTGCTAGGTTTGTTATCGGGCCGTGGTGACTTTGGGTGATGATCACGGAAATGTTACATTACTGCAATACTTTAAACTGTTAAAGTCGGGCCGGCTCCAAGAGTGCCCGCGAGATAATGAAACAAGACGGGTTGAACCCATGGGTACCCGCGAGTGATATTGTGGTGGAACGACAGGGCAGGTGGAGACCATCTAGGAGAGAGGTGGGCCTGGTCCTTGGTCGTAGTCCGTCGATTACCAAGTCGGAGCGACAGGAATCCTGTTCGTCTCTGCGAGTTACTAAAACACGCCTAACGGATTTGGGTATTTGATCTGAGTTGGCCACTGGCCTATACGCACTACCACCAGGCGGGATAATAGTTTAATGGGGCCCTCTATCTCGTACGTTCCTTCCGAAAGCGATCCAGATGTCACAGTTCAGAGATGCGGGCTGATTGTTGGGGTGAGCTGGTTACGTCTGTTGGTGCTTCCACAGTCGCGCTTGGGCCCCGGCCAGTCTCGCAACGTGCAGGAGTGCAGAGGGCGATGAGCCCAAGACCCCTTCGCACTTAGGATTTAGACCGGCGTGTTGACCTCTCTGGAGAGTCTAGGTTGGTCTACGGCATGTCGATTACCCGAGGCCGGGCATTACCCAGCAAGTGTGTCCGGCCAGATGTAATCGAGCGTGTTGGGTAACAGTAGTGCACCCCTGCAGGGAAGTAATCTATTCGAATTGCCATGTCCACGGTAATAGGACGCTCGGAGTTGTATCTGATCTACTACAACTATGAATGGATACTGTTACAATGTTAAACTGTTACTACTGCTCTCGGGATCACTTTCTCGCAGTGTAGTCGAGGAAGGATCTCAGGGCATTGTTTATATATACTTATTATTATATGCTGTTGTGTTCTACTCTCTTCTGATGCTGCAAGATTGCTTCAAGATGCTAGTCTTCGATAGGCTAGGCCTTTCCACCTCTATTCCGGCATTTCTGCAGTTTAGTCCTAAGATATAGCCCCATTCCTTTCATACCGATGCATACTTAGTATAGTTCTGATGTAAGTCTTGCGAGTACTTTGGATGAGTACTCACGGTTGCTTTGCTTCCTTCTTTTCCCCTACCCGGTTGCTGCGATCAGACGACGGAGTCCAGGAGCAGGAGATCCCCGGAGGCACCTACTACTACGTTTAGCCCGCCGAGCAGGAGTAGTTCGGAGGCCCTAGGCAGGAGGCCTTCACCTTTTCGATCATTGTCGCTGTTATGCTAGCCTTCTTAAGGCAAACTTGACTAACTATGCCTGTACCCAGATAATATTTGGTTGTATGACTTATGTATTCGGGTCCTCGTGACCCCTGGTTTGTAATTTGAAGATTTATGTTTAAATTTGTGTTTAGAGTTGTGTTGTGATATCTTCCCGTGAGTCTCTGATCTCGATCGTGCATGTTTGCGTGTTTGATTAGTGCACGGTCGAGCAGGGGCGCCACACACAAGGAACTAGGTGCCTCTGCTATGTGACAATGAGAGTGCTATCAAGATTACCAACAACCCCGCTCAACATAGCCGCACCCAGAATATTTACATTCATCATCATTTCCGATAGGATCATGTTTATCCAAGGTGATATCATCATATCTCATGTTGGGACGGATCATCAACTGACCGAGATAGTTACCAAGCCCGTGGATGAAGCAAGATTTTGTTAGTTGAGGCATGAACTTGGTATCTTGGATCCACAAAACTTGGCTTAAAGTATTGCATGCATTCAAGAACTTAGCTTTTATCTTGCTTAGATGTAGGCATGTAAATAGGGAGAGAAATTCAATTCTTGAATCTTCATGCCCCTATATGATGCATAAAGTAAGAAAATCTAGCATGTAGTCATTTTCCATATGACTAGTGTGCTTTAAGATGGAGTAGTGATATTGGGTCCAAGGTTAAAATCTTCGCGGTGCACGTCACATATACTCTAACATGGAGGCCAAGGCCGCCGCACCCCTCATGTGAGGGGTTAGAGCTTATTTGGTTCTTATGTGAGCTAAAGGCTCTATATGCCACTATATGCTAATATGGGCAAAATACTCAATCTTTGGTTTTTATGTTACGACTTGCAAAGTAAGTGTATATGCTCCTATAAACATCCCTAGATAGGTTGTAACCTAAGCCATTTCCTCTCTTCCTAAAAATGTGCTTCTATTCTACATGGGATTCTTTTGTTTCCAGAGTTCTTGCGAGGCCTGAGACTCCCAGCCAATCTAGCCTTGAGTCTAGGGGTGGTTTTATTTCTGCGTGTCAGCGCAGGGCCAGAGTGTCCGGGGCGTTTCGGCTGGATACACTGGGTGCCTAATTTTAGGACAGATAAGGGGGTCGCGGGGGAGGTGGTTCTTCAACCGTCCTTACTCACCTCCCCCATGCCAAGCCCTAACCCTAGCCACCGCCACCTCGCCATGCACTCTGCGGGCGCAATCCAACCACTCCCGGGCCATGCTTTTCCTCCTCACTGCCCACCCCCCCCCCACCCCCCCACTCCCAATCTATCTCTCCCATGTGGTATCTTCACCATTACTGGAGGGAAAGGTCCATTTTGGATATGGTTCTTCGTCGTGCCCAAGGCATCTCAAGCAGCGACGCCTTATCCCATCAGACCCAAGTTAGGGGGAGATGGGACGCAATGATGGTTCCAACACACCGCCCCACGCTGGAGATGCTCCACATGGTACTTTTTTTTTGTGGGATTCATCATTTTCCTTAAACTTGAAGACTTAGGGAAATTATCCTCACATATTCTGGCACCTAAGCACTATGTAGCATCAAGGGTATCTTACTCCAATTCCATTCGCGAAAAAAAATGCGCGGGAAAATTTAATTTTTGCGCTGGCCATGTGGAATTATTTTTCCTCACACTCGGAGACTTTGGGCCATTGTGGACAAAGTATCCTGGGGGTGGACAAAGACCAAATTCTCCCGTGTTTTGTTTCTCAGACTTTTGCCTTCAGTTTGGGAATCCATGTACTTTTCTTGTCTACTTACCCCCATTTCATAGAGGTTGCCAAGTCTCGTGTGCAACGCCAGATAAAAACTCCCGTTACCTAACCTCTGGAAATGCACCAGATGGGTGTGAATGACAATAAGTGGCGTAGATGTCATATGGAAAAAAATTGGGCAACTCTATAGAATTAAAATAAAAGAAATGATATTTTACCTTATCTAGCACAATAAAGTATGGCATATTAGGGAATACTAATCATTTCATCATAGAAATACTTGAAATAAATTCTTTACCAAATTTTCTAGTTATCATGATAGTAATGTTAAAGATTGATTTCCTATTTTTAGGGTAAAGATTTAATTCGTGGGCCCATTAGTTATGACTAAACTATTCTTACACCTTTTGAAGCATTGATATATAGTCATGTAGTATATATTCCCTAGTGACTTGCTGAGTACTTTATCTTCACCCTTGTGTAGGGTAACGCAGCAAAAAACAAAAATAATCCGACCTACACACCAGCCAAGGACCACTATGAAGATGCATACAAGGTTTGATCTGATCGTTACCAACTCATAGCGCAGCGGAAGTAGAGTTGGTGAAGATCATTGATGCAGATCCCCGCAGCTAGGAATTTACAACCTCCCAACCACGAGGATTTTCTCCCTCGGACAGCCCTCGGACAGAACTTCGGGCAGATCCTCGGATAGATCCTCGGCCACTCCCTCGAACTAAGATCGAAACTACAACCTCTCTATCGAGTTGCACACATCTGGTGTCAACTATCCAGCAGGGCTTCGTAGTCCAGAACTAGGCCCTACCGGAGACTAGACAACCTTTCGGCAACATAAAACTCTT
This sequence comes from Elymus sibiricus, assembly GCA_039707655.1. NCBI lineage: Eukaryota > Viridiplantae > Streptophyta > Magnoliopsida > Poales > Poaceae > Elymus > Elymus sibiricus. The sequence continues at coordinate 4,432,323 of CM077674.1, read as the reverse complement.
TCGTGGAGGGAGAGAAAGAATGCCAGATCATTGATGGCTTGTGTGGAGAGAAAAATTGAGTGAAATGGAGAGCCCTCTCCACCTCTATTTATAGTGGGAGCAAGGGGTAGAGGCTTGGGGTGGAAGACCAAAAGGGGCTTGGATATTTTCCACCAAAAGCTAGAAAAAATGGAAAAGAGGAGCTCCATGGAGAAGCTCCTCCTTGGCTGTCCACGTATGTGTCCCCCCCCTTTTTTGCGGGTACCCACCACCCCATGTCACCCTCCACAACTTTAAGGACAATGCCCCAAAGGGTGGCTTTCCAAAAAGCCACCAAAAGGGGGTTGTACCCTAATAGTGTTCCTTACATCATCATCCCAGGATTCGTGGGATCTTGTCCCCTCAAACTAGGACAAGATTTTTCCGCGGCCGATTACTTTTCCGTCGTCTCCGAAACTTTTCCGGTTTTTCTCTCTAAAACATTTTCGTTGGCTCCGAAACTTTTCCCGTGACTTTCTCTATAACTCCCTGTCTATTACTCATCAGATAGATGACCCTTAAGTGTGTGACCCTGTAGGTTCGGCGAAGTATAGATATGACCGGAACACTTTCCGATCAATGATCAATAGCGGAACCGTGGACATCCATATTGATCCCTATACCCACACGAATAAATATTCGAGTGAACCAGTAGTTACCGTATGCTGTTCCTGTTGCTTCGCAATATGTTACAAAAACCCGAGGTGAGATTTATCGGCATCCTCGTGAATCAACAACTTGTTCACTATGCCAGTTTCCGCGTAACTGGTTTTGTTCTCTTTTCTCATTCCCGTGTTTCAGCATCCCTGTGATCAAATCACACTGTGTCTGGCCAGACGATGATGGATACCGTAACACCGAGTGGGCCCAAAGGATATCTCTCCATCGTCGGAGGAGCAAATCCCAAACTTGAGCTATCAAGTTCCTTGTCATACTTTTCCGTGAACCCGTAAGCCACCGTAATAGCCACCCTTTTACGGATGACGTTTAACAAACCCCAAGTTCACGAAGCAAGTATGAAGGAACCTGATACTCTCATGGTCTAATGAATTATGCAAACCCTTAACTTTCTTTGTGTTATTTACCATTAACTTGTGACGAATATATTTCATAGCATAACATCAATTTGGGTCGATTCAACACAAGTGTTCTTCTAACATTGTGTCCTCAAAGTTGCTGGCATAGACATGCCCATGATCAGGAAAACGTAATCATCATGCAACACTTGAGCTAGTCTTAGAGGCATGACTATGAATATATTTTACCGTTTATTATTCCACACGTGCATATGGATTTTCCTCTGAGACTTTATGGATATACGGTCTCAAGGACCATTGCAGTTATAGCATGGAATATAAACATAATTACAAACATAGAAATAAATAATAACAATTATTATTGCCTCTAGGGCATATTTGCTACACCTTGCCCATTTCAAATACCAGATGCATCATATAATGAAGAACAGCAAGTTTGTGATGAAAGTTACTTTGTTGGAGAAGACTATGAGTTTTAGGTCTTTCTCACCGATCGTAGTTTCTTTTGCTTGTAATATAAATAAATTTGGGCTCTGTAAACTAAAACCGCTGTTAAGCATAATTTACCTCTGTAATAAAGTTGCTGTATTTGATGGTTTGGGTACGTAATCATTATGTAATCTATAATTATCAATGAAAAAAATAGCGCGCTACAAGATTTAGCGCCTCCCTTCTCCAGATGCTATATAAGTTATAGCGTGCTAATAGCGTCTTATATTTGAAAATAGCGTTTTGCATGAGAATGTCAAATATATCACAGAATTTAAGGCTTCCATAATTTGCAAGGAAAGGGAATACTCCTAATTTAACAGAGAAGCATATGAGAGCTAGGCTCAGGGCATGTACACTCCTAATTTGCATGGAAAGGGAACAGTCCTAATTAAACAGGGAAGCATATGAGAACCACAGCTAGCTCACCTCACAAGAGCACAAAGGAAAGCAAGAAAGAACCACTCCTGGGAATTACAGATTTTAAATCATGGCTCCGAATTTTTGGGGCGTGACAGTGCTAGTCCTCAATATGTTGGCATTGCTATCATATCAGATTTGCATCTCCCTTTTTTAAGGATTTGCTAGACCTCAAACACATTGATGACGTTGAAGACTGTCTCCAATCTTTTCATTTTAATTTCACTCATTGTATTTGTGTCCTAGCTTAAGAACTTGACGATAAGCTCACAGTAAGAGTTTCGGTCCCGGACATGTTGCCTTATGTATAAATAGGCACTGAATTCTTTACAATTGACAGTTAGAGAAAGTAGCAGGAACAGTGAGAGCACAGGGTCTACATGATAATTGATGCATGCGGCATCTTATTGTAAAACTGATTATTTGAGTCTTAATGTTCCTGATTCTCATTGAAGTTGCATCGCATCACTCAAGGGATCACCAGATTTTTGCGAGATACGAAATTAAATATTTGTAGTATGTGGCTTTGTAAAATCTCGAACTATGAGAATAGCTTAAAAAAATGTGCTCATGGTTTAAGTTGCTTTGTATATTTTAAAGTCATTTGCTTCATGAATTTTTTGTGTCATGTTTATACATTTTGTTGGATCATTGGACGACACGAGCTTTATAGACATTGTTGCTTCCTTATCATTAAATATTCATGGCCTTGTAAAGTGCTTTTATTAAATTTATATTAGGTGTGACGTGCATTGTGTGTGCATGATTACCTAGTTATGAAAAACGAGACCATCAAGGTAGGCTAAGGGTGAGCGTGCAGACCAGGTGCTGAGAGTGGTGGAGCAAAGAATAGACGGCCGAAGGAACACACTATCATGGTGCTCACTATTATAACCTTCAAACATTATTTGTTGCTGACCTGTTACTGATGCAGTTACAATACCACAAACCTTTGGGTATTTAATTGCAGCTTACTTCCCTCCATTTATGAAGCCCTTACAAAATGCATTAGACAATGCACTTACCTGGAGCATTGCATAGAAATAATAATTGATTAAGGAGCTCATGTAGGTAATATAGATGCGTGCTAGTTGTACAATCCTGCACTATAAGCGTGAGGATACAAGAAGCATCATATCATCATTAGAATCGCTCGGTTTTCCATGTGATTCCAGACATGAACTAACCATACGAGAAGAAATACTGTTCTGTCTTACTGTAATTCAGACATGGACAAACAGTCACTACATAATTCAGTTACAAATCTTTATCCAGGCAAAGGTGAGTACGTTCTACCCCCAAAAAAAGGTAAAATCCTGGACAGTAGAGACGAAAACAGCAGGAAACAAAGGCCCCGGCAGTACTCCCAGGACACGACCAAAGCACCAAAGTACTTTTTTCATTCATAGCAGCACTGAAGCACACAATTAAATAATATTGCCCAGCTACACAACACAACTATGCCTGACACAAACATATTCAGACACAGAGCAGGTGCAACTTAGGAGTCACCACCAAATTGCACAATGAACAACAGGGGTCAAACTAACAGCCTAGGGAAGAGGCACAAAATAACACTTCAACAACTAAAAATTTCTTCATTCAAAGAGCGTGACCAAGAGTGAATCTCTCATCTTAACGATGCCAATTGCCAAAACTGGAGCAAATCTGAGTGCCATGGAGGATGACTAATAAAGTTACAACATCATAGATGAATACTCCATATTTCAGACCATTAATAAACGAGGCGTTCAACACATCATAATAAGCACCAGATGATGAAAGCATAGGTGACGTGGTTATGCTCGTAGTACTAATAATTAATAAGAGATATGAATAAAAGACAGGCTCTGAATGCAAGGGCAAAGTAAACCACTAGTCTTGAACATTCAGACATGCCCTGTGGAGAGTGGAGATTCATCATCTTCTTGCATCCCATGGGACGGAATTGGAATAATGCTCTCTTTGAGGCGGTGGTGAGTAAGCATCATACAATATTGACTCTTTCCAATGTTCACCATTCCTAAGAACTTGCCATCAATGTCGCAGCGCAACACATGTTTACTATTAAACAGGATCAATAGTTCACGCTCGTTGAGCACAGACATATCATTGAACCACTGCACTGGTAAATCAAGTGGTGTTTTCTTCTTCTTTTTGAAAGAAGATGAATAAAGCTGCCGTGACGCCTCAACCACTGACACGTCAATTCTGTACTTGAGAGTCCAGATTTCGGCCTCGTAATCCAGCATCACCCAAACATCCATAGCGGTGAAACTGGGGGTCGAGCTGCCCCAAAAAGCAAGCGTGCTGTTCATGATGAACAACTTCCTCTTAGGGCACGCCCGGGCGGGACTGGATATCCACCGGAATGACTCGGCTTCTGTGTCGAACACAATAATGTCTCCGCCACCTCCGGTAATGTCACTGCCATCATAAGGACACCAGTGCAGGTTGCCACGGTGGTGGACTGGTGGTGGACAACAGGACCCAGAGCGCAGACCCTTGAGTAACTTTTGTTCCACAGAAGGTGATGAGACTGTTGGCATTCTGACGCTGACATGCCTCGGCACATCAGATCCCACTGTGTGGACGTATAAGCTGGATTTATACGAGAGATGTGATTCTGAGACCCAGAGCACCCTATATTCTTCAGTTGGATGGTGCCGGTAGAAACCGATTATTGTGTTGTAGAAAGCTTGCCCAACTTGAGGTTGCGGCAGGAGGGCATGCTTGCGGATGACCGGATTGCAGATATAGAATTGGTACGTCCGGAAGACGATGAGGAAGCCATCACAGGCATCTAGAAGAAAAATCTCGAAACGGTGTTTGCGGCCTGGGAAGAAAGGCCAGAGTTGTTGATTGGAGGCGCCGGAGCCGGCGTAGCGGAAGACAACGAAACTAGTGGGCAGCCCCCGCCCATCGATAATGGGAAGTGACGGCTCGCGGCGGTGGTGTTCGAGCATGAATTTGGGTGTGGATGTGGCACGGCACCATGACATGCTGACAGCTCGACAACGGCCGACGTCTTTGGACGGCAAACGAATGAGTATCTTGTTGATCATCTCCTCGGGTAGGTCCTCGAGCAGGGTCGACTCTCTCCTGTCCGGCATCGTGCTCCCTCGTGTCCGGCAAGTTTTAGTGCCTAAGACGAAAACCAGCAACCACTGCTAACTCCTTGGGACCAACTTAAATCAAGAAGACAAGCAAGTAAAATACACAAGGCGAGACAAGTTTACCCTCCGAGACAGGTTGCACAAAGCAGGAGGTCGGCAACGTGAGTGTGTTCCATCGGGAGAGCTCTAGACACGAATACAAGGGAGATTGAAGCCCCAATGGTAGATGGAGGGAGAAACGAAAAGAAGGCATCCGACAAGAGAGAGAGAAGACAGGTTTAGGCGGCGAAGTTGCTCACCTGCGTCGGGGAAGAAGGCGGCGGAGTCATGCTCGAGCGCACCCAGGCCAGGAGGAGAGGTCGAACTGGAGGCCATGGCGCAAGCTCGACCCGGATGCGATGGAGAATGAGGAAAAACTAGGTCTTGCAGTGTGTTCGAATGGGATCGGGGATTCCCGGTTGCCCTTGCAGAAGGAGGAGATTGACTCGGGCGAGTCTTATTTTATTTTATTTTTAAGTTTTTGGACCTGACACTACATGGGGGACCGTTCTGCTGGTAGGCTTGGCTGCCGAACGTCGGGCCTCCGTCTTAACGAGCGTCAGACGCGCTGACACATTTGATGTCACTTCACATGCTGCCTTTTCCGGTGTACAATTTTTTTTTGCTCAGAGCCTCAGATCTTTTTCACTGCAGCTAGCCGAGACATAAATGTGGGGTACTGCTACGGCTCATGCATGCAGGTCCGTCCTGTATGTGCAAATTAAGCAGCATGAATACTAGATGGGAAAGGCGTGAAAAATCACTTGTGATGTAGTTTTGTATCTGCTACGTCTCACATATGTGGCCATCAGCTCAGGGCTTTTTTTTAACACAGTACTCACCCCTATGAACGCACACACGCACACCCTATCCTTGTGAGCACCTTCGAAAGACTGAGCCGGCATATAATCTTGAAATTTTACGAAGTCATCAAAGGCACCTCGTAGTCGACGGGAACGTCTCCTCCCACTGAACGCGCATCGCTGAAAATCTTGAAATAAATCTGGAATAAATGCGAGCACCAGGACTTGAACCCTGCTGGGCTGGGGATATCACTGTCCACCTAACCATCCAACCACACGTTGGTTCGCACCATGAGCTCAGGGCTGAACACTCAACAAGTGGCCCAAAAACTACACTGCAGCTAGCCGAGACTTAAATGTGGAGTAATGCTACGGCTCGTGCATGCAGGTCCGTCATGTCTGTGCAAATTAAGCGGCATGCATGAGTAGTAGATGGGAAAGGGGTGAAAAATCACTTGTTATGTAGTTTTGTATCTGGCGGTAGATACGAAAGAGCACTGGATAATGGGCAAAATACTAAATCTTTGGTTTTTATGTTACTACTTGCAAAGTGATTGTATATGCTCCTATAAACATCCCTAGATTGGTTGTAACCTAAGCCATTTCCTCCCTTCCTAAAAATGTGCTTCTATTCTACAAGTGATTCTTTTGTTTCCAGAGTTCTTGCGAGGCCTGAGACTCCCAGCCAATCTAGCCTTGAGTCCAGGGGTGGTTTTATTGCTGCGTGTCAGCCCAGGGCCGGAGTGTCCGGGGCGTTTCGGCTGGATTCTCCGGGTGCCTAATTTTAGGACAGATAAGGGGGTCGCGGGGGAGGGGGTTCTTCAACCGTCCTTACTCACCTCCCCCATGCCAAGCCCTAACCCTAGCCACCGCCACCTCGCCATGCACTCCGCGGGCGCCATCCAACCGCTCCCGGGCCATGCTTTTCCTCCCCACCGGCTCCCCCACTCCCGATCTATCTCTCCCTTGTGGTATCTTCACCATTACTGGAGGGAAAGGTCCATTTTGGATATGGTTCTTCGTCGTGCTCCGGGCATCTCAAGCAGCGACGCCTTATCCCATCAGACCCAAGTTAGGGGGAGATGGGATGCAACGATGGTTCCACCACACCGCCCCACGCTGGAGATGCTCCACATGGTACTTTTTTTGTGGGATTCATCGTTTTCCATAAAGTTGAAGACTTAGGGAAATTCTCCTCGCATATTCTGGCACCTAAGCACTGTGTAGCATCAAGGGTATCTTACTCCAATTCCATTCCTGAAAAAAAATTGTGCGGGAAAATTTAATTTTTGCGCTAGCCATGAGGAATTATTTTTCCTCACACTCGGAGACTTTGGGCCATTGTGGCCGAAGTATCCTGGGGGTGGACAAAGACCAAATTCTCCCGTGTTTTGTTTCTCAGACATTTGCCTTCAGTTTGGAATCGATGTAATTATCTTGTCTACTTACCCCCATTTCACAGAGGTTCCCAAGTCTCGTGTGCAACGCCAGATAAAAAGTCCCGTTACCTAACCTCTGGAAACGCACCAGATGGGTGTGAATGACAATAAGTGGTGTAGATATCATATGGAAAAAATTGGGCAACTCTCTGGAATTAAAATAAAAGAAATGATATTTTACCTTATCTAGCACAATAAAGTATGGCATATTAGGGAATACTAATCATTTCATCATAGAAATACTTGAAATAAATTCTTTACCAAATTTACTAGTTATCATGATAGTAATGTTAAAGATTGATTTCCTATTTTTAGGGTAAAGATTTAATTCATGGACCCATTAGTTATGACTAAACTATCCATACACCTTTTGAAACATTGATATATAGTCATGTAGTATATATTCCCTAGTGACTTGCTGAGTACTTTTTGTTCACCCTTGTGTAGGATAACGCTGCAGAAAACAAAAAAATTCTGACCTACACACCAGCCCAGGACCACTATGAAGATGCATACAAGGCTTGATCTGATCGTTACCAACTCATTGAGCAGCGGAAGTAGAGTTGGTGAAGATCATTGATGCAGATCCCCGCAGCTAGGAATTTACAACCTCCCAACCGCGAGGATTTTCTCCCTCGGATAGCCCTCAGACAGAACTTCGGCAGATCCTCGGACAGAACCTCGGCCAGTCCCCCGAACTAAGATCGAAACTACGACCTCTCTACCGGGTTGCACACATCCGGTGTCAACTATCCAGCGCCTAGAACTAGGCCCTACCGGAGACTAGACAGCCTTTCGACAACACGAAACTATTTCGTGGAGGGAGAGAAAGAATGCCAGATCATTGCATGGCTTGTGTGGAGAGAAAAATTGAGTGAAATGGACAACCCTCTCCACCTCTATTTATAGTGGGAGCAAGGGGTAGAGGCTTGGGGGGGGGGGGTGGGGGGTGAGACCAAAAGGGGGTTGGATATGTTCAACCAAAAGGAAGAAAAAATGGAAAAGAGGAGCTCCATGGAGGAGCTCCTCCTTGGCCGTCCACATAATTGCCCCCCCCCACCCCTTTTGGGGGGCCCCACCACCCCATGTCACCCTCCACAACTTTAAGGACAATGCCACAAAGGGTGGCTTTCCAAAAAGCCACCAAAAGGGGGTTGTACCCTAATAGTGTTTCATACATCATCATCCCATGATTCGTGGAATCTTGTCCCCTCAAACTGGGACAAGATTTTTCCGCGGCCGATTACTTTTCCGTCGTCTCCGAAACTTTTCCGGTTTTTCTCTCCGAAACATTTCCGTCGGCTCCGAAACTTTTCCCGTGACCTTCTCTATATCTCCCGGTCTATTACTCATCAGATAGATGACCCTTAAGTGTGCGACCCTGTAGGTTCGGCGAAGTATAGACATGACCGGAACACTTTTCGATCAATGATCAATAACGGAACCGTGGACATCCATATTGATCCCTATACCCACACGAATAAATATTCGAGTGAACCAGTAGTTACCGTATGCTGTTCCTGTTGCTTCGCGATATGTTACAAAAACCCGAGGTGATATTTATAGGCATCCCCGTGAATCAACAACTTGTTCACTTTGCCAGTTTCCTCGTTACCGCTTTTGTTCTCTTTTCTCTTTCCCGCGTTTTGGCTTCCCTGTGATCAAATCACACTGTGTCTGGCCAGACGATGATGGATATCGTAACACTGAGAGGGCCCAAAGAATATCTCTCCATCGTCGGAATAGCAAATCCCAAACTTGAGCTATCAAGTACCTTGTCATACTTTTCCGTGAAACTGTAAGTCACCGTAATAGCCACCCTTTTACAGATGACGTTTAACAAACCCCAAGTTCACGAAGCAAGTATGAAGGAACCTGATACTCTCTTGGTCTAAGGAATTATGCAAATGCTTAACTTTCTTTGTGTTATTTACCATTAACTTGTGGCGAATGTATCTCATAGCATAACATCAATTTGGGTCGATTCAACACAAGTGTTCTTCTAACATTGTGTCCTCAAAATTGCCGGCATAGACATGCCCATGATCAGGAAAACGTAATCATCATGCAACACTTGAGCTAGTCTTAGAGGCATGACTAGGAATATATTTTAACGTTTATTATTCCACACATGCATATGGATTTTCCTCTGAGACTTTATGGATATACGGTATCAAGGAGCATTGCAGTTATAGTATGGAATATAAACATAATTACGAACATAGAAATAAATAATAACAATTATTATTGCCTCTATGGCATATTTCCTACACCTTGCCCATTTCAAATACCAGATGCATCATATAATGAAGAAGAGCAAGTTTGTGATGAAAGTTACTTTGTTGGAGAAGACTATGAGTTTTAGTTCCTACTCACTGATGGTAGTTTCTTTTGCTTGTAATATAAATAAATTTGGGCTCTGTAAACTAAAACCGCTGTTAAGCATAGTTTACCTCTGTAATAAAGATGCTATATGTGATGGTTTGTGTACGTAATCATTATGTAATCTATAATTATCAATGAAAAAAATAGCGCGCTACAAGATTTAGCGCCTCCCGTCTCCAGATGCTATATAAGTTATAGCGTGCTAATAGCGTCTTATATTCGAAAATAGCATTTTGCATGAGAATGTCAAATATATCATAGAATTTAAGGCTTCCATAATTTGCAAGGAAAGGGAATACTCCTAATTTAACAGAGAAGCATATGAGAGCTAGGCTCAGGGCATGTACACTCCTAATTTGCAAGGAAGGGGAACAGTCCTAATTAAACAGAGAAGCATATGAGAACCACAGCTAGCTCACCTCACAAGAGCACAAAGGAAAGCAAGAAAGAACCACTCCTGGGAATTACAGATTTTAAATCATGGCTCCGAATTTTTGGGGCGTGACAGTGCTAGTCCTCAATATGTTGGCATTGCTATCATATCAGATTTGCATCTCCCTTTTTTAAGGATTTGCTAGACCTCAAACACATTGATGACGTTGAAGACTGTTTCCAATCTTTTCATTTTAATTTCACTCATTGTATTTGTGTCCTAGCTTAAGAACTTGACGATAAGCTCACAGTAAGAGTTTCGGTCCCGGACATATTGCCTCATGTATAAATAGGCACTGAATTCTTTACAATTGACAACTAGAGAAAGTAGCAGGAACAGTGGGAGCACAGGGTCTACTCGATAATTGATGCATGCGGCATCTTATTGTAAAACTGATTATTTGAGTCTAAATGTTCCTGATTCTCATTGAAGTTGCATCGCATCACTCAAGGGATGACCAGATTTTTGCGAGATACGAAATTAAATATTTGTAGTATGTGGCTTTGTAAAATCTCGAACTATGAGAATAGCTTAAAAAATGTGCTCATGGTTTAACTTGCTTTGTATATTTTAAAGTCATTTGCTTCATGAATTTTTTGTGTCATGTTTATACATTTTGTTGGATCATTGGACGACACGAGCTTTATAGACATTGTTGCTTCCTTATCATTAAATATTCATGGCCCTGTAAAGTGCTTTTATTAAATTTATATTAGGTGTGACGTGCATTGTGTGTGCATGATTACCTAGTTATGAAAAACGAGACCATCAAGGTAGGCTAAGGGTGAGCGTGCAGACCAGGTGCTGAGAGTGGTGGAGCAAAGAATAGACGGCCGAAGGAACACACTATCATGGTGCTCACTATTATAACTTTTGCAGCTTTCTTCCCTCCATTTATGAAGCCCTTACAAAATGCATTAGATAATGCACTTACCTGGAGCATTGCATAGAAATAATAATTGATTAAGGAACTCATGTAGGTAATATAGATGCCTGCTGGTTGTACAATCCTGCACTATAAGCGTGAGGATACAAGAAGCATCATATCATCATTAGAATCGCTGGGTTTTCCATGTGATTCCAGACATGAACTAACCATACGAGAAGAAATACTGTTCTGTCTTACTGTAATTCAGACATGGACAAACAGTCACTACATAATTCAGTTACAAATCTTTATCCAGGCAAAGGTGAGTACGTTCTACCCCCAAAAAAAAGGTAAAATCCTGGACAGTGGAGACTAAAACAGTAGGAAACAAAGGCCCCGGCAGTACTCCCAGCACACGACCAAAGCACCAAAGTTCTTTTTTCAATCATAGCAGCACTGAAGCACACAATTAAATACCATTGCTCAGCTACACAACATAACTACGCTTGACACAAACATATTCACACAAAGAGCAGGTGCAACTCAGGAGTCACCACCAAAATTGCACACTGAACAACAGGGGTCAAACTAACAGCCTAGGGAAGAGGCACAAAATAACATTTCAACAACTAAAAATTTCTTCATTCAAAGAGCATGACCAAGAGTGAATCTCTCATCTTAACGATGCCAATTGCCAAAACTGGAGCAAATCTGAGTGCCATGGAGGATGACTAATAAAGTTACAACATCATAGATGAATACTCCATATTTCAGACCATTAATAAACGAGGCGTTCAACACATCATAATAAGCACCAGATGATGAAAGCATAGGTGACGTGGTTATGCTCGTAGTACTAATAAGTAATAAGAGATATGAATAAAAGACAGGCTCTGAATGCAAGGGCAAAGTAAACCACTAGTCTTGAACATTCAGACATGCCCTGTGGAGAGTGGAGATTCATCATCTTCTTGCATCCCATGGGACGGAATTGGAATAATGCTCTCTTTGAGGCGGTGGTGAGTAAGCATCATACAATATTGACTCTTTCCAATGTTCACCATTCCTAAGAACTTGCCATCAATGTCGCAGCGCAACACATGTTTACTATTAAACATGATCAATAGTTCACGTTCGTTGAGCACAGACATATCATTGAACCACTGCACTGGTAAATCAAGTGGTGGTTTCTTCTTCTTTTTGAAAGAAGATGAATAAAGCTGCCGTGACGCCTCAACCACTGACACGTCCATTCTGTACTTGAGAGTCCAGATTTTGGCCTCGTAATCCTGCATCACCCAGACATCCATAGCGGTGAAACAGGGGGTCGAGCTGCCCCAAAAAGCAAGCGTGCTGTTCATGTTGAACAACTTCCTCTTAGGGCACGCCCGGGCTGGATTGGGTATCCACCGGAATGACTCGGCTTCTGTGTCGAACACAATAATATCTCCGCCACCTCCCGTAATGTCACTGCCATCATAAGGACACCAGTGCAGGTTGCCACGGTGGTGGACTGGTGGTTGACAACAGGACCCAGAGCGCAGCCCCTTGAGTAACTTCTGTTCCACAGAAGGCGATGAGACTGTTGGCATTCTGACGCTGACATGCCACGGCACATCAGATCCCACTGTGAGGACGTATAAGCTGGATTTATACGAGAGATGTGATTCTGAGACCCAGAGCACCCTATATTCTTCAGTTGGATGGTGCCGGTAGAAACCAATTATTGTGTTGTAGAAAGCTTGCCCAACTTGAGGTTGCGGCAGGAGAGCAAGCTTGCGGATGACCGGATTGCAGATATAGAATTGGTACGTCCGGAAGACGATGAGGAAGGCATCACAGGCATCTAGAAGAAAAAATCTCGAAACGGTGTTTGCGGCCTGGGTAGAAAGGCCAGAGTTGTTGATTGGAGGCGCCAGAGCCGGCGTAGGGGAAGACAACGAAACTAGTGGGCAGCCCCCGCCCATCAATAATGGGGAGTGACGGCTCGCGGCGGTGGTGTTCGAGCATTAATTTGGGTGTGGATGTGGCACGGCACCATGACATGCTGACAGCTCGACAACGGCCGACATCTTTGGACGGCAAACGAAAGAGTATCTTGTTGATCATCTCCTTGGGTAGGTCCTGGAGCAGGGTCGTGCCTCTCCTGTCCGGCATCGTGCTCCCTCGGCGTCCGGCAAGTTTTAGTGCCTAAGACGAAAACCAGCAACCACTGCTAACTCATTGGGACAAACTTAAATCAAGAAGACAAGCAAGTAAAATACACAAGGCGAGACAAGTTTACTCTCCGAGACAGGTTGCACAAAGCAGGAGGTCGGCAACGTGAGTGTGTTCCATCGGGAGAGCTCTAGACACGAATACAAAGGAGATTGAAGCGCCAATGGTAGATGGAGGGAGAAACGAAAAGAAGGCATCCGACAAGAGAGAGAGAAGACAGGTTTAGGCTGCGAAGTTGCTCACCTGCGTCGGGGAAGAAGGCGGCGGAGTCGTGCTCGAGCGCACCCAGGCCAGGAGAAGAGGTCGAACTGGAGGCCATGGCGCAAGCTCGATCTGGATCTAGAGGCAGGACACGAGCTCGTCCCGGATGCGATGGAGAATGAGGAAAAACTAGGTCTTGCAGTGTGTTCGAATGGGATCGGGGATTCCCGGTTGCACTTGCAGAAGGAGGAGATTGACTCGGGCGAGTCTTATTTTATTTTATTTTTAAGTTTTTGGACCTGACACTACATGGGGGACCGTTCTGCTGGAATGCTTGGCTGCCGAACGTCGGGCCTCCGTCTTAACGAGCGTGAGACGCGCTGACACAGTTGATGTTACTTCACATGCTGCCTTTTCCGGTGTACAATTTTTTTTGCTCAGAGCCTCAGATCCTTTTCACTGCAGCTAGCCGAGACATAAATGTGGGGTACTGCTACGGCTCATGCATGCAGGTCCGTCCTGTATGTGCAAATTAAGCAGCATGAATACTAGATGGGAAAGGCGTGAAAAATCACTTGTGATGTAGTTTTGTATCTGCTACTGCTCACATATGTGGCCATCAGCTCAGGGCTTTTTTTTCGAACACAGTACTCACCCCTATGAACGCGCGCGCACACACACTATCCCTATGAGCACCTCCGAGAGACTGAGCCGGCATATCATCTTGAGATTTTACAAAGTCATCGTAGACACATATGTTCTAAATGTCTACTCCCATTGAACGCGCATCGCCGGAAATCTTAAAATAAATTCAGGATAAATGCAAGCACAAGGACTTAAACCCTGGTGGGCTGGGGATACCACTGTCCACCTAACCATCCAACCACAGGTTGGTTCGCACCATGAGCTCAGGGCTGAACACTCAACAAGTGGCCCAAAAACTTCAATGCAGCTAGCCGAGACTTAAATGTGGAGTGCTGCTACAGCTCGTGCATGCAGGTCCGTCCTGTATCTGCAAATTAAGCGGCGTGAATAATCACATATGTGGCCATGAGCTCAGGGCTGAACACTCAACAAGTGGCCCAAAAACTTCACTGCAGCTAGCCGAAACATAAATGTGGAGTAATGCTACGGCTCGTGCATGCAGGTCCGTCCTGTCTGTGCAAATTAAGCGGCATGCATGAGTAGTAGATGGGAACGGGGTGAAAAATCACTTGTTATGTAGTTTTGTATCTGGCGGTAGATACGAAAGAGCACTGGAGAATCCTAGATGGGAAATCTATATATTACATAAGGAGCTAGCCCAATCTATTTATCATTAATTGTTCGTGGTAGGCAAGCCCGTTTTCTAGAAAGGAGTTGAATAGTACGTCAAAATGACGCTGAACTATAATATATAGAAATTTTCAGTGTCAATCGAAATGTGAACGCATATATCCATACACGCCGACAATGTTTTTTTATCTATTTCAACTATATGCTAGTATGATTTTGTCAGCCGTTTTTTTTCAAGAGGTCACGGATAGATGACAACCGTTTATAAATTATCCTCAAAGTTGTGAACCACATCATACTATTTGTGTATACTTTTTTTATACATTTATCCATCTTGTTATATTTCTTTGAATTTAAAAACATAAATTATAGTCCGTGTGTTAAAAGAGTATTGACACAATTCACAATCTCTTTTTTGTGAAAGCATGCTTGTATTCCCCATCATAGTACAAAGACACATACACGTACAAGCACACCCATAACATACAACACCACGTACACATACATAGACTCCCGAAGGACAACAGTACAGCTAAACTTTGCAAAGAGGACCCTGCACCCCAAAAGGAAGAGAGCGGTACCTCTGCGAAGAATAGCCAACCGCATCAAAAACACCCCAAAAGCTGTCGCCGCCAACCACCAAAGGGCGGTGAAATGGACAAAACTGACCTCGAGGCGCAACTATTTCACAAACTAAACAGTAGACGAAACAAATTCACCCACCTAACCCTTTTGTGTAGCGCCCTACAGGTCGGCGTTGCACTACACTGTGTAGTGCCTGACTGACAGGCGCGACACTCCTGGCCAGCGTGGCACCCCGGGTCCCACTCCTGGTTGTGCAGCGCCTAGGTGAAAGAGCTGCACTACATTGTGCAGCGCCTAGCTGAAAGGCTCTGCACTACCTAATATTAAAACCGTTGTAACTTCTAATCCGTGCATCCGATGAAAACGTGCCTTATATGAATGTTGTGCATTTTTATGTGTTCTACGCAATGATGGCATTTTCATCTATGTTAGGACCAATTTGCTTGATGAAAACTCTGTTGCAGAAGTGCATCATAATATAACTGACAGAATCTGTTAAAACTTACAAGCTTGGCATGATGATAGCCATTGACCTATAGCTCTTATGCATTTGCATCCTACATGAGTTTTGCACTACACAATGTGTACTTTCACGCCATGCCTATGCTTGCCATGTTAATCATCTTTAACATGTTCATTTCTTGCATCTAAGTGACTAACATGATATAAATGAACTTCGGTTACAGAAAGTTGCATTTTGTAAGATTCATAGTAATTAATCCCGACATCATATGAATATGATCTAATTATGAAATTTTGAAAAAAATTATGTCTACTTTAAGTCCATGTCATTTTCATACCACTACACCATGGTCAAAATTTAGAGGGCACAATATCTGCCGGGAAAACTTGCCAGTGCGGGCAGACTAACTGCCGGGAATGAGCTTTGCCGGCACTTGTGAACCACCCTTGAAAGTCCAGTCGGGAAAAACAATTCCCGGCAGTTATAGGTATCACCGGCAGGCCACCTGCCCTGCTTGATCAGAAGCTTTGCCGGCAGTTGCAACTATTCCCGGCACCCAACGTTTCCCCGGCAGGTTGATAATGCAGGGAAGATAGTATAATTCCTGGCAATTACTCTGCCCTTAATCATGTACACCGCAAGCATGAATCCATCCACATCTATCAGTCATCTTCACTCCATTTTGTGCCATAAGTACAGTGTGTATACATGTGCACAGTAATATACGGTGTTATATATATATATATATATATATATATATATATATATATATATATATATATATATATAACACGTGCACAGTAATTAAAGTTGCATCGCTTAGACATAATATATCTCAGCAAATTAATCCATCATGTCTACATATGCATATATAGATAGGTTTCACTGAGTCCAGTTTTACAACACAGCAACCAAAAGCATACAATCCACGTCTACATGCATACATAGGCCTACATTTGTAGCTTCACAAGTCTTGTAATACATTTGTAGGTTCACAAGTAGATCCCAGCAGAAGACCCTTTTAGCTCACGAAACACCTCTTGGAACTTGATGCAAAAGCATTATACCGAAGACCTGCAGAAAAAGAAATTGCCAATTAGAAGCTCGGCAGAACATGTTCCACAAATGCATGTACAACCACTTGCAAGCAAGAGCAGGTCAGAATTTACATGTCATACTTTATGTAACAGCAACTCTGGGTTTGCACTTGAATTTATAACACAAATTGCATACACCTAACTGCAATGGGTCTTACAGTGGGGAAAAGGGACAAAAACACAGCAAAGAGAACTACAAATGGAGCACTCAGGTTTGCTATCTCACAATTTATATTTGGTAATGTTTTTCTGTGGCAGATAGCAGAGTTTAAATACTTGCTGGTGCGCTTGGCATCAATCTTGCTTCTGCTGACAGTGGTGGAGCATGACAGAAAAACATTAGGGGGCCAAATTTCAAAATGAAAGCAAAATATAGATGGAAAAGAGTGGCGCGCAACAGCATGAGACGTTCCGTGCATGCAGCAGCAAGCAGTTGGCTTGGCGGCCGTGCGGCAGTCAGCGGTCCAAACCGAGAAGGGGGGAAACAGAACTGAGAAATTCGATGAACTGCTTAGAAATGAAATCACCAAAAACCTTCTTTCACAATGAACTCAGCATCACTAGATTTTGATACAGTAGTCCCATCCTAAAGCCTCGCTTCATATTTAATTGCACAAAACAAGGAAATAAAGCATAGAATCTGTGATACCTCTGTAGTTGTTTGCACTATTAGACCAATCTCATAGCAGAAAACAAAAAAAATCTTGAAAAAAAAGTAAATACACCGGCACACAGGAGCTAGCTACTCCTCAACTACAGAATCAGAATTGAAGCTTCTACTCATGAATAAACGAATAGATAATGTAAAGAAACTGCCAAAAAAATCCGGCGATGCACATCAAGGCATGTAGAGTTGAATACAGGATTTTGTCAATTAACGAGCTTCTGCTGAAATTTCAGAACTTTATTTATCCAAACTTTATAACTTAATATGAACTTGAAGAAAACAGTGCCTGCTTTGTCACAACCCAAAATGAACTGCAGAATGTAGATTGGGATGTCTCGGGCATAAGCAAATTTATTACTCTCCACATAAGCAAATTTCTTCTCATTCATAATAGTGGGAGTATCGTATAGAACTTGAACACTATAAATTTATTCCACATTAAAAGAGTAATGTTCTGTAAAAGGGTATTCATAATTATGACAAATTTTATAAGAATAATTATCACTACTTTTTATAACATAAGTATCATCACAATAATAATTATAAGTAGCAACTTTGTTCTCATCATAATCAATTGAAACCTCTTCCAAAGTAGTGGATCGAACATTATATAAAGTCATGACCTCTCCAAATCCACTTTCATGATTATTACAATAAGATTCAACACCCTCCAAAATAGTAGGATCATTAGTACCTAGAGTTGACACTCTTCCAAACCCACTTTCATCAATATAATCATCGTAAATAGGAGGCATGCTTTCATCATAATAAATTTGCTCATCAAAAGTAGGGGGGCTAAAAAGATCATCGTCATCAAACATAGCATCCCCAAGCTTATGACTTTGCATATCATTAGCATCATGGATATTCATAGAAAGCATACTAACAACATTGCAATCAATATTATCATTCAAGGGACTCACACCAAACATTGTGTTAAACACTTCTTTTAACACTTCATAGCAACTATCGGAATCCATGTTTTCAAGAAAAACTTTATAAAGATAAACAATTTGGCACAACTTCACTTCCATTTTTTGGTAGTTTTCTTTTATAAAACCAACCTAGTGAATAAACAAGAAACTAAAAGATTCAATTGCAAGATCTAAAGATATACCTTCAAGTACTCACCTCCCCGGCAACGGCGCCAGAAATAGCTAGATGTTTACTACGCAACTTTATTCTTGTAGACTCTGTTGGGCCTCCAAGCGCAGAGTTTTGTAGGACAGCAGCAAATTTCCCTCAAGTGGATGACCTAAGGTTTATCAATCCGTGGGAGGTGTAGGATGAAGATGGTCTCTCTCAAACAACCCTGCAATCAAATAAAAGAAGTATCTTGTGTCCCCAACACACCCAATACAGTTGTCAATTGTATAGGTGTACTAGTTCGGCGAAGACATGGTGATTCAAGTCTAATATGGATGGTAGAAATAGGTTTTTATAATCTGAACAATTAAAAACAGCAAGGTAGCAAGTAACAAAAGTTAGTAAAAATGGTGTCTCAATGCTTAGAAACAAGGCCTAGGGTTCATACTTTCACTAGTGCAATCTCTCAACAGTGCTAACATAATTGAATCATATAACAATCCCTCAACGTGCGACAAAGAATCACTCCAAAGATCTTATCAATAGCAGAGAACATAAGATGAAATTGTTGTAGGTAGCAAACCACCTCAAAGTTATCTTTCCGATCAATCTATTGAGCCATCCCTATAATTGTCACAAACAATCCTAGAGATCGTACTACAATAACACCATATGATACGCATCAATTAACTCTAATGTCACATAGATACTCCAATGTGACCACTAGTATCCATGAGTTAATTATTCGATATGCATCAAACAATTTCAGATTCATAATATTCAATCCAACACAAAGAACTTCAAAGATTACCCCAAAGTTTCTATCGGAGAAAGTAGGACAAAAACGTGTATCAACCTCTATGCCTAGATTACCCCAATGTCACCTCGGGAATCCGCAAGTTGATTACCAAAACATATATCAAGTGACTCAATAGAATACTTGTCACCACGGGTATCCACATGCAAGACATACATCAAGTGATCTCAAATCCAAAATATTCAATCCGATAATAATGAAACCTCAAAGGGCAAGACTCAATTCAGCAAAACAAAGATAGAGAGGGAAGAACAACATATGATCCTACTATATTAACAAAGCTCATGGTACATCAAGATCATGCCCTATTAAGATCACGAGAGAGAGGGAGATCAAACACATAGCTACTGGTACATACCCTCAGCCCCGAGGGTGAACTACTCCCTCCTCGTCACGGAATCAGCGGGGATGATGAAGATGGCCTCCGGTGATGGCTTCCACCCTCCGGCAGGGGGCCAGAATAGGGCTCTGATTGAGATCGCTTCGGGACAGAGGCTTGCGGCGGCGGAAAAATTCATCTAGGTTAACTTTCGGGGGTTTCTGTATATATAAGAATATTCAGCGTTGGAATCACGCGAAGAGGTGCCACAGGGCCCCACAAGGCATCAGGGCACGCCTACCCCCCCAGGGCACGCCCTGTTGTCTGGTGGGGCCCCTGTGGGTCATTTGGTACTCCCTCGAAGCTCCCCGGGTTTCTTTCCTTCCAGAAAAAATCATCAAAAATTTTCGCCGCGTTTGGACTTTGTTTGGTATGGATTTTATAAAAAACCAAAAACAAGCAGAAAACAACAAGTAGCACTGGGCACTAGATTAATATATTAGTCCATAAAAATGATATAAAAGTGCACCAAAACCATACAAAATTATTGTAAACATGGCATGAATACTTCATAAATAATAGATACGTTGGTGACGTATCAGCCGGCCTGGTACCACGTTTCTCCACCTTCTTCCTGGCCATCCTAGAGCATTATTGCCAGATCCTGGCGCTTCATCTCTATACCAATTCCGTCGTCACAATCTCCATTTTTTCCTACTTGTGCGAGGCGTTCATCGGGGTGGGGCCGTCGGTGGAGCTTTTCCGGCATTTCTTCTGTCTGCGCAAGACGGCAAGGAAGCAGCACTCAAGCTGCGTTTCCTTCTGCCTCGGCGACAACATGGAGAAGGAGTTCATCCCCTTGAAGCTTCATATCAAGGTGGAAGGGTGGCGTAAATAGTGGATCTATATGGATGCCCGGATGGCAAGTCCGTTCTTCTCGACCCCGAGCGCTCCGGCTGTGACACCCTGATTTTTGCTCTTGATTTTTTCCTTCGCGAGATTGGACTCCCGTCTTTTTCTTTCGGTGTTATTGGATTTTTTTCTCGATCTTGAGTATATGAAGATGGTTATATGGCAATGCCTTTCCTACCAAACCAGAGATTCTCCTCAAGCCATCATTATCACCAAGAGTATATTCTCAGGGTTTTGCCGCCAAAACTCTACTTTGAAAAATATCGGAGAGGAAACCCGAGACTCTCCTATATCTTTAAACCCTGGATATGCAAAAATATTGCCAAGTCATACGCAATATTTTTCATTTAAAATTAATTCCTTTTTCAGCCCTATGAAGGAATTAAATCCAGAAAAATATCTAGACATCTCTGAAGTTCATGAAAACTTGTGGAAATATTCTTTGTGCTTATATTGAGTTCTCATAAAAATATTGGCCATAATTAAATAAGATAAATTGCATTTTCCTGTATAAAACCAATATTCCATTTTGGCCATTTTCTAAAGAAGCTACCATTTTGGTTGCTCTATTGGTGCACAAATAATTTGTGCAACCCCTCCTGGCCATATATGCTCCATTTCCACCAAAATATCAAGTTCCATAGTTCAAATTCTGAGCATAGCATCCATTTGTCAATTCTGTCCAGATTTCCAATTTATGAAGGAAATGCTTGAACCCTTGATATATTACTTATGCAAATCAAAAACCAGCTCAATCCATCTAGCCAATTCCCCACAAATATTTGTCCAAGTTTCTGTCTAGACTTCAACCTTGTGAAGGAAGTACTCTCAAGGCTTGCCCATTTACACTCAAAATTTACCAGGGAATTCACCTTGGTAAATGATTGATATCCTCCACAATTGAGCTCATTACCTTAAGCCATTTATCCTGGAATAATTATCAAAACAATCTGTCCAGATTGGACTTTTGTGAAGCAAGTATTATTTTCCTTTATTCTTTTGAAGTAAAAATTCACAGGATGATGCACCTTACTGAATTACTGCAACCTGCCAAAAACCATCTCCTATTACCCATCCAGTCCACCCCAGTAGCCATTCAAAGTTTCTGATCAGAATGGTTTTTGGACCAAATCCATTGCCCCAGGACCATCCACTGGATTCCAAATGTGGTAGTCATCTATTTGAGCAGTGAGGCACCTATTGGATAAGCCTAGACAGTCGGGCGCGTGCCAGAGCACGCAGTGCGCGTGATGACCGTGTGAGCGGCATGCAGAAACGGCGCTCTGCGCACAGGACCCCTCTAAAGGTCCTCTCCGGCCGGCCTCCGCTTGTCCGCGTGTGCCAACGGCCTCCGCACCGTCCACGCTCCCCTCCTCCAGTTGTTTCCCCCTCGTCCACTTCCTCGCCAGAGCACGACCAGTTCCGCCGCGGCACTGCGTGCCCGTGATCTGCCGCTGTCCTCTTCCCCTTAACTCCCTCACCGTCACATCGTGTCGTCTTGTCCTTTGTCAGGTCGGCATCGCTCCTCGACCGCCAGCTCACCTTTGAGCTCCAGTGCCACGCCCAGCGCATCGCCACGGCCATTATTATCCGCACCATCGTCCGGCTATAAATAGCCGTCCCCTGAGCCCTTCGAGCTCACCAGCCTCCTCCTCTCCCTCCCAGCAACCCTCTAACCAAATCACTCGAGTGTCCCTGCTCGAATTGTTACCCACGACCGCCATTGCCGCCACCCACCTCTGCTCAAATTCAAGCCATCGGAGCTTCTCCCCCCTCTAAACCACCCTAGGAGACCCACCTCACCGCCTCGAAGCTCCCCATAGCCACCATTTTGTCACAGGATGACTGTGGCATGGCCTTCATCTTCACTGCCGCCAGCCGCCGCGGGAGTCGAAGCCCAGCTCGCCTCCGTTGTCTCCGGCAACCATATGACAGCCCAGCCGATGCGGCTCATTCTCCTGAGCATGCCGGTAGGCTGGGCATCGCCAATGGTGGCCCCCATCACCGGCAATCATCGTCGGGATCCTCTTCTGCATCGGCCAGGTGCGCGCGGGAGGTTGGGTGTAATGCCCAATATGCGGTCCTATTCTCAGGAGTCTGGGGCGACCCACCAAGGATAGAAGCGCATATCAAGTCACTTCTCAAGGTGGATATCTTCGCACAAACCATGTACTGAATAGATGAGAGTACCAGATAAAGGCTTACACTCGCCACATGCTACAACATAAATATATCAATCATTCATACATTCATCCAAATAAAAGCAGGATCCGACTACGGATGAAATCAAACGAAAAGAACTAATCCACCCTGCTATTGCCCGATCGTCCTACTAGGAACCACTACGAATCGTCTGGCAGCGTCACATACATGCGAGCACGCTCCTCGTCGTGCTCCCACTCGAGCTCGGTACCATCACCTGCGACTGTCTCAGAAGTACCTGCAGCTGTTGATGTAGTAATCTGTGAGCCACGGGGACTCAGCAATCTCATCACCCAAGGTATCAAAACTAACAAAGCTTAATAGGCATGGTATGGATAAGTGTTGAGGTAGAAGCAAGCACTAAGCATGTATGGTGGCTAACTTACGAGTAGAAGAATAAGAAGAGTAACTACGCATAATCGGGCGCAAGCTAGTAATGATCAAGAAGTGATCCTAAACACCTACTTACGGTCCAAACATAACCCCACCGTGTTCTCTTCCCGAACTCCCTCGAAAAGATATGATCACGGTTACGCACGCGGTTGGTGTATTTTAATAGGATTTAGTGTCAAGTTCACTACAACCGGAGGTTATAAATTTCCAAGTCGCCACATAACCACGGGCACGGCTTTCTGAAAGATTTAACCCTGCGGGGGTGTCCCAAACTAGTCCATCACAAACCAACACAAGCCGCGGTGGAAAGACCTCAACCTCGAGATAGCCCAAAGTATCCTCGGAATCCCGGTGCACAAGACATTTCGACAATGGTAAAACAAGTCTAGCAAGACCACCCTACGTGTCGACACCCTGAAAGGAGCCACGCGTATCTCGTCTCAGGCCACGATCGGATCGGCTAAGTTTCCAGCTGGCACACCCGTTGGTGGCCCCGGCTACTGCGATTTTGGACCAACACTCATGAGGAGCACTGGCCCGGGTTGTTGATTAATTATCCACGGGTTAATTACTCCCGATGCAGTTTTAGTTGTTATTAGGCAAATTAAAACCAAAGTTGGGTCCTGCTGGAAGAGTTTTAGTCAAAGCGAACTGTCAAGGGGGCCCCATATACCCTGAACATGTTAGGAATTCTAACAAGGAACATAACACCGGTATTACGGAAACTAAGGTGGCATGAGTGGAACAAAACACCAGGCAAAAGGCCGAGCCTTCCACACACAACCAAGTATATAGATGCATTAATTAAATAAGAGATTTTGTGATATCCCAATATATCCATGTTCCAACATGGAACAACCTGCACTGCACCTCCAACTAAGACGTTATAAGAGGGGCTGAGCAAAGCGGTAACATAGCCAAACAATGGTTTGCTGGGTAAGGGTGGTTAGAGGTTGTATCATGGCATATGGGAGGCTGACATATATGTGGTAGGAAGCGCGACATAACGATATCAACGAGACAACTAGCAAGCAAAGATAGTAGTGATATCCAGGGTAATGATCATCTTGCCTGAAGTCTCCTCGGTGGGATAGTAACTCGGCTCCTCGTAAACATTCTCAACCGGATCTTCGAACTCGGACTCGTCTCCCGGTACTACCCATAAGAAAGAAACAAGCATCCAATAAACAAACAACCATGGCATAATGCAAAAATAAGATGATGCATGTCAAGTTTCAATTAAAGTAACATGGCATCCTACTCTAGTCAATTTAAATGAAGCCTCGACCCATGTGAAACATGAATCAAGCAACTCTTCATATGCAATATTGTTGGAATTAGTGATGTGGATAGAACAACAAGTTTAATTATTTTAGCATGCAAGACGATGGAAAATTCATATTCTACACAAGAAATTGATGCAAATTCATATAAAGATCATATCAAACGGAGTTACCGTTCTCTCGGTAAGGAAACGGTGATGATAGGATGGATATGGGCAAAATCTTGGCAAACCAAGCACGCCACTGGAAAGAATGGAAGATTTGAGTTGAAATGGATATAAAGATCACGAAGATCGGATGCATAGAACTCAAACGGTGAACAAAACAAATATGCAATGCAATCTGCCACTAACAGCAACATGTCAACTTGCACACATCAAAACAACAAGCTACATTACTCCAATATGCTCAAACAAGATATGTGGCTGAAGTATACTAAGTGCATAGCATTTCATTCCATAGGTTCCAGTTCATTAGCATCACAGATTAAATGGAATGAAAAGAACAAGATGCAAAGATGCTGTAACAGAATATGACAAGTGAAAATAACAGGGCAAAATGCTGACAGCAACATTGATAGGCAGTATTCACATGGTTATTACAGTAGGCAATTCAACTCCAAAATGTAAGAAATTGGTATGCGCCTACATTATACATGGCAATGACAATTTCATTACATTGGCACAAATTCATCGGAAGCATGGATCATTCACAATTAAGCTCAGAAGATGCAACTTATTGTTGATAGCAAACTGATATATTGACAAGCATGTTTAGAGTAAAATTAAGACATGCTACATGAGTTTTACATGGCATCAAAAGGCATGGCATGAAAATACTGTTGACATATAACAAATCATGTTTAGTGATCATGCTCGAAATAGATATGGATTAGTGGGAACCACAAAGGCAACATGGCAAGTTTTAAACACAGACAGTTTTGACTTGGCAATATTTCAACAAGTGAAAAATGCAACTTTGACTAGGCATGTTTGCAAGCTTGTGGCAATCTTAACATGGCATGAAATAAATACTAGCAGCAATATGACATGAAAATGCTCCAAACTCATGTTGAAAGTATATTCATATGGCACATGTATTAAATCACACAAAAATAACAAAACAACAAGTTTCACTGAAAAACAGAGCACATCAGAGATAACAGAAAGTTGCTTACTTTGAGCAGTTGAAGCACTGGCTTAACAAGGATATCAATTCATGCAATTGACATGTAGATGAAGTATGAAGAGAGCTTTTCCAAACATGTTTAGGTAATGTGTGCAAACAAGCCACAGATCAGCCACAATCTTCATCACAACAGGGGCAAATGACGTCGGTTTTCTCAGACTTGGCAGCTTTCAGAAATCTGACAGAAATATTCAGATATGAAGAGGGCTTCGGGATCTGGTCCCTGGACCTCCTAGATGCATGGAGATGGTGCAAACCCATGGTACAAACATAGGTCTAGGTCTAGGACATGCTTTGGCCTAAGGAAACGACATGGGGACGCCTAGATCTGAGATGGAGCACGAGGGTGTGCGCTCTAGAAGCAGAGAGGATACCGGGAGCACGATGTTGGCATGATGAGAGCGTCGCGTACGATGAACTAGAGCCCATGGGATTTGACAGAGAGGAAGATGGGTATACCTCCTTACCCTAGGACAAGAAATCGTGGCCGGGGACGAAGGGAGGCGACGACAGCGAGTCGACGAACTTGACGTGAGATCCTGTCTGTGAAGAAGTGGACGTCGTGGATGGACTCCTCGGGCTCGGCTTGGCGGCAGAACGGATCCGGGGCGGCTTGTAGATGCTCGTGGACGTCGTGGAGGAGGTCGGAGAGGGCTGCTATGCCGGTGGCGAGCTCCTGCTCGGGCCGGCCATGGTGGTGGCAGGGCGGAAGCAGGGCGCGTGGGTGCCCTCCTTTGAGGCAGCGGCGGCTGGAGGGGGTAGAGGAGAGGAGAGGGAAACCCTAGGGAGGTCGTGAGCGCGTGATTTATAGCAGGGGGCGATGGGTCATGGTGGCCACAATGGCCATGTGCCCCTCCGTGTAACCGTGAGAGGGAGAGGGTCGTGAGGAGGAAGATAAGAGAGAGGAGAGAGACTGACAGTGGGGCCCGCGTAGGTGACAATGTGGAAAGGAGGGGAGATTGGAGAGGAGGCGGGCGCAAGCTGCTGCTGGCGCTGGCGGCGGCTGCTGGGCCAGGAAGGAGGAGGCCCAGCTGTGCGGCCCAGGTAAGGCCATCCTTTTTTTAATCTCTGTTTTTTTTTCAAATAGATTTAATGGAAGAAAAGAAATGGGGGCTAGGAAAAGAATCTGGCAGAGATAAAAATATCTCTGCAACCCTGGGAAAATGTACTATTTGATAAAATTGCTCTGGGCATTTTTAGATAAAGAAATATATACCAAGTTTGAATTAAATTCAAACTTGATGCATTTTTAACCCGACCAAAACAAGTCCAATTGAGCTGAAATTTGGCAGAGAGGTTAATGGAATGGTTTAAGATTTATCGGAAAAGATTGAACATTTTTCTAGACCAGAAAAATGTCACTTGGGATAAATGGCTAAAATTGAAAGAAAAGAAGGAGGGTATTGGGTTTTGCTTGAAGAGGGTTTTGATGGAATGGAGAAGATGCCAAAGCAACCATGGAGGAGTACTGGAAAGATCTAGGGCACACATGAACAAGCCACAACAATAAATGAAATGCAATGCACATAGCAACATACATGAGGATGAAATGCACAAGGTGAATGAAAAGAAAACACAAGTGTGATGATGCAACAATTTATTATGACCAACATGGCAAATCCATACATGACACAAGGTTGACGGTTACAAAAATGGAAGGATCACAATTGGGGTGTTAGAACTCTCCCCCACTATGAAAGGATCTCGCCCTGAGATCTAGGAACGGAATAAATCTGGATACTCGGAACGGAGTTGGTCCTCGTGCTACCACGTGGCTTCTCGGTCGGGGTGGTGAGACCATTTCACTTTCAGGAACTTGATAGACTTGTTGCGAGTCTTGCCCTCAGTTTCTTCGAGAATTGCAATGGGATGCTCCCGATGAAAGTGCACTGTTGCCCTTAATAGTTTTTGACATCTATGACAACTTAATTTTTGTCTCTAACCACATGCTCTAGTCGAAACAGCACCGTCTAATTTGAAGAGAAGCATGGATGGTTATATCCCCTCTACTCGGAAAAAGTAAAAAGCGGAGTGCCATATACTTCTTACTTTATTGAGTCCTTAGGGCAGCCGCACTATTAAGAGGGGCTGCATCATGAAAACACCTGGGAATCAACTTCATGTACACATTCTATCTGGCACAACTAAATTCTCAAGTGGACTTGACCTTTTATCTCAGTGGAAAGTTTCTGCCCAGGCCGGAACCTCTGGGATGGCCGGAACTTCTGGGGACCGGAAGGTCCGGGGTGGATCCGGGAAGCTTCCGGGGCACCCAGAGAAGTTGCACTTTTGTGCAATCTTTCTGGGTAGCCCGAAACCTTGCCGGAACCACTGTCGGAACTTTTGTACCCCGGAACTTCCGGGCATGCTAGAACTTCCGGGCCTCGGAACTTCCGCCCCTAGGTCTGGCAGCTTCTGGGGTACCCAGAGAGGATGTAGTTATGCAAACTCTCTGTGTAGCCCGAAACCTTCCTGGAACTTGGGCCGGAACTTCCAGGATCCGGAACTTCCGTCCTGCCCCGGAACTTCTGGGGTTTGCAGAAAACTGGCTCCAACGGTTGGATTCTGTCCCCATCTATAAATAGTCTTCTTCTTCCCCACAAAGAAGGTTACGACTCCATTCCTCTCTCCACCATTTTCAGACCTCGATTTATTCGAGTTCTCCCTCCTTAGCCAACCAAAGCTCTTAATCTTTTGAGTTGAGAAGGAGGAGTGCCAGATCTACACATTCACCAAAGCAAAAGTTGATTCCCCCTTATTTTCGTGGTGCATCTTGCTAGTCTTGGAGGTTGGAGACTCCTAGGCGGTAGGAGTGCTCCGGCGAGGAATCGTTCATTGTGATTACCCCTGGAAAGTTTGTGAGGGTTTGGAGCTCACCTCAAGGTCTACCACTAGTGGTTGAGAATCACCTTCGTGGTGATATCTCAAAGAGAGAATAGGGTGAGCCTTCGTGGTGTTGGTGTGCCTTCGTGGTAAGATCCACCTCTCTAAATGGTGACGTAGCTTCCCTCCAAGGAAGTGAACATCGGCATACATCCTCGTCTCTTGGAGTTGTGGTTATCCCTAACCCTAACCCCCTACTTGTGGTTACTTATCTCTTAGTCTTTACTTGCATTATATCGTGCTTGCCTTTCCAATACTTGTTGTAGTTTGTCACCTTGCTTAGCACTAGAATCACCTTGCAATTGTTAGGCTCACTTTCATATTCCAAACTATTGCCTAAAAATTGCTAAGTAACAATTAAAATTTGTAATTGTACCTATTCACCCACCCTCTAGGTCCATCTCGATCCTTTCAATTGGTATCAGAGCCTCGTGCTCTATTCTTGTGGCTTAATCGCCCTAGAGCGAGATGAACCCTGATGGGACCCCCCTCGTTGCAGATCCTAAGAATAAGGGCGCGGCCTCTTCGGATGGGTCCAAGTCCTTTACTTCTGAGGATTTGGAGCGGGCCCTTGCTAAGCAAAAGGAGGAGCATGATGCTTCTATCGAGGCCTTGGTCCAGGCAAGGTTGGCCGCATTATCCTTGAATCCCACCGCACCTGTTAATTCGGGTAGTGTGACTCTGAGGCAAAACGCAGCTTCCCCTCCCTTGGGCCAACAACCTCCTAATAGCAATAACTCTGGTGTTTCATGGCTTTATGCAAAACCTCAAGTAGAGAAACCAAAGTATAACCCTGGGGGCAAGCCTCCTTTACTTGATGACACTGCCAATTTTGCTTTGTGGAAAGTTGGTATGTGTGGCACCCCGGCTCAGAGAAACTGGAACACCCCGTATTCCAGCCCACAGATCAAGTCTTCTGGAATACGACACTACATGGCATAGAACAAATCAGCTCTTTATTACAAATAATCAAGGTACAAAGATCTCATGTTACGAAGGATTACATCGGCACAGCGATACTACGCCTGCTAAGGTAGCTCTATGCTAGCAGCGGAACAACTCGTAACAGCGGAATAACTCCTAGCAGCGAAACAGCGACAACGGTGATGAACTCCACTCCACGGGGACTCTGGCTGGGACGCATCCTAGAGCGCAATCTCGGGATCCTTGACAAGCAATCAATCACGGCATCACCTGCTATCGACACGCCAGGTGAGTACTTTGAATGTACTCGCATGCTCACAGCAACCAAAGAAATCAAGACAAACAATAGCATGGCATTTACAGGTTAATTAATGATGAGCATGATACTACTATAATCGACATGAGGGTGAGCATGGCATGTACATGTTACTCATGATATGAACATGATGATACTGGAACTAACAATCAGGGGGGGTCGAGGTTTAAGGTCCCTTGGACCAACTTACTCTTCTCGGAGGTTATCTCGTAACCACCATATGTCTCAAACTTACCATCGTGAACATCACACAATTACTTCAAGATCAACCAAGCTTGGTATCAACTATACCATCGTCATCATCACATGACCACACGGAGCTTGATCTCTACCTGTGATGATCGGATGACCACATAAAGATCAACCAACTTCTTTTCTCATGGAACCGGGGTTGTTCAATATTCAGGTTATTATTACTATTGACCCATAGTGTGACCTACTACGAACTGTGTCCATGACCGAGGACGCGGCTATCATTAGATTATACACTCTGCTGAGGTTAGTACACTGTACCCACACCACGGAACTCATGGCCTCGTGCTCCCATTCGGGTGGACCAACGATATTCCGACAAAACCAATCTATTGCATGACACTCTCCCGGCCACTCCGACAAACTCCCCTTTGGGCTATGTCATGGGTGGCCCCGATGTCAACTCGTGACATCCTGCCACCTCGTGGCCGACCACCATCGTGGCAAAACAAACTCGTCCCAAACGGGGACACCCGGGTACAACACAACTTGGGCACACAAGGCTTATGGCCGCCTACCTGATCAGGGTAGCACGCGCACATAACCTTCCCTAGTTGGAGGCACTGGCGAGAGGCATGATAATAGACCGAATTAGGGCCTCCCCATCCAGGCAAGTGTGGTTGCACTGGTGAGCTTGATTCGGTGGCACCGTGACTCAACCAACAGATTTGTTCAAGTTCGATTAATGTCAGGTTCAACTTGAATGGTGATGAGCTGAGTCATAATAACATAATGAAATAACAATGCATATGAGCATGATATCAGTGTAACCTTAGACGGGCAACATAACCATTTAACATCATAGCATCAACAATGATAATTCATTTAGTCTACGGGATGCACATGAGCATGGCATAAAGATTATCATGAATATCACAAGTATTTGCATAACAAACCATAACTACTCATGTGAGCATATCATTATTACTGGCATCGGAAATGATTACAAGAATAAAGCATGATAATAATAACAATAACATGAATAATGGAGAAGAATCACATATGCACAAGAACATAGCATAAGCATGGACATGGATTCAGAAGCATCTTCGAAGCATTAACAAAATCATTCAATGAGCAAGCAATTATTTAAATATTCAAGTGGAAACCATGGCTACTGCAAGGCCATCTTGCAAGTGGCTGTTGTGGCTTGCATGGGGTGAAGGATTCATCGGGGAGAAGTGCGATGAGCTCGCGGAAAGATTTGCCGGAAACATTTCTCTCTCGGCGGAGCTGATTAAAGGGCAAGAGCAAAATGGTCATTTTCAGAATGTTACAATAGGGTGAAAATGATACCATTGGAACGGGCTCGACGAATAGAGAACGTGGGCTTTGGAATCACCTGAATCGGAGTCACGGTTGCGAAAATATGGCCGTTCGTTCGTTAGGCCGAAAAAGAATTAAAAACTTCGCTTTTCTGCTGCTAACGGACGAACGTCCACAAATTATGGGTTTTGGTGCCGGCTGCTGAAAAAAAGAAAGCGCATTTAGGAAAATATGCTTTCTAACATGGGAAACGTATTTTGATCCGAAGAGGCAGCAGTGTACGCTTTCGATAAACAAAAGCGTATTTCAGAAAACCGTCTTCACTAATACACGTCAGCGGGGCGGTTCAACACCTTGTGCGGCTGACTAGTGGGACCCGCGGGGAGGTGGGGCCCGCCGGCTGGGTCTTCTTCTTCCTCCCGCATGCTCGCGCTCGGCCGAGGGGAGGACTGACCCCGACGGCGATGGCCAGCGGCACGGGCCACCGTTTGAGGCGCCCGGCCTACCG
The DNA here is from genome assembly GCA_039707655.1 of Elymus sibiricus. NCBI lineage: Eukaryota > Viridiplantae > Streptophyta > Magnoliopsida > Poales > Poaceae > Elymus > Elymus sibiricus. The sequence goes on along the minus strand of CM077674.1, from coordinate 4,400,422 downwards.
GCGAGCTCGGGAGAGAGAGGCGGTCCTGCTTGACCACCTCACGCTCGCCGAGGTGCACCGGAGCGGGCGCGGCATCGGCCGCGGCGGACGGCGGCGTCGGGCGCCGGTGGGGCTTGCGGCCACGTGGCACCAGAGGACGAGGGGAAGGGCAGAGGGGCTTCGTGGTGGGTAGGGGACCACCATGGAGAGGTTGGGAGGGGGAGGAGGAGCCCGGGTGGCTCGAATTTGAGCAGAGGCCGTCGGTGGCCATTGCGGCAATGGCAGATGGGGAGTGGCTCCGGCGATGAATGGATGGGTTTGGGAGGGAGCTGGGAGGGTGGTGAGGAGGATGGAGTGGTCGAGGGAGCTCGGGACGGCCTATATAAAGGCGGGTGAGCTCGTGGCCGTGCCGACGCGTGCGCCGGCGCACTGGAGCAAGGAGGCCATGCGAAGGGAAGGGGGAGAGGGCCCAGAGGGCTCATGCGGTGCGGAGAGGTGTAACACCCCAAAAATTTAACCATATTTTTAACAAGTAAAATTTGGCTAGAAATAAAAAATTTGAATTTTAATAGGACTTTTATAATTTCAGTTTCTCTTTTGTCTTCTGTTTTTCAAAATTCTTCCCTCCATATAGAAAATTTTGGAAAATATTGTGGGCTTTGGTAGTTTTCTTAAATCATTTCATTTATATTTTAATAACAGTAGGAAATATTTTCATAATAAAATTTTGCCCAAGATAATCATTTTAATAGCATTTTCAATTCTTGAAATGCTTCTGTTGCACTACAACTATTTTAAATAATTCTTTAAAAATTCCACAAAAATTATGAGGAATCATGTGATGCCTACAGATCACTTTTATGCAAAAACCCATCATGGTCATTTGAAAATTTTGAGCACAACTTCCTGTTTTCAATTCTATCCCATTCCTACGTTATAACTGCAACCCTAATTTTCCTTCATCAAAAAATTCTGAAATTATTCCCACCTATAGTCCTTCCAACCAAACTCTTAAGTCCAGAAGATCAACTCCATTTGCTTCTTGGAAGACCTCCAAATAAATCCTCCAAGTTTCTATCCAGAACTGAATTTCATTCAAACTTGCACTTGCAAGTTTTTCATTTTTTCCATCCACCCACACCATCATCTCTACCATCTAATGAGACATCATACTGGCAATTCTCATAGCTAACAATGGTGCCTAGGACACCTTAGCATTTTGTCAAGCATCTTATGTGCATGACAGAATTTGGCTACCTATCAAAACTGCATTAGGAACTTGATCCTCCTGCCAAACAAGCATGTCCACCAGCTTTGCCATCTAGAGGAGCCCTACTCTATTAAATTTCACTCGCATTGGTATCATCTAGGACCACTTAGCATTTTGACAAACACCCTATGGGCACTGCCAGAGCGTGGCTAGAGCGCCCGTTTGGCACTGTCAGCATCGCCGCCACACCGATGCTCTACTGCCGCTCCAGCACGGGAGCCACCCCATCTAGCTTCGCGAGGAAGTAACGAAGCTTGCCGACACCCGGGTCTGGCCATTAGCGCCGGCCACCACCCACCACCGGCCTGCATCTTCCGTCGCCGCAAGTTAATTCGGGGACGGCGCCGACCAGGGCACCTGGCGCCCTTCCCAGCCCTCCAGCTCACCCGGAGCATAACTACGGAATAACCACCACTCCACCAACCCCAGCTACCTTGCCACCAGCCACGGTTCTTCATCAATGGCGCTGCCGCAATCGGTTGGAATGGTTCACCGTCGAACCGACCTTCTCAGACTATAAAAGCTCAACCCCGAGCCCATTTCTTCACACCACAGCACTCTTCCATTCCCAAACTCGCCTCCGGAGCACTCAATTGACTCGGACGTGGTTTTCTTCCTCGTTTCCGGCCAGGACACCGCCGCCACCTCCCGGCTGACTTCAACACAACCAGGGCCTCCCCCACCCATATTTCTTCACCAACAGATTCCTATGAACCCTTTAAGCATTCCCAACTCGTCAATTTCACCGGAGACCCATCGTAAAAGAAAGCCCTCTTCTGGTCGTTTCTGTCACCGCCGGGATCCCTTACCACCGGCGATTCCATGAGCTCCGGTGACCTTGCCGCACTTCTGTGGAACCGCCTTGGTGTCCTGAACCCGATGGTGAGCTCGATCCGCCGTGAGGAACCACCGTTTGCCGGCGAGGAGCGCTGGTGGCCTCGCCTTGTTCTATCGAAGAAGAGAGAGGCGGGGGGAGACCAGTCAAACCTGACTGGTGGACCCGCGGGCCCACCGTCAGTGACTGGAGGTCAGGACCCGCATCTGTGAGAGGAGGTGTATTTTTGATATTGCGTCTTCTCCTCTGAAAAACGTATTCCCAGGAGTACGTCATCGACGTCGGCAACCTCTTCGCACGGCCGAACAACTGGACCTGGCCCAGTGGCGCTAGGTGGCTAAGCAACGCTGAGGGTGCAATTCTGCCTTTTCTCTTTTTCTTTTCCAGCAGTTTCCAAATAATTCCACAGTAGCCATTTCAAAACCAAAGTTGATGATTCAAATTTCTACATACTCCTAAATTCATGCTCTATTAATCCAGCTAGGTTGAACATTTTTCCTAGGCCTGGTCTCTATTGGATCCATTTAATAGTCCATTTCTTAATTTATCTCAGCTTAGTAATTCCCTAAGAAAAATCAAATTGACCCCAAATCATTTGATTATTTTTCTGTAATTCCTAAATTTTCATCTAGTTTTTTTAGTATTTATTTAAAAAATTTCCAAATAAGTTTTTGGTACTGTTTTCAAATTGAGTGGTAATTGGAATATTTTGAAAATAGGGAAATGGAGGGAAGATAAAATTTTCAAAGTTTTGGAGTGCACCCAACACTTCTGCATGCTCAAGGCAAGCATCTTGAACACTTGATATGTTGAATGCATAATTAATTGTTTGCAAGAATAATGGAATCATGAATATGTTGAATTCAAATAAAATTTGCATATTACTATTATTACATGCATGATCCCTTGAAAATATTTTATTTTCATTTAAATATGAAGTATGAGTCAGTATGGCTATTTTTGCATGTCACATATGCATATGTTGATCCGGACTAATCTGCAGGAAAGAATCGGTCACGAGAGAAGTGACCGTGAGACTGAAATCTCGTTGTGAAGAGAATGATCAGTGAGGGTATGTTGGGACATACCAGATGGTGACCCTGTTGGGTATTACCAAGGAAATATATTGTGCTAACCACTGCAGGAAAACATAAACCTCCTGAGTCGACCGTAGATCGAGTCTTGTCTCGGTAACCCCCATACTTGATTCGTGCTACCACTTGTCCCTGCCACAGGTAGGGTACGGTTCAGTAAGTTGTTAACCCCTTTCCCTACACACACCGTACAGAGAGGCCGCGATGTAGGTTTCCAGGTACCGGTTATAATGCCAGTCATCGGGTCAGGGGCATGGGTGTATCCGGCTGGGCTGAGAGGGGGGCACCCCTTGTAATCCGCGCGTATTAATAGTGATCCCATGCTATTCGAGACGATGGTCTCCCCGTCTTAGAGTTTTTCTTGAACGATGCTTTGGGTGATTCCTGGCATCCGGAAAGTTAATCTGGTGTGAGCTGGTTAGGTCTGTTTTCAACCCGAAGACCGTAATCGGAATTAGCCAGCGTCTCGGTGCTGGCTAAAGAAATTCTTTACTTGTGGGTAAAGAGTACACCCTCTGCAGAGTAATATCTATTCGAATAGCCATGTCCGTAGTTAAGGACTACAGTCTGGGTTGGTCAAGTGTCGGTCTTAGTGTCGGTCTTCGGAGGAAATAATTAAATTGATTATGATTCAATTTTGCAGGATAATTATTGTCACCACTGATGCCAGCAGGAATATTATTGTTATCATGAATATTATGGACTAACCTTTTCTTTTATGTGCATCTCTGAGTATCTCATGGGATGGCTAGACTACCCGGATACTCAGTTTTATTTTCTTTTTGAATATCTCTTGGGATGGCTAGACTACCCGAGATATTCATTTTTCTTTTCTGAGTACCTCATGGGATGGCTAGACTACCCGGATACTCTGTTTTATTTTCTTTTTGAATATCTCTTGGGATGGCTAGACTACCCGAGATATTCATTTTTCTTTTCTGAGTACCTCATGGGATGGCTAGACTACCTGGATACTCACTTCTTTTCAGGACCTTTCGAGGCGTCGCTTTCAGACACCCGTTTGGCATTTCTTTTCAAGACCTCTTGAGGCGTCGCTTTCAGACACCCGTTTGGCATTTTTCTTGGAATTCCTCGGGCGGTCCAATGCCCGAAGTTCCATTTTATTTCGTTGATTTATTACTAACATGATATATTTATTCTTCCGCACTGTATTAATATTTATCATGTCATGCTTTAATTTCGTTCAGCATATGCATATAATTTAACCCATCATGATCATATGCATTCGGTATATCTTTTGTTCATTATGTTTGCGAGTACATTCCAATGTACTCACTGGCTTGTCCCTGGCTATTTAATTGTCCAGGTCAGGATTTCAATGAGGAGTACCACAATGACGTCCATGCGGAGCCTAGGATAGTAGCCATGCGGGATAGGAATTATCCGGGTCAGCTATTCCTGTGGGAATGGAGCCCCACCGGCGTGGGAGAACCACGAGTCGCTTCCGCCATCCGCTGTTTGAAATCATTGTTGTATCATTCGACCTTTATGGTCTTGTACCCAATTCTTGTAATTTCTTGGTAATCTGTAACAAGGACGTGTCCACCAGTAACAGTAATCCTGGGGCTAGTGATGACACGAGGAGTTATTTCTGGGATTTTATGTCCTGGAAATCCGGCCCCGACAAGAGGCCACGGAGTGCTTCGGGGGAGTTCGAGGAGGAAGAAGCCAGGAAGAAGAAGACGGCGGCCGCGGGCACGCGGTGCGGCGTGGCGCGCCGGGGAGGAAAGGGGAGGGGGCCAGGGCACGCGTGGATGCAGGGGACAGTGGGCGACGCGGTGGACACGGTAGGACGCGCGGGAGCGGCTGCGAGGGCAGTGCCCGGAGCTAGCCGACGCTCAGAGCACGCCAAACACATGCCAACCCGCATGGTCACTGCGTGCATTGGCGAGAGGAGGGCACGTATGCCTGGCAAAAGGTATCTAGACAGTATTCCTTTCAACATGGGGCCTCTCTGAAGTGATGGTTCGAAGAAATCAGCTGTGTGCTGATGGGATGGATCATCGAAACTTTGCAGTAGCAAACTTGGGCATGAAGATGTGGTCAAATGACTTGACCAATGGGCCACGAAAGATGTCACAGGGGTTTAGGGTAGGAAGGACTACAATCCTGTGTAATATGAAAGGATTTGGACCAATATTTATCATAGTTGCTTCACAACTTCATATCTGGTCCAAAAACTAGATCTTGAAGTTGCACTCGCATCGATGATTGGATTGAGCTGAACTTTGGTGGAAGATGATTATTTGGGCATATGAAGGCACTGTAAAAGTTTCATACCATTTGGATAAATAAAAATGGTACTTCCTTCACAAGGCTTTCTACTGGAGAGAAACTTGGGGGAATTTTGTGGAGAAAATGGCTTGGTAAACTGATGTGAATTTTGGCATGCTCAATGGATATAGTGATAATTACGTCCTGGATTAATTTCAGAATTTATGAAGCAATATAAAATATAGTTGCTTCACTAACTGAAATTGTGACCAAAAACAAAGATTGGATGGTGTGCTCACATAGGCAGTTGGATGGAGATTAAATTTGGTGGAGAGTAATGATTTGATCATAAGGATGATCCGCCAAAATTTCAACTCATTTGGATTAGCGTAGCTAGTACTTCCTTCACAAGGCTTCTCTCTGGACAGAAACTTTGGAAATTTGCTGAGGAAGATTTACTAGGCAAATGAAGCTGAATTTTGGCATGTGACAATTATTTGGATATTAAAGAGTGCTCAAAAAGTTTGAGGGAAATCAAGAAAAGATAAATAGCACTTCCTTCACAAAGTGCCATACTGGACAGAATAGGAAATGAATATTCCTAAATTATTTTTGAACTAGGCAAGGATGGGTTTTGACATATTTGTGGAAGATATGATCCAAAGAATTTATGAGAATTTTGTGGGAATTTTGGGAAAGACAAAAATTTAGGTTGCTTCACAACCTAGGGCCAAAACAGGGTTATTCCTTTAAGAGAAAAAAAGGAATATTCCCAAGAAATAAAAATTAGGGTTGGGCTAGATGGAAATGACATGGCCTTGAGAAAGATTTGAGAGTGACAAGCCACTTGAGAGAGGAAGAAGAGATGATCTTCCCAGGTTTCAAGACCACAGAGCCAACAAAAAGGAATTCCAAATAAAAATTCAAAGAAATACAAAAGAAAAAGAAAGGGCCAAAAATCGGGGTGTCACAAACCTACCGCCCTTACAAAAATCTTGTCCTCGAGATTTGGTTGCTCAGGGAACAAGTATGAATATTCTGACTTAAGGAAACCGTTTCCAACTCGGGTATCCTTTTTTCGTTTATATGATGTTCCCACTGAATTTCATATGACCTGATTACCTTGCTTTGGGGTGGTTTGCTTCACCGTATCCCACATTCTGACAGGTCTTCCTTCATATGTTCATCCTTACTCTGACTCCAATTCTTTTATGTCTGTTGGCTTAGCTGATGACTGAAATATGTGCTCTTCTCGCAAGTCCGGGAGTGATTTCCTATTGACGTGACATTCTTCTATCCAGCACCGATAGTATTCAATGAAGTTATGAACAAATTCCCTTGGTGGACACGAAACATTTAATTATTGCATCAGGTTACGAGATGCATGTCCTCCGGGTTCAAAACCATACTGGGAATCATAACCCTTGTCTTGGCGGAATCTGACTACTTGTAGGGAGTTCCGAATCATCTTGGCTGGCTTCACTGTCTTGAGTATCAAATCCGTACCAAAGACTCGACTGTCGCTTGTCGTGACCAGTATAAAGGAGTACGGCCTTATAACAATAGCATCCAGAGACTTGACTGGCGGTAGTTCTGGCTGAAGAATCTTGTTCATGACAATGTACCATATGTGAGAGCACATGATCCGAGATTGTTGTTCAGCATTCTGATTACTCATTTTGTCAGTATAACCACATGTGTGTAGTAAGCCGTGCGATGCGTTAACATGGGTGCTGAAGTCAACCTGCGAAACTGGCCTTTTGTCTGACATGGCAGACTTGGATATTCGATACTGCCAATTCTGAACATATACATTTGGACAAGCAAGTTACCTTGACATGAGTTCCTTACCAACAGAGTATACCCCTTGGGTCTATATTCATGGTGATCGATACAGAATCATACTATCTTGGGTGTCTGTACCATGTTGTTCATGCAACAATTATCATACCTGTATTGTCAGTCTTGCTCCTTCATTATTGTTCTCTTCTTCTGAATCTTTGGCTGAAAGAGCTTGGCAATACATATCCTTAATTCTTCGTGTGACCACAGGTGCTGTTAGGTGCAATATTCCAGCACCTTATCCTTGTTCATGTCTCGGGTCATAGGAAATATACCAGGTTCACATGTACTTGTATAAAGCTCATTGTTGTCGGCAATCATACAAGCTGGTGACGAGGGTTAACAATATCGCCTTGTCGGGCGTGAGGAAACTAGCCTTGATAACCACTGCCAAGATTGTTGTCTCAATGTGGTCTTATGTTATAGCTTGTCGGTCCTTGCATCACACTGAGGTGTATAACTGGCTTTCTTACATAACTCTTGTGGTTGTCGGATTCTTGCCGTGCTTGCATCATCGTACGAGTGACAGGCATGACCTGGGTGGCATGCTCACAATATATATGGAAGTATGTGTAGCTGAGCATTTGATTCCCAAGGCAGACACTTGTGTCCTGACTAGCTCGTGTTTCTGACCAAGCGGTTATGGGCTTGACTCTTGAGATGCACTGCCAACTCACTGCGTAATTACTTGTACCAACGTTGTCAACTGTTTGTAGTGTCGTACTGACGAAGATTGGGTAGCTTGTGTTGAAAGCTATAGAGAGTATCGTGCTGAGGAAGGCTAGATATCTTACACTCGAAGCTTTTGCCGGGATAACTTGCTGAAAAAGACTGGGTACCGTGCTTCAGAAGCTTTTCCCTTGGTTGCTAACTGAGGAAGATTTGTTGACTTATGCCGGAAGCTTTCTGCGGTGGCTTACCGAAGAAGACTGAGTATCTTACACTGGAAGCTATCCACATATCATACTGAGGAAGACTATGGAACCTTGCGTTGTAAGCTTCTCTGGTAGCGTGCGGGGGAAGACTGGGTTGCTTACACCAGAAGCTTTTCTCTCTGATATGCGGACTGAATACCACATATACATACCCTTGATATTCCTCCTGTTGATTACTTGTATGAAAGAATTTGTCGGACTATCCTTCTTCCTGAGGCTGGATCCACGGCACATTCTAGCTTGCTTCCGGGTATAACATGTTTCAAATCTTTACTCATAGCAGAACCAAATTTCGTATATGATCCATACCTTTGACTCGAAATATAAGGTTGGTCTTGTACACAATTTATCTTCCTGCTGGTTCCTTACGGTTGTAATGGTGGCACACTGAGGCAGTCTTGATGCTGATAGTTATTCCAGAATATCATTCGTATATAAACCAGATATTCTCAATATAATGCAGTCAGCTAAGAATTCCACAATGTTTTGCTGAGCTTCCAAACAATTGAATTCCTCACAGATTCTTCAAGTCCGGTGTCGGTTGATGAGCAACATTCATAAGGGGAAATAAGGTGACACCGAAGGCCCAAAGAAAGACGCAAAAGAAATGACTCAAACAAAAGCACACAAAGCAACAAGATTACATACAAGCAACATCACATTTTACTACTATTCACAACAATATGCATGCCTACTTAAGCACACAACTCTCGCAGAAACTCCAGTACTACGATCTAACATGCTGTGACGGTGTGCAGGAGAGTGGATCAGCGTGTGGGGGGTGGGGGTTGGTGTAAACAAAGCTACACCAAGCGCTGGCTTAACACCGGTTGCATCTGGACTGGTTTAGTGATGAGGACGTACTCGGTGATCATGTAGCGGAACAAGGATGTCACGGCCACATCATCATCAAGCGAGCGGATGGGAACCATACTCGTCCAGGGAATGAGTGATAGGGTAGGATAGCGGTAGAAATCAGGGTCTGCGGCATTGCCCTTTTCTGGTAACAAAGACCAGTAAGGGTCGCCGAGGCGGCAGGTTGGATGGCCAGATCCGGGATAGAAACATGTCTATCACCGAAACGATAAGTCTGGCTGAAGAGAATATATTGGTGCGATACCTGTGCATCAATCCTGCAAGTGATCGACACCACTAGGTACCTTGGCATCAATCCGCTGGGATATAGATGACACCAAACACCAAAGAGCAAGTATGCAAAACTGGAGGGTGCAGGTAGTGGATTGAAGCCGATGCCACCTACACTCACAAGATCAACCGTTAGCGACAAGATAATAAGTCTATATGCATGCCATGCAGCAAACAAATGCAACAACCAAATGCAACAAGCAAACTAGACTCTAAACTACCGGTTTCTAACGCTCGCGCAGACTAGGGCGTCCTACAGCCAGACCTGCTCTGATACCAAGCGCTGTGGCACCCCGGCTCAGAGAAACCGGAACACCCCGTATTCCAGCCCAGAGATCAAGTCTTCTGGAATACGGCACTGCTTGGCATAGAACAAATCAGCTCTTTATTACAAATAATCGAGGTACAAGGGTCTGATGTTACAAAGGATTACATCGGCACGGTGATGCTACGCCTGCTAAGGTAGCTCTATGCTAGCAGCGAAACAACACATAACAGCGGAATAACTCCTAGCAGTGGAACAACGACAATGGTGATGAACTCCACTCCACAGGGACTCTGGCTGGGACGCATCCTAGAGCGCAATCTCGGGATCCTCGACAAGCAATCAATCACGGCATCACCTGCAATCTGGCATGACACGCCAGGTGAGTACTTTGAATGTACTCGCAAGCTCACAGCAACCAAAGCAATCAAGACAAACAACAGCATGTCATTTACATGTTAATTTATGATGACCATGATACTACTGGAATCAACATGAGGGTGAGCATGGCATGTACACGTTACTCATGATATGAACATGATGATACTGGAACTAACAGTCGGGGAGGGGGGGTCGAGGTTTAAGGTCCCTTGGACCAACGTACTCTTCTCCGATGTTATCTCGTAACCACCATATGTCTCAAACTTACCATCGTGAACATCACACGATTACCTCAGGATCAACCAAGCTCGGTATCAACTATACCATCGTGATCATCACATGACCACACGAAACTTGATCTCTACCTGTGATCATCGCATGACCACATAAAGATCAACCAACTTCTTTTCTCATGGAACCGGGGTTGTTCATTATTCAGGTTATTATTACTGTTGACCCATAGTGTGACCTACTACGAACTGTGTCCATGACCGAGGACGCGGCTATCGATAGATTATACACTCTGCAGAGGTTAGTACACTATACCCACACCACAGAACTCATGGCGCGTGCTCCCATTCGGGTGGACCAACGATATTCCGACAAAACCAATCTATTGCATGACACTCTCCCGGCCACTCCGACAAACTCCCCTTTGGGCTATGTCATGGGTGGCCCTGATGTCAACTCGTGACGTCCTACCACCGCGTGGCCGGCCACCATCGTGGCAAAACAAACTCGTCCCAAACGGGGACACCCGGGTACAACACAACTTGGGCACACAAGGCTTATGGCCGCCTACCTGATCAGGGTAGCGCGCGCACATAACCTTCCCTAGTCGGAGGCACCGGCGAGAGGCATGACAATAGACCGAATTAGGGCCTCCCCATCCAGGCAAGTGTGTTTGCACTGGTGAGCTTGATTCGGTGGCACCATGACTCAGCCAACAGATTTGTTCAAGTTTGATTAATGTCAGGTTCAACTTGAATGGTGATGAGCTGAGTCATAATAACATAATGAAATAACAATGCATATGAGCATGATATCAGTGTAACCATGGATGGGCAACATAACCATTTAACATCATAACATCAACAATGATAATTCATTTAGTCTACGGGATGCACATGAGCATGGCATAAAGATGATCATAAATATCACAAGTATTTGCATAACAAACCATAACTACTCATGTGAGCATATCATTATTACTAGCATCGGAAATGATTACAAGAATAAAGCATGATAATAATAACAATAACACTAATAATGGAGAAGAATAATATATGCACAAGAACATAGCATAAGCATGGACATGGATTCGCAAGCATATTCAAAGCATTAAATGAGCAACAATTATTTAAATATTCAATTGGAAACCATGGCTACTTCAAGGCCATCATGCAAGTGGCTGTTGTGACTTGCCTGGGGTGAAGGATACATCGGCGAGAAGTGCGATGAGCTCGCGGAAAGATTTGCCGGAAACATTTCTCTCCCGGCGGAGCTGATTAAAGGGCAAGGGCAAAATGGTCATTTTTAGAATGTTACAACACAGTGAAAATGATACCATCGGAATGGGCTCGACGAATAGAGAACGTGGGCTTTGGAATCACCTGAATCGGAGTCACGGTTGCGAAAATACGATCATTCGCTCGTTAGGCAGAAAAAGAATTAAAAACTATGCTTTTCAGCTGCTAATGGACGAACGTCTGCAAATTAAGGGTTTCGGTGCCGGCTGCTGAAAAAGAGAAAGCGCATTTAGGAAAATACGCTTTCTAACATGGGAAACGTATTTTGATCCGAAGAGGCAGCAGAGTACGATTTCGATAAATGAAAGCGTATTTCAGAAAACCATCTTCACTAATACACGTCAGCGGGGTGGGTCAACGCCTTGTTCGGCTGACTAGTGGGACCCGCAGGGAGGTGGGGCCCGCCGACTGGGTCTTCTTCTTCCTCCCGCGTGCTCGCACTCGGCCGAGGGGAGGACTAACCCCGATGACGATGGCCGGCGGCACGGGCCAGCGTTCGAGGCGCCCAGCCTACCGGCGAGCTCAGGACACCGAGGCGGTCCTGCCTGACCACCTCACGCTCGCTGAGGTGCACCGGAGCGAGCGTGGCATTGGCCACGACGGACGGCGGCGTCGGGCGCCGGTGGGGAAGGGCGGAGGGGCTTCGTGGTGGATAGGGGAGCATCATGGTGAGGTTGGGAGGGGGAGGAGGAGCCCGGGTGGCCCGAATTTGAGCAGAGGCCGTCGGCGGCCATGGCGGCATTGCCGGACGGGGAGTGGCTCCGGCGATGAATGGATGGGTTTGGGAGGGAGCTGGGAGGGCGGTGAGGAGGATGGAGTGGTCGAGGGAGCTCAGGACGGCCTATATAAAGGTGGGCGCACTGGAGCGGGGAGGGCACGCGTACGGAAGAGGGACAGGTGCCAGAGGGCTCACACGGTGTGGAGAGGCCACGGAGGGCTTCGGGAGAGTTCGAGGAGGAAGAAGCCAGGAAGAAGACAACGGCGGCCGCGGAGCTAGCCAACGCATGCCAGCTCGCGTGGTCACCACATACATTGGCGAGAGGAGGGCACGTATGCCAGGCAAAAGGTGTCTAGAGTGTAGTCCTTTAAACATGGGGCCTCTCTGAAGTGATGGTTTGAAGAAATCAGCTGTGTGCTGATGGGATGGACCTTCTAAAGTTTGCTGTAGCAAACTTGGGCATGAAGATGTGGTGAAATGACTTGACCAATGGGCCACTAAAGATGTCACATGGGTTTAGGGTAGGAAGGACTACAATCCTGTGTAATATGAAAGGATTTGGACCAATATTTATCATAGTTGCTTCATAGCTACATATCTGGTCCAGAAACTAGATCTTGAAGTTGCACTCACATGGATGATTGGATTAAGCTGAAATTTGGAGGAGGATGATGATTTGGTCATATGAAGGCACTGTAAAATGTTCATACCATTTGCATAAATAAAAATGGTACTTCCTTCAGAAGGCTTTCTACTGGAGAGAAACTTGGGGGAATTTTGTGGAGAAAATGGCTTGGCCAAATGATGTGAATTTTGGCATGCTCAATGGATATAGTGATAATTAGGTCCTGGATTAATTTCAGAATTTATGAATTAATATAAAATATAGTTGCTTCACAAATTGAATTTGTGACCAGAAACAAAGCTTGGATGGTGTGCTCACATAGACAGTTGGATGGAGAGTAATTATTTGATCATAAGAACGATCCGCCAAAATTTCAACTCATTTGGATTAGCCTAGCTAGTACTTCCTTCACAAGGCTTCTCTCTGGACAGAAACTTTGGAAATTTGCTAAGGAAGATTTACTAGGCAAATGAAGCTGAATTTTGGCATGTGACAATTATTTGGATATTAAAGAGTGCTCAAAAAGTTTGAGGGCAATCAAGAAAAGATAAATAGCACTTCCTTCACAAAGTGCCATACTGGACAGAATAGGAAATGAATATTCCTGAATTATTTTTGAACTAGGCAAGGATGGGTTTTGACATATTAGTGGAAGATATGATCCAAAAAAATTATGAGAATTTTGTAGGAATTTTGGGAAAGACAGAAATATAGGTTGCTTCACAACCTAGGGCAAACAGGGTTATTCCTTTAATAGAAAAAAAGGAATATTCCCAAGAAATAAAAATTAGGGTTGGGCTAGATGGAAATGACATGGCCTTGAGAAAGATTTGAGAGTGACAAGCCACTTTAGAGAGGAAGAAGAGATGATCTTCCTAGGTTTCAAGACCATAGAGCCACCGAAAAGGAATTCCAAATAAAAATTCGAAGAAATCCAAAAGAAAAAAGAAAGGGCCAAAAATCGGGGTGTCACATTATGCAGGATCATCTTTGGTTCGCCAATGATGAGATGTCGGACATCTTGGAGCATGGCTACAACCCCATCGACCCGAAGATTCTCACTCCTAGAGAAACATATGACAAGCATCTCAACGACACCGCAATCATGTGCATAAGAAAAGGGATGAATGACAAGCAAAGGAGACCCTACATGCACATCACAAGCGCAAATGAATTATGGGATAGCATTGTGATGACCAAGACCGGTACCTCCACTCTCCGGCTTGCTCAATATGAAATTGCCAAAGGAGCATTGCAATACTTTTGCATGGAAAAGGGTGAGTCACCCAAGCATCTTCTTGAGCGTCTCATGACTCTCGCCGCCGACATAGAGTCCTATGACTGTGACAAGACCCAAGATGGATTCAACTTGACAAAGCGATTTCTTGTGGACAAATTGCTCAATGCTCTTGCTCCTTATCATCATCAAATGGTGTGGGACATAAGGCATCAATATGGATTCAAGGAAATGTCTCCCGATGATATCATCTCCACATTCCAACTAATTGAAGAATCCAAGGCAAATGCTACAAAACATCTTGCCATGCATGGTACCTCGACTCCTAAGACCAATCTTGCCTTGAAAGCCAAACATGTATATGAGGATGAGCAAAGTGAAGAAGAATAAGTTGATGAGATTGACTCGGATGAGAGCCCATCATATGAAGACATTGCTTGTTTCGTCAAGAAGTTTAGCGCGGGAAAATTCAAGGGAAGATTCCAAAAGAAGAAAGTGAGAAAGTGCTACAACTGTGAAGAAACCAACCACTTCTCCAATGATTGCCCTTATGAGAAGAGAGAAGATAAACCAAGGTTTCCCAAGACCTTTCCCAAGAAAAAGTTGCCAAATCTGTTGAACTCCAAACTTAAGAAGAGAAATGGGAAGGCAATGGTTGCTCAAGAGAATCCGATCCGGATGATGTGGGTGGTGTTGCCGGAGTAGCTCAAGATTCTCAAAACAACTTGAGGCTAGTCAACAAGAGTGGTGATGTTGTCACTTACAACTACATGAAAGATTACAAGGGCAACGCTCACAAGTGTCTAATGGCTAAAGCGTCACTACTAGGAAAATGTCTGTAGGTAGATGCTTAGTAGTAGTGTGGGGTAATCATCCCACACTACTGTTAAGTAGCAGTAGCGAGGGGTAAGAACAAGCGCTACAGGTATTACATAACAGTAGCGCGGCCTTCCCCAACAGGCGCTGCTGCTAAGTGGGCTCCACAGTGCCCCCACGGGCTGGCCACAGTAGCAGCGGGGGTCGCCGGACCGCGCTACTGCTAAGCCCATTAGCAGTAGCGCGCTTCTATAACCCCCGTTGCTACTGTGGCCAGCCCGAGCCCAGCACCCCGGCCCACTTAGCAACAGCGTGGGCTTTGACCCCGTGCCACAGCTAATAGACTTATCAGTAGCGTGGGCCCGTACCCCGCGCTACTGCTACGCTAGCCCTATCTCTTCCTCTGCGGCCCGTTCCACTACCTCTCCCTCACTCTCCCTTCACACTCTCTGCCGCGGCCGCTCGCTAGGTCTCTCTGCCGCCGCAGTCGCCCGTCGTACTCAGAGGTATCTCCCTCCCTCCTCCTCTCACCGCCCTCCTCCCTCCTCTTCCTCTCACCGCCCTCCTCCTTCCTCCTCCTCTCGCCGCCCTCCTTCCTCCTCCTCTCGCCGTCCTCCTCCCTCCATCCTGGCCTTCTGCCTCTCTCCTCCCTCCCTCCACCATCCTGGCCTCCTCCCTCTGTTCTTGTAGAATGTAGGTTTTTTTCATGTTTTTTGAATACAATAGAATGTATATTATTTGAATAGAGTATGAGTTTTTCAGTAAATGTAGGTGTTTTGAATAGAATAGAAAATTAGTAAATGTAGGTATTTTGAATAGAATAGAATAGTAAGTGTTGAATAGAGTAGAAAATTGGATTATGTTCAGTAAATGTATGTCTTTTGAACCAAATACCTTTAAGTATTTTAGGTATCAAATAAATTTAAGTGTTGAATAGAGTAGAAATTAGAAAAAATTTAAAATATTATTTTTATGCCATTCTCACATTGCGAAATTTAGAGAGAGAGAGAGAGAGAGAGAGACCTATTTTCTTGAAGAACTAGGGTATTTAGTTATGCTTCTTGTCCAGATTTGGATAGCATAACAAGCATAGCTCACATAGTTATTTTATCTGTGTTCTGAGAAGATCACCGATGTGCCACGTGACGACACCCAGAAGATCACCGGCATCCTCGACAGCTATCTAGTGAGTAAAGATGGTCTATTTGAACATGTGATATGTGTGGAGTAGTGATGTGTTGTGCTAGCATGTGTATGTGCTTGTCGAAGTGCTATCTTGAGGTTATATACTATTTCAGTGTTGATACTTTGTACTATGTGGACATGTGTATGTGTATGGACATGTTGATTGATACGTCTCCAACGTATCTATAATTTATGAAGTATTCATGCCATGTTTATTACAATTCTATATGGTTTTGGTATGATTTGATTAGAACTAACCCGGACTGACGCTGTTTTCAGCAGAATTGCCATGGTGTTGTTTTTTGTGCAGAAATAAAAGTTCTTGGAATTGGATGAAACTTTTTGGAGATTTCTTATGGAACAAATAAAAAATACTGGAACCAAGACCCACTAGAGGGGGGCCACCCCGTGCCCACGAGGCACCAGGGCGTGCCACCCCCCCAGGCGGGCCCTGGTACCTCATGGGGCCCACGTGGCTCCGTCTGACCTAATTCCAACGCTGAAAAATCCTATATGTTTAGAAACCCCTGAAAGTTAACCTAGATGAGTTTTTACACCGCCGCAAGCCTCTGTGCCTCCATGATCTAATCTACAGCCCTTTTCCGGCACCCTGCCAGAGGGGGGAATCATCACCGGAGGCCAACTTCATCATCCCGGCGGTTTCCATGACGAGGAGGGAGTAGTTCACCCTCGGGGCTGAGGGTTTGTACTAGTAGCTACGTGTTTGATCTCTCTCTCTCTCTCGTGTTCTTGATTTGGCACGATCTTGATGTATCGCGAGCTTTGTTAATATAGTTGGATCATATGGTGTTTCTTCCCTCTCTATCTTTGTTGTGATGAATCGAATCTTTTCCCTTTGAGGTTTCGTTATTGTCGGATTGAATATTTCAGATTTGAGAACACTTGATGTATGTCTTGCATATGAATACCCGTGGTGACAATGGGGTATTATATTGATTCACTTGATATATGTTTTTGCACCCAACTCGTGGATTCCCGTGGTGACATTGGGTTAATCAATGCATAGGGGTTGATGCACATTTTCATTATCTTTTCTCCGATAGAAACTTTGGGGTGCTCCTCGGAATTCTTTGTGTGGATTGAATATTATGATTATGAAGTTGTTTTATGCATATCGTATAATCAACTCATGGATACTTGTGGTGACATTGGAGTATCTAGGTGACATTAGAGTTGGTTGATGTGTATCATATGGTGTTATTTTAGTACGAACTCTAGGGCTGTTTGTGACACTTATAGGAATAGCTCAATAGATCGATCGGAAAGAATAACTTTGAGGTGGTTTCGTACCCTACAAACAATTTCTATCTTATGTTCTCCGCTAATAGGAACTTGGGAGTGATTCTTTATCGCACGTTGAGGGATGGTTATATGATCCAATTATGTTAGCATTATTGAGAGATTGCACTAGTGAAAGTATGAACCCTAGGCCTTATTTTCAAGCATTGCAATACCGTTTGTGCTCACTTTTATTACTAGTTACCTTGCTGTTTTTATTATTTCAGATTACAAAAACCTATATCTACTATCCATACTACAGTTGTATCACCATCTCTTCGCCGAACTAGTGCACCTATACAATTTACCATTGTATTGGGTGTGTTGGGGACACAAGAGACTCTTTGTTATTTGGTTGTAGGGTTGTTTGAGAGAGACTATCTTCATCCTACGCCTCCCACGGATTGATAAACCTTAGGTCATCCACTGGAGGGAAAATTGCTACTGTCCTACAAACCTCTGCGCTTGGAGGCCCAACACGAGTCTACATGAACAAGTTGTGTAGGAGACATCATTGATCTATTGCAGCGAAACTCCGAGTGGCCTATGTTTTGCCGGAATGTTGATTCATTTCCGTTCTGGCAAATTTCAGGCGCTCGATATGTCCTGTTTTTAGCAATGGTCATGCCAAAAAATTTCCGTGAATTTTAGCATGACTAGTGCTAGAAAGTAGGACATATCGAGTGCTTGTGATTTGCCGGAACGGGAATTCAACGACATTCTGGCAAAACATAGTCCATTTTTTTATGTCATTAGTTCATATATGCAACGGGTTGACTTTCAGTATGTTGCGGCTCCTTGTGTAACTTTCAGTGAGGGAGTGTCCACCATATATGAGAGAGGAAGAATCCCGACTGTTGTCGTGGGGGTCGCTTCTCCTTCCTTCCCGTGTGCTAGACATTTTAGTGTAATACACTTTGGAAAGAAAGGAGGAGCGACCATCACTTACGGTCGAAATATCAGTGAGGGAGTGTCCACCATATACGGTCAAAATATGAGAGAGGAAGAATCCCGACTGTTGTCGTGGGGGTCGCTTCTCTTTCATTCCAAGGTGCTAGACATTTTGGTGTAATGCACTTTGGTATGATAGGACGAGCGACCATCATCGACGGTCGCAATATCAGAGAGGGAGTGCCCACCATATACACCACGTGAGATGAGAGTTTATCAAGGAAGGCTCGATGGACCGAAAGTCAACCCGTGCTAAATAGTGATCTCTGTGTGTTCAGTTTACTGGTAATTGCCATCGATCAATTTTTAATCTTTGAATTATGAACAGAGGAAATGTCTGACGACGATAGGATCCCTGAGTGCGACTACTGCGGCGACGACCGGGGTATGTGCGATAGGCCTCACTTAGAAGACGATCGGCGCTTCACCATCAAGCTCAACTAGACCTTCGATGTTTTTACGGTGCGTAACGACGACAAGTATTTTTTCCTAATTAAGCATGACTTGTGCTTCTTTGCTTCAACGTGTAATTTCTGTTTTTTACAATTCGACTAGTGCATCCCTTGCCATGCAAGACCTTATGTCTTGGATAAGCTGGTTTTCAAAGATCATGAGAATATGGAGACCAAGATAGTTCACCTGAGGACGCAACATGGTTACGCTTTTGCCGTTAAGCTATACAATGTAGTAAACCACTCCCATTTTGGTTGCTTAAATTGGAAAGCACTATGCAAGGCATATGCATTTCAGGAGGATATGCATGTCACCTTCGATATTCGTCCTGAAGATGATATTGAAGATAATATCGACATTTGGGTCGATGTGGATACGCTTCCAGCTCTACCTCTATGTGAGTTTGTCAAATAAATTTGTTAAGTAATTTATATTGTTTATTTAAAAATAGTTGACAGCTTATTTTCATTCTTTAAGAAATGTTCGGAAGGTAGTAGACAAAACCTACTACAGTTATGGCTCTGAACTAACTTGCGCGGAGAAAAATCATCTTGTGTGCCTCATCTGATGCATATGAAAGGTGACATGGACATTATTAGCTTACGGTCAAGTCTGCCTTCAGTTCTCCACAGTGCATACATGAGTTCTCGAAGAGATGAAGACCTCAGAATCAAAGGATGGAGAAAAGTTTTGAATGATTGCAGGGAACTACTTGGAGGCAACATGGTGCGCAGCCCACAACTTGGAGACAGGTGGATCTCTATTCTCCATAATGGAGATTCAGGGGCTATCCTGTTTTATGCTATTTTACCTTAGAGAGAGTAGCAGGTCTTAACTAGTACTCATCATGTGCTAAGAACAATTAGCTAGTGTTGGTTATGACTATGATGATGATGAGCAGTTGTGTTATTCTGATGATGATGATGATGATGATGATGATGATGATGATGAGTTATGTGCTACAATGTGCTAGAATGATGAGTTCTTATATGACTATGATGATGATGATGATGAGTAGTTATTATGATGATGATGATGCATGAGTTCTTATATGACTGACGATAATGAGGATGAGTTGTTAGTATGATCATGATGAGTTATTATATCGTTGGGTGGAAGAAACGAGGATTAGATTCAAGTGGATGGATCCAAAGTGACCAAAAGTTGGATTAGTCGTGAGTGGGAAGGTTGTGAGTGGGAAGGCCACAAGGGGCACAAGGAGAAAGAAAAAGGCAAAGTTGACAAGGTTGTGAGTGGGAAGGCCACTAGGGGCATGCCCACTCACAACAAACCAAAGGAGTTCATGCCTCCATCCTATGTGCTTCGTAAGACAAAGGATGGAGAACTTTATGCTCAATTTGTTGGTCCTCGTAATGCTTTTCGTTTCTATGCTATTTGGGTTCCCAAGACCCTTGTTACTAACCTAAGTGGTCCCATTGCAAAATGGGTACCTCTAACCAAGTCAAAACTTGTGTGTAGGTTGCTTTCTCCGGTGGAGTCAAGTGGGTGATTGATAGTGGGTGCACCAATCATATGACCGGAGATAGCAAGTTGTTATTGACTTCATGGAAGCTATTCAACCATTTATGAGCATTGTGTTTCGTGGATGATCAAAAGGACAGGTACTTGGTTTGGGCAGCAAGGTGGCTATCACAAATGACATGTCTCTTGCAAATGTCATGCTTGTCCAATCTCATAAATATCATTTGCTTTCCGTTCGTCAATTGACTTCCGTTGGTTATGATACACTATTTTGACTAACGGATTTGAAAGTCTTTAAGAGAGACACTTTCGAAGTGGCCTTTGTTGGAGAGTTGGATGGCAACCTTTACACGGTTGATTTCTCGAAAGAGAGCACTTTCCATGCAACTTGTCTAATGGACAAGGCCGACAAGGGGTAGCTATGGCATCGCCGGCTAGCCCATGTCGGCATGAGAAATCTTCAAGATCTCTTAAAGGGTGACCACATCCTCGGACTAACCAATGTCTCTTTTGAGAAAGATCGTTTGTGTAGTGCATGCATAGCCAGGAAGCAACATCAGTCAACGCACCCACCCACGAATATCGTATCAACATCAAGGCCATTGGAGCTCCTTCACGTGGATCTCTTTTGGCCTCCTTCATGGGATAGTCTTGGTGGGAAAAACTATGGTCTTGTAATTGTTGATGATTATTCACGATACACATGGGTGTTCTTTCTCAAGTCCAAGGACGAGACGAAGATCACCTTCATTGATTTTGCCAAGCAAGCTCAACGCAAGTTTGACAAAGAGATCATGGCAATAAGAAGTGACAATGGCTCCGAGTTCAAGAACTACACCCTTGAAGAGTTCCTTAGTGATGAGGGGATTGAACATCAATACTCCACACCTTATACCCCTCAACAAAATGGTGTCGCCGAAAGGAAGAATCGTTCACTTGTGGAGATGGCAAGATACATGTTGGATGAGTACAAGTCCCCACATAGCTTTTGGGCCGAGGCGGTCAACACCGCATGTCATGGTTCAAACCGGCTCTTCCTTCGCAAGATCTTGGAAAGACCCCATATGAGCTCCTAACCGGTAATAAGCCAAACGTCAAATACTTCCATGTATTCGGGTGTAAGTGTTTCATTCTCAACAAGAGAGAGCGGTTAGGAAAATTTCAATCCAAAACAATTGAGGGTATATTTGTTGGGTATGGATCAAACTCTCACGCCTATAGAGTCTACAACAAATCCAATGGGTGTGTTGTAGAAACTTGTGACGTAGTGTTTGATGAATTTAATGGCTCCCATGGGGAGCAAGTTGATCTAAGTGATGTAGGTGATGAAGATTCTTCATAGGATATTTTGACCATGGGCGTCGGTACTCTTCTTCCAGTGGAACAAGAACCTCATGATGATGAGGAAGAAGACGCAAGCTTCACTCATGATCAAACAACTATGACATCCACACCACCACAAGATCCCATTGCTCAAGTGGAGCCCGTTATTCAAACTCAAGATCAAGACCCTCACCATGATCAAGAACAAGAACAAGATCATCATCAAGAACAAGAACAAGAACATGCAACTATTGATGATGATGAACCGCATGACGATGGTGAACCTCAACAACTGCAACATGAACAAGAAGATCTTCCACCACACACAAACGATCCATATGTTGAAGATGTTGATGATGGAAATGAAGTAGAACCAAGGGAAACATTAACCTCCATCATGCCTCGAGTAGCCGGTCGAGTGGACGTCGACCAAATTCTCACCGGCATATCGGAAGGTCGAGTCACTTGTAAATAATTGACAAACTTTTGTGCTCACTTTTCGTTTGTGTCTAGTATTGAGCCACTCAAGGTCCAAGATGCATTGTTGGATGCCGATTGGCTCGTGGCCATGCAAGAAGAATTGAACAACTTCGAATGAAACCAAGTGTGGACGTAGGTCAAGAGGCCAAACAAAAAGCACAATGTCATTGGAATAAAATGGATCTTCAAGAACAAACAAGATGAACATGGAACCATCATTAGAAACAAGGCAAGATTAGTAGCACAAGGGTTCTCTCAAGTTGAAGGTTTGGACTTTGATTTGACCTTTGCTCCCGTTGCCCGTCTTGAATCTATTCGCATCTTACTTGCTTATGCCGCTTTAAATGGCTTTACATTGCATCAAATGGATGTGAAAAGTGCATTTCTTAACGGTCCTTTACAAGAGGAAGTATATGTATCTCAACCACCCGGGTTCATTGATCCCGATCACAAAGACTATGTTTATAAACTTCATAAAGCTTTGTATGGCCTCAAACAGGCACCTCATGCTTGGTATGATCACTTTAAGAGGTTTTTAATCAATGATGGCTTTGTGAGAGGATTGATTGATCCCCCTCTTTTTACTAAAAGCGAAAAGGGTGACTTAATGCTATGCCAAATCTATGTAGATGACATCATTTTTGGTTCACCTAACATCCATCTTTGCAAGAAGTTCGCAGCCTCCATGACCAAGAACTTTGAAATGTCACTCAATGCAAATTTGAAGTTCTTTCTTGGATTTCAAATTGAATAACGTCAAGATGGGATTTTTCTTTCTCAAGCCAAGTATACCAAGGACATTCTTGAGAAGTTTGGGATGACCAATGCCAAGCCATGAAAGACACCCATGGCAACCAAAGTTGTTATTAATGCCGACGAAAATGGTACCCCTTTTGACTCATCTACTTACCGCTCTATGATTGGTTCCTTGCTTTACCTTTGTGCATCTAGACCAGATATCCTGTTAAGTGTAGGCATATGTGCAAGATATCAAGCTTCTCCTAAGGAGAGTCATCACTTGGCGGTTAAGCACATTCTTAGATACCTTGTTCACACCCCAATGTTGGGTTTATGGTACCCCAAGGATGCTAAGTTTGATCTCATTGGGTACTCGGATGCGGATTGGGCCGGAGACAAGGTGGACAGGAAGTCAACCTCCGGTGCATGTCAATTTCTTGGACGCTCCTTGGTAAGTTGGTCCTCAAAGAAGCAAAACTGTGTCTCTCTTTCCACCGCCGAAGCCGAATACATCGCCGCCAAAAGTTGTGCAACACAATTGCTATGGATGAGGCAAACCTTGAAGGACTATGCAATTACCTTTAAGAAGGTGCCTCTTCGATGTGACAATGAAAGTGCAATCAAGATCACCAACAACCCCGTCCAACACCCTCGCACCAAGCACATTGACATCCGTCATCATTTCATTCGAGGTCATGTGCAAAAAGGAGATATTGAGATAACTCAAGTTGGAATGGATGTGCAACTTGCCGACATCTTCACCAAACCATTGGATGAAGCCCGGTTTTGCCAACTAAGGCATGAACTTGGTATCTTGGAACTAGCGAACATTGTCGTATGATATCTTGTACACATGCATACAATTACTTCATGTCGTGTCTAGGTGTAGGCTTGTATTTAGGGGGAGACATTCAACTCATGAGTACTCTCACCCTATATGATGCACGAACAAACCAAACACTCTAAAAGTTACTAAGCCCACTTTTGTGACTTAGTGCTTTAAATGATGGAGTTGTGTTGTTGGGCTCAAGGTTAAAATCTTCGCAGTGCCAAGTCATGTATGCTCAAACATGGTGGATTCGTCCACCACCCTCTCCTCGAGAGGTTGGATTGTTTTTGGGTAGATTTGTAGTCTCTCTGTCGGGGCCGGATTTCCGGGACATGATATCCCAGAAATTAACCCCTCGTGTCGTCACCAGCCCAAGATTACTGTTACTGGTGGACACGTCCTTCTTATAGATTACCAAGCAATTACAAGAATTGGATACAAGACCATAAAGGTCTAATGATACAACAATGATTTCTAGTGACGGGTGACAGAAGCGATTCGTGGTTCTCCAACGTCGATTAGGCTCCATTCCCACAGGAACGGCTGACCCGGATAACTCCTATCCCGCGTGGCTGCTATCCTAGGCTCCGCATGGACTTCGTTGTAGTACTCCTTGTAGAAATCCTGACCTGGCCGATTAAATAGCCAGGGACAAGCCTGTGAGTATGTTGGAATGTACTCGCAAACATAATGAACAAAAGATATACCGAATGCGTATGATCATGATGGATTAAATGAGATGCATATGTTGGCTCAAATTAAATTATGGCATGATAAATATTAGCATGTGCAGAAGTATGAGTAAATAAAATGTTAGTGACAAACCAAGAAAGTTAAAAGTGGATAATCGGGCGAGACAGGACCGCCCGAGAACCCAAATATAAAGTGGAGAATCGGGCGAGACAAGACCGCCCGAGTATCCAAGAGAAATGCGAAACGAGTGTCTAAAAGAGAATCGGGCGAGACAGGACCGCCCGAGAACTCGAGCGACGCCACGAGAGGTCTTGAAAAGAAATGCCAAACGGGTGTCTAAAAGAGAATCAGGCGAGACAGGACCGCCCGAGAACTCAAGCGACACCACGAGAGGTCTTGAAAAGAAATGCCAAACGGGTGTCTAAAAGAGAATCTGGCGAGATAGGACCGCCCGAGAACTCAAGCGACGCCACGAGAGGTCTTGAAAAGAAATGCCAAACGGGTGTTTAAAAGAGTATCGGGCGAGACAGGACCGCCCGAGAACTCAAGCGACGCCACGAGAGGTCTTGAAAATAAATGAGTATCCCGGGTAGTCTAGCCAGCCCATGAGATACTCAGAAAATAAAAATAAGAGAAACGGTTAGTCCATAATAATAACAATAATATTCATGACAACCATAATATTCATGACAACCATAATATACATAATATCCTGCAAAATAAATCATGCTCAATTTTAATTATTTTCCTCCGGAGACCGACACTAAGACCGACACTTGACCAACCCAGACTGTAATCTTTAACCGCGGACACGGTTATTCGAATAGGTATAACTCTGCAGAGGGTGTACTCTTTACCCACAATTAAAGGATTTCTTTAGCCAGCACCGAGACGCTGACTAATCCCCATTACGGTCTTCGGGTTGAAAACACACCTAACCAGCATACACCAGATTAACTTTCCTGATGCCAGGAATCACCCAAAGCATCGTTCAAGAAAAACTCTAAGGCGGGGAGACTACAATCTCGAATAGCATGGGATCACAATCTCATATATAACGTGCGCAAAGATCAGGGGCGCTACCCCTCTCGGCTACAACCGAATACACCCATGCCCCCTGACCAAGTGACATGCCTACCAGTGATCAATGGTATCTTTCACTATGGCCTCTCTGTACGGTGTGTGCGGGAAAGGGGTTAACAACTTACTGAACCATACCCTACCTGCGGCAGGGACATGTGGTGGCACTGATCATGTTTGGGGGTTACCGAACAAGACTTGGTCTACGGGCGACTCAGGAGGCTTATGTTTTCCAGCAGTGGTTAGCACAATAAAGTGTTCTTTCAACAGTAACACCAAAAACAAGGCCACATCCATTGCATGTCCCAACATTCATAACCAACAAGGCATGATCACTCTCCAACGTGATCACCCTTCTACTGGTAATGGTATTTCTCTTATACCTGCTCCTGCAAGTTAGTCATGACAAGCACACGTTGCACGGTACGGGAAAAACATGCCAACACTACATGCATGCAAATTTTATTTGAATTCAACATATGTGTGATTTAAATATCCTTGCAAACATTTAAAAATGCAATCACCATATCAAGTGCTTAAGATGCTTGCCTTGATCATGCAGAAATATTGGGTGCACTCCAAAAGTTTTGAAAATTTTATCTTCCCTCCATTTCCTATTTTCAAAACTATAGAAATTACCACATAAAGCAAAAACAGTAATAAAAATTTGATTGGAAAATTTTGAAATAAATACTAAAAGAAACTAGATGATAAATAAAGAATTTCAGAAAAAGAATCAACTTATTTGGAGTTCATATGATTTTCCTAGGGATTTTCTAAGTTGAGATAATTAAGGAAATGGACTATTTAAAAGATCCAGTGGAGACAAAACTTAGGAAAAATGTTCACCATAGCTAGAATAGTGGAGCATGATTTTAGGAATATGTCGAAATTTGAATCCTCGGATTTGGATTTGAAAATATTGCTGTGGAAATAATTAAGGTTTACTGGAAAAAGAAAAACAAGAAGGCAGAAGCGCGCCCTGAGCGCTGTATAGCTGACTGGCGCCACTGGGCCTGGCCCAGTCGCACGGCTGTGCGGGAGGCTGCTGACGTCGAAGACGTATTCCTAAAATACGTTTTCCCAGAGAAGAAGGCGTATCTAGGGGAATATGCCTTCACTTACAGCCGCGGACCGCGACCTCCAGTCACTGACGGTGGGCCCCGCCTGGCCCACTGGTCAGATTTGACCGCGGTCTACCCTGCCTTCCCCTCTGACCGAACGGAGCGGAGCTTCGGCGATGCTCGCCGGCGGACGGCGGCAGCTCTCGGGAAGCTGAGGCCACTGACGTGATCAGTGGGTCATGGCGATCCTCCCGGTGGGTGTTACGGTCGGCGGGGAGCACGGAGCTGCCGGCGGTGAGCTTCCCCGACGGACGGCGGTGTCAGGCGAAAGAGGAACTCCGGCCTCGAGCTTCGTTAGGTGAAATTGGTGGGTGGGATGGACTTGCGGGTGCTCTAGGAGTTGAGTGGTGAAGAGATTGGGGATAGGGAGGCTCTGGTGGCGTGGGCATCTTCGAGGCAGGGACGGCGGCAGTAGCTGCCGGAGAGGAAGAAGATGGCCTCTCCCGGCCGTTTGGCTGCCCGTGGTGGCATGTAGAGAGGAGAGGAGTGATGTGTCGAGGGGCTGCGCGAGCTCGGGGTCTTATATAGCACGGGGAGACCCCTCCCGTTGCTTCCAAGAGAAGTCATGGCAGCGGACGGCCATTACTGCGCCGCTGAGGTAGATATGGCCGGTGAGGGGCGGTGGAGTGGTTGGTGCGGTCGGTGGCCACGGATGAGGCCGGGTAGTTGGCAGTTAGGGCGAGGGCGAGCTGGCAAGGTCGAGCGGCTCGGGTGGTGCCGTGCCCGAGCTGACGACCACGGGCGACGGTGGTGGTCGGTGAGAGGCGGCGCTAGAGGCCGAGGAGAATTGTCGGCGGGGTCGGTGGAGTTATGGCGACGCCGTCCAGGTTCTTGCGAGGACCGGAGAGGGAGCAGGGAGCCGCGGCGTCTCGGTGCCACTGACTGCAAAACGAGCACTCTGGTCGCGCTCTGGACATGCACGTCAGGTGCTCGAGGTAATGCTAATGGCATCTACAGGGACCCAAACAAGCCACCAATTGACAGGATGATGCTACTGGGGGTGGAAAGGACGTTGGACATGTTCTTTTGGCAAGATGATCAAGTGGGCAATGCAGGTTTAATTGGTTGCAAAATTCTGTCATGCACATAAGGTGTTTGACAGATTGCTATGGGAACCTAGGAGATTTTATTGGAAGTGAAAATTGGCAGTACGGTGTTTCCTTAGAAGATAAAGATGATGGTGGAGTTAGTTTGGCAAAAAGAAAAACTTGATAGTGCAAGTTTTACCAGAATTCAGTTCTGGACAGAAACTTGGAGTATTTATTTTGTGAACTAAAAAGAGGTAATTGGAGCTGGTCTTCTGGACTTAAGGGTTTCTTAGCAAGGACTAGAGGTGGGAATAATTGTAGAATTTTTGGGGCAATAAAAGTTGAGGTTGTCGTTAAAACTCAAGAATGGGACGGAATTGAAAAGAGGACGTTGTGCTCAAAATTTTCAAAAGACCATGCCGGGTTTTTGCACAAAAGTGATCTATAGGCATCACATGACTCCTCAAAATTTTTGTGGAATTTTTAAAGAATTATTTAAAATGGTTGTAGTGCAACAAAAGCATTTCAAGGATTGAAAATGCTATTAAAATGATTATCTTGCAAAATTTTATTATGAAAATATTTCCTATTGTTATTTAAAATATAATAGGATTGATTTAAGACACCTACCAAATCCTACAATATTATACAAAAATTTCTAAATGGAGGGAAGAATTTTGAAAACAGAAAATAGAAAATACTCTAAAATTAATAAAAGACCTATTATAATTCAAAATTTTATTTCTGGCCAGATTTTACTTAATAAAAATATGATTAAATTTTTGGGGTGTAACAAACTCTACCCCCCTTAAGAAAATCTCGTCCTCGAGATTTGTTAAGGTGGTCATTAAAATTAAACCCACCTTTTCGAGGAATTTTTTTCTGAACTAATTATTTAAATAACCTAATTAGGCACAGTTGTCGTGGGGCTACTGATAATTGGTGCAACTATAGTGAGTACTGGTGCTATGTTTCTACTGCTACGACAAATTTGGAAAAAGTATAATTGCTAGTTCCAAATTTTGCTTGCCGTACTCCAGTGTACAGTGCTCTCTCAGGCTGATAGGTGGGCCCAGGGCCCACTGTCAGTCACTTCTTCTTCCTCCCGCTGTCCTTCTCCTCTCTCTCTCACATGCTCTCCCGCACTTTCTCCACCTGCGGCGTCTAGCGCGTAGGGCATCTAGGGCCGTACTGCGGTAGTGCGCGCCGTGCTTGTCCCCGGCAGCGTGCACTCACCTCGCGGGCCAGTGCCCTGTCGGCACTGCTCACGTATTCGCCTCCGAACACCGGCGATCGAGCGACGAGTGGCGCTGGTGGACTTCGCTCACCGTGCACCGGGCTCGAGCTATAAAAACGATCGCAGTTTTCCTTCCTTCTTCCTCTTGTCTCATTTCACTTCTTTCTCCTCTTCTCCTTCTCTTTCTGTTAGCAAGAGCTCGAGGTGAGGTAGCAATGGAGGACGTGGGTTTAGAGCTAATCACAATCCTCCTGTCTGGCCTGCTGGCGGCGTTGGTTGGCTTCTCGCTGCTACTGTGTGCGAAGATCCTCGATGATCGCCATGATGCCGCTGCTCGAGTGGTGGCTCTCCGAGGCGGCGGTGATCATGAGGAGTAGGTGTCAGTGTCGGGTACGAGTGAGTATTAGTGCGTTCCGCGGTAGGCTTTGCAGGAAATAAAAACCCACGAGTTTTCCTTTGGAAAACTGTGGGGTGGTGAGAGTGATCCAGTGAGCGAGACGCTTAATTAGATGCTAAGTGTGTGTGTGTGTGTGTGTGTGTGTGGTTTCTGTACTTAGTGCATGTGGTAGATCGGATGTGGTTGTGATCCGGATGCAGTGGCGGTACGCGAATTAAATTCATGTTGGGGAATTTTTGTGTCAACGATTATGTGCAGTTCTGAGATACATATACCTACACTATCAAAACCATACGGTTGCAAAAACGGTGTATGCTACACCTCACGTATATACAAGCAGTGCTTCTCCCAATGCTACTAGTACAGGACAGGCAACTATACAATGCAACAGCATTTCATGGGACTAATCCACATGATTGCTGGGCGGGCTAGGACCTGGGGGAGAGTGGTTCCCTGCTTGGGCTTCCATATTTGAGTTGGCTAAGACGGAAACTAAACTCCAGTGGCGGCGACGTTGGTGTGGTTCTGGATGAGACGTTCCGGCTCTGGTCCTGGCGGTGTATTCTTCAAACACTCGACGAGAGTAGCCAGAAGAGAGGGACGGGCCATTCCGCTGGTTGTCTCCTGGAATTCTTGAATTACTTTCTGGGACTGCTGATAGAATAACTTATGGTTCTGCACTCCCCCTTACTAGTGGGTGTTGAGCAATGGATCTCCTTGTACTTGAGAGTTCCCTGGCAACTTGGGTGAGTAGTGACTCTTGTGCGGCCACAAAATGCACCATGTTTTCCAGCGCAGGGTTTTGCTCGTGCTCGGAATTGGCAAAATGCATCCCTCTGTCATAGCTGGATCTAGATGGATAGTAGAAGAATGAGCAATTGCGAGTTCTTAAAACTTGGTGCCGAAGTTGGGCAATAGCTTCTCTAGCTGCATACTGGATGGCTTGATATTCACCAGCCATTACTCTTCCCGTGAATCGGTAAGAGTGTTCTTGTGCCAAAGCCCTTCCAATAATAGATACTGTGGCCCAAAACTGGTTGAGGCCATTGCGATCCCTTGCTTGGTACACCACATATCGTGCTGATTCTTCCAAATCAAAGGCACACCGGGTGACGTTAGAGAGTATGCGGACGAAGCCATCAAGCTCCGGCGCGGTGGTCTCGTGGTGGATGAGGGAACGAGGCATCTTGGTGGTTTGGATTAAAGTGAGAATGAAGGCTGTGCTGCGCTGAGTTGAGGCAAGGCTTCCTCAATAGGATAGCCGAGCCATCCATCGAACGCTTGTGGATGGGACAACTCAGGTGTCGGCCTCAGGCACACGGCCTATGGGCATGACTGATAGGTTGGGCACCGACTGCCAAAAAGGTGTCGGCTGGCTACTGTGCAGACTTATCGGATGAGATGGGCTTAGCTACAGACAGAAAAGATAAGGACAGTGTGGAAACCTAAGGATAGTGACCAGGCTAAGATAGGATTAGCCAGTGGTCAGCCTGGCTCTGATACCAAGGCTGTTGGGGCCGAATTTCCGGGACATGATATCCCAGAAATTAACCCGTCATGTCGTCACCAGCCCAGGATTACTGTTACTGGTGGACACGTCCTTGTTACAGATTACCAAGCAATTACAAGAATTGGATACAAGACCATAAAGGTCTAATGATACAACAATGATTTCTAGTGACGTGTGACAGAAGCGATTCGTGGTTCTCCAACGTCGATGGGGCTCCATTCCCACAGGAACGGCTGACCCGGATAACTCCTATCCCGCATGGATGCTATCCTAGGCTCCACATTGACTTCGTTGTAGTACTCCTCGTAGAAATCCTGACCTGGCCGATTAAATAGCCAGGGACAAGCCTATGAGTACGTTGGAATGTACTCACAAACATAATGAACAAAAGATATACCGAATGTGTATGATCATGATGGATTAAATGAGATGCATATGTTGACTGAAATTAAATTATGTCATGATAAATATTAGCATGTGCAGAAGTATGAGTAAATAAAATGTTAGTGAGAAACCAAGAAAGTTAAAAGTGGATAATCGGGCGAGATAGGACCGCCCGAGAACCCAAATATAAAGTGGAGAATCGGGCGAGACAAGACCGCCCGAGTATCCAAGAGAAATGCCAAACGGGTGTCTAAAAGAGAATCGGGCGAGACAGGACCGCCCGAGAACTTGAGCGACACCACGAGAGGTCTTGAAAAGAAATGCCAAACGGGTGTCTAAAAGAGAATCGTGCGAGACAGGACCGCCCGAGAACTCAAGCGACGCCACGAGAGGTCTTGAAAAGAAATGCCAAATGGGTGTCTAAAAGAGAATCGGGCGAGACAGGACCGCCCGAGAACTCAAGCGACGCCACGAGAGGTCTTGAAAATAAATGAGTATCCCGGGTAGTCTAGCCAGCCCATGAGATACTCAGAAAATAAAAATAAGAGAAACGGTTAGTCCATAATAATAACAATAATATTCATGACAACCATAATATTCATGAAAGCATCAGTGGCGACAATAATTATCCTGCAAAATAAATCATGCTCAATATTAATTATTTTCCTCCGGAGACCGACACTTGACCAACCCAGACTGTAATCCTTAACTGCAGACACGGCTATTCGAATAGGTATAACTCTGCAGAGGGTGTACTCTTTACCCACAAGTAAAGGATTTCTTTAGCCAACACCGAGACGCTGACTATTCCCATTACGGTCTTTGGGTTGAAAACACACCTAACCAGCACACACCAGATTAACTTTCCTGATGCCAGGAATCACCCAAAGCATCGTTCAAGAAAAACTCTAAGACGGGGAGACCATCGTCTCGAATAGCATGGGATCACTATTAATACGCGCGGATTACAAGGGGTGCCCCCCTCTCAGCCCAGCCGGATACACCCATGCCCCCTGACCCGATGACTGGCATTATAACCGGTACCTGGAAACCTACATCGCGGCCTCTCTGTACGGTGTGTGTAGGGAAAGGGGTTAACAACTTACTGAACCGTACCCTACCTGTGGCAGGGACAAGTGGTAGCACGAATCAAGTATGGGGGTTACCGAGACAAGACTCGATCTACGGTCGACTCAGGAGGTTTATGTTTTCCTGCAGTGGTTAGCACAATAAAGTGTTCTTTCAACAGTAACACCAAAAACAAGGCCACAGCCCTTGCATTTCCCAACATGCGTAACCAACAAGGCATGATCACGCTCCAACGTGATCACCCTTCTACTGGTAACAGTATTTCTCTTATACCTGCTCCTGCAAGTTAGTCATGACAAGCACACGTTGCATGGTACGGGAAAAACATGCCAACACTACATGCATGCAACTTTTATTTGAAATCAACATATGTGTGATTTAATTATCCTTGCAAACATTTAACCATGCAATCACCATATCAAGTGCTCAAGATGCTTGCCTTGATCATGCAGAAATATTGGGTGCATTCCAAATGTTTTGAAAATTTTATCTTCCCTCCATTTCCTATTTTCAAAAATGTAAAAATTGCCACATAAAGCAAAAACAGTAATAAAATGTTGATTGGAAAATTTTGAAATAAATACTAAAATAAACTAGATGATAAATAAAGAGTTTCAGAAAAAGAATCAAATTATTTGGAGTTCATATGATTTTCCTAGGGATTTTCTACGCTGAGATAATTAAGGAAATGGACTATTTAAAAGATCCAGTAGAGCCAAAGCATAGGAAAAATGTTCACCATAGCTAAAATAATAGAGCATGATTTTAGGAATATGTAGAAATTTGAATAATCGGATTTGGATTTGAAAATATTGCTGTGGAAATAATTGAGGTTTACTGGAAAAAAAAAAGAAGGCAGAAGCGCGCCCTGAGCGCTGTATAGCTGACTGGCGCCACTGGGCCTGGCCCAGTCGCACGGTTGCGCGGGAGGCTGCCGACAATGAAGACGTATTGCTAAAATACGTTTTCCCAGAGAAGAAGGCGTATCTAGGGGAATACGCCTTCACTTACAGCCGCGGGCCGCGACCTCCAGTCACTGACGGTGGGCCCCGCCTGGCCCACCGGTCAGATTTGACTGTGGTCTACCCCGCCTTCCCCTTTGGCCGAACGGAGCGGAGCTCCGGCGATGCTCGCCGGTGCACGGCGGCATCTCTCGGGAAGCTGAGGCCACCGACGAGATCAGTGGGTCATGGCGATCCTCCCGGTGGGTGTTATGGTCGGCGGGGAGCACGGAGCTGCCGGCGGCGAGCTTCCCTGACGGACGGCGGCATTGGGCGAAAGAGGAACTCTGGCCTCGAGCTCCGTTAGGTGAAATTGGTGGGTGCCATGGACTTGCGGGTCCTCTAGGAGTTGAGTGGCGAAGAGATTGGGGATAGGGAGTCTCTGGTGGCGTGGGCATCTTCGAGGCAGGGACGGCGGCAATAGCTGCCGGAGAGGAAGAAGACGGCCTCTCCCGGACGTTTGGCTGCCCGGGGTGGCATGTAGAGAGGAGAGGAGTGATGTGTCGAGGGGCTGAGCGAGCTCGGGGTCTTATATAGCACGGGGAGACCCCTCCCGTGGCTTCCAGGAGAAGTCATGGCGGCGGACGGCCATTACTGCGCCGCGGAGGTAGATATGGCCGGTGAGGGGCGTTGGAGTGGTTGGTGGGGTCGGTGGCCGCGGATGATGCCGGGTAGTTGGCCGTTAGGGCGAGGGCGAGCTAGCATGGTCGAGCGGCTCGGGCGGTGCCGTGCCTGAGCTGACGACCACGGGCGGCGGTGGTGGTCGGTGAGAGGTGGTCCTAGAGGCCGAGGAGAAGTGTCGGCGGGGTCGGTGGAGTTATGGCGACGCCGTCCAGGTTGTTGCGAGGACCGGAGTGGGAGCAGTGAGCCGCGGCGTCTCGGTGCCACTGACTGCAAAACGAGCACTCTCGTCGCGCTCTGGACATGCACGTCAGGTGCTCGAGGTAATGCTAATGGCATCTACAGGGATCCAAACATGCCACCAATTGACAGGATGATGCTACTGGTGGTGGAAAGGACGTTGGACATGTTCTTTTGGCCAGATGTTCAAGTGGGCAATGCAGGTTTTATTGGTTGCAAAATTCTGTCATGCACATAAGGTGTTTGACAGATTGCTATGGGAACCTAGGAGATTTTATTGGAAGTGAAAATTGGCAGTATGGTGTCTCCTTAGAAGATAAAGATGATGGTGGAGTTAGTTTGGGAAAAAAAAACTTGATAGTTCAAGTTTTACCAGAAGTCAGTTCTGGACAGAAACTTGGAGTATTTATTTTGTGAACTAAAAAGAGGTAATTGGAGCTGGTCTTCTGGACTTAAGGGTTTCTTAGGAAGGACTAGAGGTGGGAATAATTGCAGAATTTTTGGGGCAATAAAAAATGAGGTTGTAGTTAAAACTCAAGAATGGGACATAATTGAAAAGAGGATGTTGTGCTCAAAATTTTCGAAAGACCATGCTGGGTTTTTGCACAAAAGTGATCTATAGGCATCACTGAATTTTTAAAGAATTATTTAAAATGGTTGTAGTGCAAATATTGAAAATGCTATTAAAATTATTATCTTGGCAAAATTTTATTATGAAAATATTTCCTATTGTTATTTAAAATATAATAGAATTGATATAAGCAACTACCAAATCCTACAATATTATACAAAAAAATTTAAATGGAGGGAGAATTTTGAAAACAGAAAATAGAAAACACTGTAAAATTAATAAAAGACCTATTATAATTCAAAATTTTATTTCTGGCCAGATTTTACTTAATAAAAATATGATTAAATTTTTGGGGTGTTACACTCTCTTGGTGTGTTTGGTCCCTTCCGATATTTCTCTATTTCGCTGCTTTTCCACACTCATCCTTGGTTTGTCTAGTTCGATTTGTTTTGCAAAGTGAGTGTTGTTGATCTACATACCCTGAGATCAGGTTCTACCTAAGCCTCTCTAATCTCGAAAAACCTCTGGAAATTTTTCTTGGTTCACAAGCTTCCTCCACACACATACATGTTCTTGGGTTTGTGGTGGCCCGGCAGCTTTCGGACCCTCTCCCTCAAGTTCTCGGGGATGTCAGAGAGCCTGTGTTCTCTCTGGATAACCCCGAACTTCCGGGAAGTGGCCCGGAACTTCCGGCCGCCGAAACTTCCGGCCTTGCCCGGAACTTCCGGGTGTCGCGCAGTGGGGACAATTAGCAATGGGTAGGGGGTAAACAGGGGTATTCCCCCCTATCCGTTTCCCCTGCCCCTCTCCCTGTGCCACCCCCTCTCCCATAGACGACTTCCGGGCGAGCAGCTGGCCCCCGGAACCTCCGGCCTTCCTCCCTTCCATCTTGTTCAAAGGGCACCTTGTGTGTTCTTCGCCATCTCCATGGATGAAGGTAACCTAGGCTGTTTTTCTGCTCTCTCTTTGGATTCTTCCCTAGGGATTGTAGTTTTACGCTTATGGTATTAGGAAAACATCAATCTCGAGTACTGCATCCACTGTAGAACTACGGTACTTCTTCCCTTCAATCCATTATATATCGTATGCCCTCTTCTCTTCTTGGATCCGGTCGATATCCTGCGACTATGAGGGTACCCCGGAACTTCCGGGCAGGCCGTACCTTCCGGCCTCGCTAGGGTTTCATCATCCGGGACAGGGCCGGTACTTCCGTTGGCCGGAACTTCCGGTCCCCCTGGAACCTCCGGCCCTTCCCCGGAACTTCCGGTCTAAGCAGAGACCTTGCATACTTTGCATAATGTGATTCTTTGTCATTTTTCTTTTGGAAGCTTGTGCACTTATCCTATCCTATTGCTTTCTCTCTCAACTCTTTCAGCAGATGGTTCTGGCTCACACTCTCGGCCCAAGCATTTGTATGAGAGGAAATCCAAAGAAAGGGTGAAGAAGACTGTTGCTGTTGTTATAGGGAGGGAGATACTGTTCGACTGCCATCCTGAGGACGATGCTAAGACTGAAGACAATGCCTCTCCTCCTGCTGCTCCCTCGCTCTCCAAGAAGCGGAAGACTACTTCCAAGAAGGCCAAGCCAGTTAATGTTCATCCTCCTCCGCCAGAGCCTGTCACAATGAAAGAGATGGCAGCATAAGAGTGGATTGCTCTTCGCAGGGTCAATCCTTATTGCCACGATCGTGAACATGTGGCTGACCCCAAGTTTTGGCCACTGTTCCAGCATCGCACCTATGGGGAGATCTTCACTCAGTTTGTCAACAAGTGTGTCATTCAGAAGTGTATCAACAACTCTCACTTTTACAAGACTCCCATCAACACTGCATATTTTGATGGGATCCAGAGCATGTGTGTCAAGCTCAACCTTCTTCCACTCATGAGTTTTCAACGTGATGTGTCTGCACCTCTTGTGGCTCAGTTTTATGCCACTGTGCATTTTGGGACTGATATCCATCGCACTCTTACTTGGATGAGTGGTGAGGAGAAGTGCTCTGCCCTGTTCTCTGTCCTGGCTCGTCTTTTGGGCTATGAGTACACTGACACTACTGTTGATCGTGGATACAAGATCCATGACAAAGTGGTCTTTCAGGTTCATCACTTGGCTGATTTATATCCTCCTGGCAGAAAGGTTGGCTCTGTTGGTGATCTTCTACCCTTCCATGATATCATGCACCGGATATTTTGTGAAGTTCTTGCAGTCAAAGTGGGTGACAAAAATGTGATTCGTGGCCACCTCATCAATCTTCTCCACTACACTTGTCACAACTCTCCTGGGGGACCATTGATGTGATGGATTTTATATGGCATGAAATGTATAGTGTGGTGATGAACCGCAAGGTTCCGATCTATGTTCCCTATATCACTGCTTTGATTGCTGAGGTTGCACCTGAGGCATCTGCTGGTCGGCGTCTGGCGTTCCACTCCAGTGTCAACTTGCTGGTTAAGAAAGGAAAGGCTACGGTTCATGAGGCTGATGATGATGATGAAGAGGACCTCCATGCTGGAGCTGCCCGTCACTTTGAACTTCATTCTCGCTGTCAGGCTCAGCGTCGTGGGGAACCAAGTGGTTCCGGGTCTACGAAGAGCAGCAAATCTGGCATCTCCTCAAGAACATGTTATGTCTGCAACAAGACATGCACAAGAAGCAGTGGGAGGAGCACAAGTCTAGGAAGGAGAGTATGAAGGTTCTTAAGGATGGCCTGCATGCCACTGGTATGACCCTTGCTAACGGCTTCGAGTCTGATGTGACTCCATTTGACCATTACCAGTCCAAGTTTGCTCGGTTTGATGTCGAAGATGGAGATGAAGCCTCTTCTCATCGCCCTCATGGCACGGTTTCTTCTGGAGAGTCGTCGGAGGACCCCTCTTCTTTCACTGCCTAGGGGATGGGTAGTGCATCCTTCATTTTCCTTTTTGCCATCTTGATGACAAAGGGGGAGATGTGGTTGCTTGATAGGCTTCGGTTGCCTTGGTCTCTATCATTTGCTTGCTTTATGGTGTTTCAGTGAGTTTATGTGAACCTTTTGCTCTTATTTGAACCCTACCGTTATATGTTGTTATCAATCTATCCTAGTGTGAGCACTTTATGGTCTCATATTGTGAGTGACATCCATCATGAGTGATATATCCATTTATGTTTCGTCACAGGTTAAAAACAAGGTTAGTAAATCATTCTATGTCTCTGTTTCTTTCTTGTTTGGGTAGCTAGGTGTGTGGGGGAGCTGCTCCCAACGGTGTCTTTTGTATTCAAATGCAAAGTTAAAATAAGGCATTGGTTGTGGGGGAGTTCTTGCCTCTCACTATAACTGATCTACATCATACATGTCTTGTGTTGTTACCCTATCAAGCATTGTTGTCATCTATGTCAAAAAGGGGAAGATTGAAAGTGCATTGTTACCCTTAATAGTTTTTGACATCTATGACAACTTAATTTGTGTCTCTAACCACATGCTCTAGTGTAAACACCACCGTCTAATTTGAAGAGAAGCATGGATGGTTATTTCCCCTCTACTCGAAAAAAGGAAAAAGCTGAGTGACATATACTTTTTACTTTATTGAGTCCTTAGGGCAGCCGCACTATTAAGAGGGGGTGCATCATGAAAACACCTGGGTATCAACTTCATGTACACATTCGGTCTGGCACAACTAAATTCTCAAGTGGACTTGACCTTTTATCTCAGTGGAAAGTTTCTGCCCAGGCCGGAACCTCCAGGATGGCCGGAACTTTCGGGGACCGGAAGGTCCGGGGTGGTTCCGGGAAGCTTCCGGGGCACCCAGAGAAGTTGCACTTTTGTGCAATCTTTCTGTGTAGCCCGGAACCTTGCCGGAACCACTGCCAGAACTTCCATACCCCAAAACTTTCGGGCATGCCGGAACTTCCGCCCCTAGGTCTGGCAGCTTCCGGGGTACCCAGAGAGGATGCAGTTATGCAAACTCTATGTGTAGCCCGGAACCTTCCCGGAACTTGGGCCGGAACTTCCGGGATCCAGAACTTCCGTCCTGCCCCAGAACTTCTGAGGTTCGCAGACAATTGGCTCCGACGGCTGGATTCTGTCCCCACCTATAAATAGTCTTCTTCTTCCCCACGAAGAAGGTGACGACTCCAATCCTCTCTCCACCATTTTCAGACCATGATTTCCTGGAGTTCTACCTCCTTAGCAAACCAAAGCTCTTGATCTTTTGAGGAGTGAAGCAGGAGTGCCAGATCTACACATTCACCAAAGCAAAAGTTGATTCCCCCTTGTTTTCGCGGTGCATCTTGTTACTCTTGGAGGTTGGAGACTCCTAGGCGATAGGAGTGCTCCGGCGAGGAATCATTCATTGTGATTACCCCCAGAAAGTTTGTGAGGGTTTGGAGACCACCCCAAGGTTTACCACTAGTGGTTGAGAATCGCCTTCGTGGTGATATCTCAAAGAGAGAGTAGGGTGAGCCTTCGTGGCGTTGGTGTGCCTTCGTGGTAATATCCACCTCTCTAAATGGTGACGTTGCTTCCCTCCAAGGGAGTGAACATCGGCGTACATCCTCGTCTCTCGGAGTTGCGGTTATCCATAACCCTAACTCCCTACTTGTGGTTACTTGTCTCTTAGTCTTTACTTGCATTATATCGTGCTTGCCTTTCCAATACTTGTTGTAGTTTGTCACCTTGCTTAGCACTAGAATCACCTTGCAATTGTTAGGCTCACTTTCATATTCCGCACTATTGCCTAAAAATTGCTAAGTAACAATTAAAATTTGTAATTCTACCTATTCACCCCCCTCTAGGTCCATCTCGATCCTTTCACCCAGTATGACAAATCATCTTGGAGTTCGATATCTTCGAAGTCAATGGTACGCTCGGGTGCCTTGAAGCACTTGCGAAGTTGTGACACATGAAACACATCGTGCACATTTGAGAAGTTGGATGGTAGCTCGAGTTGGTATCCAAGATCGCCTCTTTTACCAACAATTTTGAATGGGCCCACATATCTTGGGGCAAGCTTCCCTTTGATACCGAATCGCTGATGGCCTTTCATAGGAGAAACACGGAGATAGACATGGTCTCCAGTCTTGAAGGCCAAATCAGGGTGCTTGCTATCATAATAGCTCTTCTGGCGCGATTGCGCTACTTTTAGATTCTCACGGATGACATGACACATCTCTTCAGCTTCTGAAATCATGTCATTGCCAAGAAGTTGACGTTCACCGGTGTCGGACTAGTTGAGGGGAGTGTGGCACTTTCTGCCAAAGAGAATCTCGAATGGGGCCTTGCCCGAGCTTGCTTGGAAACTGTTGTTGTAGGAGAACTCGGCAAACGGGAGACAATCTTCCCACTTCATGCCGAAAGAGATGACAGAAGCCCTTAGCATATCCTAGAGAATTTGATTAACTCTCTCGACTTGGCCACTTGTTTGAGGCTGGAAAGTTATGCTGAAATGGATCTTGGTACCCATTGCTTTCTAGAAGGATTCCCAAAACTTGGAAGTAAAAATGCTTCCATGGTCTGAGGTGATCAACTGAGGAATACCGTGTAAGCGGACCACTCTGGAAGTGTACAACTCTACCAACTGAGCTGCGGTGATAGATTCCTTGACTGGTAAGAAGTGAGCGACTTTTGTAAGCTTGTCAATGACCACGAAGATAGCATCGTTCCCTTTCTTGGATTTGGGAAAACCGGTGACAAAGTCCAGCTCTATGTGATCGAATTTCCATTCCGGAATAGGGAGAGGTTGAAGAAGTCCTGCTGGACGCTGGTGTTCCGCTTTCACTCTGCGGCAAACATCGCACTCGTTTACAAACTGAGCAATCTCACGTTTCATACGAGTCCACCAGTAAGTTGACTTGAGATCTGCCTGGATGGATGGAAAGAAGTGAATTGTGTGCTTCATCCATGATTACTCTCCTCAGATCAACCTTAGGAACCACTAGCCAGTCCTCAAAGAACAAGGTGCCTTTGTCATCAATGCGATAGCACCTGTACTTGGCAATGCCCTTGGCAAGACCCTCTTTCACCTTCTTCACCATGGTATCAAGAAGTTGAGCTTGGTGTATCTGATCCTCCAAGATTGGGGTGATTTGGAGGTTAGCGAGAAAGCCTTGAGGGACAAACTGGAGGTTTAGCTTCCGGAATGCTTCACAGAGGTCGGGCTGGACTGGCTTGAGAATGAGGCTGTTGCAATATGCCTTCCTGCTCAGAGCATCTGCAATGATATTTGCTTTGCCTGGAGTATAGTCAATGCTTGGATTATATTCTTGAATAATCTCCACCCATCGGGTTTGTCGGAGATTGAGCTTGGGTTGCATGAATATGTATTTCAAGCTCATGTGATCGGTGAAAACTTCAACTTGTCTGCCCAATAAGAGATGCCTCCAGGTGATCAACGCATGGACAACTGCCGCCAACTCCAAATCATGAGTGGGGTAGTTCTTCTCATTTGGCTTCAACTGTCGAGAAGTATATGCGACTACCTTCATGTCTTGCATAAGAACACCACCGAGACCTTGCAAAGAGGCGTCGTAGAATACTTGGAAGGGCTTAGATTCATCAAGAGGGGTGAGTACCGGAGCAGACCTGAGTTTTTCTTTGAGTGTGTTGAAGGCAATGTCACACTCTGGAGTCCAAGCATATTTGACATTTTTCTGAAGGAGGTTCGATAGAGGCTTGGCAATCTTGGAGAAGTTTTCCACAAATCTTCTGCAATAACTTGCAAGCCGGAGAAAGCTTCGAAGTTGCTTGACATTTTGAGGGGGCTGCCAGTTGACGATTGCCTCAACCTTCTCAGGATTAACTGCGATGACCTTGGTAGAGATAATGTGACCGAGGTAGAGTACCTCATCGAGCCAGAATTCGCACTTTGAGAACTTGGCATAGAACCGATGTTCCCTTAGCTTATCAAGCACTAGCCGCAGATGTTTTGCATGATCTTCTTCAGTCTTGGAAAAAACCAGAATGTCATCGAGATAGACAAGAATGAACTCGTTGGTGTACAGGTTGAACACATAGTTCATCACAAGAGAGAAAGTCGAAGGTGCATTGGCAAGGCCGAAGGCCATGACTGTCTATTCATAAGAACCGAAGCTTGTCCTGAAAGCTGTTTTCGGAATGCCTTCTTCACGAATTCGAATCTGGTGGTAACCCATATGGAGATCGAGCTTGGAGAACACCTTAGCACCTTTCAGCTGCTCAAATAGCCCATTGATGTTGGGAAGTGGGTACTTATTCTTGATTGTGTTCTTATTCAAGGGGCAGTAATCGATGCAAAGTCATTCCGTGCCATCTTTCTTCTTGACAAAGAGAACTCCACAACCCCAAGGAGATGAACTCGGCTGATCAATCCCAGACGCTCTTGTTCATCGAGCTGTCTCTTCAACTTTTTCAGCTCTTCTGGACCAAGCTTGTAGGGGCGTTTGCATACGGGTTCTGTGCCGGGCTCGAGTTCAATGACAAACTCAATAGGCCGGTGAGGAGGCATTCCTGGCAGCTCTTCTGGAAAAACATCCTCGTAATCACATACCACTAGAATTTGAGATATTTCAAAGATTTCGCCTTTCTCATTGAGGGAGAATAACCGAACTGTGTCGTCACGAGTAGCAAATATAATGACATCTTCAGAAGGATGAGTCAATTGGATTTCCATGGCCGCACAATCAAGAAAAGCCTTGTGCTTAGATAGCCAATTCATGCTGAGAATGAGATCAATATCAGAATTGCCGAGAACAACCGAATCAGCCAGAAAAGAATAATCGCCCATCTTGATATTGACATCCGGAACCATTAAACGGGAATTCATCATGCGACCCGGGTGACGGTGTCCTGGATCAGGGGGTGCTAGCCCAGCCGACCCGTCTCCTCGGTTGGGCCAATGGGCCCTCATGCGTGATCAAGGTGGACTCCGGAGGCCGTGCACAGGAGGCGTAATCAAGACTGCCTCCACCGAAGACTTGATGAATACTCCAAGATATCTCCAGCCGCCTTACTACTAGTTACCGACTTTGTAACCCTAGATACCCTCCCTGGCGTGTTCATAAGCCATAGGGTTCAGCCCGTAGGGGGGACATCAAAGCAATATCGCTCACCTAGCCCTAGAAGTTAGACACACATTACGATCTCAAGGTAGATCAACTCTGTATTCGATACATCTCCATCAATATAAACAGAAGCAGGACGTAGGGTTTTACCACCATCAAGAGGGCCCGAACATGGGTAAACACCGTTCCCTCGTCTTTGTTACCACTGATCCGAGATCCACAGCTCGGGACCCCCTACCCCGAGGTCTACCGGTTTTGACACCGACACTGGTGCTTTCATTGAGAGTCCCGCTACGCGATCACCAGAAGGGTCGATGGCTCACCTGCAGATTAACTGCGCCGACGGCCATGGGGACATCTTCGCCCCCGACCAGCTCTTTGTTTTCGGCAGCATGGTATTTTGCGCCAACTTGACGGGTCATCTGACCTCTGTCGAGAACTGATAACCCACAAGTATAGGGGATCAATTGTAGCTTTTTTGATAAATAAGAGTGTCGATCCCACCGAGGAGCTAAAGGTAGAATTAATATTCCCTTCAAGTTCTATCGACCACCGATACAACTCTACACGCACTTAACGTTCGCTTTACCTAGAACAAGTATGAAACTATTTTGTAGGTGATAGGGTAGGTTTGCAAGAATAAAACTAGAAGTACTTTGCGAGAATTAAACTATGAGTAATTTGCAAGATAATAAAAGTTAGTTTTTTAGTAGAAAGCTTTTGTAACACAAGAGAATGATTTGTCCATAGGCAATCGATAACTAGACCGGTAATCATTATTGCAATTTCATATGAGGGAGAGGCATGAGCTAACATACTTTCCGTACTTGGATCATATGCACTTATGATTGAAAATCTAGCAAGCATCCGCAACTACCAAAGATCATTAAGGTAAAACCCAACCATAGCATTAAGTATCAAGTCCTCTTTACTCCCATACGCAACAACCCCCTTACTCGGGTGTAAGCTTCTGTCACTCTAGCCGCCCACCATAAGAGAATTATGAACGTATTGCAAACCCTACAGCGGGAACCCCTCACGCTTGCGCGACACGGAGGGCACCATAGGACAGCACCGAAATAAAACATACAACTCAAACCAATCACGATCAACAATCAACCCATAGGACAAAACGAATCAACTCAAACATCATAGGATGGCCACAAATCATTGGATAATAATATGTAGCATGAAGCACCATGTTTAAGTAGAGAATTATAGCGGGAATTGAGAGGTTACACCGCTGCATAGAGTGGGAGAGAGTTGGTGTTGACGGCGGCGAAGTTTTTGGTGTAGATCGCCGTCACAATGATTGCCTCGGCGGCGTTCCGGCGCCACCGGGAGAGAGGGGGAGAGAGCCCCCCTCCTTCTTCTTCCTTGGCCTCCCCCCTAGATGGGAGGAGAGTTTCCCCTCTGGTCCATGGCTGCCATGGCGGTGGAGGGGCAGAAGCGCCTCCGAGATTGGATCGCTCTCTCTATGTTCTCTTCTGTTTCGCGCGCCTGTTTTCTGGCCTTTCACCGTTTCTTAAATTCCCGGAGATCTGTAACTCTGATTGTGCTGAAATTTTAACACAATTTTCTTCCGGACATTAGCTTCCTTGCGCCCGAAGAATAGCACCAACCGACTTACGAGGGCCTCACGAGGCACCACGGCGCGCCGGGCCTCCCTGGCACGCCCTGGTGCCTCGTGGGGCCCACGAGCACCGC
Organism: Elymus sibiricus; assembly: GCA_039707655.1. Taxonomy (NCBI): domain Eukaryota; kingdom Viridiplantae; phylum Streptophyta; class Magnoliopsida; order Poales; family Poaceae; genus Elymus; species Elymus sibiricus. The sequence goes on along the minus strand of CM077674.1, from coordinate 4,356,083 downwards.
CTTGCGTTGATTCCACCTCCCAAAAATCACATATATTCCAAAATAATTCTCGATAAAATTTTATTGCATTTGGACTTCATTTGATATGGATATTCTGTGAAACAAAAAACATGCAACAAACAGGAACTGGCACTGGGCACTGGATCAATATGTTAGTCCCAAAAAACAATATAAAATGTTGCCAAAAGTATGTGGAAATTATAGGATATTGGCATGAAACAATCAAAAATTATAGATATGACGGAGACGTATCAGCATCCCCAAGCTTAATTCCTGCTCGTCCTCGTGTAGGTAAATGATAAAAAAGATAATTTTTGATGTGGAATGCCACCTAGCATAATCTTGATCATAAAATTTAATCATGGCATGAATATTAAGAGACGGGTGATTCAAAGCAATAGTCTACAATTTGATATAAAGACATCAATACTCAGGCATCCTAACAAACAATCATGTCTTTCAAAATATCAATGCTAAAGAACGTTATCCCTACAAAATCACATAGCCTTGTCATGCTCCATCTTTTTAACACAAAATATAAATCATGTACTACCCCGGTGTCAGCCAAGCAATTGGTTCATACTTTTTAACGTTCTTCAGCTTTTTCAACCCCCACGCAATACATGAGCGCAAGCCATGGATATAGCACTATGGGACGAATAGAATGCGGTGGTAGAGATTAATATGGAGAAGACAAAAAGGAAGAAAGTCTCACATCAACGCGGCTAATCAACGGGCTATGGAGATGCCAATCAATTGATGTCAATGCGAGGAGTAGGGATTGCCATGCAACGGATGCACTAAGAGTTATAAGTGTATGAAAGCTCAACATGAAACTAAGTAGGCGTGCATCCAACTTGCTTACTCTAGAAGACCTCGGGCATTTGAGGAAGCCCATCATCGGAATATACAAGTCAAGTTCTATAATGAAAATTCCCACTAGTGTATGAAAGTGACAACATAGGAGACTCTCTATATGAAAAACATGGTGCTACTCTGAAGCACAAGTGTGGTAAAAGGATAGTAACATTGCCCCTTCTCTCTTTTTCTCTCATTTTTTTTGTTTTCTCTTTTTTTCTTCCTTTTTATATATTTTTTTTCTTGGGCTCTTTTTGGCCTCTTTTTTTTTCTTTTTTTATATTTTGTCCGGAGTCTCATCCCGACTTGTGGGGGAATCATGGTCTCCATCATCCTTTCCTCACTGGGACAATGCTCTAATAATGGATATGATGATCATCACACTTCTATTTACTTACAACTCAAAATTACAACTCGATACTAGAACAAAATATGACTCTATATGAATGCCTCTGGCGGTGTACCAGGATGTGCAATGATGCTAGCGTAACATGTATGATAATGATGAACGGTGGCTGAGCCACAAAAACTATGTCAGCTATATGATCATGCAAAGCAATATGATAATGAATGCTCAAGTCATGTATATGATGATGATGGAAGTTGCATGGCAATATATCTCGGAATGGCTTGGAAATGCCATAATAGGCAGCTATGGTGGCTGTTTTGGGGAAGATATAAGGAGGCTTAGGTGTGATAGAACGTATCATATCACGGGGTTTGGATGCACCAGCAAAGTTTGCACCACATCTCAGGGTGAGAAAGGGCAATGCACGGTACCGTATAGGCTAGCAAATTGCGGAAAGGTGAGAGTGCGCATAATCCATGGACTCACATTAGTTATAAAGAACTCACATACTTATTGCGAAAGTTTATTAGCCCTCGAAGGAAAGTACTACTACGCATGCCCCTAGGGGGGAGGTTGGTAGGAGTTAACCATCGCGCGCCACCGACCTCCACGCAAAGGAAGACACTCAATAATAAATCATGCTCCAACTTCTTAGCATAACGAGAGACTATACGTGCATGCTTCGGGAATCACAAACCTTAACACCAATATTCTTACTAAACCACAATCATTCACTAGTACTTCCCACATATTACTATCTCTATATCGCAAAACTATTGCAAGGAATCAAACATATCATATTCAGTGATCTACAAGTTTTATGTAGGATTTTATGACTAACCATATGAATGACCAATTCCCGTTAACTCTCGAAATAGATATAAGTGAAGCAAGAGAGTTTAATTCTTTCTACAAAAGACCATGCCCATGCTCTAACAAATATAAGTGAAGCAAAATAGCATTCTACAAATAACGGTTTTCTATATGAAGAGAAACAGGCATCCAAACTTCAAATGATATAAGTGAAGCACATGAAGCATTCTATAAAGCCATACTCAAAAGATATAAGTGAAGTGCATGAAGCATTCTATAAATCAACCAAGAAAAGGCACACGACACTCCCAGAATTTACGCATATCATGTGAACAAAACAAAAATCGAGACATACCGATAATTGTTGAATAAAGATGGGATGCCTTCCGGGGCATCCCCAAGCTTAGACGCCTGAGTCTCCTTGAATATTTACTTGGGGTGCCTTGGGCATGCCCAAGCTTGAACTCTTGCCTCTCCTCATTCTTCTCCTATCAATACCTCCTCGATCTTCGAACACTTCATCCACACAAAACTTAACCGAACTTTTTATTAGCGGGGTTAGTACAGATAACATCAAATCCCATCATGTCCTGCTCTAACATTATTGTATAATTATAATCAAACATTACCCACTGTATGCTATCACAATTCGATGGCTCCCAAGTCAATGGGGCTCAACAAGATTTCAAACATACGCAAATAACGAAACTATAATAGCAATCTGTGAAAACAGGACAGTCTGTAAAGATGCAAATGGTATATATATTCAGTAACTCAAAAAATTATGAATAATTAGGAAAAAATAAACAATTTGCATAGCAGTACTGTGTAAAAATGTCAGAATTTTTGCACGTTCCAGTAAAAAACGTAAATTCACGCACTACATCAAAAGTTTCTGTTTTTGCACCGCACACACCAAACAAGCAATTTAAACATCCTAACGGTAAATCTTGGCACATTATTTTTATAATACAATGGATTTGTACAAGGGGATAATTATTTTTGTTGAAAATTTTCTGTAATTCAAGATTCACAAAGTTTCCATGGGCATGAACAAAGTTCAAGGAGCTCCCCCACTTCAACAGTGCTCGTCTTTCTTACTTTCACTTTCCTTGTTGAAAAGTTTTAGGTTCCCCTCTATATTTTTTTGTTTTTAAACTATTTAAAAGCACTCAACAGAATAAAATGACTCTCTAAAACTTCTGGGTTGTCTCCTTGGCAGCGCTTTCTTTAAAGTCATTAAGCTAGGTATAAAGTGCTCATGTAATTGATCCACCCGGATCCCAAGGTATATCAAAGCCAATTTTAAATAACAATGATTTGTAATTTAGTAGTGATCACAAAGTAATATATATCATGTAACAACGAAGTCTAACTCTCTTCCTATGCATCGGCATGTCATAAAAGAACAATTCATGCACATCAAGTAAAGGCCAATGCATAGTATAAACAGTTTCTTGCAATTTTATCGTATTAGAAACATAGTGAGGTGGAGATGTAGTTCCTCTCTCATAATAATTGCAAGTAGGAGCAGCAAGCACATGCATATTATATTCATCAAAATTATCATGTGCAATGGTAAAACGTAACCCATCAATATAATCCTTAATAAGCGCAAATTTCTCCGATATAGTGTAGTAGGGAGAATTCAAAAAGATAATAGGACTATTGTAACGCCCAATATGAAGCTCTATCGCAATCTCGTGATGAACTCAAGATCGTGACAGAACCTCATTTTGAGACGCATAGCAAGGTGATTCTCAAATACATACAACCAAGTGAACAGATGAGAAAACTAGTTAAAGGCTTACACTCGCCACATGCTACATCATAAATATATCATAACATCGTACAACATCCAACAGAAAGACAGAGTCCGACTACGGACGAAATCAAACGAGAAAACACCACCCTTCTATTATCCCCGGATTAGCCGACTAGGGCCCACTACTGATCGTCTGGCATCGTGACGTACATACGCCCACGTTCATCATCGTACTCCCAGTGGAGCATCTCGGGCTCACCTGTGTCTGTCTCAAGTGTACCTGCAACTGGAGTTTTGTAGGAATCTGTGAGCCACAGGGACTCAGCAATCTCATCACCCAAGGTAACAACACTATTTAAGCTTATAGGAATGGAAGTGGTAAGGTGGTGAGGTTGCAGCAAGCACTAAGCATGTTTAAGTGGCTAACTTACGAGTACAAGAATAAAGGTGAGAATACTACGCATAACGGTCGCAAGTTTAATATGATCAAGAAGTGATCCTGAACACCTACTTACGGTTCAAACATAACCCCACCGTGTTCTCTTCCCGAACTTACTCGAAAAGAGACCATCATGGTTACGCACACAGTTGGTGTATTTTATTAGAATTAGTGTCAAGTTTTCTACAACCGGAGGTTAAAAAACATCCAAGTTGCCACATAACCGCGGGCACGGCTTCGCGTAAGATTTAACCCTGCAGGGGTGTTCCAACCTGGTCCATCACAGACCAACACAAGCTGCAGTGGAAATACCTCAACCTCGAGATAGCCCGAAGTATCCTCGGAATCCCGGTGCACAAGACATTTCGACAATGGTAACACAAGTCCAGCAAGACCTCCCGACGTGCCGACACCCCGATTGGAGCCGCGCGTATCTCGAAATCAGGCCACGATCGGATGGGACATCCTACAGGTACCAAAACCTCTAGTTTCCCCGTGGTGGCCCCGCAATCTACCCGTTTCGGACCAACACTCATGAGGAGCACTGGCCCGGGGTTGTTGATTAAAAAATTATCCTCGGGTTAGCTAGACCCTATGCAAGTTTTAGTTGTTATTAGGCAAATGTTAAAACCAATGTTGGGCCTTGCTGGAAGCGGTTATTCAAAGCGAACTATCAAGAGGGTCCCATTCCCCTGAGCATGTTAGGAACGCTAATCAAGGATCATAACACCGGTATTACGGAAACTAGGGCGGCATGAGTGGAACAAAACACTAGGCAAAAGGCTGAGCCTTCCACACACAACCAGTATATAGATGCATTAATTAAATAAGAGATATTGTGATATCCCAACATATCCATGTCCCAACATGGAACAACCTGCACTGCACCTGCAACTAGCAACGCTATAAGAGGGGCTGAGCAAAGCGGTAACATAGCCAAACAACGTTTTGCTGGGTAGGGTGGTTAGAGGCTGTATCATGGCATATGAGAGGCTGACATGTATGGCATATGAGAGGCTGACATGTATGGGGTAGCAACGAGACAACTAGCAAGCAAAGATAGTAGTGTTCTCAACCGGTTCCTCAAACTCGGACTCGTCTCCCGGAACTACCCAAAAGAAAGAACAAGCACCAAAATAAACAAACAATCATGGCATATATGCACAAACAAAATGATGCATGAAATGGCATGAAGAAATAATGAGCATGACACAATTGAAGGAACGGTGCTACCGGGACGATAGAAATGATAACGAGATGTGAACGAAGAAGCAAAGATGGATATGGGAAAAATCTTGGCAATCCAAGTATGCCACTGGAAAGAATGGAAGATTTCGATGGAAAACGATATAAGATCACGAGGATCGGATGCACGAAAATCAAATGGAGAGCAACACAATATGCAATGCAAAACTGAAACTAACAGCAACATGGCATCTTATGCACGTCAAAACAGCAAGCTACAGTACTCTAAAATGCAATAAATTGTCATGCAGATACAGTACTCATGGCATAGATCATTTCATACATTGGCACAAAGTCATATGAAGCATGGATTCACCAGGAATGAGCTCACAACATGGCAACATGATGTTAACAGAAAAACTGTTACATTGACTAGGCATGTATAGAGCAACATTAACATATGCTACAAGAGTTGAACATGGCATCAACTAGCATGGCACGAATGTACTGGCAACATAGAACAAAACATGTTTACTGATCATGCTCAGAAAAGCTATGGATTAGATGGTAGCATCAAAGCAACATGGCAAGTTTCAGCAGAAAAATTAGCAAGGCAAAACAGCAACAGTGATTAAGCATGTTTGCAATCTTGTAGCACTAATATCATGGCATATCATGGCATGGAAAAATTACTAGCAGCAAGATGGCATGAAAATGCTCCAAACTCATGTGACAAGTTGCTCATATCACAAATGCAAAATTCACACAAAAATGACAAAATGACATGTTATGTGAAAATGGCATGCACCCAACCTTGCTCAAAAGATAAATCTAATGCCACCAATGGATTATTTAGATTTTTCTACCCCAAAATCATATATTACAATCATATGTGTCAACCTGGAAAATGCTCAAAAAGCCACAAAAACAACTAGGACAGAAGTTTAATTGACTTATATTCCAGATTTGGCATATGCCGAAAATGGAAATCGCCAGAAACGGAAACCTGCCGGATCTGGAAGCACCAAAACGGAAATAAGCCGGAAACGGAATATGCCCGAATTGGAATATGCCGAATCTGGCTAAAACAGAGAGGGGGGCTGACTTGTGGGACCCGCTGGGCGTGTGTATGACAGGTGGGGCTGCTGGCGTTGTGCGCATGACCTGTGGGTCCTGCTGGGTCCACGTGGCGACTGACGCGGCAGAGCAGAGGAAATAGAGGTGGGCTCCGGCGACGGCAGGCGCACGGCGGCGCACTCGCCGGAGTTGGCTGCGGTGACCTAGAGCTACGGCGGAGCAGTGCAAATGGACCACGGGAAGAACCCGCACACCCGCAGGGCAACCACGGCGCCAAATGACGACGGAGGCGACGCCGGCGACGAGGTACCGAGGCAGCAGCGACGAGATTGTGCGACCTGCTACGGTTACTAAACGGAGCAAAGGAGCGGTGGAATCGGGTCTACGACGCGAGGCGGTTACGATGGACAAGCTCGAACGAGCTATAGTGGCCGGGACACTCGCCGGAGACGAGGCCCGACGGCGGCGAGTACGGGTACCCACGGCCACGACGGCGGAGCTCGCGATCTCGGTGAAAAAGGGCACGGGGAGGCGCGCGATCATACCACAAGCACTGCGGTGTGCTTGGTTGCTCGAGATGGTGATGGAGTCGCCGGAGTTTCGCCGGAGACGAACGGTGGCCGAGCGGACGGAGACGAAGGGGACGGCGCCGGACTTGGCGTCCCGCGAGCTGTAGTGGAAGGAGGCGATGTAGCCGACGACGGGGAACTTGCCGGACAACATTGGCGAGGCGGAGGATGACAGAGGTCATGGCGGCGCCATGAATGAGCTCCCAGATGTGTACAGGACGCGCGTCGGGCGGCGGATTTGGTGGCTCTCCGAGCCTGGCGGCGGACGGTGGATGGAGAGGGAACCCTAGGCGACGCATGGGGCAGCGAGAGGGGTTAAATAGGGGGCTAGGGCGACCTGGGCGAGCTCGGGCTCGGGGTCCCCATGGCGAGGCGAGGGCTTGACGAAAAGCAGGGTGCGGGTGGCCTGTAGCCCTTCGCTGGCAGGCGGGACCAGGCGTGCCACACGGCGACGGGCTAGCGGGGGTAAGCGGCTGCGCGGGTGAGAAAGAAAAAGGGGAGGGCGCGCGGGTGGAGCTGGGCCGCGCGCGCGTGAGGATTGCTGGGCCGCTAGGCTGCTGCTGCTGGGCTCGGTTGCTGCTCCTCTCTTCTTTTTCCCTTTTTATTTCCTCAAACAGAAATACAAGGTGAAAATCAGAGGGAGTTTGGGGAAGGTTGAGAGAGATATAAAAATATCTCTGGAATCCAGAAAAAATGCAGAATTAGAATAAATTGGTTTGGGCATTTTTAGAGGAAGAAAAATAATTCAAGTTTGAATTAAATTCAAACTTGCGCCATTTTTTTAACCCAACCAAACCAATTCCAAAAATGATGAAATTTGGCAGAGAGGTTTAGGACATGGACTAGAGAATTTAGAAATATGGTGAACATTTATTTGGGACAGAAATATTGCATGATGGATAATATTGGAATGGAGAAGAAGGGGGAGATGGTGTGCACCACAAGGGTTGGGTGATGCAAGAAGAAAAAGATGACACACCTCATGCACACATGATGAACACAACATCTCAATGGGTGCAATGCTCATGAACAACATAAATGGATATAATGATGCAAGCACATGACAAAATAATGGCATGACGATAAAATGCAAAATGAAAAGAAGCAAAACACAACATGAGAAGAAGCCCATCCAACAAGATCATCAAGACAAATCCATATATTGCAATGTTGAGGAGTACAAATATGGAAGGAGCACTCTTGGGGTGTTACAACTCTCCCCTACTACAAGAGGATCTCGTCCCGAGATCTAGGAACGGAAGAACTCCGAATATTCAGAACGGAGGTGGTCCTCGCGCTCCCATGTGGCTTCTTGGTCAGAATGGTGAGACCACTTCACTTTCAGGAACTTGATAGACTTGTTGCGAGTCTTGCGCTCAGTTTCTTCGAGAATGGCAATGGGATGCTCACGGTAAGACAAATCATCTTGGAGCTCAATGTCTTGGAAGTCAATGGTGCGTTCGGGAGCCTTGAAGCACTTGCGAAGCTGTGACACGTGAAACACATCGTGCACATTTGAAAAGTTGGAAGGTAGCTCGAGTTGGTAGGCTAGATCGCCTCTTTTGCCAACTATCTTGAAAGGGCCCACATATCTTGGAGCAAGCTTTCCTTTGATACTGAATCGTTGGGTGCCTTTCATAGGAGAAACACGGAGATAGACATGGTCTCCAATCTCGAAAGCCAAGTCACGGTGCTTACTATCATAGTAGCTCTTCTGGCGCGATTGCGCTGCTTTCAGATTTTCACGGATGATACAACACATCTCTTCAGCTTCAGAAATCATATCATTGCCAAGAAGTTGGCGTTCACCGGTTTCGGACCAGTTGAGTGGAGTACGGCACTTTCTACCATAGAGAATTTCGAATGGTGCCTTGCCCGAGCTTGCTTGGAAACTATTGTTGTAGGAGAACTCGGCAAAAGGAAGGCAATCCTCCCACTTCATGCTGAAGGAGATGACACACGCTCTCAGCATATCCTCAAGAATTTGATTGACTCTCTCGACTTGGCCGCTAGACTGAGGATGAAAGGCTGTGCTGAAGCGAATCTTTGTGCCCATGGCCTGCTGGAAGGAATACAAGAATCTGGAAGTGAAGATGCTTCCACGATCTGAGGAGATCAACTGAGGAACACCGTGCAAGGAGACCACTCTGGAAGTGTACAACTCTGCCAACTGGGCTGCAGTGATAGACTCCTTGACTGGAAGGAAGTGAGCGACTTTAGTGAGCTTGTCAATGACCACAAAGATGGCATCGTTCCCTTTCTTGGACTTGGGAAAGTCGGTGACAAAGTCCATCTCAATATGATCGAATTTCCACTCTGGAATGGGTAGAGGTTGAAGAAGTCCTGCTGGACGCTGATGTTCCGCCTTCACTCTGCGGCACACATCGCACTCATTTACAATTTGAGCAATCTCACGTTTCATACGAGTCCACCAATAAGTTGACTTGAGATCATGGTACATCTTGGAGCTGCCTGGATGGATAGACAAGAGAGAATTATGTGCTTCGTTTATTATGACCTTCCTGAGATCCCCTTTTGGCACAACTAGCCTGTCCTCAAAGAACAAGGTATCCCTGTCATCCACTCAAAAGCACTTGTATTTGGGAAGACTCTTTGCAATGCCGAGTTTCACCATCTTTACCATGGCATCTAAGAGCTGAGCTTCGCGAATTTGATCCTCCAATGTGGGAGTGATCTGGAGGTTTGCGAGAAAACCTTGCGGGACAACTTGGAGATTGAGCTTTCTGAAAGCCTCACAAAGATCAGGCTGGAACGGCTTGAGAATTAGGCTGTTGCAATATGCTTTTCTGCGCAAAGCATCCGCGATAACATTAGCCTTGCCTGGAGTGTATTCAATGCTCGGGTTGTACTCTTGAATCATCTCCACCCATCGGGTTTGACGGAGATTAAGGTTGGGTTGAGTGAAAATATACTTGAGGCTCTTGTGATCGGTGAAAATGTCCACCTGCCTGCCCAACAAGAGATGTCGCCATGTGCTCAAGGCATGGACGACTGCTGCCAACTCCAAGTCATGAGTAGGGTAGTTCCTCTCGTTCGGCTTCAACTGCTGAGAGGTATAAGCCCCCACTTTATTCTCTTGCATTAGTACTCCACCGAGACCTTGCAGAGAAGCATCACAGAAGACTTGGTAAGGCTTCGATTCATCTGGAGGAGTGAGAACTGGAGCAGTTACGAGCTTCTCTTTGAGTGTATTGAATGCGACATCACACTCAGGAGTCCAAGAATATTTGACATTCTTCTGGAGGAGGTTAGACAGAGGCTTGGCAATCTTGGAGAAGTTCTCCACGAATCTTCTGCAATAGCTTGCAAGCCCGAGAAAGCTTCGAAGTTGCTTGACATTTTGAGGAGGCTGCCAGTTAACAATGGCTTCAAGATTTTTAGGATTTACCGAGATGCCCTTGGCAGAGATAATGTGACCGAGGTAAAGAACTTCATCAAGCCAGAATTCACACTTAGAGAACTTTGCATAGAACTGATGCTCTCTGAGCTTATCAAGTACCAAGCGCAAATGTTTTGCATGATCCTCTTTAGTCTTGGAGAAAACCAGGATGTCATCGAGATAGACAAGAACGAACTCGTTGGTGTAAGGATTGAACACCCAGTTCATCACACGAGAGAAAGTAGGAGGTGCATTTGCAATGCCGAAGGACATGACTGTGTATTCATAAGAACCAAAGCTTGTCCTGAAAGCTGTTTTGGGAATGTCTTCTTCGCGAATATGGATTTGGTGATAACCCAACCGAAGATCGAGCTTTGAGAACACCTTTGCACCTTTGAGTTGCTCGAACAATTCATTGATATTGGGAAGTGGATATTTATTCTTGATTGTCTTTTTATTCAATGGCCCGTACTCAACGCAAAGTCTTTCCGTGCCATCTTTCTTCTTGACAAAAAGAACTCCACAACCCCAAGGAGATGAACTTGGTCTGATCAAACCCAGACGCTCTTGTTCATCGAGCTGTCTCTTCAGTTCTTTTAGCTCTTCCGGCCCAAGCTTGTAGGGCCGTTTGCATACGGGTTCTGTGCCGGGCTCGAGCTCAATGACAAACTAAACAGGCCGGTGAGGAGGCATTCCTGGCAACTCTTCTGGAAAAACATCCTCATATTCACATACCACTGGAATTTGAGATATGGCATTAATCTCGCCTTTCTCGTTAAGAGAGTATAACCGAATGGTATCATCACGAGCAGCAAAGATAATGACCTCTTCAGAAGGATGAGTCAATTTAACTTCCTTGGAAGCACAATCAAGAGAAGCCTTGTGCTTAGAAAGCCAATTCATGCCGAGAATAAGATCAATATCAGAATTACCAAGGACAATTGGATCAGCCAGAAAAGAATAATTGCCCATCTTGATATTGACATCCGGAGCCACCAAACTAGAAGTCAAGCATTTTGCTGGGGAAATTACTTGTAATGCCCTTGGCAAAGTCATTGTGTGAAAATTATGCCTCGAAGCAAACGTGTATGATATGAATGAATGCAATGCACCAGAATCGAATAAAACTTTAGCCGGAATGGAATTAACCAAGAGATTACCCATGATCACTTCAGAAGGCTCCTCTGCATGAGCTGAACTCATCATGTTCACTCTTGCAGACTTGGGATTGTGCTTGACAATAGCATTGCTTGGAGGCCTGCCAGGAGGAGGAGGTGGAAGGCACTTCTGAGTGCACTTGCTGGCATAGTGTCCTTTCAGCCCACACTTGTGACAAGTAACCTCTGAGAGCGGACGAGGAGGAGGAACAATTGCCCTTGGAGCCTGAGATCTCTGCTAGTACACTGGGTTGGGCGGGTGGGAAGAACCACGACCACCAAACTGCTTCTGCTGATGCTGAGGACGAAACTGAGGAGGAGGAGGTAACCAGAACTTCTGCTGCTTGGCAACCACTTGAGACGAGGAAGAAGAGTGAACTGCATCTCTGATTCTCTTCTTAGAAGCATCAAACTTGATCTGAGCTGATTCTTGCTTAAGAGCCATGTTATAGAACTGATCAAACTCAGGCGGATCGACCAGTATGAGAGCAAGCTGTAGGTCCTCTCTAAGACCACCCCTGAACTGGTAGATCTTGCTCTTGTCATCTGGAATGTCTTGCTTGGCATAACGAGTGAGATTCTGGAACTCAGTGTTATACTGATAGACAGACATGCTTCCTTGCTTGAGATTTCTGAATTTCTCACGCATCTCCTCAAACACACTTGACGGAATGTGATGAGCTCTGAAATCACGATAGAAGTCGGTCCAAGTGATGACTCGACCACCTCTGGAATCTTTGTACTGCTGCCACCACTCGGCTGCCTGGTCCTTGAGCTGGAAAGAAGCAAACTTGACATAGTCCTCAGGTCTGACATTGCTGCACTCGAAGTGTTTGTTGATATCCAACAACCAATCGTCAGCATCGAGAGGCTAAGTGCAAGAACTGAAGAACTTGGGCTGGTTGCTGAGAAACTGGCTGAGAGTAGCATATTGAGGTTGATTGTTGAAGTTGCCTTGGCCTTGATTGCCTTGATACCCTTGATTCCGCTCTTGCATAAACTGGAGCAGCATCTGAGTATTGGCATTGGTTGCCGCCATCAAAGCTTGCCATGCCTCCGGAGGCGGAGGTGGAGGTGGAGGTGGTGGTGGAGGTGGAGGATCTGACTGCTCCCCATCATCACGGGTCGGATTCGAACGGGTTGCGGGAGCCATCCTGAAGATGGAAACAACCGTTAGAATCTTCAATGAGATAATTGAAAAGCTGAATCAATAGGATAGATATTGCAACAGAATTCTTCACAAGCTAACATCCGAACAGATATGAACGAATGCATTCCGAAAGATAGATGATACACCAAAGATTGAGAAGCCACTTGAAAAGAATGTTAGAACAATGCACAAGGTAACGAAGAAGGAAACAAACATATGATAGACCCCATATCGTGTCATGTGTCTGTTGGAAAGATATCCTAGGTGATACTTGAATTCCCCTAGGAACTCCTGAAACTTCTTGGTTATGAGATCAGGTTGCGGATCCAGGAACCTACTCATCAAACAACAACCTAATCAGCTGCAACCGCATCCGCAACCTTCAACACACGACCGAGAAACTTCGCAAGTTCGTCTACCTCAGACCTTCGAAAACACAACGATACTAGTCATAGTGGATCATCCGAGCTATCTCCACCAGTACTGGGGAAAAGTCACGGCACTATTTGCCACCACAAAAAGTATAGAAGCGTTTCGATGTCGGCGTCCTCTGGTATTCCGGAACCGAAACGATAGCGAGTGTGACAAAAACCCCTTGGAGCTCAACTCCCCGGGTCCAATCCAAACGGTCAGCAGGCACCAAGAACAGAGTCACGTCACACCGATATTGCAACCATTCCAACAATACCCGCGTGATCCTAAAAAATTTTGAGTGAGAAGAGGTAGTAGAATAAAACACTTACGCCACAATTCCTCACCAGAGCGATGAAGGGGATAAGGAGTAAAAAGAATTCCTACACTCCGATATATAACTAGGACTCAAAATAGTTTTTCTTCTAGACTCGTCAATGGTTCGATCAAACAAGGGGCTCCTATAGTCGGTATGGCTCTGATTACCAACTTGTAACGCCCAATATGAAGCTCTATCGCAATCTCGTGATGAACTCAAGATCGTGACAGAACCTCATTTTGAGACGCATAGCAAGGTGATTCTCAAATACATACAACCAAGTGAACATATGAGAATACTAATTAAAGGCTTACACTCGCCACATGCTACAGCATAAATATATCATAACATCGTACAACATCCAACAGAAAGACAGAGTCCGACTACGGACGAAATCAAACGAGAAAACACCACCCTGCTATTATCCCCGGATAAGCCGACTAGGGCCCACTACTGAACGTCTGGCATCGTGACGTGCATACGCCCACGTTCATCATCGTACTCCCAGTGGAGCATCTCGGGCTCACCTGTGTCTGTCTCAAGTGTACCTGCAACTGGAGTTCTGTAGGAATCTATGAGCCACAGGGACTCAGCAATCTCATCACCCAAGGTAACAACACTATTTAAGCTTATAGGAATGGAAGTGGTAAGGTGGTGAGGTTGCAGCAAGCACTAAGCATGTTTAAGTGGCTAACTTACGAGTACAAGAATAAAGGTGAGAATACTACGCATAACGGTCGCAAGTTTAATATGATCAAGAAGTGATCCTGAACACCTACTTACGGTTCAAACATAACCCCACCGTGTTCTCTTCCCGACTTACTCGAAAAGAGACCATCACGGTTACGCACACAGTTGGTGTATTTTATTAGAATTAGAGTCAAGTTTTCTACAACCGGAGGTTAAAAAACATCCAAGTCGCCACATAACCGCGGGCACGGCTTCGCGTAAGATTTAACCCTGCAGGGGTGTTCCAACCTGGTCCATCACAGACCAACACAAGCTGCGGTGGAAATACCTCAACCTCGAGATAGCGCGAAGTATCCTCAGAATCCCGGTGCACAAGACATTTCGACAATGGTAACACAAGTCCAGCAAGACCTCCCGACGTGCCGACACCCCGATTGGAGCCGCGCGTATCTCGAAATCAGGCCACGATCGGATGGGACATCCTACAGGTACCAAAACTTCGAGTTTCCCCGTGGTGGCCCCGCAATCTACCCGGTTCGGACCAACACTCATGAGGAGCACTGGCCCGGGGTTGTTGATTAAAAAATTATCCTCGGGTTAGCTAGACCCTATGCAAGTTTTAGTTGTTATTAGGCAAATGTTAAAACCAATGTTGGGCCTTGCTGGAAGCGGTTATTCAAAGCGAACTATCAAGAGGGTCCCATTCCCCTGAGCATGTTAGGAACGATAATCAAGTATCATAACACCGGTATTACGGAAACTAGGGCGGCATGAGTGGAACAAAACACTAGGCAAAAGGCCGAGCATTCCACACACAACCAGTATATAGATGCATTAATTAAATAAGAGATATTGTGATATCCCAACATATCCATGTCCCAACATGGAACAACCTGCACTGCACCTGCAACTAGCAACGCTATAAGAGGGGTTGAGCAAAGCGGTAACATAGCCAAACAACGTTTTGCTGGGTAGGGTGGTTAGAGGCTGTATCATGGCATATGAGAGGCTGACATGTATGGGGTAGGAAGCGTGACATAGCGATAGCAACAAGACAACTAGCAAGCAAAGATAGTAGTGTTATCAAGGGTAATGATCATCTTGCCTGAAGTCTCTTCGGTAGGATAGGAATACTGCTCCTCGAACACGTTCTCAATCGGTTCCTCGAAATCGGACTCGTCTCCCAGAACTACCCAAAAGAAAGAACAAGCACCAAAATAAACAAACAATCATGGCATATATGCACAAACAAAATGATGCATGAAATGGCATGAAGAAATAATGAGCATGACACAATTGAAGGAACGGTGCTACCGGGACGATAGAAATGATAACGAGATGTGAACGAAGAAGCAAAGATGGATATGGGCAAAATCTTGGCAATCCAAGTACGCCACTGGAAAGAATGGAAGATTTCGATGGAAAACGATATAAAGATCACGAGGATCGGATGCACGAAATTCAAATAGAGAGCAACACAATATGCAATGCAAAACTGAAACTAACAGCAACATGGCATCTTATGCACGTCAAAACAGCAAGCTACATTACTCTAAAATGCAAGAAATTGACATGCAGATACAGTACTCATGTCATAGATCATTTCATACATTGGCACAAAGTCATATGAAGCATGGATTCACCAAGAATGAGCTCACAACATGGCAACATGATGTTAACAGAAAAATTGTTACATTGACTAGGCATGTATAGAGCAACATTAACATATGCTACAGGAGTTTAACATGGCATCAACTAGCATGGCATGAATGTACTGGCAACATAGAACAAAACATGTTTACTGATCATGCTCAGAAAAGCTATGGATTAGATGGTAGCATCAAAGCAACATGGCAAGTTTCAGCAGAAAAATTAGCAAGGCAAAACAGCAACAGTGATTAAGCATGTTTCCAAGCTTGTAGCACTCATATCATGGCATATCATGGCATGGAAAAATTACTAGCAGCAAGATGGCATGAAAATGCTCCAAACTCATGTGACAAGCTGCTGATATCACATATGCAATAATTCACACAAAAATGACAAAATGACATGTTATGTGAAAATGGCATGCACCCAAACTTGCTCAAAAGATAAATCTAATGCACCAATGGATTAGTTGGATTTTTCTACCCCAAAATCATATATTACACTCATATGTTTCAACCTGGAAAATACTCAAAAACCACAAAAACAACTAGGACAGAAGTTTAATTGACTTATATCCCAGATTTGGCATATGCCGAAAATGGAAATCGCCAGAAACGGAAACCTGCCAGATCTGGAAGCACCAAAACGGAAATAAGCCGGAAACGGAATATGCCCGAATTGGAATATGCCGAATCTGGCTAAAACAGAGAGGGGGTCTGACTTGTGGGACCGACTGGGCGTGTGTATGACAGGTGGGGCTGCTGGCGTTGTGTGCATGACCTGTGGGTCCTGCTGGGCCCACCTGGCGGCTGACGCGGCATAGCAGAGGAAACTGAGGCGGGCTCCGGCGACGGCAGGCGCACGGCGGCGCACTCGCCGGAGTTGGCTGCGGTGACCTAGAGCTACGGCGGAGCAGTGCAAATGGACCACGGGAAGAACCCGCACACCCGCAGGGCAACCACGGCGCCAAACGACGACGGAGGCGACGCCGGCGACGAGGTACCGAGGCGGCGGCGACGAGCTTGTGCGACTTGCTACGGTTACTAAACGGAGCAAAGGAGCGGTGGAATCGGGTCTACGACGCGAGGCGGTTACGATGGACAAGCTCGAACGAGCTATGGTGGCCGGGACACTCGCCGGAGACGAGGCCCGACGGCGGCGAGTACGGGTACCCACGGCCACGACGGTAGAGCTCGCGATCTAGGGGAAAAAGGGCACGGGGAGGCGCGCGATCATACCACAAGCACTGCGGTGTGCTTGGTTGCTCGAGATGGTGACGGAGTCATCGGAGTTTTGCCGGAGACGAACGGTGGCCGAGCAGACGGAGCGTCGAACTTGGCGTCCCGCGAGCTGTAGTGGAAGGAGGCGATGTAGCCGACGACGGGGAACTTGCCGGACTACGTTGGCGAGGCGGAGGACGACGGAGGTCAAGGCGGCGCCATGAACGAGCTCCCAGATGTGTACGGGACGCGCTTCGGGCGGCGGATCTGGTTGCTCTCCGAGCCTGGCGGTGGACGGTGGATGGAGAGGGAACCCTAGGTGACGCGTGGGGCAGCGAGAGGGGTTAAATAAGGGGCTAGGGCGACCTAGGCGAGCTCGGGCTCGGGGTCCCCATGGCGAGGCGAGGGCTTGACGAAAAGCAAGGTGCGGGTGGCCTGTAGCCCTTCGCTGGCAGGCGGGGCCAGGCGTGCCACGCGGCGACGGGCTAGCGGGGGTAAGCGGCTGCCCGGGTGAGAAAGAAAAAGGGGAGGGCGCGCGGGTGGATCTAGGCTGCGCGCGCGTGAGGCTTGCTGGGCCGCTAGGCTACTGCTGCTGTTCTCGGTTGCTGCTGCTCTCTTCTTTTTCCCTTTTTATTTCCTCAAACAGAAATACAAGGTGAAAAATCAGAGGGAGTTTGGGGAAGGTTGAGAGAGATATAAAAATATCTCTGGAATCCAGAAAATATGCAGAATTAGAATAAATTGGTTTGGGCATTTTTAGAGGAAGAAAAATAATTCAAGTTTGAATTAAATTCAAACTTGCGCCATTTTTTTAACCCAACCAAACCAATTCCAAAAATGATGAAATTTGGCAGAGAGGTTTAGGAGATGGACTAGAGAATTTAGAAATATGGTGAACATTTATTTGGGACAGAAATATTGCATGATGGATAATATTGGAATGGAGAAGAAGGGGGAGATGGTGTGCACCTCAAGGGTTGGGTGATGCAAGAAGAAAAAGATGACACACCTCATGCACACATGATGAACACAACATCTCAATGGGTGCAATGCTCATGAACAACATAAATGGATATAATGATGCAAGCACATGACAAAATAATGGCATGACAATAAAATGCAAAATGAAAAGAAGCAAAACACAACATGAGAAGAAGCCCATCCAAGAAGATCATCAAGACAAATCCATATATTGCAATGTTGAGGAGTACAAATATGGAAGGAGCACTCTTGGGGTGTTACAACTATCATGTGTGGGTGCAATAGCAACAATTTCTTTTTAACATAAGGAACTATAGCAAGTTCATCTCCATAAGCATAATTCAAATTGGCATCATGGCCACAAGCATAGCAAGCATCAAGTTCATCAAAAAGGGATATTTCAAACGAATCCAAGGGATCATAGCAATCATCATAGCATACATCCTTCGGTAAGCACGAAGGGAAATTAAATAATGTATGAGATAAAGAGTTACTCTCATCAGAAGGTGGGCACGGGTGATCAATCCGCTCTTCCTCCTTTTGTTCTTCGCTCTCCTCCTCAATTTTTTCATCTAATGAGCTCACTTTGTCATCAATTTCTTCTTCCAGAGATTCCTGCAAAATATTAGTCTCTTCTTGGACAGCGGAGGTGTCCTCAATATATTTTTTCACATAAGCATTAGAAGCATAGTTTTCATAGCAATATTTAAGTATGACAGAATTTTCAGATTTGTAAAGAGTATTATCATACTTTTCAATCAAAGAAGCAATTTCATAAGCACCCTTAAAAGCAACAAATTCTTCAATTTGTTCAATATCATAGTAACTATAAACACCTTTAGCATAAGAAGATACGATTCCATTATCACTAAACTCACATTGGTAGGGAAGGTGTTTCTTAGGGTCTTCAGAACAACAAGTAAAATCATGTATTTCGCATAAATTCCAAGCATAGCAATGCATAGTATTAATTTGATGCCATAAAAGTTTCCCTTTTTGAGACAAGCGGTGTCGCACAAAATAAGCATGCTCATTTAATGATTTTCCCTCAACTAAGCTTGTTGGGTTTTCAGCACGAGCTCAAAGGGATCGAAGATGATCCAAGTAGAAAGCTTCAGCAGTATGATAGATTTTGGGTGGTTCTTCAACCATTGGTTTAGCAGGTACAACTATTTTTTTTGGTATTTTACGTTTCCTACCCATAACTAAAGATAGAAAACAAGGGCACAAAATAAAAACTACTTAGTGATAAAGCAAACAAGTACACACGAAAATATCAAACCCACGCTATTGCTCCCCGGCAGCGGCTCTAGAAAAAGGTCTTGATAACCCACAAGTATAGGGGATCAATTGTAGCTTTTTTGATAAATAACAGTGTCGAACCCAACGAGGAGCTAAAGGTAGAATTAATATTCCCTACAAGTTCTATCGACCACCGATACAACTCTACGCGCACTTAACGTTCGCTTTACCTAGAACAAGTATGAAACTATTTTGTAGGTGATAGGGTAGGTTTGCAAGAATAAAACTAGAAGTACTTTGCGAGAATAAAACTACGAGTAATTTGCAAGATAATAAAAGTTAGATGTTTAGTAGAAAGCTTTTGTAACACAAGAGAATGATTTGTCCAAAGGCAATCGACAACTAGACCGGTAATCATTATTGCAATTTTATATGAGGGAGAGGCATGAGCTAACATACTTTCCGTACTTGGATCATATGCACTTATGATTGGAACTCTAGCAAGCATCCGCAACTGCCAAACATCATTAAGGTAAAACCCAACCATAGCATTAAGTATCAAGTCCACTTTACTCCCATACGCAACAACCCCCTTACTCGGGTGTAAGCTTCTGTCACTCTAGCTGCCCACCATAAGAGAATTACGAACGTATTGCAAACCCTACAGCATGAACCCCTCACGCTTGCGCAACATGGAGGGCACCATAGGACAGCACCAAAATAAAACATACAACTCAAACCAATCACGATCATCAATCAACCCATAGGACAAAATGAATCTACTCAAACATCATAGGATGGCCACAAATCTTTGGATAATAATATGTAGCATTAAGCACCATGTTTAAGTAGAGAATTACAGCGGGAATTGAGAGGTTACACCGCTGCATAGAGGGGGAGAGAGTTGGTGTTGATGGCGGCGAAGTTGTTGGTGTAGATCACCGTCACGATGATTGCCCCGGCGGCGTTCCGGCGCCACCGGAAGAGAGGGGGAGAGAACCCCCCCTCCTTCTTCTTCATTGGCCTCCCCCCCTAGATGGGAGGAGAGTTTCCCCTCTGGTCCATGGCTGCCATGGCGGCGGAGGGGCAGGAGCCCCTCCGAGATTGGATCTCTCTCTCTGTTCTCTTCTGATTCGCGCTCCTGTTTTCTGGCCATTCACCGTTTCTTAAATTCCCAGAGATCCGTAACTCCGATTGTGCTGAAATTTTAACACAAGTTTTTTCCGAATATTAGCTTCCTTTCACCCGAAGAATAGCACCAACCGACCTACGAGGGCACCACGAGGCACCACGGCGCGCCGGGCCCCCCCTGGCGCGCCCTGGTGCGTCGTGGGGCCCACGAGCACCGCCTTCCGTTGATTCCACCTCCCAAAAATCACATATATTCCAAAATAATTCTCCGTAAATGTTTATTGTATTTGGACGTCATTTGATATGGATATTCTATGAAACAAAAAACATGCAACACACAGGAACTGGCACTGGGCACTGGATCAATATGTTAGTCCCAAAAAGCAATATAAAATGTTGCCAAAAGTATGTGGAAATTATAGGATATTGGCATGAAACAATCAAAAATTATAGATACGATGGAGACGTATCAAGAACTATGCCCCAGGTCGGATCGTGACCTTCGGTGGCCCCGAATACACCGCGGATTCCCGCGGCGAACTCATCTTGTCGGGATGGACTCCCGGCTGAATTGAAAACTCGACCGGTTCTGGAGGCTCGACTCCGGAACTGAACTATGTCGCGGTGCCTCTCGAGACCCCTGACGCCACCACTTCGGCCAGTTTCCATCCGATCGCCAGTCCGGAGATAGATCCGGCTCCCACTCCCGAAATTACGTCAGTGCTAGAACTGACTTCGGCGTAGAACCCGGAATTATGTTCAGATTCCTTTCGCGCTAAAAATGCGTCCGGATACACGCCGGGCATGCTTCGAGTCAGCCCTACCTATGGTGCATCAATGAACCTCAAAGAGTTATCTCACCTCGATGAGATGCTTGACCGCATCCGGAGCATGTCCATCTCGGACGGCAAGACTTCGGTTTACAATCAGATCAGACTTAAATCCGATGATAGGGAAATTTACATCCCACCCACCACCCACCTAGTTGCCACGGTCGACGATTTAATCGACGTGCTGGACTATGGCGAAGCCTCAGACATGGAGGAAGATGCTGATGGCCCCATCGAGAAGACCTTGCCCCCGGTAAACGCGGGCAGGTGGACCGCCACGTCCACCTACGATGTTTACATGGTGGACACCCCCAAATCCCCTCCAAGACGTTGGCGGCCGAAGGGGTAATAATGGGGAACCCAGTGGTAATGAGGCGACAGCCAATAACGGCGACGCGGAGGACGGTGATGCCGGTAACCATGAAGAGGACGTTCAAGCCTCCCCAGTAAGGAACGGCACACCGGACCGACTTCTCAGGGACTCAGATCCCGATGACCTCTTTGAAGGGGCCGACGACAACTACATGCCAGAATCCGAGGAGGACGAGAGCCTCCGTACCGGGGACTACATCATCCCCAAAGACCCTTTTGAACAAGAGCGCTTCCAGCGGCGCCTCGTTGCGACGGCCCGGAGCATAAAACGCAAGCAGCAGCAGCTGCAGGCCAATACCGACGCACTAAACGAAAAGTGGATCGAAGTGCTCTCCGCCGAGCAAGACATGGAAAACCGGCGCCATAGTGCACCGAAATCATACCCACGTAGGCGTCTCTTGCCGGAGTTCGAAGAGGAGCTCGCCGACGACCACGACCGACCCCCTAGAGACCGGGACAGGCCAAGACAAGAAGACCTCAGTGACCGGCCACCTCCGCGCCGTTATGGCAAGGACCCCGTGGATTACCTAGATCCTCACGATGCTAGACGTCGCATTGAGGAAAACAGGGCACCCCCACGGTCCATCTATGGGCACGCCCGCTGGGCTTGACAGCTATGATGCCTGGGTGGACAGGAACGGCCGTGCCCGAGATCAAACCTACTCACGGCTCTCTCCCGACCTCTGACGAGATGCTCCTCGGTTCCGAGGTCTGGCCCACCCAATCTGCTTTATAGACAGGGTGATGGAACATCAATTCCTGGAAGGATTTAAGCCCATCAATATAGAATCATACGATGGCACCACAGACCCAGCAGTCTAGATCGAGGATTTCCTCCTACATATACACATGGCCAACGGAGATGATCTCCACACCATTAAATATCTGCCACTCAAGCTAAAGGAGTCGGGAAGGCATTGGCTTAACAGCCTCCCTCCTCACTCAATCGGCAGTTGCAAGGCCCTAGAAGACGCATTTCGAGCAAACTTCCAAGGCACATATGTCCGACCTCCGCACGCTGATGACCTCAGCCGTGTCACCCAGCAGCCAGGCGAATCAGCCCGAAAATTCTGGAATAGGTTCCTCATCAAAAAGAACCAGATCATAGACTGCTCCGAAGCCGAGACCATCGCCACATTTAAAAACAATATCCGAGATGAATGGTTGGCTCGTCAACTCGGCCAGGATAAGCCGAGGACTATGGCGGCCCTCACCTCACTGATCACTACAGGAATCAGCTAATTTGCCGTCTGCCATAGCGGACGGCAAAGAAAAAGAACACCGACGGCAAACCGCTTTGCCGTCTGCCACGGACGGCAAACACGTCCGGCACTGAAAGTCACGGTAATGAGTTTGTTTGCCGTCTGCCTAACGACAGCGGACGGCAAAGAACTTTGCCGTCTGCTTTCCTGGCCAAGCTGACGGCAAAGATCATGGACGGCAAAGAATAGCTATAAGCCCCGTTAGGTGGCTAACGGCAGACTTTGCCGTCTGCCGGCGGACGGCAAACTTTGCCATCAGCCCTATGACATCAGCAGACCCATGGCTAACCGTCACTTCTACTAAGTGTTTGCCGTCTGCCAGGGCTGGTCTTTGCCGTCTGCCAGCAGACGGCAGAATGACCAAATGGTCAGACCTTATGCTCCCAGGTTGCACAGGTTGCTGGCATGTGGCACCTTTGTCGTCCGCCTACCGACGGCAAAGCGCTTTGCCGTCCGCTGGCAGACGGCAAAGTGCCTGTATTGCCACTGTTTTGTTTGTTTTCTGTTATTTCCCTGCATTTTCAAAACATAAATATGATATATATAGTAGTCCATCAATGCATAGGCCATGTATTCAACATCTAGCAGTCCATCAATGCAAGAGAACACATAGGGTATTAAAGGATCCAATGCATACATAGTTTCACATTGTTCATCAATACAAATCAAAACAAAAACTAAACACTAGCAGTCCATCAATGCCAGCTTCCATGAAGTGAATCAAACCTGCAAAAATGGGAGTAAGAAAGTTAGAAGAAGAAGAAGAAGAAGAAGAAGACTAGAAGAAGAAGAAGAAGAAGAAGAAGACTAGAAGAAGAAGAAGAAGAAGAAGAAGAAGAAGAAGAAGACTAGAAGAAGAAGAAGAAGAAGACTAGAAGAAGAAGAAGAAGAAGAAGAAGAATAAGAAGAAAGAAAGAAAAAGAATAAGAATAAGAAGGAGTAGGAGATGGAGAAAAAGAAAGAAGAGAAAAAGGAAGAATAAGAATATATTTTCTTCTTCTTCTTCTCTCCTTTTCTAATCTTTCTTCTTCTCTTCTATCTTTTTATCCTTTTCCTTCTCATTCTTCTTCTTTTATTCTTTCTTTTTCTTCTCTTTCTTCTTCTATTCTTTCTTTTTCTCCTCTTCCTTGTTTTTCTTCTTCTTATTCCTTATTTGTGTCATTTTAGAGCTAACTTAGGTAATTATGCCATTTTTGAGCTAAGTAAGCTTATTATGTCAATTTGGAGGAAAATAAGGTAAGTATAGGTCATTTTTGTGCTAACCTAGGTAATTATGCCATTTTTGAGCTAACTTAGGTAAGTATAGGTCATTTTAGAGCTCACTTAGGTAATTATGTCATTTTGGAGGAAAATAAGCTAAGTATATGACATTTATGAGGTATCCAATGTTATTATGCCATTTTTGAAATGAATAAGCTAATTATGTCATAAATGAACTAAATAAGCTAATTATGTCATTTTGGAGGATAATTAGCTAAGTTTGTCTTTTTTGGGGAAAATAAGCTAAGTATGTGGCATAATAGGGCTAACAAGCATGTACGAAGCTAAGTATGCATTTGTTAAGAAAAACACTAGAGAAAACTTACCGGAGGTCAAGCACCGGAGTTATGCGGCAACAAAGATCATTTGCAAAGTCTCGTTAGCATGATGACACTCAAATGTTAAGACTAGTAAATAATGACCATTCAAATGAAACTCACCGTTCCCGCTCCCACCATCATTCAACACCTGCCATGACAAAGAGTAAACGAAATTAGTACAACATAAAAAAATTGAATACATGACATGAATAATAATATGTATATAATTTAAGTTGGGATGCATACAAACTAATAGTCTGGATCGTCTATATATGCTTTGGGATCAATAGATGCATCATCATCATCACTATCACGCGTGTCGTCATGAATGACGTGCTCATCGGGTTCAGCGGCATCAACATGTGGAAGGCCTTTTTGTAATCGGTCAAGCATTGACAGGTCATCCGCAGCAGTAACCTGTTCTTGTTCCGGCTCTTCTTGTTCCGGCTCTTCTTGTTCCGGCTCAGGGGTGAAGTCGGATTCACTGTCGCTGTCTACTTCCATGTTCTGGGGTGAAGTAGAGCGGTTCTTGAAATGTTTTTTGGAAAGACGTGTTTCTTGGAAGAATTCTTATTCATATGTGTCTGGGTTAATGTGAGGTTCATAATCCTCTTCATTGGGGGGAGGTGGTCTAACACGTGGCGGCACTTCATAAATGACATCCCAACCATTCAGATTTGAATTAGTTTGGCAGGCCCACGGTAGATAGAAAACTTGCGTCGCCTGTTGAGCCGTAATATAGACATCGGGAACATCTAAATGGGTGCTTTGTTTGATTTCGACTAGCCCTATATGTTCATGAGTCCTTCTAGTCTCCTTCGGCTGGAACCAATAACATTTGAAGACTACGACGTTCGGTGGGTTTTCACCGTAGAATAGAAGTTCATAAATTGCTTCAACTCTTCCGTAATACTCGGTACCTCCTTCACCGATAGCAGAGACACCACAATTTGTAGATTTTCGGTCGGCCATAGATAGCTCTTTTCCAAAGGTACGAAAGCGATACCCGTTGATGTCGTATTTCTCAAATGAACGGACCTTATAGTCAAAACCATTCGCGGCTTGTCTCAATTCGGCGTCCATAGACTCTGAATTAGCCTACAAAAGTTTAATAGAAAAGGATTGTTGCATTAGTCGCAAATTAGACCAAGAAATGAAAGGGTCTATTAATGGTAATTACCGTTTGTTTGAACCAAAAGATGAAACCGGGATAGACGCCTCCATGCTTTGCCAGAAGCTCATACTCTTCGATGGAATCCTTTTGGATCCCCGCTCCATCCGAGAATTTGGCGACGTATCGACTGTATCAAATATCCGGGAATAAGAGCAGTTCAAAGTAATTAGAAGTTGCGAAACAATGTACCGAGAACTTACTCGATGTACGGCCGCACTTCAGTTAGGTTGTTGAAGATATACAACGAAATGGTCCGCCATTCTTCGACATCCAACCCTACTAGTTTCGAAGCACCGGCTGGTGCGTGCTTCCCTTTGAATAGGCTGAGGTTGGATCCACCTTTTTTAGGGTCGCCAGCATTGTACCAAGGCTTCAGATTATGCAAATGACGATTTTTGGCTTCGTAGTGTGCGGTCACGAAGTTTGCCGCCTCCTCAGTAATGAATGCCTCGGCCATCGATGCTTCAATTCTACGTTTATTCTTACATTTTGCTCGAAGCGTCTTCTGCATCCTCTCAGTTGCATAGCACCAACGATTTTGCACGGGCCCTCCCAATCTTGCCTCGGTCGGGAGATGTAAAATCAAATGCTGCATTAGATCAAAGAAGCCCGGTGGAAAGATCTTCTCTAACTTGCAGAGCAACTCCGGCGCCAACTTTTCCATGTCATCTATCACGACAGACGATAGTTCTTTCGCACAAAGAACAGGGAAGAAATAGCTCAGCTCTGCCAGTACTAGCCATTCATCCTCAGGGATAAAGCCACGCAACATCACCGGCATTACCCGCTCAAGCCATATGTGCCAATCATGACTCTTGAGACCAAATATTTTCAATTTTTCAAGACTCGCTCCCCTCTTTAGATTCGCTGCATACCCATCAGGGAACATCAACAGCATTTTCACCCACAAGATAATTCCCCTAATAGCTGGCCTTCCAAGATTGAACCAGGCCTTTGGCTTCGTCCAGTTCTGCTTTCCTTTCGGTTGTCGCATGTTTTGTAACGGTCTATCACATAGAGTCTGCAGATCGACTCTAGCCTTAGTATTATCCTTTGACTTCCCATCTATGCCGAACAATGTACCAAAAAGGGCCTCGCCGATATTCTTTTCAGTGTGCATCACGTCGATGTTGTGTGGAAGAAGGAGGTATTTGAAGTAAGGCAGATCCCACAAGCATGTCTTGTGAGTCCAGGCGTGTTCCGAATTGTACCCCTTGAAATACCCTGGATGCTCTGGATCAGGCTCGAGAGAGTTTAACTGATCTAGGATCTATTGGCCAGTCAACGCAGGTGGTGCAAAGTTTTTGACAACTCTACCTTTGGTGAAGTTCTTCTTGTCTTTTCTGAACTTATGGCGAGGATCCAGGAACTGTCTATGCAAGTCAAAGCAAGAATACTTGCGATCCGCCTGCAGCCAATGATACTGAAGAGCTGCCTTGCATGTGGGGCACGGGAACCTTCCATGTGTACACCAGCCAACGAATAGCGCATACGTCGGCAAGTCATGCATCGAGTACATGTACCAGACACGCATTATGAAGTTTCGTTTGCTAGCGGCGTCGTATGTCTTGAACCCATTATCCCAAGCTTCTTGCAATTCATCCTTAAGTGGCTGCATGTACACATTCATATTCTTCCCCGGATAGTTGGGCCCTGGAATTATCAACGTCAGGAAAATGTTCTTTGTTTGCATAATCTGTCTGGGGGGGATTGAGTGGAATGACAAATACAGGCCAACAACTGTATTTGGTTGCCGTCATACCAAACGGATTGAACCCATCCGTGCCGATGCAGTCTCGAGGATGCCTTGGATCTGCCGCTTTTTGCTCATGTAATGCATCGAAGTGCTTCCACGCAGAACCATCCGATGTGTGTACCATCATCTGATTCCCATCTGCATCTAGTTCGGTTCTTTTGCCCATTTTGTGCCATGTCATCTGTCTGGCCGTCTCTTCGACCATGAAAAGACGTTGAAGTCTTGGTATGATTGGCAGATACCGAAGAACATTAACGGGGATTTTGGTCTGCCTCTTCTCACCCATACCGTTGTCTACCACAACATACCTGGAAGACTTGCAAATGGGACAATAGTTCAAGTCCGCATACTCAAGCCTAAATAAGGCACATCCTTTCTCACAGGCATCTATCTTCTCATATGGCATCTTAAGGACACGGAGGATTTTGTCCGACTAGTACAGGTTTGCAGGCAGTACATGGCCTTTGGGTAGAAAGCGTCCAAATAGTGTCATCATCGCGTCCTAGCATTCTCTGCCCAAGTTGAATTGAGCCTTCAGAGCCATTAGTTGTGCGATGGCATCCAGCTGACAAAGCTCAGTGTGCTCGTGGAGAGGACGTTTTGAAGACTCCAACATTTCATTGAAGGCCTTTGCAGATTCCTCCATCTCATCGTCCGAATCCCGAGCATCATCAAAGTCTTGCACCATGTCTTCGATCCCGGTACCATGCTCGTCGGTGCGACGACGAACCACGTCAGCTCTGGTACGTTGGGCAGACTCACCATGAAATGTCCACACCGTATAATCAGGCGTAAAACCCCACTTCTACAGGTGTTTACCCATTTCACCCTCTGTCCTCTGTGAAATGTTGTCGCACCTAACACAGGGGCACCAGGTTTTTCTCTGGCCATTTGCAAATGCGGCTTTCACAAACCCCTTGGTTTTTGTTAACCATTCATTGGTCGTGTCTTTCTGACTAGTGTGACCGGTGTACATCCACGCACGATCACTCATCTTGCCTACCTACTAAACACACAAGAAATATATATATAATTCAGCATATATATTTTTCAGTTAATCAAGTTTGTCAATTTTATTACGTCCATGCAACCTACACGCTAATAGGTAAAGATAGGTCCTAATCCCACCCGAGTATGTGTAGATTGGGTTCGTTTTCCCATGCTCTGCTCCGGATCCGATGCAAAATTTCGGCAGCACCTCCCCGCTATTCTCCTGATACACGTCTCGGCAATAAACAGAGAGGATGTGTACCCGGAGAACAACAAGGAGGCACTGACAAAATTCTGCATCGGATCCGGAGCAGACCACGGGAAAACGAACCCAATCTACACATACTCGGGCTGTCCATGGATAACGTTGGACAATTCGAAAGAATCACGGTTATAAATATGCAAATGCATGCATATTTATAACTGTAACCCTTTCGAACGGGAGACGCATACTGGTCACGCATACTGATGATTGAAGACACCTATAGCTAGCAAGTTTCATCGGCACGAAGACCGGAACAGAGCAAATTAAGGGGGGAGGAGGAGATGTCATTTGTGCTCACCCACGAACGCAGGGGAGCTCCTCGAACGGACGAGAAGGTCGTCGAACACCAGACCCTCGCAGCGACGAAACAACTGCACATTTAAATCCACCCGATCAACACAAATATTCAATCCCGATAAAAAATCTATATATATATAACTACTTTTCTATTTTTTTTCTATTCTCCTCTATTCCTTCTTCTTCTCCTCTTTTTCATCTTCTTCAGACCATCTTCTGTTTTTCCTCTTCTTCTCCTCTTTTTCTTCTTCTTCCTATACTTCTCCTCTTCTTCTTCTCCTTCATCTTCATTTCGTCTCCTCCTCCTTTTCTTTTTCTTCTTCTTCTTCTTCTTCTTCTTTTCTTCTCCTCCTCCTCTTCTTCTTCTTCTTCTTCTTCTTCTTCTTCTTCTTCCTTCTTTTTTTTCATCTTTCTTCTTCTTCTTCTAATTATCTAAACCTAAACCTAAACCTAAACCTAAACCTAGCACTAACCTAAACCTAGCACTAATTAACCTAAACCTAAACAACAAAAAACAGGAACAAAAAACAGAAAAAAAAACTCACCTTGGAGGAGGGCCGCGGTGGTGCAGGAGGGCCGGCACAGGGAGGAAGGCGGCGCCGCGGTGGTGGAGAAGGGCCGCGGGGAGGGGGGCGGCACCGCGACCTGGCTCCGGCGGGGGCGCCGGGTCGGCGGGGGCGGCGGGGATCCGGGGCCGCTGGGGCGGCGGGGCGGCGGCGGGTGGTGAGGGCGGCGGGGTCGTGGTGGTGTCGGGGAGAGAGAGAGAGAGAGAGAGAGAGAGAGAGGTGGGGGGCGACCGTTAGTTAAGTCTGCTAATATTTGCCGTCCGCCGATCTTTGCCGTCTGCTTAAAGACACTTTACCGTCTGCTAGCAGACGGCAAAATGTATTTCATTTGACCTAACCAACTGCACGGTCCAATGGGGCCCAGCTGAGTTCTTTGCCGTCCGCTAACAGACGGCAAAGAGTGTACTGACGGCAAAAAATCTCGTTGCCGTCCGCTAACAGACGGCAAAGAGTGCACTGACGGCAAAAAATTTCTTTGCCATGAGTCGTTTCTTTGCCGTCCGCTTTGTGGAAGCAGACGGCAAAGACCGTCTTTGCCGTCCGCTAGCAGACGGCAAAGAATGGACTGATGGCAAA
This sequence comes from Elymus sibiricus, assembly GCA_039707655.1. NCBI lineage: Eukaryota > Viridiplantae > Streptophyta > Magnoliopsida > Poales > Poaceae > Elymus > Elymus sibiricus. Next base: position 4,326,009 of record CM077674.1, on the reverse strand, counting down.
TTCTCTGATTCCAGTAGTGGATGACTCACTTTTGTGCGGGAGAAGACAGTTGCCTCGCCCGTAGTACTCATAACGTCGGGGCAGGCACCTCAGAAACTCGCGACGCCAATGGAAAACCCAAGCGCAACAAAAATAAGCGCAGGTATAAAAATGGTGGAAGCGATACGGAGGACACTGCGGTCAACGCAGGGTTCACCGGATATAAATCCAAACAGAAAAGGAAACCCTTTAAAGGGAACAAAGACGGACCTAGCCAGCTTGATAGACTCCTGGACCGCCCATGTGGAATCCACGGGACTCAGGAAAAACCAGCAAACCACACTAACAGGAATTGCTGGGTCTTCAAACAAGCCGGCAAAATAGCGACAGAGGGTCAAAATATAGGCCAACATCGCAGCGAAGACGAGGATGAACCTCGGCGGCCCAATAATGGAGGCCAAAAGAAGTTTCCTGACGAGGTAACAGAGATCAATATGATTTATGTCACCCACATCCCTAAAAGGGAGAGGAAGCGTGTGCTTCGGGATGTATACGCGCTGGAGCCAGTCGCCCCGAAGTATAACCCAAGGTCGGCTTACCCGATCATGTTTGACAAGCATGATCATCCGACTAGCATCAGGCATGGCGGATCGGTGGCACTCGTCCTGGACCCTATGGTTGATGGTTATCATCTAACACGCGTCCTAATGGACATTGGAAGCAGCCTCAACCTCATCTCAGAGGACACGGTTCAAAAGATGGGCATCGACTCATCTCGGATCATGCCGAGCTCCACCACCTTTAAAGGTGTCATCCCAGGAGTTGAAGCCCGCTATACCGGAACGGTCACCCTAGAGGTAGTCTTCGGCTCGCCCGAGAACTTCAGAAGTTAGGAGTTAATCTTCGATATCGTCCCATTCCGAAGTGGATACCACGCGGTCCTAGAGCGCACGGCTTTTGCATGCTTCAACGCAGTCCCACATTATGCCTACCTCAAGCTCAAAATTCCAAGACCTAACGGCGTTATCACAGTCAATGGTAACACCGAAAGTTCACTCCGGACAGAGGAACAGACCGTGGCTTTCACAGCCGAGGTACAGGTGTCCGAGGAGGCAGCCCGCTGCGATAAACGCGCCGCCCGCTCTTTGAAGCGTGCCCGGGCTGCACAAATCGACCTCAGCCAGATACCCCCTCACCCCAAATAGGGATGCGGGCTCCTCGCGTGCTCTCTTTGGAGTGGGCACCACGTCCCCAGAGTGCATCATTTCGCACTGACGATTCCCTGGGTCGTCGAGGAGCCAAAAATTTACTCAAACGTCGGCGCAGTTCAACCAAGCAAAGACGTGGCTTCGAGCCCCCGCACAGGCAAGTCTTTGTAAAAGAAGCAGCCAAATATGACTACGTCAATGTGGTTTCAACGACAGAATGGACTTTGGCAATGTCTCCTCTAAAGGAGCTCGGTTAATCAAACGCTTGAAGCGTATAAAGGGCTGGAAAGGCATCAACCTCCACAAGTCCTCACCATCAATGGTGAACATCTGGTCAACAGCTCGGAAACGCAGACGTGCGGCAGGTAGCGGCCCAGATTCTTCAAAATCCGTTAACAAATATCTGCCCTGTTTCTTCCTTCTTTGTCTTTACCTTTTACATTGTATTCTTTCAATTCCTCTCGCCGCAGCTGGGCATGTACACGCTTGAAATTATGAAATAAAGAAACTGTGCCCCTTCAAGGTCTCTATCCTATTTCTTTATCAGCATGGCCCCTGTGGGACGAAGAAGCTCTCTAAAAAAGATACAATTGTATAACAAGTCTGAAGTATTCGGCGTCTTGGATTTTGGCCTTATATGCATCAGTTTTGAACCTAGATTTTGGTCAATAGTTGGGTTGCCCGGCTCCTATGTGTACCCCTTACGTTTCTGATGAATTCGGCTAAGGGTGTAATGGGAGAACCACTGTGATTGCGCTGCCATTTCAATTGGCATAGCGACTCAGTGGAGAAAGCCGAAAACTGGTCCGCCATCCATAGACCGCGTTAAGCGATGTGACGATAGAGATCACCCGTGTTAAACGAAGGGCTTTCATTCCAAGCCGAAGTGTGTTATGGCCTAGACCTCGGCCGACCTGGCTAAACACTTCCCACACCGGGGGCTGGTCATCAGCCCCCACAGTCAAACTCCTGTAACTAAGTGAAAGTCATAAAGCCACTATAGTCTGATTGCCTAGTTCCTATAAGCACTGACCACCTCCGGGTACCGAGACGTCGGCTAAGGGTCAAGTGTGCCTTAAGGAACACCCTTTGTATGACCTACACTGGGGCTGAAGCCGACGACTGGTCACTCTCATTTTAAAACAGTCATATCGGAGGAAAAACTAATTAAAAAACAATATACATGGAATCTAAAGCCATCTTCATTCAACCAAAAGACAAAGTTTTATACATCATACAATTCGGCATTCCGAAGTACTGTTTAGAAATACATAGTGTCCTTGGGACACATGGCTTCTGTGGTACGAGCTCCCGCCTCCACCTCGGCGAAGAACTGCTCAGAAGCGTGCAAAAGGTAGAATTAATATTCCCTACAAGTTCTATCGACCACCGATACAACTCTACGCGCACTTAACGTTCGCTTTACCTAGAACAAGTATGAAACTGTTTTGTAGGTGATAGGGTAGGTTTGCAAGAATAAAACTAGAAGTACTTTGCGAGAATAAAACTACGAGTAATTTGCAAGATAATAAAAGTTAGATGTTTAGTAGAAAGCTTTTGTAACACAAGAGAATGATTTGTCCATAGGCAATCGACAACTAGACCGGTAATCATTATTGCAATTTTATATGAGGGAGAGGCATGAGCTAACATACTTTCCGTACTTGGATCATATGCACTTATGATTGGAACTCTAGCAAGCATCCGCAACTGCCAAACATCATTAAGGTAAAACCCAACCATAGCATTAAGTATCAAGTCCTCTTTACTCCCATACGCAACAACCCCCTTACTCGGGTGTAAGCTTCTGTCACTCTAGCTGCCCACCATAAGAGAATTACGAACGTATTGCAAACCCTACAGCAGGAACCCCTCACGCTTGCGCAACACGGAGGGCACCATAGGACAGCACCAAAATAAAACATACAACTCAAACTAATCACGATCATCAATCAACCCATAGGATAAAATGAATCAACTCAAACATCATAGGATGGCCACAAATCATTGGATAATAATATGTAGCATTAAGCACCATGTTTAAGTAGAGAATTACAGCGGGAATTGAGAGGTTACACCGCTACATAGAGGGGTAGAGAGCCCCCTTCCTTCTTCTTCTTCCTTGGCCTCCCCCCTAGATGGGAGGAGAGTTTCCCCTCTGGTCCATGGCTGCCATGGCGGTGGAGGGGCAGGAGCCCCTCCTGGATTGGATCTCTCTCCCTCTCTCTGTTCTCTTCTGTTTCGCGTTCCTGTTTTCTAGCCTTTCACCGTTTCTTAAATACCCGGAGATCCGTAACTCCGATTGCGCTGAAATTTTAACATGATTTTTTTCCGGATATTAAATTCCTTGCGGCTGAAGTAGGGCAGCTACCGACCTACGAGGGCCTCACGAGGCACCACGGCACGCCGGGCCCCCCTGGCGCGCCCTGGTGCCTCGTGGGGCCCACGAGCACCGCCTTGCGTTGATTCCACCTACCAAAAATCACATATATTCCAAAATAATTCTCCGTAAATTTTTATTGCATTTGGACTTTGTTTGATTTGGATTTTCTGTGAAACAAAAAACAAGCAGAAAACAGAAACTGGCACTGGGCACTGGATCAATATGTTAGTCCCAAAAATAATATAAAATGTTGCCAAAAGTATGTGGAAATTGTAGCATATTGGCACGAAACAATCAAAAATTATAGATACGATGGAGACGTATCAGCATCCCCAAGCTTAATTCGTGCTCGTCCTCGAGTAGGTAAATGATAAAAAAGATAATTTTTGATGTGGAATGTCACCTAGCATAATCTTGATCATATAGTTTAATCATGGCATGAATATTAAGATACGAGTGATTCAAAGCAATAGTCTATAATTTGATATAAAGACATCAATACTCAAGCATACTAACAAACAACCATGTCTTTCAAAATATCAATGCTAAAGAAAGTTATCCCTAGCCCATTATGCTCAGTCATTGATCCATTCATGAAACACACTCAACATTAACTACACCCAATGCATAAGTATGATAATAGTGCTCTCCAGTTGGTGCTTTATAAGAGAAGATGGAGACTCAATAAAAATAAAAATGTATAAAAGTAAAATAGATAGGCCCTTCGCAGAGGGAAGCATAGATTTGCAGAGGTGCCAGAGCTCAAAGCTTAAATTAGAGAGATAAAAATATTTTGAGAGGCATGCTTTTCCTGTCAACGAAAACGACCGAGAATTCCCAATATTTTCCATGCTAGACACATCATAGGCGGTTCCCAAACAGAAAGTAAAGTTTATTTCCTTTCCACCATTCTTTCACAATCCATGGCTAGCCGTATCCACGGGTGCCCTCCATACCAACACTTTCCAAGGAATTTTGTTGTTATTAATTTTTTATTTCATTGTGGGACTAGGCATCCCTATTACCAGCCACTCTCTCGTGCAATGACAAGTGAATAAACACTCATCGTGAGAATAACACACCTAGCATGGAAAATATTGGCCACCCCCTGCCGCTTCATGAGCGGTACGGGTACACAAAACGGAAAATTATTTTGAAAATTAGAGTTGGCACATGCAAATTTACTTGGAACGGCATGGAAATACCGCATATAGGTAGGTATGGTGGACTCATTTGGCACGACTTGGGTTTAAGGAGTTTGGATGCACAAGCAGTATTCCCGCTTAGTACAAATGAAGGCTAGCAAATAGATTGAGAAGCAACCAACCAGAAAACGAAAACGGTCATAAGCATGCATTGAGAATAACTAACACTGAATAATGCACCATAAGTAGGATATAACTTCGTTGCATAACTATTGACTTTACGTGCATGCATAGGGAATCACAAACCTTAACACCAATATTTTTACTAAATCACAATTACTCACTAGCATAACCCACATATTATCATCTCCATAGCGCAAAACTATTGCAAAGAATCAAACATATCATATTCAGTGATCTACAAGGTTTATGTAGGATTTTCTGACTAACCATATGAATGACCAATTCCTGTTGGCTCTCTAAATAGATATAAGTGAAGCAAGAGAGTTTAATTCTTTCTACAAAAGACCATGCTCTAACAAATATAAGTGAAGCAAAAGAGCATTCTACAAATAACGGTTTTCTATATGAAGAGAAACAGGCATCCAAACTTCAAATGATATAAGTGAAGCACATGAAGCATTCTATAAAGCCATACTCAAAAGATATAAGTGAAGTGCACATAGCATTCTATAAATCAACCAAGGACTATCTCATACCAGCATGGTGCATAAAAGAAAAGGGAAAAATAAACACAAAAGACGCTCCAAGAATTGTTGAATAAAGATGGGATGCCTTCCGGGGCATCCCCAAGCTTAGACGCTTGAGTCTCCTTGAATATTTACTTGGGGTGCCTTGGGCATCCCCAAGCTTGAGCTCTTGCCTCTCCTCATTCTTCTCATATCAATACCTCCTCGATCTTTGAACACTTCATCCACACAAAACTTAACAAAACCTTCGTGAGATCCGTTAGTATAATAAAGCAAATCACTACTTTAAGTACTGTTGAAAACCCATTCATATTTTGTTTTGGCATTATACCTACTGTATTCTAACTTCTCCATGGCTTATATCTTCCTATACAATCCATAGTTTCATCAAAACAAGCAAAACAATGCATCAAAAACAGAATCTGTCAAAAACAAAACAGTCTGTTGTAATCTGAACATTGACTATCCTTCTATAACTCCAAAAATTCTTAAAAATAAGGGGAAAAAATTGCATAGAAGTACTGTGTAAAAATTTCAGAATTTTTGCACGTTTCAGTAATAAATGTAAATTCATGCACTACAGCAAAAGTTTCTGTTTTTGCACCGCACACACCAAACAAGCAGTTTAAACATCCTAACGGCAAATCTTGGCACATTATTTTTATAATACAATGGATTTGTACAAGGGTATAATTATTTTTGTTGAATATTTTCTGTAATTCAAGATTCACAAAGTTTCCATGCGCATGAACAAAGTTCAAGGAGCTCCCCCACTTCAACAGTGCTCGTCTTTCTTACTTTCACTTTCCTTTTTGAAAAGTTTTAGGTTCCCCTCTATATTTTTTTGTTTTTAAACTGTATAAAAGCACTCAACAGAAGTAAATGACTCTCTAAAACTTCTGGCTTGTCTCCCTGGCAGCGCTATCTTTAAAGCCATTAGGCTAGGCATAAAGTGCTCAAGTAATCGATCCACCCAGATCCCAAGGTATATCAAAGCCAATTTTAATTAACAATGATTTGTAATTTAGTAGTGAGCACAAAGTAATATATATCAAGTAACAACGAAGTCTAACTCTCTTCCTATGCATCGGCATGTCATAAAAGAACAATTCATGCACATCAAGTAAAGGCCAATGCATAGCATAAACAGTTTCTTGCAATTTTATCGCATTGGAAACATAGAGAGGTGGAGATGTAGTTCCTCTCTCATAATAAGTGCAAGTAGGAGGAGCAAGCACATGCATATTATATCCATCAAAATTATCATGTGCAATGGTAAAATGCAACCCATCAATATAATCCTTAATAAGAGCAAACTTCTCCGATATAGTGTAGTTGGGAGAATTCAAAAAGATAATAGGACTATCATGTGTGGGTGCAATAGCAACAATTTCATTCTTAACATAAGGAACTATAGAAAGTTCATCTCCATAAGCATAATTCATATTGGCATCATGGCCACAAGCATAGCAAGCATCAATTACATCAAAAAGGGATATTTCAAACGAATCCAGGGGATCATAGCAATCATCATAGCATTCATCCTTCGGTAAGCACGAAGGGAAGTTAAACAATGTATGAGTTGAAGAGTTACTCTCATTAGAAGGTGGGCACGGATAGCTAATCCATTCTTCCTCCTTTTGTTCTTCGCTCTCCTCGTCATCTTTTTCATCCAATGAGCTCACAGTGTCATCAATTTCTTCTTCCATAGAATCATGCAAAATATTAGTCTCTTCTTGGACAGCGGAGACTTTCTCAATAAATTCATCAATATCGGCATTGTATTTATAATTCTCATAGCAATATTTAAGTATAACAAAATTTTCAGATCTGTAAACGGCATCATCACAATCTTCATACTTTTCAAACAAAGATTCAATTTCATAAGCACCCTTAAAAGCAACAAATTCTTCTATTCGTTCCACATCATAATAATCATATATACCATTAGCATAAGAAGCCAAGGTTTCATTATCATTAAATTCACATGAAAAGGGAAGGTGTGGAGCCTTCATCCTAGAGCAACAAGTATAATCATATCTCAAGCATAAATTCCAAGCATACCAATGCAAATAATAAATTTGATCCCATAAGAGTTTCCCTTTTTGAGACAAGCGATAATCCCTAAAGTATTCCCGTTGATCCAAAGTAACTCCCATTATCAAGTTGAATGGAGTTTTATCAGGATTATCAAAGTAGTATTTAATGTTTTCCACATAATGAGCATCGAGGGTTTTAGGAGGTTCCCCATCTCCATGAGTAGCAAGTACAACTAATTTTTCTGGTGTTTCGTGTTCCATGTCCATAACTAAAGATATAAAACAACTTAGAACAGAAAATAAAATTTACTTAGTGATAAAGCAAACAAGCACACACGAGAATATCAACCCCACGCTATTGCTCCCCGCCAACGGCGCCAGAAAAAGGTGTTCATAACCCACAAGTATAGGGGATCAATTGTAGCTTTTTCGATAAATAAGAGTGTCGAACCCAACGAGGAGCTAAAGGTAGAATTAATATTCCCTTCAAGTTCTATCGACCACCGATACAACTCTACGCACGCTTAATGTTCGCTTTACCTAGAACAAGTATAAAACTATTTTGTAGGTGATAGGATAGGTTTGCAAGAATAAAACTAGAAGTACTTTGCGAGAATAAAACTATGAGTAATTTGCAAGATAATAAAAGTTAGTTGTCTAGTAGAAAGCTTTCGTAACACAAGAGAATGATTTGTCCATAGGCAATCGACAACTAGACCGGTAATCATTATTGCAATTTTATATGAGGGAGAGGCATGAGCAAACATACTTTCCGTACTTGGATCATATGCATTTATGATTGGAACTCTAGCAAGCATCCGCAACTACCAAAGATCATTAAGGTAAAACCCAACCATAGCACTAAGTATCAAGTCCCCTTTACTCCCATACGCAACAACCCCCTTACTTGGGTGTAAGCTTCTGTCACTCTAGTTGCCCACCATAAGAGAATTAGGAACGTATTGCAAACCCTACAGCGGGAATCCCTCACGCTTGCGCGACACAGAGGGCACCATAGGACAGCACCAAAATAAAACATACAACTCAAACCAATCACGATCATCAATCAACCCATAGGACAAAACGAATCTACTCAAACATCATAGGATAGCCACAAATCATTGGATAATAATATGTAGCATTAAGCACCATGTTTAAGTAGAGAATTACAGCGGGAATTGAGAGGTTACACCGCTGCATAGAGGGGGAGAGAGTTGGTGTTGACGGCGGCGAAGTTGTTGGTGTAGATCGCCGTCACGATGTTTCCCCCGGCGGCGCTCCAGCGCCACCGAAAGAGAGGGGGTGTAACACCCCATGTAATTAAGCTACAGTGATCACCTTTTGATAATGCCAAATCACCATGCTTAATAGTGCTTGATCATCATTTGCATCATATCTCATTTCAAATTCCAATTCAAATTGAAATTCAAATTTAAAGTGAAAATAAAAGTTGTTCCAATTTGGAAACTAAAATGTTCATTAAATAGGAAATAATCCATAACTAATTATTTTAAGAAAAACAACATCACCTAGATTCCCTAGATGAGTCTAACATCCTAAAACAGTACCAAAACAACACCATTTAATCCATTCCATTTAATTAAAAATTCAAATGAAAACATTTTACCTCCAAACCTTTTTCTGACAGCGCTAAATATGGCATCTTATTTATGTGGAACAATCTCATATTTTACAAAAGTCATTTAGTGGCCTAATAATTTACAAAATAGAAAAGAAAACAGAAAACAGAAAAGAAAGAAAAGAGAAAACAAAAAGGCCCGCTGCTGCTGGGCTCTAGTCAATCGCGCCAGCCCAGCCCACCTCTTCTCATCCTTCCTCCTACTGCTCACGCGCGCGCGCCCGCGCCCGAGCCGGCTCGCCGTCGCAGCCGCGCCTGCTCGCCTCTGCGTCACTACAGCGGCTCGCGGGTGGAAAAGAACTCCACCGCGGCTCCCCGGGACACGCGCTGGTTCTCATCCTCTTCCCTCCTCGCCCGCTTTCTTCCTCCTCGCCATGGTCGCCGCTGCTGTCGCCGTTGCTTTGCCGCCCGCGTCGCCACCGGCATCCGTTCACCACGCCGACATGTAAAGGAGGTGCGCCGGCCTCGACTACTTCTCCTGCACCACCGCATCGGGCACGAGGAGCCGCATCAATGCCGCCCGCATCGTCTCCCCCAACAGCGGTCGCCGGAGATCGCCGCCTCCACGCCGTCATCTCCAAGCCTCCCCGAGCCCATTGCCGCTCCCTACGGCTCCGCTGTGAGCTCCGCCTCCCTCTCCCTCTCTCCAAGTGCTCTTCCCCGCGACGTAGCCGCCGCTCCGTCCATGGCCATACCAGACGCCGCTCGGGCTCGTCGTCGGCATGCTTCCGGCGACCAAATGGCCCCGGGCTAGTGCCCATCGAGCTCGCCGCACCGCGTAGTGCATCCCCAGCGCCTCACCTCGCCCGTTTGCACGTCGCAGCAACTAACCCGAGCACCTCCCGTACGCGCCGCCGCTCGCCGTCGACGTAGCGCTCCGCTCCGGCTATCCCAGCTTGCGAGACCGCCGCAGCTCGACGCGGCTCGGCCTTAGCTTTCGAACGAGCCGCCTCGCGCGCGATTTGGTGCCCTGTGCGCGAAATCTGACCGCCGCCTGACGCGCGCCGCCGCGTGGAATGGTCGCTGGAGTAACTCCGGTGACGGCGCCGACGACGCCGACGTGGCCACGCCCTGTGCCGCTGACCGCTGGCCCTGCGGGCCCCAGTTGACTGGGTTGACCCAGTCAACTGCTGACTGGGCACCCGTGGGCCACTGACATGCGGGTCCCACCCGCCTAATTAACATTTTAGGTTAATTTAATTAATTAGTTATCTAATCTGACACTGACAGTAGGCCCCACTAGCTAATTAACCTATTTCATTAAAACTAAAGCCTGTTTAATTAGCTGAGTCACTGACGAGTGGGACCCACTGGTCAGGTTTGACTGTGGTCAGCCGGGTTTGAGCCGCTGACGTCACACTGACGTCATGATGACGTCATCTAACACTGTTTCGGATAATTCAAATTAAATAATTTCAGAAATTCCAGAAAATGATTAAAACTTTGAAAAATCATATAAATTAAACCGTAACTCGGATGAAAATAATTTATATATCAAAAACGATCAGAAGAATATAAAGAATCCGAATATCCTATCCACATACCTGCCACACCCATCTAACATACTGAACATGGAACTTTTTGCCCGATTTCGATAAATGAATAGTACATGACCTTAATAAAATAAATCCAAATAAATTCCTAAATTATGTAAAACAATTAGAGAGGCATTATATCACCTCTACATATCATTTAGGCATGTCATGCATTGCTGTTGCATTGTTGCCGTGAATTTATTTTTTCTTCCCCCTCCTTCTCTCCCGATAGACGCCGAGACCGCCGCAGACGCAGCTGAGTACGACTACGCTCCAGACGAGCAGCCTCCAGATGACCAGCCCCTCTCAGCAGAGCTTCCAGGCAAGCAACCCCCCCTTGCCCCTCCTGCTTCCATTAGAATTTGCTACTGTTCTTGTTTAATCCTATTCTGATGCATAGCCTGTCCTTGTATCTGCTTTTGATACTTTACCTGATATCCAAAATGCTTAGTATAGGTTGGCAGTAAACCATCAGTGGCCCCTCTTCTTTGCTCTTAGTTGACCCACTTAGTTACTTGTGTCCCGTTCGTTGTGATCGGCGGGCTGAAACCAGCACATCACCACACACACCCCTAAGTTGCTCGACTCTGCAGAGCTAACATCGAGTGCCGAGGGTGACACCTCTTATCTCACTTCCGATGATGCCTCTGTAGAATAGCTATCCGGATGTGGATTACCGAGGGTGATTCCTCTTTCATCATCTCCGATAAAGCTTCCGTCGTGCAACTCCTCTTGTGTGAATCCATCGAGGGTGATTCCTCCGGGTTCACCTTGACCGATACTTCGAGTGGAAATCCATCAAGGGTGATTCCTCGGATTCCTTCTCGATACTTTGGCCACACGGGTACCTTGACTTTACTACTGTCATTTGATAAAGACGGGTCGGCTCCAAGAGCACCCGCGAGCCGTGTGTTACCAAGTCAGAGCGACAGGAATCCTGTTAGTCTCTGCGAGCTACTAAATACGCCTAACGGATTTGGGTATTTGATCTGAGTGGGTCGTTGGCCTTATACGCACTACCACCATGTGGGATAATGGTTATGGGACCCTCTACGTCGTATGTATCAGCCGAAAGCTCTTCAGACGTCACAGCTCAGAGATGCGGGCTGATTGTTGGGATGGGCTGGTTACGTCACTGGTGTATTCAGTGTCGCGCATGGGCCCCGACCAGCCACGCAATGTGCAGGAGTGCAAAGAGCGATGGCCCAAGACCCCTTCGCACTTAGGATTTAGACCGGCGTGCTGACCTCTCTGCTGAGCCTAGGTAGGACTGCGTCATGTCGATCACCCGAGGCCGGGCATTACCGAGCAAGTGTGTCCGGCCGGATGTGATCGAGCGTGTTGGGTAACAGTAGTGCACCCCTGCAGGGAAGTTATCTATTCGAATAGCCGTGTCCACGGTAACAGGACGCTCGGAGTTGTATCCTGATCCACTACAACTACAAAATGATGATGATTCAATATGAAACTGTTAATATCGCTCTCGGGATCGCTTTCTCGCAGGGAGTCGAGAAAGGATCTCAGGGCGTTGCTATTATATAACCCCTATTATATGCTACTGTGTTCTACTCTCTTCTGATGCTGCAAGATTGCTTCAAGATGCTAGTCTTCGATAGGCTGGGCTTCTCCCCTTCTATTCTGGCATTCTGCAGTTCAGTCCAAACATATAGCCCCATTCCTTTGATACCGATGCATAATTAGTATAGTTCTGATGTCAGTCTTGCGAGTACTTTGGATGAGTACTCACAGTTGCTTTGCTTCCTCTTTTTCCCCATACCCGCTTGTTGTAATCAGACGATGGAGTCCCGGAGCCAGACGCCACCGCAGGAGACTACTACCAGGACAGTCCCGGAGGCACGTACTACTGGGTTGAGCCAGCCGACCAGGAGTAGTTCGGAGGCCATAGGCAGGAGGCCTTCGCCTTTTCGATCAGTGTCGCTGTTTGTGCTAGCCTTCTTAAGGCAAACTTGACTAACTATGTCTGTACCCAGATATTATTTGTGTGTATGACTCATGTATTCGGGTCCTCGTGACCCCTGGTTTGTAATATGAAGATTTATGTTTAAATTTGAGTTTAGAGTTGTGTTGTGATATCTGCCCGTGAGTCTCTGATCTGGAGCGTGCACGTTTGCGTGTATGATTAGTGCACGGTCGAGCAGGGGCGTCACAAGTTGGTATCAGAGCCAACTGCCTGTAGGAAGCCCCCTTCCAATTCCTTGTTCGAAGTTGAGTCTAGTCTTTGAAAACTATATTTTACTAACATGGCTGTGTGGCTTACGGGCCCACGTTGCCAATGGGTGGTATTAGGATCTTTTATTCCTCTTCCTTACTCTGGGATTTTACTCTCTCTTCTATTCGGGTTAAAAAAATTACTAACTTTGACTCTAGGTTCTCGTGATCACGTCCACCCGGAGCTTTGATTATCTGCAAATTACTTCCTTGAATGCATGATGCAAGAATTCACTCACTGTCATTTGACAATCTTCAATTTCCTCTGTTTCAGATGGACCGCTTGTTTCCACCGCGCCCTGCGACGCAGCTTGTACTTCGCACTTGGGCTCGTGATGTGACTGGTTTACAGCTATCCTGATCGCCCTCCTGACCAGACTGGGCTACCGCTGGTACCCCGAGTACATGAATTATGAGGATTTCCGCAAGTTCAACCAGGAGCAGTATCATGCCGATGTTCGTATCTTTGATCAGCGGAATGACTCCATCACTGAGTTGCACACTTTTCGCGGTATCGGCGTGACGATTGATATGGCAGTCCATGATGCTGCCCATTCAGCTGTCACACGTCTTCGTGGCGAGCATAGTCGCTTGGATGACTCCGAGTTCCGATACATCCCGTGTGGCCCTGCTTGTGATGATACCGGATACTACACAGCTATCTGTGCCCCTTACGAGTGACCCGTAGATTTTGATTTAGTGCACTCAGGCTCTGGATCGCACTGCCGGGGCTCTTGCCGTCGAGTTGTTTGCCACTCGAGCACGACTCTACGATGCTATGTCACAGTTGCTGCCAGCTGTTCGTGCAGGGATACATCCAGAGTACATCCTTTACCCGCGCAGGACTCACATGCCTTCAGGTATCGATTGGCCTGCTGTTGGAGGTCACACACCCGCACGTGGACCGCACCTCCCAGTTCGAGATCGGGTTCTGCATCAGAGTGCTCACGGAGCGCAGGACCTTCCTGCCATGGACACTCATCGTCCGCACCTGCAGTTACCTGGTTTCAGTGGTTTTTCCCGACGTTGATGTACCTTTGCTATGTCTCGTTCTTGTATTCCTCACCGCGTGCCTGCGCGCCACCTAGTATGTCCAGCTGTTTAATTTCCGAACTTGTGATGTCCGCGTGTAATCAACATTATGTATGGATCTGTATGTCTTAATTGACTACTGTTATGTATCTATTGCACTACTTGTTCATTGTCGTGTTACATCATGTTTGTCTTTAAACACTTGCGGTTACTTTTACTAAACTACCCCCTGTTAAATTTTAGCAGGATGGTTAGACCCGTAGGTCGTGGCCGTGGTGACAATGATCCACCACCGCCAGACTATATGGCAGCTATGATGCAGCAATTCGAGCTGAACCGCCAGTTCATGGTTGGAATCATGGCTCAGTTTCCGCACCAGAACCAGAATGCTCAGAATCAGCACCCTGCTGCAATAACTCTGCAGGAGTTTGTGCGTCTCAGCCCTACTGTTTTCCGCAACTCTGAACAGCCACTGGATGCTGATGACTGGCTTCGCGACATCACCTACGAGATGGAGTCTGCCAATGTCGCCCCCGCCAACTTTGTCACCTTCGTGTCCTACTTCTTGAAGGGTGCCGCTGCTCAATGGTGGCACACCCACCGGAGTTCACTACCTGTTGGGACAGTCGTTACCTGGATCGAGATCCAGACTGCTTTCCGTGCCCGTTACATTCCTCAGGGAATCATGGACAGGAAGAAAAGAGAGTTTCGCAACCTCACCCAGGGCAGTAAGACTGTCGAAGCTTATCAGCGGGAATTCCTTAACCTGTCCCGCTATGCGGAAGAAGACATTGCCACAGATGCACGCAGACAGGAGAAATTCCACGATGGACTCCACCCAGACCTCAAGCTTGCACTTGTTGTTCATGACTTCGCCGACTTTGCCACTCTGGTGAACAAGGTTATCCAGGTTGAGACCGCTCAGATGGAACATAGGGAATCAATCAAGCGCAATCGTGATGTTGGCTCATCTTCGAGCTCAGGACAAAGGCGAAAAATCTGGATTCCCAACAGCATGTATCGTCCAACTGCCCCTGCGCTAAGGCCTTCTTATGCGGCACCTCGTCTGCCTCCTCCACCACCGAGGCAGCCGAGAGCTCAAGCTGCTCCACCACGTGTTGCTCCTCTTCGTCCTGAAGATGGTCTATGTTTCAAGTGTCGCCGCCCAGGTCACCTTGCCAAGGACTGCCGCCAGAATCAGAATCAGTTGGTGTGGCACCCCGGCTCAGAGAACCGGTTTACCAGTGTTTCCAGCCCAGAGATCATGTCTTCTGGAAACACACAACAACTTGGAACCGAACTGTACTGAACTTTATTAAAATATCTCGAGCACAAGCTCATAATTTACATCGATAACGAGGCCAGAAGCACTGCAGGTGCTGAGAACAATATCTACATTATTTATGGAACATAGAAGGGCCTCGATACTACTGGGTAGTCTACGGCGTAGCGGAACATAGCGCGGTAAACTCCATCCACAGGGACACTGCTGTGGACACGGCCTAATTAGCTTAGCACGAACCTTCGGGACCTCCGTCCTCGGCTTCTCCTGCATCTGGCATGATACGCCAGGTGAGTACTTGGAATGTACTCGCAAGCTCATGACAACCAAAACAATGCAGCAAACAATAGCATGGCAATTAACAGATTAAGAGATTAGGATGCTCACTTACTGGTACCCAGTACCAACTTACTCTCATCTGGGTTGTCCCACAACCCTCGGAATGCTCACAGGCCACAGAGCACTTCCGATCATGAGACAAGGTCTTCCATCATTATTATCCTTATGGTTGATCATCCTAGAGAGGCCCAAACGGACTGTCCAATACCGTGGACGCGGCTATTCGAATAGGTTTTAACACTCTGCAGAGGTTGTGCACTTTACCCACACCATGGAGTACCTGGCCTCGTGATCCCATTCGGGTGGACCGGTGGTGCTCCAACGAAACCTGCCTGACCCGTGACCCCTCTATCGTACCACCGACAATCATACCCTCCCAGGGTCATGTCCTAGGTGGCCCCTGTGTCACCCCGTGACACCTGCCACCGTCGTGGCCAAACAAACTGTCCCAAACGGAGATGCCGCCAAAATAACTCAACTGGGCTCACAGGATTATGGTCGTCTACCTGATCAGGGAAGCACGCATGCATAACCCTCCCTAGTTTGGTGGTAATAATAAAAGAGCACAAAGCCAGACCAAGTCAAGGCCGTCCCATACCGGCAAATGTGGCTGCACGGAAGAGTCCGGGTAGGTGGCTCTTGATCAACCAACTAAGTTTAATATAGCCAAGCATTTAACCTGTATGGATGTTTAATTGCAAGTAAAATTATCATGGCAGTAGCTATGTATTTAAATAATTTACTAAGAATTATCACATATTAAAATAATGCATGAAATTCAGTTAACTAACCAACACTATTGAAATGCTTCATGCAATGGATGACATGGCTTGCCTTGCTCTGTTGGGTTGTCCACAAACTCCTGGGCTTCAAATCCAAAGTTATTTCCTTCTGAAAATAATTTTAAAAAGCAATTGAAAATGTCACATGCTACTGTTTTGAGCACCAGAAATTCTGTGAACATGGGAAAAATAGCAAATTTGGCAAGCAAATAGAAGAGCTCAAGACAAACCAGATGCAAAAAGAATCAATTGATTTGGACTTATGGTTTAAAAGTTATGAACGGTCAAAGTTCTGGTCAAAATCTGGAATTTAAATAGAAAATAGAAAATCTCTCAGGGGGCCACGTCGAAAGCGTAAAGTGGAGGGGCGTCTCCACTTACCGCTTCGGCGTGTCGCTGACTGGCGGGCCCCAGCCGTCAGATTTAAAAGGGAAGGAGGGAACAGAGAGGGAGCGGCGCTCCGGCGACGCTCGCCGGCGACACAGGCGGCGGCGAGGTCCGGTGAGTAGCGGAATGGATCGAGCTTAACGAGATGAACACGCACGTACCCGAGGCTTGGCGAACGGTGGCCGGACGGCGTCGTCCCCTTCCTCTTCGGCGGCGGCAGGTCTCGGGGGTCGCCGGAGACGGCGACTCCGGCAGCGATTCGACCGGGCGAGGGCTTGGGCGTGACCAGGAGGATGAGCTGAGCTCGATGGAGGAGTCAGTGGAGCTCGGGGAGGAGTGAATCGGCGGAGAGGCAGGGCTCGGGTGGCGGCGGATCTCTGGCGAGGTTCGAGGCCAAAGGGCCTCTGGGCCGTGGCTCGGGCTCGGGGAGGACGATTGGGAGGAGGAGGAGTGGGTTGATGAGCTCGGGAGAGGCCGGGGAGGGGTATTTATAGGAGGGGGAGGAGCTCGGGCGAGCTCTCTGGAAAGGCCGGGAACCGGGACACGTCGCCGGCGCCAGGACGCAGCGCTGGCTGGCTGCTTGCGGGCGACGAGACGGGAGCTAGCAGGGGAGTTATGGCGGCCAGTGGCGGGTAGCGGGAGGAAGACGACGACGGCAGAGCCACTGTGGCCGCACGGGCGCCATAGTGCGCGGATGCCGTGGCGGCCGCCGAGGCCCATTCCGGTGAGGAGAAGAGCCCAGAACGACTAGGTGGAGGAAGGAGAGGATGTCGGCACACGGAGACAAGCTGCTGCGGCGCGAGGCAGTCGGATGCGACGCCACAGGCACAGGCGCGATGCAAAGCGCGAGATTTGGCGTGCCAGTGCCGTGCTCACCATGGGCATTGGTGTCTAGAGGCCTCGCAAGCCTGGCATTTCTTGTCTGGCACGTCGACCCTCGATCACTTAGCCTCTCTATGCCTCTGGTTCGACTAGGTTCACTCTGACCCGAAGTGTATCTTCAGCTACAGTCTCTGACAGAAAAATTGAGAGAGATCTAGAGGAGACATGAGCTGGGGATGGAGCCAAAGGAGATGTCTGGGGTGATCTATGTTGGAAGGACTCCAATCTGACCAAGTTTGAGAGGATTTGATCAAGATTTGTATATAGTTCATGTACAAGTGCTGCTACTGGACCAGAAGAGAGATGAGCTTGATGCACTCATCTGGTTGATCTCCTGGGGCTGAAATTTGTTGGGGCACGGTTATTTTGGGAGGAGAAGATGCCATAAAAATTTCAGCTCAATTGGATACCTCTAGCTGGTACTTCCTTCACAGAGGTTCCAACTGAACATAAACTTGGCAGAATATTGGTGATGAAAATTTGTACTGGACAAGATGATATTTTTGGATATTGTGGAAAGATAGGTTCCCTAATATCTCAGGGAATTTTCTGGGAATTAATGGAGTAGGGAAAATATGAGCTCCTTCACAAATGACCAGTACTGTCCAGAGAGCAAATGGAGTTTTCTGGACAAAATTTTGTACTGGGCCATTAGATGTTTTTGAAGATTGTGGGAGTAGATGATGTCAAGAAGGTTTGGGATTAATTTGGGATTTTTCTGATCACCAGAACTATAGGTTGCTTTGTAACCCATAGTGATGACAGATTTTCCCAAAGGAAGGAAATGAATTTTTGGGAAGAATAAGGAATTGGAAATTGATCCAGATGGTGAGTGACAAGGTTCTGGCAAGATGCTGAGGGCTTTGGATCACTGAGAGAAATTCATAAGTCCAAAGTCAACTGAAATCCAAATTGCAAATAAAGCGAGAAAGATTTCGAAAAGAAAAAGTTGCCAAAAACCAGGGTGTCACAAACCTACCCCCCTTAGAATGAATCTCGTCCTCGAGATTCGGTTGCTCAGGGAACAAGTGTGGATAGGCTGATCTCAGAAAATCCTCTCTTTCCCAGGTAGCTTCTTCCTCAGTATGATGATCCCATAGTACCTTGTAAAACTTAATTGTCTTACTCCTGGTAGTCCTTTCCATCTCATCCAATATTCTGACAGGTCTTTCCTCGTATGTCAGATCTTCGGTCAATTCCAGCTCACTCATATCTGCCTGTTTGATCGGAGGTGCAATGCACTTTCTCAATTGTGATATATGAAAGACATCGTGAACGTCTGCCAACTCTGGTGGTAACTCTAGCTGATATGCCACTCTGCCTCTTCTAGCCATGACTGGAAAGGGTTCGATATACCTCGGTGCAAGCTTTCCTCGGGTGTGAAACCTTTTTATTCCTTTCATGGGGGTTACTCGGAGATAGGCATATTCTCCGGGCTCAAAAGTTACTTCCCGATACTTCTGGTCATAATAGCTCTTTTGACGGGACTTGGCTGCTCGAAGACGCTCCTGGATATCCTTGACTTGGCTCTCAGCCTCGAGCAACAAATCAGTACCGAAGATACGGCTGTCTCCTGTCTGGGACCAATTTAAAGGAGTGCGGCATTTCCGTCCGTACAGAGCTTCAAACGGTGACATCTTGAGACTTGACTGATAGTTCTTATTATAGGAGAATTCTGCATAAGGTAGACTATCCTCCCATTTGGGTCCATGGGCGAGAGCACAGGATCGAAGCATATCTTCCACTATCTGATTCACGCGTTCGGTCTGTCCATCTGTCTGTGGGTGATATGCCGTACTATGCCTTAGCACAGTCCCGAGGGCTTGATGCAGTCGCTGCCAAAATGCTGAGGTAAACAGGGAGCCTCTATCTGACGTGATAGACATGGGTACTCCATGAAGGCTGACTATCCGGGACATATAGAGATGTGCGAGCTGATTCGCATTGAAAGTGGTGTTTACTGGAAGGAAGTGAGCCACTTTCGTAAGTATATCCACGATGACCCAGATAGCATCATGGCCTCTTGTGGACTTGGGTAGTCCGACAATGAAGTCCATGCATATGTCATCCCATTTCCACTGGGGAACTGGTAAAGGTTGCAGTAGCCCAGCGGGTTTCTGATGTTCAACCTTGACTCTGTTCCAGATGTCACAACAGGCGACATAGTATGCTATGTCTCTTCTCATTCCTGGCCACCAAAAGGTTTCTCGCAAGTCCTGGTACATTTTTGTTCCTCCCAGATGGATAGAATATGCAGATTCATGTGCCTCTCTGAGTATTTGCTGTCTCAAGCTGTCTTGATCAGGCACACATATTCGGTTCTCAAACCATACAGTGTCCTGGTCATCAATTCGAAAGGACTTGGCCTTTCCTAGCGGAATGCGCTCTCTGATCTCTTGTATTTCTTGGTCTGAGTTCTGAGCTGCCTTAATTTCTTCCATAAGTGTCGGAGTAATTTCCATTGTATCCGGGTTAGTTGGGCCGCATAACACCATATTCAACTTGGCAAATTCTTCTCGCAGCCTCGGATGCATTCCCTCCATGAGTGCATTGAGGGTACCTTGCTTTCTGCTGAGGGCATCGGCCACCACATTGGCTTTTCCCGGATGATAATTTATCCCAAGGTCATAATCCTTGACCAATTCAAGCCATCTTCTCTGCCTGAGATTGAGATCAGGCTGAGTGAAAATATACTTAAGACTCTTGTGGTCTGTGTATATTTCACATCGCTGTCCAATGAGATAATGCCTCCAAATCTTCAATGCATGAATCACGGCTGCCAGTTCCAAATCATGAGTGGGATAGTTCTCTTCATGAGGTCGTAGCTGTCAGGATGCATAGGCTACAACCTTTCCTTCTTGCATTAACACGCAGCCGATTCCAGGCCTGGAAGCATCACAATATATGTCGAAGCTCTTGTGAATGTCCGGAAGAACTAAGACAGGGGCGGTGGTTAGCCTTGTCTTTAGCTCCAGGAAACTGCTGTCACATTCTTCCGTCCAGGCAAATTTGTGGTTCTTCTTCAGCAATTCTGTCAGTGGCTTGGCTCTTTTTGAGAAGCCTTCGATGAAGCGACGGTAGTAGCCTGCCAATCCCAGAAAACTGCGGACTTCAGTTACTGTGGCTGGTGTCTTCCAGTTTAATACAGCGGTCACTTTGCTGGGGTCGACATTCACACCTTGTTCTGACAGAATATGTCCCAGAAATCCCACCTCTCTTAGCCCAAATTCGCATTTGCTGAATTTGGCGTACAAGCGATGGGTCCTTAGTCATTCCAGGACAGTACAGAGATGTTGCGTGTGCTCCTCTTCATCTTTGGAGTAGATGAGAATATCATCAATGAATACTACCACAAATTTGTCCAGAAAATCCATGAAGACTTTATTCATCATGACCATGAAATATGCTGGAGCATTTGTCAGCCCAAATGACATGACTGTAAATTCATACAGACCATATCTGGCGGTAAAGGCTGTCTTGGGGATATCCTCTTTTCTGATTTTTAGCTGATGATACCCAGTTCGGAGGTCAATCTTGGAGAATACCCGGGCTCCGTTCAACTGGTCGAACAAGTCATCAATGCGGGGGAGCGGGTATTTGTTTTTGATGGTGACCTCATTCAATTGGCGATAGTCTACGCACATTCGTAGGTTGCCATCCTTCTTCTTGACAAATAGCACGGGTGATCCTCACGGTGAAGTGCTTGGACGAATATACCCTTTTTGCAATAATTCATCCAACTGTTTCTTCAATTCCACCAGCTCTGGGGAAGGCATGCGGTAGTACTTCTTGTATATTGAAGCAGTTCCGGGAACAACATCAATAGCAAACTCTAGTTCCCGATCAGGTGGCATTCCCGGTATCTCTTCTGGAAATACGTCCGGGAATTCACTGACTACCGGAATCAGACTTATGTCTGTAGCTCTGGCTTTGAATGCCATTCCTTTCTTTGACATCACTCTGCTAGCAGTGAATTGCACTGTTTGGCCTGTCGGGTTAACCAGTGTCACCTTCCTGTTGGCACAGTTGATACACACCTGGTGTGGTACCAACCAATCCATTCCCAGTATTATATCCAGTCCAGGGGATTCAATGGCAACAAGAGTAGCTGGAAACTTTACGTCGTGTATCAAAATTTTCAGATTCTTGTATATCACATTTGTTCTGAGCATGGAACCAGGGGATTGCACCACCATGATTTTGTCCAAAAGAGAAGGAGAAAATTTGTGCAAGGTGGCAAAACTCCGCGAAATAAACGAATGAGAAGCCCCAGAGTCAAATAAAATTATTGCGGGTATGTTGTTAACTAAAAACATACCAAGGACCACATCTGGTGCTTCGCGGGCTTCCTCAGCGGAGATATGATGGACATGGCCGTGGTAAAAGTTCGTATTGGGGCGGCGTCCAACACTGTTGACTTGTGGCTTGAAGTCGGATGGTGGCTTCCCATTTCTTGCGGGACATTGCTTGGAGTAGTGCCCGCTCTGGCCGCAAGTGAAGCATGTGTTGTTGCGGCGGCAGTCCTCCAGCACTGGCTGTTTGCCGAAGGTCTTATCCTGGCTGACAAGCTTGTTGTTGTTGTTGCCATTATTCCAGGCAGGCTTGTATTCAGATGAACTTGGTTGCCAGATACGCGGCTTCTGCACAAACTGCTCACGGTTGTCCTTCTTGGGTTCAAACTTCCGCTTGCGATCATTA
Source organism: Elymus sibiricus (assembly GCA_039707655.1). NCBI lineage: Eukaryota > Viridiplantae > Streptophyta > Magnoliopsida > Poales > Poaceae > Elymus > Elymus sibiricus. The sequence continues at coordinate 4,303,740 of CM077674.1, read as the reverse complement.
TATCCTGACTTGTGCTCTCGTTCAGCTATGAAGGCCTTGTTTACCAGAGTCTGGAAGTCAGGAAAGTCCAGCATACAAAGCTGACAGCGGAGGGTATGATTCAGTCCTCCGAGGAATCGGTCAATCTTCCTTTCTTCTGTGGACACGTCGTGGGTGGAGTACCGTGCCAGATTGTTGAACTTGTTCAGATACTCACCTACTGACATATTCCCTTGAGAAAGAGCCAGAAATTCCCTCTGCTTCACCTTCATTATGCCAGTAGGAATATGATACTTGCGAAATGCCTCTTTGAACTTTTCCCAAGAAATATCCTCTCCAGAAGGCCATAACATTTTGGTGTTATCCCACCATATGGCTGCTGGTCCCTCCAGGTAGTGAGTGACGAAAAGAACCTTATCTGCCTCATCACAGCGGGCTATGTCTAGTTTCTTCTCCATGGTCCTCAGCCAGTCATCAGCTTCCATCGGATCCACAGCTTGACCAAAACTGGGTGGCTTGGTCCGCTGAAAATCAGACAGCTTAGAGTGTGTCCCATTGTGATTATTCTGACCCACCATAGTCTGCATACTTTTCAGAAATTCCATAAGATCTTGGTTTCTTTTCTCTTCGAACATTCTCATAATCTGATCAGTGGTAGGTGACTGTGGTGGTGGAGGTGGCAAATCTTCTGGTGGCTGTCCTGCCTGTCTGGCGGATCGACGAATGGGAGTTCCATCGCCGCCTTGAGTACTACACCTCTTCATCCTAAATTTTGTTCCCATTGCAAAATACCGAATCGATGAGGAAAAGCAGGGTAGTATGACACCAGAAAAGAAGCCAAATAAAAAGAGCGAATAAAGAAAGCAACGTAATTATACAAGGCAACCCAACATCATACATGACAAGCTAGTAGGGGAATGATCATGACTAGACTGCTCAGACGGCAGTTGACATATGCAGGGATGCTATGATGCATGCACTAAAACTCAAGCCTCCACTCTAGTGACGCCGGTGGCACGAACACTGATAGACTGAAGACTCCTCGTCATCTGACTCTGACTCGGAATCTGAGCTGATGATGTGTACCTCGGCCACCGGATCAAAGGAAACACGACGACGCTGACGGGAAGGTTCTCCCTCGGAAGGAGAAGAAGCACGACGCCGCAGCATCGGAGCAGCTGGAGTAGCTAGGAGTGAGGCCCACTCTGACGGGGTCTCACGTCGGCTACCAGACGAAAAGCCTGGCGGTCCGAACGAACTAGAAGGAGTGTCGGAAGGTGGAGCGGGTGGAGTGTATATAGGTGAAAACGGAGGGGGAGGAGGAGACAGTGCTGCCGCAACAGCAGCAAGTGCCTCGCGGGCAGAAGTCAGCTCCTCGGCTAGAGAAGTGATCATACAGTAACTGGCGTGCAGATAGCGAGATAAAACACCAGTAGCACGATCACTCGCCGGATCAACGGGTGCGAAAAGGACTCGCCCTGTCGTAGGCGACAGGGTGGGGTAGTGAAAGAAACCTGGATGAGTCTGCATCTCGACTTCGTGAAAGCGCAAGTCAGTGAGAGCCTCCATCGCAGCAAACTGGATCGCCAACTCCGGAGTAGAAGCAGTTCTGCCCTTGGAAGAACGGGAGTAGCTGCCGATATCTGAACTCGTAGTGAGAAAGGCTTCTGCGCGATACTCGAATACTAAACCAGCGAGCTTCTCTCGAAACACCTGGAACACTGGGTCTTCGCCGTTGGGATACAACCGAAGCCAGACGTTACGAAGCAGTATTGGAAAAGTGAACGGTGCCGGCTCATGATTGTAGTGGTACGGAACTGGTGCCATCTACACTCATCAAACCAGCGGTTAGCACAATAAAAACTATATGCATGCCATGCAATGCAGCAATCAAATGCAACAATCAAATGCAGCAAGCAAGACACCAAGATTCTAAACTACTCGTGGTTCTAGCGCGGGGTTAACTAGGGTGTCCTTCAGTCAGCGCGGCTCTGATACCAAGCGTGGTGGCACCCCGGCTCAGAGAACCGGTTTACCAGTGTTTCCAGCCCAGAGATCATGTCTTCTGGAAACACACAACAACTTGGAACAAAACTGAACTGAACTTTATTAAAATATCTCGAGCACAAGCTCATAATTTACATCGATAGCGAGGCCAGAAGCACTGCAGGTGCTGAGAACAATATCTACATTATTTATGGAACATAGCAGGGCCTCGATACTACTGGGTAGTCTACGGCGTAGCGGAACATAGCGCGGGAAACTCCATCCACAGGGACACTGCTGTGGACACGGCCTAGTTAGTGTAGCACGAACCTTCGGGACCTCCGTCCTCGGCTTCTCCTGCATCTGGCATGATACGCCAGGTGAGTACTTGGAATGTACTCGCAAGCTCATGACAACCAAAACAATGCAGCAAACAATAGCATGGCAATTAACAGATTAAGAGATTAGGTTGCTCACTTACTGGTACCCAGTACCAACTTACTCTCATCTGGGTTGTCCCACAACCCTCGGAATGCTCACAAGCCACAGAGCACTTCCGAACATGAGACAAGTTCTTCCATCATTATTATCCTTACGGTTGATCATCCTAGAGAGGCCCAAACAGACTGTCCAATACCGTGGACGCGGCTATTCGAATAGGTTTTAACACTCTGCAGAGGTTGCGCACTTTACCCACACCATGGAGTACCTGGCCTCGTGATACCATTCGGGTGGACCGGTGATGCTCCAACGAAACCTGCCTGACCCGTGACCCCTCTATCGTACCACCGACAATCATACCCTCCCAGGGTCATGTCCTGGGTGGCCTCTGTGTCACCCCGTGATACCTGCCACTGTCGTGGCCAAACAAACTGTCCCAAACGGGGACGCCGGCAAAATAACTCAACTGGCTCACATGATTATGGTCGTCTACCTGATCAGGGCAGCACGCACATATAACCCTCCCTAGTTTGGTGGTACCGATAAAAGAGCACAAAGCCAGACCAAGTCAAGGCCGTCCCATACAGGCAAATGTGGCTGCACGGAAGAGTCCGGGTAGGTGGCTCTTGATCAACCAACTAAGTTTAATATAGCCAAGCATTTAGCCAGTATGGATGTTTAATTGCAAGTAAAATTATCATGGCAGTAGCTATGTATTTAAATAATTTACTAAGAATTATCACATATTAAAATAATGCATGAAATTCAATTAAATAACCAACACTATTGAAATGCTTCATGCAATGGATGACATGGCTTGCCTTGCTCTGTTGGGTTGTCCACAAAGTCCTGGGCTTCAAATCCAAAGTTATTTCCTTCTGAAAAAAAATTTAAAAAGCAATTGAAAATGTCACATGCTACTGTTTTGAGCACCAGAAATTCTGTGAACATGGGGAAAATACCAAATTTGGCAAGCAAATAGAAGAGCTCAAGACAAACCAGATGCAAAAAGAATCAATTGATTTGGACTTACGGTTTAAAAGTTATGAACGGTCAAAGTTCTGGTCAAAATCTGGAATTTAAATAGAAAATAGAAAATCTCTCAGGGGGCCACGTCGAAAGCGTAAAGTGGAGGGGCGCCTCCACTTACCGCTTCGGCGTGTCGCTGACTGGCGGGCCCCAGCCGTCAGATTTAAAAGGGAAGGAGGGAACAGAGAGGGAGCGGCGCTCCGACGACTCTCACCGGCGACACAGGCGACGGCGAGGTCCGGTGAGTAGCGAAATGGATCGAGCTCAACGAGATGAACACGCACGTACCCGAGGCTTGGCGAACGGTGGCCGGATGGCGTCGTCCCCTTCCTCTACGGTGGCGGCGGGTCTCGGGGGTCATCGGAGACGGCGACTCCGGCAGCGATTCGACCGGGCGAGGGCTTGGGCGTGACCAGGAGGATGAGCTGAGCTCGATGGAGGAGTCAGTGGAGCTCGGGGAGGAGTGAATCGGCGGAGAGGCAGGGCTCGGGTGGCGGCGGATCTCCGGCAAGGTTCCAGGCCAGAGGGCCTCTCGGCCATGGCTCGGGCGCGGGGAGGACGATTGGGAGGAGGAGGAGTGGGTTGATGAGCTCGGGAGAGGCCGGGGAGGGGTATTTATAGGAGGGGGAGGAGCTCGGGCGAGCTCTCTGGAACGGCCGGGAACCGGAACACGTCGCCGGCACCAGGACGCCGCGCTGGCTGGCTGCTTGCGGGCGACGAGACGGGAGCTAGCAGGGGAGTTATGGCGGCCAGTGGCGGGTAGCGGGAGGAAGACGACGACGGCAGAGCCACTGTGGCCGCATGGGCGCCACAGTGCGCGGATGCCGTGGCGGCCGCCGAGGCCGATTCCGGCGAGGAGAAGAGCCCAGAACGACCAGGTGGAGGAAGGAGAGGATGTCGGCGCACGGAGACAAGCTGCTGCGGCACGAGGCAGTCGGACGCGACGCAACAGGCACGGGCGCGATGCAGAGCGTGAGATTTGGCGTGCCAGTGCCGTGCTCACCACGGGCATTGGTGTCTAGAGGCCTCGCGAGCCTGGCATTTCTTGTTTGGCACGTCGACCCTCGATCACTTAGCCACTCTACGCCTCTGGTTCGACTACGTTCACTCTGACCCGAAGTGTAGCTTCAGCTACAGTCTCTGACAGAAAAATTGAGAGAGATCTAGAGGAGACATGAGCTGGGGATGGAGCCAAAGGAGATGTCTGGGGTGATCTATGTTGGAAGGACTCCAATCTGACCAAGTTTGAGAAGATTTGATCAAGAGTTGGATATAGTTCATGTACAAGTGCTGCTACTGGACCAGAAGAGAGATGAGCTTGATGCACTCATCTGGTTGATGTCCTGCGGCTGAAATTGGGTGTGGCAGGGTTATTTTGGGAGGAGAAGATGCCATAAAAATTTCAGTTCAATTGGATACCTCTAGCTAGTACTTCCTTCACAGAGGTTCCAACTGAACATAAACTTGGTAGAATATTGGTTATGAAAATTTGTACTGGACAAGATGATATTTTTGGATATTGTGGAAAGATAGGTTCCCTAATATCTCAGGGAATTTTTTGGGAATTAATGGAGTAGGGAAAATATGAGCTCCTTCACAAATGACCAGTACTGTCCAGAGAGCAAATGGAGTTTTCTGGACAAAATTTTGTACTGGGCCATGAGATGTTTTTGAAGATTGTGGGAGTAGATGATGTCAAGAAGGTCTGGTATTAATTTGGGATTTTTCTGATCATCAGAACTATAGGTTGCTTTGTAACCCATAGTGATGACAGATTTTCCCAAAGGAAGGAAATGAATTTTTGGGAAGAATAAGGAATTGGAAATTGATCCAGATGGTGAGTGACAAGGTTCTGGCAAGATGTTGAGGGCTTTGGATCACTAAGAGAAATTCATAAGTCCAAAGTCAACTGAAAAGGTTCAAAATTCATCCAAATTGTGAATAAAGCCAGAAAGATTTCGAAAAGAAAAAGTTGCCAAAAACCAGGGTGTCACAGTCGGCACTTCCTCCTACGGGCCGTGGTAATGGCCGTGGCAACAACCAGACCCGCAACTATAATACTGGGTCTTCTGCTTATGGTCGTGGACAGGCTTACCACGTCGATATTGAAGAAGTTCAGGATCAACCTGAAACTGTGAAGGGTACCCTTCTCGTTAACTCAGTACCCGCCTTTGTTTTATTTGATTCAGGAGCATCGCATTCATTCATGACAGAAGCATTTGCATTAGCACATGACATTGCATTTCAAAAGATGAACCTACCAATTGTTGTCCGCACCCCTGGAGGCCAGTGTCAAACCGCCATGATGGCACACAATGTCACTGTTGAAGTCGAAGGATTAGACTTCCTTGTTTCACCCATCATTTTGAAAACTTCCACCATAGACCTCATTCTGGGAATGGATTGGTTGAAAGCTCACATTGCTTCGATCAATTGCGCCACTAAAGTCGTCCAACTCCTTCACCCCTCCGACGAGATAGTGAACTACACCGCCCGAGTGACCCGGAATGCCGAAGCTCAGATATATGCCCTGAATGCTTTGAACACTTCACCTCTTGAGGGAATTGAGAACGTTCCAGTCGTTCGTGATTTTCCGGACATCTTTCTAGAAGAACTTCCCGGAATACCCCCTGTTAGGGCCGTTGAATTCGTCATCGATTTAAAACTAGGCACTACCCCTATTGCTAAGCGCCCCTACAAGATGCTGCCACATGAACTCCTTGAGCTTAAGGAGGAGATCGACAAATCACTTCGTAAAGGCTTCATTCGTCCAAGTTCCTGTGCCTGGGGAGCACCTTCTCTGTTTGTTAAGAAGAAGGATGGAACGAACCGATTGGTCCAGGACTATCGGCCTATTAACCAAGCAACAATCCAGAACAAATACCCCCTACCCCGAATCAACGATCTTTATGATCAACTTGCTGGATCCTCTGTGTTCTCTAAGCTCGACTTAAGGTTGGGATACCATCAGATCCGAATTTGTAAAGAGGATATTCCGAAGACCGCCTTCGTTACTCGTTATGGATCATACGAGTACACCGTCATGTCCTTCGGATTAACCAATGCTCCAGCAACCTTCTCTCAATTGATGAACTATATCTTCATGGACTACCTCGACAAATTCATCATGGTTTATTTGGATGATATCCTTATATTTTCCAAGAATGAAGAAGAACACGCCGAACATCTTCGGCTTGTATTGCAGAAACTCCGAGAACATCAATTGTATGCCAAATTTTTCAAGTGTGAATTTTGGTTATCTGAGGTGACTTATCTTGGTCATGTGATTTCCAAAGATGGCATTGCCGTTAACCCAGAACTAGTTCAGGCTATTCTTGACTGGACTCCTCCGCATACTGTTAAACAAGTATTGCCGCCGTTTCGTCGAGAACTTCTCCAAAATTGCTAAGCCACTCACTGATTTGCTTCACAAAGGCAAGAAGTTTGAGTCGACGGAAAAGTGCCAGGAAAGTTTTTAGACACTTCAAGATAAGTTGACATCTGCCCCAGTGCTAGCTCCCCCTGATTCCCGCAAGGACTTTGTGATATATTGCGATGCATCCCGTCAAGAATTAGGCTGTGTCCTAATGCAAGAGCATAAGGTGATTGCTTATGGTTCTCGTCAGTTGCGTCCTCACGAAGATAAGTATCCAACGCATGATCTTCAGTTAGCAGCAGTTATCTATGCTCTGAAACTGTGGCGACATTACCTTCTCGGTAATCGTTGCGAGATATACACGAACTACCAAAGTCTGAAGTATCTGTATACTCAACCAGATTTGAACCTCCGTCAACAAAGATGGCTCGAGACAATAGCTGACTATGACATGGATATTTCTTATACCCCTGGCAAGGCTAATGTAATGGCCGATGCTTTGAGTCGCAAGTCTTATTGCAACAACCTCATGGTTCAGCAAGCACAACCTCTTCTCTATGAAGAACTTCGCAAGTTGAACCTTCACATTGTCCCACAGTGTCATCTCAGTACCCTGGTTGTTGAACCAGATCTCGAGGACCTCATCAAGCATATACAGAAAGCTGACTCTGAGGTCGAGAAAATTAAGCGCGATCTCAAAAGACGAAGGCCCTCATTCTTCACTGTTGATGCTGATGGCACCTTGTTCTTAAAAAATCGCTTAGTGGTTCCTAGAAAGGACAACCTAGATCTGACCCCGCGCGTCATGAAAGAAGCTAATGATACACCTCTTTCAATTCACCCTGGTAGTACCAAGATGTACCAAGACATTCAACAGAGATATTGGTGGCCGGATATGAACCGAGACATTGCTCGCTATGTTGCTGAGTGTGACGTTTGCCGTCGCATCAAAGCAGACCATCAAAGGCCTGCTGGAACTCTACAACCCCTTGCTATTCCTGATTGGAAATGGAACAAAGTCGAAATGGATTTCATTACTGGTTTTCCCATATCGCAGAAGGGTCATGATGCTATCTTTGTCGTGATTGACCGATTCTCAAAGGTTGCTTACTTCCTACCAGTCAAGGAGACAATCACTGCTAGTCAGTTAGCAGACTTATATGTTTCCAGAATTGTGTCACTCCACGGTATTCCGTTGGAAATCAGCTCAGACCGTGGCAGCCTCTTTACCCCAAGATTTTGGAACAGTTTCCAAGAAGCTATGGGAACTCATCTGTCCTTCAGCACCGCTTTTCACCCCCAGCCCAGGGACAAGTTGAACAAGTCAATCAAGTGCTTGAAGATATGCTTCGAGCTTGTGTCATCTCATTCGGTAAGAAATGGGAGGAATCTCTCCCGTATGTCAAGTTCTCTTACAACAATAGCTATCAAGCTAGTCTGAAGATGGCACCATTTGAAGTTCTCTATGGACGTAAGTGCCCAACCCCTCTGAATTAGTCAGAAACTGGGGAACGGCCACTCTTCGGTCCGGACATTATTCAACAAGCTGAAGAACAAGTCCGCATTGTCCGTGAACATTTGAAAGCTGCTCAGTCTCGTCAGAAGAGCAACTATGATCGAAAACACCAGGTAATGGTCTATCAACCTGGCGAACAAGCTTACCATCATGTCACTCCGATGAAGGGCACTCACCGTTTTGGGATCAAGGGCAAGTTAGCTCCTCGCTACATTGGCCCGTTCCGTATTCTCGCTCGTCGGGGAGAAGTGGCATATCAACTGGAATTGCCGCCAAACCTTTCACAAGTACATGATGTCTTTCATGTGTCGCAACTCCGTCGCTGCTTCAAGGATCCTATCCGAGCAGTGGATCATGAAATGCTTGAGCTGCAAGAGGATCTTTCTTATCAAGAGTATCCGATCCACATTCTTGATCAAGCTGAACATCGAACCCGTCAGAAGGCAATCAAGTTCCTTAAAGTTCAGTGGTCGAATCATTCTGAAGATGAGGCCACTTGGGAACGCGAGGATCGTCTTCGTGAAGAGTATCCCGCTCTCTTTCAGCCTAATTCTTAACTCTCGGGACGAGAATTTCTTTTAGAGGAGGAGAATTGTAACACCCCATGTAATTAAGCTACAGTGATCACCTTTTGATAATGCCAAGTCACCATGCTTAATAGTGCTTGATCATCATTTGCATCATATCTCATTTCAAATTCCAATTCAAAATTGAAATTCAAATTTAAAGAGAAAATAAAAGTTGTTCCAATTTGGAAACTAAAATGTTCATTAAATAGCAAATAATCCATAACTAATTATTTGAAGAAAAACAACATCACCTAGATTCCCTAGATGAGTCTACCATCCTAAAACAGTACCAAAACAGCACCATTTAATCCATTCCATTTAATTAAAAATTCAAATGAAAACATTTTACCTCCAAACCTTTTTCTGACAGTGCTAAATATGGCATCATATTTATGTGGCATAATCTCATATTTTACAAAAGTCATTTAGTGGCCTAATAATTTACAAAACAGAAAAGAAAACAGAAAACAGAAAAGAAAGAAAAGAGAAAAGAAAAAGGCCCGCTGCTGCTGGGCTCTAGTCAACCGCGCCAGCCCAGCCCACCTCGCCACCTCCTTCCTCCTACTGCTCACGTGCGCGCGCCCGTGCCCGAGCCGGCTTGCCGTCGCAGCCGCGCCTGCTCGCCTCTGCGTCGCTACAGCGGCTCGCGGGTGGATAAGAACTCTGCGGCTCCCCGGGACGCGCACTGGTCCTCATCCTCTTCCCCCCTCGCCCGCTTTCACCCTCCTCGCCTTGGCCGCCACTGCTGTCGCCGTTGCTCTGCCGCCCGCGTAGCCACCGGCCTCCGTTCACCACGCCGTCGTGTCCAGGAGGTGCGCCGGCCTCGACTACTTCTCCTGCACCACCGCGTCGGACACGAGGAGCCGCATCGACGCCGCCCGAATCGTCTCCCCCAACTTCGGTCGCCGGAGATCGCCACCTCCACGACGTCATCTCCAAGCCTCCCCGAGCCCTTTGCCGCTCCCTACGGCTCCGATGTGAGCTCCGCCTCCCTCTCCCTCTCTCCCCGTGCTCTTCCCCGCGCCATAGCCGCTGCTCCGTCCATGGCCGTACCAGACGCCACTCGGGCTCGTCCCGTACGCGCCGCCGCTCGCCGTCGATGTAGCGCTCCGCTCCGGCCATCCCAGCTTGCGAGACCGCCGCAGCTCGACGTGGCTCGGCCTCAGCATTCGAACGAGCCGCCTCTCGCGCGATTTGGTGCCCTGTGCGCAAAATCCGACCGCCGCCCGACACGCGCCGCCGCGCGGAATGGTCCCCGGAGTAACTCCGGCGACGGTGCCGACGTGGCCACGCCCTGTGCCGCTGACCGCTGGGCCCTGCGGGCCCCAGTTGACTGGGTTGACCCAGTCAACTGCTGACTGGGCACCCGTGGGCCACTGACATGCGGGTCCCACCTGCCTAATTAACATTTTAGGTTAATTTAATTAATTAGTTATCTAATCTGACACTGATAGTAGGCCCCACTAGCTAATTAACCAATTTAATTAAAGCTAAAGCCAGTTTAATTAGCTGAGTCACTGACCAGTGTGACCCACTGGTCAGGTTTGAATGTGGTCAGCCGGGTTTGACCCGCTGACGTCACACTGACGTCATGATGATGTCATCTAACACTGTTTCGGATAATTCGAATTAAATAATTTTAGAAATTCCAGAAAATGATTAAAACTTTGAAAAATCATATAAATTAAACCGTAACTCGAATGAAAATAATTTATATATGAAAAACGATCAGAAAAATATGAAGAATCCGAATATCGTATCCACATACCTGCCACACCCCTCTAACATACTGAACATGGAACTTTTTGCCCGATTTCGATAAATGAATAGTACATGACCTTAATAAAATAAATCCAAATAAATTCCTAAATTATGTAAAACAATTAGAGAGGCATTATATCACCTCTGCATATCATTTAGGCATGTCATGCATCGCTGTTGCATTGTTGCCGTGAATTTATTGTTTCTTCCCCCTCCTTCTCTCCCGATAAACGCCGAGACCGCCGCTGACGCAGCTGAGTACGACTACGCTCCAGACGAGCAGCCTTCAGACGACCAGCCCCTCTCAGCAGAGCTTCCAGGCAAGCAACCCCCGCTTGACGCATGCCTATATCACCTATTCATTCCCCCTCCTACTTCCATTAGAATTTGCTACTGTTCTTGTTTAATCCTATTCTGATGCATAGCTTGTCCTTGTATCTGCTTTTGATACTTTACCTGATATCCAAAATGCTTAGTATAGGTTGGCAGTAAACCATCAGTGGCCCCTCTTCTTTGCTCTTAGTTGACCCGCTTAGTTACTTGTGTCCCGTTCGTTGTGATCGGCGGGCTGAAACCAGCACATCACCACACACACCCCTAAGTTGCTCGACTCTGCAGAGCTAACATCGAGAGCCGAGGGTGACACCTCTTATCTCACTTCCGATGATGCCTCTGTAGAATAGCTATCCGGATGTGGATTACCGAGGGTGATTCCTCTTTCATCATCTCCGATAAACCTTCCGTCGTGCAACTCCTCTTGTGTGAATCCATCGAGGGTGATTCCTCCGGGTTCACATTGACCGATACTTCGAGTGGGAATCCATCAAGGGTGATTCCTCGGATTCCTTCTCGATACTTTGGCCACACAGGTACCTTGACTTTACTACTGTCATTTGATAAAGACGGGTCGGCTCCAAGAGCACCCGCGAGCCGTGTGTTACCAAGTCGGAGCGACAGGAATCCTGCTAGTTTCTGCGAGCTACTAAATACGCCTAACGGATTTGGGTATTTGATCTGAATGGGTCGTTCGCCTTATACGCACTACCACCATGTGGGATAATGGTTATGGGACCCTCTACGTCGTATGTATCAGCCGAAAGCTCTTCAGACGTCACAGCTCAGAGATGCGGGCTGATTGTTGGGGTGGGCTGGTTATGTCACTGGTGTATTCAGTGTCGCGCATGGGCCCCGACCAGCCACGCAACATGCAGGAGTGCAAAGGGCGATAGCCCAAGACCCCTTCGCACTTAGGATTTAGACCGGCGTCCTGACCTCTCTGCTGAGCCTAGGTAGGACTGCGTCGTGTCGATCACCCGAGGCCGGGCATTACCCAGCAAGTGTGTCCGGCCAGATGTGATCGAGCGTGTTGGGTAACAGTAGTGCACCCCTGCAGGGAAGTTATCTATTCGAATAGCCGTGTCCACGGTAACAGGACGCTCGGAGTTGTATCCTGATCCACTACAACTACAAACTGATGATGATTCGATATTAAACTGTTAATATTACTCTCGGGATCGCTTTCTCGTAGGGAGTCGAGAAAGGATCTCAGGGCGTTGCTATTATATAACCCCTATTATATGCTACTGTGTTCTACTCTCTTCTGATGCTGCAAGATTGCTTCAAGATGCTAGTCTTCGATAGGCTAGGCTTCTCCCCTTCTATTCTGGCATTCTGCAGTTCAGTCCAAACATATAGCCCCATTCCTTTGATACCGATGCATAATTAGTATAGTTCTGATGTCAGTCTTGCGAGTACTTTGGATGAGTACTCACGGTTGCTTTGCTTCCTCTTTTTCCCCATACCCGCTTGCTGTAATCAGACGATGGAGTCCCGGAGCCAGACGCCACCGCATGAGACTACTACCAGGAGAGTCCCATAGGCACATACTACTGGGTTGAGCCAGCCGACCAGGAGTAGTTCGGAGGCCCTAGGCAGGAGGCCTTCGCCTTTTCGATCAGTGTCGCTGTTTGTGCTAGCCTTCTTAAGGCAAACTTGACTAACTATGTATGTACCCAGATATTATTTGTGTGTATGACTCATGTATTCGGGTCCTCGTGACCCCTGGTTTGTAATATGAAGATTTATGTTTAAATTTGAGTTTAGAGTTGTGTTGTGATGTCTGCCCGTGAGTTTCTGATCTCGAGCGTGCACGTTTGCGTGTATGATTAGTGCACGGTCGAGCAGGGGCGTCACAGGGGGAGAGAGCCCCCCTCCTTCTTCTTCTTCCTTGGCCTCCCCCCTAGATGGGAGGAGACTTTCCCCTCTGGTCCATGGCTGCCATGGCGGCAGAGGGGCAGGAGCCCCTCCTAGATTGGATCTCTGTCTCTGTTTCGCGTTCCTGTTTTCTGGCCTTTCACCGTTTCTTAAATTCCTTGCGGACTCTGATTGCGCTGAAATTTTAACACGATTTTTTTCACGATATTAGCTTCCTTGCGGACGAACAAGGGCACCAACCGACCTACGAGGGCCTCACGAGGCACCACGGCACGCCGGGCCCCCCCGGGAGCGCCCTGGTGCCACGTGGGGCCCACGAGCACCGCCTTGCATTGATTCCACCTCCCAAAAATCACATATATTCCAAAATAATTCTCCGTAAATTTTTATTGCATTTGGACTTCGTTTGATATGGATTTTCTGTGAAACAAAAAACAAGCAGAAAACAGGAACTGGCACTGGGCACTGGATCAATATGTTAGTCCCAAAAATAATATAAAATATTGCCAAAAGTACGTGGAAATTGTAGGATATTGGCATGAAACAATCAAAAATTATAGATACGACGGAGACGTATCAGTTACCGACTTTGTAACCCTAGATACCCTCCCTGGCGTGTATATAAGCCATAGGGTTTAGCCCGTAGGGGGGACATCAAGGCAATATCGCTCACCTAGCCCTAGAAGTTAGACACACATTACGATCTCGAGGTAGATCAACTCTGTATTCGATACATCTCCATCAATATAAACAGAGGCAGGACGTAGGGTTTTACCTCCATCAAGAGGGCCCGAACCTGGGTAAACACCGTCTCCCTCGCCTTTGTTACCACCGATCCGAGATCCACCGCTCGGGACCACCTACCCCGAGGTCTGCCGGTTTTGACACCGACACCGGGGAAGCAATTGTTAATGGCATGGGCAACTGGTCTAAGAAGAAATCATGATTCGACACGAATGGCTTTGATATGAATGAATGCGATGCACCAGTATCGAAAAGAACTTTAGCCGGAATAGAGTTCACTGAAAGAGTACCCATGATCACTTCAGAAGACTCCTCTGCTTGAGCTGCATTCACCATGTTGACTCTTGCCGTCTTGGGACTGTGCCTGACCATTGCATTACTTGGATGCTTGCCAGGAGGAGGAGGCGGAAGGTGCCTCTGGTTGGTACACTTGGTAGCAAAGTGGCCTTTTATACCACACCAGTGATAAGTAACCTTTGAGAGTGGGCGAGGAGGAGGACTGCCTGTCCTAGGAGCCTGAGGTCTCTACTGGTACCCTGGGTTGGGCAGGTGGGAAGAACCACGACCGCCAAACTGCTTCTGCTGAAAAGGTGGACGGAACTGAGGAGGAGGAGGTAACCAGAACTTCTGCTGCTTGGCAACCACTTGAGACGAGGAAGAAGAGTGAACGGCATCTCTGAGTCTCTTCTTAGAAGCTTCAAACTTGATCTGGTCTGATTCTTGCTTGAGAGCCATGTTGCAGAACTGATCAAACTTAGGCGGATCAACTTGGAGGAGAGCAAGCTGTAGGTCCTCTCTGAGACCACCTCGGAACTGGTAGATCTTGCTCTTGTCATCTGGAATGTCTTGCTTGGCATATCGAGCGAGATTCTGGAACTCGGTGTTATACTAGTAGACAGACATACTTCCTTGCTTAAGGTTTCTGAATTTCTCGCGCATGCCGTCTACAACACTGGTTGGAATGTGATGTGCCCTGAAGTCACGGCAGAAATCGGTCCAAGTGATAACTCGACCTCCTCTAGAATCTTTGTACTGTTGCCACCACTCTGCTGCCTGGTTCTTGAGTTGGAAGGTAGCAAACTTGACATAGTCCTCAGGCCTGACATTGCTGCACTCAAAGTGTGTGTTGATATCTGTGAGCCAATCGTCAGCATCGAGAGGCTGCTCACAGAAACTAAAGGACTTGGGCTGGTTGCCGAGAAACTGGTTGAGAGTTGCAAATTGAGGTTGACTATTGAAATGCCCCTGGCCTTGATTTGCTTGATTGCCTTGGTTCGCCTGATACCCTTGCATGAGTTGAAGCAACATCTGAGTATTGGCATTGGTGGCCACCATCAGAGCTCGCCATGCCTTCGGAGGCGGAGGTGGGGAGGGTGGGCGTTGTTCGCCGCTTCCTTGAGCACTCCCTGGGTTAGCTCGAGTTACGGGAGCCATCCTGAAGATGATGACAACCGTTAGAATCTTCAAAGAGATAATAGGAAAGCTGAATCAACGGATAGATATTGCAACATAAGTCTTCACAAGCTAGCATCCGAACAGAAAATGTGCGAATGCATTCCGAAGGTAAATGATATATCACAGATTGAGAAGCCACTTGGAATATCGTTAGAATATTGAACAAGGTAACGAGGGAAAAACAAACATATGATAGACCCCATATCGTATCATGTGTCTGTTGGAAAAGATATCCTAGGTAATACTTGAATTCCCCTAAGAACTTCTGAATTTTTGGTTATGCAATCTGGTGTAACAAGTACAAGGAGCAAAATATAATCACACAACACCTAGCAGAATTCTACGCTCCAAATGTACCGCCTCCATCAACACATAACCAAAATCTCGGAAACTTGTGTACCTCGGACCTTTAAACAAACAACCGCTATGCTAGCCGTGGCAATACTCCCGAACTATCTCCCCAGTACTGGGTGATGTCGGGGTTATCTCACCACTAACAAGATAGAAGCGTCTTTCGATGTCGGCGTCCTCTGGTATTCGGAACTGGAACGATAGCGAAAGTGACAAGACAACCTTGGAGTTCAACTCCCTCGGACAACACCCATAGATAGGAGGCACCAAGACAGAAATCCATCACTCCGATATCGCAACGTTTCCAAAATACCCGCGTGATCCTAAAAAAAATTTGAGTGAGAAGAGAAGTAGAATCAAAACACCTACGTCACAATTCCTCACCAGAGCAACGAAGGGGATAAGGAGTAAAAAGAATTCCTACTCTCCGATATATATCTAGGACTCAAAATAGTTTTTCTTCTAGACTCGACACGGCCAAGTTCGATCAAGCAAGGGGCTCCTATAGTCGGTATGGCTCTGAATACCAACTTGTAATGCCCAATATGCGGTCCTGTTCTCAGGAGTCTGGGGCGACCCGCCAAGGATAGAAGCGCATATCAAGTCACTTCGCAAGGTGGATATCTTCACACAAACCATGTATTGAATAGATGAGAGTACCAGATAAAGGCTGATACTCGCCACATGCTACAGCATAAATATATCAGTCATTCATACATTCATCCAAATAAAAGCAGGATCCGACTACGGATGAAATCAAATGAAAAGAACTAATCCACCCTGCTATTACCCGATCGTCCGACTAGGAACCACTACGGATCGTCTGGCATCGTCACGTACATGCGAGCATGCACCTCATCGTACTCCCACTGGAGCTCGGTTCCATCACCTGCATCTGTCTCAGAAGTACCTGTAGCTATTGTTGTAGTGATCTGTGAGCCACGGGGACTCAGCAATCTCATCACCCAAGGTATCAAAACTAACAAAGCTTAATAGACATGGTATGGATAAGTGATGAGGTAGCAGCAAGCACTAAGCATGTATGGTGGCTAACTTATGAGTACAAAAATAAGAAGAGTAACTACGCATAATCGGGTGCAAGCTAGTAATGATCAAGAAGTGATCCTGAACACCTACTTACGGTTCAAACATAACCCCACCGTGTTCTCTTCCCGACCTCCCTCGAAAAGAGACGATCACGGTTACGCATGCGGTTGGTGTATTTTAATAGGATTTAGTGTCAAGTTCACTACAACCGGAGGTTATAAATTTCCAAGTCGCCACATAACCACGGGCATGGATTTTCGAAAGATTTAACCCTGCAGGGGTATCCCAACCTAGTCCATCACAAACCAACACAAGCCGCGGTGGAAAGACCTCAACCTCCAGATAGCCCGAAGTATCCTCGGAATCCCGATGCACAAGACATTTCGACAATGGTAAAACAAGTCCAGCAAGACCTCCCGACGTGTCGACACCTCGAAAGGAGCCGCGCGTATCTCGTCTCAGGCCACGATCGGATCGGCTAAGTTTCCGGCTGGCACACCCGTTGGTGGCCCCGGCTACTACCATTTTGGACCAACACTCATGAGGAGCATTGGCCCAGGTTGTTGATTAATTATCCGCGGGTTAATTACTCCCTATGCAGTTTTAGTTGTTATTAGGCAAATTAAAACCAAAGTTGGGTCCTGCTGGAAGAGTTTTATTCAAAGCGAACTGTGTAGGGGGGGGCCATATACCCCGAACATGTTAGGAACGCTAATCAAGGAACATAACACCGGTATTACGGAAACTAAGGCGGCATGAGTGGACAAAACATCAGGCAAAAGGCTGAGCCTTCCACACACAACCAAGTATATAGATGCATTAATTAAATAAGAGATATTGTGATATCCCAAGATATCCATGTTCCAACATGGAACAACATGCACTGCACCTGCAACTAAGACGCTATAAGAGGGGCTGAGCAAAGCGGTAACATAGCCAAACGATGGTTTGCTGGGTAAGGGTGGTTAGAGGCTGACATATATGTGGTAGGAAGCGCAACATAACGATAGCAACGAGACAACTAGCAAGCAACGATAGTAGTGATATCCAGGGTAATGATCATCTTGCCTGAAGTCTCCTCGGTGGGATAGTAACTCGGCTCCTTGTAAACGTTCTCAACCGGATCCTCGAACTCGGACACGTCTCCCGGTACTACCCATAAGAAAGAAACAAGCATCCAATAAACAAACAACCATGGCATAATGCACAAACAAGATGATGCATGTCAAGTTTCAATTAAAGTAACATGGCATCCTACTCTAGTCAATTTAAATGAAGCCTTGACCCATGTGAAACATGAATCAAGCAACTCTTCATATGCAATATTGTTGGAATTAGTGATCTGGACAGAACAGCAACTTTAATTATTTTAGCATGAAAGATGATGGCAAATTCATATTCCACACAAGAAATCGATGCAAATTCATATAAAGATCATATCAAACGGAGTTACGGTTCTCTCGGTACGGAAGAAATGATATCGGGAAGGAAACAGTGATGATAGAATGGATATGGGAAAAATCTTGGCAACCCAAGCATGCCACTGGAAAGAATGGAATATTTGAGTTGAAATGGATATAAAGATCACGAAGAACGGATGCATAGAACTCAAACGGTGACCAAAACAAATATGCAATGCAATCTGCCACTAACAGCAACATGTCAACTTGCACACATCAAAACACCAAGCTACATTACTCCAATATGCTCAAACAAGATATGTGGCTGAAGTATACTAAGTGCATAGCATTTCATTCCATAGGTTCCAGTTCATTAGCATCACAGATTAAATGGAATGAAAAGAACAAGATGCAAAGATGCTGTAACAGAATATGACAAGTGAATAACAGGGCAAAATGCTGACAGCAACATTGACAGGCAGTATTCACATGGTTGTTACAGTAGGCAATTCAACTCCAAAATGCAAGGAATTGGTATGTACCTACATTATACATGGCAATGATAATTTCATTACATTGGCACAAATTCATCGGAAGCATGGATCATTCACAATTAAGATCACAAGATGCAACTTATTGTTGACAACAAACTGATATATTGTCTAGGCATGTTTAGAGTAAAATTAAGACATGCTACATGAGTTTTACATGGCATCAAAAGGCATGGCATCAAAGTACTATTGACATATAACAAAGCATGTTTACTGAGCATGCTCAAAATAGCTATGGATTTGTGGGAACCAAAAAGGCAACATGGCAAGTTTTAAACACAGACAGTTTTGATAAGAATATTTCAATAAGTGAAAACAACAACTTTGACTAGGCATGTTTGCAAGCTTGTGGCAATCTTATCATGGCATATCATGGCATGAAATAAATACTAGCAGCAATATGACAAGAAAATTCTCCAAACTCATGTTGAAAGTATATTCATATGGCACATGCATTAAATCACACAAAAATAACAAAACGCAAGTTTCACAGAAAAACAGAGCACATCAGAGATAACAGAAAGTTGCTTACTTTGAGCAGTTGTAGCAGTGGCTTAACAAGGATATCAATTCATGCAATTGACATGTAGATGAAGTATGAAGAGAGCTTTTCAAAACATGTTTAGGTAATGTGTGCAAACAAGCCACAGATCAGCCACAATCTTCATCACAACAGGGGCAAATAACGTCGGTTTTCTCAGACAGGAGTTTTCAGAAATCTGACAGAAAAATTCAGATATGAAGAGGGCTTCGGATCTGGTCCCTGGACCTCCTAGATGCATGGATATGGTGCAAACCCATGGTACAAACATAGGGCTAGGTCTAGGACATACTTTGGCCGAAGGAAATGACATGGGGACGCCTAGATCTGAGATGGAGCACGAGGGTGCGCGCTCTGGAAGCAGAGAGGACACCGGGAGCACGATGTTGGCATGTTGAGAGCGTCGTGTACGATGAACTAGAGCCCGTGGGATTTCACAGAGAGGAAGATAGGTATACCTCCTTACCCTAGGACAAGAAATCGTGGCCGGGGACGAAGGGAGGCGACGGCAGCGAGTCGGCGAACTTGATGCGAGATCCTATCCATGAAGAAGTGGAAGAAGAGGAAGAAGAGGACGTTGTGGATGGACTCCTTGGGCTCGGCTTGGCGTCAGAACGGATCCGGGGCGGCGTGTAGATGCTCGTGGACGTTGTGGAGGAGGTTGGAGTGGGCTGCTACGCCGGCGGCGAGCTCCTGCTCGGGCCGGCCATGCTGGTGGCAGGGCGGAAGCAGGGTGCGTGGGTGCCCTCCTTTGGGGCGGCGGCTAGAGGGGATAGAGTAGAGGAGAGGGAAATCCTAGGGAGGTCGTGAGCGTGTGATTTATAGGTGGGGGCGATGGGTCGTGGTGGCCATGTGCCCCTCCCTGTAACCGTGAGAGGGAGAGGGTCGTGAGGAGGAAGAAAAGAGAAAGGAGAGAGACTGACAGCGGGGCCCGCGTAGGTGACAACGTGGAAAGGAGGGGAGATTGGAGAGGAGGCGGGCGCAGGCTGCTGGTGGCGCTGGCGGCGGCTGCTGGTGGCTGCCAGCGCTACTGCTAGTGGCTGCTAGCGCTGCTGGGCCAGGAAGGAGGAGGCCCAGTTGCGCGGCCTAGGTAAGGCCTTCCTTTTTTTTAATCTCTATTTTTTTTGAAACAGATTTAAAGGAAGAAAAGAAAGGGGGGCTAGGAAAAGAATCTGGCAGAGATAAAAATATCTCTGGAACCCTGGGAAAATGTACTATTTGATAAAATTGCTCTGGGCATTTTTAGAGGAAGAAAAATATACCAAGTTTGAATTAAATTCAAAATTGATGCATTTTTCAACCAACCAAAACAAGTCCAATTGAGCTGAAATTTGGCAGAGAGGTTAATGGCATGGTTTAAGATTTATAGGAAAAGATTGACCATTTTTGTAGACCAGAAAAATGTCAGTTGGGATAAATGGCTAAAATTGAAAGAAAATGAGGGTATTGGGTTTTGCTTGAAGAGGGTTTTGATGGAATGGAGAAGATACCAAAGCAACCATGGAGGAGTACTAGAAAGATGTAGGGCACACAAGAACAAGCCACAACAATAAATGAAATGCAATGCACATAGCAACATACATGAGGATGAAATGCACAAGGTGAAAGAAAAGAAAACACAAGTGTGATGATGCAACAATTTATTATGACCAACATGGCAAATTCATAAAGGACACAAGGTTGATGGTTACAAAAATGGAAGGATCACACTTGGGGTGTTACATTGAGGATGAACCTGCAGGCGGGCCCGGCTCGTCAGTGGCTCAGCCACCTCACTCCGTTTTTTTAAGCGGCAGTGCAGTTGGGCCTCGCCTATTGCGGCAGTAGCGTCCAGTTTCGGCCCGAGCTGGCCCAGAAGCACAGTGGCGTTTTTCCTTTTATCTGCGGAATAACTGGCCACTACCCGTATGCAAATAAAATATTTAGAAACAGGTCCCTGGACAGTAAAACCATCACATCTTTATGCTCGTAACTCCGAATGAGGTGAATCCAAAGCCCACGTTCATATTTTTTCCAAGCCCGTTCGAATGGTGTCACTTTCATAATGTTGTCACATTCTTAAAATGACTACTTTGCCCCTAACCTATATTCAGCCTTTTTCGGAGGGAATCTTTTCCTGCAACCCTTTCCGCAAGATGATCGCAGTTCCTGCCGATGAACTCTTCGACCACAAGGCAAGCCAACCATCTAATATATGCCCTACAGCATTGCTTCTGTGTTGTTCTTGTGTGTTTGTAGTTATGAACATGTTTATGCTAGCAGTGAACTCCTGCTAGTTTGAACTTACTGTTTACATCACTCACTAATGTTTATCATGAATATTATCGCACTAATGACTCGTATGTGATTCTATATGGAGGTAGGTCATTATGTTTTTATGTTGACACACTTGTATTTATTGTGGATTATCATTATTGTTGCAATGTTAAAAAATGAAATTTAACAACAACAACCTCCTCCATCGAATGGATCGAGTCGTAGTGCCACTGAACCGACCTTACCAGTGCAGCCACATTTGCCTGTATGGGAAGGTCCTGGCTTCGTCTATCGTTATGCCTTTTATCGGTATCACCAAAGAGGGTAGGTTATGCGTGCATGCTACCCTAATCAGGTAGGCGGCGATAATCTTGTGAGCCCGGTTTGGTTTATGAGCTCAGATCCCCGTTTGGGACAGTTTAGCCACAAGGTGGTAGGTGTCGACAGATGACATAGGGGCCACCCAGGACATGACCCGAGGGTATGTCGGTGATACGGTAAGAGTGTCATAAGGCAAACAAGTGTTGTTGGACGAATGTCCATGGTGTGGGTAAAGTACGCAACCTATGCAGAGTGTAAATCTAGTCGAATAGCCGCATCCTCGGTCACGGACAGTTCGTACTAGGTCGCACTATTTGGTCTATGTTGAGTTCGAAGGTATAAACCATATAATGTTATTGCTAAGAATGGACCAGAGAGAGGTAAGATTTATCAGACTTGCAGTGCAGGTGCATGGATATCAGATGACCGTAAGACTTAAGTATGATCTAGAGGGATCACGAGGTTAAACTTGATCAAATATATTTACTGTTATGCTTTATATCACGGTATTTACTTCAGTAGTTATATTGCTACATAATCCTGCCATGACATGATAGTTAGTATTGTTAAGATAATTGATACATGTTTGAATGCCATGGATCGCTTTGCTTGGAGTATATGTTAGTTGGTTTGCTTGCGAGTACATTCAAAAGTACTCAACGGCTTTTAACATGGCCAGGTTCATCTAAGGATCCGTTTTCCACTAACGAGAAGCCGAGCGTTCGCGAGCTGGAAGAGTAACCCAGTCAAATCCCTATGGATTGGAGCCACTCCAAGCCCGTGCTGCCTTAGATAGTATATTCCGCTGCCCCCATCTCTGTAAAATATCATTTATGGTTATGCTCCATTATTGAAGCCACAATGGCTTATAAATCCTTCTTGTAGAAGTGCCTGTGTTCATGATCCATGTTGTAGACGCGCGCGCCAGTGTGATTTCCTGGGCTGGCGTGTGCGCCGGTTGTCTGGCTATAGTGGTATCCGGGCGGTCCATCACAGACATGGTATCAGAGCTCAGGCTGATTGTAGATTACCCTAGCTGGATTTCATTGTCTCTTGCTTAGATATATTTCAGCCATCTTTGCCAAACCGGCATGGCTACTATTGATCAAAAGGCAACACCGTAGGTTTTCCCCGCATCCAACCCCAACTCTCAAGGCCTTTGCCTCCGGAGTGAAATGCCTGCACCAGGCAATGACCCTTGAGCCCTCAGCCCATAGGTAAACCCGATATCCCCACCTTGCTTGCTAACCATGGCATTTCTTTTCCTTACATCTAGTTTCCTTTGGGAAATGCCTATAAATTCCTTCTTTCCCCGAATAACCCGAGGTTAGTTGACTAAGCCACCATGGCTATGGTCCCGCGTCAAGTTGTATGTTCCCTAAGGAACTAGTAGAAGCTGGACCCCAATTGCTACCAGGGGCATTGTGTGGTTTTGCTACTAAATCCTTAGAGGTGCATTGAGTGCGCTAGGTTAGTTATACTAGTGGATCCGCGGCCATGTATAAAATTCCGAAAATTTTGAGCTTTATTTGCTTTTTGGTATTTTTAGTTTTTCGCGGTTCTTGCTTCTTTTCTCGGTTCCGTTCTTATGCTCCGACTTGATCCGTCCGCAAATGTTACTAAGAAGACCAATACACAACCTGGATAATACCCAATAATCCAAATTCAAGAGAGGTTAAGTCAACCACCTGATATTCAGAACAGCAACTCCAGATCGGCCAAGAATGAAGAATGGGTCAAACACAGAATCTGCATGCAACAAACAAGGCCCGAATATACCTGAAGAAGTTTCAGACAAGTCCCTCAAAACAGATCGGACCAAAGGGTCCGTCAGATAAACCACGAAAAATGGACAGCAGCAGTGACAAATGATTCCATCCTCAAAAGAAGTATTATTTCAGTCAATGCGGTAAAACTTGAGTCTTTTCTTCAATGGACTCAAGAACCGCCTGTTACTCACAGAATACATATTCCAAGAATGTGCCAAGAGCAACAACAAAACCCCAGTATGTTGGTACAAATTTCAATGCATATTTTGGAATGTATCGGTGCACCTACAAATTCTTCTAGGCACGGTAAATAAGGCTTGTGACAAATATTCGGATAAGCTCACAGTTGCCCAGATTAATGTAATTCCCATATGCAAAAAATCAAGACAAGGAACACATCCTCGCATCTAGATTCCCTCAATAAGAGCAAGACATCCAGATGATGTCAGGGCACCGAACAATGATAGGAGATCAAGCCCAGAAGCAAAGGGATATTATGAAAAACTTCTCCTACAAGGAATCCATAGTCAAGGAACACTGCATCAGTATACGGGAAGTTTCCACGGGTGCAACACTCTGAACTCGAGAGCTTGACAGTCAGTTGGGTATCTTCCAAGGGAAGGCACTCGTTCTTTTTCAGCACGCCATCATAAAAGTCATCGGTATGGGTGAAAGGTTATTACAAGTGGACTTGGAAATATTTGAAGAAGTTGTTGGTCATGAAGAGATTTATCCTACCCCTGCATAAGTTGTGAGCATGCAGTTCAGGTCATGCGAGCCACTCGTACACGGGTATGACTGTGTTCAAAGAAACGTCGGCCCTATATTCCAAAGAAAGACAAGGACGCAGCAACCCCAACAAGATATACAAGAGAAGGTTGTAGGTACAAGCCCAACAAGTTGAGGTGTGACCAATGAGCTATACTCGCAAGTCATGGTTAATCCACAGAAAGGATCCCCAAGAATTAGAAGCTTGGGATAAACAATCTCCATGATGGTCACCAAGATAAAGCATCACTGACAAGGTGATATTACCAATCCTTGTCAGACTCTTGCATATGCGGCCACAACAATGCACTACTTGGGGTTACGTGTGAGCACAGCGTACTCCTCATAAATACGGGCCACCAACCAAGATGAAAGGCTATGCTCCGGAAACTACCCGGAATAGAAACCCTTTTGTCTTTAGCTCAGTGGTCATAACAGGGACCGCAAGGGATGTATATGGCAGAGCCACCTCAGTAATCGACAAAATTTGACTGACTGGATACACATGGAAATAAAGCAATCTGAAAAAGAAGTATTCATGTTTCAGTCACTCCGCTTAGAGAGAAAATCAAGAATACTATGAAGGACATGGTGAATCATTGGTACATCACTTGCCAGCTCAGACATTTGGATGGAGTAGCAAAAAGCACATGCACATCAGTAGCATCAACTCCTGGGAGCCAGACGCTAATATTTTGTCGAATCCTTCTGCCCCCTCAAAATCCAGTGCCCGAAGAAAGAGTTCTCATCTCCTATGTGAGAGTTGTGACAAATATTCCTGCCAAGATGGTCATGATCCAAATACTTGGCAAAAAGGTATGCACAAAGCATGAATCTATATTTCGACACCACCAAGCTCAACTGGAAACGTGGAAGGTGGTCAAAACCAGCCAAGTGAGGTGTCGAGTTCTTGACCCATTGAGGTTAGGATTCAACATGAAAGATCAATGATGATGAGTAGTGACAGAAGCATAAGACCGTTGGTATGATATGACAGACAAAGAGTTCCCCAGGAAGATCAACATGGGTTTGGTCCCATACTTATTTGCCCCATGATACTGGCATAAAGAGATGAACCGCATCACACTCCATTCAGCTCACCTAGGACCCGGTCGAAAGAACCACATGTCTTGGAATGAGAAAATTTCAGCATGAAGTGTGCTGAAAGGAGATACCGTTTCCTCGCCAACTGAGACAAATATCTTAAGGGATACCAGACAACAATGTTGCAGCAAACTCCAGTGCATTTTCTGGGAACACAATTATTGATCACCTGAGGACAAAGTCTGAACGCATAAGGCAGAAGGAAACACCCTGCCAGACTGAGCATTCTTACTTGATAGGTAGAAAGACAGCCACCCCTAGTCACTCGAGGCCATAAGATTACGTGAGCTCTATACTAAGGAAGGATGTCTCGCCCAGTGCAGTCAGGATACAGAGTACCGCAATAGAATATGAAGCAACTAGCTCCAGGCCTTGGAAACCGAACTATTTATCGATACTACCCGCTACCCACCGACCCCAGGCAACAAACTACCAGGACAAAAGGTACACCTGATAGGAATGAGAAGGATTCAATGTAGCCGTTTGAGAAGACAGCATCCGAGCCATCAGATGAGACAGTTTAAAAGGTCAGTAAACCGATGAAGACAAGACAACTGATTGATCCGAGGAGTCGCACATAGGTATGTCCCCTTAGCTGGGAGGTAAGCCCGGTAATCTCATGGACGAGATTCCTTTAAGGGGGGTAGGTTTGTGACACCCTGATTTTTGTTCCTCGATTTTTCCTTCGCGAGATTGGACTCCCATCTTTTTCTTTCAAGGTTATTGGATTTTCTCTCGATCTTGGGTATACGAAGATGGTTATATGGCAATGCCCTTCCTATCAAACCAGAGATTCTCCTCAAGCCATCATTATCACCAAGAATATATTCTCAGGGTTTTGCCGACAAAACCCTACTTTCATAAATATCATAGAGGAAACCTGAGACTCTCCTATATCTATAAACTTTGGATATGCAAAAATATTTCCAAGTCATATGCAATACTTTTTATTTAAAATTAATTCCTTTTTCAGCCCTATGAAGAAATTAAATCCAGAAAAATATCTACACATCTCTGAAGTTCATGAAAACTTGTGGAGATATTCTTTGTGCTTATATTGAGTTCTCATAAAAATATTGGCCATAATTAAAAAAGGGAAATTGCATTTTTCTTTATAAAGCCAATATTCCATTTTGGCCACTTTCTAAAGGAGCTACCATTTTGGTTGCTCTATTGGTGCCCAAATAATTTTTGCAACCCCTCCTGGCCATATATGCTCCATTTCCACCAAAATATCAAGTTCCATAGTTCAAATTCTGGGCATAGCATCCATTTCTAAATTCTGTCCAGATTTCCAATTTGTGAAGGAAGTGCCTAAACCCTTGATCCATTTGAGCTGAAATTTTGTAGAGTGATTCACCTTGATATATTACTTCTGCAAACCAAAAACCAGCTCAATCCATCTAGCCAATTCCCCACAAATATTTGCCCAAGTTTTTGTCCAAACTTCAACCATGTGAAGGAAGTACCCTCAAGGCTTGCCCATTTACACTCAAAATTTACCAGGGAATTCATCTTGGTAAATCATTGCTATCCTCCAAAAAGAAGCTCATTCCCTTAAGCCATTTATACACGAATAATTATCAAAGCAATCTGTCCAGATTGGACTTTTGTGAAGCAAGTATTATTTTCCCTTATCCTTTTGCAGTAAAATTTAATAGGGTGATGCACCTTACCGAATTACTGCAACCTGCCAAAAACCAGCTCCTATTACCCATCCATTCCACCGTAGTAGTGATTCAGAGATTATGATCATAATGGTTTTTGGACCAAATCCATTGCCCGAGGACCATTCACTGGATTCCAAATGGGGTAGTCATCTATTTGAGCAGTGGGGCACCTATTGGACAAGCCTAGACAGCCAGGCGCGTCCCAGAGCATGCAGTGCGCGTGGTGACCGCGTGAGTGGCATGCAGAAACGGCGCTCTGCGCACAGAACCCCTCTGGAGGTCCTCTCCGGCCGGCCTCCGCTTGTCCGTGTATGCCGACGGCCTCCGTGCCATCCATGCGCCCCTTCTCCAGTCGTTTCCCCCTTGTCCGCTTCCTCGCCAGAGCACGACCAGCTCCGCCACGGCACTGTGTGCCCGTGATCCGCCGTTGTCCTCTTCCCCTTAACTCCCTCGCCATCGCATCGCGTCATCATGTCCTTCGTCAGGTCGGCACCGCTCCTCGACCGCCAGCTCGCCTCTGAGTTCCAGTGCCACGGCCAGCGCATTGCCATGGCCATTCTTATCCGCACAGTCGTCTGGCTATAAATAGCCGTCCCCCGAGCCCTTCGAGCTCACCAGCCTCCTCCTCTCCCTCCCAGCAACCCTCTAGCCGAATCACTTGAGCTTCCCTGCTCGAATTGTTTGCACGGCCTCCATTGCCACCGCCCACCTCTGCTCAAATTCGAGCCATCGGAGCTTCCCCTCCCCCTTTAAACCACCCAGGAGACCCACCTCACCGCCTCGAAGCTTCCCATAGCCACAATTTTGTCACAGGATGACCGTGGAGTCGGCTTCATCTTCACTGACGCCGACCGCCGTGGGAGTCGAAGCCCCACTCGCCTCCGTTGTCTCCGGCAACTATATGATATCCCAGCCAACGCGGCTGATTCCCCTGAGCACGCCGGTAGGCTGGGCATCGCAAATGGTGGCCCCCATCGCCGGCAATCATCGTTAGGATCCTCTCCTCCCTCGGCTAGGTGCACGCGCGAGGTTGGGGATGAACCTGCAGGCAGGCCCAGCTCGTCAGTGGCTCAGCCCCCTCCCTCCGTTTTTTTAAGTGGCAGTGTCGATGGGCCTGGCCCGTTGCGGCGGTAGCAGCAGTGGCGTCCAGTTTCGGCCCGAGTTGGCCCAGAAGCACTGTGGCGTTTTCCTTTTATCTGCGGAATAACGGGCCAGGACCCGTATGCAAATAAAATATTTACACACAGGTCACTGGACAGTAAAACCATCACATCTTTTTGCATGTAACTCTTAATCAGGTGAATCCAAAGCCCACATTCATATTTTTTCCGAGCCCGTTCAAATGGGGTCACTTTGATAATGTTGTCACATTCTAAAAATGACCATTTTGCCCGTACCCTATATTCAGCCTTTTTTGGAGGGAATCTTTTCTGGCAACGCTTTCCGCGAGATGATCGCACTTCCTGCCAATGAACTCTTTGACCCAAGGCAAGCCAACCATCTGATATATGCCCTAAAGCATTGCTTCTATGTTGTTCTTGTGTGTTTGTAGTTATGAAAATGTTTATGCTAGCAGTGAACTCCTGCTAGTTTGAACTTACTGTTTACATCACTCACTAATGTTTATCATGAATATTATCACACTAATGACTCGTATGTGATTCTATATGGAGATAGGTCGTTATGTTTTTATGTTGACACACTTGTCTTTATTGTGGATTATCATTATGGTTGCAATTTTAAGAAACGAAATTTATCTACAACAACCTCCTGCATCGACTGGATCGAGTTATAGTGCCACTGAACCGAACTTACCAGTGCAGCCACATTTGCCTTTATGGGAAGGCCCTGGCTTGGTGTATCGTTATGCCTTTTATTTGTATCACCAAAGAGGGGAGGTTATGCATGCGTGCTACCCTGATCAGGTAGGCGGCGATAATCTTGTGAGCCCGGTTTGGTTTATGAGCTCCGGTCCCCGTTTGGGATAGTTTAGCCACAAGGTGGTAGGTGTCGACAGATGACATAGGGGCCACCCAGGACATGACCCGAGTGTATGTCGATGATACGGTAAGAGTGACATAAGGTAGACAAGTTTTGTTGGACGAATGTCCATGGTGTGGGTAAAGTGCGCAACCTCTGCAGAGTGTAAAATCTATTCGAATAGCCGCGTCCTCAATCACGGACAGTTCGTACTAGGTCACACTATTTGGTCTTTGTCGAGTTCGGAGGTATAAACCATATAATGTTATTGCTAAAATGGACCAGAGAGAGGTAAGATTTATCAGACTTGCAGTGTAGGTGCATGGATATCAGATGACCCTAAGACTTAAGTATGATCCAGAGGGATCACGAGGTTAAACTTGATCAAATATATTTACTGTTATGCTTTATATCACTGTATTTACTTCAGTAGTTATATTGCTAGATAATCCTACCATGACATGATAGTTAGTATTGTTAAGATAATTGATACATGCTTGAATGCCATGGATTGTTTTGCTTGGAGTATATGTTATTTGGTTTGCTTGTGAGTACATTCGAAAGTACTCAACGGCTTTTAACATCGCCAGGTTCAGCTAAGAATCCGTCTTCCACTAACAACAAGCCGAGCGTTCGCGAGATAGAAGAGTAACTCAGTCAGATCCCTGTGGATTGGAGCCACTCCAAGCCCGTGCTGCCATAGATAGTATATTCCGCTGCCCCCAGCTTTGTAAAATACCATTTATGGTTATGCTACATTATTTAAGCCACAGTGGCTTATAAATCCTTCTTGTAGAAGTGCCTATGTTCATGACGCATGTTCTAAACGTGCCGCCTGTGTGATTTCCTGGGCTGGCGTGTGCGATGGTCGTCTGGCTATGGTGGTATCTGGCCGGTCCATGACTTCATGTGAAACTGTATCGCACCACTATAGGCCCGAGAACAACTGGTGTGGTGCTACAAAGCTGTCGTGGACAAGATGCGCCTGCACAGGCACGAGTTTGGTGACGACGCGGTGGCTCTCGTGATCCAGGAGTTGTTCGCCATCAACGGCGTTGACCCCCTCCCCGAGAACGTCATGCCGATTTATGAGAACAGCAAGCACGAGAAGATCCTCGGGATGATGCCGACGTGCAACCATTGGGGTCTCCTCCTGGCAGGGGAGGTTGCCGCGGGCCGCCTGAACCCGGTTGTCAGGGAACCATGCTCAAGCGAACGGCGTCTTGCCGGCCATGCTTCTGCTCGGCGATCTATTCAGGACAAACACTGCCGTGGAAACCGCCTCGCCCCAAAACTCTCTAGGGACCTTCTTGGCCATGACTAGGCTGCGGGCCATGCCCACAACCGTGTGGTTTCGCCGCTCGACTAAACCGTTTTATTGGGGCGAATAGGGCGCGGTGAGGTGACGTCCAACTCTGAGTTCAGTGCAATACGTGGTGAACGAGCTGGACATGAACTCGTTGTCGCGATCCGTCTGCAGCTTGCACAGCATGCAGCCGGAGTCAGTTTTAGCTCCAGCCTAGAGCCGAATGATGGCGGCCGGTGCCTCGTCATTCAAAGTGAAAAGGGATAGCCACATGAACCGAGTGGCGTCCTCGACGAGTAGGAGGAAATACTTCTTCCACCAAAAGTAGCCGGCATGATCGGCCCGCAGAGGTCAATGTGCACCATCATGAGCCGACTCTTGGCGCGGTACCTGGTGTGATGCGCGAAGGGCATGCACCGCTGCTTCCCGGCCAAGCAGGCATCGCAGAGCTGGTTGGTGTGGCTGACCAGAGGAATACCACGCACCATGTCATCCTTCGCCAGCTTGAGTAGGCTGTCGAAGTTCAGGTGCCCGAACCGGGCATGCCACATCCAGGCACCATCCACCCCGGTGTGTGGTGCAAGGCACATAGGCTGCGCGACCCAGAGCGTAAGCGTATGAAGCCGGTTGGCTGCACGCTATACCTTGGGCAGTGCCAGGTGCTGCCGGTCTCGAATGCGGAGCACACCTTGCTGGATCAGGACCTGGCAGCTGTTCTCGTCGAGTTGGCCCAGGCTGATGATGTGCATCTGAAGCCGGGGAATGTAGTACACCCCCATGATTGTGCGGTGCTCACCCGTCTTGTAGATGAACAGCACAGTCCCTTGGCCGCAGATGTCGACATTGGAGCCATCGCCAAACTTCATGGAGCCGATGACTAAAGTGTCCAAGTCGGCGAAGACGGCGCGATCACCACTCACGTGGTTCGTCGTGGGCGTCTTCCTCGCACCCGAGGCGCACCTGGGCCGAATTCTC
Organism: Elymus sibiricus; assembly: GCA_039707655.1. Taxonomy (NCBI): domain Eukaryota; kingdom Viridiplantae; phylum Streptophyta; class Magnoliopsida; order Poales; family Poaceae; genus Elymus; species Elymus sibiricus. The sequence goes on along the minus strand of CM077674.1, from coordinate 4,272,631 downwards.
CACCAGTCGCAGCGGCCTGGTCGGCTTCCCAACCGCGCAAGTCTGATCCGACTGATTAGTCAGTGGGTGCTCCTTCCTGACTGCGGAAAGCTGATCCGACTGGTCAGTCTGTCTAAGCGGCCCAGCCGGTTTCTCGACTGCAGATGTCAGACCCGACTGATCCACCAGTCGGGGCGGCCTTGGGGCAGTCGACTTCACCTGATCTGAGTGATCCATCAATTGGGGCGATCTCGAGGCAGCTGACTGAGTTGGTTCAGCCGACTCAGCGAGTGAGCATGCCTGCATCATCAGGAGTGCCTCATCGTTGTCGCAGCCCAGCACGAGGTGTGCCTCCTCGTGCTGCTTCTTCCTTGCACGCCCAGTGCCCGACTAGGCCGCAGCACCGGCAGGTGTCTTTTTTCTTATCGTTGCCGACATCACCGCGATAGCCTCCACCTTGCGCACCCGGGGGCTTTCTGCCACGCCAGCGGCCGCGAGGCTTTGCGTGGTCTCTCCCGTGAGCACCACTGCTTGATGACCCGTCACCGTTGCGTAGCTTCATCCGCGCGAACCACTCTTCTTCAGAGAGGAGTAGCTTGACGGAGCTGCTGCTTGCACAAGCCAAGCCGGCTGGTCGAGGGCGTAGCGTTCCTTGGCGGCCTTGAGCCCTCCGATAAGCTCCGCGATGGAGAGAGTGTTGAGATACCCTAGGGTCTCGATGGCACATGCCATCTGGGAGTATGCCCTCGGGACGACCGAGAGGAACTTGCGGACGATGGCTGGCTCGCCAATCTTGTCACCAAGCAAATCAAGGTGGCTCACCAGAGACGAGAGACGCATAGCGAAGTCGTCGATGCTCTCGCCATCGTGGAACTGGACCGCCTCGTACTGCTAGCGCAGCGTCGCTGCCTTCGCCTCGTGCACGCGGCTCACTCCGAGCCGCATGGTTTTGACAGTTCCCAGGCATCCTTCGCCATGGCCTTGCTAGCTAAGGTGGACAACATCTCCGGCGGGACAGACCGCAGCAGGCACTCCATTGCCGTGCGGTCTATCTCGTGCTCCGGTGTCCCTTCACTGACGGTGACCCAGAGCTGGCGCGCCTCCAGCATGGCTTGCATCAGGAAGGCCCAGTCGGCATACTTCGTGCGACTCAGCATCAGCCGCGAACCGCCGGCCTCCGCCGTCGTCCTTCCCGTCGGTGATCTTCGCCTTCTCGGCTGTGGTAGGGCCGGACATCTCCGGTGATCTACGAGCAACCTGGAGGCTCCGATACCAATTGTTGGTCCCGACCGACTGTCTCAGCTGGCCATCCGACCAGAGGCCGGCATGGCCGGCCTCTGTCTCCGGTGAGAGTGAGGATGGAAGGGATATCAACGGAGGATGAGTAGAACACACGAAACGGAATTTCTGTGTTGCGTAAACGTCACACCCTTTTCTCCTTCTATTCATCGGTACTTATAGACAGGGCTACAACAAATATCCTACCTACTCCCAACTACTCTCACCTGCTCCTACCTGCTCTCACCTGCTCGGTGTCAGCGCAGGACACGTGATATGACTGGAGGAGATGTGCTCCTCTCGTCCGAGTCGAAACTACCAGCCGGCATCCGACTGAGTTACCAGTCGGCATGCCTGAGTACAAACCCATCCGACTGAACTTGCACCTGACTGAACATCTTCAGTCGGAATGCCTACCCGACTGAACTGCAAGGCGACCTCGAGACGAAAGTATTTCATAAACTGAACTTTTGGTGAAAATATTTCACCCAGCTGACCCTTTTGTGTAGAACCCGACAGCTAGGCACCACATTGCACTGTGCAGCGCCTGACTGACAAGCGCTACACATCTCGTTTTGCAGCGCCTAGACGAAAGGCGCTGCACAACGACTTAGCGTTTCTGGGACTCTGCTCATTGTGCAGCGCCTGACACAGGGGCGCTGCACTACACTGTGTAACGCCCGGATGTTAGGCGCTGCACTAATTAATTTAGCAAGCCCCATCCAGTACTGAGAGCAAACTGGGGCTGACCAGTCCCAGAAACGCTAAGTCATTGTGCAGCGACTTTCGTCTAGGCGCTGCAAAACCAGATGTGTAAGGCGCTGCACAGTGTAGTGTGACGCCTAACTGTCGGGCGCTACACAAAAGGATCAGCTGGGTGAAATACTTCCACCAACAGTTCAGTTTGTGAAATACTTCCGTCTCGTGGTCATATTTGTCAATTTGCCCGAACTGCAAAAACAACGTCAGTCGGTATTTACAACCCGAGTGAACACAACCAAGTGAACACATGTTTATTACAACATTCGACGGCGCCGGGTCGACGTGGGCACCAGCTTACTGGCCATGGTACTGGATCACGGCGAGGCGGTCGAGCGCGACGTCTAGGCAGAGCTGGAGCGCAGTGTGCTGGAGCGGGTGGGACTGGGACCTGACGCAGGCGGTGCCGAGGATGCCGGCCGAGGGGACGGACAGCGGGGTCACCTGCGCGTGCCCCTGCCGCCTTGCCAGGCTCACCACCTGCCGCAGCACGGCCGCCGCTTCCTCCCCCATATTCCTCTCTCTCATGGTGATCGGCACACTCGACCGGTGGCAGGTACTGCAGTGGCGGCGGGTCGGTGGCTAAGCTGGCTGCAACTAGCTCGCTCTTCGAGACGCGAGGCTCTGATTTATGCGGAGATACACGAGTAATAATATATTGTGCTCTACGTACGTATGTTACTCGAGAAGACAAGCGGAAATCTACGCAAAGATCTTAGTTAGAGAAACCTCGTCTGCAAAGCCATACGTCAGTCACTGTTGAGAGTTCAACCCTCTGTTTCCCAAAATCTACCGGACGCGTACTTCAGCCTGCAAGTGCAACAAGTCCCACTGAATCCCACATGTGTTATGCGCCTGTCAGCGACGCGATGATCGTCACATCAGCCCGCATCATACTCACTTCCTGAGCTGTGCTGCCATGGTCTGGTCAGTGGAGAGGAGCGCGAGGCCTCGTCGGAGGCCGACATGCTGGTGTCAGGACACGCGCAGGCGACTCCAGATGGATATTTAATTACCGCCGCAGAGGAGGCGCGCGCTGTCGGTTGCAGCTTGCCGAGACTTGAATGTACTGCTGCGGCTCATGCATGCCCAAATTAAGACACCACGTGAGCTGCTAAAACCGTCATCAGCAGTCAGTACACTGATGCAGGAAGGACGGCGCGCCTCGTGCACGCAGATATGTCATGGCACAACCGCACATGTGCTCTGTTCCTCAATCATATAGGAGTATCACTCATGCCACCAATGTGGATTTTGTGCTCACAACCTAAGGCCTCCTTTGGTTCATAGGATAGAAAAATCATATAAATAGAAAAGTCATAGGAAATGAGATGACATGCATCTTAAATCCTAAGAGTAGGAATAGGAAAGGAGATGTCCTTTGATTCACATCATAGGATTTTTTTTTTCATTGAGTCTAGCCTAATGTTTATTTTCCTATGAAATGTGGAGGATAGGAAGAATTCCTTCATATGAATAGGATTCTATTCGTATAAACCAAAGGGCTCTAAAGGAATTTTTCCTATAGAAATCTTATCCTATGGAATTCCTATAAAATTCCTCCAAACCAAAGGAGGACTAAATCATATACTATCACACAAATTTAGGGATTCATCCTATATTAATTACGCTAATCCCTTCCCCTCCCCCCGTATTAATTCTCTTCCTATAATCGTGCCCCACGTACTCCTCTTTTGCATGCACGGAGGGATCAAATCTGACATGCATTGGCTTGCATGCCAAAAGGAAAAGTCTTGCATGCATGCATATGCCATTAAGTGCCCCTGTAACATTGTGGGAAGTTAACTCTGGAGTCCTAATCGTGCAAAACTATTTTAAAATAATAGAGCTTTTTTAATAACATTGTGGGAAGTTTTTTTTTTTTTTTTGAGAGAGAATTTTTCATTCTAATCACGAAACAGTACAAAGTAGTTGACCCTTACAAGCACACTGAAACGCAAACACAAAGGACCATGAACACCTAGAGTACCCTAAGATAACCATAACACAAGAAGATCTCCGGAGCCCTGTGTCATCATCCCTGAATCTTGAGAGAAGACCCCTGCAGGTGGATCTGCAACCAGGCGCAAGCAGGTCATCATCTTCGACCAAGGCACAATTGCCGCCACGCTGCTTCTTCCTTTCTTGACACCAGCGCTGAGAGGGCATGGACATCAATCCAACACACCTACAACAGCCGTCACCATCTTTGGCTTTGGGTACCGCGAAAAGTGTCCCTTTCGGAAGGAAGAGAACTCGAGTCATCCGACCGGTCCAGCACCGCGGCCGGGCCATCCGCCCGGGCAAAGCAGGATCTCCCACCAGCATCAGCGCAGAGGAAGGAGAAGAACAGCAGCAGCAAATCATACCGACAAGGAAGAAGAAGGGTCTTCGTCTCCTTGCATCCATCGCCCATCTGAGGACCCAAACGGCCAGTGCCGATGGACCTCCAGTCACCATAGCCCGCGACCTCGACGAGATCCGGGGATCCCCCACCCCGCTGGCTCCTAGACGAAGGCAAAAGCCTCGCCTGACCGTGAACGGAGCCCGGAGAAACTTATTCCGACACGACACCACCGCAACGGCCTCGGCAGCGTCTCCCTCAACCCTAACCCTACCACACACCCACCTAGCAAATAGACCCGAGGTTCCCCCTCCATCCCGCCGCCGGAGCGGCCGACGGAGAGAGAGGGAACCGGCGGCGCTACTGGCAGCGCGCAAGGGAACCCCCGTCGCCTCCTTAGATCGCCTCGTGCGATCCTACTTTTCCTCTGCCAGGCAAGTTGAACATTGTGGGAAGTTAATGCTACACATCATACTGCTCCACCGATGTTCGCATGGGTGCCTCACAATCAATGTCACAGTATGCGCTGGAAACGGCCCTAACCTGATTTTCAAAAATAACGATTGCACTCCTTTAAAATAACATACTTCACTCGTTTCAAAAAACAGATTCCACTCATTTCACTTAATTCAAAGAAATAATTTCAATCATTTACAAAAAGAAAATTTACATTAGTTTACTTCACTCGTTTATTTCACTCCTTTCAAAAAAAGATTCCACTCGTTTCACTCGATTCAAACAAATGTTTTCAATCATTTATTTAGAACGACTTACTTCACTCATTTATTTCATTCCTTTCAAAAATAATTGATTCCACCCATTTCACTCGATTCAAACAAATATTTTCAATCATTAAAAAAACTATTCTGCTCGTTTAAAACAACATACACCATCCACTTGTTTCAAAAAACTGATTCCACTCATTTCACTTCATTCAAAAAAATAATTTCAATCATTTTCAAAAAGAATGATTTCATTCGCTTAGAATGACATACTTCAGTCGTTCATTCCACTCCTTAAAAAAAACAGATTCCAGTCATTTCAAACTAAGAATTTCAATTATTTTCAAAAAAAATGATTTCATTCGTTTATTTTTCACTCGTTTCACAAAACATATTACACTCGTTTCAATCAATTCAAAACAAATAATTTCAATCATTTTAAAAACAAATAGCGATTCACTCGTTTAAAACAACACATTTCACTCTTTTATAATTCACTCGTTTCAAAAAACAGATTGAAACATTCGCTAGATATCGGTACCGGTGCAGTTATCTAAAAAATTCGCTCTTCTAAAAAAAACTAATTTTACTGAAATAAACTTCAACTCCTTATCAAGAAACATGTTTCGCTCATTTTAAAAGAATAAGATCGCAACAATCATAATCAGATTTCACTCGTTAGTCTTGTTCTAAGCAGTTACACTGAAATAGGTTGACTGAAATAAGTGAACTGAAACATTAAAATTTAAAACTGTATGAAATGTATCCAATATTAATCTTGTTCTAAGCAATCGCAAAATGTGCGTGAGGTTGTTAAAAAAATCACCGTCATAATCGTTGGCAGATGGTTTTTGGAAAAAAAAAAAGTGGCTCTTAGCAATCGATCTGGCAAACAGGAGGATGGGTTTCCATTGATCATCGGTAATGTTGGATAACACGTGCAGTTACATTGTATCGAGAGACGACAAATGTTCATGTCAGAATATTTAGCCGAGCTTGTTTAATAAAAAGTCACTCTAGCCAGTCCAACTAAGCCAAGGGGTATCCGTTGGGTGATGTCAAAGACAAAAAGCCGTGAAATGTTTCCATTAATTACTTCCTGGCTGACTTGATGGGCTGCAGGGGTGTCCTGGGTGATGCAGGCCCGGCTTAATTGACGTATACTCAATGCGCTGCTCGTTTGAATGCCTGACGTTGCCTTGTGGGCCATCTGCTGGCCAGGGCGTAGGTAATACTCCTGCTATACCGCTTGCATGGATCTCAGCATACATGCTAGTCGTATTAGGACTGCACGAATCACGTGGGAATGAGCGGGCCTGATATCGACTGCGCATGCCACCATGTCCACTCATGATTATTCGCAACATGTTATAGTATTTGTAGTCCAAGCAATAATCTCATAGTCAGATTATATGTTTATAAACGATTATGAAGATTTAACTATGATATATCTTGGCGCTCTTAAATTTTGTCATATGTTTGATACTTAGACACGGAAGCGAAGATTTGTCGGGTGTGGTTTGCTAATAGAAAGAGGGTACACCAGATTGATGACCAGATGTTTCATTGTGTTTCTCAGAATTTCTAGCGTACCTCATTAATAGACTTATATGTTTAATAGAATCTATGACTATCTATTAGCTTTGATTTTCATAGGTACACTTATGATGATCTACCTGTTATAATCTATTACTAAATAAGAGGACCCACCAGATTGATGGTCCAATGTTTCCTTTTCCTTAGGTGCAAAAAATTCTAGTACGTGATAGACAACAAAACTGAGTGATATCTACATATGTTTGGAACAATGGCATAGAAACTTTCATGTGCCTCCCATGGCTTGCTGGTGCTAAGCTTCTAGGAACAATAACAATGTAAATATGTTAGCTATGGCAGTCATGTCGAATATTTATATTTCAAAAATAAATTTGCTAAGTAGACTTTTCCTTTATCTTTGAATAATCAATCAAAATGTCCCCGGCGACACAGTTGAGTGGAAACTGAGGGCCCAATTGCTTACATTTTTTTTTCCTGTTTGGGGTCCATGAATTGCATATGTTACGGACTGGTCTGTAATTTTCTGTTTTCTTTGGGTCCAGTTGTAAACTGTCTTGTACTACCTTGGTTTAATGCAGTTTATGGGTCCTTCAGGTCCCATCTATAGTTAAAAAAGAATAGTTCATTTTTTTTTTGCGAAAAAGAATAGTTCATATTTGTGCGCTCTAATAGTAATATGGTTTTATAATTGATTATTTAATCTACACTTATCTATAATTCATGTGGACGTGTTTTTTTCCTTGACATTCATGTGCATGCATAAATAGTATCGTACGTTGTACATAGCAAGCAAGACTTTCCCTCCCACCACCCAGTGTGCACTTTAGCTTAAATAATGTTGCCACCCACCCACGTCTTTTTTTGAGATGACCAACCCACCCATGTATTATAAGTAGTTGAACCCCGTAAAAAAAAATGATGCGTACGTGACAAGGACTCTCTATCCATAAAGAATTCTAATCTCTTGGTAACTCCTAACCATAAATTAGAGATCTAACCATCAAAATAATTTTTATGATGTGGATTAACGTGGTGCATCTAAAAGACTAAAAAGAACCCCGTATTTTGCTTTTATTAGTATATAATAGAATAGAATAGAATAGATAGATAGATTTGGCGAGCAGAAATCTAGGCTAGAGATCTACAAGGCACAGCTCGAAACCTCCGTCGTCACTTTGTCGGTATGCCTGCAAAGCCGTACGTAAAGTCACTGTTCAGAGTTTAACTCTCTGTTTCCCAAAATCTTCATGCATGCAGGTCCGTCCTGCATGTTCAAATTAAGCAGCATGGCGACGCGGGCGAGCTGCTAAAAATGTCGACGCTGCTGACGATCAGCAGTACACTCATGCATGGCGCATCATGGCAGAAAGGGTGTGCTCGCACAGTGCTGCAACCAGCCCGTCCTTGAGCAGACAATTTGACAGGTCAGTCTTTACTTCCATGCAAGTAGATCGACATAAGACCTGATACCATAGTCCAGCAGCTCGAGTAACTAGCTAGGAGCTGGCTTGTTTCAGTTATCTTCAAACGTTGCACCTATAAGTATGTATGTACTATCTCTGTTGGAAAATTAGGCAATTTCGCGATTAATTCCAGTAAATAAATCATGAGTAAAACAATTATCAGCATGCATAGCTCTAGCATACTAGATGGCCCGAACAATATGAACAGCAGCATCGCACATCTAGATCGGAATACGTCGCATGTACGGATCGTTTGTAGATGCAGTAGCTCTGGTTGCTGCAGAAGCGATGTTGTTGACGACGATGTTGGTGAAGACCAGTTGAAACAGATCGGCGACAGAGACGACGGTACACGGCGCCGTCCAACTTGGAGGGAAGGCGGTCCGTGGTGACGCACGAAGCGCTTCCCAAAAACCTATTTCGCCCACCTCCCGGTGTAGGATCACAAGGGCGAGAGGTTCCGGATACCTACTCTCCCGCTCGCCGGTGTACGCCGGCATTCGGGATGGTGTGGACTACGGTGACGGCGCAAGTAGAGAGAGGAGGCAAAAACCCTAACTCGATTTCGTTACATCTTTGGCGATGGCCGGTAAGTCATATATATAGGAGAACCCACGCGGTCTCATGTCACGATCACGATCCAAACCGACTAGGTTTCCAAAATTTAATGGTCAAGAAACCAACTCGAAAACTTACTGGTCAACAAACCAAAAAAATAAAATGGCAAAAGGAAGCCTCGCTCCTACAAGGCCACGGACCGGATTTCGGCGGACCATTCCACTAGTAGAAAACAGGGCATCTGTCCCGGTTCCAGAGGGCCTTTAGTCCCGGTTTTGGAACCGGGACAAAACGATCGGGACTAATGCCCATCACTTTTAGTCCCGGTTGGCTTACGAACCGGGACTAAAGGTGCTCCACGTGGACGCTGTGGGGCGCCCAGGCAGGAGGACCTTTAGTCCCGGTTGGTAACACCAACCGGGACTAAAGGTGCTCCACGTGGACGCTGTGGGGCGCCCAGGCAGGAGAACCTTTAGTCCCGTTTGGTAACACCAACCGGGACTAAAAGGTAGCCACGCGCCAGCAGCTCCCAGGCGCTGTTTTTTTTTTAAAGAGGGGGTTTAGGGGTTTCATATTGTGTTAGCTAGCTACTACATATAGAGAGAAGTGACCTCTCTTTCTCCGTGCTTGGTCGACGCTAGCTACTACATATAGAGAGAACTCAACGCTAGCTAGTAAGCAATGAAGGAACCATTAATTACACAACATCATCATGCATGATCAATATATAGAGAGAAGTGACCTCTCTTTCTCTGTGCTTGTTGGTCGAACAACAAGTTTTCGTATATCTATTCGACGCTACTACAGATAGTACACGTTGATGCATATATATATACAATATAACATCTGTTATGATCCCTAACATCATCGACTACCAAAATCGGTTTGCAATTCCCGATGGCATTTTCCGTCTTTTGGAATGACGTGGTCAACAAAGAATCCCGCCAACTCCTCTTGAATTGCGCGTAGGCGATCAGCTGGTAGGAGTACGTCCCACTTCTGCCAGGTCTAATTTAAAGAAGGGGGGTCAATATATATATATGAATGAAATCAACACAATTGATGGTGATAAAATAAAATTATGAATATTTTTTACGTACTTCAAATTGTTGTTTAGTGAAGCCCCTCTCAGTGGTCTTTTGGTGAATGAACTCGCAAATGTAGTATCCACAGAAATCATTTCCGGGTTGCTGCCACATGCACTTTACGAGAATAGAGTTCAATCAAAATAATAATCAACCATGATAATGGTATTGAAACTAGAATCAATGAGAGATGCGCGGAACTAGCTAGTACTACTTACTCTGAGTTGTGTAAATCGCAGCTCCGGTCTCCATTCACCCTTAACCCGCGTGATGAACTTTTCCAAACCCTGCCTAGTAAAGAAAATGATTACTTGATATCAGGAAATGAACGAAAGTTGCCGATATAGTGCGATAATGATTGAACTTACTTCTGGAGCATTTCAATCATGTCCGCATACTCCGTAGCCTCTTTACGTCTCGAGTCCAAGATAGTTACTGCTCCCTCGTCAAGCTGAATGGCTAGCAGAATAAAGTGGAACCTGCGCGCGCATAACTCATCAATTACACTTAACCTCGAGTCAGCGAAACAGAATATGCAGAAGACAGTAACACTCACTTGAAGTTGTAAGGAAAGAGTATTTCCCTTTTGTTTTGGTGTCGAAGGAACGCCATTAGCAAGATTTTCTCAGTCTCCTCGGGGATGTTCTGTACCGACCATTCATTTACGATATTTGGGTTAATGAACCCAATGTCATAGATTTGTCCTCTTTTAAATTCGACGATCTTCAATCTGCATAATATGGTGAGGATAATTATATACATGCAATGAACGAGCTGAGCTAGAGACTTAATTACAGAAATAATACTTACAGACAATAACAACCCACGAGACTTTTGTCGAGGGCGGCTTGATTGTATAACTGAAAGAGTTCACAACAAGGAATCATATGCATATATGAGCAATGGATTAGTCGCAAACATCATGCAAAGTTATCGGGGGTTATACTTTCGAGAGAGGATACTTTGCGGACCGCCTCTCTCATGGTCGTCGACGATACTTGCGGACCCCCCCCCCCCCTCATGTCGAAGTTATCGGGGATATGTTGAATTCCCGAGAGAGTTAGGGGTGTTCTAACGCGGCACTACACGATATAGGTGAAGGGGGATAACATCCGAGAATGTTTTCCCGAAGTCTGCATTTTCGGACAGATGAACTGGAGGGGGACGGTTCCAGGTTCGATATGCTAGCTGCTTGTGACAGATGAACGGAGGGCATATTCGGATTGGTCATATTTTTCTGATCGATTTTCATATATAAATTATTTTCATCGGAGTTACGGTTAATTTTGTACGAATTTCTAAAGTTGTACCAATATTTTCTATATACATCCATCCATACATACATACATATACATCTACATTATATATACACTAAGCATCTACATATACATCTACATTATATATACACTAAGCATCTACATAAACATAAACATAATTAATAAACATATACATGCCCGCAAAAAAAATAAAAAAAACATATACATACATACATATACATACATACATACATACATCATCCATCATCATATCATACATACATATACATACATATATACATAAACATAATTAAAAAAAACAGCGGTCCAGAGCGGCGGCGGCTCACAGCGGGGGCGGCGCGGGCTCGGGGGCGGCGCGGGCTCGGGGGAGCTCGGGGGCAGCGCGCGCGAGCTCGGGGGCGGCGCGGGCGGCGCGGGCTCGGGGGAGCTCAGGGGCGGCGCGCGCGAGCTCGGGGGCGGCGCGGGCTCGGGGGAGCTCGGGGGCGGCGCGGGCTCGGGGGAGCTCGGGGCCAGCGCGGGCTCGGGGGCGGCGACGGCGACGGCGACGGCGACGGCGGGGCAGGGCTCGACGGCGACGGGAGCGACGGCGACGAGGAGCAGCCTGGGGGCGTCGAGGAAGAAAGAACTGATCTTTCGAGAAACTGCTAGGTGTTGCTTATATACAAAAAGCATTGGTCCCGGTTGGTGTCACCAACCGGGACTAAAGGTCAATTTTAGCAGCCCAAAAGGCGGGAAGCAGAGACCTTTGGTCCCGGTTGGTGGCTCGAACCGGGACGAAAGGGGGGCCTTTCCTCCCGGTTCGAGCCACCAACCGGGACCAATGGTCTGTGCTGCCGCATCCAAAACTTTAGTCCCACCTCGCTAGTTGAGAGGGGCTCGGAGTTGTTTATAAGCGCTGATGCCGCTTCCCTCTCAAGCTCCTCTCTACTGCAGGCAGTAAATGCCTATCTGACGCCCTGTTGGGCCTGCTTCCACTGCGGGCCTGCATCCTGGCCCATCTCTAGGGTTTCTAGTCGTATGCAGGCCGTGGTGGCTAGTAGGTGGGCCTTTTTTTTTATTTTTTGCATATGTTATGTTTTTAATTTTTTAATGTTATATTTTGCATATGTTATTTTTAGTTATATAATTTTAGTTGCATAAATTTTATTTTTTATTGATTCTTTTTAGTTGATTCCTTTTGCTATTAGAGTTTTATAAAAGCTTTTTAGTTTTCTATTAAAGTTTGTAACAAAAAATACTTTATGAAAATTCTTTTTACTATTAAAGTTTTTAACAAATAAATACATTGATAATTTTAGTTAATATTATTTTGATTATTTTTAGTTGATTCTTTTTGCTATTGAAAAATATTATATTTAATTGATTCTTTTTGGTTCATTCTTTTTGCTATTAGAATTTTATGAAATCTTTTTAGTTCATTCTTTTTGCTATTAGAGTTTTATAAAAGCTTTTTGATTCATTCTTTTTGCTATTAATTCATTCTTTGAGCTAAATGAACCTGAAATTGAAAAGCAGTACAAATGAACTCTGAAAAGGTTGAAAGTTGGCATGGTATCATCATTTCACCCACATAGCATGTGCTAAAAAGTTGAGAGGGTTACGACAAAAACTGGATGCACTTCGTGTACAAAATGGGCAATCTCTTTCGAAGTATCACGGTTTCAGACGAAAACTCATATGTTACAAAAAGCATTTCATTTCTTGACATGTAACTGCAGTGATATTCTAGATCAAAGCCATCATCAGAATAGTTGTGGAGAGAAAGTCTTCATTTTTTCTTCGCGTGTGTCCCTTGCTTATTGCGCCGTAACCATGGATATTCTTCATCGTTTAACAGGGTGCTTGGGTCAGCCTTCACATTGAAGAGAGGAATTTCATAAAACTTTTTATAATCTTCAGACATGTCTGTCTTACCCTCCACTCCCACGATGTCTCAGAATGGCAATCTCGTCGACTAGATGAACTAGGACGTGCGTCATGATATTGAAGAAGGATGGTGGGAACACCAGCTCGAAACTGACAAGACATTGCACCAAATCATTCTTTAACCTTGGTAGGATATCTGGATCGATTACCTTCTGAGAGATTGCATTGAGGAATGCACATAGCTTCACAATGGCTAATCGAACTTTTTCCGGTAGAAGCCCCCTCAATGCAACCGGAAGCAGTTGCGTCATAATCACGTGGCAGTCATGAGACTTTAGGTTTTGTAACTTTTTCTCTGCCATATTTATTATTCCCTTTATATTCGACGAGAAGCCAGACGGGACCTTCATACTGAGTAGGCATTCAAAGAAGATTTCCTTCTCTTCTTTGGTAAGAGCGTAGCTGGCAGGACCTTCATACTGCTTTGGATGCATGCCGTCTTTTTCGTGCACACGTTGCTGGTCCTCCCGTGCCTCCGGTGTATCTTTTGTCTTCCCATACACGCCCAAGAAGCCTAGCAGGTTCACGCAAAGATTCTTCGTCACGTGCATCACGTCGATTGCAGAGCGGACCTCTAGGTCTTTCCAATAGGGTAGGTCCCAAAATATAGATTTCTTCTTCCACATGGGTGTGCATCCCTCAGCGTCATTCGGAACAGATTGTCCGCCAGGACCCTTTCCATAGATTACTTGTAAATCCTTGACCATATCAAGTATGACATCACTAGTACGGAGAGCGGGCTTCTTCCGGTGATCTGCCTCACCTTTGACATGCTTGCCTTTCTTTCTTAAGAGATGGTTGGTCGAAAGAAATCGAGGATGTCCCAGGTACACATTCTTCCTACATTTGTCCAAATATATACTTTCAGTATCATCTAAACAGTGCGTGCATGCGTGGTATCCCTTGTTTGTCTGTCCTGAAAGGTTACTAAGAGCAGGTCAATCATTGATGGTTACAAACAGCAACGCATGTAGGTCAAATTCCTCCTTTTTGTGCTCATCCCACACACGTACACCTTCTCCATTCCACAGCTGTAAAAGTTCTTCAACTAATGGCCTTAGGTACACATCAATGTCGTTGCCGGGTTGCTTAGGGCCTTGGATGAGCACTGGCATCATAATGAACTTCCGCTTCATGCACAACCAAGGAGGAAGGTTATAGATACATAGAGTCACGGGCCAGGTGCTATGATTGCTGCTCTGCTCCCCAAAAGGATTAATGCCATCTGCACTTAAACCAAACCATACGTTCCTTGCGTCACCTGCAAAGTCCCCCCACCTTCTCTCGATTTTTTTCCACTGCGACCCGTCAGCGGGTGCTCTCAACTTCCCGTCTTTCTTACGGTCTTCTTTGTGCCATCACATCAACTTGGCATGCTCTTTGTTTCTGAATAGACATTTCAGCCGTGGTATTATAGGAGCATACCACATCACCTTGGCAGGAACTCTCTTCCTGGGGCGCTCGCCCTCAACATCACCAGGGTCATCTCGTCTGATCTTATACCGCAATGCACCGCATACCGGGTATGCATTCAAATTCTCGTACTCCTCACCGCGGTAGAGGATGCAGTCATTAGGGCATGCATGTATCTTCTGCACCTCTAATCCTAGAGGGCAGAGAACCTTCTTTGCTCCGTACGTACTGTCAGGCAATTCGTTATCCTTTGAAAGCTTCTTCTTCATTATTTTCAGTAACTTCTCAAATCCTTTGTCAGATACACCATTCTCTGCCTTCCATTCCAGCAATTCCAGTGTGGTACCGAGCTTTGTGTTGCCATCTTCGCAATTTGGGTACAACCGTTTTTTGTGATCCTCTAACATGCGATCGAACTTCAACTTCTCCTTTTCACTCTCGCATTCTCTCTGTGCATCAACAATGACCCGGCGAAGATCATCATCGGGCACATCGTCTGGTTCATCTTGATCTTCAGCTTCCCCCGTTGCAGTATCACCGTATTCAGGGGGATAGTTGTCATCATCCTCTTCTTCTTCGTTGTCTTCCATCATAACCCCTATTTCTCCGTGCTTGGTCCAAACATTATAGTGTGGCATGAAACCCTTCTCAAGCAGGTGCAAGTGAAGGGTTTTCGAGTCAGAGTAATCCTTCGTATTCCCACAAACAGTACATGGACAATACATAAAACCATTCTGCTTGTTTGCCTCAGCCACTTCGAGAAAATTATGCATGCCATCAATGTACTCGGAGGTGCGTCGGTCACCGTACATCCATTGCCGGTTCATCTGCGTGCATTATATAATTAAGTGTATCAAAAACCATTACAGAACATCATGAATAGAGAAGTGACCAAATTAATACAAGTTCATCATCACATTAAAACCAAAGTACTGTAGTGATCAAATGTTATTACTGAAAAAATAAATACATAAAGTTCATACATAGTTCTCATTATCAACTATGTAAAACATTTAAATGCAACAACAAATGCGATCATAATCGCAACGAAGGTAAAAATTGATCCAACAGCATAATGATACCAAGCCTCATTATCAATGGCATATTTTCTAATCTTTCTAATCTTCAAGCGCATTGCATCCATATGCATCTTGTGATCATCGACGACATCGGCAACATGCAACTCCAATTTCATCTTCTCCTCTTCAATTCTTTTCACTTTTTCTTTCAAATAATTATTTTCTTTTTCAACTAAATTTAACCTCTCGACAAGAGGGTCGGTTGGAATTTCCGGTTCACATACCTCCTAGATAAAAAACATCTATGTCACGTTGGTCGGCATAATTCTCATAAACACTAAATGAAACAAATAGTTATAAAAGATAATATACCACATCCGAATCATAGACCGGACGAGAGCCGACGGGGGCGGATACCAAAACCATGGCACTATATAATAACAAACAATAATAAAAGTAAGAAAATTATACAAGTAGCTATATAACTCATACAACAAGTAAGAATTTTTTCTTTTAAAAAGAAGATAAGAACAAGAGGCTCACCACGGTGGTGCCGGCGACGAGATCGGCACGGGCGATCGACGGCGGTGAGGACGGGGACGGGGACAATGGTGCACCGCCAAACCTAGACAAATCTTGGGGAAAATGGAGCTTGGAGGTCGAGCTTGGAGAGGAGAAAGCTTAAGTGTGACTCGGGCATTTCATTGAACACCTCATGTGCATAGGAGGTGAGAGCAGAGCAGCACACACCTCCCACACCGGCCGGCCAAAAAACAGAGGAGTGAGCGGGCAGGGGAGAGCATATATATAGGCATCTCTTTAGTCCCGGTTCATGGCTAGAACCGGGACAGAAGACACACATTTAGTCCCGGTTCCAGCCACCAACCGGGACTAAAGGGCCTCGCTCCTGGCGTGGCGCAGCCCCTTTAGTCACGGTTCGTGTCTGGAACCGGGACCAAAGGGGTCAGACGAACTGGGACTGGTGCCTGCCGTGGCCCGGCCGGCGCCCTGGCCTCACGAACCGGGACTGATGCACCCATTGGTCCCGGTTCGTAACAGAACCGGGATTGATGCTCTTATCTGGCCTGGACCAAAGCCCTGTTTTCTACTAGTGTTCACACGCATATCGCCCGCACGTGCCCGAGCCCGGCCCGGCGAGGCGAGGTGAGTGCACGCGTGTGGTGTGGGGAGACTCCACTATTTAAGTTGGTCTCACACCACCTCCACTCCCAGGATGGGATTAAAGATTGCACCTCCACTTGCCATTTATTTATGGGCCTTTGGGATTTACTTTGGATATTCTGGAAATGCACATGCGCGAAGCCCATTAATTCTAACAATCTCAACTTTGATTGCTAGAATCGTTTTAATCAGAGGCGGCGGCCGTCAGTTGTAGGTGGGGGTCACCATTGCTATTCCACTTATAGCCAAGGGACCTGTTTAAGAAAATTAGTCCTAGTTCCTGAAATAAACTCATTGAAATTATTAGAGCTCTCAAATGGTTTTGTCATAAATCACGAAAACCAATAGGGTATCTTGGAGATGCACTTTCACCGGGCGTCAGCGCGAAGGAACTCCTGGGGAGGCCTCGACTGCGCGTTGCCTTCGACCTTGTGGCGGCACATCGGGGTGACGGGTCTCGGCTGCGCTCTGTCCTTTGGACTCACCGGCGGCACACTGGTGTCGTCGCATGGTCTTCGCTCTCCAATGCCTTTCGACCGTGCCGGCGATCTTCCTTGGCTCGTTTGTGCTTGGTCTCACGGTTTTCCTCCGTCCTGGTGGTCCTTGCCTCTGTGTTGCGAGGTTCTCAGCGGAGCTGCTCGTATGGCTTTGGGCTCGAGGTTTCCGAGGTGTTACTGGCGGCGTACGGCTTGTACAGGCTAGGCAAGCCGATTTTATAGAAAGGAGTTGAAAAGTACCTGGAAACATTGAGACCCGTAGCAGTTGCCGCAGTCGCATGTGCCTTCGGATGGAGGCGTCCATTGATGCAAAAGTGGCAAACCATACGAACCTAAATCCAAGTGAACGTATAAGTATGACCATGTTTTTTTCCAAATTAAATGACAATCACACTGAACTATAATTTATAGAAATTTTCAGTGTCAATCAAAATGTACACGCATATGTTCGTACACGCCAACTTTTTTTTTATCAATTCCAACTATATGCTATGATTTTGTAAGTCAGTTGTTTTCAAGAGGTTACGGATAGATGACAATTGTTTATAAATTATCCTCAAAGTTGAGAACTGCATCATTTTATTTATGTATAATTGTTTTATACATTTATCTATGTTGTTGGATTTCTTTGAATTTAAAAAATAAATTATAATCCGTGTTAAAAGAGTATTAACACAATTCACAATCTCAAGTGACTTCTTGTTACCAAGTTGTTTCCTTTTATTCCAAGGCATGAACCATGGAAGTATAATATGGCCAGAAATTTTAATACAATTTTTGGTAGGAAAAGCAATAAAATTAACATTGTTTGAGTTCACATTGAAATAAAAAAATTAAGACATAGTTCGTGGGCTAAACCTACTGGCTTAACCGGACCAAATGGCCCGATACTAGCCCTAGCCGGTTCTTTCCACTCGATCTCTCTCCCTCTTTTTGGAGAATTCGCTGCGTATATTTCACCATCAGGAAATCATACAAAGATCCGTACATACGCAGCGAAATGCGCAATGGATATAGAGGGGACACGAATCCTGACACAACAGCACATAGACACCCAAAAGAAAGAAAAATACAATCGCGTCCCTGAAAGCCTCTGGACTGAACCGCATCACCACCCGACGCTGAACTCCATCGCTGCAAAAAAAAAAAAAAAAAAAAAAAAAAAACCACTGGAGAAAAAGAGGGCAAGCTCCGAACTCGCCTAGACCTGGACGAACTTCATTGAGAACCGCAGGGCCGCGCCAGCGTTTTCGCTATAGCTTGTCAGCCGGGGCAAGCCCCCAGATCCCTTCGAGCCCAGATCCACCAAAATCAACAGATGAATCTGCCTGCCATGGACCACCTTCCATGAGCCTTCCACATGTCCAACCTGCCGAAGCCGTCACCACAACTCCTAGGTGGACCAACGACTCCGGCAGACTCCTGTACACGGCATCCTCTGACCTCCCGTCGGCGTAGGAGCGAGCACCGCCGTAGCAGAGCCAAGGCCGAGGAACAAAAGGACCAGGATGCAGTCGTCGCCACCACCTCAGCGTCCACGCCTCTCTCCCCGCTTCACCGCTACCTCCACCGCTATCGTTGGAGACGAAACACCAGAGGAGAAATGAGGAGGACACCCCTTTGCAGCCATCACCGTCACCTCCGACTAAGCGGCAGCGGCGACCTGAAAAACCAACAGCTAGACCAGAAAAACTACCCCATTGAACACATACCTCACGGCAAGGCCACCGGGAGAGGGGAGAGACATGGATCAGGTTAGCGGAAGTCAGAGCGCTGGGTATCTTTCTTTTCCACTCATCTCTTGTAGCAAGAGGAAGGGACACTAGTAGAAAACGGACCTTTTCTCCGCAGCTTTAGTCCCGGTCGGGTTTTGAACCGGCACTAATGTGACCATTAGTCCCGGTTCGGGACGGGCATCATTAGTCGCGGTTCGTTCCGGACCTTTAGTCCCGGTTCGTAAAACGAACCGGGACTAATGTGGTGGTGGCAGGCTGGTGTCAGCTGGGGCCCCCACGAGCCCCTTTAGTCCCGGTTGGTATCACCAACCGGGACTACAGGTCCCCCCTTTAGTCCCGGTTCGTAACACGAACCGGGACTAAAGGGTGGTGGCAGGCTGGTGTCAGCTGAGGCCCCCACGAGCCCCTTTAGTCCCGGTTGGTATCACCAACCGGGACTACAGGCCCCCCCTTTAGTCCCGGTTCGTAACACGAACCGGGACTAAAGGGTGGTGGCAGGCTGGTGTCAGCTGGGGCCCCCACGAGCCCCTTTAGTCCCGGTTGGTATCACCAACCGGGACTAAAGGCCCCCCCTTTAGTCCCGGTTGGAGATACCAACCGGGACTAAAGATCCCCTATATGAATTCGACCAGCCCGATCACAGTACTCCTCCCTTTTTTTCCCCCTTCTTCCCCTCCTTTGTTCTTCCTCTTCCTCGAGCTCATCCTCCATTTTTGCCAAAATTTGTCAAGATTTGGAGGCACCCCATCCATCCAAGTGTTCACAAAGGTTAGCAACTTTGTCCTTTCATCTCTCATTGCTAGATTAGCTCTTGCAATGCTCTATAAGTATAGTGATTTGTGGGTTTTAGTTTGGGAGTATTTATATGTGGTAGTTCATTTGATTTATATGCAATTTGAGCTCAAATTAACTTCTTACTTTGCATGTGTAGGTGTGGTTTACTTAGTGCCTTCCCGTCCCCGTCCTAACCACCGTCGATCGCCCGCACCGTCCCGTCGCCGTCACCACACCTTGGTGAGCCTCTTGTTCGTTCTTATCCTTTTTATAAAAAAAAATCTTATTTGTATGATTTAGATAGTTAATTGTATAATTTTCTTACATGTATGATTGTTTGTTATACATAGTGCCATGACTTTGATATCCGTCCCCGTCGGCCCTCGTCCGGTTTATGATTCGGATGTGGTATATATATTCTCTTTTATAACTATTTGTTGCATTTCGCGTTTATGACAATTATGCCCATCAAGTTGACATAGATATTTTTATCTTGGAGGTATGTGAACCGGAAATTGCAACCGACATAGATATTCTTGTAAAGAAGTTAAATTTAGTTGAAAAAAAAACGAGTATTTGAAAGAAAAATTGAAAAGAGTTGAAGAAGAGAAGATGAAACTGGAGTTGTATGTTGCCGGTGTCGTCGATGATCACAAGATCAAGATGGATGCAATGCGCTTGAAGATTAGAAAATTTAAAAAATATGCCATTGATAGTGAGGCTTGGTATCACTATGCTGTTGGATCAATTGTTACCTTAGTTGCGATCTTGATCGCATTTGTTGTTGCATTTAAATGCTTTAGCTAGAGAGTTTGTATGTTGCTTTATGAGAACAAGTGTGTATGAACTTTATGTATGAACTTGTATTAATTTGGTCTTTTCGGTGTTGTGTAATGAAGATGAGCCGGCAATGGATGTACGATGACCGATGCTCTCCCCAGTTCATTAATGGCGTGCATACTTTTCTGGTTGTGGCTGAGGCAAACAAGCAGGCGGATGGTTTTATGTATTGTCCATGTGCTGGCTGTAAGAATGATCGAAATTACTCTAACTCAAGAACCATTCACGTCCACCTGTTTGAGTCCAGTTTCATGTCGGGCTATAACTGTTGGACCAAGCACGGAGAAAGAGGGGTCCTAATGGAAGAGAATGAAGAAGAAGAGGATGACGACAGCTATCCTGGCCATGGGTTCCATGAATACAATGGTACAACAATGGGGGAAGAAGCTGAGCCGGCAATGCAGGAAGGAGCTGAAGAAGAGGCATCAGATGAGCCCGCTGATGATCTTGGTCGGGCCATTGCCGATGCAAATAGAAACTGTGCAAGTGAAAAGGAGAAGCTGAAGTTGCAGCGCATGTTAGAGGATCACAAGAAATTGTTGTACCCAAATTGCGAAGATGACAAGAAAAAGCTGGGTACCACACTGGAATTGCTGCAATGGAAGGCAGAGAATGGTGTACCTGACAAGGCATTTGAAAAGTTGCTGAAAATAATGAAGAATAAGCTACCAAAGGACAACGAATTGCCCGACAGTACGTACGAAGCAAAGAAGGCAGTCTGCCCTCTAGGATTAGAGGTGCAGAAGATACATGCATGCCCTAATGACTGCATCCTCTACCGCGGTGAGTACGAGGATTTGAATGCATGCCCGGTATGCTGTGCATTGCGCTATAAGATCGGCCACGATGACCCTGGTGATGTTGCGGGCGAGCGCCCCAGGAAGAAGATTCCAGCCAAGGTGATGTGGTATGCTCCTATAATACCACGGTTGAAACGTTTGTTCCAAAACAAAGAGCATGCCAAGTTGATGCGATAGTGTAGGGTAACGCAGTAGAAAACAAAAAAATTCCGACCTACGCACCAGCCCAGGACCACTATGGAGACTGCATACAAGGTTTGATCATTTTTCGTTACCGACTCGTAGCGCAGCGGAAGTAGAGTCGATGACGAACGGCGGTGCAGATCCCCGCAGCTAGGATTTTACAACCTCCCAACCTCGAGGATGTATACCCTCATCTGCCCCGCGGACAGCCCTCCGGGAGGCGGTCGCACAGCCCTCCGGACGGTGTCGCGGACAGCCCTTCGGGAGGACCTCCGAAACTCGGACTGTCACTCGGACAGCCCTTCGGGAGGACCTCCAAAACTCGGACGGTCACACGGACAGCCCTTCGGGAGGCACTCTCGAACTAAGTCCGAAACTACGATCTCTCTACAGAGTTGCACACATACGGTATCATCTATCCGGCAGGGCTTCGCCATCCAGAACTAGTTCCCACCGGAACCCAGACAGCCTTTCGGCACTACGAAACTATTTCGTGGGAGGGAGAGAGAATGCCAGATCATGCATGGCTTGTGTGAGAGAGTTGGAGTGAGGATGGAGAGCTCCTCTCCACCTCCTTATATAGTGGTGGAAGGGGTGAGGGGGGGGCTGAAATTTCAGCCCACAAAACAAGCACCCACCAAACAAGGAAACATGTTGCCACCAAACATGGAGAAAACATGTTCCCTTGTCCATGGTGTTCCCCCATGGGGCCCCACCTTCCTCCCAACACTCTCCACCATTTGTGGGGGCTGCCCCCCACCATGGGGGCCCCACCCAACACTTTGTCCAGCCACAAGGGGGCTGTCCCCTAAAGGGGGCGCCCCCAAAAACAGCCCAAAAACAGCCCCCACGATCCGTGGGATCTTGTCCCCTCTCGCTGGGACAAGATGTTTTCCGAAACTATTTCTTCTGAAAATTCCAGAAGGTCCCAGAACATTTCTGGCACCCTCTAAAATTATCTGGACGCGCTCCGGAACATTTCCGGTGTGGTGGTTTAATTTAAAACCATCTTCGTTTACCCGGTAAACAATTCCGGCAGCTCCGAAAACCTTTTTCGGTTTTTTCTCCAAAAAAATTCCAGAAATTACCAGACCAATCTGGCAACCTCCAAAACATTCCCGGTGCTTGCCGAAACCTTTTTGGATCAATGGTTTTATCCGAAACAACTTTTCGGTTTTACCGAAACTTTTCCGGTGTTCTCTCCGGAACTTTTCCATCGTCTCTGAAACCTTTCCAGTGACTTTCTCTCGGACTCCTCGTCTAGTATTCAGTAGATAGATGACCCTTAAGCGTGTGACCCTATAGGTTCGGTGAAGTATAGACATGACCCGGAACCCCTTGCGATCAATGATCAACATCGGAGCCGTGGACACCCATATTGACCCCTATACCCACACGAATGAATATTCGAGTGAACCTCCAGTTGCCGTGTGCTATTCCTGTTGCTTCGCGATATGTTACAAATACCCAAGGTGAGACATGTCGGCATCCCCGTGGATCAACACTTGTCCACAATGCCAGTTACCTCGTTGCCGGTATTGTTCTCTTTTCTCGTTCCCGTGTTCCGGCATCCCTGTGATCAAATCACCCTGTGTCTGGCCAGACGATGATGGATACCGTAACACCGAGAGGGCCCAGAGATATCTCTCCATCGTCGGAGGAGCAAATCCCAATCTCGAGCTATCAAGTTACTTGACACACTTTTCCATGAACCCATAAGCCGCCGTAATAGCCACCCATTTACGGATGACGTTTAACAAACCCCAAAGTTCATGAAGCAAGCATGAAGAAACTCGATACTCTCATGGTCTAAGGAATTATGCAAACATTAACTTCTCTGTGTTATTAACCATAAACTTATGATGAATGTATCTCATAGCATAACATCAATCGGGTCGATTCAACACAAGTGTTCTACCAACAATTGTGCCCTCAAAATTGCCGGCATAGTCATGCCCATGATCAGGAAAACAGGATCATCATGCAATACTTGAGCCAGTCATAGAGGCTTGACTAGGAATAATTTTACCGTTTATTATCCCACACGTGCACATGAGTTTCCCTCCAAGCCTCGTTTTATTTGTAGACTCGAGAATCATTGCAGTTATAGCATGGAACATAAACATAATTATGAACAGGGAGATAATCAATAACATTTATTATTGCCTCTAGGGCATATCTCCTACAGACTCCCACTTGCACTAGAGTCAATAATCTAGTCAATGCTAATGCACTTTACACCTATGGCATACTGGTGTAAAATATGCTTCGCATGTGGTATAGCCTGATGTCCAACGAATCTGACAACTTCAGCTCCGTGTGTAACTTTGCATATCCTCGCGTTTTCACGCTTTCACAAAATTCATATTTTGTGTGGACTTGGCTTTGCATATGTGTGAATCATTGGTCGAAACCTGATTCCTCAGACTGAGCTATGGAGCAACTATCTGCTATAGTGTCCCATAGACCAAAGCCTTCTTGGAACCATACTAAGTTCATGAATGAACTATATGATTCAACAACTTCTTTGTCGCTTCTCAAGCGTCAACATACTTAGCCTTTGTTATAGAATTCGCCACAGTATCTTGTTTGGAACAATTTCCAACTACCGTGCCACCATATTGTGTATCACACAAAACCCTCAATTTAAATCGAAAATCGCATGGAGCATGGATGAAGACTGTATCGATGTAATTACTTACAACGAGCACTTCATAATCTCTGCTTGCGAGAAAACATGTCATCAGTACTACTCAAGTACCTAATGACATCTTTCACTGTTGTCCCATGATCAGTACTTTTGATCACTTTGGTATCTATACTCGCAACAACTTTGGAGTATCGGACATATCTGGTTGTTTTTACATACCATGGAATACATGATTAATCCAAACACAAGAGTGTGTGGAATCTCCATCATGTATTTTACTCATCAGTGTTTTGGGACACCGAGTCTTGCAAAAACTCTTTCCATGTGACTTCGGCAAGAATCACTCCTTGGCGTTTTAAATGGTAAAATGTTTTAGCATCTTGTCAATATGTATTCATTGCTCAACCCCATTAGGTAAATCTATCTCCATAGATCATCATGCCTAATATTGAGGCTATTTAGCCTAAGCACTTCATCGAAAAACTATTTTCAAATGAAGTCCTAATTCGTGTCAAGAAATTTATTTCCAATTAACAATGTGTCAAGTACACAAGGTTTTTAGAAATATTATTATGCTCCCACTTACTTTCTTGAATCACAAGCATCTTCGATACCCATTTGATGAAGTCAAACCCCTTTGACCATTCCATCAAAAACGAAGATTCCAACTCCACTTTGCTCTCTTCTGTCCATGGCTAGAACTCTGAAGTTTGCATACTTACTAGCATCCTCTGGATCGACAAATTACTTTGGACTGTATCACATATAAGTCCTAGGTTTCATTTCCATCGGATGGAAGTCCCTTTGTCATCCATGTTTCATATCTCATGATTGAAATATGTATTAACTGCTAGTTCAACCCGAACCGACTTCAAGCATCGCTACGGTGAAACAACCTCATCGTAGTCAACTCCTTGAACTTGTTTTTGCAACAAGTCGAGCTTTATGGATAAAACATTTTTATCCGTATCAGTTTTTAGTTCCATAAATATTCGTTAGACTCTAAGCCTTCCGAAAGGTGTATCAAGATTTTAATCTTGAAACATTGATATGGAAACTATCTTAGATTGTATTGGCATTTAGCCAATTCCGGAGTCAGGGCCCATCATCGCTTCCTTGTGTATCGTAGGTATACTGTTGTCTAACAACAATATCTCGTTTGCG
Source organism: Elymus sibiricus (assembly GCA_039707655.1). Lineage (NCBI taxonomy): Eukaryota > Viridiplantae > Streptophyta > Magnoliopsida > Poales > Poaceae > Elymus > Elymus sibiricus. The sequence goes on along the minus strand of CM077674.1, from coordinate 4,247,425 downwards.
CACCTGATAGGTTTGCACGAGCTTTGCCTACGTGGTTCAGCTGCAAGTTCGACCGAAGTCCATACATTTTATTGTAGAGACTTCCGTATCAGTCGCAGTAGGAAACTCCGGAATTACTTCCAAGGTCTCTTTCCTTTGATCTGATGACGAAGATACTGTTTATCTTGTCGAGTTGCACTGTTCTCCAACTCACCTTTTTGAAAGAACCACTTTCTTCAAAAAGCATACCGTTCTTTGTGGCAAACCTATTTGCCTCGGTATAGTGGTGGGGAAATACCCAATGACTTGGGATAACCTACAAAGTAGCACTTGTCTGATTTGGAATAGGTTTGTAACCTTTTACACAAGCCCCATATTCCAAATGTTAAGAAAAGATATAACATGGATGGGCATACCATACCATGGTGTTATTTCAACAGACCTGATGGAGCTCTTTTCAGTGTAAAAGCCGCAGTCTCTAAAGCATCACTTTAAAAGGGATAATGGCAAATTTATTTATGTCATCTTTGATCTTACCATGTCATAAATGGTTCGTTTACATCTACGCGGACTCTCCACTTGTAGTGGTGTTCCGGGAGGTGCAAGTTATGAAACCCCTTTCACAACTCATCAGACATTCGCTAAACTTGTAACTCAAATATTCCTTTCTGCAATCGAATTGTAGAAACATAATTTTCTTGTTACAATAACTTCTACTTCATTTTTGAAAACCTTCTGAATGAATTCAAAAGATCCAGACTTATGTCTCAACAAGTAAATATCCATATATCTACTTGAGTCATTTCTGAAGATAGATAAATCCACTACTTGCAACAACATTTATTGGACTACACACATCATAATGTATGATTACCAATATGTTCTTTGCTCGTTCCTTATGGCCTGTGAACGGTATTTCAGTCACTTCACCTTTCAGAGGAAAGTTGCAAGTGTCAGATGATTCAAAATCAAATGACTTCAAAATCCATCATAATGGAATTTACCATGCGGGTTTCTCCAATGTGACCAAATGCAGTGCCACACTTGTGTGGTATTCTTTTAGTCTTGCGACATTTAGCGTCAGTGTTATGGATGTATCATATTACCATCAATATTCATAGCATACATCCCATCCTGTATGGAAGCATGGCCCTTCATATTATTCATAACACCGAACATCAAAAAGTTCTCTTATGAATAACCTTCTTGCAAAATACCTTATGCAAAGGGCTAGAGTGTATGAAACTCTAAATGAATTATGAAAGTAAATACAGAGGTAATGTATTAATATCAGTATTCATAACATACATCTCATTCATAATGAAAGTATGGCCCCTATGTTATTCATAACATCGAACATCAAAAAGTTCTCTTATGAATAACCTTCTTGCAAGATACTTTATGCAATGGGCTAGAGTGTAAAACTCTAAAATGAATTATGCAAGTAAATACATAGGGAATACACTAATGGAAGGTATAGTAACATTTACTATGTTCCCTGTGTGTATCTAAACCTCATTCCTGGCTAGTCTTTTAGGCCGTAGTAGTTCTTACACCGAGTTGCAACAGAATGCAATCGAGCGGGTATCTTTGTGATTAACTCACAATACCCAAGAATTAGTGATTAACATGTTTAACCATAATTCCCAAGAACTATATCTTTGACCAGCCTTCTATACAACAAAAACTTGTATGACATTCATACATGAGCTGGATATCCCAGTCTTCTTTCCTTTTGCCTTTATACTTCTAACAGTTTCACTTTCAGTATTTCTCCTACTCTCAGAAGAAGCACCCAACTTAAGAGTGGCGTTAGCACCGGACTTCCTATGCGTGAAAGTTTCACTAACACCCTTCGGACACTTCCTTTCTCTTTAAGTTGTCGTTTTATTCACCATCATCATATGACAGGCGTTCTTCTGGATCCCCTCTTATCAGTCAAATGCCTAGTAAACACTTTTACTAATAGTTTGCAAACAAACATGGCTTTAGATATCTCATATCTTTCAGCCTTTGTTTGTATCTGAAAATTAATTTTCAGTTCCATGAATATCACATAACTATCCCAAAACTTTCGAAGTTCGGGTCTCATGGAAGCAAACATATTTCACTTGACCGTAACGGAATTTTAGCTTTTTGGATCGAAGGACGAGAGTCATATCATCCATAGCATTAGCGGGAGAATACCGAAAGTATGCGATAGGACAAAGTCCTTCTCAGCACTCTTGAGGATAATCCTCACATTACGTTACCAATCGTAAAGTTTTAACCAGATATTTAACAGCTATTCAATTTTAATAGAGAAGGTGGAAACGCGAGCCATTATTCTACAACTATTATGCAAATCACACTTAGACAGTGTTCAAAATTAATTGCACTGAGAATTAAAAGAATTCAATTCTACAGTGCGCTCCCACTCAAAACAATATCTCTCATAATTGATTGTGAGCGATTCAAGATCCAAATTACAATTCAACGCCAAGGATGTATCCATCTCAAGTGACGAGAATTGCAATCGGTAGGCCAACTTGCCAATCACATCTCTATGTGACTCTTGTTCATCTTTCGATGCGTGTGTTCCGAGCTCATGACTTTCATGCCTGAACGTCAAGACAACCAAGTGATCTCGCTGCGAGGTCTCAACTCACCCGCCTCACACATCCCTAATCGTTCGTACCCATGTATCCATGTGATACCCCGAAAAGTTAGGTGCCGTGACGGTGCTACACTTGGGAGAACACTAACTACTTGATATTTCAGTGAGAGATCACCCTAATAAAAAGCGACTACTGCGCAATCAAGAAGGGTGCATCATAAGGGATAAACATCTCAGGCAATTCAAAATAGCAAGATATGGTATAGCCCTTTGTGACGGAGAAGTCTTTCATTTCTTCGTCTTTGGCATTCGCGTCGGTGTTCACCTTCGCGAAGATTGCCACCACCTTGTCGATGCACCAGATAATATTGCTATCTCTATAGCTAATAAAATAAGTGCATTACATAAGGTTGACACGCAGGTCATTAAAGTGCAATCATATGGCTCCAGCCATCATGCCGAATCATGACACGCAGGTCATGTTAATCAATTTACATCGTATAGTCATCTCATACATAATCAAATTATTGTGAACACTGCTATACCACATCACATGCACATGCAAACCATCCTGCAAAACCAAGTTAGACGCCTCTAATCGGTTCATGCGAAATTAGTCTTACGTGGCTTCTAAGGTTTCGAAACAAACCGAAGCTACCAACGTCCATCATCAAGTATGATACTTCAAGTTGCTAGATTAACATTCCAGGGTGTATGAAACACGAGATAATAAATCTCGAGCCCCATACTAAACTTCGTCATACGCGTGACCCCCGTGCAGATCATATCTGCATTGCCCTTTCGTCTACGAAATTTCATCTTTCTTTTTAACTACGGTGGAATTCAATGAACTGTTAGCACTTCGTTGATCAATCAGGATCGCGGATTGCCAGAACATTGAAACTCCACCATACTGTTATCAAGATCAGAAATATGCAAATTCTAGGGAAGCAACAAGAACATCAGGTAACAGACTTCATCTGCTACCCGCACAAATAATTTTCAGCAATAGATCTCATCTACTACCTAATTATATTGTGCAATACCCATACATCTCTATGTATTCTAGATCGCAACCTGCATCTACGCATAGCCCGGCTCTTGATGCCACTGTAGGGTAACGCAGTAGAAAACAAAAAATTTCCGACCTACGCACCAGCCCAGGACCACTATGGAACCTGCATACAAGGTTTGATCATTTTTCGTTACCGACTCGTAGCGCAGCGGAAGTAGAGTCGATGACGAACGGCGGTGCAGATCCCCGCAGCTAGGATTTTACAACCTCCCAACCTCGAGGATGTATACCCTCATCTGCCCCGCGGACAGCCCTCCGGGAGGCGGTCGCACAGCCCTCCGGACGGTGTCGCGGACAGCCCTTCGGGAGGACCTCCGAAACTCGGACTGTCACTCGGACAGCCCTTCGGGAGGACCTCCAAAACTCGGACGGTCACACGGACAGCCCTTCGGGAGGCACTCTCGAACTAAGTCCGAAACTACGATCTCTCTACAGAGTTGCACACATACGGTATCATCTATCCGGCAGGGCTTCGCCATCCAGAACTAGTTCCCACCGGAACCCAGACAGCCTTTCGGCACTACGAAACTATTTCGTGGGAGGGAGAGAGAATGCCAGATCATGCATGGCTTGTGTGAGAGAGTTGGAGTGAGGATGGAGAGCTCCTCTCCACCTCCTTATATAGTGGTGGAAGGGGTGAGGGGGGGGCTGAAATTTCAGCCCACAAAACAAGCACCCACCAAACAAGGAAACATGTTCCCACCAAACATGGAGAAAACATGTTCCCTTGTCCATGGTGTTCCCCCATGGGGCCCCACCTTCCTCCCAACACTCTCCACCATTTGTGGGGGCTGCCCCCCACCATGGGGGCCCCACGCAACACTTTGTCCAGCCACAAGGGGGCTGTCCCCTAAAGGGGGCGCCCCCAAAAACAGCCCAAAAACAGCCCCCACGATCCGTGGGATCTTGTCCCCTCTCGCTGGGACAAGATGTTTTCCGAAACTATTTCTTCTGAAAATTCCAGAAGGTCCCAGAACATTTCCGGCACCCTCTAAAATTATCTGGACGCGCTCCGGAACATTTCCGGTATGGTGGTTTAATTTAAAACCATCTTCGTTTACCCGGTAAACAATTCCGGCAGCTCCGAAAACCTTTTTCGGTTTTTTCTCCAAAAAAATTCCAGAAATTACCAGACCAATCTGGCAACCTCCAAAACATTCCCGGTGCTTGCCGAAACCTTTTTGGATCAATGGTTTTATCCGAAACAACTTTTCGGTTTTACCGAAACTTTTCCGGTGTTCTCTCCGGAACTTTTCCATCGTCTCTGAAACCTTTCCAGTGACTTTCTCTCGGACTCCTCATCTAGTATTCAGCAGATAGATGACCCTTAAGCGTGTGACCCTATAGGTTCGGTGAAGTATAGACATGACCCGGAATCCCTTCCGATCAATGATCAACATCGGAGCCGTGGACACCCATATTGACCCCTATACCCACACGAATGAATATTCGAGTGAACCTCCAGTTGCCGTGTGCTATTCCTGTTGCTTCGCGATATGTTACAAATACCCAAGGTGAGACATGTAGGCATCCCCGTGGATCAACACTTGTCCACAATGCCAGTTACCTCGTTGCCGGTATTGTTCTCTTTTCTCGTTCCCGTGTTCCGGCATCCCTGTGATCAAATCACCCTGTGTCTGGCCAGACGATGATGGATACAGTAACACCGAGAGGGCCCAGAGATATCTCTCCATCGTCGGAGGAGCAAATCCCAATCTCGAGCTATCAAGTTACTTGACACACTTTTCCATGAACCCGTAAGCCGCCGTAATAGCCACCCATTTACGGATGACGTTTAACAAACCCCAAAGTTCATGAAGCAAGCATGAAGAAACTCGATACTCTCATGGTCTAAGGAATTATGCAAACATTAACTTCTCTATGTTATTAACCATAAACTTATGACGAATGTATCTCATAGCATAACATCAATCGGGTCGATTCAACACAAGTGTTCTACCAACAATTGTGCCCTCAAAATTGCCGGCATAGTCATGCCCATGATCAGGAAAACAGAATCATCATGCAATACTTGAGCCAGTCATAGAGGCTTGACTAGGAATAATTTTACCGTTTATTATCCCACACGTGCACATGAGTTTCCCTCCAAGCCTCGTTTTATTTGTAGACTCGAGAATCATTGCAGTTATAGCATGGAACATAAACATAATTATGAACAGGGAGATAATCAATAACATTTATTATTGCCTCTAGGGCATATCTCCTACAGATAGCACAAAGATGACCGTAAGAAAGACGGGAAGTTGAGAGTACCCGCTGACGGATCACAGTGGAGAAAAATCGAGAGAAAGTGGAAGGACTTTGCAGATGACGGAAGGAACGTATGGTTTGGTTTAAGTGCAGATGGCATCAATCCTTTTGGGGAGCAGAGCAGCAATCATAGCACCTGGCCTGTGACTCTATGTATCTATAACCTTCCTCCTTGGTTGTGCATGAAGCGGAAGTTCATTATGATGCCAGTGCTCATCCAAGGCCCCAAGCAACCCGGCAACGACATTGATGTGTACCTAAGGCCATTAGTCGAAGAACTTTTAGAGCTGGTGATGATATACTTGATATGGTCAAGGATTTAAAAGTAATCTTTGGAAAGGGTCCTGGCGGACAATCTGTTCCGAATGACGCTGACGGACGCGCACCCATGTGGAAGAAGAAATCTATATTTTGGGACCTACCCTATTGGAAAGACCTAGAGGTCCGCTCTGCAATTGACGTGATGCACGTGACGAAGAATCTTTGCGTGAACCTGCTAAGCTTCTTGGGCGTGTATGGGAAGACAAAAGATACACCGGAGGCACGGGAGGACCAGCAACGTATGCACGGAGAAGACGGCATGGATCCAAAGCAGTTTCAGGGTCATGCCAGCTACGCTCTTACCAAAGAAGAGAAGGAAATCTTCTTCGAATGCCTGCTCAGTATGAAGGTCCCGTCTGGCTTCTCGTCGAATATAAAGGGAATAATAAATATGGCAGAGACAAAGTTCCAGAACCTAAAGTCTCATGACTGCCACGTGATTATGACGCAACTGCTTCCGGTTGCATTGAGCGGGCTTCTACCGGAAAACGTTCGATTAGCCATTGTGAAGCTATGTGCATTCCTCAATGCAATCTCTCAGAAGGTAATCGATCCAGAGATCTTACCAAGGTTAGAGAATGATTTGGTGCAATGTCTTGTCAGTTTCGAGTTGGTGTTCCCACCATCCTTCTTCAATATCATGACGCACGTCCTAGTTCACCTAGTCGAGGAGATTGCCATTCTGGGTCCTGTATTTCTACACAATATGTTCCCCTTTGAGAGGTTCATGGGAGTCTTAAAGAAATATGTTCGTAATCGTGCTAGGCCAGAAGGAAGCATCTCCAAGGGCCATGAAACAGAGGAGGTCATTGAGTTTTGTGTTGACTTTATTCCTGACATTAAGCCGATTGGTGTTCCTGAATCGCGGCATGAGGGCAGACTGGGTGGAAAAGGCACGCTAGGAAAGAATTCAGTAATATGCCGGGACGGGCATTCTTTGGCGCAAGCACACTACACAGTTCTACAAAGTTCCGCCTTGGTGGCTCCGTATATCGAGCAACACAAGAATATTCTACGCTCCAAACACCCGGAGCAGTCTGACGACTGGATTACACATGAACAAACTGTGACTTTCGCCGGTTGGTTGCAGACACGTCTCATGCATGACGACACTGTTGCAGATGACCTGTACTTGCTGTCCAAGTTACCATCTTCGACTATATTGACTTTCAAAGGGTACGAGATAAATGGGAATACATTTTACACGATCTCCCAAGATAAAAAGAGCGCCAACCAAAACAGTGGTGTCCGCTTTGATGCAGCAAACACCAATAGGCCAAAGGACACATATTATGGTTACATAGAGGAGATATGGGAACTTGACTATGGACTTGGTTTGAAGGTCCCTTTGTTTCGGTGCAAATGGGTCAATCTGAGAGGAGGCGGGGTAAAGGAAGACCCGCAGTATGGAACGACAACAGTGGATCTCAACAATCTTGGGTACGCAGACGAACCATTCGTCCTAGCCAATGATGTGGCGCAGGTTTTCTATGTGAAGGACATGTCTACCAAGCCGAGAAAAAGAAAAGATAAGGAAGCGAATACATCATACGATGAGCCAAAGTGCCACATAGTTCTTTCAGGGAAAAGAAACATCGTGGGAGTGGAGGACAAGACAGACATGTCAGAAGATTATGAAAAGTTTCATGAAATTGCTCCCTTCACAGTGAATGTTGACCCGAGCATCAAGTTAAACGATGAAGATTGTCCATGGTTACGGCACAAAGGGACACACGCGAAGAAAAAGTTTTATATCCAAAGATCCCACTCTGGGATGTGACCGGCTTCTCTAGTTAGTTTCCGGACTTATATATCTGGAAAGTCCCACTTCGGACAAACCGGAGGGAATCTTTGTAATAGAACTCCGACTTATGTGTTTTGGCATTTGAAACGCGAAGAAATATTATGTCCAAAGCCACGTCATCAATTTTCAACCCTTTCTGACTTCATTTGCTATTTTTCATGCATTTACTGATTTTTTTGAGCTAAATGACCCTGAAATTGAAAAGCACTACAAATCACAATCAGAAAAGGTTGAAAGTTGGCATGGTATCATCATTTCACCCACATAGCATGTGCTAAAAAGTTGAGAGGGTTACGGCAAAAACTGGATGCACTTCGTGTACAAAATGGACAATATCTTTCGAAGTATCACGCTTTCGGACGAAAACTCGTCTGTTACAAAGGCATTTCATTTTTTTTAAATAACCTAAGAATTACCAAATTGAATATAATGATAAAACACACTAATATTAAACAGCAGAAAAAAGAATCACTGAAAAATCTTTTTTTTAAATAAAGTTATTCACAAACTAGTGATTCACACAAATTTCAAATAATTCAAATTTGAAAACTACTGGCACTAACAGAAAGGTTATAATTTTTTTTACCTAAAGCAAAAAGATTCACTCAGAAACTCTAAATAAAGCAAAAAAACAACCAAGAAACAAAAGAAAATAAATATAGAAGAAAACAAAAAAAAACTGAAAAGTAAAAAAAAAAGCCCGCCTACTGGGCCGCCACGGCCTGCATACGACTAGACACCCACTAGTTGGGCCAGGATGCAGGCCCGCAAGGCCCAGTATGGCCCACGGGGCAGGAAAGAACGGTAGGCCTTGTAGGCCTGCTTTAGAGAGGAGCTCGAATGAGCTACCGCGCCGGGGTTTATAAACCAGTGCGAGCGCCCTTCGCTGGGCGAGGTGGGACTAAACATCCACCACACTGCGCCGTGCCAGGAACAGGCCTTTAGTCGCGGTTGGAGCCACCAACCGCGACTAAAGGTGAATTTCATCCAGTCCAAGCGGCGGGAAGCGAGACCTTTAGTCGCGGTTGGTGGCTCCAACCGCGACTAAAGGTGGCCTTTAGTCGCGGTTGGAGCCACCAACCGCGACTAAAGGCTCTCATATATATAACTCCACTTACGATCCTCTCCATTCTCTCGACGCCAAACACAGACGACGCCGCCAGGCTGCTGCGCGCCGCCGCCTGCCCCGATCGACGCCGTCGCCGCCCCCGACGCCGGCCGCCCGTCCCACCTCGTCGACCCCTACTCCGGACGCGCCCTTCCTCGCCGATCCCCGACGGCGCCGCCGGCCCGCGCACGCGCGCCCGCTCCTCGCTGCGCCGCCTGCCCCGACGCCGTCGCTGCCCCCAATTCGCCTCGCCTCGCCGTCGCCCCGCTGTGAGCTCAATTCCTCCCTCTCCCCCCCCCTCCCTCGCCCCCTGCCGCCATGGCCGCCCGTCCCCGAGCCCCCCCCACACACACACATGCATGAACACACACACACACACACACACATTTTCTATTTATATGTTTTAGTTGTTTTTCACTAGTATATATGTATGTATGAATGCATGTTAGATGGATATAATTAGTGTTTAATTAGTATAGATTTTTTTAATATAATGTTGTTTTTCTGCTTTTTAATGGATGTATAGAAGTATGCTTAATTAGTGTTTCTTTTTCTGTTTTTTATTTTTTTTATACTTTTAGTTATAGAAATGTTAGATGAATGTTTTTTAGTTTTTTATACTTTTAGTTATAGCTAGATAAATGTTAGATATAAAAACGTTGAGGAATTTTGACATTTGATCCAATGTATAGCAATTAGTATTTGCAAAAGTTGCATATTTTAATGTTGTATTTGCAATAGATTTTCTTAGTCCTTTAAGGGATTAATTATCAGGAATGCCCCCATTATGGATGTGCACAAGTTGATCCAATTTCTTTCTGATCTCATGCATCTACCTTTCGGATCTCTGAATACTAAATTGTTTTATCTTTCTTCTGGATTAGTTAAATAAAAGCTATGGACAATACCGACAGATAAGGAGAAGAGGCTGTGTTCGACATCATACGCTCCACGAGCCCAGATGATCATGATGACGGCTCGCAATATCTGAACCCTTCGGGTGAGGGTATGATGTTTGATGAAGACGAACGAATAGATGAAGTTGACGACAACGATGTTGACGAAGAAAATGTTCTTCAAATGACCGGCGAGGTATATTTAATATATAAGCCATCCGGTGATCATTACATGTCTTAATTGATTTGTATGTATTAACGAATCGATCTTTCTTCTTTTAGGCCTCCGGATCGAGCAAATCTTGTACAAGCGACAGGGTAGTTCGAGGCCCGGCCAAAAAGTTGGACAAAGGCGTAAAGTTCAACATCGATTCCATCAAAACATCAACTGGCGAACCGCTTGAACCTAAGAAAAATGCGACCACGTTCAAGAATCAATGCGGAGTTATTGTCAGGGACCAAATCCCGATCTCCGTTCAAGAATGGAGAAAGCCAGCAAAGGGAGATCGAGCAGGAGTTACTTTTGTCGACGAAAGAGCAAAAGATGTGCTTTGGACTACGCTCATGGAACATTTCACCCTACCAGATAATTTGACAGATGCAGATCTGAAGAAAGTCAGAAACTATGCTCTTAAAAAGATGGCGATCGCATTCAACACCTTCAAGAAAAATGCATGGGCTAAGTACGTCAAATCAAAAAAGAAGACTCCAGAATTCACGGGAGCACTGGTGAAGGCAAAAGATCACTGGGACGCTTTCATGAAGTTCAAGGAATCCGAAGAAGCTAAGGAACTGTCGAGGAAAAACAAGATTAATGCTGCGAAAAAAAAGTGGCACCATCGTCTGGGGCCAGGTGGCTACCAGGTGGCCCTGCCTAAGTGGCATCAATTTGAGCAAGAGATGATTAGTAAACGGGTCAGTCAAGTTACATTGACATGCCCCCCCAGGTGCAGGACATGGTTTTATGCGCATGGGGGGAAGTTGGACCCAGAGACAGGGCTGGTTATGGTGAAGGCAAGTCTTAAAGAAGCGACAGACGAAATACTTATTGCAATAGAAAAAGCTCGATCGGGGGTGTTCACGCCCAACAGGGATAACGACGAGCTTACGCGCGCCCTGAAGAATCCTGAACACCCGGGAAGAACACGAGGCAAAGGCGTTGTTCCGTGGTATGAGGGGTTTGCGGATTGGAACGACGACTATAGAAGCCGTGCGAGAAAGAAGAAGCATGAGGAGCAGAAGAAGAAGGAGGAAGCACTCCGCCTTGAAGGCCTAATATCCTCACACCTGGAGTTGGAACGATTTGTCAGGCGGCAGCAGGAGCAGATCGACTCACTCAGCCAGGAAAGGGCGCCTCAGCGGCAGCATGAGCAGATCGATCCAGCATTGGATAGCACCGTCCCATCTATGCCGAGAAGCAGCGTGGGTTCCGCCCCGGCCGATATCGATAATGCACTGCTAGCTAGCTACCCTGTGGATGATATCAAAGACAGGACAAACTATGAGCTACACATGAAAGTGAAGAACTTATCCATGAAGGTGGCGGACGGCTATGCTTTAGCAAATCCCCCTGAAGCAACCTTCCATTGCAATCCCATTCCAGCTGGCTATGCTCGTGTCGGGGTTGATGAAGTGATGTCAGGATATCACGAGCTACAACTTGACATTCTTGGAGGTGACGAGGAGAGAACACTGGGAGAGGCCATACATCGTATCATTCTATGGAAAAAGGATTGCATCGTCTTTCCAAGGCCACCGACTCCTCCTTCTCCAAGTCCTCCGCCGCTTCAGTCGACTCCTCCTCCAAGTCCGGCACCGCGTCAGCCGACTCCTCCTCCAAGTCCGGCACGGCGTCAGCCAACTCCTCCTCCTCCAAGTCAGCCGACTCAGCGTGCTCCGCCTAAGCAACAGCGGAAGAGAGAGGCCACAGCTACGACGGCTAGCGGTACAACAGACAAGAAATTCAAACATGGTCCAAGCCTCAAGCCTCTTCCGAAGTTGTCTTACCACCTGACTCAGGAGGAACTCGACGACGCATGTGATGCCCAATTGAAGGCCCATTTTGCACCGAAACCGCCCGCGCCGCCAAAGGAGAAAGTACCTGAGCATGTATCACAACCCTTTATTGATATGGCTCGACCGGCTGACAATCAGAAGGACTCCGACTATGTGCGGTCTATCAAGAAGTCATATTCTGCAGGGCAAAAGGAGTCGTGCTCGAGCTCGAGCCAAGCAGTTGGCAAAAAAAGCGGGAAAACTGTTCCCCAGCTGGGAGAACAAGCAGTGCAATCGATCCCCCCGCTCATTGTACAAACACATGTGAGTACCGCCGATCGGCCGGCAATAACCGACGATCTTAGAAGGCAGGCTAAAGAGGCCGGTGTCACTGTTGAACAACTCCTAGGCCTTGAGGAAATCCCCGGGATTACAGAGGAGGAAGTAAAATACCAATATGTCCGTGGCAAACCTCTGGTCAAGCCTGACGATGTCAAGCTTCTACCAACGAGAATGTACAATTTGCATACGTGGTACATGCAAAAAACAGCAAATACCAATGAAGAGTCCCTCATGGTGAAAGTCAAGCCAGAGCATTACTTCCATGGAAAAGATGTGTGGATTGATTTTTCAGAGTTGTTTCAGTTATTCCAACAAGACGCACTAGACAAATCTATCGTCAGTTGCTATTGTCTGTAAGTGATTTCTTTCTGTAATTTAAGTCTCTAACTAGCTAGCTAGATGTGCTCTCGTTCATTAACTGTAATTATCCTCACTATATTCTTTTCTGTGGTATTATGCAGAATGAAGATGTATGAAATGAAAAAAACTAGACGCTATGGAGTTGGGTTCATTGACCCAAATACGATTAATCAGGCGATATGGGAAGATCAATATTCGAGAAAAGACACAGAGAGATTCCTGCTAGAGTTTTTGAAGCAACTAAACACCCAACCAAAATACTACTTCCTTACAACTTCGGGTTAGTGTTACTATATCTTGTACTACAAATTCTATTTTTTGCTTACTAGATGTTAATAAGTGTAGTTGATGAGTTATGCACATGCCCGCTTATTTATAAAAAACGTGTGCGCATGCAGTTTCCACTGGATCTTGTTAATCATTGAAGTTGACAAGGGAAAAGTTGAAGTACTGGACTCACTATATAAGGATCCATCCGAATACGCAACCGTGAAGGGGATGTTCGACAGGTAATTTCAATAATTATCGCACTATGTCTGCCTCTTTACTTCATTTCCTGATATCAACTAGTTAATAACTCCTTTATTCATTTTCTTTGCCGGCGGGCAGGGCTTGGAAAAAGTTCATCGAAGAGGTCCCCGGCCAATGGAAACAACAGCTGAAATGGGTGCGACCCAAGGTAATTAAGTAGTACTAGCTAGCTACGTCCGTGTATCTCTTTAATTCTAGTTTCAATACCATTATCATGCTTGATTAATTATTACCTGATTGAATTTTATTCTCGTAAAGTGCATGAGGCAAGAGAAGGGGAATAGTTCTTTAAGGGATTAATTATCAGGAATGCCCCCATTATGGATGTGCACAAGTTGATCCAATTTCTTTCTGATCTCATGCATCTACCTTTCGGATCTCTGAATACTAAATTGTTTTATCTTTCTTCTGGATTAGTTAAATAAAAGCTATGGACAATACCGGCAGAGAAGGAGAAGAGGCTGTGTTCGACATCATATGCTCCACGAGCCCAGATGATCATGATGACGGCTCGCAATATCTGAACCCTTCGGGTGAGGGTATGATGTTTGATGAAGACGAACGAATAGATGAAGTTGACGACAACGATGTTGACGAAGAAAATGTTCTTCAAATGACCGGCGAGGTATATTTAATATATAAGCCATCCGGTGATCATTACATGTCTTAATTGATTTGTATGTATTAACGAATCGATCTTTCTTCTTTTAGGCCTCCGGATCGAGCAAATCTTGTACAAGCGACAGGGTAGTTCGAGGCCCGGCCAAAAAGTTGGACAAAGGCGTAAAGTTCAACATCGATTCCATCAAAACATTAACTGGCGAACCGCTTGAACCTAAGAAAAATGCGACCACGTTCAAGAATCAATGCGGAGTTATTGTCAGGGACCAAATCCCAATCTCCGTTCAAGAATGGAGAAAGCCAGCAAAGGGAGATCGAGCAGGAGTTACTTTTGTCGACGAAAGAGCAAAAGATGTGCTTTGGACTACGCTCATGGAACATTTCACCCTACCAGATAATTTGACAGATGCAGATCTGAAGAAAGTCAGAAACTATGCTCTTAAAAAGATGGCGATCGCATTCAACACCTTCAAGAAAAATGCATGGGCTAAGTACGTCAAATCAAAAAAGAAGACTCCAGAATTCACGGGAGCACTGGTGAAGGCAAAAGATCACTGGGACGCTTTCGTGAAGTTCAAGGAATCGGAAGAAGCTAAGGAATTGTCGAGGGAAACAAGATTAATGCTGCGAAAAAGAAGTGGCACCATCGTCTGGGGCCAGGTGGCTACCAGGTGGCCCTGCCTCAGTGGCATCAATCTGAGCAAGAGATGATTAGTAAACGGGTCAGTCCAATTACATTGACATGGCCCCCCAGGTGCAGGACATGGTTTTATGCGCATGGGGGGAAGTTGGACCCAGAGACAGGGATGGTTATGGTGAAGGCAAGTCTTAAAGAAGCGACAGACGAAATACTTATTGCAATAGAAGAAGCTCGATCGGGGGTGTTCACGCCCAACAGAGATAACGACGAGCTTACGCGCGCCCTGAAGAATCCTGAACACCCGGGAAGAACACGAGGCAAAGGCGTTGTTCCGTGGTATGAGGGGTTTGCGGATTGGAACGACGACTATAGAAGCCGTGCGAGAAAGAAGAAGCATGAGGAGCAGAAGAAGAAGGAGGAAGCACTCCGCCTTGAAGGCCTAATATCCTCGCACCTGGAGTTGGAACGATTTGTCAGGCGGCAGCAGGAGCAGATCGACTCACTCAGCCAGGAAAGGGCGTCTCAGCGGCAGCATGAGCAGATCGATCCAGCATTGGATAGCACCGTCCCATCTATGCCGAGAAGCAGCGTGGGTACCGCCCCGGCCGATATCGATAATGCACTGCTAGCTAGCTACCCTGTGGATGATATCAAAGACAGGACTAACTGTGAGCTACACATGAAAGTGAAGAACTTATCCATGAAGGTGGCGGACGGCTATGCTTTAGCAAATCCCCCTGAAGCAACCTTCCATTGCAATCCCATTCCAGCTGGCTATGCTCGTGTCGGGGTTGATGAAGTGATGTCAGGATATCACGAGCTACAACTTGACATTCTTGGAGGTGACGAGGAGAGAACACTGGGAGAGGCCATACATCGTATCATTCTATGGAAAAAGGATTGCATCGTCTTTCCAAGGCCACCGACTCCTCCTTCTCCAAGTCCTCCGCCGCTTCAGTCGACTCCTCCTCCTCCAAGTCCGGCACCGCGTCAGCCGACTCCTCCTCCAAGTCCGGCACGACGTCAGCCAACTCCTCCTCCTCCAAGTCAGCCGACTCAGCGTGCTCCGCCTAAGCAACAGCGGAAGAGAGGGGCCGCAGCTACGACGGCTAGCGGTACAACAGACAAGAAATTCAAACATGGTCCAAGCCTCAAGCCTCTTCCGAAGTTGTCTTACCACCTGACTCAGGAGGAACTCGATGACGCATGTGATGCCCAATTGATGGCCCATTTTGCACCGAAACCGCCCGCGCCGCCAAAGGAGAAAGTACCTGAGCATGTATCACAACACTTTATTGATATGGCTCGATCGGCTGACAATCAGAAGGACTCCGACTATGTGCGGTCTATCAAGAAGTCATATTCTGCAGGGCAAAAGGAGTCGAGCTCGAGCTCGAGCCAAGCAGTTGGCAAAAAAAGCGGGAAAACTGTTCCCCAGCTGGGAGAACAAGCAGTGCAATCGATCCCCCCGCTCATTGTACAAACACATGTGAGTACCGCCGATCGGCCGGCAATAACCGACGATCTTAGAAGGCAGGCTAAAGAGGCCGGTGTCACTGTTGAACAACTCCTAGGCCTTGAGGAAATCCCCGGGATTACAGAGGAGGAAGTAAAATACCAATATGTCCGTGGCAAACCTCTGGTCAAGCCTGACGATGTCAAGCTTCTACCAACGAGAATGTACAATTTGCATACGTGGTACATGCAAAAAACAGCAAATACCAATGAAGAGTCCCTCATGGTGAAAGTCAAGCCAGAGCATTACTTCCATGGAAAAGATGTGTGGATTGATTTTTCAGAGTTGTTTCAGTTATTCCAACAAGACGCACTAGACAAATCTATCGTCAGTTGCTATTGTCTGTAAGTGATTTTTTTCTGTAATTTAAGTCTCTAGCTAGCTAGCTAGATGTGCTCTCGTTCATTAACTGTAATTATCCTCACTATATTCTTTTCTGTGGTATTATGCAGAATGAAGATGTATGAAATGAAAAAAACTAGACGCTATGGAGTTGGGTTCATTGACCCAAATACGATTAATCAGGCGATATGGGAAGATCAATATTCGAGAGAAGACACAGAGAGATTCCTGCTAGAGTTTTTGAAGCAACTAAACACCCAACCAAAAATACTACTTCCTTACAACTTCGGGTCAGTGTTACTATATCTTGTACTACAAATTCTATTTTTTGTTTATTAGATGTTAATAAGTGTAGTTGATGAGTTATGCACATGCCCGCTTATTTATAAAAAACGTGTGCGCATGCAGTTTCCACTGGATCTTGTTAATCATTGAAGTTGACAAGGGAAAAGTTGAAGTACTGGACTCACTATATAAGGATCCATCCGAATACGCAACCGTGAAGGGGATGTTCGACAGGTAATTTCAATAATTATCGCACTATGTCTGCCTCTTTACTTCATTTCCTGATATCAACTAGTTAATAACTCCTTTATTCATTTTCTTTGCCAGCGGGCAGGGCTTGGAAAAAGTTCATCGAAGAGGTCCCCAGCCAATGGAAACAACAGCTGAAATGGGTGCGACCCAAGGTAATTAAGTAGTACTAGCTAGCTACGTCCGTGTATCTCTTTAATTCTAGTTTCAATACCATTATCATGCTTGATTAATTATTACCTGATTGAATTTTATTCTCGTAAAGTGCATGAGGCAGGAGAAGGGGAATAGTTTATGCGCATACTACGTTTGCGAGAATATTCGCATGATCACGTCTGAAAAGAGCATAGATGAAAAAACTCTTTGGGTACGTTTGCCAGAACACTATCCATAATTTTTTTATCATGATCTAGCTAATATATATACACACAACTAATATATTCATCTTGATCTCCTGATTATAGATGATAGAGATGCGGGGCCAGCTCCTACCAACGGCTCGCGTACGAGCAATTCAAGAGGAAATAGCTGGATTTCTGGTCGACCAGGTCATAGATCCCAAAGGAGAATACCATTACAAGATCAAGCAGTAATGCCCTGCAGATGTAATGATCCGCAAATTGTAGGAGAAATTGTATATACCAAATTGTATATATATATGTATGTGAATGGTCGTCGTACGAGAAATTCGATTTATATATATATGCACAACGTGTACAGTATGTAGTAGCGTAATATATGTTTGAAATGAAAAATAATTAAATGGAAAACACAAAATTAAAAGGAAAAATAAACCAAAATTAAAAGAATTAAATACTTTTAGTCCCGGTTGGTGTTACCAACCGGGACTAAAGGTGGAGCCTTTAGTCCCGGTTGGTAACACCAACCGGGACTAAAGGTCCCCCAGGGCACGGCCCCGGCAGGCGCCACGTGGTGGGCCTTTAGTGCCGGGCCGTGACGAACCGGGACTAAAGGTGGTCGGGGCCTTTAGTCCCCCCCCCCCTTTAGTGCCGGTTGTAGAACCGGCACTAAAGGGCCTTACAAACCGGGATTAAAGGCTCGTTTTCTACTAGTGGGAGCAGAATGCTCCACTAAAAAACATATCATAGCCTTCGATCCCCTTCTCTCCCACTCATCTAAATCACCGCGGCCTCCGCCCTCTAAATTCGGTCGCCACCGGCCGCGATTGGCACTGCTGGCTATACCTACATGCTCCCACTACCCTCTCCACCTGATCCCAACCATTGCCTGGCCTTTCAATCATAGCACGCATTTCTTGCCCAAACCTACCCCGCGCCACCCTTGCCAGCAACCACGGCATCGAAGCACTGGCCGTAAGGAATATATGAAGGTCTTGGGAGGTCTGATTTGGGACAGAGCGGAGGTAGGTGATACGTCTCAATCGTATCTATTCCTTTTGAAGTTTAATTACATATTTTCCCTTTTTATCAAATCATTTATGATTTTGAGGACTAACCTACTAATAAATGCCAGAAGGCAGTATCTTTCTATAAACTTGTAAATTTTTAGGTATTTTCCCAACAAGATAAAAATCTGAGAAAAATCATGCGAAACTTTTCCTGCATTCCTATTCAATAATATTCGCAAATCCATGCTTGGAATAGCCAAATCGATAGAGCGGATTAGATCTAGGGTTTTGCCTGCGAGGCTGGGACTACCAGCCTGGACAGACCCGGTACTACCGATGTCAGGTTCTGTGATGCTTCCAGTTTGCTAAGTCACACTTGGAACTGCCAGGAGACCTTGGCTCGGAACTACCTGAGTGTCTATTTCCAGTAGTGCCAGTGAAATCTTTGGTTGTGGCCAGTACTACCGGAGGCTGTTCACCCTGAACTTTCGGACACACAGGAAACTCTCTAATGTTCAATATTCTCAATTATTTTGCAAAAACCTCTGGTCCAAGTGTGTCTTACCTATGCTCTTATGTCATTTCTTTCACACAGACAGTTTCTGGCATCATGAGTGATGATAGTAATGCCACTTGCTCTGATGATGAAGTGACCTTGGATGAGCCAAGTGGATCTCCTGCCAAGAGATTTCAAGAGAGCAGTCCATAGAGGGTGATCCAAGGGACAACTAGAGTCAGAGTTAGAAGGTCTAAGAAAGTGACTTAGAGCTCGACACGTATGGGGGGGGGGGGGTTGCTTCCTTGCCGACATGGGGAGATGATGTGCTCAGCTCGTGCGGGGGAGATGTTATCACCTGACGCGCATGAGGAGGACTTAGAGCTCGACACGTGTGGGGGAAATTTTGCGTCCCTACCGACATGAGGAGATGATGCGCTCGACTCGTGTGAGGGAGATGTTATCTCCTGACGCGCACAAGAATGACTTCGAGCTCGACCCATATGTGGGAAGTTTTGCTTCCCTGCCGACACGAGGAGATGATGCACTCGACTCGTGTGGGGGAGTTGTGGTCTCCCAGTGCGCACGAGGAGGACTTAGGGCTCGACCCATGTTTTGGAACTTTTACTTTCCTGCTGACGCAAGGAGATGATGCGCTCAACTCATGCGGGGGAGATGCTGTCTCTCGGCACGCATGAGGAGGACTTAAAGCTCATCCCTTGTGGGGGAAGTTTTGCTTCCTGCCGACATGAGGAGATGATGCGTTCGACTCGTGCGGGGGAGCTGTCTGTATCTGAGCATGCACGAGGAGGACTTAGAGCTCGACCTATGTGGGGGAAGTTTTGCATCCTGCTGACACGAGGAGATGATGCCATCTTTTGTTTGTTGTGACCCCGCACTGAGGATAATCAATGCAAGTCTCTTTGCCCAGTACCTGTGATGCTTTCATGTCTACACAGAAGTCATGACACACATTAGTGCTGGCTATAGGAATGAAATGCCGACGTGACGGCATTTTAGATAAGTTTAAATGCGAGAGAAAATACTAGGACCGACTTGCTTCCGGAATGCTCGAATAGATTCGCACGGACCTTGAACGAGCGCATAGAGTTCAGCAACAGTCACTTCTTTGGTCTCATTCCCTTGGAAATTGGCATGAAACTGCCGGCGGAGTTGTTCCCAACAGTACACTGATCCGGGAGTGAGTGCCAGGTACCACGACCGCGCCATTCCACAGAGTGTGAGTAGAAGGCTCTTGGCCATGGTGGTTTCGTCATCTCCCGCCGTGGACATGGCGGCCTCGTACACACGGGTGAACTCAATCGGGTCGGCTTCGCCTACGTAGCTTGAGAGGTTCGCCAGGCGAAACTTCTGTGCCCATGGCTTCTCTTCAAGTCTTGGGCAAAGGAGGCTCCGCTTGGCAGCGATGTTCATGACTTCGTGTCTTTGAGCGCGCGTTGTTGGTGCAGAGATGTAGTCGTTGATGCAAGCTGCTGGTGCAAAGATGTAGTCGTCTCTCACGCCAGCGTCGGATGTCGGCCTTGAGTGCTTCCGCCTCTGAAGCCCCCTAGCGGTGTTGGTGATCTTGCGCGCGCAACCATTTCTTCCATTCATCATCACTGCTCCTAGACGACTTGGGGATTCACGCGAACTTCCTCTTTTGCTGCATCATGCTCTTGGGTTTGTTGAACGCGAATCTCATCTACTTGAGGCATAGCGGAGTTGGCGGCCGGCCTGGCTACGGCTATTGTGGCCGCTCGTCGAGCACGTATGTTGGTGGCCTCTCGCAGAAGTGCTGCCAAGCGTATGGAGTCAGATTGGGATGCTTCGAGCTGGGCTTGCAGCTCTTCCGCTTTCTCGCTTGTGTCTGCGGCTTGTTGCCTTGGTGCTTCAACCTCCTCCTCATTGATGATGACATGTGCAGATTCTCCTAAGCTGGCAACCAGCCCATCGGAGGAGTGGTCGGGTCCGTCGTTAGTCGCATGAGCCTCAGCGCATGCTGCCCATTGGTTCGTTGTCCTTGTAGGTGTTGTGGGTTGAACCGATGCCTTCCTCTTGAGGGGCTTTTGCCTCTTTGGCGCCATCTCCTTGCCTCCCCACTCGGGCCTCCATGAGAGTGCGCGAGATGTGTGTCGGTTGACCTTCCTATCGCTCCACATCCCTCGCGTCGATCTGTGATGGTCGTGGTCTCCTGGTCACATGGCTTCATGCTAGCTTCCCACAGACGGCGCCAACTGTTGTAGCATCGAGGGTAGACAATATAATTGTGGCACCCCCCGTGCGGATACAAAGACCGTCACGGGATGCTCGGGAAACTTGAGGCGGAGACATGCTCACGCACGCGTGGACGACCCGACGTGAGGAGACCCTGCGAGCAACAAGAAGGTAACGGACGTGACAAGGAAAGATACAATCTCTCTCTTTATTTCAGAGTTTGGCCCTTGGGAATGGAGGGGTACTCCTCTATTTATAGGGAAAGGAGGATGAGGGTGGGAGATTACAAATTTGCTCTCTAGCCTTTCTACTATGCTGCCGCTAGAAGCAATAAGGCCCTCGGGGGCAAATCAGCCATTTCACAGGGGCATATTCTGGGAATATTGGTGTGGGTCACGCAGCGGCGTGCTAACCCGTGTCGGTGTGAGGTTTGAGCTACTAGCGCTCCACGCATCGCGCCGACGGATGGACGAGGGTGGCGGGTGGACGCTCCTTGCGTGGCGGCGGTGGACGGACATAGCAACCGGCAGATGCTCCTCATGTGGCGGCGATGGATGGCCGTGGGCAGCGGATGGACGCTCCTCGCATGGCGGCGATGGACGAACGCAGCAGCAGGCGGACGTTCCTCGTGTTGCGGCGACGGACGGACGGAGCAACGGGCGGATGATCCTCGCGTGGCGGCGACGGACGGCCGCGGGCAGTGGGCGGACGCTCCTCGCGTTGTAGCACCCCGTATGCTCGGAGTTGGGCTCAAGGATTTTCCACCAATTCGTGAGTGTCGTCGGATTCGGTAGCGCGGGGATCACTTCCCCAATGGCTTGCTTTGCCGATCTCTTTCCAGTAAGGTGCTGCATCACATCGTTCCACACAACAGAGACGATGCTTTCTTATGGTAGTCTCATCGTTCATCACATGGTTCCTCACATCTAGAGATAGCAGTGAGCCCAAGACGATCCTTGTGGTAGTCTGCGCATCCTTTCTTGTACGAATCACTGCTAGGATTGACAGTTTTCCAGAGCCCATGGGACTCGAGGGCGGTCTTCATCTTGAGCGCCCACATGATATAGTTATTGTGGTCCAACATCTAGCGTTCGGTGACGGTGCAGATTCTTTAGCCACACCAAAACAGCCGCCCTTCTCCTTCGACATAACCTCCCGTTACTAAGAGATCAAACGAGGCTCCAATACCAAATGTTGAAAATCAGAAGGAATCTAGCAGCCCTGCGTCACTGAATACAACTACTCCCTCCGTCCAGGTGCATTAGGCACCTAAGGAGGAGCACGGCTACCAAGGTGTGCAGGGAGTGGGCGAAGCAAAAAAAATTGACCGAGCCAAATAACCATACTTACAACTTATCCCATTAATTGAGTTATTAATCGCCCGAGTTAAATCTGTTGATTGCATGCCACATCCAGACCCACTTCCTCCTCGTTTCTCCCTTCCACTACGCATGCATGCAAAGAGAATTTAATTTTCAAGGCCGTTGGTGGGCTTGTACGTGGAAGGGGAAGAAAGGGAAATTGAAACGCTTTCTACGATGACAAATGCAGTTGAGTAATTAGCCCTAATTAAGGAAAGACGACTAAAATTCTTGGCAAATCTAAATTTTCTTAGACGCCCGATGCACCTGGACGGAGGAAGTATTTACTATTTCTCCTTGGGCAGCATTTTCTGTTTACTATTCCTCTTTTTATTCTGAATACAACTGAAGAAACGGAAAGGGTGGAGTGCTGCGTGCGCCACGATCCGTTTTGATCGCGCCATCCCACGACCTGGCACCATGGCGCACCTCAACGCCCACCAAAGCCAGAGCTACGGCATACGACTTTATATCCCGCACGTACGCAGACGTGACCAGGTATACGGCTAACTCTAGCTAACTGAACAACCGAAAAAACAGGCTAGACATGATAATCTGCACGAGATTATCTAACATCTGCTAATTGAAAAGAAAAACACAATCCACCAAATTCAGGATCCCATCATCATCAGCCAAACAGTCATCCTCCTCTTCCCCATCCACAGCTCCCACGTTCAAATCCCAGCTAAGACGACGGCGCTCCATCTCCGCGGCGTCACCTTCCTCGCGGTTATGTCTGCTAAACCGTCGCTTCACCCGTGGGGAGGAAGCAGAAACCACAGACCTCGAGTCACACACATCAGAGCTCAGCACCACGATGGCATCCTCCAGACCGACCACGTCGCCGTTGCATGCCCCCTTCATTGTTCCTCCCACGATCGCGCTCTTGATGAGCATTTCCGAATCGCGATCCAGTCGGTTGACGCCATCGATCAATGTGACGCGGTGAGGGTTCTCCACCATCGCCTCGAACAACCTCGCTCCGACGTCACCACCATTGGAGTCGTCGTCTGGTGATCTCCGTCTCTTGAGGGCGAGTTTGTTGCCGCTAAGTGCGGGTTCGTCGGAGTTACCCTGAAGGGCGGTGAACTCATTGTACGAGCCAAACACGAGCCTTGCGAGCTCCCGAGCAACTGCCGTCTTGCCGCTGCTGTCCCTACCTCGGAAGAGCAGCCAGGTCGACGACGAGCTAGACGGCCTATTCCTCGCCCTCCTCCTCGACATGCCGGATCGGCACCGGAGCACGGTTATCGATATGCTGGGAATGATGTGGCGGTGTCGTGGAACGCGCAGCTCGAGTGCGTCGCAGA
The DNA here is from genome assembly GCA_039707655.1 of Elymus sibiricus. Classification (NCBI taxonomy): domain Eukaryota; kingdom Viridiplantae; phylum Streptophyta; class Magnoliopsida; order Poales; family Poaceae; genus Elymus; species Elymus sibiricus. Next base: position 4,223,744 of record CM077674.1, on the reverse strand, counting down.
GGATCTTCAGATTCTCCGCCGTGAGCGCCGTGAACTTCCGCCAGCGGAGAGCGGCCTGCATGCATGTCACGGATATTGGATCGTGAGTTAATTAATCGCCAAGTTGACGTTGGATTATTTGGATTTGCTCAAATATGTGTATATAATTAAGCCCATCCACGTGTGTTATGACTTATACATACGTCTACTTCAAAACTGGTGCCGCGGTGTGTTGATCTTCTGGGGATTGTAGTATTTTGGTAGAGGCGGATCCACGGAGGAAGGATCGCCGTCGTCGCCACTAACTCGGTGCCGTCAAAGAAGGCCGGCCACGCCGTTCCTGATTTTGCTTGCCTAGCTCGAGTCTCACTGCAAGGAAATCACGGAAATTTAGAATGCATGTCTAGATACTCCCTGCACGGGTATATACTTCAAACAAATTTCTTGAAATGTTAAGTTGCATGCATGCTGAGGAAGAGACCTCGGAGTAGTCACGGTTAGGGATTGGGGACTTGGGGTGGTAAGCTCACGACGGTGAGGGTGTTCAGTGGAGCCCACGACGGTGACCGACTGACATGACGATCCCGAGGCGAGATCGGTGGTGGCGAGAGGAACAAGTTGAGTGAGGAAAAAGAACAAAAAATGATCAAACGTAAAAAAAAAAAGAACTGTAATCTTAGAAAAATACAGTGGCCTAGTCCCGTCGCTACCATAGTGGCCAAAGCATTGGAAGTAGCACTAAATCAAGCCAACCCTAGGTAGGAAAGCTTAAAAACTGCTGTCGTCATTCTGCCGGTCACAAACACTCAGAAATTAACTTTTTTTTAGAGGAACTCAGAAATTAACTTGTACCTTCCGTCTGGGACATGGGCTTGGATTTCTGGGCCGGTCTGAAGAGATGGTTGTCGACCTCCAGCTCTATTCTTGTTGGAGCCCGGAATTGGGCAAGTGGAGACGCTGGAACTTGCCCTATGTGACTGCTCCGACGAGGTGACGATGGCGTTCTCGACGCTCGCCCTGACCTTGGAGCCCGAGAAGCCGGCGGCGCGCATGACGCGGTCGACGCTCGGGTCGTCGAGGACGGCGACGATGAGCTGCTCGAGCTCCACCACCTTGCGGCCCCGGCGCTGGTGCATCTGCGCCCGCTTCAGCGCAGCGACAAATGCGTTCGACGGCGCCGGGTCGACGCCTTGCTGGTCATAGTACTGGATTACGGCGAGGCGGTCGAGCGCGACATCTAGGCGGAGCTGGAGCTCACTGTGCTGGAGCGGGTGGGACTGGGACCTGACGCAGGCGGCGCGGAGGACGCCGGCCGAGGGGGCGGAGAGCATGGCGCGGGCGATGTGGAGCGGGGTCACCCTCGCGTGGCCCTGGCACCTTGCCAGGCTCACTGCCTGCCACACCACGGCATCCGCCTCCTCCTCTCTCACGGTGATCGGCATACTAACTCGACCGGTGGCAGGTACTGCAGTGGCGGTGGCTAAGCTGTGTTGGTTCTAATCTTGTTGCATGTGATAGGACTACTTGTTATTAGTGGTGTCATGCATGCACGTTTAATATATTGTGCTCTACGTACGTATCCGAGTAATGTGAGGGTAGTCCCACATGCAGGCTGACGTACGTTTTCGATGCAAAAAAAAACGCTGACGTACGTTTTCGATGCAAAAAAAACGCTGACGTACGTACGGACTAGTATTTAATTACCGGTGCAGACCACTGGCAATGCAGCTAAGCCGAGACTTAAATGTACTGCATGCTGGTCCGCCCAAATTAAGCAGCACGGCGACATGACTAAAAACGGCTCATGCATGCATGGCTGCAGATATGTCATGGACTTTGTTAAGTTTCCCAATCATGTAGAGTACCATCAATCATGCCTCTCCATATGTAAGATGCATGGTATTCCAACGGTGGCGGAAGCACCAAGTGCACTATATTTTTTTCTGGGCGTACATACGCGTGGCTATGGTTCAAGTTTCAAGCACAAACATATGCTGCATGCTTAATTTGCAGTACTTGAGTTGTATCTCACCTGCTCCTTCTTCCTCAATAAAAAAAATATTAGAACTTCAGTTGTATCTCACCTGCTCCTTCTTGATAATTGGAGAATAATAACTGTTGTCTGTTGTATCTGTTGTATTGATTTGGGGCCTCGAAGGGCTGTTTATATAGATTACAAAACTTGGACTCCAAGACTAATAGAGATAGATTACAATTCAAACTACCAAAACTAAACCTGCCGAATATACTCTAATATCTCCCCGCAGTGTCAACGTCGGGAGTAACGATGTTGAGACTGGAGTGTAATCCGAAAGCACGAACTGCCAGGTTGCCGGACTTGCCGGGGACGGGCTTGCCGGACTTGCCGGGTTGTCCAGACTTGCCGGGGACGGGCTTGCCGGACTTGCCGGGCTTGCCGGGTTGTCCAGACTTGCCGGGGACGGGCTTGCCGGGCTTGCCGGGCTTGCCGGGTTGTCCAGACTTGCCGGGGACGGGCTTGCCGGGCTTGCCGTGCTTGTCGGTGATGGGCTTGCCGGGGTGATAGCCCTTGATGCCGATGTCGATGTAGCCGAGGTGTGGGCGCTGTAGTCGTGGTCGATTATGCCGTTGGTGATGAAGTCGCCATTGATGAAGTCGTTGGTGTTGATGTTGTGGTCGATGTCGTCGAGTTAGCCGGAGTTGTGGAGGTTGTCGAGGTAGTAGAGGTAGTCGAGGTAGGCGGCACACCTTGCCGAGCTTGCCAGACCCGGGAGCATGTCGGGGATGAAGGCACGCGTCGGTGTTGCCAATACCGGACGTGCGAAGACAGGGACCATAACGAACCATGCGAGCCAGAGTCGGATGGAGGAGCAGAGAAATTTTCCGTGAACGGTCGGTTTGTGGCTTACTGGTGCCGAAGTTGTCCGCCGTTGACGCCGGAGTAGACGAAATAGGGAGGAAAAATAAAGAAAAATAGACTGCGACTCTGGCGGCGAGGTTGTAGTGGACGAAGACGAAGAGGTTGTGGTTGATGGCGATTGAGCTGTAGAGGTAGGAGATTTCGGGAATTAAACCCGTTGGCGTTGACGAAGACCATGATTGGTGGTGATGGCGACGATGCGGTACGTGCAGCGACGTTGTTGGTGGAGATGGTTGTCGGCGATGATGACCACGGTTGTTGATGGTGCAGCCCTGTGTTGACGGCGAGATCCGAGCAGAGGTGCGCGAGGACGACATGCGGCGGTGGGCGACGCAATTTGATCTATGATCAGCGAAAGAAGAAGAAACGCCGGTCAAGCGGCCGGCGAGAAAGTTTGGACGACGCGAGATCTAATCTACTATTTGCGCGGCCCCCGGCGGAGATCGATCTCCCCGGGGACGGCGCGGCGCCGAAGCTGTGTGGCGGCTAGGTGCGAAAACCTAGGCCTCTGATACCATGATAATTGGAGAATAATAACTGTTGTATGTTGTATTGATTGGGGCCTCGAAGGGCTGTTTATATAGATTACAAAACTTGGACTCCAAGACTAATAGAGATAGATTACAATTCAAACTACCAAAACTAAACCTGCCGAATATACTCTAATACTTCTTACTCTGGCTACTCTCTCTCTCTCTCTGAACTGAGAATCTCCCTCTGAATTGTATCACAATTATCATCGAATCCTATTTGGTGCGCTGCCATCAGGTTAAGGATCGTTACAAAGCTCGGGATCGACGTCCGATGATCGAGGCGCTAAGTGCCGTGGATATGTACAACTAGCAGCCTAGCAGGCTTTGTGCTCCCATCTTGTTGATGTATTTATTTTGTTAATTAAAAGCATGTAAAATTATTTGTGATGTAGTTTTGAATCTAGCGATGGATACGAAAGACCACCAGAGAATCCACCGTTTAGCGCTACTAGTAAGCATGCACGTGCAATGCACACGTATCTACCAATATGTACTAAATTAAACATAATATAATACAAAAGAGACTACTGATCTCATATCAACCACAGCAGTTCACATCCAAACATGAAATAACTATCTTGAGAATCTATTGTGAAGTGCATAATTCCTAATTCCTGGCATGTACAAATAATTTGAATTATCACGTGTCATGAATCAATGTGTCCTATCCTTTCTAATATATGTTGCCCCAACTATATAATCTCCTATCTAAATGCACACTTCAATATTTCAAAGTGGAACGATGTGTTGCATTGCAAAATATAGCCAAAATAAATGTGAACATTTATCATGGATAAGCCTGAATGTAAGCAACAGTAAGATTAAAAGGGCCAGGTCAAGGCTTTGTATTCAACTTCTTGCCGACTTGTTTGCCCATCTTTTGTAGAGGATCCGCAACAATTTTGGTACCCCGTGGATTATTCAAAAAGAGTCAGCAACCCACCATGCATCACCATGAGCTATTGACACCATGACCTGAACTGTGGGCATCATCTGCTGCAAGAACAAAAATATGGTTGCCTTTTCGTTGATATAGAAATCTGCTATATGTATATGGATTCTTCTCACAGCAACAGATGGTACACAAAAATCAACGCAACACATGTTCGTGTCCGTTGAGGTATCACAACAAATAGTGCTTCTATGTTCACCAAAATAATAAGCTGGATTGCATTTCACAATCCTGCTATGCTTGCAATATCCATTTAGCATTTTTCATTGCTAATTGTTGGTACCAAACTGCTCTTCCGAGAAGATGTTCCGCTACTGAAAACTAATAGATTCCAAATTAATGTCCCCTTTCACAAATGTATTTTTCGAGAGATGTTTAGATGTGAATGTGTAGCCATACCATGGACACTTTTGAAAGCAACATCCAGTTTGGTTGCCTTTGTACCTGAGCTATCAAAGATGAATAGAAGTATATATGCAAGCATTGCAAGTACGTCTCCCTTGACCAACTTAGATGACATCCTGTAAAGTATAAATATTTTAATTAGATAGTAGGCAAAGACAAAGCTTTGGAACAGAATAAATTTCGTTTTGAAGAAAATGGAACTGTACTGACAACACACTGAAGTTAGAGACACCTATAATGTGATTACAATTTTAACGCAATCAAGGGAGATCACGGCGGATACTCCGTCATAGGCCAGGGCCATTACGGATAATCCCATTGACAGATTGTTGGAGTCGGCACATGAATATAGTCCGCAACGGTAGTTATCTTTTATTCCATTTTTGGCAAGTTACATGTGTTCATAAGTATATATCATAGCAGGCTTCTTTTCGGAACCAACCAAGTGTAGAACTTCGACGGAAGGTAATGGAGCATCCAACCCCGTTAGATGATTGGGACAAACTTTGCTACTATCTACTCCCTCCGTCCCAAAATAAGTGTCTCAACTTTGTCCTAACACATTGATCTAAACTAAAGGTCTGAATGAATGATGTGGTAAATCAGAACATGCAAGCATGGTGCCCAATACCAACTGGCAGGCCAACTTATAAGAACAAAATCTTGCTTACTGTACTGCAGATATTCAGATAAGCAAGTGCCTAGCCTTTTTGATTCATGAGTTGGTTGCACTATTTATCGGTATATACATGCAAAAGTGTGAATAGGGAGGACTTTTGCAATTGCAAAATGAACCCTGCATACAATCAACAAGCTTTTACCGTCAGTGGTAAATTTACAAATGTTGTTCCGGATTCTGAACGCTAGATAATGCCATCTTCCACCCATAATAAAAAGGTGAACTGTACTACCATGTACACAAGTTTCTAATTTGTTCGGGTGGTTTCCTCAAAGACGGAAAAAGGCTGGCACCATGGATACCGTATCCAGTTAGAGGGGGTAAAATCTCTGCTGGATCTCAGAACTTTCTTTACAGTCATCATTCTCAGGTGTCAGCAGTCATCCAGCAAAAAAGGAGCGATGGTAGTATCACTGTACAGATTGCAACCATCCATAGGAATGCTATTTGTACAAGTTCCCTGAATGCCACGTGCACGATGCGGTCAAGCATCTTTCTAATTGGCCTATCCATGGGTGTAGGGAACGACATATCCTTTCTGAGAAAAGGTGGATTTGGGCAAATCTGAAAACGAAGTGGATAAAAAATCACATGATACGGATGAGGTAAGTAAAATTCATAAGGAACAATTTCCCAACACCAAATTCAGGTTAAACGACACCATTAAATTTGACCTCTGAGTCAGAAACTTGGAGGTGCAACAGAAATCCGAATTGAGAGGAAAACAATTATTGCCTTATCAATTATGTCTTGCTCCTCCTCCCTCACGTACTCAGATCCGTGTACTTAGATTCAGATATGAGAAGGTGCAGAACAGCGTATATGGGAGAGAAAGAGTATAGATCATTGGAGAAAGAAAGAGATGTGCGTACATGCTGCATTCATCACCAAGCAGAAGTGGGGACCAGGTTCACTCGAGGACGGATGGGGTGGCGGTGTTGGGCGTCGCCGCCGCCGGCGTCGTTGTCAGGCGGCTTGGAGGACTTGACGGCGTAGGCGGCCTCGATTCTCTGGAATGCCGCCTCGCTCGTCCGCGACGTCCCAGTAAATATCGCTGGCGTCGCCGCTGGCAGCTATGTGCGGCCACGTGCGTCGGCCGGCGCCCGAGCGGCGGGTGGTGACCTGCGCGTAAGGAGAGGCTGGCGGCGGCGGGGGCGGAAACAGATGCAGATCGGCGGCGATGTCGGAATAGAGGCAAGGCGAGCGCGGTGGCGGAGGAGGATCAGGCGGCGTCGCGTGTGGCGTGGGGTGGCGATCCTCTAGGTTGTAGGAGCGTCCGACAGGCCTCTCGCGGGGTAGTTGTCTTGAGCGAGCACGAGCAAGGCAGCACACAAATTGAGGATTCGATTGCGATCCGTTTCCTTTTCTTATGCCCTTGCGTGATTGTAGGGATTACGGACGTGGGATTATCCTCTGCGGTGGAGTATGGTCAGTCAACTTAAATTACTAAGTGCACACCAAAGAACGGATTAGATTAAGGCTAACGGTTAGATTAACTTTAGTGGGCTTAATCATGTGGTGATAATGAATTCGTGTACGTTTTGTGGGGTGCATTTAGAGAAAATAATGTTTGCTCTTTTATAAGTAGTATAGATATAGAAACATAGGAGCAACGTCAGCCATGAAACGTGGGAGCAACGTCAGCCATGACAGCCTTATACGGTGCTTTAAATGACAGCGTACGGGGGCGCGCACGTATGACTCACAGACGTGGGCATAAGCCATGTGTGCCTGCCGGAGTGAGAAGGGGATCATAGGGATCTGTGGTCCTCACCTAGTACACGCCGGCCACCAGCCAATGTATTCTACTAGTAGAATGCCGGTGCGTTGCCACGGCCATTTGAAATATTTTAATGGTATTATACATAAACATGTATAGAAAAGATAACCAATAACAATCGGGTAATAATTTAAATCCGCTTCACAGTGCAATGTAAGTTGATAAAAAAAGGTAATTTGACGATGTATACATAGAGAGATGATCCAACTAATATTCTTTTATGAATTATTAAGATCTACTTGACGCGCTTAAGATATTCTCGTACAATATTAGGAAAGTTGTATTTAGCTTCATTCGCACGATACTTGAGCAAGTATAATAAAATTTTCTTCCTCAGCTCATAACCATCCTACAAAAGCAATATATGTAGTTAGCACGAATATTTCACGTGGAAAGTCTAAAAATGTGCAACGGAGGATACTCACCATGCAAACCGGTCGAACCAATTCTTTACCGTTCCACAAGAGCATAAAATCAAAAACAAAATAGCCAGACACATCCCTGCAATTGAATAAATTAATATTATATTGAATATAGTGATTATAAAAATAAATGCTTGCATCTTGATTATTATGATAATAAAATACATAAATTTACCCGTCCATGCTCGTTGGAATACCAGCCGGAAATATGTGTTGCCATCTAGATATATCGCAATTCCAGCCGGGTTGCGCTATTCCGAGTGCATCGTTGAAGTCCCTCGCAAATCTCAGTAAATTCACTACATGCCTCAGAGTTTTAATCTCTGACGACTGTGATGTATAGAGAGGGTCCAGAATATATACATGGCACGTATGTTTATCGATGACGTACAAGATGTATCACCCGAGGTATGCATATGGAAGATAAATCTATAAGTTGTAGCTATTAGAAACCATAAATCATGATAACAGTGAACAATAGACCTTACTTACCAAGTTGCACGATAAGATGTTGTTGTCTACCCCAGGCCAGTTATCAAAGAGTGTTGCCAGCATGTGAATATTTGGCTTCACGTGGAACTTTGGATCTCGTGTTGAATCTAACATCATGGACCGAGTAAGAAAAATTATTTAGAAACATGTTGATACTGATGATAATATAATATATGATTCTGATAACTTACACAAAATTGTAGATGCATGAAGTGTACAGGTGGGTCTATCAACAATAAGACCTCATCGCATGCCAGTATACGTATGACCATGTTGAAATAATCATCGTCCATAGACTGCTCCATGTTAAGTATGTCCTGAAGTTTTCTGAGACTTAAGCCCATTGAATAGCGTGTCCAGCTTCGCACCCATTCCTTTCCGAAAAATAATTGGTAAGAATCATAATAATGTATATTGGCACATGATATATTTCTAAATGTTGCTTACTCCAAACACTCGGCAATGCAACACAGCGTCGGCAACGTAAGGGACCACGGCATCTACGGTGGAGCAGTGGCATCACGGCGCGGCGTCGACAGCGTGCGACCATGTGGCGTCGACAGTACAACGCACAGTGCACGGCATCGGCGGCATGGTGCGGCGGCACAATGGCATGAGGCGCTGCAGCGGCACGCGACGGCCGGTGCTCTGCTGGCCGCCTATGGCATGGCGGTGGTAACTGCCAATGGCTGGCCTGCGGGGGTCGCCTCCTCAACCTTCCCTACACGGCGCAGGACGGAGACATCGCGTGTGGCTCCGGACGGCAGCGCTGTGCAAGGCGGGCCAGAGCGACGCTGCGCGTGGCACGGCGAACGGCGGCGGCAGCTGCCCACGGCTGGCGCACAGAGCAATGCACCAGGAGACCGGTTCCGCCCGCAGCGTCAAGCGGCATGGCCTCGGCTTGCGATCTGCACGGAGCGGCGAGGATGCACGCCTGGACGAGGCGAACTGGACGCGCGCGCGCGGGGGGAGGGGGGTGGGGGGGACGCGGCTACTGGCTGCCCGGCGGCGTCGGCAGTGCGCGGTACGGCGCGATGGTAAGGCGCCGGTTGCTGGCTTCGTGACTGTGGCCGAAATCCGTGGTGACGCAGTTGCATGGCGAGGCGGTTACGGTCGCGACTGCGGCTCGGCGTGGTAGGTAGGCATGGCGGTGCGACGTGGAAGCGAGAAGGCCAGGGGCTGGCGGCAACAACCAGGCATGGCGGCGCGATTGTTGAAGAAGTATTTCAAAAATGTTGAATAAGTATTAAAAAATGTTGAACGAGTATTTGAAAAATGTTGAACAAGTATTTGAAAATGTTGAATAAGTATTAAACATGTTGAACAAGTATTTGAAAAATGTTGAACAAGCGTTCGGACAATGTTGAACGTGTATACAAAAAATGTTGATCACTTATTAAAATAATAATGAATTTTTTTTATCATGTATATAAAAATGTTAATCAAGCATTTCAAAAAAAATGTTGAACAAGTATTTCAAAAATGTTAATCAAGCATTGGGGAGATGTTAAATGTGTATAGAAAAAATGTTGATCATGTATTAAATAAATGATGAATTTTTTTTGATCATGTATATAAAAATGTTAATCAAGCATTTGAAAAAACTGTTGAACAAGTGTTTGAAAAATGTTAATCAAGCATTTGGAAAATGTTAATGTGTATAGAAAAAATGTTGACCATGTATTCAAAAAGTGTTAATCTTTTTATTTGAAAACTATTAATCAAGCATTTAAAAAAAGTATAAAATGTATACAAAAAATGTTGCCCATGTATTAAAAAAATGTTACAAATGTGTAGGCAAAATGTTGACCATGTATTCAAAAAATGTGTAGAAAAAAAAATAAACCAGAGAAAAAAGAAAGTGAAAAATAAAAATGAAGAAACAAATGCAAAAGGAGAAAACAAAAAAAAGGAGAAAGAAAACAAAGAGAAACGGAGAAAAAGGAGAAAGAAAACAAAAAACCAAAGAAAAAGGAGAAAGAAAAGAAATATGGATAAAATCAATGAAAAAAATAAAGAGAATCCAAAGGAAAAAAAAGGAAAAAACCGAAGTATAACAACGAAAAAAAAAGAAAACGGGATAAGAAATAAGAAAACCAAACAAAAAACAAAAGAAAACGAAAAAATAAAACAATACGGAGAAAACAGAAGAAAAACAAAAAACCCTGCTCGTCTCCTGCTAGTAAGTCGCGGCCTGCTTATTGAACATGAACTTGCTGTTAGCTCAGTGGCAACACTGTTGCGTAGCAACCAGTACATCGTAGAATCGATCCCCCGCGCAAGCAGTCCCCCTTTTTTAAACTATTTCGTCAAAAAAATAATCACAAATAGGCCGGCCCGATAGCTGCAGATGCTTTAGCGAGAGAAACTTTCCATCTCGCTTATTGCGATAAATAGTCGCCACGCTGCTCCTGACAATGATCCGCTTTCGGCCGAAAGGTCAAGTGGGCTTTGGCCCACGTCCCATCCTCTTGATGAAAAGAAAAGAGAAACCGAAAAAAAAAATTGGGCCATGCCACTGGTTTGGGCTGTGCAGATTTGCCCCATTGCATGGTAGCATGATTGCCCAAAAGAATGTTATGAACCAGTTATATGTGCAAGCAATGATGATCTAAAGGGTGATATTTAGATAGCATATTTATACATAACCAATCATATGTATATAGTGTAGGGCACTATGAACACCTTAAATCAATTGGAAGAGAACAAAAGATAAGCTTCCGCGTTGGTACTTATAGTTCATATGGACAATCCATAATACATATATTTAGAGGTAATCCACAAGGGAATACAAACCAATGTGGTGCATATCACACATGGCACAAGAGAATTATAAACATGAAGTCTTGTACACTTGCAGCAAAAAGGCAACAAGAAATCCTTTCTCATCATTGTCCATCATAGGAGCTCCCGCAATACTTCCAGATCCATGGATGTGCAAGCACCACGGAGTGAAATTGCGCAAATAAATGAATAATATATATGACTCCAGCACTGTGAAATTTAGGAGAAAGGAAGTAAGCAGTGTAAATGGACTGGACATTAGTCAGCCAAGCAACGCCTTCGTTTGGTTGCCATGTTTATTTTTGAAATTATGTTGCTGGGGAAAAATTATATTGATGATGCTCTCAAATAATAAAACAGATGAGTTTGAAATTCCAAACTAATTTAATGACACTCTCAAATATTGCAGTAAATATTCTAATTTAGCAAACTTTTCTTTGGAGCCATAGGTTTTACATAACATTTCAGTAAATATTCTTTTATATAACTTCTATACTATACATGATTGACAAAGTAACTTTCGTACTGCCCAAGATAAAGAAACACACAAAAAGTACTATGAAATTGATGAATGGAAACAATATATTGGTGTGTAGGTTAACAAATAAAGAATCGTCTACTCAAAAGGAAAAACATGGCATCATTATATGGGTGTGAAAAGCATGCTCGTCGTGAAGCATGTCAGAATGATGCAGATTTGGTTTTCCGAAATAAGGCAAGAGCAATTCACTTTTTTTTCATCAGAGGGCCAGAGATATGAATGAGCAATAGGTTAAATTCACCTTCTTAAAGCATGCAAGCCAGTAATATAGGTAGCAAACCATCAGCTGAACTAAGATGTTGGGCACAAAATGTTATTTACATAGCAGGAAAAAATGCACAGTTACATACTCCCTCCGTTCCTAAATACTCCTATAAGTTTTTTTTCGAGATTCCAATAAGGGACTACATATGGAGCAAAATGAGTGAATCTACACTCTAAAATATGTCTATATACATCCGTGTGTAGTTTGCACTGAAATCTCTAAAAAGACTTATATTTAGAAACGGAGGGACTACATCTCTAGCAAGAAAAAGGAAATGGACATGTTAATCAAGACTGAAATAAAGAATGCATTCCAAATTACTTTGCTATTAGATATCAGCATATCAAAGATACATCAAGTTTCACTTGCAGACAATAGAAAAAACCTTAATCCAATTGAAGGTGAATAATCAAGAAACAACAATGGATATCAACTCTTTTTGACTTTTATAATCCAACTGAAGGTGAATAATCAAGAAACAACGATGGATCGATATCAACTCTATTTGACTTTTATAATCCATGGATAGCACACTTTCTTGAGAATACCTAGTGTATAGCTATTGAAGTTTGTCACTTCCTTCACATGACTACAACAGGAGGACCTGAAATGAAAAGGGTTTGAGTGCAACAAGCAGTAGTCTTATTACGTATAATAGCATGTCTATTCCATACAGTCAAGGCACTGCAGTAGACCAATCATCATGCTATCATGTCCCCGTGTGCCTGTGCACTTTATAAACGTTGATGCATTGTGAACATTAAAAGGGTTAACCGGGTGAACACACACAAAGTACAAATATGGTGCTTCCTGACTATGTCAAGATCGTGTGGACAAATGAACCATTTGATGCATGCTACTCATTAGAAACGCCAAACATGTGACACTAAATCATCACAAGGACATTGGACTGGGAAAAATGGAAGCAAAAAAGAAAAGCATCCAAAGTAATTCTGAACTGTTACTATATTGTTGAGTGATAGAACATGAGGCACTCAATCGAAAGACATAGACCACTTGTGAATTCCATATTGAATGACCAGAATACAAAGAAGAATGACTTTACCTTAACAGGGTTACTGAGATAAGCACGTTGTAGTTTGCTTACCTGCAAAGAAGAATCATAAGCTATTTATCAAAACAAAAACACACAGGTAGAAAGCCGTGAACTGCCCTTTAGAAAGAAAAAAAAGCTATTGATGAGTAGAAAGATCAGTGTTACATAAAGAGAGGCTCAGTTCAACACAATCAATATGATTATACGACAAACTATGAATCTTTGCATCATATCTCAAGAATTAAACTGTAATCACCGAATCAAGTGGTAAAAAGGGCATATCAATCTAATTCAACAATGGTCAACTGTTGATTTGTACTCCAAAGAGACAAAACGGTACCTAGACATTGTCAGATTACTATTGAACTATCAAGACGACTAAAAAATGTCAAGAATAGAACTAAATAAAGAGAAATAGTGTATTGTCTACTCACGCCAAGTCATGGCTTATGCTGACACATGCAACTAAATTTGTTGTTTCTGACTCAAGTTTGTAAACAGTGATCCATACCATAGGCAGGTAGATTAATGCAGAAGCACTACTATTGATTTAGATGTAGTAATTGCGTCAATCTGTGCCTTTTGGCAAATTCATGCATTATTACAATAGCCTTATGGTCCATCCATGAAACAAATCCCAAGCATATGAATTGAATGAGTTCCTGAAAGAAAATGGAAGAAACAAAGGGAAAATTGAGTATTATCTATATAAAATTCAGAGAACGAAATAGGAGAGCTGATTATTTTCAACAGGAAAAAGAGTGGAGTATAATACAGTTATCCTGCCTTTTCTATTAGAATCCCAATTAGCATAATAATGAGTCGCGGAAACACATATTCTCTAATATGTGATATATCATGGCTTGTTAAGACTTCTAATCCCATTACCCATCTATGGAACTTCAGAAACGGGAACATCTCAAAAATTTAGATGTGTGCCACAGATCAACCATGCCACACTACAATAGGTAGATATGCTTATCTGGAAAGCTAGAGAGCTGCATCAGTAGGCCAATAGAGAATCATAATAACAACGTGTAACAAGGGCTTTTACCGAAAGTTAATCGTTAATCTGCAGTCATACCACTCATTAAAATTAAAAATAATAAAACCTCATTCAGCTATGATTCAAGCAACACGAACAATTATCCGTGTAAGTTCACTTCTAGATCCTGCATTTATTTAGATAGGTGTTCTACCGGTAGTAGATTAAGTGTACAGAACTTCTAATTTCATGATAGGTGCTTACTGTATTATAATTGCCAGACTTTCAATATTCTTATCAGAAATTTACAATTTATCTCTCTAAAGAAATATGAAATTTTTTAGTCAACAAAATGATCAATCCAAGTCTATATAGAATAACTATTAGGACAAAGTACACAGACACACAATACACAACCAACAACAAGATCATGACTTAGGACGGTTGGTGTAGCCTGGGTGAAGTACATTCGGTGATGGTGCCCTGATTGGGATTTCAATAGATATGTCATGAATAAAGAAGAAAATAGCTCTACAGAATGCATTCAGGAATCTCTAAAAATACACCTTTTTTCTAGTTGCCTTCAATAAAACAAAATATATTGAATTAGATATGAACATTGCAGAGTAGAAGTATTCCTACAAATCATCAAGAATTAGAAAGCGATAGATCTCATAGGTGCACTCGCAGTCAAATTAGAAACACCTGAAGAGAAGGCAATGTGCAATACATTATGATAAGCACAAAAACAAAGCAGTTAAATTTTATCGCTGTTAACGGTGGCAGAGGTTCACCCGCAAAAAAAAAAACAGTGGCAGAGGTAGACTTATGTAATTTTGCGTAATAATGCCAAAATGGGCACAACCACAAGAAAACCTGGGTGTTCCTTTTCTTTTCGTATTTATTTTCCCTTACCCATGTGAGGCTAATTTTTTTTACAGCTAGCAAGTTCAGCATATACCTTCTGCAACGGCAGGTATAAAGTACGCTTTCTTCAAGTGCTTGCCTTCAGAGGATGCTAAACATCCGCTACTCTATCCAGCTAGAGGCTAAATTTGAGGACCACATTTGTTGGACTAAACTCGGGTCAAAAGCAAACAGGCAAACAATTCACTCTTGATGAACAAAAATAAATACACGATCTATTATGCAAAGGACAGTACGGGTTAGCTACATCTGATTTATTATGCAACAACAGAACAGCTAGCTCTTTTTGTTGCCAACGAACGCCTAGCTCTGAAGCATGCCTAGGCATGCACTTAGGCAAGATAAGCGCTAGTCAGTGGGAAAACACAATTAATAGCTAGCATTTTTTCCCTAAATAAAAGGATTTGAAAAGCATGTAAAGTATGTAAAATTTGGGGAAAGGGTAGACAAACAGAAGAGGTGGTTTATGTAGGTCATTGACAATGTTATGCATGATTATGAAGCAATTTATTCTCTCTAAGCTAAACCATTCTCAAAGTAAATACGGAAGAACACCAATAATAACATAATGACCATGTATCATGGAAAGAAGGCTCATTAGCCAAGTAATATTATTTTTGATGCATCAGATATACAAACTGAAACTAAATTAAACTCAGGGCTAACATAACCATTTGACAGACTGGGAATAGAGCAGCTTGAAAGACACAGAAGCAGAGACACACAAAGAGAGACTACTTACATTCAAACCACTACACCGAGCTCTTCAAAGTGTTGATGCTAATTGCCAATCACAAAAGTTTCCTGCAGGGCATAATATAGAAAAGCACGGTATTCCATTCAATGTGTGTCTTCATGAAACTGTAAATAACTTATCAAAGCTTAAGCATGCTGCAGAATGCTAGATTGCTAGTCATCCTTTTATATTTAAAACAACCTGAAGAGAGAAAGAACCTAGCAAGATATGAGGGTGGGTGTGATTACATATTCCAAGACTAAAAGGTATGAAAAAAAAAGGAAACTACCACAACAAAAAATGATAAATAATATCCTAATGATCCCTAATCCTCCAATACCAATACTCGTAAAGGCATCATTGTATTATGCAGAGCAAGCGAGCTGCTATAAATGAAATTTAATATGAGCAATTGAGCATTTGGTAGACCAAAAACGATATCGAAAATCAGTAAATAAATGTACATATCTCATTCCTATTCTGCAACAGAGAAAAATAGAACACACCAGCCAAAGTGACAAATCAGTCTTTATGTGTGAAGGCTGGAGGCTATATTCTAATAAGTGAGAATCCATCAAAGCAAAAGAAATTCAAGATTGTCATTCCTATAAATGTAGGTGAAATAAAGCTCCACATTCAGTATGATATTCTAATTTCTTTTTGGACATATAACAAGGAAAGTCACAAATTGAAAATTCACTTCAAACCACATTTTTTTAACTATGAGCTTGTCAGAAGTTCATTTGTGCCACTTTGTCTTCATGAGCTCACCTCGGTCACTTCCCTCATCAGTGACCTATGCCATCTCACAACGTCAAACGCATCCATTCATGGCGGAGGATATATCCTCGACCACTACAACTGAAAAGGAAACATAAACGAATTAAATAAGCATGTAAAGAAAATAAAAGAAAATTGTGCTTCAAAAGAACCAGGTCCATACGCCTTGAGATGGTTCAACAAAGCAGTAGCATGGCAAGGATCAAAGATAGAACTTCATGTCACACTATGGTCATGCAACACTGAAACGAAAAAAGGGGCATTGAAGACAGCTGACCTCAATGCAAATTTTTTTTGCCGAGTGGGGCAACACTGCTACCAGATTTTGTTTCAGACTTTCAGGTCTAAGCATCCACAAAAGTAATTAGTAGTCTTAAGGTTCAGTTGCAAGCTCAAAGCTGGAACTTTACGCATCTAGTGATTACTTTAATCCCGAGCTAACCTCTACAAAATTTTGGTGTCTAGATCCGCCCCTACTATCGATTGCATGTTTGCAGAGTGCTCATCGACATGTCTTGGGCGGGAATCAAGAAGGATGTTCGAAATTTTACTTTTACAGCTGAATAGATTACCATTGCCGAATCACAGGTTCTTTTCCACATCTGCGTCACATCAATCCTATCCACCTCTCGCTTCAATCCTCACTTTTGTCATCAACATCTGTCCATGGGTGCCTAGATCTGGCGGCTCTAATCTTTCATCTTCACTCGCACCAGGGGTCGCGGCGCTCCGACGACTGCTACTGACAAACTCCATCAGTCCAACTCTACTTCGTCCAACGCCGGCTAGTTTGTGCAGCCTACGGTGTGTCTTGTTGGCAGTAACATCATGAGGTTTGATGTTTGATCATGCTTGCCTTCCACCTTATTTGCATACAGGGTGCTTGAGAAATTTACGAGGAGAAAATTGCCCCCTTTTTGGTTTACTACTTTAACATAGCATCAGTTTATCCAAAGTGAGCAACAAAACTAACATAAGTTGTTGCAAGTGCCGTTGCCGCTGCTGTTGCGGGCAATATATTATGAACCCACGGTTAAATTTTGCGGTCTAGATGATAGGAAAAGGCACCAAACTAGAATATGTCCTTCGCTCATTTTCTATTTAAACTTGGCTAGCTCTATTGCAACTCAGGTGGTGCTTGATGCATTACAGAACTGATGAGAAATTTCCTTGTGCATTGATTAATGGGTGTGGCTAGATATCAGTCGACTGAGACTTAACCAAGTCTCAGCCAAGTGGCACAACATATAAAAAGGAAGAAAGAAAAAAATAAAAGGAAATTTTGCACGGATCTCCTTGTAAGATCTCACGAATATAGCATCGACTGAGACTTCGTTAAGTCTCAGTCGACTGAGATTTAGCAATCCCGTTGATTAATTAGATGGTTATGATCCTCAACAATAGTTGTCACTCTCACTTGCAAGTGACAATAGCTGTCTTTTTTATGTTAAAACTATTACTGTTAACACTGATTTTGGAGCATGTCAGTCCACACAGTCATTTAGTCACTGTTTTTCCTGCGTTAGGTATGTATTATGAAAACAAGAAGCTGAAATAGAGAAGTGAAGAGATGGTACTCCATTATATGGATACTGCCCCTGATGATAAACACTCGTGGTATGTGGCTCAGCCTTCATGTATGCTGTTATTGTGTTGTTGCTTGAACTCTTGATTCTATCATAATTTCAAATGGTCAAGCGACCTTGGAAAGTGTATTGAAGTTGCAGCCTATATGCTAGGAAATTACTTGACAATAGCTCGAGGCTGCCTAAGGTGTGGACCCTTTCTTAGTTTGACATAATCTAATGGCTACCATTTAACAATAATTAGAGACCACCAAAATTAACGACCAGATCTTTCTGATTTTAGTGGGATTTTCCAGCATACTTCTTTTTTTTCTGGTTAGCCCGTAATGTACTTTTAATATATAATAGATGTGAACTGAAAAATGTTAATTTATTACTTTTCCTACCAACACTTGTGTTATAATTTCTGGCCATATTTTTTTTTTTTGCGAGGGAGTTTATGGCCATATAATTCCTCCATGTTTCATGCCTTGGGATAAAATGAAACAACTTGGTAACAACAAGTCACATGAGATTGTGAATTGTGTCAATACTCTTATGTTTTTAAATTAAAGAAATCTAATAACTTGGATAAATGTATAAAAAAATTATACACAAATAGTATGAGGTGGTTCACAACTTTGAGGATAATTCATAAACAGTTGCCATCTATCCATGACCTCTTGGAAAAAAACGAGTTAAAAAATCATAGCATATAGTTGAAATTGATAAAAATAACATTGTCGGCGCGTACGGACATATACGTGTACATTTCGATTGGCACTGAAAATTTCAATAAATTATAGTTCAGGGTGATTTCGGCATACTATTCAACTCCTTTCTGTAAAACCGGCTTGCCTACAATGAAAAATTAATGATAAATAGATTGTGCTAGCTGCTTATGTAGTAAATATTTCCCATCTAAGATTCTCCAATGGTCTTTCGTATCTACCGTCAGATACAAAACTACTTCAAAATTGATTTTTCACGCCTTTCCATCTAGTAGTACTCATGCTGCTTACTTTGCACATGCAGGGCGGACCTGCTTGCACGAGCCGTAGCAGTACATTTTAAGTCTTGGCTAGCTGCAGTGGCTCGAGTGATATAACCCTTTTTGCAATGACTCGTACGTACGCATGCATGAGGCGCGCCGTCCGTCCTGCAGCCATGCATGAGTGTACCGCTGATCGTCAGCAACGTCGACATTTTTAGCAGCTCGCCACGCTGCTTAATTTGGACATGCAGGACAGACCTACATGTGCGAGCCGTAGCAGTACATTTAAGTCTCGGCTAGCTGCAGTGAAGTTTTTGGGCCACTTTATAAGCCGTACGTGCGCGCCCGTACGCTGTCTTTTAAAGCACCGTATAAGGCTGTCAATGGTGAAGGCCTGAGCCACTGCAGTACAGCGTACGTGTGCGCCCGTACGCTGTCTTTTAAAGCACCGTATAAGGCTGTCAATGGTGGGCATCGGAGTGCGCAGCTGCATCTGAGGCGTAGGCTGGAGGCGGAGTCAGCGACGTGATGTCGCGGGGAGAAGACGGCAGCGAGTCGAGGGCACCGCCGCAGTGGGGTCGGAACGCCGGTACACTTATTCTCCTTGACGCTGGCACCACCACCCGACCGACGCCGAAAGAAAACGTACCCCAAGCCGAGGGCGCTGATCCGGGGCTCCCCATCTCTCCCGCCGCCGTAGCAGCAACCGGAGAGGGGAGCAGCCCATGTCCTGGCCGGCGGCCGACCGAGCGAACTCTTCCTCCTTCTTGGGCACTTTGGTTTTTACTAGTGGTATTTTGAAACTTTTGGTTTTCATTAATGGTGTTTTGACTATTCCCTCTTTTAAATTTGAAGATGTATGTTTAATTGTAAAATATGTGCACAAAAAGCAGAAACTTAGAGAGTGGTGAGCTGCCGAGTGCTAGCAAGTAGAAAACAAACACGTCTGTGTCTACACTGAAAAGGATCCGAGGCTCTGAGGAAGAAAAGTCAGCCTGTGAAGCGACATCAATTGTATCAGCGCGTCTCACGCTCGTGCTGGCGCTCTTTAAGACGGAGGCCGGACGTTCGGCAGCCAAGCCAACCAGCAGAACGGTCCCCATGTAGTAAAGTCCAAAAACTTAAAAGAAAACGACTCGCCATCTCCTCCTTCCTGCAAAGTGCAACCGGGGATCACCCCATCCCATTCGAACACACTGCAAGACCTAGTTTTTCCTCATTATCCATCTCATCCAGGCCAAGCTCGTGTCCTGCCTCTAGATCTAGTTCGCAGTCTGCCTCCTCGATTCCGGATCGAGCTCGCTCGCCTCCGCTCCGCAGTCCGCACCTCGCGCCATGTCCTCCATTACGAGCTCTCCTCCTGGCCTGGGTGCAGGCGAGCACGACCCATGTATGGTTTGACCGGCCGCCTCACTCCACCGAGCTGTTGTTCTGTCATCACTCCGAGACCTTCTCCTCCGCTCTTTTTGGAGAATTCGCTGCGTATATTTCACCATCAGGAAATCATACAAAGATCCGTACATACGCAGCGAAATGCGCAATGGATACAGAGGGGACACGAATCCTGACACAACAGCACATAGACACCCAAAAGAAAGAAAAATACAATCGCGTCCCTGAAAGCCTCTGGACTGAACCGCATCAATTTCCGGATTAAGCAACGACATTCCCGCCATTCCTGCACATACAAATTTCAAACATAGTGCCACAATTAATACAAATTTCAAACTTAGTGCCACATTTAATACAAATTTTAAACATAGTCCACACTTAATACAAATTTCAACATAGTGCCACAATTAATACAAATTTCAAACATAGTGCCACACTTAATACAAAGTTCAACATAGTTCCACACTGAATATAAATTTAGAACTTAGTGTCACACTTAATACAAATTTAGAACTTAGTGTCACACTTAATACAAATTTAGAACTTAATGCCACACTGAATACAAATTTAGAACTTAGTGTCGCACTGAATACAAATTTAGAACTTAGTGCAGCCTAGCTTCTTCCTCTCGCTCTTCCTCCTCTTCCTCCTCTGCCTCCTCGTCCCCGGTTGCCTCGTCCACGCCCAGTACCACTGGCAGTGACGAAAGTGGGACAATTAGTGTCCCTATGGCCAAATTCATTGCATAAAATGCATTGCATAGTGGGGCCTCCCGCTTCAGATTCATCCATATCATTCCGGATGCGCTGACATTGTCGTCTACCTCTACTTGTACGCATATTCCCTGGGTCTGGAATGTACCGCCTTTCAACAGGATTAACGGTGTTGAAGTTACCCATTGAGCGAAATCCCAGCAACTCACCCGTCCAGGTATTGAGGACGGACTCTTTCAGAAAATATGGAGACACAAACGAGATTGCGTCCATTCCAAGCTGCTCGCAAGCAGCAAGTACATGGGAGCATGGTAGGTGAAGCAACTTCGGTTTGTTGCATGTGCACTCACACGTTGGCCAGACTTCATTTCCAATTTTCACCTCATGCGTCCCCAGCTCATTTGCACATCCGAATTTGTTGTTAGCTAAGCGGACCTCAAACCTTCTTTCTTGATTACCAATGGGGACTACAGTGTGTGACCTGGCTTTTTCCATCTTTTCTTCCATGTACTTCATAATCCTTTCACAGTAACGTGTGCTTGGGTTGTTCAAGATATGTTGCTCTGCTTTTTGACGTCTATCTCTGAAGTACTTCACGGTGCCATAGAAAATACCCTCAACGATGGCTGTAAGTGGCAATGCCCGGTTTCCTCTGAGGACAAAGTTGTATGTTTCTGCGAGGTTGGTAGTCATGACACTGTACCTTGCTCCATGTGTGTCATGCAGCAAAGACCACCTCTCCAGAGGCTCATGCTCTATCCACTGCTCGAAGGTTTTAATCGACCTCCCGAGCCTTCTCCTAGTACCAGGTGGGTCAAATCCTGGCAAGTCACAAAGCCCAACAGGCTCCTCCTCCACGGCCGATGTTCCTGTTGCTAACTGTGCTGCTACTGCTTCAACATGTGCCCTCACCGCTGCATCTCTTGCAACTTTCCTGTCCCTAACGTGTCTCTGCGTGCACACATTAAGTCTGTCACGTATCAAATTATACTTCCATAGCTGGTTCTGCTTGCAGAGTTTTTTGAATAGATTCATCAGGCTCTTATTTCTGAACTGCGAGAAGAAATTAGCCCCCAGATAGCGCATGCACCAACGGCTCTGCAAGTCCTGCCATGGAGTTTGTTCCTCAGGGCCAGGGTTTGTCAGTGTCTTTATCGCACTGAGTATACCTGCATGCCTGTCATGAAGGATGCACACATTGGGCTTATCCTTCACAACTGATATTTTCAGTTGCCTGAAGAACCATGTCCAACTTCCAATGTTCTCACTCTCAACAAAAGCAAATGCGAGTGGGACTACTTGATTTTGGCCGTCTTGACCAATGGCTGTCAGGATCTGACCCTTGTACTTGCTAGTGAGAAAAGTGCCATCTACACATATCACCGGTCGACAGTGCCTGAAAGCTTCGATGCATACACCGAAAGAGAAGAACAGTCGATGCAGCACCCTCACAGTTGGGAACTCTGGCATGAAGAGGTCTTCGATGTCGACATAGGTGCCCGGATTCCGGTCCTTCAGCGTGTGGAGGAGCCCGACAACTGAGTCATATGCATCGAAATAAGAACCAAATCTGCTCTCAAGCGCCCTTTGCTTAGCCCTCCAAGCCTTGCCGTAAGAAATTCTGTACTTGAACCTGACGAAGACTTTTGTCTGGATAGCCTTAACTTCCATCGCTTTGCTCTCCACTATCTCACTGTAAAACAACCTCGCAATAAGCGTGGATGAAAGGTTGGGATGATCTTGAGGGATGCAGGGAATAAGACATGTGTGATGAACTAGGTCACTGATCACCCAACTTGTGCCATACTTAGGGAGATAGCCGTGCACCCTGGCAGGACAACCTGCATTCTTGCATACCATTGTCAAGTTTTTCTGACTGGACACCTCAGCTATGAAAACCCTTTGCGTGGACATTGCCCAATTTATTATTGCGTGCTTCAGAGCTTCTTTGTTGGGATACATAGCACCCGTCGCAATGTTGTTTTGGTGATATTGCCAGGCAGAATCATGACCATCGTTCACGGTCATTGCAGATGAGAAGTCATGATTCCAATAAGCAGGAATCGGGACCTCCTCTGCATTTTCTTCTTCATCTGACTCGTCAGAATTATCTGCATGACCACTATCAATATCGGTGTCTTCTTCTTCCATGATGTTCTGCATGTGCCCATCTACCTCGTCAGCGTCCGCCTCGCCACTGTAATAACCATCGGCATTTCCTCCTTCTACCTGACTACTCTGCCCTTGTTCGTAACCATCATCTCCAGCATTTGACATAAATAACATCATCCCGTCACTGCTTTGCCCAGGATCGTTACCACCCTGGCCTTCAGGCGCAATTACCTCCTTCACAACGGGAAGCACTAAGGCACAAGGATTGCATCCCCTGCTTTCGCAACCTTGTAACCAGCGCACCCACTGAGAATCCCGCTCTACTGGCCTCAAATAGAAGAAAACGTTCGAACTTGACCGGGTCCACAATGCATGAACACCCACGGTGTGCGTTTCAGTATTCAGCCCTAAACATGCTGTCACCCATTCTTTCAACTGACTAAGAGACCATGTTTGAGGGTCGGTCAGTGCCATCTCTATGTGCTCAAATTCACTCAGATCAACCCCAATCTCATTTGTTTGGACATTACCAGGACCGTAGAAAAATATGAACTTCACTAAATCAGACATCTCGGCTCACCTATAAAATTATTTAACATGGACAGACAACTGTTAAACAACATGACAAACAACAAATATTCGCACTCCTAAATATTTGACAAGTACATATATTACGGAATATTAACGAAGCTAAATATTGAAACAACTTAATATATTATGGATATTACCGGAGCAACTAAAAATACTGACAAACCTAAATATTTGACATGCACATATAACACGGAATATTACCGGAGCAACTAAAAATACTGACAGACCTAAATATTTGACATGCACATATAACACGGAATATTACCGGAGCAACTAAAAATACTGACAGACCTAAATATTTGACATGCACATATAACACGGAATATTACCGGAGCAACTAAAATACTGACAGACCTAAATATTTGACATGCACATATAACACGGAATATTACCGGAGCAACTAAAAATACTGACAGACCTAAATATTTGACATGCACATATAATACGGAATATTACCGGAGCAACTAAAAATACTGACAGACCTAAACATTAATTTTTCAAAATATCTACAACTAAGAGAAATTTTTTGACGACATAGTTATACCTTCGACGCGAGTGCCACTGCTTCTTGCTCCTCTCTTCAACTCAGCCGCACCTCCTCCTCCTCCTCACCACCTCTTCCTCCCCAGCAGCACCTCCTCCTCACCACCACCTCCACCATGGCTGAACCACCTCCACCATGGCTCCTCCTCACCTCACTTGTACGAGAAAAAAAACTATCCTATTGGAAAAAAAAATACCGTAGGCCGCCGGGGTTGGCTATGATCTACTCTTTCTGTGGGTTGGATGCAAAAATGGATGGACCAGCGAGGAGATCGACGCGGGGTTGCGAGAGACAGAGACAGAAACGAGAGAGAGAGAGCATGCACGAAGAGGAAGAAGAAGAGCTCACGGGCAGCGAAGGAGAGAAGGAGAAAAGCAGGGAAGGGAGAAAAGCGCGCGGTGGGTGGGAGGGGCCCTGTCGGCCACGCCCTGGCCGATTGGATGGCCTGTCGGCTGCGCCGGGGCCGACTGGAGCCCTGTCGGCTGGCCCCAGCCGACTGCAGCTCCCCAGGCCGACTGACGAATCCAATGCGAGGGGCGACGTGTTCGGGCGAATCACAGGCTGCCACGTGGCCTGTCGGCTTAGCTCCAGCCGACTGAAACCTGTCGGCTTAGCTCCAGCCGACTGGGTTATATTTTTGAAAATTTTCAAATTTGTATATTATTTCTGTAATTTATAAAAAAAAATGTATTATTTAAAAAAAATTAGCTTCTTAGTTTGACATAATCTAATGGCTACCATTTAACAATAATTAGAGACCACCAAAATTAACGACCAGATCTTTCTGATTTTAGTGGGATTTTCCAGCATACTTTTTTTTTTCTGGTTAGCCCGTAATGTACTTTTAATATATAATAGATGTGAACTGAAAAATGTTAATTTATTACTTTTCCTACCAACAATTGTGTTATAATTTCTGGCCATATTTTTTTTTTTGCGAGGGAGTTTCTGGCCATATAATTCCTCCATGTTGGGCGGACCTGCTTGCACGAGCCGTAGCAGTACATTTTAAGTCTTGGCTAGCTGCAGTGGCTCGAGTGATATAACCCTTTTTGCAATGACTCGTACGTACGCATGCATGAGGCGCGCCGTCCGTCCTGCAGCCATGCATGAGTGTACCGCTGATCGTCAGCAACGTCGACATTTTTAGCAGCTCGCCACGCTGCTTAATTTGGACATGCAGGACAGACCTACATGTGCGAGCCGTAGCAGTACATTTAAGTCTCGGCTAGCTGCAGTGAAGTTTTTGGGCCACTTTATAAGCCGTACGTGCGCGCCCGTACGCTGTCTTTTAAAGCACCGTATAAGGCTGTCAATGGTGAAGGCCTGAGCCACTGCAGTACAGCGTACGTGTGCGCCCGTACGCTGTCTTTTAAAGCACCGTATAAGGCTGTCAATGGTGGGCATCGGAGTGCGCAGCTGCATCTGAGGCGTAGGCTGGAGGCGGAGTCAGCGACGTGATGTCGCGGGGAGAAGACGGCAGCGAGTCGAGGGCACCGCCGCAGTGGGGTCGGAACGCCGGTACACTTATTCTCCTTGACGCTGGCACCACCACCCGACCGACGCCGAAAGAAAACGTACCCCAAGCCGAGGGCGCTGATCCGGGGCTCCCCATCTCTCCTGCCGCCGTAGCAGCAACCGGAGAGGGGAGCAGCCCATGTCCTGGCCGGCGGCCGACCGAGCGAACTCTTCCTCCTTCTTGGGCACTTTGGTTTTTACTAGTGGTATTTTGAAACTTTTGGTTTTCATTAATGGTGTTTTGACTATTCCCTCTTTTAAATTTGAAGATGTATGTTTAATTGTAAAATATGTGCACAAAAAGCAGAAACTTAGAGAGTGGTGAGCTGCCGAGTGCTAGCAAGTAGAAAACAAACACGTCTGTGTCTACACTGAAAAGGATCCGAGGCTCTGAGGAAGAAAAGTCAGCCTGTGAAGCGACATCAATTGTATCAGCGCGTCTCACGCTCGTGCTGGCGCTCTAAGACGGAGGCCGGACGTTCGGCAGCCAAGCCAACCAGCAGAACGGTCCCCATGTAGTAAAGTCCAAAAACTTAAAAGAAAACGACTCGCCATCTCCTCCTTCCTGCAAAGTGCAACCGGGGATCACCCCATCCCATTCGAACACACTGCAAGACCTAGTTTTTCCTCATTATCCATCTCATCCAGGCCAAGCTCGTGTCCTGCCTCTAGATCTAGTTCGCAGTCTGCCTCCTCGATTCCGGATCGAGCTCGCTCGCCTCCGCTCCGCAGTCCGCACCTCGCGCCATGTCCTCCATTACGAGCTCTCCTCCTGGCCTGGGTGCAGGCGAGCACGACCCATGTATGGTTTGACCGGCCGCCTCACTCCACCGAGCTGTTGTTCTGTCATCACTCCGAGACCTTCTCCTCCGCTCTTTTTGGAGAATTCGCTGCGTATATTTCACCATCAGGAAATCATACAAAGATCCGTACATACGCAGCGAAATGCGCAATGGATACAGAGGGGACACGAATCCTGACACAACAGCACATAGACACCCAAAAGAAAGAAAAATACAATCGCGTCCCTGAAAGCCTCTGGACTGAACCGCATCAATTTCCGGATTAAGCAACGACATTCCCGCCATTCCTGCACATACAAATTTCAAACATAGTGCCACAATTAATACAAATTTCAAACTTAGTGCCACATTTAATACAAATTTTAAACATAGTCCACACTTAATACAAATTTCAACATAGTGCCACAATTAATACAAATTTCAAACATAGTGCCACACTTAATACAAAGTTCAACATAGTTCCACACTGAATATAAATTTAGAACTTAGTGTCACACTTAATACAAATTTAGAACTTAGTGTCACACTTAATACAAATTTAGAACTTAATGCCACACTGAATACAAATTTAGAACTTAGTGTCGCACTGAATACAAATTTAGAACTTAGTGCAGCCTAGCTTCTTCCTCTCGCTCTTCCTCCTCTTCCTCCTCTGCCTCCTCGTCCCCGGTTGCCTCGTCCACGCCCAGTACCACTGGCAGTGACGAAAGTGGGACAATTAGTGTCCCTATGGCCAAATTCATTGCATAAAATGCATTGCATAGTGGGGCCTCCCGCTTCAGATTCATCCATATCATTCCGGATGCGCTGACATTGTAGTCTACCTCTACTTGTACGCATATTCCCTGGGTCTGGAATGTACCGCCTTTCAACAGGATTAACGGTGTTGAAGTTACCCATTGAGCGAAATCCCAGCAACTCACCCGTCCAGGTATTGAGGACGGACTCTTTCAGAAAATATGGAGACACAAACGAGATTGCGTCCATTCCAAGCTGCCCGCAAGCAGCAAGTACATGGGAGCATGGTAGGTGAAGCAACTTCGGTTTGTTGCATGTGCACTCACACGTTGGCCAGACTTCATTTCCAATTTTCACCTCATGCGTCCCCAGCTCATTTGCACATCCGAATTTGTTGTTAGCTAAGCGGACCTCAAACCTTCTTTCTTGATTACCAATGGGGACTACAGTGTGTGACCTGGCTTTTTCCATCTTTTCTTCCATGTACTTCATAATCCTTTCACAGTAACGTGTGCTTGGGTTGTTCAAGATATGTTGCTCTGCTTTTTGACGTCTATCTCTGAAGTACTTCACGGTGCCATAGAAAATACCCTCAACGATGGCTGTAAGTGGCAATGCCCGGTTTCCTCTGAGGACAAAGTTGTATGTTTCTGCGAGGTTGGTAGTCATGACACTGTACCTTGCTCCATGTGTGTCATGCAGCAAAGACCACCTCTCCAGAGGCTCATGCTCTATCCACTGCTCGAAGGTTTTAATCGACCTCCCGAGCCTTCTCCTAGTACCAGGTGGGTCAAATCCTGGCAAGTCACAAAGCCCAACAGGCTCCTCCTCCACGGCCGATGTTCCTGTTGCTAACTGTGCTGCTACTGCTTCAACATGTGCCCTCACCGCTGCATCTCTTGCAACTTTCCTGTCCCTAACGTGTCTCTGCGTGCACACATTAAGTCTGTCACGTATCAAATTATACTTCCATAGCTGGTTCTGCTTGCAGAGTTTTTTGAATAGATTCATCAGGCTCTTATTTCTGAACTGCGAGAAGAAATTAGCCCCCAGATAGCGCATGCACCAACGGCTCTGCAAGTCCTGCCATGGAGTTTGTTCCTCAGGGCCAGGGTTTGTCAGTGTCTTTATCGCACTGAGTATACCTGCATGCCTGTCATGAAGGATGCACACATTGGGCTTATCCTTCACAACTGATATTTTCAGTTGCCTGAAGAACCATGTCCAACTTCCAATGTTCTCACTCTCAACAAAAGCAAATGCGAGTGGGACTACTTGATTTTGGCCGTCTTGACCAATGGCTGTCAGGATCTGACCCTTGTACTTGCTAGTGAGAAAAGTGCCATCTACACATATCACCGGTCGACAGTGCCTGAAAGCTTCGATGCATACACCGAAAGAGAAGAACAGTCGATGCAGCACCCTCACAGTTGGGAACTCTGGCATGAAGAGGTCTTCGATGTCGACATAGGTGCCCGGATTCCGGTCCTTCAGCGTGTGGAGGAGCCCGACAACTGAGTCATATGCATCGAAATAAGAACCAAATCTGCTCTCAAGCGCCCTTTGCTTAGCCCTCCAAGCCTTGCCGTAAGAAATTCTGTACTTGAACCTGACGAAGACTTTTGTCTGGATAGCCTTAACTTCCATCGCTTTGCTCTCCACTATCTCACTGTAAAACAACCTCGCAATAAGCGTGGATGAAAGGTTGGGATGATCTTGAGGGATGCAGGGAATAAGACATGTGTGATGAACTAGGTCACTGATCACCCAACTTGTGCCATACTTAGGGAGATAGCCGTGCACCCTGGCAGGACAACCTGCATTCTTGCATACCATTGTCAAGTTTTTCTGACTGGACACCTCAGCTATGAAAACCCTTTGCGTGGACATTGCCCAATTTATTATTGCGTGCTTCAGAGCTTCTTTGTTGGGATACATAGCACCCGTCGCAATGTTGTTTTGGTGATATTGCCAGGCAGAATCATGACCATCGTTCACGGTCATTGCAGATGAGAAGTCATGATTCCAATAAGCAGGAATCGGGACCTCCTCTGCATTTTCTTCTTCATCTGACTCGTCAGAATTATCTGCATGACCACTATCAATATCGGTGTCTTCTTCTTCCATGATGTTCTGCATGTGCCCATCTACCTCGTCAGCGTCCGCCTCGCCACTGTAATAACCATCGGCATTTCCTCCTTCTACCTGACTACTCTGCCCTTGTTCGTAACCATCATCTCCAGCATTTGACATAAATAACATCATCCCGTCACTGCTTTGCCCAGGATCGTTACCACCCTGGCCTTCAGGCGCAATTACCTCCTTCACAACGGGAAGCACTAAGGCACAAGGATTGCATCCCCTGCTTTCGCAACCTTGTAACCAGCGCACCCACTGAGAATCCCGCTCTACTGGCCTCAAATAGAAGAAAACGTTCGAACTTGACCGGGTCCACAATGCATGAACACCCACGGTGTGCGTTTCAGTATTCAGCCCTAAACATGCTGTCACCCATTCTTTCAACTGACTAAGAGACCATGTTTGAGGGTCGGTCAGTGCCACCTCTATGTGCTCAAATTCACTCAGATCAACCCCAATCTCATTTGTTTGGACATTACCAGGACCGTAGAAAAATATGAACTTCACTAAATCAGACATCTCGGCTCACCTATAAAATTATTTAACATGGACAGACAACTGTTAAACAACATGACAAACAACAAATATTCGCACTCCTAAATATTTGACAAGTACATATATTACGGAATATTAACGAAGCTAAATATTGAAACAACTTAATATATTATGGATATTACCGGAGCAACTAAAAATACTGACAAACCTAAATATTTGACATGCACATATAACACGGAATATTACCGGAGCAACTAAAAATACTGATAGACCTAAATATTTGACATGCACATATAACACGGAATATTACCGGAGCAACTAAAAATACTGACAGACCTAAATATTTGACATGCACATATAACACGGAATATTACCGGAGCAACTAAAAATACTGACAGACCTAAATATTTGACATGCACATATAACACGGAATATTACTGGAGCAACTAAAAATACTGACAGACCTAAATATTTGACATGCACATATAATACGGAATATTACCGGAGCAACTAAAAATACTGACAGACCTAAACATTAATTTTTCAAAATATCTACAACTAAGAGAAATTTTTTGACGACATAGTTATACCTTCGACGCGAGTGCCACTGCTTCTTGCTCCTCTCTTCAACTCAGCCGCACCTCCTCCTCCTCCTCACCACCTCTTCCTCCCCAGCAGCACCTCCTCCTCACCACCACCTCCACCATGGCTGAACCACCTCCACCATGGCTCCTCCTCACCTCACTTGTACGAGAAAAAAAACTATCCTATTGGAAAAAAAAATACCGTAGGCCGCCGGGGTTGGCTATGATCTACTCTTTCTGTGGGTTGGATGCAAAAATGGATGGACCAGCGAGGAGATCGACGCGGGGTTGCGAGAGACAGAGACAGAAACGAGAGAGAGAGAGCATGCACGAAGAGGAAGAAGAAGAGCTCACGGGCAGCGAAGGAGAGAAGGAGAAAAGCAGGGAAGGGAGAAAAGCGCGCGGTGGGTGGGAGGGGCCCTGTCGGCCACGCCCTGGCCGATTGGATGGCCTGTCGGCTGCGCCGGGGCCGACTAGAGCCCTGTCGGCTGGCCCCAGCCGACTGCAGCTCCCCAGGCCGACTGACGAATCCAATGCGAGGGGCGACGTGTTCGGGCGAATCACAGGCTGCCACGTGGCCTGTCGGCTTAGCTCCAGCCGACTGAAACCTGTCGGCTTAGCTCCAGCCGACTGGGTTATATTTTTGAAAATTTTCAAATTTGTATATTATTTCTGTAATTTATAAAAAAAAATGTATTATTTAAAAAAAATTAGCTTCTTAGTTTGACATAATCTAATGGCTACCATTTAACAATAATTAGAGACCACCAAAATTAACGACCAGATCTTTCTGATTTTAGTGGGATTTTCCAGCATACTTCTTTTTTTTCTGGTTAGCCCGTAATGTACTTTTAATATATAATAGATGTGAACTGAAAAATGTTAATTTATTACTTTTCCTACCAACAATTGTGTTATAATTTCTGGCCATATTTTTTTTTTGCGAGGGAGTTTCTGGCCATATAATTCCTCCATGTTGGGCGGACCTGCTTGCACGAGCCGTAGCAGTACATTTTAAGTCTTGGCTAGCTGCAGTGGCTCGAGTGATATAACCCTTTTTGCAATGACTCGTACGTACGCATGCATGAGGCGCGCCGTCCGTCCTGCAGCCATGCATGAGTGTACCGCTGATCGTCAGCAACGTCGACATTTTTAGCAGCTCGCCACGCTGCTTAATTTGGACATGCAGGACAGACCTACATGTGCGAGCCGTAGCAGTACATTTAAGTCTCGGCTAGCTGCAGTGAAGTTTTTGGGCCACTTTATAAGCCGTACGTGCGCGCCCGTACGCTGTCTTTTAAAGCACCGTATAAGGCTGTCAATGGTGAAGGCCTGAGCCACTGCAGTACAGCGTACGTGTGCGCCCGTACGCTGTCTTTTAAAGCACCGTATAAGGCTGTCAATGGTGGGCATCGGAGTGCGCAGCTGCATCTGAGGCGTAGGCTGGAGGCGGAGTCAGCGACGTGATGTCGCGGGGAGAAGACGGCAGCGAGTCGAGGGCACCGCCGCAGTGGGGTCGGAACGCCGGTACACTTATTCTCCTTGACGCTGGCACCACCACCCGACCGACGCCGAAAGAAAACGTACCCCAAGCCGAGGGCGCTGATCCGGGGCTCCCCATCTCTCCCGCCGCCGTAGCAGCAACCGGAGAGGGGAGCAGCCCATGTCCTGGCCGGCGGCCGACCGAGCGAACTCTTCCTCCTTCTTGGGCACTTTGGTTTTTACTAGTGGTATTTTGAAACTTTTGGTTTTCATTAATGGTGTTTTGACTATTCCCTCTTTTAAATTTGAAGATGTATGTTTAATTGTAAAATATGTGCACAAAAAGCAGAAACTTAGAGAGTGGTGAGCTGCCGAGTGCTAGCAAGTAGAAAACAAACACGTCTGTGTCTACACTGAAAAGGATCCGAGGCTCTGAGGAAGAAAAGTCAGCCTGTGAAGCGACATCAATTGTATCAGCGCGTCTCACGCTCGTGCTGGCGCTCTTTAAGACGGAGGCCGGACGTTCGGCAGCCAAGCCAACCAGCAGAACGGTCCCCATGTAGTAAAGTCCAAAAACTTAAAAGAAAACGACTCGCCATCTCCTCCTTCCTGCAAAGTGCAACCGGGGATCACCCCATCCCATTCGAACACACTGCAAGACCTAGTTTTTCCTCATTATCCATCTCATCCAGGCCAAGCTCGTGTCCTGCCTCTAGATCTAGTTCGCAGTCTGCCTCCTCGATTCCGGATCGAGCTCGCTCGCCTCCGCTCCGCAGTCCGCACCTCGCGCCATGTCCTCCATTACGAGCTCTCCTCCTGGCCTGGGTGCAGGCGAGCACGACCCATGTATGGTTTGACCGGCCGCCTCACTCCACCGAGCTGTTGTTCTGTCATCACTCCGAGACCTTCTCCTCCGCCTTCTTCCCCGACGCAGGTGAGCAGCTTCGCGGCCCAAGCCGGCCGTCTCTCTCCCTCTCTCTTGTCCGATGCATTATTTTCATTTCTCTTTCCATCTACCATTGGCACTTAAATCTCCCTTTTATTCGTGTCTAGAGGTCTCCCGATGGAACACACTCACGTTGCCGACATTGCTCGCCGCTGCCGCTGGACCCTCCTGCTCTGTGTGCTCTGTCTAAGAGGGTAAACCTGTCTCACCTTGCGTATTTTACTTGTTTATCTTCTTGATTTAAGCTGGTCCCAAGGACTTAGCCGTGGAGGCTGGTTTTCCTCTTAGGCACTAAAGCTTGCAGAACTCGAGGGAGCACGATGCCGGACAGGAGAGGCGCGACCCTGCTAGAGGACCTACCCGAGGAGATCATCGACAAGATACTCATTCGTTTGCCGTCCAAAGACGTCGGCCGATGTCGAGCTGTCAACACGTCGTGGTGCCGTGCCACATCCACACCCAAATTCATGCTCAAACACCACCGCTGCCAGCCGTCGCTTCCCATTATCGATGGGCGGGGGCAGCCCACTAGTTTCGTTGTCTTCCGCGACGCCGGCACAGGCGCCTCCAATCAACAGCTCTGGCCTTTCTTCCCAGGCTGCAAACACCGTTTCGAGATTTTTCTTCTAGGTGCCTGTGATGGTTTCCTCATCGTCTTTCGGATGTACCAATTCTACATCTGCAATCCGGTCATCCGCAAGCATGCTCTCCTAGCCCAGCCTCAAGTTGGGCAGGCCCTCTACAACACCATAATTGGTTTCTACCAGCACCTTCCAACTGAAGAATATAGGGTGCTCTGGGTCTCAGAATCAAGGCACTCGTATAAATCCAGCTTGTACGTTCTCACAGTGGGATCCAATGTGATGAGGCATGTCAGCGTCAGAATGCCAACAGGCTCACCGCCATCCATGGAACAACGGTTACTGAAGGGGCTGCGCTCTAAATCCTGCTGTCCACCATCAGTCCACCACCGTGCCAGCCTGCACTGGTGTCCTTATGATGCCAGCGAAATTGGGGGATGCAACGGAGACATTATTGCATTCGACACAGAAGCCGAGTCATTCCGGTGGATGCGCAGTCCCGCCCAGCTGTGCCATCATAGAAAGTTGTTCAACATGAACGGGACACTTGCTTTCTGGGGCATCTTGACTCTCAGTTTGACTGCTATGGATGTCTGGGCGATGCAGGATTATGAGGCCGAAATCTGGAGTTTCAAGTACCGGATTGACGTGTCAACGCTGGAGGTATCACGACAACTTTATTCAACTTCTTTCAAAAAGAAGAAGAAAGCACCACTTGATTCAACAGTGCAATGGTTCAATGATATGGCTGTGCTCAACGAGCGTGAACTATTGATCATGTTTAATAGTAAACATGTGTTGCGCTGCGACATTGATGGCAAGTTCTTAGGAATGGTGAACATTGGAAAGAGTCAAAATTGTATGATGCTTACTTACCACTGCCTCAAAGAGAGCATTATTCCAATTCCGTCCCATGAGATGCAAGAAGAAGATGAGGAGTCTCCATTCTCCACAGGGCATGTCTGAATGTTCAAGACTCGTGTTTTACTTTGCCCTTGGATTCAGAGCATGTCTTTTATTCGTATCTCTTATTACTTATTAGCACTACCAGCATAACCATGTCACCTATGCTTTCATCGTCTGGTGCTTATTATGATGTGTTGAACTCCTTGTTAATTAATGGTCTGAAATATGGAGTATTGATCTATGATATTGTAACTTTATTACTCATCCTCCTTGGCGCTCAGATTTGCTCCAGTTTTGGCAATTGGCATCTTTAAGATGAGAAATTCACACTTGGTCATGCTCTTTGAGCGAAGAAATTTTTAGCTGTTGAAATGTTATTCTGTGCCTGTTCCCTAGGCTGTTAGTTTGACCCCTGTTGGTGATTGTGCAATTTTGTGGTGACTCGTCAGTTGCACCTGCTCTTTGTGTGAATATGTTTGTGTCAGGCATACTTGTGTAGCTGTGCAATGGCATTTAATTGTGTGCTTCAGTGCTGCTATGATTGAAAAAAAACTATACTGCATTGGTCGTGTGTTGGGAGTATTGCCAGGGCCTTCGTTTCCTGCTGTTTTCGTCTCCACTATCCAGGATTTTACTTTTTTTGGGGGGGGGGGGGGGGGGGGGGGGGCGGGGGTAGAATGTGCTCATCTTTGCCTGGATAAAGATTTGTAACTGAACTACGTGGCGACTGTTTGTACATGTCTGAATTACATTAAGACTGAACAGTATTTCTTCATGTATGGTTTGTTCATGTCTTGAATCACATGGAAAACCCAGCGATTC
The DNA here is from genome assembly GCA_039707655.1 of Elymus sibiricus. Lineage (NCBI taxonomy): Eukaryota > Viridiplantae > Streptophyta > Magnoliopsida > Poales > Poaceae > Elymus > Elymus sibiricus. The sequence continues at coordinate 4,188,603 of CM077674.1, read as the reverse complement.
CAATGATGATATGAAGCTTCCTGTGTCCACATGATTATATTGCTGGATTGTACAACTGGCACACATCTAAATTACCTACAATAGTTCCTTAATCAACATTCCTAAACTGACATGGGCATTTAACTGTAGCTTACTTCGAGCAATGCACTTACCTGGAGCAATACACTTAATGTACTTAATTAGGCACATGGGTATCATGTGCCAAATTCCACTAGATAATGCGCTTACCTGGAGCAATGCACTTAATGTACAACTGACATGCTTAGATCATGTCCTTAAAACCGTTGTGTTTACTACTTGCCAACGCTTAGATCATATTCACTATTTGGTTAGTCAAACGTCTGTTCTCTTTGTCAGTTTATTATTTATGGTTCCCATGAACTGTTTAGTTGTGACGTAAACTGCTTGAGATTTGTGCCGATGTACAACTGAATGAGGAAGACAAGTGTGTTTGGAATATGTCCAAATCCGATGAGTTTTCTGATAAATCTTTTACTCCATGCTGGAGAATAAATATGTAGTTATGCCTTATTCGCGTTTGTGGAAGCTGAAGGTTCCTCTTGAAGTAAGGACTTTTATCTGGTTGATGTTTAAGAATAGTATCCCGGCAAGGGACAAGTTGTCTAAGAGAGTCTGGGTGAGGGAAGTGAGCTGAGAGTTTTGTGGTTCAAGTGATTCTATCGGTCACTTTTTTTCTAGTTATCTGGTTGCTAAGTTCTATCAGGGTGTGGTATGCGCGTATGCGGTGCTTTTAACATCAGCAAAGCCCTTATGTCTATGAATGATGTATGCGATTGCTGGGAGGTAAATGCCGATCCCATGGCAATTGGCGTAGCGGCTTTGTTTTGGAGTATTTAGAATGGGATAGATCTAATTTTCAAGGTGTTCGTTTAAAAGACCCTTCTAACGTCATCTTTTTGGTTTGTCATTGGCTAGAATTTAGGGATGGACTTCAGAAGGCTACTGACTAAGGTGCGCTGAACTTAGGCACTCTTCTTTTTTTTTTTTTGCGGGAAGCTGAAGTTTGGCACTCAAGCTCACGTAGGTGGTGAATGTGGTCTTCAATCTCATATTTGGGTGGCAACCAATGACAATCTTATATTTTTGGAGTTGTAGACATAAACCGTAGGTATGTTGTCAAATAATTTCAAAAAAAATCGGATTGTCTAAATATGAATTTTTTGGGTTGATTCTACGATCTCAACTAAAGGGCACATCCTATTCTAGTCTCCCCCAACATGTTTATGCGGTTGTGCCTGGTGGGGCGCATCTATACGAGGCCTACTGCGAGCGGGGTGCAGCGCTCGCCCACAGACAGCGCTAAATGGGCCACAATCAGTATGGCCCATTACAAAAGTATAGATTTTTTCTTAAAAAATGGTCAAAAAATACATTAATTTTGAAAATAAGTTACTCCCTCTGATCCATATTAATTGTCGCTGATTTAGTACAACTTTGTACAAAATCAGTGACAATTAATATAGATCGGAGGGCGTGAGTGAAAATTTCGGTCACATTTAGCAAAAAACAAATGTTCACGTGTGTATGTAAAAATATTTCATGTAGTTTTAAAAAAATGTTCTGTAATTTTTTAAACATATTCATGTATTTTTTAAAAATTGTTCAGGTATTTTTAAAAGGTGTTCATGTATTTTAGAAATTATTTGTTTGTTTAAAGAAAGTGTTCACGTACTTAAAAAAATGTTCCATTTTTTAGAAAATGTTCAGGTGATTAAAAAATGTTCAACGCAATAAAAAATGGTCATGTATTTTGAAAACAGTTTATGTATTTTAGAAAAATGTTCTTTTATTTTTTTAAATGTTTTGTACTTTATAAAAATATCCATGTAACTAAACAATGTTCAACACATTTTATAAAAAATATTCACATATTTAAAAAGAAATGTTTATTAAATTTAAAAAGTTCATCCCTTTTTGAAAAAATAATGTAATTTTTAAAGGGTTCATACAATATTTAAATGTTTTTGCATTGTCAAAAAGAAAATATGTAGTTTTATTTATTTATCTGAAGCTCACGTAGTTCATGTATTCGTTCTGGGACAATTTATCTGAAGCTGGTACTCACACTTTGGCATCAGCTTATGGGAGTAATATAATTCAGATGCTAGCATGTGCACGCTGCAAGAGGTAACTGAGATTCGGGTTCCCATTTCTCGTAGGATTCAGCGCATTCTCGCTGTGGCTGGCCTATGCATGATCTTCTTCTGGGATGTGTCCCCTTGTTTCTCGGGCAGGGAATGCCAGGTTTGGAGGATCCAAAAGAGGGAGGGCGTAGAATGTGCAGGTCGCCAATGGGGTTACGTACCCTCCAGCTTCGTGGTCTTCAATCTCATATTTGGGTGGCAGCCAGTGACAATCTCATATTTTTGGAGTTGTAGCCATACACGGTAGGTATGTTGTCAAATAGTTTCAGAATGTTTTGGATTGTCTAAATATGAATTTTTTGGGTTGATCCTACGATCTCACCTAAGGGGCAGATCCTATTCTAGTCTCCCCTGACATGTTTATGCGGTTGTGCCTGGTGGGGCACGTCTATACGACTCCTACTGCGAGCGGGGTGCTGCGCTCGCCCACAGCCAGCACTAAATGGGCCGCAATCAGTACGGCACATTACAAAAGTATAGTTTTTTCTTAAAAAAGTCGGTCAAAAAATATATTGATTTTGAAAATAAGTTAAGCGAAAATTTCGGTTGCATGTTGCAAAAAACAAATGTTCACGTGTGTATGTAAAAATATTTCATGTAGTATAAAAGAATGTTCCGTAATCTTAAATAAAAATTCAATTATTTTTAAAACATGTTCATGTATTTTAGAAATTATTCATTTGTTTAAAGAAAGTGTTCACGTATTTAAAGAAATGATCCATATTTTCAGAAAATGTTCAGGTGATTGAAAACTGTTCAACGCAATTAAAAATGTTCAAGTATTTAAAAAAATGCTTATGTATTTTATAAAAATGTTCATAAATATTTTTTAAAATGTTTTGTACTTTATAAAAATACCCATTTAACTAAACAATGTTCAACACATTTTTAAAAATGTTCATGTAAATAAACAATATTCACATATTTATAAAGAAATGTTTATTAAATTTAAAAAGTGTTCATCCCTTTTTGAAAAAATTCATTAATTTTTAAAGCATTCATACAATATTTAAATGTTTGTGTATTGTCAAAAAAAAATCTGTAGTTTTATTTATTTATCTGAAGCTCGTGTAGTTCATGTATTCGTTCCGGGACAATTTATCTGAAGCTGGTACTCACACTTTGGCATCTGCTTATGCGAGTAATATAATTCAGATGCTAGCATGTGCACGCTGCAAGACGTAACTGAGATTCGGGTTCCCACTTCCCGTAGGATTCAGCGCATTCTCGTCGTGGCTGGCCTACGCATGATCTTCTTCTGGGATGTGTCCTCTTGTTTGTCGGGCCCGGGAATGCCAGCTTTGGAGGATCCAAAAGAGGGAGGACGTAGAATGTGCAGTATGCCAATGGGGTTACGTACCCTCCAGCTTCGTGGTCGTCTTTGCCGTATTTTCGGAGTTGACGAATGAATTAACAAGTACTCCTACACGCTTTCGAAAGGGATCCGTAGACTTCGACTAGGCAATGAACCAGTTCACACTGCTTGTCTCGATAAGATGACACCGACGTGGGGTAACCAAGATAGCTAAGTCTAACGTCCCTTAGTGCCCAAGGAAGACCTGAACCAGTAAACAATGTCCAGGTCTTCAAGTCTTGGCTGCGTGCCTTTTTTGTCTTTTCTTGCACGGCACATCAGCAAAACACGCGCATGCACGAAAGTGAAGACTTTTTTAGTGCAGGGATTCGTTTAGGACACATGAGGATTCTAGGACGCTTATAGTGCCCGCGTTAGACTTCTGTTGCGACGGCCAGCATGCGTGTATGGAAGCACCAGATAATTAGGCCAATGACATCAGCGTAATAAATGATATTTTTTAAACTTTAAAATGTTTTAACTCTGAAATTGGTTATCCGATTTACGGTCCGTCTTTACCGTCAGTTTTGTCTCGACGAGAGCTTCCATACTAGATCTCTCATATGTGCATCCTATATCGACCGTGTGGGAACAAAATATCCTATATCGATCGTGTCATCCTATCTGATCCCCGCTTCGACACAGACCCATATAAAGCAGGCGAGGCAATAATTAAGGCGCTCGGTTTTTTGTGGCTACAGCTGCCGGAGATCTATTCTACTCTAATCAAGTAATCAGTCATGATGCAATGAGCCGTCTTTGTCTGTACCACCGAATCGTCAAACTGGCTGGTTGTCTCGAACCAGCCGTGGTGGTGGTGGCCGGAGCGACGCGCCATCGGGATCACACGGCAGGACAGATGACGGACGCGTGGGTCCCCTCATCAGAAAATGAAAATAAACCACAGCCTTTAATTGCAGTCTTGTCCTCCATCCACGGCAGCCATTCACATTCATTTCTCTCTCTCGTCTGGCCGAGAGTCCTTGGGTCTACTGTATAAATATAAATAGGCCACCTCGTTTCGAATATTCAGTTCTGAGCACAGGCTCATCTGCTCATGGTGAACAGTAAATTCAAAAAAAAAATCACAAAAATCTCAATTTTTTTTGCATCCAAGATGTCCAGTGTGTGATGTGCGGGCAAAATTTTACCGTGTTTTATATGGGTCTGTGTCGAAGCTGAAATCTCATCAGAAAATGAAAATAAACCACAGCCCTTAAGGCCTTAATTGCAGTCTTGTCCTCAGTCCACGGCAGCCATTCACATTCATCTCTCTCTCTCTCGTCTGGCCACCTCGTTACCCTTTCCTACCCTTCCCCCGTACCTCACTAAAGCTGCCCGGTACACCCTGCAACCACAAACGCGACACCCAGAGAAGATGTGAGTGCGTTAACGCCTAGCCTCGTAGAGTACATACGAGCATCTATCTACTGATATACACCACACTCTCCTCCCTCAGGACCTGCAGCTAGCACCGTCCGCGCGCGCGGTCATAAGCTTCCATGGAGCCGCCACCTTCTCCGCTGGGCACCGGCGCCGTCTGCTGCATGTGCGGCGATCGCGGCCTGCCGCACGAGCTGGTCAGCTGCAAGCTCTGCAGCGTCCGGCTGCAACACAGGTACGTAACGCGTGCTTGCAGCTGCTGCCTTGCGCGCTCGATCGAGTTATCCTATCGATCGATCTGATCTGGGCCTGTGTTTATGTGTATAGATACTGCAGCGATCTGTACCCGAGGGCCACGGCGCACAGGAGGTGCAACTGGTGCCTGAGGGAGCCGGCAGAAGCCCGCACTCACGCCCATGCGGTGACTAACAAGACGACGGACAAACGGAAGCCGGCGGCATCAACGGAGACGTCGGCTTCCGAAGAGGAGGAGGAGCGACGGCACCACGAGGCAGGATGCGCCACTGCTACGAGATCGAGGAGATCAGCCGCGGAGGTCGCTAAGCCGGTCAAGAAGCCGAAGGTCGACGAGAGGCCAGCACTGCTGACGCCGCCGGGTGCGGCGGCCAAGGGGAACAATGGAGACAAGAAGCCGATGCAGGCGGGGAAGTTGGCGCGGCCGGGTAGGGTCAAGGTGAGGAGGTACAAGCTCCTGGCAGAGTTGATTAGCTGCTAGGATCACGACATCAAAAGGGGAAGTAGCTGGCAACTAGCCAATTAGCTAGCTACCATCGACACTGCTGTCGATGTATGTCTATATCGCTTACCCGCCATGTACGGGTTTTCCCCCCCTTTTTTTTAGAGAGAGAGTCGTCTACGGTGCTAGTTCTGTACAAATCTAAGAGTTTCCAGTGAATTAAGCCGTTTTTCACTTTTAGAGGATACCATGGGTTCGTGCGTCTATTAGATTTAGCAAGGTTGTCGGCTCAGTTGACGTGTCCAGAGGAGGGGTACGTCCAGGCGACGGACTAGATGAGTTGGTGCGATGGCCATAGTCGACGGTTGCCCTGTGCAGCATTGACCGTAGCGAGTGGTGGTGTATGTGTGTGGGCGCGGGGGGGGGGGGGGGGGGGGGGATGGGTTGGTGCAACGGTCGTTGACGATGCCATGCCCCCAGGGTGTACCAAGTGAGGCCAGGAGTCGACCCGTTAGCCATGAGATGGCCCAAGATCATAACTCGGCACACGACGCACACCAGGGCGCATACAGCTTGACTTACAAGACTATCGATCTAGAAAATCTGGTGCAATCCCGCAGGATTAGGCTAGTTCATAACCAACCCGGCAAACGTGTAAACCCTAGCCTTGGCCCCCTATATAAGGCATGGCTAGGGCATCCGGGTGGCTCTCTTCAACACCTTCATACTTACGCGATCCTTGCGATCCACCGTTGTACACCAAAACCCTAGCTCTCATACGAGGCAAGATCTATATACCCATCAGAAGCAGGAGTAAGGTGTTACGTCGATCGTGAGGGCCCAAACCTGGGTAAAGCTTGCCTCGTGTTAATCCCATCTGGGCATCCTGCTACGCCATAGACCCCATCATGAGTACTAGCTAGATTTTCCCCCGACAATTCGCGCGCCAGGTAGGGGCGGCACTTGCTGGGGATCGGATCCAGATGGGACCAATCATCGTCACCGGCGTTCTCATTCCGGGCAGAGCATCCGCTTTGGCTTGCTGAACATTGTCGCCAATGTGGCCGGGCGTCTTGCCTAAGCCGCCACCCTCCCTAAGGGACAGGTTCTTTCCTTCGGAAGCCTAAAATTTTATCGCTGAGCGTTTCAGCACATGGCGAACCGGCCTCCTTGCTCGTCACCATGGTGGAATCGCTCTAGCCCATCCTGGACTCCAGGTCCGATGGGTACGAAAGCACGGACAGCTGCCCCTCCGTGGTAGATGTCTACGTGATCCAACCCACGACACCCCCAACGGTGGTGCCGCGGGCAACGCGGCGAACCCGGCCACCGCGGTGAGCCCGGTCATCTTGTGCACGCCGATCACTGGCGAATCTGATGCCGAAAAGTCCCTGGAGGTGGCCCGCAAGGCCGTCGATACCAAGCAGGCTCGCTTGGAGAGAGACCGGGACAACAACAAGGCCCGGGAGAAGGAGCGACTGCGAACCATGGACTACAACCAGCGCCGCCGGCCTAAGCACACCACCGCGGCCGGGCTCGGGAGGCTCGCAACTCCGTCATGGGTAGTGAGGTGAACGGTACCCGCATCTACCGCACCCCCGCCCAAAACCGCGTCGCGGCCGCGCCCCTGGCTGACGCCATCCAGATCGGCCCGACACACCTTGCGGCGGGCAATTTCAACCATGCCATCACCCTGCGACGGCCCTGCACACCACTTCATGGTGTAGTGTGCCAATCTTTGATATAATGCCCATGAGACACCATCCCATGAACCTTATATCCCTCAGAGTTATACAATAGAAACATAGCGGGTCCAAATTACTAGTACCAGAGGACAAGGTACCACTATCACACTATGATTGTTTATTCCGGCCTTGGACACTGCTACAGTACGAAGATTCTTCCTACGACTAGTCTATGCTTGCTGATCTGGCTCCCCCTCTCCATTGGCAGCTCCATAAGCTATGACGTAGTCGACGCCTTCGACTCTGCCTGACTCCTCATAGAAGTACTCCCCGGCTGCTTCGGGATCATCCTGCATCTGCTCCAAATATTCAGAGTCTAGACAAAAGAATTTATGTAGGGAATGAGTATAGGAGGTACACAATAAGTTCATCTGTAGCAAATGAGTGGTGTATGCTTCTAACACTACTACTGAGACCAAAGGGTCACAGTGATGGACTTTGCAAATATGTAGCCAAAGAATTTATGGCTCCCCTAGCCGATGGGGATTTACGCCCCCCCACCCCCTAAACGAAGGGATTTACGCGCCCTGGCGATAACCTGTGCAAGGTGAGTTGTGACGCCCCGACTCAATCATACACGCAAATGCGCACGATCAAGATCAGAGACTCACGGGAAGATATCACAACACAACTCTAGACACAAATAAAAGTCATATAGGCTTTATATTACTAGCGAGGGCCACGAAGGCTCGAATACAAAGTCAGTGGAAGCAACATCATCTGAGTACAGACATAAGATAAACAAGTTTGCCTTAAGAACGCTGAGCAAAAGAACGACACTAAATCGAAAAGGCGCAGGCCTCCTGCCTGGGAGCCTCCGAACTACTCCTGGTCGTCGGGCTCCATGTAGTAGTAGGCTCCGTCGGTGTGGTAGTAGTCATCGGCGGGATCAGCTGTCTCCTAGGCTCCGTCATCTGATCGTAGCAATCGGGTAGAAGGGAAAAGAAGTAGCAAAGCAACCGTGAGTACTCATGCAAAGTACTCGCAAGACTTACATCAGAACTATTCTATGTATGCATCATTATCAAAGAAGGGGCTGTATCGGTAGACTATACTGCAGAATTGCCAGAATAGAGGGGTAAGGCCTAGCCTATCGAAGACTAGCATCTTGCAGCGTCTTGCAGCATTAAAAGAGTGCAGATTAGCATATAATAAAGTAGTAAGTAAGTAACAGCAAAGCCCAGAGATCCTTCCTTGACTACCCCCGTGAAAAAGAGATCCCGGAGCTATCATATTAGTTAAAAACCACATGTATCCAGTTCTAGTTGTAGTAGATCGGGATACAACTCCGAGCGTCCGTTACCGTGGACACGGCTATTCGAATTGATTAACTTCCCTGCAGGGGTGCACCAACTTACCCAACACGCTCGATTAACTCCGGCCGGACACACTTACTCGGGTCATGCCCGGCCTTGGCTGATCGACACGCCGTAGTCCTACCTAGGCTCAGCAAAGAGGTCAGCATGCCGGTCTACATCCTAAGCGCTCAGGGGTCCAGGCCCATCGCCCTTTACACTCCTGCGCGTTGCGTGACTGGCCGGGGACCAGACCCACCTCCTTATACAAGCGCAGACGGTTACCGTCCACCCTAGCAATCAGCCCACATCTCTGAACTGCGACATCTGAAGAGCTTTCGGGAGAAGCGTACGACGCCGAGTGCCCATACTTATTCCCGCGTGGTGGTCAGTGCGAAAAGGCCAGCGGCCTACTCAGATCACATATCCAAACCCATTAGTGTGTTGGGAGCTCGCGGAACCGATCAGTGATCCTGTCGCCCCGTCTCGCGGACTTACGACAAGGGCCAGGCCCATCCCTCTCTAGGGCGGTCTCTGCCTGCCCGGTCGTGCCGCATCATTATCTCGCGGGTACCCTCACGGTCTACCCGACTTCCATAACTCTCGTGGGTACCCCTTGGGCCGACCCGACTTCAAGAAAGGACTGAGGTGAAGGTCGAAGTATCCGTATGCCCATAACATCATGGGGAATCAAAGGAATCACCCTCGATGGATTCCCACTCGATGTAACCGTCAAGGTGACCTTGGAGGAATCACCCTCGAAGGGTTCACACTTGAGGTATTGCACGACAGAGTTGTCATCGGGAGTGGTGAATGAGGAATCACCCTCCGTAATCCATGACCGATTAGCTACACTACAGAGATATCATCAGGAGTGAGGTAAGAGGTCTCACCCTCGGCACTCGATAGTAGCTCTGTAGAGTCGTACAAGTAAAGGGGGGGGGGGTGCGGTGATGTGTCGGTCTCGGCACGTCGATCACATTGATCGAGTCGTCCGGAAGCAAAGCATGGCAACACAGACAAGGGTGCGGGACCACTGATTGATCACTAACCAGTCTATACTAAGCATATAGGACGACATGTAAAGTAACAACAGCAGGTTACAAAAGCAGGCTATGCATCAGAATAGGAGCTATCGAACAACAGTAGCAAAATCTAATGCAAGCATGAGAGAGAAAGAATGGGCGATATAGGAATGATCAAGCGGGGTTTTTCTTGCCTGGAAGATCTGCTGAGAGGGGCTGGACGTCAGGAGCGTAGTCGTACTCGGGAGCAGCGTCAGTCTCGGGGTCTACCAGAGAGAAGAAGGGGAAGAAACAATAAATACAAAGCAAACAAATGCAGCACAATGCATGACATGGCAATAAGCTGTGCTAGGGGTGACATACGCAGTGCTACACGTTATAGACGGAGCGGGAAAATATCTGGGAATATTTTCCCGGCTTTGGGCAATTATCGGACAGACGAACCGGAGGGGAAGGTTCCATGTTTGCAGTGTTAGAGGCATGTGACAGCTACATGGAGGGCACCAACGGATTCGTCTCTTTTTTCTGAATGTTTTTCATATATAAAACATTTTCATCCGAGCTACAGTTGAATTTATATGAATTATCAAAGTTTTTAACATTTTCTGAAATTACTGGAATTATTTAAATTCGAATTATCCAGAACAGTAAAAACCTTTTACACCCACTGTGGGCTAGCCACAGTGGATGACTGGTGGGGCCAGGGGGGCCAGTTGACTTAGTCAACTGCCCAGTCAGCAGCCAACTGGGTTGACTGTTGACTTAGTCAAACTGGCAGGTGGGGCCTACCTGTCATAGACTGAAACATTTAAACAGAGAATTAAATTAACTAATTAAGCTAATTAGCTAGTGGGACCCACATGTCAGTGTCATACTAATTAACAGATTAAGTTTATTTTATAAAATCAGTTTAATTAGCGCGTGGGGTCCACACGTCAGAGACTGGGGCTACCCAGTCAGCACGTTGACTTGGTCAACGCAGCCAACGGGGCCCACGGGGCCCACTGGCAGTGACCCAGGGTGGGCTCCAGGGCCAGCCACGTCGACGGTGGCGCCGGAGGAGCTCCGGCGAGCCAGAAACGCGGCGGAGGGCTCATGTGTTCGCTGGAAAACAGCTACGGGCCACAGATCAGTGCGTGGAGAGGTTCTACGGGCTGCTGGCGCTCGTGCGCATCCAGTGGTGGTCGTGGGTGCTGGGGTGGCCGGCAGGGGCGTCGGCGATTAGCCGTCGCAGCGGCAGGGGTCGGGCTCCATTCGAGAACGAGGCGGGAGCGGTCCAGGGGCGAGCTAGGGATGGCGATCGACTCCAGGGGCGCTCTGGAGCGCGCCTATCACACGCGTTGGAGCTGGAGAGCTCGTGCGGCTCGCGTACTGCGGTCATGGCGGTGTCCAGAGCAAGAAGGCGGGGTCGGCTAGCTAGAGAGCACACGAGGGCACAGAGAGAGAGGGGAAACCGATGGGGTGCTCACAGTGTTGCAGGGAAGGCTCGGGGTGGCACGGGAAGGTCGAAGTCGAGGCAATCAACGGTAATGGCGAATGGCGCCCAAAGTTGGCGAAGACGGCGTTGGAGACGAAGCAGGGGCTCCCGGCTCCAGCTAGTTGGTGCATAGGACGAAGTCAACGCCGGCGGAGGTCCTGGACAGGCTCCGGAGGCGCAGGGACGCCGGTGGCCGCGAGCTTCAGTGAGGTTCGTCCATGGCGGCGTTCGGGACAAGATGGGAGAGCGAGGGAGAGGGGGAAGAAGGGCTAGGGTTCATCCCCGGGGGCACGGACGAGGTCCTTATCCCCTCCTCGAGACCTGTAGCGGCTCGTTGTCGACTGGCGAGTGGGGGGGGGGGGGGGGGGCCGGGCGCGGCATGCGCGCGCGCTCTGCCACGAGAGGAGAGAGAGGCAGGAGGAAGGAGAAAGGCCGAGGTGGGCCGGGCCAGGTTGCACTGGCGCTGTGCAGGCCTAAGTGCACAGTGGCCCTTGGCCTTTTTCTTTTTTCTTTTCTTCTGATAAATACTTCAATCAGTATTTGCATTATAAAATGCCATCAGATGACTTTGCTCATAAATAGCATTGCTTTTTTCTGCATTGCATTGCATTTTTCTGCACTGTCACAAAAAGATTGGGAGGCATATGAATCCATTTGGAATTTTCACAAAATGCTGTTTTGGCACTGTTTTAATTGCTATAGCCCATTTTAGCTTTATGGTGATGTTGTTTTCCTTAACAAATAATTGTTATGGAATATCTGCTAAATGATGGACTATTTTGCAACCAATTTTGTGCAACTTCAACTTTCACTTGCAAATTGAATTTGAATCAGTGATGGAGTTTGAAATGAGATATGATTCCAAAGGTGATCAAGCATTGCAAACCAAGGTGACTTAGCTTAATCAGGAGGATCACTGTAGCTCATTACAAAGGGGTGTTACCATTCTCCTCCTGTAAAAGAAATTCTCGTCCCGAGAATTCAGGAGGTAGAAGGGAAAAGATCGGGGTATTCTTCGCGAAGACGATCCTCGCGTTCCCAAGTGGCTTCATCTTCAGTGTGGTTGGACCACTGCACTTTAAGAAACTTGATTGCCTTCTGACAGGTTCGGCGTTCAGCTTGATCAAGAATGTGGATCGGATACTCCTTATAAGAGAGATCATCTTGCCATTCGAGCATTTCATGATCCACTGCACGGTGTGGATCCTTGAAGCAACGGCGAAGTTGCGACACATGGAAGACATCGTGGATGTGAGAAAACTGCGGTGGCAATTCCAATTTATAAGCCACCCATCCATGACTGGCGAGAATGCGGAAGGGACCAATGTAGCGAGGAGCTAACTTGCCCTTGATTCCAAAGCGATGAGTGCCCTTCATAGGAGTGACATGCAGATAAGCTTGCTCACCAGGTTGATAGATTGATCCCCAATGTTTACGATCATAGTTGCTCTTCTGGCGGGACTGGGCCGCCTTAAGATTTTCCCGGATAATACGGACTTGCTCTTCAGCTTATTGGATAATATCCGGACCAATGAGCGGCCGTTCCCCAGTTTCTGACCAATTCAGAGGGGTTCGGCACTTACGTCCATATAATACTTCGAAGGGTGTCATCTTCAAGTTGGCTTGATAGCTGTTGTTGTACGAGAATTCAGCATACGGGAGAGATTCTTCCCACTTCTTGCCAAATGAGATGACACAAGCGCGCAGCATATCTTCAAGCACTTGATTAAGTCGTTCAACTTGACCTTGGGACTGGGGGTGATAAGCTGTGCTCCAGGTTATATGAGTTCCCATAGCTTCTTGGAAACTTTCCCAGAACTTTGAGGTGAAGAGGCTGCCACGGTCTGAACTGATCTCCTTCGGAATACCGTGGAGTGTCACAATTCTGGAGATATACAAGTCTGCTAACTGACTAGCAGTGATCGTCTCCTTGACTGGCAGAAAGTGCGCAACTTTGGAGAGTTGATCGACGACGACAAGAATGGCATCGTGACCCTTTTGGGATCTAGGACGGCCAGTGATAAGATCCATTTCAACCTTATCCCATTTCCATTCCGGAATAGGAAGCAGTTGCAAAAGTCCAGCAGTTTTTTGATGTTCTGCTTTGACGCGACGGCAAACGTCACACTCAGCAACATATCGAGCAATGTCTTGCTTCATGTTAGACCACCAATACCGCTGGCGAATGTCTTGGTACATCTTGGTACTACCCGGATGAATTGACAGAGGTGTATCATGTGTTTCATTCATAACCTTTACGGTCATGTCGTCAAAGTGGGGTACCACAAGGCGATCTTTAAAGAATAAGACTCCATCTTTATCATGCGAGTAGTCTTTGGCTTTATCAGAGGCAAGATCACTCTTAATCTGATCAACTTCAGTATCATTCTCTTGCGCAGTCTTGATAGTTTTCTCGAGAGTTGGTTCCAAGACAAGGGTATTAAGAGAACCCTGTGGAACAATGTGTAGGTTCAATTTGCGAAGTTCTTCATGAAGAAGGGGTTGAGCTTGCTGAACCATGAGGTTGTTGCAATAAGACTTGCGACTCAAGGCATCGGCCATTACATTAGCCTTACCAGGGGTATATGAAATACCACAATCATAGTCTGTAATTGCTTCCATCCATCTTTGCTGACGGAGATTCAGATCCGGCTGAGTAAACAGATACTTCAGACTTTGATGATCCGTGTAGATCTCACAACGATTACCGAGAAGGTAATGTCGCCACAACTTCAGTGCATAAATAACCGCAGCAAGTTCGAGATCATGAACTGGGTAGTTCTCTTCATGAGGACGCAACTGTCGTGAGGCATAAGCAATCACTTTGCGCTCTTGCATTAGGACACAGCCTAATCCTTGACGAGATGCATCGCAATAAATGACGAATTCCTTGCGAGAATCCGGAGGAGCAAGCACTGGGGCAGATGTCAGCTTGTCCTTGAGTGTTTGGAAACTTTCCTGACTTTTTTTTGTCCACTCAAACTTAACGCCCTTGTGAAGCAAGTTAGTCAAAGGCTTGGTGATCTTGGAGAAGTTCTCGACAAAACGGTGGCAATAGCTGGCGAGTCCGAGAAAATGCCTGACTTGCTTGACATTCTTCGGAGGAGTCCAGTCAAGAATAGCCTGAACTCGTTCGGGGTTGACAGCAATACCATCCTTGGAAATCACATGACCAAGATAGGTGACTTCGGATAACCAGAATTCACACTTGAAATATTTCGCATATAGCTGATGTTCTTGCAGCTTTTCCAGCACAAGACGAAGATGTTCAGCATGTTCTTCCTTATTCTTGGATTACACTAGGATATCATCCAGATAAACTACGACAAACTTGTCGAGGTAATCCATGAAGATATAGTTCATCAGCCGAGATAACGTTGTTAGAGCATTGGTGAAACCAAAGGATATGACGGTGTACTTGTATGAACCATAGCGAGTGACGAATGCGGTTTTTGGAATATCCTCTTCGCGGACTCAGATCTGATGGTAACCCAACCTCAAGTCGAGTTTAGAGAATACAGAGGAACCAGCAAGTTGATCATAAAGATCATTGATCCGAGGGAGCGGATACTTGTTCTGAATTGTTGCCTGGTTGATAGGTCGGTAATCTTGGACCAAACGATTCGTACCATCCTTCTTCTTAACAAAGAGAGAAGGGGCTCCCCAAGTAGAGGAACTTGGACGAATGAAACCCTTGCGAAGTGACTTGTCGATTTCCTCCTTAAGTTCAAGGAGTTAATGCGGTGGCAACTTGTAGGGTCGCTTGGCAATAGGAGTGGTGCCTGGTATCAAGTCGATAACAAATTCGACAACTCTAACAGGGGGTACTCCTGGAAGTTCTTCTGGGAAGACATCTTGGAAGTCGCGAACGACTGGAACATTATCGATTCTCTCAAGAGGTTAGGCATTCAACGCGTTCAAAGCATAAATCTGGGCTTCGGCATCTCGAACAATTCGGGCAGAGTAGTTCACTACTTTATCCGAAGGATGCAGGAGTTGAACGGTTTTAGTGGCACAATCGATTGAAGCAGTGTGAGCTTTCAACCAATCCATCCCCAGAATGACATCAATGTTGGAAGACATAAGGGTGATGAGCGACGCAAGAAATTCTAGACCTCCAATCTCAATAGGAACATCATGACTTATTAGGGAGGCATGACAATGGGATCCCGGAGTACTAGCAATTAACGGCGAGTGCAACTCTTCACGTGGTATGCCATGCATGAATGCAAACTCTTCGGAAATGAAAGAATGTGATGCTCCTGAATCAAACAAAACAGAAGCTGGTATTGAATTAACGAGAAGAGTACCGATCACAATAGCAGGTTGGTCTTGAGCTTCATTCAGATCAACATGATAAGCTTGACCACGACCATAAGAAGGCCTGGCATTGTTGTTGCGGGGCTGGTTGTTACCACGGCCAGCTAACGGAAGCGCAAGCTGATTCTGATTCTGAGAACAGTCTCTGGCATGGTGACCTGGATGGCCACACTTGAAGAAGAGCCCATCATTGGGACAGGGAGCAGGAGCTCGGAGTGGTGCAGCTTGAGATCTTGGCTGCCTCGGTGGTGGAGGAGGCAGACGAGGTGCAGCATAGGACGGCCTTGGTGCAGGGGCAACTAGGCGGTACATGCTGTGAGGGATCCATATCCGACGCTTCTGTTCTGACGAGCCCGAAGATGAGCCAACGTCACGGTTGCGTTTGAGTGCATCCTTGTGTTCCTTCAGACCAGTCTCAACCTGAATGGCCTTGTTCACCAGGGTGGCGAAGTCAGCGAAGTCTTGAACAAGGAGCGCGAGCTTCATATCAGGGTTGAGCCCTTCACGGAACTTGTCCTGTCTGCGAGCATCAGTAGCGATATCTTCTTCTGCATAGCGGGATAGATCAAGGAACTCCCGCTTGTAGACATCCACATTTTTGCTACCCTGAGTGAGGTTGTGGAACTCATGCTTCTTCCTGTCCATGATTCCTTGAGGAATGTAGCGGGCACGGAAAGCAGCTTGGAACTCCAGCCAAGTAATGATTGTTCCAACAGGTAGGGTACGCCTGTGACTGTCCCACCATTGAATTGTGGGACCCTTCAGGAAGTATGACGCAAAAGCGACATAGCTGGCAGGGGCAACATTAGCCGACTCCATCTCATATGTGATGTCACGGAGCCAGTCAACATCATCAACGGCTGAATTGAGTTGCGGAAGACAACCGGGTTGAGGCGCACAAAGTCTTATGGAGTTATTGGGACTGGCTGCTGGTTCATGTTCGGACGTGGAAACTGATCCATTATCCCTTGCATGAATTGACGGTTCAGCTCAAATTGTTGCATCATTCCGACCATATAGTCGGGCAGCGGTGGATTGTTGGCACCACGGCCATGACCTGCTGGCCTAAACAGCCTGCTAAAATTCAACAGGGGGTAGTTTAGCAACGAGTATTGCAGATGTATGGAATCATTCATGAAGTAACACGCACAACAAAGGAAGTGCAATAGATACCTCACAATAGTCAAACATGACATACAGATCCATACATAGATTCGGTTACAAGCCAGCGTACAAGTTCGGAAAGGAAAAGCTAGACAGACTAGGTAGCACGCAGGCACACGGTGGAGGGATACAACAACGGGACATAGCGATGGCTACATCAACGTCAGGGAAAACCACTGAAGCTAGGCAGCTGTAGGTGATGACGTAGGGTGCCCTCAATGTAGGGATCATGCGCTCCGTGAACCCTTTGGTGCAGAACCTGGTCCTGAACTGGAAGAAGAGGTCCACGTAGAGGAGCACAACCTCCAACAGCAGGCCACTCAAGACCCGGTGGCATCTCTGTCCTACGCTGGTAAAGGATATGCATGTATCCCTGCACTGACTGCTGGCAACAACTATGTCAGAGCGTCATAAAGACGAGCACGAGTGGCGTACAACTCGACAGCAAGAGCCCGGGCAGTGCGATCCAGAGCCTCAGTGTACTGAACCAAAACCTGCGGGTCATAACGACGCCACACGTAAGGGGTACAGACAGCATTGTAGAATCCACTCTCATCCCCAGCGGGGACTTACGGGATGTATCTGAATCTTGTCTCCTCCAAGCGGGGGTGCACTCCACGGAGATGGGCAATAGCAGCATAGGCAGCATCATGGACTGCCATGTCAACAGTCACTCCAACACCATGAAAGGTGTGCAACTCACTGATGGAGATGTTCTGCCGATCGAAGATACGAACCACAGCATGGTACTGCTCCTGGTTGAACTCACGGTAATCCTCGTAAATAGAGTACTCGGGGTACCAGTGATATCCCAGCTTGGTCAAGAGGTCAACCAGAATAGCAGGGAACCTGGTCGCATCAACAGCCATAGTCTGGCGTATGAGCTGTCTTGCGGGACGCATCTGAAACAAGAGAGTGCAAGATGTCAAATGACAGTGTGAGAATCACAAGATACATTGAATGGAACAGTTGCAGATAATCCAGCTCTCCGGGTGAATGTGAACACGAGAACCTAATGTTAGAGTCAGCAAAATGTTTAACCCGAATAAAAGAGAGATCAGAGTGTGGCACCCCGGCTCAGAGGAACCGGAACACCACGTATTCCAGCCCAGAGATCATGTCTTCCGGAATACGGCACTGCTTGGCATAGAACAAATCAGCTCTCTATTACAAATAATACGAGTACAAGGGTCTGATGTTACAAAGGATTACATCGACACAGTGACACTACGCCTGTTAAGGTAGCTCTATTCTAGCAGCGAAACAACTCGTAGCAGCGAAATAACTTCTAGCAGCGAAACAACGACAACGGTGATGGACTCCACTCCGCAGGGACTCTGGCTGGGACACGGCCTAGCTCGCAGACTCAGGATCCTCGACAAGCAATCAATCACGACATCACCTGCAATCTGGCATGACACGCCTGGTGAGTACTTTGAATGTACTCGCAAGCTCACAACAACCAAAAGCATCAAGGCAAAACAATAACATAGCATTCACATGTTAAGTTATTAACTACTACTATGATGTGGAAGTAAATATTAATCATGATATGGTAATGCTAGATTCACTGATGAACCATCATCTTGGGTCACATGGACCATCTCACTCTTGGCTATCTGGCCAAGCAACATATCATCTCGATCACCTCATGATCACTACATCCTTGTGATCACCGCAGGATCACATCACGAATCAATGATCACTCTCAAGATCATCCCAATGTCATCACCGGCTTCCTGCCAAACTGTTACTTGCTCACATGAAAATATAGGTCATCTTATAAGTCATTCTGTCATCGTGAGTGTTGATCGAACGGTGTGACCTACAACGAACTGTGTCCATAACCGAGGACGCGGCTATAGATACTTTATACACTCTGTAGAGGTTAGCTCACTCATGGCCTCGTGCTCCCATTTGGGTGGACCAACGATGTTCCAACAAAACCAATCTATTGCATGACACTCTCCCGGCCACTCCGACAAACTCCCATTTGGGCTAGGTCATGAGTGGCCCCGATGTCAACTCGTGACATCCGCCACCTTCGTGGCCGCCACCGTCGTGGCCTAATAAAACTGTCACAAACGGGGTCTCTGGATCGATACAACTCGGGCACACAAGGTTATGACCACCTACCGAGCCAGGGTAGCGTGAGCACATAACCTTCCCTGGTTGGAGGTACCGGCGAGAGGCATGACAATAGACCGAGTTAGGGCCTCCCCATCCAGGCAAATGTGGCTGTGCTGGTGAGCTCGATTCGGTGGCACCTGATCAACGAAATGACGCAATTTGTCCCCAAGGTATATCTATGATAACTGTTACTCCAATATCATACATCAACCTGTAATCCAAGTCATAACAATATCCATCCGACAATTCAAAGAATAATATAGCCAAATCATTATTATCAACTCCAATAAGCAATAATATCCAATATGATCATGATGAAAGCATAACTACTATTACTAGTAATCCAATGGCAACATGTCATCCTTAATCTGCAAAGCATTAGTCCTAGAAATTCAAGCATCATCATGGCAGTAGCAAGATCAAATATTACTCCAAGAAATGCCATGAACAAATCATATTAACTAATGCAATTTTTAAGTAAGTTTATTATATAAAACCATGGCATTGCATGCAATCATGCAAATGGAGGGTGTGGCTTGCCTGGGGTGGGTGGATTCACCGGGAAGAAGTGCGATCATCTCGCGGAAAAAAAATTGCCGACAAAGTTTCTCTCTCGGAGGAGCTGAATATAGGGCAGGGGCAAAATGGTCATTTTCATATTGTTACATCATGGTGAAAATGATACCATCAGAACGGGCTCGACGAATAGAGAACGTGGGCTTTGTAATCACCTGATTTGGAGTTGCGGTTAAA
Source organism: Elymus sibiricus (assembly GCA_039707655.1). NCBI lineage: Eukaryota > Viridiplantae > Streptophyta > Magnoliopsida > Poales > Poaceae > Elymus > Elymus sibiricus. The sequence continues at coordinate 4,169,095 of CM077674.1, read as the reverse complement.
AAGTTGTGGCTGTTCGTTCGTTAAGCAGAAAACAAACAAAAACCTATTCATTTGTGCCCTTAACTGACGAACGTCCACAGTTTAAAGGTTTTGGCCGGCGGCTGAGAGTGAAGGCGCATTTCCAGCGAATACGCTTCCACCGCGGGAAAGCGTATTTTTCCCGAAGCCGTGGCCGTTGCCGCTTTCATTTGTGGAAAACGTATTCCGAAGAATACGCTTCCACTTAACGGGCTGGGCCCGGCGCTCGGTGGATGACGAGTGGGGCCGGTTAGGAGGGGGGGCCCGCTGGCAGAGTTGTCTTCCTCCTCCCGCGCCTGAGCTTGGCCGAGGGGAGGGAAGGACCCCGACGGCGACCGGCGGCGCTACCGGCCACCGCTCGGGCCGTGCAGCCTACCGACGTGCTCGGGAGACCGATGCGCACCGGGGCTTTGGCCGGAGATGGAATCGAGCGCAGAGGCATCCCGGAGATGAGTTGAGGACAAGGGGTGGTCTGATGGGCTCTGCTGGTTCCAATGGTGAAGAAAAGAGGGGGAGATGGGCTGCTGTTCGCCGGAATTTAAGCGAGGTCGGGGCAGCCATGGCGGCCAGAGGAGGAGCAGGAGAGCTCCTAGAGCTCAATGGAGTAGCTGGGCGGGGTCCTAGGAGGTGCAGGAGGCTGGTGGTGTGGACGAGAGGGATCGGGAGTGGCTTATGTAGCCGGGGCGAGGATGCCCGTGGCCAGATGCCACCGTGGGCGCACGGTCGAAGCTCTGGCGAGCCCGTGTACGCGTGGGTGAACGGGAGGACTCGGACGGCGATGTGAGAGGGCTAGTGGAGGCTCAGCAAGGCAGGGGGTGATACATCTCCAACGTATCTATAATTTTTTATTGTTCCATGCTATTACAGTATCAATCTGGATTTTTTATATGCAATTATATATCATTTTTTGGGACTAACCTATTAACCTAGTGCCCAATGCCAGTTGCTGTTTTCTGCTTGTTTTTGGCTTTTTAGAGAAACAGTACCAAATGAAGTCCAAATGCCACGAAACTTTTTGGAGATTTTTTTTCTGGACAAAAGAAACCTTGGAAGCTTCGGGAGGAGGCCAGAAGCCTCACGGAGGCTTCACAAGGCAACAGGGCGCGCCCTAGGGGGGGAGGGGCGTGTTCCCTTGTGGGGCCCACGTGACTCCGTTTGACCTAATTCCACTTCCATAAATTCACAAATATTGGGAAACCCCCAGAGAGCCAGAAGAGAAAACCTTTCCGCCGCCGCAAGTCTTTGTTCTTCCACGATCCCATCTGGAGGCCTTTTCTGGTACTCTTTCGGAGGGGCAATCGATCATGGAGGGATTCTACATCAACCTTGCTACCCTTCCGATGATGTGTGAGTAGTTTACCATAGACCTACCGGTCCATAGGTAGTAGCTAGATGGCTTCTTCTCTCTCTTTGATCTTCAATACAATGTTCTACTCGATGTTCTTGGAGATCTATCCGATGTAATCTTCTTTTGCGGTGTGTTTGTTGGGATTCGATGAATTGTGAGTTTATGATCAGATTATTCATGAGAAATATTTGAGTCTTCTCTGAACTCTTTTATGCATGATTGTTATAGCTTTGTATTTCTCTCCGATCTATCGATTTGGTTTGGCCTACTAGATTGATTTATCTTGCAATGGGAGAGGTGCTTTGTGATGGGTTCAATCTTGCGGTGCTCAATCCCAGTGACAGAAGGGGGCATGACATAGATTGGTATTGTTTCCATTAAGGATAAAAAGATGGGGTTTATTCATATTGCTTTAATTTGCTTCTCTACATCATGTCATCTTGCTTAAGGCGTTACTCTGTTTTTATTAACTTAATACTCTAGATGCATGCTGGATAGTAGTCGATGAGTGGAGTAATAGTAGTAGATGCAGGCAGGAGTCGGTCTACTTGTGTCGGACGTGATGCCTATATACATGATCATTGCCATGAATCCGTCATAATTATTTGCTTTTCTATCAATTGCCCAACAGTAATTTGTTTACCCACCGTATGTTTCTGTGTTTGAGAGAGAAGCCTCTAGTGAAAACTATGGCCCCCGAGTCTATCTTTATCATATAAAAAACCTAAAAATACCTTGCTGCAATTTATTTACTTTTATTTTAATTAGTATTTTAGTTTATCTATTTACCTCGATAAGATTTAATCCTTGCAAATAACCGCTAAGAGGATTGACAACCCTCTTATTTGCGTTGGGTGCAAGTGTTTGCTCTTGTGTGTGCAGGTGCGCTTAACGGAATTTTGCTTAGTTCTCCTACTGGATTGATAACCTTGGTTCTTAACTGAGGGAAATACTTATCTCTACTGTACTGCAACATCCTCTCCTCTTCGGGGAAATACCAACGCAGACTACAAGTAGCAGAGGGGCAGACGCGGGAGAGGCACGAGCTGTCGGCCACTAGGGCACAGTGCGCGCACGTGCGGCAATGACTGGTGCCGGTGGCAGGTGCTACAGGAGGGGGAGAGGGGTCAGGGGAATACGTGGGAGGAGGAGGAGGATGGACGGCACCAGCAGACGTGCGGGGGTGGACGAAGGGAACGAGCCCGACGGTTGGTGACACCCAGGGCGCGTCCACAGCACACAGAGCACGCGCTCTGGCATGCCAGAAGCGCGGTCACCCCGTGGCATGGCGCTCCGAGGGCATGTTGGCCTGGCAAAAGTTTTCCAACATGTTGTCCCTCCAGCCTGCAACCCTACTGATGTGATGTCTCGATCAAAGAGACTTTGGGTTGAAGGGATGCCTCATCTAAAGTTTGCTGCAGAAAACATGGGCTAGAAGCTTAGGTAAAAATTAAGGGGATAAGGGCTAACCAGGATGTCATAGAGGGCTAGGATAGGAAGGACTACAATCCTGTGAAATATGAAAGGATTTGGACCAAGATTTATCATAGTTACTTCACAACTGCAAATCTGGTCCAGAAACGAGATCATGAAGTTGCACTCACATAGTGTGTTGGATTGGGCTAAAACTTGGTAGAGGTTGATGATTTGGACATAAGAAGATACTGTAAAAATTTCATACCATTTCGACATTCCAAAATGGTACTTCCTTCACACTGGTCCTCTTTGGACAGAGACTTGGGGGAAATTATGGAGAGATATTGGATTAATTAAATGAGCCCAAATTTTGTGGAGAGAAGTTTTATAGGTAAGATCATGTCCTGGTAAATTTTGAGAAATTATGGAGCAATATAAAATATAGTTGCTTCACAAACTGAAAATATTACGAGAAACAAAGATTTGAAGGTGTGATCACATAGATTATTGTATGGAGCTAAAATTTGGTGGAGTGGGATTATTTGAGCATAAGAAGGATATGGAAAAATTTCAAATCATTTGGATTAACCTAGCTAGTACTTCCTTCACAAAGCTTCTCTCTAGACAGCAACTTTGGAAATTTGCCGAGGAAGATTTACTAAGCAAATGGAGCTGAATTTTGTCATGTGGCAATTATTTGGATAGTAAAGAGTGCTCAAAAAGTTTGAGGGCAATCAAGAAAATATAAATAGCACTTCCTTCACAAAGTGCCATACTGGATTGAATAGGAAATGAATATTGCTGAATTATTTTTGAACTAGGCAAGGAAAGTTTTTGACATATTTGTGGAAGATATGATCCAAGAATTTATGAGAATTTTGTGGCAATTTTGGGAACGACAGAAATATAGGTTGCTTCACAACCTAGGTCAAACAGGGTTATTCCTTTAATAGAAAAAGGAATATTCCCAAGAAATAAAGATTGGGGTTGGGCTAGAATGGAAATGACATGGTCTTGGGAAATATTTGGGAATGATGAACCACTTGGGGGAAGAAAGAATGATGGTCTTCCCAGGTTTTAAGTCCACAGAGCGACTCCAAAAGCAAAACCCAAAGAAAAGCAAAACAAAAAGAAAGTGCCAAAAATTGGGGTGTTACACAGAGTCCCAGAGTAAAGGAGAGGAATAAAAGATCCTAAACCCATCCATTGGCGATGTGGGTCCGTAAGCGACACAACAAGGTTAGTAAACCAGTTTTTCAAAGACTAGACTCATCTTCGGCCAAGGAATTGGAAAGGGGCTTCCTACAGCCAGTCGGCTCTGATACCAACTTATGACGCCCCCGACTCAATCATGTACTAATCATACACGCAAATGCGCAGGATCAAGATCAGAGACTCACGGGAAGATATCACAACACAACTCTAGACACAAATAAAAGTCATACAAGCTTTACATTACAAGCCAGGGCCACGAAGGCTCGAATACAAAGTCAGCGGAAGCAACATCATCTGAGTACAGACATAAGATAAACAAGTTTGCCTTAAGAAGGCTGAGCAAAACAACGACACTAGATCGAAAAGGCGCAGGCCTCCTGCCTGGGAACCTCCGAACTACTCCTGGTCGTCGGTCTCCACGTAGTAGTAGTCTCCGTCGGTGTGGTAGTAGTCGTCGGCGGGATCAGCTATCTCTTGGGCTCCGTCATATGATCGTAGCAATCGGGTAGAAGGGAAAAGAAGTAGCAAAGCAACCGTGAGTACTCATCCAAAGTACTCACAAGACTTACATCAGAAGTATTCTATGTATGCATCATTATCAAAGCAGGGGCTGTATCGGTGGACTATACTGCAGAATTGCCAGAATAGAGGGGTAAGGCCTAGCCTATCGAAGACTAGCATCTTGCAGCGTCTTGCAGCATTAGAAGAGTGCAGATTAGTATATAATAAAGTAGTAAGTAAGTAACAGCAATGCCCAGAGATCATTCCTCGACTACCCCCGCGAGAAAGCGATCCCGGAGCTATCATATTAGTTAAAAACCACAAGTATCCAGTTCTAGTTGTAGTAGATCGGGATACAACTCCGAGCGTCCGTTACCGTGGACACGGCTATTCGAATTGATTAACTTCCCTGCAGGGGTGCACCAACTTACCCAACACACTCGATTAACTCCGGCCGGACACACTTACTCGGGTCATGCCCGACCTCGGCTGATCGACACACCGTAGTCCTACCTAGGCTCAGCAGAGAGGTCAGCACGCCGGTCTACATCCTAAGCACTCAGGGGTCCGGGCCCATCGCCCTTTGCACTCCTGCGCGGTGCGCGACTGGCCGGGGACCAGACCCACCTTCTTATACCAGCGCAGGCGGTTACTGTCCACCCCAGCAATCAGCCCGCATCTCTGAACTGCGACATCTGAAGAGCTTTCGGGAGAAGCGTATAACGTCGAGTGCCCATACTTATTCCCGCGTGGTGGTCAGTGCGAAAAGGCCAGCGGCCTACTCAGATCACATATCCAAACCCATTAGTGTGTTGGGAGCTCGCGGAAATGATCAGTGATCCTGTCGCCCCGTCTCACGGACTTACGACAAGGGATAGGCCCATCCCTCTCTAGGGCGGTCTCTGCCTGCCCGGTCGTGCTGCGTCATTATCTCGCGGGTACCCTCATGGTCAACTCGACTTCCATAACTCTCGCGGGTACCCCTTGGGCCGACCCGACTTCAACAAAGGACAGAGGTGAAGGTCAAAGTATCTGTGTGTCCATAACATCATGGGGAATCTGAGAAATCATCCTCGATGGATTCCCTCTCGATGTAACCGTCAAGGTGACCTTGGAGGAATCACCCTCGAAGGGTTCACACTTGAGGTGTTGCACGACAGAGTCATCATCGGGAGTGGTGAATGAGGAATCACCCTCCGTAATCCACGACCGATTAGCTACACTACAGAGATATCATTAGGAGTGAGGTAAGAGGTATCATCCTCGGCACTCGATAGTAGCTCTGCAGAGTCGTACAACTAAGGGGGGTGCGGTGATGTGTCGGTCTCGGCACATCGATCACATTGATCGAGTCGTCCGGAAGCAAAGCATGGCAACACGTACAAGGGTGCGGGGCCACTGATGGATCACTAACCAATCTATACTAAGCATATAGGATGACAGGTAAAGTAACAATAGCAGGTTACAAAAGCAGGCTATGCATCAGAATAGGAGCTATCGAACAACAGTAGCAAAATCTAATGCAAGCATGAGCGAGAAAGAATGGGCGATATAGGAATGATCAAGGGGGGTTTTGCTTGCCTGGAAGCTCTGCTGAGAGGGGCTGGACGACAGGAGCGTAGTCGCACTCGGGAGCAGCGTTAGTCTCGGGGTCTACCGGAGAGAAGAGGGGGAAGAAACAATAAATACAAAGCAAACAAATGCAGCACAATGAATGACATGGCAATATGATGTGCTAGGGGTAACCTAACGCAGTGCTACACATTATAGACGGATCTGGAAATTATCTGGGAATATTTTCCAGGCTTTGGGCAATTATCGGACAGACGAACCGGAGGGGAAGGTTCCATGTTTGTAGTGTTAGAGGCATGTGACAGCTACATGGAGGGCACCAACGGATTCGTTTCATTTTTTCGAACGTTTTTCATATATAAAACATTTCCATCCGAGCTACGGTTGAATTTATATGAATTATCAAAGTTTTAAACATTTTCTGAAATTACAGGAATTATTTAAATTTGAATTATCCTGAACAGTAAAAACCTTTTACACCCACCGTGGGCTAGCCACAGTGGATGACAGGTGGGGCCAGGGGGCCCAGTCGACTTAGTCAAGCTGGCAGGTGGGGCCTACTTGTCATCCACACAAAACATTGCATACTAAATGCCTCTGCATATTTAATACTCCTATCCACAAATAGAAACATTAAACAAGCAACATATGCAAACAATGCAACTATAACCGAAATCTGTCTAAACAGAACAATCTGTAAAGGGTGAATAAGAATTCATACTTCCCTAACTCCAAAAATTCTGAAAAATTACCACGTGACAGAGAATTCATTCAGTCTTACTGTGTAAAAATTTCAGATTTTTATCATGTTTTGACTATTCAGGAATATTCTGAACATAACAGAAAACTTTCTATTTTCAAACAGCAACACATAAACTTGCAAACTGAGCATGGTAAAGGCTATAATTGGCATTTTATTGAACTAAAAGATATAAAACATGATTATTGATAACAGCAAGAAAATCCAAACAAAAGAAAATGACGCTCCAAGAAAAACACATATTATGTGACGAATAAAAATATAGCTCCAAGTGAGGTTACCGATAATGTTGAAGACGAAAGAGGGGATACCTTCCGGGGCATCCCCAAGCTTAGGCGCTTGAGTCTTCCTTGAGTATTACCTTGGGGTGCCTTCGGCATCCCCAAGCTTAGGGTCTTGCCGCTCTTTATTCTTCTCATATCGATATCTCACCCAAAACTTGCAAACTTCAATCACACAAAACTTAACGGAACTTGTGAGATAGGTTAGTATGATAAAAATAAATAATCCACTTAGATACTGTCAAGACAAGATTCATAATTGTTCTCACATAATTCCTACTGTATTCTATCATTTCCACAATTTATATTACTCAATATAAACTATGGAAACACTAAAACAAGCAAACTATGCACCGAAAACAGAATCTGTCAAAAACAGAACAGCATGTAGTGGGCGATTTAAAAACCATACTTCTGTACCTCCAAAAATTCTGAACAATTATGACAACGTAAACAATTTGTAACCCAATATTCTGTAAAAATTTCAGAATTTTCTCACTCTCCAGTATAGAATAGAAATTCCAGCACTGGACGCAAAAGTTTCTGTTTTTGCACAGAATCAAATCAACAAGTATCCACACTATCCCAAAGGTCTTACTTGGCACTTTATTGAAAGAAAACATATAAAACATGATTACTACAGTAGCTTAATCATGTGAACACACAAAAACAGAAGGTATAAGTATTGGGTTGTCTCCCAACAAGCGCTTTTCTTTAATGCCTTTTTAGCTAGGCATGCTGATTTCAATGATGCTCACACAAAAGTAAAGAATTGAAACATGATGGGAGCATCATGAAACATATGACTAGAACATTTAAGTCTAACCCACTTCCTATGCATCGGGATTTTGTGAGCAAACAAATTATGGGAGCAAGAATCAACTAGCATAGGAAGGCAAAACAAGTATAACTTCAAAACTTTCAACACATAGAAAGGAAACCTGATATTATTGAGAAGCCTACAAGCATATGTTCCTCTCTCATAATAATTTTAAGTGGCATCATGAATGAATTCAACAATATAGCTATCACATAAAGCATTCTTTTCATGATTCATAAGCATAGAAATTTTATTTCTCTCCACATATGCAAATTTATTCTCATCAATAGTAGTGGGAGCAAACTCAACAAAATAACTATCATGAGATACTTGATTGACATAATCAAATTGAACTTTAAAATCATGATGACAAGTTTCATGGTTATCATTATTCTTTATAGCATACATGTCATCACCATAATCATCATAGATAGCAACTTTGTTGTCATAATCAATTGAAACCTCTTCCAAAATAGTGGAATCTTCATTAAATAAATTCATGACCTCTCCAAATCCACTTTTATCATTATTACAATAAGATTCAACACCCTCCAAAATAGTGGGATCATTAGTACCTAGAGTTGACACTCTTCCAAACCCACTTTCATCAATATAATCATCATAAATAGGAGGCTTGCAATCATCATAATAAATTTGTTCATCAAAACTTGGGGGACTAAAAATATCATCTTCATCAAACATAGCATCCCCAAGCTTATGGCTTTGCATATCATTAGCATCATGGATATTCAAAGAAAGCATACTAACAACATTGCAATCATGCTCATCATTCAAAGGACTCACATTAAGCATTTTATTCAATTCTTCCTCTAACAATTTAGCACAATTATCGGAATCCTTATTTTCAAGAAAGACATCATATAGATGAAGCAAGTGAGGCACCTCAATTAATTTTTTTGCAGTTTTCTTTAATAAACCAAACTAGTGATAAAACAAAAAACTAAAAGATTCGATTGCAAGATTTAAAGATATACCTTCAAGCAATCACCTCCCCGGCAACGGTGCCAGAAAAGAGCTTGATGTCTACTACACAACTTATTCTTGTAGACTCGTGTTGGGCCTCCAAGCGCAGAGTTTTGTAGGACAGTAGCAATTTTCCCTCAAGTGGATGACCTAAGGTTTATCAATCCGTGGGAGGCGTAGGATGAAGATGGTCTCTCTCGAACAACCCTACAATCAAATACAAGAAATCTCCTGTGTCCCCAACACACCCAATACAATGGGAAATTGTATAAGTGCACTAGTTCGGCGAAGAGATGGTGATACAAGTGTAGTATGGATAGTAGATATTGGTTTTTGTAATATGAAAATAAAAAAACAGCAAGGTAGCAAGTGATAAAACGGAGCACAAACGGTATTGCAATGCTTGAAAACAAGGCCTAGGGTTCATACTTTCACTAGTGCAATCTCTCAACAGTGCTAACATAATTGAATCATATAACAATCCCTCAACGTGCGATAAGAATCACTCCAAAGTTCCTATTAGCGGAGAACATAAGATAGAAATTGTTGTAGGGTACGAAAGCACCTCAAAGTTATCCTTTCTGATCAATCTATTGAGCCATCCCAATAAGTGTCACAAACAGCCCTGGAGTTCGTACTAAAATAACACCATATGATACACATCAACCAACTCTAATGTCACCTAGATACTCCAATGTCACCACAAGTATCCGTGAGTTGATTATACGATATGCATCAAACAACTTCAGATTCATAATATTCAATCCAACACAAAGAACTTCAAAGAGTGCCGCAAGATTTCTACCGGAGAAAGTAGGACGAAAACCTCGGGAATCCGCGAGTTGAGTGCCAAAACATACATCAAGTGAATCAATATAATACCCCATTGTCACCACGGGTATTCATATGCAAGACATACATCAAGTGTTCTCAAATCCATAAAAGTATTCAATCCAATAATAGTGAAACCTCAAAGGTAAAAACTCAATTCATCACAACAAGATAGAGAGGGAGAAACACCATATGATCCAACTATATTAACAAAGCTCGCGGTACATCAAGATCGTGCCAAATCAAGAACACGAGAGAGAGAGACATCAAACACATAGCTACTAGTACATACCCCTAGCCTTGAGGGTGAACTACTCCTTCCTCGTCATGGAGACCACCGAGATGATGAAGATGGCCTCCGATGATGATTTCCCCCTCCGGCAGGGTGCCGGAAAAGGGCTCCAGATAGGATCTCTTTGGTACAGAGGCTTGCGGCGGCGGAGTCGAAGTTCTAGGGTTATTTCTAGGGGTTTCTGAATATATAGCAATTTTTGGCGTTGGAATCACGCAAAGAGGAGCCACAGGGGGCCCACGAGGCACCAGGGCGCACCAGGGGGGTGGCGCGCCCAGGTGGCTTGTGGGGCCCCTGTGGGTCTTCTGCTGCTCCTCCGAAGCTTCCTGGGTCTGTTTCCTTCCAGAAAAAATGGTCAAAAAGTTTCGCTGCATTTGGGCTTCAATTGATATGGATTTTCTGAAAAACCAAAAACAAGCAGAAAACAACAACTGGCACTGGGCACTAGGTCAATATGTTAGTCCATAAAAATCATATAAAAGTCATATAAAAGTGCACAAAAATCATACAAAACTATAATAAACATGGCAAGAATACTTCATAAATTATAGATACGCTGGAGACGTATCAGGGCCCCAGGGCCAGCCACGTCGGCGGCGGCGCCGGAGGAGCTCCGGCGAGCCAGAAACGCAGCGGAGGGCTCGGGTGTTCGCTGGAAAATGGCTATGGGCAACGGATCGGCACGCGGAGAGGTTCTACGGGCTGCTGGCGCTCGTGCGCATCAAGTGGTGGTGGTCGTGGGTGCTCGGGTGGCCGGCAGTGGCGGCGGCAGGGTTCGGGCTCCATTCGAGAACGAGGCGGGAGCGGGCCAGGGGGCGAGCTAGGGGTGGCGTTCGACTCCAGGGGCGCTCTGGAGCGCGCCTACCGCACGCGCTGGAGCTGGAGAGCTCGCGCTGCTCGCGTACTGCGGTCATGGCGGTGGCCGGAGCATGAAGGCGGGGTCAGCTAGCTAGAGAGCACACGAGGGCACGGAGAGAGAGGGGAAACCGACGGGGTGCTCACAGCGTTGCAGGGAAGGCTCGGGGAGGCGCGGGGAGGTCAGAGTCGAGGCAATTGACGGCAATGGCGAATGGTGCCCGAGGTTGGGGAAGACGGCGTTGGAGACGAAGCAGGGGCTCCCGGCTCCAGCTGGTTGGTGCAGAGGATGAAGTCGAGGCCGGCGGAGCTCCTGGATAGGCTCCGGAGGCGCAGGGACGCCGGTGGCCGCGAGCTCCAGTGAGGTTCGTCCATGGCGGCATTCGGGACGAGATGGGAGAGCGAGGGAGAGGGGGGAGAAGGGCTAGGGTTCGTCCCTGGGGGCGCGGACGAGGTCCTTATCCCCTCCTCGAGCCCTGTAGCGGCTCGTTGTCGACCGGCGAGAGGGGGGGGGGGGGGGCGGGCGTGGCGTGCGCGCATGCTCTGCCACGGGAGGAGAGAGAGGCGGGAGGAAGGAGAAAAGTCGAGGTGGGCCGGGCCAGGCTGCACTGGCGCTGTGTGGGCCTAAGTGCACAGTGGCCCTTGGCCTTTTTCTTTTTCCTTTCTTCTGATAAATACTTCAATCAGTATTTGCATTATAAAATGGCATCAGATGACTTTGCAAAAATGTGGAGCTTTGCTCATAAATAGCATTGCATTTTTTTTTGCACTGTCACAATAAGTTTGGGAGGCATATGAATCCATTTGGAATTTTCACAAAATGCAAAGGCATTTAAAAATGTTGTTTTGGCACTGTTTTAATTGCTATAGCCCATTTTAGCTTTATGGTGATGTTGTTTTCCTTAACAAATAATTGTTATGGAATATCTGCTAAATGATGGACTATTTTGCAACCAATTTTGTGCAACTTCAACTTTCACTTGCAAATTGAATTTGAATCAGTGATGGAGTTTGAAATGAGATATAATTCCAAAGGTGATCAAGCATTGCAAACCAAAGTGACTTAGCTTAATCAGGAGGATCACTGTAGCTCATTACAAAGGGGTGTTACATGAGTACAACATTAAGAAGGCACTATTAACTCGCCCGTCTCATACCAGGTTCTGTGGTCAGCGTTATCTATATGGTGCTAGAATGTCTACTGATTTTGGATCTTAAGCCCGGTGCAATGGAACCCTACCACTGTGTAACATCCTGGGTTCCACCGCCCACCACAATTTATAGTTTTTGCATCACAACTTTGATTTATACAATGTAAAGATACGATAAATAGCAGAAGCTCTGATAAAGCGTACTCGACGGATATGAACAAGGTATGAACTTGCCTCATGACTAAGAGGTACTATAACTCGAGGCTTCTGGAAGCGCTTGAGCCCCGGGTTCTGAAACGAGCATATAGTCCGATAAGGACTATTATCCAAAAATGTGGCAGGCATGCTATTATGCATAATATGCTATGGTTTTTCTCCCCAAATACCCTTTTTGGTTATTTTATATATTTTTGGAGGTTTTATTTTTTCTGTTATTTACTCTCACCTTGACATGTTTAATTTAGCTATTTATAAATCTCCATAATTCTTGGAAATATTTATAGTTTATCCAGAATTTTATTCTAGGGCCATAATGCGGATTGATTAGGTCAAAACGCTGCCTTGGTAGCGTTCTAAAAAACTGTAAACAGTTACTAGTGGCGTGCTCTCTAGGGCAAGCCACTATGTACTCGTGGCGTGCCCTACAGGTCAAATGCCACTAGTATGTGGGTTACCAGTGGCGTGTGGTTCGCCCGCCACTAGTTTCCACTTACCAGTGACGCGACACTAGTGGCGGGTCGCCTGCACGCCACTAATAGGAACTGTTGGCCCGCCACTAGTAGGCTTTCATGTAGTAGTGATCCTATGAGAGCTTTAGTGTGGAGGAGATTATCTTTTGGAGCACGAGCAAGGGATTCATAACCAAGCAACCCAATTTCTTGTTATTTTTGGAGGTTGTTCGTCTCCTAGATTGGCTAGGTGTGCTTGGGAGCCTTCAAGGTGTGAAGGAACCAAGAAGTTTGTGAAGGCAAGGATATCGCCTACTTTGTGTGAAGATTTACCCCGAGTGATTCCTCCTAAGTTGTGTCCAGGGTGGGATAGGTGGGCCAATGTGTTGTATGTGCCCTGGGACTTTGAATCCTAGATCTTTGTGGTGGACCATAGTGGTCATTTGGCGAGACTTCGTGTCTTAGGACCTTGTGTTGGAACCTCCACCAACGAGGAGTAGGATTGCACCAATAATTGAAATCTCGGGATAAATCATGAAGTTTGCCATCTCTATCCCGCACTCCCTTTTATTTCATCCAAGTTTGCTCCTGGTCTTTAAATTCATAGTCCTGCATGTGTAGGTGTTTTAGGCAACCGTAGCTTAAAGTTAAAATTGGCCATAATTTTTTTTGACTAGTGGTTCTTTGTGATAGTTTATTCAGCCCTCCTCTAGAGTCCAAACGATCATATAGGTGGCGACCGCGGAGCGAGGGTGGGGAGGGGGTCAGTCGTGACAAGCTCCGGGCAGTGCTTTGGCCGGTGCGTCGGCGATCATTGTTAATGGTGGCGAGCTAGGACGGGCGTGGGTCGGTGGTGCAGTGCGCGGGCCGGGCGGAGTAGTGGTGGTGGAGCACGCAAGCTTGGTGTTGCGTTGGGCTTGGCCAAAGCACGCGGTGTGTGATGAGTTGAAAATGTATCTCTTGCTTTTGAAATTTAATTGTGTTTTAATTATAAAATCGATTGATTTTGAGGACCAACTCACTAATAACTGTAAGAAAACTGTATTTCTTTGTAAAGTGGCTATCTATCGGTAATTTCAAGAAAAGATAAAAAATCCGAAAAAAACCAGGCGATGTCGGGACGAAGGATCCAAAAGACACAGATGGGGCGCCGGAGGGGGGAGAATTAGGGGGATGGCGCACCCCTTGTTAAGTGCACTAGGGCTGACGAGCACCGCCCCTAGGTGCCCTTCGGCCAAGGATTTCCCAGTACAAGCCTGATGTCCGATGATTTATTTCGCGATTATACGCTACTGCCACAGAAAGCACGGGTGCAAAGAAGAACATCATAAACAGATCCCATCTCCGGAGGCTCTCCCGGAGGCAATTCTCCATCACTCTCCACCCAAATTATCCTTATGCTTCTCCCATGATGAAGTGTGAATAGTTCGCCCTAGGACTGCAGGTTTGTAGTTGTAGCTATGTAGTCATCTGTCTCGTTGTGCTTCAATATGTAAGATCAAATGCCCTTCCGTACATGATTATGGTCATCTATGTTATTGATGGTGAACTTTTGTTTATGAACCGAATTCTCCCATGAATTGGTGTTGTCTTGGTTGTAAGATTTATCTGTAGATGTATATTGGATCTCCGATGTACAGTCTCTTCGATGGTGGGGCATGCGGCGAAGGGAGGTATTGGTTAGACATGGAGACGCCATGGTCATAACACACTACTATCACGAGAAAATAGTTGTATCTATGTCCGGTCGATCGACGAGGTCACCTACCCGCCGGTGTACATATGCGTGTCCATGTGCCTGGATGGACGGAAGCGCTGGCGTTGTGCAGAGCACTACTTCTACTTACGTGGCATTTCAATGGTCGAATGGTGCACTCCTACAGGATGCGTATCTCCAGAGCGTGGAACTTAAATTTGACAAAAAATTTTTTGGATAAGAAGAACATCAACGGAAGGGTGGAGCCACGAAATACCATAAATTTGACTTTTTTTTGGATAAGAAGAACATAAGACCAGTGCTCGTTTGGTTCAGAATGAAGCCAACATATGCCAACATTACAGGTTCAAGTTGCAAATACGAAATGTATGAAACACAATCTGCCAATACCAGAAGCCAAGCGGAGATTCAGACCAATACAGAAATTGTCAGAGTACATGCTTTTAGGATACATACACCAGCCATGGATTCAGGTTCAGCTCAGAAAATAACTATCTACGGAAGCAAAGAAAGCATTTGAAGTATTGAAAGGATAGTCAATCAAGTTTTACCGAAAGGAAAATGTAGACATTTCTTAAAAGGCTTCAACTAAACGAATGAATTTGAATTAAAGCAGCGCTGATCCACCAAGTAAAAGTTCCACAAAGGCTATCATGCTCCTTTTTTCTGAGACCCTGCTGCATTTTCGCTCCTACTTCCAAAGGATAAACAGGAGTACACAGGCACAGAATTGCCGTGCGTGCTATCACTTGGCACCAGTATATGCTTCGCCCCGGGATTGAGCTTCACCGGTCCTGATCTGTTCTGCACACAGCGACCACTAGGCGAAGCACTGGAATTGTCAGGAACAACTCTGCCCATTCCATTCTCTGGATTTCTGGACAAAAGGGCCATGTCTCTTGAGCTGTTGGAAACTTCTTGAACCACCCGGCCTGGATGGCTGTGTGTATAACTCACAGAGTTAAGAGGGAAAACTGACGAGCTTGCCGAATGCACAGCATGTTGCCGAGGCAAATTGGCTTCCAGAGGCACATTGGCATGGAAAACTGAAGATGGTGTCCCATGCTGTCTGGTTATAGGCAAAAATGGTGCTGTCGGTGGTTCTTCCCCAACGGTAGGATCCGAGAAATAACTCCAAGGAGGCGGCGAATTCTGATGGAATGCTGCACTGCCATGATTGGGAAGAGGTGGATACCCCAATAGAAAAGGCTGATTGGTCTGCGAGTTTAAAAAATCCCCTTCCTTATTTTCGTATGACAATCGATCTCCAAAAAATACATTAGCTGCAGGAAACGGGTGACTGGAATCATGTGGAGTTATGTATCCAACATGTGCCTGACTTATGCTTGCATGATATGTTGAAGCTTGAATTGTACTGGTAAAATTTACTGCAACATTGGGGAAACTTTGAGCTTGTATAGAGAAAAAAGACTGTCCTTGTGGCAAGAACACATTTGTTTTAAGATAGTCATTGGTGGAGGTATCTGCATGTTTCTGTGCAGTCTGGGCAGACGATTCACCTCTGGTAGTGCAAACTGCAAGATCTTTACCCATCAAACGAACTGTCTGTCCCGTAGAAGGACTACACTTGCGCTGCACGTTCAACTCAGAACGACAATATAACTCCTTGCTGCCAGAGACATTACATTCACGAGATGGCCAGGAAGGAGATTTCCTTCCGGTAGAAAGCTGGGAGCCACCATGATTCAGATTGGTGGAGAACCAATTCTTGTGCTGCTGAAATGAGTCCTCAAATGTATGGTCTGGCAATGCACAAGGGGCCGTACTTGCAGTTTCAGTATCTTTTACTGAAACATTACTGCAACCACGACGAGTGTCACCGAGTTCTCTTAAGCTCAATGGAGGACCAACAACATCTATGTCAGAAACTTTGATTGCCTCACCATGGAAAAATGTGCCAGCCGATCTTGAACTCCGTATTCTTTCCAAGTCAGCAGGTGGTTGGCTTTGCAGTCTGTGTGAATCAAAAGACAAATTCATCCAGATTTCTCTGCCATCAAGCAATTCGGCATCAGAATTTAATGTTCCATCATGTGTATGCTCAAGATTGGGCTCCTCTAAATTTGAATCACACATGCAGTCCAAATCAGCACATTCCGGCAGTGCCATATTCAGATCAATCAATGGAGCAGACATCTCTTTCTCACTAGGCTCAACAGAGTCCTCATGATTGTAATGCTTATTTGCTTCTTTAGTCTTAGTGAAGACTTCCTTGGGCATATGAGAACTACGACTTTCTGCAGTGACACATTTGTCTCCTTCAATAGACGCGGATGATGACGACGACGAGGATGACAATGAATAAGCCATATCATCCAAGGACAGCTTGCAGAGACTTTGTCGTTTGCGTAGCTCACAACTCTGCATCTTACTGCCAAGTACACCACCTGCTTCTGAGAATTTGACACACTTCACTGATTTGTGGCAAAGTTCTATTACTTCCTTGAATTTTGAATTGCCATGTTTCTCTGTGGCCATGTTCACAGATATGGGCTTCGTGTACTTTAGAATGCCCTGCCTAGGGAGTGATTTTTCCATATCATGTGGTTTTCCCACTTTGTCAGCTTTATAATTGTCAATGCATTTTTGTGTGTCAGCCTTCTTCTTCTTCTTTGTATTATAGATCTTCCCCTGCTTCCATCTCCCACATATCTTTTCTCTCTCTTCTCTACGATGTTGTGAAGCCTCAGGCTTCTGTGATGGGTGATTATCCAGTCGATCAGGCAAATTTGGATTTTCATGTGCTTCCTGCATAATTGATCAGCATTATTTGAAACCATAAGATACATATATAACTGTGAGTACAAAAATAGATGTAAAACTGAACATCATACATCACATTTGCACATGTATACCATTTCCAAACAAATCATCAGGAAGGCAGAACACTCTAAACGGGAAAGGCTGGTTTGTTATTCTTCTTAATTTTGGATCATGGAAATTTAGCACAAGTGTGTTATAAACAAAGTCCGTTCATATTACATTAATTAAACTAAAAAACATAACTAAAAAATAAAATAAACTCTAGATCTACTGCGCGTCGTCCTTGTCCCCATCCTCGTCGCCGACGAGGTCGATGTAGACTGGCGCCGACCATGGCCATGGCCACGCTGGTGCCGGTGTCCCGCCGGTGGTCCTGCCGCCGGAGCGCGGTGGCTTAGCTGGCCCCTCCTGCTGCTCCTCCTCCAGCTCGGGCATGCAAGGGATCGTGGAAGTGCACGTCCACGTCTGCCCGACTAGCCCTTGCAGTGGCCACAGCTCCGGCTCCGGCGGCGGCGCGGGCGCGGGGGCCTCCACCGCCGATGCGTGGAGCGCCAGTGGCAGTTCATGCCACATCGCGAGCTCGGCCAGCACGGAGGCCTTGAGGGCCTGCTTGAGGGCCTCGTCGTCCTTGGGGTCCTCCACGTCCCGTGGCGGCTCGGGCACTGGAGCACGCGCACGTGGTGGCGCTGGCGCACGCGCATGTGGTGGCGCTGGCGCACGGACACGCGGCGGCGCTTGAGCACGCGCCCGCGCGAAGCACGAGAGGCGGCACTGGTCGTGCTTGTCCTCGAACCACGTGTCCCAGTAGGGGGAATCCTCGGCGAACGCCGGGTCGTCGACGAGGTCGTTGGGCTGTAGATCGCGACGCCGGCGGATCTCCGCCCCCCGTGCACGACCGGAGGCCGGAACGGACGATACTGGAACCCTTTTCGGATTCAAGTCCTAGCCATTTGGCAGGTGCACGTGGGGCCAGGGCACTGGGTTGGCCGCCTCCCAGTACCTCTGCCACATCACGACGGGGACGTACCTGTGGTCGCGCACGGGCGGTGTAGCCCCCGGCGTCGTCATGGTGAACGGGGCCGTGCGGCACCGCCCCGAGGAGGAGCCAGCCTCGTGGTCGTGCTTCCCAGAGGTCCACTTCCACGGCATTGCGCCGGCGGTGGGCGGTGGCGGTGGACTAGGATTTTGACTGTTGGCGGCGGGGGAGCAGAGTGGGGGAGAGGAGTAGGCACGGAAGCCCCCCCCCCCCCCCCCCCCCCCCCCCCGCGCACACGCATGGCATTAAAAACGACCAGCTCCTAGTTGTTGGGTTTCTGTCGCATGGGCCCGGGGCGGACACCGAGCGGACGCGTGGCGCGTCCGTCTCCTATCCGTGTGGACACAAACCCGGCCCAAATTTGTGGCGGATTTGCGTCCCCATGGACATGAAACGGACAGAATAGCCAAATGCGTCGCCACGTTGGGCCATGGTTTCTGTCCACATGGACCCAAACGGACACGAGTGGACGAAATGCGTCCCCGCGTTGGAGTTACCCTAACACTTTGTGTAACAATAAATATTTGATGTAGACATGGTTATCCTCTGTTGGAGAAGTGTCAACATCCATCTCAATGCTGGAAACTATTGATACAGACACGTGAGTAAGTGGACTTATAAGTGAATTATAGACGAATATACATGAGGTGTATGGATCAAATATCCATAAGGATTATTTAATCGTCAGCTTGAATTTTGGACGTAATGATGAAATGTGAATAGTTGAATCTCCTATTGGACACAGTCATGGATTCATAGACCACTTATTCGTACACCAAATTGACCAGCTCTACATAATCAAGTCCAATTGAATATACCGACACCATTGTGGAAATAACATGAAAAAACCAAACCATATTTTGCATTTATGCAACAACTAGGAATATGTTTAGTTCAAAGGATAAAATTCATGGAACGTATGTCGATCTATTCAATTACGCATTTGTGAGCCATGTGAACGTAAAAAAATTCGATCTTAAGTGATGATATATACTACTAATTTACTACGCACATATACAAATATTATAGGTTGCTCGCTCTACACTTCTGAGCCATGTGGAGGGATATTTTGTCTCCAGGTATCAGGAAAGAATTCCACTAAGAGTTTTCCTTAACCATGCAAGACATCCTTTTGTTTTTTAATTTATTTATTATCTTTTCACTTGCTCCCTAAGTTTGTGGAAGCATTTGTATGATGGTTAGGTCTTTCCTGACATTAGAACCTTCTATCGTACTATCTTAAGAATGAAATATCAACAGTACACTACAAAGAATGCAATATATATACAAAAAGCAACAATAATAGATTCAATAAAAAATATGCAAAGATGCACCAGCTCTTTAGATACATAGCGTGAATGCAAGTCTCTATTCATGTAATGATCCGATGTCTAGGCTTGTAGAAAACATATTATATCTAGCTATCAGTGCATCGAGTCTGAAAGTTGTGTTTTCCTGAGATAAAATTCTAATGGACATCCCCATCATGCTATGTAGTTGATTTGTTCGATCAAAAAGATCACATGTTATTAGAAAAATCATTCTTTTAACAAATATCTTATATGCAGATGATAATGACACCCTTAAATGACACACCAACCAAATTAACTTTTGATGACTTATGGTAATAAATGAATATCGATGCCCAATTTCAGCCAACATAGTGTTCAAAAAGTGCAAACCCAGCTTCAATACAACCCCAGATTTTAATTTAATAATTTTTTATTAAGATGTGTGCAAGGAAGAATATATATATATCAAAAAAAGCTAAGCAAAATTAAGATAAAATATATAAAAATAACATAATGTCTTAGCTAGCTTGTCGGTGGCTCTCAATACATAAATATTATTGTAACATAACAATAAATATTAATTGAAGAAAAGTAACATGTTTGTGACCAAACTGCTCATAAAAGAATGTAACTGAGTGATATAAAATTTTAAAGATCAAATTCCCAATGTAATCCTTAGAGATCAAATAAGATGGATTACAAATCTTAAAAATGTGCAACACATGATGAGCCTTGTATATATGCATGTACACAATATTGCGATCATTATCTCTATATTAAATGTTAATGCATTATACAAGGGCGAATACTTGAAACACTATATATCAGATGTGAAGAAATAAGGCTTATATTCCCGCACACTTCAAACTTAGGTAGAAGTAAGCCTGGTACCTAGGTGCGTGGGTTTGTATCATGTCAACTCGCTAATTATTAGAATACTCCATAAGAGAGTACAAACAGCAGACCATGCATCATGTCTAACATATGGTGACACACTGACTGCGACACATTGGAAACTACCACCATCTTCTAACACACTGTCCTTTGCATGCTCAACGGCGTGTTGAAACATTTCCACACCGGCTATCATGCACATACACAGATTTTTTTCCGAGCAACCAGCAGGAGCTCTGCCTTTTCATTAAGAAGAAAAAAATTGAACAGTTAATAAGGAAAACTGGCCGAAAACCTATACAACCGAGACACACAAACTAGCCCCAAGGCTGCGCCCCCATGAGTCGACGACTCTCACCCAAGCAACCAGAGTCGGCACCCTACCACACGACTCGGAGCTGCCGCTCCGGCACACAACCTCAACAACACACACGCCTGCCCCGAGGCCACACACCACATGAGCCGACGAATCCTCAACCCATGTGACCGGACCCGACATCCAGCAACACCGAGGCGCGCTCCGGAGCCACCGCTATGACATCCACACCAGCCCCGAGGCTGCGCCCCAATGAGCCGACGGCTCTGCCACCCAAGCAACCAGAGCCGGCACCCCACCACACGACCTGGAGCCGCTACTCCGGAAAAACCAATCTTAGCAACACACACACCGGGCCTGAGGCCACGCACCACACGAGCCGATGAATCGGCCACCCAAGCGACCGAACCTGACACCCATCAACACCAAGGCGCTCTCCGGAGCCGCCGCTCCGACTTGCACACCGACCCCGAGGTCGCGCACCTTCCAAGTCGAGAACGAAACCACGGGACGACACAAGTCACGGAAGCCTGACAGAAGACCGGACCTCCAAGGCGATGCCCCCATGGAGGAAGCGACCAGAACGCCGCCGCCGCCTGCTCCGACCTAAGCTGAAACTTGAGTTTTCACCCAGAGACCACAAGATCCAAATGCCAAGGGAGGCGAAGGGGCTCCATGACAACACCACCAAGGAGGGTAACAACATCCTAGGACACCGTCATCACCGGCATCGACCGAGTTCGGTGCTAGGCTTTCACCTGGAGCTCACCAAGCCCTATGCATTGCATCAAGTCCACCATCCGCCCGAGCCACGAAAGTTGTGTGACCCCAACAACTCGCCGCCGCCAACATCCACCACCACGGCCGGCAAACCACCATAGCACCACATTTCATCATGGCGGCCCCGAACCACCACCAAGCGTGAGCGCCGCTGACGCGGGGGCACCGCCCTGGCATCCTCGAGCCCGGCCGACCGACATCGCCGTCATATGGGTAGATCGAGAGTAGCCGCCCAGATCCACCCACCCAGCAGACCAACGCACGCCACGCCCGAGCGGCCAGCGGTGCCCCCCGCAGTAGCACGCGGGCGGCCCATGCCCACCGAAACCCGGACACCTTTCTGCTGCCCGCCACCTCCGCACTGCGCGCAGCAAACCACCGAGCGTCGCCAACTTCCCGATGCGCCGGGAACCACCGCCGTGGCTCCCTTTCCTGGAGCAGCCACCCCAGCCGACTCCTGCCACGCTACACGCGATGACGATGCCTCCGCCCGGCACCAGCTCCGCCAGGGTGAGCAGACCCGCAGCCCGCAAAAAGCGTATCGAGAACCTGCCGCCCATCCAAAGCCAGATCGTCAGCACGATGAAACCGCCACGCTGGCCATGGTTCTCACCCGCCAGGCCCCAGCACGACCTGCACCCCAACCAACTGGCGCTGCCGCATGTCCACGGTGACAGCGCTGTGCAGCGACGCCCTCATGCAGCACACGAACGCCCGCTCTAGCGAGCTCCCCTCCCAGAATCTTCGGCTGCGAGAGGGCCCACCGCCACCGCGGCGACAGCGGCGGCAGCGGTGGTTGGGGCAGTTGTGGCAGTCGGCAGCGGCGGTGGCTCCCCCGGGTCGCCCGACACCGGAGCGACATGGGGTCGTTTCTTCTCTGTGCTTTGGTGTTTCTTCTCTAGGATTCACAGATGAAGTTTCCTATCCAAGAGAAAAATTCAAATGCTATCAATCTGGTAAAATGACTGCTCCACGTCCGTTTCCTATGATAAAGTATCCTGCATGGGTCCACAAGGCTGAAATGTAAGCAGCTCACAACTCGCGGTCCATGGTGTGAGAAAAAAGGCAACACGATGCACCATGTACTATGGGATGTAGATGCTGCAGTAATAGCTAGCCTGTCTCGAGTAACAAGCACTACTGCTTTAGCTGGCCATCATAATCTAGCCGACTCATATTGTTTATTGTTCTTAATTAAATGTATAAGCAGCTGTAGGTATACTGCATTGTTAGGTTCCCAATCGATCTTACTCACTATCTCAAAGGATTACAGAGGAATTGCTCACTACAATGTTTCTGAGGAAGAAGACAGGAAGCGGAAGGGGAAAGAGAGCCAGAGGTAGGAGAAAAAGCCACCGCCCACCTGCCATTTCCTGATCCAAGCCCGGATAGCTAGATCGTTCCTTCTTCCCTGTATATGTAGTATGCAGCGCTGGGTGCTTCACATATGGGCCAAGTCCACGTGCTGGTCCAAGGGCAGGCCCATGTACGTGTGCAGGTTAGGTAGGTTCCTAACATCCCTCCCTCCTTGCAATTCGGCTTGACCCCAAGCCGACGCCATCGAGAACAGCCCGGATCCCATTACATTTGACGTTCCGTGGCACTGCCATAGTTCAAGTAGCCTTGAGCGAGGTCAAAGAAGTAGTGTCCCTCGAAATTGAGGGCCTGGTGGAGCAAAGCAACGAAGTAGTAGTGATGGTCGACGAAGCAGGGCACGATAATACGCCTCCGTCCTTGAAAAGAAGCTTGCTCGCAGCCGGAAGAGAACTCCAGAGCATCCACCGAATTCTGGCCACCAACCAACATTCCACGGCAGCCAGCAATTTCTTCTAAGGGTTGAGAAATCCAAAACAACAAAGCGTTGCCTCCAGGATCCCACAACTGCTCAAGTTGATAGCCACTAACTGACTTACTACCAAGCAAAGGAGTGGCCCATACTCCAACATGAAGCAAGGATATGGAATTGGCAGTTGCAAAGTGCCTGTTGCAGAACCCAGTACTTGGTGATGCATTCAGAAGATCAAGCACATTACCGGTGAGAGCTGGAGTAATGGAAGGGACAGTACAGTAAGGCCTCATCACCAGATCAGCCAATAAGCACTGAGCCGTGAGTTCCAAATGTGTGTTGTTAAGAACAGAGCATGCATAGGGGTAATGAGCTAGGTCACCGACAATCTGAGCTCCCTTGGCAATAGTCTGATGGCATGGCAATGGTGATGCAGTACTCGGTGGGTGACCAAAAGCATCAACACGAGCAGAATACAGTGGCGTAATTTGATCAGGCCAGCATAAGACGCACTAGTGCCCTCTAGACAAATAATTTGATCATGATTTCTTGAGGAAATTAGAGGATCATAAGAAGTGAATATGATACCTCCTGCTCGGCACAAGTTACTCGTGAGAGTAATTACAAATGGCATATTAATGGCCCCAATAACACACTCTCTCCCTAAATATTCCATAGATGTTTGCCACGTAACCATGCCATTTTTGCTGCTCCCAGCCTCCACTAACCCTTTTGCCAAATAAGCATGAGGTAGTGCACACACATTTGCACTGAGCGCCACCAATCTGTATGCTTGCATAGGTGGGAATCACCCAGTGATGCACTGAACCATCTACAAATATAGTGGGAATACGCAGGCTGATTGTAGTGGAGTTTGCCATTCCAAAATACACACCAGGTGGTCTCTGATTGAAATAAAGCAGCAGCCTCAGTCCTGAGTTCTCTGCTCAAACATGTGAACAGTAGCAGCACAGACTTCATCCAATTTCAGATATGCTGGAACAGAATTTGTTGGCTGGACACACTGCATACTCAATGATTGCCACAATTTTGAATTGATTTCTCCGTAAATAATGTGACACTTGAGGCGTCCCTTGTCCAGCAATAGGTTACATGCCTTGGTTGAAATAAGATGCTGACAACCGCATTTTTTCAAAGCTCCAGTACTGGTCATTCTGTCCATAAAGCACAAACTGACTAGAATCACGTGTTGAATCTCCACCAAAATAAGAATACACTTGTCATGATTGTCAGGAGGCTTAGCAGCTTGCACAACGTGACCTCGATTCCTCATAAACTTGCTAAGGGTACAACGAAAAACTTCATGTGTATAAGCATCTGTGAAAAGTGCCCTGACCAATAGTATCCAATCTGGTCTACACTTGAAGGAGCAGTACTCAAAACTGATTCATACAGCAAGCTGAATTCTTGTTTTTGACCCACAAGCTAATTGTTCAGGTCGGCATTTTCTATCAAAACGGCCACTCCCCTTAAATTTCTCTTGGCTCAGAAATTGCCAATGCACTGACATGCTCATTACCCTTAGATAGAGCTGACCATCCCCGTACTGTAGCTTAGCTGGGTAGTCTCTTGATTGATTTTGAACATGAAATTCAGAAGATGACTGCACAGAAGATATATCTGACACCCTTTATTCTGAGAAGGACATGTTTTCCGCTACACACTTCGCAGACTCCTCCAGGATTCTCTCAGGGGATTTAGATCACTAGAAAAGTGGTTCATCACATAAGTAACTTGCGGCGGCAGCCGTGCGTACTTCAGATGCGTGCCTCCATGAAAGTAATCAAACGACGGCCATGGTCTTGGCCTGAACATCTTCCCCTTGTGTATGATCCACACTCGCAAAGATGGAGACCATGGTTGCCACTGTAGTTCATCGAGCTGCAATTTTTCTTTGGAAAACACATGTGCGAGGATGTCCTCGATGTTGTTGCACAACAGAGCTGTCTGATCGGGGAAGGTGTCGATAAAGGCCGTGGGCGATGAAGGTGTCACGGCTGGGTGGAGTACAGACATTAATGGGTTGATTGTTACCCTGAACTATGAGTTGTGGACACGCGAGAATGAGCAAGGCACTGAATTTTTGTGCTGCGTAAAACGTTGCAACTTTCTGCTCTTTCTTCCTCTCTTTATTCTGTTGGAAAACAAAAGACGTACCGCAGCTCAAACCCCACTGCCGAACGTGCCATCCCACATCGCAAGCTCAAGCTAGGCACCCTAAAATGTCGTTTGGGAGCGCACATACCACGTCCTCTAGCCTAGATCTAACCAACTGAACAAAAAGCGCTAACAGAAATGATCCAGAAAAAGGGCTGTCCTGGAATTGAAAACGGGCTGCCATGGCAGCGGTTTTGGGCCTAAACACACTGCCACGGCAGACTTTATTGCATGCGCTCCACAGACAGGGTTTAAGCTCACATTGGTGTCGCGACGGGAGCATTTCGTCGAACTTGTGGTCAGCGTCGGTGTAGCAAGGTCACTGGAGACAATGAGGACGATGTCGTGGTCCACCTCACTCGTCACTGGAGTGGAGGTGTTGATGGAGAACAATGGTAAGGCATCGAGCTCCTGCACGCCGACCTTGGGGTTGACGTCGGTGGTGGTCACCACGGAAGAAACGACCTCCTCGCCGATACAGGAGGTGCTGGTGCCGACGGAGGGTGTTGCCCGCGCGAGTGTGTGCTGCTCAACCTCCTTGTCATTGAGATCGACCTAGGGCTCAGGGCGGACGGTGGTGATAGTGACATGGGCCTCGTTGACGCTGCCGTTGGCGACGACTTGGTTCGAACCATCCATCGAACAGGTCATGGGCATCGGGCCGATGGAGTCAAGTGACGCACCATGGAGGACCTCGAGGACCTCCTGGGCCTTGGTGGTGAAGGAGGAGACTGCGGGGACGACCGCAATGACAGTGGCGTCGACGGTGATGCCGCCATCGGAGGCCACGACCGCGGAGCGTGCCGACTGCGGGGTCGAAGCTCCCGTGTGGAACTTGGAGAGCATTGCGTCCTGAAGCTGGAACTTCTTGTGGATGGCGCCGTATTGTGCCATAGTCTCTGCATGGAGCTTGTCCAGGTAGGCCTTGAACTTAGGATGCATGGTGGTGGAGAGATGGATGTGAAAAAAATTAGGGGTGGAAGGGTGGTGGCCTGGCTCTGAATACCAGATGTTAGGTTCCCGGTAGATCTTACTCAGTATCTCACAGTATTACAGAGGAATTGCTCAATACAATGTTTTTGAGGAAGAAGAAAGGAAGGGGAAGGGGAAAGAGAGGCAGAAGTAGGAGATGAAGCCACCGATGCCGTTTCCTGATCCAAGCCCGGATAGCTCGATCGTTGCTTCTTCTCTCTATATGTAGTATGCAGCGCTGGGTGGTTCACACATGGGCCAAGTCCACGTGCAGGTCCAAGGGAAGGCCCATGTACGTGTGCAGGTTAGGTACGTTCCTAACATGTATACATCTCACAAAGTTCCCTAAAATCTGCACAAATCCTCATCTGAATGTCCCGTGCAACTCCTGACTCAGAGTGATGATCATTGTGGACAAATTAAGCATGAAATAACAATATCTACACATACCAAACAGTAACGGGGCAGCAAATGTAACGATGCCAAGAAAGGAAACACAATGATCGTTCTAACTTTACCCACATTAGCTAAATGACAGTCGACTGAATTTCAAATTGGGGTCAGTCGATTTTGAGAGTTCGCCGGAGTGAGCTGGAGGGAAGGAAGGAGAAGAACTCACCGGAGGGCTACCTCATTATCTATCTTAGGGTTTAGGGTGGGGGCGGTGGTGGATGGCTGTGGTGGGGCTTTGCCGGAGAAAAAAACTGGACGCGGGCGGGGCTAGAGGGATGGCCGGGGGCGGCGGCAAGACCGGCGGTGGGGGGCGGTTCAGGGGAGGGCGGGGCGGCGAGGCGGTCGCGGGAGCGCCGCGGGCCGCGGGGGGCGGCGGTTAGGCCAGTGGTAGCTGGCGGCGGGAGGAAGTTTCCAGGAGGAAGAAAGGTTGGAGGAAGGTGCGGGAGGTTGAAGAAAGGTGCGGGCCGTTGATTTCGCATCCGACGGTGGAAAAAATCGACTGACCCCAAACTTTTTTTCAGCTGACTGACGTATAGCCACGCCCAACTTTACCACTTATATGAGTAGATTTAACCAGAAAATTATCGTGCATCAGCCAGAAATTATCGAGTGCCCTGCCCACAGAACCTCGAAGATGAACTAGCTAGACCTAGTTCAGATTAGCAAACTGGTGTTGGGTATCCCAGGAGATACACACACCCACACAAGCTGGAGGTTGAAGAAGATACACTCACACGAGCACACACTGGACACAAGAACACACACAGTTTTCTGGCAACGCACTTCTGCCTTTTCTCTTGCTCTTTTTCCCACTCAACAATACAACTGGTTACAAGTCCTTTAGTACTGATACACACGTACTGCTGCTACTGATCCGCTATTTGCTCTCCACTAGCCGGTAGCTATGGCTACGAGTAACAACCTCTCTTAGCAGGGCCACGCTATTCGGCCGCACCATCCTCTCTAGCTGATTACTCGGTCCACATCTATGCCACACTAACAGCCATGAGCTCGGTCACGCAACGGCACACATACGTGCATGCTACTCAATGGATGCCCGCACATGCAACCACTCTCCACTATCTCAACTAAGGACTAACTCTCGCATTTATCCTGGATTTATTTCAAGAATTCTGGCGATGCGCATTCAGTGGGAGGAGACGTTCCCGTCGACTATGAGGCGCCTACAGTGACTTCGTAAAATCTCAAGATGATACGCCGGCTCAGTCTCTCAGAGGTGCTCATAGGTGTGCGTGTGTGCATTCATAGGGGTGAGTGTATGCGCGGCGTATATATGAGCGCTTGCGTCTGTACTGTGTTAAAAAAAAACTAAACACACTTCGCTTACATGTGTACACGTGCTCACATCTATCCGTGCACACACTACCGCAGCCTCACGTCTATGCAACTCAACTACATGCAAGAAACAAAATATGATGAAAACTAAACAACAAGGTTAACTCTAACAACTGGTTCGGCACTGTCAATCCTTACATAAAATATCCTGCGAGGCGATGGGACGCCCCCCGTGTAAAGCTATATAACTTATTGCCCCCCACAATATGCATGCACAAATAAGGGTGGACGAAACTGTCCGGTCCGCCAGTCCGGCTCGTGGCCCGCTCGGTCCAGGCCGGCTCGGTCCTGGCCCGGTAAAAAAATCAGCCGGTCCGGGCTGCAGATTTGGGCCTGAAATTTCGTCGGTCCGGTCCTGTCTTTAACCGAGCCAGCTCGCAGGACCGAGAAAACGCTGCATCGGCGTGGCGGGGGCGTGGCGGCAGCACGGTGAGCACCGCGTGGGGCGTGCCGGCGGCGTGGCGGGTGCTTGGCGACCCAGGCGTGGCGGGGGCACAATAAACTGTCGTCGTCTACGTCCGCCGCCACAGGGCCATCGACCGCGCGGCCGCTGGACTCTCTGCCCCAGAAACCATGTCCATTGGATGCGCCCCACACGGATTCGTCGTCTCAGCCAAAGAAATCGACGTGGGAGGTCCTACATCGCCGCATCGGTCATCGTCCCTTTCATCTCTGTCCACCGGCTATCGTGCCAAATTCATCGCCGTTGAGCTGCGTCTGGTGATCTTCTTGGTTCCTCTAGCTTCCTCTGGTTCTTCTGAAGCTTCCGGACATCTCGCCGATGAACCGCGCTTCCTCTAGCGTTGCATCCCCGATGAGCAGCCGCCGAAGCTCCAGTGCGCGCTCTGCCTTGTCTCTTGGCCGGTCCTCTCGGTCCGGCCCAAGCTTCGTCATTGCCGGTCCGGTCCCTGAAAACAAGACCGCCACACTTCTCGGTCCGGTCCGGCTCGGACCATCGGCGGCCGGTCCAAACGACGGCTCGGACCGTGTCCACCGAGCAAACAAATTGTCTGGCATAAGACAACCAAATCTAATACTAATATTTTCCGATTCCTGAGGGAGCTACAAAGCATTTACCCATCCGCATACTGCCAAGCAAAGGAACCAAAATCTGACCAAATGTTCCATGATCCATCCATCCCGAGCAGATCAAAGGTACGTAAAACAAAATCAGGATAAAAAACATAGGAATAATAGCAGACGATATCGTTGCATTGACACAGACAGGCAGAGTTGGGCTGGGCTGGACCACGTACCTTTCTGGCTGGGAAAGTCCCCTCGACCTCTCGCCCTTCGCTGCTCTCCGGCGCAGCAGCCGCCGCCGCCTCCTCCTGGTGCGGTCTCCTCTTCCGTTTCTTCTCTTCCATGGCCCGTCTCACGATCGTGAACAGCGCCTCGTCACCGCCCACTTCCGTTTGCTCGTTGCATCCGCTATCATGGGCGGGGGGCGCTGCCTCGAAGAGGTCAGAGATGGACGTCTTCTTCGGCGGCTTCGACCTCCTCAGGGACGCCGCAGCAGGCACGGCGGAGGCTAGCTCGTCCGCCCACCACCGGAGCCTCGGGGCCTTGATAGGCGGGAGTTCCTCGACGCTCAAGGGACGCCGCCCCTCCGCCGCTGCCTGGCCCCTCATGCTCGCCGCGTACCCCCTAGGGACCAATCACAAACGGAGATCAGGAAGAGAAACGCACACACTGGCCACCATAAAACGACGAGACGAGGAGGACCAACCTGATGGAGAACGCGGCGGCGGCCATGGATGCGACGAGGTCGTTGTTTTCGGAGAGACGTGGAGTATACTGGAAGGCGAGGAAAGGGATGGGCGTTGGAAACGGAGGTACTGTATGTATATCTAATATACTACTCCCTCCGTCCATAATGCAAGACGTTTTTGCAAGCTATTTAATGTGTTGGTTGGCGACGGTGCCGTGCGCGAGAGGCCCACGTCCCATTTACTACTGCCAACGGCGACCAAATTGTTTTTCCTTTATAATTCGTGTGATAGCGACCGTAGGAGGTGGAGGTAGGTGCAAAATGGTGGGCGCACAATCCTCCACGCATCTAAACCTGCGTACAATACACGCAAAATGGTGGGAGCATGTAAATGTTTGTTCTGATTCAAAATAGAGCTTTGCTTCCCTACACCTCGGTTAAAAGTTTACACGAATGTTAAAGTTACTTAAAAAGGGTATTCTCATACATTCACGATCAACTAATTCTAATCACTATTCTCCAATGCATCAAACAAGAGATCAGAACAATCTATTTTTTTAATTGAAGGTGTAGCTTCTAATCTCCACCTTTAATCTGCATCGAAATCTGTAAACTTTTCTAGGCGGAGTGTACCGAAACAAAACTCTTCAAAATATGATTGTAAACTGTTTTATAGTGTTATATACTCCCTCCGTCCGGGTTTATTGACTCCCCTCATATTTGTCCGGGTCTCCGTCTTGGATTCAAGCTCCTTCTTGAGCTTGGAGGCCTCGTTTTGAGCAGCTGCAAAAGATGTTACAACAAGTCGGTATAGCAAAAGCAAAGACGACCAAAGAAGTTCGTGCTCATTACCTTGAGCCCGGGAAGCCTCGCTGCAGATGTCCTTCTTCAAGGACGCGGCATGGGCCTCCCTCGAGAGCACTTGCTCCTATGCCATCTAGAGCGTGGCCTTCAGGTTATCTCACTCGATCTTGCGCTGGCCGAATCGGTCGAAGAAGGGGAGTTTGTCTAGGAGGAATTATGTCTTATCCCTAGACCTCTTGGTTAGATTATCCAAAAATGACAAAAGAAGTTAGCTGCTTGGGAACAAATCATCAATACCCTCCACTCGGTCCATGAACCGAGTGGAGGCCCGAGGGCTACACCCACTAGGTGCACTTATGGTGCCCCCGGTGTGTAATCTACAAGCTAACAAAGAACCTCCGCCCAGCTCCACGAGTAGGCCAGAGGTTCGAGGGCTACACCCAAGTGAGTGCACTATCCGCGCACGCATGGCAAATAAAAAAGAGAAGGAAATACAAGGACAAAAAACATACCTGCACCAACGGCTGTAGCCTGCCATTTACTAGGTTGGTGCTGCCCTTCAGGGTGTCGAAACCCTTCTTTAGGGTCTTCAACAACTCTGGGAGCTGGTCACCGAGTTGGGTGATGATGCTCATTGCCTCCTCCCACTCTTTCGACTCCTGGACATCATCGATCTCCCACAGGACTTCGCCTGGCTTCCGGCGGTCCATCTAGCACCCTCGAAGTGGCTGGAAGTCCATGTGGAAGCCCCGGCGGAGGTGATGGTACGCGACCTACGTCGATCTCTTCCACCGACAGCACCAGGCCCCCCTTGGGACACGGCGGGACAATCCGCACCATCGTCCGACTAGGACCCGCCTTCTCGGCCGCAGGGGGAGCTCGTGCTCCGATACTGGACTCCTCCGACTGATGGGTAGGCGGTGAGCGAAACATTGCGATGAAGGAACACTGATAGTTCTTATTGTAACATCCTAGTGCATATTTGCTATACCAACTTGTTATATTTTTTTTTGAATTTACTGTTCACCCTAGAGCAGATTTACCTTCTTTTTTTATTCCACGAGCGCCTCGAATGTTCAAACAACACAAAATTTTGCACGCACCTTGCGCAACCGAGTATCTCAGATGCCATAAAATTTCAGAATTTTTTGATTTTTTTGTTACTTTATTTGATTTTACTGTTCACCTAGTTGATGTTCATGCCGGACCAAAACCACCTTCAGAGTTACCAGGGACAAAAACTATCCAGTTTTAATTGTTGAGGGACTGAGTTTTGGTGGTTTTGAAGTTGAGGGACGATTTCTATACTTTCGCGAGAATTTGAGGACGAAAAATATACTTATCCCATTTTTTTTACAAGGAGAGACTCGAGTCCATTATATATAGGACTTCACAACTGACTTACTAAACCGACCTAAAGAAAAATTCAAGCTTCTACATAGCATTATCACTTTACAACTCATCTCTTGCTTTTACGGCTCGTGCTAACCAAAGTTTTAAATAGCGCGCTAAGCCTCTTTACGGCGGACCTCTTCTAAATGCTATAGCGTGCTATAGCAGTGCTATAGCGCACCATTTAAAATGTTTGGTCATGTGTTTGGACAAAAAGCCCTTAGTGCAAGACCTCTTCTAAATGCTATAGCATGCTATAGCGGAGCTATAGCGCGCTATTTAAAACCTGGTGTTAACTGCACACGTGCTCACAGACAGATAGGCATGGAAGCATGCCTTGTTATTTTACTAGCTTGCCGACACAGCACAAGATTATTACCAACATAGATAAGCTCCTTAAAATATAGCTTTACATGTATCGCTGCAAAGGATGCAGTTCTAGCTGGCGCGCTTATCGTCCTTGAGACGGCGCGCCTTCTCTTCCTCCTTCACCCGCGAGGCGGCAGTGTCTTGAGACAAAAAGTACAGTTCAGTTAAACACAGTTAACTCCATCATATCGCTTAGGTTAACCCAAGTTCATAAATAAGTAAATAAATAATAAGTACCGGCAGGAGGATGGATCGGATGCGCCTTGGCCGTTGGACGGTTGAACACCGGCCGGTCGTCGTCCCTCAGGTAGACCCCACCAAACCCTTGCTCGTCCGACCTCGTCGAGTAGGCCACCCCGAACGAGTGGGTCATCACGTCCCTACCCCACGGACCAACGTACTCGATTCAATCAAAACGCCAGCATGCAATTTGCAAGCAAAAATTACCTGTACGTGATCAACCAAGTTGAAAGCCAAGTAGTAATACTCTATGGTGTTGTGCACGTCGTCGCGCGGGGGCTCCATGCCCGGCGCGGCGGACACGCACGCGCTCCTCCCTCGACGAGCTGCGGCCAACAGGCCTGGCGTCGCGGCGGCGAACCGGCAGAGTCCTGTGCTGGCGCCACCGGACAACCTGAGCGAGTGCATGAGAGGAATTAAATAGCTCGCCTCCCTGGAGTAGAGTTGGCCTGGACTGGCGAGAGAGCTTAATTACAAGCCTTTGCGATGGCGCCTGGAAAGGTCCAGGCCCGGAGGCGCACACGTAGAAAACAGGAAAGGGACAGGGACAGGGACGGATCGTCCATCGGATAGGGTCTCTTTCATCCTTGAGAATTCTCGAGAACTAGAGGTGTTGGCGCACTCACTCATCAGCATGTCATCACCTGAGTCAAGTGTGATCCAAGGCAAAAGATACGGTGCAAATTGCAATTCAAAGGCCTTCTAAAGCAAATATTGAATTTTAATAAGAAATGCAGTACAATACAACACGATAAAAACCCACACAGTCTTCAGTCCTAGTAGACTTAGGGACAATGTGCTTTACAAACATGGTGTGTATGCACATCTTATTTTATTTGAAATCGTACACCCGCAAGTATACACGCTACTTGTATTTATATGTCAAGGAAGATAGTACGTGTTGCTCGATCGAATAGGGACTGAGAATTAGAATTCTTAAGAGGACTTTAATTGGAATCCTTACTACTCAGTAGTTTTTTTTTTCTATATATGGATTTCGTTGCCCTGCATTTACATTTTAGAGGAAAAAACCTTTCCTTTCGGCTTAACACCTATGTTTTTGGTATGATAATGAAACACCCTTTAATACTAATTCCTATAATATGATTCTCCTTTTCTCAACACCAACAAAAAAAAGAATATGATTCTCCTTAACATAAGATGCCAAACTTGTTAGTCCTCATTTTTTTTAACACAGTACAGACGCAGACGCTCATACAAACACATATACACTCATCCCTATGAACGCACGCACGCCCTACCCCTATGAGCACCTCCGAGAGACTGAACCGACACATCATCTTGAGATTGACGAAGTCACCACAGACGCCTTCGTAGTCGACGGGAACGTCTCCTCCCACTGAACGCACATCGCCGGAAGGCCTGAAATAAATCTAGGAAAATGTGAGCACCAGTGTCAAGTCTAGGACTTGAACTCTGGTGGGATGGGGATACCACTGTCTTCCTAACCATCCAACCACAGATTGATTCGCTGTTAGTCCTCAATTGGGTTACCTCAGTGGCATGGCGTGTGAGCTAGACTCTCCACTCCACGTCTCCACGGCATTGTATAAGACTGTTGACTGACAAGTAAATTATGTGGTGACTCAGTCAATGCAATGTCTTTTTAAAAAAAAACTAGAAATATATTATATTAAAGTTCAAGGATTAAAGAGTAGAAGACTCTGTATAGCAGGGTTGAAATATATTGTGCCTTGCTGCACATGGCGAAAGTAAACCAAAGATACTACAAATTGAGGATGAGCTAGACTACAGGAGCCTGATGGCAGATTGGACCAGAACTCCGAAGCGCAACCACAGCTGCAGTCTTTAGTGGCCTCATACAAAGTGCTCGACATTAGTATACCTAGCCGCTATCCCGGCGGTCCGAATGGCATATGTACATCAGCTTTAGTTGGTCCGGCTGTAGCACTGCAGGAAAAACATTATATGCCGAGCACCTAGCATGCTCGGTGAAGGTGAAAATGTACTCGGCAAAGATGACTCGGCATACACCTGGCCGGCATAGTGGTGTATGCCGAGTGCCTCTTCATGGGTGCTCGGCAAAGACTATGCCGAGTACAAAATAGTGGTACTCGGCATAATAACATAACATCACGGAGAGAGGACGGAAACAGTGTTGCCACGTGGCGTCTGTGGTATGCCGAGTAGGCATCCTCCTACACTACGAGCTACTAGATCGCGGCACGTGGCATGTATACGGAGTAGCCGAGTAGAGTACTCGGCATACACGCCACGTGGCATGATCTCGTAGCCCAGGAGTATGCCGAGTGCAGGCTATGAGCTACTAGATCGGCGTACTGCTATGTATGCCGCGTACAGTACTCGGCATACTACGATTTATGTCAAGTACAGTACTCGGCATACATAGCAATACGCCGAGTACTGTTCTCGGCATACATCGTAATATGCCTAGTATTGTACTTGGCATACATGGCACGTGGCATGATCTGGTAGCTCGTAGCCTAGGAGTATGCCAAGTACACTTTCAGCAAAGGCAACTGTGGCTTTTTTTTTTGTTTATTGGACCATCCCTACAATTTCAAAATATATATTCCATGTAACAATCACATACATTCCAGCAAGCTCATATAACAATATGTTCCATACAAGCACCATGTATATAGCACATATGGTCCTACAAGCATCATAACATTCACATATTGTCAATTCAAGCATAAAAGGATCATAATATGTCACATTGTCTGTAGAAGCAACAAGTATGACAACAATCACATGGTTTTCATAAATAATAAAAGTATGATAACAAGCACATGATAGTTGGTCATACAAGCAAACTTGAAGTATCATAATTGGTGGCTGCCAAATTAAAATGAACAGAGGGGGAGAGAGGCGAGAGAAGTCGTCACCTTGGCAATAGGGGGACTCATAATGCCAAACCAAATTGAAACAAATTGAACCAACATCAGTTTCTCCTTGGCCCCCTTCAAACAACCAGATTAGATGGGAGCAAACTGCACAAACCGCACGCACGAATCAGATGTGGGGATGAAGAAAACTAGAAGAGAATAGGAGGAGGGATTCATACCCTTGTCGAGGCTCCTGTTCTTGGGGAGGAGTGTGATGCGGATCCTGTGACTGCACCTCCTGCAGACATCACTCGACGAAGGGTCGGAAACACTCCACCTTTTGCATGGGGTCCTAACGTCAGTACACTAGCCTGGTGTGAATAGTAGAATTCCAATACACAACTTTAAAGTGGCACCTGTTTCACAACCTGGACCATAGATCCCGCAGGAAAATTCAGGGCTTCAGTGCGAACCTGCCCCCTTCCGGTGCCGCCGAGCCAACTCCTGCTAAGACTTGACCTCTTTTTGGGTTTATCAAGATCCTATGACCTATTGCAACACAAACTAAGAGTAAAAGTCACATGGAGTCACCCCTTCTAAAGAAAACCTAGGGCCTAGATGTTACGGGGCCCACCGAACAGGGGGCGCACGAAATCGCCCGATGAAGAGTCGGAAACACTCCCCCTTTTGCATGGAGTCCTAACATGGGTACGCTAGGGTGGTGTGAAGAGTAGAATGCCAATACACAACTTTGAAGTGGCACCTGCTTCTCAAACCGGACCATCCCGCAGGAAGATTCAGGGCTTCAATGCGAACATCCCCCTTTCCAGGGCCGCCAACCCAACTCCTGCTAGGACATGGCCTCTTGTTGGGTTTGACATGATCCTATGACTTATTACAACACAAACAAAGAGTAAAAGTCACATGGAGTCAGCCATTCTAAAAAAAACCTAGGGGCTAGACTTTTCGGGGCCCGCCGGAGAGGGGGGCATGAAATCGCCCGACAAATGGTCAGGAACACTCCCCCTTTTGCATGGGGTCTTAACATGGGTACACCAGGGCCCTCCCTCTCCTTTGGCCTCACATGGCCTAGGCATGGGCCAAAGACCAATGATAGGAATTTTCAACCCCTTTTTGTGCATGACTTCATGTGGCCGCAGTTGAGATCTTGAATTTCCGGCATTAAAACCCTAAAAATCCAACAAATGTTGTGTATTGAGTACAAAAAAAAAAATCAAGGCCAAGGGAGAAAGGGGGTCGGCACTCCTTTCAGAAACTCGTCCCTTTCTCGCCATGGTTACATGTGATTGCGTCTGTTTGCTATATTTATGAATAAACATATAAAAAATAAACTAAAGAAAAGACAATGAAAATAAGAAAGAAAGGAAAATAGAAGAAAGAAAAGGAAAGGAAAGGGAAAAAATTAAAAAAAGGAAAAGGAAAGGAAAATAGAAGAAAGAATATACAATGAAAATAACGAAGAAAATAATATAGTTGAAAGAAAAGGGTATGAAATGAAGAAATATAGAAGAATGAAAAGGAAAGAAAAAGACAATAGAAATAATAAATAAAAGAGGAATAGAATAAAAAAGAAAGTATGCCGAGTGTTTTTTTTGGGTACTCGGCATACATTTAATGTATAAAAAAAATATTCGGCATACTCCTGGGTTACGAGTTACCAGATCGTGGCGTACTCGGCATAGACCCTAGTATGCCGAGTCGGTACTCGGCATACATGCCACGTGCCACGATCTGGTAGCTCGTGGCCCAGGAGTATGCCTAGTACTGTAGTGTGCCGAGTACAACACTCGGCATACTCCTGGGCTACATTTAATGTATAAAAAAAGAAAATTATATTGTATACCGAGCACCTAACAGAAGACACTCGGCATACATCCACCGCCGTAACGGTTCCGTCAACTGCGGGCGCAGGTGACACGTGGCAAGATCTTTGCCAAGCACCTTGAATATGCCGAGTGTTTTCTGATGTGTCTGCCGGGCACCTTGAGCATGCTGAGCATTTTATGTAAGGTGCTCGGCATAGTGGGCTCTTTGCCGAGCACTCCGTGAAATAGCACTCGACATACAGCCTTGTGCTCAGCATAGACAGTTTTTCCAGTAGTGTAGGTATGGAATTAACTTCACCGAGCTCAGACAGCTAATGTCTTCCCCACTAGATCTGGGGATCAGTAACAGCGGCACTCTCACGTGCTGCGGGTGAATCAACCTGTGAAGAGAAGCTATAACATCCTCCAAAAGAACATCTTCAAACCAAAATTCCATATTTCCCGTGCCACACGTACTGTATTTTGCGCCGCATTTACCTATGTATGTGAGGTGCCAGGGGCCCACACAGTGGCGTAGCCAAGCCCCAGGCAAGAGGGGCCTTGGCCTGCGGTGTGGGGACAGAATCCTTTGTTGACTGTTCATCCATGTAGCTACTGTTCATGCCTGTAGCTACGAGGTTGGCCCGGGGCGTTGCTGGATCCTGGCTACGCAACTGGGCCCACGCCTAGGCGACCAACCAAGCAAGACGTGTCACCCCATATTTCCCAAAGAGGAACCCCGTATTCAACAAGGCGAGCCTATCCGACTCTCAACTGCAGTTGCACGTCCGCATACCTATGCGCAACTACATGTCCACTGATCATGCGCAACTACAGTTCCACATCTGCCGGCTATGTACAACTACATTTACGTATTTTTTAAAAGAAATGCAATAAAAATGTCGAGAAACAAAAAAAAGAGTAAACATAAAAGTGGAAGAAGAAGAAAAAAAAAGCAAAAAAATTCTATGATGATGTCAGCTGATGAAACTTAGTTAATTCTCGTCTAGACGATGAGTGCTAGCCACACCCTAATTTTTATAATAAGACCATTACATCGAAGTGATCAATGGATACGCTAATGAATACGACCAGAATAAAATATGAACCCTTACAACGAGCTACTGCGAATCAACACTTGACATCGAATGGAGCATCTTACAATGCCCCCACGCATGCATTTTCTTTGCCTTCTTTGCTCAATCCCCGTTATGGCTTAACTGGATGCATGCATACATCCATGGCATGAACGCATGTGCATGCCTAGACTTGCTGGACGTGGGTTACCTTGTCAAGCTTCTTAACGCTCCACTTGGTCTCATCGCTGACCTTATTTCTGTCTCTGACCTTACTTCGGCTTCATGGGTTGCATACGATCTTGGATTGAGATGATCCATAAAGCAAAAAAAATCGTCTCGACGAGATCAAGAACTTTCATGTTGAGCACTTTTCCATTTGAGCCATCTTAAGGACGATTCTATGCAATCCATTACTAGGTGTCAAACATAGGCTCCTCTGAATTTGTCGTAACTTTCGCGTCTGAGCTCCGTTTTCGGACCATCTTTATATCCATTACTATCTTCTCGGAGAGGGCTATTCAATGGTTAACTCCAAACTACAATTTGACTTAATCTTTCTTTGGGTTCAAGCCATTCTTTATGATCATGTCATTTTTGAGCATCAACACCACCATACCCTATGCATATATCATCTCACACGTACGGCTAGAATCTAAATTTTTACCTAATAATATCTTGCACGAAGCACATAGATATACAAATGCAGAAGCACATCTAGATTTATATGTTGGATGTTTTTTTAATAAATTCAAAAACTTTAAAAATATGACTTTTGATTTTGAAAGTTCCAGGCTGCGAGGAGCCCGGGATCCAAACCACCGCACCTATTGGATTTGTGTCGAATATTGTGTACACGGTAGGTTATAGTTGAACTCTGAGTTGTATTGTGTTTACAGGGTATCGAGTCGTGTCCTAGTACGACACTTGTATCCTAGGCCTCTCATATAATGCGGGGTTAGACACACGATGTAATATGTGCCAACATAATAGCACAGGCACGCAGGGGGAGCCAGCGGCATGTGCCGGCGCTCGGGCGGCCGGGGTGTGGTATTGTGACGGTGTCACAGGGAGGAGCGCCCGTAGTCAGGCCCCGGGGATGTAGCCGAGTTCGGTGAACCTCGTTAACAAATTTCGATGTCGTGCCTCGTGTGATTGCTTGGTCCTCGATGGATCGACTATGCGCCTCGGATTAATTCTAACAAGTGGTATCAAGAACAAGGTTGCGAGGAGGTCGCATGAGTTGATCTAGAGGAAGGTTTGATGTGTTGATCGGTATCGTCTGCACGGGAAGTTGCCGTAGTGCAATTGGTGTTCACGGTTGAGATTGATTGGCGAATACGTCAGGCGAAGGCAATCTCGACGAGTTGTGGAGATCGGATCGTGAGATGGCAGTGCAGGCGGCAACCTAGGCAGCCAGCGTGTGCGGCTCGATCGCATCGCAAGGCGTCGCGGTCCGAAGGTGCGCGTGGCAGGAAGCGACGCTCGGAGGCAGCGCAGAAGCCAGGCGGCTGGAAGCCGAGGCAAGCGACGCACGGTGTGGGCTGGCCCAGCGGGGCTAGCTGGTGCGTGTGGCGGACGCCGGAAGGCTGACTAGGCGTGCTACATGGCAGGGCTGCGGTGCAGGTCCGATCGACTCAGGAGATTTGTTTGGAAACAAAAAAAAAAGGAGACCGAGTCTCCATGTATGACGCGGATAGGCAGGCAAAAATCAGTCAGCGGAAGGGAAAAATTCATCAAGCGATACGGTGTATCCATCAGGAGCATATTTGACACAAAAGGCAGCACTAGTATCGGGAGTTAAGGCCAATGCAGGGAGCCAACACGTGAAGACCAGCTAGTTAGCTACTAGTAGTACACATGTTGTGTACTTGGGGATCGCGTAGAAATCTTCAATATTTTTTCACAGTGTCAGCTGTACGAAGAACCATGGTGTCATCGGATATCAGGTTTGAAGTGGTGAAGTTCAACGGAATTAGAAACTTTGGGTTATAGCAGACAAGAGTGCAAGATTTGTTGGCACAACAGGGATGCTTGAAGGCGTTGCGGGGAGTCATGTCAGCTAAGATGAAATTATTATGTGATGGATGAGAATTCGTGGAAGATGATTTGGGTGCCTAGAGCGTGTCATGCGGGATCATGCATACACATGGCGTCCAAGACATGCATGGATGTCTGGGTAGTCATGGTGCAGGATGGAGCATGGTTGCAGCCGGACAAATCGGCTGGGTCAGACTACACAGTCTGACGGATCGACGTGAGTCG
This sequence comes from Elymus sibiricus, assembly GCA_039707655.1. NCBI lineage: Eukaryota > Viridiplantae > Streptophyta > Magnoliopsida > Poales > Poaceae > Elymus > Elymus sibiricus. The sequence continues at coordinate 4,128,305 of CM077674.1, read as the reverse complement.
GTTGGTACAGAAGACGGTGTTGGAATCGGCGACGACGACGTAGGATCGTGATGCTGATGGTGACCGACATCTGGGCATGGAAACACGCAGCACAGGCCCAAAGGCTTGTGTGGCTTCGACAAGACTATGGCGCGGGGTTGATTCAAGGTGGTGTACAAACGGAGCTTGAAGTCGACGGGGCACGGGGTGGATTGATCATCTACCATGAAGTCATGTTGAAGGTGGAGCTGGGGTCTGATGAAAGACTTCACTCGTTGCTGATTGAGAGTCTACAGTGTAAGGATCCAGAGAATCGAAGCCTATTTCAGCGGGGGAAAAGCGAGAGACACATAGTTCAGACTGGAGTCCAGTGGTCTGATGGAAACGTGAAACTCATCATCGGTCGGTGATGATCGGTGGTACTCTGCAGTGGGGGTTGAGTGGTGTGGGTTCGCGATTCTTGAGACTCGACCGGGACAGTAGAGGCTTGGCGCGATAATAGCGGCGAGGTGTTCGGTATTCACGGGACATTGGGCTCTGGTGGTCATACATGTGGTGAGACAACTGCGAATTTGACTCGGGATGACTACAAGTAACGATGAAATTCCTTCAAGTTTCAGACAGGCGGTCAAGAAAGGAACGTTGATGTTGAGTTCAGATAACTCTTATCTGTGATACCTAATAAGTGAGTTGTTCACTTTCACACAGATCAGTGATCGGTGTGTGATGCCATTGAACGTATACTCTGGAAGTAAGGAGCGCAAACTAGAGTAAAGTGAAATTGAGTGTTGACTGTGGTCAAGAAAAGAAGGGACTACAAGTTGTAGGTGGAGTTACATGGAGTTATTGGAGTAGCAGCAATACTCATGGGATAAGCTCAAGTCCAATGTACATGGAAGTTTGACGCATGGACGAATTCAAGGTGGTGGAGAATATTCGTCAAGGTGGAGTTTGTTTGATTTGTGTCGAATATTATGTACACGGTAGGTTACAGTTGGACTCTGAGTTGTATTGTGTTTACAGGGTATGGAGTCATGTCCTAGTTGGACACTTTTTTTCTAGGCCTCTCATATAATGCGGGGTTAGACACACGATGTAACTTATGCCAACATAATAGCACAGGCACGCAGGAGGAGCCGGCGGCATGTGCCGGCGCCCGGGCGGCCGGGGTGCAGTATTGTGACGGTGTCACGGGGAGGGGCGCCCATAGTTAGGCCCCGGGGATGTACCCGAGTTCGGTGAACCTCGTTAACAAATCTCGATGTCGTGCCTCATCTGATTGCTTGGTCCTTGGTGGATCGACTGTGCGCCTCGGATTAATTCTAACAGCACCCTGTGCATATATCATCTCACACGTACGGCTAGAATCTACATGAACAAGGAGATGTATGAAACGTTTACCTAATAATATCACATTGATATACAGATGCAGACGGCCAATACAACTATGCTTACATATCCTCGCAAAAAAAATGCGTGCGTAGATAAAATATGGAGTACAAAATAAATAAATTTGGTAATTTTATTTTCGTACGTAACACATAAGATATCAGAATATTATTTTTTAGAAATACCAAGTACAACATATACGCACACACGCAAGCACACATCACATGCACCCACACACACAACACCTACTGAAGAATGGAGTCACAAAGCGTAAAAATGATGAAGTTGCAACAGATACTGTCGCTATCGACGATAACGAACGTCCCACTAAAAGAATAATTTGTCCTAATGAGATATATACACATGATAATCCTTCTTGATGCGATGAAGCAGATACACAAGACGTTAGACTTGGGTTTCATCTCCGGTTAGCTAGGGGTGCAATCACAACCACCTCCACTAGCCACCTAACGTACGGTTGGTTCCCAAATATCTAAATTTTGTTGTGGTTGCACTCAAAAAGATTGGAAGCAACACATGCATGTCGTAAGTCACTTTGCCTTGAAAAATACAAGTCAATGTAATATAACATAGGCATAATTAGACAAAATAAGCTATGTAAGTGACCGAGAATATTTTAACAGTTTTTAAAAACACACACTGATAATTAGGTCACCTTTCATGGAGAAGCGCAATAGACAATTAGAGAAAAAAAAAGTGAGAAGACGTATGTATGCATCTGGAGGCATCAAACTGAACATCAGAAAATATAATTGCAATATACATGACCAGTGACAAGGCGGGTGGATGAAGAAATCATAAAGTTTGTGTAGACCTATTTTTTGGTGCAAAAACTCTCAGAAAACTATTGGTTGGAAAATAGACACACATCGACAAAGATAAATGAAAGGAAATTGTGAGATTAGTCCAAAAGTTTATGGTTTTGCAAGTGGGGTGGGCCGTGGATCTCGGTACCTCGATCTTGAATTGTCACACACATTGATTCTTACCAACAATATCTATTACACTTACACTTAATCGGAGATTTCGAGCAAAATCCTATTATGTTTCCATAAGAAGTACATTTTAGCTACAATAATTTTATATATTTGAAATATTGTATTGATATTAACGTTGCTGCAAATTAAATCAAATAATAGTTGACCGCACGTGGAACCAATAACTAACAATAAAAATGTATTAAAACTACACAATATGCAGTAATTCTAGGCGCGCACTTGTGCGGGTCACACCGCTAGTTTTTATAATAAGACCAGTACATCGAAGTGGTCGATGGATACACTAATGAATACGACCAGAATAAAATAAGAACCCTTACAACAAGCTAGTACTACGAATCAACACTTGACATCGAATGGAACATCAGTGGAAATCACAAGCCCCCCACGCACGCATACATCCATGGCTTGAATGCATGCCTTCCTAGACTTGCTCGACGTGGGTTGCCTTGTCAACCTTCTCAACGCCCCCCTTGGTCTCGTCGCTGGCGCAGGCCACGCCGTTGGCCCCCTCCTTCATCGTCGGCAGCGGCTCGACGGGGTAGTGTGTGTTGAGCTCGATGGCGGCCGCCGGGCCGAGCTGATCGATGCTGACGACGTGCTTAGGCGCCTTGACGGCACCATCGTTGGACACGGGGGCGTCCACCTCCTTGGGCGCCGGTCTGGGCGTGGCGTTGCGGTAGAGGGCGTAGAGTCCCATCTGGATCACCCCGAAGGCGAACCCAAGAATGTTGGGCAGCTGCAAATTAACACCAACAAATCAAATCAAAAGAACAGCAAGCGCCGGTTAGTAGCTCTGCCGGGAAAAGTTAAGTGACGAACTGATTTTGTTTGTGTTGCTTACGGCGACATATTTGTCCTCGATGAGGAGTCCGTAGAGGAACCAGACGACGGCGCTGACGGTGAGGGAGAGGGAGAGGGAGAAGGGCATGAACTCCACGCTTCAGGTGCGCACCACAAGACGCTTCATATGCAAGCAACGAGGCTAAGAGATCTACCCGGCCGGTCGATCGATTATAATCAATCAATGTAAACACACGAGGGGTGCTCACGATGACGCTGAGGGGCGCAACGAAGACGCTGACGGAGAAACTGACGCAGACCCATCCGAGCATGACCACGCGCTTCTTGCCCTCCGACAGAAGCAGGGTGAGGAGGAGGATGAGGCCGAAGACGCCCACGTTCAGGAGAAGGAGGATCTTCCCCGTGAACAGCTGCATGCGCATTTTTTCATTTTCGTGTCAGCTACATGCATGTATGCACGTGTCTCTCTCACGTCGATCAATCGATATATGTGCAGCTGAGGTGTACCTTGGCTTGCTTTGGCGCGTAGCTGAGGTAGACGACGATGTAGATGGTCTCGATGAAACAGCCGGCGGAGTTGATGGTGATGAGGAGGCACTCGTCAGACTTGAGCAGCGCCGTAGTAGATCCACAACATCGCGCTGAACAGCGCCACCACGTAAGGAACCGATTGGAAACCCTGCATCGACTTGCTCTTGTAGATCCGGTAGAACGTCGGCCTGCACCATTAATTAATTTGCACGCAGTCAGACGAGAGAGACCAACGAGCAAGGCTAGGGAGAGACACACGTAAGACGGATCGATGTTAAGTTTACTATGATCGAGAGGCTTACATTGGGGCCAGGTAGGTCATGAAGGAGATGACGTTGCCTGCAGGGAAGGAAAGCGGTACATACGACAGTTAGCCAGCGAGAACAAGGAGACACACAATCCCCAGTTAGCCAGCTTTCAATAATGGCTAGCCGGTGAGGTACGTGTCACGCTACACCATAAGCAGAGATATATATTGGAGCCCTTTAGTTTGCATCTTTAATTATTTCCCTTTTCTCTCTTTTTGTTTGCCACCACGACGCATTCCTTCAATGATGAATGAACTATACTTATTGATATATACCTCTTTTAGTTTACACAAAGAATTAACGGCGGGGGCCCTGCAACAATATTCTGAGGGGGGACAAAAGGGGAAGGATCACTACGTTGCAACAAGAGTAATCTTATCTTGGCAAGCTCTTGTTTGGGAAAACCAGCAACAATCACATGCATCCCATGGTGCAATCCGCACTAACTAGCTATATATGTATTTGCCTTGGATGCTCAGAATACTACCACAAGTCGCGAGGTAACACCCATGTGATTTTGGTGGTGCCGGTGACCTATTTCCCTCGTCAATGACTTGCTCATGTGTGCGACGGCAAGCTTTTGATCGCTTTGGATTTTTTTTTCTTTTTCATTCGCCTAGGCAAGCTTCGGTCTTGTACGACTTGCTCTTTGCCGGTGTGATCATTTGTGTGTGTGTGTGTTGCCGGTGTGATCATTTGTGTGTGTGTGTGTGTCAGTGTTGGCTGTGTGCATCTTAGTTATGCAGAGGTCAGGTGTGTGCTCATTGTGTTTGTATCCTCTTGATGCTTCATTTTGAGTCAATAAAAGCACCCTTTGTCGAAAAAAAGGTAACACCCATGGGTATGTTGACACAAGAATCTATTAGTTTTGGTAAACCATATTGAACAAAGATGAAAAGAAAATAAAGGGCAATAATATTAAAAGATAGAAGCTAATTAATTTGAGAAGCATCTATTGAGATAGACATCAATATAGCTAGCAGGCCAAAGGCAAAGGCCCACGGGTGCTGAACAGAGAGGCCAGCCATTGCAAGATCTTAATTAGCTTTGGATTTGAGATGAGTTGATGAGGAGGGAGAACAATGTAGTTCTACCAAACTAGCTAGGGTAATAGTTAGGCTTCAAGATTCTCTCTCCCTTGTATAGATGGCTCAAAGGGAAGAGAAGAATTGCCAGCTTACTACTTGAGGTTGTTGCTTGAGAGCTTGAAGGGAGTTGGAGCTTGGATGTGTTTATATAGTGCTAGGAAGGAAGCTCGGAGCCAAAAAGATGCACATGCCCTCACTAGTAGAAACAGGACTTTACGTGAGCCCCATTAGTCCCGGTTTGGAAACGGACCGGTACTAATGTGACCATTAGTCCCGGTTCCAACGGCTAGGGGGGCGGGCATCATTAGTCCCGGTTCGTGTTGAACCTCTAGTACCGGTTCGTGACACGAACCTGGACTAAAGGGGTGGTGGCAGGCTGGTGTCAGGCTGGGGCCCCACGATCACCTTTAGTCCCGGTTCGTGTCACGAACCTGTACTAGAGGCTCACCTTTAGTCCCGGTTTGTGTAACGAACCGGGACTAAAGATGCTCCTATATAAACCCTTCGTCCAGCCCTAGCTCTCTGTTCTTCCCCTTTCCTCTCCTCTCTGTTCTTTCCCTCTTCCTCGAGCTCATCCTCCATTTTTGCCAAAATTTGTCAAGATTTGGAGGCACCCCATCCATCCAAGTGTTCACAAAGGTTAGCAACTTTGTCCTTTCATCTCTCATTGCTAGATTAGCTCTTGCAATGCTCTATAAGTATAGTGATTTGTGGGTTTTAGTTTGGGAGTATTTATATGTGGTAGTTTATTTGATTTATATGCAATTTGAGCTCAAATTAACTTCTTAGTTTGGATGTGTAGGTGTGGTTTACTTAGTGCCTTCCCGTCCCCGTCCTAACCACCGTCGATCGCCCGCACCGTCCCGTCGCCGGCACCACCTTGGTGAGCCTCTTGTTCTTATCCTTTTTATAAAAAGAAAATCATGTTTGTGTGATTTAGATAGTTACTTGTATAATTTTCTTACCCGTACGTTGTTTGTTATACATAGTGGCATGGTTTTGATATCCGTCCCCGTGGGCCCTCGTCCGGTTTATGATTCAGATGTGGTATATTCTCTTTTATAACTATTTGTTGCATTTCGTGTTTATGACAATTATGCCCATCAAGTTGACATAGATATTTTTATCTAGGAGGTATGTGAACCGGAAATTGCAACCGACCCTCTTGTCGAGAAGTTAAATTTAGTTGAAAAAGAAAACGAGTATTTGATTTTTTTTTTGAAAAGAATTGAAGAAGAGAAGATGAAACTGGAGTTGTATGTTGCCGATGTCGTCGATGATCACAAGATCAAGATGGATGCAATGCGCTTGAAGGTTAGAAAATTTAAAAAATATGCCATTGATAGTGAGGCTTGGTATCACTATGCTGTTGGATCAATTGTTACCTTAGTTGCGATCTTGATCGCATTTGTTGTTGCATTTAAATGCTTTAGCTAGCGAGTTTGTATGTTGTTTTATGCGAACAAGTGTGTATGAACTTTATGTATGAACTTGTATTAATTTCGTCTTTTCGGTGTTGTGTAATGAAGATGAGCCGGCAATGGATGTACGATGACCGATGCTCTCCCCAGTTCATTAATGGCGTGCGTACTTCTCTGGTTGCGGCTAAGGCAAACAAGCGGGCGGATGGTTTTATGTATTGTCCATGTGCTGGCTGTAAGAATGATCGAAATTACTCTAACTCAAGAACCATTCACGTCCACCTGTTTGAGTCCGGTTTCATGTCCGGCTATAACTGTTGGACCAAGCACGGAGAAAGAGGGGTCCTAATGGAAGAGAATGAAGAAGAAGAGGATGACGACAGCTATCCTGGCCATGGGTTCCCTGAATACGATGGTACAACAATGGGGGAAGAAGCTGAGCCGGCAATGCGGGAAGAAGCTGAAGAAGAGGCATCAGATGAGCCCGCTGATGATCTTGGTCGGGCCATTGCCGATGCAAAGAGAAACTGCGCAAGTGAAAAGGAGAAGCTGAAGTTGCAGCGCATGTTAGAGGATCACAAGAAATTGTTGTACCCAAATTGCGAAGATGACAAGAAAAAGCTGGGTACCACACTGGAATTGCTGCAATGGAAGGCAGAGAATGGTGTATCTGACAAGGGATTTGAAAAGTTGCTGATAATGTTAAAGAAGAAGCTTCCAAAGGACAACGAATTGCCCGACAGTACGTACGAAGCAAAGAAGGCTGTCTGCCCTCTAGGATTAGAGGTGCAGAAGATACATGCATGCCCTAATGACTGCATCCTCTACTGCGGTGAGTACGAGGATTTGAATGCATGCCCGGAATGCGGTGCATTGCGCTATAAGATCAGCCACGATGACCCTGGTGATGTTGAGGGCGAGCGCCCCAGGAAGAAGATTCCTGCCAAGGTGATGTGGTATGCTCCTATAATACCACGGTTGAAACGTTTGTTCCAAAACAAAGAGCATGCCAAGTTGATGCGATGGCACAAAGAAGACCGTAAGAAAGACGGGAAGTTGAGAGTACCCGCTAACGAATCGCAGTGGAGAAAAATCGAGAGAAAGTGGAAGGACTTCGCAGATGACGCAAGGAACGTATGGTTTGGTTTAAGTGCAGATGGCATTAATCCTTTTGGGGAGCAGAGCAGCAATCATAGCACATGGCATGTGACTCTATGTATCTATAACCTTCCTCCTTGGTTGTGCATGAAGCGGAAGTTCATTATGATGCCAGTGCTCATCCAAGGCCCCAAGCAACCCGGCAACGACATTGATGTGTACCTAAGGCCATTAGTTAAAGAACTTTTAGAGCTGTGGAGTATAGAAGGTGTACGTGCGTGGGATGAGCACAAACAGCAGGAATTTGACCTGCGAGCGTTGCTGTTTGTAACCATCAATGATTGGCCTGCTCTCAGTAACCTTTCAGGACAGACAAACAAGGGATACCACGCATGCACGCACTGTTTAGATGATACCGATAGTATATATTTGGATAAATGTAAGAAGAATGTGTACCTGGGACATCGTCGATTTCTTCCGAGCAGGCATCCCGTAAGAAAGAAAGGCAAGCATTTCAAAGGTGAGGCAGATCACCGGAAGAAGCCTCGCCACCGTACTGGTGATGATATACTTGATATGGTCAAGGATTTAAAAGTAATCTTTGGAAAGGGTCCTGGCGGACAATCTGTTCCGAATGACGCTGACGGACGCGCACCCATGTGGAAGAAGAAATTTATATTTTGGGACCTACCCTATTGGAAAGACCTAGAGGTCCGCTCTGCAATCGACGTGATGCACGTGACGAAGAATCTTTGCGTGAACCTGCTAGGCTTCTTGGGCGTGTATGGGAAGACAAAAGATACGTATGCACGGAAAAGACGGCATGGATCCAAAGCAGTATCAGGGTCATGCCAGCTACGCTCTTACCAAAGAAGAGAAGGAAATCTTCTTCGAATGCCTGCTCAGTATGAAGGTCCCGTCTGGCTTCTCGTCGAATATAAAGGGAATAATAAATATGGCAGAGAAAAAGTTCCAGAACCTAAAGTCTCATGACTGCCACGTGATTATGATGCAACTGCTTCCGGTTGCATTGAGGGGGCTTCTACCGGAAAACGTTCGATTAGCCATTGTGAAGCTATGTGCATTCCTCAATGCAATCTCTCAGAAGGTAATCGATCTAGAAATCATACCAAGGTTAGAGAAGGATTTGGTGCAATGTCTTGTCAGTTTCGAGTTGGTGTTCCCACCATCCTTCTTCAATATCATGACGCACGTCCTAGTTCACCTAGTCGAAGAGATTGCCATTCTGGGTCCTGTATTTCTACACAATATGTTCCCCTTTGAGAAGTTCATGGGAGTCTTAAAGAAATATGTTCATAACCGTGCTAGGCCAGAAGGAAGCATCTCCAAGGGCCATGAAACAGAGGAGGTCATTGAGTTTTGTGTTGACTTTATTCCTGACCTTAAGCCGATTGGTGTTCCTGAATCGCGGCATGAGGGCGGACTGGGTGGAAAAGGCATGCTAGGAAAGAATTCAGTAATATGCCATGACGGGCATTCTTGGGCGCAAGCACACTACACAGTTCTACAAAGTTCCGCCTTGGTGGCTCCGTATATCGAGGAACACAAGAATATTCTACGCTCCAAACACCCGGAGCAGTCTGACAACTGGATTACACATGAACAAACGGGGACTTTCGCCGGTTGGTTGCAGACACGTCTCATGCATGACGACACGGTTGCAAATGAGCTGTACTTGCTGTCCAAGTTACCATCTTCGACTATATTGACTTTCAAAGGGTACGAGATAAATGGGAATACCTTTTACACGACCGCCCAAGATAAAAAGAGCTAAACAAAACAGTGGTGTCCGCTTTGATGCAGCAAACACCAATAGGCCAAAGGACACATATTATGGTTACATAGAGGAGATATGGGAACTTGATTATGGACGTGGTTTGAAGGTCCCTTTGTTTCGGTGCAAATGGGTCAATCTGACAGGAGGCGGGGTAAAGGAAGACCCGCAGTACGGAATGACAACAGTGGATCTCAACAATCTTGGGTACGCAGACGAACCATTCGTCCTAGCCAATGATGTGGCGCAGGTTTTCTATGTGAAGGACATGTCTACCAAGACGAGAAAAAGAAAAGATAAGGAAGCGAATACATCATACGATGAGCCAAAGCGCCACATAGTTCTTTCAGGGAAAAGAAACATCATGGGAGTGGACGACAAGACAGACATGTCAGAAGATTATGAAAAGTTTCATGAAATTGCTCCCTTCACAGTGAATATTGACCCGAGCATCAAGTTAAACGATGAATATTGTCCATGGTTACGGCGCAAAGGGACACACGCGAAGAAAAAGTTTTATACCCAAAGATCCCACTCTGGGATGTGACCGGCTTCTCTAGTGAGTTTCCGGACTTATATATCTGGAAAGTCCCACTTCGGACAAACCGGAGGGAATCTTTGTAATAGTTAGGGTACTTATGTGTTTTGGCATTTGAAATGCGAAGAAATATTATGTCCAAAGCCACGTCATCAATTTTCAACCCTTTCTGACTTCATTTGCTATTTTTCATGCATTTACTAATTTTTTTGAGCTAAATGACCCTGAAATTGAAAAGCACTACAAATGAACTCTGAAAAGGTTGAAAGTTGGCATGGTATCATCATTTCACCCACATAGCATGTGCTAAAAAGTTGAGAGGGTTACGGCAAAAACTGGATGCACTTCGTGTACAAAATGGACAATCTCTTTCGAAGTATCAGGGTTTCAGACGAAAACTCATCTGTTACAAAGGCATTTCATTTTTTTAAACTTATTTCAACTCCAGACTTATTCTGCGTTCAGTATGCACCATTCAAAGCCACGTCATCAATTTTCAACCCTTTCTGACTTCATTTGCTATTTTTCATGCATTTACTGATTTTTTTGAGATAAATGACCCTGAAATTGAAAAGCACTACAAATGAACTCTGAAAAGGTTGAAAGTTGGCATGGTATCATCATTTCACGCACATAGCATGTGCTAAAAAGTTGAGAGGGTTACGGCAAAAACTGGATCCACTTCGTGTACAAAATGGACAATCTCTTCCGAAGTATCAGGGTTTCAGACGAAAACTCATCTGTTACAAAGGCATTTCATTTTTCAAATAACCTAAGAATTACCAAATTGAATATAATGATAAAACACACTAATATTAAACAGCAGAAAAAAGAATCACTGGAAAATCTATTTTTAAAGTAAAGTTATTCACAAACTAGTGATTCACACAAATTTCAAATAATTCAAATTTAAACTATTCAAATTTAAAAACTACTGCCACTAACAGAAAGTTTATAATTTTTTTGACCTAACGCAAAAAGATTCACTCATTAACTCTAAATAAAGCAAAAAAAAAAACTCAGAAACAAAAGAAAATAAATAAAGCAGAAAACAAAAAAAAACTAAAAAGTAAATAAAAAAAAAGCCCGCCTACTCGGCCGCCACGGCGTGCATACGACTAGAAACCCAACCTCTAGTTGGGCCAGGATGCAGGCCCGCAAGGCCCACTAGGCCCAACAGGGCAGCACAGGTTCAATAGGCCCACAGGCCTGCTTAGAGAGGAGCTCGAGAGAGATGTCGCGGCGGGCCTTATAAGCTGGTGCAGGCGCCCCTCGCTAGGCGAGGTGGGACTAAACTTGCCCTGCACCGCGCCTGCGCGAGCACCAGCCTTTAGTCGCGGTTGGTGGCTCCAACCGCGACTAAAGGGTGCCTTTAGTCGCGGTTGGAGCCACCAACCACGACTAAAGGTCTGCGCTTCCCGCCGCTTGGACTGGCGAAATTGACCTTTAGTCGCGGTTGGTGGCTCCAACCGGGACTAAAGGTCTCCGCGTATATATACAACACTTGTAATTTTTCACAGTTCGTTCTTTGCTTCTTCGACCACTACAGAGGAGATCGCCGCGCCGCCCGGCTGCCGCCGTACGCGCCTGCCCCGACGCCGTCTCGCCTCCCCCGACACCGGAGCTCGTCGCCGCCCCCGACGCCGGCCGCCCGCGCCTCCTCGCTGATCTCCGACGCCGGACGCGCCCTCCTCGCCGATCCCCGACGCCACCCGCGCCCGCTCCTCCCCGAGCTCCTCGCTGCGCCGCCTGCCCCGACGCCGTCGCCGCCCCCGACTCGCCTCGCCTCGCCGTCGCCCCGCTGTGAGCTCCTTTCCTCCCTCTCCCCCCTCTCCCTCGCCCCCTGCCGCCATGGCCGCCCCTCCCCGAGCCCACACACACACACACACACACACACATTTTCTTAAGTTAGATGATTTATATGTATTTTTGTATGTTTTAGTATATATGTATAGCAATTTTGACATTTTTCAGAAGAATTTTGACATTTTTTTTTCACTAGATGATTAGATGTATAGAAAAAAGTTGAGGAATTTTGACATTTGAGGAATTAATTAGTATAATGTATGTATAGAAATTTTGAGGAATTTTGACATTTGAGGAATTTTGACATTTTGATCCAATGTATAGAAATTAGTATATATATATGTATGTATACAATGTATAGAAAAAAATTGCATAGAAAAAAGTTGCATATTTTAATGTTGTATTTGCAAAAGTTTGTTATGTATTTGCAAAATCAAGTGAAAAAGAATTACAAAAATCACAATCAAGCATTTAAAAAATGTTAAATTTGCATAGAATTTGTTCTCGACGTCAACGATGCCCGGCCCGCATCCTCGTCGTCGACTCGTTCGCGACGACGTCCTGCTTCAGAGGCTCCATGTCCGGGACTGGGCTCCGCCGGGCTGGCACTAGGAGGTGCTACCTTCAGGGGCGCGCATCTTGGTGAGGAACCCGGGTCCCGTCGTCGACCCGGAGCTTCTTTGGTGGCGGGCGCGTGGGTCACATTCGGTGCGGAGGCTGGCGTCCCCCGCGGAGGTGGTACATCACCGTGTCAGGGAGGAGGACGAGCACGTCTATCGCTACATGGTTGCGTTGGATGTTAGGTTCTTCAATACCTGGCAGGTTCTTCAAGGATCTCACCCGAGCTATGATCCTGTGATCGTTCTTTCTCTTTGGGTGTCCACCGCGAGTGATGTTAATTAGCTAGTGATGTTATATATATGATAATATTTGAGATGTATTAGTGATAATACTCGAGATGTATTCGAGATTATATTCGATAATATTCGAGACGATGTATTTGAGATTATATTATTCGATAATATTCGAGACGATGTATTCGAGATTATATTCGATGATGCATATTATCTGGATTATTCGAGATGCATATTATCTACTATGATTCAGTTTTTCCTTATTGATTGCATGCATTCTAATTTGAATACTAAATTGTTTTATCTTTCTTCTGGATTAGTTAAATAAAAGCTATGGACAATACCGGCAGAGAAGGAGAAGAGGCTCTGTTCGACATCATACGCTCCCCGAGACCAGATGATCATGATGACGGCTCGCAATATCTGAACACTACGGGTGAGGGTATGATGTTTGATGAAGACGAACGAATAGATGAATGCGACAACAATGATGACGAAGGAAATGTTCTTCAAATAACAAAGACCGGCGAGGTATATTTATTATATAAGCCATCCGGTGATCATTACATGTATTAATTGATTTGTATATATTAACGAATAGATCGTTCTTCTTTTAGCCCTCCGGATCCAGCAAATCTTCTACAAGCGGCAGGGCAGTTCGAGGCCCGGCCAAAAGGTTGCAGGCTGGCGTAAAGTACAACATCGATGCCATCAAATCAAATGGCGAACCGCTTGAACCTAAGAAGAATGCGACCAAGTTCACTCGTCAATGCGGAGTTATTGTCAGGGACCAAATCCCGATCTCCGTTCAAGAATGGAAAAAGCCAACAAAGGGAGATCCAGGAGTTACTTTTGTCGACGAAAGAGCAAAAGAACTGCTTTGGGAATCGCTCATGTCACATTTCACCGTACCAGATCATTTGACAGATGCAGATCTGGCGAAAGTCAGGAAGAGTGCTCTTAAGAAGATGGCGATAGCATTCAACAACCACAAGAAAAATATATGGGCCGCGTACGTCAGAGCAGAAAAGCAGACTCCAGAATTCAATGGAACACTTGAGAAGGCAAGAGATCACTGGGACGATTTCGTGAAGTTCAAGGAATCGGAACTAGCTCAGGAACGGTCAAGACAAAACAAGATTAATGCTGCGAAAAAGAAGTGGCACCATACTCTGGGGCCAGGTGGCTACCAGGTGGCCCTGCCTAAGTGGGATCTCGCTGAGCAAAAGATGATGGATGCAGGGGTCACTCCAGTTACATTGGACTGGCCCCCCAGGTGCAGGACTTGGTTTTATGCGCATGGGGGGAAGTTGGACCCAAAGACAGGGCTGATTATGGAGCGGGCAAGTCTTAAGAAAGCTCAGGACGATTTACTTGTTGCAATAGAAGAAGCTCGAACGAGGGTGTTCACGCCCAACAGAGAGAACGACGAGCTTACGCGCGCCCTGAAGAATCCTGAACACCCGGGAAGAACACGAGGCAAAGGCGTTGTTCCGTGGTTTGAGGGGTTTGCGAATTGGAACGCCGATTACAGAAGTCGTGCGAGAAAGAAGCAGCAGGAGGAGCAGAAGAGGAAGTTGGAGGAGGAGAAGAGGAAGGAGTAAGCACTCCGCCTTGCAGGCCTAGAATCAAGGCACTTTGAGTTGGAACGCGCTTTCAGGCGGCAGCAGGAGCAGATCGACTCACTTAGCCAGGAAAGGGCGTCTCAGCGGCAGCAGGAGCAGATCGATCAAGCATTGGATAGCACCGTCCCATCTATGCCGAGAAGCAGCGTGGGTTCCACCCCGGCCGATGATGCACTGCTGGCTACATACCCTGTGGATGATATCAAAGATAGGACTACTTGTGAGCTACACATGAAAGTGAAGAACCTATCCATGAAGGTGGCGGACGGCTATGCTTTAACAAATCCCCCTGAAGCAACCTTCCATTGCAATCCGATTCCAGCTGGCTATGCTCGTGTCGGGGTTGATGAAGTGATGTCAGGATATTACGAGCTACAGCTTGACATTCCTGGAGGTGACGAGGAGAGCACACTGGGAGAGGCCATACATCGTATTATTCTATGGAAAAAGGATTGCATCGTCTTTCCAAGGCCACCGACTCCTGATGCAACAAGTCCGCCACCGCGTCAGCCGACTCCTGCTCCTCCAAGTCCGCCACCGCGTCAGTCGACTCCTCCGCGGGCACCGCGTCAGCCGACTCCTCCTCCTCCAAGCCCGGCACCGCGTCAACCGTCTCCGCCGGCACCGCGTCAGCCGACTCCTCCTCCTCCAAGTCCGGCACCGCGTCAGCCGTCTCCGCCGTCTCAGCGGGCTCCGCCGCCTAGGCAACAGCGGAAGAGAGGCGCCGCAGCTACGGCGGCTAGCGGTACAACAGGCAAGAAATACAAATATGGTCCAAGCCTCAAGCCTCTTCCGAAATTGCCTTACCACCTGACTGAGGAGGAAACCAAAGCCTAAGTGGCTGCCCAATTGAAGGCCCATTTTGGACCGAAACCGCCCCCGCCGCCAAAGGAGAAAGTACGTGAGGATGTCATACAACACTTTATTGATAATGCTCAACCGGCTGTCAAGCATACGGACTCAGACTATGAGCGCTGTATCAAGAAGTTATATCAGGCACAACAAAAGAAGGAGTCGAGCTCGAGCTCGAGCCAAGCAGTTGGCAAAAAAAGCGGGAAAACTGTTCCCCAGCTGGGAGAACAGGCAGTGCAATCGATCCCCCCGCTCATTGTACAAACACATGTGAGTACCGCCCATCAACTGGTAATAACCGACGATCATAAAAGGCAGTCTAAAGAGGCCGGTCTCACTGTTGAACAACTCCTGGGCACCGAGGAACTCCTCGTGTTTAAAGAGGAGGAACTAAGATGGAAATATGTCCGCGGCCAACCTCTGGTCAAGCCTAAGCAGGTCCCGCTTCTACCAACCAGAATGTACAATTTGCATAAGTGGTACATGATAGAAGCAGCAAAGACCGATCGAGAGTCCCTCATGGTGAAAATGAAGCAAGAGCATTACTTCCATGCAAAAGATTTGTGGGTTGAGTTTGAAGAGATGTTTCAGTTATTCAATCAAGACGCACTCGACAAATCTATCGTCAGTTGCTATTGTCTGTAAGTGATTTCTTTCTGTAATTTAAGTCTCTAGCTAGCTGTGCTCGTTCATTACCTGTAATTATCCTCACTATATTCTTTTCTGTGGTATTATGCAGAATGAAAATGTATGAAATGAAAAAAGCTAGACGCTATGGCATTGGGTTCATTGACCCAAATACGATTAATCAAAAGACATGGTCAATTGAATGGTCGAGAGAAGACACAGAGATCAGCTTGCTAGAGTTTTTGAAGCGACTAAACACCCAACCAGAAATACTACTTCCTTACAACTTTGGGTGAGTGTTACTATATCTTGTACTACAAATTCTATTTTTGCTTACTAGATGTTAATAAGTGTAGTTGATGAGTTATGCACATGCCCGCTTAATTATACAAACATGTGCGCATGTAGTTTCCACTGGATCTTGTTAATCATTGAAGTTAACAAGGGAAAAGTTCAAGTACTGGACTCACTATATAAAGACCCATCCGAATACGAAATCGTGAAGGGGATGGTCAACAGGTAATTTCAATCATTATCGCACTATGTCGGCCTCTTTAGTTCATTTCCTGATATCAACTAATTAATAACTCCTTTATTCATTTTCTTTGCTGGCGGGCAGGGCTTGGCAAAAGTTCATCAAAGAGGTCACCGGCGAATGGAAACAACAGCTGAAATGGGTGCGACCCAAGGTAATTAAGTAGTACTCCCTCCGTCCGAAAAAGCTTGTCTCTCAAATGGATGTATCTAGCACCAAGTTAGTGCTAGATACATCCATTTGAGGCACAAGCTTGGGACAAGCTTTTTCGGACGGAGGGAGTACTAGCTAGCTTGATTAATTCTAGTTTCAATACCATTATCATGCTTGATTAATTATTATCTGATTGAATTTTATTCTCGTAAAGTGGCTGAGCCAGGCGCCGGGGAATAATTTATGCGCATACTACGTTTGCGAGACCATTCGCATGATGACGTCCGAAATGGAAAAATCTGGAAGACAACTTTGTGTACGTTTGCCAGAACACTATCCACAATTTTTTTATCATGATCTAATATATATACACACAACTAATATATTCATCTTGATCTCCTTCTTTAAAGCTGTCGGAGATGCGGGGCAAGCTCCTACCAACGGATCGCATACGAGCAATTCAAGAGGAAATAGCGGGATTTTTGCTCGACCAGGTCATAGATCCCAAAGGAGAATACCATTACAAGCTGTAATGCCTGCATGTAATGATCCGCAAATTGTAGGAGAAATTGTATATACCAAATTGTATATATATATGTGTATGTGAATGGTCGTATGAGAAATTCGATGATATATATATGATCGGTTCTACGAGAAATTCTATTTATATATATATGCATAACGTGTACAGTATGTAGTAGCGTAAAATATGTTTGAAATGAAAAAGAATTAAATGGAAAACACAAAATTAAAAGGAAAAATAAACCATAATTCATAAACCCAGAATTAAATGAAATATTTTTAGTCCCGGTTGGTGTTACCAACCGGGACTAAAGGTCCCCCAGCCCCCGGCGCCGGCTCGTGCCACGTGGTGGGCCTTTGATCCCGGGCCGTGTTGAACCGGAACTAAGGGGGGGTCTTTAGTCCCCACCCTTTATTGCCGGTTCCTGAACCGGGACTAAAGGCCCTTACGAACCGGCACTATAGGCCGATTCTGCACTAGTGCCTATGGCGTGTGACTCCAATGGCACACCCAAAATATTCCTGATCAATCACAGCCATGAGACCGGATTAAACAAAGGACAAGATAATCATCAGCTTGCATGATTAGCAGCCGCTTCGCCGCAAAGGATCACATACGTTTCTTTCCCAACTGACCATGCGTCTAAGAGACTGAGACCAGTGTCCAACTCTAGCTCCTGTAAATCATCAAATGGGCAGACGACAGTTGGATCCAAACCTTTTGGCTTATCACAAGGAATGCGATAACCTTCCATAGGTTATTATCTGGCGCGCGCATGAAACATGTAATGTAACACGTACGTATGACTCCGTCACCGCGGTCCCCACCTCCTCGGCGTCGACCTTCATGCTACTCTACTGTTGGAACGTGTGTAAGCACCGCAACGCGGTGGCCTTCCGTGAGCAGCGCCCCTGCCTGTAGCTGCTTCTGCAGGCTTGCCATGACATCTGCCTGTAGCTCTCTGTTCTTCTCCTTCTGCTCTTTCTCTTGGTCTCTGCTGTAAAACATCTGCTCGTTTTGGAGCTATTTTGATATGAAATACGGGTGAAAAAAAAAAACTTGCGTATGTAGTGTTGCACAGTTACATACATGAATATGGCCCCAAGCCGTTAACCGTGTCAGGCACGAGGCAGCTGAAACAACACGTACGTGCCAGCTGTATGTGTTGCGAATCCGTGAGTGGCGTTTGCTTTGCATGCTTGCATGATCAATCTTGGAAGGCTTCGGGGACACACATAAACAAGCTGCTTAATTCAGCTTGCTTCTCGTGCTAGCTAATAATAATCCTAGATCTTGGACTCTGCCGGCTCCTGTGTTTACGGATGGAAGAGGAAAAATCATGTGCCTTTTCCTACAGCCTTTTTCCTTTCGATGCTGCATAGTTTTGTACTCCAATGGAGAAATTTAAATTAACAAGGTGTTTAACGTACGTAAGGAGGAGGCTGCATAAGATTTAATTAATGGGCCTCAATCATGATCCTTGTTTCTTAATTTAAATTTAAATTAAGAAGGTGTTTAACGTACTCTAATGGATTTTTTTACTCAATCAATATCATAGCTTTGACGCTTTGACTGCCTTTGACCATGGTTCCATAGATCGATGCGATTTAATTGAAGGGCCTCATGATCATGATTGACGTACGTAAGAACTTGGGAGGAGCAAACAACGGCTGGAGTCGTCCGGCTCGCCAGGTTTTGGTCTTCCTTTTGGGAAAAGGTATCTGCTCTCTGTTGGTGTTCCAACGGATTTTCCAGATAGCCGCCAGGCCTTACGCCATCAGCGTGCTTTTATTCACGTACTTTCCAGTGCACTACGAGGTTTGTTGCGTACATCTACAAATTAGTCCTTGTCTTCTATAGGTTGCTGCTTCGCATGCTTTACCGGCTGAATAGTGCATCTTCTAACGGACCCTCAGGGCATCTCTAATAGTGTCTACATGACGCAGCATGTAGTACTTGAACCAACAACCCATGCATAAGATCCAAGGTGAAAAGAGAGAGCAAGCTTTCATATACTCTTACCTTCTATTGGACAACCTAAGATAGTACATCTATTGGACTACATATATGATACATTGTTGGTTGATGACATGGACATTTTTACGTACGAGCTTATGAACATATTGTTGGAGATGCTCAGATGGCTGAGTTCTCAACCTATGAGGTGTTGCCAACTTGCAACACCTAAGCATTTCACGCCTTTTATTTATTTGCTGCATGATACATGTTTCGTGACGCTTCATGCGCATTGCTGTCACGTTTCGGAAAATATCCAAATAAAATCCATCATGTGTTCAAGCTGGGCCGAAACCAGTCTAGTTTCAAAGTGGGGTTTAAAAAATGTTTCACTTAACATCAAAATTATTTTGAAGAAATTATATCATGGTTTCAAACTATTTTGGAGCCTTTTTGTTCTTCTTCTTATTATTATTTTGCGGGAGGGAACTTTTTTGTTCTCAAACTAGTTTTAAACAGGTTGCATATAATTCCCTAATTATTTTTGGAAATTCACTATGGTTTTAAATTGGCCATGAACCAACAAAATAGAGGAAGAGAGATGGAGAGGGATACTCCTTCCTTTTTTAGTTATAAGGCATATTTATTTTGTCTTCAGTCAAACCCTTTGAAGTTTAACCAGATTAATAGAAAAATAATATGAACATCTACAATTAATACCAAATCAATATATCAGTGCTCATCAAGGACGAAGTCGGGCAATTTCGTTTAGCATTTAGCATGACCTAAAACCTTCGCCTCACGGGCCTTTTTTGAAAATTCTTGTAATTATGCACATTTGCTCCCTTGCTTAATAGAGCGGCAGTGCTCCTCACAAAAAAGGAATTTTATCATACATACATAATAGCTACATCATTTGAGTTTAGCAATCAACATCTCGTTCATGTGTGGGCTGAGACCAATAACACCCTTATGTAAGACAGATTTGCCAAATGATTACCACGTTAGCGTCCACGGTAGCAAAATCATCTCAGAGTCTTGACTACTCTAAACTAAATGCCTCTTTGATTCACAGGATTTTCAAAACATAGTAATAGAAAAGGAGTGGCATGTCCTCTTGAATCTTATTGGGATTATTGGAAACTATATGAATTTGGATCAATGAGTGTTTGACGCCACGTGAAAAACAAAGAAATTGTAGCAAGGGATGAGTGGATGTAAATTTTCCTCCAAAATAAAGTGCAAGAGATTCCTTAGAGAAAATTCCTAATGATTCCAATCCTGTGAATCAAATGACATACGTAGAAAAAATCCTAAGGATCAAAATCCTCCAAAAATCCTATGAAATTCCTTTGAATGAAAGGATCCCTTAGAAGTTTATGGTTTGGGACATAAATGGTTTTAGAAATTAAGGATATAGATGAAACATTTTTAAACTCAATTGTTTAATTATGACCAACGACGATAGTAAACTATTCAAAATGCATATTTTGTTAGCTAAGCTAGGGAATAATTTCATTGCTTTAAGGCGTCTGCATCTAATGAATGCACATTCAAAAATGTATATATATTTATTATTCCTGTAAAGCAAATTAAACTACCTTTTCTTAAGATCAGGTTTTGCTGGAATAATGAGCAAGGAACATAACATATTTGCATGTGAAGAAAACACAAATACCAACACCGAGATGATCAACACAGTGTCGCTTACCCGCGTCCTTGTCCCTGGTGCTCATTGTGGTTAAAAGGTCCAAGCCACAATGGTTCGATCGTAGAAGTGGTCAATTGGCAAAGAGATCATAGATGTAGAAGATGATCGATGAAGAGCTAGTAGATGAAGTAGTCGATCAAGCGAACAGTTGCGCCGAGACGCTCCCCAAAGACTCGTTTCTCATGCTATAGTTAGAAGTAGAACAACTCACCTTATAGGTTTGTCTCTCCTCCTCCAATAGCAACGTGGGACTAAACTTTTTGCACATGCCATGTAAGTCAAATGGACCATTGACTTTATTTAACTTTTTCTCTTGGCTTGATTCTCTTACGCAACTTTTTCCTGCAGTCGTTAACCTCGTGTAAATATTTGTTGTACATTATTTCACTAATATAAAATATATTGTAGGGGCCTTCCATACTGTTTTCCTGTAAAAAATAGTCAAATGGACCTTTGAGATTTTCCAGGATTTTATTAATTAAATGGGCTTTTGTCCCATAAAATCTGATAGGTTTATCTAAAACTTCTGATCTGGCAGTATATATCAAGTCGCTGTAAAAAAACATTTGGAACTGAAAACAGCAGGACAGGATCCTACTGTGTAATTTTATTAGGTAAAATATTTACGTAAGAAAAATTGTACAAGAAAAAATAAATTACAAATGAAGTTGTAACCAGTCTTCAAAGGATTGGGAATGTTTGCGCTTTGCTCTATGGATAACCATGGCAAGATCTCCCTTGGTGCCCTGTTTCCACCTTTGAAATGATGGCCTTTCAATCATGAAAATCATTCCATTCCTTGCCATCCAGATGTTGAAGCAACACCTAACTATGATGTCTATAGCATATGGTTTTTGGATTGCTTGCTTGGTGAAGATGATTCCAGCAAGAATAGCGATACCTATGTGCTTTCTTATAGCAATTACTTGCCAACATTGTTCTGCAAAAGCGCAGTCCCAGAAGAGATGCATCTGAGTCTCATGTTCCTCTTCTTAACAGAGAACACAGTTCTAAGTGGGCATGAAAGGTTGTTCTTTGCAGTAGATTCTGAGTATTAACTCTATCATGAAGAATAAGCTGACCAAAGATTTTATGATTTAGTTGACGTGCACTTTTCCAGATCCAATGAAATTGAGAAGGAGCTTCAGGTTCAAGCTTTAGGGTTTGATACATCTTCATTGGAGAGAAGAAGGTGGAATTCCAGCCATATGACCACTGATCTTCAGACTCATGTGGTCATGCAAAGCAGTGATCCATGTGAGGCAGTTTGATGTCACATTTGAATTGTTAGACACTTAGTTACTTACCTCAAAGGGGCCTTTCATTTCGTTTTTAACTAGCTAGCTAATTTTTATTATGTTTGGGGTGCTTTGTACTTCTAGTGAACCTTTATAATCGGAGAAATTTGCTACTGCTCGACCATCCGTTTCTTCCTGCCAGAATAGGTTAATTGAAGGGATTAATTAGCGGGTCAGATGGATCCGAAGTGCGTCCAAAAGGTCAAACACAAGAAACTTCTATGTTGCTTCTACAGGCAGATATCGAGTTGCACCTGGACTGTATTAGTTTGTTGCCTGAACTGTGGAAAACAAATTGATTTGGCATGTCACCAACAAACTGAGAACTCAGCAAGAACCGTAAAAGTACAACAACAGGATGGTTTGGAACCATCATTACAGACAATTTTCTTAACCGTATGTGAGTGGGAGTCGCTGGTAACAATATGAACCACAGATGTTCAACCACAATCGTTTGTGATGATCATTACGGAAGTAACAGAACAATCGTTCGTGATGATCATTACGAAAATAACAGAATGCGTCCACTGGCAACATAAAGGGATTGTAATTTTGGTACGAAAAATATTTTGGACCTCACAGAAATATCAATTTTTTTTAAATGTGATTATTTGAAAAATTATTACAAACTAATTTCATTGAATTTAGACAAATTGGACAAAATTTGAATTTGATTTGAAACTAGTCTGACATTTTGAGATAAATTTTATCCTGAAGTTTCATTTAAAGTTTTAACCCTGGCGCCATCAACGAACAAATGCGGCAGTACCAGCCGTCGTCCTGGTTAGATCAGGCAGCGCCTTCCTCCATTGTTGCTGCCGGTTGGTCTCGGCTTAATTTTTCGTCGTCGCTCCCTTTGTCTCCTCCTCCATTAGTCTTGGATAACTGCTTCTGTAGTAACGTAGGTCATACACCTCATATGTTATCCACCATAAAAAAGAAAAATACAATGGAAAGTGCTAGCACTACAATTTATGAATCAACTTGAACTTATTATGTACAACTGCTAATTTCCTTGCACATTCGTTGGACATTTTCCAGTTTTCCAAGGCAATTGAACTATTGTTTTATAAAAATTGTTCCAAATCATGGAAGCATGAATGGTGGTAATATTTGATGTTATGGGTGGTTCACCGTATGCAAATCTAATGGCATCTTTGGCTCGTGAGAATTTTATAGAAATTTGAAAAGGCCAAAATTAAAATTTTAAGATCATGAACCATCATTTTTTGGCATTTTGAACCCAAATATACATACGGCCAATAATTATTAGAGAGTGATGACTAAAAATGATGAAAACAAGAGATGACCTACGAGATAATGATGACCACACATACCAACTCGAGAAATAAAGATGCACTGACTACACAAATCGGCGCAACAAAGCAATTTGAGACTAAAGTTGGAGTTTTGGGCAAACATTCACAAAATGGAACATACATATAAAGAAATGCATAGGAACAAGAAATCACAATACAAGCAATTTAGACGCCAGTCACATATGTACTTACCAAGGTACATCGGTTTTAATTTGGATATACGTTCACTTTCATCAAAGTTGTTCTACAATGATCCTAGCTACACACTTCAAAGAAATGGATTCCAATATGTGACGTTATGAAGTGACTCTCAGAGGTTCAAACTTTAAAAAATATACAAAAAGATCAGCGGCTGCACTACAAAGATTCAATAAAGGACAGGCATCGTGGCCTTATAATGACATTAATTAAGATATTAACAAAAAGGAGTGGAAGATATGCCAACGTAAAGTAGCAAAATAAGATTAGGAGGTTGAGGAAAACCTTGAGAGGTTGGTGTATCAGTATAGAAGCTACACAGAAGAAAATAAAATAATCACTGATAGCTGAATATGACTATCTTGACATTTTGTCTGAAACCCAGATTTTAGTACCTGGAGAACAAGAGAGAATGAAAAACATTGTTATGGAGCTTAACTCCATTTGGAAAAATGAAGAGATTGGAGCAAGTCAAAGATCTAGAGAGAGGGATATCTTGGAAGGGGATAAAAATACTACCTACTTCCAAGTTGTGGAAAATCAGAGGATGAGAAAGAAAAAAATTAACCAGTTAGAAGGGCCTTGTGGCATGATGACTGAAACAATAGATTTTCTTTACCTTGCCTCTCCTTTGTATGAGAAGCTATTTGGCAAGGAAGAGAAGCTAGATATTAGTCTAGAAGGTTGTTTTTGGGATGAAGTGGATATGGTCGCTAAGGAGGAGAATGCGATGTTACAACAACCTTTTACTAAAGATGAGATTAAAGAAGCTATGGTTGGATCTTATGCTAAGGGGGCACCTGGCCTTGATGGATTTTACTTTTTGTTTTGTCAAAAATTATTTGATCTAGTGAAACCAGAGCTGCTGGCCATGTTTAGAGACTTTGAGAATGGTACACTTGACTTTTTAGACATAACTTTACATTGTTAACCCTTATACCAAGAGAGCCTGATGCTATTTCTCTAAAGAAATATAGACCGATTGCTCTAACAAATTGTAGTTTTAAAATCTTTTCAAAAGCATGTACTAACAGGTTGGGGGATGTGCTAACAAACTGATTGGTAGTAGCCAGATAGCCTTTATCAAAGGTAGATTTATCTTGGAGAGTGTTGTTTCTGCGCATGAAATTTTTGATCATGCACGTGCATCATAAGAAAGAGGAGGGTTTCCTGCTTAAGTTGGACTATGAAAAAGTATATGATAGGGTGAATTGGGAGTACATGGATAAAATGCTGCAACAAAGAGGCTTTGGTGACACTTGGAGATCCTGGATGAAGATGTTGACTCATTGAGGCTATGTTGGTGTTAGGATTAATGGTGAGAATGTTGGAAATATGCCCTAGAGGCAATAATAAAGATGTTATTATCATATTTCCTTGTTCATGATAAATGTTTATTATCCATGCTATAATTGTATTGACCGGAAACTTAAATACATGTGTGGATACATAAACGAATACAGTGTCCCTAGTGAGCCTCTACTAGACTAGCTCGTTGATCAAAGATGGTTAAGGTTTCCTAACCATAGACATGAGTTGTCATTTGATAACGGGATCACATCATTAGGAGAATGATGTGATGGACAGACCCAACCGTAAGCTTAGCATCTGATCGTATCACTTAGTTAGTATTTGTTCCTTAGACCATGAGATCATGCCACTCCCGAATACCGGAAGAATACTTTGTGGGTTATCAAACGTCACTTCGTCACTGGGTGATCATAAAGGTGCTCTACAGGTATCTCAGAAAGTGTTTGTTTGGTTGCATGGATCGAGACTAGGATTTGTCGCTCCGTATGACGGAGAGATATCTCTGGGCCCTCTCGGTAATACAACATCGTGAATAGCTTTCAAGCATGTGACTAATGAGTTTAGTCACGGGATCTTGTATTACGGAATGAGTAAAGAGACTTGCCGGTAACGAGATTGAACTAGGTATGGAGACACCGACGATCGAATCTTGGGTAAGTAACATATCGCCGGACAAAGGGAATTGGATACGGGATTAACTGAATCCTCGACATCGTGGTTCAAACCGATAAAGATCTTCATTGAATATGTGGGAATCAATATGGGCATCCAGGTCCCACTATTGATTATTGATCGGAGAGGTGTCTCGGTCATGTCTGCATGATTCTCGAACCCGTAGGGTCACACACTTAACGTTCAGTAACGCTAGGGTAGTATTGGGATATTAATAATGGCAAGACCGAATATTGTTTAGAGTCCCGGATGGGATTCGAGACATCACGAGGAGCTCCAAAATGGTCTGGAGGTAAAGATTTATATATGGGAAGTCATATTCAGGGTTCCGGAAAATGTTCGGGATTTTTCGGTATTGTACCGGGAAGGTTCTAGAAGGTTCTGGAGTGGGGCTCACTTGCATGGGGGACCCACATGGATGTGGGTAGTGGGGCAAGGCCCCACACCCCTGGTCTAGGTGCACCCAGATCCCCCCCTAAAAGGAATAAGATCATATCCCGAAGGGATAAGATCAAAATCCCTAAAAGGGGGGATAGCGATCGGTGGGGAAGGAAATGAGGGATTTCCTTCCTCCCCCCTTGGCCAATGACCCTAGGGGCTTGGAGGGCAAGCCACCAGCCCCCCCCCCCCCCCCCCCACACCTATATAAAGTTGGGGAGGCGTAGGGGGCAGCACCCTTCCACCCCTTGGCGCATCTCCCTCCCGTTACTCCTCCTCCTCCGCGTAGCGCTTGGCGAAGCCCTGCCGGTGTTCTGCTCCCACCACCACCACCACACCATCATGCTGGCCTAGATCCCATCTAACTCTCCACCCTCCCTTGCTCGATCAAGAAGGCGGAGACGTCACCGAGCCGTACGTGTGCACATCTCGGAGGTGCCGTCCGTTCGGCGCTAGATCGGATTGGATCGCGAAGGGAGTATGACTACGCCAACCACGTTGTCTAGATCGTTAACGCTTTTAGTCTACAAGGGTATATAGACATCCCCCCTCTCGTTGCTAGCATCTCCATAGAATAGATGTTGTGTGCTTTGTAGGAATTTTTTTTGTTTTCCATGCAACGTTCCCCATCAGTGGCATCATGAGCTAGGTCTATGCGTAGATCTTATGCACGAGTAGAACACAAATTGGTTGTGGGTGTTGATGTTCAGATTGCTTATCTCCTTTGTCATATTTGGGTTTGGCGGTATTGTGGGATGAAGTGGCCCGGGCCAACTTTACTTGTCCACGCACAAGAGACCGGTTCCACGACTGACATGCAACTTGTATTGCATAAAGTGGCTGGCGGGTGTCTGTCTCTCCCACTTTAGTTGAATCTGATTTGACAATGACGGTCCTTGTAGAAGGTTAAAAGGCAACTTGTATATCATCGTTGTGGCTTTGCGAAGATAAGAACGGTTCTTATAGATTGCCCCTAGAAGCCATGTAAAAATTGCAACAACAAAGTAGAAGACGTCTAACTTGTTTTTGCAGGGCATGTAATGTGATGTGGAATGGCCATGACGTGATATGATATATCTGATGTATGAGACAATCATGTTTTGTAATAAGTTCACAACTTGCATGCCGATGACTACGGCAACCGGCAGGAGCCATAGGGTTGTCTTAATTTATTGTATGACCTACGTGTCAATCATTAAACACCATGTAATTGCTTTACTTTATCGCTATGAGTTAGCAATAGTTGTAGAAGCAATAGTTGGTGGAGACAACCACATGATGGCATCTAGGAGATGATGGAGATCATGGTGTCATGCCGGTGATGATGGAGATCATGCCGATTCTTTGGAGATGGAGATCAAAAGCACAAGAAGATATTGGCCATATCATGTCACACATTGATTGCATGTGATGTTTATCCTTTATGCATCTTATTTTGCTTAGAACGACGATACCATTATAAGATGATCCCTCCACTTAATATCAAGATAAAAGTGTACTCCCTTAGTATGCACCGTTGCGAAAGTTCGTCGTTTCGAAGCACCTCGTGATGATCGGGTGTGATAGACTCTTCGTTCGCATACAACGGGTGTAAGCCAGTTTTACACATGCAGAAATACTTTGGTTAACTTGATGAGCCTAGCATGTATAGACATGGCCTCGGAATACGGAGGACCGAAAGGTCGAACATGAGTCATATAAAAGATATGATCAACATGGAGATGTTCACCATTGAAACTACCCCATCTCACGTGATGATCGGACTTGGGTTAGTGAATTTGGATCATGTATCACCTAGACAACTTGAGGGATGTTTATTTAAGTGGGAGTTCATTAGTAATTTGATTAGTTGAACTAATTATAATGAACATAGTCTAAATGTCTTTGCAAAGTATGTTGTAGATCAACGGCTCGCGCTGTAGCTCCCCTAAATTTTAATGCGTTCCTAAAGAAAGAAAAGTTGAAAGATGATGGAAGCAACTATGCGGACTGGGTCCGTAATCTGAGGATTATGCTCACCGCTACACAGAAGGCTTATGTCCTTGATGCATCGCTAGGTGTGCCACCCGCTCCCTCAATTGTGGATGTTGTGAACATTTGGCTGGCAAGGTGTGATGACTACTCGATAGGTCAGTCCGCCATGCTTTACGGCTTAGAACTAGGACTCAAAAAGCGTTTTGAGCAGCACAGGGCATATGAGATGTTTCAGGAGCTGAAATTGGTATTTTAGGCTCACACCCGTGTGGAGAGGTATGACGCCTCAGACAAGTTCTTTAGCTGTAAGATGGAGGAGAACAGCTCCGTTAGCGAGCACGTACTCAAAATGTCATGGTACTTCAACCGCTTGAATCAGTTGGGAGTTAATGTTCCAGATGAAGTAGTGATTGACAGGGTTCTTCAGTCACTGCCACCAAGCTATAAAGACTTCGTGATGAACTATAACATGCAAGGGATGGAGAAGACACTCCCTGAGCTTTTCGCGATGCTTAAAGCAGCGGAAGTAGAAATCAAGAAAGAGCATCAAGTGTTGATGGTCAAAAAGACCACCAGTTTCAAGAAGGGTGAGGGAAAGAAAGGGAACTTCAAGAAGAATGGCAAGCCAGTTTCCGCTCCTGTGAAGAAACCCAAGGCTGGACCCAAACCTGAGACAAAGTGTTTCTATTGCAAGGGGAATGGCCACTGGAAGCGAAACTGCCCTAAGTACTTGGCAGATAAGAAGGTTGGCAATGTCAACAAAGGTATATTTGATATACATGTTATTGATGTGTACCTTACTAGTGCTCATAGTAACGCCTAGGTATTTGATACTTGCTCGGTTGCTAATATTTGTAACTCAAAATAGGAGCTGCGGAATAAATGAAGGCTAGCTAAGGACGAGGTGACGATGCATGTTGGAAATGGCTCCAAGGTTGATGTGATCGCCGTCGGCATGCTCCCTCTACGTCTACCTTCGGGATTAGTTTTAAACCTAAATAATTGTTATTTGGTGCCCGCGTTGAGCATGAGCATTATATCTGGATCTTGTTTATTGCGAGACGGTTATTCATTTAAATCCGAGAATAATGGTTGTTCTATTTATATGAATAATATCTTTTATGGTCATGCACCCAATGTGAATGGTTTATTCTTGTTGAATCTCGATCATAGTGATACACATGTTCATAATATTGATGCCAAAAGATGCAAAGTTAATGATGATTACCACATGTTTGTGGCACTGCCGCTTAGGTCATATTGGTGTAAAGCGCATGAAGAAACTTCATACGGATGGACTTTTGGAATCACTTGACTTTGAATCATTTGATACATGCAAACCATGCCTCATGGGCAAGATGACTAAAACCACGTTTTCCGGTACAATGGAGCGGGCAAGTGACTTGTTGGAAATAATACATACCGATATATGCGCTCCAATGAGTGTTGAAGCACGCGGTGGATATCGTTATTTCCTGACCTTCACGGGCGATTTAAGTAGATATGGGTATATTTACTTAATGAAACACAAGTCTGAAACATTTCAAAAGTTCAAGGAGTTTCAGAGTGAAGTAGAGAATCATCGCAACAAGAAGATAAAATTTCTACGATATGATCGTGGAGGTGAATATCTGAGTTACGAGTTTGGTATGCATTTAAGACAATGTGGAATTGTTTCACAACTCACACCACCAGGAACACCATAGCGTAATGGTGTGTCCGAACGTCGTAATCGCACTCCATTAGATATGCTGCGTTCTATGATGTCTCTTACCGATTTGCCACTATCATTTTGGGGTTATGCATTAGAGACAGCCGCATTCACTTTAAACAGGGCACCATCTAAATCCGTTGAGATGACACCGTATAAATTATGGTTTGGCAAGAAACCTAAGCTGTTGTTTCTTAAAGTTTGGGGATGCGACGCTTATGTCAAGAGGCTTCAGACTGATAAGCTCAAACCCAAAGCGGAGAAGTGCGTCTTCATAGGATACCCTAAAGAGACCATTGGGTATACCTTCTACCACAGATCCGAGGGCAAGATCTTTGTTGCCAAGAATGGATACTTTCTAGAGAAGGAGTTTCTCTCGAACGAAGTGAGTGGGAGGAAGGTAGAGCTTGATGAGGTAAACGTACCTTCTCTCGAATTGGGAAGTAGCACATCACAGAAAGAAGTTCCCGTGATGCCTACACTAGTCGGAGGGGAAGCCAATGATAATGATCATGAAACTTCGAATCAAGCTACTACTGAACTTCGTAGGTCGACCTGGACACGTATCTGTAGGGTAACGCAGCAGAAAACAAAAATTTTCCGACCTACGCACCAGCCCAGGACCACTATGGAGACTGCATACAAGGTTTGATCATTTTCGTTACCGACTCGTAGCGCAGCGGAAGTAGAGTCGATGACGAACGGCGGTGCAGATCCCCGCAGCTAGGATTTTACAACCTCCCAACCGCGAGGATGTATACCCTCATCCGCCCCACGGACAGCCCTCCGGGAGGCGGTCAGACAATCCCCCGGACGGTGTCGCGGACAGCCCTTCGGGAGGACCTCCAAAACTTGGACTGTCACTCGGACAGCCCTTCGGGAGGACCTTCGAAACACGGACGGTCACACGGACAGCCCTTCGGGAGGCACTCTCGAACTAAGACCGAAACTACGATCTCTCTACAGAGTTGCACACATACGGTGTCATCTATCCGGCAGGGCTTCGCCGTCCAGAACTAGTTCCCACCGGAACCCAGACAGCCTTTCGGCTCTACGAAACTATTTCGCTGGGAGGGAGAGAGAAGCCAGAAATGTCATGGCACTTGTATGTGAGAAGGAAGTGTGTGTGGAGGCAGCCCCTCCACCTCTATTTATAGGAAATCCAAGGGGTAGGGTTTCTTGGCCCCCAAGCCTTCTAGAAACCTTTTGGGAAAATATCCCAAAAGGTGACTTTTCCATAAATATCCCAAAAGGCACTTTCACTATTCACGACGACATTTTTCAGCGTCTGATCGAACTGAAAATATTCATGTGGGCTTAGAACATTTCCAATACTCACCAAAATAATTTTCAACGCGAGCCGGAACAATTCCGGTTTAGTGATTTTCATCTGCGAAAAGCATCTGAAGCGGTTTCGGCAGCTCCGGAACATTTTCGGTTTTCATTCCGGAAAATTCCAGAAAGTTTCCAGAATGATTCTGGCATCCTCCAAGAATTATCAGGCATGTGCCGAAACCAATTTGACTTTATGGTGTACTCCGAAACAACTTTTCGGTTTAGTGATTTTCATCTGTGAAAAGCAACTAAAGCGGTTCCGGCAGTCCGGAACATTTCCGGTTTTTGTCTCTGAAAAATCTCAGAAGTTACCGGAACAATTCTGGTACCTTCCAATAATTTCCAGGCATGTGCCGAAACCAATTTGACTTTATGGAATACCCTGAAACAACTTTTCAGTTTCACCGGAAATATTCCGATATCCTCCCCGGAACGTTTCCGTTTCGTCCGAAACTTTTTCGGTGATTTTCTCTCAGACTCCCCGTCTAGTATTCAGCAGATAGATGACCCTTAAGCGTGTGACCCTATAGGTTCGGTGAAGTATAGACATGACCCGGAACCCCTTCCGATCAATGATCAACATCGGAGCCGTGGACACCCATATTGACCCCTATACCCACACGAATGAATATTCGAGTGAACCTCCAGTTGCCGTGTGCTATTCCTGTTGCTTTGCGATATGTTACAAATACCCGAGGTGAGACATGTAGGCATCCCCGTGGATCAACAACTTGTCCACTATGCCAGTTACCTCGTTACCGGTATTGTTCTCTTTTCTCGTTCCCGTGTTCCGGCATCCCCGTGATCAAATCATAAAGTGTCTGGCCAGACGATGATGGATACCGTAACACCGAGAGGGCCCAGAGATATCTCTCCATCGTCGGAGGAGCAAATCCCAATCTTGAGCTATCAAGTTACTTGACATACCTTTCCATGAACCCGTAAGCCGCCGTAATAGCCACCCATTTACGGATGACGTTTAACAAACCCCAAAGTTCATGAAGCAAGCATGAAGAAACTCGACACTCTCATGGTCTAAGGAATTATGCAAACGTTAACTTCTCTGTGTTATTTACCATTAACTTATGACGAATGTATCTCATAGCATAACATCAATCGGGTCGATTCAACACAAGTGTTCTACCAACAATTGTGCCCTCAAAATTGCCGGCATAGCCATGCCCATGATCAGGAAAACAGGATCATCATGCAATACTTGAGCCAGTCATAGAGGCTTGACTAGGAATACATTTTACCATTTATTATCCCACACGT
This sequence comes from Elymus sibiricus, assembly GCA_039707655.1. Classification (NCBI taxonomy): domain Eukaryota; kingdom Viridiplantae; phylum Streptophyta; class Magnoliopsida; order Poales; family Poaceae; genus Elymus; species Elymus sibiricus. The sequence goes on along the minus strand of CM077674.1, from coordinate 4,096,162 downwards.
GCACATGAGTTTCCCTCCAAGCCTCGTTTTATTTGTAGACTCGAGAATCATTGCAGTTATAGCATGGAACATAAACTTAATTATGAACAGGGAGATAAACAATAACATTTATTATTGCCTCTAGGGCATATCTCCTACAGACTCCCACTTGCACTAGAGTCAATAATCTAGTCAATGCTAATGCACTTTACACCTATGGCATACTGGTGTAAAATATGCTTCGCTTGTGGTATAGCCTGATGTCCAACGGATCCGACAACTTCGGCTCCGTGTGTAACTTTGCATGTCCTCGCGTTTTCACGCTTTCACAAAATTCATATTTTGTGTGGACTTGGCTTTGCATATGTGTGAATCATTGGTCGAAACCTGATTCCTCAGACTGAGCTATGTAGCAACTATCTGCAATAGTGTCCCATAGACCAAAGCCATCTTGGAATCATACTAAGTTCATGAATGAAGTATATGATTCAACAACTTCTTTGTCGTTTCTTAAGCGTCAACATACTTAGCCTTTGTTATAGAATTCGCCACAGTATCTTGTTTGGAACAATTTCCAACTACCGTGCCACCATATTGTGTATTACACAAAACCCTTAACTTAAATCGAAAATCGCATGGAGCATTGATGAAGACTGTATCGATGTAATTACTTACAACGAGTACTTCATAATCTCTGCTTGCGAGAAAACATGTCATCACTACTACTCTAGTACTCAATGACATCTTTCACTGTTGTCCTATGATCAGTACTTTGATCACTTTGGTATCTATACTCGCAACAACTTTGGAGTATTGGACATATCTGTTTGTTTGTACATACCATGGAATACATGATTAATCCAAACACAAGAGTGTGTGGAATCACCATCATGTATTTTGCTCATCAGTGTTTTGGGACACCGAGTCTTGCAAAAACTCTTTCCATGTGACTTCGGCAAGAATCACTCCTTGACGGTTTTCAATGCTAAAAGGTTTTAGCATCTTGTCAATATGTATTCATAGCTTAGCCCCATTAGGTAAATCTATCTCCATAGATCATCATGCCTAATATTGAGGCTATTTAGCCTAAGCACTTCATCGAAAAACTATTTTCATCCTAATTCGTGTCAAGAAATTTATTTCCAATTAACAATGTGTCAAGTACACAAGGTTTCTAGAAATATTATTATGCTCCCACTTACTTTCTTGAATCACAAGCATCTTCGATACCCATTTGATGAAGTCAAACCCCTTTGACCATTCCATCAAAAACGAAGATTCCAACTCCACTTTGCTCTCTTCTGTCCATCGCTGGAACTCTGAAGTTTGCATACTTACTAGCATCCTCTGGATCGACAAATTACTTTGGACTGTATCACATACAAGTCCTAGGTTTCATTCCCATCAGATGGAATTCCTTTTGTCATCCATGTTTCATATCTCATGATTGAAATATGTATTAATTGCTAGTTCAACCCGAACCGACCTTAAGCATCACTACGGTGAAACAACCTCATCGTAGTCAACTCCTTGAACTTGTTATTTCAACAAGTCGAGCTTTATGGATAAAACATTTTTATCCGTATCAGTTTTTAGTTCCATAAATATTCGTTTAGACTCTAAGTCTTGCGAAAGGTGTATCAAGGTTCTAATCTTGAATCACTTATATGAAAACTATCTCGGATTGTATTGGCATTTAGCCAATTCCGGAGTCAGGGCCCATCATCGCTTCCTTGTGTATCGTAGGTATACTGTTGTCCAACAACAATATCTCGTTTGCGCACCTGAGAGGTTTGCACGAGCCTTGCCTACGGGGTTCAGCTGCAAGTTTGACTGAAGTCCATACATTTTATTATAGAGACTTCCGTATCAGTCGCAGTAGGAAACTCCGGAATCACTTCCAAGGTTCCTTTCCTTTGACCTGATGACGAAGATATCGGTTATCTCGTCGAGTTGCACTGTCCTCCCACTTACCTTTTGTAAGAACTATTCTCTTTAAAAGCATACCGTTTTGTGGCAAACCTATTTGCCTCGGTATAGTGAGGGAGGAATACCCAATTACTTGGGATAACCTACAAAGTAGCACTTGTCTGATTTGGAATAGGTTTGTAACCTTTTACACAAGCCCCATATTCCAAATGTTAAGAAAAGATATAACATGGTTGGGCGTACCATACCATGGCGTTATTTCAACAGACCCGATGGAGCTCTTTTCAGTGTAAAAGCCGTAGTCTCTAAAGCATCACTTTAAAAGGGATAATGGCAAATCTATTTATGTCATCTTTGATCTTACCATGTCATAAATGGTTTGATTACATCTTCACGGACTTTCCACTTGCAGTGGTGTTTCGGGAGGTGCAAGTTATGAAACCCCTTTCACAACTCATCAGACATTCGCTAAACTTGTAACTCAAATATTCCTTTCTGCAATAGAATTGTAGAAACATAATTTTCTTGTTACAACAACTTCTACTTCATTTTTGAAAACCTTATGAATGAATTCAAAAGATCCAGACTTACGTCTCATCAAGTAAATATCAATATATCTACTTGAGTCATTTCTAAAGATAGATAAATCCACTACTTGCAACAACATTTATTGAACTACACACATCATAATGTATGATCACCAATATGTTCTTTGCTCGTTCCTTATGGCCTGTGAATGGTATTTCAGTCACTTCACCTTTCAGCGGAAAGTTGCAAGTGTCAGATGATTCAAAATCAAATGACTTCAAAATCCATCATAATGGAATTTTCCATGCGGGTTTCTCCAATGTGACCAAATGTAGTGCCACACTTGTGTGGTATTCTTTTAGTCTTGCGACATTTAGCGTCAGTGTTATGGATGTATCATATTTCAATCAATATTCATAACATACATCCCATCATGTATGGAAGCATGGCCTTTCATGTTATTCATAACACCGAACATTAAAAGTTCTCTTATGAATAACCTTCTTGCAAAATACCTTATGCAAAGGGCTAGAGTGTATGAAACTCTAAATGAATTATGAAAGTAAATACAGAGGCAATGTATTAATATCAATATTCATAACATACATCTCATTCATAATGAAAGTATGGCCCTTATGTTATTCATAACATCGAACATCAAAAGTTCTCTTATGAATAACCTTCTTGCAAGATACTTTATGCAATGGGCTAGAGTGTAAAACTCTAAAATGAATTATGAAAGTAAATACATAGGGAATACACTAATGGAAGGTATAGTAACATTTACTATGTTCCCTGTGTGTATCTAAACCTCATTCCTGGCTAGTCTTTTAGGCCGTAGTAGTTCTTACATCGAGTTGCAACAGAGTGCAATCGAGCGGGTATCTTTGTGATTAACTCACAATACCCAAGAATTAGTGATTAACATGTTTAACCATAATTCCCAAGAACTATATCTTTGACCAGCCTTCTATACAACAAAAACTTGTATGACATTCATACATCAGCTGGATATCCCAGTCTTCTTTCCTTTTGCCTTTATACTTCTAACAGTTTAACTTTCAGTATTTCTCCTACTCTCAGAAGAAGCACCCAACTTAAGAGTGGCGTTAGCCCCGGACTTCCTAGGCGTGAAAGTCTTACTAACACCCTTCGGACACTTCCTTTCTCTTTAAGTTGTTGTTTTATTCACCTTTCATCATATGACAGGCGTTCTCCTGGATCCCTCTCTTATCAGTCTTATGCATAGTAAACTCCTTTACTAATAGTTTGCAAACAAACATTGCTTTGGATATCTCATATCTTTTAGCCTTTGTCTATCTCTGAAAATAATTTTCAGATTCCATGAATATCACATAACTATCCAAACTTTCGAAGTTCGGGTCTCATGGAAGCAAACATATTGTATTTGACTGAAAAGGAATTCTAGCTTTTGGATCGAAGGACGAGAGTCACATGATCCATAGCATTAGCGGGAGAATACCAAAAGCATGCGATAGGACAAAGTCCTTCTCGGCACTCTTGAGGACAATCCTCACATTACGTTACCAACCGTAAAGTTTTAACCAGATATTTAACAGCTATTCAATTTTAACAGGGAAGGTGGAAACGCGAGCCATTATTCTACAACTATTATGCAAACCACACTTAGACAGTGTTCAAAATTAATTGCACTGAGAATTAAACAAGTTAATTCTATAGTGCGCTCCCACTCAAATCAATATCTCTCATAATTGATTGTGAGTGATTCAAGACCCGCATATCCATTCAACGTCACGGTTCGAGATGAACACCCATGGCGTGAACTTCAATCGGTAGGTAAACTTGCCGATCACATCTCTATGCGATTCTTGTTCATCTTTCGATGCGTGTGTTCCGAGCTCATGACTTTCATGCCTGAACGTCAAGACAACCAAGTGATCTCGCTGCGAGGTCTCAACTCACCCGCCTCACACATCCCTAATCGTTCGCACCCATGGAGATCATGCAATGCCCCGAAAAGTTAGGTGCCGTGACGGTGCTACACTTGGGAGAACACTAACTACTTGATATTTCAGTGAGAGATCACCCTAATAAAAAGCGACTACTGCGCAATCAAGAAGGGTGCATCATAAGGGATAAACATCTCAGGCAATTCATAATAGCATGATATGGTATAGCCCTTTCTGACGGAGAAGTCTTTCATTTCTTCGTCTTCGGCATTCGCGTTGGTGTTCACCTTCGCGAAGATTGCCACCACCTTGTCGATGCACCAAATAATATTGCTATCTCTATAGCTAATAAAATAAGTGCATTACATAAGGTTGACACGCAGGTCATTAAAGTGCAATCATATGGCTCCAGCCATCATGCCGAATCATGACACGCAGGTCATGTTAATATTACATCATATAGTCATCTCATACATAATCAAATTATTCTGAACACTGCTATACCACATCACATGCACATGCAAACCATCCTGCAAAACCAAGTTAGACGCCTCTAATCGGTTCATGCGAAATTTTATTTTACGTGGCTTCTAAGGTTTCGAAACAAACCGAAGCTACCAACGTCCATCATCAAGCATGATAATCCAAGTCGCTAGATTAACATTCCAGGGTGTATGAAACACGAGATAATAAAATCTCGAGCCCCATACTAAACTTCATCATACGCGTGACCCCCGTGCAGATAACATCTGCATTGCCCTTTCGTCTGCAAAATTTCATCTTTCTTTTTAACTACGGTGGAATTCAATGAACTGTTAGCACTTCGTTGATCAATCAGGATCGCGGATTGCCAGAACATTGAAACTCCACCATACTGTTATCAAGATCAGAAATATGCAAATTCGAGGGAAGCAACAAGAACATCGGGTAACAGACTTCATCTGCTACCCGCACAAATAATTTTCAGCAATAGATCTCATCTACTACCTAATTATATTGTGCAACACCCATACATCTCTATGTATTCTAGATGGCAACCTGCATCTACGCATAGCACGGCTCTTGATGCCACTGTAGGGTAACGCAGCAGAAAACAAAAATTTTCCGACCTACGCACCAGCCCAGGACCACTATGGAGACTGCATACAAGGTTTGATCATTTTCGTTACCGACTCGTAGCGCAGCGGAAGTAGAGTCGATGACGAACGACGGTGCAGATCCCCGCAGCTAGGATTTTACAACCTCCCAACCGCGAGGATGTATACCCTCATCCGCCCCACGGACAGCCCTCCGGGAGGCGGTCAGACAATCCCCCGGACGGTGTCGCGGACAGCCCTTCGGGAGGACCTCCAAAACTTGGACTGTCACTCGGACAGCCCTTCGGGAGGACCTTCGAAACACGGACGGTCACACGGACAGCCCTTCGGGAGGCACTCTCGAACTAAGACCGAAACTACGATCTCTCTACAGAGTTGCACACATACGGTGTCATCTATCCGGCAGGGCTTCGCCGTCCAGAACTAGTTCCCACCGGAACCCAGACAGCCTTTCGGCTCTACGAAACTATTTCGCTGGGAGGGAGAGAGAAGCCAGAAATGTCATGGCACTTGTATGTGAGAAGGAAGTGTGTGTGGAGGCAGCCCCTCCTCCTCTATTTATAGGAAATCCAAGGGGTAGGGTTTCTTGGCCCCCAAGCCTTCTAGAAACCTTTTGGGAAAATATCCCAAAAGGTGACTTTTCCATAAATATCCCAAAAGGCACTTTCACTATTCACGACGACATTTTTCAGCGTCTGATCGAACTGAAAATATTCATGTGGGCTTAGAACATTTCCAGTACTCACCAAAATAATTTTCAACGCGAGCCGGAACAATTCCGGTTTAGTGATTTTCATCTGCGAAAAGCATCTGAAGCGGTTTCGGCAGCTCCGGAACATTTCCGGTTTTCATTCCGGAAAATTCCAGAAAGTTTCCAGAATGATTCTGGCATCCTCCAAGAATTATCAGGCATGTGCCGAAACCAATTTGACTTTATGGTGTACTCCGAAACAACTTTTCGGTTTAGTGATTTTCATCTGTGAAAAGCAACTAAAGCGGTTCCGGCAGTCCGGAACATTTCCGGTTTTTGTCTCTGAAAAATCTCAGAAGTTACCGGAACAATTCTGGTACCTTCCAATAATTTCCAGGCATGTGCCGAAACCAATTTGACTTTATGGAATACCCTGAAACAACTTTTCAGTTTCACTGGAAATATTCCGATATCCTCCCCGGAACGTTTCCGTTTCGTCCGAAACTTTTTCGGTGATTTTCTCTCAGACTCCCCGTCTAGTATTCAGCAGATAGATGACCCTTAAGCGTGTGACCCTATAGGTTCGGTGAAGTATAGACATGACCCGGAACCCCTTCCGATCAATGATCAACATCGGAGCCGTGGACACCCATATTGACCCCTATACCCACACGAATGAATATTCGAGTGAACCTCCAGTTGCCGTGTGCTCTTCCTGTTGCTTCGCGATATGTTACAAATACCCGAGGTGAGACATGTAGGCATCCCCGTGGATCAACAACTTGTCCACTATGCCAGTTACCTCGTTACCGGTATTGTTCTCTTTTCTCGTTCCCGTGTTCCGGCATCCCCGTGATCAAATCACAAAGTGTCTGGCCAGACGATGATGGATACCGTAACACCGAGAGGGCCCAGAGATATCTCTCCATCGTCAGAGGAGCAAATCCCAATCTTGAGCTATCAAGTTACTTGACATACCTTTCCATGAACCCGTAAGCCGCCGTAATAGCCACCCATTTACGGATGACGTTTAACAAACCCCAAAGTTCATGAAGCAAGCATGAAGAAACTCGACACTCTCATGGTCTAAGGAATTATGCAAACGTTAACTTCTCTGTGTTATTTACCATTAACTTATGACGAATGTATCTCATAGCATAACATCAATCGGGTCGATTCAACACAAGTGTTCTACCAACAATTGTGCCCTCAAAATTGCCGGCATAGCCATGCCCATGATCAGGAAAACAGGATCATCATGCAATACTTGAGCCAGTCATAGAGGCTTGACTAGGAATACATTTTACCATTTATTATCCCACACGTGCACATGAGTTTCCCTCCAAGCCTCGTTTTATTTGTAGACTCGAGAATCATTGCAGTTATAGCATGGAACATAAACTTAATTATGAACAGGGAGATAAACAATAACATTTATTATTGCCTCTAGGGCATATCTCCTACAGTATCGCCCCTGAATGGTATGGTAATCATGTCCTGGAAGTCATGTTGTTGGACAACGGTGAACCTACAAACTATGAAGAAGCAATGATGAGCCCGGATTCTGACAAATGGCTTGAGGCCATGAAATTCGACATACGATCCATGTACGAAAACCAAGTATGGACTTTGGTGGACTTACCTGATGACCGAAAGGCCATTGAGAACAAGTGGATCTTTATGAAGAAGACAGACGCTGATGGTAATGTCACCGTCTATAAAACTCGACTTGTCGCAATGGGTTTTCTATAGGTTCAAGGAGTTGACTACAATGAGACTTTCTCACCCGTAGTGATGCTGAAGTCTGTTAGGATTATGTTAGCAATTGCTGCATTTTTCGATTATGAAATCTGACAGATGGATGTCAAAACAGCGTTCCTTCATGGTTTCCTTCAGGAAGATTGTATATGATGCAACCGGAAGGTTTTGTCGATCCTAAGGATGCTAATAAGGTAGGCAAGCTCCAGCGATCTATTTATATACTAGTGCAAGCATCTCGGAGTTCGAATATTCGCTTTGATGAGGTGATCAAAGCTTTTGGTTTTATCCAAGCTTATGGAGAAGCTTGTATTTACAAGAAAGTGAGTGGGAGCTCTGTAGCATTTCTAATACTGTATGTGGATGATATATTATTGATTGGAAATGATATAGAATTTCTGGAAAGCATAAAGGTGTTGGGGAACGTTGCATGGGAAACAAAAAATTTCCTACGCTCACCAAGATCGATCTAGGAGATGAACATCTACGAGAGGAGAGATTGCATCTACATACCCTTGTAGATCGCTAAGCAGAAGCGTTGAGAAACGCGGTTGATGTAGTCGAACATCTTCGCGATCTAATCACGATCCGTCCCGCGAACTCCCGATCAAGTGCCGAACGGACGGCACCTCCGAGTTTAGCACACGTGCGGCTCGGCGGCGTCCTCTCCTTCTTGATCCAGCAAGCGATAGAGAGGGGGTAGGTGAGATCGGGACCAACATGACGGTATGGTGGTGGTGGCAGCGGAATTCCGGTAGGGCTTCGCCAAGCGCGTACCGGTGAAACGTGGGAGGAGTTGGGAGAGGTAACGGGCAAGGGTCGAAGGGTCTCTGCCCCCAATGCCTCCCCACCTTTATATAGGCATGGACGGGGCTGGTGGCTTGCCCTCCAAGGCCCTAGGGTCGTTAGCCAAAGGGGGAGGAAGGAAATCCCACCTTTCCTTCCCCACCGATTGCTATCCCCCCTTTTTAGGGATCCTGATCTTATCCCCTTGGGATATGATACTATTCCTTTTAAGGGAGGATCTTGGTGCGCCTAGATCTTATCCCCACTACCCATGTTCATGTGGGTCCCCATGCAGGTGGGGCCCCACTCCAGAACCTTCTAGAACCTTCCCGGTACAATACCGAAAAAAGTCAAACTTTTTCCGGAACCCCGATAACAACTTTCCATATATGAATCTTTACCTCCGGACTATTCCGGAGCTCCTCGTGATGTCCCGGATCCCATCCGGGACTCCGAACAACCTTCGGACTTTCCACTATTAATATCTCAATACTACCCTAGCGCTACCGAACGTTAAGTGTGCGACCCTACGGGTTCGAGAATCATGTAGACATGACCGAGACTCCTCTCCGGTCAATAACCAATAGCGGGACCTGGATGCCCATATTGATTCCTACATATTCCACGAAGATCTTTATCGGTTGAACCATGATGTCAAGGATTCAGCTAATCCCGTATGCAGTTCCCTTTGTCTATCGGTATGTTACTTGCCCGAGATTCGATCGTCGGTATCTCCATACCTAGTTCAATCTCGTTACCGGCAAGTCTCTTTACTCGTTACGTAATACAAGATCCCGTGGCTAACTCTTTAGTCACATTGCTTGCAAGCTAATTGTGATGCTGTATTACCGAGTGGGCCCCGAGATACCTCTCCGTCATACGGAGTGACAAATCCCAGTCTTGATCCATGCCAACCGAACAGACACCCTCGGAGACACCTGTAGAGCACCTTTATTGTCACCAAGTTACGTTGCGACGTTTGGTACACACAAGGTACTCCTACGGTGTCAGTGAGTTGCATGATCTCATGGTCATAGGAACAGATACTTGACATGCGGAAAACGATAGCAATAAACTTGATACGATCATATTCTACGTTTATAGTTTGGGTCTTGTCCATCACATCATTCTCCTAATGATGTGATCCCGTTATCAAATGACAACTCATGTCTATGACTAGGAAACGATAGCCATCTTTGATCAACGAGCTAGTCCGGTAGAGGCTCACTAGGGACATGTTGTTGTCTATGTATCCACACATGTATTTGTGTTTCCAACCAATACAATTATAGCATGGATAATAAACAATTATCATGAACAAGGAAATATAATAATAACCATTTTATTATTGCCTCTAGGGCATATTTTCAACAGTCTTCCACTTGCACTAGAGTCAATAATCTAGCATTACATGGTTATAAATCTAACACCCATAGAGTTCTGGTGTTGATAATGTTTTACCCGTGGAAGAGGTTTAGTCAACGGATCTGCAACATTCAGATCCGTGTGCACTTTGCAAATGTTTATGTCCTCCTCCTTGATCACATCGCGGATGTAATTGAAGCGTCGCTTTATGTGTCTGGTCCTCTTGTGAAACCTTGATTCCTTGGCTAGAGCAATGGCACCAGTGTTGTCACAGAACAGAGTCATCGGGTCCAGTGCACTGGGCAGAACTCCAAGATCTGTCATGAACTGCTTCATCCAGACACCTTCCTTCGCCGCCTCCGAGGCAGCTATGTACTCCTCTTCGCATGTAGAATCAGCTACCACGAGTTGCTTGGAACTGCACTAGCTTACCGCTCCCCCATTTAGAATATATACGTATCCGGTTTGATACTTAGAGTCATCGGCATCAGTGTCAAAGCTTGCATCGACGTAACCCTTTACGACGAGCTCTTGATCACCTCCATAAATGAGAAACATTTCCTTAGTCCTTTTCAGGTACTTAAGGATATTCTTGACCGCTGTCCAGTGTTCCACTCCTGGATCACTTTGAAACCTTCCGGCCATACTTATGGCAAGGCTGACATCTGGACTTGTGCACAGCATCGCATACATGATAGAGCCTATGGCAGAAGCATAGGGGATGACACTCATCTTTTCTCTATCCTCTGTAGTCGTTGGGCATTGAGTCTTACTCAACTTCACACCTTGCAAAACAGGCAAGAACCCCTTCTTGGACTGATCCATTTTGAACTTCTTCAAAAATTTATCAAGGTATGTGCTCTGTGAAAGTCCTATTAAGCGTCTCGATCTATCTCTATAGATCTTGATGCCTAATATGAAAGCAGCTTCTCCTAGGTCCTTCATTGAAAAACTCTTGTTCAAATATTCCTTCACGCTTTCCAAAAATTCTATATTGTTTCCAATCAGCAATATGTCATCCACATATAATATTAGAAACGCTATAGGGCTCCCACTCACTTTCTTGTAAATACAAGCTTCACCGTAAACTTGTATAAACCCAAACGCTTTGATCACCTCATCAAAGCGAAGATTCCAACTCCGAGACGCTTGCACCAGTCCATTAATGGATCGCTGGAGTTTGCAAACTTTGTCAGCATTCTCTGGATCGACAAAACCTTCTGGTTGCATCATATACAACTCTTCCTTAAGGAAACTGTTAAGGAACGCTGTTTTGACATCCATCTGCCAATTTTCATAATCGAAAAATGCAGCTATTGCTAACATGATTCTGACAGACTTAAGCATCGCTACGGGTGAGAAAGTCTCATCGTAGTCAACTCCTTGAACTTGTGAAAAACCCTTTGCCACAAGTCTAGCTTTATAGACGGTGATATTACCGTCCGCGTCCGTCTTCTTCTTGAAGATCCATTTATTCTGAATGGCCTTTCGCCCTTCAGGTAATACTTCCAAAGTCCATACTTTGTTTTCATACATGGATCCCATCTCGGATTTCATGGCCTCTAACCATTTGTTGGAATCCGGGCCCACCATCGCTTCTCCATAGCTCGTAGGTTCATCGTTGTCCAACAACATGACCTCTAAGACAGGGTTACCGTATCACTCAGGAGCAGTACGTATCCTTGTCGACCTACGAGGTTCAATAGTAACTTGATCTGAAGCTCCATGATCACCATCATCAGCTTCCTCTTCAACTGACGTAGGTTCCACAGAAACATCTTTCTGTTCAGTGCTACTCTCTGGTTGAAGTAAAGGTTCAACAACCTCATCAAGTTCTATCTTCCTCCCACTCAATTCTTTCGAGAGAAACTCTTTCTCGAGAAAGGACCCGTTCTTAGCGACAAACACTTTGCCCTCGGATCTGAGATAGAAGGTATACCCAACCGTCTCTTTTGGGTATCCTATGAAGACGCATTTGTCCGCTTTGGGTTCAAGCTTTTCTGGCTGAAGCCTTTTGACATAAGCATCGCATCCCCAAACTTTAAGAAACGACAACTTTGGTTTCTTGCCAAACCACAGTTCATACGGTGTCGTCTCAACGGACTTAGATGGTGCCCTATTTAAAGTGAATGCAGCTGTCTCTAACGCATAACCCCAAAATGATAGTGGCAGATCGGCAAGAGACATCATAGAACGCACCATATCCAATAAGGTTCGATTACGACGTTCGGACACACCATTACGCTGTGGTGTTCCAGGTGGTGTCAACTGTGAAACAATTTCACATTGTCTTAAGTGACTGCCAAACTCATAACTCAGATATTCTCCCCCTCGATCAGATCGTAGGAATTTGATCTTCTTGTTACGATGATTCTCAACTTCACTCTGAAATTGCTTGAACTTTTCAAACGTTTTAGACTTGTGTTTCATTAGGTAAATATACCCATATCTACTCAAATCGTCGGTGAAGGTGAGAAAGTAATGATATCCACCACGCGCCTCAATGCTCATCGGACCGCACACATCAGTATGTATGATTTCCAACAAGTCACTTGCCCGTTCCATTGTTCCGGAAAACGGGGTTTTGGTCATCTTGCCCATGAGGCATGGTTCGCACGTGTCAAGTGATTCAAAATCAAGCGACTCCAAAAGTCCATCAGCATGGAGTTTCTTCATGCGCTTTACACCAATATGACCTAAGCGGCAGTACCACAAGAAAGTGGTACTATCATTATCAACTCTACATCTTTTGGCATCAATGTTATGAACATGTGTATCATCACTATCGAGATTCAATAAGAATAAACCCCTCACAATGGGTGCATGACCATAAAAGATATTACCCATATAAATAGAACAACCATTATTCTCTGATTTAAATGAGTAACCGTCTTGCATTAAACAAGATCCAGATATAATGTTCATGCTCAACGCAGGCACTAAATAACAATTATTCAGGTTTATCACTAATCCCGATGGTAATCGAAGAGCGAGCATGCCGACGGCGATCACATCAACCTTGGAACCATTTCCCACGCGCATCGTCACTTCGTCCTTCGCCAGCCTCCGTCTATTCCGTAGTTCCTGTTTAGAGTTGCAAATGTGAGAACCGCACCGGTATCAAATACATAGGCACTACAACGAGAGCTGGTAAGGTACACATCAATAACATGTATATCATATATACCTTGTTTGGCGTTGGCCCCCTTCTTGTCAGCCAGATACTTGGGGCAATTCCGCTTCCAGTGGCCGGTTCCCTTGCAATAGAAGCACTCAGTTTCCGGCTTGGGCCCAGCCTTGGGTTTCTTCACAGGAGGGGCAACTGCTTTGCCACTCTTCTTGGAGTTTCCCTTCTTGCCCTTGCCATTCTTCTTGAAACTAGTGGTTTTATTGACCATCAACACTTGATGCTCCTTCTGGATGTCTGGCTCAGCGACTTTCAGCATCGCGAACAGCTCGGTGACTGACTTGTTCATCCCTTGCATGTTATAGTTCAACACAAAGCTCTTGTAGCTAGGTGGTAGCGATTGAACAACTCTGTCAGTGACCGCCTCTGGCGGGAGCACAACTCCCAACTCAGCCAGACGGTTGTAATACCCAGACATTCTGAGTATGTGTTCACTGACAGACCCGTTCTCCTCCATCTTGCAAGCATAAAACTTATCAAAGGTCTCATAACTCTCGATCCGGGCATTCTTCTCAAAAATAAACTTCAACTCCTAGAACATCTCATATGCTCCATGACGTTCAAAACGCCTTTGAAGTCCCGGTTCTAAGTCATACAACATGGCGCACTGAACTATTGAGTAGTCATCAACACGCGCCTGCCACGCGTTCATAACATCCACAGACGCCGGAGGGGGTTGCTCACCAAGCGGTGCATCAAGGACATAAACCTTTTGGGCATCCATGAGGATAATCCTCAGATTACGGGCCCAGTCTACAAAGTTACTTCCATCATCTTTCAGCTTGGCTTTCTCTAGGAACGCATTGAAATTCAGGGAAGCTACTGCGCGAGCCATTGATCTACAACATAAGTTTGCAAAGACAACTTAGACTATTGTTCAAGATAATGAGTTTAGTTAATCATATTACTTAAAAACTCCCACTCAAATCGACATCCCTCCGGTCGTCCGAGTGTAATATGATCCAAATTCACCAACCCAAGTCCGATCATCACGTGAGATGAGGTGGCTTCAATGGTGAACATCTCCATGTTGATCATATCTACTATATGACTCATGTTCGACCTTTCGGTCTCTTGTGTTCCGAGGCCATGTCTGTACATGCTAGGCTCGTCAAGTTTAACCCAAGTGTTCCGCATGTGCAAAACTGGCTTGCACCCGTTGTATGTGAACATAGAGTCTAACACACCCGATCATCACGTGGTGCTTCGAAACGACGAACTTTCGCAACGGTGCACACTTGGCGAGAACACAATTTTATCTTGAAATTTTAGTGAGGGATCACCTTATAATGCTACCGTCGTCCTAAGCAAAATAAGATGCATAAAAGGATTAACATCACATGCAAATCATAAGTGACATGATATGGCCATCATCTTGTGCTTTTGATCTCCATCTCCAAAGCACCGGCATGATATCCATCGTCACTGGCATGACACCATGATCTCCAGCATCATGATCTCCATCATTGTGTCGCCATCGGGGTTGTCATGCCAACCATGCTTCGACTACTATTGCTACCGTTTAGCGATAAAGTAAAGCATTACATAGCGCTTAATGATTGACACGCAGGTCATACAATAATTAAAGACAACCCTATGGCTCCTGCCGGTTGCCGTATTCATCGACATGCCAGTCGAGATAAACTATTACAAAACATGATCATCTCATACATCAAATATATTTCATCATGTCTTTGGCCATATCATATCACAACATACCCTGCAAAAACAAGTTAGATGTCCTCTAATTTGTTGTTGCATGTTTTACGTGGCTACTATGGGTATCTAGCAAGAACGATTCTTACCTACGCAAAACCACAATGGTGATATGCAACTTGCTATTTAACCTTCTACAAGGACCGCCTTCATCAAATCCGATTCAACTAAGGTGGGAGAGACAGACACCCGCCAGCCATCTTATGCAACAAAGTCGCATGTCAGTCGATGGAACCGGTCTCATGTACGTGGACATGTAAAGTTGGTCCGGGCCGCTTCATCCCACAATACCGCTGAATCAAGAAAATACCAAGGAAGGAAGCAATCTGAATATCAACGCCCACAAACTCCTTTGTGTTCTACTCGTGATGTCATCTACGCAAAGACCTAGCTCATGATGCCACTGTTGGGGAACGTTGCATGGGAAACAAAAAATTTCCTACGCTCACCAAGATTGATCTAGGAGATGAACATCTACGAGAGGAGAGATTGCATATACATACCCTTGTAGATCGCTAAGCGGAAGCGTTGAGAAACGCGGTTGATGTAGTCGAACGTCTTCACGATCCAATCACGATCCGTCCCGCGAACTCCCGATCAAGTGCCGAACGGACGGCACCTCCGAGTTTAGCACATGTGCGGCTCGGCGGCGTCCTCTCCTTCTTGATCCAGCAAGCGATATAGAGGGGGTAGGTGAGATCGGGACCAACACGACGTTATGGTGGTGGTGGCAGCGGAATTCCGGCAGGGCTTCGCCAAGCGCGTACCGGTGAAACATGGGAGGACTTGGGAGAGGTAACGGGCAAGGGTCGAAGGGTCGCTGCCCCCAATGCCTCCCCACCTTTATATAGGTGTGGAGGGGGCTGGTGGCTTGCCCTCCAAGGCCCTAGGGTCGTTGGCCAAAGGGGGAGGATGGAAATCCCACCTTTCCTTCCCCACCGATCGCTATCCCCCCTTTTTAGGGATCCTGATCTTATCCACTTGGGATATGATACTATTCCTTTTAAGGGAGGATCTTGGTGCGCCTAGACCAGGGTTGTGGGGACTTTCCCCACTACCCACGTTCATGTGGGTCCCCATGCAGGTGGGGCCCCACTCCGGAACCTTCTAGAACCTTCCCGGTACAATACCGAAAAAGTCAAACTTTTTCCGGAACCCCGATAACAACTTTCCATATATGAATCTTTACCTCCGGACTATTCCGGAGCTCGTCGTGATGTCCCGGATCCCATCCGGGACTCCGAACAACCTTCGGGCTTTCCACTATTAATATCTCAATACTACCCTAGTGCTACCGAACGTTAAGTGTGCGACCCTACGGGTTCGAGAATCATGTTGACATGACCGAGACTCCTCTCCGGTCAATAACCAATAGCGGGACCTGGATGCCCATATTGATTCCTACATATTCCACGAAGATCTTTATCGATTGAACCATAATGTCAACGATTCAGCTAATCCCGTATTAAGTTCCCTTTGTCTATCGGTATGTTATTTGCCCGAGATTCGATCGTCGGTATCTCCATACCTAGTTCAATCTCGTTACCGGCAAGTCTCTTTACTCGTTCCGTAATACAAGATCCTGTGGCTAACTCTTTAGTCACATTGCTTGCAAGCTAATTGTGATGCTGTATTACCGAGTGGGCCCCGAGATACCTCTCCGTCATACGGAGTGACAAATCCCAGTCTTCATCCATGCCAACCCAATAGACACCCTCGGAGACACCTGTAGAGCACCTTTATAGTCACCCAGTTACGTTGCGACATTTGGTACACACAAGGTACTCCTCCGGTGTCAGTGAGTTGCATGATCTCATGGTTATAGGAACAGATACTTGACATGCGGAAAACGATAGCATTAAACTTGATACGATCTATGCTACGTTTATAGTTTGGGTCTTGTCCATCACATCATTCTCCTAATGATGTGATCCCGTTATCAAATGACAACTCATGTCTATGACTAGGAAATGATAGCCATCTTTGATCAACGAGCTAGTCCGGTAGAGGCTCACTAGGGACATGTTGTTGTCTATGTATCCACACATGTATTTGTGTTTCCAACCAATACAATTATAGCATGGATAATAAACGATTATCATGAACAAGGAAATATAATAATAACCATTTTATTATTGCCTCTAGGGCATATTTCCAACAAAAGGGTTATTTGAACAAGAGTTTTTTTATGAAAGACCTTGGTGAAGCTGCTTACATATTGGGCATCAAGATTTATAGAGATAGATCAAGACACCTGATAGGACTTTCACAGAGCACATACCTTGACAAGGTTTTGAAGAAGTTAAAAATGGACCAGTCGAAGAAGGGGCTCTTACCTGTGTTGCAAGGTGTGAAGTTGAGTAAGACTCAAAGCCCGACCACGGCAGAAGAAAGAGAAAGGATGAAAGTCGTCCCCTATGCCTCAGCCATAGGCTCTATCATGTATGCCATGCTGTGTACCAGACCTGATGTGTGCCTTGCCATAAGTTTGGGTGGGAGGTACCAGAGTGATCCAGGAGTGAATCACTGGATAGCGGTCAAGAATATCCTTAAGTACCTAAAGAGGACTAAGGAAATGTTTCTCGTTTATGAAGGTGACGAAGAGCTCATCGTAAAGGGTTACGTCGATGCAAGCTTTGACACTGATCCGAATGACTCGAAGTCTCAAACCGGATACGTATTTATTTTGAATTGTGGAGCAGTCAGTTGGAGTAGCTCCAAGCAGAGCGTGGTAGCAGCATCTACATGTGAATTAGAATACATAGCTGCTTTGGAAGCGGCGCCAGAAGGAGTCTGGATGAAGGAGTTCATATCCGATCTAGGAGTCGTACCTAGTGCATCGGATCCAATGACTATCTTTTGTGACAACACTGGTGCCATTGCCATTGCCAAGGAACCAAGGTTTCATAAGAAAAAAAAGCACATCAAACGCCGCTTCAACTCCATCTGTGATTACATCAAGGAGGGAGACATAGAGATTTGCAAAGTACATACGGATCTGAATGTGGCAGACCCGTTGACTAAACCTCTTCCACGAGCAAAACATGATCAGCACCAGAACTCGATGGGTGTTAGATTCATAACTATGTAAACTAGATTATTCACTCTAGTGCAAGTGGGAGACTGTTGGAAATATGCCCTAGAGGCAATAATAAAGATGTTATTATCATATTTCCTTGTTCATGGTAAATGTTTATTATCCATGCTATAATTGTATTTACCAGAAACTTAAATACATGTGTGGATACATAAACGAATACAGTGTCCCTAGTGAGCCTCTACTAGACTAGCTCGTTGATCAAAGATGGTCAAGGTTTCCTAACCACAAACATGAGTTGTCATTTGATAACGTGATCACATCATTAGGAGAATGATGAGATGGACAGACCCAACCGTAAGCTTAGCATCAGATCGTATCACTTAGTTTATTTGCTACAGCCTTCTTCATGTCAAGTATCTGTTCCTTAGACCATGAGATCATGCCACTCCTGAATACCGGAAGAATACTTTGTGGGTTATCAAAGATCACTTCATAACTGGGTGATCATAAAGGTGCTCTACAGGTATCTCAGAAAGTGTTTTTTGGGTTGCATGGATCGAGACTGGGATTTGTCGCTCCGTGTGACGGAGATATATATCTGGGCCCTCTCGGTAATACAACATCGTTAATAGCTTGCAAGCATGTGACTAATGAGTTTAGTCATGGGATCTTGTATTACGGAACAAGTAAAGAGACTTGCCGGTAACGAGATTGAACTAGGTATGGAGATACCGACGATCGAATCTTGGGCAAGTAACATATCGCCAGACAAAGGGAATTGTATACGGGATTAACTGAATCCTCAACATCGTGGTTCAAACCGATAAAGATCTTCGTTGAATATGTGGGAATCAATATGGGCTTCCAGGTCCTGCTATTTATTATTGATCGGAGAGGTGTCTCGGTCATGTCTGCATGATTCTCGAACCCGTAGGGTCACACACTTAACGTTCGGTAAAGCTAGGGTAGTATTGAGATATTAATAATGGCAAGATCGAATATTGTTCGGAGTCCCGGATGGGATCCGGGACATCATGAGGAGCTCCGAAATGGTCCGGAGGTAAAGATTTATATATGGGAAGTCATATTCAGGGTTCTGAAAAATGTTCGGGACTTTTTGGTATTGTATAAGGAAGGTTCTAGAAGGTTCCGGAGTGGGGCCCACCTGCATGGGGGACCCACATGGACGTGGGTAGTGGGGCAAGGCCCCACACCCCTGGTCTAGGCACACCAAGATCCCCCCCCCCCCCCAAAGGAATAATATCATATCCTGAAGGGATAAGATCAAGATCCCTAAAAAGGGGGGATAGCGGTCGGTGGGGAAGAAAAGGAGGGATTTCCTTCCTCCCCCTTGGCTAAGGACCCTAGGGGCTTGGAGGGCAAGCCACCAGCTCCCCCCCCCCACGCCTATATAAAGGTGGGGAGGTGCAGGGGGCAGCACCCTTCCACCCCTAGCGCCTCTCCCTCCCGTTACTCCTCCTACTCCGCGTAGCGCTTGGCGAAGCCCTGCCGGTGTTCCGCTGCCACCACCACCACCACGCCGTCGTGCTAGATCAAGAAGGTGAAGACGTCACCGGGCCGTACGTGTGCACATCTCGGAGGTGCCGTCCGTTCAGCGCAGGAACGGATTTAATCGCGAAGGGAGTACGACTACGCCAACCACGATCTCTAGATCGTTAACGCTTTTGGTCTACAAGGGTATGTAGACATTCCCCCTCTCGTTGCTAGTATCTCCATAGAATAGATCTTGGGTGTTTCATAGGAAAAAAATTGTTTTCCATGCAACGTTCCCCATCAGAGAATAGTAACTACTTTGAAGCTGGAAAAGGCCTTAGACAGGGGGACCCTCTGTCTCCTCTTCTATTTAATATGGTGGCTGATGTATTCTCAAAAATGCTCCTTAGAGCTGCCCAAAATCATTTGATTTCTGGCTTGTTGAGACATTTTAGAGATTGGGGTGTCACCAGCTTACAATATGCTTATGACACCTTGCTCTTCCTTCAGAACAACTTGGAGAATACATTGAACATTAAATGGTTTCTTTCCCTGTTTGAGCAACTTTCTGGGATGAGCATTAATTTTGACAAATGTGACCTTGTTCCTATTAATATTGAGCAAGGGGTATTTCAAGAGGTTGCTCAGACCTTTTTTTTATTATATTTTTTAGAAAAGGAGGTTGAGACCACCGGCCTCAGCATCATTGTGATGCACATTGCCAAATTTATTAAAGTACGAGTAACAATATCTAGTATAATCCTATCATATGAGGGAGATAAAAGCAACAACCGGCGTAAAATAGGAATACATGCCTACACACATAGCCTATTATTAGACCGCCATCCAAACAAGTTGAATGTATCCTATGCTACCATCTCCCATCGGTTGCACCCAAATTCCATATGCTCCTGTGCTTCCAGACGCTGAAGTAAGGACCACGTACGGATCCATCCAGTAGCTCTGAAAGTTACTTGCAGAAATTTTTGTATCTTCATTCTAACAAAACACGACCATTATGGCAATTCTATAATGCCCAAAGAAAAGCACAAACTCCCACTCGGATATGTGCTTTAAATTTAGGTCAAACCCCACCCAACCAGTTTCGGAACAAATTCGCTATGCTAGTAGGTGGAGGCAGGTTGACGGTTACATGAATTGTATGCCATAGCAGGGTGGCAAACGGGTATCAAATAAAAAAAATGATGATCTGTTTTCTCTTGATCACGAAAACAACAATTTTTTACTCCCCTGCCACCTTCGCTTTGCCAAATTATCCTTCGTTAGGATGACCCCTTAATAAAGAAACCACATGAATTTTTTTATCTTGAGCGGAACCTTGGTTTTCCAAATATGTTGCCTACAAAAAACAGGTCCTATATTTATGAGGTCCGTATACATCGATTTAACTGAGAATACGCCAGAAGAAGTCAACTGCCATCGGAAAGAAGCAGGTTCGTTGGTTAAGTTGACCGCCATCAACCTATGCACTAAATCGAATCATGTAGTGCACTTATTCCTGATCAAAGCCCGCCCGAACTGGATATTCAATGGAGTTGTCCCCAATACTGTACTTACTAAAACCTCTTTTCATTCCACAATATTGTATAGGGTCAGCTGTTGTAAGGCCAATGGCGTATCCCCCAGCCACATATCCTCCCAAAATCGCATAGTACGACCATCATCAACTATGAAGAGGCCTCTCCTAAAGAACGCACCCTTTGCCCTCATCAAGCCCTTCCACAAGGGCGAGTCTGCCAGCTAAGCAAAAACTTGAGACAAAGTCTTGGAGTGAACGTATTTGTTGTGCAATAACTGCAGCCACACACCCTCCTCCTCTGAAACAAGCTTATATATCCATTTGCTAAGCAGGCATTTGTTCTTAATTTTGAGGACCTCCTTGGTCTTTAGGCCAACATAGGATATCCCACTTTGCTAAGCGGTACATTTCTTTATGTTCGTCACTCTACCAGAAGAATTTGGAGTCGTAGTAATCAAGTCTTTTTCGTACCACCTTTGGTATTTCAAATAATGAGAGCATGAACATAGGTAGGCTTGTGAGCACAGAATTTACTAGGACCAGCCATCCTCTCTAAGACATTAGCTTTCCTTTCCAACAAATGAGCTTTTTTTTCAAACTTGTCCTCAATGCACTTCCACTCTTTATTTGTAACCTTTCGAAAGTGAATAGGCATCCCGAGGTAGTTGAACGGAAGTTTACAGACCTCACATTTGAAAATTTGTTTATAAAGATGCTTTTCCACTTTGGCGTGTCCAAAGCAGAAAAGTTCACTTTTGTGGGAATTTATTTTAAGAATGGACAGTTGTTCAAAGAGGCAAAGGACCAGTTTCATATTTACCGCCTTGTTCAAATCGTGTTCCATAGAAATGATAGTTTCATACAGGAGAATGGAACCCCCCCCCCCCCCATCAACTAGATGCGGGATGAGACCACCCACATGGCCATCCTCCTTAGCCCTTGCTATGAGTACCGGCAGCAGATCGGCAACAATATTGAACAGTATTGGCGACATAGGACCCCCTTGCCGCAACTAGTTCTAGGTTTGAAAGTAATTACCAATGTCATCATTGACTTTCACCCCAACAGTACCACCCTGTCTCCACCTGTTTCCTCGAGGCAGGGTTGAAACCCTTCATTCGCAGAGCTTGTTGTAATAAAGGCCATTTGACTTTATCATAGGCTTTCTCAAAATCCACTTTAAAGATCACTTCGTTGAGTTTCTTAGAGTGCAGCTCATGACTAGTTTCATGCAAGACCACCACGCCCTTCAGGATGTGTCCTCCAGACATGAAAGCCGTTTGAGTAGGACGAACCACAGTGTGTGCTATCGTAGTTAGCCCATTTGTACCCACTTTGTTAAAAAAAATAAAACTAACGTTAAGCAAACAGATTGGTCTAAATTGCTCAATCCTCACTGCGTCCTCCATCTTAGGAAGAAAAGTGATCGTGCCGAAGTTGAGGTTAAACAACTAAATCTCTTCATTGAATAAGTCCTCAAACAACCACATTAAGTCTCCTTTGATAGTCCCCCAGCATCTTCGATAAAGTTCCGCCAAGAACCCATTAGGCCCCAGTGCATTATAAATTTTCATTTGCGAGATGCCTCGAACACCTCCTCTTCTGTAAAAAAAGGTGTTGTCAACACATCATTCTCTTTTGGGGAGAGCTGCGAGATATCCTCCATGGTGTCCTCGTCCATCGACATGAAGTTGGACACTAGGGATCCGAACAATTGCCCGTAGTAATTAGAAATATATGATTTGAGATTCTCTTGACCCATCATAGATCCCTCGTCCTGCTCTAGCTGAACAATTTTCATTTTTTTTGGGTGTTTTCCATTGGAGATCAAATGGAAAATTTTGGTGTTATTGTCACCTTCCCTAACATACCTCACTTTTGCACGTTGGGCCCATTTAATCTCCTCCTCACACATGAGTTTAGCCAAGTTCTCTTCGAACTCCCTTTTGGCAGCGCATTCTGATGGAGCATGGGGAGCCGATTCTGCTTTGATGTCTAAAACATCAATAAGCTGCAGTAACCTTTCTTTTTCAATCTTATAAATACCGCTAGCATTCTTAGCCCATCCCAGCAGGAACTGTCTAAGATGTGGGATTTTATATTGCCACCTTTCTACATTCGTGGTACCCCGATTTTCTTTTTCCCACTCTGCAGCAATCAAATCGATAAAGCCCTTCCTCTCAAACCACGATAGCTCCAACGAGAAAGGCGCTTTGTTCCCCACGTGAACGTCCTCACCGAAGTCCAACAGAAGGGGTGCATGATCAGAAAGTCCCATTTGCAACGCACGCACTGTCACTAGGGGGAACTTTTGTTCCCACACAACGCTAGGCAAGACGCGGTCCAACTTCTCATAAGTTGGCGTCCCTAGACTATTGGCCCAAGTAAACTGACGACCTGGAGGTTGCTCAGACCTTAACCTGTTGAATTGGTAGTTTGCCTATTAAATATCTGGGGGTGGCTTTGCACCATAGTAACTTAAAAAGGAGGACCTCCAGCCTGTTATAGACCAGGTTCTCAAGAGAGCTGCAGGATGGGGAGGAAAGCTGCTATTATATGGAGCTAGACTGACCTTAATCAAGTCCTGTCCTGCGAGTATTCCAATCTATCTTCTGTCTGTGATTAAATTCCCAGCTTGGGCCATTGAAGCAATGAACTCTCATATGGCACATTGCCTTTGGGATAATTATGATGGTTATAAAAAGTACCACCTAGCTAATTGGGGCTTGGTGACACTGAAAAAGGAATATGGAGGCCTGGGAATACCCAATTTGAGAGATTTGAACATATATATGCTTGTTGGCCTCCTAGACAATGAGATACAATTTGGATGGTCACAAGCTGTGGAAGCAAATAGTTGACCTTAAGTATGATAACCATAACCCTAATATTTTTGCCTGCTGAAGAAGAGATGCCTCCCCCTTCTGGAAAGGCATTATGTGGGCCAGCAGGGCAACCAAATTTGGATACCAGTGGAAAGTGGGGGATGTCAAATCTATCAAGGTTTGGGAAGATCAGTGGTTTAGGGGCACTAGCCTGGCTATCTTATATTGTGATATTTTCTGTACTTGTCTGAAATGGATTGGTGGATACTTGATATAGTACAGACGCAGACGCTCACATACACGCACGCACACTGAAAGGATATGCCGAAAATCTTGGAATAAATCCAGGAAAATGCCAATACCCGTGCCAAGTCTAGGACTTGAACTGGGGTGGACAGGTTCCACCACAAGGAACTTAATCAATTGAACTACGCTCAGTTCGCTGTTTAGTCCGTTGGGAACGCACAGATGCTGAAACTACAATCTAGTATAACTCATGCATACATAAAACTTATTTTTCTGACAGCATGTATACATGAAACTAGGTGTTTTAAGAGGATTTATTATATGTTCAACACCACCTTTCTATAATAAATCCTTTCTAGCGTTATTATTTCAGAAATAAGTAGATCAGCACAAGCCTTTTGTTTGGGATGTGCACCGGACTGTCTTTTTGTCCACTAGGAAATAATTGAAGTTAAAGCTAGCTTGTTTTCTTTTGTAATAGACAATAAAAAATGATGTTCAGGATTTAGAGTGTGCGATCTCCTATGCTGACAGAACATTAGCGACTGATGTGACCCCCCCCCCCCCCACCCCCCCATGAGCAATTTTTATATTATCTGCAGTTGGCAGTGCAATGACTAAAGTATAAATGTCAACATATTTGTGTAGAAATGGTCAGATGCAAGTCTTAGATCACTGAATAAAAAAGACTACTCATGTAACGAGATGGTTCTTCTTATTCGCAAAAAAAAAAAAAACGACATGGTTCTTCTAAGGCGCTTACTTGGACAAATGAGCTTAGTAAACATGAACAAACTTCCCAGTATTGTATATAATAGAAAACAATCTTCTTAAATTAATTCGTTGGCCCGTAAAAGGCGTGTTTGGGAGGCCGGTTTTGCTCTCCTCCCTCCCTATTTCCCCACCGTAGCCGGTCGCCCTGTACTTCCTTTCTCCAGCCTTCACTGGCTCCCCGCTGACGACTGTCGCCGTGCTCGTCGAGGTCGGACGAGGTCGCCTGCTGCCAGATCCAGCATCCTCAGGCCGCCCTGACGCCGGTAGCTGCTGCCCCACACCAACTGCTCGCCGCCCCAACCACTTCTCTTGCCGCCCTGCACCGATGCCTCGCGGCCGTGAGCCAAAACAGTGGCATCTCGTCAGATTAGGCTCCATGATTGTTCTCCATCCAGCTCGTGTAGCTGATTCAATGTAAACTTTGCTGATTTCTGATTTGATCGGACCCCAATGTTTTTGGATTCAACGAACTCAATCTGTCTTGGTATTGAAGTTTACCAATGATCTTATTGTGTGAAATTATATTCAGTTTTGTGTGAACAGAGCTTGCCTGCCTGACCAACTCTGATGTTCTTATAATTCAAACATCCTGCAACTCAGTATCCAAACTGGAAATGTAACGTGGAAACATTTACAAAGGTATTTTTCGGGGACAAGTAAATTACCAGTGTAAAGCTTTTACAGGTGGAAGAGTTTACTAAGCTCCCAAACGGGGCCTTAGTTTCATAGCTGGGTTTTATTTCGTAGGTCGTAGCACCTAATTTCGAGTTTAGCAGAGTGATCTGCATTTCTCACAGGTATGGTTTTTATCTGATCCTATGATTCCCATGCTACTAATTAATAGTGAAACGATCAGACCATATGTAGGATCCCGATCCAGAAAAAAAAATTGTCCCTATCTTTTTTTATTTTATCATCTTCATGCATATATGATATGTCCGATTGCCAAAAGTTAGGATGCTTTTCGTAAATAAAAAGGCAAATTAGCCTGCCCAGTTAGTGCGCATTAAGTGGCAGCTTTGGTTGCACCCATCAGCGATCAGCGTTATCACAATCGCCTAACCAAAGTGTGTTGGTCCTGTAGCACCTTATCTTTGTTCCTATTACTCAAGAGTTAGCCATACATCCTGGCTATACATCTGATCACAATCAGTGACGTGCCAATGTTTGCCTAAATCGTGCACTAACACATTAATTACCCGAAACACATTTTTCCAAAAGAGAGGGTGCATGAGAGAGAATTATATGGCCGGGGTCATGAATTATGTTGTGTGGATTAGTACTCTTTGGGTTGCTTCATGCATCATTTGGTTATCCGTGACCCTTTTTGTAACGCCAAATTAGTTTTGTTTATCTTGGGACGCTCTGCCTTATCTCCCCTAGTTAGTGTCTTCTGATGCATGCATGCTTGACTGCTTGCGGTTCCCAAATCATTGTGATATTAAACATGAACTGGTCCTCTCTTTGAGGGCAAATTTCACTATTCTGGTTTCTAGCTACTTACCAAACTGTGCTATAGGAACATAGGATGATGTGCTGTCGTGGAAGGTGGCAATATCCTGGTCCTCTAGAATGCTACACGGATTCTGATAGGTCGAGGATTAATTTATTTAGTGCTGCCATAGCGTATCCAACCCAACGCATCCAAAGCAAAGACTGGGTTGTATTTTACCACTAGAGTAGCACCTACGGAATGTCGCTTGCGTCACTCTCGTGGTTGTAACAACCTGATTTTGCTAATCTTCTTTTATTTGCATTTGGATCTTAGTTTGGGTTTCCAATTTTTTTCTCAAGGTGCTTGTGATTGAAACCATCCTTGATCCAAGCCTCTACCCCATGCTCAAACATATATTTCATCAAGCCACTCAAATATTCCCACGTACAAAGCAACCACCATTAATGTTGCTTAACAAATTCCAGGAAAATTCATGGAGCCTACTCTACCTATAAAATGCCAAGATCTACAAAAATATGAGGTTCCTCAGTACAAATATTGTGCATAAACCCTAAACCTAGTTGTCCAAACTCTCTGAGATTTTTACAAGACTCACAATACCTAAAGATCTCAGATGCCAAAAGATGAGATCAACATAAATAGTGTAAAGCCAGAAGCCACCTATCAAACACTTTGTGCTTGAATTGGAAATGGCCAAGAGTGTCATTAGTAGCCGTGTACTTTGCTCTGTCTCTCCTTTCCTATCTCATTCATTTGCGAAGAGGAACTGATGGGTGGAAGATTGTGTTGACGTGTCAAGCACAGCGGCTGGAACGTGATCGGCATGGCCAAAACCATGCCAATCATACGGTGACCACCGTCTCTAGCCTGCCAACCCCAGCGCTGCGCGGCATCAAATTGCCTGCGAAAAGAAGCCAACCGTGCATGCATCTCCGTGAGTCCGTCCAGCTGCGGCGCATCCAGCGCCGCCCTATTCAGCCAGACCTCAGCCCCACTCTGCGCACAGCCCGCTAGCCGACGGCACCACTCTGCCCAGCCGTCACCTCCGAGGAGAACGTGAGCCGTTTCGAGCGTACAAGATTCCCCTCTAGGCCCCTCTTCCTTCCCTATTGCTAGCCACGCAAGCCCTGGCTACATGCTTCCACCTATATCCTGGAATCCAAGTTGTTGGGCGCCCAATTGCAAGGATTTGTAGCAAGTGGTAACTCTCCACTCAGTTGAGAACGAATGTATCAATCCGTAGAGATAACACCCCTAGTCTCAGTCAAGCAGCACTGCAAAACAGATTAAGAACCCACATGTGCCCCCAATGGTTCTAGTGAGGTTGTCAATCACACTAGCTTTGCTAGTTGCAACAAGCTATGAGCGTATAATGTCGTTGGAAGTATTTATATATTTTTGGAATAATGAGTAGATGAAAATAAAAGTGCAAATAAAAGTAAATTGGAGAGTTTTCTTTTTTGGGAAATTGGACCGGTGTTCATAGGTTCACTAGTAGCATCTCTCAAAGCAGTGGTGATACATAAAGATAAGCATAGGTATGCATAACGAGTGATCAAATATTCATGTCAAATCATAACATATGTTGTGATCATATTATATAGGAAGTGCGTCCATAATTCTACTAGACTGACACACGTCTCATCTAATAGCTAATACTCCAGCTAAGGTGATTGAAACCCTTGTATACACCCCGGTATTAAGTAATGAAACAGAGCATTGCGATAGGCATGATGACATACAGTTGAAAACAATTCCTCTCACCACCCACAATGTAGATGATAACAAGTCAAGTAACCTTTTTATCCTTAGTGAGGCAAATCAGTCTAAGATTTTCCGCTTTTAGTGTCACCGAAAGTACTTCACAAATTGGGATCTACTCCATCTAATGCACACCACTCCCTCTACGAATTTTTCATCTAAACTGGCCAATGATTAGACTAATGGATAGGAGAGAAATGTACATCTATAACTCATCAAAGGAACATGAATAATAGGGACATAAAGTAATCATTCAGCACATAGCACAAAGATTCACCACAAGAATTACATCAAATGGATCACAATGCTTCATGATGACTTCCGCCTCGGATATTGATGTTGATGATGAAGGCAAAGGATTCCCACTCCGGCGGGTTGCCGAACAGGTGTCTAGATGACTTCCGCCTCGGAGCGCGAAGCTGCGGTGGCAAAAAAATTGCACAATAATTAGGTCATCACTCAGGGGGTATAAGTGAGCATCCAGGAGGAAGGATCCAGCCGGGGGCAGCCTGTGGGGCCCACATGGCCACCCCACACGGCCTCTATGGGGGCCCTTATGTGACCCACGTGGCTCCCCTCTGACTCTCCTTTGGCAGGTGTCTTCTCCCTGTAAAGTTACCCTTCGACGTATTTTATTATATATTTTATGGAGTTTCAGAAAATCCTAAAAGTAGAGACACGAAAACATGCATCTAACCATTGTAGCACTTTATTAATGGATTATTCCAAATAAACATAAAACATTGCATGTTTTCATAAGAAAATGGCATCAAAACTTCAAAAATTATAATTATGTTTAGGATGTATCAATATCCTCAAGCTTAATCCATGCTCGTCCTTGATCTTGTAGGATGATAACCCAAAATATATTTTTTACAGTTTGAATGCTACCCTAACATAGAGCATGATCATTAAGTTTAATTCTCTTGTGTTGAAGCTAAAACAACAGGTAACAGATACAAGGCAATTGTCAATAGTGAACAATTCTTAGCTACCTCAAAGCACATAGACAAATTTCCAAGTACCCTTCAACAATCAATGTGTCAAGCCAAGATTCCCAATGCCAAAGGTTTAAAAATAATGTCAATATTATGTTGTGAACTAAAGCAATGACCGTCATAAACAAAAGAACTTATGCATAGGAAATCACATCGAAACACCAACGTGAGGCCTAACCAAGTACTATAGCAAGATTGTCTGTCAATGTTAGTCCACTACGCAACTAATAATCTAGAGAAACAGTGCAAGTCTACGCCTAACACTTATAGGGAAAGTAGAATTATGATGGGGGTTGATAAGAAGTCAAAAATGAAGAAAGTATTGCATGAGAAGGCCTCATAATCGATGTTAATGCGAGGAGTAGGGATTGTCATGCAACTAGAATGCACCTAGAGCTATGAATATGTGGAAGCTCTCCTATGGATTAAGTCGGGGTGCATCCAACTTGCTTGCTCTTAAATAGCTAGAAATCTTGAGGAGGCTCATCATTGGAATATTCAAACTAAGTTCTATAATGTAAGTTCCCCACAAGTATAAATGACAATATGAAGCTCATGAACTTTCTACTTTACAATGCATGAAGTAATTCTTCTTTGAAGCACTTTTGTGTATACTAAAACGGATAGTGGTGTTGCTCCCTCTTTCTCTCTGACACACACACACACACCTTTTTCTTTTTCTTCTTTTTTATTTGGCGCCTCCTTGGCACTTTTTTTGTGACACCTCATTGGTGCATCTTTTATTTGATCTCTCTCTCTTTTTCTTTTGTTGGTAGAAGCAACACGTTACAATGATGATCAATACACTTTTTGACATACTTCTACTGAATGTAATCACAACTCATTCTCTGAACATGAGATAAACTCTATATGATGCTCTGGCAGTGTACCAGTATTACAAGATCTGGCATAGCATATGACAATGATTAACAATGGGTATTTTTTCCAATTAACATGAATCTAGTTGTATGATCCAAGTAAAGCATATGATAATAAAGAACAAGTCTCTTGTGATGTAAGATTTGTGCAATGATGATGATGCTGGTAGTGCATGGCAATATACTCGGAATGTCTATGGAAATGCCATGATAGGTAGGTATGGTGGACTGTTTGAGGAAGATATTTGGGCTTATGTGTAGGAGAACTGGAGGAAGATCTCCCACGGGATTTGGATATACTAGTGAAGTATGCACCATGTCTCAATGTGAGAGTGGGCAATGCTGAGTACCGAAGAGGCTAGCAATTATGAAGGTAAAATGGAGGTGTAAAAACTCCGAACTTGCTTGAATCATAAAGTGCTCAAAAACTACATAAAATAATTCAGGCATCATATTGCATAAGACTCAAAAGCTAAGTAGCCCGAGGGGGAAGGTTGGTAGGATTTAACCATCTTGCCGCCCTGGCCAAACCAAAGATGCTTGGTAATTAGTAAAAGCCAAGAAAATAGTCTAGTGCTAATCAAGCCACCACTAGCGTCCAAACTTTTGTATTTAATTGAAAGAAAGACAATTGCTTTAAATGGACAAGAACAGCACCAACTATGTCAAGATGCAAGGTCCTTCGTCACAATGCAAATTAATAGCTTTTAAAGTATTTTAAAACAAGTGCCAAGTATCCAATCCTCTATGTTGAAGATTCCAGTTATTGCTCTAGTTAAGTTGTTGTTATGACGTATGCAAGTCTTCATTTATGTTATAACCCATTAACAAGTCTACAATAGATATGACAATTAAGGTGACGCCATGCGTGTTCTACTCTCCAATAGATATAAGTGAAGCATGGAGAGTTAAA
Source organism: Elymus sibiricus (assembly GCA_039707655.1). Classification (NCBI taxonomy): domain Eukaryota; kingdom Viridiplantae; phylum Streptophyta; class Magnoliopsida; order Poales; family Poaceae; genus Elymus; species Elymus sibiricus. Next base: position 4,065,270 of record CM077674.1, on the reverse strand, counting down.
GTGTGTACCCCCTATGTACTCTAACAGATATAAAGCAAGGCACATAGAGTAAAACAATAGTAGCTATGTAAGTCTCTCATTCCAATGGAATCTTTCAAATATGATGATGATCTTATTCAAAACAAAATAAAAATGATGCCCTAAGGTCTTACACATATTATGAAGAAAAATAAAAAGATGGGTTTAAAGAAGTCATACTGATAATGTTGTGGAAGAGGGGGGGGTGCTTGGCATCCCCAAGCTTAGAGCTTGAGACCTTCTTGAATTTGTGGGGATCCATTGGCATCCCCAAGGTTGAATTCTTGCTAGTCCTTGCTTTCTATCTTGTCATCAAGTCTCCTCTAAATATTAAAAACTTTTCTCTTCACGAAACTTAGTCAGATATGTGAGTAGGTTAGTCCACAAAAGTTATTAATCCAATCATGTATGGGCTGTGCAAAAAGCATAATATATTCACTTATCAATAGCTACAGTATTTTCCTGTAGCGACCCAGGTCTGGTAGGATCCGAATCTCCATGCTTACCATGCTAGTCCCTAGATCGATTGCTAGCACACACAATACTCTATGAAATACCAAATAAATCACACACCATAAAATTATTAAAAAAAATTGAAAAGGGGGAAGACCTCGGCCTCTGCATCATCATGATGCACACAGCCATCTTTATTAGAAGGAAATAAATAGGTCTGAAACATACATAGTATCAACTAAAACGACAAAAAAAAGAAAACACCACAAACGGTGGGTACAAAAGAAAGATTACATGACTTAACCACATAATCTATTAGTGGCATGCCAGCCAAACCGGTTGAATAACGCTTGTGAAACCATCTCCAGACGGTTGCACCCAAAGGCTATGAGCCCCCCAGCGTCCCCACGCTGATGTGATGACCACATACGGATCGATGCAGTGGCTCTGAAGATAACCTGCAAAAAGTTAATAGAGCGAGACCTGTTAAAGACGCAGTCATTTCGGCAGTTCCAAATTGCCCAAAGTAAGGCACAAATCCCTACACGGATATGACCCTTAAGCTTTTTGTTGATACCAACCAACCAGTTTCCAAACAAATTTGGGATACTTGTTGGGGGTGGAAAATTATACGCAACATGAACCGTGCGCCAAATCAAAGCTGCAAAAGGGCAGGAAATAAAAACATGTTGAATTGTTTCTTCCTGATCACAATAACAACACTTCTTACATCCATTCCAGTTTCGTTTTGCCAAACTATCTTTGGTGAGGATCACCTCCCTCTGAACAAACCACATAAAAACTTTTATCTTTAAAGGTACTTTGATTTTCCAAATATGCATTCAACGGAACACAGACCCCGTATTGATAAGATCTTCATACATAGACTTGACAGTAAACACCCCGTTGGTATTTAGTCTCCATCTAAAAATATCAGGAACATGAGATAGGTTGACCAACATCAACCTACGAACTAAATGGAGCCACTCCGTCCATTTATCGCCAATCAAGGCCCTCCTGAATTGGATGTTCAGAGGTGCTGAACCAAGGATTGATTGAACTGTATCATCTTTCTTACGCACAATTTTATACAAAGATGAGTACTGAACCGCAAGCGGATTGTCCCCTAGCCAGGTATCTTCCCAGAAACTCGTGGATTGACCGTCACCAACTTCAAACGAACCTCTCATAAAGAAAGAAGACTTGACCTTCATCAAGAACTTCCAAAATGGAGAGTCAGTTGGTTTTGGCTTCCACCTGAGATAAGGTCTTCGAATATAAGTATTTTTTGTGGAGGAGCTCTTGCCAGACCCCTTCCTCATTTTGTAACTTGAATAGCCATTTGCTAAGCAAGCACCTATTTTTAATTTCCAAGTTGTCAATGCCCAATCCACCTTGTTCCTTAGGCCTACACAAGATATCCCATTTTGCCAGTCGATACTTCCGTTTGTGCTCATCACATTGCCAGAAGAACCTAGACCGATAGAAATCAAGTCTCTTTAATACCCCTTTGGGTATTTCAAAAAAAGACAACATAAACATTGGCAAACTTGTGAGAACCGCGTTGATAAGAGTTAGACGTGCCCCATATGACATGAGTTTACCCTTCCAACAACTCAGCTTTTTTTCGAAATGATCTGCAATAATTTTCCATTCTTTGTTAGTGAGCTTTCGATGATGAATGGGTATACCAAGATAAGTAAACGGGAGTGTGCCGACCTCACACCCGAATAACTGTCTATATTGGTATTCATTTTCTTTGGCTCTACCAAAGCAAAAAAGCTCACTCTTATGAAAGTTTATCTTGAGGCCAGAAAGTTGCTTAAAAAGACAAAGTATCAGTTTCATATTTGCCGCCTTCTGCAAATCATTCTCCATAAAAATAATTGTATCGTCGGCATATTGAAGAATAGACACGCCTCCCTGCACCAAGTGCGGGATGAGTCCACCAATCTGGCCATCCTCCTTAGCTCGTGCTATGAGGATGGCCAACATATCGGCTACGATGTTGAAAATGATAGGAGACATAGGATCACCTTGTCTTAAACCTTTCAAGGTTTGAAAATAATAACCAATATCATCATTTACCTTGACCCCGACACTCCAACCCTGGACAAAAGATTGAACCTGTTGACGCCATTCGGCGGCGAACCCTTTCATACGCAGAGCTTGTTGAAGAAAAGGCCATTTGACTTTATCACACGCCTTTTCAAAATCAACCTTAAAGACAACTCCATCAAGTTTCCTTTTGTGAAGCTCATGGATAGTTTCGTGTAGAATGACCACACCCTCCAAGATGTTTCGTCCAGGCATGAAAACAGTTTGAGTAGGGCGGACCACCGTATGAGCAATCATGGAGAGCCTATTAGTACCCACTTTGGTGAATATTTTGAAGCTGACGTTCAGCAAACAAATATGTCTAAACTGCTCGATCCGAATGGCCTCATCTTTCTTAGGAAGTAAAGTGATAATCCCAAAATTGAGGCAAAACAAAGATAAATTGTCATTAAATAGATCCTCAAACATAGGGCGGAGGTCGCCTTTGATAGTCTCCCAACACTTTTGGTAGAATTCAGTAGGGAACCCATCCGGCCCCGAAGCTTTATTCCTTTCCATCTGTGAAATAGCGTCAAAAATTTCCTTCTCTGAGAAAAGTGCTGTCAAAATAGCATTTTCCTCTGGAGAAAGTTATGGTATATGCTCAGACATATCCTCATCCATCATGACGAAATTGGAGGTTGGACGCCCAAACAAACGTTTATAATAATTGGTAATATATGCCTTTAGCATATCTTGACCAACAATAGTTCCTTCATCTTGTTCTAGTTGATAAATTTTCTTTTTTCTACGCTTTCCATTTGCAATCAAATGGAAAAACTTAGTATTATTGTCCCCTTCACGAACAGATTTTACTTTAGCACGTCGAGACCATTATAACTCTTCCTCGCGCATAAGCTTGGCCAGAAACTCATCCGCCTCCCGCTTGGCAGCACGATCTGCCATGCAGAGTGGTGAAGATTCAGCCTTGATATCTAAAGCGTTAACAATATCCATCAGGCGTTCTTTTTCTTTTTTATATTCACCACTCAAATTCTTCGCCCAACCCCGAAGAAATTGTCTAAGATGACGTATCTTGAACTGCCAACGTTCAATATTTGTTGCACCTCTCGTTTCCTTAGACCATTCTTGAGCCACTAAATCATGGAAACCTTCCCTCTCAAACCAATATGTTTCAAAAGAGAAGGCCGCTTTGTTCCCCAAATGAGCAGGTTCACCGGAGTCCAAAAGGAGAGGTGTATGATCAGAAATACTTCTCTGGAGAGCTCTAACAGTCACCAGAGGAAACTTTTTCTCCCACTCAACGCTCATCAAAACACGATCGAGCATTTCATATGTGGGAACCTCAAGATTATTAGCCCAGGTAAACTGTCGACCTGACAAAGCAATCTCTCTAAGGTCTAAGTTTTCAATAATCGCATTAAACATAAAAGGCCATCTAGCATCAAAATAATTATTGTTTTTCTTGTCCTGACGCCTAATGATATTAAAATCCCCACCCACCAACATGGGTAGAGACTCAGACCCACATATTCTCACTAATTCCGATAGAAAGTCCGGCTTAAGCTCCAGTTGCGCAGCTCCATAAACCGCCACCAATGCCCATGAGAAGCCATCACTTCTCGAGCGCACATGAAACTTAACCTCGAAATCACCTACGTCCATATTAAGAACCTCGATAGTAGAATTGTTCACCCCAAGCAAGATACCGCCGGACCTCCCCCTTGGCGGTAGGCAGTACCAAGCAAAATCTAAGCCCCCACATAGAAAGCTCAGAAACGTTGTCGAAAAGGTTGGCCGACCAGTCTCCATAAGAGCGATGAAATCTAAATTTTGCTCCCTGGAAGTGTCCGAAAGAAATTGTCTTTTAGCCAAGTCCCCAAGACCTCTGCTATTCTAGAAAATTCCTCTCATTCGTCATGAATTTTTTTTTAAATTTCAGACGCGCACTACAACGCACCTCAGAGAGGTCAAATTCCCTCTTGGTACGCTTACGACGAACCTCGATCTCGACAGGCTTTGCCAAAAAATCCATATGATTTTCCGGAAAATTTGTCTCCTCTAGGATCAAGTCCTGGCACAAATTTTGAATAAAAGGAATCGAAAGCCCGTGAGGATCATCATCCTCAATGGGAGTTTTAGCGGCTTTTTTCTTTAACATCACAAGAACTCTATCCGTCTCTAAATCCAACAACTCATTTACTGAAGAGGCAACTTCATGACCATTGCTACCCAAAGAAACCCCGAGTCTAGAAGCTTTGTGGATAATATCATCTTCAGAAAATGAAAGAACTGAAAAACTTTTATTGAAATTCATACCTGAAGAAGTCTCAATGTCATGGAGTTTGGCGGCTCGCATAGCCTGGCCCATCTGGAGGTCATCAGCGTCCAGTTGCGCTTGAATCCGAGCACTCAAGCGGCCAACCGAAGAAGGTCCGGGGATGCCACCAAAGGCCGCCACCTCCCCATCAGAAGGCAACGGAGATACCGCCACCTACGGCAACCCAACAGATGATGATGGTAGCATCGAAGGAGAACCAGAATGCCCCGCAAGACCATTGGTAACACCACCATCATTGTAACTACCAGAAGGTATCAGCCCAGCCTGCTGTTGTGAGTAAGCAGCAAGACCATCCCGGCCTAACCATGGTGCACACATAGCCGATTCATGGCCGGCCAGCTGTACGTACACTGTACCAGCTGGCTTCAGCTACTGAGCAACCATACAAGTAGCAGGGGCAGGCCGCTGTGCACGCACGGCCGAAGCAAGCCCGCCCGGCTGTGCGCTTACAGTAGCAGGCAGCTTCGGCTGTTGTGCAGCCTTGCAAGCGGCTAGGCCAGTCCGCTGTGCACACCTGACTGCACCCTTCTTCGGCTGCTGCACGAACACAGCCGCATCAAGGACCCCTCCACTGGTCTGGCAAACAGGAGCCTGCACTTCCTTTGCCTCAAGCTGAAGCGAACGCGCAGCCCAGGGCCTTCCCTGTCCGAAAGCAGAGATGGAGCGCGACGGAGATGAGCGCAGCAGAGCAGGTGGATGCTCCAATGGACTGGATCCATGGGGGGGCAGCGGTGTGCCAAAAACTGTAGGCTCCCTGTTCAATGATGAAGCTTGCTTGCACGCATCAAATTGCGTCCCAGTCACACCGACTACAGATGACGAGCCCACTGCCAGCAAGGGATCACCCTGTTGCCGCCCCACGAGCGAGACCAGCGGAGGCGTCGACACACCCATAGGCACTGGACACGCTGACGACGAGACGAGCCGTAACGAAGATGGCTCTACATTAGTATGAGGTGAGATCACATCGGACGATCGGGAAGCCGAAGAAATACGTGCAATAGTCTTGAACTTAGCCAACATCGGAGGAGCAGGCAGCGAGCTAGACCTCGCCGCGTTGAGATCATCCTCCTGCGTCATCTTCCACCATCTATCATGGGACGAGAGGCACTCAGTTCCCACAGCCGAACCAAGAGTCGAGCGTTGCTCACCCTCAGCTTACTTGGTGTTGTCGATGTTCCCTCCCGAGGAAGGCAAAACAGAGCTCGTGGAATTACCCAAAGATGTAGCAATGGATGTGGTCGAGTCAGAAGGTTTTGCACACTTGTTACGGTCATCATCACCATCACGAGGTTCATCATCAGGTTTATCTTTATTATTGTCATCAGGATTATCATGCACATCATCATGGATCTGTTCATGGCCTTCAACTACAATCTTTAACTCAAAGCCTTCATCATCATAAAACCAATCAGTGTCATCTGGAATTTTATCCACATTGAACACTCCTACACGAGCTCTCAGCACCCCATGTAGATGAGAATAAGGCATATCAAGCTCCTTCGTTTTGCCGATAAGATGACCAACATCCCAAATAGCAATGAAATCATCAAAGGCTCTGGATGGAATACCATCGAATCTGACCCCAAACATCCTCCAAAAGCCAACCAACCACATCCCGGTTGACCCACTCCGCAAACTGGAGAGAGCAAGGACTATTAGGTACCTTAAATGTACCGAAAACAATCAACCGTTGTAATTTAGCTTTATTAGGGAAAACAACCTTAAAATACCCATCACCTAAATCAGTTGCCTCCCACTGAAAATCCTCTAGAACTAAACGACATAACTGAGCAATCACTTGATCCACAGTCATCGTGCCATCAGTAACTCGAACCAAACCTGTTTTAGCATTCACAAACCGAGGCCGAATATTGGATGATCTCTTAGATTCGAAGAGCATGAGATGGTGACTACATACACCATATGTTGTGATCATCGGCTTCGGCATAGAGAGCAGAGTACATGCATTTGAAGGCTGCCCAGATTGCCTACAACAATCACACAGGATCTCCTTGCAATCCGCTATGTGGTGCCCAAATAAGCCACAAGTGTAGCAAGCCGCCTTCTCTTTCTTCTTGGAAAGCTTGGGAGGACCATCAGCACCCTCCCCAGCCAGACTTGAATGTGAAGCAGCAGCCGAAGTAGACAGGACCTCCCCAGCCGGCAAGGTAGACGATGAGGGCCCAACCGGCGCCCCCAACGCTGAGATAGCTACCACCGGCTGCACCACCGCCCCAGCCAAAGGAATCGCCGGCGTGGCCGCAGCAGCCACCCCTGCGTCTGCAATGGTAGGAGGGACCTGAGTGTTCACAGCAGCAACGCCATTCCCATTGGGCGGCGGAGGTTCATGGCGAGGAGGTGGATCGCGGCTGTGCCCCCCGCGACCATTACCTTGAAATCTCTGACGTGGCTGTCTGAAATTCCGACGAGATCGAGGCGGATCCCCGTAACCTTCGTCAAAATTTCTTAAATTAGCATTTTCCTCAAATCCAACATTGAATCTGGATCCATCATAATAGCCTCCGTGACCATCGTCTTAATCAGCACGACCATCGCGAAAATAACCGGCATTACGCCGACCACCATCAGCACTAGATTCCGCACCGAAAAACTCCCCCTGAACAGCACGACCACCACCATAGTAGCCATTGTTTTCACTATGGTAATTGCGAGAGTTGTTGTCGTATCTTCCATAGTTACCAGAGGGATAACGGCCACCATTACGGCCAGCCGACCGCTCATAGCCACGACCACCACCACCACCATAGTTAGCAGCATGGAAGCCGCCACCACCAGTGCCGCAAGCAGACGAGGCGTCGGCCGACAACGGAGGCACCGGCGGGGGCATCCCCCCTTGACCGCGACCCATAGCATGCTGATCAACACCTCTGCTTGCCATCACAACGTCACTGTATCTGCGAGGATCGCCTGAGTACCAGACTGTAATCGCCTCCCCCCTGCAACAAAGTCGAGGACCTAGCCGCTCTCGACGAAGGAAAATACTACGTGATTTTTGGGAATCGCTGGGAGTTGCCAAATCAAAACAAGAGATCAACGTGCCGTGTAAGATTTCCATCAAACCATCCTGGGCCACACTCATAGATCCATGTTGGGCCACAGTTGGTACAGAAGACAGGCCAGCCCGACAGACCGGCGGTTTTGAAATCGCCGGCCGACGGCTGCCTGCCTCGAATCCGGCAACGGCGCCAATCTAGGAACGAAGGGAGCCACCTCCCTTGGACCCCGGACAACAAAACCCTGAACACGCGCAACTGCATGCCGATCCTCACCTTTGTTCTTGTGGTGAATTACCTTTGTCCATGAACTGTCGAGCATGTCGGCCAGGGCAATCTCCTGCCGTCTTACCGCCGGCAAAGGACCACACTAAGGCTTCAAAGACCGCCTTGCCGCCACCCAACGAACCAGATCGGCCGCCATGGCTACACCAGATCCGCAAACACCGTCCCAACGCTACTCCTCCCTTGCTGGATCAGACGCCGGGATCTTCAGAACCACCCCCACCGCCTCTGCCGAGTACCCTGCGTAGCGAAGGTCATCGGCCCAGAAGGAAGGGGAGGACATAGCGGCCGGACTGCCCTCCACGTCGCCGGGATCGTCATCGTCTTCCGAGTCGCCAGCGAGCGCCCAAAATCGCCCCCCAACGGTCATCGCTTGAACATACCCTAACCCGTTTCCATCATAAAATTATTACATCAAAGATCCAGACTTTAGATTTGTACAAATTGCATAGCACATGGATATCTCAAATAAAAAGCGGAAATAAATAAGGTAACTGGAGTCCCATCAAGGCCACTGGCAGATTGAGTGTAGACTCACAACCTAACGCCGCTCTTACTCTTCGTCAGAAAAGTCTGAAACATAAAAAGTTCCAGGTAAGTACATGGAATGTACTTGCAAGTCACATCCCAAAATTATAACAAACCTATCTTATATGCAAAGGCATGACCGGTGTAAAGTTCTTAGTTTTAATTTGCACAAAGCCAACTATAACTTACTTCTATTTACAAGTCAATTTTTAGTAATGATCTACAAATAGCATATGGTTGACTTGGGCAACTCCAATCAACCTAGTACAGAATTCAATAGCTACACTACAAGTTGCTCAAATTGTCCATAACCGGGGACATGGCTAATCGACACTAGTACAGAAAAGCGTACAAGCGGCATGCTGTTTTTGGTACTAATGGCGTGCCATCGGCACGTCACTAGTATCTCACCGCTGGTAACAGGTTATTACTGGCGTGCCGTTGAATCCACTAGTAACCCATATACTAGTGGCGTGCATTTTGTCCCGCACGCCACTAGTAATATGTTGGTGGCGTGCCCTTCTACAAGAATGCCACTAATATAAGAAATACTAGTGGCGTGCCCGTGCTGTCACACGCTTGTAGCAACTCTTTCCAGTATTTCAAAATTATATATACTACAATTATTAAATCCATTCAGCACATCTATTCTATACTAAAAGCAAAATACAGGCCAAAAATAAAGAAATATGCTAGAAAATCCCACAATAAACAGAAACATCTGGCCATCAGTTTAACGCTATGTAAAACTGTAACCATTAGATTTTCATAATATCTCTTTGACATTGAAGTTGAGATAAATAACCCACCTATGCCATTATAGGGAAGAAAACGTTTCATGCACTAGCAGTAGGTTAACGTGATCCACGTCTTATGTTTCAAAAAAAAACATGATCCACGTCTTCCTCTATTGAGATCGTGCTTTCCTTTACTTTCGCAGCCACAGGTTGAACCTGGAGGTGATGTCGTTTTGCTTCTTTCTCATCTGCTGAAATTCTTGAGGAGGTTGCGTCCCTGAGGTACGTTTGTGTTTCTAATCTCGAGATACACGGAATTAGAATCCCTCTTCCGTCATCCAGTCTTGAGATCCGATCGACAGAAAACGAAACAAGTATCCTTGCACCGTTTCACGCATGGCACAATGGGAGGAAACAAAGAGTGGCTGCGCAAACCCATGGAGAAAACACCCACTTATAGCATCCAAGCCTAGGAGATCGGGAAGGTATGAGTTTGAGCTATTTATAGGCTAGGTGCGTGTTGAAGATTCCCTTGATAGATGTAAAGAGGAAAAAAATACTAGGTTTACCTTTTTAGATTAGCGTACAAGCTGCATCTTCCAAATATTATTTGCGAGTAATTCTCTTGGGCGTGGGAGATGTAGGGCAGTGGTGAGATGAGTTTGTGTGAGATCCTTATGAAGCTATGTTTTTTTAGATTACCTTGATGATTTATTATTAGGTTGATTATCTATGGTGTGCATAATGCTTCTTGTCCAATTTAAGGGCCCAGACAACATGATCCAGGGACCTACATAGGTAAGAACTGATTGTCAAGCGAATCCGCGACCCACAGGTGACAGGTGTTGGTATCAACGAGGAGCAAAGACAATTCAAGGAGAACGAGGATTCACAAAGCTTAAAGCGTGTGTCCGATCTAACGATCTTAATTGTTAAGCCGACCATTGATGATGGTAATGGAAGGCAGGACAATAGAGTCAAACAAGCTCTGCTATAAGGAGTTTGGCTATTCAAGGGTGACTCGCCTACCGAACATTAAATATAAAGGGTAATATCAAACTACAAGGTGACGATGCGTTACCGCTGAACAAGGCACATTCACTATTCAACATGACCTGAAACTCTCCGCGCCTAACCTTTCTATTGCAGAAAAAACAATTTATTTTTAGTTATTTACTTTTCTGTTATTTAATTGCAAGTACTTTATTTTAAATTGAATAGTTTTCACCTCTATCTGATCATCAACCATCACCACCACAATTCTTGCATATACAAAACTAGTTAGTTCACTCAAGACTTGTGAAACCTTGAGTGTGACCGAAACACTCACAATAAAACTTGCATGTGCTCTTCGTGGGGACGATACAAAAATCGGAAGTGTACTTCCACAAAATTATGCTTCAATTAACCCTATGCACTTGCATGACATCAAATTTGCATAAAATTAGCTTACAAAAATGATCATCACAAAAATAATGGAGTTTACATGATATATAAATCAACAAATAAAATGAGTCGTGTAACTCCCAAACTCCCAAATCTCCCACAGCCATGAAGCCAATCTAATATGTAACAATCCCCCTTTGGCATTAAAACCCCCAAAAGATTGGACTAATGTCCAACTAGACTATACAACCGAAGCATCAATGGCGGCTGAAGATGAAGCTCTCAAATTCTCGTTGTCAATGGTTTCGGAGGGAGTCCTGAGGAAGCCCATTGCTTCCATGGTTGGTGCTGCTACTGAGGAGATGTCATTTGTCTCAGGAAGAACAGGAGTCCCATCACAGGAGAGAGTGGAGTCGACTGCTGAAAGGGTGGTGGAGAGCGATGCTCGATTGGTGAGGTAGTCCTCGTGGTGCATGTAGAGACCACAAACTGGTCACTATCTCCATCACTCAAAGAAAAATCTCCGGAGTCAACATCTATGCCAAGATCATCTTCTTCCTTGCCATCCTTGAAAGCCTTGTTGTCGCTAGCAAGGGAAGATACCCTCTTATCAAGAGAAGCAAACTTATCATCCCCCTTCTTCTCAAAAGCTTCTTGGTGGCTAAGCAAGGTACCCAACGTCTTCTCAATGCAGCCAAGAGAAGCAACGCTATAGGAGGGCTGCCTAGAAGTAGTCTTCAGAACAAGAGCGGTAGCAGCTTTCTAAGGTGCTGAAGGTGCAGGGGCTGAAGAAGGTCATGGAGTAGCTATGGAGCTAGATGGTACATCCTTCTTCTTAGCCATTTTCACTTTGGGGCGATATTCTTCAGGAGCAGCGAGTGGTACTTCATAGATCTCAAGTGTAGGAGTTAGCAAGAAATGCATCACCTCTAGCTCAAAGGTGCCTCCACCAACCGTGGAGAGTTGATGTGTCTCTGAATGAACTTAACATAGAGGCAAGAGTGCTTGAGCTTGGCATGTGTCCTCTTGATCATCCCAAATATGAAATTCATCACATTAAAAGATTCACAACAATCAAGGTAGATGAGAAGATCAATAGCATAGGAACTTATGTGGGTTGAGTCTCCGACCTTGTGCAATAAAGTGTTCCTCAAGATGTTGTGAGCAGTGTAGAGGCCCGGGAGGAGATGATCCGTGTGTCCTAAATCAACCCCTTGACCTTCCTTGAGGTCTTGCTTGTACATTATTTTAAGCTCTTTGGCTTCCATATTCCTCTCCTTGTACATGTAGATCTTATCTGAGAAAGTGTCACGGAGATCATGCAACCTAGCAAACTTTGTCATGTTGGATGTGTATCTTACACCATCCATCATCCATGTGTAAGACCAAAGATTCTTTGCATCCTCGGGATCAAACCATAGAGTGGAATAAAAAAGAAGAATGAGCTCGTCACCCCAATCTTGCTTGAACTCACTCACAAGCTTATCAATGCCGCATGCGGTGAAGCTTTGGTGCACGGCATCGAAATGATCCTTGTTTGCGTCAATATTTTCTCAATCGATGAATTTCATAGGAATAACCATGGGCTTATTATTGAGAAGCATGGTCTCATAGAAGTCTTGTTCTTCCGAGCTTGGATCAGAACCTTGGGACTGATGTCTATCTTCTTGAGGCATATCGGTTGGTCTTCCTCCAATTAACAATACCTTTGTGCCTTCTCAATTTCATCTCTTCGTCAACGGGGTGCATGCAGTTCTTCTCGGGAACCATAGGATATACTCTCTTGGTTTGTCGTCCCAAGGCCTTCAACTTGCTACCACCCTTCTTGGGTGTAGATGCAACTCTAGAGGGTCTTGCCCTCAACTCCCTTGCATTTTGAGCTGCTAGCTTGAGCTCTCATGGTACTACCCATGATCTTTGAAGCTCAATCTCCCTATGGAATATCATCATTAGATCTATCAGAGTTGGATGATGGAGGGGTAGCAACCTTCTTTCCTTTAGTTGGCTTAGAGACCTTGGAAGTTTTGCCCTTGGCATCTTTCTTTACCACTTTGGTCATAGGGTTGATGGTTTTCGTCTTCGGTGCAGCCATCTTTGGAGAAGGAGGGGGTGGATGTTGGGCTTGGGAGCCCAAAGGAGTGGAAACCTCGTAGTGTACTGGAAAGTACCTGAATAAATGCACGCTGATGGCGTAAGACCTGGCGGCTATCTGTTGCATGCACAATCAGGAAAATCCATTGGAACAGCAAACAGAGAGCACATACCTTTGCCCAATAGGAAAACCTAAGATTATGCTAGCATCGATCTATCGAACCGTGGTCAAAGGCAGTCAAAGCGTCAGAGCTTTATGCTAGCATGCAGCCTCCATCTTACGTACGTTAAGCACCATCTTAATTTAAATTTCTCCATTAGAGTACAAAACTTTGCAGCATTGAATTGTAGGAAAAGGCACACGATTTTTCCTCCTCCAACCGTAAGTACAGGAGGAGCCGGCAGAGTCCATGTCTCCAAGATCTAGGATTATTAGCTAGCACGAGATGCAAGCTGAATTAAGAAGCCTTCCAAGATCGATCATGGAAGTAAGCAAAGGGCACTGACGTATGCGCACTTGTAACTACGTACAGCTGGTATATACGTACGTGTTGTTTCTGCTGCCTGGTGCCTGACACGCTTAACTGCGTGGTGCCTGACACGCTTAGCCAGGACTAGAGGAGATAAGCACCCGACTCAATTAGATTAGGGGTTAATTGTATCAAAATAAAGTAATCCACAGCAACATATGCTCATTTATTCTAGAAATTGACCGGAAGGTCTATCTTTGGAATAGTTCCGCATATGAGGCCTTACAATTTGGTATAACATCTACGGATCTGGATGTAATTTTTATTATTTCTGTCATTTCTTGTACTACCATGACATATAATGAATAGATCGAAAGTTTTCCGGCAACAAAAATTATATATCGAAATAAAGTCAGGAGGAATTTTATCCCAAAGCTTATAGTTTGGGGGTTAAACAAACTTATCTCCAGCCGCGCGCACGACGAAGCAGGAGGGGCGTCAGCACGATGGTGCGCACGGTGGTGACGCCTCCACGAGCACGTGGGCCAGGTGGGCTCCACCACCAGCCTTGGTCTGCAACAAAAAACTCTTGTACGTGCACTGCATGCAGATCGGATGGAGTACCTCAGATGCATGCATCATCACGTGGGAACCCACACTACAGATGAGGGCCAACTCTGAGTGGATCTTCTGCACCAACTTGCTACATAGATTTCCTGCACCAGCCACACGAGCTGACCGGATCTTCATCATGCCGCGGAGGACCCATTAGGGCAAGGTGGGGCGGCCGCACTACCTGGATTTTTTGCAGAAAAAAAAAGTTCATATAGGTATGCATCGCCGGCTGCTGATCCACTGGATGACTTGTTCACAGCCTCCTCTCATACACTTGTAGTCCGCGGCTCCCGATCGTGACATAGGCCAGGCCTGTGTGGAGGCCCAACAGACCGGCCCACATAGTGTACAGGTAGGACATCTTAAAATTCGGCTTGCCCCCAAGCCGACGCCACCAAGAACCGCCCGGATCCCATTGGTAGAAGCGGTAGTTGTGGCCGATGGAGGCCCCACCGAAGGAGTCGAGGACGTAGCCATTGCCAGCACAGTCATGGTCGAAGCCGAGGCAGTACGTATAGTCGATGGAGCCTTGGGCGAAGCCCACACCGACGGTGATGACACCCCTCCCTCCTTGAAAATGCCCTTGAGTCGACTGTAGTCTAGGCAGCCGCTGAAGTGAAATGTCACTGGCATGGATGAGGTAGTGCTTGTGCTTGACGGGGCCTTGCTCGAAGACGACGGCGATAGCTACGATGCCCCTCTTTCCTTGGAAATGTTCCACACCAATGTCATTTCCATCATTTTCCATACCAATGGCAGTCCTCTTTGGTGGTAGCAGTTTTGAGCTCATGCATGTCATGCTTCCTTCTGAAAATGGGGCTTGCACACTAACTGAAGCTGGGTATGGCACAACCAAGAGCAGTCCTCCTGGATCCCATATCATTCCCAACTTGGGGGTTCCCATGCCACACTCCCTCACGTCAAGAACAGTGGTGAACAGATAGCCAGATGGAAGCCCACAAAAGAAACACCAACTATTATAATCTGCAGGCTGCCACTCGGAGAGGTCCAGCTGAATACTGATAGATAACATCCGTTTATAACCCCCAACTTTGCACACATCAAGCGCTGGAAACAGTTCAAGACAATAGATTCTTCTCATGGCACAAATTGAGGAATAACCAAGAGCTGAATTGGCCCTTTGAAAACCCACCAATAATCGTTGATGAAACACAGGAATATCTGAAGTGTCTGGAGTCCAGTGAAACTTTGGTTTCTGCCCAAAAAGGAGAGCAACACTAGCAATGAAACTGGAGTCTAAATAATGGAGCTCTTTTGCCATTTGTACAGCCTGAACCGCAAACAGTTTAAGAATCTCCAAAGACCAGCCATGACTGACCTCAACTGATATTTGTTCAGAAAGGAAACAAGGCAGCATGCAAATATGTTGTGAATTTTTCTCCTGCGATGGATGCTTGTCCCATTGCCATTGCACTGCGATACTAGCTGGAGCAAAAGACAGTAATGATCAAAAGTGCACGAACTGAAGACAAACACTACTCAAAAGTTCTGTGCTCGGCGCACCCAATTGATGCATGCTCTCAAACATATGTGCAGCCACAGTTGCAAGAGAATGATATTGTTCAGGAGCAAGTGTAATAGAGCATGCACAAAGTTCTGAAAGCTTACTGTCATGAAGGTGAAGGGGCTTGTCATGCTTACTAAAACCTGAATCATTTTTGCCCAATTTCAAACAACACAAGCACGAGAGCTGGCCTGGAAGTATCAGTATGCAATTTTCAACAAGATTGGAACACCGTTCCCATGCATCGCTAGTGTGAAATCTAATTGAAGCGCGACCATTGCCTTTAAGTTCTTCTTGGTTCAAAAATTTCCAGTGCATTGACATAGGCATAATATGAATTATTCCCTGCAATTTATCAGAAATAGGAATGCCACCAATAACAGCATACTCCAAATCCAATACGTGATGCTCATAAAATTTCCTCTGCTCCTGGTTTTGATACGCAAGTTCTCTAATGCTCCACAATTTTCCACTACAAAAACACCCAGCCAACTGCCTGACTTGCTCATGTACAACTAGAAACCGCTGCTACACATTTTCTAGTGAACCAATGCCATCGACAGATATAGTAACAACCGGACCAAAATTTGTAACACTAGCATAGTAGTCAGCTGGGATCTCACCAATAGGTAGTGTTGACCGCACCTGTACTGCTCGGTAATTGCAGGAACAAGGTGGCCTTGGAAACTTCAGGTGAGCATTCTTTTGATTGATCCTGAACATCTCACAACAAGAAACTTGAGGAGAAACCACATCTCTGAATAGCATCAGAACTAGTCCAGAACTGAACAATAAAACTTCATGTGGCTGACGACGTATACCTGAACATGGCTCCTCCTGATAGCTTGCATCTGAATGATACTTGAACGATGGCCCTGGCCTTGGCATGAACATGTGTGTCATATGCCTGATACTTGCTCGCAAAGGTGGCGACCCTGGTTGTTTCCTGCTGTGTATGTGAAGCATTTTGGTTCCACTCCATGCAACTACATATAGGTTCAGAAGTTCTATAACAGTATCAGTTGCCCCATAATTCCTTAACAATATGCATTGTCCACCAGGACTGTACCACTGCTCCTGTTTATTGTAGACAGAATCTCCAATATGAAAGAGTTTCTTAGGAATGGAACTGCTATTCAACCCAATGCCACGCAATTGGACACTCCTATATGGATGCTCCAAGGACCTCCCCATTGAAAATGATGACCAAGGGATCGGTCGTACCACGGTTCCCTCTGCATGATCCCTCCAAAACGATGGCCATGGTTTTGGTCGTACTGCTAGCCATGAGGGTGTCGCAACTGGGTGGAGTGCATGCCTCAGTTGGTTGGTGTCGCGACGGGAGTATTCCGTCGAACACCTGGTCAGCGTTGGTGCAGCAGGGTCGCTCGAGACGATGAGGACGGCGCCGTCGTCCAGCTCACTCGTTGCTGGGATGGTATTGACCGAGAGGGCATCGAACTCCTGCACGCCGGCGTTGGGGTCGATGTCGGTGGTGATCGCCATGGGAAAAAACGACCTCATTAGTGATAGAGCATGTGTCGCTGCCGATGTAGGACGTTGCCAGCACGGGTGTGAGATGCTCGACCTCCTTGTTGTCGAGGTCGACCGCGGGCTCGGGGTAGACGGTGGTCACCTTGTTGACGTTGTTGGTGGCGACAACTTGGTTCAAGCCATCCGTCGAACAGGTGATGTGCGCCATCGTGATGCAGTCAGGGGGCACATCGTGGATGACCTCAAGGACCTCCTGGGCCTTGGTGTTGGAGCAGGAGACGTCAGGGATGAGCATGGACGAGGAGTGCGTTGTGGTTGCAGCCGCCGGATCGACAAGCGAGGTAACCACGGAAGATACCACAACAACTGCGCCTTGGCAGACATGGCATCCCACTCCGGTGGTAAGATCGTGGGCATGGCGTCGTCGCGGGAGGAAGCAGTGGAATCGGGTGTGGAGGAAAAAAAATGGGGGGAAAATTTGAGGGGGAAGGGTGGTGGCCTGATACACGCAGCGGAAGCATGTGGGCCCATAACCCACATGTCTCAGGATCGAAATCTGGCTCTGTATACCAGATGTAAGGTACCAGTAGTATATCCCTCATGATTTATTGCTCACTTAGAGTTACTCTGGATACAAGCTTCGATTCGATGTAGAGGGAATGGAGAATAGGAAGAACAAGAGGAAAAGATACAGAGGTAGAAGAAAGGGGTAGCCGCCGCCGCCGGTTCGTTGATCCACTGGATGACTTGTTCACAGCCCCTTCTCGTATACTTTTTTTTTTTTTTTTTGAGGAATTCTAGTATACTTGGTAGTCCGCGGCTCCCGATCGTGACATAGGCCAGGCCTGCGTGGAGGCCCAAGGGACCGGCCCACATAGTGTACAGGTAGGACATGCAAGGTCCCTGACAGTCCCGCTGGGCGCTGGCCATCGATTAGCAATCCCAGTCTACCCCTCAAAAAAAAAAAAAGCAATCTCAGTCAAGCCTCAGCCGACCACAACGATAGCGCCAGCGGACGCACGAACGAGGGGCGAGCCAAGCACGAAACGTAGCGCCAGGCAGCGGCGCCGGCTGCCAGACGAACGGCGGGTCGGGCGGCTGAAGCGCGACGGCACGCGCGCATGACGGTGCAGTGGCATGGCGGCGTTGCGGGACTGCCGGTGGCGGATGGTCATGAAGGGGAAAGCGCCAAAGCGGAAAGATGGTCAAGAAAGGGAAAGTTATAATTTTCTCAATTTTTGCATTTTTGTACAACTATACATTGTGATTTGTGAATTTGTGATGCAGATTTTTCAGAGTTCAGCCAATGTTGTAAAATAGCTTGACAATCTACAATCTACTCCCTCCGTCCCTAAATATAAGTCTTTTTAGAGATTTCAATGTAGACTACATACGGATGTATATAAACATACTTTAGAGTATGGATTCACTCATTTTGCTCCGTATGTAGTCCGTAGTGGAATCTCTAGAAAGACTTACATTTATGAACGGAGGGAGTAGTGATCTTAGTGGTATTTTCATGTTAAGAGTGTATTGTGAGTTACTTGGTAGTGGCAGTAGCTGGTGAAAGTGGAAATGTTATGGCACAACAAGGGCCATTGCCTGGGTCTTCTAGACACCATTAAAGCTTCATTATCAGTATGTTTCTAGGCTGTTCTTCTTTTTAAATATGTTTATATTTTCCATTATATTTGGTGATTCTATTTAGTACTCTCTCCGTCCGAAATTACTTGTCACACAAATGGATAAAAATGAATGTATTTAGAACTAAAATACCTCTACATACATCCATTTCTTCGACAAGTATTTCCGGACGGAGGGAGTATCATATAAAAGTATTAGTGCGTGTATGGACTACTTTGGTTTTGCACCATACTTTCTTTTATTGTTTAGAGTCTGCCCCACCGTAATTTTTGTTCGTCCTCTGCCACTCATCATGTGCACGCGTAGAGTCCACACCGACAGCACCCACGTACGTGCAATGTGTCTCAGATCATGGGAGGGCGAACTTCCGACGCAGACGACACCGAGCACTGCACCTGCACACATCTACATCAACCTTCATCGAGCCGAGCTATACCGAACCTGTCCATCAAGCTGTACGACTACATCACACCCGACAACAAAAAAACATCATTGAGCATATCTACGATAAGCGACATCAATATGCACCATCCACACGAAAGGCTCGTGTGGAACGAAATGCAATTCTCCATCGACTTCTACGGCACGGCATCGGCACATCATTGCCACAAGGGATGCTTTCAAGTGACGCATCATTGTGGACACGCCGTTGTTTCGCCATCGCCGACACTACCTCGCCAAGGTCTTCATCAACATCTTCGTCAACGCACTGCAACCGCCTCATCCACAAGATGGGCATCTCCAACAAGAAGCGTCATCGACGGCGGCAAGGACCGCATCATGATGACGGCATCAACCGCGTCATCCACGACGGGACAACTGCATCGAGGTGGCGTCACTATAGTGATGACCCCCTTCACGGCCAGACGGTCCTGGCAAAAACGATGTGTGCTCGATGGGTTTCTTCCGGTCCTGGCAAAACCAATGGTCTCATCGCCGACAACACCATCTGACATCTGCAAGGTGCATCGTCCACGGCTGCAGCTCCGTCATCTATAGCATAGCGCATCTTTTTTGCGCCTGCGGCTACGTGCGGGCACTTTGACTACGATGACTACTAATATTGACCACGACTACCTCGACCACGGCTACACCGTCATCATGATCGGCAACCTCGACATCGACATCAAGGGATCCGTCTGCAGCTACTCATTGGCAACAACTCCAAGCAACATCGTCCGCCTTGTCACTAGCGTCCACGACACTCCCGCTGTGACTGCGGGAGGGAATAGAGGAGAGGTAGGGAAGGCACCAGAAGGGGACATAGTCACCTCCCTAGGTGCCGACCCATCAGCCATCAGAGACGTAGTTGATGATGGCAAAGTGAAGAAGACAACACAAGCACGAGACTTCAAATTCAGTTGCAATCATCCGCTTTGCTCTCG
Organism: Elymus sibiricus; assembly: GCA_039707655.1. NCBI lineage: Eukaryota > Viridiplantae > Streptophyta > Magnoliopsida > Poales > Poaceae > Elymus > Elymus sibiricus. Next base: position 4,045,223 of record CM077674.1, on the reverse strand, counting down.
CCATGACTAAGGGAGAATGTTACAAGTATTAACGTGTATGGAAGAGATATAATTCGTTTAAATCTACAACGACTTGCCTTGTACGCCAAACCTCTCTCCTCGCATTGTATCTTATATATACCTCCACGAGGGTCAGATCAATACAACAAAATATTCTAGGGTTTCTACATTTATTAGAAATCAGAGGCGCGTGTCAATCTACCGAGGACGAAGCAATCACAGCACGCACAACGCCGAGATTTGTTAAAGAGGTTCACCTAACACCGGTTAAATCCCCGGGCATCACTACGGGCGCTCCTCCCCGTTGATACCTATACAATTCCGCACAACGGCCACCCGGGCACCGAAACATGCCGCCGGGTGCCCCTATGCGCCTGTGCTATTATGTTGGCATAGGTTACATCATGTGTCTACCCCCACATTATATAGGAGAACCAGAATACTTGGCCGGGATAGCAGAGGCTCCCGGATCCCATATGGATCGGGTTGGGTGAATCGGACCCGACAGGTAGAAGCTCTGGCCCAGTCTGTGGGGACGGCGTGCCAGCCTCCAGGCCGGGAAACCCTAGGTCCCCGCACGCCCAAGCTGGCGGCGGCGGCGCCGTCGGATCCCGAGTGCTCACCACACCAGGCCTCCCGCTGATCCCTGACGGCACGCCTACCTGCGAAAGCCACCAACGAGGACGCCGGACCTGCGGTCATCCAAGAGGAAGGCCTCGGCGGTCGTCCTGGGAGCCACCTGCTCCCGCGGCAACGGCACCGTAGCGAGCATTCACTGCCAGCGTCGGCCAAGAGGAAGGCCCAGCCATCCGGCGCGAAGGTTGTCCGCCGCCCTGATGTCTTCCGGCGGGAACGCACCTCGGCGACCGCCAGGAAATCGCCCAGCAATAGTAGCCGCGGGCGCCCGCGGAAGGGCTCCCCCTCCGGGAGTGCGGCGACTTCGGCCTCCTCGACATCATCTGCCCAGAGCCAGCCACGAGGCTGCCACGACAGCTGGGACGGCGAGCTGCCGGTGAGAGCTCCTCTCTTGTCAGCGGGGGGAGGAGGGGGCCCCGGGTCGCCACCCGAGTCGCCCGGACGCAAGAGAACAGCCATTGGATATCTCCTCGTATTTCAGTTCCTATAAGTTTTTTGAGAGGAATGACAAGGAAAAAATTCGATCCAGCTGTTGTCTAGTAACTCGATCGAAACTTCAAAAAAAGCAGAAATGACGTGGAAAAGATGAAGATTTACCAACTTCATGAGTATTTATGCATATATAAGTGGCGGTTAAGTAATTGTTGCTGAATGTTAACATGAGCTGGCATTGTCTAACTGTCGTCTGGGAGTTGTACTTGCTATTTCCTAAAAAAACAAAAGCTTTGGATCTCATCTGATGATTTACAGGAGCTAGAGTTGGACACTGGTCTCAGTCTCTTAATTAGACACGTTGTCAGTTGGGAAAGAAACATATGTTATCCTTTGCGGCTCAGCGGCTGCTATATATCTCTCTAGCTTCTACAGGTACGGCTAAGCTGGCCTTACCTAGGTTAACTTGAAGTGTACAACAATTTTGCACTAGGGAAGGAATTGCGAGAGAGAAAGTGTACCGATCGAGATAGGCACTTTGTGTCATGCATGCTGATGAATATCTTCTCGTTTGTTTAATCCAGTCTCCTGGCTGTGTCTAATTCCCATTTGTGATGATGCGTCTACTATGAGACTTTTTGTAGTAGTGTCACCTGCCACCACCACCAGTCCCTGCTACGAACCAGACTAAATCCGGGGCACATAGACCCCCCTCCCCCCTACACATGCACCCCAGGCCCAAACCCTAACCTCGGTGTAGTCGTCTTTTTCTTGCTGGACTCGTTGGAGCTCGTAAAGTACCTACAGAAACAACGAAGAGGCAGGAAGAAGAAGTGGCAGTGGGAGGCCGAAGACGAGGATGAAGCGGGAGCAGGGCATATGAGGAAGCTGGTCGGAGGTGAGTAAACATTCGGCTTATGGCACAACAATTTTTAGTCGAGCAACGTATGGCAAATTGGTTAAATTTGAAACCTTTGGTTACACCATTCAATTTGGATATAGCGACTGAGATTTGAATATTTATATGGTATTATCGTATTTCAAGGTAATTCCTACTTCCAAGTTCCATTACAACCGAGCACATGAGTTATAAGTTTTTTTTTTAATCTTGTTCTGTAAGACCGTTTGCAACTCAATTGGTTAAGCCTGCAGTCTTCAGCTGTTAATATGCTCATACTTTTGTGTGTGTATTCCAAGAACAAGCATTTTACAATCTAAAGTTTAATGTGCTTTTCTCGCACTGGATGTTTTTATTCAAGATCGGCACGTCATATCTATTCGACAATATTTCGGTTTTAGGGCTATTTACTTGCTTGCATGTTGTTGGCATGCTTGTGATAAATTTTGGCGAAGAAATGGGTATCACAGGTGAGAGGTAAAACCAATGAACATGATCATGAATCAAAACATATCAAGAAAATGTCGAGATTGGCCAACTTCATGATTTGCAAAGTTTAGCAATGAACTAGTACAAGCTTAGTCCAGGTTAGAACCAAGCCAATCTCAAGCCCAACATGCAATTACTTCACAATTTTTTTTTTGAGAACTAATTACTTCGCAAAATACCCAACATGACCCTAGGTTGAGACGTAGGTATGCTTGACCCCACTTTGGCCCGGTCAAAGCCCAAAGTCCAATAGGCTAGCAATGAACATTTTTTTCTTCGATTTCTCTTTCTTTTTTCCCCGTTATACATATTTTCAAATGTTATAAAAAAATATATATATATCAAAAAACATGTTTGTTTTATTAATTTTATATAACCAGCTTAAAATAAAAAGTGCAAAATTTGTTCATGTAAGTAAAGAAATGTTCACAAAATTTTAAAAATATTCATGTAATTAAAAAAAGTATTCACACATTTTTTTAAATGTTCATGTAATTTTAAAAACTGGTCGCACATTTAAAAAAATCATTTAATTAAAAAAGTGTACACGTATTTAAAAAAATTCATGTAGTGTTAAAATGTGTTACGCGCATTTTCGCCCCCCCCCCCCCCCCCCCCCTTCCCTGCAGACGCTACTGGGCCGGCCAAGTCGGGGCGCCCATTTATAGCTCACAACGAGTGATACATAGCATTTGTAGGCTGGTTTGGCTTTTCAAACTAGGCGCTTGTGAGGGAAGCCGTGCTTTTGAAAAAGTTGCAACCCAAACAAACATGTATATGCCAAATTGAGTCCAACTTGCATGAGCCTAGGCGCAGGGTGAGCATGGAAGCTGATCTATTTCAACATGGCAGCCCATCGTGTCGCCGCTTATCCTCCTTTCCATCTTCATTGGTGGTGGCCGCATTGTCAGCTTAATCACAATGTGTCTGAACGTGGTAAATCCCAAGGCGATGAGGTCGCTACCGCACGGCTCACCTACCATTCCGCTAGCACAAGGAAATGTTTAACACCTTTAAAAAAGAATCTCATCAAGCTGGAAGCTGGGTCGCCCTCCACAAGCTACTCGCTACACTTGATCCATACACCTCCCCCGTACCCATACTCGCTTTGCATAAGGCACCTGGTTTCCTCCACAATAGGTTTTGCACGAAAAAAGACCTTCCTTGTTACATATTAAATTAGCGCCAAGAGGATTTATCATAAAAACCGAAGATAATCATCAATGGTGAGGAACCAATACCTACATATTCGACACTAAGCTGACGTCCTTGCAGGCCATTCTATGAAGACCCCTTGTTCATTGTAATCTTCTTTACCGGTGGTGACTTTGCCAATGGAAAGAGCCTTCTCCTTGGCGGTATCCACCAGATCAGTGACTTCAATGATTTCTTGCCCAATCAGCCCGCGGTCGCCACATCAATGCACGCCCAGACATGTAATAATTGACCTGGCAGTAAATAAAATTTTGAAAAGGCAAAATAAAGAATGCATACGTCTCCAACAACAGAGCTTCTTCCCAAAACATTGGAAATGACTTTTCGGATTCAAATTAGTATCAGAAGATAATTAGAATTATAGCCAATATTGATCTTGTTTAGAGACGCTCATTACGAGGAACACCAATAGTCCAAGCGGATAGGGAACAGATGCTTGGTTCGAAACATATGAGTAATTGTATTTTTCAACTGGTACGACTTTTCGATATAGCCAATACAGTATCTTCTTTTCTGTTTTTGCAGTCACAAGGGGGAGCTTCAGACAGCAGCAACAGAAATTCAATCCCTTCCCTTGTAAGCAGATACAAACATTACACCTTTACAGTGAAACGAACAGTCGCAATCAGAGCGCGGATGGTGAATCATTTTCTCAAGGAAAATGATGGATCCATCTTTCTCTACCCGCTGGATTTCGAATAGAGCAGCCAACCAAAGTGAGATACAATCATGTTGCTACAAAGGTAATTAAACATGATTACTCTTACAAACTTACAGCACTGGCCACCATGCCGATCGATGTTCCTCTTTTTAGCAACCATTGCTGAAGCCTCTAGAAAAGCCTACAGGTTTGAGATCTAGTCATTTATTTCCAAGTCGTCAAAAGAGGACACGGTCTAAACCATTTCTAGGAAATGAAAGTGAAGGGACATAAATAGCAATTTAGACACTGTTGGAGTATCAGAAGGCACAAGGCAACCACGCAAGACCAAGTAAGAAATTATATATGTAACATGCAACTTCTACTTGGCAACCAACTATCCTCGACCCCCATGAACTTTTGCGTTCCTATGGATAATGGACCAGAGCTGCAACTGTCCCCACGGGGAGATTCCAGCGAGCCTCGGCCGCCTCCGTCGCCTGCTGACACTTGACCTGAGGTACAACTCCTTCTCCGGCGCATCCCCTCTGAAGTCTGAACATGACCTCCTGCCTCGGAATGACCACCATGGTGCTTGATAGGCAAAAAGTTGAAAAGGCAGAATAAATGCATTTTTTTTCCTCCAAAAAGAGAACGTCTCCCCAAATTACTGTAATCATCAGCAAACTGAAGTCAGAATATAGCCAATACTCCATTGTTTGGAGAATCTCTTTACAGGGAAAATAGTTCAGACAGACCAAGAGTGAGATGCTTTGTGCAAAACATCGGGCAATTATATTTTTAAATGGTGCAACAGATTTACTAATTTCTTAACTCGCTTAAATAAGAAATTATTTGTGGAATTGCAAAACTCAGTGAACAATGTGCATATATTACGCAACTAGTCAAACTTGGGCATACAGCCAGTTATTGCAGTCGCCCACGACAGAAAGTGCATCGACGCCTTTTAGCAATTGGAGAATTTTAAATTCTCTTGAAAACTGAAGTTCTTCATTTCTGTTTTCACAGTTACCAGTAAGATACGGAAAGTCAACTCTCCAACTAATAAGAGCAAAGGACCAAATCAATACTCCATTCTGAACGTGTCTAAAGGAAACATTGACTCCAGTCTTTCATATGACCAACTTGTTGCGGTCGTTGCAAGTTCCGTTTAGCGGGGCCCCATGCTGTACACTATGCCGTTGCAGCGGGGTTTTGTGAAGTGCTTCGTGACAGAGGTATTCGATAAATTCCTAAGAATCCCTCTCTATAATATAAGGGACACTGCTGAGCACAAGACCTTGGAAGAAGCACTATTGTATCATGTCTAGTGGCCGAGGATGGAAATAAAATTCACGGAGATCTCTCCAGCCCAACCACAAGCGAGCAATGGCGCCCTTCAATCGAAGCCCGTCTTCTCGCAACAGCAGCTCTTGCGTCTTTCCCACGAGGAACCTAATAATTTCATTCCACCGACCGAGGAATCAAGCTCTGACCAGCCTGTGAAACCTCCTGCTGCACATGCTGATGCATCGTTCGCTCTTGAGCAGCCTGTGGGACCACCTGCTCAGAGTGCGGCCGTTGAAGAGGCACCATCTATACCCATTTTGTCCATTGAAGCAGTAGAGGCCGACACAGCTCCGCCGCATGCTCAGCAGACCTACCCGGCGGCACCACTTGCTAAGCGGTCCGATGCAGCGGAACCACCTGTTATGCAGACCGACGCATCGACACCGCCTGCTCAGCAGTCCGACGCAGCAGCACCTCCAGCTCAGCAGCCCAACAAAGAAATGAAACGTCGCAGATGAAGTAAATCCAGTCAATGTGAGAATACGGCCGCGGGAGTCACTGCCAAGAAGAAGTGGAGCAACAAACACAAGAAAGATGGGAACAACAAAACCACCCAGCTGGAAAGAATCATCTGCCGGAACCAAAAGAGAAACCAGTTGCTCGAAGAAGTTGTACATTGAATTGTTCAATACATCGAAGAATTCGTAGCAGCAGCACTTCACGCTTTTGCTTCCATGGTGTAGCAGTCAGAGCTGCAATCGTGTCCGCCTCCGGTAGCCCAGTCTTCTGCAACATCGCGCTTGGTGCTCCTGCCGGTGCTTACCGCACTCCATGACATCTGCGTCCCCGGGTCAGATATTGCCGCCACCGCCGACGTCCCCGTGTTGATCGACGCAGTCGAGACGCTCTTGCTGTGGAACCTCCGCCTCTAAAGGCACACATTGGCTTTGTTCAATAGGATAATCCAAGACTACGCGGAGGCGCTCTTGTAAAAAATCCTATACGATCCTAGCTCATGACATAAAGAAGATGTCCCAAACTGGCAAATTTTACCAACTACCATCTTACAACTATAGATGGCCTAATATACTGAAACACCATCAAAGTAGACTTTGTTTTTTGCAGGGGCATTTCTAATGGGGGTGCCATGTCACCCCCTTCTAAGGTGCAAACTTTACTTTGTTGCATAGTACTAATTATCCTAATATGTGTGTACTACAAGTGTTCAAATGTGTAAGTGTTAAGCTTGGCACCCACTAGGGTAAAATTCTGGATCCGCCACTGGTTTTGTGTGCCAACCTCTTGCAGTCTCGATCTAGTTAGGTAAGTACTTCCATGAGAAGACTTGGGGATGGATCGAGGTCATACTAATTAAATAATAAGAGCCTGCGGGCAACGGCGGAGCTTAGTTGAGGCCTGCAGGGGCCATGGCCCCCCCAGCCTTGCTACAAAACATGAAGAAAATTTTTGGGGAGGCTGTTTAGATTAGAATTGTTTTAGCTTTTGGCCCCCCCAAACAACCATATTTGCTACCTCGCCCCCGCTGAACATCCTGTGGTACAGGCATTGAGACATTGTTAAGCGACATGAACTTGGCTAGCTACGAGAGGACCTGGGAATGGATCGAGGTCCTAACTAAGAAACTTATCGATGGATGGAGCTGGCCAATAGCATTGATTGGACTAGCTCATCTCAATGTAACCTCATTTCACGTCACATGGGGTTTGTACCATTGGTCGATGCAAGTACATAGTACTCTTTCGTTCGGATTTATTGGATCCCCTCATATTTTGTCTCAAACTTTGACCATTTATACATCTGCGAAAGCTGGTGCAAAAGCATGTGCAGCAACCAAAGTAGCTTGTGCAGCGCCGTTCTGCACTGAGTCGCGGACATGCACGGCCTGCAAGGACAACGACTCCCGTGGGTACAAATCCTGCTGCATCGCCTACAGCAAGTGCCACTACGTCTAGCTAGCTAACTCGGGTCTAGATTCCGTGGCACATAACTAGGGATTCTGCTACTCAGTCGGCGCCTCATTCAGGACCCACATGCCAATGAAACAATGGCGCCGAGTGTGAATCCTTAATTACATGCCCAGTGGTGAAAAACTTGGTAGCTTATTTTTTCCTCATCAAATAATCTTAGGAGTGCATATAATCTTAGGAGTGTATATTTATATGTATGTGCCTTCCAACCGGAAAAGAAATAATTGTATGTGCCTCCTTTCTTACTTTCTTTAGCATCTCGATCGGTTTTTGCACCATGTTATGTATTTATTTTTTAAATAAGATTTGGATTAATGAAAAATATCGTATTCTGTTTGCTTATCTATTTGTTGTATATTTAATGAGTATTTTTTGGTAAATAGATTGCTACGTGTGAGAAACCACCGCCACATGTCGGTCAAACCACTTTGAGTGGAGTATGGGAGGGGGTACTCAGGTGTAGCTAAAAGGGGTGTACATGAAAATCCGTCCAAATTATTCTCCTTGATCTATTTCATGTGTATGTAGTCTATGACAACCCTGACGTGCTCAAAATGGAAAAAATCTATCGTTTAGTACAATGGGTAATTTTAGTTTGATTCCTTCATGCATATAGCTAGTTAGGTTCTAGGGAATTGTAGCAGTGAAGCTTCACTTTGAGTGTACAAGAGGCGAAATGCCGAGCTGGCCGAGCGACGCGGCCGGTGTGCAAGGTGTGATGCCATGGTGCTGTGCGATGCAGCAACGTCGTGTGAAGTGACATGGTACGTAGTCCCGGAGCCAACGTCTGCACATGTGTTAGCCGAGTGAATAGGTTGACTTAGTTTGCGTGCATGTGTGTTTGTTAGCTGCATGCAGTGCGCGTTTGAGGCCAAGTCATGGCTCCTGGAGAGATTCCAGGAGTAAGATAAGGTCAGTTAGTACGTGTGTTAGTGCATGCATGTGTTAGTGGGATTAGCTGCCGAGAGTGGTGGCTAGTTAGTGAGTGTAGGGGAACGCGACAGAAAACAAAAAAAATCCGCACTACGCCTCAGCCCAGGACCACTATGAAGATGCATACAAGGTTTTGATCTGATCGTTACCAACTCGTAGCGCAGCGGAAGTAGAGTTGGTGAAGATCGTCGGTGCAGATCCCCGTAGCTAGGAATTTACAACCTCCCAACCACGATGATTTTCTCCCTCGGATAGCTCCTCGGACGGTCCCCCGGACAGCCCTCCGGGAGGCTGTCGAACAACCCCTTGGACGATCCCTCGTATAGCCCTTCGGGAGGCCCTCAAGCAGTCCCTCGGACAGCCCTTCGGGAGGCCCTCGAACAATTTCTCGGACGGTCCCTCGGACAGCCCTTCGGGAAGCCCCTCGAATAGTCCCTCGGACAGAAGATCGAACGTACGACCTCTCTACTTGCTTCCACACATATGGTGTCACCTATCCAGCAGGGCTTCGCCGCCCAGAGCTAATCCCTACCGGAAACTAGACAGCCTAGTGACTGTACGAAACTATTTCGTGTGAGGGAGAAAAAAAGGCAGATCATGCATGCCATTTGGTGAGAACTTGAGATGGATTTGGAGAGCACTCTCCTCCTTCTTTTATAGTGTGAGGGAGGGGTGGAGGGGCTGAAAGCCAAAAAGTGTGCCCCCCCCCCCCCCCCCACAAAACAAGCTCCCACCAAAGGTGGGGAGTTGCCTCATGGGGGGCCCCCCAACACCATGGCCGGCCCCAAGATTGGGTTCCCCCATGGGGGCGCCTCCTCCCCAACACTCTCCACCATTTGGGGGGGGGGAGGGGGGGGGGGGCTGCGCCCCATCATGGAGGGGCCCCCAACACTTTGTCCAGCCACAAGGGGCTGCCCCCTAAAGGTGGCGCCCCCAAAAACAGCCCCACGATTCAGGGGATCTTGTCCCCTCACGTTGGGACAAGATATTTTTCGCGATTATTTCTTCCGAAAAAATTCCAGAAGGTCCCAAAACATTTCCGGCACCCTATAAAATTATTTTGGACGCGTTCCGGAACATTTCCGGTATGATGGTTTTATTCCGAAATATTTTCATTTTCTCTGAAACACTTCCGGTTTTCTCTCCGAAACTTTTCCGTTGTCTCCGAAAGTTTTTCGGTGACTTTCTTTCAGACTCCCTGTCTAGTATTCAGTAGATTGATGACCCTTAAGTGTGTAACCCTGTAGGTTCGGTGAAGTATAGACATGACCGGAACTCTTTCCGATCAATGATCAATAGCGGAACCGTGGACATCCATATTGATCACTATACTCACACGAATGATTATTCGAGTGAACCTGTAGTTGCCGTGTGCTATTCCTGTTACTTTGCGATATGTTACAAATACCTGAGGTGAGATTTAATGGCATCACCGTGAATCAACAACTTGTTCACTTTGCTAGTTACCTCGTTGCCGGTTTTGTTCTCTTTTCTCGTTCCCGTGTTCCGGCATCCCTGTGATCAAATCACACTGTGTCTGGCCAGACGATGATGGATACCGTAACACCGAGAGGGCCCAAAGAATATCTCTCGATCGCCGGAGGAGCAAATCCCGGTCTTGAGCTATCTAGTCCCTTGTCATACTTTTCGATGAACCCGTAAGCCGCCGTAATACCCACCCTGTTACGGATGACGTTTAACAAACCCCAGAGTTCATGAAGCAAGCTTGAAGGAACCCGATACTCTCATGGTCTAAGGAATTATGCAAACGCTAACTTTCTCTGTGTTATTAACCATTAACTTGTGACGAATATATCTCATAGCATAACACCAATCCGGTCGATTCAGCACAAGTGTTCTTCTAACATTGTGTTCTCACAGTTGCCGGCATAGACATGCCCATGATCAGAAAAACATAATCATCATGCAACACTTGAGCTAATCTTAGAGGCATGACTAGGAATACATTTTACAGTTTATTATTCCACACGTGCATATGAGTTTTCCTCCGAGCCTCGTGGTTATTGTAGACTCGAGAACCATAGCAGTTATAGCACGAAATATAAACATAATTACGAACATGGAGATAAATAATAACATTTATTCTTGCCTCTAGGGCAAATCTCCTACAGTGAGTGCGTGTGTGCTACTTAAAGAGGTGTTGTAGTCATGTTTGTTTGGCCAAGAGAAATATAGAGAGAAGAAAAGGCAGGCTGTGTGAGGCATCCGGCCACCAAAATTCTTGTGTCCTTGTTCATATGTTCCTGTGCGAGCCATGAGAGGTGCTGCGAGAGTCAGCGCCAACAATTGGCATCAGATCCTTGTTGATCCGCGGCGGCGACGGCGGCGTGGCGGACTCCATGTGAGGAGGAGACCGACGGCGTGAGGTGGAGGCCGTCGGTGGCGCGATGCCGCTGATGGCTTGCGGTGCGATGCCGCTGGTGGCTGGTTGCGGTGCGATGCCATGAGATGGTGATGGCGTGGTGATCGGCGCCGCGAAGGTGTCATCCACGTCAAGAGGTGGCCGCAGCATGCGGCAAGACGGCGTGGTGATCGGCGCTGCGAGGGCGTTGTCCACAGCAAGTGGCTGCGTCACTGCGATGGTGTCGTCAAGTGGCGGCGGGTGATCTGCGTCGAAGATTGTGATGATTGATTAAGGGGGAAATTGTTAGCACTAATCTTGATTCATGTATTTGCATTTTAGTTTGATTTCCTTCATGCGTATAGCTAGTTAGGTTCTAGGGAGTTGTAGCAGGTGAAGCTTCACTTTGAGTGTACAAGAGGCGAGATGCCGAGCTGGCCGTGCGACGCGGCCGGTGTGCAAGGTTTGATGCCATGGTGCTGTGTGATGCAGCAACTTCGTGTGAAGCGACATGGTACGTAGTCCTGGAGCCAACGTCTGCACATGTGTTAGCCGAGTGAATAGGTTGACTTAGTTTGCATGCATGTGAGTTTGTTAGCTGCATCCAGTGCGCATTTGAGTCCAAGTCATGGCTCTTGGAGAGATTCCAGGAGTAAGATAAGGTCAGTTAGTAAGTGTGTTAGTGCATGCATGTGTTAGTGGGATTAGCTGCCGAGAGTGGTGGCTAGTGAGTGCGTGTGCTTTACTTAAAGAGGTGTTGTAGTCATGTTTGTTTGGCCAAGAGAAATATAGAGAGAAGAAAAGGCAGGCTGTGTGAGGCAGCCGGCCACAAAAATTCTTGTGTCCTTGTTCATATGTTCCAGTGTGAGCCTTGATAAACGGGCTAGAGGTAGAAGAAGAGGTGCTGCGATAGGCAGCGCCAACAATTACCAAATCTTATCTTGCATACCTTTTTGATCCACATCTTCTCGAAGAAGGCCGTGACAAAGTAGGTCGTGGCTTGGTCAAAAATAAAACTAGGCTTCACACAAATTAACTAAGATAGAAGAAAGTGTTCCCGATATCGTAAGCTAGACATTGAAAATTGATTTTGGTTACATGGCTGACTAATGATACCATTCATCCTTCAGAGATTACGATGCAAACATCATTAGGGCATAACATTATTAATTAACCACTAACAGAACATTAGTACAACTTAATCATGTCAATTAGTGTAGATAACGAATAACATTATGGCCAAACATGATCAACAAGTGCTAAAAAATCATTAGTCTTTACATACCGACGAAAACTAGCACGAATGATATAGCTACTAGATGACCCGTTGCGCCCTTGACGCAAAAACCAAATGCAACCGGAAAGTTAGGCAAACTGTTTTTGTTATTTTTTTGCGGCGCATAATTAGGATTAATTGAATATGATTGTACAACGAAGTGGTAACTGTCCTACCCGGTCTCTGAAGAAGGTGTGCCGAGTACACCCGACCAGGTTTGATAGATACATCTCGGTTGGCAGCTTGGCGTGCACCCCTCAGCCTTGAGGACGAATAACGTCCGAGCGGGCCGTTTACACAATCGACGTGCCCAGTGCCACCTCATCTCCCGCCCGTTGCCCTTGCCCTGTGTTCTGCCGCCCCCTGCATTGGCGGTGTCCAGGTATGCACGGTTGGCAGGATCGGCTGCCCTCATCGTTCACGCTTACTGTGTCGAGGTTTGTTGGTCTATTGTTGGTTGTGTGTACATGACGTGTTAATTTTCTTAAACGGAAAGTTGTGCTGGAGGTCGAGCTACATGGTACCCCTTATCTAGCCATCCATTTCTGCATCGCGATCCGTGCATGCATTTTTGTCTTTTTTGTTTCTCTTAAACAAAATAATATATAAACTTCAAACTTTGTAGGACAACAAAACATTCTAACTACAATGTGGGAAAAACCTTTCAGATTGTTTCATTCATCATAAATACTTAAAATAACTTTTTTACTTAAAAAATCTCATTTTGTATATTAGTGTCGGACCAAAAAATCTGAAAGTTTTTTCACACATCGAAGTTCTGCTTTATCACAGACGGGCCATTTAACCAGTAAATGATGACGAACAACAGTGACCGGCCAAACGGTCGGTGTTGACTTCATCGAGGCGTCTTATGAGCAATACATCACTGACTGTCCATCCGGTAGAGACCGGTCAATGATGTTTTACTTGAGGCAGGCATAATGTTGTGCCCCACTTCTACCAGCCCACTTGCTGCACTACACCATACACATGCATACATACATATATTTGCATATAATATATCAAACATGTATCACTTTCATAGCTAAAAATGTTGCATATATACAATCAACATACATGCATATATATGGTATAGATTATCATTGCACAGAGATCAAGCCCTACATGAATGGCATAGGCAAAAAGTATACCTTTGAACCCTTATCAATCTCGAGGAACAACTTTCCCAAGATTCAAAGTTAAGAAATCTTGCAAATTTCATTAAATCAAATAAAATGTATTTTTAAGTGACAACATAAGACATGAACACAATCTATGCATACTACCAAGTATGCTTCTGAGTTTTCACAATACATGGCTCCTTCACCGAAGAAGATGGCTTATTGGTAGGATCTGGCTCTTTGGTCAAAGAAGATGGCTTCTTGGTAGCAGCTGGTGTAGGAGATATGCCCTAGAGGCAATAATAAATGTTATTATTTATCTCCATGTTCATAATTATGTTTATATTCCGTGCTATAACTGTTATGGTTCTCGAGTCTACAATAACCACGAGGCTCGGAGGAAAACTCATATGCACGTGTGGAATAATAAACGGTAAAATGTATTTCTAGTCGTGCCTCTAAGACTAGCTCAAGTGTTGCATGATGATTATGTTTTCCTTATCATGGGTATATCTATGCCGGCAACTTTGATGACACAATGTTAGAAGAACACTTGTGTTGAATCGACCCAATTGATGTTATGCTATGAGATACATTCGTCGCAAGTTAATGGTTAATAACATAGAAAAAGTTAAAGTTAGCATAATTCCTTAGACCATGAGAGTATTGAGTTGCTTCACACTTGCTTCATGAACTTTGGGGTTTGTTAAACGTCATCCGTAAAAGGGTGGCAATTACGGCGGCTTACAGGGTTGATGGAAAAGTATGAGAAGTAACTTGATAGCTCAAGATTGGGATTTGCTCCTTCGACGATGGAGAGATATTCTTTGGGCCCTCTCGGTGTTATAGTATCCATCGTCGTCTGTCCAGACACAGCGTGATATGTGCACGGGGATGCCGGAACACGGGAACGAGAAAAGAGAACAAAACCGTTAACGAGGTAACTGGCATAGTGGACAAGATGTTGATTCACGGGGATGCCGATAAATCTCACCTCGGGTATTTGCAACATATTGCGAAGCAGCAGGAATAGCACACGACAACTACAGGTTCACTCGAATAATCATTCGTGTGGGCATAGGGATCAATATCGATGTCCACGGTTCCGTTATTGATCATTGATCGGAAAGTGTTCCGGTCATGTCTATATTTCACCGAACCTACAGGGTCACACGCTTAAGTGTCATCTATCTGATGAATACTAGACAGGGAGTCTGAGAGAAAGTCACCGGAAAAGTTTCGGAGACACTGGAATAGTTCCAGAGAGAAAGTCGACGGAAAAGTTTCGGAGACGACAGAAAAGTTTCAGTGTAAAAACCAGAAGCGTTCTGGAGAAATGTTTTCATACGAAAATGTTTCGGAACGCGTCCAAAATTATTTTAGCGGATGCCGAAAATATTCTGGACCTTCGGGAATTTTTTCGGATTAAACAGACACTGAAAATATTTTATTGTGAATAGTGGTGTGAATAGTGGCAGCACTATTAGGGTACAACTACTCCTTTGGAGTTTAGTGCCAAAAAGTCAAGTGGATGACATGGGGTGGTGGGACCCCCTTTGGGGGGCCCCACACATGGTGGCCGGCCATGGAGGGAGCTCCTCGATGGAGCTCCACTAGCCACCCCATTATGCCCTTATATAGGACATATTTTATGGGCATTTTGGTATTTCCAAGTGTCGCTCTACCCCTTGCCTCACACTATAAATAGATGTGGAGAGAGCTCTCCAAACACACTCAAGTTCTCTCATACACAATGCCATGCAATGATCTGGCTTTCTTCTCTCCCTCACACGAAATAGTTTCGTAGAGCCGAAAGGTTGTCTGGGTTCCGGTAGAAACTAGTTCTAGATGGCGAAGCCCTGCCAGATAGCTGACACCGTATGTGTGCAACCCTGTAGAGAGGTCGTAGTTTCGATCTTCTGCCCAAGGGGCTGTTCGAGTACTTGCCCAGAGGGCTGTCCGAGTGACCCGCCCGAAGGGCTGTCCGAGAGGCCTCCCGAAGGGCTATTCGAGGATCCGTCCGGTGGGACCATCCGAGGGAGTGTCCTGAGGGCTCCCGAATCGTTGTCCGAGGATCCGTCCGGTGAGACCATCCGAGGGACTGTCCTGAGGCCTCCCGAAGGGCTGTCCGAGGATCCATCCGGTGAGCTGGCAAGGGAGAACATCCTCACGGTTGGGAGGTTGTGAAATCCTAGCTGCGGGGATCCGCACCTCCGATCTTCATCGACTCTACTTCCGCTGCGGTACGAGTTGGTAATGATCGGATCAAAACCTTGTATGCATCTTCATAGTGGTCCTGGGCGTGCTCGTAGTGCAATTTTTTTTTGTTTTCTACTGTGTTCCCTACAGTGGCATCATGAACCGTGCTATGCATAGATGCAGGCTTCGATCTAGAATAGATGAGATGTACGGGTATTGCATAATATAATTTTGTAGTAAATGAGATCTATTGCTGAAAATTATTTATGCGGGCAGCAGATGAAATCTATTACCCGATGTATTTGTTGCTTCCCTTGAATTTGAGTATTTCTGATCTTGACGGCATGATGGAATCTTACAATGTTCTGGCAATCCGCGATCATGATGGATCAACGAAGTGCTAACAGTTCTTTGGGTTCCACCATAGTTAAAGAAAGATGAAATTTCGTAGACTAAAGGGCAATGCAGATATGATCTGCACGGGGTTCTTGCGTATGACGAAGTTCAGTATGGGGCTCGAGATTTTTTATCTCGTCTTTCATATGCCCCGCAAAGTTAATCTAGCGACTTGAATAATCATACATAATGATGAACGTTGGTAGCTACGATTTGGATTGAAACCTTAGAAGCCATGTAAAATAAAATTTTGCATAAACCGATTAGAGGCGTCTAACTTGGTTTTGCAGGATGACATGAGATGTGGTATAGTCTTCATCATATTTAATTTGATTATGTATGAGATGACCATATGATGTAAATTAATTGACATGACCTGCGTGTCATGATTTGGCATGATGGCTGGAGCCATATGATTATCACTTTAAATGACCTGCGTGTCAACCTTGATATAATGCATTTATTTTATTAGCTATAGAGATAGCAATATTATTTGATGCATCAACAAGGTGGTGGCAAACTTCGCGAAGGTGGACACCAACGCAAATGCCGAAGACGAAGAAAATAAAGACTTCTCCGTCAGAAAGGGCTATACCATATCATGCTATTATGAATTGCCTGAGATGTTTATCCCTTATGATGCACCCTTTCTGAATGCGCAGTAGTCGCTTTTATTAGGGTGATCTCTCACTTAAAATATCAAGTAGTTAGTGTTCTCCCAAGTGTAGCACCGTCACGGCACCTATCTCTTCGGGGTATCACATTATATCCATGGGTACGAACGATTAGAGAAGTGTGAGGCGGGTGAGTTGAGACCTCGCAGCGAGATCACTTGGTTGTCTTGACGTTCCGGAGGATCGTCCAGAGCTCGTAACACGCCCATCAAAAGATGACCAAGAGTCACATAAAGATGTGATCGGCAAGTTGGCCTACCGATTGAAGTTCGCGCCATCAATGTTCATCTCATTCAATGGCGTTGAATGGAAATGTGGATCTTGAATCACTCACAATCAATTATGAGAGATATTGATTTGAGTGGGAGCGCACCTTAGAATTTATTTATTTAATTCTTAGTGCAATTAGTTATGAACATTGTCTAAGTGTAATATGCATAATAGTTGTAGAATAATGGCTCGCGTTTCCACCTGCCCTGTTAAAATTGAATAGCTGTTATTTATCAGGTTAAAAACTTTACGATTGGTAACATAATGTGAGGATTGTCCTCAAGAAGTGCTGAGAAAGACTTTGTCCTATCGCATGCTTTCGGTACTCTCCCGCTATTGCTATGGATGATGTGACTCTCTGATACGTCCATTTTGCATCATGTTTTCCTACTGTTATTTATAGTGTTTTTAATCAATATAACACTTTGTGGAGCAATTCTAATGCCTTTTCTCTCTTAGTATGCAAGATTTACATAAGTAGGGAGATTGTCGGCAGCTGGAATTCTGGACCTGAAAAAGCTATGTCAGAGATACCTATTCTGCACATCTCCAAATGAGCTGAAATTTCACAGAGATTTATTTTGGAATAAATAAAAAATACTGGAAGAAAGAAGTACCAAAGGGGGCCACCCAGGTGCCCACGAGGCACCAGGGCGCGCCACCCCCCCCCCCAGGCGCGCCCTGGTGGCTCGTGGGGCCCCTGGCCAGCCTCCGATGCCCATTTTTTGGTATATAAGCCCATTTGCCCTAGAAAAATTGGGCGAAGACTTTTGGGACGGCGCACCGCCATCTTGAGGCGGAACTTGGGCAGGAGCACTTTTGCTCTCCGGCGGAGCGATTCCGCCTGGGATATTTCCCTCTGGGAGGGGGAAATCGAAGCCATCGACATCACCAACGATCCTCTCATCGTGGGAGGACCAATCTTCATCAACATCTTCACCAGCACCATCTCATCTCAAACCCTAGTTCATCTCTTGTATTCAATCTTTGCCTCAAAACCCCAGATTGGTACATGTGGGTTGCTAGTAGTGTTGATTACATCTTGTAGTTGATGCTAGTTGGTTTATTTGGTGGAAGATTATATGTTCAGATCCAATATGCTATTTAATACCCCTCTTATCTTGGACATGAATATGATTTGTGAGTAGTTACTTTTATTCTTGAGGACATGGGAGAAGTCTTGTCATAAGTAATCATGTTAACTTGGTATTCGTTCGATATTTTGATGATATGTATGTTGTTGATTCTCTTAGTGGTGTCATGTGAACGTCGACTATATGACACTTCACCATCTTTGGGCCTAAGGGAATGCATTGTGGAGTAGTAATTAGATGATGGGTTGCTAGAGTGACAAAATCTTAAACCCTAGTTTATGCGCTATTCCGTAAGGGGCTGATTTGGATCCATATGTTTAATGCTATGGTTAGAGTTATCTTAATTCTTCTTTCGTAGTTGTGGATGCTTGCGAGAGGGGGTAATCATAAGTGGGAGGCTTGTTCAAGTAAGAACAGCACCCAAGCAACGGTCCTCCCACATATCAAATTATCAAAGTAGCGAACGCGAATCAAACCAACATGATGAAAGTGACTAGATGAAATTCCCATGTGTCCTCGAGAACGCTTTGCTTATTATAAGAGATCTTTCCGGCCTGTCCTTTGCTACAAAAAGGATTGGGCTACCTTGCTGCACCTTAGTTACTGTTGCTACTTGTCACTTGTTACAAATTATCTTGCTATCAAACTACTTGCTACCGATAATTTCAGCGCTTGCAGAAAATACCTTGCTGAAAACCGCTTGTCATTTCCTTCTGCTCCTCGTTGGGTTCGACACTCTTACTTGTCGAAAGGACTATGATTGATCCCCTATACTTGTGGTCATCAAGACTCTTTTCTGGCGCCGTTGCCGGGGAGTGAAGCACCTTTGGTGAGTGGAATTTGGTAAGGAAACATTTATATTACGTGCTGAAATTTACTGTCACTTGTCACTATGGAAAGTAATTCTTTGAGGGGCTTGTTTGGGGTATCTTCACCTCGACCGAAAGCACAAATAGTTGCTCCTCAACCTACTGCACCTACTGAATATATTTGTTATGAGATTCCTTCAGGTATGATAGGAAAACTGCTAGCTAATCCTTATGCAGGAGATGGAACAATAAATCCTGATATGCACTTGATCTATGTGGATGAAATTTGTGGATTGTTTAAGCTTGTAGGTTTATCCGGAGATGGAGTTAAGAAGAAAGTATTCCCTTTATCTTTGGAGGGAAAGGCATTGACATGGTATAGGCTATGTGATGATACTGACACATGGGACTGGAACCGATTGAAACTGGAATTCCACCAGAAATTTTATCCTATGCATTTGGTTCATCGTGATCGGAATTATATATATAATTTTTGGCCTCGTGAAGGAGAAAGCATCACTCAAGCTTGGGGGAGGCTTAAGTACATGATGTACACATGCCCCAATCATGAGCTCTCAAGAGAAATTATCTTACAGAATTTTTATGCTCGGCTTTCTCATGATGATCAAACCATGCTCGATTCTTCTTCGACTGGCTCCTTTATGAAGAAAACTATTGAATTCAGATGGGATCTTCTGGAAAGAATTAAATGCAACTCTGAAGATTGGGAACTCGACAAAGGTAATGAGTCAGAGCATGAAGAAAAGAGATTACTAAAAACTCTGAGGAAGCACCGCGCTGCTATTGGATATACTCTTGATGATCTTAAGGGCATTAGCCCCACTCTATGTCAGCACAAAATTAATATGGAGCCTGATGCTAAACCAGTTGTCGACCACCAACGACGATTAAATCCTAAGATGAAAGAGGTGGTAAGAACCAAAATATTAAAGCTTCTGGAAGCAGGTATAATCTATCCCATAGCTGATAGTAGATGGGTAAGTCCCGTTCATTGTGTCCCTAAGAAAGGAGGTATTACCGTTGTTGCTAATGATAAAAATGAACTCATTCCACAAAGAATTGTAACTGGTTATAGGATGGTAATTGATTTTAGAAAATTAAACAAAGCCACTAGAAAAGATCATTACCCCCTACCTTTTATTGATCAAATGTTACAAAGATTGTCCAAGCATACGCACTTTTGCTTTCTTGATGGATATTCTGGTTTCTCTCAAATACCTGTATCACAGGCCGACCAAGAGAAAACCACCTTTACATGTCCTTTTGGAACTTATGCTTATAGACGTATGCCTTTTGGTTTATGCAATGCACCTGCTACCTTTCAAAGATGTATGACTGCTATATTCTCTGACTTTTGTGATAAGATTGTTGAGCTTTTCATGGATGATTCTTCAGTTTACGGAACTTCTTTTGATGACTGCTTAAGCAACCTTGATCGAGTTTTGCAAAGATGTGAACAAACTAATCTTGTCTTGCATTGGGAGAAGTGCCACTTTATGGTTAATGAAGGTATAGTCCTTGGGCATAAAATTTCTGAAAGAGGTATTGAAGTTGATAAGGCTAAGGTTGATGCAATTGAGAAAATGCCTTCTCCTAAAGATATTAAAGGTATAAGAAGTTTCCTAGGTCATGCTGGTTTCTATAGAAGGTTTATTAAAGACTTCTCTAAAATTTCTAGGCCTCTTACTAATCTTTTGCAAAAAGATGTTCCATTTGTTTTTGATGATGATTGTGTAGAAGCCTTTGAAACACTT
Source organism: Elymus sibiricus (assembly GCA_039707655.1). Lineage (NCBI taxonomy): Eukaryota > Viridiplantae > Streptophyta > Magnoliopsida > Poales > Poaceae > Elymus > Elymus sibiricus. Next base: position 4,024,726 of record CM077674.1, on the reverse strand, counting down.
AAGAAAGCCTTAACCACTGCACCTATTGTTCAACCACCTAATTGGAACTTGCCTTTTGAAATTATGTGTGATGCTAGTGATTATGCTGTTGGTGCTGTTCTCGGACAGAGAGTTGATAAGAAATTAAATGTTATCCATTATGCTAGTAAAACTCTAGACAGTGCTCAAACAAATTATGCAACTACTGAGAAAGAATTTCTAGCAGTTATGTTTGCATGTGATAAATTCAGATCTTACATAGATGATTCTAAAGTAACTGTTCACACCGATCACGCTGCTATTAAATATCTTATGGAAAAAAAGATGCTAAACCTAGACCCATTAGGTGGGTTCTATTGCTACAAGAATTCGACTTGCATATTATTGATAGAAATGGAGCTGAGAATCCCGTAGCAGATAATTTGTCTAGAATGGAAAATGTTCTTCATGACCCACTTCCTATTAATGATGATTTTTTTATGAACAATTAGCTATCATAAATGCTTCTCGTAATACTCCTTGGTATGCAGACTATGCTAATTATATTATTGCTAAATTTATACCACCTAGTTTCACATACCAACAAAAGAAAAAAGTTCTTCTTTGATTTAAGACATTACTTCTGGGATGACCCACATCTTTATAAAGAAGGAGTAGATGGTATTATTAGACGTTGTATACCTGAGCATGAACAGGAACAAATCCTATGGAAGTGTCATTTCCAGGCTTACGGAGGACACCATGCAGGAGACAGAACTGCACACAAGGTATTACAATCTGGTTTTTATTGGCCTACTCTTTTCAAGGATGCTCGTAAGTTTGTCTTATCTTGTGATGAATGTCAAAGAATTGGTAATATTAGTAGACGTCAGGAAATGCCTATGAATTATTCACTTGCTATTGAACCATTTGACGTTTGGGGATTTGATTATATATGACCTTTTCCTAAATCCAATGGGTATACTCATATTTTAGTTGCTGTTGATTACGTTACTAAGTGGGTAGAAGCTATACCAACTAGTAGTGCTGATCATAACACTTCTATTAAAATGCTTAAAGAAGTTATTTTCCCGAGGTTTGGAGTCCCTAGATATTTAATGACTGATGGTGGTTCACATTTTATTCATGGTGCATTCCGTAAACTGCTTGCTAAATATGATGTCAACCATAGAATTGCATCTCCCTATCACCCTCAATCTAGTGATCAAGTTGAATTGAGCAATAGAGAAATAAAGTTAATTTTGCAAAAAAACCGTCAATAGATCTAGAAAGAATTGGTCTAAGAAACTTGACGATGCATTATGGGCTTATAGAACTGCTTATAAAAATCCTATGGGTATGTCTCCTTATAAAATGGTTTATGGAAAAGCATGTCATTTACCTCTTGAGTTAGAACATAAAGCATATTGGGCAATTAAAGAACTCAATTATCATTTTAAACTTGCCGGTGAAAAGAGGTTATTTGATATTAGCTCATTAGATGAATGGAGAACCCAAGCTTATGAAAATGACAAATTGTTTAAAGAAAAAGTTAAAAGATGTCATGATAAAAGAATTCAAAAACGCGAGTTTAAAGTGGGGGAGCAAGTTCTATTGTACAATTCTCGTTTGAAACTCTTTGCAGGAAAACTTCTCTCTAAATGGGAAGGACCGTATATCATCGAAGAAGTTTATCGCTCCGGAGCCATCAAAATAAACAACTCCGAAGGCACTAATCCGAGAGTGGTGAATGGGCAAAGAATTAAGCATTATATTTCAGGTACTCCCATTAATGTTGAAACTAACATTATTCAAACTATGACACCGGAGGAATACATAAGAGAGACCTTCCAGAACACTACAGAACCCTGAAAAGGAAGAGGTACGTGATACGGTAAGTAAACCGACTCTAAATATTCCATAAAAATATTTTCTGTCAGTTTTGGAATATTAGAAAAAATACAAAAATAAGAAACAGCCATGGGGACCCACGAGGTGCACACGAGGCACCAGGGCGCCCCACCCCCCCCCCCCCCCCAGGCGCGCCCTGGTAGCTCGTGGGCCCCTCGCGAGCCTTCCCGACTTCGTTTTCCTCTGTAATACTTGTTTTGCAAGATAAAAATTATTTATATATACTCCCGGACGTTTTGACCACCATATCGCAGAAATCTCCTCTGTTCTTGTTTCGTGCTTTTTTCTGACAGATCCAGATCGCCATGGCTCCCCAAAGGCTCCGTACCAAGCACCGTATTGTGCAACCATCGCTGGGCAAACGCCCCTACAGCGAGGTCTACTACGAGTGGTCATCGGGGGAGGAAGACAATGGCAAGGAGGACAACGCCGATGAAGTTGCGGGAACCCAGGCTCCAGAAGGAGGGCAAGCCATCCCCATGGAGGAGACCGCAGAGAAGGGAGATATCCTTCAATCCCTCTATGATCATCTCCCCCATCCGTAATTGAAGCCCTAAGAGTTTTTGAAACAGTTAGTGCTCAGAATACATCTCTCGCTCGTGAAGTTATTTTGTTGGAAGAGCAAAACATCGCCCTTCGGAGCATCAACCGTAAATTGGAATATCTGCTAAAGTTGAAGGACAAGCCCACCACCTCATCACCACCACCATCACCAAAGAACGAAACTTGAGTACATGGGTATGGGCACTCCCCTTGGCTTGTGCCAAGCTTGGGGGAGGTGCCCCGGTATCGTATCACCATCACTTTTATTATCTTTACCTATTTTTAGTTCGATCCTTAGTTATTTCTTGATTTAGTTGAATAAAAGTTTAGTATGATCTACTTTCGAGTGCTAGTTTCGTGATCTATCTATCTATGTAATTGAGTTGAGAGTTATATAATAAAGAGTAGTTTGAGTTTTTGCTTCTTTACTTTTATGTTTCAATCCTAGCAATGAAAATAATGAAAAAGATCATATGCTAATCTTATGGAAAGTAATGACATTACATAAAGAAAAGTATAAGTGGTAAAATTTATTGAAAGTTAACAAGCATAGCATTAGTCAATGATGCAATTCATGAAAAAATTAATAAGGGAAGAGAAGATTCACATGCAAATACACTATCTTGGACATCTTTTATGATTGTGAGCCCCCATTAAGTATTTTATGTCAAAGTGTTGACGTTGGACAAGGAAGACAACGTAATGAATTATGTTTGCTTATATTCACATATTAGCTATATTGTCATAGATCCTCCAACATGTGGTGCTTGCCCAATATCTTTGCTAGCCAAAAATCCGCACCAAGTAGAGATACTACTTGTGCATCAAAAACCTTTAAACCCAGTTTCATGTCATGAGAGTCCACTATATCTACCTATGGTTGAATAAGATCCTTCAAGTAAGTTGTCATCAGTGCAAAAAGCAATAAAAAATTGCTTCTAAATATGTATGAACTTTTATTGTAAGGGAAAATAAGCTTTGTACGAACTTGTGATGGTAAAGAAATAAAAGCGACGGACTGGATAATAAAGGTTGCTATCACAAGGGGCAATATAAAGCTACGTTCCTTTGCATTAAGAGCTTGTGCATCCAATAACAAAAAGCGCATGTCAACCTCTGCTTCCCTCTGCGAAGGGCCTATCTTCTACTTTTATGTATTTACTTTTTTATGCAAGAGTCAATAGTGTTCTCCTCTATTCTTTTTATTTTTCTCTTTTGCAAGCATCATATGGTGGGGAAGATCTAGGCATATATATCCAGTTGGATATGAGTGATCATGAGTTATTACTATTGACATTACCCTTGAGGTGAATAAGTTGGGAGGCGAAATTATAAGCCCCTATCTTTCTATGTGTCTGGCTGAAACTTTTTGCTCCATATATATGTTGTGAGTGTTAGCAATCATAGAAGACTAAATGATGGTTGAGTATGTGGACTTGCTAAAAAGCTCCTACATGAGACCCTTCCTGAAAATATGATGAATTGCAATTGCATTGTTGACTGAGAACATAGTTTGTTAGTTTTCAAGAAAGTTTATGTCTTATACTTCGTTATTGTGATGAATTGTTACTTGCTCATGAGAAGTTTTATGATAATGAATATTGCTGTTATAATAATGATCATGATGCTACTATGTTCGTATTTTGTTTTTATCGACACCTCTCTCTCTAAACATGTGGACATGATTATCGATATCGGCTTTCGCTTGAGGACAAGCGAGGTCTAAGCTTGGGGGAGTTGATACGTCCATTTTGCATCATGTTTTCCTACTATTATTTATAGTGTTTTTAATCAATATAACACTTTGTGGAGCAATTCTAATGCCTTTTCTCTCTTAATATGCAAGATTTACATAAGCAGGGAGATTGCCGGCAGCTGGAATTCTGGACCTGAAAAAGCTATGTAAGACATACCTATTCTACACATCTCCAAATGAGCTGAAATTTCACGGAGATTTATTTTGGAATAAATAAAAAATACTGGAAGAAAGAAGTACAAGAGGGGGCCTCCCAGGTGCCCACGAGGCACCAGGGCGCGCCACCCCCCCCCCCCCCCCAGGCACGCCCTGGTGGCTCGTGGGGCCCCTGGCCAGCCTCCGGTGCCCATTTTATAGTATATAAGCCCATTTTCCCTAGAAAAAAATGGGAGAAGACTTTTGGGACGGTGCGCCGCCATCTCGAGGCGGAACTGGGGCAGGAGCACTTTTGCTCTGGCGGAGCGATTCCGCCGGGATACTTCCCTCCGGGAGGGGGAAATCGAAGCCATAGACATCACCAACGATCCTCTCATCGTGGGAGGACCAATCTTCATCAACATCTTCACTAGCACCATCTCATCTCAAACTCTAGTTCATCTCTTGTATTCAATCTTTGTCTCAAAACCTCAGATTGGTACCCGTGGGTTGCTAGTAGTGTTGATTACATCTTGAAGTTGATGCTAGTTGGTTTATTTGGTGGAAGATTATATGTTCAGGTCCAATATGCTATTTAATACCCCTCTGATCTTGGACATGAATATGATTTGTGAGTAGTTACTTTTGTTCTTGAGGACATGGGAGAAGTTTTGTCATAAGTAATCATGTGAACTTGGTATTCGTTTTATATTTTGATGATATGTATGTTGTTGATTATCTTAGTGGTGTCATGTGAACGTCAACTACATGACACTTCACCATCTTTGAGCCTAAGGGAATGCATTGTGGAGTAGTAATTAGATGATGGGTTGCTAGAGTGACAGAAGCTTAAAACCTAGTTTATGCGCTATTCCGTAAGGAGCTGATTTGGATCCATATGTTTAATGTTATGGTTAGAGTTATCTTAATTATTCTTTCGTAGTTGCGGATGCTTGCGAGAGGGGGTAATCATAAGTGGGAGGCTTGTTCAAGTAAGAACAACACCCAAGCACTGGTCCACCCACATATCAAATTATCAAAGTAGCGAACGCGAATCAAACCAACATGATAAAAGTGACTAGATGAAATTCTCATGTGTCCTCGAGAACGCTTTGCTTATTATAAGAGATATTTCTGGCCTGTCCTTTGCTACAAAAAGGATTGGGCTACCTTGCTGCACCTTAGTTACTATTGCTACTTGTCACTTGTTACAAATTATCTTGCTATCAAACTACTTGCTACCGATAATTTCAGTGCTTGCAGAAAATACCTTGCTGAAAACCGCTTGTCATTTCCTTCTGCTCCTCGTTGGGTTCGACACTCTTACTTATCGAAAGAACTACGATTGATCCCCTATACTTGTGGGTCATCACTCTCGTCCTTCGATCCAAAAGCTAGAATTTCGTTACAGTCAAGTGCAATATGTTTACTTCCATGAGACCCAAACTTCAAAAGTTTGGTATAGTTATGTGATATTCATGGAACTGAAAATAGTTCTCAGATACAAACAAAGGCTAAAAGATATGAGATATCTGATGTCTACTACACAACTTATTCTTGTTGACTCGTGTTGGGCCTCCAAGCACAGAGTTTTGTAGGACAGTAGCAATTTTCCCTCAAGTGGATGACCTAAGGTTTATCAATCCGTGGGAGGCGTAGGATGAAGATGGTATCTCTCAAACAACCCTGCTACCAAATACAAGAAATCTCATGCGTCCCCAACACACCCAATACAATGGCAAATTGTATAGGTGCACTAGTACGGCGAAGAGATGGTGATACAAGTGTAGTATGGATAGTAGAAATATTTTTTTATAATCTGAATAAATAAAAACAGCAAGGTAGCAAACGATAAAAGTGAGCACAAACGGTATTGCAATGCTTAAAAACAAGGCCTAGGGTTCATACTTTCACTAGTGCAATCTCTCAACAATGCTAACATAATTGGATCATATAACAATCCCTCAACGTGCGATAAAGAATCACTCCAAAGTTCCTATTAGCGGAGAACATAAGATAGAAATTGTTTGTAGGGTACGAAACTGTGACATCCCCCTGTATTAAGCATAGTGATCACCTCTTAATTATGCCAGGTCACCATGCTTAACAGTGCTTGATCATCATTTAGATCATATCTCATTTGAAATTCCAATTCAAAATGAAATTCAAATTTAAAGTAAAAATAAAAGTTATTCAAATCCAGGAACTAAAATATTCAAAATATTGCAAATAATCCAAAAGCAATTATAAAAATAAAGTCAACATTAATTGAATTAGTTAAATGACTCTAACATCCTAAAACAGAACCAAAACAGCAATATTTAATCCATTTTTATTTAATTAAAATTCAACTGAAAACATATGGACCCCAAACCATTTTCTGGCAGTGGTAAATATTGCACTGTATTTAATAAGCCAAGTCACATGTTTTACAAAACTCAAATTGGGGCTAAACATTTTGCTAAAAAGTAACTAGTTAAATTCCAGAAAAGAAAATGGGGAAGTCTACTGTGCACCTGGCCAATCATTTTGACTGTTCCAGGCCCAGCCCATCTGGCCGGCCTTTCGTCCTCCTCTCGTCGCCACTCGTGACCGAGCACGGCATCGCCGTCCACACTCGCCCGCCACGCGGATGTCGACAGCGAGGCGCTACCGGGCGTCTGGAGCGGATAAGGAGGCCCCGCGCACTCCCCTGGCAAACCCTAGCGCCTCTCCTCCCTCTCCCTTGCTTTCTCCCACCACACCCGACTCCGCCATGATCGGCCTCCACTAGAGCTCGCGGCCACCGCCACCGCCACGCCTCCCCGACGTGCCATCGGCCTCCCCGACGTCGGCTACCTCTCCTCCACCGCTCAACCGAAGCCTGGAAGCCTCACCGGCGCCGCCATCTTCTTCTCCGTCCTCGGATCGCCGCCGCACGCCGTCGTCGATTTCGTCGCCGTCGAGCCTCCCCCAAGCCCGCGTTGCACCTCTACGGGCTCCCCGTGAGCACCACCCCCTCTCCCCTCTCCTCTCTCTCTCTTGTTCGAGCCGTAGAGGCCGTCCCCGACGTGCCCGAGCGCATCGCCGCAGAGCTCGTCGCCGGCGAGCTCTCGGTGGCCTTTTGGTCACGCGGCCGTGCCCGTTAGATTCACCCGCACGCGTAGATGCACGCTAGCCTATCCATTTGACTCAGGCGCGCCCACGTCGCCGATTGCCCTCACGCGCGAGCGCCGCTGTCCGCCGCCGTGCTCGCCATCGCCGCTCCGGTGCGTCTCCAGCAAGGCCGACCCCACTAGTGGATGCGGCGTAGCTCCCGCTTCCGAACGCGCGAAGCCCCGCGGCAAATGGCCGCCCGTATGCGAGATCCGAGCTCGCCGGAGTTCCTCCGCCGCGCACGGGCTTGCCGGCGTGAATCCGGCGCCGGTGCCGATGTGGCTGCCACCTGGCGCCTCGGGCCCCACCGTTCAGCCACTGCCACTGGGCCCATTGACCCGGTCAAACACTGACTGGGCGGCCCCATGTCACTGACATGTGGGTCCCGCCTAATTTAGATAATTTAAAAAATAAGTAAAATTGTTAATTAAATGTTAATTATTATGTTAGTTAGATTAACCGCTAATAAGTCACTGACTAGTAGGGCCCACCCACTAATTAATCATTAGTTAGGTTAAATAAGTCCTAATTAACCTACTGTCTCACTGACAAGTGGGACCCACTGGTCAGGTTTGACCTGGCCCAGCCTGTTTGACCTGCTGACGTCATCATGACGTTCTGCTGACGTCACATTACACTGTTTCGGATACTTCAATTTAATAATTAAAATAAATCCAGAAATTCAGTAAAACTTTGATAATCATATAAAATAAACCGTAACTCGGATGAAAATAATTTATATATGAAAAATGGTCAGAAAAATATGAAGAATCCGATTATGCCACCCACATATCTGCCACACCTCTCTAACATGATGAACATGGAACTTTCCCCTCCGTTTCATCTGTCTGATAAATGACCGGAGTTGGTAAAACACCTCCAGATGTTTCCCGCTCCGACTAACTTGCGTAGTACTGCGTTAGGGCACTCCTCGAATAGCGTGCTGCCATGCCATGCATCTGTGATTGCATTTGTTGCTTGTATTTATTGTTTCTTCCCCCCTCTTCTCTCCGGTAGACTCCGAGATCGACGCTGCCCCTGAGATCGACTACGTCACCGACGAACCTGCTTCCTTTTCAGCAGAGCTTCCAGGCAAGCAACCCCCCTTGACGCATGCCTATATCACCTATTCTTTCTCCCTCCTGCTTGCATTAGAATTTGCTACTGCTATTGTTTTATCCTATTCTGATGCATAGCCTGCTTTTGTAACCTGCTGTTGCCACTTTACCTGTCATCCTAAACTTCTTAGTATAGGTTGGTTATCGCTCCATCAGTGGCCCTACACCCTTGTCAGTGTTGCCTTGCTTTACTACCGATGACTTGATCAATGAGATCGATGTGCCGAGACCGACGACAACACCGCACACCCCCTTAATTGTATGACTCTGCAGAGCCACTATCGAGTGACGAGGGTGATACCTCGTACTTCACTTCTGATGAGGGCTCTGTAGCATAGCTAATCGGTTGTGGCTATCGAGGGTGATTCCTCTTTCACCACCTCCGACGACGACTCTGTCATACAACCCCTCAAGAGGGAATCCATCGAGGGTGATTCCTTGGACTTCCCCCTTGATGACAAAGACACACGGTTGCCCTTACTGTTACTGCGGGACTGAAGGGACTGGCTGTACCACCCGGTAGAGGTGGACCTGAGATCCCGACAGCCCCCCTGGGAAGTCGGGTTGACCTGGAGGGCACCCGCAGAGACCGCCCTAGAGAGGGATGGGCCTGGCCCTTGTTGCACTTCCTCGAGACGGGACGATAGGAGTACTGATCGTCACCGCTAGCTCCTAATAATTCGCTAACGGATTTGGGTATTGATCTGAGATGGCCACTGGCCTATACGCACTACCACCACGTGGGATAATGGTTTAATGAGGCCCTCTATGCCGTATGTATCAGCCGAAAGCTTTGTCAGACGTCCAGTTCAACATTGCGGCATGGCTGGGCCGGCGCCATCCAGGACAGAGGTGGTGCCTGGACCCGCGTGTGCGCAACAACCCGGAGTGCAAAGGGCGATGGGCCCAAGACCCCTGAGCACTTAGGATGTAGACCGGCGGGGACCTCTCTGCTGAGCTCTAGGTAGGGCTGCGGTGTGTCAATCAGCCGAGGCCGGGCATGACCCGATAAAAGTGTGTCCGGCCAGAGTTAATCGAGCGTGTTGGGTAACAGTAGTGCACCCCTGCAGGGAAGATTATCTATTCGAATAGCCGTGTCCACGGTAACAGAACGCTCAGTGTTGTGTCCCAATCTACTACTACTTGAACTGGATACTTCTATTTAATTGGAAGCTCCGGGATCGCTTTCTCACAGGGAGTCGAGGAAGGATCTCTAGGCTTCGATTCAACATGCTTGCTACGTTAATTATGTACTAATCAACACTCTTCTAATGCTGCACGACGCTGAAGACGATGAAGATGCTAGTCTTCGATAGGCTAGGCCTTTCTCTCTATTCTGGCATTTCTGCAGTCCAGTCCACTCATACAGCCCTCCTTTGATAATGTTGCATAACTAGACTAGTTCTGATGTCAGTCTTGCGAGTACTTTGGATGAGTACTCACGGTTGCTTTGTTACTTCTTTTTCCCCCTACCCGATTGATGCGACCAGATGACGGAGCCCCGGAGTCAGCCGCCCCAGCCGACGATTGCTACTACAGTTCTGGAGGATCCTACTACTACGTGGAGACCGCCGACGACCAGGAGTAGATTCGGAGGCTCCCAGGCAGGAGGCCTTGCCTCTTTCGATCAGAGTCGATGTTTGTTTTCGCCTTCTTAAGGCATCTCTATTTTTCTTTTATATCTGTACTCAGATATCTGATGCTTTCGCTGACGCTTGTTGTCAAGCTTATGTATTCGAGCCCTCGAGGCCCCTGGCTTGTAATATAAAGCTTGTATTATTTTATTTGTGTCTAGAGTTGTGTTGTGATATCTTCAAGTGAGTCCCTAGGCTTGATCGTGTGCAATTGCGTGTATGATTAGTGCACGATTAAGTCGGGGGCGTCACAGGTTGGTATCAAAGCCGACTGCCTGTAGGAAGCCCCCTTTCCAACTCCTTGACCGAAGTTGAGTCTAGTCTTGACAAAACGATTTTACTAACATGGCTGTGTGGCTTACAGGCCCACGTTGCCACTGGGTGGCATTAGGATCTTTTATTCCTCATCTTTACTCTGGGACTCTGAATTCTCTTCTTTTTGGGTTAAATGATTTTGCTAACACTGACATTAGGTTCTCGTACTCACATTCACCCGGAGAGCTGGATTCTCTGCAATTACTCTTTTCCATTGATCTGATTATTCTGATAATCACATTTTCTTTTCCATTGGTCTGTTTAACCTTTCTCTCCAAGTTATATTATACTTCTCATTGTCATTTGACAATCCTGAATTTCCTCTGTTTCAGATGGATCGCCTGTGTCCGCCGCGCCCTGCGACGCAGCTTGTGCTTCGCACTTGAGCTCGTGATGCGACTGGTTTTCCAGCTGTCCTGATCGCCCTCCTGACCAGACTGGGCTACCGCTGGTACCCCGAGTAAATGGTTTACGAAGATTTCCGCGAGTTCAACCAGGAGCAGTTCCATGCTGATGTTCGTATCTTTGATCAGCGGGACGACTCCAACACTGAGTTGCACACTTTTCACGGTATCGGCGTGATGATTGAGATGGCAGTCCATGATGCTGCCCATTGTGCTGTCACACGTCTTCGTGGCGAGCATAGTCGCTTGGATGCCTCTGAGTTCAGATACATTCCGTATGCCCCTGTTGGGGATGATACCAGATACTACACAGCTGTCTGTGCCCCTTACGAGCGTCGTCGATACGACCCACATGTTTTGATTCAGTGCACTCAGGCTCTGGATCGCGCAGCCCAGGCTCTTGCCGTGGAGTTGTTTGCCACTCGAGCACGTCTCTACGATGCTATGACACAGTTGCTGCCAGCTGTTCGTGCAGGGATACATCCAGAGTACATCCTTTACCCGCGCAGTACTCAGATGCCGGCAGCCATCGATTGGCCTGCTGTTGGAGGTCACGCACCTGCATGTGGACCTCTTCTCCCAGTTCGAGACCGGGTTCTGCATCAGAGTGCACACAGAGAGTAGGACTTTTCTGCCATGAGCACTCATCGTCCACACCTGCAGTTACCCCGTTTCAGTGGTTTTCCCCGACGTTGATGTAGCCTTTGCTATGTCCCGTTGTTGTATTCCTCACCACGTGCCTGCACGCCGCCTAGCATGTCTAGCTGTTTAATTTTTTTAACTTATGCTGTCCGCATGTAACCGACTTTGTGTATGGATCTGTATGTCTTAATTGACTACTGTTATGTATCTATTGCACTACTTATTCATTGTCGTGTTACATCATGCTTGTCTCTAAACCCTTGCGGTTGTTTTTACTAAACTATACCTGTTAAAATTTTAGCAGGATGGTTAGACCAGGTGGTCGTGGTCGTGGCCGTGCTGCCAACGATCCACCCCCGCCAGACTATATGGCAGCTATGATGGAGCAATTCGAGCTGAACCATCAGTTCATGACTGGAATCATGGCTCAGTTCCCAAATCAGAAAGCTCGGAATCAGCAACCTATCCCAATAACTCTGCAGGAGTTTGTGCATCTCAGCCCTACTATTTTCCGCAACTCTGAACAGCCACTGGATGCTGATGACTGGCTCCGTGACATCGCTTTCGAGATGGAGTCTGCCAATGTCGCCCCTGACAACCTTGTCACCTTCGCGTCCTACTTCTTGAAGTGCCCCGCTGCTCAATGGTGGTCCACCCACAGGCACTCACTACCTGCTGAGACAGTTGTTACCTGGATCGAGTTTCAGACTGCTTTCTGTGCCCGTTACATCCCTCAGGGAATCATGGACCGGAAGAAAACAGACTTTCGCAACCTCACTCTGGGCAATAAAACTGTCGAAGCTTCTCAGCGGGAATTCCTTGAATTATCTCGCTATGCTGAGGAAGACATTGCTACTGATGCTCGTAGACAGGAGAAATTCCGTAATGGACTCCACCCCGACCTCAAGCTTGCACTTGCTGCCCAAGACTTCACTGACTTCGCCACTCTCGTGAACAAGGCTATCCAGGTTGAGACAGCTCAGGTGGAACACAAGAAAGCCAGCAAGCGCCACCAGGACGTTGGCTCATCTTCGGGCTCGTCCTCGCAAAAGCGTCGTATCTGGATTCCACACAGCATGTACCATCCCACTACACCTCAGGCTCCAATGCCTCGAGCTCCCACTCCCCGTCCCGATAATGGGCTCTGCTTCAAGTGTGGCTGTGGCACCCCGGCTCAGAGAGACCGGAACACCCCGTATTCCAGTCCAGAGATCACGTCTTCTGGAATACGGCACTGCTTGGCATAGAACAAATCAGCTCTTTATTACAAATAACACGGGTACAAAGGTTCTGAAGGCACGAAGGTTACAGGGGCACGGCGACACTTTGCCTGCTCAGATAGCTCTATGCTAGCAGCGAGACATCTCGAAGCGGAATAAATCCTAACAGCGGAACAATGACGGTGGTGAACTCCACTCCGCAGGGACTCTGGCTGGGATGTATCCTAGACCGCAACCTCGGGGTCCTCGACAAACAAGCAATCACAGCATCACCTGCAATCTGGCATGACACGCCAGGTGAGTACTTTGAATGTACTCGCAAGCTCACAGCAACCAAAGCAATCAAGACATACAACATCATGGCATTTACACGTTAATCATTAAAGATGAACACGATACTACTAGAACAACATGAGCATGTTAGCAACAAGAGCATGGCAACAACATGGGCATGGCAACAACATGAGCATGCCATGTACATATAATTCATGGTATGAACAGGATCATACTAGCACTAGAATGCAAGGGGGGCGACGTTTAAGGTCTCATGGACCAACTTACTCTGCTCGGAGGTTATCTCGTAACCACAAACTTACCATCGTGATCATCACACGATCACCTCAGGATCAACCAAGCTCGGTATCAACTATACCATCGTGATCATCACATGACCACACGGAGCTTGATCTATACATGTGATCATCGCATGACCACATAAAGATCAACCAACTTCTTTCTCATGAAACCGGGGTTGTTTATTATTCAGATTATTATTACTGTTGACCCACAGTGTGACCTACTACGAACTGTGTCCATGACCGAGGACGCGGCTATCGATAGATTATACACTCTACAGTGGTTAGTACACTGTACCCACACTACGGAACTCATGGCCTCGTGCTCCCATTCGGGTGGACCAACGACATTCCGACAAAACCAATCTATTGCATGACACTCTCCCGGCCACTCCGACAAACTCCCCTTTGGGCTATGTCCTGGGTGACCCTGATGTCAACATGTGACATCCGCCACCTCTGTGGCTGCCACCGTCGTGGCCAAACATAAACATCGTCCCAAACGGGGACCTTGGTACCATCAAAACTCGGGTCCTCAAGGCTATGGTAGCCTACCTGATCAGGGTAGCGCGCACCCATAACCTTCCCTCGTAGGAGGCACCGGCGAGAGGCATGACAATAGACCACATTAGGGCCTCCCCATCCAGGCAAGTGTGGTTGCACTGGTGAGCTCGATTCGGTGGCACCATGACTCAGCCAACAGATTTGTTCAAGTTCGATTAATGTCAGGTTCAACTTGAATGGTGATGAGCTGAGTCATAACAACATAATGAAATAGCAATGCACATGAGCATGATATCAGTGTAACCATGGATGGGCAACATAACTATTTAACAACATAGCATCGACAATGATAACTCATTTAGTCTACAGGACGCAGATGATCATGGCATAATGACGATCATGAATATAACAAGTATTTTCATATCAAACCCTAACTACTCATGTGAGCATAACATTATCACTAGCATCGGAAATGATTACAAGAATGAAACATGATAATAATAACGTTAGCAATTGATCATTTCACTTACTAGATGAAAATGAGCATGGCATAAGCAATGAGCATGGATTCACAAGCATATACATAGCATTCACAAAATAATTAAATGAACAAACAATTTTTAAATATTTCAGTGGAAACCATGGCTACTGCAATGCCATCATGCAAGTGGCTATTGTGGCTTGCCTGGGGATGAAGGATTCACCGGGGAGAGGTGCGATGAACTCGCGGAAAGAATCGCCGGAAAAGTTTCCCTCTCGGCGGAGCTGTTTTAAGGGCAAGGGCAAAATGGTCATTTTCACAGCGTGACAACATCATGAAAATTATACCATCGGAACGGGCTCGACGAACTGAGATCGTGGGCATTGAAATCACCTGAATTGGAGTCACGGTTGCGGAGTTACGGCCGTTCGTTCGCTAGGCAGAAATTTAAATAAGAATTATTCATTTCTGGCCTTAATGGACGAACGTCCGCAATTTAACTGTTTCGGCCGGCTGTGTTAAAACAGAAAGCGCCTTTGCCGAAATACGCTTTCAATGCAGTGAAAGCGTATTACCACCCGAAGAAGCAAAGAGTACGCTTTCGTTAAACGAAAGCGCACTTATGAAAATCCGTCTCCGCTTATAATCCCGCGGGCCCGGAGTCAACTCTCCGGTGCGGCTGACCGGTGGGACCGAAGGAGAGGCGAGGCCCGCCTGGCCAGCTGGGCAGGGTCAACGTCTTCGTCTTCCTTCTGCCCATGCTCGGCCGGAGCAGAGGCGGACTCCGGCGACGGCAGCCGGCGGCTCCAGCCACCATTCGAGTCGTGCGGCATACCGGCGTGCTCAGGGGCTCGAGCTACACCCGCATGTACCACTCACACTCGCCGGGGAGGTCTGGGTGGAGCAGAGCATCGGCCACGGCGGACGGCGACGTCGGCCGAATTCAGCCACCGCGCCACGAGTCGCCGGAGAGGGAGGGAAGCTGCGGGTAGGCTCTAGGGGGCTCAGGAGGGCCTCTGGTGGAGAGAGGAGGAGGAGAGGGATTCGGCATTGAGCGAATTTTGGAGGGAGAGGGCTACGGCCATGGCGGCCATTGGAGGGCAGGAGCTACTCCGGCGATGGGTATAGGGGTCGGGGAGGGAGCTGGGACGAAGGGGAAGAGGATGGAGAGCTCGGGAGGCCTCGGGGCGGCTTAAATAGTCGAGGAGGAGGGGCGCGGGCCGGATGCTGCCTCCACTGAATGGGCGAGCTCCGGCGAGGAGGCCTGGCGCGCGTGCAATCTTGGGCGGCGACGGGATAGAGTCGGGCCATGGCGCGGTAATGCAGGGAAGGCAGGGCACGCGTGGACGGGGCAGTCAGGCACGTGCGGCCACTGGTCCCGCGTGCACCCGAGCTTTGGCTCAGTCCGGCGAGCTCCTAGCGGGGGAGGGCGAACCAGAGAGTCGAGGGCGAGCTGGGGAAGGACTGCGGCAAGGCGAGGTGGCGCACGGAGGAGGTTTGGGCGGCGGCAGAGCGGGTCCGGGTGCCAGAGCGCGCTGTTGGCCTGCAGAGCACGCGCTCTGTACCTGGTCACCGCATGCAATGGCAATAGGAGGGCTCCAGTGCATGGCTACTGGTGTCTAGCGCGTTGTCCTTCCTGGATGGGCCCTACTAGAAGTGATAGCTCGACTAAAGACACTTTGTGCTGATGGGACACTTCGACAAAAGTTTGCTGTTGCAAACTTAGGCATGAAGTGGTGATCAACTGAAATGAGATAAGAGCTAAAAAGATGTCACAGAGGTTTAGGGTAGGAAGGACTACCATCCTGTGGATTTTGATGGGATTTGGACCAATATTTGACATAGTTGCTTTGCAACTGCAATAACTGGTCCAGAAACTTGGTTAGGAAGTAGTACTCACATAGATGCATGGATTGAGCTTAAATGTTGTGTAGGATTATTATTTGGGCATATGAAGGTACCATAAAAATTTCATCCCAATTGGATGAATAAAAATGGTACTTTCTTCACAATGCTCCACACTGGACAGAAACTTGGGGGGAATTTTGTGGAGAAAATGGCTTGACAAAATAATGTGAATTTTGGGATGCTCAAATGATATAGGTATGTTTAGGTCCTGGATTAATTTCAGAATTTTTGAAGCAATATAAAATATAGTTGCTTCACAAACTGAAATTGTGACCAGAAACCAAGATTTGAAGGTGTGCTCAGATATATTATTGGATGGATATGAAATTTGGTGGAGAGTTATGATTTGACCATATAAATGATATACCAAAATTTCAACTCATTTGGGTAAGCCTAGCTAGTACTTCCTTCACAAAGCTTCTCTCTCGACAGAAACTTTGGGAATTTGCTGAGGAAGATTTACTAGGTAAATGAAGTTAAATTTTGTCATGTGGCAATGATTTGGATGTGAAATAGTGCCCAAAAATTTTGAGGGCAATCAAGAAAAGATAAATAGCACTTCCTTCACAAAGTGCCATTCTGGCCAGAATTGAAAATGAATATTCCTGAATTATTTTTGAACTAGGCAAGGATGGGTTTTGGCATATTCGTGGGAGGTATGATCCAAAGAATTTATGAGAATTTTGTGGAAGACAGAAATATAGGTTGCTTCACGACCTAGGGCAAACAGTGCTATTCCTTTAATAGAAAAAGGAATATTCCCAATAAGTAAATATTGGTGTTGGGCTAAGATGGAAATGACATGGCCTTGGGATAGATTTGAGAATGACAAGCCACTAGGAAGTGGCAGGAGAGAAGATTTTTCCAGGTTTCCAGACCACATAGCCACGGAAAAAGAACTCCAAATAAAAATTCGAAGAAATCCAAAAGAAAAAGAAAGGGCCAAAAATCGGGGTGTTACAGTGGCCGTCCAGGTCACCGTTCCAGAGAATGTCCTCAGAACCAGAATCAACTTGCACTTCCCCCTGCTGGCCATGGATATGGCCGTGGCAACAACCAGCCCCGCAACAACAATGCCAGGCCTTCTTACGGTCGTGGTCAAGCTTACCATGTTGATCTGAATGAAGCTCAGGATCAGCTTGCTACCGTGGACGGTAATATCCTTGTTCACTCAGTACCACCTCCTATTTTAAATAATTCAGGAGCGTCGCATTCTATTTACGCTAAAATACTTTGCATTCACGCATGTCGTTAGATGTGAACCGTTGCACAATCCGATAATGGGAAGTTCTCCCGTGGACCCATAAACCACTGCTCCACAGGATCGAAACCTGACTCTCCTATATATCCTTGATCCCGAAGATGCCCCGTACCCCCGACCTACTCCTTTCTACCTCCTGAATTGTCGGGACGATAATTTCTTTTAGAGGAGGAGAATTGTGACATCCCCCTGTATTAAGCACAGCGATCACCTCTTAATTATGCCAGGTCACCATGCTTAACAGTGCTTGATCATCATTTAGATCATATCTCATTTCAAATTCCAATTCAAAATGAAATTAAAATTTAAAGTAAAAATAAAAGTTATTCAAATCCAGGAACTAAAATGTTCATAATATTGCAAATAATCCAAAAGCAATTATAAAAATAAAGTCAACATTAATTGAATTAGTTAAATGACTCTAACATCCTAAAACAGAACCAAAACAGCAATATTTAATCCATTTTTATTTAATTAAAATTCAACTGAAAACATATGGACCCCAAACCATTTTCTGGCAGTGGTAAATATTGCACTGTATTTAATAAGCCAAGTCACATGTTTTACAAAACTCAAATTGGGGCTAAACATTTTGCTAAACAGTAACTAGTTAAATTCCAGAAAAGAAAATGGGGAAGTCTACTGTGCACCTGGCCCATCATTTTGACTGTTCCACGCCCATCCCATCTGGCCGGCCTTTCGTCCTCCTCTCGTCGCCGCTCGTGACCGAGCACGGCATCGCTGTCCACGCTCGCCCGCCGCGCGGATGTCGACAGCGAGGTGCTACAGGGCCTCTGGAGCAGATAATGAGGCCCCGCGCACTCCCCTGGCAAACCCTAGCGCCTCTCCTCTCTCGCCCTCGCTTTCTCCCGCCACACCCGACGCCGCCATGATCGGCCTCCACTAGAGCTCGCGGCCACCGCAACCGCCACGCCTTCCCGACGTGCCATCGGCCTCCCCGACGTCGGCTACCTCTCCTCCACCGCTCAATCGAAGCCGGGAAGCCTCACCGGCGCCGCCATCTTCTTCTCCTAACTCGGATCGCCGCCGCACGCCGTCGTCGATTTCGTCGCCGTCGAGCCTCCCCCGAGCCCGCGTTGCACCTCTACGGGCTCCCCGTGAGCACCACCCCCTCTCCCCTCTCCTCTCTCTCTTTCGTTCGAGCCGTAGCGGCCGTCCTCGATGCGCCCGAGCGCATCGCCGCAGAGCTCGTCGCCGGCGAGCTCTCGGTGTCCTTTTGGTCACACGGTCGTGCCCATTAGATTCACCCGCACGCATAGTTGCACGATAGCCTATCCATTTGGCTCAGGCGCGCCCACGTCGCCGATTGCCATCACGCCTGAGCGCCGCCGTCCGCTGCCGTGCTCGCCGTCGCCGCTCCGGTGCATCTCCGGCAAGGCCGACCCCACCAGTGGATGCGGCGCAGCTCCCGCTTCTGAACGCGCCAAGCCCCGCGGCAAATGGCCGCCCGTACGCGAGATCCGAGCTCGCCGGAGTTCCTCCGCCGCGCATGGGCTTGCCGGCGTGAATCCGGCGCCGGTGCCGACATGACTGCCACCTGGCGCCTCGGGCCCCACCGCTCAGCCACTGCCACTGGGCCCATTGACCCTGTCAAACGCTGACAGGGCGGCCCGATGTCACTGACATGTGGGTCCCGCCTAATTTAGATAATTTTAAAAATAAGTAAAATTGTTAATTAAACATTAATTATTCTGTTAGTTAGATTAACCGCTAATAAGTCACTGACTAGTAGGGCCCACCCACTAATTAGTCATCAGTTAGATTAAATAAATCCTAATTAACCTACTGTCTCACTAACAAGTGGGACCCGCTGGTCAGGTTTGACCTGGCCCAGCCGGTTTGACCTGCTGACGTCATCATGACGTTCTGCTGATGTCACATTACACTGTTTCGGATAATTCAATTTAATAATTAAAATAAATCCAGAAATTCAGTAAAACTTTGAAAAATCATATAAAATAAACCGTAACTCGGATGAAAATAATTTATATATGAAAAGTGGTCAGAAAAATATGAAGAATCCGATTATGCCACCGACATATCTGCCACACCTCTCTAACATGATGAACATGGAACTTTCCCTTCCGTTTCATCTGTCCGATAAATGCCCGGAGCAGGTAAAACACCTCCAGATGTTTCCCGCTCCGACTAACTTGCGTAGTACTGCGTTAGGGCACTCCTCGAATAGCGTGGTGCCATGCCATGCATCTGTGATTGCATTTGTTGCTTGTATTTATTGTTTCTTCCCCCCTCTTCTCTCCGGTAGACTCCGAGACCGACGCTGCCCCTGAGATCGACTACGTCACCGACGCCCTTGCTTCCTTTTCAGCAGAGCTTCAAGGCAAGCAACCCCCCTTGACGCATGCCTATATCACCTATTCTTTCTCCCTCCTGCTTGCATTAGAATTTGCTACTGCTATTGTTTTATCCTATTCTGATGCATAGCCTGCTTTTGTAACCTGCTATTGCCACTTTACCTGTCATCCTAAACTGCTTAGTATAGGTTGGTTATCGCTCCATCAGTGGCCCTACACCCTTGTCAGTGTTGCCTTGCTTTACTACCGATGACTGACCACAACACCGCACACCCCCTTAGTTGTATGACTCTGCAGAGCCACTATCGAGTGACGAGGGTGATACCTCGTACTTCACTTCTGATGAGGGCTCTGTAGCATAGCTAATCGGTTGTGGATATCGAGGGTGATTCCTCTTTCACCACCTCCGACGACGACTCTGTCATACAACCCCTCAAGTGGGAATCCATCGAGGGTGATTCCTCGGACTTCCCCCTTGATGACAAAGACACACGGTTACCCTTACTGTTACTGCCGGACTGAAGGGACTGGTGGTACCACCCGGTAGAGGTGGACCTGAGATCCCGACAGCCCCCCTGGGAAGTCGGGTTGACCAGGAGGGCACCTGCGAGTTAATTACGAGGCGCAGCCGGGCAGGTAGAGACCGCCCTAGAGAGCGATGGGCCTGGCCCTTGTTGCACTGCCTCGAGACGGGACGATAGGAGTACTGATCGTCACCGCGAGCTCCTAATAATTCGCTAACGGATTTGGGTATTGATCTGAGATGGCCAATGGCCTATACGCACTACCACCACGTGGGATAATGGTTTAATGGGGCCCTCTACGCCGTATGTATCAGCCGAAAGCTTTGTCAGACATCCAGTTCAGCATTGCAGCACGGCTGGGCCTGCGCCATCCAGGACAGAGGTGGTGCCTGGACCCGCGTGTGCGCAACGACCCGGAGTGCAAAGGGCGATGGGCCCAAGACCCCTGAGCACTTAGGATGTAGACCGGCGGGGACCTCTCTGCTGAGCTCTAGGTAGGGTTGTGGTGTGTCGATCAGCCAAGGCCGGGCATGACCCGATAAAAGTGTGTCCGGCCAGAGTTAATCGAGCGTGTTGGGTAACAGTAGTGCACCCCTGCAGGGAAGATTATCTATTCGAATAGCCGTATCCACGGTAACAGTACGCTCAGTGTTGTATCCCAATCTACTACTACTTGAACTGGATACTTCTATTTAATTGGAAGCTCCGGGATCACTTTCTCGCAGGGAGTCGAGGAAGGATCTCTAGGCTTCGATTCAACATGCTTGCTACATTAATATGTACTAATCTACACTCTTCTAATGCTACACGACGCTGAAGACGATGAAGATGCTAGTCTTCGATAGGCTAGGCCTTTTTCTCTATTCTGGCATTTCTGCAGTCCAGTCCACTCATACAGCCCTCCTTTGATAATGTTGCATAACTAGACTAGTTATGATGTCAGTCTTGCGAGTACTTTGGATGAGTACTCACGGTTGCTTTGCTACTTCTTTTTCCCCCTACCCGATTGCTGCGACCAGATGACGGAGCCCCGGAGTCAGCCGCCCCAGCCAACGATTGCTACTACACTTCTGGAGGATCCTACTACTACGTGGAGACCGCCGACGACCAGGAGTAGATTCGGAGGCTCCCAGGCAGGAGGCCTTGCCTCTTTCGATCAGAGTCGATGTTTGTTTTCGCCTTCTTAAGGCATCTCTGTTTTTCTTTTATATATGTACTCAAATATCTGATGCTTTCGCTGACGCTTGTTCTCAAGCTTATGTATTCGAGCCCTCGAGGCCCCTGGCTTGTAATATAAAGCTTGTATTATTTTATTTATGTCTAGAGTTGTGTTGTGATATCTTCAAGTGAGTCCCTAGGCTTGATCGTGTGCAATTGCGTCTATGATTAGTGCACGATTAAGTCGGGGGCGTCACAGAAACCACCTCAAAGTTATCCTTTCCGATCAATCTATTGAGCCATTCCTATAAGTGTCACAAACAGCCCTAGAGTTCGTACTAAAATAACACCATATGATACACATCAACCAACTCTAATGTCACCTAGATACTCCAATGTCACCACTAGTATCCGTGAGTTGATTATACGATATGCATCAAACAACTTCATAATCATAATATTCAATCCACACAAAGAACTTCAAGGAGCACCCCAAAGTTTCTATCGGAGAAAAGATAATGAAAACGTGCATCAACCCCTGTGCATAGATTACCTCAGTGTCACCGCGGGAATCTGCTAGTTGAGTGCCAAAACATATATCAAGTGAATCAATATAATACCCCATTGTCACCACGGGTATTCATATGCAAGACATACATCAAGTGTTCTCAAATCTAAAATATTCAATCCGACAATAACAAAACCTCAAAGGGAAAAGATTTGATTCATCACAAAAAGGATAGAGAGGGAAGAAACACCATATGATCCAACTATATTAACAAAGCTCGCGGTACATCAAGATCGTGCCAAATCAAGAACACGAGAGAGAGAGATCAAACACATAGCTACTAGTACATACCCTCAGCCCCGAGGGTGAACTACTCCCTCCTCGTCATGGAGACCGCCGGGATGATGAAGATGGCCTCCGGTGATGCTTCCCCCCTCCGGCAGGGTGCCGGAAAAGGGCTGTAGATGAGATCGTGGAGGTATAGAGGCTTGCGGCGGCGTAAAAACTCATCTAGGTTAACTTTTGGGGGTTTCTGAATATATATGATTTTTTAGCGTTGGAATCGCGGAAATTGGTGCCACAGGGGGCCCACGAGGCACCACGGTGCGCCTGGGGGGGTGGCGCGCCCAGGTGGCTTGTGGGGCCCCTGTGGCTCTTCTGCTGCTCCCCCGAAGCTTCCTGGGTCTGTTTTCTTCCAGAAAAAATCGTCAAAAAGTTTCGCTGCATTTGGACTTCATTTGATATGGATTTTCTGGAAAACCAAAAACAAGCAGAAAACAGCAACTGGCACTGGGCACTAGGTCAATATGTTAGTCCATAAAAATCATATAAAAGCCGTATAAAAGTGCACCAAAATCATACAAAACTATAATAAACATGGCATGAATACTTCATAAATTATAGATACGTTGGAGACGTATCAGCATCCCCAAGCTTAATTCCTACTCATTCTCAAGTAGTTAAATGATAATAGAAATAATTTATGAAGTGTGAATGCTAGCATAGTGCATAAGTTTGATCAATGATAATTCCAATCACTTTTTTCTAGCATCATTATATATCATAAATAGTAGCTCATCTCATAAAACTTCTCTTGATCAAGTAGCAAGCTATTCACATGTTAAACTATAGACCATAAACTTTCTTGAAAACTAACAAACTATGTTTTCAGTCATCAAACAATTGCAATTCATCTTATTTTCAGGAAGGGTCTATGTAAGAGCTTTGATTTAGCAAATTCGACATACTCAAGTATCATTTAGTCTTCCATGATTGCTGACACTCAAAGCATATTTTTAGAACAAACTATTTCTGTCAAACACATAGGAAGATAGGGGCTTAATGTTTTGCCTCCCAACTTATTTATCTCATGGATAATGTCAACAATAATAACTCATGATCGCCTATATTCAACTGGATATATGTGCCTGGATCATTCCCTACCACATGATGCTTGCCCACTAGAGAATAAATAGAGCGGAATAGGGATGAACATTACTGACTCTTACATAAAAGTAAATATAGAAAAGTAAATACAGAAAATTAAAAGATAGGCCCTTCGTAGAGGGAAGCAGAGGTTGTCATGCGCTTTTTATTTTTGGATGTGCAAGCCCTTAATGCAACGGAACGTCACGTTATTTTGCCCCTTGTGATAGCAACCTTTATTATGCTGTCCGTCGCTTTTATTTCTTGACCATCACAAGTTCGTACAACGCTTATTTTCCCTTGCACTAAAAGATCATACATATTTTAGGAGCAATTTTTTTTCCTTTTTGCACCGATGACAACTTACTTGAAGGATCTTATTCAATCCATAGGTAGATATGGTGGACACTCATGGCAAGAAACTGGGTTTAAGGGTTTTTGGATGCACAAGTAGTATCTCTACTTAGTACGAATTTTTGGCTAGCAAAAGATCCTAAGCAAGCACCACATGTTAGAGGATCCATGACAATATAACTTCTATGTGAATATAAACAAACATAACTCATTAAGTTGTCTTCCTTGTCCAACGTGAACTACTTGGTCAAGCTTGAAAATAATTAATGGGGGCTCACAATCATAGATGATGTCCAAGATAGTATATTTATATGTGAAATTTCTCTTCCTTCAAAATTCTTTCATGAATTGTTCAAGTGACCAATGCTATGTTTGTTAACTTTCAATAAATTTTACCACCTATACTTCTTGTATGTGAAGTCACTACTCCCCATGGGACAAGCATATGAAGCATATAAATTTCAACTTTATGATATTCAATTCATTTCAAAAATTTACTCATAGGATATAAGTGAAGAACAAGAGTAAATGACAAACTACTCCAAAAAGATATAAGTGAAGACCAAATGAGTAGTTAAGTAAATAGGTAGCTATGTGAGGACTCTCTCTCATTTAAAAAAATTCAGAACTTAAGTATTTTATTCAAACAGTAAAGAAAACAAAATAAAATGACATTCCAAGAATAGCACAACTCATGTGAAGAAGCAAAAACTTAGGCTCAACCAAGACTAACCGATAATTGTTGATGAAGAAAGGTGGGATTCCTACCGGGGCATCCCCAAGCTTAGATGCTTGAGACTTCTTAAAATATTATATTGGGATGCCTTGGGCATCCCCAAGCTTGAGCTTTTGTGTCTCCTTAATTCCTCTCATATCACGGTTTCCCTAAATCTTAAATACTTCATCCACACAAAACTCAACAAGAACTTGTGAGATAAGTTAGTATAAATCAACTCAAAACCTTAACATTCTCTACTGTAGCAAATTACTAAAATTATAATTAAACATTGCATACTAAATTCCTCTGCATATTTAATACTCCTATCCACAAATAGAAACATTAAACAAGCAACATATGCAAACAATGCAACTATAACCGAAATCTACCAAAACAGAACAGTCTGTAAAGGGGGAATAAGAATTCATACTTCCCTAACTCCAAAAATTCTCAAAAATTACGAAGTGACAGAGAACTCATGCATGCTTGCTGTGTAAAAATTTCAGATTTTTATCATGTTCTGACTATTCAGGAATATTCTGAACATAACAGAAAACTTTCTGTTTTCAAACAGCAACACATAAACTTGCAAACTGGGCATGGTAAAGGCTATAATTGGCATTTTATTGACCTAAAAGATAAAAAAAAAATGATTATTGATAGCAGCAAGCAAATCTCAAAAAAATAAAATGACGCTCCAAGCAAAACTCATATTATGTGACGAATAAAAATATAGCTTCAAGTGAGGTTACCGATAATGTTGAAGACGAAAGAGGGGATGCCTTTCGGGGCATCCCCAAGCTTAGTTGCTTGGGTCTTCCTTGAATATTACCTTGGGGTACCTTGGGCATCCCCAATCTTAGGGTCTTGCCGCTCCTTATTCTCCTCATATCGATATCTCACCCAAAACTTGAAAACTTCAATCACACAAAACTTAACGGAACTTCGTGAGATAGGTTAGTATGATAAAAATAAATCATCCACTTAGGTACTGTCGAGACAAGATTCATAATTGTTCTCACATAATTCCTACTGTATTCTATCATTTCCACAATTTATATTACTAAATATAAGCTATGGAAACACTAAAACAAGCAAACTATGCATCGAAAACAGAATCTGTCAAAAATAGAACAGCGTGTAGTAAGCGATTTAAAACCCATACTTCTGTACCTCGAAAAATTCTGAAAAATTAGAACAACGTAACCAATTTGTAACCCAATGCTCTGTAAAAATTTCAGAATTTTCACACGCACCAGTACGGAATAGAAATTCCAGCACTGAACGCAAAAGTTTCTGTTTTTGCACAGAATCGAATCAACAAGTATCCACACTATCCCAAAGGCTTTACTTGGCACATTATTGAAAGAAAGCATATAAAACATGATTACTACAGTATCTTAATCATGTGGACACACAAAAATAGTAGGTACAAATATTGGGTTGTCTCCCAACAAGCGCTTTTCTTTAATGCCTTTTAGCTAGGCATCACAACACCACAACACTGATGTAACGGCAGGAAAACTGCCGGGAGAAGTCTTTTTAAAGGGCAGTTAAACTGCCGGGATAGGAGTTCTCCCGGCAGATAGAACTGCCACGAGAACGGCTGCCGGGGACTCCTTGTCCCGGCAGATAAACTTCTCCCGGCAGTTTTTCTGCCCTTACTCCTGTATTTGCCGGCAGTCCATTTTCTCCCGGCAGATTGGGCGTAGCACGTGAAACTACAATTGCCGGCAGTCCAACTGCATGTACGAGCATGTTTACCCGGCAGTTATTGTGCCGCACATTGATTTCACTAGCAAATGTTCTAGGCATCCATATTATGTAATATCCATTCAATATATATGTCTAGGCAATAAGGAAATATCACACAATTTATACATGCACTTCTATCAAAGTACATATAGGCCTCGTCGAAGACCTTAAAGTTCATTTGATAAACATAACGGCCATATATATATAAGGAGGTTGTGCCACAAAGAGTACATATATATGTTTGCCACACAGCCAAAACAAAGTAGTACCACAAGAGGAGGTTTACATATGTTTCTAGATGTGTGCCAACCAAAATGAGCTTACCAACCCCCAAAATGAGCAGATCAAGTCTCAAGGTTCAACAAACTAACATATGACATTATCACTCCACCAACTCAATTGTAGGTATTCCAAATGTTCAGCAGCTTGAAGATCTTCCAAACCTTAGTGAACTTGTGTACCATTGGAAACCTGCAATAGATTGGAAGATGTTACATACATCAGTTGCATTCAGAACTTAAGGAAGATGTTACAACAATCACATACAACAGCTGCATATGTTCTAAAATATAGAGCAACCAGTAACATCTCGAGTAATCTTATATAGTAGAGAACATTTCCTGGACATCCACATGTCCATTTTTTATCATCTTAACAGTAGCAAGCTTATCTTGCTTCTCATCAAAATGTAGTGTGCAAAATATTAACAGGAAGATGTTACAACAATCACATACAACAGCAGCAAGCTTATCTTCTCATCCAAATATAGTGTGCAAGTCTGTACAAATATTAACAGTAACGGTGCGCCTATCTTGTATAGCAGAAGTGAGGCTATTCCTGTACCAAAGTAAAGAGAACGGAATTATTGACCATTTTGATTGTTTTCTACATTTTGAAACACAAGCACGAGGCCACAATCACACACTAAACATTACAGAAGTGCATTTTGAAACTACAGTACTGTACAAGCACATATGCAAAGTTACAGCAGGTTGAATAAACATTTGTTATTCATGTACCAAAGAGAACAGTACCAAAGGGAACAGTTGGTTGAATAACAATATTTATTGGTTCACTTTCCTACATCTCGCACAAGTTGAATTAGCCTAGAAAATTAAACCAAGGCTTTCTACATACAAACAAACAAACAAGCTGATATACTTCATGTACATGAAAGAAAGAGGATCCTCCAGTTATGATAAATTAAAAATGAATCAAATTAAAGTTGTGAGCATGGAATCCAATGAAAATCATTTCTTTAAATGGCAGGGCCTATCGTTTACATGAAAGAAAGAGGATCCAATTAAAATTGTAATGGATGAAAATAAGTACTGTAGGAGTATGTTTTTTTATAGCTGTAGGTGTATCTATATGTACAGAAGTTAATCATTATCCTTGCGAGATCAGAGTAACTAGATTTATTCAATTGATCTATCTAGAAATTCATGGTTGATGGACACAAAAGTAGGCTTCTAGAGAACTATAATGATCTGTTTAAATTACAAATTGAGCCATTGACTTATTACCTCAGCTTGCTTGTGGTCGCATTGCTGCATTTGCCATTGACTTATCCACTTCCAACTGCATACATAGAAGCAAAAGAGTTTTAAGCAATCAACCATGATAGTCATTGTAAATTTAATCATAAGAACCTAAGCTTACATGCTTGTAAGGCCATGCAATATATCGCCCTTGAGCTTGCCCCATGGTTGTCATGTTCCCAACACCACGAGGTAGTATAGCATCCCTTTTTATTACATAGTTCACGACGACCTTACAATATTCAGAGCCAAGCTCCTGACCACCTACCTCCTCTCTCCGATCAATTGATAGAATGGTAGCTTTTGCCACTGGGCTACAATGGTCCCGATAAACATTATAGAGTATCACATCCCTTCCTTTCTGAGAAATCATGAAAAAGAAGTCAGATAAGCGGAAGTGGTTCTTTTTCATCCAAAAAACTAAAGAACAACAAAGTATTCTTGATTCTCAAGTTTGTTAGATCAACAAATATAGTTAATATGTTCAGCAATTTTGTTTTGCCAACACATGTCCACGTGAAACATTTCTTCAACAAGAATTTGAGAACAGAAGACAATTTATATATTCCAACAAACTATAATGTAAGGCATATTGATCAACTAAAAGCATGCCCCTCTGTTCTCTAAGGCATATGGATGAACTGAATTTAAGAACACAAGATCAATATCAAAAGAAAGAGCATGCAGGGTGGTATAGTTCTGGTTCAAGATATAAACATAGTACAATCTGACCTGATGATTTTTCTGTGTGATTGCAACTTCCTTCCGTAGGGATGTTATCGTCTTGTTGCGATGAAGTGCCACATCCTTATCTTGTTGCACTGTTGCCTTCTTCTTTTGCGAAATGGCAACTCCCCTCTCTTGTAGCACCTCATGTTGAGCAGTGGGAGATTGGTCAATGTTTTTCTGAGTGAGTGCTGCTACCTTCTTTGGAAGAGTGCCCCTTCACTCTTCTTCTGCAAAATGGTTGCTTCCTTCTCTTGGAGTTCCTTAAGGTTAGCAGTGGCAGATCCTACACTATCTTCATATCCATATGCACCTTCATATCCATTTTCATCTCCATCTACCCTATTCTGAGAGAAGTCATACCGTGGATTGAACTCAACATTTGTCTAACATTTGATTGTAACATCATTCTCTTGAATTATAGAAATTCATCCTTAAGACTTGCAACTGCTGATTGGAAAGCATTCTCCATTTGATCTACACGCTCATGTAGAATCGCATTTGATTGCCTAACATACGAAAGAAAGTGTACTTCAATTAATGAGGAAAATCTAGTAGCAAAATGCATACCGTTCTCATCTAGTACATGCAAGGAGATATACAATACATACCAAGAATACAATCTATCAGAGCAGAAATAGTGAATTGAAACATCTCATTTCAGGAAATGCAAACACTAAAATAGTAGTAAGAATATCATTATCTATATCATGGGAATAGCAAAGAAATATCACCGTTGATTAAGAAGCAGAGGATGTGGTGCTGCTCTGGCGAACACGGCACTACTCAGGCAACGAAGTAGAGGAGAGGCAACGCTGCTTGGGGCGAGGTAGACGAGGCGCTACCCAGAGGAGACAAAGTTCTGTATGTCACGCTATTTGGTGAAATGACGAAGAGGAGGCGCAATGCAAGCAACATGCTAATGCTGTCACACAGTTTGATCTGACATTAATATGAACAATGAGCAAACTTCAAATCTACAGCCATACTGCAGTTGAGACGACCGCATGTAATTTAACTACTGTGGTTACTAATGTTCCAGTAGATACAGATGATATAAGGGCGCTCCTTGGTCAGTGGGTTGTCTCCTGGTGTTGTTTCTTTGCTAATAATCCAAACTGCTTATTATATATGAATCACTATAAAGTACATAAACACTCACAACAGATCAATACAAGCAAAAATTAGCAAGATAAATTGCATCTATTTTAAGTACATAAAGACTCCCAACAGATGATACAAGCAAAAATTAGCATCACAAACTTTAGGTGTTTGCTTCAACAGTATACCAATAGTGGAGGTGTGACCCGTGGAGAAGGTGCAGCTGCCGGAGGAGCTAGGCGGCGCCACTTTGAGGACCTCCTTGGTGCTCTGTTGAGCTTGTGCGGAGGGCCTGCTCGGGGGAGGAAGTTTGCGGAGGAGGATGGTGGCGAGGGACGACGGCGGAGGAGGATGGTCGCCGGCGGAGTGCTTGGGGGCGACGGCGTGACTCTGGAGCGTGGTTGGAAGCAAGGGCGAGGCAGTGGTCCAGGTGGAGGGCGCGGCAGTGGGGTGTGGTTGGGCCGGCGGAAGAGCTGCGGTGGTGAGGGGGCGACGACGTCAGTGCTCCGGGTGGAGGGCTACGGCGGTGGCGGTGGTTGAGGGTTACGGCAGCGGCGGTGGTTGGGGGCGACGGCGGAGGCGGTTGGGGGCGACAGCGGCGGCGGTTGGGGGCGACGGCGGCGGCGGTGGGATCGGAGGCTTGGGGCGGCGGCGGTAATGGTGTAGGGCACGGGTCGATTTGGGCGTGGGGATTGGGGGGAGGCTGATGTGGTCTGGTGGAGGGCCGACGCGTCTAAGTTCTTGCGGGCCAAAATTTTCATCACTCGCGCGCTTTTTCCTCGCTAGCGCGCGCTTAGGCCCAATTCTTTTTTGTCTCGCGCCAAACACAGTTCCCGGCAGTATATGGGCCATTTTCTAGATGTCCCGGCAGACTATGGGCCCTAAATTTTGCCGGCAGTTTGTGCGCCATTGTTGCTCAAGTTCTCCCGGCAGTTTTCCTGCCCTAAGATGATTGTGCCGGCAGACACTAATGTGCCGGCAGTTCATTTGCCCTTGAACATGTATTTCTCCTGGCAGTTAATTGCCCCTAAACAAGTGTTGTGCTATAGTGCATGATGATTTTAACGATGCTCACATAAAAATAAAGAATTGGAACATAAAGAGAGCATCATGAATCATATGTTCCTATCTCATAATAATTTTCAGTAGCATCATGAATGGATTCATCAGTAGAGCTATCACGTAAAGCATTCTTTTCATGATCCACAAGCATAGAATTTTTATTACTCTCCACATAAGCAAACTTCTTCTCATCAAACATAGCATCCCCAAGCTTGTGGCTTTGCATATCATAAGCATAATCACTTTCATCATTAATAGTATGAATAGCACTAATAGTATAATAATTATCATCATAATT
Source organism: Elymus sibiricus (assembly GCA_039707655.1). Taxonomy (NCBI): domain Eukaryota; kingdom Viridiplantae; phylum Streptophyta; class Magnoliopsida; order Poales; family Poaceae; genus Elymus; species Elymus sibiricus. The sequence continues at coordinate 3,993,720 of CM077674.1, read as the reverse complement.
TTCTAAGTTGGTGCCAAAAAGATTCTCAAGATTATAAGAAGTATCATTATCTTCCCAATCATAATTGTCACAACAAGTAATAGGTATAATAAAATAATCATCAATACCTCCTTCGGACATTATGCCATCAGACAAAGAAGCAATAGCATCATCAAGTGTATCATCTTCCACAAGTATTTTTGATTCATTCTCATGAGGCACAACAATAATAGGAGCAACATTATTTGGGAGAGATACCTTTTTACCTCTACTTTTCCTTCTTTTCTTTTTCTTTACCACGTTATGTGTGGGTTTATTTAATTCTTCCGTGCTCCTTATTGAAGAGATTGGTTGGATAGGAAGCTCCTCCTTGTTACCTGTTTCATCATAAGAGAAAATAGGAGGTAAAGGGGGAATCTTTACCCTTCCATTAGTATTTCTTTTATATTCTATTTGTTTTCCCCTTTTTCTATAGTTGGCTATATAAGCATTCTCATTGCAATTTACCACACAAAATGTATAGATTTCCTTTAGATTACTTTGAATGTCATCCGTGAGAATGAATACTTCAAACCAACTATTTTTATGTGTCAATTCTTCACACCCCAAAAATAGAATAAGCTCATTATAAAGTTCAAGGGTGGTCAAGTTATTGCAATATTTGGCCATGATTTGATCGTGAAAAAGTATGCATTGAAAATTAAGATGACCAACCTTATTGCAAAGTTCACAAGTAATGGGATAAAGAGAGCATAATTTGGTAGCAAATTTATCTATCACTTTGAGCAAAAAATTGGTTCTATCATATTTATGCTTCATACAAAATCTATCATCTCTATAAGGCATGTCTTCACAAACTTTATGCACTCCACAAAATTTGACATGCTTATAAGAAACATTTTTGTCATGACTAGTGCAATCATCTTTAGTATTTTGGATATTCATAGAATTCATACTAACAACATTGCAATCATGCTCGTCATTCAAAGATTTTATGCCAAACATTTTATTGAATTCTTCTTCTATCAATTGAGCACAATTTTCCGCTCCATCATTTTCAAGAAAGACATTATAAAGATGAATAATATGAGGCAACCTCAATTCCATTTTTTGTAGTTTTCTTTTATAAACCAAACTAGTGATAAAACAAGAAAGTAAAAGATTCAATTGCAAGATCTAAAGATATACCTTCAAGCACTCACCTCCCCGGCAATGGCCCCAGAAAAGAGCTTGATGTCTACTACACAACTTATTCTTGTAGACTCGTGTTGGGCCTCCAAGCGCAGAGTTTTGTAGGACCGTAGCAATTTTCCCTCAAGTGGATGACCTAAGGTTTATCAATCCATGGGAGGCGTAGGATGAAGATGGTATCTCTCAAACAACCCTGCAACCAAATACAAGAAATCTCTTGTGTCCCCAACACACCCAATACAATGGCAAATTGTATAGGTGCACTAGTTCGGCGAAGAGATGGTGATACAAGTGTAGTATGGATAGTAGAAATATATTTTTGTAATCTGAATAAATAAAAACAGCAAGGTAGCAAACAATAAAAGTGAGCACAAACGGTATTGCAATGCTTAAAAACAAGGCCTAGGGTTCATAATTTCCCTAGTGCAATCTCTCAACAATGCTAACATAATTAGATCATATAACAATCCCTCAACGTGCGATAAAGAATGACTCCAAACTTCCTATTAGCGGAGAACATAAGATACAAATTGTTTGTAGGGTACGAAACCACCTCAAAGTTATCCTTTCCGATCGATCTATTGAGCCATTCCTATAAGTGTCACAAACAGCCCTAGATTTCGTACTAAAATAACACCATATGATACACATCAACCAACTCTATTGTCACCTAGATACTCCAATGTCACCACAAGTATCCGTGAGTTGATTATACGATATGCATCAAACAACTTCATAATCATAATATTCAATCCACACAAAGAACTTCAGGGAGCACCCCAAAGTTTTTATCGGAAAAAAGATAATGAAAACATGCATCACCCCCTATGCATAGATTACCCCAATGTCACCGCGGGAATCCGCGAATTGAGTGCCAAAACATATAATACCCCATTGGCACCATGGGTATTCATATGCAAGACATACATCAAGTGTTCTCAAATCTGAAATATTCAATCCGACAATAACGAAACCTCAAAGGGAAAAGATTCGATTCATCACAACAAGGATAGAGAGGGAAGAAACACCATATGATCCAACTATATTAACAAAGCTCGCGGTACATCAAGATCATGCCAAATCAAGAACACGAGAGAGGGAGAGATCAAACACATAGCTACTAGTACATACCCTCAGCCCCGAGGGTGAACTACTCCCTCCTCATCATGGAGACCACCGGGATGATGAAGATGGCCTCCGGTGATGCTTCCCCCCTCCGGCAGGGTGCCGGAAAAGGGTTGTAGATGAGATCGTGGAGGTACAGAGGCTTGCGGCGGCGTAAAATCTCATCTAGGTTAACTTTCAGGGGTTTCTGAATATATATGATTTTTCAGCGTTGGAATCATGCAAAGAGGTGCCACAGGGGGCCCACGAGGCTCCAGGGCGTGCCTGGCGAGGGGGGGGGGGTGGCGCGCCCAGGTGGCTTGTGGGGCCCCTGTGGTTCTTCTGCTGCTCCCCCGAAGCTTCCTGGGTCTGTTTCCTTCCAGAAAAAATCGTCAAAAACATTCGCTGCATTTGGACTTCATTTGATATGGATTTTCTGGAAAACCAAAAACAAGCAAAAAACAGCAACTGGCACTGGGCACTAGGTTAATATGTTAGTCCATAAAAATCATATAAAAGCCGTATAAAAGTTCACCAAAATCATACAAAACTATAGATACGTTGGAGACGTTGGAGACGTATCAATATCCAAAGCAATGCTTGTTCACCAAAATAATAAACTTGGCATGAATACTTCAAAAATTATAGATACGTTGGAGACGTATCAATATCCAAAGCAATGCTTGTTTGCGAGTATTAGTGTAGTGTTTACTATGCATTAGACTGATAAGATGGGATCCAGAAGAACGCCTATGATGTGATGATGGTGAGTAAAACAACAACTTAAAGGGAAAGGAAATGTCCAATGGGTGTCAGTAAGACTTACATGCCTAGGAAGTCCGGGGCTGACGCCACTCTTAAAGTTGGGTGCTTCTTCTGAGAGTAGGAGAAATATTGGAAGTAAAACTGTTAGAAGTATAAAGGAAAAAAAAAGAAGACTGGAATGTCCAGCTCATGTATCAATGTCATATGAGTTATATATGTATGGAAGGCTGGTCAAAGATATAATTCTTAGGAATTATGATTAAACATGTTAATCACTGATTTCTTGGGTATTGTGCTTAAAAGTTGATCACAGGGATACCCGTTCGATTGCATTCTGTTGCTACTCGATGCAAGAACTGCTACGGCCTAAAAGACTTGCCAGTAATGAGGTTTAGATACGCGCTGGGAACATAGCAAAAGTTACTATACCATCCATCGGTGTATTACCTCTGTATTTATTTTCATAATTCATTTTTTGGAGTTTCATATGCTCTAGCCCATTGCATAAAGTATGTTGCAAGAAGATTGTTCATAAGAGAACAATTATTGTCCGGTGTTATTAATAACATAAGGGCCATGCTTCCATTATGAATGGGATGTATGTTATGAATATTTATGATAATATAATACATCCATAACACTGATGCTAAATGTCGCAAGACTAAAAGAATACCTCATTTGTGTGGCACTGTGTTTGGTCACATTGGAGAAACCCGCATGGAGAAATTCCATTGTGATGGATTTTGAAGTCATTTTGATTATGAATCATCTGACAATTGCAACTTTCATCTGAAAAGTGAAGTGATTGAAATACCGTTCACAGGTCATAAGGAATGAGCAACGAACTTATTGATGATCATACATTTTGATGTGTGTAGTCCGATAAATGTTGTTTCTAGCAGTGGATTTGTCTATTTTCAGTAATGACTCAAGTATATATATGGATATTTACTTAATGAGACATAAGTCCGGATCTTTTCAAATCATTCAAAAGGTTTTCAAAATGAAGTAGAAATTATTGTAATAATAAAATTATGTTTCTGCAATTAGAATGCGGAAAGGAATATTTGAGTTACAAGTTTAGTGAATGTCTAATCAGTTGTGAATTTTTTTTCATAACTTACACCACCCGGAACACCACTATGAGTGGAATGTCCGCGAAGATGTAATCAAACCATTTATGACATGGTAAGATCAAAGATGACATAAATCAATTTGCCATTATCCCTTTTAAAGTAATGCTTTAGAGACTGCGGCTTTTACACTAAAAAGTGTGCCATCAGATCTGTTGAAATGACGCCATGGTATGGTATGCCCAACCATGTTATGTCTTTTCTTAATATTTGGAATATGGGGCTTGTGTAAAGTATTTTACAAACCTATTCCAAATCAGACTAGTGCTACTTTGTAGGTTATCCCAAATTATTGGGTATTCCTCCATCACTGTGCCAAGGCAAAAGGTTTGCCACATAAAGCGGTAGGATTTTGAAGAAAATGGTTCTTACAAAAGAGTGAGTGGGAGGACAGTGCAACTCGATGAGATAACAATATCTTCGTCATCAGATCAAAGGAAAGAAACCTTGGAAGTAATTTCAGAGTTTCCTACTACGACTGATACGGAAGCCTCTACATGAGATGTATGGACTTCGATCGGACTTGTAGCTGAACCACGTAGGCAAAACTCGTGCAAACCTCTCAGGTGCAAAAACGAGATATTGTTGTTAGACAACAGTATACCTACGATAATCAAGGAAGCGATGATGGGCCCTGACTCTGGAATTGGGTAAATGCCAATATAATCCGAGATAGTATCCATATAAATGATTCAAGATTAGATCTTGATAAACCCTCCGAAAGACTTAGAGTCTAACAAATATTAATGGAACTATAAACTGATGCGGATAAAAATGTTTTATCCATAAAGCTCGACTTGTTGAAATAACAAATTCAAGGAGTTGACTATGATGAGATTGTCTCACCGTAGCGATGCTTAAAGTCAGTTCGGGTTAAACTTGCAATTAATACATATTTCAATGATGAGATATGATAAATGTATGCCAAAAGGATTTTCGTGAGATGGAAATACAAACTAGGACTTGTATGTGATACAGTCCAAAAGTGTTTTGTCGATTCGGAGGATGCTAGTGAGTGTGCAAACTTCAGAGTTCCAGCAATGGACAGAAGAGAGCATAATGGAGTTGGAATCATTGTTTTGATGAAATAGTCAAAGGAGTTTGATTTCATCAATGGATAGCGAAGATGCTTGTGGTTACAAGAAAGTAAGTGGGAGCATAATAATATTTCTAAAATCTTGTGTACTTGACACATTGTTGATTGGAAATAATATAAATTTCTTGACACGAATTAGGACTTCATTGAAAAATAGTTTTTTTGATGAAGTGCTTGGGCTAGGTAGCCTCGATATTAGGCATAATTATCTATGGAGATAGAATTTCCAAATAGGGCTAAGCCAAAATACATATTAACAAGAAGCTAAAAGGTTTTAGCATGAGAACGCCAAGGAGTGATTCTTGCCGAAGTCACATGGAAAGAGTTTTAGCAAGACTCGGTGTCCTAAAACACTGATGAGCAAAGTACATGACTGAGATTCCACACATTTCTGTGTTTGGATTAATCATGTGTTCCATGGTATGTAAAACAACCAGATATGTCCAGTACTCCAAATTAGTTGCGAGTAAGATACCAAAGTGATCAAAGTGTTGATCATAGGACAAAAGTGAAAAATGTCGTTGAGTACTAAAGTAGCACTGCTGACATGTTTCCTTGCTAGCGGAGATTATGAAGTGCTCGAAGTAAAGATTTACATCATACAGTCTTCATCAAATGCTCCAAGCGATTTTTGATTTAAATTAACGGTTTTGTCTGATACACAATATGCTGGCACAGTAAGTTGGAATTGTTCAAAACAAGTTACTGTGGTGAATTCTATAACAGAGACTAAGTATGTTGCCGCTTTAGAAGCAACAAAGAAGATGTTGAAACATACAGTTCATTCATGAACTTAGTATGGTTCCAAGATGGCTTTGGTCAATGGAACACTATTGTAGATAGTTGCTCCATAGCGCAGTCTGAGGAATCAAGGTTCGACCAGTGATTCACATATATACAAAGCCAAGTCCACACAAAATATTAATTTTTTGAAAGCGTGAAAATGCGAGCATGTGCAAAGATACACACGGACCTAAAGTTTTCCGACCCGTTGGACAAAGACTATACCACAAGCGATGCATATTTTACACCGGTATGCCATAGGTGTAAAATGCATTAGCATTGACTAGATTATTGACTCTAGTACAAGTGGGAGTCTGTAGGAGATATGCCCTAGAGGCAATAATAAATGTTATTATTTATCTCCATGTTCGTAATTATGTTTATATTCCGTGCTATAATAGCTATGGTTCTTCAGTCTACAATAACCACGAGGCTCGGCGGAAAACTCATATGCACATGTGGAATAATAAACGGTAAAATGTATTCCTAGTCATGTCTCTAAGACTAGCTCAAGTGTTGCATGATTATGACGCCCCCGACTCAATCATGCACTAATCATACACGCAAACATGCACGATAAAGATCAGAGACTCACAGGAAGATATCACAACACAACTCTAAGACACAAATTTAAACATAAATCTTTATTTTACAAGCCAGGGGTCACGAGGACCCGAATACATAAGTCAACAAAAAACATAAGTCTGAGTACAGACGTAGTTAGACAAGTTTGCCTTAAGAAGGCTGAGCAAAACAACGACAACTGATCGAAAAGGCGCAGGCCTCCTGCCTGGGGCCTCCGAACTACTCCTGGTCGGCGGTCTCCATATAGAAGTAGGCACCGTCGGGGATCTCCAGCTCCTGGGCTCCATCATCTGATCGCAGCATCCGGGTGGAGGGAAAAAGGTAGAAAAGCAACTGTGAGTACTCATCCAAAGCACTCGCAAGACTTACATCAGATCTATGCTACATATGCATCAGTATCAAGGGAAGGGTATGTCTGTGGACTAGACTGCAGAATGCCAGAGTAGAGGGGGAAAAGACTATCCTAACGAAGACTAGCATCTTGCAGCATCATAAGAGAGTAGCGTATAACAACATATAGTAATATGAATGTAACAACATTGCCTAGAGATCCTTCCTCGACTACCCTGCGAGGAAGCAGACTCGGAGCAATATAACAGTTTAAATATTATAATAGTATCCGGTTCTAGTTGTAGTAGATCGGGATACAACTCCGAGCGTCCTGTTACCGTGGACACGACTATTCGAATAGATTAACTTCCCTACAGGGGTGCACTACTGTTACCCAGCATGCTTGATTACCTCTGGCCGGACACACTTTTCCGGGTAATGCCCGGTCTCGGATAATCAACACGCCGTAGTCCTACCTAGGCTCTCCAAAGAGGTCGCCGCCGGTCTACATCCTAAGTGCGAAGGGGTCATCGACCAATCGCCCTAAGCACTCCGGGTCGTTGCGTGGGTGATCGGGACCAGACAGAACTCTTCCAGGATCCGCTTGCTCGACCGCGCCCCAATGCTGAACTGGACGACTGATAGAAGTTTCGGGAGGAATGTACGACGTCGAGGGCTCAATTAACCGTTATCCCGCATGGTGGTTTGTGCGTAAGGCCAATAGCCAACTCAGATCAAATACCCAATCTACTAGTGTATTATTACTAGCTCGCAGACACGACCAGGACTCCTGTCGCTCCGACTTGGTAACACGCGGATCACGACTAGGGACCAGACCCACCTCTCACCTAGGTGGTTGATACGTCTCCAACGTATCTATAATTTTTGATTGTTCCATGCTATTATAATATCAATCTTTGATGTTTTTATAATCATTTACAGCAATTTTATATCATTTTTGGAGACTAACCTATTAACCTAGTGCCCAGTGCCAGTTGCTGTTTTCTGCCCTGTTTTTGTTTCACAGAAAATCAATATCAAACGAAGTCCAAATACAGTGAAACTTTTTGGAGATTTTTTGTTGGGCATGAAGAATACTGGAAGCTTCAGGAGAGGACCATAAGAAGAAGAGGTGGGCCATGAGGCACCATGGCGCACCCCGGGGGGGTGGCGCGCCCTGGTACCTCGTGGGCCCACCCCATCTCCGTTTGACCTAATTCCAGCACTATAAATTCCCAAAAAATCAGAAACCCTCAGGGGAGTCCATGAAATACTTTTTCCGCCGCCGCATGTTTTTATTCCAGAGAGATCCCATCTGGGGTCCTTCTCCGATAATCTGCCGGAGGGGGAATCGATCACGGAGGGGTTCTACATCAACCTTGCTGCCCAACCGATGATGCGTGAGTAGTTTACCACAGACCTACGGGTCCATAGGCAGTAGCTAGATGGCTTCTTATCTCTTTTTGTTCTTCAATACAATGTTCTCCTTGATGTTCTTGGAGATCTATCCGATGTAATCTCTTTTTGCGGTGTGTTTGTTGGGATCCGATGAATTGTGAGTTTATGATCAGATTATCCATGAATATTATTTGAGTCTTTGCTGGTCTCTTTTATGCATGATTATTATAGCGTCGTATTTCTTCTCCGATTTATTGATTTGGTTTGGCCAACTAAGTTGATTTATCTTGCAATGGGAAGAGGTGCTTTGTAGCGGGTTCGATCTTGCGGTGCTCAATCCCAGTGATAGAAACGGACATGACACGTTTGTATCGTTGCTACTAAGGGTAACAAGATGGGATCTATTCATTGGGTTTATTAATTTGTGAGTTTGTCTTGTCTACATCATGTCATCGTTCTTAAGGCATTACTCCTTTCTTTTGGACTTAATACACTAGATGCGTGCTGGATTGCCCATCGATGTGTGGTGTAATAGTAGTAGATGCAGGCAGGAGTCGGTCTACTAATCTTGGACGTGATGCCTATATACATGATCATTGCCTTGGATATCGTCATGATTATTTGCTTTTCTATCAATTGCCCAACAGTAATTTGTCTACCCACCGTATGCTATTTTCTCGAGAGAAGCCTCTAGTGAAACCTATGGCCCCCGGGTATTATCAATCTCATATTACTAAAACCCTAAAAATATTGCTGCCATTTTATTTTCTTTATTTTATTTAGTATTTTTGCTGCAATCTATCAATCTATCAAATACTATTTAATCTTGCAATCTTACCGCCAAGGGATTGACAACCCCTTGTTTGCGTTGGGTGCAAGGATTTGTTGTTTGTGTGCAGGTGCTGTTAACGAGGTGTTGTGTGATTCTCCTACTGGTTCGATAACCTTGGTGTCATAATCGAGGGAAATACTTATCTCTACTGTGCTGCATCATCCCTTCCTCTTCGGGGAAAATACCAACGCAGCTACATGTAGCAGGAAGAATTTCTGGCGCCGTTGCCGGGGAGACATCATCAACATCTATCAAGTACCTTTGCACAAACTCTCATGTCCTTGCATTTACTTTATTTACTTTATTTGCCATTTGCCTCTCGTTTTCCTCTCCCCCACTTCTAAAACATTTTTACAAAAATACAAAAATATTTTCCGTTTGCCTTTTTGCCTTTTTCTCATTTGCTTGTTTGCTTTTTGCTTGTTTGCTTTCTTGTTTGCGTAGTCACGATGTCTCAAGAAAATACAAAATTCTGTGATTTTTCCAATACTAATAATAATGATTTTATTAGTACTCCGATTGCTCCTCCCGCCACTAGTGCGGAGACTTGTGATATTAATGCCGCTTTGCTAAATCTTGTTATGAAAGATCAATTTTCCGGTAGTCCTAATGAAGATGCCGCATCCTATCTTAATACTTTCGTAGAATTATGCGACATGCAAAAGAAAAAAGATGTGGATAATGATATTGTGAAATTAAAATTATTCCCGTTCTCATTGCGGGATCGTGCTAAAATTTGGTTTTCATCTTTACCACGAAATAGTATCGATTCTTGGGATAAGTGTAAAGATGCTTTTATTACTAAGTATTTTCCGCCCGCGAAAATTATTTCTCTAAGAAATCAGATTATGAATTTTAAACAACTTGATCATGAACATGTTGCCCAATCTTGGGAGAGGATGAAATTAATGATAAGAAATTGCCCTACTCATGGTTTGAATTTATGGATGATCATACAAAAAATTTATGCGGGATTGCATTTTGTTTCTAGAAATCTTTTAGATTCCGCCGCGGGTGGTACATTTATGGAAATTACTTTGGGTGAAGCTACTAAATTGCTTGATAATATTATGGAAAATTATTCACAATGGCATACTGAAAGAACTCCTACTAGCAAAAAGGTGAATTCTATTGAAGAAATTAATACTTTGAGTGATAAAGTTGATGCGCTTATGAAATTGGTTGCTAGAAAAAATGCTAATATTGATCCTAATGATGTGCCATTGTCTACTTTGATTGAGCAAAATAATGATCTCGTAGATGTGAATTTTGTCTCACGAAACAATTTCAATAACAATGCTTATAGAGGTAATTTCAATGCTAGGCCGTTTCCCGGAAATTCCTCTAATAATTATGGCAATCCCTATGGTAATTCCTATAATAATAATAGGATACCTTCTGATCTTGAAAGTAATATTAAAGAATTTATTAATGCTCAAAAAGTTTTCGACACTACGATAGAAGAAAAATTGAGTAAGATTGATGATATGTCTAGGAGCATTGATAGAATTATTCATGATGTGGAAAATCTTAAGACTAAAATTTGGCCACCCAAAATTCATATTAGTGAATCAATTAAAGCTTTATGTGTCTCTATGGATGAAAGTAAGAAATGAACCGCCATGCTAAGAGCTAAACGAGAATTTTTAGAAAAAGCGATTCCTCCCGGTTTCTATCATAGTAATGATGAGGATATTAAAATGATTGGTGTTTCATCTATTGATTCTTTGTTTAGCAATATTAAACTTGATGAAAAGGGGACTGAAGAAGAGTCAACTTTAGCTAGTAGGCGTCCCCATAATTCGGAGGGTGAAAATCTTGATAAGAAAATTACTAAAAGTGGGTTTGGAGAGGTAAAAACTTTAAATAGTGATGTGCCCACTCTCTTGGATTACAAAGATTTTAATTATGATAATTGTTCTTTTGTTGAGTGCATCTCTTTGTTACAATCTATGTTAAATTCACCCAACGGTTATGAGCAAAACAAGGCTTTTACTAAACATATCGTAGAAGCAATGATGAAAGCGTTAGAAGAAATGCTTGAACTAGAAGTTTCAATTCCTATAAAATTATATGATGAATGGGAACCCACCATTAAAGTTAAGATTAAAAATTATGAGTGCAATGCTTTATGTGATTTGGGTGCTAGTGTTTCCACAATTCCAAAATCTTTATGAGATGTGCTAGGTTTTACCAATATAGATGAATGCTCTCTTGATTTGCACTTGGCGGATTCTACTATTAAAAAGCCTTTGGGAAGAATTAATGATGTGCTTATTCTTGCAAATAGAAATTATGTGCCCGTTAATTTTATTGTCCTTGATATTGAATGCAATTCTTCTTGTCCCATAATATACTTGGTAGACCGTTCCTACGAACTATAGGTGCCGTTGTTGATATGAAAGAAGGGAATATAAAATTTCAATTTCCATTAAAGAAAGGTATGGAGCATTTCCCTAGAAAAAGAATTAAAGCATCATATGAATCAATTATGAGGGCCACTTATGGAATCAACTTGAAAGATGACAACACTTGAAACTATGCATTATGCCTAGCTAGGGGCATAAAACAATAGCACTTGTTGGGAGGCAACCCAATGAATAAAATAATTTTTTGTTATAAGTTTCTTTTATGGTGTGTTTTTACTATCATGCTACTGGTATGATAGTGTTTGTGTGTTTTTAATTAGTGTTTGTGCCAAGTAAAGCCTTTAGGATGATTTGGAAGATAGTATAATTGATTCTGTTTGAAAACAGAAAGTTTTGCGTCCAGTGCTGAAATTTTGTTTTTTCACTGTAACATCAGAACCTTATGAATTTTTTACACAGTATTGGTATATGAATTTTCCACGTTGCCCTAATTTTTTAGAATTTTTAGAGTTACAGAAGTATGACCATAATTCAGATCTCTACAGACTGTTCTGTTTTTGACAGATTCTGTTTTTGATGCACTACTTGCTTGTTTTGATGAATCTATGGATTGTATTGAGGGTTATAAGCCATGGTGAAGTTAGAGTACGTATAATCCAAAAAAAAAATATGAATGGGTTTGCAACAGTACTTATAGTAGTGATTTATTTTGTTATACTAACGGATCTCACGAAGGTTTTGTTAAGTTTTGTGTGATTGAAGTTTTCAAGTTTTGGGTGAGATCACGATGGATGAAGGAATACGGAGTAGCAAAAGCCTAAGGTTGGGGATGCCCGAGGTACCCCAAGGTAATATTCAAGGAAGACTCAAGCGTCTAAGGTTGGGGATGCCCCGGAAGGCATCCCCTCTTTATTCTACCGACCATCGGTAATTTTACTTGGAGCTATATTTTTATTCGTCACATGATATGTGTTTTGCTTGGAGCGTCTTGTATGATATGAGTCTTTGCTTTGCTTGCTGTTTAGTTTGTCACAATCATCTTTGCTGCACACACCTATCTTGAGAAGAGCCACACGTTATCATCATAATTATTAGAATACTCTATGTGCTTCACTTAAATTCTTTGAGCTAGGCAGTTGCTCTAGTGCTTCACTTAAATATTTTTGAGCACGGTGGTGGCTGAAATTTTGAAGAAATAAACTCTCATGCTTCACCTATATTATTTTGAGAGTTCATTAAAATGTTGTAGAAATTAATTCTCTTGCTTCACTTATATCATTTTGAGAATTGAGTTGATTAAAATTTTGTAGAAATTAATTCTCTTGCTTCACTTATATCATTTTGAGAATTGAGTTGATTAAAATTTTGAAGAAATTAATTCTCTTGCTTCACTTATATTATTTTGAGAATTGACTTGAATGAAAATTTTGAAGAAATATATGCACTCTCATGCTTCACTTAAATCTTTTTGAGAGATGATGATAGTAACAGTAATTTGCACATGTTATGCAATTGGTCCCAAAGTGATGAATATTCAAGAGGGATATAGATAAAAACTTTCATATAGATCATTGGATATGATGAGTGTGATTCCTTGCAATAGTTTTGCGATATGGAAATGATAATATGTGATGCCATGTTAGTGAGTAATTATGCTTAAGTAAGAATATTAGTGTTAAGGTTTGTGATTCCCTATGCAAGCACGTTAAGTCAATAGTTATGCAATGAAATTATATCCTACTTATGGTGCATTATTTGGTGTTAGTTGTGTTCAATGCATGTTTATGACCGTATTCGTTTTTTTGGTTGGTTGCTTCTCAATCTTTTGCTAGCCTTCACTCGTACTAAGTGGAAATACTGCTTGTGCATCCAAAATCCTTAAACCCAGTTTTGCCATATGAGTCCACTATATCTACCTATATGCGGTATTTCAATGTCGTTCCAAGTAAATTTGCGTGTTCCAACTCTAAATTTCAAAATAGTTTTTCTATTTTGTGTGCCCGTACCGCTCATGAAGCGGAGGGGGGGTAGCCAATATCTTCCATGCTAAGTGGGTTATTCTCATGATGGGTGTTTATTCACTTGTCATTGCACGAGAGTATGTCCGGTAATAGGGATGCCCAGTATCGAATTGTGAAATGAAATGAAATGAAAAATCTTATGTGATCACAATAATAAATTCCTTGGAAAGTGATGGTATGGAGGGCACCCGTGGATACGGCTAGCCATGGATTGTGAAAGAAATGGTGGAAAGGAATAACTTTATTTTCTGTTTGGGAACCGCCTATAATGTGTTTAGCATGGAAGATATTGGAAATTCTCATTCGTTTTCATTGACAGGAAAAGCATGCCTCCCAAAATGTTTTTATCTCTTTAATTTCAACTTTGAGCTCTGGCACATTTGACAAATCTCTGCTTCCCTCTGCGAAGGGCCTATCTATTTACTTTTATGCAATTTTTATTTTTATTTGAGTCTCCATCTTCTCTTACAAAAGCACCAACTAGAGAACACTATATTCATACTTGTGCATTGGATGTGGCTAATATTTGAGTGTGTTTCATGAATGGATCAATGATTGAGCATAATGGGCTAGGGATAACTTTTTTTAGCGTTGATATTTTGAAAGACATGGTTGCTTGTTAGCATGCTTGAGTATTTATGTTTTCATGTCAAACTATAGACTATTGCTTTGAATCATATAAGTCCAATGTCCATGCTACAACAGAAAAAACAATATGTGTTGAATATGTTAGGCAGCATTCCACATCAAAAATTCTGTTTTTATCATTAACCTACTCGAGGATGAGCAGGAATTAAGCTTGGGGATGCTGATACGTCGCCAACGTATCTATAATTTTTGATTGTTCCATGCTGTAATAATATCTATCTTGGATGTTTTTATAATCATTTACAGCAATTTTATATCATTTTTGGAGACTAACCTATTAACCTAGTGCCCAGTGCCAGTTGCTGTTTTCTACCCTGTTTTTGTTTCACAGAAAATCAATATCAAACGAAGTCCAAATACAGTGAAACTTTTTGGAGATTTTTTCTTGGGCATGAAGAATACTGGAAGCTTCGGGAGAGGGCCAGAGGAAGAAGAGGTGGGCCACGAGGCACCAGGGCGCGCCCCAGGGGGTGGCGCGCCCTGGTACCTCGTGGGCCCACCCCATCTCTGTTTGACCTAATTCCAGCACTATAAATTCTCAAAAATTCAGACACCCTGAGGGGAGTCCACGAAATACTTTTTCCACCGCCGCAAGTTTCTGTTCCAGAGACATCCCATCTGGGGTCCTTCTCCGGTAATCTGCCGGAGGGGGAATCGATCACGGAGGGGTTCTACATCAACCTTGCTGCCCTTCCGATGATGCGTGAGTAGTTTACCACAGACCTACGGGTCCATAGGCAGTAGCTAGATGGCTTCTTATCTCTTTATGTTCTTCAATACAATGTTCTCCTTGATGTTCCTGGAGATCTATCCGATGTAATCTCTTTTTGCGGTGTGTTTGTTGGGATCCGATGAATTGTGAGTTTATGATCAGATTATCCATGAATATTATTTGAGTCTTTGCTGGTCGCTTTTATGCATGATTATTATAGCTTCGTATTTCTTCTCCGATCTATTGATTTGGTTTGGCCAACTAAGTTGATTTATCTTGCAATGGGAAGAGGTGCTTTGTAGTGGGTTCGATCATGCGGTGCTCAATCCCAGTGACAGAAAGGGACATGACACGTTTGTATCGTTGCTACTAAGGGTAACAAGATGGGATCTATTCATTGGGTTTATTAATTCGTGAGTTTGTCTTGTCTACATCATGTCATCGTTCTTAAGGCATTACTTCGTTCTTATGGACTTAATACACTAGATGCATGCTGGATAGCCCATTGATGTGTGGAGTAATAGTAGTAGATGCAGGCAGGAGTCGGTCTACTAATCTTGGACGTGATGCCTATATACATGATCATTGCCTTGGATATCGTCATGATTATTTGCTTTTCTATCAATTGCCCAATAGTAATTTGTCTACCCACCGTATGCTATTTTCTCGAGAGAAGCCTCTAGTGAAACCTATGGCCCCAGGGTCTTATCAATCTCATATTACTAAAACCCTAAAAATATTGCTGCCATTTTCTTTTATTTATTTTATTTAGTATTTTCGCTGCAATCTATCAATCTATCAAATACAATTTAATCTTGCAATCTTACCGCCAAGGGATTGACAACCCCTTGTTTGCGTTGGGTGCAAGGATTTGTTGTTTGTGTGCAGGTGCTATAAACGAGGTGTTGTGTGATTCTCCTACTGGTTCGATAACCTTGGTTTCATAATCGAGGGAAATACTTATCTCTACTGTGCTACATCATCCCTTTCAGCTTCGGGGAAAATAACAACGCAAGCTACAAGTAGCAGTGGTCTCCGCCTGGCCTGTCGTTCCACCACAACATCTCTCGCGGGTGCTCTGCGGGCCAACCTGACTTTAACATGCCTCTCTCGTGGGTACCCTTGGGGCCGACCCGACTTTAATCATAAGGGTGATGTTGTGACTCGGGTACATACCATCAAGGTGAAAGCTGAGGAATCGCCCTCGATGAGTTCACACTTGATATACTGCACGACAGAGACATAATCGAGAGCGAACCATGAGGAATCACCCTCAGTAGGAAAACACTAGATGTGCTATTCTACGGAGTCATCATCGAGAGGGATATACGAGGAATCACCCTCGGTAGTAACACACTTGGTGCGGCTCTGCAGAGTCATACAATTGCATGGGCCTAAGGGGGTCTCAGGTCTCGGTACATCGATCATCTAATTCGGATTACCCTGACAACAAGCATGGCAACACGGACAAGGGTGTAGGGCCACTGGTGGAACGCTAACCGACCTATACTAAGCATATAGGATAACCGGTAAAGTATCAATAGCAGGTTACAAAAGCAGGCTATGCATCAGAATAGGAGCTATCGGAACAACAGAGAAGCAAAACCTAATGCAAGCATAAGAGAAAAATAATGGGAAATATAAGAATGACCAAGGGGGTTTGCTTGCCTGGAAGCTCTGCTGCAAGGGGCTGGTCGTCGTCGACGTAGTCGTACTCGGGAGCAGCGTCAGTGGCAGTCTTGGGGTCTACCGGAGAAGGAGGGGGAAGAAACAATAAATACACAGCAAAGAAATGCAACACAGATGCATGCCACGGCAAAATTGATGTGATGACGGGACCTAATGCATCACTAAGTATTTTGGAAGGAGCGGAAAATTATTCGGGAATATTTTCCCAGCTCCAGGCATTTATCGGTATATTGATCCGAAGGGGAAGGTTCCATGTTCACTATGATAGGACTGATGGTCAAGCGTTTTGATGACGGATTCGGATTCGTTATAGTTTTTTGATCATTTTTCATATATACATTATTTTCATCTGACTTACGTTTTATTTTCTATGCATTTTCAAAGTTTTAAACATTTTCTGAAATTTCTGCATTATTTTTATTTGGAATTTTAAACAGAAAATACAGTTTATACCTACTATGGGCTAGCCACAGTGGATGACATGTGGGGTCAGGGGCCTAGTTGACCCAGTCAACAACCCAGTCAGCAGTCAACTGGGTTGCCTGTTGACTGGTCAAACTGACCAGTGGGTCCCAGGTGTCATAGGCACAGTGGATTAACTGAGTTTTAATTAATTGCTATAGTGCAGAGGGCCCACATGTGATTGTCATATTTTAACTGAAACGTTATTTTAACAGAGCGGGTCCCACTGTCTGTGAGTGTTAGTGTGCTGGTTAGTATTAATCCCGCCATTAGCACCTAACTAATCAGGCCAGGCCCACTGGCAGTGAGCCACACGGCCGGTTCAAACGGCGGCGCGCGCCGATGTCCACAAAGCGCGGCGGGTGGACGCCGGCGACCGATTCCGGTGACCATTGGGACAACCGCGGCTACCCAACGGACGGGCACAGTGCGCCGCGTCGATCTGTGCTACGGGCACGAGCTAAGGGGGATGGCAACAACGGCTGTGACGAGCACGGAGCTCGGATGCTCACCGCGGCGATGCAGCGAGCACGGCCGTCTGGTTCGGCACCCCCCCAGCAACAGTTCGAGGCAGGGAGAGAGTGCAGGTGAAGCGGCGCTCACAGCGATGCACGAGGCGGGCTCAGACGCGCCGGGGAGAAGCTGCAGGCTACGGATCGAGCGTTAATGGCGGCAGATGCAGTCGGGAAAATCGGATGGATGCGACAGTTTGACGGCGCCCTGGCTCGTGGCGCTCCGCGAGGATGAGGAGGATGTCGAGGCGCAGCTCCTGGACATGGCACTAGTCGACGGGGAGTAGGTTGGGCGCGTGGACGGCGGCAGCCATGGCGGCAAAGTTTTGGTCGAGCACGGGGAGGAAGAAAGCGACGCGGTGGGGGACGAATGAGCAACTAGGGTTCGCCAGGAGGTCGCGGGGAGTGCTATCTAGAGCTCCAGAGGTCCTGTAGCGATGTGCTGTCGAGCATCGGGCAGCTTCATCGCACGCTGGACGCGTGCGCAGCCGACAGTGCAAGTTTGAAGAGGGTGGTGGCTGGGCTGGGCCGTGGGTAGTGTTCCACTTAGGCCCAGTCCAGCAGTAACTCTGTTTTGCTTTTCTTTTTCATTTCCTGTTTGTTTATTTCCTCTCTGTTTTCATTTAGTTGAGACATTAAATGAATTTAGTTTATTATGAAACTTGTTGTATAATTCATATGCAATATTACAATGGTGCACAAAAAGTTTGAGGATTATTTGAATTCATTTGAATTTTGGTTAAATAGAAATGAGTTAAATGAGGTTGTTAAGTACTATTTTTGGATGCTAGGTTCCAAACGAGTAAATAAGTGATGTTGTTTTCCTTAACAATTATTTGTTATGGAATATTTGCAAAATCATGAACTATTTTTCTTGCAAGTTTGTGCAACTTTTATTTTCACTTGCAATTTGAATTTTGTTTTGAAGTGGAATTTGAAATGAGATATGATCCAAAGATGATCAAGCATGGCAAAACAAAGTGACTTAGCATGATCATGGTGGACTACTGTAGCTTAATGCATGGGGTTGTTACAATGATGATTATGTTTTCATGATCATGGGGATGACGGAACACGGGAACGAGAAAAGAGAACAAAACCGGTAACGAGGTAACTGGCATAGTGGACAAGTTGTTGATTCACGAGGATGCTGATAAATCTCACCTCGGTTATTGGTAACATATCGCGAAGCAACAGGAATAGCACACGGCAACTACAGGTTCACTGGAATGATCATTCGTGTGGGTATAGGGATCAATATGGATGTCCACGATTCCGCTATTGATCATTGATCGGAAAGTGTTCCAGTCATGTCTATATTTCACCAAACCTACAGGGTCACATGCTTAAGGGTCATCTATCTGCTGAATACAAGATAGGGAGTCTGAGAGAAAGTCACTGGAAAAGTTTCGGAGACACTGGAATAGTTCCGGAGAGAAAGTCGGCGGAAAAGTTTCGGAGACGACAGAAAAGTTTCAGTGTAAAAACCAGAAGCGTTCTGGAGAAATGTTTTCATATGAAAATGTTTCGGAACGCGTCCAAAATTATTTTAGGGGGTGCCTTAAATGTTCTGGACCTTTGGAAATGTTTTTCGGATTAAACAGACACTGAAAATATTTTGTCATGAATAGTGGTGTGAATAGTGGCAGCACTATTAGGGTACAACTACTCCTTTGGTGTTTTGTGCCAAAAAGTCAAGGGGATGACATGGGGTGGTGGACCCCCTTTGGGTGGCCCCACACATGGTGGCCGGCCATGGAGGGACCTCCTCAATGGAGCACCACTGGCCACCCCATTATGCCCTTATGAAGGACATATTTTATGGCTATTTTGGTATTTCCAAGTGTCACTCTACCACTTGCCTCACACTATAAATAGAGGTGGAGAGAGCTCTCCAAACTCACTCAAGTTCTCTCATACACAATGCCATGCAATTATTTGGCTTTCTTCTCTCCCTCACATGAAATAGTTTCGTAGAGCCGAAAGGCTGTCTGGGTTCAGATAAGAACTAGTTCTGGACGGCGAAGCCCTGCCAGATAGCTGACACTGTATGTGTGCAACCCCATAGAGAGGTCGTAGTTTTGATCTTCTGCCCGAGGGGCTGTTCGAGTACCTGCCCGGAGGGCTGTCCGAGTGACCCGCCTGAAGGGCTGTCTGAGTGGCCTCCCGAAGGGCTACGAGGATCTGTCCGGTGGGACCATCCCGAGGGCTCCCGAAGGCTGTCCAAGGATCCGTCCGGGGAGACCATCCGAGGGACTGTCCTGAGGCCTCCCGAAGGGCTGTCTGAGGATCCGTCCGGTGAGCTGGCAAGGGAGAACATCCTCGCGGTTTGGAGGTTGTAAAATCCTAGCTGCGGGGATCTGCACCACCGATCTTCATCGGCTCTACTTCCACTGCGCTACGAGGCGGTAATGATCGGATCAAAACCTTGTATGCATCTTCATTGTTGTCCTGGGCGTGTTCGTAGTGCGGATTTTTTTGGTTTTCTGCTGCGTTCCCTACAGCTGGCTCTTTAGCCGAAGATGGTACCTTTGGTGGCTCATATACCGCTAGTGTGTTTAACAGTTGAAGAGGGCCACAATAAAATGTACCACCTGGGCGCATCACTTCATCGTTAATAAAATGAGCCATCAGCCTTCTATTGCGAGCATGGTCTTTGTGTGTGTCATATTTGTGCTGCATCAAGCCTATATTGTTTTTGAAATCGCTATGACTCTTCACAGGATTGTACACACGGACCAACTCATCCATACCAGTGCACACGTAAAAACCCGACGTGGCGCTTCCTGGTGGTTGTTGCAAAATGGGGAAGTAGTGGTGGATGAGCTTGTAGAAACCTTTACGGGCATAGTCTGCTCCGCCACTGTGCCTGAACAAATAGAACGCATAGTCCATTGCGTCCTTGATAAATTTGAGGTCTCATTTTTTCTGGCCATTACCATCTTTGATCCTCATGGTATCATCCTAGAACACTTTGTTCCAAGAGGGGACGAATACCACAAGGATCCAATGGTCGATTGTGCATACGTGGAACAAAAGGATGCTACTATACATGCATGTATGTGCGTATAAAATAATTTTTGACAAGGTTGAAAGACTTACGTGAATTAGTAGGGCATGATAATGTATGATTTATCTTTGTGACCTACCCATGCCCGCGCAATGTACTCAGAGATTGACTTTGGGTTTTTCTGGAGCTGGTGGCAGGTGCAAAGGCAGGGATCGATGAAACCAACATATGTCATAATGGCCTTGGCCTCTTTAGCTTTTAAAAGAGTTCATAGTTTGATCATGTACATCTCTAGTTTTCCTATGTTAAACAAATGCCACAAGTCCGAGTACTCAACGTTGAAATTATCTTTCTCCATAATAACGATAGAAGTGAAAACCAACAGGCACTAGGACCGGGAAGTTGTCTCGGTATCCCTTCGGGTCACTGCATTGAATCATGTACACTTCATGCAGAATTAGTCGATCCCTCTCAAGGGTCTGAAGGTCCTACATGTCGAGCATCGGCTCACCTCTAGTGTACTTTGCAGGACACCCTAACTTCATTGTTGAAGACATACCAACCCTAGATGAATACATGGATTTTTTTTCTTGCTTGTGCTGCCCCATTGGAATCTCCTTGTTTTCTTGCATTGAGAAAGATTCACATCGGTAGGGGACGGACCCTTCAAGGCAGTGTGCTCAAAGTGATCTATGACATAAATTTTCATATTGATGCCTAGATCTCGCAACTCGTCAAACGTAGCAGCAATATTGGCCATGCACTACTGGAATTGCACTCTACGCCAAGTGCCAGAAACACTCGGCAAAGGGCCAAAAAACCTCGGCAAAGGCCACCCAGCGTACACCTCTCAGGCAAACAGGAATTTGCCGAGAGCCAGGACACGGACACTCGGCAAAGAGTTTGCCGAGAGCCAAATAGTGCCTCTCGGCAAAATAAAGTGACTTCACGTCCGCTGGTTCCGTCAGCTCTTTGCCGAGAGCCACGCTCGGCAAAACTGCCCCAGCCAACTGTCATCTGCTCACAGCGCATGCCACTTTGCCGAGAGCCACACTCGGTAAAGATCCGTTCCCAGTACTGTTTCTCCTGCTTTTCCCTCGGATCGTTGCAGCAAAAATAGATATACAATACACAAACATGCATTTGAAGTCTCAAAGTCTAACAACAAACTCACATATGCATTATATAAATAGTTCGCACAAGCGTCATTTGAAATCACAAAGTAGCTCTTTGTTACAAGTGCCTACTTACTAAACAATAAAGTGGTCAATGCATGTCTACATGTGACCACATGATAAAAGCAACACCACAATTATCACGAACTGAAGGATAATTATCAAGTTCTTCCATCCACTGAACCCGATAAGCCGTTTCTGGCTAGCACATCCACTGAACCCATCCACTGAACCCACTAGTTCAGATTTTCTCCTCTGGTTAAGCACATACTGATTGTAATGATATTCTACCTTCTCTCTACTATTGAACGAGTCGTGGGAGCTGCCTTCATAGCGAAGCACTTGTTCATTGCATTCAGACCATGAATCGTAGACTCTTGGACACCTACCTCTGTACACCGCATACCACTTCATCTACAAAGAAAGAGAAAAGGAGGCAGAGGTTAAAATATCACATCATACATAATCCACATAAGCATTCATCACTCATACAATCAAAAGCATCGCAACTGGCAATCCAAGTCCATATCAGCAGCTACATGACTATATCACTAAATCAACGCCAAACTATCGTGGTGGACTACTCCGAGGTGTAGTCGGTGAAACCAGTGATCGTGGAGTTAGAGCACGTGGAGGCATCCCCCACAGTGGAGGACCAAGCGTCGTCAGGAATGTAGGTCGGTGGACTCAATGGCACCGGGTCGCCACACTCCTTACGTGGTGGGGCCTTCTTCTCCTTAGCTGGCGGATTCTTCTTGGCCAGATCCTCAAAATACTTTATTAGGATCAGCTACGGGTTCTGATCAATGAGCGCCGCTAAGCGGTCCTCGATGCGCTTCTCCTTGACCGCGGAGTCGACCCTAATGGAAGCTGCGTCGTCGAAGGAAGCCATAGCCGCGAAATCGATCGGTGCTAACACCTTCCATCACACATTGAAAAATAGCATAAGAATCAAACATCAAAGATTACTTCTAAGCAAATTAATCATGATGGACACTCTCTCACGGATATTTCGACTTTCGGTGACGGTCGAGCTGGGCGAGTCCATCGTGCGTGAAAAATGTATATCACAGGACGAACTCGCACAGATCGACCGCCATCGGCAAAAGTCGATTTTCTTACTCCAAGAACAACTCTCATCTCTCTCACGAATGTATGGTGGACACTCTCTCTGGTGGTGGTATATATGGTGGACACTCTCTCACTGGTATTTCGACTTTCGGTGACGGTCGAGCAAGCTGAGCCCATCATGCGTTATCAAGATATAACATGAAGAGCTCACGCAGATCGACCGTCATCATCAAAAGTCGATTTTCTTTCTCCAACAACAACTCTCATCTCTCTCACGTATGTATGGTGGACACTCTCTCTGGTGGTGGTATATATGGTGGACACTCTCTCATGGATTTTTTGACTTTCGGTGATGGTTGAGCTATGTGAGCCCATCGTGCGTTATCAAGATTAACATGAAGAGCTCACACAAATCGACCGTCATCGGCAAAAGTCGATTTTCTTCCTCCAAGAACAACTCTCATCGACTGTCGGTGATGGTCGCTCTTCCTCTGCTCCTCCTGCTTTGAAAAGATCACAGAGGAGGAACAGAGGAAGCGCAACCCCCTACGACAACAATCGGTACCATTCCTCTGAAAACATCTCGCATCTGTCAAATATGATCGTCACTCGCTCAAGATAAAAACTAGTACATAAAAGCTACTACAAAAAACTACTACAAAAAACTACTAGTCCCACTACTAGATAAAAACTAGTACATAAAAGCTACTACAAAAAACTACTACAAAAAACTACTAGTCCCACTACTAGATAATAACTAGTACATAAAAGCTACTACAAAAAACTACTAGTCCCACAACTAGATAAAACTACTACATAAAAACTAATGCAAAAAATTTATCTACATAGCACACGTAGCATCCATGCATACAACATTATAAAAAATTATCTACATAGCATCCATCCATCTATCAATCCATCCATCTATCTATGCATCCATCTATCCATGCATCCATTCATCTATCAATCCATCCATCTATCTATGCATCCATCTATCCATGCATCCATCTATCCATGCATCTATCCATCTATCCATACATCCACATGAGAGGGAGGGGGGGAGCTCATCGAAGGGGAGGAGCTCGGTGTTGGGGGGTGCGCGGGGGGGGGGGGCGCCGATGTGCGCGGGGGGGGGGGGGGGCGCCGGTGTGCGCGGGGCGGCGCCGGGGGTGCGCGGGGGAGGGGGGCGCCGGGCTGCGCGTGGGGTGCCTGTCGGCAGGGGAGGGGGGCGCTGGCCTGTGGGGGCGCCAGTTGGCGGGCGGGGGCGTCGGTCGGGTGAGGCGGGAGCAGAGGAGGGAAGGTAGGTGCGGGGAAAAGAAAACAACCGGGAAATAAGTTTAAGTGCCCGACGCTACCTTTACCGAGTGTTTGTCGGCGCGGCACTCGGTAAAGTCCCCAAACGAGATCTAGGGTTTACTTTTTACCGAGAGGACTCTCGGTAAAGCTCCTAAACTAGATCTAGGGTTTACTTTTTATCGAGAGCCACTCTCGGAAAACACGCAAGTACCGAGTGCTACTCTCGGAAAAATTAGAATTTTGCATCATTTCATCTAGCCCTGCAT
Organism: Elymus sibiricus; assembly: GCA_039707655.1. Taxonomy (NCBI): domain Eukaryota; kingdom Viridiplantae; phylum Streptophyta; class Magnoliopsida; order Poales; family Poaceae; genus Elymus; species Elymus sibiricus. Next base: position 3,969,293 of record CM077674.1, on the reverse strand, counting down.
CACAAAGTATTTTCCATGCCGCTTCTCGGCATGATTTCATGCGCCGCCTTGCAGATCTGCAATTTCCGGCGATGAGACCCTAGCAGAGCAATAAATTTCTCGAATATTGCACGCGGGTCCGAAAAATGCGGGGGCCTGGCACGTGTCATGCGATGGCCTCCTTTGTGAGCACGGGAAGTTTCAAGGCCAAGGGAGAAACAGGACCCGCACTTCCTGCGCAAACCGAACACGTTCCCTTTCGATACACAGAGACTAGCTCGGAGATGGTGCGGTTTACAAGCGGCCTCAGGGGAGGCTTATTCGAAACGCGTCCAAACTTTTACCACACCCTACAGGGCCCATGTGATGACCCCGTGCCAGCTCTCGAGGAATTCCGGCATCATACGATTTTCCGAGGATTTAAACGGCTGTATCAGGCATGCCACCGAGGTACTTTCGGCCCCCGGGGGGAGGGCATGCCCCTCCCTCCTCTGCACAAGGCCTACGCATGCCGCAAGGACACCACAAAGTATTTTCCATGCCGCTTCTGGGCATGATTTCTTGCGCCGCCTTGCAGATCTGCAATTTCCGGCGATGAAACCCTAGCAGAGCAATAAATTTCTCGAATATTGCACGCGGGTCCGAAAAATCAGGGGGCCTGGCACGTGTCATGCGATGGCCTTCTTTGTGAGCACGAGAAGTTTCGAGGCAAACGGAGCAACAGGACCAGCATTTCCTGCACAAACCGGACACGTTCCCTCTCGATACCCAGAGACTAGCTCGGAGATGGTGCGGTTTACAAGCGGCCTCAGGGGAGGCTTATTCGAAATGTGCGTAAAATCTTACCACACCCTACAGGGGCCATGTGATGACGCCGTGCCAGGTCCCGAGGATTGGATTTAAACGGTTAGATCATTGCTCTCACACAGACGGCAAACTCAAAAATAATAATAATTGAATTAATAAAAAGCACCGGCATCCATCATTAGGAAGATGGCCTGTCACTGTGAATCCTCAGTGCCCGGAAGGGGTGAAGATTCACAGTAATGTTTCATCTCCTTAACAGGAGTGTAATAAAGACCGAAGCTTACTGCGTCTGGATTATCCGACTATTTAAACTGGTCATGTTGCGTGTCTCTATGCGAGGTGGTACTAAAAGTTTGCTGAGAGCCGGAGCTTTGCCGAGAGCGGCCCTCGGCAAAGCTTACCCTACCGAGAGCGGCGCTTGGTAATTGTGATGTTGGATCATAAATTAATAAAAATCCACTATGAACATTCATTAGAATATGAATGGCCACTATGAACATTCTCTATCCGGAAATATTCTTAATAAGAATGTAATGAGAGCCGGAGCTTTGCCGAGAGCGGCTCTCGGTAAAGCAGTGCCACCGTGACCGTGCCGTCAGTCGCCACCGGATGAGCCACGTGGTAACACTTTGCCGTGCGACGGCTGCTTGGCTCTTGGCAAAGAGTGCCTTTGCCGAGTCTGCCATTTTGCCGTGTACTACTCTCGGCAATATGTTGTGTTTGCCGAGGTATGCCTGTTACCGAGAGGTACTCTCGGCGTCTGTGAGTTTGCTGAGTGCCCATGCTTTGGCTCTCGGTGAAGACCCTGGCACCCGGCGTATACGAAAATTCCAGTAGTGATGCGGCAAACTTCGAGGAAAGGACATCCCTTCGAGAATTATGTCTTTTTTCAGCCAAAGGTTCAACTTATTGATGCACTGTTCGAGCTTCATGGATCTGTCTTCAGTTGGTTCGGGCAGTAAAAATTTCTCCCATCCTGGTTCAACTATATCCACTTGCACCAACGCCATATCCGGTATTATAGGCTTATGGTGCACATCGGCCTATTCTATAGTTGGGATGACTTGGGCAAGTGTGCAAGTCGGGTCCATGCGAGGTATGGTATATGTAAGCTGGCATGTAGTTTTGACCTGTCATACAAAAGTAAAGCATTCTTAAAATCTATGTATCAAAATGTAGTTACAGGTTGGTAATAAGGGTCCATTGATATGTAGTATTGAATCTTATTGCTAAATTGTCGATGGGGTGTGGACATATGAGGCCTTCGGTGATGGAGCGTTGGCTACTTTGCCATCCGGTGCATGGAGCACAACTATGTCTTGGACTGAATTCCACCCGCAGATAAGCAAAATCCTCCATTATCTCCGCTTTCAATTTCTGCTTGACATCTATTTTAATGTGTTGGACATCAGGTCCGCATATCTCCTGACATCCTGCCATAATACTTCCCGCAGTGCTTTTTCTTCTTCTCCCGAGGGTTGCATCTGATTCTTCGTGTAATCGCAGGTTCAATTCAATGCTTGGAACACTAGTACCTTTAATGACCTTTCCGACTAGGTCGTCTGGTATCGAATGAGAGCGACCACTCGTGTTATTCGAGTGGACGTCATGGTCTTCGCTTGGTGAATCGAGGGACGAGCAATAAAACATGAGATGTTCCAGGTTTGCGATAGGAGGCGTTTCATGTCATGACCCCAAACTATTGTTTCTACGAACAATTCAATATGTAAAAAAAAAATCAATAATTTAGAAAAATGCAAAAAATAAATGTAACGCTAGCTCACTCAACATAACTCGCCATCGGCGCCGATGAGGCTCGTCGAGGTATCCCGTCCGTTGGGGGCATCGGGAAGGGGAGTCGGCGACGAGCGGCTCCGTCGGAGAGGGAAATGGGTCGGAGAGGCAGTGGCTCGGCGGCGTCCAACACACGTGGGAGCTGCATCGGCAAGGTAACCGGGGCCAAGGTACCATCGAAAGAGGGGAGCTCCGGTATCAATGAATTCGGCGCCGACGGGGGAAGGGCGTTGCTGTTGGTCTTTTAGTTCGACGCGCGGCCCATGAGGCTGAGATTTGACAACAAGTACACCGTCGTCATCGTCTTGTAGGTGAACACATCATTGATCGGCCGAAAGGAAGCCGGTATGTAATTAAATGTTGGGGTCATCACAGACAGGTCACATGCATGACCGGTGTGTCATAACAGCCAACCAATTTTAAGTTTGGTCTTTTCTCTTTTGAGAAAATGTGTTTTAAGGTGTAGGCCTTCTGAATTAATAACTAGTAACATATTTAAACTGTTTGAACAACATTTTTAGGCTATTTTTCACTTTTTGTTTGTTGTCTATGTACAAATCAACTATTGCACATAGACGACAAGTGAGTGTCGAACAATTTGATGTATTTGAACTATAGGTATGAATTTTTTGTTATAAATTTGTAACTTTCTCAACATCATGTTAATACTACATGTACTTTCTATTATTTCACAAAAATTCTTGTCCTAAATACCAATTAAGAATGTAATATTGTTGTTCATCACTGACTGGCCATATAAAGCGGCCCGTCACTGATGACTCCTAACACTTAACATAGATGAACATTTATATGTGGCCCGTCTATGACCTCTGACCATCTTTTCTCTTTTCAGCATTTAAAAAAAAATCAATGATCTAACCGAACATCTATTATGTGAGGGAAAAAACTGCACAATTAAAGAATGGCAATTCATAGGTTATTTGGACCACCCGCAGCTCCACAGAAAGGCTGTATCGTACGTTCCTTCACTTGATCCGGACCCGGGGGCTGCTTCATCCTTACCAACATCACAAGGCCATGAGCCCGGGGCTGCATCGACGTAAACAAAAATAAAATGGTGGCCTTTATCAAAAAGGCATAGCCAACGGGAAGCCAGTGGCTGAATAAAGTTCTGGTCGTGCCGTGCCCCATCAAAAAAAATCAGTTGACACGACCTCAGGTCTCTCAACGGTACTTTGTCCATCAACTTGCCCAGAGGCACATAAAAAACAATGAACTAACATAGTTCACAATCAAGTTGACATTATAGCCACAGACGGCTAGCAAATGTTTCACTTTTTCAGGCTACCTACATTAACATCGAGCTCACAATCCACCGCCACCATGACGGCGGGCTCCTCGACCTCTTCAAGGAAGTCAACCAGCGGATGGTCCTCAGGAATGGAGGTCGCAACGGCATGAGTCGAGATCTCTGGGTGGCGCGACCTCAGTTGCGGAAGCACAAGCCGAGCCCCTCCATAGCAGCAGCCTCCTGCAGCGCAACCAAGCGAAGTGGGGACCTAGACACACGCTCGATGAGAGGTCCCAGGCAGACATCGTTATCAACCAGGCTCCACATGGACCCTGCGACACGAGTCAAGGCCCAAGACATCTGGCGGAGCACAGGGGTGACAGTGTTCATCCTATTTTGATCCAGGGCAACATACATCTGTGGAAGAACACCTGCGACAAATAGCAATGTGAGCACCGCGGCAAAGGGCAAAACAACAGGGATAGCATAAGCAACCTAGCAATAGCACAAACCTGCAGCGGCCTCCTCAAGCCTGGAAATAGGGCCGCGGCGGTTAACCAGCTCCTGTGCGGCAAGCTGACCGGCCTCCCGCAGTGAGGCCTGCTCAGATGATAGCATTCTCTCCCACTCCAGTACAGTATCAAGTTTGCCTCGGAGCTCCTAGATTTGCCATCGAAGATCGTCCTCTGACGCTTTCTCCTTTTGTACAAGCACTTGATGGTTGAAGGTAATATTCTTATTCGACTTTGCGACATCTTGCACTTTGAAAAGTAGCTCCTGGTGAGACCGGGCCTCTGCAATAACACAATCAGCAATTCCATGAAAATTGTCGGCCTCCTTGCAGGTCAGCCCAAGGCGGCGTCGCATCTCATAAAATTGCTCTTCGGCTGCTTCACCTGAAGGGATGTCGGCAACAACCAAAGCAGCCAAGTTCAAGATAGGCACATAAAAGGGCACTCACAGATACAGTCCGCAACAGAACCCTCGAGGGTGGCGGTGCGGAGTTCCTCCCTGTCCAGCGATTGGCGCAGCTCGCCAAACTTTCTGCTAAGCAAGGCATGACGCTCTTTCAAAACCTGCAAAAGGGTGAACAAATTCAACATTCATCGTATTGATACGTCTCCAACGTATCTACTTTTCCAAACACTTTTGCTCTTGTTTTGGCCCCTAATTTGCATGATTTAAATGAAACTAATCCGGACTAATGCTGTTTTCAGCAGAACTACCTTGGTGTTATTTTTGTGCAGAAATAAAAAGTTCTCGGATTTGGACAAAGAGATATTTTATGGAATAAATAAAAAATACTGGATCAAAGAAGTACCAGAGGGAGGCCACCATGGGCCCACAAGCCAAGGGGCGCGCCTACCCCCCCGGGCATGCCCAGGTGGCTTGTGAGGCCCACATACCTCTGGCTGACCTAATTCCAGTGCTATATATTCCGTCCTCCCGAGAAAAAAATAAGAGAAGAAGTTTCATCATGTTTTACGATACGGACCGCCACCACCTCCTGTTCTTCGTCCGGAGCCATAATCTCGAGTCCGTTCGGGGCTCCAGAGAGAGGGATTCGTCGCCGTTATCATCACCAACCCTTCTCCATCAACTATTTCATGATGCTCACCACCATGAGTGAGTAATTCCATTGTAGGCATACTGGAGGTAGATGGAGATGGATGAGATTTCTTATGTAATCATGTCAATCTGTTAGGGCTTGATCCCTAGTATCTACTATGTTCTGAGATTGATGTTGCTATCACTTTGTTATGCTTAATGCTTGTCACTAGGGCCCGAGTGCCATGATTTCAGATCTGAACTTGTATGCTTTCATGAATATATTTGAGATTTGATCTTACCTACAAGTTGTATGCACCTGTTATCGTTCTGAACCCTAGACCCCCAAGGTGACCATGAATTGGGATATCGACGGGGATGACTTTAACTTGAGGAGTTCATGTATTCACCATGTGTTAATGCTTTGTTCCGGTTCTCTATTAAAAGGAGCGCCTTAATTACCATTAGTTTCCATTAGGACCCCGCTGTCACGGGAGGGTAGGACAAAGAATGTCATGCAAGTTCTTACCGCAAGCACGTATGACTATATACGGAATACATGCCTACATATGATTGATGAATTGGAGCTATTGTGTGTCGCTCTAGGTTGTGACAGTTACATATTGAATCTCATCTGAATATCCATCGCTACTCCATGCCTACGCTTTAATACTATTGCTTTTGCTCAAAGTTACTATTGTTGCTCCGTTTGCTACCAATCTGCTACTACTACTACTGCTGCTACTGCTATTGTTACTTTGCTATCACGGCTATCATATTACTGTGCTACTAATAAATTGCTGCAAGGAATTGATTCCCAGGTGTGGTTGAATTGACAACCCAACTGCTAAGGATGATAAATATTCTTTGGCTCCCCTTATGTCGTATCAATAAATTTGGGTGAAATATTACCCTCGAAAACTGTTGCGATCCCCTATACTTGTGGGTCATCAAGACTATTTTCTGGCACCGTTGCTGGGGAGCATAGCTCTATTTATTAAGTTCACTTGAGAGTTAAATATCTGCTGCAGTTTATATTCACTATGAAGAATCTGAGAGACTCTAAGACCAAGATCATGCCCTCTAAGACGAAGGGTGGTAAGTAACTGCCAACTAGCTCTACACTTGATTCACCTATTGTTTTGAGTCAACTTGTGACACCACCACCTGCTTTACAGTCTAATATGTCACAAGTAATAGACACTGCTTCTGCTATTGATGATACTCATGATGATGCTTCTACTATGCTTGGTAAAACTATGCCACTTAGCAAATTACTTGATGCTCATACTGCTAAAGCTAATGAATCTGAACTTATTGAAAATTATGAATCACCTGCTACACCTAGTACTCCTGTTAGAAGTAAAATATTAGAAGATGTTCCTAAAGGTTACACTTTCGATGAGGCGATTACTAGAGATCTCATGGCCTATGATACTAGTAAAGGCATAGATGGTTCCATTGCTATACTTAAAGAAAAAACCATGAATAAAATGATGAAACATGATCCTAAGTTTGCTACATCTCCTATTTTTGTTACTGATAAGGAGTATGAATTCTTTGTTGAACCTGAATTAATTACTTTGGTTATGAATCTAAAAGAGTTATTGCACACCTTAGTAAACTGAATGATATTGCCACCTTGTTTGCTCAAGAGGAAAAGATTTGCTATTATTATATTCTTAAGTTGTTTCCTTTTTCATTTAAGGCTCATGCTAAAATATGGTTTAATAATCTCGCTCCTGGTTGTGTGCGTAGTCCCCAGGATATGATCTACTATTTCTTTGAAAAATATTTTCCGGCTCATATGAAACAAGCTGCCTTACAGGAAATATATAATTTTGAACAACTTGAGGAAGAGAATCTGCCTCAGGCTTGGGGGAGGCTTCTCCAATTATTTAATGCCTTGCCTGATCATCCTCTTAAGAAGAATGAAATTCTTGATATCTTTTATAATGGACTAACCGATGCATCTAGGGACTACCTAGATAGTTGTGCTGGTTGTGTTTTTAGGGAAAGAACAGTTGAACAAGCTCAAGAATTATTGAATAACTTATTGAGAAATGCCGATGATTGGACACTTCCCAAACCACCTCCTAAGTCAACTCCAAAGAAGAGATCTATTCTATTCCCCAGTCTTGAAGATATGCAAGAAGGTAAGAAATCTATGAAGGAAAAAGATATTAAAGCTGCAGATGTTAAGAATCTACCACCTATTGAAGAAATATATGGGCTTGATCCTCCGACACAGGTAGTAGAGGTACATTCCCTTTATAAATTTGATGAAGGTGATATTCCTTACAATAAGTCTCCAAGTCAATGCTTAGCTGAATTTGATAATTTTGTCATTAAGCAACAAAATTTCAATATGCAAATAACTGATCAATTGAAACAAAATTCTATCATTATTGAGCGCTTGAGTGTTGTGCTAGTTAAAATTTCCAATGATGTTAAAGGTTTATGCAAGCATTATTCTATGGTTCACACTCAGCTTGAACAAGTTTCTAGATCACAACATGATTTGTTTAGGGACATGCATAATAAACCTTTGTATCCTGAGGGTCATCCTAAAAAAATTGACCACGATTCTCAGAGAATTAATGATAGTGCACCTAGTTCACCTAAGAAGAAAAAGAAGAAGAATAGAAATAAAACTGTGCATGCTTCTAGTGAACCTGTTATAGAAAAACCTATTGAGAATCCTAATAATGTTTCTATTTCTGATGTTGAGACACAATCTGGTGATGAGCATGAACCTAGTGATAATGATAATGCTAATGATGATCATATTATTGATGATGCTCCACCTAATGATAATAACGAACATGATAATGAGGTAGAAATAGAACCTGAAGTTGAGCTTGATGACCCACCTCCTAAGAATAAAAGATATGATAAGAGAGACTTTGTCACTAGGAAGCATGGTAGAGAAAGAGAACCATGGGTACAAAAACCCATGCCTTTTCCTAGTAAAGTTTTAAAGTATAAGGATGAAGCTATTTTTAATCATTTTGTTGAATTGCTTAGGCCTTTGTTTTTGCAAGTACCTTTGACTAATGCTATGAAAATGCCACCTTATGCTAAATATATGAAAGATATTGTTACTAATAAAAGAAAGATTCCAGAGGCTGAAATTTCTATTATGCTTGCAAATTATTCTTTCAAAGGAAAAATACCTGAGAAACTAGGAGATCCAGGGATACCTACTATACCATGCTCTATTAAGAATAATTATGTTAAAACTGCTTTATGTGATTTGGGAGCTGGTGTTAGTGTTATGCCCTTTTCCCTTCATAGAAGACTTGACTTGAATAAGTTAATACCCACTAAAATTTCTTTGCAAATGGCTGACAAGTCTACAGCTATTCCTGTTGGTGTTTGTGAGGATGTTCTTGTTGTGGTTGCTAATGTTATGATCTTAACAGACTTTGGTATTCTTGATATGCCCGAGGATGACAATATGTAGGTTATCCTTGGAAGACCTTTTCTTAACACTGCAGGAGCTGTTATTGATTGTAATAAAAGCAAGGTCACTTTTCATGTTAATGGCAATGAGCATATGGTTTATTTTCCGAGAAAGCCTAACAAAGTAAATAGTCTCAATTCTATTGAAAAAATTATGACCCTCACTATTGGAGACTTTGAATTTCCTCTTTCGGTTTCCGAAAAGAAATATCAAAGTATTATGGTTGGAACCATGCTTATTCAAGTTGAGGTAACATAGTGCTATACAAAGATTCTTTGGTTTTATGTCACTCATAATTAGTTCGTTAATAAGACTTGATCAACCTTGTTAATGGATTCTTTTTGGGAAGCATATGGTCGATGAATTCCGTAAGCACAACTTTCTGTATCTTTACTTTACTCTCTGTTATTATTAGTTCTAATAAGGTTTAAATGCCCTAGAATATCCTGTTGAGTCTATTTTCTGAATTTTCTATGCAATAAAATGGTCCAAAAATAAAAATTCTCATAATGCCCTGAAAATTTAACACGAATTGTTTATGCAAGCATTATTCTATGGTTCACACTCAGCTTGAACAAGTTTCTAGATCACAACATGATTTGTTTAGGGACATGCATAATAAACTTAATGAGCATGTTGTTGGAGTAGTAACCAGAGGTGGTAAAATGACGCAGGAACCTTTGTATCCTGAGGGTCATCCTAAAAGAATTGACCATGATTCTCAGAGAATTAACGATAGTGCACCTAGTTCACCTAAGAAGAAAAAGAAGAAGAATAGAAAAAAAACTGTGCATGCTTCTAGTGAACCTGTTATAGAAAAACCTATTAAGAATCCTAATAATGTTTCTATTTCTGAAGTTGAGGTACAATCTGGTGATGAGCATGAACCTAGTGATAATGATAATGCTAATGATGATCATATTGTTGATGATGCTCCACCTAATGATTAAGACTTCTTGGAATGTTAACTTGGGGAGCCTTGGGCATCTCCAAGCTTGAGCTCTCATGTCTCCTTAATTCCTCTCATATCATAGTTTTCCCTAAGTCTTAAAAACTCCATCCATACAAAACTCAACAAGAACTCGTGAGATAAGTTAGTATAAATACATTTAAAACCTTAACATTCTATACTGTAGCAAATTACTAAAATTATAATTAAACATTGCATACTAAATGTCTCTTCATATTTGATACTCCTATCCATTAATAGAAACATTAAACAAGCAAACATATGCAAACAATGCAAATATAACGGTAATCTGCCTAAACAGAACAGTCTGTATGGGATGTATAAAAATTCATACTTATTTAACTCTAAAAATTCTGAAAAATAACCACACTTTAGAAAATTTATCATATATTACTGTGTCAAAATTTCAAGATTTTATCACATTCTGACTTTTCTGGAATATTCAAGCAATAACAGAAAACTTTCTGTTTTGAAACAGCAACTCATGAACGTGCAAACTAAGCATGGTAAGGGCTATACTTGACAATTTTATTGAAATAAAAGATACAAAACATGATTCTAAATAACAGCAAGAAAATCCAATTAAAATAAAATGATGCTCCAAGCAAAACACATCTCATGTGACGAATAAAAATATAGTTCCGAGTGAGGTATACCGATAATGTTGAAGACGAAAGAGGGGATGCCATCCGGGGCATCCCCAAGCTTAAGCGCTTGAGTCTTCCTCGAATATTACCTTGGGTTCCTTGGGCATCCCCAAGCTTAGGGGTTGCCACTCCTTATTCTCCTCATATCGATATCTCCCCCAAAACTTGGAAACATCAATCACACAAAACTTAACGAAACTTCGTGAGATAGGTTAGTATGATAAAGAGCAAATCATTCCCTTTGGTACCATCAAGACAAGCTTCATAATTGTTCTCACATAATTCCTACTGTATTCTATCATTTCCACAATTTATATCCCATAATATAAGCTATGGAAACACTAAAACAAGCAAACTATGCATTGAAAACAGAATCTATCAAAAACAGAATAGTCTGTAATGATCTGAACTAAGACCATACTTCTTTAACTTCACAAATTCTGAAAAATTAGGAAAACGTAGGAAATTTGTATCTAAATACTTTGTAAAAATTTCAGAATATTTTGACGCTCCAGTAAAATCTGAAAATTCAGACACTGGACGCAAATGTTTCTGTTTTTGCACAGAATCAAATCAACAAGTATCCAAACTATCCCAAAGGCTTTACTTGGCACATTATTGAAATAAAAGACACAAAACATGTTTAATACAGTTGCTTAATCATGTGAACATACAAAAACAGTAGGGGTAAATATTGGGTTGTCTCCCAACAAGCGCTTTTCTTTAATGCCTTTTTAGCTAGGCATGATCATTTCAATGATGCTCACATAGAAGTAAGAATTGAAACATAATGGGAGCATCATGAAGCATATGACAAGCACATTTAAGTCTAACCCACTTCCTATGCAAAGGGATTTTGTAATCAATCAACTTATTGGAGCAAGAATCAACTAGCATAGGAAGGCAAAACAAGCATGTCTCCAAAACTTTCAACGTAAAGAGAGGAAACTTGATGTTGTTGAAATATATATAAGCATATCTTCCCCTCTCATAATAATTTTCAGTAGCATCATGAACAAATTCAACAATATAACTATCACATAAAGCATTCTTTTCATGATCCACATGCATAAAAATTTGATTACTCTCCACATAAGCAAATTTATTCTCATCAATAATAGTGGGAGAAAATTCAATGAAATAACTATCATATGATACTTGATTTACATAATCAATTCGAGCATTAAAATCATGATGACAAGTTTCATGGCTATCATTATTCCTTATAACATACATGTCATCACTATAATCATCATAGATAGCAACTTTGTTGTCATAATCAATTGAAACCTCTTCCAAAATAGTGGAATCATCACTAAATAAAGTCATGACCTCTCCAAATCCACTTTCATAATTATTGCAATAAGGTTCAACACCCTCCAAAATAGTGGGATCACTACTACCTAGAGTTGACACTCTACCAAACCCACTTTCATCATTGTAATCATCATAAGTAGGAGGCATGCTATCATCATAATAAATTTGCTCATCAAAAGTAGGGGGACTAAAACGATCATCTTCATCAAACATAGCATCCCCAAGCTAATGGCTTTGCATATCATTAGCATCATGGATATTCAAAGAATTCATACTAATATCATTGCAATCATGCTTAACATTCACACCAAACATTATGTTAAATTCTTCTTTTAACACTTCATAGCAATTATCGGAATCCATATTTTCAAGAAAAACTTTATAAAGATAAGCAATTTGGCACAACTTCACTTCCATTTTTTTGTAGTTTTCTTTAAAAACCCGAACTAGTGAATAAACAAGAAACTAAAAGATTCAATTGCAAGATCTAAAGATATACCTTCAAGCACTCACCTCCCCGACAATGGTGCCAGAAATAGCTTGATGTCTTCTACACAACTTTATTCTTGTAGACTCTGTTGGGCCTCCAAGCGCAGAGTTTTGTAGGACAGCAGCAAATTTCCCTCAAGTGGATGACCTAAGGTTTATCAATCCGTGGGAGGTGTAGGATGAAGATGGTCTCTCTCAAACAACCCTGCAATCAAATACAAGCAATTGCTTTTGTCCCCAACACATCCAATACAATGGTAAATTGTATAGGTGCACTAGTTCGACGAAGAGATGGTGATACAAGTGTAGTATCGATAGTAGATATAGGTTTTTGTAATCTGAAATAATAAAAATAGCAAGGTAACAAGTAGGAAACAGCGAGGAAAATGTTATATCAATGCTTAGAAACAAGGCCTAGGGTTCATACTTTCACTAGTGCAATCTCTCAACAGTGCTAACATAATTGAATCATATAACAATCCCTCAACCTGCGACAAAGATTTACTCCAAAGTTCTTATCAATAGTGGAGAACATAAGATGAAATTGTTGTAGGTAGCAAACTACCTCAAAGTTATCTTTCCGATCAATCTATCGAGCCATCCCTATAAGTGTCAGAAACAGCCCTAGAGATCGTACTACAATAACACCATATGATACGCATCAGTCAACTCTAATGTCACCTAGATACTCCAATGTCACCACAAGTATCCGTGAGTTAATTATTCGATATGCATCAAACAATTTCAGATTCATAATATTCAATCCAACACAAAGAACTTCAAAGATTACCCCAAAGTTTCTATCGGAGAAAGTAGGATGAAAACGTGTATCAACCTATGTGCCTAGATTACCCCAATGTCACCTCCGGGATCTGCAAGTTGATTACCAAAACATATATCAAGTGACTCAATAGAATACCCCATTGTCACCACGGGTATCCACATGCAAGACATACATCAAATGATATCAACTCCAACATATTCAATCCGATAATAATGAAACCTCAAAGGGCAAGACTTAATTCATCACAACAAGATAGAGAGGAAAGAACACCATATGATCCAACTATATTAACAAAGCTCATGGCACATCAAGATCGTATCCTATCAAGATCACGAGAGAGAGAGAAATCAAACACATAGCTACTGGTACATACCCTCAGCCCTGGGGGTGAACTACTCCCTCCTCGTCATGGAGGCAGCGGGGATGATGAAGATGGCCTCCGGTGATGACTTCCCCCCTCCGGCAGAGTGCCGAAACAGGGCTCCAATTGAGATCGCTTCGGGACATAGGCTTGCAGCGGCGGAAAAACTCGTCTAGGTTAACTTTCGGGGGTTTTGGGATTTATAGAATTTTTCAGCGTTGGACTCACGCCAGGGGGAGTCCCGAGGGACCCACAAGCTCAGGTGGTGCGCCCTAGGGGAGGGCACCACCCAGGCTTGTGGCCCCCCTAGACCTCGTCTGGTCCTTCTCTGAAGCCTCCAGGGATACCTACAATACCAAGCTTTATTAAGAATAATTATGTTAAAACTGCTTATGTGATTTGGGAGCTGGTTTTAGTGTTATGTCCTTTTCCCTTTATAAAAGACTTGACTTGAATAAGTTAATACCCACTGAAATTTCTTTGCAACTGGCTGGCAAGTCTACAGCTATTCCTGTTGGTGTTTGTGAGGATGTTCCTGTTGTGGTTGCTAATGTTATGATCTTAACGGACTTTCTTATTCTTGATATGCCCGAGGATGACAATATGTCGGTTCTCCTTGGAAGACCTTTTCTTAACATTGCAGGAGCTATTATTGATTGTAATAAAAGCAAGGTCACTTTTCATGTGAATGGCAATGAGCATACAGTTTATTTCCCGAGAAATCCCACCAAAGTAAACAGTCTCAATTCTATTGAAAAAATTATGACCCTCACTATTGGATACTTTGAATTTCCTCTTCCTGTTCCCAAAAAGAAGTATGAAAGTATTATGGTTGGAACCATGCTTATTCAAGTTGACGTAACATAGTGCTATACAAAGATTCTTCGGTTTTATGTCACTCAGAAATAGTTCGTTAATAAGACTTTATCAACCTTGTTAATGGATTCTTTTTGAGAAGCATATGGTCGATGAATTCCGTAAGCACAACTTTCTCTATCTTTACTTTACTCTCTATTATTATTAGTTCTAATAAAGTTTAAATGCCCTAGAATATCCTGTTGAGTGTATTTTCTGAATTTTCTATGCAATAAAATGGTCCAAAAATAAAAATTCTCATAATGCCCTGAAAATTTAACATGAATTTTTTCTGAATAAAAAAAAATTGGCACTAGACACACCCCAGGGGGGTGTACCTGCTGGCCACAAACCAGCAGGGCGCGCCTACCCCACCAGGGCACGCCTAGGTGGTTTATGCGGCCCACAGGTACCCACTCACTTAGTGCCCATGCTCCCTGCCTTCTTCTTCCTCCAGAAAAATTTGTTCTTGCCTCATAGCACGAGTTATTTCTCCTTTGCAAACAATTTTTGATCTCTTTGCTCGGGGCTCCGTTTCTGAAACTTTTCGGAGGAATTACTCCTTGTTATGTGACTCCTCCATTCATCCAATTAGTTTAAGTTCTAGTGGTTGATACTTTGCTTATTTTGCTATTGTTGGTGACTATGAAAATGAGCTTGCATGTTGAATTTACTTGGTTTTAAATAGTCTTGATGCATGGTATAGCCTCTAGGCACTTGTGGGAGTAGTTGCTATCAATTTTATTGAGTTTTGTTGGAAAAAAATTATGAGTTGTCTAAAAATTTCAGAAATTTTTTCAGAAAAATGGGAATGTTGAGAAGGGTGTTCTCAAAAGGCTCCTCAAGCCGGAGTTCCGAGGAAATTCCGCGAGAAGCACCTAGGTACAATCTACCTCGTAATGCTGAGGCACGGCCGTGTGTGTGGCCGTGCAACACTTTCATGGTTGGGGTTGGTTTTCAACACGAGATCAAGCGATTTGTGGAGAATGCGGGCTTGACCACCTTCATCGTAGATAAGTGCAACCAATACCAGCTCCTTACAAATACTTTCTTGCAAAATTTCAGATTCTCGACTAGTCAGAATGGGCCTAGAGTTTAATTTCATTTGTATGAGCACACCTTTCATATCACTCTAGCTGATTTCTGCAATATTTGCATGATTCCTGTTGAGGGTAGTGTGGCTGACCCTCACCCTCATGAGTTTGAGGAATTTTTGCAAGATGTAACTGTAGGGGAAACTAGAGGGGTTTCTCGCGCCAGGGCTGCTAGCTTGCATTTCCCCGTTGTGCGTTACTTTGCTTTATTCATAGGAAAATGTCTAACTGCTAGGCAGGAGGGTGGTACGCTTAGCGCTCCAGACCTCGCCATTTTGCATAGCGCACTCTTTGGTGGGAGACCACATAGTTTGGGAGCTATCATTGCACGCCGTTTACATTTGAACAGGTCTAAGGGTATCATTTATGGTGGTATTTATGCTACTTGTTTTGCTAGATAGTTTAATATTCCCATCAGACACAGTGAGGATCATTTGCTACCTGAGAAATACTTGGATTTTGATTCTATGATATGGCACAATTTTATTAATAGAGGTCCATCTAACGTCTACCAGTACAACCTGGTATTCAGCCAAGGTACCCGCGACATCATTACTTTGCCTGCTCCTTCTTTGTTTGATGTTAAGGCCAGGGGGAGATATATTATTATGTCGGAGGACATCCTCAACTATAGGAATGAGTTGGTGGGCGGCAGAGGAGATTCACCCTTGGGATTCCCACGTACCACAGCTAACTCAGTTCATACCTGGACCTGAGGGATTCTTCTAGTGGCATCAGCCAAGTTAGGCCAAAAGCCTAAGCTTGGGGGAGTATGTATTCTCACCGTCATTTCATTCATATTATCTCACATTCATTACACTTGTCGGTGTTCATCATTTTCTTTGTATATCCATGTTTTGCTTTTATCTTTCTTTTGTGTGTTTACAAAATTTCAAAAAAACACCAAAAATATTTCTCGCTTCTTTTCAGCTTAGTCCACGGCGCACTTGCACTAATGAAAGACAAAAAAAAACCTTGTCTTCTCCCGTGTATATAGTTTTTGCATATTTCAGCTTAGTCCACGGTGAACTTGCACTATGTTATATTTTCCACATCATTCGGTCGTGCAAGTCAAAGGTTGTAATGACGATGAATTGATGAAGTGGTCGTGGTGAAGAAAAGCTGGTATGAACTCTACTTGTTTTTGTTTTTGTTAATATGTTTACCTTAGTAGTCTTGATTCAGCCTATTATTAGTAAACAAGTGTATGATAATGATTGGAGTTCATAGTTGCTCATGCCATGCTTAAGTAGCTAGGAGTGGATAATATGTTATCTCGTGTGTCAACATGCAGTAAATTGATCATGATGCGGTATGTTAGGATGGTATCCTCCTCTAAAAATATCAAGTAGCTTGACTTGGCACATGTTCATGCATGCAATTGATTCAAAACCAATATTGCCTCCATGATATGTATGTTCAGAGTGTTTATATCTTCATCGTGCTCGTGTTCATCATAAATTATTCAAAATGCATGATTATGACCGTTGTCACTCTCTAGTTGGTCGCTTCCACGTCTATTGCTAGCCTCCGCCTGTACTAACCGGGAATGCTGCTTGTGCATCCAAAATCCTGAAAACAAAGTTATGACATGATAGCAACCTCAAAGAAGTAAAGCAAACAAGATAGCAAACTAACAAAGTAAAATATTTTTGTGTTTTTGATTTTTTTAATGAAACTAATAAGAGAAAATAAAAAGTATAACAAGTAATTGATAATTTGTGTGAAGGAACCTCTAGGTATTTGATGATGTCTCCCCGGCAACGGCGCCAGAAATTCTTTCTGCTACTTGTGAGCTCCGTTGGGATTTTCCCCGAAGAGGAAGGGTAAAGCAATATAGTAGCGGATAAGTATTTCCCTCAGTGAGAACCAAGGTTATCGAACCAATAGGAGAACCAAGCAAATGCCTAGTCAACAGCACCTACACACACAAAAGCAAATACTTGCACCCAACGCGGGCAAGAGGGTTGTCAATCCCCTTGAACTCGTTACTTGCAAGGATTAAATCTGATAATGGTAGATAGGTAAATTGCAAAGTAAAATAAAAGAAGTAAAATTGCAGCAAGGTATTTTTGGTTTTTGTAATATGATAAAATAAGTAGACCTGGGGGCCATAGTTTTCACTAGAGGCTTCTCTCTCGTAAAGATAGCATACGTTGGGTAAACAAATTACTGTTGGGCAATTGATAGAAAAGTGCATAGTTATGATGTTATTCATGGCAATGATCACGTATATAGGCATTACGTCTGTGACAAGTAGACCGACTCCTGCCTGCATCTACTACTATTACTCCACTTCGAGAGCGCTTCTATGCTTGCCTCTCTACGTATTAAGTTCATAACAAACAGAGTAACGCTTTAAGCAAAATGACATAATATAGACAGAATAAAACCAAGCAATATGATTGAACCCCGTCGTTTTACCCTTAATGGCAGCAATACAAATACATGCCACGCTACCCCTTCTATCACTGGTGAGGACACCACAAGATTGAACCCACTACAAAGCACCTCTCCCGCTGAAGATAAATCAATCTAGTTGGCCAAACTAAATGGATAGATCAGAGAGAAATAAAAAGCTATAACAATCATGCATAATAATGTTCAGAATAGACTCAATTACTTTCAATGAACAATCTGATCATAAACCCATAATTCATCGGATCCCAACAAACACACCGCAAAAGAAGATTACATCGGATAGTTCTCCGAGGAGATCAAGGAGAACATTGTGTTGAATATCGGAGAGAGAGAAGAAGCCATCTAGCTAATTACTATGGACCCATAGGTCTGTGGTAGACTACTAACACATCATCAGAGAGGCCGCAAGGTTGATGTAGAAGCCCTCCGTGATCGATTGCCCCTTCGGCAGATTACCGGAAAAGGCCTCCAGATGGGATCGTGGAAGAACAGAGGCTTCTGGCGGCGGAAGAAAAGTTTCGTGGCTCTTTCTATTGGTTTGGGGATTTATGCGGATTTATGGAAATGGAATTAGTTCAAACGGAGCTGCTTGGGACCCACAAGCTCAGGTGGCGCGTCCCCAGTGTGAGTTCGTGACTCTCCCGTAAGTCTTCTGGCCTCCTCCCGAACGTTCTAGGGTCCCTTCTGGTCCAGAAAAAATCACCGTAAAATTTCATCTTGTTTGGACTTCGTTTGGTATTGATTTTTTGAAAAGCCAAAAACAAGCAAAAAACAGCAACTGGCACTGGGCACTAGGTTAATAGGTAGTCACAAAAAAGATATAAAATTGTATAAAAAGTATCTAAGATTGATAATATAATAGCATGAAACAATCAAAAATTATAGATACATCAGAGACGTATTAGCATCCCCAAGCTTAATTCCTGCTCGTCCTCGAGTAGGTAAATGATAAAAACAGAATTTTTGATGTTGAATGCTACCTAACACGTTTATCATGTAATCTCTTCACGGTGTAAATATTGAGAAACGATGAAGTAATTGATATCAACATAATAATATCCATGAATACTTGAACATAATCATTACTTTTTCAAAATATACGATGCTTAACGAATGTTATCCCTACTCATTGAATTATGTAAGCAAGGCATGACTCCGTCTTCCTCACAGAAGTACAAGTCATGATCACCCCGGTGTCAAGTCAAGCAATTGGATCATACCTTTTAACGCGCTTCAGCATTTTCAACTCCACTCAATACATGAGCGTGAGCCATGGATATAGCACTATGGGTGGAATAGAGTGTGGTGGTAGAGATATATAAGGGAAGACAAAGTGGAGAAAGTCTCGCATCAACTCAGCGGATCAACAGGCAATGGAGAGGCCCATCAATCGATATCAATGCGAGGAGTAGGGATTGCCATGCAACGGATACACTAGAGCTATAAGTGTATGAAAGCTCAACTGAAACTAAGTGGGTGCGCATCCAACTTGCTAGCTCACGAAGACCTCGGGCATTTGAGGAAGCCCGTCATCGAAATATACAAGTCAAGTTCTATAATGAAAATTCCCACTAGTATATGAAAGTGATAACTTAGGAGACTCTCTATATGAAGAACATGGTGCTACTTTGAAGCACAAGTGTGGTAAAAAGATAGTAGCATTGCCCCTTCTCTCATTTTTATTTTTTTTATTTTTTTCTTCTTCTTTTTTTTTAGAACAATATCATGAACCTCAACCCACATTTTGGAGGACTCATCAGTCTCCATCATTCTTTTTCTCACTGGGACAATGCTCTAATAATGATGATCATCACACTTTTATTTACTTACAACTCGATATTACAACTCGATAACTGAAACAATATGACTCTATATGAATGCCTCTGGCAGTGTACCAGGATGTGCAACGATATACCGTAACATGTATAACAATGATGAATGGTGCCTTTGCCACAAATATCATGTCAGCTCTATATGATCATGCAAAGCAATATGAAGATGAACACACATGTCATAAGATGGAATGGTGGAAGTTGCATGGCAATATATCTCGGAATGGCTATGGAAATGCCTTGATAGGTAGGTATGTGGCTGTTTTGAGGAAGATATAAGGAGGCTTATGTGTGATAGAGCGTATCATATCACGGGGTTTGGATGCACCGGCGAAGTTTCCACCAACTCTCGAGGTGAGAAAGGGCAATGCACGGTACCGAAGAGGCTAGCAACATGTGGAAAGGTGAGAGTGCGTATAATCCATGGACTCACATTAGTCATAAAGAACTCATATACTTATTGTGAAAATTTTATTAGCCCTCAAAACAAAGTACTACTCGCATGCTGCTACTTGTGAGCTACGTTGGGATTTCCCCGAAGAGGAGGGGATCATGCAGTACAGTAGAGATAAGTATGTCCCTCAGTTATGAAACCAATGTTGTCAATCCAGTAGGAGAATCACACAACACCTCGTTAGCAGTACCTGCACACAAAACAACAAATCCATGCACCCAATGCAAACAAGGGGTTGTCAATCCCTTGGCGGTTAATTGCAAGATTAAACTGTATGGTGATAGATAGACAGATCGAACAACAATACAAAATAAAATAAATAAAGTAAAAGTGCAACAAGGTATTTTTAGGATTTTCAATATAAGATAAAGTAGACCCGGGGGCCATAGTTTTCACTAGAGGCTTCTCTCTTGAAAGTAGCATACGGTGGGTGAACAAATTACTGTTGGGCAATTGATAGAAAAGCAAATAATCATGACGATATCCAAGGCAATGATCATGTATATAGGCATCACGTCCGAGACAAGTAGACCGAAACAATTCTGCATCTACTACTATTACTTCACTCATCGACCGCTATCCAGCATAAATCTAGAGTATTAAGTTCATAAAGAACGGAGTAACGCCTTAAGCAAGATGACATGATGTAGACAAAGTAAACGCACGCATGAATAAACCCCATCTTTTTTACCCTTAATACCAACGATACATACGTGTCATGTCCCTTTCTGTCACTGGGCTTGAGCACCGCAAGATCGAACCCATTACAAAGCACCTCTCCCATTGCAAGATAAATCAATCTAGTTGGCCAAACCAAATCAATAGATCGGAGAGAAATACGATGCTATAATAATCATGCATAAAAGAGTTCAGAGAAGACTCAAATAATATTCAAGGATAATCTGATCATAAAGTCACAATACATCGGATCCCAACAAACACACCGCAAAAAGTGATTACATTGGATAGAACTCCAAGAACATCGAGGAGAACATTGTATTGAAGATCAAAAAGAGAGAAGAAGACATCTAGCTACTAACTATGGACCCGAAGGTCTGTGGTAAACTACTCACGCATCATCAGAAGGGTAGCAAGGTTGATGGAGAGCCCCTCCGTGATCGAATCCCCCTCCGGCGGAGTGCCGGAAAAGGCCTCCAGATGGGATCTCTCGAGAACAGGAACTTGCGGCGGCGGAAAAAGTATTTCGTGGACTCCTTTGTCGGTTTCCCGATTTTAGAGAATTTATAGAGGTGGAGTTAGGTCAAACGGAGTCGTGTGGGCCCCCCGAGCCACCAGGGCGTGCCCCCCTGGGGCGCGCCGTGGTGCCTCGTGGGCCACTGCTTCATCTTCTCGTCTCCTCCCGAAGCTTCTAGTGTCTCTTATGTCCAGAAAAAAATCTCCAAAAAGTTTCGTGGCATTTGGACTTCGTTTGGTACTGACATTCTGGAAAACCAAAAGCAGGCAAAAAACAGCAACTGCCATTGGGCACTAAGTTAATAGGTTAGTCCCAAAAAATGATATATAATTGCTTGTAAATGTATATAAAACATCCAAGATTTTTAATATAATAGCATGGAACAATAAAAAATTATAGATACGTTGGAGACGTATCACATGCCCCTAGGGAGGAGGTTGGTAGGAGTTAACCATCGCGCACCCCCGACTCGAACAGCACAAAGGATTTCAACGAGGAATAAAAGTGCTCTAACATCCCGGTCATGCCATGACCGACACTTAGAGGAGTTGTCATAACAAGCTTTAATATCGATATTCTTACTAACCAATGATCATGAACCAATACCCTTTCATATTACTACATCAATATAATTAAAACATACGTTTCATATTTAGTGATCTACATGGAAGTTTTTATTATATCACTCTTAAATACCTATCATTTTTAGACTAGTCTCATAACCCGTGCTCATTACCACTTCCTATTTATAGACTCCCAAAAAGATTTAAGTGAAGCATGAGAGTGCAATAATTTCTATAAAATATAACCACCGCCGTGCTCTAACAAATATAAGTGAAGTACAAGAGCAACTGCATAGCTCAAAAGATATAAGTGAAGCTCATAGAGTATTCTAACAAATCATGATGAATGTGTGTCTCTCTCAAAAGGTGTGTCCAGCAAGCAATGATTGTGGAAAACTAACAAGCAAACAAAATAAAACTATGGCACAAGACACTCCAAGTAAAACTCATATCATGTGATGAATAAAAATATAGCTCCATGTAACATACCGATGAATTGTGGACGAAAGAGGGGATGCCATCCGGGGCATCCCCAAGCTTAGACGCTTGGGTCTTCCTTGAATATTACCTTGGGGTGCCTTGGGTATCCCCAAGATTTGGGTCTTGCCGCTCCTTATTCCTTCATCCATCGTGATCTCACCCAAAACTTGAAAACTTCAGCACACAAAACTCAACAAAAACTTCATGAGATCCGTTAGTATAATCAACAAATCATAGACTTTAGGTACTCTGATAAACTCATTCATAATTGTTCTTGCATAATACCTACTGTATTCTAACTTCTCCATGACTTATACCCCCCGATATAATCCATAGCATCATTAAAACAAGCACACTATGCAATAAAAAATAGAATCTGTCTAAAACATAACAGTCTGTAATGATCTGAATAAACAATAAAAAATTCTGAGTAATTAGGAAAACGTAGAAAAGTTGTATATAAATCTTGTGTCAAAATTTCAGATCAAAATCACGTTCCGGTAAATTATAGTATTTTCTGCACTGGGTGCAAAAGTTTCTGTTTCTGCACAGAATCAAATCAACTATCATCCAAATCATCTCAAAGGCTTTACTTGGCACAAACACTAATTAAAATATAAAAACACAATCATGACATTAGCAATAATCATGTCATCACACCAAACAGAAATAAAAAGCAAAAATTTAAGATAACTATTGGGTTGCCTCTCAACAAGCATTATTGTTTTATGCCCCTAGCTAGGCATAATGCATTGTTTCAAGTATTTCCATAGTCATAAGGGAGATCATCCATGTTCATCTCATACTCCCTTCTCTCAGCAGCAAGCTTTCTAATAGGTAGACAAAAATAATTAAAAGGGCTTAATTTTATAGGGTCCGGATCCGTAAGATCAAGTTTAGGAGGAGGGGGCTCTTCCTTTGGCCCTTTGTATGTGATGGCTATTTCGTTGTTATACAAATTTCTATAAAGATATTCTCTTAACCTTTTCTTAAGCACACAACCTAGTCAAAGATTTCCTATAGCAAATTGATCATTTTGTTCGGAAATTTTATCAATCAAGATAGGTGGGGGACCTTTTTTCTAAGAATATCATCGTAAGCAGCATAGTCCATTGATTTTAATTTTCTTATCTCTTCTTGATCATAAAGAATTTCTTCTATAGGAGGGCATTCACTATTTATTCTATAGCGAGAAAATATTTCTCTTGCCTCTCTCATAATGTGGCCAAATTCATGAACCAAAAATATGGTAGCTAATCGTTTAGTAGAAGGATCATGAATATTAGAAAATTCTAGGAATAACCTTTGTATAGAGGGATGCATGTGCACGAATTGTCTCTCCAATTCAACTATAAGTAAAGATATTGCATCCGCGAGACTAGTAGTTCTAGCAAGAATTGATCCCCCTATCATAGGTAGTGAGCCAGCACAAGTAAAGAAATCTTGAATAACACTTTTTCCAATAACATTACAACTAGCCATACGGAGTTTTTTTGTATGCATAATAGTGGGTTCTTTTTTACTAGAATCATCATCGGCAAGATGATCAATCATTTCTTTAGCAACTTAATCAAAGCTTCTTTTAGTATTTTCATTTAACAATATGGCTTGATGATCAAAAGGTTCCGCACTAGTGGCGGGAATATCATTAACTTTCTCAAACTTAGACATGATAGCAACCTCAAAGAAGTAAAGCAAACAAGATAGCAAACTAACAAAGTAAAATATTTTTGTGTTTTTGATTTTTTTAATGAAACTAATAAGAGCAAATAAAAAGTATAACAAGTAATTGATAATTTGTGTGAAGGAACCTCTAAGTATTTGATGATGTCTCCCCGGCAACGGTGCCAGAAATTCTTTCTCCTACTTGTGAGCTGCGTTGGGATTTTCCCCGAAGAGGAAGGGTGAAGCAATATAGTAGCGGATAGGTATTTCCCTCAGTGAGAACCAAGGTTATTGAACCAATAGAAGAACCAAGCAAATGCCTAGTCAACAGCAACTACACACACAAGAGCAAATACTTGCACCCAACGCGGGCAAGAGGGTTGTCAATCCCCTTGAAATCGTTACCTGCAAGGATTAAATCTGATAATGGTAGATAGGTAAATTGCAAAGTAAAATAAAAGAAGTAAAATTGCAGCAAGGTATTTTGGGTTTTGTAATATGATAAAAGTAGACCCAGGGGCCATAGTTTTCACTAGAGGCTTCTCTCTCGTAAACATAGCATACGTTGGGTAAACAAATTACTATTGGGCAATTGATAGAAAAGCGCATAGTTATGATGTTATTCATGGCAATGATCATGTATATAGGCATTACGTCTATGACAAGTAGACCGACTCCTGCCTGCATCTACAACTACTACTCCACTTCGAGTGCGCTTCTATGCTTGCCTCTCTATGTATTAAGTTCATAACAAACAAAGTAACGCTTTAAGCAAAATGACATAATGTAGATAGAATAAAATCAAGCAATATGATTGAACCCCGTCGTTTTACCCTTAATGGCAGCAATACAAATACGTGCCTCGCTACCCCTTCTGTCACTGGGTGAGGACAACGCAAGATTGAACCCACTACAAAGCACCTCTCCCGCTTAAGATAAATCAATCTAGTTGGCCAAACTAAACGGATAGATCGGAGAGCACTAGTGTAGAAACGGCCTTTAGTCCCGGTTGGGCAGGGCCTTTAGTCCCGGTTCACCAACCGGGACTAATAAATCGGGACTAAAGGCCCCCACCCTTTAGTCCCGGTTGGCCACGACCCGGGACTAAATCCCTGCCACGTGGCCGGCAGCGCGCGCTGGGACCTTTAGTCCCGGTTGGTGACACCAACCAGGACTAAATCCCTGCTACGTGGCCGCACCTTTAGTCCCGGTTGGTGACACCAACTGGGACTAAAGGTTTAGGGGTTTATGGTTTATTGTTTATTTTTCCTTTTCATTTTGTGTTTTCCATTTAATTATTTTTCATTTCAAACATATTTTACGCTACTACATACTGTACATGTTATGCATATATAATAGAATTTCTCGTAGAACCAATCATATATCATAGAATTTCTCGTACGACCATGCATACACATATATATATACAATTTGGTATATACAATTTCTCCTACAATTTGCAGATCATTACATGCAGGCATTAGGTGAAATGGTATTCTCCGTCGGGAGATATGACCTGCTGAAGCAAAAATCCCGCCATTTCCTCTTCAAGTGCTCGTATGCGGTCCTTTGGTAGGAGCCTATCCCGCATCTCCACCATCTTTAAAGAAGGAGATCAATATGAATATATTAGTTGTGTGTATATATATTAGATCATGATAAAAAAAATTGTGAATAGTGTTTACGTACCCAAAGATGTCTTGCATCTCTGCTCCTTTCGGTCATAAAGCGAATGTTCTCGCAAACGATGTATGCACATATATTAGTCCCCTTTTCCTGCCTCATACACTTTACGAGAATAGAATTCAATCAGATAATAATCAAGCATGATAATGGTATTGAAACTAGAATTAAAGATATGCGCGGACGTAGCTAGTACTACTTAATTACCTTGGACCGTCGCCATTTCAGCTGTGGTTTCCATTGACCGACAACCTCTTTGATGAACTTTTTCCAAACCCTGCCCGGCAAAGAAAATGAATACAGGAGTTATTAATTAGTTGATATCAGGAAATGAACTAAAGAGGCCGACATAGTGCGATAATGATTGAAATTACCTGTCGAGCATCCAAAACAAGCTTCTGTATTCTTCAGGGTCTTTACCTAGTGAGTCCAGTACTTCAACAGTTCCCTCGTCAACTCTAATGATTAGCAGGATCCAGTGGAATCTGCGCACACGTTTGTATAAGCGGGCATGCATAACTCATCAACTACACTTAACATCGAGTAAGCAAAAATAGAATTTGTAGTACAAGACAGTAACACTCACCTGAAGTTGTAAGGAAAAAGTATTTCTGGTCTGGTATTTAGTTCCTTAAAAAACATTAGCAAGCTATTCTCTGTGTCTTTGGGGTAGTCTTGTATCATATTTTCATTAACGGTATTTGGCTCAATGAACTCAATGCCATAGACTCCATCTCTGTTCATTTCAAAAATCTTCATTCTGCATAATACCACAGAAAAGAATATAGTGAGGATAATTGCAGGCAATGAATGAGCTGAGCTAGAGACTTAAATTACAGAAAGAAATCACTTACAGACAATAGCAACTGACGAGAGATTTGTCGAGTGCGTCTTGATTGAATAACTGAAAATATTCTGGAAGTTCAATCCACAGATCTTTTCCATGGAAGTAATGCTCTGGCTTGACTTTCACCCTGAGGCTCTCTCGCCCGGTCTTCATTTCTCTCAGGTACCAGTCATGCAATCTGCGCATTTGCGTTGATAGAAGCTCCTCCTCGTCAGGCCTGACCTGAGGCTTCCCGGGGACATATTTCCATGCTAGTTCCTTCGGATCCATCGTGGGGAATTCCTCGATGCCTAGGAGTTGTTCAACAGTGACACCCATCTCTCTAGCCATCTCTCTATCAGCGTCGGTTACCGCCTTATCGGTACTCACCTTGAGCGGGGGGATCGATTGCACTTCCTGTTCTCCGAGCTGAGGAACAGTTTTCCCGCTTTTATTACTACCTGTAAGGCTCGATTGCTGATTTTTTTGTTGATGATATGACTGGCTAATAGAGCGTTCATAGTCTCATCTCCTTTTCTCCACAGCCAGTTTAGCAAGATCCACAAAGTGTTGTACGACTTTCTCAGGTATTTTCTCCTTTGGCGGCGGGGGCGGTTTCAGTGCAAAATGGGCCTGCACTTCGGAAGCCACTTGGGCTTTGGTTTCGTCCTCAGTCATCTCGTAAGCCAACCTCTTTTTGGCAGGAGGCTCGGGTTTCTTCTTTGGTGCTCCCTTCCGCTTTGTAGTCGGCTCACGCGGTGGAGATCGATATCGCGTACTCGCGCTGGGCTTCGTCTCAAGGTGGGGTGGATTCTGCTGACGCGGCGGAGATCGATATGGTGGCGGCCTCGCGCTACGCTCCGTCTCGAGGTGGGTTGGAGTCGGCTGACGCGGCGGACTTGGAGGAGGAGTCGGTGCCCTTGGCGTCGAGTTTGGAAAGACGATGCAATCCTTTCTCCATACAATGATACCACGTATGGCTTCTCCCAGTGTCTGCTCCCCTTGACCTCCAGGAAAGTCAAGCTGTACTGAGTCATATGCCGACAGAACTTCATCCACCCCGACACGAGCATAGCCAGGTGGAATCAGATTGCCGTGGAAGGTTGCTTCAGGGGGATTTGGTAAAGCATAGCCGTCCGCCACCTTCAAGGATATGTTCTTCACTTTCATGTGTAGCTCACAACTTGTCGTCTCTTCGATATCATCCACGGGGTAGCGAGCCAGCAGTGCATCATCGGCCGGGACCCCCGTGGAACCCACGCTGCTTTTCGGCATAGATGGGACGGTGCTATCCAATGCTGGATCTGCTTGCTGCTGCCGCTGAGATGCCCTTTCCAGGCTAAGTGTGTCGATCTGCTCCTGCTGCCGCATGAAAGCGCGTAACAACTCCGCGTGCTTTGATTCCATCTGTTGAAGCCGGTCTGTATCCTGCTTCTTCTTGTCTTCCTCCTGCTTCTTCTTTCTCGCACGGCTTCTGTAACTGACGTTCCAGTCCACAAACCCCTCAACCCACGGAACAACGCCTTTGCCTCGTGTTCGTCCCGGGTGTTCAGGATTCCCGAGGGTGCGTGTAAGCTCGTCGTTCTCTCTGTCGGGCTGGAACGCCCCCGTTCGAGCCGCTTCTATTGCAACAAGTAAAGCGTCTGAGGCTTCTTGAAGACTTGCCTGCACCATAATCTCCCCTGTCTTTGGGTCCAACTTTCCCCCATGCGCATAAAACCAAGTCCTGCACCTGTCGGGCCAACCCAATGTTTTTGGAGTGACCCCTGCAGCAATCATCTTTTCCTCAGATTCATCCCACTTAGGCCGACCAGTCTTGTAGCCACCTGGCCCCAGACATGGTGAAACTGTTTCTTCTCAGCATTGATCTTGTTTTTCCTCGACCGTTCCTTAGCTGCTTTCGATTACTTGAACTCCACAAATAAATCCCAGTGATCTTTTGCCTTCTCCAGTGCTCCAGTGAATTCTGGAGTCTGCTTTCCTGCTTCGACGTAGCAGGCCCATAATCTTTTCTTATGGTTGCAGAATTGTGTGGCCATCTTCTGAAGAGCACTCTTCTTGACTTTCTCCCATTCTGCATCTGTTAAATGCTGTGGTAGGGTGAAATGTGACATGAGCGTTTCCCAAAGCAGATCTTTTGCTCTTTCGTCGACAAAACTAACTCCTCGATCTCCCTTTGGCTTATTCCATTCTTGAACGGAGATCGGGATTTGGTCCCTGACAATAACTCCGCACTGACGAGTAAATTTGTCCGCATTCTTTTTAGGAGCAAGCGGTTCGCCATTTGGTTTGATCTCATCGATGTTGTACTTTATGCCAGCCTGCAACTTTTTGGCCGGGCCTCGTACTGCCCTGCTTGTAGAAGATTTGCTCGATTCGGAGGGCTAAAAGAAGAAAGATTCATTAATATATATATATATATATATATATATATATATACAAATCAATTAATACATGTAATGATGACCAGAGGCCTTATATATACCTCGCCGGTCTTTGTTAATTGAAGATCATTTCCTTTGCCATCATCGTTTGTGTGGCCTTCGTCTGTTGGTTCTTCCTCAAATATTCCCTCAAAGGAATTGTTCAGATATTGTGAGCCGTCATCTTTAGGTTCACCCTCTGGGTTTCGGATCATGTCGAACATGATATGCTCTTTATCATGGTCGTCTCTGCCGCTAGTGTCCATAGCTTAACTTATCCAGAAGAAAGATAAAACAATTTAGTATTCAAATTAGTATGCATCTCGAATAATATCACTAATACATCTCGAATAATCCAGTTAATGGATCATCGAATATAATCTTGAATACATCTGGAATATTATCACTAATACATCTCGAATAATCCAGTTAATGCATCATCGAATATTATCGAATATAATCTCGAATACATCTCGAGTATTATCACTAATACATCTCGAATATTATGATATAACATCACTAGCTATAACAGATCGAATACTATCGAATAAGCCAGTTGACTCGCGGTTCCCGAGGCACGGGCGGTGGACACCCAAAGAGAAGGAACCATCACAGGATCATAGCTCGGGTGAGATCCCTGAAGAACCTGCCAGGTATTGGAGAACCTGACATCCAACGCAACCATGTAGCGACGGACGTGCTCGTCCTCCTCCCTGACACGGCGACGTACCACCTCCTCGGGGGCCAGCTGCCTCCGCACCGATAGTGGCCCACGTGACCGCCACCAAAGAAGCTCCGGGTCGACGATGGGAGCCCGGTTCCTCACCAAGCTGCGCGCCTCGGAAGGTAGCACCTCCCAGTGCCAGCCCGGCTGAGCCCAGTCCCGGACATGGCGCCTCTCAAGCAGGTTGTCGCCACCGAGTCGACGACGAGGATGCGGGCCGGGCATCGTCGACGCCAAAAATGTTTCTATGCAAATTTAACATTTTTTAAATGCTTGATTATGATTTTTGTAATTCTTGTTCACTTGATTTTGCAAATACATGACAAACTTTTGCAAATACAACATTAAGATATTAAAATTTTCCAAATAAGATATTAACATGTTTTTGATCAATATTTTTAAGATACAACATTAAAATATTTTTAATACATGGTCAACTTTTTTCTATGCAAATTTTTTCTATACTATACATGATACAACATTAAAAGTATAAAATACTAAAAATCAGAAAGAAAAAAAACTAGCTAGTGAAAAAAACAATCTACGCAAATTCCACCGTTCATCTACATACATACATACATTTTATACATACATAAATATACTAAGCATCTACAACATCTACTGAAAAAAA
Organism: Elymus sibiricus; assembly: GCA_039707655.1. Lineage (NCBI taxonomy): Eukaryota > Viridiplantae > Streptophyta > Magnoliopsida > Poales > Poaceae > Elymus > Elymus sibiricus. Next base: position 3,939,033 of record CM077674.1, on the reverse strand, counting down.
AACAATCTATGAAAAAAAAAGATGAACAAAATTAAGGAGGGAGGCTCACCGGCCGGGATCGTCGGGGCGGAGGGAGGCGGGGAGGACGCCGGAGACGGAGGAGCGGCGCCGGAGAGGAAGGAGGACGCCAGAGGCGGGGAGGAGTTGCGCTGACGCGGGCTCGAGCAGCGGCGGCTTGTGGAGGAGCGGTCGTCGATCGCGAGGCGGGCGCGCGCGGAGGAGCGGCGGCGGCGGGCTGCGTGGCGGCGCCGGCGCGGGCTCGGGCGGCGCTTGGGAGCAGAGCGGCCGGACGGCGACGTCGAGGTCCGGCAGCCTGGCGGCGTCGTGGTCTTCGGCGCCGTCGGGGGGGAAACTAGATGAGTTTGGAAATTTTGCTAAGTGCCGCTTATATACAGAGACCTTTAGTCCCGGTTGGTGGCTCTAACCGGGACTAAAGGCCCCCCTTTAGTCCCGGTGCGAGCCACCAACCGGGACTAAAGGTGAATTTCACCAGGCCGAGCGGCGGGAAGCCCAGGCCTTTAGTCCCGGTTGGTGGCTCGCACCGGGACTAAAGGTGGGCCTTTAGTCCCGGTTGGTGGCTCCAACCGGGACTAAAGGGTTGGTCCTGGCGTGGTGGAAGTTTAGTCCCACCACGCCAAGCGAGAGGCACTCGCACCTGTTTATAAACCCCGCTGCGATATCCGTCCCGAGCTCCTCTCTAAAGCAGGCAGTACATGCCTAAGGTTCCTCTCTGCCCTGTGGGGCCTACTTGCCCTGCGGGCCTGCATCCTGGCCCATATATATTGGGTTTCTAGTCGTATGGAGGTCGTGGTAGCCTAGTAGGCGGGCATTTTTTTAATTTTTGCATATGTTATATCAATTTTATAGTCCCGGTTGTGGCTCCAACCGGGACTAAAGGTCTTTTCCAGTTTTTTTTGTATTTTGCTTTATTTTTTTTCTTTTGTTTCTACTTACAGCCAAATATTTAGAGTTTTTGAGTGAATCTTTTTGGTTTAGGTCACAAAAATTATAAACTTTCTGTTAGTGCCAGTAGTTTTCAAATTTGAATAGTTTAAATTTGAATTCTTTGAAATTTGTGTGAATCACTAGTTTGTGAATAACTTTACTTTAAAAATAGACTTTTGAGTGATTCTTCTTCCTGCTGTTTAATATTAGTCTGTTTTATCAGTATGTTCAATTTGGTAATTTTTAGGTTATTTTAAATAGGTGTTTTAATCAAAAACAGATTCTGTTTAGCTCTTTTAGTTTTATAGCTCAAAAAAATCATTAAATGCATGAAAAATAGCGAATGAAATCAGAAAGGGTTGAAAATTGATGATGTGGCTTTGAATGGTGCATGTTGAATGCACAAAAAGTCTGGAGTTAAAATAAGTTTAAAAAATGAATTGCCTTTCTAACAGATGAGTTTTCGTCCGAAACCCTGATACTTCGAAAGAGATTGTCCAGTTTGTACACGAAGTGCATCCAGTTTTTGCCGTAACCCTTTCAACTTTTTAGCACATGCTATGTGGGTGAAATGATGATACCATGCCAAGTTTCAACCTTTTCAGAGTTCATTTGTAGTGCTTTTCAATTTCAGGGTCATTTAGCTCAAAAAAAATCAATAAATGCAAGAAAAATAGCAAATGATGTCAGAAAGGGTTGAAAATTGATGACGTGGCTTTGAATGGTGCATATTGAATGCACAAAAAGTCTGGAGTTAAAATAAGTTTATAAAAATAAAATGCCTTTGTAACAGATGAGTTTTCGTCCGAAACCCTGATACTTCGAAAGAGATTGTCCAGTTTGTACACAAAGTGCATCCAGTTTTTGCCGTAACCCTCTCAACTTTTTAGCACATGCTATGTGGGTGAAATGATGATACCATGCCAAGTTTCTACCTTTTCAGAGTTCATTTGTAGTGCTTTTCAATTTCAGGGTCATTTAGCTCAAAAAAAATCAATAAATGCATGAAAAATAGCGTTCCTTCGCGTTTCAAATGCCAAAACACATATATACCCTAACTATTACAAAGATTCCCTCCGGTTTGTCCGAAGTGGGACTTTCCAGATAAGTCCGGAAACTCACTAGAGAAGAAAGTGATGACGGTGAAGCTGGTCACATCCCAGAGTGGGATCTTGGGGTATAAAACTTTTTCTTCGCGTGTGTCCCTTTGCGCCGTAACCATGGACAATCTTCATCATTTAACAGGATGCTTGGGTCAGTCTTCACTGTGAACGGAGCAATTTCATGAAACTTTTCATAATCTTCTGACATGTCTTTCTTGTCCTCCACTCCCATGATGTTTCTTTTCCCTGAAAGAACTATGTGGTGCTTTGGCTCATCGTATGATGTATTCGCTTCCTTATCTTTTCTTTTTCTCGGCTTGGTAGACATGTCCTTCACATAGAAAACCTGCGCCACATCATTGGCTAGGACGAATGGTTCGTCTGTGTACCCAAGATTGTTGAGATCCACTGTTGTCATTCCGTACCGCGGGTCTTCCTTTACCCCGCCTCCAGTCAGATTGACCCATTTGCACCGAAACAAAGGGACCTTCAAATCACGTCCATAATCAAGTTCCCATATCTCCTCTATGTAACCATAATATGTGTCCTTTGGCCTATTTGTGTTTGCTTCATCAAAGCGGACACCACTGCTTTGGTTGGTGCTCTTTTTATCTTGGGCGATCGTGTAAAATGTATTCCCATTTATCTCGTTCCCTTTGAAAGTCGATATAGTCGAAGATGGTGACTTGGCCAGCAAGTACAGCTCATCTCCAACAGCATCGTCATGCATGAGACGTGTTTGCAACCAACCGCCGAATGACGCCATGTGTGTACGTTTGATCCAGGGCTCAGACTACTCCGGGTTCTTGGAGCGTACACTATCCAGGTGTTCCTCGATATACGGAGCCACCAAGCTGGAATTTTGTAGAACTGTGTACTGTGCTTGCGCCCAAGAATGCCCGTCCATACATATTACTGAATCCTTTCCTAGCGTGCCTTTTCCACCCAGTCTGCCCTCATGCCGCGATTCGGGAACACCAATTGGCTTAAGGTCAGGAATAAAATCAACACAAAACTCAATGACCTCCTCTGTTTCATGGCCCTTGGAGATGCTTCCTTCTGGCCTAGCACGGTTATGAACCTCTCATGAACCTCTCAAAGGGGAACATATTGTGTAGAAATACAGGACCCAGAATGGCAATCTCGTCGACTAGGTGAACTAGGACGTGCGTCATGATATTGAAGAAGGATGGTGGGAACACCAACTCGAAACTGACAAGACATTGCACCAAATCATTCTGTAACCTTGGTAGGATTTCTGGATCGATTACCTTCTGAGAGATTGCATTGAGGAATGCACATAGCTTCACAATGGTTAACCTTGGTAGCATCTTCTTTAACATTTTCAGCAACTTTTCAAATCCCTTGTCAGATACACCATTCTCTGCCTTCCATTGCAGCAATTCCAGTGTGGTACCCAGCTTTTTCTTGTCATCTTCGCAATTTGGGTACAACCATTTTTTGTAATCCTCTAACATGCACTGCAACTTCAACTTCTCCTTTTCACTTTCGCAGTTTCTCTTTGCATCAGCAATGGCCCGACCAAGATCATTAGCGGGCTCATCTGATGCCTCTTCTTCAGCTTCTTCTTCTTCATTCTCTTCCCCCATTGTAGTACCATCGTATGCAGGGAACTCAGGATAGTTGTCATCATCCTCTTCTTCTTCATTCTCTTCCATTAGAACCCCTCTTTCTCCGTACTTGGTCCAACAGTTATAGCCGGACATGAAACCAGACGTAAACAGGTGGACGTGAATGACTTTTGAGCTAGAGTAATTCCTATCATTCTTACAGACACCACATGGACAACACATAAAACCATTCCGCTTGTTTGCCTCAGCCGCACATAGAAAACTATGCACGCCAATAATGAACTGGGGAGAGTGTCGATCATCGTACATCCATTGCCGACTCATCTTCATTACACAACACCGAAAAGACCAAATTAATACAAGTTCATACATAAAGTTCATACACACTTATTCTCATAAAACAACACAAAACTATCTAGCTACAGCATTTAAATGCAACAACAAATGCAATCAAAATCGCAACTAAGGTAATAATTGAACCAACAGCATAATGATACCAAGTGTCTTTATTAACGACATATTTTCTAATCTTTCTAATCTTCAAGCGCATTGCATCCATCTTGATCTTGTGATCATCGACGACATCGGCAACATACAACTCCAATTTCATCTTCTCTTCTTCAATTCTTTTCAATTTTTCTTTCAAATTCTCGTTTTCTTTTTCAACTAAATTTAACTTCTTGACAAGAGGGTCGGTTGCAATTTTCGGTTCACATACCTCCTAGATAAAAATATCTATGTCAACTTGATGGGTATAATTGTCATAAACACGAAATGCAACAAATAGTTATAAAAGAGAATATACCACATCCGAATCATAAACCGGACGAGGGCCGACGGGGACGGATATCAAAGTCATGGCACTATGTATAACAAACAATCATACAAGTAAGAAAATTATACAAGTAACTATCTAAATCATACAAATAAGATTTTTTTTATAAAAAGAATAAGAACAAGAGGCTCACCAAGGTGGTGCCGGCGACAGGACGGTGCAGGCGATCGACGGTGGTTAGGACGGGGACGGGAAGGCACTAAGTAAACCACACCTACACATATGCAAACTAAGAAGTTAATTTGAGCTCAAATTGCATATAAATCAAATAAACTCCCACATAATTACTCCCAAACTAAAACCCACAAATCACTATACTTATAGAGCATTGCACGAGCTAATCTAGCAATGAGAGATGAAAGGACAAAGTTGCTAACCTTTGTGAACACTTGGATAGATGGGGTGCATTCAAATCTTGACAAATCTTTGGCAAAAATGGAGGATGAGCTCGAGCAAGGGGAAGAACAGAGGAGAGAAAGGGGAAAACAGAGAGAATGGGCTCGGGCTGGACGAAGGGTTTATATAGGGACGTCTTTAGTCCCGGTTGGTTATACAAACCGGGACTAAAGGTCCACCTCTAGTCCCTGTTTGTGATACAAACCGGGACTAAAGGGGCTCGTGGGGGCCCCAGCCTGACACCAGCCTGCCACCACCCCTTTAGTCCCGGTTGGTTATACAAACCGGGACTAAAGGTCCACCTCTAGTCCCGGTTTGTGATACAAACCGGGACTAAAGGGGCTCGTGGGGGCCCCAGCCTGACACCAGCCTGCCACCACCCTTTTTGTCCCGGTTTGTATCACAAACTGGGACTATAGGTAGAAAATGAACCGGGACTAATGATGCCCGTGCCCCCGACCGCTCCTAGCCGTTGGAACCGGGACTAATGGTCACATTAGTCCCGGGCAGTAATCAAACCGGGACTAAAGGGGCGGACGAAAGGTCTGTTTTCTACTAGTGGAGAAATACAAAGCTATAACAATCATGCATAATAAAGTTCAGAATAGACTCAATTACTTTCAATGAACAATCTGATCGTAAACCCACAATTCATCGGATCCCAACAAACACACCGCAAAAGAAGATTACATCGGATAGTTCTCCGAGGAGATCAAGGAGAACATTGTATTGAAGATCGGAGAGAGAGAGAAGAAGCCATCTAGCTAATTACTATGGACCCATAGGTCTGTGGTAGACTACTCGCACATCAAGGTAGCAAGGTTGATGTAGAAGCCCTCCGTGATCGATTCCCCCTCCGGCTGATTACCGGAAAAGGCCTCCAGATGGGATCGTGGAAGAACAGAGGCTTGCGACGGTGGAAGAAAAGTTTCGTGGCTCTTTCTGTTGGTTTGGGGATTTATGGAAGTGTAATTAGGTCAAACGGAGTTGCGTGGAACCCACAAGCTCAGGTGGCGCCCCCCCCCCCCCCGGGGACGCGCAGTGTGAGCTCATGACTCTCCCGTAAGTCTTCTGGCCTCCTCCCGAATATTCTAGGGTCCCTTCTGGTCCAGAAAAAATCACCATAAAATTTCATCTTGTTTGGACTTTGTTTGGTATTGATTTTCTGAAAAGCCAAAAACAAGCAAAAAACAACAACTGGCACTAGGCACTAGGTTAATAGGTTAGTCCCAAAAAATGATATAAAATTGTATAAAAAGTATCTAAAATTGTATGCAAAGGAGTCGACGGCGAGGAAGCTCCTGGACATGATCTCAGTCGGCGGGGAGCTCGTTGGCCACGACAACGGTGATGACGCGCGCGGTCACCACGCGAACTTTCGAGCTCACTCCCGAGCTGAGGAGGAGGCGGCTCGATGGGAAACGAGGGGGGAATGGAGGAGGGCAGGCTGGGGTTCACGTTGGTGAAGTTATAGGCCGAGGGGATCGACGTGGAGGCCATTCATGGCCATGGCAGCCGTGGATGTGCAACATGCATGTCTCTGTCTCCAGGAAGGAGACAGCCGGCTGGTGGGCTGGACTGTGTACTGTAGCAGTGGGCTACAAGTGCACAGTGTAGCTTTTCCTTTTTTCCATTTCTTTTTCTGTTTTAGTTTTTGCTTGCTATTTTCTATTTATTTGGGTGTCCAAATTATTTTAGTTGTGAGTGAAACTTTGCACACAAATACTAGGCAATATAACAATGCCACACACAAATTGTTGGAATATTTGGACAAGTACATATATTGGTTTGAATTTCAATGGGATGATTAAATGCTGCTGGTCCACTTTAATAATTACAAGGGACAAAATGGGAAGTCAAATGAGGTTGGTTTCTTTGTGAAAAATACTTGGGGATTATTTGGGATATTACCAACATTTTTGTTTTAGTATTTGAAGAAATAATTTCTGGGCTTGAAATTTAAATTGGAATTTGAATTTGGAGCTGAATTGAAACAAGAGGCAATTTAGCATAATAAACATGATGACTTGGCATTGATCAGTAGGGCAACAGTGGCATCATTACATGGGGGTGTTACACGTGGATTCGGCTAGCCATGGTTTGTGTTACTATGGTGGAGGGGGGGTAAAACTTTTTGCATGGGAACCGCTATTAAAGTGTTTAGCATGGAAGATATTGGAAGCTCTAACGTAAACTATGAACTGAAAAGTACACCTCTCAAAAAATACAATTATCTCTGTTTTAAACAATGAGCTCTGGCACATAAGCAAATCCCTGTTCCCTCTATGAAGGGCCTATCTTTTAATTTATTGTTGAGTCAGCACCTTCTCATTCAAGCACCAACTTTGAGAGCGCTACTTTCATTCTTAGTGTAACATGCATTTGGTCTAATTAATGTTGGGTGTGAGCATGACTGGATATCTTCTACCCTGAATTACAATGTTTAGTCGCTGCTTGAATTTCAGAGCTGCTCTGCATTTATATTTTGCGGTCTCAGAAAGGGCTAGCGAGATACCACCCTATCATATTGTATCATGATTATTTTGACAAAGTGTTGATATTCGAGATGTAGTATTATTGCTCGCTAGTTGATTATGTTATTGACATGAGTAAATATGGCTTCTAAGTGTTATCATATATGTGGTTAGTTCATGATCTTTGCTGAAAACTAGGTTACTAGTTAAGCTTATATACAACAACAAAAGCAAATGAGTTAAGCTTGGGGGAGTTGATACATCTCCAACGTATCTACTTTTCCAAACACTTTTGCTCTTGTTTTGGCCCCTAATTTGCATGATTTAGATGAAACTAACCTGGCCTAACGTTGTTTTTAGCAGAACTACCTTGGTGTTATTTTTGTGCAGAAATTAAAAGTTCTCGGAATTGGACAGAACTTTATGGGGATTTTTTATGGAATAAATAAAAAATACTAGAGCAAAGAAGTACCGGAGGGAAACCACCATGGGCCCACAAGCCAGGGGGTGCGCCTACCCCCCAGGGGGCGCCCAGGTGGCTTGTGGGGCCCACAGACCTCTGGCTGACCTAATTCCAACGCTATATATTCCGTCTTCCGAGAAAAAAATAAGAGAAGAAGTTTCATTGCGTTTTACGATACGGAGCCATCGCCACCTCCTGTTCTTCGTCGGGAGCCCTAATCTGGAGTTCGTTCGGGGTTTTGGAGAGAGGGATTCGTCGCCATCGTCATCACCAACCCTTCTCCATCAACAATTTCATGATGCTCACCACCATGAGTGAGTAATTCCATTGTAGGCATACTGGAGGTAGATGGAGATGGATGAGATTTCTTATGTAATCGTGTCAATTTGTTAGGGCTTGATCCCTAGTATCCACTATGTTCTGAGATTGATGTTGCTATGACTTTGCTATGCTTAATGCTTGTCACTAGGGCCTGGGTGCCATGATTTCAGATCTGAACTTGTATGCTTTCATGAATATATTTGAGATGTTGATCTTACCTGCAAGTTGTATGCACCTGTTATCGTTCTGAACCCTAGACCCCCAAGGTGACCATGAATTGGGATATCGACGGGGATGACTTTAACTTGAGGAGTTCATGTATTCACCATGTGTTAATGCTTTGTTCCGGTTCTCTATTAAAAGGAGCGCCTTAATTACCATTAGTTTCCATTAGGACCCCGCTGCCATGGGAGGGTAGGACAAAAAATGTCATGCAAGTTCTTACCACAAGCACGTATGACTATATACGGAATACATGCCTACATATGATTGATGAATTAGAGCTATTGTGTGTCTCTCTAGGTTGTGATAGTTACATATTGAATCTCATCTGAATATTCATTGCTACTCCATGCCTACGCTTTAATACTATTGCTTTTGCTCAAATTTACTATTGCTGCTCCGTTTGCTACAAATCTACTACTACTGCTGCTACTACTATTTTTACTTTGCTATCACTGCTATCATATTACTGTGCTACTAATAAATTGCTGCAAGGAACTGATTCCCAGGTGTGGTTGAATTGACAACTCAAGTGCTAAGGCTTATAAATATTCTTTGGCTCCCCTTGTGTCGAATCAATAAATTTGGGTGAAATACTACCCTCGTAGATTGTTGCAACCCCCTATACTTGTGGGTCATCACATATAAGTGATAATACTGCAAACAAAATCCTTGCGCCTATTCCTGTTCCCGTAATACACTCAAGGCTCGGGGGCTACTAGGAGGATAATAGCATTATTAGAAACGTTACTTTACCTTAATTCCGGGTCTCGCTGCTCGACCAATGTCCTGCAGAGCGACGCGCAGAGTCTAGGCAAATGTGCTACTCTCCCACATCGAAACCTTCTATCCCTCCAGCATGTGCTTTAACGACATTCACAGACGAAGAAACGGAGCTAGAAGCCCACACAGAATACCAAGCAACTCTAGGTCCTGAAGAAGACCCACGGCTCAGATCCGCGACCTTGTCATGGTTCTGTACTGGTGGGGGCTCGGCCAACACCACGAGGTCTCCCAATCCAGGCTGGTTCTTGACGACCACCTCCGGGGAGCCCAGAGCGTTAAGAGGCAACTCCAGGTATGGCAAAAGAACTAAGGAAGGAGGAGGGCTCGGATTCATGGGGCGGTTTGCCAGTTTCTTCTTCAAAGGTGCTGACCTGAGAGGTTGCAAGGTCACACCAATGGCAAAGAAAGCACTCCAAGAAGAAGGCAGCTAAGGAAAGAACATTACCTGGACAAAGGCTTTCGGACTCCCACCTTGGGCCTCTGCCGAGGGATCAACGCACCAACGGCAGCAATGGCATGTGAATGCGCCACCGTCACTGGTGGGCCCACTGGCCCCGCGACATCAACCACCGAGGGCTTCCCCTCGGCCATCGGCTGCGGTGGTCCGCTCCCGACATCACGTCTAGGCGTGCCTGTTACATCCTCACAAACCTCCATCGAAGAATTCACCACAATAACGGCCTGGGGCTTCGGCGTCCCCACCGTCAGGATGGACGAACCCCTCGTACACAACTTGTGAGGTCCTGCCCTATCAAAAGATCAGGTAGCTAAGCCCATGGATGGCATAGCCCAAGGCTTCACAGTCCACACCGATAAGGGTGAGGCGACCTTCTCCACCGACCTCTTCCGCGGCTTCCCCGAAGGCGGTGCGGCCTGCGTCTACACCGAGCTTCAGGCAACCCCACGAGGAGGCGGGCATGATTCTACGGTGTGATACATCGCCGTAGCTCCATGAATAGGCTGAGGAGGCTGTAAGATGTAATCTTTGAAGGCCTGGACATAAACCAAATAGGCCAGTAAGATAAAATGGCGAGCTATAAAAATGAACTACTATGGCTTACCTCATGACAAGGGTTGCCCCGATGATACGGTTCCACCTTGACAACCAATAAAATGTCCTCGATAGGAACGGCTGTCACAAGGTGCATACGGAGCTTCAGGTCGGATTCCGAGACCTCCTAATCAAGAAGGTGGTTGGGATCCTTCAAGCCCCTATAATCATACATGGGGAACTCTCTCCACCCCTTGGATGTTCCTCTCCATCCAGGTCTTCAATATCTACATCCCCGAGAGCCCTCCATCCTCAAGCTGGTGAACTACTTCCACCAGCGTGGTAGTCTCCAGGAAGATCTGAGTCACCGACCTCCACTCCGACTTCTCCCGTGGGGGCAGATTGGAAAAAGGGGGCAGCCCGGCCTCCTTGTGGCACGCCACTATGTCCGGAGCGTAGAACCAGTCCTGCTACCACTCCTCCTTCTCCAGTAGTGTCGCAAGCTCAAAGTACCGAGAGTTCGGGCGAGGCCGGATTGCCCCTCCCCCACAGGCCAAAAACCTTCCGTCTTTGAGGCACGGAATGACCTCGAAGAAGTACCTCCAGAGGCCAAAATGAGGAATCACCCCGAGGAAGCACTCACAGAGGGTTATGATGCCAAATTCAGCACCCCATTCAGGGTCAATTGATGCAGCTACAGTCCATAGTAGGTCAAAATCCCTTGGGTAAAAGCATTCAGAGGAAGGCGCATACCACGACAGATGAAGGCAGTATGCACCACCAGATTCCAAGGAAGGGGTTTTGGGCCAACATCGTCCTCATGCGCGGTGAGCGAATAGAGAGACTTGCACCCCGCAACCAACCTTGCGCAACTAATCCTTCTAGGTCTTCATTGGTAATCGGGGATGGCTTCCAGTCCTCAGACCACATGAGAGGGTGCGATTCTGGCGGAGGGGGCAGTGGACCCGAAGCCTGCCCCAAAGCGTGCTCCTGAATGGTGGACGCACTGACCTCACTCAACTCAAGCTCCATGGTGCATTCCTCTCAATCACGCGATGGTGGGAGAAAACTCAAGAAGATCTAAGAAGAAGAGATGGGTCAATTGAGGCACTCACCCCCTTGCGCTTTATGGGACGACAGAACAGCTTCCAAGGATTACACTGATGTCTACTACACAACATATTCTTGTAGACTCGTGTTGGGCCCCCAAGCGCAGAGTTTTGTAGGACAGTAGCAATTTTCCCCCAAGTGGATGACCTAAGGTTTATCAATCCGTGGGAGGCGTAGGATGAAGATAGTCTCTCTCAAACAACCCTGCAATCAAATACAAGAAATCTCTTGTGTCACCAACACACCCAATACAATGGTAAATTGTTTAGGTGCACCAGTTCGGCGAAGAGATGGTGATACAAGTGTAGTATGGATAGTAGATATAGGTTTTTGTAATCTGAAAATATAAAAACAGCAAGGTAGCAAGTGATAAAACGGAGCACAAGCGGTATTGCAATGCTTAGAAACAAGGCCTAGGGTTCATACTTTCACTAGTGCAATCTCTCAACAATGCTAACATAATTGGATCATATAACAATCCTTCAACGTGCGATAAAGAATCACTCCAAAGTTCCTATTAGCGGAGAACATAAGATAGAAATTGTTTGTAGGGTACGAAACCACCTCAAAGTTATCCTTTTCGATCGATCTATTGAGCCATTCCTATAAGTGTCACAAACAGCCCTAGAGTTCGTACTAAAATAACACCATATGATACACATCAACCAACTCTAATGTCACCTAGATACTCCAATGTCACCACAAGTATCCGTGAGTTGATTATACGATATGCATAAAACAACTTCATAATCATAATATTCAATCCACATAAAGAACTTCAAGGAGCACCCCAAAGTTTCGATCGAAGAAAAGATAATGAAAACATGCATCAACCCCTATGCATAGATTACCCCAATGTCACCGCGGGAATCCACGAGTTGAGTGCCAAAACATATATCAAGTGAATCAATATAATACCCCATTGTCACCACGGGTATTCATATGCAAGACATACATCAAGTGTTCTCAAATCTGAAATATTCAATCCGACAATAACGAAACCTCAAAGGGAAAAGATTTGATTCATCACAACAAGGATAGAGAGGGAAGAAACACCATATGATCCAACTATATTAACAAATCTCGCGATACATCAAGATCGTGCCATATCAAGAACACGAGAGAGAGAGATCAAACACATAGCTACTAGTACATACCCTCAGCCCCGAGGGTGAACTACTCCCTCCTCGTCATGGAGACCGCCGGGATGATGAAGATGGCCTCTGGTGATGATTCCCCCCTCTGGCAGGGTGCCGGAAAAGGGCTGTAGATGAGATCGTGGAGGTACAGAGGCTTGCGGCGGTGTAAAAACTCATCTAGGTTAACTTTCGGGGGTTTCTGAATATATATGATTTTTCAGCATTGGAATCACGCAAAGAGGTGCCACAGCGGGCCCACGAGGCACCAGGGTGCGCCTGGGGGGGTGGCGCGCCATGGTGGCTTGTGGGGACCCTGTGGGTCTTCTGCTGCTCCCCCGAAGCTTCCTAGGCCTGTTTCCTTCCAGAAAAAATTGTCAAAAAGTTTCGCTGCATTTGGACTTCATTTGATATGGATTTTCTGGAAAATCAAAAACAAGCAGAAAACAACAACTGGCACTTGGCACTAGGTCAATATGTTAGTCCATAAAAATCATATAAAAGCCATATAAAAGTGCACCAAAATCATACAAAACTATAATAAACATGGCATGAATACTTCATAAATTATAGATACGTTGGAGACGTATCAGCATCCCCAAGCTTAATTCCTGCTCGTCCTCGAGTAGGTAAATGATAAAAGAAATAATTTATGAAGTGTGAATGCTAGCATAGTGCATAAGTTTGATCAATGATAATTTCAATCACTTTTCCTAGCATCATAACAGCAACTCTTTCTCATAAAACTAACCATGATAAAGTAGCAATCAATTCACATGTTATGGTTCAAACAATGCAATCTCTTGAAACTTAACAACCTATGTTCTTAGTCACCAAACAATTGTAATTCAACTTAATTTCAACAAAGTCTAAGTAAGAGCTCCACATACTCAATTATCATATAGTCTTCTATGATTGCTAGTACTCAAAGCATATTTTTAGAACAAATGGCATCCATCGAACATAGAGAAAGATAGGGGCTTAGTGTTTCGCCTCCCAACTTATTTATCATAGAGATAATTGTCAACAATAATAATTCATGATCAAATATATTTGACTGGCCATATGTGCCTGGATCTTTCCCCACCACATGATGCTTGCCAACTAGAGAATAATTAAGGTTGAAATGAGAAGTAATACTATTGACTCTTGCATAAAAGTAAATACATAAAAGTAAATACATAAAAGTAAAAGATTGGCCCTTCGCAGAGGGAAACAGAGGTTGTCATGCACTTTTTATTTTTGGATGTGCAAGCCCTTAATGCAAAGGAACATCACGTTATATTACCCCTTGTGATAGCAACCTTTATTATGCAGTCCCTCGCTTTTATTTCTTTACCATCACAAGTTCGTACAACGCTTATTTTCCCTTACAATAAAAGATCATACATATTTTAGGAGCAATTTTTATTGCTTTTTGCACCGATGACAACTTACTTGAAGGATCTTATTCAATCCATAGGTAGATATGGTGGACACTCATGGCAAGAAACTAGGTTTAAAGGTTTTTGGATGCACAAGTAGTATTTCTACTTAGTACGTAGTTTTGGCTAGCAAAAGATCCTAAGCAAGCACCACATGTTGGAGGATCCATAACAATATAACTTCTATGCAAATATACCCAAACATAACTCATTACGTTGTCTTCCTTGTCCAACTTCAACTAATTTTCTCAAGTTTGAAAATAATTAATGGGTATTCACAATCATAAAAGATGTCCAAGATAATATATTTATATGTGAAAGTTCTCTTCCTTATACTAATCATGCATGAATTGCTTGTATGACCAATATTGTGATTATCAAGCTTCAATAGATTTCACTTTCTAAACCCAATGTGAAGCTACTACTAGGCATGATACAAGCATATGAAGCTCATATTATTTCAATTTCATGATATTTAATTTATTCAACAATTTACTCATAGGATATAAGTGAAGAATAAGAGTAAATGACAAACTACTCCAAAAAGAGTTAAGTGAAGACCAAAGAGTAGTTAAGCAAATAGGTAGCTATGTGAGGACTCTCTCTCATTTAAAAATTTCAGATCTTGATAATTTTATTCAAACATAAAAGAAAACAAAATAAAATGACATTCCAGGAATAGCACATCTAATGTGAAAAAGCAAAAACTTAGGCTCAACCAAGACTAACCGATAATTGTTGATGAAGAAAGGTGGGATGCCTACCGGGGCATCCCCAAGCTTAGATGCTTGAGACTTCTTCAAATATTAACTTGGGATGCCTTGGGCATCCCCAAGCTTGAGCTCTTGTGTCTCCTTAATTCCTCTTATATCACGGTTTCTCTAAATCTTAAAAACTTCATCCACATAAAACTCAACAAGAACTCGTGAGATAAGTTAGTATAAATCAACTCAAAACCTCAACATTCTCTACTGTAGCAAAACACAAAAATTATAATTAAATATTGCATACTAAATGCCTCTTCATATTTAATACTCCTATCCAAAAATAGAAACATTAAACAAGCAACATATGCAAACAATGCAACTATAACAGCAATCAGCCAAAACAGAACAGTCTATAAAGGGGGAATAATAATTTATACTTTCCTAACTCCAAAAATTCTGAAAAATTACCACGTGACAGAGAACTCATGCATGCTTACTGTGTAAAAATTTCACATTTTTATCATGTTCTGACTATTCAGGAATATTCTGGACATAACAGAAAACTTTCTGTTTTCAAACAGCAACACATGAACTTGCAAACTGAGCATGGTAAAGGCTATAATTGGCATTTTATTGAACTAAAAGATACAAAACATGATTATTGATAACAGAAAGCAAATCTCAACAAAATAAAATGACGCTCCAAGCAAAACTCATATTATGTGACGAATAAAAATATAGCTCCAAGTGAGGTTACCGATAATGTTGAAGACGAAAGAGGGGATGCCTTCCGGGGCATTCCCAAGCTTAGTTGCTTGGGTCTTCCTTGAATATTACCTTGGGGTGCCTTGGGCATCCCCAAGCTTAGGGTCTTGCTGCTCCTTATTCTCCTCATATCGATATCTCACCCAAAACTTGAAAACTTCAATCACACAAAACTTAACGGAACTTGTGAGATAGGTTAGTATGATAAAAATAAATCATCCACTTAGGTACTGTCAAGACAAGATTCATAATTGTTCTCAAATAATGCCTACTGTATTCTATCATTTCCACAATTTATATTACTCAATATAAGCTATGGAAACACTAAAACAAGCAAACTATGCATCAAAAACAGAATCTGTCAAAAACAGAACAGCGTGTTGTAAGCGATTTAAAAACCATACTTATGTACCTCCAAAAATTCTGAAAAACTAGGAAAACGTAAAACAAATTGTAACCCAATACTGTGTAAAAAATTTAGAATTTTCTCACGCTCCAATACAGAATAGAAATTCCAGCACTGGACGCAAAAGTTTCTGTTTTTGCACAGAATCAAATCAACTGTCATCCACACTATCCCAAAGGTCTTATTTGGCGCATTATTGAAAGAAAACATACAAAACATGATTACTACAGTATCTTAATCATGTGGACACACAAAAACAGTAGGTACAAAAATTGGGTTGTCTCCCAACAAGCGCTTTTCTTTAATCTCTTTTAGCTAGGCATGATGATTTCAATGATGCTCACGTAAAAGTAAAGAATTGAAACACAAAGAGAGCATCATGAAGCATATGACTAGCACATTTAAGCCTAACCCACTTCCTATGCATAGGGATTTTGTGAGCAAATAGTTTATGGGAGCAGGAATCAACTAGCATAGGAAGGCAAAACAAGCATGACTTCAAAACTTTCAACATAAAGAGAGGAAACTTGATGTTGTTGAAATATGTAGAAGCATATATTCCTCTCTCAAAATAATTTTCAGTAGCATCATGAAGAAATTCAACAATATAGCTATCACATAAAGCATTCTTTTCATGATCCACAAGCATAGAATTTTTATTACTCTCCACATAAGCAAATTTCTTCTCATTCATAAAAGTGGGAGTATCATATGAAACTTGAATACTATAAATTGTTTCCACATTAAAAGAGTAATGTTCAAAAAAAGGGTAATCATAATTATGACAAGTTTTATAAATATAATCATCACTACTTTTTATAACATAAGTATCATCACAATAATCATCATAAGTAGGAGGCATGCAATCATCATAACAAATTTGATCATTCAAAGTAGGGGGGCTAAAAAGATCATCTTCATTAAGCATAGCATCCCCAAGCTTGGGACAAACATTAATTGTGGCAAATAAATTCTCAAACATGTCATTCTCATCAAACATAGCATCCCCAAGCTTGTTGGTTAGCATATCATTAGCATTATTACTATTATCATCAATAGTATGAATAGCACCAATAGTATAACAATTATTATCATATTCCTCCAAGTTGGTGCCATAAAGATTTTCCAGATCATAAGAAGTATGATTATCTTCCCAATCATAATTATCAGAACAAGCAATAGGCATAAGAAAATCATCATCAAGTGTATCATCTTCCACAATTATTTTTGATTCATTCTCATGAGGTACAACAATAGTAGGAGCAACATTATTTGGGAGAGATACCTCTTTGCCTCTACTTTTCCTTCTTTTCTTTTTCTTTACCACATTATGTGTGGGTTTATTTAATTCTTCCGAGCTTCTTATTGAAGGGATTGGTTGGATAGGAAGCTCCTCCTCGTTACCTGTTTCATCATGAGAGAAAATAGGAGGGAAAGGGGGAATCTTTACCCTTTCATTAGTATTTATTTTATATTCTATTTGTTTTCCCGTTTTTCTATAGTTGGCAATATAAGCATTCTCCTTGCAATTTACCATACAAAACATATAAATTTCCTTTAGATTAGTTTCAATGTCATCTGTGAGAATGAATACTTCAAACCAACTATTTTTATGTGACAATTCCTCACACCCCAAGAATAGATAAAGCTCATTATATAGTTCGAGGGCGGTAAAGTCATTAAAATATTTAGCCATGATTCGATCATGAAAAAGTATGCATTGAAAATTAAGGTGACCAACTTTATTGCAAAGTTCACAAGTAATAGGATAAAGAGAACATAATTTTGTAGCAAATTCATCTATCACTTTGAGCAAAAAATTGGTTCTATCATGTTTATGCTTCTTACAAAATCTATCATCCTTATAAGGCATGTCTTCACAAACTTTATGCACTCCACAAAAATTGACATGCTTATAAGAAAAAAAATTGTCATGACTAGTGCAATCATCTTTAGTATTTTGGATATTCATAGAATTCATACTAACAACATTGCAATCATGCTCATCATTCAAAGATTTTATGCCAAACATTTTATTGAATTCTTCTTCTAACAATTGAGCACAATTATCGGAATCCTTATTTTCAAGAAAGACATTATAAAGACGAATAATATGAGGCAACCTCAATTCCATTTTTTTGTAATTTTCTTTTATAAACCAAACTAGTGATAAAACAAGAAACTAAAAGATTTGATTGCAAGATCTAAAGATATACCTTCAAGCACTCACCTCCCCGACAACGGCACCAGAAAAGAGCTTGATGTCTACTACACAACTTATTCTTGTAGACTCGTGTTGGGCCTCCAAGCGCAGTTTTGTAGGACAGTTCCAATTTTCCCTCAAGTGGATGACCTAAGGTTTATCAATCCGTGGGAGGCGTAGGATGAAGATAGTCTCTCTCAAACAACCCTGCAATCAAATACAAGAAATCTCTTGTGTCCCCAACACACCCAATACAATGGTAAATTGTATAGGTGCACTAGTTCGGTGAAGAGATGGTGATACAAGTGTAGTATGGATAGTAGATATAGGTTTTTGTAATCTGAAAATATAAAAAACAGCAAGGTAGCAAGTGATAAAACGGAGCACAAACGGTATTGCAATGCTTAGAAACAAGGCCTAGGGTTCATACTTTCACTAGTGCAATCTCTCAACAATGCTAACATAATTGGATCATATAACAATCCCTCAACATGCGATAAAGAATCACTCCAAAGTTCCTATTAGTGGAGAACATAAGATAGAAATTGTTTGTAGGGTACGAAACCACCTCAAAGTTATCCTTTCCGATCGATCTATTGAGCCATTCCTATAAGTGTCATAAACAGCCCTAGAGTTCGTACTAAAATAACACCATATGATACACATCAACTAACTCTAATGTCACCTAGATACTCCAATGTCGCCACAAGTATCCGTGAGTTGATTATACGATATGCACCAAACAACTTCATAATCATAATAATCAATCCACACAAAGAACTGCAAGGAGCATCCCAAAGTTTCTATCGAAGAAAAGATAATGAAAACGTGCATCAACCCCAATGCATGGATTACCCCAATGTCACCGCGGGAATCCGCGAGTTGAGTGCCAAAACATATATCAAGTGAATCAATATAATACCCCATTGTCACCACGGGTATTCATATGCAAGACATACATCAAGTCTTCTCAAATCTGAAATATTCAATCCGACAATAACGAAACCTCAAAGGGAAAAGATTCGATTCATCACAACAAGGATAGAGAGGGAAGAAACACCATATGATCCAACTATATTAACAAAGCTCGCGATACATCAATATCGTGCCATATCAAGAACACGAGAGAGAGAGAGAGATCAAACACATAGCTACTAGTACATACCCTCAGCCCCGAGGGTGAACTACTCCCTCCTTGTCATGGAGACCGCTGGGATGATGAAGATGGCCTCCGATGATGATTCCCCCCTCCGGCAGGGTGTCGGAAAAGGGCTGTAGATGAGATCGTGGAGGTACAGAGGCTTGCGGTGGCGTAAAAACTCATCTAGGTTAACTTTCGGGGGTTTCTGAATATATATGAGTTTTCAGCATTGGAATCATGCAAAGAGGTGCCACAGGCGGCCCACGAGGCACCAGGGCGCGCCTGGGGGGGATGGCGCGCCCTGGTGGCTTGTGGGGCCCCTGGGGATCTTCTGCTGCTCCCCCGAAGCTTCCTAGGTCTGTTTCCTTCCAGAAAAAATCATCAAAAAGTTTTGCTGCATTTGGACCTCATATGATATGGATTTTTTGGAAAACCAAAAACAAGCAGAAAACAGCAACTGGCACTTGGCACTAGGTCAATATGTTAGTCCATAAAAATCATATAAAAGCCATATAAAAGTGCACCAAAATCATACAAAACTATAATAAACATGGCATGAATAGTTCATAAATTATAGATACGTTGGAGACGTATCATACACCGAGACTGGCGGCAATGCATGGGAGATTGGTTGTGGATCCCGGTGGCAGCACCTGGGCTCCCCACGATGGCCCAGGCCATCTCTACGGGCCCAGACAATGACCTAGACCCCGTCAGACTTCGCGGCGGTCTCCGGGCGTGCGGAGGTCAAAAGACCAGGAGCCCTACAACACCAACCCACAGGATGGAGACTGTGAGCTCAATTGAGGAAAGCCCAAGAGTAGCAAGACTGAAGAGGATTGGCCCTCACAGTAGGAAGGCATTCCATGACCTAGCTATGCTGAACTCCCTTTTGGCCAGATGGCGAAACTATGAGTCCGCCCATACCTTCGAAGGTCTCCGAGCTCCAGACAGACTTGGGGGCTACTGACGGTGCCACGCACCGGGGGTGGCCTCCCCAAGGGAGCCCGGCAACAAACTTGACAAGGGGCCCATGGAGCCCACTAAGGAAATGCAGATGGAGGGAGTCCCGGGTGGCCCATGCACATCCCTGAGATCATCTTGTCCTCCAAGTTTACCCTGGCGGTGGCACAGATTGCATCTCTCCCTTTGTAAAACCCTAGCCTCCGACATGTATATAAGGGGAGGCTAGGGAGCTCTCATCCCCGTCTATTCTCATAGGAAAAACTGTTGGTAGCCATCTCTAATCCATTGTAATCCCTCGCATGAGGTATACCCAACAACAAGCAGGACGTAAGGTATTACTCCTCATGGAGGACCGAACCTGGGTAAATTGTGTGTGCGGGCTCCGCCCTGGTACTTCCGGTCACGCAAGGCACCCTACCGAGGGTACTGCCGTCTTTCCGCTCTGTCAGCAGCATCATCTCGGGAGGAGAGTCCTCCTCGGTGGTCGATGATCACGGCCATTTTCTCGCCTTCCACGCCCACCTGATAAGTAATGCCATCACGTCGTAGGGTGGCAATGTGAGTATCCTTGGCTCGACCGAGCTCCAGCGAATTTGGATTTCTTGTGTCCAGTTGGGGAACTTGGAAGTGAGTCTTGGTGGACCATAACCTCCATTCCTGTTGAACCAAGGTGAACAACTATCGTACATTAGGTAGTTGTAAATCCTTCTAAGACAGAGAAGGGCAGGGCGGTAAGAACTCACTGCTCGGACGGGCTTGCACGCAAAAAAAAACCGTCAACTCGAGGCTCTTCAGAAAAGTCCGATGCCTCGCCCTTGAACATCAGTGCAAGCATTTCCTTGAGGGGTTGGCCCTCGTAGAACCCTCTTCGGATGGCCCGAGTCGAGTTGTCAACGCCGTTGTATTCCCACATCGGGTGAGCCTGTTGCTACAATGGTTGGATTACTCAAGCGTGAACCACCGCCATGACGTTGGCCAAGGTAAGACCATTATGGTGTAGCCGTGCCACTTGATCTTCCAACTTGGCTATTGATGGAGAACCCTCTGGTGCTCTTGTCTTTGGGCGCCAAGTGTACAACTTTTGGGAAGGAGTTGGTGAAAAGGGGGTGATTATGCCAGCCCGAGGAGGGTCCTCAAATGTCATGTCGGAAAGATAGAACCATTGTTCTCACCAGTTCACATTTGTATCTTCCGGGGAACTGTCAAGGTAACCGGATCCGGCCACCCTGTAGACAACGGCTCCCCCGTAGTCCAACAGCATATCACCTTGTGGGCGTGGTTGAATGCAGAAGTACCTGCGCCATAGGCCAAAGTGCGGCAGGCACCCAAGGAAGGATTCACACAGCGTGACAAAACACACTACGTGAAGGATGGAATTGGGGAGAGATGGTGTAATTCAAACCATAGAAATGCAATAAACCCCTCAGGAAAGGGTGAATTGGAAAATCTAAGCCCCTGATGAGAAAGGGGACGAAGCATACCCGCTCATTCTATTAGGGATTGGGGCAGCACTCTTGGAAATATCACCGTTGATGGCGATTAATCCTGGGCATGCGAAGGCAACCTTTGGCGGTGGCAGATAACCTAAATCGGATAGCCGTTCCAGATGGCCTTGAGTCACGGTGCAGTGCTTGCACCCCCCTCGACGTCGCCGATGGAGCACGAGGATGAGGCGATAGTTGGTCCTATGATGGCAGGTTTCTTCTGTAGGCAGCGGCCTGCCATCTGCTGAAAGCAAGAATAAGAGGCAGAGAGATGGGAAAAGCGTGTGAGCTCAACGAGGTAGACCGGGGGAAGAGGAATCTGGGAAGGTGTAAAACTTTTTCGCCTTGCGGCTGCACCCCGTTTATACAGAGACTCTTCACGAAGCGATGTCGGCACACCTAAGCTCCCGGGCATTGATTTCGCGGTTTCGCTATGCGTTTTTGCACGAGAGTCAAAGGGGTGGTAGATCAATTACCACCTCGAAGCACGCCATCACTTGTTTGGTAAGACATAATGATGGTGGGGCTCCTGGCCCATGATTAAAAGTAGTTTTGACCGGCGCTTTGATGCGCCATAGTCAAACCGAATGACAGATGGGACTGGGCGGTGCTATCAAAGCTGGCCCTGGCCATGACCGCGGACCAAGCATGGAATACTTTGCGGCTAAGGTGGAGCTGTGCGAGAAGATTTCCTGTGCCTAGATCAGTCCGGGGAAAGGCGAACAAGAAGTCGAATGCAGGAAGAGTACATTGAACCAGTTTTCAAGACCGACGATCGAAGACGAAGAGCAATTCAGAAGATTCGAGGAGCATCTCCGATTTGAAGACCGGTCGAGGGGATACTGATGGTGACCCGGATAAGGGGTCACCCACCACGTCCTCTCTCGGCCAGGTGGGCTGGGATGTGCACCCCCATGTCGGTTCACCAGCTGGCCATGTCGAGGCAGTTTGTGGTGCCTAGAAGGAATATCCCCGAAGACATGGTGCGTGCTCCAAGATTTAGAGGTGATCTACGACACGATTACCTTTAACATAGCCGACCTCTTTGTAACCCTAGACCTCCCGGTATCTATATAAGCCAGGGGGTAGGGCTTGTAGAAAACATGAACGATCTCATGGTAGATCAACCTGTAGATTGTACTCCATCCCAAATCAAATACAACACAAGCAGGACGTAGGGTTTTAGCTCTTCGGAGAGCCTGAACCTGGGTAAAATCCCTTGTCCTTGTTACCATCTCATCTAGGCTACTAGCTCAGGACCCCCTACCTGACATCTTAAGGGAATCAACTCCGTCAATGCCCCCAACCCACCAACCCCGCCCAACACCCCCACCCTCATCCATTCCATCGATCCCCATCTCCATCCCACACCGCCGCCGTCTGCCATCTTCGTCGCTGCACCACCGCCTCACTGCCTCCGTCGCCGCACCGTCGCACCGCCGCACCGCCGGCTCCGTCGCCGACGCTTCTCCGCTGTCTCCGTCGTCGCCCTAACGCCTCCGTCGGAGTCGCCTTCTCCACCACCCCATCCGTCTCAACCGCCGTCGCCACCGCCGCTCCGTCTCCACTGCCATCACCACCGCCCGCCCACGGTGAGCCCCCACCACCGGCCGCCTCTGACTTTTTTTAGTGTACAGTTTAGATAGAGATTTAAGTGGAGAATTTAGTTTAGTTTTAGTGTAATTTATATAGTTTAGATAGTTTTAGTGTAGATTTTAGTCTAGTGTTAGTGTAGTTTTAGTTGTACATTTTTTGTAGTTGTACATTGAAGATTATATATAGTTCTAGATTTTAGTGTTAGTGTAGTTGTAGTTTTAGTTGTAGGATTTTTGTTGTAGAATTTTTGTAGTTGTAGATTATATATAGTTGTAGATTTTAGTGTTAGTGTAGTTGTAGTTTTAGTTGTAGAATTTTTGTATTTGTAGATTATATATAGTTGTAGATTTTAGTGTTAGTGTAGTTGTAGTTTTAGTTGTAGAATTTTTGTAGTTGCACATTGTAGATTGTAGTTTTTGCAGGTATTGGTGTCGTCAATATGTCCAATTTGTAGGAAAGGTCATGGCGAATTGTTTCGGTAACTATAGAATGCTAGTTTTTACTAACTTGTTAGGTATTGCCACCGTCACAGATGACGCCAAATGTTTGTGATGTGCGAAAGAAAGGGAATCAGTGGTATGCGTCAATTCGGAAGGACAATGTGACACACGAGCTCGGCCACTGGCACACCCCCGAGCTAGCGGCGTGCCTACGATGCCAAGGGGGTCGAGAAATTTAGGGTAAGGCACGTGTTAACTTCCCTAAGGACCGAAAGCACGCGTGGTTCTTCGCGCCGAAGAACATGAGGATATGCTCCAAGACTGAGAAAAATGAGAACCACCAGGTCGAGATGCAGTTGTTCGACCCCTTGGTGACGCGTCTTGCGGCGGATGCCCAACTCGTGGAGCACAAGAAGATGATGTTTGGTCAGTTCGAAGCCAGGGAGAAAGCAAAGGATGATCCCCTAGACTGGGATGACTTTCTGAGTGATGATGAGCAGGGGGGCATAGGTCCACCAGGGACGACCACGAGGCCAGCCCCTCCGGCATGGGGGGTGACAACTACGACTACGCTCATGAGTCGAGTGTGTGACTCCCGGCCGCTAGCTAGATGGGGAGGGCTAGTTCATTCATTAGCTAGTTTAACTACTAGTGTATATATCTTTAGTTGCTTGTACGAACTGTGTAACTTTATGCATGTTTTATGTTTGAACTATATGCATGGTTTGTAGAACTGTTTAATTACTAGAGTGTATAAACCAGATAATGAACCTAGCTATATGTGTTTTACGTTGAACTATATGCATGTGGTTGTAGCACTGTTTAACTACTAGAGTGTTTAAACTATCTCCAATATATGAACCTAGCTATATACATACCTATGTGTTCTGTTCGTCATTTTGTATCATGATGTATGTTTATTTTGTCAATACGAATGCAGTAGACGGATCAACCGTGTGCGACCTGTGACGCAGTGAGATGCTAGAAGGATAGGAAGTTCTTCATAGATCTTCTAGACGACTTCCTGACTAGGACGATATATTTTAGTTCAACGTGTTCTGACTAAGTTTCATATAGTTGCGCCCAAAATTGTCTAACTATTGCTTTCTTTTAATTTTTCTCAGGTCATCACTTGCGGGGCAAGGCGTAACTTCCTAGAGAGGTTTCGCGTTCCGCTTGATGCAATCATCAAATTCTAGTGCACCCTCATGAAGATGCAGACGACCCAGAACTTCACTTGTCTTGTCACCAATGAGGCGGAACACACCTATTTCGGGTGCCCTGCTTGGAGAGATCTTGCAGATGCCTACGGGATGGACGCTAGGGAGAGGGCCATGTTCGACCTCGACTATGATCGTGAGGAGATCATGGTGTACAACAGGCCTGCTGGCAACTCTGATTCACTTATTCCACACTACCACCCTCAGTCCAACCGCCGAAGAGTCTAGTTAGTATGATCGTGAAGTGATCATGGTGTTACATATGCCTGCTATGTTAATTAGTACTTTGTTGAACTAAAATGATGTCATTTGCCTCTATTTAGTACTGTCAAACTTGATTTTACTGCTGCTGTTAAACTGAATTATAATGTCATTTGCCTGAGAAAACGCTGTTGTACAACTTATTTTTTATACGTGAAAATCAAATTTGTGGCGTGGCGCTAACATGGCATGTCACTGGTGACAAATATTACTGGTGGCGTTGGACACGTGGCACGCCATCAGTACATATGTTAGTGGTGACGTGGGCTTCCAACGCCACAACTATTTTTTATCACTGGCGCCATATTGGTGGCGTTGGGTGCCCACGCCACCAAGGCCCTTTGTGCCACGCCAGCACTAGGCTTTTCGGCAGTAGTGAAAGGTCGCAGGATTCCAAAAAGTTCGCTGATTTGAAAAAAGTTTACGAACTCGAAAAAGTTGACGAGTTCAAAAAAGTTCGTGCATTTGAAAAAAGTTCGTGCATTTGAAAAAGTTCATGAATTTGAAAATAGTTCACATGTTTCACGGATTTGAAATTTTTTCATGTATTTTATTAAAAAAGTTCACGAATTTGAGAAAAGTTCATGAATTTAAATAAAAACATTCACAAAAAATCAAAAAAGTTCGCGAACTTGACAAAACTTCAGGTATTTTAAAAAAGGAAAAAGAAAAAGAAAAAAGAAAACAAAAAATAAAAAACCGAAGAAAATCTGCCAAACCAAACCGAAAGAAAAAGAAAACCAGAGTCTCCTTTTTACCGTTACATTTGACGCACAACAAAGAAGAAGAAAAAAGTAACTAGGCACAGCGGGTGAGGTGTCCCAAATGGTTATCTCGGTTGGTACTGAATAGTGATGTTTAGAGTTTGAATCTCAGGTATGCCCATTTTTTGAAGGTTGAAAAAAAAAGTAAATGGGCCGAGCCCAGGACGAGGGGGGGGGGGGGGGGGGGGGGTGCGCCTGTTTGTAGAATGGCCTCTAACCGACGCTGAGGGCGCCCAAGGGGAATTGGTGTCCTGTCTCACGTTGTATATATGAGTAGCCGCCGTATCGTCAGCGACGCACGCATGGTTTACGAGTTGCGACCTTTTTGGGCTTTTCTATCTTGCGGGCGGAGATGAGCTTTTCCTATGTGACTGGGGCAGCCCTTAGTTTGCTGGGTTTTTTTTTCTATTTCAGGCTAGACTTGTTATTTCTTTTTGTTTTTTCCTTGTTGTTAGGCTAGCCTTGTTATTGTTGTTCGATGCACTAGGTCTCATTTTTTCTTTTTTTATGCCTCTTTTCTTGGGTAGTTGTTATTTTTTTGGGAGGTGCTTTCTCATTGTTTGAATTTTGTAGTTATTTTTCTTTTCTTATTTCCTAAAAAATGTTATTTTTCTTTTCTGGTAAAATAAGGATTGTGGATTTTTTTTTGTCCACGTTTTTACATTTGTGTGTTTTTGACGGCGCAAAAATAAACTATTAAGCAGAAACCCTGCAACTACACTCATCATAATTTTCAAAAGGGGTCACAATTGTATGTTTTACAAGAAAAAAAGGGGGCCGCGACTGCATGTTTTCAAAGGGGTCGCAACCTTAAATTTTTAAATGGGGTCAAAACTGCATGTTTTCGAATGGGGTTGCAACTGCAAGTTTTCAAGTGGGGTCGCAACTGCATGTTTTTAAGGCGGGTCGCAACTGCATGTTTTCATGGTGGGGTCGCAACTGCATGTTTTCAAGTGAGGTCGCAATTGTATGTTTTCAAGTGAGATTAAAACTGCAATTTTTAAAATGGTGTGGCAACTGCAAGTTTTCAAGTGGGGTCGCAGCTGTAAGTTTTCAAGGGGGGGACGACTTCAAGTTTTCAAGGGGTTCGCGACTGTAAGTTTTCAAGGCTCGTCGCAACTGCATGTTTTCAAGGTGGGTCGCAGCTTCATGTTTACAAATAGGGGCGCACCTGCATGTTTTCATGGTGGCTCACAACTGATGCTTTCAAGGGGTCACAACTGCATGCTTTCAAATGGTTCCGCAGCTGCATGCTTTCAAGGATGGCGCAACTGCATGCTTTGAAGGGTGGTCGCAACTGCAAGTTGTCAAATGGGGTCGCAACAAGTTTTCAAGTGGGGGTCGCAACTACAAGTTTCAAATTAGGTCGCAACTGCAAGTTTTAAAATGGAGCCGCAAATGCAAGTTTACAAGTTGGGCTGCAACTGCAAGTTTTCAAATGGAATCACAACTGCAAGTTTCAAATGAGTTGCAACTCCACATGACGCAGTCCATGCACAATTGCAACGGTCCAACCCGCACTTAATTGGGGCGGGTTTATTTTTTAGTTTTATTTTATTTTTTACTAGTTGTGCGAGTGCGAGTTACACACGATGCGCCTGTAAAAAAAATTACGATCGTTGCAACTGGCAACGACATAGTCCTGGCCACTGTCCAGTGACCCAAATTTCTGGTGACACTCTATACAAAGCGGTAACACAATGATCGATGCTACTATCTCTACATGTACGCATGTTAGCGCCAAATCTAAACCAAGACGTGCAGATGGTACGTGTCAGGTGTGTCTGTGCCCATTGCGTGAGTGTGCACGTGTATGCGTGCATGTATATTGCCTGGTGTGTGTGTGCGCGCACGCGCGCATGGGCATGTGCCTCGGTGCATATGTGTGCATGGGCCTTCTAGGTGCATAGATGTGTGTGTTCTTTTTTATGTTTTCTTTTCACGCAACTGGAACGAACGGCCCAGGGAAATAAGGAGCAACTCTAAGACATGGCCTGTCCAATAAAAACAGGCTGCAACAACAAAAATGATCTCAGCTGATCTTAGATGAATGAGGTCAAACTATATCTTATCTAGATGAGTTTTAGGCACTCCCTTATTTAAATTATTTGGTAGTAAAACACTTATCTTGATGCCCGAGTCTTTTGATGTGTTGATGGGTTTTGATGGGCTTTACTTTGTTGTTTCAATGATTCACTTAGCTATTCTCTTTTCATTGCTCTTTCGTTTTCCTAAATTTTGAACGATGATATCTCTTAAGGCTATGATAGTTTGTTTCACTAGCAAAAATGCCCGTGCATTGCAACGGGAGAAAAAAATATCACAAATCTAATCCAATGAAGAGGGCTCAATAATCGTAACAGGTCAATGTCATCTATTTCAACATGGCAGCCCATCGTGTTACCGCTTATCCTCCTTTCCATCTTCATTGGTGGTGGCCGCGTGGTAAATCCCAAGGCGATGAGGTCGCTACCGCACGGCACACCTGCTATTGCGCTAGCACAAGGAAATGTTTAACACCTTTAAAAAATAATCTCATCGAGCTGGAAGCTGGGTCGCCCTCCACAAGCTACTTGCTACACTTGATCCATACACCTCCCCCGTACCCATACTCGCTTTTGCAAAAGGCACCTGGTTTTCCTCCACAATAGGTTTTGAACGAAAAAAGAGCTTCCTTGTTGCATATTAAACTAGCGCCGAGAGGATTTATCATAAAAACCGAAGATAATCATCCATGGTGAGGAACCAATACCTACATATTCGACAGTAAGCTGGCGTCCTTGCAGGCCATTCTATGAAGAGACCACTTATTCATTGTAACCTTCTTCTTTACCGGTGGTGAATTTGCCAATGGAAAGAGCCTTCTCCTTCACGGTATCCACCCGATCAGTGACTTCAATGATTTCTAGCCCAATCAGCCTGCTATCGCCACATCAGTGCACGCCCAGACATGCAATAATCGACCTGGCAGTAAATTAAATTTTGAAAAGGCAAAATAAATGAATGCATACGTCTCCAACAACAGAGCTTCTTCCCAAAACATTGGAAATGACTTTCGGATTGAAATTAGTATCAGAAGATAATTAGAATTATAGCCAACATTGATCTTGTTTAGAGACGCTCTTTATGAGGAACACCAAGGGTCCAAGAGGATAGGGAAACAGATGCTCGGTTCGAAACATATCAGTAATTGTATTTTTCAACTGGTACGACTTTTCGATATAGCCAATATAGTATCTTCTTTTCTGTTTTTGCAGTCACAAGGGGGAACTTCAGACAGCATCAACAGAAATTCAATCCCTTCCCTTGTAAGCAGATACAAACATTACAACTTTACAGTGAAACGAACAGTCGCAATCAGAGCACGGATGGTGAATCATTTTCTCATGGAAAATGATGAATCCATCTTACTCTACCCGCTGGATTTCGAATAGAGCAGCCAACCAAACTGAGATACAATCATGTTGCTCCAAAGGTAATTAAACATGATTACTCTTACGAACTTACAGCACTGGCCACCTTGCCGATCGATGTTCCTCTTTTTAGCAACCATTGCTGAAGCCTCTAGAAAATGCTGCTGGTTTGAGATCTAGTCATTTATTTCCAAGTCGTCAAAAGAGGACACAGTCTAAACCATTTCTAGGAAATGAAAGTGAAGGGACATAAATAGCAATTTAGACACTGTTGGAGTATCAGCAGGCACAGGGCAACCCCGCAAGACCAAGTAAGCAATTATAGATGTAACATGCAACTTTTACTTGGCAACCAATTATCCTCGACCCCCATGAACTTTTGCGTTCCTATGGACAATGGACTAGAGCTGCAACTGTCCCCACGGGGAGATTCCAGCGAGCCTCGGCCGCCTGCAGACACTTGACCTGAGGTACAACTCCTTCTCCGGCGCACTCCCTCTGAAGTCTGAACATGACCTCCTGCCTCGGAATAACCACCATGGTGCTAGATAGGCAAAAAGTTGAAAAGGTAGAATAAATGCATTTTTTTCCTCCCAAAAGAGAACGTCTCCCCAAATTACTGTAATCATCAGCAAACTGAAGTCAGAATATAGCCAATACTTCATTGTTTGGAGATGCTCTTTACAGGGAAAATAGTTCAGACAGACCAAGAGTGAGATGCTCGGTACCAAACATAGGGCAATTATATTTTTAAATGGTACAATAGATTTACTAATTTCTTAATTCGCTTAAATAATAAATTATTTGTCGAATTGCAAAACTCAGTGGACAATGTGCATATATTACGTAACTAGTCAAACTTGGGCATATAGCCACTTAGTGCAGTCGCCCATGACAGAAAGTGCATCAACGCCTTTTAGCAGTTGGAGAATTCTAAATTCTCTTGAAAACTGAAGTTCTTCATTTCTGTTTTCGCAGTTACCAGGAAGATACGGAAAGTCAACTCTCCAACTAATAAGAGCAAAGGACCAAATCAATACTCCATTGTGAATGTGTCTAAAGGAAACATTGACTCCAGTCTTCCATATGACCAACCTGTTGCGGTCGTTGAAAGTTCTGTTTAGCGGGGCCTCATGCTGCACACTGTGCCATTGCAGCAGGGTTTTGTGAAGTGCTTCGTGACTGAGGTATTCGATAAATTCCTGAGAGTTCCTCTCTATAATATAAGGGACACTGCTGAGCACCAGACCTTGGAAGAAGCACTATTGTATCATGTCCAGTGGCCGAGGATGGAAAAAAAATTCACGGAGGAGATCTCTCCAGCCCAACCACAAGCGAGCAATGACGCCCGTCAATCGAAGCCCGTCTTCTCGCAACAGAAGCTCTTGCGTCTTTCCCACGAGGAACCTAATAATTTCATTCCGCCGACCGAGGCATCAAGCTCTGACCAGCCTGTGAAACCTCCTGCTGCACATGCTGATGCATCGTTTGCTCTTGAGCAGCCTGTGGGACCACCTGCTCTGAGTGCGGCCGTTGAAGAGGCACCACCTATTCTCATTTTGTCTATTGAAGCAGTAGAGGCCGACACAGCTGCGCCGCATGCTCAGTAGACCTACCTGGTGGCACCACTTGCTAAGCGGTCCAGCGCAGCAGAACCACCTGTTATGCAGACCGACGCGTCGGCACCGCCTGCTCAGCACTCTGACGCAACAGCACCTCCTGCTCAGCAGCCCAACAAAGAAGTGAAACGTCGCAGATGAAGTAAATCCAGTCAGTGTGAGAATACGGCCACGGGAATCACTGTCAAGAAGAAGTGGAGCAACAAACACAAGAAAGATGAGAACAAAGAAACCACCCAGCTGGAAAGAATCATCTGCCGGAACCAAAAGAGAAACCAGTTGCTCGAAGAAGCTGTACATTGAATTGTTTAATACATCGAAGAATCCAGAGCAGCAGCACTTCACGCTTTTGCTTCGATGGTGTAGCAGTCAGAGCTGCGACCGTGTCCGCCTCCGGTAGTCCAATCTTCTGCGACATCGCGCTTGGTGCTCCTGTCGGTGCTTACCGCACTCCATGGCTTCTTCGTCCCCGGGTCAGATATTGCCACCACCGCCGACGTCCCCGCGTTGATCGACACAGTCGAGACGCTCTCACTGTGGAACCTCCTCCTCTAAAGGCACACATCGGCTTTGTTCAACAGGATAATCCAAGACTGTATGCGGAGGTGCTCTCGTAAAAAATCCTATACGATCCTAGCTCATGACATAAAGATGTCCCAAACTGGCAAATTTTACCAACAACAATCTTACAACTATAGATGGCCTAATATACTGACACACCATCAAAGTAGACTTTGTTTTGTGCAGGGACAAATCTAATGGGGGTGACAAGCCACCCCCTTCTAAGGTGCAAAAATTACTTTATTGCATAGTACTAATTAGCCTAATAGGTGTGTACTACAAGTGTTCAAATGTGTTAGTGTTAAGCTTGGCACCCCCTAGGGTAAAATTCTAGATCCGACACTGGTTTTGTGTGCCAACCTCTTGCAGTCTCGATCTAGTAAGGTAACTACTTCCATGAGGAGACTTGGGGATGGATCGAGGTCATACTAACCAATTAATAAGAGCCTGCGGGCCGGTCTGAACATGGTACAGGCATTGAGACATTGTTAAGCGACATGAACTTGGCTAGCTACGAGAGGACTTGGGAATGTATCGAGGTCCTAACTAAGAAACTTATCGATGGATGGAGCTGGCCAATAGCATTGATTAGACTAGCTCATCTATCAATGTAACCTCATTTCACGTCACATGGGGTTTGTACCATTGGTCGATGCAAGTACATAGTACTCTTTCGTTCGGATTTATTGGATCCCCTCATATTTTGTGTCAAACTTTGACCATTTATACATCTGCGAAAGCTCGTGCAAAAGCATGTGCAGCAACCAAAGTAGCTTGTGCAGCGATGTTCTGCAGTGAGTCGCGGATGTGCACGGCCTGCAAGGACAACGACTCCCGTGGGTGCAAATCCTGCTGCATCGCCTACAGCAAGTGCCACTACGTCTAGCTAGCTAACTCGGGTCTAGATTCCGTGGCACATAACTAGGGATTCTGCTACTCAGTCGGCGCCTCATTCAGGACCCACATGCCAATGAAACAATGGCGCCGAGTGTGAATCCTTAATTACATGCCCAGTGGTGAAAAACTTGGTAGCTTATTTTTTCCTCATCAACTAATCTTAGGAGTGCATATTTATATGTATGTGCCTTCCAACCAGAAAAAAAATATGTATGTGCCTCCTTTCTTACTTTCTTTAGCATCTCGATCGGTTTTTGCACCATGTTATATATTTATTTTTTAAATAAGAGTTGGATTAATGAAAGATATCGTATTCTGTTTGCTTATTTATTTGTTGTTTATTTAATGAATTTTTTTTGTTGAATAGATTGCTACGTGTGAGAAACCACCGCCACATGTCGGTCAAACCACTTTGAGTGGAGTTTGGGAGGGGGTACCCAGGTGTAGCTAAAAGGGGTGTACATGAAAACCCGTGCAAATTATTCTCCTTGATCTATTTCATGTGTATGTAGTCTATGACAACCCTGATGTGCTAAAAATGGGGAAAAAATCTATCATTTAGTACAATGGGTAATTTTTTTGTAACGGTAGAGAGGGTAGTCAACAAGTATAGTCTAGAGGATTACAAGAGTTATTACAACATCCACATCAACATCATAGAGAGGGTAGTCTAGAGGATAGGTATAATAGCCACTGCCTAGCAAAGTCCCTGAGATCAATGTTTTTGAAGCGATAAATCCAGAGAGAGAATTCAGCTAAAATATTTCTCAGCGTGAGTCGACAGGGGTGATGTTCTTCCCTAAAGACAGATGTGTTTCTTCAATCCCAGATCTTCCATGGGATGGATAATGTGACAGTAGGCCAGACATTGGGGTTTAGCCCATCCGGGGATGGGGTGTCTTGGATGGCATCCAAAGATGTGGGTGGTGAAAAACCAAGCAGCAGCCAAACCTGTGCTGCGTAAGAGCAAAGGCATAATAGGTGAAGAGCATCCTCGCAAGGATCTTGGCATCTGGGGCAGGCAGCCGAATCTGCAATGTGCTTATGGTGCATATTTGCCTTGGTGTTGAGCCTATCACGAAAAAGCAACCAACCAAAAAATTTGACCTTGATTGTAGCCTTTGATTACCAAATGAAGTTGTAGTTCAAGTCAAAGTGCTCCTAGGCTGTGATGGTGTTGTAAGCATTCTTTGCCGAAAAGGGTAGCCCATGAGTAAGAGATCATTCATCAGGATGGTTAGAGGAGTGAAAATCCAGCAACAAAGAAAACACCACGTCCAATTCTCTCGAAGGAGCATTAGTAAGGCGATTACGCAGGTTAAATAATAAGCCAGTTTGCCAAACCGTAGCCACTAGAACCTTGTCATTGATTGTATAGGAGTATAGGTGTGGGAAAGCTTTTTGTAGGGGGACCTCTAGTAGGCATGTATCAAGCCAAAAAAGGTAGCAGTGCCATTGTAAGCGATAACAAAAGAGGAGGCTATAAGTGTAAGTGATAACAATGGGTAATTTTAGTTCTAGGTCCGTCGGTGAGCAAAAGAGGCCTGTCAATCCACCCGGGTTTTCGAATGTTGCCACAACTTGAAGAATCTCCCAACCTTAAATCGTCAGATCTGGCATTGATTGGTACTTAGATAGATGCGCTGACCCCCAAATTCACTCATCAAAACTTCATTAAGCTCAAGGCGATCACACTTTAATTAACTTGTCCCGTAGGCCAACAGGGAGGAGAGTTAATAATAGTATATTGTACGCAAGTACGTACGATGATACTTGCATGCATGTCTCCACAGCTAGCCTCTCTTCTCCCACGTAATTACGACCGAGTGCATGCCATCAAACTGAGATCCATCCATCCCAAAGTACTGCATATGCATCTAAAGAAGGTACTTGTTACTCCTCTTCAGGTCAACTTCAGTAACATGCATAAGTAGCTGCAGACTGCATCTTGCATCTCAAGTAGGCACATATATATAAATATGACGAAAATGAAGACTATAGCGCTAAGTGAATTCTTTTTACAGGAGTTTGAAATCCTCAAACTTACAATTTCCTACTAGCTGGAAGTGTAAAATGCCTTCGAACATTAAAATTAATCTACTAGCATCTTATAGATCCACAATTATTAATCTAGCGTACCCACACAGAAATAAACTACCATGGCATCTACCATGGCGGCCAGGTGGCTATAAAAAGCGAGTGGTGCTCTATCAAATGGACACCACTTCCACTCGAGGTCATCTCTTGTGTTGCTCTCTGCCATATAATAGTGCTAGCTAGCTAAGCTGCTCCTTCCAACTAACTAATGGCGCCTTCACCAAGCAGCAGTGCAGCTGTGTTGGCCGTGCTGGTGGTCCTCGTGCTGCTGGGGTTGGGATGCCCAGCGGCGGCGACGACGGCATGCAAGGACTGTGCGGCACAGTGCAACTCAACATGCAGCGCTGCCAACTTCGACGGGGCAGGGCCGTGCGGCGCAGACTGCAGCCCGGCGCCGGGATGCTCGGTCTGCCTCGGCAGCTTCGCCTACATCCAAGCCAAGTGCATGCCGGGATGCTTAAGTGCGTGCAAAGCCCAAGCAACTGGTTCATATGACTGTGAAAGCCTGTGCAAAAGCAACTGCAGCAACGGTAGCAAATTGTGCAGCAGCGTCTGCGGTGAGTTGCCACCGTGCAGGGCCTGCAATGTTAGTAATAATCTTGAGTTTATAGTGCATGTGTTAGTGAAGTACTAGCACGTGCATGTACAAGTTAGCTGGCTGCCGTGTAGTAGTATTAGTTGGTTTGCATGTCGTGGTGTTGGTCTTAGTCCGGCTGGAAAACGTAGCCGTATCCTAATAGGATTTATTAGGAGAGTCCGGTTAGGAATTGTATCCTGATGCGTGTCTTCGTGTACGAGTAGGTCTAGGTGGTTTTTGGTCGGCTGCTCTTATATATAGGACAGCCAGGAACGTGAAGTTGTAACATCGGGAGAAAAGGAGAAAATAAAAAGAGAGAAATTAAGGGTACGAGACGTACCCTCGGCTATCAGTTGTGCGCGCTTGTTCTTCGTGATTTGATGTGATCGATCCATGGGCGGAATTCCAACAATTGGTATCTGAGCTAGGTCGATTGAAGCTGCGCTTGCCCCGGGGTTGCGACCCGACTAGCGCCTCGGGGCGGGCAATATAGTCGTTGGGTGGTGCAGCGACAAGGAGGATCAGGCGATTGTCGTTCGGTGGAGCGACATGGAGGGAGGCGACAGGCTGTCGTCGGCAAGGCGGTGGAAGGTGATCGTTGATGGGAGCGGTGGTGCCAAGGTGCGGTGCCGGCAAGTCGTCAAGATCGTCGTCCGAAGGAGTACAAGGAGTCGTGTGTGATAGCACAGTCGATCATCGTCGCGTCAGTGAGTCGTCGTCGTCATGTCCAAGTGCTTGTCTATGTAAGGAGGCGTTGAAGATGAAGCGTATCCAAGTCGTCTATGTGTCTCGACGGGAGAATCAAGTTCAACTATGTGGGGGCGGTAAACCAGTGAAGGTGAGTCTCTTCAATGAGGCCATGTCTCTACATGAGGCTGGAGTGGGCGGTGTAGTCCACGGGGTGGGGTGATCCACAAGGAGTCGGCATGTATCTCGCTAGGGTGGATGGTGAAGTCCACCGGGTGGTATATTCCACAGGTTACTAGCGAGGCTGGGTAGTCCAAGGCATATTTGAATTGATCCGTAAATTCGCCAAGTCGAAATTGGAGGGGAGATTGTTGCGAACAACCAAGCCAACAATTTGACTTGTCGTGGTGCGAGCATGAGAGTCGACAAGGGGTCAATCGTCAACAAGCCAAGACCAGAGAAGCATGGAAGACAAAGCGTCAAGATTAGGGAGAGATTGTTAGTAATAATCTTGAGTTTATAGTGCATGTGTTAGTGGAGTACTAGCACGTGCATGTACAAGTTAGCTGGCTGCCGTGTAGTAGTATTAGTTGGTTTG
The DNA here is from genome assembly GCA_039707655.1 of Elymus sibiricus. Taxonomy (NCBI): domain Eukaryota; kingdom Viridiplantae; phylum Streptophyta; class Magnoliopsida; order Poales; family Poaceae; genus Elymus; species Elymus sibiricus. The sequence goes on along the minus strand of CM077674.1, from coordinate 3,902,833 downwards.
CATGTCGTGGTGTTGGTCTTAGTCCGGCTGGAAAACGTAGCCGTATCCTAATAGGATTTATTAGGAGAGTCCGGTTAGGAATTGTATCCTGATGCGTGTCTTCGTGTACGAGTAGGTCTAGGTGGTTTTTGGTCGGCTGCTCTTATATATAGGACAGCCAGGAACGTGAAGTTGTAACATCGGGAGAAAAGGAGAAAATAAAAAGAGAGAAATTAAGGGTACGAGACGTACCCTCGGCTATCAGTTGTGCGCGCTTGTTCTTCGTGATTTGATGTGATCGATCCATGGGCGGAATTCCAACAATTGGTATCTGAGCTAGGTCGATTGAAGCTGCGCTTGCCCCGGGGTTGCGACCCGACTAGCGCCTCGGGGCGGGCAATATGGTCGTTGGGTGGTGCAGCGACAAGGAGGATCAGGCGATTGTCGTTCGGTGGAGCGACATGGAGGGAGGCGACAGGCTGTCGTCGGCAAGGCGGTGGAAGGTGATCGTTGATGGGAGCGGTGGTGCCAAGGTGCGGTGCCGGCAAGTCGTCAAGATCGTCGTCCGAAGGAGTACAAGGAGTCGTGTGTGTTAGCACAGTCGATCATCGTCGCGTCAGTGAGTCGTCGTCGTCATGTCCAAGTGCTTGTCTATGTGAGGAGGCGTTGAAGATGAAGCGTATCCAAGTCGTCTATGTGTCTCGACGGGAGAATCAAGTTCAACTATGTGGGGGCGGTAAACCAGTGAAGGTGAGTCTCTTCAATGAGGCCATGTCTCTACATGAGGCTGGAGTGGGCGGTGTAGTCCACGGGGTGGGGTGATCCACAAGGAGTCGGCATGTATCTCGCTAGGGTGGATGGTGAAGTCCACCGGGTGGTATATTCCACAGGTTACTAGCGAGGCTGGGTAGTCCAAGGCATATTTGAATTGATCCGTAAATTCGCCAAGTCGAAATTGGAGGGGAGATTGTTGCGAACAACCAAGCCAACAATTTGACTTGTCGTGGTGCGAGCATCAGAGTCGACAAGGGGTCAATCGTCAACAAGCCAAGACCAGAGAAGCATGGAAGACAAAGCGTCAAGATTAGGGAGAGATTGTTAGTAATAATCTTGAGTTTATAGTGCATGTGTTAGTGGAGTACTAGCACGTGCATGTACAAGTTAGCTGGCTGCCGTGTAGTAGTATTAGTTGGTTTGCATGTCGTGGTGTTGGTCTTAGTCCGGCTGGAAAACGTAGTCGTATCCTAATAGGATTTATTAGGAGAGTCCGGTTAGGAATTGTATCCTGATGCGTGTCTTCGTGTACGAGTAGGTCTAGGTGGTTTTTGGTCGGCTGCTCTTATATATAGGACAGCCAGGAACGTGAAGTTGTAACATCGGGAGAAAAGGAGAAAATAAAAAGAGAGAAATTAAGGGTACGAGACGTACCCTCGGCTATCAGTTGTGCGCGCTTGTTCTTCGTGATTTGATGTGATCGATCCATGGGCGGAATTCCAACAATTGGTATCTGAGCTAGGTCGATTGAAGCTGCGCTTGCCCCGGGGTTGCGACCCGACTAGCGCCTCGGGGCGGGCAATATAATCGTTGGGTGGTGCAGCGACAAGGAGGATCAGGCGATTGTCGTTCGGTGGAGCGACATGGAGGGAGGCGACAGGCTGTCGTCGGCAAGGCGGTGGAAGGTGATCGTTGATGGGAGCGGTGGTGCCAAGGTGCGGTGCCGGCAAGTCGTCAAGATCGTCGTCCGAAGGAGTACAAGGAGTCGTGTGTGTTAGCACAGTCGATCATCGTCGCGTCAGTGAGTCGTCGTCGTCATGTCCAAGTGCTTGTCTATGTAAGGAGGCGTTGAAGATGAAGCGTATCCAAGTCGTCTATGTGTCTCGACGGGAGAATCAAGTTCAACTATGTGAGGGCGGTAAACCAGTGAAGGTGAGTCTCTTCAATGAGGCCATGTCTCTACATGAGGCTGGAGTGGGCGGTGTAGTCCACGGGGTGGGGTGATCCACAAGGAGTCGGCATGTATCTCGCTAGGGTGGATGGTGAAGTCCACCGGGTGGTATATTCCACAGGTTACTAGCGAGGCTGGGTAGTCCAAGGCATATTTGAATTGATCCGTAAATTCGCCAAGTCGAAATTGGAGGGGAGATTGTTGCGAACAACCAAGCCAACAATTTGACTTGTCGTGGTGCGAGCATGAGAGTCGACAAGGGGTCAATCGTCAACAAGCCAAGACCAGAGAAGCATGGAAGACAAAGCGTCAAGATTAGGGAGAGATTGTTAGTAATAATCTTGAGTTTATAGTGCATGTGTTAGTGGAGTACTAGCACGTGCATGTACAAGTTAGCTGGCTGCCGTGTAGTAGTATTAGTTGGTTTGCATGTCGTGGTGTTGGTCTTAGTCCGGCTGGAAAACGTAGTCGTATCCTAATAGGATTTATTAGGAGAGTCCGGTTAGGAATTGTATCCTGATGCGTGTCTTCGTGTACGAGTAGGTCTAGGTGGTTTTTGGTCGGCTGCTCTTATATATAGGACAGCCAGGAACGTGAAGTTGTAACATCGGGAGAAAAGGAGAAAATAAAAAGAGAGAAATTAAGGGTACGAGACGTACCCTCGGCTATCAGTTGTGCGCGCTTGTTCTTCGTGCTTTGATGTGATCGATCCATGGGCGGAATTCCAACAATTGGTATCTGAGCTAGGTCGATTGAAGCTGCGCTTGCCCCGGGGTTGCGACCCGACTAGCGCCTCGGGGCGGGCAATATAGTCGTTGGGTGGTGCAGCGACAAGGAGGATCAGGCGATTGTCGTTCGGTGGAGCGACATGGAGGGAGGCGACAGGCTGTCGTCGGCAAGGCGGTGGAAGGTGATCGTTGATGGGAGCGGTGGTGCCAAGGTGCGGTGCCGGCAAGTCGTCAAGATCGTCGTCCGAAGGAGTACAAGGAGTCGTGTGTGTTAGCACAGTCGATCATCGTCGCGTCAGTGAGTCGTCGTCGTCATGTCCAAGTGCTTGTCTATGTGAGGAGGCGTTGAAGATGAAGCGTATCCAAGTCGTCTATGTGTCTCGACGGGAGAATCAAGTTCAACTATGTGAGGGCGGTAAACCAGTGAAGGTGAGTCTCTTCAATGAGGCCATGTCTCTACATGAGGCTGGAGTGGGCGGTGTAGTCCACGGGGTGGGGTGATCCACAAGGAGTCGGCATGTATCTCGCTAGGGTGGATGGTGAAGTCCACCGGGTGGTATATTCCACAGGTTACTAGCGAGGCTGGGTAGTCCAAGGCATATTTGAATTGATCCGTAAATTCGCCAAGTCGAAATTGGAGGGGAGATTGTTGCGAACAACCAAGCCAACAATTTGACTTGTCGTGGTGCGAGCATGAGAGTCGACAAGGGGTCAATCGTCAACAAGCCAAGACCAGAGAAGCATGGAAGACAAAGCGTCAAGATTAGGGAGAGATTGTTAGTAATAATCTTGAGTTTATAGTGCATGTGTTAGTGGAGTACTAGCACGTGCATGTACAAGTTAGCTGGCTGCCGTGTAGTAGTATTAGTTGGTTTGCATGTCGTGGTGTTGGTCTTAGTCCGGCTGGAAAACGTAGCCGTATCCTAATAGGATTTATTAGGAGAGTCCGGTTAGGAATTGTATCCTGATGCGTGTCTTCGTGTACGAGTAGGTCTAGGTGGTTTTTGGTCGGCTGCTCTTATATATAGGACAGCCAGGAACGTGAAGTTGTAACATCGGGAGAAAAGGAGAAAATAAAAAGAGAGAAATTAAGGGTACGAGACGTACCCTCGGCTATCAGTTGTGCGCGCTTGTTCTTCGTGCTTTGATGTGATCGATCCATGGGCGGAATTCCAACAATTGGTATCTGAGCTAGGTCGATTGAAGCTGCGCTTGCCCCGGGGTTGCGACCCGACTAGCGCCTCGGGGCGGGCAATATAGTCGTTGGGTGGTGCAGCGACAAGGAGGATCAGGCGATTGTCGTTCGGTGGAGCGACATGGAGGGAGGCGACAGGCTGTCGTCGGCAAGGCGGTGGAAGGTGATCGTTGATGGGAGCGGTGGTGCCAAGGTGCGGTGCCGGCAAGTCGTCAAGATCATCGTCTGAAGGAGTACAAGGAGTCGTGTGTGTTAGCACAGTCGATCATCGTCGCGTCAGTGAGTCGTCGTCGTCATGTCCAAGTGCTTGTCTATGTGAGGAGGCGTTGAAGATGAAGCGTATCCAAGTCGTCTATGTGTCTCGACGGGAGAATCAAGTTCAACTATGTGGGGGCGGTAAACCAGTGAAGGTGAGTCTCTTCAATGAGGCCATGTCTCTACATGAGGCTGGAGTGGGCGGTGTAGTCCACGGGGTGGGGTGATCCACAAGGAGTCGGCATGTATCTCGCTAGGGTGGATGGTGAAGTCCACCGGGTGGTATATTCCACAGGTTACTAGCGAGGCTGGGTAGTCCAAGGCATATTTGAATTGATCCGTAAATTCGCCAAGTCGAAATTGGAGGGGAGATTGTTGCGAACAACCAAGCCAACAATTTGACTTGTCGTGGTGCGAGCATGAGAGTCGACAAGGGGTCAATCGTCAACAAGCCAAGACCAGAGAAGCATGGAAGACAAAGCATCAAGATTAGGGAGAGATTGTTAGTAATAATCTTGAGTTTATAGTGCATGTGTTAGTGGAGTACTAGCACGTGCATGTACAAGTTAGCTGGCTGCCGTGTAGTAGTATTAGTTGGTTTGCATGTCGTGGTGTTGGTCTTAGTCCGGCTGGAAAACGTAGCCGTATCCTAATAGGATTTATTAGGAGAGTCCGGTTAGGAATTGTATCCTGATGCGTGTCTTCGTGTACGAGTAGGTCTAGGTGGTTTTTGGTCGGCTGCTCTTATATATAGGACAGCCAGGAACGTGAAGTTGTAACATCGGGAGAAAAGGAGAAAATAAAAAGAGAGAAATTAAGGGTACGAGACGTACCCTCGGCTATCAGTTGTGCGCGCTTGTTCTTCGTGATTTGATGTGATCGATCCATGGGCGGAATTCCAACAATTGGTATCTGAGCTAGGTCGATTGAAGCTGCGCTTGCCCCGGGGTTGCGACCCGACTAGCGCCTCGGGGCGGGCAATATAGTCGTTGGGTGGTGCAGCGACAAGGAGGATCAGGCGATTGTCGTTCGGTGGAGCGACATGGAGGGAGGCGACAGGCTGTCGTCGGCAAGGCGGTGGAAGGTGATCGTTGATGGGAGCGGTGGTGCCAAGGTGCGGTGCCGGCAAGTCGTCAAGATCGTCGTCCGAAGGAGTACAAGGAGTCGTGTGTGTTAGCACAGTCGATCATCGTCGCGTCAGTGAGTCGTCGTCGTCATGTCCAAGTGCTTGTCTATGTGAGGAGGCGTTGAAGATGAAGCGTATCCAAGTCGTCTATGTGTCTCGACGGGAGAATCAAGTTCAACTATGTGGGGGCGCTAAACCAGTGAAGGTGAGTCTCTTCAATGAGGCCATGTCTCTACATGAGGCTGGAGTGGGCGGTGTAGTCCACGGGGTGGGGTGATCCACAAGGAGTCGGCATGTATCTCGCTAGGGTGGATGGTGAAGTCCACCGGGTGGTATATTCCACAGGTTACTAGCGAGGCTGGGTAGTCCAAGGCATATTTGAATTGATCCGTAAATTCGCCAAGTCGAAATTGGAGGGGAGATTGTTGCGAACAACCAAGCCAACAATTTGACTTGTCGTGGTGCGAGCATGAGAGTCGACAAGGGGTCAATCGTCAACAAGCCAAGACTAGAGAAGCATGGAAGACAAAGCGTCAAGATTAGGGAGAGATTGTTAGTAATAATCATGAGTTTATAGTGCATGTGTTAGTGGAGTACTAGCACGTGCATGTACAAGTTAGCTGGCTGCCGTGTAGTAGTATTAGTTGGTTTGCATGTCGTGGTGTTGGTCTTAGTCCGGCTGGAAAACGTAGCCGTATCCTAATAGGATTTATTAGGAGAGTCCGGTTAGGAATTGTATCCTGATGCGTGTCTTCGTGTACGAGTAGGTCTAGGTGGTTTTTGGTCGGCTGCTCTTATATATAGGACAGCCAGGAACGTGAAGTTGTAACATCGGGAGAAAAGGAGAAAATAAAAAGAGAGAAATTAAGGGTACGAGACGTACCCTCGGCTATCAGTTGTGCGCGCTTGTTCTTCGTGATTTGATGTGATCGATCCATGGGCGGAATTCCAACAATTGGTATCTGAGCTAGGTCGATTGAAGCTGCGCTTGCCCCGGGGTTGCGACCCAACTAGCGCCTCGGGGCGGGCAATATGGTCGTTGGGTGGTGCAGTGACAAGGAGGATCAGGCGATTGTCGTTCGGTGGAGCGACATGGAGGGAGGCGACAGGCTGTCGTCGGCAAGGCGGTGGAAGGTGATCGTTGATGGGAGCGGTGGTGCCAAGGTGCGGTGCCGGCAAGTCGTCAAGATCGTCGTCCGAAGGAGTACAAGGAGTCGTGTGTGTTAGCACAGTCGATCATCGTCGCGTCAGTGAGTCGTCGTCGTCATGTCCAAGTGCTTGTCTATGTGAGGAGGCGTTGAAGATGAAGCGTATCCAAGTCGTCTATGTGTCTCGACGGGAGAATCAAGTTCAACTATGTGGGGGCGGTAAACCAGTGAAGGTGAGTCTCTTCAATGAGGCCATGTCTCTACATGAGGCTGGAGTGGGCGGTGTAGTCCACGGGGTGGGGTGATCCACAAGGAGTCGGCATGTATCTCGCTAGGGTGGATGGTGAAGTCCACCGGGTGGTATATTCCACAGGTTACTAGCGAGGCTGGGTAGTCCAAGGCATATTTGAATTGATCCGTAAATTTGCCAAGTCGAAATTGGAGGGGAGATTGTTGCGAACAACCAAGCCAACAATTTGACTTGTCGTGGTGCGAGCATGAGAGTCGACAAGGGGTCAATCGTCAACAAGCCAAGACCAGAGAAGCATGGAAGACAGAGCGTCAAGATTAGGGAGAGATTGTTAGTAATAATCTTGAGTTTATAGTGCATGTGTTAGTGGAGTACTAGCACGTGCATGTACAAGTTAGCTGGCTGCCGTGTAGTAGTATTAGTTGGTTTGCATGTCGTGGTGTTGGTCTTAGTCCGGCTGGAAAACGTAGCCGTATCCTAATAGGATTTATTAGGAGAGTCCGGTTAGGAATTGTATCCTGATGCGTGTCTTCGTGTACGAGTAGGTCTAGGTGGTTTTTGGTCGGCTGCTCTTATATATAGGACAGCCAGGAACGTGAAGTTGTAACATCGGGAGAAAAGGAGAAAATAAAAAGAGAGAAATTAAGGGTACGAGACGTACCCTCGGCTATCAGTTGTGCGCGCTTGTTCTTCGTGATTTGATGTGATCGATCCATGGGCGGAATTCCAACAATTGGTATCTGAGCTAGGTCGATTGAAGCTGCGCTTGCCCCGGGGTTGCGACCCGACTAGCGCCTCGGGGCGGGCAATATAGTCGTTGGGTGGTGCAGCGACAAGGAGGATCAGGCGATTGTCGTTCGGTGGAGCGACATGGAGGGAGGCGACAGGCTGTCGTCGGCAAGGCGGTGGAAGGTGATCGTTGATGGGAGCGGTGGTGCCAAGGTGCGGTGCCGGCAAGTCGTCAAGATCGTCGTCCGAAGGAGTACAAGGAGTCGTGTGTGTTAGCACAGTCGATCATCGTCGCGTCAGTGAGTCGTCGTCGTCATGTCCAAGTGCTTGTCTATGTGAGGAGGCGTTGAAGATGAAGCGTATCCAAGTCGTCTATGTGTCTCGACGGGAGAATCAAGTTCAACTATGTGGGGGCGGTAAACCAGTGAAGGTGAGTCTCTTCAATGAGGCCATGTCTCTACATGAGGCTGGAGTGGGCGGTGTAGTCCACGGGGTGGGGTGATCCACAAGGAGTCGGCATGTATCTCGCTAGGGTGGATGGTGAAGTCCACCGGGTGGTATATTCCACAGGTTACTAGCGAGGCTGGGTAGTCCAAGGCATATTTGAATTGATCCGTAAATTCGCCAAGTCGAAATTGGAGGGGAGATTGTTGCGAACAACCAAGCCAACAATTTGACTTGTCGTGGTGCGAGCATGAGAGTCGACAAGGGGTCAATCGTCAACAAGCCAAGACTAGAGAAGCATGGAAGACAAAGCGTCAAGATTAGGGAGAGATTGTTAGTAATAATCATGAGTTTATAGTGCATGTGTTAGTGGAGTACTAGCACGTGCATGTACAAGTTAGCTGGCTGCCGTGTAGTAGTATTAGTTGGTTTGCATGTCGTGGTGTTGGTCTTAGTCCGGCTGGAAAACGTAGCCGTATCCTAATAGGATTTATTAGGAGAGTCCGGTTAGGAATTGTATCCTGATGCGTGTCTTCGTGTACGAGTAGGTCTAGGTGGTTTTTGGTCGGCTGCTCTTATATATAGGACAGCCAGGAACGTGAAGTTGTAACATCGGGAGAAAAGGAGAAAATAAAAAGAGAGAAATTAAGGGTACGAGACGTACCCTCGGCTATCAGTTGTGCGCGCTTGTTCTTCGTGATTTGATGTGATCGATCCATGGGCGGAATTCCAACAATTGGTATCTGAGCTAGGTCGATTGAAGCTGCGCTTGCCCCGGGGTTGCGACCCAACTAGCGCCTCGGGGCGGGCAATATGGTCGTTGGGTGGTGCAGCGACAAGGAGGATCAGGCGATTGTCGTTCGGTGGAGCGACATGGAGGGAGGCGACAGGCTGTCGTCGGCAAGGCGGTGGAAGGTGATCGTTGATGGGAGCGGTGGTGCCAAGGTGCGGTGCCGGCAAGTCGTCAAGATCGTCGTCCGAAGGAGTACAAGGAGTCGTGTGTGTTAGCACAGTCGATCATCGTCGCGTCAGTGAGTCGTCGTCGTCATGTCCAAGTGCTTGTCTATGTGAGGAGGCGTTGAAGATGAAGCGTATCCAAGTCGTCTATGTGTCTCGACGGGAGAATCAAGTTCAACTATGTGGGGGCGGTAAACCAGTGAAGGTGAGTCTCTTCAATGAGGCCATGTCTCTACATGAGGCTGGAGTGGGCGGTGTAGTCCACGGGGTGGGGTGATCCACAAGGAGTCGGCATGTATCTCGCTAGGGTGGATGGTGAAGTCCACCGGGTGGTATATTCCACAGGTTACTAGCGAGGCTGGGTAGTCCAAGGCATATTTGAATTGATCCGTAAATTTGCCAAGTCGAAATTGGAGGGGAGATTGTTGCGAACAACCAAGCCAACAATTTGACTTGTCGTGGTGCGAGCATGAGAGTCGACAAGGGGTCAATCGTCAACAAGCCAAGACCAGAGAAGCATGGAAGACAGAGCGTCAAGATTAGGGAGAGATTGTTAGTAATAATCTTGAGTTTATAGTGCATGTGTTAGTGGAGTACTAGCACGTGCATGTACAAGTTAGCTGGCTGCCGTGTAGTAGTATTAGTTGGTTTGCATGTCGTGGTGTTGGTCTTAGTCCGGCTGGAAAACGTAGCCGTATCCTAATAGGATTTATTAGGAGAGTCCGGTTAGGAATTGTATCCTGATGCGTGTCTTCGTGTACGAGTAGGTCTAGGTGGTTTTTGGTCGGCTGCTCTTATATATAGGACAGCCAGGAACGTGAAGTTGTAACATCGGGAGAAAAGGAGAAAATAAAAAGAGAGAAATTAAGGGTACGAGACGTACCCTCGGCTATCAGTTGTGCGCGCTTGTTCTTCGTGATTTGATGTGATCGATCCATGGGCGGAATTCCAACAATTGGTATCTGAGCTAGGTCGATTGAAGCTGCGCTTGCCCCGGGGTTGCGACCCGACTAGCGCCTCGGGGCGGGCAATATAGTCGTTGGGTGGTGCAGCGACAAGGAGGATCAGGCGATTGTCGTTCGGTGGAGCGACATGGAGGGAGGCGACAGGCTGTCGTCGGCAAGGCGGTGGAAGGTGATCGTTGATGGGAGCGGTGGTGCCAAGGTGCGGTGCCGGCAAGTCGTCAAGATCGTCGTCCGAAGGAGTACAAGGAGTCGTGTGTGTTAGCACAGTCGATCATCGTCGCGTCAGTGAGTCGTCGTCGTCATGTCCAAGTGCTTGTCTATGTGAGGAGGCGTTGAAGATGAAGCGTATCCAAGTCGTCTATGTGTCTCGACGGGAGAATCAAGTTCAACTATGTGGGGGCGGTAAACCAGTGAAGGTGAGTCTCTTCAATGAGGCCATGTCTCTACATGAGGCTGGAGTGGGCGGTGTAGTCCACGGGGTGGGGTGATCCACAAGGAGTCGGCATGTATCTCGCTAGGGTGGATGGTGAAGTCCACCGGGTGGTATATTCCACAGGTTACTAGCGAGGCTGGGTAGTCCAAGGCATATTTGAATTGATCCGTAAATTCGCCAAGTCGAAATTGGAGGGGAGATTGTTGCGAACAACCAAGCCAACAATTTGACTTGTCGTGGTGCGAGCATGAGAGTCGACAAGGGGTCAATCGTCAACAAGCCAAGACTAGAGAAGCATGGAAGACAAAGCGTCAAGATTAGGGAGAGATTGTTAGTAATAATCATGAGTTTATAGTGCATGTGTTAGTGGAGTACTAGCACGTGCATGTACAAGTTAGCTGGCTGCCGTGTAGTAGTATTAGTTGGTTTGCATGTCGTGGTGTTGGTCTTAGTCCGGCTGGAAAACGTAGCCGTATCCTAATAGGATTTATTAGGAGAGTCCGGTTAGGAATTGTATCCTGATGCGTGTCTTCGTGTACGAGTAGGTCTAGGTGGTTTTTGGTCGGCTGCTCTTATATATAGGACAGCCAGGAACGTGAAGTTGTAACATCGGGAGAAAAGGAGAAAATAAAAAGAGAGAAATTAAGGGTACGAGACGTACCCTCGGCTATCAGTTGTGCGCGCTTGTTCTTCGTGATTTGATGTGATCGATCCATGGGCGGAATTCCAACAATTGGTATCTGAGCTAGGTCGATTGAAGCTGCGCTTGCCCCGGGGTTGCGACCCAACTAGCGCCTCGGGGCGGGCAATATGGTCGTTGGGTGGTGCAGCGACAAGGAGGATCAGGCGATTGTCGTTCGGTGGAGCGACATGGAGGGAGGCGACAGGCTGTCGTCGGCAAGGCGGTGGAAGGTGATCGTTGATGGGAGCGGTGGTGCCAAGGTGCGGTGCCGGCAAGTCGTCAAGATCGTCGTCCGAAGGAGTACAAGGAGTCGTGTGTGTTAGCACAGTCGATCATCGTCGCGTCAGTGAGTCGTCGTCGTCATGTCCAAGTGCTTGTCTATGTGAGGAGGCGTTGAAGATGAAGCGTATCCAAGTCGTCTATGTGTCTCGACGGGAGAATCAAGTTCAACTATGTGGGGGCGGTAAACCAGTGAAGGTGAGTCTCTTCAATGAGGCCATGTCTCTACATGAGGCTGGAGTGGGCGGTGTAGTCCACGGGGTGGGGTGATCCACAAGGAGTCGGCATGTATCTCGCTAGGGTGGATGGTGAAGTCCACCGGGTGGTATATTCCACAGGTTACTAGCGAGGCTGGGTAGTCCAAGGCATATTTGAATTGATCCGTAAATTTGCCAAGTCGAAATTGGAGGGGAGATTGTTGCGAACAACCAAGCCAACAATTTGACTTGTCGTGGTGCGAGCATGAGAGTCGACAAGGGGTCAATCGTCAACAAGCCAAGACCAGAGAAGCATGGAAGACAGAGCGTCAAGATTAGGGAGAGATTGTTAGTAATAATCTTGAGTTTATAGTGCATGTGTTAGTGGAGTACTAGCACGTGCATGTACAAGTTAGCTGGCTGCCGTGTAGTAGTATTAGTTGGTTTGCATGTCGTGGTGTTGGTCTTAGTCCGGCTGGAAAACGTAGCCGTATCCTAATAGGATTTATTAGGAGAGTCCGGTTAGGAATTGTATCCTGATGCGTGTCTTCGTGTACGAGTAGGTCTAGGTGGTTTTTGGTCGGCTGCTCTTATATATAGGACAGCCAGGAACGTGAAGTTGTAACATCGGGAGAAAAGGAGAAAATAAAAAGAGAGAAATTAAGGGTACGAGACGTACCCTCGGCTATCAGTTGTGCACGCTTGTTCTTCGTGATTTGATGTGATCGATCCATGGGCGGAATTCCAACAATTGGTATCTGAGCTAGGTCGATTGAAGCTGCGCTTGCCCCGGGGTTGCGACCCGACTAGCGCCTCGGGGCGGGCAATATGGTCGTTGGGTGGTGCAGCGACAAGGAGGATCAGGCGATTGTCGTTCGGTGGAGCGACATGGAGGGAGGCGACAGGCTGTCGTCGGCAAGGCGGTGGAAGGTGATCGTTGATGGGAGCGGTGGTGCCAAGGTGCGGTGCCGGCAAGTCGTCAAGATCGTCGTCCGAAGGAGTACAAGGAGTCGTGTGTGTTAGCACAGTCGATCATCGTCGCGTCAGTGAGTCGTCGTCGTCATGTCCAAGTGCTTGTCTATGTGAGGAGGCGTTGAAGATGAAGCGTATCCAAGTCGTCTATGTGTCTCGACGGGAGAATCAAGTTCAACTATGTGGGGGCGGTAAACCAGTGAAGGTGAGTCTCTTCAATGAGGCCATGTCTCTACATGAGGCTGGAGTGGGCGGTGTAGTCCACGGGGTGGGGTGATCCACAAGGAGTCGGCATGTATCTCGCTAGGGTGGATGGAGAAGTCCACCGGGTGGTATATTCCACAGGTTACTAGCGAGGCTGGGTAGTCCAAGGCATATTTGAATTGATCCGTAAATTCGCCAAGTCGAAATTGGAGGGGAGATTGTTGCGAACAACCAAGCCAACAATTTGACTTGTCGTGGTGCGAGCATGAGAGTCGACAAGGGGTCAATCGTCAACAAGCCAAGACCAGAGAAGCATGGAAGACAAAGCGTCAAGATTAGGGAGAGATTGTTAGTAATAATCATGAGTTTATAGTGCATATGTTAGTGGAGTACTAGCACGTGCATGTACAAGTTAGTTGGCTGCCGTGTAGTAGTATTAGTTGGTTTGCATGTCGTGGTGTTGGTCTTAGTCCGGCTGGAAAACGTAGCCGTATCCTAATAGGATTTATTAGGAGAGTCCAGTTAGGAATTGTATACTGATGCGTGTCTTCGTGTACGAGTAGGTCTAGGTGGTTTTTGGTCGGCTGCTCTTATATATAGGACAGCCAGGAACGTGAAGTTGTAACATCGGGAGAAAAGGAGAAAATAAAAAGAGAGAAATTAATGGTACGAGACGTACCCTCGGCTATCAGTTGTGCGCGCTTGTTCTTCGTGATTTGATGTGATCGATCCATGGGCGGAATTCCAACAATTGGTATCTGAGCTAGGTCGATTGAAGCTGCGCTTGCCCCGGGGTTGCGACCCGACTAGCGCCTCGGGGCGGGCAATATGGTCGTTGGGTGGTGCAGCGACAAGGAGGATCAGGCGATTGTCGTTCGGTGGAGCGACATGGAGGGAGGCGACAGGCTGTCGTCGGCAAGGCGGTGGAAGGTGATCGTTGATGGGAGCGGTGGTGCCAAGGTGCGGTGCCGGCAAGTCGTCAAGATCGTCGTTCGAAGGAGTACAAGGAGTCGTGTGTGTTAGCACAGTCGATCATCGTCGCGTCAGTGAGTCGTCGTCGTCATGTCCAAGTGCTTGTCTATGTGAGGAGGCGTTGAAGATGAAGCGTATCCAAGTCGTCTATGTGTCTCGACGGGAGAATCAAGTTCAACTATGTGGGGGCGGTAAACCAGTGAAGGTGAGTCTCTTCAATGAGGCCATGTCTCTACATGAGGCTGGAGTGGGCGGTGTAGTCCACGGGGTGGGGTGATCCACAAGGAGTCGGCATGTATCTCGCTAGGGTGGATGGTGAAGTCCACCGGGTGGTATATTCCACAGGTTACTAGCGAGGCTGGGTAGTCCAAGGCATATTTGAATTGATCCGTAAATTCGCCAAGTCAAAATTGGAGGGGAGATTGTTGCGAACAACCAAGCCAACAATTTGACTTGTCGTGGTGCGAGCATGAGAGTCGACAAGGGGTCAATCGTCAACAAGCCAAGACCAGAGAAGCATGGAAGACAAAGCGTCAAGATTAGGGAGAGATTGTTAGTAATAATCTTGAGTTTATAGTGCATGTGTTAGTGGAGTACTAGCACGTGCATGTACAAGTTAGCTGGCTGCCGTGTAGTAGTATTAGTTGGTTTGCATGTCGTGGTGTTGGTCTTAGTCCGGCTAGAAAACGTAGCCGTATCCTAATAGGATTTATTAGGAGAGTCCGGTTAGGAATTGTATCCTGATGCGTGTCTTCGTGTACGAGTAGGTCTAGGTGGTTTTTGGTCGGCTGCTCTTATATATAGGACAGCCAGGAACGTGAAGTTGTAACATCGGGAGAAAAGGAGAAAATAAAAAGAGAGAAATTAAGGGTACGAGACGTACCCTCGGCTATCAGTTGTGCGCGCTTGTTCTTCGTGATTTGATGTGATCGATCCATGGGCGGAATTCCAACAATTGGTATCTGAGCTAGGTCGATTGAAGCTGCGCTTGCCCCGGGGTTGCGACCCGACTAGCGCCTCGGGGCGGGCAATATGGTCGTTGGGTGGTGCAGCGACAAGGAGGATCAGGCGATTGTCGTTCGGTGGAGCGACATGGAGGGAGGCGACAGGCTGTCGTCGGCAAGGCGGTGGAAGGTGATCGTTGATGGGAGCGGTGGTGCCAAGGTGCGGTGCCGGCAAGTCGTCAAGATCGTCGTCCGAAGGAGTACAAGGAGTCGTGTGTGTTAGCACAGTCGATCATCGTCGCGTCAGTGAGTCGTCGTCGTCATGTCCAAGTGCTTGTCTATGTGAGGAGGCGTTGAAGATGAAGCGTATCCAAGTCGTCTATGTGTCTCGACGGGAGAATCAAGTTCAACTATGTGGGGGCGGTAAACCAGTGAAGGTGAGTCTCTTCAATGAGGCCATGTCTCTACATGAGGCTGGAGTGGGCGGTGTAGTCCACGGGGTGGGGTGATCCACAAGGAGTCGGCATGTATCTCGCTAGGGTGGATGGTGAAGTCCACCGGGTGGTATATTCCACAGGTTACTAGCGAGGCTGGGTAGTCCAAGGCATATTTGAATTGATCCGTAAATTCGCCAAGTCGAAATTGGAGGGGAGATTGTTGCGAACAACCAAGCCAACAATTTGACTTGTCGTGGTCCGAGCATGAGAGTCGACAAGGGGTCAATCGTCAACAAGCCAAGACCAGAGAAGCATGGAAGACAAAGCGTCAAGATTAGGGAGAGATTGTTAGTAATAATCTTGAGTTTATAGTGCATGTGTTAGTGGAGTACTAGCACGTGCATGTACAAGTTAGCTGGCTGCCGTGTAGTAGTATTAGTTGGTTTGCATGTCGTGGTGTTGGTCTTAGTCCGGCTGGAAAACGTAGCCGTATCCTAATAGGATTTATTAGGAGAGTCCGGTTAGGAATTGTATCCTGATGCGTGTCTTCGTGTACGAGTAGGTCTAGGTGGTTTTTGGTCGGCTGCTCTTATATATAGGACAGCCAGGAACGTGAAGTTGTAACATCGGGAGAAAAGGAGAAAATAAAAAGAGAGAAATTAAGGGTACGAGACGTACCCTCGGCTATCAGTTGTGCGCGCTTGTTCTTCGTGATTTGATGTGATCGATCCATGGGCGGAATTCCAACAATTGGTATCTGAGCTAGGTCGATTGAAGCTGCGCTTGCCCCGGGGTTGCGACCCGACTAGCGCCTCGGGGCGGGCAATATAGTCGTTGGGTGGTGCAGCGACAAGGAGGATCAGGCGATTGTCGTTCGGTGGAGCGACATGGAGGGAGGCGACAGGCTGTCGTCGGCAAGGCGGTGGAAGGTGATCGTTGATGGGAGCGGTGGTGCCAAGGTGCGGTGCCGGCAAGTCGTCAAGATCGTCGTCCGAAGGAGTACAAGGAGTCGTGTGTGTTAGCACAGTCGATCATCGTCGCGTCAGTGAGTCGTCGTCGTCATGTCCAAGTGCTTGTCTATGTGAGGAGGCGTTGAAGATGAAGCGTATCCAAGTCGTCTATGTGTCTCGACGGGAGAATCAAGTTCAACTATGTGGGGGCGGTAAACCAGTGAAGGTGAGTCTCTTCAATGAGGCCATGTCTCTACATGAGGCTGGAGTGGGCGGTGTAGTCCACGGGGTGGGGTGATCCACAAGGAGTCGGCATGTATCTCGCTAGGGTGGATGGTGAAGTCCACCGGGTGGTATATTCCACAGGTTACTAGCGAGGCTGGGTAGTCCAAGGCATATTTGAATTGATCCGTAAATTCGCCAAGTCGAAATTGGAGGGGAGATTGTTGCGAACAACCAAGCCAACAATTTGACTTGTCGTGGTGCGAGCATGAGAGTCGACAAGGGGTCAATCGTCAACAAGCCAAGACCAGAGAAGCATGGAAGACAAAGCGTCAAGATTAGGGAGAGATTGTTAGTAATAATCTTGAGTTTATAGTGCATGTGTTAGTGGAGTACTAGCACGTGCATGTACAAGTTAGCTGGCTGCCGTGTAGTAGTATTAGTTGGTTTGCATGTCGTGGTGTTGGTCTTAGTCCGGCTGTAAAACGTAGCCGTATCCTAATAGGATTTATTAGGAGAGTCCGGTTAGGAATTGTATCCTGATGCGTGTCTTCGTGTACGAGTAGGTCTAGGTGGTTTTTGGTCGGCTGCTCTTATATATAGGACAGCCAGGAACGTGAAGTTGTAACATCGGGAGAAAAGGAGAAAATAAAAAGAGAGAAATTAAGGGTACGAGACGTACCCTCGGCTATCAGTTGTGCGCGCTTGTTCTTCGTGATTTGATGTGATCGATCCATGGGCGGAATTCCAACAATTGCTATCTGAGCTAGGTCGATTGAAGCTGCGCTTGCCCCGGGGTTGCGACCCGACTAGCGCCTCGGGGCGGGCAATATAGTCGTTGGGTGGTGCAGCGACAATGAGGATCAGGCGATTGTCGTTCGGTGGAGCGACATGGAGGGAGGCGACAGGCTGTCGTCGGCAAGGCGGTGGAAGGTGATCGTTGATGGGAGCGGTGGTGCCAAGGTGCGGTGCCGGCAAGTCGTCAAGATCGTCGTCCGAAGGAGTACAAGGAGTCGTGTGTGTTAGCACAGTCGATCATCGTCGCGTCAGTGAGTCGTCGTCGTCATGTCCAAGTGCTTGTCTATGTGAGGAGGCGTTGAAGATGAAGCATATCCAAGTCGTCTATGTGTCTCGACGGGAGAATCAAGTTCAACTATGTGGGGGCGGTAAACCAGTGAAGGTGAGTCTCTTCAATGAGGCCATGTCTCTACATGAGGCTGGAGTGGGCGGTGTAGTCCACGGGGTGGGGTGATCCACAAGGAGTCGGCATGTATCTCGCTAGGGTGGATGGTGAAGTCCACCGAGTGGTATATTCCACAGGTTACTAGCGAGGCTGGGTAGTCCAAGGCATATTTGAATTGATCCGTAAATTCGCCAAGTCGAAATTGGAGGGGAGATTGTTGCGAACAACCAAGCCAACAATTTGACTTGTCGTGGTGCGAGCATGAGAGTCGACAAGGGGTCAATCGTCAACAAGCCAAGACCAGAGAAGCATGGAAGACAAAGCGTCAAGATTAGGGAGAGATTGTTAGTAATAATCTTGAGTTTATAGTGCACGTGTTAGTGGAGTACTAGCACGTGCATGTACAAGTTAGCTGGCTGCCGTGTAGTAGTATTAGTTGGTTTGCATGTCGTGGTGTTGGTCTTAGTCCGGCTGGAAAACGTAGCCGTATCCTAATAGGATTTATTAGGAGAGTCCGGTTAGGAATTGTATCCTGATGCGTGTCTTCGTGTACGAGTAGGTCTAGGTGGTTTTTGGTCGGCTGCTCTTATATATAGGACAGCCAGGAACGTGAAGTTGTAACATCGGGAGAAAAGGAGAAAATAAAAAGAGAGAAATTAAGGGTACGAGACGTACCCTCGGCTATCAGTTGTGCGCGCTTGTTCTTCGTGATTTGATGTGATCGATCCATGGGCGGAATTCCAACAATTGGTATCTGAGCTAGGTCGATTGAAGCTGCGCTTGCCCCGGGGATGCGACCCGACTAGCGCCTCGGGGCGGGCAATATAGTCGTTGGGTGGTGCAGCGACAATGAGGATCAGGCGATTGTCGTTCGGTGGAGCGACATGGAGGGAGGCGACAGGCTGTCGTCGGCAAGGCGGTGGAAGGTGATCGTTGATGGGAGCGGTGGTGCCAAGGTGCGGTGCCGGCAAGTCGTCAAGATCGTCGTCCGAAGGAGTACAAGGAGTCGTGTGTGTTAGCACAGTCGATCATCGTCGCGTCAGTGAGTCGTCGTCGTCATGTCCAAGTGCTTGTCTATGTGAGGAGGCGTTGAAGATGAAGCGTATCCAAGTCGTCTATGTGTCTCGACGGGAGAATCAAGTTCAACTATGTGGGGGCGGTAAACCAGTGAAGGTGAGTCTCTTCAATGAGGCCATGTCTCTACATGAGGCTGGAGTGGGCGGTGTAGTCCACGGGGTGGGGTGATCCACAAGGAGTCGGCATGTATCTCGCTAGGGTGGATGGTGAAGTCCACCGGGTGGTATATTCCACAGGTTACTAGCGAGGCTGGGTAGTCCAAGGCATATTTGAATTGATCCGTAAATTCGCCAAGTCGAAATTGGAGGGGAGATTGTTGCGAACAACCAAGCCAACAATTTGACTTGTCGTGGTGCGAGCATGAGAGTCGACAAGGGGTCAATCGTCAACAAGCAAAGACCAGAGAAGCATGGAAGACAAAGCGTCAAGATTAGGGAGAGATTGTTAGTAATAATCTTGAGTTTATAGTGCATGTGTTAGTGGAGTACTAGCACGTGCATGTACAAGTTAGCTGGCTGCCGTGTAGTAGTATTAGTTGGTTTGCATGTCGTGGTGTTGGTCTTAGTCCGGCTGGAAAACGTAGCCGTATCCTAATAGGATTTATTAGGAGAGTCCGGTTAGGAATTGTATCCTGATGCGTGTCTTCGTGTACCAGTAGGTCTAGGTGGTTTTTGGTCGGCTGCTCTTATATATAGGACAGCCAGGAACGTGAAGTTGTAACATCGGGAGAAAAGGAGAAAATAAAAAGAGAGAAATTAAGGGTACGAGACGTACCCTCGGCTATCAGTTGTGCGCGCTTGTTCCTCGTGATTTGATGTGATCGATCCATGGGCGGAATTCCAACAATTGGTATCTGGGCTAGGTCGATTGAAGCTGCGCTTGCCCCGGGGTTGCGACCCGACTAGCGCCTCGGGGCGGGCAATATAGTCGTTGGGTGGTGCAGCGACAAGGAGGATCAGGCGATTGTCGTTCGGTGGAGCGACATGGAGGGAGGCGACAGGCTGTCGTCGGCAAGGCGGTGGAAGGTGATCGTTGATGGGAGCGGTGGTGCCAAGGTGCGGTGCCGGCAAGTCGTCAAGATCGTCGTCCGAAGGAGTACAAGGAGTCGTGTGTGTTAGCACAGTCGATCATCGTCGCGTCAGTGAGTCGTCGTCGTCATGTCCAAGTGCTTGTCTATGTGAGGAGGCGTTGAAGATGAAGCGTATCCAAGTCGTCTATGTGTCTCGACGGGAGAATCAAGTTCAACTATGTGGGGGCGGTAAACCAGTGAAGGTGAGTCTCTTCAATGAGGCCATGTCTCTACATGAGGCTGGAGTGGGCGGTGTAGTCCACGGGGTGGGGTGATCCACAAGGAGTCGGCATGTATCTCGCTAGGGTGGATGGTGAAGTCCACCGGGTGGTATATTCCACAGGTTACTAGCGAGGCTGGGTAGTCCAAGGCATATTTGAATTGATCCGTAAATTCGCCAAGTCGAAATTGGAGGGGAGATTGTTGCGAACAACCAAGCCAACAATTTGACTTGTCGTGGTGCGAGCATGAGAGTCGACAAGGGGTCAATCGTCAACAAGCCAAGACCAGAGAAGCATGGAAGACAAAGCGTCAAGATTAGGGAGAGATTGTTAGTAATAATCTTGAGTTTATAGTGCATGTGTTAGTGGAGTACTAGCACGTGCATGTACAAGTTAGCTGGCTGCCGTGTAGTAGTATTAGTTGGTTTGCATGTCGTGGTGTTGGTCTTAGTCCGGCTGGAAAACGTAGCCGTATCCTAATAGGATTTATTAGGAGAGTCCGGTTAGGAATTGTATCCTGATGCGTGTCTTCGTGTACGAGTAGGTCTAGGTGGTTTTTGGTCGGCTGCTCTTATATATAGGACAGCCAGGAACGTGAAGTTGTAACATCGGGAGAAAAGGAGAAAATAAAAAGAGAGAAATTAAGGGTACGAGACGTACCCTCGGCTATCAGTTGTGCGTGCTTGTTCTTCGTGATTTGATGTGATTGGTCCATGGGCGGAATTCCAACAATTGGTATCTGAGCTAGGTCGATTGAAGCTGCGCTTGCCCCGGGGTTGCGACCCGACTAGCGCCTCGGGGCGGGCAATATGGTCGTTGGGTGGTGCAGCGACAAGGAGGATCAGGCGATTGTCGTTCGGTGGAGCGACATGGAGGGAGGCGACAGGCTGTCGTCGGCAAGGCGGTGGAAGGTGATCGTTGATGGGAGCGGTGGTGCCAAGGTGCGGTGCCGGCAAGTCGTCAAGATCGTCGTCCGAAGGAGTACAAGGAGTCGTGTGTGTTAGCACAGTCGATCATCGTCGCGTCAGTGAGTCGTCGTCGTCATGTCCAAGTGCTTGTCTATGTGAGGAGGCGTTGAAGATGAAGCGTATCCAAGTCGTCTATGTGTCTCGACGGGAGAATCAAGTTCAACTATGTGGGGGCGGTAAACCAGTGAAGGTGAGTCTCTTCAATGAGGCCATGTCTCTACATGAGGCTGGAGTGGGCGGTGTAGTCCACGGGGTGGGGTGATCCACAAGGAGTCGGCATGTATCTCGCTAGGGTGGATGGTGAAGTCCACCGGGTGGTATATTCCACAGGTTACTAGCGAGGCTGGGTAGTCCAAGGCATATTTGAATTGATCCGTAAATTCGCCAAGTCGAAATTGGAGGGGAGATTGTTGCGAACAACCAAGCCAACAATTTGACTTGTCGTGGTGCGAGCATGAGAGTCGACAAGGGGTCAATCGTCAACAAGCCAAGACCAGAGAAGCATGGAAGACAAAGCGTCAAGATTAGGGAGAGATTGTTAGTAATAATCTTGAGTTTATAGTGCATGTGTTAGTGGAGTACTAGCACGTGCATGTACAAGTTAGCTGGCTGCCGTGTAGTAGTATTAGTTGGTTTGCATGTCGTGGTGTTGGTCTTAGTCCGGCTGGAAAACGTAGCCGTATCCTAATAGGATTTATTAGGAGAGTCTGGTTAGGAATTGTATCCTGATGCGTGTCTTCGTGTACGAGTAGGTCTAGGTGGTTTTTGGTCGGCTGCTCTTATATATAGGACAGCCAGGAACGTGAAGTTGTAACATCGGGAGAAAAGGAGAAAATAAAAAGAGAGAAATTAAGGGTACGAGACGTACCCTCGGCTATCAGTTGTGCGCGCTTGTTCCTCGTGATTTGATGTGATCGATCCATGGGCGGAATTCCAACAATTGGTATCTGAGCTAGGTCGATTGAAGCTGCGCTTGCCCCGGGGTTGCGACCCGACTAGCGCCTCGGGGCGGGCAATATAGTCGTTGGGTGGTGCAGCGACAAGGAGGATCAGGCGATTGTCGTTCGGTGGAGCGACATGGAGGGAGGCGACAGGTTGTCGTCGGCAAGGCGGTGGAAGGTGATCGTTGATGGGAGCGGTGGTGCCAAGGTGCGGTGCCGGCAAGTCGTCAAGATCGTCGTCCGAAGGAGTACAAGGAGTCGTGTGTGTTAGCACAGTCGATCATCGTCGCGTCAGTGAGTCGTCGTCGTCATGTCCAAGTGCTTGTCTATGTGAGGAGGCGTTGAAGATGAAGCGTATCCAAGTCGTCTATGTGTCTCGACGGGAGAATCAAGTTCAACTATGTGGGGGCGGTAAACCAGTGAAGGTGAGTCTCTTCAATGAGGCCATGTCTCTACATGAGGCTGGAGTGGGCGGTGTAGTCCACGGGGTGGGGTGATCCACAAGGAGTCGGCATGTATCTCGCTAGGGTGGATGGTGAAGTCCACCGGGTGGTATATTCCACAGGTTACTAGCGAGGCTGGGTAGTCCAAGGCATATTTGAATTGATCCGTAAATTCGCCAAGTCGAAATTGGAGGGGAGATTGTTGCGAACAACCAAGCCAACAATTTGACTTGTCGTGGTGCGAGCATGAGAGTCGACAAGGGGTCAATCGTCAACAAGCCAAGACCAGAGAAGCATGGAAGACAAAGCGTCAAGATTAGGGAGAGATTGTTAGTAATAATCTTGAGTTTATAGTGCATGTGTTAGTGGAGTACTAGCACGTGCATGTACAAGTTAGCTGGCTGCCGTGTAGTAGTATTAGTTGGTTTGCATGTCGTGGTGTTGGTCTTAGTCCGGCTGGAAAACGTAGCCGTATCCTAATAGGATTAATTAATAGAGTCCGGTTAGGAATTGTATCCTGATGCGTGTCTTCGTGTACGAGTAGGTCTAGGTGGTTTTTGGTCGGCTGCTCTTATATATAGGACAGCCAGGAACGTGAAGTTGTAACATCGGGAGAAAAGGAGAAAATAAAAAGAGAAAAATTAAGGGTACGAGACGTACCCTCGGCTATCAGTTGTGCGCGCTTGTTCTTCGTGATTTGATGTGATCGATCCATGGGCGGAATTCCAACAATTGGTATCTGAGCTAGGTCGATTGAAGCTGCGCTTGCCCCGGGGTTGCGACCCGACTAGCGCCTCGGGGCGGGCAATATAGTCGTTGGGTGGTGCAGCGACAAGGAGGATCAGGCGATTGTCGTTCGGTGGAGCGACATGGAGGGAGGCGACAGGTTGTCGTCGGCAAGGCGGTGGAAGGTGATCGTTGATGGGAGCGGTGGTGCCAAGGTGCGGTGCCGGCAAGTCGTCAAGATCGTCGTCCGAAGGAGTACAAGGAGTCGTGTGTGTTAGCACAGTCGATCATCGTCGCGTCAGTGAGTCGTCGTCGTCATGTCCAAGTGCTTGTCTATGTGAGGAGGCGTTGAAGATGAAGCGTATCCAAGTCGTCTATGTGTCTCGACGGGAGAATCAAGTTCAACTATGTGGGGGCGGTAAACCAGTGAAGGTGAGTCTCTTCAATGAGGCCATGTCTCTACATGAGGCTGGAGTGGGCGGTGTAGTCCACGGGGTGGGGTGATCCACAAGGAGTCGGCATGTATCTCGCTAGGGTGGATGGTGAAGTCCACCGGGTGGTATATTCCACAGGTTACTAGCGAGGCTGGGTAGTCCAAGGCATATTTGAATTGATCCGTAAATTCGCCAAGTCGAAATTGGAGGGGAGATTGTTGCGAACAACCAAGCCAACAATTTGACTTGTCGTGGTGCGAGCATGAGAGTCGACAAGGGGTCAATCGTCAACAAGCCAAGACCAGAGAAGCATGGAAGACAAAGCGTCAAGATTAGGGAGAGATTGTTAGTAATAATCTTGAGTTTATAGTGCATGTGTTAGTGGAGTACTAGCACGTGCATGTACAAGTTAGCTGGCTGCCGTGTAGTAGTATTAGTTGGTTTGCATGTCGTGGTGTTGGTCTTAGTCCGGCTGGAAAACGTAGCCGTATCCTAATAGGATTAATTAATAGAGTCCGGTTAGGAATTGTATCCTGATGCGTGTCTTCGTGTACGAGTAGGTCTAGGTGGTTTTTGGTCGGCTGCTCTTATATATAGGACAGCCAGGAACGTGAAGTTGTAACATCGGGAGAAAAGGAGAAAATAAAAAGAGAAAAATTAAGGGTACGAGACGTACCCTCGGCTATCAGTTGTGCGCGCTTGTTCTTCGTGATTTGATGTGATCGATCCATGGGCGGAATTCCAACAATTGGTATCTGAGCTAGGTCGATTGAAGCTGCGCTTGCCCCGGGGTTGCGACCCGACTAGCGCCTCGGGGCGGGCAATATAGTCGTTGGGTGGTGCAGCGACAAGGAGGATCAGGCGATTGTCGTTCGGTGGAGCGACATGGAGGGAGGCGACAGGCTGTCGTCGGCAAGGCGGTGGAAGGTGATCGTTGATGGGAGCGGTGGTGCCAAGGTGCGGTGCCGGCAAGTCGTCAAGATCGTCGTCCGAAGGAGTACAAGGAGTCGTGTGTGTTAGCACAGTCGATCATCGTCGCGTCAGTGAGTCGTCGTCGTCATGTCCAAGTGCTTGTCTATGTGAGGAGGCGTTGAAGATGAAGCGTATCCAAGTCGTCTATGTGTCTCGACGGGAGAATCAAGTTCAACTATGTGGGGGCGGTAAACCAGTGAAGGTGAGTCTCTTCAATGAGGCCATGTCTCTACATGAGGCTGGAGTGGGCGGTGTAGTCCACGGGGTGGGGTGATCCACAAGGAGTCGGCATGTATCTCGCTAGGGTGGATGGTGAAGTCCACCGGGTGGTATATTCCACAGGTTACTAGCGAGGCTGGGTAGTCCAAGGCATATTTGAATTGATCCGTAAATTCGCCAAGTCGAAATTGGAGGGGAGATTGTTGCGAACAACCAAGCCAACAATTTGACTTGTCGTGGTGCGAGCATGAGAGTCGACAAGGGGTCAATCGTCAACAAGCCAAGACCAGAGAAGCATGGAAGACAAAGCGTCAAGATTAGGGAGAGATTGTTAGTAATAATCTTGAGTTTATAGTGCATGTGTTAGTGGAGTACTAGCACGTGCATGTACAAGTTAGCTGGCTGCCGTGTAGTAGTATTAGTTGGTTTGCATGTCGTGGTGTTGGTCTTAGTCCGGCTGGAAAACGTAGCCGTATCCTAATAGGATTTATTAGGAGAGTCTGGTTAGGAATTGTATCCTGATGCGTGTCTTCGTGTACGAGTAGGTCTAGGTGGTTTTTGGTCGGCTGCTCTTATATATAGGACAGCCAGGAACGTGAAGTTGTAACATCGGGAGAAAAGGAGAAAATAAAAAGAGAGAAATTAAGGGTACGAGACGTACCCTCGGCTATCAGTTGTGCGCGCTTGTTCTTCGTGATTTGATGTGATCGATCCATGGGCGGAATTCCAACAATTGGTATCTGAGCTAGGTCGATTGAAGCTGCGCTTGCCCCGGGGTTGCGACCCGACTAGCGCCTCGGGGCGGGCAATATAGTCGTTGGGTGGTGCAGCGACAAGGAGGATCAGGCGATTGTCGTTCGGTGGAGCGACATGGAGGGAGGCGACAGGCTGTCGTCGGCAAGGCGGTGGAAGGTGATCGTTGATGGGAGCGGTGGTGCCAAGGTGCGGTGCCGGCAAGTCGTCAAGATCGTCGTCCGAAGGAGTACAAGGAGTCGTGTGTGTTAGCACAGTCGATCATCGTCGCGTCAGTGAGTCGTCGTCGTCATGTCCAAGTGCTTGTCTATGTGAGGAGGCGTTGAAGATGAAGCGTATCCAAGTCGTCTATGTGTCTCGACGGGAGAATCAAGTTCAACTATGTGGGGGCGGTAAACCAGTGAAGGTGAGTCTCTTCAATGAGGCCATGTCTCTACATGAGGCTGGAGTGGGCGGTGTAGTCCACGGGGTGGGGTGATCCACAAGGAGTCGGCATGTATCTCGCTAGGGTGGATGGTGAAGTCCACCGGGTGGTATATTCCACAGGTTACTAGCGAGGCTGGGTAGTCCAAGGCATATTTGAATTGATCCGTAAATTCGCCAAGTCGAAATTGGAGGGGAGATTGTTGCGAACAACCAAGCCAACAATTTGACTTGTCGTGGTGCGAGCATGAGAGTCGACAAGGGGTCAATCGTCAACAAGCCAAGACCAGAGAAGCATGGAAGACAAAGCGTCAAGATTAGGGAGAGATTGTTAGTAATAATCTTGAGTTTATAGTGCATGTGTTAGTGGAGTACTAGCACGTGCATGTACAAGTTAGCTGGCTGCCGTGTAGTAGTATTAGTTGGTTTGCATGTCGTGGTGTTGGTCTTAGTCCGGCTGGAAAACGTAGCCGTATCCTAATAGGATTAATTAATAGAGTCCGGTTAGGAATTGTATCCTGATGCGTGTCTTCGTGTACGAGTAGGTCTAGGTGGTTTTTGGTCGGCTGCTCTTATATATAGGACAGCCAGGAACGTGAAGTTGTAACATCGGGAGAAAAGGAGAAAATAAAAAGAGAAAAATTAAGGGTACGAGACGTACCCTCGGCTATCAGTTGTGCGCGCTTGTTCTTCGTGATTTGATGTGATCGATCCATGGGCGGAATTCCAACAATTGGTATCTGAGCTAGGTCGATTGAAGCTGCGCTTGCCCCGGGGTTGCGACCCGACTAGCGCCTCGGGGCGGGCAATATAGTCGTTGGGTGGTGCAGCGACAAGGAGGATCAGGCGATTGTCGTTCGGTGGAGCGACATGGAGGGAGGCGACAGGTTGTCGTCGGCAAGGCGGTGGAAGGTGATCGTTGATGGGAGCGGTGGTGCCAAGGTGCGGTGCCGGCAAGTCGTCAAGATCGTCGTCCGAAGGAGTACAAGGAGTCGTGTGTGTTAGCACAGTCGATCATCGTCGCGTCAGTGAGTCGTCGTCGTCATGTCCAAGTGCTTGTCTATGTGAGGAGGCGTTGAAGATGAAGCGTATCCAAGTCGTCTATGTGTCTCGACGGGAGAATCAAGTTCAACTATGTGGGGGCGGTAAACCAGTGAAGGTGAGTCTCTTCAATGAGGCCATGTCTCTACATGAGGCTGGAGTGGGCGGTGTAGTCCACGGGGTGGGGTGATCCACAAGGAGTCGGCATGTATCTCGCTAGGGTGGATGGTGAAGTCCACCGGGTGGTATATTCCACAGGTTACTAGCGAGGCTGGGTAGTCCAAGGCATATTTGAATTGATCCGTAAATTCGCCAAGTCGAAATTGGAGGGGAGATTGTTGCGAACAACCAAGCCAACAATTTGACTTGTCGTGGTGCGAGCATGAGAGTCGACAAGGGGTCAATCGTCAACAAGCCAAGACCAGAGAAGCATGGAAGACAAAGCGTCAAGATTAGGGAGAGATTGTTAGTAATAATCTTGAGTTTATAGTGCATGTGTTAGTGGAGTACTAGCACGTGCATGTACAAGTTAGCTGGCTGCCGTGTAGTAGTATTAGTTGGTTTGCATGTCGTGGTGTTGGTCTTAGTCCGGCTGGAAAACGTAGCCGTATCCTAATAGGATTAATTAATAGAGTCCGGTTAGGAATTGTATCCTGATGCGTGTCTTCGTGTACGAGTAGGTCTAGGTGGTTTTTGGTCGGCTGCTCTTATATATAGGACAGCCAGGAACGTGAAGTTGTAACATCGGGAGAAAAGGAGAAAATAAAAAGAGAGAAATTAAGGGTACGAGACGTACCCTCGGCTATCAGTTGTGCGCGCTTGTTCTTCGTGATTTGATGTGATCGATCCATGGGCGGAATTCCAACAATTGGTATCTGAGCTAGGTCGATTGAAGCTGCGCTTGCCCCGGGGTTGCGACCCGACTAGCGCCTCGGGGCGGGCAATATAGTCGTTGGGTGGTGCAGCGACAAGGAGGATCAGGCGATTGTCGTTCGGTGGAGCGACATGGAGGGAGGCGACAGGCTGTCGTCGGCAAGGCGGTGGAAGGTGATCGTTGATGGGAGCGGTGGTGCCAAGGTGCGGTGCCGGCAAGTCGTCAAGATCGTCGTCCGAAGGAGTACAAGGAGTCGTGTGTGTTAGCACAGTCGATCATCGTCGCGTCAGTGAGTCGTCGTCGTCATGTCCAAGTGCTTGTCTATGTGAGGAGGCGTTGAAGATGAAGCGTATCCAAGTCGTCTATGTGTCTCGACGGGAGAATCAAGTTCAACTATGTGGGGGCGGTAAACCAGTGAAGGTGAGTCTCTTCAATGAGGCCATGTCTCTACATGAGGCTGGAGTGGGCGGTGTAGTCCACGGGGTGGGGTGATCCACAAGGAGTCGGCATGTATCTCGCTAGGGTGGATGGTGAAGTCCACCGGGTGGTATATTCCACAGGTTACTAGCGAGGCTGGGTAGTCCAAGGCATATTTGAATTGATCCGTAAATTCGCCAAGTCGAAATTGGAGGGGAGATTGTTGCGAACAACCAAGCCAACAATTTGACTTGTCGTGGTGCGAGCATGAGAGTCGACAAGGGGTCAATCGTCAACAAGCCAAGACCAGAGAAGCATGGAAGACAAAGCGTCAAGATTAGGGAGAGATTGTTAGTAATAATCTTGAGTTTATAGTGCATGTGTTAGTGGAGTACTAGCACGTGCATGTACAAGTTAGCTGGCTGCCGTGTAGTAGTATTAGTTGGTTTGCATGTCGTGGTGTTGGTCTTAGTCCGGCTGGAAAACGTAGCCGTATCCTAATAGGATTTATTAGGAGAGTCCGGTTATGAATTGTATCCTGATGCGTGTCTTCGTGTACGAGTAGGTCTAGGTGGTTTTTGGTCGGCTGCTCTTATATATAGGACAGCCAGGAACGTGAAGTTGTAACATCGGGAGAAAAGGAGAAAATAAAAAGAGAGAAATTAAGGGTACGAGACGTACCCTCGGCTATCAGTTGTGCGCGCTTGTTCTTCGTGATTTGATGTGATCGATCCATGGGCGGAATTCCAACAATTGGTATCTGAGCTAGGTCGATTGAAGCTGCGCTTGCCCCGGGGTTGCGACCCGACTAGCGCCTCGGGGCGGGCAATATAGTCGTTGGGTGGTGCAGCGACAAGGAGGATCAGGCGATTGTCGTTCGGTGGAGCGACATGGAGGGAGGCGACAGGCTGTCGTCGGCAAGGCGGTGGAAGGTGATCGTTGATGGGAGCGGTGGTGCCAAGGTGCGGTGCCGGCAAGTCGTCAAGATCGTCGTCCGAAGGAGTACAAGGAGTCGTGTGTGTTAGCACAGTCGATCATCGTCGCGTCAGTGAGTCGTCGTCGTCATGTCCAAGTGCTTGTCTATGTGAGGAGGCGTTGAAGATGAAGCGTATCCAAGTCGTCTATGTGTCTCGACGGGAGAATCAAGTTCAACTATGTGGGGGCGGTAAACCAGTGAAGGTGAGTCTCTTCAATGAGGCCATGTCTCTACATGAGGCCGGAGTGGGCGGTGTAGTCCACGGGGTGGGGTGATCCACAAGGAGTCGGCATGTATCTCGCTAGGGTGGATGGTGAAGTCCACCGGGTGGTATATTCCACAGGTTACTAGCGAGGCTGGGTAGTCCAAGGCATATTTGAATTGATCCGTAAATTCGCCAAGTCAAAATTGGAGGGGAGATTGTTGCGAACAGCCAAGCCAACAATTTGACTTGTCGTGGTGCGAGCATGAGAGTCGACAAGGGGTCAATCGTCAACAAGCCAAGACCAGAGAAGCATGGAAGACAAAGCGTCAAGATTAGGGAGAGATTGTTAGTAATAATCTTGAGTTTATAGTGCATGTGTTAGTGGAGTACTAGCACGTGCATGTACAAGTTAGCTGGCTGCCGTGTAGTAGTATTAGTTGGTTTGCATGTCGTGGTGTTGGTCTTATTCCGGCTGGAAAACGTAGCCGTATCCTAATAGGATTTATTAGGAGAGTCCGGTTAGGAATTGTATCCTGATGCGTGTCTTCGTGTACGAGTAGGTCTAGGTGGTTTTTGGTCGGCTGCTCTTATATATAGGACAGCCAGGAACGTGAAGTTGTAATATCGGGAGAAAAGGAGAAAATAAAAAGAGAGAAATTAAGGGTACGAGACGTACCCTCGGCTATCAGTTGTGCGCGCTTGTTCTTCGTGATTTGATGTGATCGATCCATGGGCGGAATTCCAACAATTGGTATCTGAGCTAGGTCGATTGAAGCTGCGCTTGCCCCGGGGTTGCGACCCGACTAGCGCCTCGGGGCGGGCAATATAGTCGTTGGGTGGTGCAGCGACAAGGAGGATCAGGCGATTGTCGTTCGGTGGAGCGACATGGAGGGAGGCGACAGGCTGTCGTCGGCAAGGCGGTGGAAGGTGATCGTTGATGGGAGCGGTGGTGCCAAGGTGCGGTGCCGGCAAGTCGTCAAGATCGTCGTCCGAAGGAGTACAAGGAGTCGTGTGTGTTAGCACAGTCGATCATCGTCGCGTCAGTGAGTCGTCGTCGTCATGTCCAAGTGCTTGTCTATGTGAGGAGGCGTTGAAGATGAAGCGTATCCAAGTCGTCTATGTGTCTCGACGGGAGAATCAAGTTCAACTATGTGGGGGCGGTAAACCAGTGAAGGTGAGTCTCTTCAATGAGGCCATGTCTCTACATGAGGCCGGAGTGGGCGGTGTAGTCCACGGGGTGGGGTGATCCACAAGGAGTCGGCATGTATCTCGCTAGGGTGGATGGTGAAGTCCACCGGGTGGTATATTCCACAGGTTACTAGCGAGGCTGGGTAGTCCAAGGCATATTTGAATTGATCCGTAAATTCGCCAAGTCAAAATTGGAGGGGAGATTGTTGCGAACAACCAAGCCAACAATTTGACTTGTCGTGGTGCGAGCATGAGAGTCGACAAGGGGTCAATCGTCAACAAGCCAAGACCAGAGAAGCATGGAAGACAAAGCGTCAAGATTAGGGAGAGATTGTTAGTAATAATCTTGAGTTTATAGTGCATGTGTTAGTGGAGTACTAGCACGTGCATGTACAAGTTAGCTGGCTGCCGTGTAGTAGTATTAGTTGGTTTGCATGTCGTGGTGTTGGTCTTATTCCGGCTGGAAAACGTAGCCGTATCCTAATAGGATTTATTAGGAGAGTCCGGGTAGGAATTGTATCCTGATGCGTGTCTTCGTGTACGAGTAGGTCTAGGTGGTTTTTGGTCGGCTGCTCTTATATATAGGACAGCCAGGAACGTGAAGTTGTAACATCGGGAGAAAAGGAGAAATAAAAAAGAGAGAAATTAAGGGTACGAGACGTACCCTCGGCTATCAGTTGTGCGCGCTTGTTCTTCGTGATTTGATGTGATCGATCCATGGGCGGAATTCCAACAATTGGTATCTGAGCTAGGTCGATTGAAGCTGCGCTTGCCCCGGGGTTGCGACCCGACTAGCGCCTCGGGGCGGGCAATATAGTCGTTGGGTGGTGCAGCGACAAGGAGGATCAGGCGATTGTCGTTCGGTGGAGCGACATGGAGGGAGGCGACAGGCTGTCGTCGGCAAGGCGGTGGAAGGTGATCGTTGATGGGAGCGGTGGTGCCAAGGTGCGGTGCCGGCAAGTCGTCAAGATCGTCGTCCGAAGGAGTACAAGGAGTCGTGTGTGTTAGCACAGTCGATCATCGTCGCGTCAGTGAGTCGTCGTCGTCATGTCCAAGTGCTTGTCTATGTGAGGAGGCGTTGAAGATGAAGCGTATCCAAGTCGTCTATGTGTCTCGACGGGAGAATCAAGTTCAACTATGTGGGGGCGGTAAACCAGTGAAGGTGAGTCTCTTCAATGAGGCCATGTCTCTACATGAGGCCGGAGTGGGCGGTGTAGTCCACGGGGTGGGGTGATCCACAAGAAGTCGGCATGTATCTCGCTAGGGTGGATGGTGAAGTCCACCGGGTGGTATATTCCACGGGTTACTAGCGAGGCTGGGTAGTCCAAGGCATATTTGAATTGATCCGTAAATTCGCCAAGTCGAAATTGGAGGGGAGATTGTTGCAAACAACCAAGCCAACAATTTGACTTGTCGTGGTGCGAGCATGAGAGTCGACAAGGGGTCAATCGTCAACAAGCCAAGACCAGAGAAGCATGGAAGACAAAGCGTCAAGATTAGGGAGAGATTGTTAGTAATAATCTTGAGTTTATAGTGCGTGTGTTAGTGGAGTACTAGCACGTGCATGTACAAGTTAGCTGGCTGCCGTGTAGTAGTATTAGTTGGTTTGCATGTCGTGGGGTTGGTCTTAGTCCGGCTGGAAAACGTAGCCGTATCCTAATAGGATTTATTAGGAGAGTCTGGTTAGGAATTGTATCCTGATGCGTGTCTTCGTGTACGAGTAAGTCTAGGTGGTTTTTGGTCGGCTGCTGTTATATATAGGACAGCCAGGAACGTGAAGTTGTAACATCGGGAGAAAAGGAGAAAATAAAAAGAGAGAAATTAATGGTACGAGACGTACCCTCGGCTATCAGTTGTGCGCGCTTGTTCTTCGTGATTTGATGTGATCGATCCATGGGCGGAATTCCAAATCTTAGTCTTACATACCTTTTTCATCCACATCGTGGCTTGGACAAAATCGAACCAGGCAGCCCAAAAATCAACTAAGATAGAAGAATGTGTTCCCTATATCGTAAGCAAGACATTTACAATTGATTTTGGTTATAGGGATGCCTAATGATACCATTCATACTTAAGAGATTAGGACGTAGTCTTAATCGGAACGACATATATTTTAAATTTATTTTGAAATTATTATTTCTAAAATTCCCATATTTACTGTTCGCAGTATATTTCTAAAATCTTACCTGATTTGAATTTTATTATTTTTATAGTTAATAAACTTTTCCCATTTTATTTGTTTAATGTATTCTTACAAATCTTCAAATAATTTTAAAATGGGTTCTTATATATTATTTTTAAATAATATTTTTGTTAAATGGATTGCTACATGTATGAAACCATTGCCACATGGATCAATGCACTTTGAGTGGAGTATGGGAGGGGGTAGAGACGAGGGACGTACCCAGGTGTAGCTAATAGGGATGTACATGAAAACCTATCCAAGTTATCCTCCTTGATATAAATCCTGTGTATGTAGCGTATGACAATCCTGTTGTGCTCAAAATGGAAAATTTGTATCATTTAGTACACCGGGTCATTTTCATTCTAGATCCGTCGGTGAAGAAGCTTGTCAATCCATCCAGGTTTGGATGTTAAGTGCCACAACTTGAAGATGCTCTTGATCTTAAATCGTCAGATTTAGCATTGATTGGTACTTAGCCAGATTCGCTGACCCCTAAAAGAACTCATCAAAACTTCATTAAGCTCAAGGCGTTGACACACTTTAATAATCTCTACTCCTAATGGACGACTTGGTAGTCTCGCCTCACATCTCATCACTCCCCACGACTCCTATATTTCGCCCGTGAGTTTATTTCACGCCCATTTTCACAGCGGCCAACTTGGACCGGCCCGTTAACTCGTCTATTCTAGGGTTCACCGCCCCTGCCGGCCCCCGTCATCCTGCTCCGCTGCTACCCCTCCCTCCACCTGCCTCCTACGCCTCTGCCTCCGCCGCCCCCGTCTTCCTCCTACGCGACCCCTGCCCGATCTGGATCTAGATGAGGCGTTGCCTCCCCTCCGTCTCATCGTGTCCCTTGTGCCAGCCATGGAAGAGAGGATGGAGAGCAAGGAGGAGCCCGATGGCGATGTGCTGATGCTGGCCGGTAGAGGCATGGTCCGCGTGTGAATCAAGGGGTCCCTGCATCTAGCCATCTACCCACGACCCGCGCATGACCGTTGCTGCTGCGACCTTTATCCATGTCGTGAGCTCCGAGGAGTCCGGCGGCGCTGTCACGTCAGCCTCTCTCCACGAGGTCATGGCGCTTAACAGGCCCTCACTCCTCGGCTCCGCCTGCGAGAGGTCGTTGACACCATCGTCAGGTGCCGCTTTGAGGCCGGTTGAAGCTGCCGCCAAGGAGGCCATCTTGAGGCAGATGCTGCAGGCACTGCTAACGTGCCTGCGCTCCCCTGCACTTGGTGACCAACACATCTGCTCGGTCGTGAACATGTGCTTCGTGTCAATGTGTCGTACAGGTCGCCGCCAAGGGTGAGCTCGTGCAGTGGTTCAGGTTTAGATGTGCATCACATAAGGGCAGCTATAGTTTCTTTCATAAAGCTATTTGATGTGAGTGCATTGCATATTGAAGTAAACTGGATGGGGGAATCTTGAGTTCCTCCATGAAGTTATATTACTTTGATAAGAAAAATGCAGGAAAACCATATAAAGTACTCTGGTGAGTCTATCTCAATTGAGCTAGTACTCGAATTATAGCAATTCCAGGCTTTTTTCTACGACTGCAATTGGGTCGGTTTATTAGTTTGAAGTGATTTTAAGTGACAACCTGCTACTTTTTCTGCTTTCTTCATTTATATGAAGATCAAATTTGGAGAATTTGAACTGGTACTGAATTCAAATGAAGTCTAAGGTCTCTATCTAATATACTTTGTGCAAGTTTTGTACAAAAGAAGGAGGTCGTCAGTCGTCACCACACCGGCCACTACAGCAGGAACTGAGCCGCCGTCACCGCCCTGGGGATGTCGGCATGTATGATGAGCTGTCGTCGCCCACCACCCTGAGGATGTCGGCCTGGACAACGAGGTGCCGTCGCCCAAGGTGTAGTGCACAGGTCGACGCCATCCTGGGAAGGCATCTATTCCTTCCTTTACTTCACTTCTGGATTGATACTCAGCGCCCAGGTTCAAAAATGCTCCCTGCTGTTGGCAATTACAATTGGAATATATCAATTGCATGCACCTTGAGTAAAACAAAAGTAGCAGGCATATGCCATCTATTTGCTGAGCTACATCATTAGCTTGAACAGATTGTCATTTGTGCTAATGCATCTTGTGCAATTTTTAAGCTGCATACTTAATGCTATTACCTGTTATGTGGTAATCTTCTCACTTGGTCATAATCAGCAATCTGGATTATAGTATTTAAGATTGGCATATTAAATATCTAACATGACTTTATTGATTTTGTTAGCTGAAATTCGGAACTTTGGCTGCTGGCGTTTGCGATACTCGGAGAGATGCTAAACTACTTTAAGTCTTGGTGGGGCTTATCCCGGGCTCTATCTTTTTACATGTCCTGCAAGATTTGTTCGACCATTGAAAAATCTGGTAGCCTACCTCATGGAGAGCCACGTATATTGAGCTTATTCGACCATTTGAACAGGTCCCCTTTGATTAATCCCGTCATCCTTCCATTAGTTCACATGCCACTAATATTATGAGAACTGATTTTTTAAGTATATGTTATAGGCATTTATGGCGACACTATGCCCTGGGGATGGTGGGAGAATAAAAGATGTTTCCTGCAACTCATGAAGAAATTCACCCTACCGCCATTCTCAGTGTAGTTGTGAATCTGACTCCTTCGTCTGATCACAACCAAAGTCCTTGGAATGTATAGTCTTGTATTGCATAATGATTGAATAAGGGTGAGGCCCTCACTTTCTTTTGGGCTGACTAATCATCCTGCCTATTCTCTAGATGGCAAAGCAAACTATGGTCTTTTGTGGCCAAGCTTTAAAATTTCGTACAGATGTCAAGGCATTCCATCTACAAGTTTGTTTTGCGTTTTCCATATTCAAATGACCAGTTATCGTTCATGAATTTTCTTTGTTTTATTTTTTATATATGTATTATACTCACTTAGTCAGCTTTATATGCTTCTTAAGGAATCCCTAATTTGTACCGCCTACATACATGATACATCTACAGCCTTGGCTTTGTGAATTCGTAGCAGACAGTTAACAGATTCACTAGGAGGAGCTATAATTTGGCAGGTTATTACTCCAGTGTATGACGTAATATTTGGTCATGTATTCATGCCAATTGTATCTCATCTAGGCCCCAGCAGAATTCTAAAGCCTTCAATTTTTTCTTGGAATATATGAACTACTCCCTCCGTACGTAAATAAGTGGCATGGTTTTAGTTCAAATTTGCTTGTTTCCGAACGGAGGGAGTAGTTGGTAAAAGTAGGTAGAGTAAAACTCACTCGGACTTGGTAGAGTAAAAATACGTAGAGTAATTTAGGCTAAAAAGACCCAACTTGGGAGCTCCTCAAGTGGCTTCTTGTTCAAATACAAAATTAAGTTTTGTCGGGATTTCCATCTATTGTTGTTACTTGTGGGCAAGTTGGAGGATTAACATTTTCCATGGATGACTAGAAGGCTCATCTATTTATAAATAAGAATCTGCCATGAAAGAGCTAAAAAAACAAAATTAAGCATGAACACATAGCCTTCACTCCCCGCTCTACCATTATGATGTCATCTGTCTGTCTCTCGTTACAACAGGATGGGTTTCCAAGCAACTCGATTAATTTTTCTCTTGCTTACACTTCTTCTGCCCCCTCCCACTTCTCTACATACACAATTAACACCACTTGATGGAAACGATGTCTCCTTATACATTGTATTTCTTGGCTTGCAGAAGCTAAGGGGGAGGCCAACATTGGCAACAGAGAAGGCAGAGAAGGGTTGTCGGATAGTGCGTCAGCATGGATGGTGTTTGCCAAGTTCTTCGAGGATTTGAAGCTGTCGAAGTGATCAAATAAATAAGATAGCAACGAGACTCGTCATGGATTGTATGATCTTAAAGGTTTGTGTCAATTCCTTCTCTAAACTATTCCTTATGTCGTTACATGCTCATATAGGTTGTGGTGATAGTAGTTTTTTTTCTTTGAAAATGATGTGATGATAGTAGTTATGGTATGCAGATTTGTTGCTTCAGTAAAATATATTCTTGAAATGATGTGGCATATCTAGCTGTGCTTCCAAAATACAAACTGAAGTTGTAAGAAGTAAGAACTACAAGCATTCCTGAGAGTGAGATATGGTTTATATACGCAAACATTTCTCTTTTTTAATCGCCTTACAAGGATATCTCTGTTATGATTTATCACAATACTGTAGAAAATAGTATATTGCGTCAATTTATAACTAACAGCGCCGCCAAGGATCTCACCGCCGCCGTAGCCAGCTGTGTATCTGTGCTAACCCGCGCCTGGGCCTCCACCATGTCCGGTCTCGAGGTGGCGCGCACGGTGGCCGAGGCCGTGGGCAGCACCGTGGCCGCATCAGCCTTTGTCTTCCTCGAGGTGGCCGTCCTCGCTGATGCCACCGGCTCCTCCGCCGTGGCGTTGGAGTCCTCCTCGTCCACGGCGAGACTAGCGCTGGTGGCCATCAAGAGGCCAACCGCCGCCAGCAAGGATGCGTACAGGGACGCGGCGCGGCTGCAGGCGCTAAAGCAGTGCACCGGGAGATCAAGAGCGAGAAGGTGTTCAGGAGCCTCGTTCCCACCAAGGTCTCTCTGCACAACGTCCACACGCCAATTTAGTTTCGTATTGCTACACACACAATTACTCAAAGAGATCTCACGGTGAAAGGATTGCTGCAATAAGACTTGCTTGCTGGCAAAGATTAAAATAACTAGGACTTCCATCGAACAATATGTGTGTGATGGATCTTTTCAACTCTGCTTCCTATTCAATGAGGTGCATATTTCGTGGGATAACCTCTTGTTTTGATTTTGTTTTCTTTCTGTGGATTTCAGGATAGGAGGGCAGCTTCGCCGGGGAGTGTGTGTGTGTGGGGGGGGGGGGGGGTTCAACGAGCAAAGGTGATGTTGTACTGCCTATTTTTGTGTAGTTTGTTTCAGAGAAGTCGCACTGATTTCTCTGGCAGGCTTCAGTAAGACTGATCTAGAACTGTTTTTTTTTAACATGAAAGGATTTTATTCATCTAGCAATATTTTACACAGATAAGTGTGGAGGGACTCACACTAAACAATGGGAGAACATCTCTCCCTGGACATTGACCTGAACCTGAAGACAGGCACCTAACAGCTAGAGATCTAGACTGAATTTTGAGAGCTAACTGGGCCTGATGATGAGCTTTTACATTGAAGCACCTGTTAACATGAGCTATTCTGGTTGGATGGAAAATCGTGGACTGTTGAATAGCTGCAAGAAGTGGTCTGATGACCCAATCACCAACAATGTTGAAGATGGATGTAGTTGCCCCTTCTGAAGCCAATATCGTGGAATATGTGAAAAAAGTTGGTTCCTTTATGCAAAGCTTTTTAGCCAACATGGTCGCTAGAAGCACGCCAAAAGTTTCTTCTTGAAGAGGAGATGCTGCTGGTGGGGATAGGGCTGAAACATGCAACTGTTTGAAGTGTTGATTGATATTAGTTCTGATGATGATTCCTATGCCCGCTGGTGCTGAATCCATGTCCCTTTCAATCTTCCAAGCCGCGTCACAGAAAATGGCAGTACCTGCAACAGAAGATGGGTCTTGTGTCGCCAGCTGCTGTACTACGGAGCAGGTAGAGCGGTGATCTTCAAAGGACTCCATATTGTCAAATTTAGCACCTTGCATAATTGCATTAGCAACTGGAAATATCTGGGAGGGTTTGTAGAATTTCCTGCCAAAAAGAGCATCGTTTTTTTTCTTTCCATAAGCACCACAAGAAAGTATATAAACTGGTGAGGCTCATATGGGGATGTTGAGATGAAAGTAAGGCCTGAATCATTTGGGCAACAGAGTGATTATTTGCAGCAATGGCCTCAGTTTTGAGGAACCAAGGAGACGAGAACCAAGAAGCTTTTGAGAAAGGACAAAGGAAAAACATGTGCATTTCGTCCTCTAAGCTGTCACATCTAGAACACTCTTCATCAATATGTTTGGAAAATTTACTTGCACTCTTACCAGTGGGTAGCGCTCGACGAAGAAGTATCCAAGCGAAAGTTTGAACCCTTGGCACTATGTGTTTTTCTTGCCATACCTGATTAAGAAGATTAACAATCTGTGGAGGCACAACTTTTGGTCTCTGGTTTGCAGGCATCACAAGATTAGTAGACCAGTGTTTGTAGGCACTTTTCGAAGAGCATTCGCTTGTAGGTGTTAGTTTCCAAACAAAAAACACCCCGCCTCGGAGCATTAACAATAGGGGTTTGCACAATAGCATGAGCCGTTTGTGGCGTGAACAAAGAATTGACCAGTTCAACATTCCAAGTTTTCTGGTTGGAGATCCAAAGGTCCTTAACAATAGCTGGGTAAGCAAAAGGACGTTGTTGGATAATCAAATTATCAAATTATCATGTTGCAGAAGGATGGGGATATCGATGAAGATGTGAACCATCGAATTAAAGCCGGATGGATGAAGTGGCGCCAAGCTTCTAGCATTCTCTGTGACAAGAGGGTGCCGCAAAAGCTAAAAGGCAAGTTCTATAGGACGGCGGTTCGACCCGCAATGTTGTATGGCGCTGAGTGTTGGCCGACTAAAAGGCGACATGTGCAACAGTTAGGTGTGGCGGAGATGCGCATGTTGAGATGGATGTGTGGCCACACAAGGAAGGACCGAATCCGGAATGATGATATACGAGATAGAGTTGGGGTAGCGCCAATTGAAGAGAAACTTGTCCAACATCGTCTGAGATGGTTTGGACATATTCAGCGCAGGCCTCCAGAAGCCCCAGTACATAGCGGACGGCTAAAGCGTGCTGATAATGTCAAAAGAGGCCGGGGTAGACCGAACTTGACATGGGAAGAGTCCGTAAAGAGAGACCTGAAGGATTGGAGCATCACCAAAGAACTAGCCATGGACAGGGGTGCGTGGAAGCTTGCTATCCATGTGCCAGAACCATGAGTTGGTCGCGAGATCTTATGGGTTTCACCTCTAGCCTACCCCCAACTTGTTTGGGACTAAAGGCTTTGTTGTTGTTGTTGTTGTTGTTGAGAGAACCAAGGGGAACTCCAAATGGACAATGCCAACATTGCATAGTTGTATGTCATGGAGTGGTATGATGTTTCCGAATATGTTGATCTCACGAGGTAATAAATTTTATAGAATTATACTTAGCATACTTAGAATCAAAAGTTATATCATGTATGTGTTCAAGAACTATGTTCAAAATCATGTTGTTGGTTTCTTAAATTTCTAAGCTGAAGCACTTTTTTGGTAATTGTTGGGGAAATATTTGGTTATGCTTGATTTTCGTCTTTCTTACGCCTTTGGTCATCGCAGTAATATATATTTTGTGGTAATGCATGGAGATTCACCTATGATCAAGTAATTCTTCATTTGTCGACGAAATTGCTAAATTCGGCCCGTAGCAACGCACGGGCGTTCTACTAGTAGTATATAGTACACAAGTACGTACGACGATACTTGCATGCATGTTACTACAGCTAGCCTCTGTTCTCCCACGTAATTACGAACGAGTGCATGCACATCAAATTGAGATCCATCCATCCCAAAGTACTGTATATGTATGTAAAGCAGGTGTATATATATGTATATAAAGAAGGGACTTGTTTGCTACTCTTCAGGTCAGCTAGAGAAATCATATCTAGTAGTATTATAGCCCTACAACCGAAGGAGAGTTGCCTGATGACAAGGTGTACTCTGTAAGAACAGGCGATGGTGATCAAGTGTATTGCAGGGAAGACCATAGTATTGACGATGTAGGAAGGACAGAATACTATTTAATGCGTTGTTATAATAATCACATGGGGCGGGAACATTGTAATTCTGCCAGGTGGCTTTACCCTCCGGACTTCTAGCTCACATACGACCCTGGCCTCTCGCCCATCTTGCTAACAAACTCACACATAACTCTTTGTCATCTTTTATATCTTATTATACATCGTTTTGTCGAATTTTACTCATCCATTGTATGATATTTCAGCTTTTATAATATCTTATTATACATCATTTTGTCGAATTTTACTCATCCATTGTATGATATTTCAACTTTTATAAATCTTAGTCAATTGAGACTTAAACTGTAATATAACATGCAGGGGAAGAGCCGATATTTGGCATGAGACTTAAACTGTAATATTATTTATTCGAACCTCACCTTGATACTCCCTAGTGCTAGATACATCCATTTGAGCGACAAGTATTTCGGGATAGAGGGAGTACTAAACACTTTATAGAAAAAGAAACTTCTAAGTATCGAGCGCGGTTTATTATGGACTCAGTTAAGCTGGACTCAGGTGCAACTCCTCGTTGTGTGAGTTGTGACGACTCAGTCTAGCTTGTTATGTATGGCAGTTTGGCTTTACACTAGTAGAAAAACCCCTTATAGGATTTTGCTACTAGCAGCGTGTCACGAAAACAGAACACTGCAACTATATTTGAAAATTACCAGCAGTGTCTGCCCATAGAGCAAACGCCGCAGAAGCCGGAGGACTAGCAGCGTGCGCTGATACGAAACGCTGCAAGTGTGGTGCATCATGCTGTATGTATGGAACATCGCAGGTAGTTGCAGTACTGGCAGCGTTCGATTTATACCAGAATGCTGCTAAGATTAGTTTGTGTAAAAGATATGTTTAATTTATATTTATATTTAAAACCCTTGTTACAATAAGTTGTTGTGTTCTAATTTGGTATCACACACTAAAACTATCTGTTCATACAAGCTGGAAGGCAAAAGAAAAAACAAATAATTAATGATTGAACTCCTAAAATACATAAAACATACCAGCAGCGTCTGGCCGAAAGCAAACGTGGCTAGTGCGAGCTCTTGCAGCGTTTCCTTGCCTGCCGAACGGTGCAAAGGTTTTTATTATATTATAAGTGACTTTCATATTTCAGACCAACCTAAAATAAATCTATAATTGGATATGTAAAAGTAAAGTGGTGCAAACTACGTCTATAATTTTTTTTAACCATATGAATGACAACACTCTACCAGCTCGATCTATCTGTCAAACCTGCCGGACACTTTCAATGATATGCAATCATAAAATTTTGTCATACGTGTTTGAAATATCCCATAAAAATTAGATATTTTTGAACTATTATGCTGATAATCTATACTAAAACTATTTGTTCATACAATTTGGAAGGCAAAAGACAAATAGTTTAGCTTAAACTCCTAAAATATAGAAATAATGCCAGCAGCGTTTGCGGGCAGAGAAACGCCGCTAGTGTCCACATTAGCAGCATTCTAAGTCGATCAGACGCTGCTAAACTACTTATTATACTTCGTCTACAAAATTGGATATGTAAATCCATAATTGGATATGTAAATGTTAAATGGTGCATATTACGTCTATAAAATTTGTTGTCGTCGTATGATCGTCAACATGCACGTGTACTGCTGCCAATATATATATATATATATATATATATATATATATATATATATATATATATATATATATATATATATATATATATATATATATATATATATATAAACACTATTCTGATCACGGGATGAGAATAATATTCTGATAACTACCTGACCTGTCCCAGCAGTAGTAGTTGAACTTCCCTCAGTGCTAGGTTGAACTTCCACGAACATTGTCCAAATGGGGCTTGCGGTATACCGTTAGAAAGCTGTGTACACGAGTATCATGATCTAAGTTAGATTTTTGGCAAAATCTAAACGGTTTAAGAGCAGTTTTGAAAACTGTTTTTTCTTCATACAAAAAACGTGAATCGTATTTTCGAGCCCATTTCTAAACCGTTTATTGGAATGAGGCAAATAATATGGCGTTGGAAAGCTACTGCAAATTCTCTCATTCCACATATAGAAAGTTTTCCCTAATACCCGATGGTTAAAGAGTAATTTGAAAAATCGTAGAATTTCTCGAATCGAACAGCCGAATTCGTATTTTCTTGCTCATTTCTAAATGGCTAATCCGATGAAGTTAAATGATATGGCATTGGAAAGCTTATAAAAATGCGCTTCTTTTTCATATAGAAAGTTTTTTCTAATTTTGAACGGTTTAAGAGTAATTTAGAAAACGGTCAAAGTTCCTCCGAGTTCGTATTTTCGAGTTAATTTCTCAATGCTTTGTCGGAATGCGGCAAATAATATGGCGTTGGAAAGACTGAACAAACGTGAAACTTTTATGTATAGATTGTTTCTCCCAATTCTTTACGGTTTTTTGTCAATTTCAAAATGGCTAAAAACGTTTTTTGGCCGTAATTTTCGTAAATTTTATCGGAATTGGGCAAGTTATATACCATTGGAAAGCTATCGAAAATGCGAAAAAATTTCATATAAAAAGATTTCTCTAATTCCTAGCCGTTTTTAAGTAATTTTGAAAATGGCGAGATCATGCGTTCTGCCTCCATCGCCAAAACAGAGTCTCCGAAAATGCACTGCATGAAGAGGTTGAACATCTGGGGTAGTTCTGTTTGAACTTCACTCTGTTTTGCATGTGCTGTTTTTTGCCCGTAACTCCCCAACCACTTAACGGAATTGAGCAAATGATATACCGATGGAAAGCTATTGAAAATACGCAAATTTCCCGTGTTGATAATTTTTTTCATAGTCGCGAAGTTTTAAAATATTTTTTTCTAAATACGTAAAAACGTGTTTTAAACGGTATACATGAAACTTCTAAATTTTTATCGGAATGTAGCATATAATATACCGTTGGAAAGCTTATGAATAGGAGCAACTTTTTCAAGGCAAATTCGTTTCCGTTTGAGAGCGGTTATAAAAATGGCAAAAACAACGTCATTTTTGCCTCTTTTTTTATCATGTAATTGAAGCTCGGACGTCTCGCAATATAATTTTTGAACCATGTAGGGAGGAGCACGTGAACTTCTTGCAACAAACCTTTTAGGTCTTTTAGTTTTGTATTCTTTTATTCTCATCTGAAACGCATTCCGTGTAGTAGTTGAACTGCTCGTTGTTTTCACGTTGAACTTCGGTCACGTATTTTCGTTCGTAATTGCTCACCTGTTCGTCGGAGTTGCACAAACGATACACCTTTTCGAAACCTGTTGAAAAGACACACCTTTTTAAACATGTAAATACACGTTGAACCTCTCTCACAAGAATTTTTTAACTTTCTCGAGCCGAGCACTTGAACTTCTAGCAACAAAACTTTTAGCCTTTGCCTTTTCATTCTTTTTTTTTCATACAAAATGCACACAGTGTACTATGTGAACTTCTGGCAGTTATCAATCTGAACTTCTCTCGGTTACGTGAAAATATCTGAGTTTTTTATAGACATTGAACCACTCTACCTTTTTTATTTGAACATCTTTGTGTATTTTCTAGAAATGTGAAAATTGTATTTTTTTAGAAACATCGAACTTCTTCGTTATATCGAATTGAACTTATTGGTTTTATTCTTTAGTAACTAGAAAAATGCGATTTTTTTCAAATAAATATCAAACTGCTTCGCTTTTGATGGAAATATGCCCTAGAGGCAATAATAAAGTTGTTATTATTTTATATTTCCTTGTTCATGATAAATGTTTATTATTCATGCTAGAATTGTATTGACCGGAAACTTAAATACATGTGTGAATACATAAACAAATACCGTGTCCCTAGTGAGCCTCTACTAGACTAGCTCGTTGATCAAAGATGGTTAAGGTTTCCTAACCATAGACATGAGTTGTCATTTGATAACGGGATCACATCATTAGGAGAATGATGTGATGGACAAGACCCATCCGTTAGCTTAGCATATGATCGTTCTGTTTATTGCTACTGCTTTCTTGAATGTCAAATACATGTTCCTCAGACCATGAGATCATGCAACTCCCGGATACCGGAGGA
Source organism: Elymus sibiricus (assembly GCA_039707655.1). Taxonomy (NCBI): domain Eukaryota; kingdom Viridiplantae; phylum Streptophyta; class Magnoliopsida; order Poales; family Poaceae; genus Elymus; species Elymus sibiricus. The sequence goes on along the minus strand of CM077674.1, from coordinate 3,858,693 downwards.
ATACCTTGTGTGCTATCAAACGTCACAACGTAACTGGGTGATCATAAAGATGCTCTACAGGTATCTCCGAAGGTGTCCGTTGAGTTGGCATGGATCGAGACTGGGATTTTTCACTCCGAGTTTCGGAGAGGTATCTCTGGGCCCTCTCGGTAATGCACATCATAAGAAGCTTGCAAGCAAAGTGACTAAGGAGTTAGTTACGGAATGATGTATTATGGAACGAGTAAAGAGACTTGCCGGTAACGAGATTGAACTAGGTATGGAGATACCGACGATCGAATCTCGGGCAAGTAACATACCGACGGACAAAGGGAATTACGTATGTTGTCATTGCGGTTCGACCGATAAGATCTTCGTGGAATAGGTAGGAACCAATATGGGCATCCAGGTTCCGCTATTGGTTATTGACCGGAGAGGCGTCTCGGTCATGTCTACATCATTCCCGAACCCGTAGGGTCCGCACGCTTAACGTTCGTTGACGATATAGTGTTATATGAGTTATGTGAATTGGTAACCGAATATTGTTCGGAGTCCCGGATGAGATACCGGACGTCACGAGGAGTCTCGGAATGGTCGAGAGGTAAATATTTATATATGGGAAGTCATATTTTGGGTTCCGGAAAAAAGTGCAGTTTTTTCGGCATTGTACCGGGAAGCTTCCAGAAGGTTCCGGAGGATTCCGGAGGGGTCCGGAAGTCCACAAGTGGGTCCACCACGTCCCAAGGGCTGGCATGGGCTAAGGGGAGGCGCCCTGGCCTTATTGGGCCAGGCGCACCAAGTCCTCAAAAGCCCACGCAGCTAGGGAAGGAAAAAAGGGAGAGTCCTAGTAGGAATAGGATTGGACTTTGGAGTCCAAGTCCACGTGTGTACTATTCACGGTTACTGTTCACGTGGCACTATTCCTTCTACTCCAAGCCCCTACACATATATAAATAGAGGATAGGGGGCGCCCCAAAGGATACAGAACATTGTCTTAGCCGTGTGCGGCGCCCCCCTCCACAGTTCCGTCCCTCGGTCATATTTTCGCAGTGCTTGGGCGAAGCCCTGCGGAGATAGCATTACCATCACCGTCACCATGTCGTCATGCTGCCAGAACTCATCCACTACCTCGTCGTCTTGCTGGATCAAGAAGTCGAGGACGTCACCGAGATGAACGTGTGCTGAACGCGGAGGTGCCGTACGTTCGGTACTCGGTCGGTTGGATCGTGAAGTTGTTCGACGACATCAACCGCGTTGTTCTAACGCTTCCGCTTATGGTCTACGAGGGTATGTAGACACACTTCCCCTCTCGTAGCTATGCATCTCCATGGATAGATCTTGCGTGTGCGTAGAAATTTTTTTGTTTTCCATGCAACGTTCCCCAACAGTGGCATCATGAGCCAGGTCTATGCGTAGATGATATGCATGAGTAGAACACAAAGAGTTGTGGGCGGTGATCGTCATACTGCTTACCACCAATGTCTTATTTTGATTCGGCGGTATTGTAAGATGAAGCGGCCCGGACTAACCTTACATGTCCACGTACATGAGACCGGTTCCACCGACAGACATGCAACTTGTTTTGCATAAAGGTGGCTGGCGGGTGTCTGTTTCTCCTACTTTAGTTGAATCGAATTTGACTGCGGCCGGTCCTTGTTGAAGGTTAAAACAGCAAACTTGATAAATCACCGTTGTGGTCTTGTGCCGTAGGTAAGAACGGTTCTTGCTAGAAGCCCGTAGCAGCACGTAAAACTTGCAACAACAAAGTAGAGGTCGTCTAACTTGTTTTTGCAGGGTATGCTGTGATGTGATATGGTCAAGACACGATGTGATATACGTTGTTGTATGAGATGATCATGTTTTGTAATTTATCGGCAACCGGCAGGAGCCTTATGGTTGTCTCTTTATTGTATGAAATGCAAGCGCCATGTAATTGCTTTACTTTATCGCTATGCGTTAGCAATAGTTGTAGAAGCAATAGTTGGCGTGACGACCACGACGCAACGATGGAGATCAAGGTGTCGAGCCGGTGACGATGGAGATCATGACGATGCTTTGGAGATGGAGATCAAAAGCACAAGATGATGGCCATATCATGTCACATATTTTGATTGCATGTGATGTTTATCCTTTATGCATCTTATTTTGCTTACAACGACGGTAGCATTATAAGATGATCCCTTCACTAAATTTCAAGATAAAAGTGTTCTCCCCGAGTATGCACCGTTGCTAAAGTTCGTTGTTTTGAAGCACCTCGTGATGATCGGGTGTGATAGATTCTACGTTCACATACAACGGGTGTAAGCCAGTTTTACACAAGCATGATACTTGGGTTAAACTTGACGAGCCTAGCATGTACAGACATGGTCTCGGAACACTGGAGACTGAAAGGTCGAACATGAGTCATATAGTAGATATGATCAACATGGAGATGTTCACCATTGATGACTATCCCATCTCACGTGATGATCGGACATGGGCTAGTTGATTTGGATCATGTATCACTTACTTAACTTGAGGGATGTTAATTTAAGTGGGAGTTCATTAGTAATTTGATTAATTGAACTTAATTTATCATGAACTTAGTTTTGATAGTTTTTGCATATCTATGTTGTAGATAAATGGCCCGTGCTACTGTTCCGTTGAATTTTAATGCGTTCCTAGAGAAAGCTAAGTTGAAAGATGATGGTAGCAACTACACGGACTGGGTCCGTAACTTGAGGATTATCCTCATTGCTGCACAGAAGAATTATGTCCTTGATGCACCGCTAGGTGATGGACCTGCTGCAGGAGCTGCTGCAGACGTTGTGAACGCCTGGCAGGCTCGATCTGATGACTACTCGATAGTTCAGTGTGCCATGCTGTACGGCTTAGAACCGGGACTGCAAAAGCGTTTTGAACGCCACGGAGCATATGAGATGTTCCAAGAGCTGAAATTGATATTTCAAGCTAATGCCCGGGTTGAGAGATATGAAGTCTCCAACAAGTTCTTTAGCTGTAAGATGGAGGAGAACAGTTCTGTCAGTGAACACATACTCAGAATGTCTGGGTATGACAACCACTTGACTCAGCTGGGAATTGATCTTCCAGTTGAGAGTGTTATTGACAGAGTTCTTCAGTCACTGCCACCAAGCTATAAAGGCTTCGTGATGAACTATAATATGCAAGGGATGGAGAAGACAATTCCCGAGCTCTTCGCGATGCTGAAATCAGCGGAGGTAGAAATCAAGTGTTGATGGTTAACAAAACCACTAGTTTCAAGAAAAAGGGCAAGGGAAAGAAGGGGAACTTCAAGAAGAACGGCAAGCAAGTTGCCGCTCCCACGAAGAAACCCAAAGCTGGACCCAGGCCTGAAACAGAGTGCTTCTACTGCAAAGGGACTGGTCACTGGAAGCGGAACTGCCCCAAGTATTTGGCGGATAAGAAGGATGGCAAAGTGAGCAAAGGTATATTTGATATACATGTTATTGATGTGTTCCTCACTAATGCTCGCAGTAGCGCCTGGGTATTTGATACTGGTTCGGTTGCTCATATTTGTAACTCAAAACAGGAGCTACGGAATAAGCGAAGATTGGCTAAGGACGAGGTGACGATGCGCGTCGGGAATGGTTCCAAGGTTGATGTGATCGCCGTCGGCACGCTACCTCTACATATACCTTCGGGATTAGTTTTAGACGTCAATAATTGTTATTTGGTGCCAGCGTTGAGCATGAACATTATATTTGGATCTTGTTTATTGCGAGACGGTTATTCATTTAAGTCAGAGAATAATGGTTGTTCTATTTATATGAGTAACATCTTTTATGGTCACGCACCTTTTGTGAATGGTCTATTCTTGTTGAATCTCGATCGTAGTGATACACATATTCATAATATTGATGCCAAAAGATGCAAAGTTGATAATGATAGTGCAACATACTTGTGGCACTGCCGTTTAGGTCATATTGGTGTAAAGTGCATGAAGAAACTCCATGCGGATGGACTTTTGAAATCTCTTGATTATGAATCATTTAATACTTGCGAACCATGCCTCATGGGCAAGATGACTAAAACTCCGTTCTCCGGAACAATGGAGCGAGCTACTGATTTGTTGGAAATAATACATACCGATGAATGTTGAAGCACGCGGCGGGTATCGTTATTTTCTAACCTTCACAGATGATTTGAGTAGATATGGGTATATCTACTTGATGAAACACAAGTCTGAAACATTTGAAAAGTTCAAAGAATTTCAGAGTGAAGTAGAGAATCATCGTAATAAGAAAATAAAGTTTCTACGATCTGATCGCGGAGGCGAATATTTGAGTTACGAGTTTGGCCTTCATTTAAGAAAATGTGGAATTATTTCACAACTCACGCCACCTGGAACACCACAGCATAATGGTGTGTCCGAACGTCGTAACCGTACTTTATTGGACATGGTGCGTTCTATGATGTCTCTTACCGATTTGCCACTATCGTTTTTGGGTTATGCATTAGAGACAGCTACATTCACGTTAAATAGGGCACCGTCTAAATCCGTTGAGACGACACCGTATGAACTATGGTTTGGCAAGAAACCTAAGCTGTCGTTTCTTAAAGTTTGGGGATGCGATGCTTATGTGAAAAAGCTTCAACCTGATAAGCTCGAACCCAAAGCGGAGAAGTGCGTCTTCAGAGGATACACTAAAGAAACAATTGGGTACACCTTCTACCACAGATCCGAAGGCAAGGTCTTTGTTGCCAAGAATGGGTCCTTTCTAGAGAAGGAGTTTCTCTCGAAAGAAGTGAGTGGGAGGAAAGTAGAACTTGATGAGGTAATTGTACCTACTCTCGAATTGGAAAGTAGCTCATCAGAGAAAACCGTTCCCGTGATGCCTACACCAATAAGAGAGGAAGATAATGATAAAGATCATGAAACTTCAGATCAAGTTACTACTGAACTTCGTAGGTCGACCAGAGTACGTTCCGCACCAGAGTGGTACGGTAATCCTGTTCTAAAAGTTATGTTGTTAGACAACGGCGAACCTACGAACTATGAAGAAGCTATGATAAGCCCGGATTCCGACAAATGGCTTGAGGCCATGAAATCCGAGATAGGATCCATGCATGAGAACAAAGTATGGACTTTGGTGGACTTGCCCGATGATCGGCAAGCCATTGAGAATAAATGGATTTTTAAGAGGAAGACGGATGCTGATGGTAATATCACTGTCTACAAAGCTCGACTTGTCGCGAAAGGTTTTCGACAAGTTCAAGGGGTTGACTATGATGAGACTTTCTCACCCGTAGCGATACTTAAGTCTGTCCGAATCATGTTAGCAATTGCCGCATTTTATGATTATGAAATCTGGCAAATGGATGTCAAAACTGTATTCCTTAATGGTTTTCTCAAAGAAGAGTTGTATATGATGCAACCAGAAGGTTTTGTCGATCCTAAGGATGCTAACAAAGTGTGCAAGCTCCAGCGATCCATCTATGGACTGGTGCAAGCATCTCGGAGTTGGAATATATGCTTTGATGAGGTGATCAAAGCATATGGTTTTGTACAGACTTACGGTGAAGCCTGTATTTACAAGAAAGTGAGTGGGAGCTCTGTAGCATTTCTAATATTATATGTGGATGACATATTGTTGATTGGAAATGATATAGAATTTCTGGATGGCATAAAGGGATACTTGAATAAGAATTTTTCAATGAAAGACCTCGGTGAAGCTGCTTATATATTGGGCATCAAGATCTATAGGGATAGATCAAGACGCTTGATAGGGCTTTCACAAAGCACATACCTTGACAAAGTTTTGAAGAAGTTCAAAGTGGATCAGTCAAAGAAAGGGTTCTTGCCTGTCTTGCAAGGTGTGAAGTTGAGTCAGACTCAATGCCTGACCACGGCAGAAGATATAGAGAAAATGAAAGTCATTCCCTATGCCTCAGCCATAGGTTCTATTATGTATGCCATGCTGTGTACCAGACCTGATGTGTGCCTTGCCATAAGTTTGGCAGGGAGGTACCAGAGTAATCCAGGAGTGGATCACTGGACAGTGGTCAAGAATATCCTGAAGTACCTGAAAAGGACCAAGGACATGTTTCTCGTTTATGGAAGAGACGGAGAGCTCGTCGTAAAGGGTTACGTCGATGAAAGCTTCGACACTGATCCGGATGACTCTAAGTCACAAACCGGATACGTATTATATTAAATGGTGGAGCTGTCAGATGGTGCAGTTCCAAGCAGAGCGTCGTGGCGGGATCTACGTGTGAAGCGGAATACATAGCTGCTTCGGAAGCAGCACATGAAGGAGTTTGGATGAAGGAGTTCATATCCGATCTAGGTGTAATACCTAGTGCATCGGGTCCAATGACAATCTTTTGTGACAACACTGGAGCAATTGCCATAGCCAAGGAGCCCAGGTTTCGCAAGAAGACCAAACACATCAAGAGACGCTTCAACTCCATTCGTGAATATGTCAAGGATGGAGACATAGAAATTTGCAAAGTACACACGGATCTGAATGTGGCAGACCCGTAGACTAAGCCTCTTCCACGAGCAAAACATGATCAGCACCAAGACTCCATGGGTGTTAGATTCATTACTATGTAATCTAGATTATTGACTCTAGTGCAAGTGGGAGACTGATGGAAATATGCCCTAGAGGCAATAATAAAGTTGTTATTATTTTATATTTCCTTGTTCATGATAAAGGTTTATTATTCATGCTAGAATTATATTGACCGGAAACTTAAATACATGTGTGAATACATAAACAAATACCGTGTCCCTAGTGAGCCTCTACTAGACTAGCTCGTTGATCAAAGATGGTTAAGGTTTCCTAACCATAGACATGAGTTGTCATTTGATAACGGGATCACATCATTAGGAGAATGATGTGATGGACAAGACCCATCCGTTAGCTTAGCATATGATCGTTCTGTTTATTGCTACTGCTTTCTTGAATGTCAAATACATGTTCCTCAGACCATGAGATCATGCAACTCCCGGATACCGGAGGAATACCTTGTGTGCTATCAAACGTCACAACGTAACTGGGTGATCATAAAGATGCTCTACAGGTATCTCCGAAGGTGTCCGTTGAGTTGGCATGGATCGAGACTGGGATTTGTCACTCCGAGTTTCGGAGAGGTATCTCTGGGCCCTCTCGGTAATGCACATCATAAGAACCTTGCAAGCAAAGTGACTAAGGAGTTAGTTACGGAATGATGTATTACGGAACGACTAAAGAGACTTGCCGGTAACGAGATTGAACTAGGTATGGAGATACCGACGATCGAATCTCGGGCAAGTAAGATACCGACGGACAAAGGGAATTACGTATGTTGTCATTGCGGTTCGACCGATAAGATCTTCATGGAATATGTAGGAACCAATATGGGCATCCAGGTTCCGCTATTGGTTATTGACCGGAGAGGCGTCTCGGTCATGTCTACATCATTCCCGAACCCGTAGGGTCCGCACGCTTAACGTTCGTTGACGATATAGTGTTATATGAGTTATGTGAATTGGTAACCGAATATTGTTCGGAGTCCCGGATGAGATCCCGGACGTCACGAGGAGTCTCGGAATGGTCGAGAGGTAAAGATTTATATATGGGAAGTCATATTTTGGGTTCCGAAAAAAAGTGCAGTTTTTTCGGTATTGTACCGGGAAGCTTCTAGAAGGTTCCGAAGGATTCCGGAGGGGTCCGGAAGTCCACAAGTGGGTCCACCACGTCCCAAGGGCTGGCATGGGCTAAGGGGAGGTGCCCTGGCCTTATTTTGCCAGGCGCACCAAGTCCTCAAAAGCCCACGCAGCTAGGGAAGGAAAAAAGGGAGAGTCCTAGTAGGAATAGGATTGGACTTTGGAGTCCAAGTCCACGTGTGTACTATTCACGGTTACTGTTCACGTGGCACTATTCCTTCTACTCCAAGCCCCTACACATATATAAATAGAGGAGAGGGGGCGCCCCAAAGGATACACAACATTGTCTTAGCCGTGTGCGGCGCCCCCCTCCACAGTTCCGTCCCTCGGTCATATTTTCGCAGTGCTTGGGCGGAGCCCTGCGGAGATAGCATTACCATCACCGTCACCACGTCGTCGTGCTGCCGGAACTCATCCACTACCTCGCCGTCTTGCTGGATCAAGAAGTCGAGGACGTCACCGAGCTGAACGTGTGTTGAACGCGAAGGTGCCATACGTTCGGTACTCGGTCGGTTGGATCGTGAAGTTATTCGACGACATCAACCGCGTTGTTCTAACGCTTCCGCTTATGGTCTACGAGAGTACGTAGACACACTTCCCCTCTCGTAGCTATGCATCTCCATGGATAGATCTTGCGTGTGCATAGAAATTTTTTTGTTTTCCATGCAACGTTCCCCAACAGCTTTTTCCAATTGAACTTGGTTTATTCTCAAGTAACGAGAAAACCTGAGTTTTTGATATACATTGAACTCCTTCGTTTTTTCAAATTGAACTTCTTGGTTTTAATCTTTAGTATTGGGGAAAATATGAGTTTTTATAAACATCAAACTGCTTCATTTTTTTAATTAGGACTTCTTGGTGTTATTTATTAGTAACGGGAAAAGTCATAGTTATGTAATATATATCGAACTGCTCAATTATTTAAATTTGAACTTCTAGGTATTTTTTTAAAAAGAGGGAAAATCTATTTTTATAAACTTTTTGAACTGCTCGGTTTTTTTAATTTGACCTTCTTGGTATAGTAATAAACATTGAACTTCTCCGTTATTTAAATTTGAACCTCTAGCTTTTTTGTAGAAACAAGGAAAATCCATTTTCTCTACAAATTTTGAGCTGCTCTATTTTTTTAATTTGGCCTTCTTGGGTTATTCTTTAGTAACGAGGAAAATCCTAATTTAGTAATAAATATCGAACCGCTTCGTTATTTAAATTTGAACTTTCTAGTTATTTTTTTTGAACTTCTAGGGGTCTTGCTAGAAATGGAGAAAATCTGTTTTTAAATTAAAAAATTGAACTACTCTATTATTTCAATTTGACCTTCTTGGTTTTATTTTTAAGAACAGAAAAAAATCAATTTTATAAACATTGAACCATTATGTTGTTGTAACTTGAACTTCTTGGTTCTTTTAGTTTGAGCATCTAGTTTTTTAAAAATGGGGAAAATCTATTTAAACTTTTTTTAGTTATTCCTTTATTTTAATTTGAATTTCTTCATTCTATTCTTTAGTAACGAGAAAAAAATCTAACTTTTTAAAAACTTCGAACTTCTCTGTTATTTTAATTTGAACTTCTTAGAAAAAATTATGGTTTGTAAATAAGCAAACAATTTTTATAAAATTGAAATTCATAATTTTATGTTTCGTAGAAACGGAAAGAATTTGAATTTTCCGTATACATCGAACTACTCCGTTATTTTAACTTGAACTTCTTGATTTTATTTCTTTAGTAATAAGGAAAATCCGAGTTTTTTTATAAATATCAAACTGCTCTATTTTTGTAATTTGGACTTCTTGGTTTATTTCTTTTAGTAACTGAAAAATCCTAGTTTTGTCATAAATATTGAACAGGTCTGTTATTTAAATTTGAACTTCTAGAGTTTTTATTTATAAATGGTGATAATCCCCTTTTTATGATTTTTGAACTGCTCTATCTTTAAAATTCAAACTTCTTATTTTTTTATTAGAAACGGTGAAATAACCACTTCAAAGTGCTCTGTTATTTTTGTACTGCTGTGTTATTTTTGTTTGAACTTCTTATGTTCTTCCCGTCAACAAATTCGAATTTTCCATTTTTTTATACATCGAACTACTGCGTTATTTTATTTTGAACTTCTTGTTTCCATTCTTTAATAACGAGGAAAATCTGAGTTTCTATAATCATCGAACTGCTCCATCTTTTTAATTTGGACTTCTTGGTTTTATTTCTTAGTAGCAGAAAAAAATTCTAGTCTTGTAATAAACATCGAACCACTCTTTGGAAAATAGTATGCTAGTCAGCAATATCAATGAACACGTATAGAGCAGAGAAGCACAATTGATTTAACGAAACATTTCTGAGGATTTTGTAAAGAGTACACTACATTCCCTTTTTTATTAATTTTTGTTTTTGTGTTCGAGAACAAAGAGAACATTCTTTTTCCTGTTAATGTTTTGAAGTGAATTTTATAGACTTAAATTTTGTTTGTGCTCTTTTAAATTTGTTTGTCACTTCATGTTCTAAAAAATCGCAAATCTCCCATGTTTTTCTTTGCATGTTTAAATTATTTGAACTTGCTGAGATACACATAACACACTTGACCTTCTCGAACACAACATTTTGACCTTCACAAATAGAAATTTAAAGCGAAATTTTTGACAGTAGTACAAGACAAACAGAGCAACACCCCACACACTGATGCTCACATGTTGTTTTCCCCTTCTTTTAATATACACATTGAATGGCACACGTCTGCTAGGATGAACTCTCTTTTCTGTCCCAGAGGAACATATGTACGCAAGAGAAAATCTATGGACCGGGGAGCACCCATTTATGACAGCCACGGAGTGTGCTGCATCCACCGTTCGGGCGTCGGAAGAACCAGTATCTTCAGGCGGTATTTTTTCAGAATGCTTGTCCTGAAGAAATATCAAAGGCAGATGATTGACGACGACGATGGCCAGAAGCCGTGGGTCAAGCATGGCCAGGGGGGCTGGTCTTGATGCCTCCCATACCAGATCGACTGCGTGGGGGCAGGGGGCCTTGTTGCTCCGGCGGTGCCTGCTGGTGGCCGGAGTGGCGCGTCGACGGCGGTGGCGTGGAGCTTCACCGAAAGGAGGCACAGAAGGAGGGGCCACGCGCCTCGCTGGATATCAAGCCGGCCGCCGACGAGGGGATCCCGTCTAGGAGGTGCGGGCGGCAGTTGGTGGTCGTCTTCCACGACGGCGGCGGCGGTTGGAGGCGATGGGGAGCCGAGGCGGCGGCGGGTGGACCCGATGTGGAGCAGCAGCGGAGGGAGGGAGGCTGGCCTCGCGCTGGGAGGAGGCCTCGTGCCGGGAGGAGGCGGGGGCGGCGGCTCGCCGGAAGGAGGCGTGGGCGGCGGCGCCGGGAGGAGGCGGGGGCGGCGGCTCGCCGGAAGGAGGCGTGGGCGGCGGCGCCGGGAGGAGGCGGGGGCGGCGGCTCGCCGGAAGGAGGCGTGGGCGGCGGCGCCGGGAGGAGGCGGGGGCGGCGGCTCGCCGGAAGGAGGCGTGGGCGGCGGCGCCGGGAGGAGGCGGGGGCGGCGGCTCGCCGGAAGGAGGCGTGGGCGGCGGCGCCGGGAGGAGGCGGGGGCGGCGGCTCGCCGGAAGGAGGCGTGGGCGGCGGCGCCGGGAGGAGGCGGGGGCGGCGGCTCGCCGGAAGGAGGCGTGGGCAGCGGCGCCGGGAGGAGGCGGGGTCAGCGGCGGGGTGGTACTGGCGTCGGGGTGGAGGTGGTCGAGAGCCGGGACGGCAGCGTGTCGGGTGGAGGTGGTGGGATGGTGCGGTGGCGGTGGTCCGGAGCCGGGCCAGCGGCGCGTCGGTGACTGCCGGGGATGAGAGTTTGGGCTGGGACATGAGAGATCGGGAGGAGATTAGGGATCGGGGGAAGGTGGAGGACAGGTGCGGTCGTGGGATGGGCCTTTTTTTTGCGAGTTCGTGAGTTTGGGAATATGTCTGTCGACCCTATATAGGACGCGCTAGGATGAGAATATTATTCTAATCCTGAGATTAGAATAATGCTTATATATATATATATATATATATATATATATATATATATATATATATATATATTCTATTACTGTCGCGCCGATGCGACCCGAACCGGTACAGAGGGAAAAGAAAAGAAAAAACCTTGCCTTATCTCTAACCCACCCCCACTCCCTGCCCCCAGCACCGGCCGCCGCCCTCCCCCCAGCGCCGGTCTCCCTCCTCCCAGCGACGGTCGCCTCCCTCCCCCCCACCGTCGGCCGCCTCCCTCCCTCCCACCGCCGGCCGCCTCCTTCCCCCACGTCGACCACGATCGCCTAGTGGATGCATGCCGCCTTCTTCCCCGCCGCCGGCCGCCTCTTCCCCATGCTCCGGCCGCCTCCTTCCCTCCCTCCACCGTGCGCTGCCTGCTGGATCCCGCCGTCGAGCGCGTCGGCCGCCCTGGCCACAGCCGTGCCTCGTCCTCCACCGCGGCTACCCCCGCCAGGGTGCTTCCCAGCTCGCCGGATCCGCTGGGCGCAGGCGTTCCTCGCCGCCGTGAGCGTGAGGTCCGGCCGCCGCCTCTGCTCAAAACTCCACGCACACGAGGTCATCCCGGCCGCCGTGTCTTCAGCTGCGGTTCGACAATAAAACCAGCAACAGTCCATGCATCCGTCCTATCTCTTCCCTCTCTACTGCTCTTCTCTCGCAAATTTGTTTTCTCTCTGAACTGCAGCACAAGGGAGGCTAAACGGGCTGCAGATTGGGGATTCGGCTGCCGCTGCGTCCAGCAGTCCAACCCCGTCGCCCCAGGCCGTCGAGCGACCTGTCGGACTGTACTCTCCAACCGCCTCATGTTCGTGTCTCCTCTCTCTCACCCATACTTGCAGCATATATGCCATGGATTTTGTGAATGGAAAAAAATCCCTCTGTAATTCTCTCGATTCCAATAATTATTTCAGATTGTGATAGGCATGCATTTGAATTTTGGTAAGCACGTGTGCTCTGCTGCCCATAACCTCTTTGTTGTTATGTTTCTGAGAATTGGACAATCTTTTTAGTTTTATTTTTACAATAGCTAGACATAGCTAAGTATATATTGATGCATCCAGAGGTACTAATGTATTAAATCTTGCAAATTAGGATTTGAACTCCTTTGATAATGATGCTGAAATTTTGATTGAGCATGAACACTGAAATTTTGTCGCGCCTCCACCTCCCAGCCGCCGTGCCTCCACCTCCTTCCCGCTCGTGCAAGCGAGGCGCGACGAGGAAGACGACGGGTACGCCCCCCTACTTCTCCGTGGTGACCAGGACAACGTTGCTGTCCGTGCTCGGCCATAGGCGTGCTCGCTCTTCTTTCTCTCTCGCTCTGTGTGAGGAGCTGTTGCTGCTGGCCCTGGTGGCTGCACTCTGAAGAAGAGTGAATAGAAAGTTGGAGAGAGAATAGAAAAGAAAAGAAAGATAGCGTTGCAGCTTAGAAAGACGGTGTATCTGTTTTCTACAGGAAGTATGTGTGCTTGCGAATTTGGAGCTCGCCCTAACAATAATAAAGAAAAAGTTCAAATTCTGTCAACAGAAAGGTTCATGTATTCAGTTTGCAGGAGTACATGTCCCGCAATGAGCCAGGACAAGGGAGGTTGTTGGCCGCTGTACTTATAAGATCTTAAGTTCCATAGATATTTGTACTGCTACACTTTGAACTGACCAAAAATTGCAGAGTTCTACTTCCTCAAGATAGGAGTGAGCTCGATGGGACACGACCAGACAATGATGTTGGACTAGCAAATTTAGCAAAAAAAAAACTATTTTGTGCTGAAGGAACAACTCGGCTTCGACGGACAAGCAACAACACGAGGTAATGGAAAGCTCCAATGCGCACCTACAATAAATTTTGTGCCGAACGTGTTGTTCTGATGTGCTGTCATGGCAAGCTGCTATGATGTGTTGTTACCATTTATATTCTGTTAAGGACCAGTGTGTTCTTGTTGTCAGTTCTTGTGTGTTCTTGTTGTCAGGTCGTATGTATGTGTGTTGGTAACCACAGTGTGTTCTAATAACGGCGGCGGCAGCCTCGGTGGCGGCAGGCAAGCATCTGCATCTGTATCGGCAGGTCGTAGAGGCGGCGGGCGAGGCAGGAGGGGCCGTGGCCAGAATGCGGACATGGACGGCATGACGTTCGTGTCAGCGGCCGACGACACCGTGCACGGCTGCTGCTTGCCGTTGGCCCCCCGCCACCGGGCTCAACGCGTGTGCAGCAAGCCGACCCCTGTATTATTCCATTAGCCCGGGCCCTGAACCAGCTTGGGCGGCAACCAAGCTGTGCCCCATGCTTCTCCTGGAGCTAGAGTACCTCACATCCGGTTGTCCCTCTCCGGCAGGTAACCAACCGTGTTCTAACGACCGTCCACCCTGACGGAGACTTGCTGCATCCTACTAGTGTATGCTTGCTTGCGCTGATGTGTGTTCGTGCCGCTGAAGCTTGCTTGCCTAGTGACTAGAATGCTTCTTGCTCTGCTGTGGGTGCCATGGTTATCTGAACTTTAATTCCGGCTACTATTCTAGTGTGTGCATACAAGACTGAAATTTTATGCTGCCCGCTTCGTCTATCTAAATGCTACTACATCAGAAGTTCAATTCGGCAGCCTGCTTCAGTTCATGAGTACACTGTATATATCCATGGTGTCATCTTGGTTAAGGATCCATCCAAAAGGGCAGCAATCGATCTTATATTATTATGCTATGTGTTTTCAGGATGAGGGGCGCTGTGGCCATGTACCCCATATGAATGGACAGATGCGTGCTGAGCCGAAGACACATAGGGCACCACTGTGACGCATATCAAGCTGAGTGCGTCTATTTAGTGATTATTCTTGTCATTTTGACCTTGAATTTTTTTCAGTTCACCTTGTATTCTTTTTTCCGTTCATCTTTCAGGTTGAGTGAGCTCCCTTCAGTTCAATGGATTCAACAAAAGAAGAGCATGTTCAGAAGTTTGCCCTTCATGAAAAAAGTGTGAAGTTTTGTCAGTATTTTGTATATTTCATTTGGAAGAGGCTTCATGTGATTTTGTGAAGCTTTATACATAACTATTTTCTGTCATTGCACGTTTAAGGCCCTGCAGTTCATTATATCATACATGTGTGGCCGTTCAGCATGTATTATATGATCAGTTCTTGAAAGAGAAACACATACATAATTCGGTGAAAAATATAAAAGTGCGTGCATTTGGCAGAAAAAATGTTGGTAAGTTCATGGCAAAAAAATCCATAAGTTCACAGATAAATAGTTTCACGGTTACGAAAACCCTTTTTTTTTTTAAATAGAAAAGAAAGAAATGAGAGACATTACAGAAGAATTGGGGAGGTTCGGGTACAAGGAATCCAGAAAGTTCAAAATTAAGAAAGCGAAAAGTTCGAAACCATGAAAAAGAGAGGTCCGGAATAAAGAGAACATTACGGAAACATAAAAAAATATCAACAAGAAAAAGTTCAAGTTGCAAAAAGAGACAAGTCCAGAACTTCGTTGCAAACATGTTCGAGTTTGAAGAAAACAGAAAAGAAAACAAACATAGCATTTTATTATTTTAAATTCAATCAATTCAACTAGATAAACCAATCCAGTCCGGAGCTAACTACATCATCAGTTCGGACGGAGAAAGCAAATTTAAAATTAAAACCCGAAAAAGGTTGACTTCTATAAGTCAACATTATCAAACCGTTGAAAAAATAAATTAAAATGTTGAGTTAAAAAAACACACAAAACATTTTCTTTTTGAAAAAAAAAGTGATTCAGTTCAACTATATAAATCATGCAAGTTCGGGGACGATGATACCGTAAACCGTTGAAAAGTTACGAGGAAAACCGTACGGAAAAAACAGAGTAAAGTCCAGTATGTGAAAACACGCTCAGTACAAACCCACACGGAGATCAGTTCGAGTACTCTGTTTTCGGTACGTAAAAAATAGCACGACCGGTCTTACCGTATTCAAAATTACTTTATGAAAAATACCTCAGTACAACTACACACATAGATCAGTACGAGTACTTTGTTTTGCGGACGGAAAAATAGCACGATGGGTCTCACCGTATTCAAAATTAATCTTAAACGGTTGCGAATTTGAGAAAACGTTCAACTCATTTTTGATAGCTTTCCAAAGATATATTATTTGTTCAAAATTACTTAAAAACGGATAGGAATTAGAGAAAACTTTCTATATGAAAAAGTTTCACATTTCCGATAGCTTTCCAATGGTATATCATTTGCCCAATTCCGATAAAGTTTGCGAAAATTACGGCCAGAAAACGTTTTTAGCCATTTTCGAAATTGACAAAAAACCGTAAAGAATTGGGAGAAACAATCTATACATAATAGTTTCGCGTTTGTTCAGGCTTTCCAACGCCATATCATTTGCTGCATTCGGACAAACCGTTGAGAAATTAACTCGAAAATACGAACTCGGAGGAACTTTGACCGTTTTCTAAATTACTCTTAAACTGTTCAAAATTAGAAAGAACTTTCTATATGAAAAAGAAGCACATTTTCATAAGCTTTCCAACGCCATATCATTTGCCTCGATCGGATTAGCCATTTAGAAATGGGCTCGAAAATACGAATTCGGCTGTTCGGTTTAAGAAATTCTATAATTTTTCAAATTACTCTTTAACCATCGGGAATTAGGGAAAACTTTCTACATGTGGAATGAGCGGATTTGCAGCAGCTTTCCAACGCCATATTATTTGCCTCATTCCGATAAACGGTTTAGAAATGGGCTCGTAATACGATTCACATTTTTTGTATGAAGAAAAAACGGTTTTCAAAACTGCTCTTAAACCGTTTAGATTTTGCCAAAAATTTAACTTAGATCATGATACTCGTGTCCACAGCTTTCTAACGGTATATTGCAAGCCCCATTTGGACAATGTTCGCGAAAGTTCAACCTAGCACAGAGAGAAGTTCAACTACTACTGCGGGGACAGGTCAGGTAGTTATCAGAATATATATATAACCCTGCCGCGGATAACTTCCGTTGGCTCCCTTTCGAAACTTTCATTAAAAATTTGGTATTTTTCAAATATTATGTTAATAAACTGTTAAGTATATACTAAAACTATTTGTTCATACAAATTGGAAGGCAAAAGAAAAATGGTTGTGCTTAAATTCCTAAATTGCTTAAGTTGTAGCAGCAGCGTTTCAGTAGACACGGCACGCTGCAAACATGTTTCACTGGCAGCGTTCAGTTCCCACGAACGCTCGTAGTAAGGGCTTTAGCAGCGTCAAGTCGTCGGGAAACGCTGCTAAATAATTTATTGTATTACAGCAGCGTTTTAAATACTTAGGCGTTGGAACTTTATTTATTATATTTTATTACATGTTAGCAGCGTTTCCTATGGCCGGCACGCTGCCAACGTGGAACATACAAACAGTCACATCTCCCCCGCGCTATAAACTTCCCGCTCGCTCTCACTTCACTTCCTCTCTCTCACTTCGCTCTCTCCCTCCCGGCGTCTCTCTCCCTCCCCCGTCGCGCTCGATCTCGATCTCTCTCCGTCGATCGCCGAAGACGCCCCGGCCCCTACCCCGCCGCTGCGCCGACGCATCTAGCGCGGTGTATCGACGGCCGGCACGCGCGCAGCTGTCGATACGCACAAGTGCGCAGCCGTGCCCTTCGACGCCCCTCGATCCCCACCGACGCCGACGCCGTCCCTCCCCGCCGAGGCCAACGCCGCTCCTCCCCACGGACACCGACAACGTATGTGTACGGTGAGAGAAAAATTTGTCACTTATATATTTTCTTTTTTTTGCATTTTTGAACTAGCTATATAGGTTAATTTAGTTCTTATATATTGAATAGGTTAATTAGTACTTCTTATATATGCATGTGTGTGTGTTTGTGAATTGTTGAAAGTAGGAAGAAAATGTCGTATTTTTTAGTAATTAGTTAATTAGTACATTTTTGAAACTAGCTAGGGTTAGATAAAGCTCTTATATATATGCATTGAATTGTTTAATTAATTAGTTCTTACATTGAATTAATAGGTCAATAAGTAGATGTATTTTCCCTAGTTTTTTGTTTGGAATGATGATGTCTAAATAAGTTGAATAGGTTAATTTGTGAATAGGTTGATTTGTATATATAGTAAGTGTGCATTGGTGTCCTTACATTGGTGAATCTAGCACATTGTTTGGAATGATGCACATTTTTGAACTAGCTAGGGTTAATTTGTTCTTACATTTGAATAGGTTAATTTGTATAGTAATAAGTGCATGTGCATTGGTGAATCTAGGAAGAAAATGGAGTATAAATAAGTAGTAATTAATAGAACGATGATGTCTAAATAAGTAGTGTATATATGTAATAGAATAATAGAGCAAATAATTGAATTTTTGGTGGCTAGCTAGCTAGGGCTTCATGAATGCACCTTATATTACACACTTGATTGTAATGGTTTTGAACGCATAAATGGCAGCGGTGTGTCGTAGGTGTGGCGACACCCGGGTTCGCCGGTGCAACCGGGTGGTCCGACAGGGGCTGAGGTGGATGACGACAAACCGTTTCTCCCTAGTGCTACCGGAGGACTTCAACGAGTATATGGTGTGTTCGTAAGAAGGGTTGATTTCATAACGTACCGGTTGAGGTTTCTTACATGCACGCATAGATGTGATGACTTCAAATGTCTGATTTGCCCTTTTTTTTTCTTAGATTCAGCCTTGCTTTGCGAGGCTGGAGGTCCTCGAGATGCTACACATTCCTGTCGAGCAGCCAACCATGGTTGAGGTCCACCTTGAAACAGAGGAGGGCTTCAACTTCCCCGTTTTAATAAAGAACGAAAGAGATCACACCTTCTTTGGTTGTCCTGGGTGGCGAGGATTGACCAAGACATACGAGTGCGATATCGGGATGAGGATCGACATGTTCATCATTGGCCAAGCTGATCTTCATCTCAGCCTGCGGTCGCCCACTATGCCAGTGCTTTTCCCGTGTAAGTTTGTTATGAATTATACATCACATTCTTTCAAGTAGCTCTAATTTTACTTGCCGTGGGTAACTACTACTCTTGCTTACATATAATTTCGATAGCTTACTGGACCATGCCCGGCTCCGGACCACCGCCACCGCACCATCCCACCACCTCCACCCAACGCGCCGCCGTCCCGGCTCTCGACCACCTCCACCCCGACGCCAGTACCACCCCGCCGCAGACCCCGCCTCCTCCCGGCGCCGCCGCCCACGCCTCCTTCCAGCGAGCCGCCGCCCCCGCCTCCTCCCGACGCGAGGCCGCCCCCGCCTCCTCTGGCGCGAGGCCTCCTCCCGGTATGAGGCCTCCTCCCGGCGCGAGGCCAGCCTCCCTCCCTCCGCTGCTGCTCCACATCGGGTCCACCTGCCGCCGCCTCGGCTCCCCATCGCCTCCAACTGCCGCCGCCGTCGTGGAATACGACCACCAACTGCCGCCCGCACCTCCTGGACGAGATCCCCTCGTCGGCGGCCGGCTCGATATCCAGCGAGGCGCGTGGCCCCTCCTTCTGTGCCTCCTTTCGGTGAAGCTCCACGCCACCGCTGTCGACGCGCCACTCCGGCCACCAGCAGGCACCGCCTTAGGAACAAGCCCCCCTGCCCCCACGCAGTCGATCTGGTATGGGAGGCATCAAGACCAGCCCCCCTGGCCATGCTTGACCCACGGCTTCTGGCGATCGCCGTCGTCAATCATCTGCCTTTGATATTTCTTCAGGACAGGCATTCTGAAAAAATACCGCCTGAAGATACTGGTTCTTCCGACGCCCGAACGGTGGATGCAGCACACTCCGTGGCTGTCAAAAATGGGTGCTCCCTGGTCCATAGATTTTCTCTTGCGTACATGTGTTCCTCTGGGACAGAAAAGAGAGAAGTTCATCCTAGCAGACGTGTGCCGTTCAATGTGTATATTAAAAGAAGGGGAAAACAACATGTGAGCATCAGTGTGTGGGGTGTTGCCATGTTTGTCTTGTACTACTGTGCAAAAATTTCGCTTTAAATTTCTATTTGTGAAGGTCAAAATGTTGTGTTCGAGAAGGTCAAGTGTGTTATGTGTATCTCAGCAAGTTCAAATAATTTAAACATGCAAAGAAAAACATGGGAGATTTGCGATTTTTTAGAACATGAAGTGACAAACAAATTTAAAAGAGCACAAACAAGATTTAAGTCTATAAAATTCACTTCAAAACATTAACAGGAAAAAGAATGTTCTCTTTGTTCTCGAACACAAAAAAAATTAATAAAAAAGGGAATGTAGTGTACTCTTTACAAAATCCTCAGAAATGTTTCGTTAAATCAATTGAGCTTCTCTGCTCTATACGTGTTCATTGATATTGCCGACTAGCATACTATTTTTCAAAGAGTGGTTCGATGTTTATTACAAGACTAGAATTTTTTTCTGCTACTAAGAAATAAAACCAAGAAGTCCAAATTAAAAAGATGGAGCAGTTTGATGATTATAGAAACTCAGATTTTCCTCGTTATTAAAAAATGGAAACAAGAAGTTCAAAATAAAATAACACAGTAGTTCGATGTATAAAAAATGGAAAATCCGAATCTGTTGACGGGAAGAACATAAGAAGTTCAAACAAAAATAACACAGCAGTACAAAAATAACAGAGCACTTTGAAGTGGATATTTCACCGATCCATGGGCGGAATTCCAACAAATGGTATCTGAGCTAGGTCGATTGAAGCTGCGCTTGCCCCGGGGTTGCGACCCGACTAGCGCCTCGGGGCGGGCAATATAGTCGTTGGGTGGTGCAGCGACAAGGAGGATCAGGCGATTGTCGTTCGGTGGAGCGACATGGAGGGAGGCGACAGGCTGTCGTCGGCAAGGCGGTGGAAGGTGATCGTTGATGGGAGCGGTGGTGCCAAGGTGTGGTGCCGGCAAGTCGTCAAGATCGTCGTCCGAAGGAGTACAAGGAGTCGTGTGTGTTAGCACAGTCGATCATCGTCGCGTCAGTGAGTCGTCGTCGTCATGTCCAAGTGCTTGTCTATGTGAGGAGGCGTTGAAGATGAAGCGTATCCAAGTCGTCTATGTGTCTCGACGGGAGAATCAAGTTCAACTATGTGGGGGCCGTAAACCAGTGAAGGTGAGTCTCTTCAATGAGGCCATGTCTCTACATGAGGCTGGAGTGGGCGGTGTAGTCCACGGGGTGGGGTGATCCACAAGGAGTCGGCATGTATCTCGCTAGGGTGGATGGTGAAGTCCACCGGGTGGTATATTCCACAGGTTACTAGCGAGGCTGGGTAGTCCAAGGCATATTTGAATTGATCCGTAAATTCGCCAAGTCGAAATTGGAGGGGAGATTGTTGCAAACAACCAAGCCAACAATTTGACTTGTCGTGGTGCGAGCATGAGAGTCGACAAGGGGTCAATCGTCAACAAGCCAAGACCAGAGAAGCATGGAAGACAAAGCGTCAAGATTAGGGAGAGATTGTTAGTAATAATCTTGAGTTTATAGTGCATGTGTTAGTGGAGTACTAGCACGTGCATGTACAAGTTAGCTGGCTGCCGTGTAGTAGTATTAGTTGGTTTGCATGTCGTGGTGTTGGTCTTAGTCCGGCTGGAAAACGTAGCCGTATCCTAATAGGATTTATTAGGAGAGTCCGGTTAG
Organism: Elymus sibiricus; assembly: GCA_039707655.1. Lineage (NCBI taxonomy): Eukaryota > Viridiplantae > Streptophyta > Magnoliopsida > Poales > Poaceae > Elymus > Elymus sibiricus. The sequence goes on along the minus strand of CM077674.1, from coordinate 3,837,449 downwards.
GAATTGTATCCTGATGCGTGTCTTCGTGTACGAGTAAGTCTAGGTGGTTTTTGGTCGGCTGCTGTTATATATAGGACAGCCAGGAACGTGAAGTTGTAACATCGGGAGAAAAGGAGAAAATAAAAAGAGAGAAATTAATGGTACGAGACGTACCCTCGGCTATCAGTTGTGCGCGCTTGTTCTTCGTGATTTGATGTGATCGATCCATGGGCGGAATTCCAACATGCAAGGACAACTACTCTCGTGGGTGCAAATCCTGCTGCACCTCTTACTGTAAGTGCCACTGCGACGAGCAATGACTTTCTCCGCTCTACATCGTTGGCACGTAACTAAGGATTCTGTTACTCACTCGGGGGCTCACTGAGGACCCACATGTCAGTGTAATTTTCTTCATCAAATAATCATAGGAGGGCCTATATATATCTCTTTCTCTGTGTGTGTGCGCGCGCGCGTGTGTGCCACCTTTTCTACTTTCCCGTTAGCGTCGATCGATTTTTGCGCCGTGTTTGTAATTTCTTATTTCGATAATAGTTGGATTACTGAAAGAAAAAATATCATATTCCTTTTGCTTATTTATTTGGTGTATAATTAAATTCTACTGCTTCAATATGCAATCTATAGAATCTATATCTGTCTGTCATGCCCCTCCAAATAAGTTTTTGGTGATCATCTTTATACACCTACCTAGTATGTCATGACCAAATCTTAGTCTTACATACCTTTTTCATCCACATCGTGGCTTGGACAAAATCGAACCAGGCAGCCCAAAAATCAACTAAGATAGAAGAATGTGTTCCCTATATCGTAAGCAAGACATTTACAATTGATTTTGGTTATAGGGATGCCTAATGATACCATTCATACTTAAGAGATTAGGACGTAGTCTTAATCGGAACGACATATATTTTAAATTTATTTTGAAATTATTATTTCTAAAATTCCCATATTTACTGTTCGCAGTATATTTCTAAAATCTTACCTGATTTGAATTTTATTATTTTTATAGTTAATAAACTTTTCCCATTTTATTTGTTTAATGTATTCTTACAAATCTTCAAATAATTTTAAAATGGGTTCTTATATATTATTTTTAAATAATATTTTTGTTAAATGGATTGCTACATGTATGAAACCATTGCCACATGGATCAATGCACTTTGAGTGGAGTATGGGAGGGGGTAGAGACGAGGGACGTACCCAGGTGTAGCTAATAGGGATGTACATGAAAACCTATCCAAGTTATCCTCCTTGATATAAATCCTGTGTATGTAGCGTATGACAATCCTGTTGTGCTCAAAATGGAAAATTTGTATCATTTAGTACACCGGGTCATTTTCATTCTAGATCCGTCGGTGAAGAAGCTTGTCAATCCATCCAGGTTTGGATGTTAAGTGCCACAACTTGAAGATGCTCTTGATCTTAAATCGTCAGATTTAGCATTGATTGGTACTTAGCCAGATTCGCTGACCCCTAAAAGAACTCATCAAAACTTCATTAAGCTCAAGGCGTTGACACACTTTAATAATCTCTACTCCTAATGGACGACTTGGTAGTCTCGCCTCACATCTCATCACTCCCCACGACTCCTATATTTCGCCCGTGAGTTTATTTCACGCCCATTTTCACAGCGGCCAACTTGGACCGGCCCGTTAACTCGTCTATTCTAGGGTTCACCGCCCCTGCCGGCCCGCGTCATCCTGCTCCGCTGCTACCCCTCCCTCCGCCTGCCTCCTACGCCTCTGCCTCCGCCGCCCCCGTCTTCCTCCTACGCGACCCCTGCCCGATCTGGATCTAGATGAGGCGTTGCCTCCCCTCCGTCTCATCGTGTCCCTTGTGCCAGCCATGGAAGAGAGGATGGAGAGCAAGGAGGAGCCCGATGGCGATGTGCTGATGCTGGCCGGTAGAGGCATGGTCCGCGTGTGAATCAAGGGGTCCCTGCATCTAGCCATCTACCCGCGACCCGCGCATGACCGTTGCTGCTGCGACCTTTGTCCATGTCGTGAGCTCCGAGGAGTCCGGCGGCGCTGTCACGTCAGCCTCTCTCCACGAGGTCATGGCGCTTAACAGGCCCTCACTCCTCGGCTCCGCCTGCGAGAGGTCGTTGACACCATCGTCAGGTGCCGCTTTGAGGCCGGTTGAAGCTGCCGCCAAGGAGGCCATCTTGAGGCAGATGCTGCAGGCACTGCTGACGTGCCTGCGCTCCCCTGCACTTGGTGACCAACACATCTGCTCGGTCGTGAACATGTGCTTCGTGTCAATGTGTCGTACAGGTCGCCGCCAAGGGTGAGCTCGTGCAGTGGTTCAGGTTTAGATGTGCATCACATAAGGGCAGCTACAGTTTCTTTCATAAAGCTATTTGATGTGAGTGCATTGCATATTGAAGTAAACTGGATGGGGGAATCTTGAGTTCCTCCATGAAGTTATATTACTTTGATAAGAAAAATGCAGGAAAACCATATAAAGTACTCTGGTGAGTCTATCTCAATTGAGCTAGTACTCGAATTATAGCAATTCCAGGCTTTTTTCTACGACTGCAATTGGGTCGGTTTATTAGTTTGAAGTGATTTTAAGTGACAACCTGCTACTTTTTCTGCTTTCTTCATTTATATGAAGATCAAATTTGGAGAATTTGAACTGGTACTGAATTCAAATGAAGTCTAAGGTCTCTATCTAATATACTTTGTGCAAGTTTTGTACAAAAGAAGGAGGTCGTCAGTCGTCACCACACCGGCCACTACAGCAGGAACTGAGCCGCCGTCACCGCCCTGGGGATGTCGGCATGTATGATGAGCTGTCGTCGCCCACCACCCTGAGGATGTTGGCCTGGACAACGAGGTGCCGTCGCCCAAGGTGTAGTGCACAGGTCGACGCCATCCTGGGAAGGCATCTATTCCTTCCTTTACTTCACTTCTGGATTGATACTCAGCGCCCAGGTTCAAAAATGCTCCCTGCTGTTGGCAATTACAATTGGAATATATCAATTGCATGCACCTTGAGTAAAACAAAAGTAGCAGGCATATGCCATCTATTTGCTGAGCTACATCATTAGCTTGAACAGATTGTCATTTGTGCTAATGCATCTTGTGCAATTTTTAAGCTGCATACTTAATGCTATTACCTGTTATGTGGTAATCTTCTCACTTGGTCATAATCAGCAATCTGGATTATAGTATTTAAGATTGGCATATTAAATATCTAACATGACTTTATTGATTTTGTTAGCTGAAATTCGGAACTTTGGCTGCTGGCGTTTGCGATACTCGGAGAGATGCTAAACTACTTTAAGTCTTGGTGGGGCTTATCCCGGGCTCTATCTTTTTACATGTCCTGCAAGATTTGTTCGACCATTGAAAAATCTGGTAGCCTACCTCATGGAGAGCCACGTATATTGAGCTTATTCGACCATTTGAACAGGTCCCCTTTGATTAATCCCGTCATCCTTCCATTAGTTCACATGCCACTAATATTATGAGAACTGATTTTTTAAGTATATGTTATAGGCATTTATGGCGACACTATGCCCTGGGGATGGTGGGAGAATAAAAGATGTTTCCTGCAACTCATGAAGAAATTCACCCTACCGCCATTCTCAGTGTAGTTGTGAATCTGACTCCTTCGTCTGATCACAACCAAAGTCCTTGGAATGTATAGTCTTGTATTGCATAATGATTGAATAAGGGTGAGGCCCTCACTTTCTTTTGGGCTGACTAATCATCCTGCCTATTCTCTAGATGGCAAAGCAAACTATGGTCTTTTGTGGCCAAGCTTTAAAATTTCGTACAGATGTCAAGGCATTCCATCTACAAGTTTGTTTTGCGTTTTCCATATTCAAATGACCAGTTATCGTTCATGAATTTTCTTTGTTTTATTTTTTATATATGTATTATACTCACTTAGTCAGCTTTATATGCTTCTTAAGGAATCCCTAATTTGTACCGCCTACATACATGATACATCTACAGCCTTGGCTTTGTGAATTCGTAGCAGACAGTTAACAGATTCACTAGGAGGAGCTATAATTTGGCAGGTTATTACTCCAGTGTATGACGTAATATTTGGTCATGTATTCATGCCAATTGTATCTCATCTAGGCCCCAGCAGAATTCTAAAGCCTTCAATTTTTTCTTAGAATATATGAACTACTCCCTCCGTACGTAAATAAGTGGCATGGTTTTAGTTCAAATTTGCTTGTTTCCGAACGGAGGGAGTAGTTGGTAAAAGTAGGTAGAGTAAAACTCACTCGGACTTGGTAGAGTAAAAATACGTAGAGTAATTTAGGCTAAAAAGACCCAACTTGGGAGCTCCTCAAGTGGCTTCTTGTTCAAATACAAAATTAAGTTTTGTCGGGATTTCCATCTATTGTTGTTACTTGTGGGCAAGTTGGAGGATTAACATTTTCCATGGATGACTAGAAGGCTCGTCTATTTATAAATAAGAATCTGCCATGAAAGAGCTAAAAAAACAAAATTAAGCATGAACACATAGCCTTCACTCCCCGCTCTACCATTATGATGTCATCTGTCTGTCTCTCGTTACAACAGGATGGGTTTCCAAGCAACTCGATTAATTTTTCTCTTGCTTACACTTCTTCTGCCCCCTCCCACTTCTCTACATACACAATTAACACCACTTGATGGAAACGATGTCTCCTTATACATTGTATTTCTTGGCTTGCAGAAGCTAAGGGGGAGGCCAACATTGGCAACAGAGAAGGCAGAGAAGGGTTGTCGGATAGTGCGTCAGCATGGATGGTGTTTGCCAAGTTCTTCGAGGATTTGAAGCTGTCGAAGTGATCAAATAAATAAGATAGCAACGAGACTCGTCATGGATTGTATGATCTTAAAGGTTTGTGTCAATTCCTTCTCTAAACTATTCCTTATGTCGTTACATGCTCATATAGGTTGTGGTGATAGTAGTTTTTTTTCTTTGAAAATGATGTGATGATAGTAGTTATGGTATGCAGATTTGTTGCTTCAGTAAAATATATTCTTGAAATGATGTGGCATATCTAGCTGTGCTTCCAAAATACAAACTGAAGTTGTAAGAAGTAAGAACTACAAGCATTCCTGAGAGTGAGATATGGTTTATATACGCAAACATTTCTCTTTTTTAATCGCCTTACAAGGATATCTCTGTTATGATTTATCACAATACTGTAGAAAATAGTATATTGCGTCAATTTATAACTAACAGCGCCGCCAAGGATCTCACCGCCGCCGTAGCCAGCTGTGTATCTGTGCTAACCCGCGCCTGGGCCTCCACCATGTCCGGTCTCGAGGTGGCGCGCACGGTGGCCAAGGCCGTGGGCAGCACCGTGGCCGCATCAGCCTTTGTCTTCCTCGAGGTGGCCGTCCTCGCTGATGCCACCGGCTCCTCCGCCGTGGCGTTGGAGTCCTCCTCGTCCACGGCGAGACTAGCGCTGGTGGCCATCAAGAGGCCAACCGCCACCAGCAAGGATGCGTACAGGGACGCGGCGCGGCTGCAGGCGCTAAAGCAGTGCACCGGGAGATCAAGAGCGAGAAGGTGTTCAGGAGCCTCGTTCCCACCAAGGTCTCTCTGCACAACGTCCACACGCCAATTTAGTTTTGTATTGCTACACACACAATTACTCAAAGAGATCTCACGGTGAAAGGATTGCTGCAATAAGACTTGCTTGCTGGCAAAGATTAAAATAACTAGGACTTCCATCGAACAATATGTGTGTGATGGATCTTTTCAACTCTGCTTCCTATTCAATGAGGTGCATATTTCGTGGGATAACCTCTTGTTTTGATTTTGTTTTCTTTCTGTGGATTTCAGGATAGGAGGGCAGCTTCGCCGGGGAGTGTGTGTGTGTGTGGGGGGGGGGGGGGGGGGGTTCAACGAGCAAAGGTGATGTTGTACTGCCTATTTTTGTGTAGTTTGTTTCAGAGAAGTCGCACTGATTTCTCTGGCAGGCTTCACTAAGACTGATCTAGAACTGTTTTTTTTAACATGAAAGGATTTTATTCATCTAGCAATATTTTACACAGATAAGTGTGGAGGGACTCACACTAAACAATGGGAGAACATCTCTCCCTGGACATTGACCTGAACCTGAAGACAGGCACCTAACAGCTAGAGATCTAGACTGAATTTTGAGAGCTAACTGGGCCTGATGATGAGCTTTTACATTGAAGCACCTGTTAACATGAGCTATTCTGGTTGGATGGAAAATCGTGGACTGTTGAATAGCTGCAAGAAGTGGTCTGATGACCCAATCACCAACAATGTTGAAGATGGATGTAGTTGCCGCTTCTGAAGCCAATATCGTGAAATATGTGAAAAAAGTTGGTTGCTTTATGCAAAGCTTTTTAGCCAACATGGTCGCTAGAAGCACGCCAAAAGTTTCTTCTTGAAGAGGAGATGCTGCTGGTGGGGATAGGGCTGAAACATGCAACTGTTTGAAGTGTTGATTGGTATTAGTTCTGATGATGATTCCTATGCCCGCTGGTGCTGAATCCATGTCCCTTTCAATCTTCCAAGCCGCGTCACAGAAAATGGCAGTACCTGCAACAGAAGATGGGTCTTGTGTCGCCAGCTGCTGTACTACGGAGCAGGTAGAGCGGTGATCTTCAAAGGACTCCATATTGTCAAATTTAGCACCCTGCATAATTGCATTAGCAACTGGAAATATCTGGGAGGGTTTGTAGAATTTCCTGCCAAAAAGAGCATCGTTTTTTTTCTTTCCATAAGCACCACAAGAAAGTATATAAACTGGTGAGGCTCATATGGGGATGTTGAGATGAAAGTAAGGCCTGAATCATTTGGGCAACAGAGTGATTATTTGCAGCAATGGCCTCAGTTTTGAGGAACCAAGGAGACGAGAACCAAGAAGCTTTTGAGAAAGGACAAAGGAAAAACATGTGCATTTCGTCCTCTAAGCTGTCACATCTAGAACACTCTTCATCAATATGTTTGGAAAATTTACTTGCACTCTTACCAGTGGGTAGCGCTCGACGAAGAAGTATCCAAGCGAAAGTTTGAACCCTTGGCACTATGTGTTTTTCTTGCCATACCTGATTAAGAAGATTAACAATCTGTGGAGGCACAACTTTTGGTCTCTGGTTTGCAGGCATCACAAGATTAGTAGACCAGTGTTTGTAGGCACTTTTCGAAGAGCATTCGCTTGTAGGTGTTAGTTTCCAAACAAAAAACACCCCGCCTCGGAGCATTAACAATAGGGGTTTGCACAATAGCATGAGCCGTTTGTGGCGTGAACAAAGAATTGACCAGTTCAACATTCCAAGTTTTCTGGTTGGAGATCCAAAGGTCCTTAACAATAGCTGGGTAAGCAAAAGGACGTTGTTGGATAATCAAATTATCATAATTTTTTTGCCATTGAGAGAACCAAGGGGAACTCCAAATGGACAATGCCAACATTGCATAGTTGTATGTCATGGAGTGGTATGATGTTTCCGAATATGTTGATCTCACGAGGTAATAAATTTTATAGAATTATACTTAGCATACTTAGAATCAAAAGTTATATCATGTATGTGTTCAAGAACTATGTTCAAAATCATGTTGTTGGTTTCTTAAATTTCTAAGCTGAAGCACTTTTTTGGTAATTGTTGGGGAAATATTTGGTTATGCTTGATTTTCGTCTTTCTTACGCCTTTGGTCATCGCAGTAATATATATTTTGTGGTAATGCATGGAGATTCACCTATGATCAAGTAATTCTTCATTTGTCGACGAAATTGCTAAATTCGGCCCGTAGCAACGCACGGGCGTTCTACTAGTAGTATATAGTACACAAGTACGTACGACGATACTTGCATGCATGTTACTACAGCTAGCCTCTGTTCTCCCACGTAATTACGAACGAGTGCATGCACATCAAATTGAGATCCATCCATCCCAAAGTACTGTATATGTATGTAAAGCAGGTGTATATATATGTATATAAAGAAGGGACTTGTTTGCTACTCTTCAGGTCAGCTAGAGAAATCATATCTAGTAGTATTATAGCCCTACAACCGAAGGAGAGTTGCCTGATGACAAGGTGTACTCTGTAAGAACAGGCGATGGTGATCAAGTGTATTGCAGGGAAGACCATAGTATTGACGATGTAGGAAGGACAGGATACTATTTAATGCGTTGTTATAATAATCACATGGGGCGGGAACATTGTAATTCTGCCAGGTGGCTTTACCCTCCGGACTTCTAGCTCACATACGACCCTGGCCTCTCGCCCATCTTGCTAACAAACTCACACATAACTCTTTGTCATCTTTTATATCTTATTATACATCGTTTTGTCGAATTTTACTCATCCATTGTATGATATTTCAGCTTTTATAATATCTTATTATACATCATTTTGTCGAATTTTACTCATCCATTGTATGATATTTCAACTTTTATAAATCTTAGTCAATTGAGACTTAAACTGTAATATAACATGCAGGGGAAGAGCCGATATTTGGCATGAGACTTAAACTGTAATATTATTTATTCGAACCTCACCTTGATACTCCCTAGTGCTAGATACATCCATTTGAGCGACAAGTATTTCGGGATAGAGGGAGTACTAAACACTTTATAGAAAAAGAAACTTCTAAGTATCGAGCGCGGTTTATTATGGACTCAGTTAAGCTGGACTCAGGTGCAACTCCTCGTTGTGTGAGTTGTGACGACTCAGTCTAGCTTGTTATGTATGGCAGTTTGGCTTTACACTAGTAGAAAAACCCCTTATAGGATTTTGCTACTAGCAGCGTGTCACGAAAACAGAACACTGCAACTATATTTGAAAATTACCAGCAGTGTCTGCCCATAGAGCAAACGCCGCAGAAGCCGGAGGACTAGCAGCGTGCGCTGATACGAAACGCTGCAAGTGTGGTGCATCATGCTGTATGTATGGAACATCGCAGGTAGTTGCAGTACTGGCAGCGTTCGATTTATACCAGAATGCTGCTAAGATTAGTTTGTGTAAAAGATATGTTTAATTTATATTTATATTTAAAAACCCTTGTTACAATAAGTTGTTGTGTTCTAATTTTGTATCACACACTAAAACTATCTGTTCATACAAGCTGGAAGGCAAAAGAAAAAACAAATAATTAATGATTGAACTCCTAAAATACATAAAACATACCAGCAGCGTCTGGCCGAAAGCAAACGTGGCTAGTGCGAGCTCTTGCAGCGTTTCCTTGCCTGCCGAACGGTGCAAAGGTTTTTATTATATTATAAGTGACTTTCATATTTCAGACCAACCTAAAATAAATCTATAATTGGATATGTAAAAGTAAAGTGGTGCAAACTACGTCTATAATTTTTTTTAACCATATGAATGACAACACTCTACCAGCTCGATCTATCTGTCAAACCTGCCGGACACTTTCAATGATATGCAATCATAAAATTTTGTCATACGTGTTTGAAATATCCCATAAAAATTAGATATTTTTGAACTATTATGCTGATAATCTATACTAAAACTATTTGTTCATACAATTTGGAAGGCAAAAGACAAATAGTTTAGCTTAAACTCCTAAAATATAGAAATAATGCCAGCAGCGTTTGCGGGCAGAGAAACGCCGCTAGTGTCCACATTAGCAGCATTCTAAGTCGATCAGACGCTGCTAAACTACTTATTATACTTCGTCTACTAAATTGGATATGTAAATCCATAATTGGATATGTAAATGTTAAATGGTGCATATTACGTCTATAAAATTTGTTGTCGTCGTATGATCGTCAACATGCACGTGTACTGCTGCCAATATATATATATATATATATATATATATATATATATATATATAAACACTATTCTGATCACGGGATGAGAATAATATTCTGATAACTACCTGACCTGTCCCAGCAGTAGTAGTTGAACTTCCCTCAGTGCTAGGTTGAACTTCCACGAACATTGTCCAAATGGGGCTTGCGGTATACCGTTAGAAAGCTGTGTACACGAGTATCATGATCTAAGTTAGATTTTTGGCAAAATCTAAACGGTTTAAGAGCAGTTTTGAAAACTGTTTTTTCTTCATACAAAAAACGTGAATCGTATTTTCGAGCCCATTTCTAAACCGTTTATTGGAATGAGGCAAATAATATGGCGTTGGAAAGCTACTGCAAATTCTCTCATTCCACATATAGAAAGTTTTCCCTAATACCCGATGGTTAAAGAGTAATTTGAAAAATCGTAGAATTTCTCGAATCGAACAGCCGAATTCGTATTTTCTTGCTCATTTCTAAATGGCTAATCCGATGAAGTTAAATGATATGGCATTGGAAAGCTTATAAAAATGCGCTTCTTTTTCATATAGAAAGTTTTTTCTAATTTTGAACGGTTTAAGAGTAATTTAGAAAACGGTCAAAGTTCCTCCGAGTTCGTATTTTCGAGTTAATTTCTCAATGCTTTGTCGGAATGCGGCAAATAATATGGCGTTGGAAAGACTGAACAAACGTGAAACTTTTATGTATAGATTGTTTCTCCCAATTCTTTACGGTTTTTTGTCAATTTCAAAATGGCTAAAAACGTTTTTTGGCCGTAATTTTCGTAAATTTTATCGGAATTGGGCAAGTTATATACCATTGGAAAGCTATCGAAAATGCGAAAAAATTTCATATAAAAAGATTTCTCTAATTCCTAGCCGTTTTTAAGTAATTTTGAAAATGGCGAGATCATGCGTTCTGCCTCCATCGCCAAAACAGAGTCTCCGAAAATGCACTGCATGAAGAGGTTGAACATCTGGGGTAGTTCTGTTTGAACTTCACTCTGTTTTGCATGTGCTGTTTTTTGCCCGTAACTCCCCAACCACTTAACAGAATTGAGCAAATGATATACGATGGAAAGCTATTGAAAATACGCAAATTTCCCGTGTTGATAATTTTTTTTCATAGTCGCGAAGTTTTAAAATATTTTTTTCTAAATACGTAAAAACGTGTTTTAAACGGTATACATGAAACTTCTAAATTTTTATCGGAATGTAGCATATAATATACCGTTGGAAAGCTTATGAATAGGAGCAACTTTTTCAAGGCAAATTCGTTTCCGTTTGAGAGCGGTTATAAAAATGGCAAAAACAACGTCATTTTTGCCTCTTTTTTTATCATGTAATTGAAGCTCGGACGTCTCGCAATATAATTTTTGAACCATGTAGGGAGGAGCACGTGAACTTCTTGCAACAAACCTTTTAGGTCTTTTAGTTTTGTATTCTTTTATTCTCATCTGAAACGCATTCCGTGTAGTAGTTGAACTGCTCGTTGTTTTCACGTTGAACTTCGGTCACGTATTTTCGTTCGTAATTGCTCACCTGTTCGTCGGAGTTGCACAAACGATACACCTTTTCGAAACCTGTTGAAAAGACACACCTTTTTAAACATGTAAATACACGTTGAACCTCTCTCACAAGAATTTTTTAACTATCTCGAGCCGAGCACTTGAACTTCTAGCAACAAAACTTTTAGCCTTTGCCTTTTCATTCTTTATTTTCATACAAAATGCACACAGTGTACTATGTGAACTTCTGGCAGTTATCAATCTGAACTTCTCTCGGTTACGTGAAAATATCTGAGTTTTTTATAGACATTGAACCACTCTACCTTTTTTATTTGAACATCTTTGTGTATTTTCTAGAAATGTGAAAATTGTATTTTTTTAGAAACATCGAACTTCTTCGTTATATCGAATTGAACTTATTGGTTTTATTCTTTAGTAACTGGAAAAATGCGATTTTTTTCAAATAAATATCAAACTGCTTCGCTTTTGATGGAAATATGCCCTAGAGGCAATAATAAAGTTGTTATTATTTTATATTTCCTTGTTCATGATAAATGTTTATTATTCATGCTAGAATTGTATTGACCGGAAACTTAAATACATGTGTGAATACATAAACAAATATCGTGTCCCTAGTGAGCCTCTACTAGACTAGCTCGTTGATCAAAGATGGTTAAGGTTTCCTAACCATAGACATGAGTTGTCATTTGATAACGGGATCACATCATTAGGAGAATGATGTGATGGACAAGACCCATCCGTTAACTTAGCATATGATCGTTCTGTTTATTGCTACTGCTTTCTTGAATGTCAAATACATGTTCCTCAGATCATGAGATCATGCAACTCCCGGATACCGGAGGAATACCTTGTGTGCTATCAAACGTCACAACGTAACTGGGTGATCATAAAGATGCTCTACAGGTATCTCCGAAGGTGTCCATTGAGTTGGCATGGATCGAGACTGGGATTTGTCACTCCGAGTTTCGGAGAGGTATCTCTGGGCCCTCTCGGTAATGCACATCATAAGAAGCTTGCAAGCAAAGTGACTAAGGAGTTAGTTACGGAATGATGTATTACGGAACGACTAAAGAGACTTGCCGGTAACGAGATTAAACTAGGTATGGAGATACCGACGATCGAATCTCGGGCAAGTAACATACCGACGGACAAAGGGAATTACGTATGTTGTCATTGCGGTTCGACCGATAAGATCTTCGTGGAATAGGTAGGAACCAATATGGGCATCCAGGTTCCGCTATTGGTTATTGACCGGAGAGGCGTCTCGGTCATGTCTACATCATTCCCGAACCCGTAGGGTCCGCACACTTAACGTTCGTTGACGATATAGTGTTATATGAGTTATGTGAATTGGTAACCGAATATTGTTCGGAGTCCCGGATGAGATACAGGACGTCACGAGGAGTCTCGGAATGGTCGAGAGGTAAATATTTATATATGGGAAGTCATATTTTGGGTTCCGGAAAAAAGTGCAGTTTTTTCGGCATTGTACCGGGAAGCTTCCAGAAGGTTCCGGAGGATTCCGGAGGGGTCCGAAAGTCCACAAGTGGGTCCACCACGTCCCAAGGGCTGGCATGGGCTAAGGGGAGGCGCCCTGGCCTTATTGGGCCAGGCGCACCAAGTCCTCAAAAGCCCACGCAGCTAGGGAAGGAAAAAAGGGAGAGTCCTAGTAGGAATAGGATTGGACTTTGGAGTCCAAGTCCACGTGTGTACTATTCACGGTTACTGTTCACGTGGCACTATTCCTTCTACTCCAAGCCCCTACACATATATAAATAGAGGAGAGGGGGCGCCCCAAAGGATACACAACATTGTCTTAGCCGTGTGCGGCGCCCCCCTCCACAGTTCCGTCCCTCGGTCATATTTTCGCAGTGCTTGGGCGAAGCCCTGCGGAGATAGCATTACCATCACCGTCACCATGTCGTCATGCTGCCGGAACTCATCCACTACCTCGCCGTCTTGCTGGATCAAGAAGTCGAGGACGTCACCGAGCTGAACGTGTGCTGAACGCGGAGGTGCCGTACGTTCGGTACTCGGTCGGTTGGATCGTGAAGTTGTTCGACGACATCAACCGCGTTGTTCTAACGCTTCCGCTTATGGTCTACGAGGGTATGTAGACACACTTCCCCTCTCGTAGCTATGCATCTCCATGGATAGATCTTGCGTGTGCGTAGAATTTTTTTTGTTTTCCATGCAACGTTCCCCAACAGTGGCATCATGAGCCAGGTCTATGCGTAGATGATATGCATGAGTAGAACACAAAGAGTTGTGGGCGGTGATCGTCATACTGCTTACCACCAACGTCTTATTTTGATTCGGCGGTATTGTAAGATGAAGCTGCCCGGACTAACCTTACATGTCCACGTACATGAGACCAGTTCTACCGACAGACATGCAACTTGTTTTGCATAAAGGTGGCTGGCGGGTGTCTGTTTCTCCTACTTTAGTTGAATCGAATTTGACTGCGGCCGGTCCTTGTTGAAGGTTAAAACAGCAAACTTGATAAATCACCGTTGTGGTCTTGTGCCGTAGGTAAGAACGGTTCTTGCTAGAAGCCCGTAGCAGCCACGTAAAACTTGCAACAACAAAGTAGAGGTCGTCTAACTTGTTTTTGCAGGGTATGCTGTGATGTGATATGGTCAAGACACGATGTGATATACGTTGTTGTATGAGATGATCATGTTTTGTAATTTATCGGCAACCGGCAGGAGCCTTATGGTTGTCTCTTTATTGTATGAAATGCAAGCGCCATGTAATTGCTTTACTTTATCGCTATGCGTTAGCAATAGTTGTAGAAGCAATAGTTGGCGTGACGACCACGACGCAACGATGGAGATCAAGGTGTCGAGCCGGTGACGATGGAGATCATGACGATGCTTTGGAGATGGAGATCAAAAGCACAAGATGATGGCCATATCGTGTCACATATTTTGATTGCATGTGATGTTTATCCTTTATGCATCTTATTTTGCTTACAACGACGGTAGCATTATAAGATGATCCCTTCACTAAATTTCAAGATAAAAGTGTTCTCCCCGAGTATGCACCGTTGCTAAAGTTCGTAGTTTTGAAGCACCTCGTGATGATCGGGTGTGATAGATTCTACGTTCACATACAACGGGTGTAAGCCAGTTTTACACAAGCAGGATACTTGGGTTAAACTTGACGAGCCTAGCATGTACAGACATGGTCTCGGAACACTGGAGACTGAAAGGTCGAACATGAGTCATATAGTAGATATGATCAACATGGAGATGTTCACCATTGATGACTATCCCATCTCACGTGATGATCGGACATGGGCTAGTTGATTTGGATCATGTATCACTTAGTTAACTTGAGGGATGTTAATTTAAGTGGGAGTTCATTAGTAATTTGATTAATTGAACTTAATTTATCATGAACTTAGTTTTGATAGTTTTTGCATATCTATGTTGTAGATAAATGGCCCGTGCTACTGTTCTGTTGAATTTTAATGCGTTCCTAGAGAAAGCTAAGTTGAAAGATGATGGTAGCAACTACACGGACTGGGTCCGTAACTTGAGGATTATCCTCATTGCTGCACAGAAGAATTATGTCCTTGATGCACCGCTAGGTGATGGACCTGCTGCAGGAGCTGCTGCAGACGTTGTGAACGCCTGGCAGGCTCGATCTGATGACTACTCGATAGTTCAGTGTGCCATGCTGTACGGCTTAGAACCGGGACTGCAAAAGCGTTTTGAACGCCACGGAGCATATGAGATGTTCCAAGAGCTGAAATTGATATTTCAAGCTAATGCCCGGGTTGAGAGATATGAAGTCTCCAACAAGTTCTTTAGCTGTAAGATGGAGGAGAACAGTTCTGTCAGTGAACACATACTCAGAATGTCTGGGTATGACAACCACTTGACTCAACTGGGAATTGATCTTCCAGTTGAGAGTGTTATTGACAGAGTTCTTCAGTCACTGCCACCAAGCTATAAAGGCTTCGTGATGAACTATAATATGCAAGGGATGGAGAAGACAATTCCCGAGCTCTTCGCGATGCTGAAATCAGCGGAGGTAGAAATCAAGAAGGAGCATCAAGTGTTGATGGTTAACAAAACCACTAGTTTCAAGAAAAAGGTCAAGGGAAAGAAGGGGAACTTCAAGAAGAACGGCAAGCAAGTTGCCGCTCCCACGAAGAAACCCAAAGCTGGACCCAGGCCTGAAACAGAGTGCTTCTACTGCAAAGGGACTGGTCACTGGAAGCGGAACTGCCCCAAGTATTTGGCGGATAAGAAGGATGGCAAAGTGAGCAAAGGTATATTTGATATACATGTTATTGATGTGTTCCTCACTAATGCTCGCAGTAGCGCCTGGGTATTTGATACTGGTTCGGTTGCTCATATTTGTAACTCGAAACAGGAGCTACGGAATAAGCGAAGATTGGCTAAGGATGAGGTGACGATGCGCGTCGGGAATGGTTCCAAGGTTGATGTGATCGCCGTCGGCACGCTACCTCTACATCTACCTTCGGGATTAGTTTTAGACGTCAATAATTGTTATTTGGTGCCAGCGTTGAGCATGAACATTATATCTGGATCTTGTTTATTGCGAGACGGTTATTCATTTAAGTCAGAGAATAATGGTTGTTCTATTTATATGAGTAACATCTTTTATGGTCACGCACCTTTTGTGAATGGTCTATTCTTGTTGAATCTCGATCGTAGTGATACACATATTCATAATATTGATGCCAAAAGATGCAAAGTTGATAATGATAGTGCAACATACTTGTGGCACTGCCGTTTAGGTCATATTGGTGTAAAGTGCATGAAGAAACTCCATGAGGATGGACTTTTGAAATCTCTTGATTATGAATCATTTGATACTTGCGAACCATGCCTCATGGGCAAGATGACTAAAACTCCGTTCTCCGGAACAATGGAGCGAGCTACTGATTTGTTGGAAATAATACATACCGATGAATGTTGAAGCACGCGGCGGGTATCGTTATTTTCTAACCTTCACAGATGATTTGAGTAGATATGGGTATATCTACTTGATGAAACACAAGTATGAAACATTTGAAAAGTTCAAAGAATTTCAGAGTGAAGTAGAGAATCATCGTAATAAGAAAATAAAGTTTCTACGATCTGATCGCGGAGGCGAATATTTGAGTTACGATTTTGGCCTTCATTTAAGAAAATGTGGAATTATTTCACAACTCACGCCACCTGGAACACCACAGCATAATGGTGTGTCCGAACGTCGTAACCGTACTTTATTGGACATGGTGCGTTCTATGATGTCTCTTACCGATTTGCCACTATCGTTTTGGGGTTATGCATTAGAGACAGCTGCATTCACGTTAAATAGGGCACCGTCTAAATCCGTTGAGACGACACCGTATGAACTATGGTTTGGCAAGAAACCTAAGCTGTCGTTTCTTAAAGTTTGGGGATGCGATGCTTATGTGAAAAAGCTTCAACCTGATAAGCTCGAACCCAAAGCGGAGAAGTGCGTCTTCATAGGATACCCTAAAGAAACAATTGGGTACACCTTCTACCACAGATCCGAAGGCAAGGTCTTTGTTGCCAAGAATGGGTCCTTTCTAGAGAAGGAGTTTCTCTCGAAAGAAGTGAGTGGGAGGAAAGTAGAACTTGATGAGGTAATTGTACCTACTCTCGAATTGGAAAGTAGCTCATCAGAGAAAACCGTTCCCGTGATGCCTACACCAATAAGAGAGGAAGATAATGATAAAGATCATGAAACTTCAGATCAAGTTACTACTGAACTTCGTAGGTCGACCAGAGTACGTTCCGCACCAGAGTGGTACGGTAATCCTGTTCTGAAAGTTATGTTGTTAGACAACGGCGAACCTACGAACTATGAAGAAGCTATGATAAGCCCGGATTCCGACAAATGGCTTGAGGCCATGAAATCCGAGATAGGATCCATGTATGAGAACAAAGTATGGACTTTGGTGGACTTGCCCGATGATCGGCAAGCCATTGAGAATAAATGGATTTTTAAGAGGAAGACGGATGCTGATGGTAATATCACTGTCTACAAAGCTCGACTTGTCGCGAAAGGTTTTCGACAAGTTCAAGGGGTTGACTATGATGAGACTTTCTCACCCGTAGCGATACTTAAGTCTGTCCGAATCATGTTAGCAATTGCCGCATTTTATGATTATGAAATCTGGCAAATGGATGTCAAAACTGTATTCCTTAATGGTTTTCTCAAAGAGTTGTATATGATGCAACCAGAAGGTTTTGTCGATCCTAAGGATGCTAACAAAGTGTGCAAGCTCCAGCGATCCATCTATGGACTGGTGCAAGCATCTCGAAGTTGGAATATATGCTTTGATGAGGTGATCAAAGCATATGGTTTTGTACAGACTTACGGTGAAGCCTGTATTTACAAGAAAGTGAGTGGGAGCTCTGTAGCATTTCTAATATTATATGTGGATGACATATTGTTGATTGGAAATGATATAGAATTTCTGGATGGCATAAAGGGATACTTGAATAAGAATTTTTCAATGAAAGACCTCGGTGAAGCTGCTTATATATTGGGCATCAAGATCTATAGGGATAGATCAAGACGCTTGATAGGGCTTTCACAAAGCACATACCTTGACAAAGTTTTGAAGAAGTTCAAAGTGGATCAGTCAAAGAAAGGGTTCTTGCCTGTCTTGCAAGGTGTGACGTTGAGTCAGACTCAATGCCCGACCACGGCAGAAGATATAGAGAAAATGAAAGTCATTCCCTATGCCTCAGCCATAGGTTCTATTATGTATGCCATGCTGTGTACCAGACCTGATGTGTGCCTTGCCATAAGTTTGGCAGGGAGGTACCAGAGTAATCCAGGAGTGGATCACTGGACAGTGGTCAAGAATATCCTGAAGTACCTGAAAAGGACCAAGGACATGTTTCTCGTTTATGGAAGAGACGGAGAGCTCGTCGTAAAGGGTTACGTCGATGAAAGCTTCGACACTGATCCGGATGACTCTAAGTCACAAACCGGATACGTATTATATTAAATGGTGGAGCTGTCAGTTGGTGCAGTTCCAAGCAGAGCGTCGTGGCGGGATCTACGTGTGAAGCGGAATACATAGCTGCTTCGGAAGCAGCACATGAAGGAGTTTGGATGAAGGAGTTCATATCCGATCTAGGTGTAATACCTAGTGCATCGGGTCCAATGACAATCTTTTGTGACAACACTGGAGCAATTGCCATAGCCAAGGAGCCCAGGTTTCGCAAGAAGACCAAACACATCAAGAGACGCTTCAACTCCATTCGTGAATATGTCAAGGATGGAGACATAGAAATTTGCAAAGTACACACGGATCTGAATGTGGCAGACCCGTAGACTAAGCCTCTTCCACGAGCAAAACATGATCAGCACCAAGACTCCATGGGTGTTAGATTCATTACTATGTAATCTAGATTATTGACTCTAGTGCAAGTGGGAGACTGATGGAAATATGCCCTAGAGGCAATAATAAAGTTGTTATTATTTTATATTTCCTTGTTCATGATAAAGGTTTATTATTCATGCTAGAATTATATTGACCGGAAACTTAAATACATGTGTGAATACATAAACAAATACCGTGTCCCTAGTGAGCCTCTACTAGACTAGCTCGTTGATCAAAGATGGTTAAGGTTTCCTAAACATAGACATGAGTTGTCATTTGATAACGGGATCACATCATTAGGAGAATGATGTGATGGACAAGACCCATCCGTTAGCTTAGCATATGATCGTTCTGTTTATTGCTACTGCTTTCTTGAATGTCAAATACATGTTCCTCAGACCATGAGATCATGCAACTCCCGGATACCGGAGGAATACCTTGTGTGCTATCAAACGTCACAACGTAACTGGGTGATCATAAAGATGCTCTACAGGTATCTCCGAAGGTGTCCGTTGAGTTGGCATGGATCGAGACTGGGATTTGTCACTCCGAGTTTCGGAGAGGTATCTCTGGGCCCTCTCGGTAATGCACATCATAAGAACCTTGCAAGCAAAGTGACTAAGGAGTTAGTTACGGAATGATGTATTACAGAACGACTAAAGAGACTTGCCGGTAACGAGATTGAACTAGGTATGGAGATACCGACGATCGAATCTCGGGCAAGTAAGATACCGACGGACAAAGGGAATTACGTATGTTGTCATTGCGGTTCGACCGATAAGATCTTCATGGAATATGTAGGAACCAATATGGGCATCCAGGTTCCGCTATTGGTTATTGACCGGAGAGGCGTCTCGGTCATGTCTACATCATTCCCGAACCCGTAGGGTCCGCACGCTTAACGTTCGTTGACGATATAGTGTTATATGAGTTATGTGAATTGGTAACCGAATATTGTTCGGAGTCCCGGATGAGATCCCGGACGTCACGAGGAGTCTCGGAATGGTCGAGAGGTAAAGATTTATATATGGGAAGTCATATTTTGGGTTCCGAAAAAAAGTGCAGTTTTTTCGGTATTGTACCGGGAAGCTTCTAGAAGGTTCCGAAGGATTCCGGAGGGGTCCGGAAGTCCACAAGTGGGTCCACCACGTCCCAAGGGCTGGCATGGGCTAAGGGGAGGTACCCTGGCCTTATTTTGCCAGGCGCACCAAGTCCTCAAAAGCCCACGCAGCTAGGGAAGGAAAAAAGGGAGAGTCCTAGTAGGAATAGGATTGGACTTTGGAGTCCAAGTCCACGTGTGTACTATTCACGGTTACTGTTCACGTGGCACTATTCCTTCTACTCCAAGCCCCTACACATATATAAATAGAGGAGAGGGGGCGCCCCAAAGGATACACAACATTGTCTTAGCCGTGTGCGGCGCCCCCCTCCACAGTTCCGTCCCTCGGTCATATTTTCGCAGTGCTTGGGCGGAGCCTTGCGGAGATAGCATTACCATCACCGTCACCACGTCGTCGTGCTGCCGGAACTCATCCACTACCTCGCCGTCTTGCTGGATCAAGAAGTCGAGGACGTCACCGAGCTGAACGTGTGTTGAACGCGAAGGTGCCATACGTTCGGTACTCGGTCGGTTGGATCGTGAAGTTATTCGACGACATCAACCGCGTTGTTCTAACGCTTCCGCTTATGGTCTACGAGAGTACGTAGACACACTTCCCCTCTCGTAGCTATGCATCTCCATGGATAGATCTTGCGTGTGCATAGAAATTTTTTTGTTTTCCATGCAACGTTCCCCAACAGCTTTTTCCAATTGAACTTGGTTTATTCTCTAGTAACGAGAAAACCTGAGTTTTTGATATACATTGAACTCCTTCGTTTTTTCAAATTGAACTTCTTGGTTTTAATCTTTAGTATTGGGGAAAATATGAGTTTTTATAAACATCAAACTGCTTCATTTTTTTAATTAGGACTTCTTGGTGTTATTCATTAGTAACGGGAAAAGTCATAGTTATGTAATATATATCGAACTGCTCAATTATTTAAATTTGAACTTCTAGGTATTTTTTTAAAAAGAGGGAAAATCTATTTTTATAAACTTTTTGAACTGCTCGGTTTTTTTAATTTGACCTTCTTGGTATAGTAATAAACATTGAACTTCTCCGTTATTTAAATTTGAACCTCTAGCTTTTTTGTAGAAACAAGGAAAATCCATTTTCTCTACAAATTTTGAGCTGCTCTATTTTTTTAATTTGGCCTTCTTGGGTTATTCTTTAGTAACGAGGAAAATCCTAATTTAGTAATAAATATCGAACCGCTTCGTTATTTAAATTTGAACTTTCTAGTTCTTTTTTTTGAACTTCTAGGGGTCTTGCTAGAAATGGAGAAAATCTGTTTTTAAATTAAAAAATTGAACTACTCTATTATTTCAATTTGACCTTCTTGGTTTTATTTTTAAGAACAGAAAAAAATCAATTTTATAAACATTGAACCATTATGTTGTTGTAACTTGAACTTCTTGGTTCTTTTAGTTTGAGCATCTAGTTTTTTAAAAATGGGGAAAATCTATTTAAACTTTTTTTAGTTATTCCTTTATTTTAATTTGAATTTCTTCATTCTATTCTTTAGTAACGAGAAAAAAATCTAACTTTTTAAAAACTTCGAACTTCTCTGTTATTTTAATTTGAACTTCTTAGAAAAAATTATGGTTTGTAAATAAGCAAACAATTTTTATAAAATTGAAATTCATAATTTTATGTTTCGTAGAAACGGAAAGAATTTGAGTTTTCCGTATACATCGAACTACTCCGTTATTTTAACTTGAACTTCTTGATTTTATTTCTTTAGTAATAAGGAAAATCCGAGTTTTTTTATAAATATCAAACTGCTCTATTTTTGTAATTTGGACTTCTTGGTTTATTTCTTTTAGTAACTGAAAAATCCTAGTTTTGTCATAAATATTGAACAGGTCTGTTATTTAAATTTGAACTTATAGAGTTTTTATTTATAAATGGTGATAATCCCCTTTTTATGATTTTTGAACTGCTCTATCTTTAAAATTCAAACTTCTTATTTTTTTATTAGAAACGGTGAAATAACCACTTCAAAGTGCTCTGTTATTTTTGTACTGCTGTGTTATTTTTGTTTGAACTTCTTATGTTCTTCCCGTCAACAAATTCGAATTTTCCATTTTTTTATACATCGAACTACTGCGTTATTTTATTTTGAACTTCTTGTTTCCATTCTTTAATAACGAGGAAAATCTGAGTTTCTATAATCATCGAACTGCTCCATCTTTTTAATTTGGACTTCTTGGTTTTATTTCTTAGTAGCAGAAAAAAATTCTAGTCTTGTAATAAACATCGAACCACTCTTTGGAAAATAGTATGCTAGTCAGCAATATCAATGAACACGTATAGAGCAGAGAAGCACAATTGATTTAACGAAACATTTCTGAGGATTTTGTAAAGAGTACACTACATTCCCTTTTTTATTAATTTTTGTTTTTGTGTTCGAGAACAAAGAGAACATTCTTTTTCCTGTTAATGTTTTGAAGTGAATTTTATAGACTTAAATTTTGTTTGTGCTCTTTTAAATTTGTTTGTCACTTCATGTTCTAAAAAATCGCAAATCTCCCATGTTTTTCTTTGCATGTTTAAATTATTTGAACTTGCTGAGATACACATAACACACTTGACCTTCTCGAACACAACATTTTGACCTTCACAAATAGAAATTTAAAGCGAAATTTTTGACAGTAGTACAAGACAAACAGAGCAACACCCCACACACTGATGCTCACATGTTGTTTTCCCCTTCTTTTAATATACACATTGAATGGCACACGTCTGCTAGGATGAACTCTCTTTTCTGTCCCAGAGGAACATATGTACGCAAGAGAAAATCTATGGACCGGGGAGCACCCATTTATGACAGCCACGGAGTGTGCTGCATCCACCGTTCGGGCGTCGGAAGAACCAGTATCTTCAGGCGGTATTTTTTCAGAATGCTTGTCCTGAAGAAATATCAAAGGCAGATGATTGACGACGACGATGGCCAAAAGCCGTGGGTCAAGCATGGCCAGGGGGGCTGGTCTTGATGCCTCCCATACCAGATCGACTGCGTGGGGGCAGGGGGCCTTGTTGCTCCGGCGGTGCCTGCTGGTGGCCGGAGTGGCGCGTCGACGGCGGTGGCGTGGAGCTTCACCGAAAGGAGGCACAGAAGGAGGGGCCACGCGCCTCGCTGGATATCAAGCCGGCCGCCGACGAGGGGATCCCGTCTAGGAGGTGCGGGCGGCAGTTGGTGGTCGTCTTCCACGACGGCGGCGGCGGTTGGAGGCGATGGGGAGCCGAGGCGGCGGCGGGTGGACCCGATGTGGAGCAGCAGCGGAGGGAGGGAGGCTGGCCTCGCGCTGGGAGGAGGCCTCGTGCCGGGAGGAGGCGGGGGCGGCGGCTCGCCGGAAGGAGGCGTGGGCGGCGGCGCCGGGAGGAGGCGGGGGCGGCGGCTCGCCGGAAGGAGGCGTGGGCAGCGGCGCCGGGAGGAGGCGGGGTCAGCGGCGGGGTGGTACTGGCGTCGGGGTGGAGGTGGTCGAGAGCCGGGACGGCAGCGTGTCGGGTGGAGGTGGTGGGATGGTGCGGTGGCGGTGGTCCGGAGCCGGGCCAGCGGCGCGTCGGTGACTGCCGGGGATGAGAGTTTGGGCTGGGACATGGGAGATCGGGAGGAGATTAGGGATCGGGGGAAGGTGAAGGACAGGTGCGGTCGTGGGATGGGCCTTTTTTTTGCGAGTTCGTGAGTTTGGGAATATGTCTGTCGACCCTATATAGGACGCGCTAGGATGAGAATATTATTCTAATCCTGGGATTAGAATAATGCTTATATATATATATATATATATATATATATATATATATATATATATATATATATATATATATATATATATATATAATTCTGTTACTGTCGCGCCGATGCGTCCCGAACCGGTACAGAGGGAAAAGAAAAGAAAAAACCTTGCCTTATCTCTAACCCACCCCCACTCCCTGCCCCCAGCACCGGCCGCCGCCCTCCCCCCAGCGCCGGTCTCCCTCCTCCCAGCGACGGTCGCCTCCCTCCCCCCCACCGTCGGCCGCCTCCCTCCCTCCCACCGCCGGCCGCCTCCTTCCCCCACGTCGACCACGATCGCCTAGTGGATGCATGCCGCCTTCTTCCCCGCCGCCGGCCGCCTCTTCCCCATGCTCCGGCCGCCTCCTTCCCTCCCTCCACCGTGCGCTGCCTGCTGGATCCCGCCGTCGAGCGCGTCGGCCGCCCTGGCCACAGCCGTGCCTCGTCCTCCACCGCGGCTACCCCCGCCAGGGTGCTTCCCAGCTCGCCGGATCCGCTGGGCGCAGGCGTTCCTCGCCGCCGTGAGCGTGAGGTCCGGCCGCCGCCTCTGCTCAAAACTCCACGCACACGAGGTCATCCCGGCCGCCGTGTCTTCAGCTGCGGTTCGACAATAAAACCAGCAACAGTCCATGCATCCGTCCTATCTCTTCCCTCTCTACTGCTCTTCTCTCGCAAATTTGTTTTCTCTCTGAACTGCAGCACAAGGGAGGCTAAACGGGCTGCAGATTGGGGATTCGGCTGCCGCTGCGTCCAGCAGTCCAACCCCGTCGCCCCAGGCCGTCGAGCGACCTGTCGGGCTGTACTCTCCAACCGCCCCATGTTCGTGTCTCCTCTCTCTCACCCATACTTGCAGCATATATGCCATGGATTTTGTGAATGGAAAAAAATCCCTCTGTAATTCTCTCGATTCCAATAATTATTTCAGATTGTGATAGGCATGCATTTGAATTTTGGTAAGCACGTGTGCTCTGCTGCCCATAACCTCTTTGTTGTTATGTTTCTGAGAATTGGACAATCTTTTTAGTTTTATTTTTACAATAGCTAGACATAGCTAAGTATATATTGATGCATCCAGAGGTACTAATGTATTAAATCTTGCAAATTAGGATTTGAACTCCTTTGATAATGATGCTGAAATTTTGATTGAGCATGAACACTGAAATTTTGTCGCGCCTCCACCTCCCAGCCGCCGTGCCTCCACCTCCTTCCCGCTCGTGCAAGCGAGGCGCGACGAGGAAGACGACGGGTACGCCCCCCTACTTCTCCGTGGTGACCAGGACAACGTTGCTGTCCGTGCTCGGCCATAGGCGTGCTCGCTCTTCTTTCTCTCTCGCTCTGTGTGAGGAGCTGTTGCTGCTGGCCCTGGTGGCTGCACTCTGAAGAAGAGTGAATAGAAAGTTGGAGAGAGAATAGAAAAGAAAAGAAAGATAGCGTTGCAGCTTAGAAAGACGGTGTATCTGTTTTCTACAGGAAGTATGTGTGCTTGCGAATTTGGAGCTCGCCCTAACAATAATAAAGAAAAAGTTCAAATTCTGTCAACAGAAAGGTTCATGTATTCAGTTTGCAGGAGTACATGTCCCGCAATGAGCCAGGACAAGGGAGGTTGTTGGCCGCTGTACTTATAAGATCTTAAGTTCCATAGATATTTGTACTGCTACACTTTGAACTGACCAAAAATTGCAGAGTTCTACTTCCTCAAGATAGGAGTGAGCTCGATGGGACACGACCAGACAATGATGTTGGACTAGCAAATTTAGCAAAAAAAAAACTATTTTGTGCTGAAGGAACAACTCGGCTTCGACGGACAAGCAACAACACGAGGTAATGGAAAGCTCCAATGCGCACCTACAATAAATTTTGTGCCGAACGTGTTGTTCTGATGTGCTGTCATGGCAAGCTGCTATGATGTGTTGTTACCATTTATATTCTGTTAAGGACCAGTGTGTTCTTGTTGTCAGTTCTTGTGTGTTCTTGTTGTCAGGTCGTATGTATGTGTGTTGGTAACCACAGTGTGTTCTAATAACGGCGGCGGCAGCCTCGGTGGCGGCAGGCAAGCATCTGCATCTGTATCGGCAGGTCGTAGAGGCGGCGGGCGAGGCAGGAGGGGCCGTGGCCAGAATGCGGACATGGACGGCATGACGTTCGTGTCAGCGGCCGACGACACCGTGCACGGCTGCTGCTTGCCGTTGGCCCCCCGCCACCGGGCTCAACGCGTGTGCAGCAAGCCGACCCCTGTATTATTCCATTAGCCCGGGCCCTGAACCAGCTTGGGCGGCAACCAAGCTGTGCCCCATGCTTCTCCTGGAGCTAGAGTACCTCACATCCGGTTGTCCCTCTCCGGCAGGTAACCAACCGTGTTCTAACGACCGTCCACCCTGACGGAGACTTGCTGCATCCTACTAGTGTATGCTTGCTTGCGCTGATGTGTGTTCGTGCCGCTGAAGCTTGCTTGCCTAGTGACTAGAATGCTTCTTGCTCTGCTGTGGGTGCCATGGTTATCTGAACTTTAATTCCGGCTACTATTCTAGTGTGTGCGTACAAGACTGAAATTTTATGCTGCCCGCTTCGTCTATCTAAATGCTACTACATCAGAAGTTCAATTCGGCAGCCTGCTTCAGTTCATGAGTACACTGTATATATCCATGGTGTCATCTTGGTTAAGGATCCATCCAAAAGGGCAGCAATCGATCTTATATTATTATGCTATGTGTTTTCAGGATGAGGGGCGCTGTGGCCATGTACCCCATATGAATGGACAGATGCGTGCTGAGCCGAAGACACATAGGGCACCACTGTGACGCATATCAAGCTGAGTGCGTCTATTTAGTGATTATTCTTGTCATTTTGACCTTGAATTTTTTTCAGTTCACCTTGTATTCTTTTTTCCGTTCATCTTTCAGGTTGAGTGAGCTCCCTTCAGTTCAATGGATTCAACAAAAGAAGAGCATGTTCAGAAGTTTGCCCTTCATGAAAAAAGTGTGAAGTTTTGTCAGTATTTTGTATATTTCATTTGGAAGAGGCTTCATGTGATTTTGTGAAGCTTTATACATAACTATTTTCTGTCATTGCACGTTTAAGGCCCTGCAGTTCATTATATCATACATGTGTGGCCGTTCAGCATGTATTATATGATCAGTTCTTGAAAGAGAAACACATACATAATTCGGTGAAAAATATAAAAGTGCGTGCATTTGGCAGAAAAAATGTTGGTAAGTTCATGGCAAAAAAATCCATAAGTTCACAGATAAATAGTTTCACGGTTACGAAAACCCTTTTTTTTTTTAAATAGAAAAGAAAGAAATGAGAGACATTACAGAAGAATTGGGGAGGTTCGGGTACAAGGAATCCAGAAAGTTCAAAATTAAGAAAGCGAAAAGTTCGAAACCATGAAAAAGAGAGGTCCGGAATAAAGAGAACATTACGGAAACATAAAAAAATATCAACAAGAAAAAGTTCAAGTTGCAAAAAGAGACAAGTCCAGAACTTCGTTGCAAACATGTTCGAGTTTGAAGAAAACAGAAAAGAAAACAAACATAGCATTTTATTATTTTAAATTCAATCAATTCAACTAGATAAACCAATCCAGTCCGGAGCTAACTACATCATCAGTTCGGACGGAGAAAGCAAATTTAAAATTAAAACCCGAAAAAGGTTGACTTCTATAAGTCAACATTATCAAACCGTTGAAAAAATAAATTAAAATGTTGAGTTAAAAAAAAACACAAAACATTTTCTTTTTGAAAAAAAAAGTGATTCAGTTCAACTATATAAATCATGCAAGTTCGGGGACGATGATACCGTAAACCGTTGAAAAGTTACGAGGAAAACCGTACGGAAAAAACAGAGTAAAGTCCAGTATGTGAAAACACGCTCAGTACAAACCCACACGGAGATCAGTTCGAGTACTCTGTTTTCGGTACGTAAAAAATAGCACGACCGGTCTTACCGTATTCAAAATTACTTTATGAAAAATACCTCAGTACAACTACACACATAGATCAGTACGAGTACTTTGTTTTGCGGACGGAAAAATAGCACGATGGGTCTCACCGTATTCAAAATTAATCTTAAACGGTTGCGAATTTGAGAAAACGTTCAACTCATTTTTGATAGCTTTCCAAAGATATATTATTTGTTCAAAATTACTTAAAAACGGATAGGAATTAGAGAAAACTTTCTATATGAAAAAGTTTCACATTTCCGATAGCTTTCCAATGGTATATCATTTGCCCAATTCCGATAAAGTTTGCGAAAATTACGGCCAGAAAACGTTTTTAGCCATTTTCGAAATTGACAAAAAACCGTAAAGAATTGGGAGAAACAATCTATACATAATAGTTTCGCGTTTGTTCAGGCTTTCCAACGCCATATCATTTGCTGCATTCGGACAAACCGTTGAGAAATTAACTCGAAAATACGAACTCGGAGGAACTTTGACCGTTTTCTAAATTACTCTTAAACTGTTCAAAATTAGAAAGAACTTTCTATATGAAAAAGAAGCACATTTTCATAAGCTTTCCAACGCCATATCATTTGCCTCGATCGGATTAGCCATTTAGAAATGGGCTCGAAAATACGAATTCGGCTGTTCGGTTTAAGAAATTCTATAATTTTTCAAATTACTCTTTAACCATCGGGAATTAGGGAAAACTTTCTACATGTGGAATGAGCGGATTTGCAGCAGCTTTCCAACGCCATATTATTTGCCTCATTCCGATAAACGGTTTAGAAATGGGCTCGTAATACGATTCACATTTTTTGTATGAAGAAAAAACGGTTTTCAAAACTGCTCTTAAACCGTTTAGATTTTGCCAAAAATTTAACTTAGATCATGATACTCGTGTCCACAGCTTTCTAACGGTATATTGCAAGCCCCATTTGGACAATGTTCGCGAAAGTTCAACCTAGCACAGAGAGAAGTTCAACTACTACTGCGGGGACAGGTCAGGTAGTTATCAGAATATATATATAACCCTGCCGCGGATAACTTCCGTTGGCTCCCTTTCGAAACTTTCATTAAAAATTTGGTATTTTTCAAATATTATGTTAATAAACTGTTAAGTATATACTAAAACTATTTGTTCATACAAATTGGAATGCAAAAGAAAAATGGTTGTGCTTAAATTCCTAAATTGCTTAAGTTGTAGCAGCAGCGTTTCAGTAGACACGGCACGCTGCAAACATGTTTCACTGGCAGCGTTCAGTTCCCACGAACGCTCGTAGTAAGGGCTTTAGCAGCGTCAAGTCGTCGGGAAACGCTGCTAAATAATTTATTGTATTACAGCAGCGTTTTAAATACTTAGGCGTTGGAACTTTATTTATTATATTTTATTACATGTTAGCAGCGTTTCCTATGGCCGGCACGCTGCCAACGTGGAACATACAAACAGTCACATCTCCCCCGCGCTATAAACTTCCCGCTCGCTCTCACTTCACTTCCTCTCTCACTTCGCTCTCTCCCTCCCGGCGTCTCTCTCCCTCCCCCGTCGCGCTCGATCTCGATCTCTCTCCGTCGATCGCCGAAGACGCCCCGGCCCCTACCCCGCCGCTGCGCCGACGCATCTAGCGCGGTGTATCGACGGCCGGCACGCGCGCAGCTGTCGATACGCACAAGTGCGCAGCCGTGCCCTTCGACGCCCCTCGATCCCCACCGACGCCGACGCCGTCCCTCCCCGCCGAGGCCAACGCCGCTCCTCCCCACGGACACCGACAACGTATGTGTACGGTGAGAGAAAAATTTGTCACTTATATATTTTCTTTTTTTTGCATTTTTGAACTAGCTATATAGGTTAATTTAGTTCTTATATATTGAATAGGTTAATTAGTACTTCTTATATATGCATGTGTGTGTGTTTGTGAATTGTTGAAAGTAGGAAGAAAATGTCGTATTTTTTAGTAATTAGTTAATTAGTACATTTTTGAAACTAGCTAGGGTTAGATAAAGCTCTTATATATATGCATTGAATTGTTTAATTAATTAGTTCTTACATTGAATTAATAGGTCAATAAGTAGATGTATTTTCCCTAGTTTTTTGTTTGGAATGATGATGTCTAAATAAGTTGAATAGGTTAATTTGTGAATAGGTTGATTTGTATATATAGTAAGTGTGCATTGGTGTCCTTACATTGGTGAATCTAGCACATTGTTTGGAATGATGCACATTTTTGAACTAGCTAGGGTTAATTTGTTCTTACATTTGAATAGGTTAATTTGTATAGTAATAAGTGCATGTGCATTGGTGAATCTAGGAAGAAAATGGAGTATAAATAAGTAGTAATTAATAGAACGATGATGTCTAAATAAGTAGTGTATATATGTAATAGAATAATAGAGCAAATAATTGAATTTTTGGTGGCTAGCTAGCTAGGGCTTCATGAATGCACCTTATATTACACACTTGATTGTAATGGTTTTGAACGCATAAATGGCAGCGGTGTGTCGTAGGTGTGGCGACACCCGGGTTCGCCGGTGCAACCGGGTGGTCCGACAGGGGCTGAGGTGGATGACGACAAACCGTTTCTCCCTAGTGCTACCGGAGGACTTCAACGAGTATATGGTGTGTTCGTAAGAAGGGTTGATTTCATAACGTACCGGTTGAGGTTTCTTACATGCACGCATAGATGTGATGACTTCAAATGTCTGATTTGCCCTATTTTTTTTTCTTAGATTCAGCCTTGCTTTGCGAGGCTGGAGGTCCTCGAGATGCTACACATTCCTGTCGAGCAGCCAACCATGGTTGAGGTCCACCTTGAAACAGAGGAGGGCTTCAACTTCCCCGTTTTAATAAAGAACGAAAGAGATCACACCTTCTTTGGTTGTCCTGGGTGGCGAGGATTGACCAAGACATACGAGTGCGATATCGGGATGAGGATCGACATGTTCATCATTGGCCAAGCTGATCTTCATCTCAGCCTGCGGTCGCCCACTATGCCAGTGCTTTTCCCGTGTAAGTTTGTTATGAATTATACATCACATTCTTTCAAGTAGCTCTAATTTTACTTGCCGTGGGTAACTACTACTCTTGCTTACATATAATTTCGATAGCTTACTGGACCATGCCCGGCTCCGGACCACCGCCACCGCACCATCCCACCACCTCCACCCAACGCGCCGCCGTCCCGGCTCTCGACCACCTCCACCCCGACGCCAGTACCACCCGGCCGCAGACCCCGCCTCCTCCCGGCGCCGCCGCCCACGCCTTCTTCCAGCGAGCCGCCGCCCCCGCCTCCTCCCGACGCGAGGCCGCCCCCGCCTCCTCTGGCGCGAGGCCTCCTCCCGGTATGAGGCCTCCTCCCGGCGCGAGGCCAGCCTCCCTCCCTCCGCTGCTGCTCCACATCGGGTCCACCTGCCGCCGCCTCGGCTCCCCATCGCCTCCAACTGCCGCCGCCGTCGTGGAATACGACCACCAACTGCCGCCCGCACCTCCTGGACGAGATCCCCTCGTCAGCGGCCGGCTCGATATCCAGCGAGGCGCGTGGCCCCTCCTTCTGTGCCTCCTTTCGGTGAAGCTCCACGCCACCGCTGTCGACGCGCCACTCCGGCCACCAGCAGGCACCGCCTTAGGAACAAGCCCCCCTGCCCCCACGCAGTCGATCTGGTATGGGAGGCATCAAGACCAGCCCCCCTGGCCATGCTTGACCCACGGCTTCTGGCGATCGCCGTCGTCAATCATCTGCCTTTGATATTTCTTCAGGACAGGCATTCTGAAAAAATACCGCCTGAAGATACTGGTTCTTCCGACGCCCGAACAGTGGATGCAGCACACTCCGTGGCTGTCAAAAATGGGTGCTCCCTGGTCCATAGATTTTCTCTTGCGTACATGTGTTCCTCTGGGACAGAAAAGAGAGAAGTTCATCCTAGCAGACGTGTGCCGTTCAATGTGTATATTAAAAGAAGGGGAAAACAACATGTGAGCATCAGTGTGTGGGGTGTTGCCATGTTTGTCTTGTACTACTGTGCAAAAATTTCGCTTTAAATTTCTATTTGTGAAGGTCAAAATGTTGTGTTCGAGAAGGTCAAGTGTGTTATGTGTATCTCAGCAAGTTCAAATAATTTAAACATGCAAAGAAAAACATGGGAGATTTGCGATTTTTTAGAACATGAAGTGACAAACAAATTTAAAAGAGCACAAACAAGATTTAAGTCTATAAAATTCACTTCAAAACATTAACAGGAAAAAGAATGTTCTCTTTGTTCTCGAACACAAAAAAAAATTAATAAAAAAGGGAATGTAGTGTACTCTTTACAAAATCCTCAGAAATGTTTCGTTAAATCAATTGAGCTTCTCTGCTCTATACGTGTTCATTGATATTGCCGACTAGCATACTATTTTTCAAAGAGTGGTTCGATGTTTATTACAAGACTAGAATTTTTTTCTGCTACTAAGAAATAAAACCAAGAAGTCCAAATTAAAAAGATGGAGCAGTTTGATGATTATAGAAACTCAGATTTTCCTCGTTATTAAAAAATGGAAACAAGAAGTTCAAAATAAAATAACACAGTAGTTCGATGTATAAAAAATGGAAAATCCGAATCTGTTGACGGGAAGAACATAAGAAGTTCAAACAAAAATAACACAGCAGTACAAAAATAACAGAGCACTTTGAAGTGGATATTTCACCGATCCATGGGCGGAATTCCAACAAATGGTATCTGAGCTAGGTCGATTGAAGCTGCGCTTGCCCCGGGGTTGCGACCCGACTAGCGCCTCGGGGCGGGCAATATAGTCGTTGGGTGGTGCAGCGACAAGGAGGATCAGGCGATTGTCGTTCGGTGGAGCGACATGGAGGGAGGCGACAGGCTGTCGTCGGCAAGGCGGTGGAAGGTGATCGTTGATGGGAGCGGTGGTGCCAAGGTGTGGTGCCGGCAAGTCGTCAAGATCGTCGTCCGAAGGAGTACAAGGAGTCGTGTGTGTTAGCACAGTCTATCATCGTCGCGTCAGTGAGTCGTCGTCGTCATGTCCAAGTGCTTGTCTATGTGAGGAGGCGTTGAAGATGAAGCGTATCCAAGTCGTCTATGTGTCTCGACGGGAGAATCAAGTTCAACTATGTGGGGGCGGTAAACCAGTGAAGGTGAGTCTCTTCAATGAGGCCATGTCTCTACATGAGGCTGGAGTGGGCGGTGTAGTCCACGGGGTGGGGTGATCCACAAGGAGTCGGCATGTATCTCGCTAGGGTGGATGGTGAAGTCCACCGGGTGGTATATTCCACAGGTTACTAGCGAGGCTGGGTAGTCCAAGGCATATTTGAATTGATCCGTAAATTCGCCAAGTCGAAATTGGAGGGGAGATTGTTGCAAACAACCAAGCCAACAATTTGACTTGTCGTGGTGCGAGCATGAGAGTCGACAAGGGGTCAATCGTCAACAAGCCAAGACCAGAGAAGCATGGAAGACAAAGCGTCAAGATTAGGGAGAGATTGTTAGTAATAATCTTGAGTTTATAGTGCATGTGTTAGTGGAGTACTAGCACGTGCATGTACAAGTTAGCTGGCTGCCGTGTAGTAGTATTAGTTGGTTTGCATGTCGTGGTGTTGGTCTTAGTCCGGCTGGAAAACGTAGCCGTATCCTAATAGGATTTATTAGGAGAGTCCGGTTAGGAATTGTATCCTGATGCGTGTCTTCGTGTACGAGTAAGTTTAGGTGGTTTTTGGTCGGCTGCTGTTATATATAGGACAGCCAGGAACGTGAAGTTGTAACATCGGGAGAAAAGGAGAAAATAAAAAGAGAGAAATTAATGGTACGAGACGTACCCTCGGCTATCAGTTGTGCGCGCTTGTTCTTCGTGATTTGATGTGATCGATCCATGGGCGGAATTCCAACATGCAAGGACAACT
Source organism: Elymus sibiricus (assembly GCA_039707655.1). Classification (NCBI taxonomy): domain Eukaryota; kingdom Viridiplantae; phylum Streptophyta; class Magnoliopsida; order Poales; family Poaceae; genus Elymus; species Elymus sibiricus. Next base: position 3,804,076 of record CM077674.1, on the reverse strand, counting down.
ACTCTCGTGGGTGCAAATCCTGCTGCACCTCTTACTGTAAGTGCCACTGCGACGAGCAATGACTTTCTCCGCTCTACATCGTTGGCACGTAACTAAGGATTCTGTTACTCACTCGGGGGCTCACTGAGGACCCACATGTCAGTGTAATTTTCTTCATCAAATAATCATAGGAGGGCCTATATATATCTCTTTCTCTGTGTGTGTGCGCGCGCGCGCGTGTGTGCCACCTTTTCTACTTTCCCGTTAGCGTCGATCGATTTTTGCGCCGTGTTTGTAATTTCTTATTTCGATAATAGTTGGATTACTGAAAGAAAAAATATCATATTCCTTTTGCTTATTTATTTGGTGTATAATTAAATTCTACTGCTTCAATATGCAATCTATAGAATCTATATCTGTCTGTCATGCCCCTCCAAATAAGTTTTTGGTGATCATCTTTATACACCTACCTAGTATGTCATGACCAAATCTTAGTCTTACATACCTTTTTCATCCACATCGTGGCTTGGACAAAATCGAACCAGGCAGCCCAAAAATCAACTAAGATAGAAGAATGTGTTCCCTATATCGTAAGCAAGACATTTACAATTGATTTTGGTTATAGGGATGCCTAATGATACCATTCATACTTAAGAGATTAGGACGTAGTCTTAATCGGAACGACATATATTTTAAATTTATTTTGAAATTATTATTTCTAAAATTCCCATATTTACTGTTCGCAGTATATTTCTAAAATCTTACCTGATTTGAATTTTATTATTTTTATAGTTAATAAACTTTTCCCATTTTATTTGTTTAATGTATTCTTACAAATCTTCAAATAATTTTAAAATGGGTTCTTATATATTATTTTTAAATAATATTTTTGTTAAATGGATTGCTACATGTATGAAACCATTGCCACATGGATCAATGCACTTTGAGTGGAGTATGGGAGGGGGTAGAGACGAGGGACGTACCCAGGTGTAGCTAATAGGGATGTACATGAAAACCTATCCAAGTTATCCTCCTTGATATAAATCCTGTGTATGTAGCGTATGACAATCCTGTTGTGCTCAAAATGGAAAATTTGTATCATTTAGTACACCGGGTCATTTTCATTCTAGATCCGTCGGTGAAGAAGCTTGTCAATCCATCCAGGTTTGGATGTTAAGTGCCACAACTTGAAGATGCTCTTGATCTTAAATCGTCAGATTTAGCATTGATTGGTACTTAGCCAGATTCGCTGACCCCTAAAAGAACTCATCAAAACTTCATTAAGCTCAAGGCGTTGACACACTTTAATAATCTCTACTCCTAATGGACGACTTGGTAGTCTCGCCTCACATCTCATCACTCCCCACGACTCCTATATTTCGCCCGTGAGTTTATTTCACGCCCATTTTCACAGCGGCCAACTTGGACCGGCCCGTTAACTCGTCTATTCTAGGGTTCACCGCCCCTGCCGGCCCGCGTCATCCTGCTCCGCTGCTACCCCTCCCTCCGCCTGCCTCCTACGCCTCTGCCTCCGCCGCCCCCGTCTTCCTCCTACGCGACCCCTGCCCGATCTGGATCTAGATGAGGCGTTGCCTCCCCTCCGTCTCATCGTGTCCCTTGTGCCAGCCATGGAAGAGAGGATGGAGAGCAAGGAGGAGCCCGATGGCGATGTGCTGATGCTGGCCGGTAGAGGCATGGTCCGCGTGTGAATCAAGGGGTCCCTGCATCTAGCCATCTACCCGCGACCCGCGCATGACCGTTGCTGCTGCGACCTTTGTCCATGTCGTGAGCTCCGAGGAGTCCGGCGGCGCTGTCACGTCAGCCTCTCTCCACGAGGTCATGGCGCTTAACAGGCCCTCACTCCTCGGCTCCGCCTGCGAGAGGTCGTTGACACCATCGTCAGGTGCCGCTTTGAGGCCGGTTGAAGCTGCCGCCAAGGAGGCCATCTTGAGGCAGATGCTGCAGGCACTGCTGACGTGCCTGCGCTCCCCTGCACTTGGTGACCAACACATCTGCTCGGTCGTGAACATGTGCTTCGTGTCAATGTGTCGTACAGGTCGCCGCCAAGGGTGAGCTCGTGCAGTGGTTCAGGTTTAGATGTGCATCACATAAGGGCAGCTACAGTTTCTTTCATAAAGCTATTTGATGTGAGTGCATTGCATATTGAAGTAAACTGGATGGGGGAATCTTGAGTTCCTCCATGAAGTTATATTACTTTGATAAGAAAAATGCAGGAAAACCATATAAAGTACTCTGGTGAGTCTATCTCAATTGAGCTAGTACTCGAATTATAGCAATTCCAGGCTTTTTTCTACGACTGCAATTGGGTCGGTTTATTAGTTTGAAGTGATTTTAAGTGACAACCTGCTACTTTTTCTGCTTTCTTCATTTATATGAAGATCAAATTTGGAGAATTTGAACTGGTACTGAATTCAAATGAAGTCTAAGGTCTCTATCTAATATACTTTGTGCAAGTTTTGTACAAAAGAAGGAGGTCGTCAGTCGTCACCACACCGGCCACTACAGCAGGAACTGAGCCGCCGTCACCGCCCTGGGGATGTCGGCATGTATGATGAGCTGTCGTCGCCCACCACCCTGAGGATGTTGGCCTGGACAACGAGGTGCCGTCGCCCAAGGTGTAGTGCACAGGTCGACGCCATCCTGGGAAGGCATCTATTCCTTCCTTTACTTCACTTCTGGATTGATACTCAGCGCCCAGGTTCAAAAATGCTCCCTGCTGTTGGCAATTACAATTGGAATATATCAATTGCATGCACCTTGAGTAAAACAAAAGTAGCAGGCATATGCCATCTATTTGCTGAGCTACATCATTAGCTTGAACAGATTGTCATTTGTGCTAATGCATCTTGTGCAATTTTTAAGCTGCATACTTAATGCTATTACCTGTTATGTGGTAATCTTCTCACTTGGTCATAATCAGCAATCTGGATTATAGTATTTAAGATTGGCATATTAAATATCTAACATGACTTTATTGATTTTGTTAGCTGAAATTCGGAACTTTGGCTGCTGGCGTTTGCGATACTCGGAGAGATGCTAAACTACTTTAAGTCTTGGTGGGGCTTATCCCGGGCTCTATCTTTTTACATGTCCTGCAAGATTTGTTCGACCATTGAAAAATCTGGTAGCCTACCTCATGGAGAGCCACGTATATTGAGCTTATTCGACCATTTGAACAGGTCCCCTTTGATTAATCCCGTCATCCTTCCATTAGTTCACATGCCACTAATATTATGAGAACTGATTTTTTAAGTATATGTTATAGGCATTTATGGCGACACTATGCCCTGGGGATGGTGGGAGAATAAAAGATGTTTCCTGCAACTCATGAAGAAATTCACCCTACCGCCATTCTCAGTGTAGTTGTGAATCTGACTCCTTCGTCTGATCACAACCAAAGTCCTTGGAATGTATAGTCTTGTATTGCATAATGATTGAATAAGGGTGAGGCCCTCACTTTCTTTTGGGCTGACTAATCATCCTGCCTATTCTCTAGATGGCAAAGCAAACTATGGTCTTTTGTGGCCAAGCTTTAAAATTTCGTACAGATGTCAAGGCATTCCATCTACAAGTTTGTTTTGCGTTTTCCATATTCAAATGACCAGTTATCGTTCATGAATTTTCTTTGTTTTATTTTTTATATATGTATTATACTCACTTAGTCAGCTTTATATGCTTCTTAAGGAATCCCTAATTTGTACCGCCTACATACATGATACATCTACAGCCTTGGCTTTGTGAATTCGTAGCAGACAGTTAACAGATTCACTAGGAGGAGCTATAATTTGGCAGGTTATTACTCCAGTGTATGACGTAATATTTGGTCATGTATTCATGCCAATTGTATCTCATCTAGGCCCCAGCAGAATTCTAAAGCCTTCAATTTTTTCTTGGAATATATGAACTACTCCCTCCGTACGTAAATAAGTGGCATGGTTTTAGTTCAAATTTGCTTGTTTCCGAACGGAGGGAGTAGTTGGTAAAAGTAGGTAGAGTAAAACTCACTCGGACTTGGTAGAGTAAAAATACGTAGAGTAATTTAGGCTAAAAAGACCCAACTTGGGAGCTCCTCAAGTGGCTTCTTGTTCAAATACAAAATTAAGTTTTGTCGGGATTTCCATCTATTGTTGTTACTTGTGGGCAAGTTGGAGGATTAACATTTTCCATGGATGACTAGAAGGCTCATCTATTTATAAATAAGAATCTGCCATGAAAGAGCTAAAAAAACAAAATTAAGCATGAACACATAGCCTTCACTCCCCGCTCTACCATTATGATGTCATCTGTCTGTCTCTCGTTACAACAGGATGGGTTTCCAAGCAACTCGATTAATTTTTCTCTTGCTTACACTTCTTCTGCCCCCTCCCACTTCTCTACATACACAATTAACACCACTTGATGGAAACGATGTCTCCTTATACATTGTATTTCTTGGCTTGCAGAAGCTAAGGGGGAGGCCAACATTGGCAACAGAGAAGGCAGAGAAGGGTTGTCGGATAGTGCGTCAGCATGGATGGTGTTTGCCAAGTTCTTCGAGGATTTGAAGCTGTCGAAGTGATCAAATAAATAAGATAGCAACGAGACTCGTCATGGATTGTATGATCTTAAAGGTTTGTGTCAATTCCTTCTCTAAACTATTCCTTATGTCGTTACATGCTCATATAGGTTGTGGTGATAGTAGTTTTTTTTCTTTGAAAATGATGTGATGATAGTAGTTATGGTATGCAGATTTGTTGCTTCAGTAAAATATATTCTTGAAATGATGTGGCATATCTAGCTGTGCTTCCAAAATACAAACTGAAGTTGTAAGAAGTAAGAACTACAAGCATTCCTGAGAGTGAGATATGGTTTATATACGCAAACATTTCTCTTTTTTAATCGCCTTACAAGGATATCTCTGTTATGATTTATCACAATACTGTAGAAAATAGTATATTGCGTCAATTTATAACTAACAGCGCCGCCAAGGATCTCACCGCCGCCGTAGCCAGCTGTGTATCTGTGCTAACCCGCGCCTGGGCCTCCACCATGTCCGGTCTCGAGGTGGCGCGCACGGTGGCCGAGGCCGTGGGCAGCACCGTGGCCGCATCAGCCTTTGTCTTCCTCGAGGTGGCCGTCCTCGCTGATGCCACCGGCTCCTCCGCCGTGGCGTTGGAGTCCTCCTCGTCCACGGCGAGACTAGCGCTGGTGGCCATCAAGAGGCCAACCGCCGCCAGCAAGGATGCGTACAGGGACGCGGCGCGGCTGCAGGCGCTAAAGCAGTGCACCGGGAGATCAAGAGCGAGAAGGTGTTCAGGAGCCTCGTTCCCACCAAGGTCTCTCTGCACAACGTCCACACGCCAATTTAGTTTCGTATTGCTACACACACAATTACTCAAAGAGATCTCACGGTGAAAGGATTGCTGCAATAAGACTTGCTTGCTGGCAAAGATTAAAATAACTAGGACTTCCATCGAACAATATGTGTGTGATGGATCTTTTCAACTCTGCTTCCTATTCAATGAGGTGCATATTTCGTGGGATAACCTCTTGTTTTGATTTTGTTTTCTTTCTGTGGATTTCAGGATAGGAGGGCAGCTTCGCCGGGGAGTGTGTGTGTGTGTGTGGGGGGGGGGGGGGGGGGGGGTTCAACGAGCAAAGGTGATGTTGTACTGCCTATTTTTGTGTAGTTTGTTTCAGAGAAGTCGCACTGATTTCTCTGGCAGGCTTCAGTAAGACTGATCTAGAACTGTTTTTTTTAACATGAAAGGATTTTATTCATCTAGCAATATTTTACACAGATAAGTGTGGAGGGACTCACACTAAACAATGGGAGAACATCTCTCCCTGGACATTGACCTGAACCTGAAGACAGGCACCTAACAGCTAGAGATCTAGACTGAATTTTGAGAGCTAACTGGGCCTGATGATGAGCTTTTACATTGAAGCACCTGTTAACATGAGCTATTCTGGTTGGATGGAAAATCGTGGACTGTTGAATAGCTGCAAGAAGTGGTCTGATGACCCAATCACCAACAATGTTGAAGATGGATGTAGTTGCCCCTTCTGAAGCCAATATCGTGGAATATGTGAAAAAAGTTGGTTCCTTTATGCAAAGCTTTTTAGCCAACATGGTCGCTAGAAGCACGCCAAAAGTTTCTTCTTGAAGAGGAGATGCTGCTGGTGGGGATAGGGCTGAAACATGCAACTGTTTGAAGTGTTGATTGATATTAGTTCTGATGATGATTCCTATGCCCGCTGGTGCTGAATCCATGTCCCTTTCAATCTTCCAAGCCGCGTCACAGAAAATGGCAGTACCTGCAACAGAAGATGGGTCTTGTGTCGCCAGCTGCTGTACTACGGAGCAGGTAGAGCGGTGATCTTCAAAGGACTCCATATTGTCAAATTTAGCACCTTGCATAATTGCATTAGCAACTGGAAATATCTGGGAGGGTTTGTAGAATTTCCTGCCAAAAAGAGCATCGTTTTTTTTCTTTCCATAAGCACCACAAGAAAGTATATAAACTGGTGAGGCTCATATGGGGATGTTGAGATGAAAGTAAGGCCTGAATCATTTGGGCAACAGAGTGATTATTTGCAGCAATGGCCTCAGTTTTGAGGAACCAAGGAGACGAGAACCAAGAAGCTTTTGAGAAAGGACAAAGGAAAAACATGTGCATTTCGTCCTCTAAGCTGTCACATCTAGAACACTCTTCATCAATATGTTTGGAAAATTTACTTGCACTCTTACCAGTGGGTAGCGCTCGACGAAGAAGTATCCAAGCGAAAGTTTGAACCCTTGGCACTATGTGTTTTTCTTGCCATACCTGATTAAGAAGATTAACAATCTGTGGAGGCACAACTTTTGGTCTCTGGTTTGCAGGCATCACAAGATTAGTAGACCAGTGTTTGTAGGCACTTTTCGAAGAGCATTCGCTTGTAGGTGTTAGTTTCCAAACAAAAAACACCCCGCCTCGGAGCATTAACAATAGGGGTTTGCACAATAGCATGAGCCGTTTGTGGCGTGAACAAAGAATTGACCAGTTCAACATTCCAAGTTTTCTGGTTGGAGATCCAAAGGTCCTTAACAATAGCTGGGTAAGCAAAAGGACGTTGTTGGATAATCAAATTATCAAATTATCATGTTGCAGAAGGATGGGGATATCGATGAAGATGTGAACCATCGAATTAAAGCCGGATGGATGAAGTGGCGCCAAGCTTCTAGCATTCTCTGTGACAAGAGGGTGCCGCAAAAGCTAAAAGGCAAGTTCTATAGGACGGCGGTTCGACCCGCAATGTTGTATGGCGCTGAGTGTTGGCCGACTAAAAGGCGACATGTGCAACAGTTAGGTGTGGCGGAGATGCGCATGTTGAGATGGATGTGTGGCCACACAAGGAAGGACCGAATCCGGAATGATGATATACGAGATAGAGTTGGGGTAGCGCCAATTGAAGAGAAACTTGTCCAACATCGTCTGAGATGGTTTGGACATATTCAGCGCAGGCCTCCAGAAGCCCCAGTACATAGCGGACGGCTAAAGCGTGCTGATAATGTCAAAAGAGGCCGGGGTAGACCGAACTTGACATGGGAAGAGTCCGTAAAGAGAGACCTGAAGGATTGGAGCATCACCAAAGAACTAGCCATGGACAGGGGTGCGTGGAAGCTTGCTATCCATGTGCCAGAACCATGAGTTGGTCGCGAGATCTTATGGGTTTCACCTCTAGCCTACCCCAACTTGTTTGGGACTAAAGGCTTTGTTGTTGTTGTTGTTGTTGTTGAGAGAACCAAGGGGAACTCCAAATGGACAATGCCAACATTGCATAGTTGTATGTCATGGAGTGGTATGATGTTTCCGAATATGTTGATCTCACGAGGTAATAAATTTTATAGAATTATACTTAGCATACTTAGAATCAAAAGTTATATCATGTATGTGTTCAAGAACTATGTTCAAAATCATGTTGTTGGTTTCTTAAATTTCTAAGCTGAAGCACTTTTTTGGTAATTGTTGGGGAAATATTTGGTTATGCTTGATTTTCGTCTTTCTTACGCCTTTGGTCATCGCAGTAATATATATTTTGTGGTAATGCATGGAGATTCACCTATGATCAAGTAATTCTTCATTTGTCGACGAAATTGCTAAATTCGGCCCGTAGCAACGCACGGGCGTTCTACTAGTAGTATATAGTACACAAGTACGTACGACGATACTTGCATGCATGTTACTACAGCTAGCCTCTGTTCTCCCACGCAATTACGAACGAGTGCATGCACATCAAATTGAGATCCATCCATCCCAAAGTACTGTATATGTATGTAAAGCAGGTGTATATATATGTATATAAAGAAGGGACTTGTTTGCTACTCTTCAGGTCAGCTAGAGAAATCATATCTAGTAGTATTATAGCCCTACAACCGAAGGAGAGTTGCCTGATGACAAGGTGTACTCTGTAAGAACAGGCGATGGTGATCAAGTGTATTGCAGGGAAGACCATAGTATTGACGATGTAGGAAGGACAGGATACTATTTAATGCGTTGTTATAATAATCACATGGGGCGGGAACATTGTAATTCTGCCAGGTGGCTTTACCCTCCGGACTTCTAGCTCACATACGACCCTGGCCTCTCGCCCATCTTGCTAACAAACTCACACATAACTCTTTGTCATCTTTTATATCTTATTATACATCGTTTTGTCGAATTTTACTCATCCATTGTATGATATTTCAGCTTTTATAATATCTTATTATACATCATTTTGTCGAATTTTACTCATCCATTGTATGATATTTCAACTTTTATAAATCTTAGTCAATTGAGACTTAAACTGTAATATAACATGCAGGGGAAGAGCCGATATTTGGCATGAGACTTAAACTGTAATATTATTTATTCGAACCTCACCTTGATACTCCCTAGTGCTAGATACATCCATTTGAGCGACAAGTATTTCGGGATAGAGGGAGTACTAAACACTTTATAGAAAAAGAAACTTCTAAGTATCGAGCGCGGTTTATTATGGACTCAGTTAAGCTGGACTCAGGTGCAACTCCTCGTTGTGTGAGTTGTGACGACTCAGTCTAGCTTGTTATGTATGGCAGTTTGGCTTTACACTAGTAGAAAAACCCCTTATAGGATTTTGCTACTAGCAGCGTGTCACGAAAACAGAACACTGCAACTATATTTGAAAATTACCAGCAGTGTCTGCCCATAGAGCAAACGCCGCAGAAGCCGGAGGACTAGCAGCGTGCGCTGATACGAAACGCTGCAAGTGTGGTGCATCATGCTGTATGTATGGAACATCGCAGGTAGTTGCAGTACTGGCAGCGTTCGATTTATACCAGAATGCTGCTAAGATTAGTTTGTGTAAAAGATATGTTTAATTTATATTTATATTTAAAAACCCTTGTTACAATAAGTTGTTGTGTTCTAATTTTGTATCACACACTAAAACTATCTGTTCATACAAGCTGGAAGGCAAAAGAAAAAACAAATAATTAATGATTGAACTCCTAAAATACATAAAACATACCAGCAGCGTCTGGCCGAAAGCAAACGTGGCTAGTGCGAGCTCTTGCAGCGTTTCCTTGCCTGCCGAACGGTGCAAAGGTTTTTATTATATTATAAGTGACTTTCATATTTCAGACCAACCTAAAATAAATCTATAATTGGATATGTAAAAGTAAAGTGGTGCAAACTACGTCTATAATTTTTTTTAACCATATGAATGACAACACTCTACCAGCTCGATCTATCTGTCAAACCTGCCGGACACTTTCAATGATATGCAATCATAAAATTTTGTCATACGTGTTTGAAATATCCCATAAAAATTAGATATTTTTGAACTATTATGCTGATAATCTATACTAAAACTATTTGTTCATACAATTTGGAAGGCAAAAGACAAATAGTTTAGCTTAAACTCCTAAAATATAGAAATAATGCCAGCAGCGTTTGCGGGCAGAGAAACGCCGCTAGTGTCCACATTAGCAGCATTCTAAGTCGATCAGACGCTGCTAAACTACTTATTATACTTCGTCTACAAAATTGGATATGTAAATCCATAATTGGATATGTAAATGTTAAATGGTGCATATTACGTCTATAAAATTTGTTGTCGTCGTATGATCGTCAACATGCACGTGTACTGCTGCCAATATATATATATATATATATATATATATATATATATATATATATATATAAACACTATTCTGATCACGGGATGAGAATAATATTCTGATAACTACCTGACCTGTCCCAGCAGTAGTAGTTGAACTTCCCTCAGTGCTAGGTTGAACTTCCACGAACATTGTCCAAATGGGGCTTGCGGTATACCGTTAGAAAGCTGTGTACACGAGTATCATGATCTAAGTTAGATTTTTGGCAAAATCTAAACGGTTTAAGAGCAGTTTTGAAAACTGTTTTTTCTTCATACAAAAAACGTGAATCGTATTTTCGAGCCCATTTCTAAACCGTTTATTGGAATGAGGCAAATAATATGGCGTTGGAAAGCTACTGCAAATTCTCTCATTCCACATATAGAAAGTTTTCCCTAATACCCGATGGTTAAAGAGTAATTTGAAAAATCGTAGAATTTCTCGAATCGAACAGCCGAATTCGTATTTTCGAGCTCATTTCTAAATGGCTAATCCGATTAAGTTAAATGATATGGCATTGGAAAGCTTATAAAAATGCGCTTCTTTTTCATATAGAATGTTTTTTCTAATTTTGAACGGTTTAAGAGTAATTTAGAAAACGGTCAAAGTTCCTCCGAGTTCGTATTTTCGAGTTAATTTCTCAATGCTTTGTCGGAATGCAGCAAATAATATGGCGTTGGAAAGACTGAACAAACGTGAAACTTTTATGTATAGATTGTTTCTCCCAATTCTTTACGGTTTTTTGTCAATTTCGAAAATGGCTAAAAACGTTTTTTGGCCGTAATTTTCGTAAATTTTATCGGAATTGGGCAAGTTATATACCACTGGAAAGCTATCGAAAATGCGAAAAAAATTCATATAAAAAGATTTCTCTAATTCCTAGCCGTTTTTAAGTAATTTTGAAAATGGCGAGATCATGCGTTCTGCCTCCATCGCCAAAACAGAGTCTCCGAAAATGCACTGCATGAAGAGGTTGAACATCTGGGGTAGTTCTGTTTGAACTTCACTCTGTTTTGCATGTGCTGTTTTTTGCCCGTAACTCCCCAACCACTTAACTGAATTGAGCAAATGATATACCGATGGAAAGCTATTGAAAATACGCAAATTTCCCGTGTTGATAATTTTTTTCATAGTCGCGAAGTTTTAAAATATTTTTTTCTAAATACGTAAAAACGTGTTTTAAACGGTATACATGAAACTTCTAAATTTTTATCGGAATGTAGCATATAATATACCGTTGGAAAGCTTATGAATAGGAGCAACTTTTTCAAGGCAAATTCGTTTCCGTTTGAGAGCGGTTATAAAAATGGCAAAAACAACGTCATTTTTGCCTCTTTTTTTATCATGTAATTGAAGCTCGGACGTCTCGCAATATAATTTTTGAACCATGTAGGGAGGAGCACGTGAACTTCTTGCAACAAACCTTTTAGGTCTTTTAGTTTTGTATTCTTTTATTCTCATCTGAAACGCATTCCGTGTAGTAGTTGAACTGCTCGTTGTTTTCACGTTGAACTTCGGTCACGTATTTTCGTTCGTAATTGCTCACCTGTTCGTCGGAGTTGCACAAACGATACACCTTTTCGAAACCTGTTGAAAAGACACACCTTTTTAAACATGTAAATACACGTTGAACCTCTCTCACAAGAATTTTTTAACTTTCTCGAGCCGAGCACTTGAACTTCTAGCAACAAAACTTTTAGCCTTTGCCTTTTCATTCTTTTTTTTTCATACAAAATGCACACAGTGTACTATGTGAACTTCTGGCAGTTATCAATCTGAACTTCTCTCGGTTACGTGAAAATATCTGAGTTTTTTATAGACATTGAACCACTCTACCTTTTTTATTTGAACATCTTTGTGTATTTTCTAGAAATGTGAAAATTGTATTTTTTTAGAAACATCGAACTTCTTCGTTATATCGAATTGAACTTATTGGTTTTATTCTTTAGTAACTGGAAAAATGCGATTTTTTTCAAATAAATATCAAACTGCTTCGCTTTTGATGGAAATATGCCCTAGAGGCAATAATAAAGTTGTTATTATTTTATATTTCCTTGTTCATGATAAATGTTTATTATTCATGCTAGAATTGTATTGACCGGAAACTTAAATACATGTGTGAATACATAAACAAATACCGTGTCCCTAGTGAGCCTCTACTAGACTAGCTCGTTGATCAAAGATGGTTAAGGTTTCCTAACCATAGACATGAGTTGTCATTTGATAACGGGATCACATCATTAGGAGAATGATGTGATGGACAAGACCCATCCGTTAGCTTAGCATATGATCGTTCTGTTTATTGCTACTGCTTTCTTGAATGTCAAATACATGTTCCTCAGACCATGAGATCATGCAACTCCCGGATACCGGAGGAATACCTTGTGTGCTATCAAACGTCACAACGTAACTGGGTGATCATAAAGATGCTCTACAGGTATCTCCGAAGGTGTCCGTTGAGTTGGCATGGATCGAGACTGGGATTTTTCACTCCGAGTTTCGGAGAGGTATCTCTGGGCCCTCTCGGTAATGCACATCATAAGAAGCTTGCAAGCAAAGTGACTAAGGAGTTAGTTACGGAATGATGTATTATGGAACGAGTAAAGAGACTTGCCGGTAACGAGATTGAACTAGGTATGGAGATACCGACGATCGAATCTCGGGCAAGTAACATACCGACGGACAAAGGGAATTACGTATGTTGTCATTGCGGTTCGACCGATAAGATCTTCGTGGAATAGGTAGGAACCAATATGGGCATCCAGGTTCCGCTATTGGTTATTGACCGGAGAGGCGTCTCGGTCATGTCTACATCATTCCCGAACCCGTAGGGTCCGCACGCTTAACGTTCGTTGACGATATAGTGTTATATGAGTTATGTGAATTGGTAACCGAATATTGTTCGGAGTCCCGGATGAGATACCGGACGTCACGAGGAGTCTCGGAATGGTCGAGAGGTAAATATTTATATATGGGAAGTCATATTTTGGGTTCCGGAAAAAAGTGCAGTTTTTTCGGCATTGTACCGGGAAGCTTCCAGAAGGTTCCGGAGGATTCCGGAGGGGTCCGGAAGTCCACAAGTGGGTCCACCACGTCCCAAGGGCTGGCATGGGCTAAGGGGAGGCGCCCTGGCCTTATTGGGCCAGGCGCACCAAGTCCTCAAAAGCCCACGCAGCTAGGGAAGGAAAAAAGGGAGAGTCCTAGTAGGAATAGGATTGGACTTTGGAGTCCAAGTCCACGTGTGTACTATTCACGGTTACTGTTCACGTGGCACTATTCCTTCTACTCCAAGCACCTACACATATATAAATAGAGGAGAGGGGGCGCCCCAAAGGATACACAACATTGTCTTAGCCGTGTGCGGCGCCCCCCTCCACAGTTCCGTCCCTCGGTCATATTTTCGCAGTGCTTGGGCGAAGCCCTGCGGAGATAGCATTACCATCACCGTCACCATGTCGTCATGCTGCCGGAACTCATCCACTACCTCGCCGTCTTGCTGGATCAAGAAGTCGAGGACGTCACCGAGATGAACGTGTGCTGAACGCGGAGGTGCCGTACGTTCGGTACTCGGTCGGTTGGATCGTGAAGTTGTTCGACGACATCAACCGCGTTGTTCTAACGCTTCCGCTTATGGTCTACGAGGGTATGTAGACACACTTCCCCTCTCGTAGCTATGCATCTCCATGGATAGATCTTGCGTGTGCGTAGAAATTTTTTTGTTTTCCATGCAACATTCCCCAACAGTGGCATCATGAGCCAGGTCTATGCGTAGATGATATGCATGAGTAGAACACAAAGAGTTGTGGGCGGTGATCGTCATACTGCTTACCACCAATGTCTTATTTTGATTCGGCGGTATTGTAAGATGAAGCGGCCCGGACTAACCTTACATGTCCACGTACATGAGACCGGTTCCACCGACAGACATGCAACTTGTTTTGCATAAAGGTGGCTGGCGGGTGTCTGTTTCTCCTACTTTAGTTGAATCGAATTTGACTGCGGCCGGTCCTTGTTGAAGGTTAAAACAGCAAACTTGATAAATCACCGTTGTGATCTTGTGCCGTAGGTAAGAACGGTTCTTGCTAGAAGCCCGTAGCAGCACGTAAAACTTGCAACAACAAAGTAGAGGTCGTCTAACTTGTTTTTGCAGGGTATGCTGTGATGTGATATGGTCAAGACACGATGTGATATACGTTGTTGTATGAGATGATCATGTTTTGTAATTTATCGGCAACCGGCAGGAGCCTTATGGTTGTCTCTTTATTGTATGAAATGCAAGCGCCATGTAATTGCTTTACTTTATCGCTATGCGTTAGCAATAGTTGTAGAAGCAATAGTTGGCGTGACGACCACGACGCAACGATGGAGATCAAGGTGTCGAGCCGGTGACGATGGAGATCATGACGATGCTTTGGAGATGGAGATCAAAAGCACAAGATGATGGCCATATCATGTCACATATTTTGATTGCATGTGATGTTTATCCTTTATGCATCTTATTTTGCTTACAACGACGGTAGCATTATAAGATGATCCCTTCACTAAATTTCAAGATAAAAGTGTTCTCCCCGAGTATGCACCGTTGCTAAAGTTCGTTGTTTTGAAGCACCTCGTGATGATCGGGTGTGATAGATTCTACGTTCACATACAACGGGTGTAAGCCAGTTTTACACAAGCATGATACTTGGGTTAAACTTGACGAGCCTAGCATGTACAGACATGGTCTCGGAACACTGGAGACTGAAAGGTCGAACATGAGTCATATAGTAGATATGATCAACATGGAGATGTTCACCATTGATGACTATCCCATCTCACGTGATGATCGGACATGGGCTAGTTGATTTGGATCATGTATCACTTACTTAACTTGAGGGATGTTAATTTAAGTGGGAGTTCATTAGTAATTTGATTAATTGAACTTAATTTATCATGAACTTAGTTTTGATAGTTTTTGCATATCTATGTTGTAGATAAATGGCCCGTGCTACTGTTCCGTTGAATTTTAATGCGTTCCTAGAGAAAGCTAAGTTGAAAGATGATGGTAGCAACTACACGGACTGGGTCCGTAACTTGAGGATTATCCTCATTGCTGCACAGAAGAATTATGTCCTTGATGCACCGCTAGGTGATGGACCTGCTGCAGGAGCTGCTGCAGACGTTGTGAACGCCTGGCAGGCTCGATCTGATGACTACTCGATAGTTCAGTGTGCCATGCTGTACGGCTTAGAACCGGGACTGCAAAAGCGTTTTGAACGCCACGGAGCATATGAGATGTTCCAAGAGCTGAAATTGATATTTCAAGCTAATGCCCGGGTTGAGAGATATGAAGTCTCCAACAAGTTCTTTAGCTGTAAGATGGAGGAGAACAGTTCGGTCAGTGAACACATACTCAGAATGTCTGGGTATGACAACCACTTGACTCAGCTGGGAATTGATCTTCCAGTTGAGAGTGTTATTGACAGAGTTCTTCAGTCACTGCCACCAAGCTATAAAGGCTTCGTGATGAACTATAATATGCAAGGGATGGAGAAGACAATTCCCGAGCTCTTCGCGATGCTGAAATCAGCGGAGGTAGAAATCAAGTGTTGATGGTTAACAAAACCACTAGTTTCAAGAAAAAGGGCAAGGGAAAGAAGGGGAACTTCAAGAAGAACGGCAAGCAAGTTGCCGCTCCCACGAAGAAACCCAAAGCTGGACCCAGGCCTGAAACAGAGTGCTTCTACTGCAAAGGGACTGGTCACTGGAAGCGGAACTGCCCCAAGTATTTGGCGGATAAGAAGGATGGCAAAGTGAGCAAAGGTATATTTGATATACATGTTATTGATGTGTTCCTCACTAATGCTCGCAGTAGCGCCTGGGTATTTGATACTGGTTCGGTTGCTCATATTTGTAACTCAAAACAGGAGCTACGGAATAAGCGAAGATTGGCTAAGGACGAGGTGACGATGCGCGTCGGGAATGGTTCCAAGGTTGATGTGATCGCCGTCGGCACGCTACCTCTACATATACCTTCGGGATTAGTTTTAGACGTCAATAATTGTTATTTGATGCCAGCGTTGAGCATGAACATTATATTTGGATCTTGTTTATTGCGAGACGGTTATTCATTTAAGTCAGAGAATAATGGTTGTTCTATTTATATGAGTAACATCTTTTATGGTCACGCACCTTTTGTGAATGGTCTATTCTTGTTGAATCTCGATCGTAGTGATACACATATTCATAATATTGATGCCAAAAGATGCAAAGTTGATAATGATAGTGCAACATACTTGTGGCACTGCCGTTTAGGTCATATTGGTGTAAAGTGCATGAAGAAACTCCATGAGGATGGACTTTTGAAATCTCTTGATTATGAATCATTTGATACTTGCGAACCATGCCTCATGGGCAAGATGACTAAAACTCCGTTCTCCGGAACAATGGAGCGAGCTACTGATTTGTTGGAAATAATACATACCGATGAATGTTGAAGCACGCGGCGGGTATCGTTATTTTCTAACCTTCACAGATGATTTGAGTAGATATGGGTATATCTACTTGATGAAACACAAGTATGAAACATTTGAAAAGTTCAAAGAATTTCAGAGTGAAGTAGAGAATCATCGTAATAAGAAAATAAAGTTTCTACGATCTGATCGCGGAGGCGAATATTTGAGTTACGATTTTGGCCTTCATTTAAGAAAATGTGGAATTATTTCACAACTCACGCCACCTGGAACACCACAGCATAATGGTGTGTCCGAACGTCGTAACCGTACTTTATTGGACATGGTGCGTTCTATGATGTCTCTTACCGATTTGCCACTATCGTTTTGGGGTTATGCATTAGAGACAGCTGCATTCACGTTAAATAGGGCACCGTCTAAATCCGTTGAGACGACACCGTATGAACTATGGTTTGGCAAGAAACCTAAGCTGTCGTTTCTTAAAGTTTGGGGATGCGATGCTTATGTGAAAAAGCTTCAACCTGATAAGCTCGAACCCAAAGCGGAGAAGTGCGTCTTCATAGGATACCCTAAAGAAACAATTGGGTACACCTTCTACCACAGATCCGAAGGCAAGGTCTTTGTTGCCAAGAATGGGTCCTTTCTAGAGAAGGAGTTTCTCTCGAAAGAAGTGAGTGGGAGGAAAGTAGAACTTGATGAGGTAATTGTACCTACTCTCGAATTGGAAAGTAGCTCATCAGAGAAAACCGTTCCCGTGATGCCTACACCAATAAGAGAGGAAGATAATGATAAAGATCATGAAACTTCAGATCAAGTTACTACTGAACTTCGTAGGTCGACCAGAGTACGTTCCGCACCAGAGTGGTACGGTAATCCTGTTCTGAAAGTTATGTTGTTAGACAACGGCGAACCTACGAACTATGAAGAAGCTATGATAAGCCCGGATTCCGACAAATGGCTTGAGGCCATGAAATCCGAGATAGGATCCATGTATGAGAACAAAGTATGGACTTTGGTGGACTTGCCCGATGATCGGCAAGCCATTGAGAATAAATGGATTTTTAAGAGGAAGACGGATGCTGATGGTAATATCACTGTCTACAAAGCTCGACTTGTCGCGAAAGGTTTTCGACAAGTTCAAGGGGTTGACTATGATGAGACTTTCTCACCCGTAGCGATACTTAAGTCTGTCCGAATCATGTTAGCAATTGCCGCATTTTATGATTATGAAATCTGGCAAATGGATGTCAAAACTGTATTCCTTAATGGTTTTCTCAAAGAAGAGTTGTATATGATGCAACCAGAAGGTTTTGTCGATCCTAAGGATGCTAACAAAGTGTGCAAGCTCCAGCGATCCATCTATGGACTGGTGCAAGCATCTCGGAGTTGGAATATATGCTTTGATGAGGTGATCAAAGCATATGGTTTTGTACAGACTTACGGTGAAGCCTGTATTTACAAGAAAGTGAGTGGGAGCTCTGTAGCATTTCTAATATTATATGTGGATGACATATTGTTGATTGGAAATGATATAGAATTTCTGGATGGCATAAAGGGATACTTGAATAAGAATTTTTCAATGAAAGACCTCGGTGAAGCTGCTTATATATTGGGCATCAAGATCTATAGGGATAGATCAAGACGCTTGATAGGGCTTTCACAAAGCACATACCTTGACAAAGTTTTGAAGAAGTTCAAAGTGGATCAGTCAAAGAAAGGGTTCTTGCCTGTCTTGCAAGGTGTGAAGTTGAGTCAGACTCAATGCCTGACCACGGCAGAAGATATAGAGAAAATGAAAGTCATTCCCTATGCCTCAGCCATAGGTTCTATTATGTATGCCATGCTGTGTACCAGACCTGATGTGTGCCTTGCCATAAGTTTGGCAGGGAGGTACCAGAGTAATCCAGGAGTGGATCACTGGACAGTGGTCAAGAATATCCTGAAGTACCTGAAAAGGACCAAGGACATGTTTCTCGTTTATGGAAGAGACGGAGAGCTCGTCGTAAAGGGTTACGTCGATGAAAGCTTCGACACTGATCCGGATGACTCTAAGTCACAAACCGGATACGTATTATATTAAATGGTGGAGCTGTCAGATGGTGCAGTTCCAAGCAGAGCGTCGTGGCGGGATCTACGTGTGAAGCGGAATACATAGCTGCTTCGGAAGCAGCACATGAAGGAGTTTGGATGAAGGAGTTCATATCCGATCTAGGTGTAATACCTAGTGCATCGGGTCCAATGACAATCTTTTGTGACAACACTGGAGCAATTGCCATAGCCAAGGAGCCCAGGTTTCGCAAGAAGACCAAACACATCAAGAGACGCTTCAACTCCATTCGTGAATATGTCAAGGATGGAGACATAGAAATTTGCAAAGTACACACGGATCTGAATGTCGCAGACCCGTAGACTAAGCCTCTTCCACGAGCAAAACATGATCAGCACCAAGACTCCATGGGTGTTAGATTCATTACTATGTAATCTAGATTATTGACTCTAGTGCAAGTGGGAGACTGATGGAAATATGCCCTAGAGGCAATAATAAAGTTGTTATTATTTTATATTTCCTTGTTCATGATAAAGGTTTATTATTCATGCTAGAATTATATTGACCGGAAACTTAAATACATGTGTGAATACATAAACAAATACCGTGTCCCTAGTGAGCCTCTACTAGACTAGCTCGTTGATCAAAGATGGTTAAGGTTTCCTAACCATAGACATGAGTTGTCATTTGATAACGGGATCACATCATTAGGAGAATGATGTGATGGACAAGACCCATCCGTTAGCTTAGCATATGATCGTTCTGTTTATTGCTACTGCTTTCTTGAATGTCAAATACATGTTCCTCAGACCATGAGATCATGCAACTCCCGGATACCGGAGGAATACCTTGTGTGCTATCAAACGTCACAACGTAACTGGGTGATCATAAAGATGCTCTACAGGTATCTCCGAAGGTGTCCGTTGAGTTGGCATGGATCGAGACTGGGATTTGTCACTCCGAGTTTCGGAGAGGTATCTCTGGGCCCTCTCGGTAATGCACATCATAAGAACCTTGCAAGCAAAGTGACTAAGGAGTTAGTTACGGAATGATGTATTACGGAACGACTAAAGAGACTTGCCGGTAACGAGATTGAACTAGGTATGGAGATACCGACGATCGAATCTCGGGCAAGTAAGATACCGACGGACAAAGGGAATTACGTATGTTGTCATTGCGGTTCGACCGATAAGATCTTCATGGAATATGTAGGAACCAATATGGGCATCCAGGTTCCGCTATTGGTTATTGACCGGAGAGGCGTCTCGGTCATGTCTACATCATTCCCGAACCCGTAGGGTCCGCACGCTTAACGTTCGTTGACGATATAGTGTTATATGAGTTATGTGAATTGGTAACCGAATATTGTTCGGAGTCCCGGATGAGATCCCGGACGTCACGAGGAGTCTCGGAATGGTCGAGAGGTAAAGATTTATATATGGGAAGTCATATTTTGGGTTCCGAAAAAAAGTGCAGTTTTTTCGGTATTGTACCGGGAAGCTTCTAGAAGGTTCCGAAGGATTCCGGAGGGGTCCGGAAGTCCACAAGTGGGTCCACCACGTCCCAAGGGCTGGCATGGGCTAAGGGGAGGTGCCCTGGCCTTATTTTGTCAGGCGCACCAAGTCCTCAAAAGCCCACGCAGCTAGGGAAGGAAAAAAGGGAGAGTCCTAGTAGGAATAGGATTGGACTTTGGAGTCCAAGTCCACGTGTGTACTATTCACGGTTACTGTTCACGTGGCACTATTCCTTCTACTCCAAGCCCCTACACATATATAAATAGAGGAGAGGGGGCGCCCCAAAGGATACACAACATTGTCTTAGCCGTGTGCGGCGCCCCCCTCCACAGTTCCGTCCCTCGGTCATATTTTCGCAGTGCTTGGGCGGAGCCCTGCGGAGATAGCATTACCATCACCGTCACCACGTCGTCGTGCTGCCGGAACTCATCCACTACCTCGCCGTCTTGCTGGATCAAGAAGTCGAGGACGTCACCGAGTTGAACGTGTGTTGAACGCGAAGGTGCCATACGTTCGGTACTCGGTCGGTTGGATCGTGAAGTTATTCGACGACATCAACCGCGTTGTTCTAACGCTTCCGCTTATGGTCTACGAGAGTACGTAGACACACTTCCCCTCTCGTAGCTATGCATCTCCATGGATAGATCTTGCGTGTGCATAGAAATTTTTTTGTTTTCCATGCAACGTTCCCCAACAGCTTTTTCCAATTGAACTTGGTTTATTCTCAAGTAACGAGAAAACCTGAGTTTTTGATATACATTGAACTCCTTCGTTTTTTCAAATTGAACTTCTTGGTTTTAATCTTTAGTATTGGGGAAAATATGAGTTTTTATAAACATCAAACTGCTTCATTTTTTTAATTAGGACTTCTTGGTGTTATTTATTAGTAACGGGAAAAGTCATAGTTATGTAATATATATCGAACTGCTCAATTATTTAAATTTGAACTTCTAGGTATTTTTTTAAAAAGAGGGAAAATCTATTTTTATAAACTTTTTGAACTGCTCGGTTTTTTTAATTTGACCTTCTTGGTATAGTAATAAACATTGAACTTCTCCGTTATTTAAATTTGAACCTCTAGCTTTTTTGTAGAAACAAGGAAAATCCATTTTCTCTACAAATTTTGAGCTGCTCTATTTTTTTAATTTGGCCTTCTTGGGTTATTCTTTAGTAACGAGGAAAATCCTAATTTAGTAATAAATATCGAACCGCTTCGTTATTTAAATTTGAACTTTCTAGTTATTTTTTTTGAACTTCTAGGGGTCTTGCTAGAAATGGAGAAAATCTGTTTTTAAATTAAAAAATTGAACTACTCTATTATTTCAATTTGACCTTCTTGGTTTTATTTTTAAGAACAGAAAAAAATCAATTTTATAAACATTGAACCATTATGTTGTTGTAACTTGAACTTCTTGGTTCTTTTAGTTTGAGCATCTAGTTTTTTAAAAATGGGGAAAATCTATTTAAACTTTTTTTAGTTATTCCTTTATTTTAATTTGAATTTCTTCATTCTATTCTTTAGTAACGAGAAAAAAATCTAACTTTTTAAAAACTTCGAACTTCTCTGTTATTTTAATTTGAACTTCTTAGAAAAAATTATGGTTTGTAAATAAGCAAACAATTTTTATAAAATTGAAATTCATAATTTTATGTTTCGTAGAAACGGAAAGAATTTGAGTTTTCCGTATACATCGAACTACTCCGTTATTTTAACTTGAACTTCTTGATTTTATTTCTTTAGTAATAAGGAAAATCCGAGTTTTTTTATAAATATCAAACTGCTCTATTTTTGTAATTTGGACTTCTTGGTTTATTTCTTTTAGTAACTGAAAAATCCTAGTTTTGTCATAAATATTGAACAGGTCTGTTATTTAAATTTGAACTTCTAGAGTTTTTATTTATAAATGGTGATAATCCCCTTTTTATGATTTTTGAACTGCTCTATCTTTAAAATTCAAACTTCTTATTTTTTTATTAGAAACGGTGAAATAACCACTTCAAAGTGCTCTGTTATTTTTGTACTGCTGTGTTATTTTTGTTTGAACTTCTTATGTTCTTCCCGTCAACAAATTCGAATTTTCCATTTTTTTATACATCGAACTACTGCGTTATTTTATTTTGAACTTCTTGTTTCCATTCTTTAATAACGAGGAAAATCTGAGTTTCTATAATCATCGAACTGCTCCATCTTTTTAATTTGGACTTCTTGGTTTTATTTCTTAGTAGCAGAAAAAAATTCTAGTCTTGTAATAAACATCGAACCACTCTTTGGAAAATAGTATGCTAGTCAGCAATATCAATGAACACGTATAGAGCAGAGAAGCACAATTGATTTAACGAAACATTTCTGAGGATTTTGTAAAGAGTACACTACATTCCCTTTTTTATTAATTTTTGTTTTTGTGTTCGAGAACAAAGAGAACATTCTTTTTCCTGTTAATGTTTTGAAGTGAATTTTATAGACTTAAATTTTGTTTGTGCTCTTTTAAATTTGTTTGTCACTTCATGTTCTAAAAAATCGCAAATCTCCCATGTTTTTCTTTGCATGTTTAAATTATTTGAACTTGCTGAGATACACATAACACACTTGACCTTCTCGAACACAACATTTTGACCTTCACAAATAGAAATTTAAAGCGAAATTTTTGACAGTAGTACAAGACAAACAGAGCAACACCCCACACACTGATGCTCACATGTTGTTTTCCCCTTCTTTTAATATACACATTGAATGGCACACGTCTGCTAGGATGAACTCTCTTTTCTGTCCCAGAGGAACATATGTACGCAAGAGAAAATCTATGGACCGGGGAGCACCCATTTATGACAGCCACGGAGTGTGCTGCATCCACCGTTCGGGCGTCGGAAGAACCAGTATCTTCAGGCGGTATTTTTTCAGAATGCTTGTCCTGAAGAAATATCAAAGGCAGATGATTGACGACGACGATGGCCAGAAGCCGTGGGTCAAGCATGGCCAGGGGGGCTGGTCTTGATGCCTCCCATACCAGATCGACTGCGTGGGGGCAGGGGGCCTTGTTGCTCCGGCGGTGCCTGCTGGTGGCCGGAGTGGCGCGTCGACGGCGGTGGCGTGGAGCTTCACCGAAAGGAGGCACAGAAGGAGGGGCCACGCGCCTCGCTGGATATCAAGCCGGCCGCCGACGAGGGGATCCCGTCTAGGAGGTGCGGGCGGCAGTTGGTGGTCGTCTTCCACGACGGCGGCGGCGGTTGGAGGCGATGGGGAGCCGAGGCGGCGGCGGGTGGACCCGATGTGGAGCAGCAGCGGAGGGAGGGAGGCTGGCCTCGCGCTGGGAGGAGGCCTCGTGCCGGGAGGAGGCGGGGGCGGCGGCTCGCCGGAAGGAGGCGTGGGCGGCGGCGCCGGGAGGAGGCGGGGGCGGCGGCTCGCCGGAAGGAGGCGTGGGCGGCGGCGCCGGGAGGAGGCGGGGGCGGCGGCTCGCCGGAAGGAGGCGTGGGCGGCGGCGCCGGGAGGAGGCGGGGGCGGCGGCTCGCCGGAAGGAGGCGTGGGCGGCGGCGCCGGGAGGAGGCGGGGGCGGCGGCTCGCCGGAAGGAGGCGTGGGCGGCGGCGCCGGGAGGAGGCGGGGGCGGCGGCTCGCCGGAAGGAGGCGTGGGCAGCGGCGCCGGGAGGAGGCGGGGTCAGCGGCGGGGTGGTACTGGCGTCGGGGTGGAGGTGGTCGAGAGCCGGGACGGCAGCGTGTCGGGTGGAGGTGGTGGGATGGTGCGGTGGCGGTGGTCCGGAGCCGGGCCAGCGGCGCGTCGGTGACTGCCGGGGATGAGAGTTTGGGCTGGGACATGAGAGATCGGGAGGAGATTAGGGATCGGGGGAAGGTGGAGGACAGGTGCGGTCGTGGGATGGGCCTTTTTTTTGCGAGTTCGTGAGTTTGGGAATATGTCTGTCGACCCTATATAGGACGCGCTAGGATGAGAATATTATTCTAATCCTGAGATTAGAATAATGCTTATATATATATATATATACTAGCACAAATGCCCGTGCGTTGCAACGGGAGACAAAAAACTTCACCGAAAACATTTATGCAGAAGCCAGGAAGATCGCTGATAATTGTAAAGCAGAAAAAACAGATTTAGTACATACTCATTTCATTTCTACTACATTGCTAGCAAGGAAAAAGAAAAAAATTATGTGTGAAAGCAAACTTAGAACATGTTCCCAAGAAAAGGAATGAATCAGGTGGGATTGAAGGTGCCACGAATATCAAAGCCTTAACAGCTCCTGTGCAGTTGTTCTCTACCATATGAAGGGCAAGTATTATTAGGTTGCGGTCATTACCAGTTTGGTTGATACCATCCAGTGCTTCATGATTTGCGTATAGTTTTTCTTATAGAAATGCACAGAAGAAACACTTTAAATAGAGGTGCACAGTATTTATTTTCGAAGCTCTTCATGGAAGTTCAAGCATTGCAGCAGTTAATGATTGAACAACTTCGTGGCTTATTACACATCTAGGAAGATAACTTCATATGGCTCATTATAGGTGAATAACTAAGCAAAATAAACAGGTATCTTGTATTTTGCTGCAAATGTTCTAGCATGTAAATCTGTAAATGGATAGGCATTGGAGTAGTATCCTGAAACAGAGTAAAAATAACTTCTTATTTACAACTCCAGGATTTGATATATCACCCCTGTGAAGAACATACATCACCACTGTAACAAACAAACAATGCGGATCTTATCAAACAGCTTTTGGAAATGTACACCGATGTTCGAGAAAAGCGTAGTTAAACCTTCTAAACTAAAGATTGTGACTTTTTTTAGTAAAGAAACAATAATCCCGCTATAAGTTGTCAGAACTCAGAACAATTGGACCAAGGAACTTCCAACAAATAATAAAACCATCTACAATAGCAATCACAACCTTCACTCCTAACTCTGCAATGTTGAGCAAGATTTTACCTCTGCGGTTTGCGCCTCATCCTATGCGTCCACAAGATCTCTCTTTATGCCGGCAACTTTAATGTCTGCAGATCCAGCGGTTGACATTGCACTCTCCAGGTGCTTCCGCGACTCTGCTCCACGAGCGCGGCGTGGCGCGGCCGATGTAGGAGAGGAGACGGGATGGAGGTGGGGAGCTGCTGCTTCTTCGATCCGGCGCTCGATGGGAGAGGACAAAGGAGGACGGGGCTCCGCCTGCCGCGCCCATCCTGCCGCCCTCTCCCTCCATGGGAACGCCGTGATCCGGGGCTTCGCAAGATGGCTTGTTAGCCAATATGGATGTACATTGACACGACAAAAACAGTAATTATGTTCATACCTCAACTCAATCAAGGTAATACATATGCTCCCCTCCGAAATGCGCCCTTAACTACTGGAACAAAAGAAGGAATAGCAGTTAGCTTGATTTAAAAAATCCTGACAAAAAAGAAGAAATAACAGTCAGCTCCATGTAAAAACAATTATGCTGCAGTAATAGAAATAGAAGTTACGGAAGGCTAATCAGTTATTCCTGCCCACTAAGCAAATCTGTAGCACTATCAACCATAAGCATTGCATTATTACATACGGCTAAACTTAACATATATATACCACACCATGCGTCCAAACCTATTTCAGCAAGAGAAAGATCTATTCTTTTAGTTTTACTTGATTTTTGTTAGCAAGTAAAACTGTTGGAAGTGTAGCCGTACCATGCCAGCTCTACATGGACCAAATAAACCACAGTAAGCTGATGTTAGCTATCATTATAAAAGCTACTTGTAAATTTGACTCTCCCAAGTCCGGAATGCAAGAATTTTCATGAGTTTACCAGAGTCCAATGTCGCTGATCCAGCTTCTTGGTGGAAACCAGATGTGGTCTTGTACAGCAAGAAGCACTACAACAGGAATCAGTTGACAAAATTATTGTATCAATTGGCTCTATGCCGATATTGTACAGCAAGAAGCACTATTTCTGCAGCTAGTTTGACAAAGGAAACAAGATGGCAAAAGTACAGATCGATGAGGTTCTTGCTTGAGCCTATGCCAACAGACCAATTGCGTTAAATACTTGCTCACGTCAATTTAAATTGCTAGTTTAACCATCAGTAAACTCTGGCTGTAAATCGCTGTAAATCAAACATAGCTCCATCATAATTTGCACAAAAAATAAAGATACCTGCGACGAAGTAGGTCTAGGCGACGACTGATGGTCTTCCGGCAAAGTCGGCGGAGGCGATTGCGGATGGTCTTGCGGCAAAGTCGATGGAGACAAAGGCGGATGGTCTTCAGGCGAAGTTGGCGGAGGCGACGGCGAAGTCGGCCGACGCAACATTGAGCTGTTCATCTTCAGAACTTGTGATCTAATCCGGTGGAGGCTTTCTTTTTATGACACCGAAGAATATGTGAAATCCAGATCGGGCACCCATGGCTATCGTGTTGGAGTAGTTCTTCTGCACGGACATGGCACTGAATTCGATCCAAATTGAACACGGTCGCCAGCGCCAGGAGGAGGCTGGGTGTGGCGCCGGGTAGGATTGGGGGCGGTGGGGAGAGGAAGGAGAACATGGGGCTGGAAGGAAGCCGAAGAGGACAAATCGGCAGCGTGGAGAGGACAGAGCATAGATCGGCGGCGGCGCACGCTGTTCAGGAGGAGTTTGTGCACGCTTAGGAGAAGGAGAAGGGGTTCCTGCGCGTCTGCTCGTGCGCGGGGGAGTCGTAGGTGCCGACGCGGAGCACGCGGCCGGCGCGGACGGCCATGGCGGCGGCGAACGGGCGGGCGGGGTCGGCGGCGAGGGGGTGGGAGAGAGGAGGAGGAGCGCGCGTACACGGGAGGCGGGAGGCGGGGCCAGGGAGGAGGAAGACGGCCGCGACGGTGACCAGTGCCGCGGCGCCGGCGGCGAGGAGAGCGCTCCGGGCTCACCGGATCGAGCGTCGTCGGGATCGGTCGCCTCCTGGCGGCTGGGATCGGGAGGCGAGAGAGAGCCCGTGCTCTTTTTCTATGCAATTACGTGCCGGTCGAGCCTTACATCTTATAGCACTCAAATTTGTGTCAAAGCTTGGTCAGGATACTGGATACTCATGACTCCGTATTGGAGTTGGACACCCGTGACTTCGTATTCGTATTGGAGTTGTTCTCGCACGCGCACGAGAACCAGCCGTGCGTAATGCAATTGTACGTGAGCAAAATTAGGACGGTCGGACGCGGACCGTGACAAAAAAAAATCTAACGCGGGACGAAACCAAGAATATCACCTTGCTTTATTAGTATATATATATATATATATATATATATATATATATAATAATAATATAATATATATATATATATATATAATATATATATATATATATAGGTATAGGTATATATATATATATATATATATATATAATAATAATATAATATATATATATATATATATAATATATATATATATATATAGGTATAGGTATATATATATATATATATATATATATATATATATATATATATAATATATATATATATATAGGTATAGGTATATATATATATATATATATATATATATATATATATATATATATATATATATTCTATTACTGTCGCGCCGATGCGACCCGAACCGGTACAGAGGGAAAAGAAAAGAAAAAACCTTGCCTTATCTCTAACCCACCCCCACTCCCTGCCCCCAGCACCGGCCGCCGCCCTCCCCCCAGCGCCGGTCTCCCTCCTCCCAGCGACGGTCGCCTCCCTCCCCCCCACCGTCGGCCGCCTCCCTCCCTCCCACCGCCGGCCGCCTCCTTCCCCCACGTCGACCACGATCGCCTAGTGGATGCATGCCGCCTTCTTCCCCGCCGCCGGCCGCCTCTTCCCCATGCTCCGGCCGCCTCCTTCCCTCCCTCCACCGTGCGCTGCCTGCTGGATCCCGCCGTCGAGCGCGTCGGCCGCCCTGGCCACAGCCGTGCCTCGTCCTCCACCGCGGCTACCCCCGCCAGGGTGCTTCCCAGCTCGCCGGATCCGCTGGGCGCAGGCGTTCCTCGCCGCCGTGAGCGTGAGGTCCGGCCGCCGCCTCTGCTCAAAACTCCACGCACACGAGGTCATCCCGGCCGCCGTGTCTTCAGCTGCGGTTCGACAATAAAACCAGCAACAGTCCATGCATCCGTCCTATCTCTTCCCTCTCTACTGCTCTTCTCTCGCAAATTTGTTTTCTCTCTGAACTGCAGCACAAGGGAGGCTAAACGGGCTGCAGATTGGGGATTCGGCTGCCGCTGCGTCCAGCAGTCCAACCCCGTCGCCCCAGGCCGTCGAGCGACCTGTCGGACTGTACTCTCCAACCGCCCCATGTTCGTGTCTCCTCTCTCTCACCCATACTTGCAGCATATATGCCATGGATTTTGTGAATGGAAAAAAATCCCTCTGTAATTCTCTCGATTCCAATAATTATTTCAGATTGTGATAGGCATGCATTTGAATTTTGGTAAGCACGTGTGCTCTGCTGCCCATAACCTCTTTGTTGTTATGTTTCTGAGAATTGGACAATCTTTTTAGTTTTATTTTTACAATAGCTAGACATAGCTAAGTATATATTGATGCATCCAGAGGTACTAATGTATTAAATCTTGCAAATTAGGATTTGAACTCCTTTGATAATGATGCTGAAATTTTGATTGAGCATGAACACTGAAATTTTGTCGCGCCTCCACCTCCCAGCCGCCGTGCCTCCACCTCCTTCCCGCTCGTGCAAGCGAGGCGCGACGAGGAAGACGACGGGTACGCCCCCCTACTTCTCCGTGGTGACCAGGACAACGTTGCTGTCCGTGCTCGGCCATAGGCGTGCTCGCTCTTCTTTCTCTCTCGCTCTGTGTGAGGAGCTGTTGCTGCTGGCCCTGGTGGCTGCACTCTGAAGAAGAGTGAATAGAAAGTTGGAGAGAAAATAGAAAAGAAAAGAAAGATAGCGTTGCAGCTTAGAAAGACGGTGTATCTGTTTTCTACAGGAAGTATGTGTGCTTGCGAATTTGGAGCTCGCCCTAACAATAATAAAGAAAAAGTTCAAATTCTGTCAACAGAAAGGTTCATGTATTCAGTTTGCAGGAGTACATGTCCCGCAATGAGCCAGGACAAGGGAGGTTGTTGGCCGCTGTACTTATAAGATCTTAAGTTCCATAGATATTTGTACTGCTACACTTTGAACTGACCAAAAATTGCAGAGTTCTACTTCCTCAAGATAGGAGTGAGCTCGATGGGACACGACCAGACAATGATGTTGGACTAGCAAATTTAGCAAAAAAAAAACTATTTTGTGCTGAAGGAACAACTCGGCTTCGACGGACAAGCAACAACACGAGGTAATGGAAAGCTCCAATGCGCACCTACAATAAATTTTGTGCCGAACGTGTTGTTCTGATGTGCTGTCATGGCAAGCTGCTATGATGTGTTGTTACCATTTATATTCTGTTAAGGACCAGTGTGTTCTTGTTGTCAGTTCTTGTGTGTTCTTGTTGTCAGGTCGTATGTATGTGTGTTGGTAACCACAGTGTGTTCTAATAACGGCGGCGGCAGCCTCGGTGGCGGCAGGCAAGCATCTGCATCTGTATCGGCAGGTCGTAGAGGCGGCGGGCGAGGCAGGAGGGGCCGTGGCCAGAATGCGGACATGGACGGCATGACGTTCGTGTCAGCGGCCGACGACACCGTGCACGGCTGCTGCTTGCCGTTGGCCCCCCGCCACCGGGCTCAACGCGTGTGCAGCAAGCCGACCCCTGTATTATTCCATTAGCCCGGGCCCTGAACCAGCTTGGGCGGCAACCAAGCTGTGCCCCATGCTTCTCCTGGAGCTAGAGTACCTCACATCCGGTTGTCCCTCTCCGGCAGGTAACCAACCGTGTTCTAACGACCGTCCACCCTGACGGAGACTTGCTGCATCCTACTAGTGTATGCTTGCTTGCGCTGATGTGTGTTCGTGCCGCTGAAGCTTGCTTGCCTAGTGACTAGAATGCTTCTTGCTCTGCTGTGGGTGCCATGGTTATCTGAACTTTAATTCCGGCTACTATTCTAGTGTGTGCATACAAGACTGAAATTTTATGCTGCCCGCTTCGTCTATCTAAATGCTACTACATCAGAAGTTCAATTCGGCAGCCTGCTTCAGTTCATGAGTACACTGTATATATCCATGGTGTCATCTTGGTTAAGGATCCATCCAAAAGGGCAGCAATCGATCTTATATTATTATGCTATGTGTTTTCAGGATGAGGGGCGCTGTGGCCATGTACCCCATATGAATGGACAGATGCGTGCTGAGCCGAAGACACATAGGGCACCACTGTGACGCATATCAAGCTGAGTGCGTCTATTTAGTGATTATTCTTGTCATTTTGACCTTGAATTTTTTTCAGTTCACCTTGTATTCTTTTTTCCGTTCATCTTTCAGGTTGAGTGAGCTCCCTTCAGTTCAATGGATTCAACAAAAGAAGAGCATGTTCAGAAGTTTGCCCTTCATGAAAAAAGTGTGAAGTTTTGTCAGTATTTTGTATATTTCATTTGGAAGAGGCTTCATGTGATTTTGTGAAGCTTTATACATAACTATTTTCTGTCATTGCACGTTTAAGGCCCTGCAGTTCATTATATCATACATGTGTGGCCGTTCAGCATGTATTATATGATCAGTTCTTGAAAGAGAAACACATACATAATTCGGTGAAAAATATAAAAGTGCGTGCATTTGGCAGAAAAAATGTTGGTAAGTTCATGGCAAAAAAATCCATAAGTTCACAGATAAATAGTTTCACGGTTACGAAAACCCTTTTTTTTTTTAAATAGAAAAGAAAGAAATGAGAGACATTACAGAAGAATTGGGGAGGTTCGGGTACAAGGAATCCAGAAAGTTCAAAATTAAGAAAGCGAAAAGTTCGAAACCATGAAAAAGAGAGGTCCGGAATAAAGAGAACATTACGGAAACATAAAAAAATATCAACAAGAAAAAGTTCAAGTTGCAAAAAGAGACAAGTCCAGAACTTCGTTGCAAACATGTTCGAGTTTGAAGAAAACAGAAAAGAAAACAAACATAGCATTTTATTATTTTAAATTCAATCAATTCAACTAGATAAACCAATCCAGTCCGGAGCTAACTACATCATCAGTTCGGACGGAGAAAGCAAATTTAAAATTAAAACCCGAAAAAGGTTGACTTCTATAAGTCAACATTATCAAACCGTTGAAAAAATAAATTAAAATGTTGAGTTAAAAAAACACACAAAACATTTTCTTTTTGAAAAAAAAAGTGATTCAGTTCAACTATATAAATCATGCAAGTTCGGGGACGATGATACCGTAAACCGTTGAAAAGTTACGAGGAAAACCGTACGGAAAAAACAGAGTAAAGTCCAGTATGTGAAAACACGCTCAGTACAAACCCACACGGAGATCAGTTCGAGTACTCTGTTTTCGGTACGTAAAAAATAGCACGACCGGTCTTACCGTATTCAAAATTACTTTATGAAAAATACCTCAGTACAACTACACACATAGATCAGTACGAGTACTTTGTTTTGCGGACGGAAAAATAGCACGATGGGTCTCACCGTATTCAAAATTAATCTTAAACGGTTGCGAATTTGAGAAAACGTTCAACTCATTTTTGATAGCTTTCCAAAGATATATTATTTGTTCAAAATTACTTAAAAACGGATAGGAATTAGAGAAAACTTTCTATATGAAAAAGTTTCACATTTCCGATAGCTTTCCAATGGTATATCATTTGCCCAATTCCGATAAAGTTTGCGAAAATTATGGCCAGAAAACGTTTTTAGCCATTTTCGAAATTGACAAAAAACCGTAAAGAATTGGGAGAAACAATCTATACATAATAGTTTCGCGTTTGTTCAGGCTTTCCAACGCCATATCATTTGCTGCATTCGGACAAACCGTTGAGAAATTAACTCGAAAATACGAACTCGGAGGAACTTTGACCGTTTTCTAAATTACTCTTAAACTGTTCAAAATTAGAAAGAACTTTCTATATGAAAAAGAAGCACATTTTCATAAGCTTTCCAACGCCATATCATTTGCCTCGATCGGATTAGCCATTTAGAAATGGGCTCGAAAATACGAATTCGGCTGTTCGGTTTAAGAAATTCTATAATTTTTCAAATTACTCTTTAACCATCGGGAATTAGGGAAAACTTTCTACATGTGGAATGAGCGGATTTGCAGCAGCTTTCCAACGCCATATTATTTGCCTCATTCCGATAAACGGTTTAGAAATGGGCTCGTAATACGATTCACATTTTTTGTATGAAGAAAAAACGGTTTTCAAAACTGCTCTTAAACCGTTTAGATTTTGCCAAAAATTTAACTTAGATCATGATACTCGTGTCCACAGCTTTCTAACGGTATATTGCAAGCCCCATTTGGACAATGTTCGCGAAAGTTCAACCTAGCACAGAGAGAAGTTCAACTACTACTGCGGGGACAGGTCAGGTAGTTATCAGAATATATATATAACCCTGCCGCGGATAACTTCCGTTGGCTCCCTTTCGAAACTTTCATTAAAAATTTGGTATTTTTCAAATATTATGTTAATAAACTGTTAAGTATATACTAAAACTATTTGTTCATACAAATTGGAAGGCAAAAGAAAAATGGTTGTGCTTAAATTCCTAAATTGCTTAAGTTGTAGCAGCAGCGTTTCAGTAGACACGGCACGCTGCAAACATGTTTCACTGGCAGCGTTCAGTTCCCACGAACGCTCGTAGTAAGGGCTTTAGCAGCGTCAAGTCGTCGGGAAACGCTGCTAAATAATTTATTGTATTACAGCAGCGTTTTAAATACTTAGGCGTTGGAACTTTATTTATTATATTTTATTACATGTTAGCAGCGTTTCCTATGGCCGGCACGCTGCCAACGTGGAACATACAAACAGTCACATCTCCCCCGCGCTATAAACTTCCCGCTCGCTCTCACTTCACTTCCTCTCTCTCACTTCGCTCTCTCCCTCCCGGCGTCTCTCTCCCTCCCCCGTCGCGCTCGATCTCGATCTCTCTCCGTCGATCGCCGAAGACGCCCCGGCCCCTACCCCGCCGCTGCGCCGACGCATCTAGCGCGGTGTATCGACGGCCGGCACGCGCGCAGCTGTCGATACGCACAAGTGCGCAGCCGTGCCCTTCGACGCCCCTCGATCCCCACCGACGCCGACGCCGTCCCTCCCCGCCGAGGCCAACGCCGCTCCTCCCCACGGACACCGACAACGTATGTGTACGGTGAGAGAAAAATTTGTCACTTATATATTTTCTTTTTTTTGCATTTTTGAACTAGCTATATAGGTTAATTTAGTTCTTATATATTGAATAGGTTAATTAGTACTTCTTATATATGCATGTGTGTGTGTTTGTGAATTGTTGAAAGTAGGAAGAAAATGTCGTATTTTTTAGTAATTAGTTAATTAGTACATTTTTGAAACTAGCTAGGGTTAGATAAAGCTCTTATATATATGCATTGAATTGTTTAATTAATTAGTTCTTACATTGAATTAATAGGTCAATAAGTAGATGTATTTTCCCTAGTTTTTTGTTTGGAATGATGATGTCTAAATAAGTTGAATAGGTTAATTTGTGAATAGGTTGATTTGTATATATAGTAAGTGTGCATTGGTGTCCTTACATTGGTGAATCTAGCACATTGTTTGGAATGATGCACATTTTTGAACTAGCTAGGGTTAATTTGTTCTTACATTTGAATAGGTTAATTTGTATAGTAATAAGTGCATGTGCATTGGTGAATCTAGGAAGAAAATGGAGTATAAATAAGTAGTAATTAATAGAACGATGATGTCTAAATAAGTAGTGTATATATGTAATAGAATAATAGAGCAAATAATTGAATTTTTGGTGGCTAGCTAGCTAGGGCTTCATGAATGCACCTTATATTACACACTTGATTGTAATGGTTTTGAACGCATAAATGGCAGCGGTGTGTCGTAGGTGTGGCGACACCCGGGTTCGCCGGTGCAACCGGGTGGTCCGACAGGGGCTGAGGTGGATGACGACAAACCGTTTCTCCCTAGTGCTACCGGAGGACTTCAACGAGTATATGGTGTGTTCGTAAGAAGGGTTGATTTCATAACGTACCGGTTGAGGTTTCTTACATGCACGCATAGATGTGATGACTTCAAATGTCTGATTTGCCCTTTTTTTTTTCTTAGATTCAGCCTTGCTTTGCGAGGCTGGAGGTCCTCGAGATGCTACACATTCCTGTCGAGCAGCCAACCATGGTTGAGGTCCACCTTGAAACAGAGGAGGGCTTCAACTTCCCCGTTTTAATAAAGAACGAAAGAGATCACACCTTCTTTGGTTGTCCTGGGTGGCGAGGATTGACCAAGACATACGAGTGCGATATCGGGATGAGGATCGACATGTTCATCATTGGCCAAGCTGATCTTCATCTCAGCCTGCGGTCGCCCACTATGCCAGTGCTTTTCCCGTGTAAGTTTGTTATGAATTATACATCACATTCTTTCAAGTAGCTCTAATTTTACTTGCCGTGGGTAACTACTACTCTTGCTTACATATAATTTCGATAGCTTACTGGACCATGCCCGGCTCCGGACCACCGCCACCGCACCATCCCACCACCTCCACCCAACGCGCCGCCGTCCCGGCTCTCGACCACCTCCACCCCGACGCCAGTACCACCCCGCCGCAGACCCCGCCTCCTCCCGGCGCCGCCGCCCACGCCTCCTTCCAGCGAGCCGCCGCCCCCGCCTCCTCCCGACGCGAGGCCGCCCCCGCCTCCTCTGGCGCGAGGCCTCCTCCCGGTATGAGGCCTCCTCCCGGCGCGAGGCCAGCCTCCCTCCCTCCGCTGCTGCTCCACATCGGGTCCACCTGCCGCCGCCTCGGCTCCCCATCGCCTCCAACTGCCGCCGCCGTCGTGGAATACGACCACCAACTGCCGCCCGCACCTCCTGGACGAGATCCCCTCGTCGGCGGCCGGCTCGATATCCAGCGAGGCGCGTGGCCCCTCCTTCTGTGCCTCCTTTCGGTGAAGCTCCACGCCACCGCTGTCGACGCGCCACTCCGGCCACCAGCAGGCACCGCCTTAGGAACAAGCCCCCCTGCCCCCACGCAGTCGATCTGGTATGGGAGGCATCAAGACCAGCCCCCCTGGCCATGCTTGACCCACGGCTTCTGGCGATCGCCGTCGTCAATCATCTGCCTTTGATATTTCTTCAGGACAGGCATTCTGAAAAAATACCGCCCGAAGATACTGGTTCTTCCGACGCCCGAACGGTGGATGCAGCACACTCCGTGGCTGTCAAAAATGGGTGCTCCCTGGTCCATAGATTTTCTCTTGCGTACATGTGTTCCTCTGGGACAGAAAAGAGAGAAGTTCATCCTAGCAGACGTGTGCCGTTCAATGTGTATATTAAAAGAAGGGGAAAACAACATGTGAGCATCAGTGTGTGGGGTGTTGCCATGTTTGTCTTGTACTACTGTGCAAAAATTTCGCTTTAAATTTCTATTTGTGAAGGTCAAAATGTTGTGTTCGAGAAGGTCAAGTGTGTTATGTGTATCTCAGCAAGTTCAAATAATTTAAACATGCAAAGAAAAACATGGGAGATTTGCGATTTTTTAGAACATGAAGTGACAAACAAATTTAAAAGAGCACAAACAAGATTTAAGTCTATAAAATTCACTTCAAAACATTAACAGGAAAAAGAATGTTCTCTTTGTTCTCGAACACAAAAAAAATTAATAAAAAAGGGAATGTAGTGTACTCTTTACAAAATCCTCAGAAATGTTTCGTTAAATCAATTGAGCTTCTCTGCTCTATACGTGTTCATTGATATTGCCGACTAGCATACTATTTTTCAAAGAGTGGTTCGATGTTTATTACAAGACTAGAATTTTTTTCTGCTACTAAGAAATAAAACCAAGAAGTCCAAATTAAAAAGATGGAGCAGTTTGATGATTATAGAAACTCAGATTTTCCTCGTTATTAAAAAATGGAAACAAGAAGTTCAAAATAAAATAACACAGTAGTTCGATGTATAAAAAATGGAAAATCCGAATCTGTTGACGGGAAGAACATAAGAAGTTCAAACAAAAATAACACAGCAGTACAAAAATAACAGAGCACTTTGAAGTGGATATTTCACCGATCCATGGGCGGAATTCCAACAAATGGTATCTGAGCTAGGTCGATTGAAGCTGCGCTTGCCCCGGGGTTGCGACCCGACTAGCGCCTCGGGGCAGGCAATATAGTCGTTGGGTGGTGCAGCGACAAGGAGGATCAGGCGATTGTCGTTCGGTGGAGCGACATGGAGGGAGGCGACAGGCTGTCGTCGGCAAGGCGGTGGAAGGTGATCGTTGATGGGAGCGGTGGTGCCAAGGTGTGGTGCCGGCAAGTCGTCAAGATCGTCGTCCGAAGGAGTACAAGGAGTCGTGTGTGTTAGCACAGTCGATCATCGTCGCGTCAGTGAGTCGTCGTCGTCATGTCCAAGTGCTTGTCTATGTGAGGAGGCGTTGAAGATGAAGCGTATCCAAGTCGTCTATGTGTCTCGACGGGAGAATCAAGTTCAACTATGTGGGGGCGGTAAACCAGTGAAGGTGAGTCTCTTCAATGAGGCCATGTCTCTACATGAGGCTGGAGTGGGCGGTGTAGTCCACGGGGTGGGGTGATCCACAAGGAGTCGGCATGTATCTCGCTAGGGTGGATGGTGAAGTCCACCGGGTGGTATATTCCACAGGTTACTAGCGAGGCTGGGTAGTCCAAGGCATATTTGAATTGATCCGTAAATTCGCCAAGTCGAAATTGGAGGGGAGATTGTTGCAAACAACCAAGCCAACAATTTGACTTGTCGTGGTGCGAGCATGAGAGTCGACAAGGGGTCAATCGTCAACAAGCCAAGACCAGAGAAGCATGGAAGACAAAGCGTCAAGATTAGGGAGAGATTGTTAGTAATAATCTTGAGTTTATAGTGCATGTGTTAGTGGAGTACTAGCACGTGCATGTACAAGTTAGCTGGCTGCCGTGTAGTAGTATTAGTTGGTTTGCATGTCGTGGTGTTGGTCTTAGTCCGGCTGGAAAACGTAGCCGTATCCTAATAGGATTTATTAGGAGAGTCCGGTTAGGAATTGTATCCTGATGCGTGTCTTCGTGTACGAGTAAGTCTAGGTGGTTTTTGGTCGGCTGCTGTTATATATAGGACAGCCAGGAACGTGAAGTTGTAACATCGGGAGAAAAGGAGAAAATAAAAAGAGAGAAATTAATGGTACGAGACGTACCCTCGGCTATCAGTTGTGCGCGCTTGTTCTTCGTGATTTGATGTGATCGATCCATGGGCGGAATTCCAACATGCAAGGACAACTACTCTCGTGGGTGCAAATCCTGCTGCACCTCTTACTGTAAGTGCCACTGCGACGAGCAATGACTTTCTCCGCTCTACATCGTTGGCACGTAACTAAGGATTCTGTTACTCACTCGGGGGCTCACTGAGGACCCACATGTCAGTGTAATTTTCTTCATCAAATAATCATAGGAGGGCCTATATATATCTCTTTCTCTGTGTGTGTGCGCGCGCGCGCGTGTGTGCCACCTTTTCTACTTTCCCGTTAGCGTCGATCGATTTTTGCGCCGTGTTTGTAATTTCTTATTTCGATAATAGTTGGATTACTGAAAGAAAAAATATCATATTCCTTTTGCTTATTTATTTGGTGTATAATTAAATTCTACTGCTTCAATATGCAATCTATAGAATCTATATCTGTCTGTCATGCCCCTCCAAATAAGTTTTTGGTGATCATCTTTATACACCTACCTAGTATGTCATGACCAAATCTTAGTCCTACATACCTTTTTCATCCACATCGTGGCTTGGACAAAATCGAACCAGGCAGCCCAAAAATCAACTAAGATAGAAGAATGTGTTCCCTATATCGTAAGCAAGACATTTACAATTGATTTTGGTTATAGGGATGCCTAATGATACCATTCATACTTAAGAGATTAGGACGTAGTCTTAATCGGAACGACATATATTTTAAATTTATTTTGAAATTATTATTTCTAAAATTCCCATATTTACTGTTCACAGTATATTTCTAAAATCTTACCTGATTTGAATTTTATTATTTTTATAGTTAATAAACTTTTCCCATTTTATTTGTTTAATGTATTCTTACAAATCTTCAAATAATTTTAAAATGGGTTCTTATATATTATTTTTAAATAATATTTTTGTTAAATGGATTGCTACATGTATGAAACCATTGCCACATGGATCAATGCACTTTGAGTGGAGTATGGGAGGGGGTAGAGACGAGGGACGTACCCAGGTGTAGCTAATAGGGATGTACATGAAAACCTATCCAAGTTATCCTCCTTGATATAAATCCTGTGTATGTAGCGTATGACAATCCTGTTGTGCTCAAAATGGAAAATTTGTATCATTTAGTACACCGGGTCATTTTCATTCTAGATCCGTCGGTGAAGAAGCTTGTCAATCCATCCAGGTTTGGATGTTAAGTGCCACAACTTGAAGATGCTCTTGATCTTAAATCGTCAGATTTAGCATTGATTGGTACTTAGCCAGATTCGCTGACCCCTAAAAGAACTCATCAAAACTTCATTAAGCTCAAGGCGTTGACACACTTTAATAATCTCTACTCCTAATGGACGACTTGGTAGTCTCGCCTCACATCTCATCACTCCCCACGACTCCTATATTTCGCCCGTGAGTTTATTTCACGCCCATTTTCACAGCGGCCAACTTGGACCGGCCCGTTAACTCGTCTATTCTAGGGTTCACCGCCCCTGCCGGCCCGCGTCATCCTGCTCCGCTGCTACCCCTCCCTCCGCCTGCCTCCTACGCCTCTGCCTCCGCCGCCCCCGTCTTCCTCCTACGCGACCCCTGCCCGATCTGGATCTAGATGAGGCGTTGCCTCCCCTCCGTCTCATCGTGTCCCTTGTGCCAGCCATGGAAGAGAGGATGGAGAGCAAGGAGGAGCCCGATGGCGATGTGCTGATGCTGGCCGGTAGAGGCATGGTCCGCGTGTGAATCAAGGGGTCCCTGCATCTAGCCATCTACCCGCGACCCGCGCATGACCGTTGCTGCTGCGACCTTTGTCCATGTCGTGAGCTCCGAGGAGTCCGGCGGCGCTGTCACGTCAGCCTCTCTCCACGAGGTCATGGCGCTTAACAGGCCCTCACTCCTCGGCTCCGCCTGCGAGAGGTCGTTGACACCATCGTCAGGTGCCGCTTTGAGGCCGGTTGAAGCTGCCGCCAAGGAGGCCATCTTGAGGCAGATGCTGCAGGCACTGCTGACGTGCCTGCGCTCCCCTGCACTTGGTGACCAACACATCTGCTCGGTCGTGAACATGTGCTTCGTGTCAATGTGTCGTACAGGTCGCCGCCAAGGGTGAGCTCGTGCAGTGGTTCAGGTTTAGATGTGCATCACATAAGGGCAGCTACAGTTTCTTTCATAAAGCTATTTGATGTGAGTGCATTGCATATTGAAGTAAACTGGATGGGGGAATCTTGAGTTCCTCCATGAAGTTATATTACTTTGATAAGAAAAATGCAGGAAAACCATATAAAGTACTCTGGTGAGTCTATCTCAATTGAGCTAGTACTCGAATTATAGCAATTCCAGGCTTTTTTCTACGACTGCAATTGGGTCGGTTTATTAGTTTGAAGTGATTTTAAGTGACAACCTGCTACTTTTTCTGCTTTCTTCATTTATATGAAGATCAAATTTGGAGAATTTGAACTGGTACTGAATTCAAATGAAGTCTAAGGTCTCTATCTAATATACTTTGTGCAAGTTTTGTACAAAAGAAGGAGGTCGTCAGTCGTCACCACACCGGCCACTACAGCAGGAACTGAGCCGCCGTCACCGCCCTGGGGATGTCGGCATGTATGATGAGCTGTCGTCGCCCACCACCCTGAGGATGTTGGCCTGGACAACGAGGTGCCGTCGCCCAAGGTGTAGTGCACAGGTCGACGCCATCCTGGGAAGGCATCTATTCCTTCCTTTACTTCACTTCTGGATTGATACTCAGCGCCCAGGTTCAAAAATGCTCCCTGCTGTTGGCAATTACAATTGGAATATATCAATTGCATGCACCTTGAGTAAAACAAAAGTAGCAGGCATATGCCATCTATTTGCTGAGCTACATCATTAGCTTGAACAGATTGTCATTTGTGCTAATGCATCTTGTGCAATTTTTAA
This sequence comes from Elymus sibiricus, assembly GCA_039707655.1. Classification (NCBI taxonomy): domain Eukaryota; kingdom Viridiplantae; phylum Streptophyta; class Magnoliopsida; order Poales; family Poaceae; genus Elymus; species Elymus sibiricus. The sequence goes on along the minus strand of CM077674.1, from coordinate 3,763,768 downwards.
GCTGCATACTTAATGCTATTACCTGTTATGTGGTAATCTTCTCACTTGGTCATAATCAGCAATCTGGATTATAGTATTTAAGATTGGCATATTAAATATCTAACATGACTTTATTGATTTTGTTAGCTGAAATTCGGAACTTTGGCTGCTGGCGTTTGCGATACTCGGAGAGATGCTAAACTACTTTAAGTCTTGGTGGGGCTTATCCCGGGCTCTATCTTTTTACATGTCCTGCAAGATTTGTTCGACCATTGAAAAATCTGGTAGCCTACCTCATGGAGAGCCACGTATATTGAGCTTATTCGACCATTTGAACAGGTCCCCTTTGATTAATCCCGTCATCCTTCCATTAGTTCACATGCCACTAATATTATGAGAACTGATTTTTTAAGTATATGTTATAGGCATTTATGGCGACACTATGCCCTGGGGATGGTGGGAGAATAAAAGATGTTTCCTGCAACTCATGAAGAAATTCACCCTACCGCCATTCTCAGTGTAGTTGTGAATCTGACTCCTTCGTCTGATCACAACCAAAGTCCTTGGAATGTATAGTCTTGTATTGCATAATGATTGAATAAGGGTGAGGCCCTCACTTTCTTTTGGGCTGACTAATCATCCTGCCTATTCTCTAGATGGCAAAGCAAACTATGGTCTTTTGTGGCCAAGCTTTAAAATTTCGTACAGATGTCAAGGCATTCCATCTACAAGTTTGTTTTGCGTTTTCCATATTCAAATGACCAGTTATCGTTCATGAATTTTCTTTGTTTTATTTTTTATATATGTATTATACTCACTTAGTCAGCTTTATATGCTTCTTAAGGAATCCCTAATTTGTACCGCCTACATACATGATACATCTACAGCCTTGGCTTTGTGAATTCGTAGCAGACAGTTAACAGATTCACTAGGAGGAGCTATAATTTGGCAGGTTATTACTCCAGTGTATGACGTAATATTTGGTCATGTATTCATGCCAATTGTATCTCATCTAGGCCCCAGCAGAATTCTAAAGCCTTCAATTTTTTCTTAGAATATATGAACTACTCCCTCCGTACGTAAATAAGTGGCATGGTTTTAGTTCAAATTTGCTTGTTTCCGAACGGAGGGAGTAGTTGGTAAAAGTAGGTAGAGTAAAACTCACTCGGACTTGGTAGAGTAAAAATACGTAGAGTAATTTAGGCTAAAAAGACCCAACTTGGGAGCTCCTCAAGTGGCTTCTTGTTCAAATACAAAATTAAGTTTTGTCGGGATTTCCATCTATTGTTGTTACTTGTGGGCAAGTTGGAGGATTAACATTTTCCATGGATGACTAGAAGGCTCGTCTATTTATAAATAAGAATCTGCCATGAAAGAGCTAAAAAAACAAAATTAAGCATGAACACATAGCCTTCACTCCCCGCTCTACCATTATGATGTCATCTGTCTGTCTCTCGTTACAACAGGATGGGTTTCCAAGCAACTCGATTAATTTTTCTCTTGCTTACACTTCTTCTGCCCCCTCCCACTTCTCTACATACACAATTAACACCACTTGATGGAAACGATGTCTCCTTATACATTGTATTTCTTGGCTTGCAGAAGCTAAGGGGGAGGCCAACATTGGCAACAGAGAAGGCAGAGAAGGGTTGTCGGATAGTGCGTCAGCATGGATGGTGTTTGCCAAGTTCTTCGAGGATTTGAAGCTGTCGAAGTGATCAAATAAATAAGATAGCAACGAGACTCGTCATGGATTGTATGATCTTAAAGGTTTGTGTCAATTCCTTCTCTAAACTATTCCTTATGTCGTTACATGCTCATATAGGTTGTGGTGATAGTAGTTTTTTTTCTTTGAAAATGATGTGATGATAGTAGTTATGGTATGCAGATTTGTTGCTTCAGTAAAATATATTCTTGAAATGATGTGGCATATCTAGCTGTGCTTCCAAAATACAAACTGAAGTTGTAAGAAGTAAGAACTACAAGCATTCCTGAGAGTGAGATATGGTTTATATACGCAAACATTTCTCTTTTTTAATCGCCTTACAAGGATATCTCTGTTATGATTTATCACAATACTGTAGAAAATAGTATATTGCGTCAATTTATAACTAACAGCGCCGCCAAGGATCTCACCGCCGCCGTAGCCAGCTGTGTATCTGTGCTAACCCGCGCCTGGGCCTCCACCATGTCCGGTCTCGAGGTGGCGCGCACGGTGGCCGAGGCCGTGGGCAGCACCGTGGCCGCATCAGCCTTTGTCTTCCTCGAGGTGGCCGTCCTCGCTGATGCCACCGGCTCCTCCGCCGTGGCGTTGGAGTCCTCCTCGTCCACGGCGAGACTAGCGCTGGTGGCCATCAAGAGGCCAACCGCCACCAGCAAGGATGCGTACAGGGACGCGGCGCGGCTGCAGGCGCTAAAGCAGTGCACCGGGAGATCAAGAGCGAGAAGGTGTTCAGGAGCCTCGTTCCCACCAAGGTCTCTCTGCACAACGTCCACACGCCAATTTAGTTTTGTATTGCTACACACACAATTACTCAAAGAGATCTCACGGTGAAAGGATTGCTGCAATAAGACTTGCTTGCTGGCAAAGATTAAAATAACTAGGACTTCCATCGAACAATATGTGTGTGATGGATCTTTTCAACTCTGCTTCCTATTCAATGAGGTGCATATTTCGTGGGATAACCTCTTGTTTTGATTTTGTTTTCTTTCTGTGGATTTCAGGATAGGAGGGCAGCTTCGTCGGGGAGTGTGTGTGTGTGTGGGGGGGGGGGGGGTTCAACGAGCAAAGGTGATGTTGTACTGCCTATTTTTGTGTAGTTTGTTTCAGAGAAGTCGCACTGATTTCTCTGGCAGGCTTCAGTAAGACTGATCTAGAACTGTTTTTTTTAACATGAAAGGATTTTATTCATCTAGCAATATTTTACACAGATAAGTGTGGAGGGACTCACACTAAACAATGGGAGAACATCTCTCCCTGGACATTGACCTGAACCTGAAGACAGGCACCTAACAGCTAGAGATCTAGACTGAATTTTGAGAGCTAACTGGGCCTGATGATGAGCTTTTACATTGAAGCACCTGTTAACATGAGCTATTCTGGTTGGATGGAAAATCGTGGACTGTTGAATAGCTGCAAGAAGTGGTCTGATGACCCAATCACCAACAATGTTGAAGATGGATGTAGTTGCCGCTTCTGAAGCCAATATCGTGAAATATGTGAAAAAAGTTGGTTGCTTTATGCAAAGCTTTTTAGCCAACATGGTCGCTAGAAGCACGCCAAAAGTTTCTTCTTGAAGAGGAGATGCTGCTGGTGGGGATAGGGCTGAAACATGCAACTGTTTGAAGTGTTGATTGGTATTAGTTCTGATGATGATTCCTATGCCCGCTGGTGCTGAATCCATGTCCCTTTCAATCTTCCAAGCCGCGTCACAGAAAATGGCAGTACCTGCAACAGAAGATGGGTCTTGTGTCGCCAGCTGCTGTACTACGGAGCAGGTAGAGCGGTGATCTTCAAAGGACTCCATATTGTCAAATTTAGCACCCTGCATAATTGCATTAGCAACTGGAAATATCTGGGAGGGTTTGTAGAATTTCCTGCCAAAAAGAGCATCGTTTTTTTTCTTTCCATAAGCACCACAAGAAAGTATATAAACTGGTGAGGCTCATATGGGGATGTTGAGATGAAAGTAAGGCCTGAATCATTTGGGCAACAGAGTGATTATTTGCAGCAATGGCCTCAGTTTTGAGGAACCAAGGAGACGAGAACCAAGAAGCTTTTGAGAAAGGACAAAGGAAAAACATGTGCATTTCGTCCTCTAAGCTGTCACATCTAGAACACTCTTCATCAATATGTTTGGAAAATTTACTTGCACTCTTACCAGTGGGTAGCGCTCGACGAAGAAGTATCCAAGCGAAAGTTTGAACCCTTGGCACTATGTGTTTTTCTTGCCATACCTGATTAAGAAGATTAACAATCTGTGGAGGCACAACTTTTGGTCTCTGGTTTGCAGGCATCACAAGATTAGTAGACCAGTGTTTGTAGGCACTTTTCGAAGAGCATTCGCTTGTAGGTGTTAGTTTCCAAACAAAAAACACCCCGCCTCGGAGCATTAACAATAGGGGTTTGCACAATAGCATGAGCCGTTTGTGGCGTGAACAAAGAATTGACCAGTTCAACATTCCAAGTTTTCTGGTTGGAGATCCAAAGGTCCTTAACAATAGCTGGGTAAGCAAAAGGACGTTGTTGGATAATCAAATTATCATAATTTTTTTGCCATTGAGAGAACCAAGGGGAACTCCAAATGGACAATGCCAACATTGCATAGTTGTATGTCATGGAGTGGTATGATGTTTCCGAATATGTTGATCTCACGAGGTAATAAATTTTATAGAATTATACTTAGCATACTTAGAATCAAAAGTTATATCATGTATGTGTTCAAGAACTATGTTCAAAATCATGTTGTTGGTTTCTTAAATTTCTAAGCTGAAGCACTTTTTTGGTAATTGTTGGGGAAATATTTGGTTATGCTTGATTTTCGTCTTTCTTACGCCTTTGGTCATCGCAGTAATATATATTTTGTGGTAATGCATGGAGATTCACCTATGATCAAGTAATTCTTCATTTGTCGACGAAATTGCTAAATTCGGCCCGTAGCAACGCACGGGCGTTCTACTAGTAGTATATAGTACACAAGTACGTACGACGATACTTGCATGCATGTTACTACAGCTAGCCTCTGTTCTCCCACGTAATTACGAACGAGTGCATGCACATCAAATTGAGATCCATCCATCCCAAAGTACTGTATATGTATGTAAAGCAGGTGTATATATATGTATATAAAGAAGGGACTTGTTTGCTACTCTTCAGGTCAGCTAGAGAAATCATATCTAGTAGTATTATAGCCCTACAACCGAAGGAGAGTTGCCTGATGACAAGGTGTACTCTGTAAGAACAGGCGATGGTGATCAAGTGTATTGCAGGGAAGACCATAGTATTGACGATGTAGGAAGGACAGGATACTATTTAATGCGTTGTTATAATAATCACATGGGGCGGGAACATTGTAATTCTGCCAGGTGGCTTTACCCTCCGGACTTCTAGCTCACATACGACCCTGGCCTCTCGCCCATCTTGCTAACAAACTCACACATAACTCTTTGTCATCTTTTATATCTTATTATACATCGTTTTGTCGAATTTTACTCATCCATTGTATGATATTTCAGCTTTTATAATATCTTATTATACATCATTTTGTCGAATTTTACTCATCCATTGTATGATATTTCAACTTTTATAAATCTTAGTCAATTGAGACTTAAACTGTAATATAACATGCAGGGGAAGAGCCGATATTTGGCATGAGACTTAAACTGTAATATTATTTATTCGAACCTCACCTTGATACTCCCTAGTGCTAGATACATCCATTTGAGCGACAAGTATTTCGGGATAGAGGGAGTACTAAACACTTTATAGAAAAAGAAACTTCTAAGTATCGAGCGCGGTTTATTATGGACTCAGTTAAGCTGGACTCAGGTGCAACTCCTCGTTGTGTGAGTTGTGACGACTCAGTCTAGCTTGTTATGTATGGCAGTTTGGCTTTACACTAGTAGAAAAACCCCTTATAGGATTTTGCTACTAGCAGCGTGTCACGAAAACAGAACACTGCAACTATATTTGAAAATTACCAGCAGTGTCTGCCCATAGAGCAAACGCCGCAGAAGCCGGAGGACTAGCAGCGTGCGCTGATACGAAACGCTGCAAGTGTGGTGCATCATGTTGTATGTATGGAACATCGCAGGTAGTTGCAGTACTGGCAGCGTTCGATTTATACCAGAATGCTGCTAAGATTAGTTTGTGTAAAAGATATGTTTAATTTATATTTATATTTAAAAACCCTTGTTACAATAAGTTGTTGTGTTCTAATTTTGTATCACACACTAAAACTATCTGTTCATACAAGCTGGAAGGCAAAAGAAAAAACAAATAATTAATGATTGAACTCCTAAAATACATAAAACATACCAGCAGCGTCTGGCCGAAAGCAAACGTGGCTAGTGCGAGCTCTTGCAGCGTTTCCTTGCCTGCCGAACGGTGCAAAGGTTTTTATTATATTATAAGTGACTTTCATATTTCAGACCAACCTAAAATAAATCTATAATTGGATATGTAAAAGTAAAGTGGTGCAAACTACGTCTATAATTTTTTTTAACCATATGAATGACAACACTCTACCAGCTCGATCTATCTGTCAAACCTGCCGGACACTTTCAATGATATGCAATCATAAAATTTTGTCATACGTGTTTGAAATATCCCATAAAAATTAGATATTTTTGAACTATTATGCTGATAATCTATACTAAAACTATTTGTTCATACAATTTGGAAGGCAAAAGACAAATAGTTTAGCTTAAACTCCTAAAATATAGAAATAATGCCAGCAGCGTTTGCGGGCAGAGAAACGCCGCTAGTGTCCACATTAGCAGCATTCTAAGTCGATCAGACGCTGCTAAACTACTTATTATACTTCGTCTACTAAATTGGATATGTAAATCCATAATTGGATATGTAAATGTTAAATGGTGCATATTACGTCTATAAAATTTGTTGTCGTCGTATGATCGTCAACATGCACGTGTACTGCTGCCAATATATATATATATATATATATATATATATATATATATATATATATATATATATATATATATATATATATATATATATATATATATATAACACTATTCTGATCACGGGATGAGAATAATATTCTGATAACTACCTGACCTGTCCCAGCAGTAGTAGTTGAACTTCCCTCAGTGCTAGGTTGAACTTCCACGAACATTGTCCAAATGGGGCTTGCGGTATACCGTTAGAAAGCTGTGTACACGAGTATCATGATCTAAGTTAGATTTTTGGCAAAATCTAAACGGTTTAAGAGCAGTTTTGAAAACTGTTTTTTCTTCATACAAAAAACGTGAATCGTATTTTCGAGCCCATTTCTAAACCGTTTATTGGAATGAGGCAAATAATATGGCGTTGGAAAGCTACTGCAAATTCTCTCATTCCACATATAGAAAGTTTTCCCTAATACCCGATGGTTAAAGAGTAATTTGAAAAATCGTAGAATTTCTCGAATCGAACAGCCGAATTCGTATTTTCTTGCTCATTTCTAAATGGCTAATCCGATGAAGTTAAATGATATGGCATTGGAAAGCTTATAAAAATGCGCTTCTTTTTCATATAGAAAGTTTTTTCTAATTTTGAACGGTTTAAGAGTAATTTAGAAAACGGTCAAAGTTCCTCCGAGTTCGTATTTTCGAGTTAATTTCTCAATGCTTTGTCGGAATGCGGCAAATAATATGGCGTTGGAAAGACTGAACAAACGTGAAACTTTTATGTATAGATTGTTTCTCCCAATTCTTTACGGTTTTTTGTCAATTTCAAAATGGCTAAAAACGTTTTTTGGCCGTAATTTTCGTAAATTTTATCGGAATTGGGCAAGTTATATACCATTGGAAAGCTATCGAAAATGCGAAAAAATTTCATATAAAAAGATTTCTCTAATTCCTAGCCGTTTTTAAGTAATTTTGAAAATGGCGAGATCATGCGTTCTGCCTCCATCGCCAAAACAGAGTCTCCGAAAATGCACTGCATGAAGAGGTTGAACATCTGGGGTAGTTCTGTTTGAACTTCACTCTGTTTTGCATGTGCTGTTTTTTGCCCGTAACTCCCCAACCACTTAACAGAATTGAGCAAATGATATACCGATGGAAAGCTATTGAAAATACGCAAATTTCCCGTGTTGATAATTTTTTTTCATAGTCGCGAAGTTTTAAAATATTTTTTTCTAAATACGTAAAAACGTGTTTTAAACGGTATACATGAAACTTCTAAATTTTTATCGGAATGTAGCATATAATATACCGTTGGAAAGCTTATGAATAGGAGCAACTTTTTCAAGGCAAATTCGTTTCCGTTTGAGAGCGGTTATAAAAATGGCAAAAACAACGTCATTTTTGCCTCTTTTTTTATCATGTAATTGAAGCTCGGACGTCTCGCAATATAATTTTTGAACCATGTAGGGAGGAGCACGTGAACTTCTTGCAACAAACCTTTTAGGTCTTTTAGTTTTGTATTCTTTTATTCTCATCTGAAACGCATTCCGTGTAGTAGTTGAACTGCTCGTTGTTTTCACGTTGAACTTCGGTCACGTATTTTCGTTCGTAATTGCTCACCTGTTCGTCGGAGTTGCACAAACGATACACCTTTTCGAAACCTGTTGAAAAGACACACCTTTTTAAACATGTAAATACACGTTGAACCTCTCTCACAAGAATTTTTTAACTATCTCGAGCCGAGCACTTGAACTTCTAGCAACAAAACTTTTAGCCTTTGCCTTTTCATTCTTTATTTTCATACAAAATGCACACAGTGTACTATGTGAACTTCTGGCTGTTATCAATCTGAACTTCTCTCGGTTACGTGAAAATATCTGAGTTTTTTATAGACATTGAACCACTCTACCTTTTTTATTTGAACATCTTTGTGTATTTTCTAGAAATGTGAAAATTGTATTTTTTTAGAAACATCGAACTTCTTCGTTATATCGAATTGAACTTATTGGTTTTAATCTTTAGTAACTGGAAAAATGCGATTTTTTTCAAATAAATATCAAACTGCTTCGCTTTTGATGGAAATATGCCCTAGAGGCAATAATAAAGTTGTTATTATTTTATATTTCCTTGTTCATGATAAATGTTTATTATTCATGCTAGAATTGTATTGACCGGAAACTTAAATACATGTGTGAATACATAAACAAATATCGTGTCCCTAGTGAGCCTCTACTAGACTAGCTCGTTGATCAAAGATGGTTAAGGTTTCCTAACCATAGACATGAGTTGTCATTTGATAACGGGATCACATCATTAGGAGAATGATGTGATGGACAAGACCCATCCGTTAACTTAGCATATGATCGTTCTGTTTATTGCTACTGCTTTCTTGAATGTCAAATACATGTTCCTCAGATCATGAGATCATGCAACTCCCGGATACCGGAGGAATACCTTGTGTGCTATCAAACGTCACAACGTAACTGGGTGATCATAAAGATGCTCTACAGGTATCTCCGAAGGTGTCCATTGAGTTGGCATGGATCGAGACTGGGATTTGTCACTCCGAGTTTCGGAGAGGTATCTCTGGGCCCTCTCGGTAATGCACATCATAAGAAGCTTGCAAGCAAAGTGACTAAGGAGTTAGTTACGGAATGATGTATTACGGAACGACTAAAGAGACTTGCCGGTAACGAGATTAAACTAGGTATGGAGATACCGACGATCGAATCTCGGGCAAGTAACATACCGACGGACAAAGGGAATTACGTATGTTGTCATTGCGGTTCGACCGATAAGATCTTCGTGGAATAGGTAGGAACCAATATGGGCATCCAGGTTCCGCTATTGGTTATTGACCGGAGAGGCGTCTCGGTCATGTCTACATCATTCCCGAACCCGTAGGGTCCGCACACTTAACGTTCGTTGACGATATAGTGTTATATGAGTTATGTGAATTGGTAACCGAATATTGTTCGGAGTCCCGGATGAGATACAGGACGTCACGAGGAGTCTCGGAATGGTCGAGAGGTAAATATTTATATATGGGAAGTCATATTTTGGGTTCCGGAAAAAAGTGCAGTTTTTTCGGCATTGTACCGGGAAGCTTCCAGAAGGTTCCGGAGGATTCCGGAGGGGTCCGAAAGTCCACAAGTGGGTCCACCACGTCCCAAGGGCTGGCATGGGCTAAGGGGAGGCGCCCTGGCCTTATTGGGCCAGGCGCACCAAGTCCTCAAAAGCCCACGCAGCTAGGGAAGGAAAAAAGGGAGAGTCCTAGTAGGAATAGGATTGGACTTTGGAGTCCAAGTCCACGTGTGTACTATTCACGGTTACTGTTCACGTGGCACTATTCCTTCTACTCCAAGCCCCTACACATATATAAATAGAGGAGAGGGGGCGCCCCAAAGGATACACAACATTGTCTTAGCCGTGTGCGGCGCCCCCCTCCACAGTTCCGTCCCTCGGTCATATTTTCGCAGTGCTTGGGCGAAGCCCTGCGGAGATAGCATTACCATCACCGTCACCATGTCGTCATGCTGCCGGAACTCATCCACTACCTCGCCGTCTTGCTGGATCAAGAAGTCGAGGACGTCACCGAGCTGAACGTGTGCTGAACGCGGAGGTGCCGTACGTTCGGTACTCGGTCGGTTGGATCGTGAAGTTGTTCGACGACATCAACCGCGTTGTTCTAACGCTTCCGCTTATGGTCTACGAGGGTATGTAGACACACTTCCCCTCTCGTAGCTATGCATCTCCATGGATAGATCTTGCGTGTGCGTAGAATTTTTTTTGTTTTCCATGCAACGTTCCCCAACAGTGGCATCATGAGCCAGGTCTATGCGTAGATGATATGCATGAGTAGAACACAAAGAGTTGTGGGCGGTGATCGTCATACTGCTTACCACCAACGTCTTATTTTGATTCGGCGGTATTGTAAGATGAAGCTGCCCGGACTAACCTTACATGTCCACGTACATGAGACCGGTTCTACCGACAGACATGCAACTTGTTTTGCATAAAGGTGGCTGGCGGGTGTCTGTTTCTCCTACTTTAGTTGAATCGAATTTGACTGCGGCCGGTCCTTGTTGAAGGTTAAAACAGCAAACTTGATAAATCACCGTTGTGGTCTTGTGCCGTAGGTAAGAACGGTTCTTGCTAGAAGCCCGTAGCAGCCACGTAAAACTTGCAACAACAAAGTAGAGGTCGTCTAACTTGTTTTTGCAGGGTATGCTGTGATGTGATATGGTCAAGACACGATGTGATATACGTTGTTGTATGAGATGATCATGTTTTGTAATTTATCGGCAACCGGCAGGAGCCTTATGGTTGTCTCTTTATTGTATGAAATGCAAGCGCCATGTAATTGCTTTACTTTATCGCTATGCGTTAGCAATAGTTGTAGAAGCAATAGTTGGCGTGACGACCACGACGCAACGATGGAGATCAAGGTGTCGAGCCGGTGACGATGGAGATCATGACGATGCTTTGGAGATGGAGATCAAAAGCACAAGATGATGGCCATATCGTGTCACATATTTTGATTGCATGTGATGTTTATCCTTTATGCATCTTATTTTGCTTACAACGACGGTAGCATTATAAGATGATCCCTTCACTAAATTTCAAGATAAAAGTGTTCTCCCCGAGTATGCACCGTTGCTAAAGTTCGTTGTTTTGAAGCACCTCGTGATGATCGGGTGTGATAGATTCTACGTTCACATACAACGGGTGTAAGCCAGTTTTACACAAGCAGGATACTTGGGTTAAACTTGACGAGCCTAGCATGTACAGACATGGTCTCGGAACACTGGAGACTGAAAGGTCGAACATGAGTCATATAGTAGATATGATCAACATGGAGATGTTCACCATTGATGACTATCCCATCTCACGTGATGATCGGACATGGGCTAGTTGATTTGGATCATGTATCACTTAGTTAACTTGAGGGATGTTAATTTAAGTGGGAGTTCATTAGTAATTTGATTAATTGAACTTAATTTATCATGAACTTAGTTTTGATAGTTTTTGCATATCTATGTTGTAGATAAATGGCCCGTGCTACTGTTCCGTTGAATTTTAATGCGTTCCTAGAGAAAGCTAAGTTGAAAGATGATGGTAGCAACTACACGGACTGGGTCCGTAACTTGAGGATTATCCTCATTGCTGCACAGAAGAATTATGTCCTTGATGCACCGCTAGGTGATGGACCTGCTGCAGGAGCTGCTGCAGACGTTGTGAACGCCTGGCAGGCTCGATCTGATGACTACTCGATAGTTCAGTGTGCCATGCTGTACGGCTTAGAACCGGGACTGCAAAAGCGTTTTGAACGCCACGGAGCATATGAGATGTTCCAAGAGCTGAAATTGATATTTCAAGCTAATGCCCGGGTTGAGAGATATGAAGTCTCCAACAAGTTCTTTAGCTGTAAGATGGAGGAGAACAGTTCTGTCAGTGAACACATACTCAGAATGTCTGGGTATGACAACCACTTGACTCAACTGGGAATTGATCTTCCAGTTGAGAGTGTTATTGACAGAGTTCTTCAGTCACTGCCACCAAGCTATAAAGGCTTCGTGATGAACTATAATATGCAAGGGATGGAGAAGACAATTCCCGAGCTCTTCGCGATGCTGAAATCAGCGGAGGTAGAAATCAAGAAGGAGCATCAAGTGTTGATGGTTAACAAAACCACTAGTTTCAAGAAAAAGGGCAAGGGAAAGAAGGGGAACTTCAAGAAGAACGGCAAGCAAGTTGCCGCTCCCACGAAGAAACCCAAAGCTGGACCCAGGCCTGAAACAGAGTGCTTCTACTGCAAAGGGACTGGTCACTGGAAGCGGAACTGCCCCAAGTATTTGGCGGATAAGAAGGATGGCAAAGTGAGCAAAGGTATATTTGATATACATGTTATTGATGTGTTCCTCACTAATGCTCGCAGTAGCGCCTGGGTATTTGATACTGGTTCGGTTGCTCATATTTGTAACTCGAAACAGGAGCTACGGAATAAGCGAAGATTGGCTAAGGACGAGGTGACGATGCGCGTCGGGAATGGTTCCAAGGTTGATGTGATCGCCGTCGGCACGCTACCTCTACATCTACCTTCGGGATTAGTTTTAGACGTCAATAATTGTTATTTGGTGCCAGCGTTGAGCATGAACATTATATCTGGATCTTGTTTATTGCGAGACGGTTATTCATTTAAGTCAGAGAATAATGGTTGTTCTATTTATATGAGTAACATCTTTTATGGTCACGCACCTTTTGTGAATGGTCTATTCTTGTTGAATCTCGATCGTAGTGATACACATATTCATAATATTGATGCCAAAAGATGCAAAGTTGATAATGATAGTGCAACATACTTGTGGCACTGCCGTTTAGGTCATATTGGTGTAAAGTGCATGAAGAAACTCCATGAGGATGGACTTTTGAAATCTCTTGATTATGAATCATTTGATACTTGCGAACCATGCCTCATGGGCAAGATGACTAAAACTCCGTTCTCCGGAACAATGGAGCGAGCTACTGATTTGTTGGAAATAATACATACCGATGAATGTTGAAGCACGCGGCGGGTATCGTTATTTTCTAACCTTCACAGATGATTTGAGTAGATATGGGTATATCTACTTGATGAAACACAAGTATGAAACATTTGAAAAGTTCAAAGAATTTCAGAGTGAAGTAGAGAATCATCGTAATAAGAAAATAAAGTTTCTACGATCTGATCGCGGAGGCGAATATTTGAGTTACAATTTTGGCCTTCATTTAAGAAAATGTGGAATTATTTCACAACTCACGCCACCTGGAACACCACAGCATAATGGTGTGTCCGAACGTCGTAACCGTACTTTATTGGACATGGTGCGTTCTATGATGTCTCTTACCGATTTGCCACTATCGTTTTGGGGTTATGCATTAGAGACAGCTGCATTCACGTTAAATAGGGCACCGTCTAAATCCGTTGAGACGACACCGTATGAACTATGGTTTGGCAAGAAACCTAAGCTGTCGTTTCTTAAAGTTTGGGGATGCGATGCTTATGTGAAAAAGCTTCAACCTGATAAGCTCGAACCCAAAGCGGAGAAGTGCGTCTTCATAGGATACCCTAAAGAAACAATTGGGTACACCTTCTACCACAGATCCGAAGGCAAGGTCTTTGTTGCCAAGAATGGGTCCTTTCTAGAGAAGGAGTTTCTCTCGAAAGAAGTGAGTGGGAGGAAAGTAGAACTTGATGAGGTAATTGTACCTACTCTCGAATTGGAAAGTAGCTCATCAGAGAAAACCGTTCCCGTGATGCCTACACCAATAAGAGAGGAAGATAATGATAAAGATCATGAAACTTCAGATCAAGTTACTACTGAACTTCGTAGGTCGACCAGAGTACGTTCCGCACCAGAGTGGTACGGTAATCCTGTTCTGAAAGTTATGTTGTTAGACAACGGCGAACCTACGAACTATGAAGAAGCTATGATAAGCCCGGATTCCGACAAATGGCTTGAGGCCATGAAATCCGAGATAGGATCCATGTATGAGAACAAAGTATGGACTTTGGTGGACTTGCCCGATGATCGGCAAGCCATTGAGAATAAATGGATTTTTAAGAGGAAGACGGATGCTGATGGTAATATCACTGTCTACAAAGCTCGACTTGTCGCGAAAGGTTTTCGACAAGTTCAAGGGGTTGACTATGATGAGACTTTCTCACCCGTAGCGATACTTAAGTCTGTCCGAATCATGTTAGCAATTGCCGCATTTTATGATTATGAAATCTGGCAAATGGATGTCAAAACTGTATTCCTTAATGGTTTTCTCAAAGAGTTGTATATGATGCAACCAGAAGGTTTTGTCGATCCTAAGGATGCTAACAAAGTGTGCAAGCTCCAGCGATCCATCTATGGACTGGTGCAAGCATCTCGAAGTTGGAATATATGCTTTGATGAGGTGATCAAAGCATATGGTTTTGTACAGACTTACGGTGAAGCCTGTATTTACAAGAAAGTGAGTGGGAGCTCTGTAGCATTTCTAATATTATATGTGGATGACATATTGTTGATTGGAAATGATATAGAATTTCTGGATGGCATAAAGGGATACTTGAATAAGAATTTTTCAATGAAAGACCTCGGTGAAGCTGCTTATATATTGGGCATCAAGATCTATAGGGATAGATCAAGACGCTTGATAGGGCTTTCACAAAGCACATACCTTGACAAAGTTTTGAAGAAGTTCAAAGTGGATCAGTCAAAGAAAGGGTTCTTGCCTGTCTTGCAAGGTGTGACGTTGAGTCAGACTCAATGCCCGACCACGGCAGAAGATATAGAGAAAATGAAAGTCATTCCCTATGCCTCAGCCATAGGTTCTATTATGTATGCCATGCTGTGTACCAGACCTGATGTGTGCCTTGCCATAAGTTTGGCAGGGAGGTACCAGAGTAATCCAGGAGTGGATCACTGGACAGTGGTCAAGAATATCCTGAAGTACCTGAAAAGGACCAAGGACATGTTTCTCGTTTATGGAAGAGACGGAGAGCTCGTCGTAAAGGGTTACGTCGATGAAAGCTTCGACACTGATCCGGATGACTCTAAGTCACAAACCGGATACGTATTATATTAAATGGTGGAGCTGTCAGTTGGTGCAGTTCCAAGCAGAGCGTCGTGGCGGGATCTACGTGTGAAGCGGAATACATAGCTGCTTCGGAAGCAGCACATGAAGGAGTTTGGATGAAGGAGTTCATATCCGATCTAGGTGTAATACCTAGTGCATCGGGTCCAATGACAATCTTTTGTGACAACACTGGAGCAATTGCCATAGCCAAGGAGCCCAGGTTTCGCAAGAAGACCAAACACATCAAGAGACGCTTCAACTCCATTCGTGAATATGTCAAGGATGGAGACATAGAAATTTGCAAAGTACACACGGATCTGAATGTGGCAGACCCGTAGACTAAGCCTCTTCCACGAGCAAAACATGATCAGCACCAAGACTCCATGGGTGTTAGATTCATTACTATGTAATCTAGATTATTGACTCTAGTGCAAGTGGGAGACTGATGGAAATATGCCCTAGAGGCAATAATAAAGTTGTTATTATTTTATATTTCCTTGTTCATGATAAAGGTTTATTATTCATGCTAGAATTATATTGACCGGAAACTTAAATACATGTGTGAATACATAAACAAATACCGTGTCCCTAGTGAGCCTCTACTAGACTAGCTCGTTGATCAAAGATGGTTAAGGTTTCCTAAACATAGACATGAGTTGTCATTTGATAACGGGATCACATCATTAGGAGAATGATGTGATGGACAAGACCCATCCGTTAGCTTAGCATATGATCGTTCTGTTTATTGCTACTGCTTTCTTGAATGTCAAATACATGTTCCTCAGACCATGAGATCATGCAACTCCCGGATACCGGAGGAATACCTTGTGTGCTATCAAACGTCACAAAGTAACTGGGTGATCATAAAGATGCTCTACAGGTATCTCCGAAGGTGTCCGTTGAGTTGGCATGGATCGAGACTGGGATTTGTCACTCCGAGTTTCGGAGAGGTATCTCTGGGCCCTCTCGGTAATGCACATCATAAGAACCTTGCAAGCAAAGTGACTAAGGAGTTAGTTACGGAATGATGTATTACGGAACGACTAAAGAGACTTGCCGGTAACGAGATTGAACTAGGTATGGAGATACCGACGATCGAATCTCGGGCAAGTAAGATACCGACGGACAAAGGGAATTACGTATGTTGTCATTGCGGTTCGACCGATAAGATCTTCATGGAATATGTAGGAACCAATATGGGCATCCAGGTTCCGCTATTGGTTATTGACCGGAGAGGCGTCTCGGTCATGTCTACATCATTCCCGAACCCGTAGGGTCCGCACGCTTAACGTTCGTTGACGATATAGTGTTATATGAGTTATGTGAATTGGTAACCGAATATTGTTCGGAGTCCCGGATGAGATCCCGGACGTCACGAGGAGTCTCGGAATGGTCGAGAGGTAAAGATTTATATATGGGAAGTCATATTTTGGGTTCCGAAAAAAAGTGCAGTTTTTTCGGTATTGTACCGGGAAGCTTCTAGAAGGTTCCGAAGGATTCCGGAGGGGTCCGGAAGTCCACAAGTGGGTCCACCACGTCCCAAGGGCTGGCATGGGCTAAGGGGAGGTACCCTGGCCTTATTTTGCCAGGCGCACCAAGTCCTCAAAAGCCCACGCAGCTAGGGAAGGAAAAAAGGGAGAGTCCTAGTAGGAATAGGATTGGACTTTGGAGTCCAAGTCCACGTGTGTACTATTCACGGTTACTGTTCACGTGGCACTATTCCTTCTACTCCAAGCCCCTACACATATATAAATAGAGGACAGGGGGCGCCCCAAAGGATACACAACATTGTCTTAGCCGTGTGCGGCGCCCCCCTCCACAGTTCCGTCCCTCGGTCATATTTTCGCAGTGCTTGGGCGGAGCCCTGCGGAGATAGCATTACCATCACCGTCACCACGTCGTCGTGCTGCCGGAACTCATCCACTACCTCGCCGTCTTGCTGGATCAAGAAGTCGAGGACGTCACCGAGCTGAACGTGTGTTGAACGCGAAGGTGCCATACGTTCGGTACTCGGTCGGTTGGATCGTGAAGTTATTCGACGACATCAACCGCGTTGTTCTAACGCTTCCGCTTATGGTCTACGAGAGTACGTAGACACACTTCCCCTCTCGTAGCTATGCATCTCCATGGATAGATCTTGCGTGTGCATAGAAATTTTTTTGTTTTCCATGCAACGTTCCCCAACAGCTTTTTCCAATTGAACTTGGTTTATTCTCTAGTAACGAGAAAACCTGAGTTTTTGATATACATTGAACTCCTTCGTTTTTTCAAATTGAACTTCTTGGTTTTAATCTTTAGTATTGGGGAAAATATGAGTTTTTATAAACATCAAACTGCTTCATTTTTTTAATTAGGACTTCTTGGTGTTATTCATTAGTAACGGGAAAAGTCATAGTTATGTAATATATATCGAACTGCTCAATTATTTAAATTTGAACTTCTAGGTATTTTTTTAAAAAGAGGGAAAATCTATTTTTATAAACTTTTTGAACTGCTCGGTTTTTTTAATTTGACCTTCTTGGTATAGTAATAAACATTGAACTTCTCCGTTATTTAAATTTGAACCTCTAGCTTTTTTGTAGAAACAAGGAAAATCCATTTTCTCTACAAATTTTGAGCTGCTCTATTTTTTTAATTTGGCCTTCTTGGGTTATTCTTTAGTAACGAGGAAAATCCTAATTTAGTAATAAATATCGAACCGCTTCGTTATTTAAATTTGAACTTTCTAGTTCTTTTTTTTGAACTTCTAGGGGTCTTGCTAGAAATGGAGAAAATCTGTTTTTAAATTAAAAAATTGAACTACTCTATTATTTCAATTTGACCTTCTTGGTTTTATTTTTAAGAACAGAAAAAAATCAATTTTATAAACATTGAACCATTATGTTGTTGTAACTTGAACTTCTTGGTTCTTTTAGTTTGAGCATCTAGTTTTTTAAAAATGGGGAAAATCTATTTAAACTTTTTTTAGTTATTCCTTTATTTTAATTTGAATTTCTTCATTCTATTCTTTAGTAACGAGAAAAAAATCTAACTTTTTAAAAACTTCGAACTTCTCTGTTATTTTAATTTGAACTTCTTAGAAAAAATTATGGTTTGTAAATAAGCAAACAATTTTTATAAAATTGAAATTCATAATTTTATGTTTCGTAGAAACGGAAAGAATTTGAGTTTTCCGTATACATCGAACTACTCCGTTATTTTAACTTGAACTTCTTGATTTTATTTCTTTAGTAATAAGGAAAATCCGAGTTTTTTTATAAATATCAAACTGCTCTATTTTTGTAATTTGGACTTCTTGGTTTATTTCTTTTAGTAACTGAAAAATCCTAGTTTTGTCATAAATATTGAACGGGTCTGTTATTTAAATTTGAACTTATAGAGTTTTTATTTATAAATGGTGATAATCCCCTTTTTATGATTTTTGAACTGCTCTATCTTTAAAATTCAAACTTCTTATTTTTTTATTAGAAACGGTGAAATAACCACTTCAAAGTGCTCTGTTATTTTTGTACTGCTGTGTTATTTTTGTTTGAACTTCTTATGTTCTTCCCGTCAACAAATTCGAATTTTCCATTTTTTTATACATCGAACTACTGCGTTATTTTATTTTGAACTTCTTGTTTCCATTCTTTAATAACGAGGAAAATCTGAGTTTCTATAATCATCGAACTGCTCCATCTTTTTAATTTGGACTTCTTGGTTTTATTTCTTAGTAGCAGAAAAAAATTCTAGTCTTGTAATAAACATCGAACCACTCTTTGGAAAATAGTATGCTAGTCAGCAATATCAATGAACACGTATAGAGCAGAGAAGCACAATTGATTTAACGAAACATTTCTGAGGATTTTGTAAAGAGTACACTACATTCCCTTTTTTATTAATTTTTGTTTTTGTGTTCGAGAACAAAGAGAACATTCTTTTTCCTGTTAATGTTTTGAAGTGAATTTTATAGACTTAAATTTTGTTTGTGCTCTTTTAAATTTGTTTGTCACTTCATGTTCTAAAAAATCGCAAATCTCCCATGTTTTTCTTTGCATGTTTAAATTATTTGAACTTGCTGAGATACACATAACACACTTGACCTTCTCGAACACAACATTTTGACCTTCACAAATAGAAATTTAAAGCGAAATTTTTGACAGTAGTACAAGACAAACAGAGCAACACCCCACACACTGATGCTCACATGTTGTTTTCCCCTTCTTTTAATATACACATTGAATGGCACACGTCTGCTAGGATGAACTCTCTTTTCTGTCCCAGAGGAACATATGTACGCAAGAGAAAATCTATGGACCGGGGAGCACCCATTTATGACAGCCACGGAGTGTGCTGCATCCACCGTTCGGGCGTCGGAAGAACCAGTATCTTCAGGCGGTATTTTTTCAGAATGCTTGTCCTGAAGAAATATCAAAGGCAGATGATTGACGACGACGATGGCCAAAAGCCGTGGGTCAAGCATGGCCAGGGGGGCTGGTCTTGATGCCTCCCATACCAGATCGACTGCGTGGGGGCAGGGGGCCTTGTTGCTCCGGCGGTGCCTGCTGGTGGCCGGAGTGGCGCGTCGACGGCGGTGGCGTGGAGCTTCACCGAAAGGAGGCACAGAAGGAGGGGCCACGCGCCTCGCTGGATATCAAGCCGGCCGCCGACGAGGGGATCCCGTCTAGGAGGTGCGGGCGGCAGTTGGTGGTCGTCTTCCACGACGGCGGCGGCGGTTGGAGGCGATGGGGAGCCGAGGCAGCGGCGGGTGGACCCGATGTGGAGCAGCAGCGGAGGGAGGGAGGCTGGCCTCGCGCTGGGAGGAGGCCTCGTGCCGGGAGGAGGCGGGGGCGGCGGCTCGCCGGAAGGAGGCGTGGGCGGCGGCGCCGGGAGGAGGCGGGGGCGGCGGCTCGCCGGAAGGAGGCGTGGGCAGCGGCGCCGGGAGGAGGCGGGGTCAGCGGCGGGGTGGTACTGGCGTCGGGGTGGAGGTGGTCGAGAGCCGGGACGGCAGCGTGTCGGGTGGAGGTGGTGGGATGGTGCGGTGGCGGTGGTCCGGAGCCGGGCCAGCGGCGCGTCGGTGACTGCCGGGGATGAGAGTTTGGGCTGGGACATGGGAGATCGGGAGGAGATTAGGGATCGGGGGAAGGTGAAGGACAGGTGCGGTCGTGGGATGGGCCTTTTTTTTGCGAGTTCGTGAGTTTGGGAATATGTCTGTCGACCCTATATAGGACGCGCTAGGATGAGAATATTATTCTAATCCTGGGATTAGAATAATGCTTATATATATATATATATATATAATTCTGTTACTGTCGCGCCGATGCGACCCGAACCGGTACAGAGGGAAAAGAAAAGAAAAAACCTTGCCTTATCTCTAACCCACCCCCACTCCCTGCCCCCAGCACCGGCCGCCGCCCTCCCCCCAGCGCCGGTCTCCCTCCTCCCAGCGACGGTCGCCTCCCTCCCCCCCACCGTCGGCCGCCTCCCTCCCTCCCACCGCCGGCCGCCTCCTTCCCCCACGTCGACCACGATCGCCTAGTGGATGCATGCCGCCTTCTTCCCCGCCGCCGGCCGCCTCTTCCCCATGCTCCGGCCGCCTCCTTCCCTCCCTCCACCGTGCGCTGCCTGCTGGATCCCGCCGTCGAGCGCGTCGGCCGCCCTGGCCACAGCCGTGCCTCGTCCTCCACCGCGGCTACCCCCGCCAGGGTGCTTCCCAGCTCGCCGGATCCGCTGGGCGCAGGCGTTCCTCGCCGCCGTGAGCGTGAGGTCCGGCCGCCGCCTCTGCTCAAAACTCCACGCACACGAGGTCATCCCGGCCGCCGTGTCTTCAGCTGCGGTTCGACAATAAAACCAGCAACAGTCCATGCATCCGTCCTATCTCTTCCCTCTCTACTGCTCTTCTCTCGCAAATTTGTTTTCTCTCTGAACTGCAGCACAAGGGAGGCTAAACGGGCTGCAGATTGGGGATTCGGCTGCCGCTGCGTCCAGCAGTCCAACCCCGTCGCCCCAGGCCGTCGAGCGACCTGTCGGGCTGTACTCTCCAACCGCCCCATGTTCGTGTCTCCTCTCTCTCACCCATACTTGCAGCATATATGCCATGGATTTTGTGAATGGAAAAAAATCCCTCTGTAATTCTCTCGATTCCAATAATTATTTCAGATTGTGATAGGCATGCATTTGAATTTTGGTAAGCACGTGTGCTCTGCTGCCCATAACCTCTTTGTTGTTATGTTTCTGAGAATTGGACAATCTTTTTAGTTTTATTTTTACAATAGCTAGACATAGCTAAGTATATATTGATGCATCCAGAGGTACTAATGTATTAAATCTTGCAAATTAGGATTTGAACTCCTTTGATAATGATGCTGAAATTTTGATTGAGCATGAACACTGAAATTTTGTCGCGCCTCCACCTCCCAGCCGCCGTGCCTCCACCTCCTTCCCGCTCGTGCAAGCGAGGCGCGACGAGGAAGACGACGGGTACGCCCCCCTACTTCTCCGTGGTGACCAGGACAACGTTGCTGTCCGTGCTCGGCCATAGGCGTGCTCGCTCTTCTTTCTCTCTCGCTCTGTGTGAGGAGCTGTTGCTGCTGGCCCTGGTGGCTGCACTCTGAAGAAGAGTGAATAGAAAGTTGGAGAGAGAATAGAAAAGAAAAGAAAGATAGCGTTGCAGCTTAGAAAGACGGTGTATCTGTTTTCTACAGGAAGTATGTGTGCTTGCGAATTTGGAGCTCGCCCTAACAATAATAAAGAAAAAGTTCAAATTCTGTCAACAGAAAGGTTCATGTATTCAGTTTGCAGGAGTACATGTCCCGCAATGAGCCAGGACAAGGGAGGTTGTTGGCCGCTGTACTTATAAGATCTTAAGTTCCACAGATATTTGTACTGCTACACTTTGAACTGACCAAAAATTGCAGAGTTCTACTTCCTCAAGATAGGAGTGAGCTTGATGGGACACGACCAGACAATGATGTTGGACTAGCAAATTTAGCAAAAAAAAAACTATTTTGTGCTGAAGGAACAACTCGGCTTCGACGGACAAGCAACAACACGAGGTAATGGAAAGCTCCAATGCGCACCTACAATAAATTTTGTGCCGAACGTGTTGTTCTGATGTGCTGTCATGGCAAGCTGCTATGATGTGTTGTTACCATTTATATTCTGTTAAGGACCAGTGTGTTCTTGTTGTCAGTTCTTGTGTGTTCTTGTTGTCAGGTCGTATGTATGTGTGTTGGTAACCACAGTGTGTTCTAATAACGGCGGCGGCAGCCTCGGTGGCGGCAGGCAAGCATCTGCATCTGTATCGGCAGGTCGTAGAGGCGGCGGGCGAGGCAGGAGGGGCCGTGGCCAGAATGCGGACATGGACGGCATGACGTTCGTGTCAGCGGCCGACGACACCGTGCACGGCTGCTGCTTGCCGTTGGCCCCCCGCCACCGGGCTCAACGCGTGTGCAGCAAGCCGACCCCTGTATTATTCCATTAGCCCGGGCCCTGAACCAGCTTGGGCGGCAACCAAGCTGTGCCCCATGCTTCTCCTGGAGCTAGAGTACCTCACATCCGGTTGTCCCTCTCCGGCAGGTAACCAACCGTGTTCTAACGACCGTCCACCCTGACGGAGACTTGCTGCATCCTACTAGTGTATGCTTGCTTGCGCTGATGTGTGTTCGTGCCGCTGAAGCTTGCTTGCCTAGTGACTAGAATGCTTCTTGCTCTGCTGTGGGTGCCATGGTTATCTGAACTTTAATTCCGGCTACTATTCTAGTGTGTGCGTACAAGACTGAAATTTTATGCTGCCCGCTTCGTCTATCTAAATGCTACTACATCAGAAGTTCAATTCGGCAGCCTGCTTCAGTTCATGAGTACACTGTATATATCCATGGTGTCATCTTGGTTAAGGATCCATCCAAAAGGGCAGCAATCGATCTTATATTATTATGCTATGTGTTTTCAGGATGAGGGGCGCTGTGGCCATGTACCCCATATGAATGGACAGATGCGTGCTGAGCCGAAGACACATAGGGCACCACTGTGACGCATATCAAGCTGAGTGCGTCTATTTAGTGATTATTCTTGTCATTTTGACCTTGAATTTTTTTCAGTTCACCTTGTATTCTTTTTTCCGTTCATCTTTCAGGTTGAGTGAGCTCCCTTCAGTTCAATGGATTCAACAAAAGAAGAGCATGTTCAGAAGTTTGCCCTTCATGAAAAAAGTGTGAAGTTTTGTCAGTATTTTGTATATTTCATTTGGAAGAGGCTTCATGTGATTTTGTGAAGCTTTATACATAACTATTTTCTGTCATTGCACGTTTAAGGCCCTGCAGTTCATTATATCATACATGTGTGGCCGTTCAGCATGTATTATATGATCAGTTCTTGAAAGAGAAACACATACATAATTCGGTGAAAAATATAAAAGTGCGTGCATTTGGCAGAAAAAATGTTGGTAAGTTCATGGCAAAAAAATCCATAAGTTCACAGATAAATAGTTTCACGGTTACGAAAACCCTTTTTTTTTTAAAATAGAAAAGAAAGAAATGAGAGACATTACAGAAGAATTGGGGAGGTTCGGGTACAAGGAATCCAGAAAGTTCAAAATTAAGAAAGCGAAAAGTTCGAAACCATGAAAAAGAGAGGTCCGGAATAAAGAGAACATTACGGAAACATAAAAAAATATCAACAAGAAAAAGTTCAAGTTGCAAAAAGAGACAAGTCCAGAACTTCGTTGCAAACATGTTCGAGTTTGAAGAAAACAGAAAAGAAAACAAACATAGCATTTTATTATTTTAAATTCAATCAATTCAACTAGATAAACCAATCCAGTCCGGAGCTAACTACATCATCAGTTCGGACGGAGAAAGCAAATTTAAAATTAAAACCCGAAAAAGGTTGACTTCTATAAGTCAACATTATCAAACCGTTGAAAAAATAAATTAAAATGTTGAGTTAAAAAAACACACAAAACATTTTCTTTTTGAAAAAAAAAGTGATTCAGTTCAACTATATAAATCATGCAAGTTCGGGGACGATGATACCGTAAACCGTTGAAAAGTTACGAGGAAAACCGTACGGAAAAAACAGAGTAAAGTCCAGTATGTGAAAACACGCTCAGTACAAACCCACACGGAGATCAGTTCGAGTACTCTGTTTTCGGTACGTAAAAAATAGCACGACCGGTCTTACCGTATTCAAAATTACTTTATGAAAAATACCTCAGTACAACTACACACATAGATCAGTACGAGTACTTTGTTTTGCGGACGGAAAAATAGCACGATGGGTCTCACCGTATTCAAAATTAATCTTAAACGGTTGCGAATTTGAGAAAACGTTCAACTCATTTTTGATAGCTTTCCAAAGATATATTATTTGTTCAAAATTACTTAAAAACGGATAGGAATTAGAGAAAACTTTCTATATGAAAAAGTTTCACATTTCCGATAGCTTTCCAATGGTATATCATTTGCCCAATTCCGATAAAGTTTGCGAAAATTACGGCCAGAAAACGTTTTTAGCCATTTTCGAAATTGACAAAAAACCGTAAAGAATTGGGAGAAACAATCTATACATAATAGTTTCGCGTTTGTTCAGGCTTTCCAACGCCATATCATTTGCTGCATTCGGACAAACCGTTGAGAAATTAACTCGAAAATACGAACTCGGAGGAACTTTGACCGTTTTCTAAATTACTCTTAAACTGTTCAAAATTAGAAAGAACTTTCTATATGAAAAAGAAGCACATTTTCATAAGCTTTCCAACGCCATATCATTTGCCTCGATCGGATTAGCCATTTAGAAATGGGCTCGAAAATACGAATTCGGCTGTTCGGTTTAAGAAATTCTATAATTTTTCAAATTACTCTTTAACCATCGGGAATTAGGGAAAACTTTCTACATGTGGAATGAGCGGATTTGCAGCAGCTTTCCAACGCCATATTATTTGCCTCATTCCGATAAACGGTTTAGAAATGGGCTCGTAATACGATTCACATTTTTTGTATGAAGAAAAAACGGTTTTCAAAACTGCTCTTAAACCGTTTAGATTTTGCCAAAAATTTAACTTAGATCATGATACTCGTGTCCACAGCTTTCTAACGGTATATTGCAAGCCCCATTTGGACAATGTTCGCGAAAGTTCAACCTAGCACAGAGAGAAGTTCAACTACTACTGCGGGGACAGGTCAGGTAGTTATCAGAATATATATATAACCCTGCCGCGGATAACTTCCGTTGGCTCCCTTTCGAAACTTTCATTAAAAATTTGGTATTTTTCAAATATTATGTTAATAAACTGTTAAGTATATACTAAAACTATTTGTTCATACAAATTGGAAGGCAAAAGAAAAATGGTTGTGCTTAAATTCCTAAATTGCTTAAGTTGTAGCAGCAGCGTTTCAGTAGACACGGCACGCTGCAAACATGTTTCACTGGCAGCGTTCAGTTCCCACGAACGCTCGTAGTAAGGGCTTTAGCAGCGTCAAGTCGTCGGGAAACGCTGCTAAATAATTTATTGTATTACAGCAGCGTTTTAAATACTTAGGCGTTGGAACTTTATTTATTATATTTTATTACATGTTAGCAGCGTTTCCTATGGCCGGCACGCTGCCAACGTGGAACATACAAACAGTCACATCTCCCCCGCGCTA
Source organism: Elymus sibiricus (assembly GCA_039707655.1). NCBI lineage: Eukaryota > Viridiplantae > Streptophyta > Magnoliopsida > Poales > Poaceae > Elymus > Elymus sibiricus. The sequence continues at coordinate 3,737,927 of CM077674.1, read as the reverse complement.
TAAACTTCCCGCTCGCTCTCACTTCACTTCCTCTCTCTCACTTCGCTCTCTCCCTCCCGGCGTCTCTCTCCCTCCCCCGTCGCGCTCGATCTCGATCTCTCTCCGTCGATCGCCGAAGACGCCCCGGCCCCTACCCCGCCGCTGCGCCGACGCATCTAGCGCGGTGTATCGACGGCCGGCACGCGCGCAGCTGTCGATACGCACAAGTGCGCAGCCGTGCCCTTCGACGCCCCTCGATCCCCACCGACGCCGACGCCGTCCCTCCCCGCCGAGGCCAACGCCGCTCCTCCCCACGGACACCGACAACGTATGTGTACGGTGAGAGAAAAATTTGTCACTTATATATTTTCTTTTTTTTGCATTTTTGAACTAGCTATATAGGTTAATTTAGTTCTTATATATTGAATAGGTTAATTAGTACTTCTTATATATGCATGTGTGTGTGTTTGTGAATTGTTGAAAGTAGGAAGAAAATGTCGTATTTTTTAGTAATTAGTTAATTAGTACATTTTTGAAACTAGCTAGGGTTAGATAAAGCTCTTATATATATGCATTGAATTGTTTAATTAATTAGTTCTTACATTGAATTAATAGGTCAATAAGTAGATGTATTTTCCCTAGTTTTTTGTTTGGAATGATGATGTCTAACTAAGTTGAATAGGTTAATTTGTGAATAGGTTGATTTGTATATATAGTAAGTGTGCATTGGTGTCCTTACATTGGTGAATCTAGCACATTGTTTGGAATGATGCACATTTTTGAACTAGCTAGGGTTAATTTGTTCTTACATTTGAATAGGTTAATTTGTATAGTAATAAGTGCATGTGCATTGGTGAATCTAGGAAGAAAATGGAGTATAAATAAGTAGTAATTAATAGAACGATGATGTCTAAATAAGTAGTGTATATATGTAATAGAATAATAGAGCAAATAATTGAATTTTTGGTGGCTAGCTAGCTAGGGCTTCATGAATGCACCTTATATTACACACTTGATTGTAATGGTTTTGAACGCATAAATGGCAGCGGTGTGTCGTAGGTGTGGCGACACCCGGGTTCGCCGGTGCAACCGGGTGGTCCGACAGGGGCTGAGGTGGATGACGACAAACCGTTTCTCCCTAGTGCTACCGGAGGACTTCAACGAGTATATGGTGTGTTCGTAAGAAGGGTTGATTTCATAACGTACCGGTTGAGGTTTCTTACATGCACGCATAGATGTGATGACTTCAAATGTCTGATTTGCCCTATTTTTTTTTCTTAGATTCAGCCTTGCTTTGCGAGGCTGGAGGTCCTCGAGATGCTACACATTCCTGTCGAGCAGCCAACCATGGTTGAGGTCCACCTTGAAACAGAGGAGGGCTTCAACTTCCCCGTTTTAATAAAGAACGAAAGAGATCACACCTTCTTTGGTTGTCCTGGGTGGCGAGGATTGACCAAGACATACGAGTGCGATATCGGGATGAGGATCGACATGTTCATCATTGGCCAAGCTGATCTTCATCTCAGCCTGCGGTCGCCCACTATGCCAGTGCTTTTCCCGTGTAAGTTTGTTATGAATTATACATCACATTCTTTCAAGTAGCTCTAATTTTACTTGCCGTGGGTAACTACTACTCTTGCTTACATATAATTTCGATAGCTTACTGGACCATGCCCGGCTCCGGACCACCGCCACCGCACCATCCCACCACCTCCACCCAACGCGCCGCCGTCCCGGCTCTCGACCACCTCCACCCCGACGCCAGTACCACCCCGCCGCAGACCCCGCCTCCTCCCGGCGCCGCCGCCCACGCCTCCTTCCAGCGAGCCGCCGCCCCCGCCTCCTCCCGACGCGAGGCCGCCCCCGCCTCCTCTGGCGCGAGGCCTCCTCCCGGTATGAGGCCTCCTCCCGGCGCGAGGCCAGCCTCCCTCCCTCCGCTGCTGCTCCACATCGGGTCCACCTGCCGCCGCCTCGGCTCCCCATCGCCTCCAACTGCCGCCGCCGTCGTGGAATACGACCACCAACTGCCGCCCGCACCTCCTGGACGAGATCCCCTCGTCAGCGGCCGGCTCGATATCCAGCGAGGCGCGTGGCCCCTCCTTCTGTGCCTCCTTTCGGTGAAGCTCCACGCCACCGCTGTCGACGCGCCACTCCGGCCACCAGCAGGCACCGCCTTAGGAACAAGCCCCCCTGCCCCCACGCAGTCGATCTGGTATGGGAGGCATCAAGACCAGCCCCCCTGGCCATGCTTGACCCACGGCTTCTGGCGATCGCCGTCGTCAATCATCTGCCTTTGATATTTCTTCAGGACAGGCATTCTGAAAAAATACCGCCTGAAGATACTGGTTCTTCCGACGCCCGAACGGTGGATGCAGCACACTCCGTGGCTGTCAAAAATGGGTGCTCCCTGGTCCATAGATTTTCTCTTGCGTACATGTGTTCCTCTGGGACAGAAAAGAGAGAAGTTCATCCTAGCAGACGTGTGCCGTTCAATGTGTATATTAAAAGAAGGGGAAAACAACATGTGAGCATCAGTGTGTGGGGTGTTGCCATGTTTGTCTTGTACTACTGTGCAAAAATTTCGCTTTAAATTTCTATTTGTGAAGGTCAAAATGTTGTGTTCGAGAAGGTCAAGTGTGTTATGTGTATCTCAGCAAGTTCAAATAATTTAAACATGCAAAGAAAAACATGGGAGATTTGCGATTTTTTAGAACATGAAGTGACAAACAAATTTAAAAGAGCACAAACAAGATTTAAGTCTATAAAATTCACTTCAAAACATTAACAGGAAAAAGAATGTTCTCTTTGTTCTCGAACACAAAAAAAAATTAATAAAAAAGGGAATGTAGTGTACTCTTTACAAAATCCTCAGAAATGTTTCGTTAAATCAATTGAGCTTCTCTGGTCTATACGTGTTCATTGATATTGCCGACTAGCATACTATTTTTCAAAGAGTGGTTCGATGTTTATTACAAGACTAGAATTTTTTTCTGCTACTAAGAAATAAAACCAAGAAGTCCAAATTAAAAAGATGGAGCAGTTTGATGATTATAGAAACTCAGATTTTCCTCGTTATTAAAAAATGGAAACAAGAAGTTCAAAATAAAATAACACAGTAGTTCGATGTATAAAAAATGGAAAATCCGAATCTGTTGACGGGAAGAACATAAGAAGTTCAAACAAAAATAACACAGCAGTACAAAAATAACAGAACACTTTGAAGTGGATATTTCACCGATCCATGGGCGGAATTCCAACAAATGGTATCTGAGCTAGGTCGATTGAAGCTGCGCTTGCCCCGGGGTTGCGACCCGACTAGCGCCTCGGGGCGGGCAATATAGTCGTTGGGTGGTGCAGCGACAAGGAGGATCAGGCGATTGTCGTTCGGTGGAGCGACATGGAGGGAGGCGACAGGCTGTCGTCGGCAAGGCGGTGGAAGGTGATCGTTGATGGGAGCGGTGGTGCCAAGGTGTGGTGCCGGCAAGTCGTCAAGATCGTCGTCCGAAGGAGTACAAGGAGTCGTGTGTGTTAGCACAGTCTATCATCGTCGCGTCAGTGAGTCGTCGTCGTCATGTCCAAGTGCTTGTCTATGTGAGGAGGCGTTGAAGATGAAGCGTATCCAAGTCGTCTATGTGTCTCGACGGGAGAATCAAGTTCAACTATGTGGGGGCGGTAAACCAGTGAAGGTGAGTCTCTTCAATGAGGCCATGTCTCTACATGAGGCTGGAGTGGGCGGTGTAGTCCACGGGGTGGGGTGATCCACAAGGAGTCGGCATGTATCTCGCTAGGGTGGATGGTGAAGTCCACCGGGTGGTATATTCCACAGGTTACTAGCGAGGCTGGGTAGTCCAAGGCATATTTGAATTGATCCGTAAATTCGCCAAGTCGAAATTGGAGGGGAGATTGTTGCAAACAACCAAGCCAACAATTTGACTTGTCGTGGTGCGAGCATGAGAGTCGACAAGGGGTCAATCGTCAACAAGCCAAGACCAGAGAAGCATGGAAGACAAAGCGTCAAGATTAGGGAGAGATTGTTAGTAATAATCTTGAGTTTATAGTGCATGTGTTAGTGGAGTACTAGCACGTGCATGTACAAGTTAGCTGGCTGCCGTGTAGTAGTATTAGTTGGTTTGCATGTCGTGGTGTTGGTCTTAGTCCGGCTGGAAAACGTAGCCGTATCCTAATAGGATTTATTAGGAGAGTCCGGTTAGGAATTGTATCCTGATGCGTGTCTTCGTGTACGAGTAAGTCTAGGTGGTTTTTGGTCGGCTGCTGTTATATATAGGACAGCCAGGAACGTGAAGTTGTAACATCGGGAGAAAAGGAGAAAATAAAAAAAGAGAAATTAATGGTACGAGACGTACCCTCGGCTATCAGTTGTGCGCGCTTGTTCTTCGTGATTTGATGTGATCGATCCATGGGCGGAATTCCAACATGCAAGGACAACTACTCTCGTGGGTGCAAATCCTGCTGCACCTCTTACTGTAAGTGCCACTGCGACGAGCAATGACTTTCTCCGCTCTACATCGTTGGCACGTAACTAAGGATTCTGGTACTCACTCGGGGGCTCACTGAGGACCCACATGTCAGTGTAATTTTCTTCATCAAATAATCATAGGAGGGCCTATATATATCTCTTTCTCTGTGTGTGTGCGCGCGCGCGCGTGTGTGCCACCTTTTCTACTTTCCCGTTAGCGTCGATCGATTTTTGCGCCGTGTTTGTAATTTCTTATTTCGATAATAGTTGGATTACTGAAAGAAAAAATATCATATTCCTTTTGCTTATTTATTTGGTGTATAATTAAATTCTACTGCTTCAATATGCAATCTATAGAATCTATATCTGTCTGTCATGCCCCTCCAAATAAGTTTTTGGTGATCATCTTTATACACCTACCTAGTATGTCATGACCAAATCTTAGTCTTACATACCTTTTTCATCCACATCGTGGCTTGGACAAAATCGAACCAGGCAGCCCAAAAATCAACTAAGATAGAAGAATGTGTTCCCTATATCGTAAGCAAGACATTTACAATTGATTTTGGTTATAGGGATGCCTAATGATACCATTCATACTTAAGAGATTAGGACGTAGTCTTAATCGGAACGACATATATTTTAAATTTATTTTGAAATTATTATTTCTAAAATTCCCATATTTACTGTTCGCAGTATATTTCTAAAATCTTACCTGATTTGAATTTTATTATTTTTATAGTTAATAAACTTTTCCCATTTTATTTGTTTAATGTATTCTTACAAATCTTCAAATAATTTTAAAATGGGTTCTTATATATTATTTTTAAATAATATTTTTGTTAAATGGATTGCTACATGTATGAAACCATTGCCACATGGATCAATGCACTTTGAGTGGAGTATGGGAGGGGGTAGAGACGAGGGACGTACCCAGGTGTAGCTAATAGGGATGTACATGAAAACCTATCCAAGTTATCCTCCTTGATATAAATCCTGTGTATGTAGCGTATGACAATCCTGTTGTGCTCAAAATGGAAAATTTGTATCATTTAGTACACCGGGTCATTTTCATTCTAGATCCGTCGGTGAAGAAGCTTGTCAATCCATCCAGGTTTGGATGTTAAGTGCCACAACTTGAAGATGCTCTTGATCTTAAATCGTCAGATTTAGCATTGATTGGTACTTAGCCAGATTCGCTGACCCCTAAAAGAACTCATCAAAACTTCATTAAGCTCAAGGCGTTGACACACTTTAATAATCTCTACTCCTAATGGACGACTTGGTAGTCTCGCCTCACATCTCATCACTCCCCACGACTCCTATATTTCGCCCGTGAGTTTATTTCACGCCCATTTTCACAGCGGCCAACTTGGACCGGCCCGTTAACTCGTCTATTCTAGGGTTCACCGCCCCTGCCGGCCCGCGTCATCCTGCTCCGCTGCTACCCCTCCCTCCGCCTGCCTCCTACGCCTCTGCCTCCGCCGCCCCCGTCTTCCTCCTACGCGACCCCTGCCCGATCTGGATCTAGATGAGGCGTTGCCTCCCCTCCGTCTCATCGTGTCCCTTGTGCCAGCCATGGAAGAGAGGATGGAGAGCAAGGAGGAGCCCGATGGCGATGTGCTGATGCTGGCCGGTAGAGGCATGGTCCGCGTGTGAATCAAGGGGTCCCTGCATCTAGCCATCTACCCGCGACCCGCGCATGACCGTTGCTGCTGCGACCTTTGTCCATGTCGTGAGCTCCGAGGAGTCCGGCGGCGCTGTCACGTCAGCCTCTCTCCACGAGGTCATGGCGCTTAACAGGCCCTCACTCCTCGGCTCCGCCTGCGAGAGGTCGTTGACACCATCGTCAGGTGCCGCTTTGAGGCCGGTTGAAGCTGCCGCCAAGGAGGCCATCTTGAGGCAGATGCTGCAGGCACTGCTGACGTGCCTGCGCTCCCCTGCACTTGGTGACCAACACATCTGCTCGGTCGTGAACATGTGCTTCGTGTCAATGTGTCGTACAGGTCGCCGCCAAGGGTGAGCTCGTGCAGTGGTTCAGGTTTAGATGTGCATCACATAAGGGCAGCTACAGTTTCTTTCATAAAGCTATTTGATGTGAGTGCATTGCATATTGAAGTAAACTGGATGGGGGAATCTTGAGTTCCTCCATGAAGTTATATTACTTTGATAAGAAAAATGCAGGAAAACCATATAAAGTACTCTGGTGAGTCTATCTCAATTGAGCTAGTACTCGAATTATAGCAATTCCAGGCTTTTTTCTACGACTGCAATTGGGTCGGTTTATTAGTTTGAAGTGATTTTAAGTGACAACCTGCTACTTTTTCTGCTTTCTTCATTTATATGAAGATCAAATTTGGAGAATTTGAACTGGTACTGAATTCAAATGAAGTCTAAGGTCTCTATCTAATATACTTTGTGCAAGTTTTGTACAAAAGAAGGAGGTCGTCAGTCGTCACCACACCGGCCACTACAGCAGGAACTGAGCCGCCGTCACCGCCCTGGGGATGTCGGCATGTATGATGAGCTGTCGTCGCCCACCACCCTGAGGATGTTGGCCTGGACAACGAGGTGCCGTCGCCCAAGGTGTAGTGCACAGGTCGACGCCATCCTGGGAAGGCATCTATTCCTTCCTTTACTTCACTTCTGGATTGATACTCAGCGCCCAGGTTCAAAAATGCTCCCTGCTGTTGGCAATTACAATTGGAATATATCAATTGCATGCACCTTGAGTAAAACAAAAGTAGCAGGCATATGCCATCTATTTGCTGAGCTACATCATTAGCTTGAACAGATTGTCATTTGTGCTAATGCATCTTGTGCAATTTTTAAGCTGCATACTTAATGCTATTACCTGTTATGTGGTAATCTTCTCACTTGGTCATAATCAGCAATCTGGATTATAGTATTTAAGATTGGCATATTAAATATCTAACATGACTTTATTGATTTTGTTAGCTGAAATTCGGAACTTTGGCTGCTGGCGTTTGCGATACTCGGAGAGATGCTAAACTACTTTAAGTCTTGGTGGGGCTTATCCCGGGCTCTATCTTTTTACATGTCCTGCAAGATTTGTTCGACCATTGAAAAATCTGGTAGCCTACCTCATGGAGAGCCACGTATATTGAGCTTATTCGACCATTTGAACAGGTCCCCTTTGATTAATCCCGTCATCCTTCCATTAGTTCACATGCCACTAATATTATGAGAACTGATTTTTTAAGTATATGTTATAGGCATTTATGGCGACACTATGCCCTGGGGATGGTGGGAGAATAAAAGATGTTTCCTGCAACTCATGAAGAAATTCACCCTACCGCCATTCTCAGTGTAGTTGTGAATCTGACTCCTTCGTCTGATCACAACCAAAGTCCTTGGAATGTATAGTCTTGTATTGCATAATGATTGAATAAGGGTGAGGCCCTCACTTTCTTTTGGGCTGACTAATCATCCTGCCTATTCTCTAGATGGCAAAGCAAACTATGGTCTTTTGTGGCCAAGCTTTAAAATTTCGTACAGATGTCAAGGCATTCCATCTACAAGTTTGTTTTGCGTTTTCCATATTCAAATGACCAGTTATCGTTCATGAATTTTCTTTGTTTTATTTTTTATATATGTATTATACTCACTTAGTCAGCTTTATATGCTTCTTAAGGAATCCCTAATTTGTACCGCCTACATACATGATACATCTACAGCCTTGGCTTTGTGAATTCGTAGCAGACAGTTAACAGATTCACTAGGAGGAGCTATAATTTGGCAGGTTATTACTCCAGTGTATGACGTAATATTTGGTCATGTATTCATGCCAATTGTATCTCATCTAGGCCCCAGCAGAATTCTAAAGCCTTCAATTTTTTCTTAGAATATATGAACTACTCCCTCCGTACGTAAATAAGTGGCATGGTTTTAGTTCAAATTTGCTTGTTTCCGAACGGAGGGAGTAGTTGGTAAAAGTAGGTAGAGTAAAACTCACTCGGACTTGGTAGAGTAAAAATACGTAGAGTAATTTAGGCTAAAAAGACCCAACTTGGGAGCTCCTCAAGTGGCTTCTTGTTCAAATACAAAATTAAGTTTTGTCGGGATTTCCATCTATTGTTGTTACTTGTGGGCAAGTTGGAGGATTAACATTTTCCATGGATGACTAGAAGGCTCGTCTATTTATAAATAAGAATCTGCCATGAAAGAGCTAAAAAAACAAAATTAAGCATGAACACATAGCCTTCACTCCCCGCTCTACCATTATGATGTCATCTGTCTGTCTCTCGTTACAACAGGATGGGTTTCCAAGCAACTCGATTAATTTTTCTCTTGCTTACACTTCTTCTGCCCCCTCCCACTTCTCTACATACACAATTAACACCACTTGATGGAAACGATGTCTCCTTATACATTGTATTTCTTGGCTTGCAGAAGCTAAGGGGGAGGCCAACATTGGCAACAGAGAAGGCAGAGAAGGGTTGTCGGATAGTGCGTCAGCATGGATGGTGTTTGCCAAGTTCTTCGAGGATTTGAAGCTGTCGAAGTGATCAAATAAATAAGATAGCAACGAGACTCGTCATGGATTGTATGATCTTAAAGGTTTGTGTCAATTCCTTCTCTAAACTATTCCTTATGTCGTTACATGCTCATATAGGTTGTGGTGATAGTAGTTTTTTTTCTTTGAAAATGATGTGATGATAGTAGTTATGGTATGCAGATTTGTTGCTTCAGTAAAATATATTCTTGAAATGATGTGGCATATCTAGCTGTGCTTCCAAAATACAAACTGAAGTTGTAAGAAGTAAGAACTACAAGCATTCCTGAGAGTGAGATATGGTTTATATACGCAAACATTTCTCTTTTTTAATCGCCTTACAAGGATATCTCTGTTATGATTTATCACAATACTGTAGAAAATAGTATATTGCGTCAATTTATAACTAACAGCGCCGCCAAGGATCTCACCGCCGCCGTAGCCAGCTGTGTATCTGTGCTAACCCGCGCCTGGGCCTCCACCATGTCCGGTCTCGAGGTGGCGCGCACGGTGGCCGAGGCCGTGGGCAGCACCGTGGCCGCATCAGCCTTTGTCTTCCTCGAGGTGGCCGTCCTCGCTGATGCCACCGGCTCCTCCGCCGTGGCGTTGGAGTCCTCCTCGTCCACGGCAAGACTAGCGCTGGTGGCCATCAAGAGGCCAACCGCCACCAGCAAGGATGCGTACAGGGACGCGGCGCGGCTGCAGGCGCTAAAGCAGTGCACCGGGAGATCAAGAGCGAGAAGGTGTTCAGGAGCCTCGTTCCCACCAAGGTCTCTCTGCACAACGTCCACACGCCAATTTAGTTTTGTATTGCTACACACACAATTACTCAAAGAGATCTCACGGTGAAAGGATTGCTGCAATAAGACTTGCTTGCTGGCAAAGATTAAAATAACTAGGACTTCCATCGAACAATATGTGTGTGATGGATCTTTTCAACTCTGCTTCCTATTCAATGAGGTGCATATTTCGTGGGATAACCTCTTGTTTTGATTTTGTTTTCTTTCTGTGGATTTCAGGATAGGAGGGCAGCTTCGCCGGGGAGTGTGTGTGTGTGTGGGGGGGGGGGGGGGGGGGGGGGTTCAACGAGCAAAGGTGATGTTGTACTGCCTATTTTTGTGTAGTTTGTTTCAGAGAAGTCGCACTGATTTCTCTGGCAGGCTTCAGTAAGACTGATCTAGAACTGTTTTTTTTAACATGAAAGGATTTTATTCATCTAGCAATATTTTACACAGATAAGTGTGGAGGGACTCACACTAAACAATGGGAGAACATCTCTCCCTGGACATTGACCTGAACCTGAAGACAGGCACCTAACAGCTAGAGATCTAGACTGAATTTTGAGAGCTAACTGGGCCTGATGATGAGCTTTTACATTGAAGCACCTGTTAACATGAGCTATTCTGGTTGGATGGAAAATCGTGGACTGTTGAATAGCTGCAAGAAGTGGTCTGATGACCCAATCACCAACAATGTTGAAGATGGATGTAGTTGCCGCTTCTGAAGCCAATATCGTGAAATATGTGAAAAAAGTTGGTTGCTTTATGCAAAGCTTTTTAGCCAACATGGTCGCTAGAAGCACGCCAAAAGTTTCTTCTTGAAGAGGAGATGCTGCTGGTGGGGATAGGGCTGAAACATGCAACTGTTTGAAGTGTTGATTGGTATTAGTTCTGATGATGATTCCTATGCCCGCTGGTGCTGAATCCATGTCCCTTTCAATCTTCCAAGCCGCGTCACAGAAAATGGCAGTACCTGCAACAGAAGATGGGTCTTGTGTCGCCAGCTGCTGTACTACGGAGCAGGTAGAGCGGTGATCTTCAAAGGACTCCATATTGTCAAATTTAGCACCCTGCATAATTGCATTAGCAACTGGAAATATCTGGGAGGGTTTGTAGAATTTCCTGCCAAAAAGAGCATCGTTTTTTTTCTTTCCATAAGCACCACAAGAAAGTATATAAACTGGTGAGGCTCATATGGGGATGTTGAGATGAAAGTAAGGCCTGAATCATTTGGGCAACAGAGTGATTATTTGCAGCAATGGCCTCAGTTTTGAGGAACCAAGGAGACGAGAACCAAGAAGCTTTTGAGAAAGGACAAAGGAAAAACATGTGCATTTCGTCCTCTAAGCTGTCACATCTAGAACACTCTTCATCAATATGTTTGGAAAATTTACTTGCACTCTTACCAGTGGGTAGCGCTCGACGAAGAAGTATCCAAGCGAAAGTTTGAACCCTTGGCACTATGTGTTTTTCTTGCCATACCTGATTAAGAAGATTAACAATCTGTGGAGGCACAACTTTTGGTCTCTGGTTTGCAGGCATCACAAGATTAGTAGACCAGTGTTTGTAGGCACTTTTCGAAGAGCATTCGCTTGTAGGTGTTAGTTTCCAAACAAAAAACACCCCGCCTCGGAGCATTAACAATAGGGGTTTGCACAATAGCATGAGCCGTTTGTGGCGTGAACAAAGAATTGACCAGTTCAACATTCCAAGTTTTCTGGTTGGATATCCAAAGGTCCTTAACAATAGCTGGGTAAGCAAAAGGACGTTGTTGGATAATCAAATTATCATAATTTTTTTGCCATTGAGAGAACCAAGGGGAACTCCAAATGGACAATGCCAACATTGCATAGTTGTATGTCATGGAGTGGTATGATGTTTCCGAATATGTTGATCTCACGAGGTAATAAATTTTATAGAATTATACTTAGCATACTTAGAATCAAAAGTTATATCATGTATGTGTTCAAGAACTATGTTCAAAATCATGTTGTTGGTTTCTTAAATTTCTAAGCTGAAGCACTTTTTTGGTAATTGTTGGGGAAATATTTGGTTATGCTTGATTTTCGTCTTTCTTACGCCTTTGGTCATCGCAGTAATATATATTTTGTGGTAATGCATGGAGATTCACCTATGATCAAGTAATTCTTCATTTGTCGACGAAATTGCTAAATTCGGCCCGTAGCAACGCACGGGCGTTCTACTAGTAGTATATAGTACACAAGTACGTACGACGATACTTGCATGCATGTTACTACAGCTAGCCTCTGTTCTCCCACGTAATTACGAACGAGTGCATGCACATCAAATTGAGATCCATCCATCCCAAAGTACTGTATATGTATGTAAAGCAGGTGTATATATATGTATATAAAGAAGGGACTTGTTTGCTACTCTTCAGGTCAGCTAGAGAAATCATATCTAGTAGTATTATAGCCCTACAACCGAAGGAGAGTTGCCTGATGACAAGGTGTACTCTGTAAGAACAGGCGATGGTGATCAAGTGTATTGCAGGGAAGACCATAGTATTGACGATGTAGGAAGGACAGGATACTATTTAATGCGTTGTTATAATAATCACATGGGGCGGGAACATTGTAATTCTGCCAGGTGGCTTTACCCTCCGGACTTCTAGCTCACATACGACCCTGGCCTCTCGCCCATCTTGCTAACAAACTCACACATAACTCTTTGTCATCTTTTATATCTTATTATACATCGTTTTGTCGAATTTTACTCATCCATTGTATGATATTTCAGCTTTTATAATATCTTATTATACATCATTTTGTCGAATTTTACTCATCCATTGTATGATATTTCAACTTTTATAAATCTTAGTCAATTGAGACTTAAACTGTAATATAACATGCAGGGGAAGAGCCGATATTTGGCATGAGACTTAAACTGTAATATTATTTATTCGAACCTCACCTTGATACTCCCTAGTGCTAGATACATCCATTTGAGCGACAAGTATTTCGGGATAGAGGGAGTACTAAACACTTTATAGAAAAAGAAACTTCTAAGTATCGAGCGCGGTTTATTATGGACTCAGTTAAGCTGGACTCAGGTGCAACTCCTCGTTGTGTGAGTTGTGACGACTCAGTCTAGCTTGTTATGTATGGCAGTTTGGCTTTACACTAGTAGAAAAACCCCTTATAGGATTTTGCTACTAGCAGCGTGTCACGAAAACAGAACACTGCAACTATATTTGAAAATTACCAGCAGTGTCTGCCCATAGAGCAAACGCCGCAGAAGCCGGAGGACTAGCAGCGTGCGCTGATACGAAACGCTGCAAGTGTGGTGCATCATGCTGTATGTATGGAACATCGCAGGTAGTTGCAGTACTGGCAGCGTTCGATTTATACCAGAATGCTGCTAAGATTAGTTTGTGTAAAAGATATGTTTAATTTATATTTATATTTAAAAACCCTTGTTACAATAAGTTGTTGTGTTCTAATTTTGTATCACACACTAAAACTATCTGTTCATACAAGCTGGAAGGCAAAAGAAAAAACAAATAATTAATGATTGAACTCCTAAAATACATAAAACATACCAGCAGCGTCTGGCCGAAAGCAAACGTGGCTAGTGCGAGCTCTTGCAGCGTTTCCTTGCCTGCCGAACGGTGCAAAGGTTTTTATTATATTATAAGTGACTTTCATATTTCAGACCAACCTAAAATAAATCTATAATTGGATATGTAAAAGTAAAGTGGTGCAAACTACGTCTATAATTTTTTTTAACCATATGAATGACAACACTCTACCAGCTCGATCTATCTGTCAAACCTGCCGGACACTTTCAATGATATGCAATCATAAAATTTTGTCATACGTGTTTGAAATATCCCATAAAAATTAGATATTTTTGAACTATTATGCTGATAATCTATACTAAAACTATTTGTTCATACAATTTGGAAGGCAAAAGACAAATAGTTTAGCTTAAACTCCTAAAATATAGAAATAATGCCAGCAGCGTTTGCGGGCAGAGAAACGCCGCTAGTGTCCACATTAGCAGCATTCTAAGTCGATCAGACGCTGCTAAACTACTTATTATACTTCGTCTACTAAATTGGATATGTAAATCCATAATTGGATATGTAAATGTTAAATGGTGCATATTACGTCTATAAAATTTGTTGTCGTCGTATGATCGTCAACATGCACGTGTACTGCTGCCAATATATATATATATATATATATATATATATATATATATATATATATATATATATATATATATATATATATATATATATAACACTATTCTGATCACGGGATGAGAATAATATTCTGATAACTACCTGACCTGTCCCAGCAGTAGTAGTTGAACTTCCCTCAGTGCTAGGTTGAACTTCCACGAACATTGTCCAAATGGGGCTTGCGGTATACCGTTAGAAAGCTGTGTACACGAGTATCATGATCTAAGTTAGATTTTTGGCAAAATCTAAACGGTTTAAGAGCAGTTTTGAAAACTGTTTTTTCTTCATACAAAAAACGTGAATCGTATTTTCGAGCCCATTTCTAAACCGTTTATTGGAATGAGGCAAATAATATGGCGTTGGAAAGCTACTGCAAATTCTCTCATTCCACATATAGAAAGTTTTCCCTAATACCCGATGGTTAAAGAGTAATTTGAAAAATCGTAGAATTTCTCGAATCGAACAGCCGAATTCGTATTTTCTTGCTCATTTCTAAATGGCTAATCCGATGAAGTTAAATGATATGGCATTGGAAAGCTTATAAAAATGCGCTTCTTTTTCATATAGAAAGTTTTTTCTAATTTTGAACGGTTTAAGAGTAATTTAGAAAACGGTCAAAGTTCCTCCGAGTTCGTATTTTCGAGTTAATTTCTCAATGCTTTGTCGGAATGCAGCAAATAATATGGCGTTGGAAAGACTGAACAAACGTGAAACTTTTATGTATAGATTGTTTCTCCCAATTCTTTACGGTTTTTTGTCAATTTCAAAATGGCTAAAAACGTTTTTTGGCCGTAATTTTCGTAAATTTTATCGGAATTGGGCAAGTTATATACCATTGGAAAGCTATCGAAAATGCGAAAAAATTTCATATAAAAAGATTTCTCTAATTCCTAGCCGTTTTGAAGTAATTTTGAAAATGGCGAGATCATGCGTTCTGCCTCCATCGCCAAAACAGAGTCTCCGAAAATGCACTGCATGAAGAGGTTGAACATCTGGGGTAGTTCTGTTTGAACTTCACTCTGTTTTGCATGTGCTGTTTTTTGCCCGTAACTCCCCAACCACTTAACAGAATTGAGCAAATGATATACCGATGGAAAGCTATTGAAAATACGCAAATTTCCCGTGTTGATAATTTTTTTTCATAGTCGCGAAGTTTTAAAATATTTTTTTCTAAATACGTAAAAACGTGTTTTAAACGGTATACATGAAACTTCTAAATTTTTATCGGAATGTAGCATATAATATACCGTTGGAAAGCTTATGAATAGGAGCAACTTTTTCAAGGCAAATTCGTTTCCGTTTGAGAGCGGTTATAAAAATGGCAAAAACAACGTCATTTTTGCCTCTTTTTTTATCATGTAATTGAAGCTCAGACGTCTCGCAATATAATTTTTGAACCATGTAGGGAGGAGCACGTGAACTTCTTGCAACAAACCTTTTAGGTCTTTTAGTTTTGTATTCTTTTATTCTCATCTGAAACGCATTCCGTGTAGTAGTTGAACTGCTCGTTGTTTTCACGTTGAACTTCGGTCACGTATTTTCGTTCGTAATTGCTCACCTGTTCGTCGGAGTTGCACAAATGATACACCTTTTCGAAACCTGTTGAAAAGACACACCTTTTTAAACATGTAAATACACGTTGAACCTCTCTCACAAGAATTTTTTAACTATCTCGAGCCGAGCACTTGAACTTCTAGCAACAAAACTTTTAGCCTTTGCCTTTTCATTCTTTATTTTCACACAAAATGCACACAGTGTACTATGTGAACTTCTGGCAGTTATCAATCTGAACTTCTCTCGGTTACGTGAAAATATCTGAGTTTTTTATAGACATTGAACCACTCTACCTTTTTTATTTGAACATCTTTGTGTATTTTCTAGAAATGTGAAAATTGTATTTTTTTAGAAACATCGAACTTCTTCGTTATATCGAATTGAACTTATTGGTTTTATTCTTTAGTAACTGGAAAAATGCGATTTTTTTCAAATAAATATCAAACTGCTTCGCTTTTGATGGAAATATGCCCTAGAGGCAATAATAAAGTTGTTATTATTTTATATTTCCTTGTTCATGATAAATGTTTATTATTCATGCTAGAATTGTATTGACCGGAAACTTAAATACATGTGTGAATACATAAACAAATATCGTGTCCCTAGTGAGCCTCTACTAGACTAGCTCGTTGATCAAAGATGGTTAAGGTTTCCTAACCATAGACATGAGTTGTCATTTGATAACGGGATCACATCATTAGGAGAATGATGTGATGGACAAGACCCATCCGTTAGCTTAGCATATGATCGTTCTGTTTATTGCTACTGCTTTCTTGAATGTCAAATACATGTTCCTCAGATCATGAGATCATGCAACTCCCGGATACCGGAGGAATACCTTGTGTGCTATCAAACGTCACAACGTAACTGGGTGATCATAAAGATGCTCTACAGGTATCTCCGAAGGTGTCCGTTGAGTTGGCATGGATCGAGACTGGGATTTGTCACTCCGAGTTTCGGAGAGGTATCTCTGGGCCCTCTCGGTAATGCACATCATAAGAAGCTTGCAAGCAAAGTGACTAAGGAGTTAGTTACGGAATGATGTATTACGGAACGACTAAAGAGACTTGCCGGTAACGAGATTAAACTAGGTATGGAGATACCGACGATCGAATCTCGGGCAAGTAACATACCGACGGACAAAGGGAATTACGTATGTTGTCATTGCGGTTCGACCGATAAGATCTTCGTGGAATAGGTAGGAACCAATATGGGCATCCAGGTTCCGCTATTGGTTATTGACCGGAGAGGCGTCTCGGTCATGTCTACATCATTCCCGAACCCGTAGGGTCCGCACACTTAACGTTCGTTGACGATATAGTGTTATATGAGTTATGTGAATTGGTAACCGAATATTGTTCGGAGTCCCGGATGAGATACCGGACGTCACGAGGAGTCTCGGAATGGTCGAGAGGTAAATATTTATATATGGGAAGTCATATTTTGGGTTCCGGAAAAAAGTGCAGTTTTTTCGGCATTGTACCGGGAAGCTTCCAGAAGGTTCCGGAGGATTCCGGAGGGGTCCGAAAGTCCACAAGTGGGTCCACCACGTCCCAAGGGCTGGCATGGGCTAAGGGGAGGCGCCCTGGCCTTATTGGGCCAGGCGCACCAAGTCCTCAAAAGCCCACGCAGCTAGGGAAGGAAAAAAGGGAGAGTCCTAGTAGGAATAGGATTGGACTTTGGAGTCCAAGTCCACGTGTGTACTATTCACGGTTACTGTTCACGTGGCACTATTCCTTCTACTCCAAGCCCCTACACATATATAAATAGAGGAGAGGGGGCGCCCCAAAGGATACACAACATTGTCTTAGCCGTGTGCGGCGCCCCCCTCCACAGTTCCGTCCCTCGGTCATATTTTCGCAGTGCTTGGGCGAAGCCCTGCGGAGATAGCATTACCATCACCGTCACCATGTCGTCATGCTGCCGGAACTCATCCACTACCTCGCCGTCTTGCTGGATCAAGAAGTCGAGGACGTCACCGAGCTGAACGTGTGCTGAACGCGGAGGTGCCGTACGTTCGGTACTTGGTCGGTTGGATCGTGAAGTTGTTCGACGACATCAACCGCGTTGTTCTAACGCTTCCGCTTATGGTCTACGAGGGTATGTAGACACACTTCCCCTCTCGTAGCTATGCATCTCCATGGATAGATCTTGCGTGTGCGTAGAATTTTTTTTGGTTTCCATGCAACGTTCCCCAACAGTGGCATCATGAGCCAGGTCTATGCGTAGATGATATGCATGAGTAGAACACAAAGAGTTGTGGGCGGTGATCGTCATACTGCTTACCACCAACGTCTTATTTTGATTCGGCGGTATTGTAAGATGAAGCTGCCCGGACTAACCTTACATGTCCACGTACATGAGACCGGTTCTACCGACAGACATGCAACTTGTTTTGCATAAAGGTGGCTGGCGGGTGTCTGTTTCTCCTACTTTAGTTGAATCGAATTTGACTGCGGCCGGTCCTTGTTGAAGGTTAAAACAGCAAACTTGATAAATCACCGTTGTGGTCTTGGGCCGTAGGTAAGAACGGTTCTTGCTAGAAGCCCGTAGCAGCCACGTAAAACTTGCAACAACAAAGTAGAGGTCGTCTAACTTGTTTTTCCAGGGTATGCTGTGATGTGATATGGTCAAGACACGATGTGATATACGTTGTTGTATGAGATGATCATGTTTTGTAATTTATCGGCAACCGGCAGGAGCCTTATGGTTGTCTCTTTATTGTATGAAATGCAAGCGCCATGTAATTGCTTTACTTTATCGCTATGCGTTAGCAATAGTTGTAGAAGCAATAGTTGGCGTGACGACCACGACGCAACGATGGAGATCAAGGTGTCGAGCCGGTGACGATGGAGATCATGACGATGCTTTGGAGATGGAGATCAAAAGCACAAGATGATGGCCATATCATGTCACATATTTTGATTGCATGTGATGTTTATCCTTTATGCATCTTATTTTGCTTACAACGACGGTAGCATTATAAGATGATCCCTTCACTAAATTTCAAGATAAAAGTGTTCTCCCCGAGTATGCACCGTTGCTAAAGTTCGTTGTTTTGAAGCACCTCGTGATGATCGGGTGTGATAGATTCTACGTTCACATACAACGGGTGTAAGCCAGTTTTACACAAGCAGGATACTTGGGTTAAACTTGACGAGCCTAGCATGTACAGACATGGTCTCGGAACACTGGAGACTGAAAGGTCGAACATGAGTCATATAGTAGATATGATCAACATGGAGATGTTCACCATTGATGACTATCCCATCTCACGTGATGATCGGACATGGGCTAGTTGATTTGGATCATGTATCACTTAGTTAACTTGAGGGATGTTAATTTAAGTGGGAGTTCATTAGTAATTTGATTAATTGAACTTAATTTATCATGAACTTAGTTTTGATAGTTTTTGCATATCTATGTTGTAGATAAATGGCCCGTGCTACTGTTCCGTTGAATTTTAATGCGTTCCTAGAGAAAGCTAAGTTGAAAGATGATGGTAGCAACTACACGGACTGGGTCCGTAACTTGAGGATTATCCTCATTGCTGCACAGAAGAATTATGTCCTTGATGCACCGCTAGGTGATGGACCTGCTGCAGGAGCTGCTGCAGACGTTGTGAACGCCTGGCAGGCTCGATCTGATGACTACTCGATAGTTCAGTGTGCCATGCTGTACGGCTTAGAACCGGGACTGCAAAAGCGTTTTGAACGCCACGGAGCATATGAGATGTTCCAAGAGCTGAAATTGATATTTCAAGCTAATGCCCGGGTTGAGAGATATGAAGTCTCCAACAAGTTCTTTAGCTGTAAGATGGAGGAGAACAGTTCTGTCAGTGAACACATACTCAGAATGTCTGGGTATGACAACCACTTGACTCAACTGGGAATTGATCTTCCAGTTGAGAGTGTTATTGACAGAGTTCTTCAGTCACTGCCACCAAGCTATAAAGGCTTCGTGATGAACTATAATATGCAAGGGATGGAGAAGACAATTCCCGAGCTCTTCGCGATGCTGAAATCAGCGGAGGTAGAAATCAAGAAGGAGCATCAAGTGTTGATGGTTAACAAAACCACTAGTTTCAAGAAAAAGGGCAAGGGAAAGAAGGGGAACTTCAAGAAGAACGGCAAGCAAGTTGCCGCTCCCACGAAGAAACCCAAAGCTGGACCCAGGCCTGAAACAGAGTGCTTCTACTGCAAAGGGACTGGTCACTGGAAGCGGAACTGCCCCAAGTATTTGGCGGATAAGAAGGATGGCAAAGTGAGCAAAGGTATATTTGATATACATGTTATTGATGTGTTCCTCACTAATGCTCGCAGTAGCGCCTGGGTATTTGATACTGGTTCGGTTGCTCATATTTGTAACTCGAAACAGGAGCTACGGAATAAGCGAAGATTGGCTAAGGACGAGGTGACGATGCGCGTCGGGAATGGTTCCAAGGTTGATGTGATCGCCGTCGGCACGCTACCTCTACATCTACCTTCGGGATTAGTTTTAGACGTCAATAATTGTTATTTGGTGCCAGCGTTGAGCATGAACATTATATCTGGATCTTGTTTATTGCGAGACGGTTATTCATTTAAGTCAGAGAATAATGGTTGTTCTATTTATATGAGTAACATCTTTTATGGTCACGCACCTTTTGTGAATGGTCTATTCTTGTTGAATCTCGATCGTAGTGATACACATATTCATAATATTGATGCCAAAAGATGCAAAGTTGATAATGATAGTGCAACATACTTGTGGCACTGCCGTTTAGGTCATATTGGTGTAAAGTGCATGAAGAAACTCCATGCGGATGGACTTTTGAAATCTCTTGATTATGAATCATTTGATACTTGCGAACCATGCCTCATGGGCAAGATGACTAAAACTCCGTTCTCCGGAACAATGGAGCGAGCTACTGATTTGTTGGAAATTATACATACCGATGAATGTTGAAGCACGCGGCGGGTATCGTTATTTTCTAACCTTCACAGATGATTTGAGTAGATATGGGTATATCTACTTGATGAAACACAAGTCTGAAACATTTAAAAAGTTCAAAGAATTTCAGAGTGAAGTAGAGAATCATCGTAATAAGAAAATAAAGTTTCTACGATCTGATCGCGGAGGCGAATATTTGAGTTACGATTTTGGCCTTCATTTAAGAAAATGTGGAATTATTTCACAACTCACGCCACCTGGAACACCACAGCATAATGGTGTGTCCGAACGTCGTAACCGTACTTTATTGGACATGGTGCGTTCTATGATGTCTCTTACCGATTTGCCACTATCGTTTTGGGGTTATGCATTAGAGACAGCTGCATTCACGTTAAATAGGGCACCGTCTAAATCCGTTGAGACGACACCGTATGAACTATGGTTTGGCAAGAAACCTAAGCTGTCGTTTCTTAAAGTTTGGGGATGCGATGCTTATGTGAAAAAGCTTCAACCTGATAAGCTCGAACCCAAAGCGGAGAAGTGCGTCTTCATAGGATACCCTAAAGAAACAATTGGGTACACCTTCTACCACAGATCCGAAGGCAAGGTCTTTGTTGCCAAGAATGGGTCCTTTCTAGAGAAGGAGTTTCTCTCGAAAGAAGTGAGTGGGAGGAAAGTAGAACTTGATGAGGTAATTGTACCTACTCTCGAATTGGAAAGTAGCTCATCAGAGAAAACCGTTCCCGTGATGCCTACACCAATAAGAGAGGAAGATAATGATAAAGATCATGAAACTTCAGATCAAGTTACTACTGAACTTCGTAGGTCGACCAGAGTACGTTCCGCACCAGAGTGGTACGGTAATCCTGTTCTGAAAGTTATGTTGTTAGACAACGGCGAACCTACGAACTATGAAGAAGCTATGATAAGCCCGGATTCCGACAAATGGCTTGAGGCCATGAAATCCGAGATAGGATCCATGTATGAGAACAAAGTATGGACTTTGGTGGACTTGCCCGATGATCGGCAAGCCATTGAGAATAAATGGATTTTTAAGAGGAAGACGGATGCTGATGGTAATATCACTGTCTACAAAGCTCGACTTGTCGCGAAAGGTTTTCGACAAGTTCAAGGGGTTGACTATGATGAGACTTTCTCACCCGTAGCGATACTTAAGTCTGTCCGAATCATGTTAGCAATTGCCGCATTTTATGATTATGAAATCTGGCAAATGGATGTCAAAACTGTATTCCTTAATGGTTTTCTCAAAGAAGAGTTGTATATGATGCAACCAGAAGGTTTTGTCGATCCTAAGGATGCTAACAAAGTGTGCAAGCTCCAGCGATCCATCTATGGACTGGTGCAAGCATCTCGGAGTTGGAATATATGCTTTGATGAGGTGATCAAAGCATATGGTTTTGTACAGACTTACGGTGAAGCCTGTATTTACAAGAAAGTGAGTGGGAGCTCTGTAGCATTTCTAATATTATATGTGGATGACATATTGTTGATTGGAAATGATATAGAATTTCTGGATGGCATAAAGGGATACTTGAATAAGAAATTTTCAATGAAAGACCTCGGTGAAGCTGCTTATATATTGGGCATCAAGATCTATAGGGATAGATCAAGACGCTTGATAGGGCTTTCACAAAGCACATACCTTGACAAAGTTTTGAAGAAGTTCAAAGTGGATCAGTCAAAGAAAGGGTTCTTGCCTGTCTTGCAAGGTGTGAAGTTGAGTCAGACTCAATGCCCGACCACGGCAGAAGATATAGAGAAAATGAAAGTCATTCCCTATGCCTCAGCCATAGGTTCTATTATGTATGCCATGCTGTGTACCAGACCTGATGTGTGCCTTGCCATAAGTTTGGCAGGGAGGTACCAGAGTAATCCAGGAGTGGATCACTGGACAGTGGTCAAGAATATCCTGAAGTACCTGAAAAGGACCAAGGACATGTTTCTCGTTTATGGAAGAGACGGAGAGCTCGTCGTAAAGGGTTACGTCGATGAAAGCTTCGACACTGATCCGGATGACTCTAAGTCACAAACCGGATACGTATTATATTAAATGGTGGAGCTGTCAGTTGGTGCAGTTCCAAGCAGAGCGTCGTGGCGGGATCTACGTGTGAAGCGGAATACATAGCTGCTTCGGAAGCAGCACATGAAGGAGTTTGGATGAAGGAGTTCATATCCGATCTAGGTGTAATACCTAGTGCATCGGGTCCAATGACAATCTTTTGTGACAACACTGGAGCAATTGCCATAGCCAAGGAGCCCAGGTTTCGCAAGAAGACCAAACACATCAAGAGACGCTTCAACTCCATTCGTGAATATGTCAAGGATGGAGACATAGAAATTTGCAAAGTACACACGGATCTGAATGTGGCAGACCCGTAGACTAAGCCTCTTCCACGAGCAAAACATGATCAGCACCAAGACTCCATGGGTGTTAGATTCATTACTATGTAATCTAGATTATTGACTCTAGTGCAAGTGGGAGACTGATGGAAATATGCCCTAGAGGCAATAATAAAGTTGTTATTATTTTATATTTCCTTGTTCATGATAAAGGTTTATTATTCATGCTAGAATTATATTGACCGGAAACTTAAATACATGTGTGAATACATAAACAAATACCGTGTCCCTAGTGAGCCTCTACTAGACTAGCTCGTTGATCAAAGATGGTTAAGGTTTCCTAACCATAGACATGAGTTGTCATTTGATAACGGGATCACATCATTAGGAGAATGATGTGATGGACAAGACCCATCCGTTAGCTTAGCATATGATCGTTCTGTTTATTGCTACTGCTTTCTTGAATGTCAAATACATGTTCCTCAGACCATGAGATCATGCAACTCCCGCATACCGGAGGAATACCTTGTGTGCTATCAAACGTCACAACGTAACTGGGTGATCATAAAGATGCTCTACAGGTATCTCCGAAGGTGTCCGTTGAGTTGGCATGGATCGAGACTGGGATTTGTCACTCCGAGTTTCGGAGAGGTATCTCTGGGCCCTCTCGGTAATGCACATCATAAGAAGCTTGCAAGCAAAGTGACTAAGGAGTTAGTTACGGAATGATGTATTACGGAACGACTAAAGAGACTTGCCGGTAACGATATTGAACTAGGTATGGAGATACCGACGATCGAATCTCGGGCAAGTAACATACCGACGGACAAAGGGAATTACGTATGTTGTCATTGCGGTTCGACCGATAAGATCTTCATGGAATATGTAGGAACCAATATGGGCATCCAGGTTCCTCTATTGGTTATTGACCGGAGAGGCGTCTCGGTCATGTCTACATCATTCCCGAACCCGTAGGGTCCGCACGCTTAACGTTCGTTGACGATATAGTGTTATATGAGTTATGTGAATTGGTAACCGAATATTGTTCGGAGTCCCGGATGAGATCCCGGACGTCACGAGGAGTCTCGGAATGGTCGAGAGGTAAAGATTTATATATGGGAAGTCATATTTTGGGTTCCGAAAAAAAGTGCAGTTTTTTCGGTATTGTACCGGGAAGCTTCTAGAAGGTTCCGAAGGATTCCGGAGGGGTTCGGAAGTCCACAAGTGGGTCCACCACGTCCCAAGGGCTGGCATTGGCTAAGGGGAGGCGCCCTGGCCTTATTTTGCCAGGCGCACCAAGTCCTCAAAAGCCCACGCAGCTAGGGAAGGAAAAAAGGGAGAGTCCTAGTAGGAATAGGATTGGACTTTGGAGTCCAAGTCCACGTGTGTACTATTCACGGTTACTGTTCACATGGCACTATTCCTTCTACTCCAAGCCCCTACACATATATAAATAGAGGAGAGGGGGCGCCCCAAAGGATACACAACATTGTCTTAGCCGTGTGCGGCGCCCCCCTCCACAGTTCCGTCCCTCGGTCATATTTTCGCAGTGCTTGGGCGGAGCCCTGCGGAGATAGCATTACCATCACCGTCACCACGTCGTCGTGCTGCCGGAACTCATCCACTACCTCGCCGTCTTGCTGGATCAAGAAGTCGAGGACGTCACCGAGCTGAACGTGTGTTGAACGCGAAGGTGCCATACGTTCGGTACTCGGTCGGTTGGATCGTGAAGTTGTTCGACGACATCAACCGCGTTGTTCTAACGCTTCCGCTTATGGTCTACGAGAGTACGTAGACACACTTCCCCTCTCGTAGCTATGCATCTCCATGGATAGATCTTGCGTGTGCATAGAATTTTTTTTGTTTTCCATGCAACGTTCCCCAACAGCTTTTTCCAATTGAACTTCTTGGTTTATTCTCTAGTAACGAGAAAACCTGAGTTTTTTATATACATTGAACTCCTTCGTTTTTTCAAATTGAACTTCTTGGTTTTAATCTTTAGTATTGGGGAAAATATGAGTTTTTATAAACATCAAACTGCTTCATTTTTTTAATTAGGACTTCTTGGTGTTATTCATTAGTAACGGGAAAAGTCATAGTTATGTAATATATATCGAACTGCTCAATTATTTAAATTTGAACTTCTAGGTATTTTTTTAAAAAGAGAGAAAATCTATTTTTATAAACTTTTTGAACCGCTCGGTTTTTTTAATTTGACCTTCTTGGTATTGTAATAAACATTGAACTTCTCCGTTATTTAAATTTGAACCTCTAGCTTTTTTGTAGAAACAAGGAAAATCCATTTTCTCTACAAATTTTGAGCTGCTCTATTTTTTTAATTTGGCCTTCTTGGGTTATTCTTTAGTAACGAGGAAAATCCTAATTTAGTAATAAATATCGAACCGCTTCGTTATTTAAATTTGAACTTTCTAGTTATTTTTTTTGAACTTCTAGGGGTCTTGCTAGAAATGGAGAAAATCTGTTTTTAAATTAAAAAATTGAACTACTCTATTATTTCAATTTGACCTTCTTGGTTTTATTTTTAAGAACAGAAAAAAATCAATTTTATAAACATTGAACCATTATGTTGTTGTAACTTGAACTTCTTGGTTCTTTTAGTTTGAGCATCTAGTTTTTTAAAAATGGGGAAAATCTATTTAAACTTTTTTTAGTTATTCCTTTATTTTAATTTGAATTTCTTCATTCTATTCTTTAGTAACGAGAAAAAAATCTAACTTTTTAAAAACTTCGAACTTCTCTGTTATTTTAATTTGAACTTCTTAGAAAAAATTATGGTTTGTAAATAAGCAAACAATTTTTATAAAATTGAAATTCATAATTTTAGGTTTCGTAGAAACGGAAAGAATTTGAGTTTTCCGTATACATCGAACTACTCCGTTATTTTAACTTGAACTTCTTGATTTTATTTCTTTAGTAATAAGGAAAATCCGAGTTTTTTTATAAATATCAAACTGCTCTATTTTTGTAATTTGGACTTCTTGGTTTATTTCTTTTAGTAACTGAAAATCCTAGTTTTGTCATAAATATTGAACAAGTCTGTTATTTAAATTTGAACTTCTAGAGTTTTTATTTATAAATGGTGATAATCCCCTTTTTATGATTTTTGAACTGCTCTATCTTTAAAATTCAAACTTTTTATTTTTTTATTAGAAACGGTGAAATAACCACTTCAAAGTGCTCTGTTATTTTTGTACTGCTGTGTTATTTTTGTTTGAACTTCTTATGTTCTTCCCGTCAACAAATTCGAATTTTCCATTTTTTTTATACATCGAACTACTGCGTTATTTTATTTTGAACTTCTTGTTTCCATTCTTTAATAACGAGGAAAATCTAAGTTTCTATAATCATCGAACTGCTCCATCTTTTTAATTTGGACTTCTTGGTTTTATTTCTTAGTAGCAGAAAAAAATTCTAGTCTTGTAATAAACATCGAACCACTCTTTGGAAAATAGTATGCTAGTCGGCAATATCAATGAACACGTGTAGAGCAGAGAAGCACAATTGATTTAACGAAACATTTCTGAGGATTTTGTAAAGAGTACACTACATTCCCTTTTTTATTAATTTTTGTTTTTGTGTTCGAGAACAAAGAGAACATTCTTTTTCCTGTTAATGTTTTGAAGTGAATTTTATAGACTTAAATTTTGTTTGTGCTCTTTTAAATTTGTTTGTCACTTCATGTTCTAAAAAATCGCAAATCTCCCATGTTTTTCTTTGCATGTTTAAATTATTTGAACTTGCTGAGATACACATAGCACACTTGACCTTCTCGAACACAACATTTTGACCTTCACAAATAGAAATTTAAAGCGAAATTTTTGACAGTAGTACAAGACAAACAGAGCAACACCCCACACACTGATGCTCACATGTTGTTTTCCCCTTCTTTTAATATACACATTGAACGGCACACGTCTGCTAGGATGAACTCTCTTTTCTATCCCAGAGGAACATATGTACGCAAGAGAAAATCTATGGACCGGGGAGCACCCATTTATGACAGCCACGGAGTGTGCTGCATCCACCGTTCGGGCGTCGGAAGAACCAGTATCTTCAGGCGGTATTTTTTCAGAATGCTTGTCCTGAAGAAATATCAAAGGCAGATGATTGACGACGACGATGGCTAGAAGCCGTGGGTCAAGCATGGCCAGGGGGGCTGGTCTTGATGCCTCCCATACCAGATCGACTGCGTGGGGGCAGGGGGCCTTGTTGCTCCAGCGGTGCCTGCTGGTGGCCGGAGTGGCGCGTCGACGGCGGTGGCGTGGAGCTTCACCGAAAGGAGGCACAGAAGGAGGGGCCACGCGCCTCGCTGGATATCAAGCCGGCCGCCGACGAGGGGATCCCGTCTAGGAGGTGCGGGCGGCAGTTGGTGGTCGTCTTCCACGACGGCGGCGGCGGTTGGAGGCGATGGGGAGCTGAGGCGGCGGCGGGTGTACCCGATGTGGAGCAGCAGCGGAGGGAGGGAGGCTGGCCTCGCGCTGGGAGGAGGCCTCGTGCCGGGAGGAGGCGGGGGCGGCGGCTCGCCGGAAGGAGGCGTGGGCGGCGGCGCCGGGAGGAGGCGGGGGCGGCGGCTCGCCGGAAGGAGGCGTGGGCGGCGGTGCCGGGAGGAGGCGGGGTCAGCGGCGGGGTGGTACTGGCGTCGGGGTGGAGGTGGTCGAGAGCCGGGACGGCAGCGTGTCGGGTGGAGGTGGTGGGATGGTGCGGTGGCGGTGGTCCGGAGCCGGGCCAGCGGCGCGTCGGTGACTGCCGGGGATGAGAGTTTGGGCTGGAACATGAGAGATCGGGAGGAGATTAGGGATCGGGGGAAGGTGGAGGACAGGTGCAGTCGTGGGATGGGCCTTTTTTTTGCGAGTTCGTGAGTTTGGGAATATGTCTATCGACCCTATATAGGACGCGCTAGGATGAGAATATTATTCTAATCCTGAGATTAGAATAATGCTTATCTCTAACCGGTACAGAGGGAAAAGAAAAGAAAAAACCTTGCCTTATCTCTAACCCACCCCCACTCCCTGCCCCCAGCACCGGCCGCCGCCCTCCCCCCAGCGCCGGTCTCCCTCCTCCCAGCGACGGTCGCCTCCCTCCCCCCCACCGTCGGCCGCCTCCCTCCCTCCCACCGCCGGCCGCCTCCTTCCCCCACGTCGACCACGATCGCCTAGTGGATGCATGCCGCCTTCTTCCCCGCCGCCGGCCGCCTCTTCCCCATGCTCCGGCCGCCTCCTTCCCTCCCTCCACCGTGCGCTGCCTGCTGGATCCCGCCGTCGAGCGCGTCGGCCGCCCTGGCCACAGCCGTGCCTCGTCCTCCACCGCGGCTACCCCCGCCAGGGTGCTTCCCAGCTCGCCGGATCCGCTGGGCGCAGGCGTTCCTCGCCGCCGTGAGCGTGAGGTCCGGCCGCCGCCTCTGCTCAAAACTCCACGCACACGAGGTCATCCCGGCCGCCGTGTCTTCAGCTGCGGTTCGACAATAAAACCAGCAACAGTCCATGCATCCGTCCTATCTC
The DNA here is from genome assembly GCA_039707655.1 of Elymus sibiricus. Taxonomy (NCBI): domain Eukaryota; kingdom Viridiplantae; phylum Streptophyta; class Magnoliopsida; order Poales; family Poaceae; genus Elymus; species Elymus sibiricus. The sequence goes on along the minus strand of CM077674.1, from coordinate 3,709,600 downwards.
TTCCCTCTCTACTGCTCTTCTCTCGCAAATTTGTTTTCTCTCTGAACTGCAGCACAAGGGAGGCTAAACGGGCTGCAGATTGGGGATTCGGCTGCCGCTGCGTCCAGCAGTCCAACCCCGTCGCCCCAGGCCGTCGAGCGACCTGTCGGGCTGTACTCTCCAACCGCCCCATGTTCGTGTCTCCTCTCTCTCACCCATACTTGCAGCATATATGCCATGGATTTTGTGAATGGAAAAAAATCCCTCTGTAATTCTCTCGATTCCAATAATTATTTCAGATTGTGATAGGCATGCATTTGAATTTTGGTAAGCACGTGTGCTCTGCTGCCCATAACCTCTTTGTTGTTATGTTTCTGAGAATTGGACAATCTTTTTAGTTTTATTTTTACAATAGCTAGACATAGCTAAGTATATATTGATGCATCCAGAGGTACTAATGTATTAAATCTTGCAAATTAGGATTTGAACTCCTTTGATAATGATGCTGAAATTTTGATTGAGCATGAACACTGAAATTTTGTCGCGCCTCCACCTCCCAGCCGCCGTGCCTCCACCTCCTTCCCGCTCGTGCAAGCGAGGCGCGACGAGGAAGACGACGGGTACGCCCCCCTACTTCTCCGTGGTGACCAGGACAACGTTGCTGTCCGTGCTCGGCCATAGGCGTGCTCGCTCTTCTTTCTCTCTCGCTCTGTGTGAGGAGCTGTTGCTGCTGGCCCTGGTGGCTGCACTCTGAAGAAGAGTGAATAGAAAGTTGGAGAGAGAATAGAAAAGAAAAGAAAGATAGCGTTGCAGCTTAGAAAGACGGTGTATCTGTTTTCTACAGGAAGTATGTGTGCTTGCGAATTTGGAGCTCGCCCTAACAATAATAAAGAAAAAGTTCAAATTCTGTCAACAGAAAGGTTCATGTATTCAGTTTGCAGGAGTACATGTCCCGCAATGAGCCAGGACAAGGGAGGTTGTTGGCCGCTGTACTTATAAGATCTTAAGTTCCACAGATATTTGTACTGCTACACTTTGAACTGACCAAAAATTGCAGAGTTCTACTTCCTCAAGATAGGAGTGAGCTTGATGGGACACGACCAGACAATGATGTTGGACTAGCAAATTTAGCAAAAAAAAAACTATTTTGTGCTGAAGGAACAACTCGGCTTCGACGGACAAGCAACAACACGAGGTAATGGAAAGCTCCAATGCGCACCTACAATAAATTTTGTGCCGAACGTGTTGTTCTGATGTGCTGTCATGGCAAGCTGCTATGATGTGTTGTTACCATTTATATTCTGTTAAGGACCAGTGTGTTCTTGTTGTCAGTTCTTGTGTGTTCTTGTTGTCAGGTCGTATGTATGTGTGTTGGTAACCACAGTGTGTTCTAATAACGGCGGCGGCAGCCTCGGTGGCGGCAGGCAAGCATCTGCATCTGTATCGGCAGGTCGTAGAGGCGGCGGGCGAGGCAGGAGGGGCCGTGGCCAGAATGCGGACATGGACGGCATGACGTTCGTGTCAGCGGCCGACGACACCGTGCACGGCTGCTGCTTGCCGTTGGCCCCCCGCCACCGGGCTCAACGCGTGTGCAGCAAGCCGACCCCTGTATTATTCCATTAGCCCGGGCCCTGAACCAGCTTGGGCGGCAACCAAGCTGTGCCCCATGCTTCTCCTGGAGCTAGAGTACCTCACATCCGGTTGTCCCTCTCCGGCAGGTAACCAACCGTGTTCTAACGACCGTCCACCCTGACGGAGACTTGCTGCATCCTACTAGTGTATGCTTGCTTGCGCTGATGTGTGTTCGTGCCGCTGAAGCTTGCTTGCCTAGTGACTAGAATGCTTCTTGCTCTGCTGTGGGTGCCATGGTTATCTGAACTTTAATTCCGGCTACTATTCTAGTGTGTGCGTACAAGACTGAAATTTTATGCTGCCCGCTTCGTCTATCTAAATGCTACTACATCAGAAGTTCAATTCGGCAGCCTGCTTCAGTTCATGAGTACACTGTATATATCCGTGGTGTCATCTTGGTTAAGGATCCATCCAAAAGGGCAGCAATCGATCTTATATTATTATGCTATGTGTTTTCAGGATGAGGGGCGCTGTGGCCATGTACCCCATATGAATGGACAGATGCGTGCTGAGCCGAAGACACATAGGGCACCACTGTGACGCATATCAAGCTGAGTGCGTCTATTTAGTGATTATTCTTGTCATTTTGACCTTGAATTTTTTTCAGTTCACCTTGTATTCTTTTTTCCGTTCATCTTTCAGGTTGAGTGAGCTCCCTTCAGTTCAATGGATTCAACAAAAGAAGAGCATGTTCAGAAGTTTGCCCTTCATGAAAAAAGTGTGAAGTTTTGTCAGTATTTTGTATATTTCATTTGGAAGAGGCTTCATGTGATTTTGTGAAGCTTTATACATAACTATTTTCTGTCATTGCACGTTTAAGGCCCTGCAGTTCATTATATCATACATGTGTGGCCGTTCAGCATGTATTATATGATCAGTTCTTGAAAGAGAAACACATACATAATTCGGTGAAAAATATAAAAGTGCGTGCATTTGGCAGAAAAAATGTTGGTAAGTTCATGGCAAAAAAATCCATAAGTTCACAGATAAATAGTTTCACGGTTACGAAAACCCTTTTTTTTTAAAAAAATAGAAAAGAAAGAAATGAGAGACATTACAGAAGAATTGGGGAGGTTCGGGTACAAGGAATCCAGAAAGTTCAAAATTAAGAAAGCGAAAAGTTCGAAACCATGAAAAAGAGAGGTCCGGAATAAAGAGAACATTACGGAAACATAAAAAAAATATCAACAAGAAAAAGTTCAAGTTGCAAAAAGAGACAAGTCCAGAACTTCGTTGCAAACATGTTCGAGTTTGAAGAAAACAGAAAAGAAAACAAACATAGCATTTTATTATTTTAAATTCAATCAATTCAACTAGATAAACCAATCCAGTCCGGAGCTAACTACATCATCAGTTCGGACGGAGAAAGCAAATTTAAAATTAAAACCCGAAAAAGGTTGACTTCTATAAGTCAACATTATCAAACCGTTGAAAAAATAAATTAAAATGTTGAGTTAAAAAAACACACAAAACATTTTCTTTTTGAAAAAAAAGTGATTCAGTTCAACTATATAAATCATGCAAGTTCGGGGACGATGATACCGTAAACCGTTGAAAAGTTACGAGGAAAACCGTACGGAAAAAACAGAGTAAAGTCCAGTATGTGAAAACACGCTCAGTACAAACCCACACGGAGATCAGTTCGAGTACTCTGTTTTCGGTACGTAAAAAATAGCACGACTGGTCTTACCGTATTCAAAATTACTCTATGAAAAATACCTCAGTACAACTACACACATAGATCAGTATGAGTACTTTGTTTTGCGGACGGAAAAATAGCACGATGGGTCTCACCGTATTCAAAATTAATCTTAAACGGTTGCGAATTTGAGAAAACGTTCAACTCATTTTTGATAGCTTTCCAACGATATATTATTTGTTCAAAATTACTTAAAAACGGATAGGAATTAGAGAAAACTTTCTATATGAAAAAGTTTCGCATTTCCGATAGCTTTCCAATGGTATATCATTTGCCCAATTCCGATAAAGTTTGCGAAAATTACGGCCAGAAAACGTTTTTAGCCATTTTCGAAATTGTCAAAAAACCGTAAAGAATTGGGAGAAACAATCTAGACATAATAGTTTCGCGTTTGTTCAGGCTTTCCAACACCATATCATTTGCTGCATTCGGACAAACCGTTGAGAAATTAACTCGAAAATACGAACTCGGAGGAACTTTGACCGTTTTCTAAATTACTCTTAAACTGTTCAAAATTAGAAAAAACTTTCTATATGAAAAAGAAGCACATTTTCATAAGCTTTCCAACGCCATATCATTTGCCTCGATCGGATTAGCCATTTAGAAATGGGCTCGAAAATACGAATTCGGCTGTTCGGTTTAAGAAATTCTATAATTTTTCAAATTACTCTTTAACCATCTGGAATTAGGGAAAACTTTCTACATGTGGAATGAGCGGATTTGCAGCAGCTTTCCAACGCCATATTATTTGCCTCATTCCGATAAACGGTTTAGAAATGGGCTCGAAATACGATTCACATTTTTTGTATGAAGAAAAAACGGTTTTCAAAACTGCTCTTAAACCGTTTAGATTTTGCCAAAAATTTAACTTAGATCATGATACTCGTGTCCACAGCTTTCTAACGGTATATCGCAAGCCCCATTTGGACAATGTTCGCGAAAGTTCAACCTAGCACAGAGAGAAGTTCAACTACTACTGCGGGGACAGGTCAGGTAGTTATCAGAATATATATATAACCCTGCCGCGGATAACTTCCGTTGGCTCCCTTTCGAAACTTTCATTAAAAATTTGGTATTTTTCAAATATTATGTTAATAAACTGTTAAGTATATACTAAAACTATTTGTTCATACAAATTGGAAGGCAAAAGAAAAATGGTTGTGCTTAAATTCCTAAATTGCTTAAGTTGTAGCAGCAGCGTTTCACTAGACACGGCACGCTGCAAACATGTTTCACTGGCAGCGTTCAGTTCCCACGAACGCTCGTAGTAAGGGCTTTAGCAGCGTCAAGTCGTCGGGAAACGCTGCTAAATAATTTATTGTATTACAGCAGCGTTTTAAATACTTAGGCGTTGGAACTTTATTTATTATATTTTATTACATGTTAGCAGCGTTTCCTATGGCCGGCACGCTGCCAACGTGGAACATACAAACAGTCACATCTCCCCCGCGCTATAAACTTCCCGCTCGCTCTCACTTCACTTCCTCTCTCTCACTTCGCTCTCTCCCTCCCGGCGTCTCTCTCCCTCCCCCGTCGCGCTCGATCTCGATCTCTCTCCGTCGATCGCCGAAGACGCCCCGGCCCCTACCCCGCCGCTGCGCCGACGCATCTAGCGCGGTGTATCGACGGCCGGCACGCGCGCAACTGTCGATACGCACAAGTGCGCAGCCGTGCCCTTCGACGCCCCTCGATCCCCACCGACGCCGACGCCGTCCCTCCCCGCCGAGGCCGACGCCGCTCCTCCCCACGGACACCGACAACGTATGTGTACGGTGAGAGAAAAATTTGTCACTTATATATTTTCTTTTTTTTGCATTTTTGAACTAGCTATATAGGTTAATTTAGTTCTTATATATTGAATAGGTTAATTAGTACTTCTTATATATGCATGTGTGTGTGTTTGTGAATTGTTGAAAGTAGGAAGAAAATGTCGTATTTTTTAGTAATTAGTTAATTAGTACATTTTTGAAACTAGCTAGGGTTAGATAAAGCTCTTATATATATGCATTGAATTGTTTAATTAATTAGTTCTTACATTGAATTAATAGGTCAATAAGTAGATGTATTTTCCCTAGTTTTTTGTTTGGAATGATGATGTCTAAATAAGTTGAATAGGTTAATTTGTGAATAGGTTGATTTGTATATATAGTAAGTGTGCATTGGTGTCCTTACATTGGTGAATCTAGCACATTGTTTGGAATGATGCACATTTTTGAACTAGCTAGGGTTAATTTGTTCTTACATTTGAATAGGTTAATTTGTATAGTAATAAGTGCATGTGCATTGGTGAATCTAGGAAGAAAATGGAGTATAAATAAGTAGTAATTAATAGAACGATGATGTCTAAATAAGTAGTGTATATATGTAATAGAATAATAGAGCAAATAATTGAATTTTTGGTGGCTAGCTAGCTAGGGCTTCATGAATGCACCTTATATTACACACTTGATTGTAATGGTTTTGAACGCATAAATGGCAGCGGTGTGTCGTAGGTGTGGCGACACCCGGGTTCGCCGGTGCAACCGGGTGGTCCGACAGGGGCTGAGGTGGATGACGACAAACCGTTTCTCCCTAGTGCTACCGGAGGACTTCAACGAGTATATGGTGTGTTCGTAAGAAGGGATGATTTCATAACGTACCGGTTGAGGTTTCTTACATGCACGCATAGATGTGATGACTTCAAATGTCTGATTTGCCCTATTTTTTCTTCTTAGATTCAGCCTTGCTTTGCGAGGCTGGAGGTCCTCGAGATGCTACACATTCCTGTCGAGCAGCCAACCATGGTTGAGGTCCACCTTGAAACAGAGGAGGGCTTCAACTTCCCCGTTTTAATAAAGAACGAAAGAGATCACACCTTCTTTGGTTGTCCTGGGTGGCGAGGATTGACCAAGACATACGAGTGCGATATCGGGATGAGGATCGACATGTTCATCATTGGCCAAGCTGATCTTCATCTCAGCCTGCGGTCGCCCACTATGCCAGTGCTTTTCCCGTGTAAGTTTGTTATGAATTATACATCACATTCTTTCAAGTAGCTCTAATTTTACTTGCCGTGGGTAACTACTACTCTTGCTTACATATAATTTCGATAGCTTACTGGACCATGCCCGGCTCCGGACCACCGCCACCGCACCATCCCACCACCTCCACCCAACGCGCCGCCGTCCCGGCTCTCGACCACCTCCACCCCGACGCCAGTACCACCCCGCTGCAGACCCCGCCTCCTCCCGGCGCCGCCACCCACGCCTCCTTCCAGCGAGCCGCCGCCCCCGCCTCCTCCCGACGCGAGGCCTCCCCCGCCTCCTCTGGCGCGAGGCCTCCTCCCGGTATGAGGCCTCCTCCCGGCGCGAGGCCAGCCTCCCTCCCTCCGCTGCTGCTCCACATCGGGTCCACCTGCCGCCGCCTCGGCTCCCCATCGCCTCCAACTGCCGCCGCCGTCGTGGAAGACGACCACCAACTGCCGCCCGCACCTCCTGGACGAGATCCCCTCGTCGGCGGCCGGCTCGATATCCAGCGAGGCGCGTGGCCCCTCCTTCTGTGCCTCCTTTCGGTGAAGCTCCACGCCACCGCCGTCGACGCGCCACTCCGGCCACCAGCAGGCACCGCCTTAGCAACAAGCCCCCCTGCCCCCACGCAGTCGATCTGGTATGGGAGGCATCAAGACCAGCCCCCCTGACCATGCTTGACCCACGGCTTCTGGCGATCGTCGTCGTCAATCATCTGCCTTTGATATTTCTTCAGGACAGGCATTCTGAAAAAATACCGCCTGAAGATACTGGTTCTTCCGACGCCCGAACGGTGGATGCAGCACACTCCGTGGCTGTCAAAAATGGGTGCTCCCTGGTCCATAGATTTTCTCTTGCGTACATGTGTTCCTCTGGGACAGAAAAGAGAGAAGTTCATCCTAGCAGACGTGTGCCGTTCAATGTGTATATTAAAAGAAGGGGAAAACAACATGTGAGCATCAGTGTGTGGGGTGTTGCCATGTTTGTCTTGTACTACTGTGCAAAAATTTCGCTTTAAATTTCTATTTGTGAAGGTCAAAATGTTGTGTTCGAGAAGGTCAAGTGTGTTATGTGTATCTCAGCAAGTTCAAATAATTTAAACATGCAAAGAAAAACATGGGAGATTTGCGATTTTTTAGAACATGAAGTGACAAACAAATTTAAAAGAGCACAAACAAGATTTAAGTCTATAAAATTCACTTCAAAACATTAACAGGAAAAAGAATGTTCTCTTTGTTCTCGAACACAAATTTTTTTTAATAAAAAAGGGAATGTAGTGTACTCTTTACAAAATCCTCAGAAATGTTTCGTTAAATCAATTGAGCTTCTCTGCTCTATACGTGTTCATTGATATTGCCGACTAGCATACTATTTTTCAAAGAGTGGTTCGATGTTTATTACAAGACTAGAATTTTTTTCTGCTACTAAGAAATAAAACCAAGAAGTACAAATTAAAAAGATGGAGCAGTTTGATGATTATAGAAACTCAGATTTTCCTCATTATTAAAAAATGGAAACAAGAAGTTCAAAATAAAATAACACAGTAGTTCGATGTATAAAAAATGGAAAATCCGAATCTGTTGACGGGAAGAACATAAGAAGTTCAAACAAAAATAACACAGCAGTACAAAAATAACAGAGCACTTTGAAGTAGATATTTCACCGTTTCTAATAAAAAAATAAGTAGTTTGAATTTTAAAGATAGAGCAGTTCAAAAATCATAAAAAGGGGATTATCGCCATTTCTAAAAAAACTCTAGAAGTTCAAATTTAAATAACGGACCTGTTCAATATTTATGACAAAACTAGGATTTTTCTGTTACTAAAATAAATAAACCAAGAAGTCCAAATTACAAAAATAGAGCAGTTTGATATTTATAAAAAAACTCGGATTTTCCTTTTTACTAAAGAAATAAAATCAAGAAGTTCAAGTTAAAATAACGGAGTAGTTCGATGTATACGGAAAACTCAAATTCTTTCTGTTTCTACGAAACATAAAATTATGAAGTTCAATTTTATAAAAATTGTTTGCTTATTTACAAACCATAATTTTTTCTAAGAAGTTCAAATTAATATAACAGAGAAGTTCAAAGTTTTTAAAAAGTTAGATTTTTTTCTCGTTATTAAAGAATAGAGTGAAGAAGTTCAAATTAAAATAAAGGAACAACTAAAAAAAGTTTAAATAGATTTTCTCCATTTTAAAAAAACTAGATGCTCAAACTAAAATAACCAAGAAGTTCAAGTTAAAATAACAAAATGGTTCAATGTTTATAAAATTGATTTTTTCTGTTTTTAAAAATAAAACCAAGAAGGTAAAATTGAAATAATAGAGTTGTTCAATTTTTTAATTTAAAAATAGATTTTCTCCATTTCTAGCAAGACCCCTAGAAGTTCAAAAAAAAAAAACTAGAAAGTTCAAATTTAAATAACGAAGCGGTTTGATATTTATTACTAAATTAGGATTTTCCTCGTTACTAAAGAATCACCCAAGAAGGCCAAATTAAAAAGATAGAGCAGCTCAAAATTTGTAGAGAAAATGGAATTTCCTTGTTTCTACAAAAAACCTAGAGGTTCAAATTTAAATAACGGAGAAGTTCAATGTTTATTACAATACCAAGAAGGTCAAATTAAAAAAACAGAGCAGTTCAAAAAGTTTATAAAAATAGATCTTCCCTCTTTTTAAAAAAAGACCTAGAAGCTCAAATTTAAATAATTGAGCAGTTAGATATTTATTACATAACTATGAATTTTCCCGTTACTAATGAATAACACCAAGAAGTCCTAATTAAAAAAATGAAGAAGTTTGATGTTTATAAAAACTTAGATTTTCCCCAGTACTAAAGATTAAAATCAAGTTCAATTTTAAAAAACGGAGGAGTTCAATGTATATAAAAAACTCAGGTTTTCTCGTAACTAGAGAATAAAACCAAGAAGTTCAATTGGAAAAAGCGGAGCAGTTTGATATTTATTTAAAAAAAATCGGATTTTTCTAGTTACTAAAGAATAAAACCAATAAGTTCAATTCGAAATAACGAAGAAGGTCGTTGTTTCTAAAAAAAACTCCAATTTTCACATTTCTAAAAAATACACAATGATGTTCAAATAAAAAAGGTAGAGCAGTTCAATGTCTATAAAAAACTCAGATATTTTCAAATAAAAAAGGTAGAGCAGTTCACATACTACACTGTGTGCATTTTGTATGAAAAAAAGAATGAAAAGGCAAAGGCTAAAAGTTTTGTTGCTAGAAGTTCAAGTGCTCGGCTCGGGGAAGTTAAAAAATTCTTGTGAGAGGGGTTCACTGTGTATTTACATGTTCAAAAAGTTGTGTCTTTTCAACAGGTTTCGAAAAGGTGTATCGTTTGTGCAACTCCGACGAACAGGTGAGCAATTACGAACGAAAATACGTGACAGAAGTTCATTGTGAAAACAATGAGCAGTTCAACTACTACACGGAATGCGTTTCAGATGAGAATAAAAGAATACAAAACTAAAAGACCTAAAAGGTTTGTTGCAAGAAGTTCACGTGCTCCTCCCTACACGGTTCAAAAATTATATTGCGTGACGTCCGAGCTTCAATTACATGATAAAAAAAGAGGCAAAAACGACGTTGTTTTCGCCATTTTTATAACCGCTCTCAAACGGAAACGAATTTTCCTTGAAAAAGTTGCTCCTATTCATAAGCTTTCCAGCGGTATATTATATGCTACATTCCTATAAAAATTTAGAAGTTTCATGTATACCGTTTAAAACACGTTTTTACGTATTTAGAAAAAAATATTTTAAAACTTCGTGAGTATGAAAAAATTATCAACACGGGAAATTTGCGTGTTTTCAATAGCTTTCCATCGGTATATCATTTGCTCAATTCCGTTAAGTGCTTGGGGAGTTACGGGCAAAAAACAGCACATGAAAAACAAAGTGAAGTTCAAACAGAACTGCCCCAGAAGTTCAACCTCTTCACGCAGTGCATTTTCGGAGACTCTGTTTTGGCGATGGAGGCAGAACGCATGATCTCACCGTTTTCAAAATTACTTAAAAACGGATAGGAATTAGAGAAAACTTTCTATATGAAAAAGTTTCGACTTTTCGATAGCTTTCCAATGGTATATCATTTGCACAATTCCGATAAAGTTTGTGAAAATTACGGCCAAAAAACGTTTTTTGCCATTTTCGAAATTGACATAAAACCGTAAAGAATTGGGAGAAACAATCTATACATAAAAGTTTCGCGTTTGTTCAGGCTTTCCAACGCCATATCATTTGCTGCATTCGGACAAACCGTTCAGAAATTAACTCAAAAATGCGAACTCGAAGGAACTTTGACCGTTTTCTAAATTACTCTTAAACCGTTCAAAATTAGAAAAAACTTTCTATATGAAAAAGAAGCACATTTTCATAAGCTTTCCAACGCCATATAATTTCCCTCAATCGGATTAGCGATTTAGAAATGGGCTCGAAAATACGAATTCGGCTGTTCGGTTTGAGAAATTCTACGATTTTTCAAATTACTCTTTAACCATCGGGAATTAGGGAAAACTTTCTACATGTGGAATGAGCAGATTTGCAGCAGCTTTCCAACGCCATATTATTTGCCTCATTCCGATAAACGGTTTAGAAATGGGCTCGAAAATACGATTCACGTTTTTTTTATGAAGAAAAAATGGTTTTCAAAACTGTTCTTAAACCGTTTAGATTTTGCCCAAAATTTAACTTAGATCATGATACTCGTGTCCACAGCTTTCTAACGGTATATCGCAAGCCCCATTTGGACAATGTTCGCGGAAGTTCAACCTAGCACTGAGGGAAGTTCAACTACTACTGCTGGGACAAGTCAGGTAGTTATCTTTTAAATATAAATATAAATTAAACATATCTTTTACACAATCTAATCTTAACGGCATTCTGGTATAAAGCGAACGCTGCCAGTACTGCAACTACCTGCGATGTTCCATACATACAGCATGATGCACCACACTTGCAGCGTTTCGTATCAGCGCACGCTGTGCTTCTGCGACGTTTGCTCTATGGGCAGGCACTGCTGGTAATTTTCAAATATAGTTGCAGTGTTCTGTTTTCGTGACACGCTGCTAGTAGCAAAATCCTATAAGGGATTTTTCTACTAGTGTAAAGCCAAACTGCCATACATAACAAGCTAGACTAAGTCGCCACAACTCACACAACGAGGAGTTGCATCTGAGTCCAGCTTAACTGAGTCCATAATAAACCGCGCTCGATACTTAGAAGTTTCTTTTTCTATAAAGTGTTTAGTACTCCCTCTATCCCGAAATACTTGTCGCTCAAATGGATGTATCTAGCACTAGGGAGTATCAAGGTGAGGTTCGAATAAAAAATATTACAGTTTAAGTCTCATGCCAAATATCGGCTCTTCCCCTGCATGTTATGTAGCAAACATTCATTTGTTTACAAGCATTCTTTCTCAATTGACTAAGATTTATAAAAGATGAAATATCATACAATGGATGAGTAAAATTCGACAAAATGATGTATAATAAGATATTATAAAAGCTGAAATATCATACAATGGATGAGTAAAATTCGACAAAACGATGTATAATAAGATATAAAAGATGACAAAGAGTTATGTGTGAGTTTGTTAGCAAGATGGGCGAGAGGCCAGGGTCGTAAGTGAGCTAGAAGTCCGGAGGGTAAAGCCACCTGGCAGAATTACAATGTTCCCGCCCCATGTGATTATTATAACAACGCGTTAAATAGTATCCTGTCCTTCCTACATCGTCAATGTTGGGTAACGCAGCAGAAAACAAAAATTTTCCGACCTACGTACCAGCCCAGGATCACTATGGAGACTGCATACAAGGTTTGATCTTTTTCGTTACCGACTCGTAGCGCAGCGGAAGTAGAGTCGATGACGATCGGCGGTGCAGATCCCCGCAGCTAGGATTTACAACCTCCCAACCGCGAGGATGTACTCCCACGTCAGCTCACCGGACGGATCTCCGGGCAGCCCTTCGGGAGGCATCGGGACAGTCCCTCGGATAGTCCCACCGGACGGATCCTCGGACAGCCCTCCGGGAGGCCTCTGGACAGTCCTTCGGATAGTCCCACCGGACGGATCCTCGGACAGCCCTCCGGGAGGCCTCTGGACAGTCCTTCGGATAGTCCCACCGGACGGATCCTCGGACAGCCCTCCGGGAGGCCTCACGGACAGCCCTTCGGGCGGGTCACTCGGACAGCCCTTCGGGAGGACACCCGAAACTCAAACTGTAACTCGGACAGCCCTTCGGGAGGCACTCTCGAACTAAGACCGAAACTACGATCTCTCTACAGAGTTTCACACATACGGTGTCATCTATCCGGCAGGGCTTCGCCGTCCAGAACTAGTTCCCACCGGAACCCAGACAGCCTTTCGGCTCTACGAAACTATTTCGCTGGGAGGGAGAGAGAAGCCAGAAATGTCATGGCATGTGTATGTGAGAGCAAGGATGAAGCCTATGGGGCTGCCTCCTCCCCTCTATTTATAGGAAAAACAAGGGGTAGGATGGGCATATCCAAAATGCCATGTCATCCCAAAATATCTTGGGAAGATATTTGTGGAAAGCCAACTTCCAACCATATCCATAAATCTGATTTCACTATTCACGACGACATTTTTCAGCGTCTGATCGAACTGAAAATATTCATGTGGGCTTAGAACATTTCCAGTACCCACCAAAATAATTTTCAACGCGAGCCGGAACAATTCCGGTTTAGTGATTTTCATCTGCGAAAAGCATCTGAAGCGGTTTCGGCAGCTCCGGAACATTTCCGGTTTTCATTCCGGAAAATTCCAGAAAGTTTCCAGAATGATTCTGGCACCCTCCAAGAATTATCAGGCATGTGCCGAAACCAATTTGACTTTATGGTGTACTCCGAAACAACTTTTCGGTTTAGTGATTTTCATCTGTGAAAAGCAACTAAAGCGGTTCCGGCAGTCCGGAACATTTCCGGTTTTTGTCTCTGAAAAATCTCAGAAGTTACCGGAACAATTCTGGTACCTTCCAATAATTTCCAGGCATGTGCCGAAACCAATTTTGACTTTATGGAATACCCTGAAACAACTTTTCAGTTTCACCGGAACTATTCCGATATCCTCTCCGGAACGTTTCCGTTTCGTCCGAAACTTTTTCGGTGAATTTCTCTTAGACTCCCCGTCTAGTATTCAGCAGATAGATGACCCTTAAGCGTGTGACCCTATAGGTTCGGTGAAGTATAGACATGACCCGGAACACTTTCCGATCAATGATCAACATCGGAGCCGTGGACACCCATATTGACCCCTATACCCACACGAATGAATATTCGAGTGAACCTCCAGTTGCCGTGTGCTATTCCTGTTGCTTCGCGATATGTTACAAATACCCGAGGTGAGACATGTAGGCATCCCCGTGGATCAACAACTTGTCCACTATGCCAGTTACCTCGTTACCGGTATTGTTCTCTTTTCTCGTTCCCGTGTTCCGGCATCCTCGTGATCAAATCACAAAGTGTCTGGCCAGACGATGATGGATACCGTAACACCGAGAGGGCCCAGAGATATCTCTCCATCGTTGGAGGAGCAAATCCCAATCTTGAGCTATCAAGTTACTTGACATACTTTTCCATGAACCCGTAAGCCGCCGTAATAGCCACCCATTTACGGATGACGTTTAACAAACCCCAAAGTTCATGAAGCAAGCATGAAGAAACTCGATACTCTCATGGTCTAAGGAATCATGCAAACATTAACCATCTCTGTGTTATTAACCATTAACTAATGACGAATGTATCTCATAGCATAACATCAATTCGGGTCGATTCAACACAAGTGTTCTACCAACAATTGTGCCCTCAAAATTGCCGGCATAGTCATGCCCATGATCAGGAAAACAGGATCATCATGCAATACTTGAGCCAGTCATAGAGGCTTGACTAGGAATACTTTTTACCGTTTATTATCCCACACGTGCACATGAGTTTCCCTCCAAGCCTCGTTTTATTTGCAGACTCGAGAATCATTGCAGTTATAGCATGGAACATAAACATAATTATGAACAGGGAGATAATCAATAACATTTATTATTGCCTCTAGGGCATATCTCCTACAGTCAATACTATGGTCTTCCCTGCAATACACTTGATCACCATCGCCTGTTCTTACAGAGTACACCTTGTCATCAGGCAACTCTCCTTCGGTTGTAGGGCTATAATACTACTAGATATGATTTCTCTAGCTGACCTGAAGAGTAGCAAACAAGTCCCTTCTTTATATACATATATATACAGCTGCTTTACATACATATACAGTACTTTGGGATGGATGGATCTCAATTTGATGTGCATGCACTCGTTCGTAATTACGTGGGAGAACAGAGGCTAGCTGTAGCACTAGTAGAAAACAGGGCATCAGTCCCGGTTCCAGAGGTCCTTTAGTCCCGGTTCTGCAACCGGGACTGAACAATCGGGACTAAAGGCTCCCACTTTTGGGCCCGGTTGGGTTACGAACCGGGACTAAAGGAGCTCCACGTGGCCGCTGTGGGCGCCCAGGCAGGAGGACCTCTAGTCCCGGTTGGTAACACCAACCGGGACTAGAAGGCAGCCACGCGTCAGCACCTGCCAGGCGCTGGGGTTTTTTTTTTGAAAGGAGGGGTTTGGGGGTTTTGGAGGGTTTTGGGGTTTCATATTGTGTTTCCCCTTTTCTTTTTGTGTTTACCATTCAATTCTTTTACATTTAGTGTTTTCATTTTTATTTTATGCTTTTCATTCAACTTGACGCTAGCTACTACATATAGCAATGAAGGAACCATTACACAACATCGTCATGATCAATATATAGAGAGAAGTGACGTCTCTTTCTCCGTGCTTGGTCGAACAACAAGTTTTCGTATATCTATTCCACGCTACTACATATAGTACACGTTCATGCATATATACAATATAACATCTCTTACTATCCCTAATATCTAATTACCAAAATCACATTGCAAATCCCGATGGCATTCTCCGTCTGTAGGTATGACATGCTCAACAAAGAATCCCGCAATTCCTCTTGAATTGCTCGTATGCGATCAGTTGGTAGGAGTTCGTCCCGCTTCCGCCAGATCTAATTTAAAGAAGGGGGTCAATATATATATATATGAATGAAACTCAACACAATTGATGGTAATAAAATAAAAATGTGAATATTGTTTACGTACTTCAAATTGTTCTGAAGATCTGCCCGCTTAGAGATCGAGTGGCGAATGAACTCGCAAACGTAGTATCCACATAAATTATTCCCGGGTGCCTGCCACAAGCACTTTACGAGAATAGAGTTCAATCAAAATGATAATCAAGCATGATAATGGTATTGAAACTAGAATCAATGAGAGATGCGTGGAACTAGCTAGTAGTACTTACTTTGGGGTGTGAAAATCGCAGCTCCTTTTCCAGTCACCCCTAACCTGGTTGGTGAACTTTTTCCAAACCCTGCCCGGCAAAGAAAATGATTACTTGATATCAGGAAATGAACGAAAGTTGCCGATATGGTGCGATAATGATTGAACTTACTTCTGGAGCATTTGACTCATGTCCGTCCACTCCTTAGGATCTTTACGTCTCGAGTCCAAGACAATTACTAGTCCCGCGTCAAGCTGAATGGCTAGCAGAATATAGTGGAACCTGCGCACACATAACTCATCAATTACACTTAACCTCGAGTAAGCGAAACAGAATGTGCACAAGACAGTAACACTCACTGGAAGTTGTAAGGAAATAGTATTTCCCTTTTGTTTTGTTGTCCAAGTAACACCTGTAGCAAGTTTTTCTCTGTATCATCGGGGTTTTTTCGTACCGTATATTCATTTACGGTATTTGGGTTAATGAACCCAATGTCATAGATTTTTCCTCTGCATTCGAGGATCTTCAATCTGCATAATATAGTGTGAGGATAATTATACATGCAATGAACGAGCTGAGCTAGAGACTTAATTACAGAAAAAATACTTACAGACAATAGCAACTGACGATAGTTTTGTCGAGGGCGTCTTGATTGTATAACTGAAATAATTCTTCAAATTCAATGTACAACGCCTCGACTCCATTGAAGTAGTGCTCATCTTTAATTCCCACGTAGATACTGTCGGTCCCTTCCTTGCAGGATTTCAAGTACCAGTCATGCAATCTTCGCATCATCGTTGATAGATGCGGGAGCTGCTCAGGTCTGACGAGAGGCTTCCCGTGCTCGTATCTAAAGGCTACCTCAGCCATTTCGAACTGTACCTCATCGCCTAAGTAATCACCAAGAGTGTAACCAGGATGAGCGGCCGCTACCCCTGGATCATTAGCGATATCGGGAAACACCTTGATCGGGGGGCACGATTGTTTTTCCTGTTCGCCGAGCTGGGGAATTGTTTTCCCACTTCTTGCAGCGCTGCTACTTCTGCTACTTCCCGATCTTTTCACTTCATCAAATGTCTTTACAATACAGCGGTCATAGTGTGATAGCGGCGGAGGCGGTGGTGGTCGCTTAAGGGCATCCAGACAGCGCTTCGCTTTTACCGAATCTATTTTCTCCTTTGGATCTGGACGTTTCGGTGCAAGCTGGCGTTTCACATCGGCAGCCACGATCTTGTTGTTTTCCTCCTCAGTCATGTCGTATGGTAACTTGGCAGGAGCCTTCTTGACGCTTGGACCTGCTCTGGATTTCTTCGTTGTTGTACTGCTAGCCGCCGAAGCGGCGGCGGGTCTCTTCCACTGTTGCTGAGGCGGCGGAGGAGGCGGAGTCAGCTGATGCGGCGGAGGAGGCGGAGTCCGCTGAGGCGGCGGAGACAGCAGAGGTGGCGGAGGATTCTGCTGAGGGGCCTCCTCCGGCGGAGTCCGCTGAGGCGGCGGAGACAGCTGAGGCGGCGGAGTGTGCTGACACGGCGGAGACGACTGAGGCAGCGGAGATAGAGCTGGACTGTGAGGAGTCTGCTGAGGGGCCTCCTCCGGCTGAGTCTGCTGACGCGGCGTCCATTGTGGAAGCACGATGTATTCCTTTCTCCATAGAATGGTAGTCCTTACGGCATCTACCAGATGAGTCTCCCCTTCACTTGTAGGGTACTCAAGCTCCAGCCCCTCGAATCCGTTGGTAACTTCATCCACCCCGACAATAGCAAAGCCATTTGGAATCGGATTGCAATGGAAAGTTCCATCAGGTCTAGGAGGTAAGACATAGCCGACCGCCACCTTCAAGGTTAGGTTGATGCATTTCGCCATTAGCTCACAATGTTCCCTCTCCGTGATATCATCCACGGGGTAGCGAGGAGCCGTGATATCAGGCCGAACGAGCTCCGTGGAAGCCACACTGCTTTTCCGCTGAGATGGTGGGGTAGCTTCGTGGGCAGTATCGAATGAAGGATCTTCGTGCTGCTGAGATGGTGGGCCGGTAGCTCGCTGACTGGTAAGTGCCTCTAGTTTCTTCTCCTGCAACGCTAATCTTTCTTCTACATTATGCATCCGGTCTGCTTCCTCTTTCTTCTTTCTCCCTCGGCTTCTATAACCAGTGTTGTCGGGAAACCCATGCACCCACGGAACGGAGCCTGATGTGCCTCGTGTTCGTCCAGGGTGTTCAGGATTCCCGAGGGCGCGTGACAGCTCGCCCTTCTCTCTGTCGGGATGGAACCTCCCTTCCTGCACGTCCTTGATTGCTTCCTGAATCTTTATGACGGGTGTTTCAAGTTGTTCTTTCGTGTAAACACACTTCCCTGTTTCTGGGTCCAAAGTTCCCCCATGCCCGAAGCACCAAGTCCTTGCCCGTTCGGGCCAGTTCAATGTCTCTGGTTGGATCCCTTTAGCAAGCAGGTCGTTCTCAGCTTTGTCCCACGTAGGCCGGGCAACCTTGTAGCCACCTGACCCCGTAACATGGTGATACAGCTTCTTTGCAGCATTTAGCTTATTTGTCTGTGACCTGTTCTTAGCTTTCTCCGATTTCTTGTACGGCACATGGATTAGTGGATTATCGGGGTTATGTTTTAACGACCCCCTCCCCTCTCATGTCGAAGTTATACCGAAATTATCGGGGTTATGTTTTAACGACCCCCCCTCATGTCGAAGTCAATGAACAACATGAAAATTTGTAAGTGATTGCTAAACTTTTATGCTTCATTTATATGAAGATCAATTATCCAATATAACTATGTTCGCGACATGAGGCATTGGACATTATCTAGAATCATATCTGATGAGTCGTCCTATCTTTCGGGAGAGGATACTTTGCGGACCGCCTCTCTCATGCCTGTCCGACGTGCAAATCAGGTTTTCATATGCCTCAAAATCAAAGTTATCGGGGTTATGTTTTAACGACCCCCCCCCCCTCATGTCGAAGTTACGACGATATTTGTACAAGATGAATACAAGATTTATACACAAGATGAATACAAAATGAATACAAGATGAATACAAGATTTATACACAAGATGAATACACAACTCAACAAATGAACCAACCATCATCCTATGAACAAAACTCAACATACAACAAATGGACACCTTTTGTCGAACAACGGAGGGACGATCAGGGACCAACTCCACGGAGATGCAACACCACAACCTGTAATTCCACGGAGATGTAACACATGGCAAAACATGCTTACTGAACTAATTCAAATGACCCCTAGATCAATGGCAATCATCATGATCAAGTTGACAAGTATTAACAGATTTTCAGACTTAGTGATATTTGCATAGAGTGGCAGAAAACAGATTCATGATGCAACCTTTGAGGCAAGTAAAATATATGCTACAACAAGTTTTCATGGCAACAAAGAGCATGGCAAGCATGTACTAATTACCCTAAACAAAACACCCTTACTGATCATGATCCAAAGATGCACAGATTTGTTGCAAACCTCAAGGCAAAATGGAAAGTATTAATACTGCCAGTTTCAGACTTAGAGAAAAATAGCATGGCATATATGGCAGAAATGAATAGATTGCAAATTTACAAGCTTGTAGCACTCACTACAGGTCCTAACATGGCATGAACTAAAATCTACTAGCAAGATGACATCAAAATGCTCCTACTTCATGTTCAAAGATTGCCCAAAAGATGCTTGCATTAAAACATACAAAAAGACAAAATGAACTCTAATGCAAACATTTTGTTCTTCAATTTGTTTATATGCTCACTAATTGCAATCTATATATATCCATACACATTGCACACACATTGCAATCTATATATATCCATACATATGCATTCATCCACTAATTGCAATATGCATCTATCCATACACATTGAGAAAAAACCAAGTCCAATATATCCATACAATTTATTCATCCATACAAATTAAAAAAATTAACTACAACATATCCATACAATCTATCCATACATTCATCAACACACCTCTATTACTACCTCATATCCATACTAAAAAAATTTAACATCACAAAATTTCAAACAAAGTGATGAACTAGGGTTCACCTACTGCCAAATAATGCATCAAAACTAAAAGGATCAGACAAAAAATATTTGGAGGGATCGATCAATACATCCATCCATCCATCCATTTGGGGAAGAGGGGGAGGAGGGGGAAAGGGTGCTCACCATGGGGCGGCGACGACGAGGAGAGCTCGATCGGGGGCGGCGACGAGGAGCGGGCTCGGGGGCGGCGATGCTCGGGGAGGATGGCGAGGAGGTCCGGCGACGGTCAGCGGGCTCGGGGACGGCTCGGGGCAGGGCGTCGCGGCAGCCTGGCGGCGGCGTGCGGTGGTTCGGCGTCGGGGCAGAGGAGCGCGAGAGAGAAAGAAGATTGGGGAGGAAGAAGGCAGCGCGCGGTTTATATAGCCCGAGCTTTAGTCCCGGTTGGTGGCTCCAACCGGGACTAAAGCCCCCCCTTTAGTCCCGGTCCGAGCCATCAACCGGGACTAAAGGTGAATTTCACCAGCCCAAAGGGCGCGAAACCCAACCCTTTAGTCCCGGTTGGTGGCTCGGACCGGGCTAAAGGGGGGCCTTTAGTCCCGGTTGGAGCCACCAACTGGGACTAAAGGGTTGGTCCTGGCACAGCCGAGGGGCGGTGAGAGTTTAGTCCCACCTCGCCAAGCGAGAGGCGCTCGCAGCGGTTTATAAGCCCGCCTGCGGCTACCGTTGCAAGCTCCTCTCAAAGCACAGACAACTCATCGTCTGACCTGCCCCTCTCTGCCCTGTGGGTCCTACTGACAGCAGAAATTCGTGCCTCGCGGGCCTGCATCCTGGCCCATATATAGTTGGGTTTCTAGTCGTATGCAGGCCGTGGTGTGTGAATTCTCCTGCTAGTAGGCGGGCATTTTTTTATTTTTTTTATTTTTTGCATATGTTATGTCAATTTTTTGACCTTCTTCAAATCACATCCTAATTTTTATACATACTCACTTATTTGTAATACACATGATTATCAAATAATTTCAACAAAATATATGAAATTCTAAAAAATGCAAAACTTTCATATTCTTTCTGTGTTAATGAAAGAGATCATGCCTATTTTTGGTTTTAATTCTAAAGTTTTCTTTTAAACAGATGCATACATGCCTAGTTTTCATTTAATTCTTTTTGCTATTAAAGTTTTTAACAAAAAATACTTTATGAAAATTTTAGTTGCATAAATTTTATATAATTTTAAGTTAATATTATTTTGATCATAACTAGAGTTTTATAAAAGCTTTTTAGTTGATTCTTTTTACTATTGAAGAATATTATAGTTTTGTTTTAGTTGATCACAACTAGAATTTTATATAACTTTATTTCATGATATAGATTTTCATCAGATAGTGACAAAATAGCTAGTTCTATCAAGTTATTTTCATATGTACCATTGCCGCAACATATTCAAAAAAAGCCGACACCAATGTTCCCTATGTGAAGGAGATAGACCCTTACTATGAATCTTCTAGAAGATTCATAGTATCTTCTGTTAACCTAATAATGTTATATTTTCTTTATGTCATACAACGTTTCTCTCTTATCATCTCCGATCAGAGAAACCACATAGTACCTCCAACTTTATGTCATACAACGTTTCTCTCTTATCATCTCCGATGCTTCTGCTGTATTCATCTATGTCAAGCCGTTTAAGCCATGTCTATATTAACCTTGTTATTATATATGGAGCCACCAACCGGGACTAACCGTGTATGATCAACCTTGCAAAACATGGGACTGAAAGGATAGGAATAATTGAAATTTCATAACTTAATAAATAATTATTCTAAAATCATGTTTCAAATGCCAAAATGCCCTAGCTAGCTCTTACAAAGATTCCCTCCGGTTTGTCCGAAGTGGCACTTTCCAGCTATAAGTCCGGAAACTCACACTAGAGAGAAAGTGATGGCGGTGAAGCCGGTCACATCCCAGAGTGGGATCTTGGGGTATAAAACTATTTCTTCGCGTGTGTCCCTTGCTTATTGCGCCGTAACCATGGATAATCTTCATCATTTAACAGGATGCTTGGGTCAGTCTTCACTCTGAAGGGAGAAATTTCATGAAACTTTTCATAATCTTCTGACATGTCTGTCTTGTCCTCCACTCCCACGATGTTTCTTTTCCCTGAAAGAACTATGTGGCGCTTTGGCTCATCGTATGATGTATTCGCTTCCTTATATTTTCTTTTTCTCGGTTTGGTAGACATGTCCTTCACATAGAAAACCTGCGCCACATCATTGGCTAGGACGAATGGTTCATCTGTGTACCCAAGATTGTTGAGATCCAGTGTTGTCATTCCGTACTGCGGGTCTACCTGTACCCCGCCTCCTGGCAGATTGACCCATTTGCACCGAAACAAAGGGACCTTAAAATCACGTCCATAGTCAAGTTCCCATATGTCCTCTATGTAACCATAATATGTGTCCTTTGCCCTATTGGTGTTTGCTGCATCAAAGCGGACACCACTGTTTTGGTTGGTGCTCTTTTTATCTTGGGCGATCGTGTAAAATGTATTCCCATTTATCTCGTACCCTTGGAAAGTCAATACAGTCAAAGATTGTGTCCTGGCCAAGAAGTACAGGTCATCTCCAACAGTGGTGTTACCCATGAGATGTGTTTGCAACCAACCGCCGAAAGGCCCCATGTGTTCACGTGTAATCCAGTCGTCAGACTGCTCCGGGTTTTTGGAGCATAGAATATTCTTGTGCTCATTGATATACGGGACCACCAAGGTAGAATTCTGTAGAACTGTGTATAGTGTGCTTGCGCCCAAGAATGCCCGTCCCTACATATTATTGAGTTCGGTCCTAGCGTGCCTTTTCCACCCAGTCTCCCCTCATGCCGCGATTGAGGAACACCAATCGGCTTAAGGTCAGGAATGAAGTCAACACAAAACTCAATGACTTCCTCTGTTTGATGGCCCGTGGAGATGCTTCCTTCTGGCCTAGCACGGTTACGAACATATTTCTTTAAGACTCCCAAGAACCTCTCAAAGGGGAACATATTGTGTAGAAATACAGGACCCAGAATTGCAATCTCATCGACTAGGTGAATTAGGACGTGCGTCATAATATTGAAGAAGGATGGTGGGAACACCAACTCGAAACTGACAAGACATTGGACCAAATCATTCTGTAACCTTGGTAGGATTTCTGGACCGATTACCTTCTGAGAAATTGCATTGAGGAATGCACATATCTTCACAATGGCTAATCGAACATTTTCTGGTAGAAGCCCCCTCAATGCAACCGGAAGCAGTTGCATCATAATCACGTGGCAGTCATGAGACTTTAGGTTCTGGAATTTTTTCTCTGCCATATTTATTATTCCCATTATATTCGACGAGAAGCCAGACGGGACCTTGATACTGAGCAGGTATTCAAAAAAGATTTCCTTTTCTGCTTTGGTACACTACTAGGGAAAACCCTAGCAGTAGCGCTGGGTTTTGTAATATCAGTAGCGCGGGTGGGCGCGCTACTGCTACGGCGCTACACCTAACAATTAGCAGTAGCGCTGTCCCACCCGCGCTACTGATAACAGAGTTTAGCAGTAGCGCATTTAGGTGAACCTCGCTACTGCTAAAAGCTGCAGCGCGCCTGTTTAACACGCGCTACTGCTAAGGCAGCGCTACTGCTACACACATACCCCGCGCTACTGTTACTATTGTCTGTAATTTTTTTTCTGCAGCATTTTTTCTCTGTTTTTTAATAGGTTTTATACAATAGCATGTCGTATCATACACACAAGAGTCTCATCATATCATACACATGCAAAAATTCTCATCAAATCATGTCATCATCATCCAACACAAATGATGTCTCTCATCATCATCGATCTCGAAATAGCGATACAAGTTATGATATGTCTCGAATACATGCAACTACATCGTCATCCCATACACATGTTTCATCATCCATCTAAAACGATGATATAGAAGAGAAGAGCTATCACTATGAGTAAGAGCGGAATTATGCAGTATATGAGGCGCCGGTTGTGATTCCTCTCTCGCGCTAGCGTGAACCTCAAGTAACTAGCTTCTGCTTCTTGTCTGCTATCAAACCCTTTATGGCTGCCGCCCGAGAACCGTGACACTTGGGCCACTCATCGTACACTCCCAGAACCCTCCTTATGTACACGGCATAGCACTTCTTCGCCATCAAGGACCTATGTACCTGTTAGAGATGCATCTTCATCAAGCGAATTCAACAATAATATGCAACATAATATATTTGAGCAACACGAAAAGAAAGAGTTAGCTAATAGATGCAACATATAGTAAACATAATTAATCAACGCAGGTTCACCGTACCCAAACTAATTAACTAGATGTACGCAGGTCATCGTACCCAAACTAACAAACTAGCGTTACACAAGTTCAGCAGGACCGTTGACATCACAAAGTTTCATCGCTACAGAAACTACAAGTTCAACCAACACATCATCATCGGCATCGTCAATCACTGGAAGTTCCACCCATCCATATCCGGGAGGATGTCTCCTAGCTTCGTGAACGGCGTTAGGTCTTGACGTTGCATGCCTATGCGAGTTCTGACGTCAGCTCACGATATAGGGCCGTGGTGGAACATCCCCTTCTCTTCGACAACTTCTTTCATGATGATCGTTGCAATGTCCCTCTGGATGCGAAAGAAGTCATCTCTGAGCTTATAGTCCGGTTCGATTCCTAAGGATTCTGGCCATTTGCGGATATGTTCATCGTTTCTTGTTGTCATGCGAAGCTGTTGGTGATCCCTTCTGAACTCCATCATGAGATGGAGGAGGTAGAATCCACCGTTCTTCTTGTTGTCGGTTGATGGATGGAGCAGAAGTTAGTTTTATGCGAGAAACCCGGCTTGTTCTTCCTTTGTTTCCTGATCTCCATGTGGCCACCCGTCATGCTGAAGCCGTGGAGATCATCATCCAGAATATCCATTATGTGGGTGTAGTCTTTCTTCTCGAAGTTTCTGGACGAGTCGAAATACATGGCGTGGGAGACTCGCGGGAAAAGAACGATAAGGACGGCGCACCCGTTGCTGCGAAAAATAAAGACACCTCAAATTAGTCTCCATATGAGCGAAGGAATGATTGAAACGTATGAAAGGGTTGTCCGGCAATGACTTACATTGGATGATAAGGCAGGAGAATCGTTTCCTTGTCCTTATTCGTTACCATGAAGTATTCGATGTAGTCCCTAGCAGCTTTACGTTCAAACTCGCCGAGACTCAAGAAGGACTCATGCATGTAGTATGGATCTGCCACCGAGATTTGCGAGATTTATTCTCTCCTGATGACAAAGTTCATATGTAGCGCAAAAAGGCGGACGATCGTAAAATCGAGCCGCCTCATGAGAAACATCTCAAAGATGTGATCAAACCGCAGGAAGAACACCTCCGCGGGCAGTGTGTCAACGTAGCACTTGGCCTGAGGCACACGAACCGCGTAAAGCGGATATCCTGGATCCTCCGAGGCGAGAAGGCTTTTCTCAGTAGACAGCACATGGTCGTGCAGTCTCCTGAGATCCCCTGATATGCCCTCTAGCGGTTTCGGCGGTAGGATCGGCTTGCCCGCGACATGGTACATCGCCGCACCTTTGACCGGTACACGGTCTGCAAAATCGGTCGGCTGGCTGCTAGAAGCTTTGGTAGCTTTGGTGGCAGCAGTGCCTCTCTTCGGTGGTCTCTTCCTCTCCTTTTTCTTGGGTTCACCGTCCAGAACCTTCCTTACCCCCACCACCAGTGTCGTCGGGCTAAGCACTTTACGACCCTCGGCTAGATGACCCTGCGTTAAGGCGGCATCTGGAGGCGTGTCCTGTGAGGATTGCATGAAGAGACACTTCTTGCAATCAACTCTAGGACGTTCCTGCCCGGGCACATCATCCATCTCCTCATCCGCATGCTCATAGCCCGAGTCATATGGCTGACTCATCATTTGTCCGTCGTCATAGGCGGCACCGGTATTGAGGAACTGGAGAGGGTCCTCCTCCTCCATCTCATCATCCATTCCTTGTTCCACGCGGCCGACTACATCATCCACTATTGGACCCCCTTCCTCATGTCGTCCGCCGCTCTCACCCGGCACGAGAGGCGCTGGTAATTGCGTAGGCGGGGTGGTGGTGTTCATACCTTGCTGATGTGTGGTCATTGGTGTGCTCTCGGCCGCCTCCAGACGAAGAAGATTCTTCGGCCACAGCAGCATCCAACCCTTGCATTCTCCAAGCCGCATCGGGGTCTCGTCCTCTTCTCCCCCGAGCCGTACTGGAGGAGTCAAATCCTCGTGGCTCGCTTTCACACTCGACAAGGTAACCCTGAAGGTGCCAACGGGGATCGGCTGGCCGTGGAACGTGAGTTCCAAGGGCTTCGTTATCACTGCCTTTCCCACGTCCACCTTCTGGCCGTTGATCATGTAGAGTACGGTGCACGGGGTTTTGTCGGCCTGCGAAGACATGTCTGCGGCGTAAGACATCCGAAAGGCAACGAAAAACGGAAGATTATATATCTGTTGGTGCGACGTGTAATTACCGTGAGGGCGTCGTGGTCAGCCAAAGACGAAGGCCCGCCTAGCACGCCAGAGACAGAGGATGGGCTGCTATGAGCGGGTGCGGGAGCAGGACCTTTTGCGGTAGCGGCAGCAGGTGGTGGTGGTGTGATGTTCACCGAGTTGCTCCCGACGAAGCTGGGCATGGGAAAATCCTGTGCCGTCTTGTCTGGATTTTGCTTCGTCCAGTCGATAATAGCCGGAATCAAGTTAGTAGCGAAATCATTTCTGCAGGCAGCTACAGCTGCATTGACTGCCTGCTAGACCAACTCATTTTTGTTCGCTTCTGCGGCTTCAGCTGCTTTTTTCTCGGCCTCAGCTGCATTTTTCTCAACCGCAAGCTTCACCTTCTCGTCGATGTTCAACTGACTGAACTTCTTTTTCTGCTTTTTGGCCTCCGGGCCCTCGTTGTAGTAGTACTTCCACGTGGCGCCGTCTCCGACGCCGTGCACACGTCCATATTGCGGCCGCTGGTCCAAAGGGAGTCTCTTCAGTTGGTTCAAGGCCCGGTTGAGAGGGGTGTCCCACTTGGGCCTCATCGACGACTGAGACGACGAGTCGCTTTGGGCCGCAAGCCTGTGTTGCTCCTTCTGCAAAAGGAACGTGAACCATTTACGAATGTTACTACAACGTG
This sequence comes from Elymus sibiricus, assembly GCA_039707655.1. NCBI lineage: Eukaryota > Viridiplantae > Streptophyta > Magnoliopsida > Poales > Poaceae > Elymus > Elymus sibiricus. Next base: position 3,682,711 of record CM077674.1, on the reverse strand, counting down.
TAGTCCACTTGATCAGAAGCTAAATGTAAGGTGGTAAAAGAATAATTACCAGTAATCTAATCAATTTCCTCGTGATCGGGTCCATGTACCAAACCTTCTTTTCCTTGTCCCACTTGTACCGGGCCCTGATGAAGTCACGCTCCTGTGGGTCGGTGAACTCCGCGTAGGGGTCTGGGATCCCCACGGCTTCACGTTTCGCGTCCTCCTTATCCCATATGGGCCTCTTGCCAATGTAGCCACGGCTTCCGAGGCGTTGGTTCCCCGTGTTCCTTTGCTGAAGGCCCTTGTATTTCTCAGACTTAATCTTGGCTGCCTCGGTAGCGGAAGTGTCCTTGAACTTTTAGAACTCCTCTGCCGTAAGTGTCGGATTGTCCGCCAAAATCTTGGACAGGGGTTCGTTAGCATCAATCGCTCGTTTCACCCTCCCTTTCCAGGCGGCCAAATCATTGCTGAACATGCCCATGGCGTGGTTATTGATATCTTTCATGGCAGCATCATCCCACGGGTTTTCTATGCGGTCATCCCGGCCGGGGAACTGGAATCTCTTGTGCAGCTTCGTTAGGAGCAAGTGCTCCAGATGTGGTTTCTTCCTTAAGTCATTGTCGTTGATGCTCGCGGTTTCCCGTAGGATGCATCCGACTTGGTTGCCGTAGCACTTGCGAGGTTCATCCGGCGCTATTGGCTCGAATTTGCCGGGGTGCATCTTTGTGACCAGGATTCTTCCGATGCCGAGTTTGTTAGGGCGTCGTGTCCTCTGCTTCTTCTGCTTCTTCTTTTCGTTACCGCCTTCGGCGCCGGTACCTTCGGCGCCGGTCTCGGCGCCGCCATCGGTGCCGGTGCCATCGGTGTCGATGTCTGTGGCAGTACCATCGTCCACTATGACCAGGTCGCCCTACAAACCTTCTGTTTGCTGACTAGACAAAAAGTCGAGGTAATCATGTTCACGGTCATATTGTATGTCGTCGGCAGCGTGGTCAGAAGCCTCGGTCTCGTCGTTGTTCGACATGTTTCCTACGATTAAGTCTGCTCGTTTAATTCTTAAACTATAATAAAATGAGTAATGACATAAAAAAAGGCCTATGGTTTGCCGGAATGCCGTTTCATTCCCGTCCCAGCAAATGCCGGGCACTCGATATGCCTACTTTCTAGCACAAGTCATGCCGAAATTCACGGGAAATTTCGGCATGACCTTTGCTAAAAAGTGGACATATCGAGCGCCTGAAATTTGCCGGAACGGAAATGAATCAACATTCCGGCAAAACATAGGCCACTCGGATCATTTCCCTGCAAACAAGAAAAGCCAACATAGGCAACAATAGCACATCATCTACATCATTTGGCACATCATATGGCAACAACAGCAGCCAACATCATTTGGCACTTCAATTATTCAAAATATGTTCACCATCAACAGCCAACATCATGTATATCAAAGAAATTCATGCACTTTAATTATTCAAAGAAATTCACCATAAACAACCCTAGTCAAATTCCTATCTACTAGGGTTAACTAAACAAAACAATAGCTACGACTTCTCAAAAAACCCTAGCTAACAATTGATTGATGCAAACAAGGAACTTCTATTTTTTCTTTAAATAGCAACAAATGATTGAACTAAGATTTTTTAAATAGCAACAATTCTGTTTTAACTAGGGTTCATAATGTAGCACTAAGCTAGCAATAATTCTGTTTTAACTAGCTAGGGTTCATAATCTAGCACAGTTGCTTTAACTAATTTTTTTTAAATAGCAACAATTCTGTTTGAACTAAAAAAATGTAAATAGCAACAATTTTTTTTACTAGGGTTCATAACACTCACCTAGGGTTCAAATGGCACCTAGGTTTCATAATCTAGCACTAACCCTAGGGTATTCATGGCACTAATCTAGCACTAATTAATCTAGGGTTCATATGGAACTAATCTAGCACTAAATAACCTAGGGTTCATACATATGGCAGAAAGAGAGAGAGCAGAGAGAGACAAGAGGGGAGGGGAGAGGAGGGGCTTACAGGGCGGCGAGGTCGATGGAGGAGGAGGAGGTTGGACTTGCGGCGACGTCGAGGAGGAGGAGGCAGGTGCGCAGCGACGTCGAGGAGGAGGCAGGCGCGGCGAGGTCGAGGAGGAGGAGGCAGGCGCGCGGCGACGTCGAGGAGGAGGCAGGCGCGGCGAGGACGGGCTCCGGCGACGGCGCGAGGAGGCAAGGGCGACGAGGGCTCCGGCGACGGCGTGGAGGAGGGCAAGGGGATGGAATGGGGGGAATGGGGGGAATTGGGGAAGAAAGGCCCGCGCGGTGCGGTTAACTCAAACATAGCAGTAGCGCGTTTATGGACCCGCGCTATAGTTAACTTATCTGTAGCGCGGGCTACCCAAACCGGCGCTACAGATAACTTAGCTATAGCGAAGGTGTGGACCCGCGCTACTGATATAGCTAACTTATCTGTAGCGCCGGTTTGGGTAGCCCGCGCTACAGATAAGTTAACTATAGCGCGGGTCCATAAACGCGCTACTGCTATTCCTTTGATTTTTCTTTTCATTTTCTCCTTTTGCTTTTTCTTTTCATTTTATTTTTCTTATTTCCTTTCACCTTTTTCTTTTTCTTTTCATTTCCTTTTCTAATCCTTTCATTTTCTTCTTTCCTTTCTCATTTTTCTATTTCTTTTCATTTTATTTTCTTTTCCGAAAGACGACCGAGCCGGGAAGAAGGGGATCGGATATAATGTATATAACTCAGGCGACGATATATATTACATATCATTTGACCGATAACGATTAAGTGCGTACACAAAATAAATACATATATATATACATACATATATATATATATATATACATACATATATATATATATATATATATATATATATATATATATATATATATATATATATATATATATATAAACGATGGTTTCTTAGCGTCGACGTTTTCGTTTCTGAGTGAGCTTCTTTCCCTTGTTGTTCGCTGTCGAATAATTGAGCCCCTCGTTGTGACTTTTCCTTTTCCATGGAGTACGATCTTTCTTAGGTAATGTAGTATTGATTCTTCTTTTGACGTATGCTTCATCGTCATCGTCATCTTCCCTCATCGGGCTGCCGTACTGGTCGTAGTCTTCCTCGTTGGCGACTCCATCCATTCCGATGATGTTCCTTTTGCCTCTCCTCACGACAACACGGCTGGGATTGCTCGGGTCGGTTATGAAGAAGCATTGTGTCACGTGCTTAGCGTGTACCCATGGCTCGTTTTTTGCGATGGCGTTCACGGTAGCGCTCTTGGCGTCGGGTATAGACATGGTAGTGAAATACCGGTTTTCTCTTTCGACGTTCTTAGCCCATCTGACACGGAACATCGTCGCATCGTGCAGTCCTGAGTAGTCAAGCTCCCAGATCTCTTCGACCCTTCCGTAGAATCTTTCAGTTGCGGCGTTGTCGCCGGTCATGCATTCCATCGTCACCCCTGAGTTCTGAAAATCACTGTTTATATCTTTGGCCTCCGTGTAGAACGTGTATCCATTGATATCGTATGCCTGATAGGTCGCGAGGTTGGCCGCGGGGCCATGTGCTAAGGCGTATATGAGCAATCCGTCCGTAGAGCCCTCTTTCGGGGGATTAGCAAGAACATGCTCTTTGAACCAAGGCAGGAAAGTGGAGTTGTACTCTCTAATAATTTCGGCGTTCGTCTTGCATAGCCCCCGGTCACGGTACTTCTTTGCGATGGTTTCTTTGTGCAGTGTCGCGAAAGGATCTACCACGTCTAGGTGCTGTAGCACAACTAAGTTTGCTCTGTCAAAGTCATTGCGTCGACCCGAGTGGTCCACATGCAGTTCCCTCCGGCCGTTGGTGTGACCTTCTCCTCCGAGCCTCCCAAGGTGCTTGTTAACGGGCAAACCAACAACATGGTCTCCGCCATATAGATAATTCTCGCAGAAAGAGGTGCACTCTTGGGTCAGATAGCCCTGGATGATGCTTCCATCCGGACGGGACATGTTACGAACGAATCCTTTGATGACCCCATTCATCCTCTCGAACGGCATCATGTTGTGCAGGAATGTCGGCCTGAGGTCTATGATGTCGTCCACAATGTGGACACACAGATGCACCATGACGTCAAAGAATGCGGGCGGGAAGTACATCTCAAGCTCATTTAGTATCACAACGATCTCTTCCTGTAGCCTTCGGAGCTGCTTCACACTGATCGACTTTCGAGAGATAAGGTCGAAAAAGTTGCAGAGACTAATAAGCGTGTCACGGACGTGCTTCTCCATTATCCCTCTAAGGGCAACAGGAAGTATCTGCGTCATCATCACATGACAGTCATGAGACTTCATCCCGCTGAACCTTTTCTTCTTGGTGTCTAGAAATCTGCTTATCTTCCCACAGTAACCGGAACTAACTTTGATTCCGGTAAGGCAGTTGAAGAATTGATCGATCTCCTTCAGACTTAAGGTAAAGCAAGAAGGGGGGCAATAATTCTCTTCCTTCTTGTTGACTTTTTTGCCCTGGTCCCGCGCCTCCGTCTCCGTCTCCGTCTCCTCCGACTTTTTACGGGGCGGCATGTGGAGATCTGCCCTGATGTTCAAATCTTCCAAGTCTCTTCTTGCCTTCCGCCCATCCTTGGTCTTATCCGGCATGTTCATCAGTGTTGCAAGCAAGCTCTCAAGGACATTCTTCATGATATGCATTTGATCAAGGCAATGAGGCGTGTCGAGTTTGGGCCAGTACTCCAAGTCCCAGAAAACAGACCTCGTTTTCCATACCTTCAGCAGCGGCTCCCGCGCCTTTTTCATCTTTCCTGACGCGGGGCACTGTTCCCAGTTTTTCAACAGCTCATCGATTTCGGCGCCGCTCCTCTTACGTGGAGGTCCTCGATGCTCAGCCTCACCATTGAATAGATCTCCATGGTTTCTCCACGGGTCGTCCTTCGCGAGCCATCTTCGATGCCCCATGTACACGATTTTCCCATACCCGCCATCTTTCATTAGCTGCTGAGACGTTGTATCATCCATGCACCGCGTGCATCCGCAATATCCGTGGCACACCTGGCCTGCGACATATCCGTAACCGAGATAGTCGTGCACCGTCGTCATCAGCGCGTCTCTCATATAGAAATACTCGCCTTTGCTGGCATCCCATGTCTTGGCCGGTGTTTTCCATAACGTGTCTAACTCCTCTTGAAGTAGCCCCAGATACAGATTAATATTATTTCCCGGTTGTTTCGGCCCTTGAATCAGCATGCTCATGTGTATGTACTTTGTCTTCATGCACTTCCAGGGGGGAAGGTTGTACATCCATACAAACACGGGCCATGTGCTATGGTTGGTGTTCTGGTTGCCAAACGGATTCATGCCATCGGTACTCGCGCCAAGCACGATGTTCCTTGGATCACCTGTGAAAAATCGATATTCGGCGTTGAACGCTCTCCACTGGCTTGCATCCGCGAGGTGTCTCAGCTTCGGATCATCTCCATCGTCGGGCTTCACCCTCTCCGCGTGCCAGCGCATGAGCTTTGCTTCCTTAGGATCTACGAAATAACGCTGCAGACGGGGAGTGATCGGTAGGTACCATACAAATTTTTGGGGAGATTTCTTTCCGGCCTTCTTGTATCGAGAAGCATTGCACACCGTACAGTTGTTTTTTTCCGCGTGCTCCTTCCGATAAACGATGCAATCGTTGATGCATGCATGGTATCTAACGTGCGGCAGATCAAGAGGGCACACGATCTTCTTGGCCTCATCGACACTAGTAGGACACAGGTTCCCCGCGGGAAGAACCTTCTTTAGATACTTGAGAAGCTCATCGAGGCTTCTGTCGGTCCATTTGTTTTTAGCCTTTGTCTTTAGAAGTTCTAGTGTGAAACTCAAGCGGGTCACCTCGGGATCGCAACCATCATACAATGGAGTATGAGAGTCTACCTCCAGTTGCTCCAGCTTGGCCTCCTCTCTACAAGCAGCTCTGTCGTTAGTCGTCTTCTTGCGAAGCAGGTCTCGAACATGAGGGTCCCGCACGACTGAACTTAGTACCGACGAATTCTCCGGCGTGTCCGCGTCTTCTCTGTCATGTCCGGCCACTTCTCTGCCCCCATGTCCGGCCTCTTCTCCGCCCCCATGTCCGGCCTCTTCTCCGCCGCCATGTCCGGCCTCTTCTCCGCCACCATTATCGGTCATCTCTTCGTCTAGTCCAATGTCGTCATTGGCTGCCCCATCGACGTCATCATCTTCACTTATCCACCGAGTATAGTCATCCATGAAACCAGTCATGAGTAGGTGCGCTTTCAAACGGCCTTCCTTAAAGGGGTCGAGCAAGACTCCTCCTTTGCATCTTCGACACAGACAAAAATCTCCTTCCGGTTAATTTCATACATGTCGTGCACCGCGGATTGCAACCATCTTTCCACCATCGTTCCACTGACCTTCATGATCGCGTGCGTGGTATAATTAATAAGCAAAAGGATTATAAACGCATCCATGCATGCATGCATCAAAGTCATACAAAAATTCGACATGACCTTCCCTAAAAAAAGGACATATAGAGTTTGCCCGAAATTCGCCGAAACGGAAATAAATCGACATTTCGGCAAAACATAAGCAACTCTCATGTCACACACAATTCGGCAAATAAACATATAGGCGGCAACTCATGCCACACGCACAATTTCCATCATATCGCCCAATTCGGTCATATCGCACACATATTTTCCATTAATTCTTCCAAAAAGCACAAATTTTTACTCACCTAGCTATCTCGAGAGAGAAGCACGGTGACTACATGGCTTTATTCCATTAAAGAATAGATCTATTTGGGGAGTTGATAGGTTCCACTTACTAAATGGATAGATCTATAGCTAGTAGGGGAAGGAGATGGCTAGCTCTAACTAGTGGAGGGAGGAGAGAAGAGTGAGGAAGCTAAGAGAGAAAAGTGGTGCATTAATGGAGATGGTGGAGGGGGCATTAAAGTAGAGAGAAGAGAGGTAGGAGAAGGAAGAGAGAAGAAAGCTAGCTAATGGGGAAAGCAAGTGAGGGAGAAGAAGTGAGGAAGAGTGGAGGGGGAGGGGGGAAAGGGGGCTGCAAAAGGTGCCAGCTGCAGCCTATCAGTAGCGCGTGTCGGCGAACGGCGCTACTGCTAAGATCAATAGCAGCAGCGCTGGTCTGCAAACCGCGCTACTGCTAAGTGGGGACCACCACGTGGGACAGTGCAGCCGTAGTTGCAGCGGAGGGTACCTGACCCGCGCTACTGCTAATAGCAATAGCAGTAGCGCCTTTTCCCCAGCCCGCGATGCTACTATTCATGGCCTGGTGGGTACGGTGGGGCCCATTTACCAGCAGCGATGTCACGTACACCCGCGCTACTGCTAAGTTGATACCAGTAGCGCCTGTCCTTATAACGCGCTACTGATAATTACCAGTAGCGCTGGTGTTTGCCCCTCGCCATTGTTAAGCCTCCACCTATAAGGTATTTCCTAGTAGTGGTAAGAGCGTAGCTGGCAGGACCTTGATACTGCTTTGGATGCATGCCGTCTTTTTCGTTCATACGTTGCTGGTCCTCCCGTGCCTCCGGTGTATCTTTGGTCTTCCCATACACGCCCAAGAAGCCGAGCAGGTTCACGCAAAGATTCTTTGTCACGTGCATCACGTCGATTGCAGAGCGGACCTCTAGGTCTTTCCAATAGGGTAGGTCCCAAAATATAGATTTCTTCTTCCACATGGGTGCGTGTCCATCAGCGTCATTCGGAACAGATTGTCCGCCAGGACCCTTTCCAAAGATTACTTGTAAATCCTTGACCATATCAAGTATATCATCACCAGTACAGAGGACAGGCTTCTTCCGGTGATCTGCCTCACCTTTGAAATGCTTGCCTTTCTTTCTTAAGGCATGCTTGGTCGGAAGAAATCGACGATGTCCCAGGTACACATTCTTCTTACATTTATCCAAATATATACTTTCAGTCTCATCTAAACAGTGCGTGCATGCGTGGTATCCCTTGTTTGTCTGTCCTGAAAGGTTACTAAGAGCAGGCCAATCATTGATGGTTACCAACAGCAACGCTCGTAGGTCAAATTCCTGCTGTTTGTGCTCATCCCACACACATACACCTTTTATGTCCCACAGCTGTAAAAGTTCTTCAACTAATGGCCTTAGGTACACATCAATGTCGTTGCCGGGTTACTTAGGGCCTTGGATGAGCACTGGCATCATAATGAACTTCCGCTTCATGCACAACCAAGGAGGAAGGTTATAGATACATAGAGTCACAGGCCAGGTGCTATGATTGCTGCTCTGCTCCCCAAAAGGATTAATGCCATCTGCACTTATACCAATCCATAAGTTCCTTGCGTCACCTGCAAAGTCCGCCCACTTTCTCTCGATTTTTCTCCACTGCGACCCATCAGCGGGTACTCTCAACTTCCCGTCTTTCTTACGGTCTTCTTTGTGCCATCGCAACAACTTGGCATGCTCTTTGTTTCTGAATAGACGTTTCAACCATGGTATTATAGGAGCATACCACATCACCTTGGCAGGAACCCTCTTCCTGGGGCGCTCACCCTCAACATCACCAGGGTCATCTCGTCTGATCTTATACCGCAATACACCGCATACCGGGCATGCATTCAAATTCTTGTACTCCTCACCGCGGTAGAGGATGCAGTCATTAGGGCATGCATGTATCTTCCGCACCTCTAATCCTAGAGGGCAGAGAACCTTCTTTTCTTCGTACGTACTGTTAGGCAATTCGTTATCCTTTGGAAGCTTCTTCTTCATTATTTTCAGTAGCTTCCCAAATCCCTTGTCAGATACACCATTCTCTGCCTTTCATTGCAGCAATTCCAGTGCGGTACCGAGCTTTGTGTTGCCATCTTCGCAATTTGGGTACAACCCTTTTTTGTGATCCTCTAACATGCGATCAAACTTCAACTTCTCCCTTTCACTTTCGCATCCTCTCTGTGCATCAACAATGACCCGGCGAAGATCATCATCGGGCACATCTGGTGCCTCTTGATCTTCAGCTTCCCCCGTTGCAGTATCACCGTATTCAGGGAACATAGGATAGTTGTCATCATCCTCTTCTTCTTCGTTGTCTTCCATCATAACCCCTCTTTCTCCGTGCTTGGTCCAAACATTATAGTGTGGCATGAAACCCTTCTCAAGCAGGTGGAAGTGAAGGGTTTTCGAGTCAGAGTAATCCTTCGTATTCTCACAGACAGTACATGGACAATACATAAAACCATTCTGCTTGTTTGCCTCAGCCACATCGAGAAAATTATGCAGGCCCGTAATGTAGTCGGAGGTGCGTCGGTCACCGTACATCCATTGCCGGTTCATCTGCGTGCATTATATAATTAAGTATATCAAAAACCATTACAGAACATCATGAATAGAGAAATGACCAAATTAATACAAGTTCATCATCACATTAAAACCAAAGTACAGTAGTGATCAAATGTTATTACTGAAAAAATAAATACATAAAGTTCATACATAGTTCTCATAGAACAACATACAACTCTCTAGAGCATCTAATTAAAACATACATTGAAACTAACATACAACTATGTAAAACATTTAAATGCAACAACAACTGCGATCAAAATCGCAACTAAGGTAACAATTGATCCAACAGCATAATGATACCAAACCTCATTATCAATGGCATATTTTCTAATCTTTCTAATCTTCAAGCGCATTGCATCCATCTGGATCTTGTGTAGATCGACGACATCGGCAACATGCAACTCCAATTTCATCTTCTCTTCTACAACTCTTTTCAATTTTTCTTTTAAATAATTGTTTTCTTTTTCAACTAAATTTAACCTCTCGACAAGAGGGTCGGTTGGAATTTCCGGTTCACATACCTCCTAGATAAAGACATCTATGTCAAGTTGGTCGGCATAATTTTCATAAACACTAAATGAAACAAATAGTTATAAAAGATAATATACCACATCCGAATCATAGACCGGACGAGAGCCGACGGGGGCGGATACCAAAACCATGGCACTATATAATAACAAACAATAATACAAGTAAGAAAATTATACAAGTAGCTATATAAATCATACAAGTAAGAATTTTTTCTTAAAAAAAAAGATAAGAACAAGAGGCTCACCACGGTGGTGCCGGCGACGAGATCGGCGCGGGCAATCGACGGCGGTGAGGACGGGGACGGGGACGGGAAGGCACCCTACACATGTGCAAACTAAGAAGTTAATTTGAGCTCAAATTGTGCATCTAAATCAAATAAACTCACACATACACTCCTCCACTAAAACCCACAAACCACACTATTTCTAGAGCATTTGAAATGAGCTAAACTAGTAGTGAGAGATGAAAGGATGAAGTTGCTAACCTTTTTAGAACACTTGGATAGTTGGTGCACCGCCAAACCTAGACAAATCTTGGGGAAAATGGAGCTTGGAGGTCGAGCTTGGAGGAAGAACAGAGGAGAAAGCGTAAGTGTGGCTCCGGCATTTCATCGAACACCTCATGTGCATATATAGGCAAAAAACAGAGTAGCCCACACCTCCACCCTTCCACGGCCAAAAAACAAAGGAGATGGGGGGGGGGGCGTGGATATATATAGGCAAAACTTTAGTCCCGGTTTGTGTCTAAAACCGGGACTAATGGCCTACCCTTTAGTCCCGGTTCCAGACACCAACTCGGCGGGACTAAAGGTCCCAGCCGAACCGGGACTGATGCCTGCCGAGGCCCGGCCGGCGTCCTAGCCTCTCGAACCGGGACTGATGCTCCCATTAGTCCCGGTTCGTAACACGACCGGGACTAATGCTTTGATCTGGCCAGGACCAAAGCCCTATTTTCTACTAGTGTACTAACATGCATGCAAGTATCGTCGTACGTACTTGTGTACTATATACTATTATTAAAGTGTGTCAACGCCGTGAGCTTAATGAAGTTTTGATGAGTTCTTTTAGGGGTCAGCGAATCTGGCTAAGTACCAATCAATGCTAAATCTGACGATTTAAGATCAAGAGCATCTTCAAGTTGTGGCACTTAACATCCAAACCTGGATGGATTGACAAGCTTCTTCACCGACGGATCTAGAATGAAAATGACCTGGTGTACTAAATGATACAAATTTTCCATTTTGAGCACAACAGGATTGTCATACGCTACATACACAGGATTTATATCAAGGAGGATAACTTGGATAGGTTTTCATGTACATCCCTATTAGCTACACCTGGGTACGTCCCTCGTCTCTACCCCCTCCCATACTCCACTCAAAGTGCATTGATCCATGTGGCAATGGTTTCATACATGTAGCAATCCATTTAACAAAAATATTATTTAAAAATAATATATAAGAACCCATTTTAAAATTATTTGAAGATTTGTAAGAATACATTAAACAAATAAAATGGGAAAAGTTTATTAACTATAAAAATAATAAAATTCAAATCAGGTAAGATTTTAGAAATATACTGCGAACAGTAAATATGGGAATTTTAGAAATAATAATTTCAAAATAAATTTAAAATATATGTCGTTCCGATTAAGACTACGTCCTAATCTCTTAAGTATGAATGGTATCATTAGGCATCCCTATAACCAAAATCAATTGTAAATGTCTTGCTTACGATATAGGGAACACATTCTTCTATCTTAGTTGATTTTTGGGCTGCCTGGTTCGATTTTGTCCAAGCCACGATGTGGATGAAAAAGGTATGTAAGACTAAGATTTGGTCATGACATACTAGGTAGGTGTATAAAGATGATCACCAAAAACTTATTTGGAGGGGCATGACAGACAGATATAGATTCTATAGATTGCATATTGAAGCAGTAGAATTTAATTATACAGCAAATAAATAAGCAAAAGGAATATGATTTTTTTTCTTTCAGTAATCCAACTATTATCGAAATAAGAAATTACAAACACGGCGCAAAAATCGATCGACGCTAACGGGAAAGTAGAAAAGGTGGCACACACGCGCGGGTGTGCGCACACACACACACACACACAGAGAAAGAGATATATATAGGCCCTCCTATGATTATTTGATGAAGAAAATTACACTGACATGTGGGTCCTCAGTGAGCCCCCGAGTGAGTAGCAGAATCCTTAGTTACGTGCCAACGATGTAGAGCGGAGAAAGTCATTGCTCGTCGCAGTGGCACTTACAGTAAGAGGTGCAGCAGGATTTGCACCCACGAGAGTAGTTGTCCTTGCAGGCCCTGCACGGCGGCAACTCACCGCAGACGCTGCTGCACAATTTGCTACCGTTGCTGCAGTTGCTTTTGCACAAGCTTTCACAGTCGTATGAACCAGTTGCTTGGGCTTTGCACGCACTTAAGCATCCCGGCATGCACTTGGCTTGGATGTAGGCGAAGCTGCCAAGGCAGACCGAGCATCCCGGCGCCGGGCTGCAGTCTGCGCCGCACGGCCCTGCCCCGTCAAAGTTGGCAGCGCTGCATGTTGAGTTGCACTGTGCCGCACAGTCCTTGCATGCCGTCGTCGCCGCCGCGGGGAGTCCCAACCCCAGCAGCACGAGGACCACCAGCACGGCCAACACAGCTGCACTGCTGCTTGGTGAAGGCGCCATTAGTTAGTTGGAAGGAGCAGCTTAGCTAGCTAGCACTATTATATGGCAGAGTGCAACACAAGAGATGACCTCGAGTGGAAGTGGTGTCCATTTGATAGAGCACCACTCGCTTTTTATAGCCACCTGGCCGCCATGGTAGATGCCATGGTAGTTTATTTCTGTGTGGGTACGCTAGATTAATAATTGTGGATCTATAAGATGCTAGTAGATTAATTTTAATGTTCGAAGGCATTTTACACTTCCAGCTAGTAGGAAATTGTAAGTTTGAGGATTTCAAACTCCTGTAAAAAGAATTCACTTAGCGCTATAGTCTTCATTTTCGTCATATTTATATATATGTGCCTACTTGAGATGCAAGATGCAGTCTGCAGCTACTTATGCATGTTACTGAAGTTGACCTGAAGAGGAGTAACAAGTACCTTCTTTAGATGCATATGCAGTACTTTGGGATGGATGGATCTCAGTTTGATGGCATGCACTCGGTCGTAATTACGTGGGAGAAGAGAGGCTAGCTGTGGAGACATGCATGCAAGTATCATCGTACGTACTTGCGTACAATATACTATTATTAACTCTCCTCCCTGTTGGCCTACGGGACAAGTTAATTAAAGTGTGATCGCCTTGAGCTTAATGAAGTTTTGATGAGTGAATTTGGGGGTCAGCGCATCTATCTAAGTACCAATCAATGCCAGATCTGACGATTTAAGGTTGGGAGATTCTTCAAGTTGTGGCAACATTCGAAAACCCGGGTGGATTGACAGGCCTCTTTTGCTCACCGACGGACCTAGAACTAAAATTACCCATTGTTATCACTTACACTTATAGCCTCCTCTTTTGTTATGGCTTACAATGGCACTGCTACCTTTTTTGGCTTGATACATGCCTACTAGTGGTCCCCCTACAAAAAGCTTTCCCACACCTATACTCCTATACAATCAATGACAAGGTTCTAGTGGCTACGGTTTGGCAAACTGGCTTATTATTTAACCTGCGTAATCGCCTTACTAATGCTCCTTCGAGAGAATTGGACGTGGTGTTTTCTTTGTTGCTGGATTTTCACTCCTCTAACCATCCTGATGAATGATCTCTTACTCATGGGCTACCCTTTTCGGCAAAGAATGCTTACAACACCATCACAGCCTAGGAGCACTTTGACTTGAACTACAACTTCATTTGGTAATCAAAGGCTACAATCAAGGTCAAATTTTTTGGTTGGTTGCTTTTTCGTGATAGGCTCAACACCAAGGCAAATATGCACCATAAGCACATTGCAGATTCGGCTGCCTGCCCCAGATGCCAAGATCCTTGCGAGGATGCTCTTCACCTATTATGCCTTTGCTCTTACGCAGCACAGGTTTGGCTGCTGCTTGGTTTTTCACCACCCACATCTTTGGATGCCATCCAAGACACCCCATCCCCGGATGGGCTAAACCCCAATGTCTGGCCTACTGTCGCACTATCCATCCCATGGAAGATCTGGGATTGAAGAAACACATCTGTCTTTAGGGAAGAACATCACCCCTGTCGACTCACGCTGAGAAATATTTTAGCTGAATTCTCTCTCTGGATTTATCGCTTCAAAAACATTGATCTCAGGGACTTTGCTAGGCAGTGGCTATTATACCTATCCTCTAGACTACCCTCTCTATCATGTTGATGTGGATGTTGTAATAACTCTTGTAATCCTCTAGACTATACTTGTTGACTACCCTCTCTACCGTTACAAAAAAATTACCCATTGTACTAAATGATAGATTTTTTTTCCATTTTTAGCACATCAGGGTTGTCATAGACTACATACACATGAAATACATCAAGGAGAATAATTTGCACGGGTTTTCATGTACACCCCTTTTAGCTACACCTGGGTACCCCCTCCCAAACTCCACTCAAAGTGGTTTGACCGACATGTGGCGGTGGTTTCTCACACGTAGCAATCTATTCAACAAAAAATATTCATTAAATATACAACAAATAAATAAGCAAACAGAATACGATATCTTTCATTAATCCAACTCTTATTTAAAAAATAAATATATAACATGGTGCAAAAACCGATCGAGATGCTAAAGAAAGTAAGAAAGGAGGCACATACATATTTTTTTCCCGGTTGGAAGGCACATACATATAAATATGCACTCCTAAGATTAGTTGATGAGGAAAAAAATAAGCTACCAAGTTTTTCACCACTGGGCATGTAATTAAGGATTCACACTCGGCGCCATTGTTTCATTGGCATGTGGGTCCTGAATGAGGCGCCGACGGAGTAGCAGAATCCCTAGTTATGTGCCACGGAATCTAGACCCGAGTTAGCTAGCTAGACGTAGTGGCACTTGCTGTAGGCGATGCAGCAGGATTTGCACCCATGGGAGTCGTTGTCCTTGCAGGCCGTGCACATCCGCGACTCACTGCAGAACGTCACTGCACAAGCTACTTTGGTTGCTGCACATGCTTTTGCGCGAGCTTTCGCAGATGTATAAATGGTCAAAGTTTGACACAAAATATGAGGGGATCCAATAAATCCGAACGAAAGAGTACTATGTACTTGCATCGACCAATGGTACAAACCCCATGTGACGTGAAATGAGGTTACATTGATAGATGAGCTAGTCTAATCAATGCTATTGGCCAGCTCCATCCATCGATAAGTTTCTTAGTTAGGACCTCGATACATTCCCAAGTCCTCTCGTAGCTAGCCAAGTTCATGTCGCTTAACAATGTCTCAATGCCTGTACCATGTTCAGACCCGCAGGCTCTTATTAATTAGTTAGTATGACCTCGATCCATCCCCAAGTCTTCTCATGGAAGTAGTTACCTAACTAGATCGAGACTGCAAGAGGTTGGCACACAAAACCAGTGTCGGATCTAGAATTTTACCCTAGGGGGTGCCAAGCTTAACACTAACACATTTGAACACTTGTAGTACACACCTATTAGGCTAATTAGTACTATGCAATAAAGTAATTTTTGCACCTTAGAAGGGGGTGGCTTGTCACCCCCATTAGATTTGTCCCTGCACAAAACAAAGTCTACTTTGATGGTGTGTCAGTATATTAGGCCATCTATAGTTGTAAGATTGTTCTTGGTAAAATTTGCCAGTTTGGGACATCTTTATGTCATGAGCTAGGATCGTATATGATTTTTTACGAGAGCACCTCCTCATACAGTCTTGGATTATCCTGTTGAACAAAGCCGATGTGTGCCTTTAGAGGCGGAGGTTCCACAGTTAGAGCGTCTCGACGGTGTCGATCAACGCGGGGACGTCGGCGGTGGTGGCAATATCTGACCCGGGGACGAAGATGCCATGGAGTGCGGTAAGCACCGACAGGAGCACCAAGCGCGATGTCGCAGAAGATTGGACTACCGG
This sequence comes from Elymus sibiricus, assembly GCA_039707655.1. NCBI lineage: Eukaryota > Viridiplantae > Streptophyta > Magnoliopsida > Poales > Poaceae > Elymus > Elymus sibiricus. The sequence goes on along the minus strand of CM077674.1, from coordinate 3,666,789 downwards.
AGGCGGACACGGTCGCAGCTCTGACTGCTACACCATCGAAGCAAAAGCGTGAAGTGCTGCTGCTCCGGATTCTTCGATGTATTAAACAATTCAATGTACAGCTTCTTCGAGTAACTGGTTTCTCTTTTGGTTCCGGCAGATGATTCTTTCCAGCTGGGTGGTTTCTTTGTTCTCATCTTTCTTGTGTTTGTTGCTCCACTTCTTCTTGACAGTGATTCCCACGGCCGTATTCTCACACTGACTGGATTTACTTCATCTGCGATGTTTCACTTCTTTGTTGGGCTGCTGAGCAGGAGGTGCTGTTGCGTCGGAGTGCTGGGCAGGCGGTGCCAACGCGTCGGTCTGCATAACAGGTGGTTCTGCTGCGTCGGACCGCTTAGCAAGTGGTGCCACCAGGTAGGTCTACTGAGCATGCTTCAATGGACAAAATGAGAATAGGTGGTGCCTCTTCAACGGCCGCACTCAGAGCAGGTGGTCCCACAGGCTGCTCAAGAGCAAACGATGCATCAGCATGTGCATCAGAGCTTGATGCCTCGGTCGGCGGAATGAAATTATTAGGTTCCTCGTGGGAAAGACGCAAGAGCTTCTGTTGCGAGAAGACGGGCTTCGATTGACGGGCGTCATTGCTCGCTTGTGGTTGGGCTGGAGAGATCTCCTCCGTGAATTTTTTTCCATCCTCGGCCACTGGACATGATACAATAGTGCTTCTTCCAAGGTCTTGTGCTCAGCAGTGTCCCTTATATTATAGAGAGGGACTCTCAGGAATTTATCGAATACCTCAGTCACGAAGCACTTCACAAAACCCCGCTGCAATGGCACAGTGTGCAGCATGAGGCCCCGCTAAACGGAACTTTCAACGACCGCAACAAGTTGGTCATATGGAAGACTGGAGTCAATGTTTCCTTTAGACACATTCACAATGGAGTATTGATTTGGTCCTTTGCTCTTATTAGTTGGAGAGTTGACTTTCCGTATCTTCCTGGTAACTGCGAAAACAGAAATGAAGAACTTCAGTTTTCAAGAGAATTTAGAATTCTCCAACTGCTAAAAGGCGTTGATGCACTTTCTGTCATGGGCGACTGCACTAAGTGGCTATATGCCCAAGTTTGACTAGTTACGTAATATATGCACATTGTCCACTGAGTTTTGCAATTCGACAAATAATTTCTTATTTAAGCGAATTAAGAAATTAGTAAATCTATTGTACCATTTAAAAATATAATTGCCCTATGTTTGGTACCGAGCATCTCACTCTTGGTCTGTCTGAACTATTTTCCCTGTAAAGAGCATCTCCAAACAATGAAGTATTGGCTATATTCTGACTTCAGTTTGCTGATGATTACAGTAATTTGGGGAGACGTTCTCTTTTGGGAGGAAAAAAATGCATTTATTCTACCTTTTCAACTTTTTGCCTATCTAGCACCATGGTGGTTATTCCGAGGTAGGAGGTCATGTTCAGACTTCAGAGGGAGTGCGCCGGAGAAGGAGTTGTACCTCAGGTCAAGTGTCTGCAGGCGGCCGAGGCTCGCTGGAATCTCCCCGTGGGGACAGTTGCAGCTCTAGTCCATTGTCCATAGGAACGCAAAAGTTCATGGGGGTCGAGGATAATTGGTTGCCAAGTAAAAGTTGCATGTTACATCTATAATTGCTTACTTGGTCTTGCGGGGTTGCCCTGTGCCTGCTGATACTCCAACAGTGTCTAAATTGCTATTTATGTCCCTTCACTTTCATTTCCTAGAAATGGTTTAGACTGTGTCCTCTTTTGACGACTTGGAAATAAATGACTAGATCTCAGACCTGCAGCATTTTCTAGAGGCTTCAGCAATGGTTGCTAAAAAGAGGAACATCGATCGGCAAGGTGGCCAGTGCTGTAAGTTCGTAAGAGTAATCATGTTTAATTACCTTTGGAGCAACATGATTGTATCTCAGTTTGGTTGGCTGCTCTATTCGAAATCCAGCGGGTAGAGTAAGATGGATTCATCATTTTCCATGAGAAAATGATTCACCATCCGCGCTCTGATTGCGACTGTTCGTTTCACTGTAAAGTTGTAATGTTTGTATCTGCTTACAAGGGAAGGGATTGAATTTCTGTTGATGCTGTCTGAAGTTCCCCCTTGTGACTGCAAAAACAGAAAAGAAGATACTATATTGGCTATATCGAAAAGTCGTACCAGTTGAAAAATACAATTACTCATATGTTTCGAACCAAGCATCTGTTCCCTATCCTCTTGGACCCATGGTGTTCCTCATAAAGAGCGTCTCTAAACAAGATCAATGTTGGCTATAATTCTAATTATCTTCTGATACTAATTTCAATCCGAAAGTCATTTCCAATGTTTTGGGAAGAAGCTCTGTTGTTGGAGACGTATGCATTCATTTATTTTGCCTTTTCAAAATTTAATTTACTGCCAGGTCGATTATTGCATGTCTGGGCGTGCACTGATGTGGCGATAGCAGGCTGATTGGGCTAGAAATCATTGAAGTCACTGATCGGGTGGATACCGTGAAGGAGAAGGCTCTTTCCATTGGCAAATTCACCACCGGTAAAGAAGAAGGTTACAATGAATAAGTGGTCTCTTCATAGAATGGCCTGCAAGGACGCCAGCTTACTGTCGAATATGTAGGTATTGGTTCCTCACCATGGATGATTATCTTCGGTTTTTATGATAAATCCTCTTGGCGCTAGTTTAATATGCAACAAGGAAGCTCTTTTTTCGTTCAAAACCTATTGTGGAGGAAACCGGGTGCCTTTTGCAAAAGCGAGTATGGGTATGGGGGAGGTGTATGGATCAAGTGTAGCAAGTAGCTTGTGGAGGGCGACCCAGCTTCCAGCTCGATGAGATTATTTTTTAAAGGTGTTAAACATTTCCTTGTGCTAGCGCAATAGCAGGTGTGCCGTGCGGTAGAGACCTCATCGCCTTGGGATTTACCACGCGGCCACCACCAATGAAGATGGAAAGGAGGATAAGCGGTAACACGATGGGCTGCCATGTTGAAATAGATGACATTGACCTGTTACGATTATTGAGCCCTCTTCATTGGATTAGATTTGTGATATTTTTTTCTCCCGTTGCAATGCACAAGCATTTTTGCTAGTGAAACAAACTATCATATCCTTAAGAGATATCATCGTTCAAAATTTAGGAAAACGAAAGAGCAATGAAAAGAGAATAGCTAAGTGAATCATTGAAACAACAAAGTAAAGCCCATCAAAACCCATCAACACATCAAAAGACTCGGGCATCAAGATAAGTGTTTTACTACCAAATAATTTAAATAAGGGAGTGCCTAAAACTCATCTAGATGAGATATAGTTTGGCCTCATTCATCTGACATCAGCTGACATCATTTTTGTTGTTGCAGCCTGTTTTTGTTGGACAGGCCATGTCTTAGAGTTGCTCCTTATTTCCCTGGGCAGTTCGTTCCAGTTGTGCGAAAAGAAAACATAAAAAAGGACACACACGTCTATGCACTTAGAAGGCCCATGCACACAGTTGCACAATGGGCACAGACACACCTGACACGTACCATCTGCACGTCTTGGTTTAGATTTGGCGCTAACATGCGTACATGTAGAGATAGTAGCATCGATCATTGTGTTACCGCTTTGTATAGAGAGTCACCAGAAATTTGGGTCACTGGACAGTGACCAGGACTATGTCGTTGCCAGTTGCAACGATCGTAATTTTTTTTACAGGCGCATCGTGTGTAACTCGCACTCGCACAACTAGTAAAAAATAAAATAAAACTAAAAAATAAAGCCCGCCCCAATTAAGTGCGGGTTGGGACCGGTGCAATTGTGCATGGACTGCGTCATGTGGCGTTGCAACTCATTTGAAACTTGCAGTTGTGACTTCATTTGAAAACTTGCAGTTGCAACCCAACTTGTAAACTTGCATTTGCGACTCCATTTTAAAACTTGCAGTTGCGACCTAATTTGAAACGTGTAGTTGCGACCCCCACTTGAAAACTTGCAGTTGCGACCCCATTTGACAACTTGCAGTTGCGACCACCCTTCAAAGCATGCAGTTGCGCCATCCTTGAAAGCATGCAGCTGCGGTCCCATTTGAAAGCATGCAGTTGTGACCCCCTTGAAAGCATCAGTTGTGAGCCACCATGAAAACATGCAGGTGCGCCCGTATTTGTAAACATGAAGCTGCGACCCGCCTTGAAAACATGCAGTTGCGACGAGCCTTGAAAACTTGCAGTCGCGAACCCCTTGAAAACTTGCAGTCGTCCCCCCCCCCCCCCCCCCCCCCCCCTTTAAAACTTGCAGCTGCGACCCCACTTGAAAACTTGCAGTTGCCACACCATTTGAAAAATTGCAGTTGTAATCTCACTTGAAAACATACAATTGCGACCTCACATGAAAACATGCAGTTGCGACCCCACCATGAAAACTTGCAATTGCGACCTGCCTTAAAAACATGCAGTTGCCACCTTGAAAACTTGCAGTTGCAACCCCATTCAAAAACATGCAGTTTTGACCCCATTTAAAAATTTAAGGTTGCGACCCCTTTGAAAACATGCAGTCGCGGCCTCCTTTTTTTCTTGTAAAACATACAATTGTGACCCCTTTTGAAAACTATGATGAGTGTAGTTGCAGGGTTTCTGCTTAATAGTTTATTTTTGCGCCGTCAAAAACACACAAATGTAAAAACGTGTACAAAAAAATCCACAATCCTTATTTTAGCAGAAAAGAAAAATAACATTTTTTAGGAAATAAAAAAAAGAAAAAAAACTACAAAATTCAAACAATGAGAAAGCACCTCCCAAAAAAATAACAACTACCCAAGAAAAGAGGCATAAAAAAAGAAAAAATGAGACCTAGTGCATCGAACAACAATAACAAGGCTAGCCTAACAACAAGGACAAAACAAAAAGAAATAACAAGTCTAGCCTGAAATAAAAAAAAAACCAGCAAACCAAGGGCTGCCCCAGTCACACAGGAAAAGCTCATCTCCGCCCGCAAGATAGAAAAGCCCAAAAAGGTCGCAACTCGTAAACCCTACGTGTGTCGCTGACGATACGGCGGCTACTCATATCTACAACGTGAGACAGGACACCAATTCGCGTTGGGCACCCTCAGCGTCGGTTAGAGGCCATTCTACAAACAGGCGCACCCCCCCCCCCCCCCACCCTCGTCCTGGGCTCGGCCCATTTACTTTTTTTTTCAACCTTCAAAAAATGGGCATACCTGAGATTCAAACTCTAAACATCACTATTCAGTACCGACCGAGATAACCAATTGGGACACCTCACCCGCTGTGCCTAGTTACTTTTTTCTTCTTCTTTGTTGTGCGTCAAATGTAACGGTAAAAAGGAGACTCTGGTTTTCTTTTTCTTTCGGTTTGGTTTGGCCGATTTTCTTCGGTTTTTTATTTTTTGTTTTTGTTTTTCCTTTTTTAAAATACCTGAAGTTTTGTCAAGTTCGCGAACTTTTTTGATTTTTTGTGAATGTTTTTATTTAAATTCATGAACTTTTCTCAAATTCGTGAACTTTTTTAATAAAATACATGAAATTTTTTCAAATCCGTGAAACATGTGAACTATTTTCAAATTCATGAACTTTTTCAAATGCACGAACTTTTTCCAAATGCACGAACTTTTTTGAACTCGTCAACTTTTTCGAGTTCGTGAACTTTTTTCAAATCAGCGAACTTTTTGGAATCCTGCGACCTTTCACTAGTGCCGAAAAGCCTAGTGCTGGCGTGGCAAAAAGGGCCTTGGTGGCGTGGGCACCCAACGCCACCAATATGGCGCTAGTGATAAAAAATAGTTGTGGCGTTGGAAGCCCACGTCACCACTAACATATGTACTGATGGCGTGCCACGTGTCCAACGCCACCAGTAATATTTGTCACCAGTGACATGCCATGTTAGCGCCACGCCACAAATTTGATTTTCACGTATAAAAAATAAGTTGTACAACAGCGCTTTCTCAGCCAAATGACATTATAATTCAGTTTAACAGCAGCAGTAAAATCAAGTTTGACGGTACTAAATAGAGGCAAATGACATCATTTTAGTTCAACAAAGTACTAATTAACATAGCAGGCATTTGTAACACCATGATCACTTCAAGTTCATACTAACTAGACTCTTCGGCGGTTGGACTGAGGGTGGTAGTGTGGAATAAGTGAATCGGAGCTGCCAGCAGGCCTGTAGTACACCATGATCTCCTCACGATCATAGTCGAGGTCGAACATGGCCCTCTCCCTAGCGTCCATCCCGTAGGCATCTGCAAGATCTCTCCAAGCAGGGCACCCGAAATAGGTGTGTTCTGCCTCATTGGTGACAAGACAAGTGAAGTTCTGGGTCGTCTGCATCTTCATGAGGGTGCACTAGAATTTGATGATTGCATCAAGCGGAACGTGAAACCCCTCTAGGAAGTTACGCCTTGCCCCGCAAGGGATGACCTGAGAAAAATTAAAAGAAAGCAATAGTTAGACAATTTTGGGCGCAACTATATGAAACTTAGTCAGAACACGTTAAACTAAAATATACCGTCTTAGTCAGGAAGTCGTCTAGAAGATCTATGAAGAACTTCCTGTCCTTCTAGCATCTCACTGCGTCACAGGTCGCACACGGTTGATCCGTCTATTGCATTCGTATTGACAAAATAAACATACATCATGATACAAAATGACGAACAGAACACATAGGTATGTATAGCTAGGTTCATATATTGGAGATAGTTTAAACACTCTAGTAGTTAAACAGTGCTACAACCACACGCATATAGTTCAACGTAAAACACATATAGCTAGGTTCATTATCTGGTTTATACACTCTAGTAATTAAACAGTTCTACAAACCATGCATATAGTTCAAACATAAAACATGCATAAAGTTACACAGTTCGTACGAGCAACTAAAGATATATACACTAGTAGTTAAACTAGCTAATGAACGAACAAGCCCTCCCCATCTAGCTAGCGGCCGGGAGTCACACACTTGACTCATGAGCCTAGTCGTAGTTGTCACCCCCCATGCCGGAGGGGCTGGCCTCGTGGTCGTCCCTGGTGGACCTACGCTCACCCCCCCTGCTCATCATCACTCAGAAAGTCATCCCAGTCTAGGGGATCATCCTTTGCTTTCTCCCTGGCTTCGAACTGACCAAACATCATCTTCTTGTGCTCCACGAGTTGGGCATCCGCCGCAAGACGCGTCACCAAGGGGTCGAACAACTGCATCTCGACCTAGAGGTTCACATTTTTCTTAGCCTTGGAGCATATCCTCATGTTCTTCGGCGCGAAGAACCACGCGTGCTTTCGGTCCTTAGGGAAGTTAACACGTGCCTTACCCTAAATTTCTCAACCCCCTTGGCATCGTAGGTGTGCCGCTAGCTCGGGGGTGTGCCAGTGGCCGAGCTCGTGTGTCACATTGTCCTTCCGAATTGACGCATACCACTGATTCCCTTTCTTTCGCACATCACAAACATTTGGCGTCATCTGTGACGGTGGCAATACCTAACAAGTTAGTAAAAACTAGCATTCTATAGTTACCGAAACAATTCGCCATGACCTTGCCTACAAATTGGACATATTGACGACACCAATACCTGCAAAAACTACAATCTACAATGTGCAACTACAAAAATTCTACAACTAAAACTACAACTACACTAACACTAAAATCTACAACTATATATAATTTACAAATACAAAAATTCTACAACTAAAACTACAACTACACTAACACTAAAATCTACAACTATATATAATCTACAACTACAAAAATTCTACAAGAAAAATCCTACAACTAAAACTATAACTACACTAACACTAAAATCTAGAACTATATATAATCTACAATGTACAACTACAAAAATTGTACAACTAAAACTACACTAACACTAGACTAAAATCTACACTAAAACTACCTAAACTATATAAATTACACTAAAACTAAACTAAATTCTCCACTTAAATCTCTATCTGAACTATACACTAAAAAAAGTCAGAGGCGGCCGGTGGTGGGGGCTCACCGTGGGCGGGCGGTGGCGATGGCAGTGGAGACGGAGCGGCGGTGGCGACGGCGGTTGAGACGGATGGGGCGGTGGAGAAGGTGACTCCGACGGAGGCGTTAGGGCGACAACGGAGACGGCGGAGAAGCGTCGGCGATGGAGCCGGCGGGGTGGCGGTGCGGCGGTGCGGCGACGGAGGCAGTGAGGTGGTGGTGCAGCGACGGAGACGGCAGACGGCAGCGGTGTGGGATGGAGATGGGGATCGATGGAATGGATGAGGGTGGGGGTGTTGGGCGGGGTTGGTGGGTTGGGGGCATTGACGGAGTTGATTCCCTTAAGATGTCAGGTAGGGGGTCCCGAGCTAGTAGCCTAGATGAGATGGTAACAAGGACAAGGGATTTTACCCAGGTTCAGGCTCTCCGAAGAGCTAAAACCCTACGTCCTGCTTGTGTTGTATTTGATTTGGGATGGAGTACAATCTGCAGGTTGATCTACCATGAGATCGTTCATGTTTTCTACGAGCCCTACCCCCTGGCTTATATAGATACCGGGAGGTCTAGGGTTACAAAGAGGTCGGCTACGTTAAAGGTAATCATGTCGTAGATCACCTCTAAATCTTGGAGCACGCACCATGTCTTCGGGGATATTCCTTCTAGGCACCACAAACTGCCTCGACGTGGCCAGCTGGTGAACCGACATGGGGGTGCACATCCCGGCCCACCTGGCCGAGAGAGGACGTGGTGGGTGACCCCTTATCCGGGACACCATCAGTATCCCCTCGACCGCTCTTCAAATCAGAGATGCTCCTCGAATCTTCTGAATTGCTCTTCGTCTTCGGTCGTCGGTCTTGAAAACTGGTTCAATGTACTCTTCCTGCATTCGACTTCTTGTTCGCCTTTCCCCGGACTGATCTAGGCGCTGGAAATCTTCTCGCACAGATCCACCTTAGCCGCAAAGTATTCCATGCTTGGGCCGCGGTGATGGCCAGGGCCAGCTTTGATAGCACCGCCCAGTCCCATCTGTCATTCTGTTCGACTGTGGCGCATCGAAGCGCCTGTCAAAACTACTTGTAATCATGGGCCAAGAGCCCCACCATCATTATGTCTTACCAAACAGGTGACGGCGTGCTTCGAGGTGGTAATTGACTCTCGTGCAAAAACGCATAGCAAAACCGCGAAATCAATGCCCGGGAGCTTAGGCGTGCCGACATCGCTTCGTGAAGAGTCTCTGTATAAACGGGGTGCAGCCGCAAGGCGAAAAAGTTTTACACCTTCCCAGATTCCTCTTCAACCGGTCTACCTCGTTGAGCTCACACGCTTTTCCCATCTCTCCTCCTCTTATTCTTGCTTTCAGCAGATGGCAGGCCGCTGCCTACAGAAGAGATCTGCCATCACAGGACCAACTGCCGCCTCATCCTCGCGCTCCACCGGCGACATCAAGGGGGGTGCAAGCACTGCACCATGACTCAAGGCCATCTGGAACGGCTATCCGATTTAGGTTATCTGCCACCGCCGGAGGTTGCCTTCGCATGCCCAGGATTAATCGCCATCAACGGTGATATTTCCAAGAGTTCTGGCCCAATCCCTAATAGAATGAGTAGGTATGCTTCGTCCCCTTTCTCATCAGGGGCTTAGATTTTCCAATTCACCCTTTCCTGAGGGGTTTATTGCATTTCTATGGCTTGAATTACACCATCTCTCCCCAATTCCATCCTTCACGTAGTGTGTTTTGTCACGCTGTGTGAATCCTTCCTTGGGTGCCTGCCGCACTTTGGCCTATGGCGCAGGTACTTCTGCATTCAACCACGACCGCGAGGTGATATGCTGTTGGACTGCGGGGGAGCCGTTATCTACAGGGTGGCCGGATCCGGTTACCTTGACAGTTCCCCGGAAGATACAAATGAGAACTGGCGAGAACAATGGTTCTATCTTTCCAACATGACATTTGAGGATCCTCCTCGGGCTGGCATAATCACCCCCTTTTCACCAACTCCTTCCCAAAAGTCGTACACTTGGCACCCAAAGACAAGAGCACCAGAGGGTTCTCCATCAATAGCCAAGTTGGCGGATCAAGTGGCACGGCTACACCATAATGGTCTTACCTTGGCCAACGTCATGGCGGTGGTTCTCGCTTGAGTAATCCAGCCATTGTAGCAACAGGCTCACCCAATGTGGGAATACAACGGCGTTGACAACTCGACTCGGGCCATCCGAAGAGGGTTCTACGAGGGCTAACCCCTCAAGGAAATGCTTGCACTGATGTTCAAGGGCGAGGCATCGAACTTTTCTGAAGAGCCTCGAGTTGACGTTTTTTTTGCGTGCAAGCCCATACGAGCAGTGAGTTCTTACCGCCCTGCCCTTCTCTGTCTTAGAAGGATTTATAACTACCTAATGTACAATAGTTTTTCACCTTGGTTCAACAGGAATGGAGGTTATGGTCCACCAAGACTCACTTCCAAGTTCCCCAACTGGACACAAGAAATCCAAATTCGCTGCAGCTCGGTCGAGCCAAGGATTCTGACATTGCCACCCTACGACGTGATGGCATTACTTATCAGGTGGGCGTGGAAGGCGAGGAAATGGCCGTGATCATCAACCACCGAGGAGGATTCTCCTCCCGAGATGATGCTGCTGACAGAGCGGAAAGACGGCAGTACCCTCGGTAGGGTGCCTTGCGTGGCCGGAAGTACCGGGGTGGAGCCCGCACGCACAATTTACCCAGGTTCGGTCCTCCATGAGGAGTAATACCTTACGTCCTGCTTGTTGTAGGGTATACCACATGCGAGGGATTACAATGGATTAGAGATGGCTACCAAGAGTTTTTCCTATGAGAATAGACTGGGATGAGAGCTCCCTAGCATCCCCTTATATACAGGTCGGAGGCTAGGGTTTTACAAAGGGAGAAATGCAATCTGTGCCACCGCCAGGGTTAACTTGGAGGACAAGATGATCTTAGGGATGTGCATGGGCCACCCGGGACTCCCTCCATCTGCATTTCCTTAGTTGGCTCCATGGGCCCCTTGTCAAGTTTGTTGCTGGGCTCCCTTGGGGAGGCCACCCCTGGTGCGTGGCACCGTCAGTAGCCCCGAAGTCTGTCTGGAGCTCAAAGACCTTCGAAGGTATGGGCGGACTCATAGTTTCGCCGTCTGGCCAAAAGGGAGTTCGGCATAGCTAGGTCATGGAATGCCTTCCTACTGTGAGGGCCAATCCTCTTCAGTCTTGCAACTCTTGGGCTTTCCTCTCTTGAGATCACAGTCTCCATCCTGTGGGTTGGTGTTGTAGGGCTCCTGGTCTTTTGACCTCCGCACGCCCGGAGACCGCCGCGAAGTCTGACGGGGTCTGGGTCATTGTCTGGGCCCGTAGAGAGGGCCTGGACCATCGTGGGGAGCCCAGGTGCTGCCGCCGGGATCCACTACCAATCTCCCATGCGTTGCCGCCAGTCTCGGTGTAATCCTTGGAAGCTGTTCCATCGCCCCATAAAGCGCAAGGGGGTGAGTGCCTCAATTGACCCATCTCTTCTTCTTAGATCTTCCTGAGTTTTCGCCCACCGTCGCGTGATTGAGAGGAATGCACCATGGAGCTTGAGTTGAGTGAGGTCAGTGCGTCCACCATTCAAGAGCACGCTTTGGGGAAGGCTTCGGGTCCACTGCCCCCTCCGCCAGAATCGCACCCTCTCATGTGGTCTGAGGACTGGAAGCCATCCCCGATTACCAATGAAGACCTAGAAGGATTAGTTGCGCAAGGTTGGCTCTGGGGTGCAAGTCTCTCTATTCGCTCACCGCGCATCAGGACGATGTTGGCCCAAAACCCCTTCCTTGGAATCTGGTGGTGCATACTGCCTTCATCTGCCGTGGTATGCGCCTTCCTCTGAATGCTTTTACCCAAGGGATTTTGACCTACTATGGACTGTAGCTGCATCAATTGACCCTGAATGGGGTGCTGAATTTGGCTTGCATCATAACCCTCTGTGAGTGCTTCCTTGGGGTGCTTCCTCATTTTGGCCTCTGGAGGTACTTCTTCGAGGTCGTTCCGTGCCTCAAAGATGGAAGTTTTTCGGCCTGTGGGGGAGCGGCAATCCGGCCTCGCCCAAACTCTAGGTACTTTGAGCTTCCGATGCCACTGGAGAAGGAGGAGTGGTAGCAGGACTGGTTCTACGCTCCGGACATAGTGGCGTGCCACAAGGAGGCCGGGCTGCCCCCTTTTTCCAATCTGCCCCCACGGGAGAAGTCGGAGTGGAGGTCGGTGACTCAGATCTTCCTGGAGACTACCACGCTGGTGGAAGTAGTTCACCAGCTTGAGGATGGAGGGTTCTCAGGGATGCAGATATTGAAGACCTGGATGGAGAGGAACATCCAAGGGGTGGAGAGAGTTCCCCATGTATGATTATAGGGGCTTGAAGGATCCCAGCCACCTTCTTGATTAGGAGGTCTCGGAATCCGACCTGAAGCTCCGTATGCACCTTGTGACCGCCGTTCCTATCGAGGACATTTTATTGGTTGTCGAGATGGAACCATATCATCGGGGCAACCGTCGTCGTGAGGTAAGCCATAGTAGTTCATTTTTGGAGCTCGCCATTTTATCTTACTAGCCTATTTGGTTTATGTCCAGGCCTTCAAAGATTACATCTTACAGCCTCCTCAGCCTATTCATGGAGCTACGGCGATGTATCACGCCGTAGAATCGCGCCCGCCTTCTCGCCGGGTTGCCGGAAGCTCGGTGCAGACGCAGGCCGCACCGCCTTCGGGGAAGCCGCGGAAGAGGTCGGTGGAGAAGGTCGCCTCACCCTTATCGGCATGTACTATGAAGCCTTGGGCTATGCCATCCATGGGCTTAGCTACCTGATCTTTTGATAGGGCAGAACCTCACAAGTTGTGTACGAGGGGTTCGTCCATCCTGACGGTGGGGACGCCGAAGCCCTAGGCCGCTATTGTGGTGAATTCTTCGATGGAGGTTTGTCAGGATGTAACAGGCATGCCTAGACGTGACGTCGGGAGCGGACCGCTGCAGCCGATGGCTGAGGGGAAGCCCTCGGGGGTTGATGTCGCGGGGCCAGTGGGCCCACCAGCGACGGTGGCGGATTCACATGCCATTGCTGCCGTTGGTGCGGTGATCCCTCGGCAGAGGCCCAAGGTGGGAGTCCGGAAGCCTTTGTCCAGGTAATGTTCTTTCCTTAGCTGCCTTCTTCTTGGAGTGGTTTCTTTGCCATTGGTGTGACCTTGCAACCTCTCAGGTCAGCACCTTTGAAGAAACTGGCGAACCGCCCCATGAATCCGAGCTCTCCTCCTTCCGTAGTTCTTTTGCCATACCTGGAGTTGCCTCTTGACGCTCTGGGCTCCCCGGAGGTAGTTGTCAAGAACCAGCCTGGATTGGGAGACCTCGTGGTGTTGGCCGAGCCCCCACCAGTACAGAACCACGACAAGGCCGCGGATCTGAGCCGTGGGTCTTCTTCAGGACCTAGAGTTGCTTGGTATTCTGTGCGGGCTTCTAGCTCCGTTTCTCCATCTCAGAATGTCGTTAAAGGACATGCTGGAGGGATAGAAGGTTTCGATGTGGGAGAGTAGCACATTTGCCAAGACTCCGCGCGTCGCTCTGCAGGACATTGGTCGAGGAGCGAGACCAGGAATTAAGGTAAAGTAACGTTTCTAATAATGCTATTATCCTCCTAGTAGCCCCCGAGCCTTGAGTGTATTACGGGAACAGGAATAGGCGCAAGGATCTTGTTTGCAGTATTATCACTTATATGTGATGACCCACAAGTATAGGTGGTTGCAACAGTCTTCGAGGGTAGTATTTCACCCAAATTTATTGATTCGACACAAGGGGAGCCAAAGAATATTTATAAGCCTTAGCAGTTGAGTTGTCAATTCAACCACACCTAGGAATCACTTCCTTGCAGCAATTTATTAGTAGCACAGTAATATGATAGCAGTGATAGCAAAGTAAAAATAGTAGTAGCAGTAGTAGTAGCAGATTTGTAGCAAACGGAGCAGCAATAGTAAATTTGAGAAAAAGCAATAGTATTAATGCGTAGGCATGGAGTAGCAATGGATATTCAGATGAGATTCAATATGTAACTATCACAACCTAGAGTGACACACAATAGCTCTAATTCATCAATCATATGTAGGCATGTATTTCGTATATAGTCATACGTGCTTGCGGTAAGAACTTGCATGACATTTTTTGTCCTACCCTCCCGTGGCAGCGGGGTCCTAATGGAAACTAAGTGTAATTAAGGCGCTTCTTTTAATAGAGAACCGGAACAAAGCATTAACACATGGTGAATACATGAACTCCTCAAGTTAAAGTCATCCCCGTCGATATCTCAATTCATGGTCACCTTGGGTGTCTAGGGTTCAGAACGATAACAGGTGCATACAACTTGCAGGTAAGATCAACATCTCAAATATATTCATGAAAGCATACAAGTTCAGATCTGAAATCATGGCACTCGGGCCCTAGTGACAAGCATTAAGCATAGCAAAGTTATAGCAACATCAATCTCAAAACATAGTGGATACTAGGGATCAAGCCCTAACAAATTGACACGACTACATAAGAAATCTCATCCATCTCCATCTACCTCCAGTATGCCTACAATGGAATTACTCACTCATGGTGGTGAGCATCATGAAATTGTTGATGGAGAAGGGTTGGTGATGACGATGGCGACGAATCCCTCTCTCCGAAGCCCCGAACGAACTCCAGATTAGGGCTCCCGACGAAGAACATGAGGTGGCGACGACTCCGTATCGTAAAACGCAATGAAACTTCTTCTCTTATTTTTTTCTCGGGAAGACGGAATATATAGCGTTGGAATTAGGTCAGCCGGAGGTGTGTGGGACCCACAAGCCACCTGGGCGCCCCCTGGGGGGTAGGCGCGCCCCCTGGCTTGTGGGCCCATGGTGGTCTCCCTCCGGTACTTCTTTGCTCTAGTATTTTTTATTTATTCCATAAAAAATCTCCGTAAAGTTCTGTCCAATTCCGAGAACTTTTAATTTCTGCACAAAAATAACACCAAGGTAGTTCTGCTAAAAACAACGTCAGTCCAGGTTAGTTTCATCTAAATCATGCAAATTAGGGTCCAAAACAAGAGCAAAAGTGTTTGGAAAAGTAGATACGTAGGAGACGTATCAACTCCCCCAAGCTTAACTCATTTGCTTTTGTTGCTGTATATAAGCTTAACTAGTAATCAAGTTTTCAGCAAAGATCATGAACTAACCACATATATGATAACACTTAGAAGCCATATTTACTCATGTCAATAACATAATCAACTAGCGAGCAATAATACTACATCTCAAATATCAACACTTTGTCAAAATAACCATGATAAATTATGATAGGGTGGTATCTCGCTAGCCCTTTCTGAGACCGCAAAACATAAATGCAGAGCACCTCTGAAATTCAAGCAGCGACTAAACATTGTAATTCAGGGTAGAAGACATCCAGTCATGCTCACACCCAACATTAATTAGACCAAATGCATGTTACATTAAGAATGAAAGTAGCGCTCTCAAAGTTGGTGCTTGAATGAGAAGGTGCTGACTCAACAATAAATTAAAAGATAGGCCCTTCGCAGAGGGAACATGGATTTGCTTATGTGCCAGAGCTCATTATTTAAAATAGAAGTAATTGTATTTTTTGAGAGGTGTACTTTTCAGTTCATAGTTTACGACAGAGCTTCCAATATCTTCCATGCTAAACACGTTAATAGCGGTTCCCATGCAAAAAGTTTTACCCCCCCTCCACCATAGTAACACAAACCATGGCTAGCCGAATCCACGTGTAACACCCCCATGTAATGATGCCACTGTTGCCCTACTGATCAATGCCAAGTCATCATGTTTATTATGCTAAATTGCCTCTTGTTTCAATTCAGCTCCAAATTTAAATTCCAATTTAAATTTCAAGCCCAGAAATTATTTCTTCAAATAGTAAAACAAAAATGTTGGTAATATCCCAAATAATCCCCATGTATTTTTCACGAAGAAACCAACCTCATTTGACTTCCCATTTTGCCCCTTGCAATTATTAAAGTGGACCAGCAGCATTTAATCATCCCATTGAAATTCAAACCAATATTTGTACTTGTCCAAATATTCCAACAATTTGTGTGTGGCACTGTTATATTGCCTAGTATTTGTGTGCAAAGTTTCACTCACAACTAAAATAATTTGGACACCCAAATAAATAGAAAATAGCAAGCAAAAACTAAAACAGAAAAAGAAATGGAAAAAGGAAAAGCTACACTGTGCACTTGTAGCCCACTGCTACAGTACACAGCCCAGCCCATCAGCCGGCTGTCTCCTTCCTGGAGACAGAGACGTGCGTGTTGCACATCCACGGCTGCCATGGCCATGGATGGCCTCCACGTCGATCCCCTCGGTCTATAACTTTGCCAACGCGAACCCTAGCCTGCCCTCCTCCATTCCCCTCTCGTTTCCCATCGAGCCGCCTCCTCCTCAGCTCGGGAGAGAGCTCGAAAGTTCGCGCGGTGACCGCGCGCGTCGTCACCGTTGCCGCGGCCAACGAGCTCCCCGCCTCCTGAGATCATGTCCAGGAGCTTCCTCGCCGTCGACTCCTTTGCATACATCTTTATACAATTTTAGATACTTTTTATACAATTTTATATCATTTTTTTGGGACTAACCTATTAACCTAGTGCACAGTGCCAGTTGCTGTTTTTTGCTTGTTTTTGGCTTTTCAGAAATTCAATACCAAACAAAGTCCAAACAAGATGAAATTTTATGGTGATTTTTTTCTGGACCAGAAGGGACCCTAGAATATTCGGGAGGAGGCCAGAAGACTTACGGGAGAGTCATGAGCTCACACTGCGCGTCCCCGGGGGGGGGGGGGGGGGGGGGGGCGCCACCTGAGCTGGTGGGTTCCACGCAGCTCCGTTTGACCTAATTACACTTCCATAAATCCCCAAACCAGCAGAAAGAGCCACGGAACTTTTCTTCCGCCGCCGCAAGCCTCTGTTCTTCCACGATCCCATTTGGAGGCCTTTTCCGGTAATCTGCCGGAGGGGAATTGATCACGGAGGACTTCCACATCAACCTTGCTGCCTCTCTGATGATGTGTGAGTAGTCTACCACAGACCTACGGGTCCATAGTAATTAGCTAGGTGGCTTCTTCTCTCTCTCCGATCTTCAATACAATGTTCTCCTTGATCTCCTCGGAGAACTATCCGATGTAATCTTCTTTTGCAGTGTGTTTGTTGGGATCCGATGAATTGTGGGTTTATGATCAGATTGTTCATTGAAAGTAATTGAGTCTATTCTGAACTTTATTATGCATGATTGTTATAGCTTTGTATTTCTCTCCGATCTATCCGTTTAGTTTGGCCAACTAGATTGATTTATCTTGAGCGGGAGAGGTGCTTTGTAGTGGGCTCAATCTTGTGTTGTCCTCACCCAGTGACAGAAGGGGTAGCGAGGCACGTATTTGTATTGCTGCCATTAAGGGTAAAACGACGGGGTTCAATCATATTGCTTGATTTAATTCTGTCTACATTATGTCATTTTGCTTAAAGCGTTACTCTGTTTGTTATGAACTTAATACGTAGAGAGGCAAGCATAGAAGCGCACTCGAAGTGGAGTAATAGTAGTAGATGCAGGCAGGAGTCGGTCTACTTGTCACAGACGTAATGCCTATATACATGATCATTGCCATGAATAACGTCATAACTATGCGCTTTTCTATCAATTACCCAACAGTAATTTGTTTACCCAACGTATGCTATGTTTACGAGAGAGAAGCCTCTAGTGAAAACTATGGCCCCCGGTTCTACTTTTATCATATTACAAAAACCAAAAATACCTTGCTGCAATTTTACTTCTTTTATTTTACTTTGCAATTTACCTATCTACCATTATCAGATTTAATCCTTGCAAGTAACGAGTTCAAGGGGATTGACAACCCTCTTGCCCGCGTTGGGTGCAAGTATTTGCTCTTGTGTGTGTAGGTGCTGTTGACTAGGCATTTGCTTGGTTCTCCTATTGGTTCGATAACCTTGGTTCTCACTGAGGGAAATAATTATCCGCTACTATATTGCTTCACCCTTCCTCTTCGAGGAAAATCCCAACGCAGCTCACAAGTAGCAGAAAGAATTTCTGGCGCCGTTGCCGGGGAGACATCATCAAATACCTAGAGGTTCCTTCACACAAATTATCAATTACTTGTTATAATTTTTATTTGCTCTTATTAGTTTCGTTAAAAAAAATCAAAAAGACAAAAATATTTTACTTTGTTAGTTTGCTATCTTGTTTGCTTTACTTCTTTGAGGTTGCTATCATGTCTGAGTTTGAGAAAGTTAATGATATTCCGCCTCTAGTGCGGAACCTTTTGATCATCAAGCCATATTGTTAAATGAAAATACTAAAAGAAGCTTTGGTTAAGTTGCTAAAGAAATGATTGATCATCTTGCCGATGATGATTCTAGTAAAAAAGAACCCACTATTATGCATACAAAAAAACTCCGTATGGGTAGTGGTAATGTTATTGGAAAAAGTGTTATTCAAGATTTCTTTACTTGTGCTGGCTCGCTACCTATGATAGGGGGATCAATTCTTGCTATAACTACTAGTCTCGCGGATGCAATATCTTTACTTATAGTTGAATTGGAGAGACAATTCGTGCACATGCATCCCTCTATACAAAGGTTATTCCTCGAATTTTCTAATATTCATGATACTTCTACTAAACGATTAGCTACCATATTTTTGGTTCATGAATTTGGCCACATTATAAGAGAGGCAAGAGAAATATTTTCTCACTATAGAATAAATAGTGAATGCCCTCCTATAGAAGAAATTCTTTATGATCAAGAAGAGATAAGAAAATTAAAATCAACGGACTATGCTGCTTACAATGATAATCTTAGAAAAAAGGTCCCCCACTGATGACCCACAAGTATAGGGGTTCAATCGTAGTCCTTTCGATAAGTAAGAGTGTCGAACCCAATGAGGAGCAGAAGGAAATGACAAGCGGTTTTCAGCAAGGTATTTTCTGCAAGCACTGAAATTATCGGTAACGAGTAGTTTGATAGCAAGATAATTTGTAACAAGTGACAAGTAGCAATAGTAACAAAGAGTGCAGCAAGATAGCCCAATCCTTTTTGTAGCAAATGACAGGCCGGAACAATCTCTTATAATAAGCAAAGCGTTCTCGAGGACACATGGGAATTTCATCTAGTCACTTTCATCATGTTTGTTTGATTCGCGTTCGCTACTTTGATAATTTGATATGTGGGTGGACCGGTGCTTGGGTGCTGTTCTTACTTGAACAAGCCTCCCACTTATAATTACCCCCTCTCGCAAGCATCCGCAACTACGAAAGAAGAATTAAGATAAATTTAACCATAGCATTAAACATATGGATCCAAATCAGCCCCTTACGGAATAGCGCATAAACTAGGGTTTAAGCTTCTGTCACTCTAGCAACCCATCATCTAATTACTACTCCACAATGCATTCCCTTAGGCCCAAAGATGGTGAAGTGTCATGTAGTCGACGTTCACATGACACCACTAAGAGAATGAACAACATACACATCATCAAAATATCGAACGAATACCAAATTCACATGATTACTTATGACAAGACTTCTCCCATGTCCTCAAGAACAAAAGTAACTACTCACAAATCATATTCATGTCCAAGATCAGAGGGGTATTGAATAGCATAATGGATCTGAACATATAATCTTCCACCAAATAAACCAACTAGCGTCAACTACAAGATGTAATCAACACTACTAGCAACCCACATGTACCAATCTGAGGTTTTCAGACAAAGATTGAATACAAGAGATGAACTAGGGTTTGAGATGAGATGGTGCTATTGAAGATGTTGATGAAGATTGGTCCTCCCACGATGAGAGGATCATTGGTGATGTCGATGGCGACGATTTCCCCCTCCCGGAGGGAAGTATCCCCGGCGGAATCGCTCCGCCGGAGAGCAAAAGTGCTCCTGCCCACGTTCCACCTCGAGACGGCGGAGCTCCGTCCCAAAAGTCTTCTCCTTATTTTTTTCTAGGGCAAATGGGCTTATATACCAGAAAATGGGCACCGTAGGCTGGCCAGGGGCCCCACAAGCCACCTGGGCGGGCCTCGGGGGGGGGGGGAGGGGGTGGCGCGCCCTGGTGCCTCGTGGGCACCTGGGTGGCCCCCTCTGGTACTTCTTTGCTCCAGTATTTTTTATTTATTCCAAAATAAATCTCCGTGAAATTTCAGCTCATTTGGAGATGTGCAGAATAGGTATCTCTGACGTAGCTTTTTTAGGTCCAGAATTCCAGCTGCCGGCAATCTCCCTCTTTGTGTAAATCTTGCATATTAAGAGAGAAAAGGCATTAGAATTGCTCCACAAAGTATTATATTGATTAAAACACTATAAATAATAGTAGTAAAACATGATGCAAAATGGACGTATCAACTCCCCCAAGCTTAGACCTCGCTTGTCCTCAAGCGAAAGCCGATATCGATAATCATGTCCACATGTTTAGAGAGAGAGGTGTCGATAAAAACAAAATACGGACATAATAGCATCATGATCGTTATTATAACAGCAATATTCATTATCATAGAACTTCTCATGAGCAAGTAACAATTCATCACAACAACGAAGTATAAGGCATAAACTTTGTTGAAAACTAACAAACTATGTTCTCAGTCAACAATGCAATTGCAATTCATCATATTTTCAGGAAGGGTCTCATGTAGGAGCTTTTTAGCAAGTCCACATACTCAACCATCATATAGTCTTCTATGATTGCTAACACTCACAACATATATATGGAGCAAAAAGTTTCAGCCGGACACATAGAAAGATAGGGACTTATAATTTCGCCTCCCAACTTATTCACCTCAAGGGTGACGTCAACAATAATAACTCATGATCACCCATATCCAACTGGATATATATGCCTAGATCTTTCCCCACCACATGATGCTTACAAAAGACAAAAATAAAAAGGAATAGAGGAGAACACTATTGACTCTTGCATAAACAGTAAATACATAAAAGTAAAAGATAGGCCCTTTGCAGAGGGAAGCAGAGGTTGTCATGCGCTTTTTGTTGTTGGATGCACAAGCCCTTAATGCAAAGGAACGTCACTTTATATTGCCTCTTGTGATAGCAACCTTTATTATGCAGTTTGTCGCTTTTATTTCTTTACCATCACAAGTTCGTACAAAGCTTATTTTCCCTTACAATAAAAGTTCATACATATTTAGAGGCAATTTTAATTGCTTTTTGCACCGATGACAACTTACTTGAAGGATCTTATTCAATCCATAGGTAGATATAGTGGACCCTCATGACATGAAACTGGGTTTAAGGGTTTTTGATGCACAAGTAGTATCTCTACTTGGTGCGGATTTTTGGCTAGCAAAGATGTTGAGCAAGCACCACATGTTGGAGGATCTATAACAATATAACTTCTATGTGAATATAAGCAAACATAATTCATTACGTTGTCTTCCTTGTCC
Organism: Elymus sibiricus; assembly: GCA_039707655.1. Taxonomy (NCBI): domain Eukaryota; kingdom Viridiplantae; phylum Streptophyta; class Magnoliopsida; order Poales; family Poaceae; genus Elymus; species Elymus sibiricus. Next base: position 3,645,330 of record CM077674.1, on the reverse strand, counting down.
AACGTCAACAATTTGACATAAAATACTTAATGGGGGGCTCACAATCATAAAAGATGTCCAAGATAGTGTATTTGCATGTGAATCTTCTCTTCCCTTATTAATTTTTCATGAATTGCATCATTGACCAATGCTATGTTTGTTAACTTCCAATAAATTTTACCACTTATACTTTTCTTTATATAATGTCATTACTTTCCATAAGATTAGCATATGATCTTTTTCATTATTTTCATTGCTAGGATTGAAACATAAAAGTAAAGAAGCAAAAACTCAAACTACTCTTTATTATATAACTCTCAACTCGATTACATAGATAGATAGATCACAAAACTAGCACTCGAAAATAGATCATACTAAACTTTTATTCAACTAGATCACGAAATAACTAAGGATCAAACTAAAAATAGGTAAAGATAATGAAAGTGATGGTGATACGATACCGGGCACCTCCCTCAAGCTTGGCACCAGCCAAGGGGAGTGCCCATACCCATGTACTCAAGTTTCCTTCTTCGGTGATGGTGGTGATGGTGAAGTGGCGAGCTTGTCCTTCAACTTCAGCAAATACTCCAATTTACGGTTGATGCTCAAAAGGGCGATGTTTTGCTCTTCCAACAAAATAACTTCCCGAGTGAGAGATGTATTCTGAGCACATACTGTTTCAAAGACTCTTAGGGCTTCAGTTACGGATGGGGGAAGATGATCATATAAGGGTTGAAAGATATCTCCCTTCTTCGCGGTCTCCTCCATGGGGATGGCTTGCCCTCCTTCTGGAGCCTGGATTCTCGCGACTTCCTCGGCCTTGTCCTCCTTGCCATTGTCTTCCTCCCCCGACGACCACTCGTAGTAGACTTCGCTGTATGGGCGTTTGCCCGACGATGGTTGCACAATACGGTGCTTGGTACGGAGCCTTCGGGGAGCCATGGCGATCTTGATCTGTCAGAAAAATAGCACGAAACAAGAACAGAAGAGATTTCTGCGATACAGTGGTCAAAACATCCAGGAGTATATATAAAGAATTTTTATGTTGCAAAACAAGTATTCTAGAAGAAAACAGAGTCGGGAAGGCTCACGAGGGGCCCACGAGCCACCAGGGCACGCCTGGGGGGGGGGTGGCACGCCCTGGTGCCTCGTGTGCACCTCGTGGGTCCCCTCGGCTGTTTCTTATTTTTGTATTTTTTCTAATATTCCAAAACTGACAGAAAGTATTTTTATGGAATTTTTGGAGTCGGTTTACCTACCGTATCACGTACCTCTTTCTTTTCAGGGTTCTGGAGTGTTCTGGAAGGTCTCTCTTATGTATTCCTCCGGTGTAATTGTTTCAATAATATTAGTTTCAACATTATTGGGAGTACCTGAAATATAGTGCTTAATTCTTTGCCCATTCACCACTCTCGGATTAGTGCCTTCGGAGTTATTTATTTTGATGGCTCCGGAGCGATAGACTTCTTCGATAATATACGGTCCTTCCCATTTAGAGAGAAGTTTTCCTGCAAAGAATCTCAAACGAGAATTGTACAATAGAAGATGCTCACCCACTTTGAATTACCGTTTTTGAATTCTTCTATCATGCCATCATTTAACTTTTTCTTTAAACAATTTGGCATTTTCATAAGCTTGGGTTCTCCATTCATCTAGCGAGCTAATATCAAATAACCTCTTTTCATCGGCAAGTTTAAAATCATAATTGAGTTCTTTAATTGCCCAATATGCTTTATGTTCTAACTCAAGAGGTAAATGACATGCTTTTCCATAAACCATTTTATAAGGAGACATACCCATAGGATTTTTATAAGCAGTTCTATAAGCCCATAATGCATCATCAAATTTCTTAGACCAATTCTTTCTAGATCTATTGACAGTTTTTTGCAAAATTAATTTTATTTCTCTATTTCTCAATTCAACTTGACCACTAGTTTGAGGGTGATAGGGAGATGCAATTCTATGGTTGACATCATATTTAGCAAGCAGTTTACGGAATGCACCATGAATAAAATGCGAACCACCACTAGTGGAAAACAGGGCTATGGTCCCGGTTCCAGAGGGCCTTTAGTCCCGGTTCTGAAACCGGGACAAAACAAACGGGACTAATACCCAAAAGCTTTAGTTCCGGTTGGCCTACGAACCGGGACCAAAGGAACTCCACGTGGCCGCTGTGGGGCGCCCAGGCAGGAGGACCTTTAGTCACGGTTGGTAACACCAATCGGGACCAAAAGGCAGGACCTTTAGTCCCGGTTGGTAACACCAACTGGGACCAAAAGGCAGCCACGCGTCAGCAGCTCGCAGGCGCTGGGGTATTTTTTTTTGAAAGGGGGGGTTTAGGGGTTTTGGAGGGTTTAGGGGTTTCATATTGTGTTAGCTAGCTAATAGAGAGAAGTGACCTCTCTTTCTCCGTGCTTGGTCGACGCGAGCTACTACATATAGAGAGAACTCGACGCTAGCTAGTAAGAAAATGAAGGAAACCATTAATTACACAAGATCGTCATGAACATATATAGAGAGAAGTGACCTCTCTTTCTCCGTGCTTGGTCGAACAACAAGTTTTCGTATATCTATCCGACGCTACTACATATATACAATATAACATCCCTGACATCATCAAGCGCCAAACTCCCATTGAATTTCCGTATGGTATTCTCCCTTTTCATGTATGACGTGGTCAAGAAAGAATCCCGCCAATTCCTCTTGAATTGCTCGTATGCGATCATGTGGTAGGAGTTCATCCCGCATCTGCCAGATCTAATTTAAAGAAGGGGGTCAATACATATATATGAATGAAACTCAACACAATTGATGGTAATAAAATAAAATTGTGAATATTGTTTACGTACTTCAAATTGTTTGTCAGACAAGAAGCCCCGCTCAGTGGTCGAGTGGCGAATGAACTCGCAAACGTAGTATCCACATAAATTATTCCCGCCTGCCTGCCACAAGCACTTTACGAGAATAGAGTTCAATCAAACTGATAATCAAGCATGATAATGGTATTGATGAAACTAGAATGAATGAGAGATGCGCGGAACTAGCTAGTACTACTTACTTTGGGGTGTGTAAATCGCAGCTCATTCTTCAGACCCGGAACCTTTCCGGTGAACTGTTTCCAAACCCTGCCAGGCAAAGAAAATGATCACTTGATATCAGGAAATGAACGAAAGTTGCCGATATGGTCCCGGTATTGATTGAACATACTTCTGGAGCATTGCAGTCATGTCCGCATAATCCTTGGGATCTTTACGTCTCGAGTCTAAGACAGTTACTACTCCCCCGTCAAGCTTAATGGATAGCAGAATAAAGTGGAACCTGCGCACGCATAACTCATCAATTACAGTACTTAACCTCGAGTAAGCGAAACCGAATATGCACAAGACAGTAACACTCACTTGAAGTTGTAAGGAAAGAGTATTTCCCTTTTGTTTTGATGTCGAAGGAACGCTTTTAGCAAGTTTTCCTCGGTATCTTTAACTCTGTTTTGTACCACCCATTCATTTACGGTATTTGGGCTAATGAACCCAATGTCATAGATCTTTTTTTGCATTCGACGATCTTCAATCTGCATAATATAGTGAGGATAATTATATATACATGCAATGAATGAGCTGAGCTAGAGACTTAATTACAGAAGTAATACTTACAGACAGTAGCAAGTCATGACTTGTTTGTCGAGGGCCTCTTGATTGAATAACTGAAATAACTCCACAAATTCAACAGGCCTCAGGTCGACTCCAATGAGGTCGTGCTCATCTTTAATTCTCACCATCAAACTATCGGACCCATTCTTCCTGCAGCTTTCCAAGTACCACTCATGCAATCTTCGCATCATCGTTGTTAGATGAGGATGATCAGGTTTGACGAGAGCCTTCCCGTGCTCGTATCTAAAGATCTCTACTACCTCAGCCGTTTCAAACTGTACATCATCGCCCACGTAATCACCAAGAGTGGTACCGGGCAGTAGCCCCGGATGATTAGCGATATCGCTAGACACCTTGAGCGGGGGGCATGATTGCTTCTCCTGTTCGCCGAGCTGGGGAATTGTTTTCCCACTTCTTCGTCTTGAAGCACTGGCAGTACTTCCCGACCGCCGCGCTTCATCATATGTCTTTTCAATATAGCGGTCATAGTTGGATTGCGGCGGAGGCGGTGGTGGTCGCTTAAGGGCATCCAGAGTGCGCTTCGCTTTCACCGGATCTATTGTTTCCTTCGGAGGTGGACGTTTCTGTTCAAAATGGGCCTGCAATTCGGCAGCCACGGTGTCCCTGTTTTCCTCCTTAGTCCTCTCATATGGTAACTTTGGAGGAACCCTGAGGCTTGGACCAAATTTGAATTTCTTCCCGCCTTTTGTACTGCTAGCCGCCGGAGCGGCGGCGGCTCTCTTCCGCTGTTGATGAGGCGGCGGAGTCCGCTGACGTGCCGGAGGAGGCGGAGTCCGCTAACGCGCTGGAGGAGGCGGAGGAGGAGGCGGAGTCCGCTGACGCGCCGGAGACAGCTGAGGCGGAAGATGACTCTGCTAAGGGGCCTCATCCGGCTGAGTCTGCTGAGGGGCCTCATTCGGCTGAGCTGGACTGTGAGGAGTCTGCTGAGGGGCCTCATCCGGCTGCGTCTGCTGAGGCGGCGTCTAGTTTGGAAGCTTGATGTTCTCCTTTCTCCATAGACAGGTACTCCTTAAGGCATTTTCCAGAAGATTATCCCCTTCACCTGTAGGGTAGTCAAGCTCCAGCCGCTCAAATCCCTCCATTATTTCATCCACCATGACAATAGCATAGCCATGTGGAATCAGATGGCAATGGAAAGTTCCCTCAGCTCGAGGAGGTAAAACAGAGCCGACCGCCGCCTTGAAGGTCAGGTTCTCGCATTTCGCCATTAGCACACAATGTTCAGCCTCCGTGATACTATCCACGGGGTAGCGAGGAGCCATGAAATCAGGCTGAACGAGCTCCGTGGAAGCCACGCTGCTTCTCCGCTGAGATGGTGGGGTAGCTTCTGGGGCAGTGTCGAAGGAAGGATCTTCGTGCCGCTGAGATGGTTGGCCGGTAGCTCGCTGGCTCTCAAGTTCCTCTAGTTTCGCTAATCTTGCACTGAGCTTCTGCATTTCGCTTGCTTCCTCTTTCTTCTTTCTCTCTCGGCTTCTATAACCACCGCTGTCGGGAAACCCATGCACCCACGGAACGAAGCCTGATGTGCCTCGTGTTCGTCCAGGGTGTTCAGGATTCCCGAGGGCCTCTGTCAGCTCGTCCTTCTCTCTGTCGGGAATGAACGTCCCTTCCTGCGCTGCCTTGATTGCTGCCTCAAGCTTCCGGATGGGTATTGCAAGTTGCTCGTTCGTCCAAACACACTTCCCTGTTTCTGGGTCCAAAGTTCCCCCAACCCTGAAGAACCAAGTCCTTGCCCGATCTGGCCAGTGCAATGTCACTGGTTGGACCCCTTTAGCAAGCAGGTCTTGCTCAGCTTTGTCCCACAACGGCCGGGCTTTGCTGTAGCCACCTGACCCCGTGGTATGGTGATACTTCTTCTTTGCAGCATTTTGCTTGTTTGTTAGTGACCTCCCTTATCTTCTCATATTGACCGATTTCTTGTAGGCCACAAATGCAGGCCAGTGATCTCTTATCTTCTCATATTGACCGATGAATTCTGGAGTCTCGTCTTTCTCGACAAACTTTTTGTTCAAATCTTTCTTCCAGTTCCTGAATAGTTCCGCCATCTTCTTAAGAGCAAACGCCTTGACCTTTCGCTCTATAACTGGGTTATTCGGATTCTCCTCTGGCGGTAGGCTGAAATTTGTCATCAGCGAGGTCCAAAGATCATCTTTCAGTATATCCTGGACATAAGAAACTTCAGGGTCCTTCTTCTTATTCCATTATTGGATGTTGATCGGGACGCTGTCCCTAACAACAACTCCGCACTGATGTACAAATGCGTCCTTGGTCCGCTTGGGAGCAATCGGTTGGCCATCTCGAGCGACTTCTGTGATCGTGAACCTTTCATCCTGGCGCAACCTTTTCTTCGGGCCTCATCTCCTTACGGAAGTTTGGCTCAATCCGGAGGGCTATAACAAGAAAGAAGCGTTAATATATGTACATACAAAACAATTAATGCATCAAGTCAGCACAGGCTTAATTAATATATATATATACCTCGCCGGACTTTGCAACAGTTAAGGCTCCCTCCTCCGTTCGGTCACCGGACCCGTCATGATCTCCTTCCTCCTCCATTGTTGGATCACCGGAGCCGTCATGATCTCCTTCCTCACCATCGGTGTCGTTGAGAAACGACAACGTGATATCACCTCCTTGAAGGATTATATCCCCCAACAACTCTTCTTTTTCTAAGTCTCTGTCCATAGTTTCTGCAAACATTACAACATGGCAATATACAACCATGAGAGATGGATTAGTGGCAAACATGGACTTAATATCACAACAAGGAATCATATGCATATGAGCAATGGATTAGTGGCAAACATCATGCAAAGTTGACAAGTTTTATAACAGTCAGTTTCAGACGATCGTCGAGGACTACTCCCCCCTCATGTCTGATGAGTCGTCCTATCTTTCGAGAGAGGATACTTTGCGGACCGCCTCTCTCATGGTCGTCGAGGATACTTGCGGACCCCCCCTCCCCTCATGTCGAAGTTATCGGGGATATGTTGAATTCCCGAGAGAGTTAGGGGTGTTCTAACGCGGCACTACACGATATAGGTGAAGGGGGATAACATCCGGTAATGTTTTCCCGAAGTCTGCATTAATTTCGGACAGATGAACCGGAGGGGGACGGTTCCAGGTTCGCTATGCTAGCTGCTTGTGACAGACGAACGCAGGGCATATTCGGATTCGTCATATTTTTCTGATCGATTTTCATATATAAATTATTTTCATCGGAGTTACGGTTAATTTTCTACGAATTTTCTATATACATACATCCATCGATATCCATCCATACATACATATACATCTACATTATATATGAACAAAAAAAAATTCATCATATCAATATTTACATATACATACACATACATACATACACATGATTAATGAACACTAAGCATCTACATATACATTATATATGAACAAAAAAAATTCATCATATCAATATTTACATATACATAGACATACATACATACACATGATTAATAAACACTAAGCATGTACATATACATTATATATGAACAAAAAAATTCATCATATAAAAAAAATGCACAGCGGGCCGGGGCGGCGGCGGCTCACAGCGGGGGCGGCGAGGGCTCGGGGAGGAGGGAGACGACGGCGACGGTGACGACGGGGCAGGGGCGCGGCGACGGCGACGACGGGGCAGGGGCGCGGCGACGGCGACGGCGACGGCGGGGGCGGGCCGGGGCAGGGGCGCGGGCTCGGGGGCGGGGCAGGGGCGCGGGCTCGGGGGCGACGACAGAGACGGCGACGGCGACGACGGGGCAGGGGCGCGGCAACGGCGACGGCGGGGGCGGCGGACGGCGTCGATGTGCTCGGCGTCGTCGGGGGAAACTGCGGATGAACTATGAAAATTTCCTAAGTGTGGGCTTATATACCCCAACCTTTAGTCCCGGTTGGTGACACCAACCGGGACGAAAGGCCCCCTTTCGTCCCGGTTGGAGCCACCAACCGGGACTAAAGGTCAATTTCACCAGCCCAAAGGGCGGGAAGCAGAGACCTTTAGTCCCGGTTGGTGGCTCCAACCGGGACGAAAAGGGGGCATTGGTCCTGGTTGGTGGCTCGAACTGGGACCAAAGGCACCCTTTCGTCCCGGTTCGAGCCACCAACCGGGACCAATAGCCTGGCACAGCGGTGTGGTGGGAGTTTAGTCCCACCTCGCTAGTTGAGAGAGGGCAGCACTGGTTTATAAGGCGCGCTGCGGCTGAGCTTTCGAGCTCCTCTCTAATGCAGGCAGTACTTGCCTAACCTTTGTCAGTGCCATGTTGGGCCTGTTGGGCCCGCGGGCCTGCATCCTGGCCCATGTACAGATGGGTTTCTAGTCGTATACAGGCCGTGGTGGCCCAGTAGGCGGCATTTTTTTTATGTCATTTTAGTTTGCTATTAAAGTTTTTTACATAAAATACTTTATGAAAATTCTTTTTGCTATTAAAGTTTTTAACAAAAAATACTTTGATAATTTTAGTTGCATAAATTTTATATAATTTTAAGTTAATATTATTTTGATAATATTTTTTTATTTTTTATGTCATTTTAGTTTGCTATTAAAGTTTTTAACATAAAATACTTTATGAAAATTCTTTTTGCTATTAAAGTTTTTAACAAAAAATACTTTGATAATTTTAGTTGCATTAATTTTATATAATTTTAAGTTAATATTATTTTGATAATAACTAGAGGTTTATAAAAGCTTTTTAGTTGATTCTTTTTGCTATTGAAGAATATTATAGTTTTGTTTTAGTTGATCATAACAAAATATTTTAATTGATTCTTTTTAGTTCATTCTTTTTGCTATTAGAGTTTTATAAAAGCTTTTTAGTTCTTTCTTTTTGCTATTAGAGTTTTTTTTAGCTAAATGACCCTGAAATTGAAAAGCACTACAAATGAACTCTGAAAAGGTTGAAAGTTGGCATGGTATCATCATTTCACCCACATAGCATGTGCTAAAAAGTTGAGAGGGTTACGGCAAAAGCTGGATGCACTTCGTGTACAAAATGGACAATCTCTTTCGAAGTATCAGGGTTTCGGACGAAAACTCATCTGTTACAAAAGGCATTTCATTTTTTCTTTGCGTAATCAGAGCCATCATCGTATCCTCCTTCACTTTTTCTTCGTGTGTTTCCCTTGTTTATTGCGCCGTAACCATGGATAATCTTCATCGTTTAACAGGGTGCTTGGGTCAGCCTTCACTTTGAAGGGAGGAATTTCATGAAACTTTTCATAATCTTCAGACATGTCTGTCTTGCCCTCCCCTCCCACGATGTCTCTTTTCCCTGAAAGAACTATGTGGCGCTTTGGCTCATCGTATGATGTATTCGCTTCCTTATCTTTTCTTTTTCTCGGTTTGGTAGACATGTCCTTCACATAGAAAACCTGCGCCACAACATTGGCTAGGAGGAATGGTTCGTCTGTGTACCCAAGATTGTTCAGATCCACTGTTGTCATTCCGTACTGTGGGTCTACCTGTACCCCGCCTCCTGACAGATTGACCCATTTGCACCGAAACAAAGGGACCTTAAAATCATGTCCATAGTCAAGTTCCCATATGTCCACTATGTAACCATAATATGTGTCCTTTCCCCTGTTGGTTGCTGCATCAAAGCGGACACCACTGTTTTGGTTGGTGCTCTTTTGATCTTGGGCGATCGTGTAAAATGTATTCCCATTTATCTTGTACCCTTTGTAAGTCAATACAGTCGAAGATGGTGTCCTCGCCAACGAGTACAACTCATCTCCAACAGTGGTGTTACCCATGAGATGTGTTTGCAACCAACTGCCGAAAGTCCTGATGTGTTCACATGTAATCCAGTCGTCACACTGCTCCGGGTGTTTGGAGCGCAGAATATTCTTGTGTTCATTGACATACGGGGTCACCAAGGTAGAATTCTGTAGAACTGTGTAGTGTGCTTGAGCCCAAGAATGCCCGTCCCTACATATTATTGAGTCCGCTCCTAGCGTGCCTTTTCCAGTCAGTCTCCCCTCATACCGCGATTGAGGGAGACCAATCTTCTTAAGGTCAGGAATGAAGTCAACACAAAACCCAATGACCTCCTCTGTTTGATGGCCCGTGGAGATGCTTCCTTCTGGCCTAGCACGGTTACGAACATATTTCTTTAAGACTCCCATGAACCTCTCAAAGGGGAACATATTGTGTAGAAATACAGGGCCCAGAATGGCAATCTCGTCGACTAGATGAACTAGGACGTGCGTCATGATATTGAAGAAGGATGGTGGGAACACCAGCTCGAAACTAACAAGACATTGCACCAAATCATTCTTTAACCTTGGTAGGATTTCTAGATCGATTACCTTCTGAGAGATTGCATTGAGGAATGCACATAGCTTCACAATGGCTAATCGAACGTTTTCCGGTAGAAGCCCCCTCAATGCAACCGGAAGCAGTTGCGTCATAATCACGTGGCAGTCATGAGACTTTAGGTTCTGGAACTTTTTCTCTGGGATATTTATTATTCCCTTTATATTGGACGAGAAGCCAGACGGGACCTTCATAATGAGCAGGCATTCAAAGAAGATTTCCTTCTATTCTTTGGTGAGAGCGTAGCTGGCAGGACCTTCATACTGCTTTGGATGCATGCCGTCTTTTTCGTGCACACGTTGCTGGTCCTCCCGTGCCTCCGGTGTATCTTTTGTCTTCCCATACACACCCAAGAAGCCTAGCAGGTTCACGCAAAGATTCTTCGTCACGTGCATCACGTCGATTGCAGAGCGGACCTCTAGGTCTTTCCAATAGGGTAGGTCCCAAAATATAGATTTCTTCTACCACATGGGTGCGCGTCCCTCAGCGTCATTCGGAACAGATTGTCCGCCAGGACCCTTTCCAAAGATTACTTGTAAATCCTTAACCATATCAAGTATGTGATCACCAGTACGGAGGGCGGGCTTCTTCCGGTGATCTGCCTCACCTTTGAAATGCTTGCCTTTCTTTCGACATTGATGGTTCGTCGGAAGAAATCGACGATGTCCCAGGTACACATTCTTCCTGCATTTCTCCAAATATATACTTTCGGTGTCATCTAAACAGTGCGTGCATGTGTGGTATCCCTTGTTTGTCTGTCCTGAAAGGTTACTGAGTGCAGGCCAATCATTGATGGTTACAAACAGCAACGCATGTAGGTCAAATTCCTGCTGTTTGTGCTCATCCCACACACGTACACCTTTTCCATTCCACAGCTGTAAAAGTTCTTCAACTATTGGCCTTAGGTACACATCAATGTCGTTGCCGGGTTGCTTAGGGCCTTGGATGAGCACTGGCATCATAATGAACTTCCGCTTCATGCACAACAAAGGAGGAAGGTTATAGATACATAGAGTCATGGGCCAGGTGCTATGATTGCTGCTCTGCTCCCCAAAAGGATTAATGCCATCTGCGCTTAACCCAAACCATACGTTCCTTGCGTCACCTGCAAAGTCCCCCCACCTTCTCTCGATTTTTCTCCACTGCGACCCGTCAGCGGGTGCTCTCAACTTCCCGTCTTTCTTACGGTCTTGTTTGTGCCATCGCATCAACTTGGCATGCTCTTTGTTTCTGAACAGACGTTTCAACCGTGGTATTATAGGAGCATACCACATCACCTTGGCAGGAACCCTCTTCCTGGGGCGCTCGCCCTCAACATCACCAGGGTCATCTCGTCTGATCTTATACCGCAATGCACCGCATACCGGGCATGCGTTCAAATCCTCGTACTCACCGCGGTAGAGGATGTAGTCATTAGGGCATGCATGTATCTTCTGCACCTCCAATCCTAGAGGGCATAGAACCATCTTTGCTTCGTACGTACTGTCGGGCAATTCATTATCCTTTGGAAGCTTCTTCTTCATTATTTTCAGTAGCTTCCCAAATCCGTTGTCAGATACACCATTGTCTGCCTTCCATTGCAGCAATTCCAGTGTGGTACCGAGCTTTGTGTTGTCATCTTCGCAATTTGGGTACAACCCTTTTTTGTGATCCTCTAACATGCGATCAAACTTCAACTTCTCCCTTTCACTTTGGCATTGTCTCTTTGCATCAACAATGACCCGGCGAAGATCATCATCGGGCACATTGTCTGGTTCCTCTTGATCTTCAGCTTCCCCCGTTGCAGTATCACCGTATTCAGGGGGATAGTTGTCATCATCCTCTTCTTCTTCGTTGTCTTCCATCATAACCCCTCTTTCTCCGTGCTTGGTCCAAACATTATAGTGTGGCATGAAACCCTTCTCAAGCAGGTGGACGTGAAGGGTTTTCAAGTTAGAGTAATCCTTCGTATTCTCACAGACAAGGCATGGACAATACATAAAACCATTCTGCTTGTTTGCCTCAGCCACTTCGAGAAATTTATGCAGGCCCTCAAGATACTCGGAGGTGCGTCGGTCACCGTACATCCATTGCCGGTTCATCTGCATGCATTATATAATTAAGTGTATCAAAAACCATTACAGAACATCATGAATAGAGAAGTGACCAAATTAATACAAGTTCATCATCACATTAAAACCAAAGTACAGTAGGGATCAAGTGTTATTACTGAAAAAATAAATATATAAAGTTCATACATATATAGTTCTCATAGAACAACATATAGCTCTCTAGAGCATCTAATTAAAACATACATTGAAACTATGAAAAACATTTAAATGCAACAACAAATGTGATCATAATCGCAATTAAGGTAACAATTGATCCAACGGGATAATGATACCAAGCCTCATTATGAATGGCATATTTTCTAATCTTTCTAATCTTCAAGCGCATTGCATCCATCTTGATCTTGTGATCATCGACGACATCGGCAACATGCAACTCCAATTCCATCTTCTCCTCCTCAATTCTTTTCAATTTTTTCTTCAAGTAATTGTTTTCTTTTTCAACTAAATTTAACCTCTCGACAAGAGGGTCGGTTGGAATTTCCGGTTCACATACCTCCTAGATAAAAACATCTATGTCACGTTGGTCGGCATAATTGTCATAAACACTAAATGAAACAAATCATAATAAAAGATAATATACCACATACGAATCATAGACAGGACGAGGGCCGACGGGGGCGGATACCAAAGTCATGGCACTATATAATAACAAACAATAATAAAAGTAAGAAAATTATACAAGTATCTATCTAAATCATGCAAGTAAGAATTTTTTTTCTTTTAAAAAGAAGATAAGAACAAGAGGCTCACCACGGGGGTGCCAGCGACGAGATCGGCGCGGGCGATCGATGGCGGTGAGGACGGGGACGGGATGGGACGGACCGCCAAACCTAGACAAATCTTGAGGAAAATGGAGCTTGGAGGTCGAGCTTGGAGAGGAGAAAGCTTAAGTGTGGCTCGGGCATTTCATCGAACACCTCATGTGCATGCATAGAAGGGAGAACAGAGCAGCGCATGCACACCTCCCACACGGCCAAAAAACAGAGGAGAGGGTGGGCAGGGGCGAGGGTATATATAGGCATCTCTTTAGTCCCGGTTGGTGGCTAGAACCGGGACAGAAGACTGACCTTTAGACACGGTTCCAGCCACCAACCGGGACTAAAGGTGATGCGCCAGGAGCGAGGCCCATTGGTCCCAGTTCGTGTCTGGAACCGGGACCAAAGGTGTCAGACGAACCGGGACCAATGGCCCCCGAGGCCCGGCCGGCTCCCTGGCCTCACGAACCGGGACTGATGCACCCATTGGTCCCGGTTCGTAAGGGAACCGGGATTAATGCCCTTATCTGGCCCTGGACCAAAGCCCTGTTTTCTACTAGTGTACGTTGGAGACGTATCAGTCGGCGTCAAAGTGTTTGGCATCTGGGGTGCTCGGCGTCGGGCTGGTCGGCATCGGGGTGCTTGGTGTCAGGGTTCTCGGCATCCGGGGTGCTCGGTGTCGGGTGGAGGTGGTCGATGGCGGTTGTGGCGGATCTGGGCTGGGAGAAAGGGGGCTACGGCGGAAGGGCGGTTCTGGGTGGGTGGCAGTGGCGGATCTGGGTTGGGTGGAGGGTGGCGATGGCAGCGGGGTGGAGGGGATTTTGGGCGTAGGCAGTTTGGGGGAGGGGGCGCGCATGGGCGATTGTTGTGAAGTACACCCCTCCCCCCACGCGAAGTTTGTCAAGCGCCAAAACGCGGGCACTCGGCAAAGACATGTTCTTCTTTGTTTCCCTATTCTTTTTCTCTTCTTCTTAATTTTCCATATACGAGCGGCTGGTTCAAGGTTTTTTCCTTCGCTCTTCACCAGAAGACAATGTGGGGACTTGGTTTGATTTCCAGTTTGAAAATGTACCTCACTTTTGCTTTGAATGCGACAGACTAGCTCACATTGATGGAAGGTGTGAACCACCAGTTGATTCTACATCCCAATGGGGTGAGTGCTTGAGGGCGTCACATGGACGTAGCTCCTCATAGGCGGAAATAGGTCAGCGAGCTGCAATTACAGCTTTGGGAGTACTAGGTCAAGTGAGGGTGACTTTGGGCGCAGGGAGCATGCACCGGTGCATGACCTCCCCACTTGATGCAAACTATACCATGTGTATACACCCTTCGGGGACTCTCGCACTGGTGAGGATCCTTGAGCTGGTCATGGTGAGGTGAACAGTCCAAGCAAGATGCAGCTCACACATGATCAGCGACATGACCGTGACCCGAGGGATGATATTGAATAGAAGAGGGAGAGGGAGCTGAGGTAGGAGTTTGAGAAGAAGCAGGACAGAAACAAATTCTCACCAGGAAAAGCCGCATGGTGCTTACGTAGAGATGACCCATCTTCTTCTAGGCAGCGCAAATTAGGCACATTTGTTCATAGGCCGAGGCAGGGTGGTGGAGACAAGCAGAGTCATCACTTGAACTATTAGCCAAAAGCCACTGGACAGGAAGAGAACATCGAAGCAAGTATGGGTGGCTAAAGGTGGTTTCGAGAGGCTGGCCCCTAATGATGCGTTTATTGGTCACAAACGGCAGAAAGTGTCCTCAGTCATTGACCTCATCTTTGAATCTAAAGACAAAGCAGCGGACCCTGCATGGCAGGGCCTCCGAGACCAATGATTATCTTGGCTTGGAACTGTTGAGGATTGGGGTTGGACTCGACTATGGGCGAGCTTTGAGACCTGGTACGGTCCTACAACCTAGCGGTAGTGTTCTTAAGCAAAACAAAAAAAGAAGGCATGTGTGATACGTCTCCGACGTATCTATAATTTTTTATTGTTTCATGCTATTATCATACCACTTTTACATATTTTTGGCAACAATTTATATTATTCTTATTTGGACTAACCTATTAACCCAGTGCCAAAGGCCAGTTCCTGTTTTCTATTGTTTTCGAGTTTTTAGGTGAAAAATTCACGGAGCCAGAATGACCTGAAAATTTACATGGATTTTTTATGAAATATATCTGAATTTAAGGCGCGAGAATCAACCAAAGACGAGGCCTGTGGGCCCCACAAGCCCACATGGAGCGCCCTGGGAGGGGTCGCGCGGCCCAGGCTTGTGGCCAAACCATAAGTCGGATGGACCTCTCCTTCAGGCACAAGGAACCTAATTTTGGGGGGGGGGGGAATCGTGTTAAATTTTTAGCCCGATCGGAGTTACGGAACTCCGGCTATAAAAGAAACGGTGCTCGGCCACAGAAATAGTTCCAGAAAGTCGCGAAAACGGAGAGAAACATAGGAGGAGAGATCCAATCTCGGAGGACCTCCCGCCCTCCGGGAGATATGGAGGCCAAGTACCAGAGGGGGGAACCCTTCTCCCATCTAGGGGGAAGGCCATTCAAGAAGAAGAAGCAGGCGGGCCTCTGTCCCCCTCTCTCCCGGTGGCGCCGGAGTGCCGCCGGGGGAACCATTGAGACGGCGATCATCTGCAACAACTTCGCCGCCGTCATCACCATCATTCTCCCTCTCCGTGCAGTAGTGTATTCTATCTCCCCCCGCTATAATTCCTACTTAAACATGGTGCTTGATCCTATATATTATTATCCAATGTTGTGTTGCACCTCTATTATGTCTGAGTAGTTTCTTTTTGTCCTATGTGCTAATTGTGGTATGGTATGGTTGATATGAGTTGTATGTTATTATGGTGCTGTCCTATGGTGCCCGCCGTCTCGCATAAACGTGTGGGCTTCCCGCTGTAGGGTGTTGCAATATGTTAGTGATTTGCTTATAGTGGGTTGCGGGAGTGACTGAAACCTAAACCCGAGTTCGTGAGTTGTTGCATATGGGATTAAAGGGGACTTTCGACTTAATGCTATGGTTGGGTTTTACCTTAATGAATCTTTAGTATTTGCAGATGCTTGCTATAGTTCCAATCATAAGAACATATGATTCAAGTACGAAAAGTATGTTAGCTTAGGACTCTCCCTCATAAGTATGACGAGTATCACACGTTTCATATCCAATTGCCTAGGAACAATCCTTTTCTTATTCTTCTTCAAAAACCTTTACTTTATTTTCTTTTATTAAAACACCACCTAACTCTTTATTTTCTTGCAAAGCTATCTTTTTATTCACGCAAAGTAGTTTTATTTCTTGTTTCTAGATAAAGCAAACGTTAGTGTGAGTAGAGTTGTATCGGTGGTCGATAGAACTTGATAGAATATTAATTCTACCTTTAGCTCGTCGTTGGGTTTGACACTCTTATTTATCAAAAGGGCTACAACTGATCCCCTACACTTGTGGGTTATCAAGACCTTTTATGGCGCCGTTGCCGGGGAGCAATAGCGTGGGGAGAATATTCTCGTGTGTGCTTGTTTGCTTTATCCCTAAGTAGATTGTATTTCTTGTTCTAAGTTCTTCTCTATCTTTAGTTATCGGTATGGAACCCGAAACACCAAACAAAAATAGTTGTACTTGCTACTCATGGAGATGGGGAACCTCCTAAAACCCTCGATGCTGGTTATGTGTGGAACATTGAATATTTCTTTGATAATCTTGATAAATCCCCGTTCAACATGTTAATGGGATACACTTTAGATCAACGTGAATAATTTAGGGATTATCGCTTGACTCAAAAAGGGAAACACTTATGGGATCAAATAAAAATGTTATGTTGGTATGCTTGGAATATGTGCTCTATGTATGATTATACTTGTTGCTCTAGGATGGAGGCTCCACACCTTCCCTTCCAATGTGAATTTAATGATAATGAAACCTTGGCTTCTTATGCCAATGGTGTATATGATTACTATGATATGGAGCAAATAGAAGAATTTGTTGCTTTTAAGGGTGCTTATGAAATTGCTTCTTTACTTGAGAAATATGAAAAGTATGATGATGCTCTTTACAAATCTGAAAATCTTGCCATACTTAAATATTGCTATGAAAACTATGAATACAATTCTCATATTAATGAATTTATTGAGAGAATGTCTGCTGCTCTGGAAGAGGCTAATATTCTGCAGGAGCCTATGGAGGAAGAAATTGTGGAAACTGTGAGCTCGTTAGATGAAAAAGATGAGGAGGAGACTTTGTTGTTCTATGATATATGTTACTTTGTGCTCATATTTAAGATCCAAATCTTTGTTGGTTAAAATTGGCTTTGATATTCCTTGGGATCCTGATGGATCAATTACTTGATCACTTTATGCCTTGCTTAATGGCTTTAAAGAAAGCGCTGCCTGGGAGACAACCCGGAAGTTTTAGAGAGTCATTTTCTTGTTTCGTGTGCTTATAAATTTTTCAAAAACAAGAAAGAAATTGGGGAACCTAATTTTTTTTTTCAAAAAGAGAAGCGATTGAAAAGTTATGCATTGAATGAGTGAGGGTCGACCTTGAACACCTGTGTTCATGCTCATGAAAACAATGTAAAAAAATTCATGGAAGTTTCTCATAAAAATAATTATCCTCTTGTACAAATCCACTGTATTATAAAAATAATGTGCCAAGATTTGACATTAGGATGTTTACATTACAAGTTTGATATGTGATGTGCAGAAACAGAAACTTTTTCTGTCGTGTTTGAATTTTCATATTTTACTGGAACGTGCTAATTTTCCGAAATTTTTACACCGTACGGTCATATAAGTTCCCCGTTACATCCTAATTTTTCAGAATATTTTGAGTTGTATAACTATACGTTCCATCTGCATCTTTATAGACTGTTCTGTTTTCACAGATTGCTGTTATAGTTTCTTTATCTTCTTATGTTTGCAATTTTGTTAAGCCCCATTGATGTGGGATAATTAGAATTGTGTTAGCATACAGTAGGTAATGTTGGATTATAATTATACAATATTTTTACAGCAGGACATGATGGGATTTGATGTTATTTGAACTAACCTCTCTAATGAAAGTTTTGTTGAGTTTTGTGTGGATGAAGTTTTTAAGTTTTTGGTGAGATAGCGATAGAAGGAGAACAAGGAGAGGCAAGAGCTTAAGATTGGGGATCCCCAAGGCACCCGAAGGTAATATCTAAGGAAGACTCAAGCGTCTAAGCTTGGGGATGCCCCGGATGGCATCCCCTCTTTCGCCTTCAAAACTATCGGTATACCTACTCGGAGCTATATTTTTATTCTTCACATATTATGCGTAAATCTTGGAGCGTCGTGTGCTTTTATTTTTCTTTTAGTTATTCACCATGCTGGTATGGGATAGTTCTTGGTTGATTTATAGAATGCTCTTTGCACTTCACGTATATCTTTTGAGTATGGCTTTATAGAATGCTTCGTGTGCTTCACGTATATCTTTTGAAGTTTGGATGCTTATTTCTCTACATTTGAAGTACTGTTATTTGTGGAATACTCTTTTGCTTCACGTATATTTGTTAGAGCTTGGCCGAGTTTTTTGTAGAAAGGATTAGAACTCTCTTGCTTCACTTGTATCTTTTTCGAGAGTTGAATAGGAATTGGTTGTTGACATGGTTTAATATGTTGGTCCTAAGTATGTATTGGTGGTATATATAAAAACTTGCATAAAACTTGTAGATCATTGAACATGATAAGTTTGATTCTTTGCAATAGTTTTGCGATATTGAGGTAGTAATATGTGATTGTGTGGATAAATGGTTAAAGTCTAGTACGAATATGGATGTTAAGGTTTGTGATTCTGTATGCATGAAAGTGGCATCCGCTGGTATTAGCGAAGACGTTAGAGTGTAGGGATGTCATTGAGTGGCACTCACGTGCGTTCGAATCGGGGGCACGCAATGGTTAACTCCTACCAACCTCCCCCTAGGGGCATGCGAGTCGCGCTAGCTTCGAGATAGGCTATGAGACTTTCGCAATAAATACTTGAGTTCTTTATGACTAATGTGAGTTTTCCGGTCTTTGGCACTTCCACCTATCCATATTTTTGCTAGCCTCTTCGGTACCATGCATTGCCCACTCTCACCTCGAGACATGGCGCATACTTCGCCAGTGCATCCAACCCCGTGAGATGATACGCTCTTTCACACATAAACCTCATTATATCTTTCTCAAAACAGCCACCATACCTACCTATCATGGCCTTTCCATAGTCATTTCGAGATATATTGCCATGCAACTTCCATTATTACTATTCATTACATGACTTGAGCATTCATTGTCATTTTGCTTTGTATGATCATATAGAGCTGACATGATATTGGTGGCAAAGCCACCGTTCATCATTGTTATACATGTTACCCTAGATCATTGCACATCCTAGTACACTGTCAGACGCATTCATTTATAGTCATCATTTTCAGTCTTTGAGTTGTAAGTAAATAAAAGTGTGATGATCATCATTACAGTGTTGCCCCTACCCGTGAGGATATATGAATTGGAGGACACCCATGATTCCTCAAAAAAGCGGGGAAGAGGTCCATGAGCCCAATAAAAAGAGGCCAAAAAGTGCCCACCAAGAAAAAGAAACAAAAAATGAGAGAAAAAGAGAGAGGGGGTACACTACTATCCTTTATACACAATTGTGCTTCAAAGTAGCACCATGTACTTCATATAGAGAGTTTTCATATACTTCATGATTATGCTAGTGGGATTTTTCACATTATAGAATTTGGCTTGTATATTCCAATGACGAACTTCCTCAAGTGCTCGAGGTCTTCATGAGCAAGCAAGTTGGATGCACACCCACTTAGTTGAAATAGGAGAGCTTTCATACACTTATAACTCTAGTGCATCCGTTGCATGGAAATCCTTACTCCTCGCATCAATATCGTTTGTAAGGCCTCTCCATTGCCTAACGATCAGCCGCGTTGATGTGAGACTTTCTTCACTTTTTGTCTTCTCATAAACCTCCACCATCATTCTCTTTGCCATCCTAAGTGCCAAGACCGTGGCGCACGCTCAAGTAGTGCATGGGAGTTGAATAGCTGAAGCAATAAAACTGTGACTTAATTGCTTGGTTTGGCGCCTGGGTTAGTTCATGATTTGATGTTTCTATGCAAGGAAGAAAGAGCGTGCCATTCTTATCATGATTAAGTGTGTATGGTTTTACTTTCTTTAGCATTTTTATTTGAAAAGACAATGATTGTTTATTTGCATGCTTATATATTATTATTTTAATGTCAAATTGATAGATTATTGCCATGAATCACTTTTGTCCTAAGTTCATACCACAATTAATTATTTGATCAAGTTTGTGCTAGGTAGCATGCAACATCAAAAATTATATTTGTTTTATCATTTACCTACACGAGGACGAGCAGGAATTAAGCTTGGGGATGCTGATACGTCTCCGACGTATCTATAAATTTTTTATTGTTTCATGCTATTATCATACCACTTTTACATATTTTTGGCAACAATTTATATTATTCTTATTTGGACTAACCTATTAACCCAGTGACAAACGCTAGTTCCTGTTTACTATTGTTTTTGGGTTTTTAGGTGAAAGATCCAGGGAGCCGGAATGACCTGAAAATTTATGGCGCAAGAATTAACGCAAGACGAGGCCCGTGGGACCCACAAGCCCACATGGCGTGCCCAGGGGAGGGGGCCACGCGGCCAGGCTTGTGGCCAAACCCTAAGTCGGATGGACCTCTCCTTCGGGTGCAAGGAAGCTAATTTTGGGGGGGAAATCATGTTAAAATTTCAGCCCGATCGGAGTTACGGAACTCCGGCTATAAAAGAAACGGTGCTCGGCCGCAGAAACAGTTCCAGAAAGTCACGAAAACAGAGAGAAACAGAGGAGGAGAGATCCAATCTCGGAGGGGCTCCTGCCCTCCGGGAGCCATGGAGGCCAAGGAATAGAGGGGGAACCCTTCTCCCATCTAGGGGGGAGGCCAATCAAGAAGAAGAAGGAGGGGGGCCTCTCTCCCCCTCTCTCCCGGTGGCGCCGGAGTGCCGCCGGGGGAACCATCATGACGGCGATCATCTCCAACAACTTCGCCGCCGTCATCACCATCTTTCTTCCTCTCCATGCAGCGGTGTATTCTCTCTCACCCCATTGTAATTCCTACTTAAACATGGTGCTTGATCCTATATATTTTTATCCAATGATGTGTTGCACCTCTATTATGATTGAGTAGTTTCTTTTTGTTCTATGGGCTAATTGTGGTATGGTATGGTTGATATGAGTTGTATGTTATTATGGTGTTGTCCTATGGTGCCCGCCGTCTTGCGCCAACGTGTGGGGTTCCCGCTGTAGGATGTTGCAATATGTTAATGATTTGCTTATAGTGGGTTGCGGGAGTGACTGAAACCTAAATCCGAGTTCGTAAGTTGTTACATATGGGATTAAAGGGGACTTTTGACTTAATGCAATGGTTGGGTTTTACCTTAACGAGTCTTTAGTATTTGCGGATGCTTGCTAGAGTTCCAATCATAAGAACACATGATCCAAGTACGGAATGTATGTTAGCTTAGGCCTCTCCCTCATAAGTATGATGAGTATCACACGTTTCAGATCCAATTGCCTAGGGACAATCCTTTCCTTATTGTTCTTCAAAAACCTTTACTTTATTGTTCTTTTATTAAAACAGCACCTAACTCTTTATTATCTTGCAAAGCTATCTTTTTATTCACGCAAAGTAGTTTTATTTCTCATTTCTAGATAAAGCAAACGTTAGTGTGCGTAGAGTTATATCGGTGGTCAATAGAACTTGAGAGAATATTAATTCTACGTTTAGCTCCTCGTTGGGTTCGACACTCTTATTTATCGAAAGGGCTACAACTGATCCCATACACTTGTGGGTTATCAATGTGTGATGGATAAGGTGAAGTGGAGCTTAGGGTTTAGACAGGGTGTTGTAGTGGATTGCTCGGGAAGAAGTAGGGGGCTTGCTCTTTTGTGGCGGGATAGTGTGCAAGTCTTGGTGAGGCCTTGGTGCCAATACTATATTGATGCGGCCGTCTCATATGACGGGAAGTCTTGTTCATTCACTGGAATCTACGGAGAACCCTGGACAGAACTGAGAATGAAAATGTGGGATGTTATCCGCTACTTAAAGTCCCAAGACGACTGTTGGGACAAACCCTCTGGACGAACCCTAGCTAGCTCTCTCTCTCACACACACTCGGACGTACGGAGGTGGATGAAGACGAGGAGCACTGGACACAAGATTTTCCGGCGACGAACGCCTCGCCGAGCATACGGCGCCTCGCCGCACGAACGGCGCCTCTTTTTTCCAAACTGGGCACATACCACACATCTGCCGAACAGTACACCGAGAGAACTTATACGCAGGCTAACCACCAGCGCGCACGCTGATCTGCTTGGCCCGGCTGCGCGCACGACGCGGGCCTGCGATCAGATCCTACATGCATGCAGCTCCACGCAACGCAACAGCCACAGCCGCTTATCTCGCCAACGGCCATCGACTGCACCGCAACTAACACATGCATGCACGCCCGTCTAGCTAGCTCACGCGATACACACACACACGAACGCGCGGCCAAACTCGAGCTAGACCTAGTCACGTACACACAGGTCACCACGCGAGGCGTGGTTTATTCCTAACAACGACCTCCCATGGCTATGTGTCACGGGAACTATTTCCCCATAGTGCACCAGGAGAAGCCCAAGGCCTGCCCACAAGGCCCAAGTGGAGAATGACCTAGTATATATAGCTGCGTTCGTTTCTGAGGAGGGCATCGACGAACTGAACACTGGAACCGGCAGCCGCCGCTGGGCGTGCTCTCCCCTCCCACCCCCCGGCTCTAATCCCTGGATCCCCTTTCTTGCTGCTCCCCAATTACCTGTATGCTAAATTCAGTGCTACCTGAGAGTAATTCGACACTAGCTAGTGAGGTTCGTGTCATTTGGTATCAGAGTCACAAATTCCCCACCACCACCACGACTTGAGCGATCCTGGAGAGCATCCGCCCTGTAGTTTGTCGGCGATCATGGCGGAGTTCGATTTGCAGAAGCAGATGGTGGAGGCGGCGAAGGAGCGCAGCAGCATCGCTAAGGCCCTCCTCGCGATCCAGCAAACTCTCGACAAGATGGGACCGGCGGTCTCGCACATGGTGTCCGTGCTCGACAAGCTGGAGCCGGCGGTGACTACCACTGACACCCCTGCGAAGGCCCGACCCACCGGAGTGCTCGGCACCAACCCCGGCACCACCGCCATTGAGGGAAGTGACCTTCCTTCTCCGATGCCTACCAACTGTTCGACAAAAGGCTTGAGCCACGGCGACGTCGACGAGCAGCCCTCTGCAGCTGCCATCCCCAACACCACCATGTCCGGGCTGCTGCCAGTGACCACACTGGTGCCGGCTCATGAGTTTGTGATGTTTGAAGACACCAAGGCCACCTCAATATCACCTGATGCAACAGTTTTTGTGTGCCCCAATGCGAAGCTGGATGCCGCATATAAGTTGTTCGACGAAAAGCCCATGCACGCTGATGTTGACCTTGTGGCCTTGCTCCGGCGAGACACTGGGCAGCCAATCATATCTACTGCCACTGGTCCTCGTCAGGTAACCAATCATGACCTTGGAGCTGAACTGCGACCACGACCATGGCCATCCTTTGTGTGCAGCCATGTATGTACCGTGTTGCAGCTGGATAAATTTAGGAGCCTCACGAAGATTGCTTCGGCTGGTATGCCCAGGCAACACTCAGTTGGATTTCTTACTGGAGATGATCTAGCATTGGATTGTCCAGTACAACCAGAGTCAATTTCGTCCAGGGGATTTTTGCAATATGAGCTGCTGCAGCTGTGGCCTCGGCCACATCAAAAAAATGTCAGGTATGGGGCTATACAGGAAGATAAACTACTGGAATTGCGTGTGGCATTAGTGGGCCTGAAGCCTTGGCTTGCTTGGAAATGCTTCTCTTTGGAAGAAAATTTTAGCTTGCCAAATTTTCTTACAGGAGCTCTGTGTGACACATCACCATGGAACCCAGGGGATAGCAAGATCAGGTTGTGGAATATCATGGTGATATCTCAGTGTGTTACACGTTATGAATTTTTGACATTGCCATGGGATCCTGGACAACGAGCGATTAATTTAACTGCATTAATCTATGCTCAAGGTATCCTTGCTAATTGTCCCAAGCAACTTCCGGTTCAGAATACCAACAATTCATGGTCCACTTCTTATGGGATTCCTCAGTTTGAGCATTTACAAGACACTGCAACCGTATTGCCGGAGCTATGTAGTGCTTGGTTTCAGTGGTCAATTTTTTCCTCGTATACATACTTGCAGCTCAATGATGGCTGTTCGTTAGAATCTGGGTTTGACTCCGGCATTACTAGAACTTTGGTGAGCACATTTTTGGTACTCACTCTTGGAAATGATACAGGCTATGATGCTAACAAGGCAGAATTCTTGCCGACTGTTCAAGTGCTCGGCTGGGACCTGATTAGTGGTTTCCATCATGAGAAGCAACGGGATCCTGGATATTCCTTGCTGACCGGCCATCTCGCATTACAGACATGATGGGTTCTATGCAGTACAATTTTCATCTGCCATTGCCTTTCTGTCTTCAATTTGTGCAGCAAATTAATGCAGATTTTGAAGCTCCTCTTTGCTGGGAACGACATAGACGGATATTTCAGCATGGTGTTGCACCCAGTTTGCCAAGGACGGATTTGCTGCGGGAGAACTTGAATGAGAACCCAAAGTACAGTATTCGTATTACATCTTGTGAGAGTGGATATAAGCTGCTTCACATATCACTCCTTTTGCGGATAAGGGCAGTATGCGTTTTTGTTTGTTGCTCTGATCAGTTTCAATGGAAGGTAGCCTGGCTAGTCTATCACCTGTCTAACCGCTGCCCAGTGGCACTAGTTCGGCTAGCAATGCCAGCAAACTATTTCACTTCAATTTGGATATATGCAGTTCACAAGGAAGTGCTGATCATAAGGTTATACTGCTGCAGTACAACAAACTCTGAAGGCATGCAGGCCAATCTGGCTACGAGTTGGACAGAAATTAAACCAAGGAGCCATTTTTGTATAGTACTAATCAGTGGGCTAAATCAGGAATTTCACCTTGAGAGTTTATGCAATCCAGGAGCTTCTTGGTATGGCATGTGTACCAATTTTCAGGCTGAGAAGATACAAAACTGGATGGTGTCCGTAATTGAGCTGTCAAGTGTTTATCTCACGCGACCATTGTTGATTCGTGAGTCTGATGCTAGTATAATGCTGGAAGGACTCCCTGGACCTAATCTTCACATGTCATTGAAGATACTTAATGCAGCTCATGGCGGCATCAGTTTGATTTACTTCATGGGTGACATTAAGTACAACTATGAGAAATTATCTGGTGCTCCTCTATACTGTTCAGAACAACTCCAGTGGGAAATTGCATGGCAATCTTTTGTTCCAGCCATTACCAGTCGTAAGTGCATAAGCTACATAGAGACTATTACTAGATCTTTCTATACCACATGGGCTCCCTTGCCATTTCTTCAGTTTATGTCTATTCTGGGGCATGTCAGTGATTGGTTTGGTAGCTTGCAACTTCAGAAGTTATGGAATCCAAGTTACACTTGGTCTGAATCAACCTGGCGTCTCCATCAATTGAGAAGGTTGCTGGGCCATATGAACACTTGGTTGGTCTGTATATATGGACAACAATCATACGATAGACCAGTTGGGCGGCCAAGACCTATTCAGGATTTGCAAATTAAACAAGGTGTTGGGGGCTCCATCTATCACCTTGTATCCCATAAGTATGATTGTCTAGTGCACAAGGAGAAAACTAGAACCAAGAATCAAGTGAGTCTGTCGGAGCTTTCAGAGCTCACCCTGTTTACCTCGGTGGGAAATGCAGAAGTGCAGGGCACCATGTTGTTTACGGATACATCGGTATATTGGCAATTTTTGAGGAAAGAGGAATTTGAGGGGAGTGGAATTTATTAAAGTGACGACATGACAGTACCACAATCAGCAAAAGGAATTCTAGGATCTGAACTTATGGGTTCCTACCAAGTGTCCCAGTTTCGTCGAACAGTGTTGGTTGGGCTGCAGTGGTCAACATACAGCTTATTTTCAGGCACAAGAAGTCTTTGGCAGCAGGAAAATGCACATCCCTGCCACATGATTTTGTTTGGTTCAATTGCAAACTCCAGGTCATGTGCAAGTTTTCCTGGCAGCAAGTACACAGTGGCTGATAATTTGTCGGCACATCCTGTTGGAGAGCTTGTTTCCTTGAAGTTAATTCAAGTTGGTTTTGTTCCCTTGCTTGGCAGTGACTCTCATAGTGGTCGTCACTTGGAACAGTTATGGGATCCTGGAGGCAACACTTCATCGTTTTGTCCTCCTCCATCATCGGAAGAAATTGCTAGCTACCAAGGTATAGTGATGGGTGGTTGGCATTCAGTGGACGCAATTGAGCTCCCGTCTAGTTGCGAGCCAGATCCTTTTCAAGGAGAGAGGCGTATTATGGTTCCCGCCTTCGTTGCCCACCACTACTGCCTCAACGCCTTCCTCGACAGGATTCACTTTGTCCACGCCTACTTCCAAGTTCACGTCTACACCGGCCATGACAACCTCAAGGACTACCTCGACTTCGACCAGGTCCTTGTCAACAAGGCCTACTACCTCAACGACGCCAGAGTCTTTGACCTTGATCGGTTCTACCTCGACACCTTCCTCGGGCAAGTCTGCATCGACCACGACTTCTACCTCGTTGAAGTCTCCCTTGACTACAGCTACCACCGCAACTACGACCAAGCCAAGCATCAAGTGCAATGGGATCCGGGCGGTTCTCGGTGGAGTCGGCTTGGGGTCAAGCCGAATTTCAAGGAGGGAGGAATGTCACGGGAACTATTTCCCCTAGTGCACCAGGAGAAGCCCAAGGCCTGCCCACAAGGCCCAAGTGGAGAATGACCTAGTATATATAGCTGCGTTCGTTTCTGAGGAGGGCATCGACGAACTGAACACTGGAACCGGCAGCCGCCGCTGGGCGTGCTCTCCCCTCCCACTCCCCGGCTCTAATCCCTGGATCCCCTTTCTTGCTGCTCCCCAATTACCTGTATCCTAAATTCAGTGCTACCTGAGAGTAATTCGACACTAGCTAGTGAGGTTCATGTCACTATGTGCGGGCGACTTCAACTTGGTATTGTTTCAAGCAGAACAACTAGGAGGTAACCCGACGAGCTTTGCTCAAATGGAGGGCTTTAGGGATAGCTTAGCCGGCATCGGCTTAGCAGACCTTGCCTTCAGTGGATACCCGTACACATGGGACAACAAAAGAGAGGCTGATGAGAACATTCAGGTATGGCTGGACAGGGGCACATGCAATGGTGATTTCCTGCAGCTATTCCCGGATATGTCTATTAAGCATGTTCTAATGGAGGAATCAGACCATGTGGCACTCATTATTTGGGTGCTAGACACCCCGGCCAGCAATGCAAAGAAGAAGAGGGCGTTCAGGTTCGAGGAGATGTGGACACGCCATGAGCTATATCATCTCATGGTTCAGGAAGCGTGGGAAAGAGCATGTGAGAACAGTTTCGGCCTGATCTGTGGGAAGCTTAACAAAGTCAAATACGACATGTAAAGATGGAGTCACTCGGTGTTAGGTTCTGTGCGCCGCGAGATCGCTCGCCTCCGGGACCAACTCCGGGATGCAAAAGAGAGAGCGCTGGGATCTGGATCCTCACTGGAGGTCCTTGACATTGAGACGCAGCTGCATGAAGTTGAGGCGCGGGAAGAAATCATGTACAAACAACCCGCTCAGCTGGAATCGCTCAAGGCCGGCGATCAAAACACGAGATATTTTCAAAACTGGGCCTCTCATCATACGAGGAAAAATATTGTCCGAGCTCTTCCGAGGGCAGATGGTACTAGATGCACTACCGACGATGAGATGAGGAAAATGGTGGCCGAATTCTATGCTCAGTTGTTCTCTTCAAAAGGTTCTGCCGAAGCTGACCGCATCCTTGCTCAAATCCAGCCATGCGTGACCGAGGATATGGATGAGAGGATTATTGCGAAGCTGACGGATGAAGTCATAGAGAAGGCGCTGTTCCATATGGGACCGATGAAAGCGCCAGGGCCGGACGGCCTCCCGGCCATGTTCTACCAATGGCACTGGTCATTGCTACAAAATGATGTGTGTAAAGCGGTGAGAGATTTTTTGAATGCAGTAGCAGCGCCAGCAAAGTTTAGTGATACGGTTCTGGTAATGATTTTAAAAGTTAACTC
The DNA here is from genome assembly GCA_039707655.1 of Elymus sibiricus. Lineage (NCBI taxonomy): Eukaryota > Viridiplantae > Streptophyta > Magnoliopsida > Poales > Poaceae > Elymus > Elymus sibiricus. The sequence continues at coordinate 3,617,192 of CM077674.1, read as the reverse complement.
AGTGGAGTTACTTTCTCAATTTTGACCGATCAGTTTATGTAATGTGCTTTACAAAATTGCGGCAAAGGTCCTTGCTAATAGATTGAAGGTCGTCCTGCCCATTATGATCTCAGAGGAGCAGAGTGCGTTCATTCCTGGTAGGCTGATTGTAGATAATGCCATGGCCGCGTATGAGTGTGTGCATGCTATTAGTTCAAGGAAGAGGAAGAAGCCTTTGTGCACTGTTAAACTAGATATTATGAAGGCCTACGACCGGGTTGGGTGGATCTTCCTGTTGGGGAACGTTGCATGGGAAACAAAAATTTTCCTACGCACACACAAGATCTATCCATGGTGATGAGCATCTACGAGAGGGAGAGTGAATCTACATACCCTTGTAGATCGCTAAGCGGAAGCGTTAAGAAACGCGGTTGATGTAGTCGAACGTCTCCGCGATCCAAATCGCAAGTCGTCCCTCGATCCAAGCACGATCTAGCGCCGAACGGACGGCACCTCCGCGTTCAACACACGTACGGCTTGATGACGATCTCCGCCTTCTTGATCCAGCAAGAGGGAGCGGAGAAGAAGAAGAGTTCCAGCAGCACGACGGCATGGTGATGTTGGTGAGGAACTATTTCAGCAGGTCTTCGCCTAAGCACTACTGAAATTATGACGTAGGAGGAACTAGAGGTTGCCGGCACACGGCTTGGGGCAATCTAATGTATCCCGTGTGCTAGCCCTGCCCCTCTATTTATATGTTGAGCCTTGGGGTCTAAACTTGGAGTAAAAGCCTCCTCCAGGTCGGTTTTGCCCGCACAAGGTCGGTTTGGCCCGCAGGGAAAGAGTCCAACTCGGATCCCTGTAGTACCGCGCACAAGCGGTAGTACCGCTTACGATAAGCGGTAGTACCGCCTGTAGCGGTAGTACCGCTTACGATAAGCGGTAGTACCGCCCGTAGCGGTAGTACCGCTTACGATAAGCGGTAGTACCGCCCCAGGCGCCAGCAAAACTTCCTTCTGCACTTTCCAATACCTCGTGGGCTTTACCTCTTTGGCTCATATAAAGTGTTGCTGCACCCGAACACTTCGGTAAACATCCGGAACCCCTTCCGGTGAATTCCGGAACCCTTCCGGAGATCCAAACACTATTATCACATATATCAATCTTTACCTCCGGACTCTTCCGGAGATCCTCGTCTTGTCCGGGATCTTATCCGGGATTCCGAACAACCTTCGGTCACCAACAAAATAACTCAACTATACTAATCGTCACCAAACGTTAAGTGTGTAGACCCTGCGGGTTCGAGAACTATGTAGACATGACCGAGACACCTCTACGATCAATAACCAATAGCGGGACCTGGATGCCCATATTGGCTCCTACATATTCTACGAAGATCTTTATCGGTCGAACCTCTATGTCAAGGATTCAGTTAATCCCGTATACTGTTCCCTTTGTTCTTCGGTATGTTACTTGCCCGAGATTCGATCGTCGGTATCTCTATACCTAGTTCAATCTCGTTACCGGAAAGTCTCTTTACTCGTTCCGTAATACAATATCTCGTGGCTAACACTTTAGTCACATTGCTTGCAAGGCTCATTGTGATGTTGTATTACCGAGTGGGCCCTGAGATACCTCTCCGTCATACGGAGTAACAAATCCCAGTCTTGATCCATGCCAACCCAACAGACATCCTCGGAGATACCTGTAGAGCACCTTTATAGTCACCCAGTTACGTTGCGACGTTTGATACACACAAGGTACTCCTCCGATGTCAGGAAGTTGCATGATCTCATGGTCATAGGAACAGATACTTGACATGCAGAAAACAATAGCAATAAACTGACACGATCATATGCTACGTTTATAGTTTGGGTCTTGTCCATCACATCATTCTCCTAATGATGTGATCCCGTTATAAAATGACATCTCATGTCTATGGCTAGGAAACCTTAACCATCTTTGATCAACGAGCTAGTTAACTAGAGGCTTACTAGGGACACAGTGTTGTCTATGTACCCACACATGTATTTAAGTTTCCAATCAATACAATTATAGCATGGATAATAAACGATTATCATGAACAAGGAAATATAATAATAACCAATTTATTATTGCCTCTAGGGCATATTTCCAACAGTCTCCCACTTGCACTAGAGTCAATAATCTAGTTCACATCACTATGTGATTTACATTGTAATGAATCGAACACCCATGCAGTTCTGGTGTTGTTCATGTTTAGCCCTTGGAAGAGGTTTAGTCATCGGATCTGCAACATTTAGATCCGTGTGTACTTTGCAAATATTTATGTCGTCCTCCTTGATGTAATCGCGGATGGAATTGAAACGTCGCTTTATGTGTCTGGTCCTCTTGTGAAATCTTGGTTCCTTGGCTAGAGCAATGGCACCAGTATTATCACAAAACAGAGTCATTGGGTTAAGCGCACTAGGCACTACTCCAAGATCTGTCATGAACTCCTTCATCCAGACACCTTCCTTCGCCGCCTCCGAGGCAGCGATGTACTCCGCCTCGCATGTAGAATCAGCTACCACGCTTTGCTTGGAACTGCACCAGCTAACCGCACCCCCATTAAGAATAAATACATATCCGGTTTGTGACTTAGAGTCATCCGGATCAGTGTCAAAGCTTGCATCGACGTAACCCTTTACGACGAGCTCTTGATCACCTCCATAAACGAGAAACATGTCCTTAGTCCTTTTCAGGTACTTCAGGATATTCTTGACCGCCGTCCAGTGTTCCATTCCTGGATCACTTTGAAACCTTCCGACCATACTTATGGCAAGGCTGACATCGGGTCTTGTGCACAGCATTACATACATGATAGAGCCTATGGCTGAAGCATAGGGGATGACACTCATCTTTTCTCTATCTTCTGCAGTCACTGGGCATTGAGTCTTACTCAACTTCACACCTTGCAAAACAGGCAAGAACCCCTTCTTGGACTGATCCATTTTGAACTTCTTCAAAATCTTATCAATGTATGTGCTTTGTGAAAGTCCTATTAAGCGTCTTGATCTATCTCTATAGATCTTGATGCCTAATATGAAAGCAGCTTCTCCTAGGTCCTTCATTTAAAAACTCTTGTTCAAATATTCCTTCACGCTTTCCAACATTTCTATATTGTTTCCAATCAGCAATATGTCATCCACATATAATATTAGAAACGCTATAGAGCTCCCACTCACTTTCTTGTAAATACAAGCTTCTCCGTAAACTTGTATAAACTCGAACGCTTTGATCACCTCATCAAAGCGAAGATTCCAACTCCGAGATGCTTGCACCAGTCCATAAATGGATCGCTGGAGTTTGCAAACTTTGTCAGCATTCTCTGGATCAACAAAACCTTCTGGTTGCATCATATACAACTCTTCCTTAAGGAAACCGTTAAGGAACGCTGTTTTGACATCCATCTGCCAAATTTCATAATCGAAAAAGGCAGCTATTGCTAACATGATTCTGACGGACTTAAGCATCGCTACTGGTGAGAAGGTCTCATCGTAGTCAACTCCTTGAACTTGTGAAAAACCCTTTGCCACAAGTCGAGCTTTATAGACGGTGACATTACCGTCCGCGTCCGTCTTCCTCTTAAAGATCCATTTGTTCTGAATGGCCTTACACCCTTCAGGTAATACTTCCAAAGTCCACACTTTGTTTTCATACATGGATCCCATCTCGGATTTCATGGCCTCTAACCACTTCTCAGAATCCGGGCCCATCATCGCTTCTCCATAGTTCGTAGGTTCATCGTCGTCCAACAACATGACTTCTAAGACAGGGTTGCCGTACCACTCAGGAGCAGTACGCGTCCTTGTCGACCTACGAGGTTCGATAGCAACTTGATCCAAAGCTTCATGATCATCATCATTAACTTCCTCTTCAGCTGATGTAGGCTCTACAGAAACATCTTTCTGTGCTGCACTACTCTCAGGTTGAAGTAAAGGTTCAACAACCTCATCAAGTTCTATCTTCCTCCCACTCAATTCTTTTGAGAGAAACTCTTTCTCAAGAAACGTTCCGTTTTTAGCGACAAACACTTTGCCTTCGGATCTGAGGTAGAAGGTATACCCAACTGTCTCTTTTGGGTTTCCTATGAAGACGCATTTCTCCGCTTTGGGTTCCAGCTTTTCAGGCTGAAGCTTTTTGACATAAGCATCACATCCCCAAACTTTAAGAAACGACAGCTTTGGCTTCTTGCCAAACCAAAGTTCATATGGCGTCGTCTCAACGGATTTCGATGGTGCCCTATTTAAAGTGAATGCAGCTGTCTCTAATGGATAACCCCAAAACGATAGTGGCAAATCGGCAAGAGACATCATAGATCGCACCATATCTAATAAGGTTCGATTACGACGTTCGGACACACCATTACGCTGTGGTGTTCCAGGCGGTGTCAGTTGTGAAACAATTCCACATTGTCTTAAGTGACTGCCAAACTCATAACTCAGATATTCTCCTCCTCGATCAGATCGTAGGAATTTAATCTTCTTGTTACGATGATTCTCAACTTCACTCTGAAATTGTTTGAACTTTTCAAATGTTTCAGACTTGTGTTTCATTAAGTAAATATACCCATATCTACTTAAGTCATCGGTGAAGGTGAGAAAGTAACGATAACCACCGCGCGCCTCAATGCTCATCGGACCGCACACATCAGTATGTATGATTTCCAATAAGTCACTTGCCCGTTCCATTGTTCCAGAGAACGGTGTTTTAGTCATCTTGCCCATGAGGCATGGCTCACATGTGTCAAGTGATTCAAAATCAAGTGACTCCAAAAGTCCATCAGCATGGAGCTTCCTCATGCGTTTTACGCCAATATGACCTAAACGGCAGTGCCACAAGAAAGTGGTATTATCATTATCAATTCTACATCTTTTGGCATCAATGTTATGAACATGTGTATCATTACTATCGAGATTCAATAAGAATAAACCCCTCACATCGGGTGCATGACCATAAAAGATATTACTCATATAAATAGAACAACCATTATTCTCTGATTTAAATGAGTAACCGTCTCGCAATAAACAAGATCCAGATATAATGTTCATGCTTAACGCAGGCACTAAATAACAATTATTCAGGTTCATCACTAATCCCGATGGTAATCGAAGAGCGAGCGTGCCGACGGCGATCACATCAACCTTGGAACCATTTCCCACGCGCATCGTCACTTCGTCCTTTGCCAGCCTCCGTCTATTCCGCAGTTCCTGTTTTGAGTTGCAAATATGAGCAACCGCACCGGTATCAAATACCCAGGCACTACAACGAGAGTTGGTAAGGTACACATCAATAACATGTATATCATATATACCTTGTTTGTTGTTGGCCGCCTTCTTGTCAGCCAAATACTTGGGGCAGTTCCGCTTCCAGTGTCCAGTTCCCTTGCAATGAAAACACACAGTTTCTGGTTTGGGTCCAGCCTTGGGTTTCTTCACGAGAGGAGCAACTGCTTTGCCACTCTTCTTGGAGTTACCCTTCTTACCCTTGCCATTTTTCTTGAAACTAGTGGTTTTATTGACCATCAACACTTGATGCTCCTTCTGAATTTCAGACTCAGCGACTTTCAGCATCGCAAACAGCTCGGCGACTGACTTGTTCATCCCGTGCATGTTATAGTTCAACACGAAGCTCTTGTAGCTAGGTGGCAATGATTGAAGAACTCTGTCAGTGATAGCCTCTGGCGGAAGGGGCATCCCCAATTCAGCCAGACGGGTGGAGTACCCAGACATTCTGAGTATGTGATCACTAACAGACCCGTTCTCCTCCATCTTGCAAGCATAGAACTTATCGGAGGTCTCATACCTCTCGATCCGGGCATTCTTCTGAAAGATAAACTTCAACTCCTGGAACATCTCATATGCTCCATGACGTTCAAAACGTCTTTGAAGTCCCGGTTCTAAGCCATACAACATTGCACATTGAACTATTGAGTAATCATCAGAATGAGCCTGCCAGGCGTTCACAACGTCTAGAGACTCAACTGGAGCGGGTGGATCACCAAGCGGTGCATCAAGGACATAAGCCTTCTGGGAAGCCGTAAGGATAATCCTTAGATTACGGGCCCAGTCCACAAAGTTACTTCCATCATCTTTCAACTTAGCTTTCTCTAGGAACGCATTAAAATTCAGGGGTGCTACTGCGCGAGCCATGATCTACAACATAAATATAGCAAAGACAACTTAGACTATTGTTCTAGATAATGAGTTTAGTTAATCATATTACTTAAAAACTCCCACTCAAATTGACATCCCTCCGGTCATTCGAGTGTAACATGATCCAAATCCACCAACTCAAGTCCGATCATCACGTGAGTTGAGGTGGTTTCAATGGTGAACATCTTCATGTTGATCATATCTACTATATGACTCATGTTCGACCTTTCGGTCTCTTGTGTTCCGAGGCCATGTCTGTACATGCTAGGCTCGTCAAGTTTAACCCGAGTGTTCCGCACGTGCAACATGGCTTACACCCGTTGTATGTGAACGTAGAGTCTATCACACCCGATCATCACGGCGTGTCTCGAAACGACGAACTTTCGCAACGGTGCACACTCGGGGAGAACACAATTTTATCTTGAAATTTAAGTGAGGGATCACCTTATAATGCTACCGTCGTCCTAAGCAAAATAAGATGCATAAAAGGATTAACATCACATGCAAATCATAAGTGACATGATATGGCCATGAACTTGTGCTTTTGATCTCCATCTCCAAAGCACCGGCATGATCTCCATCGTCACCGGCATGACACCATGATCTCCATCATCTTGATCTCCATCAACGTGTCGCCATGAGGTTGTCGCGCCGACTGTTGCTTCCACGACTATTGCTAACGTTTAGCGATAAAGTAAAGCATTACATAGCGCTTAATGATTGACACGCAGGTCATACAATAATTAAAGACAACTCTATGGCTCCTGCCAGTTGCCGTACTCATCGACATGCAAGTCGTGATATTCTATACAACACATGATCATCTCATACATCACATATATCTCATCATGTAATTGGCCATATCACATCACAACATACCCTGCAAAAACAAGTTAGACGTCCTCTAATTGTTGTTGCAAATTTTACGTGGCTGCTACGGGTTTGCAAGAACCGTTCTTACCTACGCAAAACCACAACGTGGTGTAGTGATTGCTTTTTGATCTTCTAAAAGAACCCTCTTCATTGAAATCGATTCAACTAAAGTGAGAGAGACAGACACCCGCTAGCCATCTTTATGCAACGAAGTTACATGTCAATTGAAGGAACCTGTCTCGCGTAAGTGTACGCGTAAAGTCGGTCCGGGCCGCTTCATCTCACAATACCGCCGAATCAAGTATCAACTAGTAACGGCAAGCAATATGTATACACCCACGCCCACAACACGTTTGTGTTCTACTCGAGATATCATCTACGCATAGACCTAGCTCAGATGCCACTGTTGGGGAACGTTGCATGGCAAACAAAAAATTTCCTACGCACACACAAGATCTATCCATGGTGATGAGCATCTACGAGAGGGAGAGTGAATCTACATACCCTTGTAGATCGCTAAGCGGAAGCGTTAAGAAACGCGGTTGATGTAGTCGAACGTCTCCGCGATCCAAATCGCAAGTCATCCCTCGATCCAAGCACGATCTAGCGCCGAACGGACGGCACCTCCGCGTTCAACACACGTACGGCTTGATGACGATCTCCGCCTTCTTGATCCAGCAAGAGGGAGCGGAGAAGAAGAAGAGTTCCAGCAACACGACGGCGTGGTGATGTTGGTGAGGAACTATTTCAGCAGGGCTTCGCCTAAGCACTACTGAAATTATGACGTAGGAGGAACTAGAGGTTGCCGGCACACGGCTTGGGGCAATCTAATGTATCCCGTGTGCTAGCCCTGCCCCTCTATTTATATGTTGAGCCTTGGGGTCTAAACTTGGAGTAAAAGCCTCCTCCAGGTCGGTTTTGCCCGCACAAGGTCGGTTTGGCCCGCAGGGAAAGAGTCCAACTCGGATCCCTGTAGTACCGCGCACAAGCGGTAGTACCGCTTACGATAAGCGGTAGTACCGCCTGTAGCGGTAGTACCGCTTACGATAAGCGGTAGTACCGCCCGTAGCGGTAGTACCGCTTACGATAAGCGGTAGTACCGCCCCAGGCGCCAGCAAAACTTCCTTCTGCACTTTCCAATACCTCGTGGGCTTTACCTCTTTGGCTCATATAAAGTGTTGCTGCACCCGAACACTTCGGTAAACATCCGGAACCCCTTCCGGTGAATTCCGGAACCCTTCCGGAGATCCAAACACTATTATCACATATATCAATCTTTACCTCCGGACTCTTCCGGAGATCCTCGTCTTGTCCGGGATCTTATCCGGGATTCCGAACAACCTTCGGTCACCAACAAAATAACTCAACTATACTAATCGTCACCAAACGTTAAGTGTGTAGACCCTGCGGGTTCGAGAACTATGTAGACATGACCGAGACACCTCTACGATCAATAACCAATAGCGGGACCTGGATGCCCATATTGGCTCCTACATATTCTACGAAGATCTTTATCGGTCGAACCTCTATGTCAAGGATTCAGTTAATCCCGTATACTGTTCCCTTTGTTCTTCGGTATGTTACTTGCCCGAGATTCGATCGTCGGTATCTCTATACCTAGTTCAATCTCGTTACCGGCAAGTCTCTTTACTCGTTCCGTAATACAAGATCTCGTGGCTAACACTTTAGTCACATTGCTTGCAAGGCTCATTGTGATGTTGTATTACCGAGTGTGCCCTGAGATACCTCTCCGTCATACGGAGTAACAAATCCCAGTCTTGATCCATGCCAACCCAACAGACATCCTCGGAGATACCTGTAGAGCACCTTTATAGTCACCCAGTTACGTTGCGACGTTTGATACACACAAGGTACTCCTCCGATGTCAGGAAGTTGCATGATCTCATGGTCATAGGAACAGATACTTGACATGCAGAAAACAATAGCAATAAACTGACACGATCATATGCTACGTTTATAGTTTGGGTCTTGTCCATCACATCATTCTCCTAATGATGTGATCCCGTTATCAAATGACATCTCATGTCTATGGCTAGGAAACCTTAACCATCTTTGATCAACTAGCTAGTTAACTAGAGGCTTACTAGGGACACAGTGTTGTCTATGTACCCACACATGTATTTAAGTTTCCAATCAATACAATTATAGCATCGATAATAAACGATTATCATGAACAAGGAAATATAATAATAACCAATTTATTATTGCCTCTAGGGCATATTTCCAACACTTCCTTGACCAGATGATGAGGGCACTGGGATTCTCGGATAGGTGGATCTCGATGATTATGACATGTGTTACTCCAGCCAGGTTTTGAGTCAAATTAAATGGGCGCTGCTCCAACGCTTTCACCCCATCGAGACGGCTCTGACAGGGAGACCCATTATCCCCCTATTTGTTTCTGTTTTGTGTTGAGGGTTTTTCGGCGCTGCTCAAGAATGCTCAGCGAGAAAGAGAGATTAAAGGTGTGTCCTTTGGGAGCACCAGCCCCCATGTGACCCATCTTGTATTTGCAGATGATAGTGTGGTATCTCTTGAAGCATGGGATGACAATTTTGTGACTCTAAAAACTATTCTCTCTGATTATGAGCTGGCCTCGGGGCAAAAGTTAAATCTCCAAAAGTCCTCAATATTTTTTGGGAAAGGAAGCAAACAGGAGGACAAAACGGTTCTAAAAATATTATTGGCATTGATTCCGAGGCGTTGAGTGAGCGATATCTGGGGCTCCCAACTATGGTGGGTAGGTCCAAAGAAGTAACGTTTAAACATGTTAGGGAATGCTCAAGCGGTAAAGTGGTTGGATGAAAAGGACAAGGGCTCTTGAAAGTGGGCAAGGAAGTGCTAGTCAAATCGGTGCTCCAAGCAACACCTACTTACACCATGAATTGTTTTCAACTCCCTAATAAAGCCGAACCTATCTTTGATCTCATTGGACTTCTGGTGGGGGGATGCAAGTGGTGAAAAGAAGATTCATTGGATAGCATGGGATAAGATGTGCACTAGGAAGCGGGAAGGAGGAATGGGTTTCCTTGATTTTGAAGCCTTCAACCAAGCACTCCTTGCTAAGCAGGCGTTGCAAATTTTGCAGGAGCCAAACTCCTTGTGCGCTCGAGTTTTGAAAGCCAAATACTTTAAAGATGGCGACTTGATGACAGCATCATGTCCCAAAGGGGCCTCATATACTTGGAGAAGTATCATTCATGGGCGTGACCTGCTAAAGGCAGGTTTAGTTTGTCGTATAAGGAATGGTCGTAGTGTGGAAATCTTGCATGAGTACTGGATCCCGAGGAAGAGCTGCCTCAAACCACTGGGTGCGAGGTTAGTTCCTGGCATAACCCGTGTTTGTGACCTGCTCAGCATGGATGGCACTGGTTGGGACCGATCGAAGCTTGAGCGTGTATTCCCTCCCAGCGAAGTGCAAGAAATAGTGCGGGTGGCGATTGGCAGGCCAGACATGGAAGATTTCAGGGCTTGGAATTTCACCAAAAACGGACATGTTTTTGCTTGGTCAGCGTATCATCTTCGTATGTCCCTAAACAAGGCTAAAGCGGGTAGGCCGGAGTCCTCTTCCGCAATTCAAGAGCACAAGGGCTGGCTCCCTTTGGGATACAGATGCACCGAACAAGGCCAAAGTTCATACCTGAAGACTCATGCGGAATGGGCTTGCTGTTGGATCCGAGCTACAACGCATGCGAATTAAACCAGGTATCTTTTGTGTTGCGTGTGGATGAGATGAGACGATTCTGCACAGGTTTTGGCATTGCCCGCATTTAGTACAATTCTGGAAGATCATGACTCAGAAAAAGGTGTTCCGGTGGAGATCCCACCGGCATCGGTCCGCTCCCAGAGTGAATTCCGGTGCTGGATGTTGGAATGGCTGGGCGAGGCGGGGGATATGGAGCGATCTGTGATGATCCAGGGATTGGATAGTATTTGGCTTGCACGAAACGATGCTAAGGATGGCCGCCGGATTGCTGACCCGAAGGAGATCGCTAGCAATGTTGCAAGCATGCTGGAAGAATGGCAGCGAGTACATGACGCTCAGAAGAAGCTACCACTTCCAACCTCGAAGGAAAAATGGCGACCACCTGAAGAAGGATGGATCAAAGCCAATGCTGACGATGCGACCCCGAGGGCTGAGGACAAGGGAGGAGGTGGAGTAATCCTGGGAGATCATCATGGCGTGTTCCGAGCTGGGACGTGACATTTTTTTCTCATCTATCTTGACCCCTGAAACCATGGAGATTCTAGCATGCCATAGTGCGGTGCATTTGGGAATTGACATCAATGAAAAAAATAGCGTGCTATGACAAAATAGCGCAGCCTTTAAAATCCGCCATAGCGAAGCTATATCACGCTATAGCGAACGATTGTACACTTATTTCATTTAGCGAGGCATTGCTCATGACGCTACGCGCTATTTTTTTCATTGATTGAGATGGACATTCCGAAGCTTGTCGTCGAGTTGGATTGCAAGACTAGTGATCATGCTGGTTGATGGAGCAAAGAAACTCTCCGCATGTGGACCACTCACTGAAGAGGTAAAGGAGCTGCTCAAAACATGCCAGGTGTAACACCCCTGTGTAATGAGCTACAGTGATCCATAATGATTATGCCAAGTCACCTTGATTTGCAATGCTTGATCACTGTGGATTCATATCTCATTTCAAATTCCATCACTGAATTCAAATTCAAATTGCAAGTGAAATTTAAAATTTCACAAACATGTCTGAAAAATAGTTCATGTTTTAGAAAATACTCCATAATAAATATTTGTTAAGAAAAACAACATCACTTCTTTGCTCAATCTGACTCTAACATCCAAAAACAGTACCAATTCAGCCCATTTAATCACTTTTCCATTTATGAAAAATTCAAACCCCTCCCAAACTTTTTGTGGCAGTGCAGAATATTGCAAAGTATTTATGTGGTCAATTCCCACATTTTACAAAATCCATTTTGATAGCTCAAAATATTGCAAAACCTTCTCTGTAAAAAGAAAACAGAAAAAGAAAGGAAAAAAGGAAGAAAACTCACTGTGCACTGGGCCTAAGTGCACAGTGCACCGGCCCAGCCCACCTACCTCTCTCCCTCCTCCTCCCGCCTCTCTCTCCTGTGCGTGTCGCCGCGCCCGTGGCCGCGCGCGCGCTCCGGTGAAACGGCGACACGGCGATGCTACAGACGCTGCGATGAGATAAGGACGGCGTCCCTCGACCTCATCGTCATCGACCCCAGCCACTCCTCCCCCTCTCTCCATCGCTCGCTCGCGACTCCCCACTTCGACCGAGCGCCGTCGTCGTCGCGCTGCTTCACCACCGCGGCCACCGTGCCCTCCTCGCCGCCTCTCCGTGTCAGACGAGACCGCCGTCGTCGACTACTTCCTCCCCTACCTCTCGCTCGAGCCGGGAGTGCCTCCATCGCTGGGATCGAGCTCATCTTCCTCTTCGGATCGCCGGCGCTTCTCCGCCGAATGCCACCGCCCTGCTGCTCCTAAGCTTTCATTGGGCCCCCTTGTGCCTCCCCGGTGAGCTCCGCTTCTTTCCCCTCTCTTTTCTTCGCGAACCCGAGCCCATAGCCTCTCTCGCCGTAGGAGCCGAAGCTCGCTGCCGTTGCCCTGCTCCACCGCCGCGGCCAGCGCTGTCGCAGCCCTTGCCCGAGCATGGCAACGTGCTCCAGGTGCTCCCAGCAGCCCAGCGAGCCCAACCGCACGAGCTGCCGTGCCCCGTAGCCGCGGTCCCGACCACGCCCGAACTCCGGCGCCCGCCCGCGAGCTCGCCGCCATCATTTTAGGCCGTTTCCAGCCGTGCCACCGCCCCAGTTCGACGCGGCTCGCTCCGCTCGTTCGAACGCGCCAAACCGCGCGTGAAACGGTGCCCCGTAGCGGTTTTCCGGCGAGGTCCCGCGCCCTCCGTCGCGTTTCGACGTCGCCGGCCTTTAAACACCGGCCGCCGCTGACGTGGCCGGCCTGGGGCCCACCCCTGGGTCACCGCCAGTGGGTCCCAGGGGCCCAGTTCACCGCGTTGACCCGGTCAACCGTGCTGACTGGGCAGCCGAGTCACTGACATGTGGGCCCCGCGCTTAATTAAACCTTTTTAAAAATAAACTTAATCTATTAACTAATTGTGGCACTGACAGATGGGGCCCACCTACTAATTAACCCCTTTTAGTTAATTTAAACACTGTTTAACTCTCTGTGTATGACATGTGGGGCCCTGGCACTATTCAAATGGATAGGGCCGGCCCAGTCAGCTGCTGAGTCAGCAGCTGGGCCCACCAGTCAGCCTCTGTTGACGGGGCAGTTGACCCAATCAACTGGCCCCACTGTCAGCCTCACAGCCCTCTGTTGTGTACACTGTTCTGTGTGCACTTAGCATTTTACTGTTCTGTATAATTCGAATTTAATAATTAAAATAATTCCAGAAATTCCAGAAAATGATTAAAACTTTGAAAAATCATAGAAATTAATCCGTAACTCGGATGAAAATAATTTATATATGAAAAATGATCAAAAAAATAAGACGAATCCGAATATGTGGTCAAAATGCTTGACCATCACTCCTATCTAGATGAACATGGAACCTTCCCCTCTGGATCCATATACTGATAATCACCTGGAGCCGGGAAAATATTCCCAGAAAATTCCCCGCTCCGTCTGAAACACTTAGTACTGCGTTAGGTCACACTTAGCACTGCGTTGGGTCACCCTTAGCTCCGCTTCTTTCCCCTCTCTTTTCTTCGCGAACCCGAGCCCGTAGCCTCTCTCGCCGTAAGAGCCGAAGCTCGCTGCCGTTGCCCTGCTCCGCCGCCACAGCCAGCGCTGTCGCAGCCCTTGCCCGAGCACGGCAACGTGCTCCAGGTGCTCCTAGGAGCCCAACGAGCCCAACGGCACGAGCTGTCGTGCCCCGTAGCCGCGGTCCCGACCACGCCCAAACTCCGGCGCTCGCCTGTGAGCTCACCGCCATCATTTTAGGCCGTTTCCAGCCGTGCCACCGCCCCAGTTGGACGCGGCTCGCTTCGCTCGTTCGAACGCACCAAACCGCGCGTGAAACGGTGCCCCGTAGCGGTTTTCCGGCGAGGTCCCGCGCCCTCTGCCGCGTTTCGACGGGCATTCTTTCACTCAAGCACACTACACAGTTCTACAAAATTCCACCTTGGTGGCTCGGTATATCGAGGAACACATGGATATTGTACGCTCCAAGAACCCGTAGCAGTCTGACCCCTGGATTAAACGTACATGGCGACTTTCGGCGGTTGGCTGCAAACGCATCTCATGAATAACACCACTGTTGGAGATGAGCTGTACTTGTTGGCCAAGTCACCATCTTCGACTATATTGACTTTCAAAGGGTACGAGATAAATGGGAATATATTTTACACGATCGCCCAAGATAAAAAGAGCACCAACCAAAACAGTGGTGTCCGCTTTGATGCAACAAACAACAATAGGAAAAAGGACATATATTATGGTTACATAGAGGAGATATGGGAACTTGACTATGGACGTTCTTTTAAGGTCCCTTTGTTTCGGTGCAAATGGGTCAATCTGACAGGACGTAGGGTAAAGGTAGACCCGCAGTACGGAATGACAACAGTGGATCTCAACAATCTTGGGTACACAGACGAACCATTCGTCCTAGCCAATGATGTGGCGCAGGTTTTCTATGTGAAGGACATGTCTACCAAACCGAGAAAAAGAAAAGATAAGGAAGCGAATACATCATACGATGAGCCAAAACGCCACATAGTTCTTTCAGGGAAAAGAAACATCGTGGGAGTGGAGGACAAGATAGACATGTCAGAAGATTATGAAAAGTTTGATGAAATTCCTCCCTTCACAGTGAAGACTGACCCAAGCATCCTGTTAAATGATGAAGATTCTCCATGGTTACGGCGCAATCATAAGCAAGGGACACACGCGAAGAAAAAGTTTTATACCCCAAGATCCCACTCTGGGATGTGACCGGCTCACCGACAGAATTGGTTTTGGCATACTTTGACCAAGCTAATTTGTTCTCCTTGATGCACCACTTGGCCTAGATGAATATTTAGACCATTTTAGCAGGTGTACCAAGTTTGAGCTCATTTGGACATGTTTAGCAAAGTAAAGTTGCTCAAACTAGAAAATGGACAGAGATGACAAGCTAGAATTTTCTTGAAATTTATGGTGAATATTTCCTTTGTAAATATTTCAAAAGCTTGAAATATCCAGAAAGGGTAATTGAGGGTTTTGACCAATATTTTGAACATGACCATGTGTTGAAACTCTTATATATGGACAAATTGAATCTGTCAAATAATTTCTTCAAAATGAAAATTAAAACTCCTCATGTTGACTAACAGAAACATAATATAATTTGGCAAAAGAATAACAAGAAAACATAAACTAAAATAATTAAAACAAAGGAAAAAGGTATAAAACTAAAACAGCTAAATAGAATCTGTTTTTGATTAAAACACCTATTTAAAATATCCTAAAAATTCCCAAATTGAACATACTGATAAAACACACTACTATTAAATAGCAGGAAAAATAATCACTCGAGAATCTATTTTTAAACTAAAGTTATTCACAAACTAGTGATTCACACAAATTTTAAAGAATTCAAATTTAAACTATTCAAATTTGAAAACTACTGGCACTAACAGAAAGCTTATAATTTTTGTGACCTAAAGCAAAAAGATTCACTCAAAAACTCTAAATATTCTAAGAGTTTTACCTAAAGTTTTCTACACAAAAAGAATCACTTTAAAAAGACACCTTTAGTCCCGGTTGCAACCACCAGCCGGGACTAAAGGTTCCTTCTCCTGCGCGGAATTTGGGCCTCCAAAAAGGACCTTTAGTCCCGGTTCGTGGCTGTTGCCGGGACTAAAGGTTGACCTTTAGTCCCGGTTTGTGGCTGGAGCCGGGACTAAAGGACCTTTAGTCCCGGTTCGTGGCTGGAGCCGGGACTAAAGGTCGCAGCTATTTAACTGGTGTCCCGGTGCCAGCCACCGCCCGGGAGAAGGAAACAGAACCACGCCGCCAGGCCGCTCGTCTTCAACCTCCGACCGCTGAGATCGCCTCCGCCGCCCCGTTCGCTCTGGTCCTCCTCCGAGCTCGCCGTCCGCACCGTTGGAATCGCCGTGAGCCTCTCCCTCGAACCCCCCTCTCTGTTTCCTTTGTCGCACGCCGTAGCCGTCGCACCACCTGCGCCCGAACCCGCCGACGACGCTCCGGTGACCATTTGGTCCCGGGTGCACGTCCAACGCGCTCGCCGCTCCGCGTAGATGCCCTAGGTTCCGCGCACGCAATGCCACGGCCACCGTAGCCTCGACCCCGAGCTCACCCGAGCTCCAGCAGCCGCCTGGGTCGACGCCGGTGATGTTTCCGGCCACCCCAGCTAGCCCCGCTTGTCCCGTTGGATGTGCACGGGCCTGGGCTTCACGTAGATGGCCTCGGCCGTCCATTTGGACGCCGGAGGGCGATTCCCGCAGCTCGCCGCCGCGTCTGCCCCCGCCAGCGTCAAGTCGTCGGTGGGTTTGACCCCTTTTGACCGGGGGTTTGACCACCCCGGGTCGCTGACATGTGGGCCCTACCCCGGCTAATCTTTAGTTTAGGTTTAGTTTAACCCTAATTAACTTAGTTAGTGACCGAGTCACTGACCAGTGGGCCCCACTGGTCAGATTTGACCAGGGGCAGTCCAGTTGACCTGCTGACGCAGTGATGACCTCACGCTGACATCATAATCCTATTCTGGCGAAATTATATTTCAGAAATGATTTATAAATTCCAGAAAATTGTTTAAACTTCAAAAATTCATAGAAAATTAACCGTAGCTCAGAATGAAATAATTTATATATGAAAAATTATCAGAAAAATTCAAGGAATCCATCTGTAAAATTTTCATGCATGAAAAACCAACTTATACTTGCTGTATAAGTGAAAACATCTAAATGGCATTTAAAATGCTTAAATTGGAGTTTGCATTTGAACCCTTGGTTCAAATGGACTTCATTGCACTTGTTGCTAGTTGCATTAGCACAATCCACAGCATCATATTATATGGAGTTTGAAATTTGAATAAGACAATTTGAATAAATGGCATTTGAAATGCCTTATGTGGAGTTTGAATAAGACAATATCATACCTCGCACCCAGCCGCCTACCTCCCTGGATTGCTGTGTATTGATTGCATCTCCGGTATTGTTCTTCTCGATACTATGATTCAGTTTTTGCTTATTGAATGCATTCTAATTGTTTTATCTTTCTTCTGGATTAGTTAAGCTATGGACGATAGCGGCAGAGACCATGAAGAGGATATCATCTTCGACATGATACGCTCCTCCAAAAACCAAGAGAATGAACCAGATGACGGCTCACAATTTCTGAACGACTCCGGTGAGGGACTTGAGGAAGAACCAAGAGACGAAGGGCAAACAAACAATGATGGCGAAGAAAATGTTAGACAATTAACAAAGTCCGGCGAGGTATATATATATTAGGCCTCTGGTGATCATTAGATGTATTAATTGATTTGTATATATATATTAACGAATCTTTCTTCTTTTAGCCCTCCGGATCGAGCAAATCTTCTTGAAGGGTACGAGGCCGGGCCAAAAAGTTGGGCGATGGCATAAAGTACAACATCGATGAAGTCGCAGAAGATGGCGAACCGATTGCTCCTGTACAGAATGCCCGTACATTTATAAATCAATGCGGAGTTATTGTTAGGGACAAGATCCCGATCACCATTCGAGAATGGAATAAGCCAAAGGAAGATCGAGGAGTTAGTTATGTCGACGAAAGATCGAAAAAAATTCTTTGGGATACGCTCATGTCACATTTCAACCTACCAGAGGGTTTCACAGATGGACAACGGTTGAAAGTCAAGCAGTTTGCTATTAAGAAGATGGCCACATAATTCCAGACCTGGAAGAAAAGATTATACAGCGACTACATCAAGGCAGAAAGGAAGACTTCAGAATTCACTGGAGCACTAGAGAAGATAAAAGATCACTGGGACGTATTTGTGAAGTACAAGGAATCGGATGAAGCTAAGGAAAGGTCGAGAAAAAATAAGATAAATGATGCGAAAAAAGAGTATCATCATGTTCTGGGGACAGGTGGCTACAAGAGAGGCGTGCCTAAGTGGGAAGCAGCTGAGGCCAAGATGCTTGCTGAAGGGGTCATTCCAAAAACAGTGGATTGGCCCGAGAGGTCCAGGAATTGGTTTTATGCGCATGGGGGAAAGTTGGGCCCAGCGACAGGGGAGATTATTGAAAAGGCAGATCTTAAAACAGCCTCGGACGCTTTACTTGAAGCAATAGAAGATGCTCGAAAGGGGTTGTTCCAGCCCGAGAGAGAGAACGACGAGCTTACACGCGCCCTCGGGAATCCTGAACACGGAGGACGAACACGAGGCAAAGGCGTTGTTCCGTGGGTTCAGGGGTTTTCAGAGTGGAACGACACTTATAGAAGCCGTCAGAGAAAAAAGAAGCAGGATGCAGACCGGCTTCAGAAGGTAGAAACAAAGAACGCGGAGATGGAACGCATGTTAATGCGGCAGCAGGAGCAGATCGACACAATTAGCCAGCAAAGGGCGTCTCCGCGGCAGGAGCAAGCAGATCCAACATTGGATAGTACCGTCCCATCTATGCGGAAAAGCAGCGTGGGTTCCACGGGGGTCCGGGCCGATGATGCACTGCTGGCTCGCTACCCCGTGGATGATATCAAAGAGAGGACAAATTGTGAGCTACACCAGAAAATGAAGAACATATCCATGAAGGTGGCGGTGGGCTTTGCTTTACCGAATGCACCTGAAGCTACCATCCATGGCAATCCGATTCCAGCTGGCTATGCTCGTGTCGGGGTGGATGAAGTTCTGCCGGGATATGACTCACTAGAGCTTGACATTCCTGGAGGTGAAGGGGAGCAGACACTGGGAGAAGTCATACATGGTGTCATCGTATGGAGAAAGGAATGCATCGTGTTTCCAAACTCGGCGCCAAGGCCACCGACTCCTCTGAGTAGCAATACACCTCTAAGTCCACCCCACCTCGAGAGGGAGCCCAGTGTGAGTCCATATCGATCTCCGCCGCGTCAGCCGACTCCACCCCCTGTTTTCCAGCAGGGCCAAAAGCGGAAGACAGCTGCAAAGTGAAGTCCCATTTTGCACCGAAACCGCCCCCGCCGCCAAAGGAGATAATACCTACGAAAACCGTAGAGCACTTTGTGGAATTTCTTGAGCGACCCCCGGCACATGTGGAGAATAGGCCATCAGACTATGACCGCTCTATTAGGAAGTCATATGAGAAACAAATGCAGCAGTCGAGACGTAGAAGTAGTAATAAAAGCGGGAAAACAGTTCCCCAGCTCGGAGAACAGGCAATGCAATTGATCCCCCCGCTCAAGGTGATTACCGATAAGGTAACCGACGCTGCTAGAGACTTTGGTATCAGTGTTGATCAACTCCTAGGCATCGAGGAATTCCCCATGGCTGATGTAGCATGGCAATATGTCCCAGGGAAAACTCTGGTCAGACCTGAGCAGGTCCCGCATCTATCAACACAAATGCGAAGATTGCATGAGTGGTACATGAAAGAAGTAAAGAACGGGCAAGAGATGCTCATAGTGAAATTCAAGGAAGAGCATTACTTCTATGAAAACGAGCTATGCATTGAGTTTCCAGAAATTTTTCAGTTATACAATCAAGACGCACTCGACAAATCTATCGTCAGTTGCTATTGTCTGTAAGTGATTTCTTTCTGTAATTTACGTCTCTATCTCAACTCGTTCATTGCCTGTAATTATCCTCACTATATTCTTTTGTACGCTATTATGCAGAATGAAGATTCTCGAATGCAAAAGAGATGGAATCTATGGAATTGGGTTCGTTGACCCATATATCATTAATGAAAAATTGATACAAGACCACCCCCAAGACTTAGAGGAAAACTTGCTAAGATTTATGAAGGCACAAAATACCAGAACAGACATACTATTTCCTTACAATTTCAAGTGAGTGTTACTATCTTGTACTACAAATTCTATTTTGCTTACTCGATGTTAAGTGTAGTTGATGAGTTATGCATGCCTGCTTATATAAACGTGCGCAGTTTCCACTGGATCCTGCTAATCATTAAAGTTGACGCTGGAATTGTTGAAGCCCTGGACTCACTAGGTAAAGACCCTCGAGAATACACCAGCGTGTTTTGGATGCTCGACAGGTAATTTCAATCATTATCGCACTATATCGGCCTCTTTCGTTCGATCATTTCCTGATATCAAGTAATTAATAACTCCTTTATTCATTTTCTTTGATGGGCAGGGTTTGGAAACGGTTCATCAAAGATGTTGTCGGTGAATGGAAACCGGAGTTGCGTTGGTGACGGCCCAAGGTAATTAAGTAGTACTAGCTAGGTCCGCGCATCTCTTTAATTCTAGTTTCAATACCATTATCATGCTTGATTATTATCTGATTGAATTCTATTCTCGCAAAGTGCATGAGGCAGAAACAGGGGACTAATTTATGTGCATACTACGTTTGCGAGAACATTCGCATGATGACCGAATGACGCAGAGATGTAAGACAAGTTCAGGTACGTAAACACTATTCACAATTATTTGATGATGATCTAATATATATACACACAAGTAATATATTCATATTGACCTCCTTCTTTAAAGATGAAAGAGATGCGGGAGAAGCTCCTACCAGAGAACCGCATACGAGCAATTCAAGAGGAAATTGCGGAATTTATGCTTACGAAGGTCATATCTGAAAGCGGAGAATACCATTGCCGCTAATGCCTGCATGTAATGATCTTCAAATTGTAGGAGAAATTGTATATACCAAATTGTATATATATGTGTATGGTCATACGAGAAATTATATGATATATGTATGGTCGTACGAGAAATTTTATTATATATGCATAACGTGTATAGTATGTAGTAGCGTAAAATATGTTTGAAATGAAAAAGAATTGAATGAAAAACACAAAATGAAAAGGAAAAATAAACCATAAACCCTAAACCCTAAAATCCTAAATCCTTAGTCCCGGTTGGTGTCACCAACCGGGACTAAAAGTCCTCCAGCCCCCGGCGCTAGCTCGCGGCCACGTGGAGGCCACGTGGATGGACTTTAGTCCCGGGTTGTGGTCAAACGGGACTAAAGGATGGGCGCCTTTAGTTCCGATTTCGTTGTCCCGGTTGGCGATTCGGGACAAAAGACCGTTGCCAACCGGGACTAAAGCCCCGTTTTCCACTAGTGATTTGTTAGTCATGCATTTACTCCACGCTGCGGCAGGGTGTGCACGTCAAGTTGTGATCACGTACAGAGTGCAAAGCTGGTCAGTAGAGTTAGTTAGTTAGTTGAGTTGAAGTCAGTAGAGAATGGATGCATGTGCGGGCGTCCATCAGGTTAGTAGCATGCACGGACCGAGTAATCAGGGGATAAGTGTGACGCCGGCTGAATCGTGTGGGTGTGGCCGTGTCAAAGAGGTTGTTACTCGTGGCCTTGCTACCGGCTAGTGGAGAGCAAATAGCGGATCAGGCAGTAGTACGTGTGTGTGTCTGTATTAAAGGACTTGTAACTGATTGCATGATGAGGAGTTAATTGCACGGAGGTATCACAATTGGGGCATTGCGTGCAGATTGGTATCATTTTTCGTAATTTTACATGTCAGTATCATGTTTGGGGCAGTCTGTTACAAAATAGACTAAACCACGTATAAAAGTGTATTGACGGTGTATCTGACCGTTGGGGCCCGCTTGTCAGGTGCTGACGTGGCATGTTCTTTTGCAAAAAAGAACTTCACTTTTTATTTAATCCCGCATCCATCCCTTCTTAGCCGAAAAAAGGGCCTGCCAGAACGAAAATAAAGACGAAACTTATACACGCGCGCGCGAGGCGAGGATTCGAACCCGCGACCGAACGTTCGAAGCGTGCCGTCGCTGCCACTGCGCTACAGTAACCATTGCTTCACATGGCACACGTACAGCCTTTTATACGTTCAACCTTTTCGTTTTTTTTCGTATATTTTTTTTTTTTCGTGTCTCTTTTGGCTTTTCTCAGGTTTTGGGTATTCTTCGGGCCATACGCAGTGTGCGTATCGTATATAGAAAAAATTATACACATATATATACATCGTATATTAAAAAATGTTCAATATATATATACGATGAACGTTTTTATAATAGAAAAAAGTTCATCGTATATTTTAAAAATGTTCATCTTATATTTAAATAAGATCATTGTATAGTAAAAAAATTCAATATATATATAGAACAATGTGATGAACATTTTATTTAAGTACGATACGCTTTTCTAATATACGATGAACTTTTCAATATATGATGCAATGAACATCTTTTTAATTATATGATGCGATGAACATTTGTTTAATATCATATAACCTTTTTAGTATCATATAACATTTTTTTTGTGGGGTAGTATCGTATAATATTTAATACGAAATTTTTAATATACACATTTTTTGTAATATACGGTGAACTTTTTTGTAAATAGGGAAACACAAACAAACATATATGTTCAAACATACTTGTTTGCCAAAAAAATTAATATACACATTTTTTGTAATATACGGTGAACTTTTTATTTAATATACATATATGTTTTTATAAACTTTAGACACGTCCTAGCCTTTTATACTAATAGCAACTACCACTCCTCTTGATACTAAAATGTTAATTGTAAATTTAAAAATTGTTGACAGTATTGAAAAAGGGTCCTACGTATATTATACAATTTTGTGTGCTGTTATGAATCTAAGAAAAAAGGGTCCTACATATTGTATTATATAATATACAGTATACATATTATATAATTATACAATATACAGTATACATATTTTTTTCAATATACTATAAGTTTTTCAATATACGTATTGTATTATATAATTATAGTCACTGCCCATAATGTTGGCAATATACATATTGTATATTATTTGTAGAAATACACATTGTATATTGTATATTAGACAATTGTACAATATATACTCGGTGACTATAATTTTTGAATAGTACGCAGTGACTATAATTTCTGTATGCAGTATATTATATAATTATAGTCACCGCCCATAATGTGTATAATTTTTCAATATACGATACGCACACTGCATACGGCCAAAAGAATACCTAAGATCTGAAAAAGGAAAAAAATCCAAAAAAAAGACATATACAAAAAAAACGGAACAGTCAAAAAGGCTATGACATGTCAATAGTAGTAGTATAAAAGAGTGTGTGCCAGCCACTTGAACGAAGGGACGTAGTGCCGCAGTGGTCAGTGCACGTCCGCTTCGAACCACCTGTCTCGGGTTCGAATCCTCATCACGCGCGCGCGAATAATTTTCGGCGGTTTATTTTTTCTTCGGTTAAGAAGGGATGGATGCGTGATTAAATAAAAAGTGAAGGTCTTTTTTGCAAAAAAACATGCCGCGTCAGCACCTGCCAGCCGGGCCCCAACGGCCAAATAAACTGTTATACGCGGTTTAGACTATTTTGTAATAGACTGCCCCAAACATGATACTGACATGTAAAAATTACGTAAAGTGATACCAATCCACACGCTATGCCCCAATTGTGATACCTTCGTGCAATTAACTCCATGATGAGAGAACAAGAGAAAAAGGCAGTGTGTGCGTGCCACAAAAAAGTCTCTGCGTGTTCTTCTTTCCTCTTGTGCATGAGTCTTCTTCTTCCTCCTGGGCTGTTCCAACAACGTGCGCCCATGGGCAGGAGGGTGGAGCTGACGCTATGTGTTCACGCTGACGCTGCCGTCGGCGTCGGCCATGTACTGGGCGTACGGTGATGAGCTGCTGGCGCATGCCAACGCCTTCTGGCTGCTGCCTAAGACGGTGTGGCGCGACGCGGCGGTGATCCTCATGCTCATCCACCAGTTCATCACCTTCGGCTTATCCTAGGCGCCGACGCACACCGCTGTATCACTTACCGCAATGGCTCGCCGTCGCTGGTCCGCGCGCCACCGCTAGGGCTGACGCGACCAGCCGCACGCCACCACCCATCCCCTCCTCCACCTCACACGGCCAGCCGGGATCCAGGGCAGCACCTTGGTCAATTTGCAACGCCACAGGGAAATCGACCTGGCGAGCTACCACCCGAGTCGCTGCGGACCCCCAGCCTTCGCCACCATGGTCGCCCTGGCCGAGCTACCGGCCTACCAGCAGAGTCGCTGCAGACCCGCGGCCTCTCTCCTCCTCCTGCACCCTCCCTCCCTCTCTCCGTACTCCGAGCCGCTCCGTGAGCTTCCTCCCGCCCGCGATGCAAGGGAGCCCTTCTGCAAAACACGATTTTGCGAAATTCCTCGCAGCCGGCGGGATTCCGGCGCCGGCAAGGGTCGCCGGAGGTGCGGGGGTGGTTGGGGGTTCCATTTTCTTGGTAACCGGGGCGGCGGACGGCCGGCGGCGGTGGCATGGTCGGACGGGAGTGGAGCGTCTCCCATGTTTATCCTGAGAGTGGCTGTCGTTGGGCTAAAAATAGGCAGAACAGCTGCCTTTTAAGGGATGAAAAGCTGTATTTTTTTAGGGAAATACGGTTTGAAGGATCTGCTAGATAGGGCTTAATTCCTCAAACCAATTTTTTTAAGGAAAACACTTCTTTTCCGCCGGCTGATCCTTCCACTTTCCCGAGGGCTGTGTTGGCTTTTGAGGCAGGCTCCGTCTTTTATGCTCGTGCGTGCGCGCATTATTATTATTTTTGAATAAAAGGGGTTCCCCCCTGCCCCATTTTTATTAAAATGAAGCAAAGCAAACAACAGATCAGTATCCTACAGGGTAGCAGCCCTCATCACCAAAGTCTACGGCTAGAGGCCCTACCGAAACAAACGATAACTCGAAAGCAACCTAGCTGAGAGCAGAAGTTCCCTCAGTTACAGCATTACAATCTCCTATTTTTACTCAAATCTTACAGTACAGAACCAAAAATGAAAACTCAACGCTGTTTAGCCGACCACCAGATATCGAAGATGCGGATTAGGGAGCTCAGTGTCAGTTCATCCTGGTTCCTCCCTTCATGTCCAGGCAATCCGAAGCAGCTCCCCACGCCGTTTGTCCAGCAACAGGATGCAACGCTGCAGCAAGACCACCTGCGCATCGGTGCAAAGCACCTTCCATTGCTGTAAGTAGTAGCTTGTTTTGGCAAGGATGCATTTCACACTTCGCCACGTGCGCCCCTGAAAACAAAACTCGTTTCTCAGTTTCCAGATGCTCCACAAGGAGGCAGCAGTCACTAAGTTCAGTACAACATTTTTCTTAGACGATTGCCAAAAGGCAGAAATATCACCAAAACCAGAAATCTTATCAATCGAAAAACATTCTGAAATAAAATCCCACACATTTTCTGCCACCACACAGTCAAACAGCAGATGCCGGACAGATTCATTTTCGGAACAAAACAGACAGGTAGGGTCGTCCACTTGTCTTCTTTTAGCTAAATTATCCCTGGTAAGCACCTTGTTGTAAACACATAACCAGAGGAAGACATGAATCTTTTGAGGACAAATAACTTTCCACATTTTAGTACTAATAGCAGAATCTATCCCCCCAAAATTAATTTGTTTATAGAAAGACCTCACAGAGTAAATACCATTTGGTTCTAGTGTCCAGATTGGAGTATCTTTTTCATCATGTAAAGGGAATTGCCCAATCAGATACACAAGTTGATCCAGCGGTCCATGCCCACCTGATCAACACATCGCCTAAATGACAGTTTTAAGTTACTACCATCCCAAACCTGGGCAACAGTACAATCAGTTTGATTGCAGATACTAAAAAGATCCCAGAACTGGACTTTTAGGGAACAATCCCCCGCCCAAATATCGTGCCAGAAATTAATGAGCTCCCCATTACCCACCTTCCATTTGTTGAAGGTTTTTGTCGCTGATAAGGCCCAGGTGACACTCTTCCAGAAGGTAGAGCCCACCCCATTCCTGGACCAAAGAATATTGGGGGAATTTACATTGTACTTATATGAAATAATTTTCTTCCAATCTCTATCATGTGAGTCAAGGAATCCTTTTCCCCAAGATGCCAACAGGGCCATGTTGAATTCCCTTAAGTTAGGAATCCCCAGGCCTCCAAATTCTTTTTTTCGGGAAACCAAGCCCCAATTAGCCAAATGGTACTTGTGTTGATCTCCCAAATTTCCCCAAAAAAAGTGAGCCATTTGAGAGTTAATGGCATTGATAGCCCATTTAGGAAACTTGATCATGGCCATAAGGTATGCAGGTATACTTACCACACAAGCACACAACAAGATCATCTTACCCCTATAAGTAAGAAACCTACCCAGCCAGCCAGCAATATTTTTGATAATCCTGTCTGTGATAGGTTGTAGGTCCTCCCTCCTTAATTTATCAAAGTGCAGAGGCACTCCAAGGTATTTAATAGGGAACGAGCCCAATTTGCAACAGAAAATCTGTGCAAATTCCTTAGCTATATCTTCTTCAGTATTAATGGTCATAAGATCACTCTTATCAAAATTGATTTTCATACCTGATAAGTTTTCAAAACAAGATAAGAGCCACTTAAAATTTCTAGCTTTGTCCACTGAGTTTTCTACAAATAAGATGGTGTCGTCAGCATATTGCAAACTCACCACACCCTCTGGAATTACCTGAGGCAGAAGCCCCGAAATTAGATCTTGAGAAGCAGCTTCTTACAGCATTTTTGTGAAAACATCAGCTACAAGGTTAAACAGCAGGGGAGAGGACGGGTCCCCTTGCTTGAGGCCTTTCCCCCCAACAAAGTGGGGACCAGTGGTGTCATTATGCAGCAGTACTGCTACCAACCTAGCTAATTTCAAAAAAAAAAATACTATGCAGCAGTACTGCGTTCTCCCCTGGCTGTGCCCCGCTGCATGCCACTGACACTATAGCTAGTACGTCCTAGCTAATGTCCTCAACAAGACACCAATGCTCTTTTTGTCTTTTTAACTCGCAAAAAAGGCACACAATAAACACTCTTAGGAAATCCATCTAAAGCCGCTCTTGCACCCATGTTGCGGTGGTGCCGTCGTGCCGCTCGTTGATGTTGGAGGATGCCGCCATGCTACGGACCCATCTTGCGGCGGCCCTGTTGTGCCGCTCTCTAACGTTGTGGAGGTTGCCGCCATGCTGCACACCCATGTTGCAGCAGCCCCGTTGTGCCGCTCGCTAACTTTGTGGAGGCTGCCGCCATGCTGCAAACCCTGTTGTGGTGGCCACGTCGTGCCGCTCGCAGACGTTGTGGAGGACGCCACCATGCTGCAAACCCATGTTGCAGATGCGTCGTTGTGCCGCTCGCAGATGTTGTGAAGGATGCCACAATACTGCAAACCCATGTTGCGGAGGTGTCGTTGTGCCGCTCCCTGACGTTCTGGAGGATATCGCAATGCTGCAAATGTTGCAGAGGTATCGTCATGCCACTCGCGGATGTTGTGGAGGACGCCAGCAAATGGCTTCGCAATGTTCTTCGTGTTGCAAAGGAGCGACACAATATCGACTACAACCGTCGTCGGTCGTGCTAGCTAAGGAGTGACGCAATATGCCATGTTGCAAGGTCTTCGCAACATGCGTCATATTGTAAGGAGCGTCGCAACATGCGTCATGCTGCAAGGGGAGCCGCGACACTGGGTCGCTTGTTCATAGCCATGTTGCGCTCGCCGGTTGCAACATGATTCATGTTGCGCTCGAGAAAAAGGTTGTCGACCACCCTGTCGTTTGCAACATGGGTCTTGTTGCGCTTGCCGGTTGCAACATGACCCATGTTGCTCTCGGGGAAAGGCCGTCCACCCCCCTATTATCTGACCCCGTTTGTAACATGACTCATGTTGCACTCATCGGTTGCAACATAACCATTATTGCGCTTGGGAGAAACATTCAAATGTTGCGTGTGTGAGGGAGTTGCGTTGCGGGTCTCTTAGATTTGATGACTGGAGCACCCAGTTATCAGTCGGTTGTTTGCGAGTATTTCCCTATTTTCTTTTTTGCTGGAAACCGACCTCGTGACGCTGCAAGGCCATTTGCCATTTGCTGCGAGTCAGATACATGATGTTGCAAACCGGCATGCGCCTCTGATACAAACCGGATGCACATCGCTGCAAGGCCAAACGACCGTTATTTCCGGTGACACACACGCTACGAGGTTAGCCGCCACTGATATGAGCGACCACGCGACGCTGCAAACCGGCGAAAAACTGAGAGACGCTGCAAGGTTAGGTGCTGCATCTGCAAAGCTGGAACGCTCTGCTTCAAAGCCCAATCATTCGTTGCCGCGAACCAGGCCGGCGACCGTATCTTACGGATTTTTTTTTTGCGTTTTGAAGCATATATTTCAGTGTTGCAATGATTTACCAGACGGTTATTGGCCGAGTCACACAACAAAATTTTACAACGACCAGCAAATGGATTTAATTTTGTGCTTTTGTTTGCACATTCACGTTCTGTGCCTTTTGTGCTTTGCTTGCATGCTAGTAGGAGCAAACACAGCCCCGCGAAAAAAAATATAGGAGCAAGCGCAGTATATCTATCTATTTGTAACTGAACTACGAGACGTCAGATCTGGTCAGATCAAACGGTGGTCGAGGCGGCTTAATTTTGGCTGTTATTAGCCGATTGATCAGTAGCAGCCGCTTTTTGTAACGGAAATATACAGTTTAGGGGATCTGCTAGAGATGCTTTAAGCAAGTACCTTATGTCTGCATTCTAGATTTTTTTTTGTAACTAGCATAGTATTTAGAGCAAATTCGAAAACTAGCAGGCCTAACACGTATATTGCAAAAATAGCACCCCGTCGGTCAACAGTAGGCCGAAAAGATAGTTTTCGGTCTACCGTAGGCCGAAAAGGCCTCTTCGGTCAACTGTCGGCCGAAAACCTGCATTTCTGGGCCGAAGAGTACTTTTCTGCCAACCGTCGACCGAAAAGTACTTTTCTGCCAACCGTTGACCAAAGAGTCCCTCTTCAGCCACCACCTGCTATCCTGTTTTAGAAAATTCATATCAATTAGGATTTTTAGTATTTTAATTTGATTCTTTTTGCATTAGATTAGAAATTTTATGAAGTTTCTGTAGATATCAAGTTTGACTAGATTTGAAAGTTTAAATTTGAATTTTCATGAATTTGCTCAAATCACTAGATTTGCCTATAATTTGAGCTAGGATTATTTTTTGTAGATGATTCTTCTTGGTACTGGTTCTTTCTGATTTTATTTATCACTAGTAATTAATTGGCGAATTTTAGGATTAATTCCCGCCTGCCCTTCTTTCCCGCCCTTCTCTCCCGCCCTTCTTTCCCGCCCTTCTTTCCCGCCCTTCTTTCCCGAATTTTTTTGCACAAATAGTACATATTTTTGAACAAATTGGGAAAATAAGATCAAAACATTACAAATTGCAAAACTAGCACACGGTCGTCGTACTGTTCCCGCCCTTCTTTCCCGCCATTCTCGTTCCCGCCCTTCTTTCCCGCCCTTCTCTCCCGCCCTTCTTTCCCGCCGTTCTTTCCCGCCAGTTTCGTTCCCGCCCTTCTTTCCCGCCATTATCGTTCCCGCCCTTCTCTCCTGCCCTTATTTCCCGCCATTCTCTCCCGCCATCTTCTCTTCTGACCCTATAAAACCCCCTCCGCAGCAAGGTGGGTGAGCAGGCAAGTGTAGTGTTATTTTGGTCACCGTTTGTTTGCAGGTAATGGCTTGCCCCTTTTGCCGAGCTCCAGGTGGCCCTTGTTCTTCCTTTGATTCTAGTGAGTCTGTCTTCACTGTGGTGTTGGATCGTCGCTGTTCAAGGCGTGTTGTAAGATTCTATATCTTGTTTATCTGATTGTGGCATATGGTTCATGTTGTTTAGGTTGGAATGTATTCTAATGCCTTTGTTTATATGATTATGATGTTTGCTTCCAACCTTTTTGTAGTATGTTCCGTGCAGTGTTAGATCACATCTTGCTCGGTACATTGAGGAGTGTAGATCTTTAGCTATTCGGAGGGGTGACACAGATATTGATCTTGCTCTTCACAACAGTGAGGGTAACTTATACCATGTTCTGTTTACACATGGTCGGGTGAGCAGTAAATTCCATGGTCCTTCCTGGGAGGAACTTGTGAATGATTATAGTCTCCGTCATCGTGACATGATGACTGTTAGGCTTGAGCACTATGGAACATGGTGTAGTGTTGATTTTCATCGGGATGGTGTTATGTTGTTCCCTTTACCCTGTGTTGGTAAGTATTTTTTTGAGTGATTTAAAGTTTTGTTTCAACTTTTACGTTTTGCTGTTCTGCTAAATTTGTGAAATTATTTTTTTGTAGCTCTTGAGGATCTGAGTGAAACTCAGAGGGAACTTGTTGACAGTTGTTTTTATAGTCGTGGTATCTTCAGTCTGAATTATCACCAAATGTATGTCATGTCGCGACAGATCTTTGATGACAACTACATATTGTGTACTCCTTTTGTTCATAGGATTGATTCCATGAATGTCAATGGTCAAAAGATGGTGAGCTTTGTTTTTGGCTACTGTTTTAAATTTGTAGCTCAACATCATATAACTTGATGTTTTTTGTCAGGTTATTCCGACCATGGTTGTGAGGAGTTTGACGGAATTTGTGTCAATCCCTAGGACCGGTTCTTTAACTCTTGAAATTACTTTGGATTCAGAAGATGATGATATATCTGTTAGCATTCCTTGTTCCTACTTTATTGGCTTGGGTGATAGAATGGTGTTCAATAAGGAAGGCTTCGGTAATTTTCTTCGGGCATCGTCTATTGAAGTCAACAATTTGGTGCTCATAACCTTCAAAGAGCGTGATCAGGAGCTAGTTGTTGTTTTCAGTCATCTGCCACAGTGATCGTACTATCTCGCCGTACTATCCCCCCATTTTATTCCCCCCCCCCTAATATCCCGCCATTTTCTTTCCCGCCATACTCTCCCGCCACTTTTTCTCCCGACATTCTCTCCCGCCATTATCTCCCGCCATTTTCTTTCCCGCCTTTCTTTCCCGCCTTTCTCTCCCGCCATCTTCTCTTCTGAACCTATATAACCACATATATAACCACATCCGCAGTAAGGTGGGTGAGCAGGCCCTTCTGTCCTCCCTTTCTCTCACACCGACAGCGAGAGGAGGCCCGTGAGGCTGAGAGGCAGATGAAGAAAGAAAGGGCTCGTGCAGCCAAGGCAGCAGAAGAAGCTGGTGATGGAAAAGGAAAATATCCCCGTTGGACTCAGTAGATTTATGTTATTGTATCGTAACGTTTGCATTGCAGGAAGTTGTATCTTAATTTTTATGTATCTTATTTTACGCATGTTATTTTCGATGCATCTTAATTATCTGTTGTAGTCTGGTTGCAAATGTTTCTCGTAAAACATTAGAGTAATGCCGATGTACCAACCTGGCCTTGAAAACAAATCAGTCTCTTACATAGATGATGACTCATACATAGATAGTAACACATACATGAAGGATGTCTGATACATAGATAAGTCCTCATACATGAGAATACTCTGAAACTAACATGGGTGTTTCATACATATATAATCATATCACTGCTGGGGACGGCGACGAGTCTGGATCTTCCTCGGACGCGGACCGGAAGGTGATAAGCGCTGACGCGGTGGGCGAGGGTCACGAAAACCACGACCGTAAATAGCCTCGCCTGAATCGGTCTGTGTCTCCTGCGTCGGTGGTGGTGGTGGAGTATGATACATAGGCTGAGAGAAGTCAATCGTGTTTGCAGCTTGGTCATCGTCATCGCCATAGCTGTCTAAGAATGAACCATCACCACTAGGCATCGGCGACTACACGACATGCGTGAACGGAAGCGGCTGGTTGCTGACTGTAGTAGTGAAGCACATGTCAAATTGAATTGCGATCGTACACTGCTTAAAACGAGGCCCGTGAGGATCTTTGTCTAAGGCCACAGCAGTTGGCACCGCAGCTAGAAAACGCCTCTGCATCGTAGCTAGCCAGTCAGGATCTGCCTCTAAAGGACCTATGGCAGCACCGGCCAACGGTAATCCCAACAGGTACGACACATCCTGTAGAGTAGGCGCCATCTCTCCCCAGGGAAAGTGAAACGTATGTGTCTCCGGTCTCCATCTATCTACTAAGCAGGTAAGGAGTGACCTGTCGTAAGAGAAGCGTTTGCTTTTTCTCTTGCGGAGCTGCATTGGTTCACCAGCTTCATCCAACTCCGGATGATCAACCCACTCATCCAATGTACCCTCAACCAGCCGTGCAAACGGTAGCAGTCCAGCCCACATTAACCTACAAAATAAAAAGAATGTACAGCAAACAGTTAGCGAGCATCAAATATTACCTATTACAAATTAAAACATGATATGCAAACAGTTAGCGAGTATCAAATATTACCTATTACAAATTAAAACATGATATGCAAACGTACCTATCAACCCATTGAGGGTGTATCATCCAGTTAGACTTTGGGGTGCGAGGGATCAACACATCTAAATTCTTGCCCGCTTCCATAAGTGCGGCCCGGTATTTTTTATCGATCGCATCTTTAAGCAACGCATACGAAGACATATCTGAAATTAAAACATAGACCGACATATCACAAATTAAAACATAGTCCAACATATCACAAATTAAAACATAGTCCGACATATCACAAATTACAACATAGTTCGAAATATTAGAAATTAAAACATAGTTCGAAATATTACAAACTAAAACATAGTCCGACATTATATAGCTTCCGAATTATTTCTTCCTCGTCGTCCCCTTCGGCCTTGACTGCCTCAACCACGTCCACCTCTTGCTCCTCTTGTCGCACTCGTCGATGTGGACGCACTCGTCGATGTGGACGCACCGTCTTTGTTAATGTCGGGACAATATTTCATCCTATGCCCATAATTCGCGCATAGCAAACACTGTCTGGTTGCTCCACCAGCTTCAGATTGGTCCATATCATTTCGGATGCGCTTTACCTTGCGTCTGCCCCTGCTGGTTCGCCGAAGACCAGGATCCGGGATGTATACTCTCTCATCATCATTTACCTTGTTGAAATTGCCGACGACTCTAAACCCTGTCATCTCACCGGTCCATGTGTTGCGTACTGACTCTTTCAAATAGTATGGGGAAACGAAGGAGATGGCATCCAACTGAATCTGGCCGCACGCAGCCAACACATGTGAGCAAGGAAGGTGCAACAACTTTGGTTTGTTGCATGTACATTCACACGTTGGATAAAATTCCGTTCCAATTTTTACCTCATGCGTCTTCACCTCATTTGACGTACCGAAACCATCGGTAGGTAGCTGAACCTCATACCTCCTTTCCTGATTACCTATGAGTCTGACAGTGTGCTTCTTTGCTTTCTCTATCTTCTTTGCCATGTACTCCATGACACGGCTACAATAAGGAGTCTTCGGATGATCTGCAATATGCTTCTTTGCTAACTCGAGCCTTTCTCTGAAATATCTCAAAGTGCCATGGAATACAGCCTCCACAATAGCTGTGAGTGGCAATGCTCTATTTCCTCTAAGTACAAAGTTGTACACCTCAGCAAGGTTGGTTGTCATGTGGCCATACCTAGCTCCATGGGTGTCATGCAGGAGAGACCAATTCACGGGAGGCTCTTTCTCTATCCACTGAGTAAAATTCTTTATTGCCCTGCCATTCGGCCTCTTAGTGCCAGGAGGGTCAATTGCTGGCAAGTCACAAAGAGCTACAGGCTGCTCTAGCTCTGCGATGAATGTTGCTAATTTAACCTGATCTTGTTCCATTTTCTTTCTGGCTTTAACCTGCTTCTTAGTAAACTCATCTAGTTTTGACCAAATAAAATTGTATTTCCGTGGCTGATTCTGCTTGCATAATTTTTTGAACAAGTTCATCAACCGCTTGTTCTTGAACTGTGAGAAAAAATTTGCCCCAAGATGGCGCATGCACCACCGGCTCTGCAGGTCCTTCCATGATGTTGTTTCGTTCTCATTTGGATCCCTTAGTGTCTTCACGGCCTTCAATATACCAGCATGTCTGTCATGAATGACACACACGTTCGGTCGGTCCTTCACGATAGCGATTTTCACTTGCCTCAAGAACCATATCCAGCTTGGAAAGTTCTCACCCTCCACGAATGCCATGGCAAGTGGGATGATTTGATTGTTCCCGTCAACACCAATAGCAGTAAGGATTTGCCCTTTATACTGACCAGTCAGGAATGTGCCATCCACAAACATCACAGGAGGACAATGCCGGAAAGCTTCGATGCAAATAGCAAAAGAAAAGAATACTCTCTTCAACACCTTCATATCTGGTATACTCTCCAATCTTGTGTGTTGTACGTTAACATAAGTGCCGGGATTCCTCTCCTTCAATACTTGAAGGAGCCGCACAACATTATCATATGAGTCCAAGAACGTCCCAAACCTTTCCTCCATAGCCTTCTGCTTAGCCCTCCAAGCCTTCCCGTAAGGAATGAGATAATTCCATCTGACCTTCACTGCTGTCTGGATGTGTTTTGCTTCCATGTCTTTCTTCTCCACTATCTCAGTATACATGAGTTGAGCAATGAGAGTTGAAGACAGGTTCGGATGATTCACCAGAAGGTTTTTCCTCACACAAGTATGTGGAACAACATCGGTGACAACCCAGTGGATGTTATACTTCGGCACGTGCCCGTGCACCTTCCCAGGACAACCTGTTTCAACACATTTCACGGTATAGTTTGTTCGATTTGATATGTGTGTCCGGAAAACCCTCTGCGTGGACATAGCCCACTTTACCACCGCATATTTCAATTTCTTCTTTGTATCATGCATAGAACCTATCTCGACTTGGTTCAGATGATACTGCCATGGAGTCTCATGGCCATCGTTGACCGTCAGACCGGTCGATAGGTCCTGATCCCATGCGGCAGGAATCGGTACCTCCACTTCATCCTCGGAATTTTCAGAATCCAGATCCTCAGCCACTCCATCGTCGTCCTCTTCCTCCATCACCCTCTGCATTTCCTCCCCTTCCTCATCGCCATCAGCAAAACCAGAACCAGCTAATATTACCGACCGACTACTCTGCCCAGTATCGTTACCACACAAATTGTGTGGCACATAATCTGGCTCTTCCTCGGGTTGGCTTGCATCCACATCCATTGGCTGTGACCCGGATAAATAAATATCGTTAGCCACCTGACTGTCCTGCCCGGGTTCATACCCCCCCTCTGGTTGTCCGGTATTCTCCTCCTTCGCCACAGGTTGCACTAGCACATATGGGTGGATTTTCCGGTCTCCGCAACGCCTTAACAGGGTCAACCACTTCTGGCTCCTATCTATCAGCATCAACTCCCACTTCACATTTTTACACGATTTGGTCCACAATGCTTCAATACTGACGGAACATACCTCAGGATCAAGCCCAAAACTAGCTGTCAACCAGTACTTCAACTGTCTAATGTCCACTCTGTCCGGGTCTGGAAGTGTCATGACACATTTTTGGAACTCGCTAAGATCAACCCCCAACTCATTATATCGAATATTGCCAGGGCCATAGTAAACAGTAATATTTACCGATTCAGACATTGTAACCTGTCAGACACTACCAGCTCATTAGTCACAACGAACATAATTTTTACACGCTACACTGACTAACCAATTAACACTACAAAAAATGTGACGCGGTATTATACCGCTTAAATGTGACCGCTAACTAACCGCTACACTAACAAACCAATTAACCATAAAAAAAATGTGACGCGGTATTATACCGCTAAAATTTGTCCGCTAACTAACCGCTACACTAACAAACCAATTAACCATAAAAAAAATGTGACGCGGTATTATACCGCTAAAATTTGACCGCTACACTAACAAACCAATTAACCATAAAAAAAATGTGACGCGGTATTATACCGCTAAAATTTGACCGCTAACTAACCGCTACACTAACAAACCAATTAACACTAAAAAAAATGTGACGCGTGATTATACCTTCGACGCGTGTCGTCACCTCACGGAAAACTTGCACCAACGGACAACACCACCGCCACCCCCTCGACGGCCACCTCCTGCTGCCCAGCCAAACCACCTCCTCCTCCTCAACTGGCCATGGCTGCTCCTCCTCACACCACCATGACTACAACTCACTTGTATACACAAATTAATATCCCATTGGAAAAAAAATGACCGTAGGCTGCTGGAGATGGCTATGATCTACCGTTTCTGTGGTTTGTATTTGAATATAGCTGGAGAAACGAAGAGATCGGTGAGGGGGGACGATGTACAGAGAGAAAACGAGAGAGAGAACTCGAACTGGAGAAAGAACAGAGAGGAAGGAAGAAGAAAGGGTCGGGCGGCCTTATCCAGCCGTTTTCGGCCAACGGTTGGCCGAAAAGGTCTTCGGTCGCGGGATGACCGAAGACAGGCCCAGTCTTCGGTCGTTGGTTAGCCGAAAACCTTTTCGGCGCCGACGAGGCCCGTCTTCGGCCCATCTCCGCGTTTTCGGTTTTCTGTTGGCCGAAAAGTCCTTTTTCGGCTAACTGTTGACCGACGGGGTGCTAGTTTTGACATATACGCGCTAGCACTGCTAGTTTTCGAATTTGCTCTAAATACGTTGCCAGTATTGAAAAAAAATCTGCATTCTACACCCCTTTGTACCACACCAAAAATCACTTGTTCTGACTGTCTCTGTAAAATATATAGTAGTTTTTTTCACGTACTCTCATGTGATCGCTGCCAAGTGATATTAGCTGCGAGAGTGTGAGACCATACGCCTTGAGCTCGAAACCTTTTCCAGGGACATGCTGAGAAATTAATGAGATATATTATCATTTACCCTAAAAAACTGTCAACTGTTTTTCATTTAGCGCACAGTTGAATTTTTTATCCGTCGGATCTGTAGGTGCGTATCTTAGCGCATGATTCTCATTTATCTGCCTTATTCCAGTTTTTGTCGGATTTTTTTTTTTTCCGGGTGGTACTTTTTGTCGGATTTTCAAAATCCAACCCGGGGCGGGGCTCATTTCCTCTTCGTCCCAGCAGGGGCGGGGGGGGGGGGGGGGGGGGGGGGGGGGGGCGGGGGCTCCGGGCGAGCAGCTGGTAGGAGATGGAGGGCATGGACAAACGGCCTGGGAATCCCCACGAATGGTCGGGGCCTGAGCCGGCCACCACCGGCGGCACCTACTGATTCGACATGGGGTCCGGTGAGTGGACCAAGGCCGGCGATTGGAGGCTGCCCTTTTGGTCCAGCGCCGTGCACGTCCCCGAGCTCAGTGACGGTCTCATGTTGGATATCAAGAATAGGTATGGCACAGGTCCCCAACAGCAACTGGAGGCTGCACTTCTGGTCGCCGCCGGCCAGACGGGTACGATGTGTCCCTCCCCCTACTCTGTCATTTTTTTGTCCGATGTGACGCCGGCTGGGGGTCGCCGCGGCTGAGCGCCGGTGCGCTGACTGGACGCACTACACACACCCCTACCCGCAAATCCTCCCCAGTGACCTGCAAGGAAGTGATGCCCTCATCTCTGTTTCATTCAATTTTAGCCCCGCGTGCTACGTGCTTCACACCCCTCGCCTCCCCTGCACAGCGGACTTTTTAAATGCCCTTTTTTCTGTGATTTAGTTCAGTCGTTGTGTCCCTGGCATATAATTCTGTCTTTCGTTGTTTTTACAATGTGAGAACCAGAGCTTCTAATTTCTGATCGGCAGAGAATTGAAAGTTCGGTTTATGCATTGTATATAGGTGGTCGACCTTGTCAAGATGGGTGGGCTGCTCCGCTGTCATCGAGGACGCAGCTCACATCTTCTTACACTGCTCTCGTGCCATCAACGTTTGCGGAATGCTTGGCCTTACCACTCCGGCCACTATCCCAGTGTGGTTTGGAACGTCCAATCACCGGCAGGCCATGACGTCAACATTTGCCCTTCGATCGTCTTCACCATTCTGTCGAAGATATGGGACTCGTGCCAAGGTCTTCCGCAATGAAGGCCATCCGCCCTCGATTGCCCTATTAAACATTGTTTCAGATTTTACGCTTTGGACTCACCGGTTCAATAAACTGAATGTAAAAGCTGCCGCCATGTCTTGGCGTGACTACCTTTCCTCGCGCCCTAGCGCAACTCAGTAACTTAGCCAAATATTTGGCTACCTTTGAGTAATGTATTCGGGTGGGGATCCTCTCCTCCCCGGTGATTGTTCAAAAAAAAATGCATGAGGTTTATCTACTTTCTTCTGATGTTACTTTCTGTAGCTTGTACAAGTGAGTTTGAAATTTTACTACATGGAAATTTATTACTAAATGTATCATAAAGTGTGAAATGGGGATTCGATGTTTCATGAAGCAATGGGGTTCTCACTTCTCAGCTAGTGTATTTGCCTTCCTACCCAGATTTTGGGCCTTTCGTTTTCGTCAGTTGACCAATCCTTCATATATGTCCAAGGTGTTGATTATGAGGTGAGCATCTGACTCATTTCCCTTGGATCTTGCTTTGTATCTCATTCGTCTTTAGCTATTAGTTCTGCTTACTACTTGTTGCCTGTCTATTGCATATGGTGTGTGTGTGTGTGTGTGTGTGTGTGTGTTTTACGGTTGGTAAAATAATTCCTAATTGTAACAAATAGAAACTCAGTTGATTTGGCGACATCTTTGCTAGTTTCATGTTTGTAGAATTTCAGTATCTTAGGCAACTGTAGCAAATTGTTCTTCTAGACACGACATTATTTTCTGGAAAAAGATGGTGATTGTAGGAGTGAACTTCTCTTCTGCACCGGCTGATGTTCATCTGGGATATCTATAATCTAGTGAAGAACTTCATCATGAGTCAGCTTAAGCAATGAGCTCCTATGTTACTTTTGCACGTCCGTGGAAATTGTTGGTTCTCTAACATGTAATCTCACTGCAAATTATTTGCAGACATTGGAGAGAAAACGAGCACACATTCTCATTTCAAGGTGATTCGAACTGGCTGGGTTTTTCAAAGTAGCAAGGAGCTGAAAATGGCATTCAGATTAGTGAAAGCTTCTGATTAGTGATGGAAAATGAGGTATACATGCTGTAATTATCTTAGCGATTGCTCTATGCCTATTGAATGTTTCTTTGTTCCAGGCTTTTTATATGATTCGGCTTTTCACAACATGTTAGGTTGCGAAGGAGTGCCTACCGCAATAGCTAATCTACTTCTTTTTTCCTCTGCTATGGGTACCTCACATGACCATTCACCCTAATTTGCGGAACCGTTGGGACTTGTGTGTCATCTTTTTCATTGATTTGTCAGTTTATGATTATTTTACTTTTGAGTTCCTCACTACTTTTTCAGTAAGATATTTCATTGTCATGCAATGCAAATGTATACTATGTATTCTGGCTTTAGTATACTGCCAACTGAATAATCGTTTGGATACGGCAGGGTTAGTTAAAATAAAATGCTTTCATCTACCATTCATTGTTTTCCAAGATTGCACTCTTTGGTTATTTCTTCATTCCTTTTGTTCGTTCATATACCTCTTTAGTCTTGTGTTTTACAAGAGTTCAGTTTAATTTGCATTCTCAATAATCATTTCTGATTTTCCATTTATACTTTTATTTGCCATCCTTGTCATTTTTTTCATTCTTGTTTTTCAGTTTTCATTTTCTTCATTCTTGTATTTCACTCCTGGTCATTTTCCTTGTCATTCATCATTTTTCAGTTGCCTTATCATTTTCTCATCTTCTTCATCAAGTCTACATCACTCTCTTCATTCTCTTTCATGTTCTTGTTTTTTTTCTTATCTCATTCTCATACTTTCCTTTAGTCCTTCATTCCTTGTTACTTTTGAAAATTAATAAACCCTTAGTTGATCCTTTCTCTGCTTTGATCCTTGCTCTTATTTTAGCGATCAGCATCCGATTAGCCTTCTTGCATGCTACATCCTGTCGGTAGTCACCAGTTATGCTTATTTTGTTCATCTAGTTTTGTCTCCATCGATCCATGTGTTATACCCTAAGCCTAGCAATGAGTTCTCGGCATCATTTTGTCTATATAAATTGTCTGTGATCAGTCCTTAGTCCTCTCAGTCATCAAGCTCATGTTTTGTTCAGTCCTTGTTTTTTCATTCCATCAGATCATTGGTTATCATTCATCGATCAGGGTTTTGTGTCCAGTCAATAATTTATGTATAGAATGTTTAGGTTTCTATCCTAGCTATGCTACAAGGATTCAATGTTCAGCTTCTCTAATTAAGCTTTCAGTCTTAGTCACTGAAAAAAATAGCACGCTATAATGCCGCTAATAGCACGCTATAGCATGTAGAGAATTGTCTCACTAAATAAATCAATGTACAATGTCTCGCTAATAGCACCCTATAGCACGTTATAGCACGCTAATAGCGTAATTTAAGGGGCCACGCTATTTTGTATAGCGCGCTATTTTTTCGTTGGTCTTAGTTGCTTAGTTTTCAGTCTTGTCTTTTGTTTGAGGTTTTGTCATTAGTTGTCACAGTATTCATTGTTGATTCATCAGTCATCTGCTTTCCATCTTGTAGTTGGGGCAAAACGGCTCTTGTTTTATTTCTTCAGTTCTTTATTTCAGGTGTAAGTCCCTCGACACAGGATCATGGCACTAGTGGCAAACTAGGTCAGCAAAAAGTCATTCAATATTGTAATTTTCATCATGGCGTAGCTCTCGTACTCTGATATTTTTTGCGTAATGTCCTCATCTGCATGTATATGATGTTATTTTTCAACCAGAGAGCACATCAAACGCTGAACAAATTTGTCAGGTAAGTTACCTCATGTGTATTTATAACTTCATTTCTTTTCTCGGTTTGTTTGTCATCATTTTGGCAAATAA
Source organism: Elymus sibiricus (assembly GCA_039707655.1). Lineage (NCBI taxonomy): Eukaryota > Viridiplantae > Streptophyta > Magnoliopsida > Poales > Poaceae > Elymus > Elymus sibiricus. Next base: position 3,576,380 of record CM077674.1, on the reverse strand, counting down.
ACACACGCAAGAGTACTCTCGGCCTCTTTTCATGCTATCACAACAAATCATGGATCACAACATGCAGCAACAGATATATGGCAATGCTAGATCATTCATTTTCTCTTTGCATCCCCTATATGATAAGAAGGAAAATTCACCTCTAAAATTATCTTTCATATGCACTCACATATTTGCAGTCTACTCCAGCTAGACTTATAAGTACATATGGTGTTATCTTATTAATGAGTTTTCGCTAAAATAAACATCCTCGTCTCCACCTGATCGCGGGTGCTCCTTGTGGTTTTCCTTTTTTACATCCCAGACCCTGTATACAAATGTTTGGAGGGGAAAATTAGAAACAACAGGTGTCTTCTGTTTTTCTCACCTTACCTCAGTGCTTGCTTTTGTAATTTCTTCAGTCTAAAGTTGATGTTGTCCTCTTTCTTCTTTTTACATATGTTTTTCTAGATGTAAAGTAAAGCCCAACAATCCAGATGTGCCCGTTGATATCTTTGAACACAGTACGGGCAAGGAACACTCGCGAACGCATGTGTGCTAGGTCGGAGAGTCGGGGATTAGTTGTGGATGGGAGATGGTTTGAGTTTTTTAGGTTTTTTTTTTCGAAAAGGGGGGTTGCCCCGGCCTCTGCATCAGAATGATGCATACGGCCATCTTATTAACCAAATAAAAGGCCCAACAAGTTCCAAAGTCTCCAACTGGCAAAACTGAAAAGATAGCTCACACAGAGCCAAAAAGGGCTAGATACACAAACTAGCCAAGAAAAGATGCCACAACCGGCTGGCTAAAGATAGATAGGTAAACTAATTGCCTATCCTATTACATGACCGCCATCCAAACCGGTTGAAGATATCCCGAGCTACCATCTCCCAACGGACAGATCCAGTAACCAAATGCTCCCTGGCCTCCATCGGAGTGAGTAGCGACCACGAACGGATCACTGCCGTGGCTCGGAAGATAACCTGCAAAAAGTGAATACGTGATATTCTGTTAAAAACCAAATCATTTCTGCAATTCCAGATAGTCCACAGCAAAGCGCACACTCCAGCACGAATATGTCTCGCTAAGTCAGACTCAATTCCATTAAGCCATGTCCCAAATAGCGTGTTGACAGAATTCTGTGGAGTAATATTAAACGCAATGTGAACCGTCCGCCAAAGGACTTTGGCCAACGGGCAATCAAGAAAGAGGTGTTTAATCGTCTCGTCCCGATCACAGAAACTACACCTAGTAGGTCCTGTCCAATTACGCTTTATCAAGTTGTCCTTTGTTAAAATAACTTGTTTATGGACAAACCACATAAACACTTTTATTTTTAAAGGAACCTTGACATCCCAAACATGCTTGGAGGTAGGAATAGAGCTCGAATTAATAACATCAATATACATTGATTTAACTGTGAATACTCCAGACCTAGTCAACTTCCAGCGTAATTCATCGGGTTGTTGAGAAAGCTGAACCTCCATCAGTCTCCTAACTAGACGGAGCCATTCTTCCCAACGATTGCCCGCTAGCGACCGTCTGAACTGAATATTAAGGGGGATAGATTGAAATACCGTTGCAACGAACACCTCACGCCGTTGAACAATACGATATAAAGACGGATATTGAATGGCCAAGGGTGTCTCTCCGAGCCACGTATCCTCCCAGAAACGCGTACTAGCACCATTGCCAATAATAAACTTTGTCCTATTAAACAAGGATTGTTTGACTTTCATCAGTCCTTTCCAGAAAGGCGAGTCGGTCGGCCTGACTTCGACCTGGGACAAAGTTTTCGTCTGTAGGTACTTGCTGCGAAGGATTTGCGCCCACGTGGCATCAGTCTCTGATGACAACTTCCACAGCCACTTACTGAGAAGGCATCTGTTCTTAACTTCAAGATTCTCAATACCAAGACCCCCTTGGTCTTTCGGTCTACAGATAATATCCCATTTAGCTAACCGGTATTTTCTCTTGAGTTCATCACCCTGCCAGAAGAAACGCGATCGATAAAAGTCCAGTCTTTTCCTGACACCAACTGGGACAGACAGGAAAAGGCCAAAAATGAGATAGACAGACAGGAAAAGGCCAAAAAACTGGCCGACCAATCGAATTGGCCGAACAAAACTGAGCAAATCGAGAAGACCCAAGCTAGACAATGAAAACAACAAAACCCGTTAGGAAGGGCACAGAGACATTTCTGGCGGTGGCGGTAACTACCGGCAACCCACCAGCCAATAAGCTGACGCCACCTATTGAAGTATCCCAGTACCTTTGTTCGTATTCGTTTCCTTTCCTGAGTTTGTGTGTTGGTATTTTTCGCTACTAGGTCCCACCATGAAAGGATGCATGCATGGTCCCATCTCTCTCTCTCTTTTTTGACTCAAGTACAGGATATGCCACGTTCACTCTCTCTCCTCTCTCACCCAATAAATCTATCCTTTTATTTTCTCTTCGATCATTTAAATCATTCATATCTTTTAAACTAAATTTTGTTTCTGAAACTTTTAATATATTTGAACTCCTGGCGCCAAGATCAATATAACAAGACCAATCTTGGATACATTTCTAACACATTTACATTTCAACGTTTCAATCCGCTTATCTCACTCACTCTACTTGTGAAACTGTTGTGTGAAATCAATCAAAAATCTATAATATATTTCACTAATTTTAAAAAAACTAATTTCACTCGAAGTGAGTGAAATTATTTTTCTGAACTAAGTGAAATCGGTTCTTCCAAATTGAGTGAAATTGCGTTTTCTATAATTAGTGAAATCGGTTTTTTAAAATGAGCAAATCACTTTTTTTACAATCTGTTTTGCATATTTTGTAAGATATCAGTTTCACTTATTTTGTAAGATATCTGTTTCACTCATTCTGAAGTGAAGCAATTTTTTCTCGTATTTTGTAAGATATCGCTTTCACATATTTTGATATAATTTTTTTTATCTCAATAAAAGTGAAATCTGTTTCACATTTTTTATTACAATTCATGTTTCACATCTTCACATCACAGAAACACACATATTTGAATAGAAATCAGTTTCACATGTTTTGGAAAATATTTATTTCACACTTTGAGACAATCTGTTTCGCATTATTTAAATGACCAATTTCACATTTTAAAACAAAACCAGTTTCACAGATTGAAAAAAAAATCTGTTTCACACACTGAAACAATATGTTTCATATATTCAAAAAATACCAGCTTGACATATTCGAAATAAATAATTTCACAATTTCAATAAACGTGGTATCTCTTTCACAAATTTAACTGATTTCACTTCTATTTCACAACTAATTTGTTTCACATATTTCAAATTAGTTAAAATTTATCCAAGGCCGGTCTTGTTTTAAAGGTCTAATCGCCCTGGATTCAAATATATAAAAAGTTTCAAAAAAATATCGTTCAAAAGCTATGAGCAATACAAAATGTCACAATGAAAATAAAATGCTAGTCTTTAATTTGTGGAGAGAGAGAGAGAGAGAGAGAGTGTCTTGTGTGCAAGTAGCCACCCACACATTTTTTTTTTGAAATGGAGGATTACCCCCGGCCTCTACATCAAAATGATGCATGCAGCCATATTATTAAACAAAGTAGCCACAAAGTACTTAGTTCGATACAAGTTTGCAAATCGAGCTGAAATAAAATAAAAATTGCCACAACCGGCAGAAATAGGACAAGATGACTATACACCTATCCTATTGTTGGACCGCCATCCAAATAGGTTGTAAGTATCCTGTGCTACCATCCCCCAACGGTTGCACCCATAAGCCATATGCTCCTTGACTTCCGCATGGCTGAGTAATGACCACGTACGGATCCAGCCAGTTGCCCGGTAGATGACCTGCAAATTTTTTGTGATGCTTTGTCTGTTAAAAATCACGTCATTCCGACAGTTCCATATAGCCCAACGTAATGCACACACTCCGACTCGAATATGCGTCGCTGTTTTAGGCTCTACCCCATTTAGCCACATCCCAAATAAAGTGGCAATGCTATTAGGAGGAGTGACATTAAAAGCCACATGTAATGTACGCCATAGTAACTTGGCTAGTGGGCACTTGAGAAAAAGATGTTGGATAGTTTCATCTTGATCACAGAAACAACACCGTTTACTACTGTAACACCCCGATTTGTGGCCCTTTCTTTTTCTTTTAGATTTCTTTGAATTTTATTTGGAGTTCTTTTTCCGTGGCTATGTGGTCTTGAAACCTGGGAAGATCATCTCTCCTGCCACTTCCTAGTGGCTTGTTATTCTCAAATCTATCCCAAGGCCATGTCCTTTCCATCTTAGCCCAACCCCAATATTTATTTCTTGGGAATATTCCTTTTTCTATTAAAGGAATAACCCAGTTTGCCCTAGGTTGTGAAGCAACCTATATTTCTGTCTTCCATTAAATTCCCACAAAATTCTCATAAATTCTTTGGATCATATATTCCATAAATATGCCAAAATCCATCATTGCCTAGTTCAAAAATAATTCAGGAATATTCATTTTCCTATTCTGTCCAGCAGGGCACTTTGTGAAGGAAGTGCCATTTATATTTTCTTGATTGCCCTCAAAATTTTTGGGCACTCTCTCATATCCAAATTATTGCCACATGCCAAAATTCAGCCTCATTTGCCTAGTAAATCTTCCTCAGCAAATTCCCAAATTTTCTGACCAGAGAGAAGCTTTGTGAAGGAAGTACTAGCTAGGCTTATCCAAATGAGTTGAAATTTTGGGAGATCATCCATATGGTAAAATCATTACCCTCCACAAAATTTCATCTCCATCCAACAAACTATGTGAGCACACCTTCAAATCTTGGTTTCTGGTCACAATTTCAGTTTGTGAAGCAACTATATTTTATATTGCTTAAAAATTCTGAAATTAATCCAGGACCTAAATATCCCTAAATAATGTTAGCATGCCAAAACTCACATTATTGTGCCAAGCCATTTTTCCCACAAAATTCCCCCAAGTTTCTGTCCAGTGTGGAGCATTGTGAAGGAAGTACCATTTTTACTTATCCAAATGGGATGAAATTTTTATGGTACCTTCATATGCCCAAATGATCATGCTCCACAATTTTCAGCCCAATCCAAGCATCCATGTGAGTGCTACTTCCTGATCAAGTTTCTGGACCAGTTATTGCAGTTGCAAAGCAACTATGTTAAATACTGGTCGAAATCCCCTCAAAATACACAGGACTGTAGTCCTTACTACCCTAAGCCTCTGTGACATCCTGGTTATCTCTTATCTCACCCCATTTGATCACAGCTTCATGCCTAAGTTTGCAACAACAAAGTTCAGTCGATCCCTCCCATCAACCCACAGTAGGTTTCTTCGAGCCATCACCTCAGGTAGGACCCACTTAGGAAGGACAAGATGCTAGACATCTTTTGGTTGGCCAGGATGCACCGCGTGCGCCTGTGCACGCGGTGACCACGCGGTCTGGCGCCGAAAGCATGCTCTGGACTTCGGGTCCCTCTGCCGCCGCCCAAACGCCGAGCTCCCGGCACCGCACCATGTCCTGTGCGTTGCACTCTCTCTCCTGCGTCCGCGTGTCCTCTCTGGACCCCTCCCCCTCTCCTCTTTCCTCTCCGGCGAGCACGCCTTCCCGGGATGCCCGCGGCCGTCGTCGCTTTGCCGTTGTCTTCTTCCTCCCCGTAGCATCCCAGCACCGAATGAGCCTCCCCTGGACCTCTCTCCCCCTCCGCGCGTGCACGCGTGCACGCGGTCGTGCTAGAGAGCATCAACCGCGAGCTCCCGTCGGCTTCCGGCGAGGGCATCGTCGCCCGGCTATATATAGCGTGTCCCGAGCCTCCCCGAGCATCTCATCCTCTTCTACACCCTCCCAGTAGCCTTCCCGACTACTCGAGCGAGCTCGAGGAGCCCTTCCCGCCCGCCACTGCCGCCATGGCCGCCGCTCGGCCATGCTCAAATTGGAGCAATGGCGAGCTCCCCATTCCTCCATTCCACCCCAGAGCACCTCCCTCGGCCTCCTAGACCCTTCCCCGAAGCTCGCCGCCTCCTCTCGGTGGCCGGAGCACCGTGCCCGAAACCGCCCGAGCCGGCGTCTGCCATTGTCGAGGGAGCACGAGCTCCTGCCCTCCCCGAGCTCCGTCTTCTCCTTGGGTGGATGCGCCGCTGCGAGCCGAGCTCGTCGGTAGGCTGGACGTCGCCGGAGACGGCCCAGGTCGCCGGGACGGCCGCCGGCGTCGGGCGCCCTCCTCTGCATCGCGGGCGAGCGGGACGTTGAAGGCGTTGACCAGTCCAGGCGGGCCCCACCTACCCAGCAACCCCACCCGTCAGCCAGAGGAGCCGTTGACCTCGGGCCCGCGCACGTTTTAAGTGGAGACGCACTTCTGGAAAATACGTCTTCAATTAATGAAAGCGTACTTTGGTACGTCTTCCGCTGAAAATACGTTTTCAGTACTGTGAAGATGTATTTCTCTAAAATGCGCTTTCTCTTTTTCAGCCGCCGGCCGAAACGGTTAAATTGCGGACGTTCGTCCGTTTGCAGCAGAAATGAATATTTTTATTTAATTTTCTGCCTAACGAACGAACGGCCGTAACTCGGCAACCGTAACTCCGATTCAGGTGATTCCAAAGCCCACGATCTCAGTTCATCAAGCCCGTTCCGATGGCATCATTTTCATGAGGTTGTCACACTATGAAAATGACCATTTTGCCCTTGCCCTTAAAACAGCTCCGCCGAGAGCGAAACTTTTCCGGCGATTCTTTCCGCGAGTTCATCGCACCTCTCCCCGGTGAATCCTCCACCCCCAGGCAAGCCACAACAGCCACTTGCATGATGGCATTGCAATAGCCATGGTTTCCACTTGAATATTTAATATTTGTTTGCTCATTTAATTATTTTGTGAATGCTTCGAATATGCTTGTGAATCCAGGCTCATTGCTTATGTCATGTTCATTTTCATCTAGTAAGTGATACGATTAATTGTTAATGATATTATTCTCATGTTTTATTCTTGCAATCATTCCCGATGCTATTGATAATAATATGCTCATATGAATAGTTATCGGTTGGTTATGAATTCACTTGTGATATTCATGATCATCTTTATGCCATGCTCATTTGCATCTCGTAGACTACATGATTTATCATTGTTGATGTAATGTTGTTAAATGGTTATGTTGCCCATCCATGGTTGCACTGTTATCATGCTCATCTGCATTATTATTTCATTATGCATTTTTCTGTGACTCAGCTCATCACCATTCAAGTTGAACCTGACCTTAATCGAACTTGAACAAATCTGTTGGCTGAGTCATGGTGCCACCGAATCGAGCTCACCAGTGCAACCACACTTGCCTGGATGGGGAGGCCCTAATGCGGTCTATTGTCATGCCTCTCGCCGGTGCCTCCTACGAGGGAAGGTTATGGGTGCGCGCTACCCTGATCAGGTAGGCTACCATAGCCTTGAGGACCCGAGTTTTGATGGTACTGAGGTCCCCGTTTGGGACGATGTTTGTGGTTGGCCACGACGGTGGCAGCCACAGAGGTGGCGGATGTCACATGTTGGCATCAGGGTCACCCAGGACATAGCCCAAAGGGGAGTTTGTCGGAGTGGCCGGGAGAGTGTCATGCAATAGATTGGTTTTGTCGGAACGTCGTTGGTCCACCCGAATGGGAGCACGAGGCCATGAGTTCCGTAGTGTGGGTACAGTGTACTAACCTCTGCAGAGTGTATAATCTATCGATAGCCGCGTCCTCGGTCATGGACACAGTTCGTAGTAGGTCACACTATGGGTCAACAGTAATAATAATCTGAATAATGACAACCCCGGTTCGATGAGTAAAGAAGTTGGTTGATCTTTATGTGGTCATGCGATGATCACAGGTAGAGATCAAGCTCTGTGTGGTCATGTGATGATCACAATGGTATAGTTGATACCGAGCTTGGTTGATCCTGAGGTGATCGTGTGATGATCACGATGGTAAGTTTGTGATTACGAAATGACCTCCGAGCAGAGTAAGTTGGTCCATGAGACCTTAAATGTCGACCCTGTGCATGCTAGTGCTAGTGTCATCCTGTTCATATCATGAATAATATGTACATGCCATGCTCATGTTGTTGCCATGCTCATGTTGTTATAGTAGTATCGTGTTCATCTTTGATGATTAACCTGTAAATGCCATGCTGTTGTATGTCTTGATTGCTTTGGTTGCTGTGAGCTTGCGAGTACATTCAAAGTACTCACCTGGCGTGTCATGCCAGATTGCAGGTCGTGCCGTGATTGCTTGTTTGTCGAGGATCCCGAGGTTGCGCTCTAGGATACGTCCCAGCCAGAGTCCCTGCGGAGTGGAGTTCATCACCGTCGTCGTTGTTCCGTTGTTAGGATTTATTCCGCTTCGAGATGTCTCGCTACAAGCATAGAGCTATCTGAGCAGGCGAAGTGTCACCGTGCCCCTGTAACCTTCGTGCTATCAGACCTTTGTACCCGTGTTATTTGTAATAAAGAGCTGATTTGTTCTATGCCAAGCAGTGCCGTATTCCAGAAGACTTGATCTCTGGGCTGGAATACGGGGTGTTCCGGTTTCTCTGAGCCGGGGTGCCACAGCGATTGGTATCAGAGCAGGTCTGGCTGTAGAACGCCCTAGTCAGCGCGAGCGTTAGAAACCGTTAGTATAGAGTCTAGTCGGTTTGCTGCATTTGGTTGTTGCATTTGTTTGTTGCATAGCATGCATATAGACTTATTATATTGTCACTAACGGTTGATCTTGTGAGTGTAGGTGGCATTGGTTTCGATCCACTACCTGCACCCTCCTGTTTAGCATTCTCGCTCGTTGGTGTTTGGTGTCATCTCTGTCCCAGCGGAGTGATGCCAAGGTACCTTGTGGTGTCGATCACTTGCAGGATTGATGCACAGGTATCGCACTAATATTTTCTCTTCAGCCACACCTATTGTTTCGGTGGTAGACATGCTTCTACCCCGGATCTTGCCATCCAACCCGCCGCGTTGGGAACCCTTACTGGTCTTTGTTACCAGGAAAGGGCAATGCCAGGAGAGCCTGCTTTCCACCGCTAGCCTACTCTATCACCCATCCTCTGGACGAGTACGGGTCGCTTCCGTACGCTTGATGATGATATGGCCGTGACATCCGTGTCTCGCTACATGATCACCGAGTCCGTCCTCACCCCTAAGCCCGTCCAGATGCAACCGGTGCTGAGCCAGCTCTTGGTGTAGCTCTGTTTACACCAACCTCTCCACCGTTGATTCAGTTTCATGCACATCGCCACAGCATATTAGATCGTAGTACCGGAGTTCCCTCGAGAATTGTGTGCTTAAGTAGGCATGCATAGTGAGGTGAATAGCTGTAAAATGTGATGTTGCTTGTATGCAATTTTAATGTTGTGTGTGCTTTTGTTTAGTCGTTTCTTTTGCTTCTTTCTTTGGGCCCTCGGTGTTACCTTCTTTCCCCTTATGAAAGTTGCTCATCAACCGACACCGGACTCGAAGAATCAGTAAGGATTTCAAATATTCTGAAGCTCAGCTAAACCGTATGGAATTATCAGTGGACTGCATTGTATTGGGAATGTCTGGTCTGAATACAAATGAGACTCGGGATTTACTATCAACATCAAGATTTACATCAGTGGAGCAACCTTCACAGCAGTAATGAACCAGCTGGAAGACAATTTGGGTGCAAGACAACAGTACATTTCTAGTCAAAGGAATATCAAGGGTATACATATATATGGTATTCAGTCTGCATATCACACAGAGAAACTTCTGGTCTAAGCAACCCAGTCTTCCTTCGCACGCTACCAGGGAAGCTTACGACGCAAGGTTCTGCAGTCTTCCTCGGTACGATATGTGGATAGCTTACAATGCAAGATACTCAGTCTTCTTCGGTAAGCCACCGCAGAAAGCTTCCGGCATCAGGCATCGAATCTTCTTCAGTAAGCAACCTAGAGGAAAAGCTTATAAGGTACGATACCCAGTCTTCTTCAGCACACTATCCGGCAAAAGCTTCAAACACAAGCTATTCAGTCTTCCTCCGCACGCTACTCTCAGATGGCTTCCCCCACAAGCTATCCAACCTTCGTCAGTACAGCACTACAAACAGTCATCGGTATTGGTACAAGATATTACACAGTGAGTTGGCAGCATATGGCAGTATATCCCAAGAATCAGATCCGCAACAGTTTGACAGAAGCAAGAATCAGTCAGGACCCAAGTGTCTGCCTCAGGAATCAACTGCTCAGCTACACACCCTTCCATATTTATTGTGAACATGCTGCCAAGGTCATGCAAGTCACTCGTACGATGATGCAAGCACGGTGAGAATCCGACAACCACATGAAGAGGAAGAAAGCCAGTATAACACCTCAGTGTGATGCAATGTCTGACAAGCTATCAAGTAAGACAAAGTTGGGACAATAATCTTGACAGTGGATATCAATGCCAGCTTCCTCCCAACCGACAAAGTGATATCATTAACCTCTGTCACCGTCATGTATGATTGACCACAGCAGTGGGCTCTATACAATTAACTGTGAACCTGGTATATGATCCTGATGAACCCTTGCTTTCCTTTTCTTGGTAACGGCACCACGCCTGTGTTCTGAGCTGCTTTTGGCCGTCCAGGGTGGATGCCGATTTTATATTTCTCTTTTCAATAACTGGCCTGTGTTTTGAGCTGCTTTTTGGCCGTCTCGGGCAGCTGTTGAGTTTCTTTTTATAGCAGTGACCCTATGCTCTGAGCTGTTCTTCGGCCGTCTTAGGGAACTGCTACATTCTTCTTATCAACACTGTCTCATGCTCTGAGCTGTTTTTCAGCCGTCGTGAGCCATGGTTGAGTTATTTCAGTAATGTCCCAGATCTGAGTTGTAAAGACCGTTCTGGTGGCTACTGATTTATTTGCCGATTTCTTGCAAAGGTTCGGATGATCATTGCCCTATAGTTAAAGCTCAAGAGATGATAAACTTGCCAGTTAAACGTTGTTGCACCGTCTGAGGATAAGGATAAGGTATGACTGCCGGAATATTGCACCTGACAGCACCTATACTCACACAAAGAATTAAAGATATTTCTGGCCGAGCTCTTTCAGCAAAGGATTCGGATAAAAGAAAACGATAATGAAGGAGCAAGACCGGCAATCCAGGTATGATAATTGTTGCATGAACAACACGGTACGGATACCCAAGACAGTCTAATTCCGTGTTGATCATCATGAACACACACCCAAGGGGTCTACTCTATTTGTAAGAACCTCATATCAAGGTGACAGCTGAATCATCGGTACGGATCTGAGACAAAGAAGTCAGCCAAGATGATTCAGAAATCCCTGCGAGCAGTCTGATTCCGCCAAGAAAACGGTTATGCTCATGTGCGTTCAGTTGTTTCTATAAATATAGTACGCATAACTCGGCAGAACATCGACGAATAAGGGTGTGATTCGTGGCGCTCGTGTTCCCCGAGTGTTTATGTTGCCGAGCACCACGCTCGGCAAAACCTACCGCTGGATGGTATCTGACTCAGGGCTTTGCCGAGTGTTGAGTTCGGTAGAAGATTCTAGGGACTACCAGATTCTGCCCTCTTTGCCGAGTGCTGCTCTTGGCAAATGCTTCAGCAAAGTCTTTGCCGGGTGCCTGCACTCGCAAACGGTCAGCCATGTTTTGTTTTCTTCTTATTTTTTGGGCAACCCTGCATAGAAATCCATATATATATATATATATATATATATATATATATATATATATATATATATACACACATACATACATATGTTTGATCACACACATACATCACAACATTCAAATATCATGAACACCACAATCACCATATATACATATCACATATAGTCCATGCAAGCTAGCAATCACATATAGTCCATATGAACAACTCACATAACACTAGTAGAAAACAGGACTTTGGTCCTGGCCAGATCAGAGCATTAGTCCCGGTCGTGTTACGAACCGGGACTAATGGGAGCATCAGTCCCGGTTCGAGAGGCTAGGACGCCGGCCGGGCCTCGGCAGGAATCAGTCCCGATTTGGCTGGGACCTTTAGTCCCGGTTCCATCCACCAACCGGGACTAAAGGGGTTGCTGCCCTTTAGTCCCGGTTGGTGTCTGAAACCGGGACTAAAGGGTAGGCCATTAGTCCCGGTTTTAGACACAAACCGAGACTAAAGTTTTTCCTATATATATCCACGCCCCCCCATCTCCTCTGTTTTTTGGCCGTGGAAGGGTGGAGGTGTGGGCTACTCTGTTTTTTGCCTATATATGCACATGAGGTGTTCGATGAAATACCGGAGCCACACTTAAGCTTTCTCCTCTGTTCTTCCTCCAAGCTCGACCTCCAAGCTCCATTTTCCCCAAGATTTGTCTAGGTTTGGCGGTGCACCAACTATCCAAGTGTTCTAGAAAGGTTAGCAACTTCATCCTTTCATCTCACACTGCTAGTTTAGCTCATTTCAAATGCTCTAGAAGTAGTGTGGTTTGTGGGTTTTAGTGGAGGAGTGTATGTGTGAGTTTATTTGATTTAGATGCACAATTTGAGCTCAAATTAACTTCTGAGTTTGCACATGTGTAGGGTGCCGTCCCGTCCCCGTCCCCGTCCTCACCGTCGTCGATCGCCCGCGCCGATCTCGTCGCCGGCACCACCGTGGTGAGCCTCTTGTATTAATTTGGTCATTTCTCTATTCATGATGTTCTGTAATGGTTTTTGATATACTTAATTATATAATGCATGCAGATGAACCGGCAATGGATGTACGGTGACCGACGCACCTCCGACTACATTACGGGCCTGCATAATTTTCTCGATGTGGCTGAGGCAAACAAGCAGAATGGTTTTATGTATTGTCCATGTACTGTCTGTGAGAATACGAAGGATTACTCTGACTCGAAAACCCTTCACTTCCACCTGCTTCAGAAGGGTTTCATGCCACACTATAATGTTTGGACCAAGCACGAAGAAAGAGGGGTTATGATGGAAGACAACGAAGAAGAAGAGGATGATGACAACTATCCTATGTTCCCTGAATACGGTGATACTGCAACGGGGGAAACTGAAGATCAAGAGGCACCAGATGTGCCCGATGATGATCTTCGCCGGGTCATTGTTGATGCACAGAGAGGATGCGAAAGTGAAAGGGAGAAGTTGAAGTTGGATCGCATGTTAGAGGATCACAAAAAAGGGTTGTACCCAAATTGCGAAGATGGCAACACAAAGCTCGGCACCACACTGGAATTGCTGCAATGGAAGGCAGAGAATGGTGTATCTGACAAGGGATTTGGGAAGCTACTGAAAATAATGAAGAAGAAGCTTCCAAAGTATAACGAATTGCCTGACAGTACGTACGAAGCAAAGAAGGTTCTCTGCCCTCTAGGATTAGAGGTGCAGAAGATACATGCATGCCCTAATGACTGCATCCTCTACCGTGGTGAGGAGTACGGGAATTTGAATGCATGCCCGGTATGCGGTGCATTGCGGTATAAGATCAGACGAGATGACCCTGGTGATGTTGAGGGCGAGCGCCCCAGGAAGAGGGTTCCTGCCAAGGTGATGTTGTATGCTCCTATAATATCATGGTTGAAACGTCTGTTCAGAAACAAAGAGCATGCCAAGTTGTTGCGATGGCACAAAGAAGACCGTAAGAAAGACGGGAAGTTGAGAGTACCCGCTGATGGCTCGCAGTGGAGAAAAATCGAGAGAAAGTGGCCGGCCTTTGCAGGTGATGCAAGGAACTTATGGTTTGGTTTAAGTGCAGATGGCATTAATCCTTTTGGGGAGCAGAGCAGCAATCATAGCACCTGGCCCGTGACTCTATGTATCTATAACCTTCCTCCTTGGTTGTTCATGAAGCGGAAGTTCATTATGATGCCAGTGCTCATCCAAGGCCCTAAGCAACCCGGCAACGACATTTATGTGTACCTAAGGCCATTAGTTGAAGAACTTTTACAGCTCTGGGGTAAAAAAGGTGTACGTGTGTGGGATGAGCACAAACAGCAGGAATTTGACCTACGAGCGTTGCTGTTTGTAACCATCAATGATTGGCCTGCTCTTAGTAACCTTTCAAGACAGACAAACAAGGGATACAACGCATGCACGCACTGTTTACATGAGACTGAAAGTATATATTTGGACAAATGCAAGAAGAATGTGTACCTGGGACATCGTCGATTTCTTCCGACCAAGCATGCCTTAAGAAAGAAAGGCAAGCATTTCAAAGGTGAGGCAGATCACCGGAAGAAGCCTGTCCTCCGTACTGGTGATGATATACTTGATATGGTCAAGGATTTACAACTAATCTTTGGAAAGGGTCCTGGCGGACAATCTGTTCCGAATGACGCTGACGGACACGCACCCATGTGGAAGAAGAAATCTGTATTTTGGGACCTACCCTATTGGAAAGACCTAGAGGTCCGCTCTGCAATAGACATGATGCACGTGACGAAGAATCTTTGCGTGAACCTGCTAGGCTTCTTGGGCGTGTATGGGAAGACAAAAGATACACCAGAGGCACGGGAGGACTAGCAACGCATGAGCGAAAAAGATGGCATGCATCCAAAGCAATATCAAGGTCCTGCCAGCTACGCTCTTACCAAAGCAGAGAAGGAAATCTTTTTTGAATGCCTGCTCAGTATCAAGGTCCCGTCTGGCTTCTCGTCGAATATAAAGGGAATAATAAATATGGCAGAGAAAAAATTCCAGAACCTAAAGTCTCATGAGTGCCACGTGATTATGACACAACTGCTTCCGGTTGCATTGAGGGGGCTTCTACCAGAAAATGTTCGATTAGCCATTGTGAAGCTATGTACATTCCTCAATGCAATTTCTCAGAAGGTAATCGATCCAGAAATCCTACCAAGGTTACATAATGATTTGGTCCAATGTCTTGTCAGTTTCGAGTTGGTGTTCCCACCATCCTTCTTCAATATTATGATGCACGTCCTAGTTCACCTAGTCGACGAGATTGCAATTCTGGGTCTTGTATTTCTACACAATATGAGAGGTTCATGGGAGTCTTAAAGAAATATGTTCGTAACCGTGCTAGGCCAGAAGGAAGCATCTCCACGGGCCATCAAACAGAGGAGGTCATTGAGTTTTGTGTTGACTTTATTCCTGACCTTAAGCCGATTGGTGTTCCTGAATTGCGGCATGAGGGGAGACTGGGTGGAAAAGGCATGCTAGGACCGAACTCAATAATATGTAGGGACGGGCATTCTTGGGCGCAAGCACACTACACAGTTCTACATAATTCTACCTTGGTGGCCCCGTATATCAATGAACACAAGAATATTCTACGCTCCAAACACCTGGAGCAGTCTGACGACTGGATTACACGTGAACACATGGGGACTTTCGGCAGTTGGTTGCAAACACATCTCATGGGTAACACCATTGTTGGAGATGACATGTACTTCTTGGCCAGGATACCATCTTTGACTGTATTGACTTTCCAAGGGTACGAGATAAATGGGAATACATTTTACATGATCGCCCAAGATAAAAAGAGCACCAACCAAAACAGTGGTGTCCGCTTTGATCCAGCAAACACCAATAGCGCAAAGGACACATATTATGGTTACATAGAGGACATATGGGAACTTGACTATGGACGTGATTTTAAGGTCCCTTTGTTTCGGTGCAAATGGGTCAATCTGTCAGGAGGCGGGGTACAGGTAGACCTGCAGTACGGAATGACAACAGTGGATCTCAACAATCTTGGGTACACAGACGAACCATTCGTCCTAGCCAATGATGTGGCGCAGGTTTTCTATGTGAAGGACATGTCTACCAAACCGAGAAAAAGAAAAGATAAGGAAGCGAATACATCATACGATGAGCCAAAGCGCCACATAGTTCTTTCAGGGAAAAGAAATATCGTGGGAGTGGAGGACAAGACAGACATGTCAGAAGATTATGAAAAGTTTCATGAAATTTCTCCCTTCAGAGTGAAGACTGACCCAAGCATCCTGTTAAATGATGAAGATTATCCATGGTTACGGCGCAGTAAGCAAGGGACACACGCGAAGAAATAGTTTTATACCCCAAGATCCCACTCTGGGATGTGACCGGCTTCACCGCCATCACTTTCTCTCTAGTGTGAGTTTCCGGACTTATAGCTGGAAAGTGCCACTTCGGACAAACCGGAGGGAATCTTTGTAAGAGTTAGCTAGGGTATTTTGGCATTTGAAACATGATTTTAGAATAATTATTTATTAAGTTATGAAATTTTAATTATTCCTATCCTTTTAGTCCCATGTTTTGCAAGGTTGATCATACGCGGTTAGTCCCGGTTGGTGACACCATATAAAATAACAAGGTTAATATAGACATGGCTTAAACGTCTTGACATAGATGAATACAGCAGAAGCATCGGAGATAATAAGAGAGAAACGTTGTATGACATAAAGTTGGAGGTACTATGTGGTTTCTCTGATCGGAGATGATAAGAGAGAAAGGTTGTATGACATAAAGAAAATATAACATTATTAGGTTAACAGAAAATACTAGAAGATTCATAGTAAGGGTCTATCTCCTTCACATAGGGAACATTGGTGTCGGCTTTTTTTGAATCACTATGTGTCTATGCATCAAAATAAATTAGGTTAACAAAAAGTATCGGAATTCTAGCTATTTTGTCACTATCTGATGAAAATCTATATCATGAAATAAAGTTATATAAAATTCTAGTTATGATCAACTAAAACAAAACTATAATATTCTTCAATAGCAAAAAGAATCAACTAAAAAGCTTTTATAAAACTCTAGTTATGATCAAAATAATATTAACTTAAAATTATATAAAATTTATGCAACTAAAATTTTCATAAAGTATTTTTTGTTAAAAACTTTAATAGCAAAAAGAATTAAAATATGCAAAAAATAACATAAAAATAACATAAAAAATAAAAAATAAAATTGACATAACATATGCAAAAAATAACATAATAAATAAAAAACATAACATGTGCAAAAAATTAAAATTGCCACAACATAAAAAATAAAAAAACATAACATATTTAAAAAATTAAAATTGCCATAACATAAAAAATAAAAAGACATAACATATGCAAAAAATTAAAATTGCCATAACATAAAAAATAACATAAAAAATAAAAAGACATAAGATATGCAAAAAATTAAAATTGCCATAACATAAAAAATAACATAAAAAATAAAAAGACATAACATGTGCCATATATTTTATAGTGGTTATGAAAGAATATTAAAATTGACATAACATATGCAAAAAATAACATAAAAAATAAAAAAACATAACATATGCAAAAAATAACATAAAAAATAAAAAAATACCCGCCTACTAGCAGACACCACGGCCTGCGTACGACTAAAAACCCAACTATATATGGGCCAGGATGCAGGCCCATGGGGCTAGTAGGCCCAACAGGGCACAGGTTAGGCAATTAACTGCCTGCTTTAGAGAGGAGCTTGGGAGAGAGATCACAACGGCGTATATAAACCGGTGCGATCTCCTCTCGCTTGGCGAGGTGGGACTAAACTTTCACCACCCCACGGCTATGCCACCCATTAGTCCCGGTTGGTGGCTAGGACCGGGACTAAAGGACCCCCTTTAGTCCCGGTCCGAGCCACCAACCGGGACTAAAGGGTTGGGTTTCCCGCCCTTTGGGCTGCTGAAATTTACCTTTGGTCCCGGTTGGTGGCTCGGACCGGGACTAAAGGGGGCCTTTAGTCCCGGTTGGAGCCACCAACCGGGACTAAAACTCTATGTATATAAGCAGCACTTAGAAAATTTTCCAAACACCATCTGCAGTTTTCGATCTCCCTCTCCCTCGACGCCGAAGACCACCTCGACGCCACCAGGCTGCCGGACCTCGCCGTCGCCTCCGAGCCGTCCCCGAGCCCGCTCCTCGTCGCCGGACCTCCCCGCCCTCCTCGTTGCCGGACCTCCTCGCCCTCCTCCCCGAGCCCGGTCCTCGTCGCCGCCCCCGACGCCGTCCCTGAACCCTGCCCCGACGCCGTCCCCGAGCCCTACCCCGACGCCGTCGCCGACGCCTCCTCGCTGTGAGCGCCGCCCTGATCCCCTCCTCCTCCTCCTATTCCCCCCTGCTGGGCGCCGACGCCGACGCCGCCGACCCCGACGCCGGCCGCCCGCGCTGCTGGCCGACGCCGACGCCGACGCCGACGCCGCCCGCGCTGCTGGCTGACGCCGACCCCTCTCTCTGAACCAAATTTAGATAACTGAATTTTTCGACAGTGAACAGTGTGCACACCACCTATATGATGAAATGACAGAGAGGTCTAGGCATTTTAGGAATTTCGATGAATTTTTGTGGTGAGGTGTTGATGTATATAAGAGAGTTTGGCAATGTTTCTGAATTTTTGGAGCTATAAAAATTGAGTTTGTTTCAGAGAGTTTGTTTCTGGTCCAAATTTGAATTGAAGGAAATTTGAAATTTTTGAACTGTGGAACCCAAAGTCTTTGGTGAAATGGGTTGTAGGTACCGTCTAGTTGCTAGGATAATTTTGGTGGGAGCAGAAGACTTGTAGAAAATATGATTCCTTTGTAAACCAAAGAAACCATGAACAAAATAAATTCCAACTTTGGAATTTTAGTAAATATTGTAGAAATATTTTTGTAAGGTGGAAAAGAGTTATAGCATTATTAATTCATGATCTCAAAGTCATTGATATTATTCATGTGTAATATTTATGCAAATGTTTTATAGCATTATTCATGATCAAAGTCATTTTTTATAGCATTATTCATGATCAAAGTCATTTCATTTGTGATATTTTCATGTGTAATATAAATTTTTGTGATATTATCAAAGTATCCTCTCCCGAAAGATAGGACGACTAATCAGATATTTTCATGATCAAAGTCATTTCATTTGTGATATTATCAAAGTATCCTCTCCCGAAAGATAGGACGACTCATCAGATATGATTCTAGATAATGTCCAATGCCTCATATCGCGAACATAGTTATATTGGATAATTGATCTTCATATAAATGAAGCATAAAAGTTTAGCAATCACTTACAAATTTTCATGTTGTTCATTGACTTCGACATGAGGGGGGGGGGGGTCGTTAAAACATAACCTTGATAATTTCGGTATAACTTCGACATGAGGGGGGAGGGGGTCGTTAAAACATAACCCCGATAATCCACTAATCCATTGCTCATATGCATATGATTCCTTGTTGTGATTAGGTCTATGTTTGCCACTAATCCATCTCTCATGGTTGTATATTGCCATGTTGTAATATTTGCAGAAACTATGGAACACGACAGAGACTTAGAACAAGAAGAGGCGTTGGAGGAAATAATCCGTGACGGAGATGATGATATCATCACCTCACAGTTTCTCAATGACTCCGATGGTGAGGGAAGAGAAGATGACGGCTCCGCCAGTGTTGGAGCCTTAACTGTTGCAAAGTCCGGCGAGGTATATATATTAATTAAGCCTCTGCTGACTAGATGCATTAATTGTTTTGTATGTACATATATTAACGCTTCTTTCTTATTTTAGCCCTCCGGATCGAGCCAAACTTCTATAAGGAGACGAGGCCCGAAGAAAAGGTTGGGCGTGAATGAAAGGTTCACGATCGAAGAAGTCGATCCAGATGGCAAACCGACTGTTCCCAAGCGGACCCAAGACTGATTTATACATCAGTGCAGCGTTGTTGTTAGGGACAGCGTCCTGATCAGCATCCAAGAATGGAATAAGAAGAAGGACGATGGAGTTTCTTATGTCGACGATAGATGCAAAGATGAGCTTTGGAACTCGCTCATGATAAATTTCAGCCTACCGCCAGAGGAGGATCCAAATAACCCAGTTATACAACGAAAAGTCAATAAATGGGATCTTAAGAAGATGGCAGAACAATTCAAGAACTGGAAGAAAAGATTGAACGAACAGTTTGTCGAGAAAGACTAGACTCCAGAATTCACCGGTCAATATGCGAAGATAAAAGATCACTGGCCCGCATTTGTGGCGTACAAGAAATCGGAGAAAGTTAAGAACAGGGCACAGACAAATAAGCTAAATGCTGCAAAGAAGTTGTATCACCATGTTACGGGTCAGGTGGCTACAAGGCTGCCCGGCCTAAGTGGGAGAAAGTTCAGAACGACCTGCTTGATAAAGGGATCCATCCATAGACATTGGACTGGACCGAACGGGCAAGGACTTTGTTCTTCGGGCATGGGGGAACTTTGGACCCAGAAACAGGGAAGTGTCTTTACACGAAAGAACAACTTGAAACACCCGTCATAAAGATTCAGGAAGCAGTCAAGGACGTGCAGGAAGGGAGGTTCCATTCGACAGAGAGAAGGACGTGCTGTCACGCGCCCTCGGGAATCCTGAACACCCTGGACGAACACGAGGCACATCAGGCTCCGTTCCGTGGGTGCATGGGTTTTCCGACAGCACTGGTTATAGAAGCCGAGGGAGAAAGAAGAAAGAGGAAGCAGACCGGATGAAGAATGTAGAAGAAAGATTAGCGTTGCAGGAGAAGAAACTAGAGGCACTTACCAGTCAGCGAGCTACCGGCCCACCATCTAAGTAGCACGAAGATCCTTCATTCGATACTGCCCACGAAGCTACCCCACCATCTCAGCGGAAAAGCAGCGTGGCTTCCATGGAGCTCGTTCGGCCTGATATCACGGCTCCTCGCTACCCCGTGGATGATATCACAGAGAGGGAACATTGTGAGCTAATGGCGAAATGCATCAACCTAACCTTGAAGGTGGCGGTCGGCTATGTCTTACCTCCTAGACCTGATGGAACTTTCCATTGCAATCCGATTCTAGATGGCTATGCTATTGTCGGGGTGGATGAAGTTACCAACGGATTCGAGGGGCTGGAGCTTGAGTACCCTACAGGTGAAGGGGAGAATCATCTGGTAGATGCAGTAAGGACTACCATTCTATGGAGAAAGGAATACATCGTGCTTCCACAATGGACGCCGCGTCAGCAGACTCAGCCGGAGGAGGCCCCTCAGCAGACTCCTCACAGTCCAGCTCTATCTCCACTGCCTCAGTCGTCTCCGCCGCATCAGCACACTCCACCGCCTCAGCTGTCTCCGCCGCGTCAGCGGACTCCGCCGGAGGAGGCCCCTCAGCAGAATCCTCCGCCGCCTCAGCTGTCTCCGCCGCCTCAGCGGACTCCGCCTCCTCCGCCGCGTCAGCTGACTCCGCCTCCTCCGCTGCCTCAGCAACGACGGAAGAGACCCGCCGCCGCTCCGGCGGCTAGCAGTACAACAACGAAGAAATCTAGAGCTGGTCCAAGCATCAAGAAGGCTCCTGCCAAGTTACCAAACGACATGACCGAGGAGGAAAACAACAAGATCGTGGCTGCCGATGTGAAACGCCAGCTTGCACCGAAACGTCCAGATCCAAAGGAGAAAATAGATTCGGTAAAAGCGAAGCGCTGTCTGGATGCCCTTAAGCGACCACCACCGACTCTGCCGCTATCACACTATGACCGCTGTATTGTAAAGACATTTGATGAAGTGAAAAGGTCGGGAAGTACTAGTAGCAGTGCTTCAAGAAGTGGGAAAACAATTCCCCAGCTCGGCGAACAGGAAAAACAATCGTGCCCCCCGCTCAAGGTGTTTCTCGATATCGCTAATGATCCGGGGGTAGCGGCCACTCATCCTGGTTACACTCTTGGTGATTACTTATGCGGTGAGGTATAGTTCGAAATGGCTGAGGTAACCTTTAGATACGAGCACGGGAAGCCTCTCGTCAGACCTGAGCAGCTCCCGCATCTATCAACGATGATGCGAAGATTGCATGACTAGTACTTGAAAGCCTGCAAGGAAGGGACCGACAGTATCTACGTGGGAATTAAAGATGAGCACTACTTCAATGGAGTCGAGGCGTTGTACATTGAATTTGAAGAATTATTTCAGTTATACAATCAAGACGCCCTCGACAAAACTATCGTCAGTTGCTATTGTCTGTAAGTATTTTTTTCTGTAATTAAGTCTCTAGCTCAGCTCGTTCATTGCATGTATAATTATCCTCACACTATATTATGCAGATTGAAGATCCTCGAATGCAGAGGAAAAATCTATGACATTGGCTTCATTAACCCAAATACCGTAAATGAATATACGGTACAAAAAAACCCCGATGATACAGAGGAAAACTTGCTAAAGGCGTTACTTGAACAACAAAACAAAAGGGAAATACTATTTCCTTACAACTTCAAGTGAGTGTTACTGTCTTGTGCACATTCTGTTTCGCTTACTTGAGGTTAAGTGTAATTGAGGAGTTATGCGTGCGCAGCTTCCACTTTATTCTGCTAGCCATTCAGCTTGATGCGGGACTAGTAATTGTCTTGGACTCGAGACGTAAAGAGCCTAAGGAGTGGGCGGACATGAGTCAAATGCTCCAGAAGTAAGTTCAATCATTATCGCACCATATCGGCAACTTTCGTTCATTTCCTGATATCAAGTAATCATTTTCTTTGCCGGGCAGGGTTTGGAAAAAGTTCACCAACCAGGTTAGGGGTGAATGGAAAAAGGATCTACGATTTTCACACCCCAAAGTAAGTACTACTAGCTAGTTCCGCGCATCTCTCATTGATTCTAGTTTCAATACCATTATCAAGCTTGATTATCATTTTGATTGAACTGTATTCTCGTAAAGTGCTTGTGGCAGGCACCCGGGAATAATTTATGTGGATACTATGTTTGCGAGTTCATTCGCCACAAGACCTCTGAGCGGGCCAGATCTGAACAACAATTTAAAGTACGTAAACAATATTCACATTTTTATTTTATTACCATCAATTGTGTTGAGTTTCATTCATATATATATATATATATATATATATTGACCCCTTTCTTTAAATTAGATCTGGCGGAAGCGGGACGGAGTCCTACCAACTGATCGCATACGAGCAATTCAAGAGGAATTGGCGGGATTCTTTGTTGAGCATGTCATACCAACAGACGGAGAATACCATCGGGATTTGCAATCCGATTGTGGTAATTAGATATTAGGGATCGTAAGAGATGTTATATTGTATATATGCATGAACGTGTACTATATGTAGTAGCGTCGAATAGATATACGAAAACTTGTTGTTCGACCAAGCACGGAGAAAGAGAGGTCACTTCTCTCTATATATTGATCATGACGATGTTGTAGTAGCTAGCGTCGAGTTGAATGAAAAGCATAAAATAAAAATGAAAACCCTAAATGTAAAGGAATTGAATGGTAAACACAAAAAGAAAAGGGGAAACACAATATGAAACCCCTAAACCCCTCCTTTCAAAAAAAAAAAAAACAAAAACCCCAGCGCCTGGCAGGTGCTGACGCGTGGCTGCCTTCTAGTCCCGGTTGGTGTTACCAACCGGGACTAGAGGTCCTCCTGCCTGGGCGCCCACAGCGGCCACGTGGAGCTCCTTTAGTCCTGGTTCGTAACCCAACCGGGACTAAAAGTGGGCGCCTTTAGTCCCGATTGTGTTGTCCCGGTTGCAGAACCGGGACTAAAGGCCCTCTGGAACCAGGACTGATGCCCTGTTTTCTACTAGTGTAACAATCTTCACCGACATAACAAGCAACATAGAAAGTTCACAAGCATCATATAAGTCACATAAAGGAAATTCACAAGTAGTTCGCCGGCACAACCTCTCGGCACAGAAGATCGTATCCGTGGACATGAGCTCTAGGGTTGTTGTGGATGAGGAGGGGTATGCTTCGTCATAGCCTCCATACTTTGTCAGAGCATCTGCAATTATTTTGTTAGCATTATAGCAAGGAATTTCATCGGATAATGGTGTTGGTTATGTTTTATAGGAAACTACTAACATTCGGCCCGATATACTAACCTTGCACATGATAACAACAACACCACAATGATGACGAACTAGACGAAGATTATCAAGTTCTTCAGCACACTCAACCAGATCTGACCTACACCCTTGCCTACTTTGCTCTTCTCTTTGAGCACAAATTTAGAGTAATATTTTTCTGCCTCATCACTAGTCTTAAACCCTTTATAGCAGCTGTTCTTGTAATCGTCCACTTGTTCATGGCATGTCTACCATGAACCGTAGACTCATGGATACCTCCATGAGTACACCACATACCAATTCATCTACCAAGATAGAAGAACAAGATTTCAACAAGTAGGAAAAGCAACACAAGTTGAGAAGAACACATGGAACATAAGCATTCATGATTCACATACCCAAGAGCATCAGGCAGTGGAACTCCGAGTCGACATCACCATCTACATCACTACATGGACATCAAACAATCTAGCTAGATTACTCCAAGAATGGAGCTCTACTTCGAGTCGTAGTCGGTGAAGCCGGTCATCGTGGAGTCAGAGCAAGTGGGGAATGCCCCCGCAGTGGAGAAGCCAGCGTCGTCGGCACTGGCGGTCGAGCTTGTAAAAATACTTCTGCTGCTCGGCACGGAGGCGGACCATCATCTCGCGAATGCCCTCGGCCTTCCACTCTTCCTTGATTGACTCGTAGACCGCATTATTCTCAGCGAGGAGCTGCGGGTTCGCCAGAGCGAGCGCGGCCAAGTAGTCTTCACTGGCGCACTTGGCCGCGACCTGTTCCATGCGGTCCGCCTCCTCCTTGGCAGAGTAATCGACCCTAAAGAGAGCGGCGGCGGCAGGTAAGTTCAATGAGGGCGGTGACGATATGACCTCGAGATCGGTGCTAACACCTAATATTTCATTAACAAGTAACGTGTCACATAGGAAATATAACCTAAGTATACATCACATTTAGTCCATACAAGCTAGCAACAAGTCAATTATCATAGCAATCACATATAGTCAATATCAACAAGTCACATAACAATCTTCGTAGCAACATAGAAAGTTCACAAGCATCATACAAGTAACATAAAGAAAGTTCACAAGTAGTTCACAAGCAAAAGATCAGCTCCATGGACATGAGCTCTCTACCTTCTCCATCTCCAAATCGCGCTCTTCAATCTTGTGGGGAAGGGGCCACCATGATCTGGGCTGAGGAGGCCACCACGATCTGGGCGTAGGCGGCCTTGATATGGGCTAGGGCGGCCATCGTAGCATCGGTGGATGCTCGAGCACTCTCGGCTGATGCTGCCGCCCTCTCAGCTCCTGTAGCCACCATGTCAGCGGATGTGGCTGCGCTCAAGGCGGTTGCGGCCGCACTCTCGGCACAGCCGGCCATGCTCTCGGCTAAGACCGCGTTTTTGGTGGAGGCGGCCGCGCTGGCGGTGGAGGCTGCTACCGTAGGCGCCCTCAGAAAGTGTCTCCACGTCCTCATCTTTGTCGTCTACTAGTCAACACACAGACCTAACCTAACAAGAAGAAAAAACACAATTGGACTTATGAACAGAACAGTCCTACATGTATGAGTGGACATCATCGTTGGTGCGAATCAAAAATAGAAAGTAATAGTCCTTCATGTTTCGCCCCAGCCCCTTGCCCCTAGAAACCCCTAACCCCTAACCTAGAAGGCTCGCTTTATGTGGTTCGGCATGTGGGTTGACTTTCTGTCCGTCGAGGCTCTCTTCAACAACACTCATCTCTCAAGTGGTTATATGGTGGGTAGTCCCTCACTGGTATTTTGACTGTCGATGATGATCGAACCGCCGGCCCCCTAGTGCGTTACAAAGGTCGCATAGGAGGAGTTGAAGTGGGTCGACCCCCTACGACAACAGTCGGGATCCTTCCTCTGAGAACATTTCTTACAAAGGGATCCCCATCGCACTGAAAATCAACACACAGACTAAACCTAACATGAAGTCAAACATTCTTTTATTCCTTCCACACAGAGGTTTTGCCGCGATGGAAGAAGAGACAACCTTTCTAGACTTGTCAGGCTTTGAGTTCTTAATGATCCTACTCCCAAATTCGTTAAAGGAACTGGTACAGAAATACATCCTAAACGAACAATCTCTCACTTTGGGAGTAGAAACGTTCGACTAGGATTCATTTCCGTACCCATTTCTTCAAAGAATTTGTGAGTAGGATTACGAAGAACTGGAAGCCTAACAAGTGCTGAAAGGTTGTCTCTTCTGTCATCATAGCAAAACCGCTATGTGGTAGGAATGGAGAATGTTTGCCCTACAACAAAGGAAATATAATTTTCTTCTATTTGATTTGCATCAAAAAATATCGGTCATACAGACTCCAAGATTTTTTTGTTCATATTTCAAAAAGTCCAACATCGTATACATTACCGTTAAGAGCCTGTAGCTTGATAGTTCCCGAGATCTTTCGTCGATGTCGGTTAACAAACCACTCCGGTATCACATGTTTGCTAAGTCTGATACCAGAGTGGCCTGTAAATCAACATCGATGGAAGATATAGGGAACAATCAAAGTAGAGGCCCCTCACGGTAACATATATCATGTCGGACTTATCAACAGAATAGTCGTACAATCTGGGTGGACAACATTCGTTGATTTGAATCAAATTGAAAATAATAGTCCTTCATGTTTTGCTATGTAGGTTTTAAGGTCGCCTTCGACGTCGAGGCAACCAAAAGGGTTACGGTCGCGTTCGACGTCGAGAGATCCAAACCCTAAACCCGTAACCCCTTTTGAATCGATATATGTATCAGGGTAAGTTTTTCGCTGATTCGCAACAAGACAGATTAATTCTTGCTGATTCCCAAAAGTTACTCTAATACAAATAGCGAGTGAAAAGGAGCCTCTTTCCTCTTGGTACTACATTACTAAGTATCAAAAAGTCCAACATCACATAGCTCAATTAGAAAATACACAAATTTCATATACACTAACCACATATAAGCATAGAAGCCTACAAGCATTCATATAAACATAAACCCTAAACCACTAAACGTCGATGTCGAGGCAACAGAACCCTAAACCCCAAAACATCGACGTCGAGGCAAGCAAACCCTAAACCACTAGCATATACATTTGGCATAGACATTAAGATTGTTCTGTCCCTATTCTCAGAAAGTCAAACATCTATATCTAGCAAAATTTATACTTCATTGACCCTAACCCTAACATATTTTCTCTCTTCTTCCAAATCATTCCAAAGTATTTTTTCCAACCACACATATCCAAAATCGTATTACCTAGCAAGCTTTCTATAGCAAATTCATAGCAAACTTTAGAAAAAAATGAGAGAGTAGGGTAGCAGGGGGAAGAAACACATCGCGGGGTAGATGAGGAGGCCGAAGTGGAACAGGGGGATAGCGCGATGGACGGCGTCCGATGGTCGTCAGTGTGGGGGAGGTCGGTGATGTCTACTACGCAACTTTATTCTTGTAGACTCGTGTTGGGCCTCCAAGCGCGGAGTTTTGTAGGACAGTAGCAAATTTCCCTCAAGTGGATGACCTAAGGTTTATCAATCCGTGGGAGGCGTAGGATGAAGATGGTCTCTCTCAAACAACCCTGCAATCAAATACAAGAAATCTCTTGTGTCCCCAACACACCCAATACAATGGCAAATTGTATAGGTGCACTAGTTCAGCGAAGATATGATGATACAAGTGTAGTATGGATAGTAGAAATAGGTTTTTGTAATCTGAAAATGAAAAAAAAGCAAGGTAGCAATTGATAAAACGGAGCACAAACGTTATTGCAATGCTTAAAAACAAGGCCTACGGTTCATACTTTCACTAGTGCGATCTCTCAACAGTGCTAACATAATTGGATCATATAACAATCCCTCAACATGCGACAAAGAATCACTCCAAAGTTCCTATTCACGGAGAACATAAGATAGAAATTGTTTGTAGGGTACGAAACCACCTCAAAGTTATCCTTTCCGATCAATCTATTTAGCCATCCCTATAAGTGTCACGAACGGCCCTAGAGTTCGTACTAAAATAACACCATATGATACACATCAACCAACTCTAATGTCACCTAGATACTCCAATGTCACCACAAGTATCCATGAGTTGATTATACGATATGCATCAAACAACTTCATAATCATAATATTCAATCCACACAAAGAACTTCAAGGAGCACCCCAAAGTTTCTATCGGAGAAAAGATAATGAAAACATGCATCAACCCATATGCATAGATTACCCCAATGTCACCGCGGGAATCCGCGAGTTGAGTGCCAAAACATATATCAAGTGAATCAATATAATACCCCATTGTCACCGCGGGTATTCATATGCAAGACATACATCAAGTGTTCTCAAATCTGAAATATTCAATCCAACAATAACGAAACCTCAAAGGGAAAAGATTCGATTCATCACAACAAGGATAGAGAGGGAAGAAACACCATATGATCCAACTATATTAACAAAACTCGCGGTACATCAAGATCGTGCCATATCAAGAACACGAGAGAGAGAGAGAGATCAAACACATAGCTACTAGTACATACCCTCAGCCCCGAGGGTGAACTACTCCCTCCTCGTCACGGAGACCGCCGGGATGATGAAGATGGCCTCCGGTGATGATTTCCCCCTCCGGCAGGGTGCCGGAGTAGGGCCCCAGATGGTATTTCAAGGATACTGAGAGCTGCGGCGGCGTAGTCCAAAATCTAGGGTTTTTTCTAGGGTTTTCTCTATTTATAGGATTTTTCAGCATTGGAATCACGTCAAGATGGGCTAACATGGGCCCACGAGGCACCAGCGCACGCATCCCCCCCTGGTGCGCGGTGGTGGCTCGTGGGCACCTCGTGGCTCTTCTGGTCCTCC
The DNA here is from genome assembly GCA_039707655.1 of Elymus sibiricus. Classification (NCBI taxonomy): domain Eukaryota; kingdom Viridiplantae; phylum Streptophyta; class Magnoliopsida; order Poales; family Poaceae; genus Elymus; species Elymus sibiricus. The sequence goes on along the minus strand of CM077674.1, from coordinate 3,547,772 downwards.
CACGAAGCTTCTAGTGCCTCTTTTGTTCCAAAAAAAATCGTCAAAAAGTTTCACTGCATTTGGAGAACTTTTATTTCTGCACAAAAAACAACACCACGGTAGTTCTGCTGAAATCAGCGTCAGTCCGGGTTAGTTCCATTCAAATCATACCAAAATCATATAGAATTGTTATAAACATGGCATGAATACTTCATAAATTATAGATACATTGGAGACGTATCAGCATCCCCAAGCTTAATTCCTGCTCGTCCTCGAGTAGGTAAATGACAAAGAAATAATTTATGAAGTGTGAATGCTAGCATAGTGCATAAGTTTGATCAATGATAATTTCAATCACTTTTCCTAACATCAATATATATATATCATAATCAGTAGCTCATAAATCTTCTCATGATCAAGTGCCAAGCTATTCACATGTTTAAAGTATAGGCCATAAACTTTCTTGAAAACTAACAAACTATGTTCTCAGTCAACAATGCAATTGCAATTCATCATATTTTCAGGAAGGGTTTCATGTAGGAGCTTGTTAGCAAGTCCACATACTCAACCATCATTTAGTCTTCTATGATTGCTAACACTCACGACATATATATGGAGCAAAAAGTTTTAGCCAGACACATAGAAAGATAGGGGCTTGTAATTTCGCCTCCCAACTTATTCACCTCAAGGGTGATGTCAACAATAATAACTCATGATCACTCATATCCAACTGGATATATATGCCTAGATCTTTCCCCACCACATGATGCTTGCAAAAGAGAAAAATAAAAAGGAATAGAGGAGAACACTATTGACTCTTGCATAAAAAATAAATACATAAAAGTAAAAGATAGGCCCTTCGCAGAGGGAAGCAGAGGTTGTCATGTGCTTTTTATTGTTGGATGCACAAGCTCTTAATGCAAAAGGAACGTCACTTTATATTGCCCCTTGTGATAGCAACCTTTATTATGCAGTCCGTGACTTTTATTTCTTTACCATCACAAGTTCGTACAAAGCTTCTTTTCCCTTACAATAAAAGTTCATACATATTTAGAGGCAATTTTTATTGCTTTTCGCACCGATGAAAACTTACTTGAAGGATCTTATTCAATCCATAGATAGATATAGTGGACTCTCATGACATGAAACTGGGTTTAAGGGTTTTGGATGCACAAGTAGTATCTCTACTTGATGCGGATTTTTGGCTAGCAAAGATATTGAGCAAGCACCACATGTTAGAGGATCTATGACAATATAGCTTCTATGTGAATATAAGCAAACATAATTCATTACGTTGTCTTCCTTGTCCAACATCAACAATTTGACATAAAATACTTAATGGGGGCTCACAATCATAAAAGATGTCCAAGATAGTGTATTTGCATGCGAATCTTCTCTTCCCTTATTAATTCTTTCATGAATTGCATCATTGACCAATGCTATGCTTGTTAACTTTCAATAAATTTTACCACTTATACTTCTTGTATGTGAATTCACTACTCCCCATGGGACAAGCATATGAAGCATATATAATTTCAACTTTATGATATTCAATTTATTCAACAATTTACTCATACGATATAAGTGAAGAACAAGAGTAAATGACAAACTACTTCAAAAAGATATAAGTGAAGATCAATGAGTAGTCAAACAATTAAGTAGCTATGTGAGGACTCTCTCCAAATAAAGATTTCAGATCTTGATAATTTTTATTAAAACAGCAAACAAAATGAAAATAAAAGGACAATCCAAGAATAGCACATATCATGTGAAGAAGTAAAAACTTAGGCTCAACCAAGACTAACCGATAATTGTTGATCAGGGAAGGAGGGATGCCTACCGGGGCATCCCCAAGCTTAGATGCTTGAGACTTCTTGAAATATTAATTTTGGATGCCTTGGGCATCCCCAAGCTTGAGCTCTTCTGTCTCTTTAATTCCTCTCATATCACGGTTTCTATAAATCTAAAAAAACTTCATCCACATAAAACTCAACAAGAACTCGTGAGATAAGTTAGTATAAATCAACTCAAAACCTTAACATTCTCTACTGTAACAAATCACTAAAATTATAATTAAACATTGCATACTAAATGCCTCTGCATATTTAATACTCCTATCCTCAAATAGAATCATTAAACAAGCAAACATATGCAAACAATGCAACTATAACAGCAATCTGCCAAAACAGAACTGTCTGTAAAGGGGGATTTAAAATTCATACTTCCCTAACTCCAAAAAGTCTGAAAAATTACCACATGACAGAGAACTCATGCATGATTACTGTGTAAAAATTTCAGATTTTTATCATGTTCTGACTATTCAGAAATATTCTGGACATAACAGAAAACTTTCTGTTTTCAAACAGCAACACATGAACTTGCAAACTGACCATGGTAAAGGCTATAATTGGCATTTTATTGAACTAAAAGATACAAACATGATTATTGATAACATCAAGAAAATATCAACAGAAGAAAATGACGCTCCAAGCAAAACTCATATTATGTGACGAATAAAAATATAGCTCCAAGTGAGGTTACCGATAGTGTTGAAGACGAAAGAGGGGATGCCCCGGAGGGCATCCCCAAGCTTAGACGCTTGAATAATACTTGATTATTACCTTGGGGTGCCTTGGGAATCCCCAAGCTTAGGGTCTTGCCACTCCTTATTTTCCTCATATCGATATCTCACCCAAAACTTGAAAACTTCAATCACACAAAACTTAACGGAACTCGTGAGATAGGTTAGTATGGTAAAAATAAATCATCCACTTAGGTACTGTCAAGACAAGATTCCTAATTTTTGTCACATAATACCTACTGTATTCTATCTTTTCCACAATTTATATTACTAAATATAAGCTATGGAAACATTAAAACAAGCAAACTATGCATTGAAAACAGAATCTGTCAAAAACAGAACAGCATGTAGTGATCGATTTAAAAGCCATACTTATGTAACTCAAACAATTCTTAAAAATTAGTAAAACATAAGCAATTTGTAACCCAATACTCTGTAAAAATTTCAGAATTTTTGCACGCACCAGTACAGAATAGAAATTCAGCACTGGACGCCAAAGTTTCTGTTTTTGCACATAATCGAATCAACAAGCATCCACACTATCCCAAAGGCTTTACTTGGCACATTATTGAAACAAAACATATAAAACATGATTACTACAGTATCTTAATCATTTTAACACAAAAAAACAGTAGGGGTAAATGTTGGGTCGTCTCCCAACAAGAGCTTTTCTTTAATGCCTTTTTAGCTAGGTATGATGATTTTAATGATGCTCACATAAAAGTAAAGAATTGAAACACAAAGAGAGCATCATGAAGCATATTACAAGCACATTTAAGCCTAACCCACTTCCTATGCATAGGGATTTTGTGAACAAATAATTTATGTGAGCAAGAATCAACTAGCATAGGAAGGCAAAACAAGTATAATTTCAGAACTTTCAACACATAGAGAGGAAACTTGATATTATTGAGATATGTAGAAGCATATATTCCTCTCTCATAATAATTTTCAGTAGCATCATGAATGAATTCAACAATATAGCTATCACATAAAGCATTCTTTTCATGACCTACAAGCATAGGATTTTTATTATTCTCCACACAAGCAATTTTCTTCTTATTCATAAAAGTGGGAGTATCATATGAAACTCGACTACTATAAATTGTTTCCACATTAAAAGAGTAATGTTCAGAAAAAGGGTAATCACAATTATGACAAGTTTTATAAATATAATCATCATTACTTTTTATAACATAAGTATCATCACAATAATCATCATAAGTAGGAGGCATGCAATCATCATAACAAATTGGACCATTCAAAGTAGGGGGACTAAAAAGATCATCTTCATTAAGCATAGCATCCCCAAGCTTAGGACAAACGTTATTTGCAGCAAATAAATTCTCAAACATATCATTCCAATCAAACATAGCATCCCCAAGCTTGTTGGTTTGCATATCATTAGCATTATCACTATTATCATCAATAGTATGAATAGCACCAATAGTATAACAATTATTATCATATTCCTCCAAGTTGGTGCCATAAAGATTTTCAAGATCATAAGGAGTATCATTATCCTCCCAATCATAATCATCACAACAAGCAATAGGCATAACAAAATCATCATCAAGTGTATCATCTTCCACAATTATTTTTGATTCATTCTCATGAGGTACAACAATAGTAGGAGCAACATTATTTGGGAGAGATACCTCTTTACCTCTACTTTTCTTTCTTTTCTTTTTCTTTACCACATTATGTGTGGGTTTATTTAATTCTTCCGAGCTTCTTATCGAAGAGATTGGTTGGATAGGAAGCTCCTCCTCGTTACCTGTTTCATCATGAGAGAAAATAGGAGGGAAAGGGGGAATATTTACCCTTCCATTAGTATTTCTTCTATATTCTATTTCTTTTCCCGTTTTTCTATAGTTGGCAATGTAAGCATTCTCTTTTCAATTTACCATACAAAACATATAAATTTCCTTTATATTAGTTTCAATGTCATTCGTGAGAATGAATACCTCAAACCAACTATTTTTATGTGACAATTCCTCACACCCCAAAAATAGATAAAGCTCATTATATAATTCGAGGGCGGTCAAGTCATTACAATATTTAGCCATGATTCGATCATGAAAAAGTATGCATTGAAAATTAAGGTGACCAACTTTATTGCAAAGTTCACAAGTAATAGGATAATGAGATCATAATTTTGTAGCAAATTCATCTATCACCTTGAGCAAAAAATTGGTTCTATCATGTTTATGCTTCTTACAAAATCTATCATCCCTATAAGGCATGTCTTCACAAACTTTATGCACTCCACAAAAATTGACATGCTTATAAGATATATTTTTGTCATGACTAGTGCAATCATCATTAGTATTTTGGATATTCATAGAATTCATACTAACAACATTGCAATCATGATCATCATTCAAAGATTGTATGCCAAACATTTTATTGAATTCTTCTTCTATCAGTTTAGCACAATTTTCTGCTCCATCATTTTCAAGAAAAACATTATAAAGACGAATAATATGAGGCAACCTCAATTCCATTTTTTTGTAGTTTTCTTTTTATAAAACCAAACTAGTGATAAACAAGAAACTAAAAGATTCGATTGCAAGATCTAAAGATATACCTTCAAGCACTCACCTCCCCGGCAACGGTGCCAGAAAAGAGCTTGATGTCTACTATGCAACTTTATTATTGTAGACTCGTGTTGGGCCTCCAAGCGCAGAGTTTTGTAGGACAGTAGCAAATTTCCCTCAAGTGGATGACCTAAGGTTTATCAATCCGTGGGAGGCGTAGGATGAAGATGGTCTCTCTCAAACAACCCTGCAATCAAATACAAGAAATCTCTTGTGTCCCCAACACACCCAATACAATGGCAAATTGTATAGGTGCACTAGTTCGGCGAACAGATGGTGATACAAGTGTAGTATGGATAGTAGAAATAGGTTTTTGTAATCTGAAAATGAAAAAACATCAAGGTAGCAATTGATAAAACGGAGCACAAACGGTATTGCAATGCTTAAAAACAAGGCCTAGAGTTCATACTTTCACTAGTGCGATCTCTCAATAGTGCTAACATAATTGGATCATATAACAATCCCTCAACATGCGACAAAGAATCACTCCAAAGTTCCTATTCGCGGAGAACATAAGATATAAATTGTTTGTAGGGTACAAAACCACCTCAAAGTTATCCTTTCCGATCAATCTATTTAGCCATCCCTATAAGTGTCACGAACGGCCCTAGAGTTCGTACTAAAATAACACCATATGATACACATCAACCAACTCTAATGTCACCTAGATACTCCAATGTCACCACAAGTATCCGTGAGTTGATTATACGATATGCATCAACCAACTTCATAATCATAATATTCAATCCACACAAAGAACTTCAAGGAGCACCCCAAAGTTTCTATCGGAGAAAAGATAATGAAAACATGCATCAACCCATATGCATAGATTACCCCAATGTCACCGCGGGAATCCGCAAGTTGAGTGCCAAAACATATATCAAGTGAATCAATATAATACCCCATTGTCACCGCGGGTATTCATATGCAAGACATACATCAAGTGTTCTCAAATCTGAAATATTCAATCCAACAATAATGAAACCTCAAAGGGAAAAGATTCGATTCATCACAACAAGGATAGAGAGGGAAGAAACACCATATGACCCAACTATATTAACAAAACTCGCGGTACATCAAGATCGTGCCATATCAAGAACGCGAGAGAGAGAGAGATCAAACACATAGTTACTAGTACATACCCTCAGCCCCGAGGGTGAACTACTCCCTCCTCGTCATGGAGACCACCGGGATGATGAAGATGGCCTCCGGTGATGATTTCCCCCTCCGGCAGGGTGCCGGAGTAGGGCCCCAGATGGTATTTCGAGGATACAGAGAGCTGCGGCGGCGTAGTCCAAAATCTAGGGTTATTTCTGGGGGTTTCTCTATTTATAGGATTTTTCAGCGTTGGAATCACGTCAAGATGGGCTAACATGGGCCCATGAGGCACCAGCGCATGCATCCCCCCTAGCGCGCGGTGGTGGCTCGTGGGCACCTCGTGGCTCTTCTGGTCCTCCCACGAAGCTTCTAGTGTCTCTTTTGTTCCAAAAAAATCGTCAAAAAGTTTCACTGCATTTGGAGAACTTTTATTTCTGCACAAAAAACAACACCACGGTAGTTCTGCTGAAAACAGCGTCAGTCCGGGTTAGTTCCATTCAAATCATACCAAAACCATATAGAATTGTTATAAACATGGCATGAATACTTCATAAATTATAGATACGTTGGAGACGTATCTTTCAGCGTCAAAGTGTTTGGCATCTGGGGTGCTCGGCGTCGGGCTGGTCGGCATCGGGGTGCTTGGTGTCAGGGTGCTCGTCATCCGGGGTGCTCGGTGTCGGGTGGAGGTGGTCGATGGTGGCTGTGGCAGATCTGGGCTGGGAGAAAGGGGGCTACGGCGGAAGGGCGATTTTGGGTGGGTGGCAGTGGCGGATCTGGGTTGGGTGGAGGGTGGCGATGGCAGCGGGGTGGAGGGGATTTTGGGCGTAGGCAGTTTGGGGGAGGGGGCGCGCATGGGCGATTGTTGTGAAGTACACCCCTCCCCCCACGCGAAGTTTGTCAAGCGCCAAAACGTGGGCACTCGGCAAAGACATGTTCTTCTTTGTTTCCCTATTCTTTTTCTCTTCTTCTTAATTTTCCATATACGAGCGGCTGGTTCAAGGTTTTTTCCTTCGCTCTTCACCAGAAGACAATGTGGGGACTTGGTTTGATTTCCAGTTTGAAAATGTACCTCACTTTTGCTTTGAATGCGGCAGACTAGCTCACATTGATGGAAGGTGTGAACCACGAGTTGATTCTACATCCCAATGGGGTGAGTGCTTGAGGGCATCACATGGACGTAGCTCCTCATAGGCGGAAATAGGTCAACGACTTGCAATTACAGCTTTGGGAGTACTAGGTCAAGTGAGGGTGATTTTGGGCGCAGGGAGCATGCACCGGTGCATGACCTCCCCACTTGATGCAAACTATACCATGTGTATACACCCTCCGGGGACTCTCGCACTGGTGAGGATCCATGAGCTGGTCATGGTGAGGTGAACAGTCCAAGCAAGATGCAGCTCACACATGATCAGCGACATGACCGTGACCTGAGGGATGATATTGAATAGAAGAGGGAGAGGGAGCTGAGGCAGGAGCTTGAGAAGAAGCAGGACAGAAACAAATTCTCACCAGGAAAGGCCGCATGGTGCTTACGTAGAGATGACCCTTCTTCTTCTAGGCAGCGCAAATTAGGCACTTTTGTTCGTAGGCCGAGGCAGGGTGGTGGAGACCAGCAGAGTCATCACATGAACTATTAGCCAAAAGCCACTGGACAGGAAGAGAAGATCGAAGCAAGTATGGGTGGCTAAGGGTGGTTTCGAGAGGCTGGCCCCTAATGATGCGTTTATTGGTCACAAACGGTAGAAAGTATCCTCAGTCATTGACCGCATCTTTGAATCTAAAGACAAAGCAGCGCACCCTGCATGGCTGGGCTGCCAAGACCAATGATTATCTTGGCTTGGAACTGTTGAGGATTGGGGTTGGACTCGACTATGGGCGAGCTTTGAGACCTGGTACGGTCCTACAACCTAGCGGTAGTGTTCTTAAGCAAAACAAAAAAAGAAGGCATGTGTGATACGTCTCCGACGTATCTATAATATTTTATTGTTTCATGCTATTATCATACCACTTTTACATATTTTGGGCAACAATTTATATTATTCTTATTTGGACTAACCTATTAACCCAGTGCCAAAGGCCAGTTCCTGTTTTCTATTTTTTTTGAGTTTTTAGGTGAAAAATTCACAGAGCCAGAATGACCTGAAAATTTACATGGATTTTTTATGAAATATATCTGAATTTAAGGCGCAAGAATCAACCAAAGACGAGGCCTGTGGGCCCCACAAGCCCACATGGAGCGCCCTGGGAGGGGTCGCGCGGCCCAGGCTTGTGGCCAAACCATAAGTCGGATGGACCTCTCCTTCGGGCACAAGGAACCTAATTTTGGGGGGAAAATCGTGTTAAATTTTTAGCCCGATCGGAGTTACGGAACTCCGGCTATAAAAGAAACGGTGCTCGGCCGCAGAAATAGTTCCAGAAAGTCGCGAAAACAGAGAGAAACAGAGGAGGAGAGATCCAATCTCGGAGGGCCTCCCGCCCTCCGGGAGCCATGGAGGCCAAGGACCAGAGGGGGGAACCCTTCTCCCATCTAGGGGGAAGGCCATTCAAGAAGAAGAAGGAGGCGGGCCTCTCTCCCCCTCTCTCCCGGTGGCGCCGGAGTGCCGTCGGGGGAACCATTGAGACGGCGATCATCTGCAACAACTTCGCCGCCGTCATCACCATCATTCTCCCTCTCCGTGCAGTAGTGTATTCTATCTCAGCCCGCTGTAATTCCTACTTAAACATGGTGCTTGATCCTATATATTATTATCCAATGATGTGTTGCACCTCTATTATGTCTGAGTAGTTTCTTTTTGTCCTATGTGCTAATTGTGGTATGGTATGGTTGATATGAGTTGTATGTTATTATGGTGCTGTCCTATGGTGCCCGCCGTCTCGCGTAAACGTGTGGGCTTCCCGCTGTAGGGTGTTGCAATATGTTAATGATTTGCTTATAGTGGGTTGCGGGAGTGACTGGAACGTAAACCCGAGTTTGTGAGTTGTTGCATATGGGATTAAAGGGGACTTTCGACTTAATGCTATGGTTGGGTTTTACCTTAATGAATCTTTAGTATTTGCGGATGCTTGCTAGAGTTCCAATCATAAGAACATATGATTCAAGTACGAAAAGTATGTTAGCTTAGGCCTCTCCCTCATAAGTATGACGAGTATCACATGTTTCATATCCAATTGCCTAGGAACGATCCTTTTCTTATTCTTCTTCAAAAACCTTTACTTTATTGTTCTTTTATTAAAACAGCACCTAACTCTTTATTTTCTTGCAAAGCCATCTTTTTATTCACGCAAAGTAGTTTTATTTCTTGTTTCTAGATAAAGCAAACGTTAGTGTGTGTAGAGTTGTATCGGTGGTCGATAGAACTTGATAGAATATTAATTCTACCTTTAGCTCGTCGTTGGGTTCGACACTCTTATTTATCAAAAGGGCTACAACTGATCCCCTACACTTGTGGGTTATCAAGACCTTTTATGGCGCCGTTGTCGGGGAGCAATAGCGTGGGGAGAATATTCTCATGTGTGCTTGTTTGCTTTATCTCTAAGTAGATTGTATTTCTTGTTCTAAGTTCTTCTCTATCTTTAGTTATCGGTATGGAACCCGAAACACCAAACAAAAATAGTTGTACTTGCTACTCATGGCGATGGGGAACCTCCTAAAACCCTCGATGCTGGTTATGTGTGGAACATTGAATATTTCTTTGATAATCTTGATAAATCCCCGTTCAACATGTTAATGGGATACACTTTAGATCAACGTGAATAATTTAGGGATTATCGCTTGACTCAAAAAGGGAAACACTTATGGGATCAAATAAAAATGTTATGTTGGTATGCTTGGAATATGTGCTCTATGTATGATTATACTTGTTGCTCTAGGATGGAGGCTCCACACCTTCCCTTCCAATGTGAATTTAATGATAATGAAACCTTGGCTTCTTATGCCAATGGTGTATATGATTACTATGATATGGAGCAAATAGAAGAATTTGTTGCTTTTATGGGTGCTTATGAAATTGCTTCTTTACTTGAGAAATATGAAAAGTATGATGATGCTCTTTACAAATCTGAAAATCTTGCCATACTTAAATATTGCTATGAAAAATATGAATACAATTCTCATATTAATGAATTTATTGAGAGAATGTCTGCTGCTCTGGAAGAGGCTAATATTTTGCAGGAGCCTATGGAAGAAGAAATTGTGGAAACTGTGAGCTCGTTAGATGAAAAAGATGAGGAGGAGAGCGAAGAACAAAAGGAGGAAGAGCTGATTAGCTACCCGTGCCCATCTTCTAGTAAGAGTAACTCTTTAACTCATACATTATTTAATTCCTCTTTATGCTTACCGGAGGATGAATGCTATGTTGATGATTTCTATGATCCCTTGGATTCGTTTGAAATATCCCTTTTTGATGAACTTGATGCTTGCTATGCCTATGGCCATGATGCCACTATGAATGATGCTTATGGAGAAGAATTTGCTATAGTTGCTTTTGCTAAGAATGAAATTGTTGCTATTGCACCCACACTTGATAGTCCTATTATCTTTTTGAATTCTCCCAACTACACTACATCGGAGAAGTTTGTGCTTATTAAGGATTATATTGATGGGTTGCGTTCTACCATTGCACGTGATGATTCTAATGGATATAATATGCATGTGCTTGCTGCTCCTACTTGCAATTATTATGAGAGAGGAACCCAATCTCCAACTCTCTATGTTTCTAATACAATAAAGTTGCGAGAAACTGTCTACACTGTGTATTGGCATTTACTGTGTGTGCATGAATTGTTTTTTAATGACATGCCAATGCTTAGTAAGAGAGTTAGACTTTGTTGTTCTATGATATATGTTACTTTATGCTCATATTTAAGATCCAAATCTTTGTTGATTAAAATTGGCTTTGATATTCCTTGGGATCCTGATGGATCAATTACTTGATCACTTTATGCCTAGCTTAATGGCTTTAAAGAAAGCGCTGCCTGGGAGACAACCCGGAAGTTTTAGAGAGTCATTTTCTTGTTTCGTGTGCTTATAAATTTTTCAAAAAAAAGAAAGAAATTGGCTAACCTAATTTTTTTTTCAAAAAGAGAAGCGATTGAAAAGTTATGCATTGAATGAGTGAGGGTCGACCTTGAACACCTGTGTTCATGCTCATGAAAACAATGTAAAAAATTCATGGAAGTTTCTCATAAAAATAATTATCCTCTTGTACAAATCCACTATATTATAAACATAATGTGCCAAGATTTGACATTAGGATGTTTACATTACAAGTTTGATATGTGCTGTGCAGAAACAGAAACTTTTTCTGTAGTGTTTGAATTTTCATATTTTACTGGAACGTGCTAATTTTCCGAAATTTTTACACCGTACTGTCATATAAGTTCCCCGTTACATCCTAATATTTCAGAATTTTCTGAGTTGTATAACTATACGTTCCATCTGCATCTTTATAGACTGTTCTGTTTTCACAGATTGCTGTTATAGTTTCTTTATCTTCTTATGTTTGCAATTTTGTTAAGCCCCATTGATGTGGGAGAATTAGAATTGTGTTAGCATACAGTAGGTAATGTTGGATTATAATTATACAATATTTTTACAGCAGGACATGATGGGATTTGATGTTATTTGTACTAACCTCTCTAATGAAAGTTTTGTTGAGTTTTGTGTGGATGAAGTTTTTAAGTTTTTGGTGAGATAGTGATAGAAGGAGAACAAGGAGCGGCAAGAGCCTAAGATTGGGGATGCCCAAGGCACCCCAAGGTAATATCTAAGGAAGACTCAAGCGTCTAAGCTTGGGGATGCCCCGGATGGCATCCCCTCTTTCGCCTTCAAAACTATCGGTATACCTACTCAGAGCTATATTTTTATTCTTCACATATTATGCATCTTGGAGCGTCGTGTGCTTTTATTTTTCTTTTAGTTATTCACCATGCTGGTATGGGATAGTTCTTGGTTGATTTATAGAATGCTCTTTGCACTTCACGTATATCTTTTGAGTATGGCTTTATAGAATGCTTCGTGTGCTTCACGTATATCTTTTGAAGTTTGGATGCTTATTTCTCTACATTTGAAGTACTCTTTTGCTTCACGTATATTTGTTAGAGCTTGGCCGAGTCTTTTGTAGAAAGGATTAGAACTCTCTTGCTTCACTTGTATCTTTTTCGAGAGTTGAATAGGAATTGGTTGCTGACATGGTTTAATATGTTGGTCCTAGGTATGTATTGGTGGTATATATAAAAACTTGCATAAAACTTGTAGATCATTGAACATGATAAGTTTGATTCTTTGCAATAGTTTTGCGATATTGAGGTAGTAATATGTGATTGTGTGGATAAATGGTTAAAGTTTAGTACGAATATGAATGTTAAGGTTTGTGATTCTGTATGCATGAAAGTGGTAGCCGCTGGTATTAGCGAAGACGTCAGAGTGTAGGGATGTCATTGAGTGGCACTCACGTGCGTTCGAATCGGGGGCACGCAATGGTTAACTCCTACCAACCTCCCCCTAGGGGCATGCGAGTCGCGCTAGCTTCGAGATAGGCTATGAGACTTTCGCAATAAATACTTGAGTTCTTTATGACTAATGTGAGTTTTCCGGTCTTTGGCACTTCCACCTATCCATATTTTTGCTAGCCTCTTCGGTACTGTGCATTGCCCACTCTCACCTCGAGACATGGCACATACTTCGCCGGTGCATCCAACCCCGTGAGATGATACGCTCTTTCACACATAAACCTCATTATATCTTTCTCAAAACAGCCACCATACCTACCTATCATGGCATTTCCATAGTCATTTTGAGATATATTGCCATGCAACTTCCATTATTACTATTCATTACATGACTTGAGCATTCATTGTCATTTTGCTTTGTATTATCATATAGAGCTGACATGATATTGGTGGCAAAGCCACCGTTCATCATTGTTATACATGTTACCCTAGATCATTGCACATCCTAGTACACTGTCAGAGGCATTCATTTATAGTCATCATTTTCAGTCTTTGAGTTGTAAGTAAATAAAAGTGTGATGATCATCATTAGAGTGTTGCCCCTACCCGTGAGGATATATGAATTGGAGGACACCCATGATTCCTCAAAAAAGCGGGGAAGAGGTCCATGAGCCCAATAAAAAGAGGCCAAAAAGTGCCCACCAAGAAAAAGAAACAAAAAAAATGAGAGAAAAAGAGAGAGGGGGTACACTACTATCCTTTATACACAATTGTGCTTCAAAGTAGCACCATGTACTTCATATAGAGAGTTTTCATATACTTCATGATTATGCTAGTGGGATTTTTCACATTATAGAATTTGGCTTGTATATTCCAATGACGAACTTCCTCAAGTGCTCGAGGTCTTCATGAGCAAGCAAGTTGGATGCACACCCACTTAGTTGCAATAGGAGAGCTTTCATACACTTATAACTCTAGTGCATCCGTTGCATGGAAATCCTTACTCCTCGCATCAATATCGTTTGTAAGGCCTCTCCATTGCCTAACGATCAGCCGCGTTGATGTGAAACTTTCTTCACTTTTTGTCTTCTTATAAACCTCCACCATCATTCTCTTTGCCATCCTAAGTGCCAAGACCGTGGCGCACGCTCAAGTAGTGCATGGGAGTTGAATAGCTGAAGCGATAAAAGTGTGACTTAATTGCTTGGTTTGGCGCCTGGGTTAGTTCATGATTTGATGTTTCTATGCAAGGAAGAAAGAGCGTGCCATTCTTATCATGATTAAGTGTGTATGGTTTTACTTTCTTTAGCATTTTTATTTGAAAAGACAATGATTGTTTATTTGCATGCTTATATATTATTATTTTAATGTCAAATTGATAGACTATTGCCATGAATCACTTTTGTCCTAAGTTCATACCACAATTAATTATTTGATCAAGTTTGTGCTAGGTAGCATGCAACATCAAAAATTATATTTGTTTTATCATTTACCTACACGAGGACGAGCATGAATTAAGCTTGGGGATGCTGATACGTCTCCGACGTATCTATCATTTTTTATTGTTTCATGCTATTATCATACCACTTTTACATATTTTTGGCAACAATTTATATTATTCTTATTTGGACTAACCTATTAACCCTGTGACAAACGCCAGTTCCTGTTTACTATTGTTTTTGGGTTTTTAGGTGAAAGATTCAGGGAGCCGGAATGATCTGAAAATTTACGTGGATTTTTTTATGGAATATATCTGAATTTATGGCGCAAGAATTAACGCAAGACGAGGCCCGTGAGACCCACAAGCCCACATGGTGTGCCCAGGGGAGGGGGCCACGCAGCCAGGCTTGTGGCCAAACCCTAAGTCGGATGGACCTCTCCTTCGGGTGCAAGGAAGCTAATTTTGGGGGGGGGGGGGGGGAATCATGTTAAAATTTCAGCCCGATCGGAGTTACGGAACTCCGGCTATAAAAGAAACGGTGCTTGGCCGCAGAAACAGTTCCGGAAAGTCACGAAAACAGAGAGAAACAGAGGAGGAGAGATCCAATCTCGGAGGGGCTCCCGCCCTCCGGAAGCCATGGAGGCCAAGGAATAGAGGGGGAACCCTTCTCCCATCTAGGGGGGAGGCCAATCAAGAAGAAGAAGGAGGGGGGCCTCTCTCCCCCTCTCTCCCGGTGGCGCCGGAGTGCCGCCGGGGGAACCATCATGACGGCGATCATCTCCAACAACTTCGCCGCCGTCATCACCATCTTTCTTCCTCTCTTCCAGCGGTGTATTCTCTCTCACCCCACTGTAATTCCTACTTAAACATGGTGCTTGATCCTATATATTTTTATCCAATGATGTGTTGCACCTCTATTATGATTGAGTAGTTTCTTTTTGTTCTATGGGCTAATTGTGGTATGGTGTGGTTGATATGAGTTGTATGTTATTATGGTGCTGTCCTATGGTGCCCGCCGTCTTGCGCCAACGTGTGGGGTTCCCGCTGTAGGATGTTGCAATATGTTAATGATTTGCTTATAGTGGGTTGCGGGAGTGACTGAAACCTAAACCCGAGTTCGTAAGTTGTTGCATATGGGATTAAAGGGGACTTTTAACTTAATGCAATGGTTGGGTTTTACCTTAACGAGTCTTTAGTATTTGCGGATGCTTGCTAGAGTTCCAATCATAAGAACACATGATCCAAGTACGGAATGTATGTTAGCTTAGGCCTCTCCCTCATAAGTATGATGAGTATCACACGTTTCAGATCCAATTGCCTAGGGACAATCCTTTCCTTATTGTTCTTCAAAAACCTTTACTTTATTGTTCTTTTATTAAAACAGCACCTAACTCTTTATTATCTTGCAAAGCTATCTTTTTATTCACGCAAAGTAGTTTTGTTTCTCATTTCTAGATAAAGCAAACGTTAGTGTGCGTAGAATTGTATCGGTGGTCAATAGAACTTGAGAGAATATTAATTCTACGTTTAGCTCATCGTTGGGTTCGACACTCTTATTTATCGAAAGGGCTACAACTGATCCCATACACTTGTGGGTTATCAATGTGTGATGGATAAGGTGAAGTGGAGCTTAGGGTTTAGACAGGGTGTTGTAGTGGATTGCTCGGGAAGAAGTAGGGGGCTTGCTCTTTTGTGGCGGGATAGTGTGCAAGTCTTGGTGAGGCCTTGGTGCCAATACTATATTGATGCGGCCGTCTCATATGAGGGGAAGTCTTGTTCATTCACTGGAATCTATGGAGAACCCTGGACAGAACTGAGAATGAAAATGTGGGATGTTATCCGCTACTTAAAGTCCCAAGACGACTGTTGGGACAAACCCTCTGGACGAACCCTAGCTAGCTCTCTCTCACACACACTTGGACGTACGGAGGTGGATGAAGACGAGGAGCACTGGACACAAGATTTTCCGGCGACGAACACCTCGCCGAGCATACGGCGCCTCGCCGCACGAACGGCGCCTCTTTTTTCCAAACTGGGCACATACCACACATCTGCCGAACAGTACACCGAGAGAACTTATACGCAGGCTAACCACCAGCGCGCACGCTGATCTGCTTGGCCCGGCTGCGCGCACGACGCGGGCCTGCGATCAGATCCTACATGCATGCAGCTCCACGCAACGCAACAGCCACAGCCGCTTATCTCGCCAACGGCCATCGACTGCACCGCAACTCAGGGTGGACGCAGCGAGCGGGCTTTTCGGCCCGCTCGTGGCCCGCTCAGGACCGGACCGCTCGGTCCCAGCCCGCTGGCAAAATTGGCCGGTCCGGTCCAGGAAATTAGGCCCGCTCAGCGCTCGGTCCGGTCCGGTCCGAGCCTAGGTCCGGCTCGGCGGACCGAGAAAGCTCGCTCACCGCCGCCGCCGTGCTTCGTCGTCGTGGCCACCAGAATCCCCTGAGTGAACCATCATGTCCAGGAGCTTCCCCTCACCTTCCTTCCTCTCCTCCCTGTGCCCCATAGCCTCTTTCTTCCGCTCGCCGTCGCGGCCGTGCGTGCACCGAAGCCGTTCGGGAGTTCTCGACCATGCCAGTTCACCGTCCTAGGTGTTCGAGCGCCGGAAAAACTTCTGTGTTTGTCTCCCTCCCCTCCGGTCGTGTCTCCGGCGATCACCATCCACTCGCGATTCCATTTTTGCACCTAGATCACCAGCAGCCTCAAGTTGGCTCGGTCCCAACGAGCCGGAAAAGCTTGACCGAGCCGGCTCCTTTTCGGTCCGGGCCTGGAAAATGAGCTCGCTGGCGAGCTCGGTCCGGTCCGGTCCGGACCGCCGGCGGCCGGTCCAAACGCCGGCTCGGACCGGGACCGGACCGGACCGGACCGTGTCCAGGCTGAACCGCAACTAACACATGCATGCACGCCCGTCTAGCTAGCTCACGCGATACACACACACACGAACGCGGCCAAACTCGAGCTAGACCTAGTCACGTACACACAGGTCACCACGCGAGGCGTGGTTTATTCCTAACAACGACCTCCCATGGCTATGTGCGGGCGACTTCAACTTGGTATTGTTTCAAGCAGAACAACTAGGAGGTAACCCGACGAGCTTTGCTCAAATGGAGGGGTTTAGGGATAGCTTAGCCGGCATCGGCTTAGCAGACCTTGCCTTCAGTGGATACCCGTACACATGGGACAACAAAAGAGAGGCTGATGAGAACATTCAGGTATGGCTGGACAGGGGCACATGCAATGGTGATTTCCTGCAGTTATTCCCGGATATGTCTATTAAGCATGTTCTTACGGAGGAATCAGACCATGTGGCACTCATTATTTGGGTGCTAGACAACCCGGCCAGCAGTGCAAAGAAGAAGAGGGCGTTCAGGTTCGAGGAGATGTGGACACGCCTCGAGCTATATCATCTCATGGTTCAGGAAGCGTGGGAAAGAGCATGTGAGAACAGTTTCGGCCTGATCTGTGGGAAGCTTAACAAAGTCAAATACGACATGTAAAGATGGAGTCACTCGGTGTTTGGTTCTGTGCGCCGCGAGATCGCTCGCCTCCGGGACCAACTCCGGGATGCAAAAGAGAGAGCGCTGGGATCCGGATCCTCACTGGAGGTCCGTGACATTGAGACGCAGCTGCATGAAGTTGAGGCGCGGGAAGAAATCATGTACAAACAACCCGCTCAGCTGGAATCGCTCAAGGCCGGCGATCAAAACACGAGATATTTTCAAAACTGGGCCTCTCATCATACGAGGAAAAATACTGTCCGAGCTCTTCCGAGGGCAGATGGTACTAGATGCACTACCGACGATGAGATGAGGAAAATGGTGGCCGAATTCTATGCTCAGTTGTTCTCTTCAAAAGGTTCTGCCGAAGCTGACAGCATCCTTGCTCAAATCCAGCCATGCGTGACCGAGGATATGGATGAGAGGATTATTGCGAAGCTGACGGATGAAGTCATAGAGAAGGCGCTGTTCCATATGGGACCGATGAAAGCGCCAGGGCCGGACGGCCTCCCGGCCATGTTCTACCAATGGCACTGGTCATTGCTACAAAATGATGTGTGTAAAGCGGTGAGAGATTTTTTGAATGCAGTAGCAGCGCCAGCAAAGTTTAGTGATACGGTTCTGGTAATGATTTTAAAAGTTAACTCAGTGGAGTTACTTTCTCAATTTTGACCGATCAGTTTATGTAATGTGCTTTACAAAATTGCGGCAAAGGTCCTTGCTAATAGATTGAAGGTCGTCCTGCCCATTATGATCTCAGAGGAGCAGAGTGCGTTCATTCCTGGTAGGCTGATTGCAGATAATGCCATGGCCGCGTATGAGTGTGTGCATGCTATTAGTTCAAGGAAGAGGAAGAAGCCTTTGTGCACTGTTAAACTAGATATTATGAAGGCCTACGACCGGGTTGGGTGGATCTTCCTTGACCAGATGACGAGGGCACTGGGATTCTCGGATAGGTGGATCTCGATGATTATGACATGTGTTACTCCAGCCAGGTTTTGAGTCAAATTAAATGGGGGCTGCTCCAACGCTTTCACCCCATCGAGACGGCTCTGACAGGGAGACCCATTATCCCCGTATTTGTTTCTGTTTTGTGTTGAGGGTTTTTCGACGCTGCTCAAGAATGCTCAGCGAGAAAGAGAGATTAAAGGTGTGTCCTTTCGGAGCACCGGCCCCCATGTGACCCATCTTGTATTTGCAGATGATAGTGTGGTATTTCTTGAAGCATGGGATGACAATTTTGTGACTCTAAAAACTATTCTCTCTGATTATGAGCTGGCCTCGGGGCAAAAGTTAAATCTCCAAAATTCCTCAATATTTTTTGGGAAAGGAAGCAAACAGGAGGACAAAACGGTTCTAAAAATATTATTGGCATTGATTCTGAGGTGTTGAGTGAGCGATATCTCGGGCTCCCAACTATGGTGGGTAGGTCCAAAGAAGTAACGTTTAAACATGTTAGGGAATGCTCAAGCGGTAAAGTGGTTGGATGAAAAGGACAAGGGCTCTTGAAAGTGGGCAAGGAAGTGCTAGTCAAATCGGTGCTCCAAGCAACACCTACTTACACCATGAATTGTTTTCAACTCCCTAATAAAGCCGAACCTATCTTCGATCTCATCGGACTTCTGGTGGGGGGATGCAAGTGGTGAAAAGAAGGTTCATTGGATAGCATGGGATAAGATGTGCACTAGGAAGCGGGAAGGAGGAATGGGTTTCCTTGATTTTGAAGCCTTTAACCAAGCACTCCTTGCTAAGCAGGCGTGGCAAATTTTGCAGGAGCCAAACTCCTTGTGTGCTCGAGTTTTGAAAGCCAAATACTTTAAAGATGGCGACTTGATGACAGCATCATGTCCCAAAGGGGCCTCATATACTTGGAGAAGTATCATTCATGGTCGTGACGGGCCGGACATCTTGCATGAGTACTGGATCCCGAGGAAGAGCTGCCTCAAACCACTGGGTGCGAGGTTAGTTCCTGGCATAACCCGTGTTTGTGACCTGCTCAGCATGGATGGCACTGGTTGGGACTGATCGAAGCTTGAGCATGTATTCCCTCCCGGCGATTGGCGGGCCGGACATGGAAGATTTCAGGGCTTGGAATAGTGCGGGTGGCGATTGGCGGGCCGGACATGGAAGATTTCAGGGCTTGGAATTTCAGCAAAAACGGACATGTTTTTGCTTGGTCAGCGTATCATCTTCGTATGTCCCTGAACAAGGCTAAAGCGGGTAGGCCGGAGTCCTCTTCCGCAATTCAAGAGCACAAGGGCTGGCTCCCTTTGGGATACAGATGCACCGAACAAGGCCAAAGTTCATACCTGAAGACTCATGCGGAACGGGCTTGCTGTTGGATCCGAGCTACAGCGCATGCGAATTAAACCAAGTATCTTTTGTGTTGCGTGTGGATGAGATGAGACAATTCTGCACAGGTTTTGGCATTACCCGCATTTAGTACAATTCTGGAAGATCATGACTCAGAAAAAGGTGTTCCGGTGGAGATCCCACCGGCATCGGTCCGCTCCCAGAGTGAACTCCGGTGCTGGATGTTGGAATGGCTGGGCGAGGCGGGGGATATGGAGCGATCTGTGATGATCCAGGGATTGGATAGTATTTGGCTTGCACGAAACGATGCTAAGGATGGCCGCCGGATTGCTGACCCGAAGGAGATCGCTAGCAATGTTGCAAGCATGCTGGAAGAATGGCAGCGAGTACATGACGCTCAGAAGAAGGTACCACTTCCAACGTCGAAGGAAAAATGGCGACCACCTGAAGAAGGATGGATCAAAGCCAATGCTGACGATGCGACCCCTTGGGCTGAGGACAAGGGAGGAGGTGGAGTAATCCTGGGAGATCATCATGGCGTGTTCCGAGCTGGGACGTGACATTTTTTTCTCATCTATCTTGACCCCTGAAACCATGGAGATTCTAGCATGCCATAGTGCGGTGCATTTGGGAATTGACATCAATGAAAAAAATAGCGTGCTATGACAAAATAGCGCAGCCTTTAAAATCCGCCATAGCGAAGCTATATCACGCTATAGCGAACGATTGTACACTTATTTCATTTAGCGAGGCATTGCTCATGACGCTACGCGCTATTTTTTTCATTGATTGAGATGGACATTCCGAAGCTTGTCGTCGAGTTGGATTGCAAGACTAGTGATCATGCTGGTTGATGGAGCAAAGAAACTCTCCGCATGTGGACCACTCACTGAAGAGGTAAAGGAGCTGCTCAAAACATGCCAGGTGTAACACCCCTGTGTAATGAGCTACAGTGATCCATAATGATTATGCCAAGTCACCTTGATTTGCAATGCTTGATCACTGTGGATTCATATCTCATTTCAAATTCCATCACTGAATTCAAATTCAAATTGCAAGTGAAATTTGAAGTTTCACAAACATGTCTGAAAAATAGTTCATGTTTTAGCAAATACTCCATAATAAATATTTGTTAAGAAAAACAACATCACTTCTTTGCTCAATCTGACTCTAACATCCAAAAACAGTACCAATTCAACCCATTTAATCACTTTTCCATTTATGAAAAATTCAAACAAATTCAAACCCCTCCCAAACTTTTTGTGGCAGTGCAGAATATTGCAAAGTATTTATGTGGCCAATTCCCACATTTTACAAAATCCATTTTGATAGCTCAAAATATTGCAAAACCTTCTCTGTAAAAAGAAAACAGAAAAAGAAAGGAAAAAAGGAAGAAAACTCACTGTGCACTGGGCCTAAGTGCACAGTGCACCGGCCCAGCCCACCTACCTCTCTCCCTCCTCCTCCCGCCTCTCTCTCCTGTGCGTGTCGCCGCGCCCGTAGCCGCGCGCCCGCGCTCCGGCGAAACGGCGACACGGCGATGCTACAGACGCTGCGAGGAGATAAGGACGGCGTCCCTCGGCCTCGTCATCGACCCCAGCCACTCCTCCCCCTCTCTCCATCGCTCTCTCCCTCGCTCGCTCGCTCCTCCCCACCTCGACCGAGCGCCGTCGTCGCCGTGCTCCTTCACCACCGCGGCCACCGTGCCCTCCTCGCCGCCTCTCCGTGTCAGACGAGACCGCCGTCGTCGACTACTTCCTCCCCTACCTCTCGCTCGAGCCGGGAGCGCCTCCATCGCCGGGATCGAGCTCATCTTCCTCTTCGGATCGCCGGCGCTTCTCCGCCGAATGCCGCCGCCCTGCTGCTCCTAAGCTTTCACCGGGCCCCCTTGTGCCTCCCCGGTGAGCTCCGCTTCTTTCCCCTCTCTTTTCTTTGCGAACCCGAGCCCGTAGCCTCTCTCGCTGTAGGAGCCGAAGCTCGCTGCCGTTGCCCTGCTCCGCCGCCGCGGCCAGCGCTGTCGCAGCCCTTGCCCGAGCACGGCAACGTGCTCCAGGTGCTCCCAGGAGCCCAGTGAGCCCAACCGCACGAGCTGCCGTGCCCCGTAGCCGCGGTCCCGACCACGCCCGAACTCCGACGCCCGCCCGCGAGCTCGCCGCCATCATTTTAGGCCGTTTCCAGCCGTGCCACCGCCCCAGTTCGACGTGGCTCGCTCCGCTCGTTCAAACTCGCCAAACCGCGCGTGAAACGGGGCCCTGTAGCGGTTTTCCGGCGAGGTCCCGCGCCCTCCGGCGCGTGTCGACGTGGCCGGCCGCTGACGTGGCCGGCCTGGCACTACTAGAAAAAAGCACATTAGTGGCGCACCACTTTTGGGTATTAATGGCGCACCATAGGTGCGCCACTATTACCACGCCACTAATAAGAAATACTAATGGCGCACCTCTGGTGCGCCATTACTATTGCTACAGGTGCGCCACTGGTAACTTTTTTTTTTTTTTTTTTTTTGCTTTTTTTTTAATTTTGAAGGCGGGAAAATAGTAGTGGCGCACCGTCTAACCCCCACCGTGCGCCATTGCTATTTTTGAATTTTGAATTTGGATCTGGCTCATTTTTTGCGTTTTTTTCCTTTTTTCCAATTATTTTTGTTCTTGAGCGGTTCTTGGGGTGGTCACCGGCGGCAGGCGAGCTTGAGCTCGAGTAGCCACGCCGCCTCGCAGGTCGCCTCCTCCCATGTCATGCCTCTCTCCTCTCTCTTCTTCCTCCCTTTCCTAATCCTCTCATCTCTCTCTCTCTCTGTTGCAAGGTCAACACCATGGATGCTCGCTGCCCGAGCTCGTCGTCACCGCGCCGTTCCGAACGTCCCTGTCGCTGGATCCGGTGGCCATGGCCAACCCTCCGTTCCCCGCCCCGCCTCGCCGTGGCAATGGCCGCCGCCTGCCTCCTCGTGCAGGATCAGGAGGAGGACGAAGCCTCCGTGCCCGCTCGCACGCAGCCATGGAGGAAGTGGAGGAGGAGGAGCCATGGAGGAAGGGGAGGAGGAGGCATGGATGAAGGGGAGGAGGAGGAGCCATGGAGGAAGGGGAGGAGGGGGCATGGATGAAGGGGAGGAGGAGGAGGAGGAGGAGGAGGCATGGAGGAAGTGGAAGAGGAGGGCATGAGGAGGGGGGAGGAGGAAGAAGAGGTAGGGAGCAGAAAGGGGAGAAAGGGGAGAAGACAGAGCTAGGGGTTAATAAGCTGTGTCGAAACTAGTAATGGCGCACCATGGGGTGGTGCGCCATTACTAGTTTTGAAATTTCAAAACTAGTAATGGCGCACCATGGGGGTGGTGCGCCATTACTAGTTTTGAAATTTCAAACTAGTAATGGCGCACCACCCCATGGTGCGCCATTGCTAACTTGTTTTTTATTTTTTATTTTTTTGAATTTGGAAGGCGGGAAAGTTAGCAGTTGCGCACTATGCACTGGTGCGCCACTGCTAAATTTTTTTATTTTTTTTATTTTTTTACCTCCAGATCTTAAAATGGCTGTAACTTTTTTTCTGTTAGGTTTTTGAGGATTCTAAAAAATCGATAACGGGCGTAGATGCTTTTTCATATAAAAAACTTTTTCATCGGAGGTCGTATGCAAAAGTTACGGCCATTTTACCGAAACACGGCGGATTTTTGCAAAAAAAATCAAAATTCATGTTTATCAATTTTCCTAACAACTAGAACACATAACACATGGGCATCTATTTTTTTGAATTTTTTTGAATCTTTTATCATTTTCTTTTATTTTATTTTAAGCTGAAAAGGCGATCCACCGGGGGGGGGGTGTTTGTGTGTGTGTGGTGGGGTGTGTCTGTGTGTGTGAGCAATAGTAATGGCGCACCCTCCCTGGTGCACCTAGGTGTGGTGCGCCATTGCTATGTCTGGTGAGGTGGGAGGGTGGGCAAAAAAATAACAATGGCGCACTGCTCAGGTGGTGCGCCACTACTAAAAAAATAACAATGGCGCACCTGTTTCTGGTGCGCCATTGCTATATAGCAGTGGCGCACCACCACCATGGTGCGCCACTAATAGGGATATTGGCTATAGCCAGTTTTCTAGTAGTGTGGGGCCCACCCCTGGGTCACCGCCAGTGGGTCCCAGGGGCCTAGTTGACCGTGTTGACCCGGTCAACCGTGCTGACTGGGCAGCCCAGTCACTGACATGTGGGCCCCGTGCTTAATTAAACCGTTTTTAAAAATAAACTTAATCTATTAACTAATTGTGGCACTGACAAATGGGGCCCACCTACTAATTAATCCCTTTTAGTTAATTTAAACACTGTTTAACTCTCTGTGTATGACATGTGGAGCCCTGGCACTATTCAAATGGATAGGGCCGGCCCAGTCAGCTGATGAGTCAGCAGCTGGGCCCACCAGTCAGCCTCTGCTGACTGTGCAGTTGACCCAGTCAACTGGCCCAACTGTCAGCCTCACAGCCCTCTGCTGTGTACACTGTTCTGTGTGCACATAGCATTTTACTGTTCTGTATAATTCGAATTTAATTATTAAAATAATTCCAGAAATTCCAGAAAATGATTAAAACTTTGAAAAATCATAGAAATTAATCCGTAACTCGGATGAAAATAATTTATATATGAAAAATGATCAAAAAAATAAGACGAATCTGAATATGTGGTCAAAATGCTTGACCATCACTCCTATCTAGATGAACGTGGAACCTTCACCTCTGGATCCATATACTGATAATCACCTGGAGCCGGGAAAATATTCCCAGAAAATTCCCCGCTCCGTCTGAAACACTTATCACTGCGTTAGGTCACCCTTAGCACAGCATATTGCCATGTCATGCATCTGTGTTGCATTGTTTGCCGTGTATTTATTTGTTTCCTCCACCTCTTCTCTCCGGTAGCCCCCGAGTCTGACGTGACCCCTGAGGACTGCTACACCACCGACGACCCCTCTTTCACCGCAGAGCTTCCAGGCAAGCAAACCCCCCTTGATCATTCATATATCACCTATTCCTTGTTCCCCGCGCTTGCATTAGAACTTGCTACTGTTTTCGAAAGCTCCTATTCTGATGCATAGCCTGTTTTTGTAACCTGTTGTTGTTACATTACCTGTTATCCCAAATGCTTAGTATAGGTTGGTTGACGAACCATCATTGGCCCCTCACCCTTGTCCCTGTTGCCCCGTTTTGTTACCGGTGCCCCGATCAATGTGATCGATGGGCTGAGACCGACACATCACCGCACACCCCCTTAGTTGTACGACGCTGCAGAGCTACTATCGAGTGCCGAGGGTGATACCTCCTACCTCACTCCTGATGATATCTCTGTAGCGTAGATACACTAGTAGAAAAAGGGCCTAATGTGAAGCTCATTAGTCCCGGTTTGTAATTGAACCGGCACTAATGTGACCATTAGTGTCGGTTCCAACGGCTAGCCGGGCGGCGCTCATTAGTACCGGTTCGTGGCGAACCTTTAGTACCGGTTCGTTCCACGAACCAGTACTAAAGAGGTGGTGGCCTTTAGTACGGGTTGGTGGCTCCAACCGGTACTAAAGACCCCCCCCTTTAGTACCGGTTGGAGCCACCAACCGGTACTAAAGGGGTGCGCTGCTACCCGCAGTGCACAATGTTTAGTCCCACCTCGCTAGTTGAGAGGAGTTCGCACCGATTTATAAGCCCCGCCGCGGCTACCGTGTCGAGCTCCTCTCTAAGCAGGCCTTTGTGGGCCTATTGCAAGTCTTCTGCCCTGTGGGGCCTACTGGGCCGTACGGGCCTGCATCCTGGCCCAACTAGAGGTTGGGTTTCTAGTCGTATGCAGGCCGTGCCGGCCCAGTAGGCCGCCTGTTTTTGCTTTATTTAAAAAAAAAATCCTTTAGTACCGGTTGGTGTTACCAACCGGTACTAAAGGTCTCCCTGCCCCCGGCGCGGGCTCGTGCCACGTGGTGGCCCTTTAGTGGCGGTTCGTGTTGAACCGGTACTAAAGGGGGGGGGCCTTTAGTCCCCACACTTTAGTGCCGGTTGCAGAACCGGCACTAAAGGGCCTTACGAACCGGTGCTAAATCCCGGTTCTGCACCAGTCATAGTCGGTTGTGGGTTACCGAGGGTGATTCCTCTTTCACCACCTCCGATGATGCCTCTGTCGTGCAACCCCTCAAGTGTGAACCCATCGAGGGTGATTCCCCCCACGCGAAGTTTGTCAAGCGCCAAAACGCGGGCACTCGGCAAAGACATGTTCTTCTTTGTTTCCCTATTCTTTTTCTCTTCTTCTTAATTTTCCATATACGAGCGGCTGGTTCAAGGTTTTTTCCTTCGCTCTTCACCAGAAGACAATGTGGGGACTTGGTTTGATTTCCAGTTTGAAAATGTACCTCACTTTTGCTTTGAATGCGGCAGACTAGCTCACATTGATGGAAGGTGTGAACCACCAGTTGATTCTACATCCCAATGGGGTGAGTGCTTGAGGGCGTCACATGGACGTAGCTCCTCATAGGCGGAAATAGGTCAACGACTTGCAATTATAGCTTTGGGAGTACTAGGTCAAGTGAGGGTGATTTTGGGCGCAGGGAGCATGCACCGGTGCATGACCTCCCCACTTGATGCAAACTATAACTATACCATGTGTATACACCCTCCGGGGACTCTCGCACTGGTGAGGATCCTTGAGCTGGTCATGGTGAGGTGAACAGTCCAAGCAAGATGCAGCTCACACATGATCAGCGACATGACCGTGACCTGAGGGATGATATTGAATAGAAGAGGGAGAGGGAGCTGAGGCAGGAGCTTGAGAAGAAGCAGGACAGAAACAAATTCTCACTAGGAAAGGCCACATGGTGCTTACGTAGAGATGACCCTTCTTCTTCTAGGCAGCGCAAATTAGGCACTTTTGTTCGTAGGCCGAGGCAGGGTGGTGGAGACCAGCAGAGTCATCACATGAACTATTAGCCAAAAGCCACTGGACAGGAAGAGAAGATCGAAGCAAGTATGGGTGGCTAAGGGTGGTTTCGAGAGGCTGGCCCCTAATGATGCGTTTATTGGTCACAAAGGGCAGAAAGTATCCTCAGTCATTGACCACATCTTTGAATCTAAAGACAAAGCAGCGCACCCTGCATGGCAGGGCTGCCGAGACCAATGATTATCTTGGCTTGGAACTGTTGAGGATTGGGGTTGGACTCGACTATGGGCGAGCTTTGAGACCTGGTACGGTCCTACAACCTAGCGGTAGTGTTCTTAAGCAAAACAAAAAAAGAAGGCATGTGTGATACGTCTTCGACGTATCTATAATATTTTATTGTTTCATGCTATTATCATACCACTTTTACATATTTTTGGCAACAATTTATATTATTCTTATTTGGACTAACCTATTAACCCAGTGCCAAAGGCCAGTTCCTGTTTTCTATTGTTTTTGAGTTTTTAGGTGAAAAATTCACGGAGCCAGAATGACCTGAAAATTTACATGGATGTTTTATGAAATATATATGAATTTAAGGCGCAAGAATCAACCAAAGACGAGGCCTGTGGGCCCCACAAGCCCACATGGAGCGCCCTGGGAGGGGTCGCGCGGCCCAGGCTTGTGGCCAAACCATAAGTCGGATGGACCTCTCCTTCGGGCACAAGGAACCTAATTTTGGGGGGAAAATCGTGTTAAATTTTTAGCCCGATCGGAGTTACGGAACTCCGGCTATAAAAGAAACGGTGCTCGGCCGCAGAAATAGTTCCAGAAAGTCGCGAAAACAGAGAGAAACAGAGGAGGAGAGATCCAATCTCGGAGGGCCTCCCGCCCTCCGGGAGCCATGGAGGCCAAGGACCAGAGGGGGGAACCCTTCTCCCATCTAGGGGGAAGGCCATTCAAGAAGAAGAAGGAGGCGGGCCTCTCTCCCCCTCTCTCCCGGTGGCGCCGGAGTGCCGTCGGGGGAACCATTGAGACGGCGATCATCTGCAACAACTTCGCCGCCGTCATCACCATCATTCTCCCTCTCCGTGCAGTAGTGTATTCTATCTCAGCACGCTGTAATTCCTACTTAAACATGGTGCTTGATCCTATATATTATTATCCAATGATGTGTTGCACCTCTATTATGTCTGAGTAGTTTCTTTTTGTCCTATGTGCTAATTGTGGTATGGTATGGTTGATATGAGTTGTATGTTATTATGGTGCTGTCCTATGGTGCCCGCCGTCTCGCGTAAACGTGTGGGCTTCCCGCTGTAGGGTGTTGCAATATGTTAATGATTTGCTTATAGTGGGTTGCGGGAGTGACTGGAACGTAAACCCGAGTTTGTGAGTTGTTGCATATGGGATTAAAGGGGACTTTCGACTTAATGCTATGGTTGGGTTTTACCTTAATGAATCTTTAGTATTTGCGGATGCTTGCTAGAGTTCCAATCATAAGAACATATGATTCAAGTACGAAAAGTATGTTAGCTTAGGCCTCTCCCTCATAAGTATGACGAGTATCACATGTTTCATATCCAATTGCCTAGGAACGATCCTTTTCTTATTCTTCTTCAAAAACCTTTACTTTATTGTTCTTTTATTAAAACAGCACCTAACTCTTTATTTTCTTGCAAAGCCATCTTTTTATTCACGCAAAGTAGTTTTATTTCTTGTTTCTAGATAAAGCAAACGTTAGTGTGTGTAGAGTTGTATCGGTGGTCGATAGAACTTGATAGAATATTAATTCTACCTTTAGCTCGTCGTTGGGTTCGACACTCTTATTTATCAAAAGGGCTACAACTGATCCCCTACACTTGTGGGTTATCAAGACCTTTTATGGCGCCGTTGTCGGGGAGCAATAGCGTGGGGAGAATATTCTCATGTGTGCTTGTTTGCTTTATCTCTAAGTAGATTGTATTTCTTGTTCTAAGTTCTTCTCTATCTTTAGTTATCGGTATGGAACCCGAAACACCAAACAAAAATAGTTGTACTTGCTACTCATGGAGATGGGGAACCTCCTAAAAGCCTCGATGCTGGTTATGTGTGGAACATTGAATATTTCTTTGATAATCTTGATAAATCCCCGTTCAACATGTTAATGGGATACACTTTAGATCAACGTGAATAATTTAGGGATTATCGCTTGACTCAAAAAGGGAAACACTTATGGGATCAAATAAAAATGTTATGTTGGTATGCTTGGAATATGTGCTCTATGTATGATTATACTTGTTGCTCTAGGATGGAGGCTCCACACCTTCCCTTCCAATGTGAATTTAATGATAATGAAACCTTGGCTTCTTATGCCAATGGTGTATATGATTACTATGATATGGAGCAAATAGAAGAATTTGTTGCTTTTATGGGTGCTTATGAAATTGCTTCTTTACTTGAGAAATATGAAAAGTATGATGATGCTCTTTACAAATCTGAAAATCTTGCCATACTTAAATATTGCTATGAAAACTATGAATACAATTCTCATATTAATGAATTTATTGAGAGAATGTCTGCTGCTCTGGAAGAGGCTAATATTTTGCAGGAGCCTATGGAAGAAGAAATTGTGGAAACTGTGAGCTCGTTAGATGAAAAAGATGAGGAGGAGAGCGAAGAACAAAAGGAGGAAGAGCGGATTAGCTACCCGTGCCCATCTTCTAGTAAGAGTAACTCTTTAACTCATACATTATTTAATTCCTCTTTATGCTTACCGGAGGATGAATGCTATGTTGATGATTTCTATGATCCCTTGGATTCGTTTGAAATATCCCTTTTTGATGAACTTGATGCTTGCTATGCCTATGGCCATGATGCCACTATGAATGATGCTTATGGAGAAGAATTTGCTATAGTTGCTTTTGCTAAGAATGAAATTGTTGCTATTGCACCCACACTTGATAGTCCTATTATCTTTTTGAATTCTCCCAACTACACTACATCGGAGAAGTTTGTGCTTATTAAGGATTATATTGATGGGTTGCGTTCTACCATTGCACGTGATGATTCTAATGGATATAATATGCATGTGCTTGCTGCTCCTACTTGCAATTATTATGAGAGAGGAACCTCATCTCCAACTCTCTATGTTTCTAATACAATAAAGTTGCGAGAAACTGTCTACACTGTGTATTGGCATTTACTGTGTGTGCATGAATTGTTTTTTAATGGCATGCCAATGCTTAGTAAGAGAGTTAGACTTTGTTGTTCTATGATATATGTTACTTTATGCTCATATTTAAGATCCAAATCTTTGTTGATTAAAATTGGCTTTGATATTCCTTGGGATCCTGATGGATCAATTACTTGATCACTTTATGCCTAGCTTAATGGCTTTAAAGAAAGCGCTGCCTGGGAGACAACCCGGAAGTTTTAGAGAGTCATTTTCTTGTTTCGTGTGCTTATAAATTTTTCAAAAAAAAGAAAGAAATTGGCTAACCTAATTTTTTTTTCAAAAAGAGAAGCGATTGAAAAGTTATGCATTGAATGAGTGAGGGTCGACCTTGAACACCTGTGTTCATGCTCATGAAAACAATGTAAAAAATTCATGGAAGTTTCTCATAAAAATAATTATCCTCTTGTACAAATCCACTATATTATAAACATAATGTGCCAAGATTTGACATTAGGATGTTTACATTACAAGTTTGATATGTGCTGTGCAGAAACAGAAACTTTTTCTGTAGTGTTTGAATTTTCATATTTTACTGGAACGTGCTAATTTTCCGAAATTTTTACACCGTACTGTCATATAAGTTCCCCGTTACATCCTAATATTTCAGAATTTTCTGAGTTGTATAACTATACGTTCCATCTGCATCTTTATAGACTGTTCTGTTTTCACAGATTGCTGTTATAGTTTCTTTATCTTCTTATGTTTGCAATTTTGTTAAGCCCCATTGATGTGGGAGAATTAGAATTGTGTTAGCATACAGTAGGTAATGTTGGATTATAATTATACAATATTTTTACAGCAGGACATGATGGGATTTGATGTTATTTGTACTAACCTCTCTAATGAAAGTTTTGTTGAGTTTTGTGTGGATGAAGTTTTTAAGTTTTTGGTGAGATAGTGATAGAAGGAGAACAAGGAGCGGCAAGAGCCTAAGATTGGGGATGCCCAAGGCACCCCAAGGTAATATCTAAGGAAGACTCAAGCGTCTAAGCTTGGGGATGCCCCGGATGGCATCCCCTCTTTCGCCTTCAAAACTATCGGTATACCTACTCAGAGCTATATTTTTATTCTTCACATATTATGCATCTTGGAGCGTCGTGTGCTTTTATTTTTCTTTTAGTTATTCACCATGCTGGTATGGGATAGTTCTTGGTTGATTTATAGAATGCTCTTTGCACTTCACGTATATCTTTTGAGTATGGCTTTATAGAATGCTTCGTGTGCTTCACGTATATCTTTTGAAGTTTGGATGCTTATTTCTCTACATTTGAAGTACTCTTTTGCTTCACGTATATTTGTTAGAGCTTGGCCGAGTCTTTTGTAGAAAGGATTAGAACTCTCTTGCTTCACTTGTATCTTTTTCGAGAGTTGAATAGGAATTGGTTGTTGACATGGTTTAATATGTTGGTCCTAGGTATGTATTGGTGGTATATATAAAAACTTGCATAAAACTTGTAGATCATTGAACATGATAAGTTTGATTCTTTGCAATAGTTTTGCAATATTGAGGTAGTAATATGTGATTGTGTGGATAAATGGTTAAAGTTTAGTACGAATATGAATGTTAAGGTTTGTGATTCTGTATGCATGAAAGTGGTAGCCGCTGGTATTAGCGAAGACGTCAGAGTGTAGGGATGTCATTGAGTGGCACTCACGTGCGTTCGAATCGGGGGCACGCAATGGTTAACTCCTACCAACCTCCCCCTAGGGGCATGCGAGTCGCGCTAGCTTCGAGATAGGCTATGAGACTTTTGCAATAAATACTTGAGTTCTTTATGACTAATGTGAGTTTTCCGGTCTTTGGCACTTCCACCTATCCATATTTTTGCTAGCCTCTTCGGTACTGTGCATTGCCCACTCTCACCTCGAGACATGGCACATACTTCGCCGGTGCATCCAACCCCGTGAGATGATACGCTCTTTCACACATAAACCTCATTATATCTTTCTCAAAACAGCCACCATACCTACCTATCATGGCATTTCCATAGTCATTTTGAGATATATTGCCATGCAACTTCCATTATTACTATTCATTACATGACTTGAGCATTCATTGTCATTTTGCTTTGTATTATCATATAGAGCTGACATGATATTGGTGGCAAAGCCACCGTTCATCATTGTTATACATGTTACCCTAGATCATTGCACATCCTAGTACACTGTCAGAGGCATTCATTTATAGTCATCATTTTCAGTCTTTGAGTTGTAAGTAAATAAAAGTGTGATGATCATCATTAGAGTGTTGCCCCTACCCGTGAGGATATATGAATTGGAGGACACCCATGATTCCTCAAAAAAGCGGGGAAGAGGTCCATGAGCCCAATAAAAAGAGGCCAAAAAGTGCCCACCAAGAAAAAGAAACAAAAAAAATGAGAGAAAAAGAGAGAGGGGGTACACTACTATCCTTTATACACAATTCTGCTCCAAAGTAGCACCATGTACTTCATATAGAGAGTTTTCATATACTTCATGATTATGCTAGTGGGATTTTTCACATTATAGAATTTGGCTTGTATATTCCAATGACGAACTTCCTCAAGTGCTTGAGGTCTTCATGAGCAAGCAAGTTGGATGCACACCCACTTAGTTGCAATAGGAGAGCTTTCATACACTTATAACTCTAGTGCATCCGTTGCATGGAAATCCTTAATCCTCGCATCAATATCGTTTGTAAGGCCTCTCCATTGCCTAACGATCAGCCGCGTTGATGTGAAACTTTCTTCACTTTTTGTCTTCTTATAAACCTCCACCATCATTCTCTTTGCCATCCTAAGTGCCAAGACCGTGGCGCACGCTCAAGTAGTGCATGGGAGTTGAATAGCTGAAGCGATAAAAGTGTGACTTAATTGCTTGGTTTGGCGCCTGGGTTAGTTCATGATTTGATGTTTCTATGCAAGGAAGAAAGAGCGTGCCATTCTTATCATGATTAAGTGTGTATGGTTTTACTTTCTTTAGCATTTTTATTTGAAAAGACAATGATTGTTTATTTGCATGCTTATATATTATTATTTTAATGTCAAATTGATAGACTATTGCCATGAATCACTTTTGTCCTAAGTTCATACCACAATTAATTATTTGATCAAGTTTGTGCTAGGTAGCATGCAACATCAAAAATTATATTTGTTTTATCATTTACCTACACGAGGACGAGCATGAATTAAGCTTGGGGATGCTGATACGTCTCCGACGTATCTATCATTTTTTATTGTTTCATGCTATTATCATACCACTTTTACATATTTTTGGCAACAATTTATATTATTCCTATTTGGACTAACCTATTAACCCTGTGACAAACACCAGTTCCTGTTTACTATTGTTTTTGGATTTTTAGGTGAAAGATTCAGGGAGCCGGAATGACCTGAAAATTTACGTGGATTTTTTTATGGAATATATCTGAATTTATGGCGCAAGAATTAACGCAAGACGAGGCCCGTGAGACCCACAAGCCCACATGGTGTGCCCAGGGGAGGGGGCCACGCGGCCAGGCTTGTGGCCAAACCCTAAGTCGGATGGACCTCTCCTTCGGGTGCAAGGAAGCTAATTTTGGGGGGGGGGGGGGGGGGGGGAAATCATGTTAAAATTTCAGCCCGATCGGAGTTACGGAACTCCGGCTATAAAAGAAACGGTGCTTGGCCGCAGAAACAGTTCCGGAAAGTCACGAAAACAGAGAGAAACAGAGGAGGAGAGATCCAATCTCGCAGGGGCTCCCGCCCTCCGGAAGCCATGGAGGCCAAGGAATAGAGGGGGAACCCTTCTCCCATCTAGGGGGGAGGCCAATCAAGAAGAAGAAGGAGGGGGGCCTCTCTCCCCCTCTCTCCCGGTGGCGCCGGAGTGCCGCCGGGGGAACCATCATGACGGCGATCATCTCCAACAACTTCGCCGCCGTCATCACCATCTTTCTTCGTCTCTTCCAGCGGTGTATTCTCTCTCACCCCACTGTAATTCCTACTTAAACATGGTGCTTGATCCTATATATTTTTATCCAATGATGTGTTGCACCTCTATTATGATTGAGTAGTTTCTTTTTGTTCTATGGGCTAATTGTGGTATGGTATGGTTGATATGAGTTGTATGTTATTATGGTGCTGTCCTATGGTGCCCGCCGTCTTGCGCCAACGTGTGGGGTTCCCGCTGTAGGATGTTGCAATATGTTAATGATTTGCTTATAGTGGGTTGCGGGAGTGACTGAAACCTAAACCCGAGTTCGTAAGTTGTTGCATATGGGATTAAAGGGGACTTTTGACTTAATGCAATGGTTGGGTTTTACCTTAACGAGTCTTTAGTATTTGCGGATGCTTGCTAGAGTTCCAATCATAAGAACACATGATCCAAGTACGGAATGTATGTTAGCTTAGGCCTCTCCCTCATAAGTATGATGAGTATCACACGTTTCAGATCCAATTGCCTAGGGACAATCCTTTCCTTATTGTTCTTCAAAAACCTTTACTTTATTGTTCTTTTATTAAAACAGCACCTAACTCTTTATTATCTTGCAAAGCTATCTTTTTATTCACGCAAAGTAGTTTTGTTTCTCATTTCTAGATAAAGCAAACGTTAGTGTGCGTAGAATTGTATCGGTGGTCAATAGAACTTGAGAGAATATTAATTCTACGTTTAGCTCATCGTTGGGTTCGACACTCTTATTTATCGAAAGGGCTACAACTGATCCCATACACTTGTGGGTTATCAATGTGTGATGGATAAGGTGAAGTGGAGCTTAGGGTTTAGACAGGGTGTTGTAGTGGATTGCTCGGGAAGAAGTAGGGGGCTTGCTCTTTTGTGGCGGGATAGTGTGCAAGTCTTGGTGAGGCCTTGGTGCCAATACTATATTGATGCGGCCGTCTCATATGAGGGGAAGTCTTGTTCATTCACTGGAATCTATGGAGAACCCTGGACAGAACTGAGAATGAAAATGTGGGATGTTATCCGCTACTTAAAGTCCCAAGACGACTGTTGGGACAAACCCTCTGGACGAACCCTAGCTCTCTCTCTCTCACACACACTTGGACGTACGGAGGTGGATGAAGACGAGGAGCACTGGACACAAGATTTTCCGGCGACGAACACCTCGCCGAGCATACGGCGCCTCGCCGCACGAACGGCGCCTCTTTTTTCCAAACTGGGCACATACCACACATCTGCCGAACAGTACACCGAGAGAACTTATACGCAGGCTAACCACCAGCGCGCACGCTGATCTGCTTGGCCCGGCTGCGCGCACGACGCGGGCCTGCGATCAGATCCTACATGCATGCAGCTCCACGCAACGCAACAGCCACAGCCGCTTATCTCGCCAACGGCCATCGACTGCACCGCAACTAACACATGCATGCACGCCCGTCTAGCTAGCTCACGCGATACACACACACACGAACGCGGCCAAACTCGAGCTAGACCTAGTCACGTACACACAGGTCACCACGCGAGGCGTGGTTTATTCCTAACAACGACCTCCCATGGCTATGTGCGGGCGACTTCAACTTGGTATTGTTTCAAGCAGAACAACTAGGAGGTAACCCGACGAGCTTTGCTCAAATGGAGGGGTTTAGGGATAGCTTAGCCGGCATCGGCTTAGCAGACCTTGCCTTCAGTGGATACCCGTACACATGGGACAACAAAAGAGAGGCTGATGAGAACATTCAGGTATGGCTGGACAGGGGCACATGCAATGGTGATTTCCTGCAGTTATTCCCGGATATGTCTATTAAGCATGTTCTAACGGAGGAATCAGACCATGTGGCACTCATTATTTGGGTGCTACACAACCCGGCCAGCAGTGCAAAGAAGAAGAGGGCGTTCAGGTTCGAGGAGATGTGGACACGCCACGAGCTATATCATCTCATGGTTCAGGAAGCGTGGGAAAGAGCATGTGAGAACAGTTTCGGCCTGATCTGTGGGAAGCTTAACAAAGTCAAATACGACATGTAAAGATGGAGTCACTCGGTGTTTGGTTCTGTGCGCCGCGAGATCGCTCGCCTCCGGGACCAACTCCGGGATGCAAAAGAGAGAGCGCTGGGATCCGGATCCTCACTGGAGGTCCGTGACATTGAGACGCAGCTGCATGAAGTTGAGGCGCGGGAAGAAGTCATGTACAAACAACCCGCTCAGCTGGAATCGCTCAAGGCCGGCGATCAAAACACGAGATATTTTCAAAACTGGGCCTCTCATCATACGAGGAAAAATACTGTCCGAGCTCTTCCGAGGGCAGATGGTACTAGATGCACTACCGACGATGAGATGAGGAAAATGGTGGCCGAATTCTATGCTCAGTTGTTCTCTTCAAAAGGTTCTGCCGAAGCTGACAGCATCCTTGCTCAAATCCAGCCATGCGTGACCGAGGATATGGATGAGAGGATTATTGCGAAGCTGACGGATGAAGTCATAGAGAAGGCGCTGTTCCATATGGGACCGATGAAAGCGCCAGGGCCGGACGGCCTCCCGGCCATGTTCTACCAATGGCACTGGTCATTGCTACAAAATGATGTGTGTAAAGCGGTGAGAGATTTTTTGAATGCAGTAGCAGCGCCAGCAAAGTTTAGTGATACGGTTCTGGTAATGATTTTAAAAGTTAACTCAGTGGAGTTACTTTCTCAATTTTGACCGATCAGTTTATGTAATGTGCTTTACAAAATTGCGGCAAAGGTCCTTGCTAATAGATTGAAGGTCGTCCTGCCCATTATGATCTCAGAGGAGCAGAGTGCGTTCATTCCTGGTAGGCTGATTGCAGATAATGCCATGGCCGCGTATGAGTGTGTGCATGCTATTAGTTCAAGGAAGAGGAAGAAGCCTTTGTGCACTGTTAAACTAGATATTATGAAGGCCTACGACCGGGTTGGGTGGATCTTCCTTGACCAGATGACGAGGGCACTGGGATTCTCGGATAGGTGGATCTCGATGATTATGACATGTGTTACTCCAGCCAGGTTTTGAGTCAAATTAAATGGGGGCTGCTCCAACGCTTTCACCCCATCGAGACGGCTCTGACAGGGAG
Source organism: Elymus sibiricus (assembly GCA_039707655.1). Taxonomy (NCBI): domain Eukaryota; kingdom Viridiplantae; phylum Streptophyta; class Magnoliopsida; order Poales; family Poaceae; genus Elymus; species Elymus sibiricus. Next base: position 3,510,700 of record CM077674.1, on the reverse strand, counting down.
ACCCATTATCCCCGTATTTGTTTCTGTTTTGTGTTGAGGGTTTTTCGGCGCTGCTCAAGAATGCTCAGCGAGAAAGAGAGATTAAAGGTGTGTCCTTTCGGAGCACCGGCCCCCATGTGACCCATCTTGTATTTGCAGATGATAGTGTGGTATTTCTTGAAGCATGGGATGACAATTTTGTGACTCTAAAAACTATTCTCTCTGATTATGAGCTGGCCTCGGGGCAAAAGTTAAATCTCCAAAATTCCTCAATATTTTTTGGGAAAGGAAGCAAACAGGAGGACAAAACGGTTCTAAAAATATTATTGGCATTGATTCCGAGGCGTTGAGTGAGCGATATTTGGGGCTCCCAACTATGGTGGGTAGGTCCAAAGAAGTAACGTTTAAACATGTTAGGGAATGCTCAAGCGGTAAAGTGGTTGGATGAAAAGGACAAGGGCTCTTGAAAGTGGGCAAGGAAGTGCTAGTCAAATCGGTGCTCCAAGCAACACCTACTTACACCATGAATTGTTTTCAACTCCCTAATAAAGCCGAACCTATCTTCGATCTCATCGGACTTCTGGTGGGGGGATGCAAGTGGTGAAAAGAAGGTTCATTGGATAGCATGGGATAAGATGTGCACTAGGAAGCGGGAAGGAGGAATGGGTTTCCTTGATTTTGAAGCCTTTAACCAAGCACTCCTTGCTAAGCAGGCGTGGCAAATTTTGCAGGAGCCAAACTCCTTGTGTGCTCGAGTTTTGAAAGCCAAATACTTTAAAGATGGCGACTTGATGACAGCATCATGTCCCAAAGGGGCCTCATATACTTGGAGAAGTATCATTCATGGTCGTGACGGGCCGGACATCTTGCATGAGTACTGGATCCCGAGGAAGAGCTGCCTCAAACCACTGGGTGCGAGGTTAGTTCCTGGCATAACCCGTGTTTGTGACCTGCTCAGCATGGATGGCACTGGTTGGGACTGATCGAAGCTTGAGCGTGTATTCCCTCCCGGCGATTGGCGGGCCGGACATGGAAGATTTCAGGGCTTGGAATAGTGCGGGTGGCGATTGGCGGGCCGGACATGGAAGATTTCAGGGCTTGGAATTTCAGCAAAAACGGACATGTTTTTGCTTGGTCAGCGTATCATCTTCGTATGTCCCTGAACAAGGCTAAAGCGGGTAGGCCGGAGTCCTCTTCCGCAATTCAAGAGCACAAGGGCTGGCTCCCTTTGGGATACAGATGCACCGAACAAGGCCAAAGTTCATACCTGAAGACTCATGCGGAACGGGCTTGCTGTTGGATCCGAGCTACAGCGCATGCGAATTAAACCAAGTATCTTTTGTGTTGCGTGTGGATGAGATGAGACAATTCTGCACAGGTTTTGGCATTGCCCGCATTTAGTACAATTCTGGAAGATCATGACTCAGAAAAAGGTGTTCCGGTGGAGATCCCACCGGCATCGGTCCGCTCCCAGAGTGAACTCCGGTGCTGGATGTTGGAATGGCTGGGCGAGGCGGGGGATATGGAGCGATCTGTGATGATCCAGGGATTGGATAGTATTTGGCTTGCACGAAACGATGCTAAGGATGGCCGCCGGATTGCTGACCCGAAGGAGCCGCCGGATTGCTGACCCGAAGGAGATCGCTAGCAATGTTGCAAGCATGCTGGAAGAATGGCAGCGAGTACATGACGCTCAGAAGAAGGTACCACTTCCAACGTCGAAGGAAAAATGGCGACCACCTGAAGAAGGATGGATCAAAGCCAATGCTGACGATGCGACCCCGAGGGCTGAGGACAAGGGAGGAGGTGGAGTAATCCTGGGAGATCATCATGGCGTGTTTCGAGCTGGGACGTGACATTTTTTTCTCATCTATCTTGACCCCTGAAACCATGGAGATTCTAGCATGCCATAGTGCGGGGCATTTGGGAATTGACATCAATGAAAAAAATAGCGTGCTATGACAAAATAGCGCAGCCTTTAAAATCCGCCATAGCGAAGCTATATCACGCTATAGCGAACGATTGTACACTTATTTCATTTAGCGAGGCATTGCTCATGACGCTACGCGCTATTTTTTTCATTGATTGAGATGGACATTCCGAAGCTTGTCGTCGAGTTGGATTGCAAGACTAGTGATCATGCTGGTTGATGGAGCAAAGAAACTCTCCGCATGTGGACCACTCACTGAAGAGGTAAAGGAGCTGCTCAAAACATGCCAGGTGTAACACCCCTGTGTAATGAGCTACAGTGATCCATAATGATTATGCCAAGTCACCTTGATTTGCAATGCTTGATCACTCTGGATTCATATCTCATTTCAAATTCCATCACTGAATTCAAATTCAAATTGCAAGTGAAATTTGAAGTTTCACAAACATGTCTGAAAAATAGTTCATGTTTTAGCAAATACTCCATAATAAATATTTGTTAAGAAAAACAACATCACTTCTTTGCTCAATCTGACTCTAACATCCAAAAACAGTACCAATTCAACCCATTTAATCACTTTTCCATTTATGAAAAATTCAAACAAATTCAAACCCCTCCCAAACTTTTTGTGGCAGTGCAGAATATTGCAAAGTATTTATGTGGCCAATTCCCACATTTTACAAAATCCATTTTGATAGCTCAAAATATTGCAAAACCTTCTCTGTAAAAAGAAAACAGAAAAAGAAAGGAAAAAAGGAAGAAAACTCACTGTGCACTGGGCCTAAGTGCACAGTGCACCGGCCCAGCCCACCTACCTCTCTCCCTCCTCCTCCCGCCTCTCTCTCCTGTGCGTGTCGCCGCGCCCGTGGCCGCGCGCCCGCGCTCCGGCGAAACGGCGACACGGCGATGCTACAGACGCTGCGAGGAGATAAGGACGGCGTCCCTCGGCCTCGTCATCGACCCCAGCCACTCCTCCCCCTCTCTCCATCGCTCTCTCCCTCGCTCGCTCGCTCCTCCCCACCTCGACCGAGCGCCGTCGTCGCCGTGCTCCTTCACCACCGCGGCCACCGTGCCCTCCTCGCCGCCTCTCCGTGTCAGACGAGACCGCCGTCGTCGACTACTTCCTCCCCTACCTCTCGCTCGAGCCGGGAGCGCCTCCATCGCCGGGATCGAGCTCATCTTCCTCTTCGGATCGCCGGCGCTTCTCCGCCGAATGCCGCCGCCCTGCTGCTCCTAAGCTTTCACCGGGCCCCCTTGTGCCTCCCCGGTGAGCTCCGCTTCTTTCCCCTCTCTTTTCTTTGCGAACCCGAGCCCGTAGCCTCTCTCGCTGTAGGAGCCGAAGCTCGCTGCCGTTGCCCTGCTCCGCCGCCGCGGCCAGCGCTGTCGCAGCCCTTGCCCGAGCACGGCAACGTGCTCCAGGTGCTCCCAGGAGCCCAGCGAGCCCAACCGCACGAGCTGCCGTGCCCCGTAGCCGCGGTCCCGACCACGCCCGAACTCCGACGCCCGCCCGCGAGCTCGCCGCCATCATTTTAGGCCGTTTCCAGCCGTGCCACCGCCCCAGTTCGACGTGGCTCGCTCCGCTCGTTCAAACTCGCCAAACCGCGCGTGAAACGGGGCCCTGTCGCGGTTTTCCGGCGAGGTCCCGCGCCCTCCGGCGCGTGTCGACGTGGCCGGCCGCTGACGTGGCCGGCCTGGCACTACTAGAAAAAAGCACATTAGTGGCGCACCACTTTTGGGTATTAATGGCGCACCATAGGTGCGCCACTATTACCACGCCACTAATAAGAAATACTAATGGCGCACCTCTGGTGCGCCATTACTATTGCTACAGGTGCGCCACTGGTAACTTTTTTTTTTTAATTTTTTTTGCTTTTTTTTTAATTTTGAAGGCGGGAAAATAGTAGTGGCGCACCGTCTAACCCCCACCGTGCGCCATTGCTATTTTTGAATTTTGAATTTGGATCTGGCTCATTGTTTGCGTTTTTTTCCTTTTTTCCAATTATTTTTGTTCTTGAGCGGTTCTTGGGGTGGTCACTGGCGGCAGGCGAGCTTGAGCTCGAGTAGCCACGCCGCCTCGCAGGTCGCCTCCTCCCATGTCATGCCTCTCTCCTCTCTCTTCTTCCTCCCTTTCCTAATCCTCTCATCTCTCTCTCTCTCTGTTGCAAGGTCAACACCATGGATGCTCGCTGCCCGAGCTCGTCGTCACCGCGCCGTTCCGAACGTCCCTGTCGCTGGATCCGGTGGCCATGGCCAACCCTCCGTTCCCCGCCCCGCCTCGCCGTGGCAATGGCCGCCGCCTGCCTCCTCGTGCAGGATCAGGAGGAGGACGAAGCCTCCGTGCCCGCTCGCACGCAGCCATGGAGGAAGTGGAGGAGGAGGAGCCATGGAGGAAGGGGAGGAGGAGGCATGGATGAAGGGGAGGAGGAGGAGCCATGGAGGAAGGGGAGGAGGGGGCATGGATGAAGGGGAGGAGGAGGAGGAGGAGGAGGAGGCATGGAGGAAGTGGAAGAGGAGGGCATGAGGAGGGGGGAGGAGGAAGAAGAGGTAGGGAGCAGAAAGGGGAGAAAGGGGAGAAGACAGAGCTAGGGGTTAATAAGCTGTGTCGAAACTAGTAATGGCGCACCATGGGGTGGTGCGCCATTACTAGTTTTGAAATTTCAAAACTAGTAATGGCGCACCATGGGGGTGGTGCGCCATTACTAGTTTTGAAATTTCAAACTAGTAATGGCGCACCACCCCATGGTGCGCCATTGCTAACTTGTTTTTTATTTTTTATTTTTTTGAATTTGGAAGGCGGGAAAGTTAGCAGTTGCGCACTATGCACTGGTGCGCCACTGCTAAATTTTTTTATTTTTTTTATTTTTTTACCTCCAGATCTTAAAATGGCTGTAACTTTTTTCCTGTTAGGTTTTTGAGGATTCTAAAAAATCGATAACGGGCGTAGATGCTTTTTCATATAAAAAACTTTTTCATCGGAGGTCGTATGCAAAAGTCACGGCCATTTTACCGAAACACGGCGGATTTTTGCAAAAAAAATCAAAATTCATGTTTATCAATTTTCCTAACAACTAGAACACATAACACATGGGCATCTATTTTTTTGAATTTTTTTGAATCTTTTATCATTTTCTTTTATTTTATTTTAAGCTGAAAAGGCGATCCACCGGGGGGGGGGGTGTTTGTGTGTGTGTGGTGGGGTGTGTCTGTGTGTGTGAGCAATAGTAATGGCGCACCCTCCCTGGTGCACCTAGGTGTGGTGCGCCATTGCTATGTCTGGTGAGGTGGGAGGGTGGGCAAAAAAAATAACAATGGCGCACTGCTCAGGTGGTGCGCCACTACTAAAAAAATAACAATGGCGCACCTGTTTCTGGTGCGCCATTGCTATATAGCAGTGGCGCACCACCACCATGGTGCGCCACTAATAGGGATATTGGCTATAGCCAGTTTTCTAGTAGTGTGGGGCCCACCCCTGGGTCACCGCCAGTGGGTCCCAGGGGCCTAGTTGACCGTGTTGACCCGGTCAACCGTGCTGACTGGGCAGCCCAGTCACTGACATGTGGGCCCCGTGCTTAATTAAACCGTTTTTAAAAATAAACTTAATCTATTAACTAATTGTGGCACTGACAAATGGGGCCCACCTACTAATTAATCCCTTTTAGTTAATTTAAACACTGTTTAACTCTCTGTGTATGACATGTGGAGCCCTGGCACTATTCAAATGGATAGGGCCGGCCCAGTCAGCTGATGAGTCAGCAGCTGGGCCCACCAGTCAGCCTCTGCTGACTGTGCAGTTGACCCAGTCAACTGGCCCAACTGTCAGCCTCACAGCCCTCTGCTGTGTACACTGTTCTGTGTGCACATAGCATTTTACTGTTCTGTATAATTCGAATTTAATTATTAAAATAATTCCAGAAATTCCAGAAAATGATTAAAACTTTGAAAAATCATAGAAATTAATCCGTAACTCGGATGAAAATAATTTATATATGAAAAATGATCAAAAAAATAAGACGAATCTGAATATGTGGTCAAAATGCTTGACCATCACTCCTATCTAGATGAACATGGAACCTTCACCTCTGGATCCATATACTGGTAATCACCTGGAGCCGGGAAAATATTCCCAGAAAATTCCCCGCTCCGTCTAAAACACTTATCACTGCGTTAGGTCACCCTTAGCACAGCATATTGCCATGTCATGCATCTGTGTTGCATTGTTTGCCGTGTATTTATTTGTTTCCTCCACCTCTTCTCTCCGGTAGCCCCCGAGTCTGACGTGACCCCTGAGGACTGCTACACCACCGACGACCCCTCTTTCACCGCAGAGCTTCCAGGCAAGCAAACCCCCCTTGATCATTCATATATCACCTATTCCTTGTTCCCCGCGCTTGCATTAGAACTTGCTACTGTTTTCGAAAGCTCCTATTCTGATGCATAGCCTGTTTTTGTAACCTGTTGTTGTTACATTACCTGTTATCCCAAATGCTTAGTATAGGTTGGTTGACGAACCATCATTGGCCCCTCACCCTTGTCCCTGTTGCCCCGTTTTGTTACCGGTGCCCCGATCAATGTGATCGATGGGCTGAGACCGACACATCACCGCACACCCCCTTAGTTGTACGACGCTGCAGAGCTACTATCGAGTGCCGAGGGTGATACCTCCTACCTCACTCCTGATGATATCTCTGTAGCGTAGATAGTCGGTTGTGGGTTACCGAGGGTGATTCCTCTTTCACCACCTCCGATGATGCCTCTGTCGTGCAACCCCTCAAGTGTGAACCCATCGAGGGTGATTCCCCCCACGCGAAGTTTGTCAAGCGCCAAAACGCGGGCACTCGGCAAAGACATGTTCTTCTTTGTTTCCCTATTCTTTTTCTCTTCTTCTTAATTTTCCATATACGAGCGGCTGGTTCAAGGTTTTTTCCTTCGCTCTTCACCAGAAGACAATGTGGGGACTTGGTTTGATTTCCAGTTTGAAAATGTACCTCACTTTTGCTTTGAATGCGGCAGACTAGCTCACATTGATGGAAGGTGTGAACCACCAGTTGATTCTACATCCCAATGGGGTGAGTGCTTGAGGGCGTCACATGGACGTAGCTCCTCATAGGCGGAAATAGGTCAACGACTTGCAATTATAGCTTTGGGAGTACTAGGTCAAGTGAGGGTGATTTTGGGCGCAGGGAGCATGCACCGGTGCATGACCTCCCCATTTGATGCAAACTATAACTATACCATGTGTATACACCCTCCGGGGACTCTCGCACTGGTGAGGATCCTTGAGCTGGTCATGGTGAGGTGAACAGTCCAAGCAAGATGCAGCTCACACATGATCAGCGACATGACCGTGACCCGAGGGATGATATTGAATAGAAGAGGGAGAGGGAGCTGAGGCAGGAGCTTGAGAAGAAGCAGGATTGAAACAAATTCTCACCAGGAAAGGCCGCATGGTGCTTACGTAGAGATGACCCTTCTTCTTCTAGGCAGCGCAAATTAGGCACTTTTGTTCGTAGGCCGAGGCAGGGTGGTGGAGACCAGCAGAGTCATCACATGAACTATTAGCCAAAAGCCACTGGACAGGAAGAGAAGATCGAAGCAAGTATGGGTGGCTAAGGGTGGTTTCGAGAGGCTGGCCCCTAATGATGCGTTTATTGGTCACAAAGGGCAGAAAGTATCCTCAGTCATTGACCACATCTTTGAATCTAAAGACAAAGCAGCGCACCCTGCATGGCAGGGCTGCCGAGACCAATGATTATCTTGGCTTGGAACTGTTGAGGATTGGGGTTGGACTCGACTATGGGCGAGCTTTGAGACCTGGTACGGTCCTACAACCTAGCGGTAGTGTTCTTAAGCAAAACAAAAAAAAGAAGGCATGTGTGATACGTCTTCGACGTATCTATAATATTTTATTGTTTCATGCTATTATCATACCACTTTTACATATTTTTGGCAACAATTTATATTATTCTTATTTGGACTAACCTATTAACCCAGTGCCAAAGGCCAGTTCCTGTTTTCTATTGTTTTTGAGTTTTTAGGTGAAAAATTCACGGAGCCAAAATGACCTGAAAATTTACATGGATTTTTTATGAAATATATATGAATTTAAGGCGCAAGAATCAACCAAAGACGAGGCCTGTGGGCCCCACAAGCCCACATGGAGCGCCCTGGGAGGGGTCGCGCGGCCCAGGCTTGTGGCCAAACCATAAGTCGGATGGACCTCTCCTTCGGGCACAAGGAACCTAATTTTGGGGGGAAATCGTGTTAAATTTTTAGCCCGATCGGAGTTACGGAACTCCGGCTATAAAAGAAACGGTGCTCGGCCGCAGAAATAGTTCCAGAAAGTCGCGAAAACAGAGAGAAACAGAGGAGGAGAGATCCAATCTCGGAGGGCCTCCCGCCCTCCGGGAGCCATGGAGGCCAAGGACCAGAGGGGGGAACCCTTCTCCCATCTAGGGGGAAGGCCATTCAAGAAGAAGAAGGAGGCGGGCCTCTCTCCCCCTCTCTCCCGGTGGCGCCGGAGTGCCGTCGGGGGAACCATTGAGACGGCGATCATCTGCAACAACTTCGCCGCCGTCATCACCATCATTCTCCCTCTCCGTGCAGTAGTGTATTCTATCTCAGCCCGCTGTAATTCCTACTTAAACATGGTGCTTGATCCTATATATTATTATCCAATGATGTGTTGCACCTCTATTATGTCTGAGTAGTTTCTTTTTGTCCTATGTGCTAATTGTGGTATGGTATGGTTGATATGAGTTGTATGTTATTATGGTGCTGTCCTATGGTGCCCGCCGTCTCGCGTAAACGTGTGGGCTTCCCGCTGTAGGGTGTTGCAATATGTTAATGATTTGCTTATAGTGGGTTGCGGGAGTGACTGGAACGTAAACCCGAGTTTGTGAGTTGTTGCATATGGGATTAAAGGGGACTTTCGACTTAATGCTATGGTTGGGTTTTACCTTAATGAATCTTTAGTATTTGCGGATGCTTGCTAGAGTTCCAATCATAAGAACATATGATTCAAGTACGAAAAGTATGTTAGCTTAGGCCTCTCCCTCATAAGTATGACGAGTATCACATGTTTCATATCCAATTGCCTAGGAACGATCCTTTTCTTATTCTTCTTCAAAAACCTTTACTTTATTGTTCTTTTATTAAAACAGCACCTAACTCTTTATTTTCTTGCAAAGCCATCTTTTTATTCACGCAAAGTAGTTTTATTTCTTGTTTCTAGATAAAGCAAACGTTAGTGTGTGTAGAGTTGTATCGGTGGTCGATAGAACTTGATAGAATATTAATTCTACCTTTAGCTCATCGTTGGGTTCGACACTCTTATTTATCAAAAGGGCTACAACTGATCCCCTACACTTGTGGGTTATCAAGACCTTTTATGGCGCCGTTGTCGGGGAGCAATAGCGTGGGGAGAATATTCTCATGTGTGCTTGTTTGCTTTATCTCTAAGTAGATTGTATTTCTTGTTCTAAGTTCTTGTCTATCTTTAGTTATCGGTATGGAACCCGAAACACCAAACAAAAATAGTTGTACTTGCTACTCATGGAGATGGGGAACCTCCTAAAACCCTCGATGCTGGTTATGTGTGGAACATTGAATATTTCTTTGATAATCTTGATAAATCCCCGTTCAACATGTTAATGGGATACACTTTAGATCAACGTGAATAATTTAGGGATTATCGCTTGACTCAAAAAGGGAAACACTTATGGGATCAAATAAAAATGTTATGTTGGTATGCTTGGAATATGTGCTCTATGTATGATTATACTTGTTGCTCTAGGATGGAGGCTCCACACCTTCCCTTCCAATGTGAATTTAATGATAATGAAACCTTGGCTTCTTATGCCAATGGTGTATATGATTACTATGATATGGAGCAAATAGAAGAATTTGTTGCTTTTATGGGTGCTTATGAAATTGCTTCTTTACTTGAGAAATATGAAAAGTATGATGATGCTCTTTACAAATCTGAAAATCTTGCCATACTTAAATATTGCTATGAAAACTATGAATACAATTCTCATATTAATGAATTTATTGAGAGAATGTCTGCTGCTCTGGAAGAGGCTAATATTTTGCAGGAGCCTATGGAAGAAGAAATTGTGGAAACTGTGAGCTCGTTAGATGAAAAAGATGAGGAGGAGAGCGAAGAACAAAAGGAGGAAGAGCGGATTAGCTACCCGTGCCCATCTTCTAGTAAGAGTAACTCTTTAACTCATACATTATTTAATTCCTCTTTATGCTTACCGGAGGATGAATGCTATGTTGATGATTTCTATGATCCCTTGGATTCGTTTGAAATATCCCTTTTTGATGAACTTGATGCTTGCTATGCCTATGGCCATGATGCCACTATGAATGATGCTTATGGAGAAGAATTTGCTATAGTTGCTTATGCTAAGAATGAAATTGTTGCTATTGCACCCACACTTGATAGTCCTATTATCTTTTTGAATTCTCCCAACTACACTACATCGGAGAAGTTTGTGCTTATTAAGGATTATATTGATGGGTTGCGTTCTACCATTGCACGTGATGATTCTAATGGATATAATATGCATGTGCTTGCTGCTCCTACTTGCAATTATTATGAGAGAGGAACCCAATCTCCAACTCTCTATGTTTCTAATACAATAAAGTTGCGAGAAACTGTCTACACTGTGTATTGGCATTTACTGTGTGTGCATGAATTGTTTTTTAATGACATGCCAATGCTTAGTAAGAGAGTTAGACTTTGTTGTTCTATGATATATGTTACTTTATGCTCATATTTAAGATCCAAATCTTTGTTGATTAAAATTGGCTTTGATATTCCTTGGGATCCTGATGGATCAATTACTTGATCACTTTATGCCTAGCTTAATGGCTTTAAAGAAAGCGCTGCCTGGGAGACAACCCGGAAGTTTTAGAGAGTCATTTTCTTGTTTCGTGTGCTTATAAATTTTTCAAAAAAAAGAAAGAAATTGGCTAACCTAATTTTTTTTTCAAAAAGAGAAGCGATTGAAAAGTTATGCATTGAATGAGTGAGGGTCGACCTTGAACACCTGTGTTCATGCTCATGAAAACAATGTAAAAAATTCATGGAAGTTTCTCATAAAAATAATTATCCTCTTGTACAAATCCACTATATTATAAACATAATGTGCCAAGATTTGACATTAGGATGTTTACATTACAAGTTTGATATGTGCTGTGCAGAAACAGAAACTTTTTCTGTAGTGTTTGAATTTTCATATTTTACTGGAACGTGCTAATTTTCCGAAATTTTTACACCGTACTGTCATATAAGTTCCCCGTTACATCCTAATATTTCAGAATTTTCTGAGTTGTATAACTATACGTTCCATCTGCATCTTTATAGACTGTTCTGTTTTCACAGATTGCTGTTATAGTTTCTTTATCTTCTTATGTTTGCAATTTTGTTAAGCCCCATTGATGTGGGAGAATTAGAATTGTGTTAGCATACAGTAGGTAATGTTGGATTATAATTATACAATATTTTTACAGCAGGACATGATGGGATTTGATGTTATTTGTACTAACCTCTCTAATGAAAGTTTTGTTGAGTTTTGTGTGGATGAAGTTTTTAAGTTTTTGGTGAGATAGTGATAGAAGGAGAACAAGGAGCGGCAAGAGCCTAAGATTGGGGATGCCCAAGGCACCCCAAGGTAATATCTAAGGAAGACTCAAGCGTCTAAGCTTGGGGATGCCCCGGATGGCATCCCCTCTTTCGCCTTCAAAACTATCGGTATACCTACTCAGAGCTATATTTTTATTCTTCACATATTATGCATCTTGGAGCGTCGTGTGCTTTTATTTTTCTTTTAGTTATTCACCATGCTGGTATGGGATAGTTCTTGGTTGATTTATAGAATGCTCTTTGCACTTCACGTATATCTTTTGAGTATGGCTTTATAGAATGCTTCGTGTGCTTCACGTATATCTTTTGAAGTTTGGATGCTTATTTCTCTACATTTGAAGTACTCTTTTGCTTCACGTATATTTGTTAGAGCTTGGCCGAGTCTTTTGTAGAAAGGATTAGAACTCTCTTGCTTCACTTGTATCTTTTTCGAGAGTTGAATAGGAATTGGTTGTTGACATGGTTTAATATGTTGGTCCTAGGTATGTATTGGTGGTATATATAAAAACTTGCATAAAACTTGTAGATCATTGAACATGATAAGTTTGATTCTTTGCAATAGTTTTGCGATATTGAGGTAGTAATATGTGATTGTGTGTATAAATGGTTAAAGTTTAGTACGAATATGAATGTTAAGGTTTGTGATTCTGTATGCATGAAAGTGGTAGCCGCTGGTATTAGCGAAGACATCAGAGTGTAGGGATGTCATTGAGTGGCACTCACGTGCGTTCGAATCGGGGGCACGCAATGGTTAACTCCTACCAACCTCCCCCTAGGGGCATGCGAGTCGCGCTAGCTTCGAGATAGGCTATGAGACTTTCGCAATAAATACTTGAGTTCTTTATGACTAATGTGAGTTTTCCGGTCTTTGGCACTTCCACCTATCCATATTTTTGCTAGCCTCTTCGGTACTGTGCATTGCCCACTCTCACCTCGAGACATGGCACATACTTCGCCGGTGCATCCAACCCCGTGAGATGATACGCTCTTTCACACATAAACCTCATTATATCTTTCTCAAAACAGCCACCATACCTACCTATCATGGCATTTCCATAGTCATTTTGAGATATATTGCCATGCAACTTCCATTATTACTATTCATTACATGACTTGAGCATTCATTGTCATTTTGCTTTGTATGATCATATAGAGCTGACATGATATTGGTGGCAAAGCCACCGTTCATCATTGTTATACATGTTACCCTAGATCATTGCACATCCTAGTACACTGTCAGAGGCATTCATTTATAGTCATCATTTTCAGTCTTTGAGTTGTAAGTAAATAAAAGTGTGATGATCATCATTAGAGTGTTGCCCCTACCCGTGAGGATATATGAATTGGAGGACACCCATGATTCCTCAAAAAAGCGGCGAAGAGGTCCATGAGCCCAATAAAAAGAGGCCAAAAAGTGCCCACCAAGAAAAAGAAACAAAAAAAATGAGAGAAAAAGAGAGAGGGGGTACACTACTATCCTTTATACACAATTCTGCTTCAAAGTAGCACCATGTACTTCATATAGAGAGTTTTCATATACTTCATGATTATGCTAGTGGGATTTTTCACATTACAGAATTTGGCTTGTATATTCCAATGACGAACTTCCTCAAGTGCTTGAGGTCTTCATGAGCAAGCAAGTTGGATGCACACCCACTTAGTTGCAATAGGAGAGCTTTCATACACTTATAACTCTAGTGCATCCGTTGCATGGAAATCCTTACTCCTCGCATCAATATCGTTTGTAAGGCCTCTCCATTGCCTAACGATCAGCCGCGTTGATGTGAAACTTTCTTCACTTTTTGTCTTCTTATAAACCTCCACCATCATTCTCTTTGCCATCCTAAGTGCCAAGACCGTGGCGCACGCTCAAGTAGTGCATGGGAGTTGAATAGCTGAAGCGATAAAAGTGTGACTTAATTGCTTGGTTTGGCGCCTGGGTTAGTTCATGATTTGATGTTTCTATGCAAGGAAGAAAGAGCGTGCCATTCTTATCATGATTAAGTGTGTATGGTTTTACTTTCTTTAGCATTTTTATTTGAAAAGACAATGATTGTTTATTTGCATGCTTATATATTATTATTTTAATGTCAAATTGATAGACTATTGCCATGAATCACTTTTGTCCTAAGTTCATACCACAATTAATTATTTGATCAAGTTTGTGCTAGGTAGCATGCAACATCAAAAATTATATTTGTTTTATCATTTACCTACACGAGGACGAGCATGAATTAAGCTTGGGGATGCTGATACGTCTCCGACGTATCTATCATTTTTTATTGTTTCATGCTATTATCATACCACTTTTACATATTTTTGGCAACAATTTATATTATTCCTATTTGGACTAACCTATTAACCCTGTGACAAACACCAGTTCCTGTTTACTATTGTTTTTGGATTTTTAGGTGAAAGATTCAGGGAGCCGGAATGACCTGAAAATTTACGTGGATTTTTTTATGGAATATATCTGAATTTATGGCGCAAGAATTAACGCAAGACGAGGCCCGTGAGACCCACAAGCCCACATGGTGTGCCCAGGGGAGGGGGCCACGCGGCCAGGCTTGTGGCCAAACCCTAAGTCGGATGGACCTCTCCTTCGGGTGCAAGGAAGCTAATTTTGGGGGGGGGGGGGGGAAATCATGTTAAAATTTCAGCCCGATCGGAGTTACGGAACTCCGGCTATAAAAGAAACGGTGCTTGGCCACAGAAACAGTTCCGGAAAGTCACGAAAACAGAGAGAAACAGAGGAGGAGAGATCCAATCTCGGAGGGGCTCCCGCCCTCCGGAAGCCATGGAGGCCAAGGAATAGAGGGGGAACCCTTCTCCCATCTAGGGGGGAGGCCAATCAAGAAGAAGAAGGAGGGGGGCCTCTCTCCCCCTCTCTCCCGGTGGCGCCGGAGTGCCGCCGGGGGAACCATCATGACGGCGATCATCTCCAACAACTTCGCCGCCGTCATCACCATCTTTCTTCGTCTCTTCCAGCGGTGTATTCTCTCTCACCCCACTGTAATTCCTACTTAAACATGGTGCTTGATCCTATATATTTTTATCCAATGATGTGTTGCACCTCTATTATGATTGAGTAGTTTCTTTTTGTTCTATGGGCTAATTGTGGTATGGTATGGTTGATATGAGTTGTATGTTATTATGGTGCTGTCCTATGGTGCCCGCCGTCTTGCGCCAACGTGTGGGGTTCCCGCTGTAGGATGTTGCAATATGTTAATGATTTGCTTATAGTGGGTTGCGGGAGTGACTGAAACCTAAACCCGAGTTCGTAAGTTGTTGCATATGGGATTAAAGGGGACTTTTGACTTAATGCAATGGTTGGGTTTTACCTTAACGAGTCTTTAGTATTTGCGGATGCTTGCTAGAGTTCCAATCATAAGAACACATGATCCAAGTACGGAATGTATGTTAGCTTAGGCCTCTCCCTCATAAGTATGATGAGTATCACACGTTTCAGATCCAATTGCCTAGGGACAATCCTTTCCTTATTGTTCTTCAAAAACCTTTACTTTATTGTTCTTTTATTAAAACAGCACCTAACTCTTTATTATCTTGCAAAGCTATCTTTTTATTCACGCAAAGTAGTTTTGTTTCTCATTTCTAGATAAAGCAAACGTTAGTGTGCGTAGAATTGTATCGGTGGTCAATAGAACTTGAGAGAATATTAATTCTACGTTTAGCTCATCGTTAGGTTCGACACTCTTATTTATCGAAAGGGCTACAACTGATCCCATACACTTGTGGGTTATCAATGTGTGATGGATAAGGTGAAGTGGAGCTTAGGGTTTAGACAGGGTGTTGTAGTGGATTGCTCGGGAAGAAGTAGGGGGCTTGCTCTTTTGTGGCGGGATAGTGTGCAAGTCTTGGTGAGGCCTTGGTGCCAATACTATATTGATGCGGCCGTCTCATATGAGGGGAAGTCTTGTTCATTCACTGGAATCTATGGAGAACCCTGGACAGAACTGAGAATGAAAATGTGGGATGTTATCCGCTACTTAAAGTCCCAAGACGACTGTTGGGACAAACCCTCTGGACGAACCCTAGCTAGCTCTCTCTCACACACACTTGGACGTACGGAGGTGGATGAAGACGAGGAGCACTGGACACAAGATTTTCCGGCGACGAACACCTCGCCGAGCATACGGCGCCTCGCCGCACGAACGGCGCCTCTTTTTTCCAAACTGGGCACATACCACACATCTGCCGAACAGTACACCGAGAGAACTTATACGCAGGCTAACCACCAGCGCGCACGCTGATCTGCTTGGCCCGGCTGCGCGCACGACGCGGGCCTGCGATCAGATCCTACATGCATGCAGCTCCACGCAACGCAACAGCCACAGCCGCTTATCTCGCCAACGGCCATCGACTGCACCGCAACTAACACATGCATGCACGCCCGTCTAGCTAGCTCACGCGATACACACACACACGAACGCGGCCAAACTCGAGCTAGACCTAGTCACGTACACACAGGTCACCACGCGAGGCGTGGTTTATTCCTAACAACGACCTCCCATGGCTATGTGCGGGCGACTTCAACTTGGTATTGTTTCAAGCAGAACAACTAGGAGGTAACCCGACGAGCTTTGCTCAAATGGAGGGGTTTAGGGATAGCTTAGCCGGCATCGGCTTAGCAGACCTTGCCTTCAGTGGATACCCGTACACATGGGACAACAAAAGAGAGGCTGATGAGAACATTCAGGTATGGCTGGACAGGGGCACATGCAATGGTGATTTCCTGCAGTTATTCCCGGATATGTCTATTAAGCATGTTCTAACGGAGGAATCAGACCATGTGGCACTCATTATTTGGGTGCTACACAACCCGGCCAGCAGTGCAAAGAAGAAGAGGGCGTTCAGGTTCGAGGAGATGTGGACACGCCACGAGCTATATCATCTCATGGTTCAGGAAGCGTGGGAAAGAGCATGTGAGAACAGTTTCGGCCTGATCTGTGGGAAGCTTAACAAAGTCAAATACGACATGTAAAGATGGAGTCACTCGGTGTTTGGTTCTGTGCGCCGCGAGATCGCTCGCCTCCGGGACCAACTCCGGGATGCAAAAGAGAGAGCGCTGGGATCCGGATCCTCACTGGAGGTCCGTGACATTGAGACGCAGCTGCATGAAGTTGAGGCGCGGGAAGAAGTCATGTACAAACAACCCGCTCAGCTGGAATCGCTCAAGGCCGGCGATCAAAACACGAGATAGTTTCAAAACTGGGCCTCTCATCATACGAGGAAAAATACTGTCCGAGCTCTTCCGAGGGCAGATAGTACTAGATGCACTACCGACGATGAGATGAGGAAAATGGTGGCCGAATTCTATGCTCAGTTGTTCTCTTCAAAAGGTTCTGCCGAAGCTGACAGCATCCTTGCTCAAATCCAGCCATGCGTGACCGAGGATATGGATGAGAGGATTATTGCGAAGCTGACGGATGAAGTCATAGAGAAGGCGCTGTTCCATATGGGACCGATGAAAGCGCCAGGGCCGGACGGCCTCCCGGCCATGTTCTACCAATGGCACTGGTCATTGCTACAAAATGATGTGTGTAAAGCGGTGAGAGATTTTTTGAATGCAGTAGCAGCGCCAGCAAAGTTTAGTGATACGGTTCTGGTAATGATTTTAAAAGTTAACTCAGTGGAGTTACTTTCTCAATTTTGACCGATCAGTTTATGTAATGTGCTTTACAAAATTGCGGCAAAGGTCCTTGCTAATAGATTGAAGGTCGTCCTGCCCATTATGATCTCAGAGGAGCAGAGTGTGTTCATTCCTGGTAGGCTGATTGCAGATAATGCCATGGCCGCGTATGAGTGTGTGCATGCTATTAGTTCAAGGAAGAGGAAGAAGCCTTTGTGCACTGTTAAACTAGATATTATGAAGGCCTACGACCGGGTTGGGTGGATCTTCCTTGACCAGATGACGAGGGCACTGGGATTCTCGGATAGGTGGATCTCGATGATTATGACATGTGTTACTCCAGCCAGGTTTTGAGTCAAATTAAATGGGGGCTGCTCCAACGCTTTCACCCCATCGAGACGGCTCTGACAGGGAGACCCATTATCCCCGTATTTGTTTCTGTTTTGTGTTGAGGGTTTTTCGGCGCTGCTCAAGAATGCTCAGCGAGAAAGAGAGATTAAAGGTGTGTCCTTTCGGAGCACCGGCCCCCATGTGACCCATCTTGTATTTGCAGATGATAGTGTGGTATTTCTTGAAGCATGGGATGACAATTTTGTGACTCTAAAAACTATTCTCTCTGATTATGAGCTGGCCTCGGGGCAAAAGTTAAATCTCCAAAATTCCTCAATATTTTTTGGGAAAGGAAGCAAACAGGAGGACAAAACGGTTCTAAAAATATTATTGGCATTGATTCCGAGGCGTTGAGTGAGCGATATTTGGGGCTCCCAACTATGGTGGGTAGGTCCAAAGAAGTAACGTTTAAACATGTTAGGGAATGCTCAAGCGGTAAAGTGGTTGGATGAAAAGGACAAGGGCTCTTGAAAGTGGGCAAGGAAGTGCTAGTCAAATCGGTGCTCCAAGCAACACCTACTTACACCATGAATTGTTTTCAACTCCCTAATAAAGCCGAACCTATCTTCGATCTCATCGGACTTCTGGTGGGGGGATGCAAGTGGTGAAAAGAAGGTTCATTGGATAGCATGGGATAAGATGTGCACTAGGAAGCGGGAAGGAGGAATGGGTTTCCTTGATTTTGAAGCCTTTAACCAAGCACTCCTTGCTAAGCAGGCGTGGCAAATTTTGCAGGAGCCAAACTCCTTGTGTGCTCGAGTTTTGAAAGCCAAATACTTTAAAGATGGCGACTTGATGACAGCATCATGTCCCAAAGGGGCCTCATATACTTGGAGAAGTATCATTCATGGTCGTGACGGGCCGGACATCTTGCATGAGTACTGGATCCCGAGGAAGAGCTGCCTCAAACCACTGGGTGCGAGGTTAGTTCCTGGCATAACCCGTGTTTGTGACCTGCTCAGCATGCATGGCACTGGTTGGGACTGATCGAAGCTTGAGCGTGTATTCCCTCCCGGCGATTGGCGGGCCGGACATGGAAGATTTCAGGGCTTGGAATAGTGCGGGTGGCGATTGGCGGGCCGGACATGGAAGATTTCAGGGCTTGGAATTTCAGCAAAAACGGACATGTTTTTGCTTGGTCAGCGTATCATCTTCGTATGTCCCTGAACAAGGCTAAAGCGGGTAGGCCGGAGTCCTCTTCCGCAATTCAAGAGCACAAGGGCTGGCTCCCTTTGGGATACAGATGCACCGAACAAGGCCAAAGTTCATACCTGAAGACTCATGCGGAACGGGCTTGCTGTTGGATCCGAGCTACAGCGCATGCGAATTAAACCAAGTATCTTTTGTGTTGCGTGTGGATGAGATGAGACGATTCTGCACAGGTTTTGGCATTGCCCGCATTTAGTACAATTCTGGAAGATCATGACTCAGAAAAAGGTGTTCCGGTGGAGATCCCACCGGCATCGGTCCGCTCCCAGAGTGAACTCCGGTGCTGGATGTTGGAATGGCTGGGCGAGGCGGGGGATATGGAGCGATCTGTGATGATCCAGGGATTGGATAGTATTTGGCTTGCACGAAACGATGCTAAGGATGGCCGCCGGATTGCTGACCCGAAGGAGATCGCTAGCAATGTTGCAAGCATGCTGGAAGAATGGCAGCGAGTACATGACGCTCAGAAGAAGGTACCACTTCCAACGTCGAAGGAAAAATGGCGACCACCTGAAGAAGGATGGATCAAAGCCAATGCTGACGATGCGACCCCGAGGGCTGAGGACAAGGGAGGAGGTGGAGTAATCCTGGGAGATCATCATGGCGTGTTCCGAGCTGGGACGTGACATTTTTTTCTCATCTATCTTGACCCCTGAAACCATGGAGATTCTAGCATGCCATAGTGCGGTGCATTTGGGAATTGACATCAATGAAAAAATAGCGTGCTATGACAAAATAGCGCAGCCTTTAAAATCCGCCATAGCGAAGCTATATCACGCTATAGCGAACGATTGTACACTTATTTCATTTAGCGAGGCATTGCTCATGACGCTACGCGCTATTTTTTTCATTGATTGAGATGGACATTCCAAAGCTTGTCGTCGAGTTGGATTGCAAGACTAGTGATCATGCTGGTTGATGGAGCAAAGAAACTCTCTGCATGTGGACCACTCACTGAAGAGGTAAAGGAGCTGCTCAAAACATGCCAGGTGTAACACCCCTGTGTAATGAGCTACAGTGATCCATAATGATTATGCCAAGTCACCTTGATTTGCAATGCTTGATCACTGTGGATTCATATCTCATTTCAAATTCCATCACTGAATTCAAATTCAAATTGCAAGTGAAATTTGAAGTTTCACAAACATGTCTGAAAAATAGTTCATGTTTTAGCAAATACTCCATAATAAATATTTGTTAAGAAAAACAACATCACTTCTTTGCTCAATCTGACTCTAACATCCAAAAACAGTACCAATTCAGCCCATTTAATCACTTTTCCATTTATGAAAAATTCAAACAAATTCAAACCCCTCCCAAACTTTTTGTGGCAGTGCAGAATATTGAAAAGTATTTATGTGGCCAATTCCCACATTTTACAAAATCCATTTTGATAGCTCAAAATATTGCAAAACCTTCTCTGTAAAAAGAAAACAGAAAAAGAAAGGAAGAAAGGAAGAAAACTCACTGTGCACTGGGCCTAAGTGCACAGTGCACCGGCCCAGCCCACCTACCTCTCTCCCTCCTCCTCCCGCCTCTCTCTCCTGTGCGTGTCGCCGCGCCCGTGGCCGCGCGCCCGCGCTCTGGCGAAACGGCGACACGGCGATGCTACAGACGCTGCGAGGAGATAAGGACGGCGTCCCTCGGCCTCGTCATCGACCCCAGCCACTCCTCCCCCTCTCTCCATCGCTCTCTCCCTCGCTCGCTCGCTCCTCCCCACCTCGACCGAGCGCCGTCGTCGCCGCGCTCCTTCACCACCGCGGCCACCGTGCCCTCCTCGCCGCCTCTCTGTGTCAGACGAGACCGCCGTCGTCGACTACTTCCTCCCCTACCTCTCGCTCGAGCCGGGAGCGCCTCCATCGCCGGGATTGAGCTCATCTTCCTCTTCGGATCGCTGGCGCTTCTCCGCCGAATGCCGCCGCCCTGCTGCTCCTAAGCTTTCACCGGGCCCCCTTGTGCCTCCCCGGTGAGCTCCGCTTCTTTCCCCTCTCTTTTCTTCGCGAACCCGAGCCCGTAGCCTCTCTTGCCGTAGGAGCCGAAGCTCGCTGCCGTTGCCCTGCTCCGCCGCCGCGGCCAGCGCTGTCGCAGCCCTTGCCCGAGCACGGCAACGTGCTCCAGGTGCTCCCAGGAGCCCAGCGAGCCCAACCGCACGAGTTGCCATGCCCCGTAGCCGCGGTCCCGACCACGCCCGAACTCCGATGCCCGCCCGCGAGCTCGCCGCCATCATTTTAGGCCGTTTCCAGCTGTGCCACCGCCCCAGTTCGACGTGGCTCGCTCCGCTCGTTCGAACGCGCCAAACCGCGCGTGAAACGGGGCCCCGTAGCGGTTTTCCGGCGAGGTCCCGCGCCCTCCGGCGCGTGTCGACGTCGCCGGCCGCTGACGTGGCCGGCCTGGGGCCCACCCCTGGGTCACCGCCAGTGCGTCCCAGGGGCCTAGTTGACTGTGTTGACCCGGTCAACCGTGCTGACTGGGCAGCCCAGTCACTGACATGTGGGCCCCGTGCTTAATTAAACCGTTTTTAAAAATAAACTTAATCTATTAACTAATTGTGGCACTGACAAATGGGGCCCACCTACTAATTAATCCCTTTTAGTTAATTTAAACACTGTTTAACTCTTTGTGTATGACATGTGGAGCCCTGGCACTATTCAAATGGATAGGGCCGGCCCAGTCAGCTGCTGAGTCAGCAGCTGGGCCCACCAGTTAGCCTCTGCTGACTGGGCAGTTGACCCAGTCAACTGGCCCCACTGTCAGCCTCACAGCCCTCTGCTGTGTACACTGTTCTGTGTGCACATAGCATTTTACTGTTCTGTATAATTCGAATTTAATTATTAAAATAATTCCAGAAATTCCAGAAAATGATTAAAACTTTGAAAAATCATAGAAATTAATCCGTAACTCGGATGAAAATAATTTATATATGAAAAATGATCAAAAAAATAAGACGAATCTGAATATGTGGTCAAAATGCTTGACCATCACTCCTATCTAGATGAACATGGAACCTTCACCTCTGGATCCATATACTGATAATCACCTAGAGCCGGGAAAATATTCCCAGAAAATTCCCCGCTCCGTCTGAAACACTTATCACTGCGTTAGGTCACCCTTAGCACAGCATATTGCCATGTCATGCATCTGTGTTGCATTGTTTGCCGTGTATTTATTTGTTTCCTCCCCCTCTTCTCTCCGGTAGCCCCCGAGTCTGACGTGACCCCTGAGGACTGCTACACCACCGACGACCCCTCTTTCACCGCAGAGCTTCCAGGCAAGCAAACCCCCCTTGATCATTCATATATCACCTATTCCTTGTTCCCCGCGCTTGCATTAGAACTTGCTACTGTTTTCGAAAGCTCCTATTCTGATGCATAGCCTGTTTTTGTAACCTGTTGTTGTTACTTTACCTGTTATCCCAAATGCTTAGTATAGGTTGGTTGACGAACCGTCATTGGCCCCTCACCCTTGTCCCTGTTGTCCCGTTTTGTTACCGGTGCCCCGATTAATGTGATCGATGGGCTGAGACCGACACATCACCGCACACCCCCTTAGTTGTACGACGCTGCAGAGCTACTATCGAGTGCCGAGGGTGATACCTCCTACCTCACTCCTGATGATATCTCTGTAGCGTAGCTAGTCGGTTGTGGGTTACCGAGGGTGATTCCTCTTTCACCACCTCCGATGATGCCTCTGTCGTGCAACCCCTCAAGTGTGAACCCATCGAGGGTGATTCCTCCAAGTTCACCTTGATGGTCACATCGAGTGGGAATCCAGCGAGGGTGATTCCTCAGATTTCTCCCTTGATGTTATGAACACACGGATACTTTGATGTTACCTCGGTCCCTTGTTGAACTCGGGTCGACCCCGAGGGGTACCCGTGAGAGTTATGAAAGTCAGGTTGACCGTGAGGGTACCCGCGAGATAATTACGAGGCACGGCCGGGCAGGCAGACCGTCCTAAAGAGGGATGGGCCTGACCCTTGTCGTAAGTGCTCGAGACAGGGCGACAGGAGCACTGATCGTCACCGCGCGCTCCCAACACACTAATGGGTTAGGATATGTGATCTGAGTAGGCCTCCGGCCTTTTCGCACTAACCACCACGCGGGATAAGTATAGGCACTCAGCGTCGTATTTTTCGGCCGAAGTTCTTCAGACGTCAGCAACTGAGCGGCGCGCGCCCGGGTGGACCACGACAGCCTGCGTGTGTATACAAGGGCTAGGTCTTTTCCCAGCCACCCACGCAACGTGCAGGAGTGCAAAGGGCGATGGGCCCAAGACCCCTGAGCGCTTCGGATGTAGACCGGCGTGCTGGCCTCTCTGTTGAACCTAGGTAGGGCTACAGCGTGTCGATTAGCCGGGCCGGACATGACCCGGAAAAGTGTGTCCGACCAGAGTTAATCAAGCGTGTTGGGTAAGTTGGTGCACCCCTGCAGGGAAGTATATCTATTCGAATAGCTGTGTCCACGGTAACGGACACTCAGAGAGTATCCCAATCTACTACAACTAGAACTGGATACTCGTGGATCTAAATAATGTGTTATCTCCGGGATTGCTTTCTCGCAGGGAGTCGAGGAAGGATCTCTGGGCATGGTTACTATTATACTTGTTACTATTACTTTTATATGCTAATCTGCACTCTTCTAATGCTGCAAGATGCTAGTCTTCGATAGGCTAGGCCTTTCTCCCTATTCTGGCATTTCTGCAGTCTAGTCCACAGATACAGCCCTTTCCTTTGATACCGATGCATAAATAGAATAGTTCTGATGTAAGTCTTGTGAGTATTTTGGATGAGTACTCACGGTTGCTTTGCTACCTCTTTTTCCCCATACCCGATTGCTGCGATCAGATGACGGAGCCCTGGAGACAGCTGACCCCGTCGATGACTACTACTACCCCAACGGAGCCTACTACTACGTGGGGACCGACGACTAGGAGTAGTATCGGAGGCTCCCAGGCAGGAGGCCTGCGCCTTTTCGATCTAGTTGTCGTTGTTTTGCTCAGCCTTCTTAAGGCAAACTTGTTTACTCTTTATGTTTGTACTCAGATACTGTTGCTTCCGCTAACGCTTGTACTCGAGCTTATGTATTCGAGCCCTCGAGGCCCCTGGCTTGTAATATAAAGATTGTATGACTTTAATTTGTGTCTAGAGTTGTGTTGTGATATCTTCCCGTGAGTCTCTGATCTTGATCGTGTGCATTTGCGTGTATGATTAGTGCACGATCGAGTTGCGGGTGTCACAAGTTGGTATCAGAGCCGACTGCCTGTAGGAAGCCCCTTTCCAACTTCTTGGCCGAAGTTGAGTCTAGTCTTTGAAAAACTATTTACTAACGTGGCTGTGTGGCTTACGGGCCCACGTCGCCAATGGATGGGATTAGGATCTTTTATTCCTCTTCTTTACTCTGGGACTCTGATCTCTCTTCTATTCGGGTTAAAGATTTTACTAACCCTAACATTAGGTTCTCGTGATCACATCAACCCGGAGAGCTGGATTACCTGCAACTATTTCATTAAATGTCTGACACATCATACACATACTGTCTTTTGACATCTTTGAACTCCTTGAGCTTAAGGAGGAAATCGACAAGTCACTTCGTAAAGGTTTTATTCGTCCAAGTTCCTCTGCCTGGGGAGCACCTTCTCTCTTTGTCAAGAAGAAGGATGGTACGAACCGGTTGGTCCAAGATTACCGACCTATCAATCAGGCAACCATTCAGAACAAGTATCCACTTCCTCGAATCAATGACCTATATGATCAACTTGCTGGATCCTCGGTATTCTCTAAACTCGACTTGAGGTTGGGTTACCATCAGATCCGAGTCCGTGAAGAGGATATTCCGAAGACCGCCTTTGTTACTCGATATGGCTCTTATGAGTACACCGTCATGTCCTTCGGCTTAACCAATGCTCCAGCAACGTTCTCCCGATTGATGAATTATATCTTCATGGAATACCTCGACAAGTTCGTCGTGGTTTATCTGGATGATATCCTGGTATATTCCAAGAATAAGGAAGAACATGCTGAACATCTTCGTCTTGTTCTGGAAAAGCTTCGAGAGCATCAGCTATATGCCAAATATTCCAAGTGTGAATTCTGGTTATCCGAAGTGACCTACCTTGGTCATGTGATTTCCAAGGATGGTATTGCTGTCAACCCAGAACGAGTTCAGGCTATTCTTGACTGGACTCCCCCGAAGAATGTTAAGCAAGTCAGAAGTTTTCTCGGACTCGCAAGCTATTGCTTCTGTTTTGTCGAGAACTTCTCCAAGATCGCCAAGCCTCTGACTAATCTTCTTCACAAAGGCGTTAAGTTTGAGTGGACAAAAAAATGTCAGGAAAGTTTTCAAACACTCAAGGACAAGCTGACCTCTGCTCCAGTGCTTGCTCCTCCAGATTCTCGCAAGGAATTTGTCATTTATTGCGACGCCTCTCGTCAAGGATTAGGCTGTGTCCTAATGCAAGAGCTCAAAGTGATTGCTTATGCCTCACGACAGTTGCGTCCTCATGAAGAGAACTACCCAGTTCATGATCTCGAACTTGCTGCAGTTATATATGCACTGAAGTTATGGCGACATTACCTCCTCGGTAATCGTTGCGAGATCTACACGGATCACCAAAGTCTGAAGTACCTGTTTACTCAGCCGGATCTAAATCTTCGTCAGCAAAGCTGGATGGAGTTAATTACAGACTATGACTGCGGTATTTCATATACCCCTGGTAAGGCTAATGTTATGGCCGATGCTTTGAGTCGCAAGTCTTATTGCAACAATCTCATGGTTCAGCGAGCTCAACCACTTCTTCATGAAGAATTTCGCAAGTTGAACCTCCATATTGTTCCACAGGGTTCTCTTAATACCCTTGTCCTGGAACCAACTCTCGAGAAAGCTATTAAGTCTGCGCAAGCAAAAGACGCTGAAGTTGATTAGATGAAACGGGATCTTGCTTTTGAGAAAGCCAGAGATTTCTCGCTTGCCGAAGATGGAACCGTACTTCAGAGATCGCCTTGTGGTACCCCGGTTCGAACTTATGACAGACAAAGTTATGAAGGAGGCACATGATACACCCCTGCTATTCATCCGGGTAGCACCAAGATGTATCAAGACATTCGTCAAAGGTACTGGTGGTATAAAATGAAGCAAGACATCGCTCGCTATGTTGCTGAATGTGACGTTTGCCGTCGCGTCAAAGCAGAGCATCAAAAAACTGCTGGACTTCTGCAACCGCTTCCTATCCCTTTATGGAAATGGGACAAGGTTCAAATGGATCTCATTACTGGTCTTCCCAAGTCGCAGAAGGGTCACGATGCTATTCTTGTCGTCGTCGACCAATTCTCAAAAGTTGCACATTTTCTGCCAGTCAAGGAGACGATCACTGCTAGTCTGTTAGCAGATTTGTATATCTCCAGAATTGTGTCACTCCACGGTATTCCAAAGGAAATCAGTTCAGACCGTGGCAGCCTCTTCACCTCAAAGGTCTGTGATAGTTCCCAAAAAGCTATGGGAACCCATATAACCTGGAGCTCAGCTTATCACCCCCAGTCCCAAGGCCAAGTTGAACGAGTTAACCAGGTGCTTGAGGATATGCTGCGTGCTTGTGTAATTTCATTTGGCAAGAAGTGGGAGGAATCTCTCCCGTAAGCTAGCCTGAAGATGGCACCCTTCGAGGTACTATATGGACGTAAGTGTCGAACCCCTCTGAATTGGTCAGAAACTGGGGAATGGCCGCTCATCGGTCCAGATATTATTCAACAAGCTGAAGAGCAAGTCCGTATTGTCCGGGAAAATCTCTAGGCGGCCCAGTCCCGCGAGAAGAGCAACTATGATCGAAAACACTGGGGATCGATCTATCAACCTGGTGAACAAGCTTATCTGCATGTCACTCCTATGAAGGGCACTCATCGCTTTGGAATCAAGGGCAAGTTAGCTCCTCGCTACATTGGTCCCTTCCGCATTCTCGCCAGACGTGGATGGGTGGCTTATAAATTGGGGTTGCCACTGCAGTTCTCTCACATCCACGATGTCTTCCATGTGTCGCAACTTCGTCGATGTTTCAAGGATCCGCACCGTGCAGTGGATCATGAGATGCTTGAATTAAAAGATGATCTATCTTATAAAGAGCATCCGATCCGTATATTGGATCAAGCTGAACGTCGGACCCGTCAGAAGGCAACCAAGTTCCTTAAAGTGCAGTGGTCGAATCATACTAAAGATGAAGCCACTTGGGAACGTGAGGATCGCCTTCGTGAAGAATATCCCGATCTCTTTCCTTCTACCTCCTGAATTCTCGGGACGAGAATTTCTTTTAGAGGAGGAGAATTGTAACACCCCTGTGTAATGAGCTACAGTGATCCATAATGATTATGCCAACTCACCTTGATTCGCAATGCTTGATCACTGTGGATTCATATCTCATTTCAAATTCCATCACTGAATTCAAATTCAAATTGCAAGTGAAATTTAAAGTTTCACAAACATGTCTGAAAAATAGTTCATGTTTTAGCAAATATTCCATAATAAATATTTGTTAAGAAAAACAACATCACTTCTTTGCTCAATCTGACTCTAACATCCAAAAACAGTACCAATTCAGCCCATTTAATCACTTTTCCATTTATGAAAAATTCAAACAAATTCAAACCCCTCCCAAACTTTTTGTGGCACTGCAGAATATTGCAAAGTATTTATGTGGCCAATTCCCACATTTTACAAAATCCATTTTGATAGCTCAAAATATTGCAAAACCTTCTCTGTAAAAGGAAAACAGAAAAAGAAAGGAAAAAAGGAAGAAAACTCACTGTGCACTGGGCCTAAGTCCATAGTGCACCGGCCCAGCTCACCTACCTCTCTCCCTCCTCCTCCCGTCTCTCTCTCCTGTGCGTGTCGCCGCGCCCGTGGCCGCGCGCGCGCGCTCCGACGAAACGGCGACACGGCGATGCTACAGACGCCGCGAGGAGATAAGGACGGCGTCCCTCGGCCTCGTCATCGACCCCAGCCACTCCTCCCCCTCTCTCCATCTCTCTCTCCCTCGCTCGCTCGCTCCTCCCCACCTCGACCGAGCGCCGTCGTCACTGCGCTGCTTCACCACTGCGGCCACTGTGCCCTCCTCGCCGCCTCTCCGTGTCAGACGAGACCGCCGTCGTCGACTACTTCCTCCCCTACCTCTCGCTCGAGCCGGGAGCGCCTCCATCGCCGGGATCGTGCTCGTCTTCCTCTTCGAATCGCCATCGCTTCTTTGACGAATGCCGCCGCCCTGCTGCTCCTAAGCTTTCACCGGGCCCCCTTGTGCCTCCCCGGTGAGCTCCGCTTCTTTCCCCTCTCTTTTCTTCGCGAACCCGAGCCCGTAGCCTCTCTCGCCGTAGGAGCCGAACTCGCCGTCGTTGCCCTGCTCCGCCGCCGCGGCCACCGCTGTCGCAGCCCTTGCCCGAGCACGGCAACGGGCTCCAGGTGCTCCCAGGAGCCCAGCAAGCCCAACCGCACGAGTTGTCGTGCCCCGTAGCCACGGTCCCGACCACGCCCGAACGTCGGCGCCCGCCCGCGAGCTCGCCGCCGTCATTTTAGGCCGTTTCCGCCCGTGCCACCGCCCCACTTCGACGCCAGCCGCTGACGTGTCCGGCCTGGGGCCCACCCCTGGGTCACTGCTAGTCGGTCCCAGGGGCCCAGTTGATCATGTTGACCCGGTGAACCGTGCTGACTGGGCAGCCCAGTCTCTGACATGTGGGCCCCGTGCTTAATTAAACCGTTTTTAAAAATAAACTTAATCTATTAACTAATTGTGGCACTGACAGATGGCACCCACCTACTAATTAACCCCTTTTAGTTAATTTAAACACTGTTTAACTCTCTGTGTATGACATGTGGGGCCCTGGCACTGTTCAAATGGATAGGGCCGGCCCAGTCAGCTGCTGGGCCCACCAGTCAGCCTCTGCTGACTGGGCAGTTGACCCAGTCAACTGGCCCCACTGTCAGCCTCACAGCCCTCTGCTGTGTACACTGGTCTGTGTGCACTTAGCATTTTACTGTTCTGGATAATTTGAATTTAATAATTAAAATAATTCTAGAAATTCTAGAAAATGATTAAAACTTTGAAAAATCATAGAAATTAATCCGTAACTCGGATGAAAATAATTTATATATGAAAAATGATCAGAAAAATAAGACGAATCCGAATATGTGGTCATAATGCTTGACCATCACTCCTATCTAGATGAATATGGAACCTTCCCCTTCGGATCCATATACTGATAATCACCTGGAGTCGGGAAAATATTCCCAGAAAATTCTCTGCTCCGTCTGAAACACTTAGCACTGCGTTAGGTCACCCCTAGCACAGCATATTGCCATGTCATGCATCTGTGTTGCATTGTTTGCCGTGTATTTATTTGTTTCCTCCCCCTCTTCTCTCCGGTAGCCCCCGAGTCTGGCGTGACCCCTGAGGACTGCTACACCACCGACGACCCCTCTTTCACCGCAGAGCTTCCAGGCAAGCAAACCACCCTTGATCATTCCTATATCACCTATTCCTTCTTCCCCGTGCTTGCATTAGAACTTCCTACTGTTTTCGAAAGCTCCTATTCTGATGCATAGCCTGTTTTTGTAACCTGCTGTTGTTACTTTACCTGTTACCCCAAATGCTTAGTATAGGTTGGTTGGCGAACCATCATTGGCCCCTCACCCTTGTCCCTGTTGCCCCGTTTTGTTACCGGTGCCCCGATCAATATGATCGATGGGCTGAGACCAACACATCACCGCACACCTCCTTAGTTGTACGGCGCTGCAGAGCTACTATCGAGTGCCGTGGGTGATACCTCCTACCTCACTCCTGATGATATCTCTGTAGCGTAGCTAGTCGGTTGTGGGTTACCGAGGGTGATTCCTCTTTCACCACCTCCGATGATGCCTCTGTCGTGCAACCCCTCAGGTGTGAACCCATCGAGGGTGATTCCTCCAAGTTCAGCTTGACGGTTACATCGAGTGGGAATCCAGCGAGGGTGATTCCTCGGATTTCCCCCTTGATGTTATGAACACACGGATACTTTGATGTTACCTCGGTCCCTTGTTGAAGTCGGGTCGACCCCGAGGGGTACCCGCGAGAGTTATGAAAGTCGGGTTGACCGTGAGGGTACCCGTGAGATAATTACGAGGCACGGCCTGGCAGGCAGACCGTCCTATCGAGGGATGGGCCTGACCCTTGTCGTAAGTCCCCGAGACGGGGCGACAGGTGCACTGATCGTCACCGCGCGCTCCCAACACACTAATGGGTTAGGATATGTGATCTGAGTAGGCCTCTGACCATTTCGCACTAACCACCACGCGGGGTAAGTATGGGCACTCAGCGTCGTATGTTTCAGCGGAAGTTCTTCAGACGTCAGGAACTGAGCGGCGCGCTTCCGGGTGGACCGCGACAGCCTGCGTGTGTATACAGGGGCTAGGTCTGGTCCCGGCCGCCCACGCAACGTGCAGGAGTGCAAAGGGTGATGGGCCCAAGACCCCTAAGCGCTTAGGATGTAGACCGGCGTGCTGGCCTCTCTGTTGAACCTAGGT
The DNA here is from genome assembly GCA_039707655.1 of Elymus sibiricus. Lineage (NCBI taxonomy): Eukaryota > Viridiplantae > Streptophyta > Magnoliopsida > Poales > Poaceae > Elymus > Elymus sibiricus. Next base: position 3,480,356 of record CM077674.1, on the reverse strand, counting down.
AGGGCTACGGCGTGTCGATCAGCCGAGTCCGGACATGACCCGGAAAAGTTTGTCCGGCCAGAGTTAATCGGGCGTGTTTGGTAAGTTGGTGCACAGTATATCTATTCGAATAGCCGTGTCCACGGTAACAGACACTCAGAGAGTATCCCGATCTACTAGAACTAGAACTGGATACTCGTGGATCTAAATAATGTGTTAGCTCCGGGATTGCTTTCTCACAGGGAATCGAGGAAGGATCTCTGGGCATGGCTACTATTATACTTGTTACTATTACTTTTATATGCTAATCTGCACTATTCTAATGCTGCAAGATGCTGCAAGATGCTAGTCTTCGATAGGCTAGGCATTTCTCTCTATTCTGGCATTTTTGCAGTCTAGTCCACAGATACAGCCCTTTCCTTTGATACCGATGCATAAATAGAATAGTTCTGATGTAAGTCTTGCGAGTACTTTGTATGAGTACTCACGGTTGCTTTCCTACATCTTTTTCCCCATACCCGATTGCTGCGATCAGATGACGGAGCCCTGGAGACAGCTGACCCCGTCGATGACTACTACTACCCCGACGGAGCCTACTACTACGTGGAGACCGACGACCAGGAGTAGTATCGAAGGCTCCCAGGCAGGAGGCATGTGCCTTTTCGATCTAGTTGTCGTTATTTTGCTCAGCCTTCTTAAGGCAAACTTATTTACTCTTTATGTCTGTACTCAGATACTGTTGATTACGCTAACGCTTGTACTGGAGCTTATGTATTCGAGTCCTCGAAGCCCCTGACTTGTAATATAAAGATTGTATGATTTTAATTTGTGTCTAGAGTTGTGTTGTGATATTTTCTCTTGAGTCTCTGATCTTGATCGTGTGCATTTACGTGTATGATTAGTGCACGATCGAGTCGGGGGCGTCACACCAGGTGACGAAGGTCCAGTGGGTCCGGCGTTCGGCGAATGGCCATGCTCATACCGAAGGTTGCTGTAATGAATTATGTAAGGTTTGGTTTCAATTGCCTCCAGACTGTATCATGAACTATGTATCGGAGAGAGTGGGAATTTATAATTCCGAGCAGCCTGGCCGATCCGGTTCAGCTCATCCGGGGAATCCGGTCAGGCTCCAGACGGCGTCACGCACCCGCGACGCATCCCGGCCCTTAAGCGTGCGGCCGACACCCTCGACTACCGAAGCCCTCGCCTGCCGCCGCTCCAGGCACACGTGAGGAGGCACCCACCCGCCGGCGTCCTCTTTCTGCTGCTCACACGGCGCGGTGGGCTCCAGCTCGAGCTCGGCGAACCCGCTCGGCCACGCCGGCACCTTGATGGGTACCGACGCCGTCAGCTGTCGCCCGTCTGCGAACGCGCGGCGCAGCCCGCCCACACACCGCGGCGCCTCACTGTTTGGTTCCCTGTCCGTGCGCTGAGTCCCCTCCTGAACGGCGGAAGTAGTTGGCGCATCCGACGATGACGAGTACCATATGTCTGATTCGGCCAGGTCCGGCAGGTCGTCGTAGGCACCGCCGCCCGGGCGGTGGTGGAACCCAAGGAAGCGCTCGGCGGCAGAGGACGCCGTCAGCTTGCGGGCCTTGGACATCAGCCCGCGCCGCGCTTCCGGTCGATTGGTTTGGCTTCGAGCGCGCGGTGGGGGGAACGAAAGAAGGAGGCGCACCAGAGTTGTTGGGGTTGAGGTCGTAATAATACTTGGTTGGCGCCTGGCGAGGATTTATATGCCACGGCGGCGGTGTAACAATGAGGGAAAGCAAAAGTGCTCTATCTAATTAATTCGTTGAGATGTTGACATGCCAGCTGTTCTCTGCGCTTTGACTTTTGCAGTTTTCACTTTTCAGACTCATGAGATGCAATAGTTTGGATCGATGTGAATAATTGAGTACCGCCACTGCATAAATATAGAGAGCGACCCATATGTGGAAAGCAAAAGGTTGTTGATGGACAAGTGACACAGACAACAGCATCCATCTGGATGTACCCCCGTAATTCACGTTTTGAATCTATAATGGCCGGGCTGCAGGGACGCCACCTCAACAAGTGTACTGCTTCTGTTCTTAATTATTGTGATGTAGGGATAGGAGGCAGCAGAGTTGCGTTATTTTCATAAGACGACGACGACGAGGAGGAGGAGGTAGGTGCCGAGTCTCTCTCTGCGCCCCGCATGTGAACGGAGCGGACTTGCTGAATGCATCAAATGTGCTAGCTCTCTAGGATCATGTATTCTTGTAGGCATGCGTTGTGGATTAATATTTGTTTTATTTTTTTATTTCAGAGGTTGAAGTATATATGACGGCATCGTGTAATTAACTATGGCCATTCCAGTGTAATCGTTTTTTATTTTTGGGAAAATTCCAGTGTAATTGTTTTACTTGATCGAGTCTGCCACACACATCTATGCCGATTAGTTGTCCTTGCGATTACGGGAGAACTTTGCAAAAATACGAGCACCAGTCGATTGCTTGGGGCATATGACTGGGTCTAATTTATTTATTTTCCGCTGTTATCATTCTGCATAGGTTTTTAATAAATTTATGGTTGTGCTATTTCATCTCGTGATTGTGTGTACTAGCTTTCCTACGACTAGCACAGTGGATGCACATGATCCGGATCAAGCGGGTCTAGGTGGCCTAGTGCCTCCATCTACCCACCCCTGCCGGGCGGTTGGGCCACCGCTTCAAGCCACACCTCACCTTCGCCCTCGCTGGTCCTCCTCGCCATTGCGGTCGCTTTCGCACTCCCGTAGCCAGCGCCAACCCATCACGGGCGGAGAGAGGGACGGAGTGAATGGAATGAGGCAGATGAGAGATAGTACGGTCACTATATTAAGTACAGATCTCAAACACACATCCTAGGGTTCAAACAGGGACATAGCTAGGAGCGGACTAAATTACAAGAACTCGTGGAATTTTTTTAGTTTTTAAGAAGAAATTACAAGAATTGTTGTTACTAGGCATGAGGCTCTAGCCATAGCTGCCCTAGGCATGTCTCGGCCCCTGAGTCCAGATATGGTGCACACGGGCTATGTGCACCGGCTAAATCCCTCCCACACCCGATATCTATCTGCCATCGAATAAACACCCGATGAACGTCTAGTGTTGCAACCAACCGAAAGATTAGCCGGACTACCTAGCATGAGTTTCACCAGACTTGTTGATAGAAGTCCTCAGGATGCTTATCGGAAATATCAGTAGTACGGTTGCACTTGGCATGATGTGGACATCATACCCCATTAACAGATATTCCATCTGTTTTAAAATGTAAGACGTAAACAACAATTTTACCAATAATTACTTTGTCAATATATGGTTAATATGACGTAGAATTTGATGTACATATGTTTGTATAGCCTATGATCGTGACTTTGTATTACATAGATCGCATATTGACATAGAAATTATTTGTCAAAGATTATTCTTAACGAATCAAAACATACTTTATCCTTTGAAGCCGAGGGAGTAGACGGTTCATGCTTATTTATCAACATGGCAAATATAGATAGAAACTTGTTATAACGAAACCTAATACACTTTATATTATGAAAAGGTTGGAGTATTTGTTACTGGTATTAACCGATTTCTTGATATACAGAAAACAGCTCAGAATCTAACGCGTGTACCGAACTCCTACCTGTAGCATTAAGGGCTAAATATGCCACTCCAACAGCCAACCGTTTTTTCAGATATGTTCCCCCGGGAGAATATCATACGGAAACCAATATTCAATGAAAACTTCGTGGAAACCATATTTGAAAGTTTCGAAAAAATATGAAAAAAATACGGGATGTTAAGAGGGTGATGTTTTATTGCCACACAAAATTTCAAGTTGAAACACATTACGAAATGTGAGCTATGAAAAAGACAAATTCAGCCCTGAATAGTGACATTACTGTTCGGCACTATTCAATGCTGATTTTGTCTTTTTCATAGCTGACATCTCGTAATGTGTTTCAACTTGAAATTTTGCGTGGCAATAAAACATTACCCTCTTAACATCCCGTATTTTTTTCAAATTTTATTAAAACTTCAAAATATCTTTTTCTCGTGGTTTTCACCGTTTTCACCGAATGTTGGTTTCCGTATGATTTTTCCCCGTCCCCCCATTGAATTGAATGCTCCAGGACCAAGAGTTGATCGTTGTTCTGCCCATTCTGACTTCTTCCGCGCCTCAACTACAGGAGCTGAACCGCCACACATGAGACACCCCCAATCATATATACATCAGCCAACGTGCGGACTTACCCAATGCAAGATTTAAACTTTCGCTGACTGTAATATGTGATTGTCAACCTTGGCTGACACTCAGACCCCACCGCAAGCATTCTTAGAACCCCTAAAGGGCTTAGAAATGCTGAACCCTTAGAGCTCCCTGGATTCCTCAAATCGTGTGGCGACACTTGCCCGCGGCTTTGACCCCACCCATCCCCCTCTCACTATTGGAAAAATCACCGTTACCGAGTACATTCCACTTTGCAGAGTATAGTATCACGGGTTCACGGCAAAAGCAATGTAAGCCGAGTGTGGCTCTCGGCAAACAGTAGGACACGGCACATGGGAAGCTCTACTGAGCCCCGCCCGGTACATACTCGGCAAACATAAAGGAACTTGGCTTATGCACAGTATGCCGAGAGCCCTGTGGAAGGCACCCGGCAAATAGGAGCCACGTGGCACGGCCGTTTGCAGCTGACGGCCCCGTGATGATGGGCAACTATTGCCGAGACCGCGATGAAAGGTACTCGGCAATCTATGAGGTATTTAAACCGGCCAAACCCTAGCTGCAGCTCCCATTGTATTCTCGATCGGGGGCAGGCCGCCGCTCGTCTCCGCGTGGTTCCGTCACCGCCGCCGGGCCTATACGTACCCACCAGCCGCCGCCGTGCGAGCCAACCGGTCGGATCCGGCGTCGCCCGAGGCCGCTCGGACCCTCCTCGCCGCACGGCTCCGGCCCCAAGCTCGCCGCCGGCCGCCACCACAACTTTGTCGTCGACACATTTTGCTGTCGGCCGACCACCCCTCCCACCTTGACACCAACAACCCCAAGGTGAGCTTGCTAGGGCGGCTTCCCTTTTTTTTTTTACTATTTATCTCAATATTTTTCTACCTATGAAAAATCAATATATATATATATATATATATATATATATATATATATATATATATATGCCATGACATGATGATATGGATAATATATATGCATCTATGGATTGTATGAAAAGTTTGGATAGTTCCCGCAAAAAAAGAATAGCTTTTGGTGGATATATAGATTATATATGGATGTTTATGAATATATGTTTTTATTTTTTGTTTGTAAATGAATGCAATGCATGTATAGTTTGAGAGAATATGTATGAAATTTTATATATGCATCTATGGATTGAATGCAATGCATGTATGTTTATGAACATGATTGTTATATTTTGTTAATGTGTGGATCGATATGCGTGAAAATATTTGAAAATGCTTTATTTTTTGGTGATCGATGATTAATGACATGTTTGTATTATTTGCACAATTTTCTAAATGTTGCAATTGTAAATATCCAAGGGTTAATTAATTAAATATTTTCTAACAGGATATGGTGTGCCAAGTATGCATGTCACAATATTTCTTATAAATGCTAGTTGTGCTTTATTCATAATAGTACGTGTGCTTGATGGTGGTGTGCCAAATATGCATGTCAAACAGGATATGACGGTGTGCCAAGTATGCATGTCGGAGTGCGCATAAAACTTTTCAAGTGGATCATCGTTCAATATCGATCTGCTGGTTGAGGGCTTCCAAAATTCAGTGGTGACAATCTCTCTCTCTCTATATATATATTGTTTTCCATAAAGTTGTAACCATTTATCCTTTTATTTTAGTGCTTTTACAATGTATCTAATGTGTGTTTGTTTTGCGTTTGTTGCACAGATTGTCCCATGCAACGCTAGGCTAGAGTTCAATGAATTAACGAAAGAGAGTGTGCCCTTTGTGTGTCGTAGGGTCACTTACATCATTGAACTGCAGAAAGGACCGACAAGGACCCGTATGAGAGGCAAAGGATGGGTTCAGTTCATTACACAGAACGGTCTAACCGGTGGAGAGATGATATGTTTTTCCTTGACAGGACCAGTTCCCACAATGCAGGTTGTCTATATCGCCGATTCGAACGAGGATGACCCATTTCATTCTTACGTCTTCAACAGAAGAATCAGGCTCGACGATGATGAGACTGGCCGCCTCCTTGACATACTACCACCAAACAATATCTACATCGGGTTGTCATTTGTGACTCGACTAACGAACACAAATCTTATCACCAGACACATGATGGTATGTTCTCTTAAGTTATATCCATATTTGTTTTTCGTCCATGTGTGGCGGTCTGAGATGAGAGTGCTTTCTTTTGCTTATCATCCACGATGGCATCCTAGAGATTACCTAAGAAGATAGCTACCAGCACTCCCATCCCTGGTGAAGAAGGCTTTGCTGGACTACGACTTGGAGCAGGGGGAGTCATTACTACCGCAGCTTACAAGACGGACATAGACAGACGCATTGTCTTCAACATGGAGGGGTGGAAGGATTTCCTCGTGGGAATTTTTTTACAAGTTGGACAAGCTGTGCTAATCACTCAAAGGAACACCGCGCGCAATGACTTGAACATGATGGTTGTCGTTGACATCATCTAGAGAAATAATCTCGAACTATTTGAGGTCAATAATGCTACCATATATATATATATATATATATACATATATATATATATATATATATATATATACATATCTATATATATATATATATACATATATATATATATATATATATATATATATATATATATATACTTAATTTGAGGGTCCAACTTGTGGACACCCCAGTATACGCATGAAGTTGTTGTTATGGTTGTGACTTGTTAATGATGATGCTTTTGTTAGTTTGATTGAATACTTGAAGATTTAAATAACTTGTGGAAACCTACTTGTGACTTGTTATCATACGTATGTGCATTGCCTATGATGTGGTGCTGTTTGCTATACATACATGCATATATATATATATGTATTTTTGCTGAATGGGCTGATGTAGGAACTGAAGTAAACAAAACAATTGAAATGATATTTGCCAAGTACAACACTCAGGAAATGATAATTGCCGAGAGCGGCACCCGGGAAAACTTCCACGCGTCAAGTTCTGGTGAAGTCCCACAGCCTTTACCGAGCTCAGACGCAGGGATCTCGTCAAAAAGAAGCCGCTGGCAGTTGCTGATAACCCACAAGTATAGGGGATCAATTGTAACTTTTTCGATAAATAAGAGTGTCGAACCCAACGAGGAGCTAAAGGTAGAATTAATATTCCCTTCAAGTTCTATCGACCACCGATACAACTCTACGCACACTTAACGTTCGCTTCACCTAGAACAAGTATGAAACTATTTTGTAGGTGATAGGATAGGTTTGCAAGAATAAAACTAGAAGTACTTTGCGAGAATAAAACTACGAGTAATTTGCAAGATAATAAAAGTTAGTTGTTTAGTAGAAAGCTTTTGTAGCACAAGAGAAATATTTGTCCATAGGCAATCGATAACTAGACCGGTAATCATTATTGCAATTTTATATGAGGGAGAGGCATGAGGTAACATACTTTCCGTACTTGGATCATATGCACTTATGATTGGAACTCTAGCAAGTATCCGCAACTACCAAAGATCATTAAGGTAAAACCCAACCATAGCATTCAGTATCAAGTCCTCTTTACTCCCATACGCAACAACCCCCTTACTCGGGTGTAAGGTTCTGTCACTCTAGCCGCCCACCATAAGAGAATTATAAACGTATTGCAAACCCTACAGCGAGGATCCCTCACGCTTGCGCGACACGGAGGGCACCATAGGACAGCACCAAAATAAAACATACAACTCAAACCAATCACGATAATCAATCAACCGATAGGACAAAAAGAATCTAATCAAACATCATAGGATGGCCACAAATCATTAGATAATAATATGTAGCATTAAGCACCATGTTTAAGTTGAGATTACAACGGGGAGAAGAGGTGTTACACCGCTGCATAGAGGGGGAGAGAGTTGGTGTTGACTGCGGCGAAGTTGTTGCTGTAGATCGCCGTCACGATGGTTCCCCTAGCGGCGCTCCGGCGCCACCGAGAGAGAGGGGGAGAGAGCCCCCCTCCTTCTTCTTCTTGCTTGGCCTCCCCCCTAGATGGGAGGAGAGTTCCCCCTCTGGTCCATGGCCGCCATGGCTCCCAGAGGGGAGGAGCCCCTCCGAGATTGGATCTCTCTCTCTCTCTCTGTTTCTTTTCTGTTTTGCGTTCCTGTTTTCTGGCCCTTCACCATTTCTTAAATTCCCGGAGATCCGTAACTCCGATTGGGCTGAAATTTTAACACGATTTTTTTCTGGATATTATCTTTCTTGTGGCAGAAGAAGGGGTTCAACCGACTTACGAGGTGCTCACGAGCCACCAGGGCGCGTTTGCCCCCCTAGGTGCGCCCTGGTGCCTCGTGGCCACCTCGGACACCGTCTTGCGTTGATTCTTCTTCCCAAAAATCACATATATTCCAAAATAAATCTCCATAAATTTTTATCGCGTTTGGACTTCGTTTGATATGGATATTCTGCGAAACAAAAAACATGCAACAAACAGGAATTGGCACTGGATCAATATGTTAGTCCCAAAAATAATATAAAATGTTGCCAAAAGTATATAAAAGTTGTATAATATTGGCATGAAACAATCAAAAATTATAGATACGACGGAGACGTATCAGCATCCCCAAGCTTAATTCCTGCTCGTCCTCGAGTAGGTAAATGATAAAAAAGATAATTTTTGATGTGGAATGCTACCTAGCATAATCTTGATCATATAATCTAATCATGGCATGAATATTGCACTACTAGAAAAAGGCCTGTTAGTGGCGCACCTATTTTTGCCATTAATGGCGCACTATAGGTGCGCCACTATTACCATGCCACTAGTAACAAATACTAATGGCGCACCTCTGGTGCGCCATTAGTAATCCAGATAGTAGTGGCGCACCACCTAGTGCGCCATTACTAACCATACATGTGCGCCACTGGTAAGATGAACAGGTGCGCCACTGGTAAGATGAACAGGTGCGCCACTACTAAAATTTTGAAATCTGGATCTGGATTTGGTACGATTTTTTTTTTGCAATTTTTTTCGAATTTTGTTCTGGATCTGGTACGTTCTTTGTGCCGGGGAGCTCCACATGTGGCTGGAAGTAGAGGAGGGAGGAGAGGAGGGAGGAGGAGGGAGGAGAGAGGAGAGGAGGAGAGGAGGGAGGAGGAGGGAGGAGAGAGGAGAGAGGGAGGAGGAGGAGAGACCGTGAGGAGGAGGGAGGAGGAGGTCGCCGGAGAGGAGGAGGAGGTCGCCGGAGAGGAGGAGGAGGAGGTCGCCGGAGAGGAGGAGGAGGAGGTCACCGGAGAGCCGTGAGGAGAAGGAGGAGGTCACCGGAGAGGAGGAGGAGGAGGAGGTCGCCAGAGAGCCGTGAGCAGGAGGGAGGAGGAGGTCGTCGGAGAGCCGTGAGGAGGAGGGAGGGGCATGGAGGAGGGGAGGAGGAAGAAGAGGTAGGTAGAAAAGGGAAGAAGTGATGGAGGGGAGGAGGAAGAGGAAGAAGAGGTAATATATATAGTGGTTGTGGCGTTACAGACTTAGTAGTGGCGCACCATGGGTGTGGTGCGCCATTACTAGTTTTGAAATTTCAAAACTAGTAATGGCGTACCACACCCATGGTGCGCCACTACTAACTTTTTTTATTTTTTTGAATTTGGAAGGCGGGAAAATTACTAATGGCGCACCACACCCACGGTGCGCCACTACTAATTTTTTTTATTTTTTTGAATTTTTTTGCCTTCAGATCTTATAAGCCCCGTAACTTTTTTTCTGTTAGGTTTTTGAGGATTCTAAAAATCTTCAACGGGGTTCCCCCGGTTGAATTCGGATATAACTTTTCGAGTAGATGATTTTTCATATAAAAAACTTTTTCATCGGAGTTCGTATGCAAAAGTTATGCCCATTTTACAAATTCTCGAGAGATTTTGCAAAAAAATCGAAAATTCATGTTTGTAAATTTTGCTAACAACTAGACCACATATCACATGGGAATCTTATTTTCTTTTATTTTTTTGACATTTCTATCATTTTCTTTTATTTTTTTTGAAACTGAAAAGGCGGTCCAAGGGGGGGGTGCATTTGTTGAATTTTGCTAACAACTAGACCACATATCACATGGGAATCTTATTTTCTTTTATTTTTTTGACATTTCTATCATTTTTTTTTTGAAACTGCAAAGGCGGTGGATAGGTGAGAGGGCAAAAGAAAAGAAAAAGGCGGGCCGGTCGGTGCAGCACATAGCAATGGCGCACCTGGCGAAGGTGCGCCATTGGTAAGCCTGGGGAAGGGGTGGACCCGGGGGGAAAAAATTGTTAGTAATGGCGCACCGGGGTGTGGTGCGCCATTACTAGTTAAAACTAGTAATGGCGCACCACACCCCGGTGCGCCATTACTAGTTTTGAAAAAAAAATTGAAAAAAAAAATTGTTAGTAGTGGCGCACCACACACCAGGTGCGCCATTAGTAATATGGACATTAATGGCGCACCCATATCTGGTGCGCCACTGCTATATAGCAGTGGCGCACCACATACATGGTGCGCCATTAATGTCCCTATTAGCTATAGCCGTTTTTCTAGTAGTGTTGAGACACGAGTGATTCAAAGCAATAGTCTATAATTTGATATAAAGACATCAATACTCAGGCATACCAACAAATAATCATGTCTTTCAGAATAAAAATGCTAAAGAAAGTTGTCCCTACAAAATCATATGATCCTGTCATGCTCCATCTTCTTAACACAAAATATTTATCATGAAAACCCCGGTTTTAGCCAAGCAATTGGTTCATACTTTTTAACGCGCTTCAACTTTTTCAACCCCCACACAATACATGAGCGCAAGCCATGGACATAGCACTATGGGTGGAATAGAATGATGATAGAGATTAATAAGAAGAAGTCAAAACGAAAGATAGTCTCACATCGACGAGGCTGATCAACGGGCTATGGAGATGCCCATCAATTGATATCAATGCGAGGAGTAGCGATTGCCATGCAACGGATGCACTAAGAGCTATAAGTGTATGAAAGCTCAACATGAAACTAAGTGGGTGTGCATCCAACTTGCTTGCTCAAAGACCTCGGGCATTTGAGGAAGCCCATCATCGGAATATACAAGCCAAGTTCTATAATGAAAAATTCCCACTAGTATATGAAAGTGACAACATATGAGACTCTCTATATGAAAAACATGGTGCTACTTTGAAGCACAAGTGTGGAAAGGATAGTAACATTGCCCCTTCTCTCTTTTTCTCTCATTTTCATTTTTTTTCTTTTTTTTCTTTCTCTTTTTTTCTTGGGCCCTTTTTGGCGTCCTTTTTTTTCGTCCGAAGTCTCATCCTGACTTGTGGGGGAATCATGGTCTCCATCATCCTTTCCTCACTGGGACAATGCTCTAATAATGAATAATGATGATCATCACACTTCTATTTACTTACAACTCAAAAAAAAATTACAACTCGATAAAAACTATACAAGATGACCCTATATGAATGCCTCTGGCAGTGTACCAGGATGTGCAATGATCTAGCGTAGCAAAGATATCAAAAAAGGGACAAGCCATGAAAATATCATGCTAGCTATCTTATGATCATGCAAAGCAATATGACAATGAATGCTCAAGTCATGTATATGATGATGTTGGAAGTTGCATGGCAATATATCTCGGAATGGCTATGGAAATGCCATAATAGGTAGGTATGGTGGCTGTTTTGAGGAAGATATAAGGAGGCTTATGTGTGATAAAGCGTATCATATCACGGGGTTTGGATGCACCGGCGAAGTTTGCACAAACTCTCGATGTGATAAAGCGCAATGCACGGTACCGAAGAGGCTAGCAAATTGCGGAAAGGTGAGAGTGTGTATAATCCATGGACTGACATTAGTCATAAAGAACTCACATACTTATTACGAAAGTTTATTAGCCCTCGAAGCAAAGTACTACTACGCATGCCCCTAGGGGGGAGGTTGGTAGGAGTTAACCATCACGCGCCCCTGACCGCCACACAAAGGAAGACAATCAAGAATAAATCATGCTCCAACTTCTTAGCATAACGACAGACCATACGTGCATGCTTCGGGAATTACAAACCTTAACACCAATATTCTTACTAAACCTCAATCATTCACTAGTACCTCCCACATATCACCATCTTAATATCGCAAAACTATTGCAAGGAATCAAACTTATCATATTCAGTGATCTACAAGTTTTATGTAGGATTTTATGACTAACCATGTGAATGACCAATTCCTGTTGACTCTCTAAATAGATATAAGTGAAGCAAGAGAGTTTAATTCTTTCTACAAAAGACCATACTCTAATAAATATAAGTGAAGCAAAAGAGCATTCTACAAATAACGGTTTTCTATATGCAGAGAAACAGGCATCCAAACTTCAAATGATATAAGTGAAGCACATGAAGCATTCTATAAAGGCATACTCAAAAGATATAAGTGAAGTGCATGAAGCATTCTATAAATCAACCAAGGACTATCTCATACCAGCATAGTGCGTTATTAAAAGAAAAGGAAAAAGCACATGACGCTCCAAGTAAAACACATATCATGTGATGAATAAAAATATAGCTCCAAGTGAGTTACCGATAGATTGTAGACGAAAGAGGGGATGCCATCCGGGGCATCCCCAAGCTTAGACGCTTGAGTCTTCCTTGAATATTACCTTGGGGTGCCTTGGGCATCCCCAAGCTTAGGCTCTTGCCTCTCCTTATTCCTTTATCCATCGTAGTCTTACCCAAAACTTGAAAACTTCAATCACACAAAACTCAACAAAACCTTCGTGAGATCCGTTACTATAATAAAGCAAATCACTACTTTAAGTACTGTTGCAAACCCATTCATATTTTATTTTTGCATTATACCTACTGTATTCTAACTTCTCCATGGCTTATACCTTCCGATACAATCCATAGTTTCATCAAAACAAGCAAAACAATGCATCAAAAACAGAATCTGTCAAAAAGAGAACAGTCTGTAGCAATCTGAACATTGACCATACTTCTGTAACTTCAAAAATTATGAAAAATTAGGATAACGTGGGAAATTTGTATATAAATCATGTGCAAAAAATTCATAATCTTTTGACGTTATGGTGATTTTTAAGAATTTCTGCACTGGACGCAAAAGTTTCTGTTTTTGCACAGAATCAAGTCAATTATCATCCAAATCATCCCAAAGGCTTTACTTGGCACATTATTTTTATAATACAATGGATTTGTACAAGGGGATAATTGTTTTTGTTGAAAAGTTTCTGTAATTCAAGATTCACAAAGTTTCCATGGGCATGAACAAAGTTCAAGGAGCTCCCCCACTTCAACGGTGCTTGTCTTTCTTACTTTCACTTTCCTTTTTGAAAAGTTTTAGGTTCCCCTATATATTTTTTTGTTTTTAAACTTTTGAAAATCACACAACAGAATAAAATGACTCTCTAAAACTTCCGGGTTGTCTCCCAGGCAGCGCTTTCTTTAAAGCTATTAAGCTAGGCATAAAGTGCTCATGCAATGGATCCACCCGGATCCCAAGGTATATCAAAGCCAATTTTAATTAACAATGATTTGTAATTTAGTAGTGAGCACAAAGTAATATATCATGTAACAACGAAGTCTAACTCTCTTCCTATGCATCGGCATGTCATAAAAGAACAATTCATGCACGTCAAGTAAAGGCCAATGCATAGTATAAACAGTTTCTTGCAATTTTATCCTATTGGAAACATAGAGAGGCGGAGATGTAGTTCCTCTCTCATAATAATTGCAATTAGGAGCAGCTAGCACATGCATATTATATTCATCAAAATCATCATGCGTGACGGTAAAACGCAACCCATAAATATATTCCTTAATAAGCACAAACTTCTCCGATATAGTGTAGTTTGGAGAATTCAAAAAGATAATAGGACTATCATGTGTAGGTGCAAGAGTAACAATTTCATGTTTAACATAAGGAACTATAGCAAGTTCATCTCCATAAGCATCATTCAAATTGGCATCATGGCCACAAGCATAGCAAGCATCAATTTCATCAAAAAGGGATATTTCAAACGAATACAAGGGATCATAGCATTCATCCTTCGGTAAGCACGAAGGGAAATTAAACAATGTATGAGATAAAGAGTTACTCTCATCAGAAGGTGGACACGGGTGATCAATCCGCTCTTCCTTCTTTTGTTCTTCGCTCTGCTCGTCATCTTTTTCATCTAATGAGCTCACAGTGTCATCAATTTCTTCTTCCATAGGTTCCTGCAAAATATTAGTCTCTTCTCGGACAGCGGAGCCTTTCTCAATAAATTCATTAATATCGGCATTGTATTCATAATTCTCATAGCAATATTTAAGTATAGCAAAATTTTCAGATCTGTAGACAGCATTATCACAATCTTCATACTTTTCAAACAAAGATTCAATTTCATAAGCAGCCTTAAAAGCAACAAATTCTTCTATTCGTTCCACATCATAGTAATCATATATACCGTTAGCATAAGAAGCCAAGGTTTCATTATCATTAAATTTACATGAAAAGGGAAGGTGTGGAGCCTTCATCCTAGAGCAACAAGTATAATCATATCTCAAGCATAAATTCCAAGCATACCATTGCAAATAATCAATTTGATCCCGTAAGAGTTTCCCTTTTTGAGACAAGCGATAATCCCTAAAGTATTCACGTTGATCCAACGTGTCTCCCATTATCAAGTTGAATGGGGTTTTCTCAGGATTATCAAGGGTTTAATATTTTTCACATAATGAGCATCGAGGGTTTTAGGAGGTTCCCCATCTCCATGAGTAGCAAGTACAACTAATTTTTTTGGTGTTTCGTGTTCCATATCCATAACTAAAGATATAAAACAACTTAGAACAGAAAATGAAATCTACTTAGTGATAGAAAGTAAAAACTACTTAGTGATAAAGCAAACAGGCACACACGAGAATAGCAACCCCACGCTATTGCTCCACGGCAACGGCGCCAGAAAAAGGTCTTGATAACCCACAAGTATAGGGGATCAATTGTAGCTTTTTTGATAAATAAGAGTGTCAAACCCAATGAGGAGCTAAAGGTAGAATTAATATTCCCTTCAAGTTCTATCGACCACCGATACAACTCTACGCACACTTAACGTTCGCCTCACCTAGAACAAGTATGAAACTATTTGGTAGGTGATAGGATAGGTTTGCAAGAATAAAACTAGAAGTACTTTGCGAGAATAAAACTACGAGTAATTTGCAAGATAGTAAAAGTTAGTTGTTTAGTAGAAAGCTTTTGTAGCACAAGAGAAAGATTTGTCCATAGGCAATCGATAACTAGACCGGTAATCATTATTGCAATTTTATATGAGGGAGAGGCATGAGCTAACATACTTTCCGTACTTGGATCATATGCACTTATGATTGGAACTCTAGCAAGCATCCGCAACTACCAAAGATCATTAAGGTAAAACCCAACCATAGCATTAAGTATCAAGTCCTCTTTACTCCCATCCGCAACAACCCCCTTACTCGGGTGTAAGCTTCTGTCACTCTAGCCGCCCACCATAAGAGAATTATAAACGTATTGCAAACCCTACAGCGGGGATCCCTCATGCTTGCGTGACATGGAGGGCACCATAGGACAGCACCAAAATAAAACATACAACTCAAACCAATCACGATCATCAATCAACCCATAGGACAAAAAGAATCTACTCAAACATCATAGGATGGCCACAAATCATTGGATAATAATATGTAGCATTAAGCACCATGTTTAAGTAGAGATTACAGTGGGGAGAAGAGGTGTTACACCGCTGCATAGAGGGGGAGAGAGTTGGTGTTGACGGCGGCGAAGTTGTTGGTGTAGATCGCCGTCACGATGATTCCCCCAGCGGCGCTCCGGCACCACCGAGAGAGAGGGGGAGAGAGCCCCCCTCCTTCTTCTTGCTTGGCCTCCCCCCTAGATGGGAGGAGAGTTACCCCTCTGGTCCATGGCCACCATGGCTCCCGGAGGGGAGGAGCCCCTCCGAGATTGGATCTCTCTCTGTTTCTCTTCTGTTTCGCGTTCCTGTTTTCTGGCCCTTCACCGTTTCTTAAATTCCCGGAGATCCGTAACTCCGATTGGGCTGAAATTTTAACACGATTTTTTTACGGATATTATATTTCTTGCGGCGAAAGAAGGGTGTCAACCGACTTACGAGGTGCTAACAAGCCACCAGGGCGCGTTTGCCCCCCCAGGCGCGCCCTGGTGCCTCGTGGCCACCTCGGACACCGTCTTGCATTGATTCTTCTTCCCAAAAATCACATATATTCCAAAATAAATCTCCGTAAATTTTTATCGCGTTTGGATTTCGTTTGATATGGATATTCTGCGAAACAAAAAACATGCAACAAACAGGAACTGGCACTGGCACTGGATCAATATGTTAGTCCCAAAAATAATATAAAATATTGCCAAAAGTATATAAAAGTTGTAGAATATTGGCATGAAAAAATAAAAAATTATAGATACGATGGAGACGTATCAGTTGCTCTACCCCATTTGCCGAGCTGGGCACTCGGCAAAAAGGGTAACTGCTAGCTTGGTAATTCTACCTTTTTTAAAGTTATCTATGTTTTTCCATGAGTGCTCCTTTTGCTTATGCATTTCCAAGCTTATTAGGGCAGAAAATGATCTGAGCCGCGACCATGAAAGATCTAGCTTTCAAGCGAGAGTGCGTCCGATTTATGAAGGGGGTGTGGGGCCCGTTCCTCCGTTGGTCTCGAAACTTCTTCTGTGCTCGTGAGGTTCTGTTCGAAGGCACGTGCCAGGTCCTTGGATTTTTCGGGGGCCGCCAGCCATATTCCGTGCATTTCCCGCATTTCCAGGGGTTTACGTGGGAAATTCAAGGGCGGGGCAGCGGCGACATGAAATCATGGATGGGAAGTGTCGGGAGTCCCCGCCCGCGGTCTTCTGTCCATGCCCAGGCCCTATGCACACAACCGGGAGGGTGGGCCCGGTGCGGGGGGCGAGGGGGGGGCGCCGACGCCCGTCTTGCTGTAGTTTAAATCCCCAAAAAATCACGGGAGCCCGGAAATTGATGGCACCTGGCGTGGCGTCTTCCCACGGCCCTTGGACGCAGTGGTAAAAATCCGAGGCCGTTTCGGATACGCCTTCACGGAGGCTTAGTGCAGATGGGACCTTGTCCAGTGAAGGATCTAGCTTTCGAGCGGGGGACCTTATCTCTCCTCCTATTGCTTACTGAGGAAGCTTGAGTGCCTTATGCCAGAAGCTTCTCTTGGTAGCTTGCTATAGATAACTGAGCATCGTATGCTGGAAGCTATCAATACCGCATACCGAAGAAGATCAAGTGGCTTGCAGTGTAAGCTCCCCTTGATAGCTTGTTAAAAAAGACTAGGTTCCTTGCATCGGAAGCTTCTCCTGGTAGCTTGCTCAGAAGTCTTTTCCAATAACATCCTGAGGAAGACCGAGGGTCGTACGTAGAAAGCTTCCCACGGAAGCTTGCCGAGAAAGATTGAATAACTTAGGCTGAAAGCCATCCATGTATCGTACCGAGGAAGATTGGTTGCCTTACGTTGTAAGCTTCTTCTGATAGCTTGCGGAGAAAGACTGGGTTTCCAGTACTTGAAGCCTTTCACTGTGGTACGCGGACTAAATGCCATATATATCCTTAAGGCTCCTACTGCTGGTTACTTGTATGAAAAGAGTTGTCCGTCTATCCGTCTCGCTGAGTACTGGATCTATGGCATATTTTGGCTTCCTTCCGGAGTACCCAAAATTTTACTCATAGCGTTGTAATAACTTTGTATACGCCATACCTTTGACTAAGGATATTCCGTTAATCCTGCACACGGTCTGTTTTCTTGGTGGTTTGATCTTTACTGTTGTAAAGGTTGCACAACTGTTGCAGGCTTGATATTGATCAGTCAGTGTGACCTAGTACAAACTGGGTCCAATACCGTGGACTTGGCTATTCGAATAGATTTTTACACTCTGCAGAGGTTGCGCACTTTACCCACACCATGGACCTTCATCCAACAAAACTTGTCTACCGTATGACACTTTTACCGTATCACCGACATACCCTCGGGTCATGTCTTGGGTGGCCCCTGTGTTACCCCGTGACACCTGCCACCCCGTGGCTCAACATCTGTCCCTGTCGGGAGCCGGTACCATATAAACTAAACCAGGCTCACAAGATTATCGCCGCCTACCTGATCAAGGTAGCACGCACGCATAACCTTCCCTCTTTGGTGATACCGATAAAAGGCATAACGATAAACCAAGCTAGGGCCTTCCCATAAAGGCAAATGTGGCTGCACTGAAAAGTTTGGTTCAGTGGCACTTGATCAATGAATGAAGGAATTTATCCCCAATTGACTTCTCTGTCACAACTGTTGCTCCAGCATCATTGTGATCCAAGTCTTAGCAATATCCAACTAGTAGTCCAATGAATAATATGATCAGGCTATTGCTACAAACTCCATAATCAAAATGTCAAGTAGGATCACAAAGTAATCATAGACAGTGATCTACTAATCGAAAGGCATCATGGCATCATCAAACTTACAAAATACTAGTCCTATCTAATCCAATCATCAACATGGCAGTAACACATCCAACTAATACTTCAAGAATTGCCATGAAAAAATCATTTCTATATAATTCTAATTATGGCAAAATTATCATGTTAAACCATGGCATTGCAATGCAATTATGCAAATGAGAGCTGTGGCTTGCCTTGCACCAAGGGAGTGTGGAAGTACTCCTGGTCTTCACCAAAGAACCAAATCCTTTTAAAAAGCATTTTAAAATCCATTTATAAATATCACATAGGGCATTTTCTTCTGTCCAGAAATTCTAGATAGTAGAGAAAAATACCAATTTTTTTCAGCAAGTAAAGGGGCTCATAAGAAAAATGTTGCAAAAAGAATGAACTCGTTTGGACTTATAGATTAAAAATATAGCTCGTCAAAGTTGGGTCAACATTCTGGATTTTATTTGAATTTAAACAGAAATCCAGAAATTCCTCAGCCGGCCACGTCGATGGCGTAAAGTGGGAGTACGACTCCACTTACGTACCACTTCGGGCGTGGCTAAGTCACTGGCAGGTGGGGCCCGGCTGTCTGATTTAAAGAAGAGAGAGAGGGAACAAAGGATGGCGGGCGTACCGGCGGCCGTTCGCCAGCGTAGAGGCCACGGTGGTGGCCGGAGACATTGGGTATGGAACGAGCAGATGATGGCGAAGCTTCCCGTACCCGTGGCTCATCGGGAGATGGCCGGATGACGTCGTGCCCTTCGTCTCCGGCGGTGAAGAGCTACGGTGGTCGTCGGGGCCGACGATTCCGGCAATGATTCGAACGACAGAGGGGTTGGGGAGGACCAGGGGGTGGCTAGAAACTCGCTGGTGGTTGATGACCCACAAGTATAGGGGATCAATCGTAGTCCTTTCGATAAGTAAGAGTGTCGAACCCAACGAGGAGCAGAAGGAAATGACAAGTGGTTTTTCGCAAGGTGTTTTCTGCAAGCACTGAAATTATTGGTAATGAGTAGTTTGATAGCAAGGTAATTTGTAACAAGTGACAAGTAGCAATAGTAACAAAGAGTGCAACAAGGTGGCCCAATCCTTTTTATAGAAAAGGACAAGCCGGAACGATCTCTTATAGTAAGCAAAGCGTTCTCGAGGACACATGGGAATTTCATCTAGTCACTTTCATCATGTTGGTTTGATTCGCGTTTGCTACTTTCATAATTTGATATGTGGGTGGACCGGTGCTTGGGTGCTGTTCTTACTTGAACAAGCCTCCCACTTATGATTAACCCCCTTCGCAAGCATCCGCAACTACGAAAGAAGAATTAAGATAAATCTAACCATAGCATTAAACATATGGATCCAAATCAGTCCCTTACGGAATAACGCATAAACTAGGGTTTAAGCTTCTGTCACTCTAGCAACCCATCATCTAATTACTACTCCACAATGCATTCCCTTAGGCCCAAAGATGGTGAAGTGTCATGTAGTCGACGTTCACATAACACCACTAAGAGAATCAACAACATACATATCATCAAAATATCGAACGAATACTAAATTCACATGATTACTTATGACAAGACTTCTCCCATGTCCTCAAGAACAAAAGTAACTACTCACAAATCATCATCATGTTCAAGATCAGAGGGGTATTGAATAGCATAATGGATCTGAACATATAATCTTCCACCAGATAAACCAACAAGCATCAACTACAAGATGTAATCAACACTACTAGCAACCCACAGGTACCAATCTGAGGTTTTGAGACAAAGATTGAATACAAGAGATGAACTAGGGTTTGAGATAAGATGGTGCTGTTGAAGATGTTGATGAAGATTGGTCCTCCCACGATGAGAGGATCGTTGGTGATGTCGATGGCGATGATTTCCCCCTCCTGGAGGGAAGTATCCCCGGCAGAATCTCTCCGCCGGAGAGCAAAAGTGCTCCTGCCCAAGTTCCGCCTCGAGACGGCGGCGCACCGTCCCGAAAGTCTTCTCTATATTTTTTCTAGGGAAAATGGGCTTATATACCAGAAAATGGGGGCCAGAGGCTGGCCAGGGGCCCCACGAGCCACCAGGGCGCGCCTGGGGGGGGGGGGGTGGCGCGCCCTGGTTCCTCGTGGGCACCTGGGTGGCCCCCTCTGGTACTTCTTGGCTCCAGTATTTTTTATTTATTCCAAAATAAATCTCCACAAAATTTCAGCTCATTTGGAGATGTGCAGAATAGGTATCTCTGACATAGCTTTTTCAGGTCCAGAATTCCAGCTGCCGGCAATCTCCCTCTTTATGTAAACCTTGCATATTAAGAGAGAAAAGGCATTAGAATTGCTCCCCAAAGTGTTATATTGATTAAAAACACTATAAATAACAATAGCAAAACATGATGCAAAATGGACGTATCAACTCCCCCAAGCTTAGACCTCGCTTGTCCTCAAGTGAAAGCCGATATCGATAATCATGTCCACATGTTTAGAGAGAGAGGTGTCGATAAAAACAAAATACGGACATAGTAGCATCATGATCATTATTATAACATCAATATTTATTATCATAGAACTTCTCATGATCAAGTAACAATTCATCACAACAATGAAGTATTAGGCATAAACTTTCTTGAAGACTAACAAACTGTGTTCTTAGTCAACAATGCAATTGCAATTCATCATATTTTAAGGAAGGGTCACATGTAGGAGATTTTTAGCAAGTCCACATACTCAACCATCATTTAGTCTTCTATGATTGCTAACACTCACGACATATATATGGAGCAAAAAGTTTCAGCCAGACCCAGAGAAAGATAGGGGCTTATAGTTTCGCATCCCAACTTATTCACCTCAAGGGTGATGTCAACTATAATAACTCATGATCACTCACATCCAACGGGATATATATGCCTAAATCTCTCCACCACATGATGCTTGCAAAAGAGAAAAATAAAAAGGAATAGAGGGGAACACTATTGACTCTTGCATAAAAAGTAAATACATAAAATTAAAAGAAAGGCCCTTCGCAGAGGGAAGCAGAGGTTGTCATGCGCTTTTTATTGTTGGATGCACAAGCTCTTAATGCAAAGGAACGTCACTTTATATTGCCCCTTGTGATAGCAACCTTTATTATGCAGTCCGTCGCTTTCATTTCTTTACCATCACAAGTTCGTACAAAGCTTATTTTCCCTTACAATAAAAGTTCATAACATATTTAGAGGCAATTTTTATTGCTTTTTGCACCGATGACAACTTTCTTGAAGGTTCTTATTCAATCCATAGGTAGATATAGTGGACTCTCATAACATGAAACTGGGTTTAAGGGTTTTGGATGCACAAGTAGTATCTCTACTTGGTGCCAATTTTTGGCTAGCAAAGATATTGGGCAAGCACCACATGTTGGAGTATCTATAACAATATAACTTCTATGTGAATATTAGCAAACATAATTCATTACGTTGTCTTCCTTGTCCAACGTCAACAATTTGACATAAAATACTTAATGGGGGCTCACAATCATAAAAGATGTCCAAGATAGTATATTTGCATGTGAATCTTCTCTTCCTTTATTAATTCTTTCATGAATTGCATCACTGACTAATGCTATGCTTGTTAACTTTCAATAAATTTTACCACTTATACTTTTCTTTATGTAATGTCATTACTTTACATAAGATTAGCATATGATCTTTTTCATTATTTTCATTGCTAAGTTTGAAACATAAAGGTAAAGAAGCAAAAACTCAAAATACTCTTTTTTATATAACTCTCAACTCGATTACATAGATAGATAGATCACACAACTAGCACTCGAAAATAGATCATACTAAACTTTTATTCAACTAAATCACGAAACAGCTAAGGATCGAACTAAAAATAGGTAAAGATAATAGAAGTGATGGTGATACTATACCGGGGCACCTCCCCCAAGCTTGGCACAAGCCAAGGGGAGTGCCCATACCCATGTGCTCAAGTTTCCTTCTTCGGTGATGGTGGTGATGAAGTGGTGGATTTGTCCTTCAGTTTCCGCTTGAGAACGAAGTTTTCTTCCTTCAACTTGCTAATTTCTTGCTCAAGCTCCACTATCTTGTCACACAATATGTTCTTGTTTTCCTGTAGAAGACAGAAAGGGATAAATTGGATCTTAGATTTGTTTACTATGTTTGGTAAGCTCGACTTCTTGAACTCCACATGCATATCTCCGGGTTGAGGTAGAGAGGCATCGTCTTCATCCGAGCTCGCATCTTCCGTTCCCTTCAGGTTGACATCTCGCTCCTCCTCCGCGGACCATCCATAGGGATCCATATCCCCATAAATCTTTGGGTTTGTAACATACTGTGATACGAAGCTCTCTCCATCTGAGTCTTGGGACGACATACTTTCGGATCTGTCAGAAAAATAGCACGAAACAAGAACAGAGAAGATTTCTGCGATACGGTGGTCAAAACATCCGGGAGTATATATAAAGTATTTTTATCTTGCAAAACAAGTAATCCAGGAGAAAACGGAGTCGGGAAGGCTCACGTGGGGCCCACGAGCCACCAGGGCGCGCCTGGGGGGGTGGCGCGCCCTGGTGCCTCGTGGGCACCAGGTGGGTCCCCTCAGCTGTTTCTTATTTTTGTATTTTTTAATATTCCAAAACCAACAGAAAATATTTTTATGGAATTTTTGGAGTCGGTTTACTTACCGTATCACATACCTACCCCTTTTCAGGTTTCTGGAGTGTTCTGGAAGGTTTCTCTTATGTATTCCTCCGGTGTAAATGTTTCAATAATATTAGTTTCAGCATTAATAGGGGTACCTGAAATATAATGCTTAATTCTTTGCCCATTCACCACTCTCGGATTATTGCCCTCGGAGTTGCTTATTTTGATAGCTCCGGAGCGATAGACTTCTTCGACGATATACGGTCCTTCCCACTTAGAGAGAAGTTTTCCTGCAAAGTATCTCAAACGAGAATTGTATAATAGAACATAATCACCTAATTTGAATTCCCGTTTTTGAATTCTTTTGTCATGCCATCTTTTAACTTTTTCTTTAAATAATTTGGCATTATCATAAGCTTGGGTTCTCCATTCGTCTAACGAGCTAATATCAAATAACCTCTTTTCACCGGCAAGTTTAGAATCATAATTAAGTTCTTTAATTGCCCAATAAGCTTTATGTTCTAATTCAAGAGGAAAAAGACATGCTTTTCCATAAACCATTTTATAAGGAGACATACCCAAAGGATTTTTATATGCAGTTCTGTAAGCCCATAATGCATCATCAAGTTTCTTAGACCAGTTTTTTCTAGATCTATTAACGGTCTTTTGCAAAATCAACTTTATTTCTCTATTGCTCAATTCGACTTGACCACTAGATTGAGGGTCATAAGGAGATGCAATTCTATGGTTGACATCATATTTAGCAAGCAATTTACGGAATGCACCATGAATAAAATGTGATCCACCATCAGTCATTAAATATCTAGGGACTCCGAACCTTCGAAAATTAACTTCTTTAAGCATTTTAATAGAAGTGTTATGGTCAGCACTACTAGTTGGAATAGCTTCTACCCACTTAGTAACGTAATCAACAGCAATTAAAATATGTGTATACCAGTTGGATTTAGGAAAGGGTCCCATGTAATCAAATCCCCAAACATCAAATGGTTCAATAACAAGTGAATAATTCATAGGCATTTCCTGACGTCTACCAACATTACCAATTCTTTGACATTCATCACAAGATAAGACAAACTTACGAGCATCCTTGAAAAGAGTAGGCCAATAAAAACCAGATTGTAATACCTTATGTGCAGTTCTGTCTCCCGCATGGTGTCCTCCATAAGCCTCGGAATGACACTTCCATAAGATTTGTTCCTGTTCATGCTCAGGTATACAACGTCTAATAATACCATCTACTCCTTCTTTATATAAGTGCAGGTCATCCCAAAAGTAATGTCTTAAATCGAAGAAGAACTTTTTCTTTTGTTGGTATGTAAAGCTAGGTGGTATGTATTTAGCAACAATGTAATTAGCATAGTCTGCATACCAAGGAGTATTACGAGAAGCATTTATGACAGCTAATTGTTCATCAGGGAAATCATCATTAATAGGAAGTGGTTCATCAAGAACATTTTCTATTCTAGACAAATTATCTTCTACGGGATTCTCAGCTCCCTTTCTATCAATAATATGCAAATCAAATTCTTGCAGCAGAAGAACCCACCTAATAAGTCTAGGTTTAGCATATTTCTTTTCCATAAGATATTTAATAGCAGCATGATCGGTGTGAACAGTTACTTTAGAATCTACTATGTAAGATCTAAATTTATCACATGCAAACACAACTGCTAAAAATTCTTTCTCAGTAGTAGCATAATTTCTTTGAGCACTGTCTAGAGTTTTACTAGCATAATGGATAACATTTAATTTCTTATTATTATCAACTCTCTGTCCCAAAACAGCACCAACAGCATAATCACTAGCATCACACATAATTTCAAAAGGCAAGTTCCAGTCAGGTGGTTGAACAATAGGTGCGGTGGTTAAGGCTTTCTTAAGTGTTTCAAAGGCTTCTACACAATCATTATCAAAAACAAATGGACAGTGGCGAAGCCACACTTTAGCTGGGTAGTCAATTGACTACTCAGCTTTTTGCAAAAACTACATTCATCAAGTAGAAATCATGCCAAAAAAATCTTATAAATGCATGTATTTGACTACACAACATTCAGTTGACCACACATGATTGGATTCCTGGCACCGCCACTGCAAATGGAACATCTTTTTGTAAGAGATTGGTAAGAGGCCTAGAAATTTTAGAGAAGTCTTTAATAAACCTTCTATAGAAACCAGCATGACCAAGGAAACTTCTTATACCTTTAATATCTTTAGGACATGGCATTTTCTCAATTGCATCGACCTTAGCTTTATCAACTTCAATACCTCCTTCAGAAATTTTATGCCCCAAGACAATACCTTCATTCACCATAAAGTGGCACTTCTCCCAATTCAAGAGAAGATTAGTTTGTTCACACACTACTAGGGAAAACCCTAGTAGTTGCGCGGGTGTATGGCCTAGCAGTAGCGCGGGTACACGCGCTACTGCTATGGCGCTACAGCTAATGTTTAGCAGTAGCGTTGGTTGTGAAGCGCTACTCCTAACCTAGGTAGCAGTAGCGCTGGTATGACCAGCGCTACTGCTACACCTACCTAGCAGTAGCGTGTGTCCAGCCAGCGCTACTGCTACAATTTCGTGTATTTTTATTTTCTTCTGCATATTTGCGCTGTATTTGTACATGTTTTATACAGTAATCTCATCACATGATTTTATGATCATGATGAATCCGCGTTTCTTTCACCCAATGATATAATAAGTCATCATGATCATAATAACAACTCATCATCATCGTAATATATAACTCATCATCATAGTCATAACAACTCATCATCAAAACAACTCCTCATGATCATCATCTATGAGTCATATAACAACTCATCATTCTAGCTAACACATTGTAGCACATATAACTCATCATCATCATAATAACTAATCATCATCATCATAGTCATATCAACACTAGCTAATTGTTCTTACTACCTAGGACCTAGTCCTCTCTCCTAGGTAAAATAGCATAAAACAGGTAAACCGGTCCATCTCCAAAATGGAGAATGGAGATCCACCTGTCGCCAACTTCTGGCTTGCACACACGCATGTTGTCTCCAATCGGTTGCGTGCGCGCCTTCATTACATTGCTCCAATCTTTGATATTGAGCCTTCCATCTTTCAAAGAAATAGAGTATGCACTTTGGTAAGCCGTCGGTGGAAACGGTCGTAAGCTAAGCATGTACATACTCCCTTCGGTAAGCATCATGTGAGGCACAACCTCGCTAGGGAGCTTCTGTTGAACAATATAGTAACATATATAGTTAGCAATGTAGTTTACTTAAGAAGAATGTATGCAACGAAGTTACCATCATTAACAAAATCATACCAAGTTTTTCGCAATGAGGTTACCATCAAGCAACTGATGGACTAGTGGCACGTATCTAGTATAATTTCGGCTGATAAACTGATTGGTCTTAAAATTCTCAACATCATCTATAAATGAGACAAGATATCCTTTCTCCTCACAATTAAGCTCAGAGCCATAACTGTAGTACGTCATGTCCACAGCTTTCCGAGTATTTTTTGAAGATAAGAAATAAGCTGATAATTATAAATAAACAAGTTTAGTAGCGATGAACACCAAATATTTTTAAATAAAAAATATAAATTACTTAACAAATTAGTTTGACAAACTCACATTTAGGCAAAACAGGAGGCATATCCACATCGACCCAAATGTCGATATTATCTTCAATATCTTCATCTTCGGGACGAATATCAAAAGTTATTTGCATATTCTCCGCAAATCCATAGGCCTTGCAGAAAGCTTCCCAATTAGAGCAGCCGAAATGTGAGTGATTAAGCGCATTGTAGAGCTTAACCCGAAAAGCATAATCATGTTTAGTCCTGAGGTGAGCCCTCCTCGTCTCCATATTCTCAAGGTCTTGGAAACCGAGCTTCTGCAAGACAAACGGTCTTGCATGGCACGGGATGTACTAGTCGAATTGAAAAAAAAACGAAAATTACACGTTGAAGCAAAGAATCACAAGTCATGATTAATTACGATGAAATACTTGTCGTTGCGTACCTTACAAACATCGAAGGTCTCTTCCAACTTCACGGTGAAGAACCTATCATTTTGCAGGTGAGGCTCCCTGTCGCACAAACCCCGGTCATCGCAGCAGTAGTTGCACTCCGGGATCTTATCATCGTCGGACATTTCCTGTGTTCAAAATTGAAAGATTATAAATCGATGTCATTTAATTCTCTTTCCGACAAATCCAGGGCACTCGATATTTCCTATATATTCTAGCACAAGTCATGCTAAAATTCACGGCAAAATCCGGCATGACCTTCGCTAAAATAGGACACATCGAGCGCCTAAAATTTGCCGGAACGGAAATGAATCAACACTCCGGCAAAACATAGGCCACTCGGATTTTCCCTGCGATACAAAGAGTCAAATGTGTCCATCTTTGGCACCATATACACAGCAGCTCAAGATCAACATGTCCATACACATACACATGTTCTTATTTAAGCATGAACAGAGTCAAGTTCTTTTTTATACAGAAAAGTCCATACACATACACATGTTCTTTTTTAAGCATGAATAGAGTCAAGTTCACACGTGAGCATACAAAGTAGGTCTCTCTCTAAATTTGGCAATGTGAGATTGACATAACTAAATACCCTAGTTCTACTCCATTCAACACTTACTAAAAATTTGTATTGAAAACTTTCTACACCTAAAAATTTCTATTAATAACTTTTTTTACTAAAAATTTCTATTACTATAATTTATTTTCTATTCTATTACTAGTTATAATCTCTACCAACTAAGTGTCCAATACATGTTTCTACCAACTAAACTTTTAACTAATTCAGTAAACTAGAAAGTAAATTGGAGAATGGAGGAGGAGGAGGGAGGAGGGGCAGCGGCTGGAGGGGAGTGAGGAGGGCGGCGGTTGGAGGGAGGAGGGCGGCAGATGGAGGGGGAGGAAGGAGGGAGGAGGGCGACAGATGGAGTGTGAGGAAGGAGGGAGGAGGGCGGCAGATGGGGGGGGAGGAAGGAGGGAGGAGGAGGATGGGGGAGGGGCGGCGGATGGAGGTGGGGCGGCGGCTGGAGCAGGAGGTGGGAGGAGGGCAGCAACTGGAGGGGAGTGAGGAGGGGCGGCGGTTGGAGTGAGGAGGGCGGTGGCTGGAGGAAGGAGGGAGGAGGGAGGAGGGAGGAGGAGTCTTACCGAGGTGGAGACGGCGGCAATGGTGGACGGCGGCAAGCGGCGACGGCGAGAGCGAGAGTGAGCACAGGAGAGTGAGGTGGACGGTCGTGCGCGGGGGGATAAGGCTTTGTAGCAGTAGCGCGCGTAGAGGCTCATCGCTACTGCTAAACCAAATACCTCTAGCGCGGGTCATAGCTCACGCGCTGCTGCTAAATGGGGTGGTAGCCCAATTTTCTTTTCTTTTTCTGTTTGATTTTCTTTTTCTTTTTAACAATGTAATTTTCTTTTTAACACAGCCCAATTTTCTTTTCTTTTTCTGTTTCTTTTTCATTTTCTTTTTAACAATGTAATTTTGTTTTTAACACAACCCAATTTGAAGCATGTCAAAAAAAACATCATAAAATACATCGGTCATCAATGATCTTTTTGTGTAGAATCTAAATTGTCAGTATGAATCTTCACCCGTAGGAACATGTGAAGATTCATATTGCCACAGATCCTACACATAGAGTACAATGAAGACCAAGTGCTTGTGATAGTTGGAGAAGTAACATATTTAAGGTGGTAAACATCCTATTCGCGGAGCGAGGTGGGGCTAAACTTATCAGTAGCGCGGCCCGTGTAAAACGCGCTACAACTATATACTTAGTTGTAGCGCGGGTTGTATCCCCATGCTGCTACAAAGGCTCCACCCGGGGGACACCACAGGCCCGGTTAGCAGCAGCGCCTGTTTTGCCCCTAGCGCTACTGCTAATGTTATATCAGCAGCGCTTTGTTGAGGCACGCGCTACTGTTAAATAGCAGTAGCGCTCGTCCACGACCCGCACTACTATTAAGCCTCCACCTATAAGCTTTTCCCTAGTAGTGACATCTCTGCAAAACTCGATCAAGGTTGCTTACGCAATCATCAAAAGAAGTTCCGTAAACGAAAAAATCATCCATGAAAACCTCAACAATCTTTTCACAAAAGTCAGAGAATATAGCAGTCATACATCTTTGAAAGGTAGCAGGTGCATTGCATAAACCAAAAGGGATACGTCTATAAGCAAAAGTTCCAAAAGGACAAGTAAAGGTGGTTTTCCCTTGATCGGCTTGTGACACAGGAATTTGAGAGAAACCAGAATATCCATCAAGAAAGCAAAAGTGTGTATGCTTAGACAATCTTTCTAACATTTGATCAATAAAAGGTAAGGGGTAATGATCTTTTCTAGTGGCTTTGTTTAATTTTCTAAAATCAATTACCATCCTATAACCAGTCACAATTCTTTGTGGAATAAGTTCATTTTTATCATTAGGGACAACGGTAATACCTCCTTTCTTAGGGACAGAATGAACAGGACATACCCATCTACTATCAGCTATGTGATAGATTATACCTGCTTCCAGAAGCTTTAATATTTTAGTTCTTACCACCTCTTTCATCTTAGGATTTAATCGTCGCTGGTGGTCGACAACTGGTTTAGCATCAGGTTCCATATTAATTTTGTGCTGACATAGAGTGGGACTAATGCCCTTAAGATCATCAAGAGTATATCCAATAGTGGCACGGTACTTCCTCAGAGTTTTTAGTAACCTCTTTTCTTCATGCTCTGAAAGGTTAGCACTAATAATAACAGGATATATCTTCTTTTCATCAAGATAAGCATATTTCAATGTATCTGGCAATTGTTTCAATTCAAAAACAGGGTCACCCTTAGGTGGAGGAGGACCTCCAAGAGTTTCAACAGGCAAATTATGTTTAAGTATAGGTGGTTGATCAAAGAACATCTTGTCTATTTCATTTCTTTCATTCATGTGCATATCATTTTCGTGGTCTAGCAAATATTGTTCTAACGGATCAGTAGGAGGTACGGCAATAGAAGCAAGACCAATAATTTCATCTTTACTAGGCAATTCTTTATCATGAGGTTGTCTACGAAATTTAGAGAAATTAAACTCATGAGAAGTACCACCAAAGTCAACACTAACAGTTTCTTTAACGCAATCAATCTTTGCATTAACAGTGTTCAAGAAAGGTCTAGCAAATATAATGGGACAAAAATTGTCTTGTGGGGAACCAAGGACTAGAAAATCAGTAGGGTATTTTATTTTTCCACACCAGACTTCAACATCTCTAACAATCCCAAGTGGTGTAATGGTATCTCTGTTTGCAAGCTTAATAGTAACATCAATGTCCTCTATTTCGATAGGTGCAATATCATTCATGATTTCTTGATACAAGGTAAACGGGATGGCACTCACACTAGCACCCAAATCACATAAGCCATGATAACAATGATCTCCTATTTTAACATAAACAACGGGCATGCCTACTACAGGTTTGTTTTTATCTTTAGGATCTGGTTTAGCAATTCTAGCTGCTTCATCACAGAAGTAAATAACATGCCCATCTAAATTATCAACCAAGAGATCTTTGACCATAGCAACATTAGGTTCGACTTTAATTTGTTCAGAGGGTCTAGGTGTTCTAATATTGCTTTTGTTAACCACAGTTGAAACTTTAGCATGCTCCTTAATCCTAGCAGGAAAAGGTGGTTTCTCAATGTAAGCAGTAGGCACAACTGGATCTACGTGGTAAACAATTGTTTCTTCTTTAACACTAACGGGTTCTTCTTTTAATTCAATAGGTGGATGATATTTCAACCATTTCTCTTTAGGGAGATCAACATGAGTAGCAAAGGATTCACAAAAGGAGGCTACTATCTCAGAGTCAAGTCCATATTTAGTGCTAAAATTATGAAAAGCATCGGTATCCATAAAAGATTTAACACAATCAAAATCAACTTTTATACCTGACTCATTACCTATGTCGAGTTCCCAATCTTCAGAGTTGCGTTTAATTCTTTCTAGAAGATCCCATCTGAATTCGATAGTTTTCTTCATAAAGGAGCCAGTCGAAGAAGAATCGAGCATGGTTCGATGATCATGAGAAAGCCGAGGATAAAAATTATGTAAGATAATTTTTCTTGAGAGCTCATGATTGGGGCATGTATGCAACATATATTTAAGCCTCCCCCAAGCTTGAGCGATACTTTCTCCTTCACGAGGCCAAAAATTATATATATAATTCCGATCACGATGAACCAAATGCATAGGATAAAATTGCTGGTGGAATTCCAGCTTCAAACGGTTCCAATCCCATGTGTCAGTATCATCATATAGCCTATGCCATGTCAATGCCTTTCCCTCCAAAGACAAAGGGAATACTTTCTTCATAACTCCCTCTCCGGATAAACCTGCAAGCTTAAATAATCCACAAATTTCTTCCACATAGATTAAGTGCATATCAGGATGTATTGTTACATCTCCTGCATAAGTTTTAGCTAGCAGTTTCTCTATCATACCTGAAGGAATCTCATAATAAATATTTTCAGTAGGTGCAGTAGGTTGAGGGGCAACTATTTGTGCTTCCGGTCGAGGTGAAGATACCCCGAACAAACCCCTAAAAGGATTACTTTCCATGGTGACAAGTGACAATAAATTTCAGAACGTAATATAAATGTTTCCTCACCAAATTCCACTCACCAAAGGCGCTTCACTCCCCGGCAACGGCGCCAGAAAAGAGTCTTGATGACCCACAAGTATAGGGGATCAATTGTAGTGCTTTCAATAAGTAAGAGTGTCGAACCCAACGAGGAGCAGAAGGAAATGACAAGCGGTTTTCAGCAAGGTGTTTTCTGCAAGCACTGAAATTATCGGTAACGAGTAGTTTGATAGCAAGGTAATTTGTAAAAAGTGACAAGTAGCAATAGTAACAAAGAGTGCAGCAAGGTGGCCCAATCCTTTTTATAGCAAAGGACAAGCCGGAACGATCTCTTATAGTAAGCAAAGCGTTCTCGAGGACACATGGGAATTTCATCTAGTCACTTTCATCATGTTGGTTTGATTCGCGTTCGCTACTTTGATAATTTGATATGTGGGTGGACCGGTGCTTGGGTGCTGTTCTTACTTGAACAAGCCTCCCACTTATGATTAACCCCCTTCGCAAGCATCCGCAACTACGAAAGAAGAATTAAGATAAATCTAACCATAGCATTAAACATATGGATCCAAATCAGCCCCTTACGGAATAGTGCATAAACTAGGGTTTAAGCTTCTGTCACTCTAGCAACCCATCATCTAATTACTACTCCACAATGCATTCCCTTAGGCCCAAAGATGGTGAAGTGTCATGTAGTCGACGTTCACATAACAACACTAAGAGAATCAACAACATACATATCATCAAAATATCGAACGAATACCAAATTCACATGATTACTTATGACAAGACTTCTCCCATGTCCTCAAGAACAAAAGTAACTACTCACAAATCATCATCATGTTCAAGATCAGAGGGGTATTGAATAGCATAATGGATCTGAACATATAATCTTCCAGTAGATAAACCAACAAGCATCAACTACAAGATGTAATCAACACTACTAGCAACCCACAGGTACCAATCTGAGGTTTTGAGACAAAGATTGAATACAAGAGATGAACTAGGGTTTGAGATGAGATGGTGCTGTTGAAGGTGTTGATGAAGATTGGTCCTCCCACGATGAGAGGATCGTTGGTGATGTCGATGGCGACGATTTCCCCCTCCCGGAGGGAAGTATCCCCGGTAGAATCTCTCCGCCGGAGAGCAAAAGTGCTCCTGCCCAAGTTCCGCCTTGAGACGGCGGCGCACCGTCCCGAAAGTCTTCTCTATATTTTTTCTAGGGAAAATGGGCTTATATACCAGAAAATGGGGGCCAGAGGCTGGCCAGGGGCCCCACGAGCCACCAGGGCGCGCCTGGGGGGGTGGCGCGGCCTGGTGCCTCGTGGGCACCTGGGTGGCCCCCTCTAGTACTTCCTGCCTCCAGTATTTTTAATTTATTCCAAAATAAATCTCCACAAAATTTCAGCTCATTTGGAGATGTGCAGAATAGGTATCTCTGACATAGCTTTTTCAGGTCCAGAATTCCAGCTGCCGGCAATCTCCCTCTTTATGTAAACCTTGCATATTAAGAGAGAAAAGGCATTAGAATTGCTCCCCAAAGTGTTATATTGATTAAAAAATACTATAAATAACAGTAGCAAAACATGATGCAAGATGGACGTATCAGTGGTCTTGGATCGAGCTGGGCCGGAGTGGGCTGGCGAGGGAGAGACCCAAGCGGCGGAGCTTTGGCCGGAGATGCAGAAGGAGGGCCTCCCAGCTTATTCCGGTGCTGCTGGGTGTTGATTAGTGTAGGAGATATGCCCTAGAGTCAATAATAAATGGTATTATTTATCCCCGTGTTCGTAATTAAGTTTATGTTCCATGCTATAACTGCTATGGTTCTCGAGTCTGCAATAACCACGAGGCTCGAAGGAAGACTCATATGCACTTGTGGAATAATAAACGGTAAAATGTATTCCTAGTCTGGCCTCTAAGAC
Source organism: Elymus sibiricus (assembly GCA_039707655.1). Classification (NCBI taxonomy): domain Eukaryota; kingdom Viridiplantae; phylum Streptophyta; class Magnoliopsida; order Poales; family Poaceae; genus Elymus; species Elymus sibiricus. Next base: position 3,446,504 of record CM077674.1, on the reverse strand, counting down.
TAGCTCAAGTGTTGCATGATGGTTCTGTTTTCCTGATCATGGGCATGGATATGCCAGCAACTTTGAGGGCACAATGTTAGGAGAACACTTGTGTTGAATCGACCCGATTGGTGTTATGATATGAGATGCTTTTGTCACAAGTTAATGGTTGATAACACAGAGAAAGTTTACGTTTGCATAATTCCTCAGACCATGAGAGAATCGAGTTTCTTCATGCATGATTCATGAACTTTGGGGCTTGTTAAACGTCATCCGTAAATGGGTGGCTATTACGGCGGCTTACGGGTTCATGGGAATGCATGTCAAGGGACTTGGTAGCTCAAGATTGGGATTTGCTCCTCCGACGATGGAGAGATATCTCTGGGCCCTCTCGGTGTTACGGTATCCATCATCGTCTGGCCAAACACAAGGTGATTTGATCACAGGGATGCCAGAACGCGGGAACGAGAAAAGAGAACAAAACCGGTAACGAGTAAACTAGCTTATTGGACAAGTTCTTGATCCACGGGGATGCAGAAAATCTCACCTCGGGTATTTGTAACATATCGCGATCAACAGGAATAGCACACGGCAACTGGAGGTTCACTCGAATATTCATTCGTGTGGGTATAGGGGTCAATATGGGTGTCCACGGCTCCGATGTTGATCATTGATCGGAAAGTGTTCCGGGTCATGTCTATACTTCACCGAACCTATAGGGTCACACGCTTAAGGGTCATCTATCTGCTGAATACTAGACAGGGAGTCTGAGGGAAAATCACCGGAAAAGTTTCGGACGAAACGGAAACGTTCCGGAGAGGACACCGGAATAGTTCCGGTAAAACTGAAAAGTTGTTTCAGGGTATTCCATTAAGTCAAATTGGTTTTGGCACATGCCCGGAAATTCTTGGAGGGTGCCAGAATCATTCTAAAACTTTTGGGATTTTTCCGGAATAAAAGCCGGAAATGTTCCGGAGCTGCCGGAACCGCTTTGATTGCTTTTCGCTGAAGAAAAACATTGTTCCGGAAATGTTTTGGAATGCATCCAGAATTGTTTTTGTGGGTATTGGAATTATTCTAGGACTCACAGAAATATTTTCGGAATTAACGGTCGCAGAAAAATGTCTTTGTGAATACTAAAAGTGCTTTTTGGGATATTTTTGAGAGCCACCTTTTAGGACTTTGTCAAAGTTCTAGAAGGAAGTGGCTTGCAAGGGAATGAACCCCATTTGGGGGGCCCCCTAGGGGTGGCCGGCCAAGGGTGGTGGAGCTCCTTGGAGCTCCACATGGCCTCTCATTATGCCCTAAATGCCCACCATTTGTGACCTAATGGATGGAGTTTTTGGTATTTTGTGGAGGCACCCTACCCTTTGGCTTTCCTATAAATAGGAGGGGAGGGGGCTGCCCAAACCTCATCCTTGCTCTCATACACATGCCATTGACTTGTCTGGCTTCTCTCTCCCTCCCAGCGAAATAGTTTCGTAGAGCCGAAAGGCTGTCTAGGTTTCGGCAGGAACTAGTTCTGGATGGCGAAGCCCTACCGGATAGATGACACCGTATGTGTGCAACCCCGTAGAGAGGTCGTAGTTTCGATCTTTGTGCTCGAGGGGCTGTTCGAGAGTGCCTCCTGAAGGGCTGTCTGAGTGACCGTCCGAGTTTTGAGGGTCCTCCCGAAGGGCTATCCGCAACACCGTCTGAGGGACTGTCCGTGGGGCAGACGTGGGAGTACGTCCTCGCGGTTGGGATGTTGTAAAATCCTAGCTGCGGGGATCTGCACCGCCGATCGTCATCGACTCTACTTCCGCTATGCTACGAGTCGGTAACGAAAAGATCAAACCTTGTATGCAGTCTCCATGGTGATCCTGGGCTGGTGCGTAGGTCGGAAATTTTTTGTTTTCTGCTGCGTTACCCTACAGTGGCATCATTAGCCGTGCTATGCGTAGATGCAGGTTGCGATCTGGAATACATAGAGATGTATGGGTGTTGCATAATATAATTTTGGAGTAGATGAGATCTATTGCTGAAAATTATTTATGCGGGTAGCAGATGAAATCTGTTACCCGATGTTCTTGTTGCTTCCCTGGAATTTGCATATTTCTAATCTTGATAACGGCATGGTGGAGTTTCAATGTTCTGGCAATCCGTGATCCTGATTGATCAACGAAGTGCTAATAGTTCGTTGAATTCCACCATAGTTAGAAAGAAAGATGAAATTTCGCAGACGAAAGGGCAATGCAGATATGATCTGCACGGGGGTCATGCGTATGACGAAGTTCAGTATGGGGCTCGAGATTTTATTATCTCGTGTTTCATACACCCCGGAATGTTAAACTAGCGACTTGGATAATCATGCTTGATGATGAACGTTGGTGGCTTCGGTTTGTTTCGAAACCTTAGAAGCCACGAAAAACCTTTTTTGTAAGAACCGATTAGAGGCGTCTAACTTGGTTTTGCAGGATGGTTTGCATGTGATGTGTTATAGCAGTGCTCATAATAATTTGATTATGTATGAGATGACTATATAATGTAAAATTAACATGACCTGCGTGTCATGATTCGGCATGATGGCTGGAGCCATATGATTGTCACTTTAATGACCTGCGTGTCAACCTTATGTAATGCACTTATTTTATTAGCTATAGAGATAGCAATATTATCTGGTGCATCGACAAGGTGGTGGCAAACTTCGCGAAGGTGAACACCGACGCGAATGCCGAAGACGAAGAATACAAGATTTCTCCGTCAGAAAGGGCTATACCATATCATGCTATTATGAATTGCCTGAGATGTTTATCCCTTTGATGCACCCTTTTTGATTGCGCGGTACTCGCTTTTTATTAGGGTGATCTCTCACTTAAAATATCAAGTAGTTAGTGTTCTCCCAAGTGTAGCACCGTCACAGCATCTTTCCTTTCGGGGTGTGCCATGATCTACATGGGTACGAACGATTGTACGGGTGTAACGCGGGTGAGGTCAGACCTCACAGCGAGATCACTAGGTTGTCTTGACGTTCATGGCAGGATCGTCCTAAGCTCAGAACACACGCATCGAAAGATGAACAAGACCCACATAGAGATGTGATCAGCAAGTTTGCGTACCGATTGAAGTTGGCGCCATCAGTGTTCATCTCGAACAATGGCGTTGAATGGAAATGCGGATCTTGCATCACTCACAATCAATTATGAGAGATATTGATTTGAGTGGGAGCGCACTGTGGAATTAACTTGTTTAATTCTCAGTGCAATTAATTTTGAACACTGTCTAAGTGTGTTTTGCATAAATAGTTGTAGAACAATGGCTCGCGTTTCCACCTTCCCTGTTAAAATTGAATAAGCTGTTAAATATCTGGTTAAAACTTTACGGTTGGTAACGTAATGTGAGGATTGTCCTCAAGAGTGAAGAGAAGGACTTTGTCCTATCGCATGCTTTCGGTATTCTCCCGCTAATGCTATGGATCATGTGACTCTCGTCCTTTGATCCAACAGCTAGAATTCCTTTTCAGTCAAGTGCAATACGTTTGCTTCCATGAGACCCGAACTTCGAAAGTTTTGGGATAATTATGTGATATTCATGGAACTGAAAATTAATTTCAGATACAAACAAAGGCTGAAAGATATGAAATATCCAAAGCAATGTTTGTTTGCAAACTATTAGTAAAGGTGTTTACTATGCATTAGACTGATAAGATAGGGATCCAGAAGAACGCCTGTCATACGATGAAAGGTGAATAAAACAACAACTTAAAGAGAAACGAAATGTCCAAAGGGTGTTAGTGTGACTTACACACCTAGGAAGTCCGGGGCTGACGCCACTCTTAAGTTGGGTGCTTCTTCTGAGAGTAGGAGAAATACTAAAAGTTAAACTGTTAGAAGTATAAAGGCAAAAAGAGTGAAGACTGGAATATCCAGCTCATGTATGAATGTCATACGAGTTATAGATGTATGGAAGGCTGGTCAAAGAAATAGTTCTTGGGAATTATGATTAAACATGTTAATCACTAATTCTTGGGCATTGTGAGTTGATCACAAAGATACCCGCTCGATTGCATTCTGTTGCGACTCGATGCAAGAACTACTACGGCCTAAAGGACTTGCCGGAGTGAGGTTTAGATATGCATTGGGAACATAGTAAAAGTTGCTATACTCGGTACATTACCTATGCATTTATTTTCAAAATTCATTATAGAGTTTTTACACACTCTAGCCCATTGCATAAGGTATCTTGCAAGAAGGTTGTTTATAAGAGAACTTTTGATGTTCGGTGTTATGAATAACATAAGGGCCATACTTTCATTATGAATGAGATGTATGTTATGAATATTGATAATAATACATTACCTCTGTATTTACTTTCATAAAACATTTTAGAGTTTTACACACTCTAACCCTTTTGCATAATGTTTGTTGCAAGAGTGTTGTTCGTAAAAGAACAATTGTTGTTCAGTATTATGAATAACATAAGGGCCATACTTCCATCATGGATGGGACGTATGTTATGAATATTGATGGTAATATGATACATCCATAACACTGACGCTAAATGTTGCAAGACTAAAAGAATACCACACAAGTGTGGCACTGCATTTGGTCACATTGGAGAAACCCGCATGGAAAATTCCATTATGATGGATTTTGAAGTCGTTTGATTTTGAATCATCTGACACTTGCAACTTTCCTCCGAAAAGTGTAGTGACTGAAATACCATTCACATGCCATAAGGAACGAGCAACGAACTTATTGGTGATCATACATTTTGATGTATGTAGTCCGATAAAGGTTATTGCAAGCAGTGGATTTGTCTATCTTCAAAAATGACTCAAGTAGATATATGGATATTTGCTTGATGAGACGTAAGTCTTGATCTTTTGAAATCATTCGAAAGGTTTTCAACATGAAGTAGAAATTATTGTAACAAGAAAGATTATGTTTCTGCAAACTAGATTGCAGAAAGGAATATCTGAGTTACAAGTTTAGCGAATGTCTGATGAGTTGTGAAAAGAGTTTCATAACTTACACCTCCCGGAACACCACTGTGAGTGCAAAGTCCGTGAAGATGTAATCAAACCATTGATGACATGGTAAGATCAAAGATGACATAAATCAATTTGCCATTATCCCTTTTAAAAGTAATGCTTTAGAGACTGCGGCTTTTACACTAAAAAGAGCGCCATCAGGTCTGTTGAAATGACGCCATGGTATGGTGCGCCCAACCATGTTTTGTCTTTTCTTAACATTTGGAATATGGGGCTTGTGTAAAATATTTACAAACCTATTCCAAATCAGACAAGTGCTACTTTGTGGGTTATCCTAATTTATTAGGTATTCCTCCATCACTATACCGAGGCAAACATGTTTGCCACAAATACGGTATGTTTTTGTAGAAAATGGTTCTTACAAAAAGGTGAGTGGGAGAATAGTGCAACTCGATGAGATAACAGTATGTTCGTCATCAGATCAAAGGAAAGGAACCTTGGAAGTGATTCCAGAGTTTCCTACTGCGACTGATACGGAAGTCTCTACAATAAAATGTATGGACTTCGGTCGAACTTGCAGCTGAACCACGTAGGCAAGGCTCGTGCAAACCCCTCAGGTGCGCAAACGAGATATTGTTGTTAGACAACAATATACCTACGATACACAAAGAAGCGTTGATGGGCCCTGACTCCGGGATTGGCTAAATGCCAATATAATCCGAGATAGTTTCCATATGAATGATTCAAGATTATATCTTGATGAACCCTTCGGAAGACTTGGAGTCTAACAAACATTAATGGAACTATAAACTGATGTGGATAAAATGTTTTATCCATAAAGCTTGACTTGTTGCAATAACAAGTTCAAGAAATTGACTACAATGAGATTGTCTCACCGTAGCGATGCTTAAAGTCGGTTCGGGTTAAACTAGCAATTAATACATATTTCAATCATGAGATATGAAACATGGATGACAAAAGAATTTCCATGAAATGGGAATAAAAACTAGGACTTGTATGTGATACAATCCAAAGTATTTTGTCGGTCCAGAGGATGCTAGTGAGTATGCAAACTTCAGAGTTCCAGCAATGGACGGAAGAGAGCAAAATGGAGTTGGAATCTTCGTTTTTGATGAAATAGTCAAAAGAGTTTGATTTCATCAATGGATAACGAAGATGCTTGTGGTTACAAGAAAGTAAGTGGGAGCATAATAATATTTCTGAAAACCTTGTGTGCTTGACACATTGCTGATTGGAAATATAAATTTCTTGACACAAATTAGGACTTCATTGAAAATGGTTTTTCCGATGAAGTGCTTGGGCTAAGTAGCCTTGATATTAGGCAGAATTATCTTTAGAGATAGAATTGCCTAATAAGCTAAGCCAAAGATACATATTGACAAAATGCTAAAACAGTTTAGCATAAAACGCCAAGGAGTGATTCTTGCCGAAGTCACATGGAAAGAGTTTTTTGCAAGACTCAGTGTCCAAAAACACTGATGAGCAAAATACATGATGGAGAATCCACACACTCCTGTGTTTGGATTAATCATGTATTCCATGGTATGTAGAACAGCCAGATATGTCCGATACTCCCAAAGCTATTGCGAGTATAGATACCAAAGTGCTCAAAGTACTGATCATGGGACAACAGTGAAAAATGTCATAGAGTACTGAAGTAGCAGTGATGACATGTTTTCTCGCAAGCAGAGATGATGAAGTGCTCGTTGTAAGTAATTACATCGATACGGTCTTCATCAATGCTCCATGCGATTTTCGATTTAGTTAAGGGTTTTGTGTAACACACAATACGGTGTCACGGTAGTTGAAAATTGTTCCAAACAAGTTACTGTGGCGAATTCTATAACAAAGGCTAAGTATGTTGACGCTTTAGAAGCGACAAAGGAGATGTTGAATCATATAGTTCATTCATGAACTTAGTATTGTTCCAAGAAGGCTTTGGTCAATGGGACACTATTGCAGATAGTTGCTCCATAGCTCAGTCTGAGGAATCAAGGTTTGACCTGTGATTCACATATATACAAAGCCAAGTCCACACAAAATATGAATTTTGTGAAAGCGTGAAAATGCGAGGATATGCAAAGATACACACGGAACTGAAGTTGTCAGATCCGTTAGACATCAGGCTATACCACCAGCGAAGCATATTTTACACCGGTATGCCATAGGTGTAAAGTGCTTTAGCATTGACTAGATTATTGACTCTAGTGCAAGTGGGAGTCTGTAGGAGATATGCCCTAGAGGCAATAATAAATGTTATTATTTATCCCCGTGTTCGTAATTAAGTTTATGTTCCATGCTATAACTACCATGGTTCTCGAGTCTGCAATAACCACGAGGCTCGAAGGAAGACTCATATGCATGTGTGGAATAATAAACGATAAAATGTATTCCTAGTCTGGCCTCTAAGACTAGCTCATGTGTTGCATGATGGTTCTGTTTTCCTGATCATGGGCATGGATATGCCAGCAACTTTGAGGGCACGATGTTAGGAGAACACTTGTGTTGAATCGACCTGATTGGTGTTATGCTATGAGATGCTTTTGTCACGAGTTAATGGTTGATAACACAGAGAAAGTTTATGTTTGCATAATTCCTCAGACAACGAGAGTATCGAGTTTCTTCATGCTTGATTCATGAACTTTGGGGCTTGTTAAACGTCATCCGTAAATGGGTGGCTATTACGGCGGCTTACGGGTTCATGGGAATGTATGTCAAGGGACTTGGTAGCTCAAGATTGGGATTTGCTCCTCCGACGATGGAGAGATATCTCTGGGCCCTCTCGGTGTTACGGTATCCATCATCGTCTAGCCAGACACAAGGTGATTTGATCACAGGGATGCCGGAACGCGGAAACGAGAAAAGAGAACAAAACCGGTAACGAGGAAACTAGCATAGTGGACAAGTTGTTGATCCACGGGGATGCAGAAAATCTCACCTCGGGTATTTGTAACATATCGCGAAGCAACAGGAATAGCACACGTCAACTGGAGGTTCACTCAAATATTCATTCGTGTGGGTATAGGGGTCAATATGGGTGTCCACGGCTCCGATGTTGATCATTGATTGGAAAGTGTTCCGGGTCATGTCTATACTTCACCGAACCTATAGGGTCACACACTTAAGGGTCATCTATCTGCTGAATACTAGACAGGGAGTCTGGGAGAAAATCACCGGAAAAGTTTCGGATGAAACGGAAACGTTCCGGAGAGGACACCGGAATAGTTCCGGTAAAACTGAAAAGGTATTTCAGGGTATTCCATTAAGTGAAATTGGTTTCGATACATGCCCAAAAATTCTTGGAGGGTGCCAGAATCATTCTGGAAACTTTCTGGAGCTGCCGGAACCGCTTTGATTGCTTTTCGCTGAAGAAAAACATTGTTCCGGAAATGTTTCGGAATGCGTCCAGAATTGTTTTTGTGGGTACTGGAATTATTCTAGGACTCACAGAAATATTTTCGGAATTAACGGTCGCAGAAAAATGTCTTCGTGAATAGTAAAAGTGCTTTTTGGGATATTTTTGAGAGCCACCTTTTAGGACTTTGTCAAAGTTCTAGAAGGAAGTGGCTTGCAAGGGACGGAACCCCATTTGGGGGCCCCCTAGGGGTGGCCGGCCAAGGGTGGTGGAGCTCCTTGGAGCTCCACATGGGCTCTCATTATGCCCTAAATGCCCACCATTTGTAACCTAATGGATGGAGTTTTTGGTATTTTGTGGAGGCACCCTACCCCTTGGCTTTCCTATAAATAGGAGGTGAGGGGGCTGCCCAAACCTCATCCTTGCTCTCATACACAAGCCATTGACTTGTCTGGCTTCTCTCTCCCTCCCAGCGAAATAGTTTCGTAGAGACGAAAGGCTGTCTGGTTTCCGACAGGAACTTGTTCTGGACGGCGAAGCCCTGCCGGATAGATGACACTGTATGTGTGCAACCCCGTAGAGAGGTCGTAGTTTTGATCTTTGTGCCCGAGGGACTGTTCGAGAGTGCCTCCCGAAGGGCTGTCCGAGTGACCGTCCGAGTATTGAGGGTCCTCCCGAAGGGCTATCCGCAACACCGTCCAAGGAACTGTCCGACCGCCTCCCGGAGGGCTGTCCATGGGGCAGACGTGGGAGTACGTCCTCGCGGTTGGGAGGTTGTAAAATCCTAGCTGCGGGGATCTGCACCGCCGATCATCATCGACTCTACTTCCGCTGCGCTACGAGTCGGTAACGAAAAGATCAAACCTTGTATGCAGTCTCCATAGTGATCCTGGGCTGGTGCGTAGGTCGGAAAGTTTTTGTTTTCTGCTGCGTTACCCTACAATTAGGAGAGGGAGAGCTCGAGTGGTGAGAAGAAATGAGGCCGGGGAGCGGCTTTTATAGCTCAACGGTGATGCCCATGGCCAGATGCCACCATGGGGAAGCTGCCGGCGTCCGCGTTGAGCTGGCCGTCACGCTAGCGGCTGAGCCACGTAGGGAGGTGACAGGTGAGGGCGGAGGAGTTAAGGCGATGGCGCGGAGCCACGGGGAACCTGCCAGCCAGCGCGGCCACAGTACCAGTACATCGCAATAATGGCGGACTTGGCCACGTTTGCCGGCGAGCTTCGCTGGAGGGGAAGAGGGTTCCAGAGAGGCCGGGTGGATGGTGGGGAGGGTTTTGGCACCAGAGGACACGGCGGGGCAGCTGGAGATGGCCGGAGCGGTCGCGTCCGAGTCGACCTGGCGTGCAAAGCGCGTGCTTGGCACGCCAGACGCATGGTCACCGCGTGCACAGGCACCACGAGGACATGCAGGCATGTAAACCCTTGTCTACGCATTAGTCCCTTCCTTTGGTAGCCTCTTTGTGCAATTGGATCAACTGGAGCTAGCCTGGACAGCTCAGTAGCTTCCAGACAAGTTTCTGGACAGAAACTTGGGCAAGTTGCTGGGGTAAAATGGCTCGGGTTTTGATGATGAAATGTTGTCATATGGAAATGGGGTAGAAAGGTGCCCATGCTGGAAACATTTCAGAGCAAATGGACACTAAATGAACATACTTCCTTCACAACTGCAAAGTTGGTCCAGAAACAAGTTCTTGATGCTGTGCTCACATAGCTTGATGGATTTGGCTGAAATTTTGTGGAGAGTGATCATTTGAGCATAGGGAGACATTGAAAAAATTTCATATGATTTGGGTAAGTAGAAATGGTACTTCCTTCACAATGCTCCCTCCTAGACAACAACTTGGGAGAATTATTGAGAAATATTGGATACGTAATTTGAGCTGAAATTTTGTGGAGGGAAGTTATAGGAGTGGGAGCATGACCTGGAAAAATTTCAGCAATTATGGAGCAATAGAAAATATAGTTGTTTCACAAACTAAAATTATGACCTGAATCAAGAATTGGATGATGTGCTCATTATGCGCAAGAGGTCTTGAATATTTTTACATATCCAAGGTCCATATGGTCCAAAGGATTTATGAGAATTTTCTTAGAATTTTGGGGAAGACAGAAATGTAGGTTGCTTCACAACCAAGGGCAAAAGAACTATTCCTTTAATAGGAAAAAGGAATATTTATTGGGAATCAAAATTGGGGTTGGGCTAGAATGGAAATGGCATGACTTTGGGAAAGTTTTTGGAAACTTTGATTCACTTGGGAAGGAGAATAGAAACATGCCCAAGTTTTTTAATTCCATAGAGCCATTCAAAATGGAATCCAACTCAAATTTCAAACAATATTTCAAATGGGTTTTTGAAAAATAAAAGTTGGGAAAAACCAGGGTGTCACAAACCTACCCCCCTTAGGATAAATCTCGTCCTCGAGATTTGGTTGCTCAGGGAACAAGTATGCATGCGCTGTCCTAGAGTCCGATTACCTTGCTTCCGATGGTTTGTTTCACCTTATCTAGAAATCCTGACGGGTTGCTCTCATATGTCAGACCTTCCGTTTACTTCAATTTCTTCATAGCTGTTGGCTTGACTGGAGTGCGGTACCTTCTCACAACTGGGACATATGAGCTTTTCACAAGTCCGGAGGTAATTTTCAGCTGACATGCCACTCTTCGACCTGTCCTGGTAACATTCAATGAATCCGGGAACTAATTCCCTATGGACCCGAAACCTTTTAATCATTCCAGCGGGGTACCCAGAGAGAGGATGTCTTCCGGGTTCACATTTTTATTCATGATGTTGAGAGTCACAACAGCTCTTTTGACGGAATTTGATTGTTCGTGGACAATGTTGAATCACCTTTTCTGGCTTATCTGTCTCGGGCATTAAGCCTATACCAAAGTCTCAACTATCTTCTGATCGTGACCAGTATAAGGGGGTGCAGCTTTTATAGCTGTCGCATGTTCTAGGTGGTAGCGTTTTGAGACTTGACTGTCAGTTACTGTGGTGGTAGAATTTTATGCATGGCAAACTATCATTTTACTTGGTTCCATGCATGAAGTCACATGACCTGAGCTTGTGGCTCAGCATTTGGTTTACTTGCTCCGTCGATCTATCGTGGGATAGGTCGGGCTATGCTTCAACACAGTCCTGGAAGCCAAAATGCTGAAACCACTAAGGAAAGCTTTTGGTCTGCCAAGGTAGACTTGGGTATTCCATGTCGATCATTCGGGGTATACACAATTGGGTAAGCGGGTTGGCTCGATATTGGGTCCTTTTTTAGCAGGGTAGACCACTTAAGTGGGTGATCCATATGGAATCTTGATCTCATGCTAACTCGGGTATCCTGACCATGACGTCCATGCAAACATTATCGCATTTCCTTTGTTGATCTTATAAAGGTAGCAATAACATTGTATTGAAGATCGGAGAGAGATAAGAAGCCATTTAGCTAATAACTATGGACCCGTAGGTCTGTGGTAGACAACTCACACATCATCGGAAGGGCAGCAAGGTTGATGTAGAGGCCCTCCGTGATCGATTCCCCCTCCGGCAGATTACCGGAAAAGGCCTCCAGATGGTATCGCAGAAGAATAGAGGCTTATGGCAGCGGAAAAGTTGTTTCAGGTGGCTCTCTGTTGGTTTGGGAATATTTGGGAATTTATAGAGGTGGAATTAGGTCAAACGGAGTTGCGTGGGAGTCACGAGCTCAGGGGGCATGCCTACCCCCCTGGGGTGCGCCCTGTGAGCTTGTGGCTCTCCCGTAAGTCTTCTGGCCTCCTCCCGAACCTTCTAGGGTCCCTTCTGCTCCAGAAAAAATCACTGTAAAGTTTCATCGTGTTTGCACTTCGTTTGGTACCGATTTTCTGAAAAGCCAAAAACAAGCAAAAAACTAGGAACTGGCACTGGGCACTAAGTTAATAGGTTAGTTCCCAAAAATGATATAAAATTGCATAAAAAGTATCTAAGATTGATAATATAATAGCATGAAATAATCAAAAATTATAGATACGTTGGAGTTGTATCAGTTTCTAACTTGTCAGTCCCTATATCTTGCTCAGATGTATATCCGAATTTCTCACTCTTGCATATCTCATAGGGATCGTTGTACTCCTACTTCTCTCCATGTATTTGTCCTATATGAACACAGTAGCATCATCATATGGGTAGCTTGCATGACCTGGGCAGCAGGCTCACAACGTATGTGGAAGTATGTGTAGCTGGATATTTGATTCCCGCGACAAACGTGTGTCATGGCTAGCTCCAGCTTCTGACAAAATATATGTAGTCACGATGGCATGCTGAAGAAGACAGAATATCTTACGCTCAAAGCTTTTGCCGGGATAGTGTGTTGAAGAAGGTTGGGTATCGTACCACAGAAACTTCTCCTCCTGTTGCTTACTAAGGAAGCTTGAGTGCCTTATGCCAGAAGCTTTTCTTGGCAGCTTGCTATAGATGACTGAGCATCATATGCTGGAAGCTATCCGTACCGCATACAGAAGAATATCAAGTGGCTTGCAGTGTAATCTCCCCTTGGTAGCTTCTTAAAAAAGACTGGGTTCCTTGCATTGGAAGCTTCTCCTGGTAGCTTGCTCGGATGTCTTTTCCAATAACATCCTGGTACCGAGGGTCGTACGTAGAAAGCTTCCCACAGAAGCTTGCCGAGAAAGATTGAATAACTTAGGCTGAAAGCCATCCATGTATCGTACCGAGGAAGATTGTTTGCCTTACGTTGTAAACTTCTTCCGATAGCTTACGGAGAAAGACTGGGTTTCCTGTACTTGAAGCCTTTCACTGTGGTATGCAGACTAAATGCCATATATATCCTTAAGGCTCCTGCTGCTGGTTACTTGTATGAAAAGAGTTGTCCGTCTATCCGTCTCGCTGAGTACTGGATCTATGGCATATTTTGGCTTCCTTCCGGAGTACCCAAAATTTTACTCATAGCGGAGTCATAACTTTGAATAGGCCATACCTTTTGACTAAGGATATTCCGTTAATCCTGCACACGGTCTGTTTTCCTGGTGGTTTGATCTTTACTGCTGTAAAGGTTGCACAACTGTTGTAGGCTTGATATTGATAGTTCATCCATGGTAGTGCTTGTACTCGAACTGGATGTTTCTAACCAAATACATCGGTTGCAAATTCCATTTAATGTAGCTGAGTCCCCAAATCTTGGCAGTCCTTCTTGAGTCTTCAAGTCGGGTGGTCAGTTGATAAGCAACTTCCATAAGGGAAAATAATGTGACACCGAGTAACCAAATAAAGAGGCGAATGAAACCGCTCAATGAAACAACAAGCAAATAGCACATAAAATATGCCAAGTTTACACAAAGACCATGTCTTACTGCTAGTCATAGCGACTTACAGCATACAGTACTACTACAACTTATACAACATGAACTTCGCGGGAACTTAGGTACTACGGTCTGGTGGGTTGCTGGAAGTTGAAGGAGTTGGTGGACGGGTTGATGGGGCTAGAGCCATACCAAGTGCTCTTCATGCACGGGTTGCATCTATGACTAGCTCAGCGATGAGGACGTACTCTGCGATCATGTAGCGGGACATGAATGCTATAGCTGCATTGCCATCCGAGTGGGCAGGAGGAAATCTGATCCGAATGGGGGTGGTTGACATAGTGGGATAGTAGTGGAATGCACGGTTCTCTTGCATCGCGCTCTCCTGGTGACGAAGACCAGTGAGGCTTGCCAGAGCGACAAGCTGAATGGCATGATCCGGCGTGGAGGCATATCCACCATGGAAATTATAGGTGCGCCTACCGATGGGTATGGCGGCTGTCACGAGAACATTGGCATGATACTCGAGCACCAATCCTGCGAGCGGTGTCTGGAACACTTGGTACCTTGGCACCTCTCCACTGGGATAGAGAAGATGCCAAACATCGTGAAGCAGGTGTGCGAAACTAGGTGGTGCAGGGACTGGGTTGTAGTCAATCGGAATGGATGCCGTCTACAAAATCAACTTGCTAGCGGGCCAAGTATCAAATCTATATGCATGCTATGCGGCAAACAAATGCAGCAATCCAATGCATCAAACAAGCAAGCCGGACTCTGAACTTAGCGGCATACTAACGTCCGTGCTAACTAGGGTGTCCTACAGTCAGTCCTGCTATGATACCATTTGCTTTGGCTCCCTGGCTCAGAGCACTGGAATGCCTCGTGTTCCAGCCTAGACATCTATGTCTTCTGGAACACGGCACAACATGGCATAGAACATAATAACTCTTTATTGCGAAAGCTATGGGTACAAAGGTTCTGAATTACATGGTTTAGTGAGGCATGACGATGAACACGCTCGTGCCTCTAAGGGTAGCAGCGGAACAAACTCCTAGCAGCGGAACAGCACGCAGTGGTGAACTTTACTCCAAAGGGACGCTGACTGGGATACTTCCTAGTTTGCCGACTCGCGATCTTCGACAGCCTTACTCTTGATTATCCAGTCAAACCAAGTACTCTCGTGATCACCCCGTGATCACCTCAAGATCATCAGCGGCTTTCAGCCAAACTGTTACCTCATCACCCATTCTAAGATGAGTTCTTCCATCATTGAAATAAGTCATTCCATCACTCATGTTGATCAGACAGTGTGACCTAGTACGAACTGTGTCAAATACCGTGGACTCGGCTATTCGAATAGATTTTTACACTCCGCAGAGGTTGCACACTTTACCCACACCATGGACCTTCGTCCAATAAAACTCATCTACCATATGACACTTTTACCATATCACCGACATAGCCTCAGGTCATGTCTTGGGTGGCCCCTGTGTCACCCCGTGACACCTGCCACCCCGTGACTCAACATATGTCCCCGTCAGGACCCGGTACCATATAAACTAAACCAGGCTCACAAGATTATCGCCGCCTACCTGATCAGGGTAGCACGCACGCATAACCTTCCCTCTTTGGTGATACCGATAAAAGGCATAACGATAAACCAAGCTAGGGCCTTCCCATAAAGGCAAATGTGGCTGCACTAAAAAGTTTGGTTTAGTGGCACTTGATCAACGAATGAAGGAATTTATCCCCAAGTGACTTCTCTGTCACAACTGTTGCTCCAGCATCATTGTGATCCAAGTCTTAGCAATATCCAACTAGTAGTCCAATGAATAATATGATCAGCCAATTGCTACTAACTCCATAATCAAAATGTCAAGTAGGATCACAAAGTAATCATAGACAGTGATCTACTAATCGAATGGCATCATGGCATCATCAAACTTGCAAAATACAAGTCCTATCTAATCCAATCATCAACATGGCAGTAACACATCCAACTAATACTCCAAGAATTGCCATGAACAAATCATTTCTATATAATTTTAATTATGGCAAAATTATCTTGTTAAACCATGACATTGCAATGCAATTATGCAAATGAGAGCTGTGTCTTGCCTTGCACCAAGGGAGTGTGGAAGTACTCCTGGTCTTCACCAAAAAACCAAATCCTTCTGAAAAACATTTTAAAACCCATTTATAAATAGCACATAGGGCATTTTCTTCTGTCCGGAAATTCTAGATAGTAGAGAAAAATACCAAAATTTGCCAACAAATAAAGGGGCTCATAACAAAAATGTTGCAAAAAGAATGAACTCATTTGGACTTATACATTAAAAGATATAGCTGGTCAAAGTTGGGTCAACATTCTGGATTTTATTTGAATTTAAACAGAAGTCCAGAACTTCCTCAGCCGGCCACGTCGACGGTGTAAAGTGGGAGTACGTCTCCACTTACTTACCGCTTTGAGCGTGGCTGAGTCACTGGCAGGTGGGGCCCGGCTGTCTGATTTAAAGAAGAGAGAGAGGGAATAGAGGACGGCGGGCGTACCGGCGGCCGTTCGCCGGTGTAAAGGCCACGGCGATGGCCGGAGACGTTGGGGATGGAACGAGCGGATGATGGCGAAGCTTCCCATACCCGTGGCTCGTTGGGAGATGGCCGGCTGACGTCGCACCCTTCCTCTCCTACGGTGGAGAGCTACGGTGGTCGTCGGGGCCGACGATTCCGGCGATGATTCGAATGACGGAGGGGCTAGGGAGGACCAGAGGATGGCTAGGAACTCGCTGGTGGTCTTGGATGGAGCTGGGGTGGACCGGAGTGGGCTGGCGAGGGAGAGACCTGAGCGGCGGAGCTCTGGCCAGAGATGGAGAAGGAGGGCCTCCCGGCTTGCACCGGTGCTGCTGGGTGTCGATTGGGAGAGGGAGAGCTCGAGTGGTGAGGAGAAATGAGGCTGGGGAGCGGCTCTTATAGACCAACGGTGATGCCCATGGCCAGATGCCGCCGTGGGGAAGCTGCCGGCATCCGCGTTGAGCTGGCCGTCGCGCTGGCGGCTGAGCCGCGTAGGAAAGTGACAGTTGAGGGCAGAACAGTTAAGGCGATGGTGCAGAGCGGTGGGGAAGCTGCGAGCCAGTGCGGCCATAGTACCAGTACGGCGCAACAGTAGCGGACTTGGGCACGTCTGCCGGTGAGCTTCGCCGGAGGGGAAGAGGGTTCCAGAGAGGCCTGGTGGATGGTGGGGAGGGTGTCGGAACCAGAGGACATGGCAGGGCAGCTGGAGATGCCGGAGCGGTCGTGTCCGAGGAGACCCGGTGCGCAGAGCGCATGCTTGGCATGCCAGATACCTGGTCACCGCGTGCACATGCACCATGAGGACACGCAGGCCTGTCAACCATTGTCTATGCGGTAGTCCCTTCCTCTGGTAGCCTCTTTGTGCAATTGGATCAACTAGAGCTGGCCTGGACAGCTCAGTTGCTTCCAGACAAGTTTCTGGACAGAAACTTGGGCAAGTTGCTGGGGTAAAATGGCTAGGGATTTGATGATGAAATGTTGTCATGTGGAAATGGGGTAGAAAGGTGCCCATACTGGAAAAAATTTAGAGCAAATGGACAGTGAATGAACATACTTCCTTCACAACTGCCAAGTTGGTCCAGAAGCAAGTTCTTGATGCTGTGCGCACATAGCTTGATGGATTTGGCTGAAATTTGGTGGAGAGTGATCATTTGAGCGTAGGGAAACACTGTAAAAATTTCATACCATTTGGATAATAGTACTTCCTTCACAATACTCCCTCCTGGACAGAAACTTGGGAGAATTATTGAGAAATAT
Organism: Elymus sibiricus; assembly: GCA_039707655.1. NCBI lineage: Eukaryota > Viridiplantae > Streptophyta > Magnoliopsida > Poales > Poaceae > Elymus > Elymus sibiricus. The sequence continues at coordinate 3,429,064 of CM077674.1, read as the reverse complement.
TGGCTAGGTAATTTAAGCTGAAATTTTGTGGAGGGAAGTTATAGGGGTGGGAGCATGACTTGGAAAAATTTACCAGCAGTCTCATGAACTCCCTCGTGGGCGTGTCTGTTTCGAAAACCTTATTTACTGGGTCCCAAGTGTACCGGGCCCTGATGAAGTCATGCTCCTGCGGGACGGTGAACTCCGCCAAGGGGTCTGGGATCCCCGCGACTTCACGTTCCGCGTCCTCCTTGGCCCATATGGGTCTCTTGCCCGAGTAACCACGGCTTCCGAGGCAGTGGTACCCCACGTTCCTTTCCTGAAGCCCCTTCATGTACTCTGAATTTTCTTTGGAAACTTCGGCAGCGCAAGCTGCCTTGAATATTTTGAACTGCTCTTCCGTAATTGTCGGATTATCCTTTACAATCTCGGAGTAGGGTTCCTTTTTGGCGATCCGACTTTTCACCCTTACTTTCCAGGTAGACAGCGCACCGCTAAACTTGCCCATGGCTCTGTTGTTTATCTTCTTCATTCCCTTGTCTAGCCACAGTGATGGATATTTGGTTTCATCCCGGTCGGGGAACAGGAATCTCTGGTGCAACTTCGTTAGGAGGAAGTGCTCCATATTTGGTATCTTCCTTAAGTTTTCGTCGTTGATGGTGGTGGTTTCCCGTAGGATGCATCCTATTTGATTGCCGTAGCACTTGCGCACTTCCTCAGGCTCTGTTGGCTCGAAATTGCCGGGGTCCACCGCCGTGACCACCAGTCTTCCGGTGCCGAGCTAGTTTGGGCGCCGTATCCTCTTCGCTTTCGGTTCTTTACCGGTTAATTCGCCAGCATCGGTGCAGGTCTCGGCGCCGGTGTCGGTGCCAGTGTCGGTGTCGGTGTAACCCTCGGATGTGACACACTACTAGGGAAAAGCTTATAGGTAGAACACTAGTAGTAGCGCGGGAAAATAAGCAGCGCTGCTGCTAATTAGCAGTAGCGTTGGGTGTGGACAGCGCTACAAGTAAGGCCTTAGCAGTAGCGCTGGAAATACTCGCCGCACTACTGCTAAGTGGGCCCCAACGTGCCCACCGACGCTAGCTATAGTAGTAGTGCCCTCCAAAATACAGCGCTACTGCTAAAGTTTTAACAGTAGCGCTGGCTCTGACAAAACCGCTACTACTAATGGGCCCCACTTAGTAGTAGCGCTGCTCCGAAAAAGCGCTACTACTATGCACCTTAGCAGTAGCGCCGGCAATAATACAGCGCTACTACTAGGCGTGGTTGGTGCCACCTTTTCAGCCACCCCCTCTCCCCCTCCCCCTTCCTCCCCCCTTTGCCCTCTTCCCTCTCTAAGTTACTTCTGCACCATTATTGCCCTTCTTGTCTCTTCCTTCTACCTCTCTTCTCTACCCATTAATGCCCCCTCCACCATAATTCTCCTCCATAAATGTCCTATTTTCTCTATCTTCCTCATTTATTTGGCTCTCCCTCCTTCCATACATATATATCCCTTTCCCACCCCTAGATTTGTCTCATAGCTACCTAGCTCATCTCTCTCCCTCTCCATTAGTTAGCTAGAGTCATCTTTCCTCCCAACAACTAGATCTAGCTAGCTCGCCATCCACTTTCGATCCCTATAGGTAGCGAAGGCCTCATCTAACCATACTCGATCTCTCTCGGGAGATAGGTGAGTAAAAAGTTGTGCATTTCAAGAATGGGAATATGAGTGTTCGCGATATGAAGGGATTTGTGCGAGTGACATGCCCCCTGAGTTGCTTATGTTTTGCCGAAATGTCGATTTATTTCCGTTTCGGCGAATTCTTGCGTTGGTTCAAAGAGCAAGTTCACTTTCTTGCGTTGGTTCAAAGAGCAAGTTACTGTAGAGCACAACTCCACTTTCTTGCGTTGGTTCAAAGAGCAAGTTCTTGCTAATCCCCCGGAAGAGGGCAGTGCGGACGGATTGCTCATATACGCCTTAGCACATGGCCCCGCGCCCAACCTCGCGACCTATCAGGCATACGATATCAACGGGTACACGTTCTACACGGAGGCCAAAGACATGAACAGTGATTACCAGAACTCAGGGGTGACGATTGAATGCATGACCGACGCCAACGGCACAACTGAAAGATTCTACGGAAGGGTCAAAGAGATCTGGGAGCTTGACTACGCTGGACTGCACGATGCGACGATGTTCCTTGGCAGATGGGCTAAGGCCGTCGTAAGAGAAAACAAGTATTTCACTACCATTTCTATACCCGACGCGAAGAGCGCTACCGTGAACGTTAACGTCATCGCCAAAACTGAGCCATGGGTACACGCTAAGCACGTGACACAATGCTTCTTCATAACCGACCCGACCAATCCCAGCCGTGTTGTCGTGAGGAGAGGCAAAAGGAGCATCGTCAGAATGGATGGAGTCGCCAACGAAGAAGACTACGACCAATACGGCAACCCGATGAGGGAAGATGACGATGACGATGAAGCATACGTCAAAAGAAGAATCAAGACTACATTACATAAGAAAGATCGTACTCCATGGTTCCGGAAAAGTCACAGCGAGGGGCTCAATTATTCGACAACGAACAAGAAAGGAAAGAAGCTCAATGTGAAACGTCGTCGACGCAGCTGAGAAACCATCATTTATATATATATGTATCTATTTTGTGTACACACTTAAGTAACCGTTATCGGTCAAATGATGTATACATCGTATCCCCTTCAATTACCACCATGGTTCTAGTGATATTCGCAGTAAACAGAAAAGGAAAGGAAATAGAAAAGGAAAGTAATACAAAAGAAAAAGAAAATGAAAAGTAAATAGAAAAGGAAAGGAAAATAATAAAAAGAAAAGAAAACAGGGAAAGAAAATATAAGAGTTAGCAGTAGCGCTGGCTTCGTATCAGCGCTATAGATAAGTTAGCTATAGCGCTGGGTCTTAATCCCACGCTACTGCTATGTGTATTTTAGATTAAAAAAAAACAAAAAATGGAAGAGTTTGCAGTAGCGCTAGGTACAGACCCGCGCTATAGCTAAGTTAGCTATAGCGCTGGTCTATACCCAGCGCTACTGCTATTTTGACTTAACCCGCCGCGCGGGCTCCCAATTTCGTTTCTCCAACCAAATCCCCATTCCCCCTCTCACCCCACTCCTCTGTCGCCGCCGCCATCGCCCTCCACCTCGCCGCCGCCGCCCGAGCTTCTCCTCGTCGTCGCCCTCTCCCCTGCCAGCCCTCGACCTCGCCGCCACCGCCCGAGCCCGCCCTCGACCTCACCTCCGCCGCCCCGTAAGTCTCTTCCCTCCCCTCTTCTCCCTCTCCTCTCCCCTGCCCTCCTCTCTCTCTCTCTCTCTCTAATATGAACCCTAGGAGGCAGTTGGATGTATGAACCCTAGGAGGCAGTTGGATGTATGAACCCTAGGTGTTCATATGAACCCTAGGTGTTCATATGAACCCTAGGTGATGATGTAGCTGCTGTGATGATGTTGCTGCTGTGATTAGGAAATTAGGACAGTAGGGATTTTTTTAGGACAGTAGGAATTTTTTTAGGACAGAAATATTTTAGGGCAGAAATTTTTAGGGAAGAAATTATTTAGCTTTAAACAAAAAACAGTACATTTAGCTATAAACAAAAAACAGTAGCTATGGCATTTAGCTTTAAACAAAAAATAGTAGCATTTAGCTATAAACAAAAAACAGAATTGTTTTTCTTTTCAAAAACTTGGTTAAAGTAATTGTTGCTATATAAACAAAAAACAAGATTGATGTTATATGATATATGTCATTGATGTTCGTTTGCATATTCCATTATTGTTGATTATATCTTTTATTTACAATTGTTGAATATGATATGATTAATGTTGGTTGAATGGACAATTGTCGAAGAATATCCGAGTGGCCTATGTTTTGCCGGAATGTTGATTCATTTCTTTTCCGGCAAATTTCAGCCGCTCCATATGTCCACTTTTTAGCAAAGGTCATGCCGAAAATTTCCGTGAATTTCTGCATGACTTGTGCTAGAAACTAGGATATATCGAGTGCCCGGGATTTGCTGGAAGGGGAATGAATCAACATTCCGGCAAAACATCGGCCCTTTTTTTTTCTTCATTATTCATTTTATTCGGTCTAGAATTAAACTAGCATACTTAATTATTCGTAGGAAACATGTCTAGCCACGAGGAAGCCGGGGGTTCTGGTCACCCCGAACAAGACCCCGTCGAGGCAGCAAATCATTATTTCGAATACCTGGACGAACACCGGTTGCGGGTGCAGGGTGGCACCGGCACCAACCCCGACACCGACACCGACCCCGACACCGGCACCGACACCACCCCCGAGACCGGCAACGATGCTGGCGAAGCCGGTAAAGGACCGAAGCCGAAGAGGGCACAAAAACTAAATGAGCTCGGCATCAGAAAAATTGTGGTCACAGCGATGCACCCCGTTAAATTAGAGCCAACGGCGCCGGAGGAAGCGCGCGCGTGCTACGGCAATCAACTAGGATGTATCCTCAGGGAAACCGCCAACATCAACGACGAAAAGTTAAGGAAGATACCACATATGGAGCACATGCTCCTAACGAAGTTGCACAATAGGTTCCTGTTCCCCGGCCGGGATGAAAGCAAACTTCCGTGGCAGGACGAACCCATGATAAAGATAAACAACAAGGCGATGGGGACGTTCAGCAACGACTTGGCCGCCTAGAAAGTAAGGGTGAAAAAAGCGATTCTGAAGAATGAACCGTGGTCCAAGATTCATGCTGACAATCCGACACAAAAGGAAGAGGACTTCGAAAAATTCAAGGAGACTTGCGCTAAAGAAGAAGTCAAGGAAAAGTCGGAGAAAATGAAGGCGCTCCAGGCCAGGAACACGCCTCCCCACGGCCTCGGAAGCCTTGGTTACGAGGGGAAGAGGCACGTATGGGCCAAGGAGGACGTCGAACGTGAAGCCGCAGGGATCCCAGACCCCTTGGCGGAGTTCACCGAGCCGCAGGAGCGTGACTGGATCAGGGCCCGGTACAAGTGGGACCCCGTCAATAATATCTTTTACACGGACCCGAACACGAGGGAGTTCTTGAGACTACTGGTAATTGTTATATTACCACCTTATATTAGCTTCTAATCAATTCGACTACAAGTTTTGTCACATTTGTAAACCATCCATGTTCCTTTTGCAGAAAGAGAAGCACCAAAAGGCGGCCGAAAGCGACGAGTCGTCTCAGTCGTCGGCGAGGCCCAAGTGGGACACCCCTTTCAACCGGGCCCTGAACATACTGAAAAGGGTCTCGGAGGACAAACCGCCATCGTATGGACGTGTGCACGGCGTCGGAGATGGCGCCTCGTGGAAGACATGCTACCACGAGAAGCCGGAGGAAAAAAGGCAGAGATGGATGATTACTCAACAGACCATCGACAAGAAGGTCGCGCTTGCGGTCGATAAGACCAAAGCTGAGACCAGAGAAGAGTTGGTCAAGGTAGTCGATGCAGCGGTCAGTGCAGCGGTAGCTGGCGTCAGGGCTGAGTTCGCATCTTCCATTAGCAGCTTGATTCCGGCAGTTATCGATTGGACGAAGAACAATCCAGATAAAGGGCCAGCGGACTTTCCCCTTCCCAGCTACGTTGGGAGCAATTCGGTGAACAACGCACCACCAGCACCTTCTCACGCAACCGAACATGCTCCCGTACCTGGTCCCGCTCCTGTTCATAGCAGCCCGTCCTCCGTCTCTGGCGTACTCGGCGGGGCTTCGTCTTTGGCTGAGCTCGACGCCCTCACGGTAATTACACGTCACACCCTCTTCACCAGCATATCTATAGTCTTCCGTTTCAGTTGCCTTTCGGATGTCTGACATCGCAGACATGTCTTCGCAGGGCCACGAAACCCCATGCACCATACTGTACGACATCAACGGCCGAAGGACCGCATGTTGCACAACCGACAGATGCCTGATGGCGTCTTCAAGGTTTGCGTGGCCAGTGTCAAAGCGGGCTTCGAGGATTTGCCTCCTTCGGTACCACTCGAGGGAGACGATGAGACCCCTAAACGGATTGTCGCATGCAAGAGTTGGTTCCTGCCTTGGCCGAAGACTCTTCTTCGTGTGGAGGCGCCCGGGAGCACACCAACGATAACGCCTCAACAAGGTATGAACACCACCCCACCTACCCAATTACCTGCACCTGTCGTGCCGGGTGATAGCGGACGACGCGAGGGAGAGCCTCCATTAGTGCCTGACGACGTCGCCCCCGTCGAAGAAGCAATTGCTGATGATGTCATGGAGGAGGATGATGATGACCCTCTCAAGTATATCAATACCGGCTATGACGATGGAGGATTGATGGCTCGGGACTATGACTCAGGCTATGAGCGTGGAGATGACTTGATGCTGCCTGATTTGCCGGAGCCGGAACGTCCTAAGGCTGATTGCAAGAAGTCTCTCTTCATGCGATCCTCGCAGGAGACGCCTCCTGATGCCGCCTCTACCCAGCAACAACAACGCGAGGGCCGTCCACTGATGAGCCCGACGACACTGGGGGTGGTGGTGAGGGAAGGTATGGTGGGCTCACTACCGCCACCCGCCAAGAAGCAAAGGAGGAGACTGGATAGGAAAGGCTCTAAAGGCGCCAGAGCTGCTTCAAGCAGCCAGCCGCCTCTGCAGCCCCGGAAGGTAGACAGAATACCAGTCGAAGGTGCGGAGCGATTTCATGTCGCCGGCCACGCGATCCTACCTCGGAAAGCGCTAGAGGACATACTGAACAATGATCTAAGGAGACTTCATGAAGATGTGCTGGCGAGAGAGAAAAGCCTTCTCCTCTCGAAAAATCCAGGATACCCGCTTTACGCGGCTCAGGTGCCGGCTGGGAAGTTGTACGTCGAGAGATGGCCCGCGGATAAGTTCATCCTGCGATTTGACTACATCTACGACATGTTCCACATGACCAAGCTGGATTTTCAGTTCATCCGCATGTATGCGCTGTATCTGAACTACATAATCAGGCGCGAGAACATAAAATATATCTGCGTCGCGGACCCGTACTATATGCACGAGAGATTCTTGGCAGTCTGCAAAGAGCACCGTGATTATGCGAGCAAGTACATCGGCGAGTTCATGGTCGCCAATAAGGACAAGGAAACGATTATCCTGCCTTATCATCCCACGTAAGTCATCCGCGGATATCCTTTCGTAAGTTTTAATCATTCCTTTGCACGCATGGAGGCTAATTTGAGGTGTACTTATTTTGCGCAGCAGGGGGGGGGGCGCCGTCCTCTTCATTCTGTACCCAGAATACTGCCATGCTCTGTACTTGGACACATCGAAGAAAATCAGGAAAAAGGATTACACGCACATAAAGAGTGTTCTCGATAATGCCATGATAACCTTCAGCCTGTCTGGTGGATATATCAAGGTGAAAAAGCACAGGAAGAATGGGTTGTGTTTCGGCCATAAGACCGACTTCTGCTGCATCCAGCAACCGAACGATAGTAAGGCTGGTGGATTCTACCTCATGCATCACATGCTGGACTACAGAAGGGATAATCAACGCCTTCGCATGTCACCTACTTCCAACGATGCCGAGATTGTCAACTGGGCCCCAAGCATAGGAAGGACACCGGATCATCGAATCCGAGCTGAGTTTTATCACGTATAGTGTGAACTTGCCCAAGTGATCATGAAGGAGGTCCTCGAACAAACAGGGATGTTCTACCATGGGCCAATGACGCGGGATGATGTCCGAGCAGTGCTAGTCGCTCAGCGTCTGGACCTGAAGCCTTTCACGAAGCTTGGGTGCTTCCTCCCTGACTATGAAGATTGGAGCGCCGACATGGACGTGTGATTGACGATGACAATGTGTCTGTTTAGTCACTACTGTCTTCCTATGACAAAACTTTGAATTTATGCACGACGAAACTCTGTGATGTAATTAAACCGTCCTCCTGAACTAGTGTAGATCGCTCTAGTTAATTAGTTTGGGTACGAGGAACTTCGTTATTTATGTTTACTATAGGTTGCTTGTATTTTGCTAACTCTGTCTCTTCGTGTTTCTCAAGTACATTATGTTGCATATTATCGATGAATTCATCAACTGACGATGCAGGTACATAGATCAGAGATGGCGAAGGACTGCTACGCCGTATTCATTGGGAGGGTTCCAGGAGTGTACGACCACTGGCCAGACGCTCAGGCCCAGGTGGACAGGTACCCGGGCGCTAGCCACAGAGGGTTCGACAGCAGAGCCGAAGCGGAAAATAGTTACTTGAGGTGGACGCTCCGGCAAGAGAGGGAGCGAAACCGGCGCCTCAAGAAGTACTACATAGTCGCGCTCTTGCTCATACTGATCGCTCTTCTCTTCTACATCATGGTTTAGATATAGATGATGAAACTTGTGTGTGTGCCATGACCATGCAGTTGCATTTATTCAAGACATGTCATAACTTGTGTATCGCTATTTTCGAGATGATGATATTTTGTGTTGGATCATGATGATGATGATGATGATGATATGACGAGACTACTGTATGTGTATGATATGATGACAATATTGTATGTTTATGATATGATGAGACAACTGTGTGAAACCTGTACAAATACAGCAGAAATACGTAGAGGAAAAAATAATACTGGAAATAAAATACATAGCAGTAGCGTTGGTTGGAGTATAGCAGCAGTGCTGCCTTATCAGTAGCGTTGGTGGAGAGACAGCGCTGCAGATATTTATCAGTAGCGCTTGATTGAACCTCGCTACTGCTATGTATACTTAGCAGTAGCGCTGGTCCAACAAGCGCTACTGCTAAAACTTAGCTGTAGCGCCTTACCAGTAGCGTGGCCACCCGCGCTACTGATAGCTACAAACCCAGCGCTACTGCTAGGCTTTTCCCTAGTAGTGACAGGGGGGGGCCTGCAACAACCGTTGTTCGTCCAGATACTCGAAAAAGTTGTGGGCCACCTCGTAGACGTCTTCGCAGTTACCATAACCCCCGCCTTCGTCATTGTTAGCCATGTTTCCTACGATTAAGTCTGCTCGTTTAATTCTAGACCTAATAAAATGAATAATGACATAAAAAAGGCCCTATGTTTTGCCAGAATGTTGATTCATTCCCGTTCCGTCAAATCCCAGGCACTCGATATGTCCTAGTTTCTAGCACAAGTCATGCCGAAATTCACGGAAAATTTCGGCATGACCTTTGCTAAAAAGTGGACAAATCAAGCGCCTGAAATTTGCCGGAACGGAAATGAATCAACATTCCGGCAAAACATAGGCCACTCGAAATCAGATTCCCTGCAAACAACAAAAGGCCACTTGGGCACATTCATAGGCCACTTGGGCACAATCGAACAATTCAAATTTCCATATAACAGGACCACTTCAAGAAAATATAGAAGTTGAAGAAAATTTGCTATAAACCCTAGAGCATTGGGTCGACAGCAACTCTCTCATACTGTCCTAATTTGCAACTCTCTCATACTGTCCTAAAAAAATATTTAGTTAACTACATTGGGTCGACAGCAACTCTCTCATACTGTCCTAATTTGCAACTCTCTCATACTGTCCTAAAAAAATATTTAGTTAACTACATTGGGTCCAGAGCAAGCTTATTTCTATATTGAATTTTTGCTCTAAACTAATTTTTTTTCTCTAAAATGAATTTATATAAACATTTGATAAACAATAATCTTCTGTCCACAGCAACTACAAGTACTTAAGCATCTACAACTACTTAAACATTTGATGAACCCTAGCTAATTTGATGAACCCTAAAATTTCATGAACCCTAGGAACCCTAGCTAGGCAGAGGTAGGAGAGGAGAAGGAGGAGGTGTAGGCGTGGTCACCTCGGGCGTCGGCGGAGGTAGGGAGGAGGAGGAGGTCGGAGCGGCCGAGGGCGTGGCGGAGGTGTGGAGGAGGTCGTCGGCGTCGAGCATCGGGGCTCGGGCGCGCGGCGTCGGGGTCGGGGCTCGGGCGACGGCGAGGGAGGGGGCGCGACGACGGCGACGGTGGTGATGGTGGAGCGCTGACGAGGATGGCGGGGACGGCGACAGGGAAGAGTGGGGATTTTGGGGGAGAATTGGGGGAGAAAGGAGGGAAGCCCGCGCTAGGTGGTTAAGTCAAAATAGCGGTAGCGCGGGTTCCTAACCCACGCTATAGCTAAGTTAGCTATAGCGCGGGTTGGGAACCCGCGCTACCGCTATAGTAAGTAGCTATAGCGCGAGCTTGTAACCAGCGGTACTGCTATTCCTTTCTCCTTTTTTCTTTTCTTTTTCTTTTTCTTTTTGGTTTAATTTTTTCCTTTCTCCTTTTTTCTTTTCTTTTTCTTTTACTTTTTGGTTTACTTTTTCCTTTTTCCTTCCGAAAGGCGATATATATTACATCATTTGGCCGATAAAGGTTAAGTGCATATACAAAATAGGAACATATATATAAATGATGGTTTCTCAGCGTCGACGTTGTCGTTTCTGAGTGAGTTTATTTCCTTTCTTGTTCGCTGCCGAATAATTGAGCCCCTCGTTGTGACTTTTCGGGTATAGACATGGTAGTGAAATACCGGTTTCCTCTTTCGACGGCCTTAGCCCATCTGACACGGAACATCGTCGCACTGTGCAGTCCAACGTAGTCAAGCTCCCAGATCACTTAGACCCTTCCGTAGAATCTTTCAGTTGCGCCGTTGTCGCCGGTCATGCATTCCATCGTCACCCCTGAGTTCTGGTAATCACTGTCTATGTCTTTGGCCTCCGTGTAGAACGTGTATCCGGTTATATCGTATGCCTGATAGGTCGCGAGGTTGGCCGCGGGAACAGAAAACAGGCCTCGTCTTCCATACCTTCAGCAGCGGCTCCGGCGCCCTTTTCATCTTTCCCGGCGCAGGGCACTGTTCCCAGTTTTTCAACAGCTCATCGATTTCGGCGCCGCTCCTCTTTCGTGGAGGTCCTCGAAGCTCAGCCTCACCATTGAATAGATCTCCACGGGTCATCCTTCTCGAGCCATCTTTGATGCCCCATGTACACGATTTTCCCAGACCCTCCATCTTTCGTTAGCTGCTGAGACGTTGTATCATCCATGCACCGGGTGCATCCGCAATATCCGTGGCACACCTGGCCAGCGACATATCCGTAACCGAGATAGTCGTGCACCATCGTTATCAGTGCGGCTCTCATATAGAAATAGTCGCCTTTGCTGGCGTCCCATGTCTTGGACGGTGTTTTCCATAACGTGTCTAACTCGTCTTTCAGTAGCCCTAGATACAGATTAATATTATTTCCCGGTTGTTTCGGCCCTTGAATCAGCATGCTCATGTGTATGTACTTCGACTTCATGCATAACCAGGGGGGAGGTTGTACATCCATACAAACACGGGCCATGTGCTATGGTTGGTGTTCTGGTTGCCAAACGGATTCATTCCATTGGTACTCGCACCAAGCAGGATGTTCCTTGCATCATCTGTGAAATATCCATATTTGGCATTGAATGCTCGCCACTGGCTAGCATCCGCGAGGTGTCTCAGCTTCGGATCATCTCCGTCGTCGGGCTTCACCGTCTCCGCGTGCCAGCGCATGAGCTTTGCTTCCTTAGGATCTACGAAATAACGCTGTAGATGGGGAGTGGTCGGTAGGTACCATACAACTTTCTGAGGAGATTTCTTCCCGGCCTTCTTGTATCGAGAAGCATTGCACACCGGACAGCTGGTTTTTTCCGCGTGCTCCTTCCGATAAATGATGCAATCGTTGATGCATGCATTGTATCTAACGTGGGGCAGATCAAGAGGGCACACGATCTTCTTGGCCTCATCAACACTAGTAGGACACAGGTTCCCCGCGGGAAGAACTTTATTATGTAGATACTTCAAATGCTCATCGAGGCTTGCGTCTGTGCATTTGTTTTTGGCCTTCATCTTTAGAAGTTCGAGCGTGAAACTCAAGTGAGTCACCTTGGGATCGCAACCGTCATACAATGGAGTCTTCGTGTCTACCTCCAGTTGCACCAGCTTGGCCTCCTCTCTAGAAGCAGCTCTATCGCTACTCGTATTCTTGCGAAGCAGGTCTCGAACATGAGGGTCCTGCACGACTGAACTTAGTCGCGTCGAAGACTGCGGCGTGTCTGCCTCTTCTCCGCCGTGTCTGGCCTCTTCTCCGCCGTGTATGGCCTCTTCCCCGCCGTGTCCGGCCTCTTCTCCGCCGCCATGTCCTGCGCCCTCGTCTTCGGGTCCATCGTCGGTCATCTCTTCGTCTAGCCCCTTGTCGTTATTGCCTGCCATGTGGACATCCACATCATCATCTTCAATTGTCCACCGAGTATAGCCATCCATGAAACCATGCATGAGCAGGTGCGCCTTCAAACTACCACGGTTAAAGGGGTCCAAGATGACGATTAGTTTGCATCTTCTACACGGACATAAAATCCCAGTCCGGTTATTTGAATACATGTCGTGCATTGCGGATGGCTCTATAGCCGGCATATTCCCAACCGACCTTGTATGTAACCTAGGCACTCCCGGCGTGTATATAAGCCAAGGGGTTTAGTCCGAAGGGGGGAACAATCATCAGCCTTAGGGTTTAGAACACAACATACGATCTCGAGGTAGATCATCTTGTACCCTGTACTCAATCACAGCAATACAATCAAAGCAGGACGTAGGGTTTTACCTCTTCGAGAGGACCCGAACCTGGGTAAACATCGTCTCCTTACGTCTCCTGTTACCATCGTTCCTAGACATACAGCTCGGGACCCCCTACCCGAGATCCGTCGGTTTTAGCACCGACACCTGGCCCATCCTTACCGAATGTATTCCTGCAAGGAGGAGAAGGCACATCGCCTGGCCAAGATGGATGAGGTGGCCATGGCTAAGTACGCCGAGGCCAATCCCCACCTTGTGGCGGTGGAGCTTGAATTTTGGGCCAATAAGGAGAAGGAGAAGAGGAAGAAGGAGGACGCCGAGATGGATGCCAGAATTTCCGCGAAGGTCGACCAGATTTTCGACGAGCTCGATGGGGAGAGCTATTTTGTCGACGATGATGGGGAGGTGGTGCAGCCGGCTACCCGCAATGACGGTGAGGCAGGCCCCTCCGGCAGACCTCCAGAGGTGATCGACCTTGTCTCCGAGGATGAGGACGAGGACGACCTTGACGCAGACCCAGAAACCCTCGAGCTCCTTAGGCATCATGGTTTCCTTTGATCTATTAGAGTAGTCAGTTCGTAGTAGTGCATGTCTATCCTAGTACTGTTTAATTATGTAATGTTGATATATGTACTGCATAATTATGTCTTTCGTATTGTTGAACAATGTAGTCATTTAATTATGCTTTAGTACTGATGATATATGTATGGAAAGGGTTATGGTTATGGTGAAAAGGTCTCGAGTTGTTGGAGGCGAGCCTTCTATGCTTAGGGTTGACTTTCAGTCTGATGGGGCTCCCTATGTGATAGATTGATGTTCTAGGAGGAAGGATCCCGACTATTGTCGTGGGGGTCGCTTCTCTTTCTTCTGTTTGTGCTAGTGCTTGGTAATACACTTGGGGAAGGAGGAGAAGCGACCATCACCGACGGTCGAAATATCAGTGAGGGAGTGTCCACCATATACACCGACAATATTAGTAGCAGTGTAGATCGATGTTCTTGGAGGAAGGATCCCGACTATTGTTGTGGGGGTTGCTTTTCTTTATTCTCCTTGTGCTAGACCTTGGTAATGCACTCGGGGAAGGAGAAGCAACCATCACCGACGGTCGAAATATCAGTGAGGGAGTGCCCACCATATACACCACCACTTAAGAGATGAGAGTTGTTCAAGGGAGACTCGATAGACCGAAAGTCAACCCACATGCTGAATAGTGATATGTGTCTTGACTTCGTCAACACACGGATCCTTGTAGGTTAGCGATGAATAGAATAGAAGTATCTAGAGCTATTCCATACTTATGTTATTTTTTCATGGTGTGGTAGAAGTTGTTAGCATCTTTCTCAAGGTTATAGCTTCCACCGATGACGCAGCTTCCTCTTGGGTCGACTCCACGGTCGAGAAGTTGCGCGCCAGTGAGGACCCCTTAGCGGCGCTCATTCAGGCGAACCCACAGCTCATCCTAATAAAGTTTTTTGAAGATCTGTCCAAGAAGGAAGCACAACCTAAGGAGAGGGATGACCCTGTGCTACCAAGTCCGCCGACCGCCATTCCCGATGACGCTTGCTCCTCCACTGTGGGGAAGGTCCCCACCTACTCCGACTCGACGATCACCGGCTTCACAAACTACCAGTCTGAGTAGAGCTCCATTCTCAGAGTGGCCTTAGTTAGATAGTTTGATGCTGATGTACTGAATGTAGCTGCTGATGTCGACTCGAAGTAGAACTTGTGATGATGCTTTTGGGTATATGAATCATTAATGCTTATGTTGGTTATGTTACTTGTGTTCTTCTAAACTTCTGTTGCTTCTCCTGGTTTGCTTGTTCAAATCTTGTTCTTCTCTTAGTAGATGAGGTGGTATGCGGTGTATAGAGGGAGGTGTCCAGGAGTGTACGATTCGTGGGAGGCATGTAGTGAAGAGGTGAACGGTTACAACAATAGCTCCTATAAAGGGTTTCCAACTAGGCAGGAGGCAGAGGATGCTTACTCCAAGTTCGTGCTCAGAGCGAAGCGCGATGATGGAATAGGCAAGGGTGTAGGCCAGATCGGGTTTGGTGGACTGAAGAACCAAATAATCTTCGTCCAGTTCGTCGTCATTTTGGTGTTGATGATATCCTGTCCACGGTTAGTATACATTGGGGCAAATGTTAGATTTTTTTTCAAAAGTATGACTAAATTTATAGCAAATTTGAAAACTATATGGCGCAATGCAAAAAAACCAAAAGTATGACCCCGTCGGCCTGCGGTGGGCCGAAAGGGGGCCTGTCGGCCAGCAGTAGGCCGACAAGGGGCTGTCGGCCACCAGCAGGCCGACAGGGGGCTGTCGGCCTACCAGAGGCCGATAGGTACTGTAGCTACAGTAATTTCAGAACTTTAAAAAATCGTATAAAATAAACCGTAACTCGGATTAAAATAATTTATATATGAAAAATGATCAGAAAAATATAACGAATCTAAATATGTCATTTGCATGCATGATATACATCACTAACATGATGACCTTTAACTTTTGCATCCAGATCATTAAATTAATAGTGATTGAATTTGGAAAAATATTACCAAATATTTTCCCACTTATTTTTCCGTCATTGCCCGCCATCGTTCCTGACTTAGTGCATATTGTTATTTTTGCATATTGTGGATTAGTGCATATTATGGATAAGTGCAAATTTTATAAATTTTGTGTCTGGATATTTTGTTATTATATTTTAAAATTTCCTTTTCATTTTCTTTCTTCTTATAGGGTAATAGAAATGCCCTTAATTCATTCTTTCCCGCCACCCCGTTCCCGCCCACCCTTTCCCGCCACCCTGTTCCCGCCCACCCCTTTCCCTCCATTTGTTCCCGCCAGTCTTTCCCGCCAGTCTTTCCCGCCATCTTCTTTCCCGCCATGGTTACGAGCCTGGCCAGGGCAGTCAGCCGATTGATGAGATGGATGTAGCTGGGTCAGAACATGTGGGTGGTACTGAACTCGAGGATCAGTCGGATTATGTGTCACAAGTTGCAGGGGATTACGGTGCAGGGGAGAGTAGTCAGACTGCAGGAGATCATGATAGTGGCGAGGCTGATGGGGATGAGGAAGGAGAGGAAATGCAGAACCTGATGGAAGAGAAAGATGAGGATGGATTGGCGGAGGATCTTGATTTCGAGAACTCAAATGAAGAAGATGGTGAAGAGAACGACGAGGAGATGCCGATTCTTGCTTCATGGAATCAGAACCTCTCGTCTGGCATGACCGTGAATGATGGTCATGAATCTTCCTGGGAGTATCATCGAAACAAAGTTGAAATAGGGGCTATGTATGCGACAAAGAAAAATCTGAAGACAGCCGTGACACAGTGGGCAATGTCCACGTTCAGGATTTTCCAGACGGACGTATCAACTAAAAAATACTTGACTTTGACATGTATTATGGATAGTTGTCCCGCGAGGGTGCACGCCCACGTTCTAAAGTGGGACGTGAATTGGGTCGTGACGGACGTTGTGCCCCACAATTGTGTGATGAAACGTCTTCTTGTGGATCATCCAAACTTTACTTGAACTCTTATTGCGGAACTCATGTTCAGTAAGATAGTGAACAAGAAAGACATGGAAGCGAAACACATTAAGATACAAGTACATCTGAATTAAACGGTAGGACTGAACTTAAAAACTACAGCTTAAAAACTACATGAAGGCATCATCGTCATCCTCCGTCGATGCAGCACTCTTGCCCTTCGACGATGCGGTAGTCTTGGCCTTCGTGCTCGGCATGAAGATATCGTCTTCGTCGTCGCTGTCGGCACTCCATAAAATGGCGGGAAAGAAAATGGCGGGAAAGAAGATGGCGGGAAAGACTGGCGGGAACAAATGGAGGGAAAGGGGTGGGCGGGAACAGGGTGGCGGGAAAGGGTGGGCGGGAACGGGGTGGCGGGAAAGAATGAATTAAGGGCATTTCTATTACCCTATAAGAAGAAGGAAAATGAAAAGGAAATTTTAAAATATAATAACAAAATATCCAGACACAAAATTTATAAAATTTGCACTTATCCATAATATGCACTAATCCACAATATGCAAGAATAACAATATGCACTAAGTCAGGAACGATGGCGGGCAATGACGGAAAAATAAGTGGAAAAATATTTGGTAATATTTTTCCAAATTCAATCACTATTAATTTAATGATCTGGATGCAAAAGTTAAAGGTCATCATGTTAGTGATGTATATCATGCATGCAAATGACATATTTAGATTCGTTATATTTTTCTGATCATTTTTCATATATAAATTATTTTAATCCGAGTTACGGTTTATTTTATAAGATTTTTAAAAGTTCTAAAATTACTGTAGCTACAGTACCTATCGGCCTCTGGTAGGCCGACAGCCCCCTGTCGGCCTGCTGGTGGCCGACAGCCCACCAGTCGGCCTACTGCTGGCCGACAGGCCCCCTTTCGGCCCACCGCAGGCCGACGGGGTCATACTTTTCGTTTTTTTGCATTGCGCCATATAGTTTTCAAATTTGCTATAAATTTAGTCATACTTTTGAAAAAAAATCCAAATGTTACTTCTTTTCTATGGATTTTACATTTGTGATTTTTTTTCTATAACTGATGAAATATCTTTCATGATTCTTTTGCAGATGCTCCAGCAAAATATGAATGCTATGGCGAAGCAAGCTTGGTTGTGAACTTACTCTTCTTATTTGTGAACTTAGATCTCAAGCTGGCTTGTGAACATATGCTAATATTAGTACTTTGCATGGCTGTTTACTTACGCTTCTTATTTGTGAACTTACGCTTCTTATGGCTTGTGAACTTATGCTAATATATATTAGTACTTTGTATGGCTGTTTACATGCCCTAAGTGGCATGCATGATTTTTGTTTGTAGGCTGGGAATGTACGTGTGTGCCCATAACTAATAACTCCACTCCAGAGTGCGTGTGTGAACCAGGCTGACTTGACGCAGATCACCTGCCTCCAACCATGTCTACCTACCAATTGACGAGCACGGTCGATCCAGGTGATGGAGCAAGCAGCATGCAGGAATTAAACATCCAACCGACACAAACTACAGCTGCTGCCGCTGGTACCGGGGCTCACATCTCCACAACAATAAAATATCGTACGGAAGCTTTAATTCCTGCTTAATTATTACATTTAAATACTACTCCCCTTCACACAATCACCATCGCGGTGTTGTTGAATGCATAGCAGGGAGTCAATATAGCTGGAGAGAAACCTTGTTGATGCTTCCACCAGTGGCGCAAGCTTGTGATGCGTGATTTCATTCCTGACATGCCAATTATGCCACAGGGTCACGATCATGGGTAGCCAGACATGCTCGTCACACCGGTTAAGGTGGTGCAGCAACCAGTCCGGCCCGGTGTAGGAGATGTCTTCCAGCTTGGGCATGTTCCACTCTTCCGCCATCGCTTGCCATAAAGCTCGCGCCCGTGGGCATCTGCAGAGCGCATGGAAGGTATCCTCGCGTTCCATCCCACAAATGATACACATGTCAGTTTCCTCTAGTTTTCTTTCTTTTTGTTTTCCATCATCACCAAAGAATTTGTGGACACACGCCACGCAAACACACGTACCTTTGGGGGGGGGCAGGACACCCCCACAATGCCTTCCAGATGGCACGATTGCCGTCTGGTGCCCTACTCGTGGCGCACATGTTTGTGTTGTGTTGCTCCTGGAGTCCGAGGTGGTATGCACTCCTCACGGTGAAGATACCGCGGGGGTCGGCTGCCCACGCAATCATGTCGTTGAGGCGTCGCGGTGACGGCTTGATGCTGGAGATAGTGTCGACATCCAGCACGTTGAAGTGGCCACGCAGCAGGTCCATGTTCCATCTACCGCTGCCATCAAGGAGCTTGGACACCTGCCGTAGTCTCCAGGTACCCCTCGCCATGCTGGGCTTGTATGAAGGAGGTCGCCGCAGCCAGGGGTCCCTCCATATGCGAATCCACTTGTCATTCCCGATGCGCCAGATCAGGCCTTTCTTGATCACGTCAAGGCCATGATTGATCATGTGCCACGTCGGCGAAGAGTTCCCTGCAAAAACAGTATCCTCGAGGGATCCATTAGGATAGTACTTCGCTTTGAGCACCAGGCCACACAAAAAGTCTGGATGGGTTAGAAGGCGCTAAGTCTGCTGAGCTAGCAATGCTTGGTTAAAAAGTCTGAAATCCCGGAAGCCAAGCCCTCCTCGCAGCGTCGGTTCTTTTAACTTTTCCCAAGCAGTCCAATGTTTTTTCTGCTTGCCTTGTTTTGAGCCCCACCAAAAGTTTCGAACCAGGTGAGTAAGGTCATCACATACTGAGAATGGAACCTTGAAGACCCCCATGATATAAGTTGGGATGGCTTGTGCGACGGCCTTGATCATCGTTTCCTTTCCCACTTGTGAAAGCGTATCGCCCCAGATTATAATTCTTTTGGTGAGGCTTTCCTGTAGCATCTGAAACTTGCCTTTGTGCATGCATCCATCCGGGGTTGGGAGCCCCAAATATTTACCTTCAAAATCAGCACGTTGCACTTCCAAAATTTGTTTCACCTCCTGCTGAACTAACTCTGGACAGTTATCACCAAATTGGATAGAACACTTTTGAGGATTTATAAGCTGTCATGCGGCTCGTGCATAATTATTAATAACCTCCTTTATATACCTTGCGTGCCTCTAATCAGCTTTGAAGAATAACAATGTATCATCAGCAAAGAGCAAATGTGACACCCCAGGCACCCGGGCACACACATTTACAGGATTGCACACCCTGTCTCAACAGAGCAGATAATCCATCAGCCACAAACAGGAAAAGGAATGGGGATACGGGGGTCACCTTGCCGAAGCCCACGTGACGGTACAAACGAATCCAAACAGGCTCCATTAAATTTCACAGTATATCTCACCGAGGTAACACACGTCATTATCCAACTTACCCACCGATGAGTGAAGTTCTTTTTTTGCATCGCTCCCTCCAAGAAACCCCAACTAACACGATCATATGCTTTCGATAGATCAAGTTTGTAAGCACAGTAACTGTTTTTTGGCCTCTTCTAATGCTGAATAAAATGAAGACATTCAAAAGCTAGTAGAGCATTGCCTGTAATTAAGCGGCCTGGGACAAAGGCACTTTGATACGGTGATATGATCTCATGAAGAATTGGCCTCAACCTGTTGACGAGACACTTTTCCACGATCTTATAAATGACATTACAGAGACTTATTGGCCTGAAATCAAAAACCCGGACCGGATCTTTTATCTTGGGGATAAGTACAATTACTGTGACATTCACCCCTGGTAGCATTATTCCAGTCCTGAAAAACTCCTTAACCGCTGCAGTAATTTTCTCCTTCATAATCACCCAGTTTCACTAAAAAAATCTCGTAGGGAACCCATCATTACCAGGCGCTTTGAGAGGCCCTATTTGAAATAAACTGTCTGCAATTTCTTTGTCTGTAAACTCCTCACATGATTTAATGTTCATGTCGGCCGTGACCTTCCCATCAAAATGGTTCAGTAAGGGGTCATATAGTAGAGAGTTATCCTTCACAAATATAGACAGAAAATATGCGTTTACCATATTATCCATAACATGCTGGTCACTTTGGTTAGTTCCTGTTTCATCCAGGAGGGAGCGCACCTTATTCTGCCGAGCTCGCCAGACTGCCTCTTGGTGAAATTTTTTGGTGTTGTGATCCCCGTCCCGCAGCCAGTTTACCCGCGAATGTTGCATCCACATAAGTTCCTCCCTGTATAGCAGCTCATCCATACGATCAGAAACTTTTCGTATTTTGTCCCTATCTGCATTCATGGACATCAATTCCACCAACTGACATCGTGCTTTCTCAAGTTCCTGTACCACACTACCAAAACGGGCTTTGCTCCATACCTGGAGTTCGTCCATAAGCAGGCCGAGACCAGCTAGGATGTCACCAAGATTGATTTTCCTTCGCGCCCTTGCGCAGGCCAATGACACTCTCTCGGGTAGGCTAGCATCCCTTTCCCACATCACTTCATATCAATTCTGTCTTGATTTTTTTTGTTGCACACCTTCAGCTTCACACTTTAAAAGAAGTGGTATATGGTCCGAACAAGAGCTGACAAGGTGGACAACTCTTGCTTCTGTGAAGATGTCTCTCCATCTATTATCCGCAACAGCCCTATCCGACCTTACTTTCACATTGCGTCTGCCCTTCCTTTTGTTATCATATGTGTGTGCAATTCCAGAGAACCCAAGGTCCGACAGCTCGCACACTTCTAGAACATCCATGAAAGCTAACATTTCACTTTCACTTCTTGGTGTTGCTGAAAAATGCTCAAAAGACCGCCTAGCCTCGTTGAAGTCACCCATAACACACCACGGCAAATCAGATATTGTTCTCAGCCTCTGCAACAAAGACCACATCAAGTGTATATTTTCCACCCTCGGTTCAGCATAAACACAAGTCAAATGCCATAAGGGTCATTAGCAGACACACGAATATAAGCATCAATAAATCTTTCATTAAGCTCTTGAACTTCTACATGCAACTGATGACACCAAAACAAGGCTAAGCCACCACTAAGACCATCACTATCCATACTAGCAAATCCTCTTAAGCCTAATCTACTACGCAAACGATGAACTTTTTCACTTTCTGTCTAGTTTCACACAAAAAGACCAACTTTGCATTGGTGTTCCCAACCAGGTTCCCCAGATCACGAACTATCGGTTTGTTGGCCGCCCCCCGACAGTTCCATGCAATGCAATTCATTGCTCCTGACGGGGCACCACAGCTGGCCCCGTCAGTTTACCGGCAGCCCCAAGGCAGGATGCTTCCATGTGAGTATGCTGTTCCACTTGACCATCTGCTTCCACCACCACCTTGCCACGTTTCTGATCTCCCCCTTGTGGTACTGTTTCATCATATGGTACTATTGCATTCTCCATGTCAGCTTGGTCAACTACTTGTTCCCCAGCTGCCCTCTTGCCCAAAATCGAATCAGCCGCAGTCATGTCCGTATCACCTCCGAACGAGACAACCATGTTGCTTAAGTCACGTAGAACTGGGATCATATCCGCTGTGTGCAAGGACACGCTATGTTCTGTTGGTATAACAACCTTCTTAGAGGCCGGGGAAGTGAAATTCTCCCCCAATTAAGACAACAATTGCCTAACGCCCTCCCGTGTCGCCCCCGCGAGGCGACCGGGAGGCGACTCCAACCCCACCGCCGCCGGTCCACCCTTCCTCCGCCCCCTCCCTCGCCGCCGCCACAGGGCACGACCGGGCGAAGCCCGGACGGTGCCGGCGGCGGCGGGGCCTTCTTCGCCTCCTCGTGCGGCCTCCCGACGCGGGCGGCCTGGGCCGCATCTGGACGAGCTGCTCCCGTGGGGCATCTCGGCGTGGCGGCGCCCCGGCGAGACTACCCGTCGGCTCTTCGGCGCGGAGCTCCTTCGACGGTTCGCGCGGCGCGGCGGGCTGCGGGGCGGGGTCCCCTGTGGCGGCGGCGGCGGATCTGGCCTTGCCGGGTCTGGCTACGCCGGTTGCAGTGGACGGCGGCGACCCCTTCCCCTCCATCCGCACGGATCCGGCTGACGGCGACCTGGACCCGTACGGGGCCTTCGTCACCATGCGGCCGGTGGTTGCCCGGAGGTGTGTGGGGAGATGGTCGCGGTGGTCTGCGCCTTGGAGGGGCGGCGGCTTCGGCCCCGATCTCTAGGCGGCAAGGAGGTGGATGGCACCGGATCTCCTGGCTGTGCGTGCACCTTGGGGGATCTGGGGCCCGGTCTTGGGGGCTGGCGGCGGTGGATCTGGGGCCCCCGGCCCTGATCCGGTCTCCTCCGGCGGCGGTCCTAGGGTTCCAACTCGCGCCGAGATTTTGATCGACCGGATGCATGTCCCCATCGATCTGGCTGCAGTGTCGTGTTCCGGAAGGCTCCGCCAGGAACTCCCTTGGGTGATTCATGCCTGGAGATTGCTGGATCGGGTGGGATTCGGTCGTGCGCACCCGTATTTTTCTCTGACCGTTTGGTTTCAGAGGGAGCGCTGCGAAGCTCTGCTGGCTGTTACCATCATGGGGTATGCTTTCTCGTTCCATGGTGAAGTCAGCTGGCGGAGAATGTCATGGAAGCTGAGATCTGAGGACTAGCAATGGTGTTTCGAGTTTCTGTGGCGATGAGGAATTGGCTTGGTGATTCGTGACTTGGAGCAGCGGCATGCTAGTGGGGGCGACTGCACAAGAGAAGTCCAAAGTCTTTCTTTCAGGATGAAAATCCAAGGTCTGGCCTTAATTGGTTGTGCCTGGCAATGGCCTTGTTGAAGGCATTGTTTTTGAGAGCGAGGACTTTCTTCAGGGTGAAAACCTAAGATCGATGATCGGGCGACGACGGTGTTTGTGCACTGTTCCCTTATTGGAGGCGTCGCTTTTGGAGAAGCTGGACTTCTGGTGCTGTCTTGATGGTGTTAGTGCTGCTGTTTCAGGGAATAGATCATTGCAGCGGGACTTTTCTTTTTCGTAATTCTTCTTTCTTTTTTTGGCTGTGTGCATCCGTAATGTCGCTAGGGCATTGCGTTGTTGCAGAGGCTGGGTGTAATTGGTATCTCCGCGATATTAATATATGCTCTTTGTCGAAAAATAACAACCTTCTTGGCTTTAATGGCGCACTTCTTTACCCGTGCAGACTTAGTGCTTGATCCACTTTTGCTTTCTAAATTCCTCGCCAACTGCTGCACCTTGCAACACTCTGGTTTCTGCTTATCTAAGTTCAGTTTCCGTATGTTAACCTGCTCGGATAGGGTCTGATCGACCTCCTCTGCTCCTTCCTGCTCAGCTTCTTCAAAACCATCCCTGGCCCCGACCACGTCCGGGATAACATGCGTTGCATGCTGCTGCTGTTGACCCATGGGAGCGCTATTAGATGAGCCCACTGTTCCGAACGAATAGTCCATGATACGTCTCGCACGCGGTTGTAGCGATGGCACAAAACATGGACGATGCTCAAACTTTTTAAAGGGCGAACACCTGAGTTTGCTGCTTTATGGCATGGATGGCAGACCCTTAATCTTCTTCTCGCACCCCGCCTTGTCATGACCCACAAAACCGCAGTGAAGACAGTAAAAGGCTGGCGCTCGTATCTCAGACTCTTCACCACTTTCCCGTTCAGCTTATATTCCAGTGTCATGTTAGGCTGGATCCTCCTATTGTACGGTAGTTTCACACGAACCCGCCGGAACTCATTGCAGCCATTATTAGGAACAAGGTTTTTTATTTCGGAAACAAAATAATTTCGGACCTCACTGAAATATGTGAAATTTCGGTAATTTCACATATTTTGGAAATTATTTCGGATTTTGAGATTTCAAATTTCACTTAATTTTAAAGAATTGAACATAATTTAAATTTATTTTGAAATCAGTTTGAATCTACCTTGAAATTTTGGGGTTAAAAATATTTCGGACCCCACTGAAATATGTGAAATTTCGGAAATTTCACTGAAATTTCGGAAATTTCACTGAAATTTCGTTGAAATTTTTAACCCTGATTAGGAATAAGACACGGTTGCTGTGGTGATCAGTGTGTGCGCGCACTGATCATGCCGGGCGCCGTGGCGGGCGTGCGTGTGCGCACGTGGTGTGCGTGTGTGCGTGTGTGGCGTGGTGGTACGTGAGCCTAACGCCGCGTGAGCTAGGCTAGCTATTAGCAATCTGTTGCGAGCGGCCGCGGTGTGCGCGTCGTGGGTGCGAGCGGCCGCGCATGCAGTTCGTGCGCATGCAGCAGGGCGGGGTGGGCTGCGGCGTGTAACAGTTTGCGAGCACCAGCCCGGGTATAAAATCCGTAGACTGCTCGATGGTTGTTAGTCAGTTGTAACAGTTTGTGCTGAAAAGAAAGGAGGCTGTTCGGCGGCCAAGGCGTTCGTCGCCAGAAAGAAACGACTCTGTCCAGTTTTCTTCTTCTTCTACCTCCGTTCTAGAGAGCTAGCTAGGGTTAGACCCAACAGCCATGTCCTTTCTCTGGCGCGTCAACCTCCAGCAGAACGCCCAGCGTGCCTCCAAGTGCATCCCCAACCTGCTTGGTCTTTTTTTCCAAGGTATATTCACGATTCTTACCCACAGTCCCACACCGGCACAGCGTCAAGCTTTGTTTCAGAAGGTTTTGCGTCATCATCAAATTGAGTAACCAGCAGCGCATGTGTCTGGCAGATCCATGGTCCTCCTCTAGCCACAAAACTATAGTCACCCTCAGAGAAAAACTCAAGAACAAAGTAGTTCTTTTGGAGCGGCGTGAAAGTCACCCCCTGTTTGAAGCTTCCAAACGTCCTGAAAGTGCTTGGGGATGTCGTTAACATTGGGCTTGAACGGGCCTCTGTACAGAGCGAGCAACCTTCAGTCAGGACCGTCATCCTCCTCTTCTTCCTCAAGATCAAGTTGCACAAACGGCCGGTCCCCCATGACCAACGAGACCCCCAGCGACCCGCCCATGACATCCGGCAGCCCTTCCTTTGGATCCACTCTGTCTTCCCAGTTTCCTTCTTCCGCAATGATCGCATTGACTGCCTCCTGTGGAATCTGCCATCCGGACAAGGCAATCGCATCCGCGCCATGGGACTTCGGGTGGGTGGTCGCCTCCGGGAGATTGGATAATTTGCCCCTCTTTATTTGGGCGGTTGATAATTTAATTTGCCCCTCTTTACATTCCGTTAGATGATTTGCCCTGCTTCCACAGCTGTATATGCCATCTCGAGAACAAACAGATTTGACAGTTGAGCAATGGAGGGAGGCAACTCTTTGAGATTGAAGCAATTACCAAGAATGAGCTCCTCAACATTTGACATTTCACAAAAGAATTCAGATGGCCTGGTGGTGAACTTTGAGCCTGATATATCAACTTATCAAGGTAGAGCAGATTGCTCTTGTTACAGGCATCCTGTCGATTTAGCTCAAGCAGGGGAACCCCATTCATATCAAGGAATCCAAGGTTCTCGAGATGAGCAAGTGCTGATGATGTTTGCTTTTCAGAAGTAGATGGTGGTGTAGTCGATAAGGTTTGTAGCTGAGTGCAGCCTCTGAGTGAGAACATGTAGAGATTCAGCAGACCGGAAAATGATGGAGGAAGTGAATTTATTGGTGTGTAGGACAAATCAAGGACACGGAGGTGTGGGGTGAGGAGTCTATCAAGAAGAAACTCTAAGATATTCGAACAGCCTCTCAAAATAAGGCTTGTCATCATTACATGCCTACCATCATCATTAAAAAATGAGACCCATCTTAGTTGCTTGCTTTCCAGATTGGTATAGAGTTCATTTGGTTGGAGACCTGGGACACTCTCAGCTAACTTTGAGACACCAGTGATGGCATCCTGGGAGGATGACGAACAAGTAGCTTCCTCACTTGGTGAAGTGCTTACCGTTGAGGTAGAAGCAGAGTAGTTTGGCAGTAATGAGTATTCTTGCAAGGCTTGAATCACGACCATTTCCGCTTCATATGCAGACCTATAGTAGTTGCTCTTTTTTTGGCCAGTGTCTGCTGGTATCTTGGTGGGGCTTGCGGTTGAGAAAATGAGGTCCTCAGCCACCCAGCAACGGACCAGCTCCTCAGAGGTAACACCGGAGGTGTTGATTGCCAGACGTCCAAGTCCAACAGCTCCTTCTTGCAGGGGATGGTAGAGGATACCAATATACAAGCAGTGCAGAGCTACGTGGAGCCAGAGTTCCTCGTCTCCATTGTCCGACAGTTGGATATAAATGGATCTGGCTGCAACTCGTAGGGCCTCATTAATCAACACAGCCCAATCTTTCTCACGGAGATCATCGAAAGGTGGTGCGGTGTAATATTCCCGAGTTAAATGTAGTAATATTCTGGAGCTAAATGAAGGTCCCAGGTAGAAGCATCTCTGGCGTCTCTGCATTTTTCACAGGCATCCTTGGAATTGGTTGAGATGAGCCACCACCGGTTATTGAATATGGATGGCCAACGCTGGCCTAGTATCAAAACCAACACGTCCAATGAGATGGGAACATGCAGGTTTTCTACGAGCAGCAGGTGCCTCTTCCCTTCCAATGCTTCCATGACCCTCTCTAGTATTGGAGAACGAACAGGATGACGGTAATAGATAGGATCAGTCCGTACGGATCGATCTGATGCAAAGAAGCGAATAAAACTCCAGAATAAAACTATGTTATTGAATCTATAGGACGCTGAATAAAACTCTGTTCTCAACTATGTGAGTGAGGCGCATTACACTAATTATATTAGTAATAACAATTAGAGCTTGTGACAGCCATCCTGCAGTGGGGCTCCATTGTCTACCTGGAATGTGACAGTATTTACTTGACTGTGTCTGCAGTATATATAATATCAAATGACCTAGCGGTCGCTTCTAATTTTCTAGTAGGCCCACCGCCTTGTGTTGTCAAGTAGCAGATACCTACCAAGGTCAAAACAAAAGCCCCACCATCAGGCCACACATGAGTTCCCAGGCAACCAAACAATGACGCACAGTGACGGAACCAGGGGGGCTAGCAGGGCCGTGGCCCCCCCAAGCACAGTAGATTTCATGTAATACATATATAAATATTTGAATTTATAGCACAAAAAATATCAATTTCACCCATTTTTCATTAAAATATTATGATTTTGGTTAGAAATAGTGTAAAAAAAATTCATAAGTTGTTCAAACATATAATTATGTATATTTTTATCACACTAAAAATACGATCACATTTGTCCGGACCCCCTCAATCAAAATCGCTGGTTCCATCTCTGATGACGCAGATGAGAAAATAACATTAAGCGCCACGGGAGTAATCAGTAAACCCACAACATATAAAAGGACAAAAACAGAGCACATTAACCGTTCCAAATTACAGACAATACAGTTCCAAATTACAAAGAGTGCAAGTTTGTTCTCAGCACACCAGTTCATAACTTCATACACACAAAGCTTGGTTTCGTGGCAACCGGAAATCACCAATTATTGAAACACATACAAATTAAACCCAAACAGATTGAGCAAACCAGCACAATGGCGACATGTCCCTTGGCAAACATTATTAGACGAAAAAAAAACACTGGGTCACAAAAGCATGATAGAACTCACTGAGATGGATAAAATAGAGAGGGCAACTGAGTTGTATGCTTGGCACATAGCTCTGGATCTGAAACCAAACTGATCACCTGAGGTAGCTTTCAATGATATGTTTCTTGCGTGATACAAACTCTGGTGGCGCCACATGCAAGTAGTAGTCACTCTGCTCTGGCAGCTTCAACTGCAGCCTGCCCCACCACTCACGCTCTCCGCTGACTTCCACCTTTGACTTCGGATATTCCTTCTTGAGGAGTGGGAGACGGTGAAAGGATCGACAGCCCCGGACAAAGAGCTTCTCCCACAATGGTGTTCCAAACCGAAATGTGACATCTTCGTGGAAGTGTTGCAGTTGTGGCAGCTCCTGGAGGTAGATCCTTTTGATATTTGGGAGTGGATAAGATGCTACCTCAGTACGATAGTCTGGTTGTTTGTAGAAAATTGTCTTGAGGTTGGAGCAGAATAGAATGACCAGAGTCTCCAGTGCAGGTAATGATAAACTACATGGGAACATTTTCTCCAGCCGTGGGCAGTGCTCCAGGTGAATGTGCTTTAGTAGCTTCAGGGTCAGCAACTTCGAATATGACAGGTCACTAGGCTCCACCACACATAGTAGGTTATTTACATCGAAGACCTGCAGTATCTGTAAGTATGGTAAAGCCTCTGAGCCATCCGACTGCATCAAAAATACTACTGTCATTTGAAGGCAGCGCTGGAGCTGGCATTCTTCTAGCTCATTGAGATTGTAATCGAGGTCTGTAAGGCATCTAACAAATGCATCATCTGTGATGAATATTGAATTGGTGACAGAGAGAATATGCCTTAATCCATTTGGGCACTGATTCACTGCTGATATCTCAACATGACGTTGCATTGGCTGAAGCTTCATCATGGGCACAATGCTAGCGGCCTCATAATACTGGACATCACCATATGTTGAATGCCTCTGCATCCTGGTACGTAGCTCAACTTCATTGTGTCGTGGCTCCTTGCCTCTCACACTGCATGGTTTAACTTGGACAGTGAACGACTGAAGAAAATGCCCTTCCTTGACTAACTTGTTCGCAGCATCTGCACTGAAGCTATGAAACATTCTGGGGTCATTTATTTTGATATGAGCTGTATTGGTAGTTTCCTCTTTGTGCTGCCCATCTCCATAAGTTAATTTCTGCTGGCAAAACATCTTTGGAATATGATTATCATCATTTGCACAGTGATCCAAATAGAAAACCTTAGGAAACCTGACGAATTGATGCCATGGGAATCTCTTGAAACAAGGGATGCCAAGAAGAAGTAACATGTAGAGTCGAGGTAAATTTGGGAGGTTGTGAGGGACCTCCTCAATAGCTGTTCCAGAAAGATCAACACCCTCCAATGCTGTAAGATCATCACTAAAGTTGACAAATTTGAGCTTGCTGCACCCGCACAAGGACAGGCACCTAACCCATGGTCCAGAGATTGAGAAGGTTCTCAGATTTAGGTGCCCAGGGATCATGATATCTTCCAAGCCCTCCCATGTCTGTATATAAAGATTTTCAAGGAATGCTAATAGTTCCCAGAGATTCTGAAGCGTTAAGCTAATGCAGTTAGAAATATGTAGCTCTCTGAGGCATTTGGCTTTGGACAGTGATGATGGGATTGACCTTAGGCTAATGCAGTTACTAAGATGTAGCACTTCAAGGCTGTTCGCTTCAGACAGGGACCTTGGGAGTAGCATCAATACCATGTTGTTGACTAGCTTGAGTGTATGCAGGCTCTGCATTGCTTGGAACATGTCCTCTGGAAAAGAGGTAACCTGAGTCCCCTCGACATGAAGAACCAATAGGTTTGACAGTTCAGCCATCGAAGGAGGTAATTCATTGAGATTGGTACAATTAACAAGAATGAGCTCCTCGAGGCTTGACATTTCGCAAAAGAATTCAGAAGGCAGGGTAGTGAACTTTGAGCCTGATAGGTCAAGGTAGTGCAGATTGCTCTTGTTATAGCCATCCTGTTGAGTTAGCTCAAGCAAGGGAACCCCGTTCATATCTAGGACTTGAAGGTATTCCAGATGAGCAAGTGGTGATGTTTCTTTGTCAGAAGAAGGTGGTGGTGGAGTCGACAAGGTTTGTAGCTGAGTGCAGCCTCTGAGCGAGAGCAAGTAGAGATTCAGCAGACGGGAAAATGAAGGAGGAAGTGAATTTATAGGTGTGTAGGACAAATCAAGGACACGGAGGTGTGGGGTGAGCAGATTATCAAGAGGAAATGCTGACATATTTGAACAGCCTCTCAAAATAAGGCTTGTCATCATTGTATCTCCTCTGGTTTTCCTTGGCTCCCAATCCAAGCTTACATGCCTACCATCGTCATTCATAAATGAGAGCCATCTTAGTTGGTTGCTCTTCTTCAGATGAGTACTGAGCTCATCTTGGTTGAGACGGGGGACACGCTCAGCTAACTTCAAGACTCCAGTGACGAAATCCTGGGAGGATGATGCAGAGTAGATTGGCAGCAATGAGTATTCCTGCAAGGCTTGAATGATGACCTTTCCTGCATCAATTGCAGACCTGTAGTAGTTGCTCTGTTTTGTTGAGAAAAGCAGGTCCTCAGCCACCCAGCAACGAACTAGCTCATCAGATGTAACAGAGGATGTGTTTCTTGTGTGACGTCCATCAGCAGCTCCTTGTCGATGCAGTGGATGATGGTAGAGGATACCATAATACAAGCATTTTAGAGCTACCTGGAGCCAGAACTTCTCATCTCCTTTGTCCTTGAGTGTGCTACAAACGGATCTAGCTGCGTCCACTAAGGCCTCTTTAATCAACACAGCCCAATCTTGCTCACGGAGATCATGAAAAGGAGGTGTGTAGTAATATTCTGGAGCTAAATGAAGGTCCAAGACAGAAGCACCTCCGGCGTCTCTGTTTCTTTCACAGACATCCTTGGAATTGGTTGAGATGAGCCACCGCCGGTTATTGAATACAGATGGCCACCGCTGGTCCTGGTCCAGTATGAAAACCAGCATGTCCAATGAGACGGGAACATGCAGGTTTTCTACGAGTAGCAGGTGCCTCTTCCCTTGCAATGCTTCCCAGATCCTCTCTAGTATTGGAGAAAAACGAACAGGATGACGCTGATAGATAGGGTCCCTCCTTATGGATGGATCTGATGCAAACCTGGCAATGTAGTCCTGTCCAAGAGCCTGGAGCATCAGGTTGTCAGAGATTTTGCCGTAGCCAAAGTAGCTCTCTTCTGCGGCAAGTTGCTTGACCTCCTGAAGCTGCTTGCTGTCGTCATGCATCAGTATTTCTATGAGGACCTCAAACGCCAACCGATGCTGGTGGTGGTGGGCTGTACTAGTGCTTGCAGCTTGAGCGGGAGGTGGGAGCCTCACGCGTGTAATTTGGTCGTAGGGCCCGTAGAGGTCCTTGGCGCGGTCGAGCAGGAGCCTGGTGAGAGTGGGCACAAACGAAGCTGAAGCTGCAGGTCCAATTCCAACATTCCATATCACCGGGTGCACCTTGCTCCATTCCCATACCTTCACTTCAAGGGCTGCTAAATTAGACCAATCATCACGACGTCTGAACCTCTGAGAGGATACGGCGTTATACATCCTGGAACATATATACAACGCCTCGTCAGTGCTCGCTCAGGAAAAGTAGAGAAAAATATGTCTCAAATCTACATGTAAACACTAATATAAGCTATTATGAAAAATAATATAATATATAGATATATCCATTAAGTAAGCTATATATTTGTATATGCTGCTCTTTAGTTGAAAGTAAGCATGATGCTATGTTCCAGCGTGCAAACTAAGTAAAAATGTATAATTTAGGATAAACATTTATTTAGTAGCTTATCCAACGGTGGAAAAAATATATCCTTAACAAACCACATATGAATAATATTGATAGTTCATTTTTAAGTTATATTATTAATACTCCATGATAATTAATTTACAAATTGATTTTTAAATAGGTTTACACACTTTAACTGAAACATTGAAATAAAATTAGCAATGTTGATAAGACATAATTATGTCTTATCCACATTACTAATTTTATTTTAATCATTTGATATTTATAAAACAATACTACTATACATATAGTTCTATGCTATTAAAATTTCAACATATTGAGTTCCACGATGCAAGCTAAACGACTAGTCGTGCCACTATAAAAATGAAGAAGATATCTTAGGACCTCTAATATTATTTAGTAGAATATCAATTGAAAGTTCTCAATCAAATATATAGTAAGCACTAGAGTTTCAACTTAACATATGGGTAAAAAATTGCAACAAGTAGACTAAAACATTACCCTAAAGTATAGATTAATCATATCACATTAATGTACGCAAATAGGAGCTTATAACTCAAGCCTCAGTTCCAACAGAATGAAGATTGTACTACCAAAGAAAAACGAATCCTAAAAAATTCTAGCTAGAGGTCCCCCAATGGAGCATCCACATTATTCCTCTAGAAACCTGCTAGAAAAAAAAATGATAATCCTTGAAATTCTCACAAAAACCTGAAATATCTAGCAATCAATTCGGTAGACTCTAATCACCATTAATGAATACAGAATGCATCTATTCTATTTTCTAAACAATTACATAAAGTTCAGTTAAGTTAAGAGGATGTTTATGCTATCTTGGAGTTCTCTTACGCTGAATCTTATTATACCAAAGTTGTAGCTAATTGAACTTTGTATTATCTTGTAGATTTTGAGAATTTTTAATGTATGGTTAAATGTCTATGAAAAAAAGAGGAAGCAGAGCTGCTATCATCAATGGTAGCGCAACGGTCGAAGCTTGAACGGTGGGTTTGGGGGCGTTCAAGTGTGCTATTGGTCGTGTATACTTGTTGGTATGGTGCTGAGGTTGGCTCGTGATTAGGTGGTTTGCCTTCGGAGCATCTCTAGCTTTCACTTGATCATCGGTAAACACAAGTAAATGTGGTGCTATGGTCCACATGCTTCAGCTTTGTTGTTTGAATTGCCTCAACTAAATTTCAGTACCTCACACTACCTATATAATCTGAAATTTGAAGTACTACTTTACTTTACTTTGAAGTTTGCTATCTCATATATTCTAGTATTACTATTGAATTATGAAGTATGTGCACACATTGCAGGATTTGCATTTGCACTTTTCTGTTGACATTTGTGTTTAGGCACTCAATTTCAGTGAAGCAGACACGATAGAAGAAGCCTAGCTTCATGGCAATCTGGTTTTCAGTTCGTAAATTCTTAAACAAATCTCTACTGGTAGAAGCCAGAGACAGAGGGACGATGGCATTATTTCAGCTTTATTTTCATTTTTCCAGCAGTGCAGTCAGTTCGAAATGGAATAAGACTGAAAGTAACCTTGTGTATAAAGAGCGAAAATGCTAGAGACTCGAGACTGGACACAAATGAAGTCATGGTACAACAAGGAAAAAGGTACATAAACAACAAAAAAATCACTCCCCTTCTTTTCCTCTCTTCTTTTCTTTCGTTTCTCTTTCTCTTTCTTTTTCTTTTATTTTCTTTCTGATTTATCTTTTTCTTCTTTTCTTTTACTTTGCACAACTAGAACAAATCTGAATCTTGACAAATCAGATTTCAGAAAAGCAATTTACAATGTGTTTCTCTTTCTTTTCATGGAGCAACAACTAAAAATAGCAACGTAGATTTTTCTGTGTGCCCAAATCAGATTTTGCCGGTGTTAAACAAAATAGCAGGGATATGTATGGTGCAGCGAAGATGCATATGGTAGTAATGATTGCAATGGAGATATATATGGTGTAGTGGAGATGTATATGGTAGTGGTGATGGCAGCGGAGATTATATGATGGATAGTGACTAAAACGAGACAAGAACTCGAAACTCTAAAAGTCTAACCCTGAGACCAATGACTCGACTCAACCGATGTAAACCAAACTCAACAAGCCTTAACTAAACAATTAGTAAAAGGCTCAAAGGGTCTATAGGATTATGGAAAAATAAAAGTACTATTTTTTGGCTTTTTGGACTATATGAAAAAATAGCAAACTAAATTCTCTCACTGATCAAACCTTGCTCTGAATACCACTGATATGAGTTAGGTTTACATCAGTCCATTCGAAAATGTAGTTTTGACGACATGCATATTCGAGATGAATCACCAATAATGTATAACGTCCTCATGCATGTTTTGTTTCTAGACATTTTAGGTGTTTACTAATAAGGTAGCTAGGTGATGTTTTGAGCAGCAAAGCAATCCGTCCGAACGTCATATCGAGTTGATTCATCAGCAACGGTTGAGAAAATAAATGCAGCGAAAAGAACAACAAACAAGAGTGTGATCACGCACCACAGACATTCAGGGTAATTGATGAGACGGTCGACCAACTGAAAGACATCTTCTTTAATATCCATTTATATGTCTAGCTAGTCCCGTTGTCTGCTCGGGCGTCGATGCCTATATATAGTCCCACCTGAAACATGCAACATTGTAACCATTCAGGCTGTTTGGCTAATAGTTTCTACGGCTGATAAGCCGGCTGATGTTGTTTTTTTTTCTCCCAACGAATGCATTCAATGATCAACAAAATCAAATAATATTTATATTATATATATAGATGTATAGATATAAAAATACTATTGGAAAGAACATTATTTATATGTACTCCCCTAGTTATGATGATGTTTTTATTACTTATTTTTTGCATAAGTTATGTAAATAAATTACTAGTGCTATATTATATGTTGGACAGAGAATTTTTTTTCCCCTAGCTGTGGTATGGTTTGGAACTGCTTTTGTTAATTTCTACTCCCTTGTTGAGTCACAAATAAGTGATGATTTAGATATTGACATGGTCTTCAAAACATAATTTTGGTTACTACTTTTTCAAATAAATTTTATTAAAACATAGCAAATATATACTTTTTACAAATCTATATTTTAAAGCTAATCCAATAATGCTATAATTTTCAAATATCAAAAACGTGCAGAATCGCTCACTCATCTGTGAATAGAGGAAGAATAACACTAGTTAAAGAAACGGTCATCTCATCTCTGGAATATATTTTTGTCATGAAAACATTTGCAAGTTTGAGATGCCAATTGTTCCGATAACTAAAATAATGTTTGAGACAACACTTATATGTTATATCACACAGTTTGGAACCGTGTAGGACATTTTGTTTCTCTATGTGTACTGTCTGATATGTTTGGTTCCAGAGTTAGAAAAAAACCTAAAGCAGGAAAATTGTGCTCAAGAAAAAACTAAATTTTGAAGCACCAACTATACCCACAAAAGGGCCTGTCCCATTTTTTCTGAACCACAAGGGTTCGGTTTCAGATGCAGAAAAGATTTTAAAAAATAGGTTGTTGTGCCTGACAACTCCATAAGATGTTTCATTGTTTAAAGCTATGTTTTCAACTTAACATATATCAGACCTCCATAGTTGAAGCTATATAAGGAGATGAGAGGGAAATAAGGGGAAAAAACTAAAAGATGAAAAAGAATATAAAGTAATTAGTAACTAAAGCTTATCACAACTGTAGAGAAAAGATAAGAAAAATATTTGTATAAGAATTGTTTTAAGCATACAAAGATCATGCATGCCACTATGTAGACCATATATACTCCGTCCGTCCTAAGAAGACGGCACATATTGTTTTCTAAGAAGTCAATTATAAGTATGATTAATTTTATAAACAATAGTATCAACATTTATGTTTCTAAATAGGTGAACTGTGAAACATATTACATGACTAATCTAATGATATTTATTTTCTATCATAAATGTTAGTAATTTATATAGATTTGGCCAAATTTGAAATTTGTTGACTTCTTAGAAACCAAGATTTGCACTTTTTTGGGGCGAGGGAGTACATGGAAGCATGGATAGCGACGACCATAATAATTCCCGGTGTTTTGGAATCATGTAAACATTTCTTAGAAACAGATTTGGTGTAGTGCTCAAAAGGAACCACCAATAATTCCCAATGAGAAGCATGGATAGCAACGACCATAATAATTCCCGAATTTTTTTTGATCCATTGTTTTTTAAAAGAAAAGATTATGCAATTGTTTCTGCCCTTTCTGACTGCACATAGCTAGCTAAGTTTTTAAAAGGTTCTCAGCTAATGAGCTAACAAAATATAAAGGAAAACAGGACACAAACAAATTTAAAGATTTACACATAGCAATGAGAATATCAAGGATGGTAAGTTATAATTGTGTTGATCATATTTCAGAATTCATATAGAAATATAAATTTGCATTCGTAGAAGCCGTGGGTCTATTTAATTGTTTAGCACATTATGAAGTTGTGAGCTATTCACACGTGGTGAAATTAAATAAAAAAACAGAAAGCCAAACCTGAAATCCGTAGCTAAACAGGCCACACACTGCAAGCCACAAAACTCCCCATAATTTCTGGAAATCAAAGATCCTTGAGGCACACGGGTGGGCCTAATCTGCAAAAAAAATAAAACAAAATTTCAGTCAACGCAAATGGGAGTTAGCATAAGAAATCAAATTCTCCCGTTGCGTCAGAATGAGGTTCACTATCACTAATGAGAATACCAAGGATGCTAAATTATAGAATATAGTTCAGAATTCTATTTAATTGTTTAGATTATGAAGTTGCGAGCTATGCATACCTGGTAAAATTAAATAAAAAAAGAGAAAGCCATATGATAAATCCGTAGCTAAACAGGCCAGGCACATCAAGCCACAAAGCTCCCCATAATTTCTGGAAATCAAAGATCCTTGAGGCACACGGGTGGGCCTAATCCGCAAAGAAGACAAAACAAAAATTCAGTCAATGCAATGGAGTTAGCATAGGAAATCGAATTCTCCCGTTGCATCGGTCATTCATTCTCAATGAGGTTCACGCCGATGTGTTATCACTAATAATCCAAGTACCAACAACACTAGCTATAGAGACAATACTGTATGCTATGATAATTTAACACTAATAGTTTTATTGAAACTATACCTGGTTTCTGACGAGCCAGTATTCTGCACTTTCAGTTTAGGAGACTGCCAATATTATGATGCGAGATGTGAAATGTCATAGCGTTGAGAAAGCTCGACATGCATGCCAACAGGCGTGAGTGTACACAGGAACTATATATATATACAACCAAATTTTGGATGCTTTTCTTTATCATACAGCTGTGGATGCATGGACGTACAAGTAAGGAATGATGCTGTATTGTCTTTTGAGAAAGCTCGCGACATGCATGCACGCCATGTTATGATGCGATGATGCAGACCACAAGCAAAGGAAGAGAGGAGAGGACACTGCTTTTCACCTCATCATCAGTCAGGCTCTAAAGGGAATGCATGGTAAAGAAACGCTCAAACAAAGACCGTGTACGAAGTTGAATGATCAGGTATGTAAAACGACATGGATGAAAGCAAAGTTGATTAAGGGACCTTAAAGGGCGCGATGGGCCAGATGCTGGGCAAGGGCTGAACGACAGACCGGAGCGCAAGCTAAGGGAAGGACGAAGGACAACAATTGATTTCACTCTGTAACCCAATCAAAAACGCGCCGGTGGGCGTGATCGCAAAAAAACTCTGTAACCCAATCCCTCCATAAATAACAGTACAGCACAGAGAAGGAACAGAGGAGAAAAAACTACAGTGTGAACCTATATAATACCAAGAAAAAGGACATAGGAATATCAGTCAGTCATTATTTATATATGGTTGCTTGATTCCTTCTCTGTGCTCATCACAAAGACAAGAACTCGCAGCGACTGCTGTGGGTTCCCAAGCATCGCAGCTACCCTCTGCTTCAGGCACGCTGGCTCGGCTTTTG
Source organism: Elymus sibiricus (assembly GCA_039707655.1). Classification (NCBI taxonomy): domain Eukaryota; kingdom Viridiplantae; phylum Streptophyta; class Magnoliopsida; order Poales; family Poaceae; genus Elymus; species Elymus sibiricus. The sequence continues at coordinate 3,391,666 of CM077674.1, read as the reverse complement.
GCACCTTGTCATCACGATGAAAAGAGCCGCTACCTCCGCCGATTGTCGCGGCTGCGTGGGTTCTCGTGCATATTTTGTTTGGACAGAACATTACAGGAAATTCCTTCCCCCGGGTCCAAGACCAACTAGTTTCTTTACGACGTGGGTGGACGAGGTGAAGGACGAGGCAGGAAGGCAAGGCAAGGCGGATGGTGAGTGGTGACCTAGCTCCTCCTAGCTAGCTGCTGGGCATCAATTGCTTTCATTGTGTAAACCAAATCCCTGCACACGAAAAAAGTGTGAAGTTATATTTTTTTTTATTTTTTTTAGAAAAGGAGGATTACCCCCCGGCCTCTGCATCTGGGCGATGCATGCAGCCATTTTATTAATTATTCACAAAGATCTTATAAAGTAGTACATCAGGTAGTCTGAAGCCACCATCTTAGCAACAACTGTCGCTACTCCTATCCACTTGATGAAGGGATGCCGATAGTCCGAGCCTAATACCAAACAGACATCGCACCAAAGCCTAACATCTAAATCCGGAGGACCCAACCGAGCCACATACTAGGTTTGGGGTACAAACCGGTCCAACGCACACTATGTGTCGTCGCCGCCGTCTTCCACCAATCCATCTTCAGAGCAGAAACTAACGCACCGACCTTGCCAGGCCTCTCTGCCATCGACGCCACCATGACGCCAGACAGCGTCCTCCTCCTGCGCGAGTCCATCTCCGCGCATCGGACGTCGAGTCTCCACCGCGCCACACCGCCGAGATCCGCCACCATCAATGAGTAAGATGAAGCACCGCTCCACCAAAGAAGCCGTCCACTGGTCCCTCGAGCCCGTGTACACCTCCAAGAATGACGCCCCCAAGGGGGAAACGACACCAGAGCGCCGCCGTCATCCGATCTACTGATCTAGGGTTTCCCCCAGAGGTAGCGGATAGAGGTCTGGAGCTTCTCCACGGCGATACCTTCAAGAAGGTAACGACACAAAAGAGTGCCGCCATCGCCGGTCTTGGCAACAAGACGAGAACGAGGTTTTCACCTGGATCCGCTCGACGAACATCCATCTCGCATCGTGAGCACGGACCACCACCGATCTCCGCCGCCGCGGAGCGAGCAAGCCACTTTGGCCAGATCAGATCTTACCGGAGGGCCAACCACGCCCGCAGCTGACCAGTCCACCAAAGCCCTCCACGCCGCCGCCGATCCGAGGTGCCGCAGCGCCGCGGCCAGGTGCAGCAGCTCCACCACTAGTCGCCGCCGCTCGCAGCCCGGAGCGAGCCACCACCGCGGAGGCTCGGATCCGGGGGCGCACTTCCGCTCGTCCGGGTGCCCCGCGCCACCCTCGCGCGCGAGAAGGAGAGGCTCCTCCGCCACCGCCGTCAGCCGCCCAGGCTTAGCCCAGTGGCTTCTTCCAGCGGCGGCGGAGGGGAGGGATGGGAGGGGGAGTGACCGGCGGCTAAGGTTGGGGCCCCTCGGCCGCCCGCGCGGGGGGCGACGAAGGGGAGAGGAAGGGAGGAAGCAGCGGGCAGCGGCGCTGCTGTGTGGCGGCGGCGGCCTGCCTCAAATCTGTTATTAGTTAAACAGTTTGGATTGATCTGTCTTGTGTATAGGAAACCTTAGTCAATTGAGAAATAGTTGGGAAATCTTAGTCAATTGCTAGTTTGCTACATATACCGCTCTCTCCATCTGCTCTCTCTCCCTCTGCTCATCACAAAGACAAGAACTCAAGCGATGGCAGGTACCTTCTGTGCGCTCCAACGGCCACCACATCAGCATCTCCCTCCATTGTCAAGCGCGCTGGGCCCGGTGCACTGCCACGCTGCCTCTGCTTTCAGCACGTTGTCATCATGAACGAACGATGAAAAGAGGCACCACCTCCGCCTACTGCTTCGTCCGTTCGCGCGCATGTTGTTTGCACAGCAGAATACAGGAAATCCATGCCCGCATGACCGAGACCGACAACGGACCCAGATCCGTGGGTGGCAGAGGATCGGAGACTGGTCTCATGGGAGCCTCAAGCCATCGTACTATATGAGGGTGTTTGGTTCATTTCCTATACAAGTCTGGCTAGCAAAACTAAGCTAGGCTAGCCCAGGCCTGCCCCTAGCAAGCCAAGATCCGTTTGTTTGGTTGCCTGCGCTGCTGAGCCTGGCTAGGATGCGTTCGTGTTTGGTTGGTTTGCTTGGTTTGCATACAGTCACATCTTCTTTGAGCTGGTGACTTCACCCCCGTTTGAGGCATTTTGTAGAACACTTGGTGGGCATCACGGACGAGCAACGTGGACGAGCATTACGGTGGCACCATGGACGAGCACCACTGCGACACAGCAAGACGAGCACCAAGGCGGCACGGCAGGGCGGCAATAGCAGGGCGAGCACGGCCGGGGCCGCAGCAAAGGACGAAGTAGTGGTGGGCATGCATGACGAGCGTGAGCAGCAAGGCCTGCGCGTGTATGCGGCGGTGGTGGCTGGGAAAGAGAAGCAGCGAGAGCAGCAAGGCGAGCCTGCGGCAGCAACCAAATTGAGCATGGCATCCTCGTGAGCACGGGTCAACACCACCTCGCTCCGGGCACCAAATCGAGCACCAGCACCACCATGCCCGTCGAGCAACCATGGTCCGCTCCGCGCCATGCCCATCGAGCAACCATGGTCCGCTCCGCTCCGGGCATCAAATCGAGCACCACCAAATCGTGCACGGACCAAATCAAGCACCACCAAATCGAGCACGGACCAAATCTAGCATGGCGTCGTCGCTGCGCTCCGCCATGGTTCGCTCCGCGCCGGTCCGCGCGGATGTCAGGGCTCCTCCAGGCACCACCATGCCCGTCGTGCGGGCGGTGCAGGTGCCGGTGGCGTCGCGGATCGACAGCCACGGGGGCGAGGCCGCCAACATTGAGCCCCGGCGCCGCAGCCGCGACGGGCTGTTTGACCGCGTCGAGGAGAGCTACACCGACCAGCGAGCCCTAGACCGCGACCTTGCTCGGCGGCGCCCTGCGAGGCCCCGCTCCTGTGAGGCCGTGAGCTGCGGCGGGGAGTGCCAGCGGGGGAGAAGAAGCAGCACCGGCGGGGCAGAAGGAGGAGCACCGAGCGGTGAGAGCAACCAAGCTCGAGGCTGGCTCCAGGAGAATGGCCAATTGGGCCGTTCGATCCTGGCCAGGCCACAAGCGTATGGCTTGCCCATTCTAGCCTGCCTCCAACCAGTGGCCATTCAACCAAACAGCCAATTTTTGGTCCATTCTAGTCTGTTTGCAAAAAGTGAAGCAACCAAACACACCCTATGTATCCCTCGCTCGGTGTTGAGCTGCTCCGAGGCAGAGGCACATGAACGCCGCCACAAGCACAGGTTCAAGACAACTCTGTTTTCTCAACTACGGGCAGCACTGATCAAATCTAGATTCAGTGGCAGTCATTCTTCAGCAACGGATATTTTGAAATCTTTAGAAAACTCGTCCTGAAGGAAAGCAATAAAGCACAACCCTGCCAGAAACTGAACGGCGACCTTTTTCTGTTAACTTATGTAACAGGTATTGCTTCAGGTTCAGGCCAGGAATCCTGTTGCTGTAGCCTCCATGAATGTGCTCAGGATGTTAAGTAATTTGAGCTTGGTCACTGGTTGCCTTTGCCTATAAGAGTATTCGACCGTAATGCGGAGACTCCCCTAGGCTCTGTGTTAAGAACGCGCCATGCTTTGACTGGTTAGCTGTGTTAAAAAATCCTGTTCATATGTTTCCTTCATATTTAGGCTCTGTCCCAAAAATTACATGGGTGCATCGTGGCTGCAACCTGTCCGTTGTTTAGATAACAACTAGCAAGGTCACTATATTCTTGATTCTATAGAACGCTGAATAAAACTCTCTGTTCTCAACTATAACTGATACCTACCAGGATCAAAAGAAAAGCCCCACCATCTGGCCACACTGGAGTTCCCAGACAATCAAACAGTGACGCAAATGAGAAAATAACATTAAGCGCCACGGGAGTAACCAATAAGCCCAGAACATATAAAAATACAAAAACAGAGTACATTAACCCTTCCAAATTACAAACAGTACAAGTTTGTTCTCAGCATACGAGTTCATAACTTCATACACACAAAGCTTGGTTTCATGGCAACCGGAAATCAACAATTATTAAAACACATACATATTAAACACAAACAGATTGAGCAAACCAGCACAATGGCGACATGTCCCTTGGCAAACATTATTAGACGAAAAATAACACACTCGGTCACAACAACAGGATAGAACTCACTGAGATGGATAAAGTGTTTGCTCTAGATCTGAAACCAAACTGATCACCTGAGGTAGCTTTCAATGATATGTTTCTTGCGTGACACAAACACCGGTGGAGCCACATGCAAGTAGTAGTCACTCTGCTCTGGTAGCTTCAACTGCAGCCTGCCCCACCACTCACGCTCTCCACTGACTTCCACCTTTGACTTCGGATATTCCTTCTTGAGGAGAGGGAGACGGTGAAAGGATCGACAGCCTCGGACAAAGAGCTTCTCCCACATTGGCATTCCAAACCGAAACGTGACATCTTCGTGGAAGTGCTGCAGTTGTGGCAGCTCCTGGAGGTAGATCCTTTTGATATTTGGGACTGGATAAGGTGCTACCTCAGTACCATAGTCTGGTTGTTTGTAGAAAATTGTCTTGAGGTTATAGCAGAAGAGGATGACCAGAGTCTCCAGTGCAGGTAATGATAAATTACATGGGAACATTTTCTCCAGCCGTGGGCACTGCTCCAGGTGAATGTGCTTTAGTAGCTTCAGAGTGAGCAACATAGAATATGATAGGTTACTAGGCTCCACCACACATAGTAGGTTATTTAGATCGAAGACCTGCAGTATCTGTAAGTATGGTAAAGCCTCTGAGCCATATGACCGCATCAAAAATACTACTTTCATTTGGTGGCAGCGCTGGAGCTGGCATTCTTCTAGCTCATCGAGACTATAACTAAGGTCTGTAAGGCATCTAACAAAAGTATCATATGTGATGAATATTGAATTTGTGACTGCGAGAATATGTCTTAAGCCATTTGGGTACTGATTCCCTGCTGATATCCCAACATGACGTTGCATTGGCTCAACTTTCATCATGGGCATAATGCTAGATGCCTCCAAATGCGGCACGAGTATTGCTTGCATTTGTCCAAGTTGAGAAAATAGGGGCTGTATTACCATTGTAAACATAATACCTATGTGACATGTAAAGCCAAGATGCCAGGGTGGAACCAATCTGATTGTGTTGCAGTAGTATTAGTGCTGACAAGTTTTGCCTGAAAGCCTGGCAGGTCCCTTAGTAATGGGATGAGACAGCAGCCTATTCCATTACAAGGCCCTCGAGTCGGTGCCTTCTTGCCGGCGCATCTACTCATACAAGAGCCAACCATGTCTCCTGTACCATACTCAAACAAGGTGACGTCGAAATCACAACCAGCTATGTACAAAGCATTATTACTAGCGATAGTAATACCTTTAGTAGGGGCCTCCCATGACATGTTGTAGGTATCTGTACCTGGTCTAATTGTATGGTTGAAGATTATACGGGTATAAGCAATGTCGTAGTACACGGAAGTGACCTGGATATTGCTGCTGCCTAAAAAGAGCTTGGGATGCTTGGTGGAGTGGTCGCAGGTGAGATCGAAGCCTTGGCGGAAGCAGCCGGACCCTACACCGAAGGGATAGGAGATGTCGACATGCCCGCAACTTGGCATGCAGTGAGCCAAGGAGTCAATAGAAGGGATCTGCAAGAGCCCTCCGGCGGCTCTAGAGACTTCTGGTGCAGCTGCCGAGAACATCGGCACAAAACACATGGCGATGAGTATTGCGCTCATCATTGCACTGCGCCAGTAAGCTGGTCTGTCTGGTGTTGCTGTTGGGGTTTGGCATTTGGCTAGGTGCAATCTGTAGACTGTATAAAGGCAACCCAGCTACGAGTCAGTCAACTATAGTGTCAATCAAAAATGTAAATGTAGCTTTGATGTAATATAATCGCAATATCCTCCTAACCTGCTTCACATAGATTTTTTTTCTCTACCTATTTAATTGAACTAGTAGCTGCGGTGTGCAACTAACGTCGCGCCGCCTGGTTCTGACTGTGCGTGCTGTCAGGCTGCCGTGTATTGCGGTTACGGGGGTGATTTGGAAGTAGTAAATCAATAAGGTGATTATTCAGTGGTTGGAAAGTTGATATAACAGCGCATCTGAGGTCATGAGGGTGTTGCAATTGTTGTGGTAATAATATTTTGGTCCGTCTTCAGCAGTCAGCACAGCGCTCAAAATCTCCCGCCACCTTGATGCCATCTGTCAGCAAAGCAAAGGCTGTTACAATGCATCAGTCAGCAAAGACTTGGTCGTTTCAAAGAGTTGGTACGACCTTAAGTCAGCCAGTGTAATGGTCTAGTCTCTGATGCCTTATAGTAGTAATTAACATTACATATATTGGGTCATACAGGTCCCTGATGCATGCCGATGGGCATGTTGCAAGGGAGGGAGGCCGGCAGAGTCCGGGATAAAATAACGCATGGCCGGTCCTGATGGGCATGTTGCACTTGATATACGTACGTACGACTCCGGCCTGCAGCTTGCTTGCGACGGGTTTGAGTTTACTATCCCAACATATGTGTGCCATTGTTAATTCGAAGAACGTCGATCATCGCTGATCTTCATCTTGATCTTGATTATGGATTCCTCATTGCCAACGCCGGCCGGACCTAGTACCATCTCGCTACCTGGCCAGGTATATGTGGGCAAAAAATGCACTTCACAATCCCTATTTTCATAGACCATACTTTTAACATCCTGCCATTGCGTAGGGTGGCTAACGAGAAGACTCCAACGTGGCTCCAGACTTGCACCAAGTGAGCACAATGGAGAAATAGGTGGTGGCCAGTTTCCACGAACCCGCAGCGCTCACAAAGAACCGATGGCGATCAGCTCTTGTGGAAGAGGACTGCCCTAGTGTTGTGCTTGCCACTGACGGCAAGCAGAAAGGTCTTCAGCTTCAAGGGGAGCCGCGAAGATGTATACTATTTTTTTTAACTCTCGAAGATGTATACAGTGATATTGCAAACCTTATTTACATGGGGGGCACCTGTTTCTCCCCGCCAGTTCAAGAAAGGTGAGCTGAACACCTTAACTGATACCCCCTCCGTATCAAAATATAAGTGTTTTTTGATACTCCTTTTATATCAAAAAAAGTATTATTCTGATACAAGGGCGTAGTTCCGAGGATTGGTAAACCGAAAAAATGGCACTCCACTGGAAGATGCTCCTTCAGATCAGTAACTATGTCACATGTCACTTAAAAATAGGAAAGAATCATTGGGTTGAGCTCAAAATTATATATATTTTTTCTTTTCTTCCAAATGCATTAGAGGTCACAAACTCACAATTAGCAAACCGAAACAAATTAACATGGATTGCGAAAAACCAAAATTACCTCGAAAAGTTAGTTTAGTTCACAGCATCTTCATCTCAGGCACTAGAATCATTTGTAAAAACAAAAGTATTTCAAGAAAAAAATACAATGGAGCTCTAAACTTACATCTAACCAATTAAAAAAGAAGGTTAGAATGCCTCCAGAATGAGTGTTACGGTATATGGCTGAACAAAGATCATACAAGGCAGAGATTAAAAAATGTTTTATATATCATAATTCAAATAAGGTTGCCATCTCTTGTCCCTCAAGTCATGTGGATGTGTGCCTCGAATCGAATTTCAGCAGCTGGCGCCAGGGGGCTCAAACCTTAATCCTCTGCCGCGACGCCTACTAAATTTGAAATTTGGATGGGCCTCGTAGGGACTGTAGATGATATGACTTGCCATGTCTTCGTGTGGAGTTTATGAGGACGGCTAGAGATGAGCATAGCAAGGTCATGCCGAGGACACTCATTTTTTTTTTCTTTTTTTCGAAAAGGGGGGGCTCCCCGGCCTCTGCATCAGAATGATGCATACGGCCATCTAATTAACCAAATAACAAAAAGTGCCAACAAGGTTCCACAGTCTCCAGCTAAAAGAAAAAGAAAAGAAAAATGCAGCTCACACAGAGCGACCAACGGCTAGACACAATCTAGCCAGGAAAAGGTGCCACAACCGGCTGGCTACAAATAGATAGGGAAACTAATTGCCTATCCTATTACATGACCGCCATCCAAACCGGTTGAAGATATCCCGAGCTACCATCTCCCAACGGATAGATCCAGTAACCAAATGCTCCCTGGCCTCCATCGGAGTGAGTAGCGACCACGAACGGATCAGTGCCGTAGCTCGGAAGATAACCTGCAAGAAATGAAACCGTGATGTTCTGTTAAAAACCAAATCATTTCTGCAATTCCAGATAGTCCATAGCAAAGCGCAAACTCCAACCCGAATATGTCTTGCTAAGTCAGGCTCAACCCCATTAAGCCATGTCCCAAATAATGCATTGACCGAAGTCGGTGGAGTAATATTAAAAGCAATATGGACCGTCCGCCAAAGAACTTTGGCCAACGGGCAATCAAAGAATAAATGCTTAATCGACTCATCCCGATCACAGAAACTACACCTAGTAGGTCCTGTCCAATTACGCTTAATCAAGTTGTCCTTTGTTAAAATAACTTGTTTATGGACAAACCACATAAACACTTTAATTTTTAAAGGAACTTTGACATCCCAAACATACTTGGAAGTTGGAATAGCATTCGAATTAATAACATCAATATACATTGATTTAACTGTAAAAACTCCAGAACTAGTCAACTTCCAGCGTAATACATCGGGTTGGTGAGAAAGTTGAACCTCCATCAGTCTCCTAACTAGATGGAGCCATTCTTCCCAACGATTGCCCGCTAGCGACCGTCTAAACTGAATATTAAGGGGGACAGATTGAAATACCGTTGCCACGAACACCTCACGTCGTTGAGCAATCCGATATAAAGACGGATATTGAATGGCTAAAGGTGAGTCTCCAAGCCAAGTATCCTCCCAGAAACGTGTACTTGTACCATTTCCAATAACAAATCTTGTCCTATTGAACATAGATTGTTTGACTTTCATTAGTCCTTTCCAGAAAGGCGAATCAGTCGGCCTGACTGCGACCTGGGACAGTGTTTTAGTCTGGAGGTACTTGTTGCGGAGGATCTGCGCCCACATGGCCTCAGTCCCGGAAGAAAGCTTCCACAACCACTTACTAAGAAGGCATCTGTTCTTAACTTCAAGATTTTCAATACCAAGGCCCCCTTGGTCTTTCGGTCTACAGATGATGTCCCATTTAGCAAGCCGGTATTTTCTTTTAAGTTCATCACCCTGCCAAAAGAAACGCGACCGATAGAAGTCCAGTCGTTTCCTAACACCAACTGGGACCTCAAAGAACGATAAGAGAAACATAGGCATACTCGTGAGCACCGAATTAATCAATATCAAACGGCCTCCATATGACATGAGCTTACCCTTCCAACAGCTCAGTTTTTTCTCAAATCGATCCTCGATACACTTCCATTCTCTGTTTGTTAGCTTACGATGGTGAATCGGAATACCAAGGTAAGAGAAGGGTAAACTCCCCAACTCGCACCCAAACAATTGCCTATAAGACTCCTGGTCGTCTTTGGCTCTACCAAAGCAGAACAACTCGCTCTTATGAAAGTTAATCTTTAACCCGGTCAATTGTTCAAAAAGGCATAACACTAGCTTCATATTTCTCGCCTTGGCCAAATCATGCTCCATAAAGATGATTGTATCATCGGCGTATTGAAGGATGGATACACCTCCATCAACGAGATGAGGTACCAAACCACCCACTTGACCATTCTCCTTAGCCCTTCCTATCAAAATTGCTAACATATCCACCACAATGTTAAACAGGATAGGGGACATCGGATCTCCTTGTCTGAGGCCTTTATGTGTCTGGAAATAATGACCTATATCGTCATTCACTTTAATTCCCACACTCCCTTTGTGCGTAAAGGATTCGACCTGTCGGCGCCAGGACGACATAGGCCGAGGACACTCATGGCTATACTGAATTATTTGGCGGTCTAGACCATGTGTTGTTGCTTTAATATATGTGGAAGCCAAGGGATGAGAGATGCTATACCTATGTGGTTCTGTACTGGACGTGTATTCAGAGGGATGAACCTCAAGTGTCGTCGTCCATGCAGGTCCGCATCTTTTGGATCATCTTGGCAGCACGCCGACAGGTTCGTATGTATCTTCACCACTTATTTTAGTATGCAGATTACTATTGGATAGACACACAGTGCTTGAATGCAGCCATTTTTTCGTGGCCCTGCTTTGAGTAAATAGTACATTTTCTTATCTTGGCATCTTGCCACCAAGTGGCAGTGGCCATGGGGTGCTGTTAGACTTAGAGTAAGAATCAATAACATACCACATTTTTTTGTTTGAAAACTGAAAAATAATAGTCTTAGAATTAACAGCCTACGACGTGGGCAACATGGCCACGAGGGATGTAACGATTCAGGGCTTTGCTGGTACATAGCTCGACTGTGTATGCACCTCTCTCTCTTTTTGTTAGTTTTTAAAGTCACATTTATTTAAAAAAATAACTGAATATTTATTATTTTTTAAAGTATTTTGTAGAATTTCATGATATTTTTAAAAGTTTTCATGAGAATTTAAAAAAATTGTTCGTAAAATTTTTTGAAAAGCATTCATAAATTGAAAAGTGTCCACACCTGGCAAAAATATGAGCGTGACTTTACAAAATGTTGACGATTTTAAAAGGTGTTAAAAAAATTCGTGGATTTCAAAATATATTCATGAATTTTATATTTTTTTTAAGGATAATTAAAAATATTCTTTTTTTGTGAAACAATAAAAACACTTTGTGAATTTAAGAAATGTTTGCAAATGTAAAACAATGTTCAAGCTTTTTAAAAAAATCATGAATTCCAAAAAAAGTATTCACCCCGTATTTAGAAAAATGCTCATGTAATTTATGAAAAGAAAAACCAAAAAAGTAGAAAAAACAAAAGGATAAATTGAAAAGGGAAACAAATAAAATCAGATAATTTCCTTGGATAAAAAGAACTTCTGAAACTCATTACAATTTCAGGACCATAGTGGAAGCCTGTGGTACCGAAAACGTTCTCTGCTACAGTCAAAGGTTTCAATTCTTCAGTTTTGTCAGTTCAGGTCCACACACGAACCTGAACCACATGAGCTGGGTTGCGGAAAACAGAACCGGCTAGAAAAGAAAGAAACATGCATGATGAGCACTCCCCAAATGTCAATTTAGGTAATACTTTGTTCACAGTAATACTTTGTTGAAGCTCCTTTTGGAGCCGAAAGACAGCGCAGATGACATGCTGCAGATTTTTTCTTATTGGAGTCAGCTAAAACTCTTACCAACATAAATGTGTGGCGAAAGCTGCAGTGGCGCGTGCTGAAGCAGAGTAAGAGCAGAGTTTAGGTGAGAATTAGACCGCGTGGAGAAGAAGTTTGAAGAGCTCTACTTCCAGACTGCGTGAACCGGGTGTTGAAGATCTACAGGATGACGGTGCTGATTGATGAGAAGCTTGGGAAGAAGACGTTCAAGCTGATCGATGAGACCATGAGACGCCTCATGGAGGGAACCTAATCATGTTGTTGTGGAAAACACAACAGGTAATCTCCATCATCAGACCTATTCCTAACTGTCTACGTTTGTTTTATGTATCAACAGATTAACATTATTCCGGTGTTCATACTGTTCAGTTTACGAAACGACACCTTAAAGGAACTTTTGTAGGGAGATAATTCAAAATAAAAAACCATTGTTGGTTCTGCAGTGTCTGAAGCTCATTGTGATAACTCTTTTTTTTTTTTTTTTGCGGGACATTGTGATAACTCTTTGATCAAACTTGGCACCTTAATGATTGTTTGTTCTTAAATCCAACTGATGGTCCTGATATTATGACATGATTTAACTTGACGTGGGCAGTATGTGGGAGCAATTAACTTGCTGGACTCTAATGGGCTGGGCGGCTCCGCTTGAAGATTGGTGGTTGAGGAAATGAAACAAAAGGGCCTCTTTTTTTATAGCTTGCTGGTCCTAAATCCTAATGTTTTGGAAGATTTGGAAGAAATCTGTTTTTACAGTAGGGATTCCAGCAATGTGCACCTCCCAAGAGCAAGAGCTCCTCAGAAGCTCCCATTTGTGTTGAATAACACAATCATCGAGGTATCCAAGAGACGACCACACACTTGTCAAGAAAGCTGCAGCGGCGCGAGCCGAAGCAGAGTAAAAGCAGTGTTCAGCTGAGAGTTAGACCATGTGGAGACTAAGTTTGAAGAGCTATACTTGCAGACAACGTGGACCGGGTGTTGAAGAACTACAGGACGACGGCGCTGATCGGTGAGAAGCTCTGGAGAGAGCATAAGAGACCATGCCATCCCATGGCGATTCCTACGGCGAGCTGAAGACCAGCTAACTACCTAAATGAATGCTAACTGAAACTGAACCCGTACGTGTACAAACACACGCTGACGGTCAGTGTTATTCAGAGAGCTGTAACCTGAAAACTGAAACTTGTGTGTGTGTGTGCAGATTATCCAACAAATCACCCCCTAATCTGCTACACACTGAACTACCCCTAGCTTGTGCCGTAGCTCAATGTACCGGCTCCTTCCAAGGGACTTGGTGAGGACATCTGCAACTTGGTCTCCGGTTCTGACATGGACGACATCCACTCGCCCCAGCTCAACACACTCTCTGATATAGTGATACCTGAGATCAATGTGTTTGCTTCTTTCATGATGCACCGGATTTTTGCTTAGCTCAATTGCAGACTTGTTATCAATATGCAGCTTGACTTTCTGAACTTCTGCTCCCAGCATTTCAGCAAGCAATCTGCTCAACCAGACAGCCTGACTTGCTGCCATTGCTGCTGCTATGCACTCGGCCTCGCAAGATGATTTCGCCACCACCTTCTGTTTCTGTGAGGACCAAGTAATAGCCCCTGATCCAAGGAAGAAAACGAGACCAGTAGTGCTTTTCCTGTCATCTAGATCTCCTGCGTGATCACTGTCACTGAAACCAGTGAGGACAGTTTCCCCCTCTGCTCTGTAGACACACCCAAGATTCAGAGTGCCTTTGATGTACCTCAGAACTTGTTTGATTGCAATCCAATGATCCTTCCCTGGTGCTTCCATGAATCGGCTCAGAACCCCCACAGCATATGCAATATCTGGTCGAGTGTTCACCAAATACCGCATGCTCCCAATCAGGCTGCGATATCTCGTTGCATCCACTGCTGCTCCCCTGTTCTTCGTCAGTTTCAGACGATTTTCCAGTGGTGTGTGACTGGGGTTGCACTGATCCATCCCAGCATCTTCGAGAATCTTGTTAGCATAAGTGGACTGGCAGACTGTGATTCCACCCTCTTACTGTTTCACTTCAATTCCCAGGTAGTAGGTGAGGAGACCAAGATCGCTCATCTGGAACAAGTCCTGCATCTGCTGCTTGAACTGTTTAATGGCGTCGTCAGAGGTACCGGAGATGATCAGATCGTCAACATACACCCCAACCAGCAGATAGTCATCTTCTTTCCCTCGCTTGTACAGAGCATGATCCAGCTGACACCGCTTAAATTTAGTTAGTGCTTAGATTTTTATGCACATGTCCAAACAGGGAACCCAGATTTGGTGATGGCGTTAGTGGGCAACAAGGTCGATTTAGAAAACAAGAGGAAGGTTGGCACACAGGTACACACATTTTGCAGACAAAAATTTCAGAACCCCAGTGCTCCATCTTTCAGTCAAACCAATCATCGTCTCTGTTTTTTCTCTGAATGCGAGCGAATAGGAGGTGTTGGAGTATGCTGAACGGAACGGCCTCTTCTTCCTGGAGACGTCAGCAATTACTCTTCAGTTTCTCTTCATCGTCGAGCGAAACTGCTCCGCTGGGAATTGAAGGCAAGCAATTACTCTTCAGTTTCTCTTCAGGCATTCATGTTGGATGATGTGTGCCTCTCGCCGGCGGTGCTGAATGGATGCCTGCCTCTCTGTTTTCCCATCCTTCAGCTGCCGTGTATATATGCTTCCTCCCCAACCTTTTTCGACCCGGCAACAAAACATCCATCAACATGGTGCTCTGCTCGGTTCGCCTATAATCTTCATTTTCCCCATTCATATATGATTCCTTCCACCACAGGATTACATTGTGCTAATTTCCTCTCAATCACAAATTTGTATAGGTGTTGTTCATACTGGCTTATGCTCAATTGATTCCAGATGATCTTGGAGACTGGTTGTCGCATTTTTTTTTATTTCGGGAATTCTCAGCTCATATCTCCAATGGCTTCTAGAGCAGGTAATTACTTCACCTGCACTGCTAGACCTTATCTTTTCATGTTTTACCATCCATGTTTTTTTACAGTGTATGATTGCTTAGATTACGTGTTTCTAAGTTAGGATATTTACTGCTATGGGAGAGATTATTTAGAACTGTACAAAAAAAATGCGCAAAAATTTGTTACCATGCTGTTCTAGAAGGGTGTGAAGCCTCAACATCTTCTGCTTCTATCCATACATGAGGAAAGCCGAATAATTATGTGGACAATTTCTTTATCCATACATGAGGAAAGCCAAATAATTATATGTGGACAATTTCTTTATCCATACATGAGGAAAGCCAAATAACTACGTCGACAATTTTTTCCTTAAATACATGGTGCAACATACAAAGGAAATCGCTCGGCCCGTATTGGATACAAAAAACATGAATGCTTAAGTCAAGACCATTGCGTGATGCCACAGCCGGCTACAGTTGCCTCTCAGCGAAGAAAATACAAATGCCCTTATAGGTAATCTGGTTCCGAAAAAGGGTTTCCCCCCGCTTTGTATTACAAAGCAACAACACCGAACAACCACCGATAGGTGCTGGGGCGGAAGCAGCATAGTCACGCCCAAAAGAAACGAAAGAGAAAATACAAAAGGAACAAATGCCGAAACCGGCGGATCAACAAAAACGAAGAAGCCTCGCGACCGCTGCGCCCACCGGAGATCTCCCACCAAGCTCCTAGACTCCGAAGCGCCGGTACCAAACAACACCTCCAAGAAGGGACGCGACGATGACGACGCTACTGCCAAGGGTTTCCCCCGGTACGCGGTGAGGAGAGAGGAAGGGTAACCCCCGACGCCCTCCAGGGAGGTCCGGCGGCACCCTCAGGCGCCACCGCGTCGGTGTCGGACAAGCCGACAGAGATTTCTCCCGATCCCAACCATCACCCCGGGCACTCCGGAGCACTCCACCATACCGGCCACCACCCTGCACGAACACGATCATGAAGCCACCACACTGTCTCACCACGGCACCGCGAGGTGAGGCCTGCACAGCCAGAAGAAGAGTCGGGACTCGGGGCAGCAGTACCGTCGGCCTGCAGGAGGGCACGACCTCCACCGTCAAAGACGGTACCCGACCGGACGCGCCGGCAGGAGCAAACCAGGCCCGTGGGCCCACAGGCCCGGCCGGGCTCTGAAATGCCCGTGAAGCTCCCGCCGGTGCGCTGCAGAGAGCATGCCGTCGGCGTCGCCGCCCCCCGTCCGAGCTTCCCCTCCACACCGCGCAGGAGGCAACGAGGACGCGCCGGAGCTGGCCCGCTAGAGCCCAGATGGGGCCCTACGGGCCCAGATCTGGGCCGGGGTCGCGCCGCCAGCCACCCCGCGACGCCCAGCCGCCCCGCCGCCAAGGGAGGCGCCACCACGCTGGCCGCCGGCCACCACCACCAGGGCGCCGGGCCGCCATCGACCGAGCTGCACCGCCGCCACCCCCTGCCCCAGAAGAGGAGTCGCGCACGGGGAATGGAGGTCCCGCCGCCGCCAGCACCGCCCGGGCCAGATCCGGGGGCGCCCGCTGGCGGCGGCGGGGGAAGAGGAAGGAGGAGGGGGCGGAGGGAAGGGCCGGCGCGCCGCCCCGGCCGCCCCCGGGGAGGCGGCGCAAGGGCGAGGAAGGGGGAGGGGGAGGGGATCCCTAAGTGTCTCAAAAAACAAAGATAATGCTTACCTGTTATTCATGTACATAATAATCAACTAAAATTGATTCCTTTTGTATTACCATTCTGCCTAATCAGCTACGTATCATGGCATTCACATCTAAGAGCACCTTATTATAGAATGGAATGCCTGTTGCTTTGGTTTCCTTATATGCGAACCATCGACTCTGCTTGTGCATTGTTTAATTGGGAGTTGGGCACAGTACTGGAGAATATACAAAGGAGAGATTTGATTCAGGTCACGACCAGGACCTCCACCCCTTATAATTTTGTTTTCTAAAAAAATTGCTCAACTTCTTTTATTCTGCTTACATATGATGTAGCCTTTCAGGATATGTTTCATTTGGTCGATTGGCTTTGCCAACTATTGGTGATTATAGATCATGTTTTGCGTATGAGCCTAATTCCAACCCTGCAGGATTTGTTCTTTAAATGATGGTTAGCTTGTTGGGTAACGCAGCAGAAAACAAAAAATTTCCGACCTACGTACCAGCCCAGGATCACTATGGAGACTGCATACAAGGTTTGATCTTTTTCGTTACCGACTCGTAGCGCAGCGGAAGTACAGTCGATGACGAACGGCGGTGCAGATCCCTGCAGCTAGGATTTACAACCTCCCAACCGCGAGGATGTACTCCCACGTCAGCTCATCGGGCGGGTCACTCGGACAGCCCTTCGGGAGGACACCCGAAACTCAAACTGTAACTCGGACAGCCCTTCGGGAGGCACTCTCGAACTAAGACCGAAACTACGATCTCTCTACAGAGTTGCACACATACGGTGTCATCTATCCGGCAGGGCTTCGCCGTCCAGAACTAGTTCCCACCAGAACCCAGACAGCCTTTCGGCTCTACGAAACTATTTCGCTGGGAGGGAGAGAGAAGCCAGAAATGTCATGGCATGTGTATGTGAGAGCAAGGATCAAGCATATGGGGCTGCCTCCTCCCCTCTATTTATAGGAAAAACAAGGGGTAGGATGGGCATATCCAAAATGCCATGTCATCCCAAAATATCTTGGGAAGATATTTGTGGAAAGCCAACTTCCAACCATATCCATAAATCTGATTTCACTATTCACGACGACATTTTTCAGCGTCCGGTCGAACTGAAAATATTTATGTGGGCTTAGAACAATTCCAGTACCCACTAAAATAAGTTTCAATGCGATCCGGAACAGTTCCGGTTTAGTGATTTTCATCTGCGAAAAGCATCTGAAGCGGTTCCGGCAGCTCCGGAACATTTCCGGTTTTCATCCCGGAAAATTCCAGAAAGTTTCCATAACGATTCTGGCACCCTCCAAGAATTATCAGGCATGTGCCGAAACCAATCTGACTTTATGGTATCCTCTGAAACAACTTTTCAGTTTTACCGGAACTATTCCGATATCCTCTCCGGAACGTTTCCGTTTCGTCCGAAACTTTTTCGGTGAATTTCTCTCAGACTCCCCGTCTAGTATTCAGCAGATAGATGACCCTTAAGCGTGTGACCCTATAGGTTCGGTGAAGTATAGACATGACCCGGAACACTTTCCGATCAATGATCAACATCGGAGCCGTGGACACCCATATTGACCCCTATACCCACACGAATGAATATTCGAGTGAACCTCCAGTTGCCGTGTGCTATTCCTGTTGCTTCGCGATATGTTACAAATACCCGAGGTGAGACATGTAGGCATCCCCGTGGATCAACAACTTGTCCACTATGCCAGTTACCTCGTTACCGGTATTGTTCTCTTTTCTCGTTCCCGTGTTCCGGCATCCCCGTGATCAAATCACAAAGTGTCTGGCCAGACGATGATGGATACCGTAACACCGAGAGGGCCCAGAGATATCTCTCCATCGTCGTAGGAGCAAATCCCAATCTTGAGCTATCAAGTTACTTGACATACTTTTCCATGAACCCGTAAGCCGCCGTAATAGCCACCCATTTACGGATGACGTTTAACAAACCCCAAAGTTCATGAAGCAAGCATGAAGAAACTCGATACTCTCATGGTCTAAGGAATCATGCAAACATTAACCATCTCTGTGTTATTAACCATTAACTAATGACGAATGTATCTCATAGCATAACATCAATTCGGGTCGATTCAACACAAGTGTTCTACCAACAATTGTGCCCTCAAAATTGCCGGCATAGTCATGCCCATGATCAGGAAAACAGGATCATCATGCAATACTTGAGCCAGTCATAGAGGCTTGACTAGGAATACTTTTTACCGTTTATTATCCCACACGTGCACATGAGTTTCCCTCCAAGCCTCGTTTTATTTGCAGACTCGAGAATCATTGCAGTTATAGCATGGAACATAAACATAATTATGAACAGGGAGATAATCAATGACATTTATTATTGCCTCTAGGGCATATCTCCTACAGACTCCCACTTGCACTAGAGTCAATAATCTAGTCAATGCTAATGCACTTTACACCTATGGCATACTGGTGTAAAATATGCTTCGCATGTGGTATAGCCTGATGTCCAACGGATCTGACGACTTCAGCTCCGTGTGTAACTTTGCATATCCCCGCGTTTTCACGCTTTCACAAAATTCATATTTTGTGTGGAATTGGCTTTGCATATGTGTGAATCATTGGTCGAAACCTGATTCCTCAGACTGAGCTATGGAGCAGCTATCTGCAATAGTGTCCCATAGACCAAAGCCATCTTGGAACCATACTAAGTTCATGAATGAACTATATGATTCAACAACTTCTTTGTCACTTCTTAAGTGTCAACATACTTAGCCTTTGTTATAGAATTCGCCACAGTATCTTGTTTGGAACAATTTCCAACTACCGTGCCACCATGATGTGTATCACAAAACCCTCAACTTAAGTCGAAAATCGCATGGAGCATCGATGAAGACTGTATCGATGTAACCTTTTACAACGAACTCTTCATGATCTCCACTTGCGAGAAACCATGTCATCGGTACTGCTCTAGTACTTAATGACATCTTTCACTGTTGTCCCATGATCAGTACTTTGATCACTATGGTATCTATACTCGCAGCAACTTTGGAGTATTGGACATATCTGGTTGTTTTTACATACCATGGAATACATGATTAATCCAAACACAAGAGTGTGTGGAATCACCATCATGTATTTTGCTCATCAGTGTTTTGAGACACCGAGTCTTGCAAAACCCTTTCCATGTGACTTCGGCAAGAATCACTCCTTGGCGTTTTAAATGCTAAAAGGTTTTAGCACCTTGTCAATATGTATTCATAGCTTAGCCCCATTAGGTAAATCTATCTCCATAGATCATCATGCCTAATATTAAGGCTATTTAGCCTAAGCACTTCATCGAAAAACTATTTTCAAATGAAGTCCTAATTCGTGTCAAGAAATTTATTTCCAATTAACAATGTGTTAAGTACACAAGGTTTTTAGAAATATTATTATGCTCCCACTTACTTTCTTGAATCACAAGCATCTTCGATACCCATTTGATGAAGTCAAAAACCCTTTTGACCATTCCATCAAAAACGAAGATTCCAACTCCACTTTGCTCTCTTCTGTCCATCGCTGGAACTCTGAAGTTTGCATACTTACTAGCATCCTCTGGATCGACAAATTACTTTGGACTGTATCACATACAAGTCCTAGGTTTCATTCCCATCAGATGGAAATCCTTTTGTCATCCATGTTTCATATCTCATGATTGAAATATGTATTAATTGCTAGTTCAACCCGAACCGACTTCAAGCATCGCTATGGTGAGACAATCTCATCGTAGTCAACTCTTTGAACTTGTTTTTGCAACAAGTCGAGCTTTATGGATAAAACATTTTTATTCGTATCAGTTTTTAGTTCCATAAATATCCGTTAGACTCTAAGCCTTCCGAAAGGTGTATCAAGATTTTAATCTTGAAACATTGATATGGAAACTATCTCAGATTGTATTGGCATTTAGCCAATTCCGGAGTCAGGGCCCATCATCGCTTCCTTATGTATCGTAGGTATACTGTTGTCCAACAACAATATCTCGTTTGCGCACCTGAGAGGTTTGCACGAGCCTTGCCTACGTGGTTCAGCTGCAAGTTCGACTGAAGTCCATACATTTTATTGTAGAGACTTCCGTATCAGTCGCAGTAGGAAACTCCGGAATCACTTCCAAGGTTTCTTTCCTTTGATCTGATGACGAAGATACTGGTTATCTCGTCGAGTTGCACTGTCCTCCCACTCGCCTTTTGTAAGAACTATTCTCTTTAAAAGCATACCGTTTTGCGGCAAAATCCTTTGCCTCGGTATAGTGGTGGGGAATACCCAATGACTTGGGATAACCTTACAAAGTAGCACTTGCCTGATTTGAAATAGGTTTGTAACCTTTTACACAAGCCCCATATTCCAAATGTTAAGAAAAGATATAACATGGTTGGGCGTACCATACCATGGCATCATTTCAACAGACCCGATGGAGCTCTTTTCAGTGTAAAAGCCGCAGTCTCTAAAGCATCACTCTTTTAAAAGGGGTAATGGCAAATTTATTTATGTCATCTTTGATCTTACCATGTCATGAATGGTTCGATTACATCTACACAGACTCTCCACTTGCAGTGGTGTTCCGGGAGGTGCAAGTTATGAAACCCCTTTCACAACTCATCAGACATTCGCTAAACTTGTAACTCAAATATTCCTTTCTGCAATCGAATTGTAGAAACATAATTTTCTTGTTACAATAACTTCTACTTCATTTTTGAAAACCTTATGAATGAATTCAAAAGATCCAGACTTACGTCTCAACAAGTAAATATCCATATATCTACTTGAGTCATTTCTGAAGATAGATAACTCCACTACTTGCAACAACATTTATTGGACTACACACATCATAATGTATGATCACCAATATGTTCTTTGCTCGTTCCTTATGGTCTGTGAACGGTATTTCAGTCACTTCACTTTTCAAAGGAAAGTTGCAAGTGTCAGATGATTCAAAATCAAACGACTTCAAAATCCATCACAATGGAATTTTCCATGCGGGTTTCTCCAATGTGACCAAATGCAGTGCCACACTTGTGTGGTATTCTTTTAGTCTTGCGACATTTAGCGTCAGTGTTATGGATGTATCATATTTCCATCAATATTCATAACATACATCCCATCTTGTATGGAAGCATGGCCCTTCATGTTATTCATAACACCGAACATCAAAAGTTCTCTTATGAATAACCTTCTTGCAAAATACCTTATGCAAAGGGCTAGAGTGTGTAAAACTCTAAAATGATTTATGAAAGTAAATACAGAGGTAATGTATTATTATCAATATTCATAACATACTTCTCATTCATAATGAAAGTATGGCCCTTTTGTTATTCATAACTCCGAACATTAAAAGTTCTCTTATGAACAACCTTCTTGCAAGATACTTTATGCAATGGGCTAGAGTGTGTAAAACTCTAAAATGATTTATGAAAGTAAATACAGAGGTAATGTATTATTATCAATATTCATAACATACTTCTCATTCATAATGAAAGTATGGCCCTTTTGTTATTCATAACTCCGAACATTAAAAGTTCTCTTATGAACAACCTTCTTGCAAGATACTTTATGCAATGGGCTAGAGTGTGTAAAACTCTAAAATGATTTATGAAAGTAAATACATCGGGAATACACCTATGGAAGGCATAGTAACATTTACTATGTTCCCTGCGTGTATCTAAACCTCATTCCTGGCTAGTCTTTCAGGCCATAGTAGTTCTTACATCAAGTTGCAACAGAATGCAATCGAGCGGGTATCTTTGTGATTAACTCACAATACCCAAGAATTAGTGATTAACATGTTTAACCATAATTCCCAAGAACTATATCTTTGACCAGCCTTCTATACATCAAAAACCTGTATGACATTCATACATGAGCTGGATATTCCAGTCTCCTTTCCTTTTGCCTTTATACTTCTAATAGTTTTAACTTTCAGTATTTCTTCTACTCTCAGAAGAAGCACCCAACTTAAGAGTGGCGTTAGCCCCGGACTTCCTAGGCGTGAAAGTTTCACTAACACCCTTCGGACACTTCCTTTCTCTTTAAGTTGTCGTTTTATTCACCATCATCATATGACAGGCGTTCTTCTGGATCCCCTCTTATCAGTCAAATGCCTAGTAAACACTTTTACTAATAGTTTGCAAACAAACATGGCTTTAGATATCTCATATCTTTCAGCCTTTGTTTGTATCTGAAAATTAATTTTCAGTTCCATGAATATCACATAACTATCCCACAACTTTCGAAGTTCGGGTCTCATGGAAGCAAACATATTTCACTTGACCGTAACGGAATTTTAGCTTTTGGATCGAAGGACGAGAGTCATATCATCCATAGCATTAGCGGGAGAATACCGAAAGTATGCGATAGGACAAAGTCCTTCTCGGCACTCTTGAGGACAATCCTCACATTACGTTACCAACCGTAAAGTTTTAACCAGATATTTAACAGCTATTCAATTTTAATAGGGAAGGTGGAAACGCGAGCCATTATTCTACTTATTATGCAAATCACACTTAGACAGTGTTCAAGATTAATTGCACTGAGAATTAAACAAGGTAATTCTACAGTGCGCTCCCACTCAAATCAATATCTCTCATAATTGATTGTGAGTGATTCAAGATCCAAATTTCAATTCAACGCCAAGGATGCATCCATCTCAAGTGACGAGAATTTCATTTGGTAGGCCAACTTGCCAATCACATCTCTATGTGATTCTTGTTCATCTTTCGATGCGTGTGTTCCGAGCTCATGACTTTCATGCCTGAACGTCAAGACAACCAAGTGATCTTGCTGCGAGGTCTCAACTCACCCGCCTCACACATGTCTAATCGTTCGTACCCATGCATCCATGTGATACCCCGAAAAGAAAAGTGCCGTGACGGTGCTACACTTGGGAGAACACTAACTACTTGATATTTTTGTGAGAGATCACCCTAATAAAAGCGACTACCGCGCAATCAAAAGGGTGCATCATAAGGGATAAACATCTCAGGCAATTCATAATAGCATGATATGGTATAGCCCTTTCTGACGGAGAAGTCTTGTATTTCTTCGTCTCCGGCATTCGCGTCGGTGTTCACCTTTGCGAATATTGCCACCACCTTGTCGATGCACCAGATAATATTGCTATCTCTATAGCTAATAAAATAAGTGCATTACTGAAGGTTGACACGCAGGTCATTAAAGTGACAATCATATGGCTCCAGCCATCATGCCGAATCATGACACGCAGGTCATGTTAATCAATTTACATTATATAGTCATCTCATACATAATCAAATTATAATGAGCACTGCTATACCACATCACATGCACATGCAAACCATCCTGCAAAACCAAGTTAGACGCCTCTAATCGGTTCAGCAAAATTTTATTTTTCGTGGCTTCTAAGGTTTCGAAACAAACCGAAGCTACCAACGTCCATCATCAAGCATGATAATCCAAGTCGCTTGATTAACATTGCGGGGTGTATGAAACACGAGATAATAAAATCTCGAGCCCCATACTAAACTTCGTCATACGCGTGACCCCCGTGCAGATCATATCTGCATTGCCCTTTCGTCTGCGAAATTTCATCTTTCTTTTTAACTACGGTGGAATTCAATGAACTGTTAGCACTTCGTTGATCAATCAGGATCGCGGATTGCCAGAACATTGAAACTCCACCATACTGTTATCAAGATCAGAAATATGCAAATTCCAGGGAAGCAACAAGAACATCGGGTAACAGATTTCATCTGCTACCCGCACAAATAATTTTCAGTAATAGAACTCATCTACTACCTAATTATATTGTGCAACACCCATACATCTCTATGTATTCTAGATCGCAACCTGCATCTACGCATAGCACGGTTCTTGATGCCACTGTTGGGTAACGCAGCAGAAAACAAAAAATTTCCGACCTACGTACCAGCCCAGGATCACTATGGAGACTGCATACAAGGTTTGATCTTTTTCGTTACCGACTCGTAGCGCAGCGGAAGTACAGTCGATGACGAACGGCGGTGCAGATCCCTGCAGCTAGGATTTACAACCTCCCAACCGCAAGGATGTACTCCCACGTCAGCTCACCGGACGGATCTCCGGGCAGCCCTTCGGGAGGCATCGGGACAGTCCCTCGGATAGTCCCATCGGACGGATCCTCGGACAGCCCTTCGGGAGGCCCCTGGACAGTCCCTCGAATAGTCCCACCGGACGGATCCTCGGACAGCCCTCCGGGAGGCCTCTGGACAGTCCTTCGGATAGTCCCACCGGACGGATCCTCGGACAGCCCTCCGGGAGGCCTCACGGACAGCCCTTCGGGCGGGTCACTCGGACAACCCTTCGGGAGGACACCCGAAACTCAAACTGTAACTCGGACAGCCCTTCGGAAGGCACTCTCGAACTAAGACCGAAACTATGATCTCTCTACAGAGTTGCACACATACGGTGTCATCTATCCGGCAGGGCTTCGCCGTCCAGAACTAGTTCCCACCGGAACCCAGACAGCCTTTCGGCTCTACGAAACTATTTCGCTGGGAGGGAGAGAGAAGCCAGAAATGTCATGGCATGTGTATGTGAGAGCAAGGATCAAGCATATGGGGCTGCCTCCTCCCCTCTATTTATAGGAAAAACAAGGGGTAGGATGGGCATATCCAAAATGCCATGTCATCCCAAAATATCTTGGGAAGATATTTGTGGAAAGCCAACTTCCAACCATATCCATAAATCTGATTTCACTATTCACGACGACATTTTTCAGCGTCCGGTCGAACTGAAAATATTTATGTGGGCTTAGAACAATTCCAGTACCCACTAAAATAAGTTTCAATGCGATCCGGAACAGTTCCGGTTTAGTGATTTTCATCTGCGAAAAGCATCTGAAGCGGTTCCGGCAGCTCCGGAACATTTCCGGTTTTCATCCCGGAAAATTCCAGAAAGTTTCCATAACGATTCTGGCACCCTCCAAGAATTATCAGGCATGTGCCGAAACCAATCTGACTTTATGGTATCCTCTGAAACAACTTTTCAGTTTTACCGGAACTATTCCGATATCCTCTCCGGAACGTTTCCGTTTCGTCCGAAACTTTTTAGAAAATTTCTCTCAGACTCCCCGTCTAGTATTCAGCAGATAGATGACCCTTAAGCGTGTGACCCTATAGGTTCGGTGAAGTATAGACATGACCCGGAACACTTTCCGATCAATGATCAACATCGGAGCCGTGGACACCCATATTGACCCCTATACCCACACGAATGAATATTCGAGTGAACCTCCAGTTGCCGTGTGCTATTCCTGTTGCTTCGCGATATGTTACAAATACCCGAGGTGAGACATGTAGGCATCCCCGTGGATCAACAACTTGTCCACTATGCCAGTTACCTCGTTACCGGTATTGTTCTCTTTTCTCGTTCCCGTGTTCCGGCATCCCCGTGATCAAATCACAAAGTGTCTGGCCAGACGATGATGGATACCGTAACACCGAGAGGGCCCAGAGATATCTCTCCATCGTCGGAGGAGCAAATCCCAATCTTGAGCTATCAAGTTACTTGACATACTTTTCCATGAACCCGTAAGCCGCCGTAATAGCCACCCATTTACGGATGACGTTTAACAAACCCCAAAGTTCATGAAGCAAGCATGAAGAAACTCGATACTCTCATGGTCTAAGGAATCATGCAAACATTAACCATCTCTGTGTTATTAACCATTAACTAATGACGAATGTATCTCATAGCATAACATCAATTCGGGTCGATTCAACACAAGTGTTCTACCAACAATTGTGCCCTCAAAATTGCCGGCATAGTCATGCCCATGATCAGGAAAACAGGATCATCATGCAATACTTGAGCCAGTCATAGAGGCTTGACTAGGAATACTTTTTACCGTTTATTATCCCACACGTGCACATGAGTTTCCCTCCAAGCCTCGTTTTATTTGCAGACTCGAGAATCATTGCAGTTATAGCATGGAACATAAACATAATTATGAACAGGGAGATAATCAATGACATTTATTATTGCCTCTAGGGCATATCTCCTACATAGCTTTGGCGCCAGAGGGTTCCCAGTGTGATGCTAAGTATTATGAAAACAAGATGCCCAGTTGCAGTAACCAGTAAGTCGCCTCGCTACCACTTTTGTTATCTTAGATTTTGGAGGTTATAAGGAGCTTTCTTTCTTGTTTGATGATGCCATGTACTTTGTGTGATGATTGCAATATTCAGGAACCAAGGTGATACCATTCCAATACTTTTGTAAATTAAATGTTGAGATTAACTTTGGAGTTTTTCACTTCATATAATGAAGTGTCTGAGAGTATTGTTGACATGAACTTCCAAGAGAACCTTCTTAGAGGCATATACGCTTGTAGTATAAAAATTACCGTCCTTTCATACTGCTTAACAATTTAAATTTCAATAATCTTAAAAACCAACACTTCTGCAAATCAATTATTGGTAGGAGGGGAATTTGCTGTTATTAGGTTAGCAAAGCAGCTCTCACCTGCAATGGATATGATAAAGGAATTCCAGAACCTGGGGAAGAGAGGATCAACCAATATTGTAATAATACATGCACACTAATATATCTATCATAATCCTCATTTGAATTTATTTTGTTTTTCTTTTATTATATGTGATCTTTTCATGTTAACAATAACAATTACTTACCATAACATGTTGTCGTTTCATCTTTTCAGATGAATCTGAATGTATAGTGTGCGACCTTTACCTTTCTTTTGATGCTTCTTTCCCTCTTTGTAGGAGGTACAAAATAAACTTAATGGCAAAATAACAAAACCGGAATTCCATATGTTCATGATGTTGCATCTAACAAGATACTACTTAAAGGATAAGCGCTAAAATCCTACTGGTCTGTGTGGTGACCCAAATAAATATGGAGCGTATTGGGCCTCGCTCATGGCACCATACATCTACATAAATTCCTGTCATTAAATTGGACCAATGGACAGGCGCAGCAAACTGGTGCTTAGATACATGAAGTTTTTTCTTACTTTACTGAGCAAACATCTATTTTTAGGAAGCCTCCTTAAATTACAGTCCAAATGATGGCATCAATTACTACTGGTTTACATGTTGCTTTCCATGTTATCTCGATTAATTTTGATTCGAAGTGGCATACCCGGATATAGACATGGTTTTGCCTCTCAAAATTGTTTGCATACGCCCCACAGACAATATCGTCTTGTGTATCTTACAGAACAACAAAAGATATCAACTAACAGCATGGCTCCATGGTTATGTACAACTTAGAAATACTTAGTTACCTAGGATCTGTCTGTTTACTCAATGCAAGAGTTCATCTTATGGCATCTGAACTATAATTTGGGTTACTCTATTTTGGCCTGGTTTGCACATGTTGCTACTCTGTTGTACATGTGGCATGCCATACTAGGGTATTACTTCTTTGTATTATCCTAATTTTGGCGCTTGGCTACTTTCCGAGTGTTTGGATCTTCTATAAGATCAGTTGGCTGAAGACAGATCAAAATTATGTTGGTTCCAAGTAGTAAAATGATTTTCAACTATTCATGTTGTCTAAATTTTAACAAAATATCATGTCCATCTTTGGGGCCCTTCTATGGGAATTCATATTGTTTCATCGCAAAAAGAGACGGGTGCAGCAACGCGCGCCAATCATGATCTAGTAGGCATTATAAGACAAGAAACGGCTAAGGTTGCTGACAAGGTTTGAACTTGATTTTTTATCTTACTTACCAGTCTAGTTTGTATTACATGAAAAATCTCCAGATCTCTTCTATTAAGAAAGTCGACAATATTGCTTGATATACATGATGATCCTAATGTATATGTTGGACATGATTAGTGTTAAACATTTAGAATATGTATGCCCCCATTGCAACGCACGAGCTATTAACTAGTCTCTCATAAAGTAGAAATGTAGTACTAAAAGCATCTCAATGCGAATCACCAAATGGACGACATGAAATCTCACGTACATGTTCGTGTTGACACTAAAAAATTGCATGATCCTAAAGAGTGGTTTGAATCTATAGAAAGATAAAGTCAAATTTATGAATGAACATAATTGGACGTCCCTCTCCGAGAAGATCAAAATATATATGAAGATGGTCCAAAATTAATAGTGAGATGTGTATCTCTGATACTAATTTTGCATTTATATAAAGAGTGGCAAACATATCACACTTAGATGATATAAAGAGTGGCAAGCATATAAAGAGTGTCAGGCATATCTTTGATACTAATCTTGCATTTATATGTCTCCTAAATTAATGGTGAGATGTGTATCTCTTTTATATATTTTATTCATGTCATATTATTCTATGTTGTGTATAATGTTATTGCAAATATCGAGGACCACACAGTTAAATGTATTTATCAAATATTGCATTTTTATTCTCTCGCACTTTAAGATAGCACAATAATATTTTTAAGGTTTTATATTTTCTTTCTGTACAAAAATATATATGTCACATGTGCTATTTCATTAATTTATATAAGCACTATATTTTTTGTCATTCTGTAGAGTTCTGTCTCTTTGCTTATATGGTATATGAACAAGCACGCTATAACTAGTTAAAACTAGCAAGATATGTCAATATTAATTCGGGAGAGATACACAAGTGCATGATCAATAGCTAGGGTTTCACTACCTCTCCCCATAAATATGACAAGGTAAAAGACTTACTGCCCATTTTCAAGCATAAATATAAAAAATGTATTTTTTTTCATATTGTGACATTAATAGCATTGCATGATTTCATATAATTGTAGGATCATTGCCTAATATTCGATTGTGACTAACCATAAATACTAGCATCACCATACAAATACATATGAAATAAATGCCATTGATTCATATAAAAGAGCGAACAAAATTTATCTTGAATCGACAAGATTTTGTAACAATACTGATAGGAGAAACACATGAATGTGAGATCTTTATCTAAGATGTTATTGTGGCTCTCTATAAATGGCAGTAAACGGACGAGTTTATATATAGGCAGTGATCACATAGGAACATAAGAAGGAGAAGCAGCAAAAAGTAATCTCTTTTTCCTCATGGCGCTCGCTAAGAACATTGCAAGATGGCCGACGGTTGTGCGCTCCATAGCTATGGCTTTCATGCTGCTTTCCATGATGTGTTCTACCTTCCCATCCTGCCATGCAAGCTGCTTTCCATGATGTGTTCTACCTTCCCATCCTGCCATGCAGGCACTCGTACGTTGCAGTTTATACTCCTATTTTTTGTGCACTTTCCTATTGTTCAAATTAATCAACCCATCGCTAATATATATTGTTTGATCTGTGTGTACATGTTGCATCTACAGAATCCGTTCATAAGGTGATTTGTGGCAGTCTCAGTCCCTGCAATAGCCCGAGGTGCGAAGAGATGTGTAATCATATAAGCCAACATTACTTCAGGCACTATTGCAAGAACCATCATGCTCAAATGCCCAAGTGTTGTTGTATAGAAAAATAATATAATTAATGGTTCTCCCACTTGAGCCATGCAATGTTGAATAAATTTATTTAATGCATTGATATCAATAAAGATGTTTTTTAAGTAATCTAGTTACTTAGACATGTCTTAGGGCACTCCCAGGGCCCATGTCAGCTCTGCCCAAAAGCATGACACCAAGGTTTAAATACATATATGGAAGCTTGAGTAACCAGGAAAGAGATATACTCATCTTATCGTAGAACAAAATATAAGCTATATGAGAAATAAATATTTAATTCCCTACACCTGTGTGTCTGTGTTTGCACGTGCATGTTTTTTCTAAAAGAAAATTGTTTCATACTAGGTTATAAAAGAAAATCTACCATCTAAGTCATAATGTGGAGACATGAGCATCCACACACATTTTTGTTGTCACAGAAGTAAACTAATTTGCCTTGCGACTTATATATCAATGAAAGTGAACATAAAAGAAATTGCTCTGCATATGACAGGAACTGCAAAGATTTCCACACGATTCAATCCCAGCTGTACAGTGCCCATCAACATAAAAACACCGGGAGCAAATCTGCAAATGTAAAAGCAAGATCAAAAAGGACATCAATTTATGATTACTTTCTCTTATCCTTGTTTTGACTATCCATGTAGAGGAAGAGTTGGGCTCTTGAATTAATGGAAAGGAGGCGAGCCGGTGAGTAATGCACCTCCACCCTTTTGTAGCGACGACTGACGCCCTTCCCTCTTGAGACGATCCACCGTTCGACGGGCGCGCATATATCTCGCGTCACCCGAGAGAATCTTGTGACTTGCTCAAGCCACTCGCAGTCACGCGGGCATATGGGCCGGCCTACTGCACGGGAGACCACACCCTCATTTTCTTTTTTTTTCTTTTTTCCACATCTTTTGTTTTTATTCCTTTTTTAATTTTGTTTACACTTTCAAATATTCTGAACATATATATTACAAAAATATACTCTACATAATGCTTTGAAAAGTGTTCATCAGGCATTTAATTTTTTTAAATATGTATATAAAAAAAGTTGCCCATGTATACGAAAAATGGATACAAAACAATTGACAATATGTGTTAAATATTTGATCATGTATTTAAAAGATGTTAATCAAGCTTTTGAAAAAAATGTTAACCATGTATTAAAAAAATGCGGAACTTGTATTTGAAAAATGTTAAATGTGTATAGCAAAAAAATTGACCATGTAGTCAAAAAATGTTGAACTTGTATTTGAAAAATAATAACTGTGTATAGAAAAACTTTTAATCAGGTATTAAAAAAATGCTAAACTTGTATTTTAAAAATGTTAAATGTGTATAGAAAAAACCCCACTATTTTACTTCAAGTTGGTCACAAACTCGACAATTACTTTCTGGCTAACTGCGCAATCCTGTAACCAGGAGGTCCTTGGATCGAATCACGCTCGGAACCCTTTTCTCTCCCTCTATTCGATTTTCTTGTAAATGCACTAATGGGCCAGCCCGTCACTGTAGACGCTCGACGCGAAAGAAGCTTCTATATATCCCGCGCCATTCGACTGTGTCTTTCTGTTTTTTTTTTCTTTTTTCGGGCTGTCTCTCTTCAAGGGTTTGCGACTGATTGGGCTGGAAAAGGCCCAAGTAACCAGAGTGCACCGGTTTTTCTATAGAGTAGCAGCCATGAAATATAACATGTGGTGGAGGCCAAAAAAGATATTAGATTTGATGGCCAAGATCGCCTAAATCAAGCGAACGGGCGGTCAAAAACGTCCATATCATGAGAGGGCTGGGATTAGGCTCAGTTTTACTATCCTAAATAATTAGTCTATTTTTGAGTTAACTATAATTAATAATAATACAAGTAATCAAACTCATTGAATAATTCTTAAAATCTAGAATAATACTTTAGAATTTATGTGTACAACTAAAAATCCTATAAATATTTATTTTTTTTGAACACCTATAAATATTTATTACAACAACATATGGGTTTCATCTACATAAGAGAGGTTGGAGCCAAGCCTATAACAATTTCACAACCACCCCTACCTAAGCTTGTGACTGGCTATGTTGAGCATAGGCGGAGTTCCTATAAATATATTTATGAATTCGAAAATAATATTTTGGAGCTAATTTGTATTATTATAGGATTTTAGAATACTAGCAAAAAGGTCTGTGTGTTGCAAAATCACACCCGGGTAACAAAATCACCCCCCCCCCCAAATCCAATATAAGCATGGCTGAAGACCCCAAAGGTCAATGTCCTCTATTTTAACACGGCACAACATATGTGGCTGCTTGTCCTCTTTTTCGTCCTTGCTGATGGTGGTCGTGGTGTCCATCTAATCACAAAGCGTCTGAACATAGTTAGTCCCAAGGCGATAAGGTCGGACACAGGTATCTTTGCCAGTAGTGAAGTCAAGACCGTTCGAGTCAATCTTGTAGCTGGTCACATTCAGTAAACTCTGAATAGTATGCAAAATTTGTATTCTGTCTCACTACATGAAACAGGTAGTATGCCGACGGGCAAACATATGCCGACGGGTCCCGTCGGCATACATCGAGATAAGCCGACGGCCTAACCGAAACCGTCGTTATACAAGGGCCGTCGGCAAATTCAGAGCTATGCCTACGGGGCCCGTCGGCATACATTTGCCGTCGGCATATCTCCTATATACGCCTACGGTTACCGTCGGCACGGATTAACCGTCGGTATATCTCCAATAAACACCGACGGTCACTGTCGGCACAGACTAACCGTCGGCATATGGGTTTTTGACTGACGGAAGGCTACTGCCGTCAAAGCTATGCCGACGGCCCTAACGGCGGCCGTCGGCATAGATATTTTTTTATTTCTTTTTTTTAAAGGGTTGAATGTGAGTTAGCTAAACTTAAACATACACAAATTATATATCAATTTGGGGTAGAATTTCTCATAGAGTATGAATATACACTTTGTTTATGTTTTTCAAAATGTTTAAAATGTGACCTCATGTACTTTTGCAAATATGTCCTTATACTTTATAAAAATCACAACTAATTCATACTTGCATCGATTTTGACAAACTTTATATGTGTTTCTATCAGAATATGGAAGAAATTTTTTAGTATACTATGTTTTGAAATTTGAACAAATTCAAATCATGTTTATTTCGAAAATTTCAGATAACACCCTCCTGTTTTGATTTGTTTGTATATTTTTCATTCCTTGACCAAATGAGGCAAAGTTTATATCTATTTGCATCAAAAAGTTTCAAGGATTTCAAAAAACATGTGTTTAGTTTGTAATGTTTAAATATTACTTTGACGCTTTGCTGCAATAGATAAATCTACCCCCCCCCATAGATTTCCGGGTCACACTGGTCATAGTTACGTCGCTCCGGTGCCTTCGGAGGTTAGCAATGCCACGAAAACTTGCACTGGGTCCTCATACATGTTTGAAAGTGTGGTGGTAGGTTTAAACACCCAACACACTAATCCGGAGTGTGACACCCTTCACGGACGGTACTGCCGCCAGCACTTAGAGGGGGAAACTGCGACGGAGGTTCGACTCGGAGGGAATCTTGTGATAGGTTGGGCTAAAACTATGTTTTAGAATGTTCCTACGGGCTAACCTAGCACAACCAAGTGGAAAAGTACATTGGTCAAAGGTCGTCCGGTAAAAGTCAAAGGGCTAGATCGCGGGGTCAAACTGGCCACGGTTAGGCCGCTCGGCGGACCTCGGAGGTTAGCAATGCCACCATAGCTTGCATTGTGTCCTACTACATGTCTGAGAGTAGCCCCATTCACGGACGGCGGTAACACCGAAGTAGCTTTCAACACTTTCATGAAATCCAACCTTATAAATTCTTGAAAAATCATAGGGTGTGGTAAAAGTTTGGATGCGTTTCGAAAAAGCCTCACATGAGGCCGCTTGTAAACTACACCATCTACAAGCTAGTCTCTGGGTATCGAGAGGGAACGTGTCCGGTTTGTGAAGCAAGTGCGAGTCCTGTTGCTCCGTTGGCCTCAAAACTTCTCGTGTTCTCAAAGGAGGCCATCGCATGACACGTCGCAGGCACCCGCATTTTCCGGACCCGCATGCAATATCTGAGACATTTATTGCACTTCTAGAGTTTCAGCGTCGGAAATTGTAGATCTGCGAGGAGGCACATGAAATCATGCCCATAAGCTGAATGGGAAATCCTATGTGATGTCTTTGCGCCATGCGTAGGCCATGTGCAGATGAGGGAGGGGCAGGCCCTGCCACCGGAGGGTTGAAATTAGATTGGTAGCATGCATGATCCAACTGTATAAATTCTCGAAAAATCATACGATGCCGGAAATCCTCGGGATCTGGCACGGCATCATCACATGGCCCCTGTAGGGTGTGGTAAAAGTTTGGACGTGTTTCAAAAAAGCCTCACATGAGGCCGCTTGTAAACAACACCATCTACAAGCTAGTCTCTAGGTATTGAGAGGGAACGTGTCCGGTTTGTGAAGCAAGTGCGAGTCCTGTTGCTCCGTTGGCCTCAAAACTTCTCGTGTTCTCAAAGGAGGCCATCGCATGACACGTGCCAGGCACCCGCATTTTCCGGACCCGCATGCAATATCTGAGACATTTATTGCACTGCTAGGGTTTCAACGTCGGAAATTGCAGATCTGCGAGGCGGCAAATGAAATCATGCCCATAAGCTGAATGGAAAATCCTATGTGATGTCTTTGCGCCATGTGTAGGCCATGTGCAGACGAGGGAGGGGTAGGCCCTGCCACTAGGGGATTTGAAATTAGCTCGGCGGCATGCATGATCCAACCATATAAATTCTCGAAAAATCGTACGATGCCGGAAATCCTCGGGATCTGGCACGGCATCATCACATGGCCCCTGTAGGGTGTGGTAAAAGTTTGGATGCGTTTCGAAAAAGCCTCACATGAGGCCGCTTGTAAACTACACCATCTACAAGCTAGTCTCTAGGTCTCGAGAGGGAACGTGTCCGGTTTGTGAAGCAAGTGCGAGTCCTGTTGCTCCGTTGGCCTCAAAACTTCTCATGTTCTCAAAGGAGGCCATCGCATGACACGTGCCAGGCCCCCGCATTTTCCGGACCCTCATGCAATATTTGAGACATTTATTGCATTGCTAGGGTTTCAACGTCGGAAATTGCAGATCTGCGAGGCGGCAAATGAAATCATGCCCATAAGCTGAATGGAAAATCCTATGTGATGTCTTTGCACCATGCGTAGGCCATGTGCAGACGAGGGAGGGGCAGGCCCTGCCACCGGGGGGGGGGGTGAAATTAGCTCGGCGGCATGCATGATCCAACCGTATAAATTCTCAAAAAATCGTACGATGCCGGAAATCCTCGGGATCTGGCACGACATCATCACATGGCCCTGTAGGGTGTGGTAAAAGTTTGGACGCGTTTCGAAAAAGCCTCACATGAGGCCGCTTGTAAACTACACCATCTACAAGCTAGTCTCTGGGTATCCAGAGGGAACGTGTCCGAATTGTGAAGCAAGTGCGAGTCCTGTTACTCCGTTGGCCTCAAAACTTCTCGTACTTTCAAAGGAGGAAGCTACCCCCTAGATTTCCGGGTCAACCGGCCCAGGGTTAGGCCGCTCGGGGGCCTTCGGGTTCAACATGTATGCAACAATATGGATTCAACATGTATGGAACCATGTGCAATGGTGAATCAAGCCTCCCTACCATCTTGGAATCCATGGCCGTAGTGATTAATGTGTAGTCTTTCTCTGAATGTTCAACATCATCCATTATTGCTTTTTTTTGCCTTTATTAGCTCACCATACATACTGGCCATAGATCGATCGTCACTACCAGCCAACCGAAGCACCTTCACCAATGGCTCAAAAACCTTGCGTATACCATAGTACATACCCAAGTATTAGTCAACACTCAAGTCCATTGGTCAAAGGCCGTCCGGTGAAAGTCAAAGGGGTAATTTTTGTGAAGCAAGTACCAAAACCAGGGTGCAAAATGGCACCACTCCAATTTTCTGAGAAAGTAGACCCTATTTGATGGACAATTCTCAAGTTTTATGGATTTTCTAGATTTCTAGCTACTTTCGCACATTAAAATGACTTTATGCTGATTTCCTGAAAGTAATTTAAAATTGTACTACAAGTGATTGAAAAGGTTGGAAAATTTTGGTAAAAAAAATTATATTTGTGTTCTTGAGTCTATGTTAAGGCCTTATACAAGAAAAAGAAAAAAAAAATCCAAACATGAGGGTGCCAAGATTCAACCCCGAACATAAAGTTTTTTTGGTTTTTAATTTTGAAAAATGCAAATGGACTCGAAAAATCATGAAATTTTGTATGGTGTCTTCATGTGATCCCTACAGGTTGTGGTAAAAATCTTAGTCTATTTAGCAGTGTTATAAGTGTTATAGTTAACACAAATAAAACAGCAAAGAAGCACATCTCGTGTGCTAGTTGCTCATTGGTGGAGGCAACGAACACATGGATCAGTGACGTGGCAATCTGATGGGTGGCTACGATTGATTCACGCAGCGCCTTATCCTCCCAGCCATCTTCTTTCTCTTGTCGCGGGCACCGCCGCGCCTTATCCTCTTGCCTCGCACGCACCCAGCTCCACCCGTCGGCAAGCACCACCGATCAAGCCGCCCCGACCGTCCCTCTCTTCTCCCTCCTGCCCTCCTTCTACTCCCATCCCGTGCTTCTCTCCCTCTGTCAAGCTCTCTCTCTCTCTCACCGTGAACAGGTAGCCGCGCCACCATGGGAGCCCTGACCGAGTTCATCGCATCGCCGGCCGCCTTCAAGCCGTCCCCGACCCGACCCGGCACCCCGCCGGCCGTATCCGCCCGTTCCCGTGCCGCCCCTCACAAGACCCTCTCTCCTCTCCTTCTTTCTACCTGGCCGGCCGCTCAAGGAAGATGTGGGACGCGCGCTCGCCTTCGAGCTCCTCCGGCCGTGGCAGCGGTTGCGGGACTGGGTCATCCAAGCCGACGTCAAGGAGATGGGCCACGGTGGACGCCGCTCCTTCTCTTCCCCAGCGTCTCTGCTTGTCTTCTTCCCGAGCTCGAGCAACAAGTGCAGCCGCAACAAGCAGAAGCAGCGCACGCGCGGCAGCACACACGCGACAGCAAGCAGTAGCGCACGGGCCAGGCAGTGCACGCAGCGGCAACACACAACAGCAGCGCACGCACGACAACAAGTGTCTCCAGTCGCTCCGGGAGGCATCGCCTACTATTTGGCCGGCGAGTCCCCTGCGGGTTTTTTTTTTTTGTTACAGTGGCATGCCTATGCCTACGGTTTAACCGTCGGCGTAGATAACATCTATGCCGACGGTTAAACCGTAGGCATAAGGAGGACACGTGTCAAAATCTGATAGGTGTGCGTTGGTGTACAGCACTTGACGGACGTGCCGTCAATTTTTTTTGCCGACGGTTAAATATGCCGACGGTCACCATAGGCATAGATTTTCTATGCCGACGGGTTTCCTATGCCGACGGGGAGCGGGATATGCCGAGACTATCGTTGCCGACGGGGATATGCCGACGGTGACCGTCGGCACAGGCTATGCCGACGGTTTTAACCGTAGGCATACTGCCTGAATCCTGTAGTGTATCTAGCCATTCCAAGATAATATACTATTTATGCTAACAAAGAATCAAAAACAAAATACATGGGCTGTGTTCTAACAACAATCCAATTATTATATTACCATACATTATTTGTGATATGTACTAGGTCGCAAATAGCATGAAAATTCTGAAGGTCACTAGATACGGTTGGATCAAGATCAATCACATAAGGTTTGTATTACGCCTTTATTAGTCTCTACTCATAAGTTTTGGAGAACTAACCGTACTCGATCTCAAAGATTTGGAGAACCACCAAGGCTATTGCCGCTTGGGCCTGGTGCATGTGAAGATCCATCAGTATTTGAACCATGGCCTGATTGATGAGGCATCTGCATATAGCGGGCATACCATTCTGGGTACAATAAGCCTGCAAATTATGTTTGAGGAGTGAAGATGCCAGGGTAATGCTCCCTAATGAGGATCCCAATTATGCCGTTCACATGCCGGTACTTACGCTCGCCATCTCCAACTTTCTTCCAAGCGCTACATAATGAGAAGACAAAGTTATTAGCAATTGTTGCATACATTGAAGGTAGAAAATGGGAAGCCAAAGTTAGTTACCTTTCTCCATATGGAGCAATACATGGCCTCTGCTCGACAGGAAGCCCTCGTTCCGGGAGCGTTGACGAACCACGCAGGTACACGGACTTACCCTCCTCAACTTGGATGAAACCAACATCCTCCTCGTCAGCGCTCGGGGCCTCCGACGACAACCCCTCATCCACCACCCTCTCAGACACGGGGGAGTGAGACACCGGCTCATCCTCCACCCCCTCATCCTCAGGCGATGTCACGGCAGGCAGTGGCGAGGGAGGCCGAACCCGGTTTCTCTTACCCTTTCCTCCATCTGCACCTCTTCCCCGACCTTTTCCTCTTCCTCGTTGAGCCTGAGGATGAGAGGAAGCCGGAGAAGGATCGGCGAGAAAACTGCCAAGCAGACATCTCGCTAGGGGGAGTGGGGCCTTATTTGGCGGGTCACTCCTTTTCCGTTGCGCGCCCACCATGCTGAACTCACCTGCTATGACAAAAAGTAAAGCAATTAGTACAAATACAACATTATAGTTCAAATAAATAAGCGTAAGTTCAAAGAATTGTCACAATGAGAATTACTAAGGCAATTATAGTACAAATACATTATAGTTCAAATAAATAAGCAT
Source organism: Elymus sibiricus (assembly GCA_039707655.1). Lineage (NCBI taxonomy): Eukaryota > Viridiplantae > Streptophyta > Magnoliopsida > Poales > Poaceae > Elymus > Elymus sibiricus. Next base: position 3,353,504 of record CM077674.1, on the reverse strand, counting down.
AAGTTCAAAATATATACGCAATGAGAATTACTAAGACAATTATAGTACATAAACTACATTACTTCAAATAAATAAGCATAAGTTCAACATTACAACATGTTTGAGATCATCCGGGTCATGGTAAAGCAACTAGTACAAAATCAACATTACAGTTCAACACTACGACTAAAAATAGTCGGGATCATCCGGATCACAATCCTCCTCTTCTTCGGGGTCAGTTCTAGCCTCATCATCATCAGTATCACGCGTGTCGTCAAGGATGTCGTCCTCATGTTGACCTTCATCGTCACCCTCATCGGCAATGCCTAGACGTAACCGGAACAGAGCAAATAGGGAAGGGTTGGGGGAGGATATGACAGTTGAGCTCACCCCTAGATGACCGTAGAGGAGGTAGTGGAACGGCGACGGCAACGGCAACGAGACCGGCTGAGATCCCTGCACATGAAAAGCACCGGCACAACCAACATAAGCACCATATAGCTTTACAAATATGCATATAAGCAGGAAGTAAATAAGATTACATGTGTTCTAAATCTGTATCTATTTTGGTACCATTAAGTGTATGTACTCTATTCAAACTCGCATATTTTGACTGATGTGTGATTACACACAAGAAACAAATAAAGAAGCTACTACTACTAGCTACCGTCGATTAAAAGATGAGAATAAATGCTTCTAAAAGCAAGCAGCAAACAAATGCCATGCAACCTGTTAGCAACTCCAGGGGAAGATGTTATCCTAGCTCATCTCTGCTCCTTGTATCTAAAAACAACCACCTCATACTACCAAAGAAACACCTTCTTGCTAATTAAATGCCGATTTGCTATTCTGCAGCCAACACGGAATAATTTTCGTAGTTGATTTTCTCTCAGGCCAACTCAGTTTATCAAGTTGATAGAACTACACTGATACCCCAGTTCCTCTGCTCCGGTGGTGCGGGTTGGGGGAGGGGGCGCGTGCGTTTTTTTAAAAAATGAAAATCCATACATAAATCCACCCATACATCTATATAGCATTCATCCATCTTTCCATCCATACATCTACACAACATACATCCATCTAGCAATCCATAGAACATCATCAAATTGTTCAAAATCACATATACATTCATTTATACATGGATCAATACATCCATCATCCATCTATCCATCCATCCTTACATCAATCTATCCATCCATCCACAGATCCATTAATTCCTAAATCTATACATGAAAAAAAAAGAACAGAGAGGGGGGCCGGTGCTCACCGTGGGGTGGGGCAGAGGGGGCCGAGGGCGAGGTGGAATTGGAGCTACTGCCGGGCTTCGGTGGCCACCAGCGGCGGCGGCGGCGTAGGTGGGGACCGGCGACGGTGCTGCCAACAACACCGCAGGTGGTGCCAGGCGGCGGCGGCCCTAGGGCTCGAGCCGGGGAGAGGGCACCATTGGAGGAGGGGTGGGGGGAGTTGGAGGAGGGTGTCGGTACTAAAACCGACAGACCTCGGGGTAGGGGGTCCCGAGCTGTGGATCGAGGATAGATGGTAACAGGGGGCGTAGAGACAGCGTTTACCCAGGTTCGGGCCCTCTCGAAGAGGTAAAACCCTATGTCCTGCTTGGTTGTATTGATGTGGTTGTATGACAATTACAGAGTAGATCTACCTCGAGATCGGATGGACTAAACCCTAGGTGGGTGTGATGGCAATAGTTTCTGTGCCTCTACGGACTAAACCCTCTGGTTTATATAGACACCAGGGGTACCTAGGGTTACATATGATCGGTTTCCACCAGGGGATAAACAAGTTGGCCACGTCGAACTTCCCTTGGAGGAGACGTCAAGTCTTCGGAGGTTTCCTTCTGAAATACGGGGTTGCTTGTAGTCCGGCCTTCCTTTAACGAATTAAGAGCAGCCCATCAGTGCGGCCCATGAGAGACCGGCCGGCCGTATGAGGACCCCTTAGTCCGGGACACCCTCAGTAGCCTCCGAACTAGCCTCCAACGTCAAGGTCGGCAATCTTCGTCAGCTCCATGCTCCAAAGTCCTCGGCTTGAGGGGTGAGTTCCTTCCCCCACCTTTGTTCGGCTGATAACAGTTCGGCTGCCATCGACGCGGTACTGTCAAGCAGAAGCGACCCGTCGCAACCCTAATCACCACATACGTTTGTACACTCATGATGTGTGTGTCTATATATATCTCAGCTGACTGGGACGTTGGATACCTGGACAAAGCAGTCGTGGAAATGAAGGCGTATGAGGCTGGCGTAGATGCGGACGTCGGACTTGTGCGCCTCGACAAGGATTCGCCGGACGATCGTGTACGCGCCCGGGCACGTCCAGTCATAGTAGTTTTCACACAGCTGCACCGCCGCGCCGCCGCCAAGGCAGACGGCCACGAGAATGGCCAGCGCGAGACTGAGAAGAAGCCATCTTCGTCGTCACTCGTTCCTACGTACCGAGGAGGTCGATGTGCATTGGGAGGAGATGGCACGCTTCATTTATAGGCTGGCTAGGCCCGGTACATAGCTCAGTTTTTACTTGTTTTACTTGGATAGATGCATGCGTGGTGTGGTGACTTTTCAAGAATATAATTAATATTCCGCACAGGATGTACATCGACTAGTTGTTAAGCTTTGTCTCCTTTTTCCTCTCTGTGACTGAGTGAGTGTGATGTATTGTCTCTACTACACGTGTGTCGACGATAAGTTACACTCATACAGGAGGCCAAGACCCTGCAAGGAGACCTAAGTTGTCCAAGTTCTACAAGACCTAATATATAAGGGAACCACGGGGTAAGCAGAAAGATATGTTGAAACAGGTAAACATGCAGCAGTTTTAACGTGGTCCCTCTTGCCTCCTCTTTTGAAATGAGATGTAAGACTATATATTATATCTGAGCCGTTGATTTCATTAAGTAGTGGGTCTGAGTAGCTCTTATCTTCTTATCTCCTATGTGAAGAGAGGGGGGGGGGGGGTGGGGGACCATGTTAATATTTGCCGGTAAACATAGACACTAGATCGTGAGAGGGGCGGTCTGGCGGCCTATGGCAGGGGTGGCCAAACTGACCTTGGTGGCTAGCCTCGGAGCCTCGGCGATTTTCATCATCGCATGTATTGTGGCGATTTAATACATGGGAAGGAGAGCCCATAATCACGCGCCGTAGTCATGTCCCGTAGATGTATGCATGCTCGCCGAACCTTGTTAACAAACCTGCGGGGTCTTGTTACTGTGATTGCTTTTTTCTCTTATGATCGTCGTATACATCAAATTCTAACACAACACTTGATCGAGAGATAATCATGGAGAGAAGCCCATATAACAACCAGGATTTTGACTGGTCAAAACCTATCAAAACTGGGATGAAACTGGTTTGACTGGAGACAGTGTTGGTTTTTGTTCTATTCTGAAAGTTGGGGGTTATAAAATAGATGGTTTTAAAGTTCGGGGTTATACATTAGACTATGGTGATAGTTCATGGTTATAATATGAACTTCTCTTATAATCATGTACCGAACCAAAAGATACGGAGTGTCTTTTCTCGATTATGAGTTTATATGACTAGGAGACACGATGGGGACCAATCCTACGATGGACACATACAAATGGGGACCAATCCTACGATGGACACATACAAATGGGTACCAGTCCGAGTATGTTGCAACCGTAGCAAGGCTAGCTGGCATGGTTGGCAGATATATGATCCACTCGATCGTTTCTTCCTATCGTCCGCATTATTTCAGGGATGTGATGTATGGACAAACAAATACAGTAAAATACAGTTATGCTTGTTTGAACCACGTGAACGCATAGTAATCATAGCTAGGTTGTTGGTCTTAGCGCATGTGCATAGCTAGGTTATTTTACCACATTTTGACGTGCTACTGTAGACACCTGCTGTCTACCTACAGTAACCCTCCACATCACCTACAAACAGCAGTAAAAACACTCTTTACAACAGGCTTAACATCAACAACAATTATGTTACATAGTAACCAGTGAACGCATACGGTTTCCTTTGATAAGCATGCAAACTGTGTTACTGAAGGTAAAAAAGCAGCAAAGTGAGACCGATCTTAAAAATGCCCTTCTTTTATACTATCTGTAGCACCTTAAATTACGAAATTAAGTCAATGAACTAAAAATTAGTCTAATCTTATCCATCTCCGGCCGCCATGGACACCGCGTCCACCGCTCATCCACGATGTGAACACAACATGGCAAGCTAGCTTGATGCATCCGTAGTGTGATGCTTGATCGATCCTTGGACCTATGCAATCTGCACGTAAGATAGATCACTTGATCGATCTAGTGCTGGAATCACGTTCTTTGCCTAGTGTCGACCTTTTTATCGAGTGTGTTTTTTCGGACACTCGGCAAACACAGCCTTTGCTAAGCGATCAGGGAAAACCACTCGGCAAAAAACGTTTTGCCTAGTGATAGACTGAGTAAATAGGAAACACTTGCAAAGATCCATCTTTTCCGAGGCAAATAGGATTTTTCTTTCTCTTTTGGTTATTTTTTCTGTCTTTCATTTTTTTCTTTCTTTTCTTTTGTTATTTTCTTCTCCTTACTATGGATTAAACGGATATAATTTGAAATTGAACTGTTAGTGTATGAAAAAGTTGGCAAAAATGGGTTGAAAAATCTTATTTGTGTTCTCGAGTGTATATTTAGGCCTTATCCAAGAATTTTTTTTTCCGAAACATCAGGTTGCCAAGACTCGTCCCTGAACATTGAGCTTATTGGTTTTTTAATTTCAAAAAATGGAAACGAAGTCTGCAAAACATTAAACCTGACATGGTGTCATTATATGACATCTATAGGTTCCTGTAAAAATTTGAGAAAGTTTCACAGAAATTGTGACATACATTACTTAAAAACTTAACCATCTCCACGAAAAATCATGATTTTGAGAGGGAACAGGTCAGGTTTGACAGGTTCTGCTTGATCTATAGCTAGTGGCGCAATCACGTTGACTATCTCACGCTCAAGACGAAATCGAGGGCGGAGGTAGAGGAGGTGCTCATCGCACGGGAGAAGCCCATGCCGCACATCTGGACATACCGACTGTCGACGAGGCGTCAGCAAACTGGTGGCTGATGTACAAACACAGAGTGATGATGTCGTCACCACCAAAGACTGCAGGGTCTGCTGTGCCTCCCCCCAAATCTGATGCATGCTCTTATGCTATTTTTTGGCACCAGCTACGATGTTGGCTTTCTGCCTAGTTGATTATAATCAGGCACAAATATTTTGGTTTATGTTGTGGTGTGTTCTCATTAATTTTTAAGTGAGGACTAGTTAATTTTGGTTCAAATGTGGTTAAGAATGGCTATAGCATCTTATTGCCAGATTTGGTTGCCTCATGTTTCTTGGTTTTCTTTTTTGAGATTTATTTCTGAGTGATTTCATGCTGCAGATACCTGGATTAGAACTGATGGACACACAGGTGCCACCATACATCATTGTCACGGTCTCCGTCAATTTTCGACGATAAAGTCACCTCCCACCCAGGGAATATTTCATCTTTATGAGACACGCAGGTGTCAAACCTGGGGTTTTATCTACAACCATCCTCATAACTATTTAACCACAGGTTGGTTCTCAGTTGATTGATTATTTTATTTCTTTTTTATTAGATTGATGGGCTAATGTTTTCACTTTACATGATTATCAAATATATACTTTGGCGTGGAGACGTCGGGATCAACTCGCGACAAAATCCATTAAATTGGAATGAACGACAATAAGGAACAGATAATACACCAGGCAGAAGCAACCGATAATACGGACATGGGACGGACGACCGGGGAACACGTGAGGATCGTTTTACACTGCGTCAAAACCGCTCTACACACCATTCGACCATTATGTGTCGAACTCCACGGGTGTAAAAGGTGAAATTCTAAATTGCGGGTGACCGGAATTAATGTGAGGATGCTTCCTTATCGCGTCCAGAACTGTCTAGGGGCTACGACCTCTTCGGTTCTGTATTCAGTATGCCTTATACTGTATGATACTAGAAAATAGCAAATTTCATGTCGAAAATTGCTTTTGGAGGTCGAGCTCCGTGGAGGCCTCCATTTGCAAAATTCAAAATTCATATTGTTTACGTTTTCAATTTTTTTTAAAAAAATACAAATATACATGGAGGCATAATGTACATGTGTGTATATTTTCAGGATGAAATACGTTGAAATGAGGGCTGTGAAAAAAAAACAAATCTGGGGCTTTTCAGCACATGATACTATTCATCCTGAAAGTCCATGAATTTGTTTTTTTGTACATGTCGCATTTTAAGGTATTTCATCCTGAATTTTTACACACATATGCATTTCAACTTTGTATACTTGCATATTTTTTTCCAGTTCTTTTGAAACCAGAAAATTTGAATTTTGAATTTAAAAAAAATAAAGGGCTCCATGGAGCTCGGTCACCAAAACGCCCCACTCATTTCATCTCATCCATCTTAAAGCTAGCTATCTCAAGAAGCATGGGTGATGCCCATCTCTGTTCATTCTCAAAGCAAAAAAAAAAAAAAGGCAGTCACGAGAGCACACTGACATCGCAATTAATGATGTGCATGACGTGTTGTCCTATTTTTCTTGTAGGTACGTGTTGTCCAATGACTAACAGACACGCATACACATGTGTGACACCCCCGACTTAATCGTGCACTAATCATACACGCAAATGCACACGATCAAGCCTAAGGACTCACTTGAAGATATCACAACACAATTCTAAACACAAATAAAAGTCATACAAGCTTTATATTACAAGCCAGAGGCCTCGAGGGCTCGAATACATAAGCTCGATGTAATACAAGCATCAGCGGAAGCATTAGATATCTGAGTACAGACATAAATTTAAACAGATAAGCCTTTAGAAGGTGGGGCAAAATAAAAGCACTGGATCGAAAGGCGCATGCCTCCTGCCTGGGTGCCTCCTATCTACTCCTGGTCGTCGGAGGGCTCCTCGTAGTAGTAGTATCCGCCAGAGGGGTAGTAGTGGTAGTAGTCGTCGGCTGGGGCAACTGGCTTCGGGGCTCCGTCATCTGGTCGCAATAATCGGGTATGGGAGAAAAAGGGGAAGCAAAGCAACCGTGAGTACTCATCCAAAGTACTCAGCAAGACTTACATCAGAACTATTCTAAATATGCATCGGTATCAAGGAAGGGCTGTATCAGTGGACTGGACTGCAGAAATGACAGAATAGGGGGAAAAGGGCCTAGCCTATCGAAGACTAGCATCTTCAGCGGTCTTGCAGCATTAGAAGAGTGCAGATTAGTACATAAATATAGTAGTAGCAACAAGTAGCAACAACGCCCAGAGATCCTTTCTCGACTCCCTGCGAGAAAGCAATCCCGGAGCCACATATTCAACCCATTTCTAGTTGTAGAAGATCAGGATATTTTTCGAGCGTCCTGTTACCGTGGACACGGCTATTCGAATAGATATACTTCTCTGCAGGGGTGCACCAACTTACCCAACACGTTCGATTAACTCTGGCCGGACACACTTGCTCGGTCCATGCCCGGCCTCGGCTGATCGACACGTCGTAGCCCTACCTAGGCTCAACAGAGAGGCCAGCACACCGGTCTACATCCTAAGCACTCAGGGGTCTTGGGCCCATCGCCCTTTGCACTCCTGCGTGTTGCGTACGCGGCCGGTGAGCAGACCTAGCCCCCTTAATACAAGCGCAGGCTTTACCAGTCCAACACGGCACGCGCCGCTCAACTGCTGACGTCTGAAGAGCTTCGGCTGATACATACGACGCTGAGTACCCATATTATTCCCATGTGCTGGTTAGCGCGAAAAGGCCATAGGCCTACTCAGATCACATATCCTAACCCATTAGTGCGTTGGGAGCTCGCGGTGACAAGCAGAGACTCACGATCATGTGACCCCGTCGCCCCGTCTCGTGGACTTACGGCAAGGGCTAAGAATGCCCGGCCGTGCCACGTATTCATCTCGTGGGTGCCCTCATGGTCAACCCGTCTCCACAACACTCGCGGGTACCCCTCGGGGTCGAACCGACTTTAACCCGTAACAGTAATAAAATCAAAGTAACCGTGTGTCCATAATATCAAGCTGGAATCCGAGGAATCACCCTCGTTGGATTTCCACTCGATGTATCCGTCAAGGTGAATCCGGAGGAATCACCCTCGATGGCATTCACACTTGCGGGGTTGCACGACAGAAGCTTCATCGGAGTTGGGGAAGAGGAATCACCCTCGGTATCCCACAACCGACTAGCTGTACTACAGAGGCAACATCAGGAGTGAGATAAGAGGTATCACCCTCGGCTCTCGTTGGTAACTCTGTAGGGTCGAGCAACTTAGGGGGGGTGTGCGGTGATGTACTGGACTCAGCCCGTCGATCACATCGATCGGGGCACTGGTACTAAAGCGGGGCAACTATTGCAAGGAAGAGGGGCCACAGATGGTTCACTACCAACCTACACTAAGCATTTAGGATTGCAGGTAAGGTATCAATAACAGTTTACAAAAACAGGCTATGCATCAGAATAGGTATTCGGAACAATAACTGTAGCAGTTCTAATGCAAGCAGGAGGGAGAAAGGATAGGTGATATAAGCATGCGTCAAGGGGGGTTGCTTGCCTGGAAGCTCCGCGGCAAAGGAGGGGTCGTCAGTGGTGTCGTCGGTCTCCGGAGCTGCGTCGGTCTCGGGGGCTATCGGATATGAAGAGGGGGAAGAAACAATAAATAAAAGCAAACAGATGCAACTCAGATGCATAGCACGACAGTATGCAGTGCTGGTGGTGCCCTAATGCAATGCTACATGTCGCAGATATTTCCTGGCGTTTAGGCGGTTTTCGGTATACTTTACCGGAGGGGAAAGTTCCATGTTCAGATAGATAGGAGTGATGGTCAAGCATTTTGACCACGTATTCGGATTCATCTCGTTTTTCTGATCAACTTTCATGTTGAAAACTTTTCGATCCGAGCTACGGTTGAATTTCTACGAATTTTCAAAGATTTAAACCTTTTTCTGAAATTCCTGGAATTATTTTAATTAATTAAATCGCATTATCCAGAATATTAACTGATGACATTAGCATGACGTCATCATGACATCACCAGTGAACCCCAGCTGTTCCAGGTCAAACCTGACAGCTGGGTCCCACATGTCATAGACACAGTACTAATTAGAGGTTAATTTAAACTAAACCGGGTTAATTAGGGAGTGGACCCCACATGTCAGTGACTAACTAATTGTCAGATTAATTTTTAAAAACCTAATTAACTAATTAAGCACAGGGGGCCACTTGTCAGCGTCACTGTGCTACCACGTCAGCACAGTTGACCTGGTCAACTGGTCAACTAGGGCCCCTGGGCCCATTGGTCAGTGGCCCAGAGGCACCCACATGGCAGCAAGCGTGGCGGCTGCCGGCGTTTAGCCGCCGACGACGCCAAATGCGGCGGAGGCGCACGGGAGCCCATCGGATCTCGCCGTCCAGCGGCCATTTGGCACGCGGGAGGCACCAGTCGAACGAGCGCTCAGCGCTGCGTTGAATGGTGGCCGTGGCTTGGCCGGAACTGGCCGGGAATGACGACGGTGAGCGGCGGAGGCGGCGGCCGAAATCGGGCGAAGCCGGCTACGGCGTTCTAGGGCACGGCAGACTACGCGGGTGGCGGCATTCGACTCGTACGAGCTCCAGGAGCTCGGCCATGAGCTCGTACGCGAGCTCGGGCTACGATGGCCATGGCGACGAGCTCGTCGGCGGCGACAGGTACGGCCACGGCGGAAAACTAGCTAGGAGGCGCGCGCGAGCTCGAAGAGAGAGAGGGGAGAGGCGGAGCTCACCGGGAAGGCTCACGGAGGCCCGGTGACGGCTTAGGAGCGCAGCACGGCGACGGATTCGTTGGAGAGGCGCCGGCATCCGAGGAGGAAAGCGAGCTCGTAGTGGTTGCTGCGGTGGCTCCGAGCTCCAACGGCGAGCACTAGACGGTGTGGACGACAACGGCAGAGCAGAGGCGCACGGTGGCGAGGTGAGGCGAGGCGAGTGGCCGCGGTAACGACGGCGTGCGGCGAAGGCGGCGCTCAGTGGTGGTGGGGGACGAGCGAGAGAGGAAGAGAGAGGAGGGGGCGAATGGAGGAGGCGTCCAGGGGGGAGGGATAGGGCTCGGCCTTATCCTCCCTGAGCCTGCGGCGTCGCGGTGTCACCGGCTGGCCGGTGCACGCGTGCCCAGCCACGGCGCGGCTGACACGGCGAGGGAGAGAGAAGAGGAGGGAGAAGGGGGCCGGCTGGGCTGGGCCAGGTGCACTGTGCACTTTGGCCCAGCCGGTTTAGGCCGTTTTATTTTCCTTTTCTGTTTTTCTTTTTTACAGACATTTTAGAAAAATAAAAGAGCTGCCAAAATATACTTAGTAAAATGTGAGACTAGCCCACAAAAATACTTTGCATTATTCTACTCTGCCACAAAAAGGTTTGGGCAATTTTGGATTCCATTTGAATTTTTCAAAAATGGAAATGGCATTTAAAGTGTTGTCTTTGCACTGTTTAATTGCCCTAGCCCACATCTAGCATTGATGGTGATGTTGTTTTCCTGAACATTAAATTGTTTTGGAATTTTTGCTACAACATGAACTATTTTTCCAGCAATTTTTGAGCAACTTCAAATTTCACTTTGAATTTGAATTGAATTCAGTGATGGAATTTGAAATGGGATATTATTCCAACATGATTAATCATTGCAAATCACAGTAGCTTAGCATAATCATGATGGGTCACTGTTGCTCATTACAGAGGGGTGTTACAATTCTCCTCCACTAAAAGAAATTCTCGTCCCGAGAATTCAGGAGGTAGAAGGGAAAAGGTCGGGGTATTCCTCGCGAAGACGATCCTCGCGTTCCCAAGTGGCTTCATCTTCAGTATGATTTGACCACTGCACTTTAAGGAACTTGATTGTCTTTTGGCGGGTCCGACATTCAGCTTGATCGAGAATGCGGATAGGATGCTCTTTATAAGATAGATCATCTTGCAAATCGAGCAATTCATGATCCACTGCTCGGTGCGGAGATTCCTTGAAGAAACGGCGAAGTTGCGACATATGGAAGACGTCATGGATATGAGAGAATTCCGGCGGCAACTCTAATTTATAAGCCACATTTCCACGTCTGGCGAGAATGCGGAAGGGGACGATGTAGCGAGGAGCTAACTTGCCCTTGATTCCGAAGCGGTGAGTGCCCTTTATAGGAGTGACACGCAAATAAGCTTGCTCACCAGGTTGATAGATCGATCCCCAGTGTTTACGATCATAATTGCTCTTCTGGCGAGATTGAGTAGCCTTGAGATTTTCTCGAACAATACGGACCTGCTCTTCAGTGTGTTGGATAATATCCGGACCAATGAGCGGTCGTTCCCCAGTTTCTGACCAATTCAGAGGGGTTCGACACTTACTTCCATAAAGTACCTTGAAGGGGGCCATTTTCAGGCTGGCTTGATAGCTGTTGTTGTAAGATAATTCGGCATACGGGAGAGATTCCTCCCACTTTTTGCCAAATGATATGACACAAGCTTGCAGCATATCTTCCAGCACTTGATTAACCCGTTCGACCTGGCCTTGGGACTGGGGGTGATAAGCTGAACTCCAGGTTATATGAGTTCCCATAGCTTCTTGGAATTTGCCCAGAACATAGAGGCGAAAAGGCTGCCATGGTCTGAACTGATCTCTTTGGGAATACCGTGGAGTGATACAATTCTGGAGATATATAACTCTGCTAACTGACTAGCAGTGATCGTCTCCTTGACTGGCAGAAAGTGTGCAACTTTGGAGAGTTGGTCGATGACGACAAGAATAGCATCATGACCCTTTTGTGATCTGGGAAGACCAGTGATAAGGTCCATTTGCACTTTGTCCCATTTCCACTCACGGATTGGAAGCGGTTGCAAAATTCCAGCAGGTTTGTGATGTTCTGCCGATCAAAGATGCGAACCACAGCATGGTACTGCTCCTGGTTGAACTCGCGGTAATCCTCGTAAACAGTGTACTCGGGGTGCCAGCGATATCCTAGCCTGGTCAGAAGATCGACCAAAATGGCCGGAAACCCAGTCGCATCAACAGCCATGGTCTGGCGTACTAGCTGCCTTGCGGGACGCATCTGAAATAAGATAGTGCAGATGTCAAATGACAGTGTGAGAAGCATAAGATAGTATTGGAAGGAAATATTTGCAAATAATCCAGCTCTCCGGGTGAAAGTGATTACAAGAACCTAATGTTAGAGTTAGCAAAATCATTTAACCCGAAAGGAAGAGAGAACAGAATCCCAGAGTAAGGAAGAGGAATAAAAGATCCTAATACCACCCATTGGCGACGTGGGCCCGTAAGCCACACAGCCATGTTAGTAAAACAGTTTTTTAAAGACTAGACTCAACTTCGGCCAAGTAGTTGAAAAGGGGGTTCCTATAGGCAGTCGGCTCTGATACCAACTTGTGACGCCCCCGACTTAATCGTGCACTAATCATACACGCAAATGCACACGATGAAGCCTAAGGACTCACTTGAAGATATCACAACACAACTCTAAACACAAATAAAAGCCATACAAGCTTTATATTACAAGACAGGGGCCTCGAGGGCTCGAATACATAAGCTCGATGTCATACAAGCATCAGCGGAAGCATTAGATATCTGAGTACAGACATAAAGTTAAACAGATAAGCCTTTAGAAGGCGGGGCAAAATAAAAGCACTGGATCGAAAGGCGCAGGCCTTGCAAGGGAACGCAGCAGAAAACAAAAAATTTCCGACCTACGCACCAGCCCAGGACCACTATGGAGACTGCATACAAGGTTTTTGATCTTTTCGTTACCGACTCGTATCGTAGCGGAAGTAGAGTCGATGACGATCGGCGGTGCAGATCCCCACAGCTAGGATTTACAACCTCCCAACCGCGAGGATGTACTCCCTCATCTGCCCCTCCGACAACCCTCCGGGAGGACCTTCGAAACTCGGACGGTCACTCGGACAGCCCTTCGGGAGGAGCCTCGAAACTCGGACGGTCACTCGAACAGCCCTTCGGGCGGCACTCTCGAACTAAGACCGAAACTACGATCTCTCTACAGAGTTGCACACATACGGTGTCATCTATCCGGCAGGGCTTCGCCGTCCAGAACTAGTTCCCACCGGAACCCAGTCAGCCTTTCGGCTCTACGAAACTCTTTTCGTGGGAGGGAGAGAGAGAGAGCCAGACAAGCATGGCATGTGTATGATAGCAAGGGATCAGCTTTGGAGAGAACCCCTCCACCTCTATTTATAGGAAAGCCAAGGGGTAAAGTTGGCATACAAAAATACCAAAAGTACCCCCACTTTATGTCTCACATAAAAGAATAAAAGGGAAAAGGGATGGCATGTGGAGCTCCATGGAGGAGCCCCACCTTGGCCGGCCACTTCTAGGGGGCCCCCCACATGGGGGTGCCTTGCTCCCCAATCCCTTCTAGAAGCCTTTTGGGAAATATCCCAAAAGGTGACTTTCCAAAAAAATATCCATAAAGTGATTTTCACTATTCACGGAACCAATTTTCCTCGACCGTTAAATCCGAAAATATTTCTGTGGGTCTTAGAATAATTCTAGTACCCACTAAAATGATTTTGGATTCATTGGGAAACAATTTCGGATTAGTGATTTTCATCTGCGAAAAGCAACCAAATCGGTTCCGGCAGCTCCGGAACATTTCCGGTTTTTATCCCGGAAAATTCCCAGAAGTTTCCAGAACACTTCTAGCATCCTCCAAGAATTTCCATGTGTGTGCCGACCGACTTAATGCTATCCCCTGAAACAACTTTTCAGTTTTACCGGAACTATTCCGGTGTCCTCTCCGGAACGTTTCCGTTGCGCCGAAACTTTTCCGGTGATTTTCTCTCAGATTCCCAGTCTAGTATTCAGCAGATAGATGACCCTTAAGCGTGTGACCCTATAGGTTCGGTGAAGTATAGACATGACCCGGAACACTTTCCGATCAATGATCAACATTGGAGCCGTGGACACCCATATTGACCCCTATACCCACACGAATGAATATTCGAGTGAACCTCCAGTTGCCGTGTGCTATTCCTGTTGCTTCGTGATATGTTACAAAACCCGAGGTGAGATATATCGGCATCCCTGTGGATCAACATTTGTCCACAATGCCAGTTACCTCGTTACCGGTTTTGTTCTCTTTTCTCGTTTCCGTGTTCCGGCATCCCTGTGATCAAATCACACTTGTGTCTGGCCAGACGATGATGGATACCGTAACACCGAGAGGGCCCAGAGATATCTCTCCATCGTCGGAGGAGCAAATCCCAATCTTGAGCTATCAAGTTACTTGACATACCTTTCCATGAACCCGTAAGCCGCCGTAATAGCCACCCATTTACGGATGACGTTTAACAAACCCCAAAGTTCATGAAGCAAGCATGAAGAAACTCGATACTCTCATGGTCTAAGGAATTATGCAAACGTTAACTTTCTCGGTGTTATTAACCATTAAGTTGTGACGAATGTATCTCATAGCATAACATCAATTCGGGTCGATTCAACACAAGTGTTCTCCTAACATTGTGCCCTCAAAGTTGCCGGCATATCCATGCCCATGATCAGGAAAATAGAACCATCATGCAATACTTGAGCTAGTCTTAGAGGCCAGACTAGGAATACATTTTACCGTCTATTATTCCACACGTGCATATGAGTTTTCCTCCGAGCCTCGTGGTTATTGCAGACTCGAGAACCATAGCAGTTATAGCACGGAATATGAACTTAATTACAAACATGGAGATAAATAATAACATTTATTATTGCCTCTAGGGCATATCTCCTACAGACTCCCACTTGCACTAGAGTCAATAATCTAGTCAATGCTGATGCACTTTACACCTATGGCATACCGGTGTAAAACATGCTTCGCTTGTGGTATAGTCTGATGTCCAACGGATCTGACAACTTCAGTTCCGTGTGTATCTCTGCATATCCTTGCATTTTCACGCTTTCACAAAATTCATATTTTGTGTGGACTTGGCTTCGTATATATGTGAATCACTAGTCAAACCTTGATTCCTCAGACTGAGTTAAGGAGCATCTATCTTCAATAGTGTTCCATTGACCAAAGCCATCTTGGAACCATACTAAGTTCATGAACGAACTGTACGATTCAACATCTTCTATGTCTCTTTGAAAGCGGCAACATACTTAGCCTTAGTTATAGAATTCGCCACAGTAACCTGTTTGGAACGATTTCCAAACACCGTGCCACCATATCGTGTATTACACAAAACCCTTAACTTAAATCGAAAATCGCATGGAGCATTGATGAAAACTGTATCGATGTAATTACTTACAACGAGCACTTCATAATCTCTACTTGCGAGAAAACATGTCATCAGTGCTACTTTAGTACTTAATGACATTTTTCACTCTTGTCCCATGATCAGTACTTTGATCACTTTGGTATCTATATACTCGCAATAGCTTTGGAAGTATCGGACATATCTGGTTGTTTTACATACCATGGAATACATGATTAATCTAAACACAAGAGCGTATGGAATCTCCATCATGTATTTTGCTCATCAGTGTTTTGGGACACCGAGTCTTGCAAAACTCTTTCCATGTGACTTCGGCAAGAATCACTCCTTGGCGTTCTTATGCTAAACTGTTTTAGCATCTTGTCAATATGTATTTTTTTTGCTTAGCCTATTAGGCAATTCTATCTCGTAGATAAATATGCCTAATATCAAGGCTATTTAGCCCAAGCACTTCATCGAAAAACTATTTTCAATGAAGTCCTAATTCGTGTCAAGAAATTTATATTATTTCCAATCAACAATGTGTCAAGCACACAAAGTTTTTAGAAATATTATTATGCTCCCACTTATTTTCTTGAAACCACAAGCATCTTCATTATCCATTGATGAAATCAAACTCTTTTGACTATTTCATCAAAAACGAAGATTCCAACTCCATTTTGCTCTCTTCTGTCCATTGCTGGAACTCTAAAGTTTGCATTCTTACTAGCATCCTCTGGATTGACAAAATACCTTGGACTGTATCACATGCAAGTCCTAGGTTGCATTTCCATCACATGGAAATCCATTTGGCATCCATGTATCATATCTCAAGATTGAAAAATGTATTAATTGCTAGTTTAACCCGATCTGACTTTAAGCATCGCTATGGTGAGACAACCTCATCGTAGTCAACTCCTTGAACTTGTTATTGCACAAGTCAAGCTTTATGGATAAAACATTTTATCCGCATGAGTTTATAGTTCCATTAATGTTTGTTAGACTCTAATTCTTTCGAAGGGTTTATCAAGATATAATCTTGAATCATTTATATGGAAACTATCTCGGATTATATTGGCATTTAGCCAATTCCGGAGTCAGGGCCCATCAACGCTTCCTTGTGTATCGTAGGTATACTGTTGTCTAACAACAATATCTCGCTTGCGCACCTGAGAGGTTTGCACGAGTTTTGCCTACGTGGTTCAGTTGCAAGTTCGACCGAAGTCCATACATCTCATGTAGAGGCTTTCGTATCAGTCGCAGTAGGAAACTCTGGAATTACTTCCAAGGTTTCTTTCCTTTGATCTGATGACGAAGATACTGTTATCTCGTCGAGTTGCACAGTTCTCCCACTCACCTTTTGCAAGAACCATTCTCTTTAAAAGCATACCGTTCTCGGTGGCAAACCTTTTGCCTCGGTATAGTGGTGGAGGAATTTCCAATTACTTGGGATAACCTACAAAGTAGTACTTGTCTGATTTGGAATAGGTTTGTAAATATTTTACACAAGCCCCATATTCCAAATGTTAAGAAAAGACAAAGCATGGTTGGGCGTACCATACCATGGCGTCATTTCAACAGACCTGATGGTGCCCTTTTCAGTGTAAAAGCCGCAGTCTCTAAAGCATTACTTTAAAAGGGATAATGGCAAATTGATTTATGTCATCTTTGATCTTACCATGTCATAAATGGTTTGAATACATCTTCACGGACGTACCACTCACAGTGGAGTTCCGGGATGTGTAAGTTATGAAACTCTTTTCACAACTGATCAGACATTCGCTAAACTTGTAAATCAAATATTCCTTTCTGCAATCTACTTTGAAGAAACATAATCTTTCTTGTTACAATAATTTCTACTTCATGTTGAAAACCTTTCGAATGATTTCAAAAGATCCAGACTTACGTCTTATCAAGTAAATATCCATATATCTACTTGAGTCATTTCTGAAGATAGATAAAATCAACTGCTAGCAACAACATTTATCGGACTACATACATCAAAATGTATGATCACCAATAAGTTCGTTGCTCATTCCTTATGGCCTGTGAACGGTATTTCAGTCACTTCACTTTTCGGAGGAAAGTTGCAAGTGTCAGATGATTCACAATCAAACGACTTCAAAATCCATCATTATGGAATTTGTCCATGCGGGTTTCTCCAATGTGACCAAATGCAGTGCCACACATGTGTGGTATTCTCTTAGTCTTGCGACATTTAGCGTCAGTGTTATGGATGTATCATATTACCATCAATATTCATAACATACATCCCATCCACGATGGAAGTATGACCCTTATGTTATTCATAACACTGAACAACAATTGTTCTTTTATGAACAACCCTTTTGCAACAAATATTATGCAATGGGCTAGAGTGTGTAAAACTCTAAAATGAATTATGAAAGTAAATACGGAGGTAATATATTATTATCAATATTCATAACATACATCTCATCCATGATGGAAGTATGGCCCTTATGTTATTCATAACACCGAACATCAAAAGTTCTCTTATGAACAACCTACTTGCAAGATACTTTATGCAATGGGCTAGAGTGTATAAAAACTCTAAAATGAATTATGAAAATAAATACATTGGTAATGTACCGAGTATAGCAACTTTTACTATGTTCTCATCGCATATCTAAACCTCACTCCGGCAAGTCTTTTAGGCCGTAGTAGTTCTTGCATCGAGTCGCAGCAGAATGCAATCGAGCGGGTATCTTTGTGATCAACTCACAATACCCAAGAATTAGTGACTAACAATTTAATCATAATTCCCAAGAACTATTTTCTTGACTAGCCTTCCATACATCTATAACTCGTATGACATTCATACATGAGCTGGATATTCCAGTCTTCACTCTTTTTGCTTTTATACTTCTAACAGTTTAAACTTTTAGTATTTCTGCTACTCTCAGAAGAAGCACCCAACTTTAAGAGTGGCGTTAGCCCCGGACTTCCTAGGTGTGTAAGTCACACTAACACCCTTTGGACATTTCCTTTCTCTTTAAGTTGTTGTTTTATTCACCTTCATCACATGATAGGCGTTCTTCTGGATCCCTCTGTTATTAGTCAAACGCATAGTAAACACTTTTACTAACAGTTTGCAAAACAAACATTGCTTTGGATATCCCATATCTTTTAGCCTTTGTTTGTGTCTGAAAATGAGTTTTAGTTCCATGAATATCACATAGATATCCCAAACTTTTGAAGTCCGGGTCTCATGGAAGCAAACATATTGCACTTGACCGTAACGGAATTCTAGTTTTTGGATCGAAGGCCGAGAGTCACATTATCCATAGCATTAGCGGGAGAATACTAAAAGCATGCGATAGGACAAAAGTCCTTCTCGGCACTCTTGAGGACAATCCTCACATTACGTTACCAACCGTAAAGTTTTAACCAGATATTTAACAGCTTATTCAATATTAATAGGGAAGGTGGAAACGCGAGCCATTATTCTACAACTTATTATGCAAATTTCACTTTAGACAAAGTTCATAATTAATTGCACAGAGAATTAAACAAGTTAATTCTACAGTGCGCTCCCACTCAAATCAATATCTCTCATAATTGATTTTGAGTGATACAAGATCCAGACTTCAATTCATCGCCATAGAATCATCATCTCATGACGGGAATTTTAATAGGTAGGCCAACTTGCCGATCACATCTCTATGTGACTCTTGTTCATCTTTCGACGCGTGTGTTCCGAGCTCAGGACGATCCTGCCATGAACGTCAAGACAACCAAGTGATCTTGCTGCGAGGTCTGACCTTACCCGCCTCACACTTCTCTAATCGTTCGTACCCATGCATCCATGGCGCACCCCGAAAAGATAGGTGCCGTGACGGTGCTACACTTGGGAGAACACTAACTACTTGATATTTTAAGTGAGAGATCACCCTAATAAAAAGCGACTACCGCGCAATCAAAAAGGGTGCATCATAAGGGATAAACATCTCAGGCAATTCATAATAGCATGATATGGTATAGCCCTTTCTGACGGAGAAGTCTTGTATTTCTTCGTCTTCGGCATTCGCGTCGGTGTTCACCTTCGCGAAGTTTGCCACCACCTTGTCGATGCACCAGATAATATTGCTATCTCTATAGCTAAAATAAGTGCATTACAAAAGGTTGACACGCAGGTCATTAAAGTGACAATCATATGGCTCCAGCATCATGCCGAATCATGACACGCAGGTCATGTTAATTTACATCATATAGTCATCTCATACATAATCAAATTAATATGAGCACTGCTATACCACATCATATGCACATGCAAACCATCCTGCAAAACCATGTTAGACGCCTCTAATCGGTTTATGCAAAATTTTATTTTACGTGGTTTCTAAGGTTTCGAACAAACCGCAGCTACCAACGTCCATCATCAAGTATGATTATTCAAGTCGCTAGATTAACTTTACGGGGTGTATGAAGCACGAGATAATAAAATCTCGAGCCCCATACTGAACTTCGTCATATGCATGACCCCCGTGCAGATCATATCTGCATTGCCCTTTCGTCTGCGAAATTTCATCTTTCTTTTTAACTATGGTGGAATTCAAAAAACTGTTAGCACTTCGTTAATCAATCAGGATCGCGGATTGCCAGAACTTTGAAACTCCACCATGCTGTTATCAAGATCAGAAATATGCAAATTCTAGGGAAGCAACAAGAACATCAGGTAACAGATTTCATCTGCTACCCGCACAAATAATTATCAGCAGTAGAACTCATCTACTACAAATTATATTGTGCAACACCCATACATCTCTATGTATTCTAGATCGCAACCTGCATCTACGCATAGCACGTCTCATGATGCCACTGTAAGGGAACGCAGCAGAAAACAAAAAAATTCCGACCTACGCACCAGCCCAGGACCACTATGGAGACTGCATACAAGGTTTTTGATCTTTTCGTTACCGACTCGTATCGCAGCGGAAGTAGAGTCGATGACGATCGGCGGTGCAGATCCCCGCAGCTAGGATTTACAACCTCCCAACCGCGAAGATGTACTCCCTCATCTGCCCCTCGGACAGCCCTCCGGGAGGACCTTCGAAACTCGGACGGTCACTCGGACAGCCCTTCGGGAGGACCCTCGAAACTCGGACGGTCACTCGGACAGCCCTTCGGGAGGCACTCTCGAACTAAGACCGAAACTACGATCTCTCTACAGAGTTGCACACATAAGGTGTCATCTATCCGGCAGGGCTTCGCCGTCCAGAACTAGTTCCCACCGGAACCCAGACAGCCTTTCGGCTCTACGAAACTCTTTTCGTCGGAGGGAGAGAGAGAGAGCCAGACAAGCATGGCATGTGTATGAGAGCAAGGGATCAGCTTTGGAGAGCACCCCTCCACCTCTATTTATAGGAAAGCCAAGGGGTAAAGTTGGCATACAAAAATACCAAAAGTACCCCCACTTTATGTCTCACATAAAAGAATAAAAGGGAAAAGGGATGGCATGTGGAGCTCCATGGAGGAGCCCCACCTTGGCCGGCCACTTCTAGGGGCCCCCCCACATGGGGGTGCCTTGCTCCCCAATCCCTTCTAGAAGCCTTTTGGGAAATATCCCAAAAGGTGACTTTCCAAAAAATATCCATAAAGTGATTTTCACTATTCACGGAACCAATTTTCCGCGACCGTTAAATCCGAAAATATTTTTGTGGGTCTTAGAATAATTCCAGTACCCACTAAAATGATTTTGGATTCGTTCCGAAACAATTTCGGATTAGTGATTTTCATCTGCGAAAAGCAACCAAATCGGTTCCGGCAGCTCCGGAACATTTCCGGTTTTTATCCCGGAAAATTCCCAGAAGTTTCCAGAACACTTCGGGCGTCCTCCAAGAATTTCCAGGCGTGTGCCGAAACCAATTCGACTTAATGGTATCCCCTGAAACAACTTTTTAGTTTTACCGGAACTATTCCGGTGTCCTCTCCGGAACGTTTCCGTTGCGTCCGAAACTTTTCTGGTGATTTTCTCTCAGATTCCCTGTCTAGTATTCAGCAGATAGATGACCCTTAAGCATGTGATCCTATAGGTTCGGTGAATTATAGACATGACCCGGAACACTTTCCGATCAATGATCAACATCGGAGCCGTGGACACCCATATTGACCCCTATACCCACACGAATGAATATTTGAGTGAACCTCCAGTTGCCGTGTGCTATTCCTGTTGCTTCGTGATATGTTTCAAAACCCAAGGTGAGATATATCGGCATCCCCGTGGATCAACACTTGTCCACAATGCCAGTTACCTCGTTACCGGTTTTGTTCTCTTTTCTCGTTTCCGTGTTCCGACATCCCTGTGATCAAATCACACTTGTGTCTGGCTAGACGATGATGGATACCGTAACACCGAGAGGGCCCAGAGATATCTCTCCATCGTCGGAGGAGCAAATCCCAATCTTGAGCTATCAAGTTACTTGACATACCTTTTCATGAACCCGTAAGCCGCCGTAATAGCCACCCATTTACGGATGACGTTTAACAAACCCCAAAGTTCATGAAGCCAACATGAAGAAACTCGATACTCTCATGGTCTAAGGAATTATGCAAACGTTAACTTTCTCTGTGTTATTAACCATTAACTTGTGACGAATGTATCTCATAGCATAACATCAATTCGGGTCGATTCAACACAAGTGTTCTCCTAACATTGTGCCCTCAAAGTTGCCGGCATATCCATGCCCATGATCAGGAAAACAGAACCATCATGCAACACTTGAGCTAGTCTTAGAGGCCAGACTAGGAATACATTTTATCGTCTATTATTCCACACGTGCATATGAGTCTTCCTCCGAGCCTCGTGGTTATTGCAGACTCGAGAACCATAGCAGTTATAGCACGGAATATAAACTTAATTACAAACATGGAGATAAATAATAACATTTATTATTGCCTCTAGGGCATATCTCCTACAGGCCTCCTGCCTGGGTGCCTCCTATCTACTCCTGGTCGTCGGAGGGCTCCTCGAAGTAGTAGTATCCGCCAGAGGGGTAGTAGTGGTAGTAGTCGTCGGCTGGGGCAACTGGCTCCGGGGCTCCGTCATCTGGTCGCAATAATCAGTTATGGGAAAAAAAGGGGAAGCAAAGCAACCGTGAGTACTCATCCAAAGTACTCAGCAAGACTTACATCAGAACTATTCTAAATATGCATCGGTATCAAGAAAGGGCTGTATTAGTGGACTGGACTGCAGAAATGCCAGAATAGGGGGAAAAGGGCCTAGCCTATCGAAGACTAGCATCTTCAGCGGTCTTGCAGCATTAGAAGAGTGCAGATTAGTACATAAATATAGTAGTAGCAACAAGTAGCAACAACGCCCAGAGATCCTTTCTCGACTCCCTGCGAGAAAGCGATCCCGGAGCCACATATTCAACCCATTTCTAGTTTTAGAAGATCGGGATATTTTCCGAGCGTCCTGTTACCGTGGACACGGCTATTCGAATAGATATACTTCCCTGCAGGGGTGCACCAACTTACCCAACACATTCGATTAACTCTGGCCGGACACACTTGCTCGGTCCATGCCCGGCCTCGGCTGATCGACACGTCGTAACCCTACCTAGGCTCAACAGAGAGGCCAGCACGCCAGTCTACATCCTAAGCACTCAGGGGTCTTGGGACCATCACCCTTTGCACTCCTGCGCGTTGCGTACGCGGCTAGTGAGCAGACCTAGCCCCCTTAATACAAGCGCAGGCTTTACCAGTCCAACCCGGCGCGCGCCGCTCAACTGCTGACGTCTGAAGAGCTTCGGCTGATACATACGACGCTGAGTACCCATATTATTCCCACGTGCTGGTTAGCGCGAAAAGGCCATAGGCCTACTCAGATCACATATCATAACCCATTAGTGCGTTGGGAGCTCGCGGTGACAAGCAGAGACTCACGATCATGTGACCCCGTCGCCACGTCTCGTGCACTTACGGCAAGGGCTAAGAATGCCCGGCCGTGCCACGTATTCATCTCGCGGGTACCCTCATGGTCAACCCGTCTCCACAACACTCGCGGGTACCCCTCGGGGTCGACCCGACTTTAACCCATAACAGTAATAAAGTCAGTAACCGTGTGTCCATAACATCAAGCTGGAATCTGAGGAATCACCCTCGTTGGATTTCCACTCGATGTATCCGTCAAGGTGAATCCGGAGGAATCACCCTAGATGGCATTCACACTTGCGGGGTTGCACGACAGAAGCTTCATCGGAGCTGGGGAAGAGGAATCACCCTCGGCATCCCACAACCGACTAGCTGTACTACAGAGGCAACATCATGAGTGAGATAAGAGGTATCACCCTCGGCTCTCGTTGGTAACTCTGTAGGGTCGAGCAACTTAGGGGGGTGTGCGGTGATGTACTGGACTCAGCCCGTTGATCACATCGATCGGGGCACTGGTACTAAAGCGGGGCAACTACAGCAAGGAAGAGGGGCCACAGATGGTTCACTACCAACCTACACTAAGCATTTAGGATTGTAGGTAAGGTGTCAATAACAGTTTACAAAAACAGGCTATGCATCAGAATAGGTATTCAGAACAATAACTGTAGCAGTTCTAATGCAAGCAGGAGGGAGAAAGGATAGGTGATATAGGCATGCGTCAAGGGGGGTTGCTTGCCTGGAAGCTCTGCGGCAAAGGAGGGGTCGTCAGTGGTGTCATCGGTCTCCGGAGCCGCGTCGGTCTCGGGGGCTATCGGATAAGAAGA
Source organism: Elymus sibiricus (assembly GCA_039707655.1). Classification (NCBI taxonomy): domain Eukaryota; kingdom Viridiplantae; phylum Streptophyta; class Magnoliopsida; order Poales; family Poaceae; genus Elymus; species Elymus sibiricus. Next base: position 3,329,525 of record CM077674.1, on the reverse strand, counting down.
GGGGGGGAGAAACAATAAATAAAAGCAAATAGATACAACTCAGATGCATGGCACGACAGTATGCAGTGCTAGTGGTGCCCTAATGCAATGCTACATGTCGCAGACGAAGCGGGAAAATATCTGAGATATTTTCCCGGCGTTTAGGCGGTTTTCGGTATACTGAACCGGAGGGGAAAGTTCCATGTTCAGATAGATAGGAGTGATGTTCAAGCATTTTGACCACGTATTCGGATTCGTCTCGTTTTTCTGATCAACTTTCATGTTGAAAACTTTTCGATCCGAGCTACGGTTGAATTTCTACGAATTTTCAAAGATTTAAACCTTTTTCTGAAATTCCTGGAATTATTTTATATAATTAAATCGCATTATCCAGAATAGTAACTGATGACATCAGCATGACGTCATCATGATGTCACCAGTCAACCCCAGCTGTTCCAGGTCAAACCTGACAGCTGGGTCCCACATGTCATAGACACAGTACTAATTAGAGGTTAATTTAAACTAAACCGGGTTAATTAGGGAGTGGACCCCACATGTCAGTGACTAACTAATTATCAGATTAATTTTTAAAAACCTAATTAACTAATTAAGCGCAGGGGGCCCACTGGTCAGCGTCACTGTGCAGCCACGTCAGCACAGTTGACCTGGTTAACTGGTCAACTGGGGCCCCTGGGCCCACTGGTCAGTGGCGCAGAGGCACCCACGTGGCAGCCAGCGTGGCGGCTGCCGGCGTTTAGCCGCCGGCGACGCCAAATGTGGCGGAGGTGGACGGGCGCCCATCGGATCTCGCCGTCCGGCGGCCATTTGGCACGCGGGAGGCACCATTCGAACGAGCGCTCAGCGCTGCGTCGAATGGTGACCGTGGCTTGGCCGGAACTGGCCGGGAACGGCGACGGCGAGCGGCGGAGGCGGCGGCCGGAATCGAGCGAAGCCGGCTACGGCGTTCTAGGGCACGGAAGACTACGCGGGCGGCGGCATTCGGCTCGTACGAGCTCCAGGAGCTCGGCCATGAGCTCGTACGCGAGCTTGGGCTACGATGGCCACGGCGACGAGCTCGTCGGCGGCGACAGGTACGGCCACCCCGGAAAACTAGCTAAGAGGCGCGCGCGAGCTCGGAGAGAGAGAGGGGAGAGGCGGAGCTCACCGGGAAGGGTCACGGAGGCCCGGTGACGGCTTAGGAGCGCAACACGGCGACGGATTCGTCGGAGAGGCGCCGGCGTCCGAGGAAGAAGGCGAGCTCGTAGCGGTTGTTGCGGTGGCTCCGAGCTCCAACGGCGAGCACCAGACGGCGTGGACGACGACGGCGGAGCAGAGGGGCTCGGTGGCGAGGGGAGGCGAGGCGAGTGGCTGCGGTGACGACGGCGTGCGGTGACGACGGCGTGCGGTGACGACGGCGCTCTGTGGTGGTGGGGAACGTGCGAGAGAGGAAGAGAGAGGAGGGGGCGAATGGAGGAGGCGTCCAGGGGGGAGGGATAGGGCTCGGCCTTATCCTCCCCGAGCCCGCGGCGCCGCGGTGTCGCCGGCTGGCCGATGCGCGCGCGCCCAGCCACGGCGCGGCTGACACGGCGAGGGAGAGAGAAGAGGAGGGAGAAGGGGGCCGGCTGGGCTGGGCTAGGTACACTGTGCACTTAGGCCCAGCCGGTTTAGGCCGTTTTATTTTCCTTTTCTGTTTTTCTTTTTTACAGACAGTTTAGAAAAATAAAAGAGCTGCCAAAATGCACTTAGTAAAATGTGAGACTAGCCCACAAAAATACTTTGCATTATTCTGCTCTGCCACAAAAAGGTTTGGGCAATTTTGGATTCCATTTGAATTTTTTAAAAATGGAAATGGCATTTAAAGTGCTGTCTTTGCACTGTTTAATTGCCCTAGCCCACATCTAGCATTGATGGTGATGTTTTTTTCCTGAACATTAAATTGTTTTTGAATTTTTGCTACAACATGAACTATTTTTCCAGCAATTTTTGAGCAACTTCAAATTTCACTTTGAATTTGAATTGAATTCAGTGGTGAAATTTGAAATGGGATATTATTCCAACATGATTAATCATTGCAAATCACAGTAGCTTAGCATAATCATGATGGGTCACTGTTGCTCATTACAGAGGGGTGTTACAACAGTGGAGACGCTTGAAATTATGTTGCGGCCATAGCAAGACTAGTTGGCATCATTGGCATATATATGACTAGCAAAAGAGCCCGTGCGTTGCAACGGGAGAAAAAGATAGCACATGCCCAATCATGAGTCATGACCCCAATAGGTCCACGTTCTTTATTTAAACATTCCATCCCATCTATGTTGTCATTTGTCTTTCATCCCATCCCCGCCTACGATGATCTTAGTGCCTATAGAACCACAACGTGATGTGGTCAATCCTAAGTCGTCTCTCTCTCGACATACGATGAGAATATTTTTTCCTTGCTAGTTTTGCCAAGGCGTGCATGCGTGGTTATCGATGGTTTCTTTCATCTCCAATTTTGTTTGTCGAGGTGTTCATTTGCATTCGAGATCGGCGCTTGTACGAAGGAAAGACGGATCACACGCTATTGATTAAGGTTTAGCTAAATAGCATTTTAAAAATAGTTAATAGGTAAAATAACATCATATTAGGATTCTACACATTTTTAATCAAATTTCATATATAACATGTTAAAATTGGAGTTAGGGTGTAAAAGATATGGATATTTTAAAAAGCATGTTTTGTACTTAAAAGTGAACTGCGGGTTAATTACCAGAAATTATAGGGGGTTTTCTATAAAAACAAAAAACGATTCGTTTTGTCACTTAAAAGTGAACTGCAGGTTACTTGCCCGAAACTGTAGGGGTTTTTCCTAAAAACAGATAAACGATTCATTTTTTTCACTTAAAGATGTATTGTGAGTTGATTCTTCAAAACGTAAGGGACTTTTCTACAACATTGCCGCAACGATGAACGGGCAGAAACAATCCGTGCTTTATTATTAGGTAAAGATTCCAGTCGATCGTCTCTTTGGATCGTCCGCGTTAATTCAAATTAACGAGGAGACGTTTGGACAAACAAATAATAAAACAGGCTTGCTAAGTCTCAGTCGATTGAGATTTAACGACCCGTGTGAGGATGCTTTAAGATTTGTGCACGCAATTTCTTTTGTGAGAATCGGCCTGTGTGAGGATGCTCATGGCCTGTTTCATCCTTTTCTTTTTTCGTGTTGGAGAGGGCGCAGTTATACCTCGCTTATAGCGAGGCAGCCTTCCGACTCGCTGAAGTCGCGCGAGCGTATGGGCAGGCCCAGTGCGTGACCGAGGGGACCCTCGCATGAAGGGGAGCCCCAGATGGGCCGGCGGAGGCGCACGCGAGGCCAAAGCCTCATTTATTTTATTTTATTTTCACGTTTTCTGTTTTCATTTTTTGCTTTATTTTTTAAATTTTGTTTATACTTTCAAATATTCTAACTACATATATTACCAAAAACACTCTACAACATTAGACAAATGTTAACCAAGCATTTGAAAAATGTTAAATGTGTATAGAGAAAATGTTTATCACGTATACAAAAAATGCATATGACAAAATACAATGTGTATGAAAAAATTTGATCATATATTTAAAAAAAGTTAATCAAGCATTTGAATAAAATATTGAACAAGTATGTGAAAAATGTTAATGAAGCATTTGAAAAATGTAAATGCATATAGAAAAAATGTTGATCATGTATTAAAAAAATGTTAATCTTGTATTTGAAAAAATATTAATCAAGCATTTGAAAAAAAGTTGAACAAATAAGTGAAAAATGTTAATTAAGCTTTTGAAATATGTTAAATGTGTATAGAAAAAATGCTAACCATGTATTAAGAGAATGCTAATCATCCAATTATTTGAAAAAAATGTTAAACAAGTATTTGAAATTTTTTAATCCAGCATTTAAAAATGTTAAATGTGTATAGAAAAATGATGACCATGTATTCAAATCTAGTGAAAAACGAAAAAGAAAAAAAGAAAAGAACAAATCTAGTGAAAAACGAAAAAGAAAAAAAGAAAAATGAAAAAAACCAAAGAAAAATGAAAAAAATAAACCGGATGGCAGTGAAAAAAACCAAAGAAAAATGAAAAAAACAAATCTAGTGAAAAACGAAAAAGAAAAAAAGAAAACCAAAGAAAAAAAATAAAAAAAGTAAAAACAGATAAAAGAACCGAATAAAAACCGGTGAAAAATAAGAAAAAACAAAAAATAAATAAGAAAGCCTGAAATCCGCCCCTGTTACTTTAACAAGGTCGTGACCTACTAATTAAACACAAACCGGATGGTTGCCCAGTGCCTAGCAGTGCAACGCTGCAGCCAGGAGATTCCGGGATTGAATCCCCGCACGACCCTTTTTCTTCTAGTGTATTTCTTTTAGCGCTAATGGGCCGGCCTGTAACTATCGATGCTTCAGCGAGACCGAAGGAAGACTTGCTATAAGCGAGATATAGCCTTTGCGTGTTGGAGAGGCTTGGCACGTGATAGGCTAGGGGCCCTTTTTCTCTTGTTTGTTGGGCTTTTAACCTTTTTTTTTTGTTTATTTTGAGAAGAACCAGTGAGTGAAAGAGGTGTACGGAGAAAGAAGCTGGAAGCAGGTGAACCTTTTTTTTTCTTTTCTGTATTTATTATTATTATTTTTGTGTTTTTCCTGATTTCTCTATAATAATAATAATATTATTATTATCATTATTATTATTATTATGCTTTCTGTTTCATCTTTATTTTTTATTTTTATTTTTTATTTTTATTTTTCTATTTTTTGGGAAGAATATGTAAACACTTTTTAACTATTTTTTAGCCAGATGAGATTTAGTTAAATTTCATAAGATAGTTTTGCTATCCTTCATATTTTCTATTCTTCTCTCATTTGTGTTTTCCTATTATTATTATTATTGTTGTTGTTATTATTGTTGTTGTTATTATTAATGTTGTTGTTGTTGTTGTTGTTATTATTATTATTATTATTATTATTATTATTATTAATTTTTTTAGTATTTCCGTGTTGTGCGAGGACAAATTGGCATGGGTGTGTTGCACATCCGCCCGATGTCAACAGCACAACTGCACCCGTCATGCAACAACAAGCGGCATAACACGCGCGCAACTAGGGGATGCGGGGCTGCCAGTAGGTGGGGTTTTGTATTTTCTTTTTTTCTTTTTTTCATATCTATATTTTTACTTTTATTTCTTTTTTGTGTTTTAATTTTTCTAGTTGCATGCCTGTCACTAGGCACACAACTGCAAGTGTCGTCCCCCGAATGCAATTGCATGTCTTCAACATGACTGCAACTCCGTATTATTTTATTTTGTGTGTGTGTGTGTGGGGGGGGGGGGGGGGGGGGGTGGTGGGAAGTTGCATGTCTGCTACCAGGCACGCAATTGCAATTGTCGCCTCCAACTACAACTGCATGACTTCAACACTATTACAACTTAGTGGTGTTTTGTCGGGTAGAGGGGAGGTTGAATGTCTACCACTAGACACGCAACTACAAGTATCGCCTCCCAATGCAACTGCATTTCTTCAACACGACTATAACTCTGTGGTGTTTTGTTGAGGAAAGGCGGTTGTGTGTCTGCCACTAGGCACACAAGTGCAAGTGTCGCCCTTGACTGCAACTCCATCTCTTGGGATGTGAAATCCTCGCTCACTCTCGTGCTCTGCACAATGAACTTGTCGAGGCACTGACTGTTCGCCGCGGCCCTTCTTGTGCTAGCAATGTTACAGTGATGTAAGACTTGGAAAAGGGTGGCATAATTCCTTTGCTTGGCTGTGCACGATACTTTTTTTGTTGGTGTTTACATTGAAGGCAATGAAGCTGTCCACCTTGTTGTCTGGCTGCAGGCAGCATGGTACCTCCATATTTGGTTTGGACGGGAAGCACAACTCCAGGGACAGATCGAGCTCGATATATCTACAGCCTGAGTTTCCCTGAACGTGAAAAAAGGGATTTATGTTATGTCCACGGGTGATAGCTAGGGAGTTCAGTTAACACTGTTACGAATTATTCCATCTAACTCGTTCATGAGGTGACCGAGTATGTACCTGGCCTCCAAGTGACCAGGTATCTTTCTTTGGCAGATTCTCCTTTTAAGCATCTACTTTGTGGAGTTCATCAATAATCGCCTTTGTACAAGGCCTATCCTTTCGGTGGAATTCCACACAGCTCATTGCAATTTCAATGCATATCTTCACTCCCAAGAGGTCCATTTCGTTCCATGTGTAATCCGCCGCTGCACACATCCTTTTCTTCCAGTACTCTTGTACCTGCGAAATTGCGATGTACGGTAACCTCCAAGACATATATAATGTGTATGGGACAGGATTATAAGACATATAATATACGTGAAACAAAAGCAACAAGATAGAAGGAATTACTCTCTCAGTGAACTCTTGACGAGGAGAGGACTGTGAGTCACAATAAGCACCATAGCCCTTTGGTCCAGCCACTAGGTAGAAAGTTATGACACCGAGACTGACCACATCATTCTTGGGTGATATCGCGCACTCATGTATGTATTCTGGTGCCATGAATCCACTTATGATATCATAAGCATTGGACAAAGCAGTTAGCAATACAAGTTAGTACAACTTTTGTTTATTAAAGAACTATATGCATGAAAATTCAAGAAAATAGAACTATATGCATGTATGCTACACATAGACCATCAACTTGCAATGTTCCTTCCATATGGGTGTTTGTTTTGTGGGTCTTCGATTCACCAAAGAGTTTGGACCAACCAAAATCTGCGATTTTGGGAACCATGTTCTTATCCAACAATATGTTGGCTGCTTTTAAGTCCAGATGGTAAATAAGTTTGCCTCTCCTCTTCCTCTATGAAGCATATTTTGCTTCCACCGTTACTCGACGTTGCTTCCTACGCGTCTGAAGTTTGCTTTGATCTAATTTGCTTCTATTTATAATAGAAAATGTGTTTCTATATTATTCACAAAATTCATTTAACCACGTTGCCTCCATATAACTTATAGTCGCATTTTTCCAAACATCACTGTTATGATTCATTTTCTGCTATGAAGCACACTTTGTATTTTGAAGCACAACTACGAAGGGGATGCGGCCGCCTAGGTCAGCAACGGCGTTGCCATATGTTGTAACTAGGATCAATGGAGAAGATGGATATGTCATGGTGGAGCCGGAGCGGTGGAGAACAACAATGGGGCATGGTGCCATGGTCTTGCTCTTTTTCTTTCCCTATAAGAATATCGGGTGGTTGGAACGGGATACTATTGCAGCCTCTCAGCCATGCGATTAAAAAGAAATCCACGGGAGAGCACTAGTCCGACGATTGCAAGCCATCAGAGTTTTTTTTTTTTTTTTTTTTTTTTTTTTTGCGGGGCGAGGCCGATTCTGATTAGGTGAGGAGTTTGTCCCCAAATACGATCACATGACTTGCGTTTGAAGACGGTAAATTATTGCCGATGGACGGCCGTAGCAATGTGGTCAAGCTTTTGCGCCGCGTTGTCTGTGTTGAACTCCGTCGGCCGAAGATGGCAAAGGTTAAGAAGCCAAAGCTCAAAATTTCAGCGCAAGCAATGCGTATCAACAGGGAAAATGATGTGTGGGGACATGCCGTAGCTTTTACACCCGAGAAAGCAGGTAGAAGCCAGGGGACGCTTAAAGTTGGTTCATGTGAGATGCAGGTGACCGTGGCATGGTCCCTTCTCTGCACCTTCAAATTTAGCTACGATAGACCAGGACTAGAAGAGTAAGACGCGGTTTTCCGTGCCATGATATTGGAGTTTAACTTGAATTACACATCAGCACATGCAAAGAGCTAGGTTACATGCATGTAATAATGTTAGACTATGCGGTTAGGGCTAGCTATTCTTGTGGAACTGATCTAGTCAGCCTTATCTCCTGCGTGCATGCACATGCATGGCGCCGCACCACTCAGGATACATAGGATCAGTTGTTGGTCTGTTATATGTACGTGTGTGTCCGCGCGTGTGTTCCTCTTTCTCTCAAGTGTACTCTCTCTACTTATTCACCTCTTTGAGGAGGAATACAATGACAATGCATTTTAATCCCTTACCTAAAAAAATGCATTTTGATCCCTAATTTACATTCTACCATGGTATCAGATTCTTAATCCTACTCCTATGCTTCCGCCATGGCCACCGAGCCCGCGGCCACCGTGGCAACCCTGTCGGCGAGCACCTCTCCCACTTCTCTGCCAGCCCCCCTCTTTTGGTCTCTTCCTCTCCACCGGCCTCCTTGCCAGTCACCAACAGCCAGCTCCTTCCTCCTCAGATCACACCTCCGGCTTCCTTTCTTGCAACCCATGCCATGGCTCACGCCGTGCGCGTGGAGAATGCCAATATTCACCACCACATGCGTGTCTCGCTTTACATGAAGGGCACAAACAACACCGTATGGTGTAGTCTCTTGGAGAAGATAATGGACCAGTTCAAGACGTACTTTGGACACATCCCGCACTACATTGTCTCGCAAGCACACCATAACGGTTGTCTTCGAGAGCCATGATGACTACCTAGATAAGATCCCGCACAAAAATATAAGGTTGTAAGAGTAAGACCACATACACATGCCTATTTTAATCCTAGTGTTTTCACCCTTAAAGGTTGTTAATGATCCGGTTGAAAAACTGGAATCTAAGTCGCTAGCAAACACATGTTAGAGCCTTTGTCGTAGTGCACATCCTCTCGTGGATTCGATAACCCAGGATCACTCCTTGGTGAAAAGGCACGAGAACCTTCTTCTATCCACATCGGATCTCGAAAGGCATTACCGAGGGAGAGGAATGCGTAAAGAACCTTAGTTCCTCCTCTCTCTTATATGCAGACAGGAGGGGAACGGCGGTAGCAAATCGCTCCCACGTGGAAACATATCCATTCATATCTTGGCTAACACCGCAAAAAGCCTGCGGCGTCAAGAAGCTGCCGTTAATGCAGTGGAGATCGAGGCGCATGCCACAATATTGATGGGACGTCACCTGAGTGGGGTACCAACCCACTCCAGCATGTCACGTTGACCGACGGTCAGACCTGACACATGGTCCAGTTTGACCAGCTAGAGAATCCAGGCTGATTTGTTTTGTCAAGGCTGGGTTTGCAAAACTCATAAGTGTTGCGCGGGAAATCAGCCCACGGAGGCTGGCTGTGTGGGAAGTTCAGATGCACAGGTTGGTTGTCTTCATCAACAAATAAGGACCAGAGTGGTTCGTCCGATATCGCGAGCCTCTGAATTCAATCTAACATTAAAAAAAGTAAAAGATTTGGTAAAAATAAATTTCATTTTGAAAAAATAGTTTTCAATCATTTCAGTTGTATTATTCACTCAGGCCGGCAAGGAGTTCGTGGACTTCATCTTCAGCCTACTGACCCTGCCCATCGGTGCCATGGTAAAGGTCATTTCAGCCTGCATCACAATCGGCCGCCTATACCAGAGCATGGACAACATCGGTTCCTCCTACCTGCAGCCCAATAAGGACAAGTCCGAGCTGCTCCAGCCCAAGGTGCTGCACGCGGACGGCCGGGAGCTACTTCTTCTGCAGGGCGGCGGCCAGGGTCATCCCCATCGTCGCCCCTGGCCAGGTTCAAGATGTACAACTGCTCATGGTATTGCGCCACCTCCACCACGGAGGCCAAGGTGATGTGCCCGCAGTGCAAGCAGGCGATGGCGACCGAGGTGATGTTCCTACTTCCATTCGATGCGCCCAAGACCTCCTCCACGGTGGCTATGGGAGGTGCTGCCGGTGACGAGAGTGGCGGGTACGTGAAAGGTCTCGTCACCTACATGGAGACGGACAGGTTTGAGGTAACCCCCATGTTGGCCATCTCTAGCGTTACCCTCAAGGCGGCGCTGCACTTCGATACCGTGGGCTCCGTGTTGGAAATGTGCCTTAGAGGCAATAATATTGTATTATTATGTTTCCATATTCATAATTAAGAGTTTATATTTCATGCTATAACTGCTGTGATCCTAGAATATGCGATTCAGTGGAAAACTCATATGCACGTGTGGAATGATAAACGGTAAAGAACAGGTTCCTAGTCTCGCCTCTAATACTAGCTCAAGTGTTGTTGGTGATCATGTTTTCCGGATCTTAGGATATCGTTAAGTATAACGATAGTCCTAAAACAACATTGAGAGTATGACGTTAGAAGAACGATCATATTGAATCGACCCAAACTTGTATGTTATACTTTGTGATAATATTGTCTGAAATCAATTGTTATAACACAGAATGTTAGCATGTGTTTTCAGTTCCTCAGACCATGAGAGTATCGCAGTCACTTCCTACCCTATGGTGGACTTTGGGGTTGCTCAAACGTCATCTGTAACAAGGTGATCATAACGACAACTTTCAGGCTCATCGAAAAGTTTGACAAGGGACTGGATAGCTCAAGAGTGGGATTTGCTCCTCCGACGATGGAGAGATATTCTTAGGGCTCTCTCGGTGTGACGGCATCCATCATCGTATGGCCAGACACAGGTGACTACGTCACGGGGATGCCGGAACACTTCAACGAGAAAGAAGAACAAAACCGGTAACGGGAGCAACGGTATAGCGAGCATGGTGATGACTCAGGAGGATACCGATGCACACCGGGTTTTGTAAAGTATCGCGAAGCAAAGGGAACATCACATGATAACCAAAGGTTCACTCGAATGTCATTCGTGTAATCATAGGGATCGATATGAACGTCCACGGTTCGGCTATCGGTCATTGAACGAAGGGGTTTCGTTCATGTCTATGATTTACCGAACCTACGGGGTCACAAGCTTAAGGTAATCATGATCTGCTGAGTGTTCGTAGGACGGGAGTGATGAGAATATATTTGTGGAATTGTTTCATTAATATTCGGAATAGTTCCGAGAGGATCCAGAAGCGTTTCGGGGTCACTGGAAGGGTTTCGGTGAATATCGGGTAATACCGGGTATTACCGATAATTAATATATAGGTGGAAAATGTTTCCGAGGATGTTAAATTATATAAAATGGTCTGAAAGTATTTAGAACAATTTTATATTTAATTTAATATCAACGGGCCTTAAAACGCCAAGAGGTGGAAGGCAACTTGGGCCACACGGGCCCAAGTGGGGAGGCGCCCCCTTCTCTATGGAAGGAGGCCGAATTGGGAGAGGGGGAGGAGTCCAACTCCTCCTACCTGGCCGGCGCACCAAGGGGGGCTCTTTCCCCCTTGGTGGCAGCCCCCCTCTCCCCTCTAACCTATATATACTTGAGGTCTTGGTCCCTTTTGAATACACAAGTTTGGAGCCTCCTCTATTTCTTCTAGCTCTTGTTTTAGTTGGTCCTAGTTGACTAATTAGAGCTAGGTCTAGTCTCCTCTAATCCTCATAATTAGAAGCCCTGTGTGGTTCTAATCTCCTCCCTCTAATTCTCCGGCGATGATTAGCTCTGGACGGCGAAGCGCTGCCGGATCATGAAGACCGTACGCTTGGAACCAAGTAGAGAGGCCGTGCTTTCGGTCTTCCGTTCGAGGGATTGTTCGAGGACGGTTCACGGGATTATCATCCATGGTTCGAGGGACTCCAAGTATGATCTACACTGACTCCTCTTCTTCTGCTGCACTCCGGAGTCGGTAACGATCATTGATCCAAACCCCATATGCATCTTCATATTGTTCCTTGTTGATCGTAGGGTGATTTTTTTTGTTTTCTACTACATTTCCCAACAGTGGCATCATGAGCGCTTCTATGAGTAGATGCAGGTTTCGATCAATATCACATGTGGATGTGAGGGCTGATGTTCTTGCTATGCTTCCCTCGAGTGTTGCTTCGGTTCAGTTCATTGACGGCATGGTGTCGCTTTTCACAAGGTTCTGACAATCGTTCGGCTCTGGCTGTTGACGATCTGCTAACAGTTCCTTGGGCTTCACCATAGTCAAGAATAGTGAACCGTCGCGTACGCAAGAGGGTGATGAAGATGAACGATCTTCTAGGGGGTCACGCATATTTGACGAAGTTTAGTGTGGGGGAACGAGATTTTTAATTAAGTCTCTTCTTTCACACACCCCAAATGTTAATCTAGCAACAAGAATTATCACCTTATGGTGTGCACGTAGGTATCTAGGTTTATCCGAAAACCCTAGAAGCCACGTAATTAAAATTTGCTAATCCGATTAGAGGACGTCTAACTTGGTTTTGCAGGGTTTGCATATGATGTGGTATAGCCTTCGTCATGATAATGTGTTTATGTATGAGATGTTTATATGTTGTAATGTTAAGTGGCCTGCGCGTCACGGCATGATGGCTTGAGCCACAAGATTGCCACCTTAATATAAATGTCGTAGAGATAGGTTACCGGTGATGGTGGCAAACGTACATGGAGGACCCCGACGAGGAGAAGGTGTACTATGGCGCGGGACGAGGAGCTATAATTTCGTGCCACGGCGGAATTTCTGAATTTGGTGCCACGGCAACGTTTTCTGAAACGGTCGCCACGGCAACGTTTTCTGAAATTGTCGCCACGGCAACATTTTTGAAACGGTTGCCACGGCAACAAAATATTGGCCGTCACGACGCTTCAACTGGAGATTGAAGACGATCATGGAGGATTCCCGGCGCCCAGGGCTATACCATATCATGCTATTATGAATTGCCTAAGATGTTTATCCCTTTGTTGTTTGCACCCTTTGATTGCACAGTAGGCAATTATTAGGGTGATCTCTCACATTAAAAATCAAGATAAAATGTGCTCTTCCAGAGTTGCTATCGTCTATAACACGTAACATTCCGGAGTGCGTCATGTCCACATGAGTACAAACGGTTTGTGAAATGTAAGACGGTTGGATGGTAAGACCATGTGAGCAGATAACACTTGGTTTTCTTGAAGTTCTAGCAGAAACGTTCTGAGCTCGGAGCACGAAGCATCGAAAGATGAACAAGAGTCATATGGAGATATGATCGGTAAAAGTTTGCCCACCGATCAAAATTCTCGTCATCAGTGATGTCCACATCAATGGCTGAGAACTAGATTTGGATCTTGAATCACTCACTATTAATTATGAGAGATATTAATTTGAGTGGGAGTGCACTTTAAATTAAAATTTGTTTAAACACTAGTGCCATGTTAATTATGAATTGTGTCTAAAGTGAATCTTGTGTTTATTGTTGTAGATCAATGGCTTGCAATAGTTTCAATTTAGCACCGCTGTTTGAGAAAGAAAAGTTAGCTGAGAATGGTGGAAACTATGAGGATTGGATCCACACTCTGTGATGTGTTCTCAGGAGTGCTATGAAAGAATATGTGCTGGATCAAGAACTTGGTGATTCCCCGGTGCCAGGAGCGTCACAGGATGTCATCAACGTGTTCATGTCTCACAAGAATGATTTCAGTGTTGTCAAGAGTATTATGTTAGCTTGCATGGACACCGTGTTACAGAAACGTTTTGAACAATCCAGTACTGCCGAAATTGTCGAGACACTGGAAGTTCTGTACCACAAAGAAACAGCTGAAGTTCATGTGATGCCTGAAGCAATGGAAGAGTGCAAAATAACTGAAGGTGTTGAGCAAGGTGCCAGGCTTGCAGACTATTATGATAGTATAACTGCAATGGGAGTTGATTTTCCCAGGACAACAGAAAATGACTTGCTCCTCACTTCGCTTTATCAAGCAATGCTCAAAACCAATGAGATTGGATTGCTGAATCAACAAAAGTTGTTGGTGAACAAAACAGAAAGTTTCAAGAAGAAACGCAACACCAAAAGGAACAAGGGTGGAGCATCTCATGAGACTATATGTTTCTACTGCAAAGAGAAAGGACACTGGAAAAGAAATTGCTTGAAGTATCTGGCTGATAAGAAGAACTCGTCTTCTGGTAAAGGTATAAATGTTATACAAGTTAATGTTATTGATATTCTACTCGCTGAAAACTCCAAGTCATGGGTATTTGATACCGGATCTGTTGCTCACATTTGCAACACGATGCAGGGACTACGGAAGATTCGCAAGCTGAGTAGAAATGAAGTCGTGATGCGCATCGAGAATGGTGATGGGATTGCTGCTCGAGCCATCGGTGTCATGAGCTTAAGTTTGCCTTCAGGATTTATTTTAGAACTGAATAATTGTTATTTCGTTCTGAAGTTATGTAAGAACATTATCTCTAGATCATGTTTGATAAGTGACGGTTATTCTTATAAATCAGAAAACAATGGTTGTTCGATATATTATAAGGATATGTTTTATGGATTTGCACCCATTGTTGGTGGTTTATTCATAATGGATCTTGAACATGAAAAAGATGTCTTTAACATTAATGCTAAATGTGTTAAGAAGACTGATAATTCCACTTACATGTGGCACTGCCTTCTTGGTCATATAGGAAAGAAACGCATGCAGAAACTTCATAAGGATGGAGTATTATCATTGTTCGATTTTGAATCATTCGATACATGCGAAGCTTGTCTGATGGGTAAGATGACTAAAATGCCGTTCACTGGTCATCCAGAATGGGCGCTTGAATTGTTGGACATAATACATAGTGATGTATGTGGTCCGATGAGTATACCAGAGCGCGGTGGATACTTATACTTCGTAACCTTCACCGATGATTTGAGTAGATACAGTTATATCTACTTGATGAAACATAAGTCTGAAACATTTAAAAAGTTCAAAGAATTTCAGAACGAAGTTTCAAATCATCGTGGCAAAAAGATAAAGTTTCTACGATCAGATCGTGGAGGAGAATTGCTAAGTCATGAGTTTAGCAAACATCTAAGTGATTGTAGAATTGTCTCACAACTTACTCCTCCCGAAACTCCACAGAGAAATGGAGTATCTGAAAGGCGTAACCGAACTTTGTTAGACATGGTGAGGTCAATGATGTCTCTTACCGATCTGCCTTTATCATTTTGGGGATATGCACTTGAAACAGCAACATATACACTAAACAGAATACCGTCTAAGTCTGTTGAGATGACACCATATGAGTTATGGAATGGGAAAAAACCCAACTTGTCACATCTAAAGATTTGGGGTTGCGAGACTTATGTAAAACGTTTAGAGCCAAATAAGCTCGATCCCAAAGTAGACAAATGTTACTTTGTAGGTTATCCCAAAGAAACAATTGGGTATTTCTTCTACCAAAAGTCCGAAGACAAAGTGTTTGTCGCTAAGAATGGACACTTTCTCGAGAAGGAGTTTCTCGTTAAAGAAATAAGTGGGAGGACAGTACAGCTTAACGAGATTACTGAATCTCCAGAAGTGGATAGGACTAACGAAACAGAATCCGTTCCAGATGTTGTCCACACCACTGAACCAGAAGTTACTACACCAGCTGTAGAAACTCTGGTTAAAACTGTAACTGAACCGCGTAGGTCAGGTAGAGTTATCGAACCTCCTGAGTGGTTTCACAATGAAATATTCATCTTAGAAGAAGATGAACCTGTGCACTACAGAGAAGCGATGGCGGCGTCCAGCTCAAAAGAATGGCACAAAGCCATGCAATCCGAGATGGAGTCCATGTACGAGAATCAAGTTTGGAACTTGGTTGATCTTCCAGAGGGTGTGAAACCCATACAGTGCAAATGGATCTTCAAGAGAAAAACAGATGTGGATGGTAACCCTACCATCTATAAAGCAAGGCTAGTAGCGAAAGGGTTTTCGCAAGTTGATTATGATAAAACTTTCTCACCAGTAGCAATGCTAAAATCTGTGCAGATTATGATGGCAATTGCTGCATATTTCGATTATGAGATATGGCAGATGGATGTCAAAACTGCTTTCCTAAATGGATTTTTGAAAGAGGATGTATATATGATACAACCAGAAGGTTTTGTCGATCCGAAGGATGCCGGAAAGGTGTGCAAGCTTCAAAGATCAATCTATGGTTTGAAGCAAGCATCAAGGAGTTGGAATCAAAGTTTTGATGAAGTAGTAAAAGAGTTTGGCTTCATTAAAAATGATGAAGAAGCTTGTGTATACAAGAAGTTTAGTGGGAGCTCTGTAGCATTTTTAATCTTATATGTGGATGACATATTACTGATTGGAAATGATACAAAGTTTCTTAGCACGATAAAAGACTATTTGAAGAGTGTGTTTTCAATGAAAGACTTAGGCGAGGCTGCATATATATTGGGCATAAAGATCTATAGAGATAAATCGAGACGTCTCATTGCGCTAAGCCAAAGTACGTACATAGACAATGTTTTCAAGAGGTTTAAAATGGAGAATGCAAAGAAAGGTTTTCTCCCAATGTCACATGGCACAACACTTAGCAAGAATCAATGTTCCAAGACAGTTGATGAGCGAGTGCAGATGAGTGGAGTCCCATATGCCTCGGCAATTGGATCCATCATGTATGCTATGATATGTACTAGACCAGATGTTTCTTATGCGCTAAGTGTTAGTAGCAGGTACCAAAGTGATCCTGGAGTGGGTCACTGGGCAGCTGTTAAAAATATTCTTAAGTACCTCAGAAGGACAAAGGACACGCTCCTCGTCTATGGAGGAGATGAAGACCTCGTTATAAATGGTTACAGCGATGCAAGCTTCATGACTGATATAGATGACTATAAATCTCAATCGGGTTATGTTTTCACCCTCAATGGTGGTGCGGTGGTTTTGAAGAGTTTCAAGCAAAATACTATTGTGGATTCTACGACAGAGGCAGAATATATTGCGGCTTTAGAAGCTTCAAAGGAGGCAGTCTGGATCACGAAGTTTCTTGAAGAAGTTGGTGTGGTCCCAAGTGCGATGAATCCAATGGCGCTCTATTGTGATAATAGTGGTGCTGTTGCTCAAGCAAAGGAACAAAGATCCCACATGAAGACCAGATGCATCAAGCGCAAGTATCACATTATCCGACAGTATGTCGAGAAGGGTTTTGTGAAGGTCCTCAAGGTTCACACAGATTTGAATGTGTCAGACCCGATGACAAAGGATCTACCACGAGCGAAGCATGAACAACACCGGATAGCCATATGTGTTAGAGAGACTATGTAAACTAGATTATTGACTCTAGTGCAAGTGGGAGACTGTTGGAAATATTCCCTAGAGGCAATAATATTGTATTATTATATTTCCATATTCATAATTAAGAGTTTATATTTCATGCTATAACTGCTATGATCCTGGAATATGCGATTCAGTGGAAAACTCATATGCACGTGTGGAATGATAAATGGTAAAGAATAGGTTCCTAGTCTCACCTCTAAGACTAGCTCAAGTGTTGTTGGTGATCATGTTTTCCGGATCTTAGGATATCGTTAAGTATAACGATAGTCCTAAAACAACATTGAGAGTATGACGTTAGAAGAACGATGATATTGAATCGACCCAAACTTGTATGTTATACTTTGTGATAATATCGTCTGAAATCAATTGTTATAACAGGGAATGTTAGCATGTGTTTTTAGTTCCTCAGACCATGAGAGTATTGCAGTCACTTCCTACCGTATGGTGGACTTTGGGGTTGCTCAAACATCATCTGTAACAAGGTGATCATAACGACAACTTTCAGGCTCATCGGAAAGTTTGACAAGGGACTGGATAGCTGAAGAGTGGGATTTGCTCCTCCGACGATGGAGAGATATTCTTAGGGGCCTCTCGGTGTGACGGCATCCATCATCGTCTGGCCAGACACAGGTGACTAAGTCACGGGGATGCCGGAACACTTCAACGAGAAAGAAGAACAAAACCGGTAACGGGAGCAACGGTATGGTGAGCATGGTGATGACTCAGGAGGATACCGACGCGCACCGGGTTTTGTAAAGTATCGCGAAGCAAAGGGAACATCACATGATAACCAAAGGTTCACTCGAATGTCATTCGTGTAGTCATAGGGATCGATATGAACGTCCACGGTTCGGCTATCGGTCATTGAACGAAGGGGTTTCGTTCATGTCTATGATTTACCGAACCTACGGGGTCACAAGCTTAAGGTAATCATGATCTGCTGAGTGTTCGTAGGACGGGAGTGATGAGAATATATTTGTGGAATTGTTTCATTAATATTCGGAATAGTTCCGAGAGGATCCGGAAGCGTTTCGGGGTCACCGGAAGGGTTTCGGTGAATATCGGGTAATACCGGGTATTACCGATAATTAATATATAGGTGGAAAATGTTTCCGGGGATGTTAAATTATATAAAATGGTCTGAAAGTATTTTGAACATTTTTATATTTAATTTAATATCAACGGGCCTTAAAAGGCCAAGAGGTGGAAGGCAACTTGGGCCACAAGGGCGCAAGTGAGGAGGCACCCCCTTCTCTATGGAAGGAGGCCGAATTGGGAGAGGGGGAGGAGTCCAACTCCTCCTCCCTGGCCGGCGCACCAATGGAGGCTCTTTCCCCCTTGGTGGCAGCCCCCCTTCTCCCCTCTAACCTATATATACTTGAGGTCTTGGCTCCTTTTGAATACACAAGTTTGGAGCCTCCTCTAGTTCATGTAGCTCTAGTTCTAGTTGGTCCTAGTTGACTAATTAGAGCTATGTCTAGTCTCCTCTAATCCTCATAATTAGAAGCCCCGTGTGGTTCTAATCTCCTCCCTCTAATTCTCCGGCGACGATTAGCTCTGGACGGCGAAGCGCTGCCAGATCGTGAAGACCGTACGCTTGCAACCAAGTAGAGAGGCCGTGCTTTCGGTCTTCCGTTCGAGGGATTGTTCGAGGGCGGTGCGCGGGATCATCATCGACGGTTCGAGGGACCCCAAGTACGATCTACACCGACTCGTCTTCTTCCGCTGCACTCTGGAGTTGGTAACGATCGTTGATCCAAATCCCATATGCATCTTCATATTGTTCCTGGTTGATCGTACGGCGATTTTTTTTGTTTTCTACTACATTTCCCAACACTCCGATGTCTTCCTTTCCAAGAAGATCTGATCGATGCACGAACCGTATATGCGCCTCAGCTGTCATCAGAATAATAAGTCTGAGATGTTTTGGCTCCTTAGAGATTGTATGCTGCAATACCGATTAGTCAGTGTTACCAAATGAATCATTTGTTGATTTCCAGCTTGGTCATGGTAATTTTTTTTTGGGAAACGTAGTAGAAAACAAAAAAAATCGCCCTACGATCACCCAGGAACAATATGAAGATGCATTAACGGTTTGGATTTGATCGTTACCGACTCCAAGTAGTAGCTGAAGTAGACGAGTCGGTGTAGATCGTACTTGAAGTCCCTCGAACCGTAGATGAACGATCCCTCGAACGTACGACCGAAAGCACGGCCTCTCCATAGATTGCAAGCGTACGGCCTTCACGACCCTGTAGCGCTTCGCCGTCCAGAGCTAATCATCACCGGAGAATTAGAGGGAGGAGATTAGAACCACACTGGACTTCTAATTATAAGGATTAGAGGATCTAGGTCTAGTTCTAATTGATCAACTAGAACCAATTAGAACTAGAACTAGAGAACTAGAGGAGGCTCCAAAACTTGTGTCTCCCAAAGTGCCCAAAGCGTCTAGTATATATAGGTTGAGGGAGGAGGCGGGGGCGCCACACAAGGAGGGAAGGACTCCCTCCTTGGTGTGCCGGCCAGGGGGAGGAGGAGTCGTTCCCCCACTCCAAGTCATCCTCCCAAGGCGGAAAGGGGGGCACCTCCCCCTATTGGGCCCTTGTGGCCCAATTCTCCTTCCACCACTTGACCTTTTAAGGCCTGTTGATATTTAATTAAATATAAAAGCATCCTAACAATTACTAGAGCCTTTTATTATTAATTTAACATCACGAAACATTTTCCACCTATATATTATTTATCGGTAATACCCGGTATTGCCCGATAAACTCCGAAACCCTTCCGGTGACCCCGGAACGCTTTCAGTTCCTCTCGAAACTATTTCGAATATTAATGAAACTATTTCACAAATAAATCCTCGATACTCTCGTCCTTCTAACACTCAACAGATCGTGATTACGTTTAGCTTCTGACCCTGTAGGTTCGGTAAAACATAGACATGAATGAAACCCCTTCGTTCAATGACCGATAGCGGAACCGTGGACGTCCATATCGATCCCTATGATTACATGAATGATATTCGAATGAATCTTTGGTTATCATGTGATGTTCCCTTTGCTTCGTGATACTTTACAAAACCCGAGGTGAGATGTATCGGTATCCTCTTGAGTCATACACATGCTCACTATACAGGTCTCCTTGTCTTCGGTTTTGTTCTTCTTTCTCATTGACATGTTCCGGCATCCCTGTGACCTAGTCACATGTGTCTGTCCAGATGATGATGGATGCCGTCACACCGAGAGGGCCCTAAGAATATCTCTCCATCGTCGGAGGAGCAAATTCCACTATCGAGCTATCGAGTCCCTTGTCAAACTTTCCGATGAACCTGTAAGTTGTCGTTATGATCACCATGTTACATATGGCGTTTGATCAACCCCAATGCCCACCATACGGTAAGAAGTGATGATGATACACTCATGGTCTAAGGAACTAAATCACACATTAACACTCCGTGTTATAACAATTGACTTGTGACGATTTCATCTCAAAGTATAACAAAAAAGTTTGGGCCGATTCAATAGGATCGTTCTTCCAACATCATACTCTCAATGTTGTTTTAGGACTATCGTTACACTTAACGATATCCTAAGATCCGGAAAACATGATCACCAACAACACTTGAGCTAGTCTTAGAGGCGAGACTAGGAATCATATTTTACCGTTTAGCATTCCACACGTGCATATGAGTTTTACACTAAATCGCATATTCCAGGATCATAGCAGTTATAGCATAGAATATAAAATCTTAATTATAAACATAAAAATATAATAATACAATATTATTGCCTCTAGGGCATATTTCCAACAATTTTCACTAACTTATCGAACATATTTGTGTTACTCCAGTTTACATTACAGGCATTCACGTCGCACTTTTTGTAAATTTTTCCTCCCATGGCATCGCTCGGTGTGATGCCGCCCAATGGGTCGGCCTAGTCGGGATGCCTCCTGTGCATGGCTCCGTCTAAAGATCTTAAAAAATAAGCTCCCGTTATTCCGGCCCACAGAATAGGACAACTGCGTATGTACACAATATTGAGAGCAACTAACTAGAGGTTACCCCTCGAGGGGGACCTCCCGGGTTCCCTTTTGGTGCCATGGGAGCATGCCAAGTGATGTGTCCAGCCGCCGTCACATGTTGCCTGTTGGGCGTTTTCTCTGGATTTCATTTTTTTATTTTTCAGTACGTGTTTTTTGGTTTTAGATGGGGTTTTTCATCTTTTTTTGCTTTTTGGTTTTCACTCGGTTTTCCCTGGGTATTGGAGAAAAAACAATCCACGGTTTTCTTTTTCGTGGAAAAAAATTGTGCTTCCATGAGAAGAACATATTTGTTTCACGTGCAGGCACAGATTTGCTCTTATACATACCAAGGTTCACCCATACACCCAAGAACTAGGGGGTTTACTCGTGCATCGAGACAACAAACATCATGGAGGCGGTGAAGATAAACATGGATGATGCAAACGAGTAATACACACGACGATCCACTATGGCTTTGGTATTACAACGAGGTGGAGATGGATAGCGATGATGGTGGTGATGATAATGCCGACATCCCCTTGCACGTGGTGGTGAAGATGGCGATCTCCTCTTTGCCAATTCTCTCTCCGAATGAATTCCGGAGGCTAGGCATCTCCTCCTGGATGCGTTTCTGGCGTTTGTAGATCTCTGTTTCTCGATCCAATCGCGTGGGGTGGAAATAGTCGACCAGAGAAAGGTGGCACCACGCCATACGACCACCCATACGAGCGCATACGCTCGTATGGATGACCGTCTTGCGCTCTGGAAGAGCTGCGCAGCCTCGAAATTTCTCCAATTGCTTTATTCTTTTTATGGTAAGTGATAATCACATTGATTGAGGTGATTCCACGATAATTTTCTGGGATTCCTTCCATAGTATCTCATTTGCTCCAACAGACATATCCTGAAAAAAAAAACGACAAAAAGAAGTGTGCGAACGCGGTAAAATTTCACAAAGCCTACTGGGTAGGCACAAAAAAACCATAAAAATATCATACAGTTTGGACTCATCACTTTTCGAAAAGGGAAAAAAATATGTGCTTCCATGAAAGGACAGATTTGCTTCTCGTGGAGACACATATTTTCTTCCGTGAGAAGCACTCAAAAAGGGAAAAAAATTACGCTTCCACGAGAAGAAAAGATTTGCTTCTCATTGAGGCACATATTTGCTTCTGCGAGAAGCATAGTTGAGCTTCTCAGCAGAAAAAAAAACTATGCTTCCACATGAAGCACAAATTTGTTTCACGTGAAGACACAGATTTGCTTCCTCGAGAAGCACACTGCTGTGCTTCTCAAAAAGGGAAAAAATTATGCTTACACGAGAAGCAGAAAATTGCTTTTCATGAAGGCACAGATGTGCTTCACGCGAGTTCTCGGCAGAAAAAAAATTGCTTCCATAAGAAGCAAAAATTGGCTTCTCATGCAGACACAGATTTGCTTCCGCGAGAAGAGAAAAAAAAGGCGAAAAACTGCAATTGTGCTTCCGGCTCTCTTTTTTCGGTTTTTATCATTTTTTGTGTATTGTTTTTTTTCATTTTCCTGTTTTATCCGATTTTTTTGTGGAAAGTTTGTCGAAACCTACTAAAATGGGATCTAGTTTCGAAAATCTCGATGCAAGAAATCCACGGTGAAAACAACTCGGGATTTGAACGCACGGTTCAAGAGATAAATCGTTTTCTATGAACAAATCTACGAGAAAAGGGAAAAAACTACCAGGTTAGACAAATGGCACACATGTAGTATGTCTCTTGTCCACGCCTGAGAAGATGGGAGTGAGCTTTTGAAGAGGTAATCCTTAACTCGTGATTTTGCACAATACCCCATCGCATTTTCAGTGCTCTCGTAATCCACCCAAAACCAGTGCGGCCCAAATCCCTGTGCAATATACAAGGGCGTTGATAACGCGCTCATATGTGCTCGAGAACAGAAACTTCGCGTCCCAAAAACCGAATAGTGCACCGCTAAAGGAGAAAAGGAAGCAAAAGAAACTCCCGTGGCACTGGTACCTCCTCTTTTTTTTTTGTTGAAAAGCATGTGGGCATACGTGTATATATAAAGGAAGGGTGTGCAGGTGCAGCCCAAGCAAGTGGATTCCTTTGGCATTCATTCATCTCTAGTTGTAGTAGTTCCATAGCCGACAGAGCAGGTCGTAGAGCACCATGGCCACGCCCAGCTCGCAATTCCATTCCCATCTGCTGCTACGGCTGGCAGTAATCCTACTATCCTACTACTCATCCTTGCCGCTGAGGCTGAAGAGCAGCAGCGGCGGCCGATGGCACGTCCAGGTTGCCCTGACATGTGCGGCAACATCAGCATCCCCTTCCCATTTGGCATTGGCCCCGGCTGCTTCCGCGATGGCTATGGCTTTGAGGTTTTGTGCAACCTCTCCTACCTTCCCCCTCGCGCCTTCCCTCGTGACGAAGTATTTTCGGGTGCACAACGCTACAACAGTTCCAAGGGCATCTCCACCCGGACCTCTTTGTCGTTGCCGCTCGAGCTGGTGAGCATTTCAGTAGCCACCGCCGAGGCACGGGCGTACGTCCCGGTCTCGTACCTCTGCAGCACAAATGACAACCGGACCTTCTCCGCGGAACCTACTATGATTCTCGACAGCACGCCGTTCACCGTGTCGTTGACGCGTAATGTTCTCATGGGCGTCGGCTCTTCGTCCAAGCCTGTACTGATTGATCTTACGCTGGCCGAGGTCACATGCTATGCATATGATGTAGGCTCAGCGACGGACGGGTCGTGCATCACGTACGAGGGCTGCTGCGCGGCCACCTTCCCGCCTGACAGCTCCGGCGGCAAGTATTTCCAGTTGTCTGTCGAGAGCGTGCCCCGCGTCATCCCGTGGGCAAACGAGTCATGCAACTACGGCATGGTGGTGGAGAAGACATGGTACAACTTCTCTACACCTGACCTGTATGGCGAAAAGACCTTACTCCATAAGTTTCCCCGGGGCGTCCACTTGGCGCTCGATTTCTATGCCGGATGGGGTTCGTGTCCGGCGGAAGGACAGCCATGGCCTCTGGACTACGCCTGTGTCAGCGGCAACAGCTCTTGTGCCAACACAACGTATATGCACTATGAAAATACTCCTGGCTATATCTGCAAGTGCTGGGACCATTACGATGGCAACCCTTACGTCCCTAACGGATGCCAAGGTACGTACATACTCCTACATATGAGAACATACATGCTAAAATTGTCCTCACCAGTTCGTTAACTCCCAAAAGTGTTGATTCTTCAGACATCGATGAATGCAAGCTACCCAAAGTGTATCCCTGCTCAAATGGCGGGATCTGCAAAAACTGGCAGCGAGGCTATCAATGTCCATGTAAATTCGGAATGAAAGACAACGGCAAAGGAGGACCCTGCGAACATGTATTCCCTCTAGCAGCACAGGCGACTGTGGGTAAGCTACTATAACTACACTGCTTTAAGATCTATCCCCTTCCGTTGCCAATCTAAATCATCAAGATAGAAACACATGTATGACAAGCCGCATATCTAAAATCTTCAATAGCACCATGGAGCTGGTGCTCCTGTCCTGGATATCCGGTACACATGATTTAATTAAAATACTGCAAATACTGCAAAGGTATACCAGCAAATTTCTGTAAATAACTTCACAAAGTAGTCGTACTAATATTCTCTTCATGACCTGAAAAGGTACTAAGAAATTTCTGAAAATTCACACTCTTGTTTCAAAGGATTCCAACCAGTCTGGCCGTACTGCTTAATTTCTATAAATGACCTAAATGTAATTTACGAGCTACATGATTTCCTTGTCCTTCTGAACATTTTCCTCGTAGTTTCAATCCCTTCACGGTTTTCTTTTAGATTCTTTTCTTTCCTGGTAGTTCTAGTGGTAACTTGTTTTAGATTCTGAGTAGATGAACAAAAGAAACTATCTACTTCTTGTGCCAATAAATTATTCTTCATTTTTAATTGCGAATTAGTGGATACAAACTAATTTGGTTTCTTGTCCATCTAGGTGCAATAGTTGCTATTTTTGTCATGGCGATCCTATTGTTTCTTGTTATTCTTCACAAAGAGAAAAAGAAGACAAAAGAATTCTACAAAAAGAATGGCGGCCCT
The DNA here is from genome assembly GCA_039707655.1 of Elymus sibiricus. Classification (NCBI taxonomy): domain Eukaryota; kingdom Viridiplantae; phylum Streptophyta; class Magnoliopsida; order Poales; family Poaceae; genus Elymus; species Elymus sibiricus. The sequence goes on along the minus strand of CM077674.1, from coordinate 3,304,442 downwards.
ACATTAGAGAAGGCAAATGGCATTAAAATTTTCAAAAAGGGGGAGCTCAAGCCAATTTTGAAGAATAGCAACATAATTGGAAAAGGTGTGTTTGGTGAAGTTTACAAGGGCCTTCTTGATGATAACGTAGTTGCAATAAAGAAGCCTATTAATGGTACTGTGCTAGAGAGTGATCAGTTTGCAAATGAAGTCATCATCCAATCTCAAGTCATCCATAGGAACATTGTTAGGCTCATTGGTTGTTGCCTTGAAGTTGATGCCCCCATGCTGGTCTACCAGTTTATCTCTCGAGGTAGTCTCCATAACATTCTTCACAACAACAATAACAAGGTGGCTCTTAACTTGGATACACGTTTGAATATTGCTGCACAATCAGCAGATGGTCTAGCTTATATGCACTCAAAAGCAAATATTAAAATTCTACATGGTGATGTTAAACCAGCAAATATACTCTTGGATGATAACTTTGTTCCCAAGATTTCAGATTTCGGCATATCTAGGTTGCTTGCAAGAGACAACGAACACACCAGATCAATCATCGGCGACATGAATTATATGGATCCGGTGTATCTACAAGAAGGCCTACTTACCGGAAAAAGTGATGTCTACAGTTTCGGAGTTGTGATCCTGGAGCTTATTAGTAGAAGAAGGGCCATACATTCTGAAAAGAATAACCTGATAAAGAATTTTCTTGAAGCCCATAAGAAACAGAAGAAAGCAACCGAGTTTTTTGACAAGGAAATTGCAATGACAAAAGATTTGAAGCTTCTTGATAGTTTAGCTGGTATGGCCGTGGAATGCCTTAGCCTTGATGTAGATCAAAGACCAACCATGATGGAGGTAGCTGAGCGGCTACTCATACTGAGTCGGTCCCATAAGGTGTAAGATGTTTCTCACCAAGTTATTTCTGACAAAATCCGTAAAACCAGATCAGCGGAGGTCTCCTTTGGTTAACATGTGTAACCCTGTAAGGTGGCCGAGTGGTTGTACCCTGCGTTTGTAACCATGTTTCAAATCGCTACATTGTCTACCAATTTGTAACCGTGTTACAGATAATACATTGTTTCCACTTGCAGCTGCAGAGTTTCAAAGCACTTATTTTTAGAGAAGTGTTTCTAAGAACTTTAAAATGTTGCATTGAAAATCTTTACATCCTTTTCACTCACTTCCCTTCACCCCCTCACATGCTTCATTGGTGGTATGCTCAGTGGGGCCCTCACATCCTCAAAACACAATTCAAGGAAATTTCAGTGATTTTTTTTTAAATTTCGCATATTTCCGTGGGGTCCAAAATATTTTTAACCCGAAATTTCGATGCAGATTCAAACTGATTTAAAAAAAAAACTAAATTATGTTAAAATTAAGTAAAATTTGAAATCTCAAAATCTGAAATAATTTCTGAAATATGCGAAATTTCCAAAATTTTGCATATTTTGGTGAGGTCCGAAATTATTTTGTTTCCGAAATGAAAAACCTTGCCACCATCGTGTTAAAAGGAGGTAATCATGTTCAGGTTGTACAAGCTACCAAACATAATTACAAAATCCCACGGTAAGTCAGCACATCAGTCAAAATACCGACCTTGATGCAGAGTTTTCAACCATCTGTCAGCAAAGCAAAGGCTGTTACCATGAATATCGGCAAGACTTGATCGTTTCAAAGAAACTTGGTATAGCCATATGTCAGTCAGTGTAATCGTCAAGTCTCTGATGGCTTAGTAATTATAACCTTACATATAGAGTATTGGGTCATACAGTTCACTGATGCTGAAGGCCGGCACAGTCCGGGATAAAATAATGCATGGCCGGCTCTGATAGGCATGTTGCACTTGATATACGTACGGAGGTTGTAAAGAGCAGGTTGCTGGCCGGCAATTTGAACAGGACAGACAGAAAGTATCTAATTTCTGATCAACTAGCACTTACTGAAAAACGAGAGAAAAAATCCCCTCGTTGGCCCCGAACGCTCTCGCGGGCGGCAGGGCAAAACCCTAGCAGCCGCCAACCATCACCCCTTCCCCGCCCAGCCTCCTCGTTGCCGCGAAGCCCGGCTGGCGTCGGTGGCGGCAGGGGCCCATTCCGTCCTCCCCTTCTGGCCTGCCGCGCGGTACGCGGCGAGCTGGTGGGGAGCGCGGCATTCTCGCATAGCGGCGTGGCAGCGTCTCGGGCGGCTGGGATGAGGACACGGCTGTGCGGCGCAGCGGCGGTGGCTGCGTGCAGTGGGTGGTGGTGTGTGCCTGCGCGTTGCGCCGACGAGGCGGCAGGATGTGGCAGAGTGTGACACCCCCATTCATAACCGTGCACTAATCATACGCGCATCATGCACGATCACGAACGGTAACTCCGCATTAACAACACAACTCTACGACACAAATTTAAAAATAAATCTTTATATTACAAACCAGGGTCACGAGAACCCATAATACATCAGTACAAATAGCAAGTTAAGTCTGGGTACATACAAGTTAAACAAGTTTTGCCTTAAGAAGACTGAGCATAACAACGACACTTGATCGAAAAGGCGCAGGCCTCCTGCGTGGGATCTCCGAACTACTTGTCGACGTCGGTCTCCATGTACTAAGGACTCTCGGAACCACCTGCATCCCCGGTGCTACCAGCTGTTGCAGCAACCGGGTTGAATGAAAAGAATAGGAAAGCAACGGTGAGTACTCATCCAAAGTACTCGCAAGACTTACATCAAATCGAAACTAGATATGCATCGGTACCACAAGAATGGGGCTATATCTTTGAGCTATACTGCAGAAATGCCAGAATAAGGAGGAGAAGCTCAACATAACGAAGACTACCAGCATGTTGCAGTAATAGAGGAGAGGAGCTTAATTGATACCAACTTGTACTTACCTATAGCAACAACCTACCCAGAAATCCTTTCCTCGTCTCCCTGTGAGAAAGCGATCACCGGGTATTCCTGTATATTATCTTGGTGTGTATTATCAAGTATCCGGTTTATGATGTAAGTGGTCGGGATACAACTCCAAGACGTCCTGTTGCCGTGGACACGGCTATTCGAATAGTTTATCTTCCCTGCAGGGGTGCACCACATAACCACATACGCTCGATTACCCTATGCCCGGACACACTTTTCAGGGTAATGACTGGCCTTAGACAATCGACACGCCAAAGTCCAACCTCAGCTCTCCAGAGAGGTCACCCGCCGGTCTACATCCTAAATGCGAAGGGTTGTTCGGATGCTCACCCTAAGCACACCTGGCACGTTGCGTGACTGGTTGGGGACCAAGCCCACCTCTGCATCAGTAGCAAGCAGTATCCGCTCACCCCAACAGTCAGCCCACATCTCTGAACTGTGACATCTGACAGAACTTTCGGGAGGAACTGACGACGCTGAGGGCCCCATACCCATTCACTACTGGAATCAGGGACTTTGCCATCTGCCAGCTCTTTGCCGTCTGCTGGCAGATGGCAAAGAGCATATTTGCCGTCTGCTTTTACAAAGCAGACGGCAAAGAACATGCTGATGGCAAAGAGGCTCTTTGCCATCTTCACTTCTTTGCCGTCTGCTGGCAGACGGCAAAGAGTTCTTTGCCGTCTGCCAGCAGACGGCAAAGACCAAAGTGGGGCCCACGGGGTACTGCGTTGGCTAGGTCCGGCAGACGGCAAAGAACTCTTTGCCGTCTGCTGGCAGACGGCAAAGAGGTGAGGGGGGGGGGGCCCACAGTGTAACGGCGGGGACGGGCTAACGGTCACCGTCTTTGCCGTCTGCTGGCAGACGGCAAAGAATTCTTTGCCATCTGCCAGCAGACGGCAAAGAGGGGGGCTTAATTTTCGCCCCCCGCGCCCAAACCCCCTCTCTCTCTCTCACATCTCTCTCTCTCTCTGTCTCTGCGCGCCGCCGCCGCCCCCTCCCCGCCGACCCCCTCCTCCCTGCCGACCCCCGCCGCCCCCCTTCTCGCCGCCGCCGCCCCCTCCCCTCCTCCACAGCGCCGCCGCCGCCCCCTCCCCTCCTCCACAGTGCCGCCGCCGCCCCCTTCTCTCCTCCACAGCGCCGCCGCCGCCCCCTCCCCGCCGACCCCCTCCTCCCCGCCGACCCCCTCCTCCCCGCCGACCGCCGCCGCCACCCTCCTCCCCGCCGACCGCCGCCGCCCCCCTCCTCCCCAGCGCCGCCGCGTCGACCACCCTCCGGTGAGCTCCACCATTCCCCCCCTTTTTTGTTTTTTTCCTGTTTTTTTTTCTGTTTTTATTAGTTCATTTAGTTAGTTTATATTAGTTAGTTATTAGTTAGTTTTTATTAGGTAGAAAAAACTTAGATAGAAAAGAAGAAAAGAAAAAACCTAGAAGAAAAAAAAGAAGAAAAGAAGATGAAAAAAAAGGAAAAAGAAAAAAGAAAAAGAACAAAAAATAATAATAAGAAGAAGAAACAGAAGAAGAGGAGGAGGAGAAGAAAAAAGAAGAAGAAGAAGAAGAAAAAAAGAGGAGAGGAGGAGAAGAAGAAGAGGAAAAAAGGAAAGGAAGAAGAAGAAGAGGAGGAGGAGGAGAAGAAAAAAGAAGAAGACGAAGAAGAAGAAGAAAAAAGAGGAGAGGAGGAGAAGAAGAAGAGGAAAAAGGAAAGGAGGAAGAAGAAGAAGAAGAAGGAAAAAAAAGGAAGAAAAGGAAGAAAAGAAAGAAGAGGAAGAAGAAGAAAAGAAAAAAAGAGAAAAAACCCCGACCCCGACACGGCACCTCGACCCCGACCCCGACCCGACACCCCGACCCCGACACCCCGACCTCGATCCCGACACCGACACGGCACCCCGACCCCGACCCGACAACCCGACCCCGACCCGACACCCCGACACCCCGACCCCGACACCCCGACCCCGACCCCGACCCCGGCACGACACCCCGACCCCGACCCGACACCCCGACACCGACACGGCACCCCGACCCCGACCCGACACCCCGACCCCGACACGGCACCCCGACCCCGACACCCCGACACCCCTGACACCGCGACACCACGACACCCAGACACGACACCCCCCGACACCCCGACCCCGACCCCGACCCCGACACCCCTGACACCCCGACACCACGACACCCAGACACGACACCCCCCGACACCCCGACCCCGACACGACACCCCGACACCCCGACACCACGACACCCGACACCACGCCACCCAGACACGACACCCTCGACCCCCGACACCTCTTCGGCCTCCTGTTGACCGAAAAGGTGCTCTTCGGCCTTCCAGAGGCAGATGGGGTCATATATTTGTGATGCATTTATTGTACTAACTTCGTTTACTCTTTGTCATTGCAAGTGTTGACAGATGGTGGGCGCGGGTCGAGAGCGCTCCGAGGCTCCTTCCTCGGCGCGTGGTGGGAGGGGTACTTCCATCCCACCCCACCACCTCCGGAGAGCGCTGGATCTCAGTATGCAGACACTGGCGGGCGCTTCTTCTTCGACCGGGAGAGGTCGGGGGGGAAGAAGGTTGGTAGAGGTGGACGTGGCGGCGGGAGAGGTAGGAAGGCTGCTACTACGCCTTCCTCGCCGCCACCCCCAGCTGATTCACCCGACACAGGAGTGCTCCGTCTGAGATGGAGCAGCCTGAGGTGCAGCCGTCTCGGACTCCGGTCCACGAGCCTCAGGCCGACGAGCCTACGACAGACGAGGCTACGATAGACGCGCCTACGGCCGACGAGCGTCGGGCCGCGGAGCCTTCGTCCCACGAGACTGGGGATCACGCTGAGTCGCAGCAGAACCCAGGTGCGGGCTCGTCGAGTGGCCGTGCTGAGGGTGGCTATAGTTCTGATAGCTATAGCGAGAGTGAGTGGGTTTAGGGGCGCAAAGTCTACCAGCGTGGTGGTACAAAGCTCCCGCCCACCCCGGCGACCCCCGACCAGAGGTGGTTGATTGCGCCGCAGGGGGAGAAGTAAGTGCATTTACTCTTTTTTAACCTTTTGTATTCACGTTTCTTCGAATATCTAATGCGTTGGCCTTGTCATACTGCAGGTCTTGGACACACGGGCCTGGTTGCCGCAAGCCCAACAGTGTCCTTGGCGTGATTTGTCGCCAGAGCTTCCCGGGGTGGGTCACGTTGCCCGGTGAGGGCCGGGTTCCAGAGCTAGGAATGACCTGGGAGCACTACTTGGCTGCCCCGGCCCCGCCGGGGCATAGGATCGGCGATGTCGAGTGCCACACGGTCGCCGACATTGTGATCCAGACGTTTTGGGTAATTTCTCCTTTGCCGTCTACGTTGTGTTTTCTTCTTTGATTGGCAACCCTAGTGATTGTACTAATCCGTGTTTTCTTGTTTGATTGCAGACCTTCTACAGGTGTGCTGAGGGACAGGAGGAGGCCGCGGCTCGGGTTATCGACAACGAGTGCAGGCGCCTACTTCAAAACTTTCGGCACGAGGCTCGGATGCAGGCTATTCGAGACTACTACGCCTCGACTGGTATTCGGAGGAAAAAAGAGAAGTGCCGCCTCAACTATCTGAGTAAGGAGAAGTACATGAAGGTAATTACCTATTCTTAAGGCCTTGTACTTAGTTCCTTGATTTGATTCGTATGCGTAGCGCTCAAATTTCTCTTGCTTAACTTAGGTGCCCCCGAGATGGTGTGCGGATAGGATGGATTGTTGGGAGGCGTTGGTGGATGAGTGGTGCACTCCCCAATGGCGCAACGTCCACGACGGTGCAAAGGAGAAGCGTGCCCAAATGAAAGGTGTTCCACACCATCTAGGCAGCGTCAACCTATGTGGGTTCGGGGAAAACTGGGTATGTGGTTTGCTTCATGATTCATGCAAATTCATTCTTCATGCTAGCTTGAGCCCTTAACTAATACTCTGTTCCTCTCTTTTAGGCGCGGCACAACAAGGCTCCAGTGCCAGAGCTGTTCGACCTCTATGCCATGTCCAATACTGCCTCGTACAAGAAGGCCAAGGCATTCTCTGAGTCTGACCTCGATGATCCAGAGAAATTCAGCAACCGCGCCTCCCACAACAAGCTTGTGAGGTACAGAGACGAGGGGAAGGCGAGGAAAGGGCCGGAGTTTAACCCGAGCCAGCAACCTCTTGATCCAGAGCTGGTGATGATATCTGGTGGCGGGAGGCACCATGGCTTGTTAGCCATTGGGGATGGACTGATACGTTGTACTAGCACTCTCCCGCAGATCAAGAAGCGCCAGACCAGCTCCGATCCTGAGATAAGGCCTCGTGCACGGCCAATGGAGCTCGAATTCCAGGTTAGTTATACGGACTCAGATACCTTTCCTCCATTACATTGTGTGTGCGGCCGTCGATGATTACAATGCTAACGAGTGGTGTTGCAGGCTGCTATTGAGGCAGAGAGAGCGAAGACCCAGGCTGCTCTTGAGGAAGCAGAAGCGAGGACCCAGGCGCTTCTAGAGGAAGAGAGACGGCAGGCGGCGGCGAGGGAGAGGGAGGCGGAGGAGAGGACGGCTAAGCTATTGGAGGAGGAGAGGAACCGGAACGAGGCGGGTCAACGGGCCCTATACGAGCTCTTCGTGGTAAGTTTCTTCTGCATATTAGCCAAATCATGCACGTAATGTTCCTTTCATTACTAACTAATATGACTGACTCGAGAAAACCAAATGTGCAGAGCATGTGCGAAAAGAATGGCACGACCCCTCCGTTGATGCCAGTCATTGCTCCAGCGGGCACGGTGAGTTTCATTTGAATGGTCATTGGTTACTAGTCTTCACATTTGAGTTGCATCATGCTAACGATACACTGCAAATGATCTTTGGTGCAGCATAACTCCCGACAAGCATCGACCGATGCTTCTCCGTCTGCCACTGGCGCGACCGGTCCTTCACCTACATCTAAATGATGACGGTAAGTTTTCCCAAGTGTTTAGCTTAACAAAATGACTCAATATGCTTAGCATTTTTTCCTCCAAAAATGAAAAGGGTAAACACCTTCTTCTTCTTCTTCTTCTAGTCTTTTTCTTCTAGTCTTCTTTTCTTCTTCTTCTTCTTGTCTTCTTCTTGTCTTCTTCTTCTTCTAAAATGGCATATACTTACCTAATTTAGCTCAAAAATGGCATAATTACCAAGGTAAGCACAATAATGACCTATACTTACATAATTTTCCTAGGTTAGCAAAAAAATGGCATACTTAGATAGGTTAACTCTAAAATGACACAAATAATGAATAAGATGAAAGAAAAACAAGGAAGAGGAGGAAAAGAAGGAATAGGATCATCATCATCATCTTCTTCTTCTTCTTAGCATTTATTCCTCCAAAATCACTTAATATGCTTAGCTAGCTAAAAAATGACATAACAACCTTAATTAGTTCCAAAATGACCTATTTAACCTAGGATAGCTCTAAAATGACCTATACTTAGCATTTATTCCTCCAAAAATGGATTTATATGCTTAGCTAACTCAAAAATGATATAATAACCTCAATTAGCTCCAAAATGACCTATTTAGCTCCAAAATGACTTAATATGCTCCAAAATGACCTATTTAGCTCCAAAATGACTTAATATGACCTATTTAGCTCCTTCTTCTTCTCCTTCTCCTTCTCCTCCTCCTCCTCCTCCTCCTCCTCCTCCTCCTTCTCCTGCTTCTCCTGCTTCTCCTTCTCCTTCTTCTCCTTCTTCTCCTTCTTCTTCTTCTTCTTCTTCTTCTTCTCCTTCTTCTCCTCTATTCCTTCTTCTTCTTCTTCTTCTTCTCCTTCTTCTCCTTCTCCTTCTCCTTCTTCTCCTCTTCTCCTTCTTCTTCTTATTCTTCTTCTCCTTCTTCTTCTTCTTCTTCTCCTTCTTCTTCTCCTTCTTCTTCTTCTTCTTCTTCTTCTTCTTCTTCTCCTCTATTCCTTCTTCTTCTTCTTCTTCTTTCTTCTTCTTCTTCTTCTTCTTCTTCTTCTTCTTCTTCTTCTTCTCCTTCTTCTTCTTCCTCTTCTTCTTCTCCTTCTTCTCCTTCTCCTTCTTCTTCTTCTCCTTCTCCTTCTCCTTCTTCTCCTTCTTCTTCCTCTTCTTCTTCTTCTTCTTCTTCTTCTTCTTCTTCTTCTTCTTCTTCTTTTTCTTCTTCTTCTTCTAGTCTTCTTCTTCTTCTTCTTCTTCTTCTTCTTCTTCTTCTTCTTCTTCTTCTTCTTCTTCTTCTTCTTCTTTTTCTTCCTCTTCTTCTAGTCTTCGTCTTCTTCTTCTTCTTCTTCTTCTTCTTCTTCTTCTTCTTCTTCTTCTTCTTCTTCTTCTTCTTCTTCTTCTTCTTCTTCTTTTTCTTCTTCTTCTTCTAGTCTTCTTCTTCTTCTTCTTCTTCTTCTTCTTCTTCTTCTTCTTTTTCTCCTTCTTCTCCTTCTTCTCCTTCTTCTTCCTCTTCTTCTTCTTCTTCTTCTTCTTCTTTTTCTTCTTCTTCTAGTCTTCTTCTTCTTCTAGTCTTCTTCTTCTTCTTCTTCTTCTTCTTCTTCTTCTTCTTCTTCTTCTTCTTCTTCTTCTTCTTCTTTTTCTTCTTCTTCTTCTAGTCTTCTTCTTCTTCTTCTTCTTTTTCTTCCTCTTCTTCTAGTCTTCTTCTTCTTCTTCTAATTTCTTACTCCCATTTTTGCAGGTTTGATTCACTTCATGGAAGGGCATAATGCTACTGTTTACATATTAGATGTTTGTGAAACTATGTATATATGAATTGGATGTATGATGTTTGATGACGATGGTGAAACTATGTTTGATGTTTGAAACTACGTTTGATGTATGATGTTTGATGTTTGAAACTATGTGATTCTGAATATATATATATATGTGTTTGAATTTCTGTGAAAATGAATTGATATAACAAAAAACAAAAAAAACAGGGGCTATATAGCCACTTTGCCGTCTGCTAGCAGACGGCAAAGCTCTTTGCCGTCTCCTGGCAGACGGCAAAGAGGCCACATGGCAGCAGCCTGTGCAACCTGGGCTGGCCTATGTGGCCTCTTTGCCGTCTGCTGGCAGACGGCAAAGAAGGAAAGTTCTTTGCCATCTGCCAGCAGACGGCAAAGAGCCTGCCTGGGCCCAGCTGAAGCCTGCCGTCAGCTGACGTCATCTACAGCTCTTTGCCGTCTGCTGGCAGACGGCAAAGAGCGCCGTTAGCCACCTAACGGGGATGGAGCCTTTTCTGTGCCGTCCACGCTCTTTGCCGTCTGCTGGCAAATGGCAAAGAAGGAAAGTCCTTTGCCGGCAGCCGTTCGGCCGGAGTGTTTGCCGTCTGCTGGCTGACGGCAAAGCCTTTGCCGTCCGCCAAGTATGCCTTTGCCGTCTGCTATAGCAGACGGCAAAGTGCCTGATTCCAGTAGTGATTAACCCGTGCGGCGGTTAGTGCGTATATGTCAGTGGCAATCTTAGATCAAATACCCAAATCTCGTTAAGCGTGTTATTGATAAGTAACCATGGATATCGACTAGGGACCAGGCCCACCTCTCTCTGCATGGTCTCCGCCTGCCCTGTCGTTCCGCCACAGTGAATCACTCAGGGCTGTCGGGAACCCAGGCCCATCACTACCTGGATGGTACCACCTGTCCCTTCAGCCCCTAGTCTGAACATAATCATAAGTAGTGCAGTATTATAAAGTATATCTGTGATCATCGCCCAAAGGGATCATGGCCCGATAATATAGCAAGGCAAACAGACGAGCATGTAGGACCACTGATGGGACTCTAGCATAATAGGATAGAAGGTAAAGTACCAACAACAGTTAACAACAACATGCTATGCATCAGAATAGGATCTACCGATAAGACATCAACTGAACCGACACTGTAATGCAAGAAGTAGAGAGAAAGAATGGGCGATATCGGAATGATCAAGGGGGGTTGCTTGCTTGGAAGCTTTGTTGAGAAGACCTGATCGTCTGCGGCGTAGTCATACCCAGGGTCTACGACGGTTTAGGGGTCTACTGATAATAAACAAATGCGGGCACAAAACAAATAACGGGCAATCAAATGCAGCACAAAATGCATGTCATGGAAAAATATGATGATGGTGTGCTCTAATGCATTATTAAGTAATTTAATGGAAGATGGAAAATATTTAGGAATATTTTCCTAGCTCTAGGTATTATTTTCTATATTGATCCAGATGCAAAAGTTCAATGTTCATTATATTAGAGTGGTTTATCATGCATGCAAATGACATATTCAAATTCCTTATATTTTTCTGATCACTTTTCATAGATAAATTGTTTTCATGTGAGTTATAGACTATTTTATATGAATTTCCAAAGTTTAAGTCATTTTCTGAATTGTTTGGAATATTAGTATTAATTCGAAATTAATTGGATAAATGCTATGGGCACCCAAAAGTGTACCCAACGCAGTGCACATGAGGCTGACAGTGGGGCCCAGACTGCTGAGTCAGCAGCTGACTAGTCAAACCTTATCCACTGTAACAATACCAGGTGGGACCCACATGGCATAGACTGTGGTTAAATTAAAAGTGTTTAATTAATTTAATTAGGTCAATTAGGTGGTGGGCCAGTCTATCAATGGTTGTTTTAATTATCAGAGTTAATTTAAATTAATCCAAATGCTACAGTAGGTGGACCCACATGTCAGTGGTGGCTTAGGGGTAATTAACGTGGCTAATCACCTGGGACGACATGTCATAGGCCCAGGGGCGGTGGCGCGCCAGCGACGAAGGTCCGGCAACCACAGGAACGGTGGAGGGCATTGGGTTTGCGCCTCCAGTGTCCATTTGACGCGTGGGAGGGTGCGTTTGAATGCACGCAACAACACGCGTTGATCAGTGTCAGTGGAAGCTCCGGGGATGGCCCAAAAATTGGCTGGATCAATGACGAGCAGCACGGCCGGAGTCGGGTGATGACAAAAACGAGGCTAGGGGGCTCATCGTGGGGTGCTCATGGGTGCCATGGGTTCATGGGGAGCCCAGGAGCTCAATCCGAAGCTCGGGCTCGAGCTTTGCTCGCTGTGGCTACGGTGGCGACATGGACGGCGGCGACGAGCTTCGGGAACGACGGTGATACATCTCCGACGTATCTATAATTTTTGACTGTTTCATGCTATTATATTATTAATCTTGTATGCTTTTTATACCATTTTATATCATTTTTGGGAACTGACCTATTAACTCAGTGCCAAGTGCCAGTTGTTGTTTTCTGCTTGTTTTTGGTTTTACAGAAAATCCCTAACAAACGAAGTCCAAACACGATGAAACTTTTTGATGATTTTTTTGGGACCAAAAGTGACCCTAGAAGTTTTGGGGGGAGTCCAAACGACAGACGAGGAGACGGCGACATCACGGCGCGCCCAGGGGAGTAGGCGCGCCGTACCCCCTTGTGGGCCCCTCGTGGCTCCGTCTGACCTAATTCCAGCGCTACAAAGTCCCAAATATTTAGAAACCCCTGGGGGAGCACCCCGAAACAATTCTTTCGCTGTCGCAAGCCTCTGTTCTTCCGCGATCTCATCTGGAGGCCTTTTTGGGTACTCTTCCGGAGGGGAATCCATCACGGAGGCTATCTACATCATCCTTGCTGCCATCCCCATGATGCGTGAGTAGTTCCCATAGGACCTATGGGTCGGTAGCAGTAGCTAGATGGCTCTCTCTCTCTCTCATGATTTTCAATACCATGTTCTCATCTGAGATCAATTCGATGTAATCTTTTGCGGTGTGTTTGTTGGGATCCAATGAATTATGTGTTTATGATATGATTATTCATTGAAAGTAATTGAGTCTTTTTTGAACTTTATTATGTGTGATTTTTGTAGCCTTGTATTTCTCTCCGATCTATCTATCTATTTTGACCACTTAGATCGATTTATCTTCACGGGAGAGGTGCTTGGTAGTAGGTTCAATCTTGAGGTGTCCTCACTCTGTGACAGTTGGAGTAGCGAGGCACATATTTATATTGTTGCTACTAAGGGTAAAACGATGGGGCTCGAACATATTATTTGGTCTTGCTTTGTCTACATTATGTCATCATGTTTCAAGCATTACTCTGTTTATTATGAACTTAATACCTCAAGATGCATGCTGGATAGCGGTCGAGGGGTGGAGTAATAGTAGTAGATGCAGAATCGTTTTGGTCTACTTGTCTCGGACGTAATGCCTATATATTGATCATGCCATGAATAACATCATAATTATGCGCTTTTCTATGAATTGCCCAACAGTAATTTTATCCACCGTTGCTATGCTCATGACATAGATGCCTCTAGTGAACGCTATGGCCCCCGGGTCCATTCACCTTATATTTATTAAAACCCTAAAAATAGTTGCCGCAATTTATTTACCTTTATTTTCATTTGGAAGTTATCTATCTATCAACCACAGAATTAATCCTTGCAATTAACGAGTACAAGGGGATTGACAACCCTCTTGCCCGCGTTTGGTGCAAGTATTTGTTGTGTGTGTGCAGGTACTGTTGACGGTTGTTTGCGTGAGTCTCCTACTGGTTCGATAACCTTGGTTCTTAACTGAGGAAAATACTACCTACTACTGTACTACATCACCCTTCCTCTTCGGGGAAAATCCCAACGCATATCACAAGTAGCAGACGACAGCGACCGAAAAAGTGGCAGAACCGAGTGAGGCAGAGAGGGGTTTTGTAGTGGAGCTCACCGGGAAGGCACACCTAGGCCCAGGGAAATGTTAGGAGCTGCAGCAGCGCCGAAATCAAAGAAGTTCGCCGGCGCCGTAGAGGAAGAAGACGATGTGGGCGGACGCCGGTGGTGCAAACGATGCTCAAGACGACAGCGGAGCTCGTGGATAAGCTGCTAGGGCTTGGGGATGACGGTGGCTACGCAGGTGAGGTCGGCCATGGCGATGACAGTGGCTGTGTTCACGGGGAGGACAAAGGCGGCACGAGGAGGAGGAAATGGCGAGGCTAGGTTGTCCAGGGGCTCGGGGTGGTCTTATCCACCACGGGGAGTCGCCGGATGCCCGTCGCGTGGCCATCAGCGGCATGGACGCAGTGCGCACTGATACGTCTCCAATGTATTGACTTTTCCAAACACTTTTGCTCTTGTTTTGGACTCTAATTTGCATGATTTGAATGAAACTAACCCGGACTGACGTTGTTTTCGGCAGAACTACCATGGTGTTGTTTTTGTGCAGAAATAAAAGTTCTTAGATTGGGTTGAAAATTTACGGAGAATTTTTCTGGAATATATAAAAAATACTGGCGAAAAGATCAACTGGAGGGGGCCACCACAGAGCCACAAGCTTAGGTGGCGCGCCCCCCTAGGGCACGCCACCTGAGCTTGTGGGCCCCTGGAGCCTCCGTTTGCCCTACCTCTGGTCTTATAAGTTCCGTCTCACGGAGAAAAAAGAAGAGATAAAGTTTCATCGCGTTTCATGATACGGGGCCGCCGCCACCTCCTGTTCTTCATCGGGAGGGCTTATCTGGAGTCCGTTCGGGGCTTCGCAGAGGGGGATTCGTCGCCATCGTCATCAACAATCCTTCTTCATCGACAATCCCATGATGCTCACCACCGGGAGTGAGTAATTCCTTCGTACGCTAGCTAGACGGTGATGGATGATGGAGCAAAATCCCATCAGATCCCTGCATAGGGTTCCTCATGGGGCGGAGTGCGCATAGAGGATCAGATTGGGGTACACACAGGACACGAATTTACCCAGGTTCAGGCCTCCATGGTGGAGTAATACCCTACATCCTGCATGTATATTGTTTTGATTGTGTTTCTCTCGTGGAGAGATTGGATCTGTTGTAGGTCTAATGGAGAGGTGGGAGAGATGTTAGCCGCCGCCTTGGGAAGCCCCTACCTCCCCTTATATAGATGGGCGAGGGCTAGGGTTACATGGCCCAAGTCGGTTTACATGGCCTGATGCCCAAGTTATCTACTAGAGTACAAGTCTTACGGTACATGTAGTAGGTATCCTTCTAGAGGAGGCCCACCGTTAGTGGGGAGGGGCCCAGGCTACGTCCGGGCTCCAAGCCTGACCTGGCGACCTAGTTCCCCGGAGGTCGGGTACCCCCGGTGTATGGCAATGTCAGTAGCCCCCGAGCGTGTCTGGAGTTGGAGTCCTTCGTCTTCGGGAATGAGAACCCAGGCGGGCTCCATTTGTTTCAGCGATAGTTGTGGCCTGTCTTCATGAGTTCGACCTTAGAAATACTCGGGTTCGACAGGCGTGTGGCCTCTTGGGCACCCTCAATGTATTGTTTCGTCGGTATCTTGTCGGCATTAGGGTTGATGTTGAACCGGATGCGTCGTCTTGGACTGCTTGGCGAGGTCTCGAGGAAGAAGTTAACTTTGTGTCGGCTTGCCTTGAAGCTGTTGGAGATGATCCGTCGAGGGACGACGTCGGCGAGAGTAGGCCGATTGTGAGGCCTACAGCGGAGAAGGTCCGCCGGGCGATGAGGCCAGCGCGAGGAGGCCGACGGTGAGTCCTGCGGCAGCGAAGGTCCGCCAGGCGATGAGGCATGCGGTGGCAAAGGACCGCCAGGCGATGAGGCCGGCGCGAGGAGGCCGATGCTGAGGCCTGCGACGGCAAAGGACCACCGGGTGATGAGGCCGGCGCAATGAGGCCGACGATGAGGCCTGCGGTGGTGAAGGACCACCGGGCGATGAGGCCGGCACAAGGAGGCCGACGGTAAGACCTGCGGCGGCGAAGGTCCGCCGGGCGATGAGGTCGGCGCGAGGAGGCTGACGATGAGGCCTGCGGCAGTGAAGGACCGCCGGGCGATGAGGCCTGCGGCGGTGATGTTTCGC
The DNA here is from genome assembly GCA_039707655.1 of Elymus sibiricus. Classification (NCBI taxonomy): domain Eukaryota; kingdom Viridiplantae; phylum Streptophyta; class Magnoliopsida; order Poales; family Poaceae; genus Elymus; species Elymus sibiricus. The sequence goes on along the minus strand of CM077674.1, from coordinate 3,288,798 downwards.
CGGGCGATGAGGTCGGCGTGAGGAGGCCGATGATGAGGCCTATGGCGGTGATGTTCCGCCGGGCGATTTGGTCGGCGGAAGGAGGCCGATGATGAGGCCTGCGACGGTGATGTTCCGTCGGGCGATCAGGTCGGCGCGAGGAGGCCGACGATGAGGCCTGTGGCAGTGATGTTCCGTCGGGCGATGAGGTCAGCGCGAGGAGGCTGACGATGAGGCCTGCGGCAGCGAAGGACCGCCGGGCGATGAGGCCTGCGGTGGTGATGTTCTGCCGGGCGATGAGGTCGGCATGAGGAGGCCGATGATGAGGCCTGCGGTGGTGATGTTCCGCCGGGCGATGAGGTCGGCACGAGGAGGCCGACGATGAGGCCTGCGGTGGAGGAGGTCCGCGCAGTGGAGACCCACGCCATGGAGGTCCGCGGCGGTGAAGGTCCACGCCATGGAGGTCTGCGGCGGAGGAGATCACGCGGTGATGAAGGTCCGCGGCGGTGAAGGTCCATGCCATGGATGTCTGCGGCAGAGGAGATCACGCGGTGATGAAGGTCCGCGCGGCGAGGCCTCGCATCTTCTTTGTCATTGGAGATATCTGGCAGCTCGACCGTAAGGAGGGAGCTTGTGTGATTGGTTGTCTTGGAGCCGAGAAGGTGGGACCGGAGCCCGCCGAGCAAGGTGCGCAGGGCTTCCGACCTCCGATTTTTGATTTCTTATTGAAGACGGTCAGCTTTGGAGGACTGAATCCAGCGGCGTCTGTGGCGTGCCGTGATTGCTTTGTTTTTTGTAAACACTGGGGGCGCGACAGTGCACCCGGTAGGTGTAGCCCCTGAGCCTTTGGTCGACTCGTGGAGTTGGGTGGAGGGTCTTGTGATGATTGTAGATGTATGAATGTAGTCGCGGCGTGGTGAAGTTAAGCCCCCAAGCCTGGATGCGGCGGGGAGCGTGATGGGCGAAGTGAAGTCCCTGAGCCTGGCAGCAACGTGGCCACCAAGGCGAAGTATAGAACCCTCGAGCCTGGATGAGGCGAGGGGCCTGATGGGGCGAAATGAAGCCCTCGAGCCCGGCAGTAGCGTGGCCGCCGAGGCGAAGTAGAGGCCCCGAGCCTGGCAGCAGCAAGGGGCCTGGTGGAGCAAAATGAAGCCCCCCAGCCTGGCGGCAGCGTGGCCGCCTAGGCGAAATAGAGCCCCCGAGCTTGGCAGCAGTGAGGGGCCTGGTGGGGCGAAATGAAGCCCCCGAGCCCGGCGGCAGCGTGGCCGCCGAGGCGAAATAGAGCCCCCGAGCCCGACAGCAGCGTGGCCACCGAGGCGGAGCAGAGCCCCCAAGCCCGGCAGCAGCGTGGCCGCCGAGGCAAAGTAGAGCCCTCGAGCCTGGATGAGGCGAGGGGCCTAATGGGGTGAGGTGAAGCCCCCGAGCCCGGCAGCGGCATGGCCACCGAGGCGGAGCGGAGCCCCCGAGCTCGGCAGCAGCGAGGCCGCCAAGGCGAAGTCGAAGTACCTGTAAGGTCAGGAAACAAGGCAGACTTGCGATTGCATTTTGTCAAACACTGGTATACCAAGTGGACGTTTACATGCATATGTACTATAAATCTTTTTGTAAAGCATAACTCGTGAAGTTATTCTACCCTTGTGCACGTGATAAGCAATAAAGGGAAACCGTGGAAGCCGGTTAATTTTATGAGCAATTGTTGGCTTTGATGCAGCCCCCGAGTTTTGATAGCGATGGGAGTAATGTTAGATTTAATGATATTTTGTGCTGTAGAGGCTAACCCGATGGACCAAAGCACGCTGTTGCAGCTGCTGTAGGTCGCACCAGTGGGGTCTGGTGACGCCGATGCAGCCTCTGGGCGCGGCCTCTAGATAGATTGCTTAGATTAGCCTTCCTACTGACCACAAGGAGATCGTCGTGCGATACAGCCTGGAGTGTCTCAGCTTTGGGCCCTCATGCAATATCACCTCTAGGGTCGTCCACATAGAGATCGGGGTTTATTTATTTTATAATATGGGAAGACGCAAGTCACCCGGTGATTGTGGGTGTTAATAGAAATCGAGCGAGGTCAGATGACTTAGAAAATAATGAACTCGTGCTAGAGTAAAATGTGGAGCTTTAAGCATGGAGATGACTTAGCTTTGTATGCTCATGGCATTGTTGACATTGTTCGAGCTGTTCAGGCGACGAAGTATGATGTAGAGGCCATGGCGTCCTTTGCTGCTGTGGAGAGCCGCTGTTAGGCGTAGACCTGTATCTTGGAGACAGAAAACTTCGCAATATTCTTTGCGATGATTATTAGTAAGAGCTCGTTTTTGGTGCTTTGTTTTGCTTTGAGTAACGAGCTCATTGTTTTTTTGTGTGTTCATCGTAAGCGAGGTGGCGCCCATTCTTGATGGAATGGAGTTCGCGTTGATTTTGGTTGACCTGATTTATGTGCTTTTACTTATTAGAAAAAATGAGATATATTGTTTATTTATGCCGTAGAGGTGGTGAAGTGCCTCTATTCGTGTTAGGAACAGAGATCCCCTTTTGTGCTGGTTGATGCCGTTGGCGTATTTAGTGGGGCTCGGTCTGACCGAATGCTTGATTCAGTCGTCCGGCATCCTCGATGGTTGCTCTCCTCAAAGGTAGGACTACCAACATAATGGCTTCGATGCAGCCCCGGAGCACGAAGCTGTGGGAGGTCGGCCGAAGAAGCGTCCACGAGGGTCCGGAGCAAAAAGCAGGAACGTACGATGCAGCCTTCGGGACTACGGAAAACTCCAAGTCATGGGTATTTGATACCGGATCTGTTGCTCACATTTGCAACACGATGCAGGGACTACGGAAGATTCGCAAGCTGAGTAGAAATGAAGTCATGATGCGCATCGAGAATGGTGATGGGATTGCTGCTCGAGCCATCGGTGTCATATGGAGATATGATCGGTAAAAGTTTGCCCACCGATCAAAATTCTCGTCATCAGTGATGTCCACATCAATGGCTGAGAACTAGATTTGGATCTTGAATCACTCACTATTAATTATGAGAGATCTTAATTTGAGTGGGAGTGCACTTTAAATTAAAATTTGTTTAAACACTAGTGCCATGTTAATTATGAATTGTGTCTAAAGTGAATCTTGTGTTTATTGTTGTAGATCAATGGCTTGCAATAGTTTCAATTTAGCACCGCTGTTTGAGAAAGAAAAGTTAGCTGAGAATGGTGGAAACTATGAGGATTGGATCCACACTCTGTGATGTGTTCTCAGGAGTGCTATGAAAGAATATGTGCTGGATCAAGAACTTGGTGATTCCCCGGTGCCAGGAGCTTCACAGGATGTCATCAACGTGTTCATGTCTCACAAGAATGATTTCAGTGTTGTCAAGAGTATTATGTTAGCTTGCATGGACACCGTGTTACAGAAACGTTTTGAACAATCCAGTACTGCCGAAATTGTCGAGACACTGGAAGTTCTGTACCACAAAGAAACAGCTGAAGTTCATGTGATGCCTGAAGCAATGGAAGAGTGCAAAATAACTGAAGGTGTTGAGCAAGGTGCCAGGCTTGCAGACTATTATGATAGTATAACTGCAATGGGAGTTGATTTTCCCAGGACACCAGAAAATGACTTGCTCCTCACTTCGCTTTATCAAGCAATGCTCAAAACCAATGAGATTGGATTGCTGAATCAACAAAAGTTGTTGGTGAACAAAACAGAAAGTTTCAAGAAGAAACGCAACACCAAAAGGAACAAGGGTGGAGCATCTCATGAGACTATATGTTTCTACTGCAAAGAGAAAGGACACTGGAAAAGAAATTGCTTGAAGTATCTGGCTGATAAGAAGAACTCGTCTTCTGGTAAAGGTATAAAGGTTATACAAGTTAATGTTATTGATATTCTACTCGCTGAAAACTCCAAGTCATGGGTATTTGATACCGGATCTGTTGCTCACATTTGCAACACGATGCAGGGACTACGGAAGATTCGCAAGCTGAGTAGAAATGAAGTCGTGATGCGCATCGAGAATGGTGATGGGATTGCTGCTCGAGCCATCGGTGTCATGAGCTTAAGTTTGCCTTCAGGATTTATTTTAGAACTGAATAATTGTTATTTCGTTCTGAAGTTATGTAAGAACATTATCTCTAGATCATGTTTGATAAGTGACGGTTATTCTTATAAATCAGAAAACAATGGTTGTTCGATATATTATAAGGATATGTTTTATGGATTTGCACCCATTGTTGGTGGTTTATTCATAATGGATCTTGAACATGAAAAAGATGTCTTTAACATTAATGCTAAACGTGTTAAGAAGACTGATAATACCACTTACATGTGGCACTGCCTTCTTGGTCATATAGGAAAGAAACGCATGCAGAAACTTCATAAGGATGGAGTATTATCATTGTTCGATTTTGAATCATTCGATACATGCGAAGCTTGTCTGATGGGTAAGATGACTAAAATGCCGTTCACTGGTCATCCAGAATGGGCGCTTGAATTGTTGGACATAATACATAGTGATGTATGTGGTCCGATGAGTATACCAGAGCGCGGTGGATACTTATACTTCGTAACCTTCACCGATGATTTGAGTAGATACAGTTATATCTACTTGATGAAACATAAGTCTGAAACATTTAAAAAGTTCAAAGAATTTCAGAACGAAGTTTCGAATCATCGTGGCAAAAAGATAAAGTTTCTACGATCAGATCGTGGAGGAGAATAGCTAAGTCATGAGTTTAGCAAACATCTAAGTGATTGTAGAATTGTCTCACAACTTACTCCTCCCGAAACTCCACAGAGAAATGGAGTATCTGAAAGGCGTAACCGAACTTTGTTAGACATGGTGAGGTCAATGATGTCTCTTACCGATCTGCCTTTATCATTTTGGGGATATGCACTTGAAACAGCAACATATACACTAAACAGAATACCGTCTAAGTCTGTTGAGATGACACCATATGAGTTATGGAATGGGAAAAAACCCAACTTGTCACATCTAAAGATTTGGGGTTGCGAGACTTATGTAAAACGTTTAGAGCCAAATAAGCTCGATCCCAAAGTAGACAAATGTTACTTTGTAGGTTATCCCAAAGAAACAATTGGGTATTTCTTCTACCAAAAGTCCGAAGACAAAGTGTTTGTCGCTAAGAATGGACACTTTCTCGAGAAGGAGTTTCTCGTTAAAGAAATAAGTGGGAGGACAGTACAGCTTAACGAGATTACTGAATCTCCAGAAGTGGATAGGACTAACGAAACAGAATCCGTTCCAGATGTTGTCCACACCAGTGAACCAGAAGTTACTACACCAGCTATAGAAACTCTGGTTAAAACTGTAACTGAACCGCGTAGGTCAGGTAGAGTTATCGAACCTCCTGAGTGGTTTCACAATGAAATATTCATCTTAGAAGAAGATGAACCTGTGCACTACAGAGAAGCGATGGCGGCGTCCAGCTTAAAAGAATGGCACAAAGCCATGCAATCCGAGATGGAGTCCATGTACGAGAATCAAGTTTGGAACTTGGTTGATCTTCCAGAGGGTGTGAAACCCATACAGTGCAAATGGATCTTCAAGAGAAAAACAGATGTGGATGGTAACCCTACCATCTATAAAGCAAGGCTAGTAGCGAAAGGGTTTTCGCAAGTTGATTATGATAAAACTTTCTCACCAGTAGCAATGCTAAAATCTGTGCAGATTATGATGGCAATTGCTGCATATTTCGATTATGAGATATGGCAGATGGATGTCAAAACTGCTTTCCTAAATGGATTTTTGAAAGAGGATGTATATATGATACAACCAGAAGATTTTGTCGATCCGAAGGATGCCGGAAAGGTGTGCAAGCTTCAAAGATCAATCTATGGTTTGAAGCAAGCATCAAGGAGTTGGAATCAAAGTTTTGATGAAGTAGTAAAAGAGTTTGGCTTCATTAAAAATGATGAAGAAGCTTGTGTATACAAGAAGTTTAGTGGGAGCTCTGTAGCATTTTTAATCTTATATGTGGATGACATATTACTGATTGGAAATGATACAAAGTTTCTTAGCACGATAAAAGACTATTTGAAGAGTGTGTTTTCAATGAAAGACTTAGGGGAGGCTGCATATATATCGGGCATAAAGATCTATAGAGATAAATCGAGACGTCTCATTGCGCTAAGCCAAAGTACGTACATAGACAATGTTTTAAAGAGGTTTAAAATGGAGAATGCAAAGAAAGGTTTTATCCCAATGTCACATGGCACAACACTTAGCAAGAATCAATGTTCCAAGATAGTTGATGAGCGAGTGCAGATGAGTGGAGTCCCATATGCCTCGGCAATTGGATCCATCATGTATGCTATGATACGTACTAGACCAGATGTTTCTTATGCGCTAAGTGTTAGTAGCAGGTACCAAAGTGATCCTGGAGTGGGTCACTGGGCAGCTGTTAAAAATATTCTTAAGTACCTCAGAAGGACAAAGGACACGCTCCTCGTCTATGGAGGAGATGAACAACTCGTTGTAAATGGTTACAGCGATGCAAGCTTCATGACTGATATAGATGACTATAAATCTCAATCGGGTTATGTTTTCACCCTCAATGGTGGTGCGGTGGTTTTGAAGAGTTTCAAGCAAAATACTATTGTGGATTCTACGACAGAGGCAGAATATATTGCGGCTTTAGAAGCTTCAAAGGAGGCAGTCTGGATCACGAAGTTTCTTGAAGAAGTTGGTGTGGTCCCAAGTGCGATGAATCCAATGGCGCTCTATTGTGATAATAGTGGTGCTGTTGCTCAAGCAAAGGAACAAAGATCCCACATGAAGACCAGATGCATCAAGCGCAAGTATCATATTATCCGACAGTATGTCGAGAAGGGTTTTGTGAAGGTCCTCAAGGTTCACACAGATTTGAATGTGTCAGACCCGATGACAAAGGATCTACCACGAGCGAAGCATGAACAACACCGGATAGCCATATGTGTTAGAGAGATTATGTAAACTAGATTATTGACTCTAGTGCAAGTGGGAGACTGTTGGAAATATTCCCTAGAGGCAATAATATTGTATTATTATATTTCCATATTCATAATTAAGAGTTTATATTTCATGCTATAACTGCTATGATCCTGGAATATGCGATTCAGTGGAAAACTCATATGCACGTGTGGAATGATAAATGGTAAAGAATAGGTTCCTAGTCTCACCTCTAAGACTAGCTCAAGTGTTGTTGGTGATCATGTTTTCCGGATCTTAGGATATCGTTAAGTATAACAATAGTCCTAAAACAACATTGAGAGTATGACGTTAAAGAACGATGATATTGAATCGACCCAAACTTGTATGTTATACTTTGTGATAATATCGTCTGAAATCAATTGTTATAACAGGGAATGTTAGCATGTGTTTTTAGTTCCTCAGACCATGAGAGTATTGCAGTCACTTCCTACCGTACGGTGGACTTTGGGGTTGCTCAAACATCATCTGTAACAAGGTGATCATAACGACAACTTTCAGGCTCATCGGAAAGTTTGACAAGGGACTGGATAGCTGAAGAGTGGGATTGCTCCTCCGACGATGGAGAGATATTCTTAGGGCCCTCTCGGTGTGACGGCATCCATCATCGTCTGGCCAGACACAGGTGACTACGTCACGGGGATGCCGGAACACTTCAACGAGAAAGAAGAACAAAACCGGTAACGGGAGCAACGGTATGGTGAGCATGGTGATGACTCAGGAGGATACCGACGCGCACCGGGTTTTGTAAAGTATCGCGAAGCAAAGTGAACATCACATGATAACCAAAGGTTCACTCGAATGTCATTCATGTAATCATAGGGATCCATATGGACGTCCACGGTTCTGCTATCGGTCATTGAACGAAGTGGTTTCGTTCATGTCTATGATTTACCGAACCTGCGGGGTCACAAGCTTAAGGTAATCACAATCTGCTGAGTGTTAGTAGGACGGGAGTGATGAGAATATATTTGTGGAATTGTTTCATTAATATTCGGAATAGTTCCGAGAGGATCCGGAAGCGTTTCGGGGTCACCGGAAGGGTTTCGGTGAATATCGGGTAATACCGGGTATTACCGATAATTAATATATAGGTGGGAAATGTTTCCGGGGATGTTAAATTATATAAAATGGTCTGAAAGTATTTTGAACATTTTTATATTTAATTTAATATCAACGGGCCTTAAAAGGCCAAGAGGTGGAAGGCAACTTGGGCCACAAGGGCGCAAGTGAGGAGGCACCCCCTTCTCTGGACAAGAGGTGGAAGGCAACTTGGGCCACAAGGGCCCATCTAGGGAGGCACCCCCCAATTCCAAGTGGGGGGGGGGGGCGAATCCAAATGGGGGAAGGATTCCTCCTTCCCCCTTTTAGCCGGCACACCAAGGAGGGTCCTTCCCTCCTCAGTGGCAGCCCCTCCTCTCCCCTCCTTGAAAAGGAAATTGCACATGGTTCAGTGGCGAGCACAAGGAGAAAAGATAACACAAAAGCAACATCTCAGAGACATCTTCTTCCGGAGCTCCTGCTGGTGCTTGGAAGCAGTTGTGCTGAAACCATCGAAAATAGGAGAACCCTTTAGAAGGTCACCAAAATCATGATGATGAAGATGATGCCATGAGGGTACTCATGAGCAGGTTGTCGAGAATGGAACTTCAATGAAGGATGAGGCGGATTCTGATGCAAACTTGCAGAATGATGGGGAGCATTATGTTGAGGACCTGTAGTATGATGGTGGTTTGACCCTGGCAGTGATGGTGATGGCACACATATTCATGGAGGGATGATGGAAGTCAAAACAGCACATGACAATGATTCAAACATTAGTGCTGATGTTCCTCCCGAGGCGGACAATGTTTGTTCTAAAAAATGAAAAATGGTTCCTTCCAAGGAAAACAGCACTTCGAGGTCAGATTCATGTCTTGTGCTGGAAAACAAGCTCATGTGGCTACAAAAAGGAAGAAAGGCACCCCGCTGAAATTAAGATCAAAGAAAATTTTAACTCTCATATGACGTGGCAGAGAACACCTCAGGACAGAAGGCATCACAAGAATAAACCGAACCATGACAATGATGAGAAGACTAAGAGCCAATGTACAGCAGGCAAGATGAAGCGATGGAGGGGGAGCATCCCACAACCTAGAGAAGTGCAGGGCTGTCAAATCAAGTCGAAATGGTTGTGGTAAAGGGTCCCACAACCTTGACAAGGGCAAAGCAGAAAAAGAAGTGAGCTGATGCAGCTAGACCTAGCCATTGTTTTGAAGTGATGTGTTTTGTAGATATTTGATAACCCACAAGTATAGGGGATCGCAACAGTTTTCGAGGGTAGAGTATTCAACCCAAATTTATTGATTTGATACAAGTGGATCCAAAGAATATTTGCATGTATTAGCAGTTGAGTTGTCAATTCAACCACACCTGGAGACTAAATATCTACGGCAGAGTGATCAGTAGCACAGTAGTATGATAGTTTGATAGCAGTAGCAATAATAGTAACAGTAGCAGCAATGGTAGCAGCAGTAGTTTTGTAGCAATTGTGACAGTAGTAACTTAGCAAAGAACAATATGTGAAAGACTCGTAGGCATTGGATCGGTGATTATATTGGATAACATTCATCATGTAACAGTCATAACCTAGGGCGACACAGAACTAGCTCCAATTCATCAATGTAATGTAGGCATGTATTCCGTATATAGTCATACGTGCTTGCGATAAGAACTTGCATGACATCTTTTGTCCTACCCTCCCGTGGCAGCGGGGTCCATAAGGAAACAAAGGGATATTATGGCCTCCTTTTAATAGAGAACCGGAACAAAGCATTAACACTTCGTGAATACATGAACTCCTCAAACTATGGCAATCACCGGAAAGAATCCCAATTATTGTCACCTTGGGGTATGCGGATCATAACACATAGCAGGTGCGTATAACTTGCAAGATTGGATCAAGAACACAAATATATTCATGAAAACATAAAGGGTTCAGATCTGGAATCATGGCACTCGGGCCCTAGTGACAAGCATTAAGCATAGCAAAGTCATAGCAACATCAATCTCAGAACATAGTGGATACTAGGGATTAAACCCTAACAAACCTAACTCGATTACCTGATAAATCTCATCCAACTCATCACCGTCCAGCAAGAATACAAAGGAATTACTCACTCCCGGCGGTGAGCATCATGAAATTGGTGATGAAGGATGGTTGATGATGACGATGCCGGGAGATCCCCCTCTCCGGAGGCCCGAACGGACTCCAGATCTGGCCTCCCGATGAAGAACAGGAGGTGGTGGCAGCTCCGTATCGTGAAATGCAATAAAACTTCCTCTCCTATTTTTTTCTCTGGAATTGTGAATTTATAGGCCAGAGATTAGCGTCAGCGGAGCCACGTGGGCCCCACGAGCCCCCAGGGCGTGCCTGGGGGGTGGCGCGCACTGGTGCCTCGTGGGCACTGGGTGCCCCCTCTCCAGTGGGTCTTGGTTCTAGTATTTTTTATTTATTCCATAAAAAATCACCAAAAAGTTTCATCCAATTCCAAGAACTTTTATTTCTGCACAAAAAACAACACCATGGTAGTTCTTGCGATATGAGAGCCACTCAACATTTTCATCGTGGTCTTCTCCTTACAGTGACTCAACAAAAGAAAAGAATTTCAGAGAAACACACTGAAATATTTTTGGAGTTTTTAGTTTTTCTGAAGAAAGCAAATTAAAGAAGACAAAATAAAAACGAGAAAAACTATTTACACGGGAAAGCTCCCAACAAGCAAAAGAAGAAACGAGAAATCTTTTTGGGTTTTCTTTTAATACTACTACTCCCTCCATTCCCTTATACAAGGCCACAAACCCAGATTACAGGTACCAAGGTAAAATATAATGAGTGCTTTGCAAGCCAATTTTTCTTTTCGTTAACCGGGATCATTAATAAGCCACATGCATGCAAGGAAGGAATGAGAAGGAAGTAGCTCAGTTTCATTATGACTACATGCATGCAAGTATTAAACAAGTTGCTAGTACGAGAAAACATCATTAATTTTTGCCTCGATTACTGTTGGTGGCCTTATATAGATGCAAAATGTATTTTTGATAGTGGCTTTGTATAAGGGAATGGAGGGAGTACTACTAATTAAGCTAGAAATAAAAACCGAAAAGAAACGAGAAATGTTTTTGGATTTTCTCAAAGTTTTTCAAACACACAAGAAGAAAGCGAGAAAATAAAACTAACATGGATTATACAATGAAAAAGTATGAACACCGACAACTGGAATGAAATGTGTGGACATGAATGTAATGTCGGTGAGAGATACGTACTCCCCCAAGCTTAGGCTTTTGCCTAGCTTGGTCTACGGCCATCTGTAGTGGCCATCCGGTCCCATATGAAACTCCTAAGGAGGCGGCACCCGAGCGTCCCAATCTTGGGCCTCCTCCTCTGCGGTTGCTAGTGCGTTCCGGTAAGCAATTATGTCCGGTGGCATAACAGTATATCCGTTCCTGGCATGAGAATCAAACAAAGCAGGTGCAGGCAACGGACTAATATCACGAGTATCCTCACTAAAAACCAAGTTATAACGAATGTCGTGAGGAGGTTCAAGAGCATCAAGAAAGTGGTGGTCCCTCATAGACTGGTGGTCTAAATAAACTCTGGGCAACAAGCAATCATGAGGGCGTATGTTAACACTAAAATGTCTCGCTAAGCGAGTAGCATAAATACCACCATGAATTTTCCCCCTAGTCCTATTAGTGTGCAAGCGGCGTGTAATGATGGCTCCTAGGTTATAAGTGTTATCATTATGTAATGCGCAGCGTAAAATGGCAAAGTCAGGTGCACATAGCGCACTACCCTGCTCCCTAGTAGTCAAGCATTTTCCTATGAATAAAGCAAAGTAGTGAACAGAGGGAAATTGCAAGCTAGTGGCTCAGGCTTTCGACACGCCCCTTTCCTCTCCCATAGTTAAAGTGTGGAGGAAACCCTCAAACTCCTCCGGTCGAGGCTCTCTGATTTCCCCATCAAAGGGAATCAAACATATCTCACAAAATTCAGCCAGAGGTATCTGATAATGTTCAGCATATAAATCAAAGCGCACCTCAGGGGGTTCGAGCTTACTCAGAAAATGAAAGTTTTGCACAAAGGAATTTGTAAGGATGTGGTGCTGGTCACACTCATCTGCGAGGAAGTCGGTCAATCCGGCATTAGCAACAAATTGCGCGAACTCTTGATAGAATCCGGCTTCGTTCATGAAGGCATTGTGCGGCCATTCACACGGCCGGACCTCCGTCCTATGCAGAATGTTGAGGTCACTGTCCGTGAACTCCCCAAGGACTCCCTTGGCGTTCCGCTTCGAGGAACTCCTCCGGAAGAATTTCATTTTTCCTATGAACAAATTTCTGAAAAATTTTGGGCCACAAAATGATATCAATAAAACTTCACAAGATTGATAGCAACTACTCATATGGATGTCTAGAGGCTATATCAAGCATTCAAACTACTTGGGACTCAAAGAATTCAGCATGCAAGCTCATTTTCAGTAGCACCAAGAGCAGCTAATTATGCAAAATATAATCCACTAGAGCAAAAACTAATAGGAGCAATGGAGGAGTCACATACCAAGTAGCAATCTCCCAAAACAGTTTCAGAAACGGAGCTCCGAGCAAAGAGATCAAAAATCACAGGTTTGGGAGCAAGAACACGAGAGAGAGAGAGCTACCAGGAATTTTTTCTAGAGGTAAGAGACGAAGTGGGCTGAAGGGATAAGTGAGGGGGTCCCTGTGGGGCCCACGAGCCACCTGGGCGCGCGAGGGGGGGTGGCGCGCCCTGGTGCCACGTGGGCACCTGGTGCACCCCCCGGTATGTTTCCAGTGCCAAAAATTCTTAAATATTCCATAAAAATTCATATCAAAATTTTATTGCATTCTAAGCAGTTTTATTTCTGGGCACTTTTTTATTGCATGGGTAATTCAGAAAACAGGATAATCATGGCATTTTATTGCATTTATCTAAAAATAACAGAAAATAAAAAGTGGGTATAGAAGGTTGTGCTTACTAAATTCATCGACCACATGCCCCTCAGAAAGAATCCATTAATAAGGTTGATCAAGTCTTATTAACAAACTATTTTCGAGTAACATGAAACCAAAGAATCTTCGTAAAACACTAGGTTACCTCAATGGGGATATGCATCTCCCCGATGATAAGATTTTCATATTTCTTTTTAACAGTAGGAAGAGGGAGTTGAAAACTTCCAATAGTAATTGTCGGAGTCTTTCCAATAACACGAATACCATTTACTTGAAATTGTTTCTTCGGAAAGTGCACCGTATGCTCATTACCATTGATATGAAAGGTGACCTTGCTTCTGTTGCAATCAATAATAGCCCCTGCAGTATTCAAGAAGGGTCTACCAAGGATAATCGACATATTGTCATCCTCGGGCATATCAAGTATGACAAAGTCAGTTAGGATAGTAACATTTGCAACTACAACGGGCACATCCTCACAAACACCGATAGGAATGGCTGTTGATTTGTCAGCCATTTGCAATGATATTTCCGTGGGAGTGAGTTTATTCAAATCAAGTCTTTTATATAAAGAGAAGGGCATAACACTAACACCGGCTCCTAAATCACACAAAGCAGTTTTGACATAATTTCTTTTAATGGAGCATGGTATAGTTGGTATTCCTGGATCTCCTAGTTTCTTAGGTACTCCATCCTTAAAAAAATAATTTGCAAGCATGGTGGAAATTTCAGCTTCAGGTATCTTTCTTTTATTTGTGACAATGTCTTTCATATATTTAGCATAAGGAGGCATCTTTATAATATCAGTCAAACGAGTACGCAGAAAGACTGGCCTAAGCATTTCAGCAAAGCGTTCAAATTCTTCCTCATCCTTTCTCTTAGATGGTTTAGGAGGAAAGGGCATGGGTTTTTGAACCCATGGTTCTCTTTCTTTACCATGTTTTCTAGCCACGAAGTCTCTTTTATCATAACGTTTATTTTTAGAAGGTGGGTTATCAAGATCAACATCAGGTTCTATTTCAACATCATTATCTGGTTCTTTATCATTATTTGGTTGGGTATCCATATGAGCATCATCATTATTATTATCATCAGGTGGTTGTTCATTACCAGATTGTGTTTCAGCATCAGAAATAGAAACATCATTACTATCCTCTAAGGGTTTCTCTACCTCGGGTTCACTAGAAGTATGCAAAGTCCTATCATTTTTCTTTTTCTTTTTCTTTTTAGATGGACTAGGTGCATCAACATTAATTCTTTGAGAATCTTGTTCAATTCTTTTTGGATGACCCTCAGGGTAAAGAGGCTCCTGAGTCATTCTACCTCCTCTAGTCATTACTCTAACAGCATGATCATTCATATTGTTATTCATTTCATTGAGCAATTCACTTTGAGATTTAGCAACTTGTTCTAATTGAGTTTGAACCATGGATGCATGTTTACTCACACCTTTAACATCATTAGCAATTCTAAATAACAAGTCACTCAAGCGATCAATCATGTAGGCATTCCGTTTCAATTGTTTCATAACATTTGCATTGAAGTGATCTTGCTTAATAATATAATTGTCAAATTCATACAAGCATTGACTAAGAGGTTTGTTATAGGGAATATCACTTTCATCAAACTTTATAAGAGAATTTACCTCTACTACCTGTGGCGGTGTGTCAAGGCCATGTATTCTTCAATAGGTGGTAAATTCTTAACATCTTCAGCTTTAATACCTTTTTCCTTCATACATTTCTTTGCTTCTTGCATATCTTCAGGACTGGGATATAAAATACCCCTCTTCTTCGGAGTGGGTTTGGGTGGTGGTTCAGGAAGTGTCCAATCATTATCATTCTTTAATATATTATTCAATAATTCCTCAGCTTGTTCAATAGTCCGTTCCCTAAAAACACAACTCGCACAACTATCTAGGTAGTCCCTAGAAGCATCGGTTAGTCCATTATAGAAGATATCAAGTATTTCATTTTTCTTAAGAGGATGATCAGGCAAAGCATTAAATAGTTGGAGAAGCCTCCCCCAAGCTTGAGGGAGATTCTCTTCTTCAATTTGCACAAAGTTAAATATTTCCTATAAAGCAGCTTGTTTCTTATGAGCAGGAAAATATTTTTCAGAGATGTAATAGATCATATCCTGGGGACTACGCACACATCCAGGAGCAAGAGAATTATACCATTCTTTAACATCACCCTTTAATGAGAAAGGAAACAACTTAAGAATATAGTAATAGCAAATTTTTTCCTCATGAGCAAATAGGGTGGCTATATCATTTAATTTAGTAAGATGTGCC
The DNA here is from genome assembly GCA_039707655.1 of Elymus sibiricus. Lineage (NCBI taxonomy): Eukaryota > Viridiplantae > Streptophyta > Magnoliopsida > Poales > Poaceae > Elymus > Elymus sibiricus. The sequence continues at coordinate 3,273,538 of CM077674.1, read as the reverse complement.
ACAACGGTTTCAGTTTCATAACCACGGAAAGGATCAGATTCAACCAAAGTAACTCAGGATCGACAGAGAATTCATAATCCTTATCAGTAACAAATATGGGAGAAGTAGCAAACTTAGGATCATATTTCATTCTCTCCCTCATAGATTTTTCTTTCATATCAGCAAACAGTTTTATAACTTCATGTCTATCATTACAAGCAAGAATGGCTCTAGCCGTCTCCCTATCAAAGCAATGTTCATCAGGTGTTTCAAATCTAGTAGGAGAGCTAGGCATAATAGGTGAATCATAATTCTCAAGAGTTTCAACATTTTCAGAGTCTTTAGCTTTAGCAATTTGTTCAGCAAGAAATTCACCAAGTGGCACAGCATTATCAAGCATAGTACTAGCATCATCATGAGAATCGTTCATAGCAGAAGTGGTATCATCAATAACTTGCGACATATCTGAAATAGCATGTGGTGGTGTTGCAAGTTTACACAAAATAGAAGGTGAATCAAGTGCAGAGCTAGATGGCAGTTCCTTACCTCCCCTCGTCTTAGAGGGAACGATCTTGGTCTTAGCGTCTTTTAGATTCTTCATAGTGATCAACAGATATAAATCCCAAGTGACTCAGCAAATAGAGCTATGCTCCCCGGCAACGGCGCCAGAAAAAAGGTCTTGATAACCCACAAGTATAGGGGATCGCAACAGTTTTCGAGGGTAGAGTATTCAACCCAAATTTATTGATTCGACACAAGGGGAGCCAAAGAACATTTGCAAGTATTAGCAGTTGAGTTGTCAATTCAACCACACCTGGAGACTAAATATCTGCGGCAGAGTGATCAGTAGCACAGTAGTATGATAGTTTGGTAGCAATAGCAATAATAGTAACAGTAGCAGCAACGGTAGCAGCAGTAGTTTTGTAGCAATTGTGACAGTAGTAACTTAGCAAAGAACAATATGTGAAAGACTCGTAGGCATTGGATCGGTGATTATATTGGATAATATTCATCATGTAACAGTCATAACCAAGGGCGACACAGAACTAGCTCCAATTCATCAATGTAATGTAGGCATGTATTCCGTATATAGTCATACGTGCTTGCGATAAGAACTTGCATGACATCTTTTGTCCTACCCTCCCGTGGCAGCGGGGTCCATAAGGAAACTAAGGGATATTAAGGCCTCCTTTTAATAGAGAACTGGAACAAAGCATTAACACTTCGTGAATACATGAACTCCTCAAACTAGGGCAATCACCGGAAGGAATCCCAATTATTGTCACCTTGGGGTATGCGGATCATAACACATAGCAGGTGCGTATAACTTGCAAGATCGGATCAAGAACACAAATATATTCATGAAAACATAAAGGGTTCAGATCTGGAATCATGGCACTCGGGCGCTAGTGACAAGCATTAAGCATAGCAAAGTCATAGCAACATCAATCTCAGAACATAGTGGATACTAGGGATCAAGCCCTAACAAAACTAACTCAATTACATGATACTAGCAAAATAGCCCGTGCGTTGCAACGGGAGAAAAAAAATACCACATGCCCTAACCCAATAAATTAAATCAGGGACGTTGCAATAATTTATATACCAGAAAAGGTGTAATCAAAAGGATAATTTATAAAGTCAAACATGAAACACATTTTTGAGTTCGCCGTGTGTGCCCTAACCCGTGTATATATATTAATACAACATTGCCTAATCCTTATCCACCTATGGATGGTGTTCGTCTTGTTTTCAGTTTTCTGCCCCCTTATCCACACATTGCCATTCCTCATCCTCTTCACCCAGCACCGCTATGCTCCATCTTCCTCTTCCTCTTACCTCAACCCCACCCAGCGCTCTGCTCCGATTCTTTCCATCATCATTATTATTATATTGTTTGCTCTATGTTATTTTTGCATTGCATCATGTCATCATGCCATCACATCATTAAATAATTCACACCATTCTAAAAACTATGAAGATTTTCAGAATTTAATTTGAGGCCTCCTTCTATTTTATTTTTATTGTTTTTCTTAGTTCCATTCCAATGTTTCCCAAATTCCCATCCCTTTTTCTACTTCAAGCTTGGCCTCCCAACTTTGCCACAAATTCTTTAATCATTTAAGCAAGCTCCATCAAAAGTTCCATGATTTTTGGGCACTTCTAACTCATACCTCTAATTCAAATCAAATTCAAATGAATTTGAATTTGACTCTTCCAGTTTGGGTGAAACTTCTTTTGTTGGACTAATTATAAATCTTAGGATCTACATAAAAGGTTTCAACATTTTCCGAACACACTGGCTATTTCTTTTCTTCTCTTTTTTCCTTCTCTCTATTTTCTTTAGATAGAGAAAATGAAAAGGAAAGGAGAGAGAGAAGGCAAGCAGGCCAGCCGCAGCCAGCCCAACCTGCGAGGCAGGCCTACCAAGGCCCAGGCAGGCCGCCTCCATAACCCTAGACCCCCTCGCTCCCGGATCCCCACTCCTCTCAATCCCTCCCTCACGCAGCGCCGCCAGGGGAGAGGACCAGCGTGCCCTCGCGGGCCACCCGTTCGACGCCGACCGCCGCGCCATCGGCTGACGCCGGTGAGCCGCCTCTCCATGCCTCCCCCTTCCCTCGCGCGCCTTCCTCCCCGACTCGCGGCACCCTCGCCCTCGCGCGCCTTCCTCCCTGCTGACTCGCGACACCCGCGCCCTCGTCCCGTGCATCGCTCGGTCGCCACAAGCTCAGCATCGGCGCACGGGGGCCGGGGCGAAGTCCCCGTGCCGTGGTGGTGGCTTGGGGCAACGGGGGCTTCGGGGCCGGTTGCTCGCCAGATCTGGCTGCCGGTGAACACGCGCGGGGCAAGTGGTGGCAGCCTCCTCCAACCGCGCAAGCAGAGGCCAAGCCGACGCCTGCCCCCCTCTCTCTCATCCTCTCTTCTCCTTCTCTCTCTCCGTCTCGATTCGTCCGCCGCCGGATCCACGCCGGAGCAGCTGGATCCGCCGCGTGGGCCACGCAGGCCGCCGCGTCTCCCGTCTTGATCCGTCCGCTGCCAGGTCTTCAGACCCGGGCGTTGATGCTTCAATGCCGCTGGTGTCCCTGGGTCTTTGCTTTTTTGGATTCTTTTTTTATTTCTTTGCGTCGTGTCTTGGCTTGCTTGATTCTTACAACTGACGAACACATATAAGTCGGTAGGATTTGATTTTAAGGAGCAAGGTGGGACTATTCTATATACCTACATATATAAGTTGGTAAATTAGAAAAGAAATTTGTGGAGAGGGCCCAGGCGGGCCTAGCCAGGCCCATCTGATGAGGGACGTACGTACCAGAAAATCGAAAGTGATGGACGACCAGAAACCCACGGTGCGGCACAAAGTTGAGATTAAGCAACGTTTAGTACCACCTCGTACGTGACCAAAATAGGACGGACGGACCGCTGAAAAAAAATCATAATCGCGGGACGAAACCAAGAATATCACCTTGCTTTATTAGTAGGCATAGAAATCTCATCCAACACATCACCGTCCAGCAAGCCTACGAAGGAATTACTCACTCCCGGTGGTGAGCATCATGAAATTGGTGATGAAGGATGGTTGATGATGACGATGCTGGAAGACCCCCCTCTCCGAAGCCCCGAACGGACTCCAGATCTGGCCTCCCGATGAAGAGCAGGAGGTGGCGGCGGCTCCGTATCGTGAACCGCAATAAAACTTGCTCTCCTATTTTTTTCTCTGGAATTATGAATTTATAGACCAGAGATTAGGGTCAGCGGAGCCACATGGGCCCCACGAACCACCAGGGCGCGCCTGGGGGGCGGGGTGGCGCGCCCTGGTGCCTCGTGGGCACTGGGTGGCCCCCCTCCAGTGGGTCTTGGTTCCAGTATTTTTTATTTATTCCATAAAAAATCTTCAAAAAGTTTCATCCAATTCCAAGAACTTTTATTTCTGCACAAAAAACAACACCATGGTAGTTCTACTGAAAACAGCGTCAGTCCGGGTTAGTTCCATTCAAATCATGCAAATTAGGGGCCAAAACAAGAGCAAAAGTGTTTGGAGATACGACGAAGACGTATCAATATTGCAATGTGTTTTTTTTTCTGAACTTGTCAACTCATTATGTTCGTGTACTTCATCCTAGGATGATTTTGGTCACTAATTTTAAGCACTTGTGCCCCTGGACAAAACCAAGGTGGACCAAACACCTTTAGTCAAGTTGATCTCCTATGATCATCTACTGTTCATTTTCAGAGCTTCTCTTTTCTTATGATGTCAGCCATTTGGAAGGAAAATCATTTGGTTATGTGATACAATATAATATTTTCCCAAGTTTCTTGCTTTGTTAAGACTGAACTGGGTAACTCATGTAGTGTGTCCAGGGGGTAAGAGAACCTCTTATCCAGTGGTTGAATGAATAAAATCCGTTATTGGAAGATCTTTTTCTAGGCATATCAGCGGTTTGAATCCTAAAAATTGTGGTTGGTATTGTCTAATAAGATCAGTTGTACCCTCTAACTAGTACTTCCGAGACGAACGTATACAGCCCAGTCAATCAATCCTCATCGAGAACAAAAGCCTTATTTGGATCTCATACCAAGTTTCACAAATTTGATGACAACTTCATGTTTGGAAATTGATTCCTTTTTTATTTATGTAGTAAAACAATATAAAATAACTCTATGTCGGTCAATCAGGAAAAAAAATAAAAGTCTTATAGGCTTTTCATGAGATATGTCAGTCAATAAGCTCAGCTAATAGAACGTGGATAGAATTGGATGGCTCATTCTCAGGGGCCTATTTCCACCCCGCAAATTCTCGGTGCATCTCAAACTGGGAATGGGCATTACCCAGCTGTGCATTGGAATCCCATCCCCGATAGCTTCCCCATGGCCATCCTCGTGCCCATCCCCATCCACGGGGAATAAATAATTCCCATCCCCTTACTCGTCAAGTTTTTCATCCCCGTGGGAAATCCCATACCTACAATCAGGAGCAATATTCTGCAGCATTCCAATAGAAAAAACATCATTTCTGCATAATAAGCTACATGTAAAGCCTTTTGGATGGTGTGTTGTGTCTAGATCAGGGCTTTTTGGGCCAAATGGGTGGGACCGGCAGAAAATTGGGTGAGTACGGGCGGAAATTACCCGGGGTCTGCTGATATAATTGCCCACATTTTGCTCAAAAAAAAATTGCCCACATATAAGTCCTTCACATGTAAGGTGAGTTACTGGTATGGGTAATGCTATCTGATTCCCATCTTAGGGCTAGATAAGGGATTTGAACCAACAACTTCCCTGTGGGCATTTAAAATGCACATCCTCGTCCCCTAATAGACCAAATACCCATGAGGCCACGAGTAATAGTTAACCATTATCAACTTGAGATGCAACTTATGCACAAGCCACAAGTCAAAAAAACTGGGCCCAAGTGAAAGCGGTGTAGCAGTACAACTTACAAGTAGGACCCGTGAAACTAAAATTTATGCAAAGTTCCTAAAATTTGAAAAGAGGACCCTGCCCACAGAGATGCAGGAATGCAATTGGCTCCAAATTGCTCAAGAGGGACACCAATTTGCTAGCGCCTTGGCATGACCACTTGGTCCGGCCTTAGGAATGATGGCCTGGAGAAAAAGAACTTGGCCTCCCTTAGGCCATAAAATTGATGGCTCATCGCATGCTAACAATCCCCATCTTCACAAGCTTCATATAAAGAACTTGGTCGAGTAACAACGACATAGATTCTCACAGTTCCCATAAGAACTTGGTCGAACCAGGGTACTTCTCCAAAACCACCATCATTCATACTCACGGTAGCCATCTTCTACATCTCTGCCGCTCGACTAGTTATTCTGCAACTCAAGTATGTACAACAACAACGGGCCGAGATGAGCAACGGCTCTTCTGGAACAAAGAACAAACCCACCCCCATCGGAAGCTAGGATACAATCACGCACATCGGTGGTAGAGCATGCCAATGTTGCATATCGTACCATGTATTGAACAACCTAAGTTCCTTGCCTGAGCCAAAAGTTGGCAAGGCTATGGTAATCCACATTTTGAGAGTATGTAATGTGGGGTCCTTGTGTGGCAAAAAACATCTTGCCTAAGGTGAGGCATGAACCAAACGCCCTCCTAAGTTGGTCAAACTTGAATAACTTTAGGTGTGGCAACCTAAGGCAACTTTAGTCACAAACCAAACAACCCCGAAATCTATTTTTATACACATTAATTTTATTTATATGGTAACAAGTATTCATGTTGGAAATATATCTTTCAGTCGTTGGCCACTAGGAAATTCTATGTATGTTTAATTAGACTATTACAATAATGGCACACCATTTCATTCAACTAAATATAAAATTGTAGAATTATTATTGTTATTGACAATTTAAAACAAAATCATTCGAAATGTTCAAATACATGCAGTAGGATAAAGTAATTATGTGTGATACAAAAAATAGTCGTGCGTGATAAAGATATGGAGAAACTAAGATATGCCTTCCACTATGAGACGAACCAATATTTGAATAATTTGTTTGTCCCTTTGCAGTACAACATGCACACTGCCACATGTCCTTTAATTCATCGATTGGTTCATTCGTTCATCTTCGAATTTTAGTCTACAAGGAGAAGAGTTCAATGAATGCAAGAACAATAATGCATTAATATGATTACATAAATGACGTGGGAACAAAAAATTATATAGGAAGACATAAATAATTAGAGTGCACAACCAAAATAGAGGAAGATTGAGAACAAAATATTATGTTGACAAGAACAATACAAGACATGAAATAGTTAACTTCTCAGATTCTGAATTGACACAGCAAACAAATCAAAGAATTGAAGGAACATGGATGGTCCCTTCCACAACTATCTGGTAGAATATTAGATAACATTGAGAACTTGTAAAATAATTTGTCCATCCTAGTAAGCTCTTTCTTCAAGGTGATCAACATAGTGTCGAAGAGCACATGTGTTATTACAACCCAACATATCGAATAAACAATAAAGAAATACAAAAAAATTGTATATTTAGAGATTTCTAGTTGAAACGTCAATGAATGAATTATTTAAAATGTACATGTTCTAATAAAGTTGACCAAAATCATTCAAGAATGATAAAGTTCCTACAACAACATCAATATTTTTCAACAACAATTGTTCATATACGACAAAGTTAGCAGCGACAAAAATAGATGAATAGTGAAAGGTATAGGTACTGTACTTATTGCTAAGCCTCAAAATATATGTGGGAAAGAAGTACCATCGAATATAACTACATATTTAGTTGTACAGTTGGTTAGCTGGTGTGTAGCAAGGAGGTCAAGTATATTCATTCAACCACACAAAACAGTACACTATTGTCAAATTACACCATATACCAAAAAACTGAGTATGCCTTGCTGCCGTTGGACAAACTAATCGTTGAAATCAGTTGCCCGTCCAGCTTTGAAGACTAGCATGTACACTGCCATCTGTTCCTTAATCCATTCAACAGTTCCGCAAGGGAAGTAGTTCAATGAGCAGACTGTACAAAGAACAAAAATGCACTTAGAAAATTACATAAATAACAGTTTGGTAGAGCTGAATAAAGTTTTATACTAGTACAGAGAGGACGAGAAAATATGAAACAAAGGACAGCAACAAATGTAATATAAAGAAACCGGATGGTAAAAGGTTATGACGCATTGACGTGTACTAGTAACAAAATCAAGAATTCTCATGCAAACATCACAAACTTCAAAGTATACCGTACACAACAAATTGACACATCGGTGTGGTTTTAATTTGAGTTGTGCCATGCTAAAATGGACAAGGTAGTTGTGTACAATATATGCAACACGCCACTGGATTATTTTTCAAAATTACACGATTTACTTGTGGTACTCAATGCAAGTCAGATCCAAGTTACCACGTACTACCTCCGTCCGGGTTTATTGGGCCCCTGAGGAGTCTCGTCCGTTCTTACTAGGCCCCATTGGTGATTGTGTACAATTTCATCCTTAAATTAATTATTAAACTGCAAAGAAGAATGTGAATCAACGCCATGCATGCCCAACAGCACGCGCGTGAGCGTGCGTACATGCGTCCATTGGTGGGCTGGTGGTTGCATGCATGCTTAGCAATAATTAACGTGCCAAACGAGGTATAACTAGCAGCAGGAGGGATTAATGCCTAAAAGAACGCACACAATTACAGGCTACCTTGGTCCTGTCGGTTTGGCTTTGGGGCCCAATAAACCCGGACGGAGGGAGTATCAGTCTTGACATCAAGCTAAACCCGCCCAACCGAGGTACTCACGTGCGGGAAACAACATTAACAAACAATATTGGGCTGATCAAAATAATGAACCTGCCGGCATCTATCCCTTAAAATTTAAACATATAAGGAACCGTTTGTAACTGCCCAGCCAAGAGCACTTGTGCCACTACAACGCAATACATTTAAGGAACCATCTCAAGTCCCATGATGCATCACAAACTACTCTAGTGATAGGTCATGGCATACAAGCGAATTCTATGGCTGAATAGAATTTTTTATCTCCTGGTCGTCTTAAGCAAGAATAATAAACCTGGGACCTTGACTGACAAACACAACAGGAGAGCAATCAGCAAGAAAAGGGCCAGGAGGCTATCAAGAGTTCAAAACACCATTGATGGGTACCTCGTCAATGGCTGCAAATACGGAGAAAGGCGAGGCGACTCCACGGATGCGGCCGGCTGGATATATCTACAATCCATAGACGCACACAAGCTCAGCACTAATCCCACTTCAGAAAGCTGGTACAAGAAACAGACAACTCCCATTACCCATGGTTCAGATGTTCAGAGGCTTGATCGGGACGGCAGGAGATGAATGCATCAAAATGTTTACAAGATTGAAAGGGAGCCGAACGAACCTTCATCGGCCCCAGCCACCTGATCCTGGTCGAGCTAATATAAACCAAATCGGATTCTCAATCTTTGATCTGGAACGGAGAGGATGAGACCCAACAGTCAGAATATATGGAAACGAAACCCACAGTCCAGGAATTAAGCTCCCTGTCAACTCTGGTCAAGGACTCAAGGGGAAGACCCGCGATGAGTACCAGCGATTGAGTTCCGCGTCGGCCGTCTAGCCGCCGGAGCATGCCCGGAGCGTCGATGGCAATGGAACTGGGGTAGGCGGCGGCTGTTCAGCGGGAAGATAAGGGCGGTTGTCGCGAGGGATAAGGGGAAGCGACGCCAGGGTAAATAAATAGTGCTCCGAATCTCAAACAGACCTCTTGATCTGGACCGGTGCGCTGGGCTATTTGCCTTCTGGCCTACTTGAGGTCAGCTTTATTTCTGGGCATGCCAATTTTAATAAAAATAATTCTATTATATCATTATGTACGCATTGATTTTATACTTGTTGGCGATCAATAATACTATGGATTGGTGATTCATTCATCTATCTTTCTTTCGTTCATTTATCTCCATATATTCTTATGTTATCCGTGTTCATTTCCAAATGTAGAGACGAGAGCAAGCTCTTATGTGCTGCTTAGCCCATGTCGCCTGCCCGGATATTGCAAGTTTGTCTTTGTTGTTTTGGTGTGTTTCGAGTTTTGAACCTGGGCCTTAGCTCGACTTGGACTCGTGGTTGGCTTATCTTCGGTTTGCCTTCTCCATTGTTTTGCATGCTCGCCTCCAGCAAGCTATGTGTTCACTAGTGCACCTTTTCATTTCTACGCCGTGTATGTTTATTCGTGCCCTCAGACTTGCAGAGCAAGAGACACACAAACTTGACAACAAACTTTTGTGCCCTCAGACTCGTGTGCTTGTGGAGAGGGGGAAGGAGGGAGGAGGGGCCCTCCCGCTCCCTGGGCGGTGGTCTCATGTTGTGGCGCCCGCGGTCAACCGTTTTTGGGCTCTCGATGGTGTTGAGTCTGAACCGAAGGATGAGGCTGCCCCGGCTTTGGCGGCGTCGGCGGCTCGTCGGCAGTGCTCGGTGGCGGGCTCCGGCAAGACCCGGAGATTTGCTCCGGGTGGGCGGGGCCGTGCGGTGGCGTGTCCTTGGGTGGAGCCTGGTTGGACTTGTGTTCGCCGCCGCGGCCGCAGATCTGGTAAGGCCGGTAAATTTTCTTCCCCCTCTCCGTCCGTGGGTGTGCGTGGCATGGTTCTGGCTGGCAGTGTTGGTCATGTGCCTTCTCCTGTCTCCCCCTTGTCCCCGGAACTGGAGTCGGGCCGGCGCTCCCTGGAACTGGTGGTCGCGGCATCGCCGGCTAAGGGCGGTGGCCTGCCGGCGGCGGCGCAGGGCGTGGTGGTTGAAACCCTAGCGGGGTCCGCTCCGCTGGTGTCTGATGGCTTGGTAGGCCGGTCTGCTGGGGTTGGTGAGCTCGGACCTGTTGTTGGGCCTAGGGTGGCCCAGCTCCCCTTCTCTGCTCGGGACTTCCCCCCGCTCCCTGGGGTGCCCCTATTTCTCGCATTAAGCGAGAGGGGAGCGACCCCTCGCTGAAGGGAACGCCAGTTGGGCCGGCCCACGCGCGCGGGAATCACCAGCTTGATTTCTGTTTTTGTTTTTTTTTCATACTTTTTTGTTTTCATTTTTTGCTTTCTTTTTTCACTTTTATTTATACTTTAAAATATTCTAAATATATATTAAAAAAAACACTATTCAAAAAACATTTGAAAAATGTTGAATAGGTATTTGAAAAAATGTTGAACAAGTATTTGAAAAAATGTTGATCATGTATATAAAAATGTTGAACAGGTATTTGAAAAATGTTGAAACAGGTATTTGAAGAAATTTTGATCATGTATATAAAAAATGTTGAAAATATATTTGAAAAATGTTGAATGAGTATTTGAAAAATGTTGAATGAGTATTTGCAAAATGTTGAACAAGTATTTGAAAAATGTTGAATAAGTATTTTTAAAATGTTGAACAAGTATTTGAAGAAATGTGGAACAAACATTTGAAAAAATGTTGATCGTGTATATAAAAAATATTGAACAAGTATTTGAAAAATGTTGAACAAGTATTTGAAGAAATGTTGACCATGTATATAAAAAAATGTTGAACAAGTACAAATGTTGATCATGTATATAAAAAATGTTGAACAAGTATTTGAAAAATGCTGAACAAGTATTTCAAAAAAAGTGTCGAACAAGTATTTGAAAAAATGTTGATCGTGTATATAAAAATGTTGAACAAGTTTTTGAAAAAATGTTGAGCAAGTATTTGAAAAATGGTGAACAAGTATTTGAATTTTTTTGATCATGTATATAAGAATGTAGAATGAAAAAACAAAAAGAAACAAAGAGAAAACAAAAAATGAAACAACTCGGAGAAGAAAAAAGAATAGAATGAAAATACCGGAGAAGAAAACGAAATAAGAAAGAAAGAAATAAAGAAAAACTACGAAAAAAGAAAGAAAATAAAAAATAAAATGGAAATAGAGAAAAACCAGTGAAAAACAATGAAAAAACCGGCTTAGTTCGCCTCAAGTATATTACACGCCTAGTCCTAACCACGTGCGAGACATGGGCACAGTTGAAAAATGAAAACCGAAAAAGAAACAAAATAAACCAAAAATAAAGAAATGAAAAATAAAACCAAAGAAATTAATGTAGAAAGAATAAAAAAAGAATGAAAGCAAAACAAAAAACCGAAGAAGAAAAAAAGAAAAGAAACAAAAGAAAACGAAAAAAGCATTGAAAACCGAAGAAGCAAATGAAAAAAGAATGAAAAAACAAAAAAATAGAGAAGAAAAAAGAAAAGAAACAAGGAAACGAAAAAAAGGTGAAAAAACCGAATAAAAAAGAAGAAATGGAGAAAAAAACAAAAAAAGAAAAAAAGAAAACCAGTGAAAAACCAGTTCTTATCCTTCTAATAGGTTTCACCCAGGTAGTTTAACACAAACTGCTTATTGTCCTAGTGGCTAGTAGGGCATCGACACAGCCTGGACGTCCCAGGTTCGAATCCCACGCGCTCCTCTTTTTTACTCACTTTTTCGAAACAAAGACGCTAATGGGCTGGCCCGATCGCAGCGAACCCTTCAACGAGAGATCGTTATTGTCTCACTGAATGCGAGAAATAGCTCTCGCGCGCTCCCTGGCTCGGCGGTTGGATCTAATGTTTTGGACCTGGCTAGGCCTGGTGGCCCTTCTGTTCCGATCCAGCCTGCAGGCCCGTCTCTGCAGGGGTTCATCTGGATCCGGAGGGGCTCATTTGACCCAGTCCTCGGGTTTCCGGCTTCCCATTCTGACTTGCACCGCTACCCATTCCGCATCCGCCGCCTTGTGCGTGTTTGTCCTCCTCCCCCACTCTCTCTCTCATTCGTCCAGATCCTTTCCATGGACAAATCGCGGGGTTCTTCCTCTGAGGCGATGCCTGGTAGCAAGCGTCGCCATGAGGGGTTGGCGGAGGCGGGTCCGGATCCTGATCTGGAGTACGAAGCTTCGCTGCGCTCCAAGTTGGAGGCAGAGTGCGACTGCGCGGTGTGGGCGGCGGGGCCGAAGTGGCTGTAGAGGGATGAGCGTTTGCGCTCGGAGGCGGCGCTGCGGGAGCAGGGGTCGCAGGCTTCGGGTTGGGGGTCGGCGGTGGCGGCCTCCGGCGCTGCCGCGGCTTCGTCGGCTCCTCGATCGGCTCCCCCGCCGGTCCGGTGGTCCCTTTGCGTCCGTCTGGTCGTGCGGGTGGTCCTGGGTTTGGTCCTGGTGGTCGTGGTGGTGGTGGCGGCGGTGGATCTGGCGGTGGTGGTGTTGGTCCTGATGCTGGCAGGCCTTTCCAGCGGGGCGGATTCTGTCCTGCTTCCTACCAGCCTAAGGCTCGGAGATTCTCGCTCTCCGACCCGGGCTCTTCTTCTGCGGCGGTGGGTGATGGTATCCTGCCTCCCCCTTCTCCTTTCCCTCAGGGTGCTGCCCCTCCTCCCGGGCTTGGGTCGTCTTCCTCGTCTGCCACTCTCACTTGCTTTGCTTGTCACCGCTCGGGTCATTTCCAATCTAGATGCAAATTCCCTTCTTTCTGTTTGATCTGCCGTTCTAAGGGCCACCTCACGGTCGATTGCCCTGATCGCTGCAAGTTTCCTTCCTTCAAGCAGTTTGGCATTGGCTTACCTGGGTGCTCGTTTTTTTCTCAGGATGGTACTCTTGACATGCCAGTCGTGGCCCCCGTCACCTCTAACGCTGCTATTATCTTGATCCAATCCCAGCCTGTCCCTACCCATGTCATTGCTGCCGAGCTCAAAGAGTGGGGGCTCGAAGGCTGGGACTGGAAGATCCAGCAGATCTCCGATGCCGAATTCGCGGTCACTTTCCCCTCCAAAGAAAGCTTGAAGATGATGGCTTCCTGCTCCAGTTTCACGCTCCCGCTTAATCAGGTTGTGGTTTCTGTTAAAGCCGCTCAGAACGGTGCTAGATCTGTGGCCTCCTTGTCCGACATCTGGGTTCTTCTTGATGACGTGCCTTCTGGTCTCCGTAACACTCTCTTCCTGATGTCGTTTGGGGAATTGGTTGGGAAACCAATTGAAGTTGATGCGTCTTCTCTTGACCATCTGGGTCCGGCTCGTATGAAGATTTGGTGTGTCAATCCATCTCTGGTCCATGGCTCTATTGATATCTTTCCCTCCTCTGATGCGTACCGGATTCGTGTTCGTGCCGAGGAGATGGCTGCCCAGCAGGTCCCTCCTCCACCCCCTCCTTCCAATCCTCCTCATCCTGATCCACAAGGCGGTGACGGCAACGCGGGGGCTGATAGTAATGTCGGTGGAGAGGCGGCGAATCCTTTCACCGCTTCGGAGTGGGAAGGCATGGGTTCTGAGGCTCATGGCATGTTCAACTATGGGGCGCCTACCTCTGGTGGTGGTGGGGCTACCGCGGATGGTGCCGGGAAGGATGGTGAGGCGGGGCTTGGGCCGGATGCTGGTGACAAGGGCGTGGGCACTCCTTACTCTGCGGTGTTCTCTAACGTTCCGCTTCGCCCGTCCTCCCCCTCGCTGTCTGGGATCATGGATGTGCCGCCTCCGGCCCCTCAGCCGAAGAGTCCTGTCAGCAAGAAGCAGAAATCGACAGTCAAAAATTTCTCTGCTAAGAGTCGTGGCTCGTGGGGGGCCAAATAATCTGTGCTGGACCTCCGTCATCGTCTAGATGCTGATCTTGGGGCCGCTGCGGCTGGCCTGTCCGGTGGGGATGCGTCGTCTCCGGCTGCTCGTTCTTTGGTGGTGCCTGTTCGCTCTCCCGTGTCCACGACGCGCAAGGGGCTGCGTCGGAAGAATACCGCTGAGCACTCCTTGGACCGTGCGGAGCGTCGGGCTGCTGCCAAGGACCTGTGTCCCCCAGGTACTTCCAATCTTGCTTCCCCTGTTCGTTTAGTCCTGCCTTCTAATCCAGACAGCCACCTGGTCCACGTGCTCTCTGACATTGGCGTTTCTTTTGATGGTAATGTGGGATCTCCTTCTTCCTTGCTTTCCTTGATTCGGGCGAATGAGGTTGCCCAGGCGGCTATTGCCAAGGCCAACGAGATGGCAGCTGGGAAGCTGCCAGTCTCTGCAGGGGGTGCAGATGTTCTAAAGGGGGTGGGTAGTGGCCCGCCCTCCTCCTCGGCAACGGAGAAACGGGCACGTGTCAAACGAGTTAAATCCTGTCTGGCCCCGTGCAGGTCTAGTCTTCGCATCAAAAACCTTTCGTTCAAATGAAATCTTTATTCTGGAATATTAGGGGCTTCGGCGCTAGGGGGCGTCGAGACCAAATCCGTGACTTGGTTCGTGGAGCTAGTGTCGATCTGGTCTGTCTTATCGAAACTTTTAAAGAGTCGTTCTCCAATAACGAACTTTCTTCCATTGCGGGTGCTGCCCGCTTCGTGTGGCGCTGCTTGCCGGCGTCTGGGCACTGTGGTGGTATTCTTATTGGAGCAAAATTGGATTCCTTTGACTTTGTTGCTCTTGACCACGGTATTTTCTGGGCTAGTATGGTGCTGTTGCATAAAAGTCTCAATGTTTTGTGGGAGGTTCTGGTGGTTTATGGCGTTGCTGATCATTCCCTCTCCTATTTGTTCTTGGATGAATTAACGGCTAAGTTAGAATCTTGTAACCTTCCGCAGCTTATTGGTGGTGATTTTAACTTGCTTAGGGCCCCTGGTGACAAAAATTCGTCTTGTTTCTCCTGGCCTTTGGCGGATGCTTTCAATGACTTCATCGCAGACTGTGCTCTCCGTGAGATCCCAAGGACAGGTGCGCGTTTCACTTGGTCTAATCATCAGATTAATCATGTCCGGTCTGTCTTGGATCGTGTTTTTACTTCCTCACCCTGGGAGGCGCTTTTCCCGCGGGCCTCCCTCTCTGCCGTTTCTCACATTGGGTCTGATCACTCCCCCCTTATGTTGGATTTGGGTGTTTTGTCCGTGTCTGTTGCTTCTAGGTTTCAATTCGATGCTTCGTGGTTACTGGTTGATGGGTTTTGTGATTTAATCTCTGGGAAGATTGGTTCGCTCTTGGCCTCTAGGGTGAGGTCGTTCGGGCCTTTGGATGATTGGCATTTTTGCTCTTACCAAATTCGCAAATTCCTTAAGGGTTGGGGCCGGAATAGGGCGTCCGAACCTCGGAAACTTAAACTCGACTTGCTGGGTCGGGTCTCAGCTATGGACGCGACTGCTGATGTCTCTGGTCTCTCTGCCGCGGGCTGGCAGCAGCGCTATGATCTTGAGGCTGCCCTCATGCAGCTTCATCGTCAGGCCGACGTTTACTGGAGGCAGCGTGGCACGATCAACTGGACTCTGAAAGGAGATTCCCTTACTGCGTATTTTTTTGCTATTGCCAATGGTAGGCGCCGACGGTGTTCGATTGATAGTCTTTTGATTGATGGTGTGTGCGTTTCTGATCCTAGCCTTATCCTTGACCATGTCCTGAACTTCTTTTATTCCTTGCTGGCGGCTAGGCCTGCTTCTGGTTTCGTGATCTCGCCTACTTTTTGGGACCACTGCAGTTGTGTTTCGGGGGAGGAAAACCTTGCGCTTTCCCTCCCTCTTTCAGTTGAAGAGATTGAGTTGGCCATTAATTCTGCTAATATGAACTCTGCTTCCGGCCCGGATGGCTTCTCGATCCCTTTCTTCAGAAAGTTTTGGCCTGTTTTACGTGATCTAGTTTGCTCTGTTATCCAAGGTTTCTGTTTGGGGACGGTTGATATTTCAAGACTGAATTACGCCATTTTGTCCCTCATTCCTAAGGTCAAAGGTGCTAAGTTGATCTCCCAGTTTCGACCTATCGCTGTTATCAATAATTTTGCCAAGTTTCCGGCCAAAGGGTTTGCGACTTGCCTGTCTCCTGTTGCTCACTGTATCCTTAGCCCCACTCAATCTGCCTTCGTGAAGGGTCGTTTTATTCTTGACGGTATCCTGTGTCTTCACGAGATCGTGCACGATCTCAGGATTAGAGGATCCCGTGCTATTATTCTTAAGCTTGACTTCGAAAAAGCTTATGACTCAGTGAGTTGGGACTTTCTTCGACAAGTGCTTCTTACTAGAGGTTTCGACGCTACTTATCTTCATCGTGTGATGCAATTGGTCTCTGGGGGCCACACTGCGGTGGCAGTCCATGGCAACATTAGTAATTTCTTTGCCAATGGTAGGGTCCTGCGGCAAGGTGATCCATTCTCCCCCATCCTGTTTAATTTTGTGGCAGATGCCCTCTCTTGCGTGCTGGAGCGGTCGGCTGCCGCCGGTCACATCTCCCTTGTCATGTCACACCTCTTGCCTCATGGTATCACACATCTCCAGTACGCTGATGACACAATCATTATGGTTGAACTGAACGATGATTGTCTTGCTCACCTTAAATTTATCCTTTTATGTTTTGAAGCCTTGTCGGGGCTCAAAATTAACTTTTCTAAGAGCGAGGTGATTGTCACTGGTGTGTCTGATGTTGAGGATGTTAGGGTCTCTCAGCTACTGAACTGCAGTTTAGGTTCCTTCCCCTTCAAATATCTAGGTCTCCCCATCTCCCCCTATCATCTTTGTGCGAAATAATTCAAGCCTCTTGTCAACAAAGTTGGTAACCGTGTCATGCCGTGGCGGGCAGATATAACACTTCCGCTGGAAAGGTGTGTCTTATTAATGCGTGCTTACCTTCCCTTCCCATGTTCACCATGGGCTTTTACCGTCTTTCTCAGGGTACGCATGATGGTTTTGACAAGCATAGAGGTGCTTTCTATTGGAATGCGGTAGATAACAAGCGCAAGTATAGGTTTGTGAAATGGAATATTATCTGTAGGCCCCAAAACCTTGGGGGGTTGGGCATTTTAAACACTGCGGTGATGAACAAGTGTTTGATTGTTAAGTGGTGGTGGAGGATCATGACGGCTAGCGCTGGTACTCTTTGGTTTGATCTTCTCAAAGCTAAATATTTCCCTTTTAGCAGCCCCATGTTCGCCGCTGCTCATCAGGGTTCCCAGTTTTGGAAAGACCATGTCAAAGTTCGATATGTGTTTCGGGATCATGTTAAATTCGTGGTGGGGAATGGTTCCTCTACCCGTTTCTGGTTAGACTGGTGGTCCGGGGATTCCCCGTTAGCTTCGTCCTTCCCTGTGTTGTTTTCCTATTGTTCTAACCCCGAGATCTCAATCTCTGAGCTCTCTGTTAATGAGTGGGACCTTGGTCTCAGGAGATCCCTCTCCCCTGAAGAGTTGGGTGATTGGCACTGTCTTGCTGCCTTGTTCCCTACGCTCTCGGAGGAGGACGACGCTGTGGTCTGGCCTCACATGGCTTCTGGGAAGTTCTCCGTTAAATCCTTGTATTCGCGTCTGATTTCTAGGAATCCCACTTCTAAATTCAAGAATGTGTGGGCGGCCAGGGTGCCTCCCAAGATTAAAATCTTCCTTTGGCAGGCTTTCAAGGGGCGGCTCCCTTCGGCTGATCAAATTCGTAAATGGAATGGGCCGGGAACTATTAGTTGTGCCCTTTGCTCTCAACTTGAAGATACCAATCACATCTTTTTTGGGTCTGTGCTGGCCAAACTGGCAAGGTGCTGTGTGCGGTCCTGGCTGGAGGTCTCTTTGGCTCCCAACTCTTTCGATGAGCTTCGTCTTGTTTCTTCTGGTCTTCAAGGGGCTTCCAAGCGGTTGTTTTGGGTTGGATTTAGCGCGCTGTGCTGGGCTCTCTAGAATACTAGGAACAAATTCACCATTGAGGGTGTCTTTCCTAACAAGCCTGCTGATTTCTTGTTTAAAATGTCTATCCTTTTGCAGCAGTGGAAATTATTGACTAAGCAAGCCGATCGGGACGCTCTGGAGGCAATGATCATCAAAGTTCGGGCTTCTGCTCTTCTTCTGTCGTCTCCAGCTGATGCTGATGGTGGTCCCGTTCAAGCCCGGAGTCTTTTGTTTGTCTGTTTCCTGTTGGTTGTTGGCCTGTGCGCCACCTTGAACATCTGATGTTGGCCTGCGTGCCTTTTGTCTTTCTGGCCTGCGTGCCACCGGTTGTTGGCCTTGGTGGCCTGGTACTCTCTGGTTCTTTGGTTTGTCGTCGCGGGTCACTTTGTCATATGGCTTTATTTATAAAGTCGGGCGTATGCCTTTTCTCTAAAAAGACTCGTGTGCATGTGTGTGGTTTCTCATTGTTAGACAATGAGATTTTCCGGATCTTGATTTTAGCTATATCCATGTGTATTTTTATCGCCACATGCATGATGTCAGTGTTCAGCCTACCTCTGCTTACTGGGCATGGTGCTGGAGTATGAACATGGAGAATGGGAATGAATCATTTTAAATGTCATTTCAGTTTTCTTCTAAAAAAAGTAGTTTTATGTCTTGATAGAAATCACTGTATTTGGTAGTATAGCTTGTGCGTTACTAGTTAAGACGTGTCGCCTGATTTTGTACCGACAGAGGTCTGTAATTACCCACAATCTAATTCTTTTCCTGAGACATGTATTTACTGGTTTCTGATATCTCTGCATTGCACCATCATCTCTCTGATGTTGGCTGTCAGTATATTGAAATCTTCATCTGAGTTTGAGCTTATCCTCAGTGTATAGAAACTGTCAGTTACATGTTGTTTAATTTCTTTTATATGTGGGTTCCTCCATATTTCTGCTAAGTATTTCTAGTCTCCGTGGGCATTCTTAACTGTGGAAGTTCTAGAGTATGCACGCGGAATCATGGATAATTTGTTACTGCGCATGGTTACTCAAGAGTAGGCTTTTAATGGCTGGTGAGGGTGTTCAGTCATTCTTTTTCAAGGAAACATTGGCGGCACTTTCCTTTATGACATTTCAAGACATTCTACAGGATGATGTGCTCCATGCAAGAGTAAGGACAAACGGGGTTGTAGAAATTCAGTTTAGGTAATATGCTTACTTGAGGTTTGCATATTTCATCCGCTCTCTATTTGTTATGGAATGACAGACTGAAATTAACTTGGTAGTTCCTATGCAGCCCCTTGGGAGAGAGCAAAAGAGGTGGGGAGGCACGTATATTGGATGTATGATGTAGGAGTTCAAAGAAATGAGAGGAGGAAATGGATTCATCTTTTCGAAAGAGTAAGTATGCTTTTTAAATGGACTATGCTATTGTGAAGCTACCTCTAAATGTTATGTTTTGGTGGGCACACTAATGCAAAATAAGTGAGGTAGAAGTTGCGTCCGAAAGCTTTTTTCTATGTTTGACATACTTACCAAGATGATTAGGAGGAGGCTTTGGCCTAATATTTGGAGTCTTTCGTTAATGTCACAGAAGAGAATGAGACAATTGTTACAAGATTACGAGCAGTTGTTATTTGAGAATCAGATACATAAGAGAATGATGGAGACCAAAGGAGCTTTTTGACTGCGTTTAAAGCAAAGATGTTATGAGATCCGTGTACATGCATCTCAGTTTTTCTGTTGTCATGCTAGTTTTGCGGCCGAGACATGTATTTTCATGTCTCTGCACTATAGTAGCATCTGTCTGATGTTGGATATCATTGTACTGAAACCTTCATCCGAGTTTGAGGTTATCCTCAGTGTATAAGAACTGAAAATTACATGTTATATAATCTCTTTTTTATGTGGGTTCCTGCACATTTCACTTCAATTGTTTCCTTGGGCATTATTAATTGTGCAAGTTCTAGAGTCTGCATATGGAATACTGGATAATCTGTTACTGTCCGGGTTACTCAAGAGCTGGTCAAGTTGTTCAGTCATTCTTATTTCAAGAAAAACTCCTGCGGTTCTTCCCTTTTTGATATTTCAAGATATTTTGTTGGAGTACAGACAAGTGAATGAACAACTAAAATTTGTTAGGCATCTTCACAAAGTAGAAACATTGAGCCTTGGAGATACAAATTGTTTGGTTTTACCACAACTGGATGAAATGCTGGAGAAAATGAGTCGCAGGCTTATTCCGAAACATCTGCGTCGGAGCGCGTGTGTAGAACACACGCGTGACACCGTGGACCGGAGACGTCCTTTTGCTAGTTTGGGATCGGGGCACAAAGGCATGGACCTACTCTACTAGAAATGTGCACAGTGGACACACGGATTTACCCAGGTTCGGGCCGCATTGTGCGTAATGCCCTACTCCTGCTTTTTGTGTGTTTTGATGGGTGGATTAGAGCTATAAAACCTTTCTCGGGAAGGGAAAGAGGCTATGCAACCCTACTGTTGCTATGTCAAGTGTCCAACCTATCTACTCTTGCTTGCTCTCTTCCTTCCTTTCTCTCCTTTTTTCCCCTTCTTTTTTCCCTTCTCTGTACAGCCTGGCCCTCCTTTTATACTCAAGGGGTACCACAGATGGCTTCGGGGTTAAGGAAAATAGTAAGGATCCGACCAGGTAGGTGGATGCATTAAATGAACGATGATGTGTCATCGGCTCTTCTCTTCCGGGAACGGACCCCTGTCATGTCATAACCGACCTTGGTGACCTCTGGCCAAGGCGTGACACGTCTCGGCACAGGTGTGCACCATGCGGCGGCGTGGGTGAGTGAATCACCCCTTGCGTCTTGTCCACCGTCTGGCGCACCTGCCCACCGGCCGCGTGGCGAGAGAGCCCTGCGGGCGCAGATCTGCTACGCCACACGTTTGGTGGGGCGGAAGCTTGCCGTCGAAGGCTGGCTGAGTGCGCGCCAGCTGTGGATAGCCGTTGCCGGGTGGGATCGTTCCCGGGTTTGGTTCGGCGGTCGTTGCCGGATGCTCTGGCTTGATGCTTGCTTAGTCTTGGAGGGGCATGCGAATCCCTTGGCACAAAGATTTGCATGCCACCACGGAGCCCGAACTTGGCTCGAAGTGTCTTCTTGTTGATTGTCTTCTACACGAAGATCTGCATACCACCATGGAGGAGGATAGTGGCACGCAGCTCTTCCATTTCCTTGTACTTGATCTTGGAGCGATCGTGGAGCGCACGGTTGGGTACGTGACGCATTTTGTCACGGTACCGACAGTAGCCCCCGGGCCTGGGCCGGACGCGTGCAGCATACGTCGTCAGGGTCAGGACCTTTCGCATGAAGGGCCCATGCGTCGCTAGCCCCCGGGCCTGGTCAAAGCAGAAACGCAGAAGGGATGGTGTGAAATGCCTGTATCCGGAGAGCCCGAGGACAGCTGTCCCTTGCATGCGTCCCTTCTTAGCCTTGATTCTTGCCACGCTTGTGCTGCCGCGTGACTTGACAGTAGTGCCCGGCTGGTACGTGGCGTCCCATCCCTGGCAATAGCAATGCATGCCAGTCCGAAGGAAGATCACCGTACGCCAGTGGACAACCAGCCGCCGCGACCCCTCGAGCCTTGTGTGAACAGGAGGGGTAATGATTTCTCTTTCCATTAATTGATGCAATGCGCCTCCTCGAATTCACCTCGGGAACCCGATCAGCGCCTGGGGAGGGGAGAGCATCGATGAAGCCAGTGGTTTTTACCCTTCCCCTCTCTTGGGCTATAAATGCCCGAGACGGGCTGGCAGCTCGACATCCTCCCCCTCCCATCTTCATCTTCTTCCTACTCCTTCTAATGGCAGCTCGAGCAGGGGCGAAGTTTGAGGTGAGGCGGTTGGCGGAGGAGGTCCAAGCTCAGAGGAGGGAGCTCCAGGCCAAGGACGCCGAGCTCAAGTCCCTCAAGAAGGGGACGTGAGCAAAACTCCCATCCGCGGACCGCGAGGCCATGTTGAGGGCGGCGGAGCTCAAGAAACTCCGGCGCGCGCTGGGTGAGAAGCTGCGTGGCCTCCGAGAGGAGAATGCAGAGCTCAAGAAAGAGCTCGCATCCATCGCTGAGAAGTACCACCTGTCACAGGCGGCCATGGAGGAGGCGACGAATCGCCTTCATTGGGAGGCCGGCACGCTGGCGGAGCGCATTAACCGAGAGCGAGCCTGGCGTCACGCGATCGAAGACCGCCTCGGTAAGGCACTGCTGGATGTGGGTGCACAGGTGGAGCGACTGTGCCTTGCGTACCAGCAAGCTTGCGCGGTCATGCCGGGACTCGGCACGAATCCCTTCGACCATCCTGCCGACTTCAGCGATCGGCGCTTGCCTGACTTGGCGTCCTTCTTATCCTTAGTTGCTGAAGATTTGGCGCATCTCCGGTTCTTCACGAAGAAGGCGCTGAACAGGGAGGGGATCCGGGCTGCCATCGCCGTGGCATCCCGCATCCTCTCCAATCTACACCACCGGGATCCCTTTCTGCCAGTGACCGTCGTCTTGGTTGATCTTCCTCCCGCAGTACATGAGAGAGAACTGCGGGCGGTATCCTCCATTGTTGAGGCCGTGGTATGCCTGGAGGAGAAGAGGGACTTCAGTCCCAACTAGGCGTGTGACAGTGGTACTGGTTGCCCCTGTTATCCTGTCAATCAAAAAAGGCAGTAGGAAGCTAGGAGCCCGTGAGTAGGTTAGAGTGGAAAAAATATATGTAATTTCCTCCCCATTTTGGTTAATGTAAATGGTAACTGGAATCGTTCTGCTCCCGTGATCCCCTTCCCCTTTTATAACTTCACTTCAATTAGTTTTCTAGCGAGGTAGTAATCAGGATTGTATTCGATTGCACTAAGCCATAATGGGTGATGGGTAAAGTGTGAAACTTTTACCGCTACCCATATGGTTAGCTCCTTCCGGAATACCAACATTCTGTAATGACTATCGACAACTGCTTGGAGCTGGACATACGACATGCTCCAGGAACGCTTCCTTCAAACTAGTAATGCATACCACGAGTCAAGTAACTTTGGGAAGTAGGGTCGAGAACAAAAGTTACCTCTGCTTTTGTTTATTGCTTGCTCTTGTTCCCGGAACCCCCAGGTGGACAACCTGTTGGTTCCCGGAACTCCCAGGTTCTGTGCCTGGGTAGGGATATGATAGTTGCCACCTGGAACGGATCCGGACAATGCTCTTGGGTGAAATTCTTGCAGAGATAAGGTTCTACCAAACCCTGATGACCCACAAGTATAGGGGATCGTAACAGTCTTCGAGGGAAGTATTTCACCCAATTTGTTGATTCGACACAAGGGGAGCCAAAAAATATTTATAAGTCTTAGCAGTTGAGTTGTCAATTCAACCACACCTGGAGAGTTATTTCTTTGCAGCAAAATATTTAGTAGCACAATAGTTTGATAGCACTGGTAACAGTAGCAATAGTAGCAGTAATGGTAACAGTAGCAGTTTTGTAGTGATTGTAACAGCAGTAACAGTAGTAGTAACTTAGAAAAGATCAATATGAGCAAGCGTAGGCATTGGATCAACGATGGATAATTGTATGGATGATATTCATCATGCAACAGTCACAACCTAGAGCGATAAACAATAGCTCCAATTCATCAATTCAATGTAGGCATGTATTCCGTATATAGTCATACGTGCTTATAGTAAGAACTTGCATGACATCTTTTGTCCTACCCTCCCGTGGCAGCGGGGTCCATAAGGAATTCTAAGGGATATTAAAGCCTCCTTTTAATAGAGAACCGGAACAAAGCATTAACACATAGTGAATACATGAACTCCTCATACTACGGTCATCACCGTAGTGAATCCCAATGCCCGGCAGAACATCACCTCCGCAGGCCTCATCGTCGGCCTCCTCGCGCTGACCTTATTGCTTGGCGGACCTTCACCGCCACAGGCATCATTGTCGGCCTCCTTGCGCCGGACCCATTGCCTGGCGGACCTCCGCAGCCGCGGGCCTCATCGTCGGCCTCCTCGCGCTGACCTCATTGCCTGGCGGACCTTCGCTGCCGCAGGCCTCATCGTCGGCCTCATCGCGCCAGCCTCACTGTCGGCCTACTCTCGCCGGCCTCGTCCCTCGACGGATCTTCTCCAACAGCTTCAAGGCAAGCCGACACAATATTGACTTCTTCCTCAAGACCTCGCCAAGCAATCCAAGGTGATGCATTCAGTTCAACATCAACACTGATGCAAACAAGCTACCGACGGAACAATACGCTGAGGGCGCCCAGGAGGCCACACGCCTGGCTACCCGAGTGTTCCCAATGTCGGATTCAAGAAGACAGGCCATGAGCATCGTCAAGACAACAGGAGCCCGCCTGGGTTCTCACTCCCGAAGACCAAAGATTCCAAATCCAGACGCGCTCGGGGGCTACTGACGGTGCCATACACCAGGGGTACCCGACCTCCGGAGAACAAGGTCGCCAGGCCTGCCTCGGAGGCCGGACGTAGCCTGGGCCCCTCGCCACTAACGATGGGCCTCCTCCAGAAGGATACCTACTACTTGTACCGCAAGACATGTACTCTAGTAGATAACTTGGGCATCAAGCCATGTAAACCGACTTGGGCCATGTAACACTAGCCCTCACCCATCTATATAAGGGGAGGTAGGGCTCCCAAGTCGGCGGCTAACATCTCTCCCACCTCTCCATTAGAGCTACAACAGATCCAATCTCTCCATGAGAGAGGCACAATCAATATAATCAGATATGTAGGATTTAGGGTATTACTCCACCATGGAGGCCTGAACCTGGGTAAATCCGTGTCCTGTGTGTACCAATCTGATCCTCTATGCACTCCGCCCCAGGAGGAACCCTATGCAGGGATCTGACGGGATTTCGCTCCGTCAGTTGGTGTGCCAGGTAGGGGCTGGTGTGCATAGATACCATGTTCAGATGGGATGCTTCATCAATATCTACTTCAATCTCAATCGAGATCATGGAGAATCAACCATGGAGGTCAAGGGGTCGACATCAACGAAGCCTCCGTTCGACCTGCAGAGTTTTCTTGATAGCAGATTCGTTTTCGTCACCCTGCCTCCTCGAGCATCATTTTGATGATTCCTTCGAAAGGATTGTGCGAAATTGAGTCTACAACAACCCTGTAAAATTTCAGCGCGGTCTGATCTACGAGTCTCCAGCTATCTCCGAAATACTGAAGCCCTAATGAATCTGGACGGGAATCCGCGCCAGCCCGGAAAAACGAATCCAGCGGCCAAGTCCGATGACCTTTGAAAGATCCAACCGTTGATCTGATGCGGATTAGTGTTGCCAACAATCCCTCAAAATTTCAGGCCGATCCGACCGTTCAAACTCCGGGTCTAGCCCAAACAGTGCATCAAGGTACCCGTCTGTTTTCTGCGCGAAAATAAATCCGACCCTAGTTCATCTTTCTTCATGAACGGACAATCAACCTTTATCGCGCGGAGGCCTTCACCACGCAGAACTCCATCACACAGAGGCCTCCTACGCTGCGGACCTCCATAGCGTAGACCTCCTACGGCGCGGACCTCCATGGCGTAGACGCCTACGCCGCTGACCTCCATGGCGCAGACCTTCATCGCCGCAGGTCTCCACGGCGGGGACCTCCTCCGCCGCGGACATTCTCCGCCGCAGACCTCCATGGCGTAGACTTCGTATGTCGCAGACCTCCATGGTGTAGACCTCCTACGCCGCGGACCTCCATGGCGTAGACCTCCTAGGCCGTGGACCTCCATGGCGTAGACCTTCACCGCCATGGACCTCCACGGCGGGGACCTCCACCGCGCAGACCTCCTCCGTGTGGACCTCCTCCACGGGAGGTCTCACCGTCGGCCTCTTCGCGCCGACCTCATCTTCATCGCGCCGACCTCCTCCGCGGGAGGTCTCACCATCGGCCTCGTCGCGCCGACCTCATCTTCATCGCGTGGACCTCCTCTACCGGAGGTCTCACCATCGGCCTCCTCGCGCCGACCTCATCGCCCGGCGGACCCCCTCAACCACAGGTCTCACTATCACCGCGACGGACTCGACTGTCACCACACCAGCGTCCGCCTGCACGACGTGGCCAGGTGAACGCGCGCGCAGCCCGCTGCCCTTGTGGTCCGGTCTACGTCAACACACCGGAGCAAAAAAAAAAGAGAGGCAGGAGGCCTCCGCGACTCGGCAGGTCCAAGGCTTCGATCCTGTCGACTTCACGCCAGGCGACCTCACATCCGCGATCCAGCTAATTCGACCAGAATGAACAAACCATCAGGTTATATTTTTTCAAAATATTTGCTCCATGCAAATTTCATTGAACAATTTTACTCTCGACTTGTGCTATGATGTACACAGGTCTAAAAAGAATGACCTCCATCATGGGATCGTGATGCAAGGTCCTCCGACCTAATGCTCCATACCGCGCCGAGCTACCCGACGGACGGACATGCGACCCGCTGTCCCCGTGTTCCGGCCTACATAAACATACCGGAGGCCGCGCCAATATCCGCCACACATCGGGCTGCCCAATGGACAGGCACGCATCACGCCGTCCCCGTGATCCGGTCTACATCGATGATTCGGCGGTCGCACCAGCGTCCACCCAACCGCACAGATCTCACTGCACGCGCATCAACACGATGCTTCGGTCAAGCCGAACCTCGCCGCAACTGGCTCGAGGGCTCCACCACACTGCTTACAGATCCGGGCGCCATCTATTTATTTATTAATTTTCATTCTTCTCATCTAAAATAACTTTATGAGAATCTTTTTCTGCAAGTACTACTCTATGTACACAGAACAACAAGTCACAATCCGTATGATCCCCGCGTCGCCGAGCCAGCCTCAACGCAACATCTCTACAGACTCGGGCCTATTGACCTTGTCGGGTCCCGCCCGAGGGCTCCGTTTGCCACATCCGGCTCGACAAAATTCGTTGCATCATACCCACGTGGACTCCCACGACCAAGCTTAACCTCGCTGCACCCGGCCCCGGGGCTCTAGCCTCGCCGCAAGTGGCTCGAGGGCTCCTACTCGATGTTTTACGACAAGGTGACATCTATCTAATTATTCGTAAATATTACTATGACAAAAAAATGTCCACGTCTGCCAGTACTACCTTCTGCAGATAAATCAACTATGCCCCTATCGCATCGTTGGTTCGCCGCTCCGGCCTCATCGTGCAACATCATCGCGCGACCTCATCGCCCATGCTTCACCGCGCGGGCCTCACCGCTCCGACCTCATCACCCGACGGACTCGGGCTACACCACACGAGCTTCCATGCATGAACCTCAAGCCGTAAACCTCGCCGCAAGTGGCTCGAGGGATTCGCCTCACCTCCTACAGACACGGTGCCATTTATTCATGCACGTCAATTTTATGACATATTTTTTCTGCCAGTATACTCTATGTACGCAGATTACAATCAGGACGTACGTCACATCACTGAGCTGGCCTTGTCACTCCACGAGCACGGAGCTCGCCGCCCTCACACTGGCTCCGCACGTCCAGACCGACCTCGCCGTGATGGCTCGATGGCTCCGGTTCCGTCACGCCTAGCTCTATATGGCTCCCATCCCGGGGGCTCCAGCTTGACGCCAACGGCTAAGAGTGCAGTATATATAATTGTTTTGCTAATGCATATTAATTCCTATGCAAAAAAAATCTTCTGCTTGCACTACCTGATGTATGCAGAAAAATCGGTGACCGCTCCATGCTCCCACCTCGCCGAGCCGACATCGTCACTCCATCTACGCCAACTCCAACGGCCATCGCCGCCGCGCCACGTCCGGTTTGAGGGCTCTGCCCTACCATGACCGGTTTGCGGGCTCATACTTCATCGCCTCAACGGCACAACCAACGTCACCAATGCCAAGAGCATACAAAGCTAAGTCATCTCCATGCTTAAAGCTCCACATTCTAGTCTATCATGAGTTCCTTATTCTCTGAGTCATCTAAGCACCGCTCGACTTCTACTCACACCACACCCACCGGGTGAGCTGCATCTCAGCATATTATCAAACAAAAAAATATGACCTTTAACACAAGGAATAAAAATATTACTAAACCATGAGGACGACTCTAGAGGTGCTATTGCCGGATGGCCCAAAGCTGAGACACTATAGACTGATCACCTTGTGCTCAGCGGGAGGTTAATTCCAGCAATCTATCTAGAGGCTGCGCCGCGGGGGCTGATCCCAAATTGACCCCTCTGACGTCTGACAAGATCAGCTCAGAGGCTGCATCAAAAGGGATCCTTCTAAGGCCGGACCCATGGGGCAGTATCCTAGTTATCGCCCCCCTGGTTTAAGACCTTAGGCTGCATCACGTAACAAATTTCGTGAACCCCTTGGGATAGACAAATTGCGGATGAACGAACGTATCTCCTTGCTGTTGGACTCGGGGGCTGCATCGCTCTATGTGTACCTCCTCGTAGCTCCACACAAAGGCTGCATCATACGTTCCTTCTTTTTGCTCCGGACCGTTGTGGTGCTTCTTCGGCCGACCTCCCACAGCTTCGTGCTCCGGGACTGCATCGACGCCATTTTATGGTAGTCCTTCCTTTCAGGAGAACAATCATAGGGATGCCGGGAGACCGAAAATTGCCTTCTGGTCATACCGAGCCCCATCAAAATACGCTTACGGCGTCAACCAGCACAAGGGGATCTCTGTTCCTGACAGGAACAGAGGCACTTCACCGCCTATACGGCATAAACAGCAGAATATATCTCAACTAAAATCAACGCGAACTCCATTCTATCAGGAATGGGTGCCAACTTGCTTACGGCGAGCAAACATATACGCGAACTTCATTCCATCAGGAATGGGCGCATTCCATCAGGAATGGGCGCCAACTCGCTTACGGTGAACAAACAATAATGCGACCTCCATTTCCATCAGGGACGGGGGCACACAAATGCCTATACAGCAACACAAGCAAATAACTTCACGAGTTATGCTTTACACAAGTTTTACATTACATATGCATGTAAATGTCCACTTGGCATCCCAGTGTTTGACAAAATGCAATTGCAAGTCTGCCTTGCTTTCCTGACCTTACAGGTACTTCGACTTCGCCTTGGCGGTCTTGCTACTGCCGGGCTCGGGGGCTCCGCCCCGCCTCGGCGGCCTCGCTACTGCCGGGCTCGGGGGCTTCAGCTTGCCCCACCAGGCCAATACCGCATCCAGGCTCAGGGGCTCTACTTCGCCTCAGCAGCCATGCTGCTGCCGGGCTTAGGGGCATCACCTCGCCCCATCAGGCCCCTGCCGCATCCAGGCTCGGGGGCTCTACTTCGCCTCGGCGGCCATGCTGCTGCCGGGCTCGAGGGCTTCACCTCGCCCATCAGGCCCCTTGCGCATGCTGGCTCGGGGGTTCTACTTCGCCTCGGCGGCCATGCTGCTGCCGGGCTCGGGGGCTTCACCTCGCCCCATCAGGCCCCTGCCGCATCCTGGCTCGGGGGCTCTACTTCGCCTCGGCGGCCATGCTGCTGCCGGGCTCGGGGGCTTCACCTCGCCCCACCAGGCCCCTGCCGCATCCAGACTCGGGGGCTCTACTTCGCCTCGGCGGCCATGCTGCTGCCGGGCTCGGGGGCTTCACCTCGCCCCACCAGGCCCCTCCCGCATCGAGGCTCGGGGGCTCTACTTCGCCTCGGCGGCCTGCTACTTGTAGCTTGCGTTGGTATTTTCCCCGAAGAGGAAGGAATGATGCAACACAGTAGAGATAAGTATTTCCCTCAGTTATGAAACCAAGGTTATCGAACCAGTAGGAGAATCACGCAACACCTCGTTAGCAGCACCTGCACACAAACAACAAATCATTGCACCCAACCTAAACGAGGGGTTGTTAATCCCTCGGCGGTAAATTATAAGATTAAATTGTATGTGATAGATAGATAGATTGAAACAAAAATACAAAATAAAATAAATAAAAGAAAATGGCAGCAATATTTTTAGGGTTTTAGTAATATGATTTAGATAGACCCGGGGGCCATAGTTTTCACTAGAGGCTTCTCTCGAGAAAATAGCATACGGTGGGTAGACAAATTACTGTTGGACAATTGATAGAAAAGCAAATAATCATGATGATATCCAAGGCAATGATCATGTATATAGGCATCACGTCCGAGACAAGTAGACCGACTCCTGTCTGCATCTACTACTATTACTCCACACATCGATCGCTATCTAGCATGCATGTAGTGCATTAAGTCCATAAAGAACGGAGTAATGCCTTAAGAACGATGACATGATGTAGACAAGAGAAACTCACGTATGAATAAACCCCATCTTTTTACCCTTAATAGCAACGATACATACGTGTCATGTCCCTTTCTGTCACTGGGATTGAGCACCGCAAGATCGAACCCATTACAAAGCACCTCTTCCCATGGCAAGATAAATCAATCTAGTTAGCCAAACCAAATCAATAGATCGGAGAAGAAATACGAGGCTATAATAATCATGCATAAAAGAGATCAGAGAAAACTCAAATAATATTCATAGATAATCTGATCATAAACTCATAATTCATCGGATCCCAACAAACACACCCTAAAAAGTGATTACATAGGATAGAACTCCAAGAACATCGAGGAGAACATTGTATTGAAGATCAAAAAGAGAGAAGAAGCCATCTAGCTACATCATAGGCGGTTCCCAAACAGAAAGTTGAGTTTCTAGCTACATCTAGTTGAAATTAAAGAGATAAAATATTTTGAGAGGCATGCTTTTCCTGTCAACGAAAACGGCCGAGAATTCCCATTATTTTCCATGCTAGACACATCATAGGCGGTTCCCAAACAGAAAGTTAAGTTTTATTTCCTTTCCACCATTTCTTTCACAATCCATGGCTAGCCGTATCCACGGGTGCCCTCCAAACCAACACTTTCCAAGGAATTTTGTTGTTATCAATTTTTGATTTCATTGTGGGACTAGGCTTCCATATTACCAGCCACTCTCTCGTGCAATGACAAGTGAATAAACACTCATCGTGAGAATAACACACCTAGCATGGAAAATAATGGCCACCACCTGCCGCTTCATGAGCGGTACGGGCACACAAACCAGAAAAATTATTTTGAAAATTAGAGTTGGCACACGCAAATTTACTTGGAACGGCATTGAAATACCGCATATAGGTAGATATAGTGGACTCATTTGGCACAACTTGGGTTTAAGGAGTTTGGATGCACAAGCAGTATTTCCGCTTAGTACAAATGAAGGCTAGCAAATAGATTGAGAAGCAACCAACCAAAAAGCGAAAACGGTCATAAACATGCATTGAACATAACTAACACCGAATAATGCACCATAAGTAGGATATAATTTCATTGCATAACTATTGACTTGATGTGCATGCATAGGGAATCACAAACCTTAACACTAATATTCCTACTAAATCACAATTACTCACTGACATGACTCACATATTATCATTTCCATATCGCAAAACTATTGCAAGGAATCACACTTATCATATCCAATGATCTATATGAAAGTTTTTATTTATATCCCTCTTGAATATTCATCACTTTGGGACCAAATTCATATCTTGTGCAAATTACCATTACTATCATCAACTCACAAAAAGATTTAAGTGAAGCATGAGAGTGCAAATATTTCTTCAAATTTTTTAATCTTATCAATTCTCAAAATAATATAAGTGAAGCATGAGAATTTATTTCTTCAAAATTTTAATCAACTCTCAAAATAATATAAGTGAAGCATGAGAGTTTATTTCTTCAAAATTTAGCCACCACCGTGCTCAGAAAGATTTAAGTGAAGCACTAGAGCAACTGCCTAGCTCAAAAATTTTAAGTGAAGCACATAGAGTATTCTAACAAATGATGATGAACGTGTGGCTCTCTCAAGATAGGTGTGTTCAAGAAGGATGATTGTGACAAACTAAAAAGCAAACAAAGCAAAGACTCATATAATACAAGACGCTCCAAGCAAAACTCATATCATGTGACGAATAAAAATATAGCTCCAAGTAAAATTACCGATGGTTGGTAGTAGAAAGAGGGGATGCCTTCCGGGGCATCCCCAAGCTTAGACGCTTGAGTCTTCCTTGAATATTACCTTGGGGTGCCTCGGGCATCCCCAAACTTAGGCTCTTACTACTCCTTATTCCTTCATCCATCGTGATCTCACCCAAAACTTGAAAACT
The DNA here is from genome assembly GCA_039707655.1 of Elymus sibiricus. NCBI lineage: Eukaryota > Viridiplantae > Streptophyta > Magnoliopsida > Poales > Poaceae > Elymus > Elymus sibiricus. The sequence goes on along the minus strand of CM077674.1, from coordinate 3,241,326 downwards.
TCAATCACACAAAACTCAACAAAACCTTCGTGAGATCCGTTAGTATAACAAAATAAATCACCTGTTTACGTACTGTTGCAAACCCATTCATATTTTATTTTTGCATTATACCTACTGTACTCTAACTTCACCATGGCTTATACCCCCCGTTACAATCCATAGATTCATCAAAACAAGCAAGTAGTGCATCAAAAACACAATCTATCAAAAACAGAACAGTCTGTAGCAATCTATTTAAAAGCCATATTCTGTAACTCCAAAAATTCTGAAAAATTAGGACAACGTGGGAAATTCATATATCAATACTGTGTAAAAATTTCAGATATTTCTGACGCTCCAGTACAGAAACAAAATTCGGGCACTGGACGCAAAACTTTCTGTTTTCCAAACATCATCAATTATACTATCTTCCAAATCATCCCAAAGGCTTTACTTGGCACAAACACTAATTAAAAACACAATCACACAATAACAGAAAAAAAATTATTTTATTCATTGGGTTGCCTCCCAACAAGCGCTAATGTTTTATGCCCCTAGCTAGGCATAATGCATAGTTTCAAGTATTATCATCTTTCAAGTTGATTCCATAAGTGGCCCTAATAATTGATTCATATGGTGCTGTAATTCTTTTCCTAGGGAAGTGCTCCATACCCTTCTTTAATGGAAATTGAAATTTTATATTCCCTTCTTTCATATCAATAACGGCACCTATAGTTCGTAAGAACGGTCTACCAAGTATTATGGGGCAAGAAGAATTGCATTCAGTATCAAGAACAATAAAATCAACGGGCACATAATTTCTATTTGCAAGAATAAGAACATCATTAATTCTACCCATTGGTTTTTTAATAGTAGAATCCGCAAGATGCAAATTAAGAGAGCATTCATCTATATTGGTGAAACATAGCACATCACATAAAGATTTTGGAATTGTGGAAACGCTAGCACCCAAATCACATAAAGCATTGCACTCATAATTTTTTATTTTAACTTTAATGGTGGGTTCCCATTCATCATATAATTTTCTAGGAATTGAAATCTCTAGTTCTAACTTTTCTTCTAACGCTTTCATCATAGCTTCTACGATGTGTTTAGTAAAAGCCTTGTTTTGCTCATAAGCGTTGGGTCAATTTAACATGGATTGTAACAAAGAAATGCACTCAATCAAAGAACAATTATCATAATTAAAATCTTTGTAATCCAAGAGAGTGGGCACATCGCTATATAAAGTTTTTACCTCTCTTTTAGCAATTTTTTCATTAAGATTTTCACCCTCCGAATTATGGGAACGCCTACTAGCTAAAGTTGACTCTTCTTCATTCCCCTTTCATCAAGTTTTATATTGCTAAACAAAGAATCAATAGATGAAACACCAACTATTTAATATCCTCATCATTACAACGATAAAAACCGGGAGGAACCGCTTTTTCTAAAAATTATCGTTTAGCTTTTAGCATGGCGGTTCTTTTCTTACTCTCATCCATGGAGACATATAAAGCTTTAATTGATTCGCTAATATAAATTTTGGGTGGCAAAATTTTAGTCTTAAGATTTTCCAAATCATGAATAATTCTATCAGTGCTCCTAGACATATCATCAAGTTTACTCAATTTTTCTTCTATCGTAGTGTTGAAAACTTTTTGAGCATTAATAAATTCTTTAATATTACTTTCAAGCTCAGGGGGAATCCTATTATTATTATTATAAGAATTACCATAAGGATTTCCATAATTATTAAAGGAATTTCCAGCAAATGGTCTAGCGTTGAAATTACCTCTATAAGCATTATTATTAAAATTGTTTGACGAGACAAAATTCACATCTATGGGATCATTATTTTTCTCAATCAAAGTGGACAAAGGCACATCATTAGGATCAATAGGAGCATTTTTGCTAGCAACCAATTTCATAAGCGCATCAACTTTATCACTCAAAGTATTAATTTCTTCAATAGAATACACCTTTTTACTAGTAGGGACTCTTTCAGTATGCCATTGTGAATAATTTGCCATAATATTATCAAGCAATTTAGTAGCTTCTCCCAAAGTAATTTCCATAAAAGTACCACCCGCGGCGGAATCTAAAAGATTTCTAGAAACAAAATTCAATCCCGCATAAATTTTTTGTAAGATCATCCATAAATTTAAACCATGAGTAGGGCAATTTCTTATCATTAATTTCATCCTCTCCCAAGATTGGGAAAGATGTTCATGATCAAGTTGCTTAAAATTCATAATTTGATTTCTAAGTGAAATAATTTTCGCGGGAGGAAAATACTTAGTAATAGAAGCATCTTTACACCTATCCCAAGAATCGATACTATTTCATGGTAAAGATGAAAACCAAATTTTTGCACGATCCCGCAACGAGAATGGGAATAATTTAAATTTCACAATATCGTTATCCACATCTTTTTTCTTTTGCATGTCAAAAAAATTATACGAAAGAGTTAAGATGGGATGCATCATCTTCATTAGCACTACCGGAAAATTGATCTTTCATGACAAGATTTAGCAAAGCGGCATTAATATCACAAGTCTCCGCACTAGCGGCGGGAGGAGCAATCGGAGTACTAATAAAATCGTTATTATTAGTATTGGAAAAATCACACAATTTTGTATTTTCTTGAGACATCGTGACTACGCAAACAAGATAACAAGCAAGCAAACAAGCAAACAAGAAAAAGGCAAACGAAAAATATTTTTGTATTTTTGTAAAAACGTTTTAGAAGTGGGGGAGATGAAAACGAGGGGCAAATAAAGTAAATGCAAGGAGGTGAGAGTTTACGCAAAGGTACTTGATAGATGTTGATGATGTCTCCCCGGCAACGGCGCCAGAAATTCTTCCTGCTACTTGTAGCTTGCGTTGGTATTTTCCCCGAAGAGGAAGGGATGATGCAGCACAGTAGAGATAAGCATTTCCCTCAGTTATGAAACCAAGGTTATCGAGCCAGTAGGAGAATCACGCAACACCTCGTTAGCAGCACCTACACACAAACAACAAATCATTGCACCCAACCTAAACGAGGGGTTGTTAATCCCTCGGCGGTAAATTATAAGATTAAATTGTATGTGATAGATAGATAGATTGAAACAAAAATACAAAATAAAATAAATAAAATAAAATGGCAGCAATATTTTTAGGGTTTTAGTAATATGATTTAGATAGACCCGGGGGCCATAGTTTTCACTAGAGGCTTCTCTCGAGAAAATAGCATACGGTGGGTAGACAAATTACTGTTGGGCAATTGATAGAAAAGCAAATAATCATGATGATATCCAAGGCAATGATCATGTATATAGGCATCACGTCCGAGACAAGTAGACCGACTCCTGTCTGCATCTACTACTATTACTCCAAACATCGATCGCTATCTAGCATGCATGTAGTGCATTAAGTCCATAAAGAACGGAGTAATGCCTTAAGAACGATGACATGATGTAGACAAGATAAACTCACGTATGAATAAACCCCATCTTTTTACCCTTAATAGCAACGATACATACGTGTCATGTCCCTTTCTGTCACTGGGATTGAGCACCGCAAGATCGAACCCATTACAAAGCATCTCTTCCCATGGCAAGATAAATCAATCTAGTTGGCCAAACCAAATCAATAGATGGGAGAAGAAATACGAGGCTATAATAATCATGCATAAAAGAGATCAGAGAAAAGTCAAATAATATTCATAGATAATCTGATCATAAACTCACAATTCATCGGATCCCAACAAACACACCGCAAAAAGTGATTACATCGGATAGAACTCCAAGAACACCGAGGAGAACATTGTATTGAAGATCAAAAAGAGAGAAGAAGCCATCTAGCTACTGCCTATGGACCCGAAGGTCTGTGGTAAACTACTCACGCATCATCGGAAGGGCAGCAAGGTTGATGTAGAGCCCCTCCATGATCGATTCCCCCTCCGGCGGAGTATCGGAGAAGGCCTCCAGATGGGATCTCTCGAGAACATAAACTTGCGGCGGCGGAAAAAGTATTTCGTGGACTCCCCTAAGGGTTTCTGATTTTTTGGGAATTTATAGTGGAGGAATTAGGTCAAACGGAGCTCTGTGGGCCCCACGAGGTGCCAGGGCGCGCCTGCCCCCCCCCCTAGGCGCGCCCTGGTGCCTCGTGGGCACCCCCTGGGGCTTCTGGCCTCCTCCCGAAGCTTCTAGTGTTTATCTTGTCCAGAAAAAAATCTCCAAAAAGTTTTGTGGCATTTGGACTTCGTTTGGTATTGATTTTCTGTAAAACAAAAACAGGGCAGAAAATAGCAACTGGCACTGGGCACTAGGTTAATAGGTTAGTCTCCAAAAATGATATATAATTGCTGTAAATACATATAAAAACATCCAAGATTGATAATATAAGAGCATGGAACAATAAAAAATTATAAATACGTTGCAGACGTATCACGGCCGTACTGCTGCCGGGCTCGGGGGCTTCACCTCGCCCCACCAGGGACCTGCCGCATCCAGGCTCAGGGGCTCTACTTCACCTCGGCGGCCATGCCGCATCCAAACTCGGGGGCTTCACCTCGCCCCACCAGGCCCCTGCCGCATCCAGGCTCGGGGGCTCTACCTCGCCTCGGCGGCCAGGCTGCTGCTAGGCTCGGGGGCTTCACTTTCCCCATCAGGCCCTCGCCACATCGGGCTCGGGGGCTCCGCTTCGCCTCGGCGGCCGCGCTATTTCCAGACTCGAGGCTTAACTTCGCCATGCCGCGACTACATTTAAACAGCTACAATCATCACAAGACCCTCCACCCGACTCCACGAGTCGACCGGAGGCTCGGGGGCTACACCTACCGGGTGCAAAAGAAAAAGCAATCGCGGCGTGCCACAGACGCTAGACTCAGTCCTCCAAAGTTGACCATCTTCGACAAAAAGCAAGACCAGGAGGTCGGAAGCCTTGCGCACCCTGCGCGGCGGGCTCTGGTCTCACCTTCGGGGCTCCAAGCCCAACCGATCACACAAAGCTCCCTCCTCACGGTCGTGCTGCCAGATATCTCCAATGACAAAGAAGACGCGAGGGCTCACCGCGCGGACCTCCTCCGTGGACCTCCTTCGCCACGGACCTCCACGACGCGGACCTTCACCGCCGCGAACATCCATGGCGTTAACCTCCATGGCGTGGACCTTCCCATCATCAGCCCCCTCACGCCGGCCTCAACGCCCGGCGGAACATCACCGCCGCAGGCCTCATCGTGGGCCTCCTCGCGCCGGCCTCAACGCCCGGCGGAACATCACCACCGCAGGCCTCATCATCGGCCTCCTCGCGCTGACCTCATTGCCTGGTGGACTTTCGCCACCGCAAGCCTCATCGTCGGCCTCCTTGCGCCAGCCTCACTGTCGGCATACTCTCGCCGGCCTCGTCCCTCGACGGATCTTCTCCAACAGCTTCAAGGCAATACGGCACAATATCGACTTCTTCCTCAAGACCTCGCCAAGCAATCAAAGATGATGCATTCAGTTCAAGATCAACCCTGATGCAGACAAGCTACCGACGGAACAATACGCTGAGGGCGCCCAGGAGGCCACACGTCTAGCTACCCGAGTGTTCCCAAGGTCAGATTCAAGAAGACATGCCATGAATATCGTCAAGTCATCAGGAGCCCGCCTGGGTTGTCACTCCCGAAGTCAAAAGACTCCAACTCCAGACACGCTCAGGGGCTACTGATGGTGCCATACACCGGCGGTACCCGACCTCCAGGGAGCAAGGTCGCCAGGCCTGCCTCGGAGGCCAGACGTAGCCTGGGCCCCTCGCCACTAACGGTGGGCCTCCTTCAGAAGGATACCTACTACTTGTACCGCAAGACATGTACTCTAGTAGATAACTTGGGCATCAAGCCATGTAAACCGACTTGGGCCATGTAACCCAAGCCCTCACCCATCTATATAAGGGGAGGTAGGGCACCCAAGTCGGCGGCTAACATCTCTCCCACCTCTCCATGAGACCTACAACAGATCCAATCTCTCCAAGAGAGAGACACAATCAATATAATCAGATATGTAGGATGTAGGGTATTACTCCACCATGGACGCCTGAACCTGGGTAAATCCGTGTCCTGTGTGTACACAATCTGATCCTCTATGCACGCCGCCCCATGAGGAACCCTATGCAGGGATCTGATGGGATTTCGCTCCATCAGGTGCATACAACTTGCAAGATAGGATCTAAAACTCACTTATATTCATGAAAACATAATAGGTGGAGATCTGAAATCATGGCACTAGGGCCCTAGTGACAAGCATTAAGCATAGCAAAGTCATAGCAACATCAATCTCAGAACATCGTGGATACTAGGGATCAAGCCCTAACAAATTGTCTCGATTACATGACAAATCTCATCCATCTCCATCACCGTCCAGCAAGCCTACGAAGGAATTACTCACTCCCGGTGGTGAGCATCATGGAATTGGCGATGAAGAAGGGTTGATGATGATGACGGCGATGAATCCCACTCTCCGGAGCCCCGAACGGGCTCTAGATCAGCCCTCCCAATGAAGAACAGGAGGTGGCGGCGGCTCCATATCGTAAAACGCGATGAAACTTTCTCTCTGATGTTTTTCTCCACGAAACGGAATTTATAGCATCGTAGTAGGGCAAACGGAGGCCTGAGGGGCCCACAAGCTCAGGTGGCGTGCCCTAGGGGGGGCACGTCACCTGAGCTTGTGGTTCTGTTGTGGCCCCCCTCCAGTAGATCTTTTCGTTAGTATTTTTTATATATTCCAGAAAAATTCTCCGTTAATTTTTAGCCTAATCCAAGAACTTTTATTTCTGCACAAAAACAACACCATGGTAGTTCTGCTGAAAACAGCATCAGTCCGGGTTAGTTTCATTCGAATGATGCAAATTAGAGTCCAAAACAAGAGCAAAAGTGTTTGGAAAAGGCGATACGTTGGAGATGTATCAACTCCCCCAAGGTTAACTCATTGCTTGTCCTCAAGCAATTTAGTTGACAAACTGAAAGTCATAAAGAAAGACTTTTACAAACTCTTTTGTTTTGTTGCTGTATATAAGCTTAGCTAGTTCCCAAGTTTTCGGCAAAGATTATAAAATAACCATGTGAATGATAACACTTAGACTTCATATTTACTCATGAAAATGGCATAATCAACTAGCGAGCAATAATAACATATCTCAAATGCCACCAATTAGTCAAAACAATCATGATATAATATGATAACATGGTGTCTCGCTAGCCCTTTCTGAGACCGCAAAACATAAATGCAGAGCACCTCTGAAATTCAAGCAGCGACTAGACATTGTAATTCAGGGTAGAATAGATCCAGTCATGCTCACATCCCACATGAACAAGACTCAATGCATGTTAAACTAAGAATGACAATAGCGCTCTCTATGTTGGTGCTTGAATGAGAAGGTGATGACTCAATGATAAAAGTAAATAGAATGGCCCTTCACAGAGGGGAGCAGGGATTTGCAGAGTTGCCAGAGCTCAGAGCTTAAAACAGAGATAATTGCAATTTTGGGTGGTGTGCTTTTCCTGTCAACGTCACGCCAAAGGATTTCAATATCTTCCATGCAGAAAGGTAAAGGTTGACTCGCCCAACACCTTAAAAACACAAGCCATGGCTAGCCGAATCCACGGGTGCCCTCCAAACAATCAACTTTCCGGGGGAGTTTGTTTCATTATATTTTTTCCTTGTTTTGCTTAACGGGACTGGGCATCCCAAATACCAGCCTCTCTCATGCAAAATGAGTGAATAAAATCTCGTCGTGAGAATAACCAACTTAGCATGGAAGATATTGACCACCCCGTCGCTCCATGAGCGGTACGGGCACACAAAATAGATGTTTATTTGAATGATTAGAGATGGCACATACAAATTTACTTGGAATGGCAGGGTAATACCGTATACAGGTAGATATGGTGGACTCTTTTGGCACAACTTTCAGTTTCATGAATTTGGATGCACAAGCAGTATTTTCACTTTGTACAGGCGAAGTCTAGCAAATAGATTGAGAAGCGACCAACTAGAAAGCGACAACGGTCATAATCATGCATTGTGACTATTTAACATTGAACATCAACATTAGTAGGATATAAATACTCTGAACATAAATATCATGAAGGCTGCATTGGTTTTGAATCAACTACATGTGTGAACATGTGCCAAGTCAAGCCACTCGAATTTTTCAGAGGAGGATACCATCCTAACATACTACATCACAATCAATTTAATGCATGTTCACACACAAGATAGATCATTATACACTCCTAGCTACTTAAGCATGGATGAGCAACTATGATCTCTAATTGTCATCACAAACATGTTTACTCATAATATGTTGAATCATGGATACTGAGCTAAACATATTTACAAAAACAAAAACAAGAAGAGTTCATACCAGCTTTTCGTTGTCATAGTCACTTCATCAAATCATCGTCATTATTGCCTTTCACTTGCGTGACCGAATGATGTGCAAATAATAATATTGCGAGTGGGCCATCGACTAAGCTGAAATATGCAAACACTTTATTCAAAGGAGAAGACATGCAAATATTGGCCTTTTCATTAGATCAACAACAAAGCATATAAGAGCCACTCGACAATTTTTACGAAGTCTTCTCCTTACGACACTAAACAAGGGAAAACTCAAAGAAACGAAAAGGAAGAAAAGAGCAAAAAGAAGCAAAAAAAAAGAAATGAAAGAGAAATAAGGGAAATCTTTTTGTTCTTTTCTGAATTTTCCAATAATCAAGAAGAGTTCAAAGAAACACACTGAAATATTTTTGGAGTTTTTGGTTTTTCTGAAATAAAACAAATGAAAGAAGAAAAACAAAATGAGAAAAATTATTTACACCGAAGAACTCCCAACAAACAACAAAAGAAGAAATGAGAAATCTTTTTGGGTTTTCTTTTACTACTACAAAATAAACAAGAAGGAAAAACTGAAAAGAAGTGAGAAATATTTTTGGATTTTCGAAAGTTTTTTAAACACACAAAAGAAACGCATAAAAACAAAAGCGAATAAACAAAGGAAACGATGATCACCGACTAATGGAATGAAAGTGTGATGCATGAATGTAATGTCGGTGAGAATACGTACTACCCCAAGCTTAGGCTTTTGGCCTAACTTGGTCTATGGCCACTACAGAAAATCGTTACGATAGTTTGGGTCATATTCCAGTGCAGCTGCCACCGCCTGATGAGCGGCCTCTCTTTGTCGAGAAGCCTCCTCGGCTGCCCTATACTCCTCAGCCTCCTGCAAATGTATGTAATATCTCTGCTTGTCCTGAAAGTTAAACAGAGAAGGGGCCGGCAAAGCAATATGGACAACACGTTTTTTGTTAAATATTAACCTTTAACGATATGCTGGGTTTTCTTGTTCGAGGAATTGATGGCGAGTCATGGAATTATAATTTAGGAAACTAAGAGGCAACTGATGGTCGTCATCTCTAATGGGTACTTCAAGATAAGTAGCTAGACGTGTGGCATAAATTCCCCCATAGAGATCACCATCAATAGAGTTTTTATTGAGGCAACGCGCAATTATTGCACCAAGGTTAAACTTTCTGTCACCCAGTACAGCACATTTCAAAATACTCAAATTAGGAGCACAGGTAATACTAAGATCATGTTTACCAGTTATGCATCTACCTATGAACAAAGCAAAGTAATGAATTGCAGGAAAATGTATGCTACCAATTCTAGCTTGCGTTACACCTCTAGTTTCCCCTCGAGTAATGCTCATAAGAAATTCCTCACAATCAGATTTATGAGGTTCAAGACAGGTTCCCCAAAAAGGAATTCGACATGCAGTGCAAAAATCTTTAATACTCATGCGATAGGATTTTTCATAAAGATTGAAGACCACATCATGAAAAGATCGATGAGATACATACTTGAATTTTCACACAAACGAATCAGCAAGATCATGGTATTAGGGACACTTATTTGCTAGGAACTCAGTTAACTCGGCATTTTGTATGAATGTGTCAAAATCCTCATTAATGCCGGCATTGACCATGAAGGTCTCACAAGGCCATTCGCAAGCTCTCACAATGGCCTCTCGAGGAAGGTCAATCTCAGGTTCACAGTATGCAGGCCTCGGAGAATTTTTGCTCGAAGATCCTCCCGAGCAAATCCTCCTAAACATATTTTTTTTTCTGAAATATTTAGGCCACGAATAAGACATTAACAAAACTTAACAAAATTGATAGCAACTACTCCCACAAATGTCTAGAGGCCATATCATGCATCAAAACTTCTTAGAACCAAGCAAATCAATCATGCAAGCTCATTTTGAATGGCACCAACAGTAGGAAAATATGCAAAATATACTCCACTAGAACAAAAACTAATTGGACCATTGGAGGAGTCACATACCAAGGAGTAATTCCTCCGAATAGTTTCAGAAACGAAGCTCCGAGCAAGGAGATCGAAAATCTCACGAAAATGAGCAAGAACATTGGAATGGAACCAAGGTTGATCTTTTCCGGAGGTGGAAGAAAGCTGTGGGCATGGGCACTAAGTGAGTGGGTCCCTATGGGGCCCACAAGACTGCATGGCACGCCCAGGGGCAGGCACGCCATGTGAGTTTGTGGCTCACTGGTGCGCCCCCCCCAGGGTGTGTTCAGTGCCAAAAATTCTTATATATTCTAGAAAAAACCATACTAAATTTTTAGGGCATTCTGAGAACTTTTATTTTTGGGACATTTTTCTTGCAATGGATAATTCAGAAAAACAGGATAAACATGACATTTTACTTTATTAAACTTAAAATAACAGAGAACAAACTATAGGTATAGAAAGTTGTGCTTACAAAATTCATAGACGGTATGCCCCTCAAAAAGGATTCATTAACAAGGTTGATCAAGTCTTATTAATAAACCATTTTCGAGTGACATAAAAGCAAAGAACTTTTGTATGGCACTATGTTAGCTCAATTGCGATATGTATTTCCCCAATAATAAGAGTTTGATATTTCTTTTCAGGAGCGGGAAGAGGAAAATCAAAACTTTCAATACTGATTGTCATAGTTGTTTCAATAGTATTGATGCTATTCACTTTATTTGACTTCTTCAGAAAATATCCCGTATGCTCATTACCATTAACATGAAAAGTGGCCTTGCTCTTGTTGCAATCAATAACAGCCCCTGCAGTATTCAGAAAAGGTCTACCAAGGATAACCGACATGTTGTCGTCCTCGGGCATATCAAGAATATCAAAGTCTGTTAAGATAGTAACATTAGCAACTACAACGGGAACATCGTTGCAAATTCCAATAGTTATGGCTGTTGATTTATCAGCCATTTGCAAGGAGATTTCGGTAGGTGTCAACTTACTCAAGTCAAGTATTTTATATAAAGAAAAAGGCATAACACTAACACCAGCTCCTAAATCACACAAAGCAGTTCTGACATAGTTATTTTTAATGGAGCATTGTATAGTAGGTATTCCTGGATCTCCTAATTTCTGAGGTATTTTTCCTTCAAAAGAATAATTTGCAAGCATGGTGGAAATTTCAACTTCAGGTATTTTCCTTTTATTAGTAACAATATCTTTCATGTATTTAGCATACGGGGGCATTTTCATAATTTCAGTCAAGGGTGTTCGTAGATACAGAGGTCTAAGCATTTCTACAAAGCGATTAAAAGCCTCTTCATCTCTATGTTTCACAGCTTTGCTAGGAAATGGCATAGGTCTTTGAACCTATGGCTCTCTTTCTTTACCATGTTTTCTAGCAACAAAGTCCTTTTTGTCATATCTTTTATTTTTAGGAGGTGGGTCATCAAGCTCGACTGCATGTTCTATTTCTATTTCATTATCAGGTTCCTTATTATTGTCTGGTTGAGTATTGATATGATCATCATCAGCTTCTTCATTATCAGTGTCACTAGGTAAATGCTCACTACCAGACTGTGTCTCAGCCTCAGAAATAGAAACATCGTTAGGATTCTCAAAGGGTTTTTCTATGACAGGATCACTAGAAGCATGCAAAGTTCTATCTTTATTCTTTTTCTTTTTCTTTTTCTTCTTCCTAGGTGAACTAGGTGTAGGATCATTAATTTTCTGAGAATCTTGGTCAATTCTTTTAGGATGACCCTCAGGATATGGAGGATCCTAAGTCATCTTACCACCCCTAGTCACTATTCTAACAGCATGATCATTGGTATTACTATTCATTTCATTAAGCAAATCATTTTGTGACATAGCAACTTGTTCTAATTGTGTTTGAACTATAGATGAGTGCTTACATAATCCTTTGACATCATTACCAATCCAAAACATCATATCACTCAAGCATTCAATCATAACAGCATTGCGTTTTAGTTGATCACTTATGTATTTATTGAAGTTTTCTTGCTTAACAATGAAATTATCAAATTCATCTAAGCACTGACTAGGAGATTTATTATAAGGAATATCACCTTCATCAAATCTATAAAGAGAATTTACCTCTACTACCTGTGTCGGGAGATCGAGTCCATGTATTTCTTCAATAGGTGGTAGATTCTTAACATCTTCAGATTTAATACCTTTTTCTTTCATAGATTTCTTTGCTTCTTGCATATCTTCTGGACTAAGAAATAAAATACCTCTTTTCTTCGGAGTTGGTTTGGTTGGTGGTCCAGGAAGTGTCCAATCATCGGCATTTCTCAATAGATTATTTAATAATTCATGTGCCTGTTCAACAGTTCATTCCCTCAAAACACAACTAGCACAACTATCTAGGTAGTCCCTAGAAGCATCGGTTAGTCCATTATAAAAGATATAAAGTATTTCATTCTTTTTGAGAGAATGATCAGGCAAAGCATGTAGTAATTGGAGAAGCATCCCCCAAGCTTGAGGGTGATGCTCTTCCTCAAGTTGCACAAAGTTATATATTTCCTGTAAAGCAGCTTGTTTCTTATGAGCACGAAAATATTTTTCAGAAAAGTAGTATGTTGGGGATATAACCCCGTGGTAAGACCCGCCCAGGAGGGGCCGGGTCATACCTGGCGGCTCATAGCCCAAGACCCGTAAGGTGGGCCGGAAGATGAAGGCCAGGCCGTGTGGCGGCTTACCCGATGGGCTAAGGCGGAGGCCCAGAGACAGAAGATGGTAAGAAGACCCGGGCGGTTAAGCCGCCCGGAGACGGATTGCCCAAGATGGCAAGGCGGCTTAGAGACAGAATAGACTACGTTGTGTAAGACGGTTTATGACTCGTGTAACCCAGGGCCTTGACCTCTTATATAAAGGCGAGTCCCTGGGGCGGCTTAGACAAGAAAACCAATCTATCGAGAACTAGGTCAAGCAATCCGCTCCCTTGTAATTGATACTCCAATCAATACAACACAAGCAGGACGTAGGCTTTTACCTCTACTTGAGGGGCCGAACCTGGGTAAACTCGTGTCCTTCATCCCGATCAACCCCTTTGAGTCCACTACCATGGCGATGGCCTCGAACCTAAGTCTTCGGACATCTGCCGTGTTAAAACCACGACAGTTGGCGCCCACCGTGGGGCCAGCGGTCGGTGGTGTTGAGTTCTCAAAGGGCTCTCTCCCAGGGATCGAGGGGTACGCTGTTGGCAGGATGACCAAGAATCGCCGCGGCCGGCTCTACATCGACGACGCCGGCTGGGGCCCCGAGGCTGACTCCGTGGAGTACGGTTTCCGGGTCCCCTTCGGCGGGATTCACGTCTTCATCGGCAAGATCGGCGGATCTGAACCCGGGCTGGACACCTGCACCGACATCGTCGAGCCGGCCCGGCGCGAGCAACCCGCCCGACGCGTGCAACCCGCCCGGGCTAAGCCGGGCAGGAAGCATGTCTCCGTCGGCTTCACTCAGGGCATGGATCTCGAAGGATCTATGTCGCAGGAGGAAACTCTCATCTGCTCCGAGGATGGATCCTCGAGCGGTGAGACGGAATCAATCTACCAGCTCCACAATGGCGGGCTCGGGGGCTACGTCGGGCCTTACCCCGAGTCGGAGTTCCATGAGCCGGAGGAGTATGAGCCGCCGAACCACGCTGCCGTCTTCATGGCCGGCTCCGCGGCAGCTCCTGGCAGTTCAGCCGCCGGTGCAGCTGGATCCGGGGCTGGCAGGCCGCCGGCTCAGGTTCTTCTGGATCTGATGAACGAGCTTACAACCCTGATGGCAACGGAGGTCACGGCTGAAAACCAAGCGGCCCGTAACACGGAGATCGCGAGGTTGAAGAACCAGATGACCGAGGTCCAACAGGAAATCAATGCACTGAAGGCTCAGATGGACGCTGAGGCGGAGCGCCTTAGGGCGGACGCTTTCCGTCTTGAACTGGAACAGCAGTCGGCAGCGGCGGTTCAGCGGATGAGACATCAATCCCGTTTGCCGGATCAGTATGAAGCAAGAAATCTCTTCAACACGCCAGGGACGGGACGGAACGTGCCTTTGACCGTAACCCGGACGGCGGAAGTGCCTGGAAGCCGGGCGGCGGATCAGCATCAGCAGATTAACCTGCCCCGGCAGAACCAGACCCCACCTTCTTTCCCGACACCGGCGGGTCATTATTCTAACCCGGCGGAGAACATGGTGGTGGCGGCAACCCGACTTGCTGCAATCCCCATCCCCGACGACTCGCCTTTCGCAGAAGAGGTGCGGAACGCTGTTGGATACCTGTGGACGGCGGTGGGCCAGCAGGAGAAATATACTTATAGCCGGAGTCGCGTGCACTCAACCCCCATCCCCAGTCGCAGCTACAGCCGGCGTTATGAGTCGCCGGCGGTTTCTAGCAGTGAACGGCATCGGAATCCGCCACGAGCCGATCGGGCGGCTCTGGATGCTCAAGCACTGGTGGACTGAGCGAGAGCACAGCGAGAGGCGGCGGCTCTGGCGGCAGCGGCGGCTCACCAAGAACCCTCCGTCTCAGTTGGAGCAGGCTTAACTTCCAGGGCCGTGGGAGTGCCGTGCTTAACGCCAGCTTTGCGGAATGAGCGTCTGCCGAAGGATTTCAAGGGTCCTCGCAAGGTGCCCAACTACACAACTGACTTACCTCCAGAGGCTTGGATTGAAAGCTATGAGCTGGCCATGGAGATGTTGGATGTTAGTGATGCAGTATGCGCCAAATACTTTATCATGTTGCTTGAAGGGCCGGCTCGCACGTGGTTGAAGGGATTGCCACCCAACACCATTACTTCCTGGGCCGAGTTAAAAGCGAAATTTATCAAAAAATTCAAAGGAACATGCAAGCAGCCCATGACGATCGTAGACTTGGATCATTGTGTGCAACAGACGGATGAGTCGGCTCATCACTGGGTCCGGCGGGTCTCAACCATCATCCACTCTTCAGAACAGATTACAGCGGCTCAAGCGGTTTTGATTCTGGAAAAGAATTGCCACTTTACGCCTTTAAAGCAGAAGCTTGGCCGGCTCAAGCGCTCGTGTCAAGACATGGGGGAGCTCATGGCGGCTCTCACCAAATATGCAGACTCTGACAACACAAAGGACCCGGGCTCTGATGATGAAAAATCAGGTCAGGGGAAGAAGAGTAGCAATGGAAAGGGTCAGCAGCAGAACGCGGCCGGAAACAGCAATCTTGGCAAGCGGAAGAACCCGGACGGCGGGTTAGAGCTGGTGGCGAACACCAGCGCCGGAAATAATCGTGCTAAGGGCAACGGGAGCTTCAGGCAACCCTTTAACAAGAGCAAAGCTCCTTTCAACTTGGAAGAGCTGCTCAATAAACCTTGTCCGGAGCATAGTCAGCCTGATAGGCCGGCAGGCCATACATGGAGGAATTGCAGCATTATGCGACAGTTTCGAGATTACAGGCTTCAACAGCACCGCAATAACGGCAATGGTCCGTCTGGCGGCTCAGGACCAGGCGGGTCAGGGGCCGGCTTTGGCGCTGGCGGCTCAGGGTCCGGTTACCAGGGTCAAGGCAATCAAGGAGGACATCAACAGTCTGGCGGTGGAGGCCAGCAGCAGCATAACCAGTCGGGATTCCAGAGTAACCCGAAGCAGCTCAGTGGGGGTCAGTACCATATTTTTACAACCAGCGTTGACAAGCGAGACCGGAAGGTGCGCAAGCGGGCGGTTAATACGGTCATGCCGGCTCTCCCGCAGTATTTGAAGTGGTCTGAGTATGACATCACTTGGAGCAGGGCGGATCACCCGCCGCGGGTTGACAACCCGGGGCAGCTAGCTTTGGTGGTTGCCCCCCAAGTGGGTGGATACATATTCACTAAGGTACTTATGGATGGTGGCAGCAGCATCAACATCCTGTATTATGACACTTTCAGCCGGATGGGTTTGCTTGACAAGGATCTTAAGCCCTCTTCCACAGTGTTTCATGGTGTGGTGCCTGGCAAGTTGGCTTATCCGGTGGGCAAGATCTCTCTGGAGGTAGCCTTTGGTGATGAATACAACTACAGGGT
The DNA here is from genome assembly GCA_039707655.1 of Elymus sibiricus. Lineage (NCBI taxonomy): Eukaryota > Viridiplantae > Streptophyta > Magnoliopsida > Poales > Poaceae > Elymus > Elymus sibiricus. Next base: position 3,224,969 of record CM077674.1, on the reverse strand, counting down.
AGAGTCCTTGTGGTTTGAGGTGGTCAAAATCAAAAGTCCATATCATGCTCTGTTCGGACGGCCGGCTTATGCCAAGTTCATGGCTATGCCTTGCTATGTCTACTTATAGCTCAAGATGCCTGGGTTAAGAGGAACGATTACTGTGCATGGTGATCGGAAGACGGCTATTGAGTGTGAGGAAGGTGATGCAGCTAATGCAGAGTCAAGCTGTGTAGAGGCAGAACTCAAGTTTTACAAAGAAAATGTCGACCCGGAAGATATGACTCCACTCAAGAAGCCTAACACGGAATCTAAGCCGCCCCTCAAGTTTGCGGCGGATGGTACCAAGCTGGTGGATTTCACTGAGGGCGACTCATCGCAACAGTTCACTATCGGGGCTAACATGGACCCCGCATAGGAAAGCGCGCTCATCAAATTCATCCGTGAGAATCGGAACATCTTTGCATGGAAGCCGTCTGACATGCCGGGTGTACCGAGAGAATTTGCTGAGCACCACCTTAATGTGGATCCTAAGTTCAAGCCGATCAAGCAGTTCCTTCGTCGTTTCAATGAAGAGCGGCGCAAGGCTATTGGAGAAGAGGTGGCCCGGCTCTTAGCGGCAAGGTTCATCGTGGAGGTCTTTCACCTGGAGTGGTTAGCTAACCCGGTGCTAGTGCTTAAGAAGAATGGCACTTGGCGCATGTGTGTGGATTACACGGACCTTAACAAAGCCTGGCCAGTTGACCCGTTTGCTCTCCCCCGTATTGAACAGATCATTGATGCAACGGCGGGTTGCGAGAGCTTATGCTTCCTGGACGCTTATTCAGGTTATCACCAGATCAGGATGGCAGTCAAAGACCAGGAGAAGACGACTTTCATCACGCCTTTTGGTGCTTTCTGCTATGTGTCTATGCCTTTCGGGCTCAAGAGTGCCCAGGCGACTTACCAGCGTTGTGTGCAGAACTGTCTTCACAGTCAAATTGGGCGCAATGTTCATGCTTATGTGGATGATATTGTGGTCAAGTCAAGGAAGAAGGAAACTTTGCTGGACGATCTGAAGGAAACTTTTGATAACTTGCGGGTTTACAAGATGATGCTTAACCCGGCCAAGTGTGTCTTCGGAGTCCCTGCGGGCAAGCTTTTGGGGTTTCTAGTCTCTGAGCGTGGTATTGAGGCTAACCCGGACAAGATTCAGGCTATCACTTCCCTGGCTGAGCCGGCGTGCATCAATGACGTTCAGCGCCTGGCGGGTCGGATCGCCGCGTTAAGCCGATTCATAAGCCGCCTGGGTGAGAAGGCAATCCCTTTATATCAGATGATGAAGAAAACAGACGATTTTGTCTGGAGCAAAGCGGCGGGTGAGGCGTTTGAGGCGCTCAAGAAGCAACTGACTGAGCCGCCAATCTTGGCCGCTCTGGCAGAGAAGGAACCCTTACTCCTCTATGTGGCGGCTAACAACAGAGCAGTCAGCGCTGCGATTGTTGTAGAACGCAAGGAGGCAGGAAAGGAGTATCCGGTTCAGAGGCCGGTTTACTACGTCAGCGAAGTCTTGATTGAGTCCAAGCAACGATACCCACACTGGCAGAAGCTAATATATGGGGTGTTCATGGCGAATCGTAAGCTGAAGCATTACTTCCTGGGACACCAGATCACAGTGGTTAGCTCTGCCCCGTTGGGAGACATAATTCAAAACAGAGAAGCCACTGGCAGAATTGCTAAGTGGGCATTCGAGCTTGGACCTCTTAATCTGAGATATGTGCCTCGCACGGCTGTTAAGTCTCAAGCCTTGGTGGACTTTATAAACGACTGGACAGAGTGTCAGTCGCCCGAGGAGAAGCCGGACAACACCTACTGGACGATTCACTTCGACGGGTCTAGGCAGCTGGAAGGCTCGGGGGCTGGAGTTGTCTTAACTTCCCCTAAAGGTGATAAGTTCTGTTATGTGTTAAGGTTGATGTTTCCTTGTACTAACAATGCAGCTGAGTACGAGGCTTTGCTTCATGGCCTCCAGGTGGCTAAAGAGATGAACCTGAGCCGGGTTAGATGTCTTGGCGACTCAGACCTCGTGGCTGAGCAGGTTTCAGGCACGTGGGATTCCAAAGACCCACGGATGGCAGCTTATCGTCAGGCGGTGGATATAATTGCAGGCCACTTCAAAGGTTATCAAGTAGATCATATTGACCGTCGCAAGAACGAGGCGGCTGATGCGTTATCCAGGCTAGGCTCTCAGCGTAAGCCTGTGCCGCCTAACGTATTCTTGGACGTATTATACCACCCGTCAGTGAAGCTACCTTCGGAGGAGGATCTGGCTGTGCCTGACCCGGAGGGGCAGCTGGTGGCGGCTCTGCATCCCATTCCTGACTGGAGGTTACCTTACCTGGCGTATCTGACTCGCGGCGAGTTACCCGAGGACAAGACCTTGGCAAGGCAAATCATGAGGCGACCTAAGTCCATGACGATCATCAATGGCGAGTTGCATAAGCGCAGCGTTACCGGCATTTTTCAACGTTGTGTTTCACCTGAGGAAGGCAAGGAGATCTTGAATGAAATCCACGCCGGCGATTGTGGTCACCATGCCGGCTCAAAATCTCTGGTGGCCAAGGCTTTTCGACATGGTTTCTTCTGGCTGACGGCTTATAAAGACGCAGAAGACTTGGTTCTCAAGTGTGATGGATGTCAGAAGTTCGGGCGACGTGCTCACGTGCCGGCTCAGGAGTTGCGCATGATCCCAATTACCTGGCCGTTTGCAGTCTGGGGGCTTGACATGGTCGGTCCCTTCAAGAGATCCAAAGATAAGAAGACCCACCTTTTGGTGGCGGTGGATAAGTTTACCAAGTGGGTGGAGGCTGAGCCAGTCGGCAAGTGTGACGCGGCTACGGCGGTTCAGTTTGTCAAAAAACTGATCTATCGTTTTGGTTACCCTCATAGTATCATTACAGATAATGGCACAAACCTATCCAAGGGGGCTATGCAAGCTTTCTGTGAAAGTGAACACATCCGGCTTGACGTCTCTGCTGTGGCTCATCCCCAGTCCAACGGTCAGGCGGAGCATGCTAACCAGGAGATCCTGAGAGGTATCAAGCCCCGGCTTATGGTTCCTCTACAGAGAACGCCGGGTTGTTGGGTTGAGGAGTTACCGTCAGTCCTATGGAGCATTAATACAACTCCCAACAGGTCTACAGGCTATACGCCTTTCTTCATGGTTTACGGCGCAGAAGCCGTGTTACCAAGTGATATACGTCATGACTCGCCAAGAGTGGCGGCTTACGTTGAGGCAGACAATGAGGCAGCGCGTCAGGACGCGTTAGATGCTTTGGATGAAGAGCGTGATTTGGCGGTGGCTCGATCGGCGATTTATCAACAAGACCTGCGTCGCTATCACAGCCGCAGGGTCAAGACCCGGACGTTTCAAGAAGGCGACTTAGTGTTGTGCCTGATTCAAGATCAGACAGACGCGCACAAGTTGTCTCCTCCATGGGAAGGGCCTTTTGTGGTTAGCAGAAACCTCAACAATGGGTCATATTATCTCATCGACGTACGGGACGAGTCACGCACTTCTGGGCAGGAGACCCACCGGCCGTGGAATATCGCTCATCTGCGGCCTTACTACACTTGAGTCATCGACTCCCCACATTGTACATCATCATTGTATATATCACATATATATATATATATATATAATAAAGTTGGCATCCCTGCAAGCCGGGGCCTCTGATCACATATATACCTCTTGATCGGTTCTTCAGCCAAAATAGCACCATCATATGGCGGCTTACAAGAGGGTGTGCAAGTTGATATCATCGACAAGGTCGTTTGGGGGCTTTCAACCCGCCGGGTTAAGCTTCAACCCTTTCGATCAGGCTTCTCAGCCACTGTAAGGCGGGTCATGGACCCAAACAGTTGACTCCGTCAACAAAATCGTTTGGGGGCTTTCAACCCACCGGGTTAGGCTTCAACCCTTTCGATCAGGCTTCTCAGCCACTGTAAGGCGGGTCGTGGACCCAAACGTTGACTCCGTCAACAAGGATCACTAGGGGTGCAGTGAGTTGTGAGCTTACCCCCTTTTCGATCTGGAAGGCCGGGTTATACCTGCCTGTAAGTTGCTGCCGCTTTGCCAGGGGTGCAGCGAGTTATAAACTTACCCCCTGCAGGGGCCACTTACAGCGGCGAGGCAAACTCTCCCATTTGCTACGTACTCTCCGCCAAGTGGCCCGTCGTACCCTTGAGGTTCAAACGATGGATTTACGTCACGTGAGAAGTAGCTTATGGGATTTAAGGGTATTCACCCCCTGCTGCGTCTCTTTCTGGTTCGCTACGCTCTTATCAGTTAATCTCGTTTAGAGACCCTGAGCCAGTCAAACAATTGACGGTCACTCTCGCTAGAGACCCTGTACTGTTAAGAGTTCAAGTAGTGAGACTACCCAAAAGAACCAGTTTATGAGTTTTTGGAAACAAGGAAAGATCATGAAATTTAACGTCTCCGGGTTGTGCTTTTTCAAGCCGCCCTTATAGCAAAACAGAGCATATTCTGTCTTGTTTATTTTTTACAGGGTTTATCTTCTCAGATGAGCCGCCGTGCAAGCTGGCATCATAAGCCGGACAAAGACAAACAAGGCATATATCAAGTTAGGCAAAAGATTCATACATGCACGATGGCACGGCTCAGACAGTTAACGTTTTTCTAAACCTATTACAAAGCTCTCCACGAGAGCCCAAAAGGCAACAGACTTTTGTACAACTTTCAGTTTGGTGGCTCAGGCGGCCGAGTTATCAAATTTACAGTGTTCAGCTCGATGGCGGGTCATCCTGCGCCGGGTCTTCGACCTCTTCTATCTGAAGATTGTCCACATCCCAGTTGCAGTTTGTTAGAGCTTCAAACTGAGCCTCTTCGAAGAGGGCAGATGGGTCAATCTCAGGGGCGAAAAGGTGCTTACGGCGTGCAGGATTCAAGTCTTTGGCTTCAAAAGTCGGACCGCGCACTCTCTTGCTGGGCTCGCTGTAAGCCGCCTGGTATGTTGACAGATCAAGTTCATCCACCAGCGTTGATGCAAGCACCCTGGAGGCTTTCCTGCATCGGGCATAGTCTTCTGCTGTGAATTCTGAGCCGTCATCTTTTCTGGATGGGAACCCGTCCATCATCTCTTCAGCAGTCAGCTCAGGAGCAAAGGCTAGACACTGGCTTAGCGCGGTCATACCTTCCTGCCGGGCGGCTGATCATTTAAGATCTTCAACCTGCTTAGGCAGCGTGGATAAGAGTTCTATGACTCCCTTCATATACTTGGGGATGCTGTTCTCAGTCAGCATTGCTTTGATTGTGCAAAGAGTCCCGCAGTACAGTTGTTCCGCTAAGGAGTACACTGCCTTCAATTTCAACAAGCTATCAGATGATAACTGGCGGCTTCTCTGACCTGCAAGACATGTTTGGCGTTATAAACCGCCCCCACAAGATTCAACAAAGCAAGGAAATTGGCTAACTCATCGAAACTCACAAAAGATGGCAGCGGTCATCCTGGAGATATGGCGCTGGAGGCTTTGCAGTTCTTCTGATACAACTGTAAGCCGCCCCTCAGCGTCATCTGCGCGCTTGGTTAGGGCGGCTTGTTTAGTTTCAGCCGTCTTCCTGAAAAGTGCGAAATCCACTTGCGTCTTTTCCAGGTCTTTTATGGCAGCCCGCCATTTGTTTTCCGCCTCTGACCGAGCGGTTTGTTGTGAAGCAAGGTTTTCTTTCAGGCTGGTCATCTCAGACTCGGCCGCCTCCAAAGCCTCCTGTATCACACAAATGCAAAAACAGGAAAAGGTTTAAGTCGCCAGAATGAGCTATTGGAAAATCGAGGAAGCTGCTATGTTATTAAGTCTCAAGCAGATTGCAAGCAATATACTCGACACTTGGGGGCTAATGTCTGTGTTTTCTCCAAGTTTACCATCAAGCTCCGGCTCATCTTTGACAAGATAAACCGACACTTGGGGGCTACACGTGGAGCTCTTTACATTTAAAATACAGTCCCGGCTCATCTTCGTCAAGATAAGCCGGCACTTGGGGGCTACAATCAGTGTTTTCCAAGTTTCCAGTGAACTTCCGGCTCATCATTTTATACTGACCCGGACTTGGGGGCTACCATTGATTAACTCTTCAATTTGAGTATCGGCTTCCTATCTATACTAACCCAGTACTTGGGGGCTACAGGCCAAACTATTTGGAGTATGAGATAGATTGGAAGACCCGGTCTACTATTTGCAATACTAAACCAGCTCTTGGCGGCTACGTAAGGGTACAAGGAAAAAGCTGGCAAGGAGATTACCTCATATTTTTTCTTCATCAGATTAACAAGCTTGAGCTCCATGTTCTGGCTTGTCGTCAGGCGGTTTAGATAACCAGCATGTAATTCTTCGGCAGTCAGCTTCTCCAATGAAGGAAATTCAAATTCAAACTTCTCAGGCGAAGATGCTTCAGCCTGGCTAGTATGCCTTGTCAATACATGAGGTTCAGGGGTGCGATGGCCCGTCCCAGTAATAGTAGTATCTGGAAGAGCTGTATCTTCGACGGCTGTTGAAGGGCTTGGCGGCTTATGGTCGTCCCTGGCAGGGTCTTCAGGTGCCATGTCAGGATTAGCCGGCTCAGAGGGCTGGTGAATGTCTTCAGGCGCATTTCTTGTCATATCAGCTGGCTCAGTGTGAGTTGAAGGAGAGGCCGGCTTAGTCATCTCCGGCTCTTGGGCAGTTGGGGGCGCTTTAGACCCGCCAGTTTTCCTTCGTTTTGCATGAGCCCTGGAAGACATGAAAGATTGTTACATAGAGGACAAGAGTATTAAAATATATGGTGCAAAGGTAAAGATACGCACTCTGGGTTGATCTTCATTGGAGGCAGCTTGGAGGCAGTTGAGTCGTCAGATGAAGGAGGAGAATCCTGAAGGCAGTTAAGACAATACAAAGCAGAGTAAGGTTACAATGCAAGTTTGATTAAAGTTACATCTCAGTTAAAGAATACCTCAGCTGGCCGTTTGCGTGGAGCCGGAGCATGTGATAACCCGGCCACGAGATCTTCAGAGCCGGCGCTCCGGGTCTGACGTCGGGAGGTGTGCTGTTGCTTTTTCAAAAGAAAATTGGGGTCTAAATGAGCAAGAGGATGAGAGAAGGGGACTTTCCGGACGACCCGCCGTATTCTGTCTTGTGGAAAGTTCTCTGAGTCAGATATTTCAATTACCTCAGGGGCGTCTGCGTGGCCCGTCTCTGTTTCATCCTGTGAATAATTATTGTCAATAAGTTGCATAAAGAGACGGCCAAGGGAGTCAAGTCTTACCTCCGGGTCATCAGATTCAAGCGGCTCTGGAGTGGCGGTTTTCTTCTTCTGAGCGGGGGTTTTCACCTTTGGCTTCCTCACTGGCGGGTTATACTTCTTTTTCCAGAAAGGGGAGTCGGCCTGTACGTAAGCCGCCAACAAAGGTTAAAAGGTAAAAGACAAATGTGACCAATTGAGGAAAAAGAGTCTTACATCTGGAGCTGGGTTCTTGGCATAAAAGGGTTTAAGACCGGTTTTGTTGCAAACCGCTTGCTTTTCACCTAGAAGTCCTTTGACGGTGGAATTGATATCTTCATCGGTCAGAGGGGTGGCATTGAAGCAGAGGGGGTCATTGGGCTCACCCGTATATTCGTGCATAGGCCGGTCACGCCGGCTCAGTGGCAGAATCTTCCAGCTGACCCAGCAGCGGGTTAGATCGACGCCTGTCAAGCCGTGGGCCATTAAGGCTCTGACCTTTGCGAAAGTTGGAGCGTATTTTGCTCGTTCTGCGGCTGACATCCGGCCTGGGAGTTCTCCGGAATTGGGAAGCCGGGTAGGGCGATAACCCGGCAATGGATTCTCTCCCTCTGGAGAAGTGTCTTTATAGTAAAACCAGGTCTTGTTCCAGTCTTTGGGATGACTTGGCAAGGTAGCTATTGGATATGGCAAATCTCTCCGTCTCTGGATTGTAATGCCCCCAAGCTCTAAACTAGGCCCAGCCGCCATTTCAGTTTGGCGGTTAGCATAATGGTAGTCATGGAAGAGGTCAACAGACGGCTCTTCTTGCAGATAGACTTCACTCAAAACTTGGAACTGGCAAATGTTGGTGACTGAATTTGGGCCTATATCTTGTGGATGAAGCTTAAAAAAGTGAAGAACATCTCGAAAGAATTTTGACCCGGGAGGGCTGAACCCGCAGAGGATATGATCAGTAAATATGATAACCTCCCCTTCCTTGGGCTTAGGCCTCTTTTCTGGCCCTGGGACCCGCCAGTGTATAACATCTTTGGCCTGCAGCATGCCCGACTCGACAAAGTTAAGCAGAAGTTCTTCGGTGACGCCGGAGCAGACACAATCACAGGATGATGGTGCCCTTGACATAATGGCGGGTTAGGCTGCAAAGGCACGGAGTGCGGCGGGTTAGAAAAATATTTAATGGATAAGGCAGCTGTGATCAGTAAGATGGTGAAGAGTTAAGCCGCCAAAGCATATTGATCAAGAGCCGCCAATGTTGTGGCGAGTTAGATGGACTTGGTAACACTGAGAAAATGGCTAAGTACGGATAAACAGGTTTCACATGGTGTCATTATGGCGGCAAGATCTACAGACGAAGGAAAAATGAAAAGTATTTGAAATACCTAAATAACAGTGGAAGAACAGGTGGTCGGCACGTGGTGGAGATTGCTATTCAGATTCAAAAACAAGTAAGCATTGGCATTAAAAGTATAACCGCAGCGGACAGACGGCATTACGAGATGCAAAGTGATGCTTGGGGGTCAGTACTACGGGCGCTGATGAACAACGGTGAACACAAGAACGAGAAGAACTCGGGAACCCTAATGGGGATAGATGCAGATTTGACAAGGGCTGAAAGAGATACCTTGCGGGTGCGGGCGCGCAGGCGAAAGATCTGGTCCAACTCAGGTTGATGCAGCGGCCGGCGATGGGGCGACGGCGAGATCCAGTCGGCGGCGGCGGAGCTCTGGAGGTGCGGTCATTCGAAGGAAGAAGATGACAGCGACAACAGAGGAGGTGGAGAAAGGGAAGAGGGGCACCACGTGTCCCTATTTATGAGTAAGAGAGGCAACAGTGCGCGCGAGAATTGAGGAGGCACAGTGATGATTGACCGAACGTGGCGCCTCGATTTTCGGGATGGCCTTTCAAATGAGAAGATCCGTTGCGAACGTCACAGAATCTTTTCGGAATATTCGACGTGACGTCATGGCGGGTTATAGGTTTTTCAGGTGACAGAAATATGACTCGCCGCCAAGTGAATTGAAGATTGACATGAGTTGGCTCAAATCAACCTGGGGCCAAATGTTGGGGATATAACCCCATGGTAAGACCCGCCCAGGAGGGACCGGGTCATACCTGGCGGCTCATAGCCCAAGACCCGTAAGGTGGGCCGGAAGATGAAGGCCAGGCCGCGTGGCGGCTTACCCGATGGGCTAAGGCGGAGGCCCAGAGACAGAAGATGGTAAGAAGACCCGGGCGGTTAAGCCGCCCGGAGACGGCTTGCCCAAGACGACAAGGCGGCTTAGAGACAGAATAGACTACGTTGTGTAAGACGGTTTATGACTCGTGTAACCCAGGGCCTTGACCTCTTATATAAAGGTGAGTCCCTGGGGCGGCTTAGACAAGAAAACCAATCTATCGAGAACTAGGTCAAGCAATCCGCTCCCTTGTAATTGATACTCCAATCAATACAACACAAGCAGAACGTAGGCTTTTACCTCTACTTGAGGGGCCGAACCTGGGGAAACTCGTGTCCTTCATCCCGATCAACCCCTTTGAGTCCACTACCATGGCGATGGCCTCGAACCTAAGTCTTCGGACATCTACCATGTTAAAACCACGACATAGTAAATCATATCCTGGGGACTACGCACACAACCAGGAGCAAGAGTATTAAACCATTCTTTAGCATCACCCTTTAATGAGAAAGGAAACAACTTAAGAATATAGTAATAGCGAATCTTTTCCTCTTGAGCAAATAAGGTGGCAATGTCATTCAGCTTAGTAAGATGTGCCACAACAGTTTCAGATTCATAACCATGAAAAGGATCAGATTCTACCAAAGTAATTAATTTCGGATCAACAGAGAATTCATAATCCTTATCAGTAACAAAGATAGGAGAGGTTGCAAACTTATGATCACATTTCATTCTTTCATTCATAGCTTTTTCTTTCAGCTTACTTAATAATTTCATAAGATCCTCCCTATCATTACAAGCAAGAAATTCCCTAGCAATCTCCTCATCCATAACATAACCCTCAGGTACATTAGGCATTTTTGTTCTAGTAGGAATGCTAGGTGTAATAGGTGATTCACAAATTTCAGCAACTTCAGATTCTTTAGCTTTAGCAATTTGAGCATCAAGAAATTCACCTAGTGGCACAGTTTCATCAAGCAGAGTAGTAGCATCATCATGAATATCATCAGTAGCAGAAGCAGTGTTTATTACTTGCGACATATCGGATTGAATAACAGGTGGTGGTGTCATAAGCTGACTTAAAACAGAAGGTGAATCAAGTGCAGAGCTAGATGGCAGTTCCTTACCTCCCCTCTTCTTAGAGGGTACAATCTTGGTCATAGCGTCTTTTAGATTCTTCATAGTGACAAGCAAATAATTAACTCCCAAGTGAACTTAATAAATAGAGCTATGCTCCCCGGCAACGGTGCCAGAAAACAGTCTTGATGACCCACAAGTATAGGGGATCATAACAGTCTTCGAGGGAAGTATTTCACCGAATTTGTTGATTCAACGCAAGGGGAGGCAAAGAATATTTATAAGCCTTAGCAGTTGAGTTGTCAATTCAACCACACTTGGAGAGTTATTTCTTTGCAGCAAAATATTTAGTAGCACAATAGTTTGATAGTTTTGATAGCAGTGGTAACAGTAGCAATAGTAGCAGTAACGGTAATAGTAGCAGTTTTGTAGTGATGGTAACAACAGCAACAGCAGTAGTAACTTAGCAAAGATCAATATGAGCAAGCGTAGGCATTGGATCAGCAATGGATAATTGTATGGATGATATTAATCATGCAACAGTCACAACCTAGAGCGATACACAATAGCTCCAATTCATCAATTCAATGTAGGCATGTATTCCGTATATAGTCAAACGTGCTTATACTAAGAACTTGCATGACATCTTTTGTCCTACCCTCCCATGGCAGCAGGGTCCATAAGGAAATCTAAGGGATATTAATGCCTCCTTTTAATAGAGAACCGGAACAAAGCATTAACACAGAGTGAATATATGAACTCCTCATACTACGGTCATCACCGGAGTGAATCCCAACTTTTGTCACTTTGGTGTCTGCGGATCATAACACGTAATAGGTGCATACAACTTGCAAGATTGGATCTAAAACTCACTTATATTCATGAAAACATAATAGGTTCAGATCTGAAATCATGGCACTCGGGCCCTAGTGACAAGCATTAAGCATAGCAAAGTCATCGCAACATCAATCTCAGAACATAGTGGATACTAGGGATCAAGCCCTAACAAATTGACTCGATTACATGACAAATCTCGTCCATCTCCATCACCGTCCAGCAAGCCTACGAAGGAATTACTCACTCCCGGTGGTGGGCATCATGGAATTGGCAATGAAGACGGGTTGATGATGACGACGGCGACGAATCCCCCTCTCCGGAGCCCCGAACGGACTCCAGATCAGCCCTGCCGATGAAGAACAGGAGGTGGTGGCGGCTTCGTACATAAAACACGATGAAGCTTTCTCTCTGATTTTTTTCTCCACGAAACAGAACTTATAGCATCGGAGGTAGGGCAAACAAAGGCCTGAGGGGCCCACAAGCTCAGGTGGCGCGCCTAACGGGGCGCGCCACCTGAGCTTGTGGCTCTGTGGTGCCCCCCCCTCCAGTAGATCTTTTTGCCAGTATTTTTTATATATTCCAGGAAAATTCTCCGTAAATTTTCAGTCTAATCTGAGAAATTTTATTTCTGCACAAAAACCACACCATGGTAGTTTTGCTGAAAACAGTGTCAGTCCGGGTTAGTTTCATTCAAGTCATGTAAATTAGAGTGCAAAACTAGAGCAAAAGTGTTTGGAAAAGTCGATACGTTGGAGATGTATCAAACCCCCAATGCCTTTTTAGGAGCGTGCGAATTCGCTACTCCAAACTGGCGATCAACCTTTCGAGTGATCTGGCGCCCAGAGTTACCCTAGAAGAGCCTTCCTGTCACGGTGGCGTCTCATAGTTTTCCCTTCTGGACGAATTCAGACGAAGGACGAGGCCACCTTCCCACAGCCGCGGACATAGGCTGGGTGCCTAGGCAGGTGATAACCCACAAGTATAGGGGATCGCAACAGTTTTCGAGGGTAGAGTATTCAACCCAAGTTTATTGATTCGACACAAGGGGAGCCAAAGAATATTTGCAAGTATTAGCCGTTGAGTTGTCAATTCAACCACACCTGGAAACTAAATATCTGCAGTAGAGTGATGAGTAGCACAGTAGTATGATAGTTTGATAGCAGTAGCAATAATAGGAACAGTAGCATTAACGGTAGCAGCAATAGTTTTGTAGCAATTGTGACAGTAGTAACTTAGCAAAGAACAATATGTGAAAAACTCTTAGGCATTGGATCGGTGATTATGTTGGATAACATTCATCATGTAACAGTCATAACCTAGGGCGACACAGAACTAGCTCCAATTCATCAATGTAGGCATGTATTCCGTATATAGTCATACGTGCTTGCGATAAGAACTTGCATGACATCTTTTGTCCTACCCTCCCGTGGCAGCGGGGTCCATAAGGAAACTAAGGGATATTAAGGCCTCCTTTTAATAGAGAACCGGAACAAAGCATTAACACATAGTGAATACATGAACTCCTCAAATATGGCAATCACCGGAAAGAATCCCAATTATTGTCACCTTGGGGTATGCGGATCAAGAACACATAGCAGGTGTGTATAACTTGCAAGATCGGATCAAGAACACAAAATATTCATGAAAACATAAAGGGTTCATATCTGGAATCATGACACTCGGGCCCTAGTGACAAGCATTAAGCATAGCAAAGTCATAGCAACATCAATCTCAGAACATAGTGGATACTAGGGATCAAGCCCTAACAAAACTAACTCGATTACATGATAAATCTCATCCAACTCATCACCGTCCAGCAAGCCTACGATGGAATTACTCACTCCCGGCGGTGAGCATCATGAAATTGGTGATGAAGGATGGTTGATGATGACGATGCCGGAAGATCCCCCTCTCCGGAGCCCCAAACGGACTCCCAATCTGGCCTCCCGATGAAGAACAGGAGGTGGCGGCGGCTCTGTATCGTGAAACGCAATAAAACTTCCTCTCCGATTTTTTTCTCTGGAATTGTGAATTTATAGCATTGGAATTAGGTCAGACGGAGACTCGTGGGCCCCACGAGGTACCAGGGCGCGCCTGGGGGGGGGGGGGGGGTGGCGCGCCCTGGTGCCTCGTGGGCACTGGGTGGCCCCCTTCTAGTGGGTCTTGGTTCTAGTATTTTTTATTTATTCCATAAAAAATCTCCAAAAAGATTCATCCAATTCCAAGAACTTTTATTTCTGCACAAAAAACAACACCATGGCAATTCTGCTGAAAACAGCCTCAGTCCGGGTTAGTTCCATTCAAATCATGCAAATTAGGGGCCAAAACAAGAGCAAAAGTTTTTGGAAAAGTAGATACGACGGAGACGTATCAACTCCCCCAAGCTTAACTCATTGCTTGTCCTCAAGCAATTCAGTTGACAAACTGAAAGTGATAAAGAAAAACTTTTACAAACTCTTTTGTTCTTGTATCTATATATATGCTTAAATAGTACCCTAGTTTTCAGCAAAGATTATAACTAACCATGCAAATGATAACTCTTAGAAATTATATTCACTCATATCAATGGCATAATCAACTAGCGAGCAATAATAAGATATATCTAATGCCAACACTTTGTCAAAATGATCATGATATAATATGACAACATGGTATCTCGCTAGCCCTTTCTGAGACCGCAAAACATAAATGCAGAGCACCTCCAAAGTTCAAGCAGCGACTAAACATTGTAATTCATGGTAGAATAGATCTAGTCATGATGCACACAACATTAACTATTCACAATGCATGAGAATGACAATAGTGCTCTCAGGACTGGTGCTTATTTGAGAAGGTGATAACTCAACAATAAAAGTAAAATAACATAAAAGTAAATAGATAGGCCCTTCGCAGTGGGAAGCATGGATTTGCAGAGGTGCTAGAGCTCGAAGCTTAAATCAGAGATAAATAAAATTTTGGGAGGTATGCCTTTCCTGTCAACGTCACGACCGAGAGTTTTCAATATCTTCCATGCTAAACACATTAGCGGCGGTTCCCAAGCGGTAAAGTAAAGTTTACTCCCCCTCTGCCAACAATCACAAGCCATGGCTAGCCGAATCCTCGGGTGCCCTCCATACCAACAACTTTCCGGGGGAGTTTGTTTTATTATTTTACAGTTTTAATAATGGGACTGGGCATCCCGATTACCAGCCCCTCTCGTGTAAGGACAAGTGAGTAAAAACTCATCATGAGAATAACCCGCTTAGCATGGAAGATACTGACCACCCGCTGTCGCTCCATGAGCGGTACGGGCACACAAAACAGATGTTCATTTGAATATTTAGAGGTGGCACATGCAAATTTACTTAGAACGGCAGAGTAATACCGCATATAGGTAGATATAGTGGACTCATCTGGAATAACTTTAGATTTAAAGGTTTTTGATGCACAAGCAGCATTCCCGCTTAGTACAGGTGAAGGCTAGCAAATAGGTTAAGAAGCGACCAGCTAGAGAGCGAAAACGATCATAATCATGCATTGTGAATATTCAAAATTGAATACTAGCATGAGTAGGATATAAGCACCATGAACATAAATATCATGAAGGCTATGTTGGTTTTGAATCAACTACATGCGTGAACATGTGCCAAGTCAAGCCACTTGAAACATTCAGAGGAGGATACCATATCATCATACTACATCACAATCATTTTAATGCATGTTGACACTCAAGATAAATCATTATCCACTCCTAGCTACTTAAGCATAGCATGAGCAACTATAATCTCTAATTGTCATCATAAACATGTTTAATCATAACATGCTGAATCAGGGATACTGAGTTAAACATATTTACAAAAACAAAGAACAAGTTGAGTTCATACCTGCTTTTCCTTGCCACAGTCACTTAATCAAATCATCGTCATTATTGCCTTTCACTTGCACGACCGAATGATATGAAAATAATAATAGTGCAAGAGTGACGTGGACTAAGCTGGAATCTGCAAGCATTTTATTCAAAGGAGAAGACAAGGTAATATGGGCTCTTTACTAGATCAAAAATAATTCATATGAGAGCCACTCAACATTTTCATCGTGGTCTTCTCCTTACAATGACTCAACAAAAGAAAAGAATTTCAGAGAAACACATTGACATATTTTTGGAGTTTCTAGTTTTTCTAAAAAAATAAAGAAGAAAAATGAAAAACGAGAAAAAACTATTTACACGGGAAAGCTCCCAAAAAGCAAAAGAAAAACGGGAAATCATTTTGGGTTTTCTTTTAATTATACAACTAATTAAGCTAGAAAGAAAAACCGAAAAGAAGCGAGAAATGTTTTTGGATTTTCTCACGTTTTTCGAACAAACTAAAAGAAAGCGAGAAAGTAAAACTAGCATGGATTATACAATGAAAAAGTATGAACACCGACAACTGGAATTAAATGTGTGAGCATGAATGTAATGTCGGTGAGAGATACGTACTCCCCCAAGCTTAGGCTTTTGCCTAGCTTGGTCTACTGCCCTGGCTGTCCTGGATAATAATCGAAATGGTAGCTCATAGAGGCGTTCTGAGCCGCCTCCTCAGTCGGATGAGCAGCTTCGATAGCCGCATTGTACTCGTGCACCTCACTCTCATAAAGAAATATCTCTGTTTGTTCTGAAATTCAAAGAGGGCAGGAGCAGGCAAAGCAACATACACAGAGTGATATTTATTAAAACCTAAGTTATATTCATAACCCTGTGCGTTGCGTTTTAAGAACCTATGTTCTCACATTGCTTTAAAATTCAAATATTTATAAGGCAAGAGGGGATCATTGAACTTGGGAGACACCCCTAACTTTGCAGCTAAACGAGAGGCATAAATTCCTCCATACAAATCACCATTACCCGCATTATTCTACAGCCTACGTGCAACAATAGCCCCAAGATTATAAAGCTTGCTACCAGTCAAAGTTGTATGAATAAGACTCGGATCAGGGGCACAAAGTGCACTACAGTCTTGCTTACCAACAACACATTTACCATTAAAAAGCGCAAAGTACCGAATAGCGGGAAAGTGAATGCTAATTATTCTAGCCTGCGTGATTCCCCTATCCTCACCATTGCAAAGGCTGTTAAGAAACAACTCATAATCAGGTCTTGGTGGTTCATCTAACAAACCCCAATATGGAATTTTGCATGCATCACAGAATTCTTCTAGAGACATTTTATAGGATTTGTCATAGAGGTGAAATAAAACTCTTGAAGTGCACGGGTGATAATCAAAGTTTTGAGTGAAGGAATGAGTGAGGTTGTAATGTTGTGGTGGCTTATCTGCGATAAAGGCGGAGAGCTCGGCATTGTGAATATATTGGTCAAATTCTTCCTTGATGCCTGCCCCTAGCATGAACTCATTGCACGGCCATCGACACGATTTTGCTTCGGCACCTCGCACTGAACTTGCCCTTGGTTCCTCATATGATTGGCGTGCCGAGCTTTCACTTGATGATGCTTCCGAGGGCCTCCTCCTCGAAGAACTTCTCCGGAAAATATTCATTTTCCTAAGAACAAATTTCTGAACATTTTTGGGCCACAAAGTGATATCAATAAAACTTCACAAGATTGATAGCAACTACTCATATGGATCTCTAGAGGCTACATCAAGCATTCAAACTACTTGGAACTCAAAGAATTCAACATGCAAGCTCATTTTCAGTAGCACCAAGAGCAGCTAATTATGCAAAATATAATCCACTAGAGAAAAAACTAATTGGAGCAATGGAGGAGTCACATACCAAGGAGCAATCTCCCAAAACAGTTTCAGAAACGGAGCTCCGAGCAAAGAGATCAAAAATTTCAGGTTTGTGAGCAAGAACACGAGAGAGAGAGAGCTACCAGGAATTTTTGATAGAGGTAAGAGATGAAGTGAGCTGAAGGAATAAGTGAGGGGGTCCCTGTGGGGACCATGAGGTACCTGGGCGCGCCAAGGGGGGTGGCGCGCCCTGGTGCCTCGGGGGCACCTGGGGCACCCCCCTGATATGTGTCCAGTGCCAAAAATTCTTAAATATTACATAAAAATTCATATCAAAATTTTATTGCATTCTGAGCACTTTTATTTCTAGGCACTTTTTTATTGCACGGATAAATCAGAAAACAGGATAATCATGGCATTTTATTGCATTTAACTAAAAATAACAGAAAATAAAAGGTGGGTACAGAAGGTTGTGCTTACTAAATTCATCGACCACATGCCCCTCAAAAAGAATCCATTAATAAGGTTGATCAGGTCTTATTAACAAACCATTTCCCAGTAACATGAAACCGAAGAACTTTCGTATAACAATAAGTTACCTCAACGGGGATATGCATCTCCCCGATAATAAGAGTTTCATATTTCTTTTTAACAGTAGGAACAGGGATTTGAAAACTTACAATAGTAATTGTCGGAGTCTTTTCAATAATATGAATACCATTTACTTGAAATTGTTTCTTCGGAAAGTGCACCGTATGCTCATTACCATTGATATGAAAAGTGACCTTGCTTTTGTTGCAATCAATAACAGCCCCTGCAGTATTCAAGAAGGGTCTACCAAGGATAATCAACATGTTGTCATCCTCGGGCATATCAAGTATAACAAAGTCTGTTAGAATAGTAATGTTTGCAACCACAACGGGCGCATCCTCACAAACACCGATAGGTATGGCAGTTGATTTGTCGGCCATTTGCATTGATATTTCAGTGGGAGTGAGTTTATTCAAATCAAGTCTTTTGTATAAACAGAAAGGCATAACACTAACACTGGCTCTTAAATCACACAAAGCAGTTTTGACATAATTTCTCTTAATGGAGCATGGTATAGTTGGTATTCCTGGATCTCCTAGTTTCTTAGGTACTCCATCCTTAAAAGAATAATTTGCAAGCATGGTGGAAATTTCAGCTTCAGGTATATTTCTTTTATTTGTGACAATGTCTTACATGTATTTATCATAGGGAGGCATCTTTATAATATCAGTCAAACGAGTAAGCATTTCAGCAAAGCGTTCAAATTCTTCCTCATCTTTTTTCTTAGATGGTTTAGGAGGAAAGGGCATGGGTTTTTGAACCCATGGTTCTCTTTCTTTACAATGTTTTCTAGCAACGAAGTCTCTTTTATCATAACGTTTATTTTTAGATGGTGGGTTATCAAGATCAACAACAGGTTCTATTTCAACATCATTATCAGGTTCTTTATCATTATCTGGTTGGGTATCCACATGAGCATCATCATTATTATTATCATCGAGTGGTTGTTCATTACCAGATTGTGTTTCAGTATCAGAAATAGAAATATCATTACTATCCTCCAAGGGTTTTTCTACCTTGGGTTCACTAGAAGTATGCAAAGTCCTATCATTTTTCTTTTTCTTTTTCTTTTTAGATGGACTAGGTGCATCAACATTAATTCTTTGAGAATCTTGTTCAATTCTTTTTGGGTGACCTTCAGGATAAAGTGGCTCCTGAGTCATTCTACCTCCTCTAGTCATTACTCTAACAGCATGATCATTCATATTGTTATTCATTTCATTGAGCTATTCACTTTGTGATTTAGTAACTTGTTCTAACTGAGTTTGAACCATAGATGCATGTTTACTCACACCTTTGACATCATTAGCAATTCTAAATAACAAGTCACTCAAGCGATCGATCATGTAGGCATTTCGTTTCAATTGTTTCATGACATTTGCATTGAAGTGATCTTGCTTAATAATATAATTGTCAAATTCAGACAAGCATTGACTAGGAGGTTTGTTATAAGGAATATCACTTTCATCAAACTTTATAAGAGAATTTACCTCTACTACCTGTGACGGTGTGTCAAGACCATGTATTTCTTCAATAGGTGGTAAATTCTTAACATCTTCAGCTTTAATACCTTTTTCCTTCATACATTTCTTTGCTTCTTGCATATCTTCAGGGCTGAGATATAAAATACCCCTCTTCTTCGGAGTGGGTTTAGGCAGTGGTTCAGGAAGTGTCCAATCATTATCATTCTTCAATATTTATTCAATAATTCCTCAGCTTGTTCAATAGTCCGTTCCCTGAAAACACAACTCGCCCAACTATCTAGGTAGTCCCTAGAAGCATCGGTTAGTCCATTATAGAAGATATCAAGTATTTCATTTTTCTTAAGAGGATGATCAAGCAAAGCATTAAGTAATTGGAGCAGCCTCTGCCAAGCTTGAGGGAGATTCTCTTCTTCAATTTGCACAAAGTAAAATATTTCCTGTAAGGCAGCTTTTCTTATGAGCAGGAAAATATTTTTCAGAGAAGTAATAAATCATATCCTGGGGACTACACACACATCCAGGAGCGAGAGTATTATACCATTCTTTAGCATCACCCTTTAATGAGAAAGGAAACAACTTAAGAATATAGTAATAGCGAATTTTTTCCTCATGAGCAAATAGGGTGGCTATATCATTTAATTTAGTAAGATGTGCCACAACGGTTTCAGTTTCATAACCATGGAAAGGATCAGATTCAACCAAAGTAATTAACTCGGGATCGACAGAGAATTCATAATCCTTATCAGTAACAATTATGGGAGAGGTAGCAAACTTAGGGTCTTATTTCATTCTCTCCCTCATAGATTTTTCTTTCATATCAGCAAGCAACTTTATAACTTCATGTCTATCATTACAAGCAAGGATGTCTCTAGCCGTCTCCCTATCAAAGCAATGTTCATCAGGTGTTTCAACTCTAGTAGGGGAGCTAGGCATAATAGGTGAATTATAATTCTCAAGAGTCTCAACATTTTCAATTTCTTTAGCTTTAGCAATTTGTTCAGTAAGAAATTCACCAAGTGGCACAACATTATCAAGCATAGTACCGGCATCATCATGAGTATCATTCATAGCAGAAGTGGTATCATCAATAACTAGTGACATATCAGAATTAATCGCATGTGGTGGTGTTGCAAGTATACTCAAAACAGAAGGTGAATCAAGTGCAGAGCTAGATGGCAGTTCCTTACCTCCCCTCGTCTTAGAGGGAACGATCTTGGTCTTAGCGTCTTTCAGATTCTTCATAGTGATCAACAGATATAAATCCCAAGTGACTTAGCAAATAAATTTATGCTCCCCGGCAACGGCACCAGAAAAAGGTCTTGATAACCCACAAGTATAGGGGATCGCAACAGTTTTCGAGGGTAGAGTATTCAACCCAAATTTATTGATTCGACACAAGGGGAGCCAAAGAATATTTGCATGTATTAGCAGTTGAGTTGTCAATTCAACCACACCTGGAAACTAAATATCTGCAGCAGAGTGATCAGTAGCACAGTAGTATGATAGTTTGATAGCAGTAGCAATAATAGTAACAGTAGCAGTAACGGTAGCAGCAGTAGTTTTGTAGCAATTGTGACAGTAGTAACTTAGCAAAGAACAATATGTGAAATACTCATAGGCATTGGATCGGAGATATTGTTGGACAACATTCATCATGTAACAGTCATAACCTAGCGCGACACAGAACTAGCTCCAATTCATCAATGTAATGTAGGCATGTATTCCGTATATAGTCATACGTGCTTGCGATAAGAACTTGCATGACAACTTTTGTCCTACCCTCCCGTGGCAGCGGGGTCCATAAGGAAACTAAGGGATATTAAGGCCTCCTTTTAATAGAGAACCGGAACAAAGTATTAACACATAGTAAATACATGAACTCCTCAAACTATGGCAATCACCGGAAAGAATCCCAATTATTGTCACCTTGAGGTATGCGGATCATAACACATAGCAGGTGCGTATAACTTGCAAGATCAGATCAAGAACACAAATATATTCATGAAAACATAAAGGGTTCAGATCTGGAATCATGACACTCGGGCCCTAGTGACAAGCATTAAGCATAGCAAAGTCATAGCAACATCAATCTCAGAACATAGTGGATACTAGGGATCAAGCCATAACAAAACTAACTCGATTACATGATAAATCTCATCCAACTCATCACCGTCCAGCAAGCCTACGAAGGAATTACTCACTCCCGGCGATGAGCATCATGAAATTGGTGATGAAGGATGGTTGATGATGACGATGCCGGAAGATCCCCCTCTCCGGAGCCCCAAACGGACTCCAGATCTGGCCTCCCGATGAAGAACAGGAGGTGGCGGCGGCTCCGTATCGTGAAACACAATAAAACTTCCTCTTCGATTTTTTTCTCTAGAATTGTGAATTTATAGCGTTGGAATTAGGTCAGACGGAGCCACGTGGGCCCCATGAGGTACCAGGGCGCGCCTGGGGGGGTGGCGCGCCCTGGTTCCTCATGGGCACTAGGTGGCGCCCCCCTCCAGTGGGTCTTGGTTCCAGTATTTTTTATTTATTCCATAAAAAATCTCCAAAAAGTTTCATCCAATCCCAAGAACTTTTATTTCTGCACAAAAAACAACACCATGGCAATTCTGCTGAAAACAGCGTCAGTCCAAGTTAGTTCCATTCAAATCATGCAAATTAGGGGCCAAAACAAGAACAAAAGTGTTTGGAAAAGTTGATACGATGGAGACGTATCAGCTGGTCACCTTGTACCTGGTTGCACGCGCACGGCACGGACAACAATCCGGGAACGATTCTTCTCCGGGCAGTTAACACCATCGTCTTTAACTTCTACCCAGTTGTGACATGGCGTTGGGCGAATACCAGAGGGTCGAATCGTAGGTGAGTTCAACTGGGATTAAATCCCCAGCTCCATAGGAGGAAGCAGGGAGGGTTTTCTTCCTATCACTCATCTGGGTATCATTGGGAGGAACCATAGAGTGACCGGGCCTTCATCAGATTAGCGCCTACCGTATTATTAGATTTTTCAAAAGCCCGAGAACAGCACCACGCAGTTATCTTTGAAACCCCGCTCCCTCTTCTCCTTGCAATAGTTTTCCATGGGTATTCCCAGTCGTTGAATGAACCTGGTTACCATCTAGGGAGGAAGTGTTGAAAGGAACCACTCAGGGGTTGGATACCAATTTGTAGGTTGTGGCACGCATTCGTGTAAACCAGAAGTAATCCAACGCCCTGCGGAACTTGATTGCAAACTGACAGTGGCTTTCTTTACAGGCTCTTCCATGAGTCACTTTGGGGCTACCGGAGTATGTCCAGACCCCGAAGCCTCTGGCAGAGCAAAGTATTCGACTATGGAGTCCCAGCCCCCGTTGCCGAATTTGACAACGAAAACTGGGATCGCAATGGAGCTTGCACTAACTGACGGCCATTTTGAAGTACTGGCACAACATTTTATACTCATGACTTTCCTTCTGACCGCTAACGATTGATGATTTCATCAGAGCCCATTAACAACAGACTCCCTCGATGAGTATCATTAACCAGCGCGGACCTTTCTCGGTGGGTCCCGTGATGGGATCCCATCGCGTACCACACACATATGCTTTCTCTGGGATCGCGTTACCATTACCCTTGAGCATCTATGTTACTCCCCAATTTTAGGGTGAATAAGCTTGCCCAACCGAATGATTATATCTGACTTCTTGGAAAGAGGGGCAGCGACTTACTGTGGTACCGAGAAAGCTAACATCCCTTGACCCACATCCCGAGGTTCAACAACATATTCAACCAAGCTGAGAAGTTATTCATTCCCGGAATCGCACTAAGGCAAACACCCCAGTAGTGAAGCTTTTAACATAATCAGTAAGGCTAAAAACATTGGATCCACGGGATCAGGGCAAGTGGGCATTATTTTAGCGATGCCTTTCCTTTCAAAGGTAACACGGCATGGAGTGTACCCATAGAGAGTTTCACAGAAAGCCTTCCCCCTGTATTTCCCATGTCGAGAAAGACGTTTCGGTATGGTGGGTAATGGGAACACGCTCTGCCGCTTCGTACTACCTCATCCTACACTTGATGCTCGCAGCGAAGAGGAGGTAAAAGAGGGCTTCCGAATATGGCAGGATGATGAAAAGAAACCATGCAAAATGGGAAGCCTTCTAGCAAACACTCCTTGATATACAATGTGCGACCTGTCAAGTTAAACTACAAGCAGAAAAAGTATCCAGTCGAAACGTGGGTGCTCATAATGATCACCTCATGTTTCCAACCATGGATTAAGGTGGTATTTTTAGGAGAACCGCAAATACAATCACCATACTAGTTCTTTTAAATTTGCATTTTAACAAGACGGTCACACCTTATATTTGAGAACGAGCGTTCTCGGCCCACATTTGCATGGAGGTATAGCTTAACACTGACATTACTCTCACGATAGAGGATACTTAGCTTATTGGACACTCCAAGTGCCTGATATGACACCGCAAGGGCATCTTTTGATGCTTGCTAGATTTAGGCGGCGACCAAATACAGGTTCACACTAACAGTGTGGGACCTGTCATCGGCCCGCCCAATCTTGATAACGAAGGAGTTCTTCTGCTCCATTGGCCTCCCCAACCATCCTGGCCCTGCGAGCATGGGATGCGGCACATGGCCATGCCGTGAGACAGCAAGCCGGCGTCCGCCAGCTCCCTATAGGTTGCTGGCTTCCTCCGCCCGGGCGCATTCGTAGGCAAGGGCGTAAAGCTCTGCCACGGTATGCACCCAACAAGCCGCCATCGCCTCACGGACCCGAGCACTGTAGACGTTGAGGTAGAATGCCGTGACGACGGACGCAGCTGGTAGTCCTTCAATCTTGTCCTCCACTTGCCGGAAACGCCGACTGTACTCCCAAAGTGGCGCGCCTGGTAGCTCCTAAAGGTGCTAAAGCGAGACATACGTGGGGTGAGCCACCTCAAGACCTTTTCCTCGGCGAGGGGCTGGGGCGGCAGCCGCTCGAGGGCACTACGGGTGATGCCCCACCTATCTTCCCTCGGGGGCGAACCGCACGGTCTGGGTTTTACCTGACGTGAAATCCTTCTCATTGCGAGGCGGGGTGATGACCCACAAGTATAGGGGATCAATCATAGTCCTTTAGATAAGTAAGAGTGTCGAACCCAACTAGGAGCAGAAGGAAATGATAAGCAGTTTCCAGCAAGGTAATCTCTGCAAGTGCTGAAAGTGGCGGTAACAGATAGTTTGATAGCAAGGTAATTCATAACAAGTAGCAAGTGGCAATAGTAACAAAGGTGCAACAAGCTGGCCCAATCCTTTTAATAGCAAAGGACAAGCCGGAAAGTTCTCTTATATCAAGCAAAGCATTCTTGAGGACACATGGGAATTCTCGTCTAGTCACGTTCATCATATTGAGTTGATTCGCGTTCATTACTTTGGTAATTTGATATGTGGGTGGACCGGTGCTAGGGTGCTGTTCTTACTTGAACAACCAACCCACTTATGATTACCCCCTCTCCCAAGCATCCACTAGTAGAAAACAGGGCATTAGTCCCGGTTCCTAAGGGCCTTTAGTCCCGGTTCTGCAACCGGGACTAAGCAATCGGGACTAAAGGCCCCCACTTTTAGTCCCGGTTGTGTTACGAACCGGGACTAAAGGAGCTCCACGTGGCCGCTGTGCGGCGCCCAGGCAGGAGGACCTTTAGTCCCGGTTGGTAACACCGACCGGGACTAAAAGGCAGCCACGCGTCAGCACCTGCCAAGAGCTGGGTTTTTTTTAAATGAGGGGTTTAGGGAGGGTTTAGGGGTTTCATATTGTGTTTCCCCCTTTTCTTTTTGTGTTTACCATTCAATTCTTTTACATTTAGGGTTTTCGTTTTTATTTTACGTTTTCCATTCAACTCGACGCTAGCTACTACATATAGCAATGAAGGGACCATTACACAAATCGTCATGAATATAGAGAGAAGTGACCTCTCTTTCTCCGTGCTTGGTCGAACAACAAGTTTTCGTATATCTATTCGACGCTACTACGTATAGTACACGTTCATGCATATATACAATGTAACATCTCTTACGATCCCTAATATCTAATTACCAACATTCACTACCAATTCTCGATGGTATACTCCGGTTTTAGATATGATCTCTTGAAGGAAGAATCCCGCCAATTCCTCTTGAATTGCTCGTATGCGAGCCTTTGGTACGAGTTCGTCCCGCTTCTGTTGGATCTAATTTAAAGAAGGGGGTCAATATATATATATATATATATATATATATATATATATATATATATATATATATGAATGAAACTCAACACAATTGATGGTAATAAAATAAATTTGTGAATATTGTTTACGTACTTCAAGTTTTTCCAAAAATCTGCCCGTCTCACAGGTCGTCTGGCGAATGAACTCTCAAACGTAGTATCCACATAAGTTATTCCCGGATCCCTGCCTCGAGCACTTTATGAGAATAGAGTTCAACCAAAATAATAATCAAGCATGATAGTGGTATTGAAACTAGAATCAAAGAGATGTGCGGACCTAGCTAGTACTACTTACACTGAGTTGTTCAAATCGCAGCTCCTCTCTCCATTCACCCCTAACCTGCTTGGTGAACTATTTCCAAACACTACCCGGCAAAGAAAATGAATAAAGGATTTATTAATTACTAGATATCTGGAAATGAACGATAGTTGCCGATATAGTGCGATAATGATTGAAATTACCTCTGGAGCATATCACGCAGGTCCGCCCACATCTTAGGGTCTTTACGTAGCGAGTCCATGACAAGTACTTTTCCTGCGTCAAACCGAATGACTAGCAGAATAAAGTGGAACCTACGCACGCATAGCTCATCAATTACACTTAACATCGAGTAAGTGAAACAGAATGATGTGTACAAGACAGTATAACACTCACTGGAAGTTGTAAGGAAATAGTATTTCCCTTTTGTTTTGTTGTTCAATTAACGCCCTTAGCAAGATCTTCTGTGTATCCTTGGCATTCCATTTTACCGTAGCTTCATGAATAGTATTTGGGTTAATGAACCCAATGTCATAGATTTGTCCTCTTTTGCATTCGAGGATCTTCTTTCTGCATAATATATATAGCGAGGATAATTATACATGCAATGAACGAGCTGAGCTAGAGACTTAATTACAGAAATGATACTTACAAACAATAGCACCTGACGATAGATTTGTCGATGGTGTCTTGATTGTATAACTGAAATAATTCTTCAAATTCAATGAAAATCTCCTCGTCTCCATTGAAGTAATGCTCGTCTTTAATTCCCGCAATGATATAGTTGCTCCCTTGCTTTGAGGCTTCCAACTACCAGTCATGCAATCTTCGCATCATCGTTGGTAGATGCGGGAGCTCCTCAGGTCTGACGAGAGGCTTCCCGTGCTCGAATTTAAAGGCTAACTCAGCCATTTCGAACTGTACCTCATCGCCTAAGTAATCACCAAGAGTGAAACCAGGATCAGCAGCCGCTACCCCCGGATCATTAGCGATATCGGTAAATACCTTGAGCGGGGGGCACGATTGGTTTTTCTGTTCGCCGAGCTGGGGAATTGTTTTCCCCCTTGCACTACTGCTACTTCCCGACCGCTGATGTGGATCTCTATATGACTTTACAATAGAGCGGTCATAGTTTGATAGCAGCGGAGGCGGCGGTGGTTTTGTAAGGTTTTCCAGCAAGCGCCTTGCTTTTACCGGATCTATTTTCTCCGTTGGATCTGGACGGGTCGGTGCGAGCTGGCGTTTCACGTCGGCAGCCACGATCTCCTTGGTTTCCTCCTCAGTCATGTCGTATGGTAACTTGGCAGGAGCCTTCTTGACGCTACCTGCTCTGGATTTCTTCGCTGTTGTACTACTAGCCGCCGGAGCGGCGGCGGATCTCTTCCGCCGGTTCTGAGGCGGCGGAGGAGGTGGAGTCAGCTGACGCGGTGGATTCTACTGAGGGGCCTCCTTCGGCAGAGTCCGCTGATGCGGCGGAGACAGCTGAGGTGACGGAGTGAGCTGACGCGGCGGAGACGACTGAGGCAGCGGAGACGGCTAAGGCAGCGGAGATAGAGCTGGACTGTGAGGAGTCTGCTGAGGGGCCTTCTCCGGCTGAGTCTGCTGACGCGGCGTCCAGTATGGAAGCACGATGTGTTCCTTTCTCCATAGAATGGTAGTCCTTATGGCATCTCCCAGATGAGTCTCCCCTTCACCTATAGGGTACTCAAGCTTCAGCTGCTCAAATCCGTTGGTAACTTCATCCACCCCGACAACAGCATAGCCATCCGGAATCGGAGAGCAATGGTAAGTTCCATCAGGTACATGAGGTAAGGCATAGCCGACCGCCACCTTCAAGGTTATGTTCATGCATTTCGCATGTAGATCACAATGTTCCCTCTCCGTGATATCATCCATGGGGTAGCGATCAGGAGCCGTGATATCATCTATGGGTGGCCGAACGAGCAAAGAGGAAGCCACACTGCTTTTCCGCTGAGATGGTGGGGTAGCTCCGTGGGAAGTATCGAATGAAGGATCTTCGTGCCGCTGAGATGATGGGCCGGTAGCTTGCTGGCTGGTAAGTGTCTCTATTTGCTTCTGCTGCAACACTACTATTTCTTCTACCTTCTGCAGCCGGTCTGCATCCTGTTTCTTCTTTCTCCCTCGGCTTCTGTAAGTGGCACTGCTGTCGGGAAACCCAACCTTCCACGGAACGGAGCCTGATGTGCCTCGTGTTCGTCCAGGGTGTTCAGGATTCCCGAGGGCGCGTGTCAGCTCGTCCTTCTCTCTGTCGGGATGGAACTTCCCCTCCTGCACGTCCTTCATTGCAGCTTGAATGGCTTTGACGGGTGTTGCAAGTTGAGCTTTCGTATAAACACACTTCCCTATTTCTGGGTTCAAAGTTCCCCCATGCCCGAAGAACCAAGTCCTTGCCCGTTCGGTCCAGTCCAATGTCTCTGGATGGATCCCTTTATCAAGCAGGTCGTTCTCAACTTTCTCCCACTTAGGCCGGGCAGCCTTGTAGCCACCTGACCCCGTAACATGGTGATATTCCTTCTTTGCAGCATTTTGCTTATTTATATTTGACCTTTTCTTACCTGCCTCCGATGTCTTGTACTCCACAAATGCGGGCCAGTGATCTTTTAACTTCTCATCTACTCCGGTGAATGTTGGAGTCTTCCCTTTCAGGACATACTTTTTGTGCAATCTTTTCTTCCAGTTGTTCAATTGTTGGGCCATCTTCTTAAGAGCTCACACCTTGACTTTTTGCTCCACCTCTGGCGGTAGGGTGAAATTTGTCATGAGCGTATTCCAAAGCTCATCTTTAGATCTATCGTCGACATAAGAAACTCCATCCACCTTTGGCTTATTCCATTCTTGAATGCTGATCGGGATGCTGTCCCTATCAACAACTCCGCACTGACTTATAAATCGGTCTGCGGTCCGCTTGGGAGCAGTTGGTTTGCCATCTGCAGTGAGTTCTTCGATCGTGAACCTTTCATTCTCGCCCAACCTTTTCTTTGGGCTTCGTCTCTTTATAGAAGTTTGGCTCGATCCAGAGGGCTAAAAGAAGAAAGAAGCCTTAATATATGTACATACAAATCAATTAATGCATCTAGTCAGCAGAGGCTTAATTAATATACCTCGCCGGAATTTGCAACAGTTAAAGCTCCAACACCGCCGGAGCCTTCATCTTCTCCCTCTATTTGATCACCGGAGTTGTCATCTTCTCTTCCCTCACCATCGGAGTCGTCGTTGAGAAACTGTGAGGTGATATCATCATCTCCGTCGCGGATTATTTCCCCCAACATCTCTTCTTGTTCTAAGTCTCTGTCGTGTTCCATAGTTTCTGCAAAGACTTGCAAGTTATTTCAATGCTATAAACAAATTATTAAAAGAAATTCACATTTCCATGTCTATTTGCATCTCGATTAAAAAAATCACATTATTAAAACAAATTCACATAATATCACTAATACATCTCGAATAATCTAGTTAATGCAATAATATTATCATATAATATCACTAATACATCTCGAATAATCCAGTTAATGCAACAATAATATCACATAATATCACTAAACATCTTGCCCAATCAAACTGGACATCAACTCCCGGTTCCTGAGCCGCGGGCGGTGAACACCCAAAGAGAAGGAACCATCACAGGATCATAGCTCGGGTGAGATCCCTGAAGAAACTGCCAGGTATTGGAGAAGCTGTCGTCCAACACAACCATGTAGCGACGGACGTGCTCGTCCTCCTCCCTGACACGGCGACGTACCACCCTCTCGGGTCGACGACGAGACCCCGATTCCTCACCAAGCTGCGCACCCCAGAAGGTAGCACCTCCCAGTGCCAGCCCGACGGAGCCCAATCCCGGACATGTGGTGCCTCTCAAACTGGTTGTCGCCGCCGAGTCGACGACGAGGATGCGGGCCGGGCATCGTCGCCGAGAACAAATTCCTATGAAAACAAATCAGGTCTATTTCTCGTTCATTGTGAGACGTTGCTCCGGCTCGCCTTTATTTCATTGTTTGCATCAGATTTCTTTAATTCTTCTTTTTTTTTCTCACCACATGTCTATATTTTTTATACACCTATCAAATACACGATTCACATTTTTTATAATATATGTTTTAATACCAATTTTTATTCATACACATTGTACATTTTTGTATACATCTAAAACATTTTATACACATCTAAGTGATTAACTTTTTTCAAATAAATATCATTGAATTTTTTCTAGTGACAAAAAAAACAAGAGGAGGTGAAGGGGGATTCGTAGCTCACCCTCGGCTATAGAGGAAGTAGTTGATCAGCGGAGGGAAGATCGGGGACCAACAGCTCCGACGTCGATAAACACTCCTCGGAGATGCAACACCACAAATCTGTCAATTGCACCGATTTAAAAATTTAGACCATCACATATCATATAGCTTTTAACATCTCAAATTGCAAAATAAGCTTCATCAATTATTTACTACATATTCGCATGAGAAAAATACCTCCAAAAATATCTTCTCAAATTACAAAATGGCAAATAATGTATCTTATGAATCAACATGACCTAACACTAACTTGATCAACATCCATCCATCCATCCATCATTAACTTGACCAACATCCATTCATCAATATTTTACAAAATAAGTTTCAAAAAAATTTGACCAAACATTCCATCCATCCATCCATCTATGAATCTAACAACATCCATGCATCCATCTAACACAAATTCATCCATGCATCCATCCAGCTAACAAACAGTAGTTAACAGTAGCAAGAAACTGAAAAAAAACATGAAAAAAATGAAGAATGCTCACCGGCCGGGGGTCGGAAGAGGGGCGTCATGGGCGCGGGTGCAGCGGGTCACTCCGGGGAGATGCGACACCACAAAGTCTACAAATTCCACCGAGTAAAAAAAAATTAGATCATCACATCACATACAACATTGACACATTATCCATACTTCAAATCCTAAATTTTCTCAAGTGTTAATTTCTTTTGCATTTTTGTTACATTATCATCATACCTTCACATTGTAATCCATAGCAAGAGCAAGAGCAAGATCAAGATCATCATCATACCGTCACATTATCCATACAATACCTAAATTCTAAATCCATAGCAATACATGGTGCATCCATCTAATTACGTAACTATCATCATACATTTGCATTTCTTGCATTCTTGTTAATATTTTTTTGCATTTTTTAAAATGAAACAATATGCATCAATCCATTCTGCATCCATCCATCTAACCATCCATCTAATTACATAACTATCCACAATAACAAAATTAAAAAAAAGAAAACCTATTGCTACAGAAAGATGGATAGGGGAGGGGATGTGCTCACCGTGGGGGAAGGCAGGCGCGGGGGAGGGCAGGCTCGGGGAGGAGGGCGATCGAGGAAGTCCGGCGAGCGGGGGCGGCGACGACGAGGACGGGCTCGGGGGCGGCGACGAGGAGCGGACGGGCTCAGGGGCAGCGACGAGGAGCGGGCTCGGGGGCGGCGATGCTCGGGGAGGAGGTCCGGCGACGGTCAGCGGGCTCGGGGATGGCTCGGAGGCGACCACGATCTCTGGCAGCCTGGCGGCGTCGTGGTGTGGTTCGGCGTCGGGGGTTGGAGTGTCAAGAGGAAGGAGGGGTTCGGCGTCGGGGGTTAAATACCCACAACTTTAGTCCCGGTTGGTGCCCCCAACCGGGACTAAAGGCCTACCTTTAGTCCCGGTCCGAGCCACCAACCGGGACTAAAGCTAAATTTCAGCAGCCCAAAGGGTGCGAAACCCAGGCCTTTAGTCCCGGTTGGTGGCTCGGACCGGGACTAAAGGTAGGCCTTTAGTCCCGGTTGGGGGCACCAACCGGGACTAAATCTGTTTTTTCCTATTTTTGGTTTTAGACCTTTTTAGGATATTTTAGTTTTAGTTTTCTTTTAAAAAGATTCAAAAACAGTAGCATACATGCCTAGTTTTGATTTAATTCTTTTTGCATAAATTTTATATAATTTTAAGTTAATATTATTTTGATCATAACTAGAGTTTTATAAAAGCTTTTTAGTTGATTCTTTTTGCTATTGAAGAATATTATTGTTTTGTTTTAGTTGATCATAACTAGAATTTTATATAACTTTATTTGATGATATAGATTTTCATCAGATAGTGACAAATAGATCTATCAAGTTATTTTTCATAGGTACCATTGCCGTAACATTTCGCATTGAAGGGCCAGCATCAGGTTTGTCAATATGTTTTTGAAAATATGACACAAGGCGATCAATGCTGTCAAAATCTTTCTTTCGGAATCTAAAGCCCTTTGCGTATAACCCAACATACTCACCAGAAAGCAACCAGAAAACTCCTCATCTGGACCTCCAACTTTATGTCATACAACATTTCTCTCTTATCATCTTCGATGCTTCTGCTGTATTCATCTATGTCAAGACGTTTAAGCCATGTCTATATTAACAATGTTATTTTATATGGAGCCACCAACCGGGACTAACCGCGTATGATCAACCTTGCAAAACTCTGGACTGAAATCACAACAACTGGTGAGGGTGTGTATGGCCTATGCCTATCAACCTCAAGCGACTTATCTGGAATGCTCAGAAGACATTCATATTTTGTTTGGACATAATTGCATTGATTAACTCCTCTGTATAATTACAATACTAAAATGATAGGAATAATTGAAATTTCATAACTTAATAAATAATTATTCTAAAATCATGTTTCAAATGCCAAAATGCCCTAGCTAGTTCTTATAAAGATTCCCTCCGGTTTGTACGAAGTGGCACTTTCCAGCTAAAACTTTTTCTTCGTGTGTGTCCCTTGCTTATTGCGCCGTAACCATGGATAATCTTCATCATTTAACAGGATGCTTGGGTCAGTCTTCACTGTGAAGGGAGGAATTTCATGAAACTTTTCATAATCTTCTGACATATCTGTCTTGTCCTCCACTCCCACGATGTTTCTTTTCCCTGAAAGAACTATGTGGCGCTTTGGCTCATCGTATGATGTATTCGCTTCCTTATCTTTTCTTTTTCTCGGTTTGGTAGACATGTCCTTCGCATAGAAAACTTGCGCCACATCATTGGCTAGGACGAATGGTTCATTTGTGTACCCAAGATTGTTGAGATCCACTGTTGTCATTCCGTACTGCGGGTCTACCTGTACCCCGCCTCCTGTCAGATTGACCCATTTGCACCGAAACAAAGGGACCTTAAAATCACGTCCATAGTCAAGTTCCCATATCTCTTCTATGTAACCATAATATGTGTCCTTTCCCCTATTGGTGTTTGCTGCATCAAAGCGGACACCACTATTTTGGTTGGTGCTCTTTTTATCTTGGGCGATCATGTAAAATGTATTCCCATTTATCTCGTACCCTTGAAAAGTCAATACAGTCGAAGATGGTGTCCTAGCCAACAAGTACAGCTCATCTCCAACAGTGTTGTTACTCATGAGATGTGTTTGCAACCAACCGCAGAAAGTCGACATGTGTGCAGAATTTTGTAGAACTGTGTAGCGTGCTTGCGACCAAGAATGCCCGTCCCTACATATTATTGCTTTCGGTGCTAGCGTGCCTTTTCCACTCAGTCTCCCCTCATGCCGCGATTGAGGAACACCAATCAGCTTAAGGTCAGGAATAAAGTCAACACAAAACTCAATAACCTCCTTTGTTTCATGGCCCTTGGAGATGCTTCCTTCTGGCCTGGCACGGTTATGAACATATTTCTTTAAGACTCCCATGAACCTCTCAAAGGGGAACATATTGTGTAGAAATACAGGACCCAGAATGGCAATCTCGTCGACTAGGTGAAGTAGGACGTGCGTCATAATATTGAAGAAGGATGGTGGGAACACCAACTCGAAACTGACAAGACATTAGACCAAATCATTCTGTAACCTTGGTAGGATTTCTGGATCGATTACCTTCTGAGAAATTGCATTGACGAATGCACATAGCTTCACAATGGCTAATCGAACATTTTCTGGTAGAAGCCCCCTCAATGCAGCCGGAAGCAATTGCGTCATAATCACGTGGCAGTCATGAGACTTTAGGTTCTGGAATTTTTTCTCTGCCATATTTATTATTCCCTTTATATTCAACGAGAAGCCAGACGGGACCTTGATACTGAGCATGCATTCAAAAAATATTTCCTTCTCTGCTTTGGTAAGAGCGTAGCTGGCATGACCTTGATACTGGTTCGGCGGCATGCCATCTTTTTCGTTCATACGTTGCTGGTCCTCCCGTGCCTCCGGTGTATCTTTTGTCTTCCCATACATGTCCAAAAAGCCTAGAAGGTTCACGCAAAGATTCTTCGGCACGTGCATCACGACGATTGCAGAGCGGACCTCTTGGACTTTCCAATAGGGTAGCTCCCAAAATATAGATTTCTTCTTCCACATGGGTGCGTGTCCGTCAGCGTCATTCGGAACAGATTGTCCGCCAGGACCCTTTCCAAAGATTGCTTTTAAATCCTTGACCATATCAAATATATCATCACCAGTACGGGGGACAGGCTTCTTCCGGTTATCTGCCTCACCTTTGAAATGCTTGCCTTTCTTTCTTACGGCATGCTTGGTCGGAAGAAATCGATGATGTCCCAGGTACACATTCTTCTTACATTTGTCCAAATATATACTTTCAGTCTCATCTAAACAGTGAGTGCATGCATTGTATCCCTTGTTTGCCTGTACTAAAAGGTTACTAAGAGCAGGCCAATCATTGATGGTTACAAACAGCAACGCTCGTAGGTCAAATTCCTGCTGCTTGTGCTCATCCCACACACGTACACCTTTGATATCCCACAGCTGTAAAAGTTCTTCAACTAATGACCTTAGGTACACATCAATGTCGTTGCCGGGTTGCTTAGGGCCTTGGATGAGCACTGGCATCATAATGAACTTCCGCTTCATGCACAACCAAGGAGGAAGGTTATAGATGCATAGAGTCACAGGCTAGGTGCTGTGATTGCTGCTCTGCTCCCCAAAAGGATTAATGCCATCTGCACTTATACCAAACCATAAGTTTCTTGCGTCATCTGCAAACTCCGACCACTTTCTCTCGATTTTTCTCCACTGCGACCCATCAGCGGGTACTCTCAACATCCCGTCTTTCTTACGGTCTTCTTTGTGCCATCGCAACAACTTGGCATGCTCTTTGTTTCTGAACAGACGTTTCAACCGTGGTATTATAGGAGCATACCACATCACCTTAGCAGGAACCCACTTCCTGGGGTGCACGCCCTCAACATCACCAGGGTCATGTCGTCTGATCTTATACTGCAATGCACCGCATACCGGGCATGCATTCAAATTCTCGTACTCCTCACCGTGATAGAGGATGAAGTCATTAGGGCATGCATGTATCTTCTGCACCTCTAATCCTAGAGGGCAGAGAACCTTCTTTGCTTCGTACGTACTGTGAGGCATTTCGTTATCCTTTGGAAGCTTCTTCTTATTATTTTCAGTAACTTCTCAAATCCCTTGTCAGATAAACCATTCTCTACCTTCCATTGCAGCAATTCCAGTGTGGTACCGAGCTTTGTGTTGCCATCTTCGCAATTTGGGTACAACCATTTTTTGTGATCCTCTAACATGCAATCGAACTTCAACTTCTCCCTTTCACTTTCGCATTCTCTCTATGCATCAACACTGACCCGGCGAAGATCATCAGCGGGCACATCTGGTGCCTCTTGATCTTCAGCTTCCCCCATTGCAGTATCACCGTATTCAGGGAACATAGGATAGTTGTCATCATCCTCTTCTTCTTCATTGTCTTCCATCATTACCCCTCTTTCTCCGTGCTTGGTCCAACAATTATAGTGGGGCATGAAACCGGACTTAAGCTGGTGGTAGTGCAGGGTTTTCGAGGAAGAGTAATCCTTCGTATTCTCACAGACAACACATGGACAATACATAAAACCATTCTGACTGTTTGCCTCAGCCACATCGATAAAATTATGCAGGTCCGTAATGTACTCGGAAGTGCGTCGGTCACCGTACATCCATTGCCGGTTCATCTGCATTATATAATTAAGTATATCAAAAA
The DNA here is from genome assembly GCA_039707655.1 of Elymus sibiricus. Lineage (NCBI taxonomy): Eukaryota > Viridiplantae > Streptophyta > Magnoliopsida > Poales > Poaceae > Elymus > Elymus sibiricus. Next base: position 3,189,320 of record CM077674.1, on the reverse strand, counting down.
CCATTACAGAACATCATGAATAGAGAAATGACCAAATTAATACAAGTTAATCATCACATTAAAACCAAAGTACAGTAGTGATCAAATGTTATTACTGCAAAAATAAATACATAAAGTTCATACATAGTTCTCGTAAAACAACATACAACTATCTAGAGCATCTAATTAAAACACATTGAACCTAACATACAACTATGTAATACATTTAAATGCAACAACAAATGCGATCAAAATCGCAACTAAGGTAACAATTGATCCAACAGCATAATGATACCAAGCCTCTTTATCAATGGCATATTTTCTAATCTTTCTAATCTTCAAGCGCATTGCATCCATCTGCATCTTGTGTAGATCGACGACATCGGCAACATGCAACTCCAATTTCATCTTCTCTTCTTCAATTCTTTTCAATTTTTCTTTCAAATAATTGTTTTCTTTTTCAACTAAATTTAACCTCTCGACAAGAGGGTCGGTTGGAATTTCCGGTTCACATACCTCCTAGATAAAAACATCTATGTCAAGTTGGTCGGCATAATTGTCATAAACACTAAATGAAACAAATAGTTATAAAAGATAATATACCACATCCGAATCATAGACCGGACGAGAACCGACAGGGGCGGATATCAAAACCATGGCACTATATAATAACAAACAATAATACAAGTAAGAAAATTATACAAGTAGCTATCTAAATCATATAAGTAAGAATTTTTTATTTTTTAAAAAAGATAAGAACAAGAGGCTCACCATGGTGGTGCCGGTGACGAGATCGGTCCGGGCGATCGACGGTGGTGAGGACGGGGACGGGGACGGGACGGCACCCTACACATGTGCAAACTAAGAAGTTAACTTGAGCTCAAATTGTGCATCTAAATCAAATAAACTCCCACATACACTCCTCCACTAAAACCCACAAACCACTCTACTTCTAGAGCGTATGAAATGAGCTAAACTAGCAGTGAGAGATGAAAGGATGAAGTTGCTAACCTTTTAGAACACTTGGATAGTTGGTGCACCGCCAAATCTAGACAAATCTTGGGGAAAATGGAGCTTGGAGGTCGAGCTTGGAGGAAGAACAGAGGAGAAAGCTTAAGTGTGGCTCGGGCATTTCATCGAACACCTCATGTGCATAAGAAGTGAGAACAGAGTAGCACACACACCACCCACCTTCTACGGCCAAAAAACAGAGGAGAGGGCGGGCAGGGGCGAGGATATATATAGGCATCTTTTTAGCCTCGGTTGGTGTCTAGAACCGGGACTGAAGACTAACCTTTAGTCCCGGTTGGATACACCAACCGGGACTAAAGGGAGTGAGGCCCTTTAGTCCCGGTTGGTGTCTGGAACCGGGACTAAAGGTCCCAGTCGAACCGGGACTGATGCCTGCCGAGGCCCGGCCGGCGTCCTAGCCGCTCGAACCCGGACTGATGCTCACATTAGTCCCGGTTCGTAACATGACCGGGACTATTGCTCTGACCTGGCCAGAACCAAAGCCCTATTTTCTATTAGTGATCCGCAACTACGAAAGAAGAATTAAGATAAATCTAACCATAGCATGAAACATATGGATGCAAAACCGCCCCTTACGGAATAACTCATAAACTAGGGTTTAAGCTTCTGTCACTCTTGCAACCCATCATCTATTTATTACTCCCCAATGCCTTCCCCTAGGCCCATACATGGTGAAATGTCATGTAGTCGACGTTCACAAGACACCAATAGAGGAAGAACAACATACACATCATCAAAATATTGAACGAATACCAACTTCACATGATTACTTATAACAAGACTTCTCCCATGTCCTCAAGAACAAAAGTAACTACTCACAAATCATATTCATGTTCAAGATCAGAGGAGTATAATTTATCATTAAGGATCTGAAAATATAATCTTCCACCAAATAAACCAACAAGCATCAACTACAAGATGTAATCAACACTTCTAGGAACCCACAGGTACCAATCTGAGGTTTTGACACAAAGATTGGATACGAGAGATTAACTAGGGTTTTAGATGAGATGGTGCTGGTGAAGATGTTGATGAATATTGGTCCTCCCACGATGGAAGGATCGTTGGTGATGTCGATGGCTTCGATTTCCCCCTCCCAGAGGGAAGTATCCCAGGCGGAATCGCTCCGCCGGACAGCAAAAGTGCTCCTGCCCAGGTTCTGCCTCGAGACGGCGGTGCTTCTTCCTGAAAGTATTCCTCTGATTTTTTCTAGGGAAAATGGCACCATATAGGAGAAGGAGGGCCACGGTGGCCAGCTCGTGGGCCCACAAGCTCACATGGCGCGCCCCAGGGGGGCGCCACCTGAGCTTGTGGCTCACTGGTGGGTCCCCTGCAGGTAATTCTTCTTCCAGTATTTTTTTATTTATTCCCCAAAAAAATTCCGTAAAATTTCAAGTCATTTGGAGTTGTGGAGAATAGCTATCTCTGATATGCTTCTTTTAGGTCCAGAATTACAGCTGCCGGCATTCTCCCTCTTCATATAAATCTAGCATAATAAGAGAGAAAAGGCATAAGAATTGCATCATAGATATAAATAATGATCAAAAACACTATAAATAACAGTAGGAAAACATCATGCAAAATGGACGTATCAACTCCCCCAACCTTAGACCTCGCTTGTCCTCAAGCGAACACCGAACTCGATAATCATGACCTCATGTTTATAGAGAGAGGAGTCGATAAAACAAAATACGGACATAGTAGCATCATGATCATTATTATAGCAGCAACAATTCATCATAATACTTCTCATGATCAAGCAATAATTCATCCACAATACTGAAGTATAAATAATAAACTTTCTTGAAAACTAACAAACTATGCTTTTAGTCATCAAGGCAATTACAATTCATCATATTTAGGGAAGAGTCTATGTAAGAGCTTTTATTTAGCAAATTCCACATACTCAAACATCATATAGTCTTCCATGATTGCTGACACTCAAAGCATATTTTTAGAACAAACGTTTCAATCAGACACATAGGAAGATGGGGGTTTATTTCTTCACCTCCCAACTTATTTATCTCAGGGATAATGTCAACAATAATAACTCATGATTACCTGTATCCAACTGGATATATTTGTCTAGATCTTTCCCTACCACATGATGCTTGCCAAGTGGAGAATTATTAAGAATGGAATAAGGATATTTACTTTTGACTCTTGCATAATAAAAGATGACAAGTAAAAGGTAGGCCCTTCGCAGAAGGAAGCAGAGGTTGTCATGCACCTTTTTCGTTTGGATGTGTGAGCTCTTAATGCAAAGGAACGTCACTTTATATTGCCCCTTGTGATAGCAACCTTTATTATGCAGTGTGTCGCTTTTATTTCTTTATCATCACAAGATCGTACAAAGCTTATTTTCCCTTACAATAAAAGATCATACATATTTAGGAGCAATTTTTATTGCTTCGCACAGATGACAACTTACTTGAAGGATCTTATTCAATCCATGGGTAGATATGGTGGACTCTCATGACAAGAAACTAGGTTTAAGGGTTTTGGATGCACAAGTAGTATCTCTACTTAGTACGAAATTTTGGCTAGCATAAGATTATAAGAAAGCACCACATGTTAGAGGATCCATGACAATATAACTTCTATGTGAATATAAGCAAACATAATCCATTACGTTGTCTTCCTTGTCCAACATCAACTATTTGATCAAGTTTAAAAATATTTAATGGGGGCTCACAATCATAAAAGATGTCCAAGATGGTATATTTACATGTGAAACTTCTCTTCCCTTACTATTCTTTTCATGAATTGCATCAATGACCGATGCTATGTTTGTTAATCTCCAATAAAGTTTACCAATTATACTTCTTATATGTGAATTTATCAGTCCCCATGGGATTAGTTTATGATTTTTTTTATACTATGATTGATGCAAGAAAGTAAAAAAGCAAAACTCACACTACTCTTTATTATATAACTCACACACGATTGCATAGATAGATAGATCACAAAGCTAATACTCGAATGCTACTTCATACTAAAAACTTTTATTCTTCTAAATCACGAAATAACTAAGGATCGAACTATGATAGATAATCATAGTAAAGGTAATGGTGATATGATACCGGGGCACCTCCACCAAGCTTGGAACAAGCCAAGGGTGGTGCCCATACCCATGTACTCAAGTCTCCTTCTTCGGTGATGGTGACGATGAAGTAGTGGGCTTGTCCTTTAACCGCAGGAATTGCAGATTCTCAATGATCTTGCGAAGAGCACGATTCTGTTCCTCCAACACAATAACTTCATGAGTGAGGGCCGTGTTCTGAGCGCAAATTGCTTCAACAGCTTTTAGTACAGTAATTTCAGATAATGGAAGTTTAGAATAAAGGGTCTGGAATATATCTCCCTCTTTCACATCCTTGACTTTGGCTGTAGGGTTGGCCCCATCTCCTTCTCTGGTCTTGTCGTGCGCTTCCTCAACGATTTCCTCATGCTCGGTAACCTCCTCATCTTCCCCCGATGACCACTCATAATAAACTTCACAGAAAGGGTGTTTACCCGGGACTGGTTGGACAATGCGGTGCTTGGTGCGAAGTTGTGTAGGAGCCATGGAGAACTTGGGAGTCAGAAATCCTGACAGAAAAATAGCCTGAAGCAAGAACAGGGGAGAAACTTGCGATACGGTGGTTAAAACAGCGAAACGTATATAATGAATTTTTCCCTTGCAGGACAAGTCTTCAGGCAGAATACAGAGTCCAGAAGGTTCACGAGGGCCCCACAAGCTCTCCCGGCGCGCCCCACGGGGGCTGCCACCTGACCTTGTGGCCCCCTCGTGCACTTTCCTCATGCACTTTATGTATATTCAAGTCATTTGGAGTTCTGGAGAATAGCTATCTTTGATATGCTTCTTCTAGGTCCAGAATTCCAGTTGTCGGCATTCTCCCTCTTCATATAAATCTTGCATAATAAGAGAGAAAAGGCATAAGAATTGCGTCATAGATATAAATAGTGATCAAAAACACTATAAATAACAGTAGGAAAACATGATGCAAAATGTACGTATCAACTCCCCCAAGCTTTAACCTCGCTTGTCCACAAGCGAACACCGAACTCGATAATCATGACCTCATGTTTATAGAGAGAGGAGTCGATAAAACAAAATACGGACATAGTAGCATCATGATCATTATTATAGCAGCAACAATTCATCATAAAACTTCTCATGATCAAGTAATAATTCATCCACAATACTGAAGTATAAATAATAAACTTTCTTGAAAACTAACAAACTATGCTTTCAGTCATCAAGGCAATTACAATTCATCATATTTAGGGAAGAGTCTATGTAAGAGCTTTTATTTAGCAAATTCCACATACTCAACCATCATATAGTCTTCCATGACTGCTGACACTCAAAGCATATTTTTAGAACAAACATTTCAATCAGATGTTGGAAATATGCCCTAGAGGCAATAATAAATTGGTTATTATTATATTTCCTTGTTCATGATAATCGTTTATTATCCATGCTATAATTGTATTGATTGGAAACTCAAATACATGTGTGGGTACATAGACAACACTGTGTCCCTAGTAAGCCTCTAGTTGACTAGCTCGTTGATCAAAAGATGGTGAAGGTTTCCTAGCCATGGACATGAGATGTCATTTGATAACGGGAACACATCATTAGGAGAATGATGTGATGGACAAGACCCAAACTGTAAACGTAGCATATGATCGTGTCAGTTTATTGCTATTGTTTTCTGCATGTCAAGTATCTGTTCCTTTGACCATGAGATCATGCAACTCACTGACACCGGAGGAATACCTTGTGTGTATCAAACGTCGCAACGTAACTGGGTGACTATAAAGGTGCTCTACAGGTATCTCCGAGGGTGTCTGTTCGGTTGGCATGGATCAAGACTGGGATTTGTTACTCCGTGTGACGGAGAGGTATCTCAGGGCCCACTCGGTAATACAACATCACAATGAGCCTTGCAAGCAATGTGACTAAAGTGTTAGCCACGAGATCTTGTATTACGGAACGAGTAAAGAGACTTGCCGGTAACGAGATTGAACTAGGTATAGAGATACCGACGATCGAATCTCGGGCAAGTAACATACCGAAGAACAAAGGGAACAGCATACGGGATTAACTGAATCCTTGACATAGAGGTTCGACCGATAAAGATCTTCGTAGAATATGTAGGAGCCAATATGGGCATCCAGGTCCCGCTATTGGTTATTGACCGTAGAGGTGTCTCGGTCATGTCTACATAGTTCTCGAACCCGCAGGGTCTACACACTTAACGTTTGGTGACGATATAAGTATAGTTGAGTTGTTATGTTGGTGACCGAAAGTTGTTCGGAGTCCCGGATGAGATCCCGGACATGACGAGGAGCTCTGGAATAGTCCGGAGGTAAAGATTGATATATGGGATAATAGTGTTTGGTCTCCGGAAGGGTTCCGGAATTCACCGGAAGGGGTTCCGGATGTTTCCCGAAATGTTCGGGTACGAGAACACTTTATTTGGGCCAAGGGGTAAAGCCCACGAGGCTTTAGGAAGGTGCAAAAGGAAGTTTTGCGGAGGCCAGGGGCCAGACGCCAGGGACCCTGGCGTCTGGGGCCAGACGCCGAGGACCCTGGCGTCTGGTCCTGGAGTCCGAGCAGGACTCTTGCCTTGCGGGCCAAACCGACTTTGAGGAGGCTCTTTCTCCAAGTTTCGACCCCAGGGCTCAACATATAAATAGAGGGGCAGGGCTAGCACCCGGAACACATCAAGATTTCCCCAAGCCGTGTGCGGCAACCCTAACCCTCTAGTTCCTCCGTCATAATCTCCGTAGCGCTTGGCGAAGCCCTGCAGAGATTGTTCCTCACCACCATCACCACGCCGTCGTGCTGCCGGAACTCATCTACTACTTCACCATCGCTCGCTGGATCGAGGAGGTGAAGGCGTCATCAAGCTGTACGTGTGTTGAACGCGGAGGTGCCGTTCGTTCGGCACTAGTTCGTGATCGGTTCGAGGGACGACTTGCGATTTGGATCGCGGAGACGTTCGACTACATCAACCGCGTTTCTTAACGCTTCCGCTTAGCGATCTACAAGGGTATGTAGATTCACTCTCCCGCTCGTAGATGCTCATCACCATGGATAGATCTTGTGTGTGCGTAGGAAAATTTTTGTTTCCCATGCAACGTTCCCCAACATCAGACACATAGGAAGATGGGGGTTTATTTCTTCACCTCCCAACTTATTTATCTCAGGGATAATGTTAACAATAATAACTCATGATTACCTATATCCAACTGGATATATGTGTCTAGATCTTTCCCTACCACATGATGCTTGCCAAGTGGAGAATTATTAAGAATGGAATAAGGATATTTACTTTTGACTCTTGCATAATAAAAGATGACATGTAAAAGGTAGGCCCTTCGCAGAGGGAAGCAGAGGTTGTCATGCACCTTTTTCGTTTGGATGTGTGAGCTCTTAATACAAAGGAACGTCACTTGATATTGCCCCTTGTGATAGCATCCTTTATTATGCAGTCTGTCGCTTTTATTTCTTTACCATCACAAGATCGTACAAAGCTTATTTTCCCTTACAAAAAAGATCATACATATTTAGGAGCAATTTTTATTGCTTTGCACAGATGACAACTTACTTGAAGCATCTTATTCAATCGATGGGTAGATATGATGGACTCCCATGACAAGAAACTAGGTTTAAAGGTTTTTGGCTGCACAAGTAGTATCCCTACTTAGTACGAAATTTTGGCTGGAAAAAGATTATAAGAAAGCACCACATGTTAGAGGATCCATGACAATATAACTTCTATGTGAATATAAGCAAACATAATCCATTACGTTGTCTTCCTTGTCCAACATCAACTATTTGATCAAGTTTAAAAATATTTAATGGGGGCTCACAATCATAAAAGTTGTCCAAGATGGTATATTTACGTGTGAAACTTCTCTTCCCTTACTATTCTTTTCATAAATTGCGTCAATGACCAATGCTATGTTTGTTAATCTCCAATAAATTTTACCAATTATACTTCTTATATGTGAAGTTATCACTCCCCATGGGATGAGTTTATGATTTTTTTTATACTATGATTGATGCAAGAAACTAAAAAGCAAAACTCACACAACTCTTTATTATATAACTCTCACACACAATTGCATAGATAGATAGATCACAAAGCTAATACTCGAATACTACTTCATACTAAAAACTTTTATTCTTCTAAATCACGGAATAAATAAGGATCAAACTATGATAGATAATGATAGTAAAGGTAATGGTGATACGATACCGGGGCACCTCCCCCAAGCTTGGAACAAGACAAGGGTGGAGCCCATACCCATGTACTCAAGTCTCCTTCTTCGGTGATGGTGACGAAGAAGTAGTGGGCTTGTCCTTTAACCGCAGGAATTGCAGATTCTCAATGATCTTGCGAAGAGCACGATTCTGTTCCTCCAACACAATAACTTCATGAGTGAGGACCGTGTTCTGAGCGCAAATTGCTTCAACAGCTTTTAGTACAGTAATTTCAGATAATGGAAGTTTAGAATAAAGTGTCTGGAATATATCTCCCTCTTTCACATCCTTGACTTTGGATGTAGGGTTGGCCCCATCTCCTTCTCTGGTTTTGTCGTGCGCTTCCTCCACGATTTCCTCATGCTCGGTAACCTCCTCATCTTCCCCCGATGACCACTCATAATAAACTTCACAGAAAGGGTGTTTACCCGGGACTGGTTGGACAATGCGGTGCTTGGTGCGAAGTTGTGGAGGAGCCATGGAGAACTTGGGAGTCAGAAATCCTAACAGAAAAATAGCCTGAAGCAAGAACAGGGGAGAAACTTGCGATACAGTGGTTAAAACAGCGAAACATATATAATGAAATTTTCCCTTGCAGGACAAGTCTTCAGGCAGAATACAGAGTCCAGAAGGTTCACGAGGGCCCCACAAGCTCACCCGGCGCGCCCCACGGGGGGTGCCACCTGACCTTGTGGCCCCCTCGTGCACTTTCCTCGTGCACTTTATGTATATTCAAGTCATTTGGAGTTCTGAAGAATAGCTATCTTTGATATGCTTCTTCTAGGTCCAGAATTCCAGTTGTCGGCATTCTCCCTCTTCATATAAATATTGCATAATAAGAGAGAAAAGGCATAAGAATTGCATCATAGATATAAATAATGATCAAAAACACTATAAATAACAGTAGGAAAACATGATGCAAAATGGACGTATCAACTCCCCCAAGCTTAGACCTCGCTTGTCCTCAAGCGAACACCGAACTCGATAATCATGACCTCATGTTTATAGAGAGAGGAGTCGATAAATCAAAATACGGACATAGTAGCATCATGATCATTATTATAGCAGAAACAATTCATCATAAAACTTCTCATGATCAAGTAATAATTCATCCACAATACTGAAGTATAAATAATAAACTTTCTTGAAAACTACCAAACTATGCTTTCAGTCATCAAGGCAATTACAATTCATCATATTTAGGGAAGAGTCTATGTAAGATCTTTTATTTAGCAAATTCCACATACTCAACCATCATATAGTCTTCCATGACTGCTGACACTCAAAGCATATTTTTAGAACAAACATTTCAATCAGACACATAGGAAGATGGGGGTTTATTTCTTCACCTCCCAACTTATTTATCTCAGGGATAATGTGAACAATTATAACTCTTGATTACCTATATCCAACTGGATATATGTGTCTAGATCTTTCCCTACCACATGATGCTTGCCAAGTGGAGAATTATTAAGCATGGAATAAGGATATTTACTTTTGACTCTTGCATAATAAAAGATGACAAGTAAAAGGTAGGCCCTTCGCAGAGGGAAGCAGAGGTTGTCATGCACCTTGTTCGTTTGGATGTGTGAGCTCTTAATGCAAAGGAACGTCACTTGATATTGCCCCTTGTGATAGCATCCTTTATTATGCAGTCTGTCACTTTTATTTCTTTACCATCACAAGATCGTACAACGCTTATTTTCCCTTACAATAAAAGATCATACATATTTAGGAGCAATTTTTATTGCTTTGCACAGATGACAACTTACTTGAAGGATCTTATTCAATCCATGGGTAGATATGATGGACTCTCATGACAAGAAACTAGGTTTAAAGGTTTTTGGCTGCACAAGTAGTATCCCTACTTAGTATGAAATTTTGGCTGGAAAAAGATTATAAGAAAGCACCACATGTTAGAGGATCCATGACAATATAACTTCTATGTGAATATAAGCAAACATAATCCATTACGTTGTCTTCCTTGTCCAACATCAACTATTTGATCAAGTTTAAAAATATTTAATGGGGGCTCAAAATCATAAAAGTTGTCCAAGATGGTATATTTACATGTGAAACTTCTTTTCCCTTACTATTCTTTTCATGAATTGCGTCAATGACCAATGCTATGTTTGTTAATCTCCAACAAATTTTACCAATTATACTTCTTATATGTGAAGTTATCACTCCCCATGGGATGAGTTTATGATTTTTTTTATACTATGATTTATGCAAGAAACTAAAAAGCAAAACTCACACTACTCTTTATTATATAACTCTCACACACAATTGCATAGATAGATAGATCACAAAGCTAATACTCGAATACTACTTCATACTAAAAACTTTTATTCGTCTAAATGACGGAATAACTAAGGATCAAACTATGATAGATAATGATAGTAAAGGTAATGGTGATATGATACCGGGGCACCTCCCCCAAGCTTGGAACAAGCAAAGGGTGGTGCCCATACCCATGTACTAAAGTCTCCTTCTTCGGTGATGGTGATGATGAAGTAGTGGGCTTGTCCTTTAACTGCAGGAATTGCAGATTCTCATTGATCTTGCGAAGAGCATGATTCTGTTCCTCCAACACAATAACTTCATGAGTGAGGGCCGTGTTCTGAGCGCAAATTGCTTCAACAGCTTTTAGTACAGTAATTTCATATAAAGGAAGTTTAGAATAAAGGGTCTGGAATATATCTCCCTCTTTCACATCCTTGACTTTGGATGTAGGGTTGGCCCCATCTCCTTCTCTGGTCTTGTCGTGCGCTTCCACGATTTCCTCATGCTCGGTAACCTCCTCATCTCCCCCCGATGACCACTCATAATAAACTTCACAGAAAGGGTGTTTACCCGGGACTGGTTGGACAATGCGGTGCTTGGTGCGAAGTTGTTGAGGAGCCATGGAGAACTTGGGAGTCAGAAATCCTGACAGAAAAACTCCGTGAAGCAAGAACAGGGGAGAAACTTGTGATACGGTGGTTAAAACAGCAAAACTTATATAATGAATTTTTCCCTTGCAGGAGAAGTCTTCAGGCGGAATACAGAGTCCAGAAGGTTCACGAGGGTCCCACAAGCTCAACGGTGCGCCCCACGGGGGATGCCACCTGACCTTGTGGCCCCCTCGTGCACTTTCCTGGCTATTTCTTATTTTCCTAATTTTTTATATTTTCCAAAATGAACAAAAAGTATTTTTATGGAATTTTTGGAGTCGGTTTACTTACCGTGTCACATACCAATTCCTTTTTCAGGGTTTTGGAGTGTTCCGGAAGGTCTCTTTTAGATGTTCCTCTGTTGTAATTGTTTGAATAATATTCGTTTCAACGTTAATGGGGGTACCTGCAATATAATGCTTAATTCTTTGTCCATTAACCACCTTAGGGCTATTTCCTTCGGCATTGTTGATCTTGATGGCTCCAGAACGATAAACTTCCTCGACGATGTATGGTCCTTCCCATTTGGAGAGAAGTTTGCCTGCAAAAAATCTAAAACGTGAATTATACATTAGAACTTGAACACTAATTTTAAATTGCCATTTTTGAATTCTTTTGTCGTGCCATCTTTTAACTTTTTCTTTGAATAGCTTGGCATTTTCAAAGGCTTGTGTTCTCCACTCATCTAAAGAGCTAATGTCAAATAACCTTTTCTCACTGGCAAGTTTGTAATCATAATTAAGTTCTTTAATTGCCCAATATGCCTTGTGTTCCAACTCGAGAGGTAAATGACATGCTTTTCCATAGACCATTTTATATGGGGACATACCCAGAGGATTTTTATAAGCAGTTATGTAGGCCCACAGTGCATCATCAAGTTTCTTATACCAATTCTTCCTAGATCGGTTAACAGTCTTTTGCAAAATTAATTTTATTTCCCTATTGCCCAATTAAACTTGACCACTAGACTGAGGATGATAAGGTGATGCAATTCTATGGCTGACATCATATTTAGCAAGGAATTTACGGAATGCACCATGAATAAAATGTGAACCACCATCAGTCATTAAGTATCTAGGAACTCCAAACCTCGGAAAGATAACCTCTTTATGCATTTTAATAGACGTGTTGTGATCAGCACTACTAGTTGGAATAACTTCTACTCACTTAGTAACATAATCAACAGCAACTAAAATATGAGTGTATCCATTAGAGGAAGGAAAAGGTCCCATATAATCAAAGCCCCAAACATCAAATGGCTCAATAACAAGTAAATAATTCATAGGCATTTGCTCACGTTGATACGTCTCCAACGTATCTATAATTTATGAAGTATTCATGCCATGTTTATTATAGTTTTGTATGATTTTGGTGCACTTTTATATGGCTTTTATATGATTTTTATGGACTAACATATTGACCTAGTGCCCAGTGCCAGTTGCTGTTTTCTGCTTGTTTTTGGTTTTCCTGAAAATCCATATCAAATGAAGTCCAAATGCAGCAAAACTTTTTCATGATTTTTTCTGGAAGGAAACAGACCCAGGAAGCTTTGGGGGAGCAGGAAAAGAGCCACGGGGGCCCCACAAGCCACCTGGGCATGCCACCCCCCCAGGCGCGCCCTGGTGCCTCGTGGGCCCCCTGTGGCACCTCTTTGCATGATTCCAACGCTGAAAAATTCTATATATTCTAAAACCCCCGAAAGTTAACCTAGATGAGTTTTTACGCCGCCGCAAGCCTCTGTACCAAGGAGATCCCATCTGGAGCCCTTTTCTGGCACCCTGCCGAAGGGGGGAATCATCACCGGAGGCCATCTTCATCATCCCGGCGGTCTCCTTGACGAGGATGGAGTAGTTCACCCTCGAGGCTAGGGGTATGTACTAGTAGCTATGTGTTTGATCTCTCTCTCTCGTGTTCTTGATTTGGCACGATCTTGATGTATCGCGAGTTTTGTTAATATAGTTGGATCATATGGTGTTTCTTCCCTCTCTATCCTTGTTCTGATGAATCGAATCTTTTCCCTTTGTGGTTTTGTTATTGTCAGATTGAATATTTTAGATTTGAGAACACTTGATGTATGTCTTGCATATGAATACCCGTGGTGACAATGGGGTATTATATCGATTCACTTGATATATGTTTTGGCACTCAACTCGCGGATTCCCGCGGTCACATTGGGGTAATCTATGCATAGGGGTTGATGCATGTTTTCATTATCTTTTCTCCGATAGAAACTTTGGGGTGCTCCTTGAAGTTCTTTGTGTGGATGGAATATTATGATTATGAAGTTGTTTGATGCATATCGTATAATCAACTCACGGATACTTGTGGTGACATTGGAGTATCTAGGTGACATTAGAGTTGGTTGATGTGTATCATATGGTGTTATTTTAGTACGAACTCTAGGGCTGTTTGTGACACTTATAGGAATGGCTCAATAGATCGATCGGAAAGGATAACTTTGAGGTGGTTTCGTACCCTACAAACAATTTCTATCTTATGTTCTCTACTAATAGGAACTTTGGAGTGATTCTTTATCGCACGTTGAGGGATTGTTATATGATCCAATTATGTTAGCATTGTTGAGAGATTGCACTAGTGAAAGTATGAAGCCTAGGCCTTGTTTTCTAGCATTGCAATACCGTTTGTGCTCACTTTTAATACTTGCTACCTTGCTGTTGTTTTATTTTCAGATTACAAAAACCTATATCTACTATCCATACTACACTTGTATCACCATCTCTTCGCCGAACTAGTGCACGTATACAATTTGCCATTGTATTGGGTGTGTTGGGGACACAAGAGATTTCTTGTATTTGGTTGCAGGGTTGTTTGAGAGATACCATCTTCATCCTACGCCTCCCACGGATTGACAAACCTTAGGTCATCCACTTGAGGGAAAATTGCTACTGTCCTACAAAACTCTGCGCTTGGAGGCCCAACACGAGTCTACAAGAATAAGTTGTGGAGTAGACATCAGACGTCTACCAATATTACTAATTCTTTGACATCCAACACAAGAGAGGACAAACTTACGTGCATCCTTGAAGAGAGTAGGCCAATAAAAACCAGATTGTAATACCTTGTGTGCAGTTCTGTCTCCCGCATGGTGTTCTCCATATGGATCGGAGTGACACTTCCTTAAGATTTGTTCCTGCTCATGCTCAGGTACACAACGTCTAATAATACCATCTACTCCTTCTTTATATAGATGTGGGTCATCCCAAAAGTAATGTCTTAAATCAAAGAAAAACTTTTTTCTTTTGTTGGTAGGTGTAAGTAGGTGGTATATATTTAGCAACAATGAAATTAGCATAATCTGCATTCCAAGGATTATCATGAGAAGTAGAAGCATTAACCATAGCTAATTGTTCATCAGGAAAACTATCATCAATAGGTAGTGGGTCATCAAGAACGTTTTCCATCCTAGACAAATTATCTGCTATAGGATTTTCAACTCCTTTTCTATCAACAATATGCAAATCAAACTCTTGTAGTAAAAGAACCCACCTAATCAACCTAGGCTTAGCATCTTTCTTATTCATAAGGTATTTAATAGCAGCATGATTAGTGTGAATAGTAACTTTAGAATCAACGATGTAAGGTCTGAAGTTATCACATGCAAATACAACTGCTAAAAATTCCTTCTCAGTAGTAGCATAATTTCTTTGAGCACTATCTAAGGTCTTACTGGCATAATGGATAACATTTAACTTCTTATCAACTCTTTGACCTAGAACAGCACCAATGGCATAGTCACTAGCATCACACATTATATCAAAAGGTAAGTTCCAATCAGGTGGTTGAACAAAAGGTGCAGATATTAAAGCTTTCTTAAGTATTTCAATGTCTTGCACACAATCATCATCAAAAACAAAGGGAACATCTTTTTGTAAAAGATGGGGAAGGGGCCTAGAAATTTTAGAAAAGTCTTTAATAAACCTTCTATAAAACCAGCATGACCTAGGAAACTTCTTATACCTTTAATATCTTTAGGACATGGCATTTTCTCAATTGCATCAACTTTAGCTTTATCTACTTCAATACTTCTTTCGGAAATTTTATGACCAAGGACTATACCTTCGTTCACCATAAAGTGGCACTTCTCCCAGTTCAAGACGAGATTAGCCTCTTCACATCTCTGCAAAACTCAATCAAGGTTGCTCAAGCAATCATCAAAAGAAGTTCTATAAACGGAGAAATCATCCATGAATACCTCAACGATTTTCTCACAGAAATCAGAGAATATAGCAGTCATACATCTTTGAAAGGTAGCAGGTGCATTACATAAACCAAAAGGCATACGTCTATAAGCATAAGTTCCAAAAGGACAAGTAAAATTAGTTTTCTCTTGATCTTCTTGTGATACATGTATTTGAGAAAAACCAAAATATCCATCTAGAAAGCAGAAATGTGTATGCTTAGACAATCTTTCTAACATTTGATCAATAAAAGGCAAGGGGTAATGATCTTTCCGGGTAGCTTTATTTAATTTCCTAAAATCAATTACCATCATATAACTGGTTACAATTCTTTGTGGGATAAGTTCATTTTTATCATTAGGAACAACAGTAATTCCACCTTTCTTAGGGACACAATGAACAGGCCTTACCCATCTACTATCAGCTATAGGATAAATTATACCTACTTCCAGAAGCTTCAATATTTCAGTTCTTACCACCTCTTTCATTTTAGGATTCAAGAGACGTTGATGATCGACAACTGGCTTGGCATCTAGCTCCATATTAATCTTGTGTTGACATAGAGTAGGGCTGATGCCCTTAAGATCATCAAGAGTATAACCAATCGCAGCACGATGCTTCCTTAAAGTTTTCAATAGTCTCTTTTCTTCGTGCACTGAAAGGTTAGCATTGATAATAACAGGATATATTTTCTTTTCATCAAGATAAGCATACTTCAATGTATCAGGTAATTTCTTTATTTCAAACACCAGATCAGCCTTTGGTGGAAGAGGATCTCCCATAGTTTCAATAGGCAAATTATGTTTAAGGATAGGTGCTTGCCTAAAGAATATCTCATCTATTTCATTTCTTTCATTCATATGCATATCATTTTCATGGTCTAGCAAGTCTTGTTCTAGTGGATCAGTAGGAGGCACAACAATAGAAGCAAGACCAATAATATCATCTTTATTAGGTAATTCTTTATCATGAGGTTGTCTACTAAACTTAGAGAAATAAAACTCATGAGATACGTCACCAAACTTGACTTTAACCTTTTCTTTAGCACAATCAATTTCAGCATTAACAGTATTCAAGAAAGGTCTACCAAATATAAAGGGACAGAAATTATCTTGTGGTGATCCAAGTACTAAGAAATCAGTGTGATATTTGATCTTACCACACAAGACTTCGACATCTCTCACAATCCCAAGCGTTGAAATAGTATCTCTGTTTGCAAGCATAATAGTAACATCAATATCTTCTATTTCAGCAGGTACTATATCATGCATAACTTCTTGATATGGAATATCACTTATACTAGCACCCATATCACATATACCATGCTAACAATGATCTCCAATCTTAACAGAAACAATAGGCATGCCAACAACTGGTCTATTCTTGTCTAGCTTATCAAGTTCAGTGTTCGTTTGTTTGGCAATTTTAGTAGCTTCCTCACAGAAATAAATGACATGCCCATCAATATTATCAACCAGGAGATCTTTAACCATTGCAATTTTGGGCTCAACCTTAATTTGTTCAGAGGGTTTAGGTGTTCTAATATTACTCTTATGAATCATAGTTGTAGCTTTAGCATGTTCCTTAATCCGAACAGGGAAAGGAGGTTTCTCAACATAAGCAGTAGGTACAACTGGATTGGCAGTGTAAACAATTGTTTCAGTTTTAGCAATAACTAGTTCTTCACGGTTTTCTTCAATAGGTGAATGAAATTTAAACCATTTCTCCTTAGGGAGATCGACATGAGCAGCAAATGGTTCACAGAAAGTGGCTACTATATCAGAGTCAAGTCCATATCTTGCGCTAAGCTTATGAAAAGCATCTGTTTCTATAAAAGACTTAACACAATCGAATGCAAGATTTATACCTGACTCATTACCTTTGTCGGTTTCCCAATCTTCAGAGTTACGTTTAATTCTTTCCAGAAGATCCCATTAGAATTCAATAGTTCTATTCATGAAGGAACCAGTAGAAGAAGTATCAAGCATTGATCGATCATTATGAGAAAGCCGAGCATAAAAGTTTTGTATAATCATTTATCTTGCAAGCTAATGATTGGGGCATGTGTGCATCATGTATTTAAGCCTGCCCCAATGTTGAGCGATACTTTCTCCTTCACGAGGCCAAACTTCTGGTGGAATTCCAGCTTCAATCGGTTCCAGTCCCATGTTCCGGTATCATCCAATACCCTATACCATGCCAATGCTTTTCCCTCCAAAGATAAAGGGAAGACTTTCTTCTTAACTACATCCTCGGATAAACTTGCAAGCTTAAATAATCCACAAACTTCATCGATATAGATTAGGTGCATATCAGGATGTATTGTTCCATCTCCTGCATATTGATTAGCTAGCAGTTTCTCCAAAATACCCGAGGGAATTTCATAATAAATATTTTCAGTAGGCTCAGTAGGTTGAGGAGCGGCTCTTACCATTTCCAGTCAAGGTGAAGATACCCCGAACAGGCCCCTCAAAGGATTACTTTCCATATCCATAAGTGACAGTAACTTTCAGCACGTAATATAAATGTTTCCTTACCAAAGGCGCTTCACTCCTTAGCAACGGCGCCAGAAAAGAGTCTTGATGACCCACAAGTATAGGGGATCAATTGTAGTCCTTTCGATAAGTAAGAGTGTCGAACCCAACGAGGAGCAGAAGGAAATGATAAGCAGTTTCCAACAAGCTAATCTCTGCAAGTGCTGAAAGTAGCAGTAACAGATAGTCTGATAGCAAGGTAATTCGTAACAAGTAGCAAGTGACAATAGTAATAAAGGTGCAGCAAGGTTGCCCAATCCTTTTTATAGCAAAGGACAAGCCAGAAAGTTCTCTTATATCAAGCAAAGCGTTCTCGAGGACACATGAGAATTCTCGTCTAGTCACGTTCATCATATTGAGTTAATTCACATTCATTACTTTGATAATTTAATATGTGGGTGGACCGGTGCTAGGGTGATGTTCTTACTTGAACAAACAACCCACTTATGATTACCCCCTTTCGCAAGCATCTGCAACTACGAAAGAAGAATTAAGATAAATCTAACCATAGCATGAAACATATGGATCCAAATCAGCCCCTTAAGGAACAACTCATAAACTAGGGTTTAAGCTTCTGTCACTCTCGCAACCCATCACCTATTTCTTAGTCCCCAATGCCTTCCCCTAGGCCCATACATGGTGAAGTGTCATGTAGTCGACGTTCACACGACACCACTAGAGGAAGAACAACATACACATCATCAAAATATTGAACGAATACCAACTTCACATGAGTAGTTATAACAAGACTTCTCCCATGTCCTCAAGAACAAAAGTAACTACTCACAAATTATATTGATGTTCAAGATCAGAGGAGTATAATTTATCATTAAGGATATGAACATATAATCTTCCACCAAACAAACCAACAAGCATCAACTACAAGATGTAATCAACACTACTAGCAACCCCCAGGTACCAATCTGAGGTTTTCAGACAAAGATTGAATACGAGAGACGAACTAGGGTTTTAGATGAGATGGTGCTGGTGAAGATGTTGATGAAGATTGGTCCTCCCATGATAGAAGGATCGTTGGTGATGTCGATGGCTTCGATTTCCCCCTCCCGGAGGGAAGTATCCCCGGCGGAATCGCTCCGCCGGAGAGCAAAAGTGCTCCTGCCCAGGTTCCACCTCGAGACGGTGGTGCTTCGTCCCAAAAGTATTCCTCTAGTTTTTTCTAGGGCAAATGGCATCATATAGGAGAACGAGGGCTACGGAGGCCAGCTGGTGGGCCCACAAGCTCACATGGTGCGCCCTAGGGGGGGAGGCGCGCCACCTGAGCTTGTGGCTCACTGGTGGGGCCCCTCCAGGTAATTCTTCTTCCAGTATTTTTTATTTATTCCACAAAAAATCTCCGTACAATTTTAGGTCATTTGGAGTTCTGGAGACTAGCTATCTCTGATATGCTTCTTTTAGGTCCAGAATTCCAGCTGCTGGCATTCTCCCTCTTCATAAATCTTGCATAATAAGAGAGAAAAGGCATAAGAATTGCATCATAGAGATAAATAATGATCAAAAACAGTATAAATAACAGTAGGAAAACATGATGCAAAATGGACGTATCACGGGGCACCCTCCTTCCACCGATAGGGGCGGAGCTGCTGCGGACGCCCAGGGTGTGGAGCTGCAACCTTAGGCAACCGCACCCTAGCCATCCTTGGTCGACGACGGAGAAATTGTTGATGATGGTGATGAATCTAGCTTCGACAGGGACGCTGGCGGCTTTGTTGATGAAGATCCGCACGAGCGCCCCCTACTTGGCACGCCAGATGTCGGAGCGCATGCGGAGAACACACGCGTGACACCATGGACTGGAGACGTCCTTTTGCTAGTTCGGGATCGGGGCATGAAGGCACGGACCTACTCTACTAAAAGTGCGCACAATGGACACAAGGATTTACCCTAGTTTGGGCCGCATTGTGCGTAATACCCTACTCCTGCTTTTTGTGTGTTTTGATGGGTGGATTAGAGCTACAAAACCTTTCCCGGGAAGGGAAAGAGGCTATGCAACCCTACTGTTTCTATGTCAAGTGTCCAACCTATCTACTCTTCCTTACTCTCTTCCTTCCTTTCTCTCCTTTTTTCCCCTTCTTTTTCCCTTCTCTGTATAGCCTGGCCCTCCTTTTATACTCAAGGGGTACCACAGATGGCTTCGGGGTTAAGGAAAATAGTAAGGATCCGAGCAGGTTGGTGGATGCATTAAATGAACGATGATGTGTCATCGGCTCTTCTCTTCCAGGAACGGACCCGTATCATGTCACAACCGACCTTGGTGACCCCTAGCCGAGGCGTGAAACGTCTCGGCATAGGTGTGCACCATGCGGCGGCGTGGGTGAATGAATCACCCCTTGCGTCTTGTCCACCGTCTGGCGCACCTGCCCACCGGCCGCGTGACGAGAGAGCCATGCGGGGGCAGAACTGCTACGCCACGTGTTTGGTGGGGCGGAAGCTTGCCATCAAAGGCTGGTTGAGTGCGCGCTAGCTGTGGACAACCGTTGCCGGGTGGGATCGTTCCCGGTTTTGGTTCGGCGGTCGTTGCTGGATGCTCTGGCTTGATGCTTGCTTAGACTTAGAGGGCCATGCGAATCCCTTGGCACAAAGATTTGCATGCCACCACGGAGCCCGAACTTGGCTCGAAGTGTCTTCTTGTTGATAGTCTTCTTCACGAAGATCTGCATCCCACCACTGAGGAGGATAGTGGCTGATACGTCTCCAACGTATCTATAATTTTTTATTGTTCCATGCTGTTATATTATCAATCTTGGATGTTTTTATATACATTTACATCAATTATATATCATTTTTGCAGACTAACCTATTAACCTAGTGCCCAGTGCCAGTTGTTGTTTTCTGCCATGTTTTTGTTTTACAGAAAATCAATACCAAATGAAGTCCAAATGCCACGAAACTTTTTGGAGATTTTTTTATGGACAAGATAAACACTAGAAACTTTGGGAGGAGGCCAGAAGCCCCAGGGGGTGCCCACAAGGCACCAGGGCGCGCCTGGGGGGGCAGGCACGCCCTGGTACCTCGTGGGGCCCACAGAGCTCCGTTTGACCTAATTCCACCACTATAAATTCCAAAAAAACCAAAAACCCTCAGGGGAGTCCACGAAATACTTTTTCCGCCGCCGCAAGTTTCTGTTCTCGAGAGATCCCATCTGGAGGCCTTCTTCGGTACTCCGCTGGAGGGGGAATCGATCACGGAGGGGCTCTACATCAACCTTGCTGCCCTTCCGATGATGCGTGAGTAGTTTACCATAGACCTTCGGGTCCATAGTTAGTAGCTAGATAGCTTCTTCTCTCTTTTTGATCTTCAATACAATGTTCTCCTTGAAGTTCTTGGAGTTCTATCCGATGTAATCACTTTTTGCGGTGTGTTTGTTGGGATCCGATGAAATGTGAGTTTATGATCAGATTATCCATGAATATTATTTGAGTCTTCTCTGATCTATTTTATGCATGATTATTATAGCTTCATATTTCTTCTCCGATCTATTGATTTGGTTTGGCCAACTAGATTGATTTATCTTCCCATGGGAAGAGGTGCTTTGTAATGGGTTCGATCTTGCGGTGCTCAATCCCAGTGACAAAAAGGGACATGACACGTATGTATCGTTGCAATTAAGGGTAAAAGATGGGGTTTATTCATGTGTGAGTTTATCTTGTCTACATCATGTCATCATTCTTAAGGCATTACTCCGTTCTTTTATGGACTTAATACACTAGATGCATGCTGGATAGCGGTCGATGTGTGGAGTAATAGTAGTAGATGCAGGCAGGAGTCGGTCTACTTGTCTCGGACGTGATGCCTATATACATGATCATTTCCTTGGATATCGTCATGATTATTTGCTTTTCTATCAATTGCCCAACAGTAATTTGTCTACCCACCGTATGCTATTTTCTTGAGAGAAGCCTCTAGTGAAAACTATGGCCCCCGGGTCTATCTAAATCATATTACTAAAACCCTAAAAATATTGCTGCACTTTTCTTTTATTTATTTTATTTTGTATTTTTGTTTCAATCTATCTATCCATCACATACAATTTAATCTTGCAATTAACCGCCGAGGGATTGACAACCCCTCGTTTACGTTGGGTGCAAGGATTTGTTGTTTGTGTGCAGGTACTGCTAACGAGGTGTTGCATGATTCTCCTACTGGATTGATAACCTTGGTTTCATAACTGAGGGAAATACTTACCTCTGCTATGCCGCATCATCCCTTCCTCTTCGGGGATAATACCAACGCAAGCTATAAGTAGCAGGAAGAATTCCTGGCACCGTTGTCGGGGAGACATCATCAACATCTATCAAGTACCTTTGCATAAACTCTCATCTCCTTGCATGTACTTTATTTTCCTCTCGTTTTCATCTCCCCCTCTTCTAAAACGTTTTTACAAAAATACAAAAATATTTTCTGTTTGCCTTTCTCTTGTTTGCTTGCTTGTTATCTTGTTTGCATAGTCACGATGTCTCAAGAAAATACAAAATTGTGTGATTTTTCCAATACTAATAATAATGATTTTATTAGTACTCCGATTGCTCCTCCCGCCGCTAGGATGGAGATTTGTGATATAAATGTCGCTTTGCTAAATCTTGTTATGAAAGATCAATTTTCCGGTAGTCCTAATGAAGATGTTATATCCCATCTTAACACTTTCGTAGAATTGTGTGACATGCAAAAGAAAAAATATGTGGATAATGATATTGTGAAATTAAAATTATTCCCATTCTCATTACGGGATCGTGCAAAAATTTGGTTTTCATCTTTATCATGAAATAGTATTGATTCTTGGGATAGGTGTAAAGATGCTTTTATTACTAAGCATTTTCCTCCCGCAAAAATTATTTCACTTAGAAATCCAATTATGAATTTTAAGCAACTTGATCATGAACATGTTACCCAATCTTGGGAGAGGATGAAATTAATAATAAGAAATTGCCCTACTCATGGTTTAAATTTATGGATGATCATCCAAAAAATTTATGCGGGATTGAATTTTGTTTCTAGAAATCTTTTAGATTCCGCCGTGGGTGGTACTTTTATGGAAATTACTTTGGGGGAAGCTACTAAATTGCCTGATAATATTATGGCAAATTATTCACAATGGCATACTGAAAGAGCTCCTACTAGTAAAAAGGTGAAATGTATTGAAGAAATTAGTACTTTGAGTGATAAAGTTGATGCGCTTATGAAATTGGTTGCTAGTAAAAATGCGCATATTGATCGTAATGATGAGCCATTGTCCACTTTGATTGAGCAAAATAATGATCCCGTAGATGTGAATTTTGTCTTGCGAAACAATTTCAATAATAATGCTTATAGAGGTAATTTTAATGCTAGGTCGTTTCCTGGAAATTCCTCTAATAATTATGGCAATCCTTATGGTAATTCTTATAATAATAATAATAGGATGCCCTATGATCTTGAAAGTAATATTAAAGAATTTATTAATGCTCAAAAGGTTTTCAACACTACGATAGAAGAAAAATTGAGTAAGCTTGATGATATGTCTAGGGGCATTGATAGAATTATTCATGATGTGGAGAATCTTAAGACTAAAATTTTGCCACCCAAAATTGATATTAGTGCATTAATTAAAGCTTTATATGTCTACATGGATGAGAGTAAGAAAAGAATCGGCATGCTAAAAGCTAAATGAGAATTTTTAGAAAAAGCGATTCCTCCCGGTTTTTATCGTAGTAATGATGAGGATATTAAAATAATTGGCGTTTCATCTATTGATTCCTTGTTTAGCAATATAAAACTTGATGAAAAGGGGACTGAAGAAGAGTCAAATTTAGCTAGTAGGCGTTCCCATAATTCGGAGGGTGAAAATCTTAATGAAAAAATTGTTAAAAGTGGGTTTGGAGAGGTAAAAACTTTAAATAGCGATGTGCCCACTCTCTTGGATTACAAAGATTTCAATTATGATAATTGTTCTTTGATTGAGTGCATTTCTTTGTTACAATCCATGTTAAATTCACGCAACGCTTATGAGCAAAACAAGCCTTTTACTAAACACATCGTAGAAGCAATGATGAAAGCGTTAGAAGAAAAGCTAGAACTAGAAATTTCAATTCCTAGAAAATTATATGATGAATGGGAACCCACCATCAAAGTTAAAATTAAAAATTATCAGTGCAATGCTTTATGTGATTTGGGTGCTAGCGTTTCCACAATTCCAAAATCTTTATGTGATGTGCTAGGTTTCACTAATATAGATGAATGTTCTCTTAATTTGCACTTGGCGGATTCTACTATTAAAAAGCCTTTGGGCAGAATTAATGATGTTCTTATCCTTGCAAATAGGAACTATGTGCCCATTGATTTTATTGTACTTGACATTGAATGTAATTCTTCTTGCCCCATAATACTTGGTAGACCGTTCTTACGAACCATAGGTCCCGTTATTGATATGAAAGAAGGGAATATAAAATTTCAGTTTCCATTAAAAAAAGGGCATGGAGCATTTCCCTAGGAAAAGAATTAAAGCACCATATGAATCAATTATGAGGGCCACTTATGGAATCAACTTGAAAGATGACAATACTTAAAACTATGCATTATGATTAGATAGGGGCATAAAACAATAGCGCTTGTTGGGAGGCAACCCAATGAATAAAATAATTTTTTACTATTTTTTTTTGTTATTGTGTGTTTTAAAAATTATGCTACTGGTATGATTGTGTTTTTGTGTTTTTAATTAGTGTTTGTGCCAAGTAAAGCCTTTAGGATGATTTGGAAGATAGTATAATTGATGCTGTTTGGAAAACAGAAAGTTTTGCATACAGTGCCAGAATTTTGTTTCTGTACTGGAGCGTCAAAAAAATCTGAAATTTTTACACAGTATTTGTATATGAATTGCCCACGTTGTCCTAATGTTTCAGAATTTTTGGAGTTACAGAAGTATCGATTTTAAATAGATTGCTACAGACTGTTCTGTTTTTGACAGATTCTGTTTTTGATGCACTACTTGCTTGTTTTGATGAATCTATGGATTGTATCGGGGGGTATAAGCCATGGTGAAGTTAGAGTACAGTAGGTATAATGCAAAAATAAAATATGAATGGGTTTGCAACAGTACTTAAAGTAGCGATTTGTTTTGTTATACTAACGGATCTCACTAAGGTTTTGTTGAGTTTTGTGTGATTGAAGTTTTTAAGTTTTGGGTGAGATCACGATGGATGAAGGAATAAGGAGTAGCAAGAGCCTATGCTTGGGGATGCCCAAGGCACCCCAAGGTAATATTCAAGGAAGACTCAAGCGTCTAAGCTTGGGGATGCCCCGGAAGGCATCCCCTCTTTCTTCTACCAACCATCGGTAATTTTATTTGGAGCTATATTTTTATTCGTCACATGATATGTGTTTTACTTGGAGCGTCGTGTATTATACGAGTCTTTGCTTTGTTTGCTTTTTAGTTTGTCACAATCATCCTTGCTGAACACACCTATCTTGAGAGAGCCACACGTTTATCATCATTTGTTAGAATACTCTATGTGCTTCACTTAAAATTTTTGAGCTAGGCAGTTTTTTCGAAAAGGGGCGTTTTATTACTTAAACGATTTAAGTATTACACCCGGCCTCTACATAACTAAGATGCACACAGCCAAACAAGGTCCTCTCATACAAACGAAAAATAAAAAGGTGAAATACAAAGAGACATGTAGAATCCGTATAACGCCTAAAGCGTAGGGGGGCCAATCCTAAGATCATGCTGCCACCCATGTTGGGTAAAAGTATCCCTCGCCGTAACCTGCAAACATGTACACACCTCCGTAAATAGGTATCGATTCTCCACGCGTTGTAGAGAGGACCATAAACGCAGAGTCCTGGTACATCTGTAGATAACCTGCATCTGAGAAGTACTTTTATCATTGAAAACCTTATCATTTCTACATAGCCAAAGCGACCAAATAACGGCAAGCGCTCTGACCCTGAGAAGAGTTCTAAACCTGTGATCAATCCCATGTAACCAGTTGCCAAATACATTAGCAACACTACAAGGAGGATACAAGCCAGAAGCTATTTGGATGACTGACCATATAGAATGAGCCAATTTGCATTGGAAGAATAAATGTTTTATTGTCTCATCATGATGACAAAAGACACATTGCAGACTTCCATGCCAATTCCTCTTAATAAGGTTATCTTTAGTAAGAATGACTCCGCGATGAAGATACCATGCAAAGATTTTATTCTTAAGAGGTATCTTCATCTTCCAGATCTTCTTGTTATTATCAACTGGCACATCAGACTGGATTAACGCTCTATACATGGACTCCACTGAGAATTGTCCATTCCCATGGAGGTTCCATCGGAATACATCAGACCCATGTGACAATTGCACCATGGACAACCGCTGGAGCAGGATGTTCCACGATTGGAGTCTGGGTCCAATTAAATCTCTTCTGAATGTCACATTTGGTGGAAATGATTCCATTACCGTGGCAATAGTATCACCCTTGTGGCGCACAATGTTGTATAGAGCCGGATATTGTTCCCGGAGTGTGGCATTTCCTAGCCACTTGTCCTCCCAGAATCTAATCTCCGAGCCATCCTTAATCGAGAAGGATCCATAACAGAAGAAATATTTCTTCATAGCCATTAGACCCGCCCAAAAGTGGGAATCCCTCGGCTTCCAGTATACTTGGGATACTACCTTGGAACCCACATATTTCCTCCTTAGGAGGGTTTGCCATACACCATCTTCTGTCAGTAATCTAAACAACCATTTGCCTAGGAGGGCTCTATTCTTAACCTCAAGGTCCTAAATGCCCAACCCGCCTTGGTCTTTGGGACGGCAAACCACACTCCATTTAGAAAGTCGATATTTCTTTCTCTTGCTATCTCCTTGCCAAAAGAATCGTGATCGGAAATAATCCAATCTATGTAAAACTCCTTTCGGCAACTAGAAGAAAGAAAGCATATATAGTATCATATTACTTAGTACTAAATTTATGAGGACCAATCTTCCACCCAGAGACAGTAGTTTACCTTTCCAACTGCTAAGTCTTTTTTGCAGGCTCTCCTCGACGTGTTTCCATTCAGCATTTGTGAGTCTCCAATAATGTATCGGTATCCCCAAATATGTGATCGGAAACTGGCCCAACCCGCATCCGAAAAGTTCAGCGTACAGGTGGGCCTCGTCCTGAGCTTCGCCAAAGCAAAACAATTCACTTTTATGAAAATTAATCTTAAGACCCGAGAGTTGCTCGAATGCTGATAAAATCAGTTTCAAATTTCTCACTTTCTCGAGATCATGATCCATGAAGAGAATCGTATCATCGGCATATTGAAGTATAGAGAGACCACCATCAACTAGATGATTTACTACCCCATCAATTTGGCCATCAAGCTTGGCACTCTCAATCATGACCGCTAGCATATCCGCCACTATATTGAATAGCATGGGCGATAACGAGTCACCTTGTAGTAATCCCTTCTTCGTTTGGAAATAGTGTCCAACGTCATCATTGACCTTTATGGCAACACTACCTCCAGAAACGAAGCTATGGACCATAGCGTGCCACTCTGCAGAAAATCCTTTCATTCTGAGAGCCTGTTGAAGAAAGGGCCACTTGACTTTGTCATAAGCCTTTTCAAAGTCAATTTTGAGTACTACCCCATTCAACTTTTTTCGGTGTAATTCATGGACAGTTTCATGAAGGATAACAACTCCATCTAGGATGTGTCTACCTTGCATAAAAGCTGTCTGTGAAGGGCGAACCACATATTCAGTAACCGAATTTAGCCTAATAGTCGCAACCTTCGTGAATATTTTAAAACTAACATTAAGGAGGCAAATACGTCTATATTGTTGTATCCTTTCAGCCTCATTAACCTTAGGTAATAAAATAATCTCACCGAAGTATAAACAAAAAAATTCTAGTTGGCCAGCATGAAGGTCGCTAAACAACAGAAGGAGATCCAGTTTGATGACTTCCCAGAAGTTCTGATAGAACTCTGCGGGAAAACCATCCGGACCCGGGGCTTTGTTTGTCTCCATTAGGAAAACTGCCTTTCTAACTTCCTCCTCGGAGTATGGGGCTGCTAGAAGGCTGTTTTCCTCATCAAAGACCTGGGTGATGTCATCTGTTCGGGACTCGTCCATCGAGAAGTTTCCTTCCTCTGGGGCCCCAAACAGATTTTTATAATAATTACTGATATATGATTTAAGTTGCTCATGCCCCTCAATCGTGCCCTCATCCTGTTGTAGGGAATGAATAATTTTCTTCCGGTGTCTGCCATTGGTGACTCCATGGAAATATCTAGTATTCGAATCACCTTTCAGGATAAACTGAGAGTTAGAATGTTGGTACCATTTGAGTTCCTCTTCACGCAGCATGTTAGCTATCTGTGCATTCGAATGATTCTTGATCTCGATTTCATGCTCAGATAGAGGTCTAACCTCTGCCAAAGCTTCTAATTCATCAATGATAGATGAAAGACGAAGCTTCTCCTTTTTGAGGATACCTACCGTATGCCTAGCCCAACCACCAAGAAATTTACGTAATGCACGCATTTTGTTATTCCATCTGTGTCTTGGGGTAGGCCCGGCCACCGGTTTCTCCCACACCTCCTTGACCATATCATGGAAGCCATCCCGAAGCAACCACCCAAGTTCGAACTTGAACTTGCATCTATGTTGTGGTCGTGGAAAACCAGTAGTTACGAGAATGGGTGCGTGGTCTGATATAGCCTCGATACGAGGTAGAGCACGAACAGACACCATAGGAAATTTAGATTCCCAGTCGGTATCCATTAAAAGGCGATCTAGTTTCTCATATGTCGGTTCCGGAAGACTGTTCGCCCAAGTGAATTGTCTTCCAATCATGGAAACCTCTCGCAGATCTAGACTGTCGATGACAGCGATGAAAACGAAAGACCAATGATTATCAAACCTACCGCGGCTTTTCTCATTTGGAAATCGAAGCAAATTGAAATCTCCACCTAGAATAATGGGATAGGGATTATCTTTTGCCAGATTAACCAATTCACGGAGAAAATCGGCCTTGAACTCATCATGGGCTGCCCCATATACGGCGACGAGGGTCTATGTGAAGTTGTCGGCCTTGTTGCGAATCTGGAGTTTAACGTGAAACTCACCATCCGAACTAGCCAAAACATCCATAGTCCCTGTGTTTACGCCAAGTAAAATGCCCCCAGAACGACCTCTAGGCGGTCATGAAACCCAAGTAAAGTCTATCCCGCCTGAAAGACGGTTAAGCAGATTCACTGAGAAATCACGTCTACCCGTTTCGGAGATAGCCAAAAAATCTAAATTGTACTCCCTATTACATTCCGCAATGAATAAATGTTTAGCCAAGTCACGAAGACCTCTACTATTAAAAAACATTCCGTTCATGAGGAAACAATAGGAGATTTAGAACACTTCGCCCTCTTATGGGACTTACTATCTTTTTTCGAATGTGCCGTCTTTGATTTACGTCCGGGTGCTGTATGCTCAATCAATGAACTAAGCCCGGGTTCATCTAGACCCATGTCTGAAACCGCTCCTACTAAATGAGAGAGTAGCTGACCATCTGATGTGGCATGCAGCTCCTCCTCATCAGTATGGAAGGCATAAGACTTGCTAGAAACACGTGGAGTAACTTTTAATCGGTCATATTCCAAATGTTTCAAAGCGTTAGTCGAAATAGAAATATCCTTCTCATTCTTTCCAAGACTAACACCCACATTATTTAACTTAGAAACAACGGCAGTATTGGAAAAAGCTAAAAAGGATTTGGGTGACGACGTAATACCTTGGTTGTCGAAGTTGTGCGCTGCTTTATGCCGCATAGCCTTGGCCAAGGAGTCCTCATCTGTGTCCATAGAACCGTCATCGGCAACCGTATGCCGACAACTTCGGCTTGTAGGAGTCACCCCCAGCTGTGATCGTGGCGCCAGCTCTGCTGCCGGAGGAGGGGATGATGGTGGAGTAGCAACCCCCTCCCCGACAGTCTCAACCGCCGGCTCTAGCGACGAGGCCGCCGTCAGAAGCGTGTCAGGGACTGGCTCCACATGCGGCTGACGGCCGGCCAATGCCGCAGTGGCACGTGGCTGCACATCCGAAGGCAGGCCAACTGGTCCTCGCCCGTGGGTAGCCAGCGCAGTCGACTCGCCATGAGCCACCCGTACGGCAGCACGGGGTTGCACCCCCGCAGCCGGCTCCTCCTGAGCCGAGTCGCGGGTTGCCACCACCTGAGCCACCGGTGCAGCGGCCCGAGGATGCACACCCGAGGCCGGCTCCTCCTGAGCCGAGGGCCGGGTGGCCTCCACCTGAGTCTCCACCTGCGGCCACTCCGGAGACGCGAGCGAGCGCTCCGCCGGGCCGCCGCTGGCCTGTACCGACGCGCGGCCAGAGGCCGTCCGTGTAGGCGGCGACTGCTGCGGCGCATACGGAGTCCGCGGAGTGGTAGGCAATGAGTAGTCCTGCTGATGCATCCAAGCAGACACTTCGAGACAACCACGTAACGTGGAGTTAGCTCGAAGTTCCGCGGCGAGCTCCATGCCCCTCGGTGTCTGCGGCGATGAGTTAAACGGGGTCACCACCAAAATCATAGAACTACCTCCTGGAACACCACGAGAGACCACGTTTGCATGAGTGATATTTGTTGGAGCAGTACTAGACGAAGGTTGGTTGGATGGGTTTCCGGACTGATCCGAGGTGTCCATGTCATCATCCTTCTCCTTGGCACCGCCATCATCGGCAGCATCATCACCCTTGCGTCTCCAAATGAATGGTACAAAGTCTGGATCCGGAACATAACCTGTTGGTTCCCTCCTAAACCTGAATGCATAGCCACAAGAATCCGAGTGTTCGTCATAGCCACAAGAATACGAACCACCCCACGTCGATGCAAACTAATGAGGTCGACATCCAGGGTCTTGCCCATCAACGTACCAACAGCCCATAAGCCCCAAAAATGGCGCACAATATGGGGAACCCCGTCAACATGTAGCCAAATCTGCTGAAGCTCGAGCTTATGTGGGATCTCCTGTGACTTCCATACGGACACAGTCATCTGGGCATTAACCGATGACACGCTCATTTGAATACCATCCACCCTGTCCAAGTCCTCAAACGATGGGAAACTGACAAGATTGAATTGCTTCCCACTTCCATTGAGAATGTACCGGGCATCTCCTGGCAATCTGAGTCTCGACCACGCTAGCAGGTACCATCAAACCAGTAACCTGAACACGAGCGATCGGTGTCTGGGTCGGCGCCAAGTGATCTTTGACAACACAATCTGGCAACTGGGCGAAGTAAGTATCCTCTGCCCCAACTCCCGAAACAAAAGCAGTGGGCTTAGGGAGTTTAAGAACCGGGCATCGCAGCGTTGGATGTCCAATCTTATCACAAATGTAACAGTAATGCTGAACTGTACAATCCTTCGCTGTATGCGTGTCAACTGCGCACTTCCAACAACGAACCCCCTTTTTAAATTTACCCTTAGCCGTGGTAGGATCCCCCTGCACATTGGGTACAGAGGTCACTGTGGAAGGTACAACTACGACAGAATCTTGCAACTGACTCTGCGGCTGCTGCGGCGGCAATTGCGGCTGTTGAAACACCCGTGCCTGCGTTCCAATCTGTTGAGCAGGCCCGTAAAGTTGTGGCTGCATGTTCTGCTGCGGAACAAATTGGTTCGGAGCAAACTTCTGTGAGTACTGATAAGCATGCTGCAAGTTACCTCCGAGAGACGGCTGTTGGGTCTGCGGTTTTTTCTTTTTCTTTCGTCTCTGAGCGGCACCCTGATGACCCACGGCAAACGGTGCACACTGCTGCTAAACCATGTGTTGCTGCTGAATCATGTGATGCTGCTGACCCGGAACACCAGTAGGCCGGAACTGATCGGAACCCATAGGCCGTGCACCCGGAGTGAGAAACGAGGTCGTCCCATATTGCGCCGTAACCGGAGTTCCCTGAGCATGCATCTGAATCGGCGGCCCGCCATATACAAACGAGGGAGTCGGCCCCCTATGTTGTTGGAAGGTCGATGAGCCGGCCGGGATGATCGGCACAGACGGCAGACGGGAGGCAGGTGGCTCCACCCCTCCGGACGGGCCGCGAGGTAGCTGGCCGCCTATGGAAGGGGGCGCGCCTGCCATCGGAGGCGTCGAGGACGCCGTGACCACCGCGTATGAGCGGGCTGTTGCGGCACCGGGCGCGGCGACGACGGTTGAAGACGCTTGTGGGAGGGAACCGGGCGGCGATGAAGGAGGCGCAGCAGAGGACGACGGTGGACGGCGCGAAGACGACGGAGACGATGGCGCTGTCAAACTAGACGAATTGTCGGTGCTTGGAGTCGAAGCCAGCTGATTAGGGTAGCCCTTCCATAGAGCCCGCATACGTCGACGTAACCAGGCCCAGGAAAACTCGTGGCCCGAGACATGCACTCCATGCAGTTCAGGCCCGGTCGTCGATGCAGCCTCAGCCTGAAACTCCAGATTTCTCGCCTCCGTAACCTTTTCTGTCGACGCCTCCGTAACTGCCTCCATCGTCCCCGCCATAATTGCCTCTGTCGTTGCCTCGCAGCCCGAATGGATCGCCGGTGACGGGGGACCACCGCCGCCATGACCGGGGGTGACGTTCGCCGTGGCAAGGAACTGCCCAAGGACGGCCGGCCGAGTGAAACGACGAGGCGGCAAGGGCCCGCTCCACTAGCCCATGCGGGGAGCGCGTGACACCCGCAACCCATTCGGCGAGGAGGACGGCCTCCGATGACGGCCGGCGGAATTTCAGCCGCCGCTGGTCCTGGTGGCGACGCGGACCGAGAAGGGAGATGCTCCGGTGACGAGGGTGACTGCCTCTCCCAGAATCGAGATGCCGGAGTTGGGAAACCCGCATCCACCCAGAACTGTTGGACGATCTCGGCCTCCGTCTTCCTCTTCCTGTTCACCACCGGCATCCATTCCGCTTCCTCATCCCCGTGATCTAGAACATCGAGCGCCATCTGAACACCAATGGCCTTTGGACTCTCCTCGTCGGACGAACCGTATTCCGATCTAAGGCACGAGAAGCGAGATCCGCTATTGTCCCTAGACGCGGAGGTCGCCGGCGGCGAAGCCGGCGGTGGCCTGAACGCTAGCTTTAGGCGCCAACCCAGAGTCATCCCCTAGCTCAAGAGTAGTATTGTAACGAACATAGGAATAAAAATGGCTCTGAGCTAGGCAGTTGCTCTAGTGCTTCACTTAAATCTTTTGGAGCACGGTGGTGGCTATATTTTGAAAAAATAAACTCTCATGCTTCACTTATATTATTTTGGGAGTTGATTGAAATTTTGAAGAATTGAATTCTCATGCTTCACTTATATTATTTTGAAAATTGATAAGATTGAAATTTTGAAAACATATTTGCACTCTCATGCTTCACTTAAATCTTTTTGAGAGTTGACGATAGTAACGGTAATTTGCACAAGATATGAATTTGGTCCCAAAATAATGAATATTCAAGAGGAATATAACAAAAACTTTCATATAGATCATTGGATATGATAAGTGTGATTTCTTACAATAGTTTTGCGATATGGAAATAATAGTATGTGAGTCATGTTAGTGAGTAATTGTGATTTAGTAAGAATATTAGTGTTAAGTTTTGTGATTCCCTATGCATGCACATTAAGTCAATAATTATGCAACAAAATTATATCCTACTTATGGTGCATTATTCGGTATTAGTTATGTTCAATGCATGTTTATGACCGTTTTCGCTTTTTGGTTGGTTGCTTCTCAATCTATTTGCTAGCCTTCATTTGTACTAAGCGGAAATACTGTTTGTGCATCGAAAATCCTTAAACCCAAGTTGTGCCAAATGAGTCCACTATATCTACCTATATGCGGTATTTCAATGCCATTCTAAATAAATTTGCGTGTGCCAACTCTAATTTTCAAAATAATTTTTCCGTTTTGTGTGCCCGTACCGCTCATGAAGCGGCAGGGGGTGGCCATTATTTTCCATGCTAGGTGTGTTATTCTCACGATGAGTGTTTATTCACTTGTCATTGCACAAGAGAGTGGTTGGTAATAGAGATGCCCAGTTCAACAATGAATCAAAAATTAATAACAACAAAATTCCTTGAAAAGTGTTGGTATGGAGGGCATCCGTGGATATGGCTAGCCATGGATTGTGAAAAAATGATGTAAAGGAAATAAACTTTACTTTCTGTTTGGGAACCGCCTATGATGTGTCTAGCATGGAAAATAATGAGAATTCTCAGTCGTTTTCGTTGATAGGAAAAGCATGCCTCTCAAAATATTTTTATCTCTTTAATTCCAGGCTTGAGCTCTGGCACATTTGACAAATCTCTGCTTCCCTCTGAGAAGGGCCTATCTATTTAATTTTATGCAATTTTTATTTTTACATGAGTCTCCATCATCTCTTACAAAAGCACAAACTAGAGAGCACTATTGTCATACTTGTGCATTATGTGTAGCTAATATTTGAGTGTGTTTCATGAATGGATCAATGATTGAGCATAATGGGCTAGGGATAACTTTCTTTAGCGTTGATATTTTGAAAGACATGGTTCCTTGTTAGCATGCTTGAGTATTTATATTTTTATGTCAAACTATAGACTATTGCTTTGAATCATTCAAGTCCAATGTCCATACTACAAAAGAAAAGAATATGTGATGAATATGATAGGCAGCATTCCACATCAAAAATTCTGTTTTTATCATTTACCTACTCAAAGACGAGCAGGAATTAAGCTTGGGGATGCTGATACGTCTCCAACGTATCTATAATCTTTGATTGTTCCATGCTGTTATATTATCAATCTTGCATGTTTTTATATATATTTACAGCAATTATATATCATTTTTGGAGACTAACCTATTAACCTAGTGCCCAGTGCCAGTTGCTGTTTTCTGCCCTGTTTTTGTTTTACAGAAAATCAATACCAAATGCCACGAAACTTTTTGGATATCTTTTTCTGCACAAGATAAACACTAGAAGCTTCGGGAGGAGGCCAGAAGCCCAAGGGGGTGCCCACGAGGCACCAGGGCGCGCCTGGGGGGGGGGCAGGCGCGCCCTGGTACCTCGTGGGGCCCACAGAGCTCCGTTTGACCTAATTCCACCACTATAAATTTCAGAAAAATCAGAAACCCTAAGGGGAGTCCACAAAATACTTTTTCTGCCACCGCAAGTTTCTGTTCTCGAGAGATCCCGTCTGGAGGCCTTCTCCGGTACTCCGCCGGAGGGGGAATCGATCACGGAGGGGCTCTACATCAACCTTGCTGCCCTTCCGATGATGCGTGAGTAGTTTACCACAGACCTTCGGGTCCATAGTTAGTAGCCAGATGGCTTCTTCTCTCTTTTTGATCTTCAATACAATGTTCTCCTCGATGTTTTTGGAGTTCTATTCGATGTAATCACTTTTTGCGCTGTGTTTGTTGGGATCCGATGAATTGTGAGTTTATGATCAGATTATCCATGAATATTATTTGAGTCTTCTCTGATCTCTTTTATGCATGATTATTATAGCTTCGTATTTCTTCTCCGATCTATTATTTGGTTTGGCCAATTAGATTAATTTATCTTGCCATGGGAAGAGGTGCTTTGTAATGGGTTTGATCTTGCGGTGCTCAATCCCAGTGACAGAAAGGGACATGACACGTATGTATCGTTGCTATTAAGGGTAAAAAGATGGGGTTTATTCATGCGTGAGTTTATCTTGTCTACATCATGTCATCGTTCTTAAGGCGTTACTCCGTTCTTTTATGGACTTAATACACTAGATGCATGCTGGATAGCGGTCGATGTGTGGAGTAATAGTAGTAGATGCAGGTAGGAGTCGGTCTACTTGTCTCAGACGTGATGCCTATATACATGATCATTGCCTTGGATATCGTCATGATTATTTGATTTTCTATCAATTGCCCAACAATAATTTGTCTACCCACCGTATGCTATTTTCTTGAGAGAAGCCTCTAGTGAAAACTATGGCCCCCGGGTCTATCTAAATCATATTACTAAAACCCTAAAAATATTGCTGCACTTTTCTTTTATTTATTTTATTTTGTATTTTTTTCAATCTATCTATCTATCACATACAATTTAATCTTGCAATTAATCGCCGAGGGATTGACAGCCCCTCGTTTGCGTTGGGTGCAAGGATTTGTTGTTTGTGTGCAGGTACTGCTAACGAGGTGTTGCGTGATTCTCCTACTGGATTGATAACCTTGGTTTCATAACTGAGGGAAATACTTACCTCTGTTGTGCTGCATCATCCCTTCCTCTTCGGGGATAATACCAACGCAAGCCACAAGTAGCAGTGGCACGCAGCTCTTCCATTTCCTTGTACTTGATCTTGGAGCGATCGTGGAGCGCACGGTTGGGTACGTGACGCATTTTGTCACGGTACTGACAATCTGCATGCCTCAGGATTGCGTTTGGAGACTTATGAATCCATTGAGCCATTTGAGGGTGTGTGATGTTTGAAGGAATTGAGGATACTACGTTCAGTTTAAGCTAGTAAACTTCTTGTTGGAAAGTATGAAATTTGTCTCAACTAAAGAGATCACTCAGAGGTCTAGAACATGGTTGAGGTGGATAATTTGAAACAACTTGGCATATATGATCTAAATTTATGTTATATATGCACTAATAGAGTGGATTTTCCTATGAGCAAAGGGGGGGTGTAGGAGATATGCCCTAGAGGCAATAATAAATGTTATTATTTATCTCCATGTTCGAAATTAAGTTTATATTCCGTGCTATAACTGATATGGTTCCCGAGCCCGTATAACCATAAAGGCTCTGAGGAAATCCCATGTGCACGTGTGGAATAATAAAACGGTAAAAAGTATTCCTAGTCAAGCCTCTAAGACTGGCTCAAGTGTTGCATGATGATCACGTTTTCCTGATCATGGGCATGTCTATGCCGGCAACTTTTGAGGGCACAATGTTAGGCGAACACTTGTGTTGAATCAACCCGATTGATGTTATGCTATGAGATACATTCGTCACAAGTTTATGGTTAATAACACAGAGAAATTTAATGTTTGCATAATTCCTTAGACCATGAGAGTATCGAGTTTCTTCATGCTTGCTTCATGAACTTTGGGGTTTGTGAAACGTCATCCGTAAAAGGGTGGCTATTACGGCGGCTTACGGGTTCATGAAAAAGTATGACAAGGGACTTGATAGCTCAAGATTGGGATTTGCTCCTCCGACGATGGAGAGATATTCTTTGGGCCCTCTCGGTGTTACGGTATCCATCATCGTCTGGCCAGCCATAATGTGATTTGATCACAGGGATGCCGGAACGCGGAAACGAGAAAAGAGAACAAAACCGGTAACGAGGTAACTGGCATAGTGGACAAGTTGTTGATTCACGGGGATGCCGATAAGTCTCACCTCGGGTGTTTGTAACATATCGCGAAGCAATAGGAATAGCACACGGAAACTACAGGTTCACTCGAATATTCATTCGTGTGGGTATAGGCATCAATATGGATGTCCACGGTTCCGCTATTGATCATTGATCGGAAAGTGTTCCGGTCATGTCTTGTAACACCCCATGTCATTATGCTACAGTGATCACCTTTTGATAATGCCAAGTCAGCATGATTAACTAGTCTTGATCATCATTTGCATCATATCTCATTTCAAATTCCAATTCGAACTGCAATTCAAATTTAAAGTGAAAAATGAAAGCTGTCCAAATTTGAATAAAAATGTTCATTAAATAGCAAATAATTCATAACTAATTATGTTCAGGAAAACAACATGACCTAAAATACCTAAGTGACTCTATCATCCTAAATCAGTAGCAAAACAACAACATTTAATCCCATTTCAATTAAATAAAATCCATTTGAAATCATATTGCTCCCAAACCTTTTTATTTCACTGTATAAAATTGCAACATATTTAACTGGCCAGGTTACACATTTTTCAAAAGTGTTTTGGTGGCTTAATATTTTGCAAAACAGAAAGGAAATAAGAGGCAGAAAACGAAAAGGGAAAAAGGCCTGCGGCCACTGTGCTAATGGGCTTAAGCTCTACAGGGGCAGGCCCAGCCCATCTCCCAGGTCGTCCTCTTCCTCCCCCATGCTGTCGCCCGCGCACGTCGACACGCTGCCGCGGCCACGTGCCGGCCATCCTCCGGCTCCCCTGCTGGATAAGGGCGCGCCCGCGGACCACCGAAACCCTAGCCCTCCTCTCTCCTCACTCGCTCGCCCTCTCCTTCCTCTTCCCCTCGCCAGATCTGCCTCGCCCGAGCATCTTCGTCGTTGTTCGCCGTCGCCCACCGCGACCACTGACCGCCTTCTGCCTCGCCGCCAACTCCACGGTAATCGTCGCCGACCGCTACGACCTGCGGTGCCGCTAGGCTGGGCCGGAAACCACCGGAGCGCCCGCAACGCCATCGTCTTCCTCCTCTGCCCCGCCGGAGCTCCGCCGCCTCGTCTCGCTCCGGCAGGCTCCCCAAGCCCGCTGCCCTCCACGACCGGCTCCGCTGTGAGCTCCCGGTCCTCCGTGACCTTCCCCCTCTCCTTCCCGTGCCCTGTAACGCCGCCTGCTACTAGCTCCGCCCGCAGTCGCAGTCGGCCGTCATCGCACCCGCCGTTCCCGACCTCCCCAGCCGCTGCCGTTTGCCGTGCTGGACGCGCGTGAGCCGCTGTGTCTCGTAGGTGCTTGCGGCGCTCGATTTGGTCGCCTGTGCGACGAACCCGAGCCTCTCCGCCGTCGTCTGTGTCGCCGGAGCCGCGCCACCGTGCGCCGGAATGCTAACTCCGGTGGGTCCCGAGCGTCAGTTAATTAACAGCTAACCCCCACCCTAACACTCATAGACACGTGGGCCCGCTACTGTAGCGGTTTAATTAAACTAACTAAATCTGTTAATTAGTATACCCACTGACAGGCTGGGCCCACTGTCTAAATTAGTTGATTAGATAAATTAAATCACAGTTAAACTAAATAGAGACTGACATGTGGGACCACTGGGCCCTGTTGACACAGTCAACCTGCTGACTGGGCAGGCCCCAGTCACTGACTGGTGGGCCCCAGCTGACCAGTTGGTCAACTGGTCAACCACTGACCACTGGGCCCCATGCGTTAATTAACTAAATAACTAATTAAACTTAATCTATTAACTAGTTACAGTCACTGACAGTGGGTCCCTCTAATTAATTAGTTTAATTAGTTAATTTAAACCACTGGTTAATTAGTCTAGTCTATGACAGGTGGACCCCACTGTCAGGTTGACCAGTCAACTGGTCAGTTGACTGCTGACGTCATCATTTCGTCATGCTGACGTCACCCCTCGCTATTCTGGATAATTCGTATTTTAATAATTAAAATAATTCGAGAAAAATGTTTAAAACTTTGAAAAATCATATAAAATAAACCGTAACTCGGATGAAAAAAAAATTATATATGAAAAATGATCAGAAAAATATGAAGAATGTGCATATGTAATCAAAATGCGTGTCCAACACTCCTAGCTAGGTGAACATGGAACTTTTTGACTGATTTCTATAAATGAATAGTGCACAACTCTAATAAAATAAATCCAAATAAATTCCTAAATTAACTAAAACACTTAGTTAGGCAATATAACACCTCTGCATATCATTTAGGCATGTCATGCATAGTGATTGCATTTTTTGCCGTGGATTTATTGTTTCTTCTCCCCCCTTCTTCCGATAGCCTCCGAGACCGACGCTGCCCAGGAGACCGACTACACCGCTGACGACCCATCTTTTGCTGCAGAGCAACCAGGCAAGCAAACCCCCTTGACGCATGCCTATATCACCTATTCCTTCTCCCTCCTGCTTGCATTAGAAATTGCTACTGCTTTGCTTTATACTATTCTGATGCATAGCCTGGTTTTGTAACCTGTTATTGATACCTGTCTGTTATCCAAAATGATTAGTATAGGTTGGATGGTAAACCATCTGTGGGCCCTCTTCCTTGCTGTAGTTGCTCCGCTTTAGAACCAGTGCCCCGATCGATGTGACCGAACGGGCTGAGACCAACACACCACCGCACATTCCCCCTAAGTCGTTCGACCCTGCAGAGTTACCACCGAGTGCCGAGGGTGATACCTCTTATCTCACTTCCGATGATGCCTCTGTAGAATAGCTATCCGGATGTGGGTTACCGAGGGTGATTCCTCTTTCATCATTTCCGAGTAAGCTTCCGTCGTGCTACTTCTCGAGTGGGAAATCATCGAGGGTGATTCCTCGGATTCCTTCTCGATACTTGGACACACGGATACTTTGACCTTTGTCGCAGGCGGGTCGACCCCGAGGGGTTCCCGCGGGGAAGTGTAAAGTCGGGCTGGACCCAAAGGTGCCCGCGAGAGGATATTATGAAAGACGGTTGGCTCCAAGAGCACCCGCGAGTCGTGTGTTACCAAGTCGGAGCGACAGGGAACCTGATCGTCTCTGCGAGTAACTAAATACGCCTAACGGATTTGGGTATTGATCTGAGTGGGTCGTTGGCCCTATACGCACTACCACCACGTGGGATAATGGTTATGGGACCCTCTACGTCGTATGTATCAGCCAAAAGCTCTGTCAGATGTCCAGTTCAGCATTGTGGCCGGGCCGGATCGCGCCATCCAGGCAGAGGTGGTGCTGGAGGCCCCCTGCGCACAACGACCCGGAGTGCAAAGGGCGATGGGCCCAAGACCCCTGAGCACTTAGGATGTAGACCGGTGGGGACCTCTCTGTTGAGCCTAGGTAGGACTACATCGTGTCGATTACCCGAGGCCGGGCATTACCCAGCAAGTGCGTCCGGCCAGATTTAATCGAGCGTGCTGGGTAACAGTAGTGTACCCCTGCAGGGAAGTTATCTATTCGAATAGCCGTGTCCACGGTAACAGGACGCTCAGTGTTGTATCCCGATCTATTACTACTTGAACTGGATACATGTTAATTAATTGTAAGCTCCGGGATCGCTTCCTCGCCGGGAGTCGAGGAAGGATCTCTAGGCTTTGCTCCTACATGCTTGTTACTTTATGTTATGATACTAATCTGCACTCTTCTAATGCTGCAAGACGCTGAAGATGCTAGTCTTCGATAGGCTAGGCCTTTCCTCCCCCTGTTCTGGCATTTCTGCAATTTAGTCCAAAGATATAGCCCCATTCCTTTGATACCGATGCATAAGTAGTATAGTTCTGTTGTCAGTCTTGCGAGTACTTTGGATGAGTACTCACGGTTGCTTTGCTACTCTTTTTCCCCCATGCCCGATTGTTGCGACCAGATGACGGAGCCCAGAAGCAGGAGATCCCCGGAGGCGCCTACTACGACGTGGAGATCCGCGACGACCAGGAGTAGTTTAGGAGGCTCCCAGGCAGGAGGCCTTGCCCCTTTTCGATCGGAGTTGATGTTTGTTTTCGCCTTCTTAAGGCATTTTGTTTAACCTTGTGTCTGTACTCAGATACTGTTGTTGTTTCCGCTGACGCTTGTATGCGAGCTTATGTATTCGAGCCCTCGAGGCCCCTGGCTTGTAATATAAAGCTTGTATTATTTTACTTTGTGTTTATAGTTGTGTTGTGATATCTTCAAGTGAGTCCCTAGGCTTGATCGTGTGCATTGCGTGTATGATGAGTACACGATTAAGTCTGGGCCGTCACATGTCTATACTTCACCAAACCTACAGGGTCACACGCTTAAGGGTTATCTATCTACTGAATACTAGACAGGGAGTCTAAGAGAAAGTCACCGGAAAAGTTTCGGAGACGACGGAAAAGTTCCGGAGAGAAAACCGGAAATGTTTCGGAGTTACCGGAAATGTTTCGGAGAGAAAAATAATCCTACCGGAAATGTTTCGGAACGCGTCCAGAATTATTTAAGAGGGTGCCGGAAATGTTCTGGACCTTTGGGAATTTTTTTAGATTAAACGGTCACGGAAAAAAAAATATCTCATGAATAGTGTCATGAATAGTGGATGAAAATATCTGAGGGGATTTTGGTAATTTCATCTCATGAACAGTGGATGAAAATATCTGAGGGCATTTTGGTAATTTCATCTAATGAATAGTGGATGAAAATATCTGAGGGCATTTTGGTAATTTCACCTCATGAATAGTGGATGAAAATATCTGAGGGCATTTTGGTATTTCCAAGTGTCCTCTACCCCTTGGGCTTGGCCTATAAATAGAGGTGGAGAGGTGCTCTCCATACTCACTCAAATCTCTCATACAAATGCCATGCATGATCTGGCTTTCTCTCTCCCTCCCACGAGATAGTTTCGTAGAGCCGAAAGGCTGTCTGGGTTCTGGTGGAAACTAGTTCTGAAGGGCGAAGCCCTGCCGGATAGCTGACACCTTATGTGTGCAACCCCGTAGAGAGGTCGTAGTTTCGATCTACTCGAAGGGCTGTCCGAGTGACCTGCCCGAAGGGCTGTCCGAGGATCCGTCCGGTGGGACTATCTGAGAGACTCTCCAGAGGCCTCCCGAAGGGCTGTCCGAGGATCCGTCCGGTAGGACTATCCGAGGGACTGTCCATAGGCCTCCCGAAGGGCTATCCGAGGATCCGTCCGGTGGGACTATCCGAGGGACTGCCCTGAGGCCTCCCGAAGGGTAGTCCGAGGATCCGTCTGGTGAGCTGGCCAGGGAAAACATCCTCGCGGTTGGGAGGTTGTAAAATCCTAGCTGCGGTGATCTACACCAACGATCTTCACCGACTCTACTTCCGCTGCGCTACGAGTCGGTAATGATCAGATCAAAACTTTGTATGCATCTCCATAGTGATCCTGGGCATACTCGCAGTACCGATTTTTTCTGTTTTCTGCTGCATTCCCCTACAGGGGGACCATGGCCCCCGCTGGCCCCTACTAAGCTTTGCCACCACACATAGCTATCATTTGCAAATGGGAGAAATCATCAATATGCAAGGACTTGATCAAGCTTTCTATGTTCTTGTCTAACTAGGCCTGGGCGTTTGGTAGAAAGCGAAATTTCGGTTTCTGTTGTTCAGTTTTTTTGTGAATTCGGTTTGCAGAAGTGGAAACCAAATTTGACACTAAAATTCAGCTAACTGATTATAAAATGTTAAACTTCCAAAGACCAAATTAAACAAGGTTCACCACAGACCACACTAATAAGTGACAATAGAGTAATAGACAACCAAGTTCCAGCACAACACATAACCAAAGTCAAAGTTCGACAACATACTTTAAAACATAAGCACACAGGAGATTGAAGTGCACTTCAAGAGTAGCCAACAATAAGACTCCCAATTTGCCATCATGAACAGGAGCATCTTGACATGTCCGGAGCATCTTGACCATCTCAGGTTCCAGCCAAGTGATGCCAATCTGCCATTTTCTGTACATGGTACAAAATTCGGTTAAAATAGAATAGTAGTCCCTCTGTCCCACAATATAAGATCGTTTTCAAGCTACGGTGGGAGTAGATGCCATAGAATTTGGTTAAAAGAACTATATATATATATGTAAAATAGAATAGCGGATGCCACATTACAAGTATTTAATGTAAGTACACAGAATACCAAAAACAAAATACTATTAACCAAATCTGCTGTACATATTTGGTGAATTATATATACCTAAAACAGAATACTATTAACCGAATCTGGTTAACTATATATACCTAAAACAAAATACTATTAAGCAAATCTGGTGATCTTTTCTTCATAAGTGTTTCCAACAAAATTTGGAAAACAAAGTACATGAGGTGCGTAAAGCAACATTTACATTACAACATCATTTAGATGAGGTTCATTACAGCAACATTTGCATTTACATGACATGACAATCTATCAGGAAACCACATTGTTGTGATGTGCATCTTTTGAATCATACGACGTGACTGATTATATCAGGGGACAAATGCAACATGTGCAAAATCATGCCCGATGAATGGGCCATCACACATGTTTCATTTTATGGCACACATGTTTATTTTTCTATCATTTTGTGATGCCTGCATCGCACACGATTCGGTCCAAGCGTGTGCGATAGATATGTCTTCTTAGCCCCATTCTGTTGTCGTGTGACCGCGCGTGTCATGGGCCACTGTGCTAGTTTGTTTAAAAAACTAGTACTTTCTTAATACTATTATGTGCTTTTGTAAATCTTGCCCTTGCCCAAAACGTCATTTTATTTTATCGGATCTCAAAATGTATGAATTTTGTCTCTCTTCTTAAACATCACATTAGCACAGTGTGTGATGACTAGTGCAAATAAACGTAATGGAAAATATTATTATAGCCAATAGCAGGAAGTACATTGCCGATAGTGGGCGATATTACCACAGTGTGAGAGCACCGCCGTGCATTGCCAGCAGCACTTGATAGCTGGTGAATCCACTAGTAGAAAACAGGGCTTTGGTCCAAGCTCGATCTACACATTAGTCCCGGTTGCATTACGAACCGGGACTAATGTGAGCATTAGTCCCGGTTCGAGCGGCTAGGGCGCCGGTCGGGGCTCGGCAGGCATCAGTCCCGGTTCAAATGGGACCTTTAGTCCCGGTTGGAGACACTAACCTTTAGTCCCGGTTGGAGACACCAACCGGGACTAAAGGGTATCGTCCCCATTAGTCCCGGTTGGTGTCTCCAACCGGGACTAAAGGTTAGACCTTTAGTCCCGGTTGGAGACACCAACAGGGACTAAAGGGGTTCTGAAAGTTTCTTTTCTGTTTTTCCATTTGTTTTCTGTTTTTAGTTTCTGTTTTAAATTGCTTATATCTTTTAGGATATTTGATGTTTTTGAGTGATTCTTTTTGCATTAGATTCAAAATTTTGTCTAGTTTCTGTTTGTGCCATTAGTTTTCAAATTTGAATGGTTTAAATTTGAATTTGTTCAAATTTGCTTCAAACCCTAGATTGTGAATAACTTGAGTTTAAAAATAGTTTTTAATTTAATTCTTTTTTCTCCTAGTCACATGTTAGATTGTTGTCACAGTAAGATTTATTTGG
This sequence comes from Elymus sibiricus, assembly GCA_039707655.1. Taxonomy (NCBI): domain Eukaryota; kingdom Viridiplantae; phylum Streptophyta; class Magnoliopsida; order Poales; family Poaceae; genus Elymus; species Elymus sibiricus. The sequence goes on along the minus strand of CM077674.1, from coordinate 3,144,448 downwards.
TTATTTTTAGAATAATTTAAATTAGGATTTTAATTAAAACAGTACTGTTTTGCTTATATAGTTGTTTTAGTCATTTAATTGTTGTTTTTTATTATTATTAGTTAGTTCTTTCTGTAGATTTTAACATGTTGAGTATGGTGCATATTGAATGCACAAAAAGTATGGAGTTGAAATAAGTTTAAAAAAATGAAATGCCTTTGTAACAGATGAGTTTTCGTCCGAAACCTTGATACTTCGAAGGAGATGGTCCAGTTTGTACACGAAGTGCATCCAGTTTTTGCCGTAACCCTCTCAACTTTTTAGCACATGCTATGTGGGTGAAATGATGATACCATGCCAAGTTTCAACCTTTTCAGAGTTCATTTGTAGTGCTTTTCAATTTCAGGGTCATTTAGCTCAAAAAAATCATTAAATGCATGAAAAATAGGAAATGAAGTTAGAAAGGGTTGAAATTTGAGGATGTGGCTTTGAATGGTGCATATTGAATGCACAAAAAGTCTGGAGTTGAAATAAGTTTAAAAAAATGAAATGCCTTTGTAACAGATGAGTTTTCCTCCGAAACCTTCGTACTTCGAAGGAGATGGTCCAGTTTGTACACGAAGTGCATCCAGTTTTTGCCATAACCCTCTCAACTTTTTAGCACAAGCTATGTGGGTGAAATGACGATACCATGCCAAGTTTCAACCTTTTCAGAGTTCATTTGTAGTGCTTTTCAATTTCAGGGTCATTTAGCTCAAAAAAATCATTAAATGCATGAAAAATAGCAAATGAAGTTAGAAATGGTTGACTCTGGCTTGGTTAACCTTAGTTGTGACTCTGGCTGGGACGGTGCTAGCAGATGTAGTAGACGGTAGGATTGGATGGACACCAACCCGGACTAAAGGGGTTCTGAAATTTTCAAACTCTACCCCCCCTATCGCCATTTCAGTTTTGAAAAAAACAAAAAAAATGATAAAAACTTCAAAAATTAAAATCCTTCGAGATGTAGTTATGTTACTACATCTACTAGTTAGGAAAATTTAAAAACATAAATTTCGACATGTTTTGCAAAAAAGTGTTATGAAAAAGTAAAACGGCTATAACTTTTGCATACGATGTCGAAAAAAAACGTATAATATATCAAAATGTTCAGCACGAGAAGCCGGTTTCGATTTCAACCGCCATAGGCCGTTTTGCAAATTTCTAGAATCCTCAAATTCTGAAAAGAAAAAAAGTTATCCTCAAATTTAAGTTTTTTCGATTTTTTGGTCAAACTCTGGTCAAACTATGGTCAAACAGTGGTCAAACTACTTATTCAATAAATATTAGTGTTACTAAATAATTATTGTTTTTAGAATAATAGTTTCAAACTCAAACGGTGAAATGTGTGACATCATGCTCAAGGGCTTAATAGGATTGATATGATACATATAACAACAAGGTATAACTTCTGATAATAATAAGATTGTCATATTTGGATTCCTCACATTTTTCTGATAATAATGGATATATTATTTGTCGAATTTCGATTTATAGATTTCAAGATATTAATTATGCCATATTAAATAAATAAATGGCAAAAAAATGAATAAAATACTATTATTACTTATTTTATTTTCATTGAAATTCAATATTATTATTATTTATTTTGTTTATTTTAATAATTGTTTGGAATTTAAAAAATTAAATCATGTGACATCAAGACCTAAGGGTTAATAGGATTGATACCTTACTATTGTCAGGAAAACAACAAGTGCATTCTTGGAAACTAGGGGCGATAGAACCAGGAAGTTAAGCGTGCTGGGGCTGGAGCAGTGAGAGGATGGGTGACCGGCCGGGAAGTTAGACGATTTGGAATGAGTGCTCCACGCTGGAGCAGTGAGGAGGGGTGATTAGAGATTAAATTGTCAAATAATTCAAAGATTTAAAAATCAAAATAAAACTTAAAAATAAATCAAAAAAATATTTAAAAGAAAATTTCAAAAAAAAAATTAAATTTTTTTTTTCAAAAAAATTCCTTTAGTCCCGGTTGGTGTTACAAACCGGGACTAAAGGTCCTCCATCCCCCGCCCCAGACAGCGGCCACGTGGAGGGCCTTTAGTCCCGGTTCGTAATGCAACCGAGACTAGGGGGGGGGGGGGCTTTAGTCCCGATTGCGCAGTCCCGGTTGGGCAACCGGGACCAAAGGCCCTCCCGAACCGGGACAGAAGGCCCGTTTTCTACTAGTGAATCGTAGTACTATTGAAACCAAACACAGCAACTGATATGAATATATATTCCACCCCTGTGAAAAATTAATAAACTAGCTAGGAAAGCCCGAAGCGCTTGCCCTTGCTGCACTTGACACCGCCGATCACCGCCGGCGTGGCGTTGCTTGGGAAATGCAGCCATCAGTCATACTCGTAGTAGTAGACGTACCGTGTGGGCCATATGATATAAGTCAACGTCGCCTTGAGCCTGACGGTGAGGGTGAGCCAACCCTGCACTCGCTCCCTGGAGAGCTCCTCCACCACGGCGGCGCTGACGTTGCTGGCACGGCCGCGCAACACCAGGTACACGGTGCGGTTGAAGTAGATCCTCGCGCTGAAGTGGTTGAAGCGGATGGCCCATATCCGGTGGTCGTTGAAGAAGGTGGCGTTGATGGCGAGGTCGTAGCGGAGCATGTTGTCGTGGTCAGCCGGCCCGGGGGTGAGGTCGAAGGAGGCGAGGGCGGCGGCATCGACATGTGGTCGGACAGCATAGGGGCGGAAGTAGATGAGATAGAGGAAGAACAAGCCGAGCGCGGAAACGATGGAGTTGATGATCACCTTGCAGATAAACAAGATCACCTTAGCCTTGAACCCCTTTATCCCAAATATGTTTTCAACTAAGAACACCAGGAGGCCCCCGCTGTAGGACATGGTAAATCGTTAGTAATCAAAGTTAGATACACATTTATATAATATTCATATATTAATAACAAATTATTTTACATACACAGTGCGGCTGCCCATAAGGAAGTCAACGGCGAGTCGCTCTGGGGTATCCATTATGAGAAACTGTAGAGGTAGAGATTAGCTTGTGGAGCTGCGAGTGCTTGGTGGACGTCGAGGGCTAGCTACATGCTATTATATTATATAGATCTCGATCGATGCTCTCCTTAATACCTCAGCAAAGGATGGATGCTACGTCGGCAGGAAAAGAATTAATTAGAGACACTAGCAAGCTTGGGCTAACTTGCTTGGTGGACGTCGAGGGATAGCCAGCGACATGCCTTTTTTTTTCGACAAAGGGTTGATTTTATTTGCTCAAAATGAAGCATCAAAAGGATACAAAACATGATGAACACACACCCGGCCTCTGCATAGCTAAAATGCACACAGCCAATACCAACACACACGCACAAAAACACGCCCACAACTAGCAAAGTCATATAAGACCAAAGTTATCTTGTACGTAGGCGAAGAAAAAAGAAAATAACCCCAAAGCGATCAGATCCACGATCGGTAAACTGCAACAATAACCATATCCGCACCAACCATCTTATGACACCAAAATGGACAACGAGATTCTTCAACAGCAACTCCTTCAAGAAGGGAGTGGCGCTCAAGCGCCGCCGTCACCGGATCCAATGACCAAGTCCAGAATCTAAGTTTTCACCCTGAAGAATTAATCTGAGCATATCCGAGCAATGCCTTCAACAAGGTAACGACGTAAATAAAACATCGCCATTGCCAGGTATAGCCAACTCGGTTTAGACTTGGGCTTTCACCCCGGAGCTCGAGACCGGCTACCGGAGTAGCACCACCATCGTAGTCACTTGTGTTGTCGCCACCACTTTTCCATGATCTCAGCAGCTAAATGCGATATGTGATCGTCACCGCTGCACAACCATCCCTCTGCGTCAAGCCATCATCTGTAGTTTGCATCTCACCGCCGAAGTCAATCACCGGATCTGAAGAGACGATCTCGTGAAGATCTTTCGGTGACAACCGCTGACGTGGAGCCACAGGAGGTGACTGTAGCACTCTACAACCACCACCACCTGGCCGATTAGATCCGCATCACCACCCGCAAGCCCACCAGATCTCACAACCATGCTGGCTCGCCGGCATGCCCTGTTCGGATCGATGGACCAGCAGAAGGGGCCTATGGTGTCTATAACCCCCTTGCCACCCATCGGCTGCATGCCTGACAGGAACCGAAGTTGGCCATCCAGCCACTGCATGCCCCGGGTAGCAAGAAGCACATGCTCCGTTGCGCCGCCGTCAGCTCCAGCCTCCAGGCGAGGGGGCATAGGAGGCCGCGCAGCTCGCAGTATCGCAGGCAGCAGGGCGCAGCTGCCAGCCTGCCGGAGGCCACCGCCGCCAAGTTACAGCCAGCCTGCCGGAGGCGCAGCGGCCAGAAATCGGCCACTTCGTGTCTTCCGATGACCTCACCGCCGCCGGCGCCGGCCAGGCTTTGCCCGGCGACGCCCTCCGGCGGCGGTGAGGGGAGAGGAGCCGATGGAGGCCCTGGGCCGCCGGACTGGAACGCCCCGGTGCGAATCGTTGGAGTCGCACGGGAGCGAGATCCACTTTTTACGGAAGGGGCCGGACTCTGTAATCTTTCATCTAGCGACATGCTTTTATATAGACCTCTATCCATGCATAAATGCTTAAGGCTTGTCGCTTTAATCGGAACATGGTACCACGTACGGTACCATCCTGTCTCCCTCTCCTACGTGTTGTAGGAACATGCGTGAGGCTTGTCGCTTTAACCAGAACATGGTACCACGTACAATCCTGTCTCCCTCTCCTACGTGCTGTAGGAACTAGTACTTTTTTTGAGGAGAGGCTTGCCCGGCCTTAAACTGAGGCCCTTACAAATCCAACACAGCCGCCAAAGTGCAACGAACTCAAGCGGTGCAAAACAAATAAAAAGGAGGATACAAGCCAGAAGGCTAATACACATTGACGCAGCGCTGGTCATGATGAAATGCATGAAAATAAAAGGCTATTACACACAGACACACACACACTATAGTAATACTATTCTTCACCCAGGGTGTAGAATAAGTTATTCTTCACCCGATGTAATCTTACGATCGTTTAATAAATAAATTAAATTTGTAATACAAATAGTTATATTCATATTGATTGACTACGTAAAATTTGGCATAAGAAAACAAAAACATAGGTCATAAGACCAGAAAAATTGCATTTCATGTATACTTTACACTATATTTTTACGTTTGTAATTTTACATAACATAAAATATTTTTTACGGTAATTATATATTTTCTTATGTTCCCCTATTACATATAAAATAACATAAAATTTACGAAATGTAAAAATACGATGCATTGATGTTAATTAGAGACACTAGCAAGCTTGGGATAACTTACTTGGTGGACGTCGAGGGCTAGCTAGCTACATGCTTTTATGTAGATCTCTATCCATGCATGCATGCATGAGGCTTGTCGCTTTAACCGGAACATGGTACCACGTACCATCCTGTCTCCCTCTCCTACGTGCTGTAGGAACATGCATGAGGCTTGTCGCTTTTTTTTTTTTGAGAAAACTTCCGATCTATTCATCTTCAATCATGGCAGTACAGCGAACACCAGAAATAATAAAAATTACATCCAGATCCGTAGACCACCTAGCGACGACTACAAGTACTGAAGCGAGCCGAAGGCGCGCCGCCGTCATTGCCCCTCCCTCGCCGGAGCCGGGCAAAACTTGTTGTAATAGACAGTCGGGAAGTCGTCGTGCTAAGGCCCCATAGGACCAGCGTAGCAGAACATTAACCACCACCGATGAAGAGTAGCGTAGATCGGAAGGATCCAACCTGAAAACACATGAACGTAGACGAACTACGACCAGATCGTCCGAGCAAATCCACCAAGGACAGATCCGTCGGAGACACACCTCCACACGCCCACCGATGATGCTAGACACACCATCGGGACGGGGGCTAGGCGGGGAGAACCTTATTCCATCTTCAGGGAGCCGCCGTCGTCTCGTCTTCCTGAGCAGGACACAAAGCCTAACAAAACGCGAAGAAACAACTGAAAACAGAGCCCTCCCGCCGGCAAGGGCCAAGATCCATCGCGCCGCCATGGCCCTATGGCCACCGAAGACGAGGCGGACCGACAGCGGCGCCGGCGGGAGGTAGAGGAACCCTAGACTTTTCTTGGGGAGGAGGCAGCCCGCTTGTGTCTTTGAGGCTTGTCGCTTTAACCGGAACATGGTACCACGTGCCATCCTGTCTCCCTCTCCTACGTGTTGTAGGAACTAGTACTCCCTCCGTTCACAAATATAAGATGTCCTACAATAACATTTTCTGAATCGGGTGTATATAGACACATTTCAGTGTGTTTGTTCACTCATTTCAGGCCGTATGTAGTCCACATTAAAATATCCAAAACATTTTATATTTGTAAATTTAGGGAGTGCTTACTAGCCACACTATGAATAAAAATTTAATTGCACAAATCACCATTTTTCAAAGTCTCGGTCGCTAGTTCCATTTTGAATGGCTCTTTCTGAATTTTTATAGGATTAGAATCTGGTCGATATCTTTCTTTTACGCGTCTCTTTGGAGCAAAAAGTTTTAACACTTTTTTTTTCTGAAATTCCGATGAAATACAAGGATTTGTTAAACTCGTTAACCAAGATAAAGCTAACTAAAAACAGTTTATGCCTGGTAGTAACTGTACGTAGAATAAACAAGTTGGCTTGCCCATTAGTTTATCCCTAAACCCCACATCACTCCATTCCTATATGCCTTCTGTTGGAAAGCCTCCTTTATTTTTTCCACCAAACTAAGCTAAGCACATGTGTATGTGTCCTCCACACACACACACACATCCACACACTACTACACGCATATTTAAAGACCAGGTGAGTTGAGAAGATAGCAGCAAGCACACTCACACTAGTCAATAAATTACCACCTCGGTGCTGCAATGCCGGGCAGCACAGGAGTCCAGGCCTTCATCAAGAAGGCACATGACTTCGTCAAGGGCCTGGCAAAAAAGAACAAGTGTGTTTTCAACTGTTTGTCGTGCGCATGGGGGTGCGTGGAGCTATGGACGCCGCTTAGCGTCACCTTCATTGTCTACTAGATTATTGAAGGCGCGCGTTGCTGCGCCCGTTCATTTTGATGTTATATATTAGGAACCATGCAAATATAGGGAAGTATTTTTACTTTATTATTGTCAGTAATTTTTGTAAGTGATTTGTGGCATTGTAGCCTGGTCATGGAAGCAGTGCAATCTAATTTTCACACAAATGAATAAAGATTTCATCTAGGCTTCTAAATAGTTCCACCTTTACCAAACGAGTTAAAAAATATTTGTTTGAAATTGGACAAGTATTTTTACTTTATTATTGTCAGTAATTTTTGTAAGTGATTTGTCGCATTGTAGCCTGGTCATGGAAGCAGTGCAATCTAATTTTCACACAAATGAATTAAGACTTCATCTAGTCTTCTAAATAGTTCCACCTTTACCAAACGAGTTAAAAAATATTTGTTTGAAATTAGACAGAACCAGACACCCTGGTTTAACAAAATATTCGATACAATTTTTCACGACAGGTCCGGGGAACCTTGTGGAGGGATGTGAAGGTCTCAAAGGATGGCTCAGCGGCAGCAGAGACCATAGGCGGAGGGTTAGAGGGCCTTAAAAAAGTGATCGCCAAGTTGATATTCCAAGCTGACTTGCAAGAGGAAAAAGTTAAAACATTACATACTGATTACAAAGAGAAAATATTAAAATCACCAAATGCCAACTTTGAACAATGCCACCTAACAGCCATTCTTAAGTTTATCACCGGACAATGAAATATAACTAACATAAATATATAATATTTGTAGAAGGGGCAACACATGGGAGCCCACAACAAAAAAATTGTTTGATTTACATGCACTATATGAAATCACAGAGCATTTCATCAACCTCAAATTCCAGCAAGGGTGCACGGCACCTGCACTTGAAGCACTTGAGAACCAAGAATCCTATCTTAGTGAAGACAATTCTTTCTACAGGATTTGCTCGGACATATTACGAGAAAACAGTAAGCGCCGGCAATTCTCTGAGAACATCAACATCATTGCTCATTAGTTCCCTAACCCCAATCTTTAAAATGCACGGCTTGTTGAGATGCCCAATCCATTTGGGGATGCTTGAGAAGCTGCAAATGCATCGCAACCACTCAAATCTCTGAAGAAGCACCGAAGGAGAGGAACTGCTGCTCAAGCCATCGTAGGAAATGCTCATGCTGGAAGGTCCACTGTCCAGATAACTTGAAGGCTCCAGAGTTACAGATCAGAGGTTGCTGAGTTTAGCGACAATAGAGTCGAAGCGATGGTAGAACAGTTGAGCCGAAGATCCTAGAGATTGGTCAACCCACCGAGGCTCTGCACATTATCTATCAAGGTAACACTTAGATCAAAATATCCAAGTGTGCAAAGCGATGTCATGCTGCCAATACCATAGATCACCATTGACCATAATCTTAGAGCAGCAGCAGTTGTTAGTAAATAAAAGCAGAAGATGCTAATGTTTAAAGATAAAGGTAGTAATAAACTTAAATAACAGCATGTGCTAATGAATTTTTTAAGCAAGGGTGCTAACTTATATATAATCACATGAAACAAAAAATTATTCAAAGAGAATCATACAAAAATATACTGACCCAAAAAGCCTAATCAGGGGTCAATCTAAGGATACTTCTATATGATGAATAAATTTTGAAAAGGCAGGGATCACAATCTGTCATGGACATCACAATAAGGTGAGAATCTGCTATACCTGTGGAAGGGGGATTGCTGAGCCGAGAAGGTTGTCAGCGTTGATGCTTTGCTCCGAGCGAGGACATCCACCCCACACGCTGCCAATATCTGGCCGACTACCGTGAGCCCGCCGCCATCTACTTGTGAATTATATAGCAATGAAAATTAATAAATATTCTACAAATGCATCACGACGGCAAATAGTATTTCTAGACAACAACAATACATGGATTTACACTCAAATCTACGAATCAAAGAGCTGGTCATAAACTCACAATTCATCGGATCCCAATAAACACACCGCAAAAAGTGATTACATCGGATAGAACTCCAAGGACATCGAGGAGAACATTGTATTGAAGATCAAAAAGAGAGAAGAAACCATCTAGCTACTAACTATGGACCCGAAGGTCTGTGGTAAACTACTCACGCATCATCGGAAGGGTAGCAAGGTTGATGTAGAGCCCCTCCGTGATCGATTCCCCCTCCGGCGGAGCACCGGAAAAGGCCTCCAGATGGGATCTCTCGAGAACAGAAACTTGCGGCGGCGGAAAAAGTATTTCGTCGACTCCCCTATTGGTTTCCCGATTTTTGGGAATTTATAGTGGTGGAATTAGGTCAAACGGAGCTGTGGTGGGCCCACGAGGCACCAGGGCGTGCCCTGGTGGCTCGTGGCCACCTCCTCTGGCGTCTGGTCTTCTCCCAAAGCTTCTAGTGTTTATCTTGTCCAGAAAAAAAAATCTCCAAAAAGTTTCGTGGCATTTGGACTTCGTTTGGTATTGATTTTCTGTAAAACCAAAAACAGGCAGAAAACAACAACTGGCACTAGGCACTAAGTTAATAGGTTAGTCCCAAAAAATGATATATAATTGCTGTAAATGTATATAAAAACATCCAAGATTGATAGTATAACAGCATGGAACAATCAAAAATTATATATATGTTGGAGACGTATCAGTCCACCTCTACTGATGTGGTACCGCCTGTCCCTTCAGTTCTGCAGTAACAGTTACAATGGGCCACAGTTAAGGTAACAGTGTGTTTATCATCAAGGGAGAAGTCCGAGGAATCACCCTCGATGGACTCCCGCACGATGTATCCGTCAAGGTGAACTTGGAGGAATCACCCTCGATGGGTTCACACTTGAGGGGTTGCATGACAGAGTCATCATCGAAGGTGGTGAAAGAGGAATCACCCTCGGTAACTCACAACCGACTAGCTGCTCTACAGAGATATCATCTGAAGTGAGGTAGGAGGTATCACCCTCGGCACTCGATAGTAGCTCTGCAGAGCCATACAACTAAGGGGTGTGCGGTGATGTGTCGGTCTCTGCACGTCGATCACCATGATCGAGGCACCGGTAACAGAGCGGGGCAACAAGGAAAAGGATGAGGGGCCACTGATGGATTACTAACCAACCTATACTAAACATTTAGGATATCAGGTAAAGTATCAATAACAGGTTACAAAATCAGGCTATGTATCAGAATAGGATTTGTCGGACAACAGTAGCAATTCTAATGCAAGCACAGGGGGGAAAGAAATGGGCAATATTGAAATGATCAAGGGGATTTCGCTTGCCTGGAAGCTCTGCAGTGAAAGAGGGGTCGTCGATGGCGTAGTTGTACTCGGGGGCAGCGCCGGTCTCGGGGTCTACCAGAGAGAAGAGGGGGAAGAAACAATAAATACAAGCAAACAAATGCAACACAGATGCATGGCATGGCAATATGCTGTGCTAGGGGTGACCTATCGCAGTGCTAGACGTTACAGACGGAACGGGAAAATATCTGGGAATATTTTCCCGGTTTTAGGCATCTGTCAGACAGATGAACCGGAGGGGAAGGTTCCATGTTTGCAGTGTTGTGGGCATGTGACAGCTAAATGGCGGGCATATTCGGATTCGTCTCATTTTTCTGAGCAACTTTCATGTAGAAAACTTTTTCATCCGAGCTACGGATTATTTTCTATGATGTTTCAAAGTTTTAAACATTTTTCTGAAATTCCTGGAATTATTTTAATTATTAAGTTTGCATTATCCAGAACAGTAAATACTTATTGTGTCAGCACTACGTCAGGGTGACGTCAGCAGTCAACTCATCCGGTCCAGGTCAAACCTGACCACTGGGACCCACATGTCATACACAGTAACTAATCTAGTGATTTCATTTAACTAAAAGGGATTAATTAGCAGGTGGGCCCCATATGTCAGTGACTAATTAGATTAACAGATTAATTAAATTATCAAATTAGTTAATTAAGCGAGTGGGGCCCACCTGTCAGCGACTGGAGCTGCCCAGTCAGCATGGTTGACTGGTCAACCCAGTCAACTGGGCCCCTGGGACCCACTGGTCAGTGACCCAAGGAGGCCCACGTCGCAGGCCAGGTCAGCGGCGCCGGCGACCAAATACGCGGCGGCGTGCACGGGAGCTCGCCGGAAAACAGCTACAGGGCGCCATTTCGCGCGGGAGCAGTCACGTTCGAACGAGCGGAGCGAGCCGCGTCAAACTGCGGTGGTGGCGTCGCCGGAGATGGCCGGAGTTGACCAGAACATCATCGGCGGCGGCGGTGGCATCCGGGCGGGCTCGGGTTCGACGCTACGGGGCACGGGAGAGCTCATGTGTGGGTACGTTGGGCTCCTGGGAACCCCATTAGCATGATGGTGAGCTCGGGCGCGAGCTACAGCAATGGTGGCCATGGCGGCGAGCATGGCTGCGGCAGCGGGTATGGCCACGACGGGATTGGTGGCTACGGGCGCGGAGAGGAGCAGGGGAGTGAGGGGGAGGAAGAGGAGCTCACCGGGAGGCTCAAGAAAGGCCGGCGAGAGGTTAGTAGTAGCAGGGGTGGCCGGACTCGACGACGAACGCCGGCGGATCCGAGGAGGAAGACGAGGATGATGCAGTCGTTGTTGTGCTCCCCGGCTCGAATGGTTGGCACCAGGCGACGGAGTTGATGACGGTGGAGCCCTACGGCATGGCGGCGAGGCGAGAGGCGGGCGGTGGCCGCGGGATCGACGGCAACGGCGACGAAGGCTCTCGGGCGAGCTCGAATGCGGGTGAGAGAGAGCGAGGAGGAGGGGGAGAAGTGGACGGGGATGATGATGAGGCCGAGGGGTGTGTCCTTATCCCCTCGGCGGCGTCTGTAGCAGCACCGTCTCGCCGGCGCGCGCGGGGCCACGGGCGCGGCGACATGCGTGGAAAGAGAGGCGGGAGGAGGAAGAGAGAGAGAGAGGTGGGCTGGGCCGGTGCACTGTGCATTTAGGCCCAGTGCACACTAAGTTTTATTCTTTTTCCCTTTTCATTTTCTGTTTTTCTTTTTCCAGCAGCTTTTGCACTTCCTTTTCACATTAAATGACTTTTGCAAAAATGTGCAACTGGTGAAAGCAAATACTAGGGAATATTGTGCACTGCCACAAAAAGTTTGGAGGGAAGATGATTCCATTTGAATTTTTCATAAATGGAAAGGCATTTAAAGTGCTTCTTTTGGCATTGTTTAAATTGCTATAGCTCATTTTGCAAATAGGTGATGTTGTTTTCCTGAACAATTATTTGTTATGGAATATTTGCTAAATGATGAACTATTTTTCAGCAACTATGGTGCAACTTCAAATTTCACTTGCAATTTGAATTGAATTCAGTGGTGGAATTTGAAATGAGATATGAATCCACTGTGATCAAGCATTGCAATTCAAAGTAGCTTAGCATTTACATGGTGATCACTGTAGCTCATTTACACAGGGGTGTTACAATTCTCCTCCTCTAAAAGAAATTCTCGTCCTGAGAATTCAGGAGGCAGAAGGAAGAAGATCGGGGTATTCTTCACGAAGACGATCCTCACGTTCCCAAGTGGCTTCATCTTCAGTATGATTCGACCACTGCACTTTAAGGAACTTGGTTGTCTTCTGACGGTTTTGACGTTTAGCTTGATCAAGAATGTGGATCAAATACTCCTTGTAAAAGAGATCATCCTGCAATTCGAGCAACTCATGATCCACTGCACGGTGCGGATCCTTGAAGCAACGGCGAAGTTGCGACACATGGAAGACATCATGGATATGAGAGAACTGCGGTGGCAATTCCAATTTATATGCCACCTGTCCACGTCTTGCGAGAATGCGGAAAGGACCAATGTAGCGAGGAGCTAACTTGCCCTTGATTCCAAAGCGATGAGTGCCCTTCATAGGAGTGACACGCAGATAAGCTTGCTCAACAGGTTGATAGATCGATCCCCTGTGTTTATGATCATAATTTCTCTTCTGGCGAGACTGAGCCGCCTTGAGATTTTCCTGAACAATACGGACTTGCTCTTCAGGTTGTTGGATAATACTCGGACCAATGAGTGGCCGTTCCCCAGTTTCTGACCAATTCAGAGGGGTTCGGCACTTACGTCCATACAATAACTCGAAAGGTGCCATTTTCAAGCTAGCTTGATAGCTGTTATTGTATGAGAATTCAGCATACGGGAGAGATTCTTCCCACTTCCTGCCAAATGAAATGACACAAGCACGCAGCATATCTTCAAGCACTTGATTAACTCGTTCAACCTGGCCTTGAGACTAGGGGTGATAAGCTGAGCTCCAGGTTATATGAGTTCCCATAGCTTGTTGGAAACTATCCCAGAACTTTGAGGTGAAGAGGCTGCCATGGTCTGAACTGATTTCCTTCGGAATACCGTGGAGTGTCACAATTCTGGAGATATACAAGTCTACTAACTGACTAGCAGTGATCATCTCCTTGACTGGCAGAAAGTGTGCAACTTTGGAGAGTTGATCGATGACGACCAGAATAGCATCGTGACCTTTCTGCGACTTGGGAAGGCCAGTGATGAGATCCATTTGAATCTTATCCCACTTCCATTCTGGAATAGGGAGTGGTTGCAGAATTCCAGCAGGCTTCTGATGTTCTGCCTTGACGCGATGGCAAACGTCACATTCGGCAACATAGCAAGCAATGTCTTGCTTCATTTTTGACCACCAGTACCTTTGACGGAGGTCGCGATACATCTTGGTGCTACTCGGATGAATAGACGGTGGTGTATCATGAGCCTCCTTCATGACCTTGTCTGTCATAAGTTCGAACCTGGGTACTACAATCCGATCTCTGAAGTACAAGGTTCCATCTTCAGCAAGCGATAAATCTCTGGCTTTCTCAAAAGCAAGATCCCTTTTCATCTGATCAACTTGAGCATCTTTTGCTTGCGCAGACTTAACAGCTTTCTCAAGATTTGGCTGCAGAACATGGGTATTAAGAGAACCCTGTGGAACAATGTGAAGGTTCAACTTGCGAAGTTCTTCATGAAGAAAAGGTTGAGCTCGCTGAACCATGAGATTATTGCAATAAGACTTGTGACTCAAAGCATCGGCCATTACATTAGCCTTACCAGGGGTATATGAAATACCGCAGTCATAGTCCGTAATTGCTTCCATCCATCTCTGTTGACGGAGATTCAAGTCTGGCTGAGTAAACAGATATTTCAGACTTTGATGGTCAGTGTAGATCTCACAACGATTACCAAGAAGGTAATGTCGCCATAACTTCAATGCATAAATAACTGCAGCAAGTTCGAGATCATGAACTGGGTAGTTCTCTTCATGAGGATGCAGTTGTCGTGAGGAATAAGCAATCACTTTGCGCTCTTGCATTAGGACACAGCCTAATCCTTGACAAGATGCGTCGCAATAAATGACGAATTCCTTGCGAGAATCTGGGGGAGCAAGCACTGGTGCAGAAACTGGTCCCGAACTAGAAGAAGAGGACCACGTGGAGGAGTACAACCTCCAACAGCAGGCCACTCAAGACCTGGTGGCATCTCTGTCCTATGCGGGTAAAGGATGTACTCTGGATGTATCACTGCACTGATTGCTGGCAGCAACTGTGTCAGAGCGTCGTAAAGACGAGCGCGGGTGGCGTACAACTCGACAGCAAGAGCTCGGGCAGTATGATCCAGAGCCTCAGTGTACTGAACCAAAACCTGCGGGTCATCACGACGTCGCAGGTAAGGAGTATAGACAGCAGTGTAATATCCACTCTCATCCCCAGCAGGGGCATACGGGATGTATCTGAAAGCAGTCTCCTCCAAGCGGGTGTGCTCTCTACGGAGATGGGCAATAGCAGCATAGGCAGCATCATGGACTGCCATGTCAACAGTCACTCCAATACCATGAAAGGTATGCAACTCGGTGATGGATCTGTCCTGCCGATCAAAGATACGAACCACAGCGTGGTACTGCTCCTGGTTGAATTCGCGGTAGTCCTCGTAAACAGAGTACTCGGGGTACCAGCGATATCCCAGCCTGGTCAAGAGGTCGACCAGAATAGCCGGGAACCCAGTCGCATCAATAGCCATAGTCTGGCGTACGAGCTACCTTGCAGGACGCATCTGAAATAAGGGAGTGCAAGATGTCAAACGACAGTGTGAGAATCTTATGATAACATTGAAAGAAAAGATTGCAGATAATCCAGCTCTCCGGGTGACTGTGAACATGAGAACCTAATGTTAGAGTCAGCAAAATCTTTAACCCGAAAGGAAGAGATATCAGAGTCCCAGAGTAAAGAAGAGGAATAAAAGATCCTAAACCATCCATTGGCGACGTGGGCCCGTAAGCCGCACAGCCATGTTAGTAAAACAGTTTTTCAAAGACTAGATTCAACTTCGGCCAAAGAGTTGGAAAGGGGCTTCCTACAGGCAGTTGGCTCTGATACCAACTGGTGACGCCCCGACTCAATCGTGCACAAATCATACACGCAAATGTGCACGATCAAGCTCAAGGACTCACGGGAAGATATCACAACACAACTCTAAACACAAATAAAAGTCATACAAGCTTTATATTACAAGCCAGGGGCCCCGAGGGCTCGAATACATAAGCTCGAGTCATACAAGCATCAGCGGAAGCATTAGCATCTGAGTACAGACATAAATTAGACAAGGGGTTGCCTTAAGAAGGCTGAGCAAAACAACGAAATCTAGATCGAAGAGGCGCAGGCCTCCTGCCTGGGAGCCTCCGAACTACTCCTGGTCGGCAGTCTCCACGTAGTAGTAGGCTCCACCGTGGTAGTAGTAGTCGTCGTCGGTGGGATCAGCGGTCTCCGGGGCTCCGACATCTGCTCGCAACAATCGGGTATGGGAGAAAAGAGGTAGCAAAGCAACCGTGAGTACTCATCCAAAGTACTCGCAAGACTTACATCAGATCTAATCTAATTATGCATCGGTATCAAACGAAGGGGCTATATCTGTGGACTAGACTACAGAAATACCAGAATAGAGAGAAGGCCTAGCCTATCGAAGACTAGCAACTTGCAGCATCTTGCCGCATTAGAAGAGTGTAGATTAGTACATAAGTAAAGTAGTAAGCAGTAGTAGCAATGCACCGAGATCCTTCCTCGACTCCCTACGAGAAAGCGATCCCAAAGCCAACATATTATTAAGCATCACAAGTATCCAGTTCTAGTTGTAGTAGATCGGGATACTCTCCGAGCGTCCGTTACCGTGGACACGGCTATTCGAATAGATATACTTCCCTGCAGGGGTGCACCAACTTCCCCAACACGCTCGATTAACTCTGGCTGGACACACTTACTCAGGTCATGCCCGGCCTCGGCTGATCAACACGTCGTAGCCCTACCTAGGTCCAACAGAGAGGCCAGCATGCCGGTCTACACCCTAAGCGCTCAGGGGTCTTGGGCCCATCGCCATTTGCACTCCTGCACGTTGCAAACGTGGTCGGGACCAGACCTAGCCCCTGTATACACACGCAGGCTTTCGCGGTCCACCCGGGCGCGCGCCGCTCAGTTGCTGACGTCTGAAGAACTTCGGCTGAAACATACGACACCGAGTGCCCATACTGATCCCGCGTGGTGGTTAGTGCGAAAAGGCCAGAGGCCTACTCAGATCACATATCCAAACCCATTAATGTGTTGGGAGCTCGCGGTGACAATCAGTGATCCACGATCTATGGTCCCGTCGCCCCGTCTCACAGACTTTCGGCAAGGGCCAAGACTGCCCGGCCGTGCCGCGTAATTATCTAGCGGGTACCCTCCAGGTCAACCCGACTCCACAAGAGACTGTCGGGAACTTAGGTCCACCTCTACCGGGGTGGTACCGCCTGTCCCTTCAATCCCGCAGTAACAGTTACAATGGGCAACAGTTAAGGTAACAGTGTGTTTATCATCAAGGGGGAAGTCCGAGGAATCACCCTCGATGGACTCCCGCTCGATGTATCCGTCAAGGTGAACTTGGAGTAATCACCCTCGATGGGTTCACACTTGAGGGGTTGCACGACAGAGTCATCATCGGAGGTGGTGAAAGAGGAATCACCCTCGATAACTCACAACCGACTAGCTGCGCTACAGAGATATCTTCTGAAGTGAGGTAGGAGGTATCACCCTCTGCACTCGATAGTAGCTCTGCAGAGTCGTACAACTAAGGGGTGTGCGGTGATGTGCCGGTCTCTGCACGTCGATCACCATGATCGAGGCACCGGTAATAGAGCGGGGCAACAAGGACAAGGATGAGGGGCCACTGATGAATTACTAACCAACCTATACTAAACATTTAGGATATCAGGTAAAGTATCAATAACAGGTTACAAAATCAGGCTATGCATCAAAATAGGATTTGTCGGACAACAGTAGCAATTCTAATGCAAGCACGAGGGAGAAAGAAATGGGCGATATTGAAATGATCAAGGGGGTTTTGCTTGCCTGGAAGCTCTGCAGTTAAAGAGGGGTCGTCGACGGCATAGTCGTAGTCGGGGGCAGCGCCAGTCTCGGGGTCTACCGGAGAGAAGAGGGGGGAGAAACAATAAATACAAGCAAACAAATGCAACACAGATGCATGGCATGGCAATATGCTGTGCTAGGGGTGACCTATCGTAGTGCTACACGTTACAGCCGGAACGGAAAATATTTGGGAATATTTTCCCGGTTTTAGGCATCTGTCAAACAGATGAACCGGAGGGGAAGGTTCCATGTTTGCAGTGTTGTGGGCATGTGACAGCTACATGGAGGGCATATTTGGATTCATCTCATTTTTCTGAGCAACTTTCATGTAGAAAACTTTTTCATCCGAGCTACGGATTATTTTCTATGATTTTTCAAAGTTTTAAACATTTTTCTGAAATTCCTGGCATTATTTTAATTATTAAATTCGCATTATCCAGAACAGTAAATACTTATTGCGTCAGCACTACGTCAGGGTGACGTCAGCAATCAACTCAGCCGGTCCAGGTCAAACCTGACCACTGGGACCCACATGCCATACACAGTAACTAATCCAGTGATTTAATTTAACTAAAAGGGATTAATTAGTAGGTGGGCCCCATATGTCATTGACTAATTAGATTAACAGATTAATTAAATTATCCAATTAGTTAATTAAGCGAGTGGGGCCCACCTGTCAGCGACTGGAGCTGCCCAGTCAGCACTGTTGACTGGTCAACCCAATCAACTGGGCCCCTGGGACCCACTGGTCAGTGACCCAGGTGATGAGCCACAAGTATAGGGGATCAATCATAGTCCTTTCGATAAGTAAGAGTGTCGAACCCAACGAGGAGCAGAAGGAAATGACAAGCGGTTTTCCACAAGGTGTTTTCTGCAAGCACTGAAATTATCGGTAACGAGTAGTTTGATAGCAAGATAATTTGTAACAAGTGACAAGTAGCAATAGTAACAAAGAGTGCAGCAAGGTGGCCCAATCCTTTTTGTGGCAAAGGACAAGCCGGAACGATCTCTTATAGTAAGCAAAGCGTTCTCGAGGACACATGGGAATTTCATCTAGTCACTTTCATCATGTTTGTTTGATTCGCGTTCGCTACTTTGATAATTTGATATGTGGGTGGACCGGTGCTTGGGTGCTGTTCTTACTTGAACTAGCCTCCCACTTATGATTACCCCTCTCGCAAGCATCCGCAACTACGAAAGAAGAATTAAGATAACTCTAACCATAGCATTAAACATATGGATCCAAATCAGCCCCTTACGGAATAGCGCATAAACTAGGGTTTAAGCTTCTGTCGCTCTAGCAACCCATCATCTAATTACTACTCCAGAATGCATTCCCTTAGGCCCAAAGATGGTGAAGTGTCATGTAGTCGACGTTCACACGACACCACTAAGGGAATCAACAACATACATATCATCAAAATATCGAACGAATACCAAATTCACATGATTACTTATGACACGACTTCTCCCATGTCCTCAAGAACAAAAGTAACTACTCACAAATCATAATCATGTCCAAGATCAGAGAGGGATTGAATAGCATAATAGATCTGAACATATAATCTTCCACCAAATAAACCAACTAGCATCAACTACAAGATGTAATCAACACTACTAGCAACCCACAGGTACCAATCTGAGGTTTTGAGACAAAAATTGAATACAAGAGATGAACTAGGGTTTGAGATGAGATGGTGCTGGTGAAGATGTTGATGAAGATTAGTCCTCCCACGATGAGAGGATCGCTGGTGATGTCGATGGCGACGATTTCTCCCTCCCAGAGGGAAGTATTCCCGACAGAATCTCTCCGCCGGAGAGCAAAAGTGCTCCTGCCCAAGTTCCGTGTCGAGACGGCGGCGCACCGTCCCGAAAGTCTTCTCTATATTTTTAATGGGGCAAATGGACTTATATACTAGAAAATGGGGGCCAGAGGCTGGCCAGGGGCCCCACGAGCCACCAGGGCGCGTCGGGGGGGGGGGGGGGGGGCGCCCTGGTGCCTCGTGGGCACTTGGGTGGCCCCCTCTGGTATTTCTAGCTTCCAGTATTTTTCATTTATTCCAAAATAATTCTTCGTGAAATTTCAGCTCATTTGGAGATGTGCAGAATAGGTATCTCTGACATAGCTTTTTCAGGTCCAGAATTCCAGCTGCGGGCAATCTCCCTCCTTGTGTAAATCCTGCATATTAAGAGAGAAAAGGCATTAGAATTGCTTCACAAAGTGTTATATTGATCAAAAACACTATAAATAACAGTAGCAAAACATGATGCAAAATGGACGTATCAACTCCCCCAAGCTTGGACCTCGCTTGTCCTCAAGCGAAAGCCGATATCGATAATCATGTCCACATGTTTAGAGAGAGAGGTTTCGATAAAAACAAAATACGGACATAGTAGCATCATGGTCATTATTATAACAGCAATATTTATTATCATAAAACTTCTCATGAGCAAGTAACAATTCATCACAACAATGAAGTATAAGGCATAAACTTTCTTGAAAACTAACAAACTATGTTCTCAGTCAACAATGCAATTGCAATTCATCATATTTTTAGGAAGGGTCTCATGTAGGAGCTATTTAGCAAGTCCACATACTCAACCATCATTTAGTCTTCTATGATTGCTAACACTCATGACATATATATGGAGCAAAAAGTTTCAGCCAG
This sequence comes from Elymus sibiricus, assembly GCA_039707655.1. Lineage (NCBI taxonomy): Eukaryota > Viridiplantae > Streptophyta > Magnoliopsida > Poales > Poaceae > Elymus > Elymus sibiricus. The sequence goes on along the minus strand of CM077674.1, from coordinate 3,124,323 downwards.
ACACATAGAAAGATAGGGGCTTGTGATTTTGCCTCCCAACTTATTCACCTCAAGGGTGATGTCAACAATAATAATTCATGATCACTCATATCCAACTGGATATATGTGCCTAGATCTTTCCCCACCACATGATGCTTGCAAAAGAGAAAAATAAAAAGGAAGTAGAGGAGAACACTATTGACTCTTGCATAAAAAGTAAATACATAAAAGTAAAGGATAGGCCCTTCGTAGAGGGAAGCAGAGGTTGTCATGCGCTTTTTGTTGTTGGATGCAAGAGCTCTTAATGCAAAGGAACATCACTTTATATTGCCCCTTGTGATAGCAACATTTAATATGCAGTCTGTCGCTTTTATTTCTTTACCATCACAAGTTCGTACAAAGCTTATTTCCCTTACAATAAAAGTCCAGACATATTTAGAGGCAATTTTTATTGCTTTTTGCACCGCTGACAACTTACTTGAAGGATCTTATTCAATCCATAGGTAGATATAGTGGACTCTCATGACATGAAACTGGGTTTAAGGGTTTTGGATGCACAAGTAGTATCTCTACTTCGTGCGGATTTTTGGCTAGCAAAGATATTGGGCAAGCACCACATGTTGGAGGATCTATAACAATATAACTTCTATGTGAATATGAACAAACATAATTCATTACGTTGTCTTCCTTGTCCAACGTCAACAATTTGACATAAAATACTTAATGGGGGCTCACAATCATAAAAGATGTCCAAGATAGTATATTTGCATGTGAATCTTCTCTTCCCTTATTAACTTTTTCATGAATTGCATCATTGACTAATGCTATGTTTGTTAATTTAAAATAAATTTTACCACTTATACTTTTCTTTATGTAATGTCATTACTTTCCATAAGATTAGCATATGATCTTTTTCATTATTTTCATTGCTAGAATTGAAACATGAAAGTAAAGGAACAAATACTCAAACTACTCTTTATTATATAACACTCAACTCGATTACATAGATAGATAGATCACGAAGCTAATACTCGAAAATATGTCATACTAAACTTTTATTCAACTAGATCATGAAATAACTAAGGATCAAACTAAAAATAGGTAATGATAATAAAAGTGATGGTGATACGATACCGGGGCACCTCCCCCAAGCTTGGCACAAGCCAAGGGGAGTGCCCATACCCATGTGCTCAAGTTTCCTTCTTCGGTGATGGTGGTGGTGATGAAGTGGGCTTATCCTCCGGCTTCCATGGCATAGGTTCCCCATCATAAAAAGATGAACGAGTCTCTGGAGTCCTGAAACTTGCAGCTAAACTCATACCTTTGAATCTTGCCTCATACTCAAAATTTTGGTTTTGAAGATCATAGATTTGGCCTTGGAGATAGTCAATTCATTCATTAAGCTTGAAGATGATGTCCCCCATCGATTGGCCATCCACCTTGTGATTACGGGTGAATTCCGTGATCATGGAGTGGTTGGCGCTGAGTCCACGTTCCACCATCCCTTGGCACTTGAAGATCTCCTGCTCCACCGCTTCGAGCCTGGACTCCACGCTCCCGGTCTTCTTGGGTCCTTGAACATCCCGGATGTGAAGCGCCCCTCACGCATCTCAATGGCTTGAGGGTGTTTCATCACCTCCGGTAACTAGGGGTTGATGACCTTCTCGTAGAACTTGTCCTTGGAAGAGCTTGGTGGAGCCATAGCGATCTAGATCTGTCAGAAAAATAGCACGAAACAAGAACAGAGGAGATTTCTGCGATACGGTGGTCAAATCGTACGGGTGTATATATAAAGATTTTTTATCTTGCAAAACAAGTAATCCAGAAGTAAAACGAACTCGGGAAGGCTCACGAGGGGCCCACGAGCCACCAGGGCGTGCCTGGGGGGGTGGCGCGCCCTGGTGCCTCGTGGGCACCAGGTGGGTCCCCTCGGTTGTTTCTTATTTTTTTATTTTTTCTAATATTCCAAAACTTACAGAAAGTATTTTTATGGAATTTTTGGAGTCGGTTTACTTACCGTATCACATACCTCTTCCTTTTCAGGGTTCTGGAGTGTTCTGGAAGGTCTCTCTTATGTATTCCTCCGGTGTAATTGTTTCAATAATATTAGTTTCAACATTAATGGGAGTAGCTGAAATATAGTGCTTAATTCTTTGCCCATTCACCACTCTCGGATTAGTGACTTCGGAATTGTTTATTTTGATTGCTCCGGAGCGATAAACTTCTTCGATGATATGCAGTCCTTCCCATTTAGAGAGAAGTTTTCCTGCAAAGAATCTCAAACGAGAATTGTACAATAGAACTTGATCACCTACTTTAAATTCCCATTTTTGAATTCTTCTATCATGCCATCTTTTAACTTTTTCTTTAAACAATTTGGCATTTTCATAAGCTTGGGTTCTCCATTCATCTAATGAGCTGATGTCAAATAACCCCTTTTCACCGGCAAGTTTAAAATCGTAATTGAGTTTTTTAATTGCCCAATATGCTTTATGTTCTAACTCAAGAGGTAAATGACATGCTTTTCCATAAACCATTTCATAAGGACACATACCCATAGGATTTTTATAAGCAGTTCTATATGCCCATAATGCATCGTCAAGTTTCATAGACCAATTCTTTCTAAATCTATTGACGGTTTTCTGCAGAATTAATTTCATTTCTCTATTGCTCAATTCAACTTGACCACTAGTTTCAGGGTGATAGGGGGATGCAATTCTATGGTTGACATCATATTTAGCAAGCAATTTACGGAATGCACCATGAATAAAATGTGAACCATCATTAGTCATTAAATATCTAGGGACTCCAAACCTTGGTAAAATAACTTCTTTAAGCATTTTAATAGAAGTGTTATGATCAGCACAACTAGTTGGAATAGCTTCTACCCACTTAGTAATGTAATCAACAGCAACTAAAATATGAGTATACCCATTGGATTTAGGAAAAGGTCCCATATAATCAAATCCCCAAACATCAAATGGTTCAACAGCAAGTGAATAATTCATAGGCATTACCTGGCGTCTACCAACATTACCAATTCTTTGACATTCATCACAAGATAGGACAAACTTACGAGCATCCTTGATAAGAGTAGGCCAATAAAAACCAGATTGTAATACCTTGTGTGCAGTTCTGTCTCCCTCATGGTGTCCTCCGTAAGCCTCGGAATGACACTTCCATAGGATTTGTTTCTGTTCATGCTCAGGTATACAACGTCTAATAATATCATCTACTCCTTCTTTATAAAGATGTGGGTCATCCCAGAAGTAATGTCTTAAATCAAAGAAGATTTTTTTCTTTTGTTGGTATGTAAAGCTAGGTGGTATGTATTTAGCAACAATGTAATTAGCATAGTCCGCATACCAAGGAGTATTACGGGAAGCATTTATGACAGCTAATTGTTCATCAGGAGAATCATCATTAATAGGTAGTGGGTCATCAAGAACATTTTCCATTCTAGACAAATTATCTGCTACGGGATTCTTAGCTCCCTTCCTATCAGTAATATGCAAGTCAAATTCTTGTAGCAATAAAACCCACCTAATGAGTCTAGGTTTAGCATCTTTCTTTTCCATAAGATATTTAATAGCAGCATGATCGGTGTGAACAGTTACTTTAGAATAAACTATATAAGATCTGAATTTATCACATGCAAACACAACTACTAGAAATTATTTTTCAGTAGTAACATAATTTCTATGGGCACTGTCTAGAGTTTTACTAGCATAATGGATAACATTTAATTTCTTATCAACTCTCTGTCCTAGAACAGCACCAACAGCATAGTCACTAGCATCACACATAATTTCAAAAGGCAAGTTCCAATCAGGTGGTTAAACAATAGGTGCAGTGGTTAAGGCTTTCTTAAGTGTTTCAAAGGCTTCTAGACAATCATCATAAAAAACAAATGGAACATCTTTTTGCAAAAGATTGGTAAGAGGCCTAGAAATTTTAGAGAAGTCTTTAATAAATCTCCTATAGAAACCAGCATGACCAAGGAAACTTCTTATACCTCTTTAGGACATGGCATTTTCTCAATAGCATCAACCTTAGCTTTATCAACTTCAATACCTCTTTCAGAAATTTTATGCCCCAAGACAATGCCTTCATTCACCATAAAGTGGCACTTCTCCCAATTCAAGACAAGATTAGTTTCTTCACATCTGTGCAAAACTCAATCAAGGTTGCTTAAGCAATCATCAAAAGAAGTTTCGTAAACGGAAAAATCATCCATGAACACCTCAACAATCTTTTCACAAAATTCAGAGAATATAGCAGTCATACATCTTTGAAAGGTAGCAGGTGCATTGCATAAACCAAAAGGCATATGTCTATAAGCATAAGTTACAAAAGGACAAGTAAAGGTGGTTTTCTCTTGATCGGGTTGTGATACGGGTATTTGAAAAAAACCAGAATAACCATCTAGGAAACAAAAGTGTGTATGCATAGACAATCTTTCTAACATTTGATCAATAAAAGGTAAGGGGTAATGATCTTTTCTAGTAGCTTTGTTTAATTTTCTAAAATCAATTACCATCCTATAACCAGTTACAATTCTTTGTGGAATGAGTTCATTTTTATCATTAGGAACAACGGTAATACCTCCTTTCTTAGGGACACAATGAACGGGACTTACCCATCTACTGTCAGCTATGGGATAGATTATACCTGCTTCCAGAAGTTTTAATATTTCGGTTCTTACCACCTCTTTCATCTTAGGATTTAATCGTCGTTGGTGCTCGACAACTGGTTTAGCATCCGGCTCCATATTAATTTTGTGCTGACATAGAGTGGGACTAATGCCCTTAAGATCATCAAGAGTATATCAAATAGCAGCTCGGTGCTTCCTTAGAGTTTTTAGTAATCTCTTTTCTTCATGCGCTGAAAGGTTAGCACTAATAATAACAGGATATATCTTCTTTTCATCAAGATAAGCATATTTCAATGTATCAGGCAATTTCTTCAATTCAAATACAGGATCACCCTTAGGTGGAGGAGGGCCTCCAAGAGTTTCAACAGGCAAATTATGTTTAAGGATAGGTGGTTGATCAAAGAACATTTTATCTATTTCATTTCTTTCATTCATATGCATATCATTTTCATGGTCTAGCAAATATTGTTCTAACGGATCAGTAGGAGGTACGGCAATAGAAGCAAGACCAATAATTTCATATTTACTAGGCAATTCTTTATCATGAGGTTGTCTACGAAACTTGGAGAAATTAAACTCATGAGATATATCACCAAACTTAACTCGAACCTATTCTTTAACACAATCAATCTCAGCATTAACGGTATTCAAGAAAGGTCTACCAAATATGATGGGACAAAAATTATCTTGTTGTGAACCAAGTATTAAGAAATCAGTAGGGTATTTGATTTTACCACACAAGACTTCAACATCTCTAACAATCCCAAATGGTGTAATAGTATCTCTATTCGCTAGCTTAATAGTAACGTCAATATCTTCAATCTCAACAGGTGCAATATCATGCATTACTTCTTGATATAAAGAAAATGGAATAGCACTCACACTAAGACCCATATCACACAAATCATGATAGCAATGATCTCCAATCTTAACAGAAACAATAGGCATGCCAACTACGGGCTTGTTCTTGTCTAACATATCTTGTTCATTTATAACAGGTTTAGCAATTCTAGCAGCCTCATCACAAAAGTAAATAACATGCCCATCTATATTATCGACTAAGAGATCTTTAACCATAGCAACATCAGGTTCAACTTTAATTTGTTCAGAGGGTCTAGGTGCTCTAATATTACTTTTGTTAACCATAGTTGAAGCTTTAGCATATTCCTTAATCCTAACAGAAAAAGGTGGTTTCTCAATATAAGCAGCATGGATCAGCATGGTAAACAATTGTTTCTTCTTTAACACTAACGGGTTCCTCAATCTTTTCTTTAACAGGGGGATGATATTTAAACCACTTCTCCTTAGGGAGATCAATATGAGTAGCAAATGATTCACAAAAGGAAGCTACTATCTCAGAGTCAAGTCCATATTTAGTGCTAAACTTATGAAAAGCATCGGTGGCCATAAAAGATTTAACACAATCAAAATCAAGTATTATACCTGACTCATTACCTTTGTCGAGTTCCCAATCTTCAAAGTTGCGTTTAATTCTTTCTAGAAGATCCCATCTGAATTCAATAATTTTATTCATAAAGGAGCCAGTCGAAGAAGAATCGAGCATAATTTGATTATCATGAGAAAGCCGAGCATAAAAATTCTGTAAGATAATTTCTTTTGAGAGCTCATGATTGGGGCATGTGTACATCATGTACTTAAGCCTCCCCCAAGCTTGAGAGATGCTTTCTCCTTCACGAGGCCAAAAATTATATATATAATTCCGATCACGATGAACCAAATGCATAGGATAAAATTTCTGACGGAATTCCAGTTTCAATCGGTTCCAATCCCATGTATCAGTATCATCACATAGCCTATACCTCCGGGAATACTTTCTTCTTAACTCCATCTCCGGATAAACCTGCAAGCTTAAACAATCCACAAATTTCATCCACATAGATCAAGTGCATATCAGGATGTACCGTTCCATCTCCTGCATAAGGATTAGCTAGCAGTTTCTCTATCATGCCCAGAGGAATCTCATAATAAATATTTTTAGTAGGTGCGGTAGGTTGAGGAGCAACTATTTGTATTTCCGGTCGAGGTGAAGATACCCCAAACAAACCCCTCAAAGGATTACTTTCCATAGTGACAAGTGACAGTAAATTTCAGCACGTAATATAAATGTTTCCTTACCAAATTACACTCACCAAAGGCGCCAGAAAAGAGTCTTGATGACCCACAAGTATCGGGGATCAATCGTAGTCCTTACGATAAGTAAGAGTGTCGAACCCAACGAGGAGCAGAAGGAAATGACAAGCGGTTTTTAGCAAGGTGTTTTCTGCAAGCACTGAAATTATCGGTAACGAGTAGTTTGATAGCAAGATAATTTGTAACAAGTGACAAGTAGCAATAGTAACAAAGAGTGCAGTAAGGTGGCCCAATCCTTTTTGTGGCAAAGGACAAGCCGGAACGATCTCTTATAGTAAGCAAAGCGTTCTCGAGGACACATGGGAATTTCATCTAGTCACTTTCATCATGTTTGTTTGATTCGCGTTCGCTACTTTGATAATTTGATATGTGGGTGGACCGGTGCTTGGGTGCTATTCTTACTTGAACAAGCCTCCCACTTATGATTACCCCCTCTCGCAAGCATCCGCAACTACGAAAGAAGAATTAAGATAACTCTAAACATAGCATTAAACATATGGATCCAAATCCGCCCCTTACGGAATAGCGCATAAACTAGGGTTTAAACTTCTTTCACTCTAGCAACCCATCATCTAATTACTACTCCACAATGCATTCCCTTAGGCCCAAAGATGGTGAAGTGTCATGTAGTCGACGTTCACACGACACCACTAAGGGAATCAACAACATACATATCATCAAAATATCGAACGAATACCAAATTCACATGATTACTTATGACACGACTTCTCCCATGTCCTCAAGAACAAAAGTAACTACTCACAAATCATAATCATGTCCAAGATCAGAGAGGGATTGAATAGCATAATAGATCTGAACATATAATCTTCCACCAAATAAACCAACTATCATCAACTACAAGATGTAATCAGCACTACTAGCAACCCACAGGTACCAATCTGAGGTTTTGAGACAAAGATTGAATGCAAGAGATGAACTAGGGTTTGAGATGAGAAGGTGCTGGTGAAGATGTTGATGAAGATTAGTCCTCCCACGATGAGAGGATCGCTGGTGATGTCGATGTTACGATTTCCCCCTCCCGGAGGGAAGTATCCCCGGCAGAATCTCTCCACCGGAGAGCAAAAGTGCTCCTGCCCAAGTTCCGCCTCTAGACGGCGGCGCACCGTCCCGAAAGTATTCTCTATATTTTTTCTAGGGCAAATGGACTTATATAACAGAAAATGGGGGCCAGAGGCTGGCCAGGGGCCCCACGAGCCACCAGGGCGCGCCGGGGGGGGGGGGGGGGTGGCGCGCTCTGGTGCCTCGTGGGTACCTGGGTGGCCCCCTCTGGTACTTCTTGCTTCCAGTATTTTTTATTTATTCCAAAATAATTCTCCGTGAAATTTCAGCTCATTTGGAGATGTGCAGAATAGGTATCTCTGACATAGCTTTTTCAGGTCCAGAATTCCAGCTGCCGGCAATCTCCCTCCTTGTGTAAATCTTGCATATTACGAGAGAAAAGGCATTAGAATTGCTTCACAAAGTGTTATATTGATCAAAAACACTATAAATAACAGTAGCAAAACATGATGCAAAATGGACGTATCACCAGGGAGGCCCACGTGGCAGGTCAAGTCAGCGGCGCCGGCGACCAAATACGCGGCGGCGTGCACGGGAGCTCACCGAAAAACGGCTACAGGGCGCCATTTCGCGTGGGAGTGGTCGCGTTCGAACGAGCGGAGCAAGCCGCGTCGAAATGCGGTGGTGGTTTCGCCAGAGATGGCCGGAGTTGACCGGAACATCATCGGCGGTGGCGGTGGCATTCGGGCGGGCTCGGGTTCGACGCTACGGGGCACAGGAGAGCACGTGTGTGGGTGCGTTGGGCTCCTGCAAACCCCAGGAGCACGATGGTGAGCTCGGGTGCGAGCTACGGCAACGGTGGCGACGGCGGCGAGCATGGCTGCGGCGGCGGGTACGGCCACGACGGGATCGGTGGCTACGGGCGCGGAGAGGAGCAGGGGAGTGAGGGGGAGAAAGAGGAGCTCACCGGGAGGCTCAAGAAAGGCCGGCGAGAGGTTAGTAGCAGCAGGGGTGGCCGGACTCGACGACGAACGCCGGCGGATCTGAGGAGGAAGACGAGGATGATGCGGTCGCTGTGGTGCTCCCCGGCTCGAATGGTTGGCACCAGGCGACGGAGCTGACGACGGCGAAGCCCTACGGCATGGCGGCGAGGCGAGAGGCGGGCGGTGGCCGCGGGATCGACGGCGACGGCGACGAAGGCTCTCGGGCGAGCTCGAATGCGAGTGAGAGAGAGCGAGGACGAGGGGGAGAAGTGGACGGGGGTGATGACGAGGCCGAGGGGCGTGTCCTTATCCCCTCGGCGGCGTCTGTAGCAGCGCCGTGTCGCCGTCTCGCCGGCGCGCGCGCGCGCGCGGCCACGGGCGCGGCGACACGCGCGGAGAGAGAGGCGGGAGGAGGAAGAGAGAGAGGTGGGCTGGGCCGGTGCACTGTGCACTTAGTCCCAGTGCACAGTAAGTTTTATTCTTTTTCCCTTTTCATTTTCAGTTTTTATTTTTCCAGCAGCTTTTGCACTTCCTTTTCACATTAAATGACTTTTACAAAAATGTGTAACTGGTGAAAACAAATACTAGGGAACATTGTGCACTGCCACAAAAAGTTTGGAGGCAAGATGATTCCATTTGAATTTTTCATAAATGGAAAGGCATTTAAAATGCTTCTTTTGGCATTGTTTAAATTGCTATAGCTCATTTTGCAAATAGGTGATGTTATTCTCCTGAACAATTATTTGTTATGCAATATTTGCTAAATGATGAACTATTTTTCAGCAACTTTGGTGCTACTTCAAATTTCACTTGCAATTTGAGTTGAATTCAGTGATGGAATTTGAAATGAGATATGAATTCACTGTGATCAAGCATTGCAATTCAAAGTAGCTTAGCATTAACATGGTGATCACTGTAGCTCATTTACACAGGGGTGTTACACGCAAGAACACAACCGTACGTTACCCTATACCTCCCTAACTTGATAGATCAGATTAGTTGCTTGTGGCTAGCTAAAGAAATTAAAGCATGCAGGTGTTGCACCCGGCGTTCCATGGCGTGGTGACCGTGGAGTCCGGCGTGGCAGCCGAGCTACAGAGGGAGCGCGCGGCAGGGACGGTGCACCTGAGGGTCACTGTGTCGCTTGCGCTCATGTACAAGGTGTTGTTCGTCAAGGACGTCTTCTTCTACAAGTACGACTGCTGGCTCTGGTTCCCGCTGCCACGCAACCACAGGCCCGCAGTCTTCCACGGCGACGACACCATGTGCTGGCGCGTTTGACGCATTTCCATTGTGTGCCTGCGATCTCCATTTCTAAGGCCATAAAAACAGTCTAGCTGATTCCCATAGAAATGTTACCCGATATATACAACTTTATTTTCAATCCAATAAAGTATAATTGTATTTGTCATGCAGTTCAGCTGTAATAATATTTGTATATGTGGGATCACTGTTATAGATGATCTGGCCTTAACCAAGTAATCAACAAAACTACACCGACAACACAAAAGAACACCTTTTTTTTAAAGAAGGATTATCTCCGGCCTCTGCATCAGAATGATGCATACAGCCATATTATTAAAGAAATAACCAAAAAGTCTGTAGTCTAGTACAAGCTCACTCGGAGCTTAAAATGAATGAAAAATAAGAAAAAATTTGTCACAACCGGCAAAAACAGGTCGAGATGACTAAACGCCTAGCCTATTATTGGACCGCCATCCAAACCGGTTATAGATATCCCGAGCTACCATCTCCCACCGGGTCCCCTGCTGGTCATGGCTAGGCGTGGCAGCGGCGGCGCCCGCTCCCTCTCCTTCTGCTGCGATGGTGCGTGGCGGCAGCGGCCAGAGGCGCAATGGCGGCAGGCAGCGGCGGCGGGGCGGGCTTGATCTACTCCCGTATGGGCCTGGCAGGTCCCGATCTCACACCCTGTTACTGCCTGTCCATGGCATCGACGGTCTGCGGCTCTGCGCATCACTTGGGCGCCGGGGCTGCGGCCCCGGACATGGCGGCGGCGGCCTCCTCCTTCCGCCGGAGATGGGCATGGAGATATGGTTGATCTTGGGATCTCATGTCTCACAAAATAATGGGCCGGGCAGTGGCCCTGGTGGTCTTCACGCGAAGTCACCGTTCTACCTGTGATCAGTCATCTTTGATCTGGCCATCGGTGAGTTCCAGACTTCTCCTTCGAAGGATAACAAGGACTAGCGTTATGGCGCTCTTCGGACACCTTGATTGGATAGGGGCCGGTCGTGTGCACCCGCAACATCAGCATAACCAGCTTCACCGGGGTATCGCGAAGCTCTATTTTTGTTGACACCTTTGGACATGTCTGCACCAAGATTTCCAAGGGATCAACACATGCGGAGAATGCCATGGCGTGATTGGAGGACAGGCAAGTGGCGAAGGCGGGGTCTTGGATGCGATGAAGACTTTGCTTCACAGGCAGTTGTTCAGACTTGGCTTGCAAGATATGTTCTCGTCCAGACCGGGCATGAGTTCCTATGAGCCTGGTGGTACTTGACTTGTAGTAGTAGCCTCTGTAAGTGGGGGCGGTAGCATTGGAGGACTTCCTTGTTGGTGGTGCTCCTTTGAGTACCGATTCGTGTTTTTCAGGGTGAAAACCCAAGGTCTGGCCTTTATTGGTTGTGCCTGGCAGTGGCCTTGTTGAAGGCATTGTTTTTGGGAACACGGTCTTTCTCCAGGGTGAAAATCTACAATCTTTGATCGGACAACGACAACACTTGTGCATTGTTTCCTTCCTGGAGGCATTGCTTTTGGAGAACCTTCTTTCTAGTCCGGGTGTTGTCTTTGGTGGTGGTTAGAGTGCTACTACTGCGGGTGATTGATCACCGTGGCAGGGTCCTTTTTTCTCTTCGTTTCACTTCTTTTTGGCCGTGTGCATCCTGGATGTTCTTAGGCATCTTGTTGGTGTAGAGGCCAGAGCTTCGCTGAGCCCGCCCACTCCCCTCTTTTGCCCGATCCTTTTCTCATTCCTTCATGCTGCCGTTGGGCACTTTCATGAGCCATCTCATGGTGTGGTCCATGCCCTATCTGCAAGAAGAGTGCTAGGACAGTTCGAACATTCAAAAAGAAAGCGACAGGCTTCTAAAGGGTTGAGGAAAGACTGGCTACAAAATATGAAACTTACAAACCGGAAAGAATTTATTGCGTCGGCGACCTTTGGGGATGAGTTCTTGCAAAGAATTTGGAATAGAATCAGCATGACACTGGCGAGCTGCACGACGAGTGCGTACTAGCTGCCGAATCCGAGCAACCCAAGGCTGTAATTAACGCTGGCGACTTGCGCCAGTAGATGACTAGGTTGTACTAGACAAAAACTCGTCAAGAGCCAAAGGAAAAATAATGCAAAAAGAATAAACGCATTTGGACATATAGTTTAAAAGTTAAGGTGGTCAAAGTCAGTCAACATAATTATTTAAATCTCTACTACTTAAGAAAAGAATATCATTCCTTTTTCCTGCCAGCTAGAGTGTTTCGTGCAAACTTCCATATTTTTACTAAGCATCATGCCTTGAAAACTGCATTAACTGTCCCATCTTTTATTGCCTTCGTCCAAATAAATTTATATTTTCTTTGGTAAGCCAATAAATGATTATAAAATAAAACCCTAAAATATATTTAGATAGGTAAATTACAGGCATGATTTGGTAAACATTTATTTATATAATCATATTCATATGGGTAGGTAAATTACGGTTTATAAAGTACTAAATATTTATACTTGTTGCAATGCACGGGCAATTATTTAGGTTATTTATAAAGGTTTAAACAGAAAACCCAGAAGAGGCCACGTCGAAGGCGTTAATGCTGGGTCAGAGTGACGTGATCGGGCACAGCGATGGGACAGATTCCTACTACACTGAGGTAGGCTACCCATCTGTCCGCCTCCCCGGCATTGAATATGTGTGGCGGCCTAGAAAACCACTCCTGGCGCCCGCATTCAAACCACCACTTGGCCTGGCCGACGCTCGCTATATGAACAGGGCTGCCCATGGCAGAAACCGCTTTGACCTCCTCTTTCCTTACTCCTCCATCCACGACCACCTATGCACCTCCGCTTTTCTTCCTCCTCCTTCCACAACAACCATCGACGCAATGACCGCGAGCGATGAAGCCAAATAGTCCACATCAATCATCGACCTGACCTCCATCGGTGACGTCCATGGCTAGACGGCGGACTCCGATGAAGAGTATAGGATGTGAGAGATGGAACCGTCCACGTCCGGTGAAGAACATGACGTGGAACACAGACGTGACCACGTCCGGCGAATATACCCTAAATTATTATTTTTTAGAAGGGCAAGACTTTATATACTTCCAAGGTTATCCTTATAGAAATTAAAAAGTACACATGGATCTTTTCAAAAATTGATGTGGTTTAGTGGCTCATATTCAAATTTTGAAGTAGAAACTTATCCTTAGGGCCAGGATTTATATTCAAATTTTCACTTCAAATTTCAATGTTACTAGGAAAATCCAAGCCATTTCAGTAAATCAGGAATGTTTCCTGTGACAACCTGGGAAATTTTTAGGTCTTTTTGATAAATGGTTTGAGAGATACATGCACTTTATTGGCTCATTCAAATTTTAACTTCAGATTTTTAAATTTCCATTTAAAAAAATATATATAAGAAATCAAGCATGTTTCTAGTAATAATGTCGGAGAATTCCAGTTCCTTTCGATAAATGGTTTGCGAGAAAATTGCTTATTGTTGGATCACCCAAGGTTGATCATAGTGTGGCGTTAGAGCATATCTAGCAGATCCTGTAAAACACCTCGAACTGTAAAATAACCACCGTTTTACGGGATCGGGCAACAACACATCCATACCAGATCCCGCAAAATGGACACGTCCCGTAAAAATTATACAACTCCCCTTAAAAAACCTCGTACTCTAGATATGCAGTTTTGGAGGCAAATTTTACAGCTCCCTCTATATGAGAAAACCTACCAGAAAACTGTTGGCAGGAGAGAAATTTCAGCTCCCGCGCCTTCCATCCTCGCCACCGACGCCACCATCGAAGGTTAATTCCGGCCATCCTCGCCGCCGCGCCCGCCCTTCCTCGACTCATTCCCGAGGCTGCCAGAGCTCGAATAGATCTATTGAGCGGCCGTGCAAACTCTGCCATGGATGCAGATGGAGTCGCCGTAGCCGGGAGCTCCATCACGAACAAACGCAGCGCGGCCTCCTAACTCCCCGGATGCCTCGCCAACGGCCCCATAGCTGTGCCGCTCCCCCGTCGGCTCCCTCCACGGCGTCCCCTCGCGGCTGTCAATCCCGCGATAGCCCGGATCCGCAGCAATGGCGCACCACAGGCCACGGGGCCTCATTAGCATGGGTAAGGATGCTTCCTTCGCCACACGGAGTAGGGGCTACATCTGGCGACGCACCCTCGGAGGCGCAGCTTAGCTCCACCAAACCAGCGTCGTGGCCCCTGGCGGCGAATCCCTCCCAACGCTCCGCAGCCGCGCTCCTCGCTGGCATCAAGCGGGGCTGGGTCTCACGGCATCGGCCACGATGACCTGCAGAGAGGAGCCGATAAGAACATGCAGCATGCCCACAAGCTCGCCCCCGTGCCGACCAAGGCCGTGAGGACCAAATTACTATTTTGATTATGCTTTTGTAGGACTTTATGCTATTTTGCAGGGACATTGTTGTAAATTCAACTACTAACTAGTGGGCTCCACATATGACTTGAAACGATTTTTACGGGATTTGTTCTGCCCACACGCACATCATACTGTAAAAACATTTTATGGTATCCCCTAAAACGTTTTTACAGGATGAACTTTTAGAGGATCTGCTAGAGATGCTCTTACGCATGCATTATATGCCGTGTAGTATTGGGCTGGCCCAGTCTAAACTGCAGGCTTGCGATCAGTGTTGCTCTCTCGCCCGTCGGGCAGCAAGGACACGCCGTCTTTGGTAACGTAAGATCGCCAGCGGCTGCATCGGCAGCGACGATGCACCTGTCTTCAGTGCCGGCAGCGACGTCGGCGTATCACCAGAAATGTGCGGTGATTCAGGAGAGAATTTCTCTGGGGTGAGAGAATTAGTCTGGGAGGAGAATTATTTTTGTGTGGTTCTCAATTTGGCAAGAGATTTTGAGATTGAGCCTTTCCTTCTTCTGCTTCCTCGGAAGATGGAACCTTTCCTTAGTATAAACGGGCGATGGTGACAGGCTAGAAAGTACTTCCTCCGTTTTTATTTAGTCCGCGTATTACCTTTGGTCAAAGTCAAGCTTTATAAACTTTGACAAAATTTATAAACAAAAATAAGAAAATATACAATAACAAATCAATACCATTAGATTTATTATTGAATGTACTTTCACATCATATAGATTTGTCATGATAATTGTTTATATTGTTTTCTATAAACTTGGTCAAACTTTACGAAGTTTGACTTCAGTCAACTCTAATATGCAGAGTAAATAAAAACGGAGGGAGTACATTAATTACCACGGACTAAATAATTGGGCCCATAACTTAATTATTAAATCGACGGTTGAGATCTATTATATACTCTTACCTCCGGTGAGGTAAAAGGAGGTAAGAGAAAACGTGTTAAAACTGCTCTGCTGAGAAAGTTCAGCTTACAGAGGTAAGAACACACTCATGACAGGAAGGAGGAACAAACTACGTAAATCTGCAGAGCCTGCCAAGATCATCACAAACTTGTAGGTAAATTTCAGCCGGGGCACAACTCTTGTCCTCAAATGATCATATATTGATGTATTATTTCGTAAGGTATTGATGAATAATTTATAAAATGGCTGCATGCATCGCCCTGATGTAGAGGCCGGGGGTCATCCTCCTTTTGGAAAAAAAAGTTACCTCAGTTGCTGTTGGTGGACTACTAGCAACCTTTTTTTCCGGGAGGGACTAGTAGCTACCTCACCTGTCGCGTGCACTAGCTACCTGTATGTACATACGATGAAGAGAAATATACCAGGAAACCATGCCTGACCATGATGTCTCAAATATGAACACCTAAAGCCAATCTGGCAGACATAACTAGCTAGAGTGAGTCGCCACAACTCACACAGCGAGTTGCGCCTGAGTCCTGATTAACTGCGTGGGAAATTTTACCCGCAGGATGGCTAAACCGCGCTCGAGACTTATCTAAGTTTCTTTTTCAAAGGTATTTAGTATCAAAAGTATTGTTGGAATAAAAAAAAGGTACAGTTTAAGTCTCTTGCCAAATATCTGCTGTGCCCCTGCATGTTATGTAGTAAACATTCATTTGTTTACAAGCAGTCTTCCTAAGTCTCAATTGACTAAGATTGATAACAGCTAAAATATCATACAATGGATGAGTAAAATTCACCAAAACGATGTACAATAAGATTTTATAAATGCTGAAATATCATACGATGGATGAGTAAAATTCAACAAAAATATGTATAGTAAGATTTTATAACAACGCATTAAATAGTATCCTGTCCTTCCTACGTCGTCAATACTATGGTCTTCTCTGCAGTACACTTGATCACCTTCGCCTGTTCTTACAGAGTACACCTTGTCATCAGGCAACTCTTCTTCACTCGTAGGGCTATAATAGTAGACGTGATTTCTCTTTATACCGTGATACCCGCAAACCGGCGCATGTACTGCTTTAGACCATCCCAAGAATAATGCATATTCTCCAAAACTTGTCACCTGTGCCCACTTGTGCTTGTGAGCCTTGTCATTGTCAGCATCAACGAGTTTGAATACCCTGAAGAAATACTTATCGTCGCTCAACCATCATTCCCTCACGGCAATCAACAACTCGCCATGCAACTCCACGGTCAACAACTCGCCATGCAACTCCACGATGTAAGCATCGTAGTACATGGGGTTGTAATAACTCCAGTTACGAGACTGGATGGGTAAAGGGTGGGTAGCCATTATCTCCGGCGTTCTGTCTTCCTTGATAACGATTTCAACCTTGACGAGTATTTCAGAGAGCATTGTGAGGCCATAGAGCTCACCGTTGTAGAAGGCGATGTCCCAGAACTTGTTCCCACGCCAAAGATGTGCAGACCATCCGCCGTTCGGGCAACCTACTCTGCACAAGGCAATACTATTACCATCCTGTGTAATGGCGGCGAGAATGCAGCCATCGGAGGAGGATGGGTCTTGGGAGAAGATGATTTTCTTGATGTTGTGTTGGCCTTTGATCGTGGGTATAGAAGCAATCATCTTTTGCTTGGCGGTGAGCGCCACCTCGGCGCCGGAGAAGAGATTCACAATCACGAGCTGGTGGTCATCCGTTGCGGCGATCTAGCCGCCATGGTGGGAGCCGACGAACCGCTTCTTGACCGCCTTGCCCGGGACGCGAAGGACCCAACTGACGCAGGGGCCGCATAGGTGTCACCGTCGCCTGTGTTCGCCCGCGCCGTCAACATCTCTCGAACTCCAGATCCGTACGTGCCCCGATCTCCTCTGTTCAATGCGGATCTGGGGCCTTTTACCGGGGCTCGGCCCAGCTTGGCCTATGCGGCCTAGAAGCAAGCCCGCGAGCTGCCCATGCGGCCTACTACGCTTGAGCGAATTAACAAACACGAGGTATCACGGAGGCCTTGGCGTAAACGACGGCGCACGTGCCGGCGTTGGCCATCGATCTCGTCGTCGCCCACATTACGGACCTCAAGATGGGCACGACATGGAGATGTCGGCGAGCAGGCCGTCGAGGAAGGCGACGGTGTTGAGGTATGCGCGTGCCACGAGACGGCCACTGGCGGAGCAGGAGCTGCTACGTACTACTGCACCAGTTAAGTTAATACGGCAACGGCGAGCTAGACATTTGAGATGGGCAAGGCAAGCAGGCTAGCTAGCGTACGTACATCGGTACATGCTATGCATGCATGCATACAAGTACTGCTATACACTAGTAGAAAACGGGCCTTTAATCCCGGTTTGTAAGGCCCTTTAGTGCCGGTTCTACAACCGACACTAAAGGGGGACTAAAGGCCCCCCCCTTTAGTCCCGGTTCGTCACGGCCCGGCACTAAAGGCCCACCACGTGGCGCCTGCCGGGGCCGTTCGCTGCGGGACTAAAAGTATTTAATTCTTTTAATTTTGGTTTATTTTTCCTTTTAATTTTGTGTTTTCCATTTAATTATTTTTCATTTCAAACATATATTACGCTACTACATACTGTACACGTTGTGCATATATATATAAATCGAATTTCTCGTACGACGACCATTCACATACATATATATATATATACAATTTCTCCTACAATTTGCGGATCATTACATATGCAGGGCATTACTGCTTGATCTTGTAATGGTATTCTCCTTTGGGATCTATGACCTGGTCGACCAGAAATCCAGCTATTTCCTCTTGAATTGCTCATATGCGAGCCGTTGGTAGGAGCTGGCCCCGCATCTCTATCATCTATAATCAGGAGATCAAGATGAATATATTAGTTGTGTGTATATATATTAGCTAGATCATGATAAAAAAATTATGGATAGTGTTCTGGCAAACGTACCCAAAGAGTTTTTTCATCTATGCTCCTTTCAGACGTGATCATGCGAATATTCTCGCAAACGTAGTATGCGCATAAACTATTCCCCTTCTCCTGCCTCATGCACTTTACGAGAATAAAATTCAATCAGGTAATAATTAATCAAGCATGATAATGGTATTGAAACTAGAATTAAAGAGATACACGGACGTAGCTAGCTAGTACTACTTAATTACCTTGGGTCGCACCCATTTCAGCTGTTGTTTCCATTGGCCGGGGACCTCTTCGATGAACTTTTTCCAAGCCCTGCCCGCCGGCAAAGAAAATGAATAAAGGAGTTATTAACTAGTTGATATCAGGAAATGAAGTAAAGAGGCAGACATAGTGCGATAATGATTGAAATTACCTGTCGAACATCCCCTTCACGGTTGCGTATTCGGATGGATCCTTATATAGTGAGTCCAGTACTTCAACTTTTCCCTTGTCAACTTCAATGATTAACAAGATCTAGTGGAAACTGCATGCGCACACGTTTTTTATAAATAAGCGGGCATGTGCATAACTCATCAACTACACTTATTAACATCTAGTAAGCAAAAAATAGAATTTGTAGTACAAGATATAGTAACACTCACCCGAAGTTGCAAGGAAGTAGTATTTTTGGTTGGGTGTTTAGTTGCTTCAAAAACTCTAGCAGGAATCTCTCTGTGTCTTCTCTCGAATATTGATCTTCCCATATCGCCTGATTAATCGTATTTGGGTCAATGAACCCAACTCCATAGCGTCTAGTTTTTTTCATTTCATACATCTTCATTCTGCATAATACCACAGAAAAGAATATAGTGAGGATAATTACAGTTAATGAACGAGAGCACATCTAGCTAGCTAGCTAGAGACTTAAATTACAGAAAGAAATCACTTACAGACAATAGCAACTGACGATAGATTTGTCGAGTGCGTCTTGATTGAATAACTGAAGCAACTCTGAATAATGAATCCACACGTCTTTTTTATGGAAGTAATGCCTTTTCCTGACTTTCACCATGAGGGACTCTTCATTGGTATTTGCTGTTTTTTGCATGTACCACGTATGCAACTCGTACATTCTCGTTGGTAGAAGCTTGACTTCGTCAGGCTTGACCAAAGGTTTGCCACGGACATATTGGTATTTTACTTCCTCCTCTGTAATCCCGGGGATTTCCTCAAGGCCTAAGAGTTGTTCAACAGTGACACCGGCCTCTTTAGCCTGCCTTCTAAGATCGTCGGTTATTGCCGGCCGATCGGCGGTACTCACATGTGTTTGTACAATGAGCGGGGGGATCGATTGCACTGCTGGTTCTCCCAGCTGGGGAACAGTTTTCCCGCTTTTTTTGCCAACTGCTTGGCTCGAGCTCGAGCTCGACTCCTTTTGCCCTGCAGAATATGACCTCTTGATAGACCGCACATAGTCGGAGTCCTTCTGATTGTCAGCCGGTCGAGCCATATCAATAAAGTGTTGTGATACATGCTCAGGTACTTTCTCCTTTGGCGGCGCGGGCGGTTTCGGTGCAAAATGGGCCTTCAATTGGGCATCACATGCGTCGTCGAATTCCTCCTGAGTCAGGTGGTAAGACAACTTCGGAAGAGGCTTGAGGTCTGGACCATATTTGAATTTCTTGCTTGTTGTACCGCTAGCCGTCGTAGCTACGGCCTCTCTCTTCCGCTGTTGCTTAGGCGGAGCACGCTGAGTCGGCTGACTTGGAGGAGGAGGAGTTGGCTGACGCCGTGCCGGACTTGGAGGAGGAGTCGGCTGACGCGATGCCGGACTTGGAGGAGGAGGAGTCGACTGAAGCGGCGGAGGACTTGGAGAAGGAGGAGTTGGCTGACGCCGTGCCGGACTTGGAGGAGGAGTCGGCTGACGCGGTGCCGGACTTGGAGGAGGAGGAGTCGGCTGACGCGGCGGCGGACTTGGAGGAGGAGTCGGCTGACGCGGTGCCGGACTTGGAGGAGGAGGAGTCGACTGACGCGGCGGCGGACTTGGAGGAGGAGGAGTCGGTGGCCTTGGAAAGACGATGCAATCCTTTTTCCATAGAATGATACGATGTATGGCCTCTCCCAGTGTTCTCTCCTCGTCACCTCCAAAAATGTCAAGTTGTAGCTCGTGATATGCTGACATCACTTCATCAACCCCGACACGAGCATAGCCAGCTGGAATGGGATTGCAATGGAAGGTTGCTTCAGGGGGATTTGCTAAAGCATAGCCGTCCGCCACCTTCATGGATAAGTTCTTCACTTTCATGTGTAGCTCACAGTTAGTCCTGTCTTTGATATCATCCACAGGGTAGCTAGCTAGCAGTGCATTATCGATATCGGCCGGGGCGGAACCCACGCTGCTTCTCGGCATAGATGGGACGGTGCTATCCAATGCTGGATCGATCTGCTCATGCTGCCGCTGAGACGCCCTTTCCTGGCTGAGTGAGTCGATCTGCTCCTGCTGCCGCCTGACAAATCGTTCCAACTCCAGGTGCGAGGATATTAGGCCTTCAAGGCGGAGTGCTTCCTCCTTCTTCTTCTGCTCCTCATGCTTCTTCTTTCTCGCACGGCTTCTATAGTCGTCGTTCCAATCCGCAAACCCCTCATACCACGGAACAACGCCTTTGCCTCGTGTTCTTCCCGGGTGTTCAGGATTCTTCAGGGCGCGCGTAAGCTCGTCGTTATCTCTGTTTGGCGTGAACACCCCCGATCGAGCTTCTTCTATTGCAATAAGTATTTCGTATGTCGCTTCTTTAAGACTTGCCTTCACCACAATCAGCCCTGTCTCTGGGTCCAACTCCCCCTCATGCGCATAAAACCATGTCCTGCACCTGGGGGGCCATGTCAATGTAACTGGACTGACCCGTTTACTAATCATCTCTTGCTCAGATTGATGCCACTTAGGCAGGGCCACCTGGTAGTCACCTGGCCCCAGACGATGGTGCCACTTCTTTTTCGCAGCATTAATCTTGTTTTTCCTCGACAGGTCCTTAGCTTCTTCCGATTCCTTGAACTTCACGAAAGCGTCCCAGTGATCTTTTGCCTTCACCAGTGCTCCCGTGAATTCTGGAGTCTTCTTTTTTGATTTGACGTACTTAGCCCATGCATTTTTCTTGAAGGTGTTGAATGCGATCGCCATCTTTTTAAGAGCATAGTTTCTGACTTTCTTCAGATCTGCATCTGTCAAATTATCTGGTAGGGTGAAATGTTCCATGAGCGTAGTCCAAAGCACATCTTTTGCTCTTTCGTCGACAAAAGTAACTCCTGCTCGATCTCCCTTTGCTGGCTTTCTCCATTCTTGAACGGAGATCGGGATTTGGTCCCTGACAATAACTCCGCATTGATTCTTGAACGTGGTCGCATTTTTCTTAGGTTCAAGCGGTTCGCCAGTTGATGTTTTGATGGAATCGATGTTGAACTTTACGCCTTTGTCCAACTTTTTGGCCGGGCCTCGAACTACCCTGTCGCTTGTACAAGATTTGCTCGATCCGGAGGCCTAAAAGAAGAAAGATCGATTCGTTAATACATACAAATCAATTAAGACATGTAATGATCACCGGATGGCTTATATATTAAATATACCTCGCCGGTCATTGTTATTTGAAGAACATTTTCTTCGTCAACATCGTTGTCGTCACCTTCATCTATTCGTTCGTCTTCATCAAACATCATACCCTCACCCGAAGGGTTCAGATATTGCGAGCCGTCATCATGATCATCTGGGCTCGTGGAGCGTATGATGTCGAACACAGCCTCTTCTCCTTCTCTGCCGGTATTGTCCAAAGCTTTTATTTAACTAATCTAGAAGAAAGATAAAACAATTTAGTATTCAGAGATCCGAAAGGTAGATGCATGAGATCAGAAAGAAATTGGATCAACTTGTGCACATCCATAATGGGGGCATTCCTGATAATTAATCCCTTAAAGGACTAAGAAAATCTATTGCAAATACAACATTAAAATATGCAACTTTTGCAAATACTAATTGCTATACATTGGATCAAATGTCAAAGTTTCTCAACGTTTTTATATCTAACATTTATCTAGCTATAACTAAAAGTATAAAAAACTAAAAAACATTCATCTAACATTTCTATAACTAAAAGTATAAAAAATTAAAAAACAGAAAAAGAAACACTAATTAAGCATACTTCTATACATCCATTAAAAAACAGAAAAAGAAACATTATATAAAAAAAATCTATACTAATTAAACACTAATTATATCCATCTAACATGCATTCATACATACATATATACTAGTGAAAAACAACTAAAACATCTAAATAGAAAATGTGTGTGTGTGTGTGTGTGTGTGTTCATGCATGTGTGTGTGTGGGGGGGGCTCGGGGCCGGACGGGCGGCCATGGCGCACGGCAGGGGGCGAGGGAGGGGGAGGAGAGGGAGGAACTGAGCTCACAGCGGGGCGACGGCGAGGCGAGGCGAATCGGGGGCAGCGACGGCGTCGGGGCAGGCGGCGCAGCGAGGAGCGGGCGCGCGCGCGCGGGCCGGCGGCGCCGTCGGGGATCGGCGAGGAAGGGCGCGTCCGGAGTAGGGGTCGACGAGGAGGGACGGGCGGCCGGCGTCGGGGGCGGCGACGGCGTCGATCGGGGCAGGCGGCGGCGCGCAGCAGCCTGGCGGCGGCGTCTGTGTTTGGCGTCGAGAGAATGGAGAGGATCGTAAGTGGAGTTATATATATGAGAGCCTTTAGTCGCGGTTGGTGGCTCCAACCGCGACTAAAGGCCACCTTTAGTCGCGGTTGGAGCCACCAACCGCGACTAAAGGTCTCGCTTCCCGCCGCTTGGACTGGATGAAATTCACCTTTAGTCGCGGTTGGTGGCTCCAACCGCGACTAAAGGCCTGTTCCTGGCACGGCACAGTGTGGTGGATGTTTAGTCCCACCTCGCCCAGCGAAGGGCGCTCGCACTGGTTTATAAACCCCGGCGCGGTAGCTCATTCGAGCTCCTCTCTAAAGCAGGCCTACAAGGCCTACCGTTCTTTCCTGCCCTGTGGGCCATACTGGGCCTTGCGGGCCTGCATCCTGGCCCAACTAGTGGGTGTCTAGTCGTATGCAGGCCGTGGCGGCCCAGTAGGCGGGCTTTTTTTTTACTTTTCAGTTTTTTTTTGTTTTCTTCTATATTTATTTTCTTTTGTTTCTTGGTTGTTTTTTGCTTTATTTAGAGTTTCTGAGTGAATCTTTTTGCTTTAGGTCAAAAAAATTATAAACTTTCTGTTAGTGCCAGTAGTTTTCAAATTTGAATTATTTGAAATTTGTGTGAATCACTAGTTTGTGAATAACTTTATTTTAAAAAAGATTTTTCAGTGATTCTTTTTTCTGCTGTTTAATATTAGTGTGTTTTATCATTATATTCAATTTGGTAATTCTTAGGTTATTTAAAAAAAATGAAATGCCTTTGTAACAGACGAGTTTTCGTCCGAAAGCGTGATACTTCGAAAGAGATTGTCCATTTTGTACACGAAGTGCATCCAGTTTTTGCCGTAACCCTCTCAACTTTTTAGCACATGCTATGTGGGTGAAATGATGATACCATGCCTACTTTCAACCTTTTCTGATTGTGATTTGTAGTGCTTTTCAATTTCAGGGTCATTTAGCTCAAAAAAATCAGTAAATGCATGAAAAATAGCAAATGAAGTCAGAAAGGGTTGAAAATTGATGACGTGGCTTTGGACATAATATTTCTTCGCGTTTCAAATGCCAAAACACATAAGTCGGAGTTCTATTACAAAGATTCCCTCCGGTTTGTCCGAAGTGGGACTTTCCAGATATATAAGTCCGGAAACTAACTAGAGAAGCCGGTCCCATCTCAGAGTGGGATCTTTGGATATAAAACTTTTTCTTCGCGTGTGTCCCTTTGTGCCGTAACCATGGACAATCTTCATCGTTTAACTTGATGCTCGGGTCAACATTCACTGTGAAGGGAGCAATTTCATGAAACTTTTCATAATCTTCTCACATGTCTGTCTTGTCCTCCACTCCCACGATGTTTCTTTTCCCTGAAAGAACTATGTGGCGCTTTGGCTCATCGTATGATGTATTCGCTTCCTTATCTTTTCTTTTTCTCGGCTTGGTAGACATGTCCTTCACATAGAAAACCTGCGCCACATCATTGGCTAGGACGAATGGTTCGTCTGCGTACCCAAGATTGTTGAGATCCACTGTTGTCATTCCATACTGCGGGTCTTCCTTTACCCCGCCTCCTCTCAGATTGACCCATTTGCACCGAAACAAAGGGACCTTCAAACCAAGTCCATAGTCAAGTTCCCATATCTCCTCTATGTAACCATAATATGTGTCCTTTGGCCTATTGGTGTTTGCTGCATCAAAGCGGACACCACTGTTTTGGTTGGCGCTCTTTTTATCTTGAGCGATCGTGTAAAATGTATTCCCATTTATCTCGTACCCTTTGAAAGTCAATATAGTCGAAGATGGTAACTTGGACAGCAAGTACAGGTCATCTGCAACAGTGTCGTCATGCATGAGACGTGTCTGCAACCAACCGGCGAAAGTCACAGTTTGTTCATGTGTAATCCAGTCGTCAGACTGCTCCGGGTGTTTGGAGCGTAGAATATTCTTGTGTTGCTCGATATACGGAGCCACCAAGGCGGAACTTTGTAGAACTGTGTAGTGTGCTTGCGCCAAAGAATGCCCGTCCCGGCATATTACTGAATTCTTTCCTAGCGTGCCTTTTCCACCCAGTCTGCCCTCATGCCGCGATTCAGTAACACCAATCGGCTTAATGTCAGGAATAAAGTCAACACAAAACTCAATGACCTCCTCTGTTTCATGGCCCTTGGAGATGCTTCCTTCTGGCCTAGCACGATTACGAACATATTTCTTTAAGACTCCCATGAACCTCTCAAAGGGGAACATATTGTGTAGAAATACAGGACCCAGAATGGCAATCTCCTCGACTAGGTGAACTAGGACGTGCGTCATGATATTGAAGAAGGATGGTGGGAACACCAACTTGAAACTGACAAGACATTGCACCAAATCATTCTCTAACCTTGGTAAGATTTCTGGATCGATTACCTTCTGAGAGATTGCATTGAGGAATGCACATAGCTTCACAATGGCTAATCGAACGTTTTCCGGTAGAAGTCCCCTCAATGCAACCGGAAGCAGTTGCGTCATAATCACGTGGCAGTCATGAGACTTTAGGTTCTGGAACTTTTTCTCTGCCATATTTATTATTCCCTTTATATTCGACGAGAAGCCAGACGGGACCTTCATACTGAGCAGGCATTCGAAGAAGATTTCCTTCTCTTCTTTGGTAAGAGCGTAGCTGGCATGACCCTGAAACTGCTTTGGATCCATGCCGTCTTCTCCGTGCATACGTTGCTGGTCCTCCCGTGCCTCCGGTGTATCTTTTGTCTTCCCATACACGCCCAAGAAGCTTAGCAGGTTCACGCAAAGATTCTTCGTCACGTGCATCACATCGATTGCAGAGCGGACCTCTAGGTCTTTCCAATAGGGTAGGTCCCAAAATATAAATTTCTTCTTCCACATGGGTGCGCGTCCGTCAGCGTCATTCGGAACAGATTGTCCGCCAGGACCCTTTCCAAAGATTACTTTTAAATCCTTGACCATATCAAGTATATCATAACCAGTATGGTGGCGAGGCTTCTTCCGGTGATCTGCCTCACCTTTGAAATGCTTGCCTTTCTTTCTTACGGGATGCCTGCTCTGAAGAAATCGACGATGCCCTAGGTACACATTCTTCTTACATTTATCCAAATATATACTGTCGGTATCATCTAAACAGTGCGTGCATGCGTGGTATCCCTTGTTTGTCTGTCCTGAAAGGTTACTGAGAGCAGGCCAATCATTGATGGTTACAAACAGCAACGCTCGCAGGTCAAATTCCTGTTGTTTGTGCTCATCCCACGCACGTACACCTTTTCCATTCCACAGCTCTAAAAGTTCTTCGACTAATGGCCTTAGGTACACATCAATGTCGTTGCCGGGTTGCTTGGGGCCTTGGATGAGCACTGGCATCATAATGAACTTCCGCTTCGTGCACAACCAAGGAGGAAGGTTATAGATACATAGAGTCACAGGCCAGGTGCTATGATTGCTGCTCTGCTCCCCAAAAGGATTGATGCCATCTGCACTTAAACCAAACCATACGTTCCTTCCGTCATCTGCAAAGTCCTTCCACTTTCTCTCGATTTTTCTCCACTGTGATCCGTCAGCGGGTACTCTCAACTTCCCGTCTTTCTTACGGTCATCTTTGTGCCATCGCATTAACTTGGCATGCTCTTTGTTTTGGAACAAACGTTTCAACCGTGGTATTATAGGAGCATACCACATCACCTTGGCAGGAATCTTCTTCCTGGGGCGCTCGCCCGCAACATCACCAGGGTCATCGTGGCCGATCTTATAGCGCAATGCACAGCATACCGGGCATGCATTCAAATCCTCGTACTCACCGCGGTAGAGGATGCAGTCATTAGGGCATGCATGTATCTTCTGCACCTCTAATCCTAGAGGGCAGACGGCCTTCTTTGCTTCGTACGTACTGTCGGGCAATTCGTTGTCCTTTGGTAGCTTATTCTTCATTATTTTCAGCAACTTTTCAAATGCCTTGTCAGGTACACCATTCTCTGCCTTCCATTGCAGCAATTCCAGTGTGGTACCCAGCTTTTTCTTGTCATCTTCGCAATTTGGGTACAACAATTTCTTGTGATCCTCTAACATGCGCTGCAACTTCAGCTTCTCCTTTTCACTTGCACAGTTTCTATTTGCATCGGCAATGGCCCGACCAAGATCATCAGCGGGCTCATCTGATGCCTCTTCTTCAGCTCCTTCCTGCATTGCCAGCTCAGCTTCTTCCCCCATTGTTGTACCATCGTATTCATGGAACCCATGGCCAGGATAGCTGTCGTCATCCTCTTCTTCTTCATTCTCTTCCATTAGGACCCCTCTTTCTCCGTGCTTGGTCCAACAGTTATAGCCGGACATGAAACCGGACTCAAACAGGTGGACGTGAATGGTTATTGAGTTAGAGTAATTTCGATCATTCTTACAGCCAGCACATGGACAATACATAAAACCATCCGCCCGCTTGTTTGCCTCAGCCGCAACCAGAAAAGTATGCACGCCATTAATGAACTGGGGAGAGCATCGGTCATCGTACATCCATTGCCGGCTCATCTTCATTACACAACACCGAAAAGACCAAATTAATACAAGTTCATACATAAAGTTCATACACACATGTTCTCATAAAGCAACATACAAACTCTCTAGCTAAAGCATTTAAATGCAACAACAAATGCGATCAAGATCGCAACTAAGGTAACAATTGATCCAACAGCATAGTGATACCAAGCATCACTATCAATGGCATATTTTTTAAATTTTCTAATCTTCAAGCGCATTGCATCCATCTTGATCTTGTGATCATCGACGACATCGGCAACATACAACTCCAGTTTCATCTTCTCTTCTTCAACTCTTTTCAATTTTTCTTTCAAATACTCGTTTTCTTTTTCAACTAAATTTAACTTCTTGACAAGAATATCTATGTCGGTTGCAATTTCCGGTTCACATACCTCCTAGATAAAAATATCTATGTCAACTTGATGGGCATAATTGTCATAAACGCGAAATGCAACAAATAGTTATAAAAGAGAATATATATACCACATCCGAATCATAAACCGGACGAGGGCCGACGGGGACGGATATCAAAGTCATGGCACTATGTATAACAAACAATCATACATGTAAGAAAATTATACAATTAACTATCTAAATCATACAAATAAGATTTTTTTTTATAAAAAGGATAAGAACGAACAAGAGGCTCACCAAGGTGTGGTGACGGCGACGGGACGGTGCGGGCGATCGACGGTGGTTAGGACGGGGACGGGAAGGCACTAAGTAAACCACACCTACACATGCAAAGTAAGAAGTTAATTTGAGCTCAAATTGCATATAAATCAAATGAACTACTACCACATATAAATACTCCCAAACTAAAACCCACAAATCACTATACTTATAGAGCATTGCAAGAGCTAATCTAGCAATGAGAGATGAAAGGACAAAGTTGCTAACCTTTGTGAACACTTGGATGGATGGGGTGCCTCCAAATCTTGACAAATTTTGGCAAAAATAGAGGATGAGCTCGAGGAAGAGGGAAGAACAAAGGAGGGGAAGAAGGGGGAAAAAAGGAAGGAGTACTGTGATCGGGCTGGCCGAATTCATATAGGGGATCTTTAGTCCCGGTTGGTATCTCCAACCGGGACTAAAGGGGGGGCCATTAGTCCCGGTTGGTGATACCAACCGGGACTAAAGGGGCTCGTGGGGGCCCCAGCTGACACCAGCCTGCCACCACCCTTTAGTCCCGGTTCGTGTTACGAATCGGAACTAAAGGGGGGCCCTGTAGTCCCGGTTGGTGATACCAACCGGGACTAAAGGGGCTCGTGGGGGCCCCAGCTGGCACCAGCCTGCCACCACCACATTAGTCCCGGTTCGTGTTACGAACCGGGACTAAAGGTCCGGAACGAACCGCGACTAATGATGCCGTCCTGAACCGAGACTAATTGTCACATTAGTGCCGGTTCAAAACCCGACCGGGACTAAAGCTGCGGACAAAAGGTCCGTTTTCTACTAGTGATATACTAGTAGGCTTGCTTTAGTACACCGGCACGGTAATACTAGAAAGAAGGATTATACTATATAGGATAAGCCACACATTGTATTCCTCAGATCACCCTTTACATTAAAAAAACAGTATAAGGCAGCTAGCTAGAAGCCTCCACAGCGATTTAAAGCTCTCAGCCGTCGGATCAAGCGTAGGAACGCGCAGGATTTGCTTGGTCTCCAGCACGTACGAACCCGTTTCAAGGGCCCGCTGCTCCGCGGATTGAGCTACGGTTTTCGCCCGTTATTGGGCCGTAAGATAAAAAAAGCCAACGTACAGTCGAACGTCGTACATGAAAAGGCTAGGTCGTCCAGGTTTTCTGGCGGTGGCGCTATCCCTTCCCTATCCCCGACCTGCTCCTCCGCCGCCACCCTCTTGGCACGCGCCGTCGACGTCCTTCAGAATTGCTGGAGGGGTTCATGTTGGGCGTACCAGGTGCGGATGGGGTGGTGAAGCTTCTGAGAGGCCTTCGTAGAGATATTCCAGTTCCAGGTAAATTATTCACTATATTCTGCCGGCTGAGATGTTTTCTGATGAAAAAGTTTTGATGGTGCTACTTGCTACGTAGGTGGAGGCATGAAGTCAGTCCAAGACGCATCACGAAAAGTTCCTTTTAGTGGCGGCGACTCCCATATTTTCCGCTTCCATCTCCTTTTCATGAATAACTTGTATTCTTTGCTCAAAACCCATACCTGATCCATGGTCCTTTCCATCCATTGTTTTTGGGATCATATTCATGTGTTGATATTTTCTAGGTCTCCACTCCATTTGAGAGAGGAGACTACGAGATTGATACCTGCACAAGAACAGCAAGGTTGATTTCTGTGTTGACATCTCGGCTTCTCAAGAGTTAGTTATGTACTTTATGATATGAAGGTTTTTCCCATACATCTGAAAAAGGAAATTGCATATTGATTGATCTGCCAATTGCTATCAACATCTGCATACCAAAGCCACTATTTCTAACCAAGATTAGGCTTTCACGATTAACCACTTGTTTGACTGCGACGTGAGGGCCTATGGAGTGCAGCCACGTGTATTAGTTTGGGAGGCTGGGGGGTAGAAATGTGTGTGTGACTGTAGTTTCCCCTACAAAATTTTGTTAACGTGATTTGGACGTTCGTGTGTGCGTCTATCTTTTTTACTGTGTGTGGGCCTTTCTGTGACGTTGACCTGCTTGCGTGCTTTCCTCTGCGTGGCTGTGTGCATGCGTGGGCCGATCTAGGGTGGGCTTTCTGTCACTGTTGCGTGATCGCTCGCCCGCGTGTGAGTGCCGTCAGGATCCACGTGTGGTTGTGGCTCGATCGGTGCCGCCTTATTCGTTCTGTCTAGAAACGGTGCCGCTGTCTGGTTCATGTTCTTTTTTGTTTTCTCCTACGATCTTTTCGTGGGCTATAAATAGGTCTTCCTTTTCGTGATTTCTTAGTTTTTAAGTGGGCTTCATTTCTTCTCTTCCATCTACGTTGGTTCACGACGGGGCGGGGGCGTTAATGGCGTACGGGGTCGTGGTGCGGGTTGGCCGGAGGTGACGACGGGGAGGGGACCTGACGGACGGGTGGCCGACGGGCGAGTGGAAGCCGACAGTGACCGCGGCGCGAATGCACTAGTGGAAGGGCGGTTCGCGCATGTCTGCCGCAGCCGCGGCCACCACCTCGCAATCGGGACAGATGGAGTAGCGGGCTGGGCAGAGCCCCTCACCGGCGTGTCGTCGAGGAGTGGAGGTACGGTTCCGGTGCGGCCGTGCTCGAGTATGATCCTCTCCGACGACAGCGTCGCCATCAGCAGCGGCTGCGCCTCCGCGACCTTCCCGTGGTCCCTTGAGTGGCCTCCGCGGCGGTCACGAGGCGAGGACGCGTGATTTCATGAGCTGGTGCGTCTCTTATGGCGAAACGGCGAGAGACAGCAGTGGCGACAGGCGATGCGGGTCTTGCTAACGGTGGAGTTCTAGCCGCCGCGGCAGGAGGCAACGACTGGAGTGGCGGGCGCGGTGGTTCTCGCACCGAGGATGGCTTGCGTGCGTGCGGGTGGTGGCGAGCTTGCGTGCGTGCGGCTTGGAAGCCTCCCCGCTTAGGCTACCCTGAGAGCCTAAGCACGGCCCTCCAGCTCTAGCAACGCGGTCCGCGCCTCGCCGCCGAAGAACGGCTGCAGCAGGACCAGCCCAGCCGCGCTGCGTTGCAGGCGGGCGGCGATGTGGTGAGCGACGTTGCCGCCTGCGCTATCCGCGGCCACAAAAACGGCGGTGCTGGGCACCGGCGAGTGCCCAGCGGAGGGACACCTCCCCGTCGTCATGAGCGGACGGGACGCGGTGCTCGGGCGTGAGCCGGTAGTCAACGGAGGCGATAACGGCCGGGATGGACGCGGCGAGGCGGTGGCACAGAGTGTCGAACTGGGCCGTCGTGAAGGAGTGGAACACGAAGCCGCCGTCGGCATCACCTGACAACTACCCTTTACCTTCCAACTGATATTTCCCTTACCACGCACGGAAAAGTAGACCAGTTGTGGAAAAACCACCGCCATATGCAACAGGGGCACAGGGCCGGCCGTGCCGCCATTTCTAGGGAACTTCTAGAGGATGCCGTACGTGATTAGTGACTTAAACCATGTTGTCACTACTGTTCATCATGAACATTGTTCGTCGAGTTCTGTTGGAGCACAATCTGTTGACAAAAAGGGTCAAGTTCATCTTCAGGGTGCATCATGAGATCGATCCATTAACTAGCTACTTCCAACGCTAAAGAGTTCAACGACAGTGTGTTGATCTATTACCGGCTTAACTTCTCATCTACTTATACTGTGTGTTCATTATAATTTTCACATGTGTCATGTTTTGTCTTCTCATCATTCATCACAAATATTCCGTGCGCTTCCTTGTAGAACTATCACCAGCAACATTAACACTGTGTTTCAGGTTTCGTTTTGTACCAGCATCCTTAAAATAGCACCATGTTTCAGTGGTAGTTCCTAGGGATTTTGTTTCCGGTTCAACCGGCGGGCTATCGGACGATGATTTTTGTTTTCGGGATTGGTTGGAGAATGCATGCATG
Organism: Elymus sibiricus; assembly: GCA_039707655.1. Classification (NCBI taxonomy): domain Eukaryota; kingdom Viridiplantae; phylum Streptophyta; class Magnoliopsida; order Poales; family Poaceae; genus Elymus; species Elymus sibiricus. Next base: position 3,092,317 of record CM077674.1, on the reverse strand, counting down.
GGCGATATATCATAGATGGGTGCGACGCCGTGAGGTGATTGTTTTTTCCTGCATGGTGCATAGGCTGATGCATGAGCAGTCGGGCAGGTGTGGGGTCGGCGCTTGACGTGACCACGTACCTCTGTTGATTCATTCCCGTAGTCTCTAGATTGCCGTTTAATGTAGGCATTTCTTTTTGAATCTTAATATGGTCACGTTCTGCTGTCCTCTCCCGCTCTACGCCGGCGCGCCGTCCCTCCTCGCTAGCTCTCATGCACGTAGCCAAATACCCCCTACCAATCAGGAATTTGAATTTTTAATAACAAATTATCACCCACGTAGCCACATCGGCTCCTATTCTCATGCATGAACGTTATCAAATGAGAGCTACGACGCTTCTTGCAAGACTTTTGCAGGATGCTACATATCCAACCATCCATCCATAAACTAAAGTTCAGCACACCACCGTATCGGCCATCGTGCAAGGATCGGCCACAGAAATGTCGGCTGTAAAGTAATTTCGTTATCAAATTGTCTCTGGAAACCGCATCCAACCACTGCATCCGTTCACAAGAGGCAACCAATCCCATACCAACCCACTGCGGTTTGACCAAGCAAAATAATAAAAAAGGAAACAACTACGTGCACACAAGGAGTGTACCAGCCTGTATACCCAGATTTACAAATGACAAGACCTCAAATTTCACAGGAATTACAAAAAATATTTCAAGAAAGGAGAAAGCTCAAACTCTTCAGTGCTTTAGTGCTTTGTTCTGCTGGCGTGAGATTTTGTTTAGCTCCAACTAACAAAAGTCTCTACGTAGACATCTATTTTGCACTAACCCGTCAATAGAAAACTTGCTTGATCTTCACATACAGATTAAATACATTGGTTAATTCATCGCTAGAACAAAAAAAAGTGCTTGCACTTGCACCACTGAAACATCTGATTAACAGGAAGGGCTATATACACACCTATGGTTTAATTTCATATGATTTTCAGACACATAAATAATTGATGCGTTGTACTGCTGATACATAGAAGATACAATCTACAGTGCAAAAACTTACAATTTGAATCCATTGCGATGCTCAATTACTAATGTTTGACCGAATTTATACTGCTGAACAAGTACTATTGGAGTTTGACTAAATTAAATATGTGAGATAGTTTTATGGGTTACCTTTCCACTCTTTTATAAAATGGGCCAACCTTCATCTTCATCATTATCATAGACTAGCCATGTAGCCTATCCATATTTCCAACAAGAGAAACATGAATCCACATTTGAACAATGGCAAACAACAATTACTATATATATAGTCACCGACACGTTGACACGTATACCAAGACTAAATGGCACATGTATACAAGACTTGACAGGTACAACAACAACAAATATACACCACTGATTCATGCAGGCATGGAATAGATAATCAAACAACAAAAAGGATCAACACATTAGCTTTTCTCCGCCACACACAAAATCTCAACGAACATTTAGTAGTTTTATTTAGAAAGTGGCGATGTATATTTGCTACTTTGTATGATGTAGCAATAATGCTAATAATAAATGAATCCTCTCCAATTTGCCTTTGTGTGTGGCTTGCCCTTTTGTAATTACAAACGTATGCATGTAGATTTTTTATTTCAACTTTAAATTCACTAGACGAAACAAAAGGCAGCATATATATACACGACGTATCAACAGGGCGCGGCGTGCCGCCGCGCGGGCATTGCTAGTACCTACTATGTACGATCCTTCAAAGAGATGAAAAATATTCGTTGGGACTTGGGACACCTTATATCTGCATTTTCTCTATATAGCAGATTAGCGCATATAACCATAGACGTTTCTTGTTTCCAACAATTGTTATTCCTTGGAAGGGAAGACTATGACTACATTGAGACTGTCAGGAAAGTATTCAGAGGTTTTATTGAATCCAGTTTGCAACAGCAACCAGAACTTTAAAAAATGGATGACGACACAGTATTTCGTGCTAGAAAAAAGTAGTAAAAATGAGAAGACAATGTGTGCCTGCCATCATAATTAAATATATTATGGGACAAGAAGGATGATCCCTAGCAATTGTACGTCGTGACAATCGATGGTTGCCATAGTTTTAAGGTGTATATACTGAACAAGCATTTCAATTGCTGTATTTTTCAGTGTTTCTTGGTGCCCTCATGCTTGGCAGAGAACTTTTGAGGTATGGGAGATCTGGACATCATGAAGAACATGGGCTCTCATGCGTACTGGTTTTCAAAAATTTCCAAGTATGTGGCCTAATCTTCCGATGCCCGCAACGGTTGGTGTAGCCAACTGACGGACGGGCGCAGTCCTGCTTCCAGTTTGCTGTTGGATTACATAGTGCTCTGACTTGGAGAAATTTCAGTGGGGCCTATATTTTTTATGGTCAACTTGATTTATTTTTATACTTTTGTTTCACTAAGGTTGTACAGTACGTATTAAACAAGGATGGCATGTTGTGCTAATGATTTACTTCAGATTCAATAGCTTTTAAATATCCAGCCTGATCACGCGATACAACTCATTGACTGAGCAACTGCACTATGTATGATGTTGTTCATATTTTACTACAAATATCACCCGCCAACCTTTTGAAATTATCCATTTCTTTGAAAATGAAAATGGACTGTGGTCCGTTCCGAAAAAATGGAGTAGGTTAACGACACATGCCTTAACTACAATATATTGACATAAATTTCTATCATTCTAACGGAAAAATGAATGGGGGCGGCAAAGCGCGCCATCATGATCTAGTATAGCGTACAGACAGAGGGAGTCGGGTGCAGTTAGCGCACGCAGAGGCGCATGCATGGCGATGGATGCGGGCCATCCACAAGACCAGGAGCTACAGGTATAACGTTCACGCATGAGAACGTGACAATACAAGTCTACAACTCAACATAGAAGCTCCCTACTGCACGTCACGTCGGCGGTGTGTAGAGATGCCGCTGGCGTCGTTGACTTAGGACTACGTTAAGTTCACAGCTCGTCGTTGACTAGCCAGCCTCGCCTCGGACGACAAACGTAAGAGCATGTATAACCGGACTCTCCAAATAAAACGAGTGGACGCACGCAAAACCACTGACCGGACGGGAGAGAAAAAAAATCGACCCAACCATATCCCTTAAAGCCTTTTTTAGACGCCAGGGCTGTCCGGCACTCCTCATAATCGGCGAATTATATAGGGGCAATATGAGAAGTGCTCGACCGTGTCCGATAAGTGGTCCTGCGTTCGTCCCATAGGATTTGGCTACACAATGGACCATCATTTTTCTTTCTTTATTCTTTCTACTCTTTCTCTCCCTCACTCTCCATCCCAACCAATCACATGCATGTGACCGGACAAGGGAAAAAAAAGGGACATGGCTGCATGCACGGATAAATAGGGGCTCAAAACGGATATACCAACACTACTGACCGGGTGCGTCCCTGGACATTTGAGGGGCCAAATTTCTCCGGTCCGAAGTAAATGTATGCGATGTGTCTCGATCGCGAATAGACACATCGATCGCAGGACGTAAGCTGTGCGTGGCCATCTTAACTCATTTCTGTCTCGTATGTTGCTTGGTTCGGTGAAAAAAATTGGCATCAAATTTCCGGCGGTTGTCTACCCTGGAAATGCAGGCTGCTTCGATTTTATGTAACCATCGATCAAAGTTTTCGTTGCTTTGCTTGCTTCGCTTCACGTATGTGGGAGGCTCTTTTTTCTCCCTTGAGAAGAAATCTTAATCGTTCACTTCGTAGCGCCTGTAAATTTTGTTAATCCACTTTTAACGTTTCCCTAAGTACGTCTCAAAGTCTTTAACGTTCTCACCTAGTACATATTTGGGTACTCCAGTTTGCTTTGTCTTAATTGAGTTATGCATGTAGGGTTGTTGGTATTGATCTAAAGGCCCAATGGGACAAAACGAATAAAACAGAAAAAGTTACGTTAACGGGAAGGGGGCACGCACCAACGTACGTTCCCCTCTGTGACACCCCCGACTTAATCGTGCACTAATCATACACGCAAATACACACGATCAAGCCTAAGGACTCACTGAAAGATACCACAACACAACTCTAAACACAAATAAAAGCCATACAAGCTTTATATTACAAGCCAGGGGCCTCGAGGGCTCGAATACATAAGCTCGCGATCAAGCGTCAGCGGAAGCAACGATAATATCTGAGTACAGACATAAAAGGGAAACAAGTCTGCCTTAAGAAGGCTGAGCAAAACAACAATAACTAGATTGAACGGCGTAGGCCCCCTACCTGGGTGCCTCCTATCTACTCCTGGTCGTCGGCGGTCTCCACGTAGTAGTACTCTCCACCAGAGGGGTAGTAGTAGTAGTCGTCGGCTGGCGCAGCTGGCTCCTGGGCTCCGTCATCTGGTCGCATCAATTGGGCATGGGGGAAAAGGGGAAGCAAAGCAACCGTGAGTACTCATCCAAAGTACTCAGCAAGACTTACATCAGAACTATTCTACTTATGCATTGGTTTCAAAGGAAGGGCTGTATATGTGGGCTAGACTGCAGAAATGCCAGAATAGAGAGAAAGGCCTAGCCTATCGAAGTCTAGCATCTTCAGCGGTTTTGCAGCATTAGAAGAGTGCAGAGTAATACATAAATATAGTAGTAGCAACGAGTAGCAACAACGCCCAGAGATCCTTCCTCGACTCGCTGCGAGAAAGCGATCGCAGGGCCAACATATTCAACCCATTTCAAGTGGTAGAAGATCGGGATATTTTCCGAGCGTCCTGTTACCGTGGACACGGCTATTCGAATAGATATACTTCCCTGCAGGGGTGCACCAACTTTCCCAACAAGCTCGATTAACTCTGGCCGGACACACTTTTATCGGGTCATGCTCGGCCTCGGCTGATCGACACATTGCAGCCCTACCTAGGCTCAACAGAGAGGCCAGCACGCCGGTCTACATCCTAAGCACGCAGGGGTCTTGGGCCCATCGCCCTTTGCACTCCTGCACGTTGCGTACGCGGCCGGTGAGCAGACCTAGCCCCCTTAATACAAGCGCAGGCTTTCACGGTCCAACCCGGCATGCGCCGCTCAACTGCTGACATCTGGAGAGCTTCGGCTGATACATACGACGCCGAGTGCCCATACTTATTCCCGCGTGTGGTGGTTAGTGCGAAAAGGCCAGAGGCCTACTCAGTTCACATATCCTAACCCGTTAGTGCTCTGGGAGCTCGCGGTGACAATCAGTGATCCACGATCTGTGGTCCCGTCGCCCCGTCCCGTGGACTTACGGCAAGGGCTAGGAATGCCCGGCCGTGCCACGTAATCATCACACGGGTACCCTCATGGTCAACCCGATTCCACATCACTCGCGGGTACCCCTCGGGGCCGACCCGACTTTATCAAGTATCTGTAGCAAAGTCAAAGTATCTGTGTGTTCATCACATCAAGGGGGAATCCGAGGAATCACCCTCGTCGGATTCCTACTCGAATTACCCGTCAAGGTGAACTCGGAGGAATCACGCTCGATGGTCCACACTTGAGGGGTTGCACGACAGAGCCATCATCGGGAAGGGGGGGAGTGAGGAATCACCCTTTGCAATCACCACCGATGTGCTATACTACAAAGGTATCATCAGGAGTGCAGTACGAGGTATCACCCTCGGCACTTGATAGTAGCCCTGCAGAGTCGTACAAGTAAGGGGGGTGTGCGGTGATGTGTCGGTCTTTGCACATCGATCACAATGATCGAGGCACTGGTAACAAAGCGGGGCAACTAGGACAAGGATGAGGGGCCACAGATGGTTCATTACCAACCTATACTAAGCAGTTTAGGATGACAGGTAAAGTAACAACAGCAGGTTACAAAAACAGGCTATGCATCAGAATAGGAGTAATCAATTACAGTACCCAATTCTAATGCAAACATGGGAGAGAAAGAATAGGCGATATTGGAATGATCAAGTGGGTTTGCTTGCCTGGAAGCTCTGCTGAAAAGGACTGGTCATCAGGGGCGTAGTCGTACTCAGCAGCAGCGTCGGTTTCGGGGTCTACCGGCGAGAAAAGGGGGAAGAAACAATAAATAAAAGCAATCAAATGCAACACAGATGCATGGCATGGCAATATGTTGTGCTAGGGGTGACCTAATGCAGCGCTAGACGTTGCAGGCGGAGCGGGAAAATATCTGTGGGGATATTTTCCCGGCTTCGGGCATGTGTCAAACAGATGAACCGGAGGGGAAGGTTCCATGTTTGCAGTGTTGTGGGCATGTGACAGCAACACGGAGGGCGTATTCGGGTTCGTCTCATTTTTCTGATCAACTTTCATATAAAAAACTTTTTGATCCGAGGTACGGTTTATTTTCTATGATTTTTCAAAGTTTTAAACATTTTCTGAAATTATTTTAATTACTAAATTCGACAGAAAAAGAAATATGACGTTAGCATTGCATCAACATTGCGTCAGCGGTCAACTGACCATCTGACCAGTCAAACTGACAGGTGGGGCCCATCTGTCATACACAGAACTAATTAACAGAGTTTAAATTTAACTAATTAACCTAATTATCTAGTGGGACCCACTGTCAGTGACTGATTAATTATCAGGTTTAATTAACAGATTAATTAACAGTTTAATTAGCATTTTATTTATTTCTTTAAAAACATTTAAACAGTGTGGGGCCCGCATGTCAGTGACACTGGTCAACCCAGTCAACTGGGCTCCATGGGCTCACAGTCAGCGGCACAGTGGTGGGCCCCAGGCGGCCACGTCGGCGCCGGCACCGGAGACCACTCCGGCGAGCCAAACGCGGCGGCCGAACTCCGGTTGGGCTCTATGGAACGGACACTTCGCCGCGCGGCCGATGGTGGCGTTCTCGCGGGCGGGGGTGGCCGGAATTGAGCGCGGCGACGACGGCGGGCGGCGGCGTTCTCGGGCGCTCTTCGAAAACGGCAAAGCGCGTCGCGAGCGGCCAAACTAACTAGCTAGGCGTGGGCTACGGCTCACCAGGAGCACGGCAGGGCAGTCGGGCGAGGTCGAAACGGCTCGGGAGCGCGCGCTTACGGCAATGGCGGCGAGCAGCGCACGGGCACATCGGCGAGCAGCTAGAGGGGGCAAACGGCAACGAGCGAGGATGGGAAGGATGCGGGGCTTACAGCGGTCCCGCAGATGTGCAAAGGTGGGCTCGGGGAGGCTTGACGGCGGCGAATCGACGGCGGCAGTTCGGGTGCCCGAGGTTGAAGACGATGGCGTGGATGGCGCTGCGGTGGCTCCCGGCTCCAGTTGATCGGTGCAGAGGGCGTAGCCGAAGCCTGCGAAGCGTGCTGGCACGGTGAGGCGGCGAGGAGGGTGCGGTGGCCGCGAGGTTCACGGGACAGAGGCCATGGCGGCGCTCGAACGAGATGGGAGAGAGCGAGGGAGGGGAAAGGAGGGCGCTAGGGTTTGTCCTTAGGGACGAGGAGGGGTCCTTATCCCCCCAGATGCCCTGTAGCGGCTCGTTGTCGCGAGAGGAGAAGGGGAGGGGGGCGCGGTTGTGGTGATCGCACGCGCGGCGCCAGCGCGCGGGGAGGAACAGAGGAAGGAGACGAGCGGGGAGTGGGCTGGGCCGGCGCTGTAGCCCGCAGGCTTGAGTGCACAGTAGCCGCTAGCCTTTTTGCTTTTTCTTTTCTGTTTTCTTTTCCAGTAGCTTTTGCATTTATTTTTAGCCAAGTAATTACTTTGCAAAAAATATGCAACTGGTGGAAACAAATAGCAAGGGATATAGTGCACTGCCACAAAAAGTTTGGGGGCAAAATAATTTCATTTGAATTTTGCATGTATTTAAAAGAGTCAAAATGGTGCTGATGGCTCTGTTTTCAAGATGTTAGAGACATCTAAGGAATTTTGGTGATGTTGTTTTCCTGAACATAATTCACAGTGGATTATTTCCAAAATTATGAACTATTTAGTTTCCATATTTGAACAACTTTTATTTTCACCTCAAATTTGAATTTCAATTTGAATTGGAATTTGAAATGAGATATGATTCCAATGTGATTAAGCATTGTAAATCAAAATGACTTGGCATGATTAACAGATGATCACTGTACTCATTACCTAGGGGTGTTACACCCTCGACCCCAACTGACGCGCCCTGATCGGGGGCGATCCAAACCAACGTGGTTTAGGTCCCCTGATCGCCAGCGCCACATATAAAAGAGGGGGGCAGCTGGCCACACATGATCTGACCCAGTTCACGTGCGTCTACTCTGCCCTCCTAAATCCCTAAACCCTAATCCGATCTGGGGGAGCGCTGCGCGACGGGAAGACCTTCTCCCACCTCTGCTCCGGTGCCAGGGCAGTGCCGCTGGCGCCCAGAGGGACGCCGCTACCTGCAGCGAGCATCTACACCGAGCCTGCATCAAGCCTGCATCGAGCAGGCACGGGACTTCGCATCGCCTACACCAATGGCTTCTTCCATTGGTGGTAAGATCACTAAACCATCTCTCTGATCTATGCAATTAGGTGATCTAAAGTCTAGGCTAATGTTCCTTTTAAGTAAACCCTACGGGATTAGATCTAACAAGGGTTACTACACAAATACACACGCGCGCACAGAGACAAACTCAGAGAATCGATCATGTGTATATTTGTGCAAGCTGACGACATTTACTCTTTGATTTATTTCTTTTTCTATTGCATGCAAGACTCCTCGTACAGCAAGCCCATCTTTGAGTTGATCCCTTCTTTTCATTTTTATTTAGTTCCTCCAGTTAGTTGGAGTAACAAACAAAGAAGGGTCATCTCTCTGGCTACTTGCTTTGCTTGCTGTACATATTACCAGTAGTGAGTGCACCGCGCTATGTGGTAATAAAACAAGTCGCAAGAATCGCATCTGATGATTTTTTTTCACCCACAAATAAATAAAGAAAAACTGCCTACGTACACTTTCCATCCTCCTGAATCCATCTGCCACTTGTCCCACTGCTACAGTGCATAGCTAGCTACAGCCTGGTCAGGATCTACTTAAACCACATTTTTCTTGTGAAGTTTGAACAGCTTCCACAAGAAATACCAAGGACAAAACAAGTGCATCACAAAAGATTGGGCAGATTTGGAAAAAACAGACGAAGCAGCCCAAGTAAGATTTTGCCATCCGAATGGGACGGGAACGACCACGACGACTCCTTCATGCGCTGTCAGATCTGGACGCTGTGATCGCCGCATTCTCTTCTTTAATTCCATTAGCAATGTATTGACCAAATACAAAGGTGCACAATTTTGAAAATTAATGGGAGATTCAAAGTTGATAATATGGGGATGCTTTTTTGGAGCGAGGGGGCAATCGCCCCCTCAGAAATTTGTACTATATTTTTAGACACTTATTATCTGATTCCAACAGAGGATGTTTTTTCAATTCTTTCTTGAATAAATTTCAGCTTTTACCTTCTATACTTTGGTATTTCTGACACTTATATTCATTTAACAGCTTTTCATTTGGATTACCCCACTCAACATTTTTTTTTGCCAATATTTTTAAAGTTTTTAGGTTGCACATAGCTTTTCTGGCAGTTCTTTCGCAGGAAAAAGTGTCGTGTAGCTATTTCCAGTACAATGTAGCACCTAAATGCAAATCCGCTGAAGAAGAATGAGGTGGAAGCCATAAACGAGTAGTTGTGTGAGGGAAGGAGGTGCAGACGTACAGCTGGCGATCATGAAAATAACTCGTGTTTGACTAATTAATTAATACACGTGCATGCATTTAGGGCCTCTTTGATTTGTAGGATTCTAAAAACGTGAAAATTGAAAAAACATAGGATTGGCATGACATGCCCATCTTAATCGTACATGATTTTGGTTTATTTGATTGCATCATAGGACACACAAAGGCTTTTTTTTATAGGTTTGAGTGGATGCTAGAAATCCCGTGGGAAGTGGTACAAAGAAATTCTTAAATAAAAAAACTATGAGATTCAATCCTATGAATCAAACAACCAACATAATAAAAATTTATAAGGATTTTAATTCTCCAAAGTTTCCTACGAACATCCTTTGAATCAAAGGAGCATCCGGCCACATGCATGCAAGAGTCGAAGCAGCTAGCTATCATGTTGAGCCATTCCTTCATGCATCCCGCCGTCGTATGCAGCACCTTTTTCATTTGTTTCCTACTCCCTCCGTTTTTAGACCTTTTAGAGATTCCAATATAAACTACATATGAAGCAAAATGAGTAAATTTACACTAAAATATGTCTATATACATCCGTATGTGATCCGTATTAAATAAAATCTCTAAAAGTGCTTATATTTAGAAACGGAGGGTGTATAAAAGTAAAACTGCCTTGCCCCCCCCCCCCCCCCCCCCCTCAGTTGAAGGAGGCGTACATACGTAACTACGTATGCTAGAATACGATTAATTTCGGTTGCCCCCGCCAGGTATTGTACTGTCAGATTTGTTAGGAAAATAAACCACGTCGTGTTTGGTCATGACGTGTGTGTGTGTGTCGCGCGTTATGGCGTGCGTGTTTTCGAGTTTGTAACACGTATGTGCGTGTGTATCCCGGTGGCGCGTGAGTCTGCGCTCGCGTCCGTGTCCACCGTGTAGGTCTTGGTCAGGCCGGGGCTGGGCACTAGTGTGTGCGCACTCGTGTTCAAGTTTGAGTCGGTATGCAGCTTGCCGCGTACATATGCCTACTAGGAAAATGATTTTTACCGATGGTATATGTGGTCGTTAAAAGTTAGAATGTGGTCGTTGAAAGTCATTAACGACCACATCTTTGTGGTCGTAATAGGCTCCATCGTTAAAAGTATAACAACCACATACTTTTACCCGTCAATATTTTGTAACGACGGGACACCATGTCGTTGTTATTTTGTAACGACGGAACAACGTGTCATCGTTAATTGTTACGAAATAACGACCACGATTCATGTATTAGTGCCAATTTTCTCATTGCTAAAGATATTTCCATGGTTATTTAAGTATTTGACCACTCTAATTAAAACAAAGAATTTGAACAACCAAACTATCTTAGCTTTGTTTTTATAAATCCGAACCATATACACTGAACATGATCCTCACACATAGTTCTGGAGTTAAAATGACATCCAATAATTATGAGCCAAAAATACTCTCTAGACAACCATTGTAGTGGTTCATCCCTAACAAGAAATCAATCACAGCTAAAAAGAGATTTTTTGTCATAATTCTCGGTCATTGGACACCATCATATGTCCTTGTATTTGTGCGCACATCATTCTTCAGACTGTGCCTCATGATGCTTCTATTATGGTGGACCATCCATTCTACAAAAAGAAAAAAGTGCATATAAATGATTTAGCACAAAGGATAATAGCATATATGAAAAAGTTTGCACCTATATAAAACCGTATATACTATTTCCTATCGCTTAGACATGTTCAATGCAAAATTCTTCAATAGTCCTTATGTGACAAAGACAATTATTTTAAGGAAATATTAATTGATGTGTTTCTTATCTAATTCAAGCAAGACTTGAGTTGTTTTATTTCTCAACAAAAAATTCGGGCTTTTTGGTTGTGGTATACTCCCTTGTATCAAAATAGAAGACGATTTTTGACACCATCATAGTGTTAAAAAACGTCTTATATTTTGATATGAATGGAGTATATTATATACCCAACTAATTAACATTGAATACTATTCTCCCCTGCTTAAACAAAATACTATTGTGCTCAAGAATAAGTAATATACATACATATATGAAAATCTTAGTCCTAACCTAGACATCACAGCCTAGTAAAGGAATTAATGAGTGCGCTGATCTCTGAATTTTAAGATTCGCAAACAAGAGAAAAAAAGACTGAACTTTCAGTCTTTGTTGCCTAGACTACGTACAACCAGAATGACTATATGACACTACAGTCCAAATGAGAACATATTAAATTGAAAGTAGGACGTGAAGAAAATACCATAGTATGGCCGTCATAGCATTTCCAATCTTTTCTTCCACTTATTCGGCTGCCTCAGTCACAACAGAATTCATATTATTAAGTCTGTAATCCACGATGAACAATAGATACGTGCAGGATGGTGGCATTGTCTAGCGCCGTGGTGGCATCGACGGCAGGCTGGCAAGGTCGATGCGTCAGTACCTGCTCTCGAGATGGATCGGTGGAAGACGGCGGCGGCGGGCTCTGAGAGTGCGCCGGACCGGTGTGTGCCCCAGACCCAGCAACGCGGCTTGGTTGGGGCCTCCGGCTTTAGATGTTAGTCTTTGGTGTGATGTCTGTTTGGTATTCGGATCGGACAATCGGCACCCCTTCATCGAGTGGATAGGAGTAGTGACAGATGTTGCCAAGATGGTGACTTCAGACTACCTGATGTATTACCTTGTAAGGCCTTTGTGAATAATTAATAAAATGGCTACATGCATCGCCCAGATGCAGAGGGCGGGGGTCATCCTCCTTTTCTAGAAAAACGATGAACAATAGATGGATGAATAAAAAATATGGACAAATCTACATTGTAATTCATGGTTTATATGGTGACATAAAAACATACAAGGTATCAAATTCGTATGAAATCTATACATCAGTACATCATGTGCCTTTCCTCTGGAATTTGGCTTGGGAGTTTTTCTTTTGAAGGGTAATTTTGTTTGGAGTTGGAGTCGTGGTTCACTTAGCTGACTTGTACCAGACCAGGATACCCATTCTCGTCAAACAATGAGGCACACCCCTTTCTTCTTCTCAAAGCACGAACACACAGCTTCAGGCTTCAGGCCTCAGATCCCATCCATGTCAGCACGTGAGCGCGGACGGCCTCCACCACGATTCCCACGAGAATTAGGATCTGGCGGGCATCTCCTCAAGCCCGATCGAAATCCATCCTGACTAACGGTGCCCAGCTGCAACTTCTGTGGCAGAGGAAACATGAGAGTTGTATGTGAGGTTGATCAAGAGCAAAAATTGAAATACGGGGAACAAACCTTGTATGGAACTCTTCCGCTGCTACGCTTCCTCCAAGCTGAGATGAAGACCACGCTCCATGACCGCCATCGATCTACGGGATGGCCGGGTTCCACTTGTGCCGCCATGGATCTTTCTGATGTGCACGAGTCTAATCTAAGTTAGGTCAAAGAACCTAGTTATCCTTCTTTCCCAACGCATGACAACACTTATCCTTCTTTCTCCATGTAAAAAGGGCTAACAAATTGCTAGCTACTTCTCCCGAAAATAATTCAACTAATCAAGTACGACCACCAACTAAGGCAATTTAACGATGGGCAGACCCCTGGTCGTCGCGGGGTCTCACGGGCCAAAAGTTATACGTGGGACTAGCCGGTCGTACTAATAACAACCATGTATTTGTAGTAGTGTATAGCTGGAGGAGCTGCATGCACAGGGGCCGTTGCGATCTGTTGGAGGCAGGCGCGTCGTGCGCGCGGCCGGAGCGAGCTAGTGCGCATACGAGGGCTAGAGTTTACGGACGGGGCTTGCCTGCTCCCGTCCCGTGCTCCCATCCATACTCCCGAAACGTGAAATTTCCATCGAACGGCTGGCCCAATTTTCCTTCCCCACGTCCCTATTCTGGCCCAAAAAACTCGCCGAGCTCTCGTATTCCCTATCCCCAATACGTATTCCCCTTCTTTCCCTTTCGCTTTACCTTCCGACAGCCGACCGTGGGCAGCAGAGAGATCCAGTGAACCAGCTAGCGCTCCCCTCGATCTCGTTCTGTTCCTGCGCTGCAGGCTGCAGCCGTCCGTCGGCGTGAAGGAGGGGCACAGCAAGTGAGTTGGGCTTCAAAATTTTGTCCGCTGTTTGTCTCACCAGAGCGGTGGCGCCGCTCCCGTCCGAGATGCCGGCCCTCTCCTGCCGCAAGACAGCCTCCGCCTCCTGGTTCGTTTTCACGTCAAAGGTCGGGTCTTGGAGTTGCTTGTGATGGTGGAGCTCGGGACGGGGATAATGGAGGTGGTGACAGTGGAGATGGCGGCGGCGGCGGCAGGCCATCCGCCGCGGCGAGCAAGGAGGGTGTCCCCCATCCAGCGGCTCTTCCAGGCGTGTGGTGCCGTCTTCGGGACCCCTGCACCGTTCCCGTGCCTGGCGAGGTTGCCTTGCCCCGCTCCCTCTCTTCCTCCTCTGTATTGTTTTCTGCACAATTTAGATGTCTCGTCTGATTTGTTTGCCATTTAGTGTCTCATCTGAGCTTTTTGTATGTAGCTACTATTATTTGAGCACACAAGCACAAGGGGATATTGCAAATTAATTTGGTCCATACAGAGATTTCTTAAAAGCTCAAATTTTGTTCCGTAAAATTGTAGATCGAAATTAGTTTCTACATGTCCTTGATACCTAGCTAGCTGTGTTTAAGTTGATAATTAATTTCTAATCGTTCTGTTCTGAGCGAACTGAAGGTGCTCAGTTTGATTTTTTTTCTAAAAAGATATTTAATTTTAGGATGCAACAAAAAGAAAGCATAGTTGAAATGCAGTGGATTCAGACTTGGAAAGGTGCACAAAATGCTAATGATGTCGTGTACTGATTTATTGAACTGAAATTTAATTAGCTGCTGGTGGTGATGTTTGCATACAGGATGAGGCCAGAAGAGGCTCAACGAAGTGAACAAATTACTCCTTGCTTGGTTTGCATGCAAAGTCATATGATTGGGTTGATAGTTGATATTCATCCGGGTGACAGTGGCGCTTCATTACTGCAGTGATCGACTACTGGTCTGCTTGTCAGGTTAGGCAAAAAAAAAAGTGTTGTTGGTAATATTAAAGTTTGTACCTGATGCAAATCAAGCGAAACTGCAGTTTGGTTCACATTGCTTGTGTAGCAGTATAGGTAGTAGAAATCACAATACTGCTATTCATCTCATCCAACTTCAGGGCTATCATTGTTTCGCAACTTGTCTATAATGAGTTGACAATAATTACAATAGATGAAAAGTGGAAACATTATTCTTGTGTTCCATTCATGGTCATTTATCAACAGATGGTAACACGGAAAAATAAGTGAAATCTTGAAAATCTGTTAGGGAAAGATTTACATGAACACATAAGACTATATTGATATTTATCAGAGTCACGAATTTTACAATTCCCTTATTTAATTAATTTTTCATTCATATCGATAGTATCCTTCAATCCATGGTCGCTTGATGTTTGCTTGTTAAATTAGGGGACAATAGAGCCCCAGTGCGCTTGATGTTTGCACAGTTAACTTTCTCCCTGAAATTAATTCATTCGAGGCAATCAGCTGAGATTGCAATTTTTCTTCCGCCTGTGATTTAAGATACCTCTGTTTTATGGGATGGGCGTCCCTGCTTTTTGGCGCGCAAAAGTGAGATTGGTGGACATTTTACTTTCAGATTTTTTTGCGGGCCTTTTCCGTCCAGAATCAGTCGCGAGTATTACCTGGGGGAGAGTAAAATACGGAATACTTGGTCGTTTCCCCGTTTTTTGGGCCAGAAATTGTGGCCAGCTGTTGGATGGATATTTGACGTTTCGGGAGTATGGATGGGAGCACGGGACGGGAGCAGGCAAGCCCCGTCCAAGAGAAGGACGGCTGTGAGAGGCCACCGTAACCAAGAAGAAGAGGCAATACCGAGGAAGAAGAAGAGGCTCCAACAAGATCTCTGGTAGATTATTTTGGTGCCTCGCAGCTAGCTGGCAGAGGAGTCTTCCATGCGAAAAGGAACTTGATGAAAGAGCTCAAATTTGAGGGAGCTCGATTAATGAGAAGCTAGGTACGTAGGTTAGTGGACAAAAAGAAGAGGAGTTGCGTAATGTATGCTACCTACCTAGTGGTTAGGGAAGTCGCTATATGTCGTCGTCTTCCTCTCGAATCCACTTCGTGGCGGGGACAAGAGAACCGCCATGCCATCTCCAACGACCTCGAGGTAACTGGTGCCTTTGCTGTGTCGTTGACAGCTCATCATCATGATGAAGTGGATTGCAGGCTACGTGATGGCGAGGTTCACGTCTTCGTCTTCAATGACAGCCGACGTGACGCTGGGTGTTGTCGTATTCAGCGGCATCAGACGAAGTAGATGGCAGACCGCATGCTGGCAAGCTCCAAGTCTTCTTCTTTGGCGGCGTCCGATGTGGCGAAGTGGACGGCAGGTTGAGTATTATAATTATTAGAAAAGATAGGATAGCATGGGATCTTATTGTACCTTGTTTCGTACTCGATCAATACTATTTTCTTAGTATTATTTAAGAATATCCATTTTTTTAGTAGGTTATGCATAGTATTCTTTTTCACTTAAATGGATTTTTGTATTTGTAATTCATTGAATATTGCAATAATTTATATTGAAAAGACGATAGCCAATTTATTGGCTAATTCGAATTCGTCTGTACAATTCGTAAACTTCTTTCTTACTCCCTCCGTAAAGAAATATAAGAGCATTTGGATCACTAAAGTATTCCGTGAGCGAAAATTCGATATGCGTCATACTACCATATACTAGTATTATTATTATCTAGACCATCGCTCCACGTGGAGATTCACGCCAGTTCGAGTATTACTGCTCGTATTGAGCTCCCATCTCCGATATTGAACAGTGCTGGACTCGTTTGACTCTAGTCATTAAAGAGGCTCATCCATTTCAGTGCCCTACGGTCTCCCTCGCCCGCATTTTTCATGGTCCGCATATATATGGGCCGCCTTGCAGGTTTACGTTTGCGGGTCTGTGGGACATATATAGTGGGTAGGGGCGCCCAGCCCTCCAAGCTGGTTCAAATGTTGAACTTTCAAGTTTGAACACCCATCTGCTGCATTCATGACGGGTGGCAGTGCATGTGCCCAGTGTGTCAACTGGATACAGTTTTCTGCAGCCGAAATGGTAAATTGAAGTTCTTTATTTGGAAATGCTTATTAGTATTGCACACAACGGTATGGCCAGGCCAGCTTGCCCACGAGTTTGATTGACTAGTAATACAAATGACAATACATCGTTACAACACAAAAAAACAGTTTACTGCTACACGGTACGGTGTCGCCAATAGCACCACCTCCACCCTGCCTGTCGCAGGTGTTCTTCCTATGGCCAGCCACCCCGCAGTTGCTGCACTTTGCCTCCTTCCTTGGCACTTTGGGGGTGTCTTCCCTCTGCAGACACGTCGCACGTTTGTGACCTTGAATTTTGCAAATGCTGCAGAATCTGCTCCGCTTGCTCATGCCTTCGTACAGTGCCTTGTCCCTTGCATTTGTCAATCGTCCTGGGTTTCTCATTTTAGCCGGTGGTTCCAGACCCGCCATCGGATGACTTTGCCCTGAAGTAGCAGCATCCGGGTGGACATTATCGATTTAACGGACTGCCATACCAGTTGCTTGTTTTTTAGTCTGAACACGATCTTCGAGCCCTAACCCATCTCTAGCATTGTCAAATGGTGCCATCACCAGCATCGCTTGATTGAATAGGCCCATTAATGTCTCGTAAGCTTCCACACTGGCGTGTCCCAACCTCTCTAGCTCCAGCGCCTGCCCGTACATTCTGTTGTGCCTGAAGGTAAGTGTTGTCGAAGTTATATGATCTCTCTGGTAGTGCTGGAGGTGATCTGGAAGTATGTCTCGAGCATCCTTTGTCTACCTCTTCAGAATGTGTTTCTTTGGTATCTGCCATCCCCAGGAAGTCCATCACCTGGTAAACATAAGAAACTTGAGACCTTTGCGGTTGCCGTTTTGGCAAATCGACTCTGCTTACTGCTCAGTTTTTTGAGACAAATAGGCACTGTCAGTTACCTTCAGAATGTGGCAGCAAAGCACGCCCATGTGCTCGAACAGCCTGCACTCGCACTCAACTTCATCCCCATTGTCCCGCGTCTGCACCATGAAAACAACTCTGCTCCATTTCTCACGTCTCTACGGTCTCGTGTGACTTGCCCTGTACAATGAGTGCTTATCTATCTCTTCCACTCGGTATCCCCCTGCCTCCCAAACTGCTCAAACATGGCTCGAGTATACACTTTGCTAGCATCCACAAGACGACACCCCCCTGCAATGACCAGCAACATCAAATACATAGTGTTGCATTCCTAGTCAGATTGATTGCAATGGAAACTAACTTACAATTTTTGTTCTCTTCTCTTCGTACCTCTCATCAGATGCCCTATCAAATTGCAACCTCATGTAGTGCCTCACAAATTTGTGCACCGGGGAGCCAGGCAGCACATAATTCTTCAGCATGTGGTTCGCACTCTCGCTCCGCTGCGTGCTGGTCATCTTCGCGCAGAAAACACCCTTGAAGTATGACTTAGCCCATTTTTCTCTGGTCTCATACAGCTGAGTCATGTACTGGTGTGTTTTCAGGTTGTACTTCTCGAGTAATTGCACCCAAGCTTCTTCAAACTCATCTATAGTAGGCATGTGGTTCATAACTGTGTGGAATTCCTCCCTGAATTCATTTCGCTTACCAAATAGAGCCCTAGGCTTTCTTTTGCCTTCTTCAGGACATGCCACTTGCACCATCGATGCACTGTCTCCGGAAGCATGTTTTTATTGGCCACCTCCATAGCCCTGCACTGATTTGAAGTGGAAAGCACAATATCTAGTTAGTCTGACATTCCCACGCCAGGAACGAAAGAGGTAACCTATCACTAATGAACTTCTGTGGATTTTCACCTGTTAGAATGGTTCTTGGTTGCACTCCCCCCATCATCCTTACAAACTCTGTGGACAGCCGCTCAAAGCTTTCAACTTGTTCATCCCGAAGCAGCACCCCACCCAGCACTATGCTCTGGAAATGGTTGTTACCCCTACGAACAAACCAAACGCTGGGGAGCGCTGACCTGCACACTGGAGGGGGGGTGTGTGTTGGGGTGTGGGGGTGCCGGTGGATCGCTGGGGAGCGCTGACCTGCACACTGGATCCAGGGGGAAATCGGCTCGCCTCCGTCTCCATCACGCTCCACCCGATCTTCGCTTTTCCTTTTTTTGTTGTGTATATACGCGGAAAAAACAACTCTGGACCATTGTCCAGAATATATATCACCACCCCACGCCCCCTCGCTGTATGCTCCCCTGCGGCAATACGCCATTTTCCACGGCTCGCTCTTTATTGCAGTCAATGTCACACAACTGACAGATAAGCCCATCGAACGGCTCAGATAATATGACCATATGGTAGTACGACCCATATGGTTGCTTTCGATCAAAATGCTTTTATATTTCTTTACAGAGGGAGTATTTCTTATTGTTGAAATCCAAAATTAAAGTCTTTGGCTCTTATTGCTTGAGCGCGGGCGCCGGACCACCAATCCGCAGGTCGCAAGACCGCTTGCACCTGTTGTATCCCGTGCAGGTGTGGCTGCTCACGTCCTGTACGTGTCCAATCAGCCTCCCTGCATCGCGTGATGCAGCCAAGCGAGCAGGATGAGGCGGCTCCGGTACTCCAACGCTGGCCCGTTGTACCGCGTTGCGTGGTCCGCTGTTCCTCACGCGCTGCTGCCGTTCACTGGCCTTTGTCGCACTTCCGACCTGATCAACCGCGTGTGCATGCTTTCACAGGATTCTTTGAAGATTGTCATCAAGTACACGTCACCGATCGAGCAATGGGTTGCCGTTACGTCGTCCCTTCAGACCGCAGCCTACTTCGAGCACCGTCGCCGCGCTCCTAACCTAGCCGCCGTCGCCGCTACCCTCATAGCCAACGCCGAAGACGTCTCCCTCTTCGCCTTCGTCCAGTACGATCTCATCACCAGCGTCGCCGTCGTCCTCCCCGACCACTTCATCTACTCCGACCACCGCGGGCGACATCAGCCTCACGCCGATTGGAGCCGCAACCGTCGTCGAGTCGTTCTCTGCTAGCCCCCTCGAAATGGCGTACAAATCGTGCTGGTTCCGTCTACGCATGCCCTGTGCTGGCAACATCGACGCGTGCCTTCGTCCACGACGTGTCCCCGGGCCTGACAAGCCTGGTGCGACGCCTCGTCAACATCGTCTTCGTCCGTCTACGCATGCCCGGTGCTGGCAATACCGATGCATGCCTTCGTCCATGACGTGTCCCCGGGCTTGGCAAACCCGGCGCGATGCCTCGTCAACACTGTCTTCTTCCCGACGCATCACTACCTCGACACCAACTGTGCCCATGACTAACTCGGCGAGTCCTTGCGCCCGCGGCTCCATAGCGACTACCTCGACCCCGGCCACCCCGACTCGACATCAACCACGGCGTCCCTCGCACGACTACCTTGAACACGGTTATACCACCGTACGCTCTTGGCTACCTCGCCATCGCCACAAAGGACTACCACCTTGCTTGAGCAATCTCGTCGGTTTCCACTCCAGCCACAACTTCCGTGATGCATCGACTGTTACGACTGTGGGGTGGATGTCCGTTGGCTTACCTTCGGATTCTTCTCCAGTCTCACCGTCTGCGTCGCTACCGTTGTGACTGCGGGGGATGCTGAGTATTATGATTATTAGGAAAGATAAGATAGCATGGGATCTTATTCTACCTTGTCTTGTACGCCAAGTTAACCATTGTACCCATATATATAGGACCCCTCTTCTGTACTCCTGGGAGTATGTACTCCCACATTCAAATATACCTCTTAAATAAGCATATTATACCTCTTTATCATTCTCAATATACCTTGTTAATTATTTTAATATACCTCAATGCATGTTTTGCGAAAAAATATCGTCGAAACCCTTTTTTTATGCAGTATACCTTTTTTACGTACAAAAAATGCAGTTTACTTCTAAATAAAATATAATATGTGGTTTAAAATATAATTTTTAATGAAACTCATTTTGGGGCATCTAGTAATTGTTAATAAAGTATATTAAAAATGATAAAGAGGTATAAACAATTCATTTATGTGGTATATGATGCGCAGGAGTACGTACTCCCAGGAGTATATAGTCATTTTCCTGTGTACTCTTGAGAGTACGTACTCTCATTGCTCATATACCACCTAGATGAATCTTTTATACCTCTTTATTATTTTTAATATACTTCATTAATAATTACTATATACCCTAAAATGAGTTTCATGAAAAATATCATGTGAGTTTACATATTTTTAAAGGTTTACGTATATACTGATTTATTCGTACGTGAAAAAGGTATATTACAAAAAGTACGTCACAAATAATATTTTTTTGGAAAAACTTGTATTGAGGTATCTTAGAATATTTAATGAAGTATATTTAGAATGATAAAAAGGTATAATCAATGCGTATATGAGGTATATTGAAGATGGGAGTATATATATATATATATATATATATATATATATATATATATATGCCCACAAGGCTCAAGCAATAAAAATCGATTCCACCAATCTCTCTCTGTCCCTTCTAACACATACTCCGCGCCTTCATCTTCAGAGTCGTCCGGCGCAACAAAGGGCCTGAGGAACCACCGTCGGGGATCATTTTTTGTTCTTTTCCCAAACATGATTGTTCGCTCGCCGTTTGTTGCAACTGGCAGCTTAGCTAGGTAGCTACGGTGGTAGAGATAGAGCAGGATATATTGAAAAGAGTAAGAGACGGTCGATGTCAGGCGTTGCCCACATATGATATGATGGAGCAATCCTTGTTGTTTATAGCCACCCAGTTAATAACCTGCTAATTAGGTTACATACGGTTTTTTCTGGAGGATGATAACCCCGGCCTCTGCCTCGAGCAATGTACACATCTATCTTTATTATATTATTCACCAAAGCCTTATAAAATAAATACATGACTCAGCCCCAAAGCCACTTTCCCAGTGAACATTGTCTCCATACCAACAAGGTTAATGTTGTGCCCTTACCTCGTGCTGACGCACATTATGTAATCCGGTGCCCTCACAAAGCAGTCCGTCGACTAGCCGGGAGCACCAACGGATCTAGCAGACCCTCAGCACACACCCAAACCGTGTCGCAAAGCACCTTTACACCCCGAACTAGGCCAAGGCGGAACCTTCAAGAAGGTGACGACGCAGGTCACGCCGCTGCCTCCCAGTCTTAGATAGACAAATGTTTTCACCCGACCTATGAGTGGGAGGGAGGGGGAATCACATGTCAATGACGCCTCCGAGAAGGAAAGGGCACCAGCCGGTGTCGCCGTCGTCGTGGCCGGAGAACCAGCCAAGGACTTTCCCAGTCTGAGTCTGCAACTCTAGGCATCCCACAATCAATGGATCCAATGACCTGCGGCCGTCGGCACCCGGATCCGACGGGACAATGCATGGAGCGAGGAGGGATGCAACCTTTAGATCCGGTGCACTCCGTGACGACCACTGCCCGCCGTCACTCGCCACCCGCACGATCGACGAGATGGAGCCACAAGTAGGCCACCGCCCGCCACAGAGTAGGCGTTGCCACGCTACCTGAGCCCGCCGCCTCGGCGCACAGAGCCCTCCGCTCGGAGGCGGAGCAGCTGGATCCTCGCCGCGGCCGTCCTTGGCAATCCCACGGAGTTCGCCGGACGCCTCCTCGGGCAGCGACGAGGAAGGAAGGGGTGGGGAGGGAGGCCCGGCGGCTAGGGTTTGGTAGCCACCATGTGTCGCCCCGGGAGGAGTGACGCGGGGGGTTGGACGAAGCCACCCTGTATCCAGTGGGGTTGGACGTACGTGCGTGGGACATGCACTGACTTACTAATGGTGACATGCGTATGTGGGGTTGTAGTAGTACGTGGATGCTGCTCATGCCGTCGGTCAGGGCCTCATCTGCTCCGGATCGAGGAACGCCACCCCCCACGACGTGTTTCACCTTCTACTCGGCCAACAACTTGGTGAGGCTGCTGATGGTGCTCAAGTTGCCAGGTAGAACTTTTTTTTTGAACACAGTACAGACGCAAGCGCTCATATATACGTGCACACACTCACCCCTATGAACGCACACACGCACACCCTACCCCTATGAGCACCTCCGAGAGACTGAGCCGACATATCATCTTGAGATTTTACGAAGTCACCATAGGCGCCTCGTAGTCAACGGGAACGTCTCCTCCCACTAAACGCGCATCGCCGAAAATCCTGAAATAAATTCAGAATAAATGCGAGCACCAGGACTTGAACCCTGATGGGCTGGGCATACGACTATCCACCTAACCATCCAACCACAGAACATTGAGAGGCACTAGAACTATAAGCCAGTGGCGGCGGCAGGAATGAAGTCCCTGGTATTCATTTGGTATTCATTGAACTATTTTTGCCCTGAATACCAGCAATATACAACAAATATAGCTATAGTATAAGCAGGTACCAAGTAAAAGATATATTTTGTGCTGATGTACTCCGGGGTGCATCTTTGTATTTTGCAAATATATGCAAATTCTTTATCATTGGACAGTCGGATAAAATGTTGGGAATCAATTCGATTCATGTAGAAAAACAAGGACTTGGCGACGCATCTGAAGGAGTTACATGTGCACGTCGAGTCGCTGGAACCTGCATGCACATCACAAGACGCATCATCAGGAGTTGCACGTGCATGCATGTAAGTAGTACGTCTTAATGATCTTTTCTCTCTGGTGGAGACGATTTCGGATTACCGCATACATGGTACTTGTTGATTGATTGATCGATGGATCGCCACTAGTTAGGTACTAACTCCGTCCTGATGTATTGGTCCTCTTTGTATTTTGTGTCAGACTTTGACCTTAGATTTAACCAACAAAATGTTAATGCATGTCACAAAATATAATATTATTGAAAACTATGTTCAAATACGAACCCAACGATATATTGGTGATGACATGCAATAATATTTTGTTAGTTAAATATATGGTCAAAATTTAGCACAAAATACAAAAGGGACCAATAAATCAGTACGGAGGTAGTAACTAATACTCGCTGAGACAAATCGTACGCCATGCACATGCACTAGTAGAAAAAGGGCCATTTGTCCCGGTTCGTAAGGGCCTTTAGTCCCGGTTCTGGAACCGGGACTAAAGCCCAAAACCTTTAGTCCCGGTTCGCTTACGAACCGGGACCAAAGGGGCTCCACGTGGCCGCTGCGGGAAGCCCAGGCAGGAGGACCTTTAGTCCCGGTTGGTAACACCAACCGGGACCAAAAGGCATCCACGTGGCGCTGCCTGGGGCGGGGGAGGGAGGACCATTAGTCCCGGTTGGTGTTACCAATCGGGACCAAAAGGCGGCCACGCGTCAGCAGCTCGCAGTCGCTGGGGTTTTTTTTTTTTTTTTGGAAGGGGGGGGGGGGGTTTGGGGTTTTGGAGGGTTAATTTAGGGGTTTCATATTGTGTTAGCGAGCTAATAGAGAGAAGTGACCTCTCTTTTTCCGTGCTTGGTCGACGCTAGCTACTACACATATAGAGAGAACTCGACGCTAGCTAGTAATCAAATAAAGGAAACCATTAATTACACAAGATCGTCATGAACATATACAGAGAGAAGTGACATCTCTTTCTTCGTGCTTGGTCGAACAACAAGTTTTCGTATATCTATCCGACGCTGCTACATATATACAATATATAACATCCCTTACAACAATTTCAATTTCACATGGTATTCTCCTTGTTAAGGTATGACGTGGTCAAGAAAGAATCCCGCCAATTCCTCTTGAATTGCTCGTATGCGATCATGTGGTAGGAGTTCATCCCGCATCTGCCAGATCTAATTTAAAGAAGGGGTCAATACATATATATGAATGAAACTCAACACAATTGATGGTAATATATAAAATAAAATTGTGAATATTGTTTACGTACTTCAAATTGTTTCTCAGAGGAGGCCCGTTCAGAGGTATAGTAGCGAATGAACTCGCATACGTAGTATCCACATAAATGAGTGTTGGGTGCCTGCAACAAGCACTTTACGAGAATAGAGTTCAATCAAACTGATAAGCAAGCATGATAATGGTATTGATGAAACTAGAATCAATGAGAGATGCGCGGAACTAGCTAGTACTACTTACTTTGGGGTGTGTAAATCGCAGCTCCTTCTTCAGACCCGGAACCTTAGCGGTGAACGTTTTCCAAACCCTGGCAGGCAAAGAAAATGATTACTTGATATCAGGAAATGAACGAAAGTTGCCGATATGGTCCCGGTATTGATTGAACTTACTTCTGGAGCATTGCAGTCATGTCCGCATAATACTTGGGATCTTTACGGAGCGAGTCTAAGACAGTTACTAATGCCCCGTCAAGGTTAATGGATAGCAGAATATAGTGGAAGCTGCGCACGCATAACTCATCAATTACATTACTTAACCACGAGTAAGCGGAACCGAATATGCAGAAGACAGTAACACTCACTTGAAGTTGTAAGGAAAGAGTATTTCCCTTTTGTTTTGATGTTTAAGGAACGTTTGTAGTAAGTTGTTCTCGGTATCTTCAGCCGCCTTTCGTACCGACCATTCATTTACGGTATTTGGGCTAATGAACCCAACGTCGAAGATTCCTATTTTTTGGCATTCGACCATCTTCAATCTGCATAATATAGTGAGGATAATTATATATACATGCAATGAACGAGCTGAGCTAGAGACTTAATTATAGAAGTAATACTTACAGACAGTAGCAAGTCATGAGTTGTTTGTCGAGGGCCTTTTGATTGTATAATTGAAATAACTCCACAAATTCAATAGGCAGCAGGTCGACTCCAGGGAAGTCATGCTCTTTTTTAATTCCGACTAACAAACTGTCTTTCCCAGACTTCCTGCAGGTTTCCATGTACCAGTCATGCAATTTTTGCATCATCGTTGTTAGATGAGGATGATCAGGTTTGACGAGAGGCTTCCCGTGCTCGTATCTAAAGACGTCTACTACCTCAGCCGTTTCAAACTGTACATCATCGGGCAGGTAATCATCAAGAGTGGTACCGGGCAGTAGCACCGGATGATTAGCGATATCGCTAGACACCTTGAGCGGGGGGCACGATTGCTTCTCCTGTTCGCCGAGCTGGGGAATTGTTTTCCCACTTCTTCGTTTTTTCGCTCTTGCAGCACTGGAAGTACTTCCCGACTGCTGCGCTTTAGCATGTGTCTTAGTAATTATGCGGTCATAGTTGGAATCCGGCGGAGGCGGTGGTGGTTGCTTCAGGGCATCGATAGTGCGCTTCACTTTCACCGGATCTAGCTTCTCCTTCGGAGGTGGAGTTTTCTTTGCAAAATGGTCCCTCACTTCGGCACGACATATGTCCTCGTTTTCCTGCTCGGTCGTCTCATATGGTAACTTTTCCACAGGCTTGAGACATGGACCGTATCTGAATTGCCTCCCGCCTCTGCTTGTACTGCTAGCCGCCGGAGCGGTGGCGTCTCTCTTCCGTCGTTGCTGAGGAGACGGAGTGCTCCGACGCGCCGGAGTAGGCGAAGGAGGAGGCGGAGTGCCCTCACGCGTCGGAGGAGCCGGAGAAGGAGGCGGAGTGCCCTGATCACTCGCCGGAGGAGGAGGAGGCGGAGTGCCCTGACTCGCCGGAGGAGGAGGAGGAGGCGGAGGCGTCCAGTTTGGAAGCTTGATGTACTCCTTCTGCCATAGACATGTACTCCTCAGAGCACGAACCAGCTGATTCTCCCCTTCACCTGTAGAGTGGTAAAGCTCGAGCTCCTCAAATCCCTCCATTACTTCATCCACCATCACAACAGCATAGCCATGTGGAATCGTAAGGCAGTGAAAATTTCCGTTGGGTTGAGGAGGTGCAACAGAGCCGAGAGCCGCCTTGAAAGTGAGGTTATGGCATTTCGTCATAAGCTCGCAATTTTGAGCCTCCGTGATAGTATCCACGGGGTAGATAGGCTCCGTGAAGTCAGTCTGAACGGGCTCCGTGGAAGCCACGCTGCTTCTCCGCTGAGATGGCGGGGTAGCTTCTGGGGTAGCTTCGTGCCGCTGAGATAGTTGGCCGGCAGCTCGCTGGCTCTCAGCTTCCTCTAGCTTTTGTAGTCTTGCACTCATCTTCTGCATGTCGCTCAGCTCCGCTTTCCTCTTTCTCTCCCGGCTTCTGTAACCGCCTGCGTCGGGAAACCCAAACTTCCACGGAACGGAGCCTGGTGTGCCTCGTGTTCGTCCAAGGTGCTCAGCATTCCCTAGGGCCTCAGTCAGCTCGTCCTTCTCTCTGTCGGGAATGAACGTCCCTTCCTGCGCTGCGGTGATATACTTCTGAAGCTTCGCGACGGGTATTGCAAGTTGCTCGTCCGTCCAACGGCACTTCCCTGTTTCAGGGTCCAAAGTTCCCCCAACCCCGAAGAACCAAGTCCTTGAACGGTCTGGCCAGTTCAATGTCTCTGGTTCGACCCCTTTAGCAATCAGGTCATTCTCAGCTTTGTCCCACAACGGCCGGGCTTTGAGGTAGCCACCTGACCCCGTGTGATGGTGATACTGCTTCTTTGCAGCGGTGTTCTTGTTTGTCTCTGACATTTTCTTACTCTTGTCTGATGTCTTGTAGGCCACAAATGCGGGCCAGTGATCTCTTATCTTCTCAAATCGGCCGATGAATTCTGGAGTCTCACCTTTGTCGACAAACTTTGATTTCAACTCCTTCTTCCACCTCCTGAATAGATCTGCCATCTTCTTAAGAGCACACGCCTTGACCAGTGGCTCTATAACGGGCTTATTCGGATCCTCCTCTGGCGGTAGGGTGATATTTGCCTTCAGCAAGGTCCAAAGATCATCTTTCTGTCTATCGGTGACATAATCACCTTCAGGGGCGTCGTCCTTAGGCTTATTCCATTGCTTGATGCTGATCGGGATGTTGTCCCTAACAATAGCTCCGCACTGAGCAGAAAATGCGTCCTTGGTCCGCTTGGGTTCAATCGGTAGGCCATCGTCCGCGAGTGCTGTGATCGTGAACCTTTCATCCTTGCGCAACCTCTTCTTCGGGCCTCGTCTCGTTACCGAAGTTTGGCTCGATCCGGAGGGCTATAAAAGAAGAAAGAAGAGTTAATATATATATGTACATACCAAAACAATTAATGCATCAATTAGCTAGTCAGCACCTCCGGAGCCATCATGATCATGTCACCGGAGCCATCATGATCATGTCCTTCCTCCTCCATTGTTCCATCGGTGTCGTTGAGAAACGACAAGACAGCATCACCTCCGGCGAGGATTATCTCCCCCAACAGCTGTTCTTGTTCCAAGTCTCTTTGATCCATAGTTTCTGCAAATATTACAACATGGCAATTAATATACAAACATGAATGTCCGACGTCCGGACTGCCTCTCTCATGAATGTCCGACGTCCGGACCGCCTCTCTCATGAATGTCAAACAAGGGATTCTCTTAACCTTTAAGGGATTTAGCAAAATGGCGCCATTCTGAATGTGCAGAAAATGGTCCATATTTTTCCTGATCTCATCTACCCTTCTATATGTCACATTGTCTAGTGTCAAAGGATTCAAGAAAACCAAGGCTTCATCATTAGCCGGAAGTAACAGGCGCATAATGGTACGAAGCTCTCCAAAATTGTTTTGGAACGGAGTCCCGGATAGGATAATTAATTAGCTTTTTGGTACGAAGTTCAGCAAGAGCCTTCCGAATATCGCTATTTGGAAGGCCTTTGCTGAAATTCGTACCAAAAAGCAAATTATTCTATCCGGAACTCCGTTCCAAAACAACTTTGAAGAGCTTCATAGCATCATACGCATGTTACTTCCGGCTAATGATGAAGCCATGGATTTCTTCAATACTTTGACAAACAACGTGACATATAAAAGAATATATATAGATGAGATCAAAAAAAAAATTGGATCAACTTGTGCACATCCATAATGGGGGCAGTCTTGATAAATCTATGTTACCGGAGTTATCTATGTTACCGGAGGGGGTAGACGACAACGACGCTCACCCCTCATGTCATGTCCGACGTCCCCCCTCATGTCGAAGTTATCGGGGAGGGGGTAGACGACAACGACACTCACCCCTCATGTCCGACGTCCGACGTCCCCCCTCATGTCATGTCGGACGTCCCCCTCATGTCGAAGTTATCGGGGAGGTGGCCTCGACAACGCTCTTTTAACTTGGTAAATTTGGGTGGCCTCGACAACTCTTCTAGGGTTTGGGGTGGCCTCAACAACGCTCTTTTAACTCATTT
Organism: Elymus sibiricus; assembly: GCA_039707655.1. Lineage (NCBI taxonomy): Eukaryota > Viridiplantae > Streptophyta > Magnoliopsida > Poales > Poaceae > Elymus > Elymus sibiricus. The sequence continues at coordinate 3,063,402 of CM077674.1, read as the reverse complement.
AACTTGGTAAATTTGGTTGGCCTCGACAACGCTTCTAGGGTTTGGGGTGGCCTCGACAACACTTCTAGGGTTTGGGGTGGCCTCGACAACGCTTTTTCAGTCCCGGTTTGGCGAGAGGGGGTTGATCGATCGACGTCCCCCCTCATGTTGGAGAGTTACCGGAGTTTTCTATGAACAAAAAAAATACTACCTATCACATCTCAGTCCCGGTTTGGGTGGACTTGAGTGTTTGGTCGGGCGAGAGGGGGTTGATCGACGTCCCCCCTCATGTCGAAGTTATCGGAGTTTTCTTCTAGGGGTTTGGCTGACCTCGAGAGTTTGTCAGGTAGGGGAGGGGGGGGGTAGGAGATCGACAACGCTTTTTTTCTAGGATTTGCGTGGCCTCGAGAGTTGGTCGCCCGATATGTCCGACGTCCCCCCTCATGTCGATCTCCTCTCGAGAGTTTGTCGGGTAGGGGCGGGAGGGGGTAGGAGATCGAGGGCGACGGCGACATACATACATATAGCCACATACATACATGGAAAAAAATGCTATGAACAAAAAAATGCTATGAACAAAAAAATACATATAGCCACATATATGAAAAAAAATACATATATGAACAAAAAAATGCTATGAACAAAAAAACATCATATATACATCCATCCATACATACATATAGCCACATACATATATACATTATATATGAACAAAAACATTCATCATATAAAAAAAATCAACATATATATATAAAAAAAATTGCACGGGCGGCGGCGGCTCACGGCGGGGGCGGCGAGGGCGCCGGCGACGGCGACGACGGGGGCGGGCCGGGGCAGGGGCGCGGCCGGGCGCGCTCGGGGGCGGGGCAGGGGCGTGGGCTCGGGGGCGGGGCAGGGCCGCGGGCTCGGGGACAACGACGGCGATGGCGACGGCGACGACGGGGCAGGGGCGTGGGCTCGGGGGCGGGGCAGGGCCACGGGCTCGGGGACGACGACGGCGACGGCGACGGAGACGGCGACGACGGGCAGGGGCGTGGGCTCCGGGGCGGGGCAGGGCCACGGGCTCGGGGATGACGACGGCGACGGCGATGACGGGGCAGGGGCCTGGCGATGGCGACGGCATGGGCGGTGGACGGCGTCGGGGCAGCCTGGCGGCGTCGAGGAGGTCGGCGTCGTCGGGCGAAGTGGCGATGAAAACTGTGAAATTTCACAAGTGCTGGTTATATACACTCAGCATTGGTCCCGGTTGGTGGCACCAACCGGGACCAATGCCACCCTTTAGTCCCGGTTGGTGCCACCAACCGGGACCAAAGGTCTCTTTTCGTCAGCCCAAAGGGCGGGAAGCAGAGACCTTTGGTCCCGGTTGGTGGCACCAACCGGGACTAAAGGGTGGCATTGGTCTCGGTTGGTGCCACCAACCGGGACCAAAGGTGGGCATTGTTCCCGGTTGGTGCCACCAACTGGGACTAAAGGGTGGTGCTGCCCGGGGCCAAAAGTTTAGTCCCACCTCGCTAGCTGAGAGGGCTCGAGAGTGGTTTATAAGCGCTGCTGCGCACACCCTCTCGAGCTCCTCTCAGCAGCAGGCTTACGGGCCTAATCGCATGACCTCTGCCTATGGGCCTTCTGGGCCTTATACGGGCCTGAATCCTGGCCCAACTAGATGGTTGGGTTTCTAGTCGTATTCAGGCCGTGGTGGCCCAGTAGGCGGCATTTTTTTTAATTTTTTTTTACTTTTTTTGTTTTCTTTTTTGCTTTATTTATTTTCTTTTGTTTCTACTTACAGTTTTTCAGTGATTCTTTTTGCTTTTAGGTCACAAAAATTATAAACTTTCTGTTAGTGCCATTAGTTTCCAAATTTGAATAGTTTAAATTTGAATTCTTTTAAATTGGTGTGAATCACTAGTTTGTGAATAACTTTACTATAAAAATAGATTTTTGAGTGATTCTTTTTCCTGCTATTTAATATTACTGTGTTTTATCATTATATTCAATTTGGTAATTTTTAGGTAATTTTAAATGTCTGTTTTAACCAAAAACAGATTTTGTTATTTTATTTTGCTATTAAAGTTTCTAAAAAAATTCTTTATGAAAATTCTTTTTGCTATTAATGTTTGGAACAAAAAATACTTTGATAACTTTAGTTGCATAAATTTTATATAATTTTAGTTTCATAAATACTAGAGGTTTATAAAATATTTTTAGTTGATTCCTTTTGCTATTAGAGTTTTATAAAAGCTTTCTAGTTGATTCTTTTTGCTATTGAAGAATATTATAGTTTTATTTTAGTTGATCAAAACAGAATTTTTTAATTAATTATTTTTAGTTCATTATTTTTGCTATTAGAGTTTCATAAAGGTTTTCTAGTTCATTCTTTTTGCTATTAGTTCATTCTTTGAGCTAAATGACCCTGAAATTGAAAAGCACTTCAAATGAACTCTGAAAAGGTTGAAAGTTGGCATGGTATCATCATTACACCCACATAGCATGTTCTAAAAAGTTGAGAGGGTTACGGCAAAAACTGGATGCACTTCATGTACAAAATGGACAATCTCTTTCGAAGTATCAGGGTTTCGGACGAAAACTCATCTGTTACAAAGGGATTTCATTTTTTTGAACTTATTTGAACTCCAGACTTTTTGTGTGTTCAAAATGCACCATTCAAAGCCACATCATCAATTTTCAACCCTTTCTGACTTCATTTCCTATTTTTCATGCATTTACTGATTTTTTTAAGCTAAATGACCCTGAAATTGAAAAGCACTACAAATGAACTCTGCACAGGTTGAAAGTTGGCATGGTATCATCATTTCACCCACATAGCATGTGCTAAAAAGTTGAGAGGGTTACGGCAAAAACTGGATGCACTTCGTGTACAAAACGGACAATCTCTTTGGAAGTATCAGGGTTTCGGACGAAAACTCATCTGTTACAAAAGGCATTTAATTTCTTCACATGTAACTGCAATGATATAGTTGTGGAGAGAAAGTCTTCACTTTTTCTTCGCTTGTGTCCTTTGCTTATTGCGCCGTAACCATGGATAATCTTCATCGTTTAACAGGGTGCTTGGGTCAGCCTTGACTTTGAAGGGAGGAATTTCATGAAACTTTTCATAATCTTCAGACATGTCTGTCTTGCCCTCCAATCCCACGATGTCTCTTTTTCCTGAAAGAACTATGTGGCGCTTTGGCTCATCGTATGATGTCGCTTCCTTATCTTTTCTTTTTCTCGGTTTGGTAGACATGTCCTTCACATAGAAAACCTGCGCCACATCATTGGCTAGGACGAATGGTTCGTCTGTGTACCCAAGATTGTTGAGATCCACTGTTGTCATTCCGTACTGTGGGTCTACCTGTACCCCGCCTCCTGACAGATTGACCCATTTGCACTGAAACAAAGGGACCTTGAAATCATGTCCATAGTCAAGTTCCCATATGTCCACTATGTAACCATAATATGTGTCCTTTCCCCTCTTGGTTGCTGCATCAAAGCGGACACCGCTGTTTTGGTTGGTGCTCTTTTGATCTTGGGCGATCGTGTAAAATGTATTCCCATTTATCTCATACCCTTTGTAAGTCAATACAGTCGAAGATGGTCCCCTGGCCAACGAGTACAGCTCATCAGAAACAGTGTTGTCACCCATGAGACGTGTTTGCAACCAACTGCCGAAAGTCCTGATGTGTTCATATGTAATCCAGTCGTCACACTGCTCCGGGTGTTTGGAGCGCAGAATATTCTTGTGTTCATCGACATACGGGGTCACCAAGGTAGAATTCTGTAGAACTGTGTAGTGTGCTTGAGACCAAGAATGCCCGTCCCTACATATTATTGAGTCCGCTCCTAGCGTGCCTTTTCTAGTCAGTCTCCCCTCATACCGCGATTGAGGGAGACCAATCTTCTTAAGGTCAGGAATGAAGTCAACACAAAACCCAATGACATCCTCTGTTTGATGGCCCATGGAGATGCTTGCTTCTGGCCTAGCGCGGTTACGAACATATTTCTTTAAGACTCCCATGAACCTCTCAAAGGGGAACATATTGTGTAGAAATACAGGGCCCAGAACGACAATCTCGTCGACTAGATGAACTAGGACGTGCGTCATGATATTGAAGAAAGATGGTGGGAACACCAGCTCGAAACTAACAAGACATTGCACCAAATCACTCCTTAACCTTGACAGGATTTCTGGATCGATCACCTTCTGAGAGATTGCATTGAGGAATGCACATAGCTTCACAATGGCTAATCGAACGTTTTCCGGTAGAAGCCCCCTCAATGCAACCGGAAGCAGTTGCGTCATAATCACGTGGCAGTCATGAGACTTTAGGTTCTGGAACTTTTTCTCTGCCATATTTATTATTCCCTTTATATTCGACGAGAAGCCAGACGGGACCTTCATACTGAGCAGGCATTCAAAGAAGATTTCCTTCTCTTCTTTGGTAAGAGCGTAGCTGGCAGGACCTTCATACTGCTTTGGATGCATGCCGTCTTTTTCATGCACACGTTGCTGTTCCTCCCGTGCCTCCGGTGTATCTTTTGTCTTCCCATACACTCCCAAGAAGCCTAGCAGGTTCACGCAAAGATTCTTCGTCACGTGCATCACGTCGATTGCAGAGCGGACCTCTAGGTCTTTCCAATAGGGTAGGTCCCAAAATATAGATTTGTTCTTCCACATGGGTGCGCGTCCCGCATCGTCAGTCGGAACAGATAGTCCGCCAGGACCCTTTCCAAAGATTACTTGTAAATCATTGACCATATCAAGTATGTGATCACCAGTACGGAGGGCGGGCTTCTTCCGGTGATCTGCCTCACCTTTGAAATGCTTTCCTTTCTTTCGACATTGATGGTTGGTCGGAAGAAATCGACGATGCCCCAGGTACACATTCTTCGTGCATTTGTCCAAATATATACTGTTGGTGTCATCTAAACAGTGTGTGCATGCGTGGTATCCCTTGTTTGTCTGTCCTGAAAGGTTACTGAGAGCAGGCCAATCGTTGATGGTTACAAACAGCAACGCATGTAGGTCAAATTCCTCCTGTTTGTGCTCATCCCACACACGTACACCTTCTCCATTCCACAGCTGTAAAAGTTCTTCAACTAATGGCCTTAGGTACACATCAATGTCATTGCTGGGTTGCTTAGGGCCTTGGATGAGCACTGGCATCATAATGAACTTCCGCTTCATGCACAACCAAGGAGGAAGGTTATAGATACATAGAGTCACGGGCCAGGTGCTATGATTGCTGCTCTGCTCCCCAAAAGGATTAATGCCATCTGCACTTAAACCAAACCATACGTTCCTTGCATCACCTGCAAAGTCCCCCCACCTTCTCTCGATTTTTCTCCACTGCGACCCGTCAGCGGGTGCTCTCAACTTCCCGTCTTTCTTACGGTCTTCTTTGTGCCATCGCATCAACTTGGCATGCTCTTTGTTTCTGAACAGACGTTTCAGCCGTGGTATTATAGGAGCATACCACATCACCTTGGCAGGAACCCTCTTCCTGGGGCGCTCGCCCTCAACATCACCAGGGTCATCTCGTCTGATCTTATACCGCAATGCACCGCATACCGGGCATGCGTTCAAATCCTCGTACTCACCGCGGTAGAGGATGCAGTCATTAGGGCATGCATGTATCTTCTGCACCTCCAATCCTAGAGGGCATAGAACCTTCTTTGCTTCGTACGTACTGCCGGGCAATTCGTTATCCTTTGGAAGCTTCTTCTTCATTATTTTCAGCAGCGAACTAAATCCCTTGTCAGATACACCATTGTCTGCCTTCCATTGCAGCAATTCCAGTGTGGTACCGAGCTTTCTGTTGTCATCTTCGCAATTTGGGTACAACCCTTTTTTGTGATCCTCTAACATGTGATCGAACTTCAACTTCTCCCTTTCACTTTCGCATTCTCTCTGTGCATCAACAATGACCCGGCGAAGATCATCATCGGGCACATCGTCTGGTTCCTCTTGATCTTCAGCTTCCCCCATTGCAGCATCACCGTATTCAGGGGGCGGGTAGTTGTCATCATCCTCTTCTTCTTCGTTGTCTTCCATCATAACCCCTCTTTCTCCGTGCTTGGTCCAAACATTATAGTGTGTCATAAAACCCTTCTCAAGCAGGTGGAAGTGAAGGGTTTTAGAGTTGGAGAAAGCCTTCGTATTCTCACAGACAGTACATGGACAATGCATAAAACCATTCTGCTTGTTTGCCTCAGCCGCTTCGAGAAAATTATGCAGGCCCTTAATATACTCGGAGGTGCGTCGGTCACCGTACATCCATTGCCGGTTCATCTGCGTGCGTTATATAGTTCTTATTATTGAACAACATATAACTCTCTAGAGCATCTAATTAAAACACACAAATAAGAACTTTTTTCTTTTAGAAAGAAGATAAGAAGAAGAGGCTAACCACGGTGTTGCCGGCGCCGAGATGGGCGCGGGCGATCGACAGCGGTGAGGACGGGGACGGGACAGGACGGACCGCCAAACCTAGACAAATCTTGAGGAAAATGGAGCTTGGACAAGGAGCTTCGAGAGGAGAAAGCTTAAGTGTGGCTCGGGCATTTCATCGAACACCTCATGTGCATAGGAGGTGAGCTAGAGCACCACAAAAGCTCTCCCACGGCCGGGCAAAAAAACAGAGCAATGCATTGCTCTGCTCGCGGGCTATATATAGGCCAACCATTGGTCCCGGTTCCAGCCACAAACCGGGACCAATGGTTGTGGGCCAGGAGCGAGGCGCATTGGTCCCGGTTCGTGGCTGGAACCGAGACCAAAGGGGTCACGTTTAGTCCCGGTTCCAGCCACAAACCGGGACCAATGGTTGTGGGCCAGGAGCGAGGCGCATTGGTCCCGGTTCGTGTCTAGAACCGGGACAGAAGGGGTCAGACGAACCGGGACCAATGCCCCACGAGGCCCGGCCGGCGCCCTGGCCTCACGAACTGGGACCGATGCCCCCATGGGTCCCGGTTCGTGAGTGAACCGGGACTAATGGGCTTCTCAGGGGTGGACCGATGCCCTGTTTTGTACTAGTGATGCTAACAGGCTCCCACTAGCGCTTGGGCGGGGCCGCCTCGTGCTACCATGGCAGGATCAACGGGGAGGCACCAGCGTTTGGCGTCAGCCTAGCTACTTGCCCCGATCTCACCCGAAGTTCCTTGTTTCATCTCCTTGGAATCTGAAGAATAATCATCTGCTGTCAACCTTTTTCGGGGAGCGTTAGTAGGACACCAATCATATAGTCCGTATTCATCCAATTAATGCCCCCAATCGGTTGTCCATGACCTTAGCTGCAAACATCGTCAGAATCAAACGTCATGTTTTGTTTGGGGGAGGAGGAGTGGGTCAATCTGACAATAGGCACCCAATTGCATGTCTTACATCCGATTGTAGCTGTATGTCTTCAACACAACTTCAACTTAGTAGTGTTTTGTCGGGAGAGTTGGGCAATTGCATGTCTGCCATTAGGCACGGAATTGCAAGTTTCACCCCCGACTGCAACTGCATATCTTCAACACGATTGTAACTCTATGGTGTTTTGTCAGGTACAGTTGCATTTCTGTCACTAGACACGCAACTGAAAGCGTTATCCTCGACTGCAACTGCATGTCTTCAACAGGAGTGCAACTCTATGGTATATTGTCGGGGGAGGAGGATTGTTGCATGTCTACCACTAGACACGCAATTGCAAGTGCCACTCACAATTATAGCTCCATTTCTTCAACGTGACTGCAACTCTGCGGTGTTTTGTCTATGGGAGGCGGAGTTGAATGTTTGCCACTAGGCGCACAACTGCAAGTGTTGCCCTCGGCTGCAATTGTATGTCTTCACGTGACTGCAACTGTGGGCCCCATTACAGCAGTGATTACACTACGCTATGTGGTAATAAAACAAGACGCACGAATCGCAACTGATGATTTTTTTTTCACACACAAATAAATAAAGAAAAATTGGCTTAAAGTACACTCTTCGTCCTCTTGAATCCTTCTGTCACTTGTCCCGCTGCTACAGTGCACAGCTAGCTACACCCTGGGGAGGATCTTTTTTCGACAAGGGACGCTTTATTACTTAAAAGGTTTAAGCATTACACCTGGCCTCTGCATAACTGAGATGCACACAGCCAAAAGAAGTCCACTCACAGAACAAAAAACAAAAAGAGGCGAAATACAAAGATCTAGAGTCTGTGTACGCCTAAGTCGTAGGGGGGCCAAACCTAAGATCATGCTGCCACCCATGTTGTGTAAAAGTATCCCTCGCCGTAGCCTCCAATCGTGTACACACCTCCGTAAACAGGTCGTGATTCTCCACACGTTGTAGAGACGACCATAAACGAAGCGTCCTGGTACATCTGTAGATAACCTGCATAAGAGAAGTACTTTTCCCGTTAAAAACCTTATCATTTCTGCATAGCCAAAGCGACCAAATAACGGCGAGCGCTCCCACCCTGAGAAGAGTTCTAAACTTGTGTTCAATCCCATGTAACCAGTTGCCAAATATATTAGCAACGCTACAAGGAGGATACAAGCCAGAAGCTATTTGGATGACCGACCATATAGAATGAGCTAATTTACATTGGAAGAACAAAAGTTTTATTGTCTCATCATGCTAACAAAAGACACATTGCGTACTTCCATGCCAATTCCTCTTAAGAAGGTTATCTTTAGTAAGAATGACCCCGCGACGAAGATACCATGCGAAGATTTTATTCTTCAGAGGTACTTTCATCTTCCAGATCTTCTTGTTATTATCAACTGGCACATCGGATTGGAGCAAAGCTCTGTACATGGACTCCACTGAGAATTGTCCATTCCCATGTAGGTTCCACCGAAATACATCAGACCCTTGTAACAATTGCACCGTGGACACCCGCTGGAGCAGGGTGTTGCACGATTGGAGTCTGGGTCCAATTAAATCTCTTCTGAACGTCACGTTTGGCGGAAATGATTCGAAAACCGTGGCGATAGTATCACCATTGTGACGCACAATATTGTACAGAGCTAGATATTGTTCCCGGAGTGAGGCATTACCTAGCCACTTATCCTCCCAGAATCTAATTTCCGAGCCGTCCTTAATAGAGAAGGAGCCATAGCAGAAGAAATATCTCTTCGTAGCCATTAAGCCCGCCCAAAAGTGAGAGTCCCCGGGTTCCAGTATACCTGGGATATCGCCTTTGAACCCACATATTTTCTCTTTAGGAGGGTTTGCCATACACCATCTTCCGTCAAAAACTTAAACAACCATTTGCCGAGGAGGGCCCTATTTTTAACCTCAAGGTCATGAATGCCCAACCCGCCTTGGTCTTTGGGACGGCAAACCACACTCCATTTAGCCAGTCTATATTTCTTTCTCTCGCTATCTCCTTGCCAAAAGAATCTTGATCGGAAGTAATTCAATCTATGTAAAACTCCTTTCGGTAGCTGGAAGAAGGAAATCATATATAGTACCATATTGCTTAGTACTGAATTTATGAGTATCAATCTTCCACCCAGAGATAGCAGTTTGCCTTTCCAACTGCTTAGTCTTTTTTGTAGTCTCTTCTCGATGTGTTTCCATTCAGCATTTGTGAGTCTCCGATAATGTATCGGTATCCCCAAATATGTGATCGGGAACTGGCCCAAACCGCAACCCAACAGTTCAGCATACAGATGGGCCTCGTCTTTAGCCTCGCCGAAACAAAACAATTCACTTTTGTGGAAGTTGATCTTAAGACCTGAGAGTTGCTCGAAAACTAATAAAATTAATTTCAGATTTCTCGCTTTCTCGCCTGGGGAGGATCTAATTAAACAAGATTTTCTTTTTAAGTTTGAAGAGCTTCCACAAGACATACCATGGACGAAACAACTGCATCATAAATGATTGGGCAAATCTGAAAAGAAAAACAAGAAGCTCGCGTCATGCCTGGCCATGCGACGGTACCACCTCCTCCTTCATACGGCTCACCTGAAATGGGGCTCACCGGTCAGTTTTAAAAAACACACACACACACACACACACACAGAGTTAGTGGGGGTGGCGGCTCACCAGCGGCCGTTCTCGAGCGAGGAGGATGCGACGGTGCTGGGGAAAGGTCCGGCTGGAATGGCGTGACGACGGCGGTCATGCCCGTACCCATAGCTCCCCAAGAGGTGCTCGAACAGTGTCGCTCTCTTCTTCCGCGAAAGCGGTGCGCTTCAGTGCTCATCGGAATTGGGTTGTCCGGTACGGAATAGGTGGTTTGGTTGTGCTATCATCGTCAGGGTGGACATGTGGGTCGAGGGGTGGCCGTGGCTGGGTCTGGGGTGGCTTAGGGAAGGCTGGCGGCAGTGGGGATCGAGCAGCGGAGCTGCTGCCCGAACGGCGGCAGGAAGCCCTCCTCGCCTTGCTCCGGTGCTTTGTTGCTCAATTGCGAGGGGGTGTGGTGAGGTGTGAGTAAAAGGAGGAGCGGGCGTGGCCTTTCATAGCCGTTGCCGAGGCCAGGGCTTGCCGTGCTGCCATGGCCGAGTTCGGGGGGAGCCGGTGCCATGCTTGTTTTGCTAAAAAGAAACATCCCACGAGGTAGGGGTATTTCCTAATGGCATAATGATATATAAATGCGGGCTTGCCAGTATACAATCGTATACAAAATAAATGAAGGAGACAATCACACATAGGGAAAGATTTCTTTATTAATTCTCATGAGAATTACAAAGTGTTGTTTCCCACATGATGCGCCATGGACAAATACATCTGACTAATATCCAGTGATTCCGGAGGTTCTGGAAAGACCATCCAGTTAATTACATCTGCAGGTAAATCCCGCAGAACACCTTCGATTAAGCTGCGATTAAGGTTGTCGTTTTGAACCCGAAATGTGCTCATGATGTGTTGAGAAGTAACAGTGGCATATATGAATGTTCCATAGCATCATCGGTCCTTGGTATGAAACATACGAAAGCCTCAAAAATGTGTTCGGCCTCATCGGTCGCAAACAAATTGAGTCCAACCTCATTGGTCCGGACAAAAGGGTTCCGGCCTCGTCGGTCACAGAAAGAGGTAATATCTCCTAGCCTCGTCGGTCAAGGAGATAATGCGTCCAATCTCGTCGGTTGGAACTTATGAATATTTCCGGCCTCGTCGCTCACGGAAAAGACATGTTACAAGAGACTTGATATGAAGTATCTGGCCACGTCGGCTCCGAATGTTCAAATAAAGTGGGTTGACACTGTTAATTATGTGCACATGTCGTGATCCAATTCATGGAGCCAAGCTACTGACTGCATCACTCGATAGCCGTATGATCTTGAGTGTGCTTTCAATACAAAGGACTTTGCCATAGATAAAATTCCCCATGAAAATAACATGGAGCTAATGGAACTCCTCATCACACCACTCGACCAACATATGATCTTGAATGTACGGGGGTCCATGCACAGGGCTCCTCCACTACCATGATCGGATTGCAATTTTGCAATGCATTCAATAGCCAACCTGTTGAACCTCTAAAATGTTTCGAGCAGAAACTCATCCTGTCTAGGCCTCCTTTTCGGAAAAAAAAACTGTTTTTTTTTTGTGAAGTGTAGCACTGTTGTTGTTGTGACTCTGTGAACATATAGTCCACTGTTCTATTTTTAAATGAGCCTCTGGTGCCACACATAATCTTAGAATTTTACAGTGCATCTCAGATCATGTCTTTGTGAACTGGTAAAAAGTTTCTAGGCTGACTCATAACGGTTTGCTCCTGACCGTTTTCAAAGTGTAGCCATGCCGGTTCTACACATCAGCAAGCTGATCAAGGATCTCATCAATTTTTCTAAAGGTATTCCCATACACCAATCGGACTGAAAATGTTACACGCCCTTGCTCGAAGTGTTTTCTATCTCTTAAAAAATATCTGCAGCTCAAAACACCATGCCTACTGTCCGAAATAAATCACAGATTGAAGCCATGTTGGCTGTAATCATCATGCACGAAAATTGCTAATTTGCTGGCTTGTTTTTCCAGCCTCAAACATCTTGCACGTGCATGTCATATTTTCATCTTTCTTGGTACAACACCTGTTTTCTATTTGCTTGTTCTCTGGGCACAAGCATCAAGCCAACCTGTTTTAGTATCTTCTTGTCAAACCTGTTCGCCCTTTTTAATGGAACTTGTTCGCCTCGTGTACCTGGATGGGTTGGCAACCAATACCATGGTCGTTGTGAACCAATCAAATCTTCTGATGCGGCCCTATTCATGACCTACACCATCATAGGCCGCTATGGATGAGCGTCTCTTGAATCTGTTTGTCTTCTTGTGAAGCCGGTACGCCATAAGTTTGTACCTTTTTTTCTGATAGGCGAACCAACCTATATTTAAGAAGGCAACCTATTCGAGGCAGCTTTTATCTCCAGGCATCACTAGTAGAAAACATGGCTTTGGTCCAGGCCAGATAAGAGCATTAGTCCCGGTTCTGCTACGAATCGGGATCAATGGGTGCATCAGTCCCGGTTCGTGAGGCCAGGACGCCGGCCGGGCCTCGGCAGGACCCCTTTGGTCCCGGTTCCAGACACGAACCGGGACTAAAGGGCCTCGCTCCTGGCGCAGCCCCTTTAGTCCCGGTTGGTGGCTGGAACCGGGACTAAAGGTTGGCCTTTAGTCCCGGTTCTAGCCACGAATCGGGACTAAAGTTTTGCCTATATATATCCAGCCCCCCCCCCCCCCCCCATCTCCTCTGTTTTTTGGCCGTCGAAAGGTGGGAGGTTTGTGCTGCTCTGTTCTCACCTCTTATGCACATGAGGTGTTTGATGAAATGCCCGAGCCACACTTAAGCTTTGTCCTCTCCAAGCTCGACCTCGAAGCTCCATTTTCCCCAAGATCTGTCTAGGTTTGGCGGTGCACCAACTACACAAGTGTTCTAAAAGGTTAGCAACTTCATCGTTTCATCTCTCACTGCTAGTTTAGCTCATTTCAAATGCTGTAGAAGTAGAGTGGTTTGTGGGTTTTAGTGGAGGAGTGTATGTGGGAGTTCTTTTGATTTAGATGCACAATTTGAGCTGAAATTAACTTCTTAGAGTCTGCACATGTGTAGGGTGCCGTCCCCGTCCCCGTCCTCACCGCCGTCGATCGCCCGCGCCGATCTCGTCGCCGGCACCACCGTGGTGAGCCTCTTGTTCTTATCTTCTTTTTAAAAGAAAAAAAATTCTTACTAGTATGATTTAGATAGATACTTGTATAATTTTCTTACTTTTATTATTGTTTGTTCTTATATAGTGCCATGACTTTGGTATCCGCCCCCGTCGGCCCTCGTCCTGTCTATGATTCGGATGTGGTATATTATCTTTTATTACTATTTGTTTCATTTAGTGTTTATGACAATTATGCCGACCAACGTGACATAGATGTTTTTATCTAGGAGGTATGTGAACCGGAAATTCCAACCGACCCTCTTGTCGAGAGGTTAAATTTAGTTGAAAAAGAAAACAATTACTTGAAGAAAAAATTGAAAAGAATTGAGGAGGAGAAGATGGAATTGGAGTTGCATGTTGCCGATGTCGTCGATGATCACAAGATCAAGATGGATGCAATGCGCTTGAAGATTAGAAAGATTAGAAAATATGCCATTCATAATGAGGCTTGGTATCATTATGCCGTTGGATCAATTGTTACCTTAGTTGCGATTATGATCGCATTTGTTGTTGCATTTAAATGTTTTTCATAGTTTCAATGTATGTTTTAATTAGATGCTCTAGAGAGCTATATGTTGTTCTATGAGAACTATATATGTATGAACTTTATGTATTTATTTTTTCAGTAATAACATTTGATCACTACTGTACTTTGGTTTTAATGTGATGATGAACTTCATCCACCTGATTGAGAAGGGTTTCATGCCACACTATAATGTTTGGACCAAGCACGGAAAAAGAGGGGTTATGATGGAAGACAACGAAGAAGAAGAGGATGATGACAACTATCCCCCTGAATACGGTGATACTGCAACGGGGGAAGCTGAAGATCAAGAGGCACCAGACGATGTGCCCGATGATGATCTTCGTCGGGTCATTGTTGATGCACAGAGAGGATGTGAAAGTGAAAGGGAGAAGTTGAAGTTCGAGCGCATGTTAGAGGATCATAAAAAAGGGTTGTACCCAAATTGCGAAGATGACAACACAAAACTCGGTACCACACTGGAATTGCTGCAATGGAAGGCAGACAAAGGTGTATCTGACAAGGGATCTGGAATGCTACTGAAAATAATGAAGAAGAAGCTTCCAAAGGATAACGAATTGCCCGACAGTACGTACGAAGCAAAGAAGGTTCTCTGCCCTCTAGGATTGGAGGTGCAGAAGATACATGCATGCCCTAATGACTGCATCCTCTACCGCGGTGAGTACGAGGATTTGAACGCATGCCCGGTATGCGATGCATTGCGGTATAAGATCAGACTAGATGACCCTGGTGATGTTGAGGGCGAGCGCCCCAGGAAGAGGGTTCCTGCCAAGGTGATGTGGTATGCTCCTATAATACCACGGCTGAAACGTCTGTTCAGAAACAAAGAGCATGCCAAGTTGATGCGATGGCACAAGGAAGACCGTAAGAAAGACGGGAAGTTGAGAGCACCCGCTGACAGGTCGCAGTGGAGAAAAATCGAGAGAAGGTGGGGGGACTTTGCAGGTGACGCAAGGAACGTATGGTTTGGTTTAAGTGCAGATGGCATTAATCATTTTGGGGAGCAGAGCAGCAATCATAGCACCTGGCCCGTGACTCTATGTATCTATAACCTTCCTCCTTGGTTGTGCATGAAGCGGAAGTTCATTATGATGCCAGTGCTCATCCAAGGCCCTAAGCAACCCGGCAACGACATTGATGTGTACCTAAGGCCATTAGTTGAAGAACTTTTACAGCTGTGGAATGGAAAAGGTGTACGTGTGTGGGATGAGCACAAACAGGAGGAATTTGACCTACATGCGTTGCTGTTTGTAACCATCAATGATTGGCCTGCTCTTAGTAACCTTTCAGGACAGACAAACAAGGGATACCACGCATGCACGCACTGTTTAGATGATACCGAAAGTATATATTTGGACAAATGCAGGAAGAATGTGTACCTGGGACATCGTCGATTTCTTTCGACCAACCATCTCTTAAGAAAGAAAGGCAAGCATTTCAAAGGTGCGGCAGATCACCGGAAGAAGCCCGCCCTCCGTACTGGTGATGCCATACTTGATATGGTCAAGGATTTACAAGTAATCTATGGAAAGGGTCCTGGCGGACAATCTGTTCCGAATGACGCTGAGGGACGCGCACCCATGTGGAAGAAGAAATCTATATTTTGGGACCTACCCTATTGGAAAGACCTAGAGGTCCGCTCTGCAATCGACGTGATGCACGTGACGAAGAATCTTTGCGTGAACCTGCTAGGCTTCTTGGGCGTGTATGGGAAGACAAAAGATACACCGGAGGCACGGGAGGACCAGCAACGTGTGCACGAAAAAGACGGCATGCATCCAAAGCAGTATGAAGGTCCTGCCAGCTACGCTCTTACCAAAGAAGAGAAGGAAATCTTCTTTGAATGCCTGCTCAGTATGAAGGTCCCGTCTGGCTTCTCGTCGAATATAAAGGGAATAATAAATATGGCAGAAAAAAAGTTCCAGAACCTAAAGTCTCATGACTGCCACGTGATTATGACGCAACTGCTTCCGGTTGCATTGAGGTTACCGGAAAACGTTCGATTAGCCATTGTGAAGCTATGTGCATTCCTCAATGCAAATCTCTCAGAAGGTAATCGATCCAGAAATCCTACCAAGGTTAAAGAATGATTTGGTGCAATGTCTTGTCAGTTTCGAGCTGGTGTTCCCACCATCCTTCTTCAATCTCATGACGCACGTCCTAGTTCATCTAGTCGACGAGATTGCCATTCTGGGCCCTGTATTTCTACACAATATGTTCCCCTTTGAGAGGTTCATGGGAGTCTTAAAGAAATATGTTCGTAACCGTGCTAGGCCAGAAGGAAGCATCTCCACGGGCCATCAAACAGAGGAGGTCATTGGGTTTTGTGTTGACTTCATTCCTGACCTTAAGAAGATTGGTCTCCCTCAATCGCGGTATGAGGGGAGACTGACTGGAAAAGGCACGCTAGGAGCGGACTCAATAATATGTAGGGACGGGCATTCTTGGGCTCAAGCACACTACACAGTTCTACAGAATTCTACCTTGGTGACCCCGTATGTCAATGAACACAAGAATATTCTGCGCTCCAAAGACCCGGAGCAGTGTGACGACTGGATTACATGTGAACACATCAGGACTTTCGGCAGTTGGTTGCAAACACATCTCATGGGTGATAACATTGTTGGAGATGAGCTGTACTCGTTGGCCAGGACACCATCTTCGACTGTATTGACTTACCAAGGGTATGAGATAAATGGGAATACATTTTACACGATCGCCCAAGATCAAAAGAGCACCAACCAAAACAGTGGTGTCCGCTTTGATGCAGCAACCAACAGGGAAAAGGACACATATTATGGTTACATAGTGGACATATGGGAACTTGACTATGGACATGATTTTAAGGTCCCTTTGTTTCGGTGCAAATGGGTCAATCGGTCAGGAGGCGGGGTACAGGTAGACCCACAGTACGGAATGACAACAGTGGATCTGAACAATCTTGGGTACACAGACGAACCATTCGTCCTAGCCAATGATGTGGCGCAGGTTTTCTATGTGAAGGACATGTCTACCAAACCGAGAAAAAGAAAAGATAAGGAAGCGAATACATCATACGATGAGCCAAAGCGCAACATAGTTCTTTCAGGGAAAAAAAACATCGTGGGAGTGGAGGACAAGAAAGACATGTCTGCAGATTATGAAAAGTTTCATGAAATTCCTCCCTTCAAAGTGAAGGCTGACCCAAGCATCCTGTTAAACAATGAAGATTATCCATGGTTACGGCGCAATAAGCAAGGGACAGACGCGAAGAAAAAGTGAAGACTTTCTCTCCACACCTATTCTGATGATGGCTTTGATCTAGAATATCACTGCAGTTACATGTCAACAAATGAAATCCCTTTTGTAATAGATGAGTTTTCGTCCGAAACCCTGATACTTCCAAAGAGATTGTCCAGTTTGTACACGAAGTGCATCCAGTTTTTGCCGTAACCCTGTCAACTTTTTAGCACTTGCTATGTGGGTGAAATTATGATACCATGCCAAGTTTCAACCTTTTCAGACTTCATTTGTAGTGCTTTTCAATTTCAGGGTCATTTAGCTCAAAAGGCATCATTAAATGCATGAAAAATAGCAAATTGAATATAATGATAAAACACACTAATATTAAACAGCAGGAAAAAGAATCACTCAAAAATCTATTTTTAAAGTAAAGTAATTCACAAACTAGTGATTCACACAAATTTCAAATAATTCAAATTTAAACTATTGAAATTTGAAAACTACTGGCACTAACAGAAAGTTTAGAATTTTTGTGACCTAAAGCAAAAAAGATTCACTCAAAAACTCTAATAAAGCAAAAAACAACTCAGAAACAAAAGAAAATAAATAAAGCAGAAAACAAAAAAAATGGAAAATAAATAAATTAAAAAAAAGCCCCCTACTGGGCCGACACGGCCTGCATACGACTAGAAACCAAACAACTAGTTGGGCCAGGATGCAGGCCCGCACGGTCCAGTAGGGACCACAGGGCAGGACAGGTTTGATAGGCCCAATAGGCCTGCTAAAGAGAGGAGCTCGAAGCAGTTGCCGCGGCGGGGCTTATAAACTGGTGTTCGCACCTC
This sequence comes from Elymus sibiricus, assembly GCA_039707655.1. Taxonomy (NCBI): domain Eukaryota; kingdom Viridiplantae; phylum Streptophyta; class Magnoliopsida; order Poales; family Poaceae; genus Elymus; species Elymus sibiricus. The sequence continues at coordinate 3,045,699 of CM077674.1, read as the reverse complement.
TCGCCAAGCGAGGTGGGACTAAACTTGTCCTGCACCGCGCCACCAGACATTTAGTCCCGGTTGGTGGCTCCAACCGGGACTAAAGTTCCCCCTTTAGTCCCGGTTGGATCCACCAACCGGGACTAAAGCTCCTTTTCAGCAGCCGAAAGGGCGGGAAGCAAAGGGCTTTAGTCCCGGTTGGTGGCTCCAACCGGGACTAAAGGGTGGCCTTTAGTCCCGGTTGGTGGCACCAACCGGGACTAAAGGGGCTAGTATATAAGCACGACTTAGAAAATTTTCTTCTTCCTCCCCAATCTTCTTTCTCTCTCGCTCCTCTGCCCCGACGCCGAACCACCGCATGCCGCCGCCAGGCTGCCGCGACGCCCTGGCCCAAGCCGTCCCCTAGCCCGCTGACCGTCGCCGGACCTCCTCGCCGTCCTCCCCGAGCATCGCCACCCCCGAGCCCGCTCCTCGTCGCCGCGCAGCCCCGATCGAGCCCTCCTCGTCGTCGCCGCCCCACGGTAGCACCCCCCTCCTCCCCCTCTTCTCCAAATGGATGGATGGATGGATTCATGGATGGATTCATGGCAGGAACCCTAGTTCATCACTTTGTTTGAAATTTTGTATGGATGAATAAATTGTGTGGATATGTGTTGATGAATGTATGGCAGAAATTAATAGAGGTGTGTTGATGAATGTATGGATAGATTGTATGGATATGTTGTAGTTAGACAGGGGCCAAATCATCTAAATCTTGCTAATTTTGTTTGAGAAATGGAGGATTAGGAGCACATATTGTTGCTAAGTGTAGTATGGTTAATATGGTTCATTTTTTGAGTTGTGTATTCATCTTGTGTATAAATCTTGTATTTTGCTAAGTGTAGTATGGTTAAATGAAAATTGCATGAAGAAGCACGTTAATTTGCTAAGTGTAGTTTAGATGAATTTAGTAGAAATAGATTTAAAAAAAATTGTTTGGCTTTGCCCCGACGATCGCCGGACGAGTCCCCGACGATCGCCGGGCGAGTCCCCGACGATCGCCGGACGAGTCTCCATCACTGCAGAGGATCCTTCCAGTGATGGAGAAACATAGGGCAACAATTTAGATTCGGAATACAAGATATCTCTTATGTATATAACTTTGCTAAGTGTAGATGCTAATTTTGCTAAGTGTAGAGATGGATAGATGCTAAGTGTATAAGCTAATTTTGCTAAGTGTTTATTATTATTTTTTTCATAATTAAGCATTTGTTCTCGACGTCGACGATGCCTGGCATGCATCCTAGTCATCGACTCGGCGGAGGAGGCCTGCTTGATCAGAGGGGCCATGTCCGGGACCGGGCTCCGCCGGGCTGGGATTGGGAGGTGCTACCTTCCGGGGCGCACAACTTGGTGAGGAGGCAGCCCGTCGACGACCCGGAGCTTCTTTGGTGGCGGTCGCGTGGGCCAGTGACGGTGCGGAGGCTTGAGTCCCCCGCGGAGGTGGTACGTCACCGTGTCAGGGAGGAGGACAAGCACGTCCGTCGCTACATGGTTGCGTTGGAGGCCAGGTCCGACAATACCTGGCAGGTTCTTCAGGGATCTCACTGGAGCTATGATCCTGTGATGGTTCCTTCTCTTTGGGTGTCCACCTCCCGCGCCGATACCCGTCGTTCGCTAGGGTTCTAGCTGTATTAGTGATGTTATATATATGATACTATTCGAGATGTATTAGTGATAATATTCGACGATGTACGGACGCAAGAGATATCTTGTATTCTTAATCTAAATTTTTGCCCCTATATATATATAACTTGTGAACTTTGCATGATGTTTGCCACTAATCCATTGCTCATATGCATATGATTCCTTTTTCTGGTTAGGTCTATGTTTGCCACTATCCATCTCTCATGGTTTGTATTTTGCCATGTTGTAATATTTGCAGAAACTATGGATCACAGAGACTTAGAAAAAGAAGAGGCGTTGGAGAATATAATCCGCGCCGGAGAAAATCCAATGGAGGAGGACACCTTGTCGTTTCTCAACGACAACGATGGTGGAATGGAGGAAGGAGATCATCACGGCTCCGATGACGGAAGAATGGAGGAGGAACAAGATCATGACGGCTCCGGTGATATGGAGAAGGGAGCCTTAACTAATGCAGAGTCCGGCGAGGTGTATATATATATATATATATATATATATATATATATATATTAATTAAGCCTCTGCTGACTAGATGCATTAATTGTTTTGTATGTACATATATTAACGCTTCTTTCTTCTTTTAGCCTTCCGGAACGAGCCAAACTTCGTCAACAAGGAGACGAGGCGCGAAGAAAAGGTTGGACAAGGAGGAAAGGTACAAGATCGACGTAATCTCTCCAGCTGGCCAACCGATTCTTCCCAAGCGGACCAAACACGCCTTTACATATCAGTGCGGAGTACTGGTTAGGGATAGCATCCCGATCACCATCGAGCAATGGAATAAGAAGAAGGACAACCCTTCAGTTACTTTTCTCCAGGATAGACAAAAAGAAGATCTTTGGAGCTTGCTGCTGACAAATTTCATCCTACCGCCAGTGGAGGATCCGACAACCCCACCACTTATAGAGCCAAAGGTCAAGGTGTACGCTCTAAAGAAGATGGCAGAACTGTTCAAGAACTGGAAGAAGAATTTGAACACACAGTTTGTCAAGAAAAACAAGACTCCATATGTCACCGGTATATATGAGAAGATAAGAGATCAGTGGCCCGCATTTGTGGCCTACAAGAAATCCGAGAAGGCGCGGAAAACGTCACAGCAAAATAAGCTGAATGTTGCAAAGAAGCAGTATCACCATGTTACGGGGTCAGGTGGCTACATCCAAGCCGAGCCTAAGTGGGAAAAAATGGAGAACGACCTACTTGCTAAAGGGGTCGAACCAGTGTCACGGAACTGGCCAGATCGGGTAAGGACTTGGGTATTCGGGAATGGGGGAGCTTTGGACCCAGAAACAGGGGAGGTTGTTTACGCGGATCCTAAACTTGCAATACCCATGAAAAAGATTGAGGAAGCAATCAAGGAAGTGGAGGAAGGGACGTTCCATCCCGACAGAGAGAAGGACGTGCTGACAAAGGCCCTCGGGAATCCTGAACACCCTGGATGAACACGAGGCACACCAGGCTCCGTTCCGTGGGTGCATGGGTTTCGCGACAGCAGAGACACTTATAGAAGCAGAGGGCGAAAGAAGAAAGAGGAAGCAAGCAAACTACAGCAGATGGAACAAAGATTAGCGGCACCAGAGGCGGCATCAGTTAGCCAGCGAGCCCTCGGCCCACCATCTCAGCAGCACGATCCTTCATTGGAAGCTACTCCACCATCTCAGCGGAGAAGCAGCGTGGCTTCCACGCAGCACGTTCAGCCTGATATCACGGCTCGCCGCTACCCCGTGGATGGTATCACGGAGAATGAACATTGTGTGCTGTTGGCGGATTGCGGAAACCTGAGCTTGGAGGTGGCGAAAGGCTCTGTCCACCATCCTCGACCTGATGCAACTTTCCATTGCGCTCCGATTCCATATGGCTATGCTGTTGTCATGGTGGATGAAATAACGCCCGGATTTGGGAGCCTGCAGCTTGATCATCCTACAGGTGAAGGCGAGGTTTATTCTCTGGAAAATGCCTTAAGGACTACCTGTCTATGGAGAAAGTCACACATCAAGCTTCCTTACTTCACGCCGCCTCAGCATACTCATGAGCTGGAGGAGCCCCTCATCAGCAGACTCAGCCGTCTCCGCCATCTCCGGGGCGTCAGCCGTCTCCGCTGCCTCAGTCGTCTCCGGCGCGTCAGCGGACTGCGCCTCCTCCGCCACGTCAGCGGACTCCGCCCTCCGCCGCGTCAGCCGTCTCCGCCGCTTCAGCAACAGCGGCGGAAGAGAGCCGCCGCCGCTCCGGCGGCTAGCAGTACAACAACAGGAGGGAAGAGGTTTCAATATGGTCCAAGCCTCAAGCCTCTTCCACAGAGACAATATGATAGGTCTGAAGAGGAAAGCAAGGCAATCTCAATGGCCGAAGTGAAGGCCCATTTTGCACCGAAACGTCCACCTCCAAAGGAGAGAATTGATCCGGAAATAGCGAGGCGTACGCTGAAAAACCTTGAAAAACCACCGCCTAAGTTGCTATCAGACTATGACCGTGAGATTGTAAAGTCATTTGCAGATCCACAGAAGCGGTCGGGAAGCAGCGGTAGTGCATATCAAGGGAAAAAAACAATTGCCCAACTGGGCGAGCAGGAGAACCAATCGTGCCCCCCGCTCATGGTGTCTAGCGATATCCCTGATGTTCCGGAGGGGGAAGCGCCTGGTACTAATCCTGGTGATTAATTACCCGATCATATACCGTTACCCAAAATGGCTGATGTAGTAGCCTTTAGATTCGAGCACGGGAAGCCTCTCGTCAGACCTGAGGAGCTCCCGAATGTACCAACGAGGATGCGAGCATTGCATAAATGGTACTTGGAAGCATGCGAGCGAGGGGAGAACTATATCACTGCAGGAGTTAAAGATGAGCATTTCTTCAATGGAAACGAGTCGGTTTACATTGAATTTTCAGAATTATTCCAGTTATACAATCTAAAAGAGATCGACAAAACTATCATCACTTGCTATTGTTTGTAAGTATCATTTCTGTAATTAAGTCTCTAGCTCAGCTCGTTCATTATTGCATGTATATAATTATCCTCACCATATGTATATTATGCAGAAAGAAGATCCTCGAATGCAACAAAGGACCAATCCAAATCTATGACATTGGGTTCGTTAGCCCAAATATTGTTCATGAAGTTACTGTCCAACACAACAAAAAGGATCTAGAGGATTACTTGCTAAGGGCGTTTATCAAACAACAAACCAAAAGAGAAATACTACTTCCTTACAACTTCGAGTGAGTGTTATATACTGTCTTGTACATATACATCATTTTGTTTCGCTTACTCGATGTTAAGTGTAATTGATGAGCTACATGTGTGCAGCTTCCACTTTATTCTGCTCATCATACAGTTTGACCAAAGTCGAATACAAGTCATGGACTCGTTACGTAAAGACCTTTTGAAGTGGGCGCCCCTGCAAAAAATTCTCCAGAAGTAATTTCAATCATTATCGCACTATATCGGCAACTATCGTTCATTTCCTGATATCAATTAATTAATAACTCTTTAATTCATTTTGTTTGCCGGGCAGGGTTTGGACAAGGTTCACCGAGGTGGTTAGGGGTCCCTGGAAAAAGGAGCTGCGATATGAATTGCTCCCTGTAAGTAGTACTAGCTAGGCCCGCGCATCTCTTTGATTCTAGTTTCAATATCACTATCATGCTTGATTATTATTTTGATTGAACTATATTCTCGTAAAGTGCACTCATCAGGGATCCGGGAATAACTTCTGTGGATACTACGTCTGCGAGTTCATGTGCCAGACGACCTGTGACAAGGGCAGAATATTAGAAAAACTTGATGTACGTAAACAATATTCACAAATTTATTTTATTACCATCAACTGTGTTGAGTTTCATTCATATATATATATATATATATATATATATATATATATATATATATATATATATATATATATATATATATATTGACCCCCTTCTTTAAATTAGATCGAACGGAAGGGGGATGGACTCCCACCAGAGTATCGCCTACGAGCAATTCAAGAGGAATTGGCGGGATTCCTCCTTGATCACGTCATAGCTAAAAATGGAGAATACCATGAAGAAATTAGGATGAATGTTGGTAATTAGATATTAGAGATCGTAAGAGATGTTATTCATTGTATATATGCATGAACGTGCACTAGACATAGTACGTAGCGTCGAATAGATATACGAAAACATGTTGTTCGACCAAGCACGGAGAAAGAGAGGTCACTTCTCTCTATATTAATTCATGACGATTTGTGTAATGGTTTCTTCATTGCTTTATGTAGTAGCAAACGTCGAGTTGAATCGTCTACACAAAAAAGAAAAGGGGGAAACACAATATGAAACCCCTAAACCCCTAAACCCCTCCTTTCAAAAAAAAAAAAAACCCCAGCGCCTCGAGCTGCTGACGCGTGGCAGTCTTTTAGTCCCGATTGGTGTTACCAACCGGGACTAAAGTTCCTCCTGCCTGGGCGCCTCGAGCTGCTGACTCGTGGCAGTCTTTTAGTCCCGGTTGGTGTTACCAACCGGGACTAAAGTTCCTCTTGCCTGGGCGCCCCACAGCGGCCACGTGGAGGCACTTTAGTCCCGGTTCGTAACAGAACCGGGACTAAAAGTGAGGACCTTTAGTCCCGGATGCTTAGTCCCGGTTCCAGAATCGGAACTAAAGGCCCTCTGAAACCGGGACTGATTCCTGATTTCTACTAGTGCATCATGTTGGATTGGACGAGCCAATCCTGATCCGAGGCAACGAGAAGTCGGAAAGAGAGAAGTTGGACGAGCCAATCCAGGCATCATGTCTTATCAAGTGTGGCCGTATCAATGCGGCTGCCGCCCGAAAAGAGTTATGCTTGTGCGATCTATATTAATCCAATGATGTATGTGTTAGAAGTAGTTTATAGTACATGTTTGTCTGCTAATTACCACGTGATAATTAACGAACCGACCTAGTTATTAGCAACCGCTAATGGCGGTTGAGATTTGTCTCACACCTTGTAACCGCTCCTTTGGGGCTTGTATATATACTCTTCAATCAATGAGAATCAGAATAGTTCCATCATTTGCTCTTCTCTCTAGTTTTTACTTTCACACGTTATCAGCACGTCTCTGCCGAGAGCACAGGCCACACAGTGAAGAAGAAGAGAAGAAGAACGGCAGTCTGCTCCGGGCGGAGCGGCTCCTCCAGGCGACCGCATCACCGCGGCCTCTCAAAGGCGCGGCGAGCGTCGGTCTCAGGCACGCGACGGTAGTGCCCTCAGGCGAACGGCGCATCCTGGACCTCCTGCGGCGGCGCCCTCCGGCGCGACCTGGCAAACGGCCGAACGGCGAAGCCATCGGGCGCGAGGCGCGAAGGAGCGGCCATGGACTCCTCTCGAAGCGCAGCGCACGGGCCGGCATTGCAGTCGGCGAATGGCCGTGACTGCGCCCTCTCCCTTAGGCGCGGCGCGGGAGTCGGCGGTCTGCAGCGCCCTTCGGGCGCGGCGCAATCTGGCGGCTCTGTCAAGCGCGGACGGGACGGGATGCGGCCATGGTAGCCAACGGCCCAGCGGTGCCCGACCTGGCCTTGCACCCCCACGCGCGTCCAAGCCCTCTGGTCGGAGCACGGCCCCGACCTTCAACGGCGGCGGCGGCTGGAAAAGAAAAATCCCCACAGACGAATCGTAACTGCACGAGCGGCGATGGTTTCCCATGGCTACCACGAACGCACGCACGGGACAATCTTATCCCTTCAGCAAATTTTTAGTTCAGCCCTTTGATTATCTATTAATCCGGCGCACGTCCATGTATTTTCAGTTCAGCCCACTGACTTACCAGAACGTTAAGAGGAGTACCAATCTGGCTTAGTGTGTTTTACGAATATAAAACGTCAGTCTGTTTGAGTTTTGCTGTATAGCCTTCTTTTTTTTTTTTTTTGCGAAAAACTTCCAATCTATTCATCTTCAATCATGGCATACAACGAACACCAGAAATAATAAAAATTACATCCAGATCCGTAGACCACCTAGCGACGACTACAATCACTGAAGCGAGCCGAAGGCGCGCCGCCATCATCGCCCCTCCACCGCCGGAGTCGGGCACAACTTGTTGTAGTAGACAGTCGGGAAGTCGTCGTGCTAAGGCCCCATAGGACCAGCGCACCAGAACAGCAACCGCCACCGATGAAGAATAACGTAGATCGAAAGGATCCAACCCGAAAACACACGAACGTAGACGAACAACGACTAGATCCGAGCAAATCCACCAAAGATAGATCCGCCGGAGACACACCTCCACACGCCCACCAACGATGCTAGACGCACCACCGGAACGGGGGCTAGGCGGGGAGACCTTTATTCCATCTTCAGGGAGCCGCCGCCGTTTCGCCTTCCTGAGCAGGACACAAACCCTAACAAAACTCAAAGGAACGACTAAAAACGGAGCCCTCTCGCCGGCCCTTACCAGGATCCACCACGTCCCCATGGCCCTAGGGCCACCGGAGACGAGGCGGACCGGCGGCGGCGCCGGCGAGAGGCAAAAACCTTAGTTTTTTTTGGAGGAGAGGAGACGCCTCCTGTCCGGCTCCACCTCCATGAGTATTTTTGCTGTATAGCCTTCTGACTTTACTGTTTTCAGTGCTAACTGTTTGCTTGTGTTTAAGCCTCGGCTTTTCAACACACGTTTGGACTAGACCATAAGTTCTTTCCAAATGGCATAAAAAATATATAATTATGCACCATTTACATCATGTAAAATATCATTTGAAGCCTCATGTCTTCATATATTACATAAATATGTAAATTATTAAGTTTTTGAATTTATATGTATTACCACAGTAATAGTGATGCAAAAGAATGGTTTGAAATTATCCTTCGGAATTTAAGACATTATATATGCCTTTGTCCTAAGCATTTCCTAAGGCATACATTTTAGGAGAACAACTATAATTTTTGCAATTGATTTTTTTTCTCTTGCAAATCTAATTGTAATTCAAACATGATTATGAAGTGTCATACTCAATATGACTACCTGCATTTATTTGTGAAGCACAAGGTAATGGTGGCATCTACTGCACAATTTGCAGATTATCCATCACTACTGTGAGGTCTACATCTTGTCATTTTGATAAGATGACTACCTTCAACGTGCTCTTCCAAATATTAATATTAGATGTGACTACCTCAAGATATCATAAGGTAATAGTGGCATCTACTGCAAATTTTGCAGACTATCCACTATTACTGCAAGGTCTACATCATGTCACTTTGACAGATGATTACCTCCAAAGTGATTTCATACATTTAGCATAACATAAGGTAATAGAATTATGAACATCTACTGACATCAATTATGATGTAACATACCCTCTTAGTATGAGTGGAATGTTTCGATACTAAATATCATTGGCAGTACAAATAATATTATCCATGCAGTTAATGGATGCAGTGACTACATACTCATATGAGTCACTCATTTCGGATATCTATATTGAAGTCCCTGAAGGGCTTATAATTCCGAATCCAAAAAAAACGCAACATGTTTTGTGTAAAAGTTCAAAAGTCACTCTATGACTTGAAATAGTCGGAAATCATATGGTACTACCGACCAAATGAGTACCTTCTTCAAATAGACTACTCAAATAGTGATGATTGTTTATGTGGTTAATAAAGGAATCCCAAATTTGATTTCCTTATATCACTTAGTGTATATCGATGACCTCATCATCAATGTTTATACAAGATCTAAACATACACAAAATCATCTCAAGACGGAAAATTTGGATTCACCAAATTTAGCTTAAGTTTACAACTTGAGCATTCTCACAAGAATACATATCAGTGTACATATATCCAAAACATATATGAGAAGTTCGATGTGGATATATCATACCAATAAAAGACATGTATGGTCATGCTACCCTTGATAGGGTACAAATCCATTCATACCTAGGGGTGATAACGAAGTGATATCAGGACCTGAAGTTCCATGTCTCACTAACACCAAAGCACTTATAGAATTGCAAACCATGTCAGGCCTAACACTATATTTGCTATCTTTGTTCAGAGTGCAAACCCCAACAAAAGATATATGGTCGATCAATCTTGGGAAATTCCATTAGGAAAATCAAGATGTGACCATGATATGATATAATGGTATTGGCTCTTTATTTGATCCCAACAATACCATATCAATGACCGAATTGCTGGAATAGCCTTCTTACGGAAGTCATCTAAATAGACTTTAACGGCTACTTCTACTTATCATTCTGACATAATTGCTTCATGTAAAAGCATTGCAAAATATGCATGGCTCAGCAGAATGATTAACCACATTCAAAATCATGTGGTTGAGATTCATGAGAATCACATAACTTGATTTATCAAGATGCTATCACTTGTATTACTCAATACCTACAGGTTATATGAAGAGCAATATCATAAAGCACATTGCTCGAATTACTTATCCTCATGAATTATACAAAAGTGAGGAAACAACTTGCAAACAAAATACTGTGAAAATCCAACAGATTATTCACAATGTCATGATCATGTCAATGGAATTGGTATGACATATCCTTCAGATTTGCAAAGTTCAGGGGGAGTAATCTCCCAAACTATAACCTGTTAACAATCATCAGATTGCATATATTGTACTCTTTTTCCCTTGATGAGTTTTTCCCTAATGGTTTCTCATAAAGGTTTTTGACGGGACAATATAAACACAAGTGTCTATCTATGCCATATCATTTTCTCCTTATATATTTTCCACTAGGTTTTAAAGGAGTTTTCAATGGCATATCATATTGCACTCTTTTCCCTTATGAGTTTTTCTTTTCAAGGTTTCTCATAACGGTTTTAATGAGGCAATAACTTTTCAAGATCATATGCAATACTTTTAATTTTTCCCTATCGGGGTTTTTAAAGGAAAGTATACAAAGCATATGTATTGTTCTCTCAACTCACCAATGAGTTTTCTCCCTTCTCAAAGGTTTTTCTCATACGAGTTATCAACAGACAATAATCATTATATGTTGCATCATTTTCTCCTTATTATTTTTCCCATTGGGTTTAAAGGAGTTTTAGCAACATATCTGCACTATTCTCCTCATATTTTTCCCACAGGGTTTTTGGGGGAGACTCTCAAGATTATAGATGGATTCTCAAGACAAATTGTACAACAAGCCTTCGATGTTATACTATTCAAGAAGCGGTGTGATCCAAGGGGGAGTGTTAGAAGTAGTTTATAGTACATGTTTGTCTGCTAATTACCACGTGATAATTAACGAACCGACCTAGTTATTAGCAACCGCTAATGGCGGTTGAGGTTTGTCTCACACCTTGTAACCGCTCCTTTGGGGCTTGTATATATACTCTTCAATCAATGAGAATCAGAATAGTTCCATCATTTGCTCTTCTCTCTAGTTTTTACTTTCACAGTATGTATGCCCTCGGCAGCCATGTTGTAGGCTATATATGTTTGTGTGTTGCTCTCCGATCATCAGCAGGCTCGGACGTGTGCGTGAGAGCGGCCTGGCGGCCAGCCGTCTGTGTATGTGTATACAGGCCAAATATTTTATTGGGCCATGAAAAGAGGCATGCATACATACGTGAGACCACTCATGCTAATGCATGTGATTGACCAAATATTTAATTAGCATATGCATGTAAAACAATTGTTGCCCGATGCATCACTGTCAAAAGTAATAAAGCTCATACTTGTATTTTTTTTTTGACCGTAAACTTGTACGTTTGATCATCATACATAGCCAGCCATGGGTGGTACGAAATTTCATCATACAGTGCTGGCTCTGCGCAGCAGTGGGTGGGGGGTCCGGTTAAGCTCAGGAGAGCTCGTGGGAGGGGTCTGGCATGCGGAGGAGGAAAACGATGCCAGAGGGGTCACGGGCGGCGCGGCGCCATGCCCTCGGGTGCGCCTGGTAGGGGGCCTGGAGGTGGGGGCGGTGGTGGGTCGCGGGGAGGCTGTGCATGGCCGCTCGCGAGTTGGGGCACACTGGGGACGGCGTATGACGACAAGGCCGGCTGGCCAGGGGCAGGCTGGCATGCAGAGCGCGCTCTCTGCATGCCAGTCCAATGGTCACCACGGTACTGGGGGCCTTAGGCTTGCTTTGGTGGCTAGCGCCTTGTCCAGAGGGGTAGGCATGTAGGGTACGGTAACTAGGTGGCCAATGGCGGATGTACAGGGTGGCCAAGGTGGGCCGCGGCCCACCCTGGGATTTTGGGACAGCATATATATATACCTATAGATTCTAACTGGGCCAGAAAAAAACGGGCCAATAAACATACCCAGGACGAACGCAACCGCCCACGCACACCTAGTCCACATCGAAATTCCCTGTAATTTCGTTCATGGGCATCGTGACTCCTGGGTCTGGTGGCTCCATATGCCCCTGCGCCACCGCCGTTGCCGTCGCCATCGCCTCTCGGCTCTCGCTGCTTCCGCTGTTGTGGCTCAGGGCCGGGGGCACTCCACTCCAGCGAGGATTGAATCCATGATAGAGGCTATGATAGTTTGTTTCCTTCACCGGCATCATGCATCACAAAATCAACTTCAAGAAATCGGGGTACGTACTGTTAAATAATAATATTTGTGTATTAGTACAATTCCTTTGAAGACAGTAGGATTGTAATTTAAAAATCAAATTTTACTCCTCGTTTAATGTTTCAATGACAGAAGTATGAAGAGAGAAAATATAACAAAAAATTTGTTTCTCAGACCCATTGCTTCTAGGTTAAATATTACCGAAAATGCAAATCCACCTAACCAGTTCACCCATCAGACCGATCTGATGGAAGAGATTAGGCAATATATTTATACGTAACTTGGGTCTTAACGTGGACCGAAAGTGGACTGCAATTTAATTGCGCCAGCCGGGTCTTGAACTCAAGACCTCTTGGCTCCGATACCATGTACAAGTGCATGCTCTAGTCAATGCAACCAAAAGATCGATCTATGGAAGAGGGTCGGACATTATACTCCAACAGATAATTCCAACCCAAATCCAGCTGATATGCAACTAATAGAAATGTATTTTTTTAATATTACCAGACATATGTCACCACACATTCATATCAATTACACGTTTGATATTATGTTATTATGTTGTGTCTTCCGAACAATCATTATCTTCCTCGCACCCCTCATGTCTAAATCCTGGCTCCACCCCTATCTCTTCCCAAGCTTCTCATCCATCAGCACCGTCATCCTGTAGATCTTCAACACCCGGCCTAATCTAATCTGACTCAGACTAACATCACGTACTCAAGATTACTCTAACAAGCTGAGGGTGAAACCACATGGACCGGGTTGGATGGAGCGACGGACGAGGAGGATCGATTGTTGGAACTCGCCCACGGATCGATCACATCAAATCATGATGAACACGCACACACAAAAACTTTTGCCAAAGGCACCTGTCGTGCCTTACTTTTCCCTCTTTATTTTTCTCCTTCTTCAGCTCACGGTTACAAGCTTTTACGGCAGCCCTGCTGCATATATATATATATATATGCACTACAGCCACCGACCAACACAAACCTAAACCAACACGTACAGGAACTGCTACCTAAACACGTGGACAAGTACAAGTCCTAAACAGACCATATACATGTCCTAAACCGGACTCCTACTTGACTTACGGCTTGCAAGCCGTATGCTTCTAGTACACCCGGCCTAATCTAATCTGACTCAGACTAACATCACGTACTCAAGATTACTCTAACATTCTCCCCCTAATCTTGACGCTTGTCTTCTGTGCTCCTTCTGATCTTGGCACGTTGCCGATTCACCCCTTGTCGACTCATCCGTCTCGCACCACGACAAGTTAAATTGATAGGCTTCATTGATCGCAACAATCTCTCCCCAATTTCAACTTGGCAAATTTATGGATCATCTCAAATATGCCTTGGACTACCCAGCCTCGCTAGTAACCTATGGAATACACCACCCGGTGGACTACACCATCCACCCTAGCGAGATACATGCCGACTCCTTGTGGATCACACCACCCCGTGGACTTCACCGCCCACTCCAGCCTCATGTAGAGACATGGCCTCATTGAAGAGACTCACCTTCACTGGTTTACCGCCCCCACATACTTGAACTTGATCCTCCCGTCGAGACACATAGACGACTTGGGCACGCTTCATCTTCAACGCCTCCTCACAGGGACGAGCACTTGGACATGACGACGACGCACAGATAACGACGACCAAACGTGGAAAATCGCATGCACTTGACTCCTCTATCTTCCCCGGAACACGATCTTGATGAGCTCCTGCACCGCACCTCGGCACCACCGCAATCATCAACGATCACCTTCCACAACCTTGCCGACGACAACCCGCCGTCTTCCTCCATGTCGCTCGCCGAACGACAATCACCCGATCCTCCTCGTCGCTGCACCACCCAACGACCATATCGCCCGCCCCGAGGCGCTAGTCGGGTCGCCACCCCGGGGCAAGCGCGGCTTCAATCGACCTAGCTCTGATACCAATCGTTGGAACTCGCCCACGGATCGATCACATCAAATCATGACGAACACGCACACACAAAAACTTTTGCCAAAGGCACCTGTCGTGCCTTACATTTTCCTCTTTATTTTTCTCCTTTTTCAGCTCACGGTTACAAGCTTTTACGGCAGCCCTGCTGCATATATATATATGCACTACAGCCACCGACCAACACAAACCTAAACCAACACGTACATGAACTGCTACCTAAACACGTGGACAAGTACAAGTCCTAAACAGACCATATACATGTCCTAAACCGGACTCCTACTTGACTTACGGCTTGCAAGCCGTATGCTTCTAGTACACCCGGCCTAATCTAATCTGACTCAGACTAACATCACGTACTCAAGATTACTCTAACATTCTCCCCCTAATCTTGACGCTTGTCTTCTGTGCTCCTTCTGATCTTGGCACGTTGCCGATTCACCCCTTGTCGACTCATCCGTCTCGCACCACGACAAATTAAATTGATAGGCTTCATTGATCGCAACACAGCTTAACTCTGCTTTTACTCTGCTTCGGCATACGCCACTGCCGCTTTATTGGCCACACAAGGCCATCTTGCTGCCAAGCTTTCCTTGGAACGTCATCACGTCTCTACCTATGCCTGATCCACCCAATTCATCTTGTCCCACAGGGTCAGCAGTGATGGTCAAATTCGTGGGCTTATCAGATGCATCTTTGTTTTTTGACACAACCAAGGAAATCTTTATTATTGAACCATTCCAGAGCATGATGATCCTCGTTTTTTTTTTTTTGAGAACTACATGATGATCCTCGTAGGTGCCTTTGATTCATCAGTAAACTGCGGCCTACCAACGCATGGGCAGCTCGCGGGCTTGCTTTGATGCCGTATATAGGCCGAGATGGGCCGTTGAGGACCTGCGCCGATAAAAGGCCTCAGATCCGCATTGAACAGAGGAGGAGATCGGGGCACGCACGGTCACTGATCCAGACTTCGAGAGATGTCGACGGTGCGGGCGAACGCGGGCGACGGCGACACCGAGTCGTCGTCTCCATCGGCGGCGGGATGACACAACCTTCCCGACGACCTCCTCGGCATGGTTCGCCGCAGGATCTCCTCCCCGCGTGACCGTGTGCGCCTCGCCGCCGTCTGCAGGCCGTGGCACGACGCGGTGTCGCGGCTCCCGGCGCAGCCCGCCGTCCCAGCTCTCATACTCTCGCCGTATGGACGTAGCAAGAAGAAGCACCTGTGCGGCCCCTGCGACAGCTGGGTCCTGCACGTCCCGAGCAAGGCGGTCAAGAAGCGGCTCGTCGGCTCCCACCGTGGCGGCTGGATCGCCGCCACAGATGACCACAGGCTCATGATAGTGAATCTCTTCTCCGGCGCCGAGGTGGCGCTCACCGCCAACCAGAAGACGATCGCTTCTATACCCACAGTCAAAGGCCCACACAACATCAAGAAAATCATCTTCTCCCAAGACCCAGCCTCCTCCGATGGCTGCATCCTCGCCGCCATTACACATGAAGGTAATAGTATTGCCGTGTGCAGAGTAGGTTGCCAGGACGGTGGATGGTCCGCACATCTTTGGCGTGGGAACTCGTTCTGGGACATCGCCTTTTACGACGGTGAGCTCTATGGTCTCACAATGCTCTCTGAAATACTCGTCAAGTTTGAAATCGTTATTAAGGAAGACAAAACGCCTGAGATCATGGCTACCCACCCTTTACCCATCCAGTCGCGTGACTGGAGTTGTTACAACCCCATGTACTACGATGCATACATCGTTGAGTTGCATGGCGAGTTGTTGATTGCGGTGAGGGAACGATGGTTGGGCGACGATAAGTATTTCTTCAGGGTATTCAAGCTCGTCGATGCTGACAATGACAAGGCTCACAAGCAGAAGTGGGCACACGTGACGAATTTCGGCGAGTATGCATTATTCTTGGGGTTGTCTAAAGCACTACATGTGCCGGTTGGTGGGCATCATGGTATAAAGAGAAATCACATCTACTATTATAGCCCTACAACTGAAGAAGAGTTGCCTGATGACAAGGTGTACTCTGTAAGGACAGGCGATGGTGATGAAGTGTACTGCAGGGAAGACCATAGTATTGACGATGGTGTAGGAAGGACAGGATATTATTTAATGCATTGTTATAATAATCCCACATGGCGGGAACGTTGTAATTCTGCCAGGTGGCTTTACCCTCCGGACTTCTAGCTCAGGTACTCCCTGGCCTCTTCGCCATCTTGCTAACAAGTTCATATGTAACTCTTTGTCAGCGTTTGTAAAATCTTATTATACATCGTTTTGTCGAATTTTACTCATCCATTGTATGATATTTCAACTTTTCTCGACTCAAGAGATGCGTACCTAAAGTTTATAGGGAGCATGGAGCATAAAGGGGAGTCTCGACTCAAGAAGTTCAGAACAGCGTTGCATAGACAAACTAGTACAAGACATGATCCTGCACTAGTAAAGGTTTTTTTTAATCGTTTCAGTTAGTAGTTGTTCTCAGAGGTATCAATGTTGCTTTACAATTGTACCAAATAAATGCAGAACAAGTTGCAGAGAGTTTCATAAATCAAGCCCATTCCCAAAAACTGTACACATGCAGCCAACATTGCTTGATGCTTCAGGTTCTAGAGAGTTTCAGAAGTTCTTTTTTCATTCCTATATTATCTAAGCAAAATGACACGATTTTTTTTGTTTATATTACGAAAATGAAGTAATATAAAAAACTGCCCCTACGTCTTATATTTAGGAATGTAGTACATCAGATCAGATCAAGAACACTAAAATAAACAGATCCTTCCTTCATTAATTACTAGTGATCAGGTAGTACAACCTAAAGCCATCACCAAGGCTCCCTCCTAGATACATACATAAAGATAGAATCTGCGAGTGCTTGGTTTCTGTCTTGAGGATTGGCATATTCTGCCTTGAGGTAGTACAGTCAGGCTGCTTGTTAACAGAGTATATACTTTCATGTGCACAAACAGATAGAATTTACAGCACAAGGAGCCTGCCAAAATCTAATCCTCAGGAAAATAAATCAGTTTGTCCCAAAGATAATCAGAAATCCCAGAGTAGAAAGCATCAGTACCATTCATTCAGAAAAGAGCTTGCAGAAGCAGCAACAGGGTAATCCTTATAACCAGAGACTAACCATCCTCCATCTATTAATTCCCGTAGTAAAAAGTAGGACAGGTACTAGATATGAAACTGGAGAGCATTTGTTTGTACAAGTACAACGAACAAGCATTGCTTTTGCGACCGTATGAGAAAAACCATCCCAATGTTGTGCAATAGCACTGTAGCATCAGGGCCAGAGGGTCTTGACTAGCTAAGAGGACGGACATTATCAAATAAATGTAGTGTAATGTAAGAAGGTCAAATCCTAGTGTTGTGCATATTACATGGCTTGTAAACAGTTAAAATGATTGTGGAAATCACATTCTCAATGAAGTAGGCTGGCAACATAAACAAATGAATGCATTTTACAGCACAAGCAATTTGTCCTGAGACAGAAAAATCATTCTACAGCATCATGAACAGCAGAGGAGTTGTACCAAATCATTCAACCAGGGAACACCTTACCAATAATATTTTCACGCACTCAGTAGCAGCTAATGTGCACATTTGAGAACAGCACAAGCAGCAATTTGTCCCCAAAATTAAAACCCAGATTACCCAGCTACAGACTAATCAAATCCAGCAATAGTAGCTCGTTGCGTTCAAATCCAGCACTAGCAGTAAATTGTCCAATTTGACTGCACTACAAATCCACCTACAGATAATAGTTGGGTGCCACATGACCTTACCTGGCCTAGAGGATGGAGAGCAGGAGCAGGGGCAGGGGCAGGGGCAGGGCCGCAATCATGAGGCATGAGGGATTTCCCCATTCGTTTTAGGGTGGGGATTGGAGGAGGAGGAGAGAGGCAGCCGCCATGGCCATTGGAGGCCGAATGGCCGCCAACGGAGACGGAGGAACAGGAGAGGTGTGATCTGAGGTTTACACTTCCAGGACTAGAATACGTAGTCCGGGCGCTCGCGCTAGCGGAATACGTCTTGGTTGCTGGCTCACGGTCCCGTGAAATGCGTTTTGTGCTGGGTTTAGACTTTAGAGCAGAGCGTTGCTGCTGCTTTTATCTTTCTTGAAATATTGGATTCTATTGAAAGCTCACGTGCACATTGACGATGTTGGCATTCTTAGAGCAAGTTAAGTCTGCACTCCGAAATTCTCAGCAAATTAAATACTCAGAACTTTTTGGGTCGAGATCAGATTATCCACCCCAAACCCTACACTATCTGTGGGTGTCTACATTCAAAAAAAATCTATGGGTGTGTGATATGGTGATACCAAGAAAAATATGCATTAAAAGTAACAGACAGTGAGGCATCAATCTATACTTACTAATAAAGCAGGGGGTCTTAGAAGAGTTTCTGTGGGGATGAGGCAGCATCTCGACATATTTGATGGAGTTGCCAAGGACCGGAATGTAGTGAGGAGATCTTGGATCGCCAAACCCCACGTCAAGGCCGGACCTGATGGGTGGTGGCAAATCTAGGCAGCTGAGCTTGGGGTGTTCGATGAGCACTTCACAGAAGATGGTGTTGCGCCAACGACCCACGCGGGCCACGGTGCCGTTGCGTCCTCCCATAGTGAGTGCCT
Organism: Elymus sibiricus; assembly: GCA_039707655.1. Classification (NCBI taxonomy): domain Eukaryota; kingdom Viridiplantae; phylum Streptophyta; class Magnoliopsida; order Poales; family Poaceae; genus Elymus; species Elymus sibiricus. Next base: position 3,026,911 of record CM077674.1, on the reverse strand, counting down.
TGCTTGTGAAGTCTTTCTCTGTATATGACTCGAGCAGCACGGGCTTCTTGCTCCAGGTCATGGTATTGGAGTGATACAGGAAGAGCTGCTGAGATTCTTTACCCCAGAATAAGTGAGCTTGTGCGACAATGATGAAGCCGCTGCTGCTGCAGTCATAGAGCTCCACCTCTCCATGGCCACACTCGCGCATGATGGTGAGTGAGAACACGTTGATTTGGTGTCGGGGCTGGGGTGCGGGAGTTGGTAAAGTTAATGGGCATAGGAGTCATAGATGAAGTATTGGCGATTGCAGGGAAGCCTGACATCGGTTGGATGGTCACCGGCGATGACGCATAGGAGGACTAGGCCGCTGACGGACTCTGTGGCCCTGACGCAGGGCACGATAGTGAACTCAGTGTGGTCCATGAGGGTGTCATGGACAAAGTAATAGGAGACGAGTGGCAGGGCGACGATGCAGAAGGTGACCTGGAGTTGGCCCTTAAGATTGGGGCCCTCCATATCGCAGATGGCCGTGGTACCATTCTTGCGGTCGGCGAAGTAGGCCTTGCGATCAATGAGGACAAAGGGCGGACACTCTCCGCCATCGGAAGGAGTCAGACTGTCGGCCATCGATCAACCCCTCCCAGTCTTCAAGGTCTTTCGAGGTTGCTGTCAATCGGTACCAAATCGTTGCTTCGTCTTTGTGGGTGTGTGTGGATGGATTTATGCGGTGGATTGGCGCGATCGCTCCAATTTGGATGGAGATTGAGATGAGAATTGCAGTGGGAGGCGAAGTAAAAGGGGATCAACCCAGGTCCTAGCCGACCATGAAAATGGACACAAATAATCCTTTTTGGAGACTTCAGCACAAAATGAATCAGATCTATAAGTATATCATAAAATAACCATTTTTCATGACACCCGGGCATCTGACGCCATGCTAGATAGCATGACCCCTTGACCTAGAGGGCCATGCTAGATAGCATAACGCCCTTGGTAAAGGTAGTTGTCGCGCCAAGGGTTAGATTGTGCTTTGTTTTCTAGATCTAGTTTCTTTTGCGTCGAAGTTTTTGAAAAGGGTCGAATTTGTCCATTTTCACTAGCAGACCTAGGCGCAGCCAAGGGTGGCAATGCGTGTCTCTGTCAAATCAATATAGCACATTTTTTTCTTTTAAGCTCTCAAAGAAAAACATAGTAGAGTTCTTCCTTATCAACAAAACTATAACCATATAGATATTTTATTTATTCTCCCCCGCTCGATGTTCGTAGAGAAAATTATTAATATCTACCATATCAAATCAGCATCACTAGATTCAGCATAAAACTTATTTTTCGTATTTCATTTAGCTGGTATCCTAGATGTTGATCTTCATATCATGCATACATTTGAATTTTGAAAGAAGAAGCAGAGAATAAAATTATACACCTACCAAAAATTATTTATGCTGACTAGGTGAGTGCCACTGCATTGCCACGGGAGCCAAAAAGGCAACATGGAGACAAGCTAGACTGAGTTCGCAGACAATATGCTCGACAATCCTCGCGACATGGCGTCTTGCCTCATCACCGGTAAGCCTTGTCTAAACAAGGGTTCCAATCAGCTTGTCGACTCTTTGTCTCGGTGATGGAATAAGCACTGGTCTAGTTGGACCATGACAATATAATGTTTCCATTATTTACATCAGATAAAGAATCATAGTATCTAGCGATCTCTGTCAAGATATTTGGTAGGCACATATGCTCTAGAGCTTTGATAAAAATAATAAAAGATACTAGTTTCAAATGCATAAAATACACAATATTACATCTAGTTATGATCAATCCGTGAAGAAGGCTATTTTATCATTATTTGTCTTAGATCTAGCAGAGATTCGATGCAACTAAAGTGTTCTCACTGACCGCTCAAAAAATGAACATAAGTGTTGTTGCCAATTACACATTCAATATAACATAAAGGATATTGAAAAATATCGATGCCAACAAAACTAAAAAATTAATTATATATTTTGTTAAAAATAATAATTCATAATTAATTAAAAAAATTGGTATAAATTTAACATCAAGTAACAATTGAGGAAGATCCACATGCCGACGCGGCGCGCGTCGTCGCCATCACAGATGTGGCTGAGGCACTGATACGTTTCCGACGTATCTATAATTTTTAATTATTTTATGTTATTATATTATCAATCTTGTATGGTTTATATGCAATTTTATATTATTTTAGGAACTAACTTATTAACCCAATGCCCAGTGTCAGTTTCTGTTTTTGCCTATTTTATTGTTTCGCAGAAAAACCATACCAAACGAAATCCAAACACGATGAAATTTTACGGTGATTTTTTCTAAACCAGAAGAGACCCTAGAAGCTTCGGAGGGAGACTAGACGCTGCACGAGAGAGCCACAAGCCAATAAGTTCCTTAAAATCCAGAAACCATCAGAGCGAGACCCGAAACAATTCTTTTGCCGCCGCAAGCCTCTGTTCTTGCGCAATCCCATCTGGAGGCCTCCGTCGGCACTCTGCCGGAGGGGGAATCGATCACAGAGGCCATCTTCATCAACCTTGTTGCCTCCATGATGATGTGTGAGTAGTTTCCCACAGGACCTACGGGTTAATAGCAATAGTTATATGGCTCTCTCTCCCTCTCTCTCTGATCTTCATTACAATGTTCTCTTCGGAGATCGATTCAATGTAATTTTTTGCGGTGCGTTTGTTGAGTCTTTTCTGAACTTTATTATGTGTGATTATTATATCTTTGTATTTCTCTCTCATCTATCCGTTTAGTTTGGCAAACTAGATTGATTTATCTTCAACGGGAGAGGTGATTTGTGGTACGTTCAATTTTGCGGTGTCCTCACCTCGTGACAGAAGGGGTAGTAAGGCACATATTTGTATTGTTACTACTAAGGGTAAAACGATGGGGTTCGATCATATTGACTGGTCTTATTCTGTCTATATCAGTTCATCATACTTAAAGCATTAGTCTGTCTGTTATCAAGTTAATACCTAGAGAGGCAAGTATAGAAGCGATCTCGAAGTGGAGTAATAGTAATAGATGCAGAATCGTTTCGGTATACTTGTCATGAAGGTAATGCCTATGTACTGATCATGCCATGAATAACATCATAACTGGGCGCTTTTGTATCAATTGCCCAACAGTAATTTGTGTACCCACCGTTACTATGTTCTTGAGAGAGATGCCTTAGTGAAAGCTATGGCCCCGGGTCCATGTACATCATATTGCTAAAACCCTAAAAACCATGCTGCAATTTATTTTTCTTTTATTTAGTCTTTCAATTTATCTATCTACTACTATCAGAATTAATACTTGCAATTAACGAGTACAAGGGGATTGACAACCCTCTTGCCGGCGTTGGATGCAAGTATTTGTTTTGTGTATGTGCAGGTATTATCGACATTTGTTTGCGTGAATCTTCTATTGGTTTGATAAACCTTGGTTCTTAACTGAGGGAAATACTTTCTGCTACTATACAACATCACCCTTCCTCTTCGGGGAAATCCGAACGCCTATCACAAGTAGCAGAAGAATTTCTGGCGCCATTGCCGGGGAGACTTCATCAAACAGAGCAAGGTCGCTTCACACACATTTATCTTATTTGCTTTTATTTGCCTTTATTAGTTTCCATTAAAAAATCAAAAATACCAAAAATATCTTGTGTGATATCTTGCTTGAATCGCCATTATGTCTCAAAAGAAGACTAAGCTATGTGACTTCTCGAATACTAATAATAATGATTTTATTAGTACTCCAATTGCTCCTCCCGCCACTAGTGTGGAGTCATATTACATCAATGCTGCATTATTAAATCTTGTTATGAAAGAACAATTTGCTGGAAATCCTAATGAAGATGATGCATCCCATCTTAATACTTTCGTTGAGCTATGTGATATGCAAAAGAAAAAAGATATGCATAATGATATTGTCTGATACGTCTCAATGTATCCAATTTTTCAAACGTTTTTGCTCTTGTTTTGGACTCTAATTTGCATGATTTGAATGAAACTAACCTGGACTGACGCTATTTTCAGCAAAACTACCATGGTGCTATTTTTGTGCAGAAATAAAAGTTCTCGGATTGGGTTGAAAATTTACAGAGAATTTTTCAGGAATCTATAAAAATTATTGGCGAAAAGATCTACTAGACGGGGGCCGCCACAGAGCCAGGGCGCGCCACCTGAGCTTGTGGGCCCCTCGAGCCTCCGTTTGGCCTACCTCCAAGTCCATAAATACCGTCACGTGGAGAAAAAAATCAGAGAGAAAATTTCTTACCTCCCCTCGTCTTAGAGGGTACGATCTTGGTCTTAGCGTCTTTCAGATTCTTCATAGTGATCAACAGATATATAAATCCCTAAGTGAACTCAATAAATAGAGTTATGCTCCCCGGCAACGGCGCCAGAAAAAGGTTTTGATAACCCACAAGTATAGGGGATCGCGACAGTCTTCGAGGGTAGTATTTCACCCAAATTTGTTGATTTGACACAAGGGGAGCCAAAGAATATTTACGAGCCTTAGCAGTTGAGTTGTCAATTCAACCACACCTGGGAGATAATATCTCCGCAGCAAAGTGTTTAGTAGCACAGTAGTTTGATAGTTTTGATAGTAGCAGTAACAGTAGCAATAGTAACAGGAACAGTAACAGAAGCAGTTTATGATGATTGTAATAGCAGTACCAGTAGTAACTTAGCAAAGATCAATATGACAAAAGTGTAGGCATTGGATCAGCGATGGATATTTGAGTTGGATGACATTCATCATGTAACAGTCACAACCTAGACCGATACACAATAGCTCCAATTCATCAATGTAATGTAGGCATGTATTTCGTATATAGTCATACGTGCTTATAGTAAGAACTTACATGACATCTTTTGTCCTACCCTCCCGTGGCAGCGGAGTCCATAAGGAAACTAAGGGATATTAAGGCCTCCTTTTAATATAGAATCAGAACAAAGCATTAACACATGGTGAATACATGAACTTCTCGAATTACAGTCATCCCCGGAGAGTATCCCAACTATTGTCACTTTGGGGTCAATGAATCAGAACAATAACAAGTGCATATAACTAGCAGATAGGATCAAGAATTCAAATATATTCATGAAAACATAGAGGGTTCAGATCTGAAATCATGACACTTGGGCCCTAGTGACAAGCATTAAGCATAGCAAAGTCATAGCAACATCAATCTCAGAATATAGTGGATACTAGAAATCAAGCCCTAACAAATTGACTCGATTACATGACAAATCTCATCCAACTCCATCACCGTCCAGCAAGCCTGCGAAGAAATTACTAAATTCCGGTGGTGAGCATCATGGAATTGTTGATGGAGAAGGGTTAATGATGATGACGGCGACGAATCCCCCTCTCCGGAGCCCCGAACGGACTCCAGATCAGCCCTCCCGATGAAGAACAGGAGGTTGCGGCGGCTCCGTATCGTAAAACATGATGAAACTTTCTCTCTGATTCTTTTCTCCGCGAGACGGTATTTATGGAGTTGGAGTTAGGGCAAACGGATAGATGAGAGAGAAAAACAAGAGCAAAAGTGTTTGGAAAAGTAGATACGTTTTGGACGTATCAGCTGCCCTTCCCTCGCCTGTGACCATAGCATGACCATCGAGCCAGGTGTGTTGGCACCTACTCCAAATCCTACTGCTCTCTTCGCAAAGGAGCTTTGTGACTTGCTTGCCAACGTGGAGGTTGCTAGGCCTGGTTTGCGGAGGTCGATTGCATGCATCCTGAAAGGGATGCCAATAAGGGGCAAACCCAAGAAGGTCGGCAAAGGCAAGAGTGGGGCCATGGGCAAGCTGTGTGTGGCTGCTTGATGGATGATCTCCGGTCTCTCGGCTCGTCCTCTTGGCGTGGGCTGTCGTTGTGGTTTGGGAGGAGCCCGATGTCTTGTGTTCATGTGTTCTCATCAAGGGTCATTTGGCGTGGTAGCAGTGTCGGGGTTGGTTGTAGATGTGTACTCGGAGAGTTTGTCGAGCCGCCTGTGCGGTTGTGGGGTTTCATGCCATGTGAGTAGTTCGTCTGTGGTCTGTTTATAATGGTTTTCGCCCAGTTTTCCATTCTCTTCTTCTTAATTAATCGATGAGGCAAAACTTTTGCCTCCATTTCGAAAAACAATAGCTAGCATTTGTTCGTTATCGGAGCCATTCTGTTTGCACCATATATCAGATAAATGTAATGTAAGATGATGTAAAAACATCCTAGTATTGTGCAATAGCACAATAGCAATGACTGTTTGCCAGCACATTACATTGGCTTCTCAAAAGTCCAATGATTGGAGAAATCGAATCCTTGATCCAGTATGCCAGCAACTTGAATATATTTGTGGCTCCAAGCAAATCAGCAATCAGTCGAGATATTTTTTTTTTCAAAAAGGGGATTACCTCAACCTTTGCATCATAGGATGCACACATTCATATTATTAATCAAGTTACAGCCACGGAGTTCCAGACGATAAAACAAACGAAAAGAAAAACACGACCACAACTGATCGAATCCACGATTACATAGCTCATCCCCATAATCTACGATTTGCTCGCCAATCAAACTTGTTGAATAAACCACGCGCAACCGATTCCAGCCGGCTACACCCAGAGGCCACATGCTGCAGTGATGACCACATACGGACCGAAGTCGTAGCCCTGTAGATAACCAGCAAGAAATTAGGAATATATGATCTGTTTAAAACGCAATCATTTTGGTAATTCCATATTGCCCAGAGAATGGCACAAGCTCGTACAGACGAAGAGAAAAATGTGTCAGTTGGAAATTAAATAAGATGTTCTTTTTTTTTTTAACATAAGTACAGACGCAAATGCTCATACAGAGGAATGGTTGATTGCAAAAGAGCTGTGGAGGAAACATCACAAGCACCATACTTATTAATTCCACTCACAAGCTTTTCCTCGCAGAATTTGACAACTTTATAAGACAACTATCACACACACATTCACTAACAATCTGACGGCACTACCGACACTTGCGTTCAAACAACCCTTGCCCATCATCAACACCACGCAATGCAAGTTCTTTGACACAACATAGGACATATGACGTAGCCTACACTCCATCCCCATGATATGTGGTTTGCTAACAATAGTAATGCAGGACGCGGCTAACCCTCTCCCGCAAGAGGAATCACTCTGTTCACCTCACGAAATCTAGATACAATTTATGTGTGGCACGAATTCCACGTACCATGTGTGCATAAGGATCCGGGTGGCCATCGGTGCCTGCATGACGCAAGCCTCACTACTGCTTTAGCAACCTGCGAAATCTAAACCGAGACATGCACCAAGGGACACAGATGAGGAAGCAAGGCCACAAATTTCATAACATCTTAAGCCGTTAGGTGTATTGGATTTGGAGTAAATCTTTTACTCCCTCCGATCCATATTAGTTGTCGCTGAGTTTTTCTCTGACCGTTTGGTTTCAGAGGGAGCGCTGCGAAGCTCTGCTGGCTGTTACCATCATGGGGTATGCTTTCTCGTTCCATGGTGAAGTCAGCTGGCGGAGAATGTCATGGAAGCTGAGATCTGAGGACTAGCAATGGTGATTCGAGTCTCTGTGGCGATGAGGAATTGGCTTGGTGATTCGTGACTTGGAGCAGCGGCATCGGCACAGGAGAAATTCAGAGTCTAAACTTTCGAGGTGAAAACCCAAGGTCTGGCCTTATTTGGTTGTGCCTGCAATGGCCTTGTTGAAGGCATTGTTTTTGAGAGCGCGGACGTTCTCCAGGGTGAAAACTTATGATCTATGATCAGGGCGACGACGGCGCTTGTGCACTGTTTCCTTCTTGGAGGCGTCGCTTTTGGAGAAGATGGATTTCTGTCGGTGTTTGGTCCGCTGCTACAAGGAATGGATCATTGTAGCGGGACTTTTCTTTTTTGTAATTCTTCTTTCTTTTTTTGGTTGTGTGCATCCGTATTGCCATTAGGGCACTGCGTTGTTGCAGAGGCTGGGTGTAATTGGTATGTTCGCGATATTAATATATTCCCTTTATCGAAAAAATTATTTGTCGCTGAGTACTAACCAATGCAGAGCCTTGTTGCTTTCAATATTGTTGTCAATGGTGGCGGTCTTTGTAGCCGCTGACGCAATTGGCAAAACTAATTAGCATATGTTTGCTAATTAGATTTTCCTTTTATAAAAATGTAGCTTCTTCTCCTAATTTGCCGCATCTTTCACACAAAATAATGTTTATTCTACTAATTTTTTACATCCATTAAACCTAGCTATTTGCATGTGCTGATGTGTAATTCACGTTAACTCTAACATCAACGTGCGGCAAATCGCGCCTTACTCTTCTAGTCCTCGTCTATCGTAGCTAAATTTAAAGGTGGAGAGAAGGGACCATGCCACGGTCACCTGCATCTCACAGGAGCCAACCTTAAGCGTCCCCCGGCTTCTGCCTGCTTTCTCGGGTGTAAAAGCTACTGCATGTCTCCACACATCATTTTCTCTGTTGACACGCATAGCTTGCGCTGAAATCTTGAGCTTTGGCTTCTTAACCTTTGCCATCTTGGGCCGACGGAATTCGAAGCAGACAACGCGGCGCGAAAGCTTGACCACATTGCTACGACCATCCATCGGTAGTAATTTAGCGTCTTCAAACGCAAGCAACGTGACTTTCATGTGATCCATGCTGGCGGTGTTGGCGGTGAAAACTCCTCGAAAGCCACGCGGCCAATCCCCGTGAACGACTTCCACGCTGATCGTGGCCTCCACAGAGTTGACGATGTGGGCGAATGCTAGCTCTAGCGTGCTGAGCTTGCTGGTGGCCCCTTCACGGTACATCATGTATGATGTAGATGTGCCTTGTTTCTGTAACAGAGCGCTAGAGAGCTTAAATCTTTGTCCTTGGATTGGACGACACCTTTCACCTTCAGATCAACCTCGACGTACGTAGGATCGACGGATAGCAAAACAGCTCGAGTGGTGCTTGTTAGTGCAAGATACGGATCCTACATGCATGCACATGACATATATATAAGGTTCGCCGGCGATTAAGCAGGCCAAAATAGTATCGTCGCGGAACGAAGTAGCCGGCCAGGGAACGTGTGTAAAAACCTGCTGGGTGATTCTTTGGCAGTTGTCCCTTTCGCGATGGAAGATGATATTACGGTTGTGATCCACCATGTCGCGGGCAGCGACCATGCCATACACGTCGAGTGGCCACTGTAGGCCCCATATTATTTCCTCGACTTGAGTGGGAAATAGGAGTAAGTAAATTAGAAAATAGGAACAAATGGATTTGCAGCGTTGGCATTGCTTGATTTTCGGGAGCAGTTATAACTTTTTTTAACAACAGTAGAGACGCAGACGCTCGTACATACGCACGGGAACATTTCCTCCCCTGAATGCACATCGCCGAATGGCCTGAAATAAATACAGGAAAATGCGAGCACCGGTGTCAAGCCTAGGACTTAAACTCTGGTGGGCTGGGGATGCCACTGTCCTCCCTAACCATCTAACCACAGGTTGATTTTCGTGAGCAATTATATTGATGAAGCAAATTATTACTAGACGGAAACAATGGTGGACCATGTTCTAAATGCTAGTACACCGTGATTTTTGGATCCAGTTAATCCCATGAAGCAAATTAGAGGGGGCCACGTACGTTCTAATCCAACCACAATAAGCAGTCTCATCTACGGTGGTGCAATGGTTTGATGCAACGCTAGGAATCAGCCTCCGACGACCATGAGGCCTGCATGATGCTATTCAAAGTCTTGACCATATTTATTAAGGTTGATTGAGTAGGTGACTGACAATGTCATAAATCACATGATTTACAAACAATATGCCACCCCTGGAAAGGAAAACCTCTAACCCACGCACCCGTCCTGCAGTTATCCCACATGTGTGTTACAACGGAAGAAAAAATATCACGCATCCCTAGCCCAATAATAGACAAAATTAGATGAAACATCCAGTTAATTCTCTTATAGACCTGAAGGATGTTTAGAAAAAGAACCAAAAGAGTGAGAAGAAAAACACAATAGATTACATACCATGTGGCCATTTAATTATTTAATCAATCACTCTTTTCCGTAACTGAGAGCAGGTAAACAGATTTAAAGATTGTAAATAGTAGAAGCCAATGACAGTACCTAAATTAGTTGGTTGCAAAACAAATATGCCTTTTGGAGCTTGGGCTCCGTGGAGCTCTTTTTCTGAAAAAAAAACAAAATAAATGTTTCAAAAATCTATCTATTATATACTAAAAGGAAAATACGGGTCAAAAATAGGGAAATATGCTAGAAAATCCCACAATAATCAGAAACATCAGACCGTCCGTCAGACAGATTAAATATTAATAGCTATAAGATTTAAGTTACAGAAAATTACCCACCAATGCCATTACACAAAAACATGTCCCCACAAGAAAAAACAATACATCTATCCGATGGACCCTCTTTTAACCAACTCATCGGCCAACTTAAAATAACTAATCACTGCCGCATATTCCTGTAAATGGAGAGTGTCCTGTATGTAGACAAGGGCCTGAAGATATATGGCATCTTCTGTTTCAGTGTGATTTGGCCAAGATCTTATGGACGAATCTCGGGCTTCTTGAGCGTGTAAACATTGCTTTACAGGTTGATAGAGCGGGATCGGCAATTTTGGAGTTTCTATTGACAGAACAAGACTCCCCGTTAGATCTTATGCCAAGCATAAATTGCAAAGAGGTCTTTGCTGCGGGGTCTTGATACCTTTGGTGGCTGCGGCGTCAGCATACTCACCATGATTCCTGTCCTCGCTCCTTCCGATGGCATAGTTCAGTGTTAGCTATTGTTGCTAATTATCAGGGATCAATTAGGAAAGTAGCAAGTGGAGGTCACAAGTGCGCAAGACCAGAACTGAATTTCATCAAGCTGAATGTTGATTCCTCATTTCATGCTGAAGAAGGTTCAGGCGCAACAGGAGCTGTGCTGAGGGATGAGAAGGGGCGATTTTTAGCAGCACAATGCAAATTTATTCAGAACGCAGGTGATGTGATGACAGTAGAAGCAATGGCCATGCGTGACGGTATAGCTTTGGCAAACGTGATGGGTTTTAGTAGGATTGAAGCGGAGTCTGATTCTCTCACTGTGGTGAATTATTGCCAAGGACAGAACCAATGGTGGGATGTCGCAGCGGCAATCTTTGCGGAATGTATAGATTTGGCAACGTTAGTAGGAAAGGTCATCTTCAAGCATAGTTTTCGTGAGGCAAATTCTGTAGCACATGAGCTAGCTAAGTTCAGTTTTTGTAATAAACGCGATGATAGTTGGACTGATGAGCCTCCTGGGTTCTTGGTTAGTCAACTAGTAAACGATGTAATTATTCTTTAAATTAATAAAGCTAGCCATGATGGCCTTTCCCCAAAAAAACTAATCACTGCCGCTGGATCTTCACTATTGTCTAGAAGTATCATCTATCAATTGATATGAGGAAGAATGATACACAGTTGATCCAGAATATATACACGTACACGTGTTCAAAATATATGCACGTACGCAAAACTAACTTCAACAGGTGCATCACGTCACGTACACACGTACATCTAGCCGACTCCCATCGCAAAAACATGGCGATTTCTTCAGGTCTGGCCATCCTTCCTGCCCGACTCCCATCTCCAACAATCTCTCCTCCCGCGATATCTACTCTGTCGGGCAGAAGACGTTGGGCCAGCAGTTTTCCATTGCACCAGCGGCCCTGTTTAGTCCACCGCCGGCCACACGAGATGGTGCGATACGGTGCCCAGGGATGAAGGGTGACGATGGGGGGCGGGGTACAAGGCGTACAGATCTCAAGGGGAGATGAATGCCTCACTTCGCCGCGGGCTCTGGGTTCAAGCGCAAGTTGACATCTTCTCTATCTGACCCACGTATCGTCATGGTGATCGATTTTTCGAAGGTAAGCGCCCGTTCTATTTTTCGATCATTCATGTATGATAAATCAATCCATATATCTTTACCTAATAATAAAGCATCTATTGTTTCTGACCGCATACCAGTCGTGGCACTTTTGCAGAAAAGCCCCTGCGTTTTTAGGAAATCAACCCGCACTCCTCCTTTTAGTGGATAACGACCACGACTGTGTCCCCGACTCGCCCCCACGCCCGTTCTGCTCGTCACCGTCCGCGGCGGTCTGGTGGCGGCGCTCCGAGGGGCGGGGGCAGGGACGGGGAGGGAGAGGGGCGGCGGCGGGGACGGGGGCGAAGACGGGGAGGAAGAGGGGCGGCGCGGGTGGAGGCGGAGGAGGAGACCGCGGCGCTGCGGGGCGAGGTGGAGGAGCGCCTCGCCGTGGCCAATGCCGCCAGCACGCCATGGCCATGATGCGGCACCTGCAGAAGAAGGCCGAGGTACTGATCGAGCTCCGCCAGTTCCGCCGCTTCGCCGCCGAGATCGACCACCTCCGCGCCCTCATCGCCTGCCGCACGCGCCACCTCGCGCGTGTCCGCTACAGGCTCCACGCCTACCGGCAGACGTGCCTCCGCCTCGGCATCCCGCTCCTCGACGGCGATGAGACCGAGGGGCAGGGCCATGGGGACGACGACGCTTTCCTCGAGGGTGAGGGCGAGGACGGCGATTACTACCCCGAGCTCCGCTGCTACAACGGGGATTACTACTGCCCATGCCCAGGTAAAGGCCCCTGCCTCGCTACTCCACGAGATGCAACACCCACACGCTACGGTAGTTCCCTCTTCCGTAGGGAAGCAATTGTTGACCTCATTTAGCAAAAAGTGGTTCTGCAAGAGAGGGAGCAGCACATGTGTGTTCTGGAGCAGGTGCTACTAGGTAGTGCAAGCACCAACACCATGAGAGGGGAAGAATAATAGTTCTTGCACGTCACATGTTTGATGAAATGCAGGCACCACAAATTGAACTCATCTCCAAGCAATGTTTTATGAGATGTTATATTATAGTGTCCAGTCCATGATGCAAGCTTCTTTCATTTGTGAATTGTTGCAACAATGGTTATTGGCCAAAAGCATGGTTGTGCGTGGTTCCTGCTGCTGTACATGTGGTATGGGTTTTCTTCCGCCTGCCTGATGTGATGATGATTTGTTGTGCCTATTGTTTGCAGAGATTAGCCAATATTTGGGAGATGAGGTGGCTCACCCGATTGGAAACAAAACAAGATCAAGAAGGAGCTTAAGTACGGCCACATCAGGGCGACCTGGGAGCACTGAATTTTACGTGTGATAGGAGATGATCACCATAATCTGGGTGCTAAAGACCTAGGGAATTATAAGAAGTTTTTTTTATAGAAAGGTAACTAAAACTTTTTTTTTACTTTCTGGGTCTAATTTAGTTTTCCTATGTTTGTAGTCTCTTTCCTGTATAGACAGACCAAGTCGAGTAAGCCATCAGTATTGTCTTTATGGTTAAATTAATCAAATGACCATAAGCTCTATTTTTTTGTTCTACAATTCTTATGTGCACATATAGTTGTGAAAACCTTCCGGCATTGTCCCAGGAAGCTTACACATCTGCTCATGTCATATTGTTTTCTGTTTTTGTTGTTGTTGCTGCAGGATGCTCATGCCGTAGCTTACAGTACCAGGCAACATCTTCTGTTGATTTTTGTTGTTTGCCTTGATGAACCATAACAATCATTAAAGCTAATAAAGGTTAGCATACTCTTTTTGTCTGCCTTGATGATATTAATGATTTCTATTTTTCCATTAGGCTAGAGAGGTAGCAATATGGGGAACAGTTTAACAGTATATGTGTCAGATTATTCCTTTTCACGGGTTTGTTTAATCCTGAGAGTATTATTATGAATGGACCTATATCGCTGAGTCATGATGTAATTCAAAAAAGAAAAAGAAAAACACTTTCTCAAAAAGGAGAGGGAAAATGAGCCTCTTTGGTGCTTCGTATGTATAACATTGTAAAATTATTCAGAGAAATTGTTAGAACAATTACAAATCTAAAGACTCTTTTAATTTATTAGGATTTAGAAAACACTTGAATGAAAAAAATGGGACAATAAAGTTCTTAGGGTCTTTCGGTCGAGGTGGAGGTACTCAATTTCACCGAGCCTCTCTCTAAGACAATGCGCAGATTATTACGCCTTTGTGGTAGGCCAGAACTTACCTGAAAGGAATTCCTATACCTTACGAATATAGACTGCATTTCAGAATATATACGGACTATGTTCCAAAAATATAGTTCACTGGGGCTTCGAATCCCTTTTTGGGGGTAGGTGGGGGCGAGGGCTATTTTCCCAAAATTACGATGCTATTTTGCCAAGTTCTGGATAGAGTTGTCTCACGTGATGAACATATACGGACTTGGGATGGGTAGAGACTTGCAATGACGTTTGAACGGATGGACGACATAGTGATTGAATGTTTTCATCCAGATAAACGGTATGAAGATTAATTGCAAAGCAAGAACCCATATCGTGAGACCATGGCCATGGCATGGTGGGGCTGATGCAGCGAACACAGAGGCGGAAGCTTGCCTAGAAGTCGCGCAATGCAGGCGGGCAGTCCGGGGGGACGTCGCCGGGTGGTGCAGACGAAGGTGCTAGATCGGGATGGCGAGGTGATGAGGAGTGTCAAGACTTTGGGCAGAGAAATAGGGAACACAGAGACAGAGGTGCTCGGGCTAAAGCTACATAACAAAATCTTGTTCGTGTGTGCCGACAGACGAATCAATCTGGTTTGAAGTTTCAACCCAGCAACCTTTGTGTACGTACATGTGTGTATCAGGGACGCACAGATACATTGGCCTGCGTACCACACATCCCTTCACTAATTCCATCAGTGTCATTCTTAAAAAGGTAAGTAGGATTCCATAATCCCTGATTTTCTTAATCGATCTTTCATCCTTGATCCCTAATATCGTTATATTTTATTGATTCTATAAACGATCTCGAATAGGAACAAACCAGGATTTAGATGGAACAATTTTGAGGCTACGACAATTCTTTCTAGATCTATACTTTGGTGATTATTCACAACAAAATTATTTAACAGATTTCTATTTGGAGACTTTTCGATCTACATGTCAACTACAGTTTTACCTTTCTTTTCTTTGTTTTGGTTATGCGACAACTGGCATAATTTGCTAGGAGTGCAATTGCATGTTGAAATTTACTCCACTCTAATCTGTTTCTTGGTACTTCTACAGGTAAAAATATTTCTTGGTGCTTCTACAGGTTGTAATAACTTGCCTTGTCAATTTGATAAAATTACATGCGTGATGGAGGTTTTAACCTATTACATTTACATTGTTAGAATTCTTCAAGACCCTCTGTCGATCTTCACTATATTTGCAACAATCTGATTTCTGTGTCATTGCTAAACATATGTATATATTTCGTTCATCTCTGTCGATCTTCAAGACCTATTAAAGTTTTAAACATCTTTGTTGCAGCTAACTGTTCAAAGGCAATCTCTAGCCAAGTTCCCTTTGTTGTTGTATGGGCACTGAGGATGCTTGATTCCCATGTCGGAGGCGAAGGTTCTAGAGCATGGTGATGTGTGTGTGATGTTTTTTTTCTCCCGTTGCAACGCACGGGCATGTTTGCTAGTTCCAAAGAAAGGAAAGGAAAAGGATGAAGTGGTTGCAAAGTACATCCACGTGAACCCAATCTGAAGCCAAGGCATCACCATGCATGCGACATATGTAGGAGAGAGGTGGGCAGTCCAACTTTTGACAATTTCAATCAGGTATTAGGCCATCAACAGCCGTAAGAATCTCCATCGGATGTATTCAGCTCTAGACCAAGAATGTATATTTTGATCAGGTAAGTTACATCAGATTATTAGGCCCCCAACCGCCGTCAGGATCGCCAAAACAGCGAGGTGACGTCTCAGGGACTCAGGCAAGAAGACACAGATGCTGGCCGAGCAAAGGAAGCTCAGTAGCATCTTCATACGGTTATTGAACTGCTGCCTTATTATTTCTGGTATAAGCACTAATCTATGTGTAGGCTCCGTACTCCTTTTGTTACTTCGTCCTGCACCTACAAGCTGAATGTGCTCTATTCTTTCATCCTATATCTGAGAATTAGTACTTTCAAGTAAATTTCGGTGCATATAATAGAATTCAGAACGGTGCCAATGTTAGAGACTTATTTGTCACTAGCTAGCGGTTCTTTACCTTTTGTTTGTTGTACGATCAGATGTAGTGGACATCTGTACATGGAATTTTCAAGATTCACAAAAAGGGATGTACTGTGGGTAATGCTAAATAACAGATATGTTGATGGGGGGGGTATGATGTGGTGAAGAACATTGTCTACCACATATGAGACAAGCATAAATAAGTCCATGGAAATTTAGCTCATTACAAAATATCTTTTTGCAAAAAGAAATGACTTATCTATGTTAACATGATTGATATACACTACATGTTATGATGTATATGGTCTAACACTTAACTAGAAGTACGGTACAAAAGCATCAACACTTGACGGAAATAGTTAAAAAGCAGGTAAAATATTTAGACACATCCAAGTTTATAGTGTTCTACAATTTTGTTGCTTGAAATTCACATATTACTATTTATTTTCATATTTAGACACATTCAAGCTTATAGTTTTCTACAGTTTTGTTGCTTAAAAGTTACATATTAATAATATAAATAATTGGTACTCTATATTATCTCATATTTGATGTTTATTATATAGTAAAGACCCTTAGTGGGAGCATCTACACATTGTGACATTTTATATGTAGAATGCAATCACCTATTGCCGGTCCCATGCCTGAAAAAATGGAGGCACCAACAAATTAACCTTTGTGACTATCAAGCAATGCATTAATTACATTACATTGGTTTTATCATACCTAGATGAAAATCGTTATAGTTCAATAACTGCTTACCGTAACGAGTACATTAGGTAATCATTGACATCAATATAATATGTGATATTCACAAAAAATACATAATATGCAATAATATGTGCGTATAAATTTCCTCAAACCAAAATCTAGGAGCTAAGATAATAACGAATAACAAAGAGTGTGATTGCATCGAAAGCAAACAACACACAGAGAGAGGGGGGTTGAAGACGACGTCTCGGCTGGGCTGCCTCGCTTGGGACATCCCATTACCTAAGCGAACTTTACTCAAACGTACTCTTCTGGAGAATGGCGCAAGTACATTATGCACAAAAGGTAGGTACAAATAACATATGTATATCTAAATATCAAAGAAAACCTAACATATCTAACGCAGGCAAAAAGCTCATATATATTTAATTGTTACCATATTTTGATCTTGCTTTGTACAAATAAAGTAGGAGGAGGTAATATGTTCATATCATGATACGCTAATATATAACCTTTGCAAATAAACTTCATTAAGTTCTAGCCCGCGCATTTGCGCGGGCCACTTTGCTAGTTTTATGTAATAATGAATCCTTTATAATACTTACATACCTAGGTCCCCGAGGAACTTTCAAGTTGCACTCTCCTGAACGAAGGCAGCATCTACATTGGGAAAACTACTCCACCTATTGTGATTAAGCTGTTCCAAGAACAATTCAAAAAGGACTTTGAGTCGTTCCTTACAATGCGTTTTGAAGAGCTTGTCAGTGGAGGCCGAATGCTGCTAACATTTCTTGGTCGAAAGAGTGAAGAGATGATGACGCATGGGTATGTTGTATGAATTGGTTGCCAAATCTCTCCAGTCTATGGTACTAAAGGTATGAGTACATTTTTCTCGACAACAAAAAAAGGCGCAGGTACATGTTAATTACCTCAACGCTAGCTTTCTTTGTTTTCTAGTAACTATTACACCATTACTCTTCATACTGGCCAACTTATAATTCCTTATGTAACTTGATATGTTCCTAATTTAATTCATTCTCTTGCACGACAACATTCTATAAATGAGATTTCAACCATGTTAAATACCGACATATATAATCTCATGAGTGGCATACAAAGTGTCAAGTGCACTTTCTAGTGAAAAAAAGTGGCAAGTACACTTAAAAGTGGAGAACAAGAACTCACATTCTAAAACATAGAACCATTAGCATTCAATCAAGCCCGGTGGTGGTCTACTCTTGAATGTGAATATAAGAACAACAGTTCTCCGAAATAAGAGTTATCATCTTGTACAACCTATCTGAAGTATTATTGTGTTGCCTGATAGAACCGTGTGGAGAAGGAGAAGCTGGACTCATTCAAAGTGCCATACTACACCCCATCCGTGAAAGAGGTCCAGGAGTTGAACAACAAGAGTAAGCTCTTCGACATCGAGCACATCAAACTCTTTGAATCCAACTGGGATCCTCAGGACGACTCGGACGGTGATGTGGTACTAGACTGTGCCAGCAGCGGGGCCAATGTGGCCAATTGCATAAGGGCGGTGCTGGAGCTGCTGATCGTAGACCACTTCGGGGAGGAAATTATTGAGGAGTTGTTTGTGGTGTTTTCCTCCATCGTTGCAAAGCATCTGGAGAAAGCGAAGGCTAAGTACCCCATCATCACGGTGTCCTTGAAGAAGGCCATGCACTGAACTGAACTGGTCATGGTTTAATTGGTAGTATATGCAGAGTATTTTAAATGAGATGCCTACTAGGGTTAGATATCACTTTTGTGCTTTCCTCTGTTTTTCTAAGACAAAAGTCCCTCTTGTGTGTTCTATACAATGAAAAAAAGCGCGCTATGGCGTCGCTAATAGCACGCTATAACATTCTGAACAATGTCTCTCTAAATAAATCAGTGTACAATATCTTGCTAATAGCACGCAATAGCGCGATATAGCATGCTAATAGCGTATTTTAAGGGTCTTGCTATTTTGTTATAGCACGCTATTATTTTCATTGGTTCTATAACGAAAATGGCACAAACTCTTCAATGCATAAATAAATTTATGTATATACTGATGGTTGGTACGAATAAGCCCTTGGTTTCACATGTATTTCATCTTTTTCAGGGAGCAATGACGAACGTGCCAAAATAAAAATGTGCATACCATGTTTTTCTAATGATGTAAGGGCATACCTGCTCATGGTATGTGCACCAGACGATGTAGACACCATAATTTATTTAAATCGGTGCCAAAAACATTCAAGGCAAACAAATTCGGTTACAAAATGAAAAACCAAGAAATATTTGTCAATTGTCATGTTGGGCGAGCTTCAGTAGAAATTCCTTCACCATATCTAGAAACTAGATAACTTTTCCAGGAGCCGCAACACTGGTACTATTTGATTTTGTTTCTTACGCTGGAGCCACTAGTGCGATTGACCCTGGACGAGGTGATGGTGTCCTGGATTATGGGGTGCTCGCCCCATCGTTTCCTGGCCAGGAGGACCGGGCCGAGGACCTCCATGATGATTTACTGGTGGGCCATGCTCGTCGGGCCCATAGTGCTAAGAAGGGATGCTTCGGAAGACTTGGCGCACACTCCAAGGTTTAGAAGTTGTCTACACCATGATTACCTTAGACATAACCGACCTATGTGTAAACCCTAGACCCCCCTGGTATCTATATAAGCCGAGGGGGAGGGCTCGTAGACGACACATAACGATCTCACGGTAGATCAACCTGTAATCTATACTCCCTCGAAATCAATACAATCAAAGCAGGACGTAGGGTATTATCTCTTCGAGAGAGCCCGAACCTGGGTAAACTCCCTGTCTCCTGTTACCATCGCACCAAGGTTACCTATTCGGGACCCCCTACCCCGAGATCTGCTGGACTTGACTCCATCACGAGGGTATCAGCCCCCTAGTGGTTCACAAACAAATGCGGAGTAGCCGGCAGCTTGCTCGGTTCGGGTTTAGCTAGTCGTAGCCCCTCTCGTATATGGTTGAGACCGATTTTAGAGTTTCGTCCTAACTCTCGAGTTCGATGTCAACTCACCGGGTGTCTTCCTGGACATGGATATTGCTACGGAGTTTTCATGTCGTTTCAGAGCTTCCTATTCATGCCTATAATGGGCCAAGAACTGGATTTTACGAGCGTGCATCTGGAGCCTATAATGGGCATACTTTTGCACCCCTGCAGGGATAAGTTCATTTGAATAGTTGTTTCCGTGGTTATGGACGACTTGGTGATGGATCTCAGTTCATAGTACAACTTCAACTATAATTGTTAAAACTTGTCCACCCTTAACTTGATTCTAATTGCTTGCCCCACTTCAACTATTAATAATAAAACATGTCAAATGCTTGAGTGCCTTGATTGCCTCTTCTTCGTGGGGTTATGCAAACGGGAGGACAAGATAGTGTTATGTTTGTGTAGGTAGGCGGATACAATGATTAGTTTACGAGTTAGCATTTTCTGTCACGCTTCTCATCTTATTTTAGTAGACGCAAGTTGTAGTGTGTTGATTTGATGCTTACAGCTTCACCATTTATCCCTTCCGTACCCAATGTATGGTTAGTGGGAGTACCCTTGGTAATGAAACTTGCGTAGTACACCATGTACTCACCTTACTGTAACAAACACTTATAGGTATGGTGATCCGCGACGTAAGTTGGTTGTCCCATAGAGCGGTCTGGGCAAAGATGTGGACGTAATTTGCTTTTGTTTTAACCTTCTTAAGGCAACTGGTTTTTAGGAAGGATTCGGTTTTCCTTTTTCTTTTTTCCATTTCCATTTTTTCTTTTCTTTGTTAATTTTCTTTTCCTTTTCTTTTCCATTACCTTTTACTTTTTTTGTGAACATATTTCAAATTCTCGAACACTTTTTTGTTCATTAAATTAAAAAATTGTTCATCAAATCCAAAAAATGTCCATCAACTTCAAAAAAAGTTCAAAAATTCAAAAAATCTTCAGAGAATTCAGCATTTGTTCATTGAATTCAAAATTTATTCACCAAATACGAAAAATGTTCATAAAAAAATGTTCATCATATTTAAAAATATTCATGAAATTAAAAAAATGTTCATCAATTTCAAAATGTGGCTGAATCTAAAGTTTGTTAATCGAATTCAAAGTTCGTTCATTGAACTCAAAAAATGTTCATTTTTTTATAATCATGAACATCTTCTAAATTTCGGAACATTTTTTGAAATCCTCATCATTTTATTTTTGAATTTGGGATTCGTGAACATGTTTTTGAAGTTAAAAAAGCCAAAAAAAAAAGGTAACACAAAAATGGGCGTGGTCCGCCCGCATATGGGCCGGCCAAAGCACGCTGGGGAAGGTGGGGGTGCATGTTTTGGTGTTATCCAACAGGGGAGCCCCTATTCCACGACCTACGCGCTGGGGACCGAGGTAATGCACGCCCCTCGCTCGCCCAGGCGCGAATTTGGGCCGGCCCATGTGGAGGCGAGGTGCCTTTTTTTTTGAGATTTCGAAAAAAGTTCCGACTTTCAAAAAATGTTCATGAATTCAAAAACAATTCTTGAATTCAAAAAAAATTCATGAGTTCAAAAGAATGAACATTTTTTGAATTTTAATGAACATTTTTTTATTTTGATGAACAATTTTTTATGAGCATTTTTTAATAATGATGAGCATTGTTTTGTATTTGATGAACAATTTTTGAATTCGATGAACATTTTTTGAACTTGATGAACCAAATTTTATTCAAGAACCTTCCCCAAACCCTAAACCTTTCCAAAACCGGTGCGAAAACATACGTGAAATCCCGAAATATGGGCCGGCCCACTGTGTGAACCATCAGGGAGGGGGTACGCGCTAGGTTGCTCCACAACGACCTATGCGCCAAATAGGAGCCGCCGTCCAGCAGGTACGACGCTGAATAAGAACACCCGACCCACACCCCATGTTTTGGTGTTGTCCAGCTGGGCAGCGAGCAAACTCGTTACCCCTGTATTGGGCCGGCCCAAGTAAACATTTTTAGGAGAACCCCAGTCCTGTTTTGGAATGTTATAAAATCTTCCCAAACCTGTTTTTCTTTTTTTTTCCTGTGTTTTTTTCCTTTTTTTCCTGGTATTTTCATTATTATTTTTTTACTTTTCCCTTTTTCCTTTTCTTTTTGTATTCGCAAACATTTTTTCAAATTCGAGAACAGTTTTTTGTTCATCAAATTCAAAACTTGTTCATGGAATCCAAAAAGTATTCATCAATTTTAAGAAATGTTTGTTAAATTCAAAAAAAGTTCATCTAACTCAAAATTTATTGACCAATTATACAAAATGTTCATCATAATTCAAAAAAATTCTTCACATTAAAAATGTTCTTCACTTTCAAAAAATATTTGAATTTAAAATTTGTTAATCAAATTTTCGAAAATGTTCATCAAATTCAAATTTTGCTCATCAAATTCAAAAAAGGTTCATTTTTTGAAGTCCTCAAAAAATTGAATTTGAGATTCATGAACATTTTGTTGAAGTTAAAAAAGAAAAAAACAACCACATTGACATGGGTGGCGTGTTTCTCCTGCAAAAAACCACTGACATTCATAGATCTGACTCATATTAAGAGGGGTCCATAACGCACGCGCCGCCATGGAGACACGCATCGCGCGCGACCCGCGCCTCCGGTCCGTCTGTCGGGGCCGGATTTCCGGGACACGATATCCCAGAAATTAACCCCTCGTGTCGTCACCAGCCCCAGGATTATTGTTACTGGTGGACATATCCTTGTTACAGATTACCAAGCAATTACAAGAATTGGATATAAGACCATAAAGGTCTAATGATACAACAATGATTTCTGGTGACGGGTGACGGAAGCGACTCGTGGTTCTCCAACGCCGATGGGGCTTCATTCCCACAGGAACAGCTGACCCGGATAATACCTATCCCGCGTGGCTACTATCCTAGGCTCTGCATGGAAGTCGTTGTAGTATTCCTCGTTGAAATCCTGACCTAGCCAATTAAACAGCCAGGGACAAACCAGTGAGTACGTTTGAATGTACTCGTAAACATTATGAACAAAAGATATACCGAATGCAATAGAGTGCATATGATCATGATGAATTAATTTATATGCATATGCTGACCGAAATTAAAGCATGGCATGATAAATACTAATACGGTGCGGATGGATAAATATATCATTTTAGTAATGAACCAATAAAATAAAAATGGAACATCGGGCGCTGGACCGCCCGAAGAATTCCAAGAAAAATGCCAAACGGGTGTCTGAAAGCGACGCCTCGAGAGGTATTGAAAATAAATGCCAACCGGGTGTCTGAAAGCGACGCCTCGAGAGGTCTTGAAAAGAAATGCCAAACGGGTGTCTAAGAGCGACGCCTCGAGAGGTCTTGAAAAAAATGAGTATCGAGGTGGACTAGCCATCCCAAGTGATACCCAGAAAAATAGAAATGAGTATCCAGGTGGACTAGCCATCCCACGTGATACCCAGAAAAATAGAAATGAGTATCCAGGTGGACTAGCCATCCCAAGTGATACCCAGAAAAATAGAAATTAGTATCCAGGTGGACTAGCCATCCCAAGTGATACCCAGAAATTTCACACAGAAGAAAAGATTAGTCCACAATAATACTTATGTTAACAATAATATTCATGATAGCAATAATATTCATGATAGCATCAGTAATGGCAATAATTATCCTGCAAATGAATCATGCTCAATTTAATTATTTCCTCCGGAGATCGACACTAAGACCGACACTTGACCCACCCAGAATGTAGTCCTTAACTACGGACACGGCTATTCAAATAGATATAACTCTGCAGAGGGTGTACTCTTTACCCACAAGTAAAGGATTTCTTTAGCCAGCACCGAGACGCTGACTAATTCCCATTACGGCATTTGGGTTGAAAACACACCTAACCCGCACACACCAGATTAACTTACCAAAGCCAGGAATCACCCAAGGCAATGATAAGTAAAACTCTAAGTGGGAAGGCTTCTCACTTCCAATAGCATGGGATCACAATATTTATACCACGCGCAAACAGGGGTGCTACTCCTCTCCGGCTACAACCGGAGACACCCATGCCCCTGGACCAAGTGACATGCCTACCATGGGCCAATGGTATCTTTCACTATGGCCTCTCTGTATGGTGTGTGCATGGAAAGGGGTTAACAACTTACTGAACCATACCCTCCCTGTGGCAGGGACAAGTGGCAGCACGAAACCAGTATGGGGGTTACCGGAACAAGACTCGATCTACGGTGGACTCAGGAGGTTTAAGTGCACAATATATTTCCTTGGTAGTACCCAACAGGGTCACCATCCGGTATGTCCCAACATACCCTCACTGATCATTCTCGTCACAACGAGATTTCAGACTCACGGTCACTTTTCTCGTGACTGATTCTTTCCTGCAGATTAGCCCGGACCAACATAGGCATATGTGACATGTGAAAATAATCATATTCACTCATACTTCAGGTTTAAGTGAAGATGAAATATTATCAGGAGATCATGCATGTATAGCTAACAATATGCAAAAGTTTATTTGAATTCAACATATTCATGGTTCAATTATTCTAGCAACAATCAACTATGCATTCACCATATCAAATGTTCAAGATGCTTGCCTAGGCGGGACTTAGCCGTCCGGCGCTACTGGGCCAAGCCCAGTCGTAGCCGCGCGGAAGACTCGCCGACGTCGAAGGCGTATTCCTAGGAATACGTTTTTCCTGTGTGGAAACGGTCTCGAGGGAGCCCGTCTCCACTTAAGCCGAGGTAGCGGGGCGCTGGGTCCCTGACAGTGGGCCCCACCTGGCCCCACTGGTCAGGTTTGACCGCGGTCCACCCCGCCTCTTTCCTCTGGCCGAACGGAGCGGGGGCTCCGGCGATGCTCGCAGGCGAACGGTGGGGCCTCACGGCGAGGGGAGCCCACCGTTGAGTCCAGGAGGCCGAGGCGGTCCCGTGGGTACCCTCCTTGGTCACCGGAGTGGACGGAGTCACCGAAGGCGAGCTCACCCGAAGAGCTCTGCCGGAAGTAAATTGGGCGATTTGCCCACGGTGGCTCCCGAGCAAACATCGAGAGGGGGAATGGTTCGTGGGGTTGAGAGGGATCTGTTGGTGAAGAGAATGGGGAGGGGGAGGCTCGGGTGGCGTCGTAAACATCTGGACGGTGGCGGCGACCGTGGTTGCCGGAGAGGAAGAAGACGGCCTCTCTCGGCCGTTTGGCGGCCTGGGTGGCTTGCATAGGAGATAAGGTGATGCGGTCCGAGAGGAGGGAGCTCGGGATGGACTTATATAGGCGGGAGCGATGCGGTGCCGTGGCTTCCAGAGGGGGACACGTCGGTGGCGCCACTAACTAGGTGTGTAAGTCACACTAACACCCTTTGGACATTTCCTTTCTCTTAAGTTGTTGTTTTATTCACCATCATCATATGACAGGCGTTCTACTAGATCCCTCTGTTATTAGTCAAATGCATAGTAAACACTTTTACTAATAGTTTGCAAAACAAACATTGCTTTGGATATTACATATCTTTTAGCCTTTGTTTGTGTCTGAAAAATGATTTTCAGTTCCATGAATATCACATAGCTATCCCAAACTTTTGAAGTTTGGGTCTCATGGAAGCAAACATATTGCACTTGACCGTAACGGAATTCTAGCTTTTGGATCGAAGGACGAGAGTCACATTATCCATAGCATTAGCAGGAGCATACCAAAAGCATGCGATAGGACAAAATCCTTCTCGGCACTTTTGAGGACAATCCTCACATTATGTTACCAACCGTAAAGTTTTAACCAGATATTTAATAGCTTATTCAATTTTAACAGGGAAGGTGGAAACGCGAGCCATTATTCTACAACTATTATGCAAATTACACTTTAGACAAAGTTCATAATTAATTGCACTGAGAATTAAAACAAGTTAATTCTAAAGTGCGCTCCCACTCAAATCAATATCTCTCAAAATTGATTATGAGTGATTCAAGATCCGCATTTCCATTCAACGCCAAGGATGCATCCATCTCAAGTGACGAGAATTTCATTCGGTAGGCCAACTTGCCAATCACATCTCTATGTGACTCTTGTTCAGCTTTCGATGCGCGTGTTCCGAGCTCATGACTTTCATGCCAGAACGGCAAGACAACCAAGTAATCTCGCTGCGAGGTCTCAACTCACCTGCCTCACACTTCTCTAATCGTTCGTACCCATGCATCCATGTGATACCCCGAAGATATAGGTGCCGTGACGGTGCTACACATGGGAGAACACTAACTACTTGATATTTTAAGTGAGAGATCACCCTAATAAAAAGCGACTACCGCGCAATCAAAAAGGGTGCATCATAAGGGATAAACATCTCAGGCAATTCATAATAGCATGATATGATATTGCCCTTTCTGACGGAGAAGTCTTTAATTTCTTCGTCTTCGGCATTTGCGTCGGTGTTCACCTTCGCGAAGATTACCACCACCTTGTCGATGCACCAGATAATATTGCTATCTCTATAGCTAATAAAATAAGTGCATTACTTAAGGTTGACACGCAGGTCATTAAAGTGACAATCATATGGCTCTAGCCATCATGCCGAATCATTACACGCAGGTCATGTTAATTTACATTGTATAGTCATCTCATACATAATCAAATTAATATGAGCACTGCTATACCACATCACGTGCACATGCAAACCATCCTGCAAAACCAAGTTAGACGCCTCTAATCGGTTCATACAAAATTTCATTTTATGTGGCTTCTAAGGTTTCGAAGCAAACTGAAGCTACCAACGTCCATTATCAAGTATGATTATTCAAGTCGCTAGATTAAGTTTGCGGGGTGTATGAACCCCGAGATAATAAAATCTCGAGCCCCATACTGAACTTCGTCATACGCATGACCCCCGTGCAGATCATATCTGCATTGCCCTTTCGTCTGCGAAATTTCATCTTTCTTTTTAACTATGGTGGAATTCAAAGAACTGTTAGCACTTCGTTGATCAATCAGGATCGCGGATTGCCAGAACTTTGAAACTCCACCATGCTGTTATCAAGATCAGAAATATGCAAATTCCAGGGAAGCAACAGGAACATCGGGTAACAGATTTCATCTGCTACCCGCACAAATAATTATCAGTAGTAGAACTCATCTGCTACAAATTATATTGTGCAATACCCATACATCTCTATGTATTCTAGATCGTAACCTGCATCTACGCATAGCACGGCTCTTGATGCCACTGTAAGGGAACGCAGCAGAAAACAAAAATTTTCCGACCTACGCACCAGCCCAGGACCACTATGGAGACTGCATACAAGGTTTGATCTTTTCGTAACTGACTCGTAGCGCAGCGGAAGTAGAGTCGATGACGATCGGTGGTGTAGATCCCCACAGCTAGGATTTACAACCTCCCAACCGCGAGGATGTTCTCCCTTGTCTGGCCCTTGGACAGCCCTCCGGGAGGCAGTCGGACAGTCCCTCGGACGGTGTCACGGACAGCCCTTCGGGAGGACGCTCGAAACTCGGACGGTCACTCGGACAGCCCTTCGGGAGGACCCTCTAAACTCGGACGGTCACTCGGACAGCCCTTCGGGAGGCACTCTCGAACTAAGACCGAAACTACGATCTCTCTACAGAGTTGCACACATACGGTGTGATCTATCCGGCAGGGCTTCGCCGTTCAGAACTAGTTCCCACCGGAACCCAGACAGCCTTTCGGCTCTACGAAACTATTTTGCTGGGAGGGAGAGAGAAGCCAGAAATGTCATGGCATGTGTATGGGAGCAAGGGATGAGTGTGGAGAGCACCTCTCCATTTCTATTTATAGGAAATCCCAAGGGGAAAAATACCCAAAAAACCCATCACATGGATCCTTCATAAGGGCATAAAAGGAAGGCAAGTGGAGCTCCATGGAGGAGCTTCATCTTGGCCGGCCACCCCTAGAGGGCCCCCCACATGGGGGTTCCTTGGTCCCCAATCCCTTCTAGAAGCCTTTTGGAAAAAGCCCAAAAAGGTGGCTTTCCATAAAGTAACCTCAAAAAGCACTTTCACTATTCATGGAAACATTTTTCCGCGACCGTTAAATCCGAAAATATTTCTGTGGGTCTTAGAACAATTCCAGTACCCACTAAACTGATTTTGGACGCGTTCCGAAACAATTCCGGATTATTGATTTTCATCTGCGAAAAGCAAACAAAGCGGTTCCGGCAGCTCCGGAACATTTCCGGTTTTTATCCAGGAAAAATCCTAGAAGTTTCCAGAACAATTCTGGCACCCTCCAAAAATTTCCAGGCGTGTGCCGAAACCAATTTGACTTAATGGTATACCCTGAAACAACTTTTCAGTTTTACCGAAACCATTCCGGTGTTCTCTCTGGAACTTTTCCGTTGTCTCCGAAACTTTTCCGGTGACTTTCTCTCAGACTCCCTGTCTAGAATTCAGTAGATAGATGACCCTTAAGCGTGCGACCCTATAGGTTCGGTGAAGTATAGACATGACCCGGAACACTTTCCGATCAATGATCAACATCGGAGCCGTGGACACCCATATTGACCCCTATACCCACACGAATGAATATTCGAGTGAACCTCCAGTTGCCGTGTGCTATTCCTGTTGTTTCGCGATATGTTACAAACACTCGAGGTGAGATTTTCTGCATCCCCGTGGATCAACAACTTGTCCACTATGCCAGTTACCTCGTTACCGGTTTTGTTCTCTTTTCTCGTTTCCGTGTTTCGGCATCCCTGTTATCAAATCACCCTTTGTCTGGCCAGACGATGATGGATACCGTAACACCGAGAGGGCCTGAGAATATCTATCCATCGCCGGAGGAGCAAATCCCAATCTTGAGCTATCTCGTTCCTTGTCATACTTTTTCGTGAACCCGTAAGCTGCCGTAATAGCCACCCAGTTACGGATGACGTTTAACAAACCCCAAAGTTCACGAAGCAAGCACGAAGGAACTCGATACCCTCATGGTCTAAGGAATTATGCAAACATTAACTATCTCTGTGTTATTAACCATTAACTTGTGACGAAAGTATCTCATAGCATAACATCAATTCGGGTCGATTCAACACAAGTGTTCTCCTAACATTGTGCCCTCAAAATTGTCGGCATAGCCATGCCCATGATCAGGAAAACAGGATCATCAAGCAATACTTGAGCCAGTCTCAGAGGCATGACTAGGAATACATTTTTCCGTTTATTATACCACACGTGCACATGAGTTTCCCTCTGAGCCTCGTGTTATTGCAGACTCGAGAATCATTGCAGTTATAGCATGGAACATAAACTTTAATTACAAACTTGGAGATACAAAATAACCATTATTACTGCCTCTAGGGCATATCTCCTACAGTCTCCCACTTGCACTAGAGACATAATCTAGTTACATGGCTTCCCTAACACCAATGGCTATCCGGTGTTGCTCATGCTTTGCTCGTGGTAGAGGCTTAATGTCCAACGGATCTGACAACTTCAGCTCCGTGTGTATCTTTGCATATCCTCGCGTTTTTACGCTTTCACAAAATTCATATTTTGTGTGGACTTGGCTTCGTGTATATGTGAATCACTGGTCAAACCTTGGTTCCTCAGACTGAGCTATGGAGCAACTATCTTCAATAGTGTTCCATTGACCAAAGCCATCTTGGAACCATACTAAGTTCATGAACGAACTGTACGATTCAACATCTTCTATGTCGCTTTGAAAGCGGCAACATACTTAGCCTTAGTTATAGAATTCGCCACAGTAACCTGTTTGGAACGATTTCCAAACACCGTGCCACCATATCGTGTATTCCACAAAACTCTCAACTTAAATCAAAAATCGCATGGAGTATTGATGAAGACTGTATCGATGCAATTACTTACAATGAGCACTTCATAATCTCTGCTTGCGAGAAAACATGTCATCAGTGCTACTCCAGTACTCAATGACATTTTTCACTTTTGTCCCATGATCAGTACTTTGATCACGTTGGTATCTATACTCGCAACTCCTTGGGAGTACTGGACATATCTGGTTGTTTTACATACCATGGAATACATGATTAATCCAAACACAAGAGTGTGTGGAATCTCCATCATGTATCTTGCTCATCAGTGTTTTGGGACACTGAGTCTTGCAAAAACCCTTTCCATGTGACTTCGGCAAGAATCACTCCTTGGCGTTTTAATGCTAAACTGTTTTAGCATCTTGTCAATATGTATTTTTGGATTTAGCCTATTAGGCAATTCTATCTCATAGATAAATATGCCTAATGTCAAGGCTATTTAGCCCAAGCACTTCATCGAAAACTATTTTCAATGAAGTCATAATTCGTGTCAAGAAATTTATATTATTTCCAATCAACAATGTGTCAAGCACACAAAGTTTTTAGAAATATTATTATGCTCCCACTTACTTTCTTGAAACCACAAGCATCTTCGTTATCCATTGATGAAAACAAACTCTTTTGACTATTTCATCAAAAACAAAGATTGCAACTCCATTTTGCTCTCTTCTGTCCATTGCTGGAACTCTGAAGTTTGCATACTTACTAGCATCCTCTGGATTGACAAAATACCTTGGACTGTACCACATGCAAGTCCTAGGTTGCATTTCCATCACATGGAAAACCTTTTGGCATCCATGTATCATATCTCAAGATTGAAATATGTATTAATTGCTAGTTTAACCCGATCTGACTTTAAGCATCGCTATGGTGAGACAACCTCATCGTAGTCAACTCCTTGAACTTGTTATTGCAACAAGTCGAGCTTTATGGATAAAACATTTTATCCACATCAGTTTATAGTTCCATTAATGTTCGTTTAGACTCTAAGTCTTCCGAAGGGTTTATCAAGATATAATCTTTAATCATTTATGGAAACTATCTCGGATTATATTGGCATTTAGTCAATTCCGGAGTCAGGGCCCATCAACGCTTCCTTGTGTATCGTAGGTATACTGTTGTCTAACAACAATATCTCGCTTGCACACCTGAGAGGTTTACACGAGTTTTGCCTACGTGGTTCAGTTGCAAGTTCGACCGAAGTCCATACATCTCATGTAGAGGCTTCCGTATCAGTCGCAGTAGGAAACTCTGGAATTACTTCCAAGGTTTCTTTCCTTTTATCTGATGACGAAGATACTGTTATCTCGTCGAGTTGCACTGTTCTCCCACTCACCTTTTTGCAAGAACCATTCTCTTTAAAAGCATACCGTTCTTGGTGGCAAACCTTTTTGCCTTGGTATAGTGGTGGAGGAATTCCCAATTACTTGGGATAACCTACAAAGAAGTACTTGTCTGATTTGAAATAGGTTTGTAAATATTTTACACAAGCCCCATATTCCAAATGTTAAGAAAAGACAAAGCATGGTTGGGCGTACCATACCATGGCGTCATTTCAACAGACCTGATGGTGCTCTTTTCAGTGTAAAAGCCGCAGTCTCTAAAGCATTACTTTTAAAAGGGATAATGGCAAATTGATTTATGTCATCTTTGATCTTACCATGTCATAAATGGTTTGAATACATCTTCACGGCGTACCACTCACAGTGGAGTTCTGGGAGGTGTAAGTTATGAAACTCTTTTCACAACTCATCAGACATTCGCTAAACTTGTAACTCAAATATTCCTTTCCGCAATCAAATTGCAGAAACATAATTTTCTTGTTACAATAATTTCTACTTCATTTTAGAAAACATTATGAATGATTTCAAAAGATCCAGACTTACGTCTCATCAAGTAAATATCCATATATCTACTTGAGTCATTTCAGAAGATAGACAAATCCACTGCCAGCAACAACATTTATCGGACTACATACATTAAAATGTATGATCACCAATAAGTTCGTTGCTCGTTCCTTATGGCCTGTGAATGGTATTTCAGTCACTTCACTTTTCGGAGGAAAGTTGCAAGTGTCAGATGATTTATAATCAAACGACTTCAAAATCCATCATTATGGAATTTCTCCATGCGGGTTTCTCCAATGTGACCAAATGCAGTGCCACACATGTGTGGTATTCTCTTAGTCTTGCGACATTTAGCGTCAGTGTTATGGATGTATCATATTACCATCAATATTCATAACATACATCCCATCCATGATGAAAGCATGGCCCTTATGTTATTCATAACACCGAACATCAAAAGTTCTCTTATGAACAACCTTCTTGCAAGATACTTTATGCAATGGGCTAGAGTGTATAAAAACTCTAAAATGAATTATGAAAGTAAATACAGAGGTAATGTATTATTATCAATATTCATGACATACATCTCATTCATAATGAAAGTATGGCCCTTAAGTTATTCATAACATCGAACATCAAAAGTTCTCTTATGAATAACCTTCTTGCAAGATACCTTATGCAATGGGCTAGAGTGTGTAAAAACTCTAAAATGAATTATGAAAGTAAATACATAGGTAATACACCGATGGAATGTATAGTAACTATTACTATGTTCCCAGCGCATATCTGAACCTCACTCCGGCAAGTCTTTTAGGCCGTAGTAGTTCTTGCATCGAGTCACAGCAGAATGCAATTGAGCGGGTATCTTTGTGATCAACTCACAATACCCAAGAATTAGTGACTAACAATTTAATCATAATTCCCAAGAACTATTTCTTTGACCAGCCTTCTATACATCAATAACTTGTATGACTTTCATACATGAGCTGGACATTCCAGTCTTCTCCCCTTTTTGCCTTTATACTTCTAACAGTTTTACTTCCAATAATTCTCCTACTCTCAGAAGAAGCACCAACTTGAAGAGTGGCATTAGCCCCGGACTTCCTAGGGGTGTAAGTCACACTAACACCCTTTGGACATTTACTTTCTCTTAAGTTGTTGTTTTATTCACCATCATCATATGACAGGCGTTCTACTGGATCCCTCTGTTATTAGTCAAATGCATAGTAAACACTTTTACTAATAGTTTGCAAAACAAACATTGCTTTGGATATTACATATCTTTTAGCCTTTGTTTGTGTCTGAAAAATGATTTTCAGTTCCATGAATATCACATAGCTATCCCAAACTTTTGAAGTTTGGGTCTCATGGAAGCAAACATATTGCACTTGACCGTAACGGAATTCTAGCTTTTGGATCGAAGGACGAGAGTCACATTATCCATAGCATTAGCAGGAGCATACCAAAAGCATGCGATAGGACAAAATCCTTCTCGGCACTTTTGAGGACAATCCTCACATTATGTTACCAACCGTAAAGTTTTAACCAGATATTTAATAGCTTATTCAATTTTAACAGGGAAGGTGGAAACGCGAGCCATTATTCTACAACTATTATGCAAATTACACTTTAAACAAAGTTCATAATTAATTGCACTAAGAATTAAAACAAGTTACTTCTAAAGTGCGCTCCCACTCAAATCAATATCTCTCAAAATTGATTACGAGTGATTCATGATCCGCATTTCCATTCAACGCCAAGGATGCATCCATCTCAAGTGACAAGAATTTCATTCGGTTGGCCAACTTGCCAATCACATCTCTATGTGATTCTTGTTCATCTTTCGATGCGCATGTTCCGAGCTCATGACTTTCATGCCAGAACGTCAAGACAACCAAGTGATCTCGCTGCGAGGTCTCAACTCACCCGCCTCACACTTCTCTAATCGTTCGTACCCATGCATCCATGTGATACCCCGAAGAGATAGGTGTCGTGACGGTGCTACACTTGGGAGAACACTAACTACTTGATATTTTAAGTGAGAGATCACCCTAATAAAAAGCGACTACCGCGCCATCAAAAAGGGTGCATCATAAGGGATAAACATCTCAGGCAATTCATAATAGCATGATATGGTATAGCCCTTTCTGACGGAGAAGTCTTTAATTTCTTCGTCTTCGGCATTTGCGTCGGTGTTCACCTTCGCGAAGATTGCCACCACCTTGTCGATGCACCAGATAATATTGCTATCTCTATAGGTAATAAAATAAGTGCATTACTTAAGGTTGACACGCAGGTCATTAAAGTGACAATCAAATGGCTCCAGCCATCATGCCGAATCATGACACGCAGGTCTTGTTAATTTACATTGTATAGTCATCTCATACCTAATCAAATTAATATGAGCACTGCTATACCACATCACATGCACATTCAAACCATCCTGCAAAACCAAGTTAGACGCCTCTAATCGGTTCATACAAAATGTCATTTTACGTGGCTTCTAAGGTTTCGAAGCAAACCGAAGCTACCAACGTCCATCATCAAGTATGATTATTCAAGCCGCTAGATTAACTTTGCGGGGTGTATGAAACACGAGATAATAAAATCTCGAGCCCCATATTGAACTTCGTCATACGCATGACCCCCGTGCAGATCATATCTGCATTGCCCTTTCGTCTGCAAAATTTCATCTTTCTTTTTAACTATGGTGGAATTCGAAGAACTGTTAGCACTTTGTTGATCAATCAGGATCGTGGATTGCCAGAACTTTGAAACTCCACCATGCTGTGATCAACATCAGAAATATGCAAATTCCAGGTAAGCAAGAAGAACATCGGGTAATAGATTTCATCTGCTACCCGCACAAATAATTATCAGCAGTAGAACTCATCTGCTACAAATTATATTGTGCAACACCCATACATCTCTATGTATTCTAGATCGTAACCTGCATCTACGCATAGCACGGCTCTTGATGCCACTATAAGGGAACGCAGCAGAAAACAAAAATTTTCCGACCTACGCACCAGCCCAGGACCACTATGGAGACTGCATACAAGGTTTGATCTTTTCGTTACCGACTCGTAGCGCAATGGAAGTAGAGTCGATGACGAGAGGCGGTGCAGATCCCCGCAGCTAGGATTTACAACCTCCCAACCACGAGGATGTTCTCCCTCGTCTGCCCCTCGGACAGCCCTCCGGGAGGCAGTCGGACAGTCCCTCGGACGGTGTCACGGACAGCCCTTCTGGAGGACGCTCGAAACTCGGATGGTCACTCGGACAGCCCTTCGGGAGGACCCTCGAAACTCGGACGGTCACTCGGACAGCCCTTCGAGAGGCACTCTCGAACTAAGACCGAAACTACGATCTCAATACAGAGTTGCACACATACGGTGTGATCTATCCGGCAGGGCTTCGCCGTCCAGAACTAGTTCCCACCGGAACCCAGACAGCCTTTCGGCTCTACGAAACTATTTCGCTGGGAGGGAGAGAGAAGCCAGAAATGTCATGGCATGTGTATGAGAGCAAGGGATGAGTGTGGAGAGCACCTCTCCACCACTATTTATAGGAAATCCCAATCGGAAAAATACCCAAAAAACCCATCACATGGATCCTTCATAAGGGCAAAAAAGGAAGGCAATTGGAGCTCCATGGAGGAGCTTCATCTTGGCCGGCCACCCCTAGGGGCCCCCCACATGGGGGTTCCTTGGTCCCCAATCCCTTCTAGAAGCCTTTTGGAAAAAAGCCCTAAAAGGTGGCTTTCCATAAAGTAACCCAAAAAGCACATTCACTATTCACGGAAACATTTTTCCGCGACCGTTAAATCCGAAAATATTTCTGTGGGTCTTAGAACAATTCCAGTACCCACTAAAATGATTTTGGACGTGTTCCGAAACAATTTTGGATTAGTGATTTTCATCTGTGAAAAGCAAACAAAGCGGTTCCGGCAGCTCCGGAACATTTCCGGTATTTATCCAGGAAAAATCCCAGAAGTTTCCAGAACAATTCTGGCACCCTCCAAGAATTTCCAGGCATGTGCCGAAACCAATTTGACTTAATGGTATACCCTGAAACAACTTTTCAGTTTTACCGAAACCATTCCGGTGTTATCTCCGGAATTTTTCCGTTATCTCCGAAACTTTTCCGGTGACTTTCTCTCAGACTCCCTGTCTAGAATTCAGCAGATAGATGACCCTTAAGCGTGTGACCCTATAGGTTCGGTGAAGTATAGACATGACCCGGAACACTTTCCGATCAATGATCAACATTGGAGCCGTGGACACCCATATTGACCCCTATACCCACACGAATGAATATTCGAGTGAACCTCCAGTTGCCATGTGCTATTCCTGTTGCTTCGCGATATGTTACAAACACCTGAGGTGAGATTTTCTGCATCCCCGTGGATCAACAACTTGTCCACTATGCCAGTTACCTTGTTACCGGTTTTGTTCTCTTTTCTCGTTTTCGTGTTTCGGCATCCCTGTGATCAAATCACCCTTTGTCTGGCCAGACGATGATGGATACCGTAACACCGAGAGGGCCCGAGAATATCTCTCCATCGCCGGAGGAGCAAATCCCAATCTTGAGCTATCTCGTTCCTTGTTATACTTTTTCGTGAACCCGTAAGCCGCCATAATAGCCACCCAGTTACGGATGACGTTTAACAAACCCCAAAGTTCACAAAGCAAGCACGAAGGAATTCGATACCCTCATGGTCTAAGGAATTATGCAAACATTAACTATCTCTGTGTTATTAACCATTAACTTGTGACGAAAGTATCTCATAGCATAACATCAATTCGGGTCGATTCAACACAAGTGTTCTCCTAACATTGTGCCCTCAAAATTGCCGGCATAGCCATGCCCATGATCAGGAAAACAGGATCATCAAGCAATACTTGAGCCAGTCTTAGAGGCATGACTAGGAATACATTTTTCTGTTTATTATACCACACGTGCACATGAGTTTCCCTACGAGCCTCGTGTTATTGCAGACTCGAGAATCATTGCAGTTATAGCATGGAACATAAACTTTAATTACAAACTTGGAGATACAAAATAACCATTATTACTGCCTCTAGGGCATATCTCCTACACTCTCCCACTTGCACTAGAGACATAATATAGTTACATGGCTTCCCTAACACCAATAGCTATCCGGTGTTGCTCAGTCTTCCTCTGGTTGCAGGAGCTCGAGAGGAGGCATCAATGGCGAACGTGGGTTCGGAGCTGATCACGATCCTCCTGGTTGGTCTGCTGGCGGCGTTGGTTGGCTTCTCGCTGCTGCCGTGTGCGATGATCCTCGATGATCGCCGTGATGCGGCAGCTCGAGTGGTGGCTCTTTGAGGCGGCGGTGATCATTAGGCATCAGTGTCGGGTGAGTGAGTGTTAGTGCGTTTTGCAGTAGGCTCCGTAGGAATAAAAACCCATGAGTTTTTGTTCGAGAAAACTGTGGTGTAGTGAGAATGATCTAGTAGTGGTTAATTTGGTGCTAAGTGTGTGTGTGTGTGGTTTCTGCACTTAGTGCATGTGGTAGAATTAGTGTGACTGTAAGCCGGATGCCGTGGCTGTATGCGAATTAAATTTATGTTGGGAAAAATCTTGTGATAATGGCCCTGAAGAAATTTCTCCCCAAAGTGCGGATTGATACGTCTCCATCGTATCTATAATTTTTGATTGTTGCATGCCAATATTCTACAATTTCCAGATACTTTTGGCAACATTTTATATGATTTTTTGGGACTAACATATTGATCAACTGGCCAGTGCCAGTTCATGTTTGTTGCATGTTTTTTGTTTCACAGAATATCCATAGTAAACGAAGTCCAAATGCAATAAAATTTCACGGAGAATTATTTTGGAATATATGTAATTTTTGGGAGGTGGAATCAACGCAAGGCGGTGCTCGTGGGCCCCACGA
Organism: Elymus sibiricus; assembly: GCA_039707655.1. NCBI lineage: Eukaryota > Viridiplantae > Streptophyta > Magnoliopsida > Poales > Poaceae > Elymus > Elymus sibiricus. The sequence goes on along the minus strand of CM077674.1, from coordinate 2,989,533 downwards.
GGCACCAGGGCGCTCCAGGGGGGAGAGGCGCGCCGTGGTGCCTTGTGAGGCCCTCGTAGGTCGGTTGGTGCTATTCGTCGGGCGCAAGGAAGCTAATATCCGGAAAAAAAAATTGTTACAATTTCAACGCAATCGGAGTTACGGATCTCCGGGAATTTAAGAAACGGTGAAAGGCCAGAAAACTGGAGCGCGAAACAGAAGAGAACAGATAGAGAGAGATCCAATCTATAAGGGGCTACTGCCCCTCCGCCTCCATGGCAGCCATGGACCAGAGGGGAAACTCTCCTCCCATCTAGGGAGAGGCCAAGGAAGAAGAAGAAGGAGGGGGGCACTCTCCCCCTCTCTCCCGATGGCGCCGGAACGCCGCCGGGGCAATCATCGTGACGGCGATCTACACCAACAACTTCGCCGCCATCACCACCAACTCTCTCCCCCTCTATGCAGCGGTGTAAAACCTCTTTTCCCGCTGTAATTCTCTACTTAAACATGGTGCTTAATGCAACATATTATTATCCAATGATTTGTGGCCATCCAATGATGTTTGAGTAGATTCGTTTTGTCCTATGGGTTGATTGATGATCGTGGTTGGTTTGAGTTGTATGTTTTATTTTGGTGCTGTCCTATGGTGCCCTCCATGTCGCGCAAGCGTGAGGGATTCCCGCTGTAGGGTTTGCAATACGTTCATAATTCTCTTATGGTGGGCGGCTAGAGTGACCGAAGCTTACACCCGAGTAAGGGGGTTGTTGCGTATGGGAGTAAAGGGGACTTGATACTTAATGCTATGGTTGGGTTTTACCTTAATGATTTTTGGTAGTTGCGGATGCTTGCTAGAGTTCCAATCATAAGTGCATGTGATCCAAGTACGGAAAGTATGTTAGCTAATACCTCTCCGTCATATAAAATTGCAATAATGATTACCAGTCTAGTTATCGATTGCCTATGGACAAATCATTCTCTTGTGTTACAAAAGCTTTCTACTAAACAACTAACTTTTATTATCTTGCAAATTACTCGTAGTTTTATTCTCGCAAAGTACTTGTAGTTTTATTCTTGCAAACCTATCCTATCACCTACAAAATAGTTTTATACTTGTTCTAGGTAAAGCGAACGTTAAGCATGCATAGAGTTGTATTGGTAGTCGATAGAACTTGAAGGGAATATTAATTCTACCTTTAGCTCCACGTTGGGTTCGACACTCTTATTTATCGAAAAAGCTACAATTGATCCCCTATACTTGTGGGTTATCAAGACCTTTTTCTGGCGCCGTTGCCGGGGAACAATAGCGTGGGGTTGATATTCTCGTGTGTGCTTGTTTGCTTTATCGCTAAGTAGTTTTATTTTTTGCTCTTGTTTTCTATCTTTAGTTATGGGTAGGAAACGTAAAATACCAAAAAAATTAGTTGTACCTGCTAAACCAATGGTTGAAGAACCACCCAAAATCTATCATACTGCTGAAGTTTTCTACTTGGATCATCTTCGATCCCTATGTGCTCGTGTTGAAAACCCAACTAGCTTAGTGAGGGAAAATCATTAAATGAGCATGCTTATTTTGTGCGACGCCGCTTGTCTCAAAAAGTGAAACTTTTATTGGATCAAATTCATCGTTTGCAATGCTATGCTTGGAATTTATGCGAAATACATGATTTTACTTGTTGTTCTGAAGACCCTAAAAACACCTTTCTTACCAATGTGAGTTTAAGGATAATGGAATTGTATCTTCTTATGCCAAAGGTTTCTATAGTTACTTTGATATTGAACAAATTGAAGAATTTGTTGCTTTTAAGGGTGCTTATGAAATTGCTTCTTTGATTGAAAAGTGTGATGCTACTCTTTACAAATCTAAATTTTTTGCCATACTAATATTGTTATGAAAACTATTCTTCTAATGCTTATGTTAAAGAATATATTGAGGACGCCTCCGCTGTCCAAGAAGAGACTAATATTTTGCAGGCTCCTATGGAAGAAGAAATGGATGACACTGTGAGCTCATTAGATGAAAAAGATGACGAGGAGAGCGAAGAACAAAAGGAGGAAGAGCGGATTAGCTACCTGTGCCCACCTTCTAATGAGAGTAACTCTTCAACTCATACATTGTTTAATTTCCCTTCATGCTTACCGAAGGATGAATGCTATGATACTTGCTATGATCCCTTGGATTCGTTTGAAATATCCCTTTTTGATTAAATTGATGCTTGCTATGCTTGTGGCCAAGATGCCAATTTGAATTATGCTTATGGAGATGAACTTGCTATAGTTCCTTATGTTAAACATGAAATTGTTGCTATTGCACCCACACATGATAGTCCTATTATCTTTTTGAATTCTCCAAACTACACTATATCGGAGAAGTTTGCGCTTATTAAGGATTACATTGATGGGTTGTCTTTTACTATTGCACATGATGATTTTCATGAGTATAATATGCATGTGCTTGCTGCTCCTACTTGCAATTATTATGAGAGAGGAACTACATCTCCACCTCTCTATGTTTCCATCACAATAAAATTGCAAGAAACTGTTTATGCTATGCATTGGCCTTTACTTGATGTGCATGAATTTTTCTTTTATGACATGCCGATGCATAGGAAGAGAGTTAGACTTCGTTGTTACATGATATATATTGCTTTGTGCTCACTACTAAATTACAAATCATTGTTAATTAAAATTGGCTTTGATATACCTTGGGATCCGGGTGGATCAATTACTTGAGCACTTTATGCCTAGCTTAATGGCTTTAAAGAAAGCGCTGCCAGGGAGAAAACCTGGTAGTTTTAGAGAGTCATTTTATTTCTGTTGTGTGCTTTTAAAAAAGTTAAAAAAAAAAAATATAGAGGGGAACCTAAAACTTTTCAAAAAGAAAAGTGAAAGTGAGAAAGACGAACACCGTTGAAGTGGGGGACGTCCTTGAACTTTGTTCATGCCCATGGAAACTTTGTGAATCTTGATTACAGAAACTTTTCAACAAAAATAATTATCCCGTTTGTACAAATCCATTGTATTATAAAAATAATGTGCCAAGATTTACCGTTAGGATGTTTAAATTGCTTGTTTGGTATGTGCAGTGCAAAAACAGAAACTTTTGCTGTAGTGCGTGAATTTACATTTTTTTACTGGAACATGCAAAAATTCTGAAATTTTTACACAGTACTTCTATGAAAATTGTTTTTTTTTTCCTAATTTTTCATAATTTTTGGAGTTACATAAGTATGGTCAATGTTCAGATTACTACAGACTGTTCTGTTTTTGACAGATTCTGTTTTTGATGCATTGTTTTGCTTGTTTTGATGAAACTATGGATTGTATCAGAAGGTATAAGCCATGGAGAAGTTAGAATACAGTAGTTATAATGCAAAAATAAAATATGAATGGGTTTGCAACAGTACTTAAAGTAGTGATTTGCTTTATTATACTAACGGATCTCATGAAGGTTTTGTTAAGTTTTGTGTGGATGAAGTGTTCAAAGACCGAGGAGGTATTGATATGAGAAGAATGAGGAGAGGCAAGAGCTCAAGCTTGGGGATGCCCAAGGCACCCCAAGTAAATATTCAAGGAGATTCAAGCGTCCAAGCTTGGGGATGCCCCGGAAGGCATCCCATCTTTATTCAACAATTATCGGTATGTCTCGGTTTTTGTTTTGTTCACATGATATGCGTAAATTCTTGGAGCGTCTTTTGTGTTTATTTTTCACTTTTATTTTATGCACCCTGCTGGTATGGGATAGTCCTTGGTTGATTTATAGAATGCTCTTTGCACTTCACTTATATCTTTTGAGTATGGCTTTATAGAATGCTTCATGTGCTTCACTTATATCATTTGAAGTTTGGATGCCTGTTTCTCTTCATATAGAAAACCGTTATTTATAGAATGCACTTTTGCTTCACTTATATTTGTTAGAGCATGGTCTTTTGTAGAAATAATTAAACTCTCTTGCTTCACTTATATCTATTTAGAGAGTCAACAGGAATTGGTCATTCACATGGTTAGTCAGAAAATCCTACATAAACCTTATAGATCACTGAATATGATATGTTTGATTCCTTGCAATAGTTTTGCGATATGGAGATGATAATATGTGAGTTATGCTAGTGAGTAATTGTGATTTAGTAAGAATATTGGTGTTAAGGTTTGTGATTCCCTATGCATGCACGTAAAGTCAATAGTTATGCAACGAAGTTATATCCTACTTATGGTGCATTATTCAGTGTTAGTTATTCTCAATGCATGCTTATGACCGTTTTCGTTTTCTGGTTGGTTGCTTCTCAATCTATTTGCTAGCCTCCATTTGTACTAAGCAGGAATGCTGCTTGTGCATCCAACTCCTTAAACCCAAGTTCTGTCAAATGGATCCACCATAACTACCTATATGCGGTATTTCCATGCCGTTCCAAGTAAATTTGCATGTGCCAACTCTAATTTTTCAAAATAATTTTCCGCTTTGTGTGCCCGTACCGCTCATGAAGCGGCAGGGGGTGGCCACTATTTTCCATGCTAGGTGTGTTATTCTCACGATGAGTGTTTATTCACTTGTCATTGCACGAGAGAGTGGCTGGTAATAGGGATGCCCAGTCCCACAATGAATCAAAAATTAATAACAACAAAATTCCTTGGAAATTGTTGGTATGGAGGGCACCCGTGGATATGGCTAGCCATGGATTGTGAAAGAATGGTGGAAAGGAAATGAACTTTATTTTCTGTTTGGGAACCGCCTATGATGTGTCTAGCATGGAAGATATTGGGAATTCTCGGTCATTTTCCTTGACAGGAAAATCATGCCTCTCAAAACAATTTTATCTCTTTAATTTCAGCTTTGAGCTCTAGCACGTCTGCAAATCTGTGCTTCCCTCTGCGAAGGGCCTATCTATTTTACTTTTATGCATTTTTATTTTTATTGAGTCTCCATCTTCTCTTATAAAGCACCAACTGGAGAGCACTATTGTCATACTTGTGCATTGGGTGTAGTTAATGTTGAGTGTGTTTCATGAATCGATCAATGACTGAGCATAATGGGCTAGGGATAATGTTCTTTAGCGTTGATATTTTGAAAGACATGGTTGTTTGTTAGTATGCTTGAGTATTGATGTCTTTATATCAAATTATAGACTATTGTTTTGAATCACTCGTGTCTTAATATTCATGCCATGATTAAACTATATGATCAAGATTATGCTAGGTGGCATTCCACATCAAAAATTATCTTTTTTTATCATTTACCTACTCGAGGACGAGTAGGAATTAAGCTTGGGGATGCTGATACGTCTCCGTCGTATCTATAATTTTTAAATGTTTCATGCCAATATTCTACAATTTCCACATACTTTTGGCAATATTTTATATGATTTTTTGGGACTAACATATTGATCCAGTGCCCAGTGCCAGTTCCTGTTTGTTGCATGTTTTTTGTTTCGCAGAATATCCATATCAAACGAAGTCCAAATGTAAAAAAAATTCACGGAGAATTATTTTGGAATATATGTGATTTTTGTGAGGTGGAATCAATGCAAGGTGGTGCTCGTGGGCCCCACGAGGCACCAGGGCACGCCAGGGGGGGCCAGGCGCGCCCTGGTGCCTCGTGAGGCCCTCGTAGGTCGGTTGGTGCTATTCTTCGGGCGCGAGGAAGCTAATATCCGGAAAAAAATTCGTGTTAAAATTCCAGCGCAATCGGAGTTACGGATCTCCGGGAATTTATGAAACGGTGAAAGGCCAGAAAACAGGAGCGCAAAACAGAAGAGAACAGAGAGAGAGAGATCCAATCTAGGAGGGGCTCCTGCCCCTCCGCCGCCATGGCAGCCATGGACCAGAGGGGAAAATCTCCTCTCATCTAGGGGGGAGGCCATGGAAGAAGAAGGAGGGGGGCTCTCTCCCGCTCTCTCCCGGTGGCGCCGGAACGCCACCGGGGCCATCATCGTGACAGCGATCTACACCAACAACTTCGCCGCCGTCACCACTAACTCTCTCCCCCTCTATGCAGCGGTGTAACACCACTTTTCCGCTGTAATTCTCTACTTAAACATGGTGCTTAATGCTACATATTATTATCCAATGATTTGTGGCCATCCTATGATGTTTGAGTAGATTCGTTTTGTCCTATGGGTTGATTGATGATCATGGTTGGTTTGAGTTGTATGTTTTATTTTGGTGCTGTCCTATGGTGCCCTCCGTGTCACGCAAGCGTGAGGGATTCCTGCTGTAGGGTTTGCAATACCTTCATAATTCTCTTATGGTGGGCGGCTAGAGTGACAGAAGCTTACACCCGAGTAAGGGGGTTGTTGCGTATGGGAGTAAAGGGGACTTGATACTTAATGCTATGGTTGGGTTTTACCTTAATGATCTTTGGTAGTTGCGGATGCTTGCTAGAGTTCCAATCATAAGTGCATATGATTCAAGTACGGAAAGTATGTTAGCTCATGCCTCTCCCTCATATAAAATTGCAATAATGATTACCGGTCTAGTTATCGATTGTCTATGGACAAATCATTCTCTTGTGTTACAAAAGCTTTCTACTAAACAACTAACTTTTATTATCTTGCAAATTACTTGTAGTTTTATTCTCACAAAGTACTTCTAGTTTTATTCTTGCAAACCTATCCTATCACCTACAAAATAGTTTTATACTTGTTCTAGGTAAACCGAACGTTAAGCGTGCGTAGAGTTGTATCGGTGGTCGATAGAACTTGAAGGAAATATTAATTCTACCTTTAGCTCCTCGTTGGGTTCGACACTCTTATTTATCGAAAAAGCTACAATTGATCCCCTATACTTGTGGGTTATCACGGATGAACTAAATGCAGATCACCACAATCAAATATTCATAGACAAACTGCAATCATCTTAATGCATTCATGACATATGCCCTAAAATACATCGCAAGGATTGCATCATGAAAAATAAGTGCTAAACACAGCAACAACCCTACTCATGCCCGTCTACCGCTCGAAGGTAAGATCTACGAGGTCTTGCGGAAGAGTTCCTGGTGCTGGAGCACATTCTTCTTCTTCTTCTTCTTCCGGGGGAAGTGGAGGAAGCAGACGAAGAACACGTCCCTCCTGAGTTGGCAGAGGTGGTCCGCCAATGGTGATCTGGGGATTCAGAACAGCAAGGTAATGGAGATACTGCATTAGCTACTGAGTGAAATGCTCCTGGGCCATCACATACTGAATGAGATATACCAGAGCCGGATCTCTTTCTATACGTTCAGAGCGGAACGTAGCTTCTGCTCCAAAAGTTGCACGGCTCGGGAAATAGAAGTATTCCCTTTCGCTGGCACAGGGTACCGCAAATCGAAGATGGGTAACTGCTTTGTAAGCGGCAGCCTCGATGGCCATGCCTGAGGTTAGCATGGATCTCCCGATGAAGACAACATACGGAGGGCCTTGGTTCAAATCCGTTGGTGGGATTTGCACAACTGCCCAGTATTTCGAGCAATCAAAGGTGATCCTCATCTTGTACAACTCATACTGGAGTGGGTGGATGGAACCAAGGGTATTGCGGGTAAAATCCCACAAAATCTTAACAAAACTACCAGGGCTTGCATCGGGGGTTCTCAGGTAGACTCCGGGGTGTGACATGGATTGATGAATGGGAAAAAGCAGTGCTCAAGGTTGATGGTTGCTGGTGTTGGATATGGAAGTGGCCTCTTATAGAGCACCTAGGTTAGGAAACATGAGGAGGCGCAAGTACGACTTGTGTATCAGCTCCGGCGTAGGGTTGTCTGAGTCAAAAGTTTCAGACTTCAATCCTCAAAAGGTACGTGACGTATTACTATGCGTGTCGGTTAGGGGGTTTGGCAGTCACGTCTAGAATTTACTCTGCCACCACATGCCGACAATATACGCTAGATCACGCATACTACTATTAAGACAAGGGTACACGAGCAGTTTACAAACTTACCACGCCATACAACGGTTGCTACAAAAATACAGGGGAAACCGGGCCACAAAGGCTCGACACAATTCTGGTGGACTCAGTCCACCTCGTTGACATCTAGCCGGGCGTGTCTTGTGGATGTTGAGGCCTTTCCGTGTGCTTCGGTGTCGGAGTTGGCCGGGGTCGGATGGGGAGCTACAGGGCTGGGGTAGCGATGGTGCCCTTCGCGGGGTGTCGAGGTCACCGTCCCGTTGGAGTAGGTCTCCAAGAGACGATGGAGTTCCCCTGGGGGAGCGAAGGCATTGCCTGGGTAGATAACAGGGGCAGACCTTGGGGGCTCAACTGGCCTCCCAAGCAGTACTATCGGGGCGTCGGTGGCGGGTGCAGCTTCACTCCTTACCGGGGTCAGGAGAGCGAGCGTCCTGCGGGTCGCGATCAAATCAAGAGTGACCTGATCGAATAGTGCCTCTTGCGCTCTCAGATAGCGCACCAGATGCACCAGGGCAGGATCCGTCTTATGGTCCCCATTGGCGACTTGGGTCGGGCTACCATAGCCTTCATGGCTAGGGTAGTAGTAGAAAGGGCGGGTGTTAACCCTCGGCGACCGATGCCGGAGATTAACTACAGCCTCTCGGGCTGCAAGTTGGATGGCTTGGGGCTCGTCGGAGGTCGTCCTCCCGGTGAACCGGTAGGGGCGTTCTGGTGGAGTGCCCCTCCCGTAGATGTGCACCGTGGCCCAGAAGTGCTGAATGGCATCACTCGTGTGCTCCTGGTACACAACATACTCTGGGTGCTCCTCTGTGCCAAAAGCACGATGGGTGAGATTGGCAAGGATGGCTACAAAGTCTCCCAGCTCGGCTGCGGTGGTCTCGTTGCGAACGATGGGGCCAGGCATCTTGGTGGTTGGATATTGATCTGAGAGTGAGGTTGTGATGTGCTGAGTTGGGGCAAGGTTCCCTTTCTAAGCCAGCAGAGTCTTCCATCGCACGCTTGTGGATGGGACAACTCAGGTGTCGGCCACAGGCACACGGCCTATGGGCAGGGCTGATAGGTTGGGCACCGACTGTCAAAAGATGTCGGCTGGCCACTGTGTAGGCTTATCGGATGAGATGGGTTTAGCTACGGACAGGAGAGATTTGGACGTTGTGGAAACCTAAGGATAATGACCAGGCTAAGATAGGATTAGCCAGTGGTCAGCCTGGGCTCTGATACCAAGGCTGTCGGGGCCGGATTTTCGGGACATGATATCCCAGAAATTAACCCCTCGTGTCGTCACCAGCCCCATGATTACTGTTACTGGTGGACACATCCTTGTTATAGATTACCAAGCAATTACAAGAATTGGATACCAGACCATAAAGGTCTAATGATACAACAATAATTTCTGGTGACGGGTCACAGAAGCGACTCGTGGTTCTCCAACGCCGGTGGGGCTCCATTCCCACAGGAACAGCTGACCCGGATAATTCTTATCCCGCGTGGCTGCTATCCTAGGCTCCGCATGGAAGTCGTTGTAGTATTCCTCGTCGAAATCCTGACCTAGCCAATTAAATAGCCAGGGACAAGCCAGTGAGTACGTTTGAATGTACTCGCAAACATTATGAACAAAAGATATACCGAATGCAATAGAGTGCATATGATCATGATGAATTAATTTATATGCATATGCTGACCGAAATTAAAGCATGGCATGATAAATACTAATACGGTGCGGATGGATAAATATATCATTTTAGTAATGAACCAATAAAATAAAAATGGAACATCGGGCGCTGGACCGCCCGAAGAATTCCAAGAAAAATGCCAAACGGGTGTCTGAAAGCGACGCCTCGAGAGTTCTTGAAAAGAAATGCCAACCGGGTGTCTGAAAGCGACGCCTCGAGTGGTCTTCAAAAGAAATGCCAAACGGGTGTCTAAAAGCGACGCCTCGAGAGGTCTTGAAAAGAATGAGTATCCAGGTGGACTAGCCATCCCAAGTGATACCCAGAAAAATAGAAATGAGTATCCAGGTGGACTAGCCATCCCAAGTGATACCCTGAAAAATAGAAATGAGTATCCAGGTGGACTAGCCATCCCAAGTGATACCCAGAAATTTCACACAGAAGAAAAGATTAGTTCACAATAATACTTATGTTAACAATAATATTCATGATAACAATAATATTCATGATAGCATCAGTAATGGCAATAATTATCCTGCAAATGAATCATGCTCAATTTAATTATTTCCTCCGGAGACCGACACTAAGACCGACACTTGACCCACCCAGACTATAGTCCTTAACTGCGGACACAGCTATTCGAGTAGATATAACTCTACAGAGGGTGTACTCTTTACCCACAAGTAAAGGATTTCTTTAGCCAGCACCGAGACGCTGACTAATTCCCATTACGGCCTTTGGGTTGAAAACACACCTGACCCGCACACACCAGATTAACTTACCAAAGCCAGGAATCACCCAAGGCAATGATAAGTAAAACTCTAAGTGGGAAGGTTTCTCACCTCCAATAGCATGGGATCACAATATTTATACCACGTGCAAATAGGGGTGCTACCCCTCTCCGGCTACAACCGGAGACACCCATGCCCTAGGACCAAGTGACATGCCTACCATGGGACAATGGTATCTTTCACTATGGTCTCTCTGTACGGTGTGTGCATGGAAAGGGGTAAACAACTTATTGAACCATACCCTACCTGTGGGAGGGACAAGTGGTAGCACGAAACCAGTATGGGGGTTACCGGAATGAGACTCGATCTATGGTCGACTCAGGAGGTTTAAGTTTTCCTGCAGTGGTTAGCACAATATATTTCCTTGGTAGTACCCAACAGGGTCACCATCCGGTATGTCCCAACATACCCTCACTGATCATTCTCGTCACAACGAGATTTCAGACTCACGGTCACTTTTCTCGTGACTGATTCATTCCTGCAGGTTAGCCTAGACCAGCATAGGCATATGTGACATGTGAAAATAACCATATTCACTCATACTTCAGGTTTAAGTGAAGATGAAATATTATCACGAGATCATGCATGTATAGCTAACAATATGCAAAAGTTCATTTGAATTCAACAATGGTTCAATTATTCTAGCAACAATCAACTATGCATTCACCATATCAAATGTTCAAGATGCTTGCCTTGAGCATGCAGAAGTGTTGGGTGCACTCCAAAACTTTGAAAATTTTATCTTCCCTCCATTTCCTATTTTAAAAAATATTACAATTACCACCTAAATCCAAAACAGTGCTAAAAAGTTGTTTGGAAAAATTTGAAATAAATACGAAAATAAACTAGATGAAAAATAATGAATTTTGGAAAAAGAATCAAGTTATTTGGAGTTCATAAGAATTTCCTAGGGAATTTCTAAGCTGAGACAAATTAAGAAATGGACTATTTAATAGATTAAACAAAAACAAAGCTTAGGAAAAATGTTCACCCTAGCTAGACTAATAGAGCATGATTTTAGGAGTATGCAGAAATTTGAATCATCAAATTTGGTTTGAAAAGACTGCTGTAGGATTATTTGAAATTTACTGGGAAAAGAAAAAAGGGAAAGGGCAGAAGCGCGCTCTGGGCGGGACTTAGCCATCTGGCGCTACTGGGCCAAGCCCAGTCGTTCAGCCGCGCGGAAGACTCGCCGACGTCGAAGGCGTATTCCTAGGAATACGTTTTTCCTGCGCGGAAACGGTCTCGAGGGAGCCCGTCTCCACTTAAGCCGAGCTAGCGGGGCGCTGGGTCCCTGACAGTGGGCCCCACCTGGCCCCACTGGTCTGGTTTGACCGCGGTCCACCCCACCTCTTTCCTCTGGCCGAACGTAGCGGGGGCTCCGGCGATGCTCGCCGGCGAACGGCGGGGCCCCACGGCGAGCCGAGCCCACTGTTGAGTCCAGGAGACCGAGGCGGTCCCATGGGTACCCTCCTTGGTCGCCGGAGTGGATGGAGTCGCCGACGGCGAGCTCACCCGAAAAGCTCCGGCGGAAGCAAATTGGGTGATTTGCCCACGGTGGCTCCCGAGCAAAAATCGAGAGGGGGAATGGTTCATGGGGTTGAGAGGGATCTGTTGGTGAAGAGAATGGGGGGAGGGGGAGGCTCGGGTGGCGTCGTAAACATCTGGACGGTGGCAGCGATCGTGGTTGCCGGAGAGGAAGAAGACGACCTCTCCCGGCCGTTTGGCGGCCTGGGTGGCTGATACGTCTCCAATGTATCTATAATTTTTGATTGTTCTATGCTATTATATTATCAATCTTGGATGTTTTTATATACATTTACAACAATTATATATTATTTTTTGGGACTAACCTATTAACTTAGTGCCCAGTGCCAGTTGCTGTTTTTTTGCCTATTTTTGGTTTTCCAGAATATCAGTACCAAACGAAGTCCAAATGCCACGAAACTTTTTGGAGATTTTTTTCTGGACATAACAAGTACCGGAAGCTTCGGGAGAGGGCCAGAAGATGGAGCAGTGGCCCACGAGGCACCAGGGCGCGCCCCAGGGGGGTGGCGCGCCCTGGTGGCTTGTGGGGCCCACACAGCTCCGTTTGACCTAATTCCACCACTATAAATTCTCCAAAATCGGGAAACCAATAGAGGAGTTCATGAAATACTTTTTCCGCTGCCGCAAGTTTCTGTTCTTGAGAGATCCCATCTGGAGGCCTTTTCTGGTACTCTGCCGGAGGGGGAATCGATCACGGAGGGGCTGTACGTCAACCTTGCTACCCTTCCGATGATGCGTGAGTAGTTTACCATAGACCTTTGGGTCCATAGTTAGTAGCTAGATGGCTTCTTCTCTCTTTTTGATCTTCAATACAATGTTCTCCTCGATGTTCTTGGAGTTCTATCCGATGTAATCACTTTTTGCGATGTGTTTGTTGGGATCCGATGAATTGTGAGTTTATGATCAGATTATCCATGAATATTATTTGAGTCTTCTCTGATCTCTTTTATGCATGATTATTATAGCTTCGTATTTCTTCTCCGATCTATTGATTTGGTTTGGCCAACTAGATTGATTTATCTTGCCATGGGAAGGGGTGCTTTGTAATGGGTTCGATCTTGCGGTGCTCAATCCCAGTGACAGAAAGGGACATGACACATATACACGGAGTTTACTATTAAGGGTAAAAAGATGGGGTTTATTCATGCGTGAGTTTACTTTGTCTACATCATGTCATCTTGCTTAAGGCATTACTCCATTTTTATGGACTTAATACACTAGATGCATGCTGGATAGCGATCGATGTGTGGAGTAATAGTAATAGATGCAGGCAGGAGTCGGTCTACTTGTCTTGGACGTGATGCCTATATACATGATCATTGCCTTGGATATCGTCATGATTATTTGCTTTTCTATCAATTGCCCAACAGTAATTTGTTTACCCACCGTATGCTATTTTTATGAGAGAAGCCTCTAGTGAAAACTATGGCCCCCGGGTCTATCTAAATCATATATTAAAAACCCTAAAAATACCTTGCTGCACTTTTTCTTTATTTATTTTATTTTGTATTTTTGTTTCTATCTATCTATCTATAACATACAATTTAATCTTGCAATTAACCACCGAGGGATTGACAACCCCTTGTTTGTGTTGGGTGCAAGGATTTGTTGTTTTGTCTGCAGGTGCTGCTAACGAGGTGTTGCGTGATTCTCCTACTGGATTGATAACCTTGGTTTCATAACTGAGGAAAATACTTATCTCTATTGTACTGCATCTCCCTTCCTCTTCAGGGAATTACCAACGCAGCTCACAAGTAGCAGTGGCTTGCATAGGAGATAAGGTGATGCGGTCCGAGAGGAGGGACCTCGGGATGGACTTATATAGGCGGGAGCGACGCAGTGCCGTGGCTTCCAGAGGGGGACACGTCGGTGGCGCCATTGATGGCAAAACGCTGTCGGTGGCGAGGCCGGTGAGGGCGGCGGGGTCGGTGAGATGGTTGACGTGCTGCGGATGAGCTCCGGTTGTTGGGAATTAAGGCGGGAGACCCTGGCGGAGACGTGTCCGAGCGGGACTCATCGGGCGGCGCTCTTGGTCGCCGTGGACGGCGGTGGCCGGCGCTAGAGGCCAAGCTCGGGTGTCGGCGAGGTCGGTGGGTTCAAGGCGATGCCGCCTGGGTGGTTGCGAAGGCCGGAAATGCAGCAGGGAGGGCCACGCGGGACGGTGACGACGCCAGCAGTCCCGACGCTCTGGCCGCGCTCTGTGCGTGCGCACAACGTGCTCGATGTAATGCCAATGGCATCTACAGGGACCCAAACAAGTTACAACTTAACAGGATGGTGCTAGTGTGGATGGTGGTGATGATGGACAAGCTGGTTCAGCCATAGGATCCAGTGGCACATGGAGTTCAGAAAAGATGCCAAATTTTGTCATGCCCACAATGTGCTTGATGAAATGCTATGGCTATCTAGGAATCTTTGTTGGCTGTGAAAATTATCAGGATGGTGTCATCTTAGATGATAAAGATGATGGTGTAGTTGGATGGACAAAATGAAAAACTTGCAAGTGCAAGTTTTAACAGAATTCAGTTCTGAACAGAAATTGGAGGATTTATTTGGTGGGTCTGCAAGATGCAAATGGAGTTGATCTTCTGGATTTAAGGGTTTAGTTGGAAGGACTATAAGGTGGACTAATTTCAGAATTTTTGGAGCAAAGAAAATTAGGGTTGTAGTTATAACTCTAAAATGGGACAGAATTGGAAAGATGATGTTTTGCTCAAAATTTTCAAAAGATCAAGATGGGATTTTTGCATAAAAGTGATCTATAGGCATCACATGACCCCTCATAGTTTTTGTGGAATTTTAAAAGAATTATTTAAAATAGTTGTAGTGCAACAGAAGCATTTCAAAGATTGAAAATGCTGTTAAAAGAATTATTTTGGGGCAAGTTTTATTATGAAATTATTTCCTACTGTTATTTAAAATATAAATGAAATGATTTAAGAAAACTACCAAAGCCCATAATATTCTACAAAAATTTCTATATGGAGGGAAGGATTTTGGAAAACAGAGAACAAACAATACTCTAAAATTAATAAAAGACCCAATATAATTCAAAATTTTATTTCTGGCCAATTTTTACTTAATAAAAATATGGTCTAATTTTTGGGGTGTTACACCGTCGCCGCCGACGGCGAGGCTCCACCGCCTGACGCTCTCCTCCTCCCGCGCCCCTCCTCTCTCCTCTAGCCCTCCTACTCCTCCCAGCCGAGGCCATGGCAGCTTGGCCGGCCGCTGCCCCTCATCACCTGGTCCTCTGCTGCAACCGTCCACCGGCGCCGCGCCGCTGGGAGCACCCGGAGCTCCTCCGCCCCTCTGCCACCACCTCCTCGCGCCACCTCGGACCCGCTGTGCCACGGACGCCGCCACGAAGCTCCATGGCCGCCTCCCGAGATCGCTACCACCCCGGCCATCATCGCCTCTGCTCGCGGCCGCTCTTAGGCGAGGTCAAGGCGGACGCCTGGCGGCTGCGGCATTTCATCAAGCAGCGTGAAGACGGTGTCGTGGCGGACGGCTTTTGCGATGGCATGCGCGGCACGGCCGGAGCACGCCAGCAAGCGCAATGGAGCACCCGGAAGTGGCGCGGTTGGATGCGCTGGAGCACGTGGGACCGTGGGCCGTGACCAGGGGAGCGTGCAGGTGAGGCCCAGGATGCCGGCCGAGCCCGCCCGCGAGCTCGTGGCGGCCATGGCGGGCAGCCGAGCTCGCGCTCGAGCGGGACGGCGTACAGGGGACCGATATGCGAGTGCTGGGGAAGCCGGTGACGAGGGGCGGGGCTGCGCAGGGGAAGGGGAGGGGGTGTGGGAAGCGGCTGGAGGCGGCGGCCTGCCGGCAGTTGGCCGGGCGGTGCGATGGCGCCCGCGGGATCGAGCGAGGAGGAGGTGATGGTGGCGGCGGCGACTGGGTGGGTGGGGTGAGATGAGTGTGGAGAGAGAGGGGCTAGGGTTAAATAGATCGCTGACGTGGCAAGCTGACTGGGCTGCTGATTAGGCAGTCAATGGTCAAAACCGGTCAAAACAGAGTCAAAACCGGGCCAGGGTTGGTTTTTGTCCAGTTTTCAGAGTTCGGGTTGATTTTTACACGGTTTTGGAGTTCGGAGTTGTATCTTAAACTTTGGTGGTAGTTCAGGGTTGTAATATGGACTTCTCTCATCAGCTAATTTTAGGTGCTGAATTACATCCATGCATAGCCGCTGACTTTAATTTAGCTCTTTATCATGTCTTGATAAGTAACAAAGTACACTAATTAGTTAGTTAATTACTACCTTTCGAGGAGGATGGCGAGGGGTAGCAAGAGAAGGCTGGCGGCTGGCTGGCGGTAGAAGATGAAGACGAAGATATTCATTCCGCCGGCAAAGGCCGCCTTGGAGACGACGTACATGCCGGTGTAGATCACACGTATCACCATGGCAACAACATACGCCTTCTTCCCTGCATCTGTCGACATGCCTAGCTTGTACACCCGAGTGATCGACAAGTATTCACTTTTCAGTGGTTGAGACTTGAGAGACACGGGAGTGCCGGAAATTGCTTTTGGAGGCCGAGCTCCATGGAGGCCTCCAAATGCAAAATTCAAAATTCATGAAAATTCATATTTTTACATTTCAAAAAATTCTGAAAAAAAATACAGAGATAGATGAAGGCATAGTGCACATGTGTGTAAATTTTCAGGACGAAATACGTTGAAATGAGGGTTGTGCAAAAAAGACAAATTTGGGGCTTTTTAATACATGTACTATTCATGCATCCTCACAGACCATGAATTTGTCTTTTTTGTACAGGTCACATTTCAACGTATTTCATCCTGAAATTTTACACACATACGCCTTACATCCATATTTACTTGTACAAAAAATTTTAGATTTTTTTGAAACCGAAATTTTCAAATTTTGATTTTTTCAAAAAATCAGCCTCCATGGAGGCCGAGAGCCAAAACGCCATTCTCCGGGAGTGCGCCTTATATAATGAAAGCTCAATCGGGAATGCATAGATGCTCATGTTTAAACTAAGTACTCCCTATTCCTCTATAGTGCGCATACATTCGAGCTCCAATACCGATGCATGACATTGACGAAAACAGCCCCGCTGCAGTAGACTGTGTCCTAGGAGGCTAGGAACATGCGCAAACTGCTATGGAGAAGAGATTCTAACAGGGATCAGTTTCGTCCAAACATGCATGTGGCTGCAAATGAGCACTACAATTCGGAATCCTAGCCAAAAAAATACACGCACTACAATTACACTACAATTAGGAATGGAGGGAGTATTAGCTAGTAGCTTTTTGTCTCTTTTCTTTTTGCGACAATGTTAGCTTTTTCTCTCTTTTCTTTTTTTGATAACGTTGCTTTTTCTCTGGCTTGCTCTGATTCACACATTTTATTTCTTTGGGCAAAGAGTGATATATCTCTCATCTTTTTTTCCCTTTGGAAAAGATTTGATGCGGTTGCATAGCACTTTAATTTGGTCAGTGCTCACTGCTCATTTGGGAAACTAGCTAGCTAGCTAGTGCCGTATACTCCTATTGCTTCTGCCAAAATATATGTGATCAATCGTTATTGATGGGAAGTGGGAGAATGTACCAGCTAGTGTGTCTTGTAGAAAAAAATTTCACCCCACTAGTGACTCCGGTGGCCTGCTGGTTTCGCGAGGCGGCCCAGAGGGCAGGCCGCCGGTTGTCTCGGGGCAACAAGGAACGGATTGTTGTGAAGTAAAGTTATTGGCACCCCGTGAGGCTGTCATTGCGGGGACTAAACACTAGTCTATTTTTTTTGCGGGAAATAAACACTAGCCTATGTTACTATCTTTAGGACATATCGATGTTCACCAGACATTGGACATATATATCATGGAATAGGAGTAAAGCAGAGAGCAAACCAAAATAACTAGAGAGATGAGCACACTTGTTAGGAATGAAGCACGCTGGCCTGGCTAGAAGGCGTGGATTACCTTGTTTTGTTGAATGAAACAAACTTTCAGGGTCCCTCACCCACCGTTCTATTGGCAGATGATTATTTTGACAATAATTTAAAGTTCTAGTGTGGAAGGCAAGTTTGACATTTGATACCCTTACATATGATCACATTGCACAGCAATTATTTAAATCTGAAAATATCAGCTACCTAGACGCCACCATCCACAAATATCATTTTTCCAGAATAATTTATGCATCGTTCCATGTCGACTTATTCAACCGTGAAGTAATACTTTGTATTCCAATCAAGTATTTCGTCTTACATTACTCCTTTAAAGAATGCTGGAGTACCCGCCTCCTGGGGGCATCCGCGCCCTCAGCCGCCGTCTGCACCGGCTGCTGGTTGTTCTTGTTCACGTGCATGCTACAGTCATTTTGAAGTGAACCTTGTCGCCAATCGATGCCTGTAGATAACCGAACAGGGCCA
This sequence comes from Elymus sibiricus, assembly GCA_039707655.1. Classification (NCBI taxonomy): domain Eukaryota; kingdom Viridiplantae; phylum Streptophyta; class Magnoliopsida; order Poales; family Poaceae; genus Elymus; species Elymus sibiricus. The sequence goes on along the minus strand of CM077674.1, from coordinate 2,971,276 downwards.
AAAGGCCTAAAGGAACTCTTGCAGGTGCAAGTAAATACAATGTATTTTGTGTAAGAGTGTTACAAATTTGGTGAAAATGCATTCTCGAAAGAAAGATTTGGTGAAATTGTAGTGCCTGGACTGGACACACGGTTACAAATGCGGCATACAAACATACTGCCACCATAGAAAGACATCTACATGTGCTTTGATACGCGCTTACAAATGTAGCATACAACTGTACTGCCACCTTAGAAACACAGTTACAAATGCAGCATACGAGCATTCGGCCACCTTAGAAACACGGTTACAATTTTTTCTCGAAAACCAAAAGAGGATTCAAGTGCTCTTGTTTGAACGGTTTTGTCGAAAATAACTTAGTGACAAACATCTTGAACCTTACGAGACCGACTCAGTTTGTGTAGCCGCTCAGCTACCTCCATCATAGTTTGTATTTGATCTACATCAAGGCTAAGGCATTCCAAGGCTATACCTGCTAAGGAATCAAGAAGCTCTAAATTTTCTGCTATTGCAATTTCCTTGTCAAAAAACACGGTCGCTGTCTTCTGTTTCTTATGGGCTTCAAGAAAGCTCTTTACCAAGCCATTATTCTCAGAATGCATGACCCTCCTGCTGCTAATAAGCTCCAGGATCACAACTCCAAAACTATAGACATCATTTTTTTGGTGAGCAGGCCTTCTTGTAGATATACCGGATCCATATAATTCATGTCGCCGATGACTGATCCGGTGTGTTCCTTGTCTCTCGCAAGCAACCTAGAGATGCCAAAGTCTGAAATTTTGGGTGCAAAGTTATCATCCAAGAGTATATTTGCTGGTTTGACATCACCGTGTAGAATTCTACTGTTTGCTTGTGAGTGCATATAAGCTAGACCATCCGCTGACTGTGCAACAATACCTAAACGTGCATCCAAGTTGAGAGAGACCTTATAATGGTTGTTGTGAAGAATGTCATGGAGCCTACCTTGGGAGATAAACTCATATACCAGCATGGGGGCATCAACTTCAAGGCAACAACCAATGAGCCAAACTATGTTCTTCTGGATGACTTGAGATTGGATGATGACTTCATTTGCAACACTGGTACAAAACAGGGCATTAGTCCCGGTTCCAGAGGGCCTTTAGTCCCGGTTCTGGAACCGGGACAAAACGATCGGGACAAATGCCTAAAACCTTTAGTCCCGGTTGGCCTACGAACCGGGACCAAAGGTGCTCCACGTGGCCGCTGTGGGGCGCGCAGGCAGGAGGACCTTTAGTCCCGGTTGGTAACACCAACCGGGACTAAAGGGTCTCCACGTGGCCGCTGCGCAGCACTCAGGCAGGAGGACCTTTAGTCCCGGTTGGTAACACCAACTGGGACCAAAAGGCAGCCACGCGTTAGCAGCTCGCAGGCGCTGGGTTTTTTTTTTTTTTTGAAAGGGGGGTTTATGGGTTTTGGAGGGTTTAGGGGTTTCATATTGTGTTAGCTAGCTAATAGAGAGAAGTGACCTCTCTTTCTCCATGCTTGGTCGACGCTAGCTACTACATATAGAGAGAACTCGACGCTAGCTAGTAAGCAATGAAGGAACCATTAATTACACAACATCGTCATGCATGATCAATATATAGAGAGAAGTGACCTCTCTTTCTCCGTGCTTGTTGGTCGAACAACAAGTTTTCGTATATCTATTCGACGCTACTACAGATAGTACACGTTGATGCATATATCTATTCAACAGGTTTGCAATTCCCGATGGCATTTTCCGTCTTTAGGAATGACGTGGTCAACAAAGAATCCCGCCAACTCCTCTTGAATTGCGCGTAGGCGATCTGCTGGTAGGAGTACGTTCCACTTCTGCATGGTCTAATTTAAAGAAGGGGGGGGGTCAATATATATATATATATATATATATATATATATATATATATATATATATATATATATATGAATGAAATCAACACAATTGATGGTGATAAAATAAAATTATGAATATTGTTTACGTACTTCAAATTGTTGTTTAGTGAAGCCCCTCCCGGTGGTCTTTTGGTGAATGAACTCGCAAACGTAGTATCCACATAACTCAGTTCCGGGTTCCTGCCACATGCACTTTACGAGAATAGAGTTCAATCAAAATGATAATCAACCATGATAATGGTATTGAAAGTAGAATCAATGAGAGATGCGCGGAACTAGCTAGTACTACTTACTCTGGGTTGTTTAAATCGCAGCTCCGGTCTCCATTCACCTTGAACCTGCGTGATGAACTTTTTCCAAACCCTGCCCGGCAAAGAAAATGATTACTTGATATCAGGAAATGAACGAAAGTTGCCGATATAGTGCGATAATGATTGAACTTACTTCTGGAGCATTTCAATCATGTCCGCATACTCCGTAGCCTCTTTACTTCTCGAGTCCAAGACAGTTACTGCTCCCTCGTCAAGCTGAATGGCTAGCAGAATAAAGTGAAACCTGCGCGCGCATAACTCATCAATTACACTTAACCTCGAGTCAGCGGAACAGAATATGCAGAAGACAGTAACACTCACTTGAAGTTGTAAGGAAAGAGTATTTCCCTTTTGTTTTGGTGTCGAAGGAACGAGCTGAGCAAGATTTTCTCAGTCTCCTCGGGGATCTTCTTTACCGACCATTCATTTACGTTATTTGGGTTAATGAACCCAATGTCATAGATTTGTCCTTTTTTAAATTCGATGATCTTCAATCTGCATAATATAGTGAGGATAATTATATACATGCAATGAATGAGCTGAGCTAGAGACTTAATTACAGAAATAATACTTACAGACAATAACAAGCCACGAGACTTTTGTCGAGGGCGGCTTGATTGTATAACTGAAAGAGTTCGTCAAATTCAACGAAGATCGAGTCGACTCCAACGAACTCGTGCTCATCCTTAATTCCCACCAAGATACTACCCGTCCCATCCTTGCAGGTTTCCAAGTACCATTTATGTAATGTTCGCATCATCGTTGGTAGATCTTGTTCCAGATCATCACTTCTGACGAGACGCTTCCCGTGCTGGTATTTAAAGGTGTCTACCGGCTTAGCGATTTCAAAATGTACATCATCGCCTAGGTAATCACCAGGATTGAAACCAAGAGCAACGGCCGCTACCCCCGGGGTATCGGTAAACACCTTGAGCGGGGGGCATGATTGCTTTTCCTGTTCGCCGAGCTGGGGAATTGTTTTCCCACTTCTTGCACTAGTACTGCTACTTCTCGACCGACTCTTAGCTTTGTCATATGTCTGTGCAATAATGCGGTCATAGTTTGATAGCAGCGGAGGCGGAGGTGGTCGCGTAAGGGCATCCAGAGTGCGATTCGCCTTTCCCGGATCTATTTTTTCCTTCGGAGGTGGAACTTTCCGTGCAAAATGGGCCTGCACTTCGGCAGCACTAATGTCCTTGTTTTTCTCGTCAGTCCTCTCATATGGTAACTTTGGAGGAACCTTGAGGCTTGGCCCAGATTTGAATTTCTTCCCGCCTTTTGTACTGCTAGCCGCCGGAGGGCGGCGGCTCCCTTCCGCTGTTGCTGACGAGGCGGGGTTCGCTGACGGGGCGGAGGCAGCTGCGGCGGCGGAGACGGCTGACGCGCCGGAGACAGCTGAGGCGGAGGAGGATTCTGCTGAGGGACCTCCTCCGTTAGAGTCCGCTGAGGCGGCGGAGAAGGATGACGCGCCGGAGACGACTCAGGAAGCGGAGATAGCACAACTGGACTGTGAGGAGGAGTCTGCTGAGGATCCGGCTGCGTCTGCTGAGGCGGCGTCCAGTTTGGAAGCTTGATGTACTCCTTTCTCCATAGACAGGTACTCCTTAAGGCATTTTCCAGAAGATCCTCCCCTTCACCTGTAGGGCAGTCAAGCTCCAGCCCCTCAAATCCCGCCATTATCTCATCCACCGTGACAATAGCATAGCCATGTGGAATCGGATGGCAATGGAAAGTTCCCTCAGTTCGAGGAGGTAAAACAGAGCCGACCGCCGCCTTCAAGGTCAGGTTCTGGCATTTCGCCATTAGCACACAATGTTTAGTCTCCGTGATACTATCCACGGGGTAGCGAGGAGCCATGATATCAGGCTGAAGGAGCTTCGTGGAAGCCACGCTACTTCTCCGCTGAGATGGTGGGGTAGCTTCTGGGGCAGTGTCGAAGGAAGGATCTTCGTGCCGCTGAGATGGTTGGCCGGTAGCTCGCTGGCTCTCAAGTTCCTCTAGTTTCGCTAATCTTGCATTGATCTTCTGCATTTCGCTTGCTTCCGCTTTCTTCTTTCTCTGTCGGCTTCTATAACCATCGATGTCGGGAAACCCATCCTTCCACGGAACGGAGCCTGATGTGCCTCGTGTTCGTCCAGGGTGTTCAGGATTCCCGAGGGCATGTGTCAGCTCGTCATTTTCTCTGTCGGGATGTAACCTCCCTTCCTGCGCTGCCTGGATTGCGTCCTGAAGCTTCTTGACGGGTATTGCAAGTTGAGCTATCGTCCAAACACACTCCCCTGTGTCTGGGTCCAAAGTTCCCCCAACCCCGAAGAACCAAGTCCTTGACCGATCTGGCCAATGCAATGTCGCTGGTTGGACCCCTTTAGCAAGCAGGTCTTGCTCAGCTTTGTCCCACGTAGGCCGGGCTTTGCTGTAGCCACCTGACCCCGTAACATGGTGATACTTCTTCTTTGCAGCATTTAGCTTATTTGTCGCAGACCTTTGCTTGCCCTTGTCCGATTTCTTGTAGGCCACAAATGTGGGCCAGTGATCTTTTATCTTCTCATATGCACCGGTGAATTCTGGAGTCTTGTCTTTCTCGACAAACTTTTTGTTCAAATCTTTCTTCCAGTTCTTGAATAGTTCTGCCATCTTCTTAAGAGCAAACGCCTTGACCTTATTCGGATCCGCCTCTGGCGGTAGGCTGAAATTTGTCATCAGCGAGGTCCAAAGATCATCTTTCTGTCTATCCTGGACATAAGAAACTTCAGGGTCCTTCTTATTCCATTCTTGGATGCTGATCGGGACGCGGTCCCTAACAACCACTCCGCACTGATGTATAAATGTGTCCCTGCTCCGCTTGGGAGCAATCGGTTGGCCATCGCGATTGACTTCTTCGATCGTGAACCTTTCATCCTGGCGCAACCTTTTCTTCGGGCCTCGTCTCCTTACGGAAGTTTGGCTTGATCCGGAGGGCTAATTAAAAGAAGAAAGAAGCGTTAATATATGTACATACAAAACAATTAATGCATCAAGTCAGCAGAGGCTTAATTAATATATGTATATATACCTTGCCGGACTTTGCAACAGTTAAGGCTCCCTCCTCCGTTCGGTCACCGGAGCCGTCATGATCTCCTTGCTCCTTCGTTCGGTCACCGGAGCCGTCATGATCTCCTTCCTCCTCCACTCGATCACCGGAGCCGTCATGATCTCCTTCCTCACCATCGGTGTCATTGAGAAACGACAAGGGATCACCTCCGTCGCGGATTATATCCCCCAACAACTCTTCTTTTTCTAAGTCTCTGTCCATAGTTTCTACAAATGTTACAACATGGCAATATACAACCATGAGAGATGGATTAGTGGCAAACATAGACCTAGCTAATCACAACAAGGAATCATATGCATATATGAGCAATGGATTAGTCGCAAAGATCATGCAAAGTTATCGGGGGTTATACTTTGCGGACCACCTCTCTCATGCATGTCCGACGTCCCCCCTCATGTCGAAGTTATCGGGGTTATACTTTTAGGAGAGGACACTTTACAAAAAATAATCGCTATGCAGGAGATTGAACTATCCATTCTACCACATTGACCTATGCCGGCCGCCTACCGAATAAATAAAGTCCCTTCGGCTCACTGAGGTAAGACCGGTGAATTAGACGCCAATATATAGTATTATACATAACAATTACGGGTAGGGGCGGGAGGGGGTAGATCGACAACGCTCTTTCTTCTAGGGGGTTATGATTTAACGAACCACCCCCCCGACTCCCTCATGTCGAAGTTATATGGGTTATGTTTTAACGAGCCCCCCTCATGTCGAAGTTATCGGGGATATGTTGAATTCCCGAGAGAGTTACGGGTGTTCTAACGCGGCACTACACGATATAGGTGAAGGGGGATAACATCCGGGAATACATCTTTTTTTTGCTATGATATACATATACATCTACATACTAAAGTATACATACATACATATACATCTACATACATATATATACACTAAGCATCTACATATACATACATACATATACATCTACATATACATACATACATACATACATCTACATACAGTAAGCATCTTTCTATATACATCAATCCATCCATCCATCCATACATACATACATTCATACATGGACAAAAAAAATTCTATGATCATAAAAAATCTATGAACAAAAAAAAAATCATCATATCAACATTTTCTATATACATCCATCCATCCATCCATACATACATACATACATGGACAAAAAAAATCTATGAACATAAAAAATTTTAAGAACAAAAAAAATGCTAAGTGTGGCGGCGGCGGCGGGGCGCAGGGCAGGGGCAGGGGCGGCGGCGGCGGCGGCTAAGCAGCAGGGCAGGGGCGGCGGCGGGGCGCAGGGCAGGGGCAGGGGCGGCGGCGGCGGCAGCGCAGGGGAAGGGGGCGGAACTCACTCGGGGTGGCGTCGAGGCAGGAAAGCGGCCGCGGGCGTCGGGGCAGGGCTCGGCGGCGTCGGGGCAGGGAGCGGCGGCCGGCGTCGGGGTCAGGGCACGGACGGCGACGAGGAGCGGGCGGAGCAGCCTGGCGGCGTTGGGGGCAGGGCTCGGCGGCGACGAGGAGCGGGCAGAGCAGCCTGACGGAGTTGGGGGAAGAAGAGGTGAGATTTGGGGAAAATTTCCTAAGTGTTGGCTTATATAGCCCCACCTTTAGTCCCGGTTGGTGGCTGCAACCGGGACTAAAGGACCCCCTTTAGTCCCGGTTGCAGCGACCAACCGGGACTAAAGATCATTTTCAGCAGCGCAAAGGGCGGGAAGCACAACCCTTTAGTCCCGGTTGGTGCCTCGGACCGGGACTAAAGGGGGGCCTTTAGTCCCGGTTGGTGCCACCAACCGGGACTAAAGGGCTGCGGTTGGCACGGCGTCGGGCGGGTGGATGTTTAGTCCCACCTCGCTAGCTGAGAGGCGTCGAGATTGGTTTATAAGCGCGGCTGCGCCAGCCCTCTCGAGCTCCTCTCTTATGCAGGCCTACGGGCCTAAACGCCCTCTCTCTGCCTGTGGGCCTACTGGGCCTGCTGCGGGCCTACTGGGCATGCTGCGAGCCTGCATCCTGGCCCAACTAGCGTGTTGGGTTTCTAGTTGTATGCAGGCCGTGGTGGCCCAGTAGGCGGCATATTTTTATTTTTTTTTTACTTTTTAGTCCCGGTTTGTGGTAGCAACCGAGACTAAAGGTCTTTTCCAGTATTTTTGTTTTGTTTTTTGCTTTATTTATTTTCTTTTGTTTCTACTTACAGCTAAATACTTAGAGTTTTTGAGTGATTCTTTTTGCTTTAGGTCACAAAAATTATAAACTTTCTGTTAGTGCCAGTAGTTTTCAAATTTGAATAGTTTAAATTTGAATTCTTTGAAATTTGTGTGAATCACTAGTTTGTGAATAACTTTACTTTAAAAATAGATTTTTGAGTGATTCTTTTTCCTGCTGTTTAATATTAGTGTGTTTTATCATTATATTCAATTTGGTAATTTTTAGGTTATTTTAAATGGGTGTTTTAATCAAAAACAGATTTTGTTATTTTAGTTTGCTATTAAAGTTTCTAACAAAAAATACTTTATGAAAATTCTTTTTGCTATTAAAGTTTTGAACAAAAAATACTTTGATAATTTTAGTTGCATAAATTTTATATAATTTTAGTTTCAAAAATACTTTTATAATAACTAGAGGTTTATAAAAGCTTTTTAGTTGATTCTTTTTGCTCTTGAAGAATATTATAGTTTTGTTCTAGTTAATCATAACAAAAAAAAATTAATTGTTTTTAGCACATCATCAATTTTCAACCCTTTCTGACTTCATTTGCTATTTTTCATGCATTTAATCTTTTTTTCAGCTAAATGACCCTGAAATTGAAAAAGCACTACAAATGAACTCTGAAAAGGTTGAAAGTTGGCATGGTATCATCATTTCACCCACATAGCATGTGCTAAAAAGTTGAGAGGGTTATGGCAAAAACTGGATGCACGTCGTGTACAAAATGGACAATCTCTTTCGAAGTATCAGGGTTTCGGACGAAAACTCATATGTTACAAAGGCATTTCATTTTTTTAACTTATTTCAACTCCAGACTTTTTGTGCGTTCAACATGCACCATTCAAAGCAACATCATCAATTTTCAACCCTTTCTGACTTCATTTGTTATTTTTCATGCATTTACTGATTTTTTTAGCTAAATGACCCCGAAATTGAAAAGCAGTACAAATGAACTCTGAAAAGGTTGAAAGTTGGCATGGTTTCATCATTTCACCCACATAGCATGTGCTAAAAAGTTGAGAGGGTTACGGCAAAAACTGGATGCACTTCGTGTACAAAATGGACAATCTCTTTCGAAGTATCACGGTTTCGGACGAAAACTCATATGTTACAAAAGGCATTTCATTTCTTGACATGTAACTGTAGTGATATTCTAGATCAAAGCCATCATCAGAATAGTTGTGGAGAGAAAGTCTTCACTTTTTCTTCGCGCGTGTCCCTTGCTTATTGCGCCGTAACCATGGATAATCTTCATCGTTTAACAGGGTGCTTGGGTCAGCCTTCACTTTGAAGGGAGGAATTTCATGAAACTTTTCATAATCTTCAGACATGTTTGTCTTGCCCTCCACTCCCACGATGTCTCTTTTCCCTGAAAGAACTATGTGGCGCTTTGGCTCATCGTATGATGTATTCGCTTCCTTATCTTTTCTTTTTCTCGGTTTGGTAGACATGTCCTTCACATAGAAAATCTGCGCCACATCATTGGCTAGGACGAATGGTTCGTCTGTGTACCCAAGATTGTTGAGATCCACTGTTGTCATTCTGTACTGCGGGTCTACCTGTACCCCGCCTCCTGACCGATTGACCCATTTGCACCGAAACAAAGGGACCTTAAAATCATGTCCATAGTCAAGTTCCCATATGTCCACTATGTAACCATAATATGTGTCCTTTCCCCTGTTGGTTGCTGCATCAAAGCGGACACCACTGTTTTGGTTGGTGCTCTTTTGATCTTGGGCGATCGTGTAAAATGTATTCCCATTTATCTCGTACCCTTGGTAAGTCAAGACAGTCGAAGATGGTGTCCTGGCCAACGAGTACAGCTCATCTCCAACAATGTTGTTACCCATGAGATGTGTTTGCATCCAACTGCCGAAAGTCCTGGTGTGTTCACATGTAATCCAGTCGTCACACTGCTCCGGGTGCTTGGAGCGCAGAAAATTCTTGTGTTCATTGACATACGGGGTCACCAAGGTAGAATTCTGTAGAACTGTGTAGTGTGCTTGAGCCCAAGAATGCCCGTCCCTACATATTATTGCATCCGCTCCTAGCGTGCCTTTTCTAGTCAGTCTCCCCTCATACTGCGATTGAGGGAGACCAATCGGCTTAAGGTCAGGAATAAAGTCAACACAAAACCCAATGACCTCCTCTGTTTGATGGCCCATGGAGATGCTTCCTTCTAGCCTAGCACGGTTACGAACATATTTCTTGGACTCCCATGAACCTCTCAAAGGGGAACATATTTTGTAGAAATACAGGAACCAGAATGGCAATCTCGTCGACTAGATGAACTAGGTCGTGCGTCATGATATTGAAGAAGGATGGTGGGAACACCAGCTCAAAACTGACAAGACATTGCACCAAATCATTCTTTAACCTTGGTAGGATATCTGGATCGATTACCTTCTGAGAGATTGCATTGAGGAATGCACATAGCTTCACAATGGCTAATCGAACGTTTTCCGGTAGAAGCCCCCTCAATGCAACCGGAAGCAGTTGCGTCATAATCACGTGGCAGTCGTGAGACTTTAGGTTCTGGAACTTTTTCTCTGCCATATTTATGATTCCCTTTATATTCGACGAGAAGCCAGACGGGACCTTCATACTGAGTAGGCATTCAAAGAAGATTTCCTTCTCTTCTTTGGTAAGAGCGTAGCTCGCAGGACCTTCATACTGCGTTGGATGCATGCCGTCTTTTTCGTGCACACGTTGCTGGTCCTCCCGTGCCTCCAGTGTATCTTTTGTCTTCCCATACACGCCCAAGAAGCCTAGCAGGTTCACGCAAAGATTCTTCGTCACGTGCATCACGTCGATTGCAGAGCGGACCTCTAGGTCTTTCCAATAGGGTAGGTCCCAAAATATAGATTTCTTCTTCCACATGGGTGTGCGTCCCTCAGCGTCATTCGGAACAGATTGTCCGCCAGGACCCTTTCCAAAGATTACTTGTAAATCCTTGACCATATCAAGTATGTGATCACCAGTACGGAGGGCGGGCTTCTTCCGGTGATCTGCCTCACCTTTGAAATGCTTGCCTTTCTTTCGACATTGATGGTTGGTCGGAAGAAATCGACGATGTCCCAGGTACACATTCTTCCTGCATTTCTCCAAATATATACTTTCGGTGTCATCTAAACAGTGCGTGCATGCATGGTATCCCTTGTTTGTCTGTCCTGAAAGGTTACTAAGAGCAGGCCAATCATTGATGGTAACAAACAGCAACGCATGTAGGTCAAATTCCTCCTGTTTGTGCTCATCCCACACACGTACACCTTCTCCATTCCACAGCTGCAAAAGTTATTCAACTAATGGCCTTAGGTACACATCAATGTCGTTGCCGGGTTGCTTAGGGCCTTGGATGAGCACTGGCATCATAATGAACTTCCGCTTCATGCACAACCAAGGAGGAAGGTTATAGATACATAGAGTCATGGGCCAGGTGCTATAATTGTTGCTCTGCTCCCCAAAAGGATTAATGCCATCTGCACTTAAACCAAACCATACGTTCCTTGCGTCACCTGCAAATTCCCCCCACCTTCTTTCGATTTTTCTCCACTGCGACCTGTCAGCGGGTGCTCTCAACTTCCCGTCTTTCTTACGGTCTTCCTTGTGCCATCGCATCAACTTGGCATGCTCTTTGTTTCTGAACAGACGTTTGAGTCGTGGTATTATAGGAGCATACCACATCACCTTGGCAGGAACCCTCTTCCTGGGGCGCTCGCCCTCAACATCACCAGGGTCATCTCGTCTGATCTTATACCGCAATGCACCGCATACCGGGCATGCGTTCAAATCCTCGTACTCACCGCGGTAGAGGATGCAGTCATTAGGGCATGCATGTATCTTCTGCACCTCCAATCCTAGAGGGCATAGAACCTTCTTTGCTTCGTACGTACTGTCGGGCAATTCGTTATCCTTTGGAAGCTTCTTCTTCATTATTTTCAGTAGCTTCCCAAATCCGTTGTCAGATACACCATTGTCTGCCTTCCATTTCAGCAATTCCAGTGTGGTACCGAGGTTTGTGTTGTCATCTTCGCAATTATGGTACAACCCTTTTTTGTGATCCTCTAACATGCGATCGAACTTCAACTTCTCCCTTTCACTTTGGCATTGTCTCTTTGCATCAACAATGACCCGGCGAAGATCATCATCGGGCACATCGTCTGGTTCCTCTTGATCTTCGGCTTCCCCCGTTGCAGTATCACCGTATTCAGGGGGATAGTTGTCATCATCCTCTTCTTCTTCGTTGTCTTCCATCATAACCCCTCTTTCTCCGTGCTTGGTCCAAACATTATAGTGTGGCATGAAACCCTTCTCAAGCAGGTGGACATGAAGGGTTTTCAAGTTAGAGTAATCCTTCGTATTCTCACAGACAAGGCATGGACAATACATAAAACCATTCTGCTTGTTTGCCTCAGCCACTTCGAGAAATTTATGCAGGCCCTCAAGATACTCGGAGGTGCGTCGGTCACCGTACATCCATTGCCGGTTCATCTGCGTGCATTATATAATTAAGTGTATCAAAAACCATTACATAACATCATGAATAGAGAAGTGACTAAATTAATACAAGTTCATCATCACATTAAAACCAAAGTACAATAGTGATCAAATGTTATTACTGAAAAAATAAATACATAAAGTTCATACATATATAGTTCTCATAAAACAACATATAGCTCTCTAGAGCATCTAATTAAAACATACATTGAAACTATGAAAAACAACAACAAATGCGATCATAATCGCAACTAAGGTAACAATTGATCCAACGGCATAATGATACCAAGCCTCATTATGAATGGCATATTTTCTAATCTTTCTAATCTTCAAGCGCATTGCATCCATCTTGATCTTGTGATCATCGACGACATCGGCAACATGCAACTCCAATTCCATCTTCTCCTCCTCAATTCTTTTCAATTTTTTCTTCAAGTAATTGTTTTCTTTTTCAACTAAATTTAACCTCTCGACAAGAGGGTCGGTTGGAATTTCCGGTTCACATACCTCCTAGATAAAAACATCTATGTCACATTGGTCGGCATAATTGTCATAAACACTAAATGAAACAAATCATAATAAAAGATAATATACCACATCCGAATCATAGACAGGACGAGGGCTGACGGGGCGGATACCAAAGTCATGGCACTATATAATAACAAACAATAATAAAAGTAAGAAAATTATACAAGTATCTATCTAAATCATACAAGTAAGAATTTTTTTCTTTTAAAAAGAAGATAAGAACAAGAGTCTCACCACGGTGGTGCCGGCGACGAGATCGGCGCGGGCGATCGACGGCGGTGAGGACGGGGACGGGGACGGCACCCTACACATGTGCAGACTCTAAGAAGTTAATTTCAGCTCAAATTGTGCATCTAAATCAAAAGAACTCCCACATACACTCCTCCACTAAAACCCACAAACCACTCTACTTCTAGAGCATTTGAAATGAGCTAAACTAGCAGTGAGAGATGAAACGATGAAGTTGCTAACCTTTTTAGAACACTTGGATAGTTGGTGCACCGCCAAACCTAGAGAAATCTTGGGCAAAATGGAGCTTGGAGGTCGAGCTTGGAGAGGAGAGAAAGCTTAAGTGCTGCTCGGGCATTTCATCGAACACCTCATGTGCATAGGAGGTGAGAACAGAGAGTAGCACACACCCTGCATACGCTGGCCGGCCAAAAAACAGAGGAGTGAGCGGCGGGGGCGAGGTATATATAGGCATTTTATTAGTCCCGATTCGTGGCTAGAACCGGGACTGAAGACAGACCTTTAGTCCCGGTTCCAGACACGAACCGGGACTAAAGGGGTTGCGCCAGGAGCCAGGACCTTTAGTCCCGGTTGGTAGCTGGAACCGGGACTGATGCCCGCCGAGGCCCGGCTGGCTCCCTGGCCGCTCGAACCGGGACTGATGCACCCATTAGTCCCGGTTCGTAACTCGACCGGGTCTAAAGCTCTGATCTGGCCAGGATCAAAGCCCTGTTTTCTACTAGTGCAAACTGGTCACTCTCTATCACACTACCATTAATTGGCTTCTTTATTGCAATTATTTTATCATCAAGACGGCCCTTGTAAACTTCACCGAAGCAACCTTTTCCAATTAATTTGCTATTCTTTAAAATCGGCTTGAGCTCCTCCTTGAAAAGTTTAATGACATTTGCCTTCTCTAATGTAGGGCCGCCGTTCTTTCTGAAGAATTCTTCCTTCTTCTTTTTCTCTTTGTGAAGAATAACAAGAAACGATAGAATCACCATTAGAAGAATACCACCTATTGCACCTGGATGCACATGAAACAAAGTTAGTTTATATCACTAAATTCGCAATTACAGTTCTAGCAAAAATATTCAGTATAAGAAGTAAATAGTTTCTTTTGTCCATCTACTCGGAATCTTAAACAAATCACCACTTGAAATTTCAGAATAAAAAAATAATCTAAATCAAGACTGGCAAGAGGTCGAAACTCTGAGGAAATTGAGTGTCCAAAGACAAGGACAGCATGTATCTCTCAAATTACAGTCAGGTCATTTGATAGAAATTAAACAGTACAACCGAGTGATTGAAATCATTTGAAACAATTATATATGCCGCTTGTATCCATTAAGAGATCTACAGGCAATGCCTATGTCATACATGTGTTTCTATGTTGATTATTTAAATTGGCATCAAGTGTTGATTATTTATATTACATGAGTTCCGCTTCAGTTTCTAAGACCATAAATACACTCGTCGTTGTGAAGAAAATGTATATGCCTATGCATATAGAGTTTATCACTCGTACTAGCACAATAAGCAATTAAGGACTAATACCTCGTACCAATTCACAGCTTGCCCTATTTCCCAGTTGGACTAGGCTCTCTGTGTACGTGAGTGCGTGTATTTATACCTTCGGCCGGCCGGCGGCGAAACTAGATCATGTAGGTCGAGCCAGCTTTTTCAGGAGCCAGGGAATGGATGCAGCGTTGCCTCCTCGCCATCGTCGTGGTGCCGGAAATTGCTGGGCGGCGGCTTCTAGTCCTTTCATTATCGACACGATGAGATGTGGGTGCGGGTCTTGCGCACCTGCTACCGTACGCGGTTGTTTTTTGACACGATCCAAAAATTCAAACAGACGTCATGTAACGTTTAAGTCGACGACAACTTGGACCCGATCTATATATATCCATACAAAGTGTGTACAGCGGTCAGCGGACTAATTAGTTTTCGTTTGACGACCATCATGCACTTTCAGATGAAGGGGTATGTTTTAATCACCACCACTGATGATTTAATAAAGGGGGTGCACTGAAGCGGAATTCTTTGCCATATCCACTCATGCGGAAATTTTCATTTATCTTTTGTCTTTGTCTGTATAGCTACTCTTAAGTCTTAACCCAGTCGATATAAACTTTTGGCCTAACCTAATTGTATCAACAAAAAAATTAATCCTCCTCTACTTTTCCCTTCCATGTCCCTCCGACTACACGCCGCCCACTCTTATCCTCCACGGCTCCTCATCCACACAACTCTTGGCCTCTACCGTAATTGAACAAGTTTGTCCGTTTGGTTGTGTTTGTATGTATGGTTCAAGAGGGTTTTGAGATCCAGAAAATGTCCTCTTTCGTTTTGGTGTTCGCATTGTATCTTCTTTGTATTGGTTTCCAGTAGTATCTGCTCCTGTATTTATTTCTGGGATTCCGTATTTGTTTTTGCCTCCGCTAGAAAAAAAAAGAAAAAAAAGTGGTAGCACACAGTTTTGTCCGCTTCCATTATGTTTTCATTCCTACTCCATTGCACTGACTTGATAGGATGGTAAGGAATGAAAACCCCTCATATCTAGAAAACCCTCTATATTGTGAAAAACGACACTTTTGAAATAGTAGTCATTTACTATTCTATACGATAGTTCATGGGTGGTCCTCTCTTAATTTGGTTGTTTGCAGTGCATCCATGTTGTACTCATATTTCCGAGAAAAATAGTATAATGAGAAAATAATATGTGGTGCCCGTAAAGACACCGAAAATATTGTTTGATGGAGCTATCAGTGGGAACGCAAATGACTAACTAGACTTGCAGAATAATAGTATTAGTTTGCTTCATTGTACGGACGACAGCTCAAGGATTTCCTCACCAGAGGAGACACGAGTTACACACAACTTCCTCCATTAATTTTCCTATGATGTTTTATACATGTACTCCGTTGCACCATCTTTATGCAACTAAGGAAATAAAATCCAGTATTATCTTAAAGAACTCTGTATTGTGAAAAGAATTACACTTTCGGAATAGTAGTCATTTACATTACCGTACGACAGCTCAAGGGTGGTCCTCACTTATTTTTGTTGTGTGCATGCTCTAAATCTTCACGCTATCTTGACCACAAATTGTTGCATAGACTGGGTGTATTTCATATCATCTTGATACATCAATATCGCGCCTGTTATAAAAAGAAGATCTCTTGAGCTACTTTAACAACACCCTAGGCATACCTTCCATAGAACATCTAAAAAACATATGATTAGGTCTCTCCACTTCACTACTGGACATGCATTTTCTACTGCACCTCCACCCCCTCTTCAGCAACAAATCCTTTGTTAGAATACTTTTTCTGAAAACCAACCATAAAATACATAGAATTTACAGAAAAATTACCAGCATTATTCACTAACCAAACGTAATTATAAATCTCTCTAGACAACCTGAAATCTACAAATAAAGCTTGTAACTCACTCCCCATAACAGCTAGCCCACCAACCAGATTCCTCTAATACTTCAAACTCCCCCATCATTCCTCAAAAACAGTACACACTAAAATGTTATTGCTAAAAGTTAGATTGTACAGTATAAGATTTCTAGAACTTTGTCAATAGAAAACTTTGTCTTATTCCTAGAACTTTGTCTTATTCCCATCCCCTACTTTATTCATAGAAAACTTATTAAAAAAAGTACTATGTGACTGAACATATTTTACATTAGCAGCTAATAAAACCTCTTTTTGAACTTGTTATACAACATAAGATTATTTTTGGAAAAGGAGGTTAAAACCCCCGGCCTCTGCATCAATAGATGCATACAACCATCTTTATTAATTATTCAACAAAATTCTGACAAGAACATACATCAAGCCACCTGAAGCCACCACTCACACCTACAAACTCGATAATGTGGAGTGCTCTCACTCCCCATATCTAAAATCGGTGTCGTCGCCGATCCATCCGCATAACGTATCAGAAACTACAGCCGGTGCAGCAAACGTAAAGCGTACACCACATGCACACGTTTTAGAAGCCGCCATCATCATCGAACCGCTGACCCATGCTACTTGTGAGCTGCGTTGGGATTTCCCCGAAGAGGACAGGATGATGCAGTACAGTAGAGATAAGTATTTTCCTTAGTTATGAAACCAAGATTATCAATTCAGTAGGAGCATCACGCAACAACTCGTTAGCAGCACCTGCACACAAAACAACAAATCCTCGCACCCAACGCGAACAAGGGGTTGACAATCCCTTGGCGGTTAATTGCAAGATTAAATTGTATGGTGATAGATAGATAGATGGAACAAAAATACAAAATAAAATAAATAAAGTAAAATTGCAGCAAGGTATTTTTAGAATTTTCAATATATGATAAAGGTAGACCCGGGGGCCATAGTTTTCACTAGAGGCTTCTCTCTTGAAAATAGCATACGGTTGATGAACAAATTACTGTTGGGCAATTGATAGAAAAGCAAATAATCATGACGATATCCAAGGCAATGATCATGTATATAGGCATCACGTCCGAGACAAGTAGACCGAAACAATTCTGCATCTACTACTATTACTCCACACATTGACAGCTATCCAGCATGCATCTAGAGTATTAAGTTCATAAAGAACGGAGTAACGCCTTAAGCAAGATGACATGATGTAGACAAAGTAAACTCACGGATGAATAAACCCCATCTTTTTACCCTTAATAGCAACGATACATACGTGTCATGTCCCTTTCTGTCACTGGGATTGAGCACCACAAGATCAAACCCATTACGAAGCACCTCTCCTATTGCAAGATAAATCAATCTAGTTGGCCAAACCAAATCAATAGATCAGAGAGAAATACGAAGCTATAACAATCATGCATAAAAGAGTTCAGAGAAAACTCAAATAATATTCTTGGATAATCTGATCATAAACTCATAATTCATGTGATCCCAACAAACACACCGCAAAAAGTGATTACATCGGATAGAACTCCAAGAACATCGAGGAGAACATTGTATTGACGATCAAAAAGAGAGAAGAAGCCATCTCGCTACTAACTATGGACCCAAAGGCTGTGGTAAACTACTCACGCATCATCGGAAGGACAGTAAGGTTGATGTAGAGCCCCTCCGTGATCGAATCCCCCTCCGGCAGAGTGCCGGAAAGGCCTCCAGATGGGATCTCTCAAGAACAGGAACTTGCGGCGGCGGAAAAAGTATTTCGTGGACTCCTCTGTTGGTTTCCCGATTTTAGAAAATTTATAGAGGTGTAATTAGGTCAAACGGAGCATAGGTGGGCCCACGAGGCACCAGGGCACGCCCCCACCCTGGGGCGTGCCCTGGTGGCTCGTGGCCACCTCATCTGTCTTCTGGCCCTCTCTCGAAGCTTCTAGTGTCTCTAATGTCCAAAAAAAAATCTCCAAAAAGTTTCGTGGCATTTGGATTTCGTTTGGTACTGATATTCTGAAAAACCAAAAATAGGCAAAAAACAGCAAAAGGCACTGGGCACTAAGTTAATAGGTTAGTCCCAAAAAATGATATATAATTGCTTGTAAGTGTATATAAAACATCCAAAATTGATACTATAATAGCATGGAACAATAAAAAATTATAGATACGTTGAAGACGTATCAAGCATCCCCAAGCTTAATTCCTGCTCGTCCTCGAGTAGGTAAATGATAAAAACAGAATTTTTGATATGGAATGCTACCTATCATATTCATCATATACTCTTTTCTTTTGTAGCATGGACATTTGGACTTGAATGATTCAAAGCAATAGTCTATAGTTCGACATGAAGACATAAATACTCAAGCATTCTAACAAGCAACCATATCTTTCGAAATATCAACGCTAAAGAAAGTTATCCCTAGCCCATTATGCTCAATCATTGATCCTTTCATGAAACACAATCAATATTAGCTACACAT
This sequence comes from Elymus sibiricus, assembly GCA_039707655.1. Taxonomy (NCBI): domain Eukaryota; kingdom Viridiplantae; phylum Streptophyta; class Magnoliopsida; order Poales; family Poaceae; genus Elymus; species Elymus sibiricus. The sequence goes on along the minus strand of CM077674.1, from coordinate 2,952,642 downwards.
AATGCACAAGTATGACAATAGTGCTCTCTAGTTGGTGCTTTGTAACAGAAGATGGAGAGGGAAGCAGAGATTTGTAGAGGTGCCAGAGCTCAAAGCTAAAATTAGAGAGATAAAATTATTTTGAGAGGCATGCTTTTCCTGTGAACGAAAACGACCGAGAATTCCCAATATCTTCCATGCTAGACACATTATAGGCGGTTCCCAAACAGAAAATAAAGTTTATTTCCTTTCTACCATTCTTTCACAATCCATGGCTAGCCGTATCCACGGGTGCCCTCCATACCAACACTTTCCAAGGAATTTATTATTATCATCATATTAAAAAAAATCATTTCGGGACTGGACATCCCTATTACCTGCCACTCTCTCGTGCAATGACAAGTGAATAAACACTCATCGTGAGAATAACACACCTAGCATGGAAAATATTGGCCACCCCCTGCCGCTTCATGAGCTGTACGGGCACACAAAACGGAAAATTATTTTAAAAATATTAGAGTTGGCACATACAAATTTACTTGGAACGGCATGGAAATACCGCATATAGGTAGGTATGGTGGACTCATTTGGCACAACTTGGGTTTAAGGAGTTGAATGCACAAGCAGTATTCCCGCTTAGTACAAATGAAGGCTAGCAAATAGATTGAGAAGCGACCAACCAAAAAGCGAAAACGGTCATAAACATGCATTGAACATAACTAACACCGAATAATGCACCATAAGTAGGATATAATTTTGTTGCATAACAATTGACTTTATGTGCATGCATAGGGAATCACAAAACTTAACACCAATATTCTTACTAAATCACAATTACTCACTAACATGACTCACATATTATCATCTCCATATCACAAAACTTTTGCAAGGAATCAAACTTATCATATCCAATGATCTTTCATGAAAGTTTTTATTATATCCCTCTTGAATATTCATCACTTTGGTACCAAATTCATATCTTGTGCAAATTACCATTACTATTATCAACTCTCAAAAAGATATAAGTGAAGCATGAGAGTGCAAATATTTCTTCAAAATTTAATCTTATCAACTCTCAAAATAATATAAGTGAAGCATGAGAGTTCAAATATTTCTTCAAAAAATAGCCACCGCCGTGCTAAAAAAGATTTAAGTGAAGCACTAGAGCAACTGCCTAGCTCAAAAGATTTAAGTGAAGCACATAGAGTATTCTAACAAATCATGATAAACGTGTGGCTCTCTGAAATAGGTGTGTCCAGCAAAAATGATTGTGACAAACTAAAAAGCAAACAAAGCAAAGACTCATATAATACACGACGCTCCAAGCAAAACTCATGATATGTGACGAATAAAAATATAGCTCCAAGTAAAATTACCGATAGTTGGTAGAAGAAAGAGGGGATGCCTTCCGGGGCATCCCCAAGCTTAGACGCTTGAGTCTTCCTTGAATATTACCTTGGGGTGCCTTGGGCATCCCCAACCTTAGGCTCTTGCCACTCCTTATTCCTTCATCTATCGTGATCTCACCCAAAACTTGAAAACTTCAATCACACAAATCTCAACAAAACTCTCATGAGATCCGTTAGTATAACAAATAAATCTTTAACTTTAAGTACTGTAGTAAATTGATTCATATTTAATATTGGCATAATTCTACTGTACTCCAACTTCTTCATGACTCATACCCCCCGATACGATCCATAAATTCATCAAAATAAGCAAACTATGCAACAAAAACAGAATCTATCTAAAACAGAACAGTCTGTAAAGATCTATTTAAAACCTATACTTATGTAACTCCAAAAATTCTGAAAAATTAGGACAACGTGGGAAATTCATATACCAATACTGTGTAAAAAATTCAGATTTTTCTGACACTCCAGTACAGAATTTAAATTCCAGCACTAGACGCAAAACTTTCTGTTTTCCAAACAGTATCAATTATACTATCCTCCAAATCATCCTAAAGGCATTACTTGGCACAAACACTAATTAAAACATAAAAACACAATCATAACAGTAGCATAATTGTGTAAACACACAAGAACAGAAATAGCAAGCAAAAAATTATTTTATTCATTGGGTTGCCTCCCAATAAGCGCTATTGTTTCATGCCCCTAACTAGGCATAATGCATAGTTTCAAGTATTTTCATCCTTCAAGTTGATTCCATAAGTGGCCCTCATAATGGATTCATAGGGTGCTTTAATTCTTTTCCTAGGGAAGTGTTCCATCCCTTTCTTTAGTGGAAATTGAAATCTTATATTACCTTATTTCATATCAATAATAGCACCAATAGTTCGAAGAAAAGGCCTACCAAGTATTATGGGGCAAGACGGATTGCAATCAATGTCAAGTACAATAAAATCAACGGGCACATAATTTCTATTTGCAAGAATAAGCACATCATTTATTCTTCCGAATTGCTTTTTAATAGTGGAATCCGCAAGATGCAAATTAAGAGAACATTGATCTATATTAGTAAAACCTAGCACATCACATAGAGATATTGGAATTGTGGAAACGCTAGCACTCAAATCACATAAAGCATTGCACTCATAATTTTTAATTTTAACTTTAATGGTGGGTTCCCACTCATCATATAATTTTCTAGGAATTGAAATTTCTAGTTCTATCTTTTCTTCTAACGCTTTCATCATCGCTTCTACGATGTGTTTAGTAAAAGCCTTATTTTGTTCATAAGCGTTGTGTGAATTTAGCATGGATTGTAACAAAGAAATACACTCAATCAAAGAACAACTATCATAATTAAAGTCTTTGTAATCCAAGAGAGTGGGCACATCGCTAGTTAAAGTTTTTACCTCTCCAGGCCCACTTTTATCGATTTTTTCATCAAGATTTTCACCCTCTAAATTATGGGGACGCCTTCTAGCTAAAGTTGACTCTTGTTCAGTCCCCTTTTCATCAAGTTTTATATTGCTAAACAAGGAATCAATAGATGAAACACCAATCATTTTAATATCATCATCATTACTACGATAAAACCGGGAGGAATCGCTTTTTTTAAAAATTCTGATTTAGCTTTTAGCATAGTGTTTCTTTACTTACTCTCATCCATGGAGACATATAAAGCTTTAATTGTTTCATTAATATCAATTTTGGGTGGCAAAATTTTAGTCTTAAGATTTTCCACATCATGAATGATTCTATCAATGCTCCTAGACATATCATCAAGTTTACTTAATTTTTCTTATATCGTAGTGTTGAAAACTTTTTGAGCATTAATAAATTCTTTAATATTACTTTCAAGATCAGAGGGCGTCCTATTATTATTATTATTATAAGGATTACCATAGGAATTGCCATAATTATTAGAGTAATTTCCAGGAAACGGCTTAGGATTAAAATTACCTCTATAAGCATTACTATTAAAATTATTTCGCGAGACAAAATTCACATCTATGGGATCATTATTTTGCTCAATCAAGGTGGATAAAGGCACATCATTAGGATCAATAGGAGTATTTTTGCTAGCAACCAATTTCATGAGCGCCTCAACTTTATCGCTCAAAGTACTAATTTCTTCAATAGAATTCACCATTTTACTAGTGGAAAGTCTTTCAGTATGCCATTGTGAATAATTTGCCATAATATTATCAAGCAATTTATGAGCTTCTCCTAATGTAATCTCCATAAAAGCACCTGAACACAAAACAACAAATCCTCGCACCCAACGCGAACAAGGGGTTGTCAATCCCTTGGCGGTTAATTCCAAGATTAAATTGTATGGTGATAGATAGATAGATCGAAGAAAATACAAAATAAAATAAATAAAGTAAAATTGCAGCAAGGTATTTTTAGGATTTTCAATATATGATAAAGGTAGACCCGGGGCCATAGTTTTCACTAGAGGCTTATCTCTTGAAAATAGCATACGGTGGGTGAACAAATTACTGTTGGGCAATTGATAAAAAAGGAAATAATCATGACGATATCCAAGACAATGATCATGTATATAGGCATCACGTCTGAGACAAGTAGACCGAAACGATTCTGCATCTACTACTATTACTCCACACATCGACCGCTATCCAGCATGCATCTAGAGTATTAAGTTCATAAAGAACGGAGTAACGCCTTAAGCAAGATGACATGATGTAGACAAAGTAAAATCACGCATGAATAAACCCCATCTTTTTACCCTTAATAGCAACGTACATACTTGTCATGTCCCTTTCTATCACTGCGATTGAGCACCGCAAGATCGAACCCATTACAAAGCACATCTCCCATTGCAAGATAAATCAATCTAGTTGGCCAAACCAAATCAATAGATTGGAGAGAAATACGAAGCTATAACAATCATGCATAAAAAAGTTCAGAGAAAACTCAAATAATATTCATGGATAATCTGATCATAAACTCACAATTCGTCGGATCCCAACAAACACACCGCAAAAAGTGATTACATGGGATAGAACTCCAAAAACATCGAGGAGAACATTGTATTGAAGATCAAAAAGAGAGAAGAAGCCATCTAGCTACTAACTATGGACCCGAAGGTCTGTGGTAAACTACTCACGCATCATCGGATGGGCAGCAATGTTGATGTAGAGCCCCTCCGTGATCGAATCCCCCTCCGGCAGAGTGCCAGAAAAGGCCTCCAGATGGGATCTCTCGAGAACAGGAACTTGCGGCGGCGGAAAAACTATTTTGTGGACTCCCCTGTTGGTTTCTCGATTTTAGAGAATTTATAGAGGTGGAATTAGGTCAAACGGAGCAGAGGTGGGCCCACGAGGCACCAGGGCGCGCCATCCCACCTGGGGCGCGCCCTGGTGGCTCGTGGCCACCTCCTATGTCTTCTGGCCCTCTCTCGAAGCTTCTAGTGTCTCTTATGTTCAGAAAAAAATCTCCAAAAAGTTTCGTGGCAGTTGGACTTCGTTTGGTACTGATATTTTGAAAAACCAAAAACAGGCAAAAAACAGCAACTGGCACTGGGCACTAAGTTAATAGGTTAGTCCCAAAAAATGATATATAATTGCTTGTAAGTGTATATAAAACATTCAAGATTGATACTATAATAGCACGGAACAATCAAAAATTATAGATACATTGGAGACGTATCAACCCATCTTCAGGAAAGAGATCTGCATCATCCTTGCCAGTCCGGCCATCCGTCGACGCCACCACGGCGCCCAACGACACCACCTCCCTGTGCTCAAACTACTGAGCACGTCGCGGTTGCCGCCGGTACACCGCATGACCATGCCGCCAAGTACCACCAGCTGACACAGCTTGAAGTCTCTGGAAGATCTGTCGTGCGTAGCACCTGCCGAACAGGCATGACACAGCGTAGCACCTGTCGGCCGGGCATGACTTGACATCTCCACCGAAGCTCTGTGCAAGATGAAGCCACTCCACCTCCTGCCTCTGTCTTCCAGCGCTGCTCCACAAACGATGCTCCCAAGAGAGAAACGACACCGTAGTGCCACCATCGTCCGATCTGGAAGAACAGATCCTAGGGTTTCCCCCGGAGCAGTACAAGTGGGTCGACAGTAGTTACATGACGATTCCTTCATCAAGGTAACGGAGCAGAACGCCGCCATCGCCCGCCGTCGGCTCTGTTTTCACCGGCAACTATGTCTCCCCGACTCGCAGCCGGGACTAGATGACGGATCTCGAGATCTGACCACCCAGCCTCACGAGGACCACCTCCGACGTAGGAGATGACCACCACCACCAAGCCCAGGGTCGCTGCCCCGGGCGCCTGAGTGATCCAGATCAAGACCAGGAGCGCCACCGCGATCCGAAGCCGAACAGGAGGTTGAGCGGCTGCAACATGGCCGCCGCCGCCACCTGCCGCTATGGCTACAGACCCGCCGCCACACTCCAGCCATCGTTGTCCGCCATCACCACCGAGGAGATCAAGATCGGAACCGCCGAAGCGATCTTGAGCAGCTGACGCGCGAGAAGAAGGCCGCCGCTGCCGAGCCGCTCGGGCTTTGCCCTGGCGTCGTCGCCGGCGGCGGCGGAGAGGAGAGTGGTGGCGGGGGAACCGGAGGAGGGAGGCGGGGACGCCCCAGTGCGGCGCGGCGGCGCCGCACGGGAGCGGGGGTAGGGTCGGGTGAGATGGCGGCTAAGATGAGATGACGAGAATGAAATACAACATAAGATTATGCTAGAATCCATTCTCATTTTCTAATTTCCATAACCATTTAACTGAGTAAGCAAAAATTCATTACCCCAAGATCTAGTATGCCGAAGCCACTCAGTCCAAGGGGCTGACACACAACTAGCCATTTAACTAGACGATATTTATGGCTATCATTTCTGTCGTCCCATAAAGACCTTTTCCTATTCACATGAAAATTTTGTAAAGGCCCCTTAGAATGCTCCAACAACGACGACATCATGTAGACGTGTGTACTGAAGACATGCTTCAGTCAGTACCTGGCTACCATAGTAGAATATCTAGCATGAACAAAGATTAATGTGTACAGTATGTCTACGCAGTACTCGATATAAACAGACCAAAAACGTTTTAGATTGAGCCATCCGTGGGAATCCAAATGACTACGTACACTTGTGGAATCTATAGCATTCGTTTACTTCACTGTGCATACAACAGCTCAGTGTAGCCCATTATTTTAGTGTGGCTCGTTAAAATGACTATGAGGTTTGAACTCGAAAGACTAATTTGGTATAGCTCGTTGAAAATGATCTGAAGTCTGAATACAATGGAGTAATTCGGAGTACCCCACTGATTTTGTGTAGCTCGTTGAAAATGTCTCTAATGTCCTAATTCCAGAGACTTATTTGGTTTAGCCCAATAATTTGATGTAGCTTGCCAAAAATGACACTGAACTCTGAATTCAATAGTCTAAGAGCATCTACAACGGGACGCCCCATATCGGTCCCAAACACATGGACAGCCTGCCCGGTCACTGTTTTGACACCCAACCAGACCTGCCAAATGTAGCCCAAACGCCTGGGCTGACTGGCAACCATCATACCCAACCAATATCTGGGGCGGATATGGGGCGGCCTAGATGCACCCGGACACCGACGCCACGTCGGACCAGCCCACTATGGCCCACGGCGTTCCCATCCTTGTCTCCACAAATATCCCTGTTGGACGACCGAACCCTAGGCAAACCTCACTCGCCCGACCTCTCCGCTCACTACCGTCTCCTCCCCTTCCTCTCCCCGCCCTCTCTCCTTCCCTCCGCCATGGCCCGGAGCGGATACAGTAGCGGCTCCGGCAAGATTGACTGGGACAAGCTCGCCGCGGACACCTCGAACTCGTCCGCACTTGATGACGATGAGCTCGCGCTCCGCATTGCCCTCCGCGCTCACGGATGAACTGGAGCGGGAGCTCCTCCTTGAGGGTATTGGCGGCGACACCAGTGGGCAGCTGCAGCTCCGCACCGGGCCAACGCCACACGACGCGCGTGGAGACTGAGGGGCACGCGTATCGCAATATCGCCACGTAAGGCAGAGGGCATCGTTGGCTTCCTCCAGCCGCTTCGGCTGCGGGTACTGCAGATCCGCGTCGGAATCGGTATCTCCCACCTGCAATGACGACAAGGCACTCCGCGACGCCATCCACCGCTCACATACCTCCGCCGAGACGGATGTCTGTCGGCAGCGCCGAAAAAATGCAGCGGCGCTCCGCATCAGGTTCGAGGAGTCTGAGAGGGTGGCGAGGTAGAAGGCGGCGGCGCTGGAGAAATTCTCACGGGCCCACGGCTCGTGAGGAAGCAGGCTCGCGCAGCGCATCGCCCGGTGGAGATCACCTTTTCCTCCTCCTCGGACAGCGGCACAACTGACGACGACTCTCCGCCTGCCGCCGACGCCTACGCCGAGGACAACCGTTGCTACTGAGACCCCAGGAAGCGTCCGGCGAGGAAGTGGTGAACTCCGCCTGGCTCCCTCTGTTTAATTACTTTTCAATCTAGAGTTTTAGTTAAGTGATGAACTCCGGTGACCCATTTTGATTGAGTTCTATGATGAAATTATCACCTATATATGTCAGATTGCTATGTTTATAAGTTGTATGATGATCTACATAGCGTGCATGCTTTTGTATTGATTTGGGGGCGGATATATAGAGTTGGTGCGGTTGTGGATAGGGACAAATGGGGGGTGCCCGGTCGCTGACAGCTGACGGGCCCGGTAGCGTCTGTGGGTGTATGGGGCCCAACATTAGGCAACCATGGTTGTTGATGCTCGAAGTTGATGTTGCCCCTTAGTCTAGTGTAGGTTGTAGAAAATGACTTTCAGTGTGAACTAAATGGCTAATTCATTGTGGCCCATTAGTTTGATGTACTTCGTTAAAAAACGAATACAATGTGAACTCAACAGACTAATTCGGTGTTGGTCATTGAATATGACTATGAAGTTTGAACTCAAGAGATTAAAAGTCCAAGAGACTAATTCAGGATACCCATTACTATGGTATCCAACACTAACTTTATTTCTAGTTTTGTCCATGCAATACCGACGCACCACATAATGATCGATGCAATGTTTGAGCGATTGTCTACCCACATCACTTTTCAAATGGAATAGAATTTGATAACGGGGTTTATGAGAAGTCAAAAGGGTATAAGAAAGTCTTGTATGAACGAGGCATGATCACTAGGCAAAGGGAAGACCATATATTCGATGTCAATGCAAGGAGCACGGATTGCCATGCAATGGATGCACTAGAGCTATACGTGTATGAAAATTCTCATAATGGACTACTAGGGTGTGCGTCCAACTTCCTTGCTCACGAAGACCTAGTGTATTTCAGGAAACTCATCATTGGAATATACAAGTCAAGTTCTATAACGTAAAAGTGCCCAATAATGTATGAAACATGAAATACATGAAAACTCTCTATATGAAATGCAGTAGTGCTACTTTGACTCACTTTACTATATCCGCTAAAACCTAGTGCCACTTTGAAGCACATTCGTCTCTTTATATTTTTTTTGGCACCTCCTACAAATATTCATAGACATCCTCCAACTGATGTTCGTATATATAGTGGGGATTTGTAAAAAATGAAAGACATGAAAGGAGACCAACGAGGAGAATAGAAGAAACGCGGACAAAGAAGTGAAGCTGAAGAGCAAATGCTTGTGGAAGACATGCGAGCTAATAGTATTTCACGATAATCACAATGTTCCAACCGTAAAAAGGCAAGGGAAAAGAAACGCACAACCAAATGGTGCTTCCTGATAATAAAAATTGTAGAAGCAAACAATGGTTTTGCCTATTTTTACGATTTTACACTTTTATGTACTGAAGTCATGTAATGGATGAGACTTTTTGTTATGCCGTATTAAATTTCACTTGATTTCTCACAAGTTTGAAGCTTGTCAAGTTCTTAAGGAATATTGAACATGCCTTTATGTACTTTAGGATTTTTTACCAACTATGAAACATTTTTAAAATTATGTTTTGCATGTAAGGCTCTGTAGCGGGTTAGTTGTAGTATATCATGTGTCTTTGTTGCCTCTTTACGCGCCCTGGATGGTGATCAGAAGTTTGATGATGGCAATGCTTGCAGTTGCGATGTTTTTGGGCCAAATTACTATAGAGCTACAAATTAGCCCAATTATATTTGTTGATTATTTTTTTGGCGAATAGAAACTTGTATTACTCAAACTCCAACACTGTTACAATCTGAAGCAGCAAGTTCCAAAACTCTGGGAGGTCCAGAACCCACTAGTAGAAAACAGGGCTTTGGTCCAGCCCTGAAAAGCCCATTAATCCCGGTTCACTCACGAACCGGGACCAATGGGGGCATTGGTCCCGGTTCGTGAGGCCAGGGCGCCGGCCGGGCCTCGTGGGCCATTGGTCCCGGTTCGTCTGACCCCTTTGGTCCCGGTTCCAGACACGAACCGGGACCAATGGGCCTCGCTCCTGGCCCACAACCATTGGTCCCGGTTTGTGGCTGGAACCAGGACCAAATGATGTCCTTTAGTCCCGGTTCCAGCCACAAACCGGGACCAATGGTCGGCCTATATATACCCCCCTGCCCGCGAGGAGAGCAGTGCACTGCTCTGTTTTTTTGGCCGGCCGTGGGAGAGCTTTGTGGTGCTCTAGCTCACCTCCTATGCACATGAGGTGTTCGATTAAATGCCCGAGCCACACTTAAGCTTTCTCCTCTCGAAGCTCCTTGTCCAAGCTCCATTTTCCTCAAGATTTGTCTAGGTTTGGCGGTCCGTCCTGTCCCGTCCCCGTCCTCACCGTCGTCGATCGCCCGCGCCCATCTCGGCGCCGGCACCACCGTGGTTAGCCTCTTCTTCTTATCTTCTTTCTAAAAGAAAAAAGTTCTTACTTGTATGATTTAGATAGATACTTGTGTAATTTTCTTACTTTTATTATTGTTTATTATTATATAGTGCGATGGTTTTGGTATCCGCCTCCGTCGGCCCTCGTCCCGTCTATGATTCGGATGTGGTATATATTATCTTTTATAACTATTTGTTTTATTTGGTGTTTATGGCAATTATGCCGACCAACGTGACATAGATTTTTTAATCTAGGAGGTATGTGAACCGGAAATTCCAACCGACGTAGAAATTCTTGTCGAGAAGTTAAATTTGGTTGAAAAAGAAAACAATTACTTGAAAGAAAAATTACAAAGAGTTGTAGAGGAGAAGATGAAGTTGGAGTTGCATGTTGCCGATGTCGTCGACGATCACAAGATCAAGATGGATGCAATGCGCTTGAAGATTAGAAAGATTCGAAAATATGCCATTCATACTGAGGCTTGGTATCATTATGCCGTTGGATCAATTGGTACCTTAGTTGCGGTTATGATCGCATTTGTTGTTGCATATATTTTTTTTACATAGTTTCAATGTATGTTTTAATTAGATGCTCTAGAGAGTTATATGTTGTTCAATAATGAGAACTATATAACGCACGCAGATGAACCGGCAATGGATGTACGGTGACCGACGCACCTCCGAGTATATTAAGGGCCTGCATAATTTTCTCGAAGCGGCTGAGGCAAACAAGCAGAATGGTTTTATGAATTGTCCATGTACTGTCTGTGAGAATACGAAGGCTTTCTCCAACTCTAAAACCCTTCACTTCCACCTGCTTGAGAAGGGTTTTATGCCACACTATAATGTTTGGACCAAGCACGGAGAAAGAGGGGTTATGATGGAAGACAACGAAGAAGAAGAGGATGATGACAACTACCCGCCCCCTGAATACGGTGTTGTTGCAACGGGGGAAGCTGAAGATCAAGAGGAACCAGACGATGTGCCCGATGATGATCTTCGCCGGGTCATTGTTGATGCACAGAGAGAATGCGAAAGTGAAAGGGAGAAGTTGAAGTTCGATCGCATGTTAGAGGATCACAAAAAAGGGTTGTACCCAAATTGCGAAGATGACAACAGAAAGCTCGGTACCACACTGGAATTGCTGCAATGGAAGGCAGACAATGGTGTATCTGACAAGGGATTTAGTTCGCTACTGAAAATAATGAAGAAGAAGCTTCCAAAGGATAACGAATTGCCCGGCAGTACGTACGAAGCAAAGAAGGTTCTATGCCCTCTAGGATTGGAGGTGCAGAAGATACATGCATGCCCTAATGACTGCATCCTCTACCGCGGTGCGTACGAGGATTTGAACGCATGCCCGGTATGCGGTGCATTGCGGTATAAGATCAGAAGAGATGACCCTGGTGATGTTGAGGGCCAGCGCACCAGGAAGAGGGTTCCTGCCAAGGTGATGTGGTATGCTCCTATAATACCACGGTTGAAATGTCTGTTCAGAAACAAAAAGCATGCCGAGTTGATGCAATGGCACATAAAAGACCGTAAGAAAGACGGGAAGTTGAGAGCACCCGCTGACGGGTCGCAGTGGAGAAAGATCGAGAGAAAGTGGAGTGACTTTACAGGTGACCCGAGGAACGTATGGTTTGGTTTAAGTGCAGATGGCGTTAATCCTTTTGGGGAGCAGAGCAGCAAGCATAGCACATGGCATGTGACTCTATGTATGTATAACCTTCCTCCTTGGTTGTGCATGAAGCGGAAGTTCATTATGATGCCAGTGCTCATCCAAGGCCCTAAGCAACCCGGCAATGACATTGATGTGTACCTAAGGTCATTAGTTGATGAACTTTTACAGCTATGGAATGGAAGAGGTGTACGTGTGTGGGATGAGAACGAACAGGAGGAATTTGACCTACATGCGTTGCTGTTTGTAACCATCAATGATTGGCCTGCTCTAAGTAACCTTTCAGGACAGACAAACAAGGGATACCACGCATGCACACACTGTTTAGATGACACCGACAGTATATATTTGGACAAATGCAGGAAGAATGTGTACCTGGGGCATCGTCGATTTCTTCCGACCAACCATCAATGTCGAAAAAAGGAAAGCATTTCAAAGGTGAGGCAGATCACCGGAAGAAGCCCGCCCTCTGTACTGGTGATCACATACTTGATATGGTCAATGATTTACAAGTAATATTTGGAAAGGGTCGTGGCGGACTATCTGTTCCGACTGACGATGCGGGACGCGCACCCATGTGGAAGAAGAAATCTATATTTTGGGACCTACCTTATTGGAAAGACCTAGAGGTCCGCTCTGCAATCGACGTGATGCACGTGACGAAGAATCTTTGCGTGAACCTGCTAGGCTTCTTGGGAGTGTATGGGAAGACAAAAGATACACCAGAGGCACGGGAGGAACAGCAATGTGTGCATGAAAAAGACGGCATGCATCCAAAGCAGTATGAAGGTCCTGCCAGCTACGCTCTTACCAAAGAAGAGAAGGAAATCTTCTTTCAATGACTGCTCAGTATGAAGGTCCCGTCTGGCTTCTCGTCGAATATAAAGGGAATAATAAATATGGCAGAGAAAAAGTTCCAGAACCTAGAGTCTCATGACTGCCACGTGATTATGACGCAACTGCTTCCGGTTGCATTGAGGGGGCTTCTACCGGCAAACGTTCGATTAGCCATTGTGAAGCTATGTGCATTCCTCAATGCAATCTCTCAGAAGGTGATCGATCCAGAAATCCTGCCAAGGTTAAGGAGTGATTTGGTGCAATGTCTTGTTAGTTTCGAGCTGGTGTTCCCACCGTCCTTCTTCAATATCATGACGCACGTCCTAGTTCATCTAGTCGACGAGATTGTCGTTCTGGGTCCTGTATTTCTACACAATATGTTCCCCTTTGAGAGGTTCATGGGAGTCTTAAAGAAATATGTTCGTAACCGCGCTAGGCCAGAAGCAAGCATCTCCATGGGCCATCAAACAGAGGATGTCATTGGGTTTTGTGTTGACTTCATTCCTGACCTTAAGAAGACTGGTCTCCCTCAATCGCGATATGAGGGGAGACTGAGTGGAAAAGGCACGCTAGGAGCGGACTCAATAATATGTAGGGACGGGCATTCTTGGTCTCAAGCACACTACACAGTTCTACAGAATTCCACCTTGGTGACCCCGTATGTCGATGAACACAAGAATATTCTGCGCTCCAAACACCCGGAGCAGTGTGACGACTGGATTACATATGAACACATCAGGACTTTCGGCAGTTGGTTGCAAACATGTCTCATGGGTGACAACGCTGTTTCTGATGAGCTGTACTCGTTGGCCAGGGGACTATCTTCGACTGTATTGACTTACAAAGGGTACGAGATAAATGGGAATACATTTTACACGATCGCCCAAGATGAAAAGAGCACCAACCAAAACAGCGGTGTCCGCTTTGATGCAGCAACCAATAGGGGAAAGGACACATATTATGGTTACATAGTGGACATATGGGAACTTGACTATGGACATGATTTCAAGGTCCCTTTGTTTCGGTGCAAATGGGTCAATCTGTCAGGAGGCGGGGTACAGGAAGACCCACAGTACGAAATGACAACAGTGGATCTCAACAATCTTGGGTACACAGACGAACCATTCGTCCTAGCTAATGATGTGGCGCAGGTTTTCTATGTGAAGGACATGTCTACCAAACCGAGAAAAAGAAAAGATAAGGAAGCAAATAGATCATACGATGAGCCAAAGCGCCACATAGTTCTTTCAGGAAAAAGAGACATCGTGGGATTGGAGGGCAAGACAGACATGTCTGAAGATTATGAAAAGTTTCATGAAATTCCTCCCTTCAAAGTCAAGGCTGACCCAAGCACCATGTTAAACGATGAAGATTATCCATGGTTACGGCGCAATAAGCAAAGGACACAAGCGAAGAAAAAGTGAAGACTTTCTCTCCACAACTAGTATGATGATGCCTTTGATCTAGAATATCACTTCAGTTACATGTGAAGAAATGAAATGCCTTTTGTAACAGATGAGTTTCGTATGAAACCCTGATACTTCGAAAGAGATTGTCCGTTTTGTACACGAAGTGCATCTAGTTTTTGCCGTAACCCTCTCAACTTTTTAGCACATGCTATTTGGGTGAAATGATGATACCATGCCAACTTTCAACCTTTTCAGAGTTCATTTGTAGTGCTTTTCAATTTCATGGTCATTTAGCTCAAAAAAATCAGTAAATGCATGAAAAATACCAAATGAAGTCCGAAAGGGTTGAAAATTGATGATGTGGCTTTGAATGGTTCATTTTGAACACACAAAAAGTCTGGAGTTCAAATAAGTTCAAAAAAATGAAATACCTTTGTCACAGATGAGTTTTCGTCCGAAACCCTTATACTTCGAAAGAGATTGTCCGTTTTGTACACGAAGTGCATCTAGTTGTTGCCGTAACCCTCTCAACTTTTTATTACATGCTATTTGGGTGAAATGATGATACCATGCCAACTTTTAACCTTTTCAGAGTTCATTTGTAGTGTTTTTCAATTTCAGGGTCATTTAGCTCAAAGAATGAACTAATAGCAAAAAGAATGAACTAGAAAACTTTTATGAAACTCTAATAGAAAAAAGAATGAACTAAAAATAATCAATTAAAATATTATGTTATGATCAACTAAAACAAAACTATAATATTCTTCAATAGCAAAAAGAATCAACTAAAAAGCTTTTATAAAACTCTAATAGCAAAAGGAATCAACTAAAAAGCTTTTATAAACCTCTAGTATTTTTGAAACTAAAATTATATAAAATTTATGCAACTAAAATTATCAAAGAATTTTTTTGTTCAAAACATTAATAGCAAAAATAATTTTCATAAAGAAATTTTTTGTTAGAAACTTTAATAGCAAACTAAAATAACCAAATTTGTTTTTGATTAAAACAGACATTTAAAATAACCTAAAACTTACCAAATTGAATATAATGATAAAACACAGTAATATTAAATAGCAGGAAAAAGAATCACTCAAAAATCTATTTCTTTAGTAAAGTTATTCACAAACTAGTGATTCACACAAATTTCTAAAAATTCTAATTTAAACTATTCAAATTTGAAAACTAAAGGCACTAACAGAAAGTTTATAATTTTTGTGACCTAAAAGCAAAAAGAATCACTGAAAAACAGTAAGTAGGAACAAAATAAAATAAATAAAGCAAAAAATAAAACAAAAAACTGGATTTTTTTTTAAAAAAATGCCACCTACTGGGCCGCCACGGCCTGAATATGACTTGAAACCCAACCAGCTTGTTGGGCCAGGATTCAGGCCCGCAGAAGGCCCAATAGGCCCACAGGCAGTGACAGATTAGGCCCAGAGGCCTGCAGTTGAGAGGAGCTCGAGAGGGTATGCGCAGCATTGCTTATAAACCACTGTCGAGCTCTCTCGGCTAGCGAGGTGGGACTAAAAATTTGGCCCCGGGCAGCACCACCCTTTGGTCCCGGTTGGTGCCACCAACCGGGACCAATGCCCCCCTTTGGTCCCGGTTGGTGCCACCAACCGGGACCAAAGGTCCCTGTTTCCCGCCCTTTGGGCTGACAAAAAGAGACCTTTGGTCCCGGTTGGTGGCACCAACCGGGACCAAAGGGAGGCATTGGTCCCGGTTGGTGCCACCAACCGGGACTAAAGGCTTTGCTATATAAGCCAACACTTAGGAATTTTTCCCCAAATTCTCACATCTCCCCCGACGCCGCCCAACTGCTCCTCGTCGCTGTCGCCGTCGCCGCCCGCTCCTCGTCGCCGTCGCCCTCTCCCATCGTCGCTGTCGCCGTCGCCCTCTCCCATCGTCGCTGTCGCCGTCGATGCCCAGCCCCGTCGCCGCCCGCTCCTCGTCGCCGCGCCTCCTCGTCGCCGTCGCCCTCTGTCATCGCCGCCCCCAGTGAGCACCCCGCCTTCCCCCGAGCCCTCGCCGTCGCGCCCTCCTCCCCGTCTCTGCGCGCGTGCCCCCCTGAGCCCGCCGTCCTCGTCGCCGGCCTCAAGCCATCGTCGCGCCCCCCCAGTGAGCCCCCCTTCCCATGGTCCCCTGCTCCCCGTCGCCGCGTGCCCCCGAGCACACCTTTCTCTGCCACTGCTCCATGGTCGCCGGCAGCCCCCGTTGCTATGTTTTTTTTATGAGATGTATATTTTCATGTGGAGATAGATGATGATGTTGATAGATAGATAAATGATTTTGTTGATATATATATATAGTTCATTATGTTAGATAATTTGATGAAATGATGATATATATATATAGATGATATGATGATATATATATGATGCTCTGTTGGAAACAATTAATTTTTCTGTTGTTGATATGATGATATATATATATATAGATGAGATGTATGTTCATGTGGAGATGAGATAGATAGATAAATGGTCATGTGGAGATGAGATGTATGTTCATGTAGAGATGAGATAGATGTATGTCCTCGTCGCCGGCCTCGTCGGACATGACATGAGGGGTGAGCGTCGTTGTCGTCTACCCCCTCCCATATAACTTCAACATGAGGGGGGACGTCGGACATGACATGAGGGGTGAGCGTCGTTGTCGTCTACCCCCTCCCCGATAACTTCGACATGAGGGGGGACGTCGGACATGACATGAGGGGTGAGCGTCGTTGTCGTCTAGCCCCTCCCCGATAACTTTGACATGAGGGGGGACATCGGACATGACATGAGGGGTGAGCGTCGTTGTCGTCTACCCCCTCCCCGATAACTTCGACATGAGGGGGGACGTCGGACATGACATGAGGGGTGAGCGTCGTTGTCGTCTACCCCCTCCCCGATAACTTCGACATGAGGGGGGACGTCGGACATGACATGAGAGGTGAGCGTCGTTGTCGTCTACCCCCTCCCCGATAACTTCGACATGAGGGGGGACGTCGGACATGCATGAGTGAGAGAGGCGGTCCGCTCGCCCGACCAACTACCGAGGCCACCCAAACCCTAGAAGAAAGAGCGTCATTGTCGATCCACCCCGTCCCCGATAACTTCGACATGAGGGGGGACGTCGGACATGTCATGTGAATTTTTTTTGTTCATATATAGAAAACTCCGGTAACATAGATTTATCAAGAATGCCCCCATTATGGATGTGCACGAGTTGATCCAATTTTTTTCTGATCTCATCTATATATATATTCTTCTATATGTCACGTTGTCTGTCAAAGTATTGAAGAAATCCATGGCTTCATCATTAGCCGGAAGTAACATGCGTATGATGCTACGAAGCTCTTCAAAGTTGTTTCGGAACAGAGTTCCAGATAGAATAATTCGCTTTTTGGTACGAATTTCAGCAAAGGCCTTCCAAATAGCGATATTCGGAAGGCTCTTGCTGAACTTCGTACCAAAAAGCTAATTAATTATCCTATCCGGGACTCCGTTCCAAAACAATTTTGGAGAGCTTCTTACCATTATGCGCCTGTTACTTCTGGCTAATGATGAAGCCTTGGTTTTCTTGAATCCTTTGACACTAGACAACGTGACATATAGAAGGGTAGATGAGATCAGGAAAAATATGGACCATTTTTTGCACATTCAGAATGGCGCCATTTTGTTAATTAAATCCCTTAAAGGTTAAGAGAATCCCTTGTTTGACATTCATGAGAGAGGCGGTCTGGACATTGGACATTCATGAGAGAGGCGGTCCGGACGTCGGACATTCATGTTTGTATATTAATTGCCATGTTGTAATATTTGCAGAAACTATGGATCAAAGAGACTTGGAACAAGAACAGTTGTTGGGGGACATAATTCACGGCGGACGTGATGTCTTGTCGTTTCTCAACGACACCAATGGTCTGGAAGGAGAGGATAACGGCTACGGTGATCGAACAATGGAGGAGGAAGGACATGATCATGATGGCTCCGGTGACCGAATGCCGGAGGAAGAAGGAGACCATGATGACGGCTCCGGTGACCGAACGGAGGAGGGAGCTGTTGCAAAGTCCGGCGAGGTATAGATATTAATTAAGCCTGTGCTGACTAGCTAATTGATGCATTAATTGTTTTGGTATGTACATATATTAACTCTTCTTTCTTCTTTTATAGCCCTCCGGATCGAGCCAAACTTCGGTAACGAGACGAGGGCCGAAGAAGAAGTTGCGCAAGGATGAAAGGTTCATGATCACAGCACTCGCGGACGATGGCCTACCGATTGAACCCAAGTGGACCAAGGACGCATTTGCTGCTCAGTGCGGAGTTATTGTTAGGGACAACATCCCGATCAGCATCAAGCAATGGAATAAGCCTAAGGACGACGCCCATGAAGGTGATTATGTCACCGATAGACAGAAAGATGATCTTTGGACCGCGCTGAAGGAACATTTCTCCCTACCGCCAGAGGAGGATCCGAACAAGCCAGTTATAGAGCCACTGGTCAAGGCGTGTGCTCTTAAGAAGATGGCAGATCTATTCAGGAGGTGGAAGAATGAGTTGAAATCAAAGTTTGTCGACAAAGGGAAGACTCCAGAATTCACCGGCCGATTTGAGAAGATAAGAGATCACTGGCCCGCATTTGTGGCCTACAAGACATCGGACAAGAGTAAGAAAATGTCAGAGACAAACAAGAACAACGCTGCAAAGAAGCAGTATCACCATCACATGGGGTCAGGTGGCTACCTCAAAGCCCGGCCGTTGTGGGACAAAGCTGAGAATGACTTGATTGCTAAAGGGGTCGTACCACAGACATTGAACTGGCCAGACCGTTCAAGGACTTGGTTCTTCGGAGTTGGGGGAACTTTGGACCCTGAAACAGGGAAGTGCCGTTGAACGGACGAGCAACTTGCAATACCCGTCACGAAGCTTCAGGAGTATATCACCGCAGCGCAGGAAGGGACGTTCATTCCCGACAGAGAGAAGGACGAGCTGACTGAGGCCCTAGGGAATGCTGAGCACCCTGGACGAACACGAGGCACACCAGGCTCTGTTCCATGGAAGGTTGGGTTTCCCGACGCAGGCGGTTACAGAAGCCGGGAGAGAAAGAGGAAAGCGGAGCTGAGCGAAATTCAGAAGCTCAATGCAAGACTACAAAAGCTAGAGGAAGGTGAGAGCCAGCGAGCTGCCGGCCAACCATCTCAGCGGCACGAAGCTACCCCAGAAGCTCAGCAGAGAAGCAGCGTCGCTTCCACGGAGCCTGTTCATCCTGACTTCACGTCTCCTAGCTACCCCGTGAATACTGTCACGGAGGCTCAACATTGCGAGCTTATGACGAAATACCGGAACCTCACTTTCAAGGCAGCTGTCGGCTCTGTTGCACCTCCTCAACCCAACGGAACTTTTCACTGCCGTCCGATTCCACATGGCTATGCTGTTGTGATTATGGATGAAGTAATGGAGGGATTTGAGGAGCTCGAGCTTGACCACTCTACAGGTGAAGGGGAGAATCGGCTGGTTCGTGCCCTGAGGAGTACATGTCTATGGCTGAAGGAGTACATCAAGCTTCCAAACTGGACGCCTCCGCCTCCTCCTCCTCCTCCGGCGAGTTAGGGCACTCCGCCTCCTCCTCCTCCTCCTCCTCCTCCTCCGGCGAGTGATCAGGGCACCCCGCCTCCTTCTCCGGCTCCTCCGACGCATGAGGGCACTCCGCCTCCTCCTTCGCCTACTCCGGCGCGTCGGAGCAGTCCGCCTCCTCCTCCGCCTCGTCGGCAACGGCAGAAGACAGACGCCGCCGCTCTGGCTCCTCCGGCGTGTCGGAGCACTCTGCCTCCTTCTCCGCCTCGTAAGCAACGACGGAAGAGAGACGCCGCCGCTCCGGCGGCTAGCAGTACAAGAAGAGGCGGGAGGGAATACAGATACGGTCCATCTCTCAAGCCTCTGGAAAAGTTACCATATGAGAGGACCGAGTCTGAAAACGAGGAGATATGTCAGGCCCAATTGAGGGCCCATTTTGCAAAGAAAACTCCACCTCCGAAGGAGAAGCTAGATCCGGTGAAAGTGAAGCGCACTATCGATGCCCTAAAGCGACCACCACCGCCTCCGCCGGATTCCAACTTTGTCCGCTGTGTTAAAAAGACATATCAAGATACGCGGCAGTCGGGAAGTACTTCCAGTGATGCAAGGTTAGCAAAACGAAGAAGTGGGAAAAAAATTCCCCAGCTCGGCAAACAGGCGAACCAATCGTGCCCCCCGCTCAAGGTGTCTAGCGATATCGTCGCTAATCATCCGGGGATGGTGCCCGGTACCAATCCTGGTGATTACCTAAGCGATGATGTACAGTTTGAGCCGTTGGAGGTGGACAAATTCAGTTACAGGTACGGGCGGCCTCTCGTCAAACCTGATCATCCTCCTCTAACAACGATGATGCGAAGATTCCATGATTGGTACATGAAAACCTGCAGCGAGTCTGGTAGGGATACTTTGACGCTGAGAATTAAAGAGGAGCACGACCTCGTTGGAATGGATCAGTTGTCTGTTGAATTTGACGAGATATTCCAGTTATACAATCAAAAGGCCCTCGACAAAACAATCTTGACTTGCTACTGTCTGTAAGTACTACTTCTGTAATTAAGTCTCTCTATATATATAGCTCAGCTCTTTCATTGCATGTATATATAATTATCCTCACTATATTATGCAGATTGAAGATCGTCGAATGCAGAAAAGCACAAATCTATGACATTGGGTTCATTAACCCAAATATCATACATGAGTTTACGGTTAAAAACAATGTCACACAAACCGAGGACAACTTGCTACAATCGTTGCTTAAAAATCAAAACAAAGAGACAATACTCTTTCCTTACAACTTCAAGTGAGTGTTACTGTCTTCTGCATATTCGGTTTCCCTTATTACTCGAGGTTATAGTAACGTAATTGATGAGTTATGCATGCGTGCGTAGGTTCCACTTTATTCTGCTAGAGATTAAGCTTGAGCGGGGAGTAGTAATCGTCTTAGACTCGAAACGAAAAGATCCCCAGGAATATGCGGACATGACTGAAATGCTCCAAAAGTAAGTTCAATCGATCATTATCGCATCATATCGGCAACTTTGTTCATTTCCTGATATCAAGTAATTATTTTCTTTGTCTGGCAGGGTTTGGAAAGAGTTCACCGCAATTGTTCCGGCACTGCCGAGGGAGCTGCGATTTACACACCCGAAAGTAAGTACTACTAGCTAGTTCCGCGCATCTCCCATTGATTCTAGTTTCATCAATACCATTTATCATGCTTGATTATCAGTTTGATTGAACTCTATTTCTCGTAAAGTGCTTGTGGCAGGAAACCGGGAATGATTTTTGTGGATACTACGTTTGCGAGTTCATCTACAACGCGACGACCCTAAGCGGGGCTACTCTGAAAAACAATTTCAAGTGCGTAAGCAATAATATTCACAATTTTATTTTATTACCATGATTTGTGTTGAGTTTCATTCATATATATGTATTGACCCCCTTCTTCAAATTAGATGTGGCAGATGTGGGATGAACTCCTACCACATGATCGCATACGAGCAATTCAAGAGGAATTGGCGGGATTCTTTCTTGACCACGTCATAAATAAAGCCGGAGAATACCATCTGGAATTTGACATTAGATGTTAGGAATTGTAAGAGATCTTATATTGTATATATGTAGCTAGTAGCGTCGGATAGATATACGAAAACTTGTTGTTCGACCAATCTCTCAGAGAAAGAGAGGTCGATCACTTCTCTCTGTATATGTTCATGACGATCTTGTGTACTTAATGGTTCCTTCATTTGCTTACTAGCTAGCGTGTCGAGTTCTCTCTATAGTAGCTACCGTCGACCAAGCACGGAGAAAATAAGGACACTTCTCTCTATTAGCTAGCTAACACAATATGAAACCCTTAAATTAACCCTCCAAAACCCCCTAAACCCCCCCTTTAAAAAAAAAACCCCAGCTCCTCCCAGATGCTGACGCGTGGATGCCTTTTGGTCCCGGTTGGTGTTACCAACCGGGACTAAAGGTCCTCCTGCCTGGGCTCCCCGCAGCGGCCACGTGGAGGGCCTTTGGTCCCGGTTCATAAGCAAACCGGGACTAAAGGTTTTGGGCTTTAGTCCCGACCCTTTAGTCCCGGTTCCAGAACCGGGACAAATGGGCCTCTGGAACCGGGACAAATGGCCCTTTTTCTACTAGTGACCTAACCAAGTCATGGTTCTACCTTCCTCTCTAGCAAAGATAGCTAAACAATCACTAACTTTATTTTGGGCTCTACGAATATGAGTAATACTAGCCTCCCGAAGACTCATCATCAGCTTGATCTCTCTAATAAGATAAGCATAAATTGATCTGTCGATGTCATTTGTCTGCACCAGCTTGACTACTTCCAAGGAATCAAACCTCCAATTCGATAGGTATATTTGTTGATAATTTGTAGGGAAGATTTCCTAGCGACATGTTTAAGAGTGAATATCAATGTTTATTCTCAGACCTGATCTGGCATAAAATGATGCAGTTGTCAACGTCATGTTATTCTTGTTCTTACAGCATTCAAGAACTGCGTAAATGTTACAGCAGATCTCGGCTTGATATTTCCTTGTTTCGAAACTTTTTTTTCTTTTTCTATTTCAAGTTATGTGCACTCTATATTTTAGTCTGGGCTGTTATAATTCGGACCCACCAAATAGAATGGCTTAATGTTTTTCTTTCCCTTTAATTAACATGAGATTTTCTAGAAACTCTGTAATTAATAAAACTAATTCCTAGAGGCACTGTACTACAGTTATAATGCTGAACGCTAGTTTTTATAATTGCTCTTATTACGGGAGGACCCCAAGCTAGAGGAGGAGTATATAGGAAGGAAACGGCAGGTTTCACTACTAGGGAAAAGCCTAGTAGTAGGGCTGGTAAACTGTCTAGTAGTAGCGCGTGTACCCGCGCAACTGCTATCGCGCTACAGCTAAATGTTACTAGTAGCACATGTGCCACCCGCGCTACTACTACGTCTGTTACTAGTAGCGCAGGTGCCACCCGCGCTACTACTAATTATCTGTAGCGTGTGTTTGGACCCGCGTTACTACTATTAATTTCAAAACAAAACAAAAATGTTGTTGCCGGTGCGGGCTGTCAATGGCAACGACGGTTAGATCCAGCGACGGGAGGGGTCGCCGGAGGCACGGACGGGCAGCGGTAGACCAGATCCGGCGGCGGCTGCTGGAGAGGGAGCGGATCAAGGGAGAGCAAGGCGGCAGTGTGGGGCTCCTCTTCATGGCCAAGGCGCAGAGCTCCTGGTCGTCCATGGCGATGACCTGCAAGGGCATGCACATGGGAGGGTGAGTCAAACCAGAGGGAGAGAGGGAAAAGGAGAAATGAGGGAGAGAGGAAGGAGATGGAGGGAGCAGCGTTGCGGTCGCGGTGGTGAGGTGCTCCGGCGTGGTAGCAAGGAGGCTCGAGGGAAGACCGGTGAGCTCCTGGACGTCGGCGCCGCGAGGCGACGGCTTCTTGGGCGCCATGGACAAGGAGGCGCCCAAGGGCAGGAGCGCCATGGGAGAGCCTAGGGAGAGAGGGGGGAGATGGATGGGCTAGAGGAGGGATTCGGATGAGGAGATGGGGATTTTAGCGCTGTTAAAAAAACCCTGTACTTAGTAGTAGCGTGGGGTTTATACCCCGCGCTACTACTATGGCCTGTCCCGGGGACATGGTGGGGACCACTTAGTAGCAGCGCGGGGTTTATACCCCGCGCTACTAGTATTAACTTGGTAGTAGCGCGGGGTTTATACCCCACGCTACTACTATGGTCTGTCTCGAGGGCACAGTGACTACCACTTAGTAGCAGCGCGGGTTTTATACCCCACGCTACTACTATCAACTTAGTAGTAGCGCGGATTTATACCCCTCGCTACTACTAATTAGTAGCAGCGCGGGGTTTATACCCCTCGCTACTGCTAAGCATCTACCTATAAGCTTTTCCCTAGTAGTGTTTGGTGTGGGAATGGCATGTGCATTACTACTAGCTCTTACTACTATACCATATACTAGGTGTCTAGGTCACTTTATTAGGTAGCGAGTCGCATCCAGCATTTAGTTTCCTTCTGTACACACAGCTGTCATGGCCCATGTGTTAATCTTGCACTGAGCAACTACCTTGTACTAGCAAGTGCCCAATTGGGAGTGGCCTTAGTAATATGTATAATTGCGTGCCTCAACAATTGGCTTCATTGTTTTGGTAGCAGGTAAGCAGGAGTTAATGTTAGAAAGAAAAACAGCGCAAATTGTGATGTTGTGGTCCGTAGCAGGTGGGACTTAACACTCACAGTGATGGGCTAATGTACGTACTGGTACAAGGTTGCCACCTGGGCAGACAGATCAATCAACGTAACTGAGCTAGAGGAGGATCTATAAAATGGGGCACAAAGGTACTATGTCTTTTCCAGCACTTGTGTTGGTTTTGGGGGGAAGAGAAAGAAACAGAGAGAAAGATGGCAGAGGCTATTGTTGGGCCGCTGCTGAGCAAGCTGCAGCAGGTGGTGGTGACGGAGGGGAAGGCGCTAGCCGGGGTGGGCAAAGAGATCGACCGCCTCCGCAACAGACTCATGTGGCTGCATGCGCTGGTGCACGAGACAAACCTACGCACCCGGAACGACGGCAACCAGCTGGTCTGCGTGCTCGCCTGCCAGATGCGCGAGGTCGCCTTCGAGGCCGAGGACGCCCTCGACAGTTTCTCCCTGGAGGCTGACCTCGGCCGCGACTGGTTTCGTGCGGCTGCCAAGTTCTTTCTTAACTTAGGCACGCAGATCCGTGTCCGCTGCATTCTCTCTGGGAAGATCAAGTCCATGAACGCGCGGCTAGAGGACATTATCGACAATAGCGCCAAGTATACCACCGGCAGTGCAAGTGCTATCACGTGGAGGGCGCCTCCCGCCATCCCTCCGCTCCGCCAAAACTGGTAATCAATAAATCTTTGGAATGATTTCGGATATGGCTCCTTTGTCTAGTTTACATTCTCTCTCTGTGCAAAATATAAGCATTTTTAGTTTTTATCCCAACTCAAATTATTAGGTTTGACTAGTGCGTCAACACCTGCTACGTCAATTTAAGAAGCATAATATGAAAATATATTTCATAGTGGTTAATATTTGATACTACACAATATTGTTATCCTGAGCGCAAAACTCTTATTCTACGTGCCAGTCGGTTGGAGTCTCGCCCTGCTAATTGTGAGCATAAAAAGAAGTAAAAAATATAGTAATGTGTTTAATTTCTGTTACCACTCCATGCGCCCACCTCCGTCCCGTGGCTTTGAACCACCTCACTAATCATGATGGTAGTACCGCATGCAAGAAAAAGTAACAAAATTAAATTGGTTACTGCTAGTCACGCACAAGACTCCGCTCCGCAAACTAGTCGTTCTTCTAATCTCGGTAAAATAGCCAGCAAAAATAGTAATAGAGTTAAATATATTACTATGAGCCATGCACAATCTTGAAGCCATGGTAAAATAGATGGCAAATATGGTAATGGAATTACCATCCTCAGTTCCTGCAAACACCAACCATTCTTCTAATCATGGTAAAATAGCTGGCAAATATGGTAATGCAAATATAGTAATGAAATTACCACAAGTTGCAAATATGTAATGGAATTACCATCCTCAGCTCCTACAAACCAGCCATTCTTCTAATCATGGTAAAATAGCTGGCAAATATGGCACTGGTCTGGAATTACCACAAGTTCAAATATACTAATGGAATTGCCACATGATGTAAATCAAACACACGATTCTTCTAACAATGGTAAAACTATGGAATTTTTGTTTACTACTTCATACAAAGTCCTTCCTCATAACAGATATGCGTGATTATTAGGTTCCTTCGCTAATTAAGGTAAATTTATTAGTAGGTTCCTTTGCTAATTAGTATCGTTTCGACTGGGCGTGCGTGCACTATCAATTACCATGTGAATTGGCCGCGGAGGGAGGCGGGCAGTGGGTGGTTTGCGGCTGATTAACGCACCGGTCGCTGTCTGGCTCGTGCGCTGGGCGGAGCGTACGATTAATTATCATTCGCTCTGGCTTATTTTAGGGAAAATACATCCTACCATTTGGGATAGTTATCCTCATGTCTCATATATAATCATGTAATAGTATATATACTACTTTATCATTATAAGTATGTTCATATACTATATATAAGATAATTCAAAGTGAGTTACATAATAAAATTGCAAGTTAGCCCATGATTTTTATTATATTTGTAAAATTCATACATATTTTTACGTAAAAAGAAGCATACTCAAAATACGATACATACTAGCAAAAAAGTAGTATATATAGTACCTAAACATTCTTATATATACTACATACTACGCGTGCATACTCTCTGATTTGATAGATAATTCATACAACATACAAAACGCAAATGGTGATAACTACCACCGGATAAATTAGTGACTTGGATTGTAAAAAAACTATTTTGGAATAACTAACTGGGAAAACCTATTTTCCGAACTACAGGATTCTTGTAACAGATCTGAACGCTTTCAAAGTCGCTAGATTAGAATCGTACGATCCCAACCGCGTCACACGTCCTTATCGCCTCATTTAATCACGGGCGTGTGAGTCGTGCAGGCCACAGCCCTGCCTGCGCTTGTCGCCTGATTTATCGTGCATGCCTGAGCAGTGCATGGCACAGCCCACCAACGATCGATTTATTTTTTGTTTCTTGGAAAAAAAGACAGAATAAAATGTGCGCTGGATGGACTCGATCTCTGGTCGTTAGACACTGGATGAACTCGATCTCTGGTCGCTAAAAGCAGAGCAAAAACGACTTAGCTCAGGTAACCAACTAAGCTGTGCATTTGCTCTTTGTCCATTGACAGGAGGCGCTTCATTTTAATGTCAGCCAAATATGGCTTCTTTTTTTTCTAAATTTTTTCCTATCTTTTTGGGCTTTGCTCGGTGTTTTTCAATCAAATGTCTTTCTCCCGTGAACAAAATTAGGGTATCTTCAACGCGGACCCTCAAACCGCCGGCAGCCGTCCAAATTGCATGGTCTGGACGTGTTTTGCCATTTAACACGGTTCTGTATTGGTCCATTCGGCAGTCCGGATGCACTTATTCCCACGAACAGGAAACAAAGTGGGTGGGGGGGGGGGGGGGGGGGGGGGGTTGCGGATGTCCGGATCGCTGCCACGCTCGTGTCTAGCAACCGTGGCCCATTCAAAACCCTCCTTCCTTGCCCGCGTGCTTTCCTACCCGACGGCAGGTGCCCGAATTCATGCCGCTCCGCATTGACGTCGGCACACAGCGGATGCTAGTTCTCACTAGCGCCGGAATTGAAAACATACCGCCGTAACTCCTGTGTAAATAGCATGGTAATATACACATCGGGGAGCTGATAACTTACTCATAACACCGGGGTACTATGACTGAGGGATTTTTTTTTAAAACATACCCCCGATAACTTTTGTGGAAATAACATGGAAACATGCGCACAACGGAGCTGATAACTCACATACAAACACCATGGTCGCTTTTGACCCGGTAAAATAATTGTTGAAAAACACACACCCGATAACTTATGTGTAAATAGTATAATAATATACGCACAGTAGAGCTGATAACTCACATACAAGCACCGAGGTATTTTTTTACCAAAAGAAAAAGTTTTTGAAAAACATATGCCCGGTAATTTCCGTGTAAATAGCATGGTAATATACGCCCAGCAGAGCTGATAACTCATGTATAAGCATCGCGATAATTTTCTACCCAGGGGAAAAAGTTGTTGAAAAACATGCCCTCTGTGACCTCTGTGTAAATAGTATGGTAATATATGTACAGCAGAGCTGATAAACTCACTTACAAACACCACGGTAACTTTTGGGGGAGGGGCGGGGGGGGGGGGGGGGGGGGGGGGGTTGCTATTGAAAATATACCCTCGGTAATTTCTGTGTAAATAATATGGTAATATACACACAGCAGAGCTGATAACTCGCGTGAAAAAAACATGGTAACTTTTGACTCGAGGCAAAAGGTTGTTGAATAACATGCCCCTTGAGACCTCTGTGCAAATAGCATGATAATATACATACAACAGAGCTGATAACTCACTTACAAACACCGCGGTAAATCTTGAGGGAGAATGTTATTGAAAAATATACCCCCGGTAGTTTCTGCATAAATAGTATGCTCATATACACACAACAGAGCTGAAAACTCACTTACAAACACCGCGGTAACTTTTGAGGGAGGAATGCTATTGAAAAACATACCCGCGGTAGTTTTTATGTAAATAGCATGGTAATATACGCACAGTAGAGCTGATAACTTACGTAAAAGCAGCGCGGTAACTTCTGACCCGGGGCAAAACATTGTTGCATAACATGCCCCTTGTGACCTGTGTGCAAATAACATGATGATATACACATAGCAGAGCTGATAACTCACTTACAAACACCACGGTAACTTTTGAGTGGGGGATGTTATTGAAAAATATAACCTCGGTAGTTTTTGTGTAAATAGTATGGTAAAATACACACAGCGGAGCTGATAACTCAAGTGAAAACAACTCGGTCACTTCTGACCCGAGGAATAAAGCTGTTGGAAAACGTACATACGGTAACTTCTGTGTAAATAATATGGTAATATACGCTACCAGAGCTAATAACTTACTTGGCCTAGGCGTGGTAAATTTTGACCCAAAAAAAGTCGCTGAAACATATCAACATAAGATCTAGTTGTGAAGGTCTGGTCGTGACGGCTTTTTTATGTGAAAATGGATTTCGAATTGAACCGACGGTTTTGAGCTACAAAACATTTTGACTTAAACAGCGGGAGAATATATAAGGACACCAGCTTTTGTTCTCTACTGCATGCATGCATGTGAATATGTGAAGGTTGGGGAAACATTTTTTACGCCCCGATAATTTTCTGTGTAAAGCAGCATCATAACTTATATTCCACACGTATGATAACCTACGTAGTTCAACTGTGGTAACTTTTAATCCGAAAAAAAGTCGTCGGAACATATCAACATGGGATCTAGTTTTGAAGATCTCGTCGCGACGAATATTTTATGTGAAAACTGTTTTTGAATCGGACCGGCGGTTTGGACTACCAAACATTTCAAAGTTTGATATTCTATGGAATCTTTGCTGACATGATTGTTTTTGTCTTATACGCATGTGTGCAGACTTAAATAAATTAGAAACCGGCTGGTAGTCCGAAACTCGCTGCTGCTGCGCTATTCTCTGTTACTTTGAATTGTTCGGATCTATTGTTAAAACCCCATGGTTTGGAAGTTAGTGCAGTCCTAACTAATTTTGTGTATATAGTTTTACTAGATTTTTTAGATAGAGTTACTAGGATGGCAAGATTTAATATTAAAGTCTGGTTATCTGGAAATAGGATGCACTCAAACTTGGAACATGGTGAAGAGACCCAGAAATCATTAGTGGAGCACCTCGGTAAATCTGACAACCTTGTGATCTGTGTTGTTGGAGAGAGTGGTGTGGGAAAAAGGCACCTGGTGAAGAATGCTTGCGAAAACGAAACCATCAAGAAGAAATTCAAGGAACACATTTGGGTGAACTTCCCACCAGGAACCAGCAACATCACAGATCAAATAACAAGAAAGCTGGATGAAATAGCAAGAAAGCTGGAAGATAAGTACTCTATGCTGCCAGAAAACCTAGACCAAGTTTATGACTACTTGGTGATGGTAGATTGTCCAACAACACAGAGCAGCAGGATCAAGATTAGCATTTTACAAGAGTCGCTGAAGGGCAGAAAAGGTAGCAAGATTGTGCTGACAGCGACATCATGCCCCCCTATTGACGCGAAAAATGCAGTAATCGTCAAGCTTGGTTATTTGGACAGCGAGAAGAGCATCAAGCTATTCAACGATGAGCTGGGCCTCGGGGGGCGCAGGAAGAGTATGGAAAAGACAGGAAAGATGAATTACATCCGTGAACACATTGAAGAGATAACGAATGGTCTACCGCTGGCGGTAATTCTTCTAGCCAGGCTCATGAGGACCATGAACATCAACAAGTGGGAGGCTGCGTCGAATTACCTTAGGAACAACCACCAAGACCACCAGCTCAAGACGATAGTGGCCATGTGCATCGATGACCTCCCCGACGATCTCAAGTCCTGCTTACTCTACACAGCAGGCTTCCCCGCCTGCAGCATTATGGACGGCGGCCAGTTGGTGAGGCTCTGGATGGCAGAGGGCTTCTTAATGCAGCAACAATGGGATGGGGAAGGCGTGGAACCGAAAGAGCTGGGCCAGCGGTACATCGAGGAGTTCATCTTCCGAGGCCTTATTCTGGAGGTGAAGAATGGGGAATCAGTTGGTCTTGCTCTGCATGATCGAGTGCATGCGATTTTCAAGTCGGACGCGCAGTGTACTAGCTTCATGGAGACCCACTATGGTGGCTCTGCCCCTCTCCCAGACAGTGTTAGACGCCTAGCACTCAGCAGCAAAAAATTGGTTGATAAAAACATGGTGCTTACCAAGCTGCGAACGGTGCTGTCCCATGGCCACGATCAGTGGCTGACACAACATTCGGGCGAGCAAGGGCAGTCTCCCCGGGTTTCCTGCAGTGGAGCAGGGTACATCCCCTGCCCAGCGACCAGCTGGTTTTGTGGCCGTCCGTCTCCCCGGCAAACTTCAATCTCCAAGTACGCCACTGCCGAGGATGGTCATCATGATGAAGGTAAGGCTACATTTCTCAAGAAATGCCACATTTAAGGCTAGCTAAACTAATTGATCAGCATGAGAAATATTTTACACTACACTGCATGTGTGCAGGGTCAAGGCCAAATCTCAAGGAAGAATTCCGCCGGCTGCTCAAGCACTCCACGTTCCTTCGCGTCATTAGCCTTGAATGCATCGAGGTCGGTGAGAAGCTTCCCAACCAAATCGGCAACATGCTGCATTTGCAGTACCTCGGTATTCGATGTTGCACATTGAAAAAGGTGCCTGGCTCTATCGGGAAACTTAGAAAGCTCCAAACAATGGACGTGCGAGGGACACAAGTGAAAAAACTACCCAAGTCCTTCTGGGAGATCGAAGCGCTGCGTCATGTTCTCGGCGAACACGACCTCCAGTTCCCTGAATCTGCCAGACATCTGAATCTGATGATGCTCAATGAGACTGTTTCGGGTGAAGCAGAGACTGAAGAAAGCGTGATGCCGCCAAAAGCTGATAGTCCTAGCCTAGAAGGCCCAAGAGAAAGACGGTATAGCTGTAGCGAAACATTTAAGATCCATGACAATGCCGCACCCACGGCAGGGCCACTGTCAAATGGAAGGAAGGAGCAGCCTGAAGCTGACGAAGTTGTTCAGGAACTGGGAGAGGATGTTGAGTCAACTCAAGACTCAGATGTGACCGCTGTCATGGGCCAGGCTACTAAGACAACAAACAGTAGGCCCTCTGTCGTTACTGCCCAACCCACTAGTACAACCATGACCACAGCGACGGTGACTAAAAAGGCCCAGGCCCAACCCACTAAGAGGTCAAAACGTATTTCTCAACAACCTCGGCAACGGTATCCTACTTAAAGACTGGACCCGATGAAGCTGGTTGTAAGTATCCAAGAACGAATCACCCAAGACTCTCAACTCATGTGTTGCTTGTATCTCACCTACTATTCTATTTCTCTACATCTCCCCTACCCTTCCTTCTATATTCATGAATTTAAACTATGTATCTAGTTGTGTCAGCCGAGTAGTGAATAGTGACTCAGTGTTTGGTTTGTAAAACTTTATGATTTTTACTATGTAATGTGGTTTGTAATAAGATGGTTTGAGTTACCACTGCAATGCTATGTTTGTTCTATTCTGGTGGACGAGTTTTTGGTGAAGCTGCACTTCATCCATGATAAGTCCAAGCTCAGCATGTTACCATTAGGTGTAATTAGTCAGCAAACCGTTCGCCTGGATGGGCTAGCATTTTTAACATGTATGTAACTCTGGAATAATTTAGGGATTTTTTACGTTACATCGTACTACTGAAATTTATGTGTAGTATTAAGTTCATATGATGATCAGTATGGTTTGACTGAGAATTTAGCTCTAGGATATATTGGTAATTTTCTCCGAAGATACTGTCACTAATAAAAGAAAAAAAAATCTGAAGCTAAGATATCTACTATGCTTTCTAATTATTCTTTCATATCGAAAATACCTGAAAAATTAGGAGATCCGGTGATTCCCACTACACCTTGCTCTATTCGAGATAATTATGTGAAAGGAAGCTAGCTTTGAGAACCAGCGTAGGTGTGAAAATGATCCAGCTTAGAGACTTAATGGGGTTGCTTCTGAAAATCTCCCGTGATGATGTGAACAGCTGATCCCGACCAAACACTGTTTCATCAGATTCCGAACATTGTTTCTTCAGCAATGAACATGAGCTTCGGAATTCTTTCGCAAAATTGTTGATGGCTAAACTCGAGTAAAACGATGTTTTGCTAGAGTCAGAACATTCTTTTCTCCGACAAAAACTCGTTCCTTCTTGATCTACTAAGTCTGTTTCTTCGTCATAAAAAAATGTTTTGCCCGGACTAAAATGTGATTGGTATTCTCCAATATTGCACCTGAGTTCAACCAACAACAAAGGAGATGAAAATGCATCCATGTATTTAAGATTATAGTATGAACTTGAGTTATTTATTTGTTTGACACATAATATTATGATTTCTACGTTGATGACCGTGGGTGTACAAATGGTTGTCATATCCCCATCATGCTTACTCCAAGTTTGTGCTCAGCAAGACGAGCAATGTTGACGTAGGCAAGGCTCCTGGTCAGTTTAGGCCATGCGGGATGAAAAACTTCATCATCATCTTCGTCGTGATTGTAGTGTTGTTTTATTGTTGTGATCGGTGTGATCGTATGTAAGGTGCAATGATCACTTGTTAGCATGGTAGATGGTAAGCTCACCATATAGGGTACAAGGTAAATACATCCGGTCGAACGTATACAATCAAACAACATGCACTGCATCAACAGAGTTGTCAGAAAGTAACCAGACGCGGGGGCAAATTGATACTATCATGCAGGCAAGCCATATGGAAGCTACCAAACCATTGGCACAACATGTTTTTCAACCTGCATTTGCTGAGCCTGTCCAAGGTGAGCCACATATGCAAGGAGGCAAAAACAATGCACGGTACCAAACGCGCCCATACCGGTGATGGATCCAAACTCTTCTTCTCCTTTGATTTTCCTTTTTGAAATCGCGCCCATAGCGGTCATGGATCCTACCTCTTCTTCTCCATGGATCCCACCGACTATGGTGTGTGCTGGAGACTAAAACCACTACTGCTACGATCGTACAAACATTGTCATTGTGAGTTGCGATTTTTTTGCGACAAGTGAGGTAACTGGTGACTGGGTGGCGGTGTCATGGGTGGGGATGGGAAGGACAACAGGAAAGGGGGCAACAACGGACATGGAGGACGACCTGCAAGGAGGTGGAAATGTGTGGTATGCGTGTGCGAGGGGCTAGGAAAGGAATATGGGAGCGAATCAAACGGTTACACATGTATAGGTCATGAGGCTAGACCTGGCGACTAACATTGGAAAAAAAAAAGGTATGCAAACATTGAGTAAACATTTTACCTAAACTGAATTTCTACTATATTGTGAAGAAAAAACTTGAATTTCTACAATCCCAGTTTCACTCTTCAATGAATCACAGCAGCTCTCCTGCTGTCTTTCATTAAAGAAAGAGTCATTTTACGGTACATCAACCAAATTAGGACCGTTTATTTTCATGGTTCGACGGCTCAGATGAGACAATACTACACTAAATTTTGGTAGTATATTAATTAGTTAGGGGCATTTTGGGTAGTTCATTGTTTAGTTCTGTTGTGTGCTGGCGGGCGGTCGGGCATGGCGAGGACATCATGGAACAAATTCCTCAGGTCTATCATGTTGGGAGGGACTATTCCCCGAGTCGCCGGAGTTCTCTGACCATGTTCCCCCACGGCGCCTGTTCCCTCTCCACGATCACAGCCGCATCACAAGAAGCTGGCCTCCAATACAGACATGCAAATCTAGCACCGAGGTGGCCCTGATCGATTGCATTTTTTCGAAAAAGGGTGGATTTTATTGGCTCAAAATGGAGCATCAAGAAGATACAAAACACAATGAACACACACCTGGCCTCTACATAGCTAGGATGCACACAACCAACACCAACTCACACACACACGTGAAAATAAGCTGGCTACAAGCAAAGTCATACAAGACTCTGATAGTCCAGTCAGTTGCATGACCGAGTCCGACTGGAAGTCCAAGATGGCCTCGTAAAGTATCCAAAAGGGCCTTATATGAAAAACTGTTCTACACGAATTGTCTTCGTCTCGTTGAATCGGTCGATTTTCATATACAAATCATCTCAATCCGAGGTCGTATGCAAAAGTTAGAGCCTGCACATCGCGACCTTACCATAAGCAAAATATGACGCCCGGGACCGGACACACATATGACTATGTCTGATGGGTTGCGTGAATAATTGCCTGTTTTGCGCGAGCTATTCGGCCTCCAAGATGGCCTCGAATGGAAAAACGTTCAAAATGAAAGTTGTTCGTCTCGTCGAAATGGTTAAATTTGCTTTGGGCTCATCTTCATCCGAGGTTGTTTGTGGCCTGTGACACCCAAAAGCCGAACTGATGTCTCAGACTTACCTAAATCCGAGTTCGGTTAATTTTGGAAAGATTTGGATGGGATTTGGAGTCCTTTTCTTGTACGGGAAGTCCAGTCGCCTCTTATATATGTTAGGGATGACGGCCGATTAAAACAACACATAATCGAACAAATCATCTAACAGTTTTTATCTTTTATCTTTTCTTCTTTACCATAGTTCTTCTTCTTCCTCGTTCTTCGTTCGTTCTTCTTGTTGCAGGGCGGCGAACCTCGAGGCCATAGGGGCGATCAGGTCGACCTAGGGCAACCCATAGCCGCCGCACGCCCTGACAGGGTCTCCAGCCCGTTCTTGCTACGAAGAGATCGTCATCAAGGATTTGCTATCTACAAAGGTAGTATAAATACTCAATCCCCTTATGTAGATGCAAATAATTCATATGGTGTTACTGTATCGCTCAATGAGTATACTCTATGGGCCAACCCTTGTTTTGTCATTCACGCATCTAATTACGTGCAAGGGCCGATTCAAAGTAATTTACATGCTTCAACTTCTTATGATACTAGTAACATGCATCATATGTATTCCAACTCTTATGCATCGGCATCCCCACAAATCGTTATGCCGATGAACAACATGATGAGTCCGGTTAATAGATTTGAAACACCACATGTTGGAATTTCCAATGCCATGCAAGGAAGTGTTTCACCCTTTTATTCATCGGTAGCTAATGTGCAATATACTAGTTCATACATTCCGATGGATGGGAGAATTGGCCATGCTACTAGTTATTCGGCCAATTACTCTCAACCATCATATGCTACACCTCACTTTAATAATTTACTGGCATCATACACAACTGTAGATGTTCATAATTCGGCTTCACACCTTCATGGTCATAGCCGAATAAATGTAAATTTTACAGGAACGACTGTGCCTAATATTGTAGAAGATGAGGTAGTTGTGGCTGCATTGAAGAGTTTAGCCCAAAATAAGAAGATTAGTGCTCTTTGCCTTGAAGAACATGATAAGGGGCTAGTTCCTCATTATAATGCAATAAAAGCTAGAGTTTTGCCAAAAGATGAATCTTTGCCAATCGATAGAATTGGCAAGCAAAATATCGTTCTACAACAATGCCTATGCCTTCACCTAGTACTATACCATATTATACACCCACTACACAATTGCAAAGTTTCGGCAACACCCATGTGTCATTGCCGAAAGAATCTAAAAGCATTGGGGGGCAATCATATCCGGGGTGGGTTGAAATTGAGAAAAAGCTTAAAAACAATTTTTCCGCTCGCCGCAAGAAATAAACAGAAAAAGAATTGGCTAAAAAAAAGAAGCATTGCCAATTGGTAGAATCAATGAAAAAAAGGATGATTCGGAACATGAAAGTCTTTGGTTGAAAAAGCCGAATCAAGTAGTATATATTCTGAATCCATCAAATCCAAAGAGGCAAGCATTATTAAGAAAGGGCATGGCAAGCATAGCAAAACGACCATGCTTGATTTTTCTGAAGTTAATGCAACCTATTTCCTGCCCTATGAGTTCAGTGCTGTAGAAATTGACAAGCCTCAAGGACAAGAACAAGTAGCTGAACAAACTTCGGTTGACAAGGATCTTCAAAGTAATGATGCACGGAATCAAGAAAAATATGATGACAAGGCGTTGGGGAGCCATCCAAAGACGGAGCAAGATATTGTTCAAGTCACACCACTGTCATGCTCTCCCAACATATTTGAAGAGGTATGTCTAGCAAGTAATTTATCTATTTTCATATTTGGTCACAACTTTATTATTGATGCATTTATTAGCAAAATTCTCATAAGTAATTTTGAAAGACCAATGAAGAAGGGTAATTTACTTGTTAGCAATAAAATTGTTATAGAACATATCGGTCAACTCATTGCGACATTTATAAAGGCCGATAGTGACTTATTATTGCAACCAAGGCTTTCCCCATTGCTTTATCTAAAGTTAATATCTATTTGGGTAGCTTTGCTTATTTCATACTTGGCTTACACTTGGTCTCAATTGAGACATGTATGTTGTAACTATTTTCGTTTTAGAAATTTAAAGCCAAGGGCAAATTCTGTTGAGAAAACCGATGCTAATATAATATCTTATCCAAATACATCAGAGATAGAGTGCAAAACACAATGCATAGCCGAATGGGGAGATTCCAAATCTGAACCATTCATTTGCTTACCTCCAAAGCCGTTCTCACATCGAGATTGGCTAGAAAACAAGAAGTATACCTTCAATTCAAGCATGTGTGATCAAATATTTGATTTGTTCACTACTGGAGGATGCTGCTAATGCGACACATGAATCAGAGACGCTTCGACCAAACTGTGTGCGATGCATTAATCGCAAACGGTGTTCTAATAAAACCGTCACCAATAAGACGAACTCTGTGCGATGACGGACACGTCAAGCACAATTCAGATTAGAGTTGCGTGTGCGATACGTGGCATACAGTTGATCCATATGAACTATTTGCGATGAGCATAACAACAGAAACGGTCAGCCAGACCAAGGTGTGTGCGATATATGGCATACAGTTCACTCGGATGAACTGTTTGCGATTAGCTAACACAACAGAAATGATTAGCCAGATCAAGGTGTGTGCGATATACGACATACAGTTCACTCGGATGAACTGTTTACGATTAGCCAACACAACAGAAACGGTTAGCCAGATCAAGGTGTGTGCAATAGACGGGATACAGTTCACTCGAATGAACTGTTTGTGATGAGCCAAAACAACAGAAATGGTTTAATATAACAAGATGTGTGTGACACGCGGCAAACAGGTCAGTAATCAGAAATATGTGGGAAGACCGAAATCAATGCAGACGATTCCTCCTAACAAGCCATGTGTGTTGTGGGCAAATGCTTGCTGGTATACAATTGTCAGCGATTGATCAAATCATCATCGACTGGTTCCCTAGTTTAGTCCGTGTGCGATGTGATTTGCTTTGTCCGCACAACATCTACGCTCTATCTACAGAACAACAACATATATACTTATAAGAACATGATTGCATAACCAAATTAAACATACAATTACATAAGTGACTACACACATAACATTTGCACACACCAAAGTAAACAATTACATCCATAATAAACTAGGATAAACGATCATATCTAATCATCATCTACTTCTTCTTGTGACGCTTGCCACCGCTGCTCTGCCGGTGGCTCGATCCCTCGTCGATTACAGGACGGAGGCACTCCCTCATGTCAACGATCCACCTGTGCATCTCGTAGCATGTGTACACATTCTTGGCCGCAAACTTGAGGTGAGCTTCATCCAGTCTCTGCACACAAGCACCGTGCTAGGCTCCAGGATTTTTCTTGGCACCATCCTTCATGTTTTCGTAGTAGGGGTCGATGATGGCTGCGGCGAGTTCAACCAGGGAGTCCTTCTTCGTGCTGCCCCAGACCCTGTAGTGGCCATGGATGTCGACAAGCTTCTAGCAGGCCAAGCCCGAAATCTCGAGCGCTTTTACATCATCGACGGTGTCCACCGTAGCGAACTTGTAGTTGGGGCTGTTGACAAACCTGGTGAAATGCTCGCAAGGCCTTGTGGCCAGGGAGTAGTTGTAGACGAGGATGTGATGGCGCACGCACAACTGGGTGACGACAACCTTCTGATCTTTCCCGGGATGACCGCCGGTGTACTGGAGGTCGAAGCCGACCACTTTGTACTTCTCATCCTCAGCAAGCAACTGCTCCATGATGTTGATGGAGTCCTCCACCATGGCCGGGTCAATGGCGTACACCACCGAGAGGTCCTTCTCCCTCACGTGGGTCTCCACACGATGCACGCCGAACTCCATTGGAGTGCCGCTAGATATCCTCTCTGTACGAGTCATCGTGGGTGTGCTTGTTGTGTTGTGGGGCACGATCAAAAGGTTGAAGAGACTGTGGTTATAATGGCTGCGGGAATTAATGGGGAAGCCAAACGGCCTGGAATATCGGCACGCCCGGATGACAGTTTTTGCAGCGCGTAACTCCATCATGCCGCACGTAACTGCATCGTGGCGGTGCGCGCGGCGCAGCCGCATGCATATGGGCCCCCAACTGCCCAACGTGATCATGCGCCGGCCTCAACCGCTAGCAGAGCACGCGTGGAGGGACGCGACCCGAGCGCGCCACGGCGCCTCAACGGCGAGCAGAGCGTGCGGAGGGATGCGAGCAAACACGCGGATGGACGCAAGAGTAGAGAGCGCGGAGGGATGTGAGCAGAGCATGCCGCGGCTGGCTCAACGGCGAGCAAGCACATGTATAATTATTGCATATAGCAGTTGAACATAGCAGGGAATAGCCGTCCACAAGCCAGCGGATGCATATACCAGCTCGTACCTACCAACACAGACGCACACTGCAGAAATTAATCGCGTTATATATACACGTGTGTGGTACACGGGCACACATTCTAATTAAAAGAATCATGCGCGATGGTAATAACGAGCGTGCACGGTTGATGGAACAAGTCGTGTGCTGACATCGCCAATTGCGGTCCATCCTACGGTGCCCATGCCTGATACGTCTCCAACGTATCTATAATTTTTGATTATTCCATGCTGCTATATTATCCATCTTGGATGTTTTATATACATTTACAAGCAATTATATATCATTTTTTGGGAGTAACCTATTAACTTAGTGCGCAGTGCCAGTTGCTGTTTTGTGCCTGTTTTTGGTTTCCCAGAATATCAGTACCAAACGAATTCCAAATGCCACGAAACTTTTTGGAGATTTTTTTCTGGATATAACAAACACTAGAAGCTTGGGGAGAAGGCCAGAAGACCCAGGAGGTGGCCACGAGCCACCAGGGTGCGCCTGGGGGGTGCAGGCGCGCCCTGGTGCCACATGGGCCCACCTCTGCCCCTTTTGACCTAATTCCCCCACTATAAATTCTCAAAAATTGGGAAACCAACAGAGGAGTCCACGAATTACTTTTTCTGCCACCGCAAGCTTCTGTTCTCGAGAGATCCCATCTGGAGGCCTTTTCTGGTACTCCACCAGAGGGGGAATCGATCACGGAGGGGCTCTACATCAACCTTGCTGCCCTTCCCATGATGCATGAGTAGTTTACTACAGACCTTCGGGTCCATAGTTAGTAGCTAGATGGCTTCTTCTCTCTTTTTGATCTTCAATACAATGTTCTCCTCGATGTTCTTGGAGTTCTATCCGATGTAATCACTTTTTGCGGTGTGTTTGTTGGGATCCGATGAATTGTGAGTTTATGATCAGATTATCAATGAATATTATTTGAGTCTTCTCTGAACTCTTTTATGCATGATTATTATAGCTTCGTATTTCTCTCCGATCTATTGATTTGGTTTGGCCAACTAGATTGATTTATCTTGCAATGGGAGAGGTGCTTTGTAATGGGTTCGATCTTGCGGTGCTCAATCCCAGTGATAGAAGTGGACATGACACGTATGTATCGTTGCTCTTAAGGGTAAAAAGATGGGGTTTATTCATGCGTGAGTTTACTTTGTCTACATCATGTCATCTTGCTTAAGGCGTTACTCCGTTCTTTATGGACTTAATACACTAGATGCATGCTGGATAGCGGTCGATGTGTGGAGTAATAGTAGTTGATGCAGGCAGGAGTCGGTCTACTTGTATCGGATGTGATGCCTATATACATGATCATTGCCTTGGATATCCTCATGATTATTTGCTTTTCTATCAATTGCCCAACAGTAATTTGTTCACCCACCGTATGCTATTTTTCTGAGAGAAGCCTCTAGTGAAAACTACGGCCCCCGGGTCTACCTCTATCATTTACTAAAACCCTAAAAATACTTGCTGCACTTTTTCTTTATTTATTTTATTTTGTATTTTTTGTTCGGTCTATTTATCTATCACCATACAATTTAATCTTGCAATTAACCACCAAGGGATTGACAACCCCTTGTTTGCGTTGGGTGCAAGGGTTTGTTGTTTTGTGTGCAGGTACTGCTAAAGAATTGTTGCGTGATTCTCCTACTGGATTGATAACCTTGGTTTCATAACTGAGGGAAATACTTATCTCTACTATACTACAT
Source organism: Elymus sibiricus (assembly GCA_039707655.1). Lineage (NCBI taxonomy): Eukaryota > Viridiplantae > Streptophyta > Magnoliopsida > Poales > Poaceae > Elymus > Elymus sibiricus. The sequence goes on along the minus strand of CM077674.1, from coordinate 2,911,757 downwards.
CATCCCTTCCTCTTCAGGGAAAAAACCAACGCAGATCACAAGTTGCAGGAAGAATTTCTAGCGCCGTTGCCTGGGAGACATCATCAACATCTATCAAGTACCTGCGCATTCATCTCCTTGCATTTATTTTATTTTCCTTTGCCTCTCGTTTACCTCTCCCCCACTTCTAAAAAGTTTTTACAAAAATACAAAAATATTTTCCGTTTGCCTTTTCCTTGTTTGCTTGTTTGCTTGCTTGTTATCTTGTTTGCATAGCCACGATGTCTCAAGAAAATACAAAATTGTGTGATTTTTCTAATACTAATAGTAATGATTTTATTAGTACACTGATTGCTCCTCCCGCCGCCAGTGCAGAGACTTGTGATATTAATGCCGCTTTGTTAAATCTTGTCATGAAAGAACAATTTTCCGGTAGACCTAATGAAGATGCTGCATCCCATCTTAACACTTTCTTAGAATTGTGTGATATGCAAAAGAAAAAAGATGTGGATAATGATATTGTGAAATTGAAATTATTCCCGTTCTCATTGCGGGATCGTGCAAAAATTTGGTTTTCATCTTTACCACGAAATAGTATCGATTCTTGGGATAGGTGTAAAGATGCTTTTATTACCAAGTATTTTCCTCCCGCGAAAATTATTTCTCTTAGAATTCAAATTATGAATTTTAAGCAACTTGCTCATGAACATGTTGCCCAATCTTGGGAAAGTATGAAATTAATGATAAGAAATGGCCCTACTCATGGTTTAAATTTATGGATGATCATACAAATTTTTTATGCGGGATTGAATTTTGTTTCTAGAAATCTTTTAGATTCCGCCGCGGGTGGTACTTTTATGGAAATTACTTTGGGAGAAGCTACTAAATTGCTTGATAATATTATGGCAAATTATTCACAATGGCATACTGAAAGAACTCCTACTAGTAAAAAAGTGAATTCTGTTGAAGAAATTAGTACTTTGAGCGATAAAGTTGATGCACTTATGAAATTGGTTGCTAGCAAAAATACTCCTATTGATCCTAATGATGTGCCTTTATCCACGTTGATTGAGCAAAATAATGATCCCATAGATGTGAATTTTGTCTCGCGAAACAATTTTAATAATAATGCTTATAGAGGTAATTTTAATACTAGGCCGTTTCCTGGAAATTCCTCTAATAATTATGGCAATTCCTATGGTAATCCTTATAATAATAATAATAGGATGCCCTCTCATCTTGAAAGTAATATTAAAGAATTTATTAATGCTCAAAAAGTTTTCAACACTACGATAGAAGAAAAATTGAGTAAACTTGATGATATGTCTAGGAGCATTGATAGAATTATTCATGATGTGGAAAATCTCAAGGAAAATTTTGCCACCCAAAATTGATATTAATGAATCAATTAAAGCTTTACATTTCTCCATGGATGAGATTAAGAAAAGAACCACGATGCTAAAAGCTAAACGACAATTTTTAGAAAAAGCAATTCCTCTCGGTTTCTATCGTAGTAATAATGAGGATATTAAAATGATTGGTGTTTCATCTATTGATTCCTTGTTTAGCAATATAAAACTTGATAAAAAAGGGACTGAAGAAGAGTCAACTTTAGCTTGTAGGCGTCCCTATAATTTGGAGGGTGAAAATCTTGATGAAAATTTTGATAAAAGTGGGTCTGGAAAGGTAAAAACTTTAACTAGTGATGTGCCCAATCTCTTGGATTACAAATATTTTAATTATGATAGTTGTTCTTTAATTGAGTGCATTTCTTTGTTACAATCCATGCTAAATTCACCCAATGCTTATGAGCCAAACAAGGCATTTACTAAACACATCGTAGAAGCAATGATGAAAGCGTTAGAAGAAAAGCTAGAACTAGAAATTTCAATACCTAGAAAATTATATGATGAGTGGGAACCCACCATTAAAGTTAAAATTAAAAATTATGAGTGCAATGCTTTATGTGGTTTGGGTGCTAGCATTTCCACAATTCCAAAATCTCTATGTGATGTGCTAGGTTTCACCAATATAGATGAATGTTCCCTTAATTTGCACTTGGTGGACTCTACTATTAAAAAGCCATTGGGTAGAATTAATGATGTACTTATTCTTGCAAATAGAAATTATGTGCCCGTTGATTTTATTGTACTTGACATTGAATGCAATCCTTCTTGCCCCATAATACTTGGTAGACCGTTCTTACGAACTATTGGTGCTATTATTGATATGAAAGAGGGTAATATAAGATTTCAATTTCCACTAAAGAAAGGGATGGAACACTTCCCAAGGAAAATAATTTAGGCACCATATGAATCAATTATGAGGGCCACTTATGGCATCAACTTGAAAGATGACAATACTTGAAACTATGCATTATGCCTAGCTAGGGGCATAAAACAATAGCGCTTGTTGGGTGGCAACCTAATGAATAAAATAAATTTTTAATTTTTTTCTATTCTTGTGTGTTTTCACAATTATGCTACTGTTATGATTGTGTTCTTTTGTTTTAATTAGTGTTTGTGCCATGTAATGCCTTTGGGATGATTTGGAAGATAGTATAATTGATGCTGTTTGGAAAACAGAAAGTTTTGCGTCCAGTGCTGGAATTTTAGTTCTGTACTGGAGCCTCAGAAAATCTGACATTTTTACACAGTATTGGTATATGAATTGACCACGTTGTCCTAATTTTTCAGAATTTTTGGGGTTACAGAAGTATAGCTTTTAAATAGATCTCTACAGACTGTTCTGTTTTTGACAGATTCTGTTTTTTGATGCATTGCTTGCTTGTTTTGATGAATCTATGGATTGTATCGGGGGGGTATAAGCCATGGAGAAGTTAGAGTACAGTAGGTATAATGCAAAAATAAAATATGAATGGGTTTGCAACAAAACTTAAAGTAGTGATTTGTTTTGTTATACTAATGGATCTCACGAAGGTTTTGTTGAGTTTTGTGTGATTGAAGTTTTCAAGATTTGGGTGAGATCACGATAGATGAAGGAATAAGGAGTGTCAAGAGCCTAAGATTGGGGATGCCCAAGGCACCCCAAGGTAATATTCAAGGAAGACTCAAGCGTCTAAGCTTGGGGATGCCCTGGAAGGCATCCCCTCTTTCTTCTACCAACTATCGGTAATTTTACTTGGAGCTATATTTTTATTCATCACATGATATGTGTTTTACTTGGAGCGTCTTGTATTATATGAGTCTTTGCTTTGTTTGCTTTTTAGTTTGTCACAATCATCTTTGCTGGACACACCAATTTGAGAGAGCCACACGTTTATCATGATTTGTTAGAATACTCTATGTGCTTCAATTAAATTTTTTGAGCTAGGCAGTTGCTCTAGTGCTTCACTTAAATCTTTTTGAGCACGGCGGTGGCTATATTTTGAAGAAATATTTGAACTCTCATGCTTCACTTATATTATTTGAGAGTTGATAAGATTAAAATTTTGAAGAAATATTTGCACTCTCATGCTTCACTTGTGTCTTTTTGAGAGTTGATAATAGTAATGGTAATTTGCACAAGATATGAATTTGGTCCCAAAGTGATGAATATTCAAGAGGGATATAATAAAAACTTTCATATAGATCATTGGATATGATAAGTTTGATTCCTTGCAATAGTTTTGCGATATGGAGATGATAATATGTGAGTCATGTTAGTGAGTAATTGTGATTTAGTAAGAATATTGATGTTAAGGTTTTTGATTCCCTATGCATGCACGTTAAGTCAATAGTTATGCAACGAAAATATATCCTACTTATGGTGCATTATTCGGCGTTAGTTATGTTCAATGCATGTTTATGACCGTTTTCGCTTTTTGGTTGGTTGCTTCTCAATCTATTTGCTAGACTTCATTTGTACTAAGCGGGAATACTGCTTGTGCATCCAAACCCCTTAAACCCAAGTTGTGCCAAATGAGTCCACCATACCTACCTATATGCGGTATTTCCATGCCGTTCCAAGTAAATTTGCGTGTGCCAACTCTAATTTTCAAAATAAATTTTCCGTTTTGTGTGCCCGTACCGCTCATGAAGCGGCAGGGGGTGGCCAATATTTTCCATGCTAGGTGTGTTATTCTCACGATGAGTGTTTATTCACTTGTCATTGCATGAGAGAGTGACTGTTAATAGGGATGCCCAGTCCCACAATGAAATCAAAAATAATAACAACAAAATTCATTGGAAAGTGTTGGTTTGGAGGGCACCCGTGGATACAGCTAGCCATGGATTGTGAAAGAATGGTGGAAAGGAAATAAACTTTACTTTCTGTTTGGGAACCGCCTATGATGTGTCTAGCATGGAAAAAATTGGGAATTCTCGGTCGTTTTCATTGACAGGAAAAGCATGCCTCTCAAAATATTTGATCTCTTTAATTTCAGCTTTGAGCTCTGGCACATTTGCAAATATCTGCTTCCCTCTGCGAAGGGCCTATCTATTTACTTTTATGCAATTTTTATTTTTATTTTGAGTCTCCATCTTCTCTTACAAAGCACCAACTAGAGAGCACTATTGTCATACTTGTGCATTGTGTGTAGCTAATATTGAGTGTGTTTCATGAATGGATCAATGATTGAGCATAATGGGCTCGGGATAACTTTCTTTAGCGTTGATATTTTGAAAGACATGGTTGCTTGTTAGTATGCTTGAGTATTTATATTTTCATGTGAAACTATAGACTATTGCTTTGAATCACTCAAGTCCAAATGTCCATGCTATAAAGAAAAGAATATGATGAATATGATAGGCAGCATTCCACATCAAAAATTCTGTTTTTATCATTTACCTTCTCGAGGACGAGCAGGAATTAAGCTTGGGAATGCTGATACGTCTCCAACGTATCTATAAGTTTTTATTGTTCCATGCTGTTATATTATCAATCTTGGATGTTTTATATACATTTACATGCAATTATATATCATTTTTTGGGACTAACCTATTAACTTAGTGCCCAGTGCCAGTTGCTGTTTTTTGCCTGTTTTTGGTTTTCTAGAATATCAGTACCAAACGAAGTCCAAATGCCATGAAACTTTTTGGAGATTTTTTTTGGACATAACAAACACTAGAAGCTTCAGGAGAAGGCCAGAAGACCCAGGAGGTGGCCACGAGCCACCAAGGCGCGCCTGGGGGGGGGGGGGCAGGCGGGCCCTGGTGCCTCGTGGGCCCACCTCTGCCCCTTTTGACCTAATTCCACCACTATAAATTCTCAAAAATCGGGAAACCAACAGAGGAGTCCACGAAATTCTTTTTCCGCCGCCGCAAGCTTCTGTTCTCGACACATCCCATCTGGAGGCCTTTTCCGGTACTCCACCGGAGGGGGAATCGATCACGGAGGGGCTCTACATCAACCTTGCTGCCCTTCCGATGATGCATGAGTAGTTTACCACAGACCTTCGGGTCCATAGTTAGTAGCTAGATGGCTTCTTCTCTCTTTTTGATCTTCAATACAATGTTCTCCTCGATGTTCTTGTAGTTATATCCGATGTAATCACTTTTTGCGGTGTGTTTGTTGGGATTTGATGAATTGTGAGTTTATGATCAGATTATCCATGAATATTATTTGAATCTTCTCTGAACTCTTTTATGCATGATTATTATATCTTCGTATTTCTCTCCAATCTATTGATTTGGTTTGGTCAACTAGATTGATTTATCTTGCAATGGGAGAGGTGCTTTGTAATGGGTTCGATCTTGCGGTGCTCAATCCCAGTGACAGAAAGGGATATGACACGTATGTATCGTTGCTATTAAGGGTAAAAAGATGAGGTTTATTCATGCGTGAGTTTACTTTGTCTACATCATGTCATCTTGCTTAAGGCGTTACTCCATTTTTTATGGACTTAATACACTAGATGCATGCTGGATAGCGGTCGATGTGTGGAGTAATAGTAGTAGATGCAGGCAGGAGTCGGTCTACTTGTCTCGGACGTGATGCCTATATATATGATCATGGCCTTGGATATCTTCATGATTATTTGCTTTTCTATCAATTGCCCAACAGTAATTTGTTCACCCACCGTATCCTATTTTTATGAGAGAAGCCTCTAGTGAAAACTATGGCCCCCGGGTCTACCTCTATCATTTACTAAAACCCTAAAAATACTTGCTGCAGTTTTTCTTTATTTATTTTATTATGTATTTTTGTTCGATCTATTTATCTATCACCATACAATTTAATCTTGCAATTAACCACCAAGGGATTGACAACCCCTTGTTTGCGTTGGGTGCAAGGGTTTGTTGTTTTGTGTGCAGGTACTGCTAAAGAGTTGTTGCGTGATTCTCCTACTGGATTGATAACCTTGGTTTCATAACTGAGGGAAATACTTATCTCTACTGTACTGCATCATCCCTTCCTCTTCAGGGAAAAATCCAACGCAGATCACAGGTAGCAAGGCCACGTACGGATCCGAGAACGCGTGCCCACGTTATGCCATCCGGGAATCATGCCACACTTCAAAAATCGGAACCGTCAATAAATTTGAGCTTGTTCCCGTCACATTCCAAATTACCATGCCATATTTAATTCCAAACCTGTTCACACAGATCAAAACCTAAATGGTTTCCCACTTAGCAGCTTATTACTATGTTACAAATACTACCTACTCGAAAATGACTTCACATTCCTCCTCAATTCCTCATGAACAAACAAACAAGTCTTCATCGTTCCTTGCGTCTGCCATGGCCTGTGGGAGGAGTTCTTGGTCGAGAAATGACCACAGAGCGGCGAGCATGGAAGCGGAAGTAGCAGAGATGTCTCTCCTCGCCACGATAGCAGCCGAGAGGTCCCGCCGCGCCGCTGAAGCAGCACAGAGGTCCCACCGTGCCGCCGAAGCAGTACCGAGGTCCCGCCATGCCGCCGAAGCAGCAGAGTGGTTCGGCCGCTCCGCGACGACTTGGAAAGATCTCTCGCGGGAAGGCGAGGGCTCTCATAGGCGCATCCGCGCTATGCTCAATAAGCTAATGTATGAGATCTTCGGCTGGGCGAAGCTGCTGGAGGAGAGCAATGCCTCGTTGGATAAGGCGACCGGCGTCATCCAGGGACTAAGGGATGACAAGGCGAGGCTCTGCACCGAGCGCGACCTGCTGAGGGCGAAGATCGCCGGCAGGGCGAAGCAGCACGAGCAGACAACTGCCGTGTTGAAGAAGACGGCCGTCATGGTCAGGAAACTTATGGATGAGAATGCTAAGCTCTGCATAGAGCGTGAAAGGTTGGTGAAGGAATCCGTGGATGCTCTTAATCGACGTATTGAGGATGTGAAAGAGATCATCGCCGCTCGCCGCGAGAACTCATGCGCCATGGATGAAATGATGAAGATGGCGGAGTAGATAGAGGTGAAGTAGAGAGCAGCAACCAAGATCGTTCTCTGCGTCTTCCTTCTTCATTTGCCCTTGTGTCTTTCAGGCGTTGCCGCATATGGCATCTTTAATTATCTTCCTGAATATGTAAGACAATTATTATTACCCATTGCCATCGTTGTCATATATATCAGTCTTGCTAAGTCTCAGTCGATGCTATGTCCGTGAGATCTTACATCAAGATCCGTGCAAAATTTTCTTTTCAGATTTTTTTCTCTCTCTTAAATCTCAGTCGACTGAGACCTAGCCACGCCATTAAAATAGGGGCACGGGCGCCATTAATGGAGAAGTTGGGAGCGAGGTGGGCGGCAGATGGAGGTCAAAGGGCTCGCCTCCCGGTGAGCCTGCGCAGCGGTCTGCTCGCAGGCCTCCCGTCTACTCAAATACCTACCCCGCACAACACCTCCTCGCTAGTATAAATGGGGACCCGTGGCGGCACGTAGATGGTAAGTAGAACGCCCAGGTTTCAATAATACTTGTGTTTCCGATTGTAACGTGGTAGCTCTTTGTTCCAAAATGACTTTGTTGGTTATTAATGTGTTCGCCTTCGGAAATCTGACAAAAAATTTACAACAGCATGTTGGTGCCATGTCAAGGCAACATGCCAACTTTCATGATTTGCAGGCGAGTTTTGGATTTACAAGAATTTAAAAACCAAGTTTTTTAATGTTTTTGGCCGAGCCACGATGCCCATATGTTTCAAATTCATTCTCATTTCTTGCATGTGACCTAAATATTCACCCAAGGACACATTTATGATTTTTCAACCCATTTTGGTACACTGGAGCATGTGCATGTAGTTCAAATTTGAATTATGCAGAGTAAATGCCAAGAAAAATCAATTAATGTATAAAAAATACCAAACGAACCTAGATAATTCCAATTTTTAGTACGACTCCTATTGGTCTATGTTGCCTCTGAAAAAATCAAGGCATGAAGAGGCAGCGTATGTCATTTCGCCCACAAAGGTGCACATTCCCTATCGGAACCATGAGGCTTCTTGAGAGAAGCTCCGGTTTGCAAGAAGCTTATACCAACACTTGTCTGAAAACCGGACAATTTTTTTACCACAGCATGCTGGTGACATGTCAAGACACCATGCCAAGTTTAATGATTTTCAGGCGAGTTTTGGATCTACAGGAATTTAAAAACCAAGTTTCTCAATGTTTTCGGCCGCGCCACGATGCCCAGATGTTTGAAATTCATTCACATTTCTTGCATGGGACCTAACATACACCCAAGGACACATTTATGATTTTTTCAACACATGTTGGTTCACTTGAGCATGTGCATGTAGTTCAAATTTGAATTATGCACATTAAATGCCTAAAAAACTCAATTAATATATAAAAAAGGCCAAACAAACCCAGAATAATTCCAAATTTTAGCACCACACTCCTATTGGTCTATGTTGCTTCTGTAAAAAAATCAAGGCATGAAGAGGCAGCGTATGTCGTTTCGGCCACAAAGGTGCACGTTCCCTATCGGAAGCATGAGTCTTCTTGAGAGAAGCTCCGGTTTGCAAGAAGTTTATACCAAAACTTGTCCCAAAATCGGACAAATTTTTTACAACACCATGCTGGTGACATGTCAAGACACCATGCCAAGTTTAATGATTTTCAGGCGAGTTTTGGATTTACATGAATTTAAATACCAAGTTTCTCAATGTTTCCGGCCGTGCCACGATGCCCAGATGTTTGAAATTCATTCACATTTCTTGCATGGGACCTAAACACTCACCCAAGGACACATTTATGATTCTAGGCATTTAATTAAAGAAATGGCAAGCCATTGGCCCTGGTTGAAAGAAAATATGAGTCACAGCCGAGTTGAAAAGGGCAACAACATCTAATTGCAGCATACAAATGGTACAAAAGCACAAGGATTAATTGTTCATCGGGTTTAGACAAAACCCAGATTGAATATGGCAATAACATCTAACTCAACCAAAGTTTTCTGCAGTCATAATCAAATGGATCGGTCTGATCCATAAAATCAAGATCCTGGGCCAGAAAATATACTGGTACATGAAGACAAGTTGTTGTAAATAGAAGCCAAGCATGTTCAGAAGCCCTTTTGTCCACCTGAAACTTCTTTTTATGTTGTTCAACATGTCCATCCATGAGAATTTTTTTGTTAAAAAACTTAGTCCTCACGGACAATAGTACCCTCGCATTCAACAGGAAGAATGTGACAAAGCTAGTGTTTGCATGGTTGGATGCATATCCTTCCAGTGTTATTGTCCTCAAACGAATGTCATCAGAACTGAGAAAATCCCGGTGCTTCTTATGCCACCGATTGGTTATACCTTTTTTTCCATGTGATAGTGCCTAAATAGACATGAAGATTAAACACAGTTAATGTCTAAAAAAAGAGTATGTCGAAAGAGCGACAGCTGAACGGTTAATTCTAGTACATTATATATGGACTTTCAATATGCGTGAAATCATCACCTCTATATACAAATCCTCCAGACATGGAAAGCATCGCAGCAAGCCAATAATCGTGTTTAGATCAAAACACCACATACTGATATGTAAGGTATTGACAGATTCTAGCACCATTGATAGGCTATCCATGGACAAACTCTTCATTGAGCATAGAACATAATATTAGTACCAAAAGTGTACTCCAAGATGATATAAAACTTATGCGCACAAATGAAAAATGCAGCTTATGATTACAAAAGTGTAGATGATAATATACAGTACCTGAATAAGTGTGGACCCAAACACCATCTTGAAACCTTTAAACAGATCATGAAATACACCCAAGGTCTCCAGTTTAGGCACAGAGACCACAGTTATTTGTGAACGTGCATAACAATAATCAAGGAGCAACCTTTGAAGTGAAGGGGCATCTTCGATGATGAGCTCCTATCCTTTAAAATAAATTCCAATGCTTACAAGGTGAGGCGACTTTATTTGGAGACAATGGAGACGGATTTCTTCTCCAAAAACAAGCAGCAAGCGCGCCATGGCAGGGCAGCTGGAGTGGATGATGCTATGCAGTGAGGCCTCTGATAGATCAACCACCACAAGCGCATTTTTTTAGCAGTGGGAGTCGAAGCATTTGTCCAGATTGTCTGCTAGATGGCACCGGGCCAAGGTGGTGGTGTGGAGAGAGGAGGAAAACCACGAGATGGACATCGGTGGTGAGGGCACAGATATATCGGTTTGTGGTATGCTATTTTCGTAGTAATGGTAGAACTCAAGCTGCTGGAGTTTTCCGAATTCACGGGATGTCAGACAGGCATCCACCGTGCAAGGTATGTACAGCAGGTAGCATGCTAGGATGTAGAGGCGTTGAACGGAGCCCTGGTGGGAGGAGATGATAGCTCCGGGCAGTTCAGGATCATTAACGACAGATAGCTGACGATAGTCGAGATTAAGAGGCACGGCGTGCCATAGAGTGCACCACCGAGATGCGAGGACTTGTGTGCGGCAGCCATCCTTGGTGGGGAGAAGGGAGATGATCTCCCCAAGGATGGCGTCCGGGAGATCGTTGATGCGGTCCGCCCGAGATTCTACGGGTTCCTCGGATCCAGGGAGGCTGTGGCCGCTTCTTCCCGCGCTGCCGGGTGCAGGATCTACAACCAGCGGCGCCGCTGGCCGGAGCCTCATCTGTGTATATACCAATCTGGCAAAAAAATGGCACAGACATTTATGTAGGACATTCAAAATCAATCCTCAAGATCTAGCTATGAATTATTAGCACGAACACTAACTCTATTCGGATTATTAGCATACAGAACAAACAATTAATCACTAACCCTTTGCTACTTGTGATCTGCGTTGGTTATTTCCCTGAAGAGGAAAGGATGATGCAGTACCGTAGAGATAAGTATTTCCCTCAGTTATGAAACCAAGGTTATCAATCCAGTAGGAGAATCACGCAACAACTCTTTAGTAGTACCTGCACACAAAACAACAAACCCTTGCACCCAACGCAAACAAGGGGTTGTCAATCCCTTGGCGTTTAATTGCAAGATTAAATTGTATGGTGATAGATAAATAGATCGAACAAAAATACAAAATAAAATAAATAAAGAAAAACTGCAGCAAGTATTTTTAGGGTTTTAGTAAATGATAGAGGTAGACCCGGGGGGCATAGTTTTCACTAGAGGCTTCTCTCATAAAAATAGCATACGGTGGGTGAACAAATTACTGTTGGGCAATTGATAGAAAAGCAAATAATCATGACGATATCCATGGCAATGATCATGTATATAGGCGTCACGTCCGAGACAAGTAGACCGACTCCTGCCTGCATCTACTACTATTACTCCACACATCGACCGCTATCCAGCATGCATCTAGTGTATTAAGTCCATAAAGAACGGAGTAACGCCTTAAGCAAGATGACATGATGTAGACAAAGTAAACTCGCGCATGAATAAACCCCATCTTTTTACCCTTAATAGCAATGATACATGCGTGTCATGTCCCTTTCTGTCACTGGAATTGAGCACCGCAAGATCGAACCCATTTCAAAGCACCTCTCCCATTGCAAGATAAATCAATCTAGTTGGCCAAACCAAATCAATAGATCGGAGAGAAATACAAAGCTATAATAATCATGCATAAAAGAGTTCAGAGAAGACTCAAATAATATTCATGGGTAATCTGATCATAAACTCACAATTCATCGGATCCCAACAAACACACTGCAAAAAGTGATTACATCGGATAGAACTCCAAGAACATCGACGAGAACATTGTATTGAAGATCAAAAAGAGAGAAGAAGCCATCTAGCTACTAACTATGGACTCGTAGGTCTGTGGTAAACTACTCACGCATCATCGGAAGGGCAGCAAGGTTGATGTAGAGCCCCTCTGTGATCGATTCGCCCTCCGGCGTAGTACCGGAACGGCCTCCAGATGGGATCTCTCGAGAACAGAAGCTTGCGGCGGCAGAAAAAGTATTTTGTGGACTCCCCTATTGGTTTCCCGATTTTTGGGAATTTATAGTGGTGGAATTAGGTCAAAAGGGGCAGAGGTGGTGTAGGGGAACGCAGCAGAAAACAAAAAAATTCCGACCTACGCACCAGCCCAAGACCACTATGGAGACTGCATACAAGGTTTGATCTTTTCGTTACCGACTCGTAGCGCAGCGGAAGTAGAGTCGATGACGATCGGCGGTGCAGATCCCCGCAGCTAGGATTTACAACCTCCCAACCGCGAGGATGTACTCCCTCGACTGCCCCTCGGACTGCCCTCCGGGAGGCAGTCAGACAGTCCCTCGGACGGTGTCGTGGACAGCCCTTCGGGAGGACCTTCGAAACTCGGACGGTCACTCGGACAACCCTTCGGGAGGACCCTTGAAACTCCGACGGCCACTCGGACAGCCCTTCGGGAGGCACTCTCGAACTAAGACCGAAACTACGATCTCTCTACAGAGTTGCACACATACGGTGTCATCTATCCGGCAGGGCTTCGCCGTCCAGAACTAGTTCCCACCGGAACCCAGACAGCCTTTCGGCTCTACGAAACTCTTTTCGTGGGAGAGAGAGAGAGAGAGAGCCAGACGAGCATGGCATGTGTATGAGAGCAAGGGATGGATGTGGAGGACACCCCTCCACCTCTATTTATAGGAAAGCCAAGGGGTAAAGTTGGCATTCAAAAATACCAAAAGTACCCCCACTTTATGTCTTACATAAAAGAATAAAAGCAAAAAGGGATGGCATGTGGAGCTCCAAGGAGCAGCACCCCCTTTGGCCGGCCACTCCTTGGGGGCCCCCCATGAGGGGCTTCCTTGGCCCCCAAGCCCTTCTAGAAGCCTTTTGGAAATATCCTAAAAGGTAGCTTTCCATAAAGTAACCAAAAAGCAATTTCACTATTCACGAAGATATTTTTCTGCGTCCGTTAAATCCCAAATTATTTCTAGGTGCCTAGAATAATTCCAGTACCCACAAAAACAATTTTGAATGCATTCCGAAACAATTCCGGAACAATGTTTTTCTTCAGCGAAAAGCTACCATTGCGGTTCCGGCTGCTCTGGAACATTTCCGGTCTTTCTCTCCGGAAAATTCCAGAAGTTACTAGAACAATTCTGGCACCCTCCAAGAATTTCCAGGTGTGTGCCGGAACCAATATGACTTTATAGAATACCCTGAAACAACTTTTCAGTTTCACCGAAACTATTCCGGTGTTCTCTCCGGAACGTTTCCGTTATCTCCGAAACTTTTTCGGTGACTTTCTCTCAGACTCCCTGTCTAGCATTCAGCAGATAGATGACCCTTAAGTGTGTGACCCTATAGGTTCGGTGAAGTATAGACATGACCCGGAACACTTTCCGATCAATGATCAACATCGGAGCCATGGACACCCATATTGACCCTATACCCACAAGAATGAATAATCGAGTGAACCTCCAGTTGATGTGTGCTATTCCTGTTGCTTCGCGATATGTTACAAATACCCGAGGTGAGAATTATCGGCATCCCCGTGGATCAACACTTGTCCACAATGCCAGTTACCTCGTTACCGGTTTTGTTCTCTTTTCTCGTTCCCGTGTTCCGGCATCCCTGTGATCAAATCACAATGTGTCTAGCCAGACGATGGTGGATACCATAACACCGAGAGGGCCCAGAGATATATCTCCATCGTCGGAGGAGCAAATCCCAATCTTGAGCTATCAAGTCCCTTGACATACTTTCCCATTAACCCGTAAGCCGCCGTAATAGCCACCCATTTACGGATGACGTTTAACAAACCCCAAAGTTCATGAAGCAAGCATGAAGAAAATCGATACTCTCATGGTCTAAGGAATTATGCAAACATTAACTTTCTCTGTGTTATTAACCATTAACTTGCGACGAATGTATCTCATAGCATAACATCAATTCGGGTCAATTCAACACAAGTGTTCTCCTAACATTGTGCCCTCAAAGTTGCCGGCATAGTCATGCCCATGATAAGGAAAATAGAACCATCATGCAACACTTGAGCTAGTCTTAGAGGCCAGACTAGGAATACTTTTTACCGTTTATTATTCCACACGTGCATATAAGTCTTCCTCCGAGCCTCGTGGTTATTGCAGACTCGAGAACCATAGCAGTTATAGCACGGAATATAAACTTAACTACAAACATGGAGATAAATAATAACACTTATTATTGCCTCTAGGGCATATCTCCTACAGACTCCCACTTGCACTAGAGTCAATAATCTAGTTAATGCTGATGCACTTTACACCTATGGCATACCGGTGTAAAAATGCTTTGCTTGTGGTATAGCCTGATGTCCAACGGATCTGACAACTTCAGCTCCGTGTGTATCTTTGCATATCCTCGCGTTTTCACGCTTTCACAAAATTCATATTTTGTGTGGACTTGGCTTTGTATATATGTGAATCATAGGTCAAACCTTGATTCCTCAGACTGAGCTATGGAGCAACTATCTGCAATAGTGTCCCATTGACCAAAGCCATCTTGGAACCATACTGAGTTCATGAATGAACTATATGATTCAACATCTTCTATGTCGCTTTGAAAGCGGCAACATACTTAGCCTTTGTTATAGAATTCGCCACAGTAACCTGTTTGGAACAATTTCCAACTACCGTGCCACCATATTGTGTATTACACAAAACCCTTAACTTAAATCAAAAATCGCATGGAGCATTGATGAAGACTGTATTGATGTAATTACTTATAACGAGCACTTCATAATCTCTGCTTGCGAGAAAACATGTCATCAGTGCTACTCCAGTACTCAATGACATTTTTCACTGTTGTCCGATGATCAGTACTTTGATCACTTTGGTATCTATACTCGCAACTCCTTGGGAGTACTGGACATATCTGGTTGTTTTACATACCATGGAGTACATGATTAATCCAAACACAAGAGTGTGTGGAATCTCCATCATGTATTTTGCTCATCAGTGTTTTGGGACACTGAGTCTTGCAAAAACCCTTTCCATGTGACTTCGGCAAGAATCACTCCTTGGTGTTTTAATGCTAAACTGGTTTAGCATCTTGTCAATATGTATTTTTGGCTTTAGCCTATTAGGCAATTCTATCTCGCAGATAAATATGCCTAATGTCAAGGCTATTTAGCCCAAGCACTTCATCGAAAACTATTTTCAATGAAGTCCTAATTCGTGTCAAGAAATTTATATTATTTCCAATCAACAATGTGTCAAGCACACAAAGTTTTCAGAAATATTATTATGCTCCCACTTACTTTCTTGTAACCACAAGCATCTTCGTTATCCATTGATGAAATCAAACTCTTTTGACTATTTCATCAAAACGAAGATTCCAACTCCATTTTGCTCTCTTCTGTCCATTGCTGGAACTCTGAAGTTTGCATACTTACTAGCATCCTCTGGATTGACAAAATACTTCGGACCGTATCACATGCAAGTCCTAGGTTGCATTTCCATCACATGGAAATCCTTTTGGCATCCATGTATCATATCTCAAGATTGAAATATGTATTAATTGCTAGTTTAACCCGATCTGACTTTAAGCATCGCTATGGTGAGACAATCTCATCGTAGTCAACTCCTTGAATTTGTTATTGCAACAAGTCGAGCTTTATGTATAAAATATTTTATCCACATCTGTTTATAGTTCCATTAATGTTCGTTAGACTCTAAGTCTTCCGAAGGGTTTATCAAGATATAATCTTGAATCATTTATGGAAACTATCTCGGATTATATTGGCATTTAGCCAATTCCGGAGTCAGGGCCCATCAACGTTTCCTTGTGTATCGTAGGTATACTGTTGTCTAACAACAATATCTCGCTTGCGCACCTGAGAGGTTTGCACGAGTTTTGCCTACGTGGTTCAGTTGCAAGTTCGACCGAAGTCCATACATCTCATGTAGAGGCTTCCGTATCAGTCGCAGTAGGAAACTCTAGAATCACTTCCAAGGTTCCTTTCCTTTGATCTGATGATGAAGATACTATTATCTCGTCGAGTTGCACTGTTCTCCGACTCACCATTTTGTAAGAACCATTCTCTTTAAAAGCATACCGTTCTTGGTGGCAAACCTTTTTGCCTTGGTATAGTGGTGGAGGAATTCCCAATTACTTGGGATAACCTACAAAGTAGTACTAGTCTGATTTGGAATAGGTTTGTAAATATTTTACACAAGCCCCATATACCAAATGTTAGGAAAAGACAAAGCATGGCTGGGAGTACCATACCATGGCGTCATTTCAATAGACCTGATGGTGCTCTTTTCAGTGTAAAAGCCACAGTCTCTAAAGCATTACTTTTAAAAGGGATAATGGCAAATTGATTTATGTCATCTTTGATCTTACCATGTCATAAATGGTTTGATTACATCTTCACGGACATTTCACTCACAGTGGTGTTCCGGGAGGTGTAAGTTATGAAACTCTTTTCACAACTCATCAGACATTCGCTAAACTTGTAACTCAAATATTTCTTTCTGTAATCAAATTGCAGATACATAATTTTCTTGTTACAATAATTTCTACTTCATTTTGAAAACCTTTTGAATGATTTCAAAAGATCCAGACTTACATCTCATCAAGTAAATATCCATATATCTACTTGAGTCATTTCAGAAGATAGACAAATCCACTGCCAGCAACAACATTTATCGGACTACATACATCAAAATGTATGATCACCAATAAGTTCGTTGCTCGTTCCTTATGGCCTGTGAACGGTATTTCAGTCACTTCACTTTTCGGAGGAAAGTTGCAAGTGTCAGATGATTCATAATCAAATGACTTCAAAATCCATCATTATGGAATTTCTCCATGCGGGTTTCTTCAATGTGACCAAATGCAGTGCCACACATGTGTGGTATTCTCTTAGTCTTGCGACATTTAGTGTCAGTGTTATGGATGTATCATATTACCATCAATATTCATAACATACATCCCATCCACGATGGAAGCATGGCCCTTATGTTATTCATGACACTGAACAACAATTGTTCTTTTATGAACAACCCTTTTGCAACAAACATTATGCAATGGGCTAGAGTGTGTAAAACTCTAAAATGAATTATGAAAGTAAATACAAAGGTAATGTATTATTATCAATATTCATAACATACATCTCATTCATAATGAAAGTATGGCCCTTAAGTTATTCATAACATCGAACATCAAAAGTTCTCTTATGAACAACCTTCTTGCAAGATACCTTATGCAATGGGCTAGAGTGTGTAAAACTCTAAAATGAATTATGAAAATAAATACATAGGTAATACACCAATGGAATGTATAGTAACATTTACTATGTTCCCAGCGCGTATCTGAACCTCACTCCAGCCAGTCTTTTAGACCGTAGTAGTTCTTGCATCGAGTCGCATCAGAATGCAATCGAGCGGGTACCTTTGTGATCAACTCACAATACCCAAGAATTAGTGATTAACATGTTTAATCATAATTCCCAAGAACTATGTCCTTGACCAGCCTTCTATACATCAATAGCTTGCATGACTTTCATACATGAGCTGGATATTCCAGTCTTCTCTCTTTTTGCCTTTATACTTCTAACAGTTTAACTTTCAGTATTTCTTCTACTCTCAGAAGAAGCATCCAACTTAAGAGTGGCATTAGCCCCGGACTTCCTAGGCGTGTAAGTCACACTAACACCCTTTGGACATTTCCTTTAAGTTGTTGTTTTATTCACCTTCATCATATGACAGGCGTTCTACTGGATCCCTCTGTTATTAGTCAAATGCATAGTAAACATTTTTACTAATAGTTTGCAAAACAAACATTGCTTTGGATATCCCATATCTTTTAGCCTTTGTTTGTGTCTGAAAATGATTTTCAGTTCCATGAGTATCACATAGCTATCCCAAACTTTTGACGTTCGGGTCTCATGGAAGCAAACATATTTCACTTGACCGTAACGGAATTCTAGCTTTTGGATCGAAGGACGAGAGTCACATTATCCATAGCATTAGCGGGAGAATACCAAAAGCATGCGATAGGACAAAATCCTTCTCGGCACCTTTGAGGACAATCCTCACATTACGTTACCAACCGTAAAGTTTTAACCAGATATTTAACAGCTTATTCAATTTTAACAGGGAAGGTGGGAACGTGAGCCATGATTCTACAACTATTATGCAAATTACACTTTAGACAAAGTTCATAATTAATTGCACTGAGAATTAAAAGAATTAATTCTAAAATGCGCTCCCACTCAAATCAATATCTCTCATAATGATTTTGAGTGATACAAGATCCAGACTTCAATTCACCGCCATAGAATCATCATCTCATGACGGGAATTTTAATCGGTAGGCCAACTTGCCGATCACATCTCTATGTGACTCTTGTTCATCTTTCGATGCGTGTGTTCCGAGCTCAGGACGATCCTGCCATGAACATCAAGACAACCAAGTGATCTTGCTGCGAGGTCTGACCTCACCCGCCTCACACTTCTCTAATCGTTCGTACCCATGCATCCATGGCGCACCCCGAAAAGATAGGTGCCGTGACGGTGCTACACTTGGGAGAACACTAACTACTTGATATTTTAAGTGAGAGATCACCCTAATAAAAGGCGACTACTGCGCAATCAAGAAGGGTGCATCAAAGGGATAAACATCTCAGGCAATTCATAATAGCATGATATGGTATAGCCAATTCTGACGGAGTACTCTTGTATTTCTTCGTCTTTGGTATTCGCGTCGGTGTTCACCTTCGGGAAGTTTGCCACCACCTTGTCAATGCACCAGATAATATTGCTATCTCTGTAGCTAATAAAATAAGTGCATTACAAAAGGTTGACACACAGGTCATTAAAGTGACAATCATATGGCTCCAGCCATCATGCCGAATCATGACACACAGGTCATGTTAATTTACATCATATAGTCATCTCATACATAATCAAATTAATATGAGCACTGCTATACCACATCATATGCACATGCAAACCATCCTGCAAAACCAAGTTAGACGCCTCTAATCGGTTTATGCAAAATTTCATTTTACGTGGCTTCTAAGGTTTCGAACAAACCGCAGCTACCAACGTCCATCATCAAGTATGATTATTCAAGTCGCTAGATTAACAATGCGGGGTGTATGAAACACGAGATAATAAAATCTTGAGCCCCATACTGAACTTCATCATACACATGACCCCCGTGCAGATCATATCTGCATTGCACTTTCGTCTACGAAATTTCATCTTTTTTTAACTACGGTGGAATTCAAAGAACTGTTAGCACTTCGTTGATCAATCAGGATCACGGATTGCCAAAACTTTGAAACTCCACCATGCTGTTATCAAGATCAGAAATATGCAAATTCCAGGGAAGCAACAAGAACATCGGGTAACAGATTTCATCTGCTACCCGCACAAATAATTGTCAGCAGTAGAACTCATCTACTACAAATTATATTGTGCAACACCCATACATCTCTATGTATTCTAGATCGTAACCTGCATCTACGCATAGCACGGCTCATGATGCCACTGTAGGGGAATGTAGCAGAAAACAAAAAAATTCCGACCTACGCACCAGCCCAGGACCACTATGGAGACTGCATACAAGGTTTGATCTTTTCATTACCGACTCGTAGCGCAGCGGAAGTAGAGTCGATGACGATCGGCGGTGCAGATCCCCGCAGCTAGGATTTACAACCTCCCAAACGCGAGGATGTACTCCCTCGACTACCCCTCGGACAGCCCTCCGGGAGGCAGTCAGACAGTCTCTCGGACGGTGTCGTGGACATCCCTTCAGGAGGACCGTCGAAACTCGTACGGTCACTCGGACAGCCCTTCGGGAGGACCCTCGAAACTCGGACGGCCACTCGGACAGCCCTTCGGAAGGCACTCTCGAACTAAGACCGAAACTACGATCTCTCTACAGAGTTGCACACATACGGTGTCATCTATCCAGCAAGGCTTCGCCGTCCAGAACTAGTTCCCACCGGAACCCAGATAGCCTTTATGCTCTACGAAACTCTTTTCGTGGGAGAGAGAGAGAGAGCCAGACGAGCATGGCTTGTGTATGACAGCAAGGGATGGATGTGGAGTGCACCCCTCCACCTCTATTTATACACTAGTAGAAAAAGGGCCATTTGTCCTGGTTCGTAAGGGCCTTTAGTCCCGGTTCTGGAACCGGGACTAAAGGGTCGGGACTAAAGCCCAAAACCTTTAGTCCTGGTTCGCTTACGAACCGGGACCAAAGGGGCTCCACGTGGCCACTGCGGGAAGCCCAGGCAGGAGGACCTTTAGTCCCGGTTGGTAACACCAACCGGGACCAAAAGGCATCCACGTGGCGCTGCCTGGGGCGGGGGAGGGAGGACCTTTAGTCCCGGTTGGTGTTACCAACCGGGACCAAAAGGCGGCCAAAAGGCGGCCACGCGTCAGCAGCTCGCAGTCGCTGGGTTTTTTTTTTTTTTTTTGGAAGGGGGGGTTTTGGGGTTTTGGAGGGTTAATTTAGGGGTTTCATATTGTGTTAGCGAGCTAATAGATAGAAGTGACCTCTCTTTTTCCGTGCTTGGTCGACGCTAGCTACTACACATATAGAGAGAACTCGACGCTAGCTAGTAAGCAAATAAAGGAAACCATTAATTACACAAGATCGTCATGAACATATATAGAGAGAAGTGACATCTCTTTCTTCGTGCTTGGTCAACAACAAGTTTTCGTATATCTATCCGACGCTGCTACATATGTACAATATATAACATCCCTTACAACAATTTCAATTTCACATGGTATTCTCCTTGTTCAGGTATGACGTGGTCAAGAAAGAATCCCGCCAATTCCTCTTGAATTGCTCGTATGCGATCATGTGGTAGGAGTTCATCCCGCATCTACCAGATCTAATTTAAAGAAGGGGTCAATACATATATATGAATGAAACTCAACACAATTGATGGTAATATATAAAATAAAATTGTGAATATTGTTTACGTACTTCAAATTGTTTCTCAGAGGAGGCCCGTTCAGAGGTATAGTAGCGAATGAACTCGCATACGTAGTATCCACATAAATGAGTGTTGGGTGCCTGCAACAAGCACTTTACGAGAATAGAGTTCAATCAAACTGATAAGCAAGCATGATAATGGTATTGATGAAACTAGAATCAATGAGAGATGCGCGGAACTAGCTAGTACTACTTACTTTGGGGTGTGTAAATCGCAGCTCCTTCTTCAGACCCGGAACCTTAGCGGTGAACGTTTTCCAAACCCTGTCAGGCAAAGAAAATGATTACTTGATATCAGGAAATGAACGAAAGTTGCCGATATGGTCCCGGTATTGATTGAACTTACTTCTGGAGCATTGCAGTCATGTCCGCATAATACTTGGGATCTTTACGGAGCGAGTCTAAGACAGTTACTAATGCCCCGTCAAGGTTAATGGATAGCAGAATATAGTGGAAGCTGCGCACGCATAACTCATCAATTACATTACTTAACCACGAGTAAGCGGAACCGAATATGCAGAAGACAGTAACACTCACTTGAAGTTGTAAGGAAAGAGTATTTCCCTTTTGTTTTGATGTTTAAGGAACGTTTGTAGTAAGTTGTTCTCGGTATCTTCAGCCGCCTTTCGTACCGACCATTCATTTACGGTATTTAGGCTAATGAACCCAACGTCGAAGATTCCTATTTTTTGGCATTCGACCATCTTCAATCTGCATAATATAGTGAGGATAATTATATATACATGCAATGAACGAGCTGAGCTAGAGACTTAATTATAGAAGTAATACTTACAGACAGTAGCAAGTCATGAGTTGTTTGTCGAGGGCCTTTTGATTGTATAATTGAAATAACTCCACAAATTCAACAGGCAGCAGGTCGACTCCAGGGAAGTCATGCTCTTTTTTAATTCCGACTAACAAACTGTCTTTCCCAGACTTCCTGCAGGTTTCCATGTACCAGTCATGCAATTTTTGCATCATCGTTGTTAGATGAGGATGATCAGGTTTGACGAGAGGCTTCCCGTGCTCGTATCTAAAGACGTCTACTACCTCAGCCGTTTCAAACTGTACATCATCGGGCAGGTAATCATCAAGAGTGGTACCGGGCAGTAGCACCGGATGATTAGCGATATCGCTAGACACCTTGAGTGGGGGGCACGATTGCTTCTCCTGTTCGCCGAGCTGGGGAATAGTTTTCCCACTTCTTCGTTTTTTCGCTCTTGCAGCACTGGAAGTACTTCCCGACTGCTGCGCTTTAGCATGTGTCTTAGTAATTATGCGGTCATAGTTGGAATCCGGCGGAGGCGGTGGTGGTCGCTTCAGGGCATCGATAGTGCGCTTCACTTTCACCGGATCTAGCTTCTCCTTCGGAGGTGGAGTTTTCTTTGCAAAACGGTCCCTCACTTCGGCACGACATATGTCCTCGTTTTCCTGCTCGTTCCTCTCATATGGTAACTTTTCCACAGGCTTGAGACATGGACCGTATCTGAATTGCCTCCCGCCTCTGCTTGTACTGCTAGCCGCCGGAGCGGCGGCGTCTCTCTTCCGTCGTTGCTGAGGAGGCGGAGACGGAGGCGGAGTGCTCCGACATGCCGGAGTAGGCGAAGGAGGAGGCGGAGTGCCCTCACGCGTCGGAGGAGCCGGAGAAGGAGGCGGAGTGCCCTGATCACTCGCCGGAGGAGGAGGAGGAGGAGGAGGAGGCGGAGTGCCCTGACTCGCCGGAGGAGGAGGAGGAGGCGGAGGCGTCCAGTTTGGAAGCTTGATGTACTCCTTCTGCCATAGACATGTACTCCTCAGAGCACGAACCAGCTGATTCTCCCCTTCACCTGTAGAGTGGTAAAGCTCGAGCTCCTCAAATCCCTCCATTACTTCATCCACCATCACAACAGCATAGCCATGTGGAATCGTAAGGCAGTGAAAAGTTTCGTTGGGTTGAGGAGGTGCAACAGAGCCGAGAGGCGCCTTGAAAGTGAGGTTATGGCATTTCGTCATAAGCTCGCAATTTTGAGCCTCCGTGATAGTATCCACGGGGTAGATAGGCTCCGTGAAGTCAGTCTGAACGGGCTCCGTGGAAGCCACGCTGCTTCTCCGCTGAGATGGCGGGGTAGCTTCTGGGGTAGCTTCGTGCCGCTGAGATAGTTGGCCGGCAGCTCGCTGGCTCTCAGTTTCCTCTAGCTTTTGTAGTCTTGCACTCATCTTCTGCATGTCGCTCAGCTCCGCTTTCCTCTTTCTCTCCCGGCTTCTGTAACCGCCTGCGTCGGCAAAACCCAAACTTCCACGGAACGGAGCCTGGTGTGCCTCGTGTTCGTCCAGGGTGCTCAGCATTCCCTAGGGCCTCAGTCAGCTCGTCCTTCTCTCTGTCGGGAATGAACGTCCCTTCCTGCGCTGCGGTGATATACTTCTGAAGCTTCGCGACGGGTATTGCAAGTTGCTCGTCCGTCCAACGGCACTTCCCTGTTTCAGGGTCCAAAGTTCCCCCAACCCCGAAGAACCAAGTCCTTGAACGGTCTGGCCAGTTCAATGTCTCTGGTTCGACCCCTTTAGCAATCAGGTCATTCTCAGCTTTGTCCCACAACGGCCGGGCTTTGAGGTAGCCACCTGACCCTGTGTGATGGTGCTACTGCTTCTTTGCAGCGTTGTTCTTGTTTGTCTCTGACATTTTCTTACTCTTGTCTGATGTCTTGTAGGCCACAAATGCGGGCCAGTGATCTCTTATCTTCTCAAATCGGCCGATGAATTCTGGAGTCTCACCTTTGTCGACAAACTTTGATTTCAACTCCTTCTTCCACCTCCTGAATAGATCTGCCATCTTCTTAAGAGCACACGCCTTGACCAGTGGCTCTATAACGGGCTTATTCGGATCCTCCTCTGGCGGTAGGGTGAAATTTGCCTTCAGCAAGGTCCAAAGATCATCTTTATGTCTATCGGTGACATAATCACCTTCAGGGGCGTCGTCCTTAGGCTTATTCCATTGCTTGATGCTGCTCGGGATGTTGTCCCTAACAATAGCTCCGCACTGAGCAGAAAATGCGTCCTTGGTCCGCTTGGGTTCAATCGGTAGGCCATCGTCCGCGAGTGCTATGATCGTGAACCTTTCATCCTTGCGCAACCTCTTCTTCGGGCCTCGTCTCGTTATCGAAGTTTGGCTCGATCCGGAGGGCTATAAAAGAAGAAAGAAGAGTTAATATATGTATGTACATACCAAAACAATTAATGCATCAATTAGCAAGTCAGCACCTCTGGAGCCATCATGATCATGTCACCGGAGCCATCATGATCATGTCCTTCCTCTTCCATTGTTCCATCGGTGTCGTTGAGAAACGACAAGACAGCATCACCTCCGGCGAGGATTATCTCCCCCAACAACTATTCTTGTTCCAAGTCTCTTTGATCCATAGTTTCTGCAAATATTACAACATGCAATTAATATACAAACATGAATGTCCGACGTCCGGACTGCCTCTCTCATGAATGTCCGACGTCCGGACCGCCTCTCTCATGAATGTCAAACAAGGGATTCTCTTAACCTTTAAGGGATTTAACAAAATGGCGCCATTCTGAATGTGCAGAAAACGGTCCATATTTTTCCTGATCTCATCTACCCTTCTATATGTCACGTTGTCTAGTGTCAAAGGATTCAAGAAAACCAAGGCTTCATCATTAGCCGGAAGTAACAGGCGCATAATGGTACGAAGCCCTCCAAAATTGTTTTGGAACGGAGTCCCGGATAGGATAATTAATTAGCTTTTTGGTACGAAGTTCAGCAAGAGCCTTCCGAATATCGCTATTTGGAAGGCCTTTGCTGAAATTCGTACCAAAAAGCAAATTATTCTATCCGGAACTCCGTTCCAAAACAACTTTGAAGAGCTTCATAGCATCATACGCATGTTACTTCCGGCTAATGATGAAGCCATGGATTTCTTCAATACTTTGACAGACAACGTGACATATAAAAGAATATATATAGATGAGATCAAAAAAAATTGGATCAACTTGTGCACATCCATAATGGGGGCATTCTTGATAAATCTATGTTACCGGAGTTATCTATGTTACCGGAGGGGGTAGACGACAACGACGCTCACCCCTCATGTCATGTCCGACGTCCCCCCTCATGTCGAAGTTATCGGGGAGGGGGTAGACGACAACGACGCTCACCCCTCATGTCCGACGTCCGACGTCCCCCTCATGTCATGTCGGACGTCCCCCTCATGTCGAAGTTATCGGGGAGGTGGCCTCGACAACGCTCTTTTAACTTGGTAAATTTGGGTGGCCTCGACAACTCTTCTAGGGTTTGGGGTGGCCTCAACAACGCTCTTATAACTCATTTAACTTGGTAAATTTGGTTGGCCTCGACAACGCTTCTAGGGTTTGGGGTGGCCTCGACAACACTTCTAGGGTTTGGGGTGGCCTCGACAACGCTTTTTCAGTCCCGGTTTGGCGAGAGGGGGTTGATCGATCGACGTCCCCCCTCATGTTGGAGAGTTACCGGAGTTTTCTATGAACAAAAAAAATACTACCTATCACATCTCAGTCCCGGTTTGGGTGGACTCGAGTGTTTGGTCGGGCGAGAGGGGGTTGATCGACGTCCCCCCTCATGTCGAAGTTACCGGAGTTTTCTTCTAGGGGTTTGGCTGACCTCGAGAGTTTGTCAGGTAGGGGAGGGGGGGTAGGAGATCGACAACGCTTTTTTTCTAGGGTTTGCGTGGCCTCGAGAGTTGGTCGCCCGATATGTCCGACGTCCCCCCTCATGTCGATCTCCTCTCGAGAGTTTGTCGGGTAGGGGCGGGACGGGGTAGGAGATCGAGGGCGACGGCGACATACATACATATAGCCACATACATACATGGAAAAAAAATGCTATGAACAAAAAAATGCTATGAACAAAAAAATACATATAGCCACATATATGAAAAAAATACATATATGAACAAAAAAATGCTATGAACAAAAAAACATCATATATACATCCATCCATACATACATATAGCCACATACATATATACATTATATATGAACAAAAACATTCATCATATAAAAAAAATCAACATATATATATAAAAAAAATTGCACGGGCGGCGGCGGCTCACAGCGGGGGCGGCGGCGGCTCACGGCGGGGGCGGCGAGGGCGCCGGCGACGGCGACGGCGGGGGCGGGCCGGGGAAGGGGCGCGGCCGGGCGCGCTCGGGGGCGGGGCAGGGGCGTGGGCTCGGGGGCGGGGCAGGGCCGCGGGCTCGGGGACGACGACGGCGACGGCGACGGCGACGACGGGGCAGGGGCGTGGGCTCGGGGGCGGGGCAGGGCCACGGGCTCGGGGACGACGACGGCGACGGCGACGGCGATGACGGGGCAGGGGCGTGGGCTCCGGGGCGGGGCAGGGCCACGGGCTCGGGGACGACGACGGCGACGGAGACGATGGGGCAGGGGCCTGGCGATGGCGACGGCGTGGGCGGTGGACGGCATCGGGGCAGCCTGGCGGCGTCGAGGAGGTCGGCGTCGTCGGGCGAAGTGGCGATGAAAACTGTGAAATTTCACAAGTGCTGGTTATATACACTCAGCATTGGTCCCGGTTGGTGGCACCAACCGGGACCAATGCCACCCTTTAGTCCCGGTTGGTGCCACCAACCGGGACCAAAGGTCTCTTTTCGTCAGCCCAAAGGGCGGGAAGCAGAGACCTTTGGTCCCGGTTGGTGGCACCAACCGGGACTAAAGGGTGGCATTGGTCCCGGTTGGTGCCACCAACCGGGACCAAAGGTGGGCATTGGTCCCGGTTGGTGCCACCAACCGGGACTAAAGGGTGGTGCTGCCCGGGGCCAAAAGTTTAGTCCCACCTCGCTAGCTGAGAGGGCTCGAGAGTGGTTTATAAGCGCTGCTGCGCACACCCTCTCGAGCTCCTCTCAGCAGCAGGCTTACGGGCCTAATCGCATGACCTCTGCATGTGGGCCTTCTGGGCCTTCTACGGGCCTGAATCCTGGCCCAACTAGATGGTTGGGTTTCTAGTCGTATTCAGGCCGTGGTGGCCCAGTAGGCGGCATTTTTTTTAATTTTTTCTACTTTTTTTGTTTTCTTTTTTGCTTTATTTATTTTCTTTTGTTTCTACTTACAGTTTTTCAGTGATTCTTTTTGCTTTTAGGTCACAAAAATTATAAACTTTCTGTTAGTGCCATTAGTTTCCAAATTTGAATAGTTTAAATTTGAATTCTTTTAAATTGGTGTGAATCACTAGTTTGTGAATAACTTTACTATAAAATAGATTTTTGAGTGATTCTTTTTCCTGCTATTTAATATTACTGTGTTTTATCATTATATTCAATTTGGTAATTTTTAGGTAATTTTAAATGTCTGTTTTAACCAAAAACCGATTTTGTTATTTTAGTTTGCTATTAAAGTTTCTAAAAAAATTCTTTATGAAAATTCTTTTTCCTATTAATGTTTTGAACAAAAAATACTTTAATAACTTTAGTTGCATAAATTTTATATAATTTTAGTTTCATAAATACTAGAGGTTTATAAAATATTTTTAGTTGATTCCTTTTGCTATTAGAGTTTTATAAAAGCTTTTTAGTTGATTCTTTTTGCTATTGAAGAATATTATAGTTTTATTTTAGTTGATCATAACAGAATTTTTTAATTAATTATTTTTAGTTCATTATTTTTGCTATTAGAGTTTCATAAAGGTTTTCTAGTTCATTCTTTTTGCTATTAGTTCATTCTTTGAGCTAAATGACCCTGAAATTGAAAAGCACTTCAAATGAACTCTTAAAAGGTTGAAAGTTGGCATGGTATCATCATTACACCCACATAGCATGTTCTAAAAAGTTGAGAGGGTTACGGCAAAAACTGGATGCACTTCATGTACAAAATGGACAATCTCTTTCGAAGTATCAGGGTTTCGGACGAAAACTCATCTGTTACAAAGGGATTTCATTTTTTTGAACTTATTTGAACTCCAGACTTTTTGTGTGTTCAAAATGCACCATTCAAAGCCACATCATCAATTTTCAACCCTTTCTGACTTCATTTCCTATTTTTCATGCATTTACTGATTTTTTTTAAGCTAAATGACCCTGAAATTGAAAAGCACTACAAATGAACTCTGAACAGGTTGAAAGTTGGCATGGTATCATCATTTCACCCACATAGCATGTGCTAAAAAGTTGAGAGCGTTACGGCAAAAACTGGATGCACTTCGTGTACAAAACGGACAATCTCTTTCGAAGTATCAGGGTTTCGGACGAAAACTCATCTGTTACAAAAGGCATTTAATTTCTTCACATGTAACTGCAATGATATAGTTGTGGAGAGAAAGTCTTCACTTTTTCTTCGCTTGTGTCCTTTGCTTATTGCGCCGTAACCATGGATAATCTTCATCGTTTAACAGGGTGCTTGGGTCAGCCTTGACTTTGAAGGGAGGAATTTCATGAAACTTTTCATAATCTTCAGACATGTCTGTCTTGCCCTCCAATCCCACGATGTCTCTTTTTCCTGAAAGAACTATGTGGCGCTTTGGCTCATCGTATGATGTATTCGCTTCCTTATCTTTTCTTTTTCTCGGTTTGGTAGACATGTCCTTCACATAGAAAACCTGCGCCACATCATTGGCTAGGACGAATGGTTCATCTATGTACCCAAGATTGTTGAGATCCACTGTTGTCATTCCGTACTGTGGGTCTACCTGTACCCCGCCTCCTGACAGATTGACCCATTTGCACTGAAACAAAGGGACCTTGAAATCATGTCCATAGTCAAGTTCCCATATGTCCACTATGTAACCATAATATGTGTCCTTTCCCCTCTTGGTTGCTGCATCAAAGCGGACACCGCTGTTTTGGTTGGTGCTCTTTTGATCTTGGGCGATCGTGTAAAATGTATTCCCATTTATCTCGTACCCTTTGTAAGTCAATACAGTCGAAGATGGTCCCCTGGCCAACGAGTACAGCTCATCAGAAACAGTGTTGTCACCCATGAGACGTGTTTGCAACCAACTGCCGAAAGTCCTGATGTGTTCATATGTAATCCAGTTGTCACACTGCTCCGGGTGTTTGGAGCGCAGAATATTCTTGTGTTCATCGACATACGGGGTCACCAAGGTAGAATTCTGTAGAACTGTGTAGTGTGCTTGAGACCAAGAATGCCCGTCCCTACATATTATTGAGTCTGCTCCTAGCGTGCCTTTTCCAGTCAGTCTCCCCTCATACCGCGATTGAGGGAGACCAATCTTCTTAAGGTCAGGAATGAAGTCAACAAAAAACCCAATGACATCCTCTGTTTGATGGCCCATGGAGATGCTTGCTTCTGGCCTAGCGCGGTTACGAACATATTTCTTTAAGACTCCCATGAACCTCTCAAAGGGGAACATATTGTGTAGAAATACAGGGCCCAGAACGACAATCTCGTCGACTAGATGAACTAGGACGTGCGTCATGATATTGAAGAAAGATGGTGGGAACACCAGCTCGAAACTAACAAGACATTGCACCAAATCACTCCTTAACCTTGACAGGATTTCTGGATCGATCACCTTCTGAGAGATTGCATTGAGGAATGCACATAGCTTCACAATGGCTAATCGAACGTTTTCCGGTAGAAGCCCCCTCAATGCAACCGGAAGCAGTTGCGTCATAATCACGTGGCAGTCATGAGACTTTAGGTTCTGGAACTTTTTCTCTGCCATATTTATTATTCCCTTTATATTCGACGAGAAGCCAGACGGGACCTTCATACTGAGCAGGCATTCAAAGAAGATTTCCTTCTCTTCTTTGGTAAGAGCGTAGCTGGCAGGACCTTCATACTGCTTTGGATGCATGCCGTCTTTTTCATGCACACGTTGCTGTTCCTCCCGTGCCTCCGGTGTATCTTTTGTCTTCCCATACACTCCCAAGAAGCCTAGCAGGTTCATGCAAAGATTCTTCGTCACGTGCATCACGTCGATTGCAGAGCGGACCTCTAGGTCTTTCCAATAGGGTAGGTCCCAAAATATAGATTTCTTCTTCCACATGGGTGCGCGTCCCGCATCGTCAGTCGGAACAGATAGTCCGCCAGGACCCTTTCCAAAGATTACTTGTAAATCATTGACCATATCAAGTATGTGATCACCAGTACGGAGGGCGGGCTTCTTCCGGTGATCTGCCTCACCTTTGAAATGCTTTCCTTTCTTTCGACATTGATGGTTGGTCGGAAGAAATCGACGATGCCCCAGGTACACATTCTTCCTGCATTTGTCCAAATATATACTGTCGGTGTCATCTAAACAGTGTGTGCATGCGTGGTATCCCTTGTTTGTCTGTCCTGAAAGGTTACTGAGAGCAGGCCAATCGTTGATGGTTACAAACAGCAACGCATGTAGGTCAAATTCCTCCTGTTTGTGCTCATCCCACACACGTACACCTTCTCCATTCCACAGCTGTAAAAGTTCTTCAACTAATGGCCTTAGGTACACATCAATGTCATTGCCGGGTTGCTTAGGGCCTTGGATGAGCACTGGCATCATAATGAACTTCCGCTTCATGCACAACCAAGGAGGAAGGTTATAGATACATAGAGTCACGGGCCAGGTGCTATGATTGCTGCTTTGCTCCCCAAAAGGATTAATGCCATCTGCACTTAAACCAAACCATACGTTCCTTGCGTCACCTGCAAAGTCCCCCCACCTTCTCTCGATTTTTCTCCACTGCGACCCGTCAGCGGGTGCTCTCAACTTCCCGTCTTTCTTACGGTCTTCTTTGTGCCATCGCATCAACTTGGCATGCTCTTTGTTTCTGAACAGACGTTTCAGCCGTGGTATTATAGGAGCATACCACATCACCTTGGCAGGAACCCTCTTCCTGGGGCGCTCGCCCTCAACATCACCAGGGTCATCTCGTCTGATCTTATACCGCAATGCACCGCATACCGGGCATGCGTTCAAATCCTCGTACTCACCGCGGTAGAGGATGCAGTCATTAGGGCATGCATGTATCTTCTGCACCTCCAATCCTAGAGGGAATAGAACCTTCTTTGCTTCGTACGTACTGCCGGGCAATTCGTTATCCTTTGGAAACTTCTTCTTCATTATTTTCAGCAGCGAACTAAATCCCTTGTCAGATACACCATTGTCTGCCTTCCATTGCAGCAATTACAGTGTGGTACCGAGCTTTCTGTTGTCATCTTCGCAATTTGGGTACAACCCTTTTTTGTGATCCTCTAACATGCGATCGAACTTCAACTTCTCCCTTTCACTTTCGCATTCTCTCTGTGCATCAACAATGACCCGGCGAAGATCATCATCGGGCACATCGTCTGGTTCCTCTTGATCTTCAGCTTCCCCCATTGCAGCATCACCGTATTCAGGGGGCGGGTAGTTGTCATCATCCTCTTCTTCTTCGTTGTCTTCCATCATAACCCCTCTTTCTCCGTGCTTGGTCCAAACATTATAGTGTGGCATAAAACCCTTCTCAAGCAGGTGGAAGTGAAGGGTTTTAGAGTTGGAGAAAGCCTTCATATTCTCACAGACAGTACATGGACAATGCATAAAACCATTCTGCTTGTTTGCCTCAGCCGCTTCGAGAAAATTATGCAGGCCCTTAATATACTCGGAGGTGCGTCGGTCACCGTACATCCATTGTCGGTTCATCTGCGTGCGTTATATAGTTCTTATTATTGAACAACATATAACTCTCTAGAGCATCTAATTAAAACACACAAATAAGAACTTTTTTCTTTTAGAAAGAAGATAAGAAGAAGAGGCTAACCACGGTGTTGCCGGCGCCGAGATGGGCGCGGGCGATCGACGGCGGTGAGGACGGGGACGGGACAGGACGGACCGCCAAACCTAGACAAATCTTGAGGAAAATGGAGCTTGGACAAGGAGCTTCGAGAGGAGAAAGCTTAAGTGTGGCTCGGGCATTTCATCGAACACCTCATGTGCATAGGAGGTGAGCTAGAGCACCACAAAAGCTCTCCCACGGCTGGCAAAAAAACAGAGCAATGCATTGCTCTGCTCGCGGGCTATATATAGGCCAACCATTGGTCCCGGTTCCAGCCACAAACCGGGACCAATGGTTGTGGGCCAGGAGCGAGGCGCATTGGTCCCGGTTCGTGGCTGGAACCGGGACCAAAGGGGTCACCTTTAGTCCCGGTTCCAGCCACAAACCGGGACCAATGGTTGTGGGCCAGGAGCGAGGCGCATTGGTCCCGGTTCGTGTCTAGAACCGGGACAGAGGGGTCAGACGAACCGGGACCAATGCCCCACGAGGCCCGGCCGGCGCCCTGGCCTCACGAACCGGGACCGATGCCCCCATGGGTCCCGGTTCGTGAGTGAACCGGGACTAATGGGCTTCTCAGGGGTGGACCGATGCCCTGTTTTGTACTAGTGATAGGAAAACCAAGGGGTAAAGTTGGCATTCAAAAATACCAAAAGTACCCCCACTTTATGTCTTACATAAAAGAATAAAAGAAAAAGGGATGGCATGTGGAGCTCCAAGGAGCACCACCCCCTTTGGCCGGCCACTCCTTGGGCCCCCCCCCCCCATGAGGGGCTTCCTTGGCCCCCAAGCCCTTCTAGAAGCCTTTTGGAAATATCCCAAAAGGTGGCTTTCCATAAAGTATCCAAAAAGCACTTTCACTATTCACGAAGACATTTTTCTACGTCCGTTAAATCCCAAATTATTTCTGGGTGCCTAGAATAATTCCAATACCCACAAAAACAATTTTGAATGCATTTCGAAACAATTCCGGAACAATGTTTTTCTTCAGCGAAAAGCTACCATTGCGGTTCCGGCTGCTCCGGAACATTTCCGGTTTTTCTCTTCGCAAAAATTCCAGAAGTTACCAGAACAATTCTGGCACCCTCCAAGAATTTCCAGACGTATGCCGGAACCAATATGACTTAATGGAATACCCTGAAACAACTTTTCAGTTTCACCGAAACTATTCCGGTGTTCTCTCCGAAACGTTTCCGTTGTCTCCGAAACTTTTCCGGTGACTTTCTCTCAGACTCCCTGTCAAGCATTCTGCAGATAGATGACCCTCAAGCATGTGACCCTATAGGTTCGGTGAAGTATAGACATGACCCGGAACACTTTCTGATCAATGATCAACATCAAAGCCATGGACACCCATATTGACCCCTATACCCACACGAATGAATATTCGAGTGAACCTCCAGTTGCTGTGTGCTATTCCTGTTGCTTCACGATATGTTACAAATAACCAAGGTGAGAATTATCGGCATCCCCGTGGATCAACACTTGTCCACAATGCCAGTTACCTCATTACCGGTTTTGTTCTCTTTTCTCGTTCCCGTGTTCCGGCATCCCTGTGATCAAATCACAATGTGTCTGGCCAGATGATGGTGGATACCGTAACACCAAGAGGGCCCAGAGATATCTCTCCATCGTCGGAGGAGCAAATCCCAATCTTGAGCTATCAAGTCCCTTGACATACTTTCCCATGAACCCGTAGACCGCCGTAATAGCCACCCATTTACGGATGACGTTTAGCAAACCCCAAAGTTCATGAAGCAAGCATGAAGAAAACCGATACTCTCATGGTCTAAGGAATTATGCAAATGTTAACTTTCTCTGTGTTATTAACCATTAACTTGTGACGAATGTATCTCGTAGCATAACATCAATTCGGGTCAATTCAACACAAGTGTTCTCCTAACATTGTGCCCTCAAAGTTGCCGGCATAGTCATGCCCATCATCAGGAAAACAGAACCATCATGCAACAATTCAGCTAGTCTTAGAGGCCATACTAGGAATACTTTTTACCGTTTATTATTCCACACATGCATATGAGTCTTCCTCCGAGCCTCGTGGTTATTGCAGACTCGAGAACCATAGCAGTTATAGCACGGAATATAAACTTAACTACAAACATGGAGATAAATAATAACACTTATTATTGCCTCTAGGGCATATCTCCTACAGGTGGGCCCACGAGGCAACAAGGCGCGCCTACCCCCCCAGGCGCACCCTGGTGGCTCGTGGCCACCTCCTGGGTCTTCTGGCCTTCTCCCGAAGCTTCTAGTGTTTGTTATGTCCAGAAAAAAAATCTCCAAAAAGTTTCGTGGCATTTGGACTTCGTTTGGTACTGATATTCTGGAAAACAAAAAATAGGCAAAAAACAGCAACTGGCACTGGGCACTAAGTTAATAGGTTAGTCCCAAAAAATGATATATAATTGCTTGTAAATGTATATAAAACATCCAAGATTGATAATATAACAGCATGGAACAATCAAAAATTATAGATACGATGGAGACGTATCAGCATCCCCAAGCTTAATTCCTGCTCGTCCTCGAGTAGGTAAATGATAAAAACAGAATTTTTGATGTGGAATTCTGCCTATCATATTCATCATATTCTTTTGTTTATAGCATGGACATTCGGACTTGAGTGATTCAAAGCAATAGTCTATAGTTTGACATGAAGATATAAATACTCAAGCATACTAACAAGCAACCATGTCATTCAAAATATCAACGCTAAAGAAAGTTATCCCTAGCCCATTATGCTCAATCATTGATCCATTCATGAAACACACTCAATATTAGCTACACACAATGCACAAGTATGACAATAGTGCTCTCTAGTTGGTGCTTTGTAAGAGAAGATGGAGACTCAAAATAAAAATAAAAATTCCATAAAAGTAAATAGATAGGCCCTTCGCAGAGGGAAGCAGATATTTGCAAATGTGTCAGAGCTCAAAGCTGAAATTAAAGAGATAAAATATTTTGAGAGGCATGCTTTTCCTGTCAACGAAAACGACCGAGAATTCCCAATATTTTCCATGCTAGACCCATCATAGGCGGTTCCCAAACAGAAAGTAAAGTTTATTTCCTTTCCACCATTCTTTCACAATCCATGGCTAGCTGTATCCACGGGTGCCCTCCAAACCAATACTTTCCAAGGAATTGTGTTGTTATTATTTTTGATTTCATTGTGGGACTGGGCATCCCTATTAACAGCCACTCTCTCATGCAATGACAAGTGAATAAACACTCATCGTGAGAATAACACACCTAGCATGGAAAATATTGGCCACCCCCTGCCGCTTCATGAGCGGTACGGGCACACAAAACGGAAAATTTATTTTGAAAATTAGAGTTGGCACACGCAAATTTACTTGGAACGGCATGGAAATACCGCATATAGATAGGTATGGTGGACTCATTTGGCATAACTTGGGTTTAAGGGGTTTGGATGCACAAGCAGTATTCCCGCTTAGTACAAATGAAGGCTAGCAAATAGATTGAGAAGCAACCAACCAAAAAGCGAAAACGGTCATAAACATGCATTGAACATAACTAACACCGAATAATGCACCATAAGTAGGATATAATTTCGTTGCATAACTATTGACTTAACGTGCATGCATAGGGAATCACAAACCTTAATATCAATATTCTTACTAAATCACAATTACTCACTAACATGACTCACATATTATCATCTCCATATCGCAAAACTATTGCAAGGAATCAAACTTATCATATCCAATGATCTTTATGAAAGTTTTTATTATATCCCTCTTGAATATTCATCACTTTGGAACCAAATTCATATCTTGTGCAAATTACCATTACTATTATCAACTCTCAAAAAGATATAAGTGAAGCATGAGAGTGCAAATATTTCTTCAAAATTTTAATCTTATCAACTCTCAAAATAATATAAGTGAAGCATGAGAGTTCAAATACTTCTTCAAAATATAGCCACGGTCGTGCTCAAAAAGATTTAAGTGAAGCACTAGACCAACTGCCTAGCTCAAAAAAATTAAGTGAAGCACATACAGTATTCTATCAAAACATGATAAACATGTGGCTCTCTCAAATTGGTGTGTCCATCAAAGATGATTGTGACAAACTAAAAAGCAAACAAATCAAAGACTCATATAATACAAGATGCTCCAAGTAAAACACATATCATGTGATGAATAAAAATATAGCTCCAAGTAAAATTACCGATAGTTGGTAGAAGAAAGAGGGGATGCCTTCCGGGGCATCCCCAAGCTTAGACGCTTGAGTCTTGCTTGAATATTACCTTGGGGTTCCTTGGGAACCCCCAAGCTTAGGCTCTTGTCACTCCTTATTCCTTCATCTATCGTGATCTCACCCAAAACTTGAAAACTTCAATCACACAAAACTCAACAAAACCTTCCTGAGATCCGTTAGTATAACAAAACAAATCACTACTTTAAGTACTGTTGCAAACCCATTCATATTTTATTTTTGCATTATACCTACTGTACTCTAACTTCTCCATGGCTTATAACCCCCGATACAATCCATAGATTCATCAAAACAAGCAAGCAATGCATCAAAAACAGAATCTGTCAAAAACAGAACAGTCTGTAGAGATCTATTTAAAAGCTATACTTCTGTAACTCCAAAAATTCTGAAAAATTAGGTAAACGTGGGAAATTCATATAAAAATACTGTGTAAAAATTTCAGAAGTTTCTGACGCTCCAGGACAGAACTAAAATTCCAGCACTGAACGGAAAACTTTCTGTTTTCCAAACAGCATCAATTATACTATCTTCCAAATCATCCCAAAGGCATTACTTGGCACGAACACTAATTAAAACACAAAAATGCAATCATAACAGTAGCATAATTGTGAAAACGCACAAGAACAGAAAAAAGTAAAAATTTATTTTATTCATTGGGTTGCCTCCCAACAAGCGCTATTGTTTTATGCCCTAGCTAGGCATAATGCATAGTTTCAAGTATTGTCATCTTTCAAGTTGATTCCGTAAGTGGCCCTCATAATTGATTCATATGGTGCTTTAATTCTTTTCCTAGGGAAGTGTTCCACCCCTTTCTTTAGTGGAAATTGGAATCTTATATTACCTTCTTTCATATCAATAATAGCACCAATAGTTCGTAAGAACGGTCTACCAAGTATTATGGGGCAAGACGGATTGCATTCAATGTCAAGTACAATAAAATCAATGGGCACATAATTTATATTTGCAAGAATAAGTACATCATTAATTCTACCCAATGGCTTTTTAATAGTAGCATCCGCCAAGTGAAATTAAGAGAACATTCATCTATATTGGTGAAACCTAGCACATCACATAGAGATTTTGGAATTGTGGAAAGGCTAGCACCCAAATCACATAAAGCATTGCACTCATAATTTTTAATTTTAACTTTAATGGTGGGTTCCCACTCATCATATAATTTTCTAGGGATTCAATTTCTAGTTCTAGCTTTTCTTCTAATGCTTTCATCATTGCTTCTAGGATGTGTTTAGTAAAAGCCTTGTTTTGCTCATAAGCGTTGGGTGAATTTAGCATGGATTGTAACAAAGAAATGCACTCAATTAAAGAAGAACTATTTGTGACACCCTGGTTTTTCCAGCTTTTCTTTTCAAAATTTAATTGAAAATTTTATTTGGAATTTGGCTTGGTTTTGCTTCTGAATGGCTCTATGGACTTAAAACTTGGGACTATTTTCTTGATTTTCTTTCCCAAGTGACTCAGGCTCTCAAAAGCTTCTCTCAAGTCATGTCACTTCCATTCTTGCTCAATCCTAGTTTTATTCCAATCTAATATTCCTTTTTTCCATTAAAGGAATAACCCTTTAAGCTCTAGGTGGTGAAGCAACCCATATTTTTGTTCTCCCAAAAAATCCCAAGAAAATTCTCATAAATCCTTTGCACCATGTGAACCTTGGATATGTGAAAATATTCAAGATTTACTCCTCATGGTGAGCACAGCATCCAACCTTTGATTCTGGTCATAATTTCAGTTTGTGAGGCAACTATATTTTATATTGCTTCAAAAATTCTGAAATTAAACCAGGACCTTCTCCTACCCATATTATCAATCTCCACAAACTTTGGTCTCATTTCATTCAGCCAATTTTTCTATAAAATTCCTCCAAGTTTCTGTCCAGTGAGAAGTGTTGTGAAGGAAGTACACTGTACACTAACCCAATTGGACTGAAATTTTTATAGCATGTTGGCATTCCCAAATAACCCACAAATACAAAGTTTCAACTCCAGGAACCGAACCAAGTGAGTGCAACATTCTCTGCAAGATTTCTGGATCAAAGAGGCAGTTGTGAAGCAACCATGTTCTACACTGATCCATTTGGTCTGAATTTTTCCCAGCCTATGCACCTTCCTACTACACTCGAACATGGCAAACTCTCACACCCAAAGCCCTAGCCATTTTACCTCAACTTGCTGCACAAGTTTCTGTCCAGAAACTTGCCTGGAACCCAGCCAGCTGTTCAGACCACCTCTTGCCAAACCAGCTGCACCAGGAGGCCTCTGGAAGGAGGGACTATCGCACGGACATGACCGGGCAGGCCAGAGCGCGCCGCGTGCGCCAGTGCACGCGGTGACCATGTGTCTGGCCGGGCCAAAACCGTACTCTGCACATCGCCCGCGTCGGACACGCTCGCTCTGGTCACCTCTCGATGCCTCTCTTTGTCCTAGTATGCCGACGTCGTTGCCACCGTCCACCTGGCCAGCCTGGACCCTTCTATCCCCTCCGGCGAGGCTCGCCGCCGCACACGGCCAAGTGCGCGCACGGGCGGCACAGTGGCCGTACGGGGATGAGCTGGCTGGCAGCTTCCTGGCGAGCCGTCGCCTTTCGCTTAACTCCCCTGACCTCTCTCGTCACTTCACCTCGCTCCGCGACGGCCACCTCACCGTACCCGCTCCGGCGACGTGTCCGCGACGCCGAGCGGCTCGGCTACCCTCCGCTCACCTATAAAAGGCCCTCCCCGGCTTCGTCTCGCTGCACCACTCCACTCCTCTCCCTCTCAATCGCCACCAGCCGCGCCAGGCCAGGCCGGAGGAACCCACACAACTGAGCTGGAAGTAGGCATACCCCAAGCCCAGATGAGGTTGTAGGCCACGGGGCGAGTTGTGGCCAAGCGCTGATTGTCCAGGTTTCTGTGGCACTTCACGGACAGTGGGCCGGGCCAAGTATGTAAGTGAAAAGGCCGCTACAGCTTTTGAAAGGAAATGTCCCTTTCTCTCTAAAGAAAAGGGAAGAAAATTCATGATAATTTGTGGAAATAATCACAACTTGTCAAATAAAAATGGGTAGTACTAGGCGCCGGCGCGCCGGCCCAAATTTGGGCCGGTCGCGCGCTAGCCACCGGATACCAATAACCCTGGCCGTTGGATTTATCAAAAAAAAAGGGTTCGCCCTAGAGACCTTCTTCGTCACGCGTCTCGCGCTCACGCAGCTACCCCGCATCTCGCCATCTCGCGCAGCTCCCCCCGTTGACCCATAGCACTCTTGTTGCCTCCCCCTCCCCCCCCTGTTGCATCATCCATGGATGCTCCCTCTCCGGCGTCGGCCGCAAAACACAGGTCCTCTCTGGTGTTGCCGTCCCTCCGGTTGCAACATTAATGTGGCCACGACGTCGCTCGCCAGCCGAGCCGGTGGTAGCAAAAAAAGACGGTAGTTCCAGCAAAAACTCCAGATGGTGGTAGCAAAAATTCGTTGTCCCAGCAAAACCCAAAAAACAGTAGTAACCAAAATGGCCGTTGATTCCAGCAAAACACAAAGCCAGTAGTAGCAAAAATAAAAAAGAGGGGCTGGTTTCCAGCAAAAATAAAAAATGGTTCCAGCAAAATCAAATGCTGGTTCCAGCAAAAATCAAATATGGTTCCAACAAAAAAAAACAAATTGCAGCAAAAATCATGACGGCTTGTAGCAACATCAAATATGGTTCCAGCAAAATCAAATGCTGGTTCCAGCAAAAATCAAATATGGTTCCAACAAAAAAAAACAAATTGTAGCAAAAATCATGACAAATTGTAGCAACATCTTCTCAATTGTAGCAAAATAGAAAATGGGTTCCAGCAAAAAACTGAAGTGATTCCAGCAAAAATAAAATATGGCGGGCACCGCCGTCGCCGCCGACCACCATCTTCACCTAATGCAGCAAAAACAAGAGATGGTTCCAGCAAAAAATCGGGAGTGATTCCAGCAAAAAAATGATGCAACAAAAAATCACGACGGCGACGGCACCACCATCCTCTCAATTGCAGCAAAATCGAAAGAAGGTTCCAGCAAAAATAAGAAGCGCTTCCAGCAAAATATTCATGGCGGCCACCTCCGTCTCCGCCCACCACCATCCCCCCGGTTGAAGCAAACCCCCGGCCGGTCCCCAGCACCGCACCTCATCGGTGTCGCTGGCCATGCCTTCCTATCTTGCCGCGCGCGGTGGTGGGTGCCCCTCCCAAAGTAGCACCCATTTGCAGGGGAGGTTGACGCGTCGATGGAGGCGGGTTCGTGCGGGATCGCACGGGATCGGCGGCGGTCATCGCCGGCGAGAAAGATGCAGATGGAGGCAACAGGGGAAGAAGACGCGTGAGGGATAAGGAAAGACTACGCTGGAATGAATGGCTAGGAGCGGTCCAGAAGAAGGGATAAGGAAGGCTTAAGCGGTGTGTGCGTGGGCCCATTGCCAGCTTGGATCTGACCGGCGGAGTTTCAGCCGGTCTACCGGCTTCAAGAGTTTTCCAATAAAAATGGTGACTTGGAATCACTGTCAAATATATGTGTACTATAAATAATCTAAACTCACCTAAATAATAATAAGGAATGTACATACTTACATCGATGTTATTTCCTTCTACTTGTTTTCAGTATCTTCTAGAAATTAAAGTGGCTTCTTTTTTGTATGCTTCATTAGGCTTGAAATAATCGTATAGCAGCAACAGCATAAACATCCAACATCCTAAATCTACATACAATAAAATTTAGGATGACTAAGAATTACAAACAAGGCATTACCACCCTCTATATTTTCACCTTTTTTTGCCAGCTCCTGTTATTCACATGTCAGTTACACTACCCATAATTCACGCACTGTAACATCCCCCATGTAATAGCTACAGTAATCACCTTTTGATAGTGCCAAGTCACCATGATTAATAGTGCTTGATCATCATTTGCATCATATCTCATTTCAAATTCCAATTCAAATTGAAATTCAGATATAAAGTGATAATAAAAGTTGTTCAAATTTGAAAACTAAAATGTTCATAATATTGCAATTAATCCAGAGGCAATTATAAAATTGTAACCAACATTAATTGACTTAGTTAAGTGACTTTAACAGCAAGAAACAGTAAGGCAACAACACCATTTAATCCACTTTATTTAATCCAAAATTCAATTGAAATTATATTCCTCCCAAACCTTTTTATTCCACTGTCATATATTGCAACATATTTAAATGGTCAATTTGCACAGTTTTCAAAAGTGTTGTGGTGGCTAAACATTTTGCAAATGAGAGAATAGGAGGAAACAGAAAATAAAAAGAAAAGGAAACCCCCCCGGGCCACGGCCCAGCTGGCCAACCAGCCGGCCCAGCCGGCCCACCCCGCCCCCCTGGCCTATTTAGGCCTCTCCCACCACCGAACCCTAACCCTAACCCCCGATCCCCTCCCCTCCCTCTGCCCACGCCTGGGCGTCCCCGACGCCGCCCGTCGCCGCCTCGTCGCCTCCCCGACCTCCTCCACGCCGGACCTCCTCGAGCCTCGCCGCCCTCTTCTCTACAACGGGGTGAGGACCCTGTCTCCCCCTCCGTCCACGCCGTCGCCGCGCCGCCCCGCGCCGCGCCTCGCCTGCTCCCGTCCGCCGCGGCCCCCTGCTCGCCTCCGCGAGTGCGCCCGCGCGCGTTGGCCTCGCCCGCTGCTCGCCCGCGCCGCCTCGCCTCGCCGCCCGCGCCTTCGGCCCCTGCCGCTGCTCCGCCTGCTGTCGCCGCCGCCCGCTGCCGCTCGCGCCGGCCTCCGCTGCCCCGGCCTCGCCTCGCCACCGCGCCGCCGTCCGCTCGCCGCCGCCTCGCCCGCGCACGCCCTACCCGGCCGGATCTCTGTCGTGCGTGTGCGCGTTGACCCGCCGCGCCCGGACGTGTGCGGCTGTGCCACTGACCGCTGGGGCCCGCCCCTGTAAAACGAAATAAAAAAAAACAGAAATGAAAATGGAAAGTAAAATAAATAATTATAATAATTAATTAGTTAATTAAATAATTAATTAGTTAATTAAATAATTAATTAGCTTAATTAATTAGTTTAATTAACTTAGTTAACTTTGCTTAATTAACCTAATTACCTAATTAAACTAATTAAACATTTAGTTAGTTTAATGTGCCAATGACAGATGGGCCGCACTGCCCTGTTTGACCAGTCAACAGCCCTGTTGACTGCTGACATCACAGTGATGTCATGCTGACATCATCTGTACGGTTTCGGATAATTCAATCTAAATAATTTCAGAAAATGATTAAAACTTTGAAAATTAATATAAAATAAACCGTAACTCGGATTAAAATAATTTATATATGAAAAACGATCAGAAAAATATGACGATTCCGAATATGCACTCCGTTCATGTGTCACGTGCCTCTATCATAGCGAACATGGAACCGTCCCCTCCATTTCATCTGACCGAAAAACGCCAGACTTCGGGAAAACATTCCCGGATGTTTTCCTCCTTCACCTGTATCGCGTAGTACTGCATTAGGTCACACCTAGCACCGCATATTGCCATGTCATGCATCCCTGTTGCATTATTGCCGTGTATTTATTGTTTCTTCTCCCTCCTTCTCTCCCGATAGTCCCCGAGACTGCCGACGACACTGCCGTGATCGACTACGTCACCGACGATCCTTCTTCCCCCTTCAGCAGAGCTTTCAGGCAAGCAAACCCCCTTGATCATCCAGATATGGCCCACTCCTTCTCCCTTATGCTTGCATTAGAATTGTTTCTGTTGTTATTCCGATAGCTCCTATTCTGATGCATAGCCTACTTTTGTCGCCCGCCGTTATACCTACATGTTGTCCCATACTGCTTAGTTAGCTTTGCTATTAATTCATCTGTGGCCCTTCACCCTTGTCCGTATGCCATGCTTGTTACCGGGCCGTGATCACTCTGGGTAAGGATCACGGAAATGCTTACATTACTACATTCATTTACTATTACGGGGCTGAAGGGCTGGTGGTACCATCCAGTCAGAGATGGACCTGAGTCCCGACAGCTCTCAATGTCAAAGACGGGCCGGCTCCAAGAGTGCCCGCGAGAGAATTATATTAAAGACGGGTTGGCTCCAGGAGTATCCGCGAGCCATGTGTTATCAAGTCGGAGCGACAGGGATCCTGTTCGTCTTCGTGAGTTACTAAATACGCCTAACGGATTTGGGTATTTGATCTGAGTTGGCCAATGGCCTATACGCACTACCACCATGTGGGATAATGGTTTAATGGGGCCCTCTACGTCGTATGTATCAGCCGAAAGCTCTGTCAGACGTCCTGTTCAGCATTGCGGCCGGGACGGACCGGCGCCATCCAGCACACGGGTGGTGCCTGGCTTCACCCTGCACGCAACGACCCGGAGTGCTAAGGGCGATGGCCCAAGACCCCTGAGCGCTTAGGATGTAGACCGGCGGGGACCTCTCTGCTTAGCCTAGGTAGGACTGCGTCGTGTCGATTGCCCGAGGCCGGGCATTACCCAGCAAGTGTGTCCGGCCGGATGTAATCGAGCGTGTTGGGTAACAGTAGTGCACCCCTGCAGGGAAGTTATCTATTCGAATAGCCGTGTCCACGGTAACAGGACGCTCAGAGTTGTATCTTGATCTGCTACAACTACAAATGGATACTGTCACAATACTAAACTGTTACTAATGCTCTCGGGATCACTTTCTCACAGGGTAGTCGAGGAAGTATCTCAGGGCATTACTACAATATGTTTGAATATATATTATCTTGCTCTACTCTCTTCTGATGCTGCAAGAAATGCTTCAAGATGCTAGTCTTCGATAGGCTAGGCTTCCCCCCCTCTATTCCGGCATTCTGCAGTTAAGTCCAAAGATATAGCCCCATTCCTTTGATACCGATGCATATTTAGTATAGTTCTGGTGTCAGTCTTGCGAGTACTTTGGATGAGTACTCACGGTTGCTTTGCTATTCTTTTCCCCATAACCGTTTGATGAATTCAGTCGATGGAGCCGAGGAGCCAGACGCCACTGCAGGAGACTACTACCAGGAGAGCCCCGGAGGCACGTACTACTGGGTTGAGCCAGCCGACCAGGAGTAGTTCGGAGGCTCCCAGGCAGGAGGCCTTCGCCTTTTCGATCAGTGTCGTTGTTTGTGCTAGCCTTCTTAAGGCAAACTTGACTAACTATGTCTGTACCCAGATATCACTTGTGTGTATGACTCATGTATTCGGGTCCTCGTGACCCCAGGTTTGTAATATGATGATTTATGTTTAAAATTGAGTTTAGAGTTGTGTTGTGATATCTTCCCGTGCGTCTCTGATCTCGAGCGTGCACGTTTGCGTGTATGATTAGTGCACGGTCGAGCAGAGGGCGTCACAAGTTG
This sequence comes from Elymus sibiricus, assembly GCA_039707655.1. Taxonomy (NCBI): domain Eukaryota; kingdom Viridiplantae; phylum Streptophyta; class Magnoliopsida; order Poales; family Poaceae; genus Elymus; species Elymus sibiricus. Next base: position 2,867,184 of record CM077674.1, on the reverse strand, counting down.
GTATCAGAGCCGACTGCCTGTAGGAAGCCCCTTTCCAATTCCTTGGTCGAAGTTGAGTCTAGTCCTTGAAAACTATATTTTACTAACATGGCTGTGTGGCTTACGGGCCCACATCACACATGGATGGGATTAGGATCTTTTATTCCTCTTCCTTACTCTGGGATTCTACTCTCTGTTCTATTCGGGTTAAATATTTTTGCTAACTATAACATTAGGTTCTCGTAACCACTTCCTCCCGGAGAGCCCCTCGTTCCAGATGATCGCTTGATTCACCAGAAGACTCTGAAGAAACTCTTCGATGTTTTCCCAAGGTCCTTGTGGCCACTGTCCTTGCAATTCTTTACCATCGATAAATCCCTGTGGATAACTGCACATAATTGCCGTTTATACATTCATCCCCAGTTGTTCATGTGTTTCATAAAATACTTCATAATGCTATTCGATCTTCCAAAAATCCTCTGCAGCCTATTGCTCTGGAAAGTCTTGCCTGCCTGCATTATGGTTAATTCCATATGTCTAGCAATATTCATTAGCATCCTTTGTCACCGTCATTATGAGCCTTTGATCCGATATGTTTGCGAATACTTGCAATCATCAGTTGATTCCCTATAAATTATACTTCCAGCTCAGACGTCATTCCGGATATGAGCTGGATCTTGATCGATCAAATTGTGCTCGATTGTGCCTCTAAGTCTAATCAACTTACTCATCTTTGATCAGAGCGTCTGCTTCTGATCCCTCGATTTGGAAATCATAATTCCTTTGTAGTTAAGCCTCGAATTGTTCATATGTTTCTATGATCTGATGCCTTTGCATTCTTTCTTTTTCTGGTTGTGTCGGGGGGATGACCCCCGGGTAGTCCCAAGACGGCGAAACGACACTTCAAAAACTTTGCCAGGGGAGCGTCCCCTGGCATGCTGGCGACCCGTCCGGCTCGCCGCCCCGCGTCCCGTCCGGCTCGCCACCTCGCGACTCGGCGACCTGCCTGGCTGGCTGGAACCTGGCACTGTTCACCCTGGCCGGGTGGAGCCATCCGGGTAGAGCCATCCGGGTGGAGACATCCGGGTGGATCCGTCCGGGTGGGGCCGTCCGGGTGGAGTCGTCCGGGTGGAGCCGTCCGGGTGATGCCGTCCGGGTGGAGCCGTCCGGCTGGAGCCCATCCGGGTGGAGCCGTCCGGCTGGAGCCCATCCGGGTGGAGCCGTCCGGCTGGAGCCCGTCCGGCTACAATCCGGCCAAGTCAACCTCAGACGTCCCGTCGGACCTGCGCAGACAAGACAACCACGCTCTACAGAAGAGCACTGTAGATAAGCGGCTGGCACTGTAGATGAGCGGCTGGCACTGTAGACAGACAGCTGGCACTGTTCACCCGTCTGGTGTTCCCCCAATAGTGTAGTGGGCATATGAGCCACCCCTTGTCCCCTGGGCTCCCTTTATAAGGAGCACCAGGGGAGGCCTCACACGGGACGGACACAAGGCCACGCACGCCACACACACTGGCTCACAGCCACTCACGCACTCCCTCTCGTTCTACACACACGCACACGCATAAGGCAGAGAAGAGGAGAGCTCCCAGCCTCCTTCTTCATCCTCTAAAAACAGCTCCAGGAGCAACTCTGTACTACCATATACACCGCATATACACCAGACATGCCGGAGTAGGGGTATTACCTCCCCGCGAGGGACCCGAACCTGGGTAAACCACCGTGTCCAGTTGCCCAAACCCGTCCCGGATCTCCACTGCAGCCTTGCCCTCACCTCAAGCCATCCCATGGCATCTACCGTGAATCGCGCACCCCCGCGAGAATACCACGATAGTTGGCGCCCACCGTGGGGCTAGCTGCTGCTGGAATCGCGGTCTGGGCGGGACCTTCTTCGCCACCACCACCGCGGCGTCGCCGCCATCTCAGGCTCCCGGAGGCTCTGCTCCGCCCCTACGACGCCACGCCGCACCCGGTTCCCGCGCGCCCGTCCGCTCCGGCCAGCTGCGCGCCCGACCTCCTGGTCGCCCCGCTCCGACCGCACCTCGTCCCTATGCGAGCACCCGGGAGGCGAGGGGTTCTCCATCAGCCTGGACAGAACGAGCGGGCTTCTCGGCCCGCTCGTGGCCCGTTTAGGACCGGACCGGACGGTCCAGGACCGGTGGAAAAACTGGTCGGTCCAGGCTCTAATTTTTGGCCCGAGAAAGTTTCGGTCCGGTCCGGTCTTTGACCGGGACCGCTCGGCGGACCGAGAAAGCGCAGTCACCGCCGCCGCCGTGCTTCGTCGTCGTGGCCACCGGCATCCCCTGAGTGAACCATCATGTCCAGGAGCTTCCCCTCACCTTCTTTCCTCTCCTCCCTGTGCCCCATAGCCTCTTTCTGCCGCTCGCCGTCGCTGCCGTGCGTGCACTGAAGCCGTTCGCGAGTTCTCGACCATGCCAGTTCACCGTCCATGGTGTTCGAGCGCCGGAATTTTTTTTGTGTTTGTCTCCCTCCCCTCCAGTCGTGTCTCCGGCGATCACCGTCCACTCGCGATTCCATTTTTGTGCCGAGATCGCCAGCAGCCTCATGCAGCTCGGCGACCCCGACGTGCTGCGCCGCCTCGCTCGCGCTGGAGAACGACCTCAGCCTCCTGTCCGTCATGCAGCCGATGGTCGCTGGCCCCTTCCTGACGAAACTACAGTTTGGGTGGCAATGTGGCATGTTCATTTGGCAGTTTGTCTGGCCATGCTCCCCCAGTCAAAACTGCAGTTCGGCTTGCCATGTTCAGAAACAACGGAACCCATCGAAACTGCCATTTGGCTGGCCTTTTTTGTTGCCTGCACGAGGGAATGGCTAAATTAGGACCTAAACCGCAGCTAACTAGGACCTAAGCAGCTAACTAGAACCTAAACAGCAGCTGATAGAAGTTGTGGAATCGGTCCACACGGTCCTCAAAAGCTTGACCGAGCCAGCTCTCTTTCGGTCCGGTCCTGAAAAAGGAGCTCGCTGGACAGCTCGGTCCTGTCCGGACCGGACCGCCGGCGGCCGGTCCAAACGCCGGCTCGGACCGGGACCGGACCGGACCGGACCGTGTCCAGGCTGAGTTCTCCAGTTCGTGCGAACACTCGTGCCTAGCTAGCTAGCTAGCAGAGTCAATTGATTCAGCTGCGTGCGTGCTAGCTTAGCTAGCTAGCTTAACTCGTGTGCGCGCATGAGGCCGTCCCCGAGCGCCGCCTCGTCCCGCTCCCGCAGAATGACCGCGGGCGCGCCGGCTGCCTGCTGGCCTCCCGCTGCCGAGCCACGCCGGCTCTGCGCGCTGCTCCGCCCCTGGCTCCCGCGCCTCCCGCGGCCGGCCCTGCTCCCTCCGCGCGCACGGGTGCGCTGCTCCGCTTCCGCCGCCTCCCCGCGCCGGCCGGCGGCTGCTGCCGCGTCCCGCTCGCCGGCTGGGCACGCTAGCCGGCCGCTGCCGTGCCCGCCGGCTCGCCGCTTCTGGCGGCTCCGCGCGTCCGCGCCGGTTGCGCCCCACGCGCCCTAGCCGGCCCCCTCTGCTCTGCCTGCTCCACGCCCGGCTCCCATCCCGCGGGCCGCCTGCTCCTGCCCCCGGCTCTCTTCCCGCTGCGCGTCGTCCGCCTCACCTCCTCCGCGCGCATTTCCGCTCCGCTCGCCGCGCGCCTCCTTCGCTGCCGCGCCCGCCCGCCGGCTCGCGCCCGCAGCCGCCTCCGCCTGCTTGCCCCGCCCGTCGGAGGCCGGCTTCGCCACGCCCGCGCTCGCGTCCGCGCCGCTCCAGCCGGCTCGCCGCGATTCACGCTGCCTCGCTCTGCCTCTTCGTGCTGCTTCGCGCTGCCTCGCTCCAGCTGGCTACGCGCGACACCTCCTGGCCGGCTGCATGCACGCGCGTACGTAAGGACACAGAGAAAAAGAGCGATTCAATCAAAGTAGCTTGCTTGGCCAGCTCCACAAAAAAGTGAGATTCAATCAAGGTATAGTCAGCATGGCTGGCTGCATGCACATGTGCTTAGCCGGCTCCCCGGCAACAACCTCGCACGTTCCCCGGCATCAGCGTCCTCGGGCCGGCTCAGCATCGTCCAGCTGTCTGGCCGGCTGCGCCTGACCCGCTGCCCGGCCGGCTGCGCCAGCCCGGCGCCCGTGCGAGTCCAGCCGGCCGGCCGCGCCCGGCTCCGCCTCTTCGTCCGCGCGCCCGGCCTGCACGCGCGTCCGCGCCGCTCCGCCTTCACCCCGGCCACGCTGCCGCGTCGCCTGCTGGCCGGCTCCCCTGCTCCCTCGCTGCGCGGCTCCGCCGGCCCTGCTCCCCCGACAGCCCCGCGCGCCCGCGCCGGCTGCTGTCGCGTCTCGTCCGCCGGCTGGGCGCGCCAGCCGGCCCTCCGCGTCCCGGCCGCCGGCTCGCCCCGCCCGTCCGCCCCGTGCGCTCCCGTGCCGGCTGGAAAAAAAAAAGGAGAGAGAGAAAGCAGAGGCCGGCTGCCAAAAAAAAAAAAAAAGAGCAAGCCGGCTGGGAAAAGAAAATGAGGCCGGCTTTAGATAAAAAGAAAAAGAAAAGAAGAAGAAAAGAAGGCCAGCTAGGCCGGCTGGCCCGCGCCGCCGCTCGGCCGGCCGGTCCGCCTGCCCGCGTCGCCGCCTAGCCAGCTGGAGAGCCGGCTTGGGTGCCTCCCGCTCCGCTGCCCGGCCGGCTGGGGCGCCCCTCGACCGCCCGTAGGCTCGGGTCGTCTGCCGGAGGTCGTCTCCACTCCGTCTACACGAAAAGCAACGTGAGCTCCTCACCCGCATATTTTTGCACCGTGCACACCAACGGATAACCCCGAGCGACCCTCGGGGGCTATCTCCGCATCTTTTCCAGCTGCTTTGTTGTTCCCCCGGCGCCAGCTAGTCTCGGCCCGGGTGCTGGCCGTTTGGCCCGATACGTTCTTCCCTGCAGACGGTTTAGTAGTGTGCACGGTACCGAAGGCCCACTCTTCGTCTCAGCTACAGACCAGCTCCCGGCTGTCCGGCTAGCGAGAGCACAACCTGGAGGTCACCCCATGCGAAAAACGTCCGGGGAAGAAAACGGCTTGGGCGACCCGGTCGTTTCCTTTATGAGTATCTGCTCGGTCAAATTTGCTCCCAGAGTCCGAGTACTGTACATTCTACTCCGCGGCCCACTCTTCGCCTCAGCTAAAGACCGGCTCCCGGCTGTCCGGCTAGCAAGAGCAAAAGCCAAAGAGCAGAGGGGACATGAAAAAGACTGAAGGGGGCTCGGACGAAACCGAGTCGGCATCCTCTGCATAAAACTTGCGCTGCCAAAGCTAAATATTTGATATATCTGCACTGACTAACTTTGTCTTTCGCATGATCATTTTCGTGGGGAACCCCCCCTCCTCGCCTGGAGGCTCGGAGGCTACACCCAGTGGGTGCGCCGGCGCGCCACGCCGGTTGCAGGCCCACCGCGCCGGCTGCCACCGGCACCCTCGACGCCACCGTCTGCTCCAACATCAGCGAAGACCCTCCGCCCGACTCTTCGAGTCGCCCGGAGGCTCGGAGGCTACACCCAGTGGGTGCGCTGGCGTGGCCCCACTGGAAGCAAGCCGCGCCGGCTGTAGCCCGCATCCGGCTGTCATCGACGACATCTGCTACATCAACGCCCGCGAAAACCCTCCGTCCGACTTGCCAAGTCGCCCGGAGGCTCGGAGGCTACTGTCGGGGGGATGACCCCCGGGTAGTCCCAAGACAGCGAAACGACACTTCAAAAACTTTGCCAGGGGAGCGTCCACTGGCATGCTGGCGACCCGTCCGGCTGGCCGCCCCGCGTCCCGTCCGGCTCGCCACCTCGTGACTCGGCGACCTGCCCGGTTGGCTGGAACCTGGCACTGTTCACCCTCGCCGGGTGGAGCCATCCGGGTAGAGCCATCCGAGTGGAGCCATCCGGGTGGAACCGTCCGGGTGAAGCCATCCGGGTGATGCCGTTCGGGTGGAGCCATCCGGGTGGAGCCGTCCGGCTAGATCCCGTCCGGGTGGAGCCCGTCCGGCTACAATCCGGCCAAGTCAACCTCAGACGTCCCGTCGGACCTGCGCAGACGAGACGGCCACGCTCTACAGAAGAGCACTGTAGATAAGCGGCTGGCACTGTAGATGGGCGGCTGGCACTGTAGACAGACAGCTGGCACTGTTCACCCGTCTGGTGTTCCCCCAATAGTGTAGTGGGCATGTGGGCCACCCCTTGTCCCCTGGGCTCCCCTTTATAAGGAGCACCAGGGGAGGCCTCACACGGGACGGACAGAAGGCCACACACGCCACACACACTGGCTCACAGCCACTCACACACTGTCGGTGTACTAAAGTATGGGCCTTTAGTACCCCTTACTTGTGCACGGGCAGTTGTAGCCGTACCGCGGCAGGCCTTGCCGGGGAATAGCTAGGAGTAATCACGAGACTAAGATGCCAAGGAGACGTTCAAGTCAACGACCAGACAGAAGACCAAAGGGTTGCGGAGGCCCGGCAAGACCCTTGCCGGCAAGGCCTCGCGCCCGGCAAGACCCGGGCCCGCCAAGGATTCCGTCCCGGCAAGACCCGGTCCCGGCAAGACCCGGGCCCGGCAAAGACCCGGGCCCGGCAAGGATTCGGTCCCGGCAAGGCCTCGCGCCCGGCAAGACCCGGGCCCGGCAAGGATTCGGTCCCGGCAAGACCCGGTCCCGGCAAGACCCGGGCCCGGCAAGGATTCGGTCCCGGCAAGGCTCTGCACAGTGCAGCGCTATCGCTCCAGTGCAGCGGCCAGCCTTGCCGTTTAGGGCTTGTCCTCATGGTGACGTGGCATAATGCTGGCCACGAGATGCTTAAGCGGTGCTGATGGGATGGCTGCTTTTGCCCATCCCCTGTAAAGCTCTTCCAAGCCCGAGACGCTAAGGGACACCTCGACGGACACCTCACGGTGCATTTAATGAGTTTGTCCTAAGCCGTCAGGGTTAGGTATGGTAACACTGTAGCTACTTTCCACCTCATGCCTTATCTCGTACGCCACTGTGGTAGCCCCTTTGACTTATATAAAAGGAGGCCCGAGGCGTACAGAAGGGGGGATTCGAAAGCCCATTCTGCATGCGTAGCTACTGAATACTGTAGCTCCCAGAACTTGGCCAAGAACATCCACAGTAATACAACCAAAGCAGGAGTAGGGTTTTACGCATCCGTGCGGCCCGAACCTGGGTAAATCCCCGTGTGCTGTTCGTTAGTTCTGCTCTTTGTGCAATCCTCTCCCCTTGCCGAACCGTAAAGGGATCCGCTCGATAGCGATCCCATAGGTGTTCGTTTCCCACGACATCTTTGGCGCGCCAGGTAGGGGGATCGAGGTTGTGCGAACCTGATCTAGCGATCAGCGCGTCAGATCTTCGATCATCTTCACCACCATGGCTCCCAAGAAAAAGGGTTTCACGGCGGTTGGTCCATCTGCATCCGTCGTGCCTGATGCTGCGCGCACAGGCGACGGGGTAGATGCGGGTGGAGGAGGTGGAGGCTCCGAGCTTCCATGGCGTTCCGGCGATCCGAGCCAAACGAGCAACAGGTCCAAGGATGGAGCTGCGCAACCTGCGGGTGGTGCAGCGACTTCCAAGGATGGAGCGGCGCCTTCCAGAACGAATACGCCGGCACATGCACCGCGACCTTCTCAGGACGCGCGTGACGTGCGGCCTCAAGACGTTGGTGGTTCTAGGCGTCCGCATGGAAAGACCCCTGCGCATCACTCCCAGGGTGTGCAGGACCAAGATCCGCGCCAGCACGCTGGTGGGAGCCGCGCGCGGGTGCAGAGCCGTGATGGTGCTCCTTCTAACCCTGTTAGGAGTTTGAGCACCTCACGTTCTTCGCACCTGTCGCCGCCGCCTACGCCAGCAGAGGCGTTGGCGCGAGCTCAGCTGCTCCTAGACTTCCCTCCCGCCGCGGAGAAGCTAGACGAGTGGCGAGCCGCTATCCAAAGCCTCATCGGCCTAGCCAACAACGACGTACCGCAGCAGGGTGAACCCTCGCGGCTGCAGTCGTCTAGGCTGGTGCGTGGCGATGGAGAGAAGACCGGAGCTGGAACGACTACGTTGTGTTCCCCTCCACTGCGTCAAGAGCGGTCGTTAACTCGACGGACCAGTGCCCGTGAGGATGGTTCCACGGCGTCATCTGATCCGCGGGTTCGCCGCGATCAACGTCACGTTCTTCGGGAACGGAAGAAGGAGGACGCTCGAACCATCATCGAGCGCCGAAGGGAAGCATGTCGCCAGTCTGACAAGCGCGCTGGGACTGCTGTTGACGAGCCCGCGCCAGGGTACCCTGGCTGCCTACCCTACGAGGTAGGTTGTCCAGTGTTTACTCGTGAGCTGTGGCAAGTCCAGTGGCCTAGCTCCCGCTCCTTCAAGCCGGAAGTACCGGAGAAGTACGACGGCAAGACCCATCCGTCCGAGTTCTTGAGCATCTACACCATCGCGGTGCAGGCTGCCGGGGCTCGTGACGACAAGGTACTGGCCAACTACTTTCCGTTGGTGCTGAAGCCCAACGTGAGATCGTGGTTGATGCACCTGCCCGAGAATTCCATCTCTTCTTGGGCCGACCTGTGCCACCAGTTTGTTGGCGCCTTCACCGGCGGCCATCAAGCTCCCGGCCAGGAGAGCGATCTGCATATCATTCCCCAGAAAGAGGGCGAAACCTTGCGCAAGTATATCCAGAGGCTCAGCCGCATCCAGCACAACATTCCTGACGTTCATCCCGCCGCCGTCATCAGCGCCTTTCATCAGAATGTGCGCAATCGTAAGATGCGGGAGGAGCTGGCGATGAACAAGGTCAGGGATGTCGCCGAGCTCTACGCTTTGGCTGATAAATGTGCTCGGGCAGAAGAAGGAAGGAGGCTCCCCGGCGAGAACGCTGGCGCTGGAGTCGACTCCGATAGCGAAGACGCTCCTGCCCCGGCAAGGAAGGGGCGGCGGAAGAACAAGAAGCGCAAGGGCAAGGCCGTGCTTGCCGTTGAAGGTTCCGGCAACACCGGCACCCCCAAGAGGTCCAAGACCGATGACCCCGGCAAGGAGGTTGCCGGGTGTGCGGCGTGTCAGGCCTTGGCGGCTGCCGACAAGCCAGAAGGATCCGGCAAGCAGTACTGCAAGATCCACCGCACCAAGGGCCATGATCTCCAAGACTGCCGGCAAGTTGAGGAGCTTGCCGAGAAGCAGCGCGCCGAGTACGAAAGGCGCGACAAGGAGAGAGCCCAAGATGGTACCGGAGGGTCTGGCAGGAAGCGCGGTCGAGGAGGTCGCCGCGGCAAGCCCAGGCAGCAGCAAGAGAAGCCTGCCCGGGGCCGCGCCAAAGAGCAAGGAGATGACGATAATGATGCAGAGGGCGACGAATCCAGCGAACACGAGTTCCAGAAGGCTACAGAGGCCATGTGCGTCGACGGGGGCGCTTCGTTGCATTCCTCTCACCGCCAGCTCAAGCAGTGGGCGCGCGAGATTAATGCGGCAGAGCCATCCCTCGATGCCCGGAAGCCACTGAAGTGGTCCCACACGCCTATCATTTTTGACGCCGAGGATCACCCTGATCGCACAACTGCGGTCGGGTGTGTGCCGTTGTTGGTTTCACCAACGATCCGCAACCTCCAGGTGACGAAAATGTTAGTTGACGGTGGGGCCGGCCTGAACTTGATCTCGCCGGACGTCATCAAGAGGCTGCAGATCCCTGACGAGGACCTTGAAGAGACGGGTTCTTTCCAAGGGGTCAATCCGGGAAGGAACCAGCCGAAAGGCAAGATCACGCTGCTGGTAACATTCGGCAGCGAGCTGAACTTCAGGACGGAGAAGGTCGTCTTCGACGTCGCCAAGATTCCGTTGCCGTACAATGGAATCCTTGGCCGCCCAGCGCTGGCTAAGTTCATGGCGGCCTCGCACTACGCCTACAACGTCTTGAAGATGCCCGGTCCAATGAGCGTCATCACTGTCCACTCCAACAAGAAAGACGCGCTCATTTGCACCGACAAGCTTTACCGGGAAGCAGTTGCAGCGTCCGCCGCCAAGGCGCATGCTCCTGCGCTTAAGATCCCGGCAAGAAGAAGAAGCCCGGCAAGACCTCTGGTACAAACTCCGGCAAGCGCGCCTCTCTGGAATGCTGCGCTACCGTCGAGGGTGCACCAGAGAGCTCTGCTGGCCAGACCAAGAAATCCAAGGCTGCTCCGCCTGAGACCAAGAAGGTGCCCGCCAAGGAAGACGGGACGGGGGGAACTTTCACTATAAGTTCCACCCTTGACGACAAATAGGAAAGCGCGCTCGTTGCCTTCCTGCGGGCGAATGTCGATGTGTTTGCATGGCAACCATCTGACATCCCCGGTGTTCCCAGGGAGGTAATTGAGCACCACCTAGCTGTCTGTCATCACGCGCGGCCCGTCAAGCAGAAGGTGCGGAAGCAAGCGTTGGAGCGGCAAGAGTTTATTGCAGAAGAGATTAAGAAGCTTGAGGCGGCAGGCCTGGTTAGGGGAGTCCTCCATCCTACATGGTTGGCCAATCCAGTTGTTGTGCGCAAGGCGAATGGTAAATGGAGGCTATGTATTGACTTTACAGATATCAATAAAGCCTGTCCAAAAGATCCCTTTCCCTTGCCGCGCATCGACCAGATTGTGGATTCCACTGCCGGCTGCGATCTGCTGTCATTCCTTGACGCATACTCAGGCTATCACCAGATCTTCATGGCGAAAGAAGACGAAGAGAAGAACGCATTTATCACTCCGTGTGGCACATACTGCTTCTTGCGTATGCCTTTCGGGTTGAAAAGTGCTGGGTCGACCTTCGCAAGAGCTGTCCAGATTGGTTTCGGGGCCCAGCTGCATAGAAATATGGAAGCTTACATGGATGACATAGTGGTCAAAACCAAGGACAAAGCAACGCTCATTCAAGATCTGGAGGAGACATTTGCAAATCTGCGCAGGATCAACCTCAAGCTCAACCCCGAGAAGTGCGTATTCGGCGTCCCATCCGGCAAGCTTCTCGGGTTCTTCGTATCTCAGCGTGGAATTGAAGCCAATCCCGACAAGATCAAGGCAATTGAGCAGATTGAAGCACCAAGACGAGTCAAGGATGTGCGCCGCCTTGCCGGCTGCGTCGCTGCTTTGAGTAGGTTCATCTCAAAGTCCGCTGAGCGCGCCCTGCCATTTTTCAAAATTTTGAAGAAGGCAGGTCCAATGAAATGGACTCCAGAAGCGGAGGCAGCGCTGCAGGATTTGAAGAAGTACCTCTCCTCTCCGCCAGTACTAGTCGCGCCTAGGCCACAAGAGCCGTTGCTGCTATATCTGGCGGCAACGAATCAAGTGGTTAGTGCTGCGCTGGTGGCGGAGAGAAAAGCAGAGGAGGATGCAGGAGCAACGGCAGGCCCGCCAAGTGACTTGCCGGGGCCGGCCCCGGCAGAGTCTGGTGCCGACAAGGAAAGATCCGCGCAGTCAAGTCAAGCAGTGCAAAAGAAGAAGATGGTGCAGCGCCCAGTCTATTTCGTCAGCTCCCTGTTGTAGGGGGCTAGGTCGAGATATTCTGGTGTGCAGAAGTTGCTCTTCGGCCTTCTCATGGCCTCCAGGAAGCTACGCCATTACTTCCAAGCACATGACGTCACCGTCGTCACTCGCTTTCCGCTGCAACGGATTCTCCGGAACCCAGAAGCAACCGGCAGGATCGTGGAGTGGGCGTTGGAGCTGTCATGCTTTGGTCTCAAGTTTGAAAGTTCTTCAACTATCCAGAGCAGAGCCTTGGCAGAATTCATTGCAGAATGGACCCCAACGCCAGACGACGAAGTTCAAGAATCAGCGATTCCCGGCAAGGAAACAGATCGCGAATGGATCATGTACTTTGATGGAGCCTTTTTGCTGCAAGGCGCCGGTGCCGGCGTGCTGCTTGTCGCACCCATCGGAGAGCACCTCAAGTACGTCATCCAGATGCATTTTTCCCGGGAGAGATCCACCAACAACACGGCAGAGTATGAAGGATTGCTTGCCGGTCTCAGGATCGCGGCAGACCTCGGGATCAAGAAGCTCATCGTCAAAGGTGACTCCCAGCTCGTCGTGAGACAGGTCAACAAAGATTATCAGAGCCCGTTAATGGAAGCTTACGTCGATGAAGTGAGGAAGCTGGAGGAGCGCTTTGACGGTCTTCAGACAGAGCATGTTCCTCGGTCAGAGAACAGCATTGCCGACGACCTGTCAAAGCGTGCCGCACTCAAGCTACCTGTGGAACCAGGGACTTTTGTGCTCCGCTTGACTCAACCATCCGTGTCGCCATCGACAAGGCCTGATAAGAGAAGAAAGTTAAGTACCGGCGAGTACTTCCCGGCAGGGCTTCCCGAAGCCCCCGGCAAGGATCTTGCCGGGAACGACATGGTTGCCGGCGAGCAGCGGCTTCGCGCAGAACCTCGGGTTCTTGCCGCCGAAGCAAGCGCCCCTGCTGCCGAAGAAATACCGGTTGCCGGTGAGCAGCTGCTCCGCCAAGAACCTCAGGTTCTTGCCGTAGAAGCAAATGCTCCCGCAGCTGAAGAGTCGCCTTTAGTCCTTGTCGTCGAGCCACAGGCTCCGGCATGGGCACAGCAAATAGTCCATTTCCTTCAGAGAGGAGAACTCCCTGAGGAACAGGAAGAAGCTGAGAAAGTAGCCCGTCAGTCAAGCATGTACCGGTTCGTCGACGACGTCCTGTACAGAAAGAGACCCAACGGTGTGAAATTGAATTGCATTCCTCGGGAGGATGGACTAGAGCTGTTGGCAGAGATTCATGGGGGCATATGTGGATCCCACATAGGCTCGAGAGCCCTTGTCGGCAAGGCATTCCGGCAAGGATTCTTCTGGCCCACTGCCCTCCAAGATGCAACGGCACTAGTAACAAGTGTGAAGCGTGCCAGTTTCATTCGAAGCAACTTCATCAGCCAGCTCAAGCTCTCCAGACGATCCCTCTCTCCTGGCCCTTCTCGGTCTGGGGGCTCGACATACTGGGTCCCTTCCCCCGTGCTGCCGGGGGCTTCGAGTACTTGTACGTTGCTATCGACAAGTTCACGAAGTGGCCAGAAGTGGAAGCAGTGAGGAGGGTGACAGCTCAGTCAGCAGTCAAGTTCTTCAAGGGGATTGTGTGCCGTTTTGGTGTGCCGAACAGGATCATCACCGACAACGGTACGCAGTTCACTAGTCGCACCTTCATGCAGTACGTCCAAGACCTTGGCGGCAAGATTTGTTTTGCCTCTGTTGCTCACCCAAGAAGCAATGGCCAAGCGGAAAGGGCGAACGCTGAAGTGCTGCGTGGTCTCCGGACCAGAACTTTTGACAAGCTGCACAAGCATGGAAGACGCTGGGTTGATGAGCTGCCGGCGGTTCTTTGGTCGATCAGGACGACGCCGAATCGAGCCACCGGCCAGACGCCCTTCGCTTTGGTCTACGGAGCGGAGGCAGTTCTCCCCACAGAACTCATATACGGGTCACCTCGAGTGCTCGCTTATGATGAGCTTGAGCAAGAGCAGCTGCGGCAAGATGACGCGCTGCTCCTTGAGGAGAACCGTCTTTGGGCTGCTGTGCGAGCCGCTCGCTACCAGCAAGCTTTGCGCCGCTACCAAAGTCGCAAGGTTCACGCCCGGAGTCTTGAGGAAGGCGACCTTGTTCTTCGGCGCGTTCAGTCGGCCAAGAATTCCAACAAGTTGACGCCGAAGTGGGAAGGCCCTTACCGGGTAGTGCGAGTCACCAGGCCTGGCGCTGTCCGCCTGGAGACCGAAGAGGGCTTGCCAGTGAGCAACTCCTGGAACATCAAGCACCTTCGCAAGTTCTACCCGTAAGGCGCAGTTGTTCGGGTTTCTTGCTGTGATAGCGATACGGCCAGCAGGCTGCTGACGACCCGAATCCAGCGCTCGCGGCAGCGTAACGCTCCGGCAAGATCCCGGCAACGCCATTCTGTACGAATGTTGCCGCTGGCATGTAATCCTTTGTACAGAGCAGGCGCATCCTTTGTGCATATTTAATAAGATCTGTGTGCTTTACGTTTCTTGTGGATTTTCATGTCATTTTATATGCATGTATTATCTGAGATGTGTATTGCACTCGATCCCGGTAAGAGCTAACGAACCGTCAAGGTTCCATACATTTATTTTCTCTTCTTTCTTTTTCTCAAGAGATAGAAGATTCCCTCGCGTGCAAGTTTGCCGGGGGGGGGGGGGGAAGGAGAATGGTGGTATGGATCCCAGACGACGTTCAAAGTTGGCGCCTTGCCGGAAGAAGAAGAATAGCGACGAAAAGCAGAGCTAAGTTGCTGAACCCCTTAAGCAGATTTTGATTTTTGTAAGGCTACTTTCCCTTGAATGATTTCGGCTTTGTATGGAAAACCTGCACGCGATGGAATCTTGTCGTGATCGGCTGCGCCCTTACTCTGTTTCGAGTCCGCTCAACAGTCTAGGTGGCCGCGCTGAAAGCGTCAAGATTTCTTGCCGTGAGCAGCACTGCCCGCGAGCTGCTGACGACCCGAATCCAGCGCTCGCGACGGGGTTATGCTCCGGCAAGTTCCCAGCAAAGCGTAGGGTACACACCATACAGAGAGAAATTGAACAAAGGGAATAGCATGCCATAATTCAAAGAGAGCAAATTATATTACATCTAGTCCTTGCCGCGTTTCTGACATAAGGCAAATTGTCTTTTACATGGAATGCTGGCGGCAAGATGAGGAAGAGATAGGAGGCTACGGCTAGTCCCGGCGATCGCCCTCGACCCTCTTCACCTGGCTCACCCGATCGACGATGGGCGCGACAAGCTCCTCGAGAGCCTTGACGTCCGCGTCCTTCGGCAAGCTCTTCGAGGCTTTGGAGAGGTCGATGCCGGGGTTCCTGTACGCCACCTTCATCAACACCTTGCGGAGGACGAGCTGGCAGAGTTTCCGGGATTCGTCGGCCAGCTTGCTTGTCTGGTTCACCTGGAGTAGCTTGAGGGCGTCGACGAGCTTGTCGAAGAACATGGTTAGCCTGGCGCTTGAGGATACGTTGTCATCGGCAGAGTATCCGAAGCCCGGCAAGTCCATGGCCTCCAGCTCCGCGCCAAGCTTCTCGGCGACGTCCGCCAGCCTGGCAGTCCAGAGCTTCACGCTAGAAGTGTAATCGTTGTGGGTGGTGGCGGCGTTCTGGAGCAGCTCTTGTTCATCGTGGAGGTCTTTGATAAGAGTCTTCTCGCGAACTCGGGCGGCCTCAAGAGACTCCTCCAGCGTGGATAGCTTCAGCTTCAGATCTTCAATGGAGTCCTTGGCGGAGGAAAGCTGCTGGACCTTCTCGGACGCGGCAGCCTGCGTCTCCATCAGGCTATGGAGAGCCTTGTCTCTCTCGGCCTCGAGTGCTGAGACCTTCTTGCCGTGGTCCTCGAGAGCGCCCTCCAGCTGCTTCGCCTTCTCCTCCAGCAAGTTCTTGGCGGTCTCCGCAGCTCCGGCAGCGTTGAGGGCCTCCTTGAGCTTGTCGGCGTGGTCTTCAGTTAGAGCTCTGAGCGCCTTCAAGTGTTCCTGCTCAAGCTCCTGGACCTGCCGTGCGACAAGACTTTCGAACTCTTCATCCTTGTTGCGAAGCTTGGCGGCAAGCGCCGCCTCGCGCGCGGCAAGGTCCTCTTCTTGAGCGTCAAGGCTGATGCGGCGCTGCGTCAAGAGGGCTTCTGCCGCGGCGGCTTGCTGGGCGGCCTCCTCCTGCGCTTTCTCGATGTCTGATTGCTTCAGCAGGAGGATGTTCCGCTCTTCCGCCAGCTACTCCCGGTAAATATTCAGCTCTTGGAGGGCCTCGCCATACCAAGCCTGTGTCTCCGCGACGCGTTGTTGGAAGTCTCCTTCCGCGGCCTCGACGAGCGCTGCCCGGGAGTCCAGTTTCTCCTTCCGGGCACGGTAGAGCGTTTGGAGCTTCTGATAGTTGTCATTCATGGCTTGAAGTAGCTGCTCCTCCTTGGGCTCACTGGCGGCGGCGACGATGATTTCCCCGTCAAGATGTTCTCCTTCAACCAGCTCCTCGATGTTTGCTGACCCCGGCATGCTGACAACGTTATTGCCGGCCCTGATGTATTGGCTTGAGGAAGGGGCCTGGGACGACGAGGGTTGGTCTTTGGCAGTCGAGGGCCCCGCGGCAGTAGAAGCGCCCGGCGCTCCTGCGGCGGAAGCGCCGTCAGTATGGCCGCGGGTCTCCTCACCGGCTCCCTCGGCGGCCGTCTTGGCGGCCTCCTCTTGCGCGGCCTTAGCGGCCTCAGCGGCAGCGGCCTTGGCGGCCTCAGCGGCAGCGGCCTTGGCGGCCTCAGCGGCAGCAGCTTTGGCGGCCTCGACGGCGCCATGCTTGGCAGCCTCCTCGGCAGCAACCTTGTCGGCTTCAGTGGCGGCATCCTTGGCAGTCTCTTCAATGAAAACGTCAATGTCCATGAGCTCTGTCAGAAGAAGATTGAAAGCCAAGGGGTTGATTAGGATGAAGCTGGGAAGGAAGTTCAAGAAGACAAAAAGAAGAAAAATCAAAGCGACAAGAGTTCTTTGGGGCAAGTAACTTTACCTGCGTCAAGGAAGGGGTTGCCGGAGCCTGCACTCGCCAGCCCCTCCCCTTCGTCGCGGTAGAGGTTGCCCGAAGACTCGTCCCTGGGCGGTGTAGTCGACGGAGGTGGCATGGCAGAGGCAGCTCCCGCTGTTGCTTCTCGCTGTTGCTCCGCTCCTGCACGCCCGGAGATGTCAGCAGAGAAGATGCACACCCCGGCACGCGCCAGTGGGTAGTGAGTAGAAGACTCACGCTGGGAGCTGCGCCGGGGGCTGCGTCGAGGGCTGCATCGAGGGTTGCGTTCTGGGCTTGACTCCGAGCTGACGAGAACCGTTTCCGGCGCGCCCGAGGTGCTTGCCGGCGGCTCGACGCTTGTCGAGGTCTTGGCCCTCTTCGCCACCCTCTGCGCCAGAGTCTCCGCATCCCTGAGGAGGCAAAAACAGAGCAAGTTAATCAAACAAAACTAGAAGGATAAGAATCAAGGCTGTGGCGGGACTCTTACTCTTCTTCTTCTTCCTCAGAGCTGATGGCGGAGAGGTCGAAGCCGACCCCCGCCGCAGTTCCTGATGGGGGAGGAGGAGGATTGGTCCTGGGCCGCTTGGCAGCGGCAGTTTGCGGTGCGGCCTCGCCAGCCTCCCCTTTACCGGAAGCCTCGCTGCTTGAGGAAGGTTGGCGGGCTGGAGCGCCAGTGGCGTTCTTCCGGAGGACGCGCCTCTTCCTGTGTTGAAGAACTGGGGGCTCTTCCTCCTCCTCTTCTTCCTCTTCGGCGGCGCCTCCGGCAGAAGAACTCCCGGCAGCGGCTCCGCTCGGCTCCCCGGCAGCCTGACCTCGCCCGGCAAGATCTTCCCGCAGCAAGTCCTCGCCTTCGCTGGACTCAGTGCTGCCGGCTTCTTCGGCAAGGTTCGCCTCTTCCGCCCTGCCGGCGATGTAGGCGAGCTCCTCCTCCGTGGTGGCGCGGACAAGGTTTTCCCCGCGGACGGCCTTCTCCGTCAAGTTGTCGAAGAACGCCAGCGCCTGCTCCGCGGACGGCTCGATCCACCTCTCGTCGATGCTATGGGCATTAAGCACCGGCATCATGGCGATGATGGAGGTCAGCGACGAGTTGTTGCATAGTGGGACGACGCCTGCCGGCAAATCTCCCACTGCTCCAGATTTGAACAGCTGTTGGCAGAGGGCCGCGTGCCTATGGCTGTCAGATCATTATCCAGCCCAGGCCGCACCCTCATGACGTCGGCGGCGTTCGCGTACTCCCAGGCAGGGCGCCCCTTGTTCTGCAGAGGGGCGATGCGCCGGCGAAGGAAATCCGAAGCAATCATCTCCACCTTCAACCCGGCAGCCCTGAGGCGCAGTATCCTGGTGATGGCGATGGTGAGCTTGCTGTCGTCAGGGTCCGCGGCGCCCCAATCCTTGTTGGAAATATGCCCTAGAGGCAATAATAAATTGGTTATTATTATATTTCCTTGTTCATGATAATCGTTTATTATCCATGCTATAATTGTATTGATTGGAAACTCAAATACATGTGTGGGTACATAGACAACACTGTGTCCCTAGTAAGCCTCTAGTTGACTAGCTCGTTGATCAAAGATGGTTAAGGTTTCCTAGCCATTGACATGAGATGTCATTTGATAACGGGATCACATCATTAGGAGAATGATGTGATGGACAAGACCCAAACTGTAAACGTAGCATTTGATCGTGTCAGTTTATTGCTATTGTTTTCTGCATGTCAAGTATCTGTTCCTTTGACCATGAGATCATGCAACTCACTAACACCGGAGGAATACCTTGTGTGTATCAAACGTCGCAACGTAACTGGGTGACTATAAAGGTGCTCTACAGGTATCTCCGAGGGTGTCTGTTGGGTTGGCATGGATCAAGACTGGGATTTGTTACTCCGTATGACGGAGAGGTATCTCAGGGCCCACTCGGTAATACAACATCACAATGAGCCTTGCAAGCAATGTGACTAAAGTGTTAGCCACGAGATCTTGTATTACGGAACGAGTAAAGAGACTTGCCGGTAACGAGATTGAACTAGGTATAGTGATACCGACGATCGAATCTCGGGCAAGTAACATACCGAAGAACAAAGGGAACAGCATACGGGATTAACTGAATCCTTGACATAGAGGTTCGACCGATAAAGATCTTCGTAGAATATGTAGGAGCCAATATGGGCATCCAGGTCCCGCTATTGGTTATTGGCCGTAGAGGTGTCTCGGTCATGTCTACATAGTTCTCGAACCCGCAGGGTCTACACACTTAACGTTTGGTGACGATTAGTATAATTGAGTTATTATGTTGGTGACCGAAAGTTGTTCGGAAGTCTCGGATAAGATCCCGGACATGACGAGGATCTCCGGAAGAGTCCGGAGGTAAAGATTGATATATGTGATAATAGTGTTTCGATCTCCGGAAGAGTTCCAGAGTTCACCGGAAGGGGTTCCGGATGTTTGCCGAAGTGTTCGGGTACAACAACACTTTATATGGGCTAAGGGATAAAAGCCCACAAGGTATTGGAAAGTGCAAAAAGTAGTTTTGCTGCCGCGTAAGCGGTACTACCGCTTGTGTGAAGCGGTACTACCGCCCGAGCGGTACTACCGCTTGTGTGAAGCGGTACTACCACCCAAGCGGTACTACCGCTTGTGTGAAGCGGTACTACCGCTTGTGTGCGGCTGTGCACGGTTCGGCAGGGATCCGAGTTGGACTCTTTCCCTGCGGGCCAAACCGACCTTGTGCGGGCAAAACCGACCTAGAGGAGGCTTTTACTCCAAGTTTAGACCCCAAGGCTCAACATATAAATAGAGGGGCAGGGCTAGCACACGGGACACACCAAGATTTCCCCAAGCCGTGTGCGGCAACCCTAACCCTCTAGTTCCTCCGTCATAATCTCCGTAGCGCTTGGCGAAGCCCTGCAGAGATTGTTCCTCACCACCATCACCACGCCGTCGTGATGCTGGAACTCAACCACTACTTCACCATCGCTCGCTGGATCGAGGAGGTAAAGGCGTCATCAAGCCGTACGTGTGTTGAACGCGGAGGTGCCGTCCGTTCGGCACTAGATCGGAAGGATCGTGATTGGATCGCGGGACGCTCGGCGATTTGGATCGCGAAGACGTTCGACTACATCAACCGCGTTTCTTAAACGCTTTCGCTTAGCGATCTACAAGGGTATGTAGATTCACTCTCCCTCTCGTAGATGCTCATCACCATGGATAGATCTTGTGTGTGCGTAGGAAAATTTTTGTTTCCCATGCAACGTTCCCCAACAGTGGCATCATGAGCCAGGTCTATGCGTAGATGAGATCTCGAGTAGAACACAAACGAGTTGTGGGCGTGGGTGTATACATATTGCTTGCCGTTACTAGTTGATATTTGATTCGGCGGTACTGTGAGATGAAGCGGCCCGGACCGACATTACGCGTACACTTACGCGAGACAGGTTCCTTCAACTAACATGTAACTTCGTTGCATAAAGATGGCTAGCGGGTGTCTGTCTCTCTCACTTTAGTTGAATCGATTTCAATGAAGAGGGTTCTTTTAGAAGATCAAAAAGCAATCACTACACCACGTTGTGGTTTTGCGTAGGTAAGAACGGTTCTTGCAAACCCGTAGCAGCCACGTAAAATTTGCAACAACAATTAGAGGACGTCTAACTTGTTTTTGCAGGGTATGATGTGATATGATATGGCCAATTACATGATGAGATATATGTGATGTATGAGATGATCATGTTTTGTATAGAATATCACGACTTGCATGTCGATGAGTTCGGCAACTGGCAGGAGCCATAGAGTTGTCTTTAATTATTGTATGACCTGCGTGTCAATCATTAAGCGCTATGTAATGCTTTACTTTATCGCTAAACGTTAGCAATAGTCGTGGAAGCAACAGTCGGCGCGACAACCTTATGGCGACACGTTGATGGAGATCAAGATGATGGAGATCATGGTGTCATGCCGGTGACGATGGAGATCATGCCGGTGCTTTGGAGATGGAGATCAAAAGCACAAGTTCATGGCCATATCATGTCACTTATGATTTGCATGTGATGTTAATCCTTTTATGCATCTTATTTTGCTTAGGACGACGGTAGCATTATAAGGTGATCCCTCACTTAAATTTCAAGATAAATTGTGTTCTCCCCAAGTGTGCACCGTTGCGAAAGTTCGTCGTTTCGAGACACGCCGTGATGATCGGGTGTGATAGACTCTACGTTCGCATACAACGGGTGCAAGCCATGTTGCACGTGCGGAACACTCGGGTTAAACTTGACGAGCCTAGCATGTACAGACATGGCCTCGGAACACAAGAGACCGAAAGGTCGAACATGAGTCATATAGTAGATATGATCAACATGAAGATGTTCACCATTGAAACCACCTCAACTCACGTGATGATCGGACTTGAGTTGGTGGATTTGGATCATGTTACACTCGAATGACCGGAGGGATGTCAATTTGAGTGGGAGTTTTTAAGTAATATGATTAACTAAACTCATTATCTAGAACAATAGTCTAAGTTGTCTTTGCTATATTTATGTTGTAGATCATGGCTCGCGCAGTAGCACCCCTGAATTTTAATGCGTTCCTAGAGAAAGCTAAGTTGAAAGATGATGGAAGTAACTTTGTGGACTGGGCCCGTAATCTAAGGATTATCCTTACGGCTTCCCAGAAGGCTTATGTCCTTGATGCACCGCTTGGTGATCCACCCGCTCCAGTTGAGTCTCTAGACGTTGTGAACGCCTGGCAGGCTCGTTCTGATGATTACTCAATAGTTCAATGTGCAATGTTGTATGGCTTAGAACCGGGACTTCAAAGACGTTTTGAACGTCATGGAGCATATGAGATGTTCCAGGAGTTGAAGTTTATCTTTCAGAAGAATGCCCGGATCGAGAGATATGAGATCTCCGATAAATTCTATGCTTGCAAGATGGAGGAGAACGGGTCTATCAGTGATCACGTGCTCAGAATGTCTGGGTACTCCACCCGTCTGGCTGAGTTAGGGATGCCCCTTCCGCCAGAGGCTATCACTGACAGAGTTCTTCAATCATTGCCACCTAGCTACAAGAGCTTCGTGTTGAACTATAACATGCACGGGATGAACAAGTCAGTCGCCGAGCTGTTTGCGATGCTGAAAGCCGTTGAGTCTGAAATTCAGAAGGAGCATCAAGTGTTGATGGTCAATAAAACCACTAGTTTCAAGAAATATGGCAAGGGTAAGAAGGGTAACTCCAAGCAGAGTGGCAAAGCAGTTGCTCCTCTCGTGAAGAAACCCAAGGCTGGACCCAAACCAGAAACTGTGTGTTTTCATTGCAAGGGAACTGGACACTGGAAGCGGAATTGCCCCAAGTATTTGGCAGACAAGAAGGCAGCCAACAACAAACAAGGTATATATGATATACATGTTATTGATGTGTACCTTACCAACTCTCGTTGTAGTGCCTGGGTATTTGATACCGGTGCGGTTGCTCATATTTGCAACTCAAAACAGGAACTGCGGAATAGACGGAGGCTGGCAAAGGACGAAGTGACGATGCGCGTGGGAAATGGTTCCAAGGTTGATGTGATCGCCGTCGGCACGCTCGCTCTTCGATTACCGTCGGGATTAGTGATGAACCTAAATAAGTGTTATTTGGTGCCTGCGTTAAGCATGAACATTATATCTGGATCTTGTTTATTGCGAGACGGTTACTCATTTAAATCAGAGAATAATGGTTGTTCTATTTATATGAGTAATATCTTTTATGGTCATGCACCCAATGTGAGGGGTTTATTCTTGTTGAATCTCGATAGTAATGATACACATGTTCATAACATTGATGCCAAAAGATGTAGAATTGATAATGATAATACCACTTTCTTGTGGCACTGCCGTTTAGGTCATATTGGCGTAAAACGCATGAGGAAGCTCCATGCTGATGGACTTTTGGAGTCACTTGATTTTGAATCACTTGACACATGTGAGCCATGCCTCATGGGCAAGATGACTAAAACTCCGTTCTCTGGAACAATGGAACGGGCAAGTGACTTATTGGAAATCATACATACTGATGTGTGCGGTCCGATGAGCATTGAGGCGCGCGGTGGTTATCGTTACTTTCTCACCTTCACTGATGACTTAAGTAGATATGGGTATATTTACTTAATGAAACACAAGTCTGAAACATTTGAAAAGTTCAAACAATTTCAGAGTGAAGTTGAGAATCATCGTAACAAGAAGATTAAATTCCTACGATCTGATCGAGGAGGAGAATATCTGAGTTATGAGTTTGGCAGTCACTTAAGACAGTGTGGAATTGTTTCACAATTAACACCGCCTGGAACACCACAGCGTAATGGTGTGTCCGAACGTCGTAATCGAACCTTATTGGATATGGTGCGATCTATGATGTCTCTTGCCGATTTGCCACTATCGTTTTGGGGTTATGCATTAGAGACAGCTGCATTCACTTTAAATAGGGCACCATCGAAATCCGTTGAGACAACGCCATATGAACTTTGGTTTGACAAGAAGCCAAAGCTGTCGTTTCTTAAAGTTTGGGGATGTGATGCTTATGTCAAAAAGCTTCAGCCTGAAAAGCTGGAACCCAAAGCGGAGAAATGCGTCTTCATAGGATACCCAAAAGAGACAGTTGGGTATACCTTCTACCTCAGATCCGAAGGCAAAGTGTTTGTCGCTAAAAACGGAACATTTCTTGAGAAAGAGTTTCTCTCGAAAGAATTGAGTGGGAGGAAGATAGAACTTGATGAGGTTGTTGAACCTTTACTTCAACCTGAGAGTAGCGCAGTGCAGAAAGTTGTTTCTGTGGAGCCTACATTAGCTGAAGAAGAAGTTAATGATGATGATCATGAAGCTTTGGATCAAGTTGCTATTGAACCTCGTAGGTCGACAAGGATGCGTACTGCTCCTGAGTGGTACGGCAACCCTGTCTTAGAAGTCATGTTGTTAGACAACGATGAACCTACGAGCTATGGAGAAGCGATGATGAGCCCGGATTCCGAGAAGTGGTTAGAGGCCATGAAATCCGAGATGGGATCCATGTATGAAAACAAAGTCTGGACTTTGGAAGTATTACCTGAAGGGCGTAAGGCCATTCAGAACAAATGGATCTTTAAGAGGAAGACGGACGCGGACGGTAATGTCACCGTCTATAAAGCTCGACTTGTGGCAAAGGGTTTTTCACAAGTTCAAGGAGTTGACTACGATGAGACCTTCTCACCCGTAGCGATGCTTAAGTCCGTCAGAATCATGTTAGCAATAGCTGCCTTTTTCGATTATGAAATTTGGCAGATGGATGTCAAAACAGCGTTCCTTAACGGTTTCCTTAAGGAAGAGTTGTATATGATGCAACCAGAAGGTTTTGTCGATCCAGAGAATGCTGACAAAGTTTGCAAACTCCAGCGATCCATTTATGGACTGGTGCAAGCATCTCGGAGTTGGAATCTTCGTTTTGATGAGGTGATCAAAGCGTTCGAGTTTATACAAGTTTACGGAGAAGCTTGTATTTACAAGAAAGTGAGTGGGAGCTCTATAGCGTTTCTAATATTATATGTGGATGACATATTGCTGATTGGAAACAATATAGAAATGCTGGAAAGCGTAAAGGAATATTTGAACAAGAGTTTTTCAATGAAGGACCTAGGAGAAGCTGCTTTCATATTAGGCATCAAGATCTATAGAGATAGATCGAGACGCTTAATAGGACTTTCACAAAGCACATACCTTGACAAAGTTTTGAAGAAGTTCAAAATGGATCAGTCCAAGAAGGGGTTCTTGCCTGTATTGCAAGGTGTGAAGTTGAGTAAGACTCAATGCCCAGTGACTGCAGAAGATAGAGAAAAGATGAGTGTCATCCCCTATGCTTCGGCCATAGGCTCTATCATGTATGCAATGCTGTGCACAAGACCCGATGTCAGCCTTGCCATAAGTATGGTCGGAAGGTTTCAAAGTGATCCAGGAATGGAACACTGGACGGCGGTCAAGAATATCCTGAAGTACCTGAAAAGGACTAAGGACATGTTTCTCGTTTATGGAGGTGATCAAGAGCTCGTCGTAAAGGGTTACGTCGATGCAAGCTTTGACACTGATCCGGATGACTCTAAGTCTCAAACCGGATACGTATTTATTCTTAATGGGGGTGCGGTTAGCTGGTGCAGTTCCAAGCAAAGCGTGGTAGCTGATTCTACATGCGAAGCGGAGTACATCGCAGCCTCGGAGGCGGCGAAGGAAGGTGTCTGGATGAAGGAGTTCATGACAGATCTTGGAGTAGTGCCTAGTGCGCTTAACCCAATGACTCTGTTTTGTGATAACACTGGTGCCATTGCTCTAGCCAAGGAACCAAGATTTCACAAGAGGACCAGACACATAAAACGACGTTTCAATTCCATCCGCGATTACATCAAGGAGGACGACATAAATATTTGCAAAGTACACACGGATCTAAATGTTGCAGATCCGATGACTAAACCTCTTCCAAGGGCTAAACATGAACAACACCAGAACTGCATGGGTGTTCGATTCATTACAATGTAAATCACATAGTGATGTGAACTAGATTATTGACTCTAGTGCAAGTGGGAGACTGTTGGAAATATGCCCTAGAGGCAATAATAAATTGGTTATTATTATATTTCCTTGTTCATGATAATCGTTTATTATCCATGCTATAATTGTATTGATTGGAAACTCAAATACATGTGTGGGTACATAGACAACACTGTGTCCCTAGTAAGCCTCTAGTTGACTAGCTCGTTGATCAAAGATGGTTAAGGTTTCCTAGCCATTGACATGAGATGTCATTTGATAACGGGATCACATCATTAGGAGAATGATGTGATGGACAAGACCCAAACTGTAAACGTAGCATTTGATCGTGTCAGTTTATTGCTATTGTTTTCTGCATGTCAAGTATCTGTTCCTTTGACCATGAGATCATGCAACTCACTAACACCGGAGGAATACCTTGTGTGTATCAAACGTCGCAACGTAACTGGGTGACTATAAAGGTGCTCTACAGGTATCTCCGAGGGTGTCTGTTGGGTTGGCATGGATCAAGACTGGGATTTGTTACTCCGTATGACGGAGAGGTATCTCAGGGCCCACTCGGTAATACAACATCACAATGAGCCTTGCAAGCAATGTGACTAAAGTGTTAGCCACGAGATCTTGTATTACGGAACGAGTAAAGAGACTTGCCGGTAACGAGATTGAACTAGGTATAGTGATACCGACGATCGAATCTCGGGCAAGTAACATACCGAAGAACAAAGGGAACAGCATACGGGATTAACTGAATCCTTGACATAGAGGTTCGACCGATAAAGATCTTCGTAGAATATGTAGGAGCCAATATGGGCATCCAGGTCCCGCTATTGGTTATTGGCCGTAGAGGTGTCTCGGTCATGTCTACATAGTTCTCGAACCCGCAGAGTCTACACACTTAACGTTTGGTGACGATTAGTATAATTGAGTTATTATGTTGGTGACCGAAAGTTGTTCGGAAGTCTCGGATAAGATCCCGGACATGACGAGGATCTCCGGAAGAGTCCGGAGGTAAAGATTGATATATGTGATAATAGTGTTTCGATCTCCGGAAGAGTTCCAGAGTTCACCGGAAGGGGTTCCGGATGTTTGCCGAAGTGTTCGGGTATAGCAACACTTTATATGGGCTAAGGGATAAAAGCCCACAAGGTATTGGAAAGTGCAAAAAGTAGTTTTGCTGCCGCGTAAGCGGTACTACCGCTTGTGTGAAGCGGTACTACCGCCCGAGCGGTACTACCGCTTGTGTGAAGCGGTACTACCGCCCAAGCGGTACTACCGCTTGTGTGAAGCGGTACTACCGCTTGTGTGCGGCTGTGCACGGTTCGGCAGGGATCCGGGTTGGACTCTTTCCCTGCGGGCCAAACCGACCTTGTGCGGGCAAAACCGACCTAGAGGAGGCTTTTACTCCAAGTTTAGACCCCAAGGCTCAACATATAAATAGAGGGGCAGGGCTAGCACACGGGACACACCAAGATTTCCCCAAGCCGTGTGCGGCAACCCTAACCCTCTAGTTCCTCCGTCATAATCTCCGTAGCGCTTGGCGAAGCCCTGCAGAGATTGTTCCTCACCACCATCACCACGCCGTCGTGATGCTGGAACTCAACCACTACTTCACCATCGCTCGCTGGATCGAGGAGGTGAAGGCGTCATCAAGCCGTACGTGTGTTGAACGCGGAGGTGCCGTCCGTTCGGCACTAGATCGGAAGGATCGTGATTGGATCGCGGGACGCTCGGCGATTTGGATCGCGAAGACGTTCGACTACATCAACCGCGTTTCTTAAACGCTTTCGCTTAGCGATCTACAAGGGTATGTAGATTCACTCTCCCTCTCGTAGATGCTCATCACCATGGATAGATCTTGTGTGTGCGTAGGAAAATTTTTGTTTCCCATGCAACGTTCCCCAACAATCCTTGCCGCGGACCACCTTTTGCTTTCGCACCTCGCAGAACGGTTTGGGCTCCTTTTCCCGAACCCAGCACCACTTGCCGCGCCACTCATCCCATCTCTCGCGGTAGAGCCCCTCTGGGTACGTCTCCTTGGTTGACGTCCTCGGAATCCAAGCGATGCTGCCGGAGAGGGCGTCGCCCTTTTGGATGCGGGGGTAGAAGTAGTGCCGGAAAAGTGCAGTGCTCGGGATGACCCCAACAAAATTCTCGCAAAGGTGCGCGAAGACGGACATACAAGTCACGGCATTCGGCGTGAAGCTGGAGGCCGTAGGTGAGCATGATGTCTACGAAGAAATCCGAGTACGGAGGACAGAGGCCGCACCAGAAGTAATCGGCAAAGAAGGGATAATCTCCTGGCCCTGCCTTACGAGAAGCTACACTCACTTTGGTGGCTGGATGCGCCGTGGTCTCAGTCGCCCATGCGAACTGGTACCTCTTCTTCAAGGTCTCCGCATCAAGCATCGAGGGGAAGACAGCGCGTTCCTTCCGCATCTTCGCCAACCTGCTCTCCGCGGCGGCCGCTTCCACCGCCTTGCCCTTGCTCGACTTGGGCGGCATGATGGCTGTGGAAGTGGGCGCTGAAGGCGTCGAGAGCGCGGTGGAGGAGGATGGAGGAAGACAGGCTCTGCTTTGGGCGCAAGGAAGGAGACGATGGCGACGGTTCTGAGATTGAGATTGGAATGGCGGAGGGGGGTAAATGAGCAGTGCCCTCTGCGATTCCCTTTTTATGGGGAAGGCGCGAGGCAGGCTCTTTACCGCCCGCTTTTGCAGCGGAGTTTCCGCCCACGTCTCCCACGTCGCGCGATTAATGCGCATAGTGGAGGGGCGTGGTAAAAGAGATAATGATTGCGAGCAGTTATTCCCTGCCACGTGTGCCCGTGCACTGTTTTGGGCCTAGCCCAACAGGCCTGGCACCCGTGTGTGGCCTAGGCCCGGGGGCTCCTGTCGGTGTACTAAAGTATGGGCCTTTAGTACCCCTTACTTGTGCACGGGCAGTTGTAGCCGTACCGCGGCAGGCCTTGCCGGGGAATAGCTAGGAGTAATCACGAGACTAAGATGCCAAGGAGACGTTCAAGTCAACGACCAGACAGAAGACCAAAGGGTTGCGGAGGCCCGGCAAGACCCTTGCCGGCAAGGCCTCGCGCCCGGCAAGACCCGGGCCCGCCAAGGATTCGGTCCCGGCAAGACCCGGTCCCGGCAAGACCCGGGCCCGGCAAAGACCCGGGCCCGGCAAGGATTCGGTCCCGGCAAGGCCTCGCGCCCGGCAAGACCCGGGCCCGGCAAGGATTCGGTCCCGGCAAGACCCGGTCCCGGCAAGACCCGGGCCCGGCAAGGATTCGGTCCCGGCAAGGTTCTGCACAGTGCAGCGCTATCGCTCCAGTGCAGCGGCCAGCCTTGTCGTTTAGGGCTTGTCCTCATGGTGACGTGGCGTAATGCTGGCCACGAGATGCTTAAGCGGTGCTGATGGGATGGCTGCTTTTGCCCATCCCCTGTAAAGCTCTTCCAAGCCCGAGACGCTAAGGGACACCTCGACGGACACCTCATGGTGCATTTAATGAGTTTGTCCTAAGCCGTCAGGGTTAGGTATGGTAACACTGTAGCTACTTTCCACCTCATGCCTTATCTCGTACGCCACTGTGGTAGCCCCTTTGACTTATATAAAAGGAGGCCCGAGGCGTACAGAAGGGGGGATTCGAAAGCCCATTCTGCATGCGTAGCTACTGAATACTGTAGCTCCCAGAACTTGGCCAAGAACATCCACAGTAATACAACCAAAGCAGGAGTAGGGTTTTACGCATCCGTGCGGCCCGAACCTGGGTAAATCCCCGTGTGCTGTTCGTTAGTTCTGCTCTTTGTGCAATCCTCTCCCCTTGCCGAACCGTAAAGGGATCCGCTCGATAGCGATCCCATAGGTGTTCATTTCCCACGACACACACTCCCTCTGGTTCTACACACACGCACACGCATAAGGCAGAGAAGAGGAGAGCTCCTAGCCTCCTTCTTCCTCCTCTAAAAACAGCTCCAGGAGCAACTCTGTACTACCATATACACCGCATATACACCAGACATGCAGGAGTAGGGGTATTACCTCCCCTCGAGGGCCCCGAACCTGGGTAAACCACCATGTCCAGTTGCCCAAACCCGTCCCGGATCTCCACTGCAGCCTTGCCCTCACCTCAAGCCATACCATGGCATCTCCCGTGAATCGCGCACCCCCGGCGAGAATACCACGACAGGTTGAGTACCAATACTCACCTCAGCTCTTTTGTGGACCGCCAGATCCTTTGTTGGGCTGTCATTCGACAGTGTCCTCCATATTCAATAACCTTGTGAGTTCTCCCCCCTGATACATAATGCCTTTGGTAAATTGTATCCCCTGCTTTTGTCAACCATGCTCTGCTTCTGAGCTTGAGTAAATTACTCCTGAAGTTTGAGGAATATGTTCCTAAGTTGCCCCGATGGGTTGAACCTATGCCTTCCCTAATCTGTGTGAACCCGAAAGTTATGCGGGTTATACTCTACTAGTGTTTCGTCAGATAAATTTTCAATTCTGCAACTTCATCGAAAGCGAGAAGTGAATGGAAGGTTATGCATTGAAGAAGTGGGAGTCGACCTTGAACATTTATGTTCATGCCCATGGACATGATGTAGATCTTATCATAGAAGCTTCTCATAAAATAATTATCCCCTTGGTATAAATTCATCTTGTATCCTTGAATCGGTCCCTTGCAATCATGGTTCTGACCATGTTCTTCTTCTTTGATTCCATTTCCCAGACAAGTTAAAACACTTGTCTTCTGCAGATCATTACGCCTATCCAACCTCTATTCTGACCTACCTTCGAGTATTACCCTCTAGTATCTCGAGGATATCGTGCCATTGCACTATCTCTTTTAAATCCTTGGTAGAGTAATACCTTTCACCGTCATAGTCATTCCACGGTTTCTGAGTTGTTTGTCAACCAAGAACACCGATAAGTGAATCGAATCCACCCTATGGTTCAGTACTCCTAGTACTTTGTTGCTGGGAAGCTTAATACTCCATCATGTCATTCCTAGCCTGATCGGCTACATCATTATCATACTAATTTTAACTGTGCTACCTGGTCCTTCTTCCCGGAGCACAATTGTTGCCGAGGAGCTAAGCTTACGTCGAGCTTCTTTGTCATATTGTTTCGTCTTGAACAACAAGGTTAATTCCGAGTTTGTGTCATATCCGTGGTTCCGTTGAACTTTAGCTTCACCACTCCTTTTCCTTGATGTCGTCGCTGCTCGATTACTTCTTCATGAAACCTCCCGACAAAATGAGTCATGATCATCATTAACCTTTTGATTTCTTTAAAGTCGTGGATTGAGTCCATGATGAGTAATACCACCCTTGCCCCTATATAACTTGTATTGTCATCGACAACATCCTTGCCTTCCTTCCAACACAGACTTGATCATGTCTTGGTTATACCTTGAGTTCCTTGCCATTCCTGGAATTGTTCCTTGAATATTTCTGGTGATCCTCAAATCCAATGTTTTCTTGAAACACCATATCATTGCTACTCCGAAGCATGACTGTGGTACGTCGAATATCAACAAGAACATTGGAAGCGCAATACTAAACGTTTCTTGATCAATTATCCAGACACCGTTGTATGGGTAACGTCATGAATTTTCCTCGCCCCTTTATCTAAAGGGTTAAGTACTTGCTATCCTGTCATGGATATCATATTCTGCTTGTCCTTGGGAAAGGATAAACTTCTAATTCTTGTGTATAAATACATTTTCCTTTCCATTGGTCTGTTTTAATCTGATAATCACATTTTTCCTTTCCATTGGTTTGTTTAACCTTTCTTATGATCTATATGATCTAAGCAGTAATAATTCCCTGCTTGTGTAAACACCTCTGTGTACAACCCAGTCAGAAAAAAAAACTGTTACTATTGATGTTAACATTTCGTAACCATCGATGGACGAGAACTTTGCCTATTGGTCTGCCTCGTTTCAACGAGCAGGAAAAATGGTTCTCTGCGTTCCCCACCCTTGGTACCAACGTTGTTGCCAACATAGCTGACAAACTATCCTCTGACAAGCCTTGTATCGTGATTGTACAAGATATCTCTAGCCTTCCTATTATTGATCCACAATAACTACAGTTCCACAGGACCGAAACCTGACTCTCCTGTACATTCTTGTTCCCAAAGTTTATCCTTTGGACTTGGCTTCATATGTATTCCCACGAGCCAACTTCCATAATGCATTCCATTCCGGTATCATATGCAGTGTTATTCCCGTATTAAATGATTGCCTATCCGTTTGAAACTTCTTTCGCCTTATTATATTGTTCTCGATGATTTTCCTGAGTTTCAACTCGAGGGATACCCTGTGCCTCATTCCCTCAGACAACCTCGGTTGATTAACCTTGTACCGATCCGACCCCCTTAAGTTTCCCCTCCTACCCTATTCGTAAGTACGATGAAGTTTCCGATGGAAGGATGACAACCGCGTCAAGACGCATTGAAGCAGGGAAATGAAGACATCAACGTAATGAATCAACCTCTTCGAGAAAGGTAGCAAGAACAACAAGATTCGTTAGCATTCCGTAACCAGACATTCTCCCCCAACTCTACCTCTTAATTCTCGGGACGAGAATTTCTTTAAGTGGAGGAGAATTGTAACACCCCCCATGTAATAGCTACAGTAATCACCTTTTGATAGTGCCAAGTCACCATGATTAATAGTGCTTGATCATCATTTGCATCATATCTCATTTCAAATTCCAATTCAAATTGAAATTCAGATATAAAGTGATAATAAAAGTTGTTCAAATTTGAAAACTAAAATGTTCATAATATTGCAATTAATCCAGAGGCAATTATAAAATTGTAACCAACATTAATTGACTTAGTTAAGTGACTTTAACAGCAAGAAACAGTAAGGAAACAACACCATTTAATCCTCTTTATTTAATCCAAAATTCAATTGAAATTATATTCCTCCCAAACCTTTTTATTCCACTCTCATATATTGCAACATATTTAAATGGTCAATTTGCACAGTTTTCAAAACTGCTGTGGTGGCTAAACATTTTGCAAATGAGAGAATAGGAGGAAACAGAAAATAAAAAGAAAAGGAACCCCCCCCCCCGGGCCACGGCCCAGCTGGCCAATCGGCCGGCCCAGCCGGCCCACCCCGCGCCCCTGGCCTATTTAGGCCTCTCCCACCACCGAACCCTAACCCCCGATCCCCTGCCCTCCCTCTGCCCGTGCCTGGGCGTCCCCGACGCCGCCCGTTGCCGCCTCATCCTCGTCCCCGCCTCGTCGGCTCCCCGACCTCCTCCACGCCGGACCTCCTCAAGCCTCGCCGCCCTCTTCTCTGCAACGGGGTGAGGACCCCATCTCCCCCTCCGTCCACGCCGTCGCCGCGCCGCCCCGCGCCGCGCCTCGCCTGCTCCCGTCCGCCACAGCCCCCTGCTCGCCCGCGCAGCCTCGCCTCGCCGCCCGCGCCTTCGGCCCCTGCCGCTGCTCCGCCTGCTGTCGCCGCCGCCCGCTGCCGCTCGCGCCGGCCTCCGCTGCCCCGGCCTCGCCTCGCCACCGCGCCGCCGTCCGCTCGCCGCCGCCTCGCCTGTGCACGCCCTCCCCGGCCGGCTCTCTGTCGCGCGCGCGCGCGTTGACCTGCCGCGCCCGGACGTGTCCGGCCCCAGAAAGGGCACAACCCGGACATGTCCGGCTGTGCCACTGATCGCTGGGGCCCGCCCCTGTAAAACGAAATTAAAAAAAACAGAAATGAAAATGGAAAGTAAAATAAATAATAATAATAATTAATTAGTTAATTAAATAATTAATTAGCTTAATTAATTAGTTTAATTAACTTAGTTAACTTTGCTTAATTAACCTAATTACCTAATTAAACTAATTAAACAGTTAGTTAGTTTAATGTGCCAATGACAGATGGGCCCCACTGCCCTATTTGACCAGTCAACAGCCCTGTTGACTGCTGACATCACAGTGACGTCATCTATACTGTTTCAGATAATTCAATCTAAATAATTTCAGAAAATGATTAAAACTTTAAAATTAATATAAAATAAACCGTAACTCGGATTAAAATAATTTATATATGAAAAACGATCAGAAAATATGACGATTCCGAATATGCACTCCGTTCATCTGTCACGTGCCTTTATCATAGCGAACATGGAACCGTCCCCTCCATTTCATCTGACCGAAAAACGCCAGACTTCGGGAAAACATTCCCGGATGTTTTCCCCCTTCACCTGTATCGCGTAGTACTGCGTTAGGTCAAACCTAGCACCGCATATTGCCATGTCATGCATCCCTGTTGCATTATTGCCGTGTATTTATTGTTTCTTCTCCCTCCTTCTCTCCCGATAGTCCCCGAGACTGCCGACGACACTGCTGTGATCGACTACGTCACCGACGATCCTTCTTCCCCCTTCAGGAGAGCTTCCAGGCAAGCAAACCCCCTTGATCATCCAGATATCGCCCACTCCTTTTCCCTTATGCTTGCATTAGAATTGCTTCTGTTGTTATTCCGATAGCTCCTATTCTGATGCATAGCCTACTTTTGTCGCCCGCTGTTATACCTACCTGTGGCCCTTCGCCCTTGTCTTTATGCCATGCTTGTTACCGGGCCGTGATCAATCTGGGTGAGGATCGCGGAAATGCTTACATTACTACATTCATTTACTATTACGAGGCTGAAGGGCTGGTGGTACCATCCAGTCAGAGATGGACCTGAGTCCCGACAGCTCTCAATGTCAAAGACGGGCCGGCTCCAAGAGTGCCCGCGAGAGAATTATATTAAAGACGGGTTGGCTCCAGGAGTACCCGCGACCCATGTGTTATCAAGTCGGAGCGACAGGGATCCTGTTCGTCTTCGCGAGTTACTAAATACGCCTAACGGATTTGGGTATTTGATCTGAGTTGGCCAATGGCCTATACGCACTACCATCACGTGGGATAATGGTTTAATGGGGCCCTCTACGTCGTATGTATCAGCCGAAAGCTCTGTCAGACGTCCTGTTCAGCATTGCGGCCGGGACGGACCGGCGCCATCCAGCACACGGGTGGTGCCTGGCTTCACCCTGCACGCAATGACCCGGAGTGCTAAGGGCGATGGCCCAAGACCCCTGAGCGCTTAGGATGTAGACCGGCGGGGACCTCTCTGCTTAGCCTAGGTAGGACTGCATCGTGTCGATTGCCCGAGGCCGGGCATTACCCAGCAAGTGTGTCCGGCCGGATGTAATCGAGCGTGTTGGGTAACAGTAGTGCACCCCTGCAGGGAAGTTATCTATTCGAATAGCCGTGTCCACGGTAACAGGACGCTCAGAGTTGTATCTTGATCTGCTACAACTACAAATGGATACTGTCACAATACTAAACTATTACTAATGCTCTCGGGATCACTTTCTCGCAGGGTAGTCGAGGAAGTATCTCAGGGCATTACTACAATATGTTTGAATATATATTATCTTGCTCTACTCTCTTCTGATGCTGCAAGAAATGCTTCAAGATGCTAGTCTTCGATAGGCTAGGCTTCCCCCCCTCTATTCCGGCATTCTGCAGTTAAGTCCAAAGATATAGCCCCATTCCTTTGATACCGATGCATATTTAGTATAGTTCTGATGTCAGTCTTGCGAGTACTTTGGATGAGTACTCACGGTTGCTTTGCTATTCTTTTCCCCATACCCGTTTGATGAATTCAGTCGATGGAGCCCAGGTGCCAGACGCCACTACAGGAGACTACTACCAGGAGAGCCCCGGAGGCATGTACTACTGGGTTGAGCCAGCCGACCAGGAGTAGTTCGGAGGCTCCGAGGCAGGAGGCCTTCGCCTTTTCGATCAGTGTCGTTGTTTGTGCTAGCCTTCTTAAGGCAAACTTGACTAACTATGTCTGTACCCAGATATCATTTGTGTGTATGACTCATGTATTAGGGTCCTCGTGACCCCTGGATTGTAATATGATGATTTATGTTTAAAATTGAGTTTAGAGTTGTGTTGTGATATCTTCCCGTGCGTCTCTGATCTTGAGCGTGCACGTTTGCGTGTATGATTAGTGCACGGTCGAGCAGAGGGCGTCACAAGTTGGTATCAGAGCCGACTGCCTGTAGGAAGCCCCTTTCCAATTCCTTGGTCGAAGTTGAGTCTAGTCCTTGAAAACTATATTTTACTAACATGGTTGTGTGGCTTACGGGCCCACATCGCACATTGATGGGATTAGGATCTTTTATTCCTCTTCTTTACTCTGGGATTCTACTCTCTGTTCTATTCGGGTTAAATATTTTTGCTAACTATAACATTAGGTTCTTGTAACCACTTCCTCCCGGAGAGCCCCTCGTTCCAGATGATCGCTTGATTCACCAGAAGACTCTGAAGAAACTCTTCGATGTTTTCCCAAGGTCCTTGTGGCCACTGTCCTTGCAATTCTTTACCATCGATAAATCCCTGTGGATAACTGCACATAATTGCCGTTCATACATTCATCCCCAGTTGTTCATGTGTTTCACAAAATACTTCATAATGCTATTCGATCTTCCAAAAATCCTCTGCAGCCTATTGCTCTGGAAAGTCTTGCCTGGCTGCATTATGGTTAATTCCATATGTCTAGCAAT
The DNA here is from genome assembly GCA_039707655.1 of Elymus sibiricus. Classification (NCBI taxonomy): domain Eukaryota; kingdom Viridiplantae; phylum Streptophyta; class Magnoliopsida; order Poales; family Poaceae; genus Elymus; species Elymus sibiricus. The sequence goes on along the minus strand of CM077674.1, from coordinate 2,831,628 downwards.
ATTCATTAGCATCCTTTGTCACCGTCATTATGAGCCTTTGATCCGATATGTTTGCAAATACTTGCAATCATCAGTTGATTCCCTATAAATTATCCTTCCAGCTCAGACGTCATTCCAGATATGAGCTGGATCTTGATCGATCAAATTGTGCTCGATTGTGCCTCTAAGTCTAATCAACTTACTCATCTTTGATCAGAGCGTCTGCTTCTGATCCCTCGATTTGGAAATCATAATTCCTTTGTAGTTAAGCCTCGAATTGTTCATATGTTTCTATGATCTGATGCCTTTGCATTCTTTCTTTTTCTGGTTGAGTACCAATACTCACCTCAGCTCTTTTGTGGACCGCCAGATCCTTTGTTGGGCTGTCATCCGACAGTGTCCTTCATATTCAATAACCTTGTGAGTTCTCCCCCCTGATACATAATGCCTTTGGTAAATTGTATCCCCTACTTTTGTCAACCATGCTCTGCTTCTGAGCTTGAGTAAATTACTCCTGAAGTTTGAGGAATATGTTCCTAAGTTACCCCGATGGGTTGAACCTATGCCTTCCCTAATCTGTGTGAACCCGAAAGTTATGCGGGTTATACTCTACTAGTGTTTCGTCAGATAAATTTTCAACTCTGCAACTTCATCGAAAGCGAGAAGTGAATGGAAGGTTATGCATTGAAGAAGTAGGAGTCGACCTTGAACATTTATGTTCATGCCCATGGACATGATGTATATCTTATCATAGAAGCTTCTCATAAAATAATTATCCCCTTGGTATAAATTCATCTTGTATCCTTGAATCGGTCCCTTGCAATCATGGTTCTGACCATGTTGTTCTTCTTTGATTCCATTTCCCAGACAAGTTAAAGCACTTGTCTTCTGCAGATCATTACGCCTATCCAACCTCTATTCTGACCTACCTTCGAGTATTACCCTATGGTATCTCGAGGATATCGTGCCATTGCACTATCTCTTTTAAATCCTTGGTAGAGTAATACCTTTCACCGTCATAGTCATTCCACGGTTTCTGAGTTGTTTGTCAACCAAGAACACCGATAAGTGAATCGAATCCACCCTATGGTTCAGTACTCCTAGTACTTTGTTGCTGGGAAGCTTAATACTCCATCATGTCATTCCTAGCCTGATCGGCTACATCATTATCATACTAATTTTAACTGTGCTACCTGGTCCTTCTTCCCGGAGCACAATTGTTGCCGAGGAGCTAAGCTTATGTCGAGCTTCTTTGTCATATCGTTTCGTCTTGAACAGCAAGGTTAATTCCGAGTTTGTGTCATATCCGTGGTTCCGTTGAACTTTAGCTTCACCACTCCTTTTGCTTGATATCGTCGCTGCTCGATTACTTCTTCATGAAACCTCCCGACAAAATGAGTCATGATCATCATTAACCTTTTGATTTCTTTTAAGTCGTGGATTGAGTCCATGATGAGTAATACCACCCTTGCCCCTATATAATTTGTATTGTCATCGACAACATCCTTGCCTTCCTTCCAACACAGACTTGATCATGTCTTGGTTATACCTTGAGTTCCTTGCCATTCCTGGAATTGTTTCTTGAATATTTCTGGTGATCCTCAAATCCAATGTTTTCTTGAAACACCATATCATTGCTACTCCGAAGCATGACTGTGGTACTTTGAATATCAACAAGAACATTGGAAGCGCAATAATAAACGTTTCTTGATCAATTATCCAGACACCGCTGTATGGGTAACGTCATGAATTTTCCTCGCCCCTTTATCTAAAGGGTTAAGTACTTGCTATCCTGTCATGGATATCATATTCTGCTTGTCCTTGGGAAAGGATAAACTTCTAATTCTTGTGTATAAATACATTTTCCTTTGCATTGGTCTGTTTTAATTTGATAATCACATTTTTCCTTTCCATTGGTTTGTTTAACCTTTCTTATGATCTATATGATCTAAGCAGTAATAATTCCCTGGTTATGTAAACACCTCAGTGTACAACTCGGTCAGAAAAATAAACTGTTACTATTGCTGTTAACATTTCGGTAACCATCGATGGACGAGAACTTTGCCTATTGGTCCGCCTCGTTTCAACGAGCAGGAAAAATGGTTCTCTGCGTTCCCTACCCTTGGTACCAACGTTGTTGCCAACATAGCTGACAAACTATCCTCTGATAAGATATTAATTGCATTGCATGTTAATATTAGGAAAGATATTGGTTACATGCTGAAATTAGGTAGGATATAAATACCACGTTATATTAGAAAAGGTATTAATTGAATTGCACGTTGTTTTTAGAAAGTATTGATTGGGCATTGATATTAGGTAGGATATAGCTACGCAATTAGCGCTGAAGTTTATATTAGGTATGATATTAATTGCATATTAAACATGTTTAGCGCTATACATCGAAGCAACATAAACCATTGGATAGACATGTTTGAATGAATGAGATAAGTTGGATGTCCGTAACTCGCCCTTTATATATTGGTATAGATATAGATAACGAGCCTCATCCCTCCTCTACATTCATCCATCGTAGAATCCATCTTGAAGGTGTTAATCTATCATAGAACCCTCTTACTCTTTCACAAGAAATCAAATGGATCGGGTCAAGAAGGTCTTTTTGGTCGTCCTCCTGCTTCTTGTGGCCACAGGTATATATGCTAATACTTACGATAACTGGCAATATTGGTACATTTATATATGTGAGATGACTGATTTTCTTTACTAATCATCCCATGTAGAGGACCAGGGAGCAGTGCAGGTAGCTTCGGCAAGGAAGTGTAAGCCACCGATCCACAAGTTTGTCGGGTTGTGCACGAATGAAAACAATTGTTTACGTAATTGCCTTACCGAGGGTTTTACCAAAGGAGTGTGCCAGGGTTGTAACGGAGGAAGATGTTTGTGCACCAGGGACTGCTAGATGTCCCTATTTTCTTCTGGTATACAGTCCGTGTAATAATAACTGAATAATACTATATCTGCATCAATGTAATTTATGGTGCATCCTCCAAAGTACATGAATTGGTACAAGTAAACGAGAATGTCTGGGTCCCCTCTGGAGCTATCCACAAAAGCAAATTGCACAGATACATTGAGCCATGAAAGAGAGTACCGTCAAGGGAACACAGAAAAAAGACAATGCTTAGAAAACAAGTCAATACACCACATAATCTGAAACAAAGCTTCACTGGGGAACTAATTCAAATTGGGTAATCCAACACTTGAGAATTGGGCCTGCTATGATTTTCCAGGTTGAAACAAATACTCCCCCGTTCCTAAATATAAGGCTTTTTAGAGATTCCAATACGGACTACATACAGAGCAAAATGAGTAAATCTACATTCTAAAATATGTCTATTTACATCCGTATATAGTCCATGCTAAATTCTCTAAAAGGTGTTATATTTAGAATCGGAGGGAGTATAAGCTTAAAAATTGTAGAGGTCGTGCTGCTCGCCAGTGGATCTAGCAAGCGTTGGTCATTGTATAACTACGCAAAACACTAACATCCAACGCCACAGCAGATACAAACATTTTTTAAATGCCAAACAAAATATTGATTGGAAAATAAAGCGAACACATTTCAAATTTGCGAAGAAATTTTAAAAACTCAAACATTATCGAAAAGCGCTAACATTTTTGAAAAACACGAACAAATTTTTGCTACACGAATATATTTTGAAAACTCACGAATTATTTTTCAAAACAGGAACTTTTTTTGCATTTGAAAAACAAAATTTGGAAACATAAACCATTTTTTGGACATGAACTTTTTTGAAAACAAGAACATTTTTTGAAACTCTTGAAAACATGAACTTTTTCAAATTGGCGAACAATTAATGAAGCGGGAACATTTCTTGAAAATCCCACACATATATTGTTCATATTTTTTTACATTTTATAATAAAGGAAACAATTTTTGAAATTGTACACTTTTTTATTTCTTAATAATTTTTTTAAACAGGAATATATTTTATGAAAATTTGAAAAAATTTGAAAAATGCGAGCATTTTCACAAAAATAAAAAATATACTAGAAATGGAAAAGTAAAAAAGAAAAGGGAAAATTGAAGAAAAGAAGAAAGAAAGAAACCGAAAAGGAAACAGACAAAAAATGAAAATGGGCCGGCCCAATTGGGGGCACCCTGTGCGAAGCCATGACTATCTGACACAGCATGCGGTAAATAGGGCTTTCCCTCCGATCTTTCATCGTGGTCACAATTGATCCATTTGCACCGTCATGGGATTTTTGCTGGGCTATGGGTTGTCGCTTTTTTATTCCTTTGTGGGTTGTCGTTTTTTTTCTAGAGAGGTGTGGAAACATGATCGGTTGCTGGGTTGCTGCTTGTCTCCTTTGTTTTCTAGTTTCGCATGGTATGAGGGAGCGAAATCACTAATTAAGGGGTACCCTTGCAAAGGTCACTCCCACCTTACAGGTTGCGTGTGCGCCACTTTTCGCAACATGTCAGTTTCTCATTTTTCGTAGAATTGTTAATTCAAAAGTTTTATCTCTTAAGCCGTGCATGCAAATGGCGAACCGTTTTCATTGTTGGATTTCTCGCGTCGAGATCTTTGAAACTAGAACCCATATTAATATATTTCGATGTACTTTTTTCATGAAAAAACCAGAAGAAAAAAAAAACATGCCGGAAGCACCATTTTTTTCCCACCTTTTCACCTTTCTGAGAGGCACAGCTGTGCCTCTCGCGGAAGCAAATTTGTGCCACCACGAGAAACAAATATGTGCCTCTCGCGGAAGAAAAAACACAAAATTTTCCCTTTCCAAGAGGCACCTCACGCGGAAGCAAATCTATGCCTCTCGCGGAAGAAAAAAACACGTTTTCCCTTTCCGAGAAACAAATCTGTGCCTCTCATGGAAGCAAACTTGTGCCTCCACGAGAAGCAAGTCTGTGCATCTCGTGGAAGCAAATCTATGTCTCCACGAGAAGCAAATATGTGCCTCTCGCGGAAGTAAAAAAGAAAGCATTTTGATCTTTCTGTTTGTTCATTCGACTTGCCCTCTAGACTAAGTATGATAAGGTGATATTACACTATGATTGACAGCATACTTTGCTAGAGCTTCTCTAAATGCACCATGAATAAAGTCTGAACGCCATCAATCATAGGGTATCCTGGGACTCCAAATCTCGGAATGACATGTTTAAGCATTTTAATAGAAGTCTTATGATCAGTACTTTTAGTTGGAACAATTTTTACCCACTTAGTGACATAATCTACAACAACCAACATATGTGTGTTACCATGAGAAGTTGGAAAGGTCCCATATAATCAAAGCCCCAAACTTCAAAAGGTTCGGTAATGAGATAGTAATTCATAAGAATTTCCTCATGTCTACTAATATTACCAATTCTCTGACGTTCATGGCAACACAAAATGAACTTACATGCATCATTAGAGTGTATGCTAGTAGAAACCACTTGCTTATGAGGAGTAAACAAAACTGATAGAGGAAATGGTGAACAAAATCTTGCCTCCAGTTCAGATCACGGCATGATCAGTTCCTCCAGGTTTTAAAAGAGTTCAAGAGAATGAATTTCATTCAGGGGTGGTACTAGAGGGGTCAGAACACCCACTTTCCAACACTACCAAACACCTGAACTTCACCCAAAAAAACACCTGAACTTTGCAGATTATGGGAAGGTTATTACAAGTATTATGATCAAGAAATGAGAGCTATGTTTCTAAAATCAATCATAAAAGGTGCTCGGATGGATTTTCCTAAATTTGACGGTGAAAATACAGTGGAATTTTTTTTCCTGATAGCAGGAGCTCCTGAAGAGTATAAGGTCAACTAAGCAATGTTGATGTAGTGGACAAAGCTGATGTATGGCTTAAACGCTCAGGGCTACACAAACAATAGTTGTCTTGGTCCCAGTTTTGTGAAGAAGTAACTAGGTGATATTCAGGATCCAGTGGTTACTCATTAACTGAAAAGTTCAATGCTCTCAAGCAAAATAATATGTCTATAACTGAATACACTGATGTGTTTGAAGAGCTTATGGCAGATATTCAAGAAGAAAACCCTGACATATCAGACAAATGGTTCATAAGATGCTATGTGAATGGACCGAAGGTCAATATTAAAGCTCAACTTAGACCATTAAGACCAGCTTCCCTCACTGATGCATAATGGCAAGCAAAAGAAATGGAAGAATTTTAGCCAGTTAAAAAGCATTACTTATCACCATTCCAAAAGTTCAGCAACTCAAATTCTTACAAGCCACGACAAAATAATAATCTGCAACAAGCAACAAAAATTCAGGAGAATACAGCTAATGCCACAAATGCAAACAAATCCCAATTCTCAACTATAGTGTTGATACTGCAAAAGATGATGGTCATCAGCCTCCCAGCTCTGAAACTGAAGAAGCAGAGGAAATTCAGGAGCAAGCTGAACACTGCATGCAAATCTCTGCTCAAGCAATGGGGCACATGAATTGTAGTAACACACCAACTGCATGCAAAAATCTGCTCAAGCAATGGGGCTCAAGTGTGCACATCGGTGCCCTAATGGACGCGCACAATGATAGCCATGCACAAAACTACCCATCCCTCCCACCCATGGGAAGAAATCCCACCAAAACTCTTAGGTTGCGACAAGTGTGGCGTGCCACTTTTCACCACCAGAGGAGATTGGGGTACCTCTTAACTAGTGTTTTTGTTGCACTTGATAGGCACCTTGGCGCTCCACATAGCATGAAGCGCCTCGGCTCGAGACGCTCGAGCTGGAATGAGATGAGCCTGCAATAATTCAATTTACGTTACCTACTGAGTTGAATTCAGACTGCATTACCTGGGATTCAGGCTATGAGATGGTTGTATATGTATCTATTTCGCTTCAGTTTGCGTTTGTTTGTTATCAGTTGCGTACGTATGTCGCTTCAGTTTACATTACGGACCGACAGGAATTCAGATTGCACATTTGCACCACAAAGCATAGTCCAGTACACTACTGGAATCTGGGGCTACGCCGACGGCCCAGGCCGTCGGCATAGGCCCATTTGCCGTCGGCATAGGACTATGCCGACGGCCCCCGTCGGCATAGCCCCGTCGGCGTAGTATACGTCGGCATAGAAAAGCCGTCGGCATAGGTCTCTATGCCGACGGTGTCCGTACGGCCGTCGGCAAAGTTTTCCGTTTGACGGCGGCAGACGGCGCCGTCGTCAAACTGCGGCGAACCAGCGAGTGCCACGTGGCATTACTATGCCAACGGTTAAGCCGTCGGCATAACTTAATTTAGTTATTTAAATTTTTTTTTAAAAAATTGTTAAAAAAAACAAAAAAAAATTGGACGAAGCTATGCCGTCGGCATATCTCAATTTAATTAATTATTTTTAAAAAAAAAAATATTTAAAAATAAATAAAAAAATGAAACGTAGCTATGCCGTCGGCATAGCTCTGCGCCAGAGCTCCCAGCCGCCGGCATGTGGCAGCTATGCCGACGGCACACCTATGCCGACGGCTTAGCCGTCGGCATATCTGCCACGTGGCGGCGGATGGGAGCTCTGGCACAGAGCTATGCCGACGGTTAAGCCGTCGGCATAGGTGCTGTCAATTTTTTTTTCTTCTTTTCTTCTGTTTTATTTCATTCCAATTTCACAGCACAGATACATATATTCAAATTCACAGCACAAATACATGTAACATCAACATCACATAAGTATCATCATCATCACCACAACATAATAGAGAACATCTTCACAACATAAGCCAAATCATCATAACAAAAGTCGAATCATCACAACATAAGCATCTACGCCAACATAATAGACAAGCATAAGAGATAGAAGTCACCACCACCAAGAGGCTTAAGCCGTACGACGTCCACCAGGACCGCCAAGCACGTCACTGCCAAGACCACCAAAGCCGAGGTCGTCACTGCTACCGGCACCGCTACCGCCACCGCCACCTCCTCGGTGGATCGGAGTGATCACCGGGCTCGACTCGGGAGTGATGCCATCATTGGCACCACCACCACCATTAACGAATGATCCACCGGTTCCCTGGATGTTCGAAAAGACATGTTAAGGGGCCATATATGATTGTGCTGAATAAACGGTAAGCCGTGGTTGATGAGTTTGGGGATGTACTAACCGGAGTAGGATTGTTCTGTGTCAGAAACTTCTCAAAGGTAAGGAGCACTGGTGGTGGTGGTGGTGGTGGTGCTGGTTCCATCGTAGGAATCGTGCCGTTCGTCATGCACTCAACAATGCGCTGCATGTGAATTGACCAAGCAACCACGAAGGTCAGAAGAAATGAAAGTGCAAGTACGGAAGTGAAATGAAAGGGGCTAAACTAACCGCCATCATGCGATTGGAGTGCTCTGACTGCAGCAAGGCAGCTCTCGTCTGCCACGCCATGTTCTCCTGGCGTGTGTAGTCCATGTAGGCCTACAATATGACATGATGAACTCATATAACATCTCAATGCGGAAAATTAAGTGAGCAAATAGGAAGATAAGAGGGAAAATACTTACGCTGGTCTGCTGGGTTAGGAGGGACTGTGACTGTGACCGTGCAGCGTGCTAATGCGCTGGCTCACGCTGGGGTCGGTAGCTCGGAGCCGTGTGTAGGAGATAGAAGGAGTGACCACTTGATCCAGAACCTTGTGCCGACCATGATGCTTCGGGCCTAGGCCCACCACCACCCTCTCGTCCGTAGGCGCCTTCATGGGGTCAGGTGTGTCAGGATGTGCCCTCAGATACCCCTCCTTGTAGGCGTTCAGGTCATCCTCGCTATTGTCGTAGTAGGACTTGCCGTCCTTGGGCTCTGGCCGCAGTTTGCTGAGACCCCACGACTCTATGTCAGAGAGCGGCCGCTTCAGTTTCTCCTCCTGCACCACCAAACAGAGGTTAGTGATACATAAGAAAGTGACGGTGAATAGAAGAAGAAGAAGAAGAATGTTTCATGTACATAGATAGACCTGAACTGCCTTGTGGCTGAAGTGGTTCCGGTTTCCCTAACCATGTATTCCGTCGGTCCCTCGGTTAGCCCGGTTTCTCTGGCTCTTAGCAACCCACTCTTCATCCTGACCGACCCACAGATCCACCAATGCAGCCCATGACTCGTCCTTTCCAAAACACCAAGCAGGAGGCACCTACATAATGAAAGCATAATGACATGTCAACATGAAATGATGAAATTTACCACAAACTATGGAATGAAAAGTCTGTTATACTTACGGCCAAGTACTCGTCCCTATCCATGGTAACGCCCAGCCTCTTTGCATCTTTCTTGGTCATCTTCATCTGAAGAACGATGTGATGATACGTTGAGATGGCCACAAATTTGGCCTCGTACTGCAGCTGACGGGCCTTGCTCCTCGCTTGGCGGTACACGATCTCGTCGGCAGCGGACTTGTGCTCCTCAAGAACTCGATAGTATACCTACAATCATTCAGAAAACCAGAATGGAAGAAGCCATGAGTTAAACCATTCGATGATAAACTACGAACGAAACTCAAGACTCGTGCTTCTGAAGAGAACTTACCCAAAAATTTGTGATCACGGCCTTAGCATACGTGCCATGGTCCGGGTGGGGGGCCGCTTCCCAATGCTCCCAGCTCGTGGCCATAACCCGGCGCTCAGGCTGCCTGACTGGATCCGGAGGGAACAGCCCCGGCCAGTGCTTCTTCAACAAAACGGTGATGACGCCGTTTGGAAGACGGGCATCTTTCGGAATTATCCAGTTGCTGCAAAAGATAGAATGAATGAAAATATGAGCATGCGTACAATCAAAAGAATGAAAATATTAGCATGCGTACAAGCAAAAAAATGAAAATATTAGCATGAGTGGCACTTACTCTTTCCCCTTGGGCTCAATGAGCCACTTTTGCGCCTCGGTAGCAGGAAGGGGAGGGAGCTTGGCATTACCACGCAGCCACCCCTTCTCGCTGCTGCCACCACCAACCTCCCCGCCACCACAATCCTCCTCACCTGCCTCCTCCTCCTCCTCCTCGTCCCCCTCACCAAGCTCCTCCTCCTCCTCCTGAACCTCCTCCTCCTCCTCCTCCTCCTCCTCGGCAGAGGGTACCTCACTAGAGGAGGGTACCTCAGTAGAGGAGGGCCTCGAAGAGGACACCCCTAAGTCGGTGAGGGAGCGCTGTTTCTGTTTCTGGCCCCGACCCCGTCCTCCTCTAGGGGCTCTCCCCCCACCCCCTCCACCTCTAGGGGCACCTCTCCCTCGACCTCCCTGTGAGGAGTCATCCTCAGCTAGTCGGGGGGGGGGGAGATTACGGGCTCGACCACTCCGAGTAGCCATCGTGGTGATTCTGGATAGTAATCCCTTGCCGTCGTCCTTCCCCTTGCCCATGTTTAGCGAACCTGCATTGAAAAGAGAATAAACAGTTAGTACATTAATAATGAAGAAAAAAGCATAATAATAAGGAACAAAAAACACATTAATAAATAATCATCACATAAAAAGGCATATTAACAAACCATAGAAAAAAAAGACATGAAACGTACATCTGCTAGAACCCATACGAATCATCACTGTTCTAACCTCTTCCTCGATCGGTCTCATCATCACTATCACGCATATCATCTTCGTTGTCTGACGGAGGTGGAGGCTCTTCCTCGTCGTCGGTGTGTCTTCATTTAACTTTTCTAGCATAAGTATGTCCTTTTCATTAACAATGGTCTCACCATCATTCCGTGCATCGTCATCGTTTGGATCCACTTCATCATCACCCAAGGCGCCAGCGTCATCGTTTCTGACCACATCATCATCAGGTTGCTCTTGATAGAACACTCCCTCGTATGTCATGGGGTTAATGTTGTAGTAATCGTCCTCGTTCGGGTCCGGTAGCTTACCATGTGGCGACACCTTGAACACAACTTCCCAACCCTTTAGGTACTCTTTCTGGTATGGGTAAGGTAGGTAATAAACTTGTGTGGCTTGGGTAGCCGCAATAAACACATCGGTTCTCGCGACCCACTCTGCTGTAACTCGATTCCGGCGGATAAAACCACTGTACATCCACTGATTATCTGCCATCCTCTGCTTTATTGGGAGCCACACAACAAAATTAAGGATTCATTTAAATTAAGCCGGTCAAATTTTTATTTTCTACCGCGTTGACGACATTGAATCCACCTACATCTCTAATAGGTAAAGATAGGTCCTAATCCCACCCGAGGATGTGTAGATTGAGTACGTTCTCCATGCTCTACCCCGTTCCGAGACAAAATTTCGGCAGCACCTCCCCGCTGTTCTCCAGATACACGTCTCGGCAAATAGCCGAGAGAATGTGCTCCGGAGAACAACGGGGAGGCGAGGGTGGCGGCCGGCGGCGGGGTGGATTTGGATGGGGGGCGCGAGTGAATGGACCAGAGAGATGGGGGGCGAGAGGATAAGGTGGGCGCGGCTATGCCGACGGTATAGCGGTCGGCATAGCTCCACCCTGCCACGTCACGGATCCGCGGCCACCGTTAATTTTTTTTATTTTTTTTTATAATTTTTTTTTAAAAAAATTAAATTTAGTTAATTAAATTGTGCCTTCTTGATGCTGCTCTCGGTGTTCTCGGAAACCCGCGGCCGCTTGTTGTGCTCGTCTGCCAGTTTCTTTATATCCCGACGTGGGTGTTCCCCCCCCCCCCTCCGTGCGACGGCGGCGGCGACGTCGGTGAGGGGGGTCACACCACGGAGCCCCATGCCGGGTGCTTGCACCCGCCACAGCACTTCCGGACGTGTGGAGGGCCCAGCGAAAGACCTGGCGGCATAGCTACCCCCCAAACTACACCCGTCCCGTCTAACCCTGGCACCGTTGACCGGGCGGTCTACGCCTTTGACTTTTGCCGGACGGGGTTTGACCCATGGACATTTTCACCTGGCTGTGATAGCCAAGCACATAGGTACACTTCGTATCAAGGTCCGGTCACAAACCCACCGCAAGATTCCCTCCGTTACTGACCGACGTGGCCGTCCCCCCCCCCCTCCGTGCGACGGCGGCGGCGACGTCGGTGAGGGGGGTCACACCACGGAGCCCCGTGCCGGGTGCTTGCACCCGCCACCGCACTTCCAGATGTGTAGGAGGGTCCAGCTAAAGACCTGGCGGCATAGCTACCCACCCCCCAAACTACACCCGTCCCGTCTAACCCTGGCACTGTTGACCGGGCGGTCTACGCCTTTGACTTTCGCCGGACGGGGTTTGACCGATGGACATTTTCACCTGGGTGTGATAGCCAAGCACATAGGTACACTTCGGATCAAGGTCCGGGCACAACCCACCGCAAGATTCCCTCCGTAACTGCCCGACGTGGCCGTCCCCCCCCCTCCGTGCAACGGCGGCGGCGACGTCGGTGAGGGGGGTCACACCACGGAGCCCCGTGCCGGGTGCTTGCACCCGCCACAGCACTTTCGGACATGTAGGAGGGCCCAGCGAAAGACCTGGCGGCATAGCTACCCCCCAAACTACACCCGTCCCATCTAACCCTGGCACCGTTGACCGGGCGGTCTACGCCTTTGACTTTCGCCGGACTGGGTTTGACCGATGGACATTTTCACCTGGGTGTGATAGCCCAACCCCTAGGTACACTTCGTATCAAGGTCCGGGCACAACCCACAGCAAGATTCCCTCCGTTACTGCCCGACGTGGCCGTTCCCCCCCTCCGTGCGACGGCGGCGGCGATGTCGGTGAGGGGGGTCACACAACGGAGCCCCGTGCCGGGTGCTTGCACCCGCCACCGCACTCCCGGACGTGTATTAGGGCCCAGCGAAAGACCTGGCGGCATAGCTACCCCCCAAACTACACCCGTCCCGTCTAACCCTGCAAGAGTTGACCGGGCATAGCTACATCTTTGACTTTCGCCGGACGGGGTTTGACCGATGGACATTTTCATCTGGGTGTGATAGCCAAGCACATAGGTACACTTCGGATCAAGGTCCGGGCACAACCCACCGCAAGATTCCCTCCGTTACTGCCCGACATGGCCGTTCCCCCCCTCCGTGCGACGGCGGTGGCGATGTCGGTGAGGGGGGTCACACCACGGAGCCCTGTGCCGGGTGCTTGCACCCGCCACCGCACTTCCGGACGTGTAGGAGGACCCAGCGAAAGACCTGGCGGCATAGCTACCCCCCAAAGTACACCCGTCCCGTCTAACCCTGGCACCGTTGACCGGGCATAGCTACGCCTTTGACTTTCGCCGGACGGGGTTTGACCGATGGAAATTTTCACCTGGGTGTGATAGCCAAGCACATAGGTACACTTCGGATCAAGGTCCGGGCACAACCCACCGCAAGATTCCCTCCGTTACTGCCCGACGTGGTCGTCCCCCCCTCCGTGCGACGGCGGCTGCGACGCTGGTGAGGGGGGTCACACCACGGAGCCCCGTGCCGGGTGCTTGCACCCGCCACCGCACTTCCGGACGTGTAGGAGGGCCCAGCGAAAGACCTGGCGGCATAGCTACCCCCCAAACTACACCCGTCCCGTCTAACCTGTGAGTGTTGACCGGGCATAGCTACGCCTTTGACTTTCGCCGGACGGGGTTTGACCGATGGACATTTTCACCTGGGTGTGATAGCCAAGCACATAGGTACACTTCGGATCAAGGTCCGGGCACAACCCACCGCAAGATTCCCTCCGTTACTGCCCGACGTGGCCGTTCCCCCCCTCCGTGCGACGGCGGCGGCGACGTCGGTGAGGGGGGTCACACCACTGAGCACCGTGCCGGGTGCTTGCACCCGCCACCGCACTTCCGGACGTGTAGGAGGGCCCAGCGAAAGACCTGGCGGCATAGCTACCCCCCCAAACTACACCCGTCCCGTCTAACCCTGCGAGAGTTGACCGGGCGGTCTACGCCTTTGACTTTCGCCGGACGGGGTTTGACCGATGGACATTTTCACCTGGGTGTGATAGCCAAGCACATAGGTACACTTCGGATCAAGGTCCGGGCACAACCCATCGCAAGATTCCCTCCGTTACTGCCCGACGTGGCCGTTCCCCCCCTCCGTGCGACGGCGGCGGCGACGTCGGTGGGGGGGGGGGGGTCACACCACGGAGCCTGTGCTTGCTCCCGCCACTGCACTTCCGGACGTGTAGGAGGGCCCAGAGAAAGACCTGGCGGCATAGCTACCCCCCAAACAACACCCGTCCCGCCTAACCCTGCGAGAGTTGACGGGGCGTTAAACTGGGCCCAAGAGACACGCGTGGTGTATCTATGTGTGTTTATGTATAGATAAGGCACAATTTAATTAATGAATTTTTTTTTGAAAAAAAATTATATATAAAAAAAAGGTTTAAAAAATAAATTGAACGTAGCTATGCCGTCGGCAAAGCTCAATATTGTTATTTTTTTTAAAAAAAATTATTAAAAAAAAAAATTGAACGTAGCTATACCGACGGCTATGCCGTCGGCCTAGCTCAATTTAATTAATTATTTTTTTTTAAAAAAAATTATAAAAAAACGAAAAAAAGTAAAAAAAAATGAACGTAGATATGCCGACGGTTATGCCGTCGGCATAGCTCCCTGCCACGTCATCGATCCGCGGCACAATGGGCCCGGAGCTATGCCGACAGCATAACCGTTGGCATAGCCCCGGGCCCACGGTGCCGCGGATCGATGACGTGGCGCAGAGAGGTATGCCTACGGCCGACGTTTGGGCCGTCGGCATACGTTTGACGGCGTCAACCGGCTGTTAAAACCGGGGCGGCCGGGCCCGCACATATGCCGACGGTTATGCTACGCCGACGGCCACCGTCGGCATAGACGGAGGTATGCCGACGGCCAAGCTACGCCGACGGCCACCGTCGGCATAGATGGAGATATGCCGACGGCCTGGATACGCCGACAGTTGGTTCTAGGCCGTCGGCATACTGCCGTCTATGCCGACGGTGGCCGTCGGCATAGACGAGGCCGTCGGCGTCGGCATAGATTCCGGTAGTGGTAAGAGCAAATGGATATACACGACAGTATGCAATTAGGAAGCAGAACAACATAGGTTCACATGGCATCAGGGAGGGAACTGGCAAATTATAAGTGCATCGTGTTTTATGCATCTGAAGCATAGATCCTCATCTCAGATGTGGGTTCTTCATCTGGATTTTGAAATTGCAATGTCAATTATGTATATTATTGTATATGTATGTGTAGCTGACCACATCGGCCTCCCTTAGGACTTCCTCCATGCTGGAGGCCCTATTCCATGTCACAGGCTGCTCGCCACTCTCTTTCAGGAACTGAGCATACGCTGCAGGCACATGTATTCAGTCCACATCAGCTGCCTATAATACAACAAACTTATATGACAACAAAAAATACAAACTAGCCAAGCTTGCCTGTGACAAATTTCTCAAGCCGGGTCGACTATACGGTCAAAGTAGATCAAGTTCATCTTGAAGCCCTCAATCTAGCACACGAAAATTAAGTCAAGTTTACATTGCTCAGAATGGTATCACTACGCATTTCAGTCATTTTCAACAGGCTAGTTGAGATGAGATTTATATATAGAGGATGGATAAAGTGGTACCATCATCCTTGCATAGGCTGAGCCGATGAGGCCAGCTCCAATCACTCCAACGGTATGTCCCTCGGGCAAGTTCCCAACGAATCTGTGATTCTGCGTTATTAATCACTTTATTATTAGAGACAAGATATATGTCCAGCAAAATCAAGATAGGTTAAGAAGAAAGGACATTTTACTCACAGTAGCACTGACAGGTGTGGGAACCATCCACCGTAGAGGCCAGCCCTCGTGAACTAGTCAGCCTCAACGATCCACTGCCGACAGCGAGGCCGCTAGCTCCGCTGTCCTCTCGGTCAGAACCCCTTGCGTGCACCCATCCATCCATCATTCATGCTAATCAAGAGATTCAGGAGACATCAGAGCAACATTCTTGTCGATCAAATAAATTCCATGTATGTTACACCCTCCGATCCGTAATAATTGTCGTGGTTTTACAAGCGTCTTGCCAATGGCGAAGCAATTTCTGTTGGCGGCATCGACGTCGACATTATTGTACCTGATGGCCACGTTGCTAAAGGTCGTCCCACTGGCGCTCTTGAGCGCAGACAAGAGCACTTCCCCTCAGTCCTCTGTCAGCTGCAGTTTAACATATGCCGCAACAGCAGCGTCCAAACTGGGAACTTACCTGATTACCCTGATACAAGTACTTTATCATTCATTACTCAAGACAAGGAAGAAAAAGTTGTTGACTAATCAACTGTGGGTTCACATTGCTGCAGGCCGGAGGCGTTGTTTTCTACATACAGGCTGACACTACTGGAATTTACTACTTTACCGAGTGCCAGAAATACTCGGCGAAAGCCGTTTCCCACTCGGCGATGACTTTGCCGAGTATAGTTCTCGGCCCAGGGTACTCGGCCCGAATCCCGCCGGCAAAGCTAGGTTTGCCGAGAACCAGAACACGGGCACTCGGCAAAGTCTTTGCCGAGTGCTGAAACGGGGACTCGGCAAAAAAAAGGCACTTGACGGGTCGAACGGAGACGGCGGGTGCCACGTGGCGGAAAACTTTGCCGAGTCCCTACTCCAAGTACTCGGCGACGACATATGCACTGCGGCCGCCACGTGGCGGTGACAGTGCGCCGAGATGCCGTCTTCGACGAGAGCCCGTGATGAAGCACTCGGCAAACGTGGACGTGTTTGCCGAGTTTTACACTCGGTGAAATGTGTCGAATGGACGGTCGACGCATGGCACGAGCCATTGGCCGAGATGCCTACTCAGCAAAGGCAGGGACAGTTTGCCGAGATGCCTACTCGCTAAAGAGTTGCCCACAGATAGCCCAGGTTGCAGTATTTGCCGAGTTGTTTCTGGTGGGCACTCGGCAATGATATATCCAAGGAATCAGACGGCGCCACGTGGCTCTATAGCCGAGTTTCACACTCGGTAAACATATTTCACCGAGTACCGAACTCGGTAAAGCATCTGGCAGTGGCAATTTTTTGTTTGCCCTGCAACAAATCACATTGAAATAATATCTCACATATATACAGCAAGCAATATCACTTCGCAGATGACTCAACCATTGCAACATTATAGTCAAACAACATATGGTCTCAAATATAGCACTAACTCATTGTCTCAAGCACACAAACACAATGTTCTCAAGCACACAAACACAATGGTCTCAAATATAGCAAGTTCAGAAAAGCACAAGTGCATGCATATATAGGAAAGCACAAAGTTCATGAAGATAACTAGGGGTTCACACGGTTTTGTTCGCAACGGAAACATTGAAAGTAGCTATTGGGATTGCTTGCTGAACTCCAGGATTAGCTACCGGCACATTGTTAGACCCAATTGAAGGAATGACCTGTAAGCACATGAGACGAATAAAATGAATGGCAAGAACGAAGATGGTGGTTGAATAAGTTTGCAGAGAACTCACCATGTCCGTGGCAGGATCATCTGTAGGATGGTTTGGTGATACTGGCATAGTTTTGCCACTCATGGCGTAAAGCTGTGCAACCATCTCTTTCAGTGTCTGCAGTTCCTGGTTCTGTTTCTCAATGATGGACCGGTCTTCTGCCCGCGGTCTCTGCTGCTCCTCCCACAGTCCCTGTTCTGCATCCAGCCGGGCCTACAACATGCCAACGCATTGTCATCAGTGTTGCAAGGCAAATATGCATGACCATTGTATTGACGAATGAAGAAGAACTGACCTGAATTGCCTCATACATGACCTCGGAATGCACAGGACGTGCCTCTATGCTAGGACTTGAGTCCGTACTCATAGCCCTCAACGCCTTGATTCTGGGTAGGCTTGAGGTCTGGACGGAATCAACGTGAACCCCCATCCGCCCATTCATCCTACCGCCGTTAGCAATAAGAGCCACCTCAGGGTCAAAGGGCCCATCCATGGGATCAGACTCCTCCCCGTGCGTCTGCTTGTACTTCGCGATGTATTTCTTCCCTTTGTAACGAGATTTAGCGTTGATCCAGTCACCATCCGGATTATTAGGGTCTCTGTCCTTGACCGGTTTCATGCGTTTCGAGCTCCAAGCCCGAAAGAAACTGATGGCAACGCCTGTTGCTCTCTTCTGCAAAAGAGAGTTGTCACAACCATGAAGGGCACGCTAGCGCGTGAAGGACAAATTCATGAGAAGAAAAGAAGGTCTTTGCTTACATGCTTGTCCATGACACCAGTGACGGTGAGGTTGCCTTGACCGTGTGCTGGAGCAACCATCTTAAGACGCCTCTTCCCTATTATCTTGTGTTCATCCTGCCACTTTGGACTTATCCACTTGTCAACGATCATGTTCCAGCACTGCATTTTGTCGGCGCACCACCGAGGAACCACCTGAGTTGAAATACAACTTAGGAAAGAACCTAAGTTGCGGTAATGTATGGAATAGTAAGCAACCTTCACTTATCTTCATAAACTGTTCACGCATAAGATGCTCTTGTCGGGCTTCTTTCTTTCGAATCTTTTTCTTCAGTTGTTCCGCGTGATATTGGACCACGCACCTGACACGCCCTCATAGTGCATGTCTTTCACAAGCTTCTTGGTGATATTTTCCACGACCTTATTTGCGTGATTCTGCTCACCCTCGGCACAAGTAAAGAAATCCTACAATCGTGAAAGTCGACGCAAAGGATGAAGTCATGAGGCAACAATTTTCAAAGGGATGGAACAACAATTGATGTGTTTCAAATGAAATCACCCAGAAATCCTTGACCACACGAACAACTTTGTTTTCATACACCCTCTTCTTTTGGTCCGGGAAATCCTTTCCATATTTGAAGTGCTCCCATGACCAGGTTGGTTCCTCGGTGTTGTTAGGCAAAGTGACCAGGCCAGGGTAATGATACCTACACAGAAGGCCAATGATGTCGCTCGGCAGGCGTGTCGGAGCCTTATCTCCAATGTGTGTGAAGCTCCTGCACAATGAAAAGCCAAGTCATTATGTATGTGATGAAATATTATATTTGCGGAATGTAGTAATTCATAAGAGTCGACCAAAGCACTTACTTGTCTCCAACTGGTTTAAGCACCACGTCTGCATGCGCGTATGGTCGCTTGGGCAGCCTCGAAGGCCCACGCAACCGCACCTTCGTCTCAGTGGTGACACACGAACCATCCTGCCCCGCCACCTCCACCTCGTTAGCCGCCGCTACTGAGGGCACATCCCCACCCTGCGGATCCTGATGAACAATCAGTTGCTGCTCACTCCCACTCCCCACCACTTGGTCCAACACCGCATCCTCAAAAGGAGACTCCGGGCGAGCCCTAGGCTCCTCCTCCAAAGGAGACTCCGGGCGATCCCTAGGCTCATCCTCCGAAGGGGACTTCGGGCAATCCCTAGGCTCCTCCTCCTCAGGAGGATCATCCTCCGAAGCAGACTCACCATCCACTCAAGATGGTTTATTAGCACGAGTCCTTGCCTGGCGTTTGCGCGACCTTTTTGCCCGTTTCCCAGCACCTTTCTGTGTCGGTGGTGATGAAGCGACCACCCTTTTGGCAGCCTTGGTGGCCACAACATCGGTGACTGCCCCCACCAACCGTTTGTGCTTCTTCGTGCCTGTGACTACCGGTGTAGGAACAACGGCAGTAGTATTAGCGTATAGAGCAGACACGGGTTTCCGCACCAGCTTGGCAAGCCCCTTGTTGCTACAGCCGTTTGGCATGTTTCAATCACCTGATATGAGAGAAATTAAACGAATTAGTACAGATTATACCAAACAAAAGAGTAAAACAATAATGCAAAAGCAACAATACAAGTTATGGCAAGGAGTTGTCACACACAAATACACGAAGTTGTTACACGAATACAAATGCATGGAGTTCTCACACACAAATACACGAAGTTGTTACACGAATACAAATGCATGGAGTTGTCACACAGAAATACACATAGTTGTTACACGAATACAAATTAATGGAGTTGTCACACACACGGATACATGGAGTTATCACATTAGTCGTCAAGTTCGTAGGGATCAACATTTGGAGGAGTGTCATCATCGCTATCACACCAGTTCATACATTCATCCTCGAAGTCTTCAGGTGGACCGGGATAATCGTCTTCTATGCCTAGTTGCAGTCGGTTAAGTAGTGCCAGCTCTTCAGGGTCCTCAACATAATCATATTCCTCTTCATCATCTTCGGCTTCCATGCCCTCATTTTCGTCTTCCATGCCATCATCTTCGTCTTCCGTGCCCTCATCTTCGTCTTCCATGCCCTCATCTTCGGCTTCTTCATTGGGGGGTTCTTGAAAAAACTCTCCCTCATATGTGTTGGGGTTAAAGTGGTAATCTTCATCATTTGATTTAGGTACTTTGCTATGTGGCGGTATCTGGAACACAACATCCCATTTCAGGAGATTGATATGATTCGTAGATGTGCACGCGTAGTTGAGAAAAAACACTTGCTTGGCCTGTTGAGCCATAATATAGACATCAGATCCTTTATAGACGGATGCTCATTCCACTTCGACCCAGCCAATATCAGGGGTTCGTCTCACTTTGTCTGGATCGAGCCAACTACATCTGAATACGACTGCCTTTTGATGGTTGATCCCACCATAATCCAGTTCGATTATTTCCAAGACACTTCCATAGTAGTCACGCCCATCTGTCCCTGCACAATACACCCCACTGTTTATTGTCCTTCGATTGGATCGGTCATGTGTGTGGGTCTCGGTGTGGAAGCGATGGCCATTCACGTCGTATGCCTTAAAGGCCCTGGCCACATATTCAAAACCTTGGGCTACTCGTATCAATTCGACACTCATATCATCCTCTGTGCATACCTACAGGTTGAAGGGGAGATCGTCTGCAATAGCTACTAGTATGCATGACTTGAGATGTCGACACTACAAGCCAAGTTAGAAACATTACTTTAGACGAGAACCAAGAAATAAAACCGCAACCAGCGGTTTGAAGAAGGTCCCCTACTTCGTCGTCCGTGGGGTCCGTTGGTCGCTTCCAGAATTCTGTCATGAATTCCCTATATGGCAAGGAGAAGAAGCGGAGTTAGACATAAACTAGTCAGTAGGTGTGAATTGAAATAATATGGTGTGCACTTACTGTATGTATGGCCGCACTTCATCCATGTTGGTCAAGACATACATCATAATTGTGTTCCACTCATCAATTGAAAATTTCTTCCTAGTCGAGCCACTTGATTTGCCACCTACCCCCATGAAGAGGCTAATCTCTGATGCATCATCAATTTTTTCGTCATTGTATCGACGAGCTGGATTATGCTTAGTGTGAATATTTTGATGATACTGCTTTGTCGTGCAGGTTGACACCTCCTGGTGCAAGTATGCCTCGTCTATGGAAGCTTCGATGCGGGCTTTATTCCTACATTTTCCACGAAGATCCTTCTGTTTTCTCTCCGCTGGATACTGCCAACGGTACTGCACAGGCCCCCCCATTCATGCCTCGTACGGGAGATGCAAGATCATATGTTGCATCGGATTAAAAAAGCCTGGCGGAAAGATCTTCTCTAACCTGCATAGCAACTCGGTTGCCTGTTCCTCCAACTTTTGAACCACTTCATTATCTAACTCTTTAGCACAAAGCTGGCGGAAGAAATAGCTCAACTCCGCCAGCACTCGCCAAGTATCCTCATCGACATATCCTCGCATCATCACAGGCAATATCCGCTCAATCCATACAAGATAGTCATGACTCTTCAGCCCTCCTATTTTCCCGTTACTCAAATTAATCCCCCTCATGATATTAGCTGCGTACCCATCAGGGAAGTACAACTTGGTCATGATCCATTTGAGTATTTCCGTCCTTTGCTTCTTTTGGGGGCAAAACGGGGCCGGTGGCCTTTTCCAGTTTTGACCTTTGGGTCCGGGAGCAACCATCTTTAGTTTTTCTCTACCGCACAGATTGTATTGATCGACTCTAGCATGAACGTTATCCTTCGAATTTTCAGTGTCAAGGATTGTGCCAAGAAGGGCCTCGGCGATATTCTTTTCACTGTGCATTACATCAGTGTTATGTGGAAGTTCGAGATCCTCAAAGTAAGGGAGCCTCCACAAGCTTGGAATGCGAGTCCACTGGTGTGTCTCTCCATATCTCTAAAAACCAGGCCCTGTGTCTTTTTTCTGGAGATTTTTTAACTCTTCTTTAATCTGTTTTCCGGTCATCATAGGTGGTGGCGGATCATTGACAACAACACCTTTCCGAAAGTTCACGGTGTCTTGTCTGAATGGGTGATCAAGACGAAGGAATTGCCGAGTTTGGTCAAAGCAGGTATACTTGTGACCCTTTTGCAGCCAGATGAAAGTCACAGCTTGCCGGCACACCGGACAAGGCCACTTCCGATGTGTACACCAGCCAGAGAAGATCGCACGTGCAGGCATGTCATGCAAAGATGTGTAGTACCAAGCATGCATATCGAAGTGCTTCTTCGATACGGCATCATAGGTTCGTATACCTGTGTTCCAAGCAACAAGCAAGTCATCAACCAACGGTTCCATATACACACTCATATTCTTCCCCGGATAGTTCGGCCCTGGAATTATCAGTGACAGGAACATGTTATGTCGTTGCATGCAGACACCAGGGGGAGATTCAGGGGAATAACATACACAGGCCAACGGCTTTATGTGGCAGCCAACCCACCAAATGGATTCAACCCATCGGTTGATACCACAATTGCTACATCCTTCGCGTCTCCCGCTTTATCCTTATGAAGCTCAACAAAATTCTTCCATGCTGCAGCACATGACGGATGTATCATCTTTTTAGGATTGTATCTCTTCCCTTCTTTGGCCCATCTCATTTGTTGGGAAGATTCCTCGTTCATAAAAAGTCGTTGGAGCCTTTGTATGAATGAAAGATACCGAAGGACACTGACAGGGACTTTGAGCTGCTCCTTCTTACCTTCACCATTGTCAACCTCAAAATACCTAGAGGATTTGCAGTAGATACAGTATTTTGTATCCGCATGTTCGTTTCTAAATAACATGCATCCCTTTGGACAAGCATGTATCTTCTCATACGGCATCTTAAGTGAACCGAGGATTTTGTTCGTCTCGTACATATTTCTTGGCAAAAGGTGCTCTGCCGGTAGAAGTGTGCCAAAAACGGTCAATAATGCATCGAATGAAGTATTGCTCCACCCAAACTGGGCCTTGAGGGCCATTAGGCGTGCGATGCCATCTAGTTGAGTAACCTCTGTATGCCCATGAAGGGGTTTCTCTGCCTCAAACAAGGCTTTATAAAAGTTCATATGGCTTTCCTCCGGCTCATCTCCCACCTCTCCCCCCGTAGGTTGAGTATCATGCCCATTTGCATTGCGGATTTCTTCTAGCAAGAAGTCCATCCCTATATCATATTTGGCGGTGCGTTGTCGGACCACCTGCGCTCTGGGTTGCTCTGACTCACCGTGGAATATCCACCGGTAGTAGTTTGGCGTAAACCCATGTGTGCCTAGGTGTATACCCATAGTCTGCTTATCCTTTCTGGAATGGTTATCACATTGTTTGCAGGGGCACAAAATTCCACCAGTTTCTGTTTCTCCAGCAAATGCTTGATCTAAGAACTGTTCGGTCTTGGAGACCCAATCACGAGTCATACCCTCCATACTGGGATGGCCAGCGTACATCCACTCACGGTCTTCCATCCTATGGTATATTGTAAAACACGAATATAATGTTTTTTATGCCACAACTGGTTTTCCTCAATTTTACGGCATGCACTAAGCTATCAAGTAGGTAAAGATAGTTCCTAATCCCACCCGAGGATGTGTAGGCTCGGTTTGTTTTCATGATGTGCTCCGGTCCGGGACAGAATTTCGGCAGCACCTCCCCGCTGTTCTCCAAATACACGTCTTGGCAAAAAGCCGAGAGAATGTGTATCCGGAGAACAACGGTGAGACGCTGCCGAAATTCTGTCTCGAACCATCCTATGTGTATCCTCGGGCTGTCCATCGAAAACATGGACAATTCGAAACAGTTACGGTTATAGATATGCAAAACACTTGCATATTTATAAATATAACCCTTTCGAACGGGAGACGCCTAGGTTACGTGACTAGTTAGGTGATCTACAAATAAAAAAAACTACTTGAAAAATTAGAAGATCGGCTTGAGATTTTTAACCTAGAAGCGTGATCTCGAACGTCAGAACGACCGTGGCGACGACGGTTACTCCCTGAAGATCAACCTTCCTGCATATCCTGCAAAAAAAGACATAGTGCTGTCAAACATAGCATCAATCAATGTTGCTACACTAATCTAAACAAATCACACACACTACCTCACACATACACACACTAGCAACCTCACACATACAACACACTAACAAAAAAATGAAGAAAAAAAAGGGACTCACCACCGGCGGCAAAGTTGGGAGGAGGGGAGGCGGGTCGGGGAGGAGGAGAGGTCGTGGAGGCCGGTGGTGAGCCCCGAAGAGGAGGAGGTGGCGACGGACCAGAGAGGAGGTGGCGGCGGCCGGAGAGGAGGGGGTGGCGGCGGACCGGAGAGGAGGTGGCGGCAGCCGGAGAGGAGGGGGCGGAGGCCGGTGGTGAGCCCTGGAGAGGAGGAGGCGGAGGCCGGTGGTGAGCCCCGGAGAGGAGGAGGTGGCGGCGGACCGGAGAGGAGGTGGCGGCGGCCGGAGAGGAGGGGGCGGCGGGTCGACGGTGGGGTGAGGGGAGTGGGAAGGGGCTCAGCGGTGGGGGAGGGGAGGGGGGAGGGGCGGCTGTTGGGAGGAGAGGAGGGGCTACCGGCGACCGGCGAGGAGAGGGGGGGCGGGATGCACGGCTGGGGGCGTCGGCGCGGCAGCTCGTGCGTGCGGGGATTACAAATGAAAAAGACGCTGTTCGCGGGGAAATTTTGGGTAAGTCCCCCACCCGCGAAAGTTTTGCCGAGTACAGCTGACAAAGAACTCGGCAATAGTTGCCAGATCAAGGTCAGCTGCCCTTTTCCGAGATTGCGGCCAGAAAATCTCGGCCATCAAGTGACCTTTACCGAGAGACTTAAATAAAGATCTCGGAAAAACATCCCCCAAAATTAAATTACTTTCATTTTATTTTATTATTTTTTCCTTATTATTTTTACCACGGCCTGCAGGGGCCGTGGGAAGACGCCGCGCCAGGTCCCGTCATTTTCCTGGCTCCTGTGAATTTCCGCGGATTTAAACGGCACCAAGACGCGCGCCGGCGGCCACCCCCGTGCCCCCCGTGCCGGGCTCACCCTCTCGGTGGTCTGCGCAGGGCCTGGGAATGGACCGAATACCGCGGGCTGGGGATTCCCAGCCCTTTCCATCCATGATTTTATGTGCCCGCAGCCCCATTCTTGAATTTCCCGCATAAACCCCCGAAAATGCGGGAAATGCACGGAAAATGGCTGTCGGCCTCCGAAAAAGCTCAGAACCTGGCACGTGCCTTCGAACGGAACCGCGCAAGAGCAGAAAAAGTTCCGAGGCCGACGGAGCGACGGGCCCCGCACCCCCTTCACAAACCGGACGCATCCCCGCTCGAAAGCTAGATCCTTCGCTGGATAAGGTCCCGTTTGCACTAAGCCTCCGTGAAGCCTTATCTGAAATGGCCTCAGATTTTTACCATGGCCTGCAGGGGTCGTGGGAAGACGCCGCGCCAGGTCCCGTCATTTTCCTGGCTCCTGTGAATTTCCACAGATTTAAACGGCAGCAAGACGCGTGCCGGCGGCCACCCCCGTGCCCCCCGCGCCAAGCCCACCCTCTCGGTGGTCTGCGCAGGCCCTGGGAATGGACCGAAGACCGCGGGCTGGGGATTCCCAGCCCTTTCCATCCATGATTATATGTGCCCGCAACCCCGTTCTTGAATTTCCCACATAAACCCCCGGAAATGCGGGAATTGCATGGAAAATGGCTGTTGGCCTCCAAAAAAGCCCAGAACCTGGCACGTGCCTTCGAACGGAACCGCGTGAAAGCAGAAAAAGTTCCGAGGCCGACGGAGCGACGGGCCCCGCACCCCCTTCACAAACCGGACGCATCCCCGCTCGAAAGCTAGATCCTTTGCTGGATAAGGTCCCGTTTGCACTAAGCCTCCGTGAAGCCGTATCTGAAACGGCCTCGGATTTTTACCACGGCCTGCAGGGGCCGTGGGAAGACGCCGCGCCAGGTCCCGTCATTTCACAAACCGGTTCAAAAGAAAAAAGAGAGGTCTAACCAAAGCTTCTACTTATGAATGATGAAATAATCATCATATGCTGATATATAAAATCACCCTTATTAGTCATAAAGTTAAAGTATGCTATGAAACCTAAAACTTATAATCTTAAGTTGCCGAGCTCCCGATATAAAAATCTCGGAAAAGGTGGTCGTTGCCTTAGGTCTGCAGTCGTCCGGTTTCCGAGTTCCTATTCGCGCGATCTCGGAAAAGGTTAGTTTTGCCGAGTTGTTTCTGTCATACACTCGGAGAAGGTGCCAATATGAACAGCCGCCGATCCCTTTTTCCTCATCTCTCTCATTTCTTCCTCTGTTTCTAGGGTTCGTCAAATCGCCGGAGACGTCGCCTCCGCCGTCCGCCGTCCCCTCAGCGGCCAGCCCCCTCCGCCGCCATCTCCCTGCGCCGAGCCCCATCGTCCGCCGCCCCCAACCGCCGGCAAGCCTCCTGTTGCTCGTCTAGGAGGAAGAAGGAGAGGGCACGCGGCTCCGGCGTCGACCACCGAGGTTATTCACCGGCGGCAAGGTAAGCCCCCCCCCCCGCCCTGGCCATATTTTTCCAATTTTGTTGTTTTTTTAAGAATTTTCTACTGCATAAATTTACGAAATAAACCATACTAGAATTCTCAATGAAACACTGCTAGTTTCCACTGATAACTCTAGTAATGTACACCATTCCTAGTGATAACTCTAGTATATTTGTGATAACTCTAGAATTTTCAATGAAACACTGCTAGTTACTAGTGATAACTCTAGAATTTTCTACTGCATAAATTTAAAAAATAAACCATACATAAATTTAGGATATTTTTGGGACATAATTTCTTTTATGCATGTAATGTACACCATTCCTACTGACAGTGGCGGAGCGTGACAAGCAACCAAGGGGGGGTCAATTTCAAACTGAAAATGAATTTGCATGAAAACCTGTGTGACTCACAACATAAATTACCAATTCCACCAACGCTAGAGCACTGGAACTGTCTGTTCTTTAAAAAAACAAAAACAGTATGACTAGTATGAGTTGATGATTGAAATCGACGGGGGTGCCGTTAATGGCTCCCGCTGTGGCAGTATGACGATGTGCGCCGCTGCCGTCAGTGGCTGCCGTTGCGGCTTGGCGCAGCTGCTGCCTCGCTATGCGCTGCTCCTATCTCTGTCTATCGTGCTGCTATGCGTTGCTTCCTATATGCCTCTCTCTTCCTCTTTTATTTTGCTGGTTATCTTCTGATGAGCTAGGCATAATGATTAGTGTACCTAATAATTGTACAGTTGTACTTTTGGAAGGGGGGGTCGTGACCCCCTTTGGCCTCCAAGAGGCTCCGCCACTGCCTAGTGATAACTCTAGTTTTTGGATTTATAAAAAGTTACTAAGCTATTAGGGAATTTGCATAATTCACCTTAGCAGCGTTTACTGTGTTCGAACGCTGCTAATATATCCACTAGCAGCGTTTATTTCCTTTGAAACACTGCTAGTATGGTTTTAGGGTTCCTAATCTCATTTATCACGATGCAATTCTAGTGAATATATTTATTCCGTCTTTTTTGTAGCGGGTGCTTCGTCATGTTGAAGATGAAGAAGAGATACCGAGTAATACCAAGCGTTGCCGATGGGAGGGGCGCCGAGCACTCGTCCTCGACTGGTTCTGTACCCTCAGCCACGGAGAACCATGTTGAGCCCTCTTCCGATGAGGAGACGGAGGATTACGTCGAGGGGCCGGATCCCCTTGCTACCGATCCTGAGGATGAGGCAGGGGAGATGGGTGGTGGGGACAACTCGGGGTCTGGCACCTCGACGAGAACCGGGAGAAAGCGCTCAACCCGTGGTCCGTCCTTGGCACCGAAGGAACCCACACCCGCCGACCTTCGACCTATCCTTGAGCCCAAAGGAGACAAGTAAGCAAAGATCATACAAGTTATTTAGCTTATTAATATTTGAACACTGACATATGATTTTCCTTTTCATTGTGCAGGGAGTGGAAGCGTCTTACCAAGGGGCACGGGCGCATGCCGAACCACATGCTTGGCTCTCTACTGAAGAAGCACTTCCCTGGATTGGTCCAGTTGAAAGCCGACAAGCTCACGACGCCATGTTTCACCTGGGAGCACTACAAAGCGGCCAAGGATGAGGACGATGTCAGCAAGGCCGAGCACATCTGTCGTGAGTTCTGGGTATGTGCCTGTGTCATTGCATTGATCGTTATCCTGATGCTCGGTAATTATTTAACTCCTATATGCATTGCTGTAGAATCACTTTGCCTCCGCGCCTGGGTTCGAGGATGAGGCTGCAAAGGTGTTAGAGAACATTGCCAAGGGTCGTCTCTATGACATGAAGCACAATGCGCGCACTGCGGCCATGCAGAGAGCTCGCCCCATGCACTCCGAAGGGAGGAAGATGACGAGGTCTCTAGCCTGCTGCACCTACGACCTTGAGCAGGACGAGTACTTGGCGGTGAGCAACATCACAACCGAATAACTACTTGCATCATCACCCGCTTGTTCCTTATGTTCGTCATATGATGTATTCTGTCTAAACAGGTGAAGGAGCCATGGATCCCAATTAACTGCTGGGAGGCGTTTGTGGCGGATTGGTGCAGTGATGAGTGGCTGGCGACGCACAAGGTGAAAAGGGGGGACCGCCTGAAGATGCCCGGTCCGGCACACGTGCAGGGGAGCCTCAACCTTGCAGCATACCATGAAAGAATGGTATGTGCAACCCCAAGGTCATTTTTATCTATAGGTTCATCTGGGTTTTACTAATCACGACCGTCTTTCTTTTGTAGATGAGAGAACAGCCTAAGGCCCACATCAACATCATGCAGGCGTGGAAACATGGGCATAGAGGCAAGGATGGCGCGGAGTTCTGCAGCACGTCGGCCAAGGACAGATATGGGTTTTACGAAACCCATTTCAAGGAGGCCTACGGGGAGGAGTCTGATCCTATGTCGCAGGACCTCGATCCCTTGGTGGTCATGAGGGCAGGCCCAGGGAAGAGGAGCGGCCGCCACTTGATCAGCGACGGCGCGATCTCCACGTCCTCGCATCCCAAGCTATCTCAGATGCGGGCGCAAAGCACAAGCTCAAGTCCCTCCATAAGGAGTCGCCCGACGACTCAGTCGGTTGACATTTCAAATCTCAAGGTTTGTAAATTTCATGTATGCCATTGTCTTTGCATTCTTTGTGTCGCAACCTATATGTGAAGAAACTCCGTGTATTATAGGCCGCGCTGGAGGCATCCGAGGCCGCACGTGCAAGAGACGCGGCCGAACAGGAGGCGCGGCTGCAGGCTGAAGTGGCGGCTAGACAGAAGCAGGCCGCCGAACAAGAGGAACGGATGAAGGTCGAAAAGCTGGAAAGGGAGAGGATACATGAAGACTTAGCGGTTAGTACTTTCCCATATCGACGCATATCCATATTAACCGATTGACCAACTTGGAACAATGCTGACATGTCGACCCTCGTCCTCTGTAGGGGTTACGGGCAATGTGGGCGATGATGATGAGAGGAAACCCTCCTCCTCCTGAAGGATTGTCGTGATGTGTCTCCCGTCGTCCTCCTCCTATGTACTGAACATGCGAAGTGTTTGCGTCGTGACTATGTCGTGAACTATGTCGTGAGCTATGTCGTGAGCTATGGTTGTGAACTTGTCGTGAGCTATGGTCGTGAACTTGTCGTGAGCTATGGTTGTGATACATGAGTTTAATTCGTATGTGATGTCACTTTGAGCCTTAATGATGTGCTATATGTGCTGTGTGCTATATGTGTTGTGATATATATGTGCTGTGTGTCAATTGCAGGGATTTAGGACAGAACATACAGAAAGATCTTCACTGTGCTGTCACCTTCTGCCGAGTTCAGCACTCGGTGTTACAAGGCTTTCTCGAGTGCGGTGCTCGGCAAAGGTGGTGCCTGAGCTACGTTGGCACTGGCAGCTCTTTTCCGAGATCTGAGGTACTCGGGAAAGGTTGTGCCTGAGCACAGTTTCAACTGGCAGCTTTTTTCCGAGAGCTGTGGTACTCGGGAAAAGTGGCGTGACCTGACTATAGTATGCCGAGTGGTGGACCGGAGATCTCGGCAAATATATATGTAATAGGGGAGAAAAAGAAATTACTTAAAAACTTTGCCGAGTACTGCTTCACGGGAGCTCGGCAAACAATTACTGTGAGGGAAAAAGTATTTTAGTAAATATTTTGCCGAGTGCTTCGCGGAGAATCTCGGCATAGGTGGACTGTACGTGACCGAGCCGTCAAGCGCAAACGGCCGTGCCACCTGGCAGTTGTTTGCCGTGTGCCCTAGAAAAGGTTCTCGGCATACATCAAATAAACCGAGTGTTATTTGTTTGCCGAGCCCTTTGCGTTAGACGCTTTGCAAACACGAGCGTGTGCCGTGTGCTGCTCTTTGCCGAGAGCCGCACTCGGCTTACTTACCTTTTGCCGTGATCCCATGTCCTCGTACTCGGCAAATACGAAAGAACTCGGTAACGACGAATTTTTCAGTAGTGTGATGCATATCAATTCCTGTCCATCTCCTGCTTCCTTATTTCCTTGCATCATCATTATTTTATACAAGTTGATCGATGCACGGCCGGCGAAGATGAAAATGTGATGAAGACGACATGCATGTGACAACGCGAGTCTGGAATTGGATGCGCGCGGCCGGCAACCCGGTCGGCCATTGGTTTTATTTTATCCCAGACTGCGACGATGCCGGCCTCACTCTGTTGCAACGTGCCCACTGGGAACCTGTAATGTCATGTTCATATAACCCATCAGAGACTAGAAGATTGCACAGACTGACTGACTTATGGTCATGCCAACTCTTTTGAAACGATCAAGGCTTGCCGGTATATTATGTTATAACCCACTGAATGATGGTAACAACCTTTGTTTCGCTGACAGATGGAAAATGCATCAAGGTGGAGATTTTCAGCAAACTATTTGCCGTTGGTGCAACCTAACATAACTATTTGAACGCTTTTTTTTCTTGACTGTCTGCAAATGATTATGTTCATACTGCATTTGTATTTGCCTTGATGGTGATCAACTGCGGCCCTGAAGCTAAGCAACCTAATGCAACTTGATTGGATACTGAACATGCATAATTAAAACATCATTTTACTTTAACATAATGAGGAACTAGTAGTTGCGTACATATTTCTACTGAAGAGAGGTGAACTTGATGGAGCACCGTGACTTGGAACAATTGCAACTTGGTGGGATGATATACATATGAACTCAATTATTTGACAAGGCATTGCAAAAAATTAAATAGTTATTTGCGAAGGACATGATACTTGGGAAACTGAAGTTGACGCATATGGAAAGTTGCTCATATATTCAACGGCACAGGACCTCCACGCAATCACAGAATCAGCCGGCACCGGACCTCGATGCTAATGTCGCCCTATATGTCAGGGCAAGCCGTGTGCAATTGTGGAACAACCCTCATTTACCAACAGTTTTCGTTCTCACTGTTTTTCCCCAATTGGCACTCATTGGTAATTGATGATTTGTGCAACATAGTTTTCTTTTTGCTTTACCTCTTGGTATGTTTTTTTTAACAAATGGTGGATTTTATTAACATAAAATGGAGCATCAAGAAGATACATAGCATAGTGAGCATGCACCGGGCCTCCGCATAGCTAGGATGCACGCAGCCAAAACCAACTCACATACACGCTAAAACACGCCGGCAACTAGCAAAGTCATATAATACCAAAGCTATGTGTAGGCGAGAAAAAACCCCTAAAGCGATCAGATAATCGATCAGCAAACTACAATAATGACTATATCCGCACCAACCATCTCATGACACAACATGGACGACTAGGTTCTTAGACAACAACGCCTTCAGGAAGGGAGAGACACTCAAGCATTGCCGTCACCGGATCCAACCACAAGGCCATCATCTAGGTTTTCACCCTAAAGTATAAGTCCGAGCATATCCGAACAATGCCTTCAACAAGGTAACGTTGTAAGAAAAACATCATCGTTGCGAGGTATAACCACTCGGGTCTAACCTAGGCTTTCGCCACGGAGCTCGAGACCGGGTGCTCGAGTAGCCCCACCATCGAAGTCTCTCGTGTGTTGTCGCCACCACTTTTCCACGATCACAGCAGTTACATGCGATGCGACTGTCGCCACTGTACAACCATCCCTCTGCATCAAGTCTTCGTCCGTAATTTGTATCTCACCGCCGAAGCCAACCACCAGATCAAGGGAGATGAACCCTCCCGAAGAACTTCCGATGACCACCGCCGTAGTGAAGCCGTAGGAAGTTGCTGCTGAACAGTTTGCAGTCACCACCATCTGGCCAATCGAATCTTGATCACCACCACCAAGTCGTGGACCATAGCATCATCGGCCTGCCACCGCACGCACGGAAGGCCAGCACCTCGCCGCAGAGGTCCACGTCCAGCAGAGAGCCAGCCACACACACCAAGTCCCCGGCGCCAAATCCGATCGGATCTGACCAGGACCGACCGCACACGATGGTCACCCGCTAACTCGGCAACCACGCCGGCCCGCCATGGCTAGAGCTCACAGCATTGAGCATCAGCGGGGTAACCAGCCCCTGCAGGGTCGGTGCCACTCGCGTGAGCGTGCATCCACGCTGCCCCCAGCCAGCGCCCTGGCCAGAGCGGCAGGGCCTCGCTTGCCTGCAACACGCCAGTCGGGATTGTCACCAGCCGCGCAAAAAACAGCAATGGAGTCGCCATGCCTCTCCTTCCCACGCTGCACCTAGCACCACGACTCGCCACTGAGCTCCGAGCCCGCGGGAACCGGCCTCTCTGCTCCTTCATATGGCCCCACCGCCGCTGACGCCGACTCTCCTTTGCCCGACGACGCCCTCCGGCGGCGGTGAGGGGAGAGCAGGAGCCGGTGGTGGACGCCCTGGGTTGCCTGATCGGAACGCCCCGGTGCGACTCACTGGAGTCGCACGGGAGCGAGATCCCCTCCCTCCTCGTATGTACCCTGGATGGCTTCAGTTGGTCGACGTCCATCACATGAACTCACCTCCATGAGTCACTCCCATCGCTACTTCGATTTTTTTCTAGGACAAAAGGCCTCCACCACCTCAGACAGCCAACCTCATGTGGAAAACAACAGTTTTTCCGAGACTCAAAAATGTAAGTAGGCTGGTGGCTGCATTATTGCCTACTAATAGTTTGAGCACAACTTGTCACGTATAAACATGGAAAATTTTGTCGTGTCAAATTAAACATCCAACAACTTGTCCAACTCTGAATGTCCGATGGGTGAAGAGCCTTACTACCGCTACTGGTAGTGGTCGTATCCTGCCAACTAAGGACCAGTTCATTTGCTGGCTTTTTTGGGCTTCCAGAATAAGCTGCCCCCTACCCAGCTTATTCTAAAAGCCCAACCAAATACTAGGAGACCTAATTTGAATCAGTTTTAGGTTACTAGATTAGCTAGCTTCAGGTTGGTTTGGTCCCATATATATATGTGGCCATATACGTTGTAAACCACGCCAGAAAAAGAGAAATAAAGGATCAGGAGCGACACGCCCATGTTGTTATAATCGAGTGTGTCTGGTGCCTTGTGTTCTTGCGTGAGTTTCTAGCCGGCGACTTCGTACGTATACACGTGTGTTTCGGCCGGACGGAGTCGATCCAGTGGCTTGGTATAGCTTCGTACGTGCGCGTGCCGACGGAAAGTACTCGTAGTCTGGTGTAAGGGCGAGGCTATGCCAACATACACACGTACGCCAATAAGGGAGAGAGAGAAAGAGTATGGGTTTCTCTGACGCTGTGCAATGGTGGGATGAGTGGCAGCTGCGCATTCTGGTGCTGGCCAGCCTCTTCATCCAGTACTTCCTCTTCTTCTCCTCCCTGGTGCGCAGGTTTGCTCTTCCAGCTTGACTCAGACTTTTCATGTGGCTTGCCTACCTAGGCGGGGATGCTCTGGCCATATACGCCCTGGCCACCCTCTTCAACTGCCACAAGCAGCTGCCCGCCGATGGGAGCGGCCTGGAGGTCCTGTGGACGCCTGTTCTCCTCATCCACCTCGGGGGACAGCACCCGATGACTGCCTACAGCCACTGGCGGACCTCTCCGGTGGGCAGGGTATGGCGCGTGCCATACCTTAATTTTGTGCAAAAAAAAATTTATACCTAGTAATACTCAGCCGGTCTGCCCGATGGGCCAAGCCAGGGATGGGCCAATAGCCAACGCAGCCGTTCGAGCGTCCAGTCGTCGGCACGAGTGTCGCACTCGGCCAGACCAGTCAACCCACCCTCCCCAGTCTCCACGCGAACCCTACCCTAAGCAGCTAAGCGCGGCGGCGGCTGGTCAGGTCGCAGGACCAGGCCGGGCAGCCGACGGCGGGGCACCGCCGCTGGTCAGGTCGCCGGACGCCAGGACCAGGCGGGGCAGGCGGGCAGCCGCGGCAGGGCAGGGCAGGCGGCGGCAAGCGGTTGCTCCAGCGAAGGCCTAGGCACTCCTAGCGGCAGCAGCAATAGCCCAAGGTGAACGAGCCATCCATGATCCATCCACTCCTCTTCTGCTCTGCATCCATCGTTCCTCTTGCATCTGGCACTTCTAATCCATCCAATTGCCCCCAAAATTGCTAATTGTCTGTATATTTTTTTGTTTCCGGCGCAGCTCCGGTAAGATTGTGAGAAGATGCAAAGGAAGGGGAAGGGAAAGCAAATCCAAAGGAAAGGGGAGGAGGTAATTTCTCAATTTTTCTGATATTTTGCAACATATTTTAACAGCAGCTTGAAGCCTTTAATTCAAGCAGATTGTAGTGACGTATTAATGTTGTGAATACTCTGGTTGTGAATTGTAGGTTTGACAAGATATTTTGAAGTGCTTCATTATCGGTATGTTTTAGGCTGTTTTCCGATTGAAATATCTCTACATTTTCATTGTATTTGGTTATTCATTTGTAGTGTGCATTGTTAATGTGTATTGACTCTTTTGATACGCCTCAAAAATATTCTTAGTGAGACTTCGCCCCACCTTAAATTTTTTCCGTGGTCCGCCTCTGCCTACAGCATTGAAGACAACGAGCTATGGACGCGGCACGCCATAACCGTTGTGTCCCAGGTCACGGTCGCCCTCTACGTGTTCTGCAAGTCATGGTCCGGGGAGAAGAGTTTACTTCAGGCCGCAATCTTGCTGTTTGTCGTTGGGATCGTCAGATCCGTCCAGAAGCCATGGGCTCTAAAGAATGCCAGTATCAGTGGCATGGTAGCCTCTTCCTCTCCATCCACACGAAGGGAACAAGGTTATTTTGCATTATTCTGGGCAGGCTGCATTTCCATTGAAGGCACTGAATTGTCCGAAAACACAAGACAAGAAGAGGCAGCTGAAGAGAAGGACATTCCGCTTGAAGAATTTGTACAAGAAGCAAGGAGGTGCTTACCGCTGTCAGAGTTATCTAGTGATCAAGAGAAAGCTGAAGAACTAGCTTCAGAGTCTATGACAATGTATGCCTACAGGCTACTGGTAGACATATCAACTCCATACTCTAGTCGGATTAAAATCCTACATCTTTTAATGGCCCTTGATTGCCGACATGCACATTTGGTCTCAAAATTAACGCTCCATTGGTTATTTGGGATGCTCTACACAAAAGTGAATATGATTGTCAGTGGCCTTGGCTTATGTTTGCATCTTTTGTCTCCATTCCTCACATTAGCTTCCGTCATCCTCTTCTCCACAAGTCACAAATGTTGTGACTACGACGCAGCAGATGTCAAGGTAACTTGCATCCTATTCTGTTGTACCTTGCCGCTGGATTTCCTATTGTTCTTTCTCGGTCCTATCAGCGGATGGTTTGGATTCATCAAGGTTTCCCAGTATAGCCTCTTGTCGTTCTATGCTCGTAAGAAGAGGCCCACTACTTTGATGAAGCTTGCCACAGTTGTCTGCTGCAAGAACTATGTTAGCATGCATTGTTATATAGAACACCAATCATTTGATTCCTCAAGCACAATTACGGAGTTGGTCCTTGGATATGTGAGGGATGGGTGGAAAGGATACATCCACGACGCTGCCAGCTACAAGATATTCAACAGCCACAGGGGCGAGTGGACACTGAACAAGCATCGTCTGGGGCACGTGAAACGGCTGGTGTGGAGCTTGAAGATGGCGTTCGATAGAAGCGTCCTTCTCTGGCACATCGCCACGGACCTCTGCTTTCACCACCAAAGCACAACGTCTTGCAGCCAAGAGTGCGCCGCTCAAAGCAGAGTGACATCCAACCACATGGCTTACCTGCTCTGCATCCGTCCTGAGATGCTGATGCTCGGGACCAGGAAGGGTATCACCAGTATTGCCTGTGAAGATATCGAGCTCACGATGGGTGGCGAGTTAGAACCGGACATAAGAGGACTTGCGCAGGGAATTCTTCACAGGGGGCAACAGCCTCACTCGTCACAAGCCAGCAGGCTAGGACCTCTGGTCCCCAATGCATGCAGGCTTGCTAAAGCATTGATGGAGCTCCAGAATGAACAAGAGAGGTGGGAGGTGGTCCAGGGGGTATGGTTAGACATGCTATGCTACTCTGCCAGTAGGTGCAGGGGGTATTTGCACGCCAAGAACATGAGTGAAGGTACGGAGCTGCTCTCTCATGTCTGGATCCTCTTGTCATTCATGGGGATGGAGACATCTGCCGACAGGTATCAGAAGTCGGAGCCTCCCGAAACCAAGGAAGAAGAAGTAGAAGGTGGAGACGATGGTGGTGAAGGCAGATCCATCCAGCACGAGATTAACATATCTGTCTAGTTATATCCTGAATCTTTACTTTGTTTGTTGATGATGTATTGCTTTTATGTTTTCTCTGTTGGTGTATAACAATAATACAAATATTCTCTTGGGTTGATGAGGATGCGTGTTGACTAGACCGTCAAATCAGATGCGCATACCTGAGGAATTGTCACAAGTTAAAATATCTCATCTCCAAGAGATATCTCTGTGTATTTGTTAATTCATTTGGCACGTTTCAGTATAGCAGTGCTTCTGTGGTTGATTCCGTGTGATTTCTGCAACCCTGGTGTCCATACTTCTAAATTTCATATGTTATTAGTACTCAGTGTGAAGGGATTTGATGTTGTTGGTCTGCTTTTGCAGAAATGTACTGTGTGGTAGGTATTTCTGCGCCTTGATTGATTTCTGCTTGTGTTTCTGCAAGTTGCTGGCATTTTGTGTTTCCTTTTCTAGTTTTGTAGTTTCTTGTTTCAGCAGCGATGGTTACTAAATGCAGAAGAGTCCAACTGTAGAAAATTCAGGCTTTCTTAATTTGCAGGATTCGGATGCTTCAAGATTGGTTTCTCAAGCTTATTTTGGTGGTATTTATAAGCACTTCCATAGTCCCCTTGATTTCATTCTATTCAGCCACTTTGTGAGCAAAATCACGCCACAAATGTATCACACGGCAACTTATAAAAAGGCACCAGTGTCTTAGATTGAGAGCCTTCAGTTAGAGTGAATGTTATATTCGAATCCACCTCTGACCATTGTGTGTTTCTGTTGCTAATCATTTAGTGTCTTGCTTCTGGCCCTCCTGTATCTATATTCTAGCTTCAGGTGGCAACAGTTTGCAGAAACGAATGCTGTCACCAGCAATTTCGGTGGACTAGCTTAACAGATTTAGGCTTCGGCAGTGTGGTGTTATGTCTGAAATTCTGGAGAAAGGAGCCAAACAGTAAACACTTCTTCCAAGGCCAAATATGTAAAAAGATGAGAAATTGACATATTCGTCTGATATCGATGTTGCTGCTGTTGTGATCGCCTTTGTCGAAAAACTAAAGTCAGCTCTCTAGCATTTTGTGCACATGGCCCCATGCTGCATCTCGGTGAGTACTTTCTTGTTTGGTGTGAAGTGGAAGGGTTGAGAAGTACATTTAGGGAGTAGAATACAAGAGTAACACTAAATGATGGCATTTCTTAGCTATCCTATCTACAAATCCTACAACAAAGCCATTTCACTAATCTACTGGATGGGAGTATATTAACACACACTAAACCAAATCCTAAGAACGGACAGCTCATCACCCAATGGCCCGATAGGCCGACACTGCTCAAGTATCACTTGACTAGCAGCACAATAATCTCATATCAAGGTTCAGAATTTGGAGGCAACTCCAGCCTTGAAATGATGTTGCTTGACGTCTAAGCTCAGAGCTGTCCTGATGTCTTTCTTCTCAGGGTTGTCCCACCCCAGCAGGTCCCTGAAGCTCTGGCCGACCCATTCAGCATCATTGTGCCACGGTCGAAGTCGATGCAGGCGATGATGAGCAGCAGCGCAGCTGGAAGGTCCAGCTCCCTGGAGAATGTGCAGGCTTCTTCTTCAACAGGGTAAGGCTGAGAAGACTTGATTGATTAAATGAATTCAGTAGCCCAGTTAACTAGAGAGACTAGCAGAGAGCTCGCCCCGTCCAAGCAATGGCCGAAGGCTACTACCTGAGGATTAGTAGCAGCAGCTTTGTATAGCAAGGCAAAGCTATGTATAGGGCCAATTCCACTGATTAGTACTACTACTACAGATACTACCAGTACTATACATGGAGTTTGTTTGTAGTATCAACAAATAGTTAAATCGCTCGCTAGCCTATTTACATACACTAGTTAGGTTCGTTGCTGGTAAAATATACATTCATTAATCATGAACACCGGCATATGCATCGTACAACATCTCCTTACCTCATTAATCATGCATTCATAGTCCTGTGCTGTACTATCATCAGTTAAATGAGCGTTTTACTGAAGGAGGTGCGGCGCTTTGTTTGTTTGTTTGTTTGTCGATTTAATTTAGTCACCTGGCAGCAGCCAACCAGATGATGATGATGCAAGGTAGGAAACGACAACGGATAATCTCCTCCGGAAGATGTCTTGCTTGACTAAGGTATAAAGGGGCTTGATCAGCAAGCATGTAGAGGGAGCGCAGGACTTGGGCTCCTGATCTCCTCCCTCCTCAAGCCGCCGCCACCCCTCTCCTCGACCCCCTCCCTTCGGATTTCCTCCCTCCAGATCCCCCTCCCCCGATCCAATCTAGGACTTCGAGCCGCCGCCGCCACCCCTCTCCTCGATCCCCTCCCTCCGGATCTCCTCCCTCCCGATCCCCACCCCCGATCCAATCTAGGACTTCGAGCCGCCGCCACCACTCCTCTTCTCGACCCCCTCCCTCCCGATCTCCTCCCTACCGATCCGATCTAGGGCTTCGAGCCGCCGCCGCCGCCACTCCTCTCCTCGACCCCCTCCCTCCGGATCTCCTCACTCCCGATCCCCTCCCTCCTGATCCGATCTACGGATTCGAGCCGTCGCGGCCACTTCTCTCCTCGACCCCCTCCCTTCCGATCTCCTCCCTCCCGATCCCCTCCCTCCCGATCCGACCTAGGGCTTCGAGCCGCCGCCGCCACTCCTCTTCTCGACCCCCTCCCTCCGGATCTCCTCCCTCCCGATCCCCTCCCCCCCGATCCAATCTAGGGCTTCGAGCCGCCGCCGCCACTCCTCTTCTCGACCCCCTCCCTCCGGATCTCCTCCCTCACGAAACCCTCCCCCCGATCCGATCCAGGGCTTCGAGCCACCGCCGCCACCCCTCTCCTCGACCCCCTCCCTCCGGATCTCCTCCTTCCCGATCCCCTCCCCCGATCCAATCTAGGACTTCGAGCCGCCGCTGCCACCACCAGTCCTCTCTTCGACCCCCTCCCTCCCGATCCCCTCCCTACCGATCCGATCTAGGGCTTCGAGCCGCCGGCGCCACTCCTCTCCTCGACCCCCTCCCGATCCCCTTCCTCCTGATCCGATCTACAGCTTCGAGCCACCGCCGACACTCCTCTCCTCGACCCCCTCCCTTCCGATCTCCTCCCTCCCGATCCGATCTAGGGCTTCGAGCCGCCGCCGCCACTCCTCTTCTCGACCCCCTCCCTCCGGATCTCCTCCCTCCAGAAACCCTCCCCCCGGATCCGATCGAGGGCTTCGAGCCGCCGCCGCCACTCCTCTTCTCGACCCCCTCCCTCCGGATCTCCTCCCTCCCGAAACCCTCCCCCCGATCCAATCCAGGGCTTCGAGCCGCCGCCGCCACTCCTCTTCTCGACCCCCTCCCTCCGGATCTCCTCCCTCCCGAAACCCTCCCCCCGATCCAATCCAGGGCTTCGAGCCGCCGCCGCCACTCCTCTTCTCGACCCCCTCCCTCCGGATCTCCTCCCTACCGATCCCCTCCCTCCTGATCCGATCTACAGCTTCGAGCCGCCGCCGCCACTCCTCTCCTCGACCCCCTCCCTTCCGGTCTCCTCCCTCCCGATCCGATCTAGGGCTTCGAGCCGCCGGCGCCACTCCTCTTCTCGACCCCCTCCCTCCGGATCTCCTCCCTCCCGATCCCCTCCCCCCCGATCCGATCTGGGGCTTCGAGCCGCCGCCACCACTCCTCTTCTTGACACCCTCCCTCCGGATCTCCTCCCTCCCAAACCCTCCCCCCGATCCAATCCAGGGCTTCGAGCCGCCGCCGCCACTCCTCTTCTCGACCCCCTCCCTCCGGATCTCCTCCCTCCCGATCCCCTCCCTCCCGATCCGATCTAGGGCTTCGAGCCGCCGCTGCCACTCCTCTTCTCGACCCCCTCTCTCCGGATCTCCTCCCTCCTGATCCCCTCCCTCCCGATCCGATCTAGGGCTTCGAGCTGCCGCCGCCCCTCTCCTCGCCGCCGCCGGAGCTCCGCGGGGTAAAGCCCAGGCGGGGGATGATGGTGGCGGCGGGGCCTTCCTTCGCCGCGGCTCTGGGATGCGGTTGCGGTGGAGATCCGCGTGGGTGTCCTGGACGTGTGCGTCCGGCGTTGTCGGCGCAGCGGCGAGGGCCCCTCCGCCGTCGACGCCTCACCTAGGCGGGGCGACAGTTCCGGGCAATGGTGCGGCTCCGGTCGTGTGGTTTCCCGGTGGCAGACGTCACCCATGGGTGTGCTGGATGACGGAGGAGGTCGATCTCGTGGTCCAGCCAGGGATGCGCGGGAATTTGCCAGCGAAAGTTTGGTTCGGCCACGGCCAGAACCGTCAACGGCGGCGCCCGCGGGCATGTTTACCTCGCTGGAGGCATTGTGGGGCAATTCGCGTTCCGTGTGTGCCCCGGGCGAAACCCCAGATTCGAGCTTTCCGGATCGGATGATGGCAAGGTTCCTGCGTCGTCACCCCCATGGGGGCATCATCTTTGGGGTTGTACACCGGCTGGAGGGACAAGTTTTTGGCTTGGTGGCTGGGCGCAAGTCTCCGTTTGCTTGTCGTGCGGTGACCAACGTGGAGCAGCGTGCCATCTACAATATTGACGACATCGAGTCTTGGCGGCAAGGTGCAGCGGGGTCTCGGCGCTGGATACCGTTCGATGGGCGCACGCAGGAGGCATGCGCTGTTTGGCGTCGTGGTGGCGTCGACGGTAGAAGGGTCTGGCAAGATCAATGCATTGATTGCTCCTGAAGATGAGACTGTGGAAGAAGGCGGCGACAGATTCTACAGCGTGCGCATGCGGTACACGCTGAGTGTCTACTAGACCGGTTGGTGCTCCCGGCTAGCCGGTGGCTTAGTGAGGCCATCGGATTTCTTGGTGTGCGTGGCGCGCGGTCAGAGCACATCATCAATCTTGTAGGTAGGGCGACGGTTTTCATCAGGAAGGTCGCTTTGGGTTGATCTATGTATTTATTTTGTAAGACCTTATTAAATAATGCAATAAAGATGGCTGTATGCATGGCTCGATGCAGAGGCTGGGGGTAATCCTTCTTTTCGAAAAAAAAGCAAGCATGTAGAATAGCTCCTTGCTGGAACCATATTTTTATGCCAATATCAATGAATGCCCCCTTGTGCTGTCATGTCAAAATTCCCTCTCTTGTTCTCATTTATCTACTGTATTTGTACGTACAGATGGATGAACAACAACAAATCGTCCTTAGTTGGTTGCCTACCTGAAAAGTCGATGCACCTACCTGAAGCCTTTACCGCACCATATGAGGAGTAGTGCCTCGTCTGTTTGTTATCATGCATGTTTCTCTTCTCACCTACTCCTCTGTTTCTCTTCTCACCCACTCCTTTTTTTTTTTTTTGAACAAAGCAAGGCACCAACAGGCGCCCAATTTCATTTCAGCTCAAAAGTTAAGTACAG
Source organism: Elymus sibiricus (assembly GCA_039707655.1). Classification (NCBI taxonomy): domain Eukaryota; kingdom Viridiplantae; phylum Streptophyta; class Magnoliopsida; order Poales; family Poaceae; genus Elymus; species Elymus sibiricus. The sequence goes on along the minus strand of CM077674.1, from coordinate 2,789,453 downwards.
CAGTGAATATAGTGGCAAGAAGATAGATAGCAAGGAGAACTACAGCCAGAGGGGTAGAGCAGAAAGAGAAAGCAAAGATAGGTTGAGAAAGAAACTCACCCACTCCTCTGATTCCTCTGTTTCAGCAACATGGCTGCATCCGATCCATCATTCTGGTAAATAAGAGATTCCGACTTTTTTTTTTTTTGAGAGCAAAGACGTGCATTAGATAACAAGGAAGATACATGAACCACACACGCCTACGCCATCTCGAAACACCCAGCGAAAGCTCGGAAGAAATACAGAGACAACCCTGGAAAACAGAAAATATGAAAAAAAACCCTTCCAGGTCCCTGCGACCGCCACAGCCGCTGAGCAGACCATCCATCCGCCGTCTCCCCGCTGATGCGAAGAACGACGAGTCACCAGCAGAACCCAGCTCGAGCGAAGCCCCTCGCAAAGCTGCTTTATGGCGTTCCCCTAAGGCCCGCCGCGACCGGCGAGGCACATAGACGATAAGGCGCACCGGTGGGGACGAACCCCACAACTTCACCGAGCCCGACGCCGCCGCCTCCCGCCGAAACCGACGGAGAAAACGCGACGAAGCCGTAAGACCACCACCATCCGCAAGCCAGCAGCCGAGGCAGCATCTTCCAGAACACGCCGGCAAGCCACCTCCACCACTCCTGTACAACGAAGAACAGCGACCTAAACACACCAGATCGGTCGCCGTCAAGAACCTCCACAACTCCTCAAAGGCGCCGGAGCCAGCGCCCTCAAAGCGGGGATGGAACGGGAGGACCAAAAGCCCCAACGCAGCCGCCGCCACCGCCACACCAGCTGCGCGTAGGCACACACTGCCGAGAAGCTCCTCGACGCCACAAGCAACGACGAGATGGGGCTGGAGCTCCGGCAAAATTATTGGACTCAACGCCGCCGCCACCACCTGAGCAACGCCGCCACCACACCTATCTACACGCCGGCGGAGCTCCGGAGCTCCCCCCCACCTCCCGAGGCCAAACGGCCATAGGAGGCGAAGAGGAGCAGCGGGGACGCCGGCGGAAGAACGGAATCGCCCCCTGGTCGCCTCCCTTATCCCGAACTACTGTAGCGGGGGAAAGGGAAAGGGAAAGTGTGTTGAGAGAGGCCCATGGCCATGGGTTCAGACTTGAGAGCTACATTCATCATATCAAAGAGATCTAGACTTCTGGGCTACATTCATCAAATCAAAGGCACATGTCGACCAAATATATTCCATGTGTTACACACAGTTGTGTTGTCGATGGCGATGCCATTCCTGTTGGCAGCATTGACACCGACATCGTCTTACCCGAGGGCCATGTTGCCGAAGGTTGGGCCACAGGCACACTTCGAGTCCCGTCAGGTACTTCATAGCAACTAACACCGGCCAGTTAAAAGTAGTACACGTACTAGATATGTACTCAGGACGAAGTGAACCTGGTGCCAGTCAGTTGGCCGGCCTTGTGGATCGGGAGAGCATTTGTTTGTACGAGTACAACTAACAAGAATTTCATTTGCAATGATATCAGAAAAAAATTAATGTAAAATGATGTAACTAGCTAAGAGGACGTTATTAACAATCGTTTCCGTCAGCAATTTTTATTTGTTATTGCAGCCATTTTCTTTGGAACAACTATCAGGTAGTGTAATGTAAAAAGGTCAAATCCTAGTGTTGTGGAGTAGCAACATAGCAATAGCAGTTATCAATATATTTATTACATGGCCTCTAAGATTCAGGAGAAAGTAGTGCATTTTACAGCACAAGGGAACAGCAGAGGAGTTGTACCAAATGCATATCGGTGCCATGCAATCAATCAAACAAACAATCAGGCAGCAGTTCCCTTCCAAAATCAGAGCAGCTCGCGTTAACTAGATACAATTTCGCATACTACAAAGTAGGGTTTGTATTTGACTGACAGCACAAGCAATTTGCCCCCAAAATTAAAACCCAGATTACCCAACGGCAGATTAGTCATCTAGCATTGATTCCCAGCAAGGAGCTGGTCGCTCGCCGCTCGCCGCCATTGGAAGGAGTCAGCCTTTCGGCCATCGATCAATCCTCCTAGTCTTCAAGGTTTTTCGAGGTTGCTATCAATCGATCCCAAATCGTTGCTTCGTCTTCGTGGGTGTGTGTGGATGGATTTATGGGGTGGATTGCCGTGTTCGATCCGAGTTAGATGGAGATCGACATGAGAATTGCAGTGGGAGTCAAAGTAAAAGGGGATCAACCCAGGTCCCAAACGACCGTGAAAATGGGCACAAATAGCCCTTTTTGGAGACTTCAACACAAGATGAACCGGGTCTAAAAATATTTCACAAAATGACCTATTTTCTTGAAGCGCGGGGGCCATGCTACAGAGCATGTAGAGGTAGCTGTCGCGCCAAGGGTTAGATTGTGATTTTTTTTCAGATTTGGTTTCTTTTGTGGTGAAGTTTCTGAAAATGGTCAAATCTGTCCCTTTTCACAAGCGGACCTAGGCGCAGTCAAGGGTGGCAATGCGCGTCTCTGTCCCTTTTCACAAACTTCTCTATGTTCATAGAGAAAAGTATTAATATCTACCGTACCAAATCAGCTTCATTAGATTCAGCATGAAACATATTTTTCGTATTTCATTTAGCTGGTACCCTAGATGTCGATCTAAATATCATGCATGCGTTTGAATTTTGGAATAAGATAAAAAAATTACACACCTACCAAAAAACATTTATGATCACTAGGTGAGTGCCAGTGCGTTGCAATGGGAGCCGAAAAGGCAACATGGAAACAAAGCTAGATTGAGTTAGCAGGCAATATGCTCGACATGCTGCATGCAATAAGCTCGACAATCCTTGTGACATGGCATCTTGCCTCGCCGCCGGCAAGCATTGTCTAAACAAGGGCTCCAATCAGCTTCTCGACTCTTTGTCTCGGTGACTGGGTAAGCACCGGCGTAGTGGGACCATGTCAATATAATGTTTCTATTATTTACATCTGAGATAAACAATCATAATATCTAGGGATCTCTATCAAGATATTTGGTAGGCACATATGCTCTAGAGCTCTGATAAAGATAATAAAAGATACTCCGTCTGCAAAGAAATATATGATTGTTTAGATCACTAAAGTAGTGATCTAAAGGCTCTTATATTTCTTTACAGAGGGAGTACTAGTTTCAAATGTATAAAATACACAATAGTACATCTAGTTATAGGCAAAAAATCGTGAAGAAGGCTGTTTCGTCATTATTATTTGTCTTAGATCTAGCAGAGATTGGGTGCAACCAAAGTGTTCTCACTGACCGTTCAAAAAAATGAACATAAGTGTTGTTGAGAATTACACATTCAATATAACTTAAAGTATATTGAAAAATATTGATGTCAACAAAACTAACAAATTAATTAGATATTACTGTTTGATGGTAATTTGTGATAATAAAAATATTTTAAGTACACCTCAAGCAAGGAATGCTCAAGTACGTATGCATACGTACATATGATGCTAGACTGATGCATCGAAGGGCTGATCCGTATTGCATGGCCCATGCGTGGCTTAGCTAGCAATGCATGTTGTTGACGTATAAATGTATTGATTAGTCTCTTCCATTAGATCGATATTTTGATTACATTGGGTAGAGCATGCACTTCTACACATGTATCATGACCTAGATAGCGGTGCATGCATGCATCAGGACATGGTGCATACGTACTCGCGCACGCGCATACGTTAGGTCTTGGTGCCGCCAACGTGCGCACATGTACTGGCCGAGACGTACGTGGCTGAAATACCAGTACGATATACGTACCCGAATACCCACGTACCGGCCGGCAAGGAGGCGTACGTACCCGAAAACTCGCGGCGGCCGAAGACGCGCTTATACATACCCGAAGGCCCGGCTAGTAAATACGCTTTGAAGATGCCTGAGCATTTTCACGTTTGAAAAAGAGCCCGCCCACGCAAATAGTTTTCTTTTTCTTGATGTGTGCAGACGTGTGCTTCAAGAAGAAGAGCCGGATAAGCATCCATACGAGACAGAAGGGATTTAAACGAACAAGGCTGGAAGATCGGACGTTCCGCCCGTCACGCAGCAAACCCCACGCATCCATCCATCTACCACGCACACATCCATCCATAACACAACCATCACGCACGCAGCAGGACGCGACGCACGCGGCCATACGGGAGAACTCTCCGTACGCAGCCGAACGAGGCTCGCCGGAGCCGCTAACGGAGATCGCCATCATGCCGATCATCTTCTATCAAGGTGAGGACCGAAACTAATCTCTCCCTCGCATCCCATCACTTCTCTCTCGATGGTGGTGACCAGAGCTACGGCCAGAGACGAGACTGGCCGTCGGCTTAGTTTCATGTTGTTGAAGACGACGACACCACCGTGCCGGGGCTGCCGTTCATGTGTAGACCATGGTGCACAACCCACCATCGATGACTTCCGCGAGGACGACGACGACGTGTCAGGGCTGCTGCCCATGCCCAATCCCTGGCACACCCTCCACGCAAGACGACGACATATCGAGGCTGCTGTCCGTACACGGTCCCCGGTGTACCCTCCACCGTCGAGTCTGCCGGCAACATTATCATGCCGTGACGCGGCGCAATCTAGTGCGCCGCCCCCTTCTACCTACACCATCAGCGGTGCCTGCGCAAGGCTCCGCCGCATCATGAGGTCTCAATCGCCCGCTGTCTCGCCGGTACATGGAGGCGCCATGGGATTGCCGGGACTCGGCGGCACGTGTCGTTCCACTCGGCGCAATGTAGTGCGTCGCCCCTTCTACCTACACCATCGGCGGTGCATGGGCAAGGCTCCGCCGCATCGCGAGGTCTCATTCGCCGCCGTCTCACCGGTTCATGGAGGCGCCAAGACCTCACCACCTAGAAAAGAAAAGGGAACACGCACACTCTCTGCAATACCAAGACGCCTGGTAGGAAAGCCCCTCAATATCTGAACAAGACCCATTGGTGAAAGCACTCCACCAAGGCCAAAGCATGCCAGCCGGCATGGGCCCACAACGGCAACAGTCTGGGCAGGCAAAGACAGACCAATGGGTGAAATGGCGCACATCGGCCCCATCAGACCAAAGGATGGGTCTGCATGTGAGCTATTTAGCCCAAAGGATGGCTGGTAGTGGACTTGGTATGAGGCTGCTATCTTGCTGGGCAGGTAGGGCAGGTTTGTTCCTTTCGCGCATGACCGGCTATTTCCCTGAGGTCAATTTGCTTCCTTGCTACTTGTATCCGGCTCATGACTGGACGGGGTTTTGGCCGTTTTTTCAATCTCTACCCGCTCGGTTCAAGGTTCTCATTCGATGCTTTTCGAGTAAAGGGAGGGAGCTTGCCATGTCACCAAATTTCACAAAGTGATGTTTGGTGACATATCAGCGCAGGTGCTCGTACCACACAACTTAGAACATCAAACTAACCTGCTTCTCTTATCAATCACGTACCACAAATCTCATAATGGGGCCAAATAAAACAACCTGTGGAAGTGGCCCACACCGACAGTTCTACCACGTTGATGTCTCCCTCTGCTACGTTTTGGCAGTATCTTACACTTGGCCTGTTGAGGGACGAGGAGGAGGAAGGGGAGCACTGTATTTGGCTGTGTTAGGCGCTAGGGGTTAGAAATGGTGGTGCCGTGCCATGCGTGCGCAAAGCACGATGAAGCCATGGGCTTGGTGAAGGAGGTGCGCCCACGTAGGCAAAGCACAATAGGAAGACGCGGGGATGGTATCTCACTTAGCTCGATACCATCATCGCGTCGGAGCAATTTCCCGGCCATGAACAAACCACGAACTGCTTGACCGACGCGAGGAAGACGGACTAGCGCTCCTCCCGACGATGGCGACAATGATCTTCTCTGGGACGAGCAGTTGCGGGAGAGACAACCTTGGCTATTTTCGGTGATAGGGAGGCACGAGCTGAACGGGGGAGTAGCGACGCGAGCTGCAGCTGCGCCCCTTCGGAAGAGGCGTGAGAAGAAGGACTTAAGGGGAGGGGCGGCGAGAGGGAGCCGACGGGAAAGAGAAGAGGCGGGGCGGGGAGGGTGGACGACGGGATGGGAGGAGCCTGGCGGCGGCGGCGGCCCTCCACTCACGGGAGCGAGAACGCATGGGGGAGAGGATGCTGATTGGGGAGAAAACCCAGGGCACTGAACTTTATACCCCATGTCGAATCTCAAAACTGCCCCACCAATACACGGAAATATCCCACCTTTACCATCTGTGAAAATATCCAACGACTCATGTCGATCAGCAAATTATCCGAAGCAAAACGCATGCCCAGAAGCGAAAATCGCTGTGAAGGCTCCATTTCCCGCCCTTCCCTAACTATGGGATTTTCAGGAGAAATCAATCTTTCAAATCTTAAAGCAACCATCAAGAGCACATAGCGAGATATGAAAATTAACGGTACAAATACACAATTAAGGGACACATTTTACCTTTGTGATTAGTGCGTACATACACAAACCAAGTCCATTACCAAGGATCATCTGACAGTCGCACAACATAAGGATCTCATTTGCATCGACAAAATATAATTGTGCAAGTCACTAGAGAATCAATCAATTAACCAAGTTTACGTTTTCAGCTGAGTGCTTCTTTTTTGCAATACAAAATAAAATAAAATAATTCCCTCACTACAACAGAACATAACACAAATAATTTGCACCGCAACTCGAAAGATCAACATGAGCAAAATATAATGAACAATAATTTGCACGAAGTAGATCTTTCATGACCATAAGTTCGATGAGAGAAAATAACACATGAATGAGTACAAGCCAAAATATCTTGCAGTAGCAACAGATCTCGCAAGAACGAGACTAAAAAAGAACTCAGCTAGCAGTAGCAGCAGGGACCTAGAAAAGTTCACATCGAGATATCGTCTTGGAGAATCGGTGCTCAAGTTGTGGTCATCGGAGAACATGGGGGTGTGCGGCACCAGAGTGGAGGAATATGACGTCGCCAAGGCCGGCCGAGGGCTGATTTGGGAATGGGAGCTTGGGGAAGACAAGAACATGACGCCTTGTGAGAGGCAGGGTAGATGTGAACCCTCCATGACCAGGTAGAAGAACTGACGGTCGCTGGATCTTGGCTACGGGCGGCCTACCCAGTCACCCATAGCCATAGGACATACAGATCAATGGACTTTCTTTTACACCATGGACTTGAAGAGAGGAGACGTGCCGGGACTGAGTACTTTGGTACAGTATGGCCCACCTGCAGATGTATTCATTTCTGTATTCTACTCCCTCCGTTCCTAAATGTAAGACCTTTTAGAGATTTCTATAAATCTCTAAAAGGTCTTACATTTAGGAACGGAGGGAGTAGAACATATATATGGCAAAAATTTAACCGACATAGATCCCAAGCAAAGTTGTACCGCTCAGATTTACAATCGCTAGTAAAAGTTCAAATGCAGTTTGCCAAACCAAAATACTCAGCGACAACTATTAGAGTACTATTCTTTTTTGCGAGAGAAATTTCCAATCTATTCATCAATCATGGCAGTACAGAGAACACTAGAGATAATAAAAATTACAATCAGGTCCATGGACCACCTAGCGACGACTACAAGCACTGGAGCGAGCCGAAGGCGCGCCGCCGTCATCGCCCCTCCCTCGCCGGAGTCGAGCAAACCTTATTGTAATAGACAGTCGGGAAGTCATCGTGCTAAGGCCCCAAAGGATCAGCGCACCAGAGCAGCAACCATCGCCGATGAAAAGAGTTGTAGATCGGAAAGATCAAACCTGTAACCACACGAACGAAGACGAACTGGATCCAAATAGATCCACCGAAGACCAACACCGACCGAATCCCGCGAGATCCGGCGGAGACACACCTCCACACATCCTCCGACGACGCTATTCATACCATCGGGACGGGGATAGGACGTGCGAGACATCTACTATATCTAAATAGGAGCCCCCCACTACATGATTTCTCTAGACATGCAACCTACCCACATCAGCAATCACATGCATCCATCCACCTCATCAAATCTGCCACATCATCCCCCTTCCTCGGCTCCTCCTTCCTCGGTCCCTCAGCTCCCAAATAATCGCCTCCCAACTAATTAGCACTGATCGACGACCTTATCATCTCCCCAATTAACTTTTCCACCGATTGATTTTCCCTGGCTCTCTTTATCTTCTACGGCAGATCATCTTCATCTTCTCCACAGAACAAAGCAACCTAGAGACACAGACCTTTGAGGCCATGGGCCATGGAGAGGATGGTCATCATGCAGGTACTTAAGAGCTACAACCTGAAGGACCTGCACATCAAGGCGCCATCTTCATATTCAGGTATGTCGTGTCCTTGCCCAGGCATATCCGCAGCCTCGTGTTGGGGAGCACGCCGTCGATGCCGATCCACAGCTCTGTCCGGAAGATAGCGGCGCCGAGGCCCCAGTTGTAATCCATCCGCCCCATGGACTAGGGCACGTACATCACCATGCATCCCGCCGGCGCATGGTGCCATCCGGGAGCACCTTCTATCCGATGGCGCTGATGACCTCGGCCATGAGCAGGTATATCCCTAATTACACCTCCTCCTCTACCCTTCTTTCTCCCCTCCTCCATCGACGGCATGGGCACACAAGGCCACACAGGTATCCTCACCCTATAATTGATGTCGTCTACCTCGCTTAGGTCTTCCTCTTGCACTGCCCACAGCGGCCGCTAATCGTTTTCTACCATGCACGGACGAAGATATTTTTCAAATCCCTGTGTACGGTCTACCATGCACAGGTTCAGAGAAGAGATTTCTAGGTAACTTGAATCCGCCCGGATGCGTAATCGATCTAAAGGTTCCTTTGCAATACTTTTTGATTTTTCAGTTGATCTGCGTAATAGTAGAGATCACAACAACTTGGTCTTCCTGATGCCATCAGCTTAATTTGCATAGTTGCAGGTGAGTGCTCCAGAAACGCCATAGCGGCAACGAACCGCGACAGCATTTCGGTACCTACGTGTTATATGTATAGAAGCACCTGACTGGAACAAAACCCATGTAAGAAGTTGACCGATGTTTATTTCTACTTAGGTTTATGATTGTCTGATTTTGCCATTGTTGCCATACAAAGAACCTAGGTATGCAGCGGTATCAGAAAAGATGCTAGGTTATTCATATGCCATTCCCTTTTTAATCTATTAATTGCGTTTTTTCCTGTAGCCTTTTTCTTGCTCAACCTACAGAGATGTGGTGGTGACACACATGGAACACTCTTTTTTGCAGCCACGACTTTAGAGATAAGGCAGATTCCACATGTTTTTGCGTCATGAGATATAAACAGATGTCATTGCTATGTACTCTAATTTGTGCAATTCTTTCCTAAAACTACTTCTGAAATCGGTGATGCATAAAACTACTTCGAGTAATATGGGTTAATAACTTGGTTCGAGCTTACAATAGTTTCTTTTGTGTGTGCATGATTTAGGCTCTTTTTACTTCTATGGATCTCCAGAGAGAATAATTGGATTTTAGAAAATCACAAATGAATTTCACACTCATCATCTGAATGTTCACATGTTAAAAAATGAACTAGAAAAAAGAGCTTATCCTTAGTCAGCTACAAGATTGTTATCTTATTGTAAATAACATTATAGTCATTTTCAAAGAAGCTTTGTTATCCTATCTTATTGTAAATCACAATGTAGTTCCCTTCAAAGCAGTTAGATGAACAATTTTGGCTGTTTGGTGACATTTTACTTGAGCAAATGCATGTTATGTGTATCTTCATGTGTGCAATAATTCACTTAATATCCATGCTCATCACCTTATTTTCATTTTTTCACCTATACCTGAATTACTGCTCAATTTCCCGCCGCAACGCGCGGGGTATCCTCTAGTTATTTCTAATGAGGGACATCGCCACCGCCACACAGCCCCAACCAAGACGTTGAACCTAACAAAAACGAGAACGGGGTCCCTCCCACCGGCGGGGGGCCGAAATCCTCCACACCTCCACGGCCCAAAGTGGACTAGGTAGGCTGGAAACTTAAGGAGAAGGTAAAGGAGGAGGATGGGGCATCGTCATGGCCACTAGCGTGTCCTGTAAAGACGAGGATTTGTTACAGTCTCTCCTGCACTCATCCATAGTGGAGTAGCGGACGTCATTTAGCAAACAATGGAAGCAATATCCACCCTCGATGCATTCGTTGGGACCTACATGAACGCATAGCCCGTATGGTACATTGATCTTCTTGCTATCCATGCCAACCATGGTTCGGCCTGTGTATAATAGAATAATAACAAACAAACAGTCATGGTCGTGCAATTATTTTAGAGTAGTATAAACAAAGGACGCAACAGATTAGACAAGAAGCAAAATAGAAAGGCCTTTTTTTTTTGCGCAACTAAGGGAGTTTTATTCATGGATTATAGGGTTACAATCGAGTGGCAATATATCCTCACAACATGGAGGACATCTGCTCATCCACACCGCAGTACACGACTCAGTACGGCTATAGTTTGCCATACAATCTGCTACCCTATTTTGAGCTCTACTGATTTTCTGAGGAATAAACTCCCAGCCAATCATCGTCGCCTTGATTTCAGCTACCAAGTGTCCATAAGCTGAACGAGACCAGTTATCACCTACGAGTATTGAGAGAACCTCTGAGGAATCTGCCTGGACCATCACTGGACGATCCGTATGTTGTGCAGCAAGGGCCAAACCTTGCATAAGCGCATGTATCTCCGCTTCAAGTGCCTCATTGCAGTGAAAAATAACTCGGTATGCAGAAAATATAACCGAGCCATCCTACCGACGTAGGATCATACCAACACCTGCGCTACCATCCTGCCCGGAGAAGGAACCATCAACGGACAAAGCTGTCCATCCTGATGGCGGCGGTGGCCAGTGGGCAGGCGGCACCACATACCACATGATGCACCACCTGACGTGGTGTCTCCTCTTGTAGTAGCATTTTACCCTTTATAATCTCATCCATACTATATTTCCTCGTGAGACCAAGAGATTTGTAATAGCTATCCAGAAACTCCTTGGTAATCTCAATCGATGGTACATCCTTGCCATGCACTACATCATTTCTTAATTGCCATATCCTCCAGATGAGAAGAATTACCAAATCCCGTGATTGATCATTGCATTTTGCTAGAACATGTAGAAGCCATTCTTTCCCACTATCCACTAGTACATCGTCAGCAGGCAGAGGCCATAACAAACGCATGGCCTGCCACACACTTCTCGCCTGAGGGCATGTAATAAGCGCATGATACGTATCCTCGTTGTCACGGCCGTATACCCGACAACGACCAAAAGATGAGAGGTGACGATATACCTTATTTTGTTCAGTCGCTAGTGCACCAGAGGCTGCTTTCCATGCGGTAATACGCATCTTCAACGGAACCTTTGCACGCCACAGCGTGTTCCAGAGAGAACGCTCACCCTCTGGGTTTGTACTTGATGCTCCTCCCGCAAATTGTTCATCATGTTCCTTCGTTGCCAATTTATAGGCGCTCTTCACAGTAAAACGGCCAGATTTCTCTGGGAACCATGCAAGAAAGTCCACACGATTCCGCGGTGACGTACGTATCTTCAGAATCTGTTGCACGTCCACGTCCCAAAAGTGCTCTTGCAACCGCTCAAAATTCCATCCACCATGATCATGCAAGAAGTCTGAGACTCGGTTGAACCGACAGTTCCTCTTAGGGGTAATCGACCTTTGGTCAAGTCCTCTAGGAATCCAAGGATCCCGCCACGTGCGCACCTGAGACCCATCGCCTATCCTCCAAATAATTCCTTTTTTCACCAATTGTAGTCCATACTCGATACCTTTCCAAACCGCCGACGAGTTTCCTGAAAAAACTGTATCCAATAGATTTCCGTTAGGGTAATATTTTGCCCGGAGCAGGCGGGCACACAAACTGTCTGGATTGTCGATCAACCTCCATGCCTGTTTAGCTAACATGGCCTGGTTAAACGCACGCATATCTCTGAACCCCATGCCTCCCTTGGACTTTGGAAGACGCATTTTATCCCAACTGAGCCAGGCCATCTTCCTCTTCCCTTTATCAATTCCCCACCAATACTGTCTCATCATATGTGTCAGATCATCACACACAGAGGCAGGTAATTTGAAAACACTCATAACGTAGGTGGGAATAGCCTGGGCAACAGATTTTATTAAAATTTCCTTGTTACCTGTAGACATATACTGCTCACTCCAATCTACCAGCCTCTTCCTAAGGCTATCTTGCAGAGTTTCAAATCTCCCTTTATGCATCCACTAGCCATACTACGTACATCTAGTCAGGAGAAGTGCAGAAAATTAAGCGTTGTGACGATAAAGAAATATTGGTGTGCTATATGCACTACGGGGAAAAAATTATAAGCCGTGTACCTAATACACTCGGTTTACACCGATTTAAACTCGGTTTATGTATAAGCCGAGTAAAACCCCCAGCTTATTGGACACGGTTTACAGTGGACCGGCTCATACGGTATAAGCCGTGTGCCGAGCCGAAAAAGCTCGGTTTATGTATAAACCGAGTGTTTCCCAGGGGCTCTCGGTTTCATAAAGTAACATGACGGCAGCCGGGTGGTAACGGACACGTGTCACCGTCTGTATAAGCCGAGTGCCACTGTGCTTCACACGGTTTATACATACGCTGAGTGCCGGTACGTAGCACGGTTTATATATAAGCCGGGTGCTGCGCCGGACTGCACGGTTTCTATATAAGCCGTGTGCCACCAGGCTGCGCACGGTTTATACATAAGCCAGGTGCCAGGGTGAGTCGCACGGTTTCTGTATAAGCCGTGTGCCTTGGCGGCCGCCCGGTTTATAGAGAAGCCGTGTGCCATGTTGCTGGGGAACACAGCTTATATAGCCCTCCCGTGGCTTATTTTTAGTCTATAAGCCGGGTGCCATGCTGCTGGGGAACACGGCTTATATCCTGCCTGTAGCTTATATGACCTATAAGCCGGGTGCTATTCGCTGGGGTACACGGCTTATAGGCCATATGGCATATTTTTTTGCTTGCTTCAGGAGCAGCAACAATATATATACATATCCATCAATACATGACCAACAAATATATATCCAGCAAGCAAGCAATATATAACCAACAAAGGTTCACAGCAATATATATATCCAACATGCATACATATGCAACAAGAGTTCACAAACAAAAGGACCGTGAGTTCAAAGTCCACACATGCATACATATGCAACAAGAGTTCACAAACGAAAGGACCATGAGTTCCAAGTCCACACATGCATACATATCCAACGAAGGTTCACATACATATGCAACCGGAGTTCACAAATGAAAGGACCATGAGTTCCAAGTTCACACCAAGCATGAACCTAAAAGATGCAATGAGCTCCACCGCAGCATGTATGCCCACCGTCAACGGCATCCACGATGCAAACCTATAAGTCCATTATCACACACCGACCCATTTCATCCTTTGTTTTTTCCTTCTTGTTGCCGCAGCTGGTGCAGGGGCACCACACTCCACCACGTCCTGTGTGCCTGGCAAATGTTGCTTCCAAGAACTGATTCGTCTTTGTAATCCATTCCGGAAGCACACCCCCCCCCCCCCCCCACTCAGCCGACCACTATACATCCACTCACGATCCTCCATCTGATGTGTTTTCATTGACCAAGTAATTTCATCCAGTATTAGTTCAATTAATTATAATTATTCACGGCATGAACTCAAACTACCTAATAGGTAAGGATAGGTCCTAATCCCACCCGAGGATGTGTAGGCTGGCTTCGTTTTCATGCACTACTCCGATCCAACACAGAATTTCGGCAGCACCTCCCCGCTGTTTTCCAAATACACGTCTCGGCAACAAGCCGAGAGAATGTGCATCCGGAGAACAATGGGAAGACGCTGCCGAAATTCTGTATCAGATCGGAGTAGAACATAAAAACGAAGTCAGCCTACACACCCTCGGGCTGTCCGTGGAAAACGCTGGACAATTCGAAAGAGTTATGGTTATAAATATGCAAAGAGTTGCATATTTATAAATAATGTAACTCTTTCAAACGAGAGACGCATAGGTAACGCGACTAGCTAGTTACATGATTTACATATACATAAATCCTACGAGGCGAATGATTCTTACCCTCGAAGCGTGTTCGATGCCGGTCGTCCCTCCAACAAGAAGCCCTGGGACGACGGTCCCGACGTCAAACTAATGTGTGTCCTGCAATAAAGTGCAAACTGGGATCAAACATAATTCATATGCACAAACCAGAACACAACATATTGTACAATTCCTTAATAAGTCGCTCTTCATTTATTTGCCACCCAGCATGTTTGGTAATCATCCATCTGCCTCATGTTATATCATCCCTAGTAACTAGTACTTCCTTAAGCAGACTTGTGGTTTTGGTTCAGTTCTGCGGCAATCTAATTTGCTCTCTTTTTTTCCTTCTCAAAAACCTCGCAGAAAGAACAGACGATAACAAATTCCCTGATAATTTCAAAAATAAACTATTATGGAACTGTTTTTGGTTTTCCTGAAATGACAAATGAACCGACCAATATGTATCCATCCCCCTTAACATGCCCAATTTGTGCTCTGTAACAATGGACAAAGATCCCAAATTTCATAGCATTCAACAAGTTCCACGACAGGAAAAACAAATATTCAGCTAGTTTGTTGACACCAAAATCGCCTTTTCTGGACTATTCAGGTCGTGTATCTGCACATGAAAGGTTCCTATTTTTTTCCTCTTTTCTGAAAAACTGTCAAAATGCATGCTTGTACACAACCAATCCATCAATCAGAAGTCGCTTGCGTATATACAAACTGTCAAAATACATGCTAGTGAAAAATCTACAAAAATGTGTAGTGAAAAATCTTATGTGTAGTGAAAAATCTACAAAAATGTAAGCCGAGTGCTTTCACCAACGGGCACCCGGCTTATATGCCATATAAGCCGTGTGTTCTCCAGGGCACACGGCTTATAAGCCATGTAAGCCGAGTACTGCTTTACGGCACACGGTTTATAGGCTGCTCCGTGACGGCGCCGTTACCCACATCCGCTATAGCCACGTGGCAGATGTCTTTGCCGAGGTCGAGCTATAAGCCGAGTGCTTTTTTTAGCATATACCATGTGGCACATGTAAGCCGAGAGCATTTTTGTACGACTCGGCTTACAGACAGCTATAAGCCGAGTTCTTTCTAGTTGCCGGGTGTTTTCTCATGTAGGCTCGGCTTATACGCACATAAGCCGAGTACCCGAAAAAAAGCACTCGGCTTATAGTTGTTCACACGGCAAAACGTGATTTTCCCGTAGTGATGCCTTACATTGAGCAACAGTAGCAGAGCATACGAGATGTAGAGACACTAGGGCTGCTAGTGCAAGGATGCGAATCGTGTACTTGTCCACTCCCCACCCAATACTACACTAGCCAGGCAGGCACGCGATCACTTTGTTTATCGATGAGAAATAGTTTGCTACCAATCAACACATTACTCGATCGTGTATATATAGAGAGAATAAGAGAAGAGAGAACCGGTCATCCCAATCCCATGCAGTAGACAACAAGCAATAAAATTGGAATTATTTAATATCCTTCCATAATATATACCCCCATTAAAAGAATATAAATCAAGTAAGATTAATTTCTCCTTTTTTTGACAAGTTTCCTATTTTTGGTGGTAAAATATTTATACAGGCTAGGAATGTCGGATTTACCTCCTATGTTTATAACTGTATATTTCTGAATTGTAATTAGTTAGCTAGTATTTATTGCCTTGTATGGTGTAGTGCTTTTAGCAATTATTTCTTTTCAGAAAACGGTGTACTACCTTTAGCAATAGCCTTAATTAGGTCTAGGTTTTGAACGAGATATTTAAAGCACTACTACAGGAATGCCCAGCAGTGGTGAGTCCTAAAATGCCATCAGTGACGGGCAAGACTCTCAGGAGCACCCGTCACTGGTCTCGTGCTACTGTTAATATGTCATCTGTGGCGGGCGCCTTGCCCGCCACTGCTATTCAAGCATATCATACACGATTCGGTGAATAAAATTGTGTGACATAGGGCAACCCATCACACACACTTTTCCTGCTAGAAACATTTGTGCAAAGTGTCGTGACCCATTTTGCAGATTTATTAGTTTACTGTTAATAGTCTAGTTTTAAGCAAATTCACATTTCGTGTCGAACAAATGTTTACCACTTTTTCATATCGCACACATAATATATTTTAACATCACAGTACAGATAGCTAGTTCACCACAGCATAATACACCATATAGCTAGTTCACCTTCATAAGCACAATGTATACTGAGCACAATATTTGAGCGATATATTCTTTTCCCTGAGCGGCTATGTATGTTTGTCGATGCTTGCATGATCAGCTAAATTATTCTTCTCCAGCTATGCTTTCAATTCAATAAGAGCCAATTATGCACTGCTCAACTGTGAAAGTGCCTCGTCCTTCTCACACCATCTTAGCGAAGTCTAATTTAAAAAATATGAGTTGATTCTCCATCTTATTCCTTTCATCTAGTATCTTGAAATTTTCTTCAGCGTTGATAACATTTCCTCTAAGCCCATCTCTATTCTTTCCCTCATACATGCTCCAAAGCTTTGGTAGCCACATCTTCAGAGACACTGTGACCACTCCGGATCAACCCACTCCAGGTAAGAACACTTTCGTTGATCATATAATATTAAAACTGAATCAGTTTATAATTGTAGAGTGGCATAAGCAAAGTAGGCAAAAATTAGAGTGGCAAAAACAACGTTTTCCCTAAAATTATAGTGAAGGCATATAAGATGTAACTTTGATTGATAGAATTCATGTTGATGTCGATTCGAGATGTTTGTTTCTATGGATATAGGTATATCTTGTTCCCCACGGACCAATAGAAGGTAAACGGACCTATATTTACAAAGAGTGTCAGGCCAAACCTATAAATATCAAAGCAAAACCGCTTAGAACTAAAAGAGGGAGAGTTGGAAAGTGAACATGTATACATTCTCAAGTTCATTGATCAAGTGCATGTAGTTGTTATCTTCATTAACTGATAAGTATAAATAATTCAACATCTTCTGGACTCACATGCATGTTTGTAGGAAAATATGAAATACCCAGGTTTAGATAATCTACTCTATTGTAAGTAATTGCTGATTTCCTCATATTTTATTACACCATCATACCCACACAAAGAAAATATCTCAAATAAACATCCATTTTCATTGAAACAGAAGGACCCAGCTGACGCCATAACATATATCTTTTCATTATACTGGCCTATTATTGTTAGAATGGTCCTATAAATAAGATCTTATTTTTACATGCTGTGTAAAAAAGATTAATTTAGACATGGTACATAGAACTTATGTTAGATGAATATGACCTCAGGGTGATCGCTTGTGTGATAGCATACAGTTTGACCCGTACAGTATCTTCCTTGTCGCGCTGCTCCAACCGCCCTTGCAGGCTCTATCCAGTGCATTGTCCGATCAGACGGCAGAAATACGCTGTGACGGAAGCTGCTTGGCCACTGTCCGCGCTACAAAATTTAATTAGACTTAAAGAGATCAATTTTGAATCATAGAGGCTGCCATCTAATAGGACTGCACAGAGTCTGTGCGAAGTAATATGGTTGACATCCTGATGGTCGTCGAGGTATCTCTCTCCTCCCTCCTCCCTCCTTCCTCCCACACGCCCACGGTGAGCATCTTATTTCTCATCTCTCTCTGTTCTTCATGCATTGGTGTTGGTAGAAGGATGGATGGATGTATTGCATAGATGTTAAATTCAAACTTGACTCCATGTGGAGACCGAGGCGCACAGCAGGTGCCGGCCCCCGGCCCCATGCAACTGAAGACATCCTTGTGGATGTGTTTGACTTGCGCGGCCAGCCGTGCCTCACCGTGCACGAGGTGGGCATCAAGATCAGCTTCACGGTCGTACTGCTGATGACTTCACGTGTCATCCACGATACAACTTCAATATGTCTGTTGATGCCGCCCTCGATGCAATACAGCCTTGTCATCTTGTGTGACTGGGTCGTACAGGGCTCCGGTAAAAGCACGACCATGCCATATACACCTATGACATCACTACCGAGTAGCCCTCATTGCCACCTAGCTATAGCAAGGAATGGGGTGTCCGACGCTAGCTCCCCTTGCTCCCAGCCAGCTACATGATGAACATCTTTGGTGGCTATTGCCCCAACTATCTTTCACCGTGCCTCCTCGATGTCACCGCACATGAGAAGCGCCAGTCGAGCTCGACCTGGTACACGCTGTGTGCCAAACTCTGACTCCTTGTCTGAGGATGAAGAGATGTATGATACCGAGGATGAGGACGAGGAGATGTATGACACTAAGGACGAGGATGAGGAGATGTACGACACTGAGGACGAGGACGAGGAGGAGACGGCTGACACCGTGTCCGTGGGCCATAGAGAGGAGACGCTAACTGAGACACAACAAGATTCTTGTAGGATGAGCATTACTACTGATATTCTCCGGCTCTGCTGGTTGGCACCTTGCTGCATCTTGCCATCGGATCGGAGGGGCGACAAAGCGGGCATGGTCATATTTCTTGAAATACCGTTTCTTTGCTGTAACATCGTTGGCCCTGTTAATGTAGTACGACTATGGATTAAAAAGACCTGAGTGATATTCGCTGTAGAAGTTGTATCAATCTTCTGCACTTATTTGATAATCATATACAGTTGTTTTTGCCTACTGTATGTATACCATACCGACTACCTTGTTGCTGATCATACAAGCTACAGCAGGCACGGTCGTGAAGCAAAGAGTGAGTCAGCTCTCACTCCAGGAGATTCTACAAATTATTCTACTGCAAAATAGAGAGCAATGAAAACATATTCAAATTAATCTTTGCACATCTCTTTTGTTTCTAGCTCCTGGAAGCGCAAAGGGAGCAATAAGTCAATGTTTTTCCTGTGAAGAACTTTCATTATCATACCAAGTCTCTGTTTCTACTTAGAAGAATTCAGGCCACCTGATCTGCGACTCATGTCCAAGGTCCACTTGAAATCTCATTTCTTACCTCTAACATCATCATTGGGCCTTGTTAGTGTAATAGTCTGTCTTTTTAGGGAATGTAATGCTACTATAGATAAAAAAGACAGATGATAGACACATATCAGCATGGGCTCTGTTGGAAGTTCCATCGACCCCCTGTACTTATTTGAGAACTGAGTTGCAGGCAGCACAGGTCATGGAAAATCGCTCGTCAGGGAATTTGTATGGCGCCAACCAGCAAACAATTATTGTATGCCCAGATCCCCAAGCTGAAGCATATATACATACAGAGCGACAGGGGAAAGAAAGCAGAGTAGAACAGAGTATATGGGCGAGCATGCAGTCCTGCTAGCCCACTTGACTTGTGCACATTTGTCTGTCTGTCGGACAAACAACGGTGTTCCAATCCCAATCACTTCTTGCAGTCAGATTGGAGGGTAGGCAAAGTGGAAACGGTGACGATTTTTCGTTTCGGAACCCTTGCAGCTGCTGTTTACACCCTACTCATCGTCTGGCAGAGCCGAGCCCATGGAGAACTTTCCTGATGATATCAGCAATGATCTCTTCTTAGGTCAGCATGGCAACAACAATGGCCTGCTGGTTAATGCAGTGGGACAAAATCTCAGCCACAATTTCCCTCCAGGTGGACTTGTTGATCCCATTCAGGCCACTAATCAGCAAAATGATGGAGAATTTTCGGAAGTCAATGATCTCATCACAGAGGCAGAGTTAAACGAGCAGATGAACCAGTTCCGATGAGTGTAATTACAATATTAGACAACACGAAATATCCCTGATGCTCCTGCGGGTTACAATGAAGATGAAGATGAAGAATAAGATGATGATACTGAATCAGCGAGTATGGACAGTGCAAGATGAAGAGCAGCTGTGGTTAATCTCTGCTTCATTATATTTTTTTCTATTTAGAATTCAGGCCACCTCTAACTTATTGGAGAATCATATATCAATATTTACTCCGCCTGTCCAGTGATCAAGTTGTGCCTATCATATCTATATGAAGCACATATTTGTTAGTGTATTTCCATACAAGTAATGTTGATGCAGTGTACATGCTAGGGTTTCAAAGGTTTGTGTTGGGTACGTGCTGTCATAAAACTGTATGTATCGAGGAGCCACATATTTATGTTGGTAGGAGTTTTAATTATCTGACTCCAATAAGAAAATCTGGAGCAGCATGACATACTTCATGCCGTGTGCACCATCTTCTTCTTCTGGCTCGAACAATGTATTACGTACTCCCTCCGTCACATAATTTAAGAGCGGTTTTTACACTACACTAGTGTAAAAAACGCTCTTATATTATGGGACGAAGGGAGTACATTGCAGAAAAATAACAAAAAAAGGGAGTATGTAGTTTCTGGTACAGCAATGTCGTTCTGTAGATTTATACAAGAGTAGGCTAGTTTGTTCAGCAAAAGAAGCAACTGAAAAAAAAGAAGCATTTGCCAACATCCTCATGTATCGCTGCTTGCTGGAACCATTTGCCAACATCAATCATTGCCGCCATGTGCTGTCATGTTTAAGTTTCCTCCTCTGTTTCATTAATCCACTCTACTTTACTGTATGTATGGATGGATGAACAACAATAAGTCGTCCTTACTTGGTCGCCTACCAAGCATAGTTTACTCATTGCTAGTACGATGCAGCTACGTACCTTGGTATCGAACTGAAGCCTTTACCGCAGCATGTAAGCAGCGTTTCCTCTGCCTCGTCTGTGCTGCGTTCGTGACTCAACTGAAGAGTTATCGTGCATGTTTCTCTTGTCACCTAGCTACTCCTCTGTTTCCTCTGTTCCTCCATCGAATTCGAATCCTGTGTGAACCCTAGTTCCAAAATTCAGTCAGAAATCGAGAGAATCGAGCAAGCACCGTAACAGGCTGCCAGCTCCACCGCCGTCTCTATTAGAACACCCAGCATCCACGCATCATTCATGGTAATCAAGAGACTGAGAGTCTGAGACTTGAGAGCAAGACAAAGAGGTTCAGACTTGGGAGCAACATTCAACGTATCAAAGAGGTTCAGAGTTCAGAGCTGCATTCATCATATCAATCAAAGGCACTTGCAGCAAATAGTGGTAGTGGGTTGGCTTTGAGTTTAGCTTTTGAGACGTTCTCCACCTCCGAGTCAGAAAGAAAGAAAGAATCTCTGTAAAAGTTAATGAAGAAGAAGAAAGAAAAACAGCGTAGGTTTCCACGCACACCCTTTGCCCACTTGCCGTCTTCTTCCTTTCCATCGCCCTTGCCACTCAGATCAACACGCTGGTACATCGGCTTCTTCTCTCTCTGGACCTAGCTATGCTAGGACAACTCAACATCCTTCTGCTTCTGCAATCTCCAAGGCTCCGCTTGGTATGGGTGTAACATTTTACACCCGTATTATTTTACAGGTGTATTTCACAGGCCACAGCGTGATTTCCACCTGGAAACAAAACGACGGACGGAGGTCTGTATATTTTACAGGTGTATATCGCTGTGAAACGACGATCCAATCAGGGCCCAAGTGTCCCTAGTGGAGCACTTGTCCAACTAGTGGAGCACTTTAACTCTTTTGGAAGGCATTGTCCAACTAGTGGAGCACTTGTCCAACTTCTTCTCCTCTAATTTAGCACCACTTGTGCTCTACTTTAGAGCTGAAACTGCCACTGCTACACCCCAGAAGCCATTCATGCATCCGCTTCTCCTCTAATCAAGTTGCCACTGGAAGCCAAATTGAGATACAATAAGTTGAGGTGGACTGTCATGGGTGGGTGTCCTCCAGATACCATTCATGTACCAGCTTTAAATTCAGTCCAAGCACGGCAATTATTGAGATCTAGTTATTTCCAAGTTGTCAAAAGAGAACAAAGTCTACATTATTTCTGGGAAATAGCGATGATGGAATATTACACAAGGCCAGAAACATAAATACAGGGAAGGCTACTCACTACGACTACTTGCCAACCAAACCAAGAGGGGCATGGCAATGGCAATGGCAAAGGGGGTCATGAGTTTGCTATGCTCATTTCTGGCCATCCTGTCGATCGGCATGGCAACCACCAGCGACAAGGCCACGTTGCTTGCTTTCAAAGCTCAGGTCAGTGATGGTGTCTCACTGGCCTCCTGGAACGCCAACACCAGCTTCTGTAGCTGGGAAGGCGTCACGTGCAGCCACCGGAGGCCAACACGGGTGGTGGCGCTGAGATTGAACAGCACCGGGCTCGCTGGAGCACTCTCCCCGGCCATCGGGAACCTAACGTTCCTGCGGACGCTCGACCTGCGCTCCAACTCGCTCCACGGGGACATTCCGGCAAGCCTCGGCCGCCTCCGTCGCCTGCAGAGGCTCATCTTGGACGACAACTCCTTCTCCGGCACAATCCCGGTAAACCTAAGCTCCTGCACTAGCATGACCATAATGGGATTGCGCAACAACACACTTGGTGGGGGCATCCCGGCTGAGCTCGGCGAGAAGCTCATGTTCCTGGAAGTGATCGAGCTGAGTACCAATAGCTTCAGAGGATCCATCCCCGCATCACTGGCCAATCTGTCCTATCTACAATTCCTCGATCTCTCCAATAACCAGCTCACTGGCTCGATCCCACCGGCTCTGGGAAGCTTCCAGAGCATGGGGCAATTCAGTCTCTTCGGAAACCTCCTCACTGGTATGCTCCCACCTTCTCTCTACAACTGGTCGACATCGCTGGAACTTTTTGATGTAGGGTATAATATGTTGTACGGAAGCATTCCAAATGATATTGGAAACAAGTTCCCCAAGTTGGGAAGTCTAAGCTTGTCTTCTAATTACTTCACTGGAGTTCTCCCTTCATCACTATCCAATATGTCTGATCTCACAGAACTACGACTCTTTGAAAATAGATTTAGTGGGTATGTGCCACCCACTTTGGGGAGGCTCGGAGCTCTCCAACTTCTGAACATGGCTGACAATAAGCTTGAAGCGAATGACAACAAGGGGTGGGAATTCATTACTTCTTTGGCAAACTGTAGCCAACTACGGCAATTGGTACTAGGCAAAAATTCTTTTGGGGGACTACTACCGGGTTCAATTGTGAACCTCTCAACGACTCTCCAGCAGTTATACTTAATGGACAATAGGGTCTCTGGGAGTATTCCTACCAACATCGGTAATCTTGTTGGTCTGGAAGTACTCGCAATAGTAAATACTTCCATATACGGAGTGATTCCGGAGAGCATTGGCAAGCTGGAAAACTTGATAGAGCTATCATTGTACAATAATAGCTTGTCTGGTCTCATACCTCCATCGCTAGGGAACCTTTCACAGTTAAATAGGCTTTATGCATACTATGGCAACTTGGAGGGACCGATTCCGGCAAGCCTGGGGGAGTTGACAAAACTCTTTGTACTTGATTTGTCAAGGAACTATAAGCTTAACGGTTCAATACCCAGAGAGATTTTCAAATTATCTGGCCTTACTTGGTATTTGGACTTGTCATACAATTCCCTTTCTGGACCCATTCCTGATGAAGTCAGTAGTTTGGAAAATCTTAACCGACTGATTCTATCAGGAAACCGGTTGTCTGGCAAGATACCCAACGGTATTCAAAACTGTATAGTTTTGGAGCGACTATTCTTAGACAAAAAATCCTTTGAGGGAAGCATACCTCAGTCACTGGCAAATATAAAGGGTCTCGGTATACTGAACCTGGCCATGAATAAGGTCTCTGGTAATATTCCAGAGGCCCTTGGTAGCATTCAAAACCTGCAGGGGTTGTACCTAGCACACAACAACTTGTCAGGGTCAATCCCATTAGTTCTACAGAATTTGACATCATTATCTGAATTGGATATATCCTTCAATAATTTGCAAGGCGAGGTTCCACATGAAGGTGTTTTCAGAAACATTACTTACTTAGCGGTTGCTGGGAATGTCAATTTGTGTGGTGGTACACCTCAACTTCATTTGGCTGCATGCCCCACAAGTGACTTAATCAAGAACAAAAGAAAGCTTCCAAAGTCTCTTGTAATTTCTCTAGCAATAGCTGGAGCAATCTTGTTCTCACTTTCAGTTATTCTTCTTGGTTGGATATCTTGCAAGAAGCTGAAACCAAGCCAGAAGACATTAGCACAAAATTCAATTGATGGTGACCATTACAAGAGAATCCCCTATCATGCATTATTGAGAGGAACTAACGAGTTTGGGAGAGGAAGTTATGGTGCAGTTTATAAGTGTGTTTTGGACACCGAAGAAAGAACATTGGCTGTCAAGGTGTTCAATCATGGTCAATCAAAATATTCCAAGAGTTTTGCGGCTGAGTGTGAGACTATGAGAAGGATACGACATCGTTGTCTCATTAAGATCATTACTTCTTGTTCGAGCATTAACCACCAAGGTCAAGAGTTTAAGGCATTGGTTTTTGAGTTCATGCCCAACGGTAACTTGGATGGCTGGCTTCATCCAAAATCTCAAGAAGCCACTACAAACAACACTCTCGGCCTTGCCCAGAGGCTTGACATTGCTGTCGATATTGTGGACGCAGTAGAATATTTGCACAACTACTGTCAGCCATTGGTAATCCACTGTGATCTTAAGCCAAGCAACATTCTTCTTGCTGAAGACCTGAGCGCCCGAGTTGGAGACTTTGGCATATCAAGGATCCTTCAAGAAAATACAAGCGAGGGGATGCAGACTTCATATGGCTCAATTGGACTTAGAGGTTCCATAGGCTATGTTGCTCCAGGTGACTAAAACTCTTCTAATTTTATTTTTTACTTTTCGCTCGAATATGCCATGCTAAGCACAAAACTGTGCATAATTGCAGAGTATGGGGAAGGCTCTGCTGTCTCAACTGCTGGTGATATTTATAGTCTTGGCATATTACTGCTTGAGATGTTTACGGGAAGAAGCCCAACAGAAGGCACGTTCGGAGATTCATTGGGTCTGCATAAGTTTGTCGAGGATGCTCTTCCAGATAGAACCTGGAGATAGCTGACCCTACAATGTGGTTGGACAGCGGACAACACAATAACACTACAAGTATTAGAATTTAGGAGTTATTGGTTTCAGTCTTGAGCCTTGGCATATCCTGCTCAAAGCAACATCCTCGTGACCGAGCACTGACAAGTGATGCAACAGCGAAGATGCACGCAATCAGAGATGCATACCTCAAGTTCATAGGGGAGCATGGAGCAGAACGAGAAGCCTCGACTCAAGAAATTCAGAGCAGCATTGCATAAACAAGCTGGCACAAGACATGATCCTGCATACTAAAAAAATTATGTGTCATTTCAGTTAGTAATTGTTCTCAGAGCTACGTATGTTGCTTTACAACTGTATCAAATAAATACAAAACCATGGTGTTGTGGAATAATAGCACAACAGCAAGTTGTAGGTTGATTCATAAATCAGGCAGTGTAATTGTTTTCCCATTATCAAAACTGTACACATGAAGGCAACATTATTACTTCATCCTTCAGTAGACCTGAAGTTGCAGAGAGTTTCATTTTTTTTCTTATTTTTATTATTCCTCGCTTTGGTAAGCAAAACAATCCGATTTTATCTGTTTATATCCAAAACAAAGTGCATCGGATCAGATTAATAACACTAGAATAATCACAAACATATTTTCCTTTGTGAACAAGCTTTCTTCCTTCATTAATTAAGTAGTAATAAGGTAGTACAACCTAGAGCGCTTGGTTTCTGTCTTCAGAATTGGTATATCCTGTCTTTAGGTAGTACAATCAGACTTTTTGTTAAAGAGTACATACTGTCCATGTGCACAAACAAACTTGGGGTACAAACTAATGCGCATTTGAGAGCACAGGCAATCTGTCTAAAATTTGATTCTCAATAGGAGAAAAAGCTATCTGTCAATAAAATAAACAGAAATCACAGGTTAGAAAGCATATCCTGTCTTGAGGTAGTAAAGTCAGGCTGCTTGTTAACAGAGTATATACTTTCCATGTGCAGAAACAGATACTAGAATTTAGAGCACAAGCAGCCTGCCCAAAATCTGATTCTCAGAAAAATAAATCAATTTGTCCAAAAGATAATCAGTATCACGGACTAGAAAGCATCAGTACCATTCATTCAGAGAACAGCTTGCAGAAGAAGCAGCAGGGTAATCCTTATAACCAGAGACTAACCATCCACCTTCTATTAATTCCCTTAGTAAAAAGAAATACAGGTACTAGATATGTACCTAGGAGGATGTGAATCTGGAGAGCATATGAGAAAACAAATTTAAAGTAAAACCATCCCAATGTTGTGCAATAGCACTGTAGCAGCAGGTCCAGAGGACCTTTACTAGCTAGGAGGACGTTATCAACAATCAATCTTTCCAGTAAGCTTTATTTTTAATGCAGCTATTTTCTTTGGAACAAGTATCAAATAAATGTAGTGTAATGTAAAAAGGTAAAATCCTAGTGTTGTGCAATAGCAACATAGCAATAGCAGTTGTCAGTATATTTGCTACATGGCTTGTAAGTAATTTAAAAGATTCAGGAAAATCGCATCCTCACTGAAGTAGGCTGGCAACATGGAGAAAGTAGTTCATTTTACAGCACAAGCAATTTGCCGTGAGACAGAAACCATTCTACAGCACAACGAACAGCAGAGGAGTTGTACCAGATGCATATTGGTGTCATTCATTCAAACAATCAGGGAACAGTTCACCTCCAAAAGCAGCAGAGCATCAGCAGGATGTGAACTTGGCAGTAGGCAGCAGGCAGCAGGTAATGTGTATATTTGAGAGCACAAGCATTTTGTCCCAAAATTAAACCCAGATTACCCAACTACAGACCAACCATCTAGCATCGATTCACATCAAATTTTGATTTCTCCGGGCCACACAGCCGTCCTTGGTGGATCTGGAGAGAGGGAGCCGCCTTGGTGGAGGAGAGGGGCAAGGCCGCAGGCAGGAGGGAAGAGGGGTTTCCGCCTTGGTTTTAGGGTGGGGGCCGAGGAGGAGAGAGGACGCCATGGCCATTGGACGCATTGTGGATGGAGTAGTATATTTGCACAACTACTGCCAACCATTGGTGATTCATTGTGATCTTAAGCCAAGCAAGATTCTTCTTGCTAAAGACATGAGCGCACGAGTTGGAGACTTTGGCATATCAAGGATCCGTCAAGAAAATACAAGCAAGGGGATGCAAACTTCATATAGCTCAACTGGAATTAGAGGTTGGATAGGCTATATTGCTCCAGGTGACTAAAATTCTTCTAACTTTATATTTTACCTTTTCAATCAAATATGACATGTTAACCACAAACCTTTGCATAATGCAGAGTATGGAGATGGCTCTGCGGTCTCAACAGCTGGTGGTATTTATAGTCTTGGAATATTGCTGCTTGAGATGTTTACCGGAAGGAGCCCACCAGAGAATGCATTTCCAGATGATGTCGAGGATGCACGTTCAGAGATTCATTGGATTTGCATAAATTTGTCGAGGATGCACTTCCAGATAGAACCTTTGGGATAGCTGACCGAACAATGTGGCTGCACGGTGGACAACATGATAACACTGCAAGTATTAGAATCCAGGAGTGCTTGGTCTCGGTCTTCAGGCTTGGCATATCCTGCTCAAAGCAACAACCTCGAGACCGAGCACTGACGAGAGATGCAGCAATGGAGATGCACGCAATCAGAGATGCGTACCTGAAATTTACAGGGGAGCATTGAGCAGAAAGAGAAGCCTCGACTCGAGATTCAGAACATCATTGAATAAACAAGCTGGTACAAGACATGATCCTACATAATAATAAAATTATTGTTGGTGCAATAATGCTGCCTCCTTATGTTTTGGAGATTGTTGACAAACAGTAAGGGACTGATGTGTTTGCTAGTGCACACAGAGTAACAGGTCCCTGGAGTTGAGAGAAGTTTAGATTCATATCTCCGAAGTTTATCCCCTGCGTTGCAGTGAAAGTTATCACCGAAGGATATGACGACAAGAGTGACCCTCAAAAATTGCTGACGTGAAGCAATTGGTTCGGTGCCTATCCGAAGGAAGTGACTACAGCCGAAGAAATTGAAGACGAAGAGAAGACGTAGTATTCTTTTCGTTGTTTCGTTTCTTTTCATTGAGTCATAGGACCACCATACTATTAAGAGGGGTGTAGCGTTCGAAGCTTTGATTCTCTGATGCTACACCCAAATCCTATGAAAGATGCGAGAGAAATCTCTTTGTGTTCCGAGCAAATACTTGCCAGCAAGAGACTGTGATCTTCTTCGCTGCGAGAGATTTGACTCTGACCGAGGAGTTAGCATTTCTTGCTCCGCAAGTAATGTTACCGTTGCTCCCAAATCCGACCGTTGAGAACGTGTCGGTTGGCCATTGGCTAGACCGCGTGTCCAAAATGGTCATTTCCCATCAGGGAAGGCTGCGGCTATAAATAGCCACCCCGCGCCGGCGTTGTCCGGTGGCTGCTTCATTTTGATTCTGAGAAGATTGTTGAGCAACCCCTCTCCGAGAGATTTGAGTTTAAAATCCACCGAGAGAAAAACCCTAGAGCCGAAAAATTAGATAGTGGTTCAGCATCACTAGAATCTAAGTCCAGTACGCTCCGCCTATTACTCTTGAGAGCTGCAACTCTCTAGACGGATAGGTGTCCGCTCGAGTGTCGAAGAGTATTGTCTTCACCGAGCAAAATCTTCAGCAACCAAGAGTATTGTGGTTCGCGAAGAGAGCTGAAGAGAGTTTATCTTCAGTGAAGGTTTGGAGATCGCCGTCAAGCATCTACCACGAGTAATCGGCATTGGTTGACGAACCAATTGTCGAGGAGAATAGGGCGAAGAGAGTTTATCTTCTGTGTTAAATCACAACCCCTCCAACCAGACGTAGTCCTTGTGCAGAAGGGCGAACTGGTCTACCAAACACCCTGTCGCCATCGAGCATCACTGGTCACTTCTACCACCCTTCCTTATATTCGAACTGTGACATGCCATATTTCAATCATGTGATTTACCTCGGTACATGTGATTAGTTTCCATTCGGTAGTTTGTATTCGCTCACTGTTTACTGTATTTTCATTCGTTCCGCTGCTGGGTTCCGAGAGTTTTGATATTTCCAAGAAAAATTTAAAACTCCCATTCACCCCCTCTCTGGTAGACGTACTTCGATCCTACAATTGGTATCAGAGCAAGGTACTCCTTGACTCTGCTCATTTTGGTCTAACCACCTTGGAGTTTAAGTATGTCTTCAGTGAGCTACAAGTCGCACCTCAAGATTCCCATCTTCGATGGGACGGACTATCCCTTCTGGAAGGAGAAGATGAAGATCCGTCTCCGAGCTATTGATGATGACATGTGGAATGTGGTGCAGAATGAATTTACAGTTGAAGTACCCCAGGTCCCCACTGACCACGAGAAGAAACTCATTCAGATGGATGCTCAAGCTAAAGATGAAATTGGTGGCCATCTCTCTCGTGCTCAATTTCTTCGCTACCGTCAGTGTGAAACTGCAAAGGAATTGTGGGACATTCTCGAAAAGATAAACGAGGGTGTTTCAACTCAGAAAGAAGCTCGCATTGATACACTTCGGGCCAAGTTCAATCGGTTCAAGCGCATTGGAAATGAAAGCTGTCAGCAAACTTTCGATCGTCTAAGTGACATTGCAAACGAGCTACAGGGTTTCGGCGCCAAAGACATCACTGATCATGAAGTTGTGAAGAAGTTGCTCCGGTCTCTTGACAGTTCGTTCGACACACTTGTTCTGATGATTCGTGAACGGGCAGATTTCAAAGTTCTCGACTCTGCTGATATCATGGAAAGGCTAAACACCCACGAAGAACAAGAAGAAGAGAAGAGAGATCTTTATGGCTCAAGTCACCGAAAAAGTCATGCTCTCAAGGCTGTGCCTGATTCTTCCTCGGAAGGAAATGCCGATGAAGATTCAGATGACACCGAAAGGATTAGTCAGGATCTCGCATTGATCACGAAAAGATTCCAGCGTCTTCATAGGAAAAATCAGTTTCAGAAGAAAGGATCCAGCAACTCTGGCGGCTCCAAATCTTCATCAAAGCCAACAGGAGAATACACACTACTGGAATCAGGATCTTTGCCGTCTGCCAGATCTTTGCCGTCTGCTGGCAGACGGCAAAGAGGCTCTTTGCCGTCTGCTTTGGTAAAACAGACGGCAAAGAACTGACAGACGGCAAAGAAACTGGTTGCCATCAGCCAATTCTTTGCCGTCTGCCAGCAGATGGCAAAGATTCTTTGCCATCTGCTGGCAGACGGTAAAGAGGTGAGTGGGTCCAGTGGATGCCAGCGCTGTAACGGCGCACCAGCCCCACCTCTTTGCCGTCTGCCAGCAGACGGCAAAGATTCTTTGCCATCTGCTGGCAGACGGCAAAGAGGTGGGCTATTTTTTTTTGCGGGTAAAAAAAAAGCCGTACAGTTACGCTGGCTGGGCTAGACCAGAACCAACGCACGCGCCCATCTCTCTTGCTCGCTTAGCTCTCTTCCTGTCTGGTCCTCTCGATCCCCTTGCGTTGCCGCCACGGACGCCGGCCGATTCCGGCCGCTCCGGTGAGCTCTGGCGCCGCCCAGCACACCTACGGCTGCTCCTCGATGAGCTCTGTCGATTCCTCCGCATCGATTTGTTTTCCTCTGCTCCCTGTGGTCGCCCCCTTTGGTTATGCCCTGCTAGGGTTTCGGTGTTGGTGGTGATCCTTGTCTCCGGCGGCTACCTGCTCGTTGCTCCGGTCGTCCCCGCTCCTGGTGGCGCTCCTGGATGTACTCTACGCCACCGCCGGCCTCCTTGCTCGCGTTTGTGCCCATGGTGTTCGTGTTCGTCGGCGGGACGGCGCTCTGGCGCAACTCCGACATGGCGTCGTCGGCTTGCGGTGCAGGAGGGCTCCTCGCCGGTTGGACGGCGTCCAACGCAACCCCGGCGCCTCCCCGAGTGCTGCTCCGTAAACAGCCCCTCGGTGAGCTCCATCTCCCCCTGCTCCTACTCTTCTGCTACTCTGTGGAACATCGGATTACTTGAATCAATTAGATGGTGGTTTTATGTCGTGGTCTGGTCCAAGTAGAGGAAGGGGCGAGTTTGTGCATTGATTCAAGTGTCTGGCTTTGCTGGTTATGCCACTCTGGCCTCCTGGATGCCGCTGTAATTGTATCAGATGTGTTCTTTTGTTGCTGATATATAGTGTATTGGATTATCAACGTGTGTTAACCTGCATTCTTATCGCACAAACCAAAATTATCATCCTTGCTGTACACTTTCCTGAATCTTAGTCATGTGGTTGCAGACCTGCTATTAATTTGTTCATCCTCTGTTATTCTTCAGAAACTAAGCATATAAGAGAATTATTATTTCAGCAAGCTAAGGGCTATTTCTATTTTGTAAAGTTGTAGTGACGCAAAAAAGATTCAATGTAGCCTACGACAACACTGCCTGTCCCACATATGACGATAGAACCCTTGTTTCAGAGTTATTTCTTACCACATTAACAATTTAGAGCACTACCTTGGCTGTACTGGGGATCTCTCCCTGTAGTTGTTGTGGCTGTCACTTAATTCCCTAACTGTTGGTGGTGACTTTGATTCAGTTAACTGATTTTAGAGTTATATTTCCTTTCCATTGGTCTGTTTAACCTTTGGATAATAGTGGTTATAGCTGTTGTTAACTAATGCTGCTGCTGTTTAGTTGTAGTAGCTGTTAAGTGATACTAGCCCCCTGTGCATGTGGGTGAAGTGCCCTATTTGCAGAAATTACCAGGTGCATGTGTGTGCTGTGTTCTGCAGAAGCAGATAATCAGTGGGGTGCTACCCTGCTATTTCTTCTATGCTATTTCTATTGATCTTATGAACAGATGCTCACTTGATCTTAGTTGCTTTATTTCTAATACTGACATGAACATATACCACTTGGTTTGGCTATTCCTATTGGTCTCTTTCTAATAGCATATGAACAGATGCTATACTTGGTTTTGGCTGTTACTTTCCTAGTTTTCTACTGATAAGACAGATACTACATCTGATTTGGGCAGTGATGCTGGTCTGAGCCCCCCTCTCTTAGGCTTAATTTACATGTGGCTATCCCTGTGCTGTGATGAACTAGCCCTGGCACTTCCAGGCTGTCTGAGCACATAACCCCTCAAGTATACCTTGAGGTCTTCTGTAGCTTGGTCTTGTGGATTCTGGTAAACCTGCTTCTTGTGGACAGCCTGCTCCTCCTAGCTGCTTCACTGGACAAAACTGATTGTGGTGATGAAGTCTAATCCTTGGCTTTAATCACTAGTTTTTAGTTGGTTTAATTCCTGGAGCTAGTACTGATAGTGGTCTTTGTGTTGGCATTTAACTTACTACTAATTGTGGTGGCTTCTTGGTTGGGTCCTTGGCTGGTTCTCTCCTTTGGCTCTTTGGTATTGGTTTACTCTATTTGGCTTTCTAATTAAGATCACTTTGAAAATCAGGATCTTAACTAACATTGTCTTGATCTCAAGTGCTAGCTCCTATAGCATTGCATTTCACCAAGTGAAATGCTACATTTCTACTCCTAACCCATTCTCTCTTTTTTAGTGTTTTTGTTATGCAGGTTGGAAGAAAAGAAGAAGATCCAGAGAAGATCTTAGTAATAAGATAGTTTTTAGGAAAATAGATATTTAGTTTTAGGTCATTTCTTGTAATTTCCGAAATGTAAATTTAATTACTTAATCATTTCTGATTCTTTATAATATGACTTTGTATTACCTATTCCAATTATTAATAAAGTTTTTAATTTACATGTGTTCATGACTATTGGCAATATGTGTTGGATATGCTATATTGGTCATATATATAATTTTCTGTGAAAATGAATTGATATAAGAAAAAATAGGGGCTATATAGCCACTTTGGCCTATTTGGCCTCTTTGCCGTCCGCTGGCAGACGGCAAAGAG
The DNA here is from genome assembly GCA_039707655.1 of Elymus sibiricus. Lineage (NCBI taxonomy): Eukaryota > Viridiplantae > Streptophyta > Magnoliopsida > Poales > Poaceae > Elymus > Elymus sibiricus. The sequence goes on along the minus strand of CM077674.1, from coordinate 2,756,590 downwards.
CTTGCTTCTTTGCCGTCCGATGGCAGACGGCAAAGAGCTTGCTTATTTGCCGTCCGCTGGCAGACGGCAAAGAGCTTGCTTCTTTGCCATCCGCCAGCAGACGGCAAAGTGGCCTTTGCCGGCATTTGTTCAGCCGGAGTGTTGGCCGTCTGCTGGCAGACGGCAAAGGCTTTGCCGTCCGCCAAGCATGCCTTTGCCATCTGCTATGGCAGATGGCAAAGCAGCTGATTCCTGTAGTGACACCTGCTTCAAGTGCAGAAAGCCAGGTCATTTCATTTTGGACTGTCCTCTCTGGGAAGCTGAAATTCGTGCTAGTGGAAGATATGATTCAGGAAACCATGGCAAAAGCAAGAGCAAGAGCTACGACTCCGATGATGAGAAGAAAACAAAGAAGTTCTTCAAGAAGAAGGATTCGTCCAAGTCCTCGTCAAGATCTTCCTCGAAGAATCCCTCCAAGTCCTCGTCCAACCGCAAGAACACTTCACGCAAGGCCAAGGCGTACATCGGCAAGGAAATGGATTCCGAAGAAGAAGCATCTTCTGACGACGAAGAGGTTGATGAATCAGAGGAGGATTCCGACTCTGGCATGGCTGGCATAGCATGTGGCTTCGCTCCAGCAACGAACTTCTTTGAGAATCATTCAAGCGACAACGAGTCTCCTGAGTTCTGCTTCATGGCCAAAGCCTCGAAAGAAAAGGTATCCTCCAAACACCACAAGGTTCACTCCAGTGATCAATATTCTTCTGATGAGGATGACTATGCTAAACTGATCAAAATTGCTAATATACAAGAAAACTCTCTCGAGAAAATTGAGAAAACCCTCAGGAAGTCTGAAGGGTTGTTGGTTGAGGAGATGGAGAAAAATCAGTCGTTGACCGAAGAGTATTCCGCTCTCGAGTCTCGAATGAAGGATCTCTCAGATCATCATGATTTTCTCTCGGCTGACCACGAAAGATTGACTTATGATTACCTGAAACGGAAACAGGAACTCGAGTCGCTGAGAGAGGCTCATGATGATTTGATCAGAGAAAATTCTCTTCTCACCCGACAACTCAAAGAGAAACCTGAAGTGTTTGTACCTCCTTGCTTAAAATGTCTCGAACGCAGTAATGCTGAATCTTCTGTGAATACTAACCCCTCGGTCGAGGAAAATGGTTCTGTTTCTGATGAAAATGCTAGCTTGAAGGATCTTCTTCAGACAGGAATGTTCAAATCTCTCAAAGGGCATCAAACCATGTGTGATGTTCTGAAGAAATCCATTCTTCACAAAAACCCCAGGAAGGAAGGTATCGGTTTCGAAAGGAAACTAAATGAGAATGGCTCCTACTGGGAACCGGATCAATATCCTCGCACTGTGTGGGTGCCTGCTAAGAGCAAAACGCTCGATCCAGCTTTACTTTCGGGATATGACTCGCCAATCCCCGAATACTCATATGATGATTCTCTGGACAACTATAAGTTGTTCAAAAATCAACGTGGTGAGGCTGTTGCTCGCTATGTTGGTCCAAACAGCAGGAATGGCCCCCCAAAAGAATCTATCTGGGTGCCCAGGAAAACTATCGAGGCATTACCTGTCACTAGACTACTAACCATGCAGGAAGAAAATGCTCGATACATCCTTGAAAAGATTCGACGGAATGAGTACATACTTGCTTCACCAAACCACTATACTCATTCGTCAGGAAGAAACTTCAATGCTTATTCTTTCGATTATGCTCGTACAGACTCAAGTTACAATTCACATAATTTTCGAAAGAAATCATATCCTGCTCGCTCATATGTTTCGAAGCCACCTACAATGATGTGGGTGGTTAAGAAAGCCTGATTTCTCTGCAGGACTATGTCTCCGGGTGTACCGAATGGATAATGGATAGTGGATGCACTAGTCATATGACCGGAGACAAGTCGTTGTTTGTCGACCCAAATTTAAGTGCTTCATCTGAGAAGTACATCACTTTCGGCGACAACAACAAAGGAAAGGTACTTGGGTTAGGTAAAATTGCTATATCCAAGGATAAGAACATTGATGATGTTTTACTCGTTCAGTCTCTTGGATTCAATCTTATGTCTATCGGCAAGCTTTGTGATCTAGGCATGCTAGTTCTATTTTCTAAATTCAAATGCATTGTCTTAATGGCCACTGACAATTCCTTCGTATTCGAAGGAAATAGAAAAGGTGATTTATATATTGTAGATTTCTCTAAGGGTCCCTCAGTCCGAACTTGTTTGCTTGCGAAAGCAACCGAAGGATGGCTGTGGCACCGAAGACTTGGTCATGCAGGTATGAGAAACTTGCAGACACTCGTGAAGAAAAATCATCTCCGTGGTATTCCTAATGTGAAATTCGACAAGGATCGTCTTTGTGCTGCTTGTGAGGCTGGTAAATTGGCCAAGAAGCATCATTCAGCAAAAACTGTTATGACCACAACAAGACCTCTGGAAATTCTTCATATGGATTTATTCGGGCCTCAAAACTATGCAAGTTTCGGAGGCAGTCATTATGGTCTGGTTATTGTTGATGATTTTTCTCGATACACTTGGGTATTCTTTCTAGAAGACAAAACTTGCACCCAAGACATCTTCAAAAGATTCGCCAAGAAAGCTGAAAATGAATATGAAGTGCGTATTAAACATGTCAGAAGCGACAATGGCACTGAGTTCAAAAATACTCATATCGAAGATTTTCTCGATGAAAATGGTATTACTCATGAATTCTCTGCAGCATACACTCCCCAACAGAATGGAGTTGTTGAGCGAAAGAATAGAACTCTTATTGAAATGGCGAGAACAATGCTCAGTGAGTATAAAAATCCTATTCGTTTCTGGGCTGATGCTATTAATATTGCTTGCCATGTTGTGAATCGTGTTTATCTTCACAAATTTCTTAAGAAAACTTCATATGAGCTTATCACTGGCAAGAAACCGAATGTTTCTTATCTACGTGTTTTTGGTGCACCATGCTACATTCGTGACATGAATCATAATTCTAAGTTTGCACCCAAAGCACATGAAGGTTTTCTTCTTGGTTATGGCTCGAACTCGCATACTTATCGTGGCTATAACTCTCACCACGGGAAAGTTATGGAAACGGTAAATGTGCGGTTTGATGAATCTAACGGCTCCCAAAAGGAGCACCTGCCTAATGTGATAGACGAACCTCCGATTTCGGATGCTATTCGGCAAATGGCTATTGGAGATGTCAGGCCAGTCGAAGGAAATGTACCTGATTCTTCCGATGATGATGCTCCCATAGCTCGACGAACACGCCAAGCTACTGCCGAAGCAAATGCCGCACCGAACACAAATGGCAACCCTAATCCAAATGCCGACCAAAATGGCAATCATGATGGAAATGGCGATACTAATGCCAATCCTGATGCTGATACTGAGGAAAATGAAAATCAAGAAGAAAATCCTCACCCACGAGTGGCAAATCGAGTTGACCCTGCATTAATCCTCGAAGATCTCGAGAATCCAGGTTACAGACCCACAACTCGTTCTCGCACTCGTTTGGCTAACTACTGTGGCAGTTTCTCTTTCGTCTCATTGACAGAACCTACCAAGTATGAGGAAGCCATGAATGATCCCGATTGGATGAATGCCATGCAAGAAGAGTTGGTGCAATTCGAATTAAATGATGTGTGGGAATTGGTTGACAAACCGAATCCTAAGAAGCACAATATCATCGGCACAAAATGGATTTTCCGAAATAAGCAAGATAAAAATGGCATTGTTGTGAGGAACAAAGCACGTCTTGTCGCTCAAGGGTATACACAGGTAGAAGGTATTGATTTCAGTGAAACGTATGATCCTGTTGCTCGCCTTGAGGCAATTCGTATTCTTCTCGCATATGCAAATTACAATGATATTTTGCTTTATCAAATGGATGTGAAAAGTGCTTTTCTCAATGGTGAAATTGATGAGGAAGTATATGTTAGGCAGCCACCTGGCTTTGAAAATCCTCAGTTTCCTAACAAAGTTTTCAGGTTGAAAAAGGCGCTGTATGGATTGAAGCAAGCCCCTCGAGCTTGGTATGACACTCTAAAGAGGTTCTTGCTCGACAAAGGGTTTAAGCCACGATCCACTGATTCCACTCTTTTCACTCGTGCTATCGATGGCGATCTATTTGTGTGTCAAATTTATGTGGATGATATTATTTTCGGTTGTACTAACAATGCTTGCAGCATGGAATTCGGGCGAATGATGTCCGAGAAGTATCAGATGTCTATGATGGGTGAACTTAAGTTCTTTCTCGGACTGCAAATTCGTCAACAGGACAATGGAACTTTCATATCTCAGGAGAAATATCTGAAAGACTGTCTTAAGAAGTTCAAAATGCAAGATTGCAAACAGAAGGGTTACAAAACTCCCATGCCCACAAATGGCCAGCTGGACGCAGACGTGTACGGAAAATGCAGTCAGTTGCAGATTCAGCTCAGCGTAGCCAGCCTGAAAGGGATGATATTGTATTGGGCACTGCAGATGAATCAAAAGCTCCGAATGCTAAGGGCCCAACGGTAGGCCCGTCAACCAGCAAGAGAAAAAGGGGCGAACAAAATGATGACGAGCAAGTAGAAACTGCTCCGAAAAAGAAGAGGGGTGGCAGACAGGCTCTCAAAAACACAGCTGAATATATTTCTCATGACCGATACAACACAGTTCCAGGCGAATCGAAACACGAACGAGATACACGACAGCAATGGATTCGACGCCACTGGGTGCGCAAATGGTTCAATTATGAGTTCGTTGCCCCTCGCTTTGCTCAGAATTTTGCATTCCATCCACCGTGGGGTGACTGCCGAGAACTTTCTCTAATCAAGTCAAATGGACCTCAAGAGAGACCACCTCCTCCGGCAAATGCTCATGAGTCCTCTCTTCGCACTCCGGCCTCATATCCCGATGAACTTGCTAAGCGCCAACGCAATGCAGTCAAAAGAGCTGAGAGGGCAGAAAAGAAAAAGGCTCGGGAAGAAGAAAACCTTCGTCTTCTCAAAGATGATTTGGAAAAGAAAAGGGCCGAAGGGATGTCTGAAGGACGCACCAAACACAAGCATGATCCAAATACTACTGCTCCGAAGAGAAAGCGTGCACCGAAGAAGAAAAAGGCTGTTCCAGCAGATGAAGCAAATATGGATGATTCCTCGGCTGATGAAGATGATCCTCCGCTCACCAAAGAAGAGGTTGCTGCTGCTATCAGCGAGGATGTGAACATTACCACCTCAACCGTGTTGCCTAATCTACGGATCAATTTGACGCCATCGAAGAAGATGCCTGCCAGAAAAACGCCAGCTACCACTGTCACCATGAAATAGCACGTGAACACAACTCCGCATCCAGATGCAATTGACTTGAAGGATTTGGTAGTTGATGCTCCAGTAAAAACTGCGAAGCCTGGCGAAAACATTCCCATACCTGAAGTTAGGAAGATCAAGACGTCTACCGAGCAAGATGCTTCTCCATCCTCTGCTTCGAAGGAAGAGGTTGCAAAGTTTGCACCTACACTGACTCAACCATTGTCTTCTAAGCCACCTTCTGAGCAAATTCATATTCCTGTTCAGACTGCTCCCTCTGGCAAGTCAGATGCACCTCATTATTATGATCATATATTTATCATGGAGCAGCTCGATAAGTTTGTGGAGAACCCTTTCGATGGAGAAGTGGCATCTTTGCCTATCCCTGCCGAAGTTATTGCTCAAGCAACATCAGTAGTGCAAGAACTGAGAGATGGTGCAGTTGAGATTAATTCCCTCTCTGCCGAACTAATGGATCTTAATGAGCGAATGAAAACTGCCTCATCAAAGTTTATCATCAACACACTCGAAGATTCCTACAAGGATATCAACCGTGCCATGAGTCTTCTACGTAACCGAAGGTTGCGCTTTCACACAGATCTTGATGAAATTGTTTGAAAAATTTGTGATGAACATCAAGCCAAAGTAACTGGCTACAATGATCTGGTTAAAGGCCATATTGATCAAAGTGCGAAGCAAAAGATCAAGCAACGAAAGAAAATGGCGAAGAAAAATGTACCTCCGGCTCCGAAGGAACCGTCGCCTGTCCGTCAAGATGCTCAGTCTCAGAAAGAAAAATATACTAAGCCTGCTATTCCCTCGCCACCACCTGTTAAGGACACGGATGCTCCTCCCTCGCCAAGGCCAACTGAATCAGTGCCTGTGGCCTCCCCTGCTAGGGTTGAAATTCCCTCGCCAAGGCCAACTGAATCAGTGCCTGTGGCCTCTCCTGCTAGGGCTGAAATTCCCTCGCAACATGTTGTTTCAGAGGAAGGTGAAATTCCTCGCTCCGAACCTCAAACCTCTCCAGCTCATGAAGCGCCGCAAGTCCCAGTTCCATCTGTCGACGGGCACATACAAGTTGATGAACCTGCTCGAGTACCAACCGCCCCTGCTGCACCATCTGTTGTGCCTCCTGCTCCCTCCCCACTGAAATTATCCATGCTTCCAAAATGCTTCCAAAAACAGCCTTTTTGGAGCATCGATTTTGTTTTTTTTGCCCACACCTACACGAATGTGATTTCGTAGCGAAATTTTGCGCGCATGTAGAGAAAACATCAATGTTTCTCACGAAAAAAATTCAGAATTTTTTGAATTTTTTTTTCCATTTTTTTCGATTTTACTGTTCACCCGAGCTCACATGAGCTCGGGATTAGAAGCACCGCGTCCGGTTCAATTGCCATTCTTGTGCCTAATAGTTTCAGATATGTTTCTAAAGATAAAATAGCATGATGATTCGTCACATGTAAAGAAGTAAACTGAATTGCGTGCAATGAAGCATAGCTCATATATCAATGGGTCACATATGTTCCATCTGAGGCTCATCCCAGCTGCAGAGAATATTGCAGGAATGCAGTATTATGAGTAAGCCGAAGTCTCCCTTTTCCCGAAACAGAACAGGGCTAGATGAGAGGAAGAGAGAGAGAGAGAGAGAGGTGGAGGGGCGTTGGGCTGGGAAGAACGCGGTGGAACCATGGATCCACTGCCGCGGCCACGCGCGCTGGCCGAGGTAAAAGCTGGGGACGGCGGTACCTTGCGGGCTCGATGCGGCGGCCGTGCCTGCCTGCGGGCGTAGTCAGAGGTGAATCAGGGCGGGCCAGCGGCATCGGAGGTGAAGAGATTGATGCGTCTGAGGGGCCAGGGACTCCGGTCGCCGGAGATCCATCGGGCGGCGGCGGCGGCGGCATCGGAGGGTGTGGATTTTCTTTCTTTCACGAGACAGAGAAAGAGAACGAAACATTGCGTGTCTTCTACAGTATTATTTTACAAACAAAAACAAACCTTATTCCAATATTTTCTGTTAAAAAAAAGCTTATTCCAATGTTTTTTTACAGCAACCACGTAATTCATTTCACTGATATAAAATGAAGTTACATCGTCAAAGACACGTGAAAACTAAAAGACTGACGAGGAAAACACGACTGTCCTGAAAACTTTGTAGATAAACCGCTAAAAGATAGAAAAATATATAATTATCTCTAGGTTCTCCTGCACTCGCCCAAGCCAGCTGCCGCCGCTCAAATCCAGCGTCACCAAAGCGCGCGCCAAAAGAGACATCCAGCCTCCACCATTGCCAGATCCAAAGAAGCACCATCGAGGCTTTGTAAGTCGATGAACAGGCCCGCTGCAAGCAGCAGGGCAGATGTCGCTGTGGCACGTCGACCGGGGGATGTCCCCGTGCTACCTTGGACCAAGATCCGCTGCATCCCATGGACGAGGTTAGGGAAGAACGACCTCTCGCTACAGGCGGCGGCGGTGTTGAAGTTGTAATGATGCAACGGTGAGGTGGATGTTAATGTTGATCCGAGTTGTAAAAGGGCTATGGAGGGCTGGGTAATATCGATGCTCCCAAAGATATTCCTACGGGTATTGTTGGCGGGAGCTGGGGCGGCGTTTTGGCTCCCGGGTGCATTTGCACCCGGATCAACAGTAACCGCAAAAAAAATAGAAAATGTTTTCAAAAAATTCTGAAATTTTTTGTAGATGATCGTGTTGGTGTCGCAAGCATGCTTGACAATTTTCATGCGAAACGGAGCAGCGGTGTTTCGTCGGTGAAAAAAACAAATTTGGGTTGTCATTTTGTGGTGACATTTTGTCTTCGATTTGTTTTTTTTTGCGGAGGCCAAAATGCTTAACCTTTTTGCCTCAAAATTTACATGTAGCATTTGTATGTGACAAAGATCACCACAAAAATTTGTCCCAATTTTTTTGACATTTCAAAATTCATTTTCCATAGGCAGGAGCACGTGCTCCCCAGAGCCGAATTGCATTTCCGGCGGGAGCTTTGCTACATTTACGCACAATTACGGGCTGACGAGGCTGTTGAGTATGGTGAATAGATTGAAAATATAGGATAGACGTGTATTCTGACTTGTCATGTAATCTAAGAAAATTATGCACTCCTATATATATGCCACGAGGCTCAAGCAATAATCAACAATTCCACCAATTTCCCTCTATCCCTTCTAACATGGTATCAGCCTAACCGATCCAAACCCTAGCCGCCGCCCGTCGCTTCCGCCCCGCGCGCCGCCCCCGGGGCAGTCGGCCTCCATGACCGCCGCCGGGGGCCGCGCCGCCCATACATAGGGTTTGTCCGCCGGTCGTGTTGACCAGCTGCCCTAGAGAGTCTTTTTCCCTATCCCTTGATCTGGGTTTTTCTCTCTCGCCGGTCGTCTTGATCGGCGTTTCTTTTTGTTTTTCATACCGATCTACGATCGGTTTGCGTCGCCCGCCGCCGTCGTCGACCCCCGCTCCTTTACTCCTGTTGGAAATATGCTCTAGAGGCAATAATATTGTATTATTATATTTCCATTATTCATAATTAAGAGTTTATATTTCATGCTATAACTGCTATGATCCTGTAATATGCGATTCAGTGAAAAACTCATATGCACGTGTGAAATGATAAACGGTAAACAATAGGTTCATAGTCTCATCTCTAAGACTGGCTCAAGTGTTGTTGGTGATCACGTTTTCCGGATCTTAGGATATCGTTAAGTGTAATGATAGTCCTAAAACAACATTGAGGGTATGACGTTAGAAGAACGATCATATTGAATCAAGCCAATACTTATCTGTTATACCGATTAATATATATAGAGTGTTAGCATGTGTTTTAGTTCCTCAGACCATGAGAGTATCTCAGTTACTTCCTACCAGACGGTGGGCTTTGGGGTTGCTCAAACGTCATCTGTAACAAGGTGATCATAACGACAACTTTCAGGCACACCGGAAAGTTTGACAAGTAACCGGATAGCTCGAGAGTGGGATTTGCTACTCCGACGATGGAGAGATATTCTTAGGGCCCTCTCGGTGTGACGTCATCCATCATCGTCAGGCCAGACACAGGTGACTACGTCACGGGGATGCCGGAACACGTCAATGAGAAAGAAGAACAAAATCGGTAACGGGAGCAACGTTATAGTGAGCATGGTGATGACTCAGGAGGATACCGATGCACACCGGGTTTTGTAAAGTATCACGAAGCAAAGGGAACATCACATGATAACCAAAGGTTCACTCGAATATCATTCGTGTAATCATAGGGACCGATATGGATGTCCACGGTTCCGCTTTCGGTCATTGAACGAAGGGGTTTCGTTCATGTCTATGATTTACCGAACCTACGGGGTCACAAGCTTAAGGTAATCACGATCTGCTGAGTGTTAGTGTGACGGGAGTGATGAGAATATATTTGTGAAATTGTTTCATTAATATCCAAAATAGTTTCGAGAGGTTCCGGAAGCGTTTCGGGGTCGCCGGAAAGGTTTCGGTGAATATCGGGTAATATCGGGTATTACCGATTAATATATATTTAAGTTAATACCAACGGGGCTTAAAAGGCCAAGTGGTGGAAGCAGATATGGGCCACAAAGGCCCATATGGAAGTGGCGCCCCCCCTTTCCTTGTAGAGGGGGCCGAATCCTACTTGGGAGTGGAGTGGGACTCCCCACCAAGGCCGGCGCACCAAGGGGGACTCCTTCCCCCTTGGTGGCTGCCCCCTCTCTCCCCTCTAACCTATATATATTAGGGGATTTTGTTCTATTGTGAACACAAGTTTTGGAGACTCCTCTAATTCATCTAGTGCAAGTTCTATTTGGTCCTAGTTGACTAATTAGAGCTAGCCCTAGCCACCTCTAATCCTCATAATTAGAAGCCCCGTGTGGTTCTAATCTCCTCCCTCTAATTCTCCGACAATGATTAGCTGTGGATGGCGAAGCGCTACTGGATCTGGAAGACCGTACGCTTACAACCAAGTAGAGAGGCCGTGCTTTCGGTCTTCCGTTCGAGGGATCGTTCGAGGGCGGTTCGCGGGATCGTCATCGACGTTCGAGGGACTCCAAGTACGATCTACACCGACTCGTCTACTTCCGCTGCACTCCGGAGTCGGTAACGATCGTTGATCCAAACCTGATATGCATCTTCATATTGTTCCTGGGTGATCGTAGGGCAGTTTTTTGTTTGTTTTCTACTACGTTTCCCAACAACTCCAACATCGGCGTCGACTCTACACCGGCCACTTCGTCATCAACCACGCAGCAAGGCTGGACGCGCCGTCCAAGGGACGCCTTCGTGCGTCGCTGTCGGCCGCTCATCCGCGTGGTCTCCATTGTCGGTCCGTCTTCGTCGTCATCGCTCGGGACATCACCGACAATGTTGCCATCGACTCCGATCTACGCGTTGTCCCCGCCATGGCGTATACAGCGTCGCCGTCGGTCTGACCAACCGTTGTCGTCGCGTCGTCCCTTCGGACCGCTATGTTGCCGCCTCGAGGTCCTGCCGCCGGCTATCCCGACCCGCGCGCTGCGACACACGGTCCATGCCGCCACCTCGAGATCCTCTCGACGGCTACCCCCGTAGCCGCTGCCACCTTTGCGTCGCCCCTTCAGGCTGTCGCAGAGCGGCACACGGTCCACGTTGCTGTCCGTCAGACCGTCGCCACCGGCCAGTGATTCTCCCCGCGGCTGCCCCGACCTGCGAGCCACCGCTACACCGCCCCTTTGGGCTATAGCGCCGCGGCACATGGTCCCCACCGCCGCCCGAGGTCGTCCCCATGGCTTCAGCAACCCTCGCTCCGACGTTGTGCCACCCCTTCGGGCAATAGCGCCACAGCACGCGGTCGACGCCGCCGCCCCGAGGTCTTCCCGCCGTCGCCCCGACCCGCCTGCTGCCGCTGTGTCGTCCCTTCGGGCTGTAGCGCCGCGGCCCGTGGTCCACTCCGCCGTCCCCGCGCGTCGACTTCCCGTGGTATGCGCCGCGCCGCTTCCCTCTATAGGAGATATGCCCTAGAGGCAATAATAAATGTTATTATTTATCACCATGTTCCTAATTAAGTTTGTATTCCATGCTATAACTGCTGTGGTTCCTGAGCCCGTATATCCATAAAGGCTCTGAGGAAAACCCACGTGCACGTGTGGAATAATAAACGGTAAAATGTATTCCTAGTCAAGCCTCTGAGACTAGCTCAAGTGTTGCATGATGATTATGTTTTCCTAAACATGGGCATATCTATGTCGGCAACTTTGAGGGCACAATGTTAGAAGAACATTTGTATTGAATCGACCCGATTTGATGTTATGCTATGAGATACATTCGTCACAAGTTAATGGTTAATAACACAGAGAAAGTTAACGTTTGCATAATTCCTTAGACCATGAGAGTATCGAGTTTCTTCATGCTTGCTTCATGAACATTGGGGTTTGTTAAACGTCATCTGTAACTGGGTGGCTATTACGGCGGCTTACGGGTTCATGGGAAAGTGTGACAAGGGACTTGATAGCTCAAGATTGGGATTTGCCCTTCCGACGATGGAGAGATATTCTTAGGGCCCTCTTGGTGTTACGGTATCCACCATCGTCTGGCCAGACACAATGTGATTTGATCACTGGGATGCCGGAACGCGGAAACGAGAAAAGAGAACAAAACCGGTAACGAGGTAACTGGCATTATGGACAAGTGTTGATCCACGGAGATGCCGATAAGTCTCACCTCGGATGTTTGTAACATATCGTGAAGCAAAAGGAATAGCACACGGCAACTAACAGGTTCACTCGAATATTCATTCATGTGGGTATAGGGATCAATATGGGTGTCCATGGTTCCGCTATTGATCATTGATCAGAAAGCGTTCCGGTCATGTCTATCCTTCACCGAACCTACAGGGTCACACGCTTAATGGTCATCTATCTGTTGAATACTAGACAGGGAGTCTGAGAGAAAGTCATTAGAAAAGTTTCGGAGACAACAGAAAAGTTTCGGAGAGAGAACACCGGAATAGTTTCGGTAAAACCAAAAAGTTGTTTCGGAGTATACCATTAAGTCAAAATGGTTTCGGCACATGCCTGAAAATTCTTGGAGGGTGCCAGAATTGTTCTGGGAACTTCTGGGATTTTTCTGGAGAAAAAAACCGAAAATGTTCCGGAGCTGCCGGAACCGCTTTGGTTGCTTTTCACTGATGAAATCATTGATCTGAAAATGTTTCGGAACGCGTCCAGAATTATTTTAGTGGGTATTGGAATTATTGTAAGACCCACAGAAATATTTTTGGATTTAACGGTCGCGGAAAAATGGTTTCGTGAATAGTGAAAAGCACTTTATGGTTTTTATGAAAAGCCACCTTTTTGGACTTTGTCCCAAAATATCTTAGGGATGACATGGATGGATGGGAACCCCTCATGGGGGCCCCACTAGATGTGGCCGGCCGTAGGAGGATCTCCTCTAGCCTTCCCATTATGCCCTTCTGGAAGATCCATATGATGGTTTTTTTTGGGTATTTCAAGTGCCACCCTACCCCTTGGGTTTTCCTATAAATAGAGGTGGAGAGGCACTCTCCACACTCACTCTTTCTCACATACACATGCCATGCATGATCTGGCTTTCTCTCTCCCTCCCAGCGAAATAGTTTCGTAGAGCCGAAAGGCTGTCTGGGTTCCGGTGGGAACTAGTTCTGGACGGCGAAGCCCTACCGGATAGCTGACACCGTATGTGTGCAACCCCGTAGAGAGGTCGTAGGTTCGATCTTTTGCCCGAGGGGCTGTTCGAGGGTCCTCCCGAAGGGCTGTCCGAGATACCGTCCGAGTTTCGAGGGTCCTCCCGAAGGGCTGTCCGTGACATCGTCCGGGGGACTGTCCGACCGCCTCCCGAAGGGCTGTCCGAGGAGCAAACGAGGGAGATCATCCGCGCGGTTGGGAGGTTGTAATTCCTAGCTGCGGGGATCTGCATCGACGATCAACATCGACTCTACTTCCGCTGCACTACGAGTCGGTAATGATCAGATCAAACCTTGTATGCATCTCCATAGTGATCCTGGGCTTGCTCGCTGTACCGAATTTTTTTATTTTCTGTCGCATTCCCCTACACCCTCGGCGCAGGAATGCCACCGTCCGCGCCGGTATTCGTCACGCTGTCGGGTTCTTCCTCGCCTACTTCGAGCATTGCCGCGGCGCTCCTAACCCAGCCGCCGCCTTCGCCGTCAAGCCGCGGCCGCCGCTCTTCTTCGGTGCCGCTGCTGCTCGCTCACTAGCCACGCCGCCCGTCCACCCCCTTCGTCTTCGTCCAACACCAGCTCAACGCCAGCGTCGACAGCATCTTCCCCGACCACTTCATCTACTCCGACCACCGTTGGCAACATCGGCCCCACACCGCTTGGAGCCGCAACCGTCGTCGAGTCCTCCTCTGGTGACCCCTCCGACTCATTCGAAATGGCGTCCAGCTTCTGCAGGTCCCCATCTACGCATGTTGGAGGATCCATAACAATATAACTTCTATGCAAATATACCCAAACATAACTCATTACGTTGTCTTGTCCAACTTCAACTTATTTGACCAAGTTTGAAAATAATTAATGGGTATTCACAATCATAAAAGATGTCCAAGATAAAATATTTGCATGTGAAATTTCTCTTCCTTATACTAATCTTTCATGAATTACTTGTATGACCAATATTGTGATTGTAAAATTTCAATAGATTTTACTTTCTAAACCCAATGTGAAACTACTACTAAGCATAAGGAACATGTATAATTTCAGATTTATGATATCCAATTCATTCAAGAATTCACGCTTAGGCTCTAAGTGAAGCACAAGAGTGAATGACAAACTACTCCAAAAGATATAAGTGAAGAACAAAGAATAGTTAATCAATTAAGTAGCTATGTAAAGACTCTCTCCATTTAAAAACTTTCAGATCTAATGAATTTATTAAACAGCAAATAAAACAAAAAGATACTCCAAGAAAAAAACATATTATGTGATGAGTAAAGATATAGCTCCAAGTAAGATATACCAATAGTGTTGAAGACGAAAGAGGGGATGCCTTCCGGGGCATCCCCAAGCTTAGACACTTGTGTCTTCCTTGAATATTACCTTGGGGTGCCTTGGGCATCCCCAAGCTTAGGGTCTTGCTACTCCTTATTCTCCTCATATCGATATCTCAAACAAAACTTGAAAACTTCAATCACACAAAACTTAACGGAACTCGTGAGATAGGTTAGTATGATAATAAATAAATCGTTCACTTTGGTACTGTCAAGACAAGATTCATAATTGTTCTTGCATAATGCCTACTGTATTCTATCATTTCCACAATTTATATCCCATAATATAAGCTATGGAAACAGTAAAACAAGCAAACTATGCATTGAAAACAGAATCTGTCAAAAACAAAACAGTCTGTAATGATCTGAACTAAGACCATACTTCTGTAACTCCAAAAATTCTGAAAAATTAGGAAAACGTAGGAAATTTGTATGGAAATACTTTTTAAAAATTTCATAATATTTGATGCTCCAGTAAAATCTGAAAATTCAGACACTGGACGCAAAAGTTTATGTTTTTGCACAGAATAAAATCAACAAGTATCCACACTATCCCAAAGGCTTTACCTGGCACATTATTGAAATAAAAGACACAAAACATGATTACTACAGTAGCTTAATCATGTGAAAACACAAAAATAGTAGGGGTAAATATTGGGTTGTCTCCCAACAAGCACTTTTCTTTAATGCCTTTTTAGCTAGGCATGATGATTTCAATGATGCTCACAAAAAAGTAAATAATTGAAACATAAAGGGAGCATCATGAGGCATATGACAAGCACATTTAAGCCTAACCCACTTCCTATGCATAGGAATTTTATAAGCAAACAATTTATTGTAGCAAGAATCAACTAGTATAGGAAGGCAAAACAAGTACAACTTCAAAACTTTCAACATATAGAGAGGAAACTTGATGTTGTTGAAATATATATAAGTATATCTTCCCCTCTCATAACAATTTTCAGTAGCATCATGAAATTTTTTAACAATATAGCTATCACATAAAGCATTCTTTTCATGATCCACATGCATAAATTTTTTATTACTCTTCACATAAGCAAATTTACTCTCATGAATAGTAGTGGGAGCAAACTCAATGAAATAACTATCATACGAAACGTGATTGACATAATCAAACTGAGCGTAAAAATCATGATGACAAGTTTCATGGTTATCATTACTTTTTATAGCATACATGTCATCACAATAATCATCATAGATAGCAACTTTGTTGTCATAATAATCAATTGACACATCTTCCAGTGTAGTGGATTCATCACTAAGTAAAGTCATGACCTCTCCAAATCCACTTTTATCATTATTCCAATAAGATGCAACACCCTCCAAAATAGTGGGATAATTGTTACCTAAAGTTGACACTCTTCCAAACCCACTTTCATCAATATAATCATCATAAATAGGAGGCATGCTATCATCATAATAAATTTTCTCATCAAAAGTAGGGGGACTACAAAAATCATCTTCATCAAACATAGCATCCCCAAGCTTATGGCCTTGCATATCATTAGCATCATGGATATTCATTGAAAACATACTAACAACATTGCAATCATTCTTATCATTCAAGGATTTTATGCCAAACATTTTATTGAATTCTTCTTCTAACACTTTGGCACAATTTTTCGATCCATCATTTTCAAGAAAGACATCATAAAGATAAAGAATTTAATGCAACTTCACTTCCACTTTTTTTGTAGTTTTCTTTTATAAACCAAACTAGTGAAAAGCAAGAAACTAAAAGATTCAATTGTAAGATATAAAGATATACCTTCAAGAACTCACCTCCCCGGTAACGCCGCCAGAAATAGCTTGATGTCTACTACACAACTTTATTCTTGTAGACGTGGTTGGGCCCCAAGCGCAGAGTTTTGTAGGACAGCAGCAAATTTCCCTCAAGTGGATGACCTAAGGTTTATCAATCCATGGGAGGTGTAGGATCAATATGGTCTCTCTCAAACAACCATGCAATCAAATACAAGCAATCTCTTGTGTCCCTAACACACCAGATACAATGGTAAATTGTATCGGTGCACTAGTTCGGCGAAGAGATGGTGATACAAGTGTAGTATGGATAGTAGATATAGGTTTTTGTAATATGAAATAATAAATACAGCAAGGTAGCAAGTGATAAAAGTGAGCATAAATGGTATTGCAATGCTTAGAAACAAGGCCTGGGGTTCATACTTTCACTAGTGCAATCTCTCAACAGTGCTAACATAATTGAATCATATAACAATCCCTCAACATGCAATAAAGAATCACTCCAAAGTTCTTATCAATAGCAGAGAATATAAGATGAAATTTTTGTAGGTAGCAAACCACCTCAAAGTTATCTTTCCGATCAATCTATTGAGCCATCCCTATAACTGTCACAAATAGCCCTAGAGATCGTACTACAATAACACCATATGATACACATCAATCAACTCTAATGTCACCTATATACTCCAATGTCACCACAAGTATCCATGAGTTAATTATTTGATACGCATCAAACAATTTCAGATTCATAATATTCAATCCAACACAAAGAACTTCAAAGATTACCCCAAAGTTTCTATCGAAGAAAGTAGGATGAAAACGTGTATCAACCTATGTGCCTAGATTACCCCAATGTCACCTCGGGAATCCGCAAGTTGATTACTGATAACCCACTAGTATAGGGGATCAGTTGTAGCCTTTCTCGATAAATAAGAGTGTCGAACCCAACGAGGAGCTAAAGGTAGAATCAATATTCCCTTCAAGTTCTATCGACCACCGATACAACTCTATGCACACTTAATGTTCGCTTTACCTAGAACAAGAATAAAACTAGAAGTACTTTGTAGGTGTAATGCTAGAACTACTTCGCAAGAATAAAACTAGGAGTACTTTGTGAGAATAAAACTACGAGTAATTTGCAAGATAATAAAAGTAGCAAGCTTTTTTGTAACACAAAAGAAAGATTTGTCCCTAGGCAATCGATAACTAGACCGGTAATCATTATTGCAATTTTATATGAGGGAGAGGCATGAGCTAACATACTTTCCGTACTTCGATCATATGCACTTATGATTGGAACTCTAGCAAGCATCCTCAACTACCAAAGATCATTAAGGTAAAACCCAACCATAGCATTAAGTAACAAGTCCTCTTTACTCCCATACGCAACAACCCCCTTACTCGGGTGTAAGCTTCTGTCACTCTAGCCGCCCACTATAAGTGAATTATGAACGTATTGCAAACCCTACAGCGGGAATCCCTCACGCTTGCGCGACACGGAGGGCACCATAGGACAGCACCAAAATAAAACATACAACTCAAACCAACCACGATCATCAATCAACCCATAGGACAAAAAAAGAATCTACTCAAACATCATAGGATGGCCACACATCATTGGATAATAATATGTAGCATTATGCACCATGTTCAAGTAGAGAATTACAGCGGGAATAGAGAGGTTACACCGCTGCATAGAGGGGGAGAGAGTTGGTGTTGACGGCGGCGAAGTTGTTGGCGTAGATCACCGTCACGATGATTGCCCCGGCGACGTTCCAGCGCCACCGGGAGAGAGGGGGAGAGAGCCCCCCTCCTTCTTCTTCTTCCTTGGCCTCCCCCCTAGATGGGAGGAGAGTTTCCCCTCTGCTCCATGGCCGCCATGGCACCCGGAGGGCAGGAGCCCCTCCGAGATTGGATCTCTCTCTCTGTTCTCTTCTGTTTTTCGTTCCTGTTTTCTGGCCAAAAACCGTTTCTTATATTCCTGGAGATCCGTAAATCCGATTGCGCTGAAATTTTAACACGATTTTTTTCTTGATATAAGATTCCTTGTGGCCGAAGAAGAGCCCCAACCGACTTACGGTGTGCCCACAAGGCACCACCACGCGGCTAGGGGGGGGGGGGTCACGCCAAAGTGCCTTGTGGAGGCTGTGGGCCTCCGTTTGCGTTGATTCCACCTCCCAAAAATCACATATATTCCAAAATAATTCTCCATAAAATTTTATTGCATTTGGACTTCGTTTGATATGGATTTTTTGTGAAACAAAAAACAATCAGAAAACAAGAACTGGCACTGGGCACTGGATCAATATGTTAGTCCAAGAAATCATATAAAATGTTGCCAAAAGTATGTGGAAATTGTAGGATATTGGCATGAAACAATAAAAAATTATAGATACGACGGAGACGTATCAGCATCCCCAAGCTTAATTCCTGCTCGTCCTCGAGTAGGTAAATGATAAAAAAGATAATTTTTGATGTGGAATGCTACCTAGCATAATCTTGATCATGTAATCTAATCATGGCATGAATATTAAGACACGAATGATTCAAAGCAATAGTCTATAATTTTATATAAAGACATCAATACTCAGGCATACCAACAAACAATCATGCCTTTCAAAATAAAAATGCTAAAGAAAGTTATCCCTACAAAATCATATAATCCTGTCATGCTCCATCTTCTTAACATAAAGTATTTATCATGCACTTCCCTGATGACAAGTCGAGCAATTGGTTCATACTTTTTTAATGCGCTTCAGCTTTTTCAACCCCCACGCAATACATGAGCGCAAGCCATGGATATAGCACTATGGGTGGAATTGAATGATGATAGAGATTAATAAGGAGAAGTCAAAAAGGAAGATAGTCTCACATTGACGAGGCTAATCAATGGGCTATGGAGATTCCCATCAATTGATGTCAATGCGAGGAGTAGGAATTGCCATGCAATGGATGCACTAAGAGCTATAAGTGTATGAAAGCTCAAACTGAAAACTAAGTGGGTGTGCATCCAACTTGCTTGCTCATGAATACCTCGGGCATTTGAGGAGGCCCATCATTGGAATATACAAGCCAAGTTCTATAATGAAAAATTCCCACTAGTATATGAAAGTGACAACTCAGGAGACTCTCTATATGAAGAACAAGGTGCTACTCTGAAGCAAGTGTGGAAAAAGGATAGTAACATTGCCCCTTCTCTCTTTTTCTCTCATTTTTTTTTTCTTGGGCTCTTTTTGGCCTCTTTTTTTTCTTTTTTTTTCTTTTTTTTTCTTTATTTTTCATTCGGAGCCTCATCCCGACTAGTGGGGGAATCATAGTCTCCATCATCCTTTCCTCACTGGGACAATGCTCTAATAATGATGATCATCACACTTTTATTTACTTATAACTCGATATTACAACTCGATAAAATTATACAAGATGACTCTATATGAATGCCTCTGGTAGTGTACCAGGATGTGCAATGATCTAGCGTAGCAAAGATATCAAAAAATGGACAAGCCATGAAAATATCATGCTAGCTATCTTACGATCATGCAAAGCAATATAACAATGAATGCTCAAGTCATTTATATGATGGTGATGGAAGTTGCATGGCAATATATCTCGGAATGGCTATGGAAATGCCATGATAGGTATGTATGGTGGCTGTTTTGAGGAAGATATAAGGAGGCTTATGTGTGATTGAGCGTATCATATCACAGGGTTTGGATGCACCGGCGAAGTTTGCACCAACTCTCAAGGTGAGAAAGGGCAATGCACGGTACGGAAGAGGCTAGCAAATTGCGGAAGGGTGAGAGTGCGTATAATCCATGGACTCACATTAGTCATAAAGAACTCACATACTTATTGCGAAAGTTTATTAGCCCTCGAAGCAAAGTACTACTACGCATGCCCCTAGAGGGATAGATTGGTAGGACAAGGTCCATCGCTCGTCCCCGACCGCCACTCATAAGGTAGACAATCAATAATAAATCATGCTCCAACTTCTTAGCATAACGACAGACCATACGCGCATGCTTCGGGAATCACAAACCTTAACACCAATATTCTTACTAAACCACTATGACGCCCCTGCTCGACCGTGCACTAATCATACACGCAAACATGCACGATCGAGATCAGAGACTCACGGGAAGATATCACAACACAACTCTAAACACAAATAAAAGTCATACAAGCTTTATATTACAAGCCAGGGGCCTCGAGGGCTCGAATACATAGCTCGCGAGCAAGCGTTAGCGGAAACAACAATATTATCTGAGTACAGACATAAAGTAAACAAGTTTGCCTTAAGAAGGCTGAGCAAAACAACGATAACTAGATCGAAAAGGCGCAGGCCTCCTGCCTGGGAACCTCCTATCTACTCCTGGTCGTCGGTCTCCACGTAGTAGTAGGCTCCTCCGGGAGGGTAGTAGTAGTCGTCGGCGGTAGCAGCTGACTCCTGGGCTCCGTCATCTGATCGTCGCAATCGGGTATGGGAAAAAGGGGAGCAAAGCAACTGTGAGTACTCATCCAAAGTACTCGCAAGACTTACATCAGAACTATGCTAGTTATGCATTGGTATCAAAGGAAGGGGCTGTATCTGTGGACTATACTGCAGAAATGCCAGAATAGAGAGGAAGGCCTAGCCTATCGAAGATTAGCATCTTGCAGCGTCTTGCAGCATTAGAAGAGTGCAGATTAGCATAATATAAAGTATCAAGCATGTAATAGCAAAGCCCAGAGATCCTTCCTCGACTCCCTGCGAGAAAGTGATCCCGGAGCTTACAGTTAAAGTAACATGTATCCAGTTCAAGTTGTAGTAGATCGGGATACAACACTGAACGTCCTGTTACCGTGGAAACGGCTATTCGAATAGATAACTTCCCTGCAGGGGTGCACCACATAGCCCAACACGCTCGATTACATCTGGCCGGACACACTTGCTGGGTACTGCCCGGCCTCGGGTAATCGACACACCGTAGACCAACCTAGACTCTCCAGAGAGGTCAACACGCCGGTCTAAATCCTAAGTGCGAAGGGGTCTTGGGCCCATCGCCCTCTGCACTCCTGCACGTTGCATGACTGGGCGGGGCCCAGGCGCGACACTGTATACACAAGTGACGTAACCAGCCCACCCCAACAATCAGCCCGCATCTCTGAGCTGTGACATCTGGATCGCTTTCACAGGGAACGTACGACGTAGAGGGCCCCATTAAACCATTATCCCGCATGGTGGTTAGTGCGTAAAGGCACGTAGCCAACTCAGATCAAATACCCAAATCCATTAGGCGTGTTTTAGCAGCTCGCAAAGACGAACAGGGTTCCTGTCGCTCCGACTTGGTAACACGCGGTCCAACGACCAGGGACCAGGCCCACCTCTCTCCTAGGTGGTCTCCACCTGCCCTGTCGTTCCGCCACAATAATCTCTCACGGGTGCCCTCCTGGCTAACCCGACTTCCCAAAGTACTGAGGTAAAGGTCAAAGTAACCATGTGTCCATAACATCGTGGGAATCCGAGGAATCACCCTCGATGGAATTCCCGCTCGATGTAATCCGTCAAGGAGAACCAGGAGGAATCACCCTCGATGGTCCACACTTGAGGGGTTACACGACCGAGTCATCATCGGGAAGGGGAGAGCGAGGAATCACCCTCTGCAATCACCTCCGATGTGCTATACTACAGAGATATCATCAGGAGTGCAGTACGAGGTATCACCCTCGGCACTCGATAGTAGCCCTGCAGAGTCGTTCAACTAAGGGGGGGGGTGCGGTGATGTGACAGTATCTACACATCTATCACAATGATCGAGGTACTGGTAACAAAGCTGGGCAACAGGGACAAGGGTGAGGGGTGACTGATGGGTCACTAACCAACCTATTCTAAGCAGTTTAGGGTGACAGGTAAAGTAACAACAGCAGGTTACAAAAATAGGCTATGCATCAGAATAGGAGCAATCAATTACAGTAGCAAATTCTAATGCAAGCACGGGGGAGAAGGAATAGGTGATATAGGAATGATCAAGGGGGTTTGCTTGCCTGGAAGCTCTACTGAAAAGGTCTGGTCGTCAGGGGCGTAGTCGTACTCGGCAGCAGCGTCGGTCTCGGGGTCTACCGGAGAGAAGAGGGGGAAGAAACAATAAATAGAAGCAAACAATGCAACACAGATGCATGGCATGGCAATATGTACTGCTGGTGGTGACCTATCGTAGTACTACACGTAAGAGACGGAGCGGGAAAATATTTGGGAATATTTTCCCGGCTTCGGGCATCTATCGGACAGATGAACTGGAGGGGAAGGTTCCATGTTTGCATGGTTGTGGGTATGTGACAGGTAAACGGAGGGCATATTCGGGTTCGTCTTGTTTTTCTGATCAACTTTCATGTAGAAAACTTTTTGATCCGAGCTACGGTTTATTTTCTATGATTTCTCAAAGATTTAAACATTTTCTGGAATTGTTTTAATTAATTAAATTCATCAGAAAAGGAAATATGATGTCAGCATGAGGTCAGTGTGATGTCAGCAGTCAACTTTGACCATTAACTGGTCAAACTGACAGGTGGGGCCCCTCTGTCATAGACTGTATTATTTTAACAGCAGATTAAATTAACTAATTAATCTAATTAGCTAGTGGATCCCACTGTCAGTGACTGATTAACTTAACAGAATAATTAACAATTAATTAACATTTTTATTTATTTATAAAACCGTTTAATTAGTGCGGGACCCACATGTCAGTCACTGGTCAAGCGCAGTCAGCAGGTTTGACCTGGTCAACTGGGTCAATGGACCCACTGGGCCCACTGGCAGCGACCCCGTGCGGGCCCCAGGGGCGGTCACGTCAGCGCTGGTGGCCGGAGTTGCTCCGGCGAGCCGGAACACGGCGGCGCGCGTCGGGAGGTGGTCGGGTTTCGGCTACGGTGGCTTATTTCGAGCACGGGAGGTGGCGTTCGAACGAGGAGAGAAGGCCGCGTCCAACGGTGGTGGTCTCGCGACCTGGGACGGCCGGAGTCGACCGGAGCTTCGACGGTGAACGACGGCAGCTACGGGTGCTCGGCGGGGACGGCTCCACAGCGCGTTTGCAGGCGAAACAAGGGGCCAGGGGGGATCTACGAGCGTGCGCGAGCTCAACGGGCACGGACGCGTGACCAAAAGGACACCAGAAGCTTGCCGGCGACGAGCTCGTGCGGCGGAGCACTTCGGCCACGGTCGTTCTATGGCCTAGGGGCAGCAACCAATGCGGGGAAGAGGGGGAAAAGGAAGAGGGGCTCACGGCATGGCTGTAGGGGAAGCCAGCGAGCTCGGGGAGGGCCTGAGGTGGACGGAGCGACGTCGGTGATCTCCGGTGACATAAGGTAGAAGACGAAGACGCCGGCGACACCATGGCGGCTCCGAGTTCCAATGATTCGATGCAGCTGACGTAGACGAGGACGGGGAAGTCGGTGGACAGGACGGAGAGGCGGACGGAGCACGGTGGCCGCGAGCTTCACGGCGGCGAGGCCATGGCGGCATTCGGGAGAGGCGGCAGAGAGGGAGAGAAGGGGGAGCTGCAAGCTAGGGTTGCCAGGGGAAGCGCGCGGGTCCTTATTCCCCCCTCCAGAGGCCCTATAGCGGCTCGCTGTCGAGCGAGGATAGGGGGGGGGCAGGCGCGGCGAGTGCGCGCGCGGCGACAGAGAGGAGAGAGAGCGCAGGAGGAAGGAGGGGATAGGCGTGGGCTGGGCCTGCTTGTTTGACTTAGGCCCAGGCACAGTAGAATTTAGGCGTTTTCCGTTTTCTTTTCTGTTTTTCTATTTTCTTTACTGTTTTGCATTTTCTTTAATCGCAAATGAGTTTAGAAAAATGTAAAACTTGCCAAATTAAATACCCTGCAATATTCTGCACTGCCATAGAGGGTTTGGGATTTAAATGAATTAATTTGAATATTTGTATAAATGGAAATGAATTAAAGTGGTTGTTAAAGTCACTGTTTTTGGTTGTTAGAGTCATCTAGGAATTTTAGGTGATGTTGTTTTCCTGAACATAAATAGTTATGGATTTTTTGCTACAACATGAACTATTTAGTTTCCAAATCTGAACAACTTTTATTTTCACCTCATATTTGAATTTCAATTTGAATTGGAATTTGAAATGAGATATGATTCAAATGTCATCAAGCATTGTAATTGATGATGACTTGGCATGATTAACAGATGATCACTGTGCTCATTACCTAGGGGTGTTACAATTCTCCACCTCTAAAAGAAATTGTCGTCCCGAGAATTCAGGGGTAGAAGCGAAAAGATCGGGGTATTCCGGGAAGTTTTTCTGGAAATACCTCTTAGAATTCGCGAACGACTGGAACGTTTCAATTCCCCAAATTTAATGCCATGCTTGTATGCAAAAGGTTATGATAAGAATGAATACGATACTTCTGAATCAAAAGAACAGAAGCTGGTACTGAATTTTAACAAGAAGAGTACCCTTCAAAGTAGCTGGCTAACCTTGAGCTTCATTCAGATCAACATGATAAGCTTGACCATGACCATAAGAAGGCCTGGCTTTATTGTTGCGGGGCTGGTTATTGCCACGGCCATTTCCACGGCCAGCAGGGGGAAGTGCAAGTTGATTCTAATTCTGAGGGCATTCTCTAGAATGGTGACCTGGACGGCCACACTTGAAGCAGAGCCCGTCTTTGGGACGGACAGCAGGAGCTCGAAGCAGCGGAGCCTGAGGTCTTGGCTGCTCCGATGGGGGAGGAGGTGCTGCTGGATGGTACATGCCATGAGGAATCGAGATACGGCGCTTCTGCGATGACGAGCCCGAAGATGAGCCAACGTCATGGTGGCGCTTCTGTGACTCCTTGTTCTCCACCCGAGCGGTCTCAACCTGGATAGCCCTGTTTACCAGGGTGGCAAAGTCGGTGAAGTCATGAACAGCAAGTGCAAGCTTGAGGTCTGGGTGAAGTCCGTCGCGGAACTTTTCCTGTCTGCGGGCATCAGTGGCAATGTCTTCTTCCGCACAGCGGGATAGGTCAAGGAATTCCCGCTGATAAGCTTCGACAGTCTTATTGCCCTGAGTGAGGTTGCGAAACTCTCTTTTCTTTCGGTCCATGATTCCCTGAGGAATGTAATGGGCACGGAAAGCAGTCTGAAATTCGATCCAGGTAACGACTGTCCCAACAGGTAGTGAACGCCTGTGGGTGTCCCACCATTGAGCAGCGGGACCCTTCAAGAAGTAGGACGGAAAGGTGACGAGGTTGTCAGGGGCGACATTGGCAGATTCCATCTCGAAGGAGATGTCGCGAAGCCAGTCATCAGCATCAAATGGCTGTTCCGAGTTACGGAAAACATTAGGGTTGAGACGCACAAACTCCTGCAGAGTTATTGGGGCAGGTTGCTAATTCTGAGCATTCTGGTTCTGGTTTGGGAACTGAGCCATGATTCCAACCATGAACTGGCGGTTCAGCTCGAATTGCTGCATCATAGCTGCCATATAGTCTGGCGGGGGTGGATCATTGGCACCACGGCCACGATCATGACCTGCGGGTCTAACCATCCTGCTAAAGTTCAACAGGGGTAGTTTAGCAATGAGTATTTGCAGGTGTAAGGAATCATTCATGAAGTAATACGCATATCAAAAGGAAGTGCAATAGATACAACAACATAGTCAATCATGACATATAAATCCATACATAGAGTTGGATACAACGGACAACACGAGTTCGGAAACACTCGCAACTAGACAAAGTAGGCAGCACGCAGGCACGCGGTGGAGAGATACAACAATGATACATAGCAAAGGCTACATCAACGTCGGAGAAAACTACTGGAACGAGGAATCCGCAGGTGACGACGCAGGGTGTCCTCGATAGAAGGATCCTGCGGTCCGTGAAGCAGAATCTGGCCCACAATTCAAAGAAGGGTTAATTCAAATCTACGGGTGGATGTGATCATGTGAACCTAATGTTAGAGTTAGCAAAAATTTTAACCCGAAAAGAAGAGAGACCAGAGTCCCAGAGTAAGGAAGAGGAATAAAAGATCCTAATACCACCCATTGGCGACGTGGGCCCGTAAGCCACACAGCCATGTGAGTAAAACAATTTTCAAAGACTAGACTCAACTTCGGCCAAGGAGTTGGAAAGTGGCTTCCTACAGGCAGTCGGCTCTGATACCAGCTTGTGACGCCCCTACTCGACCGTGCACTAATCATACACGCAAACATGCACGATCGAGATCAGAGACTCACGAGAAGACATCACAACACAACTCTAAACTCAAATAAAAGTCATACAAGCTTTATATTACAAGCCAGGGGCCTCGAGGGCTCGAATACATAGCTCGCGAGCAAGCGTTAGCGGAAACAACAATATTATATGAGTACAGACATAAAGTAAACAAGTTTGCCTTAAGAAGGCTGAGCAAAACAACGATAACTAGATCGAAAAGGTGCAGGCCTCCTGCTTGGGAACCTCCTATCTACTCCTGGTCGTCGGTCTCCACGTAGTATTAGGCTCCTCCGGTAGGGTAGTAGTAGTCGTCGGCGGTAGCAGCTGACTCCTAGGCTCCGTCATCTGATCGCCGCAATCGGGTATGGGAAAAAGGGGAGCAAAGCAACCGTGAGTACTCATCCAAAGTACTTGCAAGACTTACATCAGAACTATGCTATTTATGCATTGGTATCAAAGGAAGGGGCTGTATCTGTGGACTATACTGCAGAAATGCCAGAATAAAGGGGAAGGCCTAGCCTATCGAAGACTAGCATCTTGCTGCGTCTTGCAGCATTAGAAGAGTGTAGATTAGTATAATATAAAGTATCAAGCATGTAATAGCAAAGCCCAGAGATCCTTCCTCGACTCCCTACGAGAAAGTGATCCCGGAGCTTACAGTTAAAGTAACATGTATCCAGTTCAAGTTGTAGTAGATCGGGATACAACACTGAGCGTCCTGTTACCGTGGACACGGCTATTCGAATAGATAACTTCCCTGCAGGGGTGCACCACATAGCCCAACATGCTCGATTACATCTGGCCGGACACACTTGCTGGGTAGTGCCCGGCCTCGGGTAATCGACACACCGTAGACCAACCTAGACTCTCCAGAGAGGTCAACACACCGGTATAAATCCTAAGTGCGAAGGGGTCTTGGGCCCATCGCCCTCTGCACTCCTGCACGTTGCGTGACTGGACGGGGCCCAGGCGTGACACTGTATATACTACTAGGAAAAGGGCTATAGCTGATATGGACATTAATGGCGCACCATGTATGTGGTGCGCCACTGCTATATAGCAGTGGCGCACCAGATACAGGTGCGCCATTAGTTTCCTCATTACTAATGGCGCACCAGACACACAGTGCGCCATTACTAGCAATTTTTTTTTTCCAAAACTATTAATGGCACACCAGGGCACAGTGCGCCATTACTAGTTTTAACTAGTAATGGCACACCACACGCTCCGTGCGCCACTACTAACAAATTTTTTTTTACTTTTTTTTTCAAAACTTGTAATGGCGCACCTGTGTGAAGTGCGCCATTACTAGTTCAAACTAGTAATGGCGCACCACAACCACGGTGCGCCACTACTAACAATTTTTTTTTTTTTTGCAAAACTAGTAATGGCGCACCCCTAACTGGTGCGCCATTAGTAACCAGGGTTACTAATGGCGCATTTTTAGGTGGTGCGCCATTAGTAACCTGAGACCAGCTAGATATTTTGGACAGCCACCTACCACACTCACTTTCCCCACTTCATTCTCTCCACCTCCTCCTCCAAGCTTGTCTCGGCTGCCTCCTCCTCCTCACCTCATTTGCACCATAGATTCACCCAAATTAAGTGGTTAAATTACCTTTTTTTGATAGGTAAGTAAGGGGAAAGCTTTCTTTATGTTGTAGATCTACTTTTTTCTCCCTCCAACAACATGCACATGCACTTTTTATGGCCTAGCTAGATCTACGTATGTTTGTGGTGTTGCATATGTTTGTGGTGTTGCATATATGTTTGTGTTTGCAGGTACCGGTATTTGAAATGCGATAGTTGCCAATATTTTGCCGGAATGTTGATTCATTTCCGTTTCGGCGAGAATTTGGCACTATGCATTCTTTTTGGTCCTATTTTTAGGCAAAGTCATGCCAAATTTTTTCTTGGTTCTAAAATATCATTTTGCTCTACCCCGCAGGCGACCATGGTCCGCACGATGACCGAAGGCATCGTGAATAGGTTTTTGAGCTCCACGAAGGCCGAGATGCTTCAAAAGAACGAGACGGAGATAAGATGTCCGTGTCGAAGATGCAAGCTGAAGAGCCTTATTGCGGACCCGGATTCCGGGCAGGTGCGGGACCACCTGCCCTTGCGTGGTTTCATGGATGGCTATCGGTGGCAAGGTGATGAAGATGACTATGAAGTCGTCCATGGGGGCCGGGCAAGAAATGAGGAAGGGCAGCAAGACAACCACCGCGGCGAGGGCGGGCGAGAAGACGAAGAATCTCCAGGACATGATCACGACGGTGATGCAGTACACAGTCATCATGTAGAAGATGCCGGACATGATGATGAGGAAGATCAAGACGAAGGGCATGATCATGAAGATGAAGATGCCGGAGCAGACGACGATGGACCATCGATGGGCTGGGTGCAGGACCCTCATATTCAAGAGCTGCTTCTCAAGCAGACGGATAATGCAAGAGCTGCCGCCCGAGAGAAAGCCAAGCTGGATCAACTGGAGATAGACGCGGTTACTCCATTGTATGAAGGATGCAGGCCCGAGGATACCCGCCTGAAAGTAACACTCATGGCTCTGGAGATGAAGGTAAAACACAAAATGACCGACGCATGCTTCGATGAGAACATGTCATTCTGGCACGAACGTCTTCCCAAGGGAAACAAGTGCCCGACCAGTTTCGAGGAGGCGAAGAAAATCGTGTGTCCTCTGGATTTACCGCACGTGAAATACCCTGTGTGCATGAACAATTGCATCATTTATCGGGACGAGCACGCGGAGTCTACCATATGTCCGGTGTGCGGCGTCACTCGATACAAGAAGAGGAAGAAAGCTCCTCGAAAAGTGGTGTGGTACGTTCCGATCACTCCTCGTCTGCAGCGGTATTTCGCGGACCCTAAGGTAGCAAAGCTCCTGCGTTGGCACGCGGATAGGGAGGAGAAGAAGCGAGAAGATGACGGAAATGATCTGGAGATAAATAAAAAAGACAAGATGCTGAGTCACCCTAAGGATGCGAGCCAGTGGCAAGCGTTGAACTTCGAACACCCAGAATTTGGGGACGATCCAAGGAACATCGTGCTGGGCGCGAGCACCGATGGAGTCAATCCGTTTGGCAGCCAGAGAAGCACACATAGCACCTGGCCTGTGTTTGTGTGGATGCACATCCGCTGCTGAAGGTATGGAAAACGAGGTCTGTTTTCTGGGACTTGCCGTACTGGAAGATCCTCCGTGTGCCTCACAGCCTTGATGTCATGCATATCATGAAGAACGTGTGCGAGAGTCTGCTTGGTACCCTGCTCAACATGCCAGAGAGGACCAAAGATGGGCCGAAAGCAAGGGCAGACTTGAAATCAATGGGCATCAGGGAGGAGCTTCACGCTAATGATGATGATGATGATGATGAGGCGATGGACACGGAAAGTCGTCGCAAAGGCAAAAAGGCCAAGAACATCGAAAATGACTTCCCTCCCGCGTGCTTCACTCTAAGTCAGGAGGAGATCGAGCAGTTTTTCACCTGCCTCGTAGGAGTAAAACTTCCTTACGGTTACGCGGGGAAGATAAGTAGATACCTAGACTCAGCGAAGCAGAAGTTCAGCGGGATGAAGTCTCACGACTGTCACGTGCTGATGACGCAGATACTTCCAGTTGCAATCCGTGGGATCATGGACGTGCACGTCCGTGAAACGCTATTTGGCCTATGCAACTTTTTCGACGTCATCTCTCGGAAGTCGGTTGGCGTGAGGCAACTCAGAAGGCTACAGGAAGAGATCGTGGTGATACTATGCGAGCTTGAGATGTACTTCCCGCCCACATTCTTTGACGTTATGGTGCATCTGCTGGTCCATATCGTGGAGGATATCATCCAACTCGGGCCGACGTTCCTGCACAGCATGATGCCGTTCGAAAGGATGAATGGTGTCATCAAAGGATACGTTCGCAACATGTCACATCCAGAGGGAAGCATAGCCAGGGGCTTTCTGACCGAAGAGTGCATCTCCTACTGCACGAATTATCTAGGCATCGAGAACCCCGTTGGTCTGCCCGTCAACAGGCACCTCGGCAGGCTCGCTGGATGGGGTCACCGCGATGGTCGCCGTGAAATGCATGTCGACTTCGAGGGTCGACTCGCCGACTTTGAAAGAGCAAACCTAGTCGCGCTACAACACATAGACGTGGTCGATCCTTGGGTGGTAGAGCACAAAACCTTTATTGAGAAGACGTACAATGACCGAGGCCAACAGAGGACGGACGGAGATATAATCAAAGAGCACAACTCATGTTTCACGTGTTGGTTCAAGGAGAAGCTTCTGTCGTACCCTTTACATGAGGATTCTTCCGCGGAAGAAAAACTCATATTCGCCTTGTCACAGGGCGCCGAGCACAACCTGATGACCTATGAGGCGTATGATATCAACGGCTACACATTCTACACCGAGGAAAAGGACATGAAGAGCGATTATCAGAACTCCGGGGTAACGATGGAATCCTACACCGGTAACGACAAGGACAGATACTATGGAAGGATCGAGGAGATCTGGGAGCTGAGCTACGCTCGAGAGAAGGTCCCGATGTTCCGTGTCAGATGGGCCAAGAGCTTCCTAAAAGAAGACCGGTATTTCACCACCATGGTTATACCCAAAGCCAAATCCAAGACCGCGGGCACAAACGTCACCGTGAAAAATGAGCCATGGGTACTGGCTTCCCAAGTGGACCAATGCTTCTTCATTACCGACCCGCCAAAGCCCAGTCGTGTTGTCGTGAGGAGAAGCAAAAGGAACATCATCGGAAAGGATGGAGTCGCCAATGAGCAAGACTTCGACAATACGGCGACCCGAAGATGGAAGATGACGACGACGATGAAGTACCATACACCACAAGAAGAAGCAGGACCACCCTACCTAAAGGACGTCCGTTCAAGAGAAGATCAATTCAAGGGGTTCCGGGGCTAAATTATTCAACCGCGAGGAAGAAGGGCAAGAAGATTGTGAAAAGATAGCTAAGATCGAATCACGACGTGTCGGCCGCATGTGTGTGTGTCAGTGGCAAGCTCAATTATTACATGCAACTAAATTATTACATGTATCACTTGATTTCAACCATGTCATCTAATTCTAAATCTTTGCACAATGGTTTTATCACTCCATTTGCATTTTCCTTTTCTTTTATCTCAAATCTTAAATTATCACAATGATTCTATATTGTGATTGAGTAAAGGAGATGCATTGTAAAAAAATTATACGCCCTATTTTTAGGAATGAAGGGAGTATTAAAATTGCCATGTGTTTATTTTAAAGTGTTTGGATGTTTATCATAAGGTTAATTTTTTTTTTAAAAAGGTGCAAAAAATGGGGCCGCCAGGATTCGAACCCTGGCTGGCTGGCTAATGTATCAAGGGACCAACCACTAGGCTATGTTAGTAGTTCTGTCCATAACCACATGCAGACTGTTTTAACCTATTAGTACTAGCAGTAATGGCGCACCTCTCCTGGTGCGCCATTGATATGCGGCGTTTATGGCGCACCCCTCACAGGTGCGCCATTGTTAGCCGGCCCTAAGCTGCTTCTCCTCCCCGCGCCTCCCTCCTCACTCCCGCACACCCAGATCCCCCCTCTCCCCCGCGCTGCGCCATCGCCTGTCGCCGTCGAGTCCGCCGCCACCACACGTCGAGGGTGAGCTCCCCCTCTCCCCCTCCTCCTCCCCCTCCCTCCCCCCTCCCCTCCTTTCTCTCCCCTCCGCCTTCTCCCCTGTCTCTGACATCTCTCCCGTCCGGCAGCACCCGCCCGCGACCACCAGGAGGAGGAGGCCTGCCGGAGACCACCAGGAGAAGGAGGCCGAGCTCGTCCCCACGAGCACCACGACGTCCCCGTCCCCGTCCCCGTCCTCGACCACCAGGAGGAGGAGGAGGCTCGCCGTCCCCGTCCTCAACTCCGTGATCCAGTCCCACCGCCGCGACCTGGTACGTCCGTCCACCGCCCATCGAGTTCCCCAATCTGTCAACTAGTGAGTGTGTTGAACTTCTGCAGAACTGAATCTTTGTACTCCTCTTTAATTCAGATTCAATGTGTAGGAAGTCATGTGTCATATCTATGTCTGAATTGTTCCAGTATGTTGATATTCCGTGGAAATTAAATGGATGGAAGCCTGGCTCGATTTCTGAATTTGGGTGGTACCAATGATGCATTTTAAATTTTGTTGCGATTTCTGAATTGTTCTAGTATATTGTGAAGAGGGCAAATTTGTTTGTGGGTGGGTTAATTCAAGGACGTAGGATTGATGCAAAATGTCCTTTCAAGAGATACTCTGTTTATCTTGTCGTATCTTATATTCCAAACATTCTAGGGTCTTGAAAGTGCATGTAAAAGAGCAACCATTTGGTTTGTTAATCTGTCAGGCAAAACCTTGGAGTATTATCTTATCATCACACATAATTTGACTTGAGGTAAAAACAGAACTTGTAATATTATGCTTACCAAAGGTTTCATTATTTTGCTGTTACGATTGTTGTTTAAGCACATTTTTTGTAATATTATGCTTACCAAAGGCATAAGTGGCCCCTTCTGTATATGTGCTGAAGCTTTGCAAATACTCCCTCCCCACAACACTTAGTTTGGATCGGAGGGAGTAATTAATAACATGTCTGATGACCTGTTTTTTAAGAATAAGGGAGGAGATGATCTCCCCTGGCTTTATTATACAGATTCAAACATAGTTTCTGTTCACCAAAAGAGTGATGGGCTTGCTGCTCTGTTGTGCCTATATGTAGGCCTTTTTTGTGCAGGTACAAAAAATTACCCCTTTCTCCCGAAATGTCGATTAATTTCCGTTTCGGTTGAGAATGGGGTCCTAGGTCAAGAAAATTAGCAAAGGTCATGCCGAATTTTTCCGTGAATTCGTGCATGAACTTTGTTAATTTTCTTGACCTAGAAGGTGCCATATTCTCAACCGAAACAAAAATTAATCAACATTTATAGACAATGTTATTTCTACAAAGCAAATATTTCTAAGTGGCTTTTATAGTTTTCCCTTAAGTTGAAATGCAAACTATTTTTTCTTCCTGCAGCAAGAGCAATAGTGCACTTAGTTTGGTGGAGTTGAAACCAGAGAGTTGATTACTAATATAGGATAGAAGAATAGATACTACCCTGATCTCATCCAATAACTCTAGTAGCCTTTTTTCCTATTTAGAGTGAACATGGCCGACAACGATGAGGTCGGCGGTTCGGGCGGCAAGCCATTCTGGGAGCTGTCCCAGGAGATGGAGGGAGACCCTCACCGCTATGAGGACGCCGCAGAAGTCACCGATCCCGACTACACAACCCCTAGTGGCGTCGGGGATGACACCACTGATGGTGCCGCCGAGGATGCCACCACTGATGATGGCGGCGCACGCACAGATGGCAGCCAACCGAAGAGGCAACGGAAGGACCGGCGCCCGAACATGCTCGGCACCGTCAAGGAGGAATTTACTGAAGTGTCCTCCGAGGGGCATCCAACGGCGCCCAAAGAAATAGTCAAGGCATACGCGGGACAGCTCGGGTGCATTCTCCGGAGCACCGTCTCGATCAACACCGAGAACCTAAGGCATCGTGACCGAGGGAATTTGCGCAACCTCCTCTTCACGAAGCTGCACGAACGATACAAGTTCCCCGGTGACTTCGCAAACACACGCCTCTCAGGGAATAAAGTGAACAGTGCCGCCCTCACGAAGATGAGCAAGGCCCTGGCTACTTGGAGAGGCGCGGTGAAGAGCATGATTGAAAAAGGTGATAGTTATGAGAAGATCAAGGAGAAAAATCCTTCGATCAGCGAAGATGACTACCGGGAGTTCAAGATCAAGTGCGAGAGCAACGCATCCGGGGAATCAAGTCAGTGGGGGAAAGATATGCGGGACTTGAACTTAGGGGTCCACAAACTCGGTCCCGGCGGTTACAGAGTGGCGGAACCTATATGGGACAAGGAGGACGCGGAGCGTGCCGAGCAAGGCCTACCGCCCCGCTTCGAGAAATACCGTGACAAGCAGACCAGGAACTATGTCAGGGCACGGTACAAGATTGACCCGGTAACCAAGGAGCTTACCACGGATCCGAAGACCAAGGTGCTTGAGCGTGTTCTGGTAAGGAATACACCCCCGCGTAATTAGCTCCATATGGTTGCATTCTAATTAATGAAGCCAAATTTCTAAATGGTTCACGTTCCTTCCGCGAGACACTGAAAGCAGTAGCGCGGGGTCGTCTCAGAGCTCCCCTTTCGACACCCCTTTAAATAGGGCGTTGAACATAATGAAAAACAAGGATAAGCTCAGTAAGCCGTCGTCAGCTGGTCGTGTGGCCGGCAAAGGCTTGTCCACAAAATGGTCGGAATACTATACCACTGGGCGAAAGGAGAGAAAGACCAGCTCGGAAAGTCAGCAGCGCGAGGTTCAACAACTCAAGGCACAGGTGGCGCGGATTCCGGAGATGGTCGAAGAGCAAGTGCGAGAACAACTAGGAGCGACGATCACCGCCATTATACCTACCTTGGTTTCTGGGCTGCAGGCGTGGGTGGCGGGCGGCCAACAGGGGCCGCCCCCGATTCCCAGCTTCACGGGCAGCAACTCGCGCAACGCGCCGGCGGCGCCATTGGTGTCTCAGGCGGAGGCGGCATTGGTGTCTCCCGCGGCGGCGCCATTGGTGTCTCCGGCGGAGGCGGCATTGGTGTCTCCCGCAACGGCGCCGGCATTGCAGCTTAATGCACCCGGGTGTGGGAAGAATACGCCGGCCGGCACCTCGGCAGCAAGCGGCCCCTCCGTCAATTGCACGCCCGCCGTTGGCGGTGCCTCGACATTAGCCGAGCTCGACGCCATCACGGTAACTAATTAAGCCTCTCGGCCGATGACTTCATCTCCTTGCCTTTGACTGGGCATCCCTGACGCCCTACATGTTTTCGCAGGGCGCCGCCGACGTTCCATGCACTCTCCTACACTTCGTGGGCGGCGAGTTGATCGATGTCGCCAAGGCCAGAATCGTTCAACCGGGCAGCCGCGTGTTCCACGGTAATCCGATGCCACCCACCGTGTATAGGGTTCAACTGGTTCGGGTGCTGCGGGGCTGCGACGACTTGTTACCTCCGTTTCGACCCGCTGGGGCCGACAAAGACGATGTGATGACCCTCAGCGCCTGCTTAAGCTGGCCCCTGCTTTGGCCGAAGAGCCAGATTCGTTTGGGGGCGGGGGACACCACCCCACAGACAACACCGCCAGTCGTGCCGGCGCCAAGCCATGGCAAGACCGCCGCAACGCTACCGGACATGCCGGACATGCATATGGCACAGGATCCGGGCACGCATATGGCACAGGATCCGGACGACGACGACGACGACGACGGTACATTTACCAAAGTCGATAAGTACTTCAACGAACATGGGTGCGATGACGAATTCTTTGGGCCTCCTTCTCAAGAACCCAACCCTGCAAAAGACGATCGCGATCTACCTGGTACCGCGGAGAAACCCAATTGCAACAGGCGTCGTCTGGCATTCAGTTCTCAGGAGACGCCTCCAGCTGCCGCCTTCACCGAGCCTCAAATAGCCGAGGTGCGAAATATTATCAGCCCCAACACACTCAAGAAGGCGGTCTCTCAGCAGAACTCGATCCCATTACAGCAGAAGAAGAAGGGACGGAAAAGAAAGATTAAGGGTGCGAGCCAGCCGGCACCGAGTACGATCCGTGCTCAGGACGGGCCACCTTCACCTAAGGATATCTCGAGGAGGGTGCATGTGGCGGGTAGGCCGATGCTACCGACTAATCTGCTCAATGCTGCAACCGGTGCTATGCGGAGTCTGCATGACAGTGTTCTTTCTTTGGAGAAGCGGCGTCTCCGAGAGAATGATGTGGCATACCCGGTTTTCATGGCCAAGGTGCCAGAGGGCAAGGGCTTTGTCGATAGCACCATCGGGGGTATGATCGTCCTGCGGTTTGATGGTATCTTCGCTATGTTTAACCTTCATCCGCTGCACTACACCTTCATTCGGCTATTTTCGCTCAGTATGGAGATGCGGATCATTAGAGACAAGACCCCGGACATCGTGATAGTCGACCCCTTCTACATGCGTGCCAAGATCTTGGGCAGCGCTGGGGACCGGCAAGTCGCGAGTTCATACCTCGAAGGCGTCATTCTGGCGAACCCAGATAAGGATAACTTCCTCGTGACTTACTTTCCCGAGTAAGTCATCCCCTCATCGCCCCGTAACATATGATTTCTTAGATTTCGATCGTTCTTTTTTTTTTTCTAACATTCCGTGTTTTGTGCAGTGACACACATTGCACACTCATCCTCTTAAGCCCGAAATATTCCATGGCCACGTATTTCGACTCGGACCGTCAGTTGAAGAAAGACTACACAAATATCAAGAAAGTTCTTGATGATGTTCTCCCCGGCTACGCCAGATCTGGAGGCACCTTCAGCAGGCCAATTCGTAGGTACGGTAAGCACGTGTTCGCCCACAATACGACGTTCCCCTGCGTCAAGCAGCCGCCTGGCGGTCAGAAGGATGCCTACTACGCCCTCCAACACATGCGGGCGATCGTGCGGGACCATAATCACCTTCTGCTACCAAATAATCTCAAAGATTGGGCCGCAAGCTTGTCGGCAATCCAGGACACGGACATCAGACAAGAATTCTTTCGCATCCAGTCGGAGTTTGCGGAAATCATCCATCAAGATGTCCTTCGTACCTCGGGGCAGTTCTACCTTAGATATCAACCGTCCAACAGTGAGATAGAAACAATGCTACAAATGCAGGCTGACAACGACCGCGATTTCATGACCATCACGATAGACGGCGGCTTCATCCACGCTCCGGTCCCTAAGTCGAGTCGAAAGTAGTGATGCTATGTAGTTCTGAAATATCGATTAGCTCTCTAGTTTGGACAGTCGTTCAACTTATATGTAATCGATGCTATTTATTAGTAGGACCACGAATCGTGCTATTAATGTGTTGCTTTTCTCTTCCGATCCTTTTGTTGCATACTTATATATTGCTTATGTATTGTCTGTGAATTGCTACTAACGTTTTGTTTGTCTAGTGCATAGAGATGCCGTCGTATGTCGTGTACAAGGGTAAGGTTCCCGGAGTCTACGACGACTGGGAGGAGTGTCGGAAACAGGTTTACCATTTCAGCGGTAACAGTTACAAAGGGTACACCACTAGGGCGGAGGCGGAAGCTAGATACGCGCGCTATCTAGCGGGAGAGAGGAGGGAGCAGAGGAGGAACCGGATGAAGACCAGTTTCATCGCGATGATGCTCATCGTGATGACCGCAGCTCTCTTCTATGTGATGGTAGTTTAGATGATCGATATCGACTTGTAATGTGAAGACAAACTCGCTACTCGCGGTCTCGAGACTTGTAAATGTTCTAACTTTGTTCGGTCTTTTGAATTCGGAGACTAGCTAATATGATGAATTGTATTCGGAGACTAATCTTCTATTGTATTCGATGAATCTGCTGTTTATATGTTGTGCTGTCTATATTCTGTGCAGTAATATATTTTGTAACCTACGCAAATATCAGAAAAGAAAAAAAAATAATTCCTAATATGCATACTAGTGGCGCACCATACAGCACTATAGTGGCGCACTGCTATAAAAAATACTAGTGGCGCATTATCTGTTAGTGCGCCATTAGTAACCCAGAGCACAAGGTAAATATGGCCCCCTGGGAGGCATACTAATGGCGCACCGTGTGACTTACTAATGGCGCACTACCTGGTGCGCCACTATAGTCTGGTATACTAATGGCGCACCAGGGGTGCGCCATTAGTATATGTTACTAGTGGCGTGATGATAGTGGCGCACCTGTAGTGCGCCATTAATGGCCAAAACAGGTGCGCCACTAATAAGCCTTTTCCTAGTAGTGATACACAAGTGATGTAACCAGCCCACCCCAACAATCAGCCCGCATCTCTGAGCTGTGACATCTGGATCGCTTTTGGAGGGAACGTACGACGTAGAGGGCCCCATTAAACCATTATCCCGCATGGTGCTTAGTGCGTAAAGGCACGTAGCCAACTCAGATCAAATACCCAAATCCATTAGGCGTGTTTTAGCAGCTTGCAGAGACGAACAGGGTTCCTGTCGCTCCGACTTGGTAACACGCGGTCCAACGACCAGGGACCAGGCCCACCTGTCTCCTAGGTGGTCTCCACCTACCCTGTCGTTCCACCACAATAATCTCTCGCG
This sequence comes from Elymus sibiricus, assembly GCA_039707655.1. Lineage (NCBI taxonomy): Eukaryota > Viridiplantae > Streptophyta > Magnoliopsida > Poales > Poaceae > Elymus > Elymus sibiricus. Next base: position 2,718,085 of record CM077674.1, on the reverse strand, counting down.
GGTGCTCTCCTGGCTAACCCAACTTCCCAAACTACTAAGGTAAAGGTCAAAGTAACCGTCTGTCCATAACATCGTGGGAATCCGAGGAATCACCCTCGTTGGAATTCCCGCTCGATGTAATTCGTCAAGGAGAACCAGGAGGAATCACCCTCGATTGTCCACACTTGAGGGGTTGCACGACCGAGTCATCATCGGGAAGGGGAGAGCGACGAATCACCCTCTGCAATCACCTCCGATGTGCTATACTACAGAGATATCATCAGGAGTGTAGTACGAGGTATCACCCTCGGCACTCGATAGTAGCCCTGCAGAGTCGTTCAACTAAGGGGGGGTGTGTGCGGTGATGTGATGGTATCTACATATCGATCACAATGATCGAGGTACTGGTAACAAAGCTGGGCAACAGGGACAAGGGTGAGGGGTCACTAGTGGGTCACTAACCAACCTATTCTAAGCAGTTTAGGATGACAGGTAAAGTAACAACAGCAGGTTACAAAAATAGGCTATGCATCAGAATAGGAGCAATCAATTACAGTAGCAAATTCTAATGCAAGCACGGGGGAGAAGAAATATGTGATATAGGAATGATCAAGGGGGTTTGCTTGCCTGGAAGCTCTGCTGAAAAGGTCTGGTCGTCAGGGGCGTAGTCGTACTCGGCAGCAGCGTCGGTCTCGGGGTCTACCGGAGAGAATAGGGGGAAGGAACAATAAATAGAAGCAAATAATGCAACACAGATGCATGGCATGGCCATATGTAGTGCTGGTGGTGACCTATCGCAGTACTACACGTAAGAGACGGAGCGGGAAAATATCTGGGAATATTTTCCCGGCTTCGGGCATCTGTCGGACAGATGAACCGGAGGGGAAGGTTCCATGTTTGCATGGTTGTGGGCATGTGACAGGTAAACGGAGGGCATATTCGGGTTCGTCTCATTTTTCTGATCAACTTTCATGTAGAAAACTTTTTGATCCGAGCTATGGTTTATTTCTATGATTTTTCAAAGATTTAAAAATTTTCTGGAATTGTTTTGATTAATTAAATTTGACAGAAAAGGAAATATGACGTCAGCATGAGGGCAGTGTGATGTCAGCAGTTAACTTTGACCATTGACTGGTCAAACTGACAGGTGGGGCCCCTCTGTCGTAGACTGTATTATTTTAACAACAGATTAAATTTCCCGCAAAAAAAACAATAGATTAAATTAACTAATTAATCTAATTAGCTAGTGGGTCCCAGTGTCAGTGACTGATTAACTTGACAGAATAATTAACAGATTAATTAACATTTTTATTTATTTATAAAACAGTTTAATTAGTGCGGGACCCACATGTCAGTGACTGGTCAAGCCCAGTCAGCAGGTTTGACCTGGTCAACTGGGTCAACGGACCCACTGGGCCCACCGGCAGCGACCCCGCGCGGGCCCCAGGGGCGGCCACATCAGCGCCGGTGGCCGGCGTTGCTCCGGCGAGCAGGAACATGGCGGCGGGCGTCGGGAGTTGGTCGGGTTTCGGCTACGGTGGCTTATGTCGAGCGTGGGAGGTGGCGTTCGAACGAGGAGAGAAGGCCGCGTCCAACGGTGGCGGTCTCGCGACCTGGGACAGCCGGAGTCGACCGGAGCTTCGACGGCGGACGGCGGCGGCTACGGGTGCTCGGTGGGGACGGCTCCACAGCGCGTTTGCGGGCGAAACAAGGGGCCGGCGGGGATCTACGAGCATGCGCGAACTCAATGGGCACGGACGCGTGACCAAAAGGTCACCGGAGGCTCACGGTGTGGGGTGGCGGTCTCGCGACCTGGGAGGAAGGAGGGGACAGGCGTGGGCTGGGCCTACATGTTTGACTTAGGCCCAGGCACAGTAGAATTTAGGCTTTTCCCGTTTTCTTTTTAGTTTTTCTATTTTCTTTACTGTTTTGCATTTTCTTTTAATAGCAAATGAGTTTAGAAAAATGTAAAACTTGCCAAATTAAATACCCTGCAATATTCTGCACTGCCACAGAGGGTTTGGGATTTAAATGAATTCATTTGAATATTTGTATAAATGGAAATGAATTAAAGTGGCTGTTAAAGTCACTGTTTTTGGTTGCTAGAGTCATCTAGGAATTTTAGGTGATATTGTTTTCCTGAACATAAATAGTTATGGAATTTTTGCTACAACATGAACTATTTAGTTTCCAAATCTGAACAACTTTTATTTTCACCTCATATTTGAATTTCAATTTGAATTGGAATTTGAAATGAGATATGATTCAAATGTGATCAAGCATTGTAATTGATGATGACTTGGCATGATTAACAGATGATCACTGTGCTCATTACCTAGGGGTGTTACAACCACAATCATTCACTAGTACCTCCCACATATTACCATCTTAACATCGCACAACTATTGTAAGGAATCAAACTTATCATATTCCGTGATCTACAAGTTTTATGTAGGATTTTATGACTGACCATGTGAATGACCAATTCCTATTGACTCTCTAAATAGATATAAGTGAAGCATGAGAGTTTAATTCTTTCTACAAAAGACCACACTCTAATAAATATATGTGAAGCAAAAGAGCATTCTACAAGTAACGGTTTTCTATATGTAGAGAAACAGGCATCCAAACTTCAAATGATATAAGTGAAGCACATGAAGCATTCTATAAAGCCATGCTCAAAAGATATAAGTGAAGTGCATGAAGCATTCTATAAATCAACCAAGGACTATCTCATACCAGCATGGTGCATTTATTAAAAGAAAAAGAAAAAGCACATGACGCTCCAAGAATTTACGCATATCATGTGAACAAAACAAAAACCGAGACATACCGATAATTGTTGAAGAAAGATGGGACGCCTTCTAGGGCATCCCCAAGCTTAGGCGCTTGAGTCTCCTTGAATATTTACTTGGGGTGCCTTGGGCATCCCCAAGCTTGAGCTCTTGCCTCTCCTTATTCTCCTCATATCGATACCTCCTCGATCTTCGAACACTTCATCCACACAAAACTCAACCGAACTTTTCATTAGAGGGGTTAGTACATATAACATCAAATCCCATCATCTCCTTCTTTAATATTATTGTATAATTATAATCAAACATTACCCACTGCATGCTATCATAATTCTATGTCTCCCAAGTCAATGGGGCTCAACAAGATTTCAAACATACGCAAATAAAGAAACTATAACAGCAATCTGTGAAAACACGACAGTCTGTAAAGATGCAGATGGTACATATACTTCTGTAACTCAAAACATTCTGAAAAATTAGGAAAAAATAAACAATTTGCATAGCAGTACTGTGTAAACATTTCAGAATTTTTGCACGTTCCAGTAAAATAACAAAATTCAAGCACTACAGCAAAAGTTTCTGTTTTTTCACAGCACACACCAAACAAGCAATTTAAACATCCTAAAGGTAAATCTTGGCACATTATTTTTATAATACAATGGATTTATACAAGGGGATAATTATTTTTGCGAGAAACTTCCATGAAAAATTCTACATTGTTTCCATGAGCATGAACACAAGTGTTCAAGGTCGACCCTCACTTCTTCAATGCACAACCTTCCAATCGCTTCTCTTTTTGAAAAAGTTTTTATGTTCCCCTCTATATTTTTTTGTTTTAAAACTTTTTAAAAGAACACAACAGAATAAAACGACTCTTTAAAACTTCCGGGTTGTCTCCCAGGCAGCGCTTTCTTTAAAGCCATTAAGCTAGGCATAAAGTGCTCAAGTAATCGATCCACCTGGATCCCAAGGTATATCAAAGCCAATTTTAATTCACAATGATTTGTAATTTAGTAATGAGCACAAAGCAACATATATCATGCAATGACGAAGTCTAACTCTCTTCCTATGCATCGGCATGTCATAAAAGAACAATTCATGCACATCAAGTAAAGGCCAATGCATAGTATAAACAGTTTCTTGCAATTTTATCTTATTGGAAACATAGAGAGGCGGAGATGTAGTTCCTCTCTCATAATAATTGCAAGTAGGAGCAGCAAGCACATGCATATTATATTCATCAAAATTATCATGTGCAATAGTAAAACACAACCCATCAATATAATCCTTAATAAGAGCAAACTTCTCCGATATAGTGTAGTTTGGAGAATTCAAAAAGATAATAGGACTATCATGTGTGGGTGCAATAGCAACAATTTCATTCTTAACATAAGGAACTATACCAAGTTCATTTCCATAAGCATAATTCAAATTGGCATCATGGCCACAAGCATAGCAAGCATCAATTTCATCAAAAAGGGATATTTCAAACGAATCCAAGGGATCATAGCAATTATCATAGCATTCATCCTTTGGTAAGCACGAAGGGAAATTAAACAATGTATGAGATAAAGAGTTACTCTCATCAGAAGGTGGGCACGGGTGATCAATCCGCTCTTCCTCCTTTTGTTCTTCGCTCTCCTCCTCAATTTTTTCATCTAATGAGCTCACAGTGTCATCAATTTCTTCTTCAATAGATTCCTGCAAAATATTAGTCTCTTCTTGGACAGCGGAGGTGTCCTCAATATATTCTTTCACATAAGCATTAGAAGCATAGTTTTCATAACAATATTTAAGTACGGCAAATTTTTCAGATTTGTAAATAGTAGCATCACACTTTTCAATCAAAGAAGCAATTTCATATGAACCCTTAAAAGTAACAAATTCTTCTATTTGTTCAATATCATAGTAACTATAAACACCTCTGGCATAAGAAGATAAGATTACATTATCCTTAAACTCACATTGGTACTTAAGGTGTTTTTAGGGTCTTCAGAACAAGAAGTAAAATCATGTATTTCACATAAATTCCAAGCATAGCAATTCAAAGTATTAATATGATGCCATAAGAGTTTCCCTTTTTGAGATAAGCGGTGTCGCACAAAATAAGCATGCTCATCTAATGATTTTCCCTCAACTAAGCTAGTTGGGTTTTCAGCACGAGCACAAAGGGATCGAGGATGATCCAAGTAGAAAGCTTCAGCAGTATGATAGATTTTGGGTGGTTCTTCAACCATTGGTTTAGCAAGTACAACTAATTTTTTTGGTATTTTACGTTTCCTACCCATAACTAAAGATAGAAAACAAGAGCACAAAATAAAAACTACTTAGTGATAAAGCAAAACAAGCACACACGAGAATATCAACCCCACGCTATTGCTCCCCGGCAACGGTGCCAGAAAAAGGTCTTGATAACCCACAAGTATAGGGGATCTGTTGTAGCCTTTCTTGATAAATAAGAGTGTCGAACCCAACGAGGAGCTAAAGGTAGAATCAATATTCCCTTCAAGTTCTATCGACCACCGATACAACTCTACGCACATTTAATGTTCGGTTTACCTAGAACAAGAATAAAACTAGAAGTACTTTGTAGGTGTAATGCTAGAACTAATTCGCAAGAATAAAACTAGTAGTACTTTGCGAGAATAAAACTACGAGTAATTTGCAAGATAATAAAAGTAGCAAGCTTTTTTGTAACACAAAAGAAAGATTTGTCCCTAGGCAATTGATAACTAGACCGGTAATCATTATTGCAATTTTATATGAGGGAGAGGCATGAGCTAACATACTTTCCGTACTTGGATCATATGCACTTATGATTGGAACTCTAGCAAGCATCCGCAACTACCAAACATCATTAAGGTAAAACCCAACCATAGCATTAAGTAACAAGTCCTCTTTACTCCCATACGCAATGTGGCACCCCGCCTGAATACCACTGTAATCAGACGGTCGCCGCACATACCAGCCCAGGAGAATCACTCTGGCATGCGCTTTTACAACAAGTACCATGAACACAAGCATTTCTATTAATGAATATATCAGTCTTACATGATATATTACAAGGGTGATGGCAGCGGAAAAGTTTTATCTAAGGCAGCATAGTCCTGGTGCGGCTCCAATCCACAGGGATCTGACTGGGTTACTCTTCTCGCCCGCGAACACTCCGGCTCCATGGTAGCGAACGTCGAATCCTTAGGTGAACCTAGCCACATTGAAGGCCGCTGAGTACTTTTGAATGTACTCGCAAGCAAACCAAACCAACATATACACCAAGCAAAGCAATCCATGGCATTCAAGCATATACTTATTATCTTAACAGTATTAACTATTATATTATGGCAGGCCTATCGAGCAAGGTTAATCATCTAGCAGCATTAATCATCATGTCATAGCAGGATTATCTATCATACTCACTATTGGAGTAAATACAGTAGGGTAAAGCATATCAAGTAAATAATTCATACTCCGAGTATTCTCACGATCCAAGTCCGATCCAAACTTTGCGGTCATCCAACCGCTCATCTCATAGCCATCGCATGGCTATCATTCATATCCCTGACATCATCTGAGGTCCAGGCATCCGTACTACAAGTCTGACAAATCCTACCTTTCTCTGGTTCATTATTAACATCATATAGTTTGTCCCTCCAGCATCGACCAAGACCAAATAGTGGCCGAGTATGAACTGTCCATGACCGAGTACGCGGCTATTCAAATAGATTTACACTCTGCAGAGGTTGCGCACTTTACCCACACCATGGAGCTCCTGGCCTCGTACTTTAGTACATGTTCCCATTCGGGTGGACCGGGGCTGCTCCAACAAAACCTTGTCTATTGCCTGGCACTCTTACGGTCCCACCGACAATCATACCCTCCCAGGGTCATGTCCTGGGTGGCCCCTGTGTCACCCCGTGACACCTGCCACCGTCGTGGCCAAACAAACTGTCCCAAACGGGGACCTAGTACCATATTACTAAACTGGGTTCACAGGATTATCGCCGCCTACCGGGCCAGGGTAGCACGCACGCATAACCCTCCCTATTTGGTGGTACCGACAAGAGGCAGGACAATAGACCAATCTAGGGCCGTCCCATACTGGCAAATGTGGTTGCACTAGATGAGCTCGGTTCGGTGGCACTATGACTCGATCCAGCCGGCGGAGGAGGTTGTTGTCATTAAGTCACATTCTTAATTATGGCAATAACAACAGTAATGCACGAGGAAAACATAACAACCTATCTCCATATTGTCATCTACGAGTCACTAGTGCGATAATATGATGAGCATTATCAGGTAATGTAAATAGCAAATTCAAACTAGCAGGAGTTTAACTATTTCTAACACAGGCAGAATCATTAATTAAACACGCAAGAATAACACAGAGCAATGCTTCAGGTCATATATCAGATGGTTGGCTTGCCTAGGGGTGAAGGAATACTCCGGAAGAAGTGCGATCACCTCGCGGAAGAATTCGCCGGAAAGGATTCTCTCTCGAACGGGCTGATAGAAGGGCAAGGGAAAAATGGTCATTTTCAGAATGTGTAAACATTATGAAAATGATACCATCGGAACGGGCTCGACGAACTGAAGACGTGGGCTTTGGATTCACCTCAATCGGAGTTACGAGCGAAAAGTTACGGGCGTTCGTTCGTTAGGCAGAAAACAAACGAAAAAGTGTTCATCTCTGCGCTTAACCGACGCACGACCGTAAACTAAGGCTTTCGGCGGCTGAGCTGAGAGACTGAAAGCGCACTTTAGTAGAGTATGTTTCCCTTTGGGGAAAACGGAAATACGCCGAAGGCGCTTCCACTTATCCCAGCTGGCCGCCTCCTCTCGCCGACAGGTGGGGTCGGGGCCCACCTGTCGGGTCCCTCTCTCTCCTCCTTCTCCTCCTTCTTCCTCCTCCTCCCCTGTTTCACGACGCGGCAACAGAGAGCACGAGCTCCGGTGGCCAGCAGCGCTCCGGTGAGCCTCTTGGGCGGGCGAGGCCACGGATGGGATCGCCGTGGAGTAGCGCATCCAGGGGATGGCTCCACGGGCGCCGGGGATGGCCGGTGGCGCGACTGCAACCATGGCCGTGGGCGGCGGTTCCGGCGGCGTCCCGGTGACCTGGGGGCTCCCCGGAGAGGGAGAGTATACGGGAGGGCTCGCCGGAGTACGGCGGTTCATCTGGTGGCGGTAGGAGGGCGAGAGGGGCTCCGGCTTGCCGCAATTTTAGCGGAGGCCGACGGCGGCAATGGCGACGGTGGGGAGGAACGAGAGCTCATTGAGCTCAAACGAGTGGATGGGTGGGACTCGAGGAGGGAGAGGGGGTGGCTGGAGATGCCGTGGGTGCTCGGGGAGGGGCTCGGCCACGGCTTTTATAGTCGGCCAAGGCGGGGAGATGGGGATGGCCGTCGTGGCGTTCTTAGCCACGCATTGGCGCTCCGGCGAGGTGGCACAAGCCTGGTGGTGCCGACCTGACGCGAGGCAGAGGGAGAGGACGGCTCGGGGAGGAAGGGGCCAATGGAGAGGAAGATGATGATGGATCACGAGGCAACAGTACCGCGGCGGCGACCGCCATGGCGCGAGGAGGAAGAAATCGGAGAGGGGAAGAGCCTAGAAAGGGGCAGGTGGACGCCGCGGAGCCACTAGACACGTCGGGACACGCCGGAGCTAGCCGGAGTGAGCTACACGATGAGGTCCGTACCCAGGGCGCCGTTTCTGCGCAGCCGCTACGCGGTCACCACGTGCACGGCGCGCTCCAGTCCCAGTCTGGCCACCACACCTTGTCAAACACGATAGGCAGTGGTCAAATAGGTAAGCTATGACATTGGATGGACCAGGAAGGCTCCAGAGTGATCAAGAGGATCCAGAATAATTTCTGGTCAGAATCTTGGGGACCAAGCTGAGGTGAAATGGCTTAGTGAGTGAGGTTGAAATGTTGCCAAAATAAGATGGGGTAGAAAGGAGTAGATGCTGGAAAAATTTGAAGGCATTTGGACAAGTTTTGCATACACTTCCTTTGCAATGCCAAATTTGGTCCAGAAACTTGACTTTGAAGCTGCACTCATTTGGCTTGATGAAATGAACTGAAGTTTGGTGTAGGGTGATGATTTGGAGATATGAAGGTACTGGAAAAATTTCAGCTCATTTGGATATACCAAAATGGTACTTCCTTCACAGAGCTAGAATCTGGAGAGAAACTAGATGGAATCTTTGGGAGAAAATGGCTACATAAAATGATGTGAATTTTTGCATGGTCACATCATATACGGAATGTGAGGTCCTGGATTAATTTCAAGATTTTTGAAGCAATATAAAATATAGTTGCTTCACAACCTCAAAATAAATCCAGAAACAAGAATTGGATGATGTTCTCAAAAGTTGAGCTATGGAACTTGGGATCTTGATGAAAATGGTGAAGATATGGATATGAGAAGCTCCACCAATTATTTGGGATTTTTCCTGGCTACCAAAATGGTAGTTCCTTTGGAAATTGCCCAAAGTGCAATATTGGCTTAAAATAGGAAAATGCAATTTCCTTTATTAATTATTGCCAATATTTTTATGGTATCTCAATATGATCACAAAGAATATCTCCACAAGTTTTCATGAACTTTGGAGATCGATAGATATTTTCCTGGATTTAATTCCTTTAACTGGCAGAAAAAGGAATTAATTTTAACTGAAAAATATTGCAAATGACCTGGCAATATTTTTGCATATCCAGGGTTTATGGATGTGGGATGATCACTAGGAGAAGTTTGGGAGGCAACAGATCAAAGGAAATTGGAGTTCCTTTGTAACGGAAGGAATTAGGGTTTCCCTTCCGGTAGACCGGAGAGTAGGGTTTCAGTGGCAAAGTCTTGAGAAAATATCTTGGGTGGCAAGATTGGACTGGAGAGAACATCTGGTCAGATAGGAGAGGCAAGGCTAACTGACCATCTTCATATACCCAAAGCCAACCGAAAACCCGATAACATCGAAAAAAAAGATGGGAGTCAAATCCCGCAAAGGAAAAAAAACAAGGAGCAAAAACCAGGGTGTCACAAACTGACGGTGTCCTGGATTAGGGGGTGCTAACCTGGCCGGCCCATCTCCTCGGGTGGGCCGATATGCCCCCGTACTTAAGCAAGATGGACTCCGGAGGCCGCAGAAGGGAGACGTGATCAAGGCTGTCTCTACCGAAGACTTGCAGTACACTTCAGGATTTCTCCAGCCGCCTTACTCCAAGATACCGACCTTGTAACCCTAGATACCCTCCCTGGCGTGTATATAAGCCATAGGGTTTAGCCCGTAGGGGGGATCAACGCAATATAAAACACCTAGCCTTAGAAGTTAGACAAATATTACGATCTCGAGGTAGATCAACTCTGTACTCGATACATCTCCATTAATATAAACAAGAGCAGGATGTAGGGTTTTACCTCCATCAAGAGGGCCAAAACATGGGTAAACATCGTCTCCTTTGTCTCTGTTACCATCGATCCGAGATCCGCAGCTCGGGACCCCCTACCCGAGGTCTGCCGGTTTTTACACCGACACTGGTGCTTTCATTGAGAGTTCCACCGCGCGATCACCAGAAGGATTGATGGCTCATCGGCAGATCAACTGCATCAACGGCTGTGGGGACGTCTACGCCCCCGGACAGCTTTTCGTCTTCGGCAGCATGGTATTTTGGGCCGACTCGACGGGTCGTCTGATCTCTGTCGAGAACTATGCCCCAGGTCAGATCGTGACCTTCGGTGGCCTCAAATACACGGCGGATTCCCGCGGAGAGCTCGTCTAATCAGGATGGACTCCCGGCCGGATCGAGGGCTCGGCCGATTCTAGAGACTCGACTCCGGAACCGAACCCCATCACGGTGCCTCGTGATACCTCGGACGCCGCTGCCCCGGCCAGTCTCTCTCCGACCGCCAGCCCGGAGATAGATCCGGCACCCACTTCTGAAGCTGCGCCGGTGCCAGAGTCGATCCCAGCGCAGAGTTCGGATACATGTTCAGATTCCCCTTGCACTGGAAACGTATCCAGTTACACACCGGGGCTACTCCAAATCAGCCCTGCCTATGGCGTATCCATGGATCCCGAGGAGCTAGCTGAGCTCGATGAGATGCTCGACCGTATCCGGAGCTTGTCCATCTCGGACGGCAAGACTTCGGTTTACAATCAGATCGGACTTAAAGCCGACGACAGGGAAATTTATACCCCACCCACCACCCAGCTAGTCGTGACGGTCGACGATTTAACCGACGTGTTGGACTACGGTGAACCTTCCGACATGGAGGAAGACGCGGACATTGACACCACCTTGCCCCCGGTAAACACGGGCAGGTGGGCCGCCACATCCACCTACGACGTGTACATGGTGGACACTCCCAAATCCCCTCCAAGACGTCGGCGAAGGCGCCGAAAGGGAAATAATGGAGAACCCAGTGGCAACGACGCGACAGCCAACAACAACAACGACGCGGAAGACGGTGATGCCAACGACCACGAGGAGGACATTCAAGCCTCCCCCGCACGGAACAGCACACCAGACAGACATCTTGGGGACTCTGACCCTGATGACCTCTTCGAAGGGGCCGATGACAATTACATGCCGGAGTCTGAGGAGGATGAGAGCCTCGGCACCGAAGACTATATCGTCCCTGAAGACCCCTTCGAACAAGAAAGATTCCGGCGAGGCCTCGTTGCGACGGCCCGGAGCTCAAAGCGCAAGCAGCAGTAGCTGCGGGAAAACATGGACGCGCTAAATGAAAAGTGGGTTGAAGTGCTCTCCGCCAAGCAAGATATGGAGAACCGACGCCATAGTGCGCCGAAGTCCTACCCACGAAGGCGCCTCCTACCAGAATTCGATGAAGAGCTCGCTGATGACCTCGACCGACCCCCTAGAGGCCAGGACAGGCCAAGACGAGAAGACCATGGCGAAAGACCACCTCCATGCCGTCATGATAAAGACCCCGTGGACAATCTGGATCCTTGTGACGCTAGACGTCGCATTGAAGAAAATAGGGCTCCTCCTCGGTCCATCTACGGATCAAGGGGACGTGCGCCCACGGGGCCAAATGGCTACGATGCCTGGATGGACAGGAACGGCCACGCCCGAGATCAAACTTACTCACGGCTCTCTCCCGAGATCCGACTTGATCCTCCTCGGTCCCGAGGTCCGGCCCACCCGATCTACTTTACAGACACGGTAATGGAACATCAATTCCCGGAGGGGTTCAAACCCATAAACATAGAATCATATGACGGCACCACGGACCCAGCAGTTTGGATCGAGGACATCCTCCTACATATACACATGGCTAACGGGGATGATCTCCACGCCATCAAATATCTGCCGCTCAAGCTAAAGGGGCCAGCAAGACATTGGCTTAACAACCTCCCCCCTCATTCCATCGGTAGCTGGGAGGCCCTAGAAGATGCCTTTCTAGCAAACTTCCAGGGCACATATGTCCGACCTCCGGATGCTGATGACCTCAGCCGTGTCACCTAGCAGCCGGGTGAGTCAGCCCGGAAATTCTGGAATAGGTTCCTCACCAAAAAGAACCAGATTATCGATTGTTCCAAAGCCGAGGCCATCGCCGCATTTAAAAACAATATCCGAGATGAATGGTTGGCTCGACAACTCGGACAAGATAAACCGAGGACTATGGCAGCCTTGACCTCGCTGATGACCCGCTTTTGCGCGGGAGAAGATAGCTGGCTCGCCCGAAGTACTCACAACGGAAGGCAGGCACCTCGGAAACTCGCGACGCCAATGGAAAGCCAAAGCGCAATAAAAACAAGCGCATGTATAAAAATGGCGGAAGCGATACTGAAGACGCCGCGGTCAACGCAGGGTTCACCGGACCTAAATCCGGGCAGAAAAGAAAACCCTATAAAGGGAATAAAGACGGACCTAGCCAGCTTGACAGACTCCTGGACCGCCCATGCGGGATTCATGGTACCCAGGAAAAACCAGCAACCCACACTAACAGGAACTGCTGGGTGTTTAAGCAGGCTGGCAAGATAGCGGCAGAGGGTCAAAATAAAACCCAACACCGCAGCAACGACGAGGATGAACCTCGGCAGCCCAGTAATGGAGGGCAGAAGAAGTTTCCCAATGAGGTAATAGAGGTCAATATGATCTATGCCACCCACATCCCTAAGAGGGAGCAGAAACGTGCACTTCGGGACGTATACGCGCTGGAGCCAGTTGCCCCGAAGTATAACCCATGGTCGGCTTACCCGATCACTTTCGACAAGCATGATCATCCGACCAGCATTAGGCATGGCGGATCGGCGGCACTCCTCCTGGACCCTATTGTTGATGGCTACCATCTAACACGTGTTCTTATGGATGGTGGAAGTAGCCTTAACCTCATTTATGAGGATACAGTTCGGAAGATGGGCATTGAGTCATCTCGGATCAAGCTGAGCTCTACCATCTTTAAAGGTGTCATCCCGGGCGTCGAAGCCCGTTGTACAGGAACAATCACCCTAGAGGTCGTCTTTGGTTCGCCCGAGAACTTTAGAAGCGAGGAGTTAATCTTCGATATTGTACCTTTCCGGAGTGGATACCACGCGCTCTTAGGGCGCACAGCCTTTGCGCGCTTCAACGCAGTCCCGCATTACGCCTACCTCAAGCTCAAAATGCCGGGTCCTAACGGCGTCATCACTGTCAATGGTAATACAGAACGATCACTCCGGATAGAGGAACAGACCGCGGCTTTCACAGCCGATGTTCAAGCGTCCGAGGAGGCAGCCCGCAGCAATAAACGCGCGGCCCGCTCTTTGAAGTGCGCCAGGGCTGCACAAGTCGACCTCGGACAAGTACCACAGCACCCGAAATAGGGATGCGGGCTCCTCGTGCATCCCCTCCGCGGGCACTACGTCCCCAGAACGCATAACTTTGCACTCAGAATTCCCTGGGATGCTGAGGAGCGAAAACAATTACCAACTGTCCGGCACGGATTCACCACGCAAGGGCGAGGCTTAGAGCCCCAGCACCGGCAAGCACCTGTAAATAGAGTAGCCAAATATGAATACGTCTAGGTGGTTTCTACCACAAGAATGACCTCGGTTACACCTCCCTTTGAGGAACTCGGTCAATAAAAAACACTTAGAGTGTATAACGGGCCGGAAGGGCATCGGCCCTCGCAAACTCTCTGTCTCCAATCGGGATGATCTGGTCAACAGTTCGGAACCGCAGACGTGCGGCAGGCTTCGGTCCAGATCCTTTAAAATCCGTTAGAAATTATCCAACCTTTTTTTTCCTTTTCCTTCTTTACCATCTACATTGTACTCTTTTAATTACCCTCGGCCATGTACACGATTGATATGATGAAATAAAGAAACTGTACCCCTTCAAGGTCTATCGAATTTCTTTATCAGCATAGCCCTGGGATGATGGAATTCTTTATAAAAGGTGCAATTGTACAAATAAAGTCCGATGTATTTGGCGTCTCGGATTTTGGCCTTATATGCATCAGTTTCGAACCTAGATTTCAGTCAATAGTTGGGTTGCCCGGCTCCTATGTGTACCCCTTACGTTTCCGATGAATTCGGCTAAGGGTGTAATGGGAGAACTACTGCGATTGCACCGACCAGGTCAATTGGCATGACGCCTCAGTGGAGAAAGCCAAAAACTGACTATCTAGGTATGCGTAAACTGGTCCGCCATCCGAAGACCGCGTCAAGCGATGTGACGATAGAGATCACCCGTGTCAAACGAAGGGCTTCTATTCTAAGCCGAAGTGTGTCCTAGCATAGACCTCGGCCGAACTGGCCGAACACTTCTTATATCGGGGGCTGGTTATCAAAACCCCCACAGTCAAACTCCTATGACTAAATGAAAGACTTCAAGCCACTATAGTCCGATTGCCTAGTTCCTCTAAGTCACCGACCGCCTCCGGGCACCGAGACGTCTGCTAAGGGTCTAATGTGACTTCGGGAACACCCTTTGTATGACCTACACTGGGGCTGAAGCCGATGACTGGCCACTCTCATTTTAAACAGTCATAAAGGAGGAATAATCAAAACTATAAGATAATACGCATGGAATCTTAAAGCCATTCTTAAACAGATAAAGTTTTTACATCATACACTCCAGCATTCCGGAGCACTTAATAAAACACACTGTCCTTAGGGCACATGGCCTCGGTGGTCCGAGCTCCTGCCTCCACCTCGGCGAAGAACTGCTCGGCAATCCGCGGCTTGTCGGCAGGAGGTCCAGCAACACAAGTCTACGCATCAACTTTGCGGAAGTGCGTCTTCACGCAAGCATACGCCCTCCGAGCCCCTTCGAAGCACGTGGACCTCTTCCAGCGATCCACGCATGGTACGGCATCGCGGAGCCGAGCAGTCAGGACGAAGAGACTCCTTGGCATGGCCTCGGCAGGCCACAGAGCGACGCAGAGGTCTTGGAGCGCTGGCCTTGTCATGCGGAACAATTCGACCAGCTGCTTCACTCGATGGTTTAGCAGCTGCGTGGATGGCGATCATGGGAATTGAACCTAGAAGGCCTTCTCCGCCTCATGACCCGCCAGCTGGCCGAAGTACGCCACCGCATCCTCCGCGCTCTGCGGAAGATCCTCGAAGACCTCTGCGGAATGACAGACTTGGGTAAGCTCGACATACCCTTTGCCGCCAAACGCACACTGCAGCAGAAACATCTTACCCAAGGCGATTTGCTCCACTTGCTGGAGCACCTCGCGGTCCGCTCGGGCCAAGGTCTTGAGCTCGGAGTGGGCATGCTGAAGCTTCTCGAGCTCTTCTTTCGTTCGCCGCCCCTCCTCCTGAAGTTTCTCGCGTGCTTCAAACATGCCCTTAAGAGTCTCCTCGACCTCTAGCACCCTGGCCTGGTGCTTCTCCCCGGCCGCCTTTTCGGCGGCCCGTGCCTTCTGCTGCCGCACCTCCTTCCGAGCCCCTTCAAGCTCGGCCTTGAGTGTCCCCAGCTCCGCTGTCAGCACAGATAAAGCCTTAGTTTCTTTCATTAAACATAAATTATACCTCTTCATCCGAAATCTAAAAAGCAAGTTTCAACTCGCTCACCCTGGGACCGCTCAAGTCTTCGGTTCATCTCCGCTATCTCTTCGGAGACGGAGTCCGGACCCGAGGTCGAAACCTGTAATGACATAAATCCTTGTTAGAGGGAAGCAGGTTTAGACCATTTTACCCTCCGGGATAGCCGCTTCGAGTAGCGTCCTGGGGGCTATTCAACAGGCTCCCACTTACTAAGACGACCCCGATGCTGGTTTCTTGAAACCGACTTCGGGCTCGGGGGCTACTCACTTACCACGCCCTTTAGCAGGCTGTGCTATTATGTCCTCAGACAAAGATTAGAAAATAAACAACTCAAAGCAAACCAAATTCGTAGAAGGCGTACCTCGAAACCTGCTACGAGGCTCTTGAAAACCTCACGCAGGCCAGCCTATGGGACCGGTATCCTTCCAGCGCCGTGCCTATCAAGGCACGGTGCTCCTCCTTGAGGGAACTGCCCTTCAGGGCCTCCTCCGCCTCCTCGGCCCACCCCATGCCGATCCGTCCATGGACAGCAGGCTGGGATGGAGGAATGACCTCGGATGAATCCACCCGAGGAGCCTCCGCCTGTGAAGGCGGTGCCGGGGTAGACTCCGGCTGGGCCAATGATTGGCCCGGCCCTTCTTCTGTGACCTCGGGGTGCTCCGACCTCGGGTCTTGTCGGGCCGAGGCTTCGACCTCGGCCATTATTGCCACCTCACCGGCTCCCGCCGTGTTGACTTTGGGAGCCAAGGTGGATGTCGCCTCCCCCAGACCGACCTGCGTCGGGGGAGAAGCAGCGGGCTCTGGGGTCCCGCTGGCAGACGGCAACCCGCTCGAAGAGCCGCTGGGGATCACCTATGGCGGACTGCGTATGAAAAGTTGCTTCTGTAAAATTCCCCTTGTTCAAACAATGACTCAAGTAATGGAGACAAGGATAAGCGCTTACCCTGGAGGTGCCGGCTTCTTCCTCCCCTTTGCAAGGGGGTCTTCTTCTGAGTCACTGGAGAGCTCGGCTCTCTCCGGCGACTTATGGGCAACCTCAGATGAGGGCCGCCTCGGCCTCTTCAAGCCCTTCGGCGGCATGCCCACGTCGGCGTCTGTTAACGCCGACCTCTTCCTCTTCGGGGGCTGAACTTCCTCCTCTCCTTCCTCGGTGCCGCCGTCTTGAGCGACGGAGGTGTGGGTCTCTTCTAACCGGGTAACCGAGGTCCCCCGGGTCCGAGCACTGGACTTCCCCGCCTGGGATTACGCCCCTTTGGAAGCCACCACATGTGGCTCCTCGGTCAGAAGTGCCGAGAGCAAGGGAGGTCGGGGTTGTTCCGGCAATGGGGCAGGGCATCGTACCCCTTGAACCCATGCTAGCCAGTTCTGCAGAATATCAAAATGCGACGGTTCAAGTAAAAAACTTTACCTATGCGTGAATAGTACAAGGTGGAAGTGTGGAATCACTCACCGGGGGAGCATCGTAGCCGTGCTCGAGGCCGCGGTCCTCTCCCTCCTTGGGAATCTTGTCCTTGGCCAGCTTCATGAGCTTCGTCCACATAGTGACCAAGGTGGAGCGGAAGAAGGTGTTGATGGTGTCCATGTCCTCGGGCTTCTATGCCCACATCGGGGTAGCTCGAAGTTGAAGGGGAAGGATACGACGGTTGAGCATGACGTTGATGATGTCAGCCAGCTCAGCCTTCCCCGTGGTGGTCCACCACATGATCCTGTCCACCAGGGTCTCCACCTCTTCGGACTTCCCCCAGGTGACGCCCTTTTCCTTCCAAGACTTGAGTTTCTTGGGAGGCCCGGCCGAGAAGGCTGGGACCTCGGTTTGACCAGTGGCAAAGGGCTCGGTGATATAGAACCACTCCCTTTGCCACTCCTTCACCGTTTCGATGAAGGTGCCCTTGAACCAGGTGGCCCCCTGGTTCTTGCTAATCATGGCCCGCCGGCACTCCACGAGTTCGGAGCCACTTGACTTCGGTTTGATTCCGAAGAGCTTCAGCCATAGGCCGAAGTGTGGCTCGCAGCGGAGGAAGGCCTCACAGACTGTTATGAAAGCAGCGAGGTGGAGGATGGAGTTGGGGTCTAGGTGATGGAAGTCTAAACCGTAGTAAAACATGATCCCGCGCACGAAGGGGTGCAGCGGGAACCCCAGGCCTCGGATGAGGTGGGGGACGAAGACCACCCGTTCTCCGGCGTTGGGAGCGGGTACCAGCTCGTCGGCCGATGGAGCGCGGGCGGCGATGGCCGGGGCTAGGTACCCCGCGTCGCGCAGCTCGGCGATGGTCTCCGCCGTCACGGTGCAGCCGCCCCAGTGCCCCTTAAGGGTATCGGCCATGGCTGGTGAGGGAGTCGAAACTTGCAAGAGACAATGGCGTGCGTGCTGGATTTGGGCGCTGGAGCTAGACGAAGCAGCAGCAGCAAGGGAGGAATGGGAGCGTAGGCTATTGTGCCGTTCTCCCCTTTGCTTTTATAACCTGTGAAAGGTCAAGAGCCCCCCCGCTACGCCGATAAATTCGTGGTCATTATCAAAAACGCCGTTGAAACATACGGAGGGAAACAAAAATCTTGATATCCCTAAGAAAGCGGGCACGATCTCTGCCTCGACGGGACGCGCCAGTAAAAGAGCCGCCTCGAAACGCGAATTGAGGGGAAGCAGTAACTGCTCAACCTGTCATGGAGCGAGTCTCTCCGATAAAGCTGTCTGGCCGGATTGGATTGTTCATACCTAAACAGCAAGCCTTCGAGGCCAAGATACCCTTTCTCCTCGGGCAGGGTACGAGCTCGGTTGGACCGCGGATGTTGATGCTCTGTTAAAGAGAATCCGAAATGTAAAGTGGAACTCGTCTGTCAAGCCGGAGACTTCGGATCTGAAGTAATCGAAGGCCGTCTTCGGCGTAGAAGACCAGTTCGGGGGCTACTGACGGTGTCCTGGATTAGGGGGTGCTAACCTGTCCGGCCCGTCTCCTCGGGTGGGCCGATATGCCCCCGTACGTAAGCAAGATGGACTCCGGAGGCCGCAGAAGGGAGACGTGATCAAGGCTGTCTCTGCCGAAGACTTGTAGTACACTTCAGGATTTCTCCAGCCGCATTACTCCAAGATACCGACCTTGTAACCCTAGATACCCTCCCTGGCGTGTATATAAGCCATAGGGTTTAGCCCGTAGGGGGATCAACGCAATATAAAACACCTAGCCTTAGAAGTTAGACACATATTACGATCTCGAGGTAGATCAACTCTGTACTCGATACATCTCCATTAATATAAACAAGAGCTGGACATAGGGTTTTACCTCCATCAAGAGGGCCCAAACCTGGGTAAACATCATCTCCTTTGTCTCTGTTACCATCGATCCGAGATCCGCAGCTCGGGACCCCCTACCCCGAGGTCTGCCGGTTTTTACACCGACACAAACCTACCCCCCTTAAGAAAATCTCGTCCTCGAGATTTCCGGGCTTACCTCCCGGTGAAGGGGACTTACCTGTGTGCAACTTGGATCCATCAACTATCTTGTCTTCATTTGTTTACTGACCTCTTAACTGCCTCTTTTGATGGCTCTGGTGCTGTCTTTTTCAGACGGTTGCATTGAATCCTTCTCTTTCCTGTCAGGCAAACCCTTTGTGCTGGTAGTTTGTTGGCTGGGGTTGGTGGGTAGCTTCGAGTATCGACAAATAATCTGGTTTCCATGTCCTGAGACTAGCTGCTTCGGGTTTTATTGCGATACCTCTTACACTGACTGCCAAGGGCGAGACATTCTTTCGGGGTACCGGACTCTCGTGCTCGTATGGCCTGGAGTGGCTAGGAGTGGCTCTCTTTTTGCCTTGTCAGAATACTCAATCTGGCTGTGGGTTTTATATGGATGCTTTCTTCCTGTCTCTTGCATTCTGACTTCATTCTCAGGAGGTTCCCAGCTGAAATGTCGGGCATGATCACAAAGTAATCATAGACGGTAATCTCTGAGATGGCTCTACCATATATAGCCTCTGTGGTCCTTGCTATGACCACTGAGCTGACATAGTATGGCTATCATTCCGTGCATTCTTCGGAGCATAACCTCTGATCTTGGCTGATGGCCTGTATTCACGATGACATGCTGGCTGCATTGTTGTGGCCGTATATGCAAGAGTCTGACAAGGATTGGCAATATCACCTTGTCGGTGGAGCTTTACTTCATTGACCGTCGCGGAGATTGTTTATTCAAGACTTCCTTGTTCTTGGGGGTTCCTTTTTGGGGAACTTGTCATGACCTACCATCATGGTTCCTTGGTCATATCCCAACTTGTTGGGCTTGTATTCACAATTTACTCTTGCATATCTCGTAGGGATTGCTGCGTTCATATCCTTCTTCGAAGTGTGGAGCCAATGTTTCTCTGAACACAGTCATTCCCGTGTACGAGTGGCTCCCATGAACTGATCCCCTGGACTGCATGCTCACAACATATGCAGGGGAGGATAGATCCTTTCATAACCACCGAGTTCTGAAGCGGATGTGTGTCTGGACTAGTTCGTGCTTCTAGGAAGATTGTTGTGGACACAGTGGTGTGTTGAAAAAGGCTGAATTCCTTATGCTCGAAGCTTTTGCCAGGGTAGTGTGCCGAACAAGGCTGGGTGTCGTACCTAAGAAGTTTCCCCTCAGGTTGCTTACTGGGGAAGGTCAGGTGCCTTATGCCGGAAGATTTCTGCGGTAGCATGCTGAGGAAGATTGAAGTGCCGTACTCCAGAAGATTTTCTCACCAAGGGGTGTAGCGAGAAAGGTTGGGAGTTTTGCGTCGTAAGCTCCTTCCGATAGCTTACGGAGGAAGGCTGGGTTCCTTGTACCAAAAGCCTTGCACTATGATATGCAGTCGGACCTGTGGCTGGTTCTGCCTTCCTTCCGAAGTATCCGAAATATACCCATAGTTGAGCCAAAACTTGGTGTAGGCCATACCTTGTTTGAAGATATTCCATTGGTTATGCACACCGCTTGTCCTTCTGCTGGTCCGATCATTGTTGCTGTAGAGGTTGCACAACTGATGCAGACTTCATGTTGACAATTAATTCAAAATACCCTTTGTGTTCAAACCAAGTGTTGCCAGTAGTAAACAGTTGACGGATAATTCCATCCGGTTCAGCTGAGCTTCCAAGCATGTGAAATCCTCATTGATTCTGGGCAACCGTGAACTTATCCATATTCATCGCAAACCTTGTTCACAGGGCCCGAATTTTTTTGTATATGCACCAAGGAATTCCAAAATATGCTTTGAAATTTGTCTCAACATACCAGAGTCTTGTTGTTGTTCTCAGCACATTCACGTTCTCGAAATATGTCTTCTGTGGATAATAAATGATTCTTGAGTCCATTGAGAGAACTCAAGATTCACCCCACTGACTGAAATAATCTTTGTGTCAAGGACCGAATAATTTGCTCCTTAGGTGTAATCTATTATGTGGCAAATTCCCTTGGCTATAGTCTGGCTTTGTCGGTTGCACTCCAATTCTGCTTCTGACCCATTCTTCATTCATGACCGATCCGGTGATAATGCTCCGAATATCGGGTAGTTGGCTTGACTTGACTCTTACTGAATTTGGATTATTGGGCATTATCCAAGTTTTATGCTAGTCTTCTTTGGCAGCTCTTGCGGATGGATCCAGTCGAAGCAAGAGAACGGAATCAAGAAAAGAAGCAAAACCGCGAAAAACCAAAAAACAAATAAAGCTCAAATTTTGCGGATCTTACACATGTGGCCGAAGATTCACTAGTATAACTTATATAGCGCACTCGCGGTACCTCTAAGGACTTAGAAGCAAAACCACACAATGCCCCTGGTAGCAATTGGTGTCAAGCTCCTACTACTCCCTTAGGGAACATCAACCTCGACGCACGACCATAGCCAAAGTGGCTTAGTCAACGATCCTAGGGTTGTCGGGGAAATATGGAATTAATAGGCATTTCCCAAAGGAAACTAGATTTGAGAAGAGAAATGCCATGGCTAGCAAGCAAGGTAGGGATATCTGGTTTACCTAGGGGTTAAGGGCTCACGGGTCGTTGCCTGGTGCGGGCATTTCACACCGGAGGCAAAGGCCACTAGAGTTGGGGTCTGATGGAGCCAAAACCTATGGGGTTGCCTTATGATCAATAGTAGCCGTGCCTGTCTGGCAAAGATGGCTGAAATCCATCGGGGCTTTCTACTGATCAAAAAGGCAATGAAATCTGGCTAGGGTAACCTACGGTCAGCCTAGCTCTGATACCATCCGTTGTGGCACCCCGCCTGAATACCACTATAGTCAGACGGTCGCCGCACATACCAGCCCAGGAGAATCACTCTGGCATGCGCTTTTACAACAAGTACCATGAACACAAGCATTTCTATTAATGAATATATCAGTCTTACATGATATATTACAAGGGTGATGGTAGCGGAAAAGTTTTATCTAAGGCAGCATAGTCCTGGTGCGGCTCCAATCCACAGGGATCTGACTGGGTTACTCTTCTAGCCCGCGAACACTCCGGCTCCGTGCTAGCGAACGTCGAATCCTTAGGTGAACCTGGCCACATTGAAGGCCGCTGAGTACTTTTGAATGTACTCGCAAGCAAACCAAACCAACATATACAACAAGCAAAGCAATCCATGGCATTCAAGCATGTACTTATTATCTTAACAGTATTAACTATTATATTATGGCAGGCCTATCTAGCAAGGTTAATCATCTAGCAGCATTAATCATCATGTCATAGCAGGATTATCTATCATACTCACTATTGGAGTAAATACAGTAGGGTAAAGCATATCAAGTAAATAATTCATACTCCGAGTATTCTCACGACCCAAGTCCGATCCAAACTTTGCGGTCATCCAACCGCTCATCTCATAGCCATCGCATGGCTATCATTCATATCCCTGACATCATCTAAGGTCCAGGCATCCGTACTGCAAGTCTGACAAATCCTACCTTTCTCTGGTTCATTATTAACATCATATAGTTTGTCCCTCCAGACTCGACCAAGACCAAATAGTGGCCGAGTACGAACTGTCCATGACCGAGGACGCGGCTGTTCGAATAGATTTACATTCTGCAGAGGTTGCGCACTTTACCCACACCATGGAGCTCCTGGCCTCGTACTTTAGTACATGTTCCCATTCGGGTGGACCGGGGCTGCTCCAACAAAACCTTGTCTATTGCCTGGCACTCTTACGGTCCCACCGACAATCATACCCTCCCAGGGTCATGTCCTGGGTGGCCCCTGTGTCACCCCGTGACACCTGCCACCGTTGTGGCCAAACAAACTGTCCCAAACGGGGACCTGGTACCATATAACTAAACTGGGCTCACAGGATTATCGCCGCCTACCGGGCCAGGGTAGCACGCACGCATAACCCTCCCTATTTGGTAGTACCGACAAGAGGCAGGACAATAGACCAAGCTAGGGCCGTCCCATATCAGCAAATGTGGTTGCACTAGATGAGCTCGGTTCGGTGGCACTATGACTCGATCCAGCCAATGGAGGAGGTTGTTGTCATTAAGTCACATTCTTAATTATGGCAATAACAACAGTAATGCACGAGGAAAACATAACAACCTATCTCCATATTGTCATCTACGAGTCACTAGTGCGATAATATGATGAGCATTAGCAGGTAATGTAAATAGCAAATTCAAACTAGCATCAGTTTAACTATTTCTAACACAGGCATAATCATTAATTAAACACGCAAGAATAACACAGAGCAATGCTTCAGGGCATATATCAGATGGTCGGCTTACCTGGGGGTGAAGAATACTCCGGAAGAAGTGCGATCACCTCGCGGAAGAATTCGCCGGAAAGGATTCTCTCTCGGAGGGGCTGATAGAAGGGCAAGTGCAAAATGGTCATTTTCAGAATGTGTAAATGACGGTGTCCTAGAATGAGGGGGTACTAACCGGGCCGACCTGTCTCCTTGGTTGGGCCGATATACCCCCGCACGTAACCCAGATGGACTCCGGAGACTGTACGTGGGAGGCGTGATCAAGGATGTTTCTACCGAAGGCTTGACGTATACTCCAAGATCTTTCTTACCGCCTCTCTTCTAGCATACCGACTTTGTAACCCTAGATACCCTCCCTGGCGTGTATATAAGCCATAGGGTTTAGCCCATAATAGGGACATATACGCAATATCAAACACCTAGCCTTAGAAGTTAGACACATATTACGATCTCGAGGTAGATCAACTCTGTACTCGATACATCTCCATTAATATAAATAAGAGCATGACGTAGGGTTTTACCTCCATCAAGAGGGCCCGAACCTGGGTAAAACATCGTCCCCTTTGTCTCTGTTACCATCGATCCGAGATCCGGAGCTCGGGACCCCCTACCCCGAGGTCTGCCGGTTTTTACACCGACACTGGTGCTTTCATTGAGAGTTCCGCTGTGAGATCGCCAGAGGGATCGATGGGATCGCCGATCAACGGCTTCAAACCTGCGGAGCGCGTCTCCACTTCCGAAGCTTGGGTCTCGCAGACACCTCCACGTAACGTGGGAGTGAACCATGACCCCTCTTCGGCTCCAACGAAGGCCCCCCTCACTGACGTGGGGGTAAGATACTTCCTGGAGAATGGATCGGACGGAAACTCAATGACGACCGACTCTCAAATCGAATCGGCTAAACCGATAGCTACGGATCCACCGTCGGGTGAGCGTGATGAGGTCTCGAGCCCGCGGTCTTTAGAGATCGGACCTGGTTCGATCACCTCTTGTATGGAATATCGTCCCGACGACTCCGGCCCATCTGACATCTGGGACTTAGCCTACGTACGGCAGCTCTCTGGGGAGCCGATCCGGCAATACTGGGCCAGGTTCTTGATCACCAAGAGTAAAATACTAGATTATCAAGACTCTGATATAATCGCCGCTTTCGAGCGCGAATGTGAGGATGCGTCAATTCCGACTGCGCCACCTGTTGATCAACAGTGGCCATGTCGGATGCTAGTAATGGGTCAAACCTATTAGGCTCACTAACGGATGAAAATAGGGGTGGTTTGAGGCTAGGGTAACCTGCAGCCAGCCTGGCTCTGATACCACGCTCTGTGGCACCCCGATAGAGGGCCGACGCACGCCAGCCCCAGGATAAGACCTGGCGCACGTCTGAGACATGATACAGCAATTCCAGGCACAAAAATGGCTTTATTATATGAAATGGAGTATTACAATACTGTTGCTTACAATAATATTACATGGCTCCAAGGCTAACTAAATGGCAGCGGAGGTCTTGGTTCAGCGGTAACGACGTTTCTGGCTGGGCTCCACAACTCACAGGACTAGCTGGGTTACGATCTAGCCTGACGGATCTTCTCCTGCAACTGGCCATGTGCAAGGCCAGGTAAGTACTTTGAATGTACTCACAAGTCAACCAAATACATAGCATCCAAACAAGCAGATAACAAAGCAAGCCCTATGCTCATGTAAGAATCTACTCTAAACATGGCATGGAATTAACAGAAGAATATGGATCAAGCATATCAACTACATATCATGGCATGGCATAGCTACTTCTACGAAACTTCGTATCCAAAATTAAACTGGAACCCACACTATGCTTACCTTCCGTGAAGCATTCAAGTAACATGTGGTGACATCATTCAACTTTACTGCCCCTCTGGGCTAACTCATGACTCACCGAGACCCCATCTCGTGATCATGTCAAAATCACATGGTGACTACTCACAATCATCCCATAGTCTAAGTTACCACATTTACTTAGTAGAACATTCTTTAACAAGTTTATAATAACAGGTTTATCCTCCAGATCGACCAAGACCAAATAGTGTGACCTAGTACGAACTGTGTCCAATACCGTGGACGCGGCTATTCGAATAGATTCCTACACTCTGCAGAGATTGCGCACTTTACCCACACTATGGAGCTCCTGGTCCCGTACCTCGGTACACTTCCCTTCCGGTTTGAACCGGTGCTGCTCCAACGAAACTTGTCTAACCCGTGACTCCTCTATCGTACCACCGACAATCATCCTCCCCCGGAGTCATGCCCTGGGTGGCCCCTGTGTCACTCTTGACACCTGCCACCGTCGTGGCCAAACTAACTGTCCCAAACGGGGACTCCCGGGTTAAACAAACAACTGGGCTAACAAGGTTATCGCCGCCTACCGGGCCAGGGTAGCACGCGCGCATAACCTTCCCTCTTTGGTGGTACCGATAAGAGAGCACAAAGTTAGACCAAGTCAAGACCGTCCCATAACGGCAAATGTGGCTGCACGGGTAAGCTCGGTTCGGTGGCACTATGACTCGATCCCATTGATGACGGAGGAGGTTTAGTTTACAAGTTCAATTTAATATTTCCGTCATCCCACCAAAACATCAACATTTATGAGCAGGAACAATTCCTTAACAATAGCATAACAAAAACCATAACGGTATTGACAATCATGGCATGAGATCAAATCATAGCACTAACACGATAATGGTACTAAAAGTATTGCTACTAACATGGGAGAAACATGACATGAAAACAATTCATGAAATCACATGTTAAATAACACTAGAATCTGGTACAGATGAAGTAACAGGACTATGCTAGTGCAGACTAACAGATGATCTGAAATATACTACCACACACACACAGGGTGCAAGCAATGTCATCACGCAAGTCTGGAGGTCATGGTAAGAGGTTGGCTTGCCTTGGGGTTGATGGAGTCACCGGGAAGAAGTGCGATGAGCTCGCGGAAAGATTTGCCGGAAAAGTTTTCCTCCCGAAGGGGGCTGATTGAGGGCAAGGGCAAAATGGTCATTTTCGCAGTGTGAAAACATTATGAAAATGATACCATCGGAACGGGCTCGACGAACTGAAAACGTGGGCGTTGGATTTACCTCAATCGGATTTACGGTCGCGGAGAAATGCCCGTTCGTTCGTTAGGCAAAAAAGCGCGCGAAAACCAGTTCACTTCTGCCTTTAACGCACGAACGTCCACAATACAGTGGTTTCGGCGGCGGCTGAGGCTGAAAGCGCCTTTTCGACAGTACGCTTTCGATAATAGAAAGCGTATTTCCCTCATATGACGCGGCGGAGTACGCTTTCACCAGTGGAAGGCATATTTAACAAATACGCTTCCACTTAACTCAGTCAACGGGCCCGGTCAGGTCAGCGAACAGAGACTTACACGCGGGCCCGGCCTCATCTCCTCCCTCTCTCTCTCCCTGCTCGCCCTCTTCCTCGACAGAAATAGATGAGCACCGCGGCGGCTCGGGCAGCGCTTGCCGCCGGCGCCTCACTGCTTGGCTGCTGCTATCGGTGGGCTAGGCGGGCTCGCGGTGCCACCTACATCCAGGGGTAGTCGCCAGGAGCTCGGGGACGCCCAGAAGAGGTGCGGCCATGGTGACAGAGGAGGCGGCCATGGCGTTGGGGAAACTGCACCGGCAGCGCTTCCCTGGAGAAATTGGGGACGGAGGCGACTCCGTGGGCTCTGGAGGAGGCTGTGGTGGTGGGCAGGAGGGAGGGGAAGGGCCAGAGCGCTGGATAGGCTCGAGGGGAACTGGGCGGCAGAGCTTCAGCCATTGGGGAGGCAGAGAGCTACTCGAGTTCGAGGAGAGGGGGGAGCTAGGCTTGCTGGTGCTCGGGAGGGCACGAGGACTCGCTATTTATAGCCGTGGGGAGGAACTACGCGACGGCGGCCGAGGCTTCGGGAGCTCGGCAAGGTGGCGGTGCTCCAGTGGAGCACCCGCTATCGGCACGGCCGGCCAACGGCTAGGGGACGAGGCAGGAAGGGTCCAGGCGAGGTACGTGTGCGGCGGGGAGGTCGTCGGCGCTCCCGGACGAGCTGTGGCCGGCAACCAGAAGTCTCAGGACACGCGGTGCCGCGGCCGCGTCCCAATAGTGCCCCGATGTCGGCAAGAACGGCCGCGAGCTAGGCTCCAGGTGTAGCTGGGAGGTGGATGGGGTGCCGTACGTCGTCGCAAACGTCGGCCGAAAGCGACGGCGAGAGGAACAGAGGAGGGACGCGACGGTGCAGTGCAGAGCTTCGGTTGAGCCTGCAATTGCCGTGGTCACCACGCGGCCATGGCCTTGCCACGCGTTCCTGGCTATAAAACCATGTCTGGGATCTTCTCCTTCCTGCACTAAGTTGACCTGTGCATCTGGATGTCACGGGGGAGCTCTGGTGTGACTACACCTAGGTCAAACAGTTTCCAGCTGCAATGTTTGGACACGTGGTGTGGCCACCACAGTGCTCCTCTTGGCATGAACTTTGGCAGAGGTAAATCATCTACTAAGGTAGTCAGCTTGGCAAAATTTCAGCACAAATGGACAACTCTAGATGGTACTTCCTTTGTAACCTTGCAATCTGACCAGAAATGCAAATGAGGTTATTGGGAAAGAATGGCTTGATAGAAATAGCTAACTTTTTGTGATGGGTGATGATATGGTCATGAGAGCTAGCTGGAAAAATCTCAGCTCAATTTGATCATCTATGAAGGTACTTCCTTCACAGAGATGCAATCTGGCAAGAAACTTAGGTAATTTACTGAGGAAAATTGGCTAGATGAAATGGGTTGGTTTTTGATATCCAAGGGTTATTTATCATTGTTAACCACCCTAAAAATTTTCAATCCAAAAATATCAAGGGAGCAAGCACTTCCTTTGGAAACTGGAAATCTGGACTAAATTTGCAAATGGATGTTGTGCTCAAAATTTGAATTGTGGAACTTGAGATTTTGATGGAAATGGTGAATATATGGATAGGAGAAGCTCCACAAATTATTTGGGATTTTTCCTAACTACCAAAATGGTAGTTCCTTTGGAAAAGCCCCAAATTGAAATATTGGCTTTAATTAGGAAAATGCAATTTCCTTTATTTAATTGTGGCCAATATTTTTGTGAGAGCTCAATATGATTACAAAGAATATCTCCACAAGTTTTCATGAACGTTGGAGATGGATAGATATTTTCCTGGATTTAATTCCTCAGAATGGTAGAAAAAGGAATTAATTCTAGATGAGAAATATTGCATAAGACTTGGCAATATTTTTGCACATCTAGAGTTTATGAGTGAAGGAGGACCTCTAGAAATTTTGGGAGGATTAATAGAGCAAGGAAAATGATAGCTCCTTTGTAAACACAAAGGCAGGATTTCTAGTTCCAATATTTTGGAACTAGGGTTTGAATGAGGTTCGAGGTTTACTGAGGGGAACTTGACTGGTAGAAGAGCATGAGAAAGATATGGAGAGGCTGCGGATTGTCTGGATTCACCTGGTCACTTACCAGATTCCAGAGGAAAAATTTGGGGAGAGGAAAGCTAGAAAGGAATAATAGCACAAAAATCGATAACCCGATTTTTGGGGTGTTACACAAGAATAGCATCATGACCCATTTGCGATCTGGGAAAACCAGTGATGAGATCCATTTCAACTTTGTCCCATTTCCATTCAGGAATAGCAAGCGGTTGCAGAGTTCCGGCAGGTCTTTGATGTTCTGCTTTGATGCGACGGCAACGTCACATTCAGCAACATATCGAGCAATGTCTCGCTTCATATTAGGCCACCAAAATCTCTGACGGATGTCTTGGTACATTTTAGTACTACCCGGATGAATAGATAGAGGTGTGTCATGAGCTTCTTTCATAATATCCGAGGTTGTATCCAGGTTGCCTTTCGAAGAGACAACAAAACGACCCTTGTAGAACAAGGTACCATCATTATTAAGAGAGAAGTCTGAGGTCTTTCCAGTTGAGAGATCGAGCTTAATTTTGTCGACTTCAGGGTCAAGCTTCTGAAAAGTCTTAACGCGGTGCTCGAGATCTGGTTCAACAACCAGGTTATTGATAAAACCCAGGGAAACAATGTGGAGGTTCATCTTGCGAAGTTCTTCATAAATAAGGGGTTGAGCTTGTTGAACCATGAGGTTGTTGCAATAAGACTTGTGGCTCAAAGCATCGGCCATGACATTAGCTTTGCCAGGGGTAAACGAAATATCCATGTTGTAGTCAGCTATTGTTTCCATCCATCTTTGCTAACGGAGATTCAAATCTGGCTGAGTAAACAGATATTTCAGACTTTGATGGTCCGTGTATATCTCGCATCGATTACCGAGAAGGTAATGTCGCCACAGCTTCAAGGCATAAATAACCGCTGCAAGTTCGAGATCATGTGTTGGATATTTATCTTCGTGAGGACGCAACTGACGAGAGCCATAAGCAATCACTTTCCGCTCTTGCATTAGGACACTGCCTAATCCTTGACGGGATGTGTCGCAATATATCACGAAGTCCTTGCAAGAATCTGGGGGAGCAAGCACTGGGGCAGAGGTAAGCTTTTCTTTGAGTGTCTGGAAACTTTCCTGGCATTTTGTCGTCCACTCAAACTTCTTGCCCTTGTGGAGCAAATCAGTCAGTGGCTTCGCAATCTTGGAGAAGTTCTCGACAAAACGGCGGCAATAGCTGGCGAGTCCGAGAAAACTTCTGACTTGCTTGACATTCTTCGGAGGAGTCCAGTCAAGAATAGCTTGAACTCGTTCTGGGTTAATAGCAATACCATCCTTGGAAATCACGTGACCAAGATAGGTCACCTCGGATAACCCGAATTCACACTTGGAATATTTGGCATATAGCTGATGTTCTCGAAGTTTCTCCAGTACAAGACGAAGATGTTCGGCAAGTTCTTCTTCATTCTTGGAATATACAAGGATATCATCCAGATAAACCACGATAAACTTGTTGAGGTAGTCCATGAAGATGTAGTTCATCAATCGAGAGAAAGTGGCTGGAGCATTGGTTAAGCCGAAAGACATGACGGTGTACTCGTATGAGCCATAACGAGTAACAAATGCTGTCTTCGGAATATCCTGTTTACGAACTCTGATCTGGTGGTATCCCAACCTCAAATCGAGCTTAGAAAATATAGAGGAACCAGTGAGTTGATCATATAGATCGTTAAATCTAGGAAGCGGATATTTGTTCTAAATTGTTGCATGGTTAATAGGTCGGTAATCTTGGACCAACCGATTCGTTCCATCATTCTTCTTAACAAAGAGAGAAGGTGCTCCCCAGGCGGAAGAACTTGGACGAATGAAGCCCTAGCGAAGCGACTTGTCGATTTCCTCCTTAAGCTCAAGGAGTTCATGCGGCGGCATCTTGTATGGGCGCTTGGCAATAGGAGTAGTGCCTCGTTTCAAGTCGATGACGAATTCGACAGCTCTAGCAGGTGGTACCCCTGGGAGTTCTTCCAGAAAGACATCTTGAAAATCGCAAATGACTGGAACGTTCTCTATTCCCTCAAGAGGTGAAGCATTCAATGCATTCAGAGCATATATCTGGGTTTCAGCATTGTGGATTATCTGGGCTGAGTAATTGACTGTCTGGCCAGAAGGGTGTGTGAGCTGGACTGTCTTGGTGGCACAGTCAATCAAAGCATTATGGGCTGTCAACCAATCCATACCAAGAATGATGTCTATGTTGGAAGGTCCGAGCACAATGAGAGAAACAGGGAAAACTAGACCTCCAATTTCGATTTGGTTGAGGGGGCTTACCATTGTGGTTTGCCACTTGGATCCCGGTGATTGAACCGCTAAAGGAGTGGGCAAATATTCCAAATCTAACTCATGCAACTGAGCAAATTGTTTGGACACAAAGGCGTGCGATGCTCCCGAATCAAAGAGCACAGAAGCTGGCACTGAGTTAACGGGAAGGGTACCCATCACTATTTTTGGGGCCTCACGAGCTTCTTCAATCTTGACAGGAGTGACTTGACCACAACCCAAAGCAGGCGGCCTGGCATTACAGTTCCTGGAATGATGTTTTCTTTGGCCCTTCCTGCGACCAACAGAAGGATGTGGTGCGTTCTGTGGCTGATCCTGGCGACAGTTGATAGCAAGGTGCCCTGGTTGTCGACACTTGAAGCAATTTCCATCATTGTGGGGAGGAGCCATAACATTGGCCCGTCTACTTTGAACACTGAGCTGTCTTGGCGGTGCGGGCAGACGAGGCGCAACATAGGAAGGTCTCGGTGCAGGGGCAGGTCGGTGATAGACATTGTGCGGGATCCAGACTTTGCGCTTCTAAGCAGGCTGACCCGAGGATGAGCTAACATCACGAGTATGCTTGAGCGACTCCTGGTACTCAGCCTGACCAGTTTCAGCCCAGAAAGTTTGATTGACAAGCGTTGCAAAGTCTATGAATTCATGGAGAGTAAGAGCAAGTTTTAGATCAGGATGCAGTCCTTCACGGAACTTCTCCTGCTTGAGTGCGTCAGTGCGGACGTCATCTTCAGCATAGCGAGAGTTTGCGGAATTCCTTTTTCTTCTGGTCCATGACACCTTGAGGAATGTGTCATGCACGGAAGGCAGTCTGAAATTCTATCCATGTGTTGACTGTTCCAGCAGGCAGCATACGCCTGTGGCTTTCCCACCATTGAACAACTGAACCCCTCAGGTGATACGTCGCAAAGGTGACGTAACTGGCAGGGGCAACATTAGCCAACTCCATCTGAAAGGCGATGTCACGGAGCCAATCATCAGCATCCAGGGGATCAGATGAGTTACGGAATGTGGACGGGTTGAGGCGCACGAATTCTTGTTGTGTTATCGGGGCAGACTGTTGATGAGCATTCTGGTTTGGAAACTGGCTCATGATCCCAGTCATAAACTGACGGTTCAGCTCAAACTGCTGCATCATAGCGGCCATGTAGTCTGGCAGAGGTGGATCATTGGCACCACGGCCACGACCACGGGCATTGGATCTAACCATCGTGCTAAACACAATAGGGGGGTAGTTTAGTAAAAGCAATTGCAAATGTTTAGAGACAACCATGATGTAACACGAGCAACGAACAAGAGTACATTAGATACTTAACAGTAGTCACTTAAGACATACAGATCCATACACGGAGTTGATTACACGCTGTTAGTAGGAGTTCAGAAAACTTATAGCTAGACATACTAGGCGGCACGCAGGCATGCGGTGGAGGGATACAACAACGGGACATAGCAAAGGCGACGTCAACGTCGGAGAAAACCATAGATAGTTAGTTCGTTGGATGGATGTGATCACGAGAACCTAGAGTTAGAGTTAGTAAAATCTTTAACCTGACAAGAAGAGAGATCAGAATCCCAGAGTAAAAGTGCGGAATAAAAGATCCTAATCCCATCCATTTGCGATGTGGGCCCGTAAGCCACACAACACTGTTAGTAAAAATAGTTTTTCAAGGACTAGACTCAACTTCGACCAAGGAATTGGAAGGGGGGCTCCTACAGGCAGTCGGCTCTGATACCAACTTGTGACGCCCCCGACTCAATCGTGCACTAATCATACACGCAAACATGCACGATCAAGGTCAGAGACTCACGGGGAGATATCACAACACAACTCTAAGACAGAAATTCAAACATAAATCTTTGGATTACAAGCCAGGGGTCGCGAGGACCCGAATACACAAGTCATCAAAGCAATTATTATCTGAGTACAGACATAGTTAGACAAGTTTGCCTTAAGAAGGCTAGCAAAATAATGACACTGATTGAAAAGGCACAGGCCTCCTGCTTGGGACCTCCGAACTACTCCTGGTCATCGATCTCCTCGTAGTAGTAACCTCATGCGGTAACCTCTGGCTCCTGGGCTCCGTCGTCTGAATGCAGCAACCGGGTAGGAGGAAAAAGGCAGCAAAGCAACTGTGAGTACTCATCCAAAGTACTCGCAAGACTTACATCAGATCTATAGTAAGTATGCATCGGTGTCAAAGGAATGGGGCTTTATCTTTGGACTATACTGCAGAAATGCCAGAGTAGAGAGGGAGAAGCCTATCCTATCGAAGACTAGCATCTTGCAGCAACCTTGCAGCATCAGAAGAGACTAGAGCAAAATAACATATAGTAACAAGTATATATTAGCAATGCCCAGAGCACCTTCCTCGACTACCCTGCGAGAAAGCGACCTTGGAGCAATATAACAGTTTAGCAATATGAAAGTATCCGGTTCTAGTTGTAGTAGATCAGGATACCACACCGAGCGTCCTGTTACCATCGACACGGCTATTTGAATAGATTACTTCCCTGTAGGGGTGCACTACTGTTACCCAGCACGCTCGATTACCTTTGGCTAGAAACACTTTTCTGGGTAAAGCCCGGCCTCGGATAATTGACACACCGTTGTCCTACCTAGGCTCTCCAGGGAGGTCCCCGCCGGTCTACATCCTAAGCGCAAAGGGGTCATGGGCCGATCGCCCTAAGCACTCCTGGTCGTTGTGTGCAGGGTTAGATCTAGGCACCACCTCTGTCCTGGATGGCGCCGACCCGACCATGCCACAATGCTGAACTGGACGTCTGATAGAGCTTTCGGGAGGAACGTATGACGCAGAGGGCCCCATAAACCATTATCCTGCGTGGTGGTAGTGCGTATAGGCCACTGGCCTACTCAGATCAAATACCCAATCCATTAGTGTATTATTAATAGCTCGCAGATACGAACAGGGCTCCTGTCGCTCCGAGTTGGTAACTCACGGACCACGACCAGGGACCAGGCCCACCTCTCTCCTTGATGGTCTCAGCCTGCCCTGTCGCTGCGCCTCAATATCTCTCGCGGGCGCTCTCCGGGCCAACCCGACTTTTATATGATTCTGTCACGGGTACTCTTGGGGCCGACCCAACTTTAGAAAAGGGGGGTATGTCATAACTCAGGTCCATATAGTCAAGGTGAAATCTGAGGAATCACCCCCGGTGAAATCACACTCGATACACTGCGCGACAGAGACACCATCGAGGGTGAACTATGAGGAATCACCCTCGGTAAGATCACACGGGATGTGCTACTCTACAGGGTCATCATCGAGAGTGATATACGAGGAATCACCCTCGATAGTATCACGCTTGGTGCGGCTCTGCAGAGTCATACAGTTGCATGGGCCAAATGTGTAGTCAGGTCTCGATACATCGGTCATCTGTTTCAGTTAAACCTGTCAATGTAGCATGGCACTCGGACCAGGGTGAAGGGCCACTGATGGGACTAGCATTCCTATACTAAGCATTTAGGATATCAGATAAAGTATTAACAGCAGGTTACAAAAGCAGGCTATGCATCAGAATAGGAGCTACCAGAATAACAATCAGTAGCAAAATCTAATGCAAGAATAAGAGAGAAGGAATGGGTGATATCGGAATGATCAAGGGGGTTTGCTTGCCTGGAAGCTCTGCTGAAAGTAGCTGGTCGTCGTCGACGTAGTTGTAATCGGGAGCAGCGTCAGTGGCAGTCTCGGGGTCTATCGGGGGAGAAGGATGTGACACCCCTGCTCGACCGTGCACTAATAATACACGCAAACATGCACGATCAAGACCAGAGACTCACGGGAAGATATCACAACACAACTCTAAACACAAATTTAAACATAAATCTTCATATTACAAGCCAGGGGTCATGAGGACACGAATACATAAGTCATACCAACACATATTATCTGGGTACAGACATAGTTAGTCAAGTTTGCCTTAAGAAGGCTAGCACAACATCGACACTGATCGAAAAGGCGCAGGCGTCCTGCTTGGGGCCTCCGAACTACTCCTGGTCGACGGGCTCCTCGTAGTAGTAGGTACCTCCGGGGATCTCTGGCTCCTGGGCTCCGTCATCTGATCGCAGCATCTGGGTAGAGGAAAAAAGGTAGCAAAGCAACTGTGAGTACTCATCCAAAGTACTCGCAAGACTTACATCAGATCTATACTAATTATGCATCGGTATCAAAGGAATGGGGCTATATACTTGGACTAAACTGCAGAAATGACAGAGTAGAGAGGGAAAAGCCTATCCTATCGAAGACTAGCATCTTGCAGCATCAGAAGAGAGTAGCGTATAGTAACATATAGTACAAGCATATATAGCAATGCCCTGAGATCCTTTCTCGACTACCCTGCGAGAAAGCGATCCTGGAGCAGTATAACAGTTTA
The DNA here is from genome assembly GCA_039707655.1 of Elymus sibiricus. Lineage (NCBI taxonomy): Eukaryota > Viridiplantae > Streptophyta > Magnoliopsida > Poales > Poaceae > Elymus > Elymus sibiricus. The sequence continues at coordinate 2,682,440 of CM077674.1, read as the reverse complement.
GTAACAATTTAGTAACCGTGTGTAGTTGTAGTAGATCGGGATACAACTCCGAGCGTCCTGTTACCGTGGACACGGCTATTCGAATAGATTACTTCCATGCAGGGGTGCACTACTGTTACCCAGCACGCTCGATTACCTCTGGCCGGACACACTTTCTACGGTAATGCCCATCCTCGAATGATTGAAATGACGTAGTCCTACCTAGTGTGGCACCCCGATAGAGGGCCGACGCACGCCAGTCCCAGGATAAGACCTGGCGCATGCCTGAGACATGATACAGCAATTCCAGGCACAAAAATGGCTTTATTATATGAACTCCAAGGCTAACTAAATGGCAGCGGAGGTCTTGGTTCAGCGGCAACGACGTCTCTGGCTAGGCTCCACAACTCACAGGACTGGCTGGGTTATGATCTAGCACGGCGGATCTTCTCCTGCAACTGGCCACATGCAAGGCCAGGCGAGTACTTTGAATGTACTCGCAAGACAACCAAATACATAGCCTCCAAACAAGCACATGACAAAGCAAGCCCTATGCTTCTATAAGAATTTAATCTAAACATGGTATGGGATTAACTGGAAATCATGGATCAATCATGGCATAACATGGATCAGGCATAACAACTACATATCATGGCATGGCATGGCTATTTCTACGAAGCATGGCATCCAAGATTAATCTGAAATCTACACTACACTTACCCCCTGTGAAGTATTAAAATACCATGTTGAGACATTACTCAGTTTTACTGCCCCTCTGGGCTATCTCAAGACTCACCGAGATCCCATCTCGTGATCATGTTAGAACAACATGGTGACTGCTCACAATTATCCCACAGTCCAACTGGTCACATTACTTAGTAGCACATTCTTTAGCAAGTTTGTAATAACAGGTTTATCCTCCAGATCGACCAAGACCAAATAGTGGCCTAGTATGAACTGTCCATGACCGAGGACCCGGGTATTCGAATAGATTTACACTCTGCAGAGGTTGCGCACTTTACCCACACCATGGAGCTCCTGGCCTCGTGCTCCCATTCGGGTGGACCGGTGCTGCTTCAACGAAACCTGCCTAACCCGTGACTCTTCCACCGTACCACCGACAATCATACCCTCCCAGGGTCATGGCCTGGGTGGCCCCTGTGTCACCCCGTGACACCTGCCACCGTCGTGGTCAAACTAAACTGTCCCAAATGGGGACTCCCGGGTTAAACAATCAACTGGGCTCACAAGGTTATCGCCGCCTACCTGATCAGGGCAGCACGCGCGCATAATCTTCCCTATTTGGTGGTACCGATAAAAGAGCACAAAGCTAGACCAAGTCAAGGTCGTCCCATACCGGCAAATGTGGCTGCACGGGTAAGCTCGATTCAGTGACACTATGACTCGATCTCATCGATGACGGAGGAGGTTTAGTTTATAAGTTCAATTTAATATTTCCATCATCTCATCATAACATCAACATTTATGAGCAAGAACAATTACTTAACAACAGCATAGCAAAATCATAATGGTACTGACAATCATGGCATGAGATCAAATCATAGCACTAATATGATAAGGGTACTAAAAATATTGTCACTCGCATGGGAAAATATGACATGAAAGCAATTCATGATATCACATGGTAAATAACACTAGTATCTAGCACAGATGAAATAACCGGGCTACGGCAGTGCAGACTAACAGATGATCTGAGATATAATGCAACACACACACACACAGAGTGCAAGCAAAGTCATCACGCAAGTTCGGAGCTCATGATAAGAGTTTGGCTTGCCTTGGGGTAGAGGAATACACCGGGAGGAAGTGCGATCAAACTCCGGAAAGATTTGCCAGAAAAGTTCCCTCTCGGAGGGGGCTGATAAGAGCAAGGGCAAAATGGTCATTTTCACAGTGTGAAAAATTATGAAAATGATGCCATCGGAAAGGGCTCGATGAACTGAAGACGTGGGCGTTGGTTTTACCTCAATCGGAGTTACGGCCGCGGAGAAACGGCCGTTCGTTCGTTAAGCCATAAAACAAACAGAAATCTGTTCATTTTAGCCCTTAACGGGTGAACGCTCACTATTTAACCACTTCGGCTGCGGGCTGAGCTGAAAGCGCATTTCAGCGTTTACGTTTTCACTGTAGTGAAAACGCATTTCCTCCTTATGCCGCAGCCGAGTGCGCTTTGACCACGGGAAAGCGTATTATTCCAAAATGCGCTTCCACTTATCCTGACAGCGGGCCCGGGTTGACTTCTCTCCTCTCGCTGACGAGCGGGGCTCACCTCATCTCTTCTTCTCTCCTCCTGGTCGTCTCCCAGCCACGACAGAGAGAGGCAGGGCGGTCTGGCCGCTGTCCTGGCCGTTGCCTCGCCGCACGAGGGGGCTGGCCGGCGAGCGCAGGGGCTCCGCCAGCCCACACCGCGCCCGTGGGTGGTCTCGGGGTGGCTCGGGGTGGCCTGCAGCGCCGGCTCCAGAGGAAGGCCACGGCGGCCGAGGAGATGGCCGGGGCGGCGCTTGGGGTAGTGAGCTCGGGCTACGCCGACGGGAATTGGAAAGGGCAGCGGCTCGGTGGACTAATGGGGAGGACGGGGACGCAGATGGAGAAGAGGGGGAGGGCCAAGGCGCTGGAATGGGCGAGCGGATCCGGCGGCAGCACATCGGCCATTGGCAAGAGAAGAGCTCGGGGAGCTCGAGGGGAAGGGCTGGGGAGTTGCTTGTGAGGGGGAGAGCTCGAGGGGCGCCTTAAATAGGCTCGGGGGAGGGCTCGGGAAGGAGCTGGACGACGACCGGAGCTCGGCGAGGTGGCGGTGCTCCGGTGGAGCATCGATGTCGGCAGCAACTGCCAATGAGCTTGGCTCCAAGGACAGCTGGAGATGGATAGGGTGCCTTACGTCGTCGCAGACGTCGGCAGAAGGCGACGGCGAGAGGAACAGAGGAGGGATGCGACAACGCAGTGCAGAGCTTCGGCTGTGCCTGCAATTGCCGTGGTCACCACGCGGCCATGGCCTTGCCACGCGTGCCTGGCTATCAAACCCTGTCTGGGTGGTTCACCCCCCCTCAGGTAGATGATTTGATCCAACAAACAGGAACAGGGAGCTCTGATGTGACTGCACGATGGTCAACTGCTGATGAATAGCAAGGTGTCTGATTGATGACATGGACAGATCCTTGCTCCTCTTGGCATTATCCTTGGCTAAGGTTGACCACTCACTAAGGTGATTACCTTAGCAAGAATTCAGCACAAATGGGCGAGGTTATCTGGTACTTCCTTCACAAAGCACCAAACTGGCCAGAAATATGAATGAGGATGCTGGGGTCAAATGGCTAGATAGAATTTGCTGATTTTTGGTGTAGAGTGATGATTTGGTCATGAGAGATAGGTGGAAAAGTTTCAGCTCAAATTGATCATCCATGAGGGTACTTCCTTCACAGAGATGTAATCTGAACAGAAACTTAGATAAATTACTGGGAAAAATGGGTAGATGAAATGGGCTAGTTTTTGGTATCCAGTGGTGATTTATCAATATTAACCACCCTGAAAAATCACAGCCCAAAAAGATCAAGGGAACAAGCACTTCCTTTGCAAACTGCAAATCTGGACAGAAGTTGCAAATGGATGTTGTGCTCAAAATTTGAATTGTGGAACTGTATATTTTGATGGAAATGGTGAACATATGGGTAGGAGAAGCTCCACAAATTATTTGGGATTTTTCCTAGCTAACAAAATGGTAGTTCCTTTGGAATGGCCCCAAATTGAAATATTGGCTTTAAATAGGAAAAATGCAATTTCCCTTATTTAATTATGGCCAATATTTTTGTGGGAGCTCAATATGATCACAAAGAATATCCCCAAAAGTTTTCATGAACTTTGGAGATGGATAGATATTTTCCTGGATTTAATTCCTCAGAAAGGCAGAAATAGGAATTAATTCTAGATGAGAAATATTGCATATGACTTAGCAATATTTTTGCACATCTAGGGTTTATGAGGGAAGGACGATCTCTGGAAATTTTTAGAGGATTAACAGAGCAAGGAAAATGATAGCTCCTTTGTAAACACAAAGGCAGTATTTCCAGTTCCAATATTTTGGAACTAGGGTTTGAATGAGATTCGGGGTTTACTGACAGGAGATTGGCTCACACAGAAGCATGGGAAAGGCAGGGAGAGGCTGAGGATTGTCTGGATTCACCTGGTCACTCCCAGATTCCAGAGGCAAAAATTCGGGAGAGAAAAGCTAGGAAGGAAAAACAGCTCAAAAATCGATAACCCGATTTTTGGGGTGTTACAAACCTTCCCCCCTTAAGAGAATCTCGTCCTCGAGATTCCTAGGGTTAGCTCAAAACAACTACTCATCCTGGAAAAACCACGGAGTTGGGTCTTAACCCTGCGGTTGGAAAGAAACGAATTGAGAGTACCGAGAATTGGTACACCCAGATCGAGATACGGATATCGCGGGATCTAGTCCACGGGTAGGGGTCGCTGGGTTGCTCTCGTGGCCCTGACATTTTTAGAAAAAGCAAAAATTCCCTTTTTCCAAAAATGCTAGGGGCACCGCAATGAACAGTGGCCTTTCTTGCTGACAGGTGGGCCCTGGGCCCCCTGGCAGCCTCCTTCTTCTTTCTCCGGCCAACGGTTCTCTCTCGTTCCCGCGCTGCTCCGCGTGCGGCTAGTTACTGCATGAGCATCTAGCTCCTAGGGCACAAAGCACCCTACGATGATAGTGCACAGCGTGCACAAGGCTAACGCAGAGAGCACTCATCTCACGGGCCAGCGCCGGTCGGCACTGCTCGCGGATTCGCCTCCTGGACGCCGGTGATCGAGCGACGCGCGGTTCTCCTGGACCTCGCTCACCGTACTCCGGACTTGGGTTATAAAAGACAACGGCAACGCGGCTCTGTCAAACACCCACCATGCCTCTCTTCCATCTCTTCTGTTTGGACGAGCTCGGGCCGAGGTCTTTTGGCCATGCGGTGTTCCTGGTGGGGCTACGGTGATTCCTCACTGCGCTGCTGGCTATGCTGATCGGTTCATCGCTCTTGCTGCTGCAGCTCATCTTGCTAGAGCAAGCTCGCGATGATGACGGTCCTGTCGCGGCGGGTCGAGACGAGGGCGATGCTGGCAGAGTGGCTGGCGAACATCCATGCTGGTTCCTTTGCCGTCTCAGGCGGGTGGAACAAGCGCGTGGGTTGCGGTAGGGCGAGGTGGCGGCCTGTCCAGCGTCACTCAAGACGGTGACAGAGGCGCCGCTGGGTCTGTGGCTAGTGTTGAGTGGTCAGCGGAGCTCTACCAAGGCAGGGATCACGCTGCTGGTAGCTCCTCGTAGACAACATCCACAATCAGTGTGTGTTGGGGTAAAATCGGGGTTTAGATCTTGGACTGGAGAGGTTGTAACGGTTTGTGCTGCAGTAAGATTTCTCAGAATTTCTCCGAGATTGCAGCTGAGCTCCGGGAAAAAGATTTTGGGATCGGGGAATTTTTGGGAAGAACTGGCTCTCCAGAGTTCTGTGTCTGGGAGGCTGGCAAACGGGGAAAGCACGAATGGATGAGGGTATGCGGTTTTGCATTCCACCTGAGTACTGCTGCGTCTGTACTCAGGGGATGAACTTGGCGTGCAGACATTGCTCACACAATACACATGCAATCTACTCAAACCAAAATGCAGGAAAATGCATAAGGGAGCAACATACATGCAAAGGAAAAGAACACATCCAACAGATTACACTACGGTCTTTTAATGCTAGTGGGTGTATGTACTCCTGGTATACATACACCTGCACCAGCCCGTATTTCATTAGGGACTCCGGGCGAGTCCGAGGTTATTAAGTGTAAGTGTCCTACTGATCGAAATCTTGTTAAGAAACCATTGCCAGCTCTGCTAAACATTTCTGCTTAACAGAGAGACAGATGAACCAAACACAGAGAGCAAGCAGACATACATAACGTTACAACATCACACGAGTTACAAGCAATACAGGCATACAACATCACGCAACCTTACTAGGCAGCGAACAACAACTCACTCCGAACTACAGGGTTCTACTCCTGCTGGGGCTCTCCTGGGGGACACAGGCTGAGCCAACTTCCGTCTTCATCGTCAAACACCTCTATAGGTTGGGGCTTGACTGCTGGAACTACGGCAAGAACTTGCCGAAATACCTCCCGACGACGAAGACGTCGCATAGCTCCTCAAATAGAATTTGGGTGGACGGAGCCAGAGTTCCATGGGTTCATGGGCTGCGAGGATGGCACTAGCTGCGAAGGTGGCACTGGGTTTGGCATCATGGAACTGGTGGCCTGGGATGCAGCTTGACGGGCCTCACGGTATGCTTCCGTAACAACCCGAGTGGTGCTTTGGTCAATGGCTTTAAACTCTCCAAGGATGCCGGAGATCAGCAGTCCCTGGGCAGCAATGAACTGAACTAGGTGAGCCATTGCCGAGTCGGTATGTTCGACTGTGCTGAAGAACACACAGCCTGTGCTGGACGCAGAGGGAAAGTAGAGGAACTCCCGCATCTCCGCTACTTGCGAGAACTGGAAACGAAGACGGGCGATGGCTTCCGCAGCAGCTGTCTGGACAACCAATGCGGGGGTGGGCATGGGTTTGCCCTGGAAAGTCATAGGCTTCCCATCCTCTGCTGGACCTGGGAAGATATGCGCATTCGCATAGAATCGGCAAAGGTGAGAGACAGGTTCTGATTGGAACACCAGATACACCGGGCTAGTACTACAGCCAAGGGCTTGAGTGAGCAGGCTCGAAAGAATGGGCGGAAATCTAGGATAACCATTAGCCAAGGTTCGGATATGGAAAGTGGGTGCTCGGGAAGAACTAGCCATGGCTGCTAGTTTGGAGATACTGGCCTGGGTTCTCTTGCCGGGATCTGGCTCACTGAACGGAGATGGCAGCGACTCGCAGGTGGGGAGGGGTTTTAAATAGGCAGCCAGGCTGGGACATACCAGCATGGCGTGGATCCTTCTCGTGCCGGGTAGAGGATACGCCGGCACGGCCGACAACTGGGTAGGGTCGCGGTCCAATCCAGGGATGGCTGGGTGGGCGGACAGCTGGGTAGGGACACGTCAATTCCCACTGCACCGCCTGTTGATCAACAGTGGCCGTGTCAGATGCCAGGGATGGGTCAACTCTATTGGGCTCACTACGGTCGAAAATAGGGGTGGTCTGATGCTAGGATAACCTACAGCCAGCCTGGCTCTGATACCAAGTCTAGTGGCACCCCGATAGAGGGCCGACGCACGCCAGTCCCAGGATAAGACCTGGCGCACGCATCAGACATGATACAGCAATTCCAGGCACAAAAATGGCTTTATTATATGAAATGGAGTTTTACAATACTGTTGTTTACAACAATATTACATGGCTCCAAGGCTAACTAAATGGCAGCAGAGGTCTTGGTTCAGTGGCAACGACGTCTCTGGCTGGGCTCCACAACTCACAGGACTGGCTGGGTTACGATCTAGCACGGCGGATCTTCTCCTGCAACTGGCCACGTGCAAGGCCAGGTGAGTACTTTGAATGTACTCGCAAGACAACCAAATACATAGCCTCCAAACAAGCACATGACAAAGCAAGCCCTATGCTTCTATAAGAATTTAATCTAAACATGGTATGGGATTAACTGGAAATCATGGATCAATCATGGCATAACATGGATCAGGCATAACAACTACATATCATGGCATGGCATGGCTATTTCTACGAAGCATGGCATCCAAGATTAAGCTGAAATCTACACTACAGTTACCCCCTGTGAAGTATTAAAATACCATGTTGAGACATTACTTAGTTTTACTACCCCTCTGGGCTATTTCATGACTCACCGAGATCCCATCTCGTGATCATGTCAGAACAACATGGTGACTGCTCACAATTATCCCATAGTCCAACTGGTCACATTACTTAGTAACGCATTCTTTAGCAATTTTATAATAACAGGTTTATCCTCCAGATCGAGACCAAGACCAAATAGTGGCCTAGTACAAACTGTCCATGACCGAGGACGCGGCTATTCGAATAGATTTACACTCTGCAGAGGTTGCGCACTTTACCCACACCATGGAGCTCCTGGCCTCGTGCTCCCATTCGGGTGGACCGGTGCTGCTCCAACGAAACCTGCATAACCCGTGACTCTTCCACCGTACCACCGACAATCATACCCTCCCAGGGTCATGTCCTGGCTGGCCCCTGTGTCACCCCGTGACACCTGCCACCGTCGTGGCCAAACTAAACTATCCCAAACGGGGACTCCCGGGTTAAACAATCAACTGGGCTCACAAGGTTATCGCCGCCTACCTGATCAGCGCAGCACGCGCGCATAACCTTCCCTATTTGGTGGTACCGATAAAAGAGCACAAACCTAGACCAAGTCAAGGCCGTCTCATACTGGCAAATGTGGCTGCACGGGTAAGCTCGATTCGGTGACACTATGACTCGATCTCATCGATGACGGAGGAGGTTTAGTTTATAAGTTCAATTTAATATTTCCATCATCTCATCATAACATCAACATTTATGAGCAAGAACAATTACTTAACAACAACATAGCAAAATCATAATGGTACTGACAATCATGGCATGAGATCAAATCATAGCACTAATATGATAAGGGTACTAAAAATATTGTCACTAGCATGGGAAAATATGACATGAAAGCAATTCATGATATCACATGGTAAATAACACTAGTATCTAGCACAGATGAAATAACCGGGCTACGGCAGTGTAGACTAACAGATGATCCGAGATATAATGCAACACACACACAGGGTGCAAGCAAAGTCATCACGCAAGTCCGGAGCTCATGATAAGAGGTTGGCTTGCCTTGGGGTAGAGGAATACACTGGGAGGAAGTGCGATGAAACTCCGGAAAGATTTGCCGGAAAAGTTCCCTCTCGGAGGGGGCTGATAAGAGCAAGGGCAAAATTGTCATTTTCACAGTGTGAAAACATTATGAAAATGATCCCATCGGAAAGGGCTCGAAGAACTGAAGACATGGGCGTTGGTTTTACCTCAATCGGAGTTACGGTCGCGGAGAAACGGCCGTTCGTTCGTTAAGCGATAAAACAAACAGAAATCTGTTCATTTTAGCCCTTAACGGGTGAATGCTCACTATTTAACCAGTTCGGCTGCGGGCTGAGCTGAAAGCGCATTTCATCGTTTACGTTTTCACTATAGTGAAAACGCATTTCCTCCTTATGCCGCAGCCGAGTGCGCTTTGACCACGGGAAAGCGTATTATTCCAAAATGCGCTTCCACTTATCCTGACAGCGGGCCCGGGTTGACTTCTCTCCTCTCGCTGACGAGCGGAGCTCACCTCATCTTTTCTTCTCTCCTCCTGGTCGTCTCCCAGCCGCGATAGAGAGAGGCAGGGCGGTCCGGCCGCTGTCCTGGCCATCGCCTCGCCGCACGAGGGGGCAGGCCGGCGAGCGCAGGGGCTCCGCCAGCCCACACCACGCCCGTGGGTGGTCTCGGGGTGGCTCGGGGTGGCTTGCAGCGCCGGATCCAGAGGAAGGCCGCGGCGGCCGAGGAGATGGCCGGGGCGGCGCTTGCGGTAGTGAGCTCGGGCTACACCAACGGGAATTGGAAGGGGCGGCGGGTCGTTGGACTAATGGGGAGGCCGGGGACGCAGATGGAGAACAGGGGGAGGGCCAAGGCGCTGGAATGGGCGAGGGGATCCGGCGGCAGCACATCGGCCATTGGCGAGAGAAGAGCTCGGGGACCTCGAGGGGAAGGGTTGGGGAGTTGCTGGTGAGGGGGACAGCTCGAGGGGCGCCTTAAATAGGCTCGGGGGAGGGCTCGGGAAGGAGTTGGACGACGACCGGAGCTTCGGGAGCTCGGCGAGGTGGCGGTACTCCGGTGGAGCATCGATGTCGGCAGCAACTGCCAACGAGCTTGGCTCCAAGGCCAGCTGGAGATGGATAGGGTGCCGTACGTCGTCGCAGACGTCGGCAGAAGGCGACGGCGAGAGGAACAGGGGAGGGACGCGACAACGCAGTGCAGAGCTTCGGCTATGCCTGCAATTGCCGTGGTCACCACGCGGCCATGGCCTTGCCACGCGTGCCTGGCTATCAAACCCTGTCTGGGAGGTTCACCCCCCCTCAGGTAGATGATTTGATCCAACAAACAGGAACAGGGAGCTCTGATGTGACTGCATGATGGTCAACTGCTGATGAACAGCAGGGTGTTTGATTGATGACATGGACAGATCCTTGCTCCTCTTGGCATTATCCTTGGCTAAGGTTGACCACTCACTAAGGTGATTATCTTAGCAAGAATTCAGCACAAATGGGCGAGGTTATCTGGTACTTCCTTCACAAAGCACCAAACTGGCCAGAAATATGAATGAGGATGCTGGGGTCAAATTGCTAGATAGAATTAGCTGCTTTCTGGTTTAGAGTGATGATTTGGTCATGAGAGATAGCTGGAAAAGTTTCAGCTCAAATTGATCATCCATGAGGGTACTTCCTTCACAGAGATGCAATCTGAACAGAAACTTAGATAAATTACTGGGGAAAATTGGATAGATGAAATGGGCTTGTTTTTGGTATCCAGTGGTGATTTATCAATATTAACCACCCTAAAAAATCTCAGCCCAAAAAGATCAAGGGAACAAGCACTTCCTTTGCAAACTGGAAATCTGGACAGAAGTTGCAAATGGATATTGTGCTCAAAATTTGAATTGTGGAACTGGATATTTTGATGGAAATGGTGAACATATGGGTAGGAGAAGCTCCACAAATTATTTGGGATTTTTCCTAGCTACCAAAATGGTAGTTCCTTTGGAAAGGCCCCAAATTGAAATATTGGCTTTAAATAGGAAAATGCAATTTCCCTTATTTAATTATGGCCAATATTTTTGTGGCAGCTCAATATGATCACAAAGAATATCTCCACAAGTTTGCATGAACTTTGGAGATGGATAAATATTTTCCTGGATTTAATTCCTCAAAAAGGCAGAAAGAGGAATTAATTCTAGATGAGAAATATTGCATATGACTTAGCAATATTTTTGCACATCTAGGGTTTATGAGGGAAGGATGATCTCTGGAATTTTTTAGAGGATTAACAGAGCAAGGAAAATGATAGCTCCTATGTAAACACAAAGGCAGGATTTCCAGTTCCAATATTTTGGAACTAGGGTTTGAATGAGATTCGGGGTTTACTGACAGGAGATTGGCTCACACAGAAGCATGGGAAAGGCAGGGAGAGGCTGAGGATTGTTTGGATTCACCTGGTCACTCCCAGATTCCAGAGGAAGAAATTCAGGAGAGAAAAGCTAGGAAGGAATAACAGCTCAAAAATCGATAACCCGATTTTTGGGGTGTTACACCTAGGCTCTGCAGAGAGGTGAGCACGCCGGTCTAAATCCTAAGCACGAAGGGGTCATGGGCCAATCGCCCTAAGCACTCCTGCGCGTTGCGTACGCGGCCGGGACCAAGCGCGACTGTGGAAGCACCACCAGAAGTAACCAGCTCACCCGGGCGCGCGCCGCTCAACTGTGACGTCTGAAGAACTTTTGGGAGAATGTACGTCGCCGAGGGCCCATACCATAACCCCTCATGGTGGTTAGTGCATATAGGCCAAAGGCCAACTCAGATCCAACATCCAAATCCGTTAATCGTGTTTGTAGCTCGCGATGACGATCAGGGTTCCTGTCGCCCCGTCTTGGTAATCCGTGGTCCAGGGACCAGGCCCACCTCTCTCCTAGGTGGTCTCCACCTGATCCGTCGAACTGCCACCATATGACTCGTGGGTACCCTTGGGGTAACCCGACTTGTTTCATTATCTTGCGGGTGCTCTTGGAGCCAACCCAACTTGTAAAGGGGGAATGTCGTAACTCAGGTCCATACCGTCAAAGCGAGATCCGACGAATCACCCTCGGTGGATCTACACTTGATACACTGCACGACAGAGACGTCATCGGGAATGAACTACGAGGCATCACCCTCGGTAAGGTCACCCTTGAGGTGCTTCGCTACAGAGTCATCATCGAGAGTGATATACGAGGAATCACCCTCGGTAGTATCACACTTATTGCGGCTCTGCAGAGTCGTACAGTTGCATGGGCCTAAGTGGGTCTCAGGTCTCGGTACCTCGATCATCTGGTTCAACCAACCCGGTCAACAAGCATGGCAAAACGGACTAGGGTGTAGGGCCACTGATGGAACTAGCATTCCTATACTAAGCATTTAGGATACAGGTAAAGTAACAATGGCAGGTTACAAAAACAGGCTATGCATCAGAATAGGAGCTGCCGGAATAACAATCAGTAGCAAAATCTAATGCAAGAATAAGAGAGAAGGAATGGGCAATATCGGAATGATCAAGGGGGCTTGCTTGCCTGGAAGCTCTGCTGAAAGGGGCTGGTCGACGTCGACATAGTCGTACTCGGGAGCAGTGTCAGTGGCAGTCTCGGGGTCTATCGGGGGAGAAGGAGGGGGAAGAAACAATAAATATAAAGCATACAAGTGCAACACGGATGCATGACATGGCAGTATGGGCTGATTACGGGTTCTAATGCATCATTAAGCTCCAGGTGATTATCGGCATATCGAACCGGAGGGGAAGCTTCCATGTTCATCATGATAGGAGTGATGGTCAAGCATTTTGTTGACATATTCGGATTCTTCATATTTTTCTGATCATTTTTCATATATAAATTATTTTCATCTGACTTACGGTTTATTTTCTATGATTTTTCAAAGTTTAAATGATTTTCTGAAATTACTGGACTTATTTTAATTCGAAATAATATTAAATGGAAATTGCTAGGCACACCCAGAAGTGTACCCAGCAGTGGGCACTGTGAGGCTGACAGTGGGGCCATTGAGCTGAGTCAGCAGCCCAGTCAGCAGTCAACAGTTTGACTGTTGACTGGTCAAACTGACTAGTGGGGCCCATATGTCATACTCTGTTTGTTTAAACAGAGATTAAACTAAACTAACTGGGTAAACTAGGGTGTGGGCCCAGGCTGTCAGTGGGTCATTAGGTTATTAGATTCTACTTTAATTTAAACCTAATAGCTACAGTGCCCGGACCCACAGTCAGTGACGGTTAGTGCTTTAATTGGCCACTAATGGCATGACAAACGGGACCCACCAAAGTTTTAAACGCCGGCGCAGCTCCGACGGCCACCAGAGACAGTGGCATCGCACGGAAACGGTGCACAGGCCACCATTTAACACGCCGCGACCACCTACGAGACGCAGGAGCTCGCGCGCGTCGATCTGAGCCATAAGTAGCGCCGGAGGTGGCCGCAAACGGCAACAGCAACGAGGCCGAGCGGCGGCTGAAGTTCTACCTTCGTCGGAAACGAGGTGGGAGCGGGCTAGGGGGTTAGCTGGGGGTCGGGTTCGACGCAGCGCGGGCCCTGGAGCGCGCCAGTGGCACGCATGGGTGCTCAGGATCACGCACGGCTCGCGTGCGACGGCCATGGCGGCGTCTGAGCTCGGGGTTTGTGGGGAAGGTAGCAAGAGGTCGTGCGCGAGCCACGGGAGAGTGGGGAGGCAAGACGGTGCTCACAGCGAGCCCGTAGGGGTGCGTAGTGGCCTCGGGGAAGCTCCGGTGCGGCCGAATCGAAGCGGCGGACGACGGCGACCGAAGGAAAAGAAGACGACGTGGGCGACGGCGTTGCGGTTCCCCAGGCTTGATGCGGTGGTGCAGGTGACGAAGAAGGTCGCGGCGCAGTTGCTGGACAACCTCCAAGAGCTTGGCGAGCACGGTGGCCGCGGAACAAACAGGGGCGCGACGGCGGCTGCTCTCGGTTACGGGCGAATACGAGAGGGAGAGAGACGTACGAGGGGAATGCGGGTCTAGGCTTTTGTCGACGGCGTCGGGGTGGGTCTTATCCGCCTGGTGAGCCGCGGGATGGCCGGCGCGTGGCCATCCTAGCCTCGGGCGCGCGCGCAGACAACACGGGGAGGAGGGAAGCGAGAGGTTGAAGGAGAGGGGGAAGCGAGCTGGGCTTGCACTGTTTGACTTAGGCCTAGTGCAGTAGTGAGATACATCCCCTTTTCTTTTTCTTTTTCTAATTTCATTTTTAGTCACTGTTTTGTGATTTAATTCTACACCAAATGACTTTTGCAAAATGTGTAACTTTGCCACATAAATACAATGCATTATTTAGCACTGCCACAAAAAGGTTTGAGGAATATTTAAATTCATTTGAATTTTGTTAAAATAGCAATGAGTTAATTAGGGCTATTTAGGTACTGTTTTGATGATGCTAGAGTCATTTAGTGTGGCACCCCGGCTTAGAGGACCGGTTTACCCAGTGTTTCCAACCCAGAGATCATGTCTTCTGGAAACACTCACAACAACTTGGAACAGAACTGAAATAACTTTATTGACATAGCTTGGGTACAACTGAAAGTTTACATAGATAGCGAGGCCGGAAGCACTGCAGGTGCTGAGAACAACATCTACATTATTTATGGAACATAGCAGGGCCTCGATACTACTAGGATAATCTACGGCGTAGCGGAACATAGCGCGGAAAAACTCCATCCACAGGGACACTACTGGGACACGGCCTAGTTAGCGTAGCACGAACCATCGGGACCTCCGTCCTCGGCTTCTCCTGCATCTGGCATGATACGCCAGGTGAGTACTTGGAATGTACTCGCAAGCTCATAGCAACCAAAACAATGCAGCAAACAATAGCATGGCAATAATCAGGTTAAGTGCTTGAATGCTTACTGTTACCGAATACCAACTTACTCTCTTTCGGGTTGTCCCACAACCCTCGAGATACTCATGCTCCAACGGTACTTCCGATCATAAGACAAGTTCTTCCATCATTATCATCATTGTTACGGTTGACCATCCTAGAGAGGCCTAAACGGACTGTCCAATACCGTGGACTCAGCAATTCGAATAGGTTTTACACTCTACAGAGGTTGCGCACTTTACCCACACCATGGAGCTCCTGGCCTCGTACTCCCATTCGGGTGGACCGGGGTTGCTCCAACGAAACCTGCCTGACCCGTGACTCCTCCATCGTACCACCGACAATCATACCGTCCCAGGGTCATGTCCTGGGTGGCCCATGTGTCACCCCGTGACACCTGCCACCGTCGTGGCCAAACTAAACTGTCCCAAACGGGGACGCCGGCAAAATAACTCAACTGGGCTCACATGATTATGGTCGTCTACCTGATCAGGGCAACACGCACGCATAACCCTCCCTCTTTGGTGGTACCGATAAAAGAGCACAAAGCCAGACCAAGTCAAGGGCGTCCCATACCGGCAAATGTGGCTGCACGGAAAAGTCCGGGTAGGTGGCTCTTGATCAACCAACTAAGTTTAGTGTTGCCAAGAATTTAACCAGTATGGATATTCAACATAATTAACTTAACATGGCAGTAACTATGCATCCAAATAATTTACTATGAATTAACACATATTTAAATAGTGCACATAATTCAATTAAATAACCAACACTATTGAAATGCCTCATGAAATGGATGTCATGGCTTGCCTTGCTCTGTTGGGTTGTCCACAAACTCCTGGGCTTCAAATCCAAAAGAATCCCCTTCTGAAAATATTTTTAAAATACAATTGAAAATGTCACATATTACTGTTCTGTTCACCAGAAATTCTGTGAACATGGGAAAAAATACCAAAATTTATCAGAAAATAGAGGAGGTCAAGACAAACCCAATGCAAAAAGAATCAACTGATTTGGACTTATGGATAAAAAGTTATTAAGGGTCAAAGTTCCTAGTCAACTCTGGAAATTAAACAGAAATAAGAAAATCCAGCAGAGGCCACGTCGAAGGCATAAAGTGGAAAGGCGTCTCCACTTACCGCTTCGCGCGCGCGCGGTTGAGCCTCTGACGAGCGGGCCCCGCAGCTGGGTTTAAACGAGAGAGAGAGAGAGAGAACAGAGAAGAGCGGGACTCCGGCGACGGTCGCCGGCGATGTGGTCGGCCGCGAGGTCGGGGAAGAGCGGGGATGGAACGGGCTCACCGAGGCGGTCACGCACGTACCAGCAGAGTCGCGAGAGATGGCCGGACGGCGTCGTCCCCTTCCTCTCCGGTGGCGGCGGCGCTCGGGTGTCTTCAGAGACGGCGGTTCCGGCAGCGATTCGATCGGGCAAGAGCTTGGGCGTGATCAGTGAAGTGAGCTGAGCTCGTTGGAAGAGTAAGTGGAGGTCGGGGTGGAGTGGAACGGCGAGGCGGCAGAGCTCGGGTGGCGGCGGATCTCCGGCGAGGTTCGAGGCCAGAGGGCCTCTCGGCCGTGGCTCGCTGCTCGAGAGGGCGATTTTTAGGTGGAGGAGTGGGGTGAGGAGCTTGGGAGGGCTGGACGAGGCCTTTTATAGCCGGAGCCGAGCTCTCTGGAAGAGGCAGGTCTCGGGCCACGTCGTCGGCGCTAGTACGCCGCGCTGGCTGGCCGGGAGCGGGCGACGAGATGGGAGGAGTTAAGGCGCTGGTGGCGGTTAGCGGAGGAAGAAGACGAGCCGCAGGTCACATTGCAGCCACGGGCGGGACAGTGCCCGGGTGCTGTGGCGGCCGTCAAGGGCGATTCCGGCGAGGAGAAGCTGCGGGTACGGGGTACGTGGACGGCAGCAGCAAAGTCGGCACCTCCAGACACGAAATGGTAGCGCGAGGGCTCTGGAATGTCCTTGACAGAGGCAGGCGAGGTGCAAAGCACGCGGGCTGGCATGCCACTGTCGTGCTCACCACGGGAATTCATGTCTGCAAGCCACGCAAGTCTGGCGCTTCATGTCTAGGGTGTTCTCCCTTGGTCATTTAGCTCCTCTATGCACTTGTTTTGGCTAGATACAGACTGAGTTGAAGTGTAGCTTCAGCTACAGTTTCTGACATCAATCTTGAGAGAGATCTAGAGGAGAGGTGAGCTGGAGATGGAGCCAGTGGAGATGTCTCGGAGGATCTATGTTGGAAGGACTCCAAGCTGACCAAGTTTGAAAGAATTTCATCAAGATTTGAATATAGTTCATGTACAACTGCTGTACTGAACCAGAAACATAGATGAGCTTGATGCACTCATCTGGTTGATTTGCTGGGGCTGAATTTTGGTGTAGGAGGGTTATTTGGTGAGGAGAAGATGTCATAAAAATTTCAGCTCAAAAAGATACCTCTAGCTGGTACTTCCTTCACAGAGGTTTAAATTGAGCAGAAACTTGGCAGAATATTGGTGGTGAAAATTTGTACTGGACAAGATGATATTTTTGGATATTGTGGCAAGATAGGTTCCCTAGTATCCCAGGGAATTGTTTGAGAGTTTTCTGAGTTGGGAAAATATGAGTTGCTTCACAAATGGCCAGTACTGTCCAGAAGGCAAATGGAGTTTTCTTGACAAATATTTATACTGGACCATGAAATGTTTTTGAAGATTGTGGGAGTAGATGATGACAAGGAGGTGTGGTATTAATCTGGGATTTTTCTGAGCATCAGAACTATAGTTTGCTTTGTAACCCATAGTGATGACAGATTTTTCCCAAAGAAAGAAAATGATTATTTGGGAAAGATGAAGAATTGGAAATTGGTCCAGAAGGTGTGTGACAGGATTTTGGCAAGATGCTGAGGGCTTTGGATCACTAAGAGAGATTCATAAGTCCAAAGTCAATTGAAAAAAATTCAAAACCAACCAGAATTCAAATAAAGCCCAAAAAGAAATGAAAAGGAAAAGTTGCCAAAAACCAGGGTGTCACAAACCTACCCACCTTAGAATGAATCTCGTCCTCGAGATTCGGTTGCTCATGGAACAAGTGTGGATATGCTGATCTTAGAAAATCCTCTCTTTCCCAGGTAGCTTCTTCCTCAGAATGATGCTCCCACAATACCTTGTAAAATCTGATTACCTTACTCCTGGTAGTCCTTTCCATCTCATCCAATATTCTGACAGGTCTTTCCTCGTATGTCAAATCTTTGGTCAATTCCAGCTCACTCATATCTGCCCGTTTGATCGGGGGTGCAATGCATTTTCTCAACTGTGATATATGGAAAACATCGTGAACGTCAGACAGCTCCGGTAGTAACTCTAGCTGATATGCCACTCTGCCTCTTCTAGCCATTACTGGAAAGGGACCAATATATCTCGGTGCATGCTTTCATCGGGTATGAAATCTCTTTATTCCTTTCATGGGTGTGACTCGGAGATAAGCATATTCTCCGGGCTCAAAAGTTACCTCTCGATGCTTCGGGTCATAATAGCTCTTTTGTGGGGACTTGGCTGCTCCAAGACGTTCCTGAATATCCTTGACTTGCTTCTTAGCCTCGAGCATCAGATCCGTGCCAAAGATACGGCTGTCTCCTGTCTGAGACCAATTCAAAGGAGTGCGGCATTTCCATCCGTACAGAGCCTCAAATGGTGACATCTTGAGACTTGACTGATAGCTGTTATTGTAAGAGAATTCTGCATAAGGCAGAGTATCCTCCCACTTGGGTCCATAGGTGAGGGCACAGGACCGAAGCATATCTTCCAATATCTGATTCACACGCTCGGTCTGTCCATCTGTCTATGGATGATAGGCCGTACTATGCCTTAGCACTGTTCCCAGGGCTTGATGCAATCGCAGCCAGAAGGCTGAAGTGAACAAGGAGCCTCTATCCGATGTGATAGACTTGGGTACTCCGTGAAGGCTGACTATCCAGGACATGTAGAGCTGTGCCAGCTGGTGAGCGTTGAAAGTGGTCTTTACCGGAAGGAAGTGAGCCAATTTCGTAAGTATGTCCACAATGACCCAGATAGCATCATGGCCTCTTGTTGACTTGGGTAGTCCAACAATGAAGTCCATGCATATGTCATCCCATTTCCACTGGGGAACTGGTAAAGGTTGCAGTAACCCAACGGGTTTCTGGTGCTCAGCCTTGATTCTGTTGCAGATGTCACAGCAGGCAACATAATATGCAATATCCCTTCGCATTCCTGACCACCAAAAGGTTTCTCGCAAATCCTGGTACATTTTTGTTCCTCCCGGGTGGATAGAGTATGCAGATTCATGAGCTTCTCTGAGTATTTGCTGCATCAAGTTGTCTTGATCAGGCACACATATTCGGTTCTCAAACCATACAGTGCCCTGGTCATCAATTCGGAAGGACTTGGCCTTTCCTAGCGGAATGCGCTCCTTGATCTCTTGTATTTCTTTGTCTGATTTCTGTGCTGCCTTAATTTCTTCCATAAGTGTCGGAGTAATTTCCAAGGTATCCGAGCTTATTGGGCCACATAGAACCATGTTCAGCTTAGCAAGCTCTTCTCGTAGCCTCGGATGGATTCCCTCCATTAATGCATTTAGGGTACCTGGTTTTCTGCTGAGGGCATCTGCGACCACATTGGCTTTTCCCGGATGATAATTAATTCCGATGTCATAGTCCTTGACCAACTCAAGCCATCTCTCTCTACCTGAGATTAAGGTCGGGTTGAGTAAAAATATACTTGAGACTCTTGTGGTCTGTGTATATTTGACATCGCTGCCCAATGAGGTAATGCCTCAAAATCTTTAATGC
Source organism: Elymus sibiricus (assembly GCA_039707655.1). NCBI lineage: Eukaryota > Viridiplantae > Streptophyta > Magnoliopsida > Poales > Poaceae > Elymus > Elymus sibiricus. The sequence continues at coordinate 2,662,970 of CM077674.1, read as the reverse complement.
ATGAATCACGGCTGCCAGTTCCAAGTCATGAGTGGGGTAGTTCTCTTCATGAGGTCGTAGCTGTCTGGATGCATATGCCACAGTCTTTCCTTCTTGCATTAGAACGCAGCCGATTCCATGCCTGGAAGCATCGCAGTATATATCAAAGCTCTTGTGGATGTCTAGAAGAACTAAGACAGGAGCTGTGGGTAGCCTTGTCTTTAATTCCATGAAACTGCTATCACATTCTTCCGTCCAGGCAAATTTGTGGTTCTTTTTCAGCAATTCTGTCAACGGCTTGGCTAGTTTTGAGAAGCCTTCGATGAAGCGACGGTAGTAGCCTGCCAATCCCAGAAAGCTGCGGACTTCCGTTACTGTGGCTAGGGTCCTCCAGTTTAATACAGCAGTCACTTTGCTGGGGTCGACGGCCACACCTTGTTCTGACAGAATGTGTCCCAGAAATCCCACCTCTTTTAGCCAAAATTCGCATTTACTGAATTTGGCATACAAGCGATGAGTCCTTAGTCTTTCCAGGATAGCACGGAGGTGTTGCGTATGCTCTTCTTCATCTTTGAAGTAGATGAGAATATCATCGATGAACACTACCACAAATTTGTCCAAGAAGTCCATGAAGACCTTATTCATCATGCTCATGAAATAGGCCGGAGCATTTGTCAGCCCAAATGACATGACTGTAAATTCATACAGACCATATCTGGTAGTAAAGGCTGTCTTGGGGATATCCTCTTTCCTGATTTTCAACTGATGATACCCCGTTCGGAGATCGATCTTGGAAAATACCCGAGCTCCGTTCAACTGGTCGAACAAATCATCAATGCGGGGGAGCGGGTATTTATTTTTGATGGTGACCTCATTCAGCTGGCGGTAGTCCACGCACAGCCGCAAGCTGCCATCCTTCTTCTTGACAAACAATACGGGTGATCCCCAGTGTGAATTGCTTGGACGAATATATCCTTTTTGCAATAATTCATCCAACTGTTTCTTGAGTTCCACCAGCTCTGGAGAAGGCATGCGGTAGTACTTCTTGTAGATTGGAGCAGTTCCGGGAACAACCTCAATAGCGAATTGTAGTTCCCGATCAGGTGGCTTTCCCGGTATCTCTTCTGGAAATACGTCCGGAAATTCACTGACCACTAGAATCAGGGTTATATCTGTAGCAGTGGCTTTGAATGCCATTCCTTTCTTTGATATCATTCTGCTAGCAGTGAACTGCACTGTTTGGCCTGCCGGGTTAACCAGTGTCACCATCCTGGTGGCATAGTTGATACACACCTAGTGTGGTACCAACCAATCCATCCCCAGTATTATATCTAGTCCAGGGGACTCAATGGCCACAAGAGTAGCTGGAAACTTCACATCATGTATCAAGATTTCCAGATCCTTATATATCACATTTGTTCTGAGCATGGAGCCAGGGGATTGTACCACCATGATTTTGTCCAAAAGAGAAGGAGAAAACTTGTGCAAGGTGGCAAAACTCCACGAAATAATCGAATGAGAAGCCCCAGAGTCAAATAAAATTATTGCAGGTATGTTGTTAACAGAAAACATACCAAGTACCACATCTGGTGATTCGCGGGCTTCTTCAGCGGAGATATGATGGACTTGGCCGCGATAGAAGTTCGTATTGGGGCGGCGTCCAACACTGTTGACTTGTGGCTTGAAGTCAGATGATGGCTTCCCATTTGTTGCGGGGCACTGTTTGGAGTAATGCCCGCTCTGGCCACAAGTGAAGCATGTGTTGTTGCAGAGGCAGTCCTCTAGCACTGGCTGTTTGCCGAAGGTCTTGTCCTGGCTGACAGGCTTGTTGTTGTTGTTACCATTGTTCCAGGCAGACTTGTATTCAGATGGCCCTGATTGCCAGATACGTGGCTTCTGCACAAACTTCTCACGGTTGTCCTTCTTGGGTTCAAACTTCCGCTTGCGATCATCATGTCCTGACTTATGCTCTCGTTCAGCAATGAAGGCCTTGTTCACCAAAGTCTGGAAGTCAGGAAAGTCCAGCATACAAAGCTGACAACGGAGGGTATGATTTAGCCCTCCTAGGAATCGGTCAATCTTCATTTCTTCGGTGGACACGTCATGGGTAGAGTACCATGCCAGATTATTAAACTTGTTCAGATACTCACCCACTGACAGGTTCCCTTGAGTAAGAGCCAGAAATTCCCTCTGCTTCACCTTCATTATGCCAGTAGGAATATGATACTTGCGGAATACCTCTTTGAACTTCTCCCAAGAAATATCTTCTCCAGAAGGCCACATTATTTTTGTGTTGTCCCACCATATAGCTGCCGGTCCCTCCAGGTAGTGTGTAACAAAAGGAACCTTGTCTGACTCATCACAGCGGGCTATGTCCAGTTTCTTTTCCATAGTCCTTAGCCAGTCATCAGCTTCCATAGGATCCACAGCTTGACCAAAACTGGGTGGCTTGGTCCGCTGAAAATCAGACAATTTAGAGTGTGTCCCATTGTTGTGATTCTGACCCACCATAGTCTGCATGCTTTTCAGAAATTCCATGAGATCTTGATTTCTTTTCTCTTCAAACATCCTCATAATCTGATCAGTAGTTGGGGACTGTGATGGCGGTGGTGGCAAATCTTCTGGTGACTGTCCTGCCTGTTTGGCGGATCGACGAACGGGAGTTCCATCACCGCCTTGATTACTACACCTCTTCATCCTAAATTTGTTCCCATTGCAAACTATCGAATCGATGAGCAACATCCATAAGGGAAAGCATGGCAGTTTGACACCAGAAAAACCAAATAAAAACGATAAGAGAAACAGCATAATTATACAAGGCAACCCAACATCATACATGGCAAGCTAGTAGGGGGATTATCATGACTGGACCGCTCATATGGCAGTTGACACATGCATAGATGCTATGATGCATACACCGATACTCAAGCCTCCACTCTAGTGGCCTCGGTGGCACGAACACTGGTAGACTGAAGACTCCTCGTCGTCTGACCCTGTCTCGAAATCTGAGCTGATGATGTGAATCTCGGTCTCCGGATCAAAGGTAACACAGCGACGCTGACGGGAAGGCTCCGCCTCAGAAGGAGAAGAAGCATGACGCCGCAGCATCGGAGCAGCTGGAGTAGCTAGGAGTGAGGCCCACTCTGCAGGGGTCTCACGTCGGCTACCAGACGAAAAGCCTGGCGGTCCGAACGAGCTAGAAGGAGTCTCAGAAGGTGGAATGGGTGGAGTATATGCTGGTGAAAACGGAGGTGGAGGAGGAGACTGTGCTGCCGCAACGGCTGTAAGTGCCTCTCGGGCCTGAGTCAGCTCCTCTGCTAGTGAAGTGATCATACGGTAACTGGCGTTCAGATAACGAGATAAAACACCAGTAGCACGATCACTCGCCGGATCAACAGGTGCGAAAAGGACTCGCCCTGTCGCAGGCGACAGGGTGGGGTAGTGAAAGAAACCTGGATGAGTCTGCATCTCGACCTCGTGGAAGCGCAAGTCAGTGAGAGCCTCCATCGCAGCAAACTGGATCGCCAGCTCCGGAGTAGAAGCTGTTCCGCCCTCGGAAGTACGGGAGTAACTACCAATATCTGAACTCGTAGTCAGAAAAGCCTCCGCGTGATACTCGTACACTGAACCAGCAAGCTTCTCTCGGAACACCTGGAATACTGGGTCTTCGCCGTTGGGATACAGCCGAAGCCAGACGCTACGAAGCAGTACTGGAAAAGTGAACGGTGCCGGCTCATGATTGTAGTGGTACGGAACTGGTGCCATCTACACTCACAAGGCCAATGGTTAGCACAATAAAAACTATATGCATGCCATGTAGCAATCAGATGCAACAAGCAAATGCAGCGAGCAAGACACATCCCAAGACCCTAATCTAATCGCGGTTCTAGCGGAGGGTTAACTAGAGTGTCCTACAGTCAGCCGCCTCTGATACCAAGCGTTGTGGCACCCCGGCTCAGAGGACCGGTTTACCCAGTGTTTCCAACCCAGAGATCATGTCTTCTGAAACACTCACAATAACTTGGAACAGAACAGAACTGAACTTTATTGACATAGCTTGGGTACAACTCAAAGATTACATAGATAGCGAGGCCGGAAGCACTGCAGGTGCTGAGAACAATATCTACATTATTTATGGAACATAGCAGGGCCTCGATACTACTGGGATAATCTACGGCGTAGCGGAACATAGCGCGGAAAAACTCCATCCACAGGGACACTGCTGGGACACGGCCTAGTTAGCGTAGCACGAACCATCGGGACCTCCGTCCTCGGCTTCTCCTGCATCTGGCATGATACGCCAGGTGAGTACTTGGAATGTACTCGCAAGCTCATGGCAACCAAAACAATGCAGCAAACAATAGCATGGCAATAATCAGGTTAAGTGCTTGAATGCTTACTGTTACCGAGTACCAACTTACTCTCTTTCGGGTTGTCCCACAACCCTCGAGATACTCATGCTCCAACGGTACTTCCGATCATAAGACAAGTTCTTCCATCATTATCATCATTGTTACGGTTGACCATCCTAGAGAGGCCTAAACGGACTGTCCAATACCGTGGACTCGGCTATTCGAATAGGTTTTACACTCTGCAGAGGTTGCGCACTTTACCCACACCATGGAGCTCCTGGCCTCGTACTCCCATTCGGGTGGATCGGGGTTGCTCCAACGAAACCTGCCTGACCCGTGACTCCTCCATCGTACCACCGACAATCATACCCTCCCAGGGTCATGTCCTGGGTGGCCCCTGTGTCACCCCGTGACACCTGCCACCGTCGTGGCCAAACTAAACTGTCCCAAACGGGGACACCGGCAAAATAACTCAACTGGGCTCACAAGATTATGGTCGTCTACCTGATCAGGGCAGCACACACGCATAACCCTCCATGTTTGGTGGTACCGATAAAAGAGCACAAAGCCAGACCAAGTCAAGGCCGTCTCATACCGGCAAATGTGGCTGCACGGAAAAGTCCGGGTAGGTGGCTCTTGATCAACCAACTAAGTTTAGTGTTGCCAAGAATTTAACCAGTATGGATATTCAACATAATTAACTTAACATGGCAGTAACTATGCATCCAAATAATTTACTATGAATTAACACATATTTAAATAGTGCACATAATTCAATTAAATAACCAACACTATTGAAATGCCTCATGAACTGGATGTCATGGCTTGCCTTGCTCTGTTGGGTTGTCCACAAACTCCTGGGCTTCAAATCCAAAAGAATCCCCTTCTGAAATATTTTAAAAATACAATTGAAAATGTCACATATTACTGTTCTGTTCACCAGAAATTCTGTGAACATGGAAAAAATACCAAAATTTAACAGAAAATAGAGGAGCTCAAGACAAACCCAATGCAAAAAGAATCAACTGATTTGGACTTATGGATAAAAAGTTATTAAGGGTCAAAGTTCCTGGTCAACTATGGAAATTAAACAGAAATAAGAAAATCCAGCAGAGGCCACGTCGAAGGCGTAAAGTGGAAAGGCGTCTCCACTTACCGCTTCGCGCGCGCGCGGCTGAGCCTCTGACGAGCGGGCCCCGCAGCTGGGTTTAAACGAGAGAGAGAGAGAGAACAGAGAAGAGCGGGACTCCGGCGACGGTCGCCGGCAATGTGGTCGGCGGCGAGGTCAGGGAAGAGCGGGGATGGAACGGGCTCACCGAGGCGGTCACGCACGTACCGGCAGAGTCGCGAAAGATGGCCGGACGGCGGCGTCCCCTTCCTCTCCGGTGGCGGCGGCGCTCGGGTGTCATTGGAGACGGCGGTTCCGGCAGCGATTCGATCGGGCAAGAGCTTGGGCGTGATCAGTGAAGTGAGCTGAGCTCGTTGGAAGAGACAGTGGAGGTCGGGGTGCAGTGGAACGGCGAGGCGGCAGAGCTCGGGTGGCGGCGGATCTCCGGCGAGGTTCGAGGCCAGAGGGCCTCTCGGCCGTGGCTCGCTGCTTGGGAGGGCGATTTGGAGGTGGAGGAGTGGGGTGAGGAGCTCGGGAGGGCTGGGCGAGGCCTTTTATAGCCGGAGCCGAGCTCTCTGGAAGAGGCGGGTCTCGGGCCACGTCGCCGGCGCCAGTACGCCGCGCTGGCTGGCCGGGAGCGGGCGGCGAGACGGGAGAGGGCAGGGAGGAGTTAAGGTGCCGGTGGCGTATAGAGGAGGAAGAAGACGAGCCGCAGGCCACAGTGCAGCCACGGGCGGCACAGTGCCCGGGTGCCGTGGCGGCCGTCGAGGGCGATTCCGGCGAGGAGAAGCTGCGGGGACGGGGTACGTGGACGGCAGCAGCGAAGTCGGCACCTCCAGACACGAAATGGCAGCGCGAGGGCTCTGGAACGACCTTGATAGAGGCAGGCGAGGTGCAGAGCACGCGGGCTGGCATGCCACTGTCGTGCTCACCACGGGAATTGATGTCTGCAAGCCACGCAAGTCTAGCGCTTCATGTCTAGGGTGTTCTCCCTTGGTCATTTAACTCCTCTGTGCACTTGGTTTGGCTAGATACAAACTGAGTTGAAGTGTAGCTTCAGCTACAGTTTCTGACAGCAATCTTGAGAGAGATCTGGAGGAGAGGTGAGCTGGAGATGGATCCAGTGGAGATGTCTGGGAGGATCTATGTTGGAAGGACTCCAAGCTGACCAAGTTTGAAAGAATTTCATCAAGATTTGAATATAGTTCATGTACAACTGCTGTACTGAACCAGAAACATAGATGAGTTTGATGCACTCATCTGGTTGATTTTCTGGGGCTGAATTTTGGTGTAGGAGGCTTATTTGGTGAGGAGAAAATGTCATAAAAAGTTTAGCTCAAAAAGATACCTCTAGCTGGTACTTCCTTCACAGAGGTTTAAATTGAGCAGAAACTTGGCAGAATATTGATGGTGAAAATTTGTACTGGACAAGATGATATTTTTGGATATTGTGGCAAGATAGGTTCCCTAGTATCCCAGGGAATTGTTTGAGAGTTTTCTGAGTTGGGAAAATATGAGTTGCTTCACAAATGGCCAGTACTGTCCAGAAGGCAAATGGAGTTTTCTGGACAAATATTTATACTGGACCATGAAATGTTTTTGAAGATTGTGGGAGTAGATGATGACAAGAAGGTGTGGTATTAATCTGGGATTTTTCTGAGCATCAGAACTATAGGTTGCTTTGTAACCCATAGTGATGACAGATTTTTCCCAAAGAAAGAAAATGATTATTTGGGAAAGATGAAGAATTGGAAATTGGTCCAGAAGGTGTGTGACAAGATTTTGGCAAGATGCTGAGGGCTTTGGATCACTGAGAGAGATTCATAAGTCCAAAGTCAATTGAAAAAAATTCAAAACCAACCAGAATTCAAATAAAGCCCAAAAAGAAATGAAAAGGAAAAGTTGCCAAAAACCAGGGTGTCACATTTAGGTAATTTAGGTGATGTTGTTTTCCTTAACATAATTCACCATGGAATATTTGAAAAAATATGAACTATTTAGTTTGCATGTTTGAACAACTTTTGTTTTCACTTGCAATTTGAATTTTGATTTAAAGTGGAATTTCAAATGAGATATGAATCAAAGATGATCAAGCTTTGCAAAACAGGGTGACTTGGCATTGCTAATGATAGATCACTGTAGCACTTAACAAGGGGGTGTTACAACCCACCTCCATTCCACAACCGCAGCCGCCGTCGCCGGCTCCACCGTGAAGATCCCGTACCCCACAGGGCCGGGATGGATGGCGTTGACCTTGAGGTGCGCGCGCGGCGACCATCTCAAGTTCGGCAAGATGTTGGAGATATGTGCGCGGTTCACCAACGTCGATGAGCTCATCAAAGAGGCACGAGCTATGACGTCCGTAGCGACGACGACCAAGCGGCAGCACATGATCCCCGACGCTGGTGTCGACGCGCTTCAAATCGACGTCCTCCTATCGGCGATGGAGGAGGTCGAGTCAGACGATCCCGGACAAATAGCTTGGTGGGCCAAGCACCGGTCTCTCGTTGGGGCCCTGGCGGCCGATGCGGAGGGGCCGGTGGTGCCGGCAATCATCAATCTGCATGACGATGAGGACGAGATGTGGATGGCGACGCCAATGCAGAACCGGTGCAAATGGTGGATGGCCATGACAATGCAAAAGCGGTGGAGATGGTGGTCGCCGCGCCTGCGCCGGGCAGCAGGACCATGCCGCTGGAGTTTAACGACTCTGTGCGTCAAGGCTACCACAGCTCAGCACGCCTCGAGGCTCGCCGCGCTGGAGTCCATTGAAGATTAAAGGAAGCTGAAGATCATCTGAAGAATGCTAGTTGTCTGTTATCATAGTATGCTATGTTCAGTTTGGCTGTTGCTATGTTAAGTTGGTTCAGCTCCTATGTAAAACATGTTGCTATCTGAAGATTATGCCTAGTTGGCTCTGAATGTATTTTCTTTTGTTCAGTTTGGTTCAGTTACAGGTTCAGTTACAACTTTCAAATCTAGTTGGTTCTGAAGAAACATGTAGTACCAAATGTTAAGAGAGGAGTGGAGCATTGGTGAAACGGTGGTGTGATAGAGGAGTGAAGCGGTGGTGAGATGGTGGTGAGAGGTGGAAGATGAAGAGAGAGGGAGAGGTGGAAGGTGAAGAAAGATGGGGAGCAGTTGAAGTTAATGGAGAGAGGGGAGCAGTTGAAGTGACTGCGGTGGGTGGTGGTCAATAAATGTTAAGAGTGGCCTGACTGGTCCCAGGGAGAGGTGGAATAGTGGCTGGCTCCACCACCTCCACCTCGGGTGCTACCGTCGCGAAGCGCCGGTGGATGTTTTTCGTCGATGGTGGGTCGACATTGGAATTGAGCTCCTTATTTGGACGATGGACGAGGCAGAGTCCGAGGATGTAGATCAGCGAGTGCACTGGGCCGACTACCGCTCTAGCTTTCGGAGGCTGGTGCAGCTGGCGGGCACCCGCCCGGATGCAATGGTGATGTTTGGATGAAATGGTGATGACTTGTGATATTTGAATGGTGATGAGTTGTGAATATTTGAATATAATGGTGATGAGTTGTGGTATTTGAATGACATGGTGATGAGTTGTGGTATTTGAATGAAATAGTGATGAGCTGTAGTATTTGAATGGAAGGGTGATATGTGTTGTGTTGTTTGAATTGCAGGGCTATATGTACATAGACACACAAAAAAACTGTTGAGGGCTTTGCCGAGTGTTACACTCGGCAAAATGGGGTTTTGCGAAGTGCCAGCAGGTATACACTCGGCAAAGGCTACACGTGGCTGCTCCTGGTGCGCCCTGGCAAAAGGTTTTCTGAGTGTCTCAGAGCAGGCACTACGAAGAAGTTCGGGACATGTGGCCTCCCCTGGTTGCTCTGAGCATTGCCGAGTCGATGCCCCCCGGTACTCGGCAAAAGCACTGCCATGTGGCAGGCGCCGTTTTCGTCGGCTGGCGTCAGGCACCTTTATTTTGCCGAGTAACCGTATATAACACTCAGCAAAGTTTTTGCCGAGTTCCTGTTGGAAAGAACTCAGCATAGCTCACTTTGCCGGAAGGGGTTATGCCGAGCACTGTTTGCCAAGTGTGACACTCGACAATGGGTATGCCGAGTGTTTTCCGGTCTTCACCGAGTGCCCCTGGCACTCGGTAAACACGTTGCTTCCAGTAGTGGCCCTTGTCAGGTTCCATTCTTTGCACTGTAATAATTTCTGGTCTGCTACTCTGTTCTTGAGCTGAGCGCCTGGATGATTGCTCTGTGGTTCCATTTTGAAAAGAAATAGTTCCGGGAGGAAACCCTCTATTTCAAAATAAATAAATTGTGATAAGGTTATTACGTACGTGACATTTGCTTGAACGGTGCCCAAGCATTCGCTCCAGGAAGCGAACATTCCGAATGTAGATTTTTCGTTCCTGTTGGAATGGTAATGTGGTACTCGTATTCACCATCAACAATAACCCTGCAAGGCACGGCATCTCCACATTATTTTGTTGTCCATATTGAATACATACAAGTCTACTTGATCCGCTCTAATGGATACTTATCGGGGAAACACAACGCAACAAGCCATGTCCGCACAACGCATTCTGGAAGCACGGTCATCACAAAAAACCGAACACAATCGAGAACGAGAATCTTGGACCAGTAAACCGTTTCACGTGCTCGTTTGTCCGCGACGAGACATGTCGCCACACAGGCGCAGAAGATCTCTGTCCGTTTCCGGCTGAAAAGTATCGAGTAGGACAAGCGACAGCGCCCTGGGATTCGAGACTGGGCATGCCGCAACGATCTTGTCCAGCTCAGACAGGGACGGCAGTGTTGGGTAATGGGTACCGAGATAAAAACTGGAACGGTAACTGACAAGGTTGACGGACTTGAGGTCTTCGCTCCATTGGCGGTCAAGCTCGAGATAAGGCGTGAGAATTTCAGATGACATGCAGGTGTGTGAACGTGATGACGCTGAAAAACTGGTCATCTATTTTAAGGGGTATCTTAGTCACTTTGTCTTGCTATTAAAGGAGATTTTATCCTTAATCTCGCCTGATCTAATCTAATTAACTAACATAACGACGTCAACCATGGCGGACACCGTCGTCCGCAGGCGTCGCTGCCGTCTCCTCTCAGTCACAACCGGCTTGCCTGGCATGCTCGCCGCCTATTCCCCATGCCTAGTTAATCTTCACGATTCACGCAGGCCTGGCTGCAGCACGACAACCAGTCCACACATATATACAATATTACAAGTTCATCATTAGGAACGAAGAGAGAGTAGATCCATTAGTATGCCTGCTACGACTGCTTGACATGTACTGTTTGCTGCATGTGTTGTAAGTTGTAGTAGCAGCAATGGATAGATCGATACTTTTGTTTGCATGAATTAAGAGAAAAGGACAGATCGATCGTTTGGGTGTCTGTGATATATGTCTAGGCAGTCTAACCATGTCACCAACGTGGCAACGCCATGTCAAGGCTGAAGAAAATGGTTTCGACAGTGCGAACACCACGCCACCCCCAGATCAGCATCGTCGGACGCTACGGCGTCACCACACGAGACTAGTCTGGAGTGGACAGCCGTCAAGATAAGGCGTGAGTGCTGACAATACAGTGTGTGGCGCAAACCTGCTGTAAAAACTGCATTTAAACAACCGGGGCATGAGCCAGCTGAGCATTGAAATCCAAGTACAAACCACCGGCAAAGCCTAGCTGCAAACGCTGCCGTTTTGTGCGCTCCTGTCGAGCAGAGCTGCAGATCGAGGTACGTGCTATTGTCCATTTCTCACGATTACTTGCTGTCAAAATGTACATAATCTTATTTTTTCACAGCTTCTAATAGCCTTTAATAACTTTATTAGTTGTGGTCACATGTGATGCCTGGATCGTTGGCGAATTCGTTAGTACTTTTACGTTCTGCCGTGCTTTGTCACGGACGCCATACATGTAGCTCCACCGGTGAAGAGTGATAAATAAGTACCATGCTTGTCCTTTACATTTTTGCAGGTAAAACGGGGCTCATGTCTGAGCAATCCGTGAAGCTCAACATGCTCATTCTGCTGGCGTTTCTGCTGCTGTCCTATGGAGCTGGCAACATCCATTGCTCAACCGTTCATGGGAACAGCAGAGACATGCTCTCATTGCTCGATTTCAAAACGGCGACCAACGACCCAACAGATGCCTTAAGATCATGGAACAGAAGCATCCATTACTGCAACTGGACGGGTGTCAGATGCAGCCACGCGAATCCAGGGCGCGTCGCAGCTCTGGAGCTCGTTGGCCAAAGCTTGGCAGGCCAAATCACCCCCTCTCTTGGGAACTTAACTTTCCTTAAGATCCTTAATTTGTCCTCCAATGGCTTCTCTGGCAAGTTACCACCTTCCCTGAGCCAGCTCCATGAGCTGTTGTTGCTTGACCTCCACTCAAATTCATTCCAAGGGATAATCCCTGACTCATTCACCAACAGTTCGAACCTAGAGCTGGTGGATCTTTCTAGAAACATGCTAGAAGGTCCAATCCCCGCGAAAATAGGTTCGCTTTACAATCTAATAGCTTTAGATCTTTCTCGGAATAATCTCATCGGGGTCATCCCACCAACCATCAGCAACGCCACCCAGCTAGAACTACTTAATCTTCGAGATAACCAACTAGGGGGAAGCATTCCTGGTGAACTTGGCCAATTGTCCGAGATGATGTACTTGATCTTTGGTGGCAATAGGCTATCAGGTCGTATCCCAGCTTCGTTAGGCAATGCTACAATGCTAACACGTATAGATTTATCGAATAACAGTTTCATCGGAGAAGTCCCCTAGTTTTGCAAAGCTGCTATGCCTAGTCACCCTAAATCTTGAGTATAATAAGCTTGATTAAAGGAACAGCCAAAGCTGGGAATCCGTTTATGGACTAACAAACTGAAGGTCACTACAATATCTTGTTAGAGTTTATGTTTCATACGCAGAGATCTTTAGTTTGGTAGGATTCTATTAAAGGAACAGCGCTCGCTTCGGCCATTCAGCGGCAGTGACGTGTGGTGGCGGCTGCGGCCTGGATCGGCAAGCTTGCAGCGGCGGACGGCACGAAGGCCAGCGGGCGGCGGTGGCAGTGGTTGGGCCCGATCTGGACTGAAATTGGTTCGGACGGGCTGCGACCCAGACTGCAGTACCTGCTACGTCTCGTCGACTCCGACGACGGCACGCGGGCTCCTGGAATTAGATGTTGGGATTTGGTGTGAGGTCCGGGTATGCGGCCCCGACAATCTGCACCCCTTCATCAAGTTGATAGGCGTAGCGACAATTGTTGCCAAGATGGTGGCTTCAGACTTATTGATTTAATCCTTTTTAACTCTTGATGAATAATTAATAAAATGGTTGCATGCATCGCCCTGCAGAGAGACGGGGTCATCCTCCTTTTCGAAAATGGAAAAAAATGTAAGAAAGTACTGTACACACAAGTAGACTGATCTTGTCTCTTAGGGTTGCTGACATGTAACAGTACATAGAGTTTAAAGATTCGGTTACCATTTCTTGTGCCTAATACAGTTTCGGAGAAAGTATATTTCTAGAGCTAAAATGGCATGATGATTCGTCACATATGAGAAGGTAAACTGAACTGCGCGCAATGAAGCATATTTGATTACTATTAAACTGAATTGCGTGCAGTGACTAATAGAAAATTTCCACCAAGTGTCAAAGGCTTCAAGTGGTTCCGAGAGAAATGGATGAATTAACTGAGCTGATACCCCCCGCAAAGAATATTTCTGGAATGCAATATTATGAGGAAACTCAGCTGTGGTGAAATCTTCGCCGGCCACGTAGGGGCATTTATTGGGCTGGGACGAGAGAAGAGAGAGGCGGAGGGGCGAGTGGGGATTTTCGCTGGCTCCATGGGGGCAGACATACACAACTGTGAGAAAAGCAGAGTGAGTCAGTGAGTTACTGAAGCAGAGAAGCAACAGCAACTGTTGATTCTTTGATACTATTCGCTTAGGGATTGCGCCTGACAGGTCGCTCCCCTCCCGCGTCACTCCCGCGTGCGACGGGGAGGGCGACCTAGCTTCCACCGCTGCGGGTCCCTCCCTCCGCTCCGCCTCCTCCCTCGCCGCCGGCGGCGGCTGGGCATCTTCATCGCCACATGCGGGAGGGCTGGCGCGGGCGGGCCGACCTGGATCTAGCCGTGGCGTTCTCGCGGGGCGCCGCGGCGCGGCCCCACATCGGCGCAGCTAATGGCGTGCGGGTGTGTTGGTGGCGTGACGGGCTGCGCAACGGTGGTGCTCGGCCGGTGTGGTGGCAGCGTCGGCCCGATCCACATCTTGTTGGAGCGGGCTGCGGGGGGCTGCCTCCGCAGTGGCAGCCGGCTGGCGGAGGTGGCGGCGCAGCAGTGGCGGTCTCGGCCTCCCCCTCCTCTTCTACAACGGCCGGGGGGGGGGGGGGGGAGGGGGAGGTGGTGGTGCGGGCCGGGGGTCGGGGATGGCAGCAGCGGCGGCCCGGCCAGATCTGACCTCGCGGCGGCGCGGGCCGCGTTCGGCTAGGGCTGCGGGCGGCTGCCTCGACCGGGGTCGTCTCGGCTGGTCGCCGTGGCGGCGCAGTGGCGGAGGTTCGACCCTCTCCTCCTGCTTCATGGGGTGCTCGGTCTGCGGTTGGCGGCGCGTCCGGCGGGTGGTGCACGGCGGCTTGACGCGCTCGTGTTTGGCTGGCCACGGGGCCAGGGGCGCTCCGGGGAGATGGCAGGGGTGCCTATACGGGTCTTCATGTCGCCGGGGGTGGTGACGGTGGCCCAGACCCGGTTCGAGAAATGGCACGGTGGTTGCGGCTAGGCCGGCAGCCCCCGATGGCCTTCTCCTCCCCCGTTCCGGCCGGCTGGTCCTTGTTCTTGCCCAAAGGTGATGCTTTGTTGGCAGCAGGGTCGGTGAACCATGGTGTAGGTGGTGGGACGGTCTTGGATTCCGGGGCGACGGCTCTGCTGGTGGCAGCGCGGGCTCGTGGGCGGAGCCCGTGGCTCAGGTGCTGCCCGGTGGCCATGGCCGTGTGGGCGGCGTGGTGGCCGGGGAGTGACGTTCGGTGGCAGTGGTGCGGCTTTCGTCCCATTTGCCAGTGGCGGTGAGCTGTGGCCGGGGTGAAAACCTGTTTTGTCTTCGGGCAGTCCGGCGGCGGTGATTATCGTCCCCTTCTTGAAGGCATCGTCGTAGCTCACATGGCCCATCATGTAGCTCCAGGGGAAACCCGGATCCTCGGATCGGGCGGTGGTGGCGCTCTGGTGCCGTGACCTTCCTGAAGGCACCGCCCCATGAGTAGGGCAATTTCATATCATTAATTTCATCCTTTTCCAAGATTGGGCGACATGTTCATGATTAAGTTGCTTGAAATTCATAATTTAATTTCTAAGAGAAATAATTTTCGCGGGAGGAAAATACTTAGTAATAAAAGCATCTTTACACCTATCCCAAGAATCGATACTATTTCGTGGTAAAGATGAAAACCAAATTTTTGCATGATCCCGCAACGAGAATGGCAATAATTTTAATTTCACAATATCATTATCCACATCTTTTTTCTTTTGCATGTCACACAATTCTACGAAAGAGTTAAGATGGGATGCAGCATCTTCATTAGGACTACCGGAAAATTGTTCTTTCATAACTAGATTTAGCAAAGCGGCATTAATATCACAAGCCTCCGCACTAGCGGCGGGAGGAGCAATCAGAGTATTAATAAAATCATTATTATTAGTATTGGAAAAATCACACAATTTTGTATTTTCTTGAGACATCGTGACTACGCAAACAAGATAACAAGCAAGCAAACAAGCAAACCAGAAAAAGAAAAATGGAAAATATTTTTGAATTTTTGTAAAAACGTTTTAGAAGTGGGGGAGATGAAAACGAGAGGCAAATGGCAAATAAAGTAAATGCAAGGAGATGAGAGTTTATGCAAAGGTACTTGATAGATGTTGATGATGTCTCCCCGGCAACGGCGCCAGAAATTCTTCCTGCTACTTGTAGCTTGCGTTGGTATTTTCCCCGAAGAGAAAGGGATGATGCAGCAAAGTAGAGATAAGTATTTCCCTCAGTTATGAAATCAAGGTTATTGAACCAGTAGGAGAATCACGCAACACCTCGTTAGCAGCACCTGCACACAAACAACAAATCCTTGCACCCAACGCAAACGAGGGGTTGTCAATCCCTCGGCAGTCAATTGCAAGATTAAATTGTATGTGATAGATAGATAGATTGAAATAAAAATACAAAATAAAATAAATAAAAGAAAATGGCAGCAATATTTTTAGGGTTTTAGTAATATGATTTAGATAGACCCGGGGGCCATAGTTTTCACTAGAGTCTTCTCTCAAGAAAATAGCATACGGTGGGTAGACAAATTACTGTTGGGCAATTGTTAGAAAAGCAAATAATCATGACGATATCCAAGGCAATGATCATGTATATAGGCATCACGTCCGAGACAAGTAGACCGACTCCTGCCTGCATCTACTACTATTACTCCACACATCGACCGCTATCCAGCATGCATCTAGTGTATTAAGTCCATAAAGAACGGAGTAACGCCTTAAGAACGATGACATGATGTAGACAAGATAAACTCACGCATGAATAAACCCCATCTTTTTACCCTTAATAGCAACGATACATACGTGTCATGTCCCTTTCTGTCACTGGGATTGAGCACCGCAAGATCGAACCCATTACAAAGCACCTCTTCCCATGGCAAGATAAATCAATCTAGTTGGCCAAACCAAATCAATAGATCGGAGAAGAAATACGAAGCTATAATAATCATGCATAAAAGAGATCAGAGAAGACTCAAATAATATTCATGGATAATCTGATCATAAACTCACAATTCATCGGATCCCAACAAACACACCGCAAAAAGTGATTACATCGGATAGAACTCCAAGAACATCGAGGAGAACATTGTATTGAAGATCAAAAAGACAGAAGAAGTCATCTAGCTACTAACTATGGACCCGAAGGTCTGTGGTAAACTACTCACGCATCATCGGAAGGGTAGCAAGGTTGATGTAGAGCCCCTCCGTGATCGATTCCCCCTCCGGCGGAGTACCGGACAAGGCCTCCAGATGGAATCTCTCTGGAACAGAAACTTGCGGCGGCGAAAAAAGTATTTCGTGGACTCCCCTGAGGGTTTCTGATTTCTTGGGAATTTATAGTGCTGGAATTAGGTCAAACGGAGCTGGGGTGGGCCCACGAGGCACCAGGGCGCGCCTGCCCCCCCCCCCAGGCGCGCCCTGGTGGCTCGTGGCCACCTCCTCTGGCGTCTGGTCTTCTCCCGAAGCTTCTAGTGTTTATCTTGTCCAAAAAAAATCTCCAAAAAGTTTCGTGGCATTTGGAATTCGTTTGGTATTGATTTTCTGTAAAACAAAAACAGGGCAGAAAACAGCAACTGGCACTGGGCACTAAGTTAATAGGTTAGTCTCTAAAAATGATATATAATTGTTGTAAATGCATATAAAAACATCCCAGATTGATAATATAACAGCATGGAACAATCAAAAATTATAGATACGTTGGAGACGTATCACACACCGGTCTACATCCTAAGCGCGAAGGGGTTATGGGCCGATCGCCCTAAGCACTCCTGTGCGTTGCGAGAACGGTTGGGACCAAGCGCGCCTCTTGAATACACAAGCAGGCATAACCAGCTCACCCGGGCGCGTGCCGCACAACTGTGACGTCCGACAGAGCTTTCGGGACAATGTACGACGCCGAGTGCCCCATAACCTTTACCCCGCATGGTGGTTAGTGCGTATAGGCCAACGGCCAACTCAGATCAAATACCCAAATCCGTTAGTGTATTATTAGTAGCTCGCGGACACGACCAGGACTCCTGTCGCTCCGACTTGGTAACTCGCGAACCACGACCAGGGACCAGGCCGTGACACCCTGGTTTTGGCAACTTTTTCTTTTCAAAACTTTTCTGGTTTTATTTGCAATTTGGTTGGTTTTTGAATCTTTTCAGTTGACTTTGGACTTGAAAACTTTTGAACTTCTCTCTCAGTGATCCAAAGCCCTCAACATCTTGCCAAAATCTTGTCACACACCTTTTGGATCAAATTCCAAATTCTCATTTCTTTCCAAATAATTCATTTTCTTCTTTGGGAAAATCTGTCTTCACTATGGGTTGTGAAGCAACCTATAGTTCTGATGATCAGAAAAATCCCAAATTAATACCACACTTTATTGTCATCGTCTACTCCCACAATCTTCAAAAACATTTCATGGTCCAGTATAAAAATTTGTCCAGAAAATTCCATTTATCTTCTGGACAGCACTGGCCCTTTGTGAAGCAACCCACATTTTCTTAACTCAGAAAACTCTCAAATAATTCCCTGAGATACTAGGGAACCTATCTTGCCACAATATCCACAAATATCATCTAGTCCAGTATAAATTTTCAGCAGAAATATTGTGTCAAGTTTCTGCTTATTTCCAACCTCTGTGAAGGAAGTGCTAGCTCAAGGTGTCCATTTGAGTTGAAATTTTTATGACACCTTGGCATTGCCAAATAATCCCCACCCACCAAATTTTAGCTCCAGATGATCAACCATGTGAGTACAATATCCTCACTAAGTTTCTGGACCAGTACAACTGTTGTACATGAACTACATTCAAACTTTGATGAAAATCTCTCAAGTTTTGCCAGCTTATAGTCCTTCCAATGTAGATCACTCCAGACATCTCCATTGACTTCATCTCCAGCTCATCTCTTCTCCAGAACCTCACCAAGTTTCTGACAGCAATCTGCTGATGAATCTACACTTCGACTCAGTGAGTCTCTGGGCGATCTAGTGGCACGAGAAGACTCTAGGGTGCAACGTCGACACACCAGACACGGCCTGGCAGGCTGGCTCACGCCACATGTGCCTGTGCACGCGGTGACCGTGTGGCCAGCCCTGCCAAAACCGCGCTCTGGGCGCCGGCAGGCACGGGTCTCGTCGGAGGCCGACTACCGCGTCACCGTACCGTGTCCTCTCGTGCTGACGAGCTCTTCTTCGTCCACCTAGCCGCCCTAGACTTTTCCCCTCACCGGAATCGCTCCCGCCGGCCGCCACCCCACGCGGCCACTGTGGCGCCCGTGCTGGCACTGTGGCCTCGCTGGCCGTCTTCTTTCTCGCGTGCTGCCAGCGAGCGCATTAACTCCTCCTGCCCTCTTCCATCGCGTCGCCCGCGCCGCGCCAGCCAGCGCGACGTCCTCGCTCCAGCGACGTGGCCGCGGCGCGCCCGAGTCCAGAAGCTCCGCCCCCTCCTATAAATAGGCCTCCCCGGCCTCTCTTCGCTCCTCACCCCACTCCCTCCGCCTCCTATAGACCACCAAAGCACCGAGCCACGGCCGAGAGGCCCTCTGGCCTCGCCGCTTGCCGGCATTCCGCTGCCGATCCCCACTCTGCCATAGCCCAATTCACTCCACCCCAGCCCTGCCCAAGTACATATTCGAGCTCACCGCACCACCACGACCCTGCCCGACCTCTTGCCTAGCCAGAGCTCTGTCGGATTCGCCATCACCGACGACCCCCGAACCAACCACCGCCGGAGAGGAAGAGAGGGACGCCGTCAGGCTGTCTCCGGAGACGCCACTGGTATAGGGAGGACCGCCGTCGAGTGGCCGATCCATCTCCGCCATCTCCCGAGATCGCCGCCGTCGCTAACTCCGGCTATCGCCGTCGGTGAGCCGCCCGTTTACTGTTCCCCTCCTTTTCTTTTTAAATATGACAGCTAGGCCCCACCCGTCAGTGACTCAGCTGTGTCCGAATCGGTATATAAGTGGAAGCGTATTCGGGAAATACGGTTTCGACGTGGCCTTTCCAGAGAATTTAGAATTTCTGTTAAATTCCATATTTGACCAGTAACTTTGACCACCCATAACTTTTTTTCCACAAATCCAAATCAATTGATTCTTTTTGCATTGGTTTTGTCTTGAGCCCCTCTATTTTCTGGTAAATTTTGGTATTTTTCTCACATGTACAGAATTTCTGGTGAACAGAAATGTGTTAGGTGACATTTTCTTTTGCTATTTTAAATATTTTCAGAAGGAAATCGTTTTGATTTTGAGGACCAGGAGTTTGTGGACAACCCAACAGAGCAAGGCAAGCCACATCATCCATTACATGAAGCATTGCAATAGTGTTGGTTATTTAATTGAATTATTTGCATTATTTAAATATGTGGTAATTCATAGTAAATTATATTGTTGCAAAACTACTGCCATAGTAAGTTTATTCATGTTGAACAACCTTGTTGGTTATGTAATTGCTAAAACTAGGCTTAATGGTTGATCAAGTGCCACCGACCCGGACTTACCCGTGCAGCCACATCTGCCGGAATGGGACGGCCTTGACTTGGTCTGACCGCGTGCTCTTTTATTGGTACCACCAAAGAGGGAGGGTTATGCGTTCGTGCTACCCTGATCAGGTAGGCGACGATAATCCTGTGAGCCAGTTGAGTTATTTGCCGGCGTCCCCGTTTGGGACAGTTTAGTTGGCCACGACGGTGGCAGGTGTCACGGGGTGACACAGGGGCCACCCAGGGCATGACTCCGGGGGAGGATGATTGTCGGTGGTACGGTAGAGGAGTCACGGGTTAGGCAAGTTTTGTTGGAGCAGCACCGGTCCACCCGAGAGGGAAGTGTACCGAGGTACGGGACAAGGAGCTCCATGGTGTGGGAAAAGTGCGCAACCTCTACAGAGTGTAAGAATCTATTCGAATAGCCGCGTCCACGGTATTGGACACAGTCCGCACTAGGTCACACTGAGTGGTCAATCGCAATAATGATAATAATGATGGAAGAACTTGTCTTATGCTCGGAGGTGATCGATGGAACATAAGTATTTCGAGGGTTGTGGGACAACCTGGAAGAGAGTAAGTTGATGTTCGGTAATAGTAAGTAAGCAACTTAAGCATATAACATGTTAATTGCCATGCTATTGTTTGCTGCATTGTTGTGGTTGCTGTGAGCTTGCGAGTACATTCCAAGTACTCACCTGGCGTATCATGCCAGATGCTGGAGAAGCCGTGGACGGAGGTCCCGAAGGTTCGTGCTACGATAACTAGGCCGTGTCCCAGCAGTGTCCCTATGGGATGGAGTTTCCCGCACGATGTTCCGCTATGCTATAGAATCACCTAGTAGTACCGAGGCCCATGATGTTCCATAAATAATGTAGATATTGTCATAGCACATGTTGTGCTTCTGGCCTCGTTATCAATGTAACTCTGAGCTTGTACCCGAAGTATATCAATAAAGATTAGTTCTGTTCTGTTCCATGTTGTTGTGTGTTTCCAGAAAACATAATCTCTGGGATGGAAACACTGGTAACCCGGTCCTCTGAGCCGGGGTGCCATAACGCTTGGTATTAGAGCCACGCTGACTGTAGGTCACCCTAGTTAACCCCGCGCTAGAACCATGATTAGTTTAGAGTCTTGGGATGTGCTTTGCTTGTTGCATCTGATTGTTGCATGGCATGCATATAGTTTATTGTTGGGCTAACCGCTGGTTTGATGAGTGTAGATGGCACCAGTTCCGTACCACTACAACCATGAGCCGGCACTGTTCACTTTTCCAGTTCTGCTCCGTAGCGTCTGGCTTCGGCTGTATCCCAACGGCGAAGACCCAATGTACCAGGTGTTTCGAGGGAAGCTTGCTGGTTCAGTGTACGAGTATCACGCGGAGGCCTTTCTTACTGCGAGTTCAGATATTGGCAGCTACTCCCGCTCTTCCAAGGGCGGAACTGCTTCTACTCTAGAGCTGGCAATCCAGTTTGCTGCCATGGAGGCTCTCACTGACTTGCGCTTTCATGAGGTGGAGATGCAGACTCATCCAGGTTTCTTTCATTACCCCACCTTGTCGCCTACGATAGGGCGAGTCCTTTTCACACCTGTTGACCCGGCGAGTGATCGTGCTACTCGTGTTTTATCCCGTTATCTGAACGCCAGTTACCGTATGATCACTTCACTAGCTGAGGAGCTGACTCATGCCCGAGAGGCACTTGCAGCTGTTGCGGCAGCCCAGTCTCCTCTTCCATCTCCGTTTTCACCGGTGTATACTCCACCCGTTCCACCTTCTAAGACTCCTTCTAGCTCGTTCGGACCGCCAGGCTTTTCGTCTGGTAGCCGATGTGAGACTCCGGCCAAATGGGCCTCACTTCTAGCTACTCCAGCAGCCCCGATGCTGCGGCGTCGTGCTTCTTCTCCTTCAGAGGGAGAACCTTCCCGTCAGCGTCACCGCGTTTCCTTTGATCCGGAGACCGAGATTCACATCATCAACTCCGATTCCGAGACAGGATCAGACGATGAGGAGTCTTCAGTCTGCCAGTGTCCGTGCCACCCGTGCTACTAGAGTGGAGGTCTGAGTTTTAATGCATGCATCGTAGCATCTCTGCATATGTCAACTGCAATATGAGCAGTCCCAGCCATGATAACCCCCTACTAGCTTGTCATGTATGATGTTGGGTTGCCTTGTATAATTATGTTGTTCGCTTTACTCTCCTTTTTATTCGGTTTCTTTTCCTGGTGTCATGTTATTGTGTTTCCTTTATGGATGTTGCTCATCGATTCGGTATTTTGCAATGGGAACAAATTTAGGATGAAGAGGTGTAGTAATCAAGGCGGCGATGGAACTCCCGTTCGTCGATCCGCCAGACAAGCAGGACAATCACCAGAAGATTTGCCACCTCCACCACCACAGTCACCGACCACTGATCAGATCATGAGAATGTTTGAAGAGAAAAGAAATCAAGATCTCATGGAATTTCTGAAAAGTATGCAGACTATGGTGGGTCAGAACAACAACAATGGGACACACTCTAAATTGTCTGATTTTCAGCATACCAAGCCACCCAGTTTTGGTCAAGCTGTGGACCCTATGGAAGCTGATGACTGGATAAGGACTATGGAAAAGAAGCTGGACATAACCCGCTGTGATGAGTCGGACAAGGTTCCTTTTGTCACTCACTACCTGGAAGGACCGGCAGCCATATGGTGGGACAATACGAAAATACTGTGGCCTCCTGGGGAAGATATTTCCTGGGAGAAGTTCAAGGAGGTATTCCGCAAATATCATATTCCTACCGGCATAATGAAGGTGAAGCAAAGGGAATTTCTTGCTCTTACTCAAGGGAATATGTCAGTAGGTGAGTATCTGAACAAGTTTAATAACCTGGCACGGTACTCCACCCATGACGTGTCCACAAAAGAAAGAAAGATAGATCGATTCCTAGGAGGACTTAATCATACCCTCCGCTGTCAGCTTTGTATGCTTGATTTTCCTGACTTCCAGACTTTGGTAAATAAGGCTTTCATAGCCGAGCGAGAGCATAAGTCAGGATTTGACGATCGCAAGCGGAAGTTTGAACCTAAGAAGGACAACCGTGAGCAGTTTGTGCAGAAGCCACGTATCTGGCAACTAGGTCCGTCTGAGTACAAGCCTACTTGGAGTAACGGCAACAACAGCAATAAGCCCGTCAGCCAGGACAAGACCATTGGCAAATAGCCAGTGCTGGAGGACTGCCACCTCAACAACACTTGTTTTAATTGTGGCCAGGGTGGGCATTATTCCAGGCAGTGCCCTGCAAGAAACGGGAAGCCGCCATCTGACTACAAGCCCCAAGTCAACAATGTTGGACGCCACCCCAATTCGAACTTCTATCGCGGCCAAGTCCATCACATCTCAGCTGAGGAAGCCCGTGAAGCACCAGACGTGGTCCTTGGTATGTTTTCTATTAACGACATACCCGCAGTAATTTTATTTGATTCTGGGGCTTCTAATTCGTTTATTTCGCAGAGTTTTGCCACCATACACAAACTTTCTCCTTCTCTTTTGGACAAAATCATGGTGGTGCAATCCCCTGGCTCCATGCTCAGAACAAATGTTATATACAAGGATCTGGAAATCTCGATACACGGAGTTAAGTTTCCAGCTACCCTTGTTGCCATTGAATCCCTTGGGCTAGATATAATACTGGGGATGGATTGGTTGACACCACATCAGGTGTGTATCAACTATGCCACCAGGACAGTAACATTGGTTAATCCGGCCGGTCAAACAGTACAATTCACTGCTAGCAAAATGATCTCAAAGAAGGGAATGGCATTCAAAGCCACTGCTACAGATATAAATCTGATTCCAGTAGTCAGTGAATTGCCGGACGTATTTCCGAAAGAATTACCGGGAATGCCACCTGATCGGGAACTAGAGTTTGCTATTGATGTTGTTCCCGGAACCGCTCCAATTTACAAGAAGTATTACCACATGCCTTCCCCAGAGCTGGTGGAATTAAAGAAACAGCTGCATGAATTATTGCAAAAAGGGTACATTCGTCCAAGCACTTCGCCATGGGGATCACCTGTACTATTCGTTAAGAAGAAGGATGACAGCCTGCGAATGTGCGTGGACTATCGCCAATTGAATGAAGTCACCATCAAAAATAAATATCCGCTTCCCCGCAATGATGATATGTTCGACCAGTTAAACGGGGCACGGGTATTTTCCAAGATTGACCTTCGAACGGGGTATCATCAGTTAAAAATCAGGAAAGAGGATATCCCCAAGACAGCCTTCACTACCCGATATGGTCTGTATGAATTTACAGTCATGTCATTCGGGCTGACAAATGCTCCCGCCTACTTCATGAGCATGATGAACAAGGTCTTCATGGACTTCTTGGACAAGTTTTTGATAGTATTCATCGATGATATTCTCATATATTCCAAAGATGAAGAAGAGCACACACAACACCTCCGTACTGTCCTGGAAAGACTAAGGACCCATCGCTTGTATGCCAAATTTAGTAAGTGTGAATTTTGGCTAAGAGAGGTGGGATTTATGGGACATGTTCTGTCAGAACAGGGTGTGGCCGTCGACCCCAGCAAAGTGACTGCTGTATTAAATTGGAAGACACCAGCCACAGTAACTGAAGTCCGAAGTTTTCTAGGATTGGCAAGCTACTACCGTCGTTTCATTGAAGGCTTCTCAAAAATAGCCAAGCCATTGACAGAACTGTTGAAAAAGAACCACAAATTTTCCTGGACGGAAGAATGTGATAGCAGTTTCATGGAGTTAAAGACGAGGCTAACTACGGCCCCTGTCTTAGTTCTTCCAGACATCCACAAGAGCTTCGATATATATTGCGATGCTTCCAGGCGTGGAATTGGCTGCGTTCTAATGCAAGAAGGAAGGGTTGTAGCATATGCATCCAGACAGCTATGACCGCATGAAGAGAACTATCCCACTCATGACTTGGAATTGGCAGCCGTGGTCCATGCATTAAAAATTTGGAGGCATTATCTCGTTGGGCAGCGATGTGAAATATACACAGACCATAAGAGTCTCAAGTATATTTTCACTCAACCCGACCTTAATCTCCGACAAAGAAGATGGCTTGAACTGGTCAAGGACTATGACAATGGAATTAATTATCATCCGGGAAAAGCCAATGTGGTCACCAATGCTCTCAGCAGAAAACAAGGCACCATAAATGCAATAATGGAGGGTATCCATCCAAGGCTACAGGAAGAGTTTGCCAAACTTAATATGGTGCTATGCGGCCCAGTTAGCCCGGATACAATGGAAATTACTCCAACACTTATGGAAAAAATTAAGGCAGCTCAGAAATTTGATAAAAGTGTATAAGATATCAAGGAGAACATACAGGAAGGGAGGGCCAAGCACTTCCGTGTCGATGACCAGGGCATTTTATGGTTTGAGAACCGAATATGTGTGCCTGATCAAGAAAACTTGAGACAGCAAATACTTAGAGAGGCACAAGAATCTGCATACTCTATCCATCCCGGAGGAACAAAAATGTACCAGGACTTAAGGGAAACCTTTTGGTGGCCAGGAATGCGAAGGGACATTGCGTACTATGTCGCCTGTTGTGATGTCTGCAATAGAGTCAAGGCTGAACATCAAAAACCCGCTGGACTACTGCAACCTTTACAGGTTCCCCAGTGGAAATGGGATGACATATGCATGGACTTCATTGTTGGACTACCCAAGTCAACACGAGGCCATGATGCTATCCGGGTCATCGTAAATGTACTTACGAAAGTGGCTCACTTTATTCTAGTAAAGACCACCTTCAGAGCTGATCAGCTTGCACAACTCTGCATGTCTCGGATTGTTAGTCTTCATGGAGTACCCAAGTCCATCACATCGGATAGAGGCTCCTTGTTCACCTCAGCATTCTGGCTACGGTTGCACCAAGCCTTGGGAACCATGCTAAAGCATAGCATGGCATATCACCCACAGACGGATGGATAGACCGAACGTGTGAACCAGATATTGGAAGATATGCTTCGGTCTTGTGCTCTCACCTATGGACACAAATGGGAGGATAGTCTGCCCTACGCGGAATTCTCTTACAATAACAGTTATCAGTCAAGTCTCAAGATGTCACCATTCGAAGCATTGTATGGACGGAAATGCCGCACTCCTTTACATTGCTCCCAGACAGGAGACAACCGTATTTTCTGCACGGATTTGATGCTCGAGGCTAAGTAACACCCCGATTTTTGGCCCTCTCTTTTTCTCTTGGTTTTATTTGGCTGTGCTCTGGTTTTTACTTTTTGCAGCAGTTCTATGGACTTGAAACCTGGGAGGTCATCATTTCTTCCTCTTCCAATATGTATTTCATCCTTGTATCTTTCCCAAGATCATGGCATTTCCATTCTAGCCCTTTTCCAAATATAGGTTGTGAAGCAACCTATATTTCTGTCATCCCATAAATTCCCAAATTATTCCCATAAATTATTTTGATCATATATTCCCCAAATATGCCCCAACCCTTCCTTGCCTAGTTCAAAAATAATTCAGCAATATTCCTTTTCCATTCTGTCCAGTTTGGCACTTTGTGAAGAAAGTGCTATTTATATTTTCCTGATTCCTCTCAAAAAATTTGAGCACTCTTTCCTACCCAAATCATTACCACATGACAAAATTCAGCTCCATTTGCTTAGTGAATCTTCCTTAGCAAATTCCCAAAGTTTCTGTGCAGAGAGAAGCTTTGTAAAGGAAGTACTAGCTAGGAGTATCCAAATGAGTTGAAATTTTTCCAGGCCATTCTTATGCTCAAATGATTACCCTACACCAAATTTCAGCCTTGTCCAACCATCTATATGAGCACACCTTCCAATCTTTGGTTCTGGGTAAATTTTCAGGGTATGAAGCAACTACCTTTTATACTGGTTCAAAAATTCTGAAATTAATCAAGGGCCTAAAGGTCTATATATCCTTTGTGCCTGCCAAATTTCACATTAGCTTGCCTAGCCATTTGTCCTACAAAATTCTCCCAAGGTTCGGTGCAGAAAGGACCTTTGTGAAGGAAGTACCATCTAGGTATATCCAAATGCCATGAAATTTTCCCAGCATCTTCAGGGTACCAAATCATCATCCTATGCCAAAATTCAGCTCAAGTCCATACCCCATGTGAGTGCTACTTCCTGATCAAGTTTCTGGACCAGAAATGCAGTTGCAAAGCATCCACCCTCAAACCTTGTCCATTTAGCCTCAAACTTTGCAATCCTGTAGTCCTTCTAACCCCAAATCCTGTTGACAAACTCTTTTACCATTCTACCTCATGATTTGACCTCAGAGCCTTGCAAAAGTTTGCTGCTGCAAACTTTGGGCGATATGATTGATCACCCCAGAAGCTCTTTTGCTGATCTATCACCTCAAAGTGACTACACTATGGAGGCACTTGTCACTGGACAGGCTTGTCTGGGCTTAGTCATCGCGCTCGCGCTCGTGCATGCGGTGACTGCGCCACTGGCATGCCCAGTGTGCGTGCGCTGGCTGCAGTACGCGTGCTCTGCGCCTCGGCCCCGCCCGGCCACCGTCCAAACCCCCTCCGTTCGCCACCTAGCTCTGCCGCAGCTCTTCCCCAGTTCCTCCTCGCCGCCCTGGTCCGCCCTTCCCCGCTAGGAGCTCGCCAGAACGAACCAAACGCCCGAGCGCATGCGGGAACAGTGGCCGCACGTGCCTGACTGCCCCATCTGCGCGTGCCCTGCTTCTCCTGCCTCCCCGATTGCTGGCCCGCTTCTCAGCCTCTTCCTCCTCCGCTGTCCGAGCTCGCTGTTGCAGCCGCTGGTGCTTGTCGCCTTGCCAGAGTTTGCTTTTCTAGCCGCGGCGGCAACCGGCCCGAGCCCCTCCTTCCCCGCCTATTTAAGTCGTCCTCGACCGTGGTTTGCTTCACCACTCCCCCTCCCCCTCACCAAATCGAGCCCCAAAGCCTCTCCCTCAAGCCGGAGCCCGCTCCTTCCTCCTCTCCGGCCAACCCTCCGCCGCCCGGCCCTCTGCTCCTCGAGCTCACTCCGAGCCACCCCAGCCTCAGCTGAGCCCACCATCGAGCTCCTCTAGCTCCCCTAGTCCTCCTCAACCTCTATCCCGAGCAGTTCGTCGCCGGAATCGCCGAGTTCGCCAACGCCCGTAACCTGCCACCGCCGGAGACAAACGGAACGACGTCGCCAGGCCACCATCCGAGAAGCCACGGGTACGAGCAGCTCCACCTCGGTCCGCTCGATCCATCCCCGCCGTTTCCCGGTGTCGCCGTAGCCTCCTCCCCGCCGTTTCGTCGTCGGTGAGCCCGCCGTCTCTGCCCCCCCCCTTTCTCTCTTCAAATCTGACCGAAGGGGCCCGCTGGTCAGTGACTCCGGCGCCTCCGAAACATTTTTGAAGTGAAAGCGTATTCCTAAAAGACGCCTTCGACGTCAGCCCCTCTGAGATTTCCAGAAAATCAATTAAATCCAATTTTAAATACAGATTTGACCCAACTTTGACCTTGAATAACTCCTTAACCACAAGTCCAAATGAACTGATTCTTTTTGCATTATTTTTCTTTTGAGCTCCTCTATTTTCTGGTACAATTTGGTATTTTTATCCTCTGTCTAGAATTTATGGGCAGAAGTATTTGCTTTATGGTATATTCTTAAATGCTTGCCAAAATATTTTCAGAGTGCTTGTTGTGTGTTGGTGAAGACCAGGAGCTTTTCCCCTCTCTTTTGGAGCAAGGCAAGCCACACCCTCCATTTGCATGATTGCAATGCAATGCATGGTTTATCTGGATTAAATTTGCTTAATATTGCCTTATTTAGAAATGATTCATTTATGGCATTATGATTGGATATATGTGAGTTTGCTACTTATATGATGATGCTCGGATCTCTAGGACTTATATTTTGAAGAGTGAGGATGATATGTTACTTCGGGATTACTAGTAGCAGTAGTAATGCTTGTTTCGTAGTCATATGGAATATGTGGATATCTTATACTTTGGATTTTGGATGGATATTGCTTTGATTTGAACCACAGGTTGATATGTATCATTGGAGTAACCGTTCTATCACATACTTATTTTGGGGATAAATTCCGTCATTCCGTTGGTCAGGTGCCACCGAATCGAGCTCACCAGTGCAGCCACACTTGCCTGGATGGGGAGGCCCTAACTCAATCTATTGTCATGCCTCTCGCCGGTGCCTCCAACTAGGGAAGGTTATGTGCTCATGCTGCCCTGGCCCGGTAGGCGGTCATAACCTTGTGTTGTACCCGTGGTCCTCGTGTGGGACAAGATTGTTGTGTTGGCCACGACGGTGGCAGCCACAGAGGTGGCGGATGTCACATGTTGAAATCAGGGGCCACCCAGGACATAGCCCAAAGGGGAGTTTGTCGGGAGTGGCCGGGAGGGTGTCATGCAATAGACTGGTTTTGTCGGAACGTCGTTGGTCCACCCGAATGGGAGCACGAGGCCATGAGTTCCGTAGTGTGGGTACAGTGTACTAACCTCTGCAGAGTGTATAAACTATCGATAGCCGCGTCCTCGGTCATGGACACAGTTCGTTGTAGGTCACACCGTTCGATCAACACTCACAATGACGGAATGACTTATATTATGATTTATAGTTGTATATGAGGAAGTAACAGTTTGGCAGGCTTTGATGCTGATGAGGTTGATCAGCAGATTATGAGGTGATCATGTGATGATTACGAGAATGTATCGATCACGAACTGATCAAGTGGATATGTTGCTTGGCCAGGTAGCCAAGAGTGAGATTTGTCCTTGCGAACCAAGATGATGGTTCATCAGTGATTCTATCCTTACCGTAGCAGTTTCTGTAACTTTTACTTCCACCTCATAGTAGTTGGTAATAAGTTATGCTATGTTGTTGTCTTGCCTTGATGCTTTTGGTGGTTGTGAGCTTGCGAGTACATTCAAAGTACTCACCTGGCTTATCATGCCAGTTTGCAGGTGATGCTGTGATTGATTGCTTGTTGTGGATCCCGTTCATGCGAGCTAGGCCGTGTCCCAGCCAGAGTCCCTGCGGAGTGGAGTTCCCCACCGTCGTCGTCGTTCCGCTGCTACGAGTTGGTCCGCTGCTAGCATAGAGCTACTTTAGCAGGCGTAGTATCGCCGTGCTATGTAACCGTTGTAATAGCAAACCTTTGTACCTTTATTGCCTGTAATAAAAGCTGATTTGTTCTATGCCAAGCAGTGCCGTATTCCAGAAGACATTTCTGGGCTGGAATACGGGGCGTTCCGGTCCCTCTGAGCCGGGGTGCCACAACTGTTGGTATCAGAGCAGGTTTGGCTGTAGGACGCCCTAGCCAACGCGAGCGTTAGAAACCGGTAGTGTAGGATCCTGATTGTTTGTTGCATTTGATTGCTGCACTTGTTTGTTGCATGGCATGCATATAGATTCCGTCTTTCTTCTGACCATCTATTCCATGAGTGTAGATGGCCACCACTCCCATTGAGTTCAACGTAGCCCCTGCACCGCTCACCTTCGCGTCCTTGCTCCATGATGTGTGGCATAGCCTCTACCCCAATGGGGAGATGCCGTGGTACCAAGTGTTTGAGGTTCAGCTTGGGGGCAGATTACTGGAGTATTTTGCCCATGTTTTTCTAGAAGCCAGAATCCCTATTGGAAGATGTTCCTACAGGTTCCATGGCGGATATGGTGCCACCCCGGATCGCGCAGTTCAACTCGCAGCCCTGGCAGGAATCACGGGTCTTCGTCATCAAGAGCTGGTGATGCAAGAAAACCGTGCCTACTCCTACTACCCCACAATAGCCGAGAACCCCAGGCGAGTCAGGTTCCCCTCTACTCGTCCTAATGATGATGTTGCCATCCCAGCAATGTCCCGGTTCATGACGGCCGAGTATATGCTGATTGCTGAGCTCGTCCGAGACGCGACCCGGGCCAAACACTTGCTCGGTGCTGCAATGGCCCCACGTCCATTGCCTCCTTCGTCGACTTCTACACCCCCAGTATCAACTGCTTCACCCACCCCTACACGAGCTGCTTCGCCAGTTATCCAGCTTTAGTTTGCTTGTAGTACGTTAGAATCTGAATAGCTCATGTTGCATCAGTTGTAGTAGCAGGCATGTTGTGTTGTGT
The DNA here is from genome assembly GCA_039707655.1 of Elymus sibiricus. Classification (NCBI taxonomy): domain Eukaryota; kingdom Viridiplantae; phylum Streptophyta; class Magnoliopsida; order Poales; family Poaceae; genus Elymus; species Elymus sibiricus. Next base: position 2,632,148 of record CM077674.1, on the reverse strand, counting down.
GTCGAGTAGTAAGGGATGCAGTGTTATTTAGGGATGCTTGTATGACTGTTATGTGCCGTTTTTGATTGATTTATTTTCTTTGTTGCTTCTTTTGGGCCTTTGGTGTTACTTTATTTTTCCCTCTTATGAAAGTTGCTCATCAATCACCTTCGGACCCGAAGAAGAAATGAGGATCTAAGTATTTGGAAGCTCAGCTAAATAGTATGGCAATCTTAGTTGACTGCAATATATCGGGAATCTGAATGATAGTCTGGATTTATTACCAGCGTCAAGTCTACCTCAGTTGTGCAACCTTTACAGCAGCAATAATCAAGCTAGCAGAAGGACAAGTCAGGCACAAGATCAGCTGTATATTCTCCACCGAAGGCGTGACTATATATATAAAATTTTATTTCAGCCACAGGTGGAATTTGAAATATGTTGTACTACGAAAGAAAGACAGAAGGAGCTCAGAGTTCAACTTTCAGCTAAAAAGACAGCCCGGCAATTCTCTTCATATACACACCCAGCATCAGAAATGTGATGGATATATGTTTAGTATGCAGTCCACAGATCGCAGTATGAATCTTCCGGTGTAAGGAGCTCAGCCTTCCTCCACACGGTACCGGAAGAAGCTTATGATGTAAGTCTCCTCAAGTTCCCTCAGCACAACATATGAACACTTTCCAGCCCAAGATACCCAGTCTTTCACAGCAAGCTACCCTGGCGACAGCTTCCGGCCTAAGGTAGTGAATCTTCCTCAGTAAGCAACCAGGGGAGAAGCTTCTCAAGCACGGAACCCAGTCTTCTCCAGCACGCTACCTCGACTAAAGCTTCCAGTGTAAGGGAGCCTGCACCCCAGATCATGCAAGTCATTTATACAAGGATACCACTCTGATAACATAAACCAACCAAACGAAGGCCAAGATGCACCAACTCCATAATTCGGGTTAGAAGAAGCAAAATCAGAGACACCTCACAGGTGAATCAACAAACGGTGAAGCAGACCGGCGGGACACAATAGTGTTGACAGCAACTATAAAGATCAGTCTCTCAGCGCCAGAAAGGGTGGTATCACAGACTTTTGTTACAGCCTTGCTTGATCAGCTCAAATAACGCCCTCTGTACCAACTATGTGGTACGAGAAGTCGTTTTATGCAAGACACGGGGGATGAGAAAGAAAGATTGCACCAACTACAATTATGGTCACAAGCAGAACCGAGGATAAGAAAAGGTGGCCCAGCTCTTTCCGCAAGGGATTCAGAAAAAGAAAAACTGGCAATCAAGATGTAAGTCTAACAGCAACAGCATGATAATTCTTGCCCGACTGACAGGGTCCGGGTATCCACGTCAGATTGAGGCCATAGAAATCAGCATGGGCATGTACTCAGAAGCCCACCCTACTACACAAGGGCCTCACGTCATGATAACCGGTTCATCCGGTTACACATGGTTAGCAGGTCAGTGCGAAATATCCAAGTCTGTCTCATCAGATGCAAGATTTCCTCAGTCATTTCAGCATGTGACCACAGCAACCAGGATAAAATGTCTCACCGCCTTGTAACACCGCTAACAATGCCGATAGCATGGGTAAGACAAAACCGAGCACCCTGTTCAGCTCAGATGCTCTCACTAATGGAACTGAGTACAAGGACAACTGTACACGAGAAATATTTTCCAGGCAACGCAACCGTCAGCCCAGACTTGAGATGTTACCATTGCAAGCTCGGACGAAGAGACGAATCCCGATGCCGCAGTATCAGGTTGTCGGATCTCGTTAACAGAACAACTATGATTCTCAGCAATGATAGTACCCGGAAGACACACCTCCATTTGAGCAAATCAATACAAAAGTTTCGTGCCCACCGGAGAATTTATTTTCACGATATCACTGGCAGACATGAACCCATCCAAGTCAGCATAGAGTTGGACGAATGAGGTAAGGCTCGTCAGAAATTCAAGTAAAGTAAAGCAAATCATCTCAGAGGCAGAATGTCCGATCATAGGAAATTCTAAGGGGACAATGCGCAAAGGAAAAAGGACGCCCGAGTTGGAAACGGCTTCCTTAAGTCATATTCACACTTGTTCCATGAGCAACCAAATCTCGAGGACGAGATTTTTGTAAGGGGGGTAGGTTTGTAACACCCCGATTTTTGGCCCTCTCTTTTTCTCTTGGTTTTATTTGGCTGTGCTCTGGTTTTTACTTTTTGCAGCAGTTCTATGGACTTGAAACCTGGGAGGTCATCATTTCTTCCTCTTCCAATATGTATTTCATCCTTGAATCTTTCCCAAGATCATGGCATTTCCATTCTAGCCCTTTTCCAAAAATTCTTTTCTTAAGGAATATTCCTTTTCTGATTAAAGGAATAACCCTATCTGACCTAGGTCGTGAAGCAACCTATATTTCTGTCATCCCATAAATTCCCAAATTATTCCCATAAATTATTTTGATCATATATTCCCCAAATATGCCCCAACCCTTCCTTGCCTGTTTCAAAAATAATTCAGCAATATTCCTTTTCCATTCTGTCCAGTTTGGCACTTTGTGAAGAAAGTGCTATTTATATTTTCCTAATTGCTCTCAAAACTTTTGGGCACTCTTTCCTACCCAAATCATTACCACATGAAAAAATTCAGCTCCATTTGCCTAGTGAATCTTCCTTAGCAAATTCCCAAAATTTTTGTGCAGAGAGAAGCTTTGTAAAGGAAGTACTAGCTAGGAGTATCCAAATGAGTTGAAATTTTGCCAGGCCCTTCTTATGCTCAAATTACGACCCTACACCAAATTTCAGCCTTGTCCAATTATCTATGTGAGCACACCTTCCAATCTTTGGTTCTGGTTAAATTTTTAGGGTATGAAGCAACTACCTTTTATATTGCTTCAAAAATTCTGAAATTAATCCAGGCCCTAAAGGTCTATATATCTTTCGTGCCTGCCAAATTTCACATTTGCTTGCTTAGCCATTTGTCCTACAAAATTCTCCCAAGGTTCGGTGCAGAAAGGACCTTTGTGAAGGAAGTACCATCTAGGTATATCCAAATGCCATGAAATTTTCCCAGCATCTTCAGGGTACCAAATCATCATCCTATGCTAAAATTCAGCTCAAGTACATACCCCATGTGAGTGCTACTTCCTAATCAAGTTTCTGGACCAGAAATGCAGTTGCAAAGCATCCACCCTCAAACCTTCCCCGCCTATTTAAGTCGTCCTCGACCGTGGTTTGCTTCACCACTCCCCCTCCCCCTCACCAAATCGAGCCCCAAAGCCTCTCCCTCAAGCCGGAGCCCGCTCCTTCCTCCTCTCCGGCCAACCCTCCGCCGCTCGGCCCTCTGCTCCTCGAGCTCACTCCGAGCCACCCCAGCCTCAGCTGAGCCCACCATCGAGCTCCTCTAGCTCCCCTAGTCCTTCTCAACCTCTATCCCGAGCCGTTCGTCGCCGGAATCACCGAGTTCGTCGACGCCCGTAACCTGCCACCGCTGGAGACAAACGGAACGACGTCGCCAGGCCACCATCCGAGAAGCCACGGGTACGAGCAGCTCCACCTCGGTCCGCTCGATCCATCCCCGCCGTCTCCTGGTGTCGCCATAGCCTCCTCGCCGCCGTTTCGTCGCCGGTGAGCCCGCCGTCTCTGCCCCCCCCCCCCTTTTCTCTCTTCAAATCTGACCGAAGGGGCCCGCTGGTCAGTGACTCCGGCGCCTCCGAAACGTTTTCTAAGTGAAAGCGTATTCCTAAAAGACGCCTTCGACGTCAGCCCCTCTGAGATTTCCAGAAAATCAATTAAATCCAATTTTAAATACAGATTTGACCCAACTTTGACCTTGAATAACTCCTTAACCACAAGTCCAAATGAACTGATTCTTTTTGCATTATTTTTCTTTTGAGCTCCTCTATTTTCTGGTACAATTTGGTATTTTTATCCTCTGTCTAGAATTTATGGGCAGAAGTATTTGCTTTATGGTATATTCTTAAATGCTTGCCAAAATATTTTCAGAGTGCTTGTTGTGTGTTGGTGAAGACCAGGAGCTTTTCCCCTCTCTTTTGGAGCAAGGCAAGCCACACCCTCCATTTGCATGATTGCAATGCAATGCATGGTTTATCTGGATTAAATTTGCTTAATATTGCCTTATTTAGAAATGATTCATTTATGGCATTATGATTGGATATATGTGAGTTTGCTACTGATATGATGATGCTCGGATCTCTAGGACTTATATTTTGAAGAGTGAGGATGATATGTTACTTCGGGATTACTAGTAGCAGTAGTAATGCTTGTTTCGTAGTCATATGGAATATGTGGATATCTTATACTTTGGATTTTGGATGGATATTGCTTTGATTTGAACCACAGGTTGATATGTATCATTGGAGTAACCGTTCTATCACATACTTATTTTGGGGATAAATTTCGTCATTCCGTTGGTCAGGTGCCACCGAATCGAGCTCACCAGTGCAGCCACACTTGCCTGGATGGGGAGGCCCTAACTCGGTCTATTGTCATGCCTCTCGCCGGTGCCTCCAACTAGGGAAGGTTATGCGCTCGCGCTGCCCTGGCCCGGTAGGCGGTCATAACCTGGTGTGCCCAAGTTGTGTTGTACCCGGGGTCCCCGTGTGGGACAAGATTGTTGTGTTGGCCACGACGGTGGCAGCCACAGAGGTAGCGGATGTCACATGTTGACATCGGGGGCCACCCAGGACATAGCCCAAAGGGGAGTTTGTCGGGAGTGGCCGGGAGGGTGTCATGCAATAGACTGGTTTTTTCGGAACGTCGTTGGTCCACCCGAATGGGAGCACGAGGCCATGAGTTCCATAGTGTGGGTACAGTGTACTAACCTCTGCAGAGTGTATAAACTATCGATAGCCGCGTCCTCGGTCATGGACACAGTTCGTTGTAGGTCACACCGTTCGATCAACACTCACAATGACGGAATGACTTATATTATGATTTATAGTTGTATGTGAGCAAGTAACAGTTTGGCAGGCTTTGATGATGATGAGGTTGATCAGCAGATTATGAGGTGATCATGTGATGACTACGAGAATGTATCGATCACGAAGTGATCAAGTGGATATGTTGCTTGCCCAGGTAGCCAAGAGTGAGATGGTTCCTTGCGAACCAATATGATGGTTCATCAGTGATTCTATCCTTACCGTAGCAGTTTGTGTAACTTTTACTTCCACCTCATAGTAGTTGGTAATAAGTTATGCTATGTTGTTGTCTTGCCTTGATGCTTTTGGTGGTTGTGAGCTTGCGAGTACATTCAAAGTACTCACCTGGCTTATCATGCCAGTTTGCAGGTGATGATGTGATTGATTGCTTGTTGTGGATCCCGTTCGTGCGAGCTAGGCCGTGTCCCAGCCAGAGTCCCTGCGGATTGGAGTTCCCCACCGTCGTCATCGTTCCGCTGCTACGAGTTGGTCCGCTGCTAGCATAGAGCTACTTTAGCAGGCGTAGTATCGCCGTGCTATGTAACCGTTGTAATAGCAAACCTTTGTACCTTTATCGCCTGTAATAAAAGATGATTTGTTCTATGCCAAGCAGTGCCATATTCCAGAAGACATTTCTGGGCTGGAATACGGGGCGTTCCGGTCCCTCTGAGCCTGGGTGCCACAAAAGCAAGTTAAGGATATTCAGGAACGTCTTCGAGCAGCCAAGTCCTGTCAAAAGAGTTACTATGACCCTAAGCATCGAGAAGTAACTTTTGAGCCTGGAGAGTATGCTTATCTCCGAGTCACCCCCATGAAAGGAATAAAGAGGTTTCACACCAGAGGAAAGCTTGCACAAAGATATATCGGTCCCTTTCCAGTAATGGCTAGAAGAGGCAGAGTGGCATATCAGTTATAGTTACCACCACAGTTGTCTGACGTTCACGATGTCTTTCACATCTCACAGCTGAGAAAGTGCATTGCACCACCGATCAAGCAGGCAGATATGGGTGAGCTAGAGCTGACTAGAGATTTAACATATGAGGAAAAGCCTGTCAGAATTTTGGATGAAATGGAAAGAACTACCAGGAGTAAGACAATTAAATTTTACAAAGTATTGTGGGATCATCATACTGAGAAAGAAGCTACCTGGGAAAGAGAGGATTTTCTAAAATCAGCATACCCACATGTGTTCCCTGAGCAACCGAATCTCGAGGACGAGATTCATCCTAAGCGGGGTAGGTTTGTGACACCCTGATTTTTGGCAACTTTTTCTTTTCAAAACTTTTCTGGTTTTATTTGCAATTTGGTTGGTTTTTGAATCTTTTCAGTTGACTTTGGACTTGGGAAACTTTTGAACTTCTCTCTCAATGATCCAAAGCCCTCAACATCTTGCCAAAATCTTGTCACACACCTTCTGGATCAAATTCCAAATTCTCATTTCTTTCCAAATAATTCATTTTCTTCTTTGGGAAAATATGTCTTCACTATGGGTTGTGAAGCAACCTATAGTTCTGATGATCAGAAAAATCCCAAATTAATACCACACTTTATTGTCATCGTCTACTCCCACAATCTTCAAAAACATTTCATGGTCTAGTATAAAAATTTGTCCAGAAAATTCTATTTATCTTCTGGACAGCACTAGACCTTTGTGAAGCAACCCACATTTTCTTCACTCAGAAAACTCTCAAATAATTCCCTGCGATACTAGGGAACCTATCTTGCCACAATATCCAAAAATATCATCTTGTCCAGTATAAATTTTTAGCAGAAATATTCTGCCAAGTTTCTACTTATTTCCAACCTCTATGAAGGAAGTGCTAGCTCAAGGTGTCCATTTGAGTTGAAATTTTTATGACACCTTGGCATTGCCAAATAATCCCCACCCACCTAATTTTAGCTCCAGAACATCAACCATGTGAGTGCAACATCCTCACTAAGTTTCTGGACCAGTACAACAGTTGTACATGAACTACATTCAAACTTTGATGAAAATCTCTCAAGTTTTGCCAGCTTATAGTCCTTCCATTGTAGATCACTCCAGACATCTCCATTGACTTCATCTCCAGCTCATCTCTTCTCCAGAATCTCACCAAGTTTCTGACAGCAATCTGCTGATGAATCTACACTTTGACTCGGTGAGTCTCTAGGCGATCTAGTGGCACGAGAAGACTCTAGGGTGCAACGTCGACACACCAGACACGGCCTGGCTGGCTGGCTCACACCGCGTGTGCCTGTGCACGCAGTGACCGCGTGGCCAGCCCTGCCAAAACCGCGCTCTGGGCGCCTGCAGGCACGGGTCTCGTCGGAGGCCGACTACCGCGTCGCCGTACCGTGTCCTCTCTTGCCGACGAGCTCTCCTCCATCCACCTGGCCGCCCTAGACTTTTCCCCTCGCCGGAATCGCTCCCGCCGGCCGCCACTGCACGCGGCCACTGTGGCGCCCGTGCTAGCACTATGGCCTGCATGCTGCCAACGAACGCATTAACTCCTCCTGCCCTCTTCCATCGCGTCGCCCGCGCCGCACCAGCCAGCGCGACGTCCTCGCTCCGGCGACGTGGCCGCGGCGCACCCGAGTCCAGAAGCTTCGCCCCCTCCTATAAATAGGCCTCCCCGGCCTCTCTTCGCTCCTCACCCCACTCCCTCCGCCTCCTATAGACCACCAAAGCATTGATCCACGGCCGAGAGGTCCTCTGGCCTCGCCGCTCGCCGGCATTCCGCCGCCGATCCCCAATCTGCCATAGCCCGATTCACTCCACCCCAGCCCTTCCCAAGTACATATTCGAGCTCACCGCACCACCACGAACCTGCCCGACCTCTTGCCTAGTCGGAGCTCTGCCGGATCCACCGTCACCGATGACCCGCGAACCAGCCGCCGTCGGAGAGGAAGAGAGCGACGCCGTCAGGCTGTCTCCGGAGACGCCACTGGTACTGGGAGGACCGCCGTCGAGTGGCCGATCCATCTCCGCCATCTCCCGAGCTCGCCGCCGTCGCTAACTCCGGCTATCGCCGTCGGTGAGCCGCCCGTTTACTGTTCCCCTCTTTTTCTTTTTAAATATGATAGCTAGGCCCCACCCGTCAGTGACTCGGCCGCATCTGAATCGGTATATAAGTGGAAGCGTATTCGGGAAATACGCTTTCGACGTGGCCTTTCCAGAGAATTTAGAATTTCTGTTAAATTCCATATTTGACCAGTAACTTTGACCACCCATAACTTTTTATCCACAAGTCCAAATAAATTGATTCTTTTTTGCATTGGTTTTGGCTTGAGCCCCTCTATTTTCTGGTAAATTTTGGTATTTTTCTCACATGTACAGAATTTCTGGTGAACAGAAATGTGTTATGTGTCATTTTCTTTTGCTATTTTAAAATATTTTCAGAAGGAAATCATTTTGATTTTGAGGACCAGGAGTTTGTGGACAACCCAACAGTGCAAGGCAAGCCACATCATCCATTACATGAAGCATTGCAATAGTGTTGGTTATTTAATTGAATTATTTGCATTATTTAAATATGTGGTAATTCATAGTAAATTATATTGTTGCAAAACTACTGCCATAGTAAGTTTATTCATGTTGAACAACCTTGCTGGTTATGTAATTGCTAAAACTAGGCTTAATGGTTGATCAAGTGCCACCGACCCGGACTTACCCGTGCAGCCACATCTGCCGGAATGGGACGGCCTTGACTTGGTCTGACCGCGTGCTCTTTTATCGGTACCACCAAAGAGGGAGGGTTATGCGTGCGTGCTACCCTGATCAGGTAGGCGACGATAATCCTGTGAGCCAGTTGAGTTATTTGCCGGCGTCCCCGTTTGGGACAGTTTAGTTGGCCACGACGGTGGCAGGTGTCACGGGGTGACACAGGGGCCACCCAGGGCATGACTTCGGGGGAGGATGATTGTCGGTGGTATGGTAGAGGAGTCACGGGTTAGGCAAGTTTCGTTGGAGCAGCACCAGTCCACCCGAGAGGGAAGTGTACCGAGGTACGGGACAAGGAGCTCCATGGTGTGGGAAAAGTGCGCAACCTCTGCAGAGTGTAAGAATCTATTCGAATAGCCGCGTCCACGGTATTGGACACAGTCCGCACTAGGTCACACTGAGTGGTCAACCGTAATAATGATAATAATGATGGAAGAACTTGTCTTATGCTCGGAGGTGATCGATGGATCATAAGTATTTCGAGGGTTGTGGGACAACCCGGAAGAGAGTAAGTTGATGTTCGGTAATAGTAAGTAAGCAACTTAAGCATATAACATGTTAATTGCCATGCTGTTGTTTGCTGCATTGTTTTGGTTGTTGTGAGCTTGCGAGTACATTCCTAGTACTCACCTGGCATATCATGCCAGATGCAGGAGAAGCCAAGGTCGGAGGTCCCGAAGGTTCATGCTACGATAACTAGGCCGTGTCCCAGCAATGTCCCTATGGGATGGAGTTTCCCGCACGATGTTCCGCTACGCTATAGAATCACCTAGTAGTACCGAGGCCCATGATGTTCCATAAATAATGTAGATATTGTCATAGCACATGTTGTGCTTCTGGCCTCGTTATCAATGTAACTTTGAGCTTGTACCCAAAGTATATCAATAAAGATCAGTTCTGTGCTGTTCCAAGTTGTTGTGTGTTTCCAGAAGACATGATCTCTGGGTTGGAAACACTGGTAACCCGGTCCTCTGAGCCGGGGTGCCACACAGGCCCACCTCTCTCCTAGGTGGTCTCCGCCTGCACTGTCGTTCCTTCACAATATCGCTCGCGGGTGCTCTCCGAGCTAACCCGCCTTTAACATTGGGGGCCGTAGTGACTCAGGTCCATACCGTCAAGGTGAAATCTGAGGAATTACCCTCGATGAATTCACACTTGATACGCTGACATCATCGAGAGTGAACTATGAGGAATCACCCTCAACAAGATCACACTTGATGTGCTGCACTATAGAGTCATCATCGAGAGTGATATACGAGGAACCACCCTCAGTAAAATCACACTAGGTGCGGCTCTACAGAGTCATACAACTGCATGTGCCTAAAGGTGTGTTCAGGGTTCGAGACATTGAACAACTATTCGGATATCCCTGATAACATAGCATGGCAACACGGACAAGGGTGTAGGGCCACTGATGGGATACTAGCATACCTATACCAAGCATATAGGATAACAGGTAAAGTATCAACAGTAGGTTCAGAATAGGAGCTACCAGAATAACAACAGTAGCAAAATCTAATGCAAGAGTAAGAGAGAAGGAATGGGCGATATCGGAATGATCAAGGGGGTTTGCTTGCCTGGAAGCTCTGCGGAGAGGGTCTGATCGTCAGGAGCGTAGTCGTACCCAGTGGCGTCGGCAGTCTCGGGGTCTACCGGAGAAGAAGGAGGCGGAAGAAACAATAAATATAAGGCATACAAATGCATCACAATGCATGATATGGCAATTTGTTATGCTAGGGTTGCTCTAATGCATTACTAAGTATTTTAAAGGAAGTGGAAAAATATTCGGGAATATTTTCCCAGCTCCAGGTATTATCTAATGAATTGATCTGGATGGAAAGGTTCCATGTTCATCATGATAGGAGTGATGGTCAAGCATTTTGTTGACATATTCAGATTCGTTATATTTTTCTGATTATTTTTCATATATAAATTATTTTCATCTGAGTTACGGATTATTTTATATGATTTTCTAAAGTTTTAACAATATTCTGAAATTTCTGGAATTTATTTTAATTAGAAATTCAATTAAATGGAAATTGCTACGGGTACCCGAAAATGTACCCAGCAGAGAGCACAGAGAGGCTGATTGGTTGGGCCAGTTGACTGGGTCAACTGCCCAGTCAGCAGGTCAACCAGTCAGAGTTGACTGGTCAACTCGGCCCTATGGGACCCAGTGGTCAGCCTCTGTTTAGTTTAACAGAGTTTAGTTAATATTAATTAGGTTAATTAGGACGGTGGGCCCAGTTGGTCAGTGACTTAGGTTATTAACTGGTTTAATTTAATTAGCTTAATTGCTACAGTACAAGGGCCCGCGTGTCAGGGGCTGTTTAGAGCCGGGTTAGTGCTAATGACCTGACGCGCGGGTCCCATCGGCGTTTAAACGCCGGCACGCGCGCCGGTGACCAAACCGAGGACATCGCCGGAAATTGCGCATGGGGCACAGCTGGAGGCGTTCTTGGGGTTGCTGGAATGGCCGCGACGTCGCGCGTTGAATGGGACCAACGGCGCGAGCAGAAACAACCGGAGTTGGCCGGAGTGATGACGACAAGCGGCAGTTGCGCTCGGGCTCCGACGGAAACTGTGACGCGCTAGGCGAGCGGGCGATCTAAAGGCAGCGACGGCGCCTATGGGACTCCAGGAACGCGTTGGTGCAACGCATTCGAGCAGAGGGGGGTCGGGAGCATCGAACTCGTCGGCCATGGCGGCGGCTGAAGCTCGGGTTCGCGGGAGAGCTAGCAAGGGGGAGGGAATCATCGCCGGAGAGAGAGGGGAGAGCACGAGGCTCACCTAGGGAGCGCACGATGGCTCGTTGAGAGCTTAGGAGCGTAGGGGAATGACGGGTCGATGACGGCAAGCCGCGGGGCTGAGATGGAAGACGATCTCGATCCCGGGGCTTGGCGGCATCCCGGCTTGAGCTCGAAGGCGCGGACGACGTTGAGGAGCGCGGCGGAGCTGACGGACAGGCTAGCTTGGCACGGGGACGATGGTGGGCGCGAGGTAGACCACGGCCATGGCGACGACGACGGCGATGCCCTCTGGATCGAAGAGAGCAACGAGAGGAGGGGAAAGTGAGGGACTCGGGTTTGTCCAGGGCGTCGGGCTCGATCTTATCCATCGCTTAGCGTCGGTGGATGCTCGACAGGTGGCCATCCGCGGCGACGGCGCGCGCGCGCGACACGGGGAGGAGGGAAGCGGGAGGTTGGGAATGACCCCGCTATGGGCTGGGCCAGTTACTGCGCACTTGCGGCCCAGTTGCACAGTGGGCGTTTTTCATTTCCTTTTTCTATTTTCTGTCTTGTTTTTCTACACTGCTTTGCATTTTAATTTTATAGCAAATGATTTTTGTTAAATGTGGAACTTGTCACATAATTATTAGGCACTAACCTGGACTGACACAAAAAAAAGTTTGGGGTCAAATTGAACTCATTTAATTTATGTTTGTATTCAAATGGGCTAGAAAGGTGCTGCTGTTTTACTGTTTTAATAACCAGGGGCATTTTGGGAATTTTGGTGATGTTGTTTTCCTTAACACAATTAATTATGGATTATTTTTAAAACTAGCAAAGTGGCCCGTTCGATGCACGGACTAGGATTTTATGAAGTTAAATGTTCAGAATATATTATTTGATTTATGAAAGGAAAACTGAAACCAAATGCGGCGATAGTTTTAAATATAAGGATTTTGCCAACATAGTTTCATCTTTGGTAAGTTTGGGTTTTATTGATACATAAATAGATGTGTTGTCTGGTAATTCTTTACTTCCTAATTATGCTTGCCGTACCAACTATAGTATTATGATCGAAAACATTCTTAAAATTACATTTTTATTTTGTTGCCGACATTTTTATCATGTTGGTTAGTTTTTTCTGTAAACAGGAATTCAATAGTTCTGATTGTTTTCGTGCAGTCATAGGTTAATTTTCTACCAGTATGCAAGGTTGGCATATTCATTTAGTAATCTTGTACGAAAATTAATTTAGTTTATGTATATAGTATATACATTTCCATAAAAACTTTGTTGGTAGGTATTTGGTTCCATAGACGTGGGCCTGACAGAACCAAGGGTGGCTTATATGTTGACTTTATATAGTTTGCTAGACATACCAATCCCTTTTTCTTATATAGTTTTTTATCAGATTTTCTTACATAGTTTTCAGCAGTACCAAGGGTGGATACTGAGAGAGCAAACCTTTTTCTTATTACCAATTAAACCTTGATGTATTTGGCATAATGTGTACTCATAGCACCAAGGTGCATTTACAAAAAGTCATATGTTTGATGGATCCCATCTGTAAGATTCTTCACTTTCCCATTCTATAGTCTGGTTGACTTCTTGGTTCTTCTTCCCCCTACTCATACTTTCACACAGTGAGAATTAATGTTCATCTTCCCCAATCCCATTGCCATTTCCTAGTTCTCTCTGCTCACTGAATAATTGCTGCTATCGGATAGCTCCCATCAACTTATTTTCTTGATTCGCTGCATTGAGGTTGGTTGTCTCGTAGAATCAAATATAGACTTCAAATTAACGTAATATAACAATGTCCCAATGCTCTCACAATTGGTTTGCATTTGTTTGCAATATTTCACAAAGAAAAATTAATATATAATAGCAGAATATGACTAACAGGTCTGATTGCCTTGTACATATGAAATATGAAAATGTCTTGACACTCTCAGTATTGGTTTGTATTAAATAATAAGCTTGTAATCAAGAATCAGATAATATAGATTGTTGATGTTTGGTAGTAATGATGTATTTCCACCTGTTGATGCATGTTTGAAATACTTTGGCACGGTAGTACACCATATATATATATATAATAGGAATCATGTTATTCGTTCATTCCATTAGAATATTTTTGTATAAACTATATTCTTGACCACATCATCCTCATTGCTACCTTCATCATTTACCATTACCCGACGTATAACTATCCATGTGTGAAAACTTTTTCAGGTAGATATAGTCCTACCTTGTTTACAGATTGTCCCTAGCTTTTGTTGATAGTCATAGCAAAGCAAACTGATATATGATATTGTGTCCTTTTTACAACAAATGGCAATGTTGATTTAGTTGGTGAGATGACTATTCGTGCAATATATGACTTTCTCCCACATGTGTTTCAGTTATCATCTGGGTGCTTCGATGGATCTTCTTCCAAGTTGAAAATTGTCATCCTTGTACCATTGCATAACCCAGCACTATGGTTGATATACAATGCCGAAGTGCCACTGGGTGGAGGAAGTTCAACCGAAGTGTTGTTTGCTAGAGGAAGATGATGTAGATGTTGTATTCTAAAATCTTGCACAATTGAAAGAGAGGATTTTTGCACAATGGAGAGATATTTTGCTTGGAGAGATCGAATACCTATATATTATTAGTGAGAGTTTGGATTTTTTTTGGAGAGATTGCGTATATGTTTATCGGTGAGAATTTGTATTTGTTTGGAGAGATTGCTGTAGAAGTTGTACTCTAAAATATTGCACGATAGAAAGAGAAGTTTTTTGAATGCCGAGGGATATTATATATATATATATATATATATATATATGTATGTATGTATGTATGTATGTATGTATGCGAACATGAGATTTTGGTTGTGTAGAGAGATAATCTATTTGGAGTGATCGAATCTCTACATATTACCGGCGAGAGTTTGGATTGGTTTCGAGAGATTGCACCTATGTTTATCGGCCAGAATTTATATTTGTTTCCAGGGATTGCATCTATGTACGTGAAAGTAGCCTTCTCAGCTCTAGCTCATATGAGCTCGAGTGAACATTAAAATCCAAAAAAAATGAAAATAAATTCAAAAAAAATCTGAAATCTTTGGTTCACCTGAACTGTTGTTCACCGGAGGAAGATGACGTAGAAGTTGTACTCTATGTACAGGATAGTTTGTTTTTTGAAAGTATTTTGAGAGTTTGGCCATGTTTGGTTGCCGAGAGATATTTCTGTTTGGAGAATCAAATACTTGCATATTATCGGTGAGTGTTTGGATGTGTTGAGACAGATTGCATCTATGTACAGGATAGTGTGTTTTTTGAAAGTATTTTGAGAGTTTGGCCATGTTTGGTTGCCGAGAGATCTTACACTGTACGCGTATTTTTTTTTTTACTTTGGATGGGCCAATGGCTTGTGGGATGTTACAACCTGTACGTCTATGTTGTCTTTGGGAATAGCCTAATCGCTCAGTTTTTTTGGGATATTCTGGTCGCTCAGTTTTTTTTTTTTTTGGATGGTCTGATCGCTCTTTATGTTACCGGTCATGTTTTTGTTATGGGATCGCTCAGATTTGTTCGGAGAGATTGCATCAATGTATAGGATAGTGTGTTTTTTTGGAAGCATCCGGAGAGTTTGGCCATGTTTGCTTGCCGAGAGATTTTACCCTGTACGCGTCAGTTTTTTTATTTTGGATGGTCCAATTGCTTGTGTGATGGTACAACCTGTATGACTAAGTTTTTATTTTTTGGGATGGCCTAATCGCTCAGTTTTTTTTATAGTCTAGTCGTTGTGTTTTTTTTTTATGGTCTGATCGCTCATTATTTTATAGCTTTTTACCTGTACGCCTAAGTTTTTATTTTTTTGAGACGGCCCAATCGCTCTTTTTTTTGGGGATAGTCTTGTCATTTGGTTTTTTTTTTGGGATGGTCTGATCGCTCACACCTAAGTTTTTATTTTTGGGATGACCTAATCGCTCAGTTTTTTTATGGAATAGTCTGGTCGCTTAGAGTTTTTTTTGGGATGGTCTGTTCGCTCATTTTTCTATCTTTCCATTTTTACGTGTAGGCCTAAGTTTTTATTTTTTGGGAAAGTCTGGTCGCTTAGTTCTTTTTTTGGGGGGGGTCGCTCTTTTTTCTGTGGATGGTGGCCTGGTGGGATGGTCCAACCTTTTGTGAACGTGACGGATTGCTTTTCCTTTTCTCACGTTACCGTCCCACTTGGTTTACGAATATCTAACGGTTATAGTTTTTTGATTGGAAATAGGCAAATCGAATTAAAGGTCGGATGTTTCTAATTATTGTGGGATTTTCTAAACTAATTATCTTTATTCTGGTGATCCGGTCAAGTACTTTTTATATATAATAGATTATGAACTATTTTGTTGATCTGTTTGATGCGGTTTTATTTTGTCTTGCTATTTGAATTCTGAATTTGAATTTGTTTTGAAAGCAAGTGAGAAGTGGCATTGCAAATCTTGATGACTTGGCATTGATTATGATGGATCACTGTAGCACATTATAAGGGGGTGTTACACACATGCTCGGATAACAACGGATATCCACCACGACACAGCTCGGATTCGGGGAGCTGCACACCCAATGCATTTTACATAAGAGGTCATGCAACATCAGTTCCCAGAAGGGTTCAAACCCGTAAATATTGAACAATATGATGGAACGACTGACCCGGCTGTGTGGATTGAACATTTCCTTCTCCACATTCATATGGCCGAGCAGATGATCTCCACGCCATCAACTATCTACCGCTGAAGCTTAAAGGACCAGCGAGGCTTTGGCTTAACAGCTTGCCTGAGAACACTATCAGAAGCTGGGAGGAGCTCGAAGATGCCTTCAGAGCTAACTTCCAAGGTACATATGTCCGGCCTCCGGATGCCAATGACCTTAGCCACATCATCCAGCAGCCTAGCGAATCCGCTAGGAAATTCTAGAATCGGTTCTTAACTAAAGAGAACCAAATAGTCGATTGTCCTGATGCAGAAGCGATCACTACTTTCCGGCATAGTATCCGTGATGAGTGGCTGGCGCGACAGCTCGGACAGGATAAGCCAAAAACTATGGCGGCTCTCACCTCTCTGATGATCCGATTCTGCGCGGGCGAAGATAGCTGGTTGGCTCGTAGAAGCAACCATGCCGATGACCCCGGCACCTCGGAGGTGCGCGACGGAAACGGAAAGCCTAGGCACAACAAGAAAAACAAGCGCCGGCACAAAAATAGTGGCAGTGACGCCGATGATGCAACTGTCAATGCCGGATTTAGCAAATCAAGGACTATCCAGAAAAAGAAGCCCTTTAAAGGGAACAGGGACAGTCCTACCGCACTTGATAAGATCCTCCACAAGCCTTGCCAGATTCATGGCACTTCGGACAAACCTGCTAATCACACCAACCGAAAATGCAGGGTTATCAAGCAGGCCGGAAAGATTGCAGTCGAATGTCAAGGAAAGAGCCAGTCTCGCAGCGAGGATGAGGATGAACCTCGTAGGCCCAATAATGGAGGTCAAAAATAGTTTCCTTCCAAAGTAAAGGATGTGAATATGATTTATGTCACTCACATCCCTAAAAAGGAGAGGAAGCGCGCACTTCGGGACGTTTACGCCTTAGAGGCTGTAGCTCCGACGTATAATCTGTGGTTGGCTTGCCCTATCACCTTTGACCGACGAGACCATCCGACCAGTATTTGTCATGGAGGTTCGGCGGCTCTGGTCCTCGACCCCATCGTAGATGGGTTTCACCTAACAAGGGTCCTTATGGACGGAGGCAGCAGTCTAAACCTAATCTATGATGACATGGTCAGGAAAATGGGCATTGATCCATCAAGGATTAAACTCAGCAACACCACTTTGAAGGGTGTAATACCAGGTGTTGAGGCGCAATTCTCCGGGACCATCACATTGGAGGTAGTCTTCGGCTCTCCCGAGAACTTCCGAAGCGAAGACTTGATATTCGATATCGTTCCTTTTCGAAGTGGTTATCACGCGCTCCTCGGGCGAACTGCGTTTGCTCGATTCAATGCCATCCTGCATTATGCATACCTAAAGCTCAAAATATAGGGACCGAAGGGTGTTATTACAGTTAATGGTAACACTGAACGCTCCCTCTGTACAGAGGAGCAAACCGCGGCTTTTGCAGCCGAGGTTCAGGCTGCCGAGGAGGCATCTAGGACTCTCGCTGAGTTAAATGCACATGGCTCTTCAAAGCGCATCCGAGGTGTTCCCTTGGCCCCCAGGCAGTCACGCGGTATCCCCAAATAGGGTTACGCGCTCCACGGTTCTCCCCGCCTAGCCGAGGATTATGTACCTCGAGTACATAACTTTGCACTTAAAATTCCATGGGAGGCTGTGAAGCATAACAGCAGGGTACACTGTTCGGCTCAACCAAACAGTGGCCCAATGACATTCTGGATATTTTTACGGCACTGTCAAATGCCTACCAGGAACGACATAAACAACAGCATTAAGCAGTTACTCTGCGGCTACTTGGTAAAACCTCTTCAAAGGACCCGCCACTCGAATGCATCATTAAGCATAGCAACGGCGATGTAGCACACAGCATTCGTGAATCCTTGGAATTGACAAGGAATAGCTGGTAAACTGCATGGAGGCGCAGACGTGCGGCAGGGCCAAACCAGGATGCTAAACCCAATTACAAATGCCCTGTGTAAACCTTCTCTCTTTTATATTTTTATGTATCTTTTAAAGTTTCTTCGATAGCTCGGCTTGTACGGTTCGACCTTATAAATCAAAGTAAAGAAAAGACCTTTTGCGGTTGTTGTGCATTTATTTGTGTAATACAAATTCTTTTCTGCTTATGAGCCGAAGATAACTCTCGTGATACAACGCCTTTTGAACTAAACAATTTTCAACCGGGGGCTCAGATTTAAACCGTGCCCATTGCATCGCTCCGGTACTCACATCAAAGTACTCGGCATCTCGGATATTGCCTTATATGCATCAGTTTCGAATCATGTCTTTGGTCAATAGTTGGGTTGCCCGGCTCCTGTGCTTACCCCTTTCGTTTCCGCATTGTTCGGCTAAGGGTGTAAAGGGAGAACCATTGCGATTGTACTTCCAGTTCAATTGGTTAAGTACCTCAGTGGAGAAAGCCAAAAACTGACTGTCATGATAAGCGTAAATTGGTCAGCGATCTGATGACTGTGTCAAACTAAAAATCGATAGAGGTTATCCTGTGTTAAACGAAGGGTTCTTATCAAATGGACCGAAGTGTTAATGGCTCGGCCTCGGCACGTCCGGACACTCCAAACACCGGGAGCTCGTCACTTGCCCCCACAGTCAAGCTCCTATGACTAAGTGAAAGTTATAAAGCCTTATAGTCTGATTGCCTAGTGTCTGTTAACACAACCGCCTCCGGGCACCGAGACGTCGGCTAAGTGTTGCACTGTTATGGAAACACCCTGCGTAGCATCTACAAGGGGGTAGAAGCCGACGACTGGTCACTTTTAGTATTAAAATGGTCGCACATGAGTCAAAATAAAACATGGGACGTCAAAGATTTTTACATCTCAAAATAAAGCTTGTCTATCTACATCATCAAGCCTCGGCATACCGAGGAGGCATCTACTCTAGAATGACATTCTTGCTACACCTCGCCTCGGTTATCCGAGCACCCTCCATCATCCCGGGAAAATACTGCTCTGGGACGCGGTTCTTCCCTTCAGGGGGTCTCGCAACCACAACCTCTGCCTTGAGCCGGGGATAGTGCGTTCTCCCGGACGCATATGCTAGCCGAGCACCCTCCAGACAAGAGGAGCGCTTCCAGAGGTGGACCAGGGGGCTGGCGCTTTGGAGCCGCTGCACCAGGCTGAAGTAACTACTCGGCAGTGGCTCCGTGGGCCACAAGTTGATGCAAAGGCCCTCCATGGCCGGTCTTTCCATGCGGTGCAGCTCCATCAGCTGCTTCATTTGGTCGTTGAAGAGAGGCAGATGCGAAGGCACTTGAAACTATGCCCAGAACGCCTTCTGCTCGGCATCACCTTCGCGGGAGCCGTAGTATTGGCAGGCATGCGACGCACTCCTTGGCAGGTCCGTGAAGGCGCCTGAGGAACTCCAGATTTGCGTCAGCTGGGCGAACCTGATATCACCAAAGACGCATTGCAGCCAGTATGGCTTATCAGCAGTTATCTGCTTCACTTGTTGAAGCTCCTCACGGTCCACCCTCGCCTGGGTCTGGGCCTCTTTGCATGCCAAGCCCAGTTTCTCGAGCTCAGCGGCTTTCTTCTTCTGGTCGTCCTGAAGGGCGTCGCGTTGCACGTATAAACCCTTCAGGTCTTCCTCGACCTCGATCACCCGGGCCTGGTCCTTGCCACGGGCAACCTTCTCCTCGGCTAGCTCTGAGCTAGCCTTCTCAGCCGCAGCCTTTTGCTACTCGGCTTCTATCCGAGCCTTTTTAAGCTCGGCTCGGAGGGCCTCAATCTCCGTTGCAGAGCTGGAAAAAAAATGCACTTGTGTTAAAAATACATATATTAAAACAGGATTAAGTTCGGGTGCTAGTTTTTCCTCACCTTGCGCTTCATCCATCTGCTTTTTGAGCAGATCGATATCCTGCTCGGAGCACACAAGCTTGTGGTTCTGCTCCTTCAGCTCCTTTGAGTTGGACACCGAATCCGAGGCTAAGGCCTGAATATAAATTATCAGTCTCTGACAACGATATCGATCCTCTGATCGGCTTTGTCAATCCGATCAGAGTCTCGGGGGCTACTGCATATTTGCTTTCATACAAATTTAACTAAAAACGACCCCCAAGTCAGTTTATTAATCTAACTTTGGGCTTGGGGGCTACTGTAACTGTGCTCTTAAAAGTGCATTTGCAGTTTATCTTTTTTATCCATGATAAAGTCTTTGGACAATTTTCTCATATTTGTCCATTAAGGGCTACTGGGTATATTAGGTGCTAACTAAAAGCCCTGAAATCATAAAAATGGTAAAAATTGCGTATGCCATACCTCAAAGCCTTTGAAAAGGCCTTTGAAGGCCTCCTTGATTCCGGTCTCTGCAGACCGGAAGTGATGAAACGCCGTGCCGAGGAGGGCACGGTGCTAGGGAATGATGGAGGAGCTCGTCATAGCTGCCTCCATCTCCTCTTTCCATCCCATGTAGGCCTGTCCTGGAATAGGTGGGGACGGCAGAATCGCCTCGATTCCTCCCTCCGTTGAGGCAGGGATGGCCATCTCCGGCTGCCGTAGTGGCTCTGGGACGGTCAGGGTCAAGGACTCGGGGCGGCTGAGCCCCACTCCTTCTCTGACCAAAGGGATTTTCTCCCCCTAGTCCTCGGTGACCGAGGTTAGAACCTCGGCCATAGGAACACCGGTGCCGCCCTCTATGTTTAACACAGAAGGGCCCGGGTGTGATGACACATCCGCCAGCTCGTCATGAGCAGGGGAGGGAGATGCACGTACGCCTATTCCACTCTCGGCCATTTCGGCCGGAGGGAGTTCGTTCCCTTACCCTCTGTCGCCGAGGAAGACGCGCTGCGGGCTGTGAAAGCAGATAGTGCACCAAAAGTCAAGAATATGTTAATAAAACCATGTCGTGTAAAACATACTATATGGAGTACCTCGTCGGCGGCGGTTTCTCTCTGCGCCGCGGAGGCAGCACGTCCTCGGAGGACTCGGAGAGCACGACCTTGGCAGGGGAAGATGGTTGGCCGGGCTGATCTGCGGAGGCTTTTGAAGCCTTCTGCGGACTCGAGGAGGGTCATCTTCCTCGACGTCCCCGGACGCCGCCCTCTTAATCTTAGGGGAAGATGCCTCCTCTTCCCCCTCGTCCTCCTTCTCCTCCTCTTTCTCCTCTTTCGCCTCTTCCTCCTCGTGGATGGAAGAGGCGTGGGTGTCCTCGGACTTGGCATCCGAAGGACCTCAGATGCGCAAACCCTCCCTCTTCTTATTCGGCTCCTTCTTCTCCTTGACCGAGACCATGTATGGTTCCTCGGCCAACAGAGCTTCGAGCTGGGGAGCCCGGGCCTCTTCGGGCAATGGCGCCAGGCACTTCATCTTTTCTGCCTTGTTGCACCAGCTCTGATTATGGGAGGGTGAGCATGATTACTTTGTTAGAAATTGGAAGATATTGAAGGGATAACAGCATGCCTATACTATTTTTACCTCGGATGGACCATTCTCGGCATCAAGGCCGCAGTCTTCCCCCTTCTTAGGGAATTTATTCTTGGACAGTTTGAAGAGCGCTGTCCACATACCGTCGAGATCGGTGCGGAAGAAGTTCCGCACGGTCACCTCATCCTCGGGCTTGTAGAGCCACATCGGATTGGCCCGAAGTTGGAGGGGAAGGTTGCGGCGCTAGAGCATGACCTGGATCGCGTCCACTAGCTTGATGCCTTGCCCAATCATCGACTTGATCCGCTTTTGGAGCACCTTCACCTCGTCTGGGTATCCCCAATCGAGGCCCTTCTTCGTCCAGGAGACGAGCCTCTTCGGAGGCTCGGCCGTGAAGGCAGGGATCTCCGTCTGGCCTTCGGCCGGCAGCTCGGTGATGTAGAACCACTTCCGCTGCCACATCTTGATTGTCACCACAAAGGTGCCCTCTGGCCAGGTTACCTTTGGGAGCATACTTACCATGGCCCCGCCGCAGTCAGCGAGCTGGGCGCCACTACTCTTCGGCTTGACACTAAATACCTTCAGCCATAGACCGAAGTGCGGTGCGATGGGGAGGAATGCTTCGCAGACGGTAATGAAAGCCGCTATGTGGAGAATTGAATTCGGGGCTAGATGGTGGAAATCTAGTCTGTAGAAGAACATTAGCCCCCTCACGAAGGGGTGAAGAGGAAACCCTAGACCTCGGATAAGGTGGGGAACAAAGACAACCCTCTCCCCTTCCTTGGGAGCGGGGATGGGACTGCCGGGCTCTGGAACCCAGCAGTTGGCTCCGGCGGGTATGTAACCCGTGGCCCGGAGCTCGTTGATGGTGCCCTCCGTGACATTGTAGGACACCCACTTGCCCTTCAGCTCAGCGTCGGTCATCGCCGGTGAGAAATGCGAGTGCGGGGAAAGCTTGGAGGCTTAGGAACAGATCTGGGGCGCTAGACCTCTGGAGGCTGTAAGCAATGGTGCAGGAGATGGAAGCGTGGGGGAAAATAAGTTACCACCCTTTGCTTTTATAAGGCAGTAAAAGACCAAGAGTCCCCTTACTCCATCGTGCGAATCGCCATTTTCCAAACCCTTTGTGCCGTTAGAGGCGCATTGGTTCAAACAATTCGTTGATGATATCCCTTGAAAAATGGAACACGTTCTCTACATTGATAGGACGTGCCAATGAGAAAGCTGCCTCGGGCTGTGATTTGATTCGCAATAACTGGCTCAATTAGCATTATAGATGGTGACGGTTCGGTAAAAGTTGTCAGATAAAAAACCACTGTTCACACCTATGCGGCAAGCCTTTGAGGCTAAGCGATCTCAAGACTTCGGATGCCGAAGTATGACCCTTGAAACATATGGTCGGCAGGTTCTGCCGTAAAGGAGGAGCCCGAAAGGTTGCCTTGGATAAAAGAGACCTCAGATCTGAATAGGAACCAGCTATGGAGGAACTTGCCTGACAAGCCGAAGACATCAAACGCGAGTAACATGTCTGAAGAAGGGACGGCAGTCCTCGGCGTTGGAGACTAGTTCAGGGGCTACTGAGGGTGTCCCGGACTAGGGGGTACTAACCTATACGACCTATTGTCTATGGGCCGAACTAGAGGCCCGCCAGCCACCGCCTGGAGGATAGCCGAAGTTGTGAACCTCGTCGTGAGCAAGATGGAAACCACCGAAGACTTGGCGTATACTTCAAGGATAGTTCTAGTAATCAGCATGTTTATTCCTAGTTGGTAACCGACCATATGTAAACCTAGATACCCCCGGTGCCTATATAAGCCGAGGGGTTTATTCCGTAGGAACACAAATTACGAGCCTTAGGGTTTAGAACACAATCATACGATCTCGAGGTAGATCCTCTTGTACTCCGTACTCCATCATATCAATACAATCAAAGCAGGACATAGGGTTTTACCTCTTCGAGAGGGCCCAAACCTAGGTAAACATCGTCTCCCTTGTCTCCTGTTACCCATCGTTCCCGGTTCCACAGCTCGGGACCCCCTACCCGAGATCAACCGGTTTTAGTACCGACACCAACGCCTATCACAAGTAGCAGTGCGCCACCGCCAACACCGCGCGACAAGTATTTCCCTCGGCCTCCTAAGCATTAGTTTCCCCTTTTCGATGGTGAGGCACTGCGGGTCTGGTTGGACCACCGTCTGGCGTATTTTGAGTTGTACCAGGTGTCGCCACACAACTGGGTGGCGACGGCGGCACTCTACGTCGACGGTCACACTGCTCTCTGGCTTCGGGCTTTCCATTAGGCCCATACAAATATCAGCTGGGATGTGTTTTGTCGTGCAGTGGCGGAGGAATTTGGTCCCGAAGAAGACAAAAATAGTAGGAGACAAAAACAGGGAATTTGAGATATATGGATGCATGAGTATATTCTTTTGATAAAGGACATTTCTTTTAATTGATATATCGAGGTGATACAACCACATTCAAGAATGCCCGCCCTCTGCATAGCTCGATGCAAACAGCCAACAAGTCCAACTGGGGCAAATTGGAAAGTGCAAGCCAGGCAAGGTGTCTTCCTAGAATCGAATCTGAGAACCATCCCTAACCGAGAAAGTGCCAAATTGGAAAAAAAAATCCTTGGCCTTCATCACGCCACACCAAAAATGTGAATCACCGGGTTTCCAATGAACTTGAGGAATGGCTTTGGACCCTACATACTTGTTACGAATGATTTCCTGCCACACTACATTCTCACTGAGTAGTTTGTAAACACATTTATTTGGAAGAGCGATGTTTTAAATCTCCAGTTCTTGAATTCCAAGGCCCCCTTGACTTTTAGGTCGGCATAATACGCTCCACCTAGCCAGCCGATATTTCTTGGATTCATTATCGCACTGCCAGAAAAATCTGGATCTGAAGTAATCGAGGCGCTGAAGAACCCCTTTCGGTAAGTGAAAGAAAGACAACATGTATAGAACCATATTGTTGAGGACGGAATTGATCAAAATCAATCGCCCCCATATGACAAGAGTTTGACCATCCAACTGGCTAGACGTTTCTCAAGTCTCTCTTCCATGTGCTTCCACTCAGCGATAGTTAAACGCCGATAGTGTATCGGAATACCCAGATACCGAATCAGGAACTGCTCGAGCTCGCAGCCGAAAATCTCAGCATACTCAGATGCAAACTCAGCAACATCGCCAAAGCAGAATAGCTCACTCTTATGGAAATTAATTTTCAGACCAGAGAGCTCCTCAAATGCACATAAAAGCAGCTTGAGGTTTCTTGTTTTATCTAGGTCATGATCCAGAAAAAGTATCGTGTCATTCGTATATTGTAGAATAGATAGCCTTCTTCTACCAAATGAGGAATGACACCACTAATCTGACTGGCCACCCTAGCCCGCTCAACAAGGGTAGATAACATACCACCCACAATGTTGAATAAAATAGGGGATAGGGTGTCCCCTTGGCGAAGCCCCTTCCTAGTTTGAAAGTAGTTGCCAACATCATCATTGACTTTGATAGCCACACTACCTCCAGAATCAAAACTCTCTACCCATCGACACCATTTTGGCGAAACCCCCTTCATGCGTAAAGTTTGCAAAAGAAAGGGCCATTTTACTTTATCATCGGCTTTTCGAAGTCTATTTTGAAGATGACTTCATTCAACTTTTTACGGTGAAGCTCACGCACAGTTTCATGCAGCACAACAACTCCATCTAGTATGTTGCAACCTTGCATAAACGTCGTTTGAGTGGGTTTGGCCACATGGTCAGCCACCCCGTTCAACCGATTAATTGCAACCTTTGTAAAGATTTTAAAGCTGACATTTAGAAGGCAAATCTGTCGATATTGTTGAAGACGACTAGCCTCCTTTGTCTTGGGTAGAAGAATAATTTCCTCATACATACCTCAAAACATCTTTGCTTTAATATCCAATCGAAGAGCTCCTTGGTCTATTCTGCGTCTCATCCTCAAGTAACAGCTGGTCGTACCTGACATCAAGAGCATCCAAACATTATAGACCAAAGTTGTGTGTCTAGCTCTCTATGTGCACCCAGTCTTTTTTTTTTGAGAAAAGTGCACCCTGTCATGTATTCACAGGCACAAGCACTAGGTGGTCTTATCATGTCCGCAGAACATAGACAAAAGCTTTCAGAAGCAACTAATATGTCACTCCTTTTGCAGTGTTGCCCACTGAAACTTAATATTAAGTGAGAGGTAGCTTCAGAGTAACTTAGAGGTTTAGAAACGTACTTACTAATGGTAGCACAAAAGATAGCGGCATTACCGCCTTCAAAAAGATGAATCCACTTCCTCCTCTCATTCCTTTGACTCTCCAAGGGGCTGTCCACAAACTACCCTGTTAACTTCAGTTAGTCATTCTGTGCCAAGTAGAGAGCGAAAGAAATATGCAAACCTCATGTAAACACATTACCTAAATTGAATTTCTACAACCCCATTTGTCTGTATTCTTGCCAAAAATCCATCATCAAGACAACATATACTAAGTTAACAATCATCATCATGACTCCATCATCAAGCCATCATCAGGATGATTGTTAACAGAGTATATTTTGTCCATGTGTAGAGAAAAACATAGGGGATAGCAAGGCCATAGGATCTTACATAGCTAAGAGGATGCTAGCAACTATCATTTCATTTAGCATTTGTTTGTTATCGCAACCATTTTCTTTGGAACAAATATCAGATAAATAAGTTGTGCAGTAGCAACATAGCAAAAGCAGCTGCCCCAACTATCGAGTTGCGATGGAATTCCACGAGCTAACGCATCCCCCGCTCGAGAAATTGATAGCTGAACCCCCAACGCGAGAAACTGCTCAGCCATTGAGAATTTGCGGTGGTGGCATACTTACTGGATATTGATACAGTCGAATTCATTCGATCGATGGTTACAGAGCTGATGGAAGAAAAGCACTGTCCACACGTCTTGATACTACACATACATTTTGATCATCTCTAGAAACTGTCTGGTGTGGTAAACGTGATTGTTTCCGTTTGGCTGAATGACTGACCCCCCCCCCCCCCCCCACCCACCCACCTCCTCCCTCCCCTCCCGTGCTGCGGACACGCTACGCCGCCGCCACTCACCTCTCCTTGCCCTCCTCCCTCCTCCCTCACCGTGGAAAAGTTGTTGGGATTTCACCCACGGATCAGTCACATCAAACACGACGAACACGCACACGGAAAACTTTTGCCTTTGCCAAAGGCATGTGTCGTGCCTCACTTTTCTCTTTATTGTTTTCTCTTTTTTCTTTTTGAATACAGTACAGACGCAAGCGCTCATATGTACGCGCATACACTCACCCCTATGAACGCACACACGCACACCCTACCCCTATGAGCACCTCCGAGAGACTGAGCCGGCATATCATCTTGAGATTTTACAAAGTCACCGTAGGCGCCTCGTAGTCGACGGGAATGTCTCCTCCCACTAAACGCGCATCGCCGGAAATCCTGAAATAAATCCAGGATAAATGCGAGCACCAGGACTTGAACCCTGATGGGCTAGGGATACCACTGTCCACCTAACCATCCAACCACAGGTTGGTTCGCGTTTTCTCTTTTTTCCGGGTACAAACTTTCACAGCGGCCTTCTGCATATTATAAATATGCCCTGCAGCCACCGACCAACACAAACCTAAACCTACACGTACAGAAATTGCTACCTAAACACGTGGACAAGTACAAGTCCTAAATAGACCATGTACATTATTGGGCCTGGGCATGGGAGTGAACCGGTGTATACTCTATCCGCTCGGGCTATAGGGCGTTAATGGACAGTAAACTAGCAAATCAGTCAGGGCCGAGCAGTTCTGACCATGGAGAATATATTTGGAAGGCATTATGGAAATTGTGAGTTCAGCCAAAAATTCGCGTGTTCGAGTGGCGAGTCCTGAAGAACTTCCTACCAGGACATGGCGAGCTGATGCAGCGACGACACATCCGCGAAAATGCATACTGCCCGATGTGTGGGTGTGACAGCGAGTCGTTATTTCATACACTAATTCAGTGCGATCATGCATGTCGTTTCTGGAGTGCAGCAGAAGAGTTCTTTGATGTCAAACTTCCAAGACTGCACCCTATGACGTGGTCTAGGGATATTACCGATCCAAGTTTCATGCAAAGGGACCAGGCTGTTATTTTTGTGTCGGTGCTGTGGGCATTCTGGACAAGTCGAAATAAATATACGCATGAGGAAGTTCAGTACCAGCCAATGGGGTCTATGGAGTTGATAAAGGAGCACATCATGGCAATCAGTATCCCTGAGCAGAAGATTTTGAAGCCGGTGGTGAAACACCGGTGGCAAGGGCCAGATGAAGACTGGTATAAATTAAACACCGATGGGGCATTGGGGCTACAGACTTTGTTAATGCCTGCACGGGCACGGGTGTAGTGGCCAGAAACCATGAAGGACAGTTCCAAGTAGGACGATGCCGCAAATATATGGTTATGTACGAGCCGTTCATACTGGAACTGACAGCGTGCCGGGATGCTATCATATGTGCGGTGGAGGGGGGGTTTTCCCGTATTATCATTGAGAGAGATTGTCAGGCAGTTTTTTTTTTTTTTTTTTGAAACGTCACTGGGGGGCAGAAAACACTGCCCACCTGAATTTTCATATAATCAACTCAAACCAGACATACAGGGGGGGGGGGGAGGGGGTTCTTATTACAACAGCGCCGATGGCAGCGGCATCGAAAAGAACGAAAAAAGGAGGATCTACGGCAAGGCAGCAAAGCACTGGACCCACGACTCAAGGATCGTTTTGCAGATGGTGCGGGAGCATCTCCATCTCCAGAGGGAGACGTCAGCGGCGATGCAGCGAACCACATCAAGAGGTGGGAGGTCCTGACCACGAAAAACCTTGGCGTTCCTGCTTTTCCAAATGTTCCAGAGAATCGCAATGCAAGCAGTGGCCCGTAGGCGGGGAGGATCAGGCAGACCGGTGCTACGAGCGGAGCACAGGTTCTCAACAGAGAGAGCAGCCGCAGCGCCTGGGGTGACCAAGGCCCAAATGGCACAGGCGTGCCGGCAACCGAACAGCAAGTGCTCCAAGGTTTCCACCTCCCCACAAAACGCACAGGCAGCACTGTCAATGATGTTTCTTCGATGGAGCAGAGCGGCGCACGGGAGACGCTGCCGGTGACACAGCCAGAGGAAGAATTTGCATTTCCCGGGGGCGAAGCTGCGCCAAATAGTGGGCGCAAAGGTGTCCAGCGCGCGAACAGCCATAGCAGCCCGATATGCACCCCTCGCAGTGAACGCAGCCCCCGAGGAGCGCATACAGCGCGCATCCGGCACGCCGGGCCGCAGGGCCACACCACGGAGCTCACCCTTGAGTCTGGCGAGTTCAGAGCAGGCAATAACGGAGAGGCGGGGTTGGAGTTGGACATCCAGCCCCTGGAGGGCATCAGCGACGCACACATTGGGGCACACAGAGTGCGAGAAGAGCGCGGGGAACCTGAGGTCGAGCGTAGTGTCTCCCAGCCACAGGTCTCGCCAGAAGGCCGTGCCCCCCCCATTCCCAACCACACACGCGGTGTGATCACGTAGGAGTGCCAAGAGGGATTTCCAAGTGGGGGTATCTAGGCGGCCAGAATCACAGAGGTCGCGAGGCCCAGCCCAACCATACTGTGAGGAGAACCATGACTGCCAGCCGGTGTCAGAGGGAGCATGGATCCTAGCAAGCAGCTTCATGAGCAAACAAGAATTCTGCAATCTCATATCTCGAACGCCCAGACTGCCACGGTCGCGTGGCTTGCAAATCTCAGTCCAAGCAATTTTGCACTGAGCCCCATTGACGGCGGTGTCGTTTGCCCAGAAGAAAGCCCGACACTTTTTTTCAAAGCTAGCGTGCGTGCCCTCCGCAAGCTGGAGAGAACCCATGGCGTAGGTGGGCAAGGACGTGAGAACAGCATCCACCAAGGTCCACTTGCCTGCAGAAGAAAGCAGCAGCCCGCACCACCCCGCAAGCCACTTGTCCACCCTTGCAATCAGTGGGTAAAAATCAGCTAGCTTGAGCTTAGCAGAGGAGAGAGGCAGCCCCAGGTATTGTTGCGGAAAGCTCGTGACCGGACACCCGAACACAGCAGCGAGCTGCCTTGCCGTCTCCGCCGCAACATTGATGGGGACAAAGGTGCATTTGTCAAAGTTGAGGGTGAGTCCAGTATTTGCAGCAAAGGCGTCCAGCACACTCTTCAGCCTAGCAACTTGGTCAGGCTCTGCCTTAAGCAAAATCAAAGTGTCGTCGGCGTACTGAAGAATTGGGCACGGAAGCGACGGATCCAGTGGATGTTGGAGCCCTCCCTCAGCTCCAATCACCGTGACAAGGCGCTGCAACACGTCGGCAACCAGGATGAAAAGATACGGGGACATGGGGTCCCCCTGGCGCAGTCCTTTTTTGCACTCGAACCATCTGCCGGGGACACCGTTGAGCACAACAGCAGAGCGGCTGGAGGTGTTTAGATCGCGCACCCACGTGCGCCACCTGCTCGAGAAACCTTTCGCCTCCAAGACACGGTCCAAGGCGACCCAGGAGACAGAATCAAAGGCTTTTTTGAAGTCCAATTTGAGCACGACCGCTGGCTGCTTCCTCTTGTGGCAGCACTGAACAAGCCCTGCTGCCAGGACAAAGTTTTCGGAGATACACTGACCACTCAGGAAACCAGTCTGCTCCGGGTGCACAAGGAAAGGAATAAGGGGTTGGAGGCGGGTCATCATCATACGAGACAGCATCTTCGGGGGGCAGTTCTGGAGGGAGATGGGTTGGAAATTCGACGGCGACGTGGGGGCGTCAACCTTGGGAATGAGGGCGATGTAGGATCTGTTGATGCCCGAGAGTTCGGCGCTGTGATCAAAAAAATCGTTGGCCAAACCCTGAAGGTCAAAGGCAAGCAGAGACCAGGCGTGCTTGAAGAAGGCGGGGCCAAAGCCATCAGGACCAGGGGGGGTTCCAGCACGCATCCCGAAGACAGAAGCCTTGATCTCCGTGGGGGAAAACGGCAGATCCAGGGCAGCCGATTGGGAAGAATCCAACCGAGCCCCTTCCATTAACAGATGCAAGTCCAGACTATCCGCCACCGGAGTTTCAGTCCCAAGCAGGTTCAGGTAGAAATCGCGCAGGATGCTAGCTTTGTCATTGTGGGCACAGTGCTCGACGCCATCACGGACAAGGCACGCAATCTGGTTGCCACGGCGGCGCGCAGACGCACAGGCATGGAAAAATTTGGTGTTCTCATCGCCTAAGACACAGAACCGGATTTTCCCACGACGTCTCCAGAAGGCGGCAGCACGTTTTAGGTGCAGAGACAGAGAAATCTGAACGAGAGAGCGCAGAAGAAACTCAGGATCCGAGAGGCTGCGGAGCTCCTCTAAAGAATCCAGGAACAGGATGACTTCGTTGCATTTGTCAACGATCACATCAGGGTGTTTGAGGGTTTTGGACCATCTTTTAAGGGCACCGCGAATTTTCTTCAGGCACTCGACCAAGCGCTTCGCGGAGGCGATGTTGGCAGCGACGGTGGAAGCAGCAGAGCAAAGGGTGGCATCGAAACCGGGGTATCCAATCCAATGGTCGCTGAACCTGAAGATCGAGGCACGCGGGACAGCAGCCGAGGCCGTGAGGACAATCGGCACATGGTCTGAGGTTCTGGAAGCAATGGAAGTGACAGCTGAATCGGGGAAAGCACCGCACCAATCGTTGTTGACAAGGAAACGGTCCAACTTAACGAGCACGGGGTCTCTCTGTCGGTTGCTCCAGGTGAACAGCCGGTCAAGCAGTGGCAGTTCAAGCAGGGCTGCCTCGTCGATGCAGTCGTTGAAGCTCTCGGTGTCAGCAGCACAGAAATTCCCATTGGATTTTTCATGGGGCAGGCGGATGAAGTTGAAATCCCCCATGACAGACCAAGGCTCACGAACCCCGGTAGCCGTGGCAACGATATTGGTCAGGAAGAGCGCCCGTTCCGGGCCGGCGCACGGGCCGTAAGCGTTGGAAATAGCAAGCCGGAGCCCAGTGGCTCGGCAATGCAGACGCGTCATGAGGAGCCCTGGCAGCTGGGAGGAAGACACAAGCTCCAGAGTCCGATCGTCCCACGCGGTGATCAGACCACCAGAAGCACCAGAACTAGGCTGGAACACCACGGAGCGAGCAACATGACCAGGGAGGAAACCATGAGCTTTAAAGACAAGAACAGATTGCAGTTTTGATTCCTGAATACAAACAACCGAGATCGCAGCAGCAGACAGCACAGCCTTAACAGCGACACACTTGTCGTCATCACCCAGGCCACGAACATTCCAGGAGATAAAGGTAAAACACCTAGCAGAGTTGCTAGCCATTGACAGCTAGGTAACCACCACGGGCAGCTAAAACGAAACGATCTTGGAGCAGAGGGACACCAGGGAGGACACGAGCAGCCTCCCCATCAAAAGCAGCTGAAGTTGTCTACATTGAGAAGATCAGACCACCCGCTCGCCACCACGGCGAGCCCCTCCAACATGAGCAGATTCCAGGCGGGCCAGGTCCACCTCAGGCACGGCGCAGGCACGCCCCATGTCCAGCAGAAGGGGGATAGCGGTTGGCGGCGACCAGTGGCGGATCCACCATTGGGGCGAGCTGGGGCGGCCGCCCCGGGTCGCCGGTCGCGGAGCAGCGACCCCCGCCTACCTATCGTCCGGCGGTGAGATGATTTCTTGGCAGCGGCAAGCAGTTTTCACGGCAGCGGCCTATTTACTGTTTCTGCGAAGCAGTACGTGAGGCAGGAGCAGAGTGGGAGGCGTTTCGGCTGGGCTACAGGGTTTGGGCTGGTCTGTAGCATTTGCACAATTACGCTTAAGGCCGAAATGATCTAACGCATGCTGCCGAACATAAAATCCATCCAGTACTCGGTAGTACTGAATGTATTGGCCTCCCATTGCCCACACTGACCCCCTTATTTTCTCAAAAAAAGAAAAGAAAAATTGACCCCCCCTCCCAAGCCACTGACAGCTGCGTCGCCGTCCAGTTTAGCCGTGTCCATGATTTCCAGCCGCTGCTCCGTGCCGGAGCTTCCGGCGCTATTTAATGATCTGATGGTTTGCGAACCATAAGAAGATTTGATTTGTCTGACATATCTTAAAAATAGACGAATCGTATATTACATACCCACATATTATATTATAAGTGGATATAGTAAGAGTGACATAACTAGTACTCCCTCCGTAAAGCAATATAAGAGCGTTTAGATCACTAGTCTTTACGGATACATGTTCATACTATAAAGAATCTACCTTGACAACCTTTTGTACTTTTTTTTTCTGAACATGACAACCTTTTATACTTTGTACAACTGTTATCATACTATAAAGAACGGTCTACCAAGTATTATTGGGCAAGAAGAATTGCATTCAATGTCAAGTACAATAAAATCAACGGGCACATCATTAATTCTACCCATTGGTTTTTTAATAGTAGAATCCGCCAAGTGCAAATTAAGAGAACATTCATCTATATTGGTGAAACCTAGGACATCACATAAAGATTTTAGAATTGTGGAAACGCTAGCACCCAAATCACATAAAGCATTGCACTCATAATTTTTAATTTTAACTTTAATGATGGGTTCTCATTCATCATATAATTTTTTAGGAATTGAAATTTCTAGTTCTAATTTTTCTTCTAACGCTTTCATCATAGCTTGTACGATGTGTTTAGTAAAAGGCTTATTTTGCTCATAAGCGTTGGGTGAATTTAACATGGATTATAACAAAGAAATGCACTCAATCAAAGAGCAATTATCATAATTAAAATCTTTGTAATCCAAGAGAGTGGGCACATCGCTATTTAATGTTTTTACCTCTCCAAACTCACTTTTAGCAATTTTTTCATTAAGATTTTCACCCTCCGAATCGTGGGAACGCCTACTAGCTAAAGTTGACTCTTCTTCGGTCCCCTTTTCATCAAGTTTTATATTGCTAAACAAAGAATCAATAGATTAAACACCAATCATTTTAATATCCTCATCATTACTACGATAAAAACCGGGAGGAATCGCTTTTTCTAAAAATTCTCGTTTAGCTTTTAGCATGGCGGTTCTTTTCCTACTCTCATCCATGGAGACATATAAAGCTTTGATTGATTCACTAATATCAATTTTGGGTGGCAAAATTTTAGTCTTAAGACTTTCCACATCATGAATAATTCTATCAATGCTCCTAGTCATATCATCAAGTTTACTCAATTTTTCTTCTATCGTAGTGTTGAAATTTTTTTGAGCATTAATAAATTCTTTAATATTACTTTCAAGATCAAAGGGCATGCTATTATTATTATAGGAATTACTATAAGTATTGCCATAATTATTAGAGGAATTTCCAGGAAACGGCCTAGCATTGAAATTACCTTTATAAGCATTATTATTGGAAAAAATTCGCGAGACAAAATTCACATCTACGGGATCATTATTTTGCTCAATCAAAGTGGACAATGGCACATCATTAGGATCAACATGAGTATTTTTACTAGCAACCAAATTCATAAGCGCGTCAACTTTATCACTCAAAGTACTAATTTCTTCAATAGAATTCATTTTTTTACTAGTAGGAGTTCTTTCAGTATGCCATTGTGAATAATTTGTCATAATATTATCAAGCAGTTTAGTTGCTTCCCCCAAAGTAATTTCCATAAAAGTACCACCCGCGGCGGAATCTAAAAGATTTCTAGAAACAAAATTCAATCCCGCATAAAATTTTTGTATGATCATCCATAAATTTAAACAATGAGTAGGGCAATTTCTTATCATTAATTTCATCCTCTCCCAAGATTGGGTGACATGTTCATGATCATGTTGCTTGAAATTCATAATTTGATTTCTAAGAGAAATAATTTTCGCGGGAGGGAAATACTTAGTAATAAAAGCATCTTTACACCTATCCCAAGAATCGATACTATTTCGTGGTAAAGATGAAAACCAAATTTTTGCACGATCCCGCAACGAGAATGGGAATAATTTTAATTTCACAATATCATTATCCACATCTTTTTTCTTTTGCATGTCACACAATTCTACGAAAGTGTTAAGATGGGATGCAGCATCTTCATTAGGACTACCAGAAAATTGTTCTTTCATAACAAGATTTAGCAAAGCGGCATTAATATCACAAGTCTCCGCACTAGCGGCGGGAGGAGCAATCGGAGTACTAATAAAATCATTATTATTAGTATTGGAAAAATCACACAATTTTGTATTTTCTTGAGACATCGTGACTACGCAAACAAGATAACAAGCAAGCAAACAAGCAAACCAGAAAAAGGCAGACGGAAAATATTTTTGAATTTTTGTAAAAACGTTTTAGAAGTGGGGGAGATGAAAAGGAGAGGCAAATGGCAAATAAAGTAAATGTAAGGAGGTGAGAGTTTATGCAAAGGTACTTGACAGATGTTGATGATGTCTCCCCGGCAACGGCGCCAGAAATTCTTCCTGCTACTTGTAGCTTGCGTTGGTATTTTCCCCGAAGAGAAAGGGATGATGCAGCAAAGTACAGATAAGTATTTCCCTCAGTTATGAAACCAAGTTTATTGAACTAGTAGGAGAATCACGCAACACCTCGTTAGCAGCACCTGCACACAAACAACAAATCCTTGCACCCAACGCGAACGAGGGGTTGTCAATCCCTCGGCGGTCAATTGCAAGATTAAATTGTATGTGATGGATAGATAGATTGAAATAAAAATACAAAATAAAATAAATAAAAGAAAATGGCAGCAATATTTTTAGGGTTTTAGTAATATGATTTAGATAGATCCGGGGGCCATAGTTTTCACTAGAGGCTTCTCTCAAGAAAATAGCATACGGTGGGTAGACAAATTACTGTTGGGCAATTGATAGAAAAGCAAATAATCATGACGATATCCAAGGCAATGATCATGTATATAGGCATCACGTCCGAGACAAGTAGACCGACTCCTGCCTGCATCTACTACTATTACTCCACACATCGACCGCTATCCAGCATGCATCTAGTGTATTAAGTCCATAAAGAACCCGTCAGCCAGCCGCCCGTACGCCGCCGCGCCCCGCGCCCGTCGTCCCGGTAGCACCGATGCTTCATTCATGTCATGCTCAATATTTCACCATGCCATTTCATGCATCATTCTGCTTGTGCATATAGGCCATGATTGTTTGTTTATTTCGGTGCTTGTTCTTTCTTTTGGGTAGTTTCGGGAGACGAGTCCGAGTTCGAAGAACCGGTTGAGAACGTGTTCGAGGAGCAGTCTTTCTATCCTACCGAAGGGACTTCAGGCAAGATGATCATTACCCTTGATAACACTACTATCTTTGCTTGCTAGTTGTCTCGTTGCTATCGCTATGTCACGCTTCCTACCACATACATGTCAGCCTCTCATATGCCATGATACAGCCTTTAACCACCCTACCCAGCAAACCGTTGTTTGGCTATGTTACCGCTTTGCTCAGCCCCTCTTATAGCGTTGCTAGTTGCAGGTGCAGTGCAGGTTGTTTCATGTTGGGACATGGATATGTTGGGATATCACAATATCTCTTATTTAATTAATGCATCTATATACTTGGTTGTGTGTGGAAGGCTCGGCCTTTTGCCTAGTGTTTTGTTCCACTCATGCCGCCCTAGTTTCCGTAATGCCGGTGTTATGTTCCTTGATGAGCGCTTCTAACACATGTGGGGCATATGGGAACCCCCCCTGTCCATTCGTTTTAGGCTAAGACTTCTCTAGCAAGGCCCAACATTGGTTTTAACATTTGCCAACATGAACCTAATAATTAAATGCATAGAGGGTCGCCACCTCGGGGACTCTTTTAATTCCAACATAACTCGGGCCAGCGGCAAAACACAACCGTTGGTCCACCTACCTAGCAGTCGGCGGGGCCGCCTTGGGGCAACTCAAGGTATTTGGCTACCGTCCACTATGCATAGACGGATGATGCCCGTAGATAGAGAGCGCGTGGCTCTAGACACGGATCTGCCTCACCGGGAGGTCTTGTTGGTTTAGTTTTGCCTGTTACGAGTGGCTTGTCCACTGGAATTCCTTATCGTAAGCATCGTGTTATCATGGTGTGAGGATGTTCCATCGGATGCGTGTGGTAATTTATAATGGACTACTTGGAGCACCCCTGCAGGGTTAAATCTTTCGCGAAGCCGTGCCCGCGGTTATGTGCCGACTTGGAAATTTA
The DNA here is from genome assembly GCA_039707655.1 of Elymus sibiricus. Classification (NCBI taxonomy): domain Eukaryota; kingdom Viridiplantae; phylum Streptophyta; class Magnoliopsida; order Poales; family Poaceae; genus Elymus; species Elymus sibiricus. The sequence goes on along the minus strand of CM077674.1, from coordinate 2,595,519 downwards.
TAACCTCTGGTTGTAGAGAACTTGACACTAATTCTAATAAAATACACCAACCGTGTGCGTAACCGTGATGGTCTCTTTTCGAGTAAGTCCGGGAAGAGGACACGGTGGGGTTATGTTTGAACCGTAAGTAGGTGTTCAGGATCACTTCTTGATCATATTAAACTTGCGACCGTTATGCGTAGTATGCCCATCTTTATTCTTGTACTCGTAAGTTAGCCACTTAAACATGCTTAGTGCTTGCTGCAACCGCGCCACATTTATCCCTTTCATACCCATCAGCTTAAATAGTTTTGTTACCTTGGGTGATGAGATTGCTGAGTCCCTGTGGCTCACAGATTACTATAAACACCAGTTGCAGGTACGCTTGAGACAGACACAGGTGAGCCCGAGATGCTCCATTGGGAGTATGATGATGAGCGTGGACATATGTACGTCACGATGCCAGATGATCAGTAGTGGGCCCTAGTCGGTTGATCCGGGGATAATAGCAGGGTGGTGTTTTCTCGTTTGATTTCGTCCGTAGTCGGACCCTGTCTTTCTTTTGGATGATTGTATGATGATTATGATATATTTATGCTGTAGCAGGTGGCGAGTATAAGCCTTTATCTAGTATTCTCACCTGTTCATTTGGTTGTATATATTTGAGAATCACCTTGCTATGCGTTCCAAAATGAGGTTCTGTCACGATCTTGAGTTCATCACGAGATTGCGATAGAGCTTCATATTGGGCGTTACAAGTTGGTATCAGAGCCTCGACCGACCATAGGAGCCCTCTTGATTGATCGAACCGTTGGCGAGTCTAGAAGAAAAACTATTTTGAGTCTAGTTATATATCGGAGAGTAGAAATTCTTTTTACTCCTCATCCCCATCGTCGCTCTGGTGAGGAATTGTGACGTAGGTGTTTTGATTATACTACTCTTCTCACTCAAATTTTTATTAGGATCACGCGGGTATTTTGGAATCGTTATGATATCGTTGTGACGGGAATTCTATCTTGGTGCCTCCTGACCGTATGGATTGGACCCGGGGAGTTGAGCTCCAAGGGGTTCTTGTCACATTCGCTGTCGTTTCAGTTCCTGAATACCAGTGGACGCCGACATCGAAACGCTTCTATACTTTTTGTGGTGGCAAATAGTGCGGTGACTTTTCCCCAGTACTGGAGGAGATAGCTCGGATGATCCACCGTGACTAGTATCGCTGTGTTTTCGAAGGTCTGAGGTAGACGAATTTCCGAAGTTTCTCGGTTGTGTGTTAAGGGTTGCGGATGCAGTTGCAGCTGATTAGGTTGTTGTTTGCTGAGTAGGTTCCTGGACCCGCAACCTGATCGCATGACCAAGAAGTTTCAGGAGTTCTTAGGTGGGAATTCAAGTAGTTACCTAGGATATCTTTCCGACAGATGCATGGTATGATGTAATGATATCCACCTTGCGAAGCGTCTCCGACATGCGCTTCTAGAATTTTCTAGTCCCTTAAGGATAGGACCGTATATTGGGCGTGACAAGTTGTTATCTCTACTTTAAGTGCATATCAAGTTTGTGCCCATCAGGTTACTGTAGCATGTTGTTTAGATGCTTGCAAAGTGCTATGTTGCTGTTTTGGGCAGATTGTTATTATAACTTGTGTTGATTGTAATTGTTGAACCGTTGCTCCGTTTTGATCATGCCCTATATGAAACTTGCTTAGAATTGTGTGTAGTTTCATATTTCCATGTTGCATCCTTGATTTGAGTGTTTGTGGTGGATGTTTGCATGCATTTTTCATTGTTGCCATGTTAAAATTGTTTAGCTCATATCTTCTAGGCCGTAGCTCCGAATTAAATGTTCTACATATGTAACTTGATTAGAAAAACGTGTAGATCATCTCTGATGCATGTTAACTTGCTGTTTAACAATTTTAAAATTGTGTTTTAGGCAGAACAGTACCAAATTTCAAATTTACATATGGGGTTTTTCCGGAATTGTTCTTGGTTGTTTCGGGCCTCATTTAAATTGCCTAGATAGGTAGTTTAATCATGCTTCACCTCTTGCCTTTTCAATAAACTGATTATAAGAACATAATTAGTAAAACGATTGTTTCTACATATCCATCACTAATATTTTAGGAAAAATCTCCTAGAAGTTGTTCTTCGAGTTGTTGAGCGTCTCTCCTTTCTGCATGCCAAATACGCTGACGACGTCCCCGATGATCCGCCCGCTCTCCTTGAGACGGTTCTGCTCGCTATCCTCCATGTGCCATACGCTGACGACCTCGCCGACGATCCGCCAGCCGTCCTTCGTGATCTGGTTCTGAAAGAGAGATGAGCGCCATTAAAAAAGGAAAAGAAGAACAAAACAAAACGCGATATGTAGATGGGATGAAGAACGTGCATGTACCTTAGCAGTTGAGGACTGCGGCGCGGCTTGAGCAGATCGGGCGACAGGAGCGTCCGAGGACCGCTTGGGCATGTCTGCACCGGGGAAAGGAGTAGAAAGCTTGAGAAGATCTAGGGTTCAATCGAAGTGCGGCGGCGTGGAGGAGCCCCGCGTGGGGATAGGGTTTATTTTATAGGCCCTTGCGTGAGGCTCTATGGGCCTCCCGATTTCTCAAAGGCCCTATAGTTTCAGGAGCCCACGCTCCGACAATTATCCGTTTCACATCATCACCATAATAATAAGCGAAAAAGAAGAAGCATCCCACTCAGACAGGGCCGGCCCTGAGGGGGGCGAGAGGGGCGGCCGCCCCGGGCCCCCGAAATAGAGGGGCCCCCTCTCCGGGTATGTACGAACACGGAGCAGATAGCACCCTTTTACCCGTCGCCATTAGAGCACCACAGCCTGCCCGTCTGTGTCTCCAGGAGGAAGAAAGGTGAATCGTTTTTTCTTTTGGCGAACTTGGCCTTCGGCCTTTGTTTCTTTATTAGGAATGGAGAAATGCTGATGGCTAAGTGCGGTGGGCTGTAGTAGGTTGGGCCTATACTGAGAGTTATGTACTTATGTTGCTGTTTTGGACCATGCATGTGCTAACTGATCCAGTTTCGTTGGCATATTTTTGAAAAAAAAATCCAAGTGTTGTTTCCAGAGTGCCAACGAATACATTTTGGAAGTTTGATTCCAAGTGATAAATTGATATCTGATTATTCTACTAGCTTTCATATCACATTTTGGTCTTAATATGTCATATAGGTTGATTGTAGTCGTTAACTGGTTGATTACAATTACTTTATCACATATATTTATCTTGATGCCATCGAGTTCGCCACAGAAAAAAATATAGCTCGTCCTTTGCCAGAGCCATCGATGCGAATTTGGCCTGTTGATGGTAAAGGAATATTTGCTAGATGTCCCTTGCGATAGTCCCATGCATGGCTTCCTACGATCAACACTTGATCTTCAATGCGATTTTCCCGGAGACACCACATGATCAGCCCCGCGCAACCATGTCGAGAGGCGAGTCTCCAACAGAAGAATGCACCACATCAAGTGGCCAAATGAAATAATGACGGAGAAGACATGTCTCTAGTTCTCTTTTTTGAATATTGTTAGCGGTCTTGTATTATCTAAGAATATTAGAATTATTTTAAGGACCCATATGTTCTACTTTCGCCCCGGGCCCCTGAAATCTCAGGACCGGGCCTGCACTCAGAGAGACTAATTATTCGGTAGAAAACAGAAAACACTTCACACACCTTAACCAGTAGCTTAATTATTCGTTACAAAATGAAAAAAAACATGAAACACAACACATATCTTAAGCCAGGGCCTCTAGCTTTTCCTTAAGCAACACCAGCACATCGGCCATAGCCAAGTAGGCAAGCACATCAACTTAAACCCCGTTTACCTGGTCTCGCGTTTCATGCCTTGCTTCTCCCAGTCAAAGTATTAAGTGAGGAAACGAAAGTAAAAACTATCTCTTCGGTGCAGGTCAAGCCCTAAATCGGTGCCGCTCACGGCCCGCCCTAAATCGGTGCAGGTCAAGCTCTTCAAGGGCTTCTACGACGTGTGTGTCCAGGGCGCGAACGGCGAGCGCGGCTTCTACCGCATCCCCATGAGCCCGGCGGGCTGTCCCAAGCTGGTCGTCACCAACCTGGCGGCGTGCTCCATCGGCTTCCTCGACCGGGTGGCTACGGTCGGGCCCTCCCACGCCCGCTTCACTGACGCCGAGGTGATTTGCCATGACTTTCGTGGCCGCGCCTTCTCCCCGGGTTGCGACGGCGAGGAGCAGGTCATGCAGGCCGTCGCACGCTACGACGCCGGCCTACCCCTGATCCCCGGCCCGCAGCCCCTGCAGATCGCCATCAACGCCCACGAAGACCACCCGCAGCAACAGCTCTCGCCTCCGCCCTCCCACACGCTCGCCGACCTCCCTCCTCGTGCAGATTCTCCAACAATCTTCTACACATGCCGCAGCACTCGCATCCGGGAAGGGGAGCTCCCTACCCGTATGACGATGCTGGAGAAGGCCACCCTTCGGAAGGAAATGAAGCTAGAAGGCAGGAAGAGGGCGGCCCCGCGCAACGAGCTGCTGCTTCCAGCGGAGGAGCTCATGGAGCTTGCCGCCGAGGGTGCGCCACCCCTCCCTCGCAAGGATGCCCTCCAGCTCGCTATGGCCTGCGGCGTTTCCGAGATCGACCTCAACATGGTGCCCTCTGGTGACGATGTGTGACGACCTCCCCGTGCCTTCCTAGCGGCGGCGCCATCACCAGCATGCTACTTCCTGCGACTGCAGCTCCACCCGCCATTTTAGCTGTAGCTTTCCTTGTAGGACGCGCCGTTTGCATGTCTCCCCTATCGTGATCCCTAACCCTAGTCTTTTTCTTTTCAGTATTTCTCTCTCCTTTCCTATGTTTTGTACCGCCTCTGTTAAAGTTAACGACAGTTCCATCGTATCTTTGTGGGCTCACCTCGCACGGCTAAACACTGTTGTCCCTTTGGTTTCCGATGATTAAGGAAATTTCAATTATTTCTTGGAACGTGCGAGGCCTAGGTAGGCACAAGAAGTGCACCGATGTGAAAGCGACCCTATCATCGACCACCTGCTCTGTTCTCTGTCTTCAAGAATCCAAGCTTCAAGACTGAAAGCACATTTGCTCCCTTGGTGGTTTTGGTAATTTATGCCAACATACATATTGTTGGACTAATGCTTTTATCTAGTGAATTTCAGACAAGTTCAACAATGGCGTGGCAGGGACAAGAGGATATGGAACCCCTTCAAAATGCTAAGGACAAGAATTGGCAAAAGATCAAGACTCTACATTTTTGGTTTAGTGATCCAAGATCACATTGAGTCCATAGGAAAGCCAATACTATTAAAAGGGGATGAGGTGTTGCTTAATGGTCTTTTTGCTCAAGTGCGTAGTGACAGTGTTCCAAGACCCTCAACCACTCTCTCTATCCAAATATGTCCAAAACCTTCAATCCAACTCGGCCCCACCGAAATTTCCTATCCGGAGCCACCGAGTTCATCTAGACTTAGCCACTGCCAAAACCCTAACAAATCGGATCCACCGATATGGATCTCGGTCTCACCGAGATGGCCTTGCCAACTCCCTATAATCGTTTGCACTCACTTTGGTCTCACCGAGTTTTGCAAATCGGTCTCACCGAGATGGCTTGCCAACTCTCTGTTGCCTTATTGCTTCACTTCGGTCCTACCGAGTTGATGCAATCGGTGCCACCGAGATGAGGTTTGCCCTAGCCATTGCACTTCGGTCCATCCGAGTTGTTCCAGTCGGTCCCACGGAGATTCCTAACGTTCATATCTTTTACACAGTTCAATGAGATTATGGCTTCGGTGCCACCGAGTTGGGTCAAAAGTGTGTAACGGTTGGATTTTGTGTGGAGACTATATATACCCCTCCACCACCTCCTTCTCAGTAAGGAGAGCCATCAGAACGTGCCTACACTTCCATCATAAATTTTCTGAGAGAGAACCACCTACTCATGTGTTGAGATCAAGATATTCCATTCCAGCCATTTGAACCTTGATCTCTAGCCTTTTCCAAGTTGCTTTCCACTCAAACTCTTCTTCCACCATAGCCAAATCTGTGAGGAGTTGTTTGAGTGTTGGGGAGACTATCATTTGAAGCACAAGAGCAAGGAGTTCATCAACAACACACCATCTATTACCTTTTGGAGAGTGGTGTCTCCTAGATTGGTTAGGTGTCACTTGGGAGCCGCCGACATGATGTGGAGTTGAACCAAGGAGTTTGTAAGGGCAAGGAGATCGCCTACTTCATGAAGATCTACCTGAGTGAGGCTAGTCCTTCGTGGACGTAAGACATGGTGGACTAGACAAGGTTGCTTCTTCATGGACCCTTTGTGGGTGGAGCCCTTCGTGGACTCGCGCAGCCGTTACCCTTCGGGAGTTGAAGTCTCCATCAACGTGGACGTACGATAGCACCACCTATCGGAACCACGCCAAAAACCACCGTGTCTTCATTGCGTTTGATCTTCCATACTCTACCCCTTTACATTCCGCACTTTTGCATGCTTTACTATTTCCGCTGCTCAATCTCTAGATATGCATGTGTAGAAAGTATTGGAGTGATCTTAACTTGTGCTAAAATCTGCCTAAGTTCCAAGAGAAATTAAAATCTGCAAGTTTGGTTGGTTAAGTGTCTATTCACCCCCCCCCTCTAGACCTATCTCCTCGATCCCACAATTGGTATCAGAGCTTTGGTCTCCATTGCTTTGGTTTCATCACCATTGGAGGGAGATGGATGTGTCTACTTTGGGGAGTCTTAGACGTAGAGTGCATATTCTCAATGGGGAGTATTACAACTTTTGGAAGGATGAAATGCTTGATATCTTTGATGAATTTAACTTGAGCAAGTATATTCATAATCCTTATGTGCCCCCTATTGATCCCTTGCATCTTACTCATGAAGAGGAAATTGACATGCTTCGTAATCTTAGAACCATCAATCTTATCATTAGAGGATTACCTAAGATTGTGCTTGGTTGTATGCAAAACTTTGAATGTGCTTATACTCTATGGCATGACTTGGAGAAGCGATATCCCGATTACTCTCTAAAGAGTCTTGATAAGATTCTTCATAAGACTATTGCTTTTCACAAGATGAGTCCTAATGATCCTAAGTTTGATGATTGCTTGTTTGAGCTTCATGATCTTATGCATGCTAAAGGAGATGTTAGAACTATTAGTAACATTATCACGGAAGCTATTAGAAGTCATAAACTTGAACATTGTCATGATCATGAAACTAATGAATCTATTGCCCTAGGTGATGATCAAATGCATGATGATGATGATGTTGAGCATGGCTATTATGATGAGGACGAAGAATTTGATATTGAATTTGAGAAGACCATGAGGAATCTCAGTCTTATGGCAAATCTTCGAGATTACATGGCCGGAGGAAAAGAGTGGATTCTTGATAGCGGATGTACCGATCACATGACCGGAGATAGAGACATGTTTCGTGAGCTTGCTAAAAATAATGGTCCACGCAAGTATGTGACTTTTGGAGACAACTCCAGGGGTAAGATACTTGGCCTTGGTAAGGTGGCCATATCCAATGATAGCTCCATACAAAATGTTATGCTTGTCGAATCTCTTGGTTACAATCTTCTTTCCGTATCTAGACTAGCCGATTTTGGTTTCAATGTTCTATTTACCAAGGTAGACTGCCAAGTGTTTCGTCAAGATAATCATAATATGGTCTTTACCAGCATTCGTAGAGGTGATCTATACATTGTTGATTTCACTAAGAGAGCCCAACCTCGTACATGTTTAATTGCTAAATCTTCTAAAGGTTGGTTATGGCATAGGAGACTTGGACATGTTGGCATGCGTAACCTTGATAAACTTGTTAAAGGAGATCACATTCTTGGAGTGAAAGATGTTATATTTGACAAAGATCGACTTTGTAGTGCTTACCAAGCAGGAAAACAAGTTGGAGGAAGCCATCCCGTGAAGAACATTATGACCACAAGGAGGCCACTCGAGCTACTTCATATGGATCTTTTTGGTCCCAACTCCTATAAGAGTCTTGGTGGTAACTCTTTCGGTTTGGTCATTGTTGATGATTTTTCCAGATTTACGTGGGTGTTCTTTCTTGATGACAAATCACAGGTACAAAAAATCTTCAAGAACTTCGCAAGAAAGGCCCAAAATCAATTTGAAGTGAAGATCAAGAAGGTTCGGAGTGATAACGGAACGGAGTTCAAGAACGCCAATGTGGACACCTTTCTTGATGAGGAGGGTATTTCACATGAGTTCTCGGTTACGTACACACCTCAACAGAATGGAGTTGTTTAGAGGAAGAACCGTACCCTTATTGAGACGGCAAGAATAATGCTTGATGAATACAAGACGTCAAGACATTTTTGGGCGGAAGCGGTTGAAACAGCTTGTCATGCAACAAATCGACTTTACCTTCACAAGCTTCTTGGTAAAACGGCGTATGAACTGCTCACCGGTAACAAACCACAAGTTGGATACTTTCGAGTATTTTTCTCAAAATGTTACATTCTTGATAAGCATCGTCGTTCAAAATTTGCTCCCAAATCTCATGAAGGTTTCCTACTTGGTTATGGATCGAAATCTCACAATTACCGTGTCTACAACAACTTCGCTCGAAAAGTTGAAGAGACGGTAGATGTGAAGTTTGATGAGACTAATGGCTCGCAAGTTGAGCAATTGCCACTTGATGTAGGAGATCAAGAACCATCGGAAGCAATCCAAGACTTGCCCATTGGCAAGATTCGCCCCGTGGAAGTAAAGGAGAGTACCTCGTCTATTCAAGTGGAAGCCCCAACTTCACATCAAGGTGAACGACAAGTTGATATGGAGGCATCCACAAGTGGAACACGTCAAGACGATGGGAATGAGGAAGTGCAACAAGATGATCCACCTCAATCTCCTTCTCCACCTCCACAAGCGAACAACGACAACATCAACGAAGAAAAAGAAGATGATGATGATGAGGAAGCCTCACCACAACCCAAGCAAAAGCTACCTCGAGTTAGAGCAAGAGTCGACAAGAATCATCCCGTCAAACAAATACTAGGAGATATCCAATCCGGGAGAATCACTCGCTCTAAAACTCGTTTAGCTAACTTTTGTGAGCATTACTCATTCATCTCTAGTGTTGAACCCTTGAAGGTGGAAGATGCTCTCAAGGACCCCGATTGGGTGAATGCAATGCACGAGGAGCTACACAACTTTGAGAGAAACCAAGTGTGGACATTGGTTGAGAAGCCTAAGGAAGAGCAAAACATCATTGGAACCAAATGGGTGTTTCGGAATAAGCAAGATGAAGATGGACAAGTTGTACGCAACAAGGCTCGTCTCATAGCACAAGGTTACACACAAGTCGAAGGTATGGACTATGGTGAGACTTATGCCCCCGTTGCAAGACTTGAGTCCATTCGTATTTTACTTGCTTATGCCAATCCCCATGATATCACTCTCTACCAAATGGATATTAAAAGTGCATTCTTTGGTGAAATTGAGGAGGAAGTGTATGTTAAACAACCTCCCGGCTTTGAGAATCCCAAGAAACCTAATCATGTGTACAAACTTCGTAAAGCTCTTTATGGTCTCAAACAAGCCCCTAGAGTTGGTACAAATGCTTGACAAAGTTCCTTCTTGAAAAAGGTTTTGAAATTGGGAAGATTGATTCAACTTTGTTCACTAAGAGGGTTAATGGAGAATTATTTGTATGCCAAATTTATGTTGATGATATTATCTTTGGATCTACTAACCCCTCTTTTAGTGAAAAGTTTGGAAGGTTGATGTTGGAAAAGTTCGAGATGTCTATGATGTGTGAACTCAAATTCTTTCTTGGTTTGCAAATCAAGCAAACTAGGGAAGGTACCTTTGTTTCTCAAACAAAGTATACCAAGGACTTATTCAAGAAGTTCAACACGCAAGAGAGTAAAGGTATGAAAACTCCCATGCCCATGAGTGGACATCTTGACTTGACCAAGGATGGCAAACCGGTTGATCAAAAGGTTTATCGATCTATGATTGGTTCATTGTTATATCTATGTGCCTCCCGTCCCGACATTATGCTAAGTGTGTGCATGTGTGCACGATACCAAGCGGCACCAAAAGAGTGTCACCTTAAGGCGGTGAAAAGAATTGTGAGATACTTGTTACATACACCAAACTTTGGCATATGGTATCCCAAAGGATCTTCTTTTAATCTTGTTGGCTATTCCGAATCGGACTACGCCGGAGACAAGGTTGACAGAAAATCCACTTCGGGTACATGTCAATTTCTTGGTAGATCTCTTGTGTCTTGGTCCTCCAAGAAACAAAACTCCGTATCTCTATGTACTGCCGAAGCGGAATACATTGCCGCGGGATCATGTTGTGCTCAATTACTATGGCTGACACAAACTCTTAAAGACTATGGAGTGCATGTGAAACATGTACCACTGCTATGTGACAATGAGAGTGCTATTAAGATTGCACACAATCCCGTGCAACACTCTCGAACTAAGCATATTGAGGTTCGTCACCACTTCATTCAAGATCATGTTGAGAAAGGTGACATTGACCTTAAACATGTTTGTACCGACAAACAATTGGCGGACATCTTTACCAAACCCCTTGATGAGAAAGTGTTTTGTCACTTGAGAAGTGAGTTGAACATCATTGATGCTTCAAACGTGAACTAGAGGTTCATGTGGATGCATACAAGGGCATGAGCATTCTAGACTAACCCATGATACCTTCATGAACATCTTATATCTTGGACATTTTGCTCCCTTGTATTGTATCTAACCTCTTGTAGGTACTTGGACAAGCTTCATGTCACAAGATTGCATCTCACTTTTATCATAAGCAATCTTGTATAACCCAAGTATCAACAATTGATGATGGAACAAGGAACAAGACAACCTAAACATATCCTTTGACAAACTTTTGAGATATGCTTCATTCTTGTCATTTTGGATATACATGTTGTTCCTTGCAAAACTAACCCATGTAGGAAGATGAACTACAAATGATAGGATCGCTCCCAACTTCAACTAATGAGCATCCACTTCAAGTTCAACTACATGATGGACATCACCACAAAAATCCCAATGTAAGTTATCACATCTTAGAGAAGCTTTACTCAAAGACATGAGCTAAAACAACTCAACAAGATGTGAATACATTGAAATGCTTAAAGGAAAAATGGCAACCCCATTTTGAGCTTAAACGATGAGTATGACCTATGATCAAGTGTTCTCACTTGACTCCTAAGTCAATATACTCTAACATAGGTGACCTAGTCGCCGACCCATTTAGATGAAGTTCTCTAGTGTTTCTTTTGTTGATTCTCTTCTTGCTAGAGTGTTTCTTTAAAAAAAACTTCATCTAGTCGTTTCTTTGCTTCTTTTCTGTGTTTCTTTTCGTTTAGCTTGTTTCGCAGCTAATTCATTGCAAATCCTTGTGAGAATTCCATTGCCTAGTGAGCTGAGTTGACAAAATGTTCCATTGCATCAAACTCGGTTCCACCGAATTGCTACAACTCGGTGTCACCGATTTTTCTGCTCTAAGGGAATTTCTGTCAAATATTTCCTGAGTTTTTCTGCTCCAGCTCCACTCAATCCTCTATTTGCATCCAGAGCCACTAAATGGCTAGCTGTGTTTCTCGAGGACCAAACCCACTTGATCAATAACCTTGAAGTCCCTTCTTTAAAATTGATGTCAAAGGGGGAGAGAGGAATACATCAAAGCTTACCACTACAAAAGAGATGCACCTTTCAAGAGGAGAGAATGTTACATGTTTCTAAGAGGGGAGAAACATGATTAGCTTGTTCTTTGGTTGTTCTAGTTTTCTCACCTTACCTTCTCCCAATATCCAATGTCAGATTCAGGGGGATAGGAAGTCCTTTAAGGGAGACAACTATTTCTTTTGGGGACATGTCTGCTTCAAAGAAGTATTCACCTAGTGATACTCTCTTTCACATGTCATCCCAATCTTGGTTTCCTGTTGATCTTGTGTCTTTTTTTGAAGAAGTTATCTTGTGTTATCTAACCCTGTTTTCTCAAGTGTATTTCTTCAGGTACTTGATCAAGAACTTCAAGGTAAGTATATGCATCACACTCATGTACATGATTGACCTCTTGCTTGTATATATTGTTTGCAAGGAGACAATCATGGGCATGTGGACACTTATATGATATATATGTTGCTCTGATGCATATAGCCAAGATACATGTTGCATGTATATCTCCCATGTGGTATCATCATTTTATATGCACCTCTTCAGGGGGAGTTCAGGGGAGTTCATACATGTTACATGTCTTTCCTTCAAAGCTTTCATACATACATCTGCTATATCTGTATTTGAAGCTTTGATGTATGTTGTCATCAATTACCAAAAAGGGTGAGATTGAAAGCACATTTGCTCCCTTGGTGGTTTTGGTAATTTATGCCAACATACATGTTGTTGGACTAATGCTTTTATCTAGTGAATTTCAGACAAGTTCAACAATGGCGTGGCAGGAACAAGAGGATGTGGAACCCCTTCAAAATGCTAAGGACAAGGATTGGCAAAAGATCAAGACTACATTTTTGGGTTAGTGATCCAAGATCACTTTGAGTCCATAGGAAAGCCAATACTATTAAAAGGGGATGAGGTGTTGCTTAATGGTCTTTTTGCTCAAGTGCTTAGTGACAGTGTTCCAAGACCCTCAACCACTCTCTCTATCCAAATATGTCCAAAACCTTCAATCCAACTCGGCCCCACCGAAATTTCCTATCCGGAGCCACCGAGTTCATCTAGACTTAGCCACTGCCAAAACCCTAACAAATCGGATCCACCGATATGGATCTCGGTCTCACCAAGATGGCCTTGCCAACTCTCTGTAATCGTTTGCACTCACTTCGGTCTCACCGAGTTTTGCAAATCGGTCTCACCGAGATGGCTTGCCAACTCTCTGTTGCCTTATTACTTCACTTCGGTCCTACCGAGTTGATGCAATCGGTGCCACCGAGATGAGGTTTGCCCTAGCCATTGCACTTCGGTCCATCCGAGTTGTTCCAGTCGGTCCCACCGAGATTCCTAACGTTCATATTTTTTACACAGTTCGGTGCTACCGAGATTACGGTTTAGGTGCCACGAGTTGGGTCAAAAGTGTGTAACGGTTGGATTTTGTGTGCAGGCTATATATACCCCTCCACCACCTCCTTCTCAGTAAGAAGAGTCATCAGAATGTGCCTACACTTCCATCATACATTTTCTGAGAGAGAACCACCTACTCCTGTGTTGAGATCAAGATATTCCATTCCAACCATTTGAACCTTGATCTCTAGCCTTTCCCAAGTTGCTTTCCCCTCAAACCCTTCTTCCACCATAGCCAAATCTATGAGGAGTTGTTTGAGTGTTGGGGAGACTATCATTTGAAGCACAAGAGCAAGGAGTTCAGCAACAACACACCGTCTATTACCTTTTGGAGAGTGGTGTCTCCTAGATTGGTTAGGTGTCACTTGGGAGCCTCCGACATGATGTAGAGTTGAACCAAGGAGTTTGTAAGGGCAAGGAGATCGCCTACTTCGTGAAGATCTACCCGAGTGAGGCTAGTCCTTCGTGGACGTAAGCCATGGTGGAATAGACAAGGTTGCTTCTTCGTGGACCCTTTGTGGGTGGAGCCCTTCGTGGACTCGCGCAGCCGTTACCCTTCGTGGGTTGAAGTCTCCATCAACGTGGACGTACGATAGCACCACCTGGGATCTTGTGAAATTGGATCTTCTTAATCTGCTTTCTGATTTCCACGCTGGCAAAGCGGACCTCAAACGCTTGAACACTGCTCACATCGCGCTCCTTCCCAAAAAATTGGACGCCTCTAGGCCGGAAAACTATCGACCGGTGTCCCTCCAAAATTGCTCTGTAAAGCTCGCTTCTAAATGTCTCGCGATTCAGACTCAGCCTCTAATCGACCATCTTATCCATTGCGAGCAAACGGGCTTCATTCGGGGACGTGGGATTGCCGACAACTTTGTTCATGCTTCTGATATTGTCCAAACTTGCTTTAAGCGCCGCCTTCCGGCGATTGTGATCAAGCTCGACTTCCACAAGGCCTTTGATTCGGTATCTTGGATCGCACTGGCCGCAATCTTACGTGCAAAAGGGTTCCCCCCCATCTTGGTGCCGTTGGGTTGACCACCTGAATTCTTCCGCCAGCTCGGCTGTCTTACTGAACGGGAAACCCGGACCTTGGTTTCAGTGCCGCTAGGGACTGCGACAAGGGGACCCATTCTCTCCCTATGTTTTCATTCTTGTTGCCAATGTCCTCAAGCGCCTAATTATTCAAGCTTCCGCTAATGGCCTCCTTTCTCACCCAATTGTGCATGATATTCCTTGCACCGTCCTGCAATATGCTGACGACACACTTATTGTCCTGCCTCCCGATGCAGCGCAACTGCTAACCCTCAAACAAATCTTGCTTCACTTCTCTGAGGCCACCAGCCTCAACATAAATTTTCATAAAAGCACTTTCGCCCCTATCCACGTCGACCCGGAGCTCTCTACCAGTCTTGCGGCCATTCTTGGATGCCCTGTTGCCTCCTTTCCTCAATCTTACCTAGGTTTGCCCCTCTCCACTCACAAGCTCAACCTGGCAGATTTTTTCTTCATCATCGACAAGGTCGACAGGCATTTAGCCAGCTGGAGGGGCCTTCTCCTATCCTTGGCCGGGAGGGCAATCCTTGTTCGCTCCGTCCTCCATGCCCTGCCAATCTACGCAATGAGCGTCCTTCTTCTTCCCGCGGGTACTGTGCACGAGATCGAGAAACGTTGTAGGGCCTTCTTCTGGACTGGTCAGGACATGGTCACTGGGGGCAACTGCAAAGTGGCTTGGGATATTGTGTGCGCTCCTTTCATTAATGGGGGCCTTGGCTTCCTTTCACTCACACAAATGAACCTTTGCCTTCTCCTCAAACACATTTCAAAACTTCATGACGTAGACACCACGAGAGAACCTTCCTACCTTGTCTCCAAGTATGGCTGGTCAAGTACCCAGGATGTGGGCGCTCCGGCTAACCATCATACTCCCATTTGGCGGGACATCTTGAAAGGTCTTGAATTATTTCGATCAATCACCAGGGTGCAGCTCGGCAATGGAGCCACTACCTCCTTCTGGCTCGACCTTTGGCTCCCTCACTCCACCCAACCCCTTGCCCAACTTTTCCCAGCACTGTTTTCCCACTCCAACAGGATACACGCTCCGGTGGCCCGTGCTCTGGCTTCGATCGACCTAACCTTGGACCTAACCCCTCGGCTGTCTCACATGGAAGCCGTTATGAATTAGGCAATGTTTTGTCTTCGGTAAGCGTGAATTTGCAGGTGGCTGACAGAAGAACTTCGAGGGAAGCAGGGAAGCCGTTAACCACTAAGCTGGCATACCAGGCGGTCTGGAAGACAAGGCCCACTGACGCCATCGCGCCAGCCTTCTGGAGAAACTATGCCCCGAATAAATGCAGAATTTTTGTCTGGCTTGCCAACAAGGACCGCCTGTTCACGAACGCGCGGCGCTTCAGACGAGGCATTGCCACTTCTGCCACTTGCCCTTTTTGCAACCAATGCGAAACAATCGAACACCTTCTATTCGAATGCCGATACCTCACTCCGCTTTGGGCAGAGCTGGACAGCCTCTGCCAGGATACACCCCACAGGATACTAGATGCCTGGAGTGGCGATTTCAACAACAAAACACGATCGACGGTTCTGCTTGCCGTACTCTGGAATATTTGGAAGAGACGAAACGCCAAGGTTTTCCGGAATCTACACCTTGAGCTCCACACTATTGCTAGCTCCACTGCTCATGATCTTCGACTCTGGTCACATCATTGTAAGAATCCCCAGAAACAAATTATGCTACGTGACTGGGGCTCCATGTTGTTCCACCTTGCCGGGAGGATATAGTCCCACGACACTTTGTAATCTTCTTCTCTTTCTCCTTCCTCTACACCCCATGTATTTCTGATGCTCCTGTACTTTGTAACACCCCCGACGGTTGATAATAAAAGTTCAGGCAGGCGTAAGCCCGCCGTTGACGCGTCAAAAAAAAACTATCTCTTCGTTCAACTCCACACATGAAAACATTAAGACATTAAGACACCAGAAAACTTCTCTATCGACCAACTCCACACATTAGTCGCAAAGGCCTATTTCAGTAACTCCACCTCTAAATTTTTTTACCGAACCATCAGCTCCAGCTGCTGCCACCATCTCCCTCTTTTTGAAAAATGGTACAACTATGGGTTCACTGAGAGCTGCTTCATTTTATGCTATCCTTGAGTGTCACAATTTTGATTTTGCAGGTCAACTTGACCCTTATTTAATCACATCTCATTTCAGCGTGAGTAATGTATCAATCCTTTGATGGTGCTACTTAGAGCATCTCTAACCTCTAACCATCCCTTATAATGCTTTAGAGGAGTTTTTTTTTGTTTTTCTCCTCTAAACCGCACCTAACCGATTCCTTATAACCTTTAGGGGAGTAAAAAATTTACCCCTCAGCCACCTCGGCCCTTATATTTACTCGGTCGACGCTCGTTCGGAGTAAAAAAATTCTCCGCTCCTCTCGGCCACAGCCACTCCAGCGCCGCCCTACTTGCCTCAGAACGTGTAAGAATATCACAAAGTTAGTCCGCTATGATGTCTTAAGTAAACAATCAACATTTTTTTTTTGCGGATGAACAATCAACATTTTAAATGACAAGTATTTGAGGCTATGAAAGAATTACTGAGTTGTTCTTCTTTCTCTGAAGAAATCAATTGTAATAAAAAGTTTTTTTTATTGAGAATCATCTACGGTTCAGTATATAAACTTGCGATGGAGAATGACAATGCCCGCACAGCAAAACACAATAATGTCCGCACAGGTGCAAGTTCGGAACAGGTTGGATTATAGCCTAGAAAGATGTTGTGATTGTGAAAGACCACGGTTATCATGTTGGAGGATATTGATGGTTATGCTCACACATACGTAACTCTTACTTACTAAACAAAATAGGATGCACGAACCTGATGTTTTGAAGGCTCTGGTTCCAGCTAGTTACTTGGGGAAAAAGACGTGTAAACACACTTGTATAAGAATATCACAAAGTTCCACTCAAACAAAAAACAAAAAAGAACATCATAAAGCACCCTAGTCAAATCGCCCACTAAGCAATGAGAGGGAAAATAATATATCAAACAAACCCTTTGGTTGCCCGCTACACACTGAAGGAAACTGACGCTAGTGTCCAACTCGTTTCTGTATATTCACATAGCTTTAGCTAGAGCGTGCGATCGCAACAAAAATCATAGCCGATCTTGCTTTACCATGGCGAAGCTTATTGGCGGGCTGATCAATTAGTGGACTAAAGTAAACATGGATCAGCACTTGCACATATTTACCTTATCAATTACGCTACGGATCAGACGCATGATGGAATGCATGATTACACCTTGGATTATCTACTAAAACTCTAAGCTCCCTAGGAAAGAAGCTCTGTGGGTGATCAAGCCTGTGGTGGGCCCATGAGACCACGCTATCAGATAGTGCATGTTGTTGTACCCGGGCCACGTTGCTGAAGGCTGTCCCACCGGTGCACTTCCCCCCAATCCTCTGTTACCTGCTGCAGTTAATTTGGCCCTCGAGGCAAAGAGAGAAATTTTCAATTTACACCAAAGCCGGTCCTGTCTAGCGATTTATGTGTCTAACAAACACAGTGTTAGCTTCTCACAAGGATTCACTAGAGTTTGGGGATTCAGAGTACAAGTATGCAAATGAAGACAGCAAGTAGAAGAAAGGTGCAGAGCCGAGGTGGGAAAAGTATACTCATAGAAGCCAATCACCGTGATCCTCTGGATGCCCTGCTCGATCCCCTCTGGGTATTTGTAGTTGCTGGCTTCCATGGCCTGGGCGCTAGGCCCGCCCCTCTCATGCCGGCCCAAGGCCCACCCGTGGAGGGTTGCTAACACACAGCCAGCATAGTTTTTTGTTTGAACAAGCTTCCTTCATTATTAATCATAAAGATAGAATCCATTTAGTGCTTGGTTTCTATCTTCGGGCCTGAAATATGCTGTCTTCAGGTAGTACAATCAGACTGGTGCACAGACAAACATTTATAAAGGCGGTAGGCATTAGCAGCAGCTGAAAACGAACCTGATAATATTTCACATACCAAGTACTGCCTTCGTTCCTAAATATAAGACCTTTTAGAGAATTCAATATGGACTACATACGGATGTATATGTAGTCCGTATTGAAATCTCTAAAAGGGCTTATATTTAGAAACGGAGGGAGTAACAAATTAATGCCTTACATTCAGTAGCACAAGAAATCTATCCAAAATCTGATTCTGAAAAGAGGAAAAAGCAATCTGTCCAGAAAATAAACAGCAATCATAGTACATGAACCATACAGCATCCATCCCCATCAGGCAATTCATACCAAGTAATAGCGTCCAGTAAGCAGTACAAGTACTAGATACCTAGGGGGATGTGAACTTGGTGCAAGCCGGTTGCCCGGCATTGTTATTGGAGCCATTTCATTTGCAACATTATCCCAAAAATGTACTATAAAATGATGTAAAATCCAGGTGTTCTACAGTAGCACTATAGCAACAACAGTTGTCAGCAATTACATTCGCTTCTTAAAATTTCAAAAGATTAGAGGATGGATTCAGTTAGTAATTACAAATTCAAAAGATTAGACTTGTCAGCAATTACATTCTTCTTGCTGGATGTCAATGTTTTTCCTGTGAGAGAATTATACAACAACAAATGTTGTGATCGATGCTGTGGCTACTCTGTTTCTACTTAGAAGAATTCAGGCCACCTCGTCCAAGGTCCATTTAAAGTGCCGTTCCTTACATGTAGCATAAGCATTGGGCCCTGTTAAAGTAATACTCTACTGTTATGGATTAAAAAGACAGATGCTATAGACACATATCAGCATGGGCCCTGTTGATGTTCTCGTTGGAAGTTCCATGGATGCTCTGTACCTATTCGAGAATCATATATGGTTATTTTCCTATTGCAATCAGTTCCACCTGCCTTAGTTCTGAAGTTGAGCCTACCAGCTGTCCATGTGCAGAATTTTTTATTTGACGGGCCAAGCAGGAGCACTGCTATTTCATCATTAATAAGGGGGAAAAACTCGGATATTCAATTTGGTGCACAGGCTCATCTGCACCCGGTGAACAGTAAATTCAAAAAAATATATTAAGAAAACTCAAAAAATTCTGAATTGTTTTTAGGTGGAAGATGTTCCAATGCGTGATGTTCGTGCCGAATTTCAGCTTGTTCGGACATTTGAGGTGCTCATTGGTAACTTTATGGGGTAGCCATTGCTGATGAGGACTTGCCATCGAAGATTATGCGGTTTCCTTCCTTCCACAAATGCCAAGCGACATAGCAAGCAACCATCAAGCACTCTTTCCTCCTGTCCTCGATCAGCACCGTCATCCTGTACATCCTCAACGCCCGGTCCATGAGGTGAGATCATCAAACTTCTTCACCCTCCTCTTATAATCCAAGGCACACACGCTTACATGGACACGTGTGGGTCCAGCGCCAACCAGTCGTCGCCTGCATGTCGAGTGGCTCCAGTGCAAAGCATTCTTGACCTTCTGTTTCTCCCTCGGCTGAACTCTGCTTTTACTCTGTTTCAGCATGCGCCACTGCAGCTTTCTTGACCAGCGCATGAGCTCGCCGTTTCTGCCATTTTTGCTGAGCCTGGGCTGTTACATTTGCATGTGGTCGTCTCTCGGATAGCGTCGCTCTTGGCAGATGCACATTGTTACAAATGGTAGCTTCTGAGCAGCTCTTGCTCTTGGCAGATGCACATTGTTGGAACCCCTACTGTACTGTTTCTCTTCTTACAAATCTGCAAAATATATTAATTAAGATGTGCAAAGAATAGCAATTATTTTTTACTTTGAATCACATCCTACAAGAGTTCCTTCAAGGTGTTGTTTCATAACACTAACAATGTACACTCCTGACTCTGTCTCAAAAAATTCTAATGTGCACATACAGCTGGCCCAATCCGATGGATTGGTGCTATCCAGATCACATCAATTGTTTTTTTTTTCTTTTCTTTTTCGAAAAGGAGGTTGAACCCCCGGCCTCTGCATCAATGTGATGCATACAACCATATTTATTAATTATTAGGCGGAGTACAAAACAAAGTGAACCATGATCACATCAATTGTTTACATGGACTTTGTGCTCTTGTGCTTCTTCTAGGCAAAGAAGCAACTGCAGAAAAAAAAAAGGCAAATCAGATATTCCTTGTCATTGGTGAATTGTGATGCAGTTTGGCTGCTGGTTGCTCTGTTCCAGTGTATTTTAGATACAGTTGCTTCTCAGTAGAACATGAACTTGCAAAGCTGATCTGCAGGCAGAATTTGATGTCTGCAGGCAGCAGCATCCTTTAAGTTGGGAAGGGTACAGAAGGGCCATACTAACAGAACAATTGAAGTGCAGTAAGGCACAAGCAGCATCGGCACAAGCATCACAATCCATCCACAAGAAAGCATGTCATTTCTTATCAATTTCATCAACAAGTGATGCTATGTGCACGACAGTTTCTGTCCGACAATAGTATGATAGATCAGATGCAGTGTCAGACTGCATTATCTTTAGTAGGGTTGTTCGAACAAGTTTGGTTTGGATATCATCGTGGCTTTGCAGTAGTCTTGTATAAAAATTGCACGGGAAATCATCATACGCCACACAGCTGTTACATTCCTTTACGTCGACGACAGGCAGATTGTCTAGGATGCGTGTCAGGGGCACCTTTAACACTAGTAATACATGCACATTCCTTCGCAGTAGTGAACATTTTAAGATTCCTGAATATGTTATTTATCCTTAGCATTTTTTATAAAACTGATGAACATATTTTAAAATTCAAAATCATTTTTTAAAATTCATGATTTTTAAAATTCTTGAATATTTTTAGAAACATGATCATGTATTTAAAAGGCGATGACACTTTTTTAGATTTATGAATGCTTTTAAGATTTTAACAAAAGCAATTCTCATGAACACATTTAAAATACTTTTAAAAAATAAGCATTTTTTAATTTTAGAAAATAAATTTGAATTTATAAATTTCCAGAAAAAGAGAGAGGTCCATACACAGTAAGCTATGTACCCGCAAAGCCCTGAGTACATTACACGTGGCCATGTTGCCCACTTGGTACGCTACTCAGTTTTAAATAAAACAAATGGTAGGCTATTAATTCAAAGTCTAAGACCAACAGCACCCATGGCCACTACCACTTGGTGGCAACTGGCAAGATGCCAAGGTATATATGTACTCAATTATATTTCCTAAGAAAATGTGCTATATATTCACTCAAAGCAGGGCCGCGCAAAAATGGTTGCTTGTATATACGTACTAACAAGATGACACCTCACGCGTTGCTGTGAAAATCAGAGAAAATATCTATGAAGAGACAAACTGAAACAATGACGGACGACGACATTTGAGGTTCACTCCCTCTGAATACGTGTCCAGCAGAGAACCACAGATATAGCATCTCTTAGCCCTTCCACATATATTACAGCAACAACTCAGTCCACCCCCGAATAATTCAGTATAGCCGATTGAAAAATATGATGAACCTTTCATGTATCCTGGGGTTTTCACGCAAATGTTTGACCGAGTCGCCACAGCATTTTGTACACCATGGAGAGGAGAGTCATTATTTTACTAAGGGGCAAGTAAGATGATCTGCGGCATTGTTATGAAATAATACAAGCAGCAAAACATCGTCAGAATATTGCAAGCTTAAAGCTACCACAAATACTACAAGGTCAAAGCAGCTCGCTCAGTTATGAAAAATATTACAAGGTCCCACCAAAGCAATACTGTTCTATTATTAACATGTCTTCTAAAGAAGATAAATCTTAACACAAATGCTACAATAATGGCAACATATAGCATGATGGTAACAGTCTTTGCTGACCAAGATATGGTCGACATTCTCCCTGGAAAAATCTGCATGATTTTGATGGTCATCGCCAATTTGCATGCCGTGTTGGTGCTGATCGAATTAATATTGACGCATCTGGAAAAGCCCACATCATTTTTGGAAAATGAAAAAAATAATGATGTAGACATTGCCTGAATATTGGCACAGCATTTGCAGCACTCACACAGCAACCAAGTATGCACGGCCATCATATCAAGAAAGAAAAGAAAAAGGAAAGAAAAGAAAAAGGAAAAAAGGAATCTGCATTTTCATGTGGCTATCAGCAAGCAGCAAGCAGCGGCCATAGGCGAGTCATTTGGGCGTTAGCAATGACCGTCACATCTGATGGTAATAGTGGCCCTGGAATTCCTAGCCGAGGTCGCGCCTTTATACATTCTACAAATTGAGCCAAGCAAAACACCGAACCCCAACACCAGCACCAACACCAACACTAGACAGACCATCTTACTGGCACAGCGCAATGATGAGCATGATACTCATCACC
This sequence comes from Elymus sibiricus, assembly GCA_039707655.1. Classification (NCBI taxonomy): domain Eukaryota; kingdom Viridiplantae; phylum Streptophyta; class Magnoliopsida; order Poales; family Poaceae; genus Elymus; species Elymus sibiricus. Next base: position 2,573,091 of record CM077674.1, on the reverse strand, counting down.
ATATCATCTGTGCTGATGCTCTCGGCAGCTGTACCGCAAGCATCGGCCGTAGTCTCTGGAGCCGCCGGAGGGATCTTGCACATCCCTTCTAATGACTCCTTGGCTCACTGCATCCCAAGGTGCGGGGACGTCGACATCTCCTATCCCTTCGGTATAGGGCCCGGCTGCTTCCGTCAAGGCTTCGATCTCACTTGCGACCACTCCACCAAGCCTCCCAAGCTCTTTCTAGGCAGCAGCAATATCCAGGTCACTTACCTTGGTGTGGACTCCGGCTTAGTATCGACCCCTATAATCTTCAACCTTACGGCGAGGCCAGGTACAAATACCTACAACATGTCATGGGAGGCCCCTGCTAAAGGTATTACTATCAATAGTGATAGTACTTTCTACATAGCTGGTTGTGATTTCGATGTCACCTTGTTCGAGTATGGTACGGGAGACATTGTTGGTTCTTGTATGAGTAGATGCGCTGGCAAGAAGGTACCAACTGGAGGGCCTTGTAATGGAAGAGGCTGCTGCCTCATCCCGTTACCAGGGGACCTGCCAGGCTTTCGGGAAAAATTGTCAGCACTAATACTACTGCAACACAATCTGATTGGTTGCACCCTGGCATCATGGCTTTCGTCTCAGGTGACGATGAATACAGAGATGGAAGTTGGACAAATGCAAGCAACATTTATGACGCGGAGCTTAGTTTTTCCATCATGGACCAACCAAGCTGTGAAAGTGCCCAATTGAATAACGCGAGTTATGCCTGTAGCGAAGGTAGCAGTTGCCAGAATTCCTCATCTGGTGGTTACTGGTGTGAGTGCTCTCCTTATGTACCATACAACCCTTACATTTTAGATGGATGCATACAAGGTACTTCCCGCCCTACGTCTTCTCCAAAATGAGTTAATATTCCCTTTTATTTAGCCTTCATCCCCTTGTTCTTACTTTTTGTGTCTATCTACTGTGGAGCAGATTATAACCCCAAGCCCAAAGAACATTGTCCCGCATCATGTGGACCCGTTGCTGTTCCCTTCCCCTTTGGCCTCGAAGAAGGGTGTTTTGCAAACGAGAGATTTCATCTTAATTGTACATCTGGTAACCTCACTCTTTCTGTCTCAGAATATACACAATATCGTGTGACTGATGTATCTGTGGAAGAAGGGACTCTGACTGTTAGCAACATGGTGAAAGGAAGTAATGAAAAAGAGGCAATATTAATCCAGACTGGAGATGATTATGGAGAGCAGGGCTCTATAGAAGATCAATTTGATTTCTCTATGGAATACAACATTGTTATAAAGTGGGCTGTTCGCAATTTAACTTGTCAAACTGCTATGCAAAAGGATACCATGTATGCATGCCGCAGTTCCGACAGTTATTGCCTAAATGTCACTCACGGGGAAATATTTATGGGATATCGTTGCAAGTGTTTGTCAGGCTTTCAAGGAAATCCCTACGTCAAGGATGGCTGCACAGGTCTGATCCTCCTCTTCACCCTTTATTGTGCACTAATGTTGCTCTCACACCTACAAATATTTAGAAAATGACAAAAGTATATTTTTCATCCGTGAACTCTCTACAAAGTACAACATCAACTCTGAAACCAGCAAACCTAAGTTCCTCAATTTCGAAAAGTCGATAAGTCTAGTCCTTTCTGCCGCTTTAGGTGGTTTCCTGCCGACGTGGACACAGTTTGGACTTTTCACTAAAACTGGACACGTCACCAGGTTTTGAGCGCCACGTCAGTTGAGTGACCCAAAAGCACTCCTCTCTCTCTCTCTCCCCCCTTCTCTCCCGAACCCTAACTCTAGAGTGACAGTGTTGATGGTGACTTAGGTAGCAGTGATGATTTAGGCAGTAGTCGCACAACGAATCCCTTGGCTGGGTAAGAAGATGACAATCTCATCCAGCTCAAGCCGCTCCCATGGGTCGTCCTTGCAATCAAATTTCATACCAACAGTAAACTCTGGTACACCCCCTTGTCCTTGAACACTCTGTATCTTGACTTGAATGTCTTCACTTCACTATCACTGCCAATCTCATCGAAAAAATCATAATAATCAGAGCTTCATATGCTATACCATGTCCAGCATTTTCCTCCCCCGCCTTATTTGATGACCCTATTGTAGGCCCATCATCAAGCATAACATCATCAAGGTGCTCTAGTTGTTCACCCTTCATCTTTGTCTAATTCCTTATAGATCTTGTTAATCTCGACACCCTTTTCCTCTTCATCTGACTTGATGAAATAATCATGACAATAATCATTCCCATGCAATCCTCTTCTAAATCTTCCTTTGAATTTTCCTTTTCGGCCTCTAAATCCTTTTTTAGATAAAACGATCAAGACGAGCCTGGCTTTGAATTAATAAAGCCATCAACTGGCCAGGAATTACAACAAACACACACACATCGGCCGAACAATACAAGGGAGCACCCTGGACAGCTTACAACTCAATGCAAGATACAGACACAAATAAAAACGCAAGGAAAACACTACTTGCACTAGCCGAAGAGGCGAAGACCAGAGCGCTCAGGAACCAAAGACCACGAACAACAGTAGCACGACGAGGCCCTACACAGAATGGGAGTATTGGACTTGGTTGGCACACATGGTTGGTGAGAACCAAACAACTTCCTTATCAATCGCCGCAGAGGGAACCTTCCCCCTCTCGCCTTGGCTCGAAAGGCGTCGTATCATCGGACATGAGAGATGTTCACTGAGAGCTGGAGAGGTGCCGGTCTCAAGACCCATAGTAACCAAAGAGCATGACCACCTAGCAATGAGCTCACACCACACCGGCCACACCACCACAGACCAAGGACACCGGAGAGCACCTGGAAAGCAACCGGGAGTGATGGTATCCTCGACTAGGAGGTGCTAGCCACGTCGGCCCCCGGGCATATGGGTCGGGCCGAGGACCCCTAGGATAATCAACCAGTGGGTCACGTTCATCAGGCCCAGGAGTGCTAATATGGAACCTTCCGAAGACTTGACGCATACTCCAATACTTAGAGGCGATCATCGGCGTGTTTATCCTTAGATGTAACCGACCTATGTCTAACCCTAGGCACCCCTGGTATCTATATAAACCGAGGGGTAAGGACCATAGACGCCAACTCATATACACACAATCTCGTGGTAGATCAACTTGTACTCTATACCCCCTCAATCAATACAATCAAAGCAGGACGTAGGGTGTTATCTCTTTGAGAGAGCCCGAACATTGGTAAAACTTGTGTCTCTATTACCATCGCACCAAGGCTACCAGCTCGAGACCCCCTACCCGAGATCTGCTGGATTTGACTCCATCATTGGTGGCCCCATGTAGGTCCCTCTGTGTAGTCGAAGTGGTTCGATGGCATTGACGGCAATGATCAGATCGGTGCTGACGCAATCCCCGCTCCAGAATCTCCTCACTTCGGCTCGACCGAACACTCGAAGAAAATTGAAAATTCAACCCCTTGCCGAGATGTCAAACTCGACAAACCGGAGCCCGCCGTTCTCCCTCCTCCCATGATGTTAGATCTGGCCGAGGAACAACGGGTAACCTCCGCCCAAGCGCCGATGTCATGTCAAGCTTGGGACGGAAGCTATGTCTCACCGGACCAAGCCTGGAGATTGGATCGGATGACTCAAGGCGGCAGCCAAGTAAATCAGGCCCTGCAATATAACCTCGGACCGATGTTAGATCGATCCTTGGGGAAGTCATCTTGGGAACCGATGTTAGATCGGATCAGAGCAAAACATTCGCTCCCACCCACCACCCATGTCGAGTACTACCCAGATAATACTGGTCCAGTCGACATCTGGGATCTAGCTCTAGTTGAACAGAAGAATGGAGAGACCTTCATGCAATCCTAGACACACTTTCTATTAAAGAAAAACAAAATTCCGGATTGTATGGATGAGGAAGCCCTGGCAGCATTCCGCCTCAATGTTTATGTTGAAGGGTTCAGCAGAGAATTCTTTCGTCATCGTCCGAGGACATTTGGCGAACTCTCTGACCTAATGACAAACTATTGCGCCATGGAAGAGGTTGGTTTAACCAATCATTGGCACCGAAACCCTAGCTTGGAACTTCCTGAAGCAGAGGGGGGAGGCAAGCGCCCCCACCATAACCGACGAACCAAGCATGGCGATGTCGATAGGCACGAGGAGCAACCTCCATGGAAGAAAAATGGAGCAGGCAGCAGCAGAATCAAATCGCTACTGGACACAATACTTGACCAGCCATGCTCAATCCACTCCACCTCTTTGGATAAACCGATCACCCACAAACACATGAATTGTTGGGTAATTAAGCAGGTGGCAAAAAGAGGATTGGAGTTTCTTGATAACCTAGGCACTAGAATAAACTGAGGCATAGTTTCTTGGAAGGACACTATCTGTCTGAGGTCAAGGACGTGCTTATGATCTACGAGACGCACTCCTCTCGAAACCAATGAAAAAGAGCTCTTCGAGAGATCTGCACCGTTGCAAGCACGACGACCTCGGAGGACAAGTGGTCGGACGTTCCGATCACTTTCGATTATCAAGATCAGCCGATGGGAGTCCACAACCGAGTTGCGGCTCTCGTCCTCGACCCCATAATCAACGCTTACCGTCTGTCCAAGGTCCTAATGGACAAAGGCAGCAGCCTCAACCTCATATACGAGGATACTTTGCAAAAGACGTAGTTCGATAGATCCTGTATTTAGCCGAGCAGAACAACCTTCAAAGGAATAGTCCCCCGAGAAAGAAGCAGATGCACCGGAAAATTCATGTTGGACGTGGTGTTCGTAACTCTCGATAACTATCGGGTCGAGGAACTAATCTTCAATATAGTCCCATTCCGAAGTGGCTACCATGCGTTGCTCGGTCGATCTGCGTTCGCCAAGTTTCATGTTGTCCCCATTACGCATATATGAAATTGAAGATGTCGGGGCCTAACGGTGTGATTACAATAGATGGCAACCCCGATCGATCATTCAGAGCTGAAGACAAGACTACAGCTTTGGCCCTGGAGGCTGAATCCGAGGCCCTAGCAGCCGAGGAGCTATCCGAGTTACGGGCAACAGTCGATAAAGATGACGTTGTCCTTGCTAAACGCTCAAAATCGACATATTTTAAACCAGCCGAGGAGATCGTCAAGTTCCAAGTTCATCCCGAGAACTCGTCTAAAACGTCCTCCATTGGAACTCGTCTGGACACCACATTGGACGTGGCACTCTGCGATTTTGTTGTTGAGAAAACTGGGATATATTCGCCTGGCACCCTTCCCACATGCCAGGAATCCCGTGAGACCTCACAGAACACAACCTGAACATAATCGAGAGATTTAAGCCAGTCAAACAGGCCCTGCTTAGGTTCTCAGAGCCAAAGAGGCAAGCAATGGGAGAAGAGCTGGCCAAGCTGCTGGAGACCGGATTCATCTGAGAAGTGAAACATCCAGACTAGTTAGCAAATCTGGTCATGGTACCCAAGAAGGACAAATCCTAGCGATTGTGTGTCGATTTCAAGAACGTCAACAAAACCTGCCCTAAAGATCCTTTCCCCTTGCCCCGGATCGACCAAATTATCGAGGCCACGGCCGAGCATGACCTCTTATGTTTTCTGGATGCGTACTCGGCCTACCACCAAATCAGGATGAAGGAATCCGACTAGGAAGCAAAGATACATCACCCCCTATGGCATGTTCTGTTTCAACACTATGCCGTTTGGGCTCAAAAATGCTGGTGCCACCAGCGGATGAAACAAACATGTCAACACATGCAAATCGGCAAAACTCCCAAGGCATACATAGACATGTGGTTGTTAAAACCAGAGAGTCCCGCACTCTAATTAATGATTTACGTAAGGCTTTCAAAAATCTCCGCGCATACAACATCAAGTTAAATCTGAAAAATGTGTCTTTGGCGTTCCATCCGGCAAACTCCACGATTTTATCGTCTCTCAAAGAGGCATCAAGGCAAACCCTGACAAAATTAGAGCACTGTCACAGCTGAAAACACCCGCCAAACTCAATGATAGCCAGAGGTTGGCAGGGTGTGTTGCCTCCCTGAGCCGATTTATCTCTCGCCTCAGTAAAAAGCACTACCCCTTTACCGGCTGCTTAAACAGACCAGGGGCTTCAAATGGACCGCCGAGGCCAGCGCGGCCCTAGACGAAATTAAAACACTGTTGGCCACCAATCCTATCCTGGCAGCTCCTCACCCGAGTGAACTAATGTTGTTGTATATCTTCGCAACTAATCACGTGGTGAGCGCCGTCCTCGTCGTCGAGCGTGATATGGAAGGCCACAAGCTAAAGGTGCAAATGCCGGTTTACTACATTTCTGAGGCGCTCACCCCATGTAAAATGAGGTATCCACAGTACCAGAAGATAGCCTACGTCATTTTTATGGCTTCTCGGAAACTTAGGCACTACTTTCAAGAGTGCTCAATAACCGTATCCTTAGAGGTACCGTTAGATGGTATCATCAATAACCGGGATGCCACTAGCAGGATCACAAAATGGACCATTGAGCTCCTCCCTTTCGAGATCCTGTATCGGCCACGTCGGGCTATTAAATCCCAGGTGCTGGCCGATTTCATCTCCAAATGGAAAGAAGCCGAGCTCCCTAGAGAATGTGCGGCTTACACCAATTGGGTGATGTATTTCCATGGCTCTAAAATGCTAGTCGGGTTAGAGGCCAGGGTGGTCCTCATCTCCCCCTCCCGAGCCTGAGTCCCCGGACGCCAGTTGTACCATTTCCGTGGAGGAGCAATCGAGAAGGGGGCAAGGCCTTGCCGAGGAGGATCTTCAAGGAGCACATCTGGGAGATAGAACCATTCCTTTGGCCAAGTATCGCCATCTTCCTTCGGGGTGCCGACAAGGTAGCCGGACCCAGCTACCCTACAGACTTCGGCTCCACCACATTCAAATAACGGGCCACCTCGAACCCGCGGAACTATGTAGAAATATTTGCACCAGAACTCGAAGTGTGGCTGACATCCGAGGAAGGCTTCGCACAAGGTGACGAAGCAGGCTATGTGGAGAATTGAATTGGGCGACAGGTGGTGAAGCTGAAGACCGTAGAAGTGTAATAGGCTTCTCAGGAAGGGATGGATTGGAAAGCCTAAGGCCCGAATAAAGAAGGGAACAAAGCATACCCGCTCATGCACCTGCGGCTTGGGATAGGAATCTTGAAGAATGTCGCTGCCAAGCGTGACCAATCCCAAACGGACACGCGCGATCTCTAGCTCGGGTAAATATCCAACGGTGGAGAGCCGGTTCGGTTGGCCTTGATACACAGAGCAGCTCTTCCAATCTCCCTTGAGGGGCCCGGTGCGGCATGAAGATGAAGTCGCAGCAGAGTCCATGGCGGCAGGCTCTCTCACGTGGTGTCGATTGGGACAGGTGAAGGAGGAGAAATGCATGCGAAGATTAGAACGTGTGGTAGGGATGTGAAATCTCTTGGGCCTGCAGATGTGGCTTTTTACGACAATTCCTGGTCGTGGGTCGATGGGATGTTTGAGTCCTGTAGCGGTAAATCCACGTGTTCCCCAGACGTCGTGTGGTACGCGCGCTTGGAGATCGAGGGGGTGGATAATAATGCCGCTTTATGTGACTTGGGGCGTGTAACGACCCGTTCGATTGGACGTCTCAATGGTGGGGCCCCGAGTCATGCGTGTACATCATGAAAACCCCTGATAAGACAACATGTTCAAAGTTGTCGGGGTAGGGCCAGGCCATCGCCCGGTCCTCGACGGAAACTTGCTTCGCCCTTAAGGTAGAAGCACACAACTCGAGATCTCCTCGGATACCTGAGGTACGCGACTTATCGGCCAAAACTTGACCATTTCAAAAAGAAGGATGGGAGGCTCATTGAACCAGCTTGAAAAATGATGACTGAAGACGGAGGGCATCTCGGAGACCGAAGGGCGTCGTCAACTTGGAGGCCGGTTCAAGGGCTACTGATCGTATCCGTGACTAGGGGGTGCTAGCCACATCGGCTCCCGAGCATATGGGCTGGGCCGAGGACCCATTAGATCATCTACCAGTGGGCCACGTTTGTCAGGCCCAGGAGCGCTAAGAAGGAATCTTTCGAAGACTTGGCGCATACTCCAACACTTAGAGGCGATCTTCGGCATGTTTGTCCTTAGATGTAACAGACCTATGTGTAACCCTAGGCACCCTCGGTATCTATATAACCGAGGGGTAAGGACCGTAGATGCCAACTCATACACACACGATCTCGTGGTAGATCAACATCTACTATATACCCCATCAATAAATACAATCAAAGCAGGACGTAGGGTGTTATCTCTTCAAGAGAGCCTGAGCCTGGATAAAACATGTGTCTTTCTTACCATCGCACCAAGGCTACCACCTCGGGACCCCCTACCCGAGATCTGTTGGATTTGACTCCATCAGGGAGCAGCTGCAGAGGAAGGAGAAACAAAGACATCTAGAAGAGACCATGGGACGTTGTGGAACAATAAATAAATGACATGGCCTCTGCTTCCGCATTGTATTGCAACAATCCCCCATCATTCCAAAACTGCCAGTGGAAATGAAATCAAATGAAAAACAGCTCTCCACGATCCATGTGACTACCCTATATTCATACAAGAGAGACAAACTGAACGTGAGAAATTTGTGTACTCCTAAGTGGCAGATTGCAAGTACCCAAGAGCAAAAAATACCTCTGGTTGTGAGGAGCTCGTCGTTGCTAGGTTGTCGGTGCAGCTGCTGGTCGTGGCCACAGCCGCAGCTGCCATGCTCAACTACGCAGCAGCCACAGCCGCTCCTAAATCTCAACTAGGCCAGGTCTCTGCCGTCATCGTAGGCATGCCTCAGTGGTTGTTACTGCTCTAGGGTTAGGGTTTGGTAGAGAGAGAGAGAGAGAGAGAGAGAGAGAGAGAGAGAGAGAGAGAGAGAGAGAGAGAGAGAGAGAGAGAGAGAAGTCGTCAGGGTCACTTAAGTGATGTGGTGGTCAAAACCGGGCTGTGTGTCAATTTCTGGTCAAGTTGTGTCCGCGTTGGCCGAAAACCATCTGAAGTAGTATAGGGGACTCAACTTATCCAGTTTATAAGTTGCGAGTAAGGTTTGCAGGTTTAGGAATTGAGGGACCATTTCTATATTTTCAAAAGAGTTGTGGGACGAAAAATATGCTTTTCACTTAAAAAATTATGAAAACATCACGCAAACCTAAAGGAGTTTCAATTTATGCATTGAGATCATATGAATTTAATTTGACATTTTTTAGCAGGTAGTAATACATTAGCCGCCAATATATAACTAATGAGAGTTTTCTACAGATATCGATGAATGCAAACTGCCAAACTACTGCAATGGGACATGTCAAAATTCTTTTGGAGGCTACACATGCTCAAGTTGCCCACATAGAAAAGAGTTTGATCCAAAACACAATATTCTTTTGGGTAAGTCATAGCTAGCAATATCTCCTCATTGCAATTACAATTAACCAAACGCAGAGTGACTCAAAGAGTGATGATTAAATTTAGGTATTGCAACTGGAACTGGATGTGGCCTTGGCTCCATAATTATTGCAGGCTGTGTAGTTGTATTCGCCAACAAATGGAAAAAAGGCATCCAGAAGAGAATTCGACAGGCACACTTCAAGAAAAATCAAGGCCTACTCTTGCAGCAGTTAATCTCAGATGAAAACACCGCAAACAAAACAAAGATATTCTCCTTGGAGGAACTAGAGAAGGCAACCAACAACTTTGATGCCACTCGTGTTCTTGGTCGTGGAGGACATGGTACAGTTTATAAAGGGATTCTATCTGACCAACGGGTGGTGGCTATTAAAAAATCCAAAATTGTGGAGCAGACTGAGATTGACCAGTTTATCAATGAGGTTGCTATCTTATCTCAAATCATTCATCGCAATGTGGTAAAGCTATTTGGTTGTTCCCTCGAATCTGAAGTGCCTTTGCTGGTGTACGAGTTCATATCTAATGGTACATTGCATGACCTTCTTCACATTGACATTAGTGCCAAATGTTTGCTGTCATGGGATGATCGCATTAGGATTGCGGTAGAAGCAGCAGGATCACTTGCTTATCTGCACTCGGCTGCTGCAATACCAATTTTCCATAGAGACGTGAAATCTTCTACATACTATTGGATAGCAGCTTTGCTACAAAGGTTTCTGACTTTGGTGCTTCAAGGTCTCTTTCCCTCGATGAGACTCATGTGGTGACTATTGTCCAAGGAACATTTGGTTACCTAGATCCAGAGTATTACCATACCGGGCAGCTAACTGAGAAGAGTGATGTGTATAGTTTTGGAGTAATACTTGTGGAACTTTTGACAAGAAAAAAGCCAATTTTTATCAATGATCTTGGTGCAAAACAAAACTTGTCCCATTATTTCGTGGAAGGATTGCAAGAGGGAGCTATCATGGAAATAATGGATCCTCAGGTTCTCAAAGAGGCAGATCCGGAAGAGATTGATGATATTTGCTCACTTGCGGAAGCATGCTTGAGACTCAAAGGAAGAGACAGACCTACTATGAAAGAAGTGGATATGAGGTTGCAATTCCTGAGAACTAAGAGGCTAAGAAAATGCAAAATTCTCCCATCTAGTGATGAAGAGATTGAGCCTTTTTTATGCCCAAAGGTTGGTAATTCCGATGCACCAATGAATGTTGTCAATGCTGGTAATTCAACATCAAAAGGCATCTCTAGTTGCCACAGTCTAGAGCAGGAACTTTCATCCTCGGTCACTTTGCCACGCTAAGTATATATGTGCAATACTACAATCGCGTCCTTCCTAGTATTCATTTGAATTAGCATTTATTTTCTGTGGAGTCATATTATGTTACATAGTTTAGTTTAGACGAGAGTATGTCATGTAGTTTCGCTTCTGTATATTTGCAAAATTTATTTGTAGCTCATGTCAATTGTGTACAATTACATTACAATTATTTGCGACGAATATGCTTGTAATGAATAACTTAAGGTACATCATTGTACTTGAGTTGCGGTGGTGGAGAAAAACATAATTGTAGCGTTTTCAATAAATTTCGTCTTTTCCATTGATGTTGGCTTACTTTGTTGAGGCTCCAATAAGATCTTACTGATGCCTAATTTAGAAGTAGTTCGTTGTATTTCTTATATTAACACTGTAAATGACTTAGAAGTCAGAACATGGGGTGGCCTCGGACGTCTCTTATCATTTAGACGTGTCCGCTTAGACACCATTCTCGGTCCTCGTTGTGCAAGATCTGGGCTCCACTGCCTAGAGTGAGAGGGCAATGCGTGGTTTCTTGTCATTAGGTATGGCATCTTCTGTAATCTTGTTCGGGTTTGAGTTGGTAGCTTTTGATGCTCTCTCAAATGTCAATTTTCTTTTTGGCCTGCTTGTATGAGAGTTCCATCACCACTTTTTTATCGGTTCAGTCGTTTCAAGAAATAAAAAAGGATTGCTTCCATATGTAGAAGCTACACAAATTCAGTGCAGCTGCTGAATAAATGGCCATATATACCAGGATGCTAACAGCCTTTACTAATGATGATATGGTGACATTCTCCATGGAAAATTCTCCACGATTTCAATGGTTATCGTCAATTTGCTGTGTTGTTGCTGATCGACATTCTCCTATTCACCAGCCAGTGCCAGCGAATTGATGTTGACGTCTCTGGAAAAGTCTGCATCTAGGTTTGGGATCTAATCATTTATTTCCATGTCGTCAAGAAGAGGGCAAAGTTTCTGGGAGATGAAAGTGAAGCGGCATAAATAACGATTGTTGGAATATTAGCACGCACACGGCAAGCAAGCATACACGACCAACAAGGGCAAGCAAGCCAGGGTTGCATGCTAACCTGGCAACCAAACCAAAAGTAGCATGGAAATGAGGGTCATTGCAATAATAACCAAGAGATAATAACGCTCAGCGCTCATACAAGCAAAACGTATATGTCCAACAGTAATGTGCATGTGGAAACAAGTGGCAAAGATACGTACAAACCTGTCGCGTGCTGCAAAGATGATCTAGACTGAATGTGCATATATGAACAGACTGAAACAATGACGGACGACAACATTTGAGGTTCATCCCTCTGAATGCACGTCCAGAACCATAGATATAGCATGTCTCATCCCTTCGACATATATTATAGCAACAAATCACTCGACCCCCAAATAATTCAGTGTAGGCAACAAAAAAAATGATGAACCATGGAAATATCCTGTGGTTTTGCGCCAATGTTTGACCGAGTCACCGCCACATTTTCCACGCCAGGATGCAACCATGGAGAGGAGAGTCATCAATATCTCAAGGAACAAGTAAGATGGTCAGCAGCAACGTTACAACATACAAAGCTAAAGGCAGCAAAGCATCATCAGAAAGTCTATCCCCTCTAGTGCAAGCTTAAAGCTACCACAGATACTACAAGGTTAAAACAGCTCGCTCAATTATAAAACATAAAACCAAGCATCTCAACACATTAAACCAAACGACTGATTCTGAACTTTGGATACCGGCCAGTTGCTTCAAGTTCACTTACCGAACTTAGGTACTTAGGTACAACCTTGTTGGCACACCACAAAGGGGTATTACGTTAACCAACCTACCAGTCTTACCATACTTGCCGTGTGAAACAGGATTACACTTACCGACCAGAACAATATTTGCCGCGCCGATCAGCATTCTCCTATCTAGCAGCCATTGCTGATGGATGGTCGACACCTTTGGAAAAGTCTGTGGCTTGATATGTAGTCACTGCCAAGTTGTCTATACTGGGGAAGTTGTAAATAATTTCTGGGAAATGAGATTGAAGGCTCATAAAAAGCGGTTTGGACATTGTTGGGATACTAGTGACGGCTCTTGCAACAGGCATAAGGCAATAACACGCAAGACCAGAGACATGTATATGGAGCAGGATGCTGCTACTTGCCAACCAAACGATGACCAAAGACCAAGAGGGACATCAGAATTAATGGGGTCATGAATTTGATGTGGTCATTTCTATGCAAACGAAGAGGGACTTTCAACCAAAGCAGCTAGTTAAACTGAGAGATACTCCAGTACGTCGTCGGAACGGAAAATAAAACCTGTGCCAGCCAACCATCTAAGCATTCGAGTCTTTGACCCTGGACTCTGTATTTTCAGTCTGGTTGAGGCGGATACTCATTAGCTCTGTAGGCATTGAAAGGCATTTGATCAAGTCAAAAGATGAGTAAAAGTCAACATTAGCCAGCTGTTGAAAGTGAACCAAGCGAAGAAGACACTGTTGAACTTTTTACACTGGCACTTCTTGCTATTACTGGCAACCACACGTCACCAGAAGCAATGGACTGCTATTACTGGCAACGAAACCTGGAACCAGTATGGGCATGGCAACGGCGGTGATGAGCTTACCGTGGACACTTCTTGCTGTCCTCATGATCATCGGCATGGTGAGCGCTGGCGGGGCCACGCTGCTCGCTTTCAGAGAGCAAGTCGGCTCAACAGCTCGCTGGCCTCCTAAACAGCAGTCAGCAGCGCTGAGTTCTCCAGCGCCCGAGTTGGAGACTATGGCATATCAAGTATCCTTGGAAGAAAATACAAGCGAGGGGATGCAAACTTCATATGGCTCAACTAGAATTAGAGGTTCCATAGGCTATGTTGCTCCAGGTGACTGAAACTCTTCTAATTTTGTATTTTACTTTTCACTCGATTATGGCATGCTAACCACAAAACTTTACATAATTGCAGAGTACGGAGAAGGCTATGCGGTCACAACAGCTGATGATATTTATAGTCTTGGCATATTGTTGCTTGAGATGTTTACTGGAAGAAGCCCAACATGTTTAGAGATTCATTGGATCTGCATAAGTTTGTCGAGGATGCTCTTCGAGATAGAACATTGGAGATAGCTGACCCAACAATGTGGCTGCACAGCGGACAACATGACACTACAAGTATTTGAATCCAGGAGTTATTGGCTTCAGTCTTGAGGCTTGGCATATCCTGCTCAAAGCAACATCCTCGAGACCGAGCACTGACGAGAGATGCAACGGCGGAGATGCACGCAATCAGAGATGCGCACCTCAAGTTCACAGGGGAGCATGGAGCAGAACGAGAAGCCTCTACTCGAGAAATTAAGAACGGTGTTGCATAAACAAGCTAGTACAAGACATGAACCTGCATAACAAAGATTTTTGTATCTTACCGGTTAGTAATTATTCTGAGAGTTATGGTGCTTTACAACTGTACCAAATAAATGCAGAACTAAAGCAAGTTCTAGAGAGTTTCAGTAAATCAAGTTTATAGGCGTGTGCTTTGAGAATGGTGCTCTGCAGTAATAGCACTAGAGCAAGTTATAGAGTTTCAGTAATCAAGCAGTGTAATTGCTTTTCCATTCTCAAAAACTGTATAGATGAAGGCAACATTACTCTGTGATTAAGGTAAGCTAGTAGACCTGAAGTTCTAGAGAGTTTCAGAAGTTCTTTTTTTTTCTTAGTCTTCTTTATTTGTTTATATTACTAGAACAAAGTCCACCGGATCAGATCCAGAACACTAAAATAAACACTGAAATATCATTTTTCCTTCATTTATTAGTAGTAACCATTAACAAGAAGGCTAAGAACCATGCTAATCCAAGCACACGTCTTGGCCTATCAGTTAAAAGAAAGCGAAGTTTGAAAATGTAGACACAATTTGGTAGGACTTGAGCCGGCATGGCTACTTGCCTTCCTCAGACCAGCACATCAACCTCACACAATTCAACAAAGAAGCCGACTAAACTAAACTGTATTGCAGAGATATCATATCATCAAGAAAAGTGTGTCCGGCCTGGCTATTGTACCTCGTGTTTGCTGGTTCAGTTAGCAAGCATTTGTTTGCTATCGGAGCCATTTTATTTGCACCACATCAGAAAAACGTAATGTAAAATCATCCTAGTGTTGCGCAACAGCAATTTAGCAACGGTTGTTGTCAGCATATTACATCTAAAAAACGCAGTATGCTGGTGACATGAGTCTGTGGCTCCAAGCAAAATCAGTAGTCAGTCAAGCTGTTTGTTAGCAGCAGCAGGAATCGATCCTGATAAAAGTTTCACATGCCCAGTAACAAATTAAAAGCATATATTTGACAGCACAAGCAATTTTGTAAAAGAAGAAATAGGAACCACAGACTAGAAACGCAGCCAGCGGCATTCATTCATTCAGCCAAAACTAGCAGAGGCAGCAGAGTAACCAGAGTGGCCAGTAAAAGTCAGGTAGTAGATAACAAACCAGGGCAGTAGGACCTTATACCTAACTAAAATGGGGATGGGAGCTTGGTGCCGGCAAGCAATGCCGGCCTTGGTGGACCTTGAGATCTGGAGGAGACGGCAGAGAAGAGTGGCTGGGCCGCAAGCCTAACTGGTATAGTTTACCCCTTGATGTGACACTTGCTCCTTCTTGCTAGCCTGCCCTTTCCTTTTACGGCTATAAAAAACTGCAATATGCACAACATAAAGATGCACAGTATGGTTAATAAACAAAAACAATACAATAAGTAACCAAAAACAGTTACTCCCTCCATTCCTAAATATAGGTCTTTTTAGAAGATTTCAATATGGACTACATACGGAGCGAAATGGGTGAATCTCACTCTAAAACCGTCTATATACATCCGTATCTAATCCACATTGAAATCGCTAAAAAGACTTATATTTAGAAACGGAGGGAGTATAAGATTATAAGGATATGTGGTAGTCCAAAACAAAATAAGAGACTATATTGATATATGTGGTACTTGTCAGTCATATATATTGATAAGAATATGATCTCCAAGGGTCAGGAACTAATGAGGATTTCTAGGATAGAGATTAGAACACTACTTGTCGTGATGAATTCTAAGAAAACAGTATACACATAGGTAGACTGATCCTGTCTCCCCTCTTAGTTGTTGACATACATGTAACTATACATAGAGTTTAAGGGTCCGCTTGCCGTTCTTGTACCTAAACATAGTTTCAGAGACGAGTTGAACATCCCATATAGAAATAAAAAGTAAATTTAATCAAATCCAAATGGCATAATGAGAAGGCAAACTGAATTCCGTGCAGTCAAGCATATTTGATCATTATTTCTCACACACAGGACCAGTGCAAAATTTCCACCGAAGCGTCAAAGATTACTGGTGCTTCTAGTGGTTCAGAGAAATGGATGCCCCCGGAGCCACAGCAACAACAAGATGAGGGGCTGATCTGATACTAGCTCTTTTTGCGAAACAGAACATGGCTTGGATGGGAGAGAGCATGCAGCGGAGCCATGGATCCACTGCTGCGGCCGCACGCGCTGGGAGAAGAAGAGGATTTTGAGGGGGAAATCTTGGCACGGCGTACCTTCGTCGTTGCGGCGACCGGCTGGCTTAGTCGGAGGCGAATCAGGGAGGGCCGGCGGCATCGGAGCTGAAGAAGCTGGATGCGTCGGAGGGGGCGGTGGCTGGAAGCGGCGGCGGCGGCAGAGCAGAGGGGCGAGTGGGGTCCGTGGCAGCATAGATAGATTTTTTTTTTGAGTGGTAGGCAGCATAGATAGATGGATCGTTGGCTCCGGCCGGACGCAACTGGGCCGGCCCACGAGGCGCGGAGCGTGTTTTTTTCTTGACTTAAAATTATCCGAAAAAAAGAAAAGAATGCTGGGAATAAAACTAGCGACCTGGCGCTACTGAAACTAGTACTAGCCACTCTACCCGACGGCTGTTCGTGATAAAAGAGAAGCGCAACATTTTTTAACCATACACCGTAGCATCGAGATTTGAAAATATTTCTAAAAATTTTCAAAATATTTTCTTGAAAATTGTCAAAAAATTTGAAATCCGAACATTTTCTGGGATTACGAACTTTTATGAAAACGTGAATCATTTTTAAAATCCCCAAACATTTTTTAAAGTGCGAACACTTTTTGATAAAAATGTTTTTTTTAAATACTAACAAAATTTTAAAGTGCGAACAAATTTTGAAAATTCGTTCCCATTTTTAGTTTTTTGAAAGTGTCCGCACTTTAATAATTTGTTCAGGTTTCAAAATTTCTTCCATTTTTACAGACAAATGTTTATATTTCAAATAAATTCTTGTTTTGAAAAATTGTTCGCACTTTAAAGTTTTGTTCAGGTTTCAAAATTGTTCGTGTTTTCAAAAAATTGATGTTTTTAAATAAAGTGTTTGCACTTTAAAAAATGCTCGGGGATTTCAAAATTGTTCGCGCTTTCAACATTTCTGTGTTTTTCAAAAAATCTTTGTAATTCCACAAATTATTCACATTTTTGCAAAAAAATGTTCTTAATTCCAAAAATTGTTCACCTATTTGGGAAAAAAAATTAGAATTTTAAAAATTATTTTTTGCTTTTAAGAATTTTTGGATTTCAAAATTAATGATAATTTTCAAATAAAATGTTTCGAAAAAATAAAATAAAAATTCAGATCTCCACTTTGCGGTGTGTGGTTAAATATTTTCGTGCTTCTCATTTATCACCAAAAATTATCAGTTTTAGTCGTTAGCGGGTGGAGGTCGGAAGTATCAGGTCCCAAGTTCGATTTCCTTTGAGTCTTATATTTTTGGGTATTTTTAATTCACGCATCATGAAAAGAAAAAGGTATTTTTAATTCGCGTGTTGTGCAAAAGAAAAACATGCTTCGCGCCTCGTGGACCGGCCTAGTCGCGTCCGGCCACAACCAGGTCTGCCACGTCAACAATCCCTTCGAGAACACACTCAAGGTTCAAAATAGACCGGGATCGGAAAGTTCGGTGTGCTGATTTCAGGGATTAGAAGTTCAGGGTTCGATTTAGCTTTGATCTACAAGTTCAAGGTTTGTTTTGGATTTTTTCCGCTGAGAAAACAGAGAAATGGAACGTGACATTGCGTGTCAAAAAAAAATGGTAGTATGGCTCCAATTTAGAAAAACAAAGAAAAATCATATCTGATGACCGTTCGCTGGGAGAGGATAGCAAGGGAACTCCTTTTGATGGCAGTTTTAGTTTTGAGACAAGATCAAACCGTGGCAATTTTAAACGAAAAATTGTCTTCTCTAACAGAAACTGCCACCCCTCACAATTAAAAATGCCAGCAAAATCGTTCGCAAATGCCACCCCCTCTTAGCGAACGTTTGCCAGCTAAGGGGTCCATAACAAAATCTTTTTTGCGAAAAGATCTGATCTATTATAAAGATTCACCGGAATACAACAAAGAAAAAAAAATACATCGAGGTCCATGGTCCACCGAATGACCATTGCCATCACTAAAACGAGACGCCGACGTGCCGCTGTCACCGCTCCCATACCGGAGCCAGCCAAAACATTAGGATTTAGGACCAGCAAGCTATCAAAAAAGCCCTTTTATGCTGGTCTCATGATTAGGTTCCCTCCTTCGGGTGTCTCATGCTCTCCTCGATCATATTGAACTTCTTCTACCGGAGCTTCTCCTCGATCATATTGAACTTCTTCAACAACTGGTCATTGATCATATAATCTGCCAGCTGAACTCTGCTTTTACTCTGCTTCAGCACGCTCCACTGCAGTTTTCTTGACCAGCGCTTCTGCCATTTTCGCTCAGCCTGGGCTGTTACATTGGTGTGTCATTTGTGGACAGCCTCCCTCGATGATTGTATTATTCGATACAAATGGTAGCTTATGAGGAGCTCTTGCTCTTGGGGGATGCACATTGTTCTTGGAAACCCTACTGTATTATTTTTTTCTCTTCTTCCAAATCTGGCAAAATATTAATTACAACAACCATGCTATCAAATAAATCAACTTAATTGCTCCAAAGTATGCCCACGACCTTACTCAAAAAAAAAAAGTATGCCCACGACAAGAAAAGAAAAACATGTCTAAATATCAGCACCATAAGTGTAAGTTGGATCCAAGCAGAAACAAATCATTTTACATCGTTGGATAACCTCAAACTCAGATGAAGGTTTCAGTAAACTGACGACCAATATCAGACAGATGCTGCTGGAGTGCACAGACATCAGAAAACCTGTGTTGGTGCATAACCTGGTTCCTTTCCTTCTGGGAGTTCATGCATTGTGCTTCATGCATGTTCACCACGGCACTTCCTCAACCACCGATCTTCAAATGGAGCCGCCCAATGGAACCAATCTAGTCCAGGAAAAAGAATGATCAAGGAGCATGCAGCTCTAGAAATATCAAACACACATTTGATCACGGCGAGCTTCAGATATTGCAATTTTGAAATACTTTTTACAACTTTGGGGGGGTATCCTACCTGATAATAACAAGGAATGTTCAGAAACATAATAAGATTTCGCCTTTACAAATAATACAATGCTGCAGAGTAACAATGATCTTTACTGTAAATCATCGCCGTACAAGAGTTCCACTAAGGTGTCGTTTCGTAACCCCAACAATGTTAGACTCAAGAAATCCTAATACGCACATACAGTTCCTTTGGCAAATTGTCAATGCCAATGGCATTGGCATCGATGTACCTTGGACGATGAGGCGATGTGTGGCACGACCACCGCATTTTTTATATCAGCCAGCCCGGGCTTCATGAAGGGCTCGTCCTCAGGTGCGCCACCTCGTCAATCACTGGGCTCCAGCACCGCCTCCTTCATCATCGCCAGACGCTCCGGTTTGATCAGGTGATATGTCGTCTTGTCCAGAACAGGGTGAGGGCTAATCTATCAGTTCCATCATCACAACAGAAAATCAGATGCAAGTTTTTCATCTGTATGTAAGTTGCAATATTAATGTGGATATTACGTCTATCTATCTGTGTATCTAATTAACTGACCACATCCACCTCCCGGAGGACCTCCTTCATGCTGGACGCCCTCTTCCATGTCAGAGGCTACTCACCATTGACTTTCAGAAAGTGGTCAAGCTCCACGATCGTCCGGGCAGCGGCCACCGACAGTGATGCCACCAGCTCCGCCGTCGTCTCCGTCAGATTACCCTGCATCCACCCATCATTCGTGGTGATTAAGAGATTCAGACTTCAGGCATGGCATCAAAGAAATAAATTCAGTTCAATGTGTTTCATACAGGAGTGTTGCCAATGGCAATGCCATTCCTATTGGCAGCATCGACGTTAACGTTGTTGGGACCGACGGCCATGTTGCTGAAGGCCATGTTGCTTGAGCACGGTGAAGAGCACTGACCCCAGTCATCTATCAGCTGCAGTTAACATATGCCACCACAACAGCATCCAGTTTGAAAACTGATTGAATACTTGAATAACAGTGCAACAAAGTATATATGACCTTAACTGCAGTTTTTAGGACAGTGTAACATCCTACAAAAGTACTTTGGGAAGAAAAGGAATAATAAGCTAGAGTTGCTTGCCTGGCCGATGAGACCATGACAATGATCCATGATGATCGCCAGGATGTCATCGACGGATAGGATAGTCTTATTGGCCGTGCATATCTGCGCAACCCAGCAAATACACAAATCCATCATCTAGCATACCATTGATCAGACGATTAAGCAACAGCAATGAATGAAACAAGCAGAGTGCACCTCGAGGCAGCAGTCAGTTGTCCTTGTCGGTGAGGAAGTAGAGATGTGCGAGCATGAGCATCACAAATATACATAGCAGAAGAAAATAAGCAATTAATCACTCACTCGCTAAAATAAAATCGCAAAAAAGCAAAACAGTCAGGCATTCTTCAAAACAGCATTCCATTGACCATGTGTGCTCCTTAGCTTCTCAATCAACGAATAGTTGCTTTGCAGGCATTCTTCATGCATGATCAGCACTTGCTCAGCAACCTATTTATTTACCACAAAAAACTATTGATATCAACAAGCATAGTATACATTGGAATGTAGAAACAGAACACACAACTTAGGAGGAGGAGGCCTACCTCGGCAACGTTGTTCTCCTCAAAGTCTGCATTGAACAATTCAGATATTGAACTATCCGAGGCGGCGTGATCCTTGTCTTGGCAGACCACCCAATACGGCGTCTTGTTGAGACGAGGCACCAATCACGCCCCTCTACGACATCACCTTTCCTCAGCCCCGTGATTCGGTACCCTTGTCTTGGCGGACCACCGAATACGGCGTCTAGCCGAGACGAGGCACCCACCGCGGCGAACAGGTCATGGCGTACAGGTCTCAGCGTACGGGATGCCGGCGTACAGGCGGCATGATCCTTGTCTTGGTAGACCACCGAATACGGCGTCTAGCTGAGACGAGGCACCAAGCACGCCCCTCTACGACATCACCTTTCCTCGGCCCCATGATGTGGCGCCCCTTTTCTTGGCAGACCACCGAATACGGCGTCTAGCCGAGACGAGGCACCCACCACGGCGAAGAGGTCCTTGGCGTACAGTTCCATGGCGTCGCCGGCGAATAGGTCACCTTTTTGGCGTAGCACCAGCCAAGACGACGCCACTTCACCTACGCTACCTTTCCACGGCCCCGTGAGAAGGTGTCCTTGTCTAGGTGGACCGCCGTATTGTCGGCGTCTAGCCGAGACGAGCCACCAACCACACCAGCCATGCCGATGTGAGTGTGTGTTGGTTTTACATCGACGTCGGTCTCCACCAAAGAAATACTCCCGCGAGGCGAACCCCTTGCATACCCCGATGAGGCCCCTATCAATCGCCAAGAAGTCCGAGCCGAGCAGAACCCATACAACTTCAACACCAACTACATCAACGCCGCCAAGACCGACGAGGCGCGACGGCAAGGACGGACGTGGCTAGTACAAAGCCATGTTTTGAGCGGCGCGTGTACCAACGAGGACACGTGATTTGCCGCTGCCTACACCCCCCACACACACCATCATCATCATGCATGGAGAACGCGAAGCGAAGACGACGAAGATGACCACACAACTTAATCGGAGGTATCTCGCGGAGCAACCCACATCGCCACAGTTAGGCTGGCCGCGCTAGCAGGCCATGGAGCCCATTTTTAATAGGGAGATTGTAATTTTGTTTCTCGACACGAGATTAATAAAATGCATATTTTTGCCTATACCTTTTCTTTCTGTACTTCGGTACACTGGCACGCCCGCAATTTCTTGTTGCTTTTTCCCAGCACATGAGAGAAATCAACTCATTCTCTTCCCTTCACTACGGAGCACAATAGTTTCTTCTTATGTCAAACAAATTGGCACGCCCGGTGAGCCCTGGTTCTCCTCTCATCTTTGCTTCACTGTGGTCATCGGAATCGTATTCGCCCATCTCCCAAATCAAACAGCATGCTGCATGACAAGGCATCAGCTAGGATTTCCGCTGATCAGGATGTGTTTCACGCAGGTGGACTCTCCCGCGGTAGCAACTCAGAGCTGGTGATGATCCAATTCGGATCATTGCCGCCCATGGTCGTCATCGAGCTCGGCGAGAAGGTATACTTGCACCAAGCCCAAGATCCTGTGAAGTTGCAAACTGTGCAGTCGAAGAAGGCGCAGAGGCGGGAGGCCGTCAATGCGATGAAGGAGCGTCGCGAGTTAATGCTGGAGGTGCGTGCCCTGTTGAAGGACTCAACAAGGGCGGGTATCCAAGGAGACGTGGAGGCAGCTCAGTGCCTTCACGCTAAGGCCGCCAACAGGCGGGCAAGTGCGACTTCCCTTTGCACCCCTATCGCGACTACACATTCAGAGGCGCCAACACCAACACCGCGGTGCACCGAGGTAGAGCTTCTAGAGGACTTGGAGGCTATCTCCCACGACTTGCGTAGGCTCATGGCCAACGCTCCTTTGTCGGAAAGCCCGCATCCCCTACACAACTACAGGAGGAAGTACCGCAAGGTACAATTTCTCCATCAGCAGATAGCTTCCCGCATCGCTCAGAGCACGATGCCGGAGGACGATTGGTCCCTCGGCGCTAGGGACCTAGCAGATAAGGTGTTCACCTACCGGAGCACCTTAACCCCTTCATATGACTTGTTCCCCGACGATTGGGCATACAAGCCATCCAAGGTCAGGGAGCTGGTGAGGCGAGCCATCATGAAGGAGTTCTGGAAGCGGCGCTCACGCAAAGAGCATGTTCTACCAGGCCCTAATGTTTCCCTCAACATCGGCGATACTCGAAGGGGTGCTTGGGCGTCATGTCTCCATAACTCGATGGTCGGCAGGCGAGGACGCGTGATGTCATGGCCTGATGCTGGTACCCTCTCTCTCTGGTACGTCTCCGATGGGCGGGTCTTGCGAACGGTGGAGCTTCGGCCGCCGCGACAGGCCGAGGCAAGGACTGAAGTGGCATGCACGTTGGTTTCCATGAGAGACTAACCGAGGCGGCATCCCTCAATAGGATGGAGAGCTTGTGTGTGTGTGGATGGTGGCAAGATGACGACCTCTCCTGATACTCTCTGGTTTGATCTTCTGAAAGCTAAGTATTTTCCTTCTGGCAGCCCCATGTTTGCCTCGGCCACTCGGGGTTCCCAGTTTTGGAAAGATTTGGTTAGAGTCCGCGACTTGTTTCGTGAGCATGTTAAGTTCGTTGTTGGGAACGGTGCCTCTACTCGTTTTTGGTTAGATTGGTGGTCCGGTGGCTCGCCGTTAGCATCTTCTTTTCCTATGTTGTTTTCTTATTGCCCTAACCCTGAGATCTCAATCTCCGAGCTCTCTCGCAATAATTGGGACCTGGGCCTCAGGAGATCCCTCTCTCCTGCAGAGTTGGGAGACTGGCATCGCCTTGCTGCCTTGTTCCCTGTGCTCTCGAAGGAGGAGGATACTGTGGTCTGGCCTCATGTGGCCTCTGGGAAGTTTTCTGTCAAGTCTTTGTATTCTCGACTCATTTCTGGGAACCCCACTTCTAAATTCAAGCCTGTTTGGGTGGCCAAGGTTCCACCCAAGATCAAAATTTTCATGTGGCAGGCTATTAGGGGTCGGCTGCCTTCGGCCGATCAAATTCGCAAGCGGAATGGGCTGGGCTCTGATCGCTGTGCTCTTTGCTCTCAATTGGAAGATGCCAACCACATCTTTTTTGGGTGTGTGTTGGCTAAGTTGGCTTGGTGTCGTGTGCGGTTGTGGTTAGAGGTTGTCTGGGCCCCCAATTCGTTCGATGAGCTTCGGTTGCTTTCCTCTGGGCTCCAGGGTGTTTCTAAACGGCTATTCTGGGTCGGCTTTAGCGCTCTTTGCTGGGCTCTTTGGACTACTAGGAACAAGTTCACCATTGAGGGTGTCTTTCCTAACAAACCTGCTGATTTCTTGTTTAAAATGTCTATCTTCTTGCAGCAGTGGAAATTATTGACTAAACCGGCCGATCGGGATTCCCTGGAGATGCTGATTGCTAAAGTGCGGGCGTCTGCCAATCTTCTGTCTTCTCCAGCGGATGATGATCCTGCTTGATGGCGGCACTTTGCGAGTCTCTTAGTAGTAGGTTGTTGGCTTGTGCGCCTTTCTTGATCGTATGCAGTGGGCCTGCGTGGCTGCGTGCCTTTTGAACTCTTGGCTTGCACGTCGCTGGTTGTTGGCCTGGTACTCTTTTATGTCCTGTGGTGGTGTTTCATGACTGTTGTGTGTCGTTACTCTGCCGTGTGGCTTTATTATAAAGTCGGGCGTACGCCTTTTCTCTAAAAAAAAGCACCAGTCGATCGAACATTAGAAGATGATTCACCGGAGCAACGGCCATACCTAAAACCATGACCAATCGCACGTAAGGAGAGGCGAGCAGTAGGCAGTCGATCAGGAAAACGAATGATGTACCCAGCTCCCACCCTCAAAGAAATCTGGTTACATCTGGAAGGGGGTGACTTGGAAGTGAAAGGCTCTGAGGACTGGGATGAGTACAAGTGGGAACGATACTGGGAGTCAGATCGGTGGAATGAAAAAAGGAACAAACACGATAGGAAGTTGAAAGCTATGTTGCAGAAAGCATTCAAGCAGCATCAGCCTGGAGCTGACATCGACGTTGACTTTGATGGTTGCAAGCTATGATATCTAGAGCAATATAATGATGAAGAATATTATGAGGAAGATGATAACAAAGAAGAAGATGATGAAGAATTTTATTGCACTAGTGAAGAAGATGGCGAGAGTGTTGATGATGAAGAACATTATTCTACTGAAGATGCCGGGGCTGCTTATCAAGTGATCGTGTCCCAAACTTCAGCACAAGTCCATGCTGATCAAACAAGGCAATTACTTCAGTTGATTGAGGAGCAGAAAGTTTCTAGTGGGATGAACATTACTACTGATACAGCTCCAGCACCGGTGGTGGACACGTCGCTGCGTCTTGCGGTCGGAGAAGGGTGGCAAAGCGGACGGGGTGAAGGTTTTTCAGAAGACGATGATAAAAGAGAAGATTGTTGTAATGAAGAGGATGACAAGGCTGCTCATCAAGTGAATGAATCCCAAACTTCAGCACAAGACAGGGCTGACGCAAGGCAATTACTTCAGCTGATTGAGGAGCAGAAAGTTTCTGGTAGGCTGTGCATTGAGACCGAGGTGCCTCTGAATCTGATGGTGGACACATCGCTGCACCTTGCAGTTGTGTCGGAGGGACGGGAAAGCGGACATGTTGAAGGTATCGCCATTTTGCAATCCTTGGGGTCGTCTTCTACACGCCCGCTTGCCCCTTCTTCGCCTTCCTCCCTTGACCTGACACTAGCACTCGCCTTCCCTCTGCATTGTATCCCTCCATTGGCGAACTTTCCGGTTGGTACCAACAGTGGTCTCTTAGTGCAGCAGGGTGACAATGACATGCTGGTTAATGGTGGTGATTATTATTCTGGTGAAGAAGATGTTGAGGCTGCCTATCAACTATCAAATGAACGGATCTCAAACTTCAGCACATGTCCAGGCTAACACAATACAATTACTTCAGCTCATTGAGGCACAGAAAGATTCTGGTGGAATGAGCGTTACTACTGATACGGCTCGGGCTCTGGAGGTGGACACATCCCTGCATCTTGCCGTCAGATTGGAGGGGCGGCAAAGCGGAAGCAGTCAACATTTGGAATCCTTGCAGCTGCCGTTTACAAGTTTGCTTGACCCATCGCGCTCCTCCCTTCAACCCACACTAGCACCCTGCTCGTCGCTGGACAGAGCCGAGGCTGTGGTGAACTTTCCTGTCAATATCAGCAATGGCATGCTGGTTAATGCAGTGGGACAATATCTTGACTTCAATCAGGACCCTAAAGTTGGACATGTTGATCTCAATCAGACCCCTAATCAGCTTAATGATGATGAACTTCTGGAACTCAATGAAGACGTTGAACCGAAGAGGCTCCACTGTTCAACTTGCATACAGGCTGCGATCAATCTAGGCTTCACTTTTCTACTTAGAATGCAGGCCATCTGTAACTCATGTCTAAGGTCATAATCTTTGCCTGCTAGAATTCCAGATGCAGAGATGCTTATTGCAGGGTCATAGTTATTTACCTACTGTAATCCATTCTGGCTACCTCTTGCCGAAGTTGCGCCTGTCATCTTTCTATATGCAGTATCTGTGTAACTTTAATCATGCAAGATAGAAAAAGCATGATGTAGAGTCATAGTTAGCGTATTTTCCCTACATGTATAGTGGTGTAGATGGGGTTCCCGAGACACTACTCCCTCTGTCCCATAATATAAGAGCGTTTTCTATACTAGGGAGTAGCATTTAGTAACAGGAATGATAGCAGAAAGAAACAAGCAATGGATACATGTTGCCGCTACTTTGTTTCTAGCTGCTGTGCTTTCCACAACAACATGGTAGGTTCCCTCCCTGGGCGTCTCATGCTCTTCTCGATCAGCTTGAACGCCGCCTTACGGAGCTTCTCATCGATCAGCACCGTCGTCCTGTGGATCTTCAACAACCGGATCTTCAACAACCGGTCGGGAAGGTCTGCAACTAGAGCTCTTCAAACTTCTTCAGGAACACGTAGGGTCCGCTGTTCGCGTGATCTGCTCCAAGATGCCCCAAACTTCCCAACCCTTTCTACAGGCCCTCCTCTTAAAGAATAAGGCACCCACGCTTACATGTGGGTCCTGTGCTACCGCATAACTTTACATGATCTAGTCGTCGCCTGCTCACCTTGTGTTTTCTCTCTCAGCTGAACTCTGCATTCTCTCTGCTTCAGCACGCGTCACTGCATCTTTCTTGACCAGCGCATGAGCTCGCTGTTTCTGCCATTTTCGCTCAGCCTGGGTTGTTACATTGGTGTGTAATTTGCGGTCATCTCTTGGACAACCTCCCTCGATGATTGTATTATTCGATACAAATGGTAGCTTATGAGGAGCTCTTGCTCTTGGGGGATGCACATTATTCTTGGAACCCCTACTGTATTTTTTTTCTCTTCTTCCAAATCTAAGAAAATATTAATTACAACCACCATGCTCCAAAGAATGCCCACGACAAGAAAAAGAAAAACATGTCTTAATATCAGGACCATAAGTTGGATCCAAGCAGAAATAATCATGGTATGCGACTCTATAAACGTTAGGCATAATACTCCCTCTGCTCCGTAATAAGTGTCGTGGTTTTAATTCAAATTTCAACTAAAACTACGACACTTACTATGGAACTGAGGGAGTAATTGATAACAAAGCATTGCAGTGTGCTTCAAGTACTGCAATGTTAAAATCCTTTTACATGGGGAAAGAAGATTTGCTGAGAGACTCACAATAATGCATCGTTGGATAACCTCAAACTCAGATGAAGGTTTCAGTACAGTGACGACCAATATCAGCAGATGCTGCTGCAGTGCACAGACATCAGAAAACCTGTAAATACATGCCTCAGAACAAGAATTAGATTGTGGATAATGGCAGACCTTTGTTGGTACAAAATCTAGTTCGTTCTCACTACTGGAATTTCCCTATACGCCGGGTGCCAGGCTCTTTGCCGAGAGCCAAACCACGGGCACTCGGCAAACTTCGGTACGCCGAGAGCCGCGCTCGGCAACAATGGGTTCACGGCAAACCCGAACGTACGCCGATACGAAGCGGTAAAGAACACTCGGCAAAAGGATAACACTCGGCAAACAACCTATTTGCCGAGAGCCAGCCTATGGCACACGGCAAAGGGTAGCCACGTGGCAAGACCGGCAGTGGTCGTCGTCGCTCTGACGGTCGCGCTGCTTTACCGAGCGCCCGCGTAATAGCTCTCGGCAAACAATATTTACTTGCCTTATTTATTTTTCTCTTTTTCATCTATATATAAGTGGGAGCTGAGTTTAGTCCCACCTCGCTTAACGACGACCATCAGGACCGGTTTAAATAGTCGGATAGTACACAACAAGCAAGCGTTGGTCTTCATTACACTCTTATTAAGAAATGGACTGTCACTATGAATCTTCACCTGTTCCGGACAGAGAACGTCCATAGTGACAGTCCATATTCTTAATGATGGATGCCGACGGTTTTTATTAATTTATGATCCAACAGCACCATTACCGAGCGCTGCTCTCGGTAGGATAAGCTTTGCCGAGGGCGGCTCTCGGCAAAGCTCCGTCTCTCAAAAAACTTTTAGTACCACCTGGCCCAGAGACAAGCAACATGACCAGTTTAAATAGTCGGATAATCCAGACGCAGTAAGCTTCGGTCTTCATTACACTCCTGTTAAGGAGATGAACCATTACTGTGAATCTTCACCCCTTCCGGGCACTGAAGATTCACAGTGACGGTCCATCTTCCTAATGATGGATGCCGGTGCTTTTTATTAATTCAATTATTACTATTTTGGAGTTTGCCGTCTATGTGAGAACAATGATCTAACCGCTTGTAAACCGCACCATCTCCGAGCTAGTCTCTGGGTATCGAGAGGGAACGTGTCCGGTTTGTGCAGGAAGTGCGGGTCCTGTTGCTCCGTTGGCCTTGAAACTTCTCGTGCTCACAAAGGAGGCCATCGCATGACACGTTCCATGCCCCCACATTTTTCGGACCCGCGTGGAATATTCGAGAAATTTATTGCTCTGCTAGGGTTTCATCGCCGGAAATTGCAGATCTGCAAGGCGGCGCATGAAATCATGCCCAGAAAAGGCATGGAAAATACTTTGTGGTGTCCTTGCGGCATGCGTAGGCCTTGTGCAGAGGAGGGAGGGGCATGCCCTCCCACCGGGGGCCGAAAGTACCTCGGTGCCATGCCTGATACAACCGTTTAAATCCTCGAAAAATCGTACGATGCCGGAATTCCTCGAGAGCTGGCACGGTGTCATCACATGTCCCCTGTAGGGTGTGGTAAAAGTTTGGACGCGTTTCGAATAAGCCTCTCCTGAGGCCGCTTGTAAACCGCACCATCTCCGAGATATTCTCTGGGTATCGAGAGGGAACGTGTCCGGTTTGTGCAGGAAGTGTGGGTCATGTTGCTCCGTTGGCCTCGAAACTTCCCGTACTCACAAAGGAGGCCATCGCATGACACGTGCCACACCCCCGCATTTTTCGGACCCGCGTGCAATATTCGAGAAATTTATTGCTCTGCTAGGGTTTCATCACCGGAAATTGCAGATCTGCAAGGCGGCACATGAAATCATGCCCAGAAATGGCATGGAAAATACTTTGTGATGCAGGGCTAGATGAAACGATGCAAACTAGTCACTTTGCCGAGAGTGGCTCTCGGTATAACAGGCTTTTTCCGAGAGTGGTACTCGGCACGAGCTACTTTTACCGAGAGTGCGCTCGGTAACGGTTAAACCCTAGATCTAGGTTAGGACTTTTACCGAGAGTGCGCTCGGTAACAGTTGAACCCTAGATCTAAGTTAGCACCTTTACCGAGTGCTGCGCCGACGGACTCTCGGGAAAGGTTCGCGGGACACTTAAGTGGCAAGCCTCCGCTGCTTCTTCTCATTTCGCTCCCTACTCTTCTCCCCGCTGCCCCCACCCCGCCGGCGCCCCCCTCACCGCCCCCACCCCGCCGGCGCCCCCTCACCGGTCCCCACCCCGCCGGCGCCCCCCTCACCGGTCCCCACCCCGCCGGTGCCCCCCTCCCCTCCCCCCGCGCACCCCCAGCGCCGCCCCGCGCCCTCCGACCCCGCGCGGCCCTCCCCTTCGGTGAGCTCCCCCCCTCCCTCCCTCTCATGTGGATGGATGGATGGATGCATGGATGGATGAATGCATAGATAGATGGATGGATTGATGCATGGATAGATGCATGCATAGATAGATTGATGGATTGATGCATGGATAGATGGATGCATAGATGGATGGATGGATGCATGGATAGATGGATGCATAGATAGATAGATGGATGGATGCTATGTACATAATTTTTTTGCTATGTAGATAATTTTTTGCATTAGTTTTTATGTAGTAGTTTTATCTATTAGTGGGACTAGTAGTTTTTTGTAGTAGTTTTTTGTAGTAGCTTTTATGTACTAGTTTTTATATTGAGCGAGTGATGATCATATTTGACATGCGAGATGTTTTTAGAGGAATGGTACCGACTGTTGCCGTAGGGGGTCGCGCTTCCTCTGCTCAGAAGAAAATCGACTTTTGACGATGGCGGTCGATCTGGGCCAGTTCGTCCTGTGATATACCTTTGTCACGCATGATGGATTGGCCCAACTCGACCATCACCAAAAGTCGAAATACCTGTGAGAGAGTGTCCACCAAATATATACCACCACCAGAGAGTGTCCACCATAGAGAGTGTCCACCAGAGAGAGTGTCCACCACCAGAGAGAGTGAGAGATGAGATGCTGTTGAAGGAAGGATACCGGCTGTTCGTAGGTGGTCGGTCTTTGTCGTCCTCCTCCTCTGAGACCTTGGTAAAGCAGGGGGAGGACGAAAAGACCCACCGTCACCGACGGTCGAAATAACATTGAGAGATGAGAGATGTTATGAGAGGAAAGACACCGGCTGTTGTCGTAGGTGGTCGTTGCTCCTCATCTCTTGCTGTGAGACATTGGTAACGCAGCAAGGGATGGGAGTAACGACCGTCACCGACGGTCGAAATATACAGGCAAGGAGTGCCCCACCATACATATATACCACCACTTGAGAGATGAGAGTTGTTGAAGGGGCATCGATGGAATGAAAATCAACCCACATGAAGAGTTGTTGTGTATTCTTCATTTAGGTTTGAACTTATCAAAATTAAATTTGATATCGAGACCGTTGTCGAATGACACTTGTTTAGGAGGATGGCGCCGCGCCGCTCTCCCTTGACAGAGTTTTGTGGTGTTCGACGCCGTGACTCGGGTCGCTACGCCGCTGAGATCACTTGCGATGGTGATCGGCTGTGGGTTGGCACGTTCGACACCCCTGAGCTCGCTGCGCGGGCGTATGACGCGGTGGCTTCCATGTATGGCCGGAAACCGGCTGAGCTGAACTTCCCAGAGGATGCCAAGCATGCTTGGTTCCTTGCCCCTCCTTACCGGATGTATTCCCGCAAGGAGGAGAAGGCACGCCGACTGGCCAAGATGGATGAGGAGTACATGGCTAGGTATGCTGAGGCCAATCCGCAGCTCGTGGCCGAGGAGTGTGATTTTTGGGCCAATAAGGAGAAGGAGCAGAGGAAGAAGGAGGACGCCGAGATGGATGCCAGAATATCACCGGAGGTCGACCAGCTTTTCGATGAGCTCGATGAGGACGGCTACTTTATGGACGATGATGGGGAGGTGGTGCAGCCGGCTACCCGCACTGACTGTGAGGCAGGCCCCTCCGGCGGACGTCCAGAGGTGGTTGACCTTGTCTCGGAGGACGAGGATCAGGACTAGCTTGACGCAGACCCAGATGATGTTGATATATTAGAGTAGTATATATGTCCTAGTAGTGGTTGTCTATCCTAGTACTGTGGATATATGTAATGTTGACCCGACTTTTGTCTATCCTAGCACTGCATAATTATGTCTTGGTATTCAATGTAGTCGTTTAATTTTGCTGTAGTACTGATGATATGGTTTATGTTGAAATGTTGATATGGCATGCCTTCTATGCTAAAGGTTGACTTTCACTTTGATGGGGCTCCCTGTTTGATAGATCGATGTTCTCGAGGGAAGGATCCCTACTGTTGTCGTGGGGGTCGCTTCTCCTTCTTCTCCTTGTATTAGACCTTTTGGTAACGCACTAGGGGAAGGAGGAGAAGCCACCATCACCGACGGTCGAAATGTCAGTGAGAGAGTGCCCACCATATACACCACCACTTGAGAGGTGAGAGTTGGGGAGACTCGGAGGACTGAAAGTCAACTAACAAGCCGGAATAGTGATATGTGTGTTGACATCCTCGAATTCAACACACATATCCTTGTAGTTTGACATCCTAGAATTCCATATATACTTATGTTATTTTTCATTGTGTGATAGAAGGTGCTAGCATCGTTCTCGAGGTTATGGCTTCCACCGATGACGCATCTTCCTCTAGGTTCAACTCCACGGTCAAGGAGTCGCGCGCCAGTGAGGACCGCTTGGCGGCGCTCCTTAAGGAGAACCCGCAGCTCATCCTTATTAAGTTTTTTGTGGATCTGTCCAAGAAGGAAGCACCACCTAAGGAGAGTGTCGACCCTTTGCCACTGATTCCGCCGACCGCCATTCCCGCCGACGCTTGCTCCTCCACTGAGAGGGAGATCCCCACCTCCTCCGACTCCACGCTTACCGGCTTCACAGACTACCAGTCTGATTAGAGTTCCATTTTAAGAGTAGCCTTGTTAGATACTTTGATGCTGATGTCGTGAATGTAGTTGCTGATGTCTACTCGGAGTATAACTTGAGTAGAACTTGTGATGTTGCTTTTGGGTATATGAATCATTAATGCTTTTGATTATATGAGTGATGAATGCTTACGTGGAGTATGTATGATGTGCTTTTTAACCATGCATTTTTTCTATGCCTCTTTTTCTCTTTCTTTGTAGATGAAGTGGTATGCGGTGTACAGAGGTATGTGTCCAGGAGTCTACGATTCATGGTCTGAATGCAATGAACAAGTGCTTCGTTACGAAGGCAACTCCCACGACTCGTTCAATAGCAGAGAGAAGGCGGAGTATCATTACAATCAGTATGTGCTTAACCAGAAGAGAAAGACTGAATTAGGCAATGGTGCAAGCCAGAAACGGCTTATCGGGTTCAGTGGATTGAAGAACATGATAATTCTCTTTCAGTTTGTCATAATTGTGGTGTTGCTTTTATTATGTGGTCGCATGTAGACATGCATTGACCACTTTGTTGTTTAGTAAGTAGGCACTTGTACTAAAGAGCTACTTTGTGATTTCAAATGAAACTCGTGTGAACTATTTATGGATGAATGCTTATGTAAGTTTGTTGTTAACCTGTGTGACTTGAAATCCAAGTTTGAGTATTTGTATAACTGTTTTTGCTGCAGTGATTCGAACGAAAAGCTGCTGAATCAGAACTGGGAACGAAACTTTACCGAGAGCAGCTCTCGAAAGACACACGTTTACCGAGAGGCCAACTCGGCAAAGTGGCATGCGCTGGGAGCTGCTGGAACTTGGCTGTTGCAGTTATGCCGAGAGAGGCACTCAGCAAAGACCTGACGGAACCAGCGGCCGTGAAGCCACTTTATTTTGCCGAGAGGCACTGTTTGGCTCTCGGCAAACTATTTGCCGAGTGCCCGACGTTTGGCTCTCAGCAAATTTCTGTTTGCCCGAGAGGTGTACGCCGGGTGGCCTTTGCCGAGAACAACTCTCGGCAAAGGCTTTGCCGACGGTTTTAGGCCCTTTGCCGAGTGTTTCTGGCACTCGGCGTCTGCGACGATTCCAGTAGTGTCTGCAGGTTTACAATATTATGTGGTAACAGTCAAAGTTTAAGATTCAGATACATGCTGTGGCTACTGTGTTTCTACTTAGAAGAATTCAGGCCACCTGTCACAGTGTTTGCCCACTTGATATGCCGTTTCTTACCTGTAATATCATTTTAGGGCCCTGTTAGTGCAATACTATGGATTTTGCTAGGCAATGTAATACTACTATGGATTGAAAAGAGGGCAAAGTGAAAGCTGCAGGACTACCAGCAATCTGGAAGCACAGAAATGAACTTTATTCGACAGATTAGATACAACACAATATTTGATCCAGCAAAGTGAAAGAACAACCTGCTCAAAAGGGTTAAATGGAAATCAATATAAGCAGATGATGCTGCTGCTGCCTAGCCTAGCTACACAAGTGGAGTCGAGTAGGGTTGGCTGTGTAGCTACTGCTTTGCTTCAGAAAGAGTGCAGCTAGCCAGCCAAACTGAGATACAGTATGGACAGACACTGAAATGAATGATGCAAATCCATCTACTGAATAAACTTACCAACTTAGCACTGAAATGATCTGGAATAGGTCACTGAAAAAAAGGCCCGTCTCCCAAATGCACTATCTTGTCTGCTTGCCCCTTCTTCACCTTCCTCCCTTCACCTCGCACTAGCACTTGCCCCTTCTCTGCAATAGAGCCCTGCACCGCCACCCTGCTCATCGGCGGACAGAACTGAGCCCATGGCGAACTTTCCTGTTGATATCAACAATGCTCTCTCTGTTCAGCAGGGTAACAACAGTGGCATGCTGGTCAATGCAGTTGGGCAAAATACCAACCATAGTTTGCCTCTAGGTGGACTTCTTGATCTTAATCAGGCCCCTAGTGAGCTTAATGATGAATAATTTCTGGACTGATGAAGCGACATGCACCAACAGTTCATGTTGAAGATCCAGATACATGCTATTGTGGCTACTATATTTCTACTTACAAGAGTTCAGGACACCTCTGCGACCCATGCCCACTTGAAATGTCATTTCTTACCTCTTAACACTTTTCTGCCCTCCAAATATAATACTAGTACAATACTACTATGGATTAAAAAGACCGAGTGATGTTCGCTGTAGAAGTTGCATCGATCTTCTTACTTATTTGATAATCATATATTAGTTATTTTTACCTACTGTATTCCATTCAACGTGCTGCCATATAACTGTGTTCAGGAGACAGTTTCAATGATGTTGGTAGCAGTTTAGCTGACTGCAGTAGGAAAATCTGGCTCCAAAAGGAGCATCAACAAAGTATTACATACATAAATATATTGCATGCAAAGAAAAAATGATGTGATTGATGCTGAGATTCTACAAAATATTCTGCCGGAAAACAGACAGCAAAACATACAGTTCCTTTAAGGTGTTGTTTCGTAAACACCAGATGCTGTCTCAAATTAGGTGATCTACAGGCAGTGCATTTGAAGTTTGCGGTCTTCCAAATTGCTTAGTTATATGAGTGCTTGCTCACAGTTCACACATGTTTCTTCTTCAAACTTCCTTACAGCTACCACCGTGTCTGCATTATTTCTTCAGATGTTGCAGATATTTGGTACTCCAGTTTGTTATGGTTGTCTGAAATCTTCATGTTGCTGCCTCTCAGATCAGGTTCACACTGAGAGAACCAGCTGCTACTGTCCCTAAGTGCTGCTGCTGCTGCCAAGTGGCTCCATGTACTCGGACATCTGCCCTCGATGTGGCCACGCGGCGGAAGACCGCGAGCATCTCTTCTTCACTTGCCCGGCTGCTATGCGGATTTGGCAGGCCATTGGTATCAAGCCTTTGTTTACGCCGATTGGAGGTCTTTTCCAATCACCTCTTCCGGCCATGCTGCCTTTGTCGGTTACCCCCTTCATGTTCCTTCTCATCCTTTGGAAAATCTGGGATGCGAGGAATAAGATGGTCTTTGAAAGCCTAGTGATTGATGCTAATGCTTCGGTTACTGCTATTCTAGACGACCTAATTGTTTGGTCTCACAGGCTTAAGTCTGAAACTCTCTTGAGCCACGCCAACCTGTGGCGTGAGTTCCTCTCTTCCCGAAACTTGTAATCCGTGTAACACTTGGGATCCTTTGAAATATATTCAGGTGGGGAGCCTTTCCCCCCGTTGATCATTTAAAAAAAAAAAGTACTGAAGGTTGAAGTTGTTTACCCGGTGGAAACACTTGTATCTCTGTCTTCTAAGTGCTGCTGCTGCCTGTTAGATGTGTATAGTTCCTTTTCTGTATATCCCCAGTGTATAAGGGGTTTCCTGCAGTTCTACCTCACATGTATATGTACCGGCCTTTGGCCCTGTGAATGTCAGTTGCTCATTCCTAACATGGTATCAGATGCTTAGGTTCCTCTCCCGCTCCCGCACGCCGCAGCTCCGTGCCCCGCCGCCGGCCATCTCCTCCCTCGCCGCCGGCCCTCTCCTTCCCCGCCGCCGCGCCGTGCCGCCCCGGCCTGCGCTCGGCCGCGCCGCCCCTCCCCGAGCTCGGCCGCGCTCTTCTGTCGCCGCCCCGCGCCGTCCAGCGCGCGGCCGCGGCCTCCCCTGCCGTCGCCGCCCCGCGCCGCCCCGCGCGCGGCCGCGGCCTGCCGTCGCCGCCCCTCGCCTCCCCGCGCGCGGCCGCACCCGGTCGCCACTGCCCCGCGCCGCCCCGCGCCCGGCCACGCCCGGCTGCCGCCGCCCCGTTCCTGTGCCGCCCCGAGCACCACGGCAGTACCGCTTAGGCGGTACTACCGCTGTGCACCACGGTAGTACCGCTTAGGCGGTACTTCCGCTGTGTACTGCCGCAGCAAGTTCCGCTTGGGAATCTCCCTCCGTGCAACTTTCTGTTTCCCCTGTTGCTTTAGCGGTAGTAGAGCGGCACTAGCACGGTAGTACCGTGCAGTTGACCAAAAAAAAAAAAAAGAGTTCCTCATGTCTGCTTCAGGCTACGTTGCTGTTCCTCGGTGCTCGGTGATCTTCGATGGCACCAACTATGCTGAGTTTGCGGGCTTCATGCGGATCCACATGCGCGGCCTTCTCCTGTGGGGCGTTCTCTCTGGCGAGGTCCCCTGTCCACCTTGCCCTGTCGCTCCTGTGGCTCCTACCCCACCGGTGCCGCCTGTTCTTGCTGCTGGAGCTTCCCAGGCTGATCGGGATGCAGCCAAGGCTCTCGATGATGCTGCGGTGGATACTTATGATCAGCAGGTATCAGCCTATTCCGATGCTCTTTCTCTCTACCGGGATGCTCTGTCTGCTTACACTCAGTGGTGCAATGATGATGCTCGGGCTGCTGCTGTTCTCACTGCTAGTGTCCTACCTCAGTTTGCTTCGGAGTTCATGAGCCTCGGTACTGTTGCAGCGATGTGGTCTTACCTCTGTCAGCGCTATCAGCCCTCTGGTGATGCGCTCTACTTATCTGTGGTGCGTCAGGAGCACGCCCTTCAGCAGGGTGACTCTTCTGTTGATGAGTTCTACACACAGAGTTCTGCCATCTGGCGCCAGCTTGACTCTCTTCGGACAGTTGTTTGTGGAACTTGCCGTTGCTGCCAGACTATGAGGTCCGACTTGGAGTTTCAGCATGTCCATGAGTTCTTATCTCGCCTCCGTTCCGAGTTTGAGCCTCGACGCGCTCACTTGCTTGCTCGTGGTCGTGTTCCTATCTCGGAGGTGCTTGCTGAGCTTCGTGCTGAGGAGACCCGCCTCCGCTCTGCTGGGTTGCTTGCTGTTCCCTCTGTGTTGGCTGCTCGAGCTCCTGTGTCGTCTGCTCGTCTCACCGCTCTACCGCTTCTGCCCACACCTTCAGGGGGGGTGGCTCGCCCTCCTTCTGCTGAGAAGGGCCGATAGCGCCGTGACACTTTCTGTGGCTACTGCTCCAGGCAAGGTCACCCAGAGTCTGATTGCCGCCAGAAACAGCGAGACCAGAGGCGCTCTTCTTCCAGTGGGACTCATGCGCCTCCCTCGACTCCGTCACTCACTGACCAGGATATTATGCGACTCAAGCGCATGCTGGCTTCCTCTGGTTCTTCCTCGACGGGCTCTGTTGCTGCTGTGACTGCCACCACCACCCCGCCCTCGCTGGAGCTTACTCAGTCAGGTACATCCTCGTGGGTTCTGGATTCTGGAGCTTCTTTTCATATGGCGGATGCGTCCGGGCATCCCTATATCCGCTCCAGATATAAGTCGGGTATGAGAAGTGCCGGTCCGGACAGTGACCAAGCAGCCCGCCCGAGCGTTTGGGGCGGATATGGGTCCAGTTGTAGTAGATGCTCTAATGCAGCTAGTCATCGGGATGGTCCTCCCTGGGCAGGAGTCCTCATACTCCGGCCGTCGAAGTGGAAGAATACCTGGGTCTGTACGCTGCGCTGCGGGTCCTGGGCCTTTCGCATGATGGACAAATTTGACCTATGGACGCAACTAATTCACAAAGTGAACCGTTGGTGAAAAAATTTCACCCAGCTAACCCTTTTGTGTAGTGCCCGACAACTCGGCGTTGCACGACACTGTGCAGCGCCTGGCCCACAGGGGCTACACATCTGGCCAGCGTGGCACCCGGGGCCAGGCCTGGCCCCACCCCCCTGCATGCATCGTCTAGCCGACAGGCGTTAAGCTGCTGCGTGCAGCGCCTAGCCGCTAGGCGCTGCACTATGACTTAGGAACCGCCGCGTGCTGGCCCTCCCCCACCCCACCCCCCATTCATTCCAGAACCGAAACAGAGATCGCGGCGGCGGTTCTCTCCTCTCCCCCTCTCAATCCCCTCTCCAAAAATCTTCAGATCTGATGATTTCTTCCGTGGATTTCTTCCTCAATCCCTCCTAGAAGGTAATCTCCTCCGATCCCCTAGAGCATTGCTTTGCTTGGATTAGAAATTTGTATGTAAAATTGAAATAGCTTTGTGTGATTAGGATTTGCAGATGATTTGTAATCATTGTGGAACCCTAGTATTGTTGATTTGTAGTGACAATATATGCTTCCATAGTAGTGAAACCCTAGATTGTCGAGATGAAACCATATACATTTTGAGATGTTTGTGTAGATGATTTTTGAGATGAGTATTGTAAATGCTTTCATTGTGGAACCCTAGATTTTTGAGTGAGTATTGTAAATCATGCTTCCATTGTGGAACCCTATATTGTTGTGAATACATATGATTTTTGTGATGATTGTTGACATGCTTCCATTGTATATCTTAGATTAGTATTCAAATTTCCTTTTAGTATCTATCGATTGTTGAGATGAATACATATGAAATAATGCTCGCATATGAAATAATGCATACGAAGTATGGTACTTTGCTCATATATGTTTATTGTTTGAAATATGTAGGATGGTTTGGCTTCTCGATGATTACTATGACGTTCAACACCGGGCCTACATGATGTCGGAGAAGAAGTAGGTAATAATCATAGTAGTTGGTATTTTGAAATTTGTGTTTAGTTCAAATAGACATGCCGTAAGTAATACTCTGAGTTGCTTGTTTGCAGTCGCTTTTACCTCTGAAGATTCGGTCTCACGGGGCATCGTCGAGTGCCATGCCCTACGATGAGCGGTACACACCATACATCAGACTGACAGGACTCCTCCCGTTCATTCAGCTGGTCAACCGGTCGACGCCGAACCTCAATGCTGCAGGAATCACCTCACTTGTTGATCGGTGGAGGATGGAGACGCACAGTTTCCATCTTCGGACCGGGTAGATGACCGTGACGCTTCAGGATGTTTCCATGATCATCGCACTTCCTATCGAGGGGAAGCCTCTTTGTATGAGCACCGATTCTGATGGGTGGCGCCAGCAGATGGAGGCCCTTATCGGTATGGCTCCTGCAGAGGCTCCATCAAATGGAGAGAAGAAGGAAAGAGTCGCAGCCGGTGCTGCTTTCACGTGGATTGTAGAGAACTTTGCGCATTGCCCTCTGGATGCTAATGATGATGTGATCCAGACATATGCTCGTGTGTACATGTGGTACGTTATCTGCAGGACTCTGTTTGCTGACGCCACTGGCAAGAATGCTCAATGGATGTGGCTTAAGGCATTGACCGTCTTCGACAGCCAATGGAGCTGGGGTTCGGTGGCACTGGCCTACTTGTACCGACAGGTAATCAGTTGTTCGTTTTCACTTCCTTTCTACATTACCAATGCAATCTTGCCCTTAACTGAACCATGTTTTCCTTTATGTGCAGTTGGATGATGCTTGTTGTAGGATCTCAAAGGACGGATGTATTGGTGGTTGTATGCTCCTACTTTTGGTATGGAGCTGGGACCGCCTGCCGGTTGGACGCCCGAAGGACGTATCGTTCAAGCCCTGGGACGAACAAGGCGACAACCTACGGTTCCCCACTTGGGCTTACAAGTGGGATGTGGTATCCGAGATGATGAGCGATGTCAATCTCATGTATAGGCAGTACACCAACGAGTTGGACACGCTTACGGCTGAGCAGGTAAACATTGACATTACATCACTCATTCTCATGCTTTTATGAAAACTCTACAATGTTGCGTTTTTGTGCTATGTTCCAGGTGGAATGGGAGCCATATGGTGCCAAGGATAGATTAGGTGATGCAGACGGGTTTGTCCTGAATCCGATGTGCTTGCGGGGTAGGGATCTTTGGCTTATGTGGTGCCCACTCATATGCAATTGGGCGGTTGAGCTTCACTTGCCACATCGTGTGTACTGGCAGTTTGGTTTGTTCCAGGGTCACCCATCGCAGTGGGAAGACACGGACCGTGCGCTTCACAGGTAAGAGAGCATGAACCGTGTGCACTTAGCATCATGAGGTCCTTTTTGATGGTGCTAATATTTAGTTTTTTGACATGCAGGTTGAATAGGAAAAAGCAGCGAAAGATCAAGGACTATGATAAATATCATAAGAAGTATGTCACCATGTTCGAGCTTAGTGCGGAGCAAGCTAAGGCTAGTGCAGGATCCCAGCTATGTGAGTACTGCGCAATCGCGTTCAACAACTACCTTAAATGGTATCTTGGAAATACTTGTGTGGAGATATGCCCGCCAGCCTATGATGAGGAGATTTTGGAAGATCCCGCCGTCTTCGATGAGCTTGCCCAGAGCAAATACAACAAATATGTCAGGGAAGGGACCCGAGTCCCTTTTGCTCCAGTGATGAACTTTGTGGTAAAGTGTTCCCCTCTGCGCTTTCCTATTGGCACTATTACACATCTTTGTTTGCCTAACATGTTGATGTCGTTTCATCCACAGTGCAAGGAGATCAAAAAACAAGCTGACGAAAGCCAGACTATTCTGGACACAACCCCGATTGGAAAAAGGAAGGGTGAAGGTGCACTTCGAGCTTCCATTAAGGTACATATCTCATTCACTTGTCCATGTTACATATCTTGCTAAGTTACACATCTCATTCACGTGTCCATGTTACAGCGTCAGGGCCAAAGGTTAAGGCGGTTATCCAACCTTATCGGTTGCCATGACCCCGAATATTCAGAACCTTCACAGTCTAGGTCTGCTACACCACCTGACCATGGGGCTCATCTGGAGGATGAGACTACCTCGACAGCTCATCTGGACGATGAGGATGTCGTCTCCACAGAGGTAAGACAATAGCACACATTCATCTCTTCGATGCAATCCTCACTTCATTATGACGCGCGATCTTTACCATAGCGTCACCTTTTATGATAGGTTGATGACGACATGACATTGCAGGACTATCAAGTTCGATCCGCATACATGTTGAAGCCAAGGACGGGAATCAAGCGGTACACACCCGATGACTTCAACAATAGAGGAAAGAAGCCGGTCGGTGAGGGCTCGCGGAGGCCAACAGGCATGGGGAGGATGAGTGGTATGGACGATGACTTGGCAGACGATGCGGATGATGAGGAGGCGAAGGAAGAGGTGGAACCGGAGCCGGTTGTGAGGGGGAAGCTTCCTACTAAGAGGGTACGAGGCAAGTCTACGCGAGGAAGGAAGAAGTAGTGCTGTTCGACTTGTCGTCGTTTTCTTATGTAGTTGAACAAGTTGTCGGTTTGTAGTTGTGTTGAACTTGTGGTTGTTAAACTCATTGTCATGTTGAACTTGTAGTTATGTTGAATTTGAAGTAATGTTCAACTTGTAGTGCTATTGAATCTGTGAAGTGCTATAGATCTTCATTTAATTTGTGAATTTGTTTCTGTTTTTTGCAGATTTAAAGAGCATAGCGCCTTAGATCTAGGCGCCACACAAGACAGTACAACGCCTATCACTCAGGCGCTGCACTGTCTAGTGTGGCGCCTAGATCTCAGGCATTGCAATATGACTTAGGCAAAATGTGGGCGTCGAGGAAGCTGGGTTGCTCTCTGTAACCCCCTGTTGCAGATTTTAAATAGCATAGCGCCTTAGTGCTAGGCGCCACACTTGACAGTGCAGCACCTATAGCTCAGGCATTGCACAGTCTAGTGCAACGCCTAGCCATCAGGCGTTGCACTATGACTTAGCATTTTCTGGGGCTCCAGAGTGCCTAGTCTGCTCTATTTGCTCTCTGGAAAGCCTCTGTTTGCTAACTTAAATATGTGCATCGCCTATAGCTCAGGCGTTGCACAATCTAGTGCAGCGCCTAGCCCTCAGGTGTTGCACTATGACTTAGCATTTTCTGGGGCATGAAAAGCTTTTGTAACCTCTCTGTATAGTTGGTTTCAGCAGTGCAGCGCCGAGAGATCAGGCGCTGCACTGTTTAGTGCAGCGCCTATACCTAAGGCGCTACACACTGACTTAGAAATTTCCTGGCACGAAAAGCTTCTGTAACCTTTCTGGATAGTTGGTTTCAGTAGTGCAGCGCCTAGAGCTCAGGCGCTGCACTGTATAGTGCAGCGCAGTGCAGCGCCTATGCCTATGGCGCTGCACTGTCAACTTTTTCAAAAACTAAAATAGAACACATTTTGTGGTAC
Organism: Elymus sibiricus; assembly: GCA_039707655.1. Lineage (NCBI taxonomy): Eukaryota > Viridiplantae > Streptophyta > Magnoliopsida > Poales > Poaceae > Elymus > Elymus sibiricus. The sequence continues at coordinate 2,530,695 of CM077674.1, read as the reverse complement.
ACATCACACAGCACATAACACATAGCACAATTACATAATAACACATAGCACATAGCATCATAAGTATACATGGAAGAGTTCATGGCATAGAGGAGTACACATAGAAGAGTCCATGTCAAAGAGGAGTACACATAGAGGTCCACGACTAAAATGAAGTTCAAAGATCATAGTCTATGAGACGACAAGGTTCAAAATAAAATGCACATGGAGGAGTGCATGGCATAGTTCACAACATCATGAGAACCACATTGCTCTATTGTGTCGAGCAAGGCCCCTTTCCCTTCTTCTTCTTCCTCTCTTCTTCGTCTTCCTCCTCCCTTTTCCTTATAAGATGAGCCTCATGAACCACCCTCTCTATGAATAACTTATTCTCCCTCTCTTTCTTTGCCTTCTACAAAACATGAAGCCTCCTACATCTCTCTTCGAAATCCTTTTGCCGTTGTGCATTACTCTTCGCCTCCTCAATCTTAGCCCTCCTATTCATCGCTACATACTCAAGTGCCATTTTTTCTTTTTCCTTCATCTTCTCTTCAAACTCCTCTTGCTTCTTCCTCTCAAGTGCGGCTACATCCTTCTCTCTCACCTTCCTCGCAGCCTCCTCCCACCACCCCGGCATCTCACCTTCCCCATCCTTCTCCTCCACCCCCTTCGTTGTTGCTTTGTTGGGTTGAGAAGCCGCCATACCTACGAAAAATTGTAAGATCATAGTTAGTAAGGACAAGAAACAACATGTCATCATAAATAACAATAGTGTACTATGAAACAACATGGGAATAATATTGAAATGTAGCCACATACGGAAATGGTCCATCTAGGTATCCAAACATTCCTCTACCACCACCACGGCCTATACCACCACCACGGCTAAGACCAGCACCATGGCCTAGACCACCACCACGGCCTCTACCACCACCATGGCCTAGACCACCACCACGGCCTCTACCACCACCACAGCCTCTTGTAAGACCAAGTTGGCTCCATCTTGGTTGCCTAGATCCTCGTTGGCTACTCCTTGGTTGGTTTGGCACTTGTTGGCCACTACTTGGTTGGCTAGCCCCTTGTTGCATATGACCATGTTGGCTACTACTTGCTTGGCTAGGCCCTTGTTGCGTATGACTTTGTTGACTACTATTTTCTTGGCTAGGAACTTGTGTATCTCCTTGTTGGCTTGTGCTTCCTTCATTTTTCTTTGATCTCTTCCTTTTGCCACAAGTTCTTGTGTTGTGTCCCCCATGATTGCACTCTCCACAACGGGCTCTCTCACGAGGCTCTTGTAATTGGTTGTTGCCCGATTCTCGACCACCACCGCGGCCCCATCCGTCCATGTCGCCTCTAAAACTCTTTGTCTTACGTCTTCCCCGTTTAATGACCTTCCAATCCGGATCAGGCCATAGTTGAACTCCATGATACCCCGGCCATTGTGATTGGTCAAAGTATGGGTGGAATTTAGGAGCCCATTTACTCTTGGTGGTCATGATCGAGAACTCGGACTCCCTCACGGTGAGCGGGTGATTGACGTCCACATTCCTAATGCGAGCTGCGGTATACAAGTGCGAGCATGGGAGATGAAGCAACAATGGCCTCCCGCAAGTGCAGTCGCACCGTGTTAGCGAGACCTTGAAAGCATGGCCTCCGTGTTGGCGGCCATCGTTTGTGGTTCCTCCTAGCTCTTTCACTTCGTATATCCAATCGTCGTTATTGTATAATATAGCTTCTTGAGAGTCCACCTTCCGTGATTGAAATTCCAACCACTCATCAACCTTTGGTGGGAACTTGTACTTGTGCTTGTTCTCACCCGCAATCTGCTTATCTGTTTCAATTGAGTACTTTAGAAAGTACGCATTCATCTTGTCAAATGTGTATTGAACTATTGCCGTCACGGGCAATGCACGTACACCCTTGAGCACCCTATTGAAACATTCTGCCATGTTGCTTGTCATTTGACCGTACCTCCGGCCATCTTCATAAAAATCTCGTGCCCACCTCATACTTTCTTGAATGTGCCTATTGAGAAAGTGAAGACCCCCGGGATCGAGTTTTTTGTGTGCGAGGAATTGGTTGTACAAGAATGAGAAACGTTGATCGGAGAAAGCGAGACAACAATCTTGAAGATCGTCGGCCAACTCCTTAATCCCACATGCCCTATAGAAGTTTGAACAAAAATGCCTCATGCACCATCGATGGTGCAAATGAGCATGCCCGGGAATGTCAATGTCCACCGCGTTAAGAATTCGTGGATGGCGATCCGATATGACACAAATTTCCCTTTGAGCCGGTAATACCCTGGTTCTCAAAAGATGCAAGAACCACTCCCATTTATCATTGTTCTCCACCTCAACCAAAGCAAAAGCCAAAGGCACCAACCGGTTATTGGCATCATTCCCTATTGCAACCAAGAGAGTGCCCTTGTATTGTCCGGTCAAGAATGTGCCATCAACGGAGATGACCGGCCGACAGTGTTCGAAAGCCCTCACGCATTGCTCGAACGCCCAAAATGCACGGCCAAATACTCGGACAGTCCTTCCGTTGTGAATCGTTGTTTTTTGCCCATAAGGCTCGACCACATGAACCATGCCCGGGTTAGTGGCGGCCATAGCTCCCAACAACCTAGGGAGTCGGTTGTATGCTTCCTCCCAATCACCATACAACATCTTGAATGCGGCTTGCTTCGCCTTACATGCCTTCCCGTATTTGACCTTGTAGTGAAAGATGGCTTTCACAAGGTCCATGACGCTCTTAATGCTCATTGTTGGAAGTGTGGAGATGGAGTTGGAAAGCCTGTAAGCGATGAACTCGGAGGTGAGTTGTCTGTGGTCTTGGGACACAACCTTGCCATCTACCTTCTTGCCTCGGCACATGTGAGTTGGTACACAACTCACTATGTGCCAATCGGGCCGTCCTTTACATGGTCTTGCATGCACAATCCATGGACATCCGTCCTCCTCACATGCAACCGTGTAACGAACCTTGACATCCAAGTGAACCACCTTGTGCGGACGATAATGCGTAACCGAGAAGTCGTTGAGCCACATCTTCAATTCCAAGAAGGTTCCGAACTTAGACCCTTTAGAAATCCCGTTCTTGCCGTGTTCCAAATCCCGGTGAGAAGTTGGCCTAACTCCAAGAAATATACCATTGCCACCGTCTACCACGGCTTCATCCGCGAGACTAACATCCCTGAACAATGGTATCCGATGATCCCGCCGCAATACCTTCTCGAAAGCTTCTGACTCCTTCGCCATGAACCCCTCCTCATCAGCTTCTTCATCGGGACCTTCGTCATCCGACTCCGATGCATAGCCACGGGAATACGGGATGGAATGGTCCATTGTCTCTTGCACATAATATTTGTCCAAATCACCCACATTGTTGTCATGGAGATCAACTTCATTCTCATCATCCTCATACTCATCATTCTCCTCTTGCAAAGCTTCATTTTGGTTGTTTGAAATCGGGCTCAATGTTGGCCTCAAAAGAGGTTCACTCATTTCATCTTGGTTCATGGGTGGAGGACTACTAGCAACCAACGGGGAGGCATGTCGGTTCAAGTCCAAGTGCAAACTAGCCTCAACCTTCTTGGTAGCAAATAACTCAAGAGCTTTGTCTAGAGATTCGGCCACCGTCTCCTTTTATGCAACCCAACGTTGCTCGGAGTTCACACGCATTGTCTTCCAACGGATGTGCATTCCAAACCCCACATTATGCCTTCCCTCCAACTCAACAATATCACTTGGGTCCATCCAATTCAAATCTTTACTCACTTGTTCCAAGACCTCGGCATAGCTAGGACTACTCTCAAACACCATGTCAAGCTCATCCGGGACCGGCTCAATATTGCCTTTCAAAAAGGCGTCCTTGTCCACATGATGAACATAAACACCTGTTCTTCCCATCCCTAAAATAATTAAAACAACACAACATAAAATATATTCCGTAAGTACTCATCTGAAGATTAACACAAAATCCAAAGCCCTAACATAGATATCAAACAATAACCCCAACCCCCCACTTAACAAGAACCATAAGCCTAACCCTAACATACTAACAACCCTAACCCTAACCCCAACATAACAAGACCCATAACCCTAACCCTAACATACTAAGAAGCCTAACCCTAGCAAAATGCCAAACAATCATCTCATATTTCCATAAAAATTTCAAAATCCATGAAGAACTAGGGTTTGCCTCCACTTGCAAGAAATGAGCAAATGTAAGCATTTCTTCGGATGAAAACGATGGGATCGGAGGAGATTACCTTGAGAGAGGGATTGGGGTCGAAATCCAAAGACAAAACATTCAGATTTGCAGGATTTGGGGAAGGATTTGAGAGGGGGGAGAGAGGAAATCTTCTTAGGCGCCAACATTGAGAGATAGTCTCAATATTCATTCAGTTTACTTCTTCCTAAGGCATTTTATTTGTTCCTCCGTTAGCTTGTATGGCTCTTGTATGACAGCGATCTTTTCGTATGTCTTTTAAAAAAAAGTTTAGCTCAAGCATTAGGTCATTTTGTACATGACGTCTTTTTATATTTGTGGGTCGGCCGATCATTATCTGATTTTAGCCAATATTCTGCTGTCATGTGGTCTTGGCCTCTTGGGTCTAGATTCTCAGAAACTTCACATTTCTAGTTTTTGTGTCTTCTTAAGTTAAGCTTTTTTCGTAGCTGTGTCTAATGCATCCTTTATTTTGGAAAACTTTAGGCATCAGAAAATACCAAAAGAAGTAGCTTCTCCTCTGGACATCTTGAAGCACGGGCGGGCGGGACTACAGTTGGGCAAAAGAGAGCTTCACTAGGACCGATTACGACACCACACCCGACGGGCGCATCTTCAAGCACGGATGGAAGAAGTTTCTTATTAAAAATAGGACTCGAGGTTGACACCAATGTAGTAATTAATTTCAAGACCATCGTCGACAAGGAGGTGGAGTTGATAGTTGTCATCCACGACTTCCGAGAGATCCATAGTCTGACGAGATGATGCTAGGTGACAAGTTGGAGGTCCTAATTCCTGTTGTCGGTGATTGGCCTTCCTTTATATGTCAATCTATCAGTTAACATTAACATTATCAGTGTTCAGTTGTATGTTTTATTTTATTATTTAAAAGACGAAGCAACTTTTTGTTTCCTTCTTTAGTTTTTAGTGTTTAGTTTATTATTATTTTCCCCAGTACCTTCAGTGTTCTTCTCTTATTTATCAATTAAAGGGAGGTTTGTTGTTTGTTCTTCAGTGTTAATTGTTTAGGAAAGTCGGAGCAGGTTTGTTCTCTCTTCTTCAGTGTTTAGTTATAAACTTATAATTGATCATTTCCACAAAACCTTTTTCAGAGTGGATTCTTGTAAATTCTCTCATCGAATATATTTCTGTTCAGGAGATCATCAACCTTCAGTGTTTCAGCATGGTTTATCTGTTTCTCACTACTTCAAAGAAGAACAAGGTACGTAATTTTCATTCTAGCGCCATGTTCTTGTTTTGACTTTTCATCAGTTTTTTTTTGGCAGTAGGTGAGAACGACATTACATCTTTTCTTCAAAGGAAGATGACGTCCGTGGGAATCAACTCAAGATTATATATGTTTGCACTTTATACTCAGATCCTATAGTAGGTTAGTTCTGAAAATACTAACTAAGATATCCTCATTTTTTTTCTATTGTCATTCCAAGCTTGAGGGACTAACCAAGCTATCTTTCATTCTGTCAGTTTCATCCTTATTTTCGTTCGAGTTTAGAGTTTGTTTAGCAAGCCACAACTTTAAGGCAATAATCTAGTTTACTTCACTCTTTCACTGTATGCTTAAGCTATCAGCCTTCAGTATTATTTTATTCATAATTGTCAAAGTAAAACAACATATTCCTTTTTTGGGTTTTGTCATGCCAAGTCTGTTTTCCAATTCATAAGTTATGAATCATGCAGTGTACATGAAATGTTCAGTGTCCTATTCCTCCTTTTAATTCACACCTTTGTATGAGAATTGCTAATCCAACAACGTTTTATTCAGATTTTTTTTGCTTTTGCTCTGCCTTTTGCTCAGTTTAGTTCTAGTGAATAAGTATATTTTGCCTTTGTAGTCAGTGGAACATATCTTTCTTTTAGTATATATAAGTTATTAGTATGAGTGGTTTTCACTTTTCATCAGTTCGTTGGAACATATCTCAGGATCGCAAGCAGCATCACACCCAGCTGCTTGCCCTCGCTCATCTCACATGCTTGCTGCTCTCTTTTCCTTTTCTCTACCCCCTCTGAATTTCTTTGCAGTGGAGACGATCTGGGGGTACCCCCTGTCACCTGCGTCTCTACACCGCAGATGTGGGATACGTCAGCCCTTGGAACTCATACTAGGGGGAGGGAGCTGGGTGGGGTGTTGTGGCTGTGGTTTTTGCTGTGATTGGGTGGGTAACGGGTTGCAATCCGGCCCGTTAGGACGGTCTGAGGGGGTGGAAAAACCAGCAGGCGGATGGGGAGAACCGAGGGTCCATGAGGGAATACCTGAACCCCAATCGAAATCAGTTGAATTTTCAGAGCTATGGACTGAACTTTTTTTTTTGACGAAAATGCTGCTGTGCAGCTTTTCATTGAATATGTGAGAGGGAAGACAGTGTTTGTTAGTTACAGAATTTGCACGAACTGTGCACCACCGCATTTCTTATCCTACTGTCTAGTCTGGTTCTAGTGGTCTATGCAGCAGTTTGTTGATCTTGTTACGGCCAGCTATCGTCCATGTATCGATGTCTTCGATCAGGCGGTGGAAGACTTGCATCACCGTCGAGAACTTGTGTCAAACTTGTACTGGATAAAAATCCGACCTAAACTGAAATAAAAAACAGACGGCTGATGATTAGACACTCCCTACCTGAAAACATCTTTGCTTTAATACCCAGTCACAGAGTTCCTTGGTCTCCATCATTCTGTTCTCCGTATTGTCCTCAAATAACAACTGATCGTACTTGACATTAACAGCTTTCAAACATTAGACCAAATAATGTGTGTGTTTCCAGCTCTCTAGATGCGCTCATGATGTTCTGCAATAATAGTACAAAAGCAAGTTGGAGAGAGTTTCAGAAATGAAGCGGTGTAATTGTTTTTCCATTCTCAGAAACTGTACACATGCAGGCAACACTAGTTCATGCTTCAGGTAAACCTACTGACAAGAATTCAGACTGCAGCACAAAGCATAGTCAGGTAACAGCAAGGGGATATGTTTGACAGTATGTGATCAGGAAGCAGAACAACATATATTCAGACGGCATCATGAAAAAAATTCGCAAACTAGAAATGCATTAGTTGTACTATTTGGATATGTCAGGCAACGGTACGAACGTATCAATGTTAAATTCTAAGAATCAATGAAAAGTACCTCTGACAAAGCATTGGTTCGTTATCGGAGCTATTCCATTTGCAACAGTATTAGAAAAAATATAGCAAACAGCAGCTGTCAGCCTATTACATTGGCTTCTTATAAACTCCAAAGATTTGAGGGATCACCTCAATCCAGTAAGCTAACAACATTAATGAATTTGTCACTCCAAATCAATGTGTATACTCCATTTTACAACACAAGCAATTTATCCCGAAACAGAAATCATTCTGTACCAAGTGCACATCAGCCGCCAAGATTTTAGTGTCTACTGTCTAGTATACAACACAACACGCAATCTGTGTTTGCGTGCCGTGATGTTTTTTTTTTCAAAAAGGAGGATTACCTCCGGCCTCTGCATTAAGCGATGCACACAACCATTTTATTAAACAAACAAGCACAAAGTACGTAGTTCAATACAAGTTCGCAAGCAAAGCCGAGTAAAAATGAAAAAACTGCCACAACCGGCGAAAATAGGACAAGATGACTAGACACCTATCCTATTGTTGGACCGCCATCCAAACCGGTTGTAAGTATCCCGTGCTACCGTCTCCCAACGGTTGCACCCATAGGCCATATGCTCCCTACGCATGACTGAGTAACGACCACGTACGGATCCATCCAGTTGCCCTGAAAATGGCCTGCAAGAAATTTGTGATGTTGTGTCTGTTAAATATGTTGTGTCTATTAAATATCACAAACCCCCGGTTCCAATCGAAGCATGGCGCCGGTTTCTCACCAGTTATATCAACTCTCTAACCGCAATCAAACAACACCCTGAAGCAGATTTAGTTAAAGGTAAACATGTCCTGGACTTCTCTGGGCACAAGCCTCCAAACTCACATCAAATAATGCCACAGCCGAGATGGGAAGCTCAGGATAGGGAACATGCGAAGCTGAATTATGACGGGGCCTTCGTCAAGGTATGATACTGCGTGACCATGAAGGAGCAGTAATATTTGCAGCGACCCGGGTGATATTCAATTGCGGCGATGCCCTCGAAGCCGAGATGGAGGGCCTGCAGCTAGCCCTTCACTGGACGGACCTGCCGTTGATCGTGGAGACGGACTGCGCTGAGTTGCTGCAAATGGTTCGAGCGTCTAGCGTCGATAGATCCAGGTATACACACCGAGTGAGTGAGATTAGAAACATTTTGACTCATGAAAGGAGCATTAGTCTTGCTAAGATCAGTCGATATGCTAATGTGGCTAGTCATAGCCTTGCACGGATGGGTCGCTTGCAACAGCGAACTGCCTGCTGGCTTCGCAATGTGCCAGATGAGATAGCCAACATTGTAATCTCTGATTGTAATCACCTGCGTTGATTAATGAAAGCTCCTTTCCCGCAAAAAAAAAAAATAACGTCATTCCGACAGTTCCAAATAGCCCAAAGTAATGCACACACTTCAACTCGAATATGCGCTGCTGTCTTAGGCTCTACCCCGTTTAACAAGTTCCAAATAAACTGGAAATGCTGTTGGGAGGGCAGACATTAAAGGACACATGTATTGTACAGGTGTGATGTGATGTGAAAATTCCATTCCCACCTTTATTTTCATTCATGTACTGTACAGGTGTGATTGTGTCATGGTGCCTGCTGTTAGAAGTATAATTGTGTAGGGATAAGGAGTAGAGATAGAATAATATAAATATACTACGACTTGTCTTGTACTCCAAGTCTCACCCTACGATGTACTCTATATATACACTACGAGGGGCAGATCAATACAACAAGAATTGTAGGGTTTCATATTTTTTACATGGTATTAGAGCGGTTAGTCAAACGATGCCGATCCTAGGGTTTCTCCACCACTTCCGCAGCGCGCCGCCCCCGGGGAGATAATTCCGCTCTTCTCGGGGGCGCGGCACCCGGTTTCGATCAACGGTCATATCGGTTCTTTAGATTCAATTTCCTAGTTCATAGATTAGATCCAGTTTAGCCAAATAAATCCCTATATTTCCCTGACCCTCAAAATTCCGGTGAAAATTGTTGAAACCAGGAGCTTGCTCAAGCCCTAGCACACACTATCAATGGCGAGAGGAAGAAGAAGACTCGATGGTTTTTTTTGCTGCGTACTGTTGCAGCTTTTCTCACTGTCTATTCCTCTTATTTGTATCGACCTTACAAAGGGAAAGGATCAACTCTACACGCGAGCAGACCGTCCGTGCCATCCCACGACGCTCATCATGTGAGTGATGCGTGCGTGCCGCGCACTTCGCTGCATGCCATCCCATGCACAGCTAACGGCCGCACCAAGCTAGCTAACTAAGAGCATCTCCAATAGAAGATGTATATGCAAAAATAACTACCTTTCGCATCTCCGAGGCCCAAAAACACCTCTCCAACAGATGGTATAGATGCAAAAAAAATTACATCTCCGCCTCCCGGAGATGTAAACTATAACTCCTCGTGGTGCAAATTTGCATCTCCACCTCTAGGAGATGTAAAACGTCTGGTCGCGCGCCAACCGCCAACCGCTCTTCCTTTCCCTTCCGCGCGCCCGGCCGCCGCCCGCCCAACTCCACCGCTGGCGAATTCGCCCAAAATCGACGACGCCGCCGCCGGGCCCGCCACGCATTCGCCCCCCTGTCCCCCGCCGCCTGACGCCGCTAATTTCCGCCGCCCACCGCCGCCCGATTCGGCCCCGCCGCCGCCCGATTCGGCCCTGCAGCCGCCCCTCCGCCAGCCCCCGGCCGGCGGCGGCGGCGAATTCGCCGGCGGCGGAGTTGGCGGGCGGCGGCCGGGCGCACGGAAGAGAAAGGAAGAGCGGTTGATCACGATCGTCCTACTAATCCAGCTTGGTCACTTTGGATCCATCCACTTGAATCTAATCCGTTTTTCTTCCACCCAATGATATAATAACTCATCATGATTATAATAACAACTCATCATCATCATCATAATAACAACTCATCATCATCATCATCATAGTCATATAAGAACTCATCATCACAATAACAACTCCTCATCATCATCATCTCATAGTCGTATAACAACTCATCATTCTAACACATTCTAGCACATAACTCATCATCATCATAATAACAACTCCTCATCATCATCATAGTCATAATCAACACTAGCTAATTGTTCTTAGCACATGATGAGTACTACCTAGGACCTACTCCTCTCTCTTAGGTAAAATAGCATAAAACAGGTAAACCGGTCCATCTCCATCATGGAGAATAGAGATCCACTTGTCTCTAACTTGTGGCTTGCACAAATTGATGTTGTCTCCAATTGGTTGCCTGCGTGCATTCATTACTTTGCTCCATTCTTTGATATCGAGCCTTTCATCTTTTAGAAAAATCGAGTATGCACTGTGGTAAGCCTTCAGCGGAGTCGGTCGTAAGCTAACCATATGCATATGACCTTCGGTAAACATTATGCCAAGCACAACCTCCTTCTGGAGCTTCTGTTGAAGAACATAATAGTAACATATATAGTTAGCAATGTAGTTTACTTAAGAAGAATGTATGAAACCATAGTTAACAAAATCATACCATGTTTTTTGGAATGAAGTTACCATCATGCAACTCGTGGACTAGTGGCACGTATCCACTATAATTTTGGCTAATTTGATAACTGGTCTTAAAAGTCTCAACATCATTTATAAATGAGACAAGAGATCCTTTCTCCTCACAAGTTAGCTCGGAGCCATAACTGTAGTACATCTTGTCTACAGCCTTTCGAGTATTTCTTGAAGAAAAGAAATAAACTGTCAATTATAAATAAACAAGTTTAGTAGGGATGAATACCAAATATTTTTAAATAAACAATATAAATTACTTAACAAATTTGTTTGACAAACTCACATAGAGGTAGAACTAGAAGCATATCGACATCCACCCAAATGTCGATATTATCTTCAATATCATCTTCAGGACGAATATCGAAGGTTATTTGCATATTCTCCTGAAATCCATAGGCCTTGCATAGAGCTCCCCAATTTGAGCAACCAAAATGTGAGTGATTAACTGCATTGTAGAGCTTAACCCGAAAAGCGTAACCATGTTTAGTCCTAAGGTGAGCTCTCCGCGTCTCCATATTCTCACTATCTTGGAAACCGGGCTTCTCCAAGACGTACCGTCCTGCATGGCAGGGGATGCACTAGTCGAATTGTCAAAAACAAAAATTACACATTGAAGCAAAGAAGCACAAGTCATGATTAATTACGAAAAAATACTTGTCGTCGTTACGTACCGTAAAAACATCGAAGGTCTCGTCCAGCTTGATGGTGAAGAACCTACCGTTTTTCAGGTGAGGCCTGTCGCACATACCGCGGTCGTCGCCGCAGTAATCGCACTCAGGGATCCTATCATCGTCAGACATTTTCTGTGTTCATAATTCAAAGATTATAAATCGACGGCAATTACCAGGAACTCAACACACAGATCACTATTCAGCACGGGTTGACTTTCGGTCTGTCGAGTCTTCCTTGAAAACTCTCATCTCACGTGGTTTATATGGTGGCCACTCCCTCTCTGATATATTCGACCGTCGGTGATGGTCGCTTTCCCTCCTTCTCTTGTGCATTACCAAGGTATATCACGAGAAGAAGGAGAGGAAACGACCCCCACGACAACAGTCGGGATTCTTCCTCTCTGATATTTCGACAGTATATGGTGGACATTCCCTCACAGATATTTCGACCGTCGGTGATGGTCGCTCCTCCTATCTTTCCAAAGGCATTACACCAAAATGTTTAGCACTTGGGAAAGAAGAAGCGACCCCCACGACAACAGTCGGGATTCTTCCTCTCTGAAAGTCACACAAGGAGCCGTGACAGAATGAAAGTCAATCCGTTACATATATCGAGTAATGACATAAAAAATGGCCTATGATTTGCCGGAATGTCGTTTAATTCCTGTTCCGGCAAATCACGGGCACTCGATATTTCCTACTTTATAGCACAAGTCATGCTGAAATCCACGAAAAATTCTGGCATGATCTTTGCTAAAATAGGACATATCGAGCGCCTGAAATTTGCCAGAACGGAAATGAATCAACATTCCGGCAAAACATAGGCCAGTCGGAGTTGTTCCCTGCAAACATAGGCCACTTGGGCAAGCACATATCCTTCAATTTCGTATTTAAGCAACCAAATAGACCATGTTTACTCACTATAGACGATGGTTGTCGAGAATGTGGTTGTCGTCGGTGATCTTCTGGGTGTCGTCGACCGGCTTGTCGGTGATCTACCCTGTGCCACATGAGCATTCACACATGAGCATTTATATAGAAATTTTCAAACTTGGTATGCTCATTGCATTTCAATGGTTCAATTTTGACAAACACATTGTAATATATCTTATAACCCTAACATTTCATTTGGACAACAAGCATAACTAAATACCCTAGTTCTAAAAGAAAGTACGTCTCTCTCTCTCTCCCTCTCTCTCTCTCTCTCTCTCTCTCTCTAAATTTGGCAAGCATAACTTTGATGGCAATGCGAGAATGACATAAAAATAATTCGCAATATAATTGGCAACAACATTTTTATATTTTATTTGATACCTAAAATACTTACTATTCTATTCTATTCAAAAGACCTACATTTACTAATTTTCTATTCTATTCAAAAGACCTACATTTACTGAAATTTTTCTATTCTATTTAAAAGACCTACATTTACTGAAAATTTTCTATTCCATTCAAATAATCTACATTCTATTGTATTCGAAAAACATTAAAAAAACCTACATTCTACAAGAACAGAGGGAGAGGGATGGAGGGAGGCAGGAGGGAGGGAGGAGCGAGGAGGGCGTCCGGAGGAGGAGGACGGCGGGCGGCGAGAGGAGGGAGGAGAGAGAGGAGGGCGGCGAGAGGAGGAGGGAGGGAGATACCTCGGGGGAGACGACGGGCAACGGCTGCGTGGCGGGCGACGACGGCGGCAGAGAGAGCGAGCGAGAGAGTGTGAGGGGTGAGTGAGGGAGAGGTGGACGGGCCGCGGAGGAAGAGGATAAGGCTGGCTTAGCAGTAGCGCGGGGCGCGGGCCGGCGCTACTGCTAAGCCCGTTATCTGTAGCGCGGGACTCGCAAACGGCGCTACTGCTAAGCCAGGCCCACCGTGCCCCGGGGGCTAACCATAGTAGCAGCGCGGGCCGCGCAACCAACGCTGCTGCTATCACATTAGTGGTAGCGCGGGCCAGAAACACGCGGTGCTACTACGTCTAGCCCGGGGAGCACTGTGGGCCCCAATTAGCAGTAGCGCATGTCTTTTTAACAAGCGCTGCTGCTAGTTTTTACCTGCAGCGCCGCGTCCCAAAGCGCGCTACTGCTAAGTATTAGTAGCGCGCCCTCTTAACCAGCGCTACTGCTAAGCCTCTACCTATAGGCTTTTCCCTAGTAGTGTGTACTCCAAGTCTCACCCCACGATGTACTCTATATATACCCCTACGAGGGGCAGATCAATACAACAAGAATTGTAGGGTTCCATAATTTTTACACCTGCCAAGCTTCAGTAAGTACTCATGGGTATAATTAATAATCCATGCATCCACACATGGAAACATGCTTGATTCATATATACCCATCCACTCATGGGTATAATAACTCATGGGTACTCATGGGTATACATTCAGGCAGGGCAGGGAAACATGCTTGATTCATATATACTCTTTCGTTTGTTCATTATTACTAATCCATGAGGACAAGGGCAGTCATATTATATACTGGGAGCTATATATGCATAGCATCTTTGCAAGTAGTAGCAGTGATTTTGATCCATCCCATCCAGGGTCCATCACTCGATCACCATCTATGCTTGTGCCCCTGCCTAAAGTTTGGAAGGTGGCAGGCCTGCAACAACCAGTCAAATAATTAATTAAAATAGTGGTTCAACACATTAAATATTCATACATACAATTCTCCATACAGACGGATAGATAGAACAGTCAGATGAATTACCGAGTTGCTTGGCGTTGACGATGCAAGGGCAAGCAGGCGGCGGCGCCACGTTCTCGGCAAGGAAGGGCTCCACCGGGTACCCCTTGATCTTACCCTGACAAGAGAGTTTGAACACTTACTCCATCAGATCCAGATCAACAATTACCTTTTTTTTTTTTGAAAAGGAGGAACACCCCCGGCCTCTGCATAAAAGCGATGCATACAACCATTTTATATTATTTCACATAACCCAACAAAACAAATACATGGATCAATCCGAAGCCACCTTTCTGGCAACTACTGTCGCTACACCTACAATCTTGATGACGTGCCCTGACCGCGTATCAACACACAACATCTATTCCGGTGGCCTCATCAAGCCGCCCGCTGGCAGGCCGAGAGCACCAACGGGTCTAGCTAGACCCTCTGCGCGCACCGCATGCGCACACTCTAGGATCAACTGCCGCCATCTTCCGCCGTCCCACCTTCAGGAGTGATCAACGCATTCACCTCGCCAGGCCATACTACCGTCGATGTCACCACGACGTCAGATAGAGCCACCATCCTGCACGCGTCCATCCACACATGCCTGTCGCCGAAACTCCGCTACGCCATGCCGCCGAGTCCCGTCGTCGGCCTTGCGGTAGATGTAATACCGCTCCTCCTCTTGTCCCCTCCAACCAGCACCTGCTCCAAAACGATGCCCCCAGGAGGGAGAACGGCACCGAAGGAGTCGTCATCGTCCGATCCGGGAGACCCAGATGTAGGGTTTCCCCCAGAACATCCCGAGCGTGGTGATGCACCCTGCAATGACGATGCCTCGAGAGGGAAACGACGTCAGAGACGCCGCCATCGTCCGCCAAGACCGCAGTCAGCATGATTTTCACCGGAAGCCGCGTTGCCCCGATCTCGCAGATAGCTGGATCCGCGAGCACCCTCGCCATGTAGACAAACGGCGCCGCCGGAGTAGAGGACCTCCGGCCGCCCCACACCGGTCCCATCATGCGCCCCGGCCGGCCAAAGCCATGCCTTGACGGATCTGGCCGGGACGCCAGATCCACGGCCGCCGCCGCTGCCCATCGCAGAGCCGGGGAGCCCACCGGAGAACCCCGCCGACCATGGGGTCGCCGATTGCCGCTGCACAGCCAGGAAGCCACCCTGGCTGCCATGCAGGGCACCCAGCCCGAGGCGCCCCAGTCGCCTCCAGGGGTAGCTGCCACCTCCTCCTGCCCTAGAGCCTTTGGCGCCGGGCGCCGCCGCCACCGCGGCCAATGCCGGCGGCAGCGGTGGCAGGGATCTGCCGGGGTGGGTTGGGGGTCGGGCGGCGCTAAGATCGGATCCCCCTAGTGTCGCCCTGGGGTGGCGGCGCGAGGGGGTCTGCCTGCTACTTTAACAACAACACAAGAGTACTGTACTTGATTAATTCAGAGGAATGTAAACTCACATGGACGTTCAGAGCCGCGAGCGTCACCATCCCCTCACACGTCCACTGCACAACAGCAGTCAACCAAACAGTACAAGAAATTCATCAGAGAGAGGATGCATTGCAATGGCATGGCATGGCATAGATGTAAAATCCATTACTTCATTCAGTTCAGTTCATATGGATAGATAGACAGATAGATCATAGAGGTTCAAAAGTAACTTGGACGCTGAACTGATGTGGGGCACGACCACGCATTCTTGTTCTCCGCCGAGCCCGGCTTCATGTTGGGCTCATTCTCGAACATGTCCAGTCCCACGCGGAACATGGATGGGGTTGGCCCTCAGGTGCTCCACCAGCACAACCTCGTCGATCACGGGGCCCCGACTTGTGTTCACCATCACCTCCTCCTTCATCATCGCCAGACGCTCCGGGGTGATCAGGTGGTATGTTGTCTTGTCCAGCACAGGGTGCAGGCTTATCTGTTGCCATCAACAGAAACAGAATTCCTCATCTCAGTTGTACATTTTCCATCCGCATTTTGAAAATTGCAATGTCAGTGCCCATATTCTGTCTATCTAATCAACTGACCACATGGGCTTCCCTGAGGACTTCCTCCATGCTGGAAGCGACGCAGCCAGCTCCACCGTCAACTTCGACTGAACCTCGAATGCCTTTTTGTATTTTCATAAGGTAGGTGATTTTTGGCGACTAGTCAACGGGCCGTCCTGTCCTCCTCTGCTAATTCTGTTAGCACAAGAGCCATTGTCTCGAGGTACAGACCCAATGCGTACTCTCTGCACAAAAACAACTACAGTACAATTTTCATAGCATTATTAGCACTAAATTTGTTGACAAATAATAGTTCCATAAGTCAATAATGCTGGGTCCAACAAACTACATGTGGCAAATATAAACAAATTGTAATCTGACATGTGCAAATCCAGCATTACCATCAGCTGAGGACAAACAAATTGTATTTCATCACCTACCTACCAATCCATTCCAAGAATATGCAAGGTCGAGACGTCGAAAGAAAAAAACACAATATGCAGGGTCAATGAAAGATAAGTATTACACCAATCAAAGACACTGAATCGTTGTTATTACGAAACTACCTAAGGCCCTTCCCCCCTTCCCAATGCTCCACCTTGTATTGGTGCTAAGGCTGTCATGTAGACAAAAAATCTGATGTGGCAAGGTAATTAAGAGGAGAGAGATGAGTTTAGTGACCCCAGAAAGAAACAATGTCAAGCGCGTGAACCTAGGTAAAACACTTAAATGAATGAAGTTCACCAATGCATGCAAGAGTTTAGTTGCTAAATCATTAAGTGAAGGAAGCTTACCTACAACAAGTTAAGCATCTATGCATTGGGGGCTTTAGTTGCTAAACTTTTTAATGTGCTTAGCACCTCATCCAAGCACCTGTGCATTGGAAGAGGCCTAAGCACATAGTTTAATTCCGGAGACACTAAAGGACATTTACTTCTTCATCCATTCGGGTGGACTAATCAGTTCACATTCCAGGTGCAGCATGCCCATCAGGGCCGGCCGGCCAGTAGTTTATTTTATTCCAAACTGCAACCTTGCCGGTCTCCCTCTGTTGCAACTTGATTGGGGACCGTAATGTAAAGTTAATATATGCCATCAGAGACTTGAAGATTACACTTGACTGACTTATGGTCATACCAACTCTTTGAAACGATCAAATCTTGCCAATATATATTATATTATATCCCACTCAGCGATGGTAACAGCCTTTGCTTTGCTGACAGATGGAAAACTCTGCATCAAGGTGGAGATTTTGAGAGTTGTTCTGACCACTAACCCGTAAAAAAAAGACTGATATAATAATTATTACCACAGGACTTGCAGCACCCGCAGGACTGACAGAAATATATATGGAACACGCAAATTCTGCTTGGAAACCAAACCTAGAGCGCATGCAAAGAGGGACACAACAATAGGGGTCATCGCATCGCCATGAGGTTGCTATCACTTGTTGCCGTCCTGTTGATCGTTGATGTGAGCGCCGCCGACGATGAGGCTGCGTTGCTTGCTTTCAAAGCGCAACTCAGCCATGGCCGGTCGCTGGCCTCTTGGAACAACAGCGTCGGCTTCTGCAACTCGAAAGGCGTGGCATACAACCACCGGAGGCCGGCGTGTGGTGGCGGCGCTGAGATTGAATGGCACCGGGCTCTTCGGAGCACTCTCCACGGTGACCGGGAACCTCACTTTCCTGCGGACGTTTGACCTGGGCATCAGCTTGCTCCACGGGGACATTCCGGAGAGCCTCGGCCGCCTCTGCCGCCTGCAGAGGCTCTACTTGTACACAGTCCTTGTCAGCATGACCGAAATGAGACTGGACAACAGCACACTTGCCGGGCGCATCCCGGCTGAGAAGTGAGAAGCTCACATCCCTTGCAGTGTTCTCGCTGAGAAACAAGAAGGCCCATCCCAGCATCACTATCCAATCTGTCCTATCTATAGTTCCTCGACCTTACTGATAACCAGCTCGAGGGCACAAGAGAAGCCTAGATGATGCTAATAACTTGGTTAATCTGGAGAGCTGGAGCCGGTGGAGAAGATCGGCAGGAGACATATACCCAAGGTTTTTAATTTCGTAAACAAAAAAAATTTCAGGCCTCACGGAAATATGCGAAATTTAGATTTTTTTTTTTTTTGGACTTTGATATTTCAAATTTTATTGGATTTTAACCTAATTTGAAATTAGTTTGAATCTGGCTCAAAATTTCGGGATTAAAAATATTTTGGACCCCACTGAAATATGCGAAATTACGAAAATTTCGTTGAAATTTTTAACCCTGCATATACCTTGCATGGTCCTCATCCTGATTGGTTTTAAGGGCCAGGGGAGGCGGGCAGGACACGGTGGCTGTCAGAGGAGGTCGGCCGGCGACAGAGTCGGGTACGAAGAGATGCAGTGCAATTCGGGGTTGCAGGGGTTACATATACGAATATGACAATAGATAGCTTGTTGAACAGGGGACGAGAGAAGGATCCGAGTCAGCATCTGAGATTTGAGACGTTGCAAGACTGTCATTTCCTTATTTTTATGGAACAATCAAATGACTAGATCACTTATATATATTAGGAACATGTCTAGATTTTGCCGCTGATGTGCTATCCATTGGCACCATGTGTAGAGAAGATTCGCTCATGAGCAGCTCGATAAGCAGTCCATCAGAGTTCAAGTCTTAGACTTACATTGGTGCTCGAATTTTCCTGGATTTATTTCAGGTCTTCCGGCGACGTGCGTTTAGTGGGAGGAGGCGTTCCCGTCGACTACGAAGGCGTCTGTGGCGACTTCATCAATCTTAAGATGATGTGTCGGCTCAGTCTCTTGGGGATACTCATAGAGGTAAGGTATGCGTGGGTGCGTTCATAGGGATAAGTGTATGAGCGTCTGCGTCTGTGCCATGTTAAAAAAAAATATTTATATTAGCCAATCTAGCCTATTACAAAACCTAGTCGGTGACTGTACCGAGTCCATTCCGGACAGTTCTATCTCTCGTGGGTAATTCCAACAGATGTTATTCAGGGCCGCACCAGGGAAATCAGAGTCCCTAGGCAAATCAAAATTAGGCCCTAAGTGTGAAAAAGACAAATCATTTTTTTTGTAGTCGCTGCAGTTTTTTGACAAAAGATTACACCGGTTGACTACACAGGTTCAGAAAAGACCAGCAAATAGTAATAGCACACAATTCTCCAAGGAAAGAACTGCGAGAGAGGACGCGCAGCGAAGCTATCCACGTAGTCCCATATTTTTTCAACCGCCCGATTCCCTGACTTTGACTGCAAACCGAAGGTGAATTCTTGCTCCCGCGGCGGCCGAAGAAAGCCTCACCGAAACCCTGAAAAACTCGGTTGACAGGCTCGTTTCAGGCCCCGCGAGCCCGTTCCCCTCTCACACTTGTCTTGGCCCCGCCGCCGCCGCTCCCTCTCCCTCATCTCCCATGCGTGCTCTCTCCATCCCAGATCTCTCTCCCTCTCTCACTCTGGGTGGAGATGGAGGTGACGCATGCGTGGATGGCTGCATCGGCTCGAACGGCGCCGCCGAAGATGCGTCTCCTTCATGCAACCTCGTCTGCTTTGCCTCCACGCTTGCTCGCCGTCCCCACCAAGCGACCACAAAGGAGGGGATGGGGAGGCCAAACCTGGCCAAATGGGTCGGCCTTAGCGTGCCGACCTGATAGCCCGCGTGCCCGGCCTGTCAGGGGCCAGCCCGGCACGTGGCCCGCCTGGGCTGCAAGGCCGGGCAAGAGTGCCAGCCCGGCACGGCGCGCCTAGCCAGTGGGCCGGCCCGAGGCACAGCACGCCCGGCACGGCACGGCGGCCCGTGTAGCGGCACACAATGCGCGCGCGCAGGGCACTAGCCGCTGGCTGCCTCGCTGGCTCGTTCGGGTGGGGCCGGCCGTTGCATGCGCATGCTCCTGTGGCCCTGCCTGCGTCACGACGAGGAGAGGAGCGTCAGCTCCTGCGGTCCTGACTGTGTGAGTTTGTGACCGTTAGGTGGGTGTTTAGGGGGGTTTAATTGTTGTTTAGCCAATTTAGGTTAGTTTAGTCCGAATTTCAAAAAATTTAACGTTCGAGGGCTAAATTGGTCCAAAAAATGTCATTTTTTTTGCTATAAAAAGGGCTGCCCACCTCTCTCATTTCTCACACTCAAACCTCCTCTTCCTCTCATTTCTCACACTAAAACATGGATGATTCCATGGGTAGTGATCCCGAGCGGCATAATTTCAATACTAGTGATTTAGATGTGGACGTCCCTGAGTGGATCGATACCACAGCCCATAATAACACCACATATCCTTCTTCCAACGAGCTTGCACCGGCCGGAAGCCAGTCCACCACCCAGTCCAGTACCTCCACCTCCATCGGCACAAAGAGGGTTCGCCGCAAAACCTCGGAGTGCTGGGACCATTTCGCTGAAGAAATAGTTGTGGAGTACTGTATCAATGTGCTGAAAGCTCGGTGCAAGAGATGTGGCCACTTCTATTCCTCGGGGGGGGGGGGGGGGGGGGGGGGGGGGGAGGAGGAACCAACCACCTCAACAAGCACACCCTCATGCACTAGAAGAAGGATGCGGGAATGCGGGGAGACTAACCGTGCTCAAGTTCAACCCCGACGGTACGGTACACAATTTCACATATGATCCTAATGTTCATAGAGAAGCAATTTGTCGTTTAATTGCTTCCAATGATTTACCATTAGGTTTTGGTGAGTCTGATGGTTTTATCGAATACATTCAAACTGTTCATACTCCTAGTTTCAAATCAGTTTCTAGACAAACTACAAGTAGGGATATGAAAAAAATAAGCAAAACTAGTCTTCAGAAAATAAAAGATGATTTAACTACATGCACTTTTTCGGTCTCTTTAACATCTGATATCTGGAGTGGTTGGGCAAAGCAAGACTACATTAGTGTGGTCGCTCATTATGTTAACAAAAAAATGGGAACTACAAAAAATAATTATAGGATTCGAATTAATTGACGAAGCACATACCGGTGAGAACATAACTCAAGCTATACTTAATGTTGTGTCAGAATTTGGTCTGACTGACAAGATATTTGCAGTAATTTTGGATAATGCTTCATCAAATACACCTGCAATAGAGGGCCTCACTCCTCTATTTTCTGTATATGCTGCATCTTTTTTACTGCATCAACGTTGTGTTTGCCATATAATTAATCTTATTGCTAAATGTGCTATTAAGAAATGCAAAAAACAGATTGAGATTTTGCGCACTGCAATTTCTTATCTTGCTAACTCTAATCAGCGAATTGCTAGCTAGGGGAGATATTGCATAGCAATAGAACAAACTCCTCATAAGTATAATCTAGACATGCCTGTTAGATGGAACTCCACATATATGATGCTTAATGCAGTTATCCGAGACAAAGTTGCATTTACGGGATGGGTAAATGCAAATATGAAAAAAGAACTAATCACTGCTGAGACTTGGCATGTTGCTAAAACTTTGGTAAAGTTTTTGGAGATGTTTTATGAAGCAACAATTTCTTCGTCTGGGGTTTATTATCGCACATCTCCTTTAATGATGCACACTCTTGTAGACATTGCATCTCACCTGAAAGCATACGAAGACGATGAATTGTTAATGTCTATGGTTTCTCGCATGAAAATAAAATTTCGGAAATACTGGGCAAAAATTCCTATTTTGTATGCATTTGCATTTATCTTGGATTCTAGGGTTAAACTAGAACTGTTTGCTAGGTCACTCATTTTACTAACTGGTGTCCTAGGGATAGATTATATTGCTTATTCCACTGAAGTTCATGATAAGCTTTCTGAAGTTTATGCTAAGTACGATCAAAAGTATGTCGGAGTTCGCATGCAACGGCCTCCACCAGCACCAACTGCAGGAAAAAAGAAAGGAGCGTGGAGCAAGTTATTTGCTTCTACCTCCTCTGCCCCGAGTTCTTCCACATCAGGACCATCTCCTGTGCTTTTAGGTGGTGAGGAGTTAGCGAAGTACCTCAACAGCGACAAAGTCAGCTTCAATCATGATGAGGAGGACGACTTCGATATAATTCAGTGGTGGCATGAACACATCGTTACATATCCGGTGCTTTCCATATTAGCACGGGATGTGTTGTCAATACCCGTCTCATCGACATCATCGGAGTCTGCTTTCAGCCTAGCTGGAAGAATTCTTGAGGAAAGAAGAACTAGTCTCACCTCGGATATGATGAGAACACTCATGACCGTGAAAAACGGGGAATTAGCCAAAAGGAGAGCCCAACACACCGCGGAGAACAAAGAACTGATGGCCACGTTCGAAAATCTTGCACTCGAAGAAGAAGAGAAAGAGTAGTTGTAGACTTGTAGTTCTAGTCTTTGTATTTTTTTCTTTTGTAATTTTCTTATGTTTTTGTAATTTTTTTTTCTTTTATAATCTAGAGCGTGACCTTGTACTCTTTTACTTCTCAGGGATGGAAGGTTTTAATGTGGCAGCCACAATTAAAGCTTAAGATTTATCCCACATGATGACACTTTGCCTCATTTTAATTATTATGCATTTTTTGGAGTTAATTGGGTCACACATGCCCAAACGTGCCAAATGTGCCCAAACGTGCCAAACTTGCCAAACGTGCCGGCCCGTGTAAAAAATGTCAGTTTTTTGGCTATATAAAGGGCTGCCCACCCCTCTCATTTCTCACACTCAAACCCCATCTTATTTCCCACACTCATACATGGATGCTCCAAATGTTCATCACAGAATCTCGCAGATCTCGAACTACTTCGATGAAGAAATATTTGTGGAGGGTGGTGTCAACGTGCATAAAGCTAAGTGCAAAAGATGCGGGCAGTTGTTCACCCCGGGGTACGGAGGAACCGGCCACCTGCATTGGCGCAAACAGGGACATGACAAGAGAGACGAGCAGGCCGCGGGGCAACAAGCCGTGTAGTTGTACTCTTTGTAATTTGTTTCTTTTTCCTTTGTAATTTTTTTATCCTTTTGTAATTTTCGTTTTCTTTTGTAATCTAGAGCGTGGCTTTTGTTGGCGCCAAGCCTGGCTGCTCTCTCTCTCTCACTCGCTCGAACAAGAAAGAAGGAAGGAGATGAACACAGTGGACACAAGTTTCTCGGGCCGGCGCACGAACGCCGCCGTGGGCGCACGAACGCCCGGATCTTTCTTCTCTTTGCAATGTCTACATGGTGCTCAACTCAGTGCAATACAACCATCCCGCGGTCTACAGAATTTATACCCGGGCTGGCGCACGACGCACAGCCCACCCCGCCCGCAGGATCCGCATGCCCGGCCGTGCGCGCCCACGACGCGCACGCCACGGCCGATCCCAACGGATCGCCTACCTAGCTAGCTAGCTCTCTCACCGAAACGTACGCGCCCATACGCGCTCGTCCGGCGACCTGGCCAAGCCAACAAACTAGCTAACTAATCAGGGCATGCACTAACAGAATCTTGCATGCACACGGTCACACCCATGCACACAGATCACACACACGAGCACATACTCACGCGTGGCTTATTCCTAACAGCTTTTTACTCTTTTACTTCCCAGGGATGGAAGGTTTTAACGAGGCAGCCGTTAATAAAGCTCAAGATTTATCCCACATGACGACACTTTGCCTCATTTTTCATTTTCTGTATTTTTTCGTTTTTTTCAAATTTTCTGATTTTTCCTTTTTATCCATTTTTTTTAAAAAAATCTGCATTTTTTGGAAGTCCATTTACACAGCATGTACAGGTTAAAATATATATATATAGCGCGTGCCGCCTCGTTCCAGCCCCGCGTGCGAGCACGACGCGGAGCGCCTCGCTCCGTTGGTCGCTCGTGCCGCCCGAGAGGCCAGCGTGCCTACCGGGCCGTCATGCCGGCCCGTGAGACTGCTGTGCCGTGCCTGGGCCGGGGAGGCTAGCACGCGTGCCGGCCCGGCACGGCCCGTGTACTACACGTGCCTGGCCAGGCCATGCCGGGCCGGGCCGTGCCGGGACAGGCCGGCCCATTTGGCCAGGTTTGGGGGAGGCCATGTGGCTGCGCTGCCGCTGCTTCGCCTCTCGGCCATGTTGCTGCGCTGTGGCTGATCGTCTCCACCCCCCTCTGTGCTCGTCCGTGCACCACACATCACACGCACGCCGGGGCGTCGGGGTGCCGGGCGGAGCAGGGACGGAAGCAAGCGGAGCAGCCGCTGCGCGACATGGCCCTGGATTTCAGGCCTCGACGCCGCCTTGGGTCCCCACTCCGATGGAGCTGGGGCGAGCAGCCGCGCTTGATGCGGCTTGGAGCAGCGGGACGACCGCCTTGGTCTTGGCCTGCACGCGGCTTGGAGCGTCGGCAACCTCGTGGACCTGGCCTCTCGCGGCTCGGAGCGACGGCGAGGTCCTGTGGCTCGTGGACGCATTGCAGCCTCGCCTTGGACCTCCCCCGCCGGCAGCAACGACCAAGTCGAGGCAGATCGGGCACGACGCCGCCGAACAGCACGGAGGAAACGACGACGAGCACGGCCAGCAGTGGAGACGACCACGGGCGTGAGCATTCTTCTCCTCTCCTTCTGATCTCTCTCTTCTCTCTCAGAAAACAGCAACAACGTCACCATTCAGCCTGTGGAGTAATGGGATTGGGGAATGAATGAGACCGTGAGAGAGTTCTTGGGAGAAATAGAATTTCGGATTGGTGTAGTGCTGATGGAGGGGAATCAGGGGACACAGTGGCTGCATGTCTGGGCCTGGCTGTGGTCGCCACCTGACGGGGTGGAGTTCTGTAGAAACACCCGTTATGTTCTGCAGCACAGACACGTTTAGCTCCTCTCTGCTACGTGCCAGTCAAATGGCACAGGCCACTATAGCGCAGCTTAACTAGCATATACCTGTACGTGCAAATGCACGCATTGATTTCCTTCATTATATTATATTATATTAGATCGGCTCTACACTCGTACTACAATCAATTCTAAACTATATAAAAAAATCCCCCTCCTTGTTGACGTGATTAGTGTGCATGCCGCCGTCGCTGATAGACGGATTGCTAGTGTGTGCGTAAGAGGAGCGGCTGCATTGCTAATCCACCGATGGTTCTAGAGAACAGTAGTACCCTTCACTTGAAACTTTAGCAGCAACCGTAGCTACTGTAGCTGCGAATCCAAACGTTCTGAGCCATTTGATTGGCTCTATCAATGGTTCACGTTGCTTCTTGGTCATGAGATTCAAAAGTTCAAAACTGATACACTATGTAGTAGTATAGATATAGAAATGGCAGCAAAGCCGCACGTATACGCACGCTTACACGCAAATCAGCAGCCAATTGCCTGCAGGCGCGCGCCAAGGCTCGTCTTCTCCACTAGTCTATTGAAGAGCCACAGGATTGAGAGAGGGGCCAGATATAAAGCGCTGAGAGGAATTGATGCATTGTGATTAGAGAGAGATACAAGGGTTAGATTGGCGAAAAATATTTTCATCAGTTCTATACTCTCGTATATAATATTTCATTTAATACTTTGATTAAAAAAGAATTGGGGGCCCTCCGGTTCTGGAGGCCCTGTTTGGTTTTGCAACACTGAAAAATATGCGTAGAGCATTCATATATATAGCACAATGCATTCTGGTTTTTCAACAAATCTTCAAAAGCGTCATACAACAATGTCTTTGCCATCTCAAATTTTCTAGAAGTACTACATAAGTAGAGAGAAGGGGAGCCTTGCTACATCGGTTAAGCTGTTGCCTTGTGACCGTGAGCTCACGGGAAGTCCTGAAAACAGACTCTTGGAGAAATGCAGGGAAAGTCTGCGTACAAAAGACCCAAAGTGGTCGGACTCTTCCATGGACCCTCCGCAAGTGGGAGCTACGTGCACCGGGCTGCCCTTTTCTCCACTACTATTAAAAGAGCAAACTTGAATTCCCCTACAGACACACCATAAAATGTACACAGGATAACCAGAAACCTCCGATCTGATCCATCTAATAAAATCTAAGAGTCAATATTGCTTTGGTGGTCTGCCTCCCGACCAGACAGCTCATGATGAAAGTTCTGCCACAGTCTGCCTGCTATCGAAGGGCAACGAATCCATGATCTACCACCCCAGTCCCCACGAGCTCCACGATCTCCCTGCCCCGATCTACCTCTCCAGATCTCTCTCCGCCCCCACGCCGCCCTCACGGCGCCGGCACGCTCCCCGTCGCCTTTGACGGCCGCTCCTATGGACCCTTTTGGTGCCGGCTGCTCATATGGGTCAGAGGGTCGCCGAGCATCAGTTCTCCGCCGATGCCCCACGCCGCCCAATGCATGCCGTCACGACAATCTAGCCGCCAGTCTTTCCTCACGCGTGGGCCACGGGTCGTCGCCTGCTGCTCCTTCGCTTGGCCGCCGAGGCCGCACGGCTTGGTCATAGGAGGTACCCCGACGCCAACTTCGCCGCCACTTCCCTGTCCGGTGCTGTCGGCCGTGGATGAGATGGAGCTGAGGTGGTACAGGAGGCCGCCGCCCATCTCCGACCTTCCTTCCCGGTGCCAAGGTCGCCGGGCGCCTCTCCCTGTGAGCTCGACGAGCCGACCTCTCCTCTCTCCCGGGCCCTGGCGAGTTCATTATCGACCAGCAGGAAAAAGCAGGTTCAGTTTCCCAACCAGTTCAAGAGAAACCAACAAGAACTACGGATTTGGTCGACAATATCACTTTCACAGTCACTGGTCTTGGCCCGGTCTCTAGTTCAGATAATTAATCATAGGCACATTACTACTTGCCAAAGAAAAAGAACCAAAATCATGTCTGTACACTGGTACCATCTTCCTGGACATTGCATTCCGAAGCCAAGGCTAGCTGCTTTAATCCCTGGTTGTAGTCACAAAAAAATCTATCTTCGACCAGTAACTAATAAAACATTGTTCGAATTCGTACAACATACTAATTAATAAAACACCATGTGAATTTGTACCATTAGATTTGCCATGAAAAAAATGGATTCATAATACAAAGTTTATATAATTGGTTAACTATATAAACTTAACGGTCAAAAGGTCTTATTGGAGGCCATACATGCAGAACGGAAACATAATTTTCTTCAACATATTGAGGAAGTAGTAACAACATGCTAGTGTTTCTGGTCAACAACCGAGAGCTTAACTGGATTGAGAATATTTCCATTGAATAGTCTTTGAACAGATGGACCTATCTTGATTGGATTGACTAGGACCAACTGCAACTTGGTGGCATGATGTACATCAGTACTCAATTATTTGAGTTGCATCAACAATAATGCAACAGCTATAAAACTACTCAATAAAAAGAAATACCTCCATGACAAGTTGTGCCAGGGCATCGCCAAAATAAAAAACTATATTTGCTTAGGAAATGATACCTTAAAAAAATTGAGAAGAAAATGTGTCATGGTCAGGCAAAATCGCTAGCTTGCATCAATAATAATGCAGCAGCTATAAAAATACTCAATAAAAACAAACATGCTCATGACAAGTTGTGCATATACATTTGCTATCATGGCAGCTTGCATCAATAATAACGCAGCAGCTATAAACTAGTCAATAAAAAGAAACACACTCAATGCCTATGACAAGTTGTGCATATACCAATGACCTACCTGTCACTTCGAAGATGATACAATCGTAACTTCAAACAAATAGCTAGTGTATGCAGGTGCATGCATGTATATATATGAGAATGGTAATTGAACGGCTCGATCGTGGACGGCGACGTTTGAGACACTACATATAACAAAAATCTTAAGCGACTCTCACAATGTGCCTTAATTATTAGAAAAGGCACTTGGATAGGCTTCAAAGTGGAGATTTTAATTTGTTCCTAGAGTCGCTTGCTCTCAGGATCCTAATCACAGAAAGGTTTAAGTGTATATGAATCTGCACTGAATTGTAATTCTAGACACAGTAGCACCACTTGTGTTGTTGGGTGCAGTGCACATACCATTCATATAGAGCCACATACTACATGTCTACAGGTTCAGCCAACATCCCTCTGAATACACGTACACGCACAGTACAGAACCACAGATATAGCATCACTTATCACTTCCTTGTAAGCAGAACAGCTAACAGGATTACACTTACTGACTAGAACCATACTGATCAGCATCCTCCTACTTAGCAATCATTACCGAGGGATGGTCCGCACCTTTGAAAAAGTCTGGCTGAACCACTTGAGGTCTTTTCATTGCCAAGTTGTCAAAAGGGGACAAGTTCTAATCTATTTTGGGGGAATGAAAGCGAAGGACATAAATAATGATTTAGACGTTCTTGGAATGTTAGCACAACACTTGCAACAGGCACACAAGGCAATCACGCGAGACTGAAAGCATATATACGGAGCGGAGTAGGCCACTGCCAGTACTTGCCAACCAAAACACGATGGGCATGGCAATAGCAATGGGGGTCATGAGTTTGCTATGCTCATTTCTAGCCGTCCTGACTACCACCATGGTGACCGCTAGCGACGAGGCCGCGTTGCTTGCTTTCAAAGCGCAGGTCAGCGATGGTGACTCGCTGGCCTCGTGGAACAGCAGCGTTGGCTTCTGCAACTGGGAAGGCGTGACTTGCAGCCATCGGAGACCTGAGAGAGTGGTGAAGCTGAGATTGGACAGCAAGACGCTCGCTGGAGTGCTCTCCCCGGCCATCGGAAACCTCACATTCCTGCAAACGCTCAATCTGAGCTTCAACTCGCTACACGGGGAGATTCCGGCGAGCATCGGCCGCCTCCGCCGCTTGAAGAGGCTCGATTTGGGCCACAACTCCTTCTCCGGCACATTCCCTATGAACCTGAGCTCCTGCATCAGCATGACCGTAATGGGACTGCCCAACAACAAGCTTGGCGGGCGCATCCCGGCTGACCTCGGCGAGAAGCTCACGTCCCTGGCAGTGATCTCACTGAGAGACAACCACTTCACAGGGTTCATCCCGACATCTCTGGCCAACCTGTCCCATCTACAATACCTCGATCTCACCACTAATCAGCTTGTGGGCTCAATCCCACCAGGGCTCGGAAGATTCCAGCGCATGCAGTTCTTCAGCCTTGTCAGAAATAACCTCTCTGGTATGCTCCCACCTTCTCTCTACAACTGGTCATCGGTGGAAGTATTTTCAGTAGGGTTTAATATGTTGTACGAAAGCATTCCGGATGATATTGGCGACAAGTTCCCTAAGTTGGAATATCTCGGCTTAATTCATAATCACTTCAGTGGAGTCCTCCCTTCATCACTGTCCAATATGTCTAGTCTCACGAATCTTAATATTGGGCGAAATAGATTTAGTGGTTATGTGCCTTCCACTTTGGGGAGGCTCATAGCTCTCCAGAGACTGCACTTGGGTGAAAATGAGCTCAAAGCGAATGACAACAAAGGGTGGGAATTCATCACTTCTTTGGCAAACTGCAGCCAACTGCAGGTATTGGTACTCGCAAACAATAATTTTGGAGGACAACTACCGGGTTCAATTGTGAACCTCTCAACGACTCTCAAAGGGTTATACTTAATGGATAATAGGATCTATGGAAGTATCCCTGCAGATATTGGAAATCTGATTGGTCTGGAAATACTTGGAATAGCAAATACTTCCATTTACGGAGTGATTCCAGAGAGCATCGGTAAGCTAGAGAACTTGATCGAGCTATCCGTGTACAATAATAGCTTGTCTGGCCTCATACCATCATCTCTAGGGAACCTTTCGCAGTTGACTAGGCTTGTTGCAGACCATG
This sequence comes from Elymus sibiricus, assembly GCA_039707655.1. NCBI lineage: Eukaryota > Viridiplantae > Streptophyta > Magnoliopsida > Poales > Poaceae > Elymus > Elymus sibiricus. The sequence continues at coordinate 2,500,812 of CM077674.1, read as the reverse complement.
GCAACTTGAAGGGGATCATTCCAGCAAGCCTGGGGAAGTTGAAAAACCTATTCTTACTTGATTTGTCAGCTAACTACAGACTCAACGGTTCAATACCCATAGAGATTTTCAAATTACCTAGCCTTTCTTGGTATTTGGACCTGTCATACAATGCCCTTTCTGGACCCCTTCCTAATGAAGTTGGTAGTTTGGCAAATCTTAACCACCTGGCTCTATCAGGAAACCAGTTGTCTGGCAAGATACCCGATAGTATTAAGAATTGCATAGTGTTGGAAAGGCTATCATTAGACAACAATTCATTTGAAGGAAGCATACCTCGGTTGCTAGCAAATATAAAGGGGCTCGGAGTATTGAATTTGACCATGAATAAGTTATCTGGTAATATTCCTGATGTCATGGGCAATATTGGAAACCTGCAGGAACTATACCTAGCACATAACAACTTGTCAGGGTCAATCCCACTAGTTCTACAGAATTTGACATCATTGTTTGAATTGGATGTATCCTTCAACAATTTGCAAGGTGAGGTGCCAAATGAAGGTGTTTTCAGAAACATCACTTACTTAGCAGTTGTTGGGAATGTAAATTTGTGTGGCGGTACACCTCAACTTCATTTGGCTCCATGCTCCACAAGGCACTTAAGCAAGAACAAAAGAAAGATGCCAAAGTCTCTTGTAATTTCTCTAGCGACAGCCGGAGCAATCTTGTTCTCACTTTTGGTTATTTTTCTTGTTTGGATACTTTGCAAGAAGCTCAAACCAAGACAAAAGACATTAGCACAACATTCAATTGTTGATGACCATTACAAGAGAATCCCCTATCATGCATTATTGAGAGGAACTAACGAGTTTTCAGAAGCCAACTTGCTTGGGAGAGGAAGTTATGCTGCAGTTTATAAGTGTGTTTTGGACACTGAAGAAAGAACATTGGTTGTCAAGGTGTTCAATCTTGGTCAATCAAGATATTCCAAGAGTTTTGAGGCTGAGTGTGAGACTATGAGAAGGATATGACACCGTTGTCTCATTAAGATCATTACTTTCTTGTTCGAGCGTTAACCACCAAGGTCAAGAGTTTAAGGCATTGGTTTTTGAGTTCATGCCCAACGGTAACTTGGATGGCTGGCTTCATCCAAAATCTCAAGAAGCCATTACAAACAACACTCTCAGCCTTGCCCAGAGGTTTGATATTGCTGTCAATATTGTGGACGCAGTAGAATATTTGCACAACTACTGTCAGCCATTGGTAATCCACTGTGATCTTAAGCCAAGCAACATTCTTCTTGCTGAAGACCCGAGCGCCCGAGTTGGAGACTTTGGCATATCAAGGATCCTTCAAGAAAATACAAGCGAGGGGATGCAGACTTCATATGGCTCAACTGGACTTAAAGGTTCCATAGGCTATGTTGCTCCAGGTGACTAAAACTCTTCTAATTTTATTTTTTACTTTTCGCTCGAATATGCCATGCTAAGCACAAAACTGTGCATAATTGCAGAGTATGGGGAAGGCTCTGCTGTCTCAACCGCTGGTGATATTTATAGTCTTGGCATATTACTGCTTGAGATGTTTACGGGAAGAAGCCCAACAGAAGGCATGTTCGGAGATTCATTGGGTCTGCATAAGTTTGTCGAGGATGCTCTTCCAGATAGAACCTTGGAGATAGCTGACCCGACAATGTGGTTGCACAGCGGACAATACAATAACACTACAAGTATTAGAATTCAGGAGTTATTGGTTTTAGTCTTGAGCCTTGGCATATCCTGCTCAAAGCAACATCCTCGTGACCGAGCACTGACAAGAGATGCAACAGCGGAGATGCACGCAATCAGAGATGCATACCTCAAGTTCATAGGGGAGCATGGAGCAGAACGAGAAGCCTCGACTCAAGAAATTCAGAGCAGCGTTGCATAAACAAGCTGGCACAAGACATGATCCTGCATACTAAAAAAATTATGTGTCATTTCAGTTAGTAATTGTTCTCAGAGCTACGTATGTTGCTTTACAACTGTATCAAATAAATACAAAACCATGGTGTTCTGCAATAATAGCACAACAGCAAGTTGTAGGTTGATTCATAAATCAGGCAGTGTAATTGTTTTCCCATTATAAAAAATGTACACATGGAGGCAACATTATTACTTCATACTTCAGTAGACCTGAAGTTGCAGAGAGTTTCATTTTTTTTTCTTATTTTTATTATTCCTCGCTTTATTATTTCTTATCTTAAGCCAAGCAAGATTCTTCTTGCTGAAGACATGAGCGCACGAGTTGGAGACTTTGGCATATCAAGGATCCGTCAAGTAAATACAAGCAAGGGGATGCAAACTTCATATAGCTCAACTGGAATTAGAGGTTTGATAGGCTATATTGCTCCAGGTGACTAAAATTCTTCTAACTTTATATTTTACCTTTTCAATCAAATATGACATGTTAACCACAAACCTTTGCATAATGCAGAGTATGGAGATGGCTCTGCAGTCTCAACAGCTGGTGATATTTATAGTCTTGGCTTATTGCTGCTTGAGATGTTTACCGGAAGGAGCCCAACAGAAGGCACGTTCAGAGATTCATTGGATTTGCATAAGTTTGTCGATGATGCACTTCCAGATAGAACCTTTGAGATAGCTGACCCAACAATGTGCCTGCACGGCGGACAACATGATAACACTGCAAGTATTAGAATCCAGGAGTGCATGGTCTCGGTCTTCAGGCTTGGCATATCCTGCTCAAAGCAACAACCTCGAGACCGAGCACTGACGAGAGATGCAGCAACGGAGATGCACGCAATCAGAGATGCGTACCTGAAATTTACAGGGGAGCATTGAGCAGAAAGAGAAGCCTCGACTCGAGATTCAGAACATCGTTGAATAAACAAGCTGGTACAAGACATGATCCTACATAATAATAAAATTATGTATCATTTCAATTAGTAATCGTTCTCGAGGCTATGTTGCTCTACAATTGTATTAAATAAATGCACAACCATGGGGTTCTGTAATGATAGCACTAGAGCAAGTTGTAGGGAGTTTCAGAAATCAAGCACTGTAATTGTTTTCCATTTCCAAAATTGTACACATACAAGCAATATTATTACTTCATGCTTCAATTAAACCAGTAGACTTGGAGTTCTAGAGAGTTTGAGAAGTTCTTTTTTTCTTTTCTTATTCTTATTTTTTCCAAGCAAATGATCCGAATTTATTTGTTTGTATTACTAAGGAAAGCGAAGCCTGAAAATGTTGGCACAATATTTGAGAAGTTCTAGATGCGTACTTCCTGTTTGTCCATGATCATGGAGGATGGAGCAAAAGAGGAGCCTCGGCTCGAGCTATTCGAGCTGGAGCAATATGATCCTGCAATAACACAAACTGCTTCAGTTAGCAAGCATTTGCTTGTTATCGGGGCCATTTTGTTGCACCATACCAGATAAATGTAATGTAAAATCATCCTAGCGTTGTGCAATAGCACTTCAGCAACGGTAGGTGTCAGCATATTGCATACTCCCTCCATTCACTAATATAAGATGTTTTGGATATTTCAATATGGACCACATACAAACTCAAATGAGTGAACAAACACACTAAAACACGCCTATATACATCCGATTCAGAAAAAGTTAAGAGTATCTTATAATAAAGAACGGAGGGAGTAGCTTGTAAGAAATTCCAAAGATTCGAGAAATTACATACTCGATCCAGTAATCAGTAGTCAGTCACACTACTAATTAACAAAGTATATACTGTCCATGTGTACAGAAAATAAAAACATAGGGTACAGTAAGGCAGTAGCTGCAGCAGAAATCGACCCTGGTAAATATTTCACACATACAGTAAAATATTAATATGTATATTCGACAGCACAAGCAGTATGTATTCTCAAAAAAGGAAAAAGCAAGTTGTCCAAAAAATAAACAGATATCACAGACTACAAAGTATCGCGCGGGGGGGGGGGGGGGGGGGGGGGGGGGGGGGGGCTGTAGGAAGCAACTGCAAAAATTTGGAAGATCGGAACATATGCACAGTATGATTAGTAACCAAAAACAGTCCAATTAGCAACCAGAAACAGTTGGAAGATTATAAAGCTTAACAAGAATATGATCTCCCAGAGCCAGGAACTAATGAGCCGAGGATAGAGATTAGAAACATGACTTGTGTTGAGGATTTCTAAGAAAACAGTAGACATATAAGTAGACTGAACTTGTCTCTTCCAATTGTTGACATGTAACAGTACATACTGTTTAATAAAGGTTCTTTTGCCATTCTTGTACCTAATATACTTTCAGAGACCAGTTGACCATACAGAAATAAAATGTATATTTCTAGAGCTAAAATGTCGTGATTATTCGTCGCATATGAGAAGGCATACTATCTGATTATCATTTCTCCTACACAAGACTGCACAAAATTTGCTGGTGGTTCAGAGACAAAAGGATGAAATGAATCACATACCCAGCACAGAATACTTTGCAGGTATGCAATATTATGAGTAAACTGAGCACACAGAGCTCTTGACCATACAGAATTAAGAAGTGGTTCAGAGGCAAACTTTTTCTGAAACAGAACAGGGCTGGGATGAGAGATAGAGAGAGAGGCGGAGGGGCATTAGGCTGGGGTGAGCCATGGATCCACTTCCGCCGCCGCGCGCGCTGGCAGAGAGGAAAAGCTCGTACCTTCAGTCTCTGAACCGTGACTGCCGTCCGGCTTAGTCGGAGGCGAGACAGGGCAGACCGGCGGCGTCGCAGGTGAAGAAGGTCGATGCGTCCTAGGGGCCAGGGACTCCGGTCGCCGGAGATCCCTCGCACGGCGGCGGCGGCGGGGGAGTGGTGATTTTCTTTCGGGGGTCGGCTGAGTAGTAGACAGAGAAACAGAACTAATCGTGACGTGGCAAAAGAAAAAAAAATGGTACTCCCTCCGACCCAAATTAATTGACCCACACTTAATATAACTTTAGTACAAAGTTATACTAAATGTGCGTCAATTAATATGGATCGGAGGGAGTACTCTCTTTCTGCTCAAATGAACAAAACCTTATTAGCTCTGGTAAATAATTTTGATTTAAAGTGAGGTATTGAGAATGCCGACAAGGCCTCAGTGGACCGAGGCGTTGGGGACAACAGCGTGGAAATAGATTTGTAGTGAAGTATACCAGCACGTTCAAGAATTTCAAGTGTGCATTGTTCTCTGCCTCGTGGGCGGAGAGAGGCGGGGAGATGGACGCAGTGGAGTGGGCACGGTGGAGATAGCCGGAGAGGTATGTGGTGCTTGAGCCTGGTCCGGCCGCCGACGTGGGTAGTGGTGGGACGGTCAAAGGTCACGAGGTGGAGAGGTAGGGAAGGAGGAGAGAGAACGGCGGGGCCGACGACCAGGCAAAATGCGTTCAGGGTAAGAAGATTCATGCATGTTTTGATAACATCAGTACATCATGTGAATAATTGATAAATGTCTTAGCTTAAACGTGGTTGCAGTTTAGAAAGTTTGTTAGCGCGATGTGAATGCACGTCCGTCATTGTGGACAGGCCGGCTTGAACCTTGTTGCAAGTTAACCGCATGTGTGTGTGTACAAATTGGCTAGCCTAGGTTTAGTGTTGTATGTTTGGTCGATAGAAGGTTAATTGTTTACTGGTCCCCTTGATTGTAAAGACTGCTATTTAGTCATCACAATATTTTTGAATTTTTACATTTTACATAGTCTATTTAGTTACTAATGTTTGTGATTGTCTGTTTGTCAACCAAGCTATGAAGAAACTGCATTGAATTCATTGTTTTCATATGATTCTTCTACCGATAATGGTCTAATGTTGTGTATTGTCAAGCTTCCCCATGGTACCCATTGGGTATGGGTACATGACCGTTTTGGGCATGGGAGGGATTTTATGCCCTTGGGCACGGGTATGGGTGAGTTTTTATGCCCCTAAGCAACATGGGTACGGCTCAGGTTTTATGCCCGTGAGCAACATGCTCGCGGGCGACCACCTCACCTGGAATCTAGTGGTGGTCAGATTCATACACTCGTCCAAGTATGCTTTTCCGTCTAGCGAGACCGAGATCCTAGGTCTGATCACATGCTCACCATGGTCTCCTGCTTCTTCCTCCATGTAGGGGTGAACGGTATGTCCTCGCTCCTCACTGGGCGTTGTGTAGATCTGGCAAGGACGCAACAGATCATGGTGGTGGCGGAAAACTATCTGGGGGGAGGGGTGCCCTTGCTCGGGTGTGCGAAGACGCGTCCCTGATGGGCCTTGCGAGTTGTGGGCTTGCAGGTGCTGATATGCATGAACCTGCGCAAGTTGGGTTGGGGCCTAGGTTCTAAGAGAATTTTCCATCAAATGCGTGGGCTTATGTGGGGCAAATCCTGCTCATGTGCAACCCATCCCAGCCCCCTTGGTCTTTGGCCCCAAGTTGGCCCATCCCATTGGCCACTTATAGATTCCGAATTTATGCCTTGAACCTCATTCAGGGTTTCCTGCTAGCGCCACTGAAATGTGTCAGTCTCACTCCCATGCTTGCACTCTTCGCCACATTCCCATTTCCCCATCTCTTTCCCTCTCCTTTGCGGTCGTGGTGGCAATGGAGTGCCCATGTGGTCCGTCAATTGAGTGTAATGACAATGGTAAGAGGCACTTCAATGACAGTGAAGAGGATTTGTCGGATCCGACTTGCAATGAGTGGGCTTTGCTAGAGCTCCAAACTGGACTAATAAGAGGGTCAGCACATGGAGCGCATGTATGAAAGGTGGGGCTCGCCGTCGGCGTGCTACAGGGTGGAGAATCACCGCAAGGCGGTGCTGGCTCCTTTGCAGCCTATCCAAGGCAGATCTGATGGGGGTGCACCTAAACAGTGTCCTTCTCGGGCCAGATCTGGTGGTGGTGCCCTAGATCCGTGGCCTGAGGAGCGTGGTGGCAGCTTCTTAAAGTCTAACATCAACCATTCCAACTTCAACTCTAATGCCAACCCCAATTTCTGCAACAGCCTTAGATCCAATGGCTACAATAACAACTCCCTCTCCAACAACAATGCCTAGGGTAACTATTCGAAAAGACAAAAGTTCAGCCTAGGGATGGCAACTCTCTTTCTGAGATCCTCCGAACTCCTCTTCCCCCGCCGGCAAATGGCTTGTTGGTAGAGGTCACCATAGGCATTGTTGTTGGAGAAGGAGTTGTTGTTGTAGCCATTGGATTTAGGATTATTGCGGAAGTTGGGGTTGGGGTTAGAATTATTGAAGCTGGACGGTTGATGTTAGAGTCGGAGATGCCACCACCATGCTCCTCGGGCCACGGATCTAGGCCACCACCACCAAATATGGCCTGAGAAGGCCTCAGGTTAGTTGCTCCCCATCAGATCTGCCTCGCGGAGGCCGAGAAGGACCCACGGCCGCATTACGGTGCTCCTCCTCATTGTACCACACCAGCGGCAAGCCCCACATATCACACTCGTGCGTCATGCGCTCACCATCTTCTTGATCCATTTTTGAGCTTCTAGCGAAGCTTAGCTTCATAGCGGATCGGATTCGAAAATCCTCTTCAGTGTCATTGAAGCATATCTTTCCAATGGCATTACGTTCAGAGAATGGACCACGTGGTCACTCCATCACCACCATGGCAACAGAGGAGATGGAGAGAGGTGAGGGAATAAGGATGGGGAGAAGAGTGTGAGGACAAGAGCAAGAGCCGCACACTTCAGCGGCTCTTGCCGGAAACCCTAAGGAAGGGTCAAGCCATCCCTTCAGAATCTATAAGTACCAAACCTTATGAGCCAACTTGGGGCCAGAGACTAAGAGGGTGGGATGATGAATTTTACATGTAACGCCCACGACATAAAGGGCATGGACTTTTTTAGCCAATTTTGGGGGAAAAAAAGGGTGACTTTTATAGGTATCCGCTGGGGCCACTGCATCCTCTCCAGCATGGTCGCAGCAATAATTTGACCCAGCACTATATAAAATGGGGTCTGACTATATCACATCTAGATGTGAGATAATTTAACATGACGTTAGCATCAATTTAATTTTTTTTTAGCGCCAGCATCAGTTTAGATCCGTTGTCAGTTGTCATTTCCACCCATGTGCGCGATGCAGCGCTCGCGCACGCTTCATGGGCTCAGTTTTGCTCATGTCCTTTTCCTAGCGTTGACGCTCGTCAATTAACTCTTGCGTTGAGTTTTGCTGCACGGGGAACACGCTAGCATGTTTGTTTATCTCTCCAGAAAACCCAAACAACGGCTGGTTCTAAACAAAGTTGGCTATAGGTTATTTTTTTATGAAATAAGAAAATGCTCAGAAATTTAAATAAAGTTCACGAATTTTAAAATGTTCGTGAATTCAAAAAAAGTCAACAAATTCTACACAAATTTGCGAATTTCAAAAACAAATCATGAATTTGAAAAAACTTCATACATTTGAAAAAAAATCACAATTTTTTTTAAAAAATCATGAATTTGAAAAGAGTACTCATATTTTAAAAATGCTCAAAAATTTAGAAAAATATTCATGAATTTGAGAAATGTTAGTGGGTTTGAAAAAAGTCCACATATTTGAACCAAGTTCGCGGATTCACGGGTTTAAAAAAAGTTTACGGATTCGAAAATGTTCATGAATTTTTTAAAAAAATTATGAATTTGAAAAAAGGTCATGGCTTTGAAAATGTTCACAAAAATTGGAAAAAATATGAATTTGAAAATTGTTTGTGATTTTCAAAAAAGTTCATGAAGTTTTAAAAAGGGAAAAACAAACAGAAAAAAGAAAGAAAGAGAAAACCTAAAAACACGGTGAAAACGAAAACCAGAGAAAACCGAACATAAGAAGGAACCATTAGAAAAAAGTCTGGAAGCTTCTTAAAATGAATGCAAAAGAGGAGCTGACATGGGCCAGCCCATCTAACAGCGAGGACATCCCGCGTGGGTGCTCGCCATGAAATACGTTGTAACGGGCGCGTTAAGCGCTGAATAGGAAGCAGCCTATTGACTGAAGTTGGAGATGCATGCATGCGCTCGTGGCCTCCTGCCAACAGGGACGGGCCAAGCGGAGCAGCTACCTGGCCGACCAGATGATATGTCGTTCTTTTCGAGGACTAGGCAGGGTAAAAAGGCTCGGGCTTGGTTACAAGTTGTTGGTGGACTTGCATTTGAGGCAAAAATAAAATGGTTGGGCCCAATTACAAGTTAAGGGTGACTTTCTAACCAAGTCAAAAAAATACCAGACCCAGATCAAACCCAGATGCGAGTCGATGGTGGATTTGCAACTGAGACAAAAAAAATACTTCGGGACCAGTTACAAGTTGAGGGTGACTTGCAAGTGAGACAAAAAAAGGCTTGGTTTCAGTTGCAAGTTGTTGGTAGACTTGCAACTGAGGCGAAAAACATGTTGGGCCCAGTTGCAAGTTGAGCATGACTTTGCAACTAAGGCAGAAAAGGGACGGGACCAGTTGCAACTAAGGCAAAAAAGGGACGGGATCAGTTGCGAGTCGTTGGTGGACATGCAACTGGGTAAAAAAATTCAGCCCCAGTTGCGAGTCTAGGGCGGACTTACAACTGGGGCAAAAAAACTTCAGGCCCAGTTGCGAGTCGATGGTGGACTTGCAACTGAGGCGAAAAAAGGGTCGAGCCCAGTTGCGAGTCGGTGGTGGACTTGCAACTGGGACAAAAAAACCTCGGATCAAATTGCGAGTCGAGGGTGGAAATGCAATTGAGGAAGACAAAATATCAGGCTGAGTTGTTGGTGGACTTTGAACTGAGGCGAAAAAAGGTTGGCCCAGTTGCACGTTGATGATGACTTTGCAACAAGGAAAGAAAGGGTCGGGCCCGGATTGAGCCCAGTTGCGAGTCGATGGTGGACTTGCAACTGGGAAACAAACTTCGGGTCCAGTTGCAAGTCGAGGGTGGTCTTGCAACTAGGACATAAAAACTTCGGGCCAGTTGCGAATCAAGGTTTGATTTGCAATTGAGGAAGAAAACAATATAGGGCTGAGTTGTTAGTGGACTTGGAACTGAGGCATAAAAAAAGTTGGACTAGTTGCAAGTTGAGGGTGACTCTGCAACAAGGCAAAAAAAGGGATGGGCACAGATTGAGCCCAGTTACGAGTTGATGGTGGACTTGCATTTGGGAAAAAAATTAGGCCCAGTTGCGAGTTGAGGATTGACTTGCAACTGAAGCAAAAAAAGTTTGGGCCCAATTGCAAGTTGTTGTAGACTTGCAACTGAGGGAAAAAGAGTCGGGCCCAGTTGTAAGATGAGGGTGACTTTGCAATGTGTAATTGCGCATTAGAGGAAGACATGCAACTGATTGTGATCGTGTGATTTTTCTTAAATGATTTCTTAGAAAAAACATAGGACATACATACAACTGATCGCATTATATAATAGTTTAGACATGCTAAAAAATAGATGCATCCACAGGCCACAACCTACACAGACATGAAAACCCAGAGCCCAACAAGGATGAAAACGAAAAGAAATGTTCAAAACACCTGGCCAAAAAGGAACATGCAGACATAGTGATGCGACAAAGACACACATGACATACACGCCCCAGTGCGCGACGTGAAAAACAGGCTGACGCAGAGCACAATGACGCGGGACACATCGGTCAAACAATCCAATATTTTAACAACTGATCATGTAGTGGACAATTTAAGGTACTGAAGATAGAGAAGGAACATGGTATCCCAACAAGGCAACGACCTATTGGCCCATAAATGAAAAAAGAAAAACAAAGAGAAAAAACACCACATTACAGTTGCGAGTCGAGGGTGGACATGCAAATGGGATGAAAAAAACACATGCCCACTTGCGAGTCGAGGGTGGACTTGCAACTGGGACAACTACGAGCCCAATTGCGAGTCAAGGGTGGACTTGCAACTGGGACAACTACAAAACTACGAGCCCAGTTGCGAGTCAAGTGTCGACTTGCAACTGGGACGAAACAAACTATGAGCCTAGTTGCGAATCAAGGGTGGATCTACAACTGGGATGAAAAACAAAACACATACCGAGTTGTGAGTCAAGGGTGAGCTTGCAACTCGATGGAACAAACTAAGGGCCTAGTTGCGAGTCGAGGGTGGACTTGCAACTAGGACAAGTACACAAAACTACGATACGAGTTGTGAGTCAAGGATGGACTTGCAACTGGGACAACTACACAAAACTACGATACGAGTTGCGAATTGAGGGTCGAGTTGCATCTAGGACAACAAAACTATGGGCCCAGTTGCAAGTCGAGGGTGGAATTGCAACTTGGAAAACTATGAAATTACGAGCCCCGTTGCGAGTAAAGGGTGAACTTGCAATTAGGATGAAACAAACTATGGTCCTAGTTGCAAGTCAAGGTGGACTTGCAACTGGGACAACTACACAAAACTACGATACCATTCACGAGTTGAGAGTGGACTTACAACTGGGAAATAACAAACTACGAGCCCAATTGCGAGACAACCGTGGACATCCAAGTGGAATGAAAAACTAAACACATGCTCAGTTGCAACTCGAGGTTAGACTTGCAAGTAGGACAACTACTAGCTCATTTGCGAGTCGAGGGTGGACTTGCCACTAGGACAACTATGAAACTACGAGTCCAGTTACGAGTGAGGGGTCGGCTTACAACTGGGATGGAAAAAACTATGGGCTCAGTTGTTGCTAGTCAACGGTGGACTTGCAACTGTGATGAAAAACAAAAAACACATGCTCCAGTTGCGACTCGATCATGGGCTTGCAACTCAGACAGCTACGAGCCCAATTACGAGTCGATGATGTACCTGCAACCAGACAACTACAAAATTGTGAGCCCAGTTGCGAGTCAATGGTTGACTTGCAACTGGGATGAAACAAAAAAGGGGCCCAGTTAAGAGTCAAGGGTGGACCTGCAACTGGGATAAAAAACAAAACACATGTCGAGTTGCAAGTCAATGGTGGACTTGCAACTGGATGAAACAAACTACAGGCCTAGTTGTGAGTCGAGGGTGGACTTGCAACTGGGACAACTATACAAAACTATGATACGAGTTACGAGTCGAGGGTGGACTTGAAACTGGGACAACTACACAAAAAGAGTGAGATGTCACTAAATCTCATCGGCCCTGCTATGTTCCATAAATAATGTAGATATTGTCATAGCACGTGCAGTCCTTCTGGCCTCGCTTTCAATGTAAATTATGAGCTTGTACTCGAGATATTTCAATAAAGATCAGTTCTATTCTGTTCCAAGTTGTTGTGTGTTTCCAGAAGACATGATCTCTGGGTTGGAAACACTGGGTAAACCGGTCCTCTGAGTCGGGGGGCCACATGTTCGTACCTTGGGGAGAAGAGAGTATGTTGCACCTCTGCCGCTGGAAGAATGATACGTCCATTTTGCATCATGTTTTCCTACTGTTATTTATAATGTTTTTGATCATTATTTCACTTTATGATGCAATTCTAATGCCTTTTTTCTCTTTTTATGCAAGTTATACATGGAGGAGGAAATTGCCGGCAGCTGGAATTCTGGACCCAAAAAGGCTACAGCAGAGATAGCTATTCTCCGGAGCTCCAAATGACCTGAAAATTTACGGAGAATTATTTTGGAATATATAAAAAATACTGGAAGGAAAAAGTACTGGAGAAGATCAACCGTGGGCCCACAAGGTAGGGGGGCGTGACCTACCCCCCAGGGCGCGCCCTGCCCCCTTGTGGGGCCCACAGAAGCGCTTCGGTGCCCATCTTCTGCTATATGAGGCCATTTGCCCTAGAAAAAAAAATAAGAGAAGACTTTCGGGACGAAGCGCCGCCGTCTCGAGGCGGAACCTGGGCAGGAGCACTTTTGCTCTTCGGCGGTGCGATTCTGCCGGGGATACATCCCTCTGGGAGGGGGAAATCGAAGCCATCAACATCACCAACGTTCCTCTCATCGTGGGAGGACTCATCTCCATCAACATCTTCATCAGCACCATCTCATCTCAAACCCTAGTTCATCTCTTGTGTGCTGCCCGGCATTGCAGCACGGAGGAGGTAACTTATTGACTAGTGTGAGTGTGCTTGCTGCTATCTTGTCAACTCACCTGGCATAAATTGTTTTTAATTAGCTTTATCTTTGTTAACGAGTTTAACAACATCCTTAGATTGCATAGGAATTTCAGAAGAAAAAACAGTGTTCAAAAATTTTGCTCCAAAGAGACGCGTAAAAAAAGTTATCGGCCGGATTCTAATCCTATAAAAATTTAGAAAGAGCCGTTCAAAATTGAACTGCCGATCGAGAGTTTGAAAAACGGTTATTAGTGGAATTAATTTTTTATGTCATAGTGTGGCTAGTACGTACTCCCTCCATTTACAGATATAAAATGTTTTGGATATTTCAGTGTGGACAATATACGGACTGAAATGAATGAACAAACACACTAAAACATGCATATGATATATATACATCCGATCCAGAAAAAGTTATAGTACAACATCTTATATTTGTGAAAGAAGGGAGTACTAGTTTGTACAGCACGATAGGAGAGGGAGACAGCATGGTACGTGGTAGCAAGTTCCGGTTAAAGCGACAAGCCTCACGCATGCATGCATCATCGATAGAGGTCTATGTACAAGTATGTAGGTAGCTAGCCCTCGACGTCCACCAAGCAAGTTATCCCAAGCTTGCTAGTGTCTCTAATAAATTCTTTTCCTGCCGGTGTAGCATCGATCATTTGCTGAGGTGTTAAGGACAGCATCGATCGAGATCCATATAATCGCCTGTAGCTAGCCCTCGACCTCCACCAAGCACTCCCAGCTCCACAAGTTAATCTCTATCTCTACAGTTTGTCATAATGGATACCCGAGAGCGACTCAGCGTTGATTTCCTTATGGGCAGCCGCACTGTGTATGTAAAATAAATAGTTATTAATATATGAATATTATATAAATGTGTATTTAACTTTGATTTCTAACCATGGTTTTAAATAGCGCGCTATAGCTCCGCTATAGCACGCTATAGCGTTTAAAAGAGGTCTTGCGCTAAGCGACTTTGGTTCAAACGCATGAACAAACATTTTAAATAGCGCGCTATAGCACCGCTATAGCACGCTATAGCGTTTCGAAGAGGTCCGCCGCTAAGAGGCTTAGCGCGCTATTTAAAACTATGTTTCTAACGATTGACCATGCTCGTACAGCGGGGGCCTCCTGGTGTTCTTAGTTGAATTTGGGATAAAGGGGTTCAAGGCCAAGGTGATCTTGTTTATCTGCAAGGTGATCATCAACTCCATCGTTTCCGCGCTCGGCTTGTTCTTCCTCTATCTCATCTACTTCCGCGCCTACGCTGTCCGGCCACATGTCGACGCCGCCGCCCTCGCCTCCTTCGACCTCGCCCCCGGCTCGGCTGGCCACGGAAACATGCTCCGCTACGACCTCGCCGTCAACGTCACCTTCTTCAACGACCACCGGATATGGGCCATCCGCTTCAACCACTTCAGCGTGAGGATCTACTTCAACGGCACCCAGCTCAGCCCGCCCGACGACACGTTCCCAAAGTTCAAGGGCAGAACGCGCCGGCACCGCACCGTGTACCCGGTGCTGCGCGGCCGCGCCAGCAACGTCAGCGCTGTTGGAGTTAAACCCGACGTTGGTTTCTCCCGTACTTGTGTATGCATGTGTCCGGCTAGGATACGTGACCTTCACCGAGTAGGACTTGTATTAGTTGGTAGGTTAGCTAGCTAATATAAATACTCATGTACCCCGTTGTAATCTGTACCAGAAAAATCAATACAAAAATATTGACGGGAGCGACACGCTCCCGTGGCGATCAACTCGGCGTGTCCTCGTGCAGTTCTCGCGTGCGTTATTCTGGAGGATCGGATCGATCAAATAAGTGGCTGCTGTACGTGCTCGCTGGTACAAGGTCATGGCGGGCAAGGAGATCGTGAAAGCGTCCGGTGCAGCTAAAGTACTTGCCGTGCCCGGTACATCATACCCTCGATTTGATCGCGAGAACTTCGGGGTCTGGAAGGCCCTCATGGAGTGTGGTCTCCGTGCCAACGAGCTATGGGACGCGGTGGATCCAGGAGGCGACGCGTACAAGAAGGAGGGAGCCGAGCACCAGAAGGATTGGCAGGCGGCGTCAGCGATTTACTCGGTGATGCCGATGGATGTCCTCCAACACCTGATCGCCAAAGAAACGGCGAAGGAGGTGTGGCATACGCTGAAACTCATGTTCGAGGGACACACCCGCGTCAAGCAAGCCAATCTCCAAACTCTCCTAAGGAACTATGAGACTTTGGTCATGGGCAACGATGAGTCCGGGGACGCGTTTGCTTCACGGGTAGCTACTCTCGTCAATCGGATTCGCGCGCTTGGAGAAAACCTCACGGAGACCTCGGTTGTCCGTCGGTTCTTGCGTGCGGCCCCTCCCCGGTACCTGCAAATTGTCACGGCGATCGAGCAGTGCGTCGATCTCGCGACTCTCTCCGTCGACGATCTCGTCGGCCGGTACAAGGCTCACGATGAGCGTATACGGTACAGTCTTGGGGACGTGAGGAACGACGAGCTTGTGATGCTCACAAAGGCGCAGTGGATCGCCCTAGAAAAGCAAGGCGGGTCCAAAAGCAGCAGCAAGAAGAAGGGGAAGCAGTGTTCGGCGAGAAAGAACTTCGCCAACTCGGACAATGACTCAGATGACGAGGCTGCACCACCATCGAGGAGAAAGTTTGACATCAGGAAAGTGAGGTGTCATAAATGTGGCCTCCTCGGTCACTTCAAAGCTAACTGCGAGGAAGCACTGAAGCAAAGGGCGCTCATGGCTGACGAAGGCGATGATGGAGACATGATGTTGATGTGCAAACTAGTGGACGAGGAGGATCCAGTTCCTCAGATGTTGACTAAAGAAACTGTCACGTTTGCGGAAGAAAAAGTTTGCCATCACGATCATGGTTCGGAAACTCGCGTCGATGGTACAGATGCGGGAGGTGATACCGAAACTTACATCAATGACATGGATGTAAGTGCTATCTTTGCCGGAGCAGAAGCAGCGAAAATTGCATGTGCTCGTCCATGGAGAAGCAGTCTTTGTGCTGATCGTCTGGAGAAGAGGTCCGTTGGCGGCCGGAAGAGCGACACGAAAGTTTCGACTCAAGACGAAGTCGTGGCGTCAGAAGTCCACAACAGAAGGCGTCTCGGTGTGGTCCTGTCAAAAGATCACAAGGCAAACTGAGATGTGCGGCGAACTGCGCTCGGACCAGATGAGCGTGGCACGTACGTGGTGTCCGACAGTGCAACAGCTAGTTGCACAGACGTGGAGAGTCGCAGCAGATCCAACGTGGCGAGTCCAGGCGCTAGTGTCGTTGCGCGCGTCGTAAGATGCAGCAAGCCAGCCAGTCCGCGGAAGCAGGAAGCGAACGCAGCAGCGTGCATGGGTAGCAGCGGCGCGCCATGCAACTCACGTCACACAGCTGTCAAATCAAGGCCAGCTGCTGCAGTGTCCAAGGGCAGCAATGCAGCGAGCGCTCAACCTAGTGGATGTACGAGCTCGCCAGACGGGTCGGATAGTGGTGAACTCTACAAGAAGCCATGTACAGCAGCTCCACATGGGAGCTCACCATCACGTGGTGGCCAACCATTGAGAAAAGGGGTGCAAATCCCAGAAATTTTGCAAGGGCCATACAGTCAAGAAAGCAACGGCCCACAAGGAAACATTGGAGCAGCATGTGACACACGGAACAATGCAGGAGATGACGCAGACGTTGGTTTACTGAGTAGCAGTTCAGGTGGCAGCCGAGCAGCAGAAGAAAACGCGTCTGAAAGTCCTACACTGTCTGTGTCGTCCGTAAATTTTCACACGGGAGAAGGCAAAATATTGTCTCTACCCACGGTTGAAAAGCTAGCTTTGCCAATAGCAACGTGTGCAAAGCAAATGGGGAGGCGTCGCTCCTAAATGTACAAGGAGCTGCACAGGCAACGTCGTCTCCGACAGCAATGGAGGAAAGGGCATCATCACCTACACCCGTACAGCTACAGCCGGTGTTACACCCATATCTAGAGAGAACTCTTCGGACACTTGACCCGGTACAGGTGAAAAGGAGTGGGCGATGGTGTCTAGCAAGCGCCAAGGAACCGGCGAAATTCATGGACGCAAATACGAAGGAGTGTTCACTAGTAGAAAAACTACTTTACGTGAGATACATTAGTCCAGGTTTGTAAACGGACCGGCACTAATGTGACCATTAGTGCCGGTTCCAACGGCTAGGCGAGCGGGCATCATTAGTCCCGGTTCGTGTTGAACCTCTAGTACCGGTTCATGCCACGAACCAGGACTAAATAGGTGGTGGCAGGCTGGTGTCAGGCTGGGGCCCCACCAATCCCTTTAGTCCCGGTTCGTGGCACGAACCGGTACTAGAAGCTCACATTTAGTCCCGGTTTGTGTCATGAACCGGGACTAAAGGTTTTCCTATATAAACCCTTCGTCCAGCCCGCGATCGAGCTCTCTGTTCTTCTCCTTTTTCTCTCCTCTCTGTTCTTCCCTAAAGCTCGAGCTCATCCTTCATTTTGCCCAAAATTTGTCAAGATTTGAAGGCCCCCCATCCATCCAAGTGATCACAAAGGTTAGCAACTTTGTCCTTTCATCTCTCATTGGTAGATTAGCTCTTGCAATGCTCTATAAGTATAGTGATTTGTGGGTTTTAGTTTGGGAGTAATTATATGTGGTAGTTTATTTGATTTATATGCAATTTGAACTCAAATTAACTCTTAGTTTGTATATGTAGGTGTGGTTTACTTAGTGCCTTCCCGTCCCCGTCCTAACCACCGTCGATCGCCCGCACCGTCCCGTCGCCGGCACCACCTTGGTGAGCCTCTTGTTCTTATCTTTTTTATAAAAAAAATCATGTTTGTGTGATTTAGATATATAGTTACTTGTATAATTTTCTTACCCGTACGTTGTTTGTTATACATAGTGCCATGACTTTGATATCCGTCCCCGTCGGCCCTCGTCCGGTTTATGATTCGGATGTGGTATATTCTCTTTTATAACTATTTGTTGTATTTCGTGTTTATAACAAATTATGCCCATCAAGTTGACATAGATATTTTTATCTAGGAGGTATGTGAACCGGAAATTGCAACCGACCCTCTTGTCGAGAGGTTAAATTTAGTTGAAAAAGAAAACAAGTATTTGAAAGAAAAATTATAAAGAATTGAAGAAGAGAAGATGAAACTGGAGTTGTATGTTGCCGATGTCGTCGATGATCAGAAGATCAAGATGGATGCAATGCGCTTGAAGATTAGAAAATTTAAAAAATATGCTATTGATAGTGAGGCTTGGTATCACTATGCTGTTGGATCAATTGTTACCTTAGTTGCGATCTTGATCGCATTTGTTGTTGCATTTAAATGCTTTAGCTAGAGAGTTTGTATGTTGTTTTATGAGAACAAGTGTGTATGAACTTTATGTATGAACTTGTATTAATTTGGTCTTTTCAGTGTTGTGTAATGAAGATGAGCCGGCAATGGATGTACGATGACTGATGCTCTCCCCAGTTCATTAATGGCGTGCGTACTTTTCTGGTTGCGGCTGAGGCAAACAAGCGGGCAGATGGTTTTATGTATTGTCCATGTGCTGGCTGTAAGAATGATCGAAATTACTCTAACTCAAGAACCATTCACGTCTACCTGTTTGAGTCCGGTTTCATGTCCGGCTATAACTGTTGGACCAAGCACGGAGAAAGAGGGGTCCTAATGGAAGAGAATGAAGAAGAAGAGGATGACGACAGCTATCCTGGCCATGGGTTCCCTGAATACGATGGTACAACAATGGGGGAAGAAGTTGAGCCGGCAATGCGGGAAGAAGCTGAAGAAGAGGCATCAGATGAGCCCGCTGATGATCTTGGTCGGGCCATTGCCGATGCAAAGAGAAACTGCGCAAGTGAAAAGGAGAAGCTGAAGTTGCAGCGCATGTTAGAGGATCACAAGAAATTGTTGTACCCAAATTGCGAAGATGACAAGAAAAAGCTGGGTACCACACTAGAATTGTTGCAATGGAAGGCAGAGAATGGTGTATCTGACAAGGGATTTGAAAAGTTGTTGATAATGTTAAAGAAGAAGCTTCCAAAGGACAACGAATTGCCCGACAGTACGTACGAAGCAAAGAAGGCTGTCTGCCCTCTAGGATTAGAGATGCAGAAGATACATGCATGCCCTAATGACTGCATCCTCTATAGCGGTGAGTACGAGGATTTGAATGCATGCCCGGTATGCGGTGCATTGCGCTATAAGATCAGCCACGATGACCCTGGTGATGTTGAGGGCGAGCGCCCCAGGAAGAAGATTCCTGCCAAGGTGATGTGGTATGCTCCTATAATACCACGGTTGAAACGTTTGTACCAAAACAAAGAGCATGCCAAGTTGATGCGATGGTACAAAGAAGACCGTAAGAAAGACGGGAAGTTAAGAGTACCCGCTGACGGATCGCAGTGGAGAAAAATTGAGAGAAAGTGGAAGGACTTTGCAGATGACGCAAGGAACGTATGGTTTGGTTTAAGTGCAGATGGCATTAATCCTTTTGGGGAGCAGAGCAGCAATCATAGCACATGGCCTGTGACTCTATGTATCTATAACCTTCCTCCTTGGTTGTGCATGAAGCGGAGTTCATTATGATGCCAGTGCTCATCCAAGGCCCCAAGCAACCCGGCAACGACATTGATGTGTACCTAAGGCCATTAGTTGAAGAACTTTTAGAGCTGTGGAGTATAGAAGGTGTACGTGCGTGGGATGAGCACAAACAGCAGGAATTTGACCTGCGAGCGTTGCTGTTTGTAACCATCAATGATTGGCCTGCTCTCAGTAACCTTTCAGGACAGACAAACAAGGGATACCACGCATGCACGCACTGTTTAGATGATACCGACAGTATATATTTGGATAAATGTAAGAAGAATGTATACCTGGGACATCGTCGATTTCTTCCGAGCAGGCATCCCGTAAGAAAGAAAGGCAAGCATTTCAAAGGTGAGGCAGATCACTAGAAGAAGCTTCGCCACCGTACTGGTGATGATATACTTGATATGGTCAAGGATTTAAAAGTAATCTTTGGAAAGGGTCCTGGCGGACAATCTGTTCCGAATGACGCTGACGGACGCGCACCCATGTGGAAGAAGAAATCTATATTTTGGGACCTACGCTATTGGAAAGACCTAGAGGTCCGCTCTGCAATCGACGTGATGCACGTGACGAAGAATCTTTGCGTGAACCTGCTAGGCTTCTTGGGCGTGTATGGGAAGACAAAAGATACACCGGAGGCTTGGGAGGACCAGCAACGTATGCACGGAAAAGACGGCATGGATCCAAAGCAGTATCAGGGTCATGCCAGCTACGCTCTTACGAAAGAAGAGAAGGAAATCTTCTTCGAATGCCTACTCAGTATGAAGGTCCCGTCTGGCTTCTCGTCGAATATAAAGGGAATAATAAATATGGCAGAGAAAAAGTTCCAGAACCTAAAGTCTCATGACTGCCATGTGATTATGACGCAACTGCTTCCGGTTGCATTGAGGGGGCTTCTACCGGAAAACGTTCGATTAGCCATTGTGAAGCTATGTGCATTCCTCAATGCAATCTCTCAGAAGGTAATCGATCCAGAAATCATACCAAGGTTAGAGAATGATTTGGTGCAATGTCTTGTCAGTTTCGAGTTGGTGTTCCCACCATCCTTCTTCAATATCATGACGCACGTCCTAGTTCACCTAGTCGAAGAGATTGCCATTCTGGGTCCTGTGTTTCTACACAATATGTTCCCCTTTGAGAGGTTCATGGGAGTCTTAAAGAAATATGTTCATAACCGTGCTAGGCCAGAAGGAAGCATCTCCAAGGGCCATGAAACAGAGGAGGTCATTGAGTTTTGTGTTGACTTTATTCCTGACCTTAAGCCGATTGGTGTTCCTGAATCGCGGCATGAGGGCAGACTGGGTGGAAAAGGCACGCTAGGAAAGAATTCAGTAATATGCCATGACGGGCATTCTTGGGCGCAAGCACACTACACAGTTCTACAAAGTTCCGCCTTGGTGGCTCCGTATATCGAGGAACACAAGAATATTCTACGCTCCAAACAGCCGGAGCAGTCTGACGATTGGATTACACATGAACAAACGGGGACTTTCGCCGGTTGGTTGCAGACACGTCTCATGCATGACGACACTGTTGCAGATGAGCTGTACTTGCTGTCCAAGTTACCATCTTCAACTATATTGACTTTCAAAGGGTACGAGATAAATGGGAATACATTTTACACGATCGCCCAAGATAAAAAGAGCACCAACCAAAACAGTGGTGTCCGCTTTGATGTAGCAAACACCAATAGGCCAAAGGACACATATTATGGTTACATAGAGGAGATATGGGAACTTGACTATGGACGTGGTTTGAAGGTCCCTTTGTTTCGGTGCAAATGGGTCAATCTGACAGGAGGCGGGGTAAAGGAAGACCCGCAGTACGGAATGACAACAGTGGATCTCAACAATCTTGGGTACAAAGACGAACCATTCGTCCTAGCCAATGATGTGGCGCAGGTTTTCTATGTGAAGGACATGTCTACCAAGCCGAGAAAAAGAAAAGATAAGTAAGCGAATACATCATACGATGAGCCAAAGCGCCACATAGTTCTTTCAGGGAAAAGAAACACCGTGGGAGTGGAGGACAAGACAGACATGTCAGAACATTATGAAAAGTTTCATGAAATTGCTCCCTTCACAGTGAATATTGACCCGAGCATCCAGTTAAACGATGAAGATTGTCCATGGTTACGGCGCAAAGGGACACACGCGAAGAAAAAGTTTTGTACCCAAAGATCCCACTCTGGGATGTGACCGGCTTCACTGTCATCACTTTCTTCTCTAGTGAGTTTCCGGACTTATATATCTGGAAAGTCCCACTTCGGACAAACCGGAGGGAATCTTTTTAATAGTTAGGGTACTTATGTGTTTTGGCATTTGAAACGCGAAGAAATATTATGTCCAAACAAATTATTTCATGCATTTACTGATTTTTTTTGAGCTAAATGACCCTGAAATTGAAAAGCACTACAAATGAACTCTGAAAAGGTTGAAAGTTGGCATGGTATCATCATTTCACCCACATAGCATGTGCTAAAAATTTGAGAGGGTTCCGGCAAAAACTGGATGCACTTCGTGTACAAAATGGACAATCTCTTTCGAAGTATCAGGCTTTCGGACGAAAACTCATCTGTTACAAAG
The DNA here is from genome assembly GCA_039707655.1 of Elymus sibiricus. Lineage (NCBI taxonomy): Eukaryota > Viridiplantae > Streptophyta > Magnoliopsida > Poales > Poaceae > Elymus > Elymus sibiricus. Next base: position 2,478,647 of record CM077674.1, on the reverse strand, counting down.
GCATTTTATTTTTTTAAATAACCTAAGAATTACCAATTTGAATATAATGATAAAACACACTAATATTAAACAGCGGAAAAAGGAATCACTGAAAAATCTATTTTTAAAGTAAAGTTATTCACAAACTAGTGATTCACACAAAATTCAAATAATTCAAATTTAAACTATCCAAATTTGAAAACTACTGGCACTAACATAAAGTTTATAATTTTTTTTACCTAAAGCAAAAAGATTCACAAAGAAACTCTAAATAAAGCAAAAAACAACTCAGAAACAAAAGAAAATAAATAAAGCAGAAAAAAAATGAAAAATAAATAAATTAAAAAAAGCCCGCCTACTGGGCCACCACGGCCTGCATACGACTAGAAACCCAACCTCTAGTGGGCCAGGATGCAGGCCCGCCAGGCCCAGTAGGCCCAACAGGGCAGCGAAGGTGCGGTATGCCCGGAAGGCCTGCTTTAGAGAGGAGCTCGAAGGAGCAGCCGCGGCGGGGCTTATAAACCAGTGCGGCTGCCCTTCGCTGGGCGAGGTGGGACTAAACTTCCTGCACCGCGGCTGTGGCAGCACGAAACCTTTAGTCGCGGTTGGTGGCTCCAACCGCGACTAAAGGGGGGCCTTTAGTCCCGGTTGGAGGCACAAACCGCGACTAAAGGTCTGGCTTCCCGCCGCTTGACCTGGCAAAAATTAACCTTTAGTCGCGGTTGGTGCCTCCAACCGGGACTAAAGGCCTCCGCATATATATACAACACTTGAAATTTTTTCAGTTTCTCTCTGCTTTCGACCACTACACAGAGGAGATCGCCGCCCCCGACGCGCCGCCTGCCCCGACGCCGTCGCCGCCCCCGACGCGCCGCCCACGCCTTCGCTGCCCCCGACGCGCCGCCCACGCCGCACCCGCGCCCGCCTGCCCCGACGCCGTCGCCGCCCCCGACGCGCCGCCCACGCCTTCGCCGCCCCCGACGCGCCGCCCACGCCGCGCCCGCGCCCGCCTGCCCCGACACGCCGTCCCGCCGCCCCTCCTCGACCTCGCGCGCCGTCGCCGTCGCAGTCGCCGTCGCCGACGACTTGCCTCGCCTCGCCGGCCGTCGCCCCGCTGTGAACCCCTGCCGCCATGGCCGCCCCTCCCATCGAGCCCGCACACACACACACACACATGCATGAACACACACACACACACACACACATATTCTTATTTTCTGTTTTTCTGTTTCTTAGTTTTTTATACTTTTAGTTATAGAAATGTTAGATGAAGTGTTAGATATATAAATGTTAGATGAATGTTTTTTAGTTTTTTATACTTTTAGTTATAGCTAGATAAATGTTAGATATAAAAACGTTGAGGAATTTTGACATTTGATCCAATGTATAGCAATTAGTATTTGCAAAAGTTGCATATTTTAATGTTGTATTTGCAAAAGTTTGTTATGTATTTGCAATTAGTATATGTATGTATATAATAGATTCTCTTAGTCCTTTAAGGGATTTATCAAGAATGCCCCCATTATGGATGTGCACAAGTTGATCCAATTTTTTTTCTGATCTCATGCATCTACCCTTCTATATGTCACGTTTTGTCTAGTGTCAAAGTATTGAATAAATTCATGGCTTCATAATTAGCCGAAAGTAACAGGCGCATGATGGTACGAAGTTTTTCAAAGTTGTTTTGGAACGGAGTTCTTGATAGAATAATTAGTTTTTTTGTACGAAGTTCAGCAAAGGCCTTCCAAATAGCGATATTCGGAAGGCTTTTGCTGAACTTCGTACCAAAAAGCTAATTATCCTATCCGGGACTCCGTTCCAAAACAACTTTGGACAGCTTCGTACCATCATGCGCCTGTTACTTCCGGCTAATGATGAAGCCATGGTTTTCTTGAATCCTTTGACACTAGACAACGTGACATGTAGAAGGGTAGATGAGATTAGGAAAAACATGGACCATTTTCTGCACATCCACAATGGTGCCATTTTGTTAAATCCCTTAAAGGTTAAGAGAATCCGTTATGATTCTGAAGGTTCCTCGTCTATAAGAAATCACAATCAAGCATTTAAAAAATGTTAAATTTGCATAGAATTTGTTCTCGACGTCAACGATGCCCGGCCCGCATCCTCGTCGTCGACTCGTTCGCGACGACGTCCTGCTTCAGAGGCGCCACATTCGGGACTGGGCTCCGCCGGGCTGGCACTGGGAGGTGCTACCTTCAGGGGCGCGCAGCTTGGTGAGGAACCCGGCCCCGGGTCCCGTCGTCGACCCGGAGCTTCTTTGGTTGCGTTCGCGTGGGCCACTTTCAGTGCGGAGGCAGCCGGCCCCGCCGGAGGTGGTACGTCGCCGTGTCAGGGAGGAGGACGAGCACGTCCGTCGCTACATGGATGCGTTGGACGTCAGGTTCTCCAATACCTGGCAGGTTCTTCAGGGATCTCACCCGAGCTATGATCCTGTGATGGTTCCTTCTCTTTGGGTGTCCACCACCCGCGCCTCAGGAACCGCGAGTGAACTAGATTCTTCGATAATATTCGATCTGTATTAGCTAGTGATGTTATATATATATATATATGATAATATTCGAGATGTATTAGTGATAATACTCGAGATGTATTCGAGATTATATTCGAGACGATGTATTCGAGATTATATTATTCGATAATATTCGAGACGATGTATTCGAGATTATATTCGATGATGCATATTAACTGGATTATTCGAGATGCATATTATCTACTATGATTCAGTTTTTCCTTATTGATTGCATGCACTCTAATTTGAATACTAAATTGTTTTATCTTTCTTCTGGATTAGTTAAATAAAAGCTATGGACAATACCGGCAGAGAAGGAGAAGATGCTCTGTTCGACATCATACGCTCCCCGAGCCCAGATGATCATGATGACGGCTCGCAATATCTGAACCCTTCGGGTGAGGGTATGATGTTTGATGAAGACGAACGAATAGATGAAGGCGACAACAACGATGACGAAGGAAATGTTCTTCAAATAACAAAGACCGGCGAGCTAGAGGTATATTTATTATATAAGCCATCCGGTGATCATTACATGTATTAATTGATTTGTATATATTAACGAATCGATCTTTCTTCTTTTAGCCCTCCGGATCGAGCAAATCTTCTACAAGCGACAGGGCAGTTCGAGGCCCGGCCAAAAGGTTGCAGGCTGGCGTAAAGTACAACATCGATGCCATCAAATCAAATGGCGAACCGCTTGAACCTAAGAAGAATGCGACCAAGTTCACTCGTCAATGCGGAGTTATTGTCAGGGACCAAATCCCGATCTCCGTTCAAGAATGGAAAAAGCCAGCAAAGGGAGATCCAGGAGTTACTTTTGTCGACGAAAGAGCAAAAGATCTGCTTTGGGAATCGCTCATGTCACATTTCACCCTACCAGATCATTTGACAGATGCAGATCTGGCGAAAGTCAGGAAGAGTGCTCTTAAGAAGATGGCGATAGCATTCAACAACCACAAGAAAAATATATGAGCCGCGTACGTCAGAGCAGGAAAGCGGACTCCAGAATTCAATGGAACACTGGAGAAGGCAAAAGATCACTGGGACGATTTTGTGAAGTTCAAGGAATCGGAACTAGCTCAGGAACGGTCAAGACAAAACAAGATTAATGCTGCGAAAAAGAAGTGGCACCATACTCTGGGGCCAGGTGGCTACCAGGTGGCCCTGCCTAAGTGGGATCTCGCTGAGCAAAATATGATGGATGCAGGGGTCACTCCAGTTACATTGGACTGGCCCCCCAGGTGCAGGACTTGGTTTTATGCGCATGGGGGGAAGTTGGACCCAGAGACAGGGCTGATTATGGAGCGGGCAAGTCTTAAAAAAGCTCAGGACGATTTACTTGTTGCAATAGAAGAAGTTCGAACGGGGGTGTTCACGCCCAACAGAGAGAACGACGAGCTTACGCGCGCCCTGAAGAATCCTGAACACCCGGGAAGAACACGAGGCAAAGGCGTTGTTCCGTGGTTTGAGGGGTTTGCGGATTGGAACGCCGATTACAGAAGCCGTGCGAGAAAGAAGCAGCAGGAGGAGCAGAAGAGGAAGCTGGAGGAGGAGAAGAGGAAGGAGGAAGCACTCCTCCTTCAAGGCCTATACTCTAGTCACTTGGAGTTGGAACGCGCTTTCAAGCGGCAGCAGGAGTAGATCGACTCACTTAGCCAGGAAAGGGTGTCTCAGCGGCAGCAGGAGCAGATTGATCCAGCATTGGATAGCACCGTCCCATCTATGCCGAGAAGCAGCGTGGGTTCCACCCCGGCCAATGATGCACTGCTGGCTAGATACCCTGTGGATGATATCAAAGATAGGCCTACTTGTGAGCTACACATGAAAGTGAAGAACCTATCCATGAAGGTGGCGGACGGCTATGCTTTAACAAATCCCCCTGAAGCAACCTTCCATTGCAATCCGATTCCAGCTGGCTATGCTTGTGTCGGGGTTGATGAAGTGATGTCAGGATATTACGAGCTACAACTTGACATTCCTGGAGGTGACGAGGAGAGCACACTGGGAGAGGCCATACATCGTATCATTCTATGGAAGAAGGATTGCATCGTCTTTCCAAGGCCACCGACTCCTGCTGCAACAAGTCCGCCGCCGCGTCAGTCGACTCCTCCTCCTCCAAGTCCGGCACCGCGTCAGCCAACTCCTCCTCCTCCAAGTCCGGCACCGCGTCAACCGACTCCTCCTCCTCCAAGTCCAGCACCGCGTCAGCCGACTCCTCCGCCTCCAAGTCCGGCACCGCGTCAGCCATCTTCGCCGCCTCAGCGGGCTCCGCCGCCTAGGCAAGAGCGGAAGAGAGGCGCCGTAGCTACGGCGGCTAGCGGTACAACAGGCAAGAAATACAAATATGGTCCATGCCTCAAGCCTCTTCCAAAATTGCCTTACCACCTGACTGAGGAGGAAAGCAAAGCCGAAGTGGCTGCCCAATTGAAGGCCCATTTTGGACCGAAACCGCCCCCGCCGCCAAAGGAGAAAGTACCTGAGGATGTCATACAACACTTTATTGATAATGCTCAACCGGCTGTCAAGCATACAGACTCAGACTATGAGCGTTGTATCAAGAAGTCATATCAGGCACAACAAAAGAAGGAGTCGAGATCGAGCTCGAGCCAAGCAGTTGGCAAAAAAAGCGGGAAAACTGTTCCCCAGCTGGGAGAACAGGCAGTGCAATCGATCCCCCCGCTCATTGTACAAACACATGTGAGTACCGCCCATCAGCTGGTAATAACCGACGATCATAAAAGGCAGGCTAAAGAGGCCGGTCTCACTGTTGAACAACTCCTAGGCATCGAGGAACTCCCCGTGTTTAAAGAGGAGGAACTAAAATGGAAATATGTCCGCGGCCAAACTCTGGTCAAGCCTTAGCAGGTCCCGCTTCTACCAACGAGAATGTACAATTTGCATAAGTGGTACATGCAAGAAGCAGCAAAGACCGATCGAGAGTCCCTCATGGTGAAAGTCAAGGAAAAGCATTACTTCCATGCAAAAGATTTGTGGGTTGAGTTTGAAGAGATGTTTCAGTTATTCAATCAAGACGCACTCGACAAATCTATCGTCAGTTGCTATTGTCTGTAAGTGATTTCTTTCTGTAATTTAAGTCTTTAGCTAGTTGTGCTCGTTCATTACCTGTAATTATCCTCACTATATTCTTTTCTATGGTATTATGCAGAATGAAGATTGATGAAATGGAAAAAGCTGGACGCTATGGCATTGGGTTCATTGACCCAAATACGATTAATCAAAAGACATGGTCAATTGAATGGTCGAGAGAAGACACAGAGATCAGCTTGCTAGAGTTTTTGAAGCGACTAAACACCCAACCAGAAATACTACTTCCTTACAACTTCGGGTGAGTGTTACTATATCTTGTACTACAAATTCTATGTTTGCTTACTAGATGTTAATAAGTGTAGTTGATGAGTTATGCACATGCCCGCTTAATTATACAAACATGTGCGCATGCAGTTTCCACTGGATCTTGTTAATCATTGAAGTTGACAAGGGAAAAGTTCAAGTACTGGACTCACTATATAAAGAGCCATCCGAATACGAAATCGTGAAGGGGATGTTCGTCAGGTAATTTCAATCATTATCGCACTATGTCGGCCTCTTTAGTTCATTTCCTGATATCAACTAATTAATAACTCTTTTATTCATTTTCTTTGCCGGCGGGCAGGGCTTGGCAAAAGTTCATCAAAGAGGTCCCCGGCGAATGGAAAGAACGGCTGAAATGGGTGCGACCCAAGGTAATTAAGTAGTACTCCCTCCGTCCGAAAAAGCTTGTCTCTCAAATGGATGTATCTAGCACTATTAGTGCTAGATACATCCATTTGAGGCACAAGCTTGGGACAAGCTTTTTCGGACGGAGGGAGTACTAGCTAGCTTGATTAATTCTAGTTTCAATACCATTATCATGCTTGATTAATTATTATCTGATTGAATTTTATTCTCGTAAAGTGGCTAAGCCAGGCGCCGGGGAATAATTTATGCGTATACTACGTTTGCGAGACCATTCGCATGATGACGTCCGAAATGGAAAAATCTGAAAGACAACGTTGGGTACGTTTGCCAGAACACCATCCACAATTTTTTTTATCATGATCTAATATATATACACACAACTAATATATTCATCTTGATCTCCTTCTTTAAAGCTGTGGGAGATGCGGGGCAAGCTCCTACCAACGGATCGCGTACGAGCAATTCAAGAGGAAATAGCGGGATTTTTGCTCGACCAGGTCATAGATCCCAAAGGAGAATTCCATTACAAGCTGTAATGCCTGCATGTAATGATCCGCAAATTGTAGGAGAAATTGTATATACCAAATTGTATATATATATATGTGTATGTGAATGGTCGTACGAGAAATTTGATGATATATATATGATCGGTTCTATGAGAAATTCTATTTATATATATATGGATAACGTGTACAGTATGTAGTAGCGTAAAATATGTTTGAAATGAAAAAGAATTAAATGGAAAACACAAAATTAAAAGGAAAAATAAACCATAAACCCCTAAACCCCTATACCTTTTAGTCCCGGTTGGTATTACCAACCGGGACTAAAGGCCACCAAGCCCCCGGCGCGGGCTCGTGCTACGTGGTGCCTTTTAGTCCCGGTTGGTGTTACCAACCGGGACTAAAGGTCCCCCAGCTCCCGGCGCCGGCTCGTGCCACGTGGTGGGCCTTTAGTCCCGGGCCGTGTTGAACCGGGACTAAGGGGGGGGGGGGGGGCTTTAGTCCCCACCCTTTAGTGCCGGTTCCTGAACCGGGACTAAAAGCCCTTACGAACCGGCACTATAGGCCGATTCTGCACTAGTGGTTGCCGTCATCCTATGAAGGAAGAGTTGTGGTCGATCCACGACAATAATGCAAGGGAGCTTGTGGATCTTCCCAACAATGAAAAAGTCATGGATCTCAAGTGATATTAGAGCCCAGGTAGTCGGTCATGGTTGGTGGGCTGGAAACGCTGGTGTTAGCGGGCTCATGGTGACCGATGTGTGAGGGGGAGATTGTTGGGTTTAGTCCCACATTGGTTGTGGGAGGAGACATAACACGGCTTATAAGGGCGGGGGTGTCCCCTCCTAACAGGCTAGTCTTTTGGAGAGAGAGGGCCCAAGGCCTCTCATAAGTCGGCGTTGCTCTCCAGTTGGGCCTGGCACCCAGGTGGGTCGAAAACGCTGGTGTTAACGGACCCGGGATTGCGTAACAAGCGCCGCCGTAGCGGAGGAGCTCTCCAGGGAGCAAGCACAGGGGTGGTTCACCCTCGGCGTCAGGCTCAAGGCCACGTTGACTTATATCGTATGGCCCACACGGTACGTCTACTACTACGAGTATGATTGCTGGCTGCATTTCCCCAGCAACGCCACGCCCGGCGGTGATCCGCGGTGTCAAGTGCAGCAAGGGCAAGCGCTTCGGGCTTTCCTAGCTATAACGCTCTTATATTATGAGACGGAGGGAGTAGTTTATTAATTTTTCACAGGGGTGGAATATATATTCATATCAGCTGCTGTGTTTGGTTTCAATAATGCTACGTTTCACTAGCTCGCTAGTGCTGTCGGCAATGTACTGCCTGTTAATGGCTATAACAATATTGTCCATTACGTTTATTTTGCACTAGTCATCCCACACTGTGCTAATGTGATGTTTAAAAAAAAGATAGAATTCATACATTTTGAGATCCGGTAAAATAAAATGACGTTTTGGACAAGGGCAAGATCTACAAAAGCACATCACAGTATTAAGAAAGTACTAGTTTTTGAAACAAACTAGCACAGTGGCCCATGACACACGCGGTCACACTACAACTGAATGGGGCTAAGAAGACATATCTATCACACACCCTTGGACCGAACCGTGTGCGATGCAGGCATCACAAAATGGTAGAAAAATAAACCTATGTGCCATAAAATGAAACGTGTGTGATGGCCCATACATCGGACATGATTTTGAGTTGCAAACCATGTGTGATAAGGGGCACACATCACGGTATGACGCTGCGTGTGTGATAACTGACAAGACGTCATAACACACACAATTGAAATATCCAAACCGTGTGCGTTGAATGGGAAATGCTTTACAAAACCGAATTGCGTGCGATGACTTGGAGCATCGCACACGTTGCGTAAAATGATTACTCGTGTGTGATGATTTAAAAGTTGCGCAGTGATTTCTAAAGGTCACCCATCTGCGATAAGCCGTGACAGCGCATACGATTGTGTTGTAAGAATTGTGTGCTTTATGGGGCACACAATTGAATTGAAGGAACTGTGTGCGATAGTCTGTATCATCGCTCACAATTTGGTAATATCTATCATGTGCGACGTAACTTGCTCTGGCTGCAGAAAAGCAAACTTACAATAACTTTGTATTAAATCAGCGACACTTATTTTGGTACGGAGGGACTATAAGTATGGGTCCTTCGGGACCCTTCCTATGTTCAAAAAAGAGAGAAAAATGTACATTTTTTAAAATGAACTTGGCAATTGCACGTGCGTTGCAAGGCGGGGCGCATAATTATTCTAATGGTTTAATATTAATCATCTCAAACACATACCTTTAGGATCTTCAAGCATCTCACAACTATATTGTTGAAAATCTCATTGCATCTTTTCATCCATGGGATCTGTGTGTTGTGGCTGAATGAATTTTGTTTTGGGTACATCATCACAGCAATGAAAAGAATACATGGCCTCTTAAAATAGCCTTTGCAGGTGCTAGATGTTAGATTACAGAAGTGAGCTCAAGACATAGATTGTATTCATCCTCTCGGGGTTTGGTTACATATATAAGAGATTACATCAAAAGAAATTCTATGGCATCATACGAGTCTCCACGTTAATCCTCGGAAACTAAGCAAACTAGCCGTCCCATCTCAAAATTAATTATCTACCACCGCTGGATGCAATGCCTCAAGGAGTCCTCGGTCGTTGTCCCACCTTAAAGCATCTTCATCAACAAAAAAAAAACAGAACCCATCTCCCGCAGTCTCCTTCCTCCGCCAATCGAACCCCTCAAGACGCACCACCCCAATCACAGAAAAAATCCCACCAACGCAACAAGCCCTAGCGCTGCTCCTCCTCATCTGGTCCTCCTCCCATCCAATCTGCAGTCTTCACCGAGCAGTCAACCCAGCGATGCAGCAAACCCAAGCGCTGATCCTCCTCATCCGGTCCTCCTCCTCCTCCTCTACTACTGGAATTGTCGCAGACGTCGAGTGCCAGAAACACTCGGCAAAGGGCCTAAAACCTTCGGCAAAGCCTTTGCCGAGAGTTGTTCTCGGCAAAGCCTTTGCCGAGAGTTGTTCTCGGCAAAGGCCACCCGGCGTACACCTCTCAGGCAAACAGAAATTTGCCGAGAGCCAAACGTCGGGCACTCGGCAAGAGTTTGCCGAGAGCTAAACAGTGCCTCTCGGCAAAATAAAGTGGCTTCACGGCCGCTGGTTCCGTCAGGTCTTTGCCGAGTGCCTCTCTCGGCATAACTGCAACAGCCAAGTTCCAGCAGCTCCCAGCGCATGCCACTTTGCCGAGTTGGCCTCTCGGTAAACGTGTTTCTTCCGATAGCGGCTCTCGGTAAAGTTTCGTTCACAGTTCTGATTCAGCAGCTTTTCGTTCGAATCGCTGCAGCAAAAACAGTTATACAAATACTCAAACTTGCATTTCAAGTCACACAGGTTAACAACAAACTCACATAAGCATTCATTCATAAATAGTTCACACAAGTTTCACTTGAAATCACAAAGTAGCTCTTTAGTACAAGTGCCTACTTACTAAACAACAAAGTGGTCAATGCATGTCTACATGCGACCACATGATAAAAGCAACACCACAATTATGACAAACTGAAAGAGAATTATCAAGTTCTTCAATCCACTGAACCCGATAAGCCGTTTCTGGCTTGCACCATTGCCTAATTCAGTCTTTCACTTCTGGTTCATGAATCGTAGACTCCTGGACACCTACCTCTGTACACCGCATACCACTTCATCTACAAAGAAAGAGAAAAAGAGGCAGAGAAATAATGCAAGGTTAAAGAGCACATCATACATAATCCACGTAAGCATTCATCACTCATATAATCAAAAGCATCGCAAATGGCCATCCAAGTCCATATTAGCAGCTACACAACAATATCACTAAATCAACGTCAAACTATCTAGGTGACTACTCCGAGGTGTAGTCGGTGAAACCAGTGATCGTGGAGTCAGAGCACGTGGGGGCATCGCCCGCAGTGGAGGACCAAGCGTCGTCGGGAATGATGGTCGGTGGACTCAATGGCACCGGGTCGTCACTCTCCTTACGTGGTGGGGCCTTGCCCTCCTTAGCTGGCGAATTCTTCTTGGCCAGATCCTCAAAATACTTTATTAGGATCAGCTGCGGGTTCTTCTCAATGAGCACCGCCAAGCGGTCCTCTGCGCGCTTCTCCTTGACCGCGGAGTCGACCCTAATGGAAGCTGCGTCGTCGGAGGAAGCCATAGCCACGAAATCAATCGGTGCTAACACCTTTTATCACACAATGAAAAATAACATAAGAATCAAACATCAAAGATTACTTCTAAGCAAATTAATCATGGTGGACACTCTCACGGATATTTCGACTTTCGGTGATGGTCAAGCTGGGCCAGTCCATCGTGCGTGACAAAGGTATATCACTGGACGAACTGACCCAGATCGACCGCCATCGTCAAAAGTCGATTTTCTTTCTCCAAGAACAACTCTCATCGACACTCTCTCACGTATATATGGTGGACACTCTCTCTGGTGGTGGTATATATATGGTGGACACTCTCTCACGGGTATTTCGACTTTTAGTGATGGTCAAGCTGGGCCGGTCCATCGTGCGTGAGAAAGGTATATCACAGGACGAACTGGCCCAGATCGACCGCCATCGTCAAAAGTCGATTTTCTTCCTCCAAGAACAACTCTTATCGACTGTTGGTGATGGTCGCTTGTTGTAGGGTGGAGACCCTAGGTGAAGATCTTTTCACACTTGTAGTGCAAGAGGGATGAACTCACAAGATCACAAGAGAGAAATCATTCAAACAAACCCAAATCACGCATCCACTAGATTAGCATACATAGATCCACAAGCATACATAGACAATCAAAGGAAAGTAGCACAAAGGTAAGGTTCTTCCCACTCCAAAGGTGGTGAGGTCTTGATGATCCTATGATGGAGATCCTTCCCTAGAAGGGGTCTTGAATCCACAAGGGGATCTTCTCTCTAGGAGGTCTTGATCTCCAAGAGGAGTGGTAGATGAGCAAAGCCCTCTATGAATATCTCAATACACTTTGCTAACCCTAACAAATGACCTAGGTACGGAATATATAGTAGGTGGGAGGTAAGGGACGAAGTGAGGGGCAAAAACAGGCAAAGTCAGCCACCTCGCTGGGTGGCCCGTGCGCACGGGGTAAGTGAGGCCCGTGCGCACTGGGGTCCCGTGGGCACGGTACACGCCCGTGCGCACGGGGTGCTACAGCGGGGAGGCCCGTGCGCACATCCATATAGCATTCATCCATAGCAACAATCTAGCATACATATATCCATCTAGCATTCATCCATACATATATCCATCTAGCATTCATCCATATATCATTCATCCATATAGCATTCATATAGCATTCATCCAAGCACTCATATGGGATTCATCCTCCTAAACAAGTGTCATTCGACAACGGTCTCGATATCAAATTTAATTTTGATAAGTTCAAAACTAAATGAAGAATACACAACAACTCTTCATGTGGGTTGATTTTCATTCCATCGATGCCCCCTTCAACAACTCTCACCTCTCAAGTGGTGGTATATATGTATGGTGGGGCACTCCTTGCCTATATATTTCGACCGTCGGTGACGGTCGTTACTCCCATCCCTTGCTGCGTTACCAATGTCTCACAACAAGAGATGAGGAGCAACGACCACCTACGACAACAGCCGGTGTCTTTCCTCTCACAACATCTATCATCTCTCAATGTTATTTCGACCGTCGGTGATGGTGGGTCTTTTCGTCCTCCCCCTGCTTTACCAAGGTCTCAGAGGAGGAGGACGAGAAAGATCGACCACCTACGAACAGCCGGTATCCTTCCTTCAACAGCATCTCATCTCTCACTCTCATCTCTTTGGTGGTGGACACTCTCTCTGATGGACACTCTCTATGGTGGACACTCTCTCTGGTGGTGGTATATATATGGTGGACACTCTCTCACGGGTATTTCGACTTTTGGTGATGGTCGAGCTGGGCCAGTCCATCGTGCGTGACAAAGGTACTAGTCCCACTAATACATAAAAGCTAGTACACAAAAGGTACTGCAAAAAACTACTACAAAAAACTACTAGTCCCACTAATAGATAAAACTACTACATAAAAACTATGCAAAAAAATTATCTACATAGCAAAAAAATTATGTACATAGCATCCATCCATCTATCAATCCATCCATCTATCTATCTATGCATCCATCTATCCATGCATCCATCCATCCATCTATGCATCCATCTATCCATGCATCAATCCATCCATCTATCTATGCATCCATCTATCCATGCATCAATCCATCCATCTATCTATGCATTCATCCATCCATGCATCCATCCACATGAGAGGGAGGGAGGGGGGGGGAGCTCACCGAAGGGGAGGGCCGCGCGGGGTCGGGGGGCGCGGGGCGGCGCCGGGGGTGCGCGGGGGGAGGGGAGGGGGGGCGCCGGCAGGGTGGGGACCGGTGAGGGGGTGCCGGCGGGGTGGAGACCGGTGAGGGGGCGCCGGCGGGGTGGGGGGCGGTGAGGGGGGCGCCGGCGGGGTGGGGGCAGCGGGGAGAAGAGTAGGGAGCGAAATGAGAAGAAGCAGAGGAGGCTTGCCACTTAAGTGTCCCACGAACCTTTCCCGAGAGTCCGTCGGTGCATCACTCGGTAAAGGTGCTAACTTAGATCTAGGGTTCAACTGTTACCGAGCGCACTCTCGGTAAAAGTCCTAACCTAGATCTAGGGTTTAACCTTTACCGAGCGCACTCTCGGTAAAAGTAGCTCATGCCGAGTACCACTCTCGGAAAAAGCCTGTTATACCGAGAGCCACTCTCGGCAAAGTGACTAGTTTGCATCATTTCATCTAGCCCTGCATCACAAAGTATTTTCCATGCCGTTTCTAGGCATGATTTCATGCGCCGCCTTGCAGATCTGCAATTTCCGGCGATGAAACCCTAGCAGAGCAATAAATTTCTCGAATATTTCACGCGGGTCCGAAAAATGCGGGGGCGTGGCACGTGTCATGCGATGGCCTCCTTTGTGAGCACGGGAAGTTTCGAGGCTAACGGACCAACATGACCCACACTTCCTGCACAAACCGGACACGTTCCCTCTCGATACCCAGAGACTAGCTCGGAGATGGTGCGGTTTACAAGCGGCCTTAGGGGAGTCTTATTCGAAACGCGTCCAAACTTTTACCACACCCTACAAGGGCCATGTGATGACACCGTGCCAGCTCTCGAGGAATTCCGGCATCGTACGATTTTCCGAGGATTTAAACGGTTGTATCAGGCATGGCACCGAGGTACTTTCGGCCCCCGGTGGGAGGGCATGCCCCTCCCTCCTCTGCACAAGGCCTACGCATGCCGCAAGGACACCACAAAGTATTTTCCATGCCGCTTCTGGGCATGATTTCATGCGCCGCCTTGCAGATCTGCAATTTCCGGCGATGAAACCCTAGCAGAGCAATAAATTTCTCGAATATTCCACGCGGGTCCGAAAAATGCAGGTGCCTGGCACGTGTCATGCGATGGCCTCCTTTGTGAGCACGAGAAGTTTCAAGGCCAACGGAGCAACATGACCCGCACTTCCTGCACAAACTGGACACGTTCCCTCTCGATACCCAGAGACTAGCTCGGAGATGGTGCGGTTTACAAGCGGTTAGATCATTGTTCTCACACAGACGGCAAACTCAAAAATAGTAATAATTGAATTAATAAAAAGCACCGGCATCCATCATTAGGAAGATGGACCGTCACTGTGAATCTTCAGTGCCCGGAAGGGGTGAAGATTCACGGTGATGGTTCATCTCCTTAACAGGAGTGTAATGAAGACCGAAGCTTACTGCGTCTGGCTTATCCGACTATTTAAACTGGTCATGTTACTTGTCTCTGGGCGAGGTGGTACTAAAAGTTTTCAGAGAGACGGAGCTTTGCCGAGAGCCGCCCTCGACAAAGCTTATCATACTGAGAGCAGCGCTCGGTAATGGTGCTGTTGGATCATAAATTAATAAAAACCGTCGGCATCCATCATTAAGAATATGGACTGTCACTATGGACCTTCTCTGTCCGGAACAGGTGAAGATTCATAGTGACAGTCCATTTCTTAATAAGAGTGTAATGAAGACCGACGCTTGCTTGTTGTGTACTATCCGACTATTTAAACCGGTCCTGATGGTCGTCGTTAAGCGAGGTGGGACTAAACTTAGCTCCCACTTGTATATAGATGAAAAAGAGAAAAAATAAATAAGGCAAGTAAATATTGTTTGCCGAGAGCTATTACGCGGGCGCTCGGTAAAGCAGCGCGACCGTCAGAGCGACGACGACCACTGCCGGTCTTGCCACGTGGCTACCCTTTGCCGTGTGCCATAGACTGGCTCTCGGCAAATAGGTAGTTTGCCGAGTGTTATCCTTTTGCCGAGTGTTCTTTACCGCTTCGTATCGGCGTACGTTCGGGTTTGCCGTGAACCCATTGTTGCCGAGCGTGGCTCTCGGCGTTCCGAAGTTTGCCGAGTGCCCGTGGTTTGGCTCTCGGCAAAGAGCCTGGCACCCGGCGTATAGGGAAATTCCAGTAGTGCTCCCTTCTAATCCGTGGTCTTCACCTAGCAAGTCATCTAAACCGATCCAACTAGCATATTCCCCATCCCCTTCCTCCACGACCTTTGAATCTGTACTCCAATCATGCAGCAACACATCTTGGCTAAGGACAAGGTCGTTTCAATCCCCTCAGCTGAGATCCCTTGACCAAACTGCAATCCATGATGTACAATGAATTGGAGAAGGAGGTGTGCATCAAAAGCAGTTTGAAGAACCAAATCAGATGGACGCCATTGTTGGTCAGATTGCAGAGTGGAGCAACTATGGCAGATTAATGGCGCATAGGTTTACCAACCCTACACTAGAGTTCTTCGCCGGTCACTCCTATCCTCAAAAAGCAGGCAAGTAATCCATGAATCTGTGATCTGTTCTACAGCCTAAACCCTTTGAATTTCCATACCTTCCAAGTTCTGAACACGCATCAGTCCAACGCCTTCAGTTCATGAATTTTTCCCAGATGATTCTTGCAGTAGAGGGGGTGTACAAACGACTATTTGAGGTAGATAGGGTGGCTGCCACCATTGGTGACGCTGCTGAATTAAAAAACTGCTGCCAGTCGATTAGCGGAAAAGTTGTTCACCTCCTTGACATTCGATTTTGTTGCCAGTCACTCCCACTCCCACTCAACAAGAAAGTAACTCTGTATCCTTGATATCTATGCTTTAGATATATTTTACTCATATAATTTGTCTCCAAGTCGTTCATGTTTCGTCCACAATTTTAATCTTGAGTTCTTCCATCGATTTTATAACTTCAACAGTAAATGGTCCCGATGCACATTGTGGGCAATCTAGGACAGGTGGTACATATAGCTAATGTTTAGTTAGTTACTTCATGGTAGATCTGTTCCACTTTCCCATGTTTTACATACCCATCTAATGCTTATAGAAATGAGCTGGTAGAGGAAAATAGGCAAATAGTTTCTGTTATTTCTGGCAGATTGTTTATTACATTATCCAACTTCCAATTCATGTAGATCATTCATTTGATGGGTTACTGGAACATGTTAGGCAATCAGCATATGTTCAGTTATGCACAACTTTCAGTCAACTATAATTAAAACAGGCAGAACACCTACTGAACACACATGTTCATCCGTGCATCATACAAGATTACATCTTTTCCAGTAAAAATCAAATTATTTCCGTGTATTGTGTGATTCTTGACATAGTTCTTCGCTCCTAGGAAGTTAACAACCTATTGACAAGGCAATATATTTACCATGCATGTACATGCTAGCCCGGCTGTTTTAAAAAATAGACAGATGATCTCTATTATATTCCCAAGGCAGGTCTATCTACATGTAATCTACATGTTCTGTTATTACCGGCAGATTGTTAATTACGTGATCCAGATTCTAATCCATGTAGACCATTCGCTTGATGGGTTACTGGAACATGTTAGGCAATCAGTATATGTTCAGTTATGACCATTCATTTGATGGGTTACTGGGACATGTTTGACAATCAGTATATGTTCAGTTAAGCACAACTTTCAGACAATTATAATTAAATCAGCAGAACACCTACTGAACATATGTTCATCCGTGCACCATACGAAATTACTTCTTTTCTGGTAGAAATCAAATTACTTCTGTGCATTGTGTGATGCTTGCCATAGTTCTTTGCTCCCAGGAAATTAACAACCCATTGACAAGGCAATATATTTACCATCCATGTACATGCTAGCCTTGCTGTTTTAAAAAATAGACAATGAGGATCTCCATTATATTTCCAAGGCAGATCTATCTACATGTAATCTACACGTTCTTTTTAGTTCAAATTATTATTATTATTTATGCTGAACTGATTATTAAGTTAAATTTGTCCTTTGCCATAGAGAGTAAACCAATAAATACTTATGTAGTTCTAGTTGGCCGGCAATAGTTCATAGATTGGAGTTCACGACTAGCATTAACCTTCTAATTAATCTTAAAATTATCGTTGAAGGTACTACTTCCCATAGATTGGAGCTCCTGATTTGAGTCCACCCAAAAGAAGTTTGCCTTTATACAATAACTTTTTAAATTTTATTTTCTGCTGATTCTTTTGATTTGAAATATGTATATTTACCGATCATGAACTTTAAAAGGTAATGTATAGGTGTGTGCCGGTCAACGGACACAACAATGACACTACTATATGTGGAACAAGAATGCATATGTGTAAACTCTAATCATAATCCTCATTTTGACAAGCCAATGGAGATGGCAACACATGTTTGCTTTCCCGAGTAGCAATAAAGCAGATAAGGCCTCGAAAATAAAAAATAAAATAAAGCAGATAAGGCGGACATATGGCTATCTCTGTAACATCTAGACTTAGGTATATGTTTCTTTTCACGCATAGCGCTAGCTATATTGCCTGTAACATTCAGTGTACATGCTTGAATATAGTCACATATGGCAATCATATATTGCGCTGATTGTCCAATTTGTTACAGGACCCGGTTACCGCTTCATTATAGAGTTGGCATTTCATTCACATCACACTTTAAGTTGTGGTCCAAGAGACATATGAATAAATGACATTGATAACGCTCATATCTCTCAATACCCCATTTGCGAAATACATGCAAGAGAGTTCATCATATTAAGGCCACATGAGGAACAGGATAACTTTGGACCAGAAAAAAATACATGGTTTCCATGTCATATGTTACGTTCCTAAAGCTCTCAACACGTAAGAATGTCTGAATTATTACCTATGGATGGTTCAGAAGACACAATTGGAGAGGAATTGTGAAAGGGAGGGAGGCAATGCGCCAGAACTGCTATGTTTTGTTCCATAGTTAACTGTGATTATGCTTCACACATTTAGCTTATAAATTAATCAAATTTACACATGTTCAGTTGGCATTCAGGTTTTATTACTTTGAATTGGTTTACTGATGATATGAAGGCAATAAATATAACTACTTAATAATCAAGGTAAAAACGAAAGCAATATTAGTGAAGAATGCTCTATTCAAACTACCTTGCAAATTCAAATAGTGGCTTCAAGTATTTTATAAGTTTTGCAAAATAGCTAGCCCGTGCTATTGCACGGGTTGCTGACTAGTACCTATAAAGACTATCGTGTATCCTGTAGCACAACATCCTGCCGGCCTCATCAAATCAGACACCCCTCAGCTTGTTGTCTCTGTTATCATATTGGCATTCATATCGAAAGGTGTAATGCAATTCCCAGTCACCTAGTAGGCTCATCGCGTGCTAGGCTCGACACTAGGCCTAGGCGAGAGGGCGATCGCCTAGTTCCCGGTCCTTAGGATGGACGCATTTGTGCGTCCATTCAAGAAACAATTGGGTTATGCCGAGGTGCAAAAGAAAAGAAAAACATAAACAAAGGCTGAGAGAATAAAATTGCTTGGTCCAGTAAGAAAACAGAGAAAAAAAAAGTAAGAAAAACGGAACTTGGCCAAGCCCGTTCAGCGGGCAAATGACAGTGACCGAGCATGTTTGCTAATCGATGGTGTTCTCAAAAAAAGCAAGCATCCCATTGTTGGAAATATGCGCTAGATGCAATAATAAATGTATTATTATATTTTCATGTTCATAATTAATGTTTATATATTTGTACTATAATTGCTATGGTTCCCGGATCTGCATATAATCGAGATTCGGAGGAAAACTCGTATGCATGTGTGGAAACATAAACACAAAGTAGTTCCCTCGTCACACCACTAAGACTAGCTCAAGTGTAGCATGATGATCATGTTTTCCAGATCATAGGGCATTGTTAATGTAACGAGGATACTGCTGGCTCATTCGTAGGAGTGGTTGGGTAAACCCCATGTGTAAGGGTGAAGTAACCTAGGAATAAGTATTTCCCTCGATTGAGAATCAAGGTTTATCAAACCAGTACGAATTTCTTCTGCAACTCAAAATCATCGGTATTTGGACACTAAACACAAAAGAGTCTTGCCCCCAACAATTCAAGAAGGCTGTCAAGCTTCTTGTCCTACTAGTTACAAGGATAAATTGTATGGTATGGTAAGAATTGATAAATAGAAGAAAAATAATAAAGCTGAATAGCGTGAAAAGTAAATTGTAATGGTGTATGCAATCAAAGAAAATAGACCCAGGGGCCATAGCATTACTAGAGGCATCTCTCCAAGCAAGATAAATTTGTTGTGGTTAACAAATTACAGTTGGGCAGCGACTAAATTGCAGTATTTTTACTTATGGCTATGATCATTCATATCATAATCTTGCATAGGCATTACGTCTGTGATATATAGACCGTTAATCCAACTACATCTACAACTAATACTACACCTAAAGACCGCTATCCACCATGCATCTAGAGATATTAAGTTCATACAAACAGAGTACTGCCATAAGCATGGTGACATAATGTAGACAGTAAAATTATCATCCAAGTGTGATAAAGAAATCATCATTTTATTCTTAGTAGCAACAATACGATGCGTTCCCATTCCCTTTTGTCGCTAGGACGGATCACCACTAGATTGAACCCACTACCATACACAACTCTCTCTGAAGATCTACCCATCAAACTTGGCCAAAGAAGACAAATAGATCGTAGAGCATATATGACCCAAGGAATCTCAAATAAATTCAATGAACAATCTGATCATAAAGTAACAATTCGTCATACCCCACCAAAGACAACACTGATTACATTGGATGGATCCCGATCATGTGAGGCAGCTCACGGGAAATTTGTATTGAGGCATAAGGGAGAGAAGATGCCATCTAGCTACTTCTATGGACCCTAAGGTCCTAAGGGAACTACTCACACATGGTCATGATGGCAGCAAGGTTGATGAAGATGGCTTCGGTGATGGATTCCCCCTCAAGCAGGGTGCCGGAACTGGCCTCTAGATTGGATCTCCGCGGAACAGGAATTTGCGACGGCAGAAAAAATCACGAATAAATTTGTGGAGGGTTTCAGGAAAAATCGCAATTTATAGGCGAAAGAGGGACGAACGGCCGTGCCCAGGGGGTCTAGACAGCCTCCCAACGCGGGTGATCCCCTGGCCGCGCTGTCTGGCCGTCTGGGGGCCATGGGTGGCCCCCGGCCTCTTCCCGTGCTTTCTAGAACCTTCGTCTCCCAAAAAATTGTCAAAAATCCCCAGGTTATTTTGACCTCCGTAGACATTAATTTTCTATAAAACAAAAATATGTATAATATTCTATGCAGCTTCCCGTATTTTGAGCTCCAGATTGGATCTTCCCGTGCTTTCAAGAATCAGGGATTTGCTTCTATCTCGCACTGAGACACGATGAATCCCGGCAACTACCAAGATGGCACATAAAATATGCACTTCTCTGAAATTTATATTCTATGCACAGAATTTTTTAAACGTCTCGCACAAATTGTCGATTAGGGTGTCGGCTTTCCTGGTCTTGACGGCCATGTCATTGACGTACTCCTCTGCGGTAGTCCTGATCTGCCGCTGCTAACACGTTTTGGATCATCCGCTAATATGTGGCCCCTGCACTCTTCATCCCAAAGGGCATTGTGATGAATCAGAACGGACCGTAAGTGGTGATTAAAGAGGTTGCTTGTTGCTCAGACACCTTCCTTTATCTAGTGGTATCCAGTATATGCATCTGGAAAATAGAGTAGTTTGTGCCTGGCCATCGCGTCGACTATATGATCGATGCGTGCAAAAGGAAATGGATCCTTCGGGCACACCTTGTTGACGTCCT
Source organism: Elymus sibiricus (assembly GCA_039707655.1). Taxonomy (NCBI): domain Eukaryota; kingdom Viridiplantae; phylum Streptophyta; class Magnoliopsida; order Poales; family Poaceae; genus Elymus; species Elymus sibiricus. The sequence goes on along the minus strand of CM077674.1, from coordinate 2,457,620 downwards.
TCAAATCTACACAAAGACGCCAGTTATCCTTCTTTGGCACCATGAACAGGTTGGACGACCAGTCTGGGTGCTTGATTTCTCAGATGAAGCCGACTTCAAGTAGCTTGGCCAGTTCATCGCCCATAGCCTTACAATTGGGCTTTGAGAACCTGCGCAGTGCTTGTTTCACCGGTTTGAAGCCGGGGATGATATTCATGTTGTGCTCCTCAAACACACTTGGGATCCCTAGCATATCGGATGGATGACAGGCGAAAATCTCCCAATTCTCACGATGGAAGTCACAGAGTGCACTTTCCTATTTTCGGTCCAGGCAGGATCCTATGGAGGCCGTCTTGGATGGGTCCTCAGGATGGACCTAGATTTTGATGATGTTGTTGCCCGGTTTCAAGGACGTCGACTTTGAGTGATTTGAGAGGATGACGTTGTCCTTATCGACCTTGGTCCTCTTCTCGGATAGCTCCTCGGCTACGAAGGCCTCGGCTTCGGCCTAGACAACAAATGCCGCGGTCTGCTCCTCGGATCTAGGTGACTGTCAGGATTATTGGAGATGGTGATGATGCCTTTTGGGCTCGGCATCTTCAGTTTCATGTACGCGTAGTGTGGCATGCATTAAAGCGAGCGAACGCAGTACGTCTAAGAAGCGTGTGGTAACCATTTCGGAAAGGGACTATGCCAAAGGTCAAAGCTTTGATACGATAGTTGTCAGGGGCCACAAACACTACGTCGAGTGGGACACTCCCCGTGCACTAAGCCTCAAATTTGGTCTTACTAGGCATAATGTGTGCCGGATCGAACTGCATTTTCTTTAGCGTTTCCGCATAGATGAGACTGAGAATGCTTCCGCCTTCCATAAGGACCATGGTAAGGTGGAAGCCATCGATTATTAGGTCAAGGACGAGCGCGGTGATGCCGCCATGGCAGATGCTTGTCGGATGGTCCCGGTGATCGAACGTGATCGGGATTTTCGCCCAAGGGTTGTACTTTGGTTCCGCAGACTTCACAGAGTGCGTGATTCCGTTCTTTCCTCGAGGTATGAGATGAGTAAATCATGTTTACATCCTTCACCTCTTGTGGGAACTGCTTCTCATCGCCGTTGTTAGCTTCTCGCGGTCTCGCCGATCTCAGCCGGGATGGGCCCGCCAAGCGTGTTGTTGTCCAGTCTCATTTTGATCATGTTGACGCAGGAGCTTAGGTTCACAGGGATTGTGCCGGAGAAGGAGTTGGTGTCCAAGTAGAGCGGCCGCAGGCGATGGAGGCGGCCAAGGCTGGCCGGAATGTCCCAATGGAGCGACTTGGAGCTCAGGTCGAGCGTCCGTGGGAATGTGAGGTTCCCAATGCTGGGCGAGAGTGGTCCGACAAGCCCGGTGCCATCCAATCTCGGAGCCACCACCCGCATTGGTCTCCGGTGGCTACACGCCAAGCCTTGCCAGTTACAGAAGCCGGTGCTGCTGTTCCAGGAGACCAGCGAGCCGTAGTGGCTGACTTGCGCTTTGAAAGCAAGCAGCGCAGGCTCGTCGCTAGCGGTCGCCGGGGAGATCATGAGGATGGCTAGAGATGACCATGCCAAGCTAATGGCGGTGACCCTCACTGCCATGCTACTATTGGGTTGTTTGCTAGGTTGGCAGTTACTTATTCCATATATACTAGCTTAGAGCATCTCTAGCAGATACACTAATACCCAACCCGGAAAACCAGTTTCGGATATTCGGGTACCCGAAACTGGTTTTTTTGGTTGCAAACTTGTGTGGCGGAACAGATATGAAAAATTGGTCCTAGAAATTCAAAAAACAAGTGCGTGTGCTAGAAATTGTTAATCAGTGATCATCACAAACACTGTTCATCATCATAAACAGAGACAATAGTTCATACAAACCCTACATACGGACGAAACCTAACCCTAGTTCACTGCTGTCCTCATTCGTCGTAGTTGAGGTAGTGCTTGACGGCATACTTGCGCAGCGCCCATGCGAGCTTGTGCTCCTTCTTGGTGGCTTCGAGGGGGCCCTGAGCACCTTCTTCGCCGTTCGCCACCGCACGCTCAGCGGCAACGAGCTCATCATCGGTGGTGCGACACCTCTTGTTGTGGGGCAAGATGTGCTCGTCGAGCACATCGAAGCCAACACACGCGTCTCGCCCGCTGCTCCGGGAGAGCCTGGCGTGGTCCCGCCCCTGTGTCGACCTCCACATGCGCCACGCCCACTCCTCGTCATCGCTGGAGCTGGAGACTGTCACCACGGTGCAGCTTGAGCTTTCGGCCCTTGTGTCGTGGCGGGCTTGCTTGCTCGGCCGCGGCCGCCACGACCGCGGCTGGATCCACCGGCCATCAACCAGCCGGAGAAGGAGAAAAAGGAGAGGAGATGAGCGAGAAATTTCTCGCCGGAGATTTCTAACCCTAGCGGCAGAGTAGTGAAATCATGGCGGAGGGGATCGGGGGGAGGGGGGGCTCTAAATGCTCCTGATACCGTTCATATAGTGGCAGAGGGGGTGCATATCCGGGTCTTTTTTGCGGACCGGGCCGATATGCGGTGCTTGTTCAAGCCGTAAAAAATAGGCAAAAAACGCATATCGGCCGAAATTTTCCGGGCCAGGGGGCTTTAAGTGGATCTTTTTCTTTTCTTGCGAATGGGCTTTAAGTGGATCTACTGCTAGAGATGTCTTACCTGGTCGGTCGTGCATGCTTGCTTGCCGTGTGCGCGCTGCAACTGATGAGGTAACATTCCAGCAATGTCTACATCGATATTTTTCATTTCTCAGAAATGATGTAGGCTTTGCCCTCTTCCCGAGGACAAAGAAATAAATTACCACTAGATCCCAAACCTAGCTGCAGATATCTCTAGAGGCGTCAACATTAATTCGTTCAGCAGCTACACGGCATACAAGCTGGCGATTACCATCGAAACCGTGCAGAGTTTTCTATGGAGAATGTCGACCGTATATACTTGCTTACCTTACCGTGCTAGTATGAATCAACAAAAGTAAGCTTGTGCATTGATTCACTAGCAACACATGGCAAATTATTTATCTACTCTACTTTGTTTCATTATTTGCGGACAAATCAATATGTTTTCATTAATGGCAGGATATTTATCTACTGTACTAGCAAGGCATGACATAAGCCAGGAGTTATGAAAATGATTAGCTCCAGATTAGATATTCCAACACCTGATGGCTGTGCCACGGATCCAAGTACCGTTGTTCAAATGGTTCGATACTTATGAAGCAAGGAGTATATATCAACTCAAGCAAGAGGAGAGATTTTGATTCATTACGCGTATGTTTCCCTGCCCCTGCGAGAGGGTGGAAGATGTTGAGTGAACCTCGTATCCAAGAAATTAGATGTACATGTTCACACACTAGTACTAGTTTATAGAGCACGTCTAGTACAACCCATAGTTTGTTGTTTGTTCTATAAAAGGACTTGTAATCCCTCGTTGTAAGGCATTCTGTCAAGAGAAAAACATTCAGCTTCAAAGCTTAATACTATTTGTGCAAGTGTATGTGTGGGTGTGTGAGAGTGCATTTACTCTGCTCAGGGCATCCCTAGCACTCATGGTGTAGGACCCCTACGACTTACAGGCCACCCCTACCACTCACAGTGCAGGACAGGGTAGAACACCTAGCACTCATAGTCCACCCCTACACAGTAGTTTGGAATAACAGAAGATGGATGAAACAGAGGAAATTTGAATTTTCACGTCACAACAGAGCACAGCAGAAAATGCCAAATTTTGACTTGACGTGGAGTCCTAATATTGCCACATGAGCTTGTCCTAATATGGTATTCGAGCCAAGAGGTCTCAAGTTCAAGACACTGCCAACGTAGTATTAAAAAAAGATTCCGCGGCCTACATCAATCCCACGTCTAAGGACTAAAATAGGCTAGACGTTCGGACTTTTGGATGGGTTGGTTGGAGCATGAATTCAATAGTCTTGTGCCTGTTGCAAGTGTTGTAGTGATATTCCAGCAATGTGTAAACCGTTATTTATGTCCCTTCACTTTCATTTCCCAGAAATAATTTAGACTTTTTTTACAGTAGAAATAATAATTTAGACTTTGTCCTCTTTTGGCGTCTTGGAAATTACTAGATCATTCTTGCAAAACAAAAAGAGAAGGCAATGGCTAGATCTGAAATCTGCAGGCTTTTCCAAGGACGCGAGCAATGGCTGCTAAACAGAGGAATGGTGAACGGCAAGGTGGCCATTGTGGTAAGTTTGAAAATGTAATCCTGTTTAGTTTAATTTGTAGCAACAGGATTGTATCTCTGTTTGTCTGCTGGCTGCTCTACTCGAAATAGTGCACCCAAGACCAAACCAGTTGTGTAGATAGGCAGCAGCATCGTCAAATTTGCTCTGTTAGTATGGCCCTCCTGTACTCTTTCCAATTTGAAGGACGACTGCTTGCAGACTTCAAACTCGCTGCCTGCAGGCTGCAGATCAGCTTTGCAAGTTAGGCTGAGAATCAACTTTCTCTTATGTAAAATACATGTATATATATTAGCCTTGATAGTTGTACACTGGAAAGAATCCTACCAGTGAACATTCTCGTATGTAAAATACATGTATATATATTAGCCTTGATAGTTGTTCACTGGAAAGAATCCTACCAGTGAACTTTCTCGTATGTAAAATACATGTATATATGAGAAGCATCATACAGTCATCTTCAAGTGAACTGCAATCACCAATGTCGAGGGCTATCTAATTTAGCTTAATTTTGTTTGTTTTTTCAGTTGCTTCTTTGCCTAAAAAGAAGCACAATAGCACAAAGTACCCTACCAGTGAATGTACATATTAGATTTCTCGAGACAGAATCTGGGGTTCATATTGTTGTGCTTACAAAATGACACCTTAAAGGGACTCTTATTGTACAGAGATAATTTACAGTAAAAATCATTGTTAGTTTGTTTCTCTGAAGCATTGTATTATCCATAAAGGCGAACTCTTATTATGTTTCTTAAGATTCCTTGTTATCTGGTAAGATACCCCCAAAGTTGAAAAAAGGATTTTAACATTGCAGTATCTGAAGCGCACTATGGCGCTCTGTGATCAAATGTGCCTATGATATTTCTAGAGCTGCATCCTGCTTGATCAAATTTATGGTCCTGATATTAAAACATGGTTTTTTCATTGCTGTGGTCATTCCTTTTCCTGGACTATATTGGTTCCAATGGGCGGCTCCAATTCAAGGATGGTGGTTGAGGAAGTGCCGTGGTGAGCATGCAAGCATGAAGCACAAGTCATGAACTCCCAGAACGAACACCACCACATATATATCCCACGTAAACTTGCAGAACGAACCAGATTATGTACCAGCTTAGGTCTGCAATTATCCACAATCTAATTCTTGTCCCGAGACATGTATTTACTGGTTTCTGATGTCCCAGCATCATCTGTCTGATGTCGGCTGTCAGTGTACGGAAACCTTCATCTGAGTTTGAGGTTATCCTCAGTGTATAGAAACTGAAAGTTACTACATGTTATTTAATTCGATCATATTAGGTGGCGAACCACCAGATTTTAACAATAGAACCGAACGACTTCTAGGTCGTCCGATCCACATCATGCGTCGTTGGTTAGGGTCCACCTCCCCCGCGTGATTAGTTTAGGGAAGGACGCCAGCGTCTTGGGCGTTGTCACGGCTTGGAAGTTACGGCGTGGCGTTGAGGAGAAGGGGAACATGCACCGGCCGACGTTGGGAAGGACGCGGAGCAGAGAAGGATGTCGGTGGGCAGCGCGTGAGCACCGGCATGCGTGCGAGTGCTCGGCAGTGACAGCATGGCTCAGTGACAGGGAAGCGATGGAACCACAACGCCATCACGACCATTTGTGCATACTGACTTCTTTCCCCTTATCCTCTTTTTGTTCGCGGGAATTTTTTCTTTTTCTTTTTCTTTTTTTGGAACAGGTTTGTTCGTTTTTTTTCTTCTTTTTTGCTAAATGCGTGAATTTTTTCTTCATATTCCTGAACTTTTATTTCCAAAATCGATGAAACTTTTCTTTGAGATCAGTGAACTCTTTTTCAAATCGATGAACTTTCTATCAAAATCGATGATTTTTTTTCAAATAGATGAATTTTTTGCAAATTCGATGAACTTTTTTTCAAATTCGATGAACTTTTTTCAAAATCGATGAACTTTTTTGATAATCGATGAACTTTTTCCAAAATCGATGAACCTTTTTTAAACAGATGAACTTTTTTTCAAATGGATGAACTTTTTTCTTTAAATCTGTAAACCTATTTTTGATTTCACATTTTTATTTCGTAAGAAATAGAAAAACTGGGCGGTTGTTTTTCCTACTGCATTAACAGCAAAAAAACGGAACAAAAAAAAGGGGCTGCTAGCGAGCGCCCGATCCAGCGAAGCGAGCGACCGATTTCGTTTCCCCGAGCGATCGAGTGCGCTCGTGGGCCGGCCCATTCTAGCGACAGTGCGAGCACCAGCTGGTTAACGGGCGCATGCAGCGCTGACTAGGAGCTCCCTTGCATGGGTGCGTGCTGCTCGTGTAGTTCACCCAAGGGAAAGGATCGCTTCGTATTGGGCTTGGACTGCTCGTGTAGCCTATACACTGGGCTGCAAATTCTTAAAATTTTGAGTGGGCTGCGAAACGTGCCACCGAGCTGGACCGAGCAGAATAAAGCTCGGCTCGGTCGAGAAACGGGCCTATATTTCCAGCACGGCTTGGCTTATTTCCTTGTTGGGCCGACACAGAACGTGCTTCAAGCCGAGCCAAAAAGCCCGTTCGGACGTCCAGCCCTAGTCGCAATGCCTTGACATTTTTACAGCTGCTGCAGCTGGCGTCCGTCTTGGGTGAGGTCAAGTACCAGAGCAGGATGCTGTAGACGACCTCATCGTCAACTGAGTCGGAGGGAATGGGCACCGGCGTGGATCTGCAAGAGCGCACAAGGAACGGCTAGATCCAGCATGGGCCATCTGCGTCGCGTGGCGAGGTGCGCGCGCCTTCGATTCGGGGAGTCACCGCCTCAGTCACGGAGGTGCCGGGACCAGCACCCAGCGCTGGTCGGGAGGAGCATGGGCCGGAGGTGATGGCCTGAAACTATGGGCCAATCCGTCCCAAACATGGGCCACATATGAGGGATGTCGGACAGTCCAGACAAATGGGCTGGGTTTGGGTGGTCCGATTGGTGGCTGTTTTTGTCGGGCAGTGTCGGGTTGTTCGCCTGGACATAGAGGGAGGAAGTGGCGGACCAGCTGTAGATGCTCTAAAAGAAAGGTTTGCAACATATCCCCTCTCCTGTTTCAAAAAGAAATGCATCTTAATTAGGGCAACTCTAACCGAATCCTCAACAATTTACAACTCCTCAAAAGATTTTACTACTTTTATAGGGAGAGAACGCCCTAGTGTCCCTGGCTCGAACGATCGTGATCTCCGGTAGGCTCCTGCGATTGAACAACGCCGTTCGTGCTGGGAAGCTCCCACGAGTGAACGATGCCATGCCTCCTTCTCATCGATCAGCCCCTCTCTCACACACCGCTAGAGGATTGCCATGTCATGACATGTTGTCAGCACAGGAGTTATTTACGCAAAACCACCACACATGGGGCTAGAGTAACAACTTGGTACCAGATTTGAACCAGGGCACAAAAAACCACCGAAACTGTGCCTAATGCGTAACGCGGAGCACTGATGCTGGAATTTGATCGCGAAAACAGCAAAACCGACAGGTGGGTCCCACCTGGCGGGCTGACGTGGCAAAGACCAAGCACAAAAAACCTTTGACCAGCTGAGGTGGCAGATGAGATGCGGGCCCCGCCTGTCATTGACTACATGGTCATCTTCATCCCATCTCTATTTCTATGGAGCATTGCGTCGAGCAGCTTGTGAGCGGTCGAGCCCGTGCGAACTGAGAGGTCCATGGCCATGGCAGCCGAGCCCTTGCTCAAGCTAGGCGAAGCCTAGCTCGACGTCCAGATCCTCCTCTCCCTTTCCCTTCGTTTGGAGCTCGCTCCCATCCTCCAGCCCCCTCCCCGCTGCCGTCCGAGAGCTAGCCGTCGACGCAGCTCCGCACTAGCGTGGCCACCAGCATTGTTTCGCCGAGACACGGTGTCCTAGAGCTTTGCCTCCTCACGCTGGTCATCCTTGACGACAAATACGAGCGAAGACGCCGCAGAATGACCGAATCGACCGCGTCTTCAACCTCGGAGCCGCCGGCCGTCGCCGTCGAATTCAACACCTTCAGAGCACCCCTGACCTCGCTGGCCTGCTCATCTGAATCGCCATGAGCCCCTCTCCTTTTACCCCTTTCTCCCGTTATCGAATTCGTTCTGTAACTAATTCCTCCGCCATGCCGGTGAGCTCCGGCCGTTGTGCCTCTCCGCCGCCGTTGTTTGAGCACGAATTGATTGTGCTTGAGCACTGTACTGAGATCATGGAGCTCCAGCGATGCCATCTAGCTGCTTAGCTCGCTCGCTTGCAAGCTGTAACTCGGCGCTCATGCAAGCCCGAGCTCCGCCACCGCCCAGCTCGCCGCCGTCAATGCTGCTGGACACCCTAGCATCTTACTGCCGGCGCGGTCGCCGCCGGTGGGCCCTTCCGCGCCTCCTCCCTTTCCTCTCGAAGGCCATCTCCCGCCAACGCGCCCGCATGCTTGCCTCTGCTCCGGATCAGCCGCCGCAGGGCAGAGTAACACAGGAGGAAGAAGAAGATAAAAGGAGTATAAGACGATGAGTGGCTGACTGATGGGTCCCCCGTCCACCTCAGCAGGTCAAACATTGACTTGGATTAGTCTTTGCCACGTCGGCCCGACAGGCGGGACCCACCTGTCAGTTTTGCTGTTTTCGCGACCAAATTCCAGCATCAGTGCTCCACGTTACGCATTAGGCGTAGTTTCGGTGGTTTTTTGTGCCCTGGTTCAAATCTGGTATCAAGTTGTTACCCTAGCCCCAAGTGTGGTGGTTTTGGGTAAATAACTCTCAGCACAGAGAAGCCATGCTGCACTAGGGGAACATGCCATATGTTGGGGTTATCATGTTGTGCGCGTAGAGAATCGCCATGCTATAGTGGGCCTGGATATGGCCAGAGAAGAGGAGAGGAGGTCGGTTGGGGTTGGCAGCCATGGGGGAGAGGAGGGGCGGCTCCGACCATGGGGGAGAGGCAGGGCGATGCCGGCCATGGGAGAGGAGGAACGAGGAGGATGGGGTAGTGGCGTCGGCGGCCATGGGGTAGAGGAGGGGTGCTGCTGGACATAGGGGAGAGAAGTGGTGGCGCGGCCATGGGAGAGGATGAAGGAGAGGGATAGGGTTGTGGCCTCGACAACCATGGGTGGGGAGTAGTGGCGCTAGCGTGCATTCAGTCGTGAGATAAAAGTTATATGGAGAGAGATATAAAGAGAGGTGGTGCCAGACATCTGATCTTAGAGCATCCAATGACCATGACTCGCAATCCGTGGGAGGGCTGCGCGACCAAGCAGATGCAAAGATTTTGCCGAGTCTAAAGATTAGGACAAATAGCCTTTGACGAGTGTAATTGGCAGGACACTCTGCAAACAGCCTTTGTCGAGTGTAATTGGCAGGACACTCGACAAGTAGGAGGCTCCACCCCCCTCACCCCTTGGGGATAATACATGCAAGAAAAGGGCCTACCAATGCATTTAATGTATTAAATGTCTATAAATGTGTTTAATGTACTAAATATAGAAAATGAATCCAAAAAAATGCCAAATTTGAAATGCAACATGTAATGGTGTATGCTGAGTGTATAAAAAGTTTCAAGGTCTACCGATAAAGAAACAACCACTTCACCTTCAAGCTAGACTTGTTCCCTCTCAAAACCATGATTCTTCATCGGAGAGGATTTGGTTTCTAAGCAGTATACATCGCAACTTTTGCAAAAGCTTCTAAACATTTTTATCACATACTCTAGAGATCTTATAATGACAGCATGCCCAGTTTCATGTTTTCAGGGTGTGTTTGGTTCAGGAACAAACTATCAAGGAATGTAATGGTTCCATTCCAGAGGAATGGGTCGGTTCCATTCCTGCGGTTGGTATAAGCAAAAAAGGTATAATGGAATGGTTTCGTTCCTCTGTTTGGTTTGCAGGCACGGAATGAAAAATAACATAACAAAAATTAAAAATTTCAGCAGCATTTCATTTGTGTTTTCAAGAAAAAGAACATAACAATATATATTGACAAGCATGATACATATATGACATCACATAGAACACAATTTTCAACAACAATATCATAATGCATGCTATCAAAAATATGGCTACCAATGGCTTGTATTAGGGATCTAAGGATATTGCACATCAACATGTATTGCAAAGATACACAGGACAACATGTATTTGAGTAGAAATTGGGAAAAGAGCCCACTAGTTTGAACAACATAGAGCAACAAAATTGAATCAAAAAAATTAGAATGAGTCATCTCAACACCCTCTCCATCTCTCTCAGCTGGGCAATCTCCAAAATAGATGCAAAGTGTACTAGCTACAGCATATACAAGGAGGGAGGAAGAGCTGTTCTGTGACACCCTGGTTTTTGGCAACTTTTTCTTTTCAAAATCTTTCTGGCTTTATTTGCAATTTGGATGGATTTTGAATCTTTCAGTTGACTTTGGACTTATGAATTTCTCTGAATGATCCAAAGCCCTCAGCATCTTGCCAAAATCTTGTCACTCACCTTCTGGATCAAATTCCAATTCTTAATCCTTCCCAATTATTCATTTTCTTCCTTTGGGAAAATCTGTCATCACTATGGGTTATGAAGCAACCTATAGCTCTCATGATCAGAAAAATCCCAAATTAATACCACACCTTCTTGTCATCATCTACTCCAACAATCTTCAAAAACATTTCATGGCCTAGTATAAAATTTTGTCCAGAAAACTCCATTTATCTTCTGGACAGTACTGTCCATTTGTGAAGCAACTAATATTTTTCCAACTCAGAAAATTCCCAGACAATTCCCTGAGATACTAGGGAACCCATCTTGCCACAATATCCAAAAATATCATCTTGTCCAGTACAAATTTTCATCAACAATATTCTGACAAGTTTCTGCTCAAATGGAACCTCTGTGAAGGAAGTACCAGCTAGAGGTATCCAATTGAGCTGAAATTTTTATGGCATCTTCTATCCAACATATGACTCCCACACACCAAAATTCAGCTCCAGCAGATCAACCAGATGAGTGCTACAAGCTCATCTAGCTTCTGTACCAGTAATAGCAGTTGTATATGAACTGCATTCAAACCTTGATGAAATTTCCTCAAACTTGGCCAGCTTATAGTCCTTCCAAAGTAGATCATCCCAGACATCTTTGTTAGCTTCATCTCCAACTCATCCATGCTCTAGAACCTTATCTAGTTTCTGGCAGTAAACTTCAGTTGGAGCTACCCTTCGATTCAGGAAGCCTCTGGGTGAGCTGGTGGTACGAGAGGCTTCTAGTGAGCAATGTCGACACACCAGACAAGGTTTGGCAGGCTGGTTCACGCCACGGGTGCCTGTGCACGCGGTGACCGCGTAGCCAGCCCTGCCAAAACCGCGCTCTGCGCAGCGCCAGGCTCGGGTCTCGTCGGAGGCCGACGACCGTGTCGCCGTACCTTGTCCCCGTGCGCCGACTAGCTCCTCTCCGTCCACCTGGCCGCCCTAGATCCTTCCCCCTCACCGGAATCGCTCTTGCCGAATACGGCCACCGTGCGCCACGGGCGACACAGTGGCAGTACGGCAGCCGCGCTGGCTGTCCCTTTCCCCGCGAGCCGTCCTCTCGTGCATTTACTCCGCTGAGCTCTCCTGTCACTTCACCCTACGTCGCGACGGCCAGCTCGCCGTCCTCGCGCCGGCGACGTGGCCGAGCTCCGCCTGGTTCCAGAGAAGTCGCCCCCGCCTATAAAAGGCCACGGCCCGCTCTCCCTAGCTCATCATCGCCCTCACCACCTCCCCAATCGGGCTCCCAAGCATCGAGCCACGGCCGAGAGGCCCTCTGGCCTCGCTATTCGCCGGAGCACCGCCGCCGATCCCCATCTAGCCACCGCCCGCTTCACCACTCCCCGGCCTTGCCCGACTCCATATTCGAGCTCACTGCACCGCCACGACTCTCCCCGACCTCTTGCTTGGTCGAAACCCTGCCGGAATCACCGTCTCCGGCGACACCCGAGAGCCGCCGCCGCCGGAGAGGAAGGGGACGACGTCGTCCGGCCACCCCGAGTCACGCTACGGGTACGTACGCGTTCGTCTCCGTGCGCTCGATCCATTCCTGCTCTCTCTCAACCTCGCCGCCGTCTGTATCGCCGGCGACCGTCGCCGGAGTTCCGTGGTGCACTGTTTTCCCCCTCCTCCTTTTAAATCTGACAGCGGGGCCCATTCGTCAGTGGCACGCCGAAGCGGTAAGTGGAGGCGCCCTCGCAAAGTACGCCTTCGACGTGGCCCCCTGTGGATTTTCTGATTTTCTGATTTTAATCCAGATTTGACCAGGAACTTTGACCATCCATAACTTTTTATCCATAAGTCCAAATCAATTGATTCTTTTTGCTCTGGGTTTGTCTTGAGCTCCTTTATTTTCTGGCAAAATTTGGTATTTTTCCCTTGCTCACAGAATTTCTGGTGCACAGAACAGTAGTATGTGACATTTTCAATTGTCTTTTTAAAATATTTTCAGATGGAAATTCCTTTGGTTTTGAAGCCCAGGAGTTTGTGGACAACCCAACAGAGCAAGGCAAGCCATGTCATCCATTTCATGAAGCATTTCAATAGTGTTGGTTATTTAATTGAATTATTTGCATTACTTTAATATGTGATAATTGATAGTAATTTAGTTTAATGCATAGCTACTGCCATGTTGAGTTATTCATGATAAAAATTCATGCTTGATAAGTACTTGAGAACACTAAACCTAACTGGTTGATCTAGTGTCACCTATCCGGACTTATCCGTGCAGCCACATTTGCCGGTATGGGACGGCCTTGACTTGGTCTGGCTCTATGCTCTTTTATCGGTACCACCAAACTAGGGAGGGTTATGCGTGCGTGCTGCCCTGATCAGGTAGACGACGATAATCCTGTGAGCCCAGTTGAGTTATTTTGCCGGCGTCCCCGTCTGGGACAGTTTAGTGGCCACTACGGTGGCAGGTGTCACGGGGTGACACAGGGGCCACCCAGGACATGACCCTGGGAGGGTATGATTGTCGGTGGTACGATGGAGGGGTCGCGGGCCAGGAAGGTTTCGTTGGAGCAGCACCGGTCCACCCGAATGGGAACACGAGGCCGTGCGCTCCATAGTGTGGGTAAAGTGCGCAACCTCTGCAGAGTGTAAGAATCTATTGGAATAGCCGCGTCCACGGTATTGGACAGTCCGTACTAGGCCACTGACTGGTCAACCACAATAATGATAATAATGATGGAAGAACTTGTCTTATGTTCGGAAGTGCTCAGTTGATTATGAGCATTCCTAGGGTTGTGGGACAACCCAGCAGAGAGTAAGTTGATAACAGTAACCAACTTAAGCACTTAATTTGTTAATTGCCATGCTATTGTTTGCTGCATTGCTATGGTTGCCGTGAGCTTGCGAGTACATTCCAAGTACTCACCTGGCGTATCATGCCAGATGCAGGAGAAGCCGCGGACGGAGGTCCCGATGGTTCGTGCTACACTAACTAGGCCGTGTCCCAGCAGTGTCCCTGTGGATGGAGTTTTCCGCGCTATGTTCCGCTACGCCGTAGAATCACCCAGTAGTATCGAGGCCCTGCTATGTTCCATAAATAATGTAGATATTGTCATAGCACGTGCAGTGCTTCTGGCCTCGCTTTCAATGTAAATTATGAGCTTGTACTCGAGATATTTCAATAAAGATCAGTTCTCTTCTGTTCCAAGTTGTTGTGTGTTTCCAGAAGACATGATCTCTGGGTTGGAAACACTAGGTAAACCAGTCCTCTGAGCCGGGGTGCCACAACGCTAAACTTGGTATCAGAGCCGCGCTGACTGTAGGACACCCTAGTTAACCCTGCGCTAGAACCGCGGTTAGTTTAGAGTCTTGGGTTGTGTCTTGCTTGTTGCATCTGTTTGCTGCATGGCATGCATATAGCTTTTATTGTGCTAACCGTTGGCCTTGTGAGTGTAGATGGCACCAGTTCCGTACCACTACAATCATGAGCCGGCACCGTTCACTTTTCCAGTACTGCTTCGTAGTGTCTGGCTTCTGCTGTATCCCAACGGCGAAGACCCAGTGTACCAGGTGTTCCGAGAGAAGCTTGCTGGTTCAGTATGCGAGTATCACGCAGAGGCCTTACTTACTGCGAATTCAGATATTGGCAGCTACTCCCGTTCTTCCAAGGGAGGAACTGCTTCTACTCCGGAGTTGGCGATCCAGTTTGCTGCGATGGAGGCTCTCACTGACTTGCGCTTCCACGAGGTCGAGATGCAGACTCATCCAGGTTTCTTTCACTACCCCACCCTGTCGCCTACGATAGGGCGAGTCCTTTTTGCACCTATTGACCCGGCGAGTGATCGTGCTACTGGTGTTTTATCTCGTTATCTGAACGCCAGTTACCGTATGATCACTTCACTAGCTGAGGAGCTGACCCATGCCCGCGAGGCACTTGCAGCTGTTGCGGCAGCACAGTCTCCTCCTCCACCTCCGTTTTCACCGGTGTATACTCCATCCGTTCCACCTTCTGAGACTCCTTCCAGTTCGTTCGGACCGCCAGGCTTTTCGTCTGGTAGCCGACGCGAGACTCCAGCAGAGTGGGCCTCACTCTTAGCTACTCCAGCTGCTCCGATGCTGCGGCGACGTGATTCTTCTCCTTCAGAGGGAGAACCCTCTCGTTAGCGTCGCCGAGTTACCTTTGATCCGGAGGCCGAGGTTCACATCATGAGCTCGGATTCCGAGACAGGATCACATGACGAGGAGTCTTCAGTTTACCAGTGTTCGTGCCACCGGCGCCACTAGAGTGGAGGCTTGAGTTTCAGTGCATGCATCATAGCATCTCTGGATATGTCAACTGCCGTATGAGCAGTCCAGTCATGATAATCCCCCTACTAGCTTGTCATGTATAATGTTGGGTTGCCTTGTAGAATTATATTGTTCGCTTTTTTTTTATTTGGCTTCTTTTTCTGGTGTCACACTATCATGCTTTCCCTTATGGATGTTGCTCATCGATTCGGTATTTTGCAATGGGAACAAATTTAGGATGAAGAGGTGTAGTAATCAAGGCGGCGATGGAACTCCCGTTCGTCGATCCGCCAGACAAGCAGGACAATCACCAGAAGATTTGCCACCTCCGCCACCACAGTCACCAACCACTGATCAGATTATGAGAATGTTTGAAGAGAAAAGAAATCAAGATCTCATGGAATTTCTGAAAAAGTATGCAGACTATGGTGGGTCAGAACAACCACAATGGGACATACTCTAAATTGTCTGATTTTCAGCGGACCAAGCGACCCAGTTTTGGTCAAGCTATGGATCCGATGGAAGCTGACGACTGGCTGAGGACCATGGAAAAGAAGCTGGACATAGCCCGCTGTGATGAGTCAGACATGGTTCCTTTTGTTACCCACTACCTGGAGGGACCATCAGCTATATGGTGGGACAATACAAAAATCATGTGGCCTCCTAGAGAAGATATTTCTTGGGAAAAATTCAAGGAGGTATTCCGCAAGTATCATATTCCTACCGGCATAATGAAGGTGAAGCAGAGGGAATTTCTTGCTCTTCCCCAAGGGAACATGTCAGTGGGTGAGTATCTGAACAAGTTTAATAATCTGGCACGGTACTCCACTCACGACGTGTCCACCGAATAAAGGAAGATTGATCGATTTCTTGGAGGACTCAATCATACCCTCCGCTGTCAGCTTTGTATGCTTGACTTCCCTGACTTCCAGACTTTGGTAAACAAGGCTTTTATAGCCGAACGAGAGCATAAGTCAGGATATGATGATCGCAAGCGGAAGTTTGAACCCAAGAAGGACAACCGTGAGCAGTTTGTGCAGAAGCCACGTATCTGGCAACCAGGTCCATCTGAATACAAGCCTGCCTGGAACAATGGTCACAACAACAACAATAAGCCCGTCAGCCAGGACAAGACCTTCAGCAAACAACCAGTGCTGGAGGACTGCCGCCGTAACAACACCTGCTTTACTTGTGGCCAGAGCGGGCATTACTCCAAGCAGTGCCCCGCAAGAAATGGGAAGCCACCATCCGACTTCAAGCCACAAGTCAACAGTGTTGGACGCCGCCCCAATACGAACTTCTATCGCGGCCAAGTCCATCATATCTCCGCTGAGGAAGCCCGCGAAGCACCAGATGTGGTCCTTGGTATGTTTTCTGTTAACAACATACCTGCAATAATTTTATTTGATTCTGGGGCTTCTCATTCGTTTGTTTCGCGGAGTTTTGCCACCTTGCACAAATTTTCTCCTTCTCTTTTGGACAAATTCCTGGTGGTGCAATCCCCTGGCTCCATGCTCAGAACAAATGTGATATACAAGGATCTGGAAATCTTGATACATGATGTAAAGTTTCCAGCTACTCTTGTGGCCATTGAGTCCCCTGGACTGGATATAATACTGGGGATGGATTGGTTGGTACCACATCAGGTGTGTATCAACTGTGCCACCAGGACGGTGACATTGGTTAACCCGGCAGGCCAAACAGTGCAGTTCACTGCTTGCAGAATGATGTCAAGGAAAGGAATGGCATTCAAAGCCACTGCTACAGATATAGATCAGATTCCTGTAGTCAGTGAATTTCCGGACGTATTTCCGGAAGTGATACCGGGAATGCCACCTGATCGGGAACTAGAATTCGCTATTGATGTTGTTCCCGGAACTGCTCCGATCTACAAGAAGTACTACCGCATGCCTTCCCCAGAGCTGGTGGAACTAAAGAAACAGTTGGATGAATTATTGCAAAAATGGTATATTCGTCCAAGCACCTCGCCATGGGGATCACCTGTGCTGTATGTTAAAAAGAAGGATGGCAGCCTGAGAATGTGCGTGGACTACCGCCAGCTGAATGAGGTCACCATCAAAAATAAATATCCGCTCCCCCGCATTGATGATTTGTTCGACCAGTTGAACGGGGCACGGGTATTTTCTAAGATTGATCTCCGAACGGGGTATCATCAGTTAAAAATCAGGAAGGAGGATATCCCCAAGACAGCCTTCACTACTAGATATGGTATGTATGAATTTACAGTCATGTCATTTGGGCTGACAAATGCTCCAGCCTATTTCATGAGCATGATGAATAAGGTCTTCATGGACTTCTTGGAAAAATTTGTGGTAGTATTCATTGATGATATTCTCATCTATTCCAAAGATGAAGAAGAACACACGCAACACCTCCGTGCTATCCTGGAAAGACTAAGGACCCATCGCTTGTACGCCAAGTTCAGCAAATGTGAATTTTGGCTAAGAGAGGTGGGATTTCTGGGACATGTTCTGTCAGAACAGGGTGTGGCTGTCGACCCCAGCAAACTGACTGTTGTATTAAACTGGAAGACACCAGCCACAGTAACTGAAGTCCGCAGTCTTCTGGGATTGGCAGGCTACTACCGTCGCTTCATTGAAGGCTTCTAAAAAATAGCCAAGCCATTGACAGAATTGCTGAAAAAGGACCGCAAATTTGCCTGGAGAAGAATGTGATAGCAGTTTCATGGAATTAAAGACGAGGCTAACTACAGCCCCTGTCTTAGTTCTTCCAGACATCCACAAGAGCTTCGACATATATTGTGATGCATCCAGGCGTGGAATCGGTTGCGTTCTAATGCAAGAGGGAAAGGTTGTAGCATATGCATCCAGACAGCTACAACCTCATGAAGAGAACTATCCCACTCATGATTTGGAATTGGTAGCCGTGGTTTATGCACTGAAGATTTGGAGGCATTATCTCATTGGGCAGCGATGTGAAATATACACAGACCATAAGAGTCTCAAGTATATTTTCACCCAACCTGATCTGAATCTCAGGCAGAGAAGATGGCTTGAATTGGTCAAGGACTATGACATTGGCATTAATTAATATCCGGGAAAGGCCAATGTGGTCGCCGATGCCCTCAGCAGAAAGCAAGGTACCATAAATGCAACAATGGAGGGAATCCATCCAAGGCTACAAGAAGAGTTTGCCAAGCTGAATATGGTGCTATGCGGCCCAACTAGCCCGGACACAATGGAAATTATTCCAACACTTGTGGAAGAAATTAAGGCAGCTCAGAAATCAGATGAAGGTATACAAGAGATCAAGGAGCATATTCAGCAAGGAAAGGCCAAGTCCTTTCGAATTGATGACCAGGGCACTGTATGGTTTGAGAACCGAATATGTGTGCCTGATCAAGATAGCCCGAGACAGCAAATACTTAGAGAGGCACATGAATCCGCCTATTCTATCCATCCGGGAGGAACAAAAATGTACCAAGACTTGCGAGAAACCTTTTGGTGGCCAGGAATGCGAAGGGATATTGCATATTATGTCGCCTGTTGTGACATCTGCAACAGAGTCAAGGCTGAGCACCAGAAACCCGCTGGGCTACTGCAACCTTTACCAGTTCCCCAATGGAAATGGGATGACATATGCATGGACTTCATTGTTGGACTACCCAAGTCAACAAGAGGCCATGATGCTATCTGGGTCATTGTGGATATACTTACGAAAGTGGCTCACTTTATTCCGGTAAAGACCACTTTCAACACTTACCAGCTGGCACAGCTCTACATGTCCCAGATAGTCTGTAGGAGATATGCCCTAGAGGCAATAATAAATGTTATTGTTTATCTCCATGTTCATAATTAAGTTTATGTTCCATGCTATAACTGATGTGGTTCCCGAGCCCGTATATCCATAAAGGCTCTGAGGAAAACCCATGTGCACGTGTGGGATAATAAACGGTAAAATGTATTCCTAGTCATGCCTCTAAGACTAGCTCAAGTGTTGCATGATGATTACGTTTTCCTGATCATGGGCATGTCTATGCCAGCAATTTTGAGGGCACAATGTTAGTAGAACACTTGTGTTGAATCGACCCGATTGATGTTATGCTATGAGATTCATTCGTCATAAGTTAATGGTTAATAACACAGAGAAGTTAATGCTTGCATAATTCCTTAGACCATGAGAGTGTTAAGTTTCTTCATACTTGCTTCATGAACTTTGGGGTTTGTTAAACGTCATCCGTAAATGGGTGGCTATTACGGCGGCTTACGGGTTCATGGAAAAGTGTGTCAAGGGACTTGATAGCTCAAGATAAGGATTTGCTCCTCCGACGATGGAGAGATATCTCTGGGCCCTCTCGGTGTTACGGTATCCATCATCGTCTGGCCAGACACAAGTGTGATTTGATCACAGGGATGCCGGAACACGGGAACGAGAAAAGAGAACAAAATCGGTAACGAGGTAACTGGCATTGTGGACAAGTGTTGATCTACGGGGATGCCGATGTTTCTCACCTCGGGTATTTGTAACATATCGCGAAGCAACAGGAATAGCACACGGCAACTGGAAGTTCACTCGAATATTCATTCGTGTGGGTATAGGGGTCAATATGGGTGTCCACGGCTCCGGTGTTGATCATTGATCGGAAAGAGTTCCGGTCATGTCTATACTTCACCGAACCTATAGGGTCACACGCTTAAGGGTCATCTATCTGCTGAATACTAGACGGGGAGTCTGAGAGAAAATCACCGAAAAAGTTTCAGACAAACAGAAACGTTCCGGAGAGGATATCTGAATAGTTCCGATAAAACTGAAAAGTTGTTTCAGGGTATTCCATTAAGTCAAAATGGTTTCGGCACTTGTCTGGAAATTCTTGGAGGGTGCCAGAATCGTTCTGGTAACTTCTAGGATTTTTCCGGAAGAAAAACCGGAAATGTTCCGGAGCAGCCGGAACCGCTTTTGTTGCTTTTCGCTGAAGAAACATTGTTCCGAAATTGTTTCGGAATGCGTTCAAAATTATTTTAGTGGGTACTGGAATTGTTCTAGGCACACAGAAATAATTTGGGATTTAACGGACGCAGAAAAATGTCTTCATGAATAGTGAAAGTGCTTTTTGGATATTTTTTGGAAAGCACCTTTTTGGATATTTCCAAAAAGGTTTCTAGAAGAACTTGGGAGCCAAGGAAGCCCCCCTTGGGGGCCCCCCATGAGGGCTTGGCCGGCCACTATGTGGGCTCCTCCATGGGGCCCCACTTACTCCATTAGTTCCCTTTTATGCCCTTGTGGAAGTGTTCCTTCATGGGTATTTTTGGGTTTTTGGAATGGCAACTTTACCCCTTGGTTTTCCTATAAATAGGAGGTGAGGGGGCTGCCCCAAACCTCATGCTTTCTCTCATACACATGCCATTGACTTGTCTGGCTTCTCCCTCCCTCCCAGCGAAATAGTTTCGTAGAGCCGAAAGGCTGTCTGGGTTCCGGTGGGAACTAGTTCTGGACGGCGAAGCCCTGCCGGATAGATGACACCGTATGTGTGCAACTCTGTAGAGAGATCGTAGTTTCGGTCTTAGTTCGAGAGTGCCTCCCGAAGGGCTGTCCGAGTGACTGTCAGAGTTTCGAGGGTCGTCCCGAAGGGCTGTCCGAGTGACCGTCCGAGTTTCGAAGGTCCTCCCGAAGGGCTGTCCGCGACACCGTCCGAGGGACTGTCCGACCGCCTCCCGGAGGGCTGTCCGAGGGGCTGATGTGGGAGTACATCCTCGCGGTTGGGAGGTTGTAAATCCTAGCTGCGGGGATCTGCACCGCCGATCGTCATCGACTCTACTTCCGCTGCGCTACGAGTCGGTAACGAAACAGATCAAACCTTGTATGCAGTCTCCATAGTGATCCTGGTCTGGTACGTAGGTCGGAAATTTTTTGTTTTCTGCTGCGTTACCCTACATAGTCAGCCTTCATGGAGTACCCAAGTCTATCACATCGGATAGAGGCTCATTGTTCACCTCAGCATTCTGGCTATGATTGCACCAAGCCCTGGGAACCGTGCTAAAGCATAGTACCGCATATCATCCACAGACCGATGGATAGACTGAACGAGTAAACCAGATATTGGAAGATATGCTTCGGTCTTGTGCTCTCACCTATGGACCCAAATGGGAAGATAGTCTACCCTATGCAGAGTTCTCTTACGATAACAGTTATCAGTCAAGTCTCAAGATGTCACCATTTGAAGCTCTGTATGGACGAAAGTGTCGCACTCCTTTAAATTGGTCTCAGACAGGAGACAGCCGTATCTTCGGCACGGATTTGATGCTCGAGGCTGAGAAACAAGTCAAGGATATTCAGGAACGTCTTCGAGCAGCCAAGTCCCGTCAAATGAGTTACTATGACCCGAAACACCGAGAAGTAACTTTTGAGCCCGGAGAATACGCTTATCTCCGAGTTACCCCCATGAAAGGAATAAAGAGGTTTCACACCCGAGGAAAGCTTGCACCGAGATATATCGGTCCCTTTCCAGTAATTGCTAGAAGAGACAGAGTGGCATATCAGCTAGAATTACCACCGGAATTGTTTGACATTCACGATGTCTTTCACATATCACAGCTGAGAAAATGCATTGCACCCCCGATCAAACAGGCAGATATGAGTGAGCTAGAGCTGACTAAGGATTTAACTTATGAGGAAAAACCTGTCAGAATATTCGATGAGATGGAAAGAACTACCAGAAGTAAGGTAATTAAATTTTTCAAGGTATTGTGGGATCATCACATTGAGGAGGAAGCTACTTGGGAAAGAGAGGATTTTCTGAGATCAGCATATCCACACTTGTTCCCTGAGCAACCGAATCTCGAGGACGGGATTCATTCTAAGGGGGGTAGGTTTGTGACACCCTGGTTTTTGGCAACTTTTTCTTTTCAAAATCTTTCTGGCTTTATTTGCAATTTGGATGGATTTTGAATCTTTCAGTTGACTTTGGACTTATGAATTTCTCTGAATGATCCAAAGCCCTCAGCATCTTGCCAAAATCTTGTCACTCACCTTGTGGATCAAATTCCAATTCTTAATCCTACCCAATTATTCATTTTCTTCCTTTGGGAAAATCGGTCATCACTATGTGTTATGAAGCAACCTATAGCTCTGATGATCAGAAAAATTACAAATTAATACCACACCTTCTTGTCATCATCTACTCCCACAATCTTCAAAAAACATTTCATGGTCTAGTATAAAATTTTGTCCAGAAAACTCCATTTATCTTCTGGACAGTACTAGCCATTTGTGAAGCAACTCATATTTTCCCAACTTAGAAAATTCTCAGATAATTCCCTGAGATACTAGGGATCCCATCTTGCCACAATATCCAAAAATATCATCTTGTCCAGTACAAATTTTCATTAGCAATATTCGGACAAGTTTCTGCTCAAATGGAACCTCTGTGAAGGAAGTACCAGCTAGAGGTATCCAATTGAGCTGAAATTTTTATGGCATCTTCTATCCAACATATGACTCCCACACACCAAAATTCAGCTCCAGCAGATCAACCAGATGAGTGCTACAAGCTCATCTAGCTTCTGTACCAGTAATAGCAGTTGTATATGAACTGCATTCAAACCTTGATGAAATTTCCTCAAACTTGGCCAGCTTATAGCCCTTCCAAAGTCGATCATCCCAGACATCTCTGTTAGCTTCATCTCCAACTCATCCATGCTCTAGAACCTTAGCTAGTTTTTGGCAGTAAACTTCAGTTGGAGCTACCCTTCGATTCAGGAAGCCTCTGGGTGAGCTGGTGGTACGACAGGGTTCTAGTGAGCAATGTCGACACACCAGACAAGGTTTGGCAGGCTGGTTCACGCCACGGGTGCCTGTGCACGTGGTGACCGCGTAGCCAGCCCTGCCAAAACCGCGCTCTGCGCAGCGCCAGGCTCCGGTCTCGTCGGAGGCCGACGACCGCGTCGCCGTACCTTGTCCCCGTGCGCCGACTAGCTCCTCTCCGTCCACCTGGCCGCCCTAGATCCTTCCCCCTCGCCGGAATCGCTCTCGCCGGATACGGCCACCGTGCACCACGGGCGGCAAAGTGGCAGTACGGCAGCCGCGCTGGCTGTCCCTTTCCCCGTGAGCCGTCAACTCGTGCATTTACTCCGCTGAGCTCTCCCGTCACTTCACCCTACGTCACGACGGCCAGCTCGCCGTCCTCGCGCCGGTGACGTGGCCGAGCTCCGCCTGGTTCTAGAGAAGTCGCCCCCGCCAATAAAAGGCCACGGCCCGCTCTCCCTAGCTCATCATCGCCCTCAACACCTCCCCAATCGGGCTCCCAAGCATCGAGCCACGGCCGAGAAGCCCTCTGGCCTCGCTATTCGCCGGAGCACCGCCGCCGATCCCCATCTAGCCACCGCCCGCTTCACCACTCCCCGGCCTTGCCCGACTCCATATTCGAGCTCACTGCACCGCCACGACTCTCCCCGACCTCTTGCTCGGTCGAAACCCTGCCGGAATCACCGTCTCCGGCGACACCCGAGAGCAGCCGCCGCCGGAGAGGAAGGGGACGACGTCGTCCGGCCACCCCACGTCACGCTACGGGTACGTACGCGTTCGTCTCCGTGCGCTCGATCCATTCCTGCTCTCTCCCGACCTCGTCGCCGTCTGTGTCGCCGGCGACCGTCGCCGGAGTTCCGCGGTGCACTGTTTTCCCCATCCTCCTTTTAAATCTGACAGCGGGGCCCATTCGTCAGTGGCACGCCGAAGTGGTAAGTGGAGGCGCCCTAGCAAAGTACGCCTTCGACGTGGCCCCCTGTGGATTTTCTGATTTTCTGATTTTAATCCAGATTTGACCAGGAACTTTGACCATCCATAACTTTTTATCCATAAGTCCAAATCAATTGATTCTTTTTGCTCTGGGTTTGTCTTGAGCTCCTTTATTTTCTGGCAAAATTTGGTATTTTTCCCTTGCTCACAGAATTTCTGGTGCACAGAACAGTAGTATGTGACATTTTCAATTGTCTTTTTAAAATATTTTCAGAGGGAAATTCCTTTGGTTTTGAAGCCCAGGAGTTTGTGGACAACCCAACAGAGCAAGGCAAGCCATGTCATCCATTTCATGAAGCATTTCAATAGTGTTTGATATTTAATTGAATTATTTGCATTACTTTAATATGTGATAATTCATAGTAATTTAGTTTAATGCATAGCTACTGCCATGTTGAGTTATTCATGATAATAATTCATGCTTGATAAGTACTTGACAACACTAAACCTAACTGGTTGATCTAGTTTCACCTATCCGGACTTATCCGTGCAGCCACATTTGCCGGTATGGGACGGCCTTGACTTGGTCTGGCTCTGTGCTCTTTTATCGGTACCACCAAACTAGGGAGGGTTATGCGTGCGTGCTGCCCTGATCAGGTAGACGACGATAATCCTGTGAGCCCAGTTGAGTTAATTTGCCGGCGTCCCCGTTTGGGACAGTTTAGTGGCCACGACGGTGGCAGGTGTCACGGGGTGACACAGGGGCCACCCAGGACATGACCCTGGGAGGGTATGATTGTCGGTGGTACGATGGAGGGGTCGCGGGTCAGTAAGGTTTCGTTGGAGCAGCACCGGTCCACCCGAATGGGAACACGAGGCCGTGCGCTCCATAGAGTGGGTAAAGTGCGCAACCTCTGCAGAGTGTAAGAATCTATTCGAATAGCCGCGTCCACGGTATTGGACAGTCCGTACTAGGCCACTGACTGGTCAACCACAATAATGATAATAATGATGGAAGAACTTGTCTTATGTTCGAAAGTGCTCAGTGGATTATGAGCATTCCGAGGGTTGTGGGACAACCCAGCAGAGAGTAAGTTGATAACAGTAACCAACTTAAGCACTTAATTTGTTAATTGCCATGCTATTGTTTACTGAATTGCTATGGTTGCCGTGAGCTTGCGAGTACATTCCAAGTACTCACCTGGCGTATCATGCCAGATGCAGGAGAAGCCGAGGACGGAGGTCCCGATGGTTCGTGCTACGCTAACAAGGCCGTGTCCCAGCAGTGTCCCTATGGATGGAGTTTTCCGCGTTATGTTCCGCTACGCCGTAGAATGACCCAGTAGTATCGAGGCCCTGCTATGTTCCATAAATAATGTAGATATTGTCATAGCACGTGCAGTGCTTCTAGCCTCGCTTTTAATGTAAATTATGAGCTTGTACTCGAGATATTTCAATAAAGAACAGTTCTGTTCTGTTCCAAGTTGTTGTGTGTTTCCAGAAGACATGATCTCTGGGTTGGAAACACTGGGTAAACCGGTCCTCTGAGCCGGGGTGCCACAACGCTACGCTTGGTATCAGAGCCGCGCTGACTGTAGGACACCCTAGTTAACCCTGCGCTAGAACCGCGGTTAGTTTAGAGTCTTGGGTTGTGTCTTGCTTGTTGCATCTTTTTGCTGCATGGCATGCATATAGCTTTTATTGTGCTAACCGTTGGCCTTGTGAGTGTAGATGGCACCAGTTCCGTACCACTACAATCATGAGCCGGCACCGTTCACTTTTCCAGTACTGCTTCGTACTGTCTGGCTTCGGCTGTATCCCAACGGCGAAGACCCAGTGTACCAGGTGTTCCGAGAGAAGCTTGCTGGTTCAGTATGCGAGTATCACGCAGAGGCCTTCCTTACTTCAAATTCAGATATTGCAGCTACTCCCGTTCTTCCAAGGGCGGAACTGCTTCTACTCCGGAGTTGGCGATCCAGTTTGCTGCGATGGAGGCTCTCACTGACTTGCGCTTCCACGAGGTCGAGATGCAGACTCATCCAGGTTTCTTTCACTACCCTACCCTGTCGCCTACGACAGGGCGAGTCCTTTTTGCACCTGTTGACCCGGCGAGTGATCGTGCTACTGGTGTTTTATCTCGTTATCCGAACGCCAGTTACCGTATGATCACTTCACTAGCTGAGGAGCTGACCCATGCCCGCGAGGCACTTGCAGCTGTTGCGGCAGCATAGTCTCCTCCTCCACCTCCGTTTTCACCGGTGTATACTCCACCCGTTCCACCTTCTGAGACTCCTTCCAGTTCGTTCGGACCGCCAGGCTTTTCTTCTAGTAGCCGACGCGAGACCCCAGCAGAGTGGGCCTCACTCTTAGCTACTCCAGCTGCTCCGATGCTGCGGCGACGTGATTCTTCTCCTTTAGAGGGAGAACCCTCTCGTCAGCGTCGCCGAGTTACCTGTGATCCGGAGGCCGAGGTTCACATGATCAGCTCGGATTCTGAGACAGGATCAGATGATGAGGAGTCTTCAGTTTACCAGTGTTTGTGCCACCGGCGCCACTAGAGTGGAGGCTTGAGTTTCAGTGCATGCATCATAGCATCTCTGCATATGTCAACTGCCGTATGAGCAGTCCAATCAGGATAATCCCCCTGCTAGCTTGTCATGTATAATGTTGGGTTGCCTTGTATAATTATGTTGTTTGCTTTTTTTTTATTTGGCCTCTTTTTCTGGTGTCACACTATCATGCTTTCCCTAATGGATGTTGCTCATCGATTCGGTATTTTGCAATGGGAACAAATTTAGGATGAAGAGGTGTAGTAATCAAGGCGGCGATGGAACTCCCGTTCGTCGATCCGCGAGACAAGCAGGACAGTCACCAGAAGATTTGCCACCTCCGCCACCACAGTCACCAACCACTGATCAGATTATGAGAATGTTTGAAGAGAAAAGAAATCAAGATCTCATGGAATTTCTGAAAAGTATGCAGACTATGGTGGGTCAGAACAACCACAATGGGACACACTCTAAATTGTCTGATTTTCAGCGGACCAAGCCACCCAGTTTTGGTCAAGCTGTGGATCCGATGGAAGCTGACGACTGGCTGAGGACCATGGAAAAGAAGCTGGACATAGCCCGCTGTGATGAGTCAGACATGGTTCCTTTTGTTACCCACTACCTGGAGGGACCAGCAGCTATATGGTGGGACAATACAAAAATCATGTGGCCTCCTAGAGAAGATATTTCTTGGGAAAAATTCAAGGAGGTATTCCGCAAGTATCATATTCCTACCGGCATAATGAAGGTGAAGCAGAGTTAATTTCTTGCTCTTACCCAAGGGAACATGTCAGTGGGTGAGTATCTGAACAAGTTTAATAATCTGGCACGGTACTCCACTCACGACGTGTCCACCGAAGAAAAGAAGATTGATCAATTTCTTGGAGGACTCAATCATACCCTCCGCTGTCAGCTTTGTATGCTTGACTTCCCTGACTTCTAGACTTGGGTAAACAAGGCTTTTATAGCCGAACGAGAGCATAAGTCAGGATATGATGATCGCAAGCGGAAGTTTGAACCCAAGAAGGACAACCGTGAGCAGTTTGTGCAGAAGCCACGTATCTGGCAACCAGGTTCATCTGAATACAAGCCTGCCTGGAACAATGGTCACAACAACAACAATAAGCCCGTCAGCCAGGACAAGACCTTCAGCAAACAACCAGTGCTGGAGGACAGCCGCCGTAACAACACCTGCTTTACTTGTGGCCAGAGCGGGCATTACTCCAAGCAGTGCCCCGCAAGAAATGGGAAGCCACCATCCGACTTCAAGCCACAAGTCAACAGTGTTGGACGCCGCCCCAATATGAACTTGTATCGCGACCAAGTCCATCATATCTCCGCTGAGGAAGCCCGCGAAGCACCAGATGTGGTCCTTGGTATGTTTTCTGTTAACAACATACCTGCCATAATTTTATTTGATTCTGGGGCTTCTCATTTGTTTATTTTGCGGAGTTTTGCCACCTTGCACAAATTTTCTCCTTATCTTTTGGAAAAAATCATGGTGGTGCAATCCCCTGGCTCCATGCTCAAAACAAATGTGATATACAAGGATCTGGAAATCTTGATACATGATGTAAAGTTTCCAGCTACTCTTGTGGCCATTGAGTCCCCTGGACTGGATATAATACTGGGGATGGATTGGTTGGTACCACATCAGGTGTGTATCAACTGTGCCACCAGGACGGTGACATTGGTTAACCCGGCAGGCCAAACAGTGCAGTTCACTGCTTGCAGAATGATGTCAAGGAAAGGAACGGCATTCAAAGCCACTACTACAGATATAGATCAGATTCCGGTAGTCAGTGAATTTCCGGACGTATTTCCGGAAGTGATACCGGGAATGCCACCTGATCGGGAACTAGAATTCGCTATTGATGTTGTTCCCGGAACTGCTCCGATCTACAAGAAGTACTACCGCATGCCTTCCCCAGAGCTGGTGGAACTAAAGAAACAGTTGGATGAATTATTGCAAAAAGGGTATATTCGTCCAAGCACCTCACCATGGGGATCACCTATGCTGTTTGTTAAAAAGAAGGATGGCAGCCTGAGAATGTGCGTGGACTACCGCCAGCTGAATGAGGTCACCATCAAAAATAAATATCCGCTCCCCCGCGTTGATGATTTGTTCGACCAGTTGAACGGGGCCCGGGTATTCTCTAAGATTGATCTCCGAACGGGGTATCATCAGTTAAAAATCAGGAAGGAGGATATCCCCAAGACAGCCTTCACTACTAGATATGGTATGTATGAATTTACAGTCATGTCATTTGGGCTGACAAATGCTCCAGCCTATTTCATGAGCATGATGAATAAGGTCTTCATGGACTTTTTGGACAAATTTGTGGTAGTATTCATTGATGATATTCTCATCTATTCCAAAGATGAAGAAGAACACACGCAACACCTCCGTGCTATCCTGGAAAGACTAAGGACCCATCGCTTGTACGCCAAGTTCAGCAAATGTGAATTTTGGCTAAGAGAGGTGGGATTTCTGGGACATGTTCTGTCAAAACAGGGTGTGGCTGTCGACCCCAGCAAAGTGACTCCTGTATTAAACTGGAAGACACCAGCCACAGTAACTGAAGTCCGGAGTCTTCTGGGATTGGCAGGCTACTACCGTCGCTTCATTGAAGGCTTCTAAAAAATAGCCAAGCCATTGACAGAATTGTTGAAAAAGGACTGCAAATTTGCCTGGACGGAAGAATGTGATAGCAGTTTCATGGAATTAAAGACGAGGCTAACTACAGCCCCTGTCTTAGTTCTTCCAGACATCCACAAGAGCTTCAACATATATTGTGATGCATCCAGGCATGGAATCGGCTGCGTTCTAATGCAAGAGGGAAAGGTTGTAGCATATGCATCCAGACAGCTACGACCTCATGAAGAGAACTATCTCACTCATGATTTGGAATTGGCAGCCGTGGTTCATGCACTGAAGATTTGGAGGCATTATCTCATTGGGCAGCGATGTGAAATATACACAGACCATAAGAGTCTCAAGTATATTTTCACCCAACCTGATCTGAATCTCAGGCAGAGAAGATGGCTTGAATTGGTCAAGGACTATGACATTGGCAGTAATTAATATCCGGGAAAGCCCAATGTGGTCACCGATGCCCTCAGCAGAAAGCAAGGTACCATAAATGCAACAATGGAGGGAATCCATCCAAGGCTACAAGAAGAGTTTGCCAAGCTGAATATGGTGCTATGCGGCCCAACTAGCCCGGACACAATGGAAATTATTCCAACACTTGTGGAAGAAATTAAGGCAGCTCAGAAATCAGATGAAGGTATACAAGAGATCAAGGAGCATATTCAGCAAGGAAAGGCCAAGTCCTTTCGAATTGATGACCAGGGCACTGTATGGTTTGAGAACCGAATATGTGTGCCTGATCAAGACAGCTTGAGACAGCAAATACTTAGAGAGGCACATGAATCCGCCTATTCTATCCATCCGGGAGGAACAAAAATGTTCCAGGACTTGCGAGAAACCTTTGGTGGCCAGGAATGCGAAGGGATATTGCATATTATGTCGCCTGTTGTGACATCTGCAACAGAGTCAAGGCTGAGCACCAGAAACCCGCTGGGCTACTGCAACCTTTACCAGTTCCCCAGTGGAAATGGGATGACATATGCATGGACTTCATTGTTGGACTACCCAAGTCAACAAGAGGCCATGATGCTATCTGGGTCATTGTGGATATACTTACGAAAGTGGCTCACTTTATTCTGGTAAAGACCACTTTCAACACTTACCAGCTGGCACAGCTCTACATGTCCCGGATAGTCAGCCTTCATGGAGTACCCAAGTCTATCACATCGGATAGAGGCTCACTGTTCACCTCAGCATTCTGGCTATGATTGCACCAAGCCCTGGGAACCGTGCTAAAGCATAGTACCGCATATCATCCACAGACCGATGGATAGACTGAACGAGTAAACCAGATACTGGAAGATATGCTTCGGTCTTGTGCTCTCACCTATGGACCCAAATGAGAAGATAGTCTACCCTATGCAGAGTTCTCTTAGAATAACAGTTATCAGTCAAGTCTCAAGATGTCACCATTTGAAGCTCTGTATGGACGAAAGTGTCGCACTCCTTCAAATTTGTCTCAGATAGGAGACAGCCGTATCTTCGGCATGGATTTGATGCTCGAGGCTGAGAAACAAGTCAAGGATATTCAGGAACGTCTTCGAGCAGCCAAGTCCCGTCAAATGAGTTACTATGACCATATACACCGAGAAATAACTTTTGAGCCCGGAGAATACGCTTATCTCCGAGTTACTCCCATGAAAGGAATAAAGAGGTTTCACACCCGAGGAAAGCTTGCACCGATATATATCGGTCCCTTTCCAGTAATTGCTAGAAGAGGCAGAGTGGCATATCAACTAGAATTACCAGAAGTAAGGTAATTAAATTTTTCAAGGTATTGTGGGATCATCACACTGAGGAGGAAGCTACTTGGGAAAGAGAGGATTTTCTGAGATCAGCATATCCACACTTGTTCCCTGGGCAACCGAATCTCAAGGACGAGATTCATTCTAAGGGGGGTAGGTTTGTGACACCCTGGTTTTTGGCAACTTTTTCTTTTCAAAATCTTTCTGGCTTTATTTGCAATTTGGATGGATTTTGAATCTTTCAGTTGACTTTGTACTTATGAATTTCTCTGAATGATCCAAAGCCCTCAGCATCTTGCCAAAATCTTGTCACTCACCTTCTGGATCAAATTCCAATTCTTAATCCTTCCCAATTATTCATTTTCTTCCTTTGGGAAAATCTGTCATCACTATGGGTTATGAAGCAACCTATAGCTCTGATGATCAGAAAAATCCTAAATTAATACCACACCTTCTTGTCATCATCTACTCCCACAATCTTCAAAAACATTTCATGGTCTAGTATAAAATTTTGTCTAAAAAACTCCATTTATCTTCTGGACAGTACCGGCCATTTGTGAAGCAACTCATATTTTCCCAACTCAGAAAATTCTCAGATAATTCCCTGAGATACTAGGGATCCCATCTTGCCACAATATCCAAAAATATCATCTTGTCTAGTACAAATTTTCATCAGCAATATTCTGACAAGTTTCTGCTCAAATGGAACCTCTGTGAAGGAAGTACCAGCTAGAGGTATCCAATTAAGCTGAAATTTTTATGGCATCTTCTATCCAACATATGACTCCCACACACCAAAATTCAGCTCCAGTAGATCAACCAGATGAGTGCTACAAGCTCATCTAGCTTCTGTACCAGTAATAGAAGTTGTATATGAACTGCATTCAAACGTTGATGAAATTTCCTCAAACTTGGCCAGCTTTTAGTCCTTCCAAAGTAGATCATCCCAGACATCTCTGTTAGCTTCATCTCCAACTCATCCATGCTCTCGAACCTTATCTAGTTTTTGGCAGTAAACTTCAGTTGGAGCTACCCTTCGATTCAGGAAGCCTCTGGGTGAGCTGGTGGTACGAGAGGGTTCTAGTGAGCAATGTCGACGCACCAGACAAGGTTTGGCAGGCTGGTTCACGCCACGGATGCCTGTGCACGCGGTGACCGCGTAGCCAGCCTTGCCAAAACCGCGTTCTGCGGAGCGCCATGCTCGGGTCTCGTCGGAGGCCGACGACCGCGTCGCCGTACCTTGTCCCGGTGCGCCGACTATCTCCTCTCCGTCCGCCTGGCCACCCTAGATCCTTCCCCCTCGCCGGATACGGCCACCGTGCGCCCCGGGCGGCACAGTGGCAGTAAGGCAGCCGTACTGGCTGTCCCTTTCCCCGCGAGCCGTCCTCTCGTGCATTTACTCCGCTGAGCTCTCCCTGTTGGGGAACGCGACAGAAAACAAAAATTTTCGGTATAGCGAGCACGCCCAGGATCACTATGGAGATTGCATACAAGGTTTGATCTGATCCGTACCGACTCGGAGCGCAGCGGAAGAAGAGTCGGTGTAGATCGTCGGTGCAGATTCCCGCAGCTAGGATTTTACAACCTCCCAACCGCGAGAATGTACTCCCACGCCGGACAGCCCTTCGGGAGGCGGTCGGACAGTCCCCCGGACAATGTCACGGACAGCCCTTCGGGAGGACCCACGGAACCCGAACAGTTACCCGGACAGCCCTTCGGGAGGACGCCGGAAACTCGAACGGTAACTCGAACAGCCCTTCGGGAGGACACTCGAAAACAGCCCCTCGGGCAAAAGATCGAAACTACGACCTCTCTACGGGGTTGCACACATACGGTGTCAACTATCCGGCAGGGCTTCGCCGTCCAGAACTAGTTCCTGCCGGAACCCAGACAGCCTTTTGGCTCTACGAAAAACTCTTTTCGTGTGAGGGAGAAGAGAGAGCTAGCAAAGCATAGCATGTGTATGAGAGCACAAGGATCAGGAAGTGGGCTGCCCACTCACCTCTATTTATAGCCAAGCCAAGGGGTAAAGTTGTCATACAAAAAAAACCCCAAAATGCCCATGGAATATCCCTTTCCTAAAAGGAATATGCCATATGGGAGTGCCATGTGGAGCACCATGGTGCCCCACCCTTCTTGGCCGGCCACACCCTTGGGGGACCCCCATGAGGGGCTGCCTTGGCCCCCAAGGCCTTCTAGAAACCTTTTTGGAAATATCCAAAAAGGTGTTTTTCCACAAATATCCAAAAAGCACTTTCACTATTCACGACGACATTTTTCAGCGTCTGATCGAACTGAAAATATTCATGTGGGCTTAGAACAATTCTAGTACCCACCAAAATAATTTTCAACGCGAGCCGGAACAATTCCGGTTTAGTGATTTCATCTGCTAAAAGCATCTGAAGCGGTTTCGGCAGCTCCGGAACATTTCCGGTTTTCATTCCAGAAAATTCCAAAAAGTTTCCAGAACGATTCTGGCACCCTCCAAGAATTATCAGGCATGTGCCAAGACCAATTTGACTTTATGGTATCCCCTGAAACAACTTTTCCAGTTTCACCGAAACTCATCCGGTGACCTCTCTCTGCGGAACTTTTCCGCTGTCCGAAACTTTTCCGGTGTCCGAAACTTTTTCCGGTGTTTTTCTCTCAGACTCCCTGTCTAGTATTCAACAGATAGATGACCCTTAAGCGTGTGACCCTATAGGTTCGGTGAAGCATAGACATGACCCGGAACCCCTTCCGATCAATGATCAACATCGGAGCCGTGGACACCCATATCGATCCCTATACCCACACGAATAAATATTCGAGTGAACCTCCAGTTGCCGTATGCTATTCCTGTTGCTTCGCGATATGTTACAAATACCTGAGGTGAGACATAAGGGCATCCTCGTGGATCAACAACTTGTCCACAATGCCAGTTACCTCGTTGCCGGTATTGTTCTCTTTTCTCGTTCCCGTGTTCCGGCATCCCCATGATCAAATCACAAGTGTCTGGCCAGACGATGATGGATACCGTAACACCGAGAGGGCCCAGAGATATCTCTCCATCGTTGGAGGAGCAAATCCCAATCTTGAGCTATCAAGTTACTTGACATACTTTTCCATGAACCCGTAAGCAGCCGTAATAGCCACCCTTTTACGGATGACGTTTAACAAACCCCAAAGTTCATGAAGCAAGCATGAAGAAACTCGATACTCTCATGGTCTAAGGAATCATGCAAACATTAACCATCTCTGTGTTATTTTAACCATTAACTTGTGACGAATATATCTCATAGTATAACATCAATTTGGGTCGATTCAACACAAGTGTTCTACCAACATCGTGCCCTCAAAATTGCCGGCATAGCCATGCCCATGATCAGGAAAACTGGATCATCATGCAATACTTGAGCCAGTCTTAGAGGCAAGACTAGGAATACAATTTACCATTTATTATACCACACGTGCACATGAGTTTCCCTCCAAGCCTCGTGGTTATTGTAGACTTGAGAATCATTGCAGTTATAGCATGGATCATAAACATTCATTACAAACTTGGAGATACAAAAGTAACTGATATTACTGCCTCTAGGGCATATCTCCTACAGTCTCCCACTTGCACTAGAGTCATAATCTAGTTACATGGCTTCCCTAACACCAATGGAAATCCGGTGTTGCTCATGCTTTGCTCGTGGTAGAGGCTTCGTCATCGGGTCTGACACATTCAGATCCGTGTGAACTTTGCGTACTTTCACTAAACCTTCTTCGACATGATGTCGAATGAGTTTATATTTGCGTTGAATATGCATTGTCTTATGGTGCGAACATGGCTCCCTTGCCTGAGCCACGGCGCCACTATTATCACAATAGATCTCCACCGGGTCCTGAGCACCTGGAACCACACCAAGATCTTCAAGAAATTGCTTGATACCGACAGCTTTCTTGGAGGCTTCTGAAGCAGCAACATATTCCGCCTCCGTTGTAGAATCCGCCACAGTCTTTTGTTTGGAACTTTTCCAATCAACTGCGCCGCCGTTCAATATGAAAACATAGCCAGATTGAGATTTGAAGTCATCTGGGTCAGACATGAAGCCTGCATCAGTGTAACAACTTACAATGAGCTCTTCATCACCTCCGTACACAAGGAGTAAATCCTTGGTCCTTCTGAGGTACTTAAGAATACCCTTGACTGCGGCCCAGTGTTCCAATCCTGGATCACCTTGGTACCGGCTGCTAACACTTAGCGCATAGGAAACATCCGGTCTTGTACATAGCATGGCATACATAATAGAACCAACTGCCGAAGCATATGGAATATCATTCATTTGTACTCGCTCATCAAGGGTCCGAGGACTCTGATTCTTGCAAAGCACTGTGCCAGGTGACATGGGGAGTAGGCCTTTCTTGGAGTTCTCCATGTTGAACCTTTTCAACACCTTGTCAATGTACGTGCTTTGGCTTAGCGCTATCAGGCGTCTTGATCTATCTCTATAGATCCTGATGCCTAATACATATGCCGCTTCGCCTAAGTCTTTCATTGAAAAACTCTTCTTCAATGAGTCTTTTATTTCGCTAAGAAAATTTACGTCATTTCCAATCAACAATATGTCATCCACATACAAGATTAGAAATGCTTTGGCGCTCCCACTAAACTTCTTGTACACACAAGATTCTTCATCGTTCCTGATGAAGCCAAACTCTTTGACCACTTCATCAAAACGAATATTCCAGCTCCTTGATGCTTGCTTCAGACCATAAATGGCTTTCTGAAGCTTACATACCTTTCCAGCATTCTTAGGATCGACAAAACCTTCTGGCTGTATCATGTATACATCCCTATCAAGGTTTCCATTTAGGAAAGCCGTTTTGACATCCATCTGCCATATTTCATAATCGAAATAAGCAGCAATTGCTAGTAATATCCGAACAGACCTAAGCATAGCTACGGGCGAGAAAGTCTCGTCGTAGTCCTCTCCTGGAATTTGCGTGAACCCTTTCGCGACAAGTCTAGCTTTGTGGATAGTAATGTTACCATCCGCGTCCGTCTTTCTTTTGAAAATCCATTTACAACCAATGGGTTTTACGCCATCTGGAAGTTCTTCCAAGTTCCAAACTTGGTTTTCGTACATGGATTCCATTTCGGATCTCATGGCTTTGTGCCATTCCCTTGAGCTAGGCCCCGCCATCGCTTCCTTGTAGTGCGCAGGTTCATCGTCTTCAAGAATGAAGATTTCGTTATGAAACCACTCAGGTGGCTGGATAGCCCTACCTGATCTGCGCGGTTCAGTTACAACAGTGTTTGAAGTTTCCGCATCACATGCGACAACTTCCGGCTCGGTTGTAGGGATAATTAGCGGAATTACTTCCGGTTCCTTAGCCATATCAACGGTTGCCGAAGATTCACTAATCTCATTAAGTTGTACTGTCCTCCCACTCAATTCTTTAGCGAGAAACTCTTTCTCAAGAAAGATTCCGTCCTTAGCAACAAACACTTTGTGCTCGGAGGGTAGGTAGAAGGAATACCCAATAGTGCTTGTTGGATAACCTACAAAGTAACATTTGTCTGATCTGGGATCGAGTTTGCTTGGCTGTAAACGCTTTACGTATGCCTCACAACCCCAAATTTTAAGATGCGACACACAAGGTTTCTTCCCATGCCACATCTCATGTGGTGTCGTCTTAACAGACTTAGACGGTGCTTTGTTTAGTGTGTGAGCGGCAGTGAGTAGTGCGTGACCCCAAAAAGATATCGGTAGATCTGTAAGAGACATCATCGACCTTACCATGTCTAACAGGGTTCGGTTACGCCGTTCCGACACTCCGTTTCGCTGTGGAGTTCCGGGAGGCGTAAGCTGTGAAACGATTCCACGGTCACTCAGATGTTGGCCAAACTCGTGACTAAGATATTCGCCTCCGCGATCAAACCGCAGAAACTTGATCTTTTTGTTACGATGATTTTCTACCTCATTCTGAAATTCTTTGAACTTTTCAAAGGTTTCCGACTTATGCTTCATTAAGTAGATATAGCCATACCGACTTAAATCATCAGTAAAAGTCACGAAGTAAAAATACCCACCCCGTGCGGCCGTGTTCATTGGACCACATACATCACTATGTATTATTTCCAATAATTCACCCGCCCGTTCAGGATGACCCGTGAACGGCGTCTTGGTCATTTTTCCCATCAAGCAAGCTTCACATGTGTCAAATGATTCAAAATCAAAGGACGGTAAAACTCCATCTTTATGGAGTCTTTGCATGCGTTTCTTTCCGATGTGGCCAAGCCGACAGTGCCACAAGTAAGTGGTGGTGGTATCAGCCTTCTTAAGGCGTTTAGCATTCACGTTAAAGACATCATTTCCACATTCAAGATTTAGTATGAAAAGGCCCCCAACAATGGGTGCAAATCCATAAAACATATCCTTACAATAAAGTGAACAACCATTGTTCTCAGACTTGTAGGAGTACCCATCGTGTACTAAACATGATCCAGAGATAATGTTTCTACACAACAACGGAACAAAATAACAGTTACTAAGTTCCAAAATAAATCCTGAAGGGAGACGTAGAGGCATAATGCTGACGGCTTGAGCGGCGATCCCAGCGCCGTTCCCGACACGCATCACGACTTCATTCTTTGCCAGCTTGCGCACCTTCTGAAGCCCCTGTATCGAGTTGCAAATGTGAGCAACCGATCCGGTATCAAATACCCAAGACTTAGAATTTTCGCTAGCAAGCAAAACGTCAATGACATTAACTTGTATAACAATTATACCTTTTCCGGTTTTCCCAGACTTCTTATCTTCCAGATATTTCTTGCAGTTTCTCTTCCAGTGTCCTGTGCCCTTGCAGTAGAAGCACTCAGTTTCATTCTTGGCTCCGCCCTTAGATTTGCGTTGGAAGCCGGTCTTACCGGCGCCCTTGCCCTTCTTTGGCTTGCCTTTCTTTTTGAAACTGGCAGTTTTATTCACAAGCAACACTTGCTTGCGATTTTTCTGCAGTCCTCCTTCAGCAGTTTTCAGCATGGCAAGCACCTCATGAACTGTTTTGTCCAACCCATTCATGTGGTAGTTCATGACAAAACCTCCGTAAGAAGGGGGGAGTGAACGGAGCAACATGTCCATAACATGCTCATCTGGAAGTGGGAATTCCAGGGTTTTAAGCCTTTCAGCGTGGCCAATCATATTGACCACGTGTTCGCCAACTGAACTGCCCTCAGCCATCTTGGTCTCCGACATCATTTTCATGATATCAAAACGTTCAGACCGTGCATTAAACTTGTACAGAGCATCCAGATCCTTGATCATATCAAAGGAGTTATGGAATTCAAAACGTTTTTGAAGCTCTGAACTCATGCAAGACAGCATGAGGCACTGTACTAAGTTGAAATCATCATCCTTAGTGGCCCAGACATTTTGTATGTCTGCCGCGGCTGTTGCCGCCGGCTTAGGTGGAAGAGGTCCATCAAGCACGTACACTTTCTTAGCGCTCCTAAGGACAATCCTCAGGGTACGGACCCAGTCCGCATAGTTGTTTCCATTCGCAGCTAACTTCTCTTTCTCTAACATAGGGCCTAAGTTGAACGCGGTGTTGCGAGCCATTTGATCTACAACGGAAAACACAAGTTCATTTTAGACATTGTTCATAATGATATTTGGCACTAGTGAATAAACAATTTTATTCTAAAGTGCGCTCCCACTCAAATCAATATCTCTCAAAATTGATTGTAAGTGATTCAAGACCCAGACTTCAATTCATCGCCATAGAATCATCATCTCATGACGGGAATTTTAATCGGTAGGCCAACTTGCCGATCACATCTCCATGTGACTCTTGTTCATCTTTCGATGCGTGTGTTCCGAGCTCATGACACTCATGCCTGAACGTCAAGACAACCAAGTGATCTCGCTGCGAGGTCTCAACTCACCCGCCTCACACATCCCTAATCGTTCGCACCCATGCATCCATGGCGTACCCCGAAAAGTTAGGTGCCGTGACGGTGCTACACTTGGGAGAACACTAACTACTTGATATTTTTAAGTGAGAGATCACCCTAATAAAAAGCGACTACCGCGCAATCAAGAAGAGTGCATCAAGAGGGATAAACATCTCAGGCAATTCATAATAGCATGATATGGTATAGCCCCTTCTGACGGAGAAGTCAAGTATTCTTCGTCTTCGGCATTCGCGTCGGAGTTCACCTTCGCGAAGATTGCCACCACCTTGTCGATGCACCACATAATATTGCTATCTCTATAGCTAATAAAATAAGTGCATTATACAAGGTTGACACGCAGGTCATTAAAGTGCAATCATATGGCTCCAGCCATCATGCCGAATCATGACACGCAGGTCATGTTAATTACATCATATAGTCATCTCATACATAATCAAATTTAATATGAGCATTGCTATACCACATCACATGCATAACCTTCCTGCAAAACCAAGTTAGACGCCTCTAATCGGTTTATGCAAAATTTTATTTTACGTGGCTTCTAAGGTTTTGACTCAAACCGCAGCTACCAACGTCCATCATCAAGTATGATACTTCAAGTTGCTAGATTAACTTTCCAGGGTGTATGAAACACGAGATAATAAAATCTCGAGCCCCATACTAAACTTCGTCATACGCGTGACCCCCGTGCAGATCATATCTGCATTGCCCTTCGTCTGCGAAACATCCATCTTTCTTTAACTAAAGTGGAACCCAAAGAACTGTTAGCACTTCGTTGATCTGTCAATCAGCATACTCAGGAGCAGCATGAAAGGATCGCGGATTGCCAGAACTTTGTCAGATTCCACAATGCTGTCAAGATCAGGACTACGCAAATTAAAGGGAAGCAACAAGAACATCGAGTAACAGATTTCATCTGCTACCCGCACAAATAATTTTTAGCAATAGATCTCATCTACTACCTAATTATATTGTGCAACACCCATACATCTCTATGTATTCTAGATCATAACATGCATCTACTCATAGCCTGGCTCTTGATGCCACTGTTGGGGAACGCGACAGAAAACAAAAATTTTCGGTATAGCGAGCACGCCCAGGATCACTATGGAGATTGCATACAAGGTTTGATCTGATCCGTACCGACTCGGAGCGCAGCGGAAGAAGAGTCGGTGTAGATCGTCGGTGCAGATTCCCGCAGCTAGGATTTTACAACCTCCCAACCGCGAGAATGTACTCCCACGCCGGACAGCCCTTCGGGAGGCGGTCGGACAGTCCCCCGGACAATGTCACGGACAGCCCTTCGGGAGGACCCACGGAACCCGAACAGTTACCCGGACAGCCCTTCGGGAGGACGCCGGAAACTCGAACGGTAACTCGAACAGCCCTTCGGGAGGACACTCGAAAACAGCCCCTCGGGCAAAAGATCGAAACTACGACCTCTCTACGGGGTTGCACACATACGGTGTCAACTATCCGGCAGGGCTTCGCCGTCCAGAACTAGTTCCTGCCGGAACCCAGACAGCCTTTTGGCTCTACGAAAAACTCTTTTCGTGTGAGGGAGAAGAGAGAGCTAGCAAAGCATAGCATGTGTATGAGAGCACAAGGATCAGGAAGTGGGCTGCCCACTCACCTCTATTTATAGCCAAGCCAAGGGGTAAAGTTGTCATACAAAAAAACCCCAAAATGCCCATGGAATATCCCTTTCCTAAAAGGAATATGCCATATGGGAGTGCCATGTGGAGCACCATGGTGCCCCACCCTTCTTGGCCGGCCACACCCTTGGGGGACCCCCATGAGGGGCTGCCTTGGCCCCCAAGGCCTTCTAGAAACCTTTTTGGAAATATCCAAAAAGGTGTTTTTCCACAAATATCCAAAAAGCACTTTCACTATTCACGACGACATTTTTCAGCGTCTGATCGAACTGAAAATATTCATGTGGGCTTAGAACAATTCTAGTACCCACCAAAATAATTTTCAACGCGAGCCGGAACAATTCCGGTTTAGTGATTTCATCTGCTAAAAGCATCTGAAGCGGTTTCGGCAG
This sequence comes from Elymus sibiricus, assembly GCA_039707655.1. NCBI lineage: Eukaryota > Viridiplantae > Streptophyta > Magnoliopsida > Poales > Poaceae > Elymus > Elymus sibiricus. The sequence goes on along the minus strand of CM077674.1, from coordinate 2,417,062 downwards.
CTCCGGAACATTTCCGGTTTTCATTCCAGAAAATTCCAAAAAGTTTCCAGAACGATTCTGGCACCCTCCAAGAATTATCAGGCATGTGCCAAGACCAATTTGACTTTATGGTATCCCCTGAAACAACTTTTCCAGTTTCACCGAAACTCATCCGGTGACCTCTCTCTGCGGAACTTTTCCGCTGTCCGAAACTTTTCCGGTGTCCGAAACTTTTTCCGGTGTTTTTCTCTCAGACTCCCTGTCTAGTATTCAACAGATAGATGACCCTTAAGCATGTGACCCTATAGGTTCGGTGAAGCATAGACATGACCCGGAACCCCTTCCGATCAATGATCAACATCGGAGCCGTGGACACCCATATCGATCCCTATACCCACACGAATAAATATTCGAGTGAACCTCCAGTTGCCGTATGCTATTCCTGTTGCTTCGCGATATGTTACAAATACCCGAGGTGAGACATAAGGGCATCCTCGTGGATCAACAACTTGTCCACAATGCCAGTTACCTCGTTGCCGGTATTGTTCTCTTTTCTCGTTCCCGTGTTCCGGCATCCCCGTGATCAAATCACAAGTGTCTGGCCAGACGATGATGGATACCGTAACACCGAGAGGGCCCAGAGATATCTCTCCATCGTTGGAGGAGCAAATCCCAATCTTGAGCTATCAAGTTACTTGACATACTTTTCCATGAACCCGTAAGCAGCCGTAATAGCCACCCTTTTACGGATGACGTTTAACAAACCCCAAAGTTCATGAAGCAAGCATGAAGAAACTCGATACTCTCATGGTCTAAGGAATCATGCAAACATTAACCATCTCTGTGTTATTTTAACCATTAACTTGTGACGAATATATCTCATAGTATAACATCAATTTGGGTCGATTCAACACAAGTGTTCTACCAACATCGTGCCCTCAAAATTGCCGGCATAGCCATGCCCATGATCAGGAAAACTGGATCATCATGCAATACTTGAGCCAGTCTTAGAGGCAAGACTAGGAATACAATTTACCGTTTATTATACCACACGTGCACATGAGTTTCCCTCCAAGCCTCGTGGTTATTGTAGACTTGAGAATCATTGCAGTTATAGCATGGATCATAAACATTCATTACAAACTTGGAGATACAAAAGTAACTGATATTACTGCCTCTAGGGCATATCTCCTACACTCCCGTCACTTCACCCTACGTCACGACGGCCTCTGCTCGCCGCCCTCGCGCCGGCGACGTGGCCGAGCTCCGCCTGGTTCCAGAGAAGTCGCCCCCGCCTATAAAAGGCCACGGCCCGCTCTCCCTAGCTCATCATCGCCCTCAACACCTCCCCAATCGGGCTCCCAAGCATGGAGCCATGGCCGAGAGGCCCTCTGGCCTCGCTATTCGCCGGAGCGCCACCGCCGATCCCCATCTAGCGAGCGCCCGCTTCACCACTCCCCGGCCTTGCCCGACTCCATATTCGAGCTCACTGCACCGCCATGACTCTCCCCGACCTCTTGCTCGGTCGAAACCCTGCCGGAATCACCGTCTCCGGCGACACCTGAGAGCCGCCGCCGCCGGAGAGGAAGGGGACGACATCGTCCGGCCACCCCACGTCACGCTACGGGTACGTACGCGTTCGTCTCCGTGCGCTCGATCCATTCCTGCTCTCTCCCGACCTCGCCGCCGTCTGTATCGCCGGCGACCGTCGCCGGAGTTCCGCGGTGCACTGTTTTCCCCCTCCTCCTTTTAAATCTGACAGCGGGGCCCATTCATCAGTGGCACGCCGAAGCGGTAAGGGGAGGCGCCCTGGCAAAGTACGCCTTCGACGTGCCCCCCTGTGGATTTTCTGATTTTCTGATTTTAATCCAGATTTGACCAGGAACTTTGACCATCCATAACTTTTTATCCATAAGTCCAAATCAATTGATTCTTTTTGCTCTGGGTTTGTCTTGAGCTCCTTTATTTTCTGGCAAAATTTGGTATTTTCCCCTTGCTCACAGAATTTCTGGTGCACAGAACAGTAGTATGTGACATTTTCAATTGTCTTTTTAAAATATTTTCAGAGGGAAATTCCTTTGGTTTTGAAGCCCAGGAGTTTGTGGACAACCCAACCGAGCAAGGCAAGCCATGTCATCCATTTCATGAAGCATTTCAATAGTGTTTGTTATTTAATTGAATTATTTGCGTTACTTTAATATGTGATAATTCATAGTAATTTAGTTTAATGCATAGCTACTGCCATGTTGAGTTATTCATGATAAAAAATCATGCTTGATAAGTACTTGACAACACTAAACCTAACTGGTTGATCTAGTGTCACCTATCAGGACTTATCCGTGCAGCCACATTTGCCGGTATGGGACGGCCTTGACTTGGTCTGGCTCTGTGCTCTTTTATCGGTACCACCAAACTAGGGAGGGTTATGCGTGCGTGCTGCCCTGATCAGGTAGACGACGATAATCCTGTGAGCCCAGTTGAGTTATTTTGCCGGCGTCCCCGTTTGGGACAGTTTAGTGGTCACGACGGTGGCAGGTGTCATGGGGTGACACAGGGGCACCCAGGACAGGACCCTGGGAGGGTATGATTGTCGGTGGTATGATGGAGGGGTCGCGGGTCAGGAAGGTTTCGTTGGAGCAGCACCGGTCCACCCGAATGGGAACACGAGGCCATGCGCTCCATAGTGTGGGTAAAGTGCGCAACCTCTGCAGAGTGTAAGAATCTATTCGAATAGCCGCGTCCATGGTATTGGACAGTCCGTACTAGGCCACTGACTGGTCAACCACAATAATGATAATAATGATGGAGGAACTTGTCTTATGTTCGGAAGTGCTCAGTGGATTATGAGCATTCCGAGGGTTGTGGGACAACCCAGCAGAGAGTAAGTTGATAACAGTAACCAACTTAAGCACTTAATTTGTTAATTGCCATGCTATTGTTTGCTGCATTGCTATGGTTGCCCTGAGCTTGCGAGTACATTCTAAGTACTCACCTGGCGTATCATGCCAGATGCAGGAGAAGCCGAGGACGGAGGTCCCGATGGTTCGTGCTACGCTAACTAGGCCGTGTCCCAGCAGTGTCCCTGTGGATGGAGTTTTCCGCGCTATGTTCCGCTACGCCGTAGAATCACCCAGTAGTATCGAGGCCCTGCTATGTTCCATAAATAATGTAGATATTGTCATAGCACGTGCAGTCCTTCTGGCCTCGCTTTCAATGTAAATTATGAGCTTGTACTCGAGATATTTCAATAAAGATCAGTTCTATTCTGTTCCAAGTTGTTGTGTGTTTCCAGAAGACATGATCTCTGGGTTGGAAACACTGGGTAAACCGGTCCTCTGAGCCGGGGGGCCACATGTTCGTACCTTGGGGAGAAGAGAGTATGTTGCACCTCTGCCGCTGGAAGAATGATACGTCCATTTTGCATCATGTTTTCCTACTGTTATTTATAATGTTTTTGATCATTATTTCACTTTATGATGCAATTCTAATGCCTTTTTTCTCTTTTTATGCAAGTTATACATGGAGGAGGAAATTGCCGGCAGCTGGAATTCTGGACCCAAAAAGGCTACAGCAGAGATAGCTATTCTCCGGAGCTCCAAATGACCTGAAAATTTACGGAGAATTATTTTGGAATATAAAAAAAATACTGGAAGGAAAAAGTACTGGAGAAGATCAACCGTGGGCCCACAAGGTAGGGGGGCGTGACCTACCCCCCAGGGCGCGCCCTGCCCCCTTGTGGGGCCCACAGAAGCTCTTCGGTGCCCATCTTCTGCTATATGAGGCCATTTGCCCTAGAAAAAATAAATAAGAGAAGACTTTCGGGACGAAGCGCCGCCGTCTCGAGGCGGAACCTGGGCAGGAACACTTTTGCTCTTCGGCGGTGCGATTCTGCCAGGGATACTTCCCTCTGGGAGGGGGAAATCGAAGCCATCAACATCACCAACGTTCCTCTCATCGTGGGAGGACTCATCTCCATCAACATCTTCATCAGCACCATCTCATCTCAAACCCTAGTTCATCTCTTTTATTCAATCTTTGTCCCAAAACCTCAGATTGGTACATGTGGGTTGCTAGTAGTGTTGATTACATCTTGTACTTGATGCTAGTTGGTTTATTTGGTGGAAGATTATATGTTCAGATTGTTAATCATATATTATTCTCCTCTGATCATGAACATGAATATGATTTGTGAGTAGTTCCGTTTGTTCTTGAGGACATGGAAGAAGTCTTGCTATAAGTAATCATGTGAAGTTGGTATTCGTTCAATATTTTGATGAAGTGTATGTTGTTCTTCCTCTAATGGTGTCGTGTGAACGTCGACTACATGACACATTACCATGCTTGGGCCTAGGGGAATGCATTGTGGAGTAGTAAGTAGATGATGGGTTGCGAGAGTGACAGAAGCTTAAACCCTTGTTTATGCGCTATTCCGTAAGGGGCTGATTTGGATCCATATGTTTCATGCTATGGTTAGATTTATCTTAATTCCTCTTTCTTAGTTGCAGATGCTTGCGAGAGGGGGTAATCATAAGAGGGTTGTTTGTTCAAGTAAGAACAACACCCTAGCACCGGTCCACCCACATATCAATTTATCAAAGTAGTGAACGCGAATCAGCTAAACATGATGAACGTGACTTGATGCAATTCCCATGTGTCCTCGAGAACGCTTTGCTCATATTAAGAAGTACTTCCGACTTGTCCTTTGCAATAAAAGGATTGGGCCACCTTGTTGCACTCTATTACTTTGGTTACTTGTTGCTTGCTATCAAATTATCTTGCTATCAAACTATCGGTTACTACTACTTTACAGCACTTGCAGAGATTACCTTGCTGAAACTGCTTATCAATTCCTTCTCCTCCTCGTTGGGTTTGACACTCTTACTTATCGAAAGGACTACGATTGATCCCCTATACTTGTGGGTCATCAAGACTCTTTTATGGCGCCATTGCCGGGGAGTGAAGCGCTTTTGGTAAGTGGAATTTGGTAAGGAAACATTTATATTACGTGCTGAATTTTATCTTCACTTGTCACTATGGAAGATAATCCTCTGAGGGGCTTGTTCGGGGTATCTTCACCTCGACCGGAAGTGGTAAGAGCCGCTCCTCAACCTACTATACCTACTGAAAATAATGAAAATATTTACAATGAAATTCCTTTTGGTATTATGGAAAAACTGTTTGCTAATCCCTACACAGGAGATGGAATGATACATCCTGATATGCACTTAATATATATGGATGAATTTTGTGGCTTGTTTAAGCTTTCAGGTTTACCAGGAGATGGATTTAAGAAGAAAGTATTCCCTTTATCTTTGAAGGGAAGAGCATTGTCTTGGTATAGGCTACTGGATGAACCCGAAACATGGGAATGGAATCGATTGAAGCTCGAGTTTCATCAGAAATTTTATCCTATGCACTTGGTTTATCGTGATCGGAATTATATATATAATTTTTGGCCTCATGAAGGAGAAAGTATCACTCAAGCTTGGGGGAGGCTTAAGGACATAATGCACACATGTCCCAATCATGAGCTTCCAAAAGAGATGATTATTCAAAACTTTTATGCTCGGCTTTCTCATAATGATAAAGCAATGCTTGATTCTTCTTCGGCCGGTTCTTTCTCAAAAACGAGTATTGAATTTAAATGGGATCTTATTGAGAGAATTAAATGCTGTAGGAGATATGCCCTAGAGGCAATAATAATAGTTATTTTGTATCTCCAAGTTTGTAATTGATGTTTATGTTCCATGCTATAACTGCAATGATTCTCCAGTCTACAATAACCACGAGGCTTCGAGGGAAACTCATTTGCACGTGTGATATATTAAACGGTGAAATGTATTCCTAGTCATGCCTCTAAGACTAGCTCAAGTGTTGCATGATGGTCCTGTTTTCCTGATCATGTGCATGACTATGCCGGCAACTTTGAGGGCACAATGTTAGGAGAACACTTGTGTTGAATCGACTCGAATTGATGTTATGCTATGAGATACGTTCGACACAAGTAAATGGTTAATAACACAGAGAAAGTTAATGTTCGCATAATTCCTAAGACCATGAGAGTATCGAGTTCCTTCATGCTTGCCTCGTGAACTTTGGGGTTTGTTAAATGTCATCTATAACAGGGTGGCTATTACGGCGGCTTACGGGTTCACGGAAAAGTATGACAAGGAACTTGATAGCTCAAGATTGGGATTTGCTCCTCCGATGATGGAGAGATATTCTTAGGGCCCTCTCGGTGTTACGGTATCCATCATCATCTGGCCAGACACAATGTGATTTCATCACAGGGATGCCGGAACGTGGAAAACGAGAAAAGAGAACAAAACCGGTAACGATGTAACTGTCATAGTGGACAAGTTGTTGATTCACGGGGATGCCGATAAGTCTCACCTCGGGTGTTTGTAACATATCGCGAAGCAACAGGAATAGCACACGGCAACTACAGGTTCACTCGAATATTTATTCGTGTGGGTTTAGGGGTCAATATGGATGTCCACGGTTCCGCTATTGATCATTGATCGGAAGGTGTTCCTGTCATGTCTATACTTCACCGAACCTACAGGGTCACATGGATTAAGGGTCATCTATCTGCTGAATACTATACAGGGAGTCTGAGAGAAAGTCACCGGAAAACTTTCAGAGACGACGGAAAAGTTCCGAAGAGAAAACCGGAATTGTTTAGGAGTAAAAAGAAAATGTTTCTGAATTAAACCACCATACCAGAAATGTTTCAGAACGTGCCCAAAATAATTTTAGAGGGTGCCGGAAATGTTCTGGGACCTTTCGGAATTTTTTTAGAAGAAATGGTCGTGGAAAACATCTTGTCCCAGCGCGAGGGGACAAGATCCCACGATTCGTGGGCATCCCATGTTTGGAAGCTATTTGGGGAGGGAGCATCCTTGTTTAGTGGAGTCATGTTTGGTGGGAGGTGGGGCCCCCCATGTAGGGGGCCAAGGGGTGGCTGGCAATGGTAGGGAAAGCCCACATGTGGGGCATTTCCCTACCCATGGTAAGTGGGTTTTTTTGGGTCACTTCCATGTGGCGGCCACCCACCTTTTGGGATGAAAATTTCAGCCACCACCATCTCCTCCTTCCCTATAAATTGAGGTGGAGAGGAGCTCTCCACACTCACTCAACTCTCATACACATGCCATGCATAATCTGTCTTTCTTCTCTCCCTCACATGAAATAGTTTCGTAGAGCCGAAAGGCTGTCTGGGTTCTGGTAGGAACTAGTTTTGGATGGTGAAGCCCGGCTGGATAGCTCACACCGTATGTGTGCAACCCCGTAGAGAGGTCATAGGTTCGATCTTCTGCCCAAGGGGTTGTTTGAGGGTCCTCCCGAAGGGCTGTCCGTGACACCGTCCGAGGGACTGTTCGACGGCCTCCCGAAGGGCTGTCCGAGGTACCGTCCGAGGAGCAGACGTGGGAGAACATCCTCGCGGTTGGCAGGTTGTAAATCCTTGCTGCGGAGATCTACACCGCCGATCTTCATTGACTCTACTTCTATTGTGCTACGAGTCGGTAATGATCAGATCAAAAACCTTGTATGCATCTCCATAGTGATCCTGGGCGTGTCCGTAGTGCGGATTTTTTTTTGTTTTCTGTCGCGTTCCCCTACAGTGGCATCATGAGCCATGCTATGCGTAGATGCAGGTTACGATATGGAATACGTGAGATGTATGGGTATTGCATAATATAATTTTGTAGTAGATGAGATCTATTGCTGAAAATTATTTATGCGGGTAGCAGATGAAATCTATTACCTGATGGTCTTGTTGCTTCCCTTGAATTTGCATAGTCCTAATCTTGACGGCATAGTAAAATCTTACAAAGTTCTGGCAATCCGCGATCCTTCCATGCTGCTCCTGAGTATGCTGGTTGACAGATCAACGAAGTGCTAACAGTTCTTTGGGTTCTACCATAGTTAAAGAAAGATGGATGTTTCGTAGACTAAAGGGCAATGCAGATATGATCTGCACGGGGTTCTTGCGTATGACGAAGTTCAGTATGGGGCTCGAGGTTTTTTATCCCGTGTTTCATACGCCCCGCAAAGTTAATCTAGTGACTTGAATAATCATACTTGATGATAAACGTTGGTAGCTGCGGTTTAAGTCAAAACCTTAGAAGCCACGTGAAATAAATTTTGCATAAACCGATTAGAGGCGTCTAACTTGGTTTTGCAGGATGGCATGTGATGTGGTATAGAAATTCTCATATTAATTTGATTATGTATGAGATGACTATATGATGTAAATTAATTAACATGACCTGTGTGTCATGATTCGGCATGATGGCTGGAGCCATATGATTGTCACTTTAATGACCTGCGTGTCAATCTTATGTAATGCACTAAATTTATTAGCTATAGAGATAGCAATATTATCTAGTGCATCGACAAGGTGGTGGCAATAATCGCAAAGGTGAACACCGACGCAAATGCCGAAGACGAAGAAAATAAAGACTTCTCCATTAGAAAGGGCTATACCATATCATGCCCTTTTGATTGCGTGGTAGTCGCCTTTATTAGGGTGATCTCTCATTTAAAATATCAAAGTAGTTAGTGTTCACCCAAGTGTAGCACCGTCTGTAATTCGTATCTTTTCGGGGTGCGCCATGTCCACATGGGTACGAACAAATTGAGAGGAATGAGGCGGGTGACGATTAGACCTCACAGCAAGATCACTTGGTTGTCTTTGATGTTCAGGCATGATAGTCTTGAGCTCGGAACACGCCCATCGAATGATGAACAAGAGTCACATAGAGATGTGATCGGCAAGTTTGCCTACCGATTGAAATTCTCGTCATCAGTGATGTCCACATAATTGGCATTGAATTGAAATGCGGGTCTTGTATCACTCACAATCAATTATGAGAGATATTGATTTTAGTGGGAGCGCACCTTAAAATAAAATTATTTATTCACTAGTGCAAATTAATTATGAACAAAGCCTAAAGTGAAACTTGTGTTTACCGTTGTAGATCACATGGCTCGCCATGCCACGTTCAGCTTAGGCCCGATGTTAGAGAGAGAGAAGTTAGCTGCAACTGGAAACAACTATGCGGACTGGGTCCGTACCCTGGGGATTGTCCTCAAGAGTGCTAAGAAAGACTATGTGCTTAACATGCCTCTTCCAGCTAAACCGGCGGCCACTGCCCCGGAAGATGAGACAAATATGTGGGCAACTAAGGATGATGACTGCAATGTAGTGCAGTGCCGCATGCTAGCTTGCGTGATTCCAGAGCTTCGAAAACGTTTTGAATTCCACAATGCCCGTGATATGATCTGGGAAATGGATGCTCTGTACAAGCTCAATGTACGGTCTAAACGTTATGATGTAACAAAGACCATGATGGAGTGCAAGATGGCTGAGGGAAGTTCAGTTAGCGAACACGTGGTCAAATTGATTGGCTACACTGAAAGGCTTAAAACCCTGGAATTTCCAATTCCACCAGCGCTCATGGTGGACATGTTGCTTGCTTCACTCCCCCCGTCTTACGACGGTTTTATCATGAACTACAATATGAATGGGATGGAGAAGACACCGAACGAGGTGCTCGCCATGCTGATAACTGCGGAAGGAGGACTGCGAAAAAATTCGCAAGCAAGTGTTGCTTGTGAATAAAACCGCCAGTTTCAAAAAGAAAGGCAAGTCCAAGAAGGGCAAGGGAGCCGGTAAGACCGGCTCCCAATGCAACTCTAAGGGCGGAGCCAAGACTGAAACTGAGTGCTTCTACTGCAAGGGCACCGGACACTAGAAGAGGAACTGCAAGAAGTACCTGGCAGATAAGAAGAAAGGTATAACTGTTATACATGTTAATATCATTGACGTTTTGCTTGCTAGCGAAAATTCTAAGTCTTGGGTATTTGATACCGGATCGGTTGCTCACATTTGCAACTCGATACAAGGGCTTCAGAAGGTGCGCAAGCTGGCAAAGAATGAAGTCGTGATGCGCGTCGGGAACGGTGATGGAATTGCCGCTCAAACTGTCGGCATCATGCCTCTACGTCTCCCTTCAGGATTTATCTTAGAACTAAGTAACTATTATTTTGTTCCGGCATTGTGTAGAAACATTATCTCTGGATCATGTTTGGTACACGATGGGTATTCCTACAAGTCTGAGAACAATGGTTGTTCACTTTATTGTACGGATATATTTTATGGATTTGCACCCATTGTTGGGGGCCTTTTCATACTAAATCTTGAATGTGGTAATGATGTCTTTAACGTACATGCTAAACGCCTTAAGAAGCCTGATACCACCACCACCTTTTTGTGGCATTGTCGTCTTGGCCACATCGGAAAGAAACGCATGAAAAGACTCCATATAGATGGAGTTTTACAATCTTTTGATTTTGAATAATTTGACACATGTGAGGATTGTTTGATGGGTAAAATGATCAAGACGCCGTTCACGGGTCATCCTGAACGGACGAGTGAATTGTTGGAAATAATACACAGTGATGTATGTGGTGCAATGAGCACAATCGCACGTAGTGGGTATTTCTACTTCGTGACTTTTACTGACGATTTAAGTAGGTATGGATATATCTACTTGATGAATCGAAAGTCGGAAACCTTTGAAAAGTTCAAAGATTTCAGAATGAGGTAGAAAATAATCATAACAAAAGGATTAAGTTTTTGCGATCAGATCGCGGGGGCGATTATCTTAGTCATGAGTTTAGCCAACATCTGAGTGACCGTTGAATTGTTTCACAGCTTACGCCACCCAGAACTCCACAGCGAAACGGAGTGTCCGAGCGACATAACCGAACCGTGTTAGACATGGTAAGGTCGATGATGTCTCTTACAGATCTGCCGATATCTTTTTGGGGTCACGCACTATGAACTGCCGCTTATACATTAAACAGAGCACCGTCTAAGTTTGTTAAGACGACACCAAATGAGTTATGGCATGGGAAGAAACCTAGTTTGTCGCATCTCAAAATTTGGGGTCGTGAAGCTTATGTAAAATGTTTACAACCAAGCAAACTTGATCCCAGATCAGACAAATGTTACTTTGTAGGTTATTCCAAAGAAACATTTGGCTATTCTTTCTACCAACACTCCGAGTGCAAAGTATTTGTCGCTAAAAACGGAGTCTTTCTCGAGAAAGTGTTTCTCACTAAAGAATTGAGTGGGAGGACAGTACAACTTAATGAGATTAGTGAATCTTCGGTGGCCATTGATATGGCTAAGGAACCAGAAGTGATTCCGCAAATTATCCCTACAACCGAGCCGGAAGTTGTCGCATGTGATGCGGAAACTTCTGACATGTTTGTATCTGAACCGCGCAGATCAGGTAGGGCCATCGTGCCACCTGAGTGGTTTCATAACGAAATCTTCATCCTTGAAGATGGTGAACCTATGCACTACAAGGAAGCGATGGCGGGGCCCAGCTCAAGGGAATGGCAGAAAGCCATGAAATCCTAAATGGAATCCATGTATGAAAATGTAACACCCCAAATTTTGATAAATGGTTTTTGCAAATAAAATTTTGACAGAAATAGTTTTTGTTAATTAAATTGGATCTTTTAATAAATTTTTAAGCCATTTCTTCTGCTTCCTTCCTTCTTACAATTTTTTTTAGGAAATATTGTTGGTCTTAAGAATTTTGCCCAACTCTTCTATTACTTATGAAATTCAGTAGGAAATATTTTTCATGATAAATTTGCCCTAAAATAATTCTTTTAATGGCATTTTCATACTCTGAAATGCTTCTGTTGGACCAAAACTATTTTAAATAAATTTTATGAAAATGCCACAAAAATTTGGGAGACTCTCTTAGGCCTATAGTTCACTTTTATGCAAAAACCCAGCATGGTCATTTGAAAATTTTGAGCAAACCACCCTCTTTTCATTCTAGTCAAGATTCTAGATTATAACTACAACCCTATTTTCCCTTGCTCAAAAATTCTCAATTTTTTTCCAAGTTGTAGTCCTTCCTAGGAAACCCTTAAGTCCAGAAGCTCACCTCCAATTGCATCATTTAAGTTCACAAAATAACTCCTCCCAGTTTTGATCCAGAACTGAAATCTGGCAAAACTTTCACTAGCAAGTTTTTCATTTTGCCAAACCAACCCTACCACACTTCTCATCATACAATGAGGCATCATCCTGCCAATTTTCAAACCCAAAAAAATTGCCTAGACCTCCTTAGCATTCTGTCGATCACCTTATGTGAATGACCGAATCTTTGCAACTCTCTGAACACCTTATGACACTTGCTCCTCCTGCTAAACTAACTTGTCCACCATGTTTACCACCCAAATAACCATTACCCTACCAAAATTCAGACTCAGAAACTCATCTTAGGGCCCCCTGGTATTTCTTCGAGCATCTGGCGTGCATGTCCAGAGCGCGGCCAGAGCGCCCTGGACGCGGCCAGAACGCCCGTTTGACCGGCCTGGTGCCGCCGAGCTCCTGCCACATTCCCGCTGCCTCTCCAGCTCACCCCGCACCTCTGATAGCCACACCAGATCACCCCATCGCCCGCTGCACCTAATTTTGGCTGCTTGTGCCGACGCGCCACCGGCCACAGCCGCCGCCGTCTCGGACAAGCCACCGCCCGGGATATTGGGCACCAGCCTAAGGTCGCCAGCACACCCTCCCGCTAACTACCAACTACCAGAACCTATCCGTAACCACCGGCCTCGCCGCCGTCCTCAGCTCCGCATTAAATGGCCATTGCCATCGTGTCCATGTTCTGGACCGCACGGTGCCGCCCTCCTCCGCATATTTAAACCTTCTCGAGCTCGCCCCACTCCACAGAACCTCCCCACCGTTCTCTGGGAAGCCCCAGGAGCCTCCAAACAATCAGAGATTGCCATCTTCCTCGCTTCCGATGACCACGACCGCCGCCACTCTCCGGGTGAATTCGAGCTAACCAAAGCTCATCCTCCAAACTCCTGGAACTGGTAGATCCACGAGGCTGCCATAACTCGATTCCAGGGCTCGATTTTTTCTGGGAAGTGTTGTGGGAAAAAAGCCCCTTATTCGCCTCACCAGAGCTCCGCGGGAGATGCCGTCGCTGGTGAAGCAAGGCCCTGCGGTGGCTATACCGCACACTGGGATCTCGCCTCGGTCAGCTCGTCATGCTCGTGTGCTTAGCCTGGCGAGAGGTACCACCGTTCGCCGGCAAGGACCACCGGGGCTGCGCCTCCGTTCTGCCAGAGGTAGACGACGCGGGATCTGACCGGTCAAACCTGACCGGTGGGACCTGCATGTCAGGAAAAATGGAGGGAACTGAATTTTCAAAGCTTATGCAGTGCACCCAACTTTTCTACATGCTCAAGGCAAGCATCTTGAACCACTGATATGATGATTGCATGGTTGATTACTTATCTAGAAGTTCGAGCATGCTTATGTTTATATTGAATGAAATTGCGAAGTAATGGTCAGTCATGTCGGTATGGTTGCTTGCTTGTCGTTTGATCTTGAACAAGCCTGAAACTTATGTGGATGTGTTCATTGCATCATGCTATACATGCCTACGATTGTCAGGTATAACTTGCAGGAACAGGAACAAAAGAAGTCACGTTGTCGCGTGACTGGCAGAAGGGTGATCACGTCGGAGCGTGATCATGCCTTGATCTTTATGCATGTTGGGGCATGCTAGGGATGTGGCCCTGTTTTGGCGTTGTTGTTGAGAGAACACTTTATTGTGCTAACCACTGCAAGAAACATAAGCCTCCTGAGTCGACCATAGATCGTGTCTTGTCACCGGTAACCCCCAAACTTGATTTGTGCTACCACATGTCCCTACCACAGGTGGGGTATGGTTCAGTAAGTTGTAAACCCCTTTCCTGCGCACACCACACAGAGAGGCCACGATGAAGGTTCCATGGCCCTGGGTAATGCCGGTCATCGGGTCAGGGGGCAATGAGTGTTTCGGTGAGAAGCCAAAGAGAGGTAGCTCCCCTGTGTTTTGCGCGCATTATAAATACGGTCGTCTGCTCATTGCTACTCGAGGTTGTAGCCTCCCCGACTTAAGGTTTTATTTTGTCCGATGCTTTGGGTGATTCCTGGCTGGGGAGAAATTAAAGCTGGTGTGTGTTGGTCAGGTATGTTTGCAACCCAAAAACCGGAATCGGAACTCGTCAACATTCCGATGCTGGCTTAAGAAATCCTTTACATGTGGGTAAAGAGTGCACCCTCTGCAGAGTTTGAAACCTATTCGAATAGCCGTGTCCACGGTGAAGGACTACCGTTTGGGTAGGGTCAAGTGTCGGCCTTAGTGTCGGTCTTCGGAGGAAATAATTAAATTGATCATCATTCACTTTTGACAGATGATTATTATTACTTGTCATGAATATTATTATTGATGCTACTTTGGACTAACCCTTTTTCTTATATGAGTATTCCCTAGGAAGGTTCTACCTCCTGAATACTCCTTATACTCTGTTATTTTCGTGCTTTTATTTTCTTTAAAAGCCCTTTATGAGGCTTCGCTTTAGACACCCGACTGTGGCATTTATTTTCAAGACCTTTCGAGGCGTCGCTGCAGACACCCGATTGGCATTTATTTTCAAGACCTTTCGAGGTGTCGCTTCAGACACCCGACTGGCTCGCATATTATTTTCTTTTGGGATTCTCAGGACGGTCCTACCTCCTAGAACCCACCTTGCCTTTGGTTTTATTTGGATGAAAGCCCTTTGCGTGGCGTCGCGAAGTGTAACACCCCCAGTGTCATACTACAGTGACCCCATACTAATGATGCCAGGTCATCATCATTACATCCTAAGAAATGCAATTAAGAAATAATTCAACTCAAATTCAAAGTACAAATAACAAGTGAAATTAGAAAAACTACAAACTTGCAAACAAAAATGTTCATAATATTGCAAAAATACTCAAAGCTATTATAAAAATAAAAACAACATTATTTGAAATTCCAAAATTTACCCTAGCAACCAAAACAGTAGAACAACAGTAATTTAAATGACCTTTGCAATTTCTAAAAATAGTTAAACAATTCCATATGCTCTGGAACTTTTTGTGCGCCCTCAAAATATTGCAATGTGTTTGTGTGACAAGTTTCACATTCAACAAAAATCAATTGCTAGTTAAAAGAAATAGAAAACAATAGCTATTCTATTTAATAGAAAGAATAAATGCAAAATGGCAATGTGCACCACAACCCACCTCTACAGTCTCAAGGCTCAGCCCGCCTAGCCACCGTCGTCATCCTCTCACCTGCTCCCCTTCGCGTGTCACTGCGCGCGCGCCCGAACGGCCGGAAGCCGCCACGACGAGGGAGTAGGAAGAGGGAGGGGATAAGCCCCCCCTCGGGCGGCCCTCGTTCTCCCTCGAACCCCCCTAGCTGCTACTCTTCCTCCACCTCGCTCCTCTTCTCGATATGGAGCTCCTCCCTGAGAGCAGCCGCCGCCGCCGCTGCTCGTCCGCGTGGCTACCGGCCGCCCCGCACCTCCTGCTGATACCCAAGGGGAGCCACCGTCGACCGCTGCGTCAACTACGGGCGCCCATTTGACCGGAGCTGCACCGTAGCCTCGCCATCGCCCGGTCCTCTCCAACGAACTCCGCCACTGCTCGTCGGCGATTCATCGCCCCCAGCTCCTCTCGGTCCTCCACGAGCTCGCCTCCGTGCCCACTGTGAGCTCCGCCACTCCTCCGCCTCTTACCGAGCTCGAATTCGTGCTCGGGCATGCTTTTCACCATACCCGTGAGCTTGCCGCCGCCGTGCTAGACACCGCCGTAGTTGCAGTAGACCGACGTCGCGTCTGGGCTTGCAGTCGTGCTTTAGTAGTTCCTAGGAAGCCGACGCGCAGCTCGCGGTGCTCACCCACGCACTCTAGCCACCCCGGGCATCTCCACCGTGGCGCTGCCGCCGCCACGAGCTCGCTCCCGTCGAGCTCCGGCGCCACCGCGACCTATCTCCGACTTCCCCGAGCACGCACGAGCACGGGCTACGCGCTGGTGGCCTTAGCTGCCGCTGCCGTGGCCTCCAGGGCGGACTCCGCCGCGTCGGCTGGTCGCCGGCGGCAAAACCCCGGCCAGGCTGACATGGCGGCTTACTGAGCCACTAACCACCCTAATTAGCCTAACCCTAGGCACTGACAACTGGGCCCCAGGCCACTAACTAAACTAGTTAGGATTTAAATTAAAAACGGTTTAGTTACCTGAGACGCTGAGACGTGGGCCCCACTGGACCCAGTTGACCTGGTCAACCTGCTGACTGGGCCAGTCCAGTCACTGGCAGGTGGGTCCAGTGGACCCCCTTGACCAGTCAACTGCTGACTGGGTAGTTGACTGGCCCCACATGTCAGCCACAGTAGCAACCCCCTGGGTACACTTCTGTGTACCCATAGCAATTAATATTTAAATAATTTTTGAATTAAATTAATTCCAGTAAATTCCAGAAATTCCAGAAATTCATTTAAAACATTGAAAAATCATAGAAAATAAACCGTAACTCGGATGAAAATAAATTATATATGAAAAATGATCAGAAAAATATGATGAATCTGAATATGTCATCCACATACCTGCCACACCCCTCTAACATGATGAACATGGAACTTTCCCCTCCGGTTCAATATACCGTTAACTGCCCGGAGCTGGGAAAATATTCCCGGATATTTTCCCGCTCCGTTTAAAATACTTAGTACTGCGTTAGGGCACCCCTAGCACAGCCTATTGCCATGCCATGCATTTTGTGTTGCTTTTGTTTGCTTTTATTTATTGTTTCTTCCCCCTCTTCTCTCCGGTAGACCCCGAGACCGACGCTGCTCCGGAGTACGACTACACTGATGACGACCCGTCTTTTACCGCAGAGCTACCAGGCAAGCAAACCCCCTTGAGCATGCCTATATCACCTATTCTTTCTCCCTCCTACTTGCATTAGAATTTGCTACTGCTTTTGATTGATCCTATTCTGATGCATGGCCTGTCTTTGTAAACTGCTATTGATACCTTACCTGCTATCCTAAATGCTTAGTATAGGTTGATTGGAAATCCATCTGTGGCCCCTCATCCTTGTTCTAGTTGCCCCGCTTTAGTACTAGTGCCCCAATCGAGGTGATCATCAGGCTAAGACCAGCACATCACCACACACCCCCCTAGGTTGCTCGACTCTGCAGAGCTAACATCGAGTGCCGAGGGTGATACCTCTTATCTCACTCCTGATGTTGCCTCTGTAGTATAGTTAGTCAGTTGTGGGTTAACAAGGGTGATTCCTCCTTCACCACCTCCGATGAAGCTTCTGTCTGGCAACTCCGCAAGAGTGAATCCAACGAGGGTGATTCCTCCGGGTTCAACTTGACGGTTACATCGAGTGTGAATCCAACGAGGGTGATTCCTCGGAACCCATCTTGATGTTATGGACACACGGGTACCTTGGCATTATTACAGATACTGGATAAAGACGGGTCGACCCCGGGGGGGTACCCGCGAGAGATGAGAAGTCGGGTTGACCATGAGGGTACTCGCGAGATAATTACGTGGCACGGCCGGGTATTCTTGGCCCTTGCCGTAGGTCCATGAGACGGGGCGACGGGGCCACATGTTTCGTGGATCTCTGCTCGTTTCCGTGAGTTCCCAATACGCTTAACGGATTTGGGTATTTGACCTGAGTTGGCCACTGTCCTATACGCACTACCACCATGCGAGATAATGGTTTAATGGGGCCCTCTGCGCCGTATGTATTACCCGAAAGCTCTATCAGACATCCAGTTCAGCATTGCGGCATGGCGTGGTCGGCGCCCCAGAGGAGGTGGCCTGGATCGCCCTGCTCGCAACGACCCGGAGTGCAAAGTGCGATGGGCCCAAGACCCCTGAGCACTTAGGATGTAGATCGGCAGGGACCTCTCTGCTGAGCCTAGGTAGGACTACGTCGTGTCGATCAGCCGAGGCCGGGCATGACCCGATAGAAGTGTGTCCGGCCAGAGTTAATCGAGCGTGTTGGGTAACAGTAGTGCGCCCCTGCAGGGAAGATTATCTATTTGAATAGCCGTGTCCACGGTAACAGGACGCTCAGTGTAGTATCCCGATCCACTACAACTTGAACTGGTTACAGGTTACTTAAATTTGGAAGCTCCGGGATCGCTTTCTCGCAGGGAGTCGAGGAAGGATCTCTAGGCTTTGCTACTACATGCTTGTTACTTTTTGTTATGCTGCTAATCTGCACTCTTCTAATGCTGCAAGACGCTGAAGATGCTAGTCTTCGATAGGCTAGGCTTTCCCTCTATTCTGGCATTTCTGCAGTAAAGTCCACTGATACAGCCCTTCTTTGATACCGATGCATAATTAGAATAGTTCTGATGTAAGTCTTGCGAGTACTTTGGATGAGTACTCACGGTTGCTTTGCTTCCCTTTTTTTCCCATACCCGATTGCTGCGACCAGATGACGGAGCCCCGGAGCCAGCCGCCCCAGTCAACGACTACTACTACCCCTCTGGAGGAGCCTACTACTACGTGGAGACCGCCGACGACCAGGAGTAGTTTAGGAGGCTCCCAGGCAGGAGGCCTGCGCCTTTTCGATCGTTGTCGTTGTTTTGCCCTGCCTTCTTATGGCATTTCTGTTTATCTTTTATATCTGTACTCAGATATCTGATGCTTCCGCTGATGCTTGTATGACTCAAGCTTATGTATTCGAGCCCTCGAGGCCCCTGGCTTATAATAAAAGATTGTATGACTTTTATTTGTGTTTAGAGTTGTGTTATGATATCTTCAAGTGAGTCCCTAGGTTTGATCGTGTGCCTTTGCGTGTATGATTAGTGCACGATGAAGTCGGGGGCGTCACACGAAGACACCCAACTGTGGCATTCTTTCATCTTTTTCTCTTGGGTTCCTTCGGGATGGTTCTACCTCCTGAGACCCGATTTTATATTTTGTGTGACAATAATGATTACCTATACCTTATTGATACTAGTTGACTAACCTTTATCTCCTATGCAAAATAGTAAATTACCTTTAATCTTGTATCTTTGTTAAATTAGTAGCATGTTTGGATCGATTGCTGTGACACCCTGGTTTTTGGCAACTTTTTCTTTTCGAAATCTTTCTGGTTTTATTTGCAATTTGGATGGATTTGGAATCGTTTCAGTTGAATTTGGACTTATGAAATCCTCTGATTGATCCAAAGCCCTCAGCATCTTGCCAAAATCTTGTCACTCACCATCTGGATCAATTTCCAATTATTCATCTTTCCCAATTATTCATTTTCTTCCTTTGGGAAAATCTGTCATCACTATGGGTTACAAAGCAACCTATAGTTCTGGTGATCAAAAAAATCCCAAATTAATCCTAGACCTTCTTGTCATCATCCTCTCCCACATTCTTCAAAAACATTTCATGGTCTAGTACAAAGTTTAGTCCAGAAAACTCCATTTGTTCTCTGGACAGTACTGGTCATTTGTGAAGGAGCTCATATTTTCCTTACTCAATTAATTCCCAGAAAATTCCCTGAGATATTAGGGAACCTATCTTTCCACAATATCCAAAAATATCATCTTGGCCAGTACAAATTTTCACCAGCAATATTCTGCCAAGTTTCTGTTCAGTTGGAACCTCTGTGAAGGAAGTACCACCTAGAGGTATCCAATTGAGCTGAAATTTTTATGGCATCTTCTCCTCACCAAATAACCATGCCACACCAAAATTCAGCTCCAGCAGATCAACCATATGAGTGCATCAAGCTCATCTCTATTTCTGGTTCAGTACAGCACTTGTACATGAACTATATTGAATTCTTGATGAAATCTTCTCAAACTTGGCCAGATTGGAGTCCTTCCAACATAGATCCTCCCAGACATCTCCACTGGCTCCATCCCCAGCTCACCACTCCTCTAGATCTCTCTCAAGTCTGCTGTCAGGAACTGTAGCTGAAGCTACACTTCACAGCAGAGTGAACCTATCCAAACCAAGCATGCAGAGGCACTAAATGACCAAGGGAGAACAACCTAGACATGGTGCGCTGGACTTGGACGGCCTGCAGACATCAACTCCCGTGGTGAGCATGACAATGGCATGCCAGCCTGCGTGCTCTGCACCCCGCCCGCCTCTGTCAAGGTCGTTCCAGAGCCCTCGCACTGCCATTCCATGTCCTGGGGTGCCGACTTCGTCGATGCCGTCCACATACCCCTCTCCCGATCCTTCCCCTCGCCGGAATCGAGCTCTCCGGCCGCCACGCGCCCGGGCACTGTGCCGTCCGTGGCTGCACTGTGGCGAGCGGTGCGTCTTCTTCCTCCACTACCCGCCACTGGCCGCCTTAACTCTCTCTGCTCTCTCCCGTCTCGTCGCCCACAACCGGCCAGCCAGCGCGGCGTACTGGCGCCGGTGACGTGGTCCGAATCCCGGCCGTTCCAGAGAGCTCGCCCGAGCTCCTCCCCTCCTATAAATACCCTTCCCCGGCCTCTCCAGAGCTCCTCACCCCACTCCTCCACCTCCTAATCAACCTCCCCGAGCCCGAGCCACGGCCGAGAGGCCCTCTGGCCTCGAATCTCGCCGGAGCACCGCCACCACCCGAGCTCTACCTCCCCGCCGATTCACTCCTCCCCGAGCTCCACCAACTCCGCCATCGAGTTCAGCTCGCTCCACTGAACCTGCCTAAGCCCTTGCCCGGTCGAATCGCTGATGGAGCCGCCGTCCGGCCACCCGGCCACCGTTCGCCAACCTACGGGTACGTGCGTGTTCATCTCGATGCGCTCGATCTATTCCGCTACTCACCGGACCTCGCCGTCGTCTGTGTCGCCGGCGAGCGTCGCCGGAGCTCCGCCCCCTCTCTGTTCCCACCTCCCCCGTTTAAATCTGATGGCTGGGGCCCGCCAGTCAGCGACACGCCGAAGCGGTAAGTGGAGGCGCCCCTCCACTTTACGCCTTCGACGTGGCCCCCTGGCAGATTTTCCATTTTCTATTTTATTTCCAGAGTGGACCAGAAACTTTGACCGCTCATAACTTTTAAACCATAAGTCCAAATCAATTGATTCTTTTTGCATCTGGTTTGTCTTGAGCTCGTCTATTTGCTTGCAAAGTTTGGTATTTTTCTCTTGTTCACATAATTTCTGGTGAACAGAACAGTAATTTGTGACATTTTCATTTGTATTTTAAAAATATTTTCAGAGGGAAATACTTTTGGATTTGAAGCCCAGGAGTTTGTGGACAACCCAACAGAGCAAGGCAAGCCATGTCTTCCATTGCAGGAAGCATTTCAATAGTGTTGGTTATTTAATTGAGATATGTGCATTATTTAAATATGTGTTAATCCATGGTAACTTATTTAAATGCATAGCTACTGCCATGTTAATTTACTTGCAATTAAATACCCATACTGGTTAAATTCTTGACAACACTAAACTTAGTTGGTTGATCAAGAGCCACCTACCCGGACTTTTCCGTGCAGCCACATTTGCCGGTATGGGACGGCCTTGACTTGGTCTGGCTTTGTGCTCTTTTATCGGTACCACCAAACTAGGGAGGGTTATGCGTGCATGCTGCCCTGATCAGGTAGACGACGATAATCCTGTGAGCCCAGTTGAGTTATTTTGCCGGCGTCCCCGTTTGGGACATTTAGTGGCCACGATGGTGGCAGGTGTCACGAGGTGACACAGGGGCCACCCAGGACATGACCCTGGGAGGGTATGGTTGTCGGTGGTACGATAGAGGGGTCACGGGTCAGGCAGGTTTCGTTGGAGCACCACCGGTCCACCCGAATGGGATCACGAGGCCAGGTACTCCATGGTGTGGGTAAAGTGCGCAACCTCTGCAGAGTGTAAACCCTGTTCGAATAGCCGCGTCCACGGTATTGGACAGTCCATTTAGGCCTCTCTAGGATGGTCAACCATGTTAAAGATAATAATGATGGAAGAACTTGTCTTATGATCGGAAGTGCTCTGTGGATTGTGAGCATTCCGAGGGTTGTGAGACAACCCAGATGAGAGTAAGTTGGTACTGGGTACCAGTAAGTGAGTAACCTAATCTTTTAACCTGTTAATTGCCATGCTATTGTTTGCTGCATTGTTTTGGTTGCCATGAGCTTGCGAGTACATTCCAAGTACTCACCTGGCGTATCATGCCAGATGCAGGAGAAGCCGAGGACGGAGGTCCCGAAGGTTCGTGCTATGCTAATTAGGCCATGTCCACAGCAGTGTCCCTGTGGATGGAGTTTCCCGCGCTATGTTCCGCTACGCCGTAGTTTTACCCAGTAGTATCGAGGCCCTGCTATGTTCCATAAATAATGTAGATATTGTCTCAGCACATGCAGTGCTTCTAGCCTCGCTATCATGTAAATTATGAGCTTGTACTCGAGATATTTTAATAAAGTTCAGTTCAGTTCTGTTCCAAGTTGTTGTGTGTGTTTCCAGAAGACATGATCTCTGGGTTGTAAACACTGGTAAACCGGTTCTCTGAGCCAGGGTGCCACAACGCTTGGTATCAGAGTCACGCTGACTGTAGGACACCCTAGTTAACCCTGCGCTAGAACCGCGAGTAGTTTAGGGTCTTGATGTGTCTTGCTTGCTGCATTTGATTGTTGCATTTGATTGCTGCATTGCATGGCATGCATATAGCTTTTATTGTGCTAACCGCTGGTTTGATGAGTGTAGATGGCATCAGTTCCGTACCACTACAATCATGAGCCGGCACCGTTCACTTTTCCAGTACTGCTTCGTAGCGTCTGGCTTCGGCTATATCCCAACGGCAAAGACCCAGTGTTCCAGGTGTTTCGAGAGAAGCTTGCTGGATCAGTATTCGAGTATCACGCGGATGCCTTTCTGACTATGAGTTCAGATATCGGCAGCTACTCCCGTTCTTCCAAGGGCGGAACTGCTTCTACTCCTGAGTTGGCAATCCAGTTTGCTGCGATGGAGGCTCTTACTGACTTGCGCTTCCACGAGGTCAAAATGCAGACTCATCCAGGTTTCTTTCACTACCCCACCCTGTCGCCTGCGACAGGGCGAGTCCTTTTCGCGCCCGTTGACCCGGCGAGTGATCGTGCTACTAGGGTTTTATCTCGTTATCTGAACGCCAGTTACCGTATGATCACTTCTCTAGCCGAGGAGCTGACTTCTGCCCGTGAGGCACTTGCGGCTGTTACGGCAGCACAGTCTCCTCCTCCACCTCCATGTTCACCGGTGTATACTCCACCCGTTCCACTTTCTGACACTCCTTCTAGTTCGTTCGGACCGCCAGCCTTTTCGTCTGGTAGCCGACATGAGACCCCGTCAGAGTGGGCCTCACTCCTAGCTACTCCAGCTGCTCCGATGCTGGGATGTCGTGCTTCTTCTCCTTCTGAGGGAGAACCTTCCCGTCAGCGTCGTCGTGTTTCCTTTGATCCGGAGGCCGAGGTGAACATCATCAGCTCAGATTCCGAGACAGGATCAGACGACGAGGAGTCTTCAGTGTACCAGTGTTCGTGCCACCAGCGTCACTAGAACAGAAGCTTGAGTTTCGATGCATGCATCATAGCATCCCTGCATATGTCAACTGCCATATGAGCAGTCTAGCCATGATCATCCCCTACTAGATTGTCATGTATGATGTTGGGTTGCCTTGTATAATTATGTTGCTTTCTTTATTCGCTCTTTTTATTTGGCTTCTTTTCTGGTGTCATACTACCCTGCTTTTCCTCATCGATTCGGTATTTTGCAATGGGAACAAATTTAGGATGAAGAGGTGTAGTACTCAAGGCGGCGATGGAACTCCCGTTCGTCGATCCGCCAGACAGGCAGGACAGCCACCAGAAGATTTGCCACCTCCGCCACCACAGTCACCTACCACTGATCAGATTATGAGGATGTTTGAAGAGAAAAGAAACCAGGATCTCATGGAATTTCTAAAAAGTATGCAGACTATGGTGGGTCAGAACAACCACAATGGGACACACTCTAAGCTGTCTGATTTTCAGCGGACAAAGCCACCCAGTTTTAGTCAAGCTGCAGATCCGATAGAAGCTGATGACTGGTTGAGGACCATGGAAAAGAAGTTGGACATAGCCCGCTGTGATGAGTCAGACAAGGTTCCTTTTGGTACTCACTACCTGGAGGGACCAGCAGCTATATGGTGGGATAACACAAAAATGTTATGGCCTTCTGGAGAGGATATTTCTTGGGAAAAGTTCAAAGAGGTATTTCGCAAGTATCATATTCCTACTGGCATAATGAAGGTGAAGCAGAGGGAATTTCTTGCTCTTACTCAAGGGAATATGTCAGTGGGTGAGTATCTGAACAAGTTTAATAATCTGGCACGGTACTCTACCCATGCCGTGTCCACCGAAGAAAGGAAGATTGACAGATTCCTAGGAGGGCTGAATCATACCCTCCTTTGTCAGCTCTGTATGCTAGACTTTTCTGACTTCCAGACTTTGGTGAACAAGGCCTTGATAGCCGAACGAGAGCATAAGTCAGGATATAATGATCACAAGCGGAAGTTTGAACCCAAGAAGGACAACCATGAGCAGCTTGTGCAGAAGCCACGTATCTGGCAACGAAGTTCCTCTGAGTACAAGCCTGCCTGGAACAATGGCAACAACAACAATAAGCTTGTCAGCCAGGACAAGACCTTCGGCAAACAGCCAGTGCTGGAGGACTGCCGCTGCAACAACACATGCTTCACTTGCGGCCAGAGCGGGAACTACTCCAAGCAATGCCCCGCAAGAAATGGGAAGCCACCATCCGACTTCAAGCCACAAGTCAACAGTGTTGGACGCCGCCCCAATCAAAGCTTCTACCGCGGCCAAGTCCATCATATCTCCGCTGAGGAAGCCCGTGAAGCAATCCCCTGGCTCCATGCTCAGAACAAATGTGATATACAAGAATCTGGAAATCTTGATATACGATGTGAAGTTTCCAGCCACTCTCGTTGGCATTGAATCCCCTGGACTGGATATAATACTGGGAATGGATTGGTTGGTACCACACCAGGTGTGCATCAACTGTGCCACCAGGAAGGTGACACTGGTTAACCCGGCAGGCCAGACAGTGCAATTCACTGCTAGCAGAGTGATGTCAAAGAAGGGAATGGCATTCAAAGCCACAGCTACAGACATAAGTCTGATTCCGGTATCAGCGAATTTCCGGACGTATTTCCAGAGGAGATACCGGGAATGCCACCTGATTGGGAAATAGAGTTTGCTATTGAGGTTGTTCCCAGGACTGCTCCAATATACAAGAAGTACTACCGCATGCCTTCCCCAGAGCTGGTGGAATTGAAGAAACAGTTGGATGAATAATTGCAAAAAGGGTATATTCGTCCGAGCACTTCACCGTGGGGATCACCCGTGCTGTTTGTCAAGAAAAAGGATGGCAGCCTACGAATGTGCGTGGACTATCGCCAACTGAATGAGGTCACTATCGAAAACAAATATCCGCTCCCTCGAATTGATGACTTGTTCGACCAGTTGAACGGAGCCCGGGTATTTTCCAAGATTGACCTCTGAACGGGGTATCATCAGCTAAAAATCAGAAAAGAGGATATCCCTAAGACAGCCTTCACTACCAGATCTGGTCTGTATAAGTTTACAGTCATGTCGTTCGGGCTGACCAATGCTCTAGCATATTTCATGAGCATGATTAATAAAGTCTTCATGGACTTTCTGGACAAATTTGTGGTAGTATTCATCGATGATATTCTCATCTACTCCAGGGATGAAGAGGAGCACACGCAACATCTCCGTACTGTCCTGGAAAGACTAAGGACCCATCGTTTGTATGCCAAATTCGGTAAATGCGAATTTTGGCTAAGAGAGGTGGGATTTCTGGGACATATTCTGTCAGAACAAGGTGTGGCTGTCGACCCCAGCAAAGTGACTGCTGTATTAAACTGGAAGACCCCAGCCACAGTAACGGAAGTCCGTAGTTTTCTGGGATTGGCAGGCTACTACCGCCGCTTCATCGAAGGCTTCTCAAAAATAGCCAAGCCATTGACAGAACTGTTGAAAAAGAACCACAAATTTGCCTGGACGGAAGAATGCGACAACAGTTTCATGGAGCTAAAGACGAGGCTAACCACCGCCCTGTCTTAGTTCTTCCAGACATCCACAAGAGCTTCGACATATATTGTGATGCTTCCAGGCGTGGAATCGGCTGCGTGTTAATGCAAGAAGGAAAGGTTGTAGCCTATGCATCCAGGCAGCTACGACCTCATGAAGAGAACTATCCCACTCATGATTTGGAATTGGCAGCCGTGGTTCATGCATTAAAGATTTGGAGGCATTACCTCATTGGGTAGCGATGTGAAATATACACGGACCACAAGAGTCTCAAGTATATTTTCACCCAACTTGACCTGAATCTCAGGCAAAGAAGATGGCTTGAATTGGTCAAGGATTATGACCTTGGGATTAATTATCATCCGGGAAAAGCCAATGTGGTCGCCGATGCCCTCAGCAGAAAACAAGGTACCCTAAATGCACTAATGGAGGGAATGCATCCGAGACTACAAGAGGAGTTTGCCAAGCTGAATATGGTGTTATGCGGCCCAATTAGCCCGGATACAATGGAAATTACTCCAACACTTATGGAAGAAATTAAGGCAGCTCAGAAATCAGACCAAGAAATACAAGAGATCAGAGAGTGCATCCCGCTAGGAAAGGCCAAGTCCTTCCGAATTGATGACCAGGACACTGTATGGTTTGAAAACCGAATATGTGTGCCTGATCAAGACAGCTTGAGACAGCAAATACTCAGAGAGGCACATGAATCTGCATATTCTATCCATCCGGGAGGAACGAAAATGTACCAGGACTTGCGAGAAACCTTTTGGTGGCCAGGAATACGAAGGGACATTGCATACTATGTCGCCTGTTGTGACATCTGCAACAGAGTCAAGGCTGAACATCAGAAACCCGCTGGGCTACTGCAACCTTTACCAGTTCCCCAGTGGAAATGGGATGACATATGCATGGACTTCATTGTTGGACTACCTAAGTCAACAAGAGGCCATGATGCTATCTGGGTCGTCGTGGATATACTTACGAAAGTGGCTCACTTCCTTTCGGTAAAGACCACTTTCAACGCGAATCAGCTCGCACATCTCTATATGTCCCGGATAGTCAGCCTTCATGGAGTACCCAAGTCTATCACCTCAGATAGAGGCTCCCTGTTTACCTCAACATTTTGGCTGCGACTGCACCAAGCCCTGGGCACTGTGCTAAAGCATAGTACGGCATATCATCCACAGACAGATGGGCAGACAGAACGTGTGAATCAGATAGTGGACGATATGCTTCGATCCTGTGCTCTCGCCCATGGACCCAAATGGGAGGATAGTCTACCTTATGCAGAATTCTCCTACAATAACAGTTATCAGTCAAGTCTCAAGATGTCACCATTCGAGGCTTTGTACGGATGGAAATGCCGCACTCCTCTAAATTGGTCTCAGACAGGAGACAACCGTATCTTCGGCACGGATTTGATGCTCGAGGCTGAGAAACAAGTCAAGGATATCCACGAGCGTCTTCGAGCAGCCAAGTCCCGTCAAAAGATCTACTATGACCCGAAGCATTGGGAAGTAACTTTTGAGCCAGGAGAATATGCTTATCTCCGAGTAACCCCCATGAAAGGAATAAAGAGGTTTCACACCCGAGGAAAGCTTGCACCAAGATATATCGGTCCCTTTCCAGTTATGGCTAGAAGAGGCAGAGTGGCATATCAGCTAGAGCTACCACCAGAGTTGTCAGACGTTCACGATGTCTTTCATATATCACAACTGAGAAAGTGCATTGCACCTCCGATCAAACAGGCAGATATGAGTGAGCTAGAACTGACTAAGGATCTGACATACGAGGAAAGACCTGTCAGAATATTGGATGAAATGGAAAGAACCACCAGGAGTAAGACAATTAAATTTTACAAGGTATTGTGGGAGCACCATACTGAGGAAGAGGCTACCTGGGAAAGAGAGGATTTTTTGAGATCAGCCTATCCACACTTGTTCCCTGAGCAACCGAATCTCGAGGACGAGATTCATTCTAAGGGGGGTAGGTTTGTGACACCCTTGTTTTTGGCAACTTTTTCTTTTCGAAATCTTTCTGGTTTTATTTGCAATTTGGATGGATTTGGAATCTTTCAGTTGACTTTGGACTTATGAAATCCTCTGATTGATCCAAAGCCCTCAGCATCTTGCCAAAATCTTGTCACTCACCATCTGGATCAATTTCCAATTATTCATCCTTCCCAATTATTCATTTTCTTCCTTTGGGAAAATCTGTCATCACTATGGGTTACAAAGCAACCTATAGTTCTGGTGATCACAAAAATATCAAATTAATCCCAGACCTTCTTGTCATCATCCTCTCCCACATTCTTCAAAAACATTTCATGGTCTAGTACAAAGTTTAGTCCAGAAAACTCCATTTGTTCTCTGGACAGTACTGGTCATTTGTGAAGGAGCTCATATTTTCCCTACTCAATTAATTCCCAGAAAATTCCCTGAGATATTAGAGAACCTATCTTTCCACAATATCCAAAAATATCATCTTGGCCAGTACAAATTTTCACCAGCAATATTCTGCCAAGTTTCTGTTTAGTTGGAACCTCTGTGAAGGAAGTACCAGCTAGAGGTATCCAATTGAGCTGAAATTTTTATGGCATCTTCTCCTCACCAAATAACCATGCCACACCAAAATTCAGCTCCAGCAGATCGACCATATGAGTGCATCAAGCTCATCTCTATTTCTGGTTCAGTACATCACTTGTACATGAACTATATTGAATTCTTGATGAAATCTTCTCGAACTTGGCCAGATTGGAGTCCTTCCAACATAGATCCTCCCAGACATCTCCACTGGCTCCATCCCCAGCTCACCACTCCTCTAGATCTCTCTCAAGTCTGCTGTCAGGAACTGTAGCTGAAGCTACACTTCACAGCAGAGTGAACCTATCCAAACCAAGCATGCAGAGGCACTAAATGACCAAGGGAGAACACCCTAGACATGGTGCGCTGGACTTGGACGGCCTGCAGACATCAACTCCCGTGGTGAGCACGACAATGGCATGCCAGCCCGCGTGCTCTGCACCTCGCCCGCCTCGGTCAAGGTCGTTCCAGAGCCCTCGCGCTGCCATTCCATGTCCTGGGGTGCCGACTTCGTCGATGCCGTCCACATACCCCTCTCCCGATCCTTCCCCTCATCGGAATCGAGCTCGCCGGCCGCCACGCGCCCGGGCACTGTGCCGCCCGTGGCTGCACTGTGGCGAGCGGCGCGTCTTCTTCCTCCACTACCCGCCACTGGCCGCCTTAACTCTCTCTGCTCTCTCCCGTCTCGTCGCCCGCAACCGGCCAGCCAGCGCGGCGTACTGGCGCCGGTGACGTGGTCCGAATCCCGGCCGTTCCAGAGAGCTCGCCCGAGCTCCTCCCCTCCTATAAATACCCTTCCCCGGCCTCTCCCGAGCTCCTCACCCCACTCCTCCACCTCCTAATCAACCTCCCCGAGCCCGAGCCACGGCCGAGAGGCCCTCTGGCCTCGAATCTCGCCGGAGCACCGCCGCCACCCGAGCTCTACCTCCCCGCCGATCAATTGATTCTTTTTGCATCTGGTTTGTCTTGACCTCCTCTATTTGCTTGCAAAGTTTGGTATTTTTCTCTTGTTCACAGAATTTCTGGTGAACAGAACAGTAATTTGTGACATTTTCATTTGTATTTTAAAAATATTTTCAGAGGGAAATACTTTTGGATTTGAAGCCCAGGAGTTTGTGGACAACCCAACAGAGCAAGGCAAGCCATGTCATCCATTGCATGAAGCATTTCAATAGTGTTGGTTATTTAATTGAATTATGTGCATTATTTAAATATGTGTTAATCCATAGTAATTTATTTAAATGCATAGCTACTGCCATGTTTATTTACTTGCAATTAAATACCCATACTGGTTAAATTCTTGACAACACTAAACTTAGTTGGTTGATCAAGAGCGACCTACCCGGACTTTTCCGTGCAGCCACATTTGCCGGTATGGGACGGCCTTGACTTGGTCTGGCTTTGTGCTCTTTTATCGGTACCACCAAACTAGGGAGGATTATGCGTGCATGCTGCCCTGATCAGGTAGACGACGATAATCCTGTGAGCCCAGTTGAGTTATTTTGCCGGCGTCCCGGTTTGGGACATTTAGTGGCCACGATGGTGGCAGGTGTCACGAGGTGACACAGGGGCCACCCAGGACATGACCCTGGGAGGGTATGGTTGTCGGTGGTACGATAGAGGGGTCACGGGTCAGGCAGGTTTCGTTGGAGCACCACCGGTCCACCCGAATGGGATCACGAGGCCAGGTACTCCATGGTGTGGGTAAAGTGCGCAACCTCTGCAGAGTGTAAACCCTGTTCGAATAGCCGCGTCCACGGTATTGGACAGTCCATTTAGGCCTCTCTAGGATGGTCAACCATGTTAAAGATAATAATGATGGAAGAACTTGTCTTATGATCGGAAGTGCTCTGTGGATTGTGAGCATTCCGAGGGTTGTGAGACAACCCAGATGAGAGTAAGTTGGTACTGGGTACCAGTAAGTGAGTAACCTAATCTTTTAACCTGTTAATTGCCATGCTATTGTTTGCTGCATTGTTTTGGTTGCCATGAGCTTGCGAGTACATTCCAAGTACTCACCTGGCGTATCATGCCAGATGCAGGAGAAGCCGAGGACGGAGGTCCCGAAGGTTCGTGCTATGCTAATTAGGCCGTGTCCACAACAGTGTCCCTGTGGATGGAGTTTCCCGCGCTATGTTCCGCTACGCCGTAGTTTTACCCAGTAGTATCGAGGCCCTGCTATGTTCCATAAATAATGTAGATATTGTCTCAGCACATGCAGTGCTTCTAGCCTCGCTATCATGTAAATTATGAGCTTGTACTCGAGATATTTTAATAAAGTTCAGTTCAGTTCTGTTCCAAGTTGTTGTGTGTGTTTCCAGAAGACATGATCTCTGGGTTGTAAACACTGGTAAACCGGTTCTCTGAGCCGGGATGCCACAATTGCATGTCATGTTTTTAATGTTTGAACCTGCTTGAAAGTTAATTGCATGCACACTACCTGCTTTTGTTATATCTTTTGTCCATCATGTCTTGCGAGTACATTCAAACGTACTCACTGGCTTGTCTCTCGCTATTTACTTGGTCAGATTACGATTCGGAGAAGAGTGCTACGAGGACACCCTTATGGACTAGGAGCCTGAGATAGCAGCCATGGGATATAGGAGTTATCCCGGTCAGCCGTTCCTGTGGGGATGCAGTCCCATCAGAATTGGAGATCGGCGAACCGCTTTCGCCATCCACATTGAAATCATTAGACCTTTATGATCTTGTATTCAAATTCTTATAATTGCTTGGTAATCTGTATCAAGGACGTGTCCACCAGTAAACAATGATCTTGGGGCTGGTGATGACATGAGGGGTTATTTCTGGGATTTTGTGTTCCGGAAATCCGGCCTCGACAGCCTTGGTATCAGAGCCAGGCTGACCATTGGCTAATCCTATCTTAGCCTGGTCACTATCCCTAGGTTTCCACACCAGCCA
The DNA here is from genome assembly GCA_039707655.1 of Elymus sibiricus. NCBI lineage: Eukaryota > Viridiplantae > Streptophyta > Magnoliopsida > Poales > Poaceae > Elymus > Elymus sibiricus. The sequence goes on along the minus strand of CM077674.1, from coordinate 2,385,630 downwards.
AGTCTTTTCCTGTCCACTGCCAAGCCCATCCCATTAGATGGAATGATCAGTGGCCAGCCGACATCTTTTGACAGTCGGTGCCCAACCTATCAACCTAGCCCATAGGCCGTGTGCCTGTGGTAGGCACCTGAGTTGTCTCGTCTGCAAGCGTGCGATGGAAGACTCAGCTGGCCTATAAAGGAAACCTTGCCTCAACTCCGCACATCAGATCCTTCATTCTCGCTTTGACACCCCCAAACCACCAAGATGTCTGGTGCCATCGTTTGCAACGAGACCACCGCAGTCGAGCTTGGAGACTTTGTAGCCATCCTCGCCAATCTCACTCGTCATGCATTTGGCATAGAGGAGCCCCCGGAATATGTTGTATACCGGGAGCACACGAGTGATGCCATCTGTCACTTCTGGGCCACGGTGCACATCTACGGGAGGGGCACCACATCAGAACGCCCCTACCAGTTCACCGGAAGGACGACCTCCGAGGAACCCCAAGCCATCCAGCTTGCAGCCCGAGAGGCTGTAGTTACTCCAGCATCAGTTGCCGAGGGTGAACATCCGCCCTTTCTTCTACTACCCTCGTCGTAATGGCTATGGTAGCCCAACCGAAGTCACCAACGGAGACCAGGAGTCGGATCCTGCTCTTGTGCATATGGTGCGCTACCTGAGAGCGCAAGAGGCACTCTTCGATCAGGTCACCAATGACCTGATTGCAACTCGTAGGACTCTTGCTCTCCTGACCCCTATGAGAAGTGAAGCCGCACCCGCCCCCGACACTCCAGTAGTGCTACTTGGGAGACATGTCGAGCCTCCCATGTCTGCACCTGTTGTTCAGCCGGGCAACGCCTTCGTCCACCCAAAGGAGCTACGCCGCCTGCTGGAGACCAACTCCAATGGGACTATGGCTACGACGTCTTGTGAGAGACACCGTCGTTACCGCAGCCCCGTGACTCCCACACCTACCCCAGCCGGCTCCGATGCCAAAGCAAATGGAGAAGTCCCGACATCTGCTAGGCATCCCCGGCTAGATGTCAACAAAGTGGACTGAGCCCACTGGAGTAGTCGCCAAGCCCTTGGTGGCCCTATTATTTCTCTCTGTATCCTGTACCCTGGAACCCTAGTAGTCCGCTCGTTGTGCGATTGTTGGAATGCGTCTGTGCTACCGTTTTGATTGAGCTTGCTTGATTTTACATGATTTGTTGTGTGGCATGCTTGTCTGCGTAATAGGTTTCGAGACCCCTACGCCATAGCTGCCATTACCACTCAAACCTAACCGACCACTACAGTGAAACGTCAATTCTCTTTTGGGCTCGAAGTCCAACCCAAGTTGTACCGACGCCGCATCATGTTTTCCATCCTAGCTATATAAGAGGCATTCTCATACCCAGCTTCAGTACCCGCAATACCCTTGGTTCTGTCCACCCACCCCTGTATGAGTTGTACAAGATGAGGATTACCTCTGATTCCTTGAAGTACTGGGCAGTTGTGCAAATCCCACCAGCGGATTTAAACCAAGGCCCTCCCTATATTGTCTTCATCGGGAGATCCATGCCAACCTCAGGCATGGCCATCAAGGTTGCTACTTATGAAGCGGTCACCCGCCTTCGATTCTAGGTACCCAGCGCTAGCGAAAGGAAGTACTACTACTTCCCGAGCCGCACAACACTCGGAGCAGAAGCTACGTTCCACTGTGAACGTATAGAAAGGCATCCAGCACTGGCCAATCTCATTCAGTATGTGATGGCCCAGGAGCATTTAACCCAGCAACTAATGGATTATCTCCATTACCTTGCTGTCCTGAATCCCCAGATCGCCATTGGCGGACCACCCCTGCCAACTCAGGAAGGGCATGTTCTTTGTCTGCTTCCTCCACTTCCTCCGGAGGAAGAAGAATGTGCCCCAGCACCGGGAACCCTTCCGCAAAACCCTGTAGATCTCACCTGCGGACCGTAGACCGTCATGAGTGTGTTTGCTGCAGTGTGTAGTGCTTGCTTGCATAATGTGACCTTTGTGTTGTTTCTTAGGATGTATGTCATGAATGTATTGCCATGATTGCATTTTGCATATGAGTGTTTGTTTGTTGTTTTCCGTAATTAGTTTATCTGCCCTTAACATATCTCGAGGATGAGATTTCTTTAAGGGGGTAAGGCGTTGTAACACCCCAAATTTTAATAAATGGTTTTTGCAAATAAAACTTTGACAGAAATAGTTTTTGTTAATTAAATTGGATCTTTTAATATTTTTTTAAGCCATTTCTTCTGCTTCCTTCCTACTTACAGAAAATTTTGGGAAATATTGTTGGTCTTAAAGAATTTTGCCCAACTCTTTTATTACTTATGAAATTCAGTAGGAAATATTTTTCATAATAAATTTGCCCTAAAATAATTCTTTTAATGGCATTTTCAAACTCTGAAATGCTTCTGTTGAACTAAAACTATTTTAAATAAATTTTATAAAAATGCCACAAAAATTTGGGAGACTCTCTTAGGCCTATAGTTCACTTTTATGCAACAACCCAGCATGGTCATTTGAAAATTTTGAGCAAACCAGCCTCTTTTCATTCAGGTCCAGATTCTAGATTATAACTACAACCCTATTTTCCCTTGCTCAAACAATTCTCAAATAGTTTCCAAGTTGTAGTCCTTCCTAGGAAACCCTTAAGTCCAGAAGCTCACCTCCAATTGCATCATTTAAGTTCACCAAATAACTCCTCCCAGTTTTGATCCATAACTGAAATCTGACAAAACATGCACCAGCAAGTTTTTCATTTTGCCAAACCAACCCTACCACACTTCTCATCATACAATGAGGCATCATCCTACCAATTTTCAAACCCAACAAAATTCACTAGACCTCCTTAGCATTCTGTTGAACACCTTATGTGCATGACAGAATCTTTGCAACTCTCTGAACTCCTTATAACACTTGCTCCTCCTGCTAAACTAACTTGTCCACCATATTTACCACCCAAATAATCATTACCCTACCAAAATTCAGACTCAGAAACATATCTTAGGGCCTCCTGGCATTTCTTCGAGCATCTGGCGTGCATGCCCAGAGCGCGGCCAGAGCGCCCTAGACGCGGCCAGAACGCCCGTTTGACCAGCCTGGTGCCGCCGAGCTCCTGCCACATTCCCGCTGCCTCTCCAGCTCACCCCTCTCCTCTGATAACTTCACCAGATCACCCCACCACCTGCTGCACATAATTTTGGCTGCTTGTGCCGACGCGCCACCGGCCACATCCGCCGCCGTCTCAGACAAGCCACCTCCCGGGACATCTGGCACCAGCCTAAGGTCACCAGCACACCCTCCCGCTAACTACCAACTACCAGAGCCTATCCGTAGCCATCGGCCTCGCCGCCGTCCTTAGCTCCGCCTTAAATGGCCATTGTCGTCGTGTCCAAGTTCTGGACCGCACGGTGCCGCCCTCCTCCACATATTTAAACCTTCTCGAGCTCACCCCACTCCACAGAACCTCCCCACCCATCTCTGGGAACGCCCAGGAGCCTCCAAATGACTGGAGATGGCCGTCTTCCTCACCTCCGATGACCATGACCGCCGCCACTCTCCGGGTGAATTCAAGCTAACCAAAGCTCATCCTCCAAACTCCCGGCACTGGTAGATCCATGAGGCTACCATACCTCGATTCCATGGCTCGATTTTGTCCGAGAAGTGCTGTGGGAAAAAAAATCCCCTTCTTCGCCTCACCAGAGCTCCGCGGGAGATGCCGTCGCCGGTGAAGCAAGGCCCTGCGGTGATCATACCACACACTGGGAGCTCACCTCGGTCCGCTGGTCATGCTCGTGTGCTCAGCCTGGCGAGAGGTACCACCGTTCGCCGGCAAGGACCGTCGGGGCTGCGCCTCCGTTTTGCCAGAGGTAGACCTGACCGGTGGGACCCGCACATCAGGAAAAATGGAGGGAAATGAATTTTCAAAGCTTATGGAGTGCACCCAACTTTTCTACATGCTCAAGGCAAGAATGTTGAACCACTGATATGATGATTGCATGGTTGATTTCTTAGCTAGAAGTTCGAGCATGCTTATGTTTATATTGAATGAAATTGCGAAGTAATGGTCAGTCATGTTGGTATGGTTGCTTGCTTGTTGTTTGATCTCGAACAAGCCTGAAACTTAGGTGGATGTGTTCATTGCATCATGCTATACATGCCTACGATTGTCAGGTATAACTTGCAGGAACATGAACAAAAGAAGGCATGTTGTCACGTGACCGGTAGAAGGGTGATCACGTCGAAGCGTGATCATGCCTTGATCTTTATGCATGTTGGGGCATGCTAGGGATGTGGCCCTGTTTTGGTGTTGCTTTTAAGAGAACACTTTATTGTGCTAACCACTACAAGAAACATAAGCCTCCTGAGTCAACCATAGATCATGTCTTGTCACCAGTAAGCCCCAAACTTGATTTCTGCTACCACATGTCCCTACCACAGGTGGGGTATGGTTTAGTAAGTTGTAAACCCCTTTCCTGTGCACACCACACAGAGAGGCCACGATGAAGGTTCCATGTCCCTGGGTAATGCCGGTCATCGGGTCAGGGGGCAATGAGTGTTTCGGTGAGAAGCTGAAGAGGGGTAGCTCCCCTGTGTTTTGCGCGCATTATAAATATGGTCGTCTGCTCATTGCTACTCGAGGTTGTAGCCTCCCCGATTTAAGGTTTTATTTTGTCCGATGCATTGGGTGATTCCTGGCTCGGGAGAAATTAAAGCTAGTGTGTGTTGGTCAGGTGTGTTTGCAACCCAAGAACCGTAATCAGAACTCGTCAAGATTCTGATGCTGGCTAAAGAAATCCTTTACATGTGGGTAAAGTGTGCACCCTCTGCAAAGTTTGAAACCTATTCGAATAGCCGTGTCCGCGGTTAAGGACTACAGTTTGGGTAGGGTCAAGTGTCGGCCTTTGTGTCAGTCTTCGGAGGAAATAATTAAATTGATCATGATTCACTTTTGACAGATGATTATTATTACTTGTCATGAATATTGTTATTGATGCTACTATGGACTAAACCCTTTCCTTATATGAGTATTCCCTGGGAAGGTTCTACCTCCTGAATACTCGTTATACTCCGTTATTTTTTTCTTTTATTTTCTTTAAAAGCCCTTTATGAGGCGTTGCTTCAGACACCCGACTGTGGCATTTATTTTCAAGACCTTTCGAGGCGTCGCTGCAGACACCTGATTGGCATTTATTTTCAAGACCTTTCGAGGCGTCGCGTCAGACACCTGACTGGCGCGCATATTATTATTTTTGGGATTCTTAGGACGGTCCTACCTCCTAGAACCCACCTTGCCTTTGGTTTTGTTTGGATGAAAGCCCTTTGCATGGCGTCGCGAAGACACCCAACTGTGGCAATCTTTCATCTCTTTCTCTTGGGGTCCTTCGGGATGGTTCTACCTCCTGAGACCCGATTTTATATTTTGTGTGACAATAATGATTACCTATACCTTATTGATACTGGTTGACTAACCTTTATCTCCTATGCAAATAGTAAACTACCTCATGTATCTTTGTTAAATTAGTAGCATGTTTGGATTGATTGCATGCCATGTCATTTTAATGTTTGAACATGCTTGAAAGTTAATTGCATGCACACTACCTGCTTTTATTATATCTTTTCTCCATGATGTCTTGCGAGTACATTCAAACGTACTCACTGGCTTGTCCCTGGCTATTTACTTGGTCAGATTATGATTCGGAGAAGAGTGCTACGAGGATGCCCTTACGGACTAGGAGCCTGAGACAGCCACAGGAGATAGGAGTTATCCCAGTCAGCCATTCTTGTGGGGATGGAGTCCTATCAGAATTGGAGATCCGCGAACCGCTTCCGCCATCCACTTTGAAATCATTAGACCTTTACGGTCTTGTATTCAAATTCTTGTAATTGCTTGGTAATCTGTATCAAGGACGTGTCCACCAGTAAACAATGATCTTGGGGCTGGTGATGACACGAGGGGTTATTTCTGGGATTTTGTGTTCCGGAAATCCGGCCCCGACAGAAAACCAAGTTTGGGACTTGGTAGAACTTCCAAAAGGCATAAAGCCCATTGGTTGTAAATGGATTTTTAAGAAAAAGACAGATGCGGATGGTAACATTACTATCCATAAAGCTAAACATGTCGCGAAAGGGTTCACGCAAGTTCTAGGAGTTGACTACGACGAGACTTTCTCGCCCGTAGCTATGGTTAAGTCTGTATGGATACTACTAGCAATTGCTGCTTATTTCGATTATGAAATATGGAAGATGGATGTCAAAACAGCTTTCCTAAATGGAAATATCAATAAGGATGTATACATGATACAACCTAAAGGTTTTGGCGATCCTAAGGATACTAGAAAGGTATGCAAGCTTCAGAAGGCCATCTATGGTCTGAAGCAAGCATCAGGGAGCTGGAACATTCGTTTTGATGAAGTAGTCAAAGAATTTGTCTTCATGAGGAAGGACGAAGAATCTTGTGTTTACAAGAAGTTTAGTGGGAGCGCAAAAGCATTTATAATCTTATATGTGGATGACATATTATTGATTGGAAATGACGTGAATTTCCTTAGCAAAATAAAAGACTCATTGAAGAAGAGTTTTTCAATGAAGGACTTGGGCGAAGTGGCATACATATTGGGAATCAAAATCTATAGAGATAGATTTAGACGGCTGATAGCGCTTAGCCAAAGCATGTACATTGACAAGGTATTGAAAAGGTTCAATATGGAGAACGCCAAGAAAGGCCTACTCCCCATGTCACCTGGCACAGTGCTCAGCAAGAATCAGTGTCCTCAGACTCTCAATGAGCGAGTACAAATGAATGGTGTTCCATATGCTTCGGTAGTTGGTTCAATTATGTATGCCATGCTATGTACAAGACCAGATGTTTCCTATGTGCTAAGTGTTAGCAGCAGGTACCAAAGTGATCCATGATTGGAACACTGGGCCGCAGTCAAGAATATTCTTAAGTACCTCAGAAGGACCAAGGACTTGCTCCTTGTGTACGGAGATGATGAAGAGCTCATTCTAAATGGTTACAGTGATTTAGGCTTCATGACTGACCCAGATGACTTCAAATCTCAATCAGGCTATGTTTTCATTTTGAACGGTGGCGTAGTTGACTGGAAAAGTTCGAAACAAGATACTGTGGCGGATTCTACGACAGATGCGGAATATGTTGTGGCTTCAGAAGGCTCCAAGGAGGCGGTCTCGATCAAGCAGTTTCTTGAAGACCATGGTGTGGTTCCAAGTGCGCTGGACCCGGTGGAGATCTTTTGTGATAATAGTGGCGCCGTGGCTCAGGCAAGGGAGCCATGTTCCCACCATAAGACAAGACATATTGAACGCAAATATAAACTCATTCGACATCATGTTGAAGAGGGTTTATTGAAAGTACGCAAAGTTCACATGGGTCTGAACGTGTCAGACCCGATGACAAAGCCTCTACCACGAGCAAAGCATGAGCGGCACCGGATAGCCATTGGTGTCAGGGAAGTCATGTAACTAGATTATTGACTCTAGTGCAAGTGGGAGTCTGTAGGAGATATGACCTAGAGGCAATAATAATAGTTATTTTGTATCTCGAAGTTTGTAATTGATGTTTATGTTCCATGCTATAACTGCAATGATTCTCAAGTCTACAATAACCACGAGGCTCGGAGGGAAACTCATTTGCACGTGTGGTATATTAAATGGTGAAATGTATTCCTAGTCATGCCTCTAAGACTAGCTCAAGTGTTGCATGATGGCCCTATTTTCCTAATCATGGGCATGACTATGCTGGAAACTTTGAGGGCATAATGTTAGGAGAATACTTGTGTTGAATCGACCCGAATTGATGTTATGCTATGATGTACGTTCATCACAAGTAAATGGTTAATAACACAGAGAAAGTTAACGCTTGCATAATTCCTTAGACCATGAGAGTATCGAATTCCTTCATGCTTGCATTGTGCACTTTGGGATTTGTTAAACGTCATCTTTAACAGGGTGGCTATTACGGCGGCTTACGGGTTCATAGAAAAGTATGACAAGGAACTTGATTGCTCAAGATTGGGATTTTCTCCTTCGACGATGGAGAGATATTCTTAGGGCCCTCTTGGTGTTATGGCATCCATCATCGTCTGGCCAGACACAATGTGATTTGATCACAGGGATGCCGGAACGCGGAAACGAGAAAAGAGAACAAAACCGGTAATGGGGTAACTGGCATAGTGGACAAGTTGTTGATTCATCGGGATGCCGATAAGTCTCACCTCGGGTGTTCGTAACATATCGCGAAGCAACAGGAATAGCACATAGCAACTACAGGTTCACTCGAATATTTATTCGTGTGTGTATAGGGGTAAATATGGATGTCCACGGATCCGCTATTGATCATTGATCGGAAAGTGTTCCGGTCATGTCTATACTTCACCGAACCTACAGGGTCACACGCTTAAGGGTCATCTATCTATTGAATACTAGACAGGGAGTCTGAGAAAAAGTCACCGGAAAAGTTACGGAGACGACGGAAAAGATCCGGAGAGAAAACCGGAATTGTTTCGGAGTGAAATGAAAATGTTTCTAAATTAAACCACCATACCGGAAATGTTTCCGAACGTGCCCAGAATAATTTTAGAGGGTGCCGGAAATGTTTTGGGACCTTCCGGAATTTTTTCAGAAGAAAGGGTCGCGAAAAACATCTTGTCCCAGCATGAGGGGACAAGATCCCATGATTCGTGGGCATCCCATGTTTGGTGGCTTTTTGGGGAGGGAGCCGTAGGGGAACGCGACAGAAAACAAAAAAAAATCGGTACTGCGAGCACGCCCAGGATCACTATGGAGATGCATACAAGGTTTTGATCTGATCATTACCGACTCGTAGCGCAACGGAAGTAGAGTCCATGTAGATCATCAGTGCAGATCCCCACAGCTAGGATTTACAACCTCCCAACCGCGAGGATGTTCTCTCTCGTCTGCTCCTCGGACAGCGCTTCAGGAGGTAGTCGGACAGTCCCCCGGACGGTGTCACGGACAGCCCTTCAGGAGGACCCTCGAACAACCCCTCAGGCAAAAGATCGAACCTACGACCTCTCTACGGGGTTGCACACATACGGTGTCAGCTATCCAGCAGGGCTTCGCCATCCAGAACTAGTTCCTACCGGAACCCAGACAGACTTTCGGCTCTACGAAACTATTTCGGTGGGAGGGAGAGATAAAGCCAGATCATGCATGGCATTTGTATGAGAGTAAGGAGTGAGTGTGGAGAGCTCCTCTCCTCCTCTATTTATAGGAAAAGCCAAGGGGTAGGGTGGCACTTGAAAAAACCAAAACACCCATGACATGTGACCTTCATAAGGGCATAAAGGGAAGGCAAGTGGAGCTCCATGGAGGAGCTCCTCCCTTGGCCAGCCACACCATGTGCCCCCCCCCCCAAAGGGGTTCCCTCCTTCCCAAGTCTTCCCTAAGATCTCTTGAGCAAAGCCCAAAAAATTGGATTTCCAAAAAGTAACCATAAAGGTGTTTTCACTATTCATGAAAACATTTTTTCGCGACCGTTAGATACAAAAATATTTATGCAGGCCCAGAACATTTCCAGTACCCCCTAAAATAATGCTGGATGCGTTCTAAAACATTTCCGAATCAATGATTTTCTTCAGTGAAAAGCAACCAAAGCATTTCCGGGTGCTCCGGAACATTTTCGGTTTTTCTCTACGGAAAAAATCCAGAAGTTCCCAGAACAATTCCGGCACCTCCAAAAAGTTCCAGGCGTGTGCTAAAACCTTTCTGGCTCAATGGTTTACTCTGAAATAACTTTTCGGTTTTACCCAAACTTTTCCGGTGTTCTCTCCGGAACTTTTCCGTTGTCTCCGAAACTTTTCCGGTGACTTTCTCTCAGACTCCCTATCTAGTATTCAGTAGATAGATGACCCTTAAGCGTGTGACCCTGTAGGTTCGGTGAAGTATAGACATGACCGGAACACTTTCCGATCAATGATCAATAGCGGAACCGTGGACATCCATATTGATCCCTATACCCACACGAATGAATATTCGAGTGAACCTGTAGTTTGCCGTGTGCTATTCCTGTTGCTCCGCGATATGTTACAAACACCCGAGGTGAACTTATTGGCATCCCCATGGATCAACAACTTGTCCACTATGCCAGTTACCTCGTTACCGGTTTTGTTCTCTTTTCTCGTTTCCGCGTTCTGGCATCTCTGTGATCAAATCACATTGTGTCTGGCCAGACGATGATGGATACCATAACACCAAGCGGGCCCTAAAAATATCTCTCCATTGTCGGAGGAGCAAATCCCAATCTTGAGCTATCAAGTTACTTGTCATACTTTCCGTGAACCCGTAAGCCGCCCTAATAGCCACCCTGTTACAGATGACGTTTAACAAACCCCAAAGTTCATGAAGCAAGTACGAAGGAACTCCATACTCTCATGGTCTAAGGAATTATGCAAACGTTAACTTTCTCTGTGTTCTTAACCATTTACTTGTGATGAATGTATCTCATAGCATAACATCAATTCGGGTCGATTCAACACAAGTGTTCTTCTAACATTGTGCCCTAAAAATTGCCGGCATAGTCATGCCCATGATCAGGAAAACAGGATCATCATGCAATACTTGAGCTAGTCTTAGAGGCATGACTAGGAATACATTTTACCATTTATTATACCACACGTGCACATGAGTTTCCCTCCGAGCCTCGTGGATATTGCAGACTCGAGAATCATTGCAGTTATAGCATGGAAACATAAACATTCATTACAAACTTGGAGATACAAAATAACTATTATTATTGCCTCTAGGGCATATCTCCTACAGGAGCATCCTTGTTTGGTGGAGGCATGTTTGGTGGGAGGTGGGGCCCCCCATGGAGGGGACCAAGGGGTGGCCGGCCATGGTAGGGAAAGCCCCCATGTGGGGTTTTTCCCTACCCATGGTAAGTGGCTTTTTTTGGGTAACTTCCATGTGGGGGCCACCAACCTTTTGGGATGAAAATTTCAGCCACCACCACCTCCTCCTTCCTTATACATAGAGGTGGAGAGGAGCTTTCTATAGTCACTCAACACTCATACACATGCCATGCATAATCTGGCTTTCTTCTATCCCTCACACGAAATAGTTTCGTAGAGCTCAAAGGCTGTCTGGGTTCCGAACTAGTTCTGGATGGCGAAGCCCTACCGGATAGCTGACACCGTATGTGTGTAACCCTGTAGAGAGGTCGTAGGTTTGATCTTCTGGCCAAGGGGCTGTTCCAGGGTCCTCCCGAAGGGCTGTCCTTGACACCGTCCGAGGGACTGTCCGACGGCCTCCCGAAGGGCTGTCCGAGGGACCATCCGAGGAGCAGATGAGGGAGAATATCCTCACGGTTGGGAGGTTGTAAATCCTAGCTGCGGGGATCTGCACCGCTGATCTTCATCGACTCTACTTCTACTCCACTACGAGTCCGTAATGATCAGATCAAAAACCTTGTATGCATCTCCATAGTGATCCTGGGCGCGTTCATAGTGCGGAATTTTTTGTTTTCTGCCGCGTTCCGCTACAAATGCAACTCTGAAGATTGGGAAATCGACAAAGGTAACGAGTCAGGTATAAACTTCGAGTTTGATTGTGTTAAGTTTTTCCTAGAAACAGATGCTTTTCATAAGCTTAGCACCAAATATGGACTTGACTCCGAGATAGTGGTTAAATTTTGTGAATCTTTTGTGCTCATGTTGATCTCCCTAAGGAGAAGTGGTTTAAGTTTCATCCACCCATTGAAGATATTTGAGAAGAACAAATTATTTCTAAAGATGAAATAATAGTCTACTCTGCTAATCCTGTTGTGCCTATTACTTACATTGAGAAACCTCCTTTTCTTGTTAGGATTAAGGAACATGCTAAGGCTACAACTGTGGTTCACAAAAGCAATATTACAACACCTAAACAATCTGAACAAATTAAAGTAGAACCTCCTATTGCAATGGTAAAAGATCTCTTGGTTGATAATATAGATGGGCATGTTATTTATTTTTGCGCGGAAGCTACTAGAATTGCTAAACAAGTAAGAAATGAACAAGATATGTTAGATAAAAATAAGCCAATTGTTGGCATGCCTATTGTTTTTTTTAAGATTGGAGATCATTGCTATCATGGTTTATGCGATATGGGTGCTAGTATAAGTGCTATTCCTTTTTCATTATATCAAGAAGTTATGGATGATATTACCCTTGCTGAAATTGAGGATATCGATGTTACTATTAAGCTTGCAAACAGAGATACTATTTCACCGCTTGGGATTGTTAGAGATGTTGAAGTCTTGTGTGGTAAGATCAAATATCCCACTGATTTCTTGGTACTCGGATCACAACAAGATAACTTCTATCCCATTATATTTGGTGGACCTTTCTTGAATACTGTTAATGCTGAAATTGATTGTGTTAAGGAAAAGGTTAAGGTTACGTTCGGTGATATATCTCATGAGTTTAATTTCTCTAAGTTTAATAGACAACCTCATGTTAAGGAACTGCCTGATAAGGATGATATTATTGGTTTTGCTTCCATTGTTGTGCCTCCTACTGATCCATTAGAACAATATCTGCTAGACCATGAAAATGATATGCATATGAATGAAAGAAATGAAATAGATGAAATATTCTTTAGGCAAGCACCTATCCTTAAACATAATTTGCCTGTGGAAACTTTGGGAGACCCTCTTCCACCTAAGAGTGATCCAGTGTTTGAATTAAAGAAACTTCCTGATACATTGAAATATGCCTATCTTGATGAAAGGAAAATATATCCTGTTATTATCAATGCTAACCTTTCAGTGCATGAAGAAAAGAGATTATTGAAAACTTTGAGGAAGCATCATGCTGCAATTGGATATACTCTTGATGACCTTAAAGGCATCAGCCCCACTCTTTGTCAGCATAAGATTAATATGGAACCTGATGCTAAACCTATTGTCGATCAAAAACGTCGCTTAAATCCTAAGATGAAGGATGTGGTAAGAACAGAAATATTAAAGCTCCTAGAGGCAGGTATAATTTATCCTATAGCAGATAGTAGTTGGGTAAGTCATGTTCATTGTGTCCCAAAGAAAGGTGGCATTACCGTTGTTCCTAATGATAAAAATGAACTTATCCCGCAAAGAATTGTAACTGATTATAGGATGGTAATTTACTTTAGGAAATTGTATAATGCTACTAGAAAAGATCATTATCCTTTGCCCTTCATTAATCAAATGTAAGAAAGATTGTCGAAGCATACGCACTTTTGTTTCTTAGATGGATATTCTGGTTTCTCTCAAATACCTGTGTCACAAGAAGATCAAGAGAAAACCACTTTCACTTGTCCTTTTGGAACTTGTGCTTATAGACGTATGCCTTTTGGTTTATGTAATGCACCTGCTACCTTTCAAAGATGCATGACTGCTATATTCTCTGATTTCTGCGAGAAAATTGTTGAGGTCTTCATGGATGATTTTTCTGTTTACGGTACTTCTTTTGATGACTGCTGGAGCAATCTTGATAAAGTTTTGCAGATATGTGAAGAGACTAACCTTGTCTTGAACTAGGAGAAGTTCCATTTCATGGTCAACGACGGTATAGTCCTTGGTCATAAAATTTCCGAAAGAGGTATTGAAGTAGATAAAGCTATGGTTGATGCAATTGAGAAAATGCCATGTCCTAAAGATATTAAAGGTATAAGAAGTTTCCTTGGTCATGCTGGTTTCTATAGAAGGTTCATTAAGCACTTCTCTAAAATTTCTAGGCCTCTCGCTAATCTCCTACAAAAAGATGCTCCATTTTTCTTTGATGATCATTGCGTAGAAGCCTTTGAAATACTTAAGAAAGCCCTAATCACTGCACCTATTGTTCAACCACCTAATTGGAATTTACCCTTTGAAATAATGTGTGATGCTAGTGATTTTGCTATTGGAGCTGTTCTAGGATAAAGATTTGATAAGAAATTAAATGTTATTCACTATGCTAGTAAGACCTTGGATAGCGCTCAAAGAAATTATGCTACTACTAAAAAGGAATTTTTAGCAGTTGTGTTTGCTTGCGATAAATTTAGACCCTACATTGTTGATTCTAAAGTTACTATTCACACCGATCATGCTGTTATTAAATATCTCATGAATAAGAAAAATGCTAAACCTAGATTGATTAGGTGGGTTCATTTATTGTAAGAGTTTCATTTGCATATCGTTGATAGAAAGGGAGCTGAAAACCCTGTTGCAGATAATCTGTCCAGGATGGAAAATATTCTTGCTGACCCAATACCTGTTAATGATAGTTTTCCTGATGAGCAATTAGCTGTTATTAATGCTTCCACTTCTTGTGATAATCCATGGTATGCAGACTATGCTAATTTCATTGTTGCTAAATATATACCACCTAATTACACCTACCAACAAAAGAAAAAATTCTTTTTGATTTAAGACATTACTTTTGGGATGACCCACATTTATATGAAGGAGTAGATGGTGTTATTAGACGTTGTGTACCTAAGGAAGTGTCACTCCGAGGCATATGGAGGGCACCATGCTGGAGACAGAACTGCACATAAGGTATTGCAATCTGGCTTTTATTGGCCTACTCTCTTCAAGGATGCACGTAATTTTGTCCTCTCTTGTGACGAATGTCAAAAAATTGGTAACATTAGTAGACGTCTAGAAATGCCTATGAATTATTCACTTGCTATTGAACCATTCGATGTTTGGGGCTTTGATTATATGGGACCTTTTCCTTCGTCTAATGGCTATACTCATATTCTGGTTGTTGTTGATTATGTTACTAAGTGTGTAGAAGCTATTCCAACTAGTAGTGCTGATCAGAACACCTCTATTAAAATGCTTAAGGAAGTCATTTTTCCAAGGTTTGGAGTCCCTAGATATTTAATGAACGATGGTGGTTCACATTTTATTCATGGTGCCTTTCCTAAGATCTTAGCTAAATATGATGTAAACCATAGAATAGCATCACCTTATCATCCTCAGTCTAGTGGGCAAGTTGAATTGAGCAATCGAGAAATAAAATTAATTTTGCAAAAGACTGTTAATAGGTCTAGGAAGAATTGGTCTAAGAAACTTGATGATGCATTGTGGGCTTATAGAACTGCGTATAAAAACCCTATGGGTATGTCTCCTTATAAAATGGTCTATGGAAAGGCGTGTCACCTACCTCTTGAACTAGAACATAAGGCCTATTGGGCAATTAAAGAACATAACTATGATTTCAAACTTGCCTGTGAAAAGAGGTTATTCGACATTGGTTCCTTATTAGATGAATGGAGAACACAAGCCTATGAAAATGCTAAGTTGTTTAAAGAGAAAGTTAAAAGATGGCATGATAAAAGAATTCAGAAATGAGAATTTAATATCGGTGATCAAGTCCTTTTGTAAAATTCTCGTTTCAGACATTCTGTAGGCAAACTCCTCTCCAAGTGGGATGGCCCATATGTTGTCGAGGAGGTTTACCATTCCGGAGCCATAAAAATAAATAACCCCGAAGGAAATAATCCTCAGGTGGTTAATGGGCAAAGAAATAAACATTATATTGCAGGTACTCCCATTAACGTTGAAACAAATATTATTGAGATAATTACACCAGAAGAATATCTGGAAGAGACCTTCCGGAGCACTCCAGAACGCTGAAAAAGGGGCAGGTATGTGATATGGTAAGTAAACCGACTCCAAAAAATTTGTAAAAATATTTTTTGTCTATTTTGGATTATTAGAAAAAATACAAAAATAAGAAACAACCGAGAAGGTCCACGAGGAGACCACAAGGCAGGGGGCACGCCCTAGTGCCTTGTGGGCCCCTCGTGCACCTTCCCGACTCCGTATTCCTCACGTATGCTTCTCCTGCTATATATAAATTCATTATATATACTCCTCGCTGTTTCGACCTCCGTACCAAAAGTTTCTCCTCTATTCTTGTTTCAAGCTGTTTTCTGCCAGGACTGGAGGCTTAGGCCAATATGTCATCTCACGATTTAGATGGAGAGAGCTATGTCTCTCATCTCACCGCAAACCAGAGGGTCTACGGTGACGTTGACCCTTGCGAGTGGCCAACGGAGGAGGAGGAGGACGCTGATCTGAAGCATCCGGAGTACTCAAGCGAAGAAGAAGAAGACACCCCTCTACCTTAGCCCGGGGACATGCATGTGGAATTCAAGAAATCATGCCTCCCAAACATAGGGAAGGATCCTAAGATCTAGTTTACCCCTTTTCGTCATGTGCAGGAAGACACTGGCAAATTGCACCACATGATTTGGGAGCTTGAACAAGAAGTCAATAGACTCAAAGAAGAGAATCGCATCATCAAGATGGAGGACAAAGCCATCACTTCATAACCACCATCATCGAAGAAGGAAACTTGAAGAACACGGGTATGGGCACCACCCTTGGCTTGTTCCAAGCTTGGGGGAGGTGCCCCGGTATCGTATCACCATCACCTTTTATTATCATTACCCATCTTAGTTCGATCCCTTGTTAATTTTGTGATCTAGCAGAATAAAATTATTAGTATGAACTAGTTTTCGAGTGCTCGTTACGTGATCATCCTATCTATGTAATCGTGTGTGAGAGTTATATAATCACTACTAGAAAAAAGCACATTAGTGGCGCACCACTTTTGGGTATTAATGGCGCACCATAGGTGCGCCACTATTACCACGCCACTAATAATAAATACTAATGGCGCACCTCTGGTGCGCCATTAGTATTGCAGGTAACAGTGGCGCACCTCTGGTGCGCCATTACTATTGCTACAGGTGCGCCACTGGTAACTTTTTTTTTTTTTTTTTTTTATTTTTTTTTAATTTTGAAGGCGGGAAAATAGTAGTGGCGCACCGTCTAACCCCCACCGTGCGCCATTGCTATTTTTGAATTTTGAATTTGGATCTGGCTCATTTTTTCCGTTTTTTTTCCTTTTTTCCAATTATTTTTGTTCTTGAGCGGTTCTTGGGGTGGTCACCGGCGGCAGGCGAGCTTGAGCTCGAGTAGCCACGCCGCCTCGCAGGTCGCCTCCTCCCGTGTCGTGCCTCTCTCCTCTCTCTTCTTCCTCCCTTTCCTAATCCTCTCATCTCTCTCTCTCTCTGTTGCAAGGTCAACACCATGGATGCTCGCTGCCCGAGCTCGTCGTCACCGCGCCGTTCCGAACGTCCCTGTCGCTGGATCCGGTGGCCATGGCCAACCCTCCGTTCCCCGCCCCGCCTCGCCGTGGCAATGGCCGCCGCCTGCCTCCTCGTGTAGGATCAGGAGGAGGACGAAGCCTCCGTGCCCGCTCGCACGCAGCCATGGAGGAAGTGGAGGAGGAGGAGCCATGGAGGAAGGGGAGGAGGAGGCATGGATGAAGGGGAGGAGGAGGAGCCATGGAGGAAGGGGAGGAGGGGGCATGGATGAAGGGGAGGAGGAGGAGGAGGAGGAGGAGGAGGCATGGAGGAAGTGGAAGAGGAGGGCATGAGGAGGGCGGAGGAGGAAGAAGAGGTAGGGAGCAGAAAGGGGAGAAAGGGGAGAAGACAGAGCTAGGGGTTAATAAGCTGTGTCGAAACTAGTAATGGCGCACCATGGGGTGGTGCGCCATTACTAGTTTTGAAATTTCAAAACTAGTAATGGCGCACCACCCCATGGTGCGCCATTGCTAACTTGTTTTTTATTTTTTAATTTTTTGAATTTGGAAGGCGGGAAAGTTAGCAGTGGCGCACTATGCACTGGTGCGCCACTGCTAAATTTTTTTATTTTTTTTATTTTTTTACCTCCAGATCTTAAAATGGCTGTAACTTTTTTTCTGTTAGGTTTTTGAGGATTCTAAAAAATCGATAACGGGCGTAGATGTATCTTTTCGAGTAGATGCTTTTTCATATAAAAAACTTTTTCATCGGAGGTCGTATGCAAAAGTTACGGCCATTTTACCGAAACACGGCGGCTTTTTGCAAAAAAATTCAAAATTGATGTTTATTAATTTTCCTAACAACTAGAACACATAACACATGGGCATCTATTTTTTTGAATTTTTTTGAATCTTTTATCATTTTCTTTTATTTTATTTTAAGCTGAAAAGGCGATCCACCGGGGGGGGGTGTTTGTGTGTGTGTGGTGGGGTGTGTCTGTGTGTGTGAGCAATAGTAATGGCGCACCCTCCCTGGTGCGCCATTGCTAACCTTAGCAATGGCGCACCAGGGAGGGTGCGCCATTACTATTGCTCACACACACAGACACACCCCACCACACACACATAGCAATGGCGCACCACACCAAGGTGCGCCATTACTATGTAGCATAGTAATGGCGCACCTAGGTGTGGTGCGCCATTGCTATGTCTGGTGAGGTGGGGGGGGGGGGGTGGGCAAAAAAAATAACAATGGCGCACTGCTCAGGTGGTGCGCCACTACTAAAAAAATAACAATGGCGCACCTGTTTCTGGTGCGCCATTGCTATATAGCTGTGGCGCACCACCACCATGGTGCGCCACTAATAGGGATATTGGCTATAGCCAGTTTTCTAGTAGTGAATAAAGAGTAGTATGAGTTGGAGTCTTTCTTTACTTTCCGCTTTTGCATAGATCATGGCAATAAATAAAAGGTTCATATGCTATTCCCTTGGGAAGTAATGACATCACATATAAAGAATATAATTGGTAAAATTTGTTGGAGGTTGACAAACATAGCATTGGTCAGAGGCAATTCATGATAGAATAATAAAAGAAGAGAGATTTCACATATAAATATACTATCATGGACATCTTCTATGATTGTGAGGCCCCACCAATTATTTTCAAAAGTTGATCAAATAATTGACGTTGGACAAGGAAGACAATGTAATGAGTTATGTTTGTTCATATTCACATAGAAGTTATATTGCCATGGATCCTCCAACATGTGGTGCTTGCTTACAATCTTTTGCTAGCCAAAACTTTATACTAAGTAGAGATACTAGTTGTGCATCCAAAAACCCTTAAACCCAGTTTCTTTTCATTAGAGTCCACTATATCTACCTACGGGTTGAATAAGATCCTTCAAGTAAGTTGTCATCGGTGCAAAGCAATAAAAATTGCTCCTAAATATGTATGATCTTTTATTGTAAGGGAAAATAAACTTTGTATGAACTTGTGATGGTAACGCAATAAAGGTGACGGACTGCGTAATAAAGGTTGCTATCACAAGGGGAAATATAAAGTTACATTATTTTGCATTAAGAGTTTGCACATCAAAAATGAAAAGCGCATCACAACCTCTGCTTCTCTCTGTGAAGGGCGTATCTTGTAATGTTTTAAGACTTTACTATTATGCATGTGTCAATTATATTTATCCTTATTCCAATCTTAATTACTCTCCACTTGGCAAGCATCATGTGGTGGGGAAAGATCCAGTCACATATATCCAGCCGAATATAAACGATCATGAGTTATTATTGTTGACATTATCCCCGAGATAAATTTGTTGGGAGGTGAAACACTAAACCCCCATCTTCCTATGTGTCTGGCTAAAACGGTTTGTTCTAAAAATATGCCTTGAGTGTCAGCAATCATGGAAGACTATATGATAGTTGAGTATGTGAAGTTTGCTAAATCAAAAGCTCTTATATAGACTCTTCTTAGAGTATGATGAATTGTAATTGTTTCAATGACTGAAAACACAGTTTGTTAGTTTTCAAGAAAGTTTATTGTTTATACTTTATCGTGTGATTGAATTGTTACTTGATCATGAGAAATTTTATGATGAATAATTGTTGTTATGATAATGATCATGATGCTACCATGTCTGTATTTTATTTTATCGACACCTCCCTCTATAAACGTGTGGTCATGATTATCGATCTCGGCTTTCGCTTGAGGACAAGCAAGGTCTAAGCTTGGGGGAGTTGATACGTCCATTTTGTATCAGATTTTCCTACTGTTATTTATAATGTTTTTTATCATTATTTCACTTGATGATGCAATTCTATTGCCTTTTCTCTCTTTTTATGCAAGTTATACATGGAGGAGGAAATTGCCGGCAGCTGGATGTGACGCCCCCGAACTCGACCGTGCACTAATCATACACGCAGCATGCACGATCAAGATCAGTGACTCACGGTAGGATATCACAACACAACTCTACGACACAAAATCAAACATAAATCATTATATTACAAACCAGGGTCACGAGAACCCAAATACATCAGTTAGCAAACAACATAAGTCTGGGTACAGACGAAATTAAACAAGTTTTTCTTTAAGAAGGCTGAGCAAAACAACGACAACTGATCGAAAAGGTGCAGGCCTCCTGCCTGGGACCTCCGAACTACTCCTGGTCGTAAAACTCCATGTAGTACTCGCCCTGGGGGTCCCCTGGCTCCATGGTGCCATTATCTGAATGCAGCAACCGGGTAGAGGAAAAAAGGTAGCAAAGCAACCGTGAGTACTCATCCAAAGTACTCGCAAGACTTACATCAGATCTATGCTACATATGCATCGGTATCAAGGAATGGGGTATATCTGTGGACTATACTGCAGAAATGCCAGAACAGGGGGGGAAAGTTCTATGTAACACAAGGGCCACCGTCTTGCAGCAATAGACGAGAGGAGAGCAGATCATCTTGCAGTAGGGGAAGGAGTATGAGCGCATACGATACCAACTTGTAATTATCATAGCAATACAATACCCTGAGATCCTTCCTCGAGTCCTTGCAAGAAAAGATCCGCGGGCATTCCATATTTAATGTATGTCATCAAGTATCTGGTTCAAGTTGTATAAGATCAGGATACTCTCATATATCCAAGCATCCTATTACCGTGGACACGGCTATTCGAGTAGATTTGTCTTCCCTGCAGGGGTGCACCACATTTTCCAGCACGCTTCATTACCTCTGGCCGGACACACTTTTCTGGGTAATGCCCGGCCTTGGATAACCAACACGCCGTAGTCCTACCTAGGCTCCGCAGAGGGGTCCCCGCCGGTCTACATCCTAAGCACAAAGGGGTCATGGGCCGATCGCCCTAAGCACTCCGGTTCGTTGTGAGCAGGGTTGGGTCCAAGAACCACCTCTGTCCTGGATGGCGCTGGCCTGGCCGTGCCACAATGCTGAACTGGACGTCTGACAAAGCTTTCGGGAGAATGTATGACGCCGAGGGCCCCATAAACCATTATCCCGTGTGGTGGTTGATAACCCACAACTATAGGGGATCAAAACAGTTTTCGAGGGTAGAGTATTCAACCCAAATTTATTGATTCGACACAAGGGGAGCCAAAGAATATTTGCAAGTATTAGCAGTTGAGTTGTCAATTCAACCACACCTGGAGACTAAATATCTGCAGCAGAGTGATCAGTAAGACTGTAGTATGATAGTTTGGTAGTAGTAACAATAGTAGCAACGGTAACAGTAATGGTAGCAGCAATAGTAGTAGCAATTGTGACAGCAGCAGCAACAGTAGTAACTTAGCAAGAACAATATGTTAAAAACTCGTAGGCATTGGATCGGTGATTTATGTTGGATAACATTCATCTGTAACAGTTATAACCTAGGGCGACACAGAACTAGCTCCAATTCATCAATGTAATGTAGGCATGTATTCCGTATATAGTCATACGTGCTTGCGATAAAACTTGCATGACATCTTTTGTCCTACCCTCCCGTGGAAGCGGGGTCCATAAGGAAACTAAGGGCTATTAAGGCCTCCTTTTAATACAGAACTGGAACAAAGCATTAGCACTTAGTGAATACATGAACTCCTCAAACTATGGCAATCACCGGCAAGAATCCCAATTATTGTCACCTTGGGGTATGCGGATCATAACACATAGTAGGTGCGTATAACTTGCAAGATCGGATCAAGAACACAAATATATTCATGAAAACATAAGGGGTTCAGATCTGAAATCATGGCACTCGGGCCCTAGTGAGAAGCATTAAGCATAGCAACATCAATCTCATAACATAGTGGATACTAGGCACCAAGCCCTAACAAAACTAACTCGATTACATGATAAATCTCATCCAACTCATCACCGTCCAGCAAGCCTACGAAGGAATTACTCACTCCCGGCGGAGAGCATCATGAAATTGGTGATGAAGGATGGTTGATGATGACGATGCCGGAAGATCCCCCTCTCCGGAGCCCCAAACGGACTCTAGATCTGGCCTCCCGAAGAAGAACAGGAGGTGGCAGTGGCTCCGTATCGTGAAATGCAATAAAACTTCCTCTCCTATTTTTTCTCCAAAATTGTGAATTTATAGCGTTGGAATTAGGTCAGACGGAGCCACGTGGGCCCCACGAGGTACCAGGGCGCGCCTGGGGGGGTGGCGCGCCCTGGTGCCTCGTGGGAACTGGGTGCCCCCCCTCCAGTGGGTCTTGGTGCCAGTATTTTTTATTTATTCCATAAAATATCTCCAAAAAGTTTCATCCAATTCCAAGAACTTTTATTTCTGCACAAAAAACAACACCATGGTAGTTCTGCTGCAAACAGCGTCAGTACGGGTTAGTTTCATTCAAATCATGCAAATTAGGGGCCAAAACAAGAGCAAAAGTGTTTGGAAAAGTAGATACGACGGAGACGTATCAACTCCCCCAACCTCAACTCATTGCTTGTCCTCAAGCAATTCAGTTGACAAACTGAAAGTGATAAATAAAAACTTTTACAAACTCTTTTGTTCTTGTATCTATATATATGCTTAAATAATACCCAAGTTTTCAGCAAAGATTATGACTAGCCATGCAAATGATAACTCTTAGAAATTATATTCACGCATATCAATGGCATAATCAACTAGCGAGCAATAATAAGATATCTCAAATGCCAATACTTTGTCAAAACAATCATGATATAATATGATAACATGGTATCTCGCTAGCCCTTTCTGAGACCGCAAAACATAAATGCAGAGCACCTCCAAAGTTCAAGCAGCGTCTAAACATTGTAATTCATGGTAGAAGAGATCCAGTCATGATCCACACAACATTAACTATACACAATGCATGAGAATGACAATAGTGCTCTCAGGACTGGTGCTTATTTGAGAAGGTGATGACTTAATAATAAAAGTAAAATAACTTAAAAGTAAATAGATAGGCCCTTCGCAGAGGGAAGCATTGATTTGTAGAGGTGCCAGAGGTGGAAGCTTAAACCAGAGATAAGTATAATTTTGGGAGGTATGCCTTTCCTGTCAACGTCACGACCGAGAGTTTTCAATATCTTCCATGCTAAACACATTAGCGGCGGTTCCCAAGCGGTAAAGTAAAGTTTACTCCCCCTCCACCAACAATCACAAGCCATGGCTAGCCGAATCCTCGGGTGCCCTCCATACCAACAACTTTCCAGGGGAGTTTGTTTCATTATTTTTGCAATTTTAATAATGAGACTGGGCATCCCGATTACCAGCCCCTCTCGTGCAAGGACAAGTGAATAAACACTCATCATGAGAATAACCCGCTTAGCATGGAAGATACTGACCGCCCCCTTTCGCTTCATGAGCGGTACGGGCACACAAAACAGATGTTCATTTGAATATTTAGAGGTGGCACATGCAAATTTACTTAGAACGGCAGAGTAATACCGCATATAGGTAGATATAGTGGACTCATCTGGAATAACTTTGGTTTAAGGGTTTGGATGCACAAGCACTATTCGCGCTTAGTACAGGCGAAGGCTAGCAAATAGGTTGAGAAGCGACCAGCTAGAGAGCAAAAATGGTCATAATCATGCATTATGAATAATCAACATTGAATACTAGCATGAGTAGGATATAAACACCATGAACATAAATATCGTGGAGGCTATGTTGGTTTTGAATCAACTACATGCGTGAACATGTGCCAAGTCAAGCCACTCGAAACATTCAGAGGAGGATACCATATCATCATACTATATCATGAACATTTTAATGCATGTTGACACCCAAGATAAATCATTATCCACTCCTAGCTACTTAAGCATGGCATGAGCAACTATAATCTCTAATTATCATCATAAACATGTTTAATCATAATATGCTGAATCATGGATACTAAGTTAAACACATTTACAAAAACAAAGAACAAGTTGAGTTCATACCCGCTTTTCCTTGCCACAGTCACTTCATCAAATCATCGTCATTATTGCCTTTCACTTGCATGACCGAATGATATGAAAGTGATAATAGTGCAAGTGTGCCGCGGACTAAGCTGGAATCTACAAGCATTTTATTTAAAGGAGAAGACAAGGTAATATGGGCTCTTTGTTAGATCAACAATAATGCATATGAGAGCCACTCAACATTTTCATCGTGGTCTTCTCCTTACAATGACTCAACAAAAGAAAAGAATTTCAGAGAAACACACTGAAATATTTTTGGAGTTTTTAGTTTTTCTGAAGAAAACCAAATAAAGAAGAAAAACAAAAACAAGAAAAACTATTTACACAGGAAAGTTCCCAACAATCAAAAGAAGAAATGGGAAATCTTTTTGGGTTTTCTTTTAATTCTACAACTAATTAAGCTAGAAAGAAAAACCGAAAAGAAATGAGAAATGTTTTTGGATTTTCTCAAAGTTTTTCAAACACACAAGAAGAAAGCGAGAAAATAAAACTAACATGGATTATACAATGAAAAAGTATGAACACCGACAACTAGAATGAAATGTGTGGGCATGAATGTAATGTCGGTGAGAAATACGTACTCCCCCAAGCTTAGGCTTTTGCCTAGCTTGGTCTACGGCCATCCATAGTAGCCATCCGGTCCCATATGAAACTCCTGAGGCGGCGGCACCCGAGCGTCCCAATCCTGGGGCTCCTCCTCTGCCACTGCCAAGGCGTTCCGGTAAGCAATGATGTCTGGTGGCATCACGATACATCCATTCCTGGCATGAGAATCAAACAAAGCAGGTGCAGGCAACGGAATAATATCACGAGTATCCTCACTAAAAACCAAGTTATAACGAATGTGGTGAGGAGGTTCAGGAGCATCAAGAAAGTGGTGGTCCCTCATGGACTGGAAATCTAAATAAACTCTGGGCAACAGATAATCATGATGGCGTAAGTCAACATTAAAACGTCTCGCTAAGCGAGTAGCCTAAATACCACCATGAATTTTACCTCTGGTCCTATTAGTATGCAAGCGGCATGCAATGATGGATCCCAGGTTATAAGTGTTATCATTATGCAGTGCACGGCGTAAAATGGCAAGGTCAGGTGCAGCTAGTGCACTACCTTGCTCCCTAGCAATCAAGCATTTCCCTAAGAATAAAGCGAAGTAATGAACAGCGGGAAATTGCAAGCTAGTGGCTCGGGCTTTCGACACACCACGTGTCTCTCCCACAGTTAAAGTGTGGAGGAAGCCCTCAAACTCCTCCGGTCGAGGCTCTCTAATTTCCCCATCAAAGGGAATCAAGCATATCTCACAAAATTCAGCAAGAGGTATCTGATAATGTTCAGCATATAAATCAAAGCGCACCTCAGGTGGTTTGAGCCTATTCAGAAAATGAAAGTTTTGCACAAAGGAATTTGTAAGGATGTGGTGTTGGTCACACTCATCTGCGAGGAAGTCGGTCAATCCGGCATTAGCAACAAATTGCACGAACTCTTGGTAGAATCCGGCTTCGTTCATGAAGGCATTGTGCGGCCATTCGCACGGTCGGACCTCCATCCTACGCGGAATGTTGAGGTCATTGTCCGAGGAGTCCCCAAGGACTCCCTTGGCGTTCCGCTTCGAGGAGCTCCTCCAGAAGATATTCATGTTCCTATGAACAATTTTCTGAAAATTTTGGGCCACAAAATGATATCAATAAAACTTCACAAGATTGATAGCAACTACTCATATGGATGTCTAGAGGCTATATCAAGCATTAAAACTACTTAGAACTCAAAGAATTCAACATGCAAGCTCATTTTCAGTAGCACCAACAGTAGCTAATTATGCAAAATATAATCCACTAAAACAAAAACTAATTGGAGCAATGGAGGAGTCACATACCAAGGAGCAATCTCCCAAAACAGTTTCGGAAACGGAGCTCCGAGCAAAGAGATCGAAAATTTCAGGTTTGGGGGCAAGAACACGAGAGAGAGAGCTACCAGGAATTTTTGCTAGGGGTAAGAGACGAAGTGGGCTGAAGGGATAAGTGAGGGGGTCCCTGTGGGGCCCACGAGCCACCCGGGCGCGCCAGGGGGGGGGGGGGTTGCGCGCCCTGGTATTATTTTTGTGCCAAAAATTCTTAAATATTATATAAAAATTCATGTTAAAATTTTATTGCATTCTGAGAACTTTCATTTCTGGACATTTTTTATTTCACGGAAAATTCAAAAAACAGGGTAATCATGGCATTTTATTGCATTTAACTAAAAATAAGAGAAAACAAAAGGTGGGTACAGAAGGTTGTGCTTACTAAATTCATCGACCACATGCCTCTCAAAAAGAATCCATTAATAAGGTTGATCAAGTCTTATTAACAAACCATCTCCGAGTGACATGAAACCGAAGAACTTTCGTATAACACTCAGTTACCTCAACGGGGATATGCATCTCCCAACAATAAGAATCTCATATTTCTTTTTAACAGTAGGAATAGGGATTTGAAAACTTCCAATAGTAATTATCGGAGTCTTTTCAATGATATGAATACCATTCACTTGAAATTGTTTCTTCGGAAAGTGCACCGTATGTTCATTACCATTGATATGAAAAGTGACCTTGCTTTTGTTGCAATCAATAACATCCCCTGCAGTATTCAGAAAGGGTCTACCAAGGATAATAGACATGTTGTCGTCCTCGGGCATATCAAGTATCATAAAGTCTGTTAGAATAGTAACATTTGCAACTACAACGGGCGCATCCTCACAAACACCGATAGGTATGGCAGTTGATTTGTCAGCCATTTGCAATGATATTTCAGTGGGAGTGAGTTTATCCAAATCAAGTCTTTTATATAAAGAGAAAGGCATAACACTAACACCAGCTCCTGAATCACACAAAGCAGTTTTGATATAATTTCGTTTAATGGAGCATGATATAGTTGGTATTCCTGGGTCTCCTAGTTTCTTAGGTACTCCATTCTTAAAAGAATAATTTGCAAGCATGGTAGAAATCTCAGCTTCAGGTATCTTTCTTTTATTAGTGACAATATCTTTCAAATATTTAGCATATGGAGGCATTTTCAATATGTCAATCAAACGAGTACGCAAAAAGACTGGAGTAAGCATTTCAGCAAAGTGTTCAAATTCTTCCTCATCTTTTTTCTTAGATGGTTTAGGAGGAAAGGGCATGGGTTTTTGAACCCATGGTTCTCTTTCTTTACCATGTTTTCGAGCAACAAAGTCTCTTTTATCATAACATTTATTTTTAGTAGGTGGGTTATCAAGATCAACAGCAGGTTCTATCTCAACATCATTATCAGGTTCTTTATCATTGTCTGGTTCTTTATCATTATCTGGTTGAGCATCAGCATGAACATCATCATTATCATTATCACTAGGTGTATGCTCATTACCAGATTGTGTTTCAGCATCAGAAATAGAAACATCATTACTATCCTCAAAGGTTTTTTCTACCTCGGGTTCACTAGAAGTATGCAAAGTCCTATCATTTTTCTTTTTCTTTTTCTTTTTAGATGGACTAGGTGCATCAACATTAATTCTTTGAGAGTCTTGTTCAATTCTTTTAGGATGACCTTCAGGATAAAGTGGCTCCTGAGTCATTCTACCTCCTCTAGTCATTACTCTAACAGCATGATCATTCATATTGTTATTCATTTCATTTAGCAATTCACTCTGAGATTTAGCAACTTGTTCTAATTGTGTTTGAACCATAGATGCATGTTTACTAACACCTTTAACATCATTAACAATTCTAAATAACGAGTCACTCAAGCGATCAATCTTGTAGGAATTTCGTTTGAATTGTTTCATAACATTTGCATTGAAATGATCTTGCTTAATAATATAATTGTCGAATTCATAGAAGCATTGACTAGGAGGTTTGTTATAAGGAATATCACTTTCATCAAACTTTATAAAAGAATTTACCTCTACTACCTGTGGCGGTGTATCAAGACCATGTATTTCTTCAATAGGTGGTAAATTCTTAACATCTTCAGCTTTAATACCTTTTTCCTTCATGCATTTCTTTGCCTCTTGCATATCTTCAGGACTGAGATGTAAAATACCCCTCTTCTTTGGAGTGGGTTTAGGCGGTGGTTCAGGAAGTGTCCAATCATTATCATTCTTCAAGATATTAGTCAATAATTCCTCAGCTTGTTCAATAGTTCGTTCCCTGAAAACACAACCAGCACAACTATATAGGTAGTCCCTAGAAGCATCGGTTAGTCCATTATAAAAGATATCAAGTATTTCATTTTTCTTAAGAGGATGGTCAGGCAAAGCATTAAGTAATTGGAGAAGCCTCCCCCAAGCTTGAGGGAGATTCTCTTCTTCAATTTGCACAAAGTTAAATATTTCCTGTATAGCAGCTTGTTTCTTATGAGCAGGAAAATATTTTTTAGAGAAGTGATAAATCATATCCTGGGGAATACGCACACAACCAGGAGCAAGAGTATTATACCATTCTTTAGCATCACTGTTTAATGAGAAAGGAAATAACTTAAGAATAAAATAAAAGCGAATTTTTTCCTCATGAGCAAATAGGGTGGCTATATCATTTAATTTAGTAAGATGTGCCACAACGGTTTCAGTTTCATAACCGTGGAAAGGATCAGATTCAACCAAAGTAATTAACTCAGGATCAATAGAGAACTCATAATCTTTATCAGTAATAAATATGGGAAAGGTAGCAAACTTGGGATCATATTTCATTCTCTCCCTCATAGATTTTTCTTTCAGTTCAGCAACCAATTTTATAACTTCATGTCTATCCTTACAAGCAAGAATGGCTATAGCTATCTCCCTATCAAAGCATTCTTCATCAGGTGTTTCAACTCTAGCAGGAGAGCTAGGCATAATAGGTGAATCATAATTCTCAAGAGTTTCAACGTTTTCAATTTCTTTAGCTTTAGCAAGTTGTTCATTAAGAAATTCACCAAGTGTCACAACATTATAAGGAAAATACTAGCATCATCATGAGTATCATTCATTGCAAAAGTGGTATCATCAATAACTTGCGACATATCAGAATTAATAGCATGTGGTGGTATTGCAAGTTTACTCAAAACAGAAGCTGAATCAAGTGCAGAGCTAGATGGCAGTTCCTTACCTCCCGGCAACGATCTTGGTCTTAGCGTCTTTCAGATTCTTCATAGTGATCAACAGATATAAATTCCAAGTGACTCAACAAATATAGCTATGCCCCCCGGCAACGGCGCCAGAAAAAGGTCTTGATAACCCACAAGTATAGGGGATCACAATAGTTTTCGAGGGTAGAGTATTCAACCCAAATTTATTGATTCGACACAAGGGGAGCCAAAGAATATTTGCAAGTATTAGCAATTGAATTGTCAATTCAACCACACCTGGAGACTAAATATCTGCAGCAGAGTGATCAGTAGCACAGTAGTATGATAGTTTGGTAGTAGTAACAATAGTAGCAACGGTAACAGTAACGGTAGCAACAATAGTAGTAGCAATTGTGACAGCAGCAGCAACAATCGTAACTTAGCAAGAACAATATGTGAAAAATTCGTAGGCATTGGATTGGTGATTTTATGTTGGATAACATTCGTCATGTAACAGTTATAACCTAGGGCGACACAGAACTAGCTCCAATTCATCAATGTAATGTAGGCATGTATTCCGTATATAGTCATACGTGCTTGCGATAAGAACTTGCATGACATCTTTTGTCCTACCCTCCCGTGGCAGCGGGGTCCATAAGGAAACTAAGGGATATTACGGCCTCCTTTTAATAGAGAACTGGAACAAAGCATTAGCACTTAGTGAATACATGAACTCCTCAAACTATGGCAATCACCGGAAAGAATCCCAATTATTGTCAACTTGGGGTATGCGGATCATAACACATACCAGGTGCGTATAACTTGCAAGATCGGATCAAGAACACAAATATATTCATGAAAACATAAGGGGTTCAGATCTGAAATCATGGCACTCGGGCCCTAGTGACAAGCATTAAGCATAGCAAAGTCATAGCAACATCAATCTCAGAACATAGTGGCTACTAGGGATCAAGCCCTAACAAAACTAACTCGATTACATGATAAATCTCATCCAACTCATCACCGTCCAGCAAGCCTACGAAGGAATTACTCACTCCCGGCGGTGAGCATCATGAAATTGGTGATGAAGGATGGTTGATGATGACGATGCTGGAAGATCCCCCTCTCTAGAGCCCCAAACAGACTCCAGATCTGGCCTCCCAAAGAAGAACAGGAGGTGGCGGCGGCTCCGTATCGTGAAACGCAATAAAACTTCCTCTCCTATTTTTTCTCCAAAATTGTGAATTTATAGCGTTGGAATTAGGTCAGACGGAGCCACATGGGCCCCACGAGGTAACAGCGCGCGCCTAGGCGGGGGGGTGGCACGCCCTGGTGCCTTGTGGGCACTGGGTGGCCCCCTCCAGTGGGTCTTGGTGCCAGTATTTTTTTATTTATTCCATTAAAAATCTCCAAAAAGTTTCATCCAATTCCTAGAACTTTTATTTCTGCACAAAAAACAACACCATGGTAGTTCTGCTGAAAACAGCGTCAGTCTGGGTTAGTTTCATTCAAATCATGCAAATTAGGGGCCAAAACAAGAGCAAAAGTGTTTGGAAAAGTAGATACGATGGAGACGTATCAGTGGTTAGTGCGTATAGGCCAACGACCAACTCATATCAAATACCCAAATCCATTAGTGTATTATTAGTAGCTCGCGGAGACGACCAGGGCTCCTATCGCGCCGACTTGGTAAGTCGCGGACGACGACCAGGGACCAGGCCCACCTCTCTCCTAGGTGGTCTCCACCTGCCCTGTCGTTCCGCCACAATTTCGCTCACGGGTGCTTTCCAACCAACCCGACTTTTGTATGAATCACTCGCGGGTGCTCTTGGAGCCGACCTGTCTTTAGCATTGGGAGCTGTCGGGACTTAGATCCATCTCTTACTGTATGGTACCGCCTGCCCTTCAGCCCCATATTAATATTGTAATATAATAGTGTAAACAAACTCGTGATCACCGCCTAGAGGGGATCACGGCCCGATAATCTAGCATAGCATCACGAACAAGGGTGTAGGGCCAACTGATGGAACACCAGCATAGCTAATCTAGGCATGCTAGAATAAAAGGTAAAGCATAAGTAACTGGCGACAACAGTAGTCAATGCATCAGATTAGGATCTACTGAACAAAAGAATAGGCGATTTAGGAATGATCAAGGGGGTTTTGCTTGCCTGGAAACTCTGCAGAGGGAAGCTGGTTGCCTGGAGCATAGTCATACTCGGTGACATCAGCGGTCTCGTGGTCTACCAAAGAAGAAGGAGGGGAAGGAAGCAATAAATACAAAGCATACAAATGCAACACAATGCATGGCATGGCAAAATATTATGCTAGGGGTGCTCTAATGCATTACTACACATTTTAAACGAAGAGGGAAAATATCCGGGAATATTTTCCCAGCTCCAGGTATTATTGTCTGTATCGATCCAGGTGCAAATGTTCAAGGTTTTTATGTTAGAGACATGTGATAGGTATGTGGATGGCATATTCAGATTCGTTATATTTTTCTGATCAACTTTCATATATAAATAATTTTCATCCGAGTTACGGTTTATTTTATATGAATTTCCAAAGTTTTAACAATATTCTGGATTTTCTGAATTATTTTTATTTCGAAATTCATTTAATATTAATTACTAGGGGTACTCGAAATTGTACCCAGCCAGTGGCACTGTGAGGCTGACATGCGGGACCGGTCAACGCTGACGTCAGCCAGGTGTCGGTACCAAAACCGGCAGATCTCGGGTAGGGGGTCCGAACTGTGGATCTAGGAATCAATGGGTAACAGGGAACGTAGAGACAGTGATTTACCCAGGTTCGGGCCCTCTTGAGGAGGTAAAACCCTACGTCCTGCTTGATTGTATTGATGTGAGAATATGATGATTACAGAGTTGATCTACCTCGAGATCGAATAGGCTCAGCCCTAGGTGGGTTTAATGATTCTGTGTCTCTACGGACTAAACCCTCTGGTTTATATAGACACCAGAGGACCTAGGGTTACATATGGTCGGTTGCCATCAGGGGATAAACATGCCGGTTACGCTAACAATTCCTTGGAGGAGACGCCAAGTCTTCGGAGATTTCCTTCTTGTGCACGGGGTCGCCCACAATCCGGCCTTCCCTTGATGAGCGTAGAGCGGCCCACTAGTCCGACCTACGAGATATAGGCCGGCAGCCCGAGGACCCCCTAATCCGGGACACCCTCAGTAGCCCCCGAACTAGTCTTCGAAGCCGAGGTATACGCCGAACACCATCGGCTTTCTGGACCAGTTCCCTTCCTTCTGTGATACTGTTGACAGGCTTGCCTCTCCTCTGAATCAAGTCCTCAAGTGTTGCCCGGCCGCACATGCCCCGAACTATACTCCGTTGGCCGAGGTGTACCGATAACTTAGCCCCGAAGGCTAGTCGCTTCAGTGTGAATAGTACCCCCATCTGACAGCTTTTACCGAAGGGTCACAACCCACCACGACCGTGAGTTGGTTTATGAAAAACTCGATTCACGGTTCGAGGAGGTTCTTTCATTGGCACGTCCCATCGATATGGAGATCATTCCCTGTTTTTAAGGGATATGATCAATAATTTGCTCGATCCCACGCGCGCATAATGGCACGATTTATACGGGGAAACGACGAAGCCTGCGGCGCAGTAAAGGGACCTTAGTTTTTACAGCCCATAAAAGGGGAACGGCCTCCATTTCCTCTGCACGCTTTCACCTCTTGCCTCGCCGTTGCCTTCCCCATCTCTTGAGCTCCAGCACCCAGATCTCCTCTCCCTTTCAAGAACCCCTCCAGCCATCCGCCCAATCCAGCAATGGCTGGTTCCGGGTCCAAGGGCAAGTGGGAGGCGTCCATCGTCACTGACAGCGCCATCTTGGAGCTGAAGAGCGCGGGCTATCTCCCTGCCGACGTCGCCCACCGCGCTCCAGAGGCTGGCCAAGTTGTCCCCACGCCGCGGCAGGGCGAGAGGGTGGTGTTCCTCCCCCATTTCATTCAAGGCTTGGGTTTTCCCCTCCATCCCTTCGTCAGGGGCCTCATGTTTTTCTACGGGCTCAATTTCCATGATCTTGCCCCAAACTCCTTCCTGCACATCTCGGCCTTCATCATCATCTGCGAGGCCTTTCTTCGGGTCTGACCACACTTCGGCCTGTGGCTGAAGATCTTTAACGTCAAGCCGAAGATTGTTGACGGCCAACAGGCGGACTGCGGGTGGAGTGGCCAGAAGGGACCTTCATCGAGACCGTCAAGATCTGGCAGAAGCAGTGGTTCTACATCACAGAGCCAAGGAGCTCGGATTGGGGGGCGATTCCTGCCTTCCGATCCGGACCCCCTACAAGGCTGGTCTCATAGACCAGGGGAGGCCTCGACTGGGGGTCAAACAAGGAGGTGGCGCTGCTACAGAGCCGGATAGCAAAGATGATAGAGCGGGGAGTCGAGCTACCCAACGTGGTTCAAATCATGCTCAGCCGCCGTATCCTCCCCTTCCAGGACCGGGCTTCCCCCATGTGGGCCAAGAAGCCCGAGGATCCCGCCACGGTGCTTAGCTTCTACCGCACTTCCCACGCTCAGCTGTGGAAGGTGTTGTTCAAGCCGCAGAAGGACTGGCCGGCCGAGGAGGAAGACATTGGCCTTGATGCCGCAAACCCCCCTCGGGAGGTATGTCAAGTTTTGTTATTATGTCCGGATTGTTCCCTTTCGATAAGGTACTCAACTTTCTCATTTCTCATCTGCAGAGCTGGTTGAAGAAGGTCGAGCGGATCGACAGCCCGGCCCCGCTGCCAGAGGGCCCCAGGACGCCCTTGCTGACGACCATGTTGGCCATGGAGCCGTACGAAGCGCCGGAGAGGAAGGGGAAGAAGAAAGAGAAGAAGAGGGAGGCCAGAGAGGGCCTCCGCTCCCAAGGACCCCCTGACACTAGATCCGGGGTCAACCATACTCCCTCCGCGCAAGAGGAGGAGAAGGAGCAGGGAGAGGACGGGGAGCAAAGTGATTCCTCCCGAACAAGGAAGAGGGCGGCGTCCGAGGGCGCCGAAGAGGAGCAGCCTCATCCTGGCCCCAAAAGACCATGCAGGGCCAAGGTGGCCTTGTCCGGCAATAGCTCAGCTTCTGCCGAGGACTCCGAGGCCTCCGAAGAGGTTCCTCGGAGGGCCCCCAGGGTCAAACCATAGGCCCAAAGGTACGCATCCTAATATCTGCTTAAGTGCTTTCGGCCGAACTGGGTTTGATATTGATCACATTTTTGCTTCTAACATCGTAGCCCGCTGCGCGACCTTCCCACCGACCGAGTCTCGGAGGGAGATTCTCCGCCGGCCGCGCTGGCGGAGAGCGGGACCGAATCGCGTGCCTCGCCTCCCCCAATCGTCGAGGGGGCCGAGGAGATCTTGTCAATGAGGACCCCCCCCCCCCTGCCGCACACAGGGGGAGGGGGCGACACCGTCATGGCCGAGGTGAATACCTTGGCCGCCGAAGACCAGGAGGGGATGGTCCCTCTGGTAAACGAAGAGGAGGAGCCCGGACGATCCGAGCTCTCTCCGAGGGCGGCTCCGGAACCGTCAAGGCATCCGGAGTTGGGCACTCCGGTCTTCGAGAGGGGACAAGCTGAAGTGCCCCCACCACCCCCGCCCGCCCTAGAGCGGGCGTTGAGTGGGTGGCCGGACGAGATGGAGGATGCTTTAACCAGCTCCTCTATCGCTGAAGAGCACCGTGCCCTTATGGGCACGGTGTTGCAAAGTCTTCGGTCCGTGGATAACGGACTGAAGGAGGCCTTCAGTGGCCTTCTCACAGGCTTCAAGGTAAGCCAAGTAATGTTTTTTCCTTAGAGAATTTCTTTTGCACAAATGTATAGCCGCATACACAGTAGCCCATGAGACTCTGACTGGCTTGAACAAAGCCGGTTAGAGGATCAAAAATCGATACCTCGGATCCTAACGTGCGTAGAGTGATGTGCAGGCGTCATCTTCGGCAGCAGCCGCCAATGCCGAGGAGCTGGCCGAGCTGAATCGGAAGCTCAAGAGCTCCGAGGACGACCTCAGCCTAGTGAACAAGAGGTTCGACGAAGCGCAAGGCAAGTCCGGACTATAGTGTTTATTTCAGTTATTTTCTTTTTTGTTAAGTAAGGTTTAAAGTGGCCTAACGGAGTCAACTGATTTTACTACAGCTGCCGCCGCAGAGGTGGAGAGCCTCAAGGCCGCGCTGAGGATAGCTCAGCTGGAAGTGGCGGAGCGGAGGTCGGCGGCCGAACAAGCAGCTGCCGAACTGGCTACGGTGAGAACCGCTAGCCAGAAGCACGAGGCCAGAGTGCTGGAAGTGCAGCAAGAGCTCAAAGATGCCGTCACGAAATGTGAGGCTCTTGAGCAGAAGAATAAAGAGCAGGCCGCCGAGCTGACCTCATTGGGGACGGTGGCCAAGGAAGCGTGGACGGAGGCGTGCGGCTGCCAAGAAGAACTCCGCCAAGTCAAACTTATTGCGGATGGTACGCCGTACTTGCTGCAAAGTGTCTTTGGTGGTAACAGGTTCGCTTTGCTCACGCGAGTGTCGCGTTCCCCAGGCGCCTTTGCGGACCTCCTGAGGAGTGCGGCTGATGCGGCTAGGTTCTTCGCCGCCTAGGAGGGTCGTGCCGAGCAGAGGTTATTTTGGGCACAATTTCAATCGCCCGAACACCCTCCCCTCCTCAACAACTAGATGAAGCATCTGATGGAGTTGCATCGGATGGCGGAGCCGGCGATGAAGGACCTCTGCATCAAGTTATGGCCTTCGGAGCCGCTGCCGAGCAGCTACTTCGGTTTGGTGCAGAGGCTATGCGACGCCACTCCACGGATCGATGCCTAGAAGCGCTCCGTGTGCATTGAGGGGGCTCGGATGGCCTTCGGCAAGACAATGGTGCATTGGCCGAAGATAAAGCCAGCCGAAGTGGCCACCGGACCTCCGCCGCCGGGGAAGGAGCATAGGCGCCCCGAGCAGTACTTTCCCATCGTGATGGATGGTGCTCGGGCAATAGAGGCCCAATGTTCAAAAGATGCAATTTATGAGCAGATTTAGTTTCCTTGTCTCCGAGGAATTGAAACTTTAGTTTTGTTGCAATGCAAGTTGCTGGCTGTAAATATAATGCCTGCTATGTTAATTTTGACTCCTGTGCGGCCGTTTTTAAACTGAAAGTTACCAGTCGTTGGCTTCAGCCCCCTTGCAGATACTGCATGGGGTGTCTTCTCGTAATACTTGAACCCTTGGCCGACGTATCGGTGCCCGGAGGCGGTTATATGTACGGAAAACAAGGCAATCAGACTATTCGGCTTTAGTACTTTCACTTAGCCATGGGAGCTTAACTGCGGGGCCTGGTGACTAGCCCCCAGTGTTTGTGATATCTGGACGAACCGTGGTTGACAGCATCATCACGTGGTTCCTGTGACAGAGAACCCTTCGTTTAACACGGGCTAACCTCCAACGATTTTTCGTTTAACACTAGTCATCGGATCGCTGACCAGTTCTCGCTTATTATGACAGTCAGTTTTCGGCTTTCTCCACTGAGGTACTTAACCAGGCTAGCTAGAAGCACAATTGCAGTGGTTCTCCCTTTACCCTCCTAGCCGAACAATGCAGAACGTAAGAGGGCAAACACCGGAGCCGGGCAACCCAACTATTGACCAAAGACACAATTCGGAACTGATTCATATAGTGCAATATCCGTGGCACGGAGCACATGTAATAAAATTGGTGACGGACTGATGTTTAGGGCTGGATGAAGATTCAAGGCCCCGTCTATTAGCCGATCACATCTAACAAAGAGAACATATCGTAATAGATTACTTCGGCCGAAAAGTAGAAAGGAAAGTGCAATATAAGTACTCGAGGTGTGACCG
Organism: Elymus sibiricus; assembly: GCA_039707655.1. Lineage (NCBI taxonomy): Eukaryota > Viridiplantae > Streptophyta > Magnoliopsida > Poales > Poaceae > Elymus > Elymus sibiricus. The sequence continues at coordinate 2,348,694 of CM077674.1, read as the reverse complement.
GAAAACAGAATGGTCGTTATTTCCTTTAAATTCGTGACGTCTATCTGCACAATCCGGACTGCCGAAGTAACTTTTACAGATACTTTTAAGAAAGGAAAAAAAGCAATAGAGGAAAGGTTTACGCAGGACCTTCATGAGTGGCTCGACATCCCTACAGCACCCTGCTGCACTTCTGCACCTTTGCTCTTTATGAAGCTTCCGTGTGAGTGAAGTTCTCGACGGTGTGCTTGGCGGAAGTAGTCATGTTCGGCGGACGAGCCTTTGAGAAAGGGGTTTGAGAGATCGCCGCCCTATGTCAGCTTAACGCTGATCAGGCCCTAGATGGTACCTGTAGTTGAGTAGTGTCCCGAGGACATCTTCGGCCGTGGCTTGGTCAAACCGAGCTCTCGGCCCTTGAGTTGTTTTGCCCCCACAGCTTCCCATGGAATCTTGAGCGCGAAGTTGTGCACTCGAGGCACGTATTTTACGGCTGGGTGAGTCTTGCTGTGGGGCGCGTATTCCTATTTAGGGTGAGCACAGGAGTGCTCTGGGACCGAGGCCATAACCCGGGCGCGTTTGCGTGCGTCCAGTATCTTGGAAGTAGACTGGGCCTGCGACGCTTCTTTGGCGGCTTGGACTTCGGCAGCTAGAGCCGCCGTGTGTTCCTCTGTTCAGAGCGAGCGTTCGGTATTGCCATTGACGGTAATAATTCCCTTGGTCCTGGCATCTTGAGCTTCAAGTGTGCATAGTGTGGGATGGCGTTAAAGCGAGCGAACGCTGTCCGGCCGAGGAGTGCGTGGTAACCGCTGCGAAAGGGGACAATATCGAAGATCAAGTCCTCGCTGCGGAAGTTATCGGGCGAACCGAAGACTACTTCCAATGTCACGGATCCCGAGCAGCGTGCCTCGACGCCTGGGATTACACCTTTAAAGGTGGTGGTACTCGGTTTGATCCTTGACGGGTCGATCCCCATTTTCCTCACAGTATCTGAGTAAAGCAGGTTGAGGCTACTGCCTCCGTCCATAAGGACTCTGGTGAGGTGAAATCCGTCAACGATGGGGTCGAGCACCAGAGCCGCTGTTCCTCCACGAAGGATACTGGTCGGATGGTCTCGACGGTCGAAAGTGATCGGGCAGGCCCACCATGGGTTGAATTTCGGGGCTACAGGCTCTAAGGCGTAGACATCCCGGAGTGCGCATTTCCGCTCCTTCTTCGGTATGTGTGTGACGTAGATCATGTTCACGGTTTTTACCTCTAGAGGGAACTGCTTTTGGCCTCCATTGTTCGGCCCGCGAGGTTCATCGTCATCCTCGCTGCGGGGACCCTTGCCCTGCTCCTCGGCTGTGATCTTGCCGGCCTGTTTAATTACCCAACAGTTGCGGTTGGTGTGGTTGGCGGGCTTATCCGAGGTACCATGGATCTGGCAGGGCCTGTCCAAGATTCTGTCTAGTGCGGACGGGCTGTCCCGGTTTCCTTTAGAAGGTTTCTTCCGCGGTCCTGACTTCGAGCCGCTGAACCCGGCGTTTACCGCTGCAACATCGGCTTCACTGCCATTGTTAGTGTGCCGGCGCTTATTATTCTTGTTTCCCCAGGGTTTCCCGTTCCCGTCCCGGGCTTCTGAAGTGCCGGGATCTTCGGGATGGTTGCTTCGACGAGCTAACCAACTATCTTCACCCGCGCAAAAGCGGGTCATTAGGGAGGTGAGAGCCGACATTGCTCTCAGTTTATCCTGGCCGAGCTGGCGGGCGAGCCACTCGTCCCGAATACTGTGCTTGAATGCGGCGATTTCTTCGGCATCCGGACAGTCGATAATTTGGTTCTTCTTAGTCAAGAACCGGTTCCTGAATTGCCGAGCTGACTCCCCAGGCTGTTGAACCACATGGTTCAGGTCGTCGGCGTCCGGCGGCCGAACATAGGTGCCTTGAAAGTTAGCTCGGAATGCATCCTCGAGCTCCTCCCAGCTCCCGATGGAGTTTTCGGGTAGGCTGTTCAACCAATGCCTCGCTGGTCCTTTGAGCTTCAATGGTAGATATTTAATGGCATGGAGGTCATCTCCTCGGGCCATGTGAATGTGGAGAAGAAAATCTTTGATCCACACTGTTGGGTCAGTTGTCCCATCGTATTGTTCTCTATTCACGGGTTTAAACCCTTCGGGGAACTGATGCTGCATCACCTCATTTGTGAAACACATCGGGTGGGCGGCGCCCCTGACCCGGGCTACGTCGTGTCGGAGATCGATCGTCATCCGGGCACGGTGCTGCTCCCGAGCTCTATCATTCCTATCGCGCTAGGCTTGGTATCCATCCCGTCTAGCGGGTGCATAACCTCTGGATCCGTAGATGGATCTTGATTGTGTCCCTCTGGCGTTCTGGTCATGCCGCAGATCACGTGGGTCATCCGGTTGAACCAGGTCTTCGCCCGCCCGGTGAGGGGGTGGGTGTTCGGTTTGTCCAGCCGTCCTATCCCGTCCTCGAGGGGGGCGGTCGGGCTGGCTTGTGTAAGTTCGTCTGGGAGGTATGGGCACAAGGGCCTCGTCCTCGAATGACGGTAGCAAACGCCGCTGTGGATAGCTTTTGTATTGATCCTGGCACTGATTGTCGAAGCCCTCTTCGGCTGCTAAGACTATTGTCCACCTATCGTTGAGTGTATCTTGTTCGGCCTTTAGCTGCTGCTGCTTCTTCTTCAAGCTTCGGGCGGTGGCTATAAGATGCTGCCTGAATCTCTCCTGGTCCAGGGGGTCCTCTGGGACGACAAAATCCTCGGGTCCGAGGCTATCCTCCTCTTCGGACGGAGGGAGGTAGTTACTGTCCTCGGAATCCTCGGGGTCCTCAGGGTTGCCCTGGTTCTCGCGCCCTTTAGGGGCGTCGTGGTGCTGTTCGGGGGTGTTATCACCGAGCTCCCCATGTTGTCCGGAGTCTCGTTGTCTCCGGTACCGTTCGTGTCTATGTTGTTTTCTTTGCCCTTTCCTCGCCCCCTGGATCGACTCCGTCGGTGTTTGGGCGGTTCCTCGGTGGGGCCGTTGCGGTCCTTCTTGGTCGTGTCGCCATCCGTCTTAGGGGTATCAATCATATAAACGTCGTAGGTGGAGGTGGCGGTCCACTTTCCGGTGTTGGAGGAGGCAAGGGAGGGAGCCATATAAGGCGGGACGTCGATATCCTCATCCATGTCGTCAGCCTCCTCGGAGGCGTAGTCCAGCATGTCGGTTAAATCTTCGATAGTGGCTACCAAGTAGGTGGTGGGTGGGATGCAAAATTCCCCGCGGTTGGCCTGTAGTCCGACCTGCTCCTGGTCTGAGAACGGGCCATCCGCGATACTCATCTTCTGGATCCGATCTAACATCTCGCTTAAAAACGAGAGGTCCACCAGATTCATGCTCGGGCAGCCATCGGAGTCGAACTCCGGTGCACCCATATTGGGAGTGTGTTCGTCCGAGGGCGGCCCCTGGCTCTCCGGCGCCGAGACTGGCCTGGACGCAGGGTCGAGGAGAGAATCCGAAGTTAAGGCCTGAGAATTGTTGGGCTCCTCGGGAGAAGCCGAGAACCCGGTAAAGACCAGATTGCCCCGGGAGTCGGCGACGTACTCCCAGTTGCCGAACCTGTTCTCCTACTCGGGGATGAAGCCAACAACCTGGTCAAGGTGACCGGTTGGATTGGCGTGCAGTACGATGCTGCCGAACGCAAAAAGCTGACCGGGGACGAAGATGTCCCCGCTGCGGATGCCATCGCTGATGATGAGACGACCCATTGATCCTTGGTGACCCAACGGCGGAACTCTCTATGAAAGCACCAATGTCGGTACCAAAACCGGCAGATCTCGGGTAGGGGGTCCGAACTGTGTATCTAGGAATCAATGGGTAACAGGGAATGTAGAGACAGCGATTTACCCAGGTTCGGGCCCTCTTGAGGAGGTAAAACCCTACGTCCTGCTTGATTGTATTGATGTGAGAATATGATGATTACAGAGTTGATCTACCTCGAGATCGAATAGGCTAAGCCCTAGGTTGGTTTTATGATTCTGTGTCTCTACGGACTAAACCCTCTGGTTTATATAGACACCAGAGGGACCTAAGGTTACATATGGTCGGTTGCCATCAGGGGATAAACATGTCGGTTACGCTAACTATTCCTTGGAGGAGACGCCAAGTCTTCGGAGGTTTCCTTCTGGTGCACGGGGTCGCCCACAATCCGGCCTTCCCTTGATGAGCGAAGAGCGGCCCACTAGTCCGGCCTACGAGAGATAGGCCGGCAGCCCGAGGACCCCCTAATCCGGGACACCCTCACCAGGTCAAAACTGACGCGTGGGGCCGGATAGATTTATTTTAACTCTAACCAGATAATTAGCCGGCTTAATTAAACAGACGGGGCCCACTTCCATACACTCAGGAGGGGTTATTAGCGACTAATTATCGTCGCCACGTCAGCGCCACCGGAGTTACGCCGGCGACGACCACAGGACACGGCGGAGTCCACTCGGGACGACGCTACATATGATGGTTTTGAGCGCGGTTGGTGGCTACAGGTAGCTGACTCATGCGCACATCCGACGAGACGAACGAGAGGTCGCAGGGTGGCCGGTGTGGACGACGGCGTCGACAATGGCGGCCGCCGGAGCACGGGTGCGGGCGGGAACTATGTTGCGGCTCGCAAACGAGCAAATGAAGCGGGCGAGCGACGTCTATGGGGCAGCAGGAGCACAACGGTGCCACTGGATCAAGTCGAGGAGCTACGGGTGCTCGAAGCGCGTTGCCATGGCGGACGGCGAGCTCCGGCCATGGTGGAGCTAGCGCTAGAGGATGCAAATGACGACGGAAGGAGGGGGAAAATGAAGGCGGCCTCACAGCGAGTTCGTAGGGCAACTCACGGTGGCCGGGGATGACCTGGACGGTGTGAATCGAGGCCGGCGACGCTCGGGCACCAGCGGCGAAGAAGCGGGCGATGGTGGGGTTGCGGTGCTTCCCAGGATGCGTCCGTTGGCTTGGAGACGCAGTGCAGCTCGGCAAAGCTTGAGGACATGCTGGTGCGGTGAAACGTCGACGTTGGTCGCGAGAACGGTGGCGCGATGCTCTCGGTGCTCTTGTGTGGTGGCGAATCGAGGGGACAACACGAGGGGGAAGAACTAGAGGAGCTAGGGTTGTCCACCGTGTTGGGGTGGGTCTTATCCATCCAGGGGACTCAGGGGATGGCCGACACGGCGACATCCGCAGCGTGGATGGTCAGCGCGCGCTCCATGGCCTCCTGCCTGCGGGAGGTTGAATAAAGGCCGGTGCGGCTGGGCCAGGCTGCACTGGGCCCACTTTTGGCCCAGTAGCACAGTATGTCTTTGCCTTTTCTCTTTTTCTTTTCTGTTTCTTTTATTCTTTTCTGTTTTGCATTTAAATTTCATACCAAATGAATTTAGTTGACTATGAAATTGGGCCCATAATTATTAGGCAAAGATTTGAGCTAGCCCACCAAGTTTCAATTTATTTTGAAATGTATAAGTATTTGTTTAAATTAAATTGGTTCAAATTAATGCTGTTGGCTCAATTTTAAATAGGTTAGGGGCGTTTAATTATTTCAGATGATGTTGGATTCTTTAAAGTTATTAGCTAGGGATTATTTGCAATAACATGAACACTTTTGTTTCCATGTTTGAAGAAATAATATTTTGACTTGCATTTGAGATTTGAATTTGAAGATGGATTATTCCTTAATTGCAATTTAATTATGACAAATATGATGACATGGCATATTAATTATGTTAATGACAAGAGTAGGGACTGGGGATGTTACAACTCTCCTCCTCTAAAAGAAATTCTCGTCCCGAGAATTAAGAGGTAGAGTAAGGGGGAAAAGGTCTGGTTTCGAAATTCTAACGAATCTTCTCAGTCTTGGTTGCTCTTCTCGAAGAGGTGGATCCATTATATTTGAAGTCATCATTTCTCTGCATCAGTGCTTCGCGATGAAGTTGTCATCCCTTCTTCAGGAACTCCATCGTACTTACGAATAGGGTAGGAGGGGAAACTATAAGGACGGATGTCTAGAAGGGTTGGCATTCGGTAATTATCTCAGAGAAGAAGGTATAAAAGTATCTCTCGAGTTGAAACACATGAAACACATCAAGAGCAAGATACATTTATAAGAAGGTATGAGAACTTTCAAGCGGGTAGGCAATCATTCGATGCCTAATTCAGAAGGTGAAAAGGGTTCAGAGCAATGAGAATAATGTTGCGTCTGATACCGGAATAGAACATCGTAAGGAAAGTGGTTTGTGGAATTTCATACGTAGCCAAATACAAGGGACAATTTCGGATACAAGGATCATGGAGTTGTTTGCATGAAACAATGTGATCAAGAGATCTTTCGGAGGGAGTTCAAATGTTCCACATGCTCAGGTCAGAAGAATAATTGTTGTTATGAAGACAATTCAGTATCAGGGAGGCATATTCGCAACTGATCCCAAGGAATAGCACAGTGCCTAAGAATGTATTCAAGGATTCAATAATTCTTGAATCGATTAGAGGGAACAAAATTGGAGTGATGAACATTTGTACCACCATGATGATTAAGAAGGGTGGTGGCATATTATACGGTCACGATAGCAAGGCATGTCAGAGAACATTTTGTCAGCTATGTTGGCAACATCGTCGGTACCAAAGGCGGGGAATGAAGAGAACCATTATAACGCCCGGACACACCCGCCGGTGGTCGTTACTCCTGGCAGGATCTAGACTGGCCCCACAGATCAATACTAGTCTTTCCTGCACACTTTGTCCTCACTCGTGCGCACCCGGGACCAACTTCCCAGTCGGTCACCCATCCTGAAATTACTCTAAGCTGAGCACGCTTAACTTTGTAGTTCTTTCCGAATTGGCTCCCGGAAAAGAAGGAATTCCTTATTGATATGAGTAGTCTATCATCCCTAATAAGCCAGGCTATCACAACCATTTTCCTGCTCGTTAATACGAGGTGGACAAATAGGCAAAGTTCTCGTCCACCGATGGTTACCGGAATGTCAACAACAATAGTAACAGGAATTTACTGATAGAGTTGTACACCGAGGTGTTTACATAAGCAGGGATTTATTACTTCTTAGATCATATTAATTACAAGAAGGTTAAACAGACCAATGGAAAGGAGAATGTGATTAGCAGATTAGACAGACCAATGGAAAGGAAAATGTGTTTATTCACAAATATTAGCAGTAAATAACACAAGCTCAAAAGCAGAGCATGGTTGGCAAAAGCAGAGGATACAATTTGCCAAAGGCATTATGTATCAGGGGAAGAACTCGTAAAGGGTTCAGATTTACAAAGGAACTATCGGGTAATAACCCACCAAAGGGATCATATTGGTTAAACAATGGCTCCACATTAGAGTCCATCAAGAGAAGAAAGGAGGCAAAGACATCGGGTTATGGAAACATCAGAATAACCCAAAGTATCAAATACGAAGGGATTGCAATTCCCAAAGTGAGGAATGAGAAGCAGATCATCTGGGCAAAAGGACAAGCTGAATAGACTTAGATGGACAATCGATCAATGCTTGATTGGCCGAGAATCAACTCATGTCCGGAATGACGTCTGAGCCGGAAGGACAAAATCTAGTTTCGACTGATGATTGCGAGTATTCGCATGTATATTGAATCAACAGACTCAAAATGATAATGACAAAGGTCGCCAATGAATACTGCTAGACATATGGAATTAACCATAATGCAAGCAGACAAGAATTTTGAGAACAATAGGCTACAGAGGATTTTCGGATTATAGAAAAATGTTTCGGGGTATCTTGTAATAACAACAGCAACGGGGAATGATTGTATGAATGGCAAGTGTATGTAGTTATCCATGGGGACTTATCGGTGGTAGAGAATTGCAAAGACGGTGGGCACAAGGGTCTCAGGAAAACATCGAAGAGTATCTTCGGAATCTTCTGGTGAATCAGGTGATCATCTGGAATGAGGAGCTCTCCGGGAGGAAGTGGTTACGAGAACCTAAAGTTAGAGTTAGTAAAATCTTTAACCCGAAGAGAAGAGAAATCAGAACCCAGAGTAAAGAAGCGGAATAAAAAATCCTAATCCCATCCATAGGTGATGTGGGCCCGTAAGCCACACAACACAGTTAGTAGTTGGGAAAATAGTTTTTTAAAGACTAAACTCAACTTCGACCAAGGAGTTAGAAGGGCCTCCTACAGGCAGTCGGCTCTGATACCAGCTTGTGATGCCCCCGAACTCGACCGTGCACTAATCATACACGCAGCATGCACGATCAAGATCAGTGACTCACGGTAGGATATCAAAACACAACTCTACGACACAAAATTAAACATAAACCTTTATATTACAAACTAGGGTCACGAGGACCTGAATTCATCAGTCAGCAAACAACATAAGTCTGGGTACAGACAAAATTAAACAAGTTTTGCCTTAAGAAGGCTGAGCAAAACAACGACAACTGATCGAAAAGGCGCAGGCCTCCTGCCTGGGACATCCGAACTACTCCTGGTCGTCGAACTCCACGTAGAACTCACCCTGGGGGTCTCCTGGCTCCATGGCGCCATCATCTGAATGCAGCAATTGGGTAGAGGGAAAAAGGTAGCAAAGCGACCATGAGTACTCATCCAAAGTACTCGCAAGACTTACATCAGATCTATGCTACATATGCATTGCTATCAAGGAATGGGGTATATCTGTGGACTATACTGCAGAAATGCCAGAACAGCGGCTGAAAGTTCTATGTAACATAAGGGCCACCGTCTTGCAGCAATAGACGAGAGGAGAGCAGATCATCTTGCAGCAGGAGAAGAGGTATTAGCGCATACGATACCAACTTGTAGCAATACAATACCCTGAGAATCTTCCTCGACTCCCTGCGAGAAAAGATCCGTGGGCATTCCATATTTAATGTATTTCATCAAATATCCGGTTCAAGTTGTATAAAATCAGGGTACTCTCATATATCCAAGCGCCATGTTACCGTGGACATGGCTATTCGAATAGATTTGTCTTCCCTGCAGGTGTGCACCACGTTTTCCAGCATGCTCGATTACCTTTGGCCGGACACACTTTTCTGGGTAATGCCCGGCCTCGGATAACCGACACGCCGTAGTCCTACCAAGGCTCCACAGAGAGGTCCCCGCCGGTCTACATCCCAAGTGCGAAGGGGTCATGGGCTGATCGCCCTAAGCACTTTGGGTCATTGTGAGCAGGGATGGGTCCAAGCACCACCTCTATCCTGGATGGCGCCAACCCGGCCGTGCCACAATGCTGAACTAGACGTCTGACAGAGCTTTCGGGAGAATGTACGACACCGAGGGCCCCATAAACCATTATCCCACGTGGTGGTTAGTGCTTATAGGCCAACAACCTACTTAGATCAAATACACAAATCCGTTAGTGTATTATTAGTAGCTCGCGGAGACGACCAGGGCTCCTGTCACTCCGACTTGGTAACTCGTGGACCACGACCAGGGACCAGACCCACCTCTCTCCTTGGTGGTCTCCACCTGCCCTCTCGTTCAACATCAATTTCGCTCGCGGGTGCTTTTCGGGCCAACCCGACTTTTGTATGAATCACTCGCGGGTGCTCTTGGAGCCGACCCGTCTTTAGCATTGGGAGCTGTCGGGACTTAGGTCCATCTCTTACTGTATGGTACCACCTGCCCTTCAGCCCCGTATTAATATTGTAATATAATAGTGTAAGCAAACTCGTGATCACCGCCCAGAGGGGATCACGGCCCGATAATCTAGCATAGCATCACGGACAAGGGTGTAGGGCCAACTAATGTAACACCAGCATAGGTAATCTAGGCATGCTAGGATAACAGGTAAAGCATAAGTAACTGGCAACAACAGTAGGCAATGCATCAGATTAGGATCTACCAAACAACAGCAGTAACATTACCTAATGCATGAAGTAGAGAGAAAGAATAGGTGATATAAGAATGATCAAGGGGGTTTTGCTTGCCTGGAAGCTCTGTAGAGGGAAGCTGATTGCCTGGAGCGTAGTCGTACTCTGTGGCGTCAGCGGTCTCGAGGTCTACCAGAGAAGAAGGAGGGGGAGGAAACAATAAATACAAAGCATACCAATGCAACACAATGCATGGCATGGCAAAATGTTAAGCTATGGGTGCTCTAATGCATTACTACGCCTTTTAAACGAAGAGGGAAAATATCCGGGAATATTTTCCCAGCTCCTGGTTTATAGTCTGTATCGATCCAAGTGCAAATGTTCAAGGTTTGTTATGTTAGAGACGTGTGACAGGTATGTGGATGGCATATCTGGATTGGATTATATTTTTCTGATCAACTTTGATATATAAATTATTTTCATCCGAGTTATGGTTTATTTTATATGAATTTCCAAAGTTTTAACAATATTCTGGATTTTCTGAATTATTTTTATTTCGTAATTCATTTAATATTAATTACTAGGGGTACTCGAAATTGTACCCAGCCAGTGGCACTGTGAGGCTGACATGTGGAACGGGTCAACGCTGACGTCAGCCAGGTCAAAACTGACGCGTGGGGTCGGATGGATTTATTTTAACTCTAACCAGATAATTAGCCGGCTTAATTAAACAGGCGGGGCCCACTGTCATACACTCAGGGGGTTTATTAGCGACTAATTATCGTCGCCACGTCAGCGCCACGGGACTTACGCCGGCGATGATCACAGGACGCGGCGGAGTCCGCTTGGGACGGCGCTACAGATGATGGTTTTGAGCGCGGTTGGTGGCTACAGGTAGCTGACGCACGCGCGCATCCAACGAGACGAACGAGATGTGGCGGGGTGGCCGGTGTGGACGACGGCGTCGACAATGGCGGCCGCCGGAGCATGGGTGCGGGCGGGAACTACGTTTCAGCTCGCAAATGAGCAAGTGAAGTGGGCGAGCGACGTGTACGGGGCAGCAGGAGCACAACGGTGCCACTGGATCAAGTCGAGGAGCTACGGGTGCTCGAAGCGCGTTGCCATGGCGGACGGCGAGCTTCGGCCGTGGTGGAGCTAGCGCTAGAGGACGCAAATGACGATGGAAGGAGGGGGAAAAAGAAGGCGGCCTCACAGCGAGTTCGTAGGGCAGCTCACGGTGGCCGGGGATGACCAGGACGGTGTGAATCGAGGCCGGCGACGCTCGGGCACCAGCGGTGAAGAAGCGGGCGATGGTGGTGTTGCGGTGCTTCCCGGGATGCGTCCGTTGGCTTGGAGACGTAGCGCAGCTCGGCGAAGCTTGAGGACATGCTGGTGCGGCAAAATGTCGGCGTTGGTCACGAGAACTGCGGCGCGATGTTCTCAGTGCTCTCGGGTGGCGGCGAATCGAGGGGAACAATGCGAAGGGGAAGAACTTGAGGAGCTAGGGTTGTCCACTGCGTCGGGTTGGGTCTTATCCATCAAGGGGACTCGGGGGATGCCCGACACGGCGACATCCGCAGCGTGGACGGTCAGCGCGCGTGCCATGGCCTCCTGCCTACGGGAGGTTGAAGCAAGGCCGGTGGGGCTAGGCTAGGCCGCACTGTGCCCACTTATGGCCCTGTAGCATAGTAGGTCTTTGCCTTTTCTCTTTTTCTTTTCTGTTTCTTTTATTCTTTTTTGTTTTACATTTAAATTTCATGACAAATGAATTTAGTTGACTATGAAATTTGGCCCATAATTATTAGTCAATGATTTGAGCTAGCCAAACAAGTTTCAATTTATATTGAAATGTATAAGTATTTGTTTAAATTAAATTGGCTCAAATTAATGCTATTGGCTCAATTTTAAATAGGTTAGGGGCATTTAATTATTTCAAATGATGTTGGTTTCTTTAAAGTTATTAGCTAGAGATTATTTGCAATAACATGAACACTTTTGTTTCCATGTTTGAAGAAATAATATTTTGACATGCATTTGAGATTTGAATTTGAAGTTGGATTATTCCTTAATAGCAATTTAATTATGAAAAATATGATGACATGGCATATTAATTATGTTAATGACAAGAGTAGGGATTGGGGATGTTACACTGGAATTCTGGACCCAAAAAGGCTACAGCAGAGATAGCTATTCTCCGGAGCTCCAAATGACCTAAAAATTTATGGAGAATTATTTTGGAATATATAAAAAATACTGGAAGGAAAAAGTACTGGAGAAGATCATGCATGGGCCCACAAGGCAGGGGGCGTGCCTTACCCCCCAGGGCACGCCCTGCCCCCTTGTGGGGGCCACAGAAGCCCTCCGGTGCCCATCTTCTGCTATATGAGGCCATTTGCCCTAGAAAAAAATAAGAGAAGACTTTCGGGACGAAGCGCCGCCGTCTCGAGGCGGAACCTGGGCGGGAGCACTTTTGCTCTCCAGCGGAGCGATTCTGCCAGGGATATGATACGTCTCCAACGTATCTACCTTTCCAAACACTTTTGCTCTTGTTTTGGACTCTAATTTGCATGATTTGAATGAAACTAATCCGGACTGATGTTGTTTTTAGCAGAACTACCATGGTGTTGTTTTTGTGCAGAAATAAAAGTTCTGAGAATTAGCTAAAAATTTATGGAGAATTTTTCTGCAATATATAAAAAATATTAGCGCAGAGATCTACAGGAGGGGGGCACCACAGAGCCACAAGCTCAGGTGGCGCCCCCCCTAGGGCGCGCCACCTGAGCTTGTGGGCCCCTCAAGCCTCCGTTTGCCCTACCTCCAGTCCTATAAGTTCCGTCTCGCGGAGAAAAAAATCAGAGAGAAAGTTTCATCGCGTTTTATGATACGGAGCCGCTGCCAGCTCCTGTTCTTCATCGGGAGGGCTGATCGGGAGTCCGTTCGGGGCTCCGGAGAGGGGGATTCGTCACCATCGTCATCAACAACCCTTCTCCATCAACAATTCCATGATGCTGACCACCGGGAGTGAGTAACTTCTTCGTAGCCTTGCTGGACGGTGATGGAGATGGATGAGATTTGTCATGTAATCGAGTCAATTTGTTAGGGCTTGATCCCTAGTATCCACTATGTTCTGAGATTGATGTTGCTATGACTTTGCTATGCTTAATGCTTGTCACTAGGGCCTGAGTGCCATGATTTCAGATCTAAACCTATTATGTTTTCCTGAATATATATGAGTTCTTGATCCTATCAGCTAGTTGTATGCACTTGTTATTGTTCTGAACCGTAGACCCCAAGGTGACAATAATTGGGATACTCTCCGGGGATGACTGTAATTCTAGGAGTTCATGTATTCACCATATGATAATGCTTTGTTCCAGTTCTCTATTAAAAGGAGGCCTTAATATCCCTTAGATTTCCTTATGGACCCCGCTGCCACGGGAGGGTAGGACAAAAGATGTCATACAAGTTCTTACTATAAGCACGTATGACTCTATACGGAATACATGCCTACATTGAATTGATGAATTGGAGCTATTGTGTATCGCTCTAGGTTGTGACTGTTACATGATGAATGTCATCCATACAAATATGCATCGCTGATCCAATGCCTATGCTTTGCTCATATTGTCTTTGCTAAGTTACTAGTGTTGCTGCTGCTATTACAATCACTACAAAACTGCAACTGTTACTGTTACTGTTACTGTTAGTACTGCTACGGTTATGTTACTATCAAACTACTGTGCTACTAAATACTTTTCTGTAGAGAAATAACTCTCCAGGCGTGGTTGAATTGACAACTCAACTGCTAAGGCTTATAAATATTCTTTGTCTCCCCTTGTGTCGAATCAACAAATTGGGTGAAATACTTCCCTCGAAGACTGTTACGATCCCCTATACTTGTGGGTAATCAGGACTGTTTTCTGGTGCCGTTGCCGGGGAGCATAGCTCTATTTATTAAGTTCACTTGGGAGTTAATTATTTGCTTGGCACTATGAAGAATCTGAAGGACGCTAAGACCAAGATCATACCCTCTAAGACGAGGGGAGGTAAGGAACTGCCATCTAGCTCTGCACTTGATTCACCTTCTGTTTTAAGTCAACTTGCGACACCACCACCGATTATTCAATCTGATATGTCGCAAGTAATAGACACTGCTTCTGCTATTGATGATACTCATGATGATGCTACTACTTTGCTTGATGAAATTGTGCCACTTGGTGATTTTCTTGATGCTCAAATTGCTAAAGCTATAGAATTTGAAACTAATGAAAATGATGGAATTGATGAATCACCTGTTACTCCTAGCACTCTTACTAGAACAAAAATGCCTAATGTACATGAGGGTTATGTTATGGATGGGGAGATTGCTAAGGAATTTCTTGCTTGTAATGATAGGGAGGATCTTAAGAAATTATTAAGTAAGCTGGAAGAAAAGGCTATGAATGAAAGAATGAAATATGATCCTAAGTTTGCAACCTCTCCTATCTTTGTTACTGATAAGGATTATGAATTCTCTTTTGATCCTGAATTAATTACTTTGGTAGAATCCGATCCTTTTCATGGTTATGAATCTAAAACTGTTGTGGCACATCTTACTAAACTGAATGATATTGCCACCCTATTTGCTCAAGAGGAAAAGATTCGCTACTATTATATTCTTAAGTTGTTTCCTTTCTCATTAAAGGGTGATGCTAAAGAATAGTTTAATACTCTTGCTCCTGGTTGTGTGCGTAGTCCCTAGGATATGATATATTAGTTCTCTAAAAAATATTTTCCTGCTCATAAGAAACAAGCTGCCTTACGGGAAATATATAACTTTGTGCAACTTGAGGAAGAGGATCTCCCTCAAGCTTGGGGGAGGCTTCTCCAATTATTTAATGCTTTGCTTGATCATCCTCTTAAGAATAATGAAATACTTGATATCTTTTATAATGTACTAACCGATGCATCTAGGGACTACCTAGATAGTTGTGCTGGTTATGTTTTCCGGGAATGAACTGTTGAACATGCTTAGGAATTATTGAATAACATATTGAGGACTGCCGATGAATGGACACTTCCTGAACCACCACCCAAGCCAAGTCCGAAGAAAAGAGGTATTCTATTCCTCGGTGCAGAAAATATGCAGGAAGCCAAGAAATCTCTGAAGGAAAAAGGTATTAAATCTGAAGATGTTAAGAATCTACCACCTATTGAAGAAATACATGGACTCGATATCCCGACACAGGTATTAAATTCTCTCTATTGGTTCGATGAGGGTGATATTCCTTATAATAAATCTCCTAGTCAGTGTTTGGATGAATTTGATAATTTCATTATTAAGTAAGAAAACTTTAATAAATACATAAGTGATCAACTGAAACGCAATGCTATTATGATTGAACGATTGAGTGACTTGATGTTTAGAATTACTAATGATGTTAAGGGCTTATGTAAACATTCATCTATGGTTCAAACACAGTTAGAACAAGTTGCCAAATCACAAAATGACTTGCTTAATGAAATGAACAATAAAATCAATGATCATGTTGTTAGAGTAATGACTAGAGGAGGTAAAATGACTAAGGATCCTTTATATCCTGAGGGTCATCCTAAAATAATTGAACAAGATTCTCAGAGAATTAATGGTGCTACACCTAGTTCACCTAAGAAGAAGAAAAAGAAAAAGAATAAGGATAGAACCTTGCATGCTTCTAGTGAACGTACTATAGAAAATTCTTTTGAGAATCCCAATAATGTTAAGACACAGTCTGGTAATGAGCATATACCTAGTGATAATGATAGTGAAGATGCTAATGATGAACAAGTTAGTACTCAACCAGACAATAATAAAGAATTCGAGAATGATGTAGAAATAGAACCTGAAGTTGAGCTTGATGACCCACCTCCTAAAAATAAAAGATATGACAAAAAGGACTTCATTGCTACAAAACATGGTAACGAAAGGGAACCATGGGTTCAAAAACCTATGCCATTCCCTAGCAAGGCAGTAAAATATAGGGATGCAGAGTGTTTTAATCGCTTTGTTGAAATGGTTAGACCTTTGTACCTGCGTACACCTTTGACTGAAATTATGAAAATGCCTCCATACACAAAATACAAGAAAGATGTTGTCACCAATAAAAGAAAAATACCTTAAGCTGAAATTTCTAATATGCTTGCAAATTATTCTTTCGAAGGAAAAATACCTCAGAAGTTAGGAGATCCAGGAATACCTAATATACCACGCTCTATTAAAAATAATTATCTTAAAACTGCTTTGTGTGATTTAGGAGCTGGTGTTAGTGTTATGCCTTTCTCTTTATACAAGAGACTTGACTTGAGTAAGTTGACACCTACTGAAATCTCCTTGCAAATGGCCGATAAATCAACTTCTATACCTATTGGAATTTGTGAGGATGTTCCTGTTGTAGTTGCTATCTTAACAGCCTTTGTTATTCTTGATATGCCCGAGGACGACAATATGTCGGTTATCCTTGGTAGACCTTTTCTGAATACTGCAGGGGTTGTTATTGATTGCAACAAAAGCAAGGTCACTTTTCATGTTAATGGTAATGAGCATACGGTATATTTTCGGAAGAAACAAAACCAAGTGAATAGTATCAACTCTATTGAAAGAATTATGACAATCACTATTGGAGGTTTTGAATTTCCTCTTCCGACTCCCGAAAAGAAATATCAAACTCTTATTGTTGGGACAATGCACATCCCAGTTGAGGTAACCTTGTGCATTACAAAAGTTCCTCAGTTTTATGTCATTCGAAAACGGTTTGTTAATAAGACCTGATCAACCTTGTTAATGAATCCTTTTTGAGGAGCATATGGCCGATGAACTTAGTAAGCACAACTTGTTGTACTTCTAGTTTACTCTCTGTTATTTTAGGTTTAATAAAGTGAAATGCCCTATTGATCCTGTTTTTCTGAATTATCCATGCACTAAAAAAATGTCCCGAAAATAAAAGTTCTCAGAATGTCCTGAAAATTTAGTATGATTTTTTCCTGATTATATAAGAAATTTTGGCACTGAACACACCCCAGGGGGGTGAACCAGTGAGCCACAAGCTCACATGGCTCACCTGCCCCCTGGGCGCGCCATGCAAGCTTGTGGGGCCCACAGGGACCCCCTCACTTGGTGCACCAGCCCACTTCTTCTCCTACCTCCAAAAAAAATCGTGCTTGCTTTTGATCTTGTGTTCTTGCCCCGAAACTTGAGATTTTTTATCTCCTTGCTCGGAGCTCCGTTTCTGAAACTGTTCGGAGGAATTGCTCCTTGGTATGTGACTCCTCCAATGGTCCAATTAGTTTTTGTTCTAGTAGATTATATTTTGCATATTTTGCTACTGTTGGTGACCATGAATATGAGCTTGCATGTTGAATTTACTTGGTTCCAAGTAGTTTTAATGCATGATATAGCCTCTAGGCAATTGTGGGAGTAGTTGCTATCAGTTTTGTTGAGCTTTGTTCATTTTTAATTTGGGGACTAAAAATTTCAGAAATTTTTCAGAGAAAAGAAAATGCTTAGGAGACTCTTAAGAGGCTCTTCAAGCCGGGGTTCCGCGGAAACTCTGAAAGAGAAGCCCAAATATAATCTTCCTCATGCAGCCGAAGTACGGCCATGTGAATGGCCGAGTGATACGTTTTTGGGAGAAGCGGGTATTCAACAGGATTTCTACCAGTTGGCGGAGAACGCTAGCATAACTCCCTTCCTAGAAGATAAGTGTGATCAGTACCTTCTCCTCACTAATACCTTTGTGCAAAATTTTCGATTCATGTCTAGGAGAGACACACCTACCGTAATATTTCACCTTTATGATCACCCTTATGAAATGACACTTGATAAGTTCTGTCAAGTTTGCAAAATTCCTAATGAGGGTAGTCCGCTAGAACCACGTACTAGAGACTTTGAGGATTTCGTGCATGATGTGACTCTGGGGGAGATGAGAGGAGTCTCCCAGGCGAGAGTTGCTAGTTTACATTTTCCTGTTCTGTGTTACTTTTCATTATTTGCTGGGAGATGCTTAACTGGTAGATGGGAGAGTGGCACACTTAGTTCACCTGATCTTGCTATTTTGAGTTGTGCGCTCCTAGGTGATAGAACTTTCAGTTTGGGAGCTATTGTTGCACGCCGCCTGCATACCAACCGTTCTAAGGGTGTTATTTATGGTGGTATTTATGCTTCTCGTCTCGCGAGACATTTTGAGATCCCCATCAGGCATAATGAGGATGAATTTTTACCCACAAAATACTTAGATTATGCTAGCATGATTGAATATGATTTTATTAGTAAGGGTAAGGTTCAATTCCAGTATAACTTGGTATTTAGCCAGGGCACCCATGAGGTTATTACTTTGCCCGCACCTGCTTTGTTTGGTCTTTCCAGGGGTAGGTACACTATCCTGCCAGATGATCTGTATGCGTACTGGAGTTTGACGACAGAGGCTGCACCCGCACCAGCACCGGTCTACCAGTGGGAGCCTCAGCATCCTCCGTACCCTACTGGGCCGGATGGATTATTTCAGTGGCCATAGACCAAGTTAGGCCAAAATCGTAAGCTTGGGGGAGTACGTATTCTCACCGACATTTCATTCATGCCTCACACTTTAATTCCATTTGTCGGTGTTCATCGTTTCCTTTGTTTATTTGCGCTTGCTTTTATTCGTTTCTTTTGTGTGTTTGAAAAACTTTCAAAAATCAAAAAAAATAATATTTCTCATTTCTCTTCGGTTTTTCTTTCTTGTTTTACATAGGTTGTAGCATTAATAGAAAACCCAAAAAGATTCCATGTCTCTTCTTTTGTCGTTTGTTGGGAGTTCTTCGATGTAAATAGTTTCTCGATTTTGTTTTCCTTTCTTTCGTTTGTTTCCGTTAAGAAAAACCAAAAACTCCAAAAATATTTCAGTATGTTTCTCTGAATTTCTTTTCTTGAGTAGTCGTAAGGAGAAGACCCCACAATAATTGTCTAGTGGCTCCTGTATGCATTATCGTTGATCTAATGAAAGGGGCAATGTTACCTTGTCTTCTCCTTTGAATTAAGGGTTTGCAGATTTCAGCTTAGTCCACGGCACACTTGCACTATTATTATTATCACATCATTCGGTCGTGCAAGTGAAAGGCAATAATGACGATGATTTGATGAAGTGACTGTGGCAAAGAAAACCTAGTATGAACTCTTCTTGTGTCTGTTTTTGTAAATATGTTTAGCTCAGTATCCATGATTCAACATATTATGAGTAAACATGTTTGTGATGACAATTAGAGATCATAGTTGCCCATGCCATGCTTAAGTAGCTAGGAGTGGATAATGATCTATCTTATACGTCAACATGTATTAAAATGATTATGATGTGGTATGTTAGGATTGTATCCACCTCTGAAAAATTCGAGTGGCTTGACTTGGCACATGTTCACACATGTAGTTGATTCAAAACCAATGCAGCCTTCATAATATTTATATTTAGGGTGTTTATATCCTACTCATGCTCATGTTCAATGTTAACTATTCGCAATGCATGATTATGACCGTTGTCGCTCTCTAGTTGGTCGCTTCTCAATCTATTTGCTAGCCTTCGCTTGTACTAAGCGGGAATACTGCTTGTGCATGCTAATCCATGAAACCCAAAGTTGTGCCAAAAGAGTCCACCATACCTACTTGTATACGGTATTACCCTGCCGTTCCAAGTAAATTTGCATGTGCCATCTCTAATCATTCAAATAAACATCTGTTTTGTGTGCCCGTACTGCTCATGGAGCGACGGGGCAGTCAATATCTTCCATGCTAAGCGGGTTATTCTCACGACGAGAGTTTATTCACTCGTCTCGCATGAGAGAGGCTGGTAATTGGGATGCCCAGTCCCGTTAAGCAAAAACAAAGAAAAATATAATAAAACAAAGTCCCCCTAGAAAGTTGATTGTTTGGAGGGCACCCGAGGATTCGGCTAGCCATGGATTGTGTTTGTATGGTTGTGGGGGAGTAAACATTTACCTTTCTGCATGGGAACCGCTAATAATGTGTTTAGCATGGAAGATGTTGAAATCCTTTGTCGTGACATTGACAGGAAAAGCACACCGCTCAAAATGTATTCATCTCTGTTTTAGCTCTGAGCTCTGGCACCACTGGAAATCCCAGCTTCCCTCTGCGAAGGGCTTTTCTATTTACTTTTATGTTATTTACTTTTATCATTGAGTCATCACCTTCTCATTCAAGCACCAACATAGAGAGCGCTATTGTCATTCTTAGTTTAACATGCATTGAGTCTAGTTAATGTTGAATGTGCGCATGACTGGATCTCTTCTACCCTGAATTACAATGTTTAGTCGCTGCTTGATTTTCGGAGGTGCTCTGCATTTATGTTTTGCGGTCTCAGAAAGGGCTAGCGAGATACCATGTTATCATATTATATCATGATTGTTTTGACAAATTGTTGGCATTCGAGATCTTTTATTATTGCTCGCTAGTTGATTATGCCATTGCCATGAGTAAATATGAAATCTAAGTGTTATCATTCGCATGGTTAGTTCATAATCTTTCCTAAAAACTTGGTTACTAGCTAAGCTTATATACGGCAACAAAACAAAACGTAAAAGTTTTTCTTTATCACTTTTAGTTTATCAACTGAATTGCATGAGGACAAGCAATGGGTTATGCTTGGGGGAGTTGATATGTCTCCAACATAACTACTTTTCCAAACACCTTTGCTCTTGTTTTGGACTCTAATTTGCATGATTTGAATGAAACTAACCCGGACTGACGTTGTTTTCAGCAGAACTACCATGGTGTTGTTTTTGTGCAGAAATAAAAGTTCTCAGAATTAGCTGAAAATTTACGGAGAATTTTTCTGGAATATATAAAAAATATTGGCGAAGAGATCTACTAGAGGGGGGCACCATAGAGCCACAAGCTCAGGTGGTGCCCCCCTAGGGAGCGCCACCTGAGCTTGTGGGCCCCTCGAGCCTCCGTTTGCCCTACCTCCGGTCCTCTAAGTTCCGTCTCATGGAGAAAAGAATCAGAAAGAAAGTTTCATCGCGTTTTATGATACGGAGCCGCTGCCAGCTCATGTTCTTCATCGGGAGGGCTGATCTGGAGTCCGTTCTAGGCTCTGAAGAGGGGGATTCGTCGCCATCGTCATCAGCAACCCTTCTCCATCAACAATTCCATGATGCTCACCACCGGGAGTGAGTAATTCCTTCGTAGGCTTGTTGGACGGTGATGGAGATGGATGAGATTTGTCATGTAATCGAGTCAATTTGTTAGGGCTTGATCCCTAGTATCCACTATATTCTGAGATTGATGTTGCTATGACTTTGCTATGCTTAATGCTTGTCACTAGGGCCCGAGTGCCATGATTTTAGATCTGAACCTATTATGTTTTCATGAATATATATGAGTTCTTGATTCTATCTGCTAGTTGTATGCACTTGTTATTGTTCTGAACCGTAGACCCCAAGGTGACAATAATTGGGATACTCTCCGGAGATGACTGTAATTCGAGGAGTTCATGTTTTCACCATATGTTAATGCTTTGTTCCAGTTCTCTATTAAAAGGAGGCATTAATATCTCTTAGATTTCCATATGGACCCCGCTGCCACGGGAGGGTGGGACAAAAGATGTCATACAAGTTCTTAGTATAAGCACGTATGACCCTATACGAAATACAAGCCTACATTGAATTGATGAATTGGAGCTATTGTGTATCGCTCTAGGTTGTGACTGTTACATGATGAATGTCATCCATACAAATATCCATCGCTGATCCAATGCCTACGCTTTGCTCATATTGTCTTTGCTAAGTTACTACTGTTGCTGCTGCTATTACAATCACTACAAAACTGCTACTATCACTGTTACTGTTACTACTGCTACTGTTACGTTACTATCAAAACTATCAAACTACTGTGCTACGAAATACTTTGCTGCAGAGAAATAACTCTCCAGGTGTGGTTGAATTGACAACTCAACTGCTAAGGCTTATAAATATTCTTTGGCTCCCCTTGTGTCGAATCAACAAATTGGGTGAAATACTTCCCTCGAAGACTATTGCGATCCCCTATACTTGTGGGTCATCAGGATACTTCCCTCCGGAAGGGGGAAATAGAAGCCATCGACATCACCAACATTCCTCATCGTGGGAGGACTCATTTCCATCAACATCTTCATCAGCACCATCTCATCTCAAAACCTAGTTCATCTCTTGTATTCAATCTTTGTCTCAAAACCACAAATTGGTACCTATGGGTTGCTAGTAGTGTTGATTACATCTTGTAGTTGATGCTAGTTGGTTTATTTGGTGGAAGATTATATGTTCAGATTGTTAATCATATATTATTCTCCTCTGATCATGAACATGAATATGATTTGTGAGTAGTTCCGTTTGTTCTTGAGGACATGGGAGAAGTCTTGTTATAAGTAATCATGTGAAGTTGGTATTCGTTCAATATTTTGATGAAGTGTATGTTGTTCTTCCTCTAGTGGTGTTGTGTGAACGTCGACTACATGACACATTACCATGCTTGGGCCTAGGGGAAGGCATTATGGAGTAGTAAGTAGATGATGGGTTGCGAGAGTGACAGAAGCTTAAACCCTAGTTTATGTGCTATTCCGTAAGGGGTTGATTTGGATCCATATGTTTCATGCTATGGTTAGATTTATCTTAATTCTTCTTTCGTAGTTGCAGATGCTTGCGAGAGGGGGCAATCATAAGAGGGTTGTTTGTTCAAGTAAGAATAACACCCTAGCACCGGTCCACCCACATATCAATTTATCAAATTAGTGAAAGCGAATCAGCTAAACATGATGAACGTGACTTGATGTAATTCCCATGTGTCCTCGAGAACGCTTTGCTCATATTAAGAAGTACTTCCGGCTTGTCCTTTGCAA
This sequence comes from Elymus sibiricus, assembly GCA_039707655.1. Classification (NCBI taxonomy): domain Eukaryota; kingdom Viridiplantae; phylum Streptophyta; class Magnoliopsida; order Poales; family Poaceae; genus Elymus; species Elymus sibiricus. The sequence goes on along the minus strand of CM077674.1, from coordinate 2,326,011 downwards.
TAAAAGGATTGGGCCACCTTTCTGCACTCTATTACTTTGGTTACTTGTTGCTTGCTATCAAATTATCTTTCTATCAAACTATCGGTCACAACTACTTTACAGCACTTGCAGAGATTACCTTGCTGAAACTGCTTATCAATTCCCTCTGCTCCTCATTGGGTTCGACACTCTTACTTATCTAAAGGACTACGATTAATCCCCTATACTTGTAGGTCATCAAAGAACACGTACACCTGCCATCCCGCTGCAACTCCACTGCAAAACTGCCGCCACGCAGCTCCAAATTGACAGAGGAGAGGATGGTCTGCTTCCCTGTTGTGCTGCAAATCGAGAGAGGAAAGATATGGGTAAGCCGGCTGCGAGGATCGAAGGAAACGTGGTGGTGGCGGCGCAGATCAAGGGTGAGAGAGACGAGGGGGAGGTGCACTAGAGAGGAGACGCGATAGATTGCGACGAGTGCGAGGGGAATGAGCGGTCCCGCGTCGTCCGCTCAATTTCGAGGTTTCACCGCGTTCCAAATCTGGGTTGAATACTTGATGTGTGGGAACGAGTCCATCACTACTACAGGAATGCCCAGCAGTGGCGGGAGCAAAAATCTTAGTAGTGGCAGGCCAGGCTCTCAGGGCCGCCCGCCACTGACCTCCCGCCACTGCTAATGTAGCATCAGTGGTGGGCGGGAGCCCGCCACTGATGGCAGTACAATAGTGGCGGGCACGCATTATCGCCCGCCACAACTATTATAGCTACCGAGTGATGCATTTGTCTGTGCCCGCCACTGCTTTGTCTCTGCCCACCACTATTGTGCGTAGCAGCAGTGGCAAGCACGTTTGCCGCCCGCCACTAGTAGTGATGTCGGCATATAGAGAAAATGCTGCCGCGGCAGTGTTATTTTGCTGCCGTGGCAGCATTTTAATGGCGCTGTAGCAGTATTTTGCACTCGATCATCCCATTGCATTACATATATATATAGAATATTGTCTTGGCATTCAAACAATCATCCACATTCAAACAATCCTATTACAACGGTGATACAATAATTAAGAGTATTACTGAAGCAAACATATAGTATAAGAAGTGTAGGGCAACAAACAAACATGCATGTCTCAACTCATATAACGAACAACGAATCAAGATGTTTTGAAGCAGTGTTTCGCTCGCAATCGATTACCGCAATATCTCTTCGACTCGGTGAAGTCGTTCTTCATCTCGTTCTGGCTGGCAGTGGAACTTCCCATCCACATTTACAACCTCTTTGTTGATGATTTTGGCCAACACCTTTTGGAGGTGCCCATGCTTTGTTAATAGTTCCCCTATGTCCATGTCCCTCTCCATCTCTTCGGACCACTTGACGATCTGGCTATGATTATGCAAATATTCGCTTTTCTTCAAAAAGTCGTCCATGATAGCCATGGCACAGTAGCCAGACCTATGAGAGGTTTTGACATTTGGTTCTTGATAGCAACAAGTGCTTGTGAAGAACTTGAATTCTGAATGCTCTGTTATCGTCTCTCTGAAGTTCTTACACTTGGCTAGAGCATCATTTAGAACCTTCTTCAATCTAGTCCATTGCTTTTCAGGGTGTCTCTTTGAATCAAAGAAATAAGTCAAGCCCTGCGTCGGCAATACTGTGATTACGATCCAATGTCGGTTGCTGCGCAAAAAAATGAAGAAATTAGCATTGATGCAAGATCAAACCACAAGGCCATTTATATGTTTCAAAATAAATGAGTGAACGTTAACGACTTACTTGTCGCAATATGGCACTAGAAAGGTGTCCTTATGTGGATGATTGACAATAAAGGACGGGAACAGGTAGTCCGAGATGACCTCCTGGCTATCTGTGGTTTCCAGGTTGTGTCAGTGCATGTAAAAAGGATCAGGTAAGGACACTTTACCTTGTGGGAGTAGGGGATCTGTAGCTCGATGAAGTACCCAAAGCCTCATTAACTCTGGGGAGACTATGCTGACAGAGAAGATATTTGCATGGATGACCTCATTGAAGGCCAGATCAATTCTGTCGGTCGAAAACTACTGGACGAAACTATAACCTTCTATGACCTTGGCCGTGTATCCACGTTGACCTTCTTTTGATTTATGTACCACATCGGCGTGTAGAACTTGAAGATCAATCGAGAGGGTCTTCAACATAGAGTCCGATAGAAACGGTTCCCCGGGTTTATACATATTCATTTTCCGCCCTTCTTCGGTGATGACAACAGGCACAGGTGGTTTGTCCGCGGATGGTCCGCAACTGTCACGTACATTCTCCTCCCCTAAATGCGGATTATCTGGCACTACGTCTTCGGTGCCGGCATTTCCGTGGGGAATCTCCTCTATATCATTCATTGGCCACTTAAGCGGGTGGCTATGGGTCACTTGTCCTAACATAGTGATGCCCTCTTCAGGGGGATGAGGCAACGACCAAGATTCGAAGCCTGTCACTACCTCCTGCACCAGCACCCTCGTCATGTCAAGTGGCAGGACAACCCCGTGCATCATTCTGCTACCATCGGTAAACGGGATGATTTGCCCCTTGGCAACCCTTGTCTTCACCCTATCCACGGTGGCTTGTAGCCAGCATGGAATAAAGTGGGAACCTCGTGCCTGTTGGGTGATGCTAGGTGTATGCTGCCGGGTAGGACTTGGCGTGCCGTGCGGAAACATTTCAGTTAACCTCTTCTCAACTGCTGCATCTACTACTGCATCTAATTTGTTTTGCTTATGTACTTCCTTCTGTATTTTTTAAGTTCTTTGGTTTCGGGGTAGGCGTCGTCCCATAACATCTTACCCCCTCCCAACACACGCCCAGTCTTGGGCTTCCTGTTAACCCCAAAACCCTCGTTCACTGCCCGGGTAAGAGGGTCATCATACCTTTAGCCGTGGGGAGATTCATGAGGACCCGGTCCAAATTCCTGCTTTATTTTTCTCTACAAAAAATATGTATTTTGGTAAACGATTAGTAAGGTACGTAAGAAATAAACTGTGGGGACTAAATTGTTACTGGTGATTGATGTTACCACGTTCTCCTCCGTCGAGCGAAGTTCCTATGTCGGGAGGACCAACTCCTTACTGTCTGGGTCTTGGACTGCATGGGCCCTGAGAAAACGGAAGTCATGAGGATGATCTCGATGTTCCGAGAACGGAGGCGGTTTACCCGTGGCTATAAAGTTCGCGGCCTCCTTCTCCCACTTGGGTTTTGCAGTTTTGTAACCACCAGGGTCCAGACGGTGGTTACCTAGCACCTTTTCCGTAAATTACGGAAATGATCGCTGATCTCCTTGCTTGACTCGCTACCAGAGGATTCACAAAACTTCGTCCATTCTTCAGGATCCATAGTTGGATTGAGCCGCTTAACGGTCTTGAAGTTCTTACCCACTAGATTGCAACGGGCACTGCTCTTCCAGTCCCTGAACATCTTTGGCCATTTTGACATGGCATAATCTTCGGCTAACTTTTTGACGTCAGACGGAAATTCATAACTACGGTTTACCGCCTGGAGTAGAGTCTTCTTGTGTCCGACCAAATCCTTGCTACCGATCGGGACGGTAATTCGCAAAATGCAACCTAGCATTTTGCTATACATTTTTGCTGCGTCATCTGGGGTGACGGGCTCGCCTTTCGGGCCAACTGCGGTGATTCTAATGATACCTTCGTGAAGCTTGTTTGCATCCCTTGCCTTTCGGTTGCTCTTGTTTCTGGCGGCCGTGCTGGATGAAGTCCCGTCCGTGTGGCTCGTTTCCCCTGGCCCGGTGGTCGGTTCATCCTGTTGGTCGTTGCCCATCTCGACGTCTGGGATGGCCGTATCCACATCAGGGGCGCCCATCTCGATATCAGGGTTGGTGTAGTGAGGTTCCTTTTGAGATGATGTTCTGGCATCGGGATCCATTTGTCGAACTGCAGTATTGTAGCAAAGAGTTATGATTGAACATATAAAGAAAATGGCGATTGAAAATTTTGGCATGACCTTCGCTAAAAGTAGGCCATATTGAGTACCAGAAATTTGACGAAACGGAAACGAATCGACGTTTCGTCAAAACATTGGCACTCATATTAAGTCCTGCAAATCAAAGACAACCATCTGGTTGCACATCGAATGACACCAACCCATGCACATGTTTGTACAGGTACATCTAAGAACAACTAAGATCGAACTCCTTTGTGTGGCATTTCATCGAACACGTTACAATCATCTACAATAGTGCAACATATGTGTGACATCCCAGATTATAGTCATGTCATTAACTAAGATAATGTGCCTTGTCATCATGATCATCATAATTAAATTGCAATTAAGAATTAATCCAACTCACCTAGTCAAATTATTAATTCTTCAAACATGAAAACAAAAGTGTTCATAATATTGTAAATAATAACTAAGTAATTGTCATGGAGAAACCAATATTATCTGAATTACTAAAATGCCCTTAACCTATGAAAAACGGAGCCAGCAGCACTTAACCATCCCATTTATATTCAAACATAATTTAAATGAACTCAACATACTTCCAAACTTTGTGGACAACTTCATAATATTACAAAGTATTTATGTGACAAGTTTCATGTTCAACAAAAATCAATTGCTCGCTAGAAGAAATAGAAAATAGTAGCTAAATAAATAACAGAAAAGAATAAGACAGAATGGTACTGTGCACTCACAACCCAACTCGCTACAGTGGCTGGCCCAGCCCAAGTCGCCGGTCGTCGCCTATCTCTCGTCGCGCTGTCGGCAGCGCACGCGGCCGCTGCGCCGATGGAGCACGCGTCGCCCATCCGCCGTGTCCTCGGGCTGGATAAGGACGCCTCGACCTCGCCGACGGAACCCTAGCTTCTCATTCTTCCCCCTCTCGCTGTTCTCCTCATTTCGGCCATCGCCCGAGCTGACAGTTGCCGCCGCCCCGCCGTTGTCGCGGCCACCGTGCACCCCTCGCCGCCTCGCCGTGTCCGGCAGCTCCGTCGGGCTCGACTTCATCACCTGCGCCACGAGATCGACGCCGGGGAGCCCCGGCAACGCCGCCCGCGCCCGTTCCTCTCGCCAGAATCCGCCTCGGCCGCCGCCTCGATCGCTCGTCTCCGGCAACGCACGACCTCGCCGAGCCCCCCTCGAGCATCGCGGTGAGCCCCTGGTTCTTCGCGACCTCTCCTTGCTCCTCCCCGCGCACCGTAGCCCCCTTCCATCGAGCGCCACCGCTGCCACCGCTCGGTCATCGCCGCAACCGCCACTCCGGCCATCCCCTGCTATCGCTGCTAGCCTAGATGGATGCGCCGCGTCGCCCTCATTCGCTAGATGGCCGCCACCGCCCATTTGGTCGCCGGAGCGCATCTCCGGTGGACCTCCGCCGCGACTGGTGCCCGCCGGAGTCGCGCCGGCGCATTCAAAACCGGCCTGGGTCTATGACGTGTGGGCCCCGATCGTTAACTATCAGATTAGCACTAATTAAAACACTAAGCAGCCATTGACCCGTGGGCCCAAGGCCATAAGTTTAGTTTAAAACTAGACTAATTTAAATACCCTAATTACTCACTGACTAGTGGACCCCATCTAATTAACTAAACTAATAAAACTTTGTTAAAATATGTACCTATGACATATGGGTTCCACTGGACCTTTGACCAGTCAACTGCTGACTGGGCAGTTGACTGGACCCACCTGTCAGCCTCTGCTGACTGGGTGGCTGACTGGGCAGTTGACCCAGTCAACTGGCCCCACCAGTCAGCCTCTCTATTGCATTGCTGGGTACACTTCTATGTACCCCTAGCAATTTCTATTTAATATATTTTGAAATAAAAATAATCCAAAAATTCCAGAAAATCCTTTAAACTTTGAAAATCATATAAAATAAACCGTAACTCGGATGAAAATAATTTATATATGAAAATAATTTATATTTAAAATACCAATATATCTATTTTCGGGGATTAATACTATAATACTATACCTATATTTATATAAAAAGCCAAAAAATACATGTTTGCCAGGCTTTTCCCGGGCTTCGGGCTGGGCTCGGGCAGGAAAAGCAAGGCCCGAGCCCGGCCCGGACGCCGGGCTTCGGGCCGGGCTGCCCATGCCCAGGTTTAGCCCGAACAAGGAAAAGTACACAGCTAAACCCACCAAGCCTAAAACTAGAGGAGCAAAACGAATCAGCAGGACGTCGAGCATCTTCAATTCCAACACAGCGGACTCCGCGAGCGAGCAAGATAGCGCCTTCAAGAAGGGGAACGACGTCGTGATGCCGCCGCCATCCGATCCGAAGAACCGGACCTAGGGTTTCCCCTGATGCTCGAAGAGGGGCTCGGATAAAGGTCATGACATCGCCTTCAGGAAGGAAAACCGCACCCACAAGTGTCGCCGCTGCCAGCATCGGCAAGCCGAGCATGGATTTCGCCTAGCCTGAGTCCGAGCAATCCCATAGCCGCCAGATCAGGATCCGAAGATGCGGGAGTCAATCTGCCTGTAGACCGCTACCTCAGAAGGGGACGTGGGGCTGCACCTGCCGCCAGCAAAAGCGCGAGCTTTGGAACCGACATGACGTGTAGGTAGACGGTGTCCTAGAGACAGCGGGGTAGAGAGCCGACGCGGATGGTAGGATGGTGGCCGGCGCCGCCAGCAATCCGGAGACAGAAGGGAGCACGGATCCGTGCTGCCGGAGACGGAGCCACCATAACGTCGGCAAACCGAAGAAGATGGAAGGGGCGCAGCAACCGGTCCGCCGCGGTCGAAACCACGCTGGTGAGGACGCCGGCAGACCATGGACACCGGAGAACGCAGGTCCGTGGACACTGGGACCGGAGCGGTGTCGACAAAGAACCACCGTGAAGCTTCAGCCGCCTGCCGAAGAAACGCCGTGACCACACATACGCAGAGGTCCTTGCCGCAGCTCGGAGGAGGAGCCGTCGGGGACATAGGGTGGCCTGCACCAAGGCAGGATCTTTCCCCGGCCAGCCCAGACATCTCCCCCAAGGGCCTCGCCCGCCCCAGTAAGCAGAAGCAAGAGGCGGACGGGGGAAGGCCAGCACGGGCATGGCCGCGCCGCCGCGCCGGACCGGCAGGATGGGGTCGCAGCAGCTAGATGAGGGGGACAACCCGCGGCGCGCCAGATCCGATCTGGGACCGTGGGGGGGGGGGGGGGGTGGAGGGGCCTCCAGCACGTGGTGGGGGGGGGAGGGGTGGGTCCGCCCCGCCGCAAGCATCCTCAGGCGTGGCGCAGCCACTCCGGCCGGCCCTCGGCGGCGGCGGCGTAGGAGGTGGTCCGAAGCAGGGGAAGTGGTGGGTGGGGGGGGGGACGAAATCGCCCCGCCGCCGCCATCCCCGGGCGTGGCGCGGCTTCGCCGGCCGGCACTCCGGCGGCGGCGATGCGGGCGTGCCTGAGAGGGGATGGAGCTCCTAGCGGCGGCGAGGGTTTCCCCGGTGTCGTCAGACGCGGGCGACGTGGGGGTGGGGGGGAGGGAGGAAGGACAGTTCTGTTCTGAATTTCTTTAGTCGAGACCTCTCTTCATGCTCCATGATCCCTATAAACTTTAGGTATGCATCTCTGATTGTGTGCATATCCGCCGCTGCATCTCTTGTCAGTGCTCGGTTTTGAGTACATTGCTTTGAAAATATAACCGAGTACATGTCTGCACATCATTACAAGCAGGTTGTCGGATTAGCACCAGTCATATGAGCTACTACTTGTAAACAACGCAGGCGATCTAACCAGTTACAGAACTCTTTTTCTTCTTGATCTTGGTAAAACAAACACACAAATAGCTAGACAGGGCTGGCTCTGGTGTAAATAGAAAATTTATGTCTTTGCCTTGAGGGGTAGACGGACAAATTAACTGCAGCTAACGGAGGATTGGGGGGAAGTGCTCTTCTCAAGCGCGCCGGCGGGACAGCCTTCAGCAACATTGGCCGTCGGGTACAACAATGTCGACGTGGATGCTGCCAACAGCCTTCAGCAACATGCCTGTATTGCTTTGATGAGTGTCGCTCTGAAGTCTGAACCTCTTTGATATGATGAATGTTTCTCTGAAGTCTGAATCTCTTAATTACCATGCAGAGGGTTCATGCAGGAAGAAGAGAAACATGATAACTCTTCAGTTAAGGCATGTACGCCCAAGTAGCTGCATCGTAGCGACGAGTTAAGCTTGGTAGGCGACCAACTAAGGACGAGTTGTTGTTCTTCATCCATCCATACGTACAGGTATACGGTACATGAATGACAACAAGGGAGGAAATCTTCACATGACAGGACAGGGTATTCACATGACAAAAAATCTTCACATGTAACGACGGCGCAAGATCCGGCAGAGATTGCCCATGGAAGCATTTGTGAGACCAACCAAAGAGTGTCCTGCAGCCATCACTAACAATAAATAGAGAAAGCCGATGCTCATTCCTATCCCTCGGGCTGGCTGGCTCTTTATTTGAGACTGAATCGGAATGAATCTGTATAGCTGTCGAGTGACTTGACTAAGTGTTTGTTGATACTACAAACTCCATGTATAGTAGTATCCGTAGTAGTAGTAGTAGCAATTAGTAGATTCAGTCCTCCTGTATATAGCTTTGCCACAAATAAAAAAGCAGGACTGAATGCTGAAGCAGTGTGGTGGTGGTAGTAGTATGAATTTCGATTGATTGAGGAAAACCTAATCTAATCTTGTAAGGGCATCTCTAACCGATTGTATCTATAATCTTGTAAGGAATTGTGATCAGCAAGGTGGCATCAGGATTGTATCTCAGTTTCCTTTGTAGCAACAGAATTATACTATCTCTGTTCGAAATTTTGCATCCTACTCCACTCCACTTGTATAGCTAGGCAGCAGCATCTTCAGTTTTGCTGCACAAGGTGGTGCTGCATGTGCCAAGACCAAAGTCTTGCTTTTTCACATGCATCAATGCACTTCCATAGTTCTGTACCATTCCCAACTTAAAAGATGATGCTGCCTGCAGACTTCAAACTCGCTGCCTGCAGATCAGCTTTGCTTGAAAGTTCATGTTATATTGAGAAGACACTGGAACACTGCAATGTCAAGGGATGTCTGATATGCCTTTCTGTTTTTTGTTTTTGCAATTGCTTATTTCCCTAGAAGAAGCACAAGAGCTCAAATGTAAACAAGTGATGTGGTCTGGATATCATGAATGTAAACGATGATGGAAGCGTCTCAACTCTCAACAGGGGAGCCCGCGTACATTATATTGATTGTGGAGAGCGATCTCTCGTGAGGTACAAGGATTCGGTTAGGAGGTTGTAACCGAGAGAGATTACAGGGAGATAAGGATAGAAACTTAAACAGAAAAAGCTATCTCTATCTACCCTACAAGTGTGGCCCAAGACACCCCTTGGCGCACACACATTAACATATGTTTAACACCCTCCCTTAATCTGAACTCCTCAATTTAAGATTGCGTTTAAACTCTTCAAATGATCTTGTGGCCAAGGCCTTTGTGAAACCATCTGCAACCTGGTCTTTAGAGTATACAAACCGTATGTCCAGTTCCTTATTAGCAACCCTTTCTCTCACAAAATGATAATCAATCTCAATATGCTTGGTTCTTGCATGAAAGGCAGGATTAGCAGACAAGTATGTAGCACCAAGATTGTCACACCAAGACAAGGAGTTTGTGTCTGATGTATTCCAAGTTCCTTAAGCAAGGACTTTACCCAGATAATTTATGCTGTTGCATTGGCCAATGCCTTATACTCTGCCTCGGTACTTGATCTTTAAATTGTAGTCTGTTTCTTTGCACACCATGAGATCAAATTAGGACCAAAGAAAACTGCAACACCACCTGTTGACCTTCTACCTTCTGTTGACCTTCTGTCATTCAAAAAAATTTCCCTATTTGTCAGAGAAAGCACAAACAAGAGTAGATGAAGACTTGCTGAAAGTTAGTCTAACATTCAAAATATTTTTCACATATCTTAGTATGCGTTTTGCTGCAGTCCAATGAGCAGTGGTTGGTGCATGAAGAAACTGACAAACACACCCTTAAGTCATCATTCTCACTTTTTAGAACTAGAAACCGAATAAACTCCATGTTCAGGGTCTAGCTCTAGCTCCCTAATGTTTGGAACTCCCTAATTTTCCATGGATATGGCCTAAACATAGACCGAAGAACAAAAATAGATTTTTTTCAACCCATTTAAGGCAAATTTTCCATGCACTTGCAGTTCAGATTTTAATTATATTCACTAAATGACTTAAATATAGGGAATGGACTCGGAAAAATGCCAACTTTTGACATAGAACATGTGATGGTGTATCTTGAATATAAATAAAATCAAGACCAGCGGATGAAACAGTGGTCGCTTCGCTTTCAAATCTGACTCATTCCCTCTCGAAACCACGATTCTTCCTCAGAGATGTTCCAGTTGTTGAAGTGTATATGTGGATTGCCTAGCCCTTTCCATCAGTTCGGACTTTTGGTTGCGTTGGCTAGTGCATGAAGGTTAACATGGTATCAGAGTCTAAGGTCTTGAGTTCAAGTCCTGCCTTTCGCAATTTATCAAAAAATTGCTGTTGCTCCCTCTATGTCCACGTATAGGCCTTTTGAGCCATACCTCTGAGTCTATTCATGTGTTGACTTCACGCGTCACACGTGAGAGGGGGTGTTGAAGTGTATGTGTGGATTGCCTAGCCCTTTCCATCAGTTCGGACTTCTGGTTGCGTTGGCTAGTGCATGAAGCTCAACACCAGTTTTCAAGCAGTGTACATCACAACTTTCCAAAAACTTCTAATCTTTTACAGACTCATTAACATAAAAAATATGTTTCAACAAATTTTCGACAACTTTTCATGGACTTGCAGTGCAAATCAGCATTATATTCGTTAAATGCACAGAAATGCACTTAACAACTTAAATATATCAAATGAACCCGAGAAAATGCCTAATTTTGACTTGATGTGGAGTCCAAATATTGCCACATGAGCTTGTCCTCTTCCAATTACAGAGCCATGGAAAAGATGTTTCATGAGCAACTAGGTACTATTTTTTCTAAGGCCTGTGTTGCATGGTTGACTGACTTGAAGCGTGTCACTCAGGTCAGGGTTTGATAGCGATTGAGTTAGTGTGTGTTGCTTAACTTTCCGTGCCATGCGGGCAAAGCTGTTTCATTATCTTGTATGTCTTTGTATTTTGGCTGCATGATTGATTGAATAAACTGAAGTGTGTCACACAGATCAGGGTTTGATAGCGACATAGTACGTGTTGCTTCACTTCCTGTGCCATGCGGGCAAAGATGTTTCATTGTCATGCATGTCTTTGTATTTTGGCTACATTGATTGACTAAACTGAAGCGTGTCACTCAGATCAGGATTTGATACCGACATAGTACGCGTTGCTTCATTTTCTGTGCCATGCGGGCAAAGCTGTTTCATTGGCATGCATGTCTTTGTATTTTGGCTGCATGAATGATTGACTAAACCGAAGCGTGTGACTCAGATCAGGGTTTGATAGCGACATAGTACTTGTTGCATCACTTTCCATGCCATGCGGCAAAGTTGTTTCATTGTCATGCATGTCTTTCTATTTTGGCTGCATTGATTGACTAAACTGAAGCGTGTCACTCAGATCAGGGTTTGATAGCGACATAGTACGTGTTGCTTCACTTTCTGTGCCATGCGGGCAAAGCTGTTTCATTGTCATGTATGTCTTTGTATTTTGGCTGCATGATTGATTGACTAAACTGAAGTGTGTCACTCAGATCAGGGTTTGATAGCGACATAGTACGTGTTGCTTCACTTTCCGTGCCATGCGGGCAAAGCTGTTTCATTGCCATGCATGTCTTTATATTTTGGCTGCATTGATTGACTAAACTGAAGCGTGTCACTCAGATCAGGGTTAGAAAGTGACATAGTATGTGTTGCTTCACTTACTGTGCCATGCGGGCAAAGCTGTTTCATTGTCCTGTATGTCTTTGTATTTTTCCTGCATGATTCATTGTCTATACTGAAGCGTGTCACTCAGATCAGGGTTTGATAGCGACATAGTACGTGTTGCTTCACTTTCCGTGCCATGCGGGCAAAGCTGTTTCATTGTCTTGTATGTTTTGGTATTTGGGCTGCATGATTGATTGACTAAACTGAAGCGTGTCACTCAGATCAGGATTTGATAGTGACATAGTATGTGATGCTTTACTTTCCGTGCCATCCGGGCAAAGTTATTACATTGCCATGCATGTCCTTGTATTTTGGCTGCGTTGATTGACTAAACTGAAGCGTGTAACTCAGATCAGGGTTTGATAGTGACATAGTACATGTTCCTTCACTTCCCGTGCCATGCGGGCAAAGCTGTTTCATTGTCATGCATTTCTTTGTATTTTGGCTGCATTGATTGACTAAACCGAAGCGTGTAACTCAGATCAGGGTTTGACAACGACATAGTACGTGTTGCTTCACTTTCTGTGACATGAGAGCAAAGCTGTTTCATTGTCATGCATGTCTTTGTATTTTGGCTGCATGATTGATTGACTAAACCGAAGTGTGTCACTCAGATCAGGGTTTGATAGCGACAAAATACTTGTTGCTTCACTTTCGATGCCATGCGGCAAAGCTGTTTTATTGTCATGCATGTCTTTGTATTTTGGCTGCCTTGATTGACTAAACTGAAGCGTGTCACTCAGATCAGGGTTTGATAGCGACATAGTACGTGTTGCTTCACTTTCTATGCCATGCGGGCAAAGCTGTTTCATTGTCATGTATGTCTTTGTATTTTGGCTGCATAATTGATTGACTAAACTGAAGCGTGTCACTCAGATCAGGGTTTGAAAGTGACGTAGTATGTGTTGCTTCACTTTCTATGCCATGCGGGCAAAGCTGTTTCATTGTCCTGTATGTCTTTGTATTTTGGCTGCATGATTCATTGTCTAAACTGAAGCGTGTCACTTAGATCAGGGTTTGATAGCGACATAGTACGTGTTGCTTCATTTTCCGTGCCATGCGGACAAAGCTGTTTCATTGTCATGTATGTCTTTGTATTTTGGCTGCATGATTGATTGACTAAACTGAAGCGTGTCACTCAGATCAGGTTTTGATAGCGACATAGTACATGTTGCTTCACTTTCCATGCCATGTGGGCAAAGTTGTTTCATTGCCATGCATGTCTTTGTATTTTGGCTGCATTGACTGACTAAACCGAAGCATGTAACTCAGATCAGGGTTTGATAGTGACATAGTACGTGCTGCTTCACTTTCCTTGCCATGCGGGCAAAGCTGTTTCATTGTCATGCATGTCTTTGTATTTTGACTGCATTGATTGACTAAACTGAAGCGTGTCACTCAGATCAGTGTTTGATAGCGACATAGTACGTGTTGCTTCACTTTCCATGCCATGCGGGCAAAGCTGTTTCATTGTCATGCATGTCTTTGTATTTTGGCTGCGTTGATTGACTAAACTGAAGCATGTCACTCAGATCAGGGTTTGATAGCGACATAGTACGTGTTGCTTCACTTTCTGTGCCATGCGTGCAAAGCTGTTTCATTGTCATGTATGTCTTTGTATTTTTTGCAGCATGATTGATTGACTAAACTGAAGCGTGTCACTCAGATCAGGGTTTGAGAGCGACATAGTACGTGTTGCTTCACTTTTCTTGCCATGCGGGCAAAACTATTTCATTGCCATGCATGTCTTTGTATTTTGGCTGCATTGATTGGCTAAACTGAAGCGTGTCACTCAGATCAGGGTTTGATAGCGACATTGTACATGTTGCTTCACTTTCTGTGCCATGCGGGCAAAGCTGTTTCATTGTCATGTATGTCTTTGTATTTTGACTGCATGATTCATTGACTAAACTGAAGCATGTCACTCAGATCAGGGTTTGATAGCGACATAGTACGTGTTGCTTCACTTTCCGTGCCATGCGGTCAAAGTTGTTTCATTGTGATGTATGTATTTGTATTTTGGTTGCATGATTGATTGACTAAACTGAAGCGTGTCACTCAGATCAGGGTTTGATAGCGACATAGTACGTATTGCTTCACTTTCCGTGCCATGCGGGCAAAGCTGTTTCATTGTCATGTAGTATGCCTTTGTATTTTGGCTGCATGATTGATTGACTAAACTGAAGCGTGTCACTCCGATCAGGGTTTGATAGACATAGTACGTGTTGCTTCATTTGCTGTGATTCTTGGGCATGAGCTGCACGGTTGACTGACTTGAAACATGTAACTCAGACCTGTGTTTGGTACCGATCTAGTGTGTGTTCTTAGGTTTGTTGTGTTGTGTGGACATGTTTGCTGTCTTGGAAAATCTATGGACCTACATGTTCTTGAAACATCTTTGTCCACACAGCACGGCAAGCAGAGCAACACACATTAGATAGCTGTCAAACCGTGAGCTGAGTAATATTCTTCAAGTCCGACAATCATTTCGCACTAGTCCTAGAAAAATCATGGACCAACATGTCCGTGAAATATACTGACGACACAGCACGAAAAGTACTACAACATCACTTTTATCTTCCATGAAAAATCCGCTCTTTCCAACAAGGCATGTTAAGGCATCTCTAACGCGGACCTCTAAAACGGACACGGTATTTGTCTGCGGATCGGTCCGGACTGGTGTCCGAACACGGATACGTGAGCCGACCATCCAACCCCGTCCCCCAAACTTTCGAACACATTTCAAATGAAAATTGAACAAAACGGATAAAATTCATGCAAACCGGACAAACTTCATAGAAACTGGACAAACTTCATTAATATTTGGATCTTTTTGACATAACACAAAAGTTAGTCTAGTCTACGCTTCTTCGCCGGACGTGGTTGCAGCTCTGTGTCCCTCGTCCTACGCTCCTCGTCGGACGTGGGCACGTCCGTGTCCCATGTCCTACTCGTCGTCGTTGTTCGGCACCTGGCCGTCGGAGCCCAAGCCTATTGCCTAGTCGTCGGGGCTGCCGGTGGAGGTGAGGTCATTGATCGTGCCGGACGGCCCAGCCTACCAGGCGTTGCGGACCAGCACGAACGCCGGCGCGAACAGGCCGCTGACGATGGTGGCCGCAGCGTCTCCGTCCGCTACCGCCTGGGCCGCATCCGCGTCTGCCTCCGCCGTGAATTCTATGTAGGCGGCGCGCTCCGCCGAGGGGAGGTTGCGGAGCCACCGCGTGGCAGGTGGCGCGTGTGGACTCGTAGATCGCCAGCTGCTGGTCGATGAAGGTCGGGTCCTCCATGACCATGACCACCACCACCTCCCGGTTCGCCCGCTCGCTGTAGATTTGCACCTCCACACGCTAGTGATGTGCGAGGAGGTCAAGGTTGTACCGTTGGTCCTCTTGCGCCTACCAGAACGCCATAAATGGTGGCGCTGGCTGCTCCTCATGCGGCAACTCCTCCATCATCGCGCCGAAGAGCGCCTACGCCTTCTTCATGGTGAAGCCGGCATGGAACGGCGCGGGTGCGGGCGCGGGCACCGACTCATCAGCGTATGCCTCCTCCATCATAGGTTCATCGTCGCTCACCTCCGGCTAGCTCGCCGGCAGTCCGACCTCTATCCGACGAGCACACCGGGCCTGCCAGCCGGTCACAAGGCCGGCCATCTCGAGCTTCTGCTCCATCAAGAGGCTCTCCCAGAACAAGCTTGTCATCATTCCGTCGGATGTTGAGGAGGAAAGGAAGCGGATGTGGTGTGGTCCAGATGGTGCCATGCGCGGCAGTGTTTAACTAGCGGGGGCCAGTTATACCGGTGAAGTGTCTTAGATTGAACTTTGGGGGATAAAGTCGTGCTAGACATAGCACAACGACAACTTGGATTCCATTTTTTTCGAAACGGAACAACTTGGATTCTTGTGTGTCAAAAAAGTTTGTTCATTGCCCCCAAGTATATAGACCACCAGACGGCCGGTTGTCCTGTGCTTCGTATTATACTGTACTTCTCTAATTGGTAGTGATTAGGACTGTTGTGTTTCCTTGGTTTCCACAAAGGTTCTCATGTAAAACCTGTGTCTATGTTCTTTGTTGGGATATGTTTTCATTGCACGTTTATCTAATAGAGAGGGACAAAATACGACCAAGGATAGAATAATATATAGCTTTGTTTATTTGCAAAGCTGACTTGGAAATTTATGCATATAAGTTCGTAAACAAGTACAAAACCGTTGCCAAATCATCTGAAAGCCAGCATATATCGTGCATACACGAGATAATATGTTTGCACCTTAATATATGTATTGCTAGCAAAGAAATTTCCTTTTACTCAGCCCGTGCTGAAGCTGATCAATACAAGCCTTATTTTATATAGATATATGCCGTATTTATTCTCAACAGTGACAACCACCATTTTTACCGTCCCTCCATTACATCCACCTCAACAACAGTGCCCCTGATCGCCACTGCCGCCTCCATATCCTCCGCCAGTGTAGGCACCATGGGTCCCAGCCTGAGCGGGAGCATATCCCTGTGGGAGTTGTCCTGACTCTGCATGTGTGCAAAAGAATGTTGTTTTATGGATCTATGCTCCATCACGTCTATGTAAAAATAGCATATGTAGGTTGAGTACAGCTTATATTGTGTTAGTAGCATCTCCTATTCAATTAACTAGCGACGCTAGTTATTCCTAACAGTTGTACGAGATCAGTTTGCAAACTACCTTGTCCTTGTGCGTGGGCTACATCCGGGGAGACGAGCAGGAGAGTAACCAATACGGCAACAACCAGAAGTGGAAACTTGGCAGCCATTTCTATGCTTCTTGATAACAAGTTTGATGGAGCTGGCAAGCTTTGGATGGGAAGATAGCTGTGTGAGCTGTGCCATATTTATAGAAGAGGAGGCGCTTGCAGAAAAATTAACTCACCGAATGGGTGGATGAGAATGGGATCGAGCTCAGGTTAGACCTCCTATAGTTGCTTTGACCATATGGTTGGCAGTTAGGATTTTATCGAGCAGGGCATTTGCGCATCTCGGTTTTGTTGTATCATGGCATATAACTTGCATGGCTAGTATATATTACTACAACTAGCTAGTGCACTTGCATGGTTCGAGCCTTTGCACAAACTAATGATCAACATAATCATATTACTACAACTAGTGCACTTGCATGGCAAGTATATTTATGTCGAATCATAAATTTGATGCGGTATCAATTTTCGCTGCTTGATTTTGATTTTACGTAAGTACTACATGACCATAGTAATTCATGCCAGTGTAACACATGTTTGGTATATCTCTGCATCTGGAAGTCAGCTTCCACTCCCAGTAGGGAACGTGGAACTCTTTATTGCGAACCTCATCAAGAATTCCATTAGAATTTATGGTTCTACTAAAATAGTTTAAGTTTTTTAGATACTTTTTGCTATTACTCTTCCGTAAGTTCTTAGTTGTTTTTTATGGAACTTGCGAAGGATTTTGGTGATGCAACTGTCACATGGTGTTTGTATGACCTACATGTTGATGGTGATAAAACTATATATATACGTATAAGCGGCTAAAATTTATCAAACAACTCAAAAAAAAGAGTTATACGTGGTCTATTCTATGTTTTTATCTGCTGTAATTATTTGATTGATACATCAGATATTTTGTTCTTACTGAATGCTGAACAAGTGGCCATCAGTTTTTCCCTGCTACTTTTTTAATGATTTAGTGACCTGAAGCGTGCCACTCGGGTCAAGGACTGACAGCTCTAGTATTAGAAGTTCTCACGGAATGACTAAGATCCACATGCATCAGAGTCTCACAAAACTGATCGACTAGAAAATATGAAGAAAATTTAGCACATCCACACACGTCAGCCTTACAAAAGTTATCGACTACTACTTCTGTACCAAAATATAAGACGTTGTTGCAGTTCAATTTGAACTGCAAAAGACGTCTTATATTTTGGTACGGAGGGAGTAGAAAATATGAAAAAAAAATGAGCATATCCACATTAGTCAGTCTCACAAAACTTATCGACTAGAAAATATGAAAAGAATATTAACAGATCCACATGAGTCAGTCTCACAAAACTTAACAAAGAAAAGGAAATATGAAAATAATTTAGCAGATCCACATGAGTCAGTCTCAAAATCCTTAACGAATAAAAAATATGAAGAAAATTTAGCACATCCACATGTGCCGGTCTCACAAAACTGTTCGATTAGAAAATATGAAGAAAATTTAGCACGTCCACATGCGTCCACATGCGTCAGTCTCCCTGAGCTGATTGGCCAGAAAATATAAAGAAAATTTAGCAGAACCACATGGGCTCCTGATCCTTATAAATACGAAAGCTCCCACCGTTGTAACTTCATCCATGAGTAGCTACACACCCAGCTCAGATGTCCACTGTATCATCAGCATGCATTTCCATTGCCTTACTAGTCCTACTATCCGCAATCCCATCTTCTTCTCCGAGTCCAATCAATGGAACCGGCAGCGATACCGATCTCACGGCGCTGTTGGGTTTCAAGGCTCAGCTTTCTGACCCCCAAGGCATACTTGCCAGCAACTGGACCACCGGCACTTCTTTCTGCTACTGGTTTGGCATCACATGTACCAGACTCCGGCAACGCGTCAGGGGACTCTCTCTGCGACACACACCCTCCATGGATCGATCACTCCTCTCCTTGGTAACCTCTCTTTTCTGTCTTTCCTGGACCTCACCGGAACCAACCTTATTGGTTCCATCCCAACCGATCTTGGCAAACTACCCCGTCTTAGATATCTCATTCTAGGTGAAAATAGCATATCAGGAAGCATTCCTCCTGATCTAGGAAATCTCGGTAGGCTTGAGGTTTTTGAATTACGCCTCAACCAACTCTCTGGCCGAATACATCCAAAATTGTTGCTGCATCTGCACAACCTTGAGGAGATTTCCTTTGAAGGAAATTACTTGAGTGGGCAAATATCACTAGACTTGTTCAACAACACGCCTTCGTTGCGGATCCTCTCTTTAGGAAACAATAGTCTATCTGGTCCTATACCAGATGGTATTGCCTCCTTGACAGTACTTGAGGTCTTAAACCTCCAGTACAACCAGCTTTCCAGCCAAGTGCCACCAGCCATATACAATTTGTCCAGGCTACAAGTCATGGCAATCGCAAGCAATATGAACCTAACAGGACCAATACCAAGCAATCAGACATTCAACCTTCCTATGTTGAAGTTTTTTTCTGTCGCCCAGAACAAGTTTACCGGTAGGTTTCCCTTGGGGCTTGCATCAAGCCAGCAATTAAGGAAACTTTACCTTTATAGCAATTATTTTATGGATTTTGTGCCAACATGGTTAGCTAAATTGCAACACCTGGAAGTACTTTCCTTGGGTGGAAATTACCTTGTTGGTTCTATCCCAGCAGCTCTTAGCAATCTCACCAGTCTTACAGTACTAGAGCTCTCTTATGGCAACCTGACAGGAAACATTCCTCCAGAGATAGGATTACTTCGGAATCTTACCAGTTTGGCTCTCATAGTTAACCAATTGTCGGGCTCAGTACCACCAGAGCTTGGGAACATTGTTACATTGAAAAATCTTGGTCTATCGTGCAACAACTTAGAGGGGAATATGGGCTTCTTGTCGGCCCTTTCTCAGTGTAGACAGCTCAAAGGCCTTTTCTTGGACCATAATTCTTTCGTGGGTGCCCTTCCAGACCATGTGGGGAATCTCTCAGCACAGTTAATTAGTTTCCTTGCAAATCAGAATAAGTTAACAGGCCGTCTTCCCGCAACACTTTCAAACTTAAGCAGCCTTCAATTGATAGATCTCAGTTACAACCAGCTCACCGACGCAATTCCAGAATCAATCACTATGATGAAAAATCTCGTACTGCTCGACATCTCCAACAATGACATTTTAAGCCCTATCCCAAAACAAATTGGTATGCTTGTGAGTCTACAACGATTGTTTCTTGAAAGAAACAAAATCTTTGGCTCTATACCAACTAGTATTGGTAATCTTAGTATGTTAGAATACATTGACTTGTCCAGTAACCAGTTAAGTTCCATGCTTCCAGCAAGCTTATTCCAACTTCGTACACCTATCGAAGTAAATGTTTCTTATAATTCCATTGTCGGTTCTCTGCCAACCGATATTGCTGGGTTGAGACAAATCATCAAAATTGACATGTCTTCCAATTTCTTGAATGGAAGCATCCCAGAAACTTTGGGACAACTTAATATGCTGACCTATCTAATTCTGTCACACAACTCATTGGAAGGTTCAATTCCTAGCACACTTCAAAAGCTAATTAGCTTAACATCATTAGATCTCTCCTCCAACAACCTGTCCGGTACAATTCCCATATTCCTTGAAAATCTTACTGACCTGACTATGATGAACCTCTCCTTCAATAAGCTAGAAGGTCAAATACCGGAGGGAGGTATTTTCTTGAACCTATCAACACAATCTTTCATTGGGAATGTTAGACTTTGTGGTTCTCCACGTCTTGGATTTTCTCCCTGTCCTAACAAATCCCACCATTATAGTAGACATCTTCTAAAATTTCTTCTCCCACCTATTGTACTAGCTTTTAGCACCCTAGCTATTTCCGTATATCTACTGATTGGAAAGAAACATAGGAAGTTCAAAGGTTCTGGTGATATGACTGATGCTACAGGCCATCAATTAGTCTCCTATCATGAGCTTGTCCATGCCACTGGGAATTTCAGTGAAGATACCATGTTGGGGTCCGGAGGATTTGGAAAAGTTTTTAAGGGCCAACTTAGAAGTGGTTTGGTTGTTGCAATAAAGGTCCTAGACATGAAGCTGGAGCATGCCAAGAAAATCTTCGATGCAGAATGTCATGTGCTTCGCATGGTACGGCACCGCAACCTCATAAAAATACTCAACACATGTTCAAACATGGACTTTAGAGCATTGGTTCTTGAATTCATGCCCCGTGGAAGCTTAGAGACACTGCTACACAGCTCTGAGGGCAAAATATACCCGGGTTTCCTTGAGAGACTTGATATCATGCTTGATGTGTCGATGGCAATAGAATATCTCCACCATGAGCATTACGAGGTGGTTTTGCACTGTGACTTGAAGCCTAGCAATGTGTTATTTGACAAGGACATGACAGCGCATGTGGCGGACTTTGGCATCGCAAGGTTGTTATTAGGTGACGACAACTCTATGATTATTGCGAGCATGCCTGGAACGATGGGTTACATGGCACCAGGTACATTGCTAGCCCTTGTTATAGCATGTCCTAATTATAGTTGCTTAATTTTTATTTAATGTCTCTACATGTTTTTCTTGTGTAGAATATGGCTCTATGGGAAAAGCATCACGTCAAAGTGATGTGTTCAGCTATGGGATCATGATTCTTGAAGTTTTTACACGAAAGAGACCTACGGATCCTATGTTTGTGGGGGAACTAAGCCTTAGAGAGTGGGTTCATCAGGCATTTCCTTCAAAGCTTATCCATGTGGTGGATAGCCATATATTGCAAGGCTCCTCGTCTTCTGGTTGCAACTTGGACGAGGGCTTTCTTGTGCAGATATTTGAGCTTGGTTTACTCTGCTCTAGCTATTCACCTAATGAAAGATTGACAATGCGCGATGTGGTCGTGACACTAAAGAAGATCAAGGTGGCATACACCAAATGGATATCAGCGACACAAAGTGCAGCTCAATAAATGGCTTCTGTGTATATGTCTATGTCTTGTATCTACCTTGAGAAGCATCAGTTGTACTGACTTATCGACCTACTCTTAGTCCTCATTCTTATAGATGCCATATAGGATTTGGGCTGAGGTGGAAGAGAGAAAGTTTTCCAACACTGAAATACTTATAACCGAATGGTACTATCCTACTTTACAATTAGCATATTTTCTAATTAGGATTGTTCAGTGAGTCATGTAATCTTATTATCTGCCAGTTGCTTTGTTGATTTTTTTTTGTAGTACCTCGGATGGTTCATCTATGCAAGAATTTAAAGTTGTGTGCATCAAATGACGTGGAGGCTTGGGGTCTTAACCTCTTAGAAAAAATAGTTTATTCACTATCTCTTGTTCTGCTCTCTTCTAGCCTTGACAACCAACACCAAGCTTGTCAAGTCTATTCTTCGCCAAACTGGTGTGTGAACACGTGCCATTTTTGTATCCTTAAAGGAACAGACATGGATGACACATTTCATGAAAACTAGAGAGTGTTGGCATAATTCAAACAGTGTTAGTTTAGATCCTTACAACATCTTCTTTGTAAGGACGAGTATGGGGAAGCCTCGTCCACGTGTTGTTGGATTGCACACAATGAAGTGGCAAGTAATTGTACATGTGCTCCAATCCATGCTCCTACGCATGTCGAGTACTAGGCCATTGCAAAAATTCATAAGCTCTTATGGGTAGTGTGGCAAGAAACTAAGTGCTCGATCAATTTTCTCAATGGGATTGGGGCTGGTAAAAAAGTTTGTTGACCTTCTTATTTCTTGGTACTGGCAAAAAATACCTGTGGGGATTTTCGGCAGGTTCTTGCGATAGTTTGGATTAGAGAAGCAGGTGAGCCAGGGTTTGTGGACACAATGGAAGCGTCAGCCATGAGAGGATAGCATACCGGCATATGTATGGTACATCTATCTACGATGGACGTAGTAGTTCACTGGAAGTGTCCGAAGTGATAATTTTAAAAAAAACTTTTTTGAGCTTTTTTTTTGCATGGACCTTTTTTGAGCTTGGCATGTAGCTAATATCTTTGCAAGTAGTAGTGGCATAGACCAAACTCATGAAGAGTGGGAGCTATCGAATATCCGAAATGGTTAGTGGCATGGCCAAATTTCCTTTTTCCAAAACTAACTACTCCCACCGTTTCATAATGTAGTGCATATAGATTTTTTAAGAAATTAAACCTCACCAACTTTGACCAAGTTTTTGAAGAAAAACATTTACATCTAGAATGCCAAACATATATATCATTATACTCATCATAAGATGTAGTTTCATATTTTATATATTAGGTATTCTAGATATAAATAGTTTTCTCTATAAATTTGGTCAAAGTTTGCAAAGTTTGACTTTTCAAAAAATCTATATGCACTATATTTTGGAACGGAGAGTACCAAAATCAAGTTTTCTAAAAAATCTTACAAAGTTCTAGTAATTCTGCACACGAACTAGGAAAAAATCTGCTTAGTTGGGCTAGTAGTTTTGTACTTTTGACATATATTTTTTTGGCCAAAATATGACCAAAATTTCCAACTCCGAAATGTGGAGGCTGCCCTAGCCCTTCCTTGCCTCCTTTGCCAAGATTCTCGCCACCTCGCCGCCTCGCCCCAGATTCAGAGCCGCCCACATCCGTCCTACCCTCCCCACCACACGACTGACCTCCAGGCGCGCCCGACATTAAATCATGCGCAACAAAGCTTCACCTCCCACACCCATCTTCCCATGCCCGCCTCCTCGCCCCAGGTTCAGACACGCCGCCCTAGCCCTTCCTCCCGTCCAACACCAGGCTGCCTTGGCGCAAAGCCGCCTAACGGCCACAAGCGCTATCGCGGGAAGCTCGCTCTGGATCATCCTCCTCTCCCCGCGCTGTATTAATCTGATCATAGAGACCGAACCCCGTCCCCGCCCATATACTCAACGTCCACATCCCCACCCCTTTGACGATGCGAACGAGCAACGCCAACTCACCTCGTTGCTAGAGCGCTCCACCCGCAAGGTGGAGGCCTGCCACACCGCCGTGGAGGAGCAGCGTCACTGCTTGCCCCCTCCATAGACTGGACGAAGGAGCATAGCCATTTGGAGCTCGTCGCTCGCAGGTCGCTCAAGGATCAAACCTGCGAGCCAGAGCACTGTCGCCGATGGGGAGCCATCGAGTCGCAGTCCTGCACCGACTATGAATTCGACAAGTTCCTCTACAACAACTCGGACTCTGACTCCAATTTGACTGCGTCAGTAATAAATAAGGGCCCACCTTATCCAGCCTTTTGACATTTTAGTCGCTATCTATATGTAAAAGGCGACGAATTTGTTTTATTCGCAAAGCATGTAGCAAGGCTTGCTCAAAGCGTTGTTGTCATTTAATGTGCTGCGGCGATGGCACAACGGAGGTGAATGCAAAGATGAGGCAAGTCTAGTATTGAAAGGTAACTACCACTAGTAGAAAACAGGGCATTAGTCCCGGTTCCTAAGGGCCTTTAGTCCCGGTTCTGCAACCGGGACTAAGCAATCGGGACTAAAGGCCTCCACTTTTAATTCCGGTTGTGTTACGAACCGGGACTAAAGGAGCTCCATGTGGCCGCTGTGGGGCGCCCAGGCAGGAGGACCTTTAGTCCCGGTTGGTAACACCGACCGGGATTAAAAGGCAGCCACGCGTCAGCACCTGCCAAGCGCTGGGTTTTTTTTTTTTTTTAAATGAGGGGTTTAGGGTTTTGGAGGGTTTAGGGGTTTCATATTCTCTTTCCCCCTTTTCTTTTTGTGTTTACCATTCAATTCTTTTACATTTAGGGTTTTCGTTTTTATTTTACGTTTTCCATTCAACTCGACGCTAGCTACTACATATAGCAATGAAGGAACCATTACACAAATCGTCATGAATATAGAGAGAAGTGACCTCTCTTTCTCCGTGCTTGGTCGAACAACAAGTTTTCGTATATCTATTCGACGCTACTATGTATAGTACACATTCATGCATATATACAATGTAACATCTCTTACGATCCCTAATATCTAATTACCAACATTCACTACCAATTCTCGATGGTATTCTTCGGTTTTAGCTATGATCTCTTGAAGGAAGAATCCCGCCAATTCCTCTTGAATTGCTTGTATGCGAGCCTTTGGTAGGAGTTCGTCCCGCTTCCGTTCGATCTAATTTAAAGAAGGGGGTCAATATATATATATATATATATATATATATATATATATATATATATATATATATATATATATATATATATATATATATATATGAATGAAACTCAACACAATTGATGGTAATAAATAAATTTGTGAATATTGTTTACGTACTTCAAGTTTTTCCAAAAATCTGCCCGTCTCAGAGGCCGTCTGGCGAATGAACTCGCAAACGTAGTATCCACATAAGTTATTCCCGGATCCCTGCCTCGGGCACTTTATGAGAATAGAGTTCAATCAAAATAATAATCAAGCATGATAGTGGTATTGAAACTAGAATCAAAGAGATGCGCGGACCTAGCTAGTACTACTTACACTGAGTTGTTCAAATCACAGGTCCTCTCTCCATTCACCCCTAACCTGCTTGGTGAACTCTTTCTAAACCCTGCCCGGCAAAGAAAATGAATAAAGGAGTTATTAATTACTTGATATCAGGAAATGAACAATAGTTGCCGATATAGTGCGATAATGATTGAAATTACCTCTGGAGAATTGTTTTCAGGTCCGCCCACATCTCAGGGTCTTTACGTAACGAGTCCATGACAAGTACTTTTCCTGCGTCAAACTAAATGACTAGCAGAATAAAGTGGAACCTGCGCACGCATAGCTCATGAATTACACTTAACATCGAGTAAGCGAAACAGAATGATGTGTACAAGACAGTATAACACTCACTGGAAGTTGTAAGGAAATAGTATTTCCCTTTTGGTTTGTTGTTCAATTAACGCCCTTAGCAAGTTCTTCTCTGTATCCTTGGCGTTCCATTTTACCGTAGCTTCATGAATAGTATTTGGGTTAATGAACCCAATGTCATAGATTTGTCCTGTTTTGTATTCGAGGATCTTCTTTCTGCATAATATATATAGTGAGGATAATTATACATGCAATGAACGAGCTGAGCTAGAGACTTAATTACAGAAATGATACTTACAAACAATAGCAACTGACAATAGATTTGTCGATGGCGTCTTGATTGTGTAACTGAAATAATTCTTCAAATTCAATGAAAATCTCCTCGTCTCCATTGAAGTAATGCTCATCTTTAATTCTCGCAATGATATAGTTGCTCCCTTGCTTTGAGGCTTCCAAGTACCAGTCATGCAATCTTCGCATCATCGTTTGTAGATGCGGGAGCTCCTCAGGTCTGACGAGAGGCTTCCCGTGCTCGAATTTAAAGGCTAACTCAGCCATTTCGAACTGTACCTCATCGCCTAAGTAATCACCAAGAGTGAAACCAGGATCAGCGGCCGCTACCCCCGGATCATTAGCGATATCGGTAAACACCTTGAGCAGGGGGCACGATTGGTTTTTCTGTTCGCCGAGCTGGGGAATTGTTTTCCCCCTTGCCCTGCTGCTACTTCCCGACCGCTGCTGTGGATCTCTATATGACTTTACAATAGAGCGGTCATAGTTTGATAGCAGCGGAGGCGGCGGTGGTTTTGTAAGGTTTTCCAACAAGCGCCTCGCTTTTACCGGATCTATTTTCTCCGTTGGATCTGGACGGGTCGGTGCAAGCTGGCGTTTCCTCCTCAGTCATGTCATATGGTAACTTGGCAGGAGCCTTCTTGACGCTACCTGCTCTGGATTTCTTCGCTGTTGTACTACTAGCCGCCGGAGCGGCGGCGGATCTCTTCCTCCGGTGCTGAGGCAGCGGAGGAGGCGGAGTCAGCTGACGCGGCGGATTCTGCTGAGGGGCCTCTTACGGCGGAGTCCGTTGACGCGGCGGAGACAGCTGAGGCGACGGAGTGTGCTGACGCGGCGGAGACGACTGAGGCAGCGGAGATAGAGCTGGACTGTGAGGAGTCTGCTGAGGGGCCTCCTCCGGCTGAGTCTGCTGACGCGGCGTCCTGTGTGGAAGCACGATGTGTTCCATTCTCCATAGAATGTTAGTCCTTATGGCATCTCCCAGATGAGTCTCCCCTTCACCTGTAGGGTACTCAAGCTCGAGCTGCTCAAATCCGTTGGTAACTTCATCCACCCCGACAACAGCATAGCCATCTGGAATCGGAGAGCAATGGTAAGTTCCATCAGGTACACGAGGTAAGGCATAGCCGACCGCCACCTTCAAGGTTTTGTTCATGCATTTCGCATGTAGATCACAATGTTCCCTCTCCGTGATATCATCAACGGGGTAGCGATCAGGAGCCGTGATATCATCTATGGGCGGCCGAACGAGCTCCGTGGAAGCCACGCTGCTTTTCCGCTGAGATGGTGGGGTAGCTCCGTGGGAAGTATCGAATGAAGGATCTTCATGCCGCTGAGATGATGGGCCGGTAGCTTGCTGGCTGTTAAGTGCCTCTATTTGCTTCTCCTGCAACGCTAATCTTTCTTCTACCTTCTGTAGCCGGTCTGCATCCTCTTTCTTCTTTCTCCCTCGGCTTCTATAAGTGTCTCTGCTGTCGGGAAACCCAACCTTCCACGGAACGGAGCCTGATGTGCCTCGTGTTCGTCCAGGGTGTTCAGGATTCCCGAGGACGCGTGACAGCTCGTCCTTCTCTCTGTCGGGATGGAACTTCCCTTCCTGCACGGCTTGGATTGCATCCTGAATGTTTTTGACGGGTGTTGCAAGTTGAGCTTTCGTATAAACACACTTCCCTGTTTCTGGGTGCAAAGTTCCCCCATGCCCGAAGAACCAAGTCCTTCCCGTTCGGGCCAGTTCAATGTCTCTGGATGGATCCCTTTATCAAGCAGGTCGTTCTCAGCTTTGTCCCACGTGGGCCGGGCAACCTTGAAGCCACCTGACCCCGTAACATGGTGATATTCCTTCTTTGCAGCATTTTGCTTATTTATCAGTGACCTTTTCTTACCTTTCTCCAATGTCTTGTACGCCACAAATGCGGGCCAGTGATATTTCATCTTCTCATATTGACCGGTGAATGTTAGAGTCTTCTCTTTCAGGACAAACTTTTCGTGCAATCTTTTCTTCCAGTTCTTGAATTGTTCGGCCATCTTCTTAAGAGCCCACGCCTTGACTTTTCGCTCTACAACATTGCTATTTGGATCCACCTCTGGCGGTAGGCTGAAATTTGTCATGAGCATATCCCAAAGCTCATCTTTGGATCTATCGTCGACATAAGAAACTCCATCGTCCGCCTTTGGCTTATTCCATTCTTGAATGCTGATCGGGATGCTGCCCCTAACAACAACTCCGCACTGACTTATAAATTGGTCTGCGGTCCGCTTGGGAGCAGTCGGTTTGCCATCTGCAGCGATTTCTTCGATCGTGAGCCTTTCATTCTCGCCCAACCTTTTCTTCGGGCCTCGTCTCTTTACAGAAGATTGGCTCGATCCGGAGGGCTAAAAGAAGAAAGAAGCGTTAATATATGTACATACAAATCAATTAATGCATCTAGTCAGCAGGCTTAATTAATATACCTCGCCGGACTTTGCAACAGTTAAGGCTCCAACACCGCCGGAGCCGTCATCTTCTCCCTCCATTCGATCACCGGAGCCGTCATCCTCTCTTCCCTCACCATTGGAGTCGTTGAGAATGTAGGGGAACGCAGCAGAAAACAAAAAATTTCCGACCTACGCACCAGCCCAGGACCACTATGGAGACTGCATACAAGGTTTGATCTTTTTCGTTACCGACTCGTAGCGCAGCGGAAGTAGAGTTGATGACGATCGGCGGTGCAGATCCCCACAGCTAGGATTTTACAACCTCCCAACCGCGAGGATGTACTCCCTCGTCAGCTCACCGGACGGATCTCCGGGCAGCCCTTCGAGAGGTCTCGGGACAGTCTCTCGGATAGTCCCACCGGACGGATCCTCGGACAGCCCTCCGGGAGGCCTCTGGACAGTCTTTTGGATAGTCCCACCGGACGGATCCTCGGACAGCCCTCCGGGAGGCCTCACGGACAGCCCTTCGGGAGGACCCCCGAAACTCGGACAGTAACTCGGACAGCCCTTCGGGTGGACCCTCGAACAGCCCCTTGGGCAAAAAGATCGAACCTACGACCTCTCTACGGGGTTGCACACATACGGTGTCATCTATCCGGCAGGGCTTCAACGTCCAGAACTAGTTCCCACCGGAACCCAGACAGCCTTTCGGCTCTACGAAACTATTTCGCTGGGAGGGAGAGAGAAGCCAGAAATGTCATGGCACTTGTATGTGAGAAGGAGTGAGTGTGGAGGCAGCCCCTCCACCTCTATTTATAGGAAATCCAAGGGGTAGGGTTTCTTAGCCCCCAAGCCTTCTAGAAACCTTTTGGGAAAATATCCCAAAAGGTGACTTTTCCAAAAAAATATCCAAAAAACACTTTCACTATTCACGAAGACATTTTTCTGCGTCCGTTAAATCCCAAATTATTTATGTGTGCCTAGAACAATTCCAGTACCCACTAAAATAATTTTGAACGCATTCCGAAACAATTTCGGAATAATGTTTCTTCAGCGAAAAGCAACCAAAACGGTTCCGGCAGCTCCGGAACATTTCCGGTTTTTTTCTTCGAAAAATCCCAGAAGTTCCCAGACCAATTCTGGCACCCTCCAAGAATTTCCAGGCGGGTGCCGAAACCATTTTGACTTAATGGTATACCCTGAAACAACTTTTCAGTTTTACCGGAACTATTCCGTTATCCTCTCCGGAACGTTTCCGTTTCGTCCGAAACTTTTTCGGTGATTTTCTCTCAGACTCCCAGTCTAGTATTTAGCAGATAGATGACCCTTAAGCGTGTGACCCTATAGGTTCGGTGAAGTATAGACATGACCGGAACTCTTTCCGATCAATGATCAACATCGGAGCCGTGGACACCCATATTGACCCCTATACCCACACGAATGAATATTCGAGTGAACCTCCAGTTGTCGTGTGCTATTCCTGTTGCTTCGCGATATGTTACAAATACCCAAGGTGAGAAACATCGGCATCCCCATGGATTAACACTTGTCCACAATGCCAGTTACCTCGTTACCGGTTTTGTTCTCTTTTCTCGTATCCGTGTTCCGGCATCCCTGTGATCAAATCACACTTGTGTCTGGCCAGACGATGATGGATACCGTAACACCGAGAGGGCCCGAGAATATCTCTCCATCGTCGGAGGAGCAAATCCCAATCTTGAGCTATCAAGTTACTTGACATACTTTTCCATGAACCCGTAAGCCGCCGTAATAGCCACCCATTTACGGATGACGTTTAACAAACCCCAAAGTTCATGAAGCAAGCATGAAGAAACTCGACACTCTCATGGTCTAAGGAATTATACAAACATTAACTTCCCTGTGTTATTAACCATTAACTTGTGACGAATGAATCTCATAGCATAACATCAATTCGGGTCGATTCAACACAAGTGTTCTCCTAACATTGTGCCCTCAAAGTTGTCGGCATAGTCATGCCCATGATCAGGAAAACAGAACCATCATGCAACACTTGAGCTAGTCTTAGAGGCCAGACCAGAAATACTTTTTACCGTTTATTATTCCACACGTGCATATGAGTCTTCCTCCGAGCCTCGTGGTTATTGCAGACTCGAGAACCATAGCAGTTATAACATGGAACATAAACATAATTATGAACATGGACATAAATAATAACATTTATTATTGCCTCTAGGGCATATCTCCTACAGACTCCCACTTGCACTAGAGTCAATAATCTAGTCAATGCTAAAACACTTTACACCTATGGCATACCGGTGTAAAAATATGCTTCGCTTTGTGGTATAGTCTGATGTCCAACAGATCTGACAACTTCAGTTCCGTGTGTATCTCTGCATATCCTCACGTTTTCACGCTTTCACAAAATTCATATTTTGTGTGGACTTGGCTTTGTATATATGTGAATCACGGGTTAAACCTTGATTCCTCAGACTGAGCTATGGAGCAACTATCTGCAATAGTGTCCCATTGACCAAATCCATCTTGGAATCATACTAAGTTCATGAACGAACTGTATGATTTAACATCTTCTATGTCGCTTTGAAAGCGGCAACATAATTAGCCTTAGTTATAGAATTCGCCACAGTAACCTGTTTGGAACGATTTCCAAACACCGTGCCACCATATTGTGTATTACACAAAACCCTTAACTTAAATCGAAAATCGCATGGAGCATTGATGAAGACTGTATCGATGTAATCACTTACAACGAGAACTTCATAATCTCTGCTTTCAAGAAAACATGTCATCTGTGCTACTTTAGTACCTAATGATATTTTTTCACTGTTGTCCCATGATCAGTACTTTGATCACTATGGTATCTATACTCGCAACTTCTTGTGAGTACTGGACATATCTGGTTGTTTTACATACCATGGAATACATGATTAATCCAAACATGAAAGTGTGTGGAATCTCCATCATGTATTTCGCTCATCAGTGTTTTTGGGACACCGAGTCTTGCAAAAACTCTTTCCATGTGACTTCGGCAAGAATCACTCCTTGCGTTTTAATGCTAAAATGTTTTAGCATCTTGTCTATATGTATTTTTGGCTTTAGCCTATTAGGCAATTCTATCTCTTAGATAAATATGCCTAATGTCAAGGCTATTTAGCCCAAGCACTTCATTGAAAAACTATTTTTAATGAAGTCCTAATTCGTGTCAAGAAATTTCCAATCAACAATGTGTCAACCACACAAAGTTTTTAGAAATATTATTATGCTCCCACTTACTTTCTTGAAACCACAAGCATCTTCGTTATCCATTGATGAAAACAAACTCTTTTGACTATTTCATCAAAAACGAAGATTCCAATTCCATTTTGCTCTCTTCTGTCCATTGCTGGATCTCTGAAGTTTGCATACTTACTAGCATCCTCTGGATTGACAAAATACCTCGGATTGTACCACATGCAAGTCCTAGGTTGCATTTCCATCATATGGAAATCCTTTTGGCATCCATGTTACATATCTCATGATTGAAATATGTATTAATTGCTAGTTTAACCCGATCTGACTTTAAGCATCGCTACGGTGAGAGAACCTCATCGTAGTCAACTCCTTTATTGATAAAACAATTTATCCACATCAGTTTATAGTTCCATTAATGTTCGTTAGACTCTAAGTCTTCCGAAGGGTTTATCAAGATATAATCTTGAATCATTTATGGAAACTATCTCGGATTATATTGGCATTTAGCCAATTCCGAAGTCAGGGCCCATCAACGCTTCCTTGTGTATCGTAGGTATACTGTTGTCTAACAACAATATCTCGCTTGCGCACCTGAGAGGTTTGCACGAGTTTTGCCTACGTGGTTCAGTTGCAAGTTCGACCGAAGTCCATACATCTCATGTAGAGGCTTCTGTATCAGTCGCAGTAGGAAACTCTGGAATCACTTCCAAGGTTTCTTTCCTTTGATCTGATTTCGAAGATACTGTTATCTCATCGAGTTGCACTGTTCCCCCACTCACCTTTTTGCTAGAACCATTCTCTTTAAAAGCATACCGTTCTTGTGGCAAAACTTTTTGCCTCGGTATCGTGGTGGAGGATTTCCCAATTACTTGGGATAACCTACAAAGTAGTATTTGTCTGATTTGGAATAGGTTTGTAAACATTTTTTACACAAGCCCCATATTCCAAATGTTTAAGAAAAGATAAAACATGGTTGGGCGTACCATACCATGGCGTCATTTCAACAGACCTGATGGAGCTCTTTTCAGTGTAAAAGCTGCAGTCTCTAAAGCATTTCTTTAAAAGGGATAATGGCAAATTGATTTATGTCATCTTTGATCTTACCATGTCATAAATGGTTTGATTACATCTTCACGGACATTCCACTCATAGTGGTGTTCCGGGAGGTGTAAGTTATGAAACTCTTTTCACAACTCATCAGACATTCGCTAAACTTGTAACTCAAATATTTCTTTCCGCAATCCAATTGCAGAAACATAATTTTCTTGTTACAATAATTTCTACTTCATTTTTGAAAACCTTATGAATGATTTCAAAAGATCCAGACTTACGTCTCATCAAGTAAATATCCATATATCTACTTGAGTCATTTTGAAGATAGACAAATCCACTGCTAGCAATAACCTTTATCGGACTACATACATCAAAATGTATGATCACCACTAAGTTCGTTGCTCGTTCCTTATGGCCTATGAACGGTATTTTAGTCACTTCACTTTTCGGAGGGAAGTTGCAAGTGTCAGATGATTCATTATCAAACGACTTCAAAATCCATCATAATGGAATTTCTCCATGCGGGTTTCTCCAATGTGACCAAATGCAGTGCCACACATGTGTGGTATTCTCTTAGTCTTGCAACATTTAGTGTCAGTGTTATGGATGTATCATATTACCATCAATATTCATAACATACATCCCATCCACGATGGAAGTATGGTCCTTATGTTATTCATGATACTGAACACCAATTGTTCTTTTATGAACAACACTCTTGCAACAAACATTGTGCAAAAGGGCTAGAGTGTATAAAACTCTAAAATGAATTATGAAAGTAAATATAGAGGTAATGTATTATTATCAATATTCATAACATACATCTCATTCACAATGAAAGTATGGCCCTTATGTTATTCATAACACCGAACATCAAAAGTTCTCTTATGAACAACCTTCTTGCAAGATACCTTATGCAATGGGCTAGAGTGTATAAAACTCTAAAATGAATTATGAAAATAAATACATAGGTAATACACCGATGGAAGGCATAGAAACTTTTACTATGTTCCCAACATGTATTTTAAACCTCATTTCCGGCTAGTCTTTTAGGCCGTAGTAGTTCTTGCATCGAATTGCAATGGAATGCAATCGAGCGGGTATCTCTGTGATCAACTCACAATACCCAAGAATCAGTGATTAACATGTTTAATCATAATTCCCAAGAATTATATCTTTGACCAGCCCCGTTTAATCAATAACTTGTATGACATTCATACATGAGCTGGATATTCCAGTCTTCTCTCTTTTTGCCTTTATACTTCTAACAGTTTAACTTTCAGTATTTCTTCTACTCTCAAAAGAAGCATCCAACTTAAGAGTGCACTACTGGAATCAGGAGATTTGCCATCAGCTGGCTCTTTGCCGTCTGCTAGCTGATGGCAAAGAGTTTCTTTGCCATCAGCTTTCGAAAAGCAGACGGCAAAGAAAGGACTCATGGCAAAAATTAATTTTGCCGTCGGTTCTTTCTTTGCCGTCAGCTAGCTGACGGCAAAGAGGAAAAGGACAGACGACAAAGATGGGGTGGGCCCCTGTGTCGGCTAGGTCAACTCGGTGCCGTCAGCTGGCAGTTTGCCGTCTACTATTTTCCTCTTTGCCGTCTGCTAGCAGACGGCAAAGAGGGGCATGGGGCTAACCCTAACAGTCCCCCTCTTTGCCGTCTGCTAGCAGACGGCAAAGAGGGTTGCCTTAACGGGCAGCCCCGTCAATCTCTCTCTCTCTCTCTTGCTCAAACCGGCCCGCGCCCTCTCTCTCTCTCTCTCTCTCTTGCTCAAACCAGCCGCCCCGCGCCGCCACCCGCTACCCAGCCGCCCCCTTTGCCATTCGCAGCCACCCCCGCCTTACCGCTGTCCCGCCGCCGCCACCCCTGCTCCCCCGCCGCCGTGTATACCTCCCCCCCCGTGCTGCCACCACCACCGCCCGCCGCTAGCACCACGCCGCCCGCACCACCCCTGCGCTGCCCTCCTCCCTCGATGACCGGCGGCCTCCTCGGAGCCCTGCAGCGGCCGGCGAGCCCGCCCCGACGCACCCATCTCGCCGGCCGAAGGAGTCCTCCGCATCGTCCCCTCCCACCCCCATCCCACCGGCCCTGCAGACCTCCGCCCCGCCGGCTCCGACCGCCCGTCCCGTCGGCCCCTGCCGTCCTTCACCAGCCCTGACGAGCCCACCCCGCCGACCGCTTCTCTCCTTGGACTGCTGCCTTGGTGAGCCTCTCTTCCTTTTATCTCTCTGTCCAGGTGTATGCGTTTTTTTGGCTTTGAACAATGTTGGATATGCAACGAATGTATGTATCACCGGATTGTTTTTCATTATTAGACTGTTGGACTGTTTAGTGGCTCATCTAGATATTGCTTAGTGGCTCATCTAGCTAGCTCTAGGTCCTGTATGTATCAGTGGATTGTTTGATGGGTGTGTCAATTGTCACCATGAATGGTATCAATGGACAAAAATAAGCACACAGAAGAAGCATATGGACCCATTTGTGTGCTGTTTATCTTTGTTCCGAATATGCTGTCCATGAGCAATATGTTTTGTCTTGAATCCAGGTTGTTGCCCGACTGAATCAATTTCTGAACATAATGAGAGTTTATTGTCCATAATGAACTTCTGGAATTTTATCATCCGCTGAGATTTTACATTCTGAATGGTCCGTCGAGTTCTTAAACATGCAAACAGAATTCTGTTGACACTGCTATTCAATGGTTTTGAGTGACTTAATCTCGACAAGTTGGACTTTTGTCGAGCATGCCCAGACCCACAATGGCAGCCAAGGCTGGCTACTGCCCAAATCGTTACGCTGAGTGTTTCCTCTTTATATTTAAGGTTGTTAGCTCAGTATCATGATGGTATGATGCAATTAGCTTCGAGAAGAATATAAATCTCTAGAGGGAGGGGTAAAACTCTATGTCATATAATGATACAAGGGGAAATTGGTCTCTTTATCGATGGATAATTTTGAATTCGCGACGATAGGGAGGGGTAGAACTCACACTTGATGGATAGAGATGGATAAGAAAGCCCTGGTAAAAATTTGAGGCAAAACAAATGAACTTTGTTTCACAAAACTTTCAAAACAAGTTTCTGCATGAAGTGGAAAAATGGATGATCTTCATAACAAATGGATGATCTGGTTTCTCAAACTTGGTAGGATGGATATTTGACAACAAATATAGCTCCAGGAATTATTTGGGAATTTTTGGAGAAAATTCCCTGTGTAAAGTTTTCAAACCCTAGAAATTAGCAGAAACTGAATTTTGTAGATCTAGAGAGATTTTTGTCATGCTAGTAGGATTCAAACATAACTTGGCAAAGTTTTTATTCCACCTAAATCAAGGAATTGTAGTTCAAGCCATGACTTAAGGGTTTTTGAAAACCTAATTTTAGAAAATGCTTTTTAGCCAAAATGCTTTGCAAGATAAATATTTTTATGACCTATTCCCATGTCATGATTTGTGGTAGAAATTTGGGATTTAAATCTCGAGTAGAATGATCATAGGAATTTTCCTCAGTTTTAGAGCACTTCATGCAAGCCGAAGATCAAATTTAAATTCAAACAAAAGAAAACAAAATATTCAATTCAAGCACATGATGATGATACACTTAAATTGTATACATATTATTATTCATGTCAGGTATTCAATTTTTTATGTTATATTAATTTCGTTTACTCTTTGTCATGGTAGGTGTTGGAAGATGGTGGGCGCGGGTCGAGAGCGCTCCGCGGCTCCTTCTTCGTCGGCGCGTGGTGGGAGGGGTACTTCCATTCCAGCCCCGTCTCTCCGGAGAGCGTTGATCGACAGTCTGCAGACACCGGTGGGCGCTTCTTCGTCGGCGTCGTTGCCCACCGAGAGAGGAGGTCGGGGGAAGAAGAGACCTAGTAGAGCTGGACGTGGCCGCGGGAGAGGTAGGCAGGCTGCTACGCCTTCCTCGCCGCCACCCCCAGCTGATTCACCCGAGCACAGGACTGCTAGGGTGGACGACCCGTCTGAGGTGGAGGCTACGCGGACTCCGGTCCACGAGCCTCGGGTCGACGAGCCTTCGACCCACGAGACTCCTGTCCCAGAGGCTTCGTCCCACGAGACTCCGAACCAGGGCAGGGATCAGGCTACGTCTCAGGAGACCCGATGGGATGCCTGGCCGGAGTCGAGTGGCCATGCTGATGGTGGCGAGGATCGGTTTTCTGATAGTGAGGGTGAGGTGGTTGAGGGGCGCACCGTCTACTAGCGTGGTAGTACACGGCTCCCGCCCGTGCCGGCGACCCGCGAGCAGAGGTGGTTGATTAGGCCTGATGGGGAGAAGTAAGTGCATTTACTTTTTTTTAACCTTTTGCCTTCACGTTTCTTGAAATATCTAATGCGTTGGCCTTGTCATATTGCAGGGGTTGGCACCACGCCAAGGAAGTCTGCAGGCCCAACACCGTCCTTGGTGTGATTTGCCGGCAAAACTTCCCAGGGTTTGTCACGTTGTCCGGTGAGGGTCAGCTTTCACAGCTAGGATTGAGCTGGGAGCACTACTTGGCTGCCCCGGCCACGCCGGAGGAGAGGATCGACAGTGTCTTGTGCACCACGAGGGCCGAGATGGTGCACAGAAAGTTTTGGGTAATTCATCCTTTACACAATTAAAAATCAACAATAGCTAGTTATTGTACTAATCAGTGTTGTCTCGTTTGATTGCAGACCTTCTACAGGTGTGAGGAGGGATATGAGGAGGCCGCGGCACAGGTTATCGATGGCGAGTGCAAGCGCCTACTACAGAACTTACGGCACGAGGCTCGGCCGCAGGCTGTTCGAGACTACTACACCTCGCGTGGTATTAAGAAGGACAAGCCGTCGTGCCGCGAAAAGTTTCTGAAGAAGGAGCAGTACATGCAGGTAATTACCTATTCTTAAGGCCTTGTACTTAGTTTTCTTGATTTGATTCGTAGGCGTAGCGCTCAAATTTCTCTTTACTGACTTAGGTGCCCCCGAGATGGTGTGCGGATAAGATGGATTGTTGGGAGGCGTTGGTGAATGAGTGGTGCTCAGATGAATGTCTAGACGTCCACAACAATGCCAAGGACTGGCGTGCCAAAATGGTTGGTGTGCCACACCATCAAGGCAGCGCCAACTTATATCAGTTCGGGCGGAACTGCGTATGTGTTTTGCTTCATGATTCATGCAATTCATTCTTCATGCTAGCTTTAGGTGTCTGAGCCCGCGTCATTTACTAATACTTTGTTCCTCTCTTTTAGGCGCGACACAACAACACGGAGGTGCCACAGGTGTACGACCTCTATGCCATGGCCCATACTGCAAAGTACAAGAAGGCCAAGGCATTCTCTGAGTCTGAACTCGATAATCCAGAGAACTTCACCAACATCTCCTCCCACCACAAGCTCGTGAGGTACAGAGAGGAGGGGAAGGCGAGGAAAGGGGAGGACTTTAACCCGAGCCAGCAGCCTATTGATCCAGAGCTGGTGATGATATCTGGTGGCGGGAGGCCCCATGGCTCGATAGCCATTGAAGATGGACTGATACGTTGTCCTCGCACTCTCCCGGAGATCAAGTCGCGCCAAACGAGCTCCTGTCCTGTGATAAGGCCTCGTCCACGGCCACTGGATCTCGCCATCGAGGTTAGTTATACGGACTCAGATACCTTTACTCTCCATTACATTATGTGTGCGTCTGCTCGATGATTACAATGCTAACGAGGAGTGGTGTTGCAGGCTGCTATTCAGAAAGAGAGAGAGGCAACCTAGGAGCTTCTGGCGGAGAAGGAGCGGGAGTTGGAGGAGAGGACAGCCAAAATGTTGGAGGAGGAGAGGTCACGGAATGACATGGCGAACCGGGCCATGTACAAGCTCCTCGTGGTAAGTTTCTTCTGCATATTAGCCAAATCATGCACTTAATGTTCGTTTCATTACTAACTAATATGACTGACTCGTCAAAACCAAATGTGCAGTCTGTGTGCGAGAAGACCGGTCAGACCCCTCCGCCGATGCCAGTCATTGCTCCGGGGACCACGGTGAGTTTCATTTGAATGGTCATTAGTTACTAGTCTTAACATTTCAGTGTCATCATGCTAACGAGACATTGCAAATGATCTTTGGTGCAGCGTAACTCCAGACAAGCATCGCACGATCCTTCTCCAGGTGGTACCGGCACGAGCACCCCCGGTGCTTCAGCTCCGTGATGACGGTAAGTTTTCTCTAGTGTTTTGCACAACAAATGCATAATGACCTAGACTTAGCTTTATTTCCTCCAATATGCTTACCATAATGACCTAGACTTAGCTTATTTTCCTCCAAAATGACATAATAAGCTTACTTAGCTCCAAAATGATCCATTTTACCTAAGTTAGCTATAAAATGACCTAAGTTAGCTCTAATATGCTAAGTTAGCTCTAATATGCTTAGTTACCTAGGTTTGCTCAATAATGACATATACTTAGCTTACTTATGTCAAAAATGGCATAATTAGCTTACTTAGGTCAAAAATGGCATAACAACCTTGGTAACCTCATAAATGTCATATACTTAGCTTATTTTCGTCCAAAATGACATAATAAGCTTAGCTCCAAAATGATCCATTTTACCTAAGTTAGCTCCAAAATGACCTAAGTTAGCTCTAAGTTAGCTCTAATATGCTTAGTTACCTAGGTTAGCTCAATAATGACCTATACTTAGCTTACTTATGTCAAAAATGGCATAATATGCTTAGTTAACTCAAAAATAGCATAATTACCAAGGTTAGCTCAATAATGACCTATACTTAGCTTATTTAGTTCATTTATGACATAAGTAGCTTACTTAGCTCATAAATGGCATGATAACCTTGCTAAGCTCATAAATGTCATATACTTAGCTTACTTAGCTCATAAATGACATGATAACCTTGCTAAGCTCATAAATGTCATATACTTAGCTTACTTAGGTAAAAAATGGCATGATAACCTTGGTAAGCTCATAAATGTCATATACTTAGCTTACTTAGCTCATAAATGGCATGATAACCTTCGTAAGCTCGCATTGATGGAGTGCTTCTTTTTACTTTCTTATTCTTCTTCTTCTTCTTCTTCTTCTTCTTCTTTTTCTAGTCTTCTTCTTCTTCTTCTAGTCTTCTTCTTCTAACTTTCTTATTTCCCATTTTGCAGATTTCATTCACTTCACGGAAGCTTGCATTGATGGAGTGCTTCTTTTTACCTTCTGTTTTGATTTTGTACCTTTGAACAATGTGGAACTTGATATATGGATGAAACTATTGTAATATGTATGGATGGAACTATGTATGTGGAACTTGCTATGTATGTATGGATGGAACTATGTATGTATGGATGAAACTTATGTGTTGGATATCTCATATGTTTGCTGTGAAACTTGCCCTGTGAAATATATATATATATATATATATATATATATATATATATATATATATATCATATATTTGCTGTGAAAATGCTTGGATATAAGAAAAAACGGAATAAAAAGAGGCAATGCAGGCTCTTTGCCGTCTGCCACCGACAGCAAAGGGCTCTTTGCCGTCTGCCGCAGACGGCAAAGTGTCCACGTGGCAGCAACCTGTGCAACCTGGGAGCATTGGGGGCTGACCCATTTGGTCACTTTGCCGTCTGTGGCAGACGGCAAAGAGGTGGCAGCGGCAGACGGCAAAGAGCGGGGAGAGTGATGGGTCTGATGGCGTCATGAAGCAGACGGCAAAGGGGAGGGCACATTTGCCGTCAGTCGGCAGACGGCAAAGCCTCCCGTTAGCCACCTAATGTGGCTAACGTCTATCCTTTGCCGTCAACTGTCTTTGCCGTCTGCTTGCCCAGGAAAGCTGACGGCAAATCCCTTTGCCGTCCGCTGTGCAAAAACAGACGGCAAAGAAGCTCATTACCGGAACTTACTTCGCCGTCCATGTTTGCCGTCTGCGGCTGACGGCAAAGACCTTTGCCGTCAGCTTTGTTGTCCTTTGCCGTCTGCCATGGCAGACGGCAAATCAGCTGATTCCTGTAGTGGTGGCGTTAGCCCCGGACTTCCTAGGTGTGTAAGTCATACTAACACCCTTCGGACATTTCCTTTCTCTTAAGTTGTTGTTTTATTCACCATCATCATATGACAGATGTTCTACTGGATCCCTCTGTTATTGGTCAAATGCATAGTAAACCCTTTTACTAACAGTTTGCAAAACAAACATTGCTTTGGATATCCCATATCTTTTAGCCTTTGTTTGTGTCTGAAAATGATTTTCAGTTCCATGAATATCACATAGCTATCCCTAAACTTTTGAAGTTCGGGTCTCATGGAAGCAAACATATTGAACTTGACCATAACGGAATTCTAGCTTTTGGATCGAAGGACGAGAGTCACATTATCCATAGCATTAGCGGGAGAATACCAAAAGCATGCGATAGGACAAAGTCCTTCTCGGCACTTTTGAGGACAATCCTCACATTACGTTACCAACCGTAAAGTTTTTAACCAGATATTTAACAGCTTATTCAATTTTAATAGGGAAGGTGGAAACGCGAGCCATTCTTCTATAACTATTATGCAAATTTCACTTAGACAAAGTTCATAATTAATTGCACTGAGAATTAAACTAGTTCATTCTACAGTGCGCTCCAACTCAAATCAATATCTCTCATAATTGATTGTGAGTGATACAAGACCCGCATTTCAATTGTTCGCCATTGGTGTAACACCACTGATAACGAAAATCTCAACCGGTAGGCCAACTTGCCAATCACATCTCTATGTGATTCTTGTTCATCTTTCGATGCGTGTGTTCTGAGCTCATGACGGTCATGCCTGAACGTCAAGACAACCAAGTGATCTTGCTGCGAGGTCTCAACTCACCCGCCTCACACTTCTCTAATCGTTCGTACCCGTGTGACATGGCGCACCCCGAAAAGATAGGTGCCGTGACGGTGCTACACTTGGGTGAACACTAACTACTTGATATTTTTGTGAGAGATCACCCTAATAAAAAGCGACTACCGCGCAATCAAGAAGGGTGCATCATAAGGGACAAACATCTCAGGCAATTCATAATAGCATGATATGGTATAGCCCTTTCTGACGGAGAAGTCTTGTATTTCTTCGTCTTCGGCATTTGCGTCGGTGTTCACCTTCGCGAAGATTGCCACCACCTTGTCGTTGCACCAGATAATATTGCTATCTCTATAGCTAATAAAATAAGTGCATTACTTAAGGTCATTAAAGTGACAATCATATGGCTCCAGCCATCATGCCGAATCATGACACACAGGTCATGTTAAGTTACATCATATAGTCATCTCATATATAATCAAATTAATATGGGCACTGCTATACCACATCATATGCACACCTCATGACATCCTGCAAAACCAAGTTAGACGCCTCTAATCGGTTTATGCAAAATTTTATTTTACGTGGCTTCTAAGGTTTCGAAACAAACCGAAGCTACCAACGTCCATCATCAAGTATGATTATTCAAGTTGCTAGATTAACTTTATGGGGTGTATGAAACACGAGATAATAAAATCTCAAGCCCCATACTGAACTTCGTCATACGCATGACCCCCGTGCAGATCATATCTGCATTGCCCTTTCGTCTGCGAAATTTCATCTTTCTTTTTAACTATGGTGGAATTCAAAGAACTGTTAGCACTTCGTTGATCAATCAGGATCGCGGATTGCCAAAACTTTGAAACTCCACCATGCTGTTATCAAGATCAGAAATATGCAAATTCCAGAGAAGCAACAAGACCATCGGGTAACAGATTTCATCTGCTACCCGCACAAATAATTATCAACAGTAGAACTCATCTACTACAAATTATATTGTGCAACACCCATACATCTCTATGTATTCTAGATCGCAACCTGCATCTACGCATAGCACGGCTCATGATGCCACTGTAGGGTAACGCAGCAGAAAACAAAAAATTTCCGACCTACGCACCAGCCCAGGACCACTATGGAGACTGCATAGAAGGTTTGATCTTTTTCGTTACCGACTCGTAGCGCAGCAGAAGTAGAGTCGATGACGATCGGCGGTGCAGATCCCCGCAGCTAGGATTTTACAACCTCCCAACCGCGAGGATGTACTCCCTCGTCAGCTCACCGGACGGATCTCCGGGCAGCCCTTCGAGAGGCCTCGGGACAGTCCCTCGGATAGTCCCACCGGACGGATCCTCGGACAGCCCTCCGGGAGGCCTCTGGACAGTCTTTCGGATAGTCCCACCGGACGGATCCTCGGACAGCCCTCCGGGAGGCCTCACGGACAGCCCTTCGGGAGGACCCCCGAAACTCGGACAGTAACTCGGACAGCCCTTCGGGAGGACCCTCGAACAGCCCCTCGGGCAAAAAGATCGAACCTACGACCTCTCTACGAGGTTGCACACATACGGTGTCATCTATCCGGTAGGGCTTCGCCGTCCAGAACTAGTTCCCACCAGAACCCAGACAGCCTTTCGGCTCTACGAAACTATTTTGCTGGGAGGGAGAGAGAAGCCAGAAATGTCATGGCACTTGTATGTGAGAAGGAGTGAGTGTGGAGGCAGCCCCTCCACCTCTATTTATAGTAAATCCAAGGGGTAGGGTTTCTTAGCCCCCAAGCCTTCCAGAAACCTTTTGGGAAAATATCCCAAAAGGTGACTTTCCCAAAAAATATCCAAAGAGCACTTTCACTATTCATGAAGACATTTTTCTTCGTCCGTTAAATCCCAAATTATTTATGTGTGCCTAGAACAATTCTAGTACCCACTAAAATAATTTTGAACGCATTCCGAAACAATTTTGGAATAATGTTTCTTCAGCGAAAAGCAACCAAAGCGGTTCCGGCAGCTCCGGAACATTTCCGGTTTTTTTCTTCGAAAAATCCCAGAAGTTCCCAGACCAATTCTGGCACCCTCCAAGAATTTCCAGGTGGGTGCCAAAACCATTTTGACTTAATGGTATACCCTGAAACAACTTTTCAGTTTTACCGGAACTATTCCGATATCCTCTCCGGAACGTTTCCGTTTCGTCCTAAACTTTTTCGGTGATTTTCTCTCAGACTCCCCGTCTAGTATTCAGCAGATAGATGACCCTTAAGCGTGTGACCCTATAGGTTCGGTGAAGTATAGACATGACCGGAACTCTTTCCGATCAATGATCAACATCGGAGCCGTGGACACCCATATTGACCCCTATACCCACACGAATGAATATTCGAGTGAACCTCCAGTTGCCGTGTGCTATTCCTGTTGCTTCGCGATATGTTACAAATATCCAAGGTGAGAAACATCGGCATCCCCGTGGATCAACACTTGTCCACAATGCCAGTTACCTCGTTACTGGTTTTGTTCTCTTTTCTCGTATCCGTGTTCCGGCATCCCTGTGATCAAATCACACTTGTGTCTGGCCAGATGATGATGGATACCGTAACACCGAGAGGGCCCGAGAATATCTCTCCATCGTCGGAGGAGCAAATCCCAATCTTGAGCTATCAAGTTAATTGACATACTTTTCCATGACCCCGTAAGCCGCCGTAATA
Source organism: Elymus sibiricus (assembly GCA_039707655.1). NCBI lineage: Eukaryota > Viridiplantae > Streptophyta > Magnoliopsida > Poales > Poaceae > Elymus > Elymus sibiricus. The sequence goes on along the minus strand of CM077674.1, from coordinate 2,282,144 downwards.
GCCACCCATTTACGGATGACGTTTAACAAACCCCAAAGTTCATGAAGCAAGCATGAAGAAACTCGACACTCTCATGGTCTAAGGAATTATGCAAACATTAACTTCCCTGTGTTATTAACCATTAACTTGTGACGAATGAATCTCATAGCATAACATCAATTCGGGTCGATTCAACACAAGTGTTCTCCTAACATTGTGCCCTCAAAGTTGCCGGCATAGTCATGCCCATGATCAGGAAAACAGAACCATCATGCAACACTTGAGCTAGTCTTAGAGGCCAGACCAGGAATACTTTTTACCGTTTATTATTCCACACGTGCATATGAGTCTTCCTCCGAGCCTCGTGGTTATTGCAGACTTGAGAACCATAACAGTTATAGCATGGAACATAAACATAATTATGAACATGGACATAAATAATAACATTTATTATTGCCTCTAGGGCATATCTCCTACAGAGAAACTGTGAGGTGATATCATCACCTCCATCGCGGATTATATCTCCCAGCATCTCTTCTTGTTCTAAGTCTCTGTCGTGTTCCATAGTTTCTACAAATATTACAACATGGCAATATACAACCATGAGAGATAAGCTATTTTTCAGACTTAATGAAATCTGGGAATGCAAAATAGTAACATTATGATGACAACTTGAGAGCAAGATTGAGTCATGCTACAGCAACTTTACATGGCAACCAAGGGCATGGCATCAAAGTACACATCACATAGACCAAATCAAAAGAAGGAATCATATGCATATGAGCAATGGATTAGTGGCAAACATCATGCAAAGGTGACAAGTTTTATAACAGTCAGTTTCAGACTTAGCAGTTTTTCAGCAAGTGTAAAACAAAGTCGATATGAGGCATTGGACATTATCTAGAATCATATCTGATGAGTCGTCCTATCTTTCGGGAGAGGATACTTTGCGGACCGCCTCTCTCATGCCTGTCCGACGTGCAAATCATGTTTTCATATGCCTCAAAATCAAAGGGAAATCTCCTCTCACAACTCTCCGCGGTGCCCAAAAAAAATTAGGTCACCACAATTTTGTTCTTCAATTTGTTTTAGCAAGATCATCATGATGAAGTAACCACTCATCATATGCAAATTTTAACATTTGTTTCTCTATCTAAAAAAACCTAAAAGAAATTCTCTTCCATCTCATCTCATCTTCACAAAACATCTATCTATCACATTGAGTATATGTATCTAAAAACCTAGTAAAACTACACAAAACAAACAAAAAAAATCAGCCATCTCCATCTCATCTCATCCATCTCCATCTCATCTCATCTCATCTCAATGAACAAAAATTTATATTACACATGAAAATATCAGAAATTCATTACATACGCTCGGAACAAAAATATCACAAATGAAATGACTTTGATCATGAATAATACTATAAAAAATGACTTTGATCATGAATAATGCTATAAAACATTTGCATAAATATTACACATGAATAATATCAATGACTTTGAGAACATGAATGATGCTATAAAAAAAATGACTTTGATCAAAAATGACTTTTATTGTCACACAATCCATGATATTACAAATTTATCATATCTAAACATTCTCACTCAATCAAACATGTTACAGATTCCATTTATTTGGTCACGCCAATATTATTTGCATAAATATCTAATTTTTTTGCACAACTTTTTTTGCGGGGATATTTTTGCACATCTGAAACTATCAATTATGTTCTCAACATGATCTGAAACAAATATCTCTAATTAAAAAAACGTTGGCGTCGGCCAGCAGAGCGGCGCGGGCGGCGTCGGGGTCGGCCAGCAGCGCGGGCGGCCGGCGTCGGGGTCGGCGGCGTCGGCGTCGGCGCCCAGCAGAGGGGGGAATAGGAGGAGGATGAGGGGATCGAGGCGGCGCTCACAGCGAGGAGGCGTCGGCGACGGCGTCGGGGCAGCGCCTCCAGGAGATGGAGAAGTTTGGGTGAGGAAAAATTTCGCTAAGTCCTTGCGGTTTATATAGCCCGAGCATTAGTCCCGGTTGGTGGCTCCAACCGGGACTAAAGGCCTACCTTTAGTCCCGGTTTGAGGCACCAACCGGGACTAAAGCTAAATTTCAGCAGCCCAAAGGGCGCGAAACCCAGGCCTTTAGTCCCGGTTGGTGGCACGGACCGGGACTAAAGGGCGGCCTTCAGTCCCGGTTGGTGGCACCAACCGGGACTAAATCTGTTTTTGGTTTTAGACCTTTTTAGGATATTTTAGTTTTAGTTTTCTTTTAAACAGATTCAAAAACATTAGCATACATGCCTAGTTTTCATTTAATTCTTTTTGCTATTAAAGTTTTTAACAAAAAATACTTTATGAAAATTTTAGTTGCATAAATTTTATATAGTTTTAAGTTAATATTATTTTGATCATAACTAGAGTTTTATAAAAGCTTTTTAGTTGATTCTTTTTGCTATTGAAGAATATTATAGTTTTGTTTTAGTTGATCATAACGAAAATTCTAGCATGTCACAAATGCCATATTTGATGATCTTGCCAAGTCTCATGGCATGGAGAACAAGATAACATCATCAAATTCCCTCGAAACCATCTCTGTCCATTTTCTAATTTGAGCAACTTAACATTGCTAAACATGTCCAAATGAGCTCAAACTTGGTACACCTGCTAAAATGGTCTAAATATTTGCATTGATAAACTCCTCTGTATAATTAAAATACTAAAAGGATATGAATAATTGAAATTTCATAACTTAATAAATAATTATTCTAAAATCATGTTTCAAATGCCAAAATGCCCTAGCTATCACTTACAAAGATTCCCTCCGGTTTGTCCGAAGTGGCACTTTCCAGCTATAAGTCCGGAAACTCACAGTAGAGAGAAAGTGATGGCGGTGAAGCCGGTCACATCCCAGAGTGGGATCTTTTGGGGTATAAAACTATTTCTTCGCGTGTGTCCCTTGCTTATTGCGCCGTAACCATGGATAATCTTCATCATTTAATAGGATGCTTGGGTCAGTCTTCACTGTGAAGAGAGGAATTTCATGAAACTATTCATAATCTTCTGACATGTCTGTCTTGTCCTCCACTCCCACAATGTTTCTTTTCGGTAACATCCCCATGTAATAAGCTACAATGATCCTCTCCTAATTATGCCAAGTCACCAGGATTAACTGTGCTTGATCATCATTGCATCATATCTCATTTCAAATTCCAACTCAAATTTAAATTCAAATATAAAGTGGAAATAAAAGTTGTTCAAATTTGAAAACTAAAACGTTCATTACATAGAAAATAATCCATACCTATTTATATTAAGAAAAACAACATTACCTAAATTGCCTAGATAACTCAAACATCATCAAGACAGTACCAAAACAGCATTATTTAGCCTATTTTATTTCATCCAAAATTCAAATGAAAACCTCTGGCCTCCAAACTTTTTGTGGTAGCTCAAAATATTGCATAGTATTTGATTTGACAAGTTGCACATTTTGTAAAAGTGGTTTAGTGCTAAAGGAAAATAGAAAACAGAAAGTAAAAATGAAACCGAAAATGAAAAATAGAAAAGGGGGGAAAGCTCACCTACTCACCTGGGCCGACGCGGCACTGATGAAGGCCCAGCCCAGCCGCGGCCTATATGGCCCCCAACCTCGAAACCCTAGCTCCGTATCCCCCTCCTCTCGCTCTGCTCTCTCCCTCTCCTCCATGGACGCCTCGGTCGACGCCGTGTCCGACCGCACCCGCGCGCTCTCCGTCGTCCCCGTCACCCGAGACCGCGCCAGGAGTTCCGGCGTGAAACACCTCTTCTCCCTCGCCACTGGATCGGGGCCGAGTCGTCGCATCGCCGTCGCTTTCGTCGATCCCCTTCGCCGGATGCAGCCTCTGCCTCGCCGATGATCTGCTCCGCCTCGACCTCCCCGAGCCCATCGAGCCACCCTATGAGTTCACTGTGAGCTCGCCGAGCTTCTCCCCTTGTCCTCCTTCTCCCATTCGTCCTCTGGCCGTGCTCCCGCCACACTCGGAGCTCCGGCCGCCGCTGCTGCGCTGCACCCTAACCCCAACCGATGCCACAACGCGATGCGCGCGCGCACCAGCTTCACGCAGGACCTCTCCATCGTCCGTTTTGGTCGCCATAGATGCCTCCCCGTGCATCGCCGCCGCTAGCCGCCGCCCGACGTCGTTGCACTGCTCGTTTCCGAGCACCCCCGCGTGAACTAACGGCACAGGTCGACGCGCGCCGCGACGCTCGTTCGAAAACACCCGGCCGCGTCCCGAATGGACGTCTGTGCCGCGATTCCGGCCAACTCCGGCGTGTCTCCGCCACTGTTTGTGGTCGCCGGCGACTGTTCCGGCGAGTCTGACGTGGCAGCGCGATTAGGCGCTAAGTACTCACTCTCTTAGACTGACCTATGGGCCCGCGTACTGTAGCTGTTAAATTAGGTTAACTAACACTGCTAATAAACTGACCCACTGACAGACTGGGCCCACTACTTAATTAAGTTAATTTAATAAAATAAATCCCTGTTAGCCTAATCAGAGACTGACCACTGGGTCCCACTGGACCCAGTTGACCAGTCAAAGTTGACTGGGTTTGACCCAGTCTATGACATGTGGGTCCCATTTCCTGTAGCAATTATTTTAGCACTAATTAAACTCTGTGACACTGACAGTAGGCCCCACCAATTAATTAACCATTTTAATTAAAGTTAATCCTAGTTTAATTAGCACAGTCACTAACCAGTGGGACCCACTGGTCAGGTTTGACTCTGGTCAGCCCTGTTGACCGCTGACGTCAGCCCCACGTCATGCTGATGCCATCAGACACTGTTTCAGATAATTCTAATTTAATATTTAAATAAATTCCAGAAAATGATTAAAACTTTGAAAAATCATATAAATTAAACCGTAACTCGGATGAAAATAATTTATATATGAAAAATGATCAGAAAAATGTGTAGAATCCGAATATGCCACCCACATACCTGACACACCCCTTTAACATACCGAACATGGAACTTTTTGCCCGTATTCGATCAGTGAATAGTGCATAACTTTAATAAAATAAATCCAAATAAATTCCTAAATTAACTAAAGCAATTAGATAGGCATAATATCACCTCTGCATAACATTTAGGCATGTCATGCATCCCTGTTGCATTATTGCCGTGTATTTATTGTTTCTTCCCCCTCCTTCTCTCCGGTAGACACCGAGACCGATGCTGCCACTGTGATCGACTACGTCACCGACGACCCTTCTTCCTTTTCAGCAGAGCTTCCAGGCAAGCAAAACCCCCTTGATCATAAGATATCGTCCATTCCCTCTCTCTTATGCTTGCATTAGTATTGCTTCTGTTGATATTCCGATAGCTCCTATTGTGATGCATAGCCTGATTTTGTTGTCTACTATTGATACTCTACCTGCTGTCCCACAATGCTTAGTTAGCTGTGCTACTGTTTCATCTGTGACCCTTCACCCTTGTCCGTATGCCATGCTTGATATCGGGCCGTGATCACTCTGGGTGATGATCACGGAACTGTTTACATTACTGCAACACTTTAACTGTTAAAGTCGGGCTGGCCCGAAGGGTGACCGCGAGAGCTTACTACTAAAGACGGGTCGGCTCCAAGAGCACCCACGCATCATGTATTACCAAGTCGGAGCGACAGGAATCCTGCTCGTCTCTGCGAGTTACTAAACATGCTTAACGGATTTGGGTATTTGATCTGAGTGGGTCGTTGGCCCTATACGCACTACCACCACGTGGGATAATGGTTATGGGACCCTCGGCGCCGTATGTATCAGCCGAAAGCTTTGTCAGACATCCAGTTCAGCATTGTGGCCGGGCCCGATCGCGCCATCCAAGCAGAGGTGGTGCTGGAATCCCCCTGCGCACAACGACCCGGAGTGCAAAGGGCGATGGCCCAAGACCCCTGAGCAGTTAGGATGTAGACCGGCGGGGACCTCTCTGCTGAGCTCTAGGTAGGGCTGCGGTGTGTCGATCAGCCGAGGCCGGGCATGACCGAGAAAAGCGTGTCCGGCCAGAGTTAATCGAGCGTGTTGGGTAACAGTAGTGCACCCCTGCAGGGAAGTGATCTATTCAAATAGCCGTGTCCATGGTAACAGGACGCTCGGAGTTGTATCTTGATCTGCTACAACTATGAATGGATACTGTTAAAATGATAAACTGTTACTACTGCTCTCAGGATCACTTTCTCACTGGGTAGTCGAGGAAGGATCCCAGGGCATTACTACTATATGATTGTTTATATATTATCTTGCTCTACTCTCTCCTGATGCTGCAAGAATTGCTTCAAGATGCTAGTCTTCGTTAGGCTAGGCCTCTCCCCTCTGTTCTAGCAGTTCTGCAGTTTAGTCCAAAGATATAGCCCCATTCCTTTGATACCGATGTATAACTAGTCTAGTTCTGACGTCAGTCTTGCGAGTACTTTGGATGAGTACTCACGGTTGCTTTGCTATTCTTTTCCCCCATACCCGATTGCTGCATTCAGATGCCGGAGTCCAGGAGCAGGAGGTCCCCGGAGACACCTACTACTATGTTGAGCCCGCCGACCAGGAGTAGTTCGGAGGCCCTAGGCAGGAGGCCTTCGCCCTTTCGATCAGTGTTGCTGTTTGTGCTAGCCTTCTTAAGGTAAACTTGTTTAACTTTGTGTCTGTACTCAGATACTGTTGCTTCCGCTGATGCCTGTGTAGCTCGAGCTTTTGTATTCGAGCCCTCGAGGCCCCTGGCTTGGAATATAAAGCTTGTATTATTTTATTTTGTGTTTAGAGTTGTGTTGTGATATCTTCCCGTGAGTCCTTAGGCTTGATCATGTGCATTTGCGTGTACGATTAGTTCACGATTAAGTCGGGGACGTCACAAGTTGGTATCAGAGCCGACTGTCTGTAGGAATCCCCTTTCCAACTCCTTGGCCGAAGTTGAGTCTAGTTTTCCAAAAACTATTTTACTAACGTGGCTGTGTGGCTTACGGGCCCACGTCGCCAATGGATGGGATTAGGATCTTTTATTCCTCTCCTTTACTCTGGGACTCTGAACTCTCTTCCTTTCGGGTTAAAGATTTACTAACTCTAACATTAGGTTCTCGTGATCACATCCACCCGGAGTTCTGAATTTACCCCCCTTTCTTAAGGTTGAGGGACAGGTTCTACTGCACAATGCTCACGGACCGCAGGATCCTTTTATCGAGGACACCCTGCGTTGTCTTTTGCAGATTCCTCGCCCCAGTAGTTTTCTTCGACGTTGATGTAGCCTTTGCTATGTCTCGTTGTTGTATCTCTCCACCGTCTAGTTGTCTATCCGTTTGAATCCAACTCTGTGCATGGATCTGTTTGTCTTTAATGACTACTAATATGTATCTAATGCCCTTCTTGTTCATTACTCATGTTACATCATGAATGACCTCTTACACATGCAGTTGTTCTTGCAAAACTGCCCCTGTTGATTTGGCAGGATGGCTGACGGTCCTCCACCTCCACCCTATATTGCTCCAATGATGCAGCAGTTTGAACTGAACCGACAGCTCAATGAGAGTCTGGTAAATCGATTGGAACGCAACGATGCTCGTCAGGAGCCTGGCCCGATCTCACTGCAAGATTTCGTGCGCCTCAACCCGTCCGCCTTCCGCAACTCGACTGATCCAATGGATGCTGATGATTGGCTCTGTGACATCGCTTTTCAGATGGCATCGGCTAATGTTGTCCCTACCAGTTACGTCACTTATGCGACGTATCACCTGAGGGGTTCAGCTGCTCAATGGTGGGAAAGCCACGGGCGTATGCTGCCTGCTGGGACAGCCACCAGATGGATAGAATTTCAGTCAGCCTTCCGTGCATGATACATTCCTCAAGGCCTGATGGACCAGAAGAAGAAGGAATTCCGCAAACTCACTCAGGGCAAGATGACTGTGGATGAATATCAGAGGAAGTTTCTTGAATTATCCCGCTATGCTGAAGATGACGTCTGCACTGATGCTCACAAGCAGGAGAAGTTCCGTGAAGGACTGCGTCCTGATATAAAGCTCGCACTTGTTGTCCAAGATTGCGCGGATTTTGTAACGCTTGTCAGTCAAGCTTTCCGGGTTGAAACGGGTCTGATTGAGTACCAGGAGTCGCTCAAGCGTACTCGAGATGTTGGCCCATCTTCGGGTCAGCCTACTCAGAAACGTCAAGTCTGGATTCCGCACAATGTCCATCACCGACCAGCTCCAACACCAAGGCCGTCTTATGTTGCACCTCGTCTGCCTCCGCCGCCGAGACAGCTCAGAATTCAAGATGACAAACCAACTGTTATGGTTCCTTTGCCCAATGATGGCTTATGCCACAAGTGTGGATAGCCAGGGCACCGTGCTCTCAACTGTCGCCAGGATCAGCCTCAAAATGCACCGCGATCAACGGTGGGTCGTAAGAAGAGCCGTCGAAGCTATCGTCCCAGAAACTATAATACCGGACCATCTGCCGTTGTACTTGGCCATGCCAACCATGTCGATGCTGAAAAGGCTCAGAATGAACCGACTGTCGTGATGGGAACCCTCCCTGTTAACTCAGTACCAGCTTCTGTTCTTTTTTATTCAGGAGCGTCACATTCCTTCATATCTGAGGCATTTGCACGTAAGCAAGACTTATCATTTGAAAACATGTACCCTCCGCTGGTGGTTAGCTCTCCAGGATCTAGGTGGAATACCTCGATGATAGCCTACAACAACCACATTGCAATTGGAGGATTAGTGTTCACCGCTTCACTCATGGCCCTCAAGGTTACTACCATAGATGTCATTCTCGGTATGGATTGGCTGAAAGCTCATAATGCTTTCATTGACTGTGCCGCTAAGAAAGTCCAACTTACACATCCTTCTGGCCAGACAGTCAAATACTCAGCCCGAACAGTTTAGGATGCCGAGAGCCAGATATATGCTTTGAATGCTTTGAACACTTCACCTCTTGAGGGAATTGAGAACGTCCCAGTCATTCGCGATTTTCCAGATGTCTTTCCAGAAGAACTTCCAGGAATACCCCCTATTAGAGCTGTCGAGTTCGTCATCGACTTGAAGCCAGGCACTACTCCTATTGCCAAGCGCCCATACAAGATGCCACCACATGAACTCCTTGAGCTTAAGGAGGAAATAGACAAGTCACTTAAGAAGGGTTTCATATGCCCCAGTTCTTCTGCTTGGGGAGCACCTTCGCTCTTTGTTAAGAAGAAGGATGGAACAAATCGGTTAGTTCAAGATTACCGACCTATCAACCAAGCAACAATTCAGAACAAGTATTCGCTTCCCAGAATCAATGACCTGTATGATCAACTTGCCGGTTCCTCAGTATTCTCTAAACTTGATTTGAGATTGGGATACCACCAGATCCGAGTTCGCAAAGAGGATATTCCGAAGACAGCCTTCGTTACTCGCTATGGTTCTTACGAGTACACCGTCATGTCCTTCGGCTTAACCAATGCTCCAGCAACTTTCTCTCGATTAATGAACTACATCTTCATGGATTACCTCGACAAATTCGTCGTGGTTTATTTGGATGATATACTTATATTTTCCAAGAATGAAGAAGAACATGCCGAACATCTTCGGCTTGTACTGGAGAAGCTGCGTGAACATCAACTGTATGCCAAGTATTCTAAGTGTGAGTTTTGGTTATCTGAAGTGACTTATCTTGGCCACGTGATTTCCAAAGATGGCATTGGTGTTAACCCAGAACGAGTTCAGGCTATTCTTGAATGGACTCCTTCAAAGAATATCAAGCAAGTCAGAAGTTTTCTCGGTCTCGCCAGCTATTGCCGATGTTTTGTCGAGAACTTCTCCAAGATTGCCAAGCCTCTAACTGATTTGCTTCACAAAGGCGTTAAGTTTGAGTGGACAGCCAAATGTCAGGAATGTTTTCAAACACTCAAGGACAAGTTGACTTCTGCACCAGTGCTTGCTCCTCCAGATTCTCGCAAGGACTTCGTGATTTATTGCGACGCATCCCGTCAAGGATTAGGCTGTGTACTAATGCAAGAGCGGAAAGTGATTGCTTATGGCTCTCGACAGTTGCGCCCGCATGAAGAGAACTATCCAGTACATGATCTATAACTTGCAGCGGTTATTTATGCATTGAAGTTATGGCGACATTACCTACTTGGTAATCGTTGCGAGATCTACACGGATCATAAAAGTCTGAAGTACTTGTTCACTCAGCCATCTCTGAACCTCCGTCAGCAAAGATGGATGGAGGCCATTACGGACTATGATTTGGGTATTTCTTATACCCCTGGTAAGGCTAATGTAATGGCTGATGCTTTGAGCCGTAAATCCTACTGTTGTGAACTTGAGGTTCAACTACTGCAGCCACTCTTGTATGAAGAGCTTCGAAAGCTGAACATCGAAGTAGTTCCTCAAGGATATCTAAATACCTTGGTTGTTGAACCGGACCTCATCAAGCATATACAGAAAGCTGACTCTGAGGTCGAGAAAATTAAACATGATCTCAAAAGGGGAAGGCCCTCATTCTTCACTATTGATGCTGATGGCACCTTGTTCTTCAAAAATCGCTTAGTGGTTCCTAGAAAGGACCACCTAGATTTGACCCCGCGAGTCATGAAAGAAGCTCATGATACACCCCTTTCAATTCACCCTGGTAGCACCAAGATGTACCAAGACATTCGTCAGAGATATTGGTGGCCTGATATGAAGCGAGACATTGCTCGCTATGTTGCTGAGTGTGACATTTGTCATCGCATCAAAGCAGAACATCAAAGGCCTGCTGGACTTCTGCAACCACTTACTATTCCTGAATGGAAATGGGACAAAGTTGAAATGGATTTCATTACTGGTTTTCCCAGATCACAGAAGGGTCATGATGCTATTTTTGTCGTCATTGACCGTTTCTCCAAGGTTGCTCACTTTCTGCCAGTCAAGGAGACAATCACTGCTAGTCAGTTAGCAGACTTGTATGTTTCCAGAATTGTGTCACTCCACGGTGTTCCGTGAGAGATCAGTTCAGATCGTGGCAGCCCCTTTACCTCAAGGTTTTGGAACAGTTTCCAAGAAGCTATGGGAACTCATCTGTCCTTCAGCACCGCTTTTCACCCCCAGTCCCAGGGACAAGTTGAACGAGTCAACCAAGTGCTTGAAGATATGCTTCGAGCTTGTGTCATCTCATTCGGTAAGAAATGGGAGTAATCTCTCCCGTATGCCGAATTCTCTTACAACAATAGCTATCAAGCCAGTTTGAAGATGGCACCCTTTGAAGTTATTTATGGACGTAAGTGCCGAACCCCTCTGAATTGGTCAGAAACTAGGGAACGCTCACTCGTTGGCCCGGACATTATTCAACAAGCTGAAGAAGAAGTCCGTATTGTCCGGGATCATTTGAAAGCTGCTCAGTCTCGTCAGCAGAGCAATTATGATCGAAAACACCAGGTAATGGTTTATCAACCTGGCGAACAAGCTTACCTCCGCGTCACTCCATTGAAGGGCACTCATCGATTTGGGATCAAAGGCAAGTTAGCTCCTTGCTACGTTGGCCCGTTCCGTGTTCTCGCAAGACATGGAGAAGTGGCCTATCAATTGGAATTGCCGCCGAACCTTTCACAGGTTCACGATGTTTTCCATGTGTCGCAACTCCGCCGCTGCTTCAAGGATCTTATCCGAGCAGTGGATCATGAAATGCTTGAGCTGCAAGAGGATCTTTCTTATCAAGAGTATCCGACCCGCATTCTTGATCAAGTTGAACGTCGAACCCGTCAGAAGGCAATCAAGTTCCTTAAAGTTCAGTGATCGAATCATTTTGAAGATGAAGCCACATGGGAACGCGAAGATCGTCTTCGTGAAGAATACCCCGCTCTCTTTCAGCCTACCTCTTAATTCTCGGGACGAGAATTTCTTTTAGAGGAGGAGAATTGTAACATCCCCATGTAATAAGCTACAGTGATCCTCTCCTAATTATGCCAAGTCACCAGGATTAACAGTGCTTGATCATCATTGCATCATATCTCATTTCAAATTCCAACTCAAATTTAAATTCAAATATAAAGTGGAATTAAAAGTTGTTCAAATTTGAAAACTAAAATGTTCATTACATAGCAAATAATCCATAACTATTTATATTAAGAAAAACAACATTACCTAAATTGCCTAGATAACTCAAACATCATCAAGACAGTACCAAAACAGCACTATTTAGCCCATTTTATTTAATCCAAAATTCAAATGAAAACCTCTGGCCACCAAACTTTTTGTGGTAGCTCAGAATATTGAATAGTATTTGATTTGAAAAGTCGCACATTTTGTAAAAGTGGTTTAGTGCTAAAGGAAAATAGAAAACAGAAAGTAAAAATGAAACCGAAAATGAAAAATAGAAAAGGGGGGAAAGCTCACCTACTCACCTGGGCCGACGCAGCACTGATGAAGGCCCAGCCCAGCCGCGGCCTATAAGGCCCCCAACCCCGAAACCCTAGATCCGTATCCCCCTCATCTCGCTCTGCTCTCTCCCTCTCCTCCATGGACGCCTCGGTCGACGCCGTGTCCGACCGCACCCGCGTGCTCTCCGTCGTCCCCGTCACCTGAGACCGCGCCAGGAGCTCCGGCGTGAACCACCTCTTCTCCCTCGCCACTGGATCGGGGCCGAGTGGTCGCATCGCCGTCGCTTTCGTCGATCCCCTTTGCCGGATGCAGCCTCTGCCTCGCCGTTGATCTGCTCCGCCTCGACCTCCCCGAGCCCATCGAGCCACCCTACGAGTTCACTGTGAGCTCGCCGAGCTTCTCCCATTCGTCCTGTGGCCGTGCTCCCGCCACACTCGGAGCTCCGGCCGCCGCTGCTGCGCTGCACCCTAACCCCAACCGATGCCACCACGCGATGCGCGCGCACACCAGCTTCACGCAGGACCTCTCCGTCGTCCGTTTTGGTCGCCGTAGACGCCTCCCCGTGCATCGCCGCCGCTAGCCGCCACCCGACGCCGTTGCTCTGCTCGTTTCCGAGCACCCCCGCGTGAACTAACGGCACAGGTCGACGCGCGCCGCGACGCTCTTTCGAAAACACCCGGTCGCGTCCGGAATGGACGTCTGTGCCGCCATTCCGGCCAACTCCGGCGTGTCTCCGCCACTGTTTGTGGTTGCCGGCGACTGTTCCGGCGAGTCTGACGTGGCAGCGCGATTAGGCGCTAAGTACTCCCTCTGTTAGACTGACATGTCGGCCCGCGTACTGTAGCTGTTAAATTAGGTTAACTAACACTGCTAATTAACTGACCCAATGACAGACTGGGCCCACTACTTAATTAAGTTAATTTAATAAAATAAATGCCTGTTAGCATAATCAGAGACTGACCACTGGGTCCCACTGGACCCAGTTGACCAGTCAAAGCTGACTGGGTTTGACCCAGTCTATGACATGTGGGTCCCATTTCCTGTAGCAATTATTTTAGCACTGATTAAACTCTGTGACACTGACAGTAGGCCCCACCCGTTAATTAACCATTTTAATTAAAGTTAATCCTAGTTTAATTAGCACAGTCACTGACCAGTGGGACCCACTGGACAGGTTTGACTCTGGTCAGCCCTGTTGACCGCTGACGTCACCACCACGTCATGCTGATGCCATCAGACACTGTTTCGGATAATTCTAATTTAATAATTAAATAAATTCCACAAAATGATTAAAACTTTGAAAAATCATATAAATTAAACCGTAACTCGGATGAAAATAATTTATATATGAAAAATGACCAGAAAAATGTGTAGAATCCGAATATGCCACCCACATACCTGACACACCCCTCTAACATACCGAACATGGAACTTTTTGCCCGTATTCGATAAGTGAATATTGCATAACTTTAATAAAATAAATCCAAATAAATTCCTAAATTAACTAAAGTAATTAAATAGGCATAATATCACCTCTGCATAACATTTAGGCATGTCATGCATCCCTGTTGCATTATTGCCGTGTATTTATTGTTTCTTCCCCCTCCTTCTCTCCGGTAGACCCCGAGACCGATGCTGCCACTGTGATCGACTACGTCACCGACGGCCCTTCTTCCTTTTCAGCAGAGCTTCCAGGCAAGCAAAACCCCCTTGATCATAAGATATCGTCCATTCCCTCTCTCTTATGCTTGCATTAGTATTGCTTCTGTTGATATTCCGATAGCTCCTATTCTGATGCATAGCCTGATTTTGTTGTCTACTATTGATACTCTACCTGCTTTCCCACAATGCTTAGTTAGCTGTGCTACTGTTTCATCTGTGACCCTTCACCCTTGTCCGTATGCCATGCTTGATATCGGGCCGTGATCACTCTGGGTGATGATCACGGAACTGTTTACATTACTGCAACACATTAACTGTTAAAGTCGGGCTGGCCCCAAGGGTGCCCGCGAGAGCATACTACTAAATACGGGTCGGCTCCAAGAGCACCCGCGCGTCATGTATTACCAAGTCGGAGCGACAGGAATCCTGCTCGTCTCACTAAACATGCTTAACGGATTTGGGTATTTGATTTGAGTGGGTCGTTGGCCCTATACGCACTACCACCACGTGGGATAATGGTTATGGGACCCTCGGCGCCGTATGTATCAGCAGAAAGCTTTGTCAGACGTCCAGTTCAGCATTGTGGCCGGGCCGGATCGCGCCATCCAGGCAGAAGTGGTGCTGGAATCCCCCTGCGCACAACGACCCGGAGTGCAAAAGGTGATGGCCCAAGACCCCTAAGTACTTAGGATGTAGACCGGCGAGGACCTCTCTGCTGAGCTCTAGGTAGGGCTGCGGTGTGTCGATCAGCCGAGGCCGGGCATGACCGAGAAAAGCGTGTCCGGCCAGAGTTAATCGAGCGTGTTGGGTAACAGTAGTGCACCCCTGCAGGGAAGTGATCTATTCGAATAGCCGTGTCCACGGTAACAGGACGCTCGGAGTTGTATCCTGATCTGCTACAACTATGAATGGATACTGTTAAAATGATAAACTGTTACTACTGCTCTCAGGATCACTTTCTCACTGGGTAGTCGAGAAAGGATCCCAGGGCATTACTACTATATGATTGTTTATATATTATCTTGCTCTACTCTCTCCTGATGCTGCAAGAATTGCTTCAAGATGCTAGTCTTCGTTAGGCTAGGCCTCTCCCCTCTGTTCTAGCAGTTCTATAGTTTAGTCCAAAGATATAGCCCCATTCCTTTGATATCGATGCATAACTAGTCTAGTTCTGATGTCAGTCTTGCGAGTACTTTGGATGAGTACTCACGGTTGCTTTGCTATTCTTTTCCCCCATACCCGATTACTGCATTCAGATGCCGGAGTCCAGGAGCAGGAGGTCCCCGGAGACACCTACTACTACGTTGTGCCCGCCGACCAGGAGTAGTTTGGAGGCCCTAGGCAGGAGGCCTTCGCCCTTTCGATCAGTGTCGCTGTTTGTGCTAGCCTTCTTAAGGCAAACTTGTTTAACTTTGTGTCTGTACTCAGATACTGTTGCTTCCGCTGATGCGTGTGTAGCTCGAGCTTTTGTATTCGAGCCCTCGAGGCCCCTGGCTTGTAATATAAAGCTTGTATTATTTTATTTGGTGTTTAGAGTTGTGTTGTGATATCTTCCCGTGAGTCTTTAGGCTTGATCGTGTGCATTTGCGTGTATGATTAGTGCATGATTAAGTCGGGGGCGTCACATTTTCCGTGAAAGAACTATGTGGCGCTTTGGCTCATCGTATGATGTATTCGCTTCCTTATCTTTTCTTTTTCTCGGTTTGGTAGACATGTCCTTCACATAGAGAACCTACGCCACATCATTGGCTAGGACGAATGGTTCGTCTGTGTACCCAAGATTGTTGAGATCCACTGTTGTCATTCCGTACTGCGGGTCTACCTGTACCCCGCCTCCTGTCAGATTGACTCATTTGCACCGAAACAAAGGGACCTTAAAATCACGTCCATAGTCAAATTCCCATATCTCCTCTATGTAACCATAATATGTGTCCTTTGCCCTATTGGTGTTTGCTGCATCAAAGCGGACACCACTATTTTGGTTGGTGCTCTTTTTATCTTGGGCGATCGTGTAAAATGTATTCTCATTTATCTCGTACCCTTGGAAAGTCAATACAGTCGAAGATGGTGTCCTGGCCAACAAGTACAGCTCATCTCCAATAGTGGTGTTACCCATGAGATGTGTTTGCAACCAACCGCCGAAAGTCTCCATGTGTTCACCTGTAATCCAGTCGTCAGACTGCTCCGGGTGTTTGGAGCGTAAAATATTCTTGTGTTCATTGATATACGGGGCTAACAAGGTAGAATTTTGTAGAACTGTGTAGTGTGCTTGCGCCCAAGAATGTCCGTCCCTACATATTATTGCTTTCGGTCCTAGCGTGCCTTTTCCACCCAGTCTCCCCTCATGCCGTGATTCAGGAACTCCAATCGGCTTAAGGTCAGGAATAAATTCAACACAAAACTCAATGACCTCCTATGTTTCGTGGCCCTTGGAGATGCTTCCTTCTGGCCTAGCACGGTTATGAACATATTTCTTTAAGACTCCCATGAACCTCTCAAAGGGGAACATATTGTGTAGAAATACAGGACCAAGAATTGCAATCTCGTCGACTAGGTGAACTAGGACGTGCGTCATAATATTGAAGAAGGATGGTGGGAACACCAACTCAAAACTGACAAGACATTGCACCAAATCATTCTGTAACCTTGGTAGGATTTCTGGATCGATTACCTTCTGAGAAATTGCATTGAGGAATGCACATAGCTTCACAATGGCTAATCGAACATTTTCTGGTAGAAGCCCCCTCAATGCAACCGGAAGCAATTGCGTCATAATCACGTGGCAGTCATGAGACTTTAGGTTCTGGAATTTTTTCTCTGCCATATTTATTATTCCCTTTATATTCGACGAGAAGCCAGACGGGACCTTGATACTGAGCAGGCATTCAAAAAAGATTTCTTTCTCTGCTTTGGTAAGAGCATAGCTGGCAGGACCTTGATACTGCTTTGGATGCATGCCGTCTTTTTCGTTCATACGTTGCTGGTCCTCCCGTGCCTCCGGTGTATCTTTTGTCTTCCCATACTTGCCCAAGAAGCCTAGCAGGTTCACGCAAAGATTCTTCATCACGTGCATCACGTCGATTGCAGAGCGGACCTCTAGGACTTTCCAATAGGGTAGGTCCCAAAATATAGATTTCTTCTTCCACATGGGTGCGTGTCCGTCAGCGTCATTCGGAACAGATTGTCCGCCAGGACCCTTTCTAAAGATTGCTTTTAAATCCTTGACCATATCAAATATATCATCACCAGTACGGGGGACAGGCTTCTTCCGGTGATCTGCCTTACCTTTGAAATGCTTGCCTTTCTTTCTTAAGGCATGCTTGGTTGGAAGAAATCGACGATGTCCCAGGTACACATTCTTCTTACATTTGTCCAAATATATAATTTCAGTCTCATCTAAACAGTGCGTGCATGCATTATATCCCTTGTTTGTCTGTCCTGAAAGGTTACTAAGAGCAGGCCAATCATTGATGGTTACAAACAGCAACGCTCGTAGGTCAAATTCCTCCTATTTGTGCTCATCACACACACGTACACCTTTTATATTCCACAGCTGTAAAAGTTCTTCAACTAATGGCCTTAGGTACACATCAATGTCGTTGTCGGGTTGCTTAGGGCCTTGGATGAGCACTGGCATCATAATAAACTTCCGCTTCATGCACAACCAAGGAGGAATGTTATAGATACATAGAGTCACACGCCAGGTGCTATGATTGCTGCTCTGCTCCCCAAAAGCATTAATGCCATCTGCAGTTATACCAAACCATAAGTTCCTTGCGTCACCTACAAACTCCGGCCACTTTCTCTCGATTTTTCTCCACTGCAACCCATCAGCGGGTACTCTCAACATCCCGTCTTTCTTACGGTCTTCTTTGTGCCATCGCAACAACTTGGCATGCTCTTTGTTTCTGAACAGACGTTTCAACCGTGGTATTATAGGAGCATACCACATCACCTTGGTAGGAACCCTCTTCCTGGGGCGCACGCCCTCAACATCACCAGGGTCATCTCGTCTGATCTTATACCGCAATGCACCGCATACCGGGCATGCATTCAAATTCTCGTACTCCTCACCGCAGTAGAGGATGCAGTCATTAGGGCATGCATGTATCTTCTGCACCTCTAATCCTAGAGGGCAGAGAACCTTCTTTGCTTCGTACGTACTGTCAGGCAATTCGTTATCCTTTGGAAGCTTCTTCTTCATTATTTTCAGTAGCTTCCCAAATCCCTTGTCGGATAAACCATTCTCTGCCTTCCATTGCAGCAATTCCAGTGTGGTACCGAGCTTTGTGTTGCTATCTTCGCAATTTGGGTACAACCATTTTTTGTGATCCTCTAACATGCGATCGAACTTCAACTTCTCCCTTTCACTTTCGCATTCTCTCTGTGCATCAACAATGACCCGGTGAAGATCATCAGCGGGCACATCTGGTGCCTCTTGATCTTCAGCTTCCCCCGTTGCAGTATCACCGTATTCAGGGAACATAGGATAGTTGTCATCATCCTCTTCTTCTTCATTGTCTTCCATCATAACCCCTCTTTCTCCGTGCTTGGTCCAACAATTATAGTGGGGCATGAAACCCTTCTCAAGCAGGTGGAAGTGAAGGGTTTTCGAGGAAGAGTAATCCTTCATATTCTCACAGACAACACATGGACAGTACATAAAACCATTCTGCTTGTCTGCTTCAGCCACATCGATAAAATTATGCAGGCCTGTAATGTACTCGGAAGTGCGTCGGTCACCGTACATCCATTGCCGGTTCATCTGCATTATGTAATTAAGTATATCAAAAACCATTACAGAACATCATGAATAGAGAAATGACCAAATTAATACAAGTTCATCATCACATTAAAACCAAAGTACAGTAGTGATCAAATGTTATTACTGGAAAAATAAATACATAAAGTTCATACATAGTTCTCATAAAACAACATACAACTATGTAAAACATTTAAATGCAACAACAAATGCGATCAAAATCGCAACTAAGGTAACAACTGATCCAACAACATAATGATACCAAGCCTCTTTATCAATGGCATATTTTCTAATCTTTCTAATCTTCAAGCGCATTGCATCCATCTGGATCTTGTGTAGATCGACGACATCGGCAACATGCAACTCCAATTTCAACTTCTCTTCTTTAATTCTTTTCAATTTTTCTTTCAAATAATTGTTTTCTTTTTCAACTAAATTTAACCTCTCGACAAGAGGGTCGGTTGGAATTTCCGGTTCACATACCTCCTAGATAAAAGCATCTATGTCAAGTTGGTCGGCATAATTGTCATAAACACTAAATGAAACAAATAGTTATAAAAGATAATATACCACATCCGAATCATAGACCGGACGAGAGCCGATGGGGGCGGATACCAAAACCATGGCACTATATAATAACAAACAATAATACAAGTAAGAAAATTATACAAGTAGTTATCTAAATCATACAAGTAAGAATTTGTTCTTTAAAAAAAAGATAAGAACAAGATGCTCACCACGGTGGTGCCGGCGGGCGATCGACGGCGGTGAGGACGGGGACGGGACGGCACCCTACACATGTGCAAACTAAGAAGTTAATTTGAGCTCAAATTGTGCATCTAAATCAAATAAACTCCCACATACACTCCTCCACTAAAACCCACAAACCCCTCTACTTCTAGAGCATATGAAATGAGCTAAACTAGCAGTGAGAGATGAAAGGATGAAGTTGCTAACCTTTTAAAACACTTGGATAGTTGGTGCACCGCCAAATCTAGACAAATCTTGGGGAAAATGGTGCTTGGAGGAAGAACAGAGGAGAAAGCTGCAGTGTGGCTCGGGCATTTCATCGAACACCTCATGTGCATAAGAAGTGAGAACAGAGTAGCATACACACCTCCCACCTTCTACGGCCAAAAAACAGAGGAGAGGGCGGGCAGGAGCGAGGATATATATAGGTATCTTTTTAGCCCCGGTTGGTGTCTAGAACCGGGACTGAAGACTAACCTTTAGTCCCGGTTGGTGACACCAACCGGGACTAAAGGGAGCGAGGCCCTTTAGTCCCGGTTGGTGTCTGGAACCGGGACTAAAGGTCCCAGTCGAACCGGGACTGATGCCTGCCGAGGCCCGGCCGGCGTCCTAGCCGCTCGAACCGGGACTGATGCTCACATTAGTCCCGGTTCGTAACATGACCGGGACTATTGCTCTGATCTGGCCAGAACCAAATCCCTGTTTTCTACTAGTGTACCGTAGACATTCCATCTTTGGTTCTACTGCGATGGAGACGCCAGCAGCCAGATCTTGTGGTCCCAATGCATTTTCTTTAGCGTTTCCGCATAGATGAGACTAAGAATGCTTCCGCCTTCCATTAGGACCCTGGTCAGGTGGAAGCCGTCGATTATTGGGTCGAGGCAGAGGCGGAGCTACGTTGGGGCGAAACCAGGCCGTGGCCCGCCCAACGTACCAACAAATACAGTGAAGATTTAGTAGGTCATAAGAGAAAATTTTGTGAGGTCAGCTTTAACTGGCCTGTCTGTCCCGCCGAACGAATTTACCGTAGCTCCACCACTGGGTCGAGGACGAGTTGTTGGAATTCGGCCGCATGATCGATCACATCAAACTAGACGAACAGGCGCACAAACCAGCTATACCTAGTCCTAATCTGGCTCAAACCTAACGTCATTGTTCCTAAGACAAACTCCTACTCAGATAGGTAGTCCTAGCACTACACGTCACAACTCAACCTGACGGACGCACGGACAATTCTACTAGGCATGCAAGCCCAGAACACTTCTAGGACTCACGTTGCCATGTACTTCTAACTTAACTCTAATTACAATCAGAAAACAGATAGCCTAATTCAAGATTATACCTAACACGAACATGGTGATTCCGCCGTGGCAGACGCCTGTCGGATGGTCCCGGCGATCGAACGTGGTCAGGATTTTCGCCCAAGGGTTGTACTTCGGTTCCGCGGACTTCACAGATTGCGTGTTTCCATTCTTTCCTCAAGGTATGAGATGTGTAAATCATACTAGAAAAAGTGTCCGTGCGTTGCAACGGGAGAAAACGATGCCACATGCCCGTAACCCAATAATCATGAGTCAAGACCCTAATAGGTTCATGTTCTTTATTTCAACATGACATCCCATCTGTGTTGCCGTTTGTCCTCCGTCCCATTATCGCATACTGTAACACCCCCTGTAATTAAGCACGGTGATCATCATTTAATCATGCCAAGTCATCATGGTTTACAGTGCTTGATCACCTTTGATTCATATCTCATTTGAAATTCCACTTCGAATCAAAATTCAAACTTTAAGTGAAATTAAAAGTTGCACAAATAAGAAAGCAAAATAGTTCATAATTTAGCAAATATTCCATAGATAATTAATGTTAAGGAAAACAATATCACTTATTTACTCATTTGGAATCTACCATCCAAAAACAGTACCTAATCAGCCTCAATTAAATCATTTCAAAATAAACTTAATTCAAATGGGTTCAATTACATCCCAAACTTTTTGTGGCAGAGCAGAATAATGTAATGTGATTTGTGAGGCAAGTTGCACATTTTACTAAATTTATTTAGTGCCCAAAAGAAATGCAAAACAGAGTGGAAAATGAAAACAGGAAATAATTAAAAGAAAAGAAAAAGAGACACTGTAGACTGGGCCTAAGTCTACAGAAGCAGGCCCAGCCCACGAACCCCATCGTCTACCAGCTCCCGCCACCGTGTCGGCGCGCCCGTGGCCAGGGCGCGGCGCCTCCGGCCGTTGCCCGACAGCTGCCGGCCACAGTCGCCACGGAGATGATAAGGATGGCCTCCACCCACTCCCCTAGCTCTCACTCGCTCAGTTTCCCCTCCTCCCTCCACTACTAGGGAAAAGCCTAGTAGTAGCGCTGGAAATACCCCTACCAGTAGCGCTGGAGGCAGCGCTACTGATAAGGCGCTACAGCTAAGTTTTAGCAGTAGCGCTGTTTCAACCAGCGCTACTGGTAAGTATAGTTAGTAGTAGCACTGTGGAGAATAGCGCTACTACTAACTATCTATAGCGCTGCTGCACAACAAACGCTGCTGCTAAACCAGCGCTGCTGCTAGACGCCCACCAGCGCTACTGCTAAGATTCCTGCTTTCGCGTATTCATTTCCCTCTACGTATTTGTGCTGTATTTGTGCATGCTCTATACAGTAGTTTCACCATATCATAATAAACATACAATATTCTCATCATATCATACACATACAGTAGTCTCGTCATATCATCATCATCCAACACAAATATCATCATCTCGAAAATAGCGATACACAAGTCATGTCTCGAATAAATGCAACTGCATGGTCATGGCACACACACAAGTTTCATCATCTCTATCTAAACCATGATGTAGAAGAGAAGAGCGATCAGTATGAGCAAGAGCGCGACTATGTAGTACTTCTTGAGGCGCCGGTTTCGCTCCCTCTCTTGCCGGAGCATCCACCTCAAGTAACTATTTTCAGCTTCGGCTCTGCTGTCGAACCCTCTGTGGCTAGCGCCCGGGTACCTATCCACCTGAGCCTGAGCGTCTGGCCAGTGGTCGTAGACTCCAGGAACCCTCCCAATGAATACGGCGTAGCAGTCCTTCGCCATCTCTGATCTATGTACCCGCATCGTCAGTTGATGAATTCATCGATAATATGCAACCTAATGTACTTGAGAAACACGAAGAGACAGAGTTAGCAAAATACAAGCAACCTATAGTAAACATAAATAACGAAGTTCCTCATACCCAAACTAATTAAGTAGAGCGATCTACACTAGTTCAGGAGGACGGTTTAATTACATCACAGAGTTTCGTCGTGCATAAATTCAAAGTTTTGTCATAGGAAGACAGTAGTGACTAAACAGACACATTGTCATCGTCAATCACTCGTCCATGTCGGCGCTCCAATCTTCATAGTCAGGGAGGAAGCACCCGAGCTTCGTGAAAGGTTCAGGTCCAGACGCTGAGCGACTAGGAGTGCTCGGACATCATCCCGCATCATTGGCCCATGGTAGAACATCCCTGTTTGTTCGAGGACCTCCTTCATGATCACTTGGGCAAGTTCACACTGTACGTGATAAAACTTAGCTCGGATTCGATGATCCGGTGTCCTTCCTATGCTTGTGGCCCAGTTGACAATCTCGGCATCATTGGAAGTAGGTGACATGCGAAAGCGTTGATTATCCCTTCTGTAGTCCAGCATTTGATGCATGAGGTAGAATCCATCAGCCTTACTATCATTCGGTTGCTGGATCACTACTGGAATCAGGGAATTTGCCGTCAGCCAGTCCTTTGCCGTCCGCTAGCAGACGGCAAAGAAGGTCTTTGCCGTCCGCTTAAATAAAACTGACGGCAAAGCACAGGCTGATGGCAAAGATATAGTTTACCGTCCGCCAGTTCTTTGCCGTCGCCCAGCAGACGGCAAAGGGCCCAAAGGCGGACGGCAAAGAGACCAGCTGGGCCCCACTGGACCCTGGAGGTGGTTAGGTCAGACGGACGGGCTGGATGCTGTCCGCCTCATCTTTGCCGTCCGCCTGTTTCCTCTTTGCCGTCCGCCAGCTGACGGCAAAGAAGGATACCTAACTAACGGCCGTTCCCCCCGGCCCCACCCCTCTTTGCCGTCTGCTAGCCTACCTCTTTGCCGTATGCTAGCAGACGGCAAAGAAGTGACCTAACTAAAATCGACCGTTCGCCCCCGGCCCCACCCCCCTCTCTCTCTCACCCCCCCTCTCTCTCTCCCCCCACCTCACCCGCGCGCGCGCCGCCCCCCGGAGCCAGAGCAGCCGCTGGCCAGCCCCGCCCCCCGGAGCCAGACCCGCCGCCGGCCAGCCCGCCCGCCCCGCCCCCCGGACCCAGGCCGCGGCGGCCGCCCCGCCCCGCCCCATCGGAGAAGCAAGGCCGCGCGGCCCCTGCGCCGCCCCGCCCTGCCGCCAGAGCCACCCCGCGCCGCCCCTCCCAGCGGCCTTCCTCCACCGGCCCCCTCCCCGCGGCCATCCTCCACCGGCCGACCTCGCCGGAGCCAAGCAAGGTGAGGTTCATTTTTTTTCTGTTTTTTCCTGTTTAGGTTTAGGTTTAGTGCTAGGTGTAGGTCAGTAATAGGTTTAGGATTAGGTTTAGGTTTAGATAATTAGAAGAGGAAGAAGAAAGATGAAAAAAAAGAATAAGTAGAAGAAGAGGAAAAAGGAAAAGAAGAAGAAGAAGAAGGAGAAGAAGAAGAAGAAGGAGAAGAGGAGAAGAAGATGAGGAAAAAGGAAAAGAAGAAGAAGAAGAAGAAGAAGAAGAAGAAGAAGAGGAGAATTAATTTATTGGCCTAGAAAATATTTAAATTATTGCCTATTTGGTGATTTGAAAAGGTTCTCTAGAGGGTTTGATGTACCATCTAGGTGTACATAACGGCATGATGTGAGAGCTGCCAATGTGATATCCATACTTCTATATTCTTTAGTTCGGTCTTAGTTATTTCAAAAATAGAATGTACAACAAAAACATATTGCGGTATTTAGTGGCGTAATCAAATCATAGTTGCACTTAATAAGTTTCATATTATAGTGTGAATTGGTTTTCTCAAAAGTCAAATTTCATATACCATATCAAAATATATTTCGTGGTGTAATGGTAATGGTTTGGTATTGTAGATCTTGAATTTGTTTCTATAAACTTGGTCAATGTTTATAAAGTTTGAATTGCAAAAATCTAATATGCAATGTATTTCAGAAAAAAATGGATAATTAATTATTGTGGTTTGACATTTATTGAACAAAAAACTGTTTAAAAAATAATATGCTTTCCAGTCCTCTATTTTCAACTTGCATCAAAATTCTTAAGTTTTAAAATTCTGCGTGCCAATAAGTTTGCTTTTTGATGATATTCAATTTAGCAGCGGCAATAGAATATCAAAAAAATTATTTTACCCAATATTTTCAGAACGATAAAGGAGGCGCCCTCGCATTGCCAGTTACATTAACAATACAATAACTAAGGGTATTAGTCGAGTAAACAAAAGATCACAAGGAAATTAATACATAACAAGTTGTTTGAAAGGAGCCTATCTAGCGACTAGGGACGTCAGCAATCGATGAGAACAAGTCAGCGACGACATCGTTCATATGCTTGGTGTTGCATTCAGGCATCTCGTTCCTCCTTCATCTCTACCACACAGTGGAACATCCCGCCCTCCCTGACGACCTCCCTGTTGATGATATTGGCCAACACGTTCTGGAGGCGCACATACTCTCTCGAGAAGTCTGCTATGTCACTCTCCCTATCCTTCTCTTTGGACCACTGGGTTATGTGTGCATGATCTTTCAAAAGTGATCTTGTGGGTACATAGTCATCAATGCTTGACCGATTACAGAACGGCCTTCCATAGTGATGATGATGATGATGATGATCCCGGAGCATATATAGACGATCCAGACTATTATTAGTTTGTATGCATCCCAACTTAAATTATATACATATTATTATTCATGTCAGTTATTCAATTTTTTTATGTTGTACTAATTTCGTTTACTCTTTGTCATGGCAGGTGTCGAAAGATGGTGGGCGCGGGTCCAGAGCGCCCCGCGGGTACTTCTTCGGCGGCGGCCCGCTGGAGGGGTACTTCCATTCCACCCGTACCTCTCCGAAGAGCGTTGTTAGACAGTATGGGGACACCGCCGGGTGCTTCTTCGTCGGCGTCGTTGCCCACCGGTCGAGGAGGGAAGAAGAGAGGAGGTAGATAAGGACGTGGCCGCGGGAGAGGTAGGTAGGCTGCTACGCCTTCCTCGCCGCCACCCCCAGCTGATTCACCCGAGCACATTACTGCTAGGGTGGACCCGCTTGAGGTGGAGGCTACGGGGACTCCGCACCACGAGCCTCGGGTCGACGGGCCTTCGGCCCACGAGACTCCGGACCCAGAGGCTTCGGCCCACGACACTCCGGACCAGGCTACGTCCCGGGAGACGTCCGGATGGGGTACCTGGCCGGATCTGCGTGAGGGGCCGAGTGGCCATGCTGATGGTGGCGGGGATGATCCCTCTACTGATAGTGAGGGCGAGGTGGTTGAGGGGGCCACCGTGTACCAGTGTGGTGGTACACGGCTCCCGCCCGTGCCGGCGACCCGCGAGCTGCGGCCGGTGATTAGGCCTGATGGGGAGAAGTAAGTGCATTTACTCTTTTTGTACCTTTTGCCTTCAGGTTTCTTCAAATATCTAATGTGTTGGCCTTGTCATACTGCAGGGGTTGGGTACACACCAGTGGAGTCCGTAGGCCCAACACCGTACTTGGTGTGCTTTGCCGGCAAAACTTCCCAGGGTTTGTCACGTTGCCCGGTGAGGGTCAGCTTGCAGAGCTAGGATTGAGCTGGGAGCACTACTTGCCTGCCCAGGCCCCGCCGGACCACATGATCGACGGTGTCTTGTGCCACACTATTGCCGAGATGGTGATCAGAAGCTTTTGGGTAATTTCTCGTTTGCACAATTAAAAATTAACAATAGCTAGTTATTTTACTAATTAGTGTTGTCTCGTTTGATTGCAGACCTTCTACAGGTGTGAGGAGGGATACGAGGAGGAGGCGGCACATGTTATCGACCACGAGTGCAGGCGCCTACTACAAAACTTACGGCACGAGGCTCGGCCGCAGGCTGTTCGAGACTACTACGCCTCGCGTGGTATTAAGAAGGACAAGGCATCGTGCCGGGCTAAGTTTCTGAAGAAGGATCAGTACATGAAGGTAATTAACTATTCTTAAGGCATTGTACTTAGTTTCCTTGATTTGATTCGTAGGCGTAGTGCTCAAATTTCTCTTTACTAACTTAGGTGCCCCCGAGATGGTGTGCGGATAAGATGGATTGTTGGGAGGCGTTGGTGGATGAGTGGTGCACAGGCCGCTGGCGAGCCGTCCACGGCGATACCAATGACCGGCGTGCCCAAATGGTTGGTGTGCCACACCATCAAGGCAGCGCCAACTTATTTCAGTTCGGGCAGAACTGGGTATGTGGTTTGCTTCATGATTCATGCAATTCATTCTTGATGCTAGCTTGAGCCCTTTACTAATACTTTGTTCCTCTCTTTTAGGCGCGACACAATAAGACGGTGGTGCCAGAGGTTTACGACCTCTATGCCATGGCCCATACTGCCTCGTACAAGAAGGCCAAGGCATTCTCTGAGTCTGACCTCGATAATCCAGCGAACTTCACCAACATCTCCTCCCACCACAAGCTCGTGAGGTACAGAGATGAGGGGAAGGCAAGGAAAGGGGAGGACTTTAACCCGAGCCAGGAGCCCTTTGATCCAGAGCTGGTGATGATATCTGGCGGCGGGAGGCCCCATGGCTCGATAGCCATTGGAGATGGACTTATACGCTGTCCTAGCACTCTCCCGGAGATCAAGGCGCGCCAAACGAGCTCCTATCCTGAGAGAAGGCCTCGTCCACGGCCAGTCGAGCTCGCCATCGAGGTTAGTTATACGGACTCAAATATCTTTCCTCCATTACATTGTGTGTGTGCCCATCCATGATTAAAATGCTAATGAGGAGTGGTGTTGCAGGCTGCTCTTCATAAAGAGAGAGAGACAACCCAGGCGCTTCTGCAGGAGAGGGACCGGCTGGCGGCGGAGAGGGAACGGATGGCGGTGGAGAGGGAACGGATGGCGGAGGAGAAGACGGCTAGGTTGTTGGAGGAGGAGAGGGCACGGAATGATGCGTCTCACCGGGCCATGTACGAGCTCCTCGTGGTAAGTTTCTTATGCATATTAGCCAAATCATGCACGTAATATGTTTGTTTCATTACTATAACCTATATGACTGACTCGTGAAAACCAAATGTGCAGTCTATGTGCGAGAAGACCGGTCAGACCCCTCCGCCGATGCCGGTCATTACTAGAGCGGGAACGGTGAGTTTCATTTGAATGGTCATTAGTTACAAGTCTTAACATTTGAGTGTCATCATGCTAACGAGACTTGCAAATGATCTTTGGTGCAGCATAATTCCGAAGCCGCATCACACAACCCTTCTCCAGGTGCAAACGGCCCGCCGAACCCCGATGCTTGACCTCCGGTAAGTTTTCTCTATTATGCCACATACTTAGCTTATTTTCCCCAAAAAAGACATACTTATATAGCTAATTATCCTCCACAATGACATAATTAGCTCTAAAATGACATGTACTAACCTAATTTAGCTCAAAAATGGCATAATTACCTAGGTTAGCACAAAAATGACCTATACTTACCTAATTTTCCTAGGTTAGCACAAAAATGGCATACTTACATAGGTTAGCTCTAAAATGAGACAAATAAGGAATAAGATGAAGAAAAACAAGGAAGAGGAGGAAAAGAAGGAATAGAAGAAGAAGAAGAAGAAGACTAGAAGAAGAAGAAGAAGTCTTCTTCTTCTAACTTTCTTATTTCCCATTTTGCAGATTTGATTCACTTCACGGGAGCTTGCATTGATGGAGTGCTTGTGTTTACTTTTTGTTTTGATTTTGTATCCATGAACAATGTGAAACTTGCTACCTATGGATGAAACTATTGTAATATGGTGAAACTTGCACATTTTGTTTTGGTATATCTGTTGGATGATCATATCCATATGGCAGGGATATAGTTTCTTATGTGTTGGATATCATATCCTGTGAAATATATATATATATATATATATATATATATATATCATATTTTTGTTGTGAAAATGCATGGATATAACAAAAAACAGAATAAAAAGGGGCAATACAGGCACTTTGCCGTCTGCCACCGATGGCAAAGGGCTCTTTGCCGTCTGCCACCGACGGCAAAGGTGACACGTGGCATTAACCTGTGCAACCTGGAAGCACTGGGTCTGACCCATTTGGTCATTATGCCGTCCGCTGGCAGACGGCAAAAGAAAAAGAGAGGCAGACGGCAAAGAGAGGGGAAGAGT
Organism: Elymus sibiricus; assembly: GCA_039707655.1. Taxonomy (NCBI): domain Eukaryota; kingdom Viridiplantae; phylum Streptophyta; class Magnoliopsida; order Poales; family Poaceae; genus Elymus; species Elymus sibiricus. The sequence goes on along the minus strand of CM077674.1, from coordinate 2,253,233 downwards.
GACGACATGCCACGGCCTGCTGACGTCTGGAAGCTGACGGCAAAGGGGAGGGCACCTTTGCCGGCAGCCGGCGGACGGTAAAGTCTCCCGTTAGCCACCTAACGTGGCTAACGTGTATTCTTTGCCGTCCACTTTATTTGCCGTCTGCTTGGGTAGGAAAGCTGACGGCAAAGGTCTTTGCCGTCCGCTGTGAGTGAGCATACGGTAAAGAAGGTCATTACCGTAGCATACAGTGCCGGAACTGTTTGCCGTCTACGGCTGACGGCAAAGACCTTTGACGTCCGCTTTCTGGTCCTTTGCCTTCCGCAATGGCAGACGGTAAAACAGCTGATTCCTGTAGTGGATGAAGAGAAGTCGGTCTTACGGCCGAAACCCAGCCCGTTCTTCCTGTACTTTTTCACCTTGATATATCCACCAGACAGGCTGAAGGTTATCATGGCACTATCGAGAACACTCCTTATGTGCGTGTAATCCTTTTTCTTGATGTTCTTCGATGAGTCCAAGTACAGAGCATGGGAGTATTGCGGGTACAGAATGATGAGGACGGCGCCCCCCCCCCCCCGCTGCGCAAAATAAGTACACCTCAAATTAGCCTCCATGCGTGCAAAGGAATGATTAAAACTTACGAAAGGATATCCGCAGATGACTTACGTGGGATGATAAGGCAGGAGAATCGTTTCCTTGTCCTTATTGGCGACCATGAACTCGCCGATGTACTTGCTCGCATAGTCACGGTGCTCTTTGCAGACTGCCAAGAATCTCTCGTGCATATAGTACGGGTCCGCGACGCAGATATATTTTATGTTCTCGCGCCTGATGATGTAGTTCAGATACAGCGCATACATGCGGATGAACTGAAAATCCAGCTTGGTCATGTGGAACATGTCATAGATGTAGTCAAATCGCAGGATGAACTTATCCGCGGGCCATCTCTCGGCGTACAACTTCCCACCCGGCACCTGAGCCGCGTAAAGCGGGTATCTTGGATTTTTCGAGACGAGAAGGCTTTTCTCTCTCGCCAGCACATCTTCATGAAGTCTCCTTAGATCATTGTTCAGTATGTCCTCTAGCGCTTTCCGAGGTAGGATCGGGTGGCCGGCGACATGGAACTGCTCCGCACCTTGGACAGGTATTTTGTCTACCTTCCGGGGCTGCAGAGGCGGCTGGCTGCTTGAAGCAGCTCTAGCGCCTTTAGAGCCTTTCCTGTCCGGTCTCCTCCTTTGCTTCTTGGCGGGTGGCGGTAGTGAGCCCACCATACCTTCCCTGACCACCACCCCCAGTGTCATCGGGCTCATCAGTGGACGGCCCTCGCGTTGTTCTTGCTGGGTAGAGGCGGCATCAGGAGGCGTCTCCTGCGAGGATCGCATGAAGAGAGACTTCTTGCAATCAGCCTTAGGACATTCCGGCTCCGGCAAATCAGGCAGCATCAAGTCATCTCCACACTCATAGCCTGAGTCATAGTCCCGAGCCATCAATCCTCCATCGTCATAGCCGGTATTGATATACTTGAGAGGGTCATCATCATCCTCCTTCATGACATCATCAGCATTTGCTTCTTCGACGGGGGCGACGTCGTCAGGCAATAATGGAGGCTCTCCCTCGCATCGTCCGCTATCACCCGGCAGGACAGGTGTAGGTAATTGGGTAGGTGGGGTGGTGTTCATACCTTGTTGAGGCGTTGTCGTTGGTGTGCTCCCGGGCGCCTCCACACGAAGAAGAGTCTTCGGCCAAGGCAGGAACCAACTCTTGCATGCGACAATCCGTTTAGGGGTCTTGTCGTCTCCCTCGAGTGGTACCGGAGGAGGCAAATCCTCGAAGCCCGCTTTGACAGTGGCCACGCAAACCTTGAAGACGCCATCGGGCATCTGTCGGTTGTGCAACATGCGGTCCTTCGGCTTCACGATCATTGCCTTTCCAACGTCCACCTTATGGCCGTTGATGTCGTACAGTATGGTGCACGGGGTTTCGTCGGCCTGCGAAGAGATGTCTGCGACGTCAGACATCCGAAAGGCAACTGAAACGGAAGACTATAGATATGCTGGTGAAGAGGGTATGACGCGTAATTACCGTGAGGGCATCGAGCTCAGCCAAAGACGAAACCCCGCCGAGCACGCCAGAGACGGAGGACGGGCTGCTATGAACAGGAGCGGGACCAGATACGGGAGCATGTGCGGTTGCGTGAGCAGGTGCTGGTGGTGCGATGTTCACGGAATTGCTCCCGACGTAGCTGGGAAGGGGAAAGTCCGCTGGCCCTTTATCTGGATTGTTCTTCGTCCAATCGATAACTGCCGGAATCAAGCTGCTAATGGAAGATGCGAAGTCAGCCCTGACGCCAGCTACCGCTGCACTGACCGCTGCATCGACTACCTTGACCAACTCTTCTTTGGTCTCAGCTTTGGTCTTATCGACCGCAAGCGCGACCTTCTCATCGATGGTCTGTTGAGTAAGCATCCGTCTCTGCCTTTTTTCTTCCGGCTTCTCGTGGTAGCACGTCTTCCACGAGGCTCCATCTCCGACGCCGTGCACATGTCCATACGACGGCGGTTTGTCCTCCGAGACCCTTTTCAGTATGTTCAGGGCCCGGTTGAAAGGGGTGTCCCACTTGGGCCTCGCCGACGACTGAGACGGCTCGTCGGTTTCGGCCACCTTTTGGTGCTGCTCTTTCTGCAAAAGGAACGTGGATGGTTTACAAATGTGACAAAACTTGTAGTCGAATTGATTAGAAGCTAATATAAGGTGGTAATATAACAATTACCAGTAGTCTCATGAACTCCCTCGTGTTCGGGTCCGTGTAAAAGATCTTATTGACGGGGTCCCACTTGTACCGGGCCCTGATCCAGTCACGCTCCTGCGGATCGGTGAACTCCACCAAGGGGTCTGGGATTCCATGACTTTCACGTTCGGCGTCCTCCTTGGCCCATACGTGCCTCTTCCCCTCGTAACCACGGCTTCTGAGGCGGTGGGGAGGCGTGTTCCTGGCCTGGAGCGCCTTCATTTTCTCCGACTTTTCCTTCACTTCATCTTTAGCGCAAGTCTCCTTGAATTTTTCGAAGTCCTCTTCCTTTAGTGTCGGATTGTCAGCATGAATCTTGGACCACGGTTCATTCTTCGCAATCACTTTTTTCACTCTTACTTTCCAGGCGGCCAAGTCGTTGCTGAACGTCCCCATCGCCTTATTGTTTATCTTTATCATGGGTTCGTCCTGCCACGGAAGTTTGCTTTTATCCCGGCCGGGGAACAGGAACCTATTGTGCAACTTCGCTAGGAGCAGGTGCTCCATATGTGGTATCTTCCTTAACTTTTCATCGTTGATGTTGGCGGTTTCCCTGAGGATGCATCCTAGTTGATTGCCGTAGCACGCGCGCGCTTCCTCCGGCGTAGTTGGCTCTAATTTAACGGGGTGCATCGCCGTGACCACAATTTTTCCGATGCCGAGCTCGTTTGGTTTTCGTGCCCTCTTCGGCTTCGGTCCTTTACCGGCTTCGCCAGCATCGTTGCCGGTCTCGGTGGTGGTGTCGGTGCCGGTGTCGGTGTCGCGGTTGGTACCAGTGCCACCCTGCACCCGCAACCGGTGTTCGTCTAGGTACTCGAAATAATGAATTGCTGCCTCGACGGGGTCTTGTTTGGGGTTACCAGAACCCCCGGCTTCCTCGTGGCTAGACATGTTTCCTACGATTAATTAAGTATGCTAGTTTAATTCTAGACCGAATAAAATGAATAATGAAGAAAAAAACGGGCCTATGTTTTGCTGGAATGTTGATTCATTCCCCTTCCGGCAAATCCCGGGCACTCGATATGTCCTAGTTTCTAGCACAAGTCATGCCGAAATTCACGGAAATTTTCGGCATGACCTTTGCTAAAAAGTGGACATATGGAGCGCCTGAAATTTGCTGGAACGGAAATGAATCAACATTCCGGCAAAACATAGACCACTCGGATATTCTTCGACAATTGTCCATTCAACCAACATTAATCATATCATATTCAACAATTGTAAATAAAAGATATAATCAACAATAATGGAATATGCAAATGAACATCAATGACATATATCATATAACATCAATCTTGTTTTTTGTTTATATAGCAACAATTACTTTAACCAAGTTTTTGAAAAGAAAAACAATTCTGTTTTTTTTTATAGCTAAATGCCATAGCTACTGTTTTTTGTTTATAGCTAAATGCTACTGTTTTTTGTTTATAGCTACTAGCTACTTGGGTTCAAATATAAAACAGCTATTGTCCTAATAAAAAAACCTAGCTAAATGCCTAGCTACTATCCAACATAAAACTTCTATGAATTATCTGAATTTTGAAGCACTTCAAATTTTCTGAATTTTCTGTCCTACTTCTAATTTTGCATCTTTTCCCCCAATCTTAAAAAAGCCATGGGTTCAAATTTTATTCTAGCACTAGGGTTCAAATTTTAATCTAGCACTAGGGTTCAAATTCTAATCTAGCACTACGGTTCTAGGGTTCAAAATTCTTCCTAGGGTTCATACTACTGCCTCCTAGGGTTCATATGAAATAGAGAGCAGAGAGAGAGAGAGAGAGAGAGAGAGAGAGAGAGAGGGAAGAGGGGAGGGGGGAGGAGGGAAGCGGGGAGGGGAGAGGCTTACGGGGCGGCGGCGACGATGGTGGAGTAGGGGCTCGGGCGGTGGCGGTGAGATCGAGGGCGGACGGTGGTGACGATGGACCGGGCAGCGGTGAAGCAGGGGATCCGGCGACGGCGACGGAGGGTGGGCGGCGGGCGACGGCGATGGTGGGCAGGCGGTGGGCGACGGACGGGGCCGGCAAGGGAGGGTGCGTGGAGGGCGACGGAGGGCGTGCGGCGTCGGGAGGAGAAGGGGGTTTGGGACGAATTGGGAATTGGGAATTGGGGGGGAACCGCGTGGGAGTTAACTCAAAATAGCAGTAGCGCGGATCCAGGACCCGCGCTATAGCTAACTTAGCTATAGCGCGGGTACTAAAAGCCCCGCTACTGCTATCCTCAGTAGCTGTAGCGCTGGTTTACCAAACCTGCGCTACTGGTAAGTTAGCTATAGCGCGGGTTACAGACCCGCGCTACTGCTATTCCTTTCTCCTTTTCATTTTTCTATTCCTTTCATTTTTCTTTTGATTTTCTTTTTCTTTTTTCCTTTCTCCTTTTTCTTTTTCTTTTCCGAAAGACGACCGAGCCGAAAACATGCACATATATATATATATGGTGGGAAGAAGTCATACAATGTATATATATTACATCATTAATTTGACCGATAATGATGGTTTCTCAGCTGCGTCGACGACGTTTCACATTGAGCTTCTTTCCTTTCTTGTTCGTTGTCGAATAATTGAGCCCCTCGGTGTGACTTTTCCGGAACCATGGAGTACAATCTTTCTTACGTAATGTAGTCTTGATTCTTCTTTTGACGTATGCTTCATCGTCATCGTCATCTTCCCTCATCGGGTTGCCGTATTGGTCGTAGTCTTCCTCGTTGGTGACTCCATCCATTCCGACGATGCTCCTTTTGCCTCTCCTCACGACAACACGGCTGGGATTGGTCGGGTCGGTTATGAAGAAGCATGGTGTCACGTGCTTAGCGTGTACCCATGGCTCAGTTTTGGCGATGACGTTAACGTTCACGGTAGCGCTCTTCGCGTCGGGTATAGACATGGTAGTGAAATACTTGTTTTCTCTTACGATGGCCTTAGCCCATCTGACACGGAACATCGTCGCATCGTGCAGTCCAGCGTAGTCAAGCTCCCAGATCTCTTGGACCCTTCCGTAGAATCTTTCGGTTGTGCCGTTGGCGTCGGTCATGCATTCAATCGTCACCCCTGAGTTCTGGTAATCCTTGTTCATGTCTTTGGCCTCCGTGTAGAACGTGTACCCGTTGATATCGTATGCCTGATAGGTCGCGAGGTTGGGCGCGGGGCCATGTGCTAAGGCGTATATGAGCAATCCGTCCGCACTGCCCTCTTCCGGTGGATTAGCAAGAACTTGCTCTTTGAACCAACGCAAGAAAGTGGAGTTGTGCTCTACAGTAATTTCGGCGTCCGTCTTGCGCCTCCCCTGATCATGGTACTTCTTTGCGATGGTTTCTTTGTGCAGTGTCACATAATCTTCTACCACATCTAGGTGTTGTAGCACTACTAAGTTAGCCCTGTCAAAGTCGTTCCGTCGACCCGAGTAGTCCACGTGCAATTCCCTCCGGCCGTTATTGTGACCTTCTCCTCCGATCCTCCCATGGTGCTTCTTGACGGGCAAACCAACAACAGGGTCTCCGACGCCTAGATAATTCTCGCAAAAGGAGATGCACTCTTGGGTCAGATACCCCTGGACGATGCTCCCATCGAGACGGGACATGTTACGAACGAATCCTTTGATGACCCCATTCATCCTCTCGAACGGCATCATGCTGTGAAGGAATGTCGGCCCGAGGTCGATGATGTCGTCCACGATGTGGACACACAGATGCACCATGACGTCAAAGAACGCGGGCGGGAAGTACATTTCAAGCTCACATAGTATGACAACGAACTCTTCCTGTAGCCTTCAGAGCTGCTTCACACTGATGGACTTTCGAGAGATAACGTCGAAGAAGTTGCAGAGACCAGTAAGCGTGCCACGGACGTGCTTTTCCATTATCCCTCTAATGGCAACCGAGAGTATCTGCGTCATCATCACGTGACAGTCATGGGACTTCATCCCGCTGAACCTTTTCTTCTTGGTGTCTAGAAATCTGCTTATCTTCCCACAGTAACCGGAACTGACTGTGATTCCCGTAAGGCACTTGATGAATTGATCGATCTCCTTCGCACTTAAGGTGAAGCAAGAAGGGGGGCAATAATTCTCCTCCTTCTTGTTGGATTTTCTGCCCCTTTCCCCCGCCTCCGACTCCGTCTCCGTCTCCTCCGTCGACTTTTTACGGGGCGGCATGTGGAGATCTCCCCTGATCTCCAAATCTTCCAAGTCTTTCCTTGCCCTCGGCCCATACTTGGTCTTCTCCGGCATGTTCATCAGTGTGCCAAGCAAGCTCTCGAGGACATTCTTCGTGATATGCATTTGATCAAGGCAATGAGGCGTGTCGTGATTGGGCCAGTAGTCCAAGTCCCAGAAAACAGACCTCGCTTTCCATACCTTCAGCAGCGGCTCCGGCGCCTTTTTCATCTTTCCCGGCGCGGGGCACTGTTCCCAGTATTTCAACACCTCGTTGATTTCGGCGCCGCTCCTCTTACGTGGAGGTCCTCGATGCTCAGCCAAACCATTGAATAGATCTCCACGTTTTCTCCACGGGTCATCCTTCTCGAGCCATCTACGATGCCCCATGTACATGATTTTCCCAGACCCGCCATCTTTCGTTAACGTAAGCTGCTAAGACATTGTATCATCCATGCACCTTGTGCATCCGCAGTATCCGTGGCACACCTGGCCTGAGACATACCCGTAACCGAGATAGTCGTGCACCGTCGTCATCAGCGCGGCTCTCATATAGAAATAATCTCCTGTGCTGGCGTCCCATGTCTTGACCGGAGGTTTCCATAATGTGTGTAGCTCCTCTTTCAGTAGCCCCAGATACAGGTTAATATCATTTCCCGGTTGTTTCGGCCCTTGAATCAGCATGCTCATGTGTATGTACTTTGTCTTCATGCACTTCCATGGGGGGAGGTTGTACATCCATACAAAGACGGGCCATGTGCTGTGGTTGGTGTTCTGGTTTCCAAACGGATTCATGCCATCGGTACTCGCGCCAAGCACGATGTTCCTTGCATCTGCTGCGAAAAATCGATATTCTGTGTTGAATGCTCTCCACTAGCTAGCATCTGCGAGGTGTCTCAGCTTCGGATCATCTCCATCGTCAGGCTTCTTCCTCTCCGCGTGCCAGCGCATGAGCTTTGCTTCCTTAGGATCTACGAAATACCGCTGCAGACGGGGAGTGATCGGAAAGTACCATACAACTGTCTGAGGAGCTTTCTTTCTGGCCTTCTTGTATTGAGAAGCATTGCACACTGGACAGCTGGTTTTTTCCGCGTGCTCCTCCCGATAAATGATGCAATCATTGATGCATGCGTGGTATCTAATATGCGGCAGATCAAGAGGGCAAACGATTTTCTTGGCCTCCTCGACACTAGTAGGACACACGTTCCCCACGGGAAGAACTTTATTATGTAGATGCTTCAAATGCTCATCGAGGCTTGTGTCTGTCCATTTGTTTTTGGCCTTCGTCTTTAGAAGTTCGAGCGTGAAACTCAAGCGGGTCACCTCGGGATCAAACCGTCATACAATGGAGTCTTCGAGTCTACTTCCAGTTGCGCCAGCTTGGCCTCCTCTCTAGAAGCAGCTCTGTCGGTAGTCGTATTCTTGCGAAGCAGGTCTCGAACATGAGGGTCCTGCACGACTGAACTTAGTCGCGTCGAAGACTGCGGCGTGTCCGCCGCCTCTTCTCCGCCATGTCCGGACTCTTCTTCGCCGTGTCCGGAATCTTCTCCGCCGCCATGTCCGGACTCTTCCCCGCCGCCATGTCCGACGCCATCGTCTTCGGGTCGATCGGTCATCTCTTCGTCTAGCCCCATGTCGTTATTGCATGCCATGTGGACGTCCTCATCATCATCTTCACTTATCCACCGAGTATAGCCATCCATGAAACCATTCATGAGCAGGTGCGCCTTCAAACTGCCACGATCAAAGGGGTCCAAAATGACTCCTTCTTTGCATCTTGTACACGGACATCTAATCCCAGTCCGATTATTTGCATACATGTCCGTCACCGCGGATTGCAAGTATCGCTCCACCTTCCTTCCACTCACCTTCATGACCGACTGCGCGGTATAACAAGCAAAAGGATTATAAACAAAATGCATGCATGCATCAAAGTCATACAAAAATTTGGCATGACCTTGCCTAAAAATAGGACATATCGAGTTTGCTCAAAATTCGCCGAAACGGAAATAAATCGACATTTCGGCAAAACATAAGCAACTCAGGGGGCATGTCACTCGCACAAATCCCTTCATATCGCAAACACACATATTCCCATTCTTGAAATGCACAACTTTTTACTCACCTATCTCCCGAGAGAGATCGAGCACGGTTAGATGAGGCCTTCGCTACCTATAGGGATCGAAAGTGGATGGCTAGCTAGCTAGATCTAGTTGTTGGGAGGAGCTAGAGATGACTTTAGCTAACTAATGGAGAGGGAGAGAGATGAGCTAGGTAGCTATGAGACAAATCTAGGAGTGGGAAAGGGATATATATGTATGGAAGGAGGGAGAGCCAAATAAATGAGGAAGATAGAGAAAAGAGGCCATTTATGGAGGAGAATTATGGTGGAGGGGGGCATTAATGGGGAGAGAAGAGAGGTAGAAGGAAGATAGAAGAAGGGCAATAATGGTGGAGAAGTAACTTAGAGAGGGGAGAGGGCAAAGGGGGGGAGGAAGGGGGAGGGGGAGAGGGTTGGGTGAAAAGGGGGCAGCAGCCACGCCTAGTAGTAGCGCTGTATTTATGCCAGCGCTACTGCTAAGGTGCATAGTAGTAGCACTTGTTTGGAGCAGCGCTACTACTAAGTGGGGCCCATTATTAGTAGCGGTTTTGTCAGAGCCGGCGCTACTGCTAAAACTTTAGCAGTAGCGCTGTATTTTGGAGGGCGCTACTACTACAGCTAGCGTCGGTGGGCACGTTGGGGCCCACTTAGCAGTATCGCGGCAAGTATTTCCAGCGCTACTGCTAATGCCTTACTTGTAGCGCTGTCCAAATCCAACGCTACTGCTAATTAGCAGCAGCGCTGCTTATTTTCCCGCGCTACTACTAATGTTCTACCTATAAGCTTTTCCCTAGTAGTGCTCGCTCTCCACCTCAATCTGGAGGAGCGCCCGACGCGGCCATCGCCGCACCATCACCGCTGTCGTGGCCACTGACCACCTCGCGACGCCTCACCGTGTCCAACAACGTGGCCTCGACGCTGCGCGATGACTGCTTCAACCAACGCAAGCCGGGGAGCACTGCAACGCCGGAATCGACCCGTCTTCAACCTCCGGCCCCCGAGCTCGTTGCGGTCGATCTGCTCCACCCCTGCGCTCCCGAGCACTCAAAGGTCCTCCGTGAGCCTAGCTCCTCCCCTCCCTCTAGAACGGTCGATCTCCATCCCTAGCTAGCTCCACGCGGTTCCGAGCTTCGGTGGCCGCCATGACCGAGAGCTCCGTGCTCCCAGTGCTGCTGCGTTCGAACCAGTCACCCTGGCGTGCTCCTGGTGAGCCGTTGGTGCTCCCTGGTTAGCTAGATCGCTTGCTAGCGTGGCGCATCGCCGTTTTCTAGTTGACCCGAACTCCGGCTGCCGCAAGAATGGTTGCCGCCGTCGACTTGCTCCGCCTCCGGTCACGTAAATAGTTGCGTTGGATGCACAGCTTCGTGCTCGTTCGAATGGACCTAGCCGCCGCTCATTTGGCCTCCGGGAACCAAATTCCGAGCCTCGCCGCCGTCTCTGTGGTAACCGCCAGCGCGCCACCGCGTTTTAATGCCAGTGTGCAGCTGACCGGTGGGGCCCGGTCATTAGCCGCTTAATCACGGCCCTAACAGCCACTGACTAGTGGGGCCTGTACTGTAGCGTTTAGATTAACAGCTAATTAACCCACTGACTAACTGGGTCACTGACGTATTGGGCCCACTACACTAATTGGCTTAATTAACTAAATTAACTAACTGTTTAGCCTAACAGTCACTGTCAACTGGGTCCCACTGGACCCAGTTGACTAGTCAGCCTGCTGACTGGGCAATCCCAGTCACTGGCAGGTGGGACCCCCTGGTTCTGTTGACCAGTCAGCGTGGACCAGTCAATTGCTGACTAGGCAGTTGACTGGCCCCACCTATCAGTGCCCCGAGCCATTCTGCTGGGTACACTTCTGTGTACCCATAGCAGTTTAGCCATTTAAAATTCGAATTAAATAAATCAGAAAATCCAGAAAATACTTTAAACTTTGAAAAATCATAGAAATTAAACCGTAAGTCAGATGAAAAAGTTTTATATATGAAAAATAATCAGAAAAATTCAACGAATCCGAATATGTCATTTGCATTCATGTTAGAATCCTCTAAGAGGGTGAACATGAAATTTTTGGCCAGTTTTTGATAAATGAATAGTGCATGACCTCGGGGAAATATTCCTAAATAATTTCCTAAGTCATTTAAAAAATATTTAGGGATGCATTAGGTCACCCTTGCATATCATATAGACTTGTCATGCATTGTGATTGCATTTGTATGCTTGTATTTATTTGTTTCTTCCCCCTCTTCTTCTCCGGTAGACCCCGAGACTGACGTGGCCCCTGAGGACTACTACACCACCAACGACCCCTCTTTCTCAGCAGAGCTTCCAGGCAAGCAAAACCTCCTTGTCCATCCAGATATCGCCTATTCTTTCCCTCTTATTCTTGCATTAGATTTTGCTACTATTGCTATGCCGGTAGTTCCTATTCTGATGCATAGCCTGCTTTTGTAGCCTACTGTTGATACAATGCCTATTATCCTATGATGCTTAGTTTAGCTATGCCATTGTTTGGCCTGTTGGCCCTACCCCCCCTTGTCCATGTTGCTAAGCTAGATTATCGGGCCATGATCCCCTCTGGGCGGTGATCCCGGATAAGTTTACACTGTTACATTCATTTATTATTACGGGGCTGAAGGGCAGGTGGTACCATACAGTCAGAGATGGACCTGAGTCCCGACAACTCCTGATGTTAAAGACGGGTCGACCCCAAGAGTACCCGCGAGCGATATTGTGGCGGAACGACACGGCAGGCGGAGACCACCTAGGAGAGTGGTGGGCCTGGTCCATGGTCGTAGTCCGCGAGTTACCAAGTCAGAGCGACATGAGCCCTGTTCGTCTCCGCGAGCTACTAATAATGCACTAACCACCACACGGGATTATGGTATGGGCCCTCGGTGACGAACATTCTACCGAAAGCTCTGTCAGATGTCACAGTTGAGCGGCGTGCCCGGGTAAGCTGGTTACATATGTTGGTGTTTCCACAGTCGCGCTTGGTCCCGGCCGCGTTCGCAATGCGCAGGAGTGCTTAGGGTGATGGGCCCATGACCCCTTCGAACTTAGGATTTAGACCGGCGTGCTGACCTCTCTGGAGAGCCTAGGTAGGACTACGGCGTGTCGATCATCCGAGGCCGGGCATTACCCAGGCAAGTGTGTCCGGCCAAAGGTAATCGAGCGTGTTGGGTAATGTGGTGCACCCCTGCAGGGAAGTAATCTATTCGAATAGCCGTGTCCACAGTAACAGGACGCTCGGAGTTATATCCCGGTCTACTATAACTTGAAACGGATCCTATAATAATACTTAATGGATATACTGCTTTGGGTTCGCTTCCTCGCAGGATAGCCGAGGAATGTTCTCAGGGTTTGACTTCCATTGACATGTTTCTATATGTTATATATACGCTACTCTCTTCTGATGCTGCAAGATGCTAGTCTTCGATAGGATAGGCTCTTCCTCTCTACTCTGGCATTTCTGTAATATATGTTGGAAATATGCCCTAGAGGCAATAATAAATTGGTTATTATTATATTTCCTTGTTCATGATAATCGTTTATTATCCATGCTATAATTGTATTGATTGGAAACTCAAATACATGTGTGGGTACATAGACAACATTGTGTCCCTAGTAAGCCTCTAGTTAACTAGCTCGTTGATCAAAAGATGGTGAAGGTTTCCTAGCCATGGACATGAGATGTCATTTGATAATGGGATCACATCATTAGGAGAATGATGTGATGGACAAGACCCAAACTATAAACGTAGCATATGATCGTGTCAGTTTATTGCTATTGTTTTCTGCATGTCAAGTATCTGTTCCTATGACCATGAGATCATGCAACTCACTGACACCGGAGGAATACCTTGTGTGTATCAAACGTCGCAACGTTACTGGGTGACTATAAAGATGCTCTACAGGTATCTCCGAGGGTGTCTGTTGGGTTGGCATGGATCAAGACTGGGATTTGTTACTCCGTGTGACGGAGAGGTATCTCAAGGCCCACTCGGTAATACAACATCACAATGAGCCTTGCAAGCAATGTGACTAAAGTGTTAGCCACGAGATCTTGTATTACGGACCGAGTAAAGAGACTTGCCGATAACGAGATTGAACTAGGTATAGAGATACCGACGATCGAATCTCGGGCAAGTAACATACCGAAGAACAAAGGGAACAGCATACGGGATTAACTGAATCCTTGACATAGAGGTTCGACCGATATAGATCTTCGTAGAATATGTAGGAACCAATATGGGCATCCAGGTCCCGCTATTGGTTATTGACCGTAGAGGTGTCTCGGTCATGTCTACATAGTTCTCGAACCCGCAGGGTCTACACACTTAACGTTTGGTGACGATTAGTATAGTTGAGTTATTGTGTTGGTGACCGAAGGTTGTTCGGAGTCCCGGATAAAATCCCGGACATGACGAGGATCTCCGGAAGAGTCCGGAGGTAAAGATTGATATATGTGATAATAGTGTTTTGATCTCCGGAATTGTTCCGGAATTCACCGGAAGGGGTTCCGGATGTTTACCGAAGTGTTCGGGTGCAGCAACACTTTATATGGACCAAAGGGGTAAAGCCCACGAGGTATTGGAAAGTGCAAAAGGAAGTTTTGCTGCTGTCTTAAGCGGTACTACCGCTGGTAAGGCAGTACTACCGCGTAAGTGGTACTACCGCTTGTGTGAAGCGGTACTACCGCTCAAGCGGTACTACCGCTTGTACGCGGTACTGCTGGAATCCGAGTGGGACTCTTTCCGTGCGGGCCAGACCGACCTTGTGCGGTCAAAACCGACCTTGTGGAGGCTTTCTCTCCAAGTTTAGACTCCAGGGCTCAACATATAAATAGAGGGGCAGGGCTAGCACACGAGTATCATCAAGATTTCCCAAGCCGTGTGCCGGCAACCCTAACCCTCTAGTTCCTCCCGTCATAATCTCCGTAGTGCTTGGCGAAGCCCTGCAGAGATTGTTCCTCACCACCATCACCACGCCGTCGTGCTGCCGGAACTCATCCACTACTTCACCATCGCTTGCTGGATCGAGGAGGTGAAGGCGTCATCAAGCCATACGTGTGTTGAACGCGGAGGTGCCGTCCGTTCGGCGCTAGATCGTGTTTGGATCGAGGGACGACTTGCGATTTGGATCGCGAAGACGTTCGACTACATCAACCGCGTTTCTTAACGCTTCCGCTTAGCGATCTACACGGGTATGTAGATTCACTCTCCCTCTCGTAGATGCTCATCACCATGGATAGATCTTGCGTGTGCGTAGGAAAAAAATTTGTTTCCCATGCGACGTTCCCCAACAGTGGTATCAGAGCTAGGTCTATGTGTAGATGAGATCTCGAGTAGAACACAAAGGAGTTTGTGGACGTTGATATTCAGATTGCTTCCTCCCTTAGTCTTTTCTTGTTTCGGTGGTATTGTGGGATGAAGCGGCTCGGACCAACATTACTCGTACGCTTACGAGAGACTGGTTCCATCAACTGACATGTAACTTCGTTGCATAAAGATGGCTGGCGGGTGTCTGTCTCTCCTACTTTAGTCGGATCGGATTTGACAAAGGCGGTCCTTGAGAAGGTTGAAAAGCAATTTTTGTATCACCGTTGTGGTTTTTGCGTAGGTAAGAATTGTTCTTGCTAGATACCCGTAGCAGCCACGTAAAACTTGCAACAACAATTAGAGGACGTCTAACTTGTTTTTGCAGGGTATGTTGTGATGTGATATGGCCAATTACATGATGAGATATATGTGATGTATGAGATGATCATGTGTTGTATAGAATATCACGACTTGCATGTCGATGAGTACGGCAACTGGCAGGAGCCATAGAGTTGTCTTTTATTATTTTCGCCGTTTTGCTTTACTTTATCGCTATGAGTTAGCAATAGTCGTGGAAGCAACAGTCGGCGCGACAACCTCATGGCGACACGTTGATGGAGATCAAGATGATGGAGATCATGGTGTCATGCCGGTGACGATGGAGATCATGCCGGTGCTTTGGAGATGGAGATCAAAAGCACAAGTTCATGGCCATATCATGTCACTTATGATTTGCATGTGATGTTAATCCTTTTATGCATCTTATTTTGCTTAGGACGACGGTAGCATTATAAGGTGATCCCTCACTTAAATTTCAAGATAAAATTGTGTTCTCCCCGAGTGTGCACCGTTGCGAAAGTTCGTTGTTTCGAGACACCACGTGATGATCGGGTGTGATAGACTCTACGTTCGCATACAACGGGTGCAAGCCAGTGTTGCACGTGCGGAACACTCGGGTTAAACTTGATGAGCCTAGCATGTACAGACATGGCCTCGGAACACAAGAGACCGAAAGGTCGAACATGAGTCATATAGTAGATATGATCAACATGAAGATGTTCACCATTGAAACCACCTCAACTCACGTGATGATCGGACTTGAGTTGGTGGATTTGGATCATGTGACACTCGAATGACCGGAGGGATATCAATTTGAGTGGGAGTTTTTTAAGTAATATGATTAACTAAACTCATTATCTTGAACAATAGTCTAAGTTGTCTTTGCTATATTTATGTTGTAGATCATGGCTCGCGCAGTAGCACCCCTGAATTTTAATGCGTTCCTAGAGAAAGCTAAGTTGAAAGATGATGGAAGTAACTTTGTGGACTGGGCCCGTAATCTAAGGATTATCCTTACGGCTTCCCAGAAGGCTTATGTCCTTGATGCACCGCTTGGTGATCCACCCGCTCCAGTTGAGTCTCTAGACGTTGTGAACGCCTGGCAGGCTCGCTCTGATGATTACTCAATAGTTCAATGTGCAATTTTGTATGGCTTAGAACCGGGACTTCAAAGACGTTTTGAACGTCATGGAGCATATGAGATGTTCCAGGAGTTGAGGTTTATCTTTCAGAAGAATGCCCGGATCGAGAGGTATGAGACCTCCGATAAGTTCTATACTTGCAAGATGGAGGAGAACGGGTCTGTTAGTGATCACATACTCAGAATGTCTGGGTACTCCACCCGTCTGGCTGAATTAGGGATGCCCCTTCCGCCAGAGGCTATCACTGACAGAGTTCTTCAATCATTGCCACCTAGCTACAAGAGCTTCGTGTTGAACTATAACATGCACGGGATGAACAAGTCAGTCGCCGAGCTGTTTGCGATGCTGAAAGTCGCTGAGTCTGAAATTCAGAAGGAGCATCAAGTGTTGATGGTCAATAAAACCACTAGTTTCAAGAAAAATGGCAAGGGTAAGAAGGGTGACTCCAAGAAGAGTGTCAAAGCAGTTGCTCCTCCCGTGAAGAAACCCAAGGCTGGACCCAAACCAGAAACTGTGTGCTTTCATTGCAAGGGAACTGGACACTGGAAGCGGAACTGCCCCAAGTATTTGGCTGACAAGAAGGCGGCCAACAACAAACAAGGTATATATGATATACATGTTATTGATGTGTACCTTACCAACTCTCGTTGTAGTGCCTGTGTATTTGATACCGGTGCGGTTGCTCACATTTGCAACTCTAAACAGGAACTGCGGAATAGACGGAGGCTGGCAAAGGATGAAGTGACGATGCGCGTGGGAAATGGTTCCAAGGTTGATGTGATCGCCGTCGGCACGCTCGCTCTTCAATTACCATCGGCATTAGTTATGAACCTGAATAATTGTTATTTAGTGTCTGCGTTAAGCATGAACATTATATCTGGATCTTGTTTATTGCGAGACGGTTACTCATTTAAATCAGAGAATAATGGTTGTTCTATTTATATGAGTAATATCTTTTATGGTCATGCACCCGAAGTGAGGGGTTTATTCTTATTGAATCACGATAGTAATGATACACATGTTCATAACATTGATGCCCAAAGATGTAAAATTGATAATGATAATACCACTTTCTTGTGGCACTGCCGTTTAGGTCATATTGGCGTAAAACGCATGAGGAAGCTCCATGCTGATGGACTTTTGGAGTCACTTGATTTTGAATCACTTAACACATGCGAGCCATGCCTCATGGGCAAGATGACTAAAACGCCGTTCTCTGGAACAATGGAACGGGCAAGTGACTTGTTGGAAATCATACATACTGATGTGTGCGGTCCGATGAGTATTGAGGCGCGCGGTGGTTATCGTTACTTTCTCACCTTCACTGATGACTTAAGTAGATATGGGTATATTTACTTAATGAAACACAAGTCTGAAATGTTTGAAAAGTTCAAACAATTTCAGAGTGAAGTTGAGAATCATCGTAACAAGAAGATTAAATTCCTACGATCTGATCGAGGAGGAGAATATCTGAGTTATGAGTTTGGCAGTCACTTAAGACAATGTGGAATTGTTTCACAACTAACACCGCCTGGAACACCACAGCGTAATGGTGTGTCCGAACGTCGTAATCGAACCTTATTGGATATGGTGCGATCTATGATGTCTCTTGCCGATTTGCCACTATCGTTTTGGGGTTATGCATTAGAGACAGCTTCATTCACTTTAAATAGGGCACCATCGAAATCCGTTGAGACAACGCCATATGAACTTTGGTTTGGCAAGAAGCCAAAGCTGTCGTTTCTTAAAGTTTGGGGATGTGATGCTTATGTCAAAAAGCTTCAGCCTGAAAAGCTGGAACCCAAAGCGGAGAAATGCGTCTTCATAGGATACCCAAAAGAGACAGTTGGGTATACCTTCTACCTCAGATCCGAAGGCAAAGTGTTTGTCGCTAAAAACGGAACATTTCTTGAGAAAGAGTTTCTCTCGAAAGAATTGAGTGGGAGGATGATAGAACTTGATGAGGTTGTTGAACCTTTACTTCAACCTGAGAGTAGCGCAGCGCAGAAAGATGTTTCTGTAGAGCCTACATCAGCTGAAGAGGAAGTTGATGATGATCATAAAGCTTCGGATCAAGTTGCTATCGAACCTCGTAGGTCGACAAGGACGCGTACTGCTCCTGAGTGGTACGGCAACCCTGTCTTAGAGGTCATGTTGTTGGACAACGATGAACCTACGAGCTATGGAGAAGCGATGATGGGCCCGGATTCCGAGAAGTGGTTAGAGGCCATGAAATCCGAGATGGGATCCATGTATGAAAACAAAGTGTGGACTTTGGAAGTATTACCTGAAGGGCGTAAGGCCATTCAGAACAAATGGATCTTTAAGAGGAAGACGGACGCGGACGGTAATGTCACCGTCTATAAAGCTCGACTTGTGGCAAAGGGTTTTTCACAAGTTCAAGGAGTTGACTACGATGAGACCTTCTCACCCGTAGCGATGCTTAAGTCTGTCAGAATCATGTTAGCAATAGCTGCATTTTTCGATTATGAAATTTGGCAGATGGATGTCAAAACAGCGTTCCTTAACGGTTTCCTTAAGGAAGAGTTGTATATGATGCAACCAGAAGGTTTTGTCGATCCAGAGAATGCTGACAAAGTTTGCAAACTCCAGCGATCCATTTATGGACTGGTGCAAGCATCTCGGAGTTGGAATCTTCGCTTTGATGAGGTGATCAAAGCGTTCGAGTTTATACAAGTTTACGGAGAAGCTTGTATTTACAAGAAAGTGAGTGGGAGCTCTATAGCGTTTCTAATATTATATGTGGATGACATATTATTGATTGGAAACAATATAGAAATGTTGGAAAGCGTGAAGGAATATTTGAACAAGAGTTTTTCAATGAAGGACCTAGGAGAAGCTGCTTTCATATTAGGCATCAAGATCTATAGAGATAGATCAAGACGTTTAATAGGACTTTCACAAAGCACATACCTTGATAAGATTTTTAAGAAGTTCAAAATGGATCAGTCCAAGAAGGGGTTCTTGCCTATTTTGCAAGGTGTGAAGTTGAGTAAGACTCAATGCCCAGTGACTGCAGAAGATAGAGAAAAGATGAGTGTCATCTCCTATGCTTCAGCCATAGGCTCTATCATGTATGCAATGCTGTGCACAAGACCCGATGTCAGCCTTGCCATAAGTATGGTCGGAAGGTTTCAAAGTGATCCAGGAATGGAACATTGGACGGCGGTCAAGAATATCCTGAAGTACCTGAAAAGGACCAAGGACATGTTTCTCGTTTATGGAGGTGATCAAGAGCTCGTCGTAAAGGGTTACGTCGATGCAAGCTTTGACACTGATCCGGATGACTCTAAGTCGCAAACCGGATACGTATTTATTCTTAATGGGGCTGCGGTTAGCTGGTGCAGTTCCAAGCAAAGCGTGGTAGCTGATTCTACATGCGAAGCGGAGTACATCGCTGCCTCGGAGGCGGCGAAGGAAGGTGTCTGGATGAAGGAGTTCATGACAGATCTTGGAGTAGTGCCTAGTGCGCTTAACCCAATGACTCTGTTTTGTGATAATACTGGTTCCATTGCTCTAGCCAAGGAACCAAGATTTCACAAGAGGACCAGACACATAAAGCGACGTTTCAATTCCATCCGCGATTACATCAAGGAGGACGACATAAATATTTGCAAAGTACACACGGATCTGAATGTTGCAGATCCGATGACTAAACCTCTTCCAAGGGCTAAACATGAAAAACACCAGAACTGCATGGGTGTTCGATTCATTACAATGTAAATCACATAGTGATGTGAACTAGATTATTGACTCTAGTGCAAGTGGGAGACTGTTGGAAATATGCCCTAGAGGCAATAATAAATTGGTTATTATTATATTTCCTCGTTCATGATAATCGTTTATTATCCATGCTATAATTGTATTGATTGGAAACTCAAATACATGTGTGGGTACATAGACAACATTGTGTCCCTAGTAAGCCTCTAGTTAACTAGCTCGTTGATCAAAAGATGGTGAAGGTTTCCTAGCCATGGACATGAGATGTCATTTGATAACGGGATCACATCATTAGGAGAATGATGTGATGGACAAGACCCAAACTATAAACGTAGCATATGATCGTGTCAGTTTATTGCTATTGTTTTCTGCATGTCAAGTATCTGTTCCTATGACCATGAGATCATGGAACTCACTGACACCGGAGGAATACCTTGTGTGTATCAAACGTCGCAACGTTACTGGGTGACTATAAAGATGCTCTACAGGTATCTCCGAGGGTGTCTGTTGGGTTGGCATGGATCAAGACTGGGATTTGTTACTCTGTGTGACGGAGAGGTATCTCAGGGCCCACTCGGTAATACAACATCACAATGAGCCTTGCAAGCAATGTGACTAAAGTGTTAGCCACGAGATCTTGTATTACGGACCGAGTAAAGAGACTTGCCGATAACGAGATTGAACTAGGTATAGAGATACCGACGATCGAATCTCGGGCAAGTAACATACCGAAGAACAAAGGGAACAACATACGGGATTAACTGAATCCTTGACATAGAGGTTTGACCGATATAGATCTTCGTAGAATATGTAGGCACCAATATGGGCATCCAGGTCCCGCTATTGGTTATTGACCGTAGAGGTGTCTCGGTCATGTCTACATAGTTCTCGAACCCGCAGGGTCTACACACTTAACGTTTGGTGATGATTAGTATAGTTGAGTTATTGTGTTGGTGACCGAAGGTTGTTCGGAGTCCCGGATAAAATCCCGGACATGACGAGGATCTCCAGAAGAGTCCGGAGCTAAAGATTGATATATGTGATAATAGTGTTTTGATCTCCGGAAGGGTTCCGGAATTCACCGGAAGGGGTTCCGGATGTTTACCGAAGTGTTCGGGTGTAGCAACACTTTATATGGACCAAAGGGATAAAGCCCACGAGGTATTGGAAAGTGCAAAAGGAAGTTTTGCTGCTGTCTTAAGCGGTACTACCGCTGGTAAGGCAGTACTACCGCGTAAGCGGTACTACCGCTTGTGTGAAGCGGTACTACTGCTCAAGCGGTACTACCGCTCATGAGCGGTACTACCGTTTGTACGCGGTACTGCTGGAATCCGAGTGGGACTCTTTCCGTGCGGGCCAAACCGACCTTGTGCGGGCAAAACCGACCTTGTGGAGGCTTTCTCTCCAAGTTTAGACCCCAGGGCTCAACATATAAATAGAGGGGCAGAGCTAGCACACGAGTATCATCAAGATTTCCCAAGCCATGTGCCGGCAACCCTAACCCTCTAGTTCCTCCCATCATAATCTCCGTAGTGCTTGGCGAAGCCCTGCAGAGATTGTTCCTCACCACCATCACCACGCCGTCGTGCTGCCGAAACTCATCCACTACTTCACCATCGCTCGCTGGATCGAGGAGGTGAAGGCGTCATCAAGCCGTACGTGTGTTGAACGCGGAGGTGCCGTCCGTTCGGCGCTAGATCGTGTTTGGATCGAGGGACGACTTGCGATTTGGATCGTGAAGACGTTCGACTACATCAACCGCGTTTCTTAACGCTTCCGCTTAGCGATCTACAAGGGTATGTAGATTCACTCTCCCTCTCGTAGATGCTCATCACCATGGATAGATCTTGCGTGTGCATAGGAAATTTTTTTGTTTCCCATGCGACGTTCCCCAACAATATAGTCCGAAGATATAGCCCCATTCCTTTGATACCGATGCATACTTAGTATAGTTCTGATGTAAGTCTTGCGAGTACTTTGGATGAGTTCTTGATACGTCCATTTTGCATCATGTTTTGCTACTGTTATTTATAGTGTTTTTGATCAATATAACACTTTGTGGAGCAATTCTAATGCCTTTTCTCTCTTAATATGCAAGATTTACACAAGGAGGGAGAATGCCGGCAGCTGGAATTCTGGACCTGAAAAAGCCATGTCAGAGATACCTATTCTGCACATCTCCAAATGAGCTGAAATTTCACGGAGAATTATTTTGGAATATATAAAAAATACTGGAATCAAGAAGTACCAGAGGGGGCCACCCAGGTGCCCACAAGGCACCAGGGCGCGCCACCCCCCCCCCCCCCCCCCCCCCCCCGCCCGAGGCGCGCCCTAGTGGCTCGTGGGGCCCCTGGCCAGCCTCTGGCCCCCATTTTCTGGTATATAAGCCCATTTGCCCTAGAAAAAAATAAGAAGAAGACTTTTGGGACGGTGCGCCGCCGTCTCAAGGCGGAACTTGGGTAGGAGCAATTTTGCTCTCTGGCGGAGAGATTCTGCCGGCGACACTTCCCTCCGGGAGGGGGAAATCGTCGCCATCGACATCACCAACGATCCTCTCATCGTGGGAGGACCAATCTTTATCAACATCTTCACCAGCACCATCTCATCTCAAACCCTAGTTCATCTCTTGTATTCAATCTTTGTCTCAAAATCTCAGATTGGTACCTGTGGGTTGCTAGTAGTGTTGATTACATCTTGTAGTTGATGCTTGTTGGTTTATTTGGTGGAAGATATATGTTCAGATCCAATATGCTATTTGATACCTCTCTGATCATGGACATGAATATGATTTGTGAGTAGTTACTTTCGTTCTCGAGTACATGGGAGAAGTCTTGTCAAAAGTAATCATGCAAATTTGGTATTCGTTCGATATTTTGATGATATGTATGTTGTTGATTCTCATAGTGTTGTTATGTGAACGTCGACTACATGACACTTCACCATCTTTGGGCCTAAGAGAATGCATTGTGGATTAGTAATTAGATGATGGGTTGCTAGAGTGACAGAAGCTTAAACCCCAGTTTATGCGCTATTCCGTAAGGGGCTGATTTGGATCCATATGTTTAATGCTATGGTTAGAGTTATCTTAATTCTTCTTTCGTAGTTGCGGATGCTTGCGAGAGGGGGTAATCATAAGTGGGAGGCTTGTCCAAGTAAGGGCAGCACCCAAGCACCGGTCCACCCACATATCAAATTATCAAAGTAGCAAACGCGAATCAAACCAACATGATGAAAGTGACTAGATGAAATTCCCATGTGTCCTCGAGAACGCTTTACTTACTATAAGAGATTGTTCCGGCTTGTCCTTTGCTACAAAAAGGATTGGGCCACCTTGATGCACTCTTTGTTACTATTTCTACTTGTCACTTGTTACAAATTATCTTGCTATCAAACTACTTGTTATCGATTATTACAGTGCTTGCAGAAAATACCTTGCTGAAAACCGCTTGTCATTTCCTTCTGCTCCTCGTTGGGTTCGACACTCTTACTTATCGAAAGGACTACGATTGATCCCCTATACTTGTGGGTCATCAAGACTCTTTTCTGGCGCCGTTGCCGGGGAGTGAAGCACCTTTGGTGATTGGAATTTGGTAAGGAAACATTTATATTACGTGCTGAAATTTACTGTTACTTGTCACTATGGAAAGTAATCCTTTGAGGGGTTTGTTCGGGGTATCTTCACCTCGACCGGAAGCAACAATAGTTGCTCCTCAACCTACTGCACCTATTGAAAATATTTATTATGAGATTCCTCTGGGTATGATAGAGAAACTGCCAGCTAATCCTTATGCAGGAGATGGAACGGTACATCCTGATATGCACTTGATCTATGTGGATAAAATTTGTGGATTGTTTAAGCTTGCAGGTTTATCCGGAGATGAAGCTAAGAAGAAAGTATTCCCTTTATATTTGGAGGGAAAGGCATCGACATGGTATAGGCTATGTGATGATACTGATACATGGGACTGGAACCGATTGAAGCTGGAATTCCTCCAGAAATTTTATCCTATGCATTTGGTTCATCGTGATCGGAATTATATATATAATTTTTGGCCTCATGAAGGAGAAAGCATCGCTCAAGCTTGGGGGAGGCTTAAGTACATGATATACACATGCCCCAATCATGAGCTCTCAAGAGAAATTATCCTACAGAATTTTTATGCTCGGCTTTCTAATGATAATCGAACCATGCTTGATTCTTCTTCGACTGGCTCCTTTATGAAGAAAACTATTGAATTCATATGGGATCTTCTGGAAAGAATTAAACGCAACTCTGAAGATTGGGAACTCGACAAAGGTAATGAGTCAGGTATAATACTTGAGTTTGATTGTGTTAAATCTTTTATGGCTACCGATGCTTTTCATAAGTTTAGCACTAAATATGGACTTGACTCTGAGATAGTAGCTTCCTTTTGTGAATCATTTGCTACTCATGTTGATCTCCCTAAGGAGAAGTGGTTTAAATATCATCTTCCTATTGAAGAAAAGATTGAGGAACCCATTAGTGTTAAAGAAGAAACAATTGTTTACAATGTTGATCCAGTTGTGCATACTGCTTATATTGAGAAACCACCTTTTCCTGTTAGGATTAAGGAACTTGCTAAAGTTTCAACTATGGTTAACAAAAGTAATATTAGAGTACCTAGACCCTCTGAACAAATTAAAGTTGAACCTAATGTTGCTATGGTTAAAGATCTCTTGGTCGATAATATAGATGGGCATGTTATTTACTTCTGTGATGAAGCAGCTAGAATTGCTAAACCAGATTCTAAAGATAAAAACAGACATGTGGTAGGCATGCCTATTGTCTCTGTTAAAATAGGAGATCATTGTTATCATGGCTTATGTGACTTGGGTGCTAGTGTGAGTGCTATTCCGTTTACCTTATACCAAGAAATTATGAATGATATTGCACCTGTTGAAATAGAGGACATTGATGTTACTATTAAGCTTGCAAACAGAGATACCATTACACCACTTGGGATCGTTAGAGATGTTGAAGTCTTGTGTGGGAAAATAAAATACCCTACTAATTTTCTAGTCCTTGGTTCTCCACAAGATGACTTTTGTCCCATTATATTTGGTAGACCTTTCTTGAACAGTGTTAATGCCAAAATTGATTGCGCTAAAGAAATTGTTAGTGTTGATTTTGGTGGTATGTCTCATGAGTTTAATTTATCTAACTTTCGTAGACAACCTCATGATAAAGAATTACCTAGTAAAGATGAAATTATTGGTCTTGCTTCTATTGCCGTACCTCCTACTGATCCGTTAGAACAATATTTGCTAGACCATGAAAACGATATGCATATGAATGAAAGAAATGAAATAGATAAGATGTTCTTTGATCAACCACCTATCCTTAAACACAATTTGCCTGTTGAAACTCTTGGAGGCCCTCCTCCACCTAAGGGTGACCCTGTGTTTGAATTGAAACAATTGCCTGATACACTGAAATATGCTTATCTAGATGAAAAGAAGATATATCCTGTTATTATTAGTACTAACCTTTCAGAGCATGAAGAAAAGAGATTACTAAAAACTCCGAGGAAGCACCGCGCTGCTATTGGATATACTCTTGATGATCTTAAGGGCATTAGTCCCACTCTATGTCAGCACACAATTAATATGGAGCCTGATGCTAAACCAGTTGTCGACCACCAACGACGATTAAATCCTAAGATGAAAGAGGTGGTAAGAACTGAAATATTAAAGCTTCTGGAAGCAGGTATAATCTATCCCGTAGCTGATAGTAGATGGGTAAGTCCCGTTCATTGTGTCCCTAAGAAAGGAGGTATTACTGTTGTTCCTAATGATAAAAATGAACTCATTTCACAAAGAATTGTAACTGGTTATAGGATGGTAATTGATTTTAGAAAATTAAGCAAAGCCACTAGAAAAGATCATTACCCCTTACCTTTTATTGATCAAATGTTAGAAAGATTATCTAAGCATACACACTTTTGCTTTCTAGATGGTTATTCTGGTTTCTCTTAAATATCTGTATCACCTGGAGATCAAGAGAAAACCACATTTACTTGTCCTTTTGGAACATATGCTTATAAACGTATGCCTTTTGGTTTATGCAATGCACCTGCTACCTTTCAAAGATGTATGACTGCTATATTCTCTGACTTTTGTGAAAAGATTGTTGAGGTTTTCATGGATGATTTTTCCATTTACGGAACTTCTTTTGATGATTGCATAAGCAACCTTGATCGAGTTTTGCAGAGATGTGAAGAAACTAATTTTGTCTTGAATTGGGAGAAGTGCCACTTTATGGTGAATGAAGGTATTGTCTTGGGGCATAAAATCTCTGAAAGAGGTATTGAAATTGATAAAGCTAAGGTTGATGCTATCGAGAAAATGCCATGTCCTAAAGATATTAAAGGTATAAGAAGTTTCCTTGGTCATGTTGGTTTCTATAGGAGATTTATTAAAGACTTCTCTAAAAATTCTAGGCCTCTTACCAATCTCTTGCAAAAAGATGTTCCATTTATTTTTGATGATGATTGTGTAGAAGCCTTTGAAACACTTAAGAAAGCTTTAACCACTGCACCTATTGTTCAACCACCTGATTGGAACTTGCCTTTTGAAATTATGTGTGATGCTAGTGATTATGCTGTTGGTGCTGTTCTAGGACAGAGAGTTGATAAGAAATTAAATGTTATCCATTATGCTAGTAAAACTCTAGACAGTGCCCAAAGAAATTATGCTACTACTGAGAAAGAATTTTTAGCAGTTGTGTTTGCATGTGATAAATTCAGATCTTATATTGTTGATTCCAAAGTTACTATTCACACTGATCATGCTGCTATTAAATATCTTATGGAAAAGAAAGATGCTAAACCTAGACTCATTAGGTGGGTTCTATTGCTACAAGAGTTTGACTTGCATATTATTGATAGAAAGGGAGCTGAGAATCCCGTAGCAGATAATTTGTTTAGAATGGAAAATGTTCTTGATGACCCACTTCCTATTAATGATGATTTTCCTGATGAGCAATTAGCTGTCATAAATGCTTCTCGTAATACTCCTTGGTAAGCAGACTATGCTAATTATATTGTTGCTAAATTTATACCACCTAATTTCACATACCAACAAAAGAAAAAGTTTTTCTATGATTTAAGACATTACTTTTGGGATGACCCACATCTTTATAAAAGAGTAGATGATATTATTAGGCGTTGTATACCTGAGCATGAACAGGAACAAATCCTACGGAAGTGCCATTCCGAGGCTTACGAAGGACACCATGCGGGAGACAGAACTGCACATAAGGTATTACAATCTGGTTTTTATTGGCCTACTCTTTTTAAGGATGCTCGTAAGTTTGTCTTATCTTGTGATGAATGTCAAAGAATTGGTAATATTGGTAGACGTCGGGAAATGCCTATGAATTATTCACTTGTTATGGAACCATTTGATGTTTGGGGATTTGATTATATGGGACCCTTTCCTAAATCCAATGGGTATACACATATTTTAGTTACTGTTGATTACGTTACTAAGTGGGTAGAAGCTATTCCAACTAGTAGTGCTGATCATAACACTTCTATTAAAATGCATAAAGAAGTTATTTTCCCAAGGTTCGGAGTCCCTAGATATTTAATAACTGATGGTGGTTCACATTTTATTCATGGTGCATTCCGTAAACTACTTGCTAAATATGATGTCAACCATAGAATTGCATCTCCCTATCACCCTCAATCTAGTGGTCAAGTAGAATTGAGCAATAGGGAAATAAAATTAATTTTGTAGAAAACCGTCAATAGATCTAGAAAGAATTGGTCTAAGAAACTTGACGATGCATTATGGGCTTATCGAACTGCTTATAAAAATCCTATGGGTATGTCTCCTTATAAAATGGTTTATGGAAAAGCATGTCATTTGCCTCTTGAGTTAGAACATAAAGCATATTGGGCAATTAAAGAACTCAATTATAATTTTAAACTTGCCGGTGAAAAGAGGTTGTTTGACATTAGCTCGTTAGATGAATGGAGAACCCAAGCTTATGAAAATGCCAAATTATTTAAAGAAAAAGTTAAAAGATGGCATGATAGAAGAATTCAAAAACGGGAATTCAAAGTGGGTGAGCAAGTTCTATTGTACAATTCTCGTTTGAGATTCTTTGCAGAAAAACTTCTCTCTAAATGGGAAGGACCGTATATCATCGCAGAAGTTTATCGCTCCGGAGCCATCAAAATAAACAACTCCGAAGGCACTAATCCGAGAGTGGTGAATGGGCAAAGAATTAAGCATTATATTTCAGGTACTCCCATTAATGTTCAAACTAATATTATTGAAACAATTACACCGGAGGAATACATAAGAGAGACCTTCCAGAACACTCTAGAACCCTGAAAAGGAAGAGGTATGTGATACGGTAAGTAAACCGACTCCAAAAATTCCATAAAAATATTTTCTGTCAGTTTTGGAATATTTAAAAAAATAAAAAAAATAAGAAACAGCAGGGGGGACCCACCTGGTGCCCACGAGGCACCAGGGCGCGCCACCCCCCCTCCCCCCCCCCCCCCAGGCATGCCCTGGTGGCTCGTGGGCCCCTCGTGAGCCTTCCCGACTCTGTTTTTCTTCTGGATTATTTGTTTTGCAAGATAAAAATTCCTTATATATACTCCTGAACATTTTGACCACCGTATCGCAAAAATCTCCTCTGTTCTTGTTTCGTGCTATTTTTCTGACAGATCCGAAAGTATGTCATCTCAAGACTCAGATGGAGAGAGCTTCTTATCGCACTATGTCACAAATCCAAGGATCTATGGGGATATAGACCCCTATGGATGGTCCGCGGAGGAGGAGCGAGATGCCAACATGAAGGAACGGAAGACGCAAGCTCGGATGAAGAAGATGCCCCTCTACCTCAGCCGGGAGATATGCATGTGGAGTTCAAGAAGTCGAGCCTACCAAACACAGTAAACAAATCTAAGATCCAATTTATCCCTTTTCGTCTTCTACAGGAAAACAAGAACGCATTGTGTGAGAAGATAGTGGAGCTTGAGCAAGAAATTAGCAAGTTGAAGGAAGAAAACTATGTTCTCAAGCGGAGACTAAAGGACAAGCCCACCACTTCATCACCACCACCATCACCGAAGAAGGAAACTTGAGTACATGGGTATGGGCACTCCCCTTGGCTTGTCCCAAGCTTGGGGGAGGTGCCCCGGTAACGTATCACCATCACTTTTATTATCTTTACCTATTTTTAGTTCGATCCTTAGTGATTTCGTGATTTAGTTGAATAAAAGTTTAGTATGATCTATTTTCGAGTGCTAGTTTCATGATCTATCTATCTCTGTAATCGAGTTGAGAGTTATATAATAAAGAGTAGTTTGAGTTTCTACTTCTTTACTTTCATGTTTCAATCCTAGCAATGAAAATAATGAAAAAGATCATATGCTAATCTTATGGAAAGTAATGACATTACATAAAGAAAAGTATAAGTGGTAAAATTTATTGGAAGTTAACAAACATAGCATTGGTCAATGATGCAATTCATGAAAAAGTTAATAGGGAAGAGAAGATTCACATGCAAATATACTATCTTGGACATCTTTTATGATTGTGAGCCCCCATTAAGTATTTTATGCCAAATTATTGACGTTGGACAAGGAAGACAATGTAATGAATTATGTTTGCTTATATTCACATAGAAGTTATATTGCTATAGATCCTCCAACATGTGGTGCTTGCTCAATATCTGTGCTAGCCAAAAATCCGCACTAAGTAGAGATACTACTTGTGCATCAAAAACCCTTAAACCCAGTTTCATGTCATGAGAGTCCACTATATCTACCTATGGATTGAATAAGATCCTTCAAGTAAGTTGTCATCGGTGCAAAAAGCAATAAAAATTGCCTCTAAATGTGTATGAACTTTTATTGTAAGGGAAAATAAGCTTTGTACAAACTTGTGATGGTAAAGAAATAAAAGCAACGGACTGCATAATAAAGGTTGCTATCACAAGGGGCAATATAAAGTGACGTTCCTTTGCATTAAGAGCTTGTGCATCCAACAACAAAAAAGCGCATGACAACCTCTGCTTCCCTCTGCGAAGGGCCTATCTTTTACTTTTCTGTATTTACTTTTCTGTATTTACGTTTATGCAAGAGTCAATAGTGTTCTTCTCTATTCCTTTTTATTTTTTCTCTTTTGCAAGCATCATGTGGTGGGGAAAGATCTAGGCATATATATCCAGTTGGATATGAGTGATCATGAGTTATTATTGTTGACATCACCCTTGAGGTGAATAAGTTGGGAGGCGAAAGTATAAGCCCCTATCTTTCTATGTGTCTGGCTGAAACTTTTTGCTCCATATATATGTTGTGAGTGTTAGCAATCATAGAAGACTATATGATGGTTGAGTATGTGGACTTGCTAAAAAGCTCCTACATGAGACCCTTCCTGAAAGTATGATGAATTGTAATTGCATTGTTGACTGAGAACATAGTTTGTTAGTTTTCAAGAAAGTTTATGCCTTATACTTCGTTGTTGTGATGAATTGTTACTTTCTCATCAGAAGTTTTATGATGATAAATATTGCTGTTATAATAATGATCATGATGCTACTATGTTCATATTTTGTTTTTATCGACACCTCTCTCTCTCTAAACATGTGGACATGATTATCGATATCGGCTTTCGCTTGAGGACAAGCGAGGTCTAAGCTTGGGGGAGTTGATATGTCCATTTTGCATCATGTTTTGCTACTGTTATTTATAGTGTTTTTGATCAATATAACACTTTGTGGAGCAATTCTAATGCCTTTTTTCTCTTAATATGCAAGATTTACACAAGGAGGGAGAATGCCGGCAGCTGGAATTCTGGACCTGAAAAAGCTATGTCAGAGATACCTATTCTGCACATCTCCAAATGAGCTAAAATTTCACGGAGAATTATTTTGGAATATATAAAAAATACTGGAATCAAGAAGTACCAGAGGGGGCCACCCAGGTGCCCACGAGGCACCAGGGCGCGCCACCCCCCCCCCCCCCCCCCCCAAGCGCGCCCTGGTGGCTCGTGGGGCCCCTGGCCAGCCTCTGGCCCCCATTTTCTGGTATATAAGCCAATTTGCCCTAAAAAAATAAGGAGAATCCTTTTGTGACAGTGCGCCGCCGTCTCGAGGCGGAACTTGGGCAGGAGTAATTTTGCTCTCCGGCGGAGAGATTCTGCCGGGGACACTTCCCTCCGGGAGGGGGAAATCGTCGCCATCGATATCACCAACGATCCTCTCATCGTGGGAGGACCAATCTTCATCAACATCTTCACCAGCACCATCTCATCTCAAACCCTAGTTCATCTCTTGTATTCAATCTTTGTCTCAAAACCTCAGATTGGTACTTGTGGGTTGCTAGTAGTTTTGATTACATCTTGTAGTTGATGCTTGTTGGTTTATTTGGTGGAAGATATATGTTCAGATCCAATATGCTATTTGATACCTCTCTGGTCATGGACATGAATATGATTTGTGAGTAGTTACTTTTGTTCTCGAGGACATGGGAGAAGTCTTGTCATAAGTAATCATGTGAATTTGGTATTCGTTCGATATTTTGATGATATGTATGTTGTTGATTCTCTTAGTGGTGTTATGTGAACGTCGACTACATGACACTTCACCATCTTTGGGCCTAAGAGAATGCATTGTGGAGTAGTAATTAGATGATGGGTTGCTAGAGTGACAGAAGCTTAAACCCCAGTTTATGCGCTATTCCGTAAGGGGCTGATTTGGATCCATATGTTTAATGCTATGGTTAGAGTTATCTTAATTCTTCTTTCGTAGTTACGGATGCTTGCGAGAGGGGGTAATCATAAGTGGGAGGCATTTCCAAGTAAGGGCAGCACCCAAGCACCGGTCCACCCACATATCAAATTATCAAAGTAGCGAACGCGAATCAAACCAACATGATGAAAGTGACTAGATGAAATTCCCATGTGTCCTCGAGAACGCTTTACTTACTATAAGAGATTGTTCCTGCTTGTCCTTTGCTACAAAAAGGATTGGGCCACCTTGCTGCACTCTTTGTTACTATTGCTACTTGTCACTTGTTACAAATTATCTTGCTATCAAACTACTTGTTACCAATAATTTCAGTGCTTGCAGAAAATACCTTGCTGAAAACCGCTTGTCATTTCCTTCTGCTCCTCGTTGGGTTCGACACTCTTACTTATCGAAAGGACTACAATTGATCCCCTATACTTGTGGGTCATCAGTACTCACGGTTGCTTTGCTTCCTCTTTTCCCTACCCGGTTGCTGCAATTTAGACGACGGAGCCCAGGAGCCGGAGATCCCCGACGGAGGCTACTACTACGAGGAGCCCGTAGACCAGGAGTAGTTCGGAGGTCCCAGGCAGGAGGCCTGCGCCTTTTCGATCTAGAGTCGTTGTTTTGCTAGCCTTCTTAATGCAAACTTGTTTAATTAAGTCTGTACTCAGATATTATTTGCTTTCGCTGACTTATGTATTCGAGTCCTGGTGACCCCTGGCTTCTAATATAAAGACTTTTGTTTAAATTTGTGTCTAGAGTTGTGTTGTGATATCTTCCCGTGAGTCTTTGATCTTGATCGTGCACATTTGCGTGAATGATTAGTGTACGGTTGAGTCGGGGGCGTCACAAGTTGGTATCAGAGCCGACTGCCCGTAGGAAGCCCCTTTCCAACTCCATGGTCGAAGTTGAGTCTAGTCTTTGAAAAACTATTTTACTAACAGTGTTGTGTGGCCTACGGGCCCACCTCGCAAATGGATGGGATTAGTATCTTTTATTCCGCAGCTTTACTCTG
Source organism: Elymus sibiricus (assembly GCA_039707655.1). Lineage (NCBI taxonomy): Eukaryota > Viridiplantae > Streptophyta > Magnoliopsida > Poales > Poaceae > Elymus > Elymus sibiricus. Next base: position 2,220,882 of record CM077674.1, on the reverse strand, counting down.
GGATTCTGATCCCTCTTCTATTCGGATAAAAAATTTACCAACTCTAACACTAGGTTCTTGTGATCACATCCACCCAGAGTTTTGATTATCTGCAATTACTTCTTTGAATGCATGATGCAACCTTCACTCACTGTCATTTGACACTTTGGCAATTTCCTTTGTTTCAGATGCATCCTTTGTTTCCGGCACGTCCCACGACGCAGCTCGTACGCCGGACTTATGCTCTTGATGCGACCGGTTTCCCTGCTATCCTGGTCACCCTCCTGACCAGATTGGGCTACCGTTGGTACGCCGAGTACATGGTCTACGAGGACTTTAGCGAGTTCAACCAGAAGCAGTACCATGCCGATGTTCGTATCTTTGATGAACGGGAGAACTCTATCACTGAGTTGCACACCTTTCACGGTATCGGCGTGACTGTTGACATGGCAGTCCATGATGCTGCCTATGCTGCTATCGCACATCTTCATGGCCAGCACCCTCTCTTGGATGATTCTCAGTTCTGTTACATCCCGTATGTCTCGGACGGGGATGAGAGTGGATACTACACTGCTGTCTGCACCCCTTACGTGCGACGTCGATATGACCCGCAGGTCTTGATCCAGTACACTGAGACTCTGGATCGCACTGCCCGAGCTCTTTGAGTCGAGTTGTTTGCCACTTGCGCTCGTCTTTATGATGCTCTGACACAGTTGCTACCAGCTGTCCGTGCCGGGATACATCCTCAGCGTATCCTTTACCTACGCAGGACCGAGATGCCTCTAGGTATCGATTGGCCTGCTGTTGGAGGTCGCACTCCCCCACGTGGATCTCTTCTCCAAGTCCAAGACCAGGTTCTGCATCAGAGTCTTCACGATGCGCAGGATCCTTCTACCGTGAGCACACAGCGCCGACACTTGCAATTACCTGGCTACAGTGGTTTTCCCCGACGTTGATGTAGCATTTGCTATGTCCACGTGGACAAGTAGGGGATGTCCGCGAACACATTCGGACGTGTCCGCGGACATTTGATGCATTGCCCTTGGAGATGCCCTAACTGCACGCGCGCATTCCATGGATGCGCATGAATTGCCCCTATCTACCGGAGGGGAACTTTTGGTCTATGGGTGTATATACACCCTATATGGAAAGAAAATTTAGTAATTAAATAAAAAGTCAACAAATTCTGATTATATTTTTGAAATAAACTTGACCTCCAATTGTACTTGTAAAAAAAATTCGACAAAAAGAAAAAATCTCTTTGACTTCTTGTGTCGCTATCTGTATCCACTACCACAAACTATCTCATCATGCACTGCCGGTTAAAAAGGATCGTCGGTGAGTCGACTTTAGATCTCTAGGCCACCAGCATCCTGCACTGCAATCATAAGGCGTGGGCAGAAACATGCGAATGGTTAAACGTGGGAGGAGAGTGAAGCTAAAGATGGCACAGAGAGCCAGCACCTTTGTCTGTTTAGTCTTTACATTTGTAGGAGTGCATGCATCTCTACCGATCTATCTATCCATGATCATTCGCCATCAATCGATCCCTCTCGTGATTTTTCCTCACCTGAGGTGCGTCAACGACACGTACGTACTGGGTCCCGTGACGCGTGTCGTCGACGTATTGATACGATGCCTCGCCGTGGCGTGGTGGCGGGTGTGGGGGGGGGGGGGGGGGGGGGATATGGCTATTTTATAAAGGAGGTGAGAGGAGACCAGGAGGAGGGGACCGGCTCCCTTTGAGATGGAAAACGACCGGTGAAGGGCTGGCCGGGCCGGAGCGAGTGAAGAAGGGGGAAGGTTTGGTATGGTACAGTGAAGCACATGCGTTTATGGCGCCACGCATGGACAAGATATTGATTAGTATTGCCCCTGCCATGCTTAAGGCTACTCTCTCTCTCTCTCTCTCTCATTACAAATATATACATATTGCTTTTGTTAGGGCATATGCATATGGCATGCCGTGCATGGACCACCAATTATGTACCTTGAGGGCGTGGCCCTTTCAACATCAGTTCATCACCAATGACCCTTTGGGATCGATTGTGTCATGTAGCTAGGTAGAGTGTACGTACACACAGGCTGCTAAATAGCTGCTAAGTGCTAGATCTATATAGCTAATGTACCATCATTTATGCGTATGCACATGCTTACTTAATACAGATACTAACTTATGATATGAGAGGTACGTAGATGCATGGTTTGTTAACTTGTTATGAAGTAGCTAGGGACAGCGCAGTGCTGATCAGTGTGTGCTTCAAATTGGCTGGTTAACTAGCTGCAAATCCTATATATATATCACCAATCTCGCTAGTTGTGTAAAGGTACCATACAATTGCAACAAATATGTAGATTGGGTTTGCGATAAAAAAAAAAGAATTGCCAAGAAGAAAGAATTATACTTGGATTATGGTCCCTGCAACCTAGCTAGCCAAAGGTGGGACGGGTGTGATGGCCCTTGGAGACTGAAAGGAAGCTAATAGCTAGGGGACCTCTCCGGTGGATTATTTTTTTAACAAATCCTTTTATGCTTTCCCAAATATCATTCAATTCAGATGAGATAGCATTTTCTTATACATCAATGTCATTAGCATTTATTTGTATGTGAGTCTCTAGCTCAACTGGTTCGTTTTGATCAATTTCTTTAATTCGCTCCATTTGAAATAAAGTGCGATCATGACCGGAGTTGTTCGCCTGCTTTATTTTTCCGGTCCATATTAATTAATGCAGCACACAAATGATATAACGTTTTAATTCAATGTTTATTACCCACAAACAAATTGTGTTTATTTTCAAAATTTATAAGCGTGTGTTTTATGGGCGTGGCTATATGCCAGTCGCCTGAAAATAGGATTAGGGTCAGTCAATTTTGTTGTGAAGCCCACGCACTGCACCTAAGCACCTAGCTATATCCAAACTACTAGTGTTACGTGGTAGTATAGCTAGCTAGCTCAGCATATACGTGTTTATTTTCTCTTTGTATGCGCACGTCTGTGGCTGTGTGTCGGCGCAGTGTGTGCGCGCGCACGTTTGTGTGCAAGCGTTGGGTCTGGGTGTACGTGTGTGAAAGATGAAAATTGCGACACCACTAATATACGTAGTCGTTCCATAAATTGCTTGATGGAATGAATTAGTAGCTCTGGTGTCATCCTTCTAGAATAATCTTTTAAAATAAATAATGATAAATTTTGCACACAATTAGGATAGAAATTACAATTTTTTATAATATGCAAGAATAAGCATATAATAGTGGATTTTTTGGAAAAAGAATTTTAAGAAATAATGATAAATTTGCACACAATTTCGATAGAAATTGCGCTTTTTTATATTATGCAAGAATAAGCATATGATAGTGGAATTTTTGGAAAAAATAATTCTAAGAAGGAATGGATTAGTGGCATTGGTATTGTCCTTAAAACAAAAAATTACTAAAAAAGCAAAAATAATAAAGTTTTCTAAGAAAAAAAGGATTAGTGGCATTGGTGTTGCCCTTAAAGCAAAAAAGAAAAAGAAATAAAAACTAAAATAAAATCAAAATAATAAATTTTTCTAAGAACGAATGAATTAGTGGCATTGGTATTACCCTTCCATAAGAAAGAAAATTTAAAAAAACAGAAAGACAAAATTTGCACATAATTTACATAGAAATTGCATTTTCATAATATGGAAGAATAAGCGTATAATAGCCCTAAGAAGGAATTAATTAGTGGCTTGGTATTACCGTTAAAGGAGAAAGAAAATAAATAAATATTAAAAACAAATGATAAAAAATTTCCACACAATTTGTACTGAAATTGCATAATTTTATGAATGCACAAATAGGCATAAAATAGTGCAATTTTGCACTCTAGTATAGTTTTCTCACTTATTGTATGCTACTTATTTGTATATTTATACACATAGACATAAAGGGAAAAACCGACTAAAAACACTTGATGAACATTAATAAAGACTAAAACTAGTACAAAGCTGAAATGACAAAAAATGAGTTTTCTCTTAGGTAGAACGAATTAGGGGCATTGGTTTTACACCAAAAAAAACTTGAATCAAAAGATGATAGAAACAATCGCACATAATTTGCACAGGAATCCCACTGTTGCACAATATGAAAATATAATTATATCGTAGGGAAATTTTCAGATAACAGTATGATTTGCACACCGGTTGCATCAAACTGAAATGTATATATTTATGTTTTCTCTAGGCCTTTAAGAAGTTTTCTAGGAAAGAATGAATTAGTGGCAATGGTATGACCCTTTAAGAAGAAAGAAGAAATAAATAAAAACTAAAACAAAATCAATACTAAAACTGAAATAGAAACTAAAATAAGTTTTCTAAGAAAGAATGAATTGATGGCATTGGTATTACACTTAAAGAAGAAATAAAATTAAACAAATAATCACAAAACTTGCACACAATTTGTACATAAATTACGTTATTCCACTGGTACAAAACAGGGCTTTTGTCCCGGTTCCAGAGGGCCTTTAGTCCCGGTTCTGGAACCGGGACAAAACGATCGGGACTAATGCCTAAAACCTTTAGTCCCGGTTGGCCTACGAACCGGGACCAAAGGTGCTCCACGTGGCCGTTGTGGGGCGCCCAGGCAGGAGGACCTTTAGTCCCGGTTGGTAACACCAACCGGGACTAAAGGGTCTCCACGTGGCCGCTGCGCAGCACTCAGGCAGGAGGACCTTTAGCAAGATCACCATGAACTTAGTAAACTTAATATGAACAAAAAAAAGCATACATCAATGGACAAAAAAAATTCTATGAACAAAAAAAAGCATACATCAATGCATACATTCATGGATCATCCATACATCTGCATATACATAAATACACCATCCATACATACATCAATGGACAAAAAAAAATTCTATGAACAAAAAAAAAAGCAGAGCAGGGGCGGCGGCGCGGCAAGCAGAGCAGCTGGGACGGCGGCGGCGGCGGCGTCGGGGCAGGACAGGGGCGGGGGGAAGGGGGGCTCACTGGGGGCGGCGTCGGGGCAGGGGCAGGGGCGCGGCGGCGTAGGGGCAGGGGCAGGGGCGCGGCGGCGTCGGGGCAGGGCAGGGGCGCGGGGAGCGGCGCCGGCGTCGGGGTAGGGCGCGCGTCGGGGCAGAGGGCGTCGAGGGCGTCGGCAAGGGCGTCGACGGCGAGGTGGAGCAGCCTGACGGCGAGGGCGTCGACGGCGAGCTCGGGCAGCCTGGCAGCGTCGTCGGGGGAACTGCAGATGGGGATTGGAAATTTCCTAAGTGTGCGCTTATATAGCCCCCCCTTTAGTCCCGGTTGGTGCCACCAACCGGGACTAAAGGTACCCCTTTAGTCCCGGTTCGAGCCACCAACCGGGACCAAAGGTAAATTTCAGCAGCCCAAAGGGCGGGAAGCAGAGACCTTTGGTCCCAGTTCGTGGCTCCAACCGGGACTAAAGGGGGGCCTTTAGTCCCGGTTGGAGCCACGAACCGGGACCAAAGGCCTGCGGCTGGCACGGCGTCGGGCGGGTGGATGTTTAGTCCCACCTCGCTAGCTGAGAGGCGTCGAGAGTGGTTTATAAGCGCGGCTGCGCCAACCCTCTCGAGCTCCTCTCTTATGCAGGCCTACGGGCCTAATCGCACTCTCTCTGCCTGTGGGCCTACTGGTCCTGCTGCGGGCCTGCATCCTGGCCCAACTAGCGGGTTGGGTTTCTAGTCGTATGCTGGCCATGGTGGCCCAGTAGGCGGCATTTTTTTTAATTTTTGTTTTTTTTTGCTTTATTTATTTTCTTTTGTTTCTAGTCGTATGCAAGCCGTGGTGGCTAGTAGGTGGGCCTTTTTTCTTTTTTTTTGCATATGTTATGTTTTTAAATTTTTAATGTTATTTTTTGCATATGTTATTTTTAGTTATATAATTTTAGTTGCATAAATTTTATATAATTTTAGTTGCATAAATTTTATATAATTTTAGTTGCATAAGTTTTATTTTTTATTGATTCTTTTTAGTTGATTCCTTTTGCTATTAGAGTTTTATAAAAACTTTTTAGTTTTCTATTAAAGTTTGTAACAAAAAATACTTTATGAAAATTCTTTTTACTATTAAAGTTTTTAACAAATAAATACTTTGATAATTTTAGTTAATATTATTTTGATTATTTTTAGTTGATTCTTTTTGCTATTGAAAAATATTATATTTAATTGATTCTTTTTAGTTCATTATTTTTGCTATTAGAATTTTATGAAAGCTTTTTAGTTCATTCTTTTTGCTATTAGAGTTTTATAAAAGCTTTTTGATTCATTCTTTTTGATATTAATTCATTCTTTGAGCTAAATGAACCTGAAATTGAAAAGCAGTACAAATGAACTCTGAAAAGGTTGAAAGTTGGCATGGTATCATCATTTCACCCACATAGCATGTGCTAAAAAGTTGAGAGGGTTACGGCAAAAACTGGATGCACTTCGTGTACAAAATGGATAATCTCTTTCGAAGTATCACGGTTTCGGACGAAAACTCATATGTTACAAAGGCATTTCATTTCTTGACATGTAACTACAGTGATATTCTAGATCAAAGCCATCATCAGAATAGTTGTGGAGAGAAACTCTTCACTTTTTCTTCGCGTGTGTCCCTTGCTTATTGCGCCGTAACCATGGATAATCTTCATCGTTTAACAGGGTGCTTGGGTCAGCCTTCACTTTGAAGGGAGGAATTTCATGAAACTTTTCATAATCTTCAGACATGTCTGTCTTGCCCTCCACTCCCACGATGTCTCTTTCCCCTGAAAGAACTATGTGGCGCTTTGGCTCATCGTATGATGTATTCGCTTCCTTATCTTTTCTTTTTCTCGGTTTGGTAGACATGTCCTTCACATAGAAAACCTGCGCCACATCATTGGCTAGGACGAATGGTTCGTCTGTGTACCCAAGATTGTTGAGATCCACTGTTGTCATTCCGTACTGCGGGTCTACCTGTACCCGGCCTCCTGACCGATTGACCCATTTGCACCGAAACAAAGGGACCTTAAAATCATGTCCATAGTCATGTTCCCATATGTGCACTATGTAACCATAATATGTGTCCTTTCCCCTGTTGGTTGCTGCATCAAAGCGAACACCACTGTTTTGGTTGGTGCTCTTTTGATCTTGGGCGATCGTGTAAAATGTATTCTCATTTATCTCGTACACTTGGTAAGTCAATACAGTCGAAGATGGTGTCCTGGCCAACGAGTACAGCTCATCTCCAACAATGTTGTCACCCATGAGATGTGTTTGCAACCAACTGCCGAAAGTCCTGATGTGTTCACATGTAATCCAGTCGTCACACTGCTCCGGGTGTTTGGAGCGCAGAATATTCTTGTGTTCATTGACATACGGGGTCACCAAGGTAGAATTCTGTAGAACTGTGTAGTGTGCTTGAGCCCAAGAATGCCCGTCCCTACATATTATTGAATCCGCTCCTAGCGTGCCTTTTCCAGTCAGTCTCCCCTCATACCGCGATTGAGGGAGACCAATCGGCTTAAGGTCAGGAATGAAGTCAACACAAAATCCAATGACCTCCTCTGTTTGCCGGCCCATGGAGATGCTTCCTTCTGGCCTAGCACGGTTACGAACATATTTCTTTAAGACTCCCATGAACCTCTCAAAGGGGAACATATTGTGTAGAAATACAGGACCCAGGATGGCAATCTCGTCGACTAGATGAACTAGGGCGTGCGTCATGATATTCAAGAAGGATGGTGGGAACACCAGCTCGAAACTGACAAGACATTGCACCAAATCATTCTTTAACCTTGGTAGGATTTCTGGATCGATTACCTTTTGAGAGATTGCATTGAGGAATGCACATAGCTTCACAATGGCTAATCGAACGTTTTCCGGTAGAAGCCCCCTCAATGCAACCGGAAGCAGTTGCGTCATAATCACGTGGCAGTCATGAGACTTTAGGTTCTGGAACTTTTTCTCTGCCATATTTATTATTCCCTTTATATTCGACGAGAAGCCAGACGGGACCTTCATACTGAGCAGGCATTCAAAGAAGATTTCTGTCTCTTCTTTGGTAAGAGCGTAGCTGGCAGGACCTTCATACTGCTTTGGATGCATGCCGTCTTTTTCGTGCACACGTTGCTGGTCCTCCCGTGCCTCCGGTGTATCTTTTGCCTTCCCATACACGCCCAAGAAGCCTAGCAGGTTCACGCAAAGATTCTTCGTCACGTGCATCACGTCGATTGCAGAGCGGACCTCTAGGTCTTTCCAATAGGGTAGGTCCCAAAATATAGATTTCTTCTTCCACATGGGTGCGCGTCCCTCAGCGTCATTCGGAACAGATTGTCCGCCAGGACCCTTTCCAAAGATTATTTGTAAATCCTTGACCATATCAAGAATGTGATCACCAGTACGGAGGGCGGGCTTCTTCCGGTGATCTGCCTCACTTTTGAAATGCTTGCCTTTCTTTCGACATTGATGGTTGGTCGGAAGAAATCGACGATGTCCCAGGTACACATTCTTCCTGCATTTCTCCAAATATATACTTTCGGTGTCATCTAAACAGTGCGTGCATGCGTGGTATCCCTTGTTTGTCTGTCCTGAAAGGTTACTGAGAGCAGGCCAATCATTGATGGTTACAAACAGCAACGCATGTAGGTCAAATTCCTGTTGTTTGTGCTCATCCCACACACGTACACCTTTTCCATTCCACAGCTGTAAAAGTTCTTCAACTAATGGCCTTAGGTACACATCAATGTCGTTGCCGGGTTGCTTAGGGCCTTGGATGAGCACTGGCATCATAATGAACTTCCGCTTCATGCACAACCAAGGAGGAAGGTTATAGATACATAGAGTCACGGGCCAGGTGCTATGATTACTGCTCTGCTCCCCAAAAGGATTAATGCCATCTGCGCTTAACCCAAACCATACATTCCTTGCGTCACCTGCAAAGTCCCCCCACCTTCTCTCGATTTTTCTCCACTGCGACCCGTCAGCGGGTGCTCTCAACTTCCCGTCTTTCTTACGGTCTTCTTTGTGCCATCGCATCAACTTGGCATGCTCTTTGTTTCTGAACAGATGTTTCAGCCGTGGTATTATAGGAGCATACCACATCACCTTGGCAGGAACCCTCTTCCTGGGGCGCTCGCCCTCAACATCACCAGGGTCATCTCGTCTGATCTTATACCAAAATGCACCGCATACCGGGCATGCGTTCAAATCCTCGTACTCACCGCGGTAGAGGATGCAGTCATTAGGGCATGCATGTATCTTCTGCACCTCCAATCCTAGAGGGCATAGAACCTTCTTTGCTTCGTACGTACTGTCGGGCAATTCGTTATCCTTTGGAACCTTCTTCTTCATTATTTTCAGTAGCTTCCCAAATCCGTTGTCAGATACACCATTGTCTGCCTTCCATTGCAGCAATTCCAGTGTGGTACCGAGCTTTGTGTTGTCATCTTTCCAATTTGTGTACAACCCTTTTTTGTGATCCTCTAACATGCGATCGAACTTCAACTTCTCCCTTTCAATTTGGCATTGTCTCTTAGCATCAACAATGACCCAGCGAAGATCATCATCGGGCACATTGTCTGGTTCCTCTTGATCTTCAGCTTCCCCCGTTGCAGTATCACCATATTCAGGGGGATAGTTGTCATCATCCTCTTCTTCTTCGTTGTCTTCCATCATAACCCCTCTTTCTCCGTGCTTGGTCCAAACATTATAGTGTGGCATGAAACCCTTCTCAAGCAGGTGGACGTGAAGGGTTTTCAAGTTAGAGTAATCCTTCGTATTCTCACAGACAGGGCATGGACAATACATAAAACCATTCTGCGTGTTTGCCTCAGCCACTTCGAGAAATTTATGCAGGCCCTCAAGATACTCGGAGGTGCGTCGGTCACCGTACATCCATTGCCGGTTCATCTGCGTGCATTATATAATTAAGTGTATCAAAAAACCATTACAGAACATCATGAATAGAGAAGTGACCAAATTAATACAAGTTCATCATCACATTAAAACCAAAGTACAGTAGTGATCAAATGTTATTACTGAAAAAATAAATACATAAAGTTCATACATATATAGTTCTCATAGAACAACATATAGCTCTCTAGAGCATCTAATTAAAACATACATTGAAACTATGAAAAACATTTAAATGCGATCATAATCGCAACTAAGGTAACAATTGATCCAACGGCATAATGATACCAAGCCTCATTATGAATGGCATATTTTCTAATCTTTCTAATCTTCAAGCGCATTGCATCCATCTTGATCTTGTGATCATCGACGACATCGGCAACATGCAACTCCAATTCCATCTTCTCCTCCTCAATTCTTTTCAATTTTTTCTTCAAGTAATTGTTTTCTTTTTCAACTAAATTTAACCTCTCGACAAGAGGGTCGGTTGGAATTTCCGGTTCACATACCTCCTAGATAAAAACATCTATGTCACGTTGGTCGGCATAATTGTCATAAACACTACATGAAACAAATCATAATAAAAGATAATATACCACATCCGAATCATAGACAGGACGAGGGCCGACGGGGGCGGATACCAAAGTCATGGCACTATATAATAACAAACAATAATAAAAGTAAGAAAATTATACAAGTATCTATCTAAATCATACAGGTAAGAATTAAAAAGAAGATAAGAACAAGAGGCTCACCACGGTGGTGCCGGCGACGAGATCGGCGCAGGCGATCGACGGCGGTGAGGACGGGGACGGGGACGGCACCCTACACATGTGCAGACTCTAAGAAGTTAATTTCAGCTCAAATTGTGCATCTAAATCAAAAGAACTCCCACATACACTCCTCCACTAAAACCCACAAACCACTCTACTTCTACAACATTTGAAATGAGCTAAACTAGCAGTGAGAGATGAAACGATGAAGTTGCTAACCTTTTAGAACACTTGTGTAGTTGGTGCACCGCCAAACCTAGACAAATCTTGGGGAAAATGGAGCTTGGAGGTCGAGCTTGGAGAGGAGAAAGCTTAAGTGTGACTCGGGCATTTCATCGAACACCTCATGTGCATAGGAGGTGAGAGCAGAGCAGCACACACCTCCCACACCGGCCGGCCAAAAAACAGAGGAGTGAGCGGGCAGGGGAGAGCATATATATAGGTATCTCTTTAGTCCCGGTTCGTGGCTAGAACCGGGACAGAAGACTGACCTTTAGTCCCGGTTCCAGTCACCAACCGGGACTAAAGGGGTTGCGCCAGGAGCGAGGTCCTTTAGTCCCGGTTGGTGGCTGGAACCGGGACTAAAGGTCCCAGCCGAACCGGGACTGGTTCCTGCCGAGGCCCGGCCGGCGTCCTGGCCGCTCGAACCGGGACTGATGCACACATTAGTCCCGGTTCGTAACAGAATCGGGACTGTTGCTCTGATCTGGCCTGGACCAATGCCCTGTTTTGTACTAGTGTTCCATAATTGCAAGAACAAGCATATAATTGTGAAGTTTTCTAAAAAATGAAGTATCTAAGAAAGAATCAATTAGCGGCATTGGTATTACCTTAAAGAAGATAGAAAATAAAAATAAATAAATGCTTAAATTTTTTGCACACAATTTGTAGAAAAATACACTTTTTTATAGATGCAAACATAAATATATAATAGTGTACATTTGACACTTCAACATAATTTAGACACATATTGTACTATACATACGTATATACTAACACGCACCCAACATTTACACATACACATAAAAATATGACTCAAGAGAAAAAAAAAACAGAAACAACACACATAAAAAGAAAAAAAAATAGCATGGACCGGTTTTCTTCAGACAGCTGTCAAATAGCAAAAGCACCATAAAATCTGTCTTTGAATTTAAACTAGCACGGCCCGACAAACACGCCCTTTAATATTCTCGGCCGCCTCTCAGACGTCTAATTAATGCTCACGCTGATTAAGCAAGCTTGCATGCATCGGCTGCATGCTGCATGCACGCTGTAGTGCTCGTCACGTGCATGAAGCGGTGGGGGGACAATCGACTGACCCTAAACAGTTTTTCAGGCGACTGAAGAGTAGCTAAAGCGGTGTTTTATAGTATATATTTTTTCCAAACATACCTGCACTCACGTGAACACAAAAGTAGCTCTCCCTCCAGAAGCAAGACCAAGTGGGGGTCGAAAAAGCGATGATGTGTTGAAACACTGAATTTATATCTAGTGCGGTGCCGGTGCGTACACAGGTAGGTAGGAAAATTCCATGGACAGGATCGGAGCACATGGAGATACTTAGCACAAGTTGTCTTTCTTTGCTCATGATAAGATAGATTAATTGGAGGACAAAATAACAAATTAATCCGTAGATATGCGCGTGTGGGCCCCAACGGAGAAGACATCGATCTGCTGCTGCTGCTTCCATGAGATGAGATGTGAGATTAACCACACATGCATTGCATGCAACACCACTGGGCACTGGCCAAGGGCCAAACGTAATTTCCTAGCTTTTTTTCTACGTGCACCGCGCACATAACTCTCTGTACGTACGTACATGCAACTTGCACTGTATATATATATGTACGTACATAACGCTCTGGCCATTGGTAAAAAGAAAACCTGAATAGCCGCCTCCTCCTCCTAAAGTCAATGTTGCATGCATATGCATGTAAGTTGGAGCCTGGTCCTGGTGCACTACGAAGCACCGATACTTCATAAATCTGTGTATCGCCGTTCAGTACTTCGCCGATACTTCGATACGTCAGATACGGCTTCGATACGGGTATCCCCCAGTATCGCCTTTTTTAATTTAAAAATAAAAGAAAAAAATGTCGATACGGGTATCCCCGAAGTATCGCCGTTCAGTAATGCTCCTGCCTTGATGTATCGTTGATCCGTTCATGTAGGTAGTGGACGTGTAATGTACTGATATAATAGTTGGATAAAAGTGCTTGCTAAGGATGTTGCTTGTTGGATAAAATTGCTTGTTGATGCTATTTGCTTGCTGCTTTTTGATGTTTGTGACGTAAAATTACTCGTTGATGTTGTTGCTGCCTCCTATTGCTAGGGAAAAAGATACAAGTATACACCATGGCATCTTTTAGCTTTCTTCATCATCATTTGAGCATTATTAATGTGTATTGCTTGCAGATTTTAATTATCGTCATGTTCATAGGTGAGAGTTCTTGTTTATAGTTATGAGAAAAAGAGCTCAATGAAGATTGTGCTCTTTATATTGTTATCAAGAAAAAACTTCTAAAACGTTGGGAGAAGAGTAATGGGGCGGTATTTTGATCTCTAAATTGTTATCAAGAAAATAATTGGGTTGGGGCAGTCTGTGGCCGTGTTATCCCCTTGATAATAGTGAGATTTTTAAAATAAGAAACAAGGAGGCATGGAAGCAATTAGGCAACCAGTGGGGCGGTATTTTGATCTCATCTCACACATTTTATTATGTTAGTTTTTATTACATGTCATTTTATTATTATTTATATATGTTTGCCGTATCGCCGTATTGTTGTTTTTAGAAATTGCAGTATCCCGTATCGCCGTATCCGTATCGCCGTACCAGTGTCGCCGTATCGGTGCTTTGTAGCTGGTGCACATCATTTGGCATGTTTCGCTGTCAAATGGCACGTGCATGCGGTTGGATCTGAGACTGCTGCAACTCACAGGTTGCCTTGCCAACATTATGTAGTGTACCCCGCAAAAAAAATAAAAAAAATTATGTAGTGTAGGTAACAGTGTCAGATAGCCCTGCAACCAGCGGAGGTCTCTTAACATAACATATATATATATAGGAATGCATAGCTCAAAACAGCAGCATAGACCAACATGATAAGACTCTTCAAGCAATCTGGCCATCCACCATAACAGCAGCGTCTTCAAGATTCATTTTTGCTAGCTGTTTGGGGCTCATGAGCTTATATCATCACTACAGCGCATCAAATCTTTGTTCAGTTTTTGGGTTGTTTGGGCAACTTAGAGGCTTTTTTGGCTTCTCCTAATGAACCGGCAGGTGCTGCAGCTACAATATTATTTAACACACATGAGTAAGTGAATTGTTCGGAACTATCCAGATAAATTGCGGCACACTTACTTGCTACACACACACAAACACAAGTACCGACCTGTTTGCCGATTGTAATGTCTCGTCTCAAGTTTCATGTGGGCAAGTTGCAATTCATACTTCAGTTTACACATGGAAGCTTCAGTTTCAATCCATAGATTTTTATATGCCAGCATTTTTGTATCTTTAGTATCACGGACGGCATTCTCTTCGTAACATCCTGCACGCAAGAAAATAGCAATAGCATCAGTTACATGCTCGAGAGGATAGCAGCAGATACCCAACATATCCCAAGTCATGAAGCACTACCTCCAAAACAAATGTTTTGAAATCTGCGCCAACGTTCTCCCAATCCAATCCAGCAAACTTCTCAGGCTGATGATTCTTTTCATTGCACTTTGTTTTCTCTGACTTCGTTTGCCAGCAGTTGCCATTGACATCATTAACTTTAATGCAGCCTTGCACAAGAAAGTAAACAAACCAAAATGAGAAAACCAATAATTTGACAGCCCTTTTCATAATTGACTAGAAACACAACTAAATTTACTATTTTGTTTACTTAATTTGAAATTTCGAGTGGATACAAATGTGGACCCTTGCCAAATTATTATAAAAAGATGGGCCAAAAATGAAAATCACTGGCCAGGGCATTAGGTTTGCACAGCTAGCATAAGGATCACGGTGTTAACTACCCAATCCAAACCATGTTCAACCCGACATCAGATGTTGAACAGTCATATCGGCAGCTGTTAATACTTAACACTGCTAAAAGGAAAGCGGGAAGAATATAATGTTTTAGAAAATGGTGGATAAGATCTTAATTATCATGAACCAAAAATCACATCACTACCAAAAATATAAGCTTAGTTATTCTTAGTACCATAGGTGCAAACTAGAGTATAAAAATATCGAAGGTAGCAAAAACATGCAACTGGTCAAAGTAAACAATAAACATTCATATCACGCATGGCACTTAAGTACAAGTGACAAAACTAGTATATTTTTCAGGTTGTAATGTATATCTTTTATTTCTTGATTCACAAGATCAATGAATATAGTAGAGGTCATCCAAAGTGACTTTATAGTAGTATTCATGATAACATAATTTAATCAACTTGGTGACATATGACAATAGTGATTTTGTATCACACAACCATACCTTGGTTATCTTGGAACTCAAAGAACTTAGATTTTGTATCACAGATTGAACACGTGCATGTTCAGATTCCACCAACTCCTAACCACCATCGCAAGTAGATAGAAGTATTACTGAGAAATTATAAATTGACTTGATTAATTCTTCTTGAGTCTTGGATCTGTAGTTGAATTTGTCTGAAGATATCTTCACCGACTCTTCAACGCCTGCGTTGAAACGTAAATGCTCCAGACCTTTGTTCATAGGCATTTCTCAGTACAGATTTTCCAATGTTGCCGCAGCTTTATGGACACAAGTATTTCTTTGTAGACTTTCTTTTGTCAAACTCTTAACCTGTGCAATTGGAGCGGCACCAACATTGCTTGAAACTTTCTTACCAGATTCTTCATTCTTACCCACAACATGACTGCCAAAGTTTCTGCCTAACACTATGGGCCACTAGTAGAAAACAGGGCTTTCGTCCCAGCCGGATCGGAGCATTAGTCCTGGTTCGAGCGGCGCAGGCATCAGTCCCGGTTCGAACGGGACCTTTAGTCCCGGTTGGAGACACCAACCGGGACTAAAGGGTTTGCGACCGGCTTCGAACGGTGCCAGCCCCTTTAGTCCCGGTTGGTATCTCCAACCGGGACTAAAGGTCTATCTTTAGTCCCGGTTGGAGATACCAACCGGAACTGGAAAAAAAAATTCAAATTTTTTTTTTCAAATTTTTTTTCTAGCCCTTTAGTTCCGGTTGGTGTCTTCAACCGGGACTAAAGGTCTATCTTTAGTCCCGGTTGGAGATACCAACCGGGACTGAACATTTTTTTTTTCAAATGCGGCCGTCCCCCCCCCCCCCCCCCCCCTCGTGGATCGCCTTTTTCAGTGTTAAAAAAATCACAGAAAATTATAAAAACTTCAAAAAATAAAATCCTTTGAACTGTACTTATATTAAGTGATATAGTTGTGTTGAAAATTAACAAATCTAAATTTTGACTTATTTTGCAAAAAACGGTCATGAAAAATTCAAATGGCCGCCATTTCTGCATACGATGTCGGAAAAAAACGTATAATATATCAAAATGTTCAGCACGAGAAGCCGGTTGCGATGCCGACGGCCTTTGGCCGTTTTGCAATTTTTAGAATCCTCAAATTCCGAAAGGAAAAAAAGTTATCCTCAAATTTAAGTTTTTTCAATTTTATGCATGAAAAATAGCAAATGAAGTCAAAAAGGGTTGAAATTTGAGGATGTGGCTTTGAATGGTTCATATTGAACACACAAAAAGTCTGGAGTTGAAATAAGTTTAAAAAAATGAAATGTCTTTGTAACAGTTGAGTTTTCATCCGAAACCCTGATACTTCGAAAGAGATGGTCCAGTTTGTCCACGAAGTGCATCCAATTTTTGCCATAACCCTCTCAACTTTTTAGCACATGCTATGTGGGTGAAATGATGATACCATGCCAAGTTTCAACCTTTTCAGAGTTCATTTGTAGTGCTTTTCAATTTCAGGCTAATTTAGCTCAAAAAATCAGTAAATGCATGAAAACTAGCAAATGAAGTCAAAAAGGGTTGAAATTTGAGGATGTGGCTTTGAATTGTTCATATTCAACACACAAAAATTTTGGAGTTGAATTAAGTTTAAAAAAATGAAATGTCTTTGTAACAACTGAGTTTTCGTCCGAAATCATGATACTTCGAAAGAGATGGTCCTGTTTATACACGAAGTGCATCCAATTTTTTCCATAACCATCTCAACTTTTTAGCACATGCTCTGTGGGTGAAATGATGATACCATGCCAAGTTTCAACCTTTTCAAAGTTCATTTGTAGTGCTTTTCAATTTCAGGCTAATTTAGCTCAAAAAATCAGTAAATGCATGAAAAAATAGCAAATGAAGTCAAAAAGGGTTGAAATTTGAGGATGTGGCTTTGAATTGTTCATATTGAACACACAAAAATTGTTGAGTTGAAATAAGTTTAAAAAAATAAAATGTGGTCAAACTCTGGTCAAACAGTGGTCAAAGTACTTATTCAATAAATATTAGTGTTACTAAATAATTATTATTTTTAGAATAATAGTTTCAAACTCAAACGGTGAAACGTGTGACATCATGCTCACATTTTTCTGATAATAATGGATATATTATTTGTCGAATTTCGATTTACAGATTTAAAGATATTAATTATGCCATATTAAATGAATAAATGGCAAAATAATAATAATAATATTATTATTTATATTTGTTAATCATTGTTTGTTAATCATTGTTGTTTATTTTAATAATTGTTTGGAATTCAAAAAATTAAATTATGTGACATCAAGACCTAAGGGTTAATAGGATTGATAGCTTACTATTGTCAGGAAAACAACAAGTGCAGACTTGGAAATTAGGGGAGATAGAACCTGAAAGTTAAGCGTGCTGGGGCTGGAGTAGTGAGAGGATGGGTGACCGGCCGGGAAGTTAGACGATTTGGAATGAGTGCTCCACGCTGGAGCAGTGAGGAGGGGTGATTAGAGATTAAATTGTCAAATAATTTAAAGATTTGAAAATCGGAAAAAAAATTAAAAACAAATCAAAAAAAAATTGAAAAAAAATTTGAAAAAAAAAATCGAAAAAATTCCTTTAGTCCCGATTGGTGTTACCAACCGGGACTAAAGGTGGAGCCTTTAGTCCCGGTTAGTAACACCTCCACCTTTAGTCCCGGTTGGTAACACCAACCGGGACTAAAGGTCTTCCAGCCCCCGCCCAGCCAGCGGCCACGTGGAGGGCCTTTAGTCCCGGTTCGTAACAGAACCGGGACTAAAGGGGGGGACCTTTAGTCCCGGATGCTTAGTCCCGGTTCCAGAACCGGGACTAAAGGCCCTCTGGAACCGGGACTGATTCCCTGTTTTCTACTAGTGGGGCTCATATTTTTTTGACATGAAAAACGCCTCCCGGTTGACCTGGTGTTACCGCATTTCTGGTTTACAGGTCACATGTTTACCTCTTCTGGTGCTTTGGTCTACAGATACATAACCAGGGTGGCTAGACTTAGCCATACCATTGAAATCCCCAAAATTGGATGATTGTGCATCACTATGACCTTCAGATTTTTTACATGCTTTAGGCAGAAATGCAGAAAGATAGATAATTTACGTAATAATGTAGACAAGAATCATATTCTCGGGATTTGATATATCATGACACTTGGGAAATAACACAGAATTGCTAGTACTAAACTCAGAAAGCTTCTTCCTTTGGTGCAAATCATGCAGGTCACCTGAGCCATTACCAGAATAAGGAGCTTCATCATTTTTCACAACACCAAATGATGGCTGCTGTACAGTTGGTATCCCTTTCCAACAAGGAGAATCGGCACTAACTGATCAATCTGCTGATGTATTTTTCGACCTATGATCACATAATTAATTACCCCAACACCAACAGTAGTCATGATCGCATCACATAATCCCAGACAGTATGGCTACACACACACACACACACACACACACACCGACCTCCCTGAACCATATATATATTCGTGGTGAAGAATTCTTATTCTTCACCCCAGCCCACGAAAATGTTCTAATTCCACCTCTCCACGGAAATGTCTTCATTAAAATAAATAAAATAGATACCAGGTTCGAATAATAGTACACCTTCATAACATTTTGATATCATAGCTAAATGTTCGCAACAAGATGAATTCAACATGCGCAACAAGTGAAATATGCGAGGTCACCACGGTTCAAATCCCGGTACTCTT
The DNA here is from genome assembly GCA_039707655.1 of Elymus sibiricus. Taxonomy (NCBI): domain Eukaryota; kingdom Viridiplantae; phylum Streptophyta; class Magnoliopsida; order Poales; family Poaceae; genus Elymus; species Elymus sibiricus. Next base: position 2,202,039 of record CM077674.1, on the reverse strand, counting down.
ATTTACACATACGTGAGTAAGTGTGTTTTACTTTGAAAATTAGACATAATTGGGCGCTAGAATTCTTTTCGCCACAAGATATGATGGTGTTTTTAATTACTAGCAAGTACGGAACCAGAAAAAATGAGGTGGAACATAGTTTACTCAAATTATATGTCTAGGAGGGTGCTCCAGCAAACGCACTGGGCCGGCAGCCTAGCTCAAGCGAAGACCTCCCGATTTTTCCTTTATTGCTTTTTAGTTTCTCAGTCGGTTTTCCGTAAAAAAACGGCTACTGTATTTTTTTTATAAATTTATAAACATATGTAATTGCAAGATTAAAAATGTATCCTAATTGTAAATTTTTTGTGTTTCTAAAATATATTCACAAATTTTTCTAAATGTTACGAATTTTAAAAACTTTCATAAATTTTAAAAAATGTTCATGCATTCAAAAGACGATTTGACTTCTATTTTAAAAAGAATATATTACATTTTGTCTCCAATTTTAAAAAATGCTTGCGTGTTTTTAAAATCATGAACTAAAATGTTCACAAATTTTAAAATGTTCGCAAATTTTAAAATGTTCTTAGATTAAAAAATGTTCATATATTCCAAAATTATTCATTTTTTAAAAATGTTATTTTCTTTTAAAAATTCTCGTGAATGTTAGAAAATCATGAAATAAGAAAATGTCCATGGATTTTAAAAGTAAAAAAAGGAAATTTAAAATAAACAAAAGACGAAAACAAGAAACATAAATCAAAAAATAAAAGAAAGAAAGAGAAAAACTGAAAACGAAAAAATAAAATAAAATAAAAATGAAAAATTAGAGAAAAAAGAAAAAAAAAAGGAAAAATCCAACCAAACAAATAGAAAATCGAAAAAACCTGTGGAACTAGTAGCGCTCGCATTGTAACTATATGCTACTTGGGCCAGCGCATATATGTTAGCCCCTATGCACTACGTTGGTATCTTGTCACAACGAGCGATGAATAAGTTTTCCCATAACGTGGATTGTAAAAGAAAATGGAGGGGGTTGTCTAAAGGAATGGGTCATTGATTTCTACGGAGATATCTTGACAAATGTGTGTTGTTTCTCAAGCATGGTTATTAGATTTATCATAAAATATATTTCTATTTTATTTATTTAGTATTGTAAGTACTGATAGGCTTTTCTGTAAATTTGGTCAAAACAAGAAAGTTATAACTTGTGAAAAAAATTAATACACTTTATAAAAATGAAAGGATGAAACAGCTAGAGCGACACCGGACACTACGATTAATTAATGTTATATAATCGCTCGCTCAACTCATGCTACTCCATCTATCCAGCTGCATAGGGCGTGCGAGTGTTCTAGATTTTTAGTTTGACTAACGAAATATGTGTTGTAGGCCACAAAAAATAATACTTATATAATTTGTTTTTTCAAATGCATGATGAACTTTTAAATACGTGATGAATATTTTTGGAAGATGTGACGAACAATTTTCCAATATGCGACAAACATTTTTTAAATACGTGGTGAAATCTTTCTCAAATATGTGGTTAATTTTGCAAATACGCCATTAACATTTTTATATACGCAATGAATTTTTTTTCAAATATGCGACGAACATTTTGTGAATACATGATGAACAATTTTCTAATATGCGATGAACCTTTTTTAATACGCGATGAACATTGTTTTCAAACATGCGATGATTTATTAGATATGTGATGAACAGTTTTTTTTCAAACACACGATGATTATTTTAGATGACCGATGAACATTTTTAAATACATGATAATTTTTTTAAAATTCATGGTGATCATTTTTTAAATATGTGACAAACTTCGGAAACTCGAACAGTAACTCGAACGGTAAACTCGAACAGTAACCCGGACAGCCCTTCGGGAGGACACCGGAAACTCGAACGGTAACTCGAACAGCCCTTCGGGAGGACACTCGAAAACAGCCCCTCGGGCAAAAGATCGAAACTACAATCTCTCTACGGGGTTGCACACATACGGTGTCAGCTATCCGGCAGGGCTTCGCCGTCCAGAGCTAGTTCCTGCCGGAACCCAGACAGCCTTTCGGCTCTACAAAACTATTTCGTGGGAAGGAGAGAGAAGCCAGACAAGTCAAATGGCATGTGTATGAGAGCAAGGATGATCTGATTTTGGAGAGCAATCTCCACCTCTATTTATAGGAGGAGCAAGGAGTAGAGGAAAGACCAAAAGGACCTTCCTAGGATCTTTCCACCACATGCCACATAAGGGTGTGTAGAAGATATCCACCATGAGGTGGAAGGACACCTCAAGGACGGCCCCCCCATGCCATGGCCGAAATTTGCAGCCCCCTTGGGGAGCTCCACCTCCCTTTCACACACCAAAAGTGGTTTTCTTCTAGAAGAAAAACCCCATTTGCAAATCAGCCCAAAAAGTGCTTTTCACTATTCATGAACACATTTTTCTGCGTCCGTTAAAACCCAAATTATTTCTGTGTGCCTAGAATAATTCTAGCACCCACCAAAACAATTTTGAACGCATTCCGAAACAATTTCGGAACAATGTTTCTTCAGCGAAAAGCTACCAAAACGGTTCCGGCTGCTCCGGAACATTTCCGGTCTTTGTCCCGGAAAATTCCCAAAAGTTTCCAGAACACTTCTGGCATCCTCCAAGAATTTCCAGGCGTGTGCCAGAACCAATTTGACTTAATGGAATACCCTGAAACAACTTTTCAGTTTCACCGGAACTATTCCGGTGTTCTCTCCGGAACGTTTCCGTTTCGTCCGAAACTTTTTCGGTGATTTTCTCTCAGACTCCCCGTCTAGTATTCAGCAGATAGATGACCCTTAAGCGTGTGACCCTATAGGTTCGGTGAAGTATAGACATGACCCGGAACACTTTCCGATCAATGATCAACATCGGAGTCGTGGACACCCATATTGACCCCTATACCCACACGAATGAATATTCGAGTGAACCTCCAGTTGCCGTGTGCTATTCCTGTTGCTTCATGATATATTACAAAACCCGAGGTGAGATTTATGCATCCCCGTGGATCAACAACTTGTCCACTATGCAAGTTACCTCGTTACCGGTTTTGTTCTCTTTACTCGTTTCCGTGTTCCGGCATCCCAGTGATCAAATCACAATGTGTCTGGCCAGACGATGATGGATACCGTAACACCGAGAGGGCCCGAGAATATCTCTCCATCGTCGGAGGAGCAAATCCTAATCTTGAGCTATCAAGTTACTTGACATACTTTTCCATGAACCCGTAAGCCGCCGTAATAGCCACCCTTTTACGGATGACGTTTAACAAACCCCAAAGTTCATGAAGCAAGCATGAAGAAACTCGACACTCTCATGGTCGAAGGAATTATGCAAACATTAACTATCTATGTGTTATTAACCATTAACTCATGACGAATGTATCTCATAGCATAACATCAATTTGGGTCGATTCAACACAAGTGTTCTACTAACATTGTGCCCTCAAAATTGCCGGCATTGACATGCCCATGATCAGGAAAACAGGATCATCATGCAATACTTGAGCCAGTCTTAGAGGCAAGACTAGGAATACATTTTACCGTTTATTATACCACACGTGCACATGAGTTTCCCTCCGAGCCTCGTGGTTATTGCAGACTCGAGAATCATTGCAGTTATAGCATGGAACATAAACATTCATTACAAACTCGGAGATACAAAGTAACTGATATTACTGCCTCTAGGGCATATCTCCTACAGACTCCCACTTGCACTAGAGTCATAATCTAGTTACATGGCTTCGTTAACACCAATGGCAATCCGGTGCTGCTCATGCTTTGCTCGTGGTAGAAGCTTTGTCATCGGGTCTGACACGTTCAGATCCGTGTGAACTTTGCGTACTTTCACTAAACCCGCTTCGACATGATGTTGAATGAGTTTATATTTGCGTTCAATATGTCTTGTCTTATGGTGCGAACTTGGCTCCCTTGCTTGAGCCACGGCGCCACTATTATCACAATAGATCTCCACCGGGTCCAGAGCACTTGGAACCACACCCAGGTCTTCAAGAAATTGCTTGATCCATACCGCCTCCTTGGAGGCTTCTGAAGCAGCAACATATTCCGCCTCCGTCGTAGAATCCGCCACAGTCTTTTGTTTGGAACTTTTCCAATCAACCGCGCCACCGTTCAATATCATCATAACAACTCCTCATGATCATCATCTATGAATCATATAAGAACTCATCATTCTAGCTAACACATTGTAGCACATAACTCATCATCATCATAATAACTAATCATCATCATCATAGTCATAATCAACACTAGCTAATTGTTCTTACTACCTAGGACCTAGTCCTCTCTCCTAGGTAAAATAGCATAAAACAGGTAAACCGGTCCATCTCCAAAATGGAGAATGGAGATCCACCTGTCGCCAACTTCTGGCTTGCGCACAGCTTTCCGAGTATTTTTTGAAGATAAGAAATAAGTTGATAATTATAAATAAACAAGTTTAGTAGCGATGAGCACCAAATATTTTTAAATAAAAAATATAAATTACTTAACAAATTAGTTTGACAAACTCACATTTAGGCAAAACAGGAGGCATATCCACATCGACCCAAATGTCGATATTATCTTCAATATCTTCATCTTCGGGACGAATATCAAAAGTTATTTGCATATTCTCCTCAAATCCATAGGCCTTGCAGAAAGCTTTCCAATTAGAGCAGCCGAAATGTCAGTGATTAAGCGCATTTTAGAGCTTAACCCGAAAAGCATAATCGTGTTTAGTCCTGTGGTGAGCCCTCCTCGTCTCCATATTCTCAAGGTCTTGGAAACCGAGCTTTTGCAAGACATACGGTCTTGCATGACACAGGATGTACTAGTCGAATTGAAAAAAAAACAGAAATTACACGTTGAAGCAAAGAATCATAAGTCATGATTAATTACGATGAAATACTTGTCGTTGCGTACCGTATGTCGTGGGTGCAAGTCTGACAGTAGTGTGTAGGGGTACGGATAAGAGGGCAGAGCCTAGCTACGACGCAGGTGTTACACTCGGATTTACGAGTTCAGGCCCCTCAGCGGTGGAGGTAATAGCCCTACGTCTCGGTGCTCTGAAGCTGTATTTCTTGAGTGTATGATTACAACAGGTTGCGAACCCCTGGAATGGAGCAGGGGGCGACTTTGATCGATCGAGGAAAAATGTGGGCTTTGTCACATCCGTCTGTGTGCATGTGTATACTGTGCAGTCTTTATTGCGTAGCGTTTGCGTGCAATGAAGGGGGTCCTGGTTAATTTGTACGTAGTTAAATGAAGGAATAGGTCGAGGCTGTACTTGGACCCTACTACCCGGAAAATCCTCAGATGGCTACAAGCCAACGACAGACGACGAGCACACCAACGGTACTATACTGCTTAAAGCAAACGGAACAAGTACTTGTCTGTTCCGATGAACTTTCATTTCCTTATTTTTTTGTTCAAATTTGCTTCAAGAAACCACATGGCTGGTCCCACTGGTTAGTGGCTACAGCGAAGGGAAGCTAGGCAGGCGCACCTCGTCTCTGGACAACTCTTAAGACTTTTTTCCCCCCCAAAAACTCTCAAGACTTGTGCACGCAAACACAGACGGCAGCAGCAACAAGGCGATAATCCTTGCAAAACAGATTGTTTTTCTCTCTCTTAATAAGAGCTTGATGTTGAGGCACTCCCCGTAGTTCTGAAAAATTGATTGTATATGCCCCATCACCAAGTTTCTGGTTTTGAGAAATGCCATCACTATTCTCCGTGTTTGAGATATGCCACTGCTATGTTTGCATAGTTTGAAATATGCCATTACATACCGTAAAAACGGTGTTTTGTCACTTTGTATTTTCCACGGGGGACCAAACGTTTGTCCTGCAAGATCTATTCACCATTCTCTCCATAACTCAGTCTCCGCCGCCGCAGCTCACCTGCTTCTTCTCTGCTTCGGGCCGCTCCCTCCCCTGCTTGCTCCTTCCCCGTCTGCTCCTGCCCTCCCTACTTAGCGCCTGAGCCCGCACCTCGCCGCCGGCACGCCATGGAGGCTGCTGCCAAAGGAGGCGCCGTCGCGGCGACAACACCAGCAGCAGCAGGGGACGCCTCTGCCTTCCATGTGGAGAGCAGGATACCCGGAGCACAAGGCGGTGTTCGGGCTCCGTTTCTGCATGTTCACGGGCATCTCCGTCGACGCCATCATGTACTTGTTTTCCTGCTGCTATTCCTCTGCCTCTCCTGGCGCCGGCGCCGGCGCGGTGACCTCGCAGCGAATATGTACCCTGCCGGCACCAATTAGTTCCTCAAACAGCACATGCAGCAGCAGAAGCCCACGCAAATCGTTCGCCAGTAGCAGCTGTCAAAGACATGTACCAACAACGGCATTTTTGACAGGATATGAGCAGCTGCATTGCTTTGCGTTTGGTGCTTTATTCGCACTGGGCTTGTTTGCATTAGCTGTAGCATTCCCTTGGTGTTTTGCAATAAATTTGGACAAAATTTAATGAGAAGTATTAGCAACTGGATAATGCAATCGGCACCTCCGCCTGCAGCAGCCTCCTCAGGATCAGTGAGCGCGCCGTGGGCCGTGACGTGCCGGCGGGGAGGTGCGGGATCACATGCTAAGTAAGGAGGGCAGGAGCAGACGAGGGGCTAATTTTTTTTAAATAATACATTTTTTTATCGGAGCTGCTAAATCTCAGTTGACTGAGACTTCGCGAAGTCTCAATCGACGCGTCAGCCGTCGGATCCTTACTTGCTTTAAGATTCACGTTCGAAGTGAGTTTGTCTCGTTTTGGCCTGTTAACGTGTGCATCCAGCCCGGTTTTCTTTTTCCTGTGTCTTTTCATTGTTTGGGCTCCTTTTTGTTCGCGGGCCAGGGGGTTAGACCGTGGGATGAGGAGGTCTGGCCGTGTGGGTGCTTTTTTCTGTGTCTTTCCTGTGACTTGTTTCTTTCTTTTTTCATTTGAATTTTGTTTTTTTTGTGGTGTAATAGTGGACGCTGGTTGTGAACTTGAACTTTTTCTCTTTTCCGGCGTTGTTATGTTTTAGGGAGACAAAAAGGCTTCGTCCATTTCTTTGCCTGTAATGTTTTTTTATTTCTTATTTTCTAGCAGATTTTTTGTAAATACGGAGTACATGAATAATTTTAAATTTATATGAACATTTTCTGTATAAATATTTTTGTTCTTCTAAAATTTTCTTTTTTTTTGTAAATACATAAATACTTTTAAAATTGTATGAGTTTTTTTTGTATAAATTTTCTTATTTTTATAAATGTTTTTATAAAATTGTACACACATGTGCCATCTGCATGTAGTGCACATGAGCCTTTTATTTGAAAGATATTGCTCATTTTTTCTATTTCTTAATTTTACACGGTGATTGCAAGTGTTGGCTCTCCGCAAAAAAAAAACGACTACAAGTGTGGCGAGTTTCATGTCTGCCACTAGGAACGCAACTGCAAGTGTCGCCAACTACTGCAACTTCAGATCTTTAACATGATTGCAACTTGGTGATGTTTTGTCGAGGGAAGAGGCAGTCGCATGTTTGCCACCAACACGCAACTGCAAGTGTTGACCACGACTACAATTGCGTGTCTTCAATACGACTGTAACTTGGTGGTCTTTGTCGGGGGAGGGGGTAGTTGCATGTCTGCTATCAACATGCAATTGCAAGTGTTGCCCCAGACTGCAATTGCATGTATTCAATGTGACTGCAACTTACAGATGTTTTGTTGGGGGGAGGGCGACAGTTGCATGTCTGCCACCAATACGCAACTCCAAGTGTCACCCCCGACTGCAATTGCACGTCTTCAATGTGACTAAAACTTAGTGGTGTTTTGTCGAGGGAGGGGGTAGTTACATGTCCGCCACCAATACGCAACTTCAAATGTCACCCCCGACTGCAATTGCATGTCTTTCAATGGAAATGCAACTCTGTGATGTTTTGTCGGGAAGGGGCAGTTTCATGTCTACCACTAGGCACACAACTTCATATGTCGCCCCTTGACTGCAACTCTGTGGTATTTTGTCGGGAAGAACAGTTGCATGTCTGTCACTAGACATGCAACTGCAAGTGTCGTTCCTGATTGCAACTGCATGTCGTCAATTCGACTGCAACTGTAATGTTTTTGTTAGGTAAAGGGGGCAGTTGCATGTCTGCTACTAGGCATTCAGCTGCAAGTGTCGCCCTCGACGCAACTGCAAGTGTCGTTCCCGATTGCAACTGCATGTCTTCAATTTGACTGCAAATGTGATGTTTTTGTCGGGTAAGGGGGTTGCATGTCTGCTACTAGGGATGCAACTGCAAGTGTCGCCTTCGACTGCAACTGAATGTCTTTAACACGACTACAAACTTTTGTGGTGTTTTGTCGGGAAGGTCAGTTGCATCTCTGCCACTAGCATGCAACTGCAAGTGTCGCAAAATTTGTCAGAACTGCATCCTCTAGCAAAATGGCCACTCCCCTTAAATTCCTCTTGACTCAAAATTTTCCAATGCACTGACATGCTCATAAGCTGAATTGTCGTCCGCTGCAATTTGTCCGGACTAGGAATACCACATACAGAAGAATGCTCCAGTACTTGATGCTCATAAAATTTCCACTGCTCCTGGATTTGATACACAAGATCTCTAGTGCTCCACAATTTCCCAAGACAAAAACTACCAGTCAACACTAGAACCCGATGCTCAATAAATTCCCATGAACCAAGGTGAGGATTCTGATGTGTACATTGCAGCTCACCACCCTCTGCTACTTGCACACGCACAGGTTTGTGAAGTGGTTTCACTCCTTGCAACCAAGCTTGTAAGCAAGGGACACTAGGATCATCAGTACCATCAATGGCATGAGATGAAAGAGCCAACACAACTTCATTATCAGAATCATGTGATACACAATCAGCAACATCCAAACCGAATATATCCATCATCTCTTCCAGAACATGCAATTGAATAGCAGGTGGACATACATGTTCCTTTCTCGAACTTTCAATGAGACAATCTATTTTCAGTGCAGAATTCTTACTAGCTGTAACAGAAGCCTTGGCTGCTTCAGTGGGGTGCCAATTCTCAGCCGCAATTGGCGTAATAGGGTCACAGGAAGGTGGCCCCCGGTGGAGATTCGGAGCATCGTAGCTTTGCCCGGAAATCGCTCCGTTGGCGTAAGCCAGATCGACCGGTTGTGCGCCTTCGAATAGAGTCGCGCACGGCTCTCTCGGATAGGCTGCTCCCGAGTGACACTTGAAGTTCAACCATGGCCATGGCCTTGGTCGTAGCACCATGAGCTCATGGATGAGCGCCGGTGCTGCTGCTTGCAGCAACCTTGATGGAGTGGCGTTGGTGTCGACGAGGCATTTCATCGAACACGCAACGGGCGCCAATTTGTCCAGCCCTAGCTGGGCTTGCAAGAGCTATGGAGGCTCAGTGAATGATGTGGCCACACTCCGCGGAATTAGGAACACCGTCCTGTTGGGGAACGTTGCATGGGAAACAAAAATTTTCCTACGCACACACAAGATCTATCCATGGTGATGAGCATCTACGAGAGGGAGAGTGAATCTACATACCCTTGTAGATCGCTAAGCGGAAGCGTTAATAAACGCGGTTGATGTAGTCGAACGTCTTCGCGATCCAAATCGCCGAGCGTCCCGCGATCCAATCACGATCCTTCCGATCTAGTGCCGAACGGACGGCACCTCCGTGTTCAACACACGTACGGCTTGATGACGCCTTCACCTCCTCGATCCAGCGAGCGATGGTGAAGTAGTGGTTGAGTTCCAGCAGCACGACGGCGTGGTGATGGTGGTGAGGAACAATCTCTGCAGGGCTTCGCCAAGCGCTACGGAGATTATGACGGAGGAACTAGAGGGTTAGGGTTGCCGCACACGGCTTGGGGAAATCTTGATGTGTCCCGTGTGCTAGCCCTGCCCCTGTATTTATATGTTGAGCCTTGGGGTCTAAACTTGGAGTAAAAGCCTCCTCCAGGTCGGTTTTGCCCGCACAAGGTCGGTTTGGCCCGCAGGAAAAGAGTCCAACTCGGATCCCTGCCGAATCGTGCACAGCCGCGCACAAGCGGTAGTACCGCTCACAAGCGGTAGTACCGCTTGGGCGGTAGTACCGCTTCACACAAGCGGTAGTACCGCTCGGGCGGTAGTACCGCTTCCAACAAGCGGTAGTACCGCTTACGCGGCAGCAAAACTACTTTTGCACTTTCCAATACCTCGTGGGCTTTATCCCTTTGGCCCATATAAAGTGTTGCTACACCCGAACACTTCGGTAAACATCCGGAACCCCTTCCGGTGAACTCCGGAACTCTTCCGGAGATCAAAACACTATTATCACATATATCAATCTTTACCTCCGGACTATTCCGGAGATCCTCGTCATGTCCGGGATCTTATCCGAGACTCCGAACAACTTTCGGTCACCAACATAATAACTCAATTATACTAATCGTCACCAAACATTAAGTGTGTAGACCCTGCGGGTTCGAGAACTATGTAGACATGACCGAGACACCTCTACGGCCAATAACCAATAGCGGGACCTGGATGCCCATATTGGCTCCTACATATTCTACGAAGATCTTTTATCGGTCGAACCTCTATGTCAAGGATTCAGTTAATCCCGTATGCTGTTCCCTTTGTTCTTCGGTATGTTACTTTCCCGAGATTCGATCGTCGGTATCACTATACCTAGTTCAATCTCGTTACCGGCAAGTCTCTTTACTCGTTCCGTAATACAAGATCCTGTGGCTAACTCTTTAGTCACTTTGCTTGCAAGGCTCATTGTGATGTTGTATTACCGAGTGGCCCCTGAGATACCTCTCCGTCACACGGAGTAACAAATCCCAGTCTTGATCCATGCCAACCCAACAGACACCCTCGGAGATACCTGTAGAGCACCTTTATAGTCGCCCAGTTACGTTGCGACGTTTGATACACACAAGGTATTCCTCCGGTGTCAGTGAGTTGCATGATCTCATGGTCAAAGGAACAGATACTTGACATGCAGAAAACAATAGCAATAAACGGACACGATCATATGCTACGTTCGTAGTTTGGGTCTTGTCCATCACATCATTCTCCTAATGATGTGATCCCGTTATCAAATGACATCTCATGTCAATGGCTAGGAAACCTTAACCATCTTTGATCAACGAGCTAGTCAACTAGAGGCTTACTAGGGACACAATGTTGTCTTTGTACCCACACATGTATTTGAGTTTCCAATCAATACAATTATAGCATGGATAATAAACGATTATCATGAACAAGGAAATATAATAATAACCAATTTATTATTGCCTCTAGGGCATATTTCCAACAGTCTCCCACTTGCACTAGAGTCAATAATCTAGTTCACATCACTATGTGATTTACATTGTAATGAATCGAACACCCATGCAGTTCTGGTGTTGTTCATGTTTAGCCCTTGGAAGAGGTTTAGTCATCGGATCTGCAACATTTAGATCCGTGTGTACTTTGCAAATATTTATGTCGTCCTCCTTGATGTAATCGCGGATGGAATTGAAACGTCGCTTTATGTGTCTGGTCCTCTTGTGAAATCTTGGTTCCTTGGCTAGAGCAATGGCACCAGTATTATCACAAAACAGAGTCATTGGGTTAAGTGCACTAGGCACTACTCCAAGATCTGTCATGAACTCCTTCATCCAGACACCTTCCTTCGCCGCCTCCGAGGCAGCGATGTACTCCGCTTCGCATGTAGAATCAGCTACCACGCTTTGCTTGGAACTGCACCAGCTAACCGCACCCCCATTAAGAATAAATACGTATCCGGTTTGCGACTTAGAGTCATCCGGATCAGTGTCAAAGCTTGCATCGACGTAACCCTTTACGACGAGCTCTTGATCACCTCCATAAACGAGAAACATGTCCTTAGTCCTTTTCAGGTACTTCAGGATATTCTTGACCGCCGTCCAGTGTTCCATTCCTGGATCACCTTGAAACCTTCCGACCATACTTATGGCAAGGCTGACATCGGGTCTTGTGCACAGCATTGCATACATAATAGAGCCTATGGCTGAAGCATAGGGGATGACACTCATCTTTTCTCTATCTTCTGCAGTCACTGGGCATTGAGTCTTACTCAACTTCACACCTTGCAAAACAGGCAAGAACCCCTTCTTGGACTGATCCATTTTGAACTTCTTCAAAACTTTGTCAAGGTATGTGCTTTGTGAAAGTCCTATTAAGCGTCTCGATCTATCTCTATAGATCTTGATGCCTAATATGAAAGCAGCTTCTCCTAGGTCCTTCATTGAAAAACTCTTGTTCAAATATTCCTTTACGCTTTCCAGCATTTCTATATTGTTTCCAATCAGTAATATGTCATCCACATATAATATTAGAAACGCTATAGAGCTCCCACTCACTTTCTTGTAAATACAAGCTTCTCCGTAAACTTGTATAAACTCGAATGCTTTGATCACCTCATCAAAACGAAGATTCCAACTCCGAGATGCTTGCACCAGTCCATAAATGGATCGCTGGAGTTTGCAAACTTTGTCAGCATTCTCTGGATCGACAAAACCTTCTGGTTGCATCATATACAACTCTTCCTTAAGGAAACCGTTAAGGAACGCTGTTTTGACATCCATCTGCCAAATTTCATAATCGAAAAAGGCAGCTATTGCTAACATGATTCTGACGGACTTAAGCATCGCTACGGGTGAGAAGGTCTCATCGTAGTCAACTCCTTGAACTTGTGAAAAACCCTTTGCCACAAGTCGAGCTTTATAGACGGTGACATTACCGTCCGCGTCCGTCTTCCTCTTAAAGATCCATTTGTTCTGAATGGCCTTACGCCCTTCAGGTAATACTTCCAAAGTCCATACTTTGTTTTCATACATGGATCCCATCTCGGATTTCATGGCCTCTAACCACTTCTCGGAATCCGGGCCCATCATCGCTTCTCCATAGCTCGTAGGTTCATTGTTGTCTAACAACATGATGTCTAAGACAGGGTTGCCGTACCACTCGGGAGCAGTACGTGTCCTTGTCGACCTACGAGGTTCGATAGCAACTTGATCCAAAGCTTCATGATCATCATCATTAACTTCCTCTTCAGCTAATGTAGACTCCACAGAAACAACTTTCTGTGCTGCGCTACTCTCAGGTTGAAGTAAAGGTTCAACAACCTCATCAAGTTCTATCTTCCTCCCACTCAATTCTTTCGAGAGAAACTCTTTCTCAAGAAATGTTCCGTTTTTAGCGACAAACACTTTGCCTTCGGATCTGAGGTAGAAGGTATACCCAACTGTCTCTTTTGGGTATCCTATGAAGACGCATTTCTCCGCTTTGGGTTCCAGCTTTTCAGGCTGAAGCTTTTTGACATAAGCATCACATCCCCAAACTTTAAGAAACGACAGTTTTGGCTTCTTGCCAAACCAAAGTTCATATGGCATCGTCTCAACGGATTTCGATGGTGCCCTATTTAAAGTGAATGCAGCTGTCTCTAATGCATAACCCCAAAATGATAGTGGCAAATCGGCAAGAGACATCATAGATCGCACCATATCCAATAAAGTTCGATTACGACGTTCGGACACACCATTACGCTGTGGTGTTCCAGGCGGTGTCAATTGTGAAACAATTCCACACTGTCTTAAGTGACTGCCAAACTCATAACTCAGATATTCTCCTCCTCGATCAGATCGTAGGAATTTAATCTTCTTGTTACGATGATTCTCAACTTCACTCTGAAATTGTTTGAACTTTTCAAATGTTTCAGACTTGTGTTTCATTAAGTAAATATACCCATATCTACTTAAGTCATCAGTGAAGGTGAGAAAATAACGATAACCACCGCGCGTCTCAATACTCATCGGACCGCACACATCAGTATGTATGATTTCCAACAAGTCACTTGCCCGTTCCATTGTTCCAGAGAACGGCGTTTTAGTCATCTTGCCCATGAGGCATGGCTCACATGTGTCAAGTGATTCAAAATCAAGTGACTCCAAAAGTCCATCAGCATGGAGCTTCTTCATGCGTTTTATGCCAATATGACCTAAACGGCAGTGCCACAAGAAAGTGGTATTATCATTATCAATTCTACATCTTTTGGCATCAATGTTATGAACATGTGTATCATTACTATCGAGATTCAATAAGAATAAACCCCTCACATTGGGCGCATGACCATAAAAGATATTACTCATATAAATAGAACAACCATTATTCTCTGATTTAAATGAGTAACCGTCTCGCAATAAACAAGATCCAGATATAATGTTCATGCTTAACGCAGGCACCAAATAACACTTATTTAGGTTCATCACTAATCCCGACGGTAATCGAAGAGCGAGCGTGCCGACGGCGATCACATCAACCTTGGAACCATTTCCCACGCGCATCGTCACTTCGTCCTTTGCCAGCCTCCGTTTATTCCGCAGTTCCTGTTTTGAGTTGCAAATATGAGCAACCGCACCGGTATCAAATACCCAGGCACTACAACGAGAGTTGGTAAGGTACACATCAATAACATGTATATCATATATACCTTGTTTGTTGTTGACCGCCTTCTTGTCAGCCAAATACTTGGGGCAATTCCGCTTCCAGTGTCCAGTTCCCTTGCAATGAAAACACACAGTTTCTGGTTTGGGTCCAGCCTTGGGTTTCTTCACTAGAGGAGCAACTGCTTTGCCACTCTTCTTGGAGTTACCCTTCTTACCCTTGCCATTTTTCTTGAAACTAGTGGTTTTATTGACCATCAACACTTGATGCTCCTTCTGAATTTCAGACTCAGCGGCTTTCAGCATCGCAAACAGCTCGGCGACTGACTTGTTCATCCCGTGCATGTTATAGTTCAACACGAAGCTCTTGTAGCTAGGTGGCAATGATTGAAGAACTCTGTCAGTGATAGCCTCTGGCGGAAGGGGCATCCCTAACTCAGCCAGACGGGTGGAGTACCCAGACATTCTGAGCACGTGATCACTGATAGACCCGTTCTCCTCCATCTTGCAAGCATAGAATTTGTCGGAGATCTCATATCTCTCGATCCGGGCATTCTTCTGAAAGATAAACTTCAACTCCTGGAACATCTCATATGCTCCATGACGTTCAAAACGTCTTTGAAGTCCCGGTTCTAAGCCATACAACATTGCACATTGAACTATTGAGTAATCATCAGAATGAGCCTGCCAGGCGTTCACAACGTCTAGAGACTCAACTGGAGCGGGTGGATCACCAAGCGGTGCATCAAGGACATAAGCCTTCTGGGAAGCCGTAAGGATAATCCTTAGATTACGGGCCCAGTCCACAAAGTTACTTCCATCATCTTTCAACTTAGCTTTCTCTAGGAACTCATTAAAATTCAGGGGTGCTACTGCGCGAGCCATGATCTACAACATAAATATAGCAAAGACAACTTAGACTATTGTTCTAGATAATGAGTTTAGTTAATCATATTACTTAAAAACTCCCACTCAAATTGACATCCCTCCGGTCATTCGAGTGTAACATGATCCAAATCCACCAACTCAAGTCCGATCATCACGTGAGTTGAGGTGGTTTCAATGGTGAACATCTTCATGTTGATCATATCTACTATATGACTCATGTTCGACCTTTCGGTCTCTTGTGTTCCGAGGCCATGTCTGTACATGCTAGGCTCGTCAAGTTTAACCCGAGTGTTCCGCACGTGTAACATGGCTTACACCCGTTGTATGCGAACGTAGAGTCTATCACACCCGATCATCACGGCGTGTCTCGAAACGACGAACTTTCGCAACGGTGCACACTTGGGGAGAACACAATTTTATCTTGAAATTTAAGTGAGGGATCACCTTATAATGCTACCGTCGTCCTAAGCAAAATAAGATGCATAAAAGGATTAACATCACATGCAAATCATAAGTGACATGATATGGCCATGAACTTGTGCTTTTGATCTCCATCTCCAAAGCACCGGCATGATCTCCATCGTCACCGGCATGACACCATGATCTCCATCATCTTGATCTCCATCAACGTGTCGCCATAAGGTTGTCGCGCCGACTGTTGCTTCCACGACTATTGCTAACGTTTAGCGATAAAGTAAAGCATTACATAGCGCTTAATGATTGACACGCAGGTCATACAATAATTAAAGACAACTCTATGGCTCCTGCCAGTTGCCGTACTCATCGACATGCAAGTCGTGATATTCTATACAAAACATGATCATCTCATACATCACATATATCTCGTCATGTAATTGGCCATATCACATCACAACATACCCTGCAAAAACAAGTTAGACGTCCTCTAATTGTTGTTGCAAATTTTACGTGGCTGCTATGGGTTTGCAAGAACCGTTCTTACCTACGCAAAACCACAACGTGGTGTAGTGATTGCTTTTTGATCTTCTAAAAGAACCCTCTTCATTGAAATCGATTCAACTAAAGTGAGAGAGACAGACACCCGCTAGCCATCTTTATGCAACGAAGTTACATGTTAGTTGAAGGAACCTGTCTCGCGTAAGTGTACGCGTAATGTCGGTCCGGGCCGCTTCATCTCACAGTACCGCCGAATCAAATGTCAACTAGTAACGGCAATCAATATGTATACACACACGCCCACAACTCGTTTGTGTTCTACTCGAGATCTCATCTACGCATAGACCTAGCTCAGATGCCACTGTTGGGGAACGTTGCATGGGAAACAAAAATTTTCCTACGCACACACAAGATCTATCCATGGTGATGAGCATCTACGAGAGGGAGAGTGAATCTACATACCCTTGTAGATCGCTAAGCGGAAGCGTTAATAAACGCGGTTGATGTAGTCGAACGTCTTCGCGATCCAAATCGCCGAGCGTCCCGCGATCCAATCACGATCCTTCCGATCTAGTGCCGAACGGACGGCACCTCCGCGTTCAACACACGTACGGCTTGATGACGCCTTCACCTCCTCGATCCAGCGAGCGATGGTGAAGTAGTGGTTGAGTTCCAGCAGCACGACGGCGTGGTGATGGTGGTGAGGAACAATCTCTGCAGGGCTTCGCCAAGCGCTACGGAGATTATGACGGAGGAACTAGAGGGTTAGGGTTGCCGCACACGGCTTGGGGAAATCTTGATGTGTCCCGTGTGCTAGCCCTGCCCCTGTATTTATATGTTGAGCCTTGGGGTCTAAACTTGGAGTAAAAGCCTCCTCCAGGTCGGTTTTGCCCGCACAAGGTCGGTTTGGCCCGCAGGAAAAGAGTCCAACTCGGATCCCTGCCGAATCGTGCACAGCCGCGCACAAGCGGTAGTACCGCTCACAAGCGGTAGTACCGCTTGGGCGGTAGTACCGCTTCACACAAGCGGTAGTACCGCTCGGGTGGTAGTACCGCTTCCAACAAGCGGTAGTACCGCTTACGCGGCAGCAAAACTATTTTTGCACTTTCCAATACCTCGTGGGCTTTATCCCTTTGGCCCATATAAAGTGTTGCTGCACCCGAACACTTCGGTAAACATCCGGAACCCCTTCCGGTGAACTCCGGAACTCTTCCGGAGATCAAAACACTATTATCACATATATCAATCTTTACCTCCGGACTATTCCGGAGATCCTCGTCATGTCCGGGATCTTATCCGAGACTCCGAACAACTTTCGGTCACCAACATAATAACTCAATTATACTAATCGTCACCAAACATTAAGTGTGTAGACCCTGCGGGTTCGAGAACTATGTAGACATGACCGAGACACCTCTACGGCCAATAACCAATAGCGGGACCTGGATGCCCATATTGGCTCCAACATATTCTACGAAGATCTTTTATCGGTCGAACCTCTATGTCAAGGATTCAGTTAATCCCGTATGCTGTTCCCTTTGTTCTTCGGTATGTTACTTGCCCGAGATTCGATCGTCGGTATCACTATACCTAGTTCAATCTCGTTACCGGCAAGTCTCTTTACTCGTTCCGTAATACAAGATCCTGTGGCTAACTCTTTAGTCACTTTGCTTGCAAGGCTCATTGTGATGTTGTATTACCGAGTGGGCCCTGAGATACCTCTCCGTCACACGGAGTAACAAATCCCAGTCTTGATCCATGCCAACCCAACAGACACCCTCGGAGATACCTGTAGAGCACCTTTATAGTCGCCCAGTTACGTTGCGACGTTTGATACACACAAGGTATTCCTCCGGTGTCAGTGAGTTGCATGATCTCATGGTCAAAGGAACAGATACTTGACATGCAGAAAACAATAGCAATAAACTGACACGATCATATGCTACGTTCGTAGTTTGGGTCTTGTCCATCACATCATTCTCCTAATGATGTGATCCCGTTATCAAATGACATCTCATGTCAATGGCTAGGAAACCTTAACCATCTTTGATCAACGAGCTAGTCAACTAGAGGCTTACTAGGGACACAATGTTGTCTATGTACCCACACATGTATTTGAGTTTCCAATCAATACAATTATAGCATGGATAATAAACGATTATCATGAACAAGGAAATATAATAATAACCAATTTATTATTGCCTCTAGGGCATATTTCCAACACGTCCCTGGGTCGTCTCCGACGGTGCCACCCGTCGAGCAGGTGCTGGGCATCGATGCAGCGCAACTGATGGTGTCGCCGTCGAGGGTTCCGTCGCTTGCTGCAGGTGCAGCAAGCACATGGACGACGTCGACGATGGCCGCCGCCAACATAGGTGCCGTGTCTGTGGTGAACGCAGACGTCGATGTGGGGGTGTCTCGACTCGGACATTCCGTCGAACAAGTGGTCGGCGTCGGAGCAGCAAGCCTCTTCTCCGTCCTTTCGAGGATTCGATCAAACCACTTGTCGAGAATCCGATCCAGACGACTGTCGAAATCGTCCATGGCATCATTGGAGGTGAAAAAATTTGGGGAAAAATCTGGAGGTGGAAGGGTGGTGGTCTGGTTTATGGTGGTGGTGGAGGGATTTGTGGCTCTGAATACCATGTGTTAGCTACTACCCGGATCACAATTCAGAGTAGCTACGGGTTCAGATTACAGCAGGATACACGCACAAGTGTCAGTGTGCGAAAATGAAGAAGCAAGAACAGGGGAAGGGTTGAGAGCCAGAGATGGGAAGAGGGAGCCGCCGCCGTGCCGTTTCTGATCCATGCCCGGATGCCCCCTTCGTTGCCTCCCCCTGCCATATATGTAGGCCTCATGCTGCTGCTGGGAGCCGATGTGGGCTGGGCTTTGGTAGTGACGTGTTGCCGCTGGGCCTTGTAGTGGGAGGTCGCTAACAGTAGATGCTCTGAATCAGACGTATCATGCCTGTATGGCTGGCCTACTTCATTTTGTGATGGCAAAAACTCAGAGATGGCCCTAGAGTGGACGACTGTGAACCGAAGCTTCAGTTATTGTCGAAATGATCAATTGCCTATGAAATGCGTGATGACTGGCAGCGGTAGGTGTAGAATTTATCAAGTCTTCTAATTTCCGCTGCTTGTTGCCTCGTACTAATTTTAAATAATTTTATGGTTGTATGCATCAGGTTGGGAGGTCTAACCTTCCTTCTCCAAAGAAATAAAGAAGAGAGCAAAAAATCCACTAGCGCTGCTTGATAAGACAAAGACGTCGAACATGACATGTGACATTCATGACCAGTTGACTCGAAGAAGTAGCATCCAAAGGTGCGGTTGGGCGGCTTTTATCAGCATCGTATATCTTTCAAAATAATCAGCATCATGTGTTTGCGTGCTACATTTTATTTATCACGATCAGATAAAATCTCTCAACGATCATGGTTGTTGATTGCCTTTATGTTTCACGATTATTTAATCTCTCAGCGATCGGATAAAATCTCTCAACGAACTGTATATCTTTATTTAATCTCACATTAATTATGTTTGTGTTTGCTGCCGCCCATGGCCATGGCTCTCTCAACGATCGGATAAGTCCAGCTGTTGATTGCCCTTGAGTTTTACGATTATTTATCTTCCCTCGCACACACCATCATGAACGGTTCTATCGTAATCCTTTTCTAGGTATATTTTGACAGATATTTCTCACAAGAATAAACCATAATTAGGTCTATCATTCTGTATATTTTCCCATTTCATGACTAGTCTCATTCCAGCGCAGTAGAGCAGTTGCAGAACAGGCATGTTCCTCATGGAGGTGTATAGGGTGCTGAAATGTGTGCTGTCTTCGTGAAAAAGGAATTCTGAGAAGATTAGGGACATTAGGGCAACTACCTGATTGGCTGATTAGGAAACGTGATAGGAGGAACAGCATTCATACCATTGAGAAAATGCCACAAGGAAACAAGCATATCATTGGGCTCCCTGCATATGTATGACGTTAGAATTAGCTACATGGATGAGCAATTTCATTATTTTTAAAAACAATTTTTGCGGGAAAGATGGATGAGCAATTTCATGGCACGGTGACGATGGATTGCAAGCTTCAACCAGTTGCCGAACCAAGAAACACCAACTAACTACTAGCTAGTAGAGGAAAACAAAAACATTTACCTGCAGATGAAGATGATTTTGCAGTCGTTGTTGTCAGTAACGGAGGCAGGCAGCACGGAATGGTGCACGTGCGTGCTGATGAGCCGAGGCGACGACGGCAGCGCCTCAAGCTTGGCGTCCTGCCCGGCGGCAAACAGCTCGTCCATGAAGGGGACACACTCGTGCGGGTTCATGCGAAGGAGCAGGTGTTGCGCGTCGGCGGGCGGGTACGCGCCCCGCGCCATGGTGGCGAACGCCAGTGCCTTGAGCCAGGTCGTGCCGGGCTCGCGAGGTGCACATCGCCGGGGCGTGCCGTGAAGCGTCGATGGAAAGAGATGAGCCCCACCACTCTTTCTTGCATCACCCAGGAACCACGGCACTGGCGCAGCACCGTGCCACTGGGCAGCTCGGAGACCATGTCCCCGTACTCTTCAGGTGAGGAGCCCTGGCTGTGGTCGTCGACGATCGTGGCGACATCCTTGAACGGGACGGGACCCACGAGGCACCCTGTGCTTGCAGCAGCCATCTAATCTAATTTAGAGGGATCGCACCGTCTCACGGCAGTGATGTGGATGGAGTTTTGTGCGGTCAGTGTCTCAGCTCCTGCCGTTCAATTTGTGACAAGAAAGAAGTAGAGGAGGATATATATAACGGGAGAGAGAGAGCCGATTTTTTTTGTGGCCACATGATCGATCCACCGTTTCCCTAATCAATTTTTGTTTTTTCTTGAGAAAGCACTCTGCAAACAGTTTTTCCTTTTTTTCAATTTGTTTCATTCTTTAATTTGCTAATCTTTTTTTTTCTCTTTCCATTTCTTTCTTTCTTTGAATATACCTAATGAACACTAAAAAATACCAATTTTTGACATCATCGATCCACCGTTTCCCTAATCAATTTTTGTTTTTTCTTGAGAAAGCACTCTGCAAACAGTTTTTCCTTTTTTTCAATTTGTTTCATTCTTTAATTTGCTAATCTTTTTTTTTCTCTTTCCATTTCTTTCTTTCTTTGAATATACCTAATGAACACTAAAAAATACCAATTTTTGACATCATTGATCCACCGTTTCCCTAATCAATTTTTGTTTTTTCTTGAGAAAGCACTCTGCAAACAGTTTTTCCTTTTTTTCAATTTGTTTCATTCTTTAATTTGCTAATCTTTTTTTTTCTCTTTCCATTTCTTTCTTTCTTTGAATATACCTAATGAACACTAAAAAATACCAATTTTTGACATCATTGATCCACCGTTTCCCTAATCAATTTTTGTTTTTTCTTGAGAAAGCACTCTGCAAACAGTTTTTCCTTTTTTTCAATTTGTTTCATTCTTTAATTTGCTAATCTTTTTTTTTCTCTTTCCATTTCTTTCTTTCTTTGAATATACCTAATGAACACTAAAAAATACCAATTTTTGACATCATTGATCCACCGTTTCGGCCGACCGGAATCGGCCGACCGGCCGAGCGCGCACGCGGAGTGAACGTGCGGCTGGTGGACTCCAGGGACTGCTTGCATGCCTGCATTGTCCTTTCACGCGGAGGACTCTCCTCTATTCTTTTTTCCCTTCGCAAGTCTATCACCTTCCTCTCCTGTCTCCTCTTCCTTTTTTCCCCAGCGCAAGGGCATGCCCAGGGCCTGCGAGGCCTCCTCTGGCGAGCAACGAGCGAACCCATTCCTCTTGGCTTTCTTCTCCCCCAGCGCAAGGCCCTGTCTGGTGGTTGCGAGGGCCGCGCCCACCGGCGAGCTCAAGGGAGGAGCGAGCACAGCGTGATGCTAGGGCCGCGCCCACCGGCAGCTCTAGAACGCCTGCAAGGCCTGACCGCGCCCTGCCCTCTCTGCTGCAAGCCAAAGGATGTAGGCTACTGCGAGTTGCATTGAGGAGGGTGACTGGGGTGATGCTGCATGTACACGCATTTAATGCTACCAGCGACAGCGGCGCATGCTGGAATTGGCGACGAGGATGCTACTAACGGCGGCGGGGGATGCTACGTGCAGCTACGCAGGGAGTTGGGACAGCGTCGGCACCAACAAGATGCTACGACCAGTTATCGGCTATGCTAGAACCATGCATGCCGGAGCTGCAACCGGCGACGCCGTGCGGTGGCTTGAGGCACCCCTGGGCCGTAACACCGTCAGACCCGGTTGTAATTTTCATTTTGTTGGGGTAATTTGTACACTTTATCTTTAGTATAAGATTTGGGGTCCTTTCCAAAAAAAAGGGGGCACCGAGATGATTTAAAAAAAAGCAAGGAGATGACACAGGAGAAATATCATGCATGGCGTGGCCAATGTGCACCGGGTGGGTCACACCACAACCATCTGAAACCTTGATCAGAGTCTCTTGTTTGGCACATCTCTCTTCTTTGTTCAGAGTCCCCGAGAAGCCATACATTGATCCCATGTTCAGCTCCACTTGCATATATCTTCCATGTGTAGCACCCATCATGTACAACACATGGTTAGTTTATTATATCATATGGTTGAGGCAGGATAAGAGTTGGCGCTTACCATCAATATTTTTTTGGTCTGTTGTGTTTTTTTATACTGCCACGCAATCTCCTAAGCCGGCCATGCCTTCGACCTGCGTGCAAGGGCCATATCACGCCTGGCCTCAAGGCCTGCCCCAGGCCTCAGCCTCAAGCTAGGTGAAGCCCAGGAGGCACGGGATGAGTAAATCACTCCCCTGCCCCGCTGCCACTTCATCTCTCCTCTCCATTTCCTTCGCTCCCGATGCTCTCCTCGACCTGCATCCTCTCGGTCGCAGGTAGCAATGGCCGACGGCAAATCCGAGGCTGCTCCGCCATCTGCCTAGCTCTGACCGTTGCTCGTTAGTCCTGGGTCTGGCCTGGGGATACATCTCCTCTGCTTCCCTCGCTTGCCTCTGTTAGAGATATATTTGAGATACATGTATTTGGTAGTCTAGAATTTATAATCCGTCTCCTACCTTATCTCTAGGAGAGGCGTCTTGTCATACAATTCTTGTACATAATATATACTCGTCCTCGAGGCTCAATAATATATTCATCATATTCCGCCAATCTTCCTCTCTATTCTCTTCTAACATGGTATCAGAGCCTAACCGATTCAACCCTAGCCGCCGCCCGCCGCTTCCGCACCGCGCGCCGCCCACGGGGCGGTCGGCCACCATGACCGCCGCCGGGGGCCGCGCCACCCGTACCTAGGGTTCGTCCGCCGGTCGTGTTGACCGGCTGCCCTAGAGAGTCTTTTTCCCGAGCCCTTGCTCCGTTTTTTTCTCTCTCGCCGGTCGTATTGATCGGCGTTTTCTTTTTGGTTTTCCGATCTAAGATCGGTTTGCGTCGCCCGCCGCCGTCGTTGACACCCGCGCGCCTCTACTCCGACACCGGCGCGACCACCCGGCCTCCTCCCCGACCCGGCGGCCTCGCGCGATGCGGCGGCCTTCACGGCCGTCGACCGCGCGTCTGCCAGCTGGTCGCTTTGCGCCGGCCGTCGCCGCCCTGCTCCGCACGGACTCCTGCATCACCCACCGTCTCCGACACCGCCGTATGGCCGTCTCATGCACGGCGCTGCGTTCACCGCATGGGCCAGGCCGCTCGGGCGTCGGTGCCGCGTTGGTCACTCGGGCTTAACCGCTTGGGCGCTGGCGCTGCGTTGGCCACTCGGGCGCCGGGCGCTAGCCGCTCGTCCACACGCCATTCCCCGCCGGCCGTCGTCGATTGGTCACCTCGACCACCCCGCTTCACCGTCCGCGATGCCGTCATCATCACCGAGCAGCGTCCCCAACCTCGTGTGCGGTCGGATTGATCACCCGCCCGCCCGCGATCCGCTCCATCCGCGCCGCGCCACCGACCTGATCAATCGGTTGCACGCGCGCTCTGCAGGTCCCGTGAAGGCTGTCCCCGAGTATGGCGCGCCCCTCCACCGATCGAGCAACGGGCTGCCGCTGCATCGCCCCGTCGGGCCGCAGCGCCGCCGCCCCGTGGTTCTCCCCGCGGCTGCACCAACCCGTGCGCCGCCGCTGCGTCGCCCCTTCGGGCTGTCTCGCCGTGGCACGTGGTCCACGCCGCCGCTCTGAGGCCGTCCCCGCGGCTGCACCGACCCTCGCGTCGCCGCTGCATCGCCCCTTCGGGCTGTAGCGCCGCGGCACGCGGTCAACGCCGCCGCCCCGAGGTCTTCCCACCATCACCCCGACCCGCCTGTTGCCGCTGCGTCGCCCCTTCGGGCCGTAGCGCCGCGGCCCGTGGTCCACTCCGCCGTCCCCGCGCGTCGACTTCCTGTGGTATGCGCCGCGCCGCCTCCCTGGCGCGGGAACGCCACCGTCCGCGCCGGTCTTCGTCACGCTGTCGGGTTCTTCCCCGCTTACTTCGAGCATCGCCGCCGCGCTCCTAACTCAACCGCCGCTGCCGCTGCTGCTCTCTCACCCGAGCCGCGCCGCCCGTCCACCCCCCTTCGTCTTCGTCCAGCACCAGCTCATCGCCAGCGTCGCCGTCATCTTCCCCGACCACTTCGTCTACTCCGACCACCGTTGGTGACATCGGCCCCACGCCGATTGGCGCCACAACCATCGTCGAGTCTTCTTCTCTGCTGGCTCCTCGACTCCTTGACATGGCGAACAGCTCGTGCAGGTCCCTCGTCTACGCATGCCCGGTGCTGGCAACACCGATGCGTGTCTTCGTCCACGACGTGTTCCCGGGCCTGGCAAGCCTAGTGCGGCGCTTCGTCAACTTCGTCTTCGTCCGTCTACGCATGCCCGGTGCTGGCAGCACCGACGCGTGCCTTCGTCTACGACGTGTCCCCGGGTTTGGCAAACCCGGCGCGACGCTTCGTCAACACCGTCTTCTTTCTGGCGCACCACTACTTCGGCACCACTGCGCCCATGACTAACTCGGTGCCTCCTTGCACCCGCGGCTCCACGGCTACTTCCTCGACACCGGCCACCGTGACTCGACATCGACCACGGCATTCTTCGCATGGCTACCTCGACCACGGCTACACCACCCAAGCTCTCGGCTACCTCGACAACGGCACAAAGGGCTATCACCTCGCTTGAGCAACTCGTCGACTTCCTCTACAGTCAACGCGTCTGCGACGCGACACCGTCCACGACGCTCCCGCTACGACTACAGGGGGATGCCATCCCGTCGGCTGATATTCTCTCTAATCTGACCGTCCGCGACGCTCCTGTTGTTAGCAACGCTACCGCTACGACTGCGGGGGGATGTTAGAGATATATTTGGGATACATGTATTTGGTAGTCTAGAATTTGTAATCCGTCTCCTACCTTATCTCTAGGAGAGGCGTCTTGCCCTCCAAGTCTTGTACACAATATATACTCGCCCTAGAGGCTCAATAATACATCCATCATATTCCGCCAATCTTCCTCTCTATTCCCTTCTAACAGCCTCCAACAAAAAAATTAGGCATCAAACCATGGCTGCGACTGCTGCATTGTTTGTGATTGAGGCTGCCATGGTGGAAATGACCAAAATAATGCATTTGAATTTTATATTTGTGTCTAGCGAGAAAAAAAGAATTTTATATTTGTGGTGTAACACGTTGTGCAAAAACTTGTGTGTTCCTGCGGTAGTTAGGTTGGGACTTGGGAGTGTAGGTCATCGCAGGCATGCTTCCGCCATGTCACGTTGTCATGTTCATTGAGCGTCGTTATTACGCAACGAAATGTTACCACACACGCGACACGACCGCCTAATTGATTTGCTTCTTCCGGGGTGCGGGAAAGCGCATTTACTCGGGCGTGGTGATTGCAGAATTCGCCCACAGGGGCGACTTGGCATGGCGAGAGGTCCTGTTGACATGCGAATGGTGGGAGGCGCCGCCGAGTTAGTGGCTTTTGCTTCTTAATTTTTGCTACCGTGGCTTGTTTCATTTGTCTTAGACCTGGGCGTGTGTTGGTGCACTAGTGCACACCCTCTTCTCAAATGATCCAAGAGGAGAAATAAAGAAAGAGCTTTGTGTCTTTATTTTGCCAGGTCTGTTGCTTTCTCATTGCGTGCAGGTTTCCTCGCGCGCGTCTCCCCTCAAGTTTCCCATGCACCCCACGACGGTCTTCGTATCCAAACGGCGGTGCCACAAATTTACTGTCTATCCTCCATGCTACGTACGACAAATATCAACACATATAATACCAAATTAATATTATTAGAACCATCATGAAAAATATTTTCATATTGTAGTTATTAGGTATTCTGGATGTTGATATTTTTCTCTATGAAATTGGTCAAACATTACAAAGTTTGACTTAAGACAAAACTAATATGTACGTATTATATTTTAAATATAAGGAAGTATTATACAATACTTTGTCTGAAAATGTGCAAATAATGATGTACAGTTTCATATATGGATAGTTATGTATCAAGCCAACATATACTATTGATAAATGCACATGATGAGAATGGGAGGGGAAGGAGACTGCAAGGGATGGGTGATGCACGCATAGAAATATCTGATCAGTGTATGGTGTATACACTCAACCCAAAAAAAGAGATGAGTGGAAGAAGTAATTCCATATTGCGTGTTGCTATGTGTTTTAGTGCTAGTAATTAAGTAATGGTGAAGCAAATCAGTCTAGATGAGCCAGCTAGTTGCACAAATTATTGCTTAACAGTTATATAAATGCTTGTCAGCTACCTAGCAAGCTGAATCCAAGATTTATGAGCAGTACAAGCTGTAGAGGGCATTGGAACTGACCAGTGACCACTCAACCACTCACATAGTACATCTTGTCGTTAAAAGTGCACCGTGCGTTCCTCATGTTTCTTTCTTTATTGCGGATATGAGTTGTGCAATGATCGATAAAAAGTAATTGTTCCTCATGTATATTGCATATTGATACAACAATTGTTGGCTAAGATTCTATTCAATTGTTCCTCATGTTTCTTTGTAGCACCTTTTGGATTTTCTTCACAGATTGCAAGATTACAGTTTACAAATGTGTTGCACCTTGTACGATACCACTCGCGGTAACTAATTGTGGACTACTCGTGGAGCCAGCGAAAGTACGCACGCTGTTCGCCTTGAGAGCATGGACAATCAGCCGATGGTGATGACAGCTTGTCAGCCATGCAATTATCTAGTCAACGGAAGCAACAATGTTGTTTTACATGCTCGAAACATATATAATATATACTCCCACCGTCCAACATTTTATATTATGGGACAGAGGGAGTAGTTGCATTCGGAACCATTTCATGTCAGGTCAAAAAACATAATATAGTTGCCATGAAGGCAAATTCTGTAGTCCATGAATACATTTCTTTTGCTTTGGAAACAAAACAAACCATTGGATACGATTTATGTCAGGTCCCAGCAGACTAAGTTTGCAATCGGAAGCAAATTTCTGTACCATTGAAGATGAAATATTTTCATTTAGAAATAACGTGGTGGCTCAAAAGGTGCTTCCAGTTAGTAAATATAAGAATAAGAAATATATCTATGTACTGTTAGTACAAAGCTAGCCCAAACGTTTGTTTGAGCAACTTGTACTTACGAATTAAAAGGAGTGTAGCCGTGAGCAAGCACTATCTATCGTTTTCATGTGTTAGCTATGATGTGCTAGGGCTTAATTACCTCTTCGGATAGGCAAGCAACCATGCCAATTTGTTGTTGAAGGCACATGGGCGTCTTGATAGCAAAATAACTGTCTAGACATGAGGTGGTACCTAGGGATTAATTAAATATGATTAAGATATTTACCGTTTTATGTAGCATCATATATGATGACTTGCTGCTAAGGACGAGCATGTAGTTATCAACCACCATCTCATCTATTATTATAAAGTGAATTTCAATTTTTACCCCCTAGTCTGTCGTTCGTGACAACTTTTATCACATTTAGTAAAAATTCTCAATTTTTACTCAATTTAGCGAAACTCGTGACACAAATTACCCCTTTTATTTTTTTCCTGGATTTTCTGCTAACTGCGCATGCCATGTCGCGGTTTAATTTTTTGGTTTTTTTGTTTGCTTCAGTTTTTGGAGGCTCTGCGTCCAACCCTGCACCAAACCGCACTAGCGCCCCCACACCGCACGCCAATGTAGCCTGGCGGCTCTGGCTCTGGCGGCGCACGCGGCCGCCCTGGGCCGTCTATCCACGCGCGCAGTTGCTGCCCCTTCCTTGGCGTCAGCATCCCGCCACTGGTCACCTCCGTCCTCGCCGCCAGCCCACTCAGCTTCCGCCTAGCCGCCCCGCTGCGCTCAGGGAGCCGACTGCCGTTGCTTGCCTGCATCACCGCTACTAGCGCCGACGAGTGAGACCTGCAGGACGTGCTCATCAGGCTCAAGTTCAGCACCATGACTACGTTGGTATTCAACGTAGACCCGTGCTGCCTGGCCGTCGGCTTCCTTGATGTGCCGTTCTGATATCCTTCTTGGAGGATGGGAGGTGCATACCTGCCTTGGTCATGCCGATGCCGCTGTCGATGATGGAGAGCGTCTTGTCGGGCTTGTCGGGGATGAGGCTGATGATGAGCTCCGGCTGCGAATCCTTGTCAGGGATGGTCATACCCACTTCCTGTACTAGCTTGGGGTGAAATGTGGGGATGACAAGTGGGCCAGGAGATTCTAGGAAGATGAGCATTTAGAGCTAGGAGGAGTGGAGGCTAAGGTAGCTCCAAATTTAGAAGAATTTGCCATTTCCAATTCTTAACAGAAGTTGTTCGACAGGGTTCAAGGAAGCTAAGGAATTTTTTTGATTTTGAAACTTGGCATGAGTATGATGCACTCCAAGTTAAAGCTACTGGAAATTTTCCAGATTTTTAGGAGCTATGGAAAAGAGGGTTCCTTCACAAATCCCAAAAATGCTTCAAAATTCAAAAGATTGAAATTTGAAAAGTTTGAACTTGGGAACGATGGATCTTAGCAACAATAGAGCCTAGGTACTATCCTAGCTCTAGGTTAATTTTGGTGGAGTTTTTTTGGAGGCATGATGGTGGTTTGACGAGTGGAGGGGAAATAAAATGGGCAAAAATCTAATTAACAAGAGATACCACTTAAAGCAATAAAACCAAAAGAAATTCAACCAAAGTCAATCAATTAATAACAAGACTAAGAAATGAAACTGAGGCACCAAACCACAAGTTTCATTTCAAGAATTAAATAAGAAACCAAAACAGAAGATCACTCAAAGAAAGAAGAAATCAAAAGACAAGGCCAAAACAAGAAATCTTTTCCTTTTTAGGGAAAAGAGAGAAAACAAAATAACACTCCAAAAATGGGGTGTTACAGCATCATGATGACACCATGCTTTCATTTTACACATACTCCCTCCGTCCACAAATAAGTGTACATATAGAAATTTTAGGACAGATTATGGAGTAGAGTAAAAAATGTAATGGGAAGGTGCAAACCATCATCTCTCTCCTCTTTAATTACCCACCCCCAATGAACTAAGTGCATGTAGAAAGTGAGGAGACCATGTGTTGAATGTTATTGGTCTTGATTACCGTGTGATGAGAGAGAAACTTTTTTTTTCTACTTTAAAATGCATTGGGAAGATAGAAGTACACTCTTTTATGGACAATTTTTGAATGCCAAATGTACACTTATTCATGGACGGAGGGAGTATACAGGAACAGTAAACAGCCCACGGCCAAGTCAAGATTGCATTAACACTACCGACAGTACATTAGTTGCTAATAGTAGCTCCTCCAATCCTCATCAATCATGCGTGTCCATGATTAATCATCGAAGTACGTGCTCGATCTCCATTATTTAGGCAATACTATGTAACGCAGCCCAGCAGCCTCGATCGTTTGCTTTGCCAGTATACGTACGTAGTACTATAAACCCAGAGCGAAGGACCTAACACTCACTCGATCACTCAGCACTGCCACCCAAAAGTGTCCATGGCTCCCCACTTCCGTTCGTTGCCCATCCTTGTCCTCTTGGTGTGCGCCATGCTACCGTCTTCACTGGGCGCCAGCAGCAACGACGACCATGACCTGCTGATGCTGGACAGGTTCCACCGGTGGATGTCGGCGCACGGCCGGTCGTACCCGAGCGCTGCCGAGAAGCTGCTCCGCTTTGAGGTGTACCGCCGCAACGTGGACTTCATCGACGCCTCCAACAAGGACGCCGAGAGACTCGGCTACGAGCTCGGCGAGAACGAGTTCACTGACCTCACCAATGACGAGTTCGTAGCGCGCTACACCGGCGGCGTGTATAATCACGAGGAGGACAAAGGCAGCGTCATCACAACCCTTGCCGGAGATGTCACGGAGGGGGTGTCGTTGTTCGAGGGCGCCAACGAGAATCCTCCTCTGCGCTTCGACTGGAGGGAACACGGCGCGGTTACACCCGCTAAGAACCAAGGGGCATGCGGTAAGCCGTAGGCAATAGCATGCATATGCATGGGGTCTCACTGTTTTTTTTCTTTTCCTTTTTATAGTTCCAAAGGTAAACGAAACACAAATACATATTCTTTTTTAAACAGAGGCAAAATATTTGCCTCATTCATTAATTAATAAGGGGATTTACAGAGTTAAGCTCAAAGAGAAACGCACTGAAACATCAAAGCACACAGAAAATATAACCAAGGTTCTACTCTCGCGGCATTAGGTAACTCAATTGCTTCGCTCCTGCGATGACCCAGATCTTAGCCTCCTCCTTGATAAGATGCAAGATGTAGAACAGCAGCGTCAATTTATTTCGCATTTCTGATGTTCCAGAGGTCCAGCTGACAAACATGATGTTGTCGTTCGTACGTACGTGCAGGATGCTGCTGGGCATTCGCTGCAGCGGCTACAGTGGAGGGCCTGAACAAGATAAAGGGCGGGCAACTGGTGGAGCTGTCCGTGCAGGAGCTCCTGGACTGCTCCCCGCTGCCATGGGATTCACCGTGCGTGAGCGGCTCGCCCGGTCACGCGCTGTACTATGTCAAAAACTACGGCGGCCTCCTCACTGAGGCCGAGTACCCGTACGTGGCCAAGAAGGGCCCGTGCTTGTCCCGAGAAAAGCACGGCCCCCGCATCGGCAAGATCACTGGCTCCAAGGACGTGGAGCCGCGGACCGAGCAGGCGCTGGCGCTGGCCGTCCTGAAGGCACCGGTTGCTGTCTCGATCGACGCTAGTGGCCCCACCTTGCAGAGCTACAGGTCCGGTGTCTACAAGGGGCCGTGCAACACCACACATAACCACGCCATAGCGGTTGTCGGGTACGGGGTCGACGAGGCCGGGGTCCAGTACTGGATCGCCAAGAACTCATGGGGCCAGACATGGGGGCAGAAGGGCTTCGCCTTCATCCGCAGGGGAGCTGATGGCAGCAAGGGCCTATGTGGCATCGCCGAGTGGAACGTCTACCCAGTCAACGACTGATATCTTATTGGTTTCCTTACTAAGTAATATATATGCAAAATAAGTGGCATGCATGCATGTATGCTTGCAGCACATGGTGTGAGAATGATACGACGATCGAGTACGTCCGTAGGTCGATCAACTAAATTAATTAATAGTAACCGTACATATAATACGGTGAATCTGTAATGTGTTTTGTGAAGTGCAGGTGTATGTTTGAAATATACAAGTGTACTGTGTAGCACGTTCTATAAGTGGTGTGCCAGTTAGTGTTTTTGGTAAGAGCGTGTCGCCAATACCAGTCATCAAAGTCAAAAGACTTGTCATTTTTATTATTTATTAAGAAGAAGAGAGTTGTCCGGTTAATGCACACCACCTTATAATTGGGTCACTGTCATTTGGCTAGCAATTTTGTTAAGTATATATCTGTCAAGCACTTGCAAACAAATACGTTAGGATAGTACGTCGTAAATATTGTGGCAAGTAATGACCCGAATAGTAATTCATTAGATTTAAGGCAAACAATTTGTCTAGATCACTGGATAGTATCTATAGGAAAAACATGAATAAGAAATAAGAAAAATTAATATATGACATATATGTATTCAAAGGGAGGGCTCAGATGATATAGACTACGAACTGCAAAGTAATTGCTTACAAATAGAAATACATGGGGGCACTAGCGTAGAATAAATATACTCCCTCCATCCAGGTGTATTCTGTGTTTTGGATGTGCAGCAAGACCAAGGCAAAGCGTGCAAAATTTTAAGCGAAAAAGTAGCGGACCACCATGCTTGTTTCTCCCCTAATTACTCAACTAAATCTCACTGGAAATCCCATGATTAATGTGTAGTATGCTTAGGCTGGAGGGAGACGAGCGAATTTGTGGGGAGGAGAATGCGAGCTTAGGCTGGCCATAGTGGGAGTAACTTAGGGCGCTCCCATTGGCTCTTATCGTATTATCCTAAGTGGTCGACAAAAATTAGAAACAACCACCCCCATTCATTGTTTCTTATGTGTTGTATCCAAGTGTGTTTCTTTTAATTAGTTTAGGGATCATATTTCCATCTCAACATTATGGCCTAGTTGTGGAGAGAGGGAAAGAAGAAAAACATAGGGAGAGAAAGCCCCACCGGATCAAGGCATCCATTACCCTATGTAGAGGAACGTGTTAAGAGCCGTATCTTCACTAAGATACCTCCTCTCTCTCTTCTTTAATTGATGTGCCACATTATCATTTTACCTATGAACTTGTGCTAAGGCTGCCCGTAATAGGTAGTATTATAGGTTAGTATCATGCATATGATACTAGTGTATGATACTACATTCGTAATTGTAAGTATCATAGATTAGTATCTTACATAACCTTATTTATTGCCATGCAAGACACATACTAGTACAGTATTTATTATGACACGGTATCATGATATGATACTCAACCCTCTCTTTCTTCATTTAATTCTATGACACCTCATCAAAATTTCCTAGTTGGCATGCATGATACTAGCTATGATACTCCCATTACGAGCAGCCTAAGAAATATGGATTGGGAGTGCCCTTAGCTAGTAACATAACGCACCCCAAGCTAAGTTTGCTTATGTGGCAAGTAGGTAATAAGGAGAGAGTTGTTTGTGGTAACATAATCTGTTACCGTAACATCACGCACCCCAAGGCAAAATGAGTTTATATTTGAATAAATGAAGACTTACATGAAACTACACATATGATACTGCCCACTATGAAGATAGTAACATATGCATGTTACTAGTCTAAATTACTTCCCACTATCACTAGCCTTAGAGCATCTCTAGCAGATCCCGTATATCGCCCTGGCCCACAAAATAACCGCCGTTTTACGGGACCGGGACGAAAAATCGTCTCGACCAGGTCCCGTAAAATGGCCCGTCCTGTAAAAAAATTTGCGGGGAGCTGTATATTTTGGCGGGAGGGAAATTTCAGCACCAACCGCTCCCGTCCTGCGCCGTTGAGCGCGCGGTGCAACGCTCATTCGGATGCGCCCTCGCATGCGTCGAATGGCGCCCCTATGCGTTTTCCGCCGCTGCTCGAGCCGCTCCGCCGCATATTTGGCTGCCGGCGTTTAGATGCCGGCGCCCCCGCCGCGTGGCACCTGTAGGTGGACCCTCTGGGTCACTGCCACTGGGTCCCACGGGCCTAGTTGACCCAGTCAACTGCTGACTGGGCAATGCCCAGTCACTGACCAGTGGGACCCCGGGGGCCCCGTTGACCGGTCAACTGGTCAACTGACCAGCTGACTCAGCCCCCCTCCCTGGCCCACTGCCAGTCTCTAGTACACTTCTGTGTACGCAGAGCTGGGTGCACTGAGTATTTCCATTTAATTGAATTTCGAATTAAAAATAAACCAGAAAATCCAGAAATTCAAATAAACTTTGAAAATTCATATAAATTCAACCGTAACTCGGATCAAAATAATTTATATATGAAAAATGATCAGAAAAATACAACGAATCTGAATATGTCATTTATATTCATGTTAGATCACTATAAGGTGATGAACATTGAACTTCTGACCACATTTCAATAAATGAATAGTGTATGACTTTGGGAATTTCCCAGATAATTTCCCAAGTCATTTAAAACATTTAGTGATGCATTAGAACACCCCTGCATCACATTCTTGCCATGTCATGCATATTGTTGCATTTGTTTGCCCGTTATTCATTATGCTTTCCCCCGCTTTAATTTCCGGTAGACCCCGAGATCGTCGTAGACCAAGAGTACGACTACTCCGTTGACGACCAGTTTGCCACAGCAGAGCTTCCAGGCAAGCAAACCCCCCTTGATCATTCCTATATCGTCCATTCCATTCTCTCCTATTCTTGCATTAGATGATGCTACTGTTACTGTTTTATCTGTAGATCCCATTCTGATGCATAGCCTGTTATTGTAACCTGTTGTTGATACCATTTTGTTACCCTATCATGCCTAGTATAGTTATGCTAGTGTCACATCAGTGGCCCTTCACCCTTGTCCGCTTGCTATGCTGTAGTTGGGCCGTGATCCCTCTGGGCGATGATCACGGATATAACTGAAATACTTACTACACACTGCTATGTTCAAATGGGGCTGAAGGGACCGGTGGCACCATCCAGGTAGTGATGGGCCTGAGTTCCCGACAGTTACCCTAAAGACGGGTCGGCCCCAAGGGCACCCGCGAGTGATTCACTAGTCGGAACGACAGGGCAGGCGGAGACCATCCGGGATGGTCCTGGCTCTGAGCGTGTTCGTGAGTACTTGAGAATAATGCACTAACGAGATTTGGGTATTTGATCTGAGCTGGCCACTGGACTATACGCACTAACTGCCACGCGGGATAATGGTTTATGGGGCCCTCGGCGTCGTCTGTTTCTACCGAAGGCTCTGTCAAATGTCGCAGTTCAGCAGTGTCGGGCTGATTGTTGGGGTGAGCGGATACTGCCTTCTGGGTAGTCAGAGGTGGGCTTGGTCCCCGACCAGTCTCGCAACGTGCAGGTGTGCTTGGGGTTCTCGGCCGAAGATCCCCTAGCCATAGGGTTTAGACCGGCGTGATGACCTCTCTGGAGAGCTTAGTTAGAACTTCGATGTGTCGATCATCCGAGGCCGGGCATGACCCAGGAAAATGTGTCCGGCCAGAGGTAATCGAGCGTGTCGGGCTATGTGGTGCACCCCTGCAGGGAAGTAAACTATTCGAATAGCCGTGTCCACGGTAACAGGACGACTTTGAGTTGTATCCCGATCTGTCTACAACTTAAACTGGATACTGAATAAAATACACCAAGACAAAAGATAGGAATACTCGAAGATCGCTTCCTCACAGGGTGACGAGGGGAGGTTCTCTGAGTATGGTGCTCCTTTATGGGTACAAGTTGGAATATTATACGCTCCTCTCTTCTGATGCTGCAAGATGAAGATAGTCTTCGATAGGTTGAGCTTCTCCCCCTTATTCTGGCATTTCTGCAGTTCAGCCCAAAGATATAGCCCCATTCCTTTGATACCAATGCATAACTAGTATATATCTGATGTAAGTCTTGCGAGTACTTTGGATGAGTACTCACCGTTGCTTTGCTGTTCTTTTCTACTACCCGGTTACTGCGTTCAGATGCTCGAGCCCAGGATGCGGATGGATCCGCCGCAGGCTACTACGTGGAGATCGACGATGACGAGTAGTTCGGAGGTCCCAGGCTAGAGACCTTGCCTTTTCGATCAGTATCGCTTTATGTTTCAGCCTTCTTAAGGCAAAAACTTGTATGAACTTGGTCTATACTCAGATGATACCTTTTTGATGACTGATGTATCCCCGGGTCCTCGTGGCCCCTGTTGTAATGTAAATGTCTAAGTTTAATTTGTGTCATTGAGTTGTGTTGTGATACTAGACCGTGAGACACTGATCTTGATCGTGCATGTTGCGTGCATGATTAGTGCATGATTAATTTCAGGGGCGTCACAGCCGCCGCTAGGCTCGCCGCCACCTCACCGTTACTCCTCCCTCGGCCAGCCGCGCGTTGCCATGGAGCAGCCGGAGCCTCCCGCATCCAATCCTGAGGTCGCCCCGTCGGAATCGAGCGCATCCCTCCGCCGGCCGCACGACCACGACCGCAGCGCCGCACGACCACGACGCCGGCCGGCCGCACGACCACAACCGCAGCGCTGGTGCTCGTCCATGTCGCCTCCATGCCGTAAGGTACGGCCGCGCTGGAGCTCGTCCACGCCGCAAAAGGTGCGGCCACGTTGGAGCTTGTCCAAGCTGCCTCCACGCACTAGTAGAAAAAGGGCTATTTGTCCCGGTTCGTAAGGGCCTTTAGTCCCGATGCTGGAACGGGGACTAAAGGGTCGGGACTAATACCCAAAACCTTTAGTCCCGGTTTGCTTACGAACTGGGACCAAAGGCCCTCCACGTGGCGCTGCCTGGGGCGGGGGAGGGAGGACCTTTAGTCCCGGTTGGTGTTACCAACCGGGACTAAAGGCTCCACCTTTAGTCCCGGTTGGTAACACCAACCGGGACCAAAAGGTGGCCATGCGTCAGCAGCTCGCAGTCGCTGGGTTTTTTTTTTTTTTTTTGGAAGGGGGGGTTTTGGGGTTTTGGAGGGTTAATTTAGGGGTTTCATATTGTGTTAGCGAGCTAATAGAGAGAAGTGACCTCTCTTTTTCCGTGCTTGGTCGACGCTAGCTACTACACATATAGAGAGAACTCGACGCTAGCTAGTAAGCAAATAAAGGAAACCATTAATTACACAAGATCGTCATGAACATATATAGAGAGAAGTGACATCTCTTTCTTCGTGCTTGGTCGAACAACAAGTTTTCGTATATCTA
This sequence comes from Elymus sibiricus, assembly GCA_039707655.1. Classification (NCBI taxonomy): domain Eukaryota; kingdom Viridiplantae; phylum Streptophyta; class Magnoliopsida; order Poales; family Poaceae; genus Elymus; species Elymus sibiricus. The sequence goes on along the minus strand of CM077674.1, from coordinate 2,165,012 downwards.
TCCGACGCCTGCTACATATGTACAATATATAACATCCCTTACAACAATTTCAATTTCACATGGTATTCTCCTTGTTCAGGTATGACGTGGTCAAGAAAGAATTCCGCCAATTCCTCTTGAATTGCTCGTATGCGATCATGTGGTAGGAGTTCATCCCGCATCTGCCAGATCTAATTTAAAGAAGGGGTCAATACATATATATGAATGAAACTCAACACAATTGATGGTAATATATAAAATAAAATTGTGAATATTGTTTACGTACTTCAAATTGTTTCTCAGAGGAAGCCCGTTCAGAGGTATAGTAGCGAATGAACTCGCATACGTAGTATCCACATAAATGAGTGTTGGGTGCCTGCAACAAGCACTTTACGAGAATAGAGTTCAATCAAACTGATAAGCAAGCATGATAATGATATTGATGAAACTAGAATCAATGAGAGATGCGCGAAACTAGCTAGTACTACTTACTTTGGGGTGTGTAAATCGCAGGTCCTTCTTCAGACCCGGAACCTTAGCGGTGAACGTTTTCCAAACCCTGGCAGGCAAAGAAAATGATTACTTGATATCAGGAAATGAACGAAAGTTGCCGATATGGTCCCGGTATTGATTGAACTTACTTCTGGAGCATTGCAGTCATGTCCGCATAATACTTGGGATCTTTACGGAGCGAGTCTAAGACAATTACTAATGCCCCGTCAAGGTTAATGGATAGCAGAATATAGTGGAAGCTGCGCACGCATAACTCATCAATTACATTACTTAACCACGAGTAAGCGGAACCGAATATGCAGAAGACAGTAACACTCACTTGAAGTTGTAAGGAAAGAGTATTTCCCTTTTGTTTTGATGTGTAAGGAACGTTTGTAGTAAGTTGTTCTCGGTATCTTCAGCCGCCTTTCGTACCGACCATTCATTTACGGTATTTGGGCTAATGAACCCAACGTCGAAGATTCCTATTTTTTTGCATTCGACCATCTTCAATCTGCATAATATAGTGAGGATAATTATATATACATGCAATGAACGAGCTGAGCTAGAGACTTAATTATAGAAGTAATACTTACATACAGTAGCAAGTCATGAGTTGTTTGTCGAGGGCCTTTTGATTGTATAATTGAAATAACTCCACAAATTCAACAGGCAGCAGGTCGACTCCAGGGAAGTCATGCTCTTTTTTAATTCCGACTAACAAACTGTCTTTCCCAGACTTCCTGCAGGTTTCCATGTACCAGTCATGCAATTTTTGCATCATCGTTGTTAGATGAGGATGATCAGGTTTGACGAGAGGCTTCCCGTGCTCGTATCTAAAGACGTCTACTACCTCAGCCGTTTCAAACTGTACATCATCGGGCAGGTAATCATCAAGAGTGGTACCGGGCAGTAGCACTGGATGATTAGCGATATCGCTAGACACCTTGAGCGGGGAGCACGATTGCTTCTCCTGTTCGCCGAGCTGGGGAATTGTTTTCCCACTTCTTCGTTTTTTCGCTCTTGCAGCACTGGAAGTACTTCCCAACTGCTGCGCTTTAGCATGTGTCTTAGTAATTATGCGGTCATAGTTGGAATCCGGCGGAGGCGGTGGTGGTCGCTTCAGGGCATTGATAGTGCGCTTCACTTTCACCGGATCTATCTTCTCCTTCGGAGGTGGAGTTTTCTTTGCAAAATGGTCCCTCGGTTGGGCACGACATATGTCCTCGTTTTCCTGCTCGGTCCTCTCATATGGTAACTTTTCCAGAGGCTTGAGAGATGGACCGTATCTGAATTGGCTCCCGCCTCTGCTTGTACTGCTAGCCGCCGGAGCGGCGGCGTCTCTCTTCCGTCGTTGCTGACGAGGCGGATAAATCTGACGCGCCGGAGGAGCCGGAGCGGCGGCGTTTGTCTTCCGCCATTGCCGACGAGGCTGAGGAGGAGGCGGACTGCTCCGACGCGCCGGAGTAGGCGAAGGAGGAGGCGGAGTGCCCTCACGCGTCGGAGGAGCCGGAGAAGGAGGCGGAGTGCCCTGATCACTCGCCGGAGGAGGAGGAGGAGGAGGCGGAGTGCCCTGACTCGCCGGAGGAGGAGGAGGAGGCGGAGGCGTCCAGTTTGGAAGCTTGATGTACTCCTTCTGCCATAGACATGTACTCCTCAGAGCATGAACCAGCCGATTCTCCCCTTCACCTGTAGAGTGGTCAAGCTCGAGCTCCTCAAATCCCTCCATTACTTCATCCACCATCACAACAGCATAGCCATGTGGAATCGGACGGCAGTGAAAAGTTCCGTTGGGTTGAGGAGGTGCAACAGAGCCGACAGCCGCCTTGAAAGTGAGGTTCCGGCATTTCGTCATAAGCTCGCAATGTTGAGCCTCCGTGATAGTATCCACGGGGTAGCTAGGAGACGTGAAGTCAGGCTGAACGGGCTCCGTGGAAGCCACGCTGCTTCTCCGCTAAGATGGCGGGGTAGCTTCTGGGGTAGCTTCATGTCGCTGAGATGGTTGGTCGGCAGCTCACTGGCTCTCAGCTTCCTCTAGCTTTTGTAGTCTTGCATTGAGCTTCTGCATGTCGCTCAGCTCCTCTTTCCTCTTTCTCTCCCGGCTTTTTGTAACCGCCTGCGTCGGGAAACCCAAACTTCCACGGAACGGAGCCTGGTGTGCCTCGTGTTCGTCCAGGGTGCTCAGCATTCCCTAGGGCCTCAGTCAGCTCGTCCTTCTCTCTGTCGGGAATGAACGTCCCTTCCTGCGCTGCGGTGATATACTTCTGAAGCTTCGTGACGGGTATTGCAAGTTGCTCGTCCGTCCAACGGCACTTCCCTGTTTCAGGGTCCAAAGTTCCCCCAACCCCGAAGAACCAAGTCCTTGAACGGTCTGGCTAGTTCAATGTCTGTGGTTCGACCCCTTTAGCAATCAGGTCATTCTCAGCTTTGTCCCACAACGGCCGGGCTTTGAGGTAGCCACCTGACCCCGTGTGATGGTGATACTGCTTCTTTGCAGCGTTGTCCCGGTTTGTCTCTGACATTTTCTTACTCTTGTCCGATGTCTTGTAGGCCACAAATGCGGGCCAGTGATCTCTTATCTTCTCAAATCGGCCGGTGAATTCTAGAGTCTTCCCTTTGTCGACAAACTTTGATTTCATCTCCTTCTTCCACCTCCTGAATAGATCTGACATCTTCTTAAGAGCACACGCCTTGACCAGTGGCTCTATAACTGGCTTATTCGGATCCTCCTCTGGCGGTAGGGTGAAATTTGCCTTCAGCGCGGTCCAAAGATCATCTTTCTGTCTATCGGTGACATAATCACCTTCAGGGGCGTCGTCCTTAGGCTTATTCCATTGCTTGATGCTAATCGGGATGTTGTCCCTAACAATAACTCCGCACTGAGCAGAAAATGCGTCCTCGGTCCGCTTGGGTTCAATCGGATGGCCATCGTCCGCGAGTGCTGTGATCGTGAACCTTTCATCCTTGCGCAACCTCTTCTTCGGGCCTCGTCTCGTTACCGAAGTTTGGCTCGATCCGGAGGGCTATAAAAGAAGAAAGAAGAGTTAATATATGTACATACCAAAACAATTAATGCATCAATTAGCTAGTCAGCACAGGCTTAATTAATATATATACCTCGCCGGACTTTGCAACAGCTCCCTCCTCCGTTCGGTCACCGGAGCCGTCATCATGGTCTCCTTCTTCCTCCGGCATTCGGTCACCGGAGCCATCATGATCATGTCCTTCCTCCTCCATTGTTCGATCACCGGAGCCGTCATCCTCTCCTTCCAGACCATCGGTGTCGTTGAGAAACGACAAGACATCACGTCCGCCGAGGATTATCTCCCCCAACAACTGTTCTTGTTCCAAGTCTCTTTGAGCCATAGTTTCTGCAAATATTACAACATGGCAATTAATATACAAACATGAGTGTCCGACGTCCGGACCGCCTCTCTCATGAATGTCCGACGTCCGGACCGGCTCTCTCATGAATGTCAAACAAGGGATTCTCTTAACCTTTAAGGGATTTAATTAACAAATGATACATAGACTTGTTCGGGCGAGAGGGGGTTGATCGACGTCCCCCCTCATGTCGAAGTTACCGGAGTTTTCTTCTAGTGGTTTGGGTGGCCTCGAGAGATTGTCGGGTAGGGGCGGGAGGGGGTAGGAGATCGACGATGCTTTTTTTCTAGGTTTTGGGTGGCCTCGAGAGTTGGTCACCCGGTATATCGAGAGGGGGGTGAACATTTTACCTTAGTAACTTAGAAAAAAAATGTTATCGGGGAGGGGGTATGTCGACAACGCTTTTTTTCTAGGGTTTGTGTGGCCTCGAGAGTTGACCGCCCGGTATATCGAGAGGGGGTGAACATTTTACCTTAGTAACTTAGAAAAAAATGTTATCGGGGAGGGGGTATGTCGACAACGCTTTTTTCTAGGGTTTGTGTGGCCTCGAGAGTTGGCCGCCCGGTATATCGAGAGGGGGGTGAACATTTTACCTTAGTAACTTAGAAAAAAAATGTTATCGGGGAGGGGGTATGTCGACAACGCTTTTTTTCTAGGGTTTGGGTGGCCTCGAGAGTTGGTTGCCCGGTATATCGAGAGGGGGGTGAACATTTTACCTTAGTAACTTAGAAAAAAAATGTTATCGGGGAGGGGGTATATCGACCCCCCCCCTCATGTCGAAGTTATCGGGGAGGGGGTATATCAACAACGACATACATTCCGGATCCGTTGGAAAGCTCTCGGGGAGCCGATGCCAACGTGATGATAGGGGGCCGGGGTGCTCCCGTGGCGTCGTTCCATTTAACAAAAAAACTACCTTCAAAAAAAGACTTGCTTCGCCGCGGGTGCTCGGTGCGACGTGGACTCAGTGGAAAAACTTTATGAAAATGCGGTGGTGGCCGGGCCGGGCGGTTTTCTTTTCCTTCTTCATTTTTTCCTTTGTTTTTTCTTATATGTTTGTTTTCGTTTTCACTCTACATTTTCGTACATATGAAAAACAACGAAGACATTTTACATGAACATATACACACATATACATGAACATATATACATATACATGAAAAAAAACATATACATGAACATATACACATATACATGCCCGCAAAAAAAAAACCTAAACGATGACGGGGCGGCACACCATGGGAAAGGGGGGGCTCACTGGGGGGGGGGGGGCGATGGCTGGAGGCCGGCGACGGGGACGAGGACGGCGGCGACGGGGACGAGGACGGCGGCTCGGGGAGGCGACGGGGACGAGGACGGTGGCTCGGGGAGGCGACGAGGACGAGGATGGCGGCGACGGGGACGAGGACGGCGGCTCGGGGAGGCGACAGGGACGAGGACGGCGGCGACGGGGACGAGGACGGCGGCTCGGGGAGGCGACGGGGCCGGCGACGGCGTCGGGGCAGCCTGGCGGCGGGGACGAGGACGGCGGCGACGGGGACGAGGACGGCGGCGACGGGGACGAGGACGACGGCGACGGGGACGAGGACGACGGCTCGGGGAGGCGACGGGGACGGGGACGAGGACGGCGGCTTGGGGAGGCGACGGGGACGGGGACGAGGACGGCGGCTCGGGGAGGCGACGGGGACGAGGACGGCGGCTCGGGGAGGCGACGGGGCCGGCGACGGCGTCGGGGCAGCCTGGCGGCGTCAAGGAGGTCGGCGTCGTCGGGGGGAACTGCGAGATGAAAATGAAAATTTTCACAAGTGCTGCTTATATACACACAGCATTGATCCCGGTTGGTGGCACCAACCGGGACCAAAGGTCTCTTTTCAGCAGCCCAAAGGGCGGGAAGCAGAGACCTTTGGTCCCGGTTGGTGCCACCAACCGGGACCAATGGCCTTGCACAGCGGCGTGGTGGGAGTTTAGTCCCACCTCGCTACTTGAGAGAGTGTCGCACCTGTTTATAAGGCGCGGTGCGCCAGAGGCTTCGAGCTCCTCTCTAAAGCAGGCTTACTGGCCTAACTACTCTGTATATGCCTGTTGGCCTGCTGGGCCTTCTGCGGGCCTGAATCCTGGCCCAACTGGCTGGTTGGGTTTCTAGTCGTATTCGGGCCGTGGTGGCCCAGTAGGCGGCATTTTTTTAATATTTTTGCAGTTTTTTTGTTTTGTTTTTTGCATTATTTATTTCTTTTCTTTTTTGCTTTATTTTTTTAAATTCTTTTTGCTGTTAGGTCACAAAAATTATAAACTTTCTGTTAGTGCTATTAAAGTTTGCTATTAAAGTTTCTAACAAAAAACTTCTTTATGAAAATTCTTTTTGCTATTAATGTTTTGAACAAAAAATACTTTGATAATTTTAGTTGCATAAATTTTATATAATTTTAGTTTCACTTCGTGTACAAAATGGACAATCTCTTTCGAAGTATCAGGGTTTCGGACGAAAACTCATCTGTTACAAAGGGATTTCATTTTTTTTGAACTTATTTGAACTCCAGACTTTTTGTGTGTTCAAAATGCACCATTCAAAGCCACATTATCAATTTTCAACCCTTTCTGACTTCATTTGGTATTTTTCATGCATTTACTGACTTTTTTGAGCTAAATGACCCTGAAATTGAAAAGCACTACAAATGAACTCTGAAAAGGTTGAAACTTGGCATGGTATCATCATTTCACCCACATAGCATGTGCTAAAAAGCTGAGAGGGTTACGGCAAAAATTGGATGCACTTCGTGTACAAAATGGACAATCTCTTTCGAAGTGTCAGGGTTTCGGACAAAAACTCATTTGTTACAAAGGGATTTCATTTTTTTGAACTTATTTGAACTCCAGACTTTTTGTGTGTTCAAAATGCACCATTCAAAGCCACATCATCAATTTTCAACCCTTTCTGACTTCATTTGGTATTTTTCATGCATTTACTGATTTTTTTGAGCTAAATGACCCTGAAATTGAAAAGCACTACAAATGAACTCTGAAAAGGTTGAAACTTGGCATGGTATCATCATTTCACCCACATAGCATGTGCTAAAAAGTTGAGAGGATTACGGCAAAAACTCATCTGTTACAAAGGGATTTCATTTTTTTGAACTTATTTGAACTCCAGACTTTTTGTGTGTTCAAAATGCACCATTCAAAGCCACATCATCAATTTTCAACCCTTTCTGACTTCATTTGGTATTTTGCATGCATTTACTGATTTTTTGAGCTAAATGGCCCTGAAATTGAAAAGCACTACAAATGAACTCTGAAAAGGTTGAAACTTGGCATGTTATCATCATTTCACCCACATAGCATGTGCTAAAAAGTTGAGAGGGTTACGGCAAAAACTGGATGCACTTCGTGTACAAAATGGACAATCTCTTTCGAAGTATCAGGGTTTCGGACGAAAACTCATCTGTTACAAAGGGATTTCATTTTTTTGAACTTATTTGAACTCCAGACTTTTTGTGTGTTCAAAATGCACCATTCAAAGCCACATCATCAATTTTCAACCCTTTCTGACTTCATTTGGTATTTTGCATGCATTTACTGAGTTTTTGAGCTAAATGGCCCTGAAATTGAAAAGCACTACAAATGAACTCATCTGTTACAAAAGGCATTTCATTTCTTCACATGTAACTGCAATGATATAGTTGTGGAGAGAAAGTCTTCACTTTTTCTTCGCTTGTGTCCTTTGCTTATTGCGCCGTAACCATGGATAATCTTCATCATTTAACAGGGTGCTTGGGTCAGCCTTGACTTTAAAGGGAGGAATTTCATGAAACTTTTCATAATCTTCAGACAGGTCTGTCTTGCCCTCCAATCCCACGATGTCTCTTTTTCCTGAAAGAACTATGTGGCGCTTTGGCTCATCGTATGATGTATTCGCTTCCTTATCTTTTCTTTTTCTTGGTTTGGTAGACATGTCCTTCACAAAGAAAACTTGCGCCACATCATTGGCTAGGACGAATGGTTCGTCTGTGTACCCAAGATTGTTCAGATCCACTGTTGTCATTCCGTACTGTGGGTCTTCCTGTACCCCGCCTCTTGACAGATTGACCCATTTGCACTGAAACAAAGGGACCTTGAAATCATGTCCATAGTCAAGTTCCCATATGTCCACTATGTAACCATAATATGTGTCCTTTCCCCTATTGGTTGCTGCATCAAAGCGAACACCGTTGTTTTGGTTGGTGCTCTTTTGATCTTGGGCGATCGTGTAAAATGTATTCCCATTTATCTCGTACCCTTTGTAAGTCAATACAGTCGAAGATGGTCCCCTGGCCAACGAGTACAACTCATCAGAAACAGTGTTGTCACCCATGAGACGTGTTTGCAACCAACTGCCGAAAGTCCTGATGTGTTCATATGTAATCCAGTCGTCACACTGCTCCGGGTGTTTGGAGCGCAGAATATTCTTGTGTTCATCGACATACGGGGTCACCAAGGTAGAATTCTGTAGAACTGTATAGCGTGCTTGAGACCAAGAATGCCCGTCCCTACATATTATTGAGTCCGCTCCTAGCGTGCCTTTTCCAGTCAGTCTCCCCTCATACTGCGATTGAGGGAGACCAATCTTCTTAAGGTCAGGAATGAAGTCAACACAAAACCCAATGACATCCTCTGTTTGATGGCCCATGGAGATGCTTCCTTCTAGCCTAGCGCGGTTACGAACATATTTCTTTAAGACTCCCATGAACCTCTCAAAGGGGAACATATTGTGTAGAAATATAGGGCCCAGAACGACAATCTCGTCGACTAGATGAACTAGGACGTGCGTCATGATATTGAAGAAGGACGGTGGGAACAGCAGCTCGAAACTAACAAGACATTGCACCAAATCACTCCTTAACCTTAGCAGGATTTCTGGATCGATCACCTTCTGAGAGATTGCATTGAGGAATGCACATAGCTTCACAATGGCTAATCGAACGTTTTCCGGTAAAAGCCCCCTCAATGCAACCGGAAGCAGTTGCGTCATAATCACGTGGCAGTCATGAGACTTTAGGTTCTGGAACTTTTTCTCTGCCATATTTATTATTCCCTTTATATTCGACGAGAAGCCAGACGGGACCTTCATACTGAGCAGGCATTCAAAGAAGATTTCCTTCTCTTCTTTGGTAAGAGCGTAGCTGGCAGGACCTTCATACTGCTTTGGATGCATGCCGTCTTTTTCATGCACACTTTGCTGTTCCTCCCGTGCCTCCGGTGTATCTTTTGTCTTCCCATACACTCCCAAGAAGCCTAGCAGGTTCACGCAAAGATTCTTCGTCACGTGCATCACGTCGATTGCAGAGCGGACCTCTAGGTCTTTCCAATAGGGTAGGTCCCAAAATATAGATTTCTTCTTCCACATGGGTGCGCGTCCCGCATCGTCAGTCGGAACAGATAGTCCACCAGGACCCTTTCCAAAGATTACTTGTAAATCATTGACCATATCAAGTATGTGATCACCAGTACGGAGGGCAGGCTTCTTCCGGTGATCTGCCTCACCTTTGAAATGCTTTCCTTTCTTTCGACATTGATGGTTGGTCGTAAGAAATCGACGATGCCCCAGGTACACATTCTTCCTGCATTTGTCCAAATATATACTGTCGGTGTCATCTAAACAGTGTGTGTATGCGTGGTACCCTTGTTTGTCTGTCCTGAAAGGTTACTGAGAGCAGGCCAATCGTTGATGGTTACAAACAGCAACGCATGTAGGTCAAATTCCTCCTGTTCGTTCTCATCCCACACACGTACACCTCTTCCATTCCATAGCTGTAAAAGTTCATCAACTAATGGCCTTAGGTACACATCAATGTCATTGCCGGGTTGCTTAGGGCCTTGGATGAGCACTGGCATCATAAGGAACTTCCGCTTCATGCACAACCAAGGAGGAAGGTTATACATACATAGAGTCACAGGCCATGTGCTATGCTTGCTGCTCTGATCCCCAAAAGGATTAACGCCATCTGCACTTAAACCAAACCATACGTTCCTTGGGTCATCTGTAAAGTTGCTCCACTTTCTCTCGATCTTTCTCCACTGCGACCCGTCAGCGGGTGCTCTCAACTTCCCGTCTTTCTTACGGTCTTTTTTGTGCCATTGCATCAACTCGGCATGCTTTTTGTTTCTGAACAGACGTTTCAACCGTGGTATTATAGGAGCATACCACATCACCTTGGCAGGAACCCTCTTCCCGGTGCTCTGGCCCTCAACATCACCAGGGTCATCTCTTCTAATCTTATACCGCAATGCACCGCATACCGGGCATGCGTTCAAATCCTCGTACGCACCGCGGTAGAGGATGCAGTCATTAGGGCATGCATGTATCTTCTGCACCTCCAATCCTAGAGGGCATAGAACTTTCTTTGCTTCGTACGTACTGCCGGGCAATTCGTTATCCTTTGGAAGCTTCTTCTTCATTATTTTAAGTAGCGAACTAAATCCCTTGTCAGATACACCATTGTCTGCCTTCCATTACAGCAATTCCAGTGTGGTACCGAGCTTTCTGTTGTCATCTTCGCAATTTGGGTACAACCCTTTTTTGTGATCCTCTAACATGCGATCGAACTTCAACTTCTCCCTTTCACTTTCGCATTCTCTCTGTGCATCAACAATGACCCGGCGAAGATCATCATCGGGCACATCGTCTGGTTCCTCTTGATCTTCAGCTTCCCCCATTGCAGCATCACCGTATTCAGGGGGCGAGTAGTTGTCATCATCCTCTTCTTCTTCGTTGTCTTCCATCATAACCCCTCTTTCTCCGTGCTTGGTCCAAACATTATAGCGTGGCATAAAACCCTTCTCAAGCAGGTGGAAGTGAAGGGTTTTAGAGTTGGAGAAAGCCTTCGTATTCTCACAGACAGTACATGGACAATGCATAAAACCATTCTGCTTGTTTGCCTCAGCCGCTTCGAGAAAATTATGCAGGCCCTTAATATACTCGGAGGTGCGTCGGTCACCGTACATCCAGTGCCGGTTCATCTGCGTGCGTTATATAGTTCTCATTATTGAATAACATATAACTCTCTAGAGCATCTAATTAAATCATACAAGTAAAAACTATCTAGAACAACATATAACCAAAACCATCGCACTATATAATAACAAACAATAATAAAAGTAAGAAAGTTACACAAGTATCTATCTAAATCATACAAGTAAGAACTTTTTTCTTTTAGAAAGAAGATAAGAAGAAGAGGCTAACCACGGTGGTGCCGGCGCCGAGATGGGCGCGGGCGATCGACGGTGGTGAGGACGGGGACGGGACAGGACGGACCGCCAACCTAGACAAATCTTGAGGAAAATGGAGCTTGGACAAGGAGCTTCCAGAGGAGAAAGCTTAAGTATGGCTCGGGCATTTCATCGAACACCTCATGTGCATAGGAGGTGAGCTAGAGCACCACAAAGCTCTCCCCTCGCCGGCCAGAAAAACAGAGCAGTGTGGAGTGCTCTGCTCGCTGGCGAGGGGGGGTATATATAGGCATCTCATTGGTCCCGGTTCGTGGCTGGAACCGGGACTAAAGGACCCCCTTTGGTCCCGGTTCCAGCCACGAACCGGGACCAATGGTTGTGGGCCAGGCGCGAGGCCCATTGGTCCCGGTTCGTGTCGGGAACCGGGACTAAAGGGTCCAGACGAACCGGGACCAATGCCCCACGAGGCCCGGCCGGCCCCCTGGCCTCACGAACCGGGACCATTGCCCCCATTGGTCCCGGTTCGTGACTGAACCGGGACTAATGGGCTTTTCTGGGCTAGACCGAAGCCCTGTTTTCTACTAGTGACGCCACAAGGTGCGGCCGCGCTAGAGCTCGTCCACGCCGCCTCCACGCCGCAAGGTGCGACCGCGCTGGAGCTCCTCCATGCCGCAAGCATCCCAGGCACCCAATTGTAATTTAGATTTTGTTTCGAGGGTGTTTTGTGCTATTTTTCAGGGACCCGGTTGTAAATTTAGCTACTGGCAAGTGGGCTCCACATCTGACATGAAAGATTTTTACGGGATCTGTTCTGCCGGAAAAAATGTCATACTGTAAAAATGTGGAAAAACGTTTTGCAGTATCCTGTAAACCGATTTTGCAGTAGGAGATTTTAAAGGATCTACTAGAGTTGCTCTTAGGTTGGTCACAATGAGAGTATCATAGGTACTATCATGCATGACAACTAGGTATTTTTGCTGAGGTGGCACACAATTATATGAGGAAAGAGAGGATTGAATATCATGATATGATACCGCATCATATTAAATGATGTACTAGTATGTGTCATGCATGGCAATAAATGAGATCACTATGATATCAATCTACAATACTATGCGCTGTGAAGGTAGTATCATACCGTAGTATCATATGCATGATACTAGTATATGATACTTTCCCATTTCGATTGCTAACAAATTGTATCGCATCATTTCTATTGCTATAGTACCTAGCTTTTCTCAGTTTGGTTAGCCGCCCTACACACCCTGGTGGAGGAAGTACAATAAGTGTCGTTACTTATTGTACGTGGACCAATGACATGGATGTGTGTGCTGGCCTATACAACGCTAAATATCAGTACTGTCAGCCATCAATCTATGTATGCACATGCGAGTGTGTTTTGCGCGGTGACTATAAAATTTAGGTTAGCCCCTCTACATATCCATATGGAGGGAGTACAATAAGTGTCGTTACTTATTGTACGTGGACCAATGACATGTATGTGTGTGCTGGCACATACAACGCTAAATATGAATAGTGTCAGCCATCAATCTGTGTATGCACATGCAAGTGTGTTTCATGGTGACTATAAAATTTAGGTTAGCGGCCCTACACACCGGGATGGAGGAAGTACAATAAGTGTCGTTACTTATTGTACGTGGACCAATGACATGGATATGTGTTGGCCTATACAACGCTATATTAGTAGTTTAGGTCATTAATCTATACGTGTGTTTTGCAAGGTGACTATAAAATTAATAATGACCTGTTGCCATTTTGGAAATGGATGGAGTTATGGGGAAAAGACTGCATGTAGGCTATTGATGTGACTTGTCTGCTGGCATACATGCAATGAACATCCTGATCTCTGGATATATTCTACTCACATGCATGCATCGATTGCATGCTTAAAAATCAGCGGATGGCGTACACTAATCACCCAACATGCATACATCTTTATTTGTCGAATCATCACCGATCTCACCCACCACCCAATTAAAGATAACACGTGAAGCAAAAAATCACACTGAGCTTACCTACTCCATGACACTAAATATCAGTGGGGCTCAATAACATCACTGACATGACATGTGTGCATGGATGCTTGATACTCTGTCGGGTTACAAATCCTATATTGTTAAGAAGTTCATCCCCACTACAAAGTATTCTCTTAACATGCAAATGGTCCAACTCAGCATGCCATGTCATCAGATACCAACCAATCACTAGTTCACGACTATCTCTCTCCGTGACCAAAGTCTCTCCCGACCACTCTTCCCCACACTATTAAAGTGCATATGTCATGGCACACGTTCCATTACTAGCATTTAGAACCGACCATGGACGAACCCTCTCTCTGTTCTGTCATTAGCGTTTGTTTTTTCAATCTTTAGCAGCTTCCCATCTTCTTCACGGCGATTACTCTACCACCAATTAATTCCCCTCTCCATATTCACTTTCTCCATCGATTCCTCTACCAGTCTACCTCCCAGGCCCCCCTACTGTTTTCATATGAATGGTCTTCCTGAGTTTTTGTCCTCTCCGTCTTCACCTGCTCCACCGATTCCTCTACCCACTACTGTTTTCTTAGGTATGTTCTTTCATAGTCTTGCATCAAATCTAGTCCCTCTTGGTCTTTCATGCTAAGAACCCGATGGATATTCTCCTCCTTATCACCTTCCTCATTCCTGTTGTCACCAGCACAATAGGTCCCTGGTCCAGATCCGTCAATATCTGGTGTGCATCACCTTATCACCACACCAAGATTGCTCGATGTCGCGCCACCACACCGCTCCTGGACGACGTCGCCGCATGCCCGGCATGCATCGCCGGAACCCACAGCGCCTCCTCGGTGCACCGCCTCGGCTTCTGCCGGCCGCGACGCCGCGCCTGGACAGCGCCTCTGCATGCCCGCAGCGCCTCCTCTGTGTCCGCATTGGCTTCGCCAGGCCGGCCACCCTAACCATCCGCATCGGCTTCGCCCGGCCCCGGCTATGTTCCACACCCACCCCACGTCATAGCAGCAGCGCCAAGGATCTTGCCGTTGTTTATCGTGCATTCCCTCGGTCCCTCCTCCCTTTGTTCTAGCGTGGGGCTCAGTGAAGCGGTCGGCATGGCCTGCCGTGGAAGAGGAAGAAGAGAGGTTCTTCCCTATGTTCTTCCTTTTGGCCAGACCTTCAGACTGACACTAGCATCACTCCCGGAGATGGATACTAGGTGTTGTTTGACACTTGCTCTTCTCTGTTTTTCCTAATGTGTGCTATGGCATTCCTTTCACTTCCCAATGTTCAAAACCTCTATGCATATTCAGGTTTGATTCAGGATTTTAGAGGCAGTCAGGCAGGTGCTTACGATGTCAAGCAGTACAAGGAAAAGGGTGTTCATCTAGGTTGTTGTTCTAATTCCTTCCTTTTTCTATGGAGTATTGTTGTGCTAAAGCGTATGTTATCAGTACACCCTTTTCACTTAGATTTATAACAATTTCAATTTTTAATCTGCAAGAAATAATTTGTAGCAAGAAGCCATGAGAGAACATAGTTTTTTTGGCAGTAGGACAATGGTAATCGACCGCACCACCATTTATTTCGATTATCCTGGACCATCATGGGAACTATAGGAACATATAAGTGAAAACTGCACGGTTTTGTTAACATGCATGATTAACGTGTTGACTTTACCTTATTCTGATCGTTGTAGCCTGGTAGGCCTGGTATATGCAAAAGTTTCATTTGTCACACAACATTCGTCATTTATATGCATTGATTCATTTCATAGCTCTCATCATATCATAGTAATAAAGATGAAATTCAAACTGGCTTTACCAGCAGCTATCTACTGGTTGATGCTTACAGGTCGGAGCTTATTCTTGAAAATATGAAGAGCCAAACTTCCATGCTCAGGCTTGGCTTCGTCAAACTTATTTATCTGATGTTGAGCAAGGCTGTGAGTTAAGGCTTCTAAGCTCCATTTTGTCGAGGTTTTGCAGTGACATCAAGAAATTCAAAGGGGAAAAAACTAGAGTGCATCTTTCTTAGTTTTTAGCTTTATAATTGTCATGTGCTAATATCTACTTGCGACATGCAACAGTGCAAATGTGATGAAGGACTATGATGAGTGTTATTTTTACGTTCATCACACCTAAGTTTAAACCGGTTTATTTCATAAAAGCCGAGATATCCGCTTCGATATTCGTACAAATGACTAATGAATGCAAAGGATTCCAAAATCCTCTCTTTAATTTGTTTCCACAGGAAATTGGGCTATACATGGACGAAATCAAACACATATATGGAAGGGGGCAAAGAGGAGATAAGGAGATTCAAGTGGGAGGCGCAGCAAGGCCAACAGAGCGCAAGACGACGTCTCATACAAGCACACACTCTCGTAAGCGCTCTCGTATGAGGTGCCCACGGCCCCGTGGAGTCCAACCCTACAAATCTTACATTCTTAAGAAGTTGATCTCCACTACAAAGCATTCCTTCAACATGCACATAATCCACATCAGCATGCATGCCATGTCATCAATTCAATTACAATTACAACGTAGAGAGCAGACTGAAAGCACGGCGTTCTGTTACCAGCCCCCATCCGTTTCTTCTAGACGTAAACCACAGACTCCTCTGGAACAAGGCGAACGCACGACGTTTCGTTTTAACACTCAACCGTTTCCAGGCGCAAACCACGGACTCCTCTATCTCCCCAGAAATAAATAAAACGATGACCCCTCACTACCTCCAACACCAATCTTTTCCCCTATCTTCTGTAGGAAGCGGCGGATGGGTTCCAATCTCTGCGTCAGGGAGCTCGCCCGGTATGAGCGTCGGTCGGTATCACCTCTGCCGCTCTCCGGTATTCTATCGGGCTATGTTCGCGCTGCTGGTGTTGTTCCCAACATCGCTGGCGGCCGCGGCGCCTTGGTCGTCCCCTACAAATCTGTCTCCGTTCCGGCCAAGGTATCTCCGGCACCGCTGGAGGTTTGTTCCGCTCGATTCCAGCGGGACCGAACCGGTTGCTGGCTAGATTGGAGTCTGGACCTGGCTTTCTTTTCGGCCTCGAAAGACCAGGCAGGGCCTCCGTTGACAGCAGACAGTTTGGAGGAGCGCTTCATCCACCTTCCCCGGTGAGCGTTCAACGGGTTGCTGCCCTAGCTGATTCAGAGCCGAGCTTCTACCGCAGGGATGGTAGTCTTTTTCAGCAAGCTCAGGTCCCGCAGCTGTGGATGGAAGCCGTCCAAGGTACTCCTTTTTCTGTCGATGATGGTGAAGCCACCTTATTCATTAGGCTTTGTTTGGTAGAAGTGGATTGGGGAGGTTTTGGGAGGTGGGGATTTCAGGGGATTTGGTGAATCCCTTCCTTCCACCCAATCCCCTCAATTCCTCTCACATCCCCAAGTCTCCAATCCCTTTTCATAAAAACTCATTTGGTATACAGGGTTTGTCATATTAAACTGAGATGGTGCAAAATAGCAATACTATAGTTAAAAATCCAATCTTTGTAACTTTAACAACTCGTATAAGAAAAAAATGCTATAGAACTTCACCGGTAGTTGCTACCAGATTATGCAAAGTAGCCAAATAACCTCATACAATCAGCTACAAGTTCATGGTTCACATAAACAAAGCACATAACCACTCCATAGACCAGATGAACGTACAAGGTGTTGGTTAGCGAATGGTTATCACAAAGCGGACAACGGGCTAAGCAAGGGTGTGATATTCCTTGTGACGGTCCTCCGAGTCGAGAGAGAGAAAAAGAGCACGTAGACCATGTAGATGATGCCAAAGTGTAGCCGTTGAGCAGCAAGCAGATGCAAAACTCCACCTGTTCAAGACCAGATTAACATAGATGCATCAAAATCTTCACATGGAACTTCAAACATAAAGTGAAGAAACTAAAAACATAACTTCCTTGCACACACGTACAAATAGTGAAGTGAGATAATCTAAATCTTATGATAAATAATTCTGAATGTTGACAAATAACATGAGCACAGCAACCATGTATAGATGTGTGTATGAGTATATCAAAGACGGACTGGAAGATAATAACCTAGCAATTTTTTATAACAAATCATCACAATCTGTAGGTGACACAGAAAAAAGATGACGTCTCCCTTGAATGGGCTCATTTTTCATTGTTGTACATTGCTGTTGGCCTGAGCAACTGATGAAAACAAACTGTAGGGCATGTCAAGTTTGTTGTCATTGCACTGGAACACAACATTTACATTACTTTTTAAAAAGCACTAGCATGGATGGGTGACACAACACTAACATCATGGAAGCGATAAACAGAAAAGGAACATTTTCTCATTCTTAGCAAACAAACAACAACATACAACATGTACATCATCGAAGCAATAAACAGAAAAGAAACCAAAGCGGTAGAAACTGTGCGCCGCTGAGGTGTGATGTTGGGTCATATCCCAGAACCTACACACATGTACATTAGACAAAAGATCCAAGAACTGCAAACTAAATCGCAGCAGACTTTGTATTTCCTGAACAAAAAAGAATATATTTTAAGAGAGATAACATGGCAACAGTATGTTCATTATTACAAATAGCCTGATTTTGAAAACGGAAAGCCCTCAGTTCCATTAACCACTCCAGCAAACAAAATTAGCTATTAGCTTTAATGCTCCATCACCAAAAGATATAGAATGCAAATATACGCTCCACCACTAAAGTTTCCATTATACAGATGCTACTGGTGGTCACATGCCTTACAGAATCCTACTCCCAACCTTCAACATCCTAAAGAACGAGAGCAACGGTGTGTGGCATGCAAATATATACTTTTGCATAGTAACAAGCATTAAAACACTGAGCATCAGCAAGATGTGAATCAATACTAGATAGAACAACACCGACTGTCTATCTAGGAAAAAAATATATATCCCAACCATTTGAGCTGCATTTTCAGAGAGCTTAGCTAAGAGCTAAGAAGGCACAACCATGTAAGCTGCAGTTTGAGAGCTAAAGAAAAAAAATATGTGATTTGTACTGAAGAAAAAGAAAAAGTGCTCAGCTACAACACCGACTGCCGTCGAAAAAAGATATAGATCCCAACTATGTGAGCTACAATTTTCAGATCTAAGAACAAAAATATGTAATAGTGATCCGACTACTCACCACAGAAATCACATATAAGAACATCCATAAAAAAAAATTCATGACCAAATTATACTGAAAATCAGTGAGGCATCCATCCAAATATATTATACAAATTGCATTGTAATCAGGGTAGTAATTCTAATACAATTCTCAGGAGGGAACTTAAATGTATATGCTATCTGTAGTAAACCAAGCATTGCAATGCAGAGAATCAAATTAACAACAACTAGTTCTTTAATGGCTGAGGTGAGGATTATCATGGTACACACACCACATACATGCAGTTAGAAAAAATCAGCAGGCATGGAGGGGGAAAATTAAGTGGAGATGCTACATCCTGTTCATAGGAGGCAATTCATAGGCAGCAGTCAGGGAACTAACACAAATATATTGGTAGATAGGAGGCGAGAGCAAATTAAGAAAGGACAGTAGGGATGGAGGGACCGTAGAAGATAGGAGGCGAAGAAGATGCGTCGCAGGGGGAGGACGGCGTGCAGCGGCGGATCACCACCAAGTCAGGTGACGGTGAGGGATAGGTGTGGCCATGGCGGCTGGAGGAAGGCTCCATGGGGGACGGGAGGGAGTGGTGCGGAGGGGGATGGGAGGGTGCGGCGCAGATGTAC
Source organism: Elymus sibiricus (assembly GCA_039707655.1). Lineage (NCBI taxonomy): Eukaryota > Viridiplantae > Streptophyta > Magnoliopsida > Poales > Poaceae > Elymus > Elymus sibiricus. The sequence continues at coordinate 2,146,216 of CM077674.1, read as the reverse complement.
GTACCCGACGTATCGGAAGCTGCGGGCGGCTGCGGCGGCGACGCGTCGGAGGCTGTGGCGGCGGCGGCGGCGGCGCGTCGAGGAGCTCTGTCTCGCGTCGTCTCGTTCCCTGAGGGCAGGGACGTGTTTTCTCAACCGCGTGGTTTGGGAGGGATTGGTGCGGATCGGACAAAACCATGCGTGCCAAACAGGCCGTCGGGGATTTTCGGGGTTTCTGGGCCCCTCGAGGATTATCCTCTCAAATCCCCTTCAAAACTCCTCTACCAAACGAGGCCTTAGTGTCTTAGTTTTCTTCAGAGCTACTTACGAGTTGTGCTGTCCTTTCCCTCTAGTTACTGCTGTTGTAACGCTTCATACTTCCCCACAACCCACCGATTACATGGCTTCCAGCCAGATTTGACCCTTCTTCTCCTCACAAGTCACAACACTAGGTGCATGTACACAAAACTGATGAGGCTACGGAGGTTAAGGGAGCAGCGGGCCACCCTCCATAATGCAGGTTTGTCCCTTCCTACACCGGCTGGAAAGCTGGCTATACATTGTGAGTCACGAGGTACCGACCACGGGATGTCTCTTCCATCTCACTCCTACAGTTTATTCTTTTTAGGATCTTATTTGCATTCCAGGATTCACTGTATTATTTTGGTTAGTTTAGATCTTAACCATCTAACGCATTATGTTTTTTCATTGTCTTTGATTTTGCATCAATAGGTCATTATATTGCTGCAGTTACCGGCAAGAGATTCCAACCGACAGGCATGAAGATCCACGTTTGGGGCATAATATGTGTAGCCGTGTTGTATTTTTCTCCTCTCCTGTTTCATTCAACTACTTGCTTGCTAAATTAATTGGAGGCAATTGCCCATCTTCCTTTTTTGCATGGTAATACGTGTCTCATTCATATGATAAAGATCAAAGTACAAGTCACGTAAGGACCGACATGACAAAACTGAAAAGATACAGAATGTCTCTGAGTTTGACACCAACGTCCATCACCTGCCTCCGGCACCACCACAGTAGCCACCGAAGAATAGAATGACGGATCACCTCCTCACCCGAGCTCGACGCGGCTCCATTGCTGATATACAGCTTTGCGGACCTCCAAGGTGGCTCCCCAAAAGTGAAGCCATTGCCGTTGAACGAATCAGACCGGGGCAACACCCCGGACTCACCATCGAACTCCAGATCTGGCACCCCACCACGACTAAGACGCCAAAGGAGGAAACCACACCTGCCATCCATAAACCACGAACCCAGCACATGTTCCGTCTTCCAGATGTCGTCGATGCTGACCACAATCTGCATCCGCTCCTGGACTACCTCCCAAGCTCCGCGCCGACGCTGGAGCAGACGCCGTCGCAACGGTGGAGCCCGAGGACACATGTCCACCACGAGGATGCCACCGCCGCCACACCATCCTTGCTTGAACAGACTGGATTCCAAATCCATCCCCAACGATAGGACCCATCTTTCTTGACTTAGAGCAATTCGTTTATCTTCAAATATGTGTCTTTCCATTGTTCCTAGCAAAATCACACTTTTTTATTCTGTGTAGATTAAATTTACGGCTCCTTTCGATGTTACATTTTGGTTAGTTCTATGCAAAGTTAATCATTAGAAAATTTAATAGGACTTTTGTGCAGTTTAAAGTTAATTATTGTGGCAAAGCACTAAGAAATTAGCAAGAAAAACTCTTTTTAGCTCTTTTTCTACATTATATTACTCAATGTCTACTCTTACTATCATATCTGCAATTTTATAGAGATAGAACTACACGTACCCGCAGCAACGCGTGGAGTATCATCTAGTATCATTAAAGGGCCAGCACCAGAAGAGGCGCACAACAATGTACAGACCTCCGTCTTTGTCCATGGGATTTTTGTCTTCTGCAGTTCTGCTATGTATTGGTCTGTCCACGCCTAACTTCCATATATACATAGCAAGAATTGTACATATACATATCGCCTCCTGTCAGACATACTACAGTTTTAAGGTAGTAGTAGGTGCCTCATTGCGGCAATGAAAAGTAAAGTCGAAAATATATATAAGTTTTTAACCATATTGGTTAATACATTCAAATTATAAACAGTTTGCAAGCTGCTAATTAAGTCACGGTACATAAACAAAATACAGAGATCCCCTCAAAAAAATATGCTGAGCTATTGGTCACATCCACTCACATTTTTTTCTTTCAGTTCACCCAACCTAAACCAAACCGCGATATTTTTTTTGTGAAACCAAACCGCGATCTCTCCTCTAGGATGAAGGCACACACTGACCAGATCAGCTAAAGTTGGGTGTCCGCGTCACATGCAAGGTTTTAAATAGCGGATAGCGGGGTGATAGCGGATTGAGGTCGGTGTAGCGAAATGCGGATAGCGGGTGATATTGCGGACGCTATGTCCACATAGCGGATTTGTAAAAACAGTTGCAAATTTGAGATTATTATGTATATTTCTGTGCCGTTGACAACAGTATGACACTTGAATTGAACAATCGTCATTTATATAAGCATATAGACTATCACTGTTCCATGACATCTGGACAATATTCAACCATGTAACCATGCAAACAAATACTATCAGTGGAGTGTATGACCATGACATCTGGATCTATTTTTGTTCTTTCGGTTGCGGCTGCGGAGGAAGCCCCTGATCCTGCTGAAGACATTGTGCTAGTAGCCTAGTACTGCAGAAAGAAGAAACAAACATAAGCTATTTGACTGACTTACCAGTGCAGATGGTTGATTTGTTTAATTTAGATTCCATTTAGAAATTACAAGTAAACTAGATTTGTCAATATAGTTGTACAGTGCAAAAGGAATTACAACTAAACAACATTTATCGGTATAACAAAAGGCAGAGACTGTACTGTGCAAGTTTATCACTAAAAACTGAATTTATAGAGCAAAATTTAACAGTATAAACAAAAGGCAGAGTTCATAGGTGTTCAGCTATATCGCTATCGGAGTGTGGCGACGACGTGGACAGCGAGCTACTCGAACAGAGGCGGCGATTGATGTCAGCATCTAAGACTATGACCGTCGTGTCAATTTTTATCCTGTTGCAACGCACGGGCATATGTGCTTGTTAAATATAAAGTAAGTCCAAAGCACCAAGTATGAAACGGTTTACAGCAAAACACGACCAAAACGGTTAGAAACGAGATTACATAGCTCAACTACATAATCTGCTACTGGCATGTCAGCCAAACTGGTTGAACAAACCCCGTGCAACCATTTCCAGGCGGCTGCATCCAAAGGCCATAGGCTCCCACACGTCAACATGCTGCAGTGATGACCACGTACGGATTGATGTTGTATAGTTCCAAAGATAACCTGCAATAAATTAGGAATTGATGATCGGTTAAAAACGCACTCATTCTGGCAATTCCAAATTGCTCAAAGAATGGCACAAACTCCCACCGCTCCTGACTCCCACGTACACCAGTGGCGCTCACCTCCGTTCAGCCGGATCACGCTGCCGCCGGCAAGTCGTCCCACTTTGTTTCGCCTCATTCAGACAAACAAACCTTGTTGCCCCCTTCCTTGCTCCTCCATCGTGATCTCGAAATTCCATTACCTCCGCCAGCCATATGCCAACCTCTGTGGCTGTGTACAGAGCCAACCGTGAATGTCCTCTTCATAGGAGAATTTAACTTGCTTCTTCCTCTTGCCTCTCCAGGTTGCCATATATGATTCAGAGCAACAAGTTAAATTCTCCTACTTTATGGCAACTGATTGAGAGGAACCATAAAGTAGAACATCTAGTGTCATAGATGTTGGCCCAAGTATTTTCGTCGTCTCCGTTAGAACCCCCTGCGTGCACGGTGCACCCATCCATCCATCATCCAAGCTAATCAAGAGGTTCAGACTTCGGAGCAACATTCTTGTCAATCAAATGAATTCCATGTATGTTACATACAAGTGTGTTGCCGATGGCGATGCCATTCCTGTTTGCAGCATCAACATCGACTTTGTTGTACCCGACGGCCATGTTGCTGAAGGCAGTCCTGACGGCGCGCTTCAGCATGTAGAAGACCACTTCCCCCAAGTCCTCTGTCAGCTGCAGTTAACGCATGCCGCCACAACAGCATCCAGACTGGAAACTGATTAGTAGTACTACTAGAATCAAATAAGTTGTGAAAAGGATGACGCATGACCTTAACTGCAGTTATTAGGACAGCCTAACAGAAGTACTTACATCCTGTGGGTTCACATTATTCATTACTCAAGAGAAGGAAGAACAAGATGGGGCGCCCGTGGGTTCACATTACCAGTTAGTTGACTAATCAACTCCGTGTTCACACTGCTGCAGGCCGGAGACGACGTTTTTAACATCCATCTCCTGCTTGTTTATTTTCTTGCATCATCGTTATTTTGTACAAGTTGATCGATGCGAAGATGAGGACGGCATGCATTTGACTTTTGACAACGAGAGTCTGGACGCACACCACCGGCAACCTGGTCTTCATAATCAAGGCCGGCCGACCATTACTTTTATTTTATCCCAGACTGCAACGGTGCCGGCCTCCCTCCCTTGCAACGTGCCCATTGGGTACCTGTAATGTAAAGTTAATATAAGCCATCAGAGACAAGAAGATTACACCGACTGACTTATGGTCACACCAACTCTTTGAAACGATCAGGCTTGCCGATATATATTACATTATATCCCACTGAACGATGGTAACAGCCTTCGCTTTGCTAACAGATGGAAAACTCTGCATCAAGGTGGTTTTGAGCGTTGTGACACGACAATAGGGTTCATCGCATCGCCATGAGCTTGCTCTGCTCACTTGTTGCCGTCCTGTTGGTCGGTGCTGTGAGCGCCGCCGGCGACGAGGCCGCGTTGCTTGCTTTCAAAGCGCAGCTAAGCCATGGCCGCTCGCTGGCCTCCTGGAACAGCAGCGCCAGCTTCTGTAGCTGGGAAGGTGTGACATGCAGCCACCGCACGCCGGCGCGGGTGGTGGCGCTGAGGTTGAACGGCACCGGGCTCGCCGGAGCACTCTCCCCGGCCATCGGGAACCTCACGTTCCTGCGGACGCTCGACCTGAGCTCCAACTCGCTCCACGGGGACATTCCGGCGAGCCTCGGCCGCCTCCGCCGCCTGCAGATTCTCTACTTGAGCCACAACTCCTTCTCCGGTACACTACCAGCAAACCTGAGCTCCTGCGTCAGCATCACCGAAATGAGACTGAACAACAACACACTTGGCGGGCGCATCCCGGCTGAGCTCGGCGAGAAGCTCACGTACCTCGAATTCATGTCCCTCAGAAAAAACAGGTTCACTGGGCCCATCCCAGCATCACTGGCCAATTTGTCCCATCTACAGTCTCTCGAACTCTCCTATAACCAGCTCATTGGCTCGATCCCACCAGGGTTCGGAAGCTGCCACAGCATTATATATTTCAATGTCGCCGAGAACCTCCTCATTGGTATGCTCCCGCCTTCTCTCTACAATTTGTCATCAATGGTAGTATTTTCGGTAGGGGGGAATATGTTGTACGGAAGCATTCCGAAAGATATCGATAGCAAGTTCCCCATGTTGGAAGGTCTTGGCTTGGGTACTAATTACTTCACAGGAACCATCCCTTCCTCAATATCGAACATATCTTCCCTCATATTACTTAGCATCAACGCCAATAGAGTTAGTGGGTACGTGCCTCCCACATTGGGGAAGCTGGGAGCTCTCCAACAACTGTACTTGGGTGACAATAAGCTTGAAGCGAATGACATCAAGGGGTGGGAATTCATCTCATCTTTGGCAAACTGTAGCCAACTGCGGGTACTGGCACTCGGCATCAATTCTTTCGGAGGACAACTACCGGGTTCGATTGTGAACCTCTCAACGACTCTCCAGCAGTTATACTTAAGTGACTCTACGATCTCTGGGAGTATACCTGCAGATATCGGCAATCTGGTTGGTCTCAACGTGCTTCTAATAGCAAATACTTCCATATCAGGGGTGATTCCAGAGAGTATTGGTAAGCTAGAGAACTTAATCGATCTAGGCTTGTACAATAATAGCTTGTCTGGCCTCATACCGTCATCGCTAGGAAACCTTTCGCGGTTGAATAGGCTTTATGCACACCGTGGAAACTTGGAGGGACTGATTCCGGCAAGCCTGGGGGAGTTGAAAAACCTCTTTGCACTCGATTTGTCAATGAACTACAGACTTAATGGAACAATACCCAGAGAGATTTTCAAATTACACGGCCTTTCTTGGAAATTGGACTTGTCCTACAATTCCCTTTCTGGACCCATTCCTGATGAAGTTGGTAGCTTGGCAAACCTTAACAACCTAATTTTATTAGGAAACCAGTTGTCTGGCGAGATACCCGACAGTATTCAGAATTGCATAGTGTTGGAACGACTATTATTAAACAACAATTCCTTTGAGGGAAGCATACCTCACTCACTGAAAAATATAAAGGGGCTCAGCATACTGAACCTAGCCATGAATAAGTTCTCTGGTAGTATTCCTGAGGCCCTTGGTAGCACTGGAAATTTGCAAAAGCTGTACCTAGCACACAACAACTTGTCAGGGTCAATACCATTAGTTCTACAGAATTTGACATCATTGATCAAATTGGATATATCCTTCAACAATTTGCAAGGTGAAGTGCCAAATGAAGGTGTTTTCAAAAACATCACTTACTTAGCAGTTGCCGGGAATATCAATTTGTGTGGTGGTACACCTCAACTTCATTTGGCTCCATGTTCCTCAAGAAAGAACAGAAAAAAGATGTCAAAGTCTCTTGTAATTTCTCTAGCGACAGCTGGAGCACTATTGTTGTCACTTGCAGTTATACCTCTTGTTTGGATACTTTGCAAGAAGTTGAAACCAATCCAGAAGACATTAGCAAAAAAATTAATTGTTGATGACCATTACCAGAGAATCCCGTATCATGCATTACTGATAGGAACTAATGGATTTTCAGAAGTCAACTTGCTTGGGAGAGGAAGTTATGGTTCAGTTTATAAGTGTGTTTTGGACACCAAGGAAAGAACATTGGCTGTCAAGGTGTTTAATCTTTGTCAATCTAGGTATTCCATGAGTTTTGAGGCTGAATGTGAGGCCATGAGAAGGATACGACACCGTTGTCTCATTAAGATCATTACTTCTTGTTCGAGCGTCAACCACCAAGGTCAAGAGTTCAAGGCATTGGTTTTTGAGTTCATGCCTAATGGCAACTTGGATGGATGGCTTCATCCAAAATCTCAAGAGCCCAGTACAAACAACACACTCAGCCTTGCCCAGAGGCTTAATGTTGTTGTCGATATTCTGGATGCAGTAGAATATCTGCACAACAACTGTCAACCATTGGTAATTCATTGTGATCTTAAGCCAAGCAACATTCTTCTTGCTGACGACATGAGTGCCCGAGTTGGAGATTTTGGCATATCAAGGATCCTTCAAGAAAATACAAGCGAGGGGATGCAAAGTTCATATGGCTCAACTGGAATTAGAGGTTCCATAGGCTATGTTGCTCCAGGTGACTAAAACTTCTAATTTTATTATTGCTTTTCACTCGAGTATGGCATGCTAACCACAAGACTTTGCATAATTGCAGAGTATGGAGAAGGCTCTGCGGTCTCTACAGCTGGTGATATTTATAGCCTTGGCATATTGCTGCTTGAGATGTTTACCGGAAGGAGCCCAACCGAAGGCATATTCAGAGATTCATTGGATCTGCATAAGTTTGTTGAGGATGCTCTTCAAGATAGGACCCTGGAGATAGTTGACCCAACAATGTGGCTGCACAGCGGACAGTGGGATAACACTACAAGTATTAGAATCCAGGAGTTATTGGTTTCAGTTTTCAGGCTTGGCATATCCTGCTCCAAGGCACAGCCTCGAGACCGAGCACTGACGAGGGATGCAGCGGCAGAGATGCACGCAATCAGAGATGCGTACCTCAAGTTTATGGGGGAGCATGGAGCAGAAAGAGAAGCCTCGACTCGAGAAATTCAGAGCAGCGTTGAATGAACAAGCTGGTACAAGACATGATCCTGCAGCGGTTAAAAAATTATGTATCGTTTCAGTTAGTAATTGTTTTCAGAGCTATGTTGCTTTACAACTGTATTAAATAAATGGAGAACCATGGTGCTCTCCAAATAATAGCACTATATCAGGTTGTAGAGAGTTTCAGAAATCAAACAGTGTAATTTTCTTTACCATTCAAAAAAACTGTAAACATGCAGCAACATTACTTTCTCAAAAACTGTACACATGCAGGAAGCATTGCTTCATGTTTCAGGTTAACCAGCAGGTAAGAATTAGGACTGCACCACAAATCATAGCTCATATTTCAAAAAATAATTAGATGTGGAATCCAGTAACAGCAAAAAGTATATACAACGGTATGAGCAGAGCAGCAATAGAGATGCATACCTCCTGTTTGCCGGTAAGCATATAGAAGAGCATGGAGCAAAAAAGAAGCCTCGGCTTGAGACATTCGAGCTGGGATGATATGATCCTGCAATAAATACAAGCCACTTCAGTTAGCAAGCATTTGTTTGTTGTCGGGGCCATTTTATTTGCACCATATCAAATAAATGTAATGCAAAATGATGTAAAATCATCCTACTGTTGTGCAATAGCACTAGCGACAGCAGTTGTCAGCATACTACATGGCTTCTAAAAATTTCAAAGATTGGAGAAATCGCATCATCGATCCAGTATGCTAGCAAATTAGCAGTCAGCCAGACTGCTGATTATCAAAGTATATAATGTACATGTGTACAATAAAATAAAACTTAAGGGGCAGTAGGTAGCAGCAGCAGCAGAAATCGACCCTGATAAATATTTCACACGCCGATTAACAAATTAATATATATATTCGACAGCACAAGCAGTCTTCCCAAAATCTGATTCTCAAAAAGGAAAAAAGGCAATCTGTCCAAAAAATAAACAGAAATCACAGACTAGAAAGCATCAGGGGGCAGTAGGCAGCAGCAGCAGAAATATATCACAGAGGGGAAGTAGGCAGCAGCACTAGAAAAAATATTTCACATACCGCACAGGCTAGAAACGCATCAATATCATTCATTCATTCATGAACAGTTTCCTTCCAAAAACAGGCTACCCAACTACAGACTGCATCATGAGAATCATGACACTGCCAACCACGTAGTACAACCAGGAAGCAATAGTGAAGGGACATTAGTGGGGAGAGTCATGACGATACTAGCAGCAAAAGGGACATTAGGGCTTGTGAAGCAGTTCATGCACCGTATGTGCAAGCCTAGGCTCACTCCATACCAACAAGCCATCTCATGTTGAACCGAACCATCTTGAGGTTTCCTTTCAGGGCCCTCCCAAGTGTTGGCTCCGTGTAGCTTGTCAAGAACATGGAGATCGCCTCTGCCTTATCATTGGAGGTGAACCGGCATAAAAAAGGCTAAGAAAATGAGTAAAAGGAAATTGCCAAATCATGGGAGCAAGTTCCTGCGAACGTACCAACGGAACAATGTTGCTGATAATACTCCATAGTAGGTCGCTCTCAGGAACTACCTCCAAGATACGATCCCAGTTTTCCTGTGAATACAAGGAATGAGACAAATGTAATGATATAACCATGATGTTTTCAAATATCGGATAGCCTATTAACATTAACTTGAGGATATATAGGAAAGAGTTCATGCAAGTGTTTTAAATTAGGGGTCTGGTGAGTCAAGTTCACACATCACTTAAGTTAGAGGATATGAGCAGGCTGCAAAAAGGGAATTTTCAAATATAGTTCAGCTATTTAGTAAAGAATCTTTCTCATGGTGCACCTCAACTGATATACAATCAATCATCTTATCTTGTGGATTTAATGAAATAATGACCTTTACCTATTCTCATGTGCATCAATATGTACAAATCAGCGGCCACACATAGTAATCTTACCATATGTCATAGTCACACAAAAGTGTGATTTATATAAATAAACATTACCAAAATAAGCTAATGAAATAACAAATGGAAGTATGTGTGGCAAGGAGAGAAATGAAATTAAAGGAACAGGGCAGTACCATCAATCAGAGCACAAGATTAATCGAAGGAATAGCGCCACATGAAACCCTGGCTGCAAATGAATACTCACTCAATTAAGCCTTACAAACTTAGCTTTAGTGGGGAGCAGAAATGCAGAAAGCAGAGATTTGTGGCACTTGCATGGAGGTGCCTGAAGTACAATCTTGTCCAGTTCCTTCTTTAAACCGCAAACCCCGCAGTCTTGAGTTGTAACCCAGGAAAATCTCATGGTTTGCTGCATCTTTGAATACATCGGAGGCAAAGATTTTGACTTCATCGGGCACACCATCCATGTCATCCAAAACCTGCAAGCATTTTGTAACTGAGTGTTGCCTTCCTTGCTGTTACACTTGCTCCTTCTTGCTAATGAGGCGAAGATAGAGATTAGAAACATTACTTGTCATGAGTATTTCGAAGAAAACACTATACGCAAGTAGTTCTTGACATGTAACAGTACAGATAGTTTCAGATACCAGTTGACCATACAGAAATAAAAACTATGTTTCTAAAGCTAAAATGGCATGATGATTCATCGCATATGAGAAATTAAATTGAATTGCACGCAATGAAGCATATTTGATTATTATTGATGTGGTTCTAGTAAAAAAAATCCACCGAATTGTCAAAGATTATTGGTGTGGTTCTGGTGCTTCAGAGACATTAGAGTTTAGAAACATTACTTATCAATTGTCATGAGGATATGTAAGAAACCACGGTTTCAGATAAGAAACATTACTTGTCGTGAGGATTATGTGTAAGAAACATTACACACAAGACCATTCTTTTACCTAATGCAGTTTCAGATACCAGTTGACTATACAGAAATAAAAACTTGTATTTCTAAAGCTAAAATGGCATGATGATTTCTCGTACACAAACTAGTCGAACAAGACAAAAGGATATTTGATTATTTCTCATACACAAGACAAAAGGATCTATCCCATATTTTTCACCAATTACAAGATGAGGGCTCGTCCCAGCAGAAAACTTATATTGCAGGGGGGGGGGGGGGGGGGGGGGGGGGGGGGGGCGTGGAAGGGAGTTGTGCTGGGGGCTGAGCACGCACACAACCACGCAGCGGAGCCATGAATCCACTGCCGCCGCCGCGAACGCAGTCAGAGGGAGTTGATTTTCAGACGAAAAAGCTCGGAACGGCGGTACCTTGCGTGGGCGCGGCGACTGTGGCTGCTGGTTGCTTAGTGCGAAGCCAAGCAGGGCGGGGGGCGGCGTCGGAGGTGAATGCGTCCGAGGGGGCAGGGACTCCGGTCGCCGGAGATCCCTCGCGGCGGCGGCGGCGTGGCGAGTGGGGATTTTCTTCCTTTCGGGTCGGTCGAGGTGAGAAGATGGAGAAAAAAAAAGTGGTACAAAAAAGTGTTGAGATAGGACTATTAAAACGATTTTGAAACATTCTATAAACCAGTTTAGACCGATTTTAAAACCTTTCTTTCGGGTTTTTTTGTTTTCTGTGTTTATTTATTTTTGTGGAAAGGACCACAAAGTTATATTGAAATTAAACAGTGGTACAAAGCACCCCCAACATACAAGGAAATTGCACACTGGTCCCTAGGAACCAACCAACCACCGCGGGCTGCCTGCGCTCCCTCCAGAGCCGGCGTGACCTTGGATATCTGCAGCCGGAATAAATGCGGATGGGAAGTCTTCAACCTCGATCCTGAAGGACCAGCACGATGGAAGGAGAGGTAGGCCGGCCATCACTTGACCACGCCGACGACAACACAACTATGAAATCCTCGGGAAACTCATGTACACGCAATGGAGACGGCTAGCGCGAGCCACCAGCACCACACCACGCCTCCCACAGCACCCACATAGAAAAGGCCAGGAACAGCCAAACCATGGCGAAGACGGGATCGAGGGACCCTAAAATCACCAGCTGGCCATCACCTCCGCCGCGAAAGCCGCACCTTGGATACCTATACTCACCAGATCAACGGATCCAGGAGTCCATGACATGGGAAGCTCGACGACTCCGCCACACGCGACATCGCCGTAATGGGGAAAGAGCTCCAGCAAACTTATTCTGCCGCAACGCCGCGACCACCACCTCCGCAGCGCCGCCAAGAACACACCTACCCTAGTATCTACACACAGAACCATAGATCCGGGGCTCCCCCACTCTCCTGTCGCCGGAGCGGCGGCCGGAGAGGGAGGGAGCCCGCGGCCTGGCCGGCGGCGGATGCAGGGAACGAAGGCGCCTCCTTTTCGCCTCTCCTAAACAGTAACTGCCCCCTTGTCTTCTCATCTTGCACAGGGAATTAGGACGACCTGTGTTTATTTAAATAGCACAATTATTTTTTCCATTGTATTAATATATTTTAAAAGTGTCACAAACATATTTTTGAAATGCCTGAACATCTTCTATCTGTTATGAACATTTATTTGAGTGCCATCAACATTTTTTAAAAGTTGCGCAAACATTTTTTACACTTCAGGAACATTTTTTAACGTGCGGTCAACTTAGTTTAAAATTTAAGTAAAATATTTTTTTCCATTTCAGAAATATAAATAAAGGAAAAAAAAGAAAAAACAAACAAATGAAACGATTAACGAAATCAAGATAGTGGGTCAGCCCACTACCAGCTAGGCGAGTCGAGCTACTATCTCGCATATTTTTTTTAAAAGTGTCAAAATATTTTGTTTTTTTTTGTCTTGTCTGGACTGGACGGAGGGAGTATTCATTAAGCGTTCAGCACCCAGTTCAGGTTTTCATTTAATTTATTTGTCTTGTCTGGACTGGCCGATGCCATGTGTGGAAATAAACGGCCAGAGGGAGAGAGTGCCCAGTTTTCTTCGCCATGTATGTCCTTCCCTTGTCACCCAATAGTTTTCAAATGTTCTTCAATATCTCAATTTAGATTTCAGTAGTATTTACCTTACTTAATTGAGGTGGGCTGGAGAGTGGTGATTTCCAATGGGTGCTGACAATTAATGTAATGTTTTTTCTATGAGCCGTGCTAGTCGCACCATTGGAAAATTCTTTTATTATTAAGCGTTCAGTCGCCAGCTCATGCTTTCCTGTGACCACCATGCAACGTTAATACTCCCTCCGATCCATATTAATTGTCACTCAAACGCATGTATGTACATGCATTCCAGTGCTACTAACTATTAATAGTTAAACAAGCACGCAAGTCTGAAAATGCAAACAAAATTTGGTAAGGACTTCAGCCGATTTATTTACAGAGTGTCTGTCAGCAAATGTAAAACCTCACCCGCAAAAAAAAAAAAAAGTAAATGTAAAACCCAGAGTAGCACTATAGCAATTTCCCTAGCATATAAAAAACGGCTTCTCACAAATTCCAAAGATTTCAGGAATCCAATGATAGAAAAAATTATCCGTTCTCAAACCAGTCGTACATATGACAGGAAGACGAATTCATTGCTCCAAGTAAACCATCAGTAGATATAAGTTCAGACTCTGCACAAGACGTTGTCCATACGCAGCATTCCGTGTTTGCAATACCAAGAGCATGAATACTTTCGGCACTAGGAAACACAAGAGCACAAACAAGCTGTCAGAAAACACAAGTGACAGATCAGAGACGCATCAATACTACTCTCCAGGTAGAGAACAAATCCAGCAGCACTACTATTCACTAAATCCAGAACTACTATGCACTAGATCCAGCATCAATACTACCATGCAAAAAAAGTTTCCGAAAGCACAAGCACTCAACAGTCAGCAAAACTGAAAGATAAGATCACTGGCATTCAGACAGATCAAATCTGAAAGATCTGTTGTTCAGCCCATCGTGTCTTGACTTGCATGATCTGTTTGCCTGTAGATTGTACTGAAGATTGGTGCGAGTCTTTTTGGACCCAATTCATTCAAAGTAAACTATCTGCAGACGACAGCTTTTCATATCTGAAATAGATAATTGCCATACTACTACAACGGAACTCTGAGTGATAATGCCCGTCCTTAGATTAAATATATATGCAGCTAGCTACTGCCGTGGAATGATTTGCCAAATCAATCATACTACTGTATGATGGACCACACACATGCGTCACCTGCTTCCTCTGTTTCATTGATGCACAACATACAGATAGTCCTTCCTTGGTTGCCTGCCAAGCTTCATTTACTAAGTACTGCTTCATCCTGTACAGGCAGTGCGGAGCAGATAGGCATGGCAATGGCATGGGTGTACACTTCATCATTACTTCAATCCATTCCTCATAGATATATGGATCATACAGATAGTTCATTTTGAAAAATCAATTTTCAACAGGTTGATATGAGATAGATCGGTGTTGGTGGATATATAAGTACCCACCATCATCCTTGCATTGCATAAGCCGAGCCGATGCGACCAGCTCCGATGACTCCAACAGTCTGCCCCTTGAGTACGTTTCCAACAAACTTGCAATCATTTAGTCTACATGTCTTAAAATAGATTCATATAGATGTATATAATATGCTGACAAATCGAATCTAAATTGTACTCCCTCTGTCCTAAAATAAGTGTCTCAACTTTAGTACAACTTTGTACGGAGACAGTTATTTTGGGACGGAGCGAGTAGTATATGTCAGTCTAGCACTTGCTACAAATTTAAGCTAGATTATACGCGGCCGGCAACCTGCTCTTTACCTCCATTTGTATATCAAGTGCAACATGCCCATCAGGGCCGGCCGGCCGGCCATTCTTATTATTTCTTAATAATCCCAGACGGTAACGCCGCAACGGTGCCGGCCTCTGCCTGTCCGTTGCAGCATGCCATTATCTGTAAACTAAAAGCCATTGGAGACCGGAATATTACACTGACTGACTTAGTCATACCAACTATTTGAAACGATCAAATCTTAGCATGATGGTAACAGCCTTTTCTTTGCTGACAGATGGTAAACTCTGCATCAAGATGGATACGTTGAGGGCTGTGCTGACGGATGGAAATATTATTACCATCTACTCCCTCTGTTCCATAATGTAAGACGTTTTTTGACACTAGTGTAGTGTCAAAAAACGTCTTATATTATGGGACGGGGGAGTAGTATATATATGGAACAGAACAGGCAAATGCTACTTGGAAACCAGACCAAGAGCGCAAGATGAACAAAACAATACGGGTCATTGCCATGAGCTTGCTATGCTCACTTGTTGCTGTCCTATTGATTGTTGCAGTGAGCTCCACCGGTGATGAGGCCGCTTTGCTTGCTTTCAAAGCGCAGCTCAGCCATGGGGGCTCGCTGGCCTCCTGGAACAGCAGCGCCAGCTTCTGTAGCTGGGAAGGCGTGACGTGCCACCGCAGGCCGGCACGGGTGGTGGCGCTGAGATTGAACGGCACCGGGATTGCCGGAGCACTCTCCCCAGCCATTGGGAACCTCACGTTCCTGCGGATGCTCGACCTGAGCTTCAACTCGCTCCACGGGGACATCCCGGCGAGCCTCGGCCGCCTCCGCCGCCTACGGAGCCTTCACTTGTACGACAACTCGTTCTCAGGCACGTTACCAGCAAACCTGAGCTCGTGTGTCTCCATGATTGACATGAGACTGGACAACAACACGATTGGCGGGTGCATCCCAACTGAGCTTGGTGAGAAGCTCACGTACCTGGCACGGATCACACTGAGAAACAACACCTTCACAGGGACCATCCCGGCATCGCTGGCCAATCTGTCCCATCTACAGTCCCTCGACCTCTCTAATAACCAGCTCGTGGGCTCGATCCCACCGGCGCTCGGTAGCATCCAGAGCATGCGATATTTCAATCTCGCCAGAAACAATATCTCCGGTATGCTCCCACCTTCTCTCTACAACTGGTCATCACTGGAATATTTGTATGTAGGGTTTAATATGCTATACGGAAGCATTCCGGATAATATCGGTAACAAGTTCCCCAAGATGAAAGCTCTAAGCTTGTCTTCTAATAACTTCATTGGAGTCCTCCCTTCATCACTATCCAATATGTCTGATCTCACAATACTTGATCTCTGGCAAAATAAATTTAGTGGGTATGTCCCTCCCACATTAGGGAGGCGCGGAGCTCTCCAACAACTGACCTTGGTTGACAATAAGCTTGAAGCAAATGACAACAAGGGGTGGGAATTCATAACTTCTTTGGCAAACTGCAGTCAACTGGAGAGATTGGAACTCGGCATCAATTCTTTTGGAGGACAGCTACCGGCTTCAATTGTGAACCTCTCAACGACTCTCTATGACTTATACATAGCAGACAATAGGGTCTCTGGGGTCATTCCTACAGACATCGGAAATTTGGTCGGTCTCAGAAGGCTTATAATAGCAAATACTTCCATATCCGGAGTGATTCCAGAGAGCGTTGGCAAGCTACAGAACTTGATCAATCTAGGCTTGTACAACAATAGCTTGTTCGGCCTTATACCTCCCATGCTAGGAAACCTTTCACGGTTGACTAGGCTTTATGCAGACAATGGCAACTTGGAGGGGCCAATTCCGGCAAGCCTGGGAGAGTTGAAAAACCTCTTTGTACTTGATTTGTCAAAGAATTACCATCTTAACGGTTCAATACCAAGAGAGATTTTAAAATTACATAGCCTTTCTTGGTATTTGGACTTGTCATACAATTCCCTTTCTGGACTCATTCCTAGTGAAGTTGGTAGCTTGATAAACCTTAACCGACTTACTCTATCAGGGAACCAGTTTTCTGGCAAGATACCCGACAGTATTCAAAATTGCATAGTGTTGGAATGGTTATCATTAGACAGTAATTTGTTTGAGGGAAGCATACCTCGACCATTGACAAATATAAAGGGGCTCAGTAAACTGAACCTGACCATGAATAAGTTCTCTGGTAATATCCCTGATGCCCTTGGAAATATTAGAAACTTACAAGAACTGTACCTAGCACACAACAACTTATCAGGGTCAATCCCAATAGTTCTACAAAATTTGACATCGTTGTCTGAACTAGATATATCCTTCAATAATTTGCAAGGGGAGGTGCCAAACGAAGGTGTTTTCAGAAACATCACTTACTTAGCAGTCACCGGGAATATCAATTTGTGTGGTGGTACAACTCAACTTCATTTGGCTCCATGCTCCACAAGCTCGTTAAGCAAGAACAACAGAAAGATGCCAAAGTCTCTTGTAATTTCCATAGGGACAGCTGGAGCAATCTTGTTGTCACTTTTAGTTATTCTTATTGTTTGGATACTTCTCAAGAAGCTCAAACCAAGTCAGAAGAGATTAGCAAAAAATTCAATTATTGATGACCATTATAAGAGAATCCCATATCATGCATTATTGAGGGGAACTAATGAATTTTCAGAAGCCAACTTGCTTGGGAGAGGAAGTTATGGTGCGGTCTATAAGTGTGTTTTGGACAAGGAAGAAAGACCATTGGCTGTCAAGGTATTTAATCTTGGTCAATCTAGGTATTCCAAGAGTTTTGAGGCCGAGTGTGAGGCCATGAGAAGGATACGACACCGTTGTCTCATTAAGATCGTTACTTCTTGTTCGAGTGTCAACCACCAAGGTCACGAATTCAAGGCATTGGTTTTTGAGTTCATGCCCAATGGCAACTTGGATTGTTGGCTTCATACAAAATCTCAAGAGCCCACTACAAACAACAGGCTCAGCCTCTTCCAAAGGCTTGATATTGCTGTTGATATCATGGATGCAGTAGAATATCTGCACAACTACTGTCAACCATTGGTGATCCATTGCGATCTTAAGCCAAGCAACATACTTCTTACCGAAGACATGAGCGCACGAGTTGGAGACTTTGGCATTTCAAGGATCCTTCAAGAAAATACAAGCGAGGGAATGCGTACTTCATATAGCTCAACTGGAATTAGAGGTTCCATAGGCTATGTTGCTCCAGGTGACTGAAACTCTTCTAATTTTATATTTTACTTTTTCACTCGAATATGGTATGCTAACCATGAAAGTTCGCATAACTGCAGAGTACGGAGAAGGCTCCGTGGTCTCAACAGCGGGTGATATTTATAGTCTTGGCATATTGCTGCTTGAGATGTTCACCGGAAGGAGCCCAACAGAAGGCACATTCAGAGATTCATTAGATCTGCATAAGTTTGCCGAGGATGCTCTTCCAGATAGGACCATGGAGATAGCTGACCCAACGATGTGGCTGCACAACGGAAAGCATGATAACACTACCAGTATTAGAATGCAGGAGTGCTTGGTTTCAATCTTCAGGCTTGGCATATCATGCTCAAAGCAACAGCCTCGAGACCGAGCACCGACGAGAGATGCAGCGGCAGAGATGCACGCAATCAGAGACGCGTACCTCAAGTTTATAGCGGAGCATCGAGTAGAAAGAGAAGCCTCAACTCGAGAAATTCAGAACAACTTTGAGTAAACCAGCTGGTACGAGACGCGATCCTATATAATAATAAATGCATGCATTGTTTCATTTAGTAACTGTTCTCAGAGCTATGTATGTCTTTACAGCTGTATCAAATAAATGCAGAACCATGGTGTTCTGCAAGAACAGCACTAGAGCAAGTTTTAGAGAGTTTCATAAATGAAGCAGTGTAATTGTTTTTCCATTATCAAAACTGTACACATGGAGGCAACATTATCGGTTCATGCTTCAAGTAAACAGGTAGAGGGAAGTTGTAGATTGTTCCAGAATTTTTTCCTTTTTATGTAAACTCTTCTTTTATCTAAGCAAAACGATCCAAATTCATCTGTTTAAATTACTAAAACAAAATGCATCGGATCAGATCAATAACGCTAGATAAACACAGATATATTTTCTTTTGTGAACAAGCTTGCTTCCTTCATTAATTAACAGTAATCAGGTAGTACAACCTACAGCCGTCATAAAGATAGAATCCATTGAGTGCTTGGTTTACGTTTTCAGGCTTGGCATATCCTGCCTTCACGTAGAACAGCAGACTGCTTGTTAACAGATTGTATACTGCAGCTAAAAAAACAAATTATATATTGTCCATGTGTACAAACAAACAAACAAAGGGGGGCAGTAGGCAGCAACAGCAATAGAAATCGACCCTGATGATATTTCATATACCCAGTAACAAATTAATGCATATATTCGACAGCACAATCAATCTGTCCAACATATGATTCTCGGAAGAAATGAAAAGAAATCTGTCCAAAAATAATCAGGACTCACAGACTAGAAAGCACAGTTTACAAAAAGTAGCAGCAGGTAATCCTTATAACCATCCAGCATCTATGCCAGTCAGATACTTCATAGCAAGTAACAGCAGCCAGTAAAGAGTAGTACAAGTTGTAGATATGTACCTAGGAGGATGTGAACCAGGTGCCAGTCGGTTGGCCGGCCTTGTGGATCTGGAGAGCATTTGTTTGTACAAGTACAACAAACAAGCATTTGTTTGCTATCGGAGCCATTTCATTTGCAATGGTTTCAGAAAAAAATGTACTGTAAAACCATTCTAATGTTGTGCAATAGCATTGTACCAGAAGCAGTTGTCAGCATATTACATTGGCTTTTCAAAAATTTGAAAGGTTCAGGCGATTGCATCCTTGATCCCTTATGCTAGCAACATGAATGAGTTTGTGGCACCAAGTAAATCAGCAGTTGGTCAGGAAGTTTGTCCATGTGTAGAGAAGGAAAACATTGTGGACAGTAAGTAGGTAATAGCAGAGGAGCTTACAGAGGACCTTATGCAGCTAAGAGGATGTTATCAACAATCGTTTCAGTTGGCATTAGTTTTGTTATTGAAGCCATTTTTGTTTGGAACAAATATCAGATAAATGTAGTGTATAAAAAGGGTAAAATCATCCTATCATTGTGCAATAGCAGTTGTCAGCATATTAATTGCATGGCTTCTAAGAAGCTCAAAAGATTCAGGAAAATCACATCCTGAATGAAGTATGCTGACAACATAGTAGTGCATTTTGACTTTCTGAGGCACAAGCAATGTGTCCCGATCGAAACAGAAATCATCTAGAGCATCACAAACAGAGTAGGAGTCGTACCAAAGTGCATATGGGTATCATTCATTCATTCAATTCGGGAACAGTTCCCTTCCAAAAGCAGAGCAGCACGGCTTACCTGACCCTAGCTAAGAGGATGTGAACTTGGCAGTAGGCAGTAGCATGGAGCAGAAACTGACCCTGGTGAAATTTCGCATACTCAGCAATTTGTCCCCAAAATTAAGACCCATATTACCCAACTACAGACCAACCATCTAGCATCGATTATCATAAAAAAATTATTTCTCCGAGCCCCAAATTTTTTTAGATAAACAGAGCCGCACAACCTACCTGGCCTAGAGGATGCTCTCTAATAGCCCGGTGGATCTGGAGAGCGGGAGCCGCCTTGGTGGAGACGGCGGAGAAGAGGCGGCAAGGACTACCTACCTAGTATGGTTTCCTTCCTGATTGATTCAGAGAGGCGCGGAGGAGGAAGGAAAAGGACAACATGGCAATCGGAGGCCGGCCGGCCGCCGACGGAGACGGAGGAAGAAGAGAAGGATGTAGGGTTACACACTGACCTGACCAGATTACGTACTTCAGTTGGAGCTACAAGATTACGTCTTGGATCTGGCTCACGTGTTCTAATGAAATTCGTTTTGTGGCTCAGGAATTTATTATTATTATTTTTGAGACAATTGTGGCTCAGGAAGTGTTCAGATCAAAGCGTCACTTATGCTTTTTCTTTTCTTCTTTTAAATGTTAGATTTTCTATTGAAACCTCACACACACATTTGACATCCACGAGTGTAATAAACTACTCAGATTACATGACCTGTCATGCAAATTAACTGATCTAAACTGAAAATCCGACTCTTAATTTCTCATGAATTCCAAAACTATCGAGTTGCAATTGAATTCCACGAGCGAAAAGATCCCCGGCCCGAGAAATCGATAGCCAAAAGCCCGGCTCCAAGAGGAATCACAAACTACAAAAACCAACGATCGAGCAATATAACCAGCCAGCATCTAAGATAAGTGGCAAGTGACACCGGCCACTAACAAGAATTCGTACTGCATTACCTACTGACAAGAATTCAGCCTGTTTGGGACTACTCCACTCCACAAAAATTAACTCCACTCCACCAACTTCACTTTGAAGCAGTTCCACCGAGAAGTTGCAGCTCCATCATGAAGCAGTTTATTCTGTTTGGTTTCCAGCTAGCTCCAACTTTAAGAATGAGAATATTTGGTGAGAAAAGTCTATTGTGCCCCTATTTCTTTTATGAATGATGTTTTGACAACCCAACATTTCTGCCCCTTGAGCAATTGTTTTTTCTAGTTTTGTACCTTAAAAAAATACAATATTACTAGTGAACTCATGTAGTTATGGTCTGAGTGTTGTACGCATGAATATGTCATTGGATTAAAAATAGATCAAATGATGTGAAGTAATAGAATAAATTAAAGTTCGACATAAATATCCACTGATAGATAATTAAAAAGGTTCACATGAATGTCCAACGATGCAAACCAAGAACCAGGCCATCTTTGACAGTAGAACATAGCTACTTCCAACCATCGGCAATAGCAGTGGCTAACTTATCACGGAATTTATCCATAGTCGGAGCATCCGGTTCCGCTGTAGATCTAACTGAGGCAGCAATAAATTTGTTATGCATGTCCGGTATCATAGGCACATAGTCAGGATCACAGTCAAACCGAGCAAAGTCCAAGTCTTCGCTGTTATGCTCACGAATAAAGTTGTGAAGGACCATAGTAGCAACAACGATCATTTTTTGCTTGAACATCGAGTACGGTCGCATCTTATAGAGAATCTGCTACTTCATTTTTAGCACTCGAAATGATTGCTCTATAACATTGCGGATAGATGAGTGGACGCGGTTGAATTTTTCTGTCGGAGTGTTGGGCTTCATACCTCTACGCCATTCTGGCATATGATACCTCTCACCCTTGTAAGGAGCTAGGTATCCCTGACGATTGATGTACCTCGCATCAACAACATAGTATTTGCCTACAAATGGAGGAGATGATATGAGCTATTTTTTTACAAACATTTGATGTTCGAAGAATTGGTACATTTTATGATCATATGCACACATGTTACCTTTTGGAGGGTGTGGTAAGAACCTTTCATCAACACTTATTGCATTGTATAACACACTTGTGTCATGCATTGCTCCTGGTTGCCCCACGGACACATAAGTGAATAGCATGTCAAAGTCACAAATTGCAAGAACATTTTGGGTCGGTATCCCTGATTTCCCAATATATCTGACACTATCCTCAGGAGACAGAGACACTGAAATATGTGCGCCATCAAGTGCACCAATGCAATCTTTGAAGTGTGGATACACCCGTCTATCATCTCTTATCCTCTTATGAATAGTGGGAAAGTTGGGGTTTTTAGGTGTAATGAAATCTTTTGCCATTTTCATCAAACAGTTGAGAACCTCATCAATTTTCCTACTAATGGTTTCGCCGAGTGCTTGAAATGATATTGACCTCTTCTATTGGACTCATTGCCACCACAAGTGAATAGGAAAATTGCAAGACTTTCATACGTGCTCACATGCATGAATGGTTCTAACCCGTACCTTCGCACCAACAAGTCGTGAAGGTCCACGAATACTTTTGTGCTCATGCGAAGCTGTGAAAGGCATTTACCAGGAGTCCTCAAAGTCTCTTGCAACCATCCCATACCACTTAGAATCGATGTCCTCGGTGGGTTCTTATTAAGATATTGATCATAATATACATGGACAAGTGTACCAGGACCCAGAACAAGATTCCAAAACATCTTACTCTCATCATTAGAATCATCGCTGTCACTCTCAGACATATGCGTGTAGCACAATAACAAAAACCCGACAAAAATCAGTTGACATACATAGAGCAAATATTTCAGTTGACATACATAGAGCAAATATTTGAGTTGACATACATATAGCGAAAAAGTTCAAGTGACATGCATAAAGCAAATTGTTCAAGTGGCATACATAAAGCAAATAGTTCAAGTGGCATACAACGATCAAATAGTTGACACCAACGTACATAAAGAAAATAGTTCAAATGACATGAAGTAAGAAAAAAATCGTGCGCCAACACATTAGTACTTGTCGTTGTATCTCCTCTTAAGCCAATTGAACCTAAACTGTTTAGGAAGGGTCATGAACATTTCCCGTTGGTCCTTCTTCACAAATAACTGTGTGGCAATATCATGCTCATCGGAACCGTGCACGGCTCCACATTCCAAGACCATATCCATGACTTCCTGGATTTTCACCTCTCCTTGCTTCATTCATGTAAAAGAGGCGGCACATTCAGCTATCTTTGTGATTTTATCTTGGATAACAAGTGATGTTCTTGACTTTTGTTTCTTATTTTTTTTAGAAGAACACGAGGTCTTTTCTTTGCATTAGCAATGCAAGGAGAAACCTCATGGACCTCATCCTCCTCACCTCCAACCACGTTACCAACATTATCAGGAATGTCATGAACCTCTTCCTCTCCAACCCCAATATCATTATCAACATCAATCAAATTGTCTTGACTTGGCGGTATGATTGGGTTGTCACTCATGGGATTCCAATGATCTTGTTCATCATTTGAAATATCACCAACCATTTTGGTAAGGTGCTCCTGATTTTGAAGAGGCTTTTTCCTAAACCTGCCACATCCAGGAATGTCCTATAGTAGAAATAAAAAAACATGAACATAACATGTATGAACTACAATTACCATCATAAACTAATATTTCACAACACTCACCTTTCTCGCCTTCTTCCACCATTCATTGTCCATGACAATAACTCCCTTCGAACTGTCCCAACCAGTTCCAGTTTGCTTCCTCATTAATTTATTCCAACAAGTCCAGTCACCATTTAACTTGTCCCACTTGTTCTTCAATTGTGTCTTCGATATGTTAGAAGGGATAGAGAGGGATTGGTGTAATGCGATGGATGTTGTTTATTGCTTGAGCCTCGTGGGCATATATATAGGAGTACATGATCTTCTTGGAGTACAAGACAAGTCAGAATACTTCCTAGTCTATCCTATGTTTCCAATCTAATCACGATACTCAACATCCCCCCGCAGTCACAATGGTAGCGACGCAGACGGTGAGACTAGAGAATAATCCGAAGGTAAGCCGACGGACACCCCCCACAGTCGTAACGGTCGATGCATCGCGGAAGTCGTGGTTGGAGTGAAAACCGACGAGGTTGCTCAAGCAAGGCGGTAGCCCTTTGTGCCGATGTCGATGTAGCCGAGAGCGTAGAGTGGTGTAGCCGTGGTCAAGATAGCCGTGCGAGGGACGCCGTGGTCGATGTCGAGTCGGGGTGGCCGGTGTCGAGATAGTCGCCGTGGACCGGGAAGAAGAGCGGCGGCGGCGGCGGCCTGAGGAGGCGGCGGCGGCGGCTAGGTTAGGAGCGCGGCGACGGTGCTTGATGTAGGCGAGGAAGAACCCGACAGCATGACGAAGACCGGCGCGGAGGTGGCGTTCCCGTGCCTAGGAAGGGGGCGCGGAGCATACCACACAGAAGTCGACGCGCGTGGACGGCGAAGTGGACCGCGTGCCGCGGTGCTACGGCCCGAGGAGGCGACACAGCGGCATCGTGCGGGTCGGGGCGACGGCGGGAAGACCTCGGGGCGGCAGCAGGGACCGCGTGCCACGCTTGCTACGGCCCGATGGGGTGACGCAGCGGCAGTGTGAGGGTCGGTGCAGGCACGGGGACAGCCTAGAGCGGACGACCTCGGGGCGGCGGTGGACCGCGGGCCGTGGCACTACGGCCCGAAGGGGCGACGCAGCGGCAAAGCGCAGGTCGGTGCAGCCACAGGACAACCACGGGGCGGCGACAGAGACCGCGTGCCAGGCTCGCTACGGCCCGATGGGGCGACGCAGCGGCAGCGCGAGGGTCAGTGCAGCCACGGGGACGGCCTGAAGCGAACGGCCTCGGGGCGACGGTAGACCGCGGGCCGCGACACTACGGCTCAAAGGGCGACGCAAACCGATCTATAGATCGGAGAACCAAAAAGAAACACCGATTAAGACGACCGGCGTGAGAGAGAAAACCCGGATCAAGGACCGGGAAAAAGACTCTCTAGGGCAGCCGATCAACACGATCGGCGGACGAATACTAGGTACGGGTTGCGCGGCCCCCGGCGGCGGTCATGGAGGCCGACCGTCCCGGGGGCGGCGCGGAGCGGAAGCGGCGGGCGGCGGCTAGGGTTTGGATCGGTTAGGCTGATAACATGTTAGAAGGGATAGAGAGGGATTGGTGTAATGCGATGGATATTGTTTATTGCTTGAGCCTCGTGGGCATATATATAGGAGTACATGATCTTCTTGGAGTACAAGACAAGTCAGAATACTTCCTAGTCTATCCTATGTTTCCAATCTAATCACGATACTCAACACGATAAACTAATTCCGGTCATCTGGTAGAACAATTCTGACACATTGCTATAGCCTAAAGGGTTCAACTGAGTGTCTGTGTGTGTTTGTGGTGTGTGTGTGGGGGGGGGGGGGGGGGGGGGGGGGATTCCCTTGTCCCACTTGTTTTGTTCAGCCATCCGGATGAGTGTAATAAACTCCTCAGATTACGTCTTGGATGCTGGCTCCGGGTTCTCATAAAATTCATTTTGTGGCTCAGGAAGTATTCCAACCAAAGCGCCACTGCTGCTTTTTTTTTTTGAATTGTTAGATTTTGTATTGAAAGCTCGCACGCATTTAACATGGATGAGTGTAATAAACTCCTCAGATTACATGACCTGCCACGCAACTTAACTGATCTAAGCTAGAAATCCAACCCATAAATTTTCATGAATTCCAAAACTAATGAGTCGCGACTGAATTCCACGAGCTAATGCATTACCCCGCTCAAAAAATCAATATTGAAAACCCGACTCGAGAAACTGATCAACTGTCGAATTCATTTGATCGACGGTTAGAGAGTTGATGGAAGAAAAGCACGGTCCACACGTCTTAGTACTCTATGTATACATTTTGATCATCTTGAGATAATGTTTGGTGTGGTGATCGTGATTATTACCGTTTGGCTGAATGACTGATCCCCCCTCCCCCGCCGCTCTCACGGGCGGCTCGGATGGAAACCCTACGATGCCGCCACTCGCCTCCCTTTCCCCTCCTTCCTCCTCGCCGTTGTCGAAGGATGTCGGTGGGCAAAGCCCGTGCGGTGGCGGGGTATCTCATGGTGATTTAGTGGCGACGTGGTGCAGGGTGTTTTCCATGTGCGGGGGCGCGGCTAGACTCGTCCGGTGTACTTGGCCATGCGCCCATATCCGAGTCTCGGCAGACGGGCTTGCGACTGCAGGCGTCCTGGTGCGGATTGAGGGGCCCTGGCCGGTGACCTGGGCCCCGGCACGCAGGCACGAATATGCATGCACTAGTAGAAAAAGGGCCTTTCGTCCAAACCGGATATGGCCTTTAGTCCCGGTCGTGTTGGGGCCCGGGACTAATGTGCCCATTAGTCCCGATTCCAACGGCTACTGACCCCGCGCGGGTACGGCAGGCTTTAGTCCCGGGTCGAACGGGACCTTTAGTCCTGGTTGGAGACACCAACCGGGACTAAAGGGGTTGCGGCAGGCTGCAGCCCTTTTAGTCCCGGTTGGAGACACCAACCGGGACTAAAGGTCTGCACGTGGAGGTCCTCCTTTTTCCCCCCTTTTACCACATTAATCCTAAAAAAATCATAACTAAATCATTGTAATTCAGAAAAATACAAATAATATATCAAAATTTGCAGAAAAATAAGTTCTATCCGAAGAAACAACAAGTTTTCCGTTTTGAGAATTTTTTAAAATCACAAAATTCCAAAGGGAAAATAGAGTTTTTGGACGTTTTAGACGTTTTAGGGTTTAGGGCTAGGGTTTAGATTTCCAAGTTTAGGGTTAGGTTTTAGGGTTTGAACCTTTAGTTTTACTGTTTATAATAGAGTTTCGGACGTTTTAAGTTCCGGGTTTAGGGGTTTCGAGAATTTTTAAAATCACAAAATTCCAAAGGAAAAATAGAGTTTTTGGACGTTTTAGACGTTTTAGGGTTTAGGGCTAGGGTTTAGATTTCCAAGTTTAGGGTTAGGTTTTAGGGTTTGAACCTTTAGTTTTACTGTTTAGAATAGAGTTTCAGACGTTTTAAGTCTCGGGTTTAGGGGTTTCGAGAATTTTTAAAATCACAAAATTCCAAAGGAAAAATAGAGTTTTTGGACGTTTTAGGGTTTAGGGCTAGGGTTTAGATTTCCAAGTTTAGGGTTAGGTTTTAGGGTTTCAACCTTTAGTGTTTACTGTTTAGAATAGAGTTTCAGACGTTTTAAGTCCCGGGTTTAGGGTTTTGAAATTTTTTATTTTTTTTGAATTTTTTTAAATTTTTTAAATTTTTTTAACATTTTTTGGAATTTTTGATTATTTTGAACTTTTTATATTGTTTTGGAATTTTTGAATATTTTTTAGTTTTTGGTGTTTTTTTTGAATTTTTTGAAAATTTTGAGTTTTCAAATTAATAATTGAATGCCGCATAAAGATTCTTATTTTATTACTTATTTTATTTTCATTGAAATTCAATATTATTATTACTTATTTTATTTTGAACTTTTTGTATTATTTTGGATTTTTTGTTTTTTTTTTGATAATTTTTGCCTTTTTTTGAAGTTTTTTTGAGTTTTTAAATTAATCATTGTTGTTTGTTAATCATTGTTGTTTATTTTAATAATTGTTTGGGATTCAAAAATTAAATCATGTGACATCAAGACCTAAGGGTTAATAGGATTGATAGCTTACTATTGTCAGGGAAACAACAAGTGCAGACTTGGAAACTAGGAGCGATAGAACCAGGAAGTTAAGCGTGCTGGGGCTGGAGCAGTGAGAGGATGGGTGACCGGCCGGGAAGTTAGACGATTTGGAATGAGTGCTCCACGCTGGAGCAGTGAGGAGGGGTGATTAGAGATTAAATTGTCAAATAATTCAAAGATTTGAAAATCGGAATAAAACTTAAAAAAAAATTCAAAAAGAATTTTTCAAAAAAAAAAATTCAAAAAAAATTCCTTTAATCGGAATTTACCAACCGGGACTAAACTCCTCAATCCCCCGCCCCAGACAGCGGCCACGTGGAGGGCCTTTAGTCCCGGTTCGTAATGCAACCGGGACTAAAGGGGGGAGGGGGGCTTTAGTCCCGATCGTTTTGTCCCGGTTCCAGAACCGGGACTAAAGGTCCTCTGGAACCGGGACTGAAGGCCCGTTTTCTACTAGTGATGCTAGGGATGGGTGCTTCGTGTGTGGGCCTTCTCGCTGGCGTGACGATGGCGTACATGGTGAACGGCGGCGCCGGAGTGTGGGCTTGGCGGTGCGGCGGCCTGGCTTTATTCCATTTCCCGTTGTGGTGATGTCTTACAGTGCCTTTATTTTGTTCATGTCAATCCCAGCAATATGAATCAACAAATCCACAAGCTAAAAAACTTAAGAATCTTCTACAATATCCCGCAACAACGGCGGGGCATCATCTAGTAGGGGAGCAAACATGCACCCACGCACGGCTCTTGGGTCTGCCCACTACGGGATGCCGGTGTTCCTTTTATCTTTTCTTTTCTTGTTTCCTACTGTGCATGAATTTATAAAAAAAAATGTTTACAAAACTTGAAGAATGTTTATGAAATTTAAAGGCGTTGACAATATTTTCAAAAGATTCCATCCTAAATTAATATTTTTCACTGTTTAAAAAAATATTCATCACATTTGAAAAAATGTTCATGATTTTTATTATAGTTCATGAACTCCATAAAGAAATGTTCATAAATTTTAATCATCCAATAACTTGTCCAAGTCTGACCGATGAGAAGAGCCCTACTACTGCTAGTGGTCGTGGCCGTTCGTGGCTGCTGCCTCTTCTTCTCCTTTGAATTTCTTTTTGAACTATTCTCCTTTGATTCCCTCACATCAGACAACTACTAGACCTAATTATTGGTGATGTTTGGTATTGTGCGAACTCAATCTCCATCTGCCTAAGACATACAACACTGCATCAACTATAGGTGCCAAACGAGGGCCGGCGATGGCGGGTGCTTGAGACGACGGCCGCTAATGTTGCCAGTTGTGACTTTTTTGCGGCAAGGGAGGTAAGATGCGACGAACGGCGATGTTGAGGGGGGAGGGCGGGGAGGACGACGAACGAGGGAGCGGCAATGGCTGGAGAGGACGACTTGCAAGGAGGTGGTGACGTGTTGTATGCATGCGCGGACGAGTGATGCATGTGCGAGGAGCTGGGAAAGGAACAGGGGAGCGAATTGAACGGTCACACACGCGGCAATTGTGCGGCTGGCGAGGCGACCGATCCGGCGGTGAAAAAAGCACGCAGACATTGATTAGACATTTTCACCTAAACTGAATTTCTACAATCCCAGGTTCACTCTTCAATAGAATCTTAAAATAAAAGTCCCAGTTTCAAAGGAATTCTTGAACAAGAATGGTTCGCCAATATACTGGTTTTCCAAAAAAAAAAAAAAAAAACTCGAGCGACCGCCGCCGCCGTCTCCCCCCACCTCCGGAGGACTGCGGCGGCGCATCCCCGCTGGCTCCTTCGAAGCAGGTCTCAGGCGAAATATCCACAGGCACCGCCGCCGTCTTCACATGCGCTCCACGCACCGCCGGCGGCAGCCAGCTCTCCCAGCCTCGTGCCGAAATTTGGCCTCCGTCGGATTCTGCTGCATCGTCGCCGCTTCTGCTCTCTTCATCTAGATCTCAGTCTCTCCTGGCTCCTCTCTGCCTTCATCTAAATTGCCCGTCAGCGGTGTCCGCTGTGACATTCTGTAGTACTAATGGCTGGTTGCCGGTGTCGTCTTCCTCCCGCTCTGCTGGTCGCCGGCGTCCACGAGGACGTCCTCCGGAACCGACAAGTACACCGTCGCTCCTACTCCTCCAACTCTACAAGATCACCACCTGCCACTGGTAAATCCCCTCTCATATCTTTTTACTTCTTCCATGGATTCTTGAGACCGCTGTGGTGCAAAATTACTATGGTGTGCTTGTCGATACGGCTCCTGTGCATTGCGCTATTAGAGCCAGTATTTTTCTCATTTTACCACTTATATGCACTAGTTGTGCACAAATTACAGAATATGAACTGCGAATTTCTTTATCCTGCTCTGCACTGCATCAACTCGAGCCATTGCACTGACCCGGCCCGCTACGGCTGCTCAGCTACATCAACGAACTTGTTCTTCTAGAGAACTTGGTGTGAATAAACAAGAGACAAATTTGGTCATGTACTGCCTAATGTGTATACTGCCGTGAGGTGTTAGGTTCTAATACCTTGTTCGGGATGTTTTATATGCCTGTAGAAAAATTGATATCATCTTTTACTCTTATTATTATTTCTCAGACTTACAATATTGCCTATATATTTCCCTTCCAACAATACCTCCCAGCCGGCCACCAAGTCTGCAGCACTGCCAGAAGCCACCCCCGAGCGAAGCTGTCAAAAGCGACCTGGCCGCTGCCAAGCTGGGGCCTGCATAGCCGTTGGGCAAGTAGGTCGCTGCCCTGCTTGCACCCGATCCAATCGCTCGTTCTCTCACTCTTCAGACTTCACTCTCGAAGTCTGAGGACATGAATACACACACATCACATATAAATGACAAAAATACTACTAGTAAAATATAACTTGTTGGGCTTCGACCAAAACAACAGATAAGGAAGCCCAAAATAAGCCAACCACACGATAGAGCTTCGACCCTGCTGCAAAACTCACCAGACAAGGAAGCTCAAAATAAGCCAACCACACAACACAATCAAGCTTCGACCCAGCTTCAAAACTCAAAACACCAGACCCAACAAACGCAAACTTTCAAACTGAAACAATCCAGGTGATATCAGCCGACAAATAGATAATAGTTCACCCTCCATCTCTACATTTGAAAATACACATGGCTTACACAAAAGCATATAAAGATAAATCAACAAAAGAAAGATAATTATATGACTCGCCAATCCGCAGACTTGACTGCCATCAATGGTGGGCGGACAACTCCCACCACTTGCTCTAGGCGTAGACATGCACCCTTCGCCAAATCACAATCCATCAAACCGACAAGCGTAGATCAAGTACAAAGCCAATGTGTGTATGATTATATAATATTCTTTTTTATGTAAAGCCATATCGTTCCTCCAGTATGTTTATACCGAGAGCATTTTATAAGATAATGGAAGAGAATATTCAGCCTCTGCGTAAATTGTGGATACACACAACCATTCTTGTTACAATATTGCTAATGGCAATAACAGTCATCATCTGAAACTAAAATGTCACTTTTAGACAGAATAGTGAACACAACTTGTCCAGGGCAAACAACCCCAACACTACATCTTATATCTTATATTTACTAATTAGAAACACCATACGAGCCTCCACGTTAATCCTCATAAACTAATTATAAATAACCATTAGATGTTAATCCTACGTCTATAATTAAACAAGACATGAAAACTCTATTTCCTCATGTTTAGAAGTCCATGCGTTACAAGTGAGATCCGATCCAGCCAAGAGTCCATGTGTATTACGTTTGGTTGGAAGGAAACGTGTGATGTAAACAAAGGGAAACGTGCAATTCCCTAAAAAAAAGAAACGTACAAGGCAAAACCAGCTAACAAGTTAAAGAATTTTTTTTCTGGTACGTGTCTCATTCATATGATAAAGATCAAAGTACAAGTCACGTAAGGACCGACATGACAAAACTGAAAAGATAGCAGAACATCTCTGAGTTTGACACCAACATCCATCACCTGCCTCCGGCACCACCGCAGTAGCCATCGAAGAATATAATGACGGATCACCTCCCCACCCGAGCTCGACGCGGCTCCATCACTGATATGCAGCTTTGCGGACTTCCAAGGTGGCTTCCCAAAAATGAAGCCATTGCCGTTGAACGAATCAGACCGGGGCAACACCCCAGACACGCCATCGAACTCCAGATCTGACACCCCACCACGACTAAGACGCCGAAGGAGGAAACCACACCTGCCATCCATCAACCACGAACCCAGCACACGTTCCGTCTTCCAGATGTCGTCGATGCAGACCACAATCTGCATCCGCTCCTGGACTACCTCCCAAGCTTCGCGCCGATGTTGGAAAAGACACCGTCGCAACGGCGGAGCCCAAGGACACATGTTCACCACGAGGATGCCGCCGCCGCCACACCATCCTTGCTTGAACAGACTGGATTCCAAATCCATCCCCAACGAATAGGACCAATCGTCTCATCGGAGTAGGATCTGAAGAAATTTTATTCAGCGCCGCCATCGCCGCCGCCGAAGCCAAGACGATGAACAGCTTAAAAAACTAAGCTACTTTGGCCTAAAACTATCCACACGCGTGGATCCGGCGACCCCCCTCACCGCCGACGACCGAGGTCGTCGACGGAGGGGAGCCGCCGGAGAACGGCGGCGGAGCACGAGTCCCTGGCGGCGGAAAGCTAGATCGCTTTTCCTGTCTTCGGGTACACAACCCTCCTATGGTGTATCTACGTACTAATGAATTTACACACGTAACACAACTACCAATATACGTACATCATTCCACTAAAAAAATATGCGTACATCATGAATGGGAGGTGTTATCTTTCCTAAAAATCCGCGTACATTACTTTAGTGTATTGTGCATAAATCTAGGTACAGAGAATTCAAGTGGGGAGCCGGACAGGAGGCGTCTCCTCTCCTCCAAAAAAAAGCTAGGGTTTTTGCCTCTCGCTGGCGCCGTCGCCGGTCCGCCTCGTCTCCGGTGGCCCTAGGGCCATGGGGACGTGGTGGATCCTGGTAAGGGCCGGCGAGAGGGCTCCGTTTTTAGTCGTTCCTTTGAGTTTTGTTAGGGTTTGTGTCCTGCTCAGGAAGGCGAGACGGCGGCGGCTCCCTGAAGATGGAATAAAGGTCTCCCCGCCTAGCCCCCGTTCCGGTGGTGCGTCTAGCATCGTTGGTGGACGTGTGGAGGTGTGTCTTTGGCGGATGTATCTTTGGTGGATTTGCTCGGATCTAGTCGTTGTTCGTCTACGTTCGTGTGTTTTCGGGTTGGATCCTTTCGATCTACGTTATTCTTCATCGACGGCGGTTGCTGTTCTGGTGCACTGGTCCTATGGGGCCTTAGCACGACGACTTCCCGACTGTCTACTACAACAAGTTGTGCCCGACTCCGGCGGTGGAGGGGCGATGATGGCGGCGCGCCTTCGGCTCGCTTCAGTGCTTGTAGTCGTCGCTAGGTGGTCTACGGATCTGGATGTAATTTTTATTATTTCTGGTGTTCGTTGTACTGCCATGATTGAAGATGAATAGATTGGAAGTTTTTCGCAAAAAAAAAAAAAAAAAAAATCATCACTCACACAACCACAACACATATATGCATGTACTATACTAATCCCGTCCATAAATCACACGTAAGTATATATTCCCTAATTTGTACGTGACATGCACATAATATTTTCTGTAGATATACAAAAATCAGTATAGAAGAAGTTCTTAATCTTTGTCACAAATATAATTAATAAAAAAAATCCTAGATTATACTAAAAAAATCTAAAATTGCTAAACTGCGCGAGTGCATCAGAAACTTTCAAAAACCCAAAAATTGCTAAACCTCGCGAGTGCATCAGAAACTGATTGATTTCAGAAGTTCGGACACATGGTGTAAGTTACATATACTATACTAATCCCGTCCATAAATCACACTTAATTATATATTTCCAAATTTGCACATGACATGCACGTAGTATTTTCGGAAAGTATAAAGAAATTTTTATAAAAAAAAGTTCTGAATCTTTGTCACAACTATATTTCATAAACAAATTCTGGATTACATTTTAAAAATCCAAAATTGCTACCGCGTGAGTGCATCAGAAACCGACTAACTTAAACGTTCGAAGACAGCGTTTAAGTTTCATATTTGCAAGATATTAAAGGAATAAGTGAACAATGTGGGAGAACTTGATAAAACGCAATTTAATAAGATTCAAAAAGAGAGAAGTGCTCCAGATAAATTGATGGCACAGACGTCAGCCAGATAAATCTATAAATCATGGACTAGGATACGGGCTTTTCGAAAAAAATTAACAGGGATAAGGGCTAGCGGTCATGGCCTGAATAAAATTATCATTATTACTTTTTCGATGTCTCACTTGGGATGTCAAAAAGGATCAATTTAAAAAAAGTAAAATAAGTTTATGGCAGACATCGAATAATTAGGGGAATTCTCAGACAAAACAAAAGGGTAAGCCTATAGAAATATACGTGCCAATTTAAAAATATTCGAGCGGACTTCAACCTTTTAGTGTTGAAATTTTAAAAATACGAGGATGTATTCTAGAACATTACAGTCCAAGTAAAAAAATGATCTGATCAGAACACCAGAAATATAGTGAATTATTGAAAAGACATATAAGGATTCCATGAATTTGAAGACGAACTTCAAGAAGCAAGAAGTTCAACGATCGTCCAAACATTTAAGACTACAAGGATACGGTTGAATTGGCGCACAGACAGTAGCATGGCATGCAGCTCATCAGCATGTTGAACTGATGAGCACTTGGGATATGTGCGGCGACGAGTTAGATTGGCATATGTGTCTCCGCGTGCACATGTGTAACACATGGATGGGTCTGAGAGTGATCGGCGTAACTAACTGCTCTGAGAATGGTTGTTGGTTACACATGTTTCGAAAAAATATTTTAATCACATGTACGCAAGCAGAAACATGGAGTACCCAGCCAATAGTTAGTGGTAGAGGGCAAAATCATAGATGATATATGTATAATTATATTTAAAAGATAGGACATCTTCATATGCCTTTAGTCATTACTAAATATGAACCATTAAATATGTATAATGGTGTCACCATATTTGGTTGTAATACGATATTTCCAAAGATATATGATGATCCACTATGTTTTAAGTATAGGGCGTATGGAAATATAATATTTTACATGCTATCAGAATAAGTAGTAGAAATAATAATAAAAATTTCGTACTTCCGATTTGTATCAGATTTAAAGTAAATAATTACCGAAACTATTTATGTACAATATTATAATTTTTCAAAAATTCCTAGCCCGTGCAGTAGCACGGGTTGACGACTAGTAAGAGCAAACCAGGATACAATTCATGTCTGAGATTCTAAGCATAGGTGTCTAACATATGTCGATTCATTTACTTAGACGTTGGAGCTTGGAAATTGGTCCTCTGCGACATAAACAATCGGCATTTTCATCATATCCACCTTTCCTTCTTCCAAGAAAGCATTAGTGATCTCGTCGGATGTGTGGTCCTTGTTAACACGAGCACTCTGGACAACAAACATGTCATGGCATTGCATATTCAGTGGTGCCTCCTCCTGTGCCTTAAGTGTCACAGAGATATAACGCTTAGAACATGGCGGCATAACTCAGGTGTTTGGTTGTGCACAGTACTTCCGTTTGTTGGTCTTTACATTAAATGCAATGAAGCCATGTGTCATGTTGGTTAGCTGCAGGCAGGTTGATGCGTTCATCCTTGGCTTGAATAGGAAGCGCAACTCTTGGGACGGATCAAACGATAGAACAGTACTACAGCCAGAGCTTGTCTGCATGGAATATGAAATGAATTAATATGGACGAGCAAAAGCTGTTGAGAAAAGAAATAATATCAGTTATATAACCTAGAACATAAAGTTCAGGATGTGGTGTTTTGTTAGGGACATGGGCCCTGAGAAAGGGTTGAATTCAAATCGCTCCTTCCCCATCTCCAAAGTTTTACTTAATTTCACAAAACCTCGAACATGCCTTGCAATGAATATGGTATGTACCATGTTGCTTGGATTTCGTTACATTTACATTATACAGAAGAAAATTGTGCTTCCGTTCCATCAACTTTTGACACAGCAAGTCGGTGCTGCAGGGACACCGTCGTGCTGCAAGTCGATGCTGCGAGGGCGCCGCCGTGCTTCAAGCCGGTGTTGCAAAGGCGCCGCCATGTTGCAAGACAGAGCTGCGAGGGCACCGCCGTGCTTCAAGTCGGTGCTGCGGGGACACCGTCGTGCTGCAAGTCGATGTTGCGAGGACGCTGCCATGCTTCAAGCCAAATGTTGCAAGGGCGCCGCCGTGTTGCAAGCCGGAGCTGTGAGGGCACCGCCGTGCTTCAAGTCGGTGCTACGGGGACACCGTCGTGCTGCAAGTCGATGTTGCGAGGGCGCCGCCATGCTTCAAGCCGGTGTTGCAAGGGCACCGCCGTGTTGTAAGCCGGAGTTGTGAGGGCACCGCTGTGCTTCAAGTCGGTGCTGCGGGGACACCGTTGTGCAGCAAGTCGATGCTGCGAGGGCGCTGCCGTGCTTCAAGCCGATGCGGCGAGGACACTGTCATGTTTTAAGCCCATGTTGTTTGCCAGAGTTGCGGGGGCGAGCTGTCAGCAGGGCGATACCAGCGATGCTGCGAGGCCGGCACGGCTGCCCGCAGCCTAGTCGATGATGTTGTGATGACCGGTGTGGCACTGCCGACGACGCTGAGACGTCTGCATGGCTGCTGCGACGGGTGACGTGATTGCTACAATTGAAGATGTCGGCGACGGCACGGCTGCTGCGATGGACCAAAACACAGTGTTGCAAGCCGTGTGAGTCCATGGCAGTGTGGGAAGGGAACAACACAAGAGGGTTTGAACTTGTGTATATACATCAAATCGAGTGTATATACATCAAATCGAGTGTGTACATAATCGAGTGTGCACCCAACATGTTCATGATCGAGTTGCTTAAAATTCATAATTTGATTTCTAAGAGAAATAATTTTCGCAGGAGGAAAATACTTAGTAATGAAGGCATCTTTACACTTATCCCAAGAATCGATACTATTTCGTGGTAAAGATGAAAACCAAATTTTTGCACGATCCCGTAATGAGAATGGGAATAATTTTAATTTCACAATATCATTATCCACATCTTTTTTCTATTGCATGTCACACAATTATACGAAAGTGTTAAGATGGGATGCGGCATCTTCATTAGGACTACCGGAAAATTGATCTTTCATGACAAGATTTAGCAAAGCGGCATTAATATCACAAGTCTCCGCACTAGCGGCGGGAGGAGCAATCGGAGTACTAATAAAATCATTATTATTAGTATTGGAAAAATCACACAATTTTGTATTTTCTTGAGACATCGTGACTACGCAAACAAAATATCAAGCAAGCAAACAAGAAAACAAGAAAAAGGCAAACGGAAAATATTTTTGTATTTTTGTAAAAACGTTTTTGAAGTGGGGGAGATGAAAACGAGAGGCAAATGGCAAATAAAGTAAATGCAAGGAGATGAGAGTTTATGCAAAGGTACTTGATAGATGTTGATGATGTCTTCCCGGCAACAGCGCCAGAAATTCTTCCTGCTACTTGTAGCTTGCGTTGGTATTTCCCCGAAGAGGAAGGGATGATGCAGCACAGTAGAGATAAGTATTTTCCTTAGTTATGAAACCAAGGTTATCGAACCAGTAGGAGAATCACGCAACACCTCGTTAGCAGCACCTGCACACAAACAACAAATCCTTGCACCCAACGCAAACGAGAGGTTGTCAGTCTCTCGGCGGTCAATTGCAAAATTAAATTGTATGTGATAGATATGGATTGAAAAAAAATAAAAAATAAAATAAATAAAAGAAAATGGCAGCAATATTTTTAGAGTTTTAGTAATATGATTTAGATAGACCCCGGGGCCATTGGTTTCACTATAGGCTTCTCTCAAGAAAATAGCATACGGTGGGTAGACAGATTACTGTTGGGCAATTGATAGAAAAGCAAATAATCATGACGATATCCAAGGCAATGATCATGTATATAGGCATCACGTGCAATACAAGTAGATCGACTCCTTCCTGCATCTACTACTATTACTCCACACATCGACCGCTATCCAGCATGCATCTAGTGTATTAAGTCCATAAAGAACGGAGTAACACCTTAAGAACGATGACATGATGTAGACAAGATAAACTCACATATGAATAAACCCCATATTTTTACCCTTAATAGCAACGATACATACGTGTCATGTCCCTTTCTGTCTCTGGGATTGAGCACCGCAAGATCGAACCCATTACAAAGCACCTCTTCCCATGGCAAGATAAATCAACTCAGTTGGCCAAACCAAATCAATAGATCGGAGAAGAAATACGAGGCTATAATAATCATGCATAAAAGAGTGCAGCAAAGACTCAAATATATTCATGGATAATCTGATCATAAACTCACAATTCATCGGATCCCAACAAACACACCGCAAAAAGTGATTACATCGGATAGAACTCCAAGAACATCGAGGAGAACATTGTATTGAAGATCAAAAAGAGAGAAGAAGCCATCTAGCTACTGCCTATGGACCCGAAGGTCTGTGGTAAACTACTCACGCATCATCGGAAGGGCAGCAAGGTTGATGTAGAACCCTTCCGTGATCGCTTCCCCCTCCGGCGGAGTACCGGAGAAGGCCTCCAGATGGGATCTCCCGAGAACAGAAACTTGCGGCGGCGGAAAAAGTATTTCGTGGACTCCCCTGAGGGTTTCTGATTTTTCCTGAATTTATAGTGGTGGAATTCGGTCAAACGGAGAAAAGGGGGGCCCACGAGGCACCAGGGCGCGCCTGCCCCCTCCAGGCGCGCCCTGGTGGCTCGTGGCCACCTCCTGGGTCTTCTGGCCCTCTCCCGAAGCTTCTAGTGTTTATCTTGTCCAATAAAAAATCTCCAAAAAGTTTCGTGGCATTTGGACTTCGTTTGGTATTGATTTTCTGTAAAACAAAAATAGGGCAGAAAACAGCAACTGGCACTGGGCACTAAGTTAATAGGTTAGTCTCCAAAAATGATATATAATTGCTGTAAATGATTATAAAAACATGAAGATTGATATTATAACAGCATGGAACAATCAAAAATTATAGATACGTTGGAGACGTATCACTCGTCACCGTGTCTACAAGCCTCGCCGCCGTCCGCCTCGTCTTCTGGTGCATCTCGTTGGAGTCGGGAGCCGCTGCACCGCCACCATGCCGTCTTCTTCTTCCTTGGGTCACCGGAGCTCCATCACCTCGATTCGTCGCTCCCCTGCCACTACTAACCTCCCAACGGCCACCGTGTGCCCCTAGGTGAGCTGGCGAACGATTCCCCTCCGTTTCCTCTAGTCATTAGTGCCCGTAGCCATTGCTTCCACCATGGCCGAGCTCGTCGCCGTCGAGCTCATCACAGCTGCGCCCACCGCGATCTAAGCTTGCTCCTGGGCAGCACATCGAGCTCCTGGAGCTCCCAGGAGTCTAATGCACACACGCACGCAACTCCCCGTGCCCCCGAGCACCCGTAGCGAAATCCGAGGTGCTTCACGGCCGTTCGAACGCGACCTCTCGCGCTCGATTTGGTAGCCCATAGCGAAATCCCGAGGCTCGCCGCCGCGTTTTTGGTCGCCGGCGGTTGAACGCCGGCGCGCCACCGCCTCCGTGCCACTGACCTATGGACCCAAGGCCATTAGCGCCTAAACTAACCCCTAAACAGCCACTGACGTGTGGGCCCTCCACTGTAGCTAATTAGGCTAATTAAAATAAACCTGTTAGTTAATAGAGCCATTGACACACTGGGCCCGCTTCCTAATTAAGTTAATTAAACTAACTAAACCCAGTTAAACTGCACTGTGTCACTGACAGCTGGGTCCCACTGGACCCAGTTGACCAGTCAACTGCTGACTTGGCAAGCCCCAGTCACTGCCATTTGGGCCCTGTTGACCAGTCAACTGGTCAGCTGTTGACCTGCTGACTCAGTCAACTGGGCCCACTGTCAGCCTCTGGTGCCCCTGCTGGGTACACTTTTGGGTGTATCTAGCAATTTCTATTTATTAAATTTCGAAATTAAAATAAATCAGTTAATTTCAAAAAATCATTTAAAACTTTGGAAAATCATAGAAAATAAACCGTAACTCGGATGAAAATAATTTATATATGAAAAATGATCAGAAAAATATGACGAATCCAAATGTATCAACAAAATGCTTGACCATCACTCATGTTATGATGAACATGGAACCTTTCCCTTCGGATCAATATATCGATAATCACCTGGAGCTAGGAAAATATTCCCGAATATTTTCCCACTCCGTCTAAAATACTTAGTGATGCATTAGAACCCATAATCAACCCATACTGCCATGTTATGCATCTGTGTTGCATTTGTTAGCCATTTATTTACTGTTTCTTCCCCCTTTTTCTTCTTCGATAGACCCCGAGACTGCCGACGACACCGGGTACGACTACGCCCCTGACGACCAGTTCCCCTCCGCAGAGCTTCCAGGCAAGCAAACCACCTTAATCATTTAGATATCGCCCATTCTCTCCCTCTATTTCATGCATTAGATTTTGCTACTGTTGTTGATCCGGTAGCTCCTATTCAGATGCACAGTCTGCTTTTGTAACCTGCTGTTGATACATTACCTGCAGTCCTATAATGCCTAGTTAGTTATGCTAGTGTTTCATTGGTGGCCCTACACCCTTGTCTGTTTTCCATGCTATACCCTCGGGCCGTGATCACTCTGGGCGATGATCACGGGTATGTTTACATCATGGCAATACTTATAAACTGCTAAAGTCGGGTCGGCTCCAAGGGTACCCGCGAGTGGTATTGTGGCAGAACGACAGGGCAGGTGGAGACCACCTAGGAGAGAGGTGGGCCTGGTCCCTGGTCGTGGTCCGCGGATTACCAAGTCAGAGCGACAGGAGCCTTGTTCGTCTCCGTGAGCTACTAATAACACGTAAACGGATTTGGGTATTTGATCTGAGTTGGCTACTGGTCTCACGCACTAACCATCACCCGGGATAATGGTTTATGGGGCCCTCGGCGTCGTACGTTCCTTCCAAAAGCTCTGTCAGACGTCACAACTCTGCGGGCTGATCGTTGGGGTTAGCTGGTTACGTCTGTTGGTGTTTCCACAGTCGCGCTTGGTCCCCGGCCAGCCACGTAATGCGCAGGAGTGCTTTGGGTGATTGGCCCATGACCCCTTCACGCTTAGGATGTAGAGCGGCGTGCTGACCTCTCTGCAGAGTCTAGGTAGGCCTACGGAGTGTCGATCACCCGAGGCCGGGCATTACCCGGGAAAGTGTGTCCGGCCAAAGGTAATCGAGCGTGTTGGGTAACAGTAGTGCACCCCTGCAGGGAAGTTAATCTATTCGAATATCCGTGTCCACGGTAACAGGACACTCGAAGTTCTATCCCGATCTACTACAACTCTAACTGGATACTAAATTGTTACATAACTGTTATACTGCTCCGGGATCGCTTTCTCGTAGGGTAGTCGAGGAAGGAACTCAGGGCATTGCTAATATATACCTATCACTACTGGAATCAGAGAATTTCCCATCAGCCAGCTCTTTGCCGTCTGCTAGCGGACGACACAAAAGGATTTTGCCATCAGTTTAAAAAAAGCAGACGGCAAAGATCAGGCTGATGGCAAACATACAGTTTGCCATCAGCCATTTCTTTGCCGTCCGCCAGCCGACGACAAAGGACCTGAAGGCAGACTGCAAAGAGCCCACATGGGCCCCACTGGACCATGGAGCGGGCTAGATCAGGTGGACGGGCTGGATGCCGTCCGCTTCAGCGCTCTTTGCCGTCTGCTAGCAGACGACAAAGAAGATGGCCTAACTAACGGCCGTGCCCCCCGGCCCCACCCCTCTTTGCCGTCTGCTAGCAGACCTCTTTGACGTCTGCTAGCAGATGGCAAATAGGCTGCCTAAGTAATAGCCATGCCCCCCTCTGTCTCCCCCTCGATCTCTCTCTCTCCCCCCACGTCACCCACCCCACCCGCCGCCCGAGCCCCGCCCGACGCCACCGAGCCCCGCCGCCGGCCCCTGCGCCCGCCCCGCCACCGGCCGCTGCTACCGCCCCGCCCCCCGGCCCCTGTGCCCGCGACGCTGCACAGCCGGCGAGCCCCGGACCGAGCCCTGTGACGACCCACCGCCGGCGAGCCAGGCCGCGGCGCCGCCCCCCTCCCTGCGGCCCTTCTCCAGCACCGCAGCGCCGGCGTCCTCCCTGCGGCGGCCCTCCTCCACCGGCCCCTCCGAGGTGACCTTTTTTTTCCTATTTTTTTTGTTTTTTGCTATTTAGGTTTAGGTTAGAGTGCTAGGTTTAGGTTTAGATTTACATAATTAGAAGAAGAAAGAAGAAAGATGAAAAAAAAAGAAGAAGAAAAATAAGAATAAGTAGAAGAAGAGGAAGAAGAAGAAGAAGAAGATGAAGAAGAGGAGGAGGAGGAGAAGAAAAGAAGAAGAAGAAGAAGAAGAAGAAGAAGAAGAAGAAGAAGAAGAAGAAGAGGAGGAGAAGAGGAGAAGAAGAGGAAAAAAGAAAAGAAGGAAGAAGAGGAAGAAGAAGAAGAAGAAGAAGAGGAGGAGGAGGAGAAGAAAAGAAGAAGAGGAGAAGGAGGAGGAGAAGAGGAGGAGAAGAAGAAGAAGAAGAAGAGGAGGAGAAGAAGAAGAAGAAGAAGAAGAAGAAGAAGAAGAGGAGGAGGAGAAGAAGAAAAGAAGAAGAAGAGGAGGAGGAGAAGAAGAAGAAGAAGAAGAAGAGGAGGAGAAGAAAAGAAGAAGAAGAAGAAGAGGTGTCGACGGAAAAACCCTAAATGATAACTCTTTAGGTTAGGGGTTGTTGCGGGGAACGAGCAGTGCGAATCGTTTTTTTACAACTTGGCGGTGGCATCCTGTTGTAAATATTTAGTTAGGTTGACGGAAAAAATAATAATGCTATGTTACTCATCTTTGGATTTAAATGTGCAGTTGTTTTGTCGCTGCGAGGGTCTGGTGTTCGACGACCTCCCCGTGCGTTTGACGAGCTCCCCTGCGTTCGTGGGTGAGCACAAATGACATCTCCTCCCCCCCTTAATTTGCTCTGTTCCGGTCTTCGTGCCGATGAAACTTGCTAGCTATAGGTGTCTTCAATCATCAGTATGCGTGACCAGTATGCGTCTCCCGTTCGAAAGGGCGGCATCTATAAATATGCATGTCTTTGCATATTTATAACCGCCATCCT
This sequence comes from Elymus sibiricus, assembly GCA_039707655.1. Classification (NCBI taxonomy): domain Eukaryota; kingdom Viridiplantae; phylum Streptophyta; class Magnoliopsida; order Poales; family Poaceae; genus Elymus; species Elymus sibiricus. Next base: position 2,103,251 of record CM077674.1, on the reverse strand, counting down.
TTCGAATTGTCCAACATTATCCATGGACAGCCCGAGTATGTGTAGATTGGGTTCGTTTTCCCATGCTCTGCTCCGGATCCGATGCAGAATTTCGTCAGTGCCTCCCTGTTGTTCTCCGGGTACACATCCTCTCTGTTTATTGCCGAGATGTGTATCAGGAGAACAGCGGGGAGGTGCTACCGAAATTCTGCGTCGGATCCGGAGCAGAGCATGGGAAAACGAACCCAATCTACACATACTCGGGTGGGATTAGGACCTATCTTTACCTATTAGCGTGTAGGTTGCATGGGCGTAATAAAATTGACAAACTTAATTAACTGATGAATATATATGATGAATTATATATATATTTCTTGTGTGTTTAGTAGGTAGGCAAGATGAGTGATCGTGCGTGGATGTACACCGGCCACACTAGTCAGGAAGACATGACCACTGAATGGTTAACAAAAACCAAGGGGTTTGTGAAAGCCGCATTTGCAAATGGCCAGAGAAAAACCTGGTGCCCCTGTCTTAGGTGCGACAACTTTAAAAAGAGGACAGAGGATGAAATGGGTAAACACCTGCAGAAGTGGGGTTTTACGCCTGATTATACGGTGTGGAAATTTCATGGTGAGTCTGCCCAACGTACCAGAGCTGAGGTGGTTTGTCGTCGCACCGACGAGCATGGTACCGGGATCGACGATATGGTGCAAGACTTTGAGGATGCTCGGGATTCGGACGAGGAGATGGCGGAATCTGCAAAGGCCTTCAATGAAATGTTGGAGTCTTCAAAACGTCCTCTCCACGAGCACACTGAGCTTTGTCAGCTGGATGCCATCGCACAAGTAATGGCTCTGAAGGCTCAATTCAACTTGGGCAGAGAATGCTACGACGCGATGATGACACTATTCGGACGCTTTGTACCCAAAGGCCATGTAATGCCTGCAAACCTGTACCTGTCAGACAAAATCCTCCGTGCACTTAAGATGCCCTATGAGAAGATAGATGCCTGTGAGAACGGATGTGCCTTATTTAGGCTTGAGTATGCGGGCTTGAACTATTGTCCCATTTGCAAGTCTTCCAGGTATGTTGTGGTAGACAACGGTATGGGTGAGAAGAGGCAGACCAAAATCCCCGTTAATGTTCTTCGGTATCTGCCAATCATACCAAGACTTCAACGTCTTTTCATGGTCGAAGAGACGGCCAGACAGATGACATGGCACAAATTGGGCAAAAGAACCGAACTAGATGCAGATGGGAATCAGATGATGGTACACACATCGGATGCTTTTGCGTGGAAGAAGTTCGATGAATTACATGGGGATAAAGCGGCAGATCCAAGGCATCCTCGAGTCTGCATCGGCACGGATGGGTTCAATCCGTTTGGTATGACGGCAACCCAATACAGTTGTTGGCCTATATTTGTCATTCCACTCAATCTCCCCCCCGGACAGATTATGCAAAGAAAGGACATTTTCCTGACGTTGATAATTCCAAGGCCCAACTATCCGGGGAAGAATATGAATGTGTACATGCAGCCGCTTAAGGATGAATTGCAAGAAGCTTGGGATAATGGGTTCAAGACATACGACGCCGCTAGCAAACAAAACTTCATAATGCGTGTCTGGTACATGTACTCGATGCATGACTTGCCGGCGTATGCGCTATTCGTTGGCTGGTGTGTGCATGGAAGGTTCCCGTGCCCCACATGCAAGGCAGCTCTTCAGTTTCGTTGGCTGGAGGCGGGTCGCAAGTATTCTTGCTTCGACTTGCATAGACCGTTCCTGGATCCTCGCCATAAGTTCAAAAAAGACAAGAAGAACTTCATCAAAGGTAGAGTTGTCAAAAACTCTGCACCACCTGCGTTGACAGGCCAACAGATCCTGGATCAGTTAAACGCTCTCGAGCCTGATCCAGAGCATCCAGGGTATTTCAAGGGGTATAATTCGGAACGTGCCTGGACTCACAAGACATGCTTGTGGGATCTGCGTTACTTCAAAGACCTCCTTCTTCCACACAACATCGACATGATGCACACTGAAAAGAATATCGGCGAGGCCCTTTTTGGTACATTGTTCGGCATAGAGGGGAAGTCAAAGGATAATCCTAAGGCTAGAGTCGATCAGCAGACTCTATGTGATAGACCGTTACAGAACATGCGACAACCGAAAGGAAAGAAGAACTGGACGAAGCCAAATGCCTGGTTCAATCTTGGAAGGCCAGCTATGAGGGAAATTATCTTGTGGGTGAAAATGCAGTTGATGTTCCCCGATGGGTATGCAGCGAATCTAAAGAGGGGAGCGAGTCTTGAAAAATTGAAAATATTTGGTCTCAAGAGTCATGATTGGCACATATGGCTTGAGCGGGTAATGCCGGTGATGTTGCGTGGCTTTATCCCTGAGGATGAATGGCTAGTACTGGCAGAGCTGAGCTATTTCTTCCGTGTTCTTTGTGCGAAAGTACTATCGCCTGCGGTGATAGAGGACATGGAAAAGTTGGCGCCGGAGTTGCTCTGCAAGTTAGAGAAGATCTTTCCACCGGGCTTCTGTAATCCAATGCAGCATTTGATTTTACATCTCCCGACCGAGGCAAGATTGGGGGGGCCCGTGCAAAATCGTTGGTGCTATGCAACTGAGAGGATGCAGAAGACGCTTCGAGCAAAATGTAAAAATAAACGTAGAATTGAAGCATCGATGGCCGAGGCATTCATTACTGAGGAGGCGGCAAACTTCGTGACAACACACTACGAAGCCAAAAATTGTCATTTGCATAATCCGAAGCCTCGGTACAATGCTGGCAACCCTAAAAAAGGTGGATCCAACCTCAGCCTATTCAAAGGGAAGCTCACGCCAGCCGGTGCTTCGAAACCAATAGAGTTGGATGTCGAAGCATGGCGGACGATTTCGTTGTATATCTTCAACAACCTAACAGAAGTGCCACCGTACATCGAGTAAGTTGTCGGTACATTGTTTCGCAACTTCTAATTATTCCTTTGAACTGCTCTTATTCCCGGATATTTGATACAGTCGATACGTCGCCAAATTCTCGGATGGAGCGGTGATCCAAAAGGATTCCGTCGAAGAGTATGAGCTTCTGGCAAAGCATGGAGGCGGCTATCCCGGTTTCATCTCTTGGTTAAAACAAACGGTAATTAGCATTAATAGACCATTTCATTTCTTGGTCTAATTTGTGGCTAATGCAACAATTCTTTCGTATTAAACTTGTAGGCTAATTCAGAGTCTATGGACGCCGAATTGAGACAAGCCGCTAATGGCTTTGACTATAAGGTCCGTTCATTTGAGAAATACGACATCCACGGGTATCGCTTTCGTACCTTTGGCAAAGAGCTATCTATGGCCGACCGAAAATCTACAAATTGTGGTGTCTCTGCTATCGGCGAAGGAGGTACCGAGTATTATGGAAGAGTTGAAGTAATTTATGAACTTCTATTCTATGGTGAAAACCCACCGAACGTCGTAGGCTTCAAATGTTATTGGTTCCAGCCGAAGGAGACTAGAAGGACTCATGAACATATAGGGCTAGTAGAAATCAAACAAAGCACCCATTTAGATGTTCCCGATGTCTATATTACGGCTCAACAGGCGACCCAAGTTTTCTATCTACCGTGGGCATGCCAAACTAATGCAAATCTGAAGGGTTGGGATGTCGTTTATGAAGTGCCGCCACGTGTTAGACCACCTCCCCCCAATGAAGAGGATTATGAACCTCACATTAACCCAGACACATATGATGGAGAATTCTTCCAAGAAACACGTCTTTCCAAAAAACATTTCAAGAACCGCTCTACTTCACCCCAGAACATGGAAGTAGACAGCGACAGTGAATTCGACAACACCCCTGAGCCGGAACAAGAAGAGTTGGAAAAAGAAGAGTTGGAACAAGAAGAGGTTACTGCTGCGGATGACCTGTCAATGCTTGACCAATTACAGAACGGCCTTCCACATGTTGATGCCGCCGAACCCGATGAGCACGTCATTCATGACGACACGCGTGATAGTGATGATGATGATGATGATGATCCCGGAGCATATATAGACGATCCAGACTATTATTAGTTTGTATGCATCCCAACTTAAATTATATACATATTATTATTCATGTCAGTTCTTCAATTTTTTTTGTTGTACTAATTTCATTTACTCTTTGTCATGGCAGGAGTTGAAAGATGGTGGGCGCGGGTCCAGAGCGCGCCGCGGGTACTTCTTCGGCGGCGGCCCACGGGAGGGGTACTTCCATTCCACCCGTACCTCTCCGGAGAGCGTTGTTAGACAGTATGGGGACAACGTCGGGCGCTTCTTCGTCGGCGTCGTTGCCCACCGGGAGAGGAGGTCGAGGAGGGAAGAAGAGAGAAGGTAGATCAGGACGCAGGGGCAGGAGAGGTAGGCAGGCTACTACGCCTTCCTCGCCACCACCCCCAGCTGATTCACCCGAGCACAGGACTGCTAGGGTGGACCCGTTTGAGGTGGAGCCTACGGGGACTCCGCACCACGAGCCTCGGGTCGACGGGCCTTCGGCCCACGAGACTCTGGACCCAGAGGCTTCGGCTTACGACACTCCGGACCAGGCTACGTCCCAGGAGACGTCCGGATGGGGTACCTGGCCGGATCTGCGTGAGGGGCCGAGTGGCCATGCTGATGGTGGCGGGGATGATCCGTTTACTGATAGTGAGGGCGAGGTGGTTGAGGGGGCCACCGTGTACCAGCGTGGTGGTACACGGCTCCCGCCCGTGCCGGCGACCCGCGAGCTACGGCCGGTGATTAGGCCTGATGGGGAGAAGTAAGTGCATTTACTCTTTTTGTACCTTTTGCCTTCAAGTTTCTTCAAATATCTAATGCATTGGCCTTGTCATACTGCAGAGGTTGGGTACACGCCAGTGGAGTCCGTAGGCCCAACACCGTCCTTGGTGTGCTTTGCCGACAAAATTTCCCAGGGTTTGTCACGTTGCCCGGTGAGGGTCAGCTTCCACAGCTAGGATTGAGCTGGGAGCACTACTTGGCTGCCCAGGCCCCGCCGGACCACATGATTGACGATGTCTTGTGCCACACGATTGCCGAGATGGTGATTAGAAGCTTTTGGGTAATTTCTCCTTTGCACAATTAAAAATTAACAATAGCTAGTTATTTTACTAATCAGTGTTGTCTCGTTTGATTGCAGACCTTCTACAGGTGTGAGGAGGGATACGAGGAGGAGGCGGCACAGGTTATCGATAGCGAGTGCAGGCGCCTACTACAAAACTTACGGCACGAGGCTCGTCTGCAGGTTGTTCGAGACTACTACGCCACGCGTGGTATTAAGAAGGACAAGGCGTCGTGCCGGGCTAAGTTTCTGAAGAAGGATCAGTACATGAAGGTAATTAACTATTCTTAAGGCATTGTACTTAGTTTCCTTGATTTGATTCGTAGGCGTAGCGCTCAAATTTCTCTTTACTAACTTAGGTGCCCCCGAGATGGTGTGCGGATAAGATGGATTGTTGGGAGGCGTTGGTGGATGAGTGGTGCACAGGCCACTGGCGAGCCGTCCACGACAATGCCAAGGACCGGCTTGCCCAAATGGTTGGTGTGCCACACCATCAAGGCAGCGCCAACTTATTTCAGTTCGGGCGGAACTGGGTATGTGGTTTGCTTCATGATTCATGCAATTCATTCTTCATGCTAGCTTGAGCCCTTTACTAATACTTTGTTCCTCTCTTTTAGGCGAGACACAATAACACGGAGGTGCCAGAGGTTTACGACCTCTATGCCATGGCCCATACTGCCTCGTACAAGAAGGTCAAGGCATTCTCTAAGGCTGACCTCGATAATCCAGAGAACTTCACCAACATCTCCTCCCACCACAAGCTCGTGAGGTACAGAGATGAGGGGAAGGCGAGGAAAGGGGAGGACTTTAACCCAATCCAGCATCCCTTTGATCCAGAGCTGGTGATGATATCTGGTGGCGGGAGGCCCCATGGCTCGATAGCCATTGGAGATGGACTTATACGTTGTCCTCGCACTCTCCCGGAGATCAAGGAGCGCCAAATGAGCTCCTATCCTGAGATAAGGCCTCGTCCACGGCCAGTCGATCTCGCCATCGAGGTAAGTTATACGGACTCAGATATCTTTCCTCCATTACATTGTGTGTGTGCCCATCCATGATTAAAATGCTAACGAGGAGTGGTGTTGCAGACTGCTCTTCATAAAGAGAGAGAGACAACCTAGGTGCTTCTGGAGGAGAGGGACCGGCTGGCGGCGGAGAGGGAACGGCTGGCGGAGGAGAAGACGGCTAGGTTGTTGGAGGAGGAGAGGGCACGGAATGATGCGTCTCACCGGGCCATGTACGAGCTCCTCGTGGTAAGTTTCTTATGCATATTAGCCACATCATGCACGTAATATGTTCGTTTCATTACTAACCTATCTGACTGACTCGTCAAAACCAAATGTGCAGTCTATGTGCGAGAAGACCGGTCTGACCCCTCCGCCGATGCCGGTCATTACTAGAGCGGGAATGGTGAGTTTCATTTGAATGGTCATTAGTTACAAGTCTTAACATTTGAGTGTCATCATGCTAACGAGACTTTGCAAATGATCTTTGGTGCAGCATAACTCCGAAGCCGCATCGCACAACCCGACGAACCCCGATGCTTGACCTCCGGTAAGTTTTCTCTATTATGCCACATACTTAGCTTATTTTCCCTAAAAAGACATACTTATATAGCTAATTATCCTCCAAAATGACATAATTAGCTTATTTAGTCCATTTATGACATAATTAGCTTATTCGTTGCAAAAATGGCATAATAACCTTGGTTACCTCATAAATGTCATATACTTAGCTTATTATCCTCCAAAATGACATAATTACCTAAGTTAGCTCTAAAATGACCTATACTTACCTAATTTAGCTCAAAAATGGCATAATTACCTAGGTTAGCACAAAAATAACCTATACTTACCTTATTTTCCTAGGTTAGCACAAAAATGGCATACTTACCTAGGTTAGCTCTAAAATGACACAAATAAGGAATAAGATGAAGAAAAACAAGGAAGAGGAGAAAAAGAAGGAATAGAAGAAGAAGAAGAAGAAGAAGAAGGAGAAGAAGAAGACTAGAAGAAGAAGAAGAAGAAGAAGAAGAAGAAGAAGAAAAAGAAGAAGAAGAAGACCAGAAGAAGAAGAAGAAGAAGACATACTTAGCTAATTATCCTCCAAAATGACATAATTAGCTTATTTAGTCCATTTCTTCTTCTTCTTCTTCTTCTTCTTCTTCTTCTTCTTCTTCTAGTCTTCTTCTTCTTTCTCTTCTTCTTCTTCTTCTTCTTCTTCTTCTTCTTAGCTTATTTTCCCCAAAAAAGACATACTTAGCTAATTATCCTCCAAAATGACATAATTAGCTTATTTAGTCCATTTATGACATAATTAGCTTATTCGTTTCAAAAATGGCATAATAACCTTGGTAACCTCATAAATGTCATATACTTAGCTTATTTTCCTCCAAAATGACACAATAAGCTTAGTTAGGTCAAAAATGGCATAAGTACCTAGGTTAGCTCTAAAATGACACAAACAAGCAATAAGAAGAAGAAAAACAAGAGGAGAAAAAGAAAGAGAAGAAAAACTCTTCTTCTTCTTATTCTTCTTGTTCTTGTTCTTCTTCTTCTAGTCTTCTTCTTTTTCTTCTTCTTCTTCTTCTTCTTCTTCTAGTCTTCTTCTTCTAACTTTCTTATTTCCCATTTTGCAGATTTGATTCACTTCACGGAAGCTTGCATTGATGGAGTGCTTGTGTTTACTTTTTGTTTTGATTTTGTATCCATGAACAATGTGAAACTTGCTACCTATGGATGAAACTATTGTAATATGGTGAAACTTGCACATTTTGTTTTGGTATATCTGTTGGATGATCATATCCATATGGCAGGGATATAGTTTCTTATGTGTTGGATATCATATACTTGCTGTGAAACTTGCACATACTGTTTGCCTTGTGAAATATATATATATATATATATATATATATATATATATATATATATATATATCATATATTTGCTGTGAAAATGCTTGGATATAACAAAAAACAGAATAAAAAGGGGCAATACAGGGACTTTGCCGTCTGCCAGCGGACGGCAAAGGTCTTTGCCGTCAGCCAGCGGACGGCAAAGGTGCCACGTGGCAGCAACCTGTGCAACCTGGGAGTGCTGGGTCTGACCCATTTGGTCATTTATGCCGTCCGCTGGCAGACGGCAAAGGCGAGTGGTTCTTTGCCGTCCGCTAGCAGACGGCAAAGAAAAAGAGCAGCAGACGGCAAAGAGCGTGGTGGAGTGACGTTATGCCACGGGTCTGCTGACGTCAGGAAGCAGACGGCAAAGGGGAGAGCACGTTTGCCGTCCGCCGGCAGACGGCAAAGTCTCCCGTTAGCCACCTAACGTGGCTAACGTCTATTCTTTGCCGTCCACTTTCTTTGCCGTCTACTTGGCCAGGAAAGCTAACGGGAAAGGTCTTTGCCGTCCGCTGTACGAATGCAGATGGTAAAGAAGCTCATTACCGTAGCTTCCAGTGCCGGAAGCGTTTGCCGTCTGCGGCAGACGGCAAAGACCTTTGCCGTCTGCCAAGGCAGACGACAAATCAGCTGATTCCTGTAGTGATATGCTACATGTTATCATACCTTACTATCTTCTGATGCTGCAAGATGCTAGTCTTCGGTAGGATAGGCTCTTCCCCTCTACTCTAGCATTTCTGCAGTATAGTCCAAAGATATAGCCCCATTCCTTTGATACAGATGCATACTTAGCGTAGTTCTGATGTAAGTCTTGCAAGTACTTTGGATGAGTACTCACGGTTGCTTTGCTACCTCTTTCCCCTACCCGGTTGCTACATTCAGATGACGGAGCCCAGGACCAGGAGATCCCCGACGGAGCCTACTACTGTGCGGAGACCGCCAACCAGGAGTAGTTCGGAGGCCCCAGGCAGGAGGCCTGCGCCTTTTCGACCAGTTGTCATTGTTATGCTCAGCCTTCTTAAGGCGAAACTTGTCTAACTATGTTTGTACTCAAATAATATTTGCTTTCACTGACTTATGTATTTGGGTCCTCGTGACCCTGGTTTGTAATATAAAAACTTATGTTTAAATTTGTGTCCAGAGTTGTGTTGTGATATCTTTCCGTGAGTCTCTGGTCTTGATCGTGCATATTTGCGTGTATGATTAGTGCACGATTGAGTCGGGGGCGTCACAAGTTGGTATCAGAGCCGACTGCCCGTAGAAGCCCCCTTTCGAACTCCTTGGTCGAAGTTGAGTCTAGTCTTTGAAAACCTATTTTACTAACAGTGTTGTGTGGCTTACGGGCCCACTTCGCAAATGGATGGGATTAGGATCATTTATTCCGCCCCTTTACTCTGGGATTCTGATCTCTCTTCTTTTCGGGTTAAATTTTACTATCTCTAACTCTAGGTTCTCATGATTACATCAACCCGGAGATCTGAAATTATCTACAATTATTCCTTTGCATGCATAATACGTGATTCACACTGTCGTTTGACATCTTTGAACTCTCCTTTTTTCAGATGCGTCCCGCAACGCAGCTTGTACCCCAGACTATGGATGTTGATGCGACCAGATTCCCTGCTATCCTGGTCAACCTCTTGACTAGATTGGGATATCGCTGGTACCCCAAGTACACTGTTTACGAGGACTTCCATGAGTTCAACCTGGAGCTGTACCATGCTGTTGTTCGTATCTTCGATCGACAGATGAACTCCATCACTGAGTTACACACCTTTCATGGTGCTTGTGTGACTGTTGATATGGCAGTCCATGATGCTGCCTACGCTGCTATCGCACATCTTCATGGACATCATAGTCGCTTGGATGATTCTCAGTTCTGATACATTCCGTATGCCTCTGGTGAGGATGAGACTGGGAACTACACTGCTATCTGTACCCCATACGTCCGACGTCGTTATGACCCGCAGGTCTTGATCCAGTACACTGAGGCTATGGATCGCACTGCCCGAGCTCTTGCCCTCGAGTTGTATGCCACCCGTGCTCGTCTTTACGACGCTCTGACACAGTTGCTACCAGCTGTCAGCGCAGGGATACATCCTCAGTACATTTTTTACCCGTGCCAAACAGAGATGCCACCAGGTCTCGAGTGGCCTGCTGTTGGAGGTTGCACCCCTCCACATGGACATCTTCTCCTAGTCAGGGACCAGGTTCTGCATCAGAGTGTTCACGGAGCGCATGATCCTTATATCGAGGGCACCCTGCGTCGTCACTTGCAGATACCTGGCTTCAGTGGTTTTCTCCGACGTTGATGTAGCCTTTGCTATGTCCCTCCACCGCGTGCCTGCATGCCTCCTAGTATATATGTCTAGCTATTAGAATTGCGAACTTGTACTGCTGGTTTGTAGTCGACTCTATGTATGGATCTGTATGTCTTCAATGACTACTATTGTGTATCTAATGCACCTCTTGTTCGTTGTTCCTTTTGCCTCATGAATGACTCCATACATTTGCAATTACTTTTACTAAACTACTCCCTGTTATGTTTAGCAGGATGGTTAGACCAGGTGGTCGTGGTGATGGTCGTGGTGCCAACTTTCCACCATCGCCAGACTATATGGCCACTATGATGCAGTAGTTTGAACTAAACCGCCAGTTTATGGTCGGGATCATGGCTCTGTTTCTGAACCAGAATGCTCAACATCAGCTTGCCCCAATAACCCTGCAAGACTTTGTGCGCCTCAACCCTGCCACCTATCGCAACTCAACCAGTCCTCTAGATGCTGATGATTGGTTCCGCGACATCACTTACAAGATGGAGTTAGCTAATGTAGCCCCTGCCAACTTTGTCACCTTTGCGTCATACTTTCTCAAGGATCCCATGATGTCTACTACACAACTTATTCTTGTAGACTCGTGTTGGGCCTCCAAGCGCTGAGTTTTGTAGGACTATAGCAATTTCCCCTCAAGTGGATGACCTAAGGTTTATCAATACGTGGGAGCCGTAGGATGAAGGTGGTCTCTCTCAAACAACCCTGCAATCAAATACAAGAAATCTCTTGTGTCCCCAACACACCCAATACAATGGCAAATTGTATAGGTGCACTAGTTCGGCGAAGAGATGGTGATACAAGTGTAGTATGGATAGTAGATATAGGTTTTTGTAATTTGAAAATATAAAAACAACAAGGTAGCAAGTGATAAAACGGAGCACAAACAGTATTGCAATGCTTAGAAACAAGGCTTAGGGTTCATACTTTCGCTAGTGCAATCTCTCAACAATGCTAACATAGTTGGATCATATAACAATCCCTCAACGTGCGACAAAGAATCACTCCAAAGTTCCTATTAGCGGAGAACATAAGATAGAAATTGTTGTAGGGTATGAAACCACCTCAAAGTTATTCTTTCCGATCAATCTATTGAGCTATTCCTATAAGTGTCACAAACAGCCCTAGAGTTCGTACTAAAATAACACCATATGATACACATCAACCAACTCTAATGTCACCTAGATACTCCAATGTCGCCACAAGTATCCGTGAGTTGATTATATGATATGCATCAAACAACTTCATAATCATAATATTCAATCCAACACAAAGAACTTCAAAGAGTGCCCCAAGATTTCTACCGGAGAAAAGACAATGAAAACGTGCATCAACCCCTATGCATAGATTACCCCAATGTCACCTCAGGAATCCGCGAGTTGAGTGCCAAAACATACATCAAGTGAATCAATATAATACCCCATTGTCACCACGGGTATCCATATGCAAGACGTACATCAAGTGTTCTCAAATCAGAAATATCCAATCCGACAATAACGAAACCTCAAAGGGAAAAGATTCGATTCATCACAACAATGATAGAGAGGGAAGAAACACCATATGATCCAACTATATTAATAAAGCTCGCGATACATCAAGATCGTGCCATATCAAGAACACGAGAGAGAGATATCAAACACATAGCTACTAGTACAAACCCTCAGCCCCGAGGATGAACTACTCCCTTCTCGTCATGGAGACCGCCAGGATGATGAAGATGGCCTCCGGTGATGATTTCCCCCTCCGGCAGGGTGCCGGAACAAGGCTCCAGATGCTATTTCGAAGGTACAGAGGGTTGCGGCGGCGGAGTCCAAAATCTAGGGTTATTTCTGGGGGTTTCTCTATTTATAGGATTTTTTGGCGTTGGAATCACGTGAAGATGGGCTAAGATGGGCCCACGAGGCACCACGGCGCCATACCCCCCCTGGCGCGCCCTGGTGCCTCGTGGACACCTTGTGAATCTTCTGGTCCTCCCACGAAGCTTCCTGGTTCTCTTTTGTTCCAAAAAATATCGTCAAAAAGTTTTGCTGCATTTGGAGAACTTTTATTTCTACACAAAAAACAACACCACGGTAGTTCTGCTAAAAACAGCGTCAGTCCGGGTTAATTCTAATCAAATCATACCAAAACCATATAGAATTGTTATAAACATGGCATGAATACTTCATATATTATAGATACGTTGGAGACGTATCAGCATCCCCAAGCTTAATTCCTGCTCGACCTCGAGTAGGTAAATGATAAAAGAAATAATTTATGAAGTGTGAATGCTAGCATAGTGCATAAGTTTGATCAATGATAATTTCAATCACTTTTCCTAGCATCATAACAGCAACTCTTTCTGATAAAACTCATCATGATAAAGTAGCAATCCATTCACATGTTATGGTTCAAACAATGCATACTCTTGAAACTTAACAACCTATGTTCTTAGTCACCAAACAATTGCAATTCAACTTATCTTCACCAAAGTCTAAGTAAGAGCTCCACATACTCAATTATCATATAGTCTTCTATGATTGCTAGTACTCAAAGCATATTTTTAGAACAAATGGCATCCATCGAATACAGAGAAAGATAGGGGCTTAATGTTTCGCCTCCCAACTTATTTATCATAAAGATAATTGTCAACAATAATAATTCATGATCAAATATATTTGACTGTCCATATGTGCCTGGATCTTTCCCCACCACATGATGCTTGCCAACTAGAGAATAATTAAGGTTGAAATGAGAGGTAATACTATTGACTCTTGCATAAAAGTAAAAACATAAAGTAGAAGCTAGGCCCTTCGCAGAGGGAAGCAGAGGTTGTCATGCGCTTTTTATTTTTGGATGTGCAAGCTCTTAATGCAAAGGAACGTCACTTTATATTGCCCCTTGTGATAGCAACCTTTATTATGCAGTCCGTTACTTTTATTTCTTTACCATCACAAGTTCGTACAACGCTTATTTTTCCTTGCAATAAAAGATCATACATATTTTAGGAGCAATTTTTATTGTTTTTTGCACCGATGACAACTTACTTGAAGGATCTTATTCAATCCATAGGTAGATATGGTGGACACTCATGGCGAGAAACTGGGTTTAATGGTTTTTGGATGCACAAGTAGTATCTCTACTTAGTACGAATTTTTGGCTAGCAAAAGATCCTAAGCAAGCACCACATGTTGGAGGATCCATAACAATATAACTTCTATGCAAATATACCCAAACATAACTCATTACGTTGTCTTCCTTGTCCAACTTCAACTAATTTGCTCAAGTTCGAAAATAATTAATGGGTATTCACAATCATAAAAGATGTCAAAGATAATATATTTATATGTGAAAGTTCTCTTCCTTATACTAATCATTCATGAATTGCTTGTATGACCAATATTGTGATTGTCAAGCTTCAATAGATTTTACCTTCTAAACCCAATGTGAAGCTACTACTAGGCATGATACAAGCATATGAAGCACATGTAATTTCAACTTTATGATATTCAATTCATTCAACAATTTACTCTTAGGATATAAGTGAAGCACGAGAGTAAATGACAATCTACTCCAAAAGATATAAGTGAAGATCAATGAGTAGTTAAGCAAATAAGTAGCTATGTGAAGACTCTCTCTCAATAAAGATTTCAGATCTTGATAATTTTATCCAAACAAAAAAAAACAAAATGAAAATAAAAGGACACTCCAATAATAGCACATATCATGTGAACAAGTAAAAACTTAGGCTAACCACTAGGTGTTGATGAAGAAAGGTGGGATGCCTAACGGGGCATCCCCAAGCTTAGTTGCTTGAAACTTCTTGGAATTTTATCTTGGGGTGCCTTGGGCATCCCCAAGGTTGAGCTCTTGTGTCTCCTTAATTCCTATCATATCATGGTTTCTCCTAAATCTTAAAAACTTCATCCACACAAAACTCAACAAGAACTCGTGAGATAAGTTAGTATAAATCAACTCAAAACCTTAACATTCTCTACTGTAACAAATCACTAAAATTATAATTAAACATTGCATACTAAATGCCTCTGCATATTTAATAATCCTATCCACAAATAGAAACATTAAACAAGCAAACATATGCAAACAATGCAACTATAACAGCAATCTGCCAAAACAGAACAGTCTGTAAAAGGGGAATAATAATTCATACTTCCCTAACTCCAAAAATTCTGAAAAATTACCACGTGACAGAGAACTAATTCATGATTACTGTGTAAAAATTTCAGATTTTTATCATGTTCTGACTATTCAGGAATATTTTGGATATAACAGAAAACTTTCTGTTTTCAAACAGCAACACATAAACTTGCAAACTGAGCATGGTAAAGGCTATACTTGGCATTTTATTGAACTAAAAGATACAAAACATGATTATTGATAACAGCAAGCAAATATCAACAAAATAAAATGACGCTCCAAGCAAAACTCATATTATGTGACGAATAAAAATATAGCTCCAAGTAAGATATACCGATAATGTTGAAGACGAAAGAGGGGATGCCTTCCGGGGCATCCCCAAGCTTAGACGCTTGAGTCTTCCTTGAATATTACCTTGGGGTTCCTTGGGCATCCCCAATATTAGGGTCTTTCCACTCCTTATTCTCCTCATATCGATATCTCACCCAAAACTTGAAAACTTCAATCACATAAAACTTAACGGATCTTGTGAGATAGGTTAGTATGATAGAAATAAATCATCCACTAAGGTACTGTCAAGACAAGTTTCATAATTTTTCTCACATAATTCCTACTGTAGTCTATCATTTCCACAATTTATATCTCATAATATAAGCTATGGAAACACTAAAACAAGCAAACTATGCACCAAAAACAGAATCTGTCAAAAACAGAACAGCATGTAGTGGGGTGATTTAAAAACCATAATTATGTACCTCCAAAAATTCTGAAAAATTAGGACAACATAAAAAAATTGTAACCCAATGCTCTGTAAAAAGTTCAGAATTTTCTCACGCTCCAGTACAGAATAGAAATTCTAGCACTGGACGCAAAAGTTTCTGTTTTTGCACAGAATCGAATCAACAAGTATCCACACTATCCCAAAGGCTTTACTTGGCACATTATTGAAATAAAACATATAAAACATGATTACCACAGTATCTTAATCATGTGAACACAAAAAAACAGTAGGGGTAAATGTTGGGTTGTCTCCCAACAAGCGCTTTTCTTTAATGCCTTTTTAGCTAGGCATGATGATTTCAATGATGCTCGCATAAAAGTAAAGAATTGAAACACAAAGAGAGCATCATGAATCATATGACACACACATTTAAGACTAACCCACTTCCTATGCATAGGGATTTTGTGAGCAAACAATTTATGGGAGCAAGAATCAACTAGCATAGGAAGGCAAAACAAGCATAACTTCAAAACTTTCAACACATAGAGAGGAAACTTGATATTATTGCAACACCTACAAGCATATGATCCTCTCTCATAATAATTTTCAGTAACATAATGAATGAATTCAACAATATAACTATCACATAAAGCATTCTTTTCATGACCTACAAGCATAGAAATTTTATTACTCTCCACATAAGCAAATTTGTTCTCATCAATAATAGTGGGAGCAAATTCAACAAAATAACTATCATGAGATACTTGATTTGCATAATCCAAATGAAAATAAAAATCATGATGACAAGTTTCATGGTTATCATTATTCTTTATAGCATACATGTCATCACAATAATCATCATAGATAGCAACTTTGTTGTCATAATCAATTGAAATCTCTTCCAAAATAGTGGAATCATCACTAAATAAATTCATGACCTCTCCAAATCCACTTTCATCTATATAATCATCATAAATAGGAGGCATGCAATCATCATAATAAATTTGAACCTCAAAACTTGGGGGACTAAAAATATCATCTTCATCAAACATAGCATCCCCAAGCTTATGGCTTTGCATATCATTAGCATCATGGATATTCAAAGAATTCATACTAGCAACATTGCAATCATGCTCATCATTCATGAATTTTATCCCAAACATTTTATTGAATTCTTATTCTATCAACTGAGCACAATTTTCCGATCCATCATTTTCAAGAAAGACATTATATAAGATGAATAATATGAGGCAACCTCAATTCCATTTTGTTGTTGTTTTCCTTTATAAACCAAACTAGTGATAAAACAAGAAACTAAAAGATTCAATTGCAAGATCTAAAGATATACCTTCAAGCACTCACCTCCCCGGCAACGGCGCCAGAAAAGAGCTTGATGTCTACTACACAACTTATTCTTATAGACTCGTGTTGGGCCTTCAAGCGCAAAGTTTTGTAGGACAGTAGCAATTTCCCCTCAAGTGGATGACCTAAGGTTTATCAATCCATGGGAGGCATAGGATGAAGGTGATCTCTCTCAAACAACCTGCAATCAAATAGAAGAAATCTCTTGTGTCCGCAACACACCCAATACAATGGCAAATTGTATAGGTGCACTAGTTCGGCGAAGAGATGGTGATACAAGTGTAGTATGGATAGTAGATATAGGTTTTTGTAATTTGAAAATATAAAAACAGCAAGGTAGCAAGTGATAAAATGGAGCACGAACAGTATTGCAATGCTTAGAAACAAGGCGTAGGGTTCATACTTTCGCTAGTGCAGTCTCTCAACAATGCTAACATAGTTGGATCATATAACAATCCCTCAACGTGCGACAAAGAATCACTCCAAAGTTCCTATTAGCGGAGAACATAAGATATAAATTGTTGTAGGGTATGAAACCACCTCAAAGTTATTCTTTCCGATCAATCTATTGAGCTATTCCTATAAGTGTCACAAACAGCCCTAGAGTTCGTACTAAAATAACACCATATGATACACATTAACCAACTCTAATGTCACCTAGATACTCCAATGTCACTACAAGTATCCGTGAGTTGATTATACGATATGCATTAAACAACTTCATAATCATAATATTCAATCCAACACAAAGAACTTCAAAGAGTGCCCCAAGATTACTACCGGAGAAAAGACAATGAAAACGTGCATCAACCCCTATGCATAGATTACCCCAATGTCACCTCGGGAATCCGCGAGTTGAGTGCCAAAACATACATCAAGTGAATCAATATAATACCCCATTGTCACCACGGGTATCCATATGCAAGACGTACATCAAGTGTTCTCAAATCTAAAATATTCAATACGACAATAACGAAACCTCAAAGGGAAAAGATTCGATTCATCACAATAAAGATAGAGAGGGAAGAAACACCATATGATCCAACTATATTAACAAAGCTCGCAATACATCAAGATCGTGCCATATCAAGAACACGAGAGAGAGAGATCAAACACATAGCTACTAGTACAAACCCTCAGCCCCGAGGGTGAACTACTCCCTCCTCATCATGGAGACCGCCGGGATGATGAAGATGGCCTCCGGTGATTTCCCCCTCCGGCAGGGTGCCGGAACAGGGCTCCAGATGGTATTTTGAAGGTACAGAGCCTTGCGGTAGCGGAGTCCAAAATCTAGGGTTATTTCTGGGGGTTTCTCTATTTATAGGATTTTTTGGCGTTGGAATCACGCGAAGATGGGCCCACGAGGCACCACGGCGCCATACCCCCCCTGGGGCACCCTGGTGCCTCGTGGGCACCTCGTGGCTCTTCTGGTCCTCCCACGAAGCTTCCTGGTTCTCTTTTGTTGAAAAAAATCGTCAAAAAGTTTTGCTGCATTTGGAGAACTTTTATTTCTGCACAAAAAACAATACCACGGTTGTTCTGCTGAAAACAACGTCAGTCGGGGTTAGTTCTAATCAAATCATACCAAAACCATATAGAATTGTTATAAACATGGCATGAATACTTCATAAATTATAGATATGTTGGAGACGTATCATCCCGCTGCTCAATGGTGGGACAGCCACAGGCGTTCACTACTTGTTGGGACAGTTGTCACCTAGATAGAGTTTCAAGTTGCCTTCCGTGCCTATCACATTCCCCAGGGAATTATGGACAGAAAGAAGCGAGAGTTCCGCAATCTCACCCAGGGCAACAAAACTGTGGATGCCTATCAACGCGAGTTCATTGAGTTATCCCGCTATGCTGAAGATGACGTTGCCACTAATGCTCGCAAACAGGAAAAATTTCGCAATGGACTGCACTCAGACCTCAAGCTTGCACTCGTCGTTCATGATTTTCCCGACTTCACCACCCTGGTGAACAAGGCTATCCAGCAAGAGACTGCTCGGATGGAACACAAGGAGTTGCTCAAGCGCAACCGTGAAGTTGGTTCATCTTCGGGCTCGTCAGGACAAAAGCGTCGAGTGTGGATTCCCCACAACATGTACCGTCAAGCTTCCCCTACACCAAGGCCTTCTTATGCCACACCTCGTTTGCCTCCTCCACCACCGAGACAGCCGAGAGTTCAAGTTGCACCGCCCAATGCTCCTGCTCCCCGTCCCAATGATGGACTGTGCTTCAAGTGTGGCCGCCCAGGTCACCGTGCCAGAGACTGCCGTCAGAACCAGAACCAGCTGGCACTTCCTTCCACTGGCCGTGGTAATAACCAGCCACACAACTATAATGTCAGGCCTTCTTATGGTCGTGGCCAGGCTAACCACGTCGATCTTGAAGAAGTCCAGAATGAACCTGCTACTGTGATGGGTACCCTTCTCGTTAACTAGTACTAGCTTCTGTTTTATTTGATTCAGGAGCATCTCATTCATTCATATCAGAAGCATTTGCATTATCGCATGACATCACATTTGAAAAGATGAACCTTCCACTAGTTATAAGCACTCCCGGATCCCAGTGTCAAGCCTCCTTGATTAGTCGTAATGTCACCGTTGAAGTTGAAGGGTTGGAATTCCTCGTCTCTCCCACTGTCTTGAAATCTTCCACCATAGACCTCATTCTAGGAATGGATTGGTTGAAAGCCCATATCGCTACAATTTATTGTGCCACTAAAACCGTTCAGCTCCTACACCCTTTTGACCAGATAGTAAACTATTCTGCTCAATCTATCCGAAATGCCGAAGCTCAGATATATGCCTTGAATGCGTTGCACGCTTCACCTCTTGAGGGAATCAAGAACGTTCCAGTCGTTCGAGAATTCCAAGATGTCTTTCCCGAAGAACTTCCAGGAGTACCCCCTGTTAGAGCTGTCGAATTTGTCATCGACTTAAAACCAGGCACTACTCCTATTGCTAAGCGTCCCTATAAGATGCCGCCGCATGAACTCCTTGAACTTAAGGAGGAAATCGACAAATCACTTTGAAAGGGTTTCATTCGCGGGTGGATAAGAACGCCAGCGCTGACGCCCTGGACACGCCCAGGATATTTTCCCCCTCCCCCTCGCTCTGCTCCTAGCTTCTCCTCCCGATCATGGCCGCCACTGCCGTCGGCTCCGCTCACTCACCCGCGTAGCCACAGTTATCCCCATGCCTCGCCACCGTGTCTACAATCCTTGCCGCCGTCCGCCTCGTCTTCTGGTGCATCTCATTGGAGTCGGGAGCCGCTGCATCGCCACCACACCGTCTCCTTTTTCCTTGGGTCGCTAGAGCTCCATCACCTTGATTCGTCGCTCCCCTGCCGCTACTAAGCTCCCAACGGCCACCGTGTGTCCCTAGGTGAGCTGGCGAACGATTCCCCTCTGTTTCCTCTAGGCATTAGTGCCCATAGCCATAGCTTCCAACATGGCCGAGCTCGTCGCCGTCGAGCGCGTCGCAGCCGCGCCCACCGCGAGCTAAGCTTGCTCCTGGGCAGCACATCGAGCTCCTGGAGCTCCCAAGAGTCTAACGCACACACGCACGCAACTCCCCATGCCCCCTAGCGCCCGTTTCGATCTCGCCCGAACCCCGGCGCCACCATTGATGATGCTCTGCTCAACTCCAGCCACCCCCGCTCGTGGGATTACCACAGATCGACTCGGCACTTCACGGCCGTTCGAACGCGACCTCTCGCGCTCGATTTGGTAGCCCATAGTGAAATCCCAAGGCTCGCCGCCGCGTTTTTTGTCGCATGCGCGCCGTCGCCTCCGTGCCACTGACCTGTGGACCCGAGGCCATTAGCGCCTAAACTAACCCCTAAATAACAACTGACGTGTGGGCCCTCCACTGTAGCTAATTAGGCTAATTAAAATAAACCTGTTAGTAAATAGAGCCACTGATGTCTACTACACAACTTATTCTTGTAGACTCGTGTTGGGCCTCCAGGCGCAGACTTTTGTAGGACAGTAGCAATTTTCCCTCAAGTGGATGACCTAAGGTTTATCAATCCGTGGGAGGCGTAGGATGAAGATGGTCTCTCTCAAACAACCCTGCAATCAAATACAAGAAATCTCTTGTGTCCCCAACACACCAAATACAATGGTAAATTGTATAGGTGCACTAGTTCGGCGAAGAGATGGTGATACAAGTGTAGTATGGATAGTAGATATAGGTTTTTATAATCTGAAAATAAAAAAACAGCAGGGTAGCAAGTGATAAAAAGGGGCACAAATGGTATTGCAATGCTTAGAAACAAGGCCTAGGGTTCATACTTTCACTAGTGCAATCTCTCAACAATGCTAACATAATTTGATCATATAACAATCCCTCAACGTGCGACAAAGAATCACTCCAAAGTTCCTATTAGCGAAGAACATAAGATAGAAATTGTTGTAGGGTAAAAAACCACCTCAAAGTTATCCTTTCCGATCAATCTATTGAGCCATGCCTATAAGTGTCACAAACGGCCCTAGAGTTCGTACTAAAATAACACCATATGATATGCATCAACCAACCCTAATGTCACCTAGATACTCCAATGTCACCACAAGTATCCGTGAGTTGATTATTCGATATGCATCAAACAACTTCAGATTCATAATATTCAATCCACACAAAGAACTTCAAAGAGTGCCCCAATATTTCTACCGGAGAAAGTATGACGAAAACGTGCATCAACCCCTATGCATAGATTACCCCAATGTCACCTCAGGAATCCGCGAGTTGAGTGCCAAAACATATATCAAGTGAATCAATATAATACCCCATTGTCACCACGGGTATTCATATGCAGACATACATCAAGTGTTCTCAAATCCATAAAAGTATTCTATCCGATAATAACGAAACCTCAAAGGTAAAAACTCAATTCATCACAACAAGATAGAGAGGGAGAAACACCATATGATCCAACTATATTAACAAAGCTCGCGGTACATCAAGATCGTGCCAAATCAAGAACACGAGAGAGAGAGAGATCAAACACATAGCTACTAGTACATACCCTCAGCCCCGAGGGTGAACTACTCCCTCCTTGTCATGGAAACCGCCGGGATGATGAAGATGGCCTCCGGTGATGCTTCCCCCCCTCCGGCAGGGTGTCGGAAAAGGGTTGTAGATGAGATCCTGGAGGTACAGAGGCTTGCAGCGGCGTAAAAACTCATCTAGGTTAACTTTCGGGGGTTTCTGAATACATATGATTTTTCAGCATTGGAATCACGCAAAGAGGTGCCACAGGGGATCCACGAGGCACCAGGGCGTGCCTGGGGGGTGGCGTGCCCTGGTGGCTTGTGGGGCCCCTGTGGGTCTTCTGCTGCTCCCCCGAAGCTTCCTGGGTCTGTTTCCTTCGAAAAAAATCGTCAAAAAGTTTCGTTGCATTTGGACTTCATTTGATATGGATTTTCTGGAAAACCAAAAACAAGCAAAAAACAGCAACTGGCACTGGGCACTAGGTCAATATGTTAGTCCATAAAAATCATATAAACGCGATATAAAAGTGCACCAAAATCATACAAAACTATAATAAAGATGGCATGAATACTTCATAAATTATAGATACGTTGGAGACGTATCAGCATCCCAAAGCTTAATTCCTGCTCGTCCTCAAGTAGGTAAATGATAAAAGAAATAATTTATGAAGTGTGAATGCTAGCATAGTGCATAAGTTTGATCAATGATAATTTTAATCACTTTTTTTTCTAGCATCATTATATATCATAAACAGTAGCTCATCTCATAAAACTTCTCATGATCGAGTAGCAAGCTATTCACTTGTTAAAGTATACACCATAAACTTTCTAGAAAACTAACAAACTATGTTTTCAGTCATCAAGCAATTGCAATTCATCTTATTTTTAGGAAGGGTCTATGTAAGAGCTTTGATTTAGCAAATTCCACATACTCAACTATCATTTAGTCTTCCATGATTCCTGACACTCAAAGCATATTTTTAGAACAAACTCTTTCAGTCAAACACATAGGAAGATAGGGGCTTAATGTTTTGCCTCCCAACTTATTTATCTCATGGATAATGTCAACAATAATAACTCATGATCACCTATATTCAACTGGATATATGTGCCTGGATCATTCCCTACCACATGATGCTGGCCCACTAGAGAATAAATAGAGCGGAATAGGGATGAACATTACTGACTCTTGCATAAAAGTAAATACAGAAAAGTAAATACAAAAAATTAAAAGATAGGCCCTTCACAGAGGGAAGCAGAGGTTGTCATGCGCTTTTTATTTTTGGATGTGCAATCTCTTAATGGAAAGGAACGTCACTTTATATTGCCCCTTGTGATAGCAACCTTTATTATGTAGTCCGTCGCTTT
The DNA here is from genome assembly GCA_039707655.1 of Elymus sibiricus. Classification (NCBI taxonomy): domain Eukaryota; kingdom Viridiplantae; phylum Streptophyta; class Magnoliopsida; order Poales; family Poaceae; genus Elymus; species Elymus sibiricus. The sequence goes on along the minus strand of CM077674.1, from coordinate 2,080,365 downwards.
TATTTCTTCACCATCACAAGTTCGTACAAAGCTTATTTTCCCTTTCAATAAAAGATCTTACATATTTAGGAGCAATTTTTATTGCTTTTTTGCACCGATGACAACTTACTTGAAGGATCTTATTCAATCCATAGGTAGATATAGTGGACTCTCATGGCAAGAAACTGGGTTTAAGGATTTTTGGATGCACAAGTAGTATCTCTACTTAGTACGAATTTTTGGCTAGCAAAAGATCCTATGCAAGCACCACATGTTAGAGGATCCATGACAATATAACTTCTATGTGAATATAAACAAACATAACTCATTACGTTGTCTTCCTTGTCCAACGTCAACTACTTGATCAAGCTTGAAAATATTTAATGGGGGCTCACAATCATAGAAGATGTCCAAGATAGTATATTTATATGTGAAATTTCTCTTCCTTCAAAATTCTTTCATGAATTGTTCAAGTGACCAATGCTATGTTTGTTAACTTTCAATAAATTTTACCACTTATACCTCTTGTATGTGAAGTCACTACTCCCCATGGGACAAGCATATGAAGCATATAAATTTCAACTTTATGATATTCAATTCATTTCAACAATTCACTCGTAGGATATAAGTGAAGCACAAGAGTAAATGACAAACTACTCCAAAAAGATATAAGTGAAGATAAAATGAGTAGTTTAAGTAAATAGGTAGCTATGTGAGGAATCTCTCTCATTTAAAAATTTCAGATCTCAAGTATTTTATTCAAACAGCAAAGAAAATAAAATAACATTCCAAGAATAGCACACATCATGTGAAGAAGCAAAAACTTAGGCTCAACCAAGACTAACCGATAATTGTTGATGAAGAAAGGTGGGATGCCTACTGGGGCATCCCCAAGCTTAGATGCTTGAGACTTCTTGAAATATTAATTTGGGATGCCTTGGGTATCCCCAAGCTTGAGCTCTTGTGTCTCCTTAATTCCTCTCATATCATGGCTTCTCCTAAATCTTTAAAAACTTCATCCACACAAAACTCAACAAGAACTCGTGAGATAAGTTAGTATAAATCAACTCAAAACCTTAACATTCTCTACTGCAGAAAATCACTAAAATTATAATTTAACATTGCATACTAAATGCATCTGCATATTTAATACTCCTATCCACAAATAGAAACATTAAACAAGCAAACATATGCAAACAATGCAACTATAACCGAAATCTGCCAAAACAGAACAGTCTGTAAAGGTGGATTTAAAATTCATACTTCCGTAACTCCAAAAATTGTGAAAAATTACCACGTGATAGAGAACTCATGCATGCTTACTGTGTAAAAATTTCAGATTTTTATCATGTTCGGACTATTCATGAATATTCTGGACATAACAGAAAACTTTCTGTTTTCAAACAGCAACACATAAACTTGCAAACTGAGCATGGTAAAGGCTATCATTGGCATTTTATTGAACTAAAAGATACAAAACATGATTATTGATAATACCAAGAAAATATCAACAGAAGAAAATGACACTCCAAGCAAAACACATATCATGTGACGAATAAAAATATAGTTCCAAGTGAGGTCACCGATAGTGTTGAAGATGAAAGAGGGGATGCCTTCCGGGGCATCCCCAAGCTTAGACGCTTGAGTCTTCCTTGGTTATTTACTTCGGGTGCCTTGGGCATCCCCAAGCTTAGGGTCTTGCCTCTCCTTATTCTCCTCATATCCATATCTCACCCAAAACATGAAAATTCAATCACACAAAACTTAACGGAACTTGTGAGATAGGTTAGTATGATAAAGATAAATCATCCACTTAGGTACTGTCAATACAAGATTCATAATTGTTATCACATAATGCCTACTGTATTATATCATTTCCACAATTTATATCTCATTATATAAGCTATGGAAACACTAAAACAAGCAAACTATGCACCGAAAACAGAATCTGTCAAAAACAGAATAGCATGTAGTGACCAATTTAAAAACCATACTTCTGTATCTCCAAAAATTCTGAAAAATTAGGAAAACATGAAAAAATTGTAACCCAATGCTCTGTAGAAATTTCAGAATTTTATCATGCTCCAGTACAGAATAGAAATTCCAGCACTGGACGCAAAAGTTTCTGTTTTTGCACAGAATCGAATCAACAAGTATCCACACTATCCCAAAGGCTTTACTTGGCACATTATTGAAATAAAACATATAAAACATGATTACGACAGTAGATTAATCATGTGAACACACAAAAACATGAGGTATAAATATTGGGTTGTCTCCCAACAAACACTTTTCTTTAATGCCTTTTTAGCTAGGCATGATGATTTCAATGATGCTCGCATAAAAGTAAAGAATTGAAACACAAAGAGAGCATCATGAATCATATGACAAGAAAATTTAAGCCTAACCCACTTCCTATTCATTGCGATTTTGTGAGAAAACAACTTATGGGAGCAAGAATCAACTAGCATAGGAAGGCAAAACAAGCATGACTTCAAAACTTTCAACACATAGAGAGGAAACTTGATATTATTGAAACACCTACAAGCATATGATCCTCTCTCATAATAATTTTCAGTAGAATAATGAATGAATTCAACAATATAACTATCACATAAAGCATTCTTTTCATGATACACAAACATAGAATTTTTACTAATCTCCACATAAGCAATTTTCTTATCATTCATAATAGTGGGAGCAAACTCAACAAAATAACTATCATGAGACACTTGATTGGCATAATCCAATTGAAAATTAATATCATGATGACAAGTTTCATAGTTATCATTATTCTTTATAGCATACATGTCATCAGAATAATCATCATAGATAGCAACTTTGTTGTCATAATCTATTGAAACCTCTTCCAAAATAGTGGATTCATTATTAAATGAAGTCATGACCTCGCCAAATCCACTTTCATAATTATTATTGTAAGATTCAACACCCTCCAAAATAGTGGGATCATTATTACATAAAGTTGACAGTCTTCCAAACCCACTTTCATCTATATAATCATCATAAATAGGAGGCATGGTTTCATCATAACAAGTTTTGTCATCAAAACTTGGGGGACTAAAAATTTCATCTTCATCAAACATAGCATCCCCAAGCTTATGGCTTTCCATATCACTAGCATCATGGATATTCAAAGAATTAATATTAGCAACATTGCAATCATGCTCATCATTCATGGATTTTATGCCAAACATTTTATTGAATTCTTCTTCTATCAATTGAGCACAATTTTCCGCTCCATCATTTTCAAGAAAGACATTATAAAGATGAATAATATGAGGCAAACTCAATTCCATTTTTTGTAGTTTTCTTTTATAAACCAAACTAGTGATAAAACAAGAAACTAAAAGATTCAATTGCAAGATCTAAAGATATACCTTCAACCACTCACCTCCCCAGCAACGGCGCCAGAAAAGAGCTTGATGTCTACTACACAACTTACTCTTGTAGACTCGTGTTGGCCTCCAAGCGCAGAGTTTTGTAGGACAGTAGCAATTTTCCCTCAAGTGGATGACCTAAGGTTTATCAATCCGTGGGAGGCATAGGATGAAGATGGTCTCTCTCAAACAACCCTGCAATCAAATACAAGAAATCACTTGTGTCCCCAACGCACCAAATACAATGGTAAATTGTATAGGTGCACTAGTTCGGCGAAGAGATGGTGATACAAGTGTAGTATGGATAGTAGATATAGGTTTTTATAATCTGAAAATAAAAAATAGCAGGGTAGCAAGTGATAAAACGGAGCACAAACATTATTGCAATGCTTAGAAACAAGGCCTAGGGTTCATACTTTCACTAGTGCAATCTTTCAACAATGCTAACATAATTGGATCATATAACAAATCCCTCAATGTGTGACAAAGAATCACTCCAAAGTTCCTATTAGCGGAGAACATAAGATAGAAATTGTTGTAGGGTACGAAACCACCTCAAAGTTATCCTTTCCGATCAATCTATTGAGCCATCCCTATAAGTGTCACAAACGGCCGTAGAGTTCGTACTAAAATAACACCATATGATACGCATCAACCAACCCTAATGTCACCTAGATACTCCAATGTCACCACAAGTATCCGTGAGTTGATTATTCGATATGCATCAAACAACTTCAGATTCATAATATTCAATCCACACAAAGAACTTCAAAGAGTGCCCCAAGATTTCTACCGGAGAAAGTAGGACGAAAACGTGCATCAAGCCCTATGCATAGATTACCCCAATGTCACCTCGGGAATCGCGAGTATAGTGCCAAAACATATATCAAGTGAATCAATATAATACCCCATTCGCACCACGGGTATTCATATGCAAGACATACATCAAGTGTTCTCAAATCCATAAAAGTATTCGATCCGATAATAGCGCAACCTCAAAGGTAAAAACTCAATTCATCACAACAAGATAGAGAGGGAGAAACACCGTATGATCCAACTATATTAACAAAGCTCGCGATACATCAAGATCGTGCCAAATCAAGAACACGAGAGAGAGAGAGAGATCAAACAGATAGCTACTAGTACATACCCTCAGCCCCGAGGGTGAACTACTCCCTCCTTGTCATGGAGACCGCCGGGATGATGAAGATGGCCTCCGGTGATGCTTCCCCCCCTCCGACAGGGTGCTGGAAAAGGGCTGTAGATGAGATCGTGGAGGTATAGAGGCTTGCGGCGGCGTAAAAACTCTGCGCTCCCCCGAATATATATGATTTTTCGGGGGTTTCTGAATATATATGATTTTTCAGGGTTGGAATCACGCAAAGAGGTGCCACAGGGGGCCCACGAGGCACCAGGGCACGCCTAGGGAGGTGGCGCGCCCTGGTGGCTTGTGGGGCCCCTTTGGGTCTTCTGCTGCTCCCCCGAAGCTTCCTGGGTCTGTTTGCTTCCAGAAAAAATCGTCAAAAAGTTTCGCTGCATTTGGACTTCATTTGAGATGGATTTTCTGGAAAACCAAAAACAAGCAGAAAACAGCAACTGGCACTGGGCACTAGGTCAATATGTTAGTCCATAAAAATCATATAAAAGCCATATAAAAGTGCACCAAAATCATACAAAACTATAATAAACATGGCATGAATACAGATACGTCTCCAACTTATCTATAATTCTTGATTGTTCCATGCTGTTATATTATCAATCTTGGATGTTTTTATATGCATTTACAGCAATTATATATCATTTTTGGAGACTAACCTATTAACTTAGTGCCCAGTGCCAGTTCCTGTTTTCTTCCCTGTTTTTATTTTACAGAATATCAATACCAAACGAAGTCCAAATGCCACGAAACTTTTTGGAGATTTTTTTCTGGACATATACAACACTAGAAGCTTCGGGAGGAGGCCAGAAGCCCCAGGGGGTGCCCACGGGGCACTAGGGCGCGCCTGCGGTACCTCGTGGGGCCCACAGAGCTCCGTTTGACCTAATTCCTCCACTATAAATTCCCAAAAAATCAGAAACCCTCAGGGGAGTCCACGAAATACTTTTTCCGCCGCCGCAAGCTTCTGTTCTTGAGAGATCCCATCTGGGGTCCTTCTCCGGCAATCTGCCAGAGGGGGAATCGATCACGGAGGGGCTCTACATCAACCTAGCTGCCCTTCCGATGATGCGTGAGTAGTTTACCACAGACCTTTGGGTCCATAGTTAGTAGCTAGATGGCTTCTTCTCTCTTTTTGATCTTCAATACAATGTTCTCCTCGATGTTCTTGGAGTTCTATCCGATGTAATCACTTTTTGCGGTGTGTTTGTTGGGATCCGATGAATTGTGAGTTTATGATCAGATTATCCATGAATATTATTTGAGTCTTCTCTAATCTCTTTTATGCATGATTATTATAGCTTCATATTTCTTCTCCGATCTATTGATTTGGTTTGGCCAACTAGATTGATTTATCTTGCAATGGGAGATGTGCTTTGTAATGGGTTCGATCTTGCGGTGCTCAATCCCAGTGACAGAAAGGGACATGACACGTTTGTATCGTTGCAACTAAGGGTAAAAAGATGGGGTTTAATCATGCGTGAGTTTATCTTGTCTACATCATGTCATCGTTCTTAAGGCGTTACTCCGTTCTTTATGGACTTAATACACTAGATGCATGCTGGATAGCAGTCGATGTGTGGAGTATTAGTAGTAGATGCAGGCAGGAGTCGGTCTACTTGTCTCGGACGTGATGCCTATATACATGATCATTGCCTTGGATATCATCATGATTATTTGCTTTTCTATCAATTGACCAACAGTAATTTGTCTACCCACCGTATGCTATTTCTTGAGAGAAGCCTCTAGTGAAAACTATGGCCCCCGGGTCTATCTAAATCATTTGTTCAAAAACCCTAAAAATACTTGCTGCACATTTTCTTTATTTATTTTCTTTTGTATTTTTGTTTCAATCTATCCATCTATCACATACAATTTAATCTTGCAACTTACCGCCGAGGGATTGACAACCCCTGGATTGCGTTGGGTGCAAGGATTTGTTGTTTGTGTGCAGGTGCTGCTAACGAGGTGTTGCATGATTCTCCTACTGGATTGATAACCTTGGTTTCATAACTGAGGGAAATACTTACTCTACTGTGCTGCATCATCCCTTCCTCTTCAGGGAAATACCAACGCAAGCTACAAGTAGCAGGAAGAATTTCTGGCGCCGTTGCCGGGGAGACATCATCAACATCTATCAAGTACCTCTGCATAAACTCTCATCTCCTTGCATTTATTTTATTTGCCTCTCGTTTTCATCTCCCCCACTTCTAAAAAGTTTTTACAAAAATACAAAAATATTTTCCGTTTGCCTTTTTCTTGTTTGCTTGTTTCCTTGCTTGTTATCTTGTTTGCGTAGCCACGATGTCTCAAGAAAATACAAAATTGTGTGATTTTTCCAATACTAATAATAATGATTTTATTAGTACTCCAATTGCTCCTCCCGCCGCTAGTGCGGAGACTTGTGATATTAATGCCGCTTTGCTAAATCTTGTTATGAAAGAACAATTTTCTGGTAGTCCTAATGAAGATGCTGCATCCTATCTTAACACTTTCGTAGAATTGTGTGATATACAAAAGAAAAAAGTTGTGGATAATGATATTGTGAAATTAAAATCATTCCCATTCTCATTGCGGGATCGTGCAAAAATTTGGTTTTCATCTTTACCACGAAATAGTATCGATTATTGGGATAGGTGTAAAGATGCTTTTATTACTCAGTCAACTGGGCCGACTGCCAGCCTCTGGTGCCCCTGCTGGGTACACTTTTGGGTGTATCTAGCAATTTCTATTTATTAAATTTCGTAATTAAAATAAATCAGTTAATTTCAGAAAATCATTTAAAACTTTGGAAAATCATAGAAAATAAATCGTACCTCGGATGAAAATAATTTATATATGCAAAATGATCAGAAAAATATGACGAATCCAAATGTATCAACAAAATGCTTGACCATCACTCCTATCATGATGAACATGGAACCTTCCCCTCCGGATCAATATATCGATAATCACCTAGAGCTGGGAAAATATTCCAGAATATTTTCCCGCTCCGTCTAAAATACTTAGTGATGCATTAGAACCCATAATCAACTCATACTGCCATGTCATGCATCTGTGTTGCATTTGTTTGCCGTTTATTTACTGTTTCTTCCCACTTCTTCTTCTCCGATAGACCCCGAGACTGCCGACGACACCGGGTACGACTACGCCCCTGATGACCAGTTCCCCTCCGCAGAGCTTCCAGGCAAGCAAACCCCCTTGATCATTCAGATATCGCCTATTCTCTCCCTCTACTTCATGCATTAGATTTTGCTACTGTTGTTGATCTGGTAGCTCCTATTCTGATGCATATATAGCCTGCTTTTGTAACCAGCTGTTGATACATCACCTGCAGTCCTATTGTGCCTAGTTAGTTATGCTAGTGTTTCATTGGTGGCCCTACACCGTTGTCCGTTTTCCATGCTATACCCTCGGGCCGTGATAACTCTGGGCGATGATCACGGGTATGTTTACATTATGGCAATACTTATAAACTGCTAAAGTCGGGTCGGCTCCAAGAGTACCCGCGAGTGAATGATGCAAGTCGGGTCGGCCCCAAGGGTACCCGCGAGTGGTATTGTGGTGGAACGACAGGGCAGGTGGAGACCACCTAGGAGAGAGGTGGGCCTGGTCCCTGGTCGTGGTCCACGAATTACCAAGTCGGAGCGACAGGAGCCATGGTCGTCTCCATGAGCTACTAATAACACGCAAACGGATTTGGGTATTTGATCTGAGTTGGCTACTGGGCTCACGCACTAACCACCACGCGGGATAATGGTTTATGGGGCTCTCGGCGTCGTAAGTTCCTTCCAAAAGCTCTGTCAGACATCACAACTCTGCGGGCTGATCGTTGGGGTGAGCTGGTTATGTCTGTTGGTGTTTCCACAGTCACGCTTGGTCCCTGGCCAGCCACGTAATGTGCAGAAGTGCTTTGGGCGATTGGCCCATGACCCCTTCGCGCTTAGGATGTAGACCGATGTGCTGACCTCTCTGCGGAGCCTAGGTAGGACTACGGCGTGTCGATCACCCGAGGCCGCACATAGGGAAAGTGTGTCCGGCCAAAGGAAATCAAGCATGTTGTGTAAAAGTAGTGCACCCCTGTAAGGAAGTTAATCTATTCGAATAGCCGTGTCCACGGTAACAGGACACTCGGAGTTGTATCCCGATCTACTACAACTATAATTGGATACTAAATTGTTACATAACTGTTATACTGCTCCGGGATCGCTTTCTCGCAGGGTAGTCGAGGAAGGATCTCAGGGCATTGCTAATATATATTTGTGCTACATGTTATTATACCCTACTCTCTTCTGATGCTGCAAGATGCTAGTCTTCGGTAGGATAGGCTCTTCCCCTCTACTCTGGCATTTCTGTACTATAGTCCAAAGATATAGGCCCATTCCTCTGATACAGATGCATAATTAGCGTAGTTCTGATGTAAGTCTTGCGAGCACTTTGGATGAGTACTCACGGTTGCTTTGCTACCTCTTTCCCCTACCCGGTTGCTACATTCAGATGACGGAGCCCAGGACCAGGAGATCCCCGATGGAGCCTACTAGTACGCGGAGACCGCCGACCAGGAGTAGTTCGGAGGCCCCGGGCAGGAGGCCTGTGCCTTTTCGATCAGTTGTCGTTGTTATGCTCAGCCTTCTTAAGGCAAAACTTGTCTAACTATGTCTGTACTCAGATAATATTTGCTTTCGCTGACTTATGTATTTGCCTCCTCGTGACCCTGGTTTGTAATATAAAGACTTATGTATGAATTTGTGTCCTGAGTTGTGTTGTGATATCTTCCCGTGAGTCTCTGGTCTTGATCATGCATGTTTGCGTGTATGATTAGTGCACGATTGAGTCAGGGGCATCACAAGTTGGTATCAGAGCCGACTGGCCGTAGGAAGCCCCCTTTCCAACTCCTTGGTCGAAGTCGAGTCAAGTCTTTGAAAAATATTTTACTAACAGTGTTGTGTGGCTTACGGGCCCACTTCGCAAACGGATGGGATTAGGATCTTTTATTCCGCTCCTTTACTCTGGGATTCTGATCTCTCTTCTTTTTGGGTTAAATTTTACTAACTCTAACTCTTGGTTCTCGTGATCACTGATACCACTAGTAGAAAACAGGGCTTCGGTCCAGGGCAGATAAGAGCATCAATCCCGGTTCTGTTACGAACCGGGACCAATGGGTGCATAAGTCCCGGTTCGTGAGGCCAGGGCGCCGGCCGGGCCACGGCAGGCACCAGTCCCGGTTCATCTGACCCCTTTGGTCCCGGTTCCAGACACGAACCGGGACTAAAGGGCCTCGCTCCTGGCGCAGCCCCTTTAGTCCCGGTTGGTGGCTGGAACCGGGACTAAATGTGTGTCTTCTGTCCCGGTTCTAGCGACGAACCGGGACTAAAGAGATGCCTATATATATGCTCTCCCCTGCCCGCTCACTCCTCTGTTTTTTGGCCGGCCGGTGTGGGAGGTGTGTGCTGCTCTGCTCTCACCTCCTATGCACATGAGGTGTTCGATGAAATGCCCGAGTCACACTTAAGCTTTCTCCTCTCCAAGATCGACCTCCAAGCTCCATTTTCCCCAAGATTTGTCTAGGTTTGGCGGTGCACCAACTACACAAGTGTTCTAAAAGGTTAGCAACTTCATCGTTTCATCTCTCACTGCTAGTTTAGCTCATTTCAAATGCTGTAGAAGTAGAGTGGTTTGTGGGTTTTACTGGAGGAGTGTATGTGGGAGTTCTTTTGATTTAGATGCACAATTTGAGCTGAAATTAACTTCTTAGAGTCTGCACATGTGTAGGGTGCCGTCCCCGTCCCCGTCCTCACCGCCGTCGATCGCCCGCGCCGATCTTGTCGCCGGCACCATCATGGTGAGCCTCTTGTTCTTATCTTCTTTTTAAAAGAAAAACATTCACGCAGATGATGAACATTTGATCAGTACTATACTTTGGTTTTAATGTGATGATGAACTTGTATTAATTTGGTCACTTCTCTATTCATGATGTTCTGTAATGGTTTTTGATACACTTAATTATATAATGCACGCAGATGAACCGACAATGGATGTACGGTGACCGACGCACCTCCGAGTATCTTGAGGGCCTGCATAAATTTCTCGAAGTGGCTGAGGCAAACAAGCGGAATGGTTTTATGTATTGTCCATGCATTGTCTGTGAGAATACGAAGGATTACTCTAACTTGAAAACCCTTCACGTCCACCTGCTTGAGAAGGGTTTCATGCCACACTATAATGCTTGGACCAAGGACGGAGAAAGAGGGGTTATGATGGAAGACAACGAAGAAGAAGAGGATGATGACAACTATCCCCCTGAATACGGTGATACTGCAATGGGGAAGCTGAAGATCAAGAGGAACCAGACGATGTGCCTGATGATGATCTTCGCCGGGTCATTGTTGATGCAAAGAGACAATGCCAAAGTGAAAGGGAGAAGTTGAAGTTTGATCGCATGTTAGAGGATCACAAAAAAGGGTTGTACCCAAATTGCGAAGATGACAACACAAAGCTCGGTACCACACTGGAATTGCTGCAATGGAAGGCAGACAATGGTGTATCTGACAACGGATTTGGGAAGCTACTGAAAATAATGAAGAAGAAGCTTCCAAAGGATAACGAATTGCCCGACAGTACGTACGAAGCAAAGAAGGTTCTATGCCCTCTAGGATTGGAGGTGCAGAAGATACATGCATGCCCTAATGACTGCATCCTCTACCGCGGTGAGTACAAGGATTTGAACGCATGCCCGGTATGCGGTGCATTGCGGTATAAGATCAGACAAGATGACCCTGGTGATGTTGAGGGCTAGCGCCCCAGGAAGAGGGTTCCTGCCAAGGTGATGTGGTATGCTCCTATAATACCACGGCTGAAACGTCTGTTCAGAAACAAAGAGCATGCCAAGTTGATGCGATGGCACAAAGAAGACCGTAAGAAAGACGGGAAGTTGAGAGCACCCGCTGACGGGTCGCAGTGGAGAAAAATCAAGAGAAGGTGGGGGGACTTTGCAGGTGCGCAAGGAACGTATGGTTTGGGTTAAGCGCAGATGGCATTAATCCTTTTGGGGAGCAGAGCAGCAATCATAGCACCTGGCCCGTGACTCTATGTATCTATAACCTTCCTCCTTGGTTGTGCATGAAGCGGAAGTTCATTATGATGCCAATGCTCATCCAAGGCCCTAATCAACCCGGCAATGACATTGATGTGTACCTAAGGCCATTAGTTGAAGAACTTTTACAGCTGTGGAATGGAAAAGGTGTACGTGTGTGGGATGAGCACAAACAGCAGGAATTTGACCTACATGCGTTGCTGTTTGTAACCATCAATGATTGGCCTGCTCTCAGTAACCTTTCAAGACAGACAAACAAGGGATACCACGCATGCACGCATTGTTTAGATGACACCGAAAGTATATATTTGGAGAAATGCAGGAAGAATGTGTACCTGGGACATCGTCGATTTCTTCCGACCAACCATCAATGTCGAAAGAAAGGCAATCATTTCAAAGGTGAGGCAGATCACCAGAAGAAGCCCGCCCTCCGTACTGGTGATCACATACTTGATATGGTCAAGGATTTACAAGTAATCTTTGGAAAGGGTCCTGGCGGACAATCTGTTCCGAATGACGCTGAGGGATGCACACCCATGTGGAAGAAGAAATCTATATTTTGGGACCTACCCTATTGGAAAGACCAGAGGTCCGCTCTGCAATCGACGTGATGCACGTGACGAAGAATCTTTGCGTGAACCTGCTAGGCTTCTTGGGCGTGTATGGGAAGACAAAAGATACACCAGAGGCACGGGAGGACCAGCAACGTGTGCACGAAAAAGACGACATGCATCCAAAGCAGTATGAAGGTCCTGCCAGCTACGCTCTTACCAAAGAAGAGAAGGAAATCTTGTTTGATTTCCTGCTCAGTATGAAGGTCCCGTCTGGCTTCTCGTCGAATATAAAGGGAATAATAAATATGGCAGAGAAAAAGTTCCAGAACCTAAAGTCTCATGACTGCCACGTGATTATGACGCAACTGCTTCCGGTTGCATTGAGGGGGCTTCTACCGGAAAAAGTTCGATTAGCCATTGTGAAGCTATGTGCATTCCTCAATGCAATCTCTCAAAAGGTAATCGATCCAGAAATCCTACCAAGGTTAAAGAATGATTTGGTGCAATGTCTTGTGAGTTTCGAGCTGGTGTTCCCACCATCCTTCTTCAATATCATGACGCACGTCCTAGTTCATCTAATCGACGAGATTGCCATTCTGGGTCCTGTATTTCTACAGAATATGTTCCCCTTTGAGAGGTTCATGGGAGTCTTAAAGAAATATGTTCGTAACTGTGCTAGGCCAGAAGGAAGCATCTCCATGGGCCGGCAAACAGAGGAGGTCATTGGGTTTTGTATTGACTTCATTCCTGACCTTAAGCCGATTGGTCTCCCTCAATCGCGGTATGAGGGGAGACTGACTGGAAAAGGCACGCTAGGAGTGGATTCAATAATATGTAGGGATGGGCATTCTTGGGCTCAAGCACACTACACAGTTCTACAGAATTCTACCTTGGTGACCCCGTATGTCAATGAACACAAGAATATTCTGCGCTCCAAACACCCGGAGCAGTGTGACGACTAGATTACATGTGAACACATCAGGACTTTCGGCAGTTGGTTGCAAACACATCTCATGGGTGACAACATTGTTGGAGATGAGCTGTACTCGTTGGACAGGACACCATCTTCGACTGTATTGACTTACCAAGGGTACGAGATAAATGGGAATACATTTTACACGATCGCCCAAGATCAAAAGAGCACCAACGAAAACAGTGGTGTCCGCTTTGATGCAGCAACAAACAGGGGAATGGACACATATTATGGTTACATAGTGGACATATGAGAACTTGACTATGGACATGATTTTAAGGTCCCTTTGTTTCAGTGCAAATGGGTCAATCGGTCAGGAGGCGGGGTACATGTAGACCCGCAGTACGGAATGACAACAATGGATCTCAACAATCTTGGGTACACAGACGAACCATTCGTCCTAGCCAATGATGTGGCGCAGGTTTTCTATGTGAAGAACATGTCTACCAAACCGAGAAAAAGAAAAGATAAGGAAGCGAATACATCATACGATTAGCCAAAGCGCCACATAGTTCTTTCAGAGAAAAGAGACATCATGGGAGTGGAGGGCAAGACAGACATGTCTGAAGATTATGAAAAGTTTCATGAAATTCCTCCCTTCAAAGTGAAGGCTGACCCAAGCACCCTGTTAAACGATGAAGATTATGCATGGTTACGGCGCAATAAGCAAGGGACACACGCGAAGAAAAAGTGAAGACTTTCTCTCCACAACTATTCTGATGATGGCTTTGATCTAGAATATCACTGCAGTTACATGTCAAGCAATGAAATGCCTTTTGTAACATATGAGTTTTCGTCCGAAACTGTGATACTTCGAAAGAGATTGTCCATTTTGTACACGAAGTGCATCCAGTTTTTGCCGTAACCCTCTCAACTTTTTAGCACATGCTATGTGGGTGAAATGATGATACCATGCCAACTTTCAACCTTTTCAGAGTTCATTTGTACTGCTTTTCAATTTCAGGGTCATTTAGCTAAAAAAAATCAGTAAATGCATGAAAAATAGCAAATGAAGTCAGAAAGAGTTGAAAATTGATGATGTGGCTTTGAATGGTGCATGTTGAACGCACAAAAAGTCTGGAGTTGAAATAAGTTAAAAAAATTGAAATGCCCTTGTAACATATGAGTTTTCGTCCGAAACCCTGATACTTCGAAAGAGATTGTCCATTTTGTACACGAAGTGCATCCAGTTTTTGCCGTAACCCTCCCAACTTTTTAGCACATGATATGTGGCTGAAATGATGATACCATGCCAACTTTCAACCTTTTCAGAGTTCATTTGTACTGCTTTTCAATTTCAGGGTCATTTAGCTCAAAGAATGAACTAATAGCAAAAAGAATGAACTAAAAAGCTTTTACAAAACTCTAATAGCAAAAAGAATGAACTAAAAAGAATCAATTAAACTTTCAACCTTTTTGTTATGATCAACTAAAACAAAACTATAATATTCTTCAACAGCAAAAAGAATCAACTAAAAAGCTTTTATAAACCTCTAGTTATTATAAAAGTATTTTTGAAACTAAAATTAAATAAAATTCATGCAACTAAAATTATCAAAGTATTTTTTGTTCAAAACTTTAATAGCAAAAAGAATTTTCATAAAGTATTTTTTTAGAAACTTTAATAGCAAACTAAAATAACAAAATATGTTTTTGATTAAAACACCCATTTAAAATAACCTAAAAATTACCAAATTGAATATAATGATAAAACACACTAATACTAAACAGCAGGAAAAAGAATCACTCAAAAATCTATTTTTAAAGTAAAGTTATTCACAAACTAGTGATTCACACAAATTTCAAAGAATTCAAATTTAAACTATTCAAATTTGAAAACTACTGGCACTAACAGAAAGTTTATAATTTTTGTGACCTAAAGCAAAATGAATCACTCAAAAACTCTAAGTATTTAGCTGTAAGTAGAAACAAAAGAAAATAAATAAAGCAAAAAACAAACCGGGACTAAAAAGTAAAAAAAATTCAAAAAAATTGCCGCCTACTGGGCCACCACGGCCTGCATACGACTAGAAACCCAACCCGCTAGTTGGGCCAGGATGCAGGCCCGCAGCAGGCCCACTAGGCCCACAGGCATAGAGAGTGTGTTTAGGCCTGTAGGCCTGCATAAGAGAGGAGCTCGAGAGGGTTGGCGCAGCCGCGCTTATAAACCACTCTCGACGCCTCTCAGCTAGCGAGGTGGGACTAAACATCCACCCGCCCGACGCCGTGCCAGCCGCAGGCCTTTGGTCCCGGTTCGTGGCTCCAACCGGGACTAAAGGCCCCCCTTTAGTCCCGGTTGCAGCCACCAACCGGGACTAAAGGTCTCTGCTTCCCGCCCTTTGGGCTGCTGAAAATGACCTTTAGTCCCGGTTGGTGGCTACAACCGGGACTAAAGAGGGGCCTTTAGTCCCGGTTGGAGCCACGAACCGGGACCAATGCTCTGGGTATATAAGCAGCACTTAGGAAATTTTCAGAGTTCATCTGCAGTTTCCCCCGACGACGCCGAGCACCTTGACGCCGCCAGGCTGCCCCGACGCCGTCACCCGCTCCCCTCGCCGCGCCCTGCCCTAACGCCGTCGCCGCGCCCCTGCCCCGCCGTCGCCGTCGCCGTCGCCGCCCCCGAGCCCACGCCCCTGCCCCGCCCCCGAGCCCCCGCCCCCGCCGTCGCCGTCGCCGTCGCCGCCCCCGAGCCCGCGCCCCTGCCCCGCCCCCGCCGTCGCCGTCACCGTCGCCGCCCCCGAGCCCGCGCGCTCTCCCTCCTCCCCGAGCCCTCGCTGCCCCCGCTGTGAGCCGCAGCCGCCCCGGCCCGCTGTCCATTTTTTTTTATTAATTATGTTTATGTATTTTTTTGTTCATATATAATGTAGATGTATATGTATGTATGTATGGATGGATGAAAATATTGATATGATGATTTTTTTTTGTTCATAGACTTTTTTATGTTCATAGAATTAATATTTTTTTTGTTTATTAATTTTTTTTGTTCATATATAATGTAGATGTATATGTATGTGTATGTATGGATGGATGGATGTATGTATGTATATAGAAAATATTGATATAATGTAGATGTATATGTATGTGTATGTATGTATGTGGATTTTGAGCAAGTGCCCCCATATGATGATTTTTTTTTCATAGAATTTTTTATGTTCATAGAATTAATATCAAGTGGCACTTTTCAAACAAAGTTTTGAGCAAGCTAATGGACTCTAGCAGAGATGCAATTGATACTATCTTGTAGATCATAGGAGAGTGATCAATATTGATATAAGGCACTAACCCATAGGATGTACAGAACAATAGTTGTAGCCTTTGGAAAACAACTAAGTGATGTTTAAAGCTGAGGAATTCTGAGACTTAGCAGAATTTTTATGATATTGGTAAAACTTTAGAAATTCGTAGAAAATTAACCGTAACTCCGATGAAAATAATTTATATATGAAAATCAATCAGAAAAATATGACGAATCCGAATATGCCCTCTGTTCGTCTGTCACAAGCAGCTAGCATAGCGAACCTGGAACCGTCCCCCTCCGGTTCATCTGTCCGAAAATGCAGACTTCGGGAAAACATTCCCGGATGTTACCCCCCTTCACCTATATCATGTAGTGCCTTGTTAGAACACCCCTAACTCTCTCGGGAATTCAACATATCCCCGATAACTTCGACATGAGGGGCGGAGGGGGGGCGGTCCGCAAAGTATCCTCTCTCGAAAGTATAACCCCCGATAACTTTGCATGATGTTTGCGACTAATCCATTGCTCATATATGCATATGATTCCTTGTTGTGATTAGCTAGGTCTATGTTTGCCACTAATCCATCTCTCATGGTTGTATATTGCCATGTTGTAATATTTGTAGAAACTATGGACAGAGACTTAGAAAAAGAAGAGTTGTTGGGGGATATAATCCGCAACGAAGGTGATATCACCTTGTCGTTTCTCAACGACACCGATGGTCAGGAAAGAGAGGATGACGGCTTCGGTGATCCAATAGAGGAGGAAGGAGATCATGACGGTTTCGGTGACCGAATGGAGGAGGAAGGAGATCATGACGGCTCCGGTGACCGAACGGAGGAGGGAGCCTTAACTGTTGCAAAGTCCGGCGAGGTATATATACATATATTAATTAAGCCTCTGCTGACTTGATGCATTAATTGTTTTGTATGTACATATATTAACGCTTCTTTCTTCTTTTAATTAGCCCTCCGGATTGAGCCAAACTTCCGTAAGGAGACGAGGCCCGAAGAAAAGGTTGCGCTAGGATGAAAGGTTCACGATCGAAGAAGTCAGTCGAGATGGCCAACCGATTGCTCCCAAGCAGAGCAGGGACACATTTATACATCAGTGCGAAGTGGTTGTTAGGGACACCGTCCCGATCAGCTTCCAAGAATGGAATAAGAAGAAGGACCCTGAAGTTTCTTATGTCCAGGATAGACAGAAAGATGATCTTTGGACCTCGCTGATGACAAATTTCAGCCTACCACCAGAGGCGGATCCGAATAAGGTCAAGGCGTTTGCTCTTAAGAAGATGGCAGAACTATTCAAGAACTGGAAGAAAGATTTGAACAAAAAGTTTGTCGAGAAAGACAAGACTCCAGAATTCACCGGTCCATATGAGAAGATAAAAGATCACTAGCCCGCATTTGTGGCCTACAAGAAATCGGACAAGGGCAAGCAAAGGTCAGCGACAAATAAGCTAAATGCTGCAAATAAGAAGTATCACCATGTTACGGGGTGAGGTGGCTACAGCAAAGCCCGGCCTACGTGGGACAAAGCTGAGCAAGACCTGCTTGCCAAAGGGGTCCAACCAGCGACATTGCACTGGCCAGATCGGTCAAGGACTTGGTTCTTCGGGGTTGGGGGAACTTTGGACCCAGACACAGGGAACTGTGTTTGGACGAAAGCTCAACTTGCAATACCCATCAAGAAGCTTCAGGAAGCAATCCAGGCAGCGCAGGAAGGGAGGTTACATCCCGACAGAGAGAATGACGAGCTGACACAGGCCCTCGGGAATCCTGAACACCCTGGACGAACACGAGGCACATCAGGCTCCGTTCCGTGGGTGCATGGGTTTCCCGACAGCGATGGTTATAGAAGCCGAGAGAGAAAGAAGAAAGAGGAAGCAAGAGAAATACAGAAGGTCAGTGCAAGATTAGCGAAACTAGAGGAACTTGAGAGCCAGCGAGCTATCGGCCAACCATCTCAGCGGCACGAAGATCCTTCCTTCGACACTGCCCCAGAAGCTACCCCACCATCTCAGCGGAGAAGCAGCGTGGCTTCCACGGAGCTCCTTCAGCCTAATTTCACGGCTCCTCGCTACCCCGTGGATAGTATCACGGAGGCTGAACATTGTGTGCTAATGGCGAAATGCCAGAACCTGACCTTGAAGGCGGCGGTCGGCTCTGTTTTGCCTCCTCGAGCTGAGGGAACTTTCCATTGCCATCCGATTCCACATGGCTATGCTATTGTCACGGTGGATGAAATAATGGAGGGATTTGAGGGGCTGGAGCTTGACTACCCAACAGGTGAAGGGGATAATCTTCTGGAAAGTGCCTTAAGGAGTACCTGTCTATGGAGAAAGGAGAACATCAAGCTTCCAAACTGGACGCCGCCTCAGCAGACGCAGCCAGATGAGGCCCCTCAGCAGACTCCTCACATTCCAGCTTAGCCGGATGAGGCCCCTCAGCAGACTCAGCCGGATGAGGCCCCTCAGCAGAGTCCTCTTCTGCCTCAGCTGTCTCCGGCGCGTCAGCGGAAGAGATCCGCCGCCGCTCCGGCGGCTAGCAGTACAAAAGGCGGGAAGAAATTCAAATTTGGTCCAAGCCTCAGGGTTCCTCCAAAGTTACCATATGAGAGGACTGACGAGGAAAACAAGGACATCAGTGCTGCCGAAGTGCAGGCCCATTTTGAACGGAAACGTCCACCTCCGAAGGAAACAATAGATCCGGTGAAAGCGAAGCGCTCTCTGGATGCCCTTAAGCAACCACCACCGCCTCCGCCGCAATCCAACTATGACCGCTGTATTGAAAAGACATATGATGAAGCGCGGCGGTCGGGAAGTACTGCCAGTGCTTCAAGACGAAGAAGTGGGAAAACAATTCCCCAGCTCGGCGAATAGGAGAAGCAATCATGCCCCCCGCTCAAGGTGTCTAGCGATATCGCTAATCATCTGGGGCTACTGCCCGGTACCACTCTTGGTGATTACGTGGGCGATGATGTACAATTTGAAACGGCTGAGGTAGTAGAGATCTTTAGATACGAGCACGGGAAGCCTCTCGTCAAACCTGATCATCATCCTCTAACAACGATGATGCGAAGATTGCATGAGTGGTACTTGGAAAGTTGCAGGAAGAATGGGTCCGATTGTTTGATGGTGAGAATTAAAGATGAGCACGACCTCATTGGAGTTGACCTGATGCCTGTTGAATTTGTGGAGTTATTTCAGTTATTCAATCAAGAGGCCCTCGACAAACAACTCATGACTTGCTACTGTCTGTAAGTATTACTTCTGTAATTAAGTCTCTAGCTCAGCTCGTTCATTGCATGTATATATAATTATCCTCACTATATTATGCAGATTGAAGATCGTCGAATGCCCAAAAAGACAAATCTATGACATTGGGTTCATTAGCCCAAATACCGTAAATGAATGGGCGGTACAAAACAGAGTTAAAGAGACCGAGGAAAACTTGCTAAAAGCGTTCCTTCGACATCAAAACAAAAGGGAAATACTCTTTCCTTACAAGTTCAAGTGAGTGTTACTGTCTTGTGCATATTCGGTTTCGCTTACTCGAGGTTAAGTACTGTAATTGATGAGTTATGCATGCGTAGGTTCCACTATATTCTGCTATCCATTAAGCTTGACGGGGGAGTAGTAACTGTCTTTGACTCGAGACGTAAAGATCCCAAGGATTATGCGAACATGAATGCAATGCTCCAGAAGTAAGTTCAATCAATACCGGGACCATATCAGCAACTTTCGTTCATTTCATGATATCAAGTAATCATTTTCTTTGCCTGGCAGGGTTTGGAAACAGTTCACCGGAAAGGTTCCGGGTCTGAAGAACGAGCTGCGATTTACACACCCCAAAGTAAGTAGTACTAGCTAGTTCCGCGCATCTCTCATTGATTCTAGTTTCATCAATACCATTATCATGCTTGATTATCAGTTTGATTGAACTCTATTCTCGTAAAGTGCTGGTGGCAGGCAGCCGGGAATAATTTATGTGGATACTACGTTTGCGAGTTAATTCGCGACTCGACCACTGAGCGGGGCTTCTTGTCTGACAAACAATTTGAAGTACGTAAACAATATTCACAATTTTATTTTATTACCATCAATTGTGTTGAGTTTCATTCATATATATGTATTGACCCCCTTCTTTAAATTAGATCTGGCAGATGCGGGATGAACTCCTGCCACATGATCGCATACGAGCAATTCAAGAGGAATTGGCGGGATTCTTTGTTGACCACATCATACATGAAAAGGGAGAATACCATACGGAAATTCAATGGGAGTTTGGCGCTTGATGATGTCAGGGATGTTATATTGTATATATGTAGTAGCATCGGATAGATATACGAAAACTTGTTGTTCGACCAAGCACGGAGAAAGGGAGGTCACTTCTCTCTATATATGTTCATGACGATCTTGTGTAATTAATGGTTTCCTTCATTTGCTTACTAGCTAGCGTCGAGTTCTCTCTATATTTAGTAGCTAGCGTCGACCAAGCACGGAGAAAGAGAGTTCACTTGTCTCTATTAGCTAGCTAACACAATATGAAACCCCTAAACCCTCCAAAACACCTAAACCCCCCCTTTAAAAAAAAACAAAAACCCCAGCGCCTGCGAGCTGCTGACGCGTGGCTGCCTTTTGGTCCCGGTTGGTGTTACCAACCGGGACTAAAGGTCCTCCGGCCTGAGTGCTGCGCAGCGGCCACGTGGAGCTCCTTTAGTCCCGGATGGTGTTACCAACCGGGACTAAAGGTCCTCCTGCCTGGGCGCCCCACAGCGGCCACGTGGAGCACCTTTGGTCCCGGTTCGTAGGCCAACCGGGACTAAAGATTTTAGGCATTAGTGCCGATCATTTTGTCCCGGTTCCAGAACCGGGACTAAAGGCCCTCTGGAACCGGGACAGATGCCCTGTTTTCTACTAGTGTACGTCTCCAACGTATCTATAATTTATGAAGTATTCATGCCATGTTTATAACAATTCTTTATGGTTTTGGTATGATTTGATTAGAACTAACCTGGGCTGACGCTGTTTTCAGCAGAACTACCGTGGTGTTGTTTTTTGTGCAGAAATGAAAGTTCTCCAAATGAGCTGAAACTTTTTGATGATTTTTTGGAACAAAAGAGAACCAGGAAGCTTCATGGGAGGACCAGAAGAGCCACGAGGTGCCCACGAGGCACCTGGGCGCGCCAGGGGGGGTGCGTGCCCTGGTGCCTCGTGGGCCCATCTTAGCCCATCTTGACGTGATTCCAACGCCGAAAAATCCTATAAATAAAGAAACCCCCAGAAATAATCCTAGATTTTGGACTACGCTGCCGCAAGCTTCTGTAACTTCGAAATACCATCTGGAGACCCGTTCCGGTACCCTGCCGGAGGGGGAAATCATCACCGGAGGCCTTCTTCATCATCCCGGCGGCCTCCATGACGAGGAGGGAGTAGTTCACCCTCGGGGCTGAGGGTATGTACTAGTAGCTATGTGTTTGATCTCTCTCTCTCGTGTTCTTGATTTGGCACGATCTTGATGTATCGCGAGCTTTGTTAATATAGTTGGATCATATCGTGTTTCTTCCGTCTCTATCCTTGTTGTGATGAATCGAATCTTTTCCCTTTGAGGTTTCGTTATTGTCAGATTGAATATTTCAGATTTGAGAACACTTGATGTATGTCTTGCATATGAATACCCGTGGTGACAATGGGGTATTATATTGATTCACTTGATATATGTTTTGGCACTCAACTCGCGGATTCCCGCGGTGACATTGGGGTAATCTATGCATATGGGTTGATGCACGTTTTCATTATCTTTTCTCTGATAGAAACTTTGGGGTGCTCCTTGGAGTTCTTTGTGTGGATTGAATATTATGATTATGAAGTTGTTTGATGCATATCGTATAATCAACTCACGGATACTTGTGGTGACATTGGAGTATCTAGGTGACATTAGAGTTGGTTGATGTGTATCATATGGTGTTATTTTAGTACGAACTCTAGGGCTGTTTGTGACACTTATAGGAATTGCTCAATAGATCGATCGGAAAGGATAACTTTGAGGTGGTTTCGTACCCTACAAACAATTTCTATCTTATGTTCTCCGCTAATAGGAACTTGGGAGTGATTCTTTATCGCACGTTGAGGGATGGTTATATGATCCAATTATATTAGCATTGTTGAGAGATTGCACTGGCGAAAGAATGAACCCTAGGCCTTGTTTCTAAGCATTGCAATACCGTTTGTCCTCACTTTTGTTACTTGCTACATTGCTGTTTTTATATTTTCAGATTACAAAAACCTATATCTACTATCCATACTACACTTTTATCACCATCTCTTCGCCGAACTAGTGCACCTATACAATTTACCATTGTATTGGGTGTGTTGGGGACACAAGAGATTTCTTATATTTGGTTGCAGGGTTGTTTGAGAGATACCATCTTCAACCTACGCCTCCCACGGATTGATAAACCTTAGGTCATCCACTTGAGGGAAAATTGCTATTGTCCTACAAAACTCTGCGCTTGGAGGCCGAACACGAGTCTACAAGAATAAGTTGTGTAGTAGACATCAAGCTCTTTTCTGGCGCCGTTGCCGGGAAGGTGAGTGCCTGAAGGTATATCTTTAGATCTTGCAATCGAATCTTTTAGTTTCTTGTTTTATCACTAGTTTGGCTTATAAAAGAAAAAAAATGGAATTGAGATTGCCTCATATTATTCATCTTTATAATGTCTTTCTTGAAAATAAGGATTCAGAAAATTGTGCTCAATTTTTAGAAGAAGAATTCAATAAAATGTTTGGCATAAAATATTTGAATGATGAGCATGATTGCAATGTTGCTAGTATGAATTCTTTGAATATCTATAATACTAATGATGATTGCACAAGTCATGATAATGATGTCTCCTATAAGAATGTCAATTTTTGTGGAGTGAATTGGGAGTGCAAATGCATACCAAAAAGGGAAAATAGATTTTGTAAGAGGCATAAGTATTTAGAAACTAAAGGGTTGCAAGAGAGGCTAGATGATTGTGCTGAAAGATTTAATTTTTCTCACCATCCTTGTGAACTTTGCAATGAACGTGGTCATTTAAATCTCCAATGCAAATTGTTTCATGATCGAATCGTGTCCAAACATTGTGATAACTTGATTACCCTTGCGCATCATAATGAACTTAGTCTGCTTCTGGGGTATGAAGAAATGAAACGTATAACTAGGGATATTCTAGAATATAATCTCAAGAGATTTCTCGATTCTGATCTAGAGGAAATTTATATGTATTGTGCGGTAAATTGCATTGAGAATCCTTATATTGCCAATTATTTAAAGACAAGAAAACAAATAGAAGATGAATAGAATACTAATGAAGGGGAAGAGGTTTCCCAAAATCCTCCCATTTTTTCTTATGATGAAATAGGTGACGAGAAGGAGCTCCCTATTGAACCAATCTCATCAATAAGAAGCTCGGAAAAATTGATTAAACCCACACATGATGTGGTAAAGAAGAAGAAAAGAAGAAAAAGTAGAGGTAAAAAGGTATCTATCCCAAATAATGTTACTCCTATTATTGTTGTGCCTCATGAGAATGAATCAAAAACAATTGTGGAAGATGATACACTTGATGATGATATTGCGTCTTTGTCTTATGGCACAATGTCCGAAGGAACTATTGAGGATGATTTTATTATGCGTATTACTCATTATGATGATTATGATTGGGAAGATAATGATACTTCTTATGATCTTGAAAATCTTTATGGCACCAACTTGGAAAATTATGATGATAATTGTTATACTATTGGTGCTATTCATACTATTAATGATGAAAGTGATTATGCTTATGATATGCAAAGCCACAAGCTTGGGGATCCTATGTTTGATGAGAATGACATGTTTGAGAATTTATTTGCTGCAATTGATGTTTGTCCCAAGCTTGGAGATGCTATACTTAATGAAGATGATCTTTTTAGTCCCCCTACTTTGAATGATCAAATTTGTTATGATGATGACATGCCTCCTATCTATGATGATTATTGTGATGATACTTATGTCATAAAAAGTAGTGATGATTATATTTATAAAACTTGTCATAATTATGATTACCCTTTTACTGAACATTACTCTTTTAATGTGGAAACAATTTATAGTATTCGAGTTTCATATGATACTCCTACTCCTATTGATGAGAAGAAATGTGCTTATGTGGAGAGTAATAAAAATTCTATGCTTGTGGATCATGAAAATAATACTTTATGTGATAGCTATATTGATGAATCCGTTCATGATGCTACTGAAAATTATTATGAGAGAGGAACATATGATTCATGATGCTCCCGTTATGTTTCAATTCTTCACTTTTTATGTGAGCATCATTAAAATCATCATGCCTAGCTAAAAGGCATTAAAGAAAAGTGCTTGTTTGGATACAACCCAATACTTATACCTACTGTTTTTGTGTGTCCACATGATTAAGCTACTGTATTAATCATGTTTTATATGTTTTCTTTCAATAATGTGCCAAGTAAAGCCTTTGGGATAGTGTGGATGCTTGTTGATTTGATTCTGTGCAAAAACAGAAACTTTTGCGTCCAGTACTGGAATTTCTATTCTGTACTGGAGCTTGAAGAAATTCTGAAATTTTTACACAGTATTGGGTTACAAATTTTTTACGTTTTCCTATTTTTTCAGAATTTTTGGAGTTACATAAGTATGGTTTTTGAATCGCTTACTACACGCTGTTCTGTTTTTGACAGATTCTGTTTTCGATTCATAGTTTGCTTGTTTTAGTGTTTCCATAGCTTATATTGAGCAATATAAATTGTGGAAATGATAGACTACAGTAGGGATTATGTGAGAACAATTATGAATCTTGTCTTGACAGTACCTAAGTGGATGATTTATTTTTATCATACTAACCTATCTCACCAAGTTCCGTTAAGTTTTGTGTGAGTGAAGTTTTCAAGTTTTGGGTGAGATATCGATATGAGGAGAATAAGGAGTGGCAAGACCCTAAGATTGGGGATTCCCAAGGCACCCCAAGGTAATATTCAAGGAAGACCCAAGCAACTAAGCTTGGGGATGCCCCGGAAGGCATCCCCTCTTTCGTCTTCAACATTATCGGTAACCTCACTCGGAGCTATATTTTTATTCGTCACATAATATGAGTTTTGCTTGGAGCGTCATTTTATTCTGTTGATATTTACTTGATGAAATCAATAATCATGTTTTGTATCTTTTACTTCAATAAAATGCCAATTATAGCCTTTACCATGCTCAGTTTGCAAGTTCATGTGTTGCTGTTTGAAAACAGAAAGTTTTCTGTTATGTCCAGAATATTCCTGAATAGTCAGAACATGATAAAAATCTGAAATTTTTACACAGTAAGGATGCATGAGTTCTCTCTCACGTGGTAAGTTTTCAGAATTTTTGGAGTTAGGGAAGTATGGATTCTTATTCACCCTTTACAGACTGTTCTGTTTTGGCAGATTGCTGTTATAGTTGCATTGTTTGCATATGTTTGCTTGTTTAATGATTCTATTTGAGGATAGGAGTATTAAATATGCAGAGGCATTTAGTATGCAATGTTTAATTATAATTTTAGTGATTTTTTACAGTAGAGAATGTCAAGGTTTTGAGTTGATTTATACTAACTTATCTCACGAGTTCTTGTTGAGTTTTGTGTGGATGAAGTTTTTAAAGATTTAGGAGAAGCCATGATATGAGAGGAATTAAGGAGACATGAGAGCTCAAGCTTGGGGATGCCCAAGGCACCCCAAGATAACATTCCAAGAAGTCTCAAGCAACTAAGCTTGGGGATGCCCCGGTTGGCATCCCACCTTTCTTCATCAACACCTATCGGTTAGCCTAAGTTTTCACTTCTTCACATGATATGTGCTATTCTTGGAGTGTCCTTTTATTTTTATTTTGTTTGCTATTTTAATAAAATTATCAAGATTTGAAATTTTTAAATGAGAGAGAGTCTTCACATAGCTACCTATTTACTTAACTACTCATTTGGTCTTCACGTATATCTTTTTGGAGTAGTTTGTCATTTACTCTTGTTCTTCACTTATATCCTATGAGTAAATTGTTGAATAAATTGAATATCATAAAGTTGAAATTATATGTGCTTCATATGCTTGTATCATGTCTAGTAGTAGCTTCACATTTGGTTTAGAAAGTGAAATCTATTGAAGCTTGACAATCACAATATTGGTCATACAAGCAATTCATGAATGATTAGTATAAGGAAGAGAACTTTCACATATAAATATATTATCTTGGACATCTTTTATGATTGTGAATACCCATTAATTATTTTCAAACTTGAGTAAATTAGTTGAAGTTGGACAAGGAAGACAACGTAATGAGTTATGTTTGGGTATATTTGCATAGAAGTTATATTGCTATGGATCCTCCAACATGTGGTGCTTGCTTAGGATCTTTTGCTAGCCAAAAATTCGTACTAAGTAGAGATACTACTTGTGCATCCAAAAACCCTTAAACCCAGTTTCTTGCCATGAGTGTCCACCATATCTACCTATGGATTGAATAAGATCCTTCAAGTAAGTTGTCATCGATGCAAAAAGCAATAAAAAATGCTCCTAAAATATGTATGATCTTTTATTGTAAGGGAAAATAAGCGTTGTACGAACTTGTGATGGTAAAGAAATAAAAGCGACGGACTGCATAATAAAGGTTGCTATCACAAGGGGCAATATAACGTGACGTTCCTTTGCATTAAGGGTTTGTGCATCCAACAACAAAAAGCGCATGACAACCTCTGTTTCCCTCTGCAAAGGGCCTATCTTTTACTTTTATGCATTTACTTTTATGTATTTACTTTTATGAAAGAGTCAATAAGTATTCATTCGCATTTCAACCTCAATTATTCTCTAGTTGGCAAGCATCATGTGGTGGTGAAAGATCCAGGCACATATGACAAGTCAAATATATTTGATCATGAATTATTATTGTTGACAATTATCTCTATGATAAATAAGTTGCCAGTAGAAACATTAAGCCCCTATCTTTCTCTGTGTTCGATGGATGCCATTTGTTCTAAAAATATGCTTTGAGTACTAGAAATCATAGAAGACTATATGATAATTGAGTATGTGGAGCTCTTACTTAGACTTTGTTGAAATTAAGTTGAATTGCAATTGTTTGGTGACTAAGAACATAGGTTGTTAAGTTTCAAGAGATTGCATTGTTTGAACCATAACATGTGAATTGATTGCTACTTTATCATGATGAGTTTTATGAGAAAGAGTTGTTGTTATGATGCTAGGAAAAATGATTGAAATTATCATTGATCAAACTTATGCACTATGCTAGCATTCACACTTCATAAATTATTTCTTTTATCATTTACCTACTCGAGGACGAGCATGAATTAAGCTTGGGGATGCTGATATGTCTCGAACGTATCTATAATTTATGAACTATTCATGCCATGTTTATAACAATTCTATATGGTTTTGATATGATTTGATTAGAACTAACCCGGACTGACGTTGTTTTCAGCAGAACTACCGTGGTGTTGTTTTTTGTGCAGAAATGAAAGTTCTCCAAATGAGCTGAAACTTTTTGACATTTTTTTGGAACAGAAGAGAACCAGGAAGCTTCGTGGGAGGACCAGAAGAGCCACAAGGTGCCCACGAGGCACCAGGGCGCGCCGGGGGGGTGCGTGCCCTGGTGCCTCGTGGGCCCATCTTAGCCCATCTTGACGTGATTCCAACGCTGAAAATCCTATAAATAGAGAAACCCCCAGAAATAACCCAAGATTTTGCACTACGCCGCCGCAAGCTTCTGTACCTTTGAAATACCATCTGGAGACCCGTTTCGGCACCCTGCTGGAGGGGGAAATCACCACCGGAGGCGATCTTCATCACCCCGGCTGCCTCCATGACGAGGAGGGATTAGTTCACCCTCGGGGCTGAGGGTATGTACTAGTAGCTATGTGTTTGATCTCTCTCTCTCTCGTGTTCTTGATTTGGCACGATCTTGATGTATCGCGAGCTTTGTTAATATAATTGGATCATGTGGTGTTTCTTCCATCTCTATCCTTGTTGTGATGAATTGAATCTTTTCCCTTTGAGGTTTCGTTATTGTCGGATTGAATATTTCAGATTTGAGAACACTTGATGTATGTCTTGCATATGAATACCCGTAGTGACAATGGGGTATTATATTGATTCACTTGATATATGTTTTGGCACTCAACACACGGATTCCCGTGGTGACATTGGGGTAATCTATGCATATGGGTTGATGCACGTTTTCATTATCTTTTCTCCGATAGAAACTTTGGGGTGCTCCTTGGAGTTCTTTGAGTGGATTGAATATTATGATTATGAAGTTGTTTGATGCATATCGTATAATCAACTCACGGATACTTGTGGTGACATTGGAGTATCTAGGTGACATTAGAGTTGGTTGATGTGTATCATATGGTGTTATTTTAGTATGAACTCTAGGGCTGTTTGTGACACTTATAGGAATAGCTCAATAGATCGATCGGAAAGGATAACTTTGAGGTGGTTTCGTACCCTACAAACAATTTCTATCTTATGTTCTCCGCTAATAGGAACTTGGGAGTGATTCTTTATCGCACGTTGAGGGATGGTTATATGATCCAATTATATTAGCATTGTTGAGAGATTGCACTAGCGAAAGTATGAACCCTAGGCCTTGTTTCTAAGCATTGCAATACCGTTTGTGCTCACTTTTGTTACTTGCTACCTTGCCGTTTTTATATTTTCAGATTACAAAAACCTATATCTACTATCCATACTATACTTTTATCACCATCTCTTCGCCGAACTAGTGCACCTATACAATTTACCATTGTATTGGGTGTGTTGGGGACACAAGAGATTTCTTGTATTTGGTTGCAGGGTTGTTTGAGAGATACCATCTTCAACCTACGCCTCCCACGGATTGATAAACCTTAGGTCATCCACTTGAGGGAAAATTGCTACTGTCCTACAAAACTCTGCGCTTGGAGGCCCAACACGAGTCTACAAGAATAAGTTGTGTAGTAGACATCAATCACATCAACCCGGAGATCTGAAATTATCTGCAATTATTCCTTTGCATGCATAATACGTGATTCACACACTGTCGTTTGACATCTTTGAACTCTCCTTTGTTTCAGATGCGTCCCGCAACGTAGCTCGTACCCCAGACTTTGGCTGTTGATGCGACCGGATTCCCTGCTCTCATGGTCAACCTCTTGACTAGATTGGGATATCGCTGGTACCCCGAGTACACTGTTGACGAGTGTCGGTTCTAAATCCAGCATATCTCGTAGTAGGGGTCCTAAGCTAGGCGTCATGGAGCGATGGTAACATGGACACAGAGTTTTACCCAGGTTCGGGCCCTCTCGAAGAGGTAATACCCTACATCCTGCTTTTGATTGTATTGATATGGGGTATAGTACAGAGTACATGTGGCTATCATGAGATTGTACTAATGAATATGAGATGATCTATTGACTAGCCTGGCCTCGGTTTATATATGCACCGGAGGCCTAGGGTTTAGGAGAGTCCTCGTCTTGGGCGCCAAGTCTTGTGGAATCTTCCTTTGTATATGTCATGGGCTGCCCGAAGTGGCCCTTCAGTGAACCGCCATGGGGGTCGTCGGCCCGATCCACCTGGTCGGGAGACGATCTGGTGACTACCCCCTAGTCCAGGACACCATCAGTAGCCCCCTGAACCGGTCTTCAAGTTGGGGACGCTCCTCGGTTCTTCCGAACTATTCTTCGTCTTCGGTCGTCGGTCTTGAAAACTGGTTCAACAAATATTCGCATCTCCGATCTCGAAGATCGCCGAGGTGTATCCGAAGAGTTGATACGTCGGGCATCCGAGGAGCCCCTTTGGGTTCTTGGCCTTTATCAATGCCTTGTTATTTTTTACGCCATACCTCGGGTTCGAAGTTTTTCCCATGTGGCGGTGTCCTCTTGCATCCGAGCTCCAACGCCGGACTGCATCCGAGGTGTATTTTGTAGCCGAGCTCCAATGCCGGTCTGCATCCGAGGTACATTCTAGCAGCCGAGCTCCAACGCCAGTCTGTATCCGAGCTCCAGCGCCGGACTGCATCCGAGGTACATTTTAGCAGCCTCCAACGCCGGTGTTTATCCGAGCTCCAGCGCCGGACTGCATCCGAGGAGGCATAGAGTACCTCGTCTTTGAAATTTTTTGAAGGAGGTTATTCGAGCTTAACGACGAAAAAGTTCTGTATGGAGCCAGCCACTCACAGCCGAGCTTTATGCCGGACTACTTCCGAGGTGGTGCACCACCTCGGTCTTGGGCTGATTTTTTGCGGAATTTATTTCCGATTGGTGCAATTTATTCTCTGCCGAGATGTATAGCCAGTAGCCCTCAAGGTGTGTGTCGGCCTAAAATCCGAGATGCACCTGAAGGATGAAATAAAACCGCTTATCCCAGTAGCCCCTGAGACTCAGGTCGATTTGCGAAATCGGCCTGAGGATCGATTCCTTGCTCGGCAGCATACTTAGGTATGGAAACGCGGTGTGCATAGTCCTCGAGACTCAGGTTGGGTGCGGCCGACCAACCCGAGGATCGTAATCTCCTCGGAAACTATTTTGCACTTTGAATTTTCTGCATTGAATCATCAATGCAGTAGCCCCCGAGCCACTGGTCGGGTGGCAACACCAGATCAGGGGATCGATGTAACCCGTTAATGGCTTTTAAGTGAGAAGCGCGAAGCCCAGTAGCCCCCGAGCCTTAATTTGGGCAAGGGTGACCGTAATTAAGGATCGATATCCGGAGTAAATTGATATAATCACAATTTATGTGTAATGATTCTATGTATCCAAGTACTTTAAATCATTAATGCTCGGATCCGCATTGTACAAAACTTTGTTGACCGACCATCGGCTTCAACCTCCTCGGCCAGTAGCTGAGGAGTGTTTGTCCTACTTTATAAAGCCTTTATAAGGGCAAAGATTTATGGCAAACATGGCAATCCGGCTATATGGTTTTATAAACAAAGGTACGCGGAGAGATATGTTATATTACTATTTAACGTAAGAAACATCTTCTGGGAAAAATAGTTCCTTTATAGGTTCCTTTGCGCAGGTTATCATGCTAACCATGATTATGTAACTTCACCTCCGATCTAAGTGGGAGAAAATAGTGAAGATTAATTTGGGGAAAATTCCCGAAGTATTTGGCTTTAAAAAACCGAGATTTTCACTTCCATCGTTGCCGACCAATTATATTCTTGAGATTGCTAGCTTTCGGCTTCACCCAGTCTGAGGTACTAACTCAGATAACCCGGTAGTATCAATCATAGAGGTGCTCCCTTTACCCCCTAGCCGAACAATCGGGAACGTAGGGGGCAAGCACAGGAGCCAGGCAACCCAGCTTGGTCAGACCTCAAGTCAAATTGATGCATATTGTGGCTTTATAACGATTTATGGGAAGGCAGCGCTCGTATATTGAATACAAATGCTGAGAATACGTCGGACTCTCAAGGAGTCCCAAAGTAACCGCGCAGAGGTGCCTCAAGGAGCCCCTGGTACGGTTTATTGGACTCTTTTATATGGCCAAAGTGTTTTATACCAAAAACTCGAGGTTAGAATTGCACAATTTTTTCAAAGACGGCCGAACTGCTTTTCTATTAGTGACCTCGGACAAGCCGAACACTTTTACGAAAGCAAGCTGATCGGCCGATTGAATTTGCGCATGTTTGTGGTAGTCAGCTTTTAAGCTGTATTTTGCAGCTTTATGCTATATATTATTTTGACTCCGTTGCGACTGTTTATAATTTGAAAGTGGCCCATCGTCGGCTTCCACCCCTTTGTAGATGCTACGCAGGGTGTTTCCGCAATAACAAGACAACCCTTAGCCGACGTCTCGGTGCCCGGAGGCGGTTGTGTTAGCGGAAACGAGGCAATCAGATATGTAGGCTTTATAACTTTCACTTAGTCATAGGAGCTTGACTATGGGGGCAAGTAACTAGCCCCCGATGTTTGGAGTGTTCGGGCATGCCGAGGTGCAGCTCGGCAGGGAAGTTGCCGAATTACGGGTCGGAAAAGATTTCCCGAGCCAAATTATTATGCACGGCACCTCGGTCAAGAGGATGTCCCGCCTCCTGAAAGAAACATAAAAAATATGTTAAAGGTGCCATAAGCTCAGAAAACCAAAAAACTTTAGGAAAAACTTGACGTCCGAACTAAATCATGTTTTTTGGTGCCAATCCGAAAATTGGTCTTAAAATAAAATTTTCCTTCCGTCGTGCTGAACATAACACATCCGATCTCTAAACTTCAAGTAGGTCAGCCTTTGGCTTCAACCTCCATATCCCGAAGGCGGAGTGCTTCTCAGAGGCCAATTTAGCGAACTAAACTCGAGTGGCTTTAGAGAGAAACCAGGCTATCCGGCTATTGACCATACACTCGAGTTGAAAAAGGAGTGTTAGAAAAAGACTTTGCAACGACCAAGAATAAAACACATTTATTATAAAACGACTCATATAAATTTAAGTGCCCCCAAGTAACATGGGTAAAAGGAGTGTTTTTAACAAACAGAGTTTTTGTCTAACACAAATATAATACTTGGTCGAACCGGACAAAAATTAAAAATTAAAAAAGTTGAGCATGAAAGCGACTTAGCTGGTTAATGTGCTCGGCGTTGATGACGTGGGCCGAGCTCGTGGCGGGACGAAGACGCCCATTGATCTCTGACAGATCCGGCGCGTAGTCCTCGGTTGGCCGAGGTCCCGGCCCCCAAGCCGGTTCCGAGGTGCCCGAACGAAGAGCTCGGCTTGACGAAGTGGCGATGCAGCACGGTTGATGAAGTAGTGGCGAAGCCCCCGGTCTAGCCGAGGTGACGGAGCAGGTCGGTAAGGTGACGTTGCAGCCCCCATGGCAGCCGAGGTGTCGAAGCAGGTCGGCATGGTGGACATTGGCTTGAAGAAGCAACAGCGCGGCGATGCCCACGCAGGTCAGAACTTTGTGACACGGTCAATGCCGGCTTAAGAAGTGACCGCGTGGCGATGTCGGCGTGCCCGACCCGTGCAATCCGTGGGGCAACGATCTTGTCATGACGATTATTTGTCCTCCAAGATGCCGAACTCTTGGTCGGCTTGCCGAGGTGAAGATCCGAGGAGGTTGTCGTCGGCTTGATGGAGTGTCGGCGCAGTCGATGCTGGCGCAGGTCGGCAGCCGTGGAGCAACATGGTCGGGCCGGTTTGATATCGGCGCGATGGTGAAGATCACCTCGGAAAAGATTCAAAATTTGTGGCACGTGTTTGAAAACAACACACAATACCCTAAGAAAAATTCCTCCAAAAAGGATGTCCAATACCCCGTTCATGAAGAAAGATGAACTCGGGTCGGATTCGTTTTCACGCAGAAAACATATCCAAAAATTGATGCACTCATCGGACGTTTCCCGGAGTTTGAACAGTCGGATCGAGCTGAAATTTTGAGCGATGGTAGATATAGGAATTCCGCAGCCGATCAACGGTTGGATGTTCCAAAGGATCCCCGAGCTGGACGCTGGACTCCTCTCCCTAAACTCGTCCAGATTCCTGTCCAGATTCGATAGGGCTCCGGTATATCGGAGATCGCCGGAGATTCCTCCATCGGAACGCGACAAAATTTTGCAGGGTTGTTCTAGACTCAATTCCACACAATTCCACCGAAGAAATCGTCAAAGCGATGCTCAAGAAGACGGGGACGGCGAACACGAATCCGCTGTTCAGAAAAAGCTGCATGATCGCACGAGGGCAATGTTGACGTTGAGCCCCCGAGCACCATGGACGATTTTTCCATGATCCCGGATGAGATCGGAGTTGATGATGACGAAGACATCCGTCCGAATTTGACGATCCGAAGAGAAGCCTAGTCCTCGGTCTAGCCAAGGTGACCAGTCGGGTCGGCGATGAAGATGCCGACGCTGACGATGTAGCTCGGTTCCGACGCGTAGATCGCGGTGGAGCCGATCTGAATTCCCATCGCACCGCGGCGACTACCCAGCAGACTCTCAACGAGAGCACCAATGTCGGTTCTAAATCCGGCATATCTCGTTGTAGGGGTCCTAAGCTAGGCGTCATGGAGCGATGGTAACATGGACACAGAGTTTTACCCAGGTTCGGGCCCTCTCGAAGAGGTAATACCCTACGTCCTGCTTTTGATTGTATTGATATGGGGTATAGTACAGAGTACATGTGGCCACCACGAGATTGTTCTAATGAATATGAGATGATCTATTGACTAGCCTGGCCTCGGTTTATATATGCACCGGAGGCCTAGGGTTTAGGAGAGTCCTCGTCTTGGGCGCCAAGTCTTGTGGAATCTTCCTTTGTATATGTCATGGGCTGCCCGAAGTGGCCCTTCAGTGAACCGCCATGGGGGTCGTCGGCCCGATCCACCTGGTCGGGAGACGATGTGGTGAGTACCTCCTAGTCCAGGACACCATCAACGAGGACTTCCGTGAGTTCAACCAGGAGCAGTACCATGGTGTTGTTCGTATCTTCGATCGACAGATGAACTCCATCACTGAGTTACACACCTTTCATGGTGCTTGTGTGACTGTTGATATGGCAGTCCATGATGCTGCCTATGCTGCTATCGCACATCTTCGTGGACAGCATAGTCGCTTGGATGATTCTCAGTTCTGATACATTCAGTATGCCTCTGGTGAGGATGAGAGTGGGTACTACACTGCTATCTGTACCCCTTACGTGCGATGTCGTTATGACCCGCAGGTCTTGATCCAGTAAACTGAGGCTATGGATCGCACTGCCCGAGCTCCTGCCGTCGAGTTGTATGCCAGCCATGCTCGTTTTTACGACGCTCTGACACAGCTGCTGCCAGCTGTCAGCGCAGGGATACATCCTCAGTACATCCTTTACCCGCACCGAACAGAGATGCCACCAGGTCTCGAGTGGCTTGCTGTTGGAGGTTGCTCCCCTCCACGTGGACCTCTTCTCCCAGTCAAGGACCAGGTTCTGCATCAGAGTGTTCACGGAGCGCATGATCCATATATCGAGGGCACCCTGCGTTGTCACTTGCAGATGCCTAGCTTCAGTGGTTTTCTCCGACATTGATGTAGCCTTTGCTATGTCCCGTTGTTGTATCCCTCCATCGCGTGCCTGCGTGCCGTCTAGTATGTCTAGCTATTAGAATTGCGAACTTGTACTGCCGGTTTGTAATTGACTCCATGTATGGATCTGTATGTCTTCAATGACTACTGTTGTGTATCTAATGCACCTCTTGTTTGTTGTTTGTTTTGCCTCGTGAATGACTCCATACATTTGCAATTACTTTTACTAAACTACCCCTTGTTATGTTTAGCAGGATGGTTAGACCAGGTGGTCGTGGTGATGGTTGCGTTGCCAACTTTCCACCACCGCCAGACTATATGGCCGCTATGATGCAGTAGTTTGAACTAAACTGCCAGTTTATGGTCGGGATCATGGCTCAGTTTCCGAACCAGAATGCTCAACATCAGCTTGCCCCAATAACTCTGCAAGACTTTGTGCGCCTCAACCCTGCCATCTATCGCAATTCAACAGTCCTCTGGATGCTGATGATTGGCTCTGCGACATCACTTACGAGATGGAGTCAGCTAATGTCGCCCCTGCCAACTTTGTCACCTTCGCGTCATACTTTCTCAAGGGTCCCGCTGCTCAATGGTGGGACAGCCACAGGCGTTCACTGCCTGTTGTGATAGTTGTCACCTGGATAGAGTTTCAAGCTGCCTTCCGTGCCTGTCACATTCCCCAGGGAATTATGGACAGAAAGAAGAGAGAGTTCTGCAATCTTACCCAGGGCAACAAAACTGTGGATGCCTATCAGCGTTCATTGAATTATCCCGCTATGCTGAAGATGACGTTGCCACTGATGCTCGCAAACAGGAAAAATTTCGTGATGGACTGCACTCAGACCTCAAGCTTGCACTCACCGTTAATGATTTTCCCGACTTCGCCACCCTGGTGAACAAGGCTATCCAGCAAGAGACTGCTTAGATGGAACACAAGGAGTCGCTCAAGCGTAACCGTGAAGTTGGTTCATCTTCGGGCTCGTCAGGACAGAAGCATCGAGTGTGGATTCCCCACAACATGTACCGTCAAGCTGCCCCTGCACCAATGCCTTCTTATGCCGCACCTCGTCTGCCTCCTCCACCACAGAGACAGCCGAGAGTTCAAGCTGCACCGCCCAATGCTCCTGCTCCCCGTCCCAATGACGGACTGTGCTTCAAGTGTGTCCGCCTAGGTCACCGTGCCAGAGACTACCGTCAGAACTAGAACCAGCTGGCACTTCCTTCCACTGGCCGTGGTAATAACCAACCGCGCAATAATAATGCCAGGCCTTCTTATGGTCATGGCTAGGCTAACCACGTCGATCTTGAAGAAGTCCAGAATGAACCTGCTACTGTGATGGGTACCCTTCTCGTTAACTCAGTACCAGCTTCTATTTTATTTGATTCAGGAGCATCTCATTCATTCATATCAGAAGCATTTGCATTATCGCATGACATCACATTTGAAAAGATGAACCTTCCACTAGTTATAAGCACTCCCGGATGCCAGTGTCAAGCCTCCTTGATTAGTCGTAATGTCACCGTCGAAGTTGAAGGGTTGGAATTCCTCGTCTCTCCCATTGTCTTGAAATCTTCCACCATAGACCTCATTCTAGAAATGGATTGGTTGAAAGCCCATATCGCGTCAATCGATTGTGCCACTAAAACCGTTCAGCTCCTACACCCTTCCGACCAGATAGTAAACTATTCTGCTCGAGTTATCCGAAATGCCGAAGCTCAGATATATGCCTTGAATGCATTGAACGCTTCACATCTTGAGGGAATCAAGAACGTTCCAGTCGTTTGAGAATTCCAAGATGTCTTTCCAGAAGAACTTCCAGGAGTACCCCCTGTTAGAGGTGTCGAATTCGTCATCGACTTAAAACCAGGCACTACTCCTATTGCTAAGCGTCCCTACAAGATGCCGCCACATGAACTCCTTGAACTTAAGGAGGAAATCGACAAATCACTTCGAAAGGGTTTGATTCGCTCATGTTCTTCCACTTGGGGAGCCCCTTCCCTCTCTGTTATGAAGAAGGATGCAACAAATTGGTCCAAGATTACCAACCTATTAACCAAGCGACAATTCAGAACAAGTACCCACTTCCCAGAAT
The DNA here is from genome assembly GCA_039707655.1 of Elymus sibiricus. NCBI lineage: Eukaryota > Viridiplantae > Streptophyta > Magnoliopsida > Poales > Poaceae > Elymus > Elymus sibiricus. Next base: position 2,042,809 of record CM077674.1, on the reverse strand, counting down.
CAAGGATCTTTATGATCAACTCGCTGGTTCCTCTATATTCTCTAAACTCAATTTGAGGTTGGGATACCACCAGATCAGAGTTCGTAAAGAGGATATTCTGAAGACAGCCTTTGTTACTCGATATGGTTCTTACGAGTACACCGTCATGTCCTTCGGCTTAACCAATGCTCCAGCCACCTTCTCTCGATTGATGAATTACATATTCATGGACTACCTCGACAAATTCATCGTGTTTTATCTGGATGATATCCTTGTATATTCAAAGAATGAAGAAGAACACGCCGAACATCTTCGACTTGTACTGGAAAAACTTCGAGAACATCAGCTATATGCCAAATATTCAAAGTGTGAATTCTGGTTATCTGAGGTGACCTATCTTGGTCATGTGATTTCCAAGGATGGTATTGCTGTTAACCCAGAACGAGTTCAGCCATTCTTGACTGGACTCCTCCGAAGAATGTTAAGCAAGTCAGAAGTTTTCTCGGACTCGCCAGCTATTGTCGCCTTTTTGTCGAGAACTTCTCCAAGATTGCGAAGCCACTGACTGATTTGCTCCACAAGGGCAAGAAGTTTGAGTGGATGTCAAAATGTCAGGAAAGTTTCCAGACACTCAAAGACAAGCTTACCTCTACCCCAGTACTTGCTCCCCCAGATTCGCGCAAGGACTTCGTGATATATTACGACGCATCCCGTCAAGGATTAGGCTGTGTCCTGATGCAAGAGCAGAAAGTGATTGCTTATGGCTCTCGTCAGTTGCGTCCTCACGAAGATAAGGGTCCAACACATGATCTCGAACTTGCAGCGGTTATTTATTGCTTGAAGTTGTGGTAACATTACCTTCTCGGTAATCGATGCGAGATATACACGGACCATCAAAGTCTGAAATATCTGTTCACTCAGCCAGATTTGAATCTTCGTCAGGAAACATGGATGGAAACAATAGCCGACTACAACATGGATATTTCATTTGCCACTGGCAAAGCTAATGTCATGGCCGATGCTTTGAGCCGCAAGTCTTATTGCAACAACCTCATGGTTCAGCAAGCTCAACCCCTTCTTTATGAAGAACTTCGCAAGATGAACCTCCACATTATTCCACAGGGTTCTATCAATATCCTGGTTGTTGAACCAGATCTCGAGCGCCCCGTCAAGACTTTTCAGAAGCTTGACCCTGAAGTCGACAAGATTAAGCACGATCTCTCAACTGGAAAGCCCTCAGACTTCTCTCTTGATAATGATGGTACCTTGTTCTACAAGGGTCGTTTTGTTGTCTCTTCGAAAGGCAACCTGGGTACAACCTCGGATATTATGAGAGAAGCTCATGACACACCTCTGTCTATTCATCTGGGTTAGTACTAAAATGTACCAAGACATCCATCAGAGATTCTGGTGGCCTAATATGAAGCAAGACATTGCTCGATATGTTGCTGAGTGTGACGTTTGCCGTCGCATCAAAGCAGAACACCAAAGACATGCCGAAACTCTGCAACCACTTACTATTCCTCAATGGAAATGGGACAAGGTTGAAATGGATCTCATCATTGGTTTTCTCAGATTGCAAAAGGGTGATGATGCTATTCTTGTCATCATCGACCGATTCTCCAAGGTTGCTCATTTCCTGCCAGTCAAGGAGACGAACACTGCTAGTCAGTTAGCAGACTTATATGTTTCTAGAATTGTGTCACTCCACGGTATTCCGCTGGAGATCAGTTCAGATCGTGGCACCCTCTTTACCTCAAAGTTCTGGGAAAGTTTTCAAGAAGCTATGGGAACTCATCTCTCCTTTAGCACAGCTTATCACCCCCAGTCCCAGGGTCAAGTTGAACGAGTCAACCAAGTGTTAGAAGATGTGCTTCGTGCCTGTGTCATCTCATTTGGCAAGAAATGGGAGGAATCTCTCCCATATGCTGAATTTTCTTACAACAATAGCTATCAATCTAGCTTGAAGATGGCACCCTTTGAAGTTCTTTATGGACATAATTGCCGAATCCCTCTGAATTGGTCAGAAACTGGGGAATGGCCACTCTTTGGTCCGGATATTATCCAACAAGCTGAAGAACAAGTCTGTATTGTTCGTCAACATCTTAAGACGGCTCAATCTCGTCAGAAGAGCATCTATGACCGTAAACACCGGGAAATGGTCTATCAACCTGGCGAACAAGTTTACCTTCGTGTCACTCCGATGAAGGGCACTAATCGTTTTGGGATCAAGGGCAAGTTAGCTCCTCGCTACATTGGCCCGTTTCGTAGTCTCGCCAGACGTGGATATGTGGCTTATCAATTGGAATTGGCACCGAAGCTTTCTCAAGTTCACGATGTTTTCCATGTGTCGCAACTCCGTCGCTGCTTCAAGGACCCTATCCGAGCAGTGGATCATGAAATACTTGAATTGCAAGATGATCTTTCTTATCAAGAGTATCCGATCCGCATTCTTGATCAAGCTGAACGTCAAAACCGTCAGAAGGCAATCAAGTTCCTTAAAGTTCAGTGGTCGAATCATTCTGAAGATGAAGCCACTTGGGAACGCGAGGATCATCTTCGGGAAGAATACCCCGATCTCTTTCCGTCTACCTCCTGAATTCTCGGGATGAGAATTTCTTTTAGAGGAGGAGAATTGTAACACCCCCCTTGTTAAGTGCTACAGTGATCTATCATTAGCAATGCCAAGTCACCCTGTTTTGCAAAGCTTGATCATCTTTGATTCATATCTCATTTGAAATTCCACTTCAAATTAAAATTCCAAATGCAAGACAAAACAAAAGTTGTTCAAACATGCAAACTAAATAGTTCATATTTTTGCAAATGTTCCATAGATAATTATGGTTAAGGAAAACAACATCACTAATTTGCTCAATTGGAACCTAGCATCCAAAACAGTACCAAAATAGCCCCCCTTTAACTCATTTCAAAATAAACCAAATTCAAATAAATTCAAGTAAACCCTAAACTTTTGTGGCAATGCAGAATAATGCAAGGTAATTAGTGTGGCAAGTGGCACACTTTATAAAAGTCATTCGGTGCAAAAATTAAATGCAAAACAGTAGCTAAAAGAGGAAACAGAAAAATGAAAATGGAAAAAGAAGAAAGGCACTGTGGCACTGGGCTCTAGTCCACAGGAACTGGCCCAGCCCACCTCACCGTCGTCCCCTACCTCCCTCCTCCACGCGTCGATGGCGACCGAGCCGGGCGCCGTTGTTGCCGAGCCACCTCGCCGGCCGCGCCGCTACAGGCGCCCGCGGGTGGATAAGAACGCCAGCGCCGACGCCCTAGACACGCCCAGGATATTTTTCCCCTCCCCCTCGCTCTGCTCCTTCTCCTCCCGATCATGGCTGCCACTGCCGTCGGCTCCGCTCACTCGCCTGCGCCTCGCCACCGTGTCTACAAGCCTCACCGCCGTCCGCCTCGATCGTCTTCTGGTGCATCTCGTTGGAGTCGGGAGCCGCTGCATCACCACCACGCCGTCTTCTTCTTCCTCGGGACGCCGGAGCTCCATCACCTCGATTCGTCGATCCCCTGCCGCTACTAAGCTCCCAACGGCCACTGTGTGCCCCTAGGTGAGCTGGCGAACAATTCCCCTTCGTTTCCTCTAGGCAATAGTGCCCGTAGCCGTAGCTTCCACCATGGCCGAGCTCGTCGCCGTCGAGCTCGTCGCAGCCGCGCCCACCGCGAGCTAAGCTTGCTCCTAGGCAGCGCATCGAGCTCCTGGAGCTCCCAGGAATCTAACGCACACACGCACGCAACTCCCCGTGCCCCCTAGCGCCCGTTTCGATCTCGCTCGAACCCCGGCGCCGCCATTGATGATGCTCTGCTCAACTCCGGCCAACCCACTCGTGGGACTGCCACAGATCGCGCAGCGCTTCACGGCCGTTCAAACGCGACCTCTCATGCTCGATTTGGTAGCCCGTAGCGAAATCCCGAGGCTCGCCGCCGCGTTTTTGGTCGCCGGCGGTTGAACGCCGGCACGCCACCGCCTCCGTGCCACTGACCTGTGGACCCGAGGCCATTACCACCTAAACTAACCCCTAAACAGCCACTGATGTGTGGGCCCTCCACTGTAGCTAATTAGGATAATTAAAATAAACCTGTTAGTTAATAGAGTCACTGACACACTTGGCCCGCTTCCTAATTAAGTTAATTAAACTAACTAAACCCAGTTAAACTGCACTGTGTCACTGACAGCTGGGTCCCACTGGACCTAGTTGACCCATCAACTGTTGACTGGGCTAGCCCCAGTCACTGCCATGTGGGCGCTGTTGACCAGTCAACTGGTCAGCAGTTGACCTGCTGACTCAGTCAACTGGGCCCACTGTCAACCTCTGGTGCCCCTGCTGGGTACACTTTTGGGTGTATCTAGCAATTTCTATTTATTAAATTTCGAAATTAAAATAAATCATTTAATTTCAGAAAATCATTTAAAACTTTGGAAAATCATAGAAAATAAACCGTAACTCGGATGAAAATAATTTATATATGAAAAATGATCAGAAAAATAGGTCAAATCCAAATGTATCAACAAAATGCTTGACCATCACTCCTATCATGATGAACATGAAACCTTCCCCTCCGGATCAATATTTTTCCGCTCCGTCTAAAATACTTAGTGATGCATTAGGACCCATAATCAATCCATATATATTGCCATGTCATGCATCTGTGTTGTATTTGTTTGCCGTTTATTTACTATTTCTTCCCCCTTCTTCTTCTCCGATAGACCCCGAGACTGCCGACGACACCGGGTACGACTACACCCCTGACGACCAGTTCCCCTCCGCAGAGCTTCCAGGCAAGCAAACCCCCTTGATCATTCAGATATCGCCTATTCTCTCCCTCTACTTCATGCATTAGATTTTGCTATTGTTGTTGATCCGGTAGCTCCTATTCTGATGCATAGCCTGCTTTTGTAATCTGCTGTTGATACATTACCTGCAGTCCTATAATGCCTAGTTAGTTATGCTAGTGTTTCATTGGTGACCCTAAACCCTTGTCCGTTTGCCATGCTATACCCTCGGGCCGTGATCACTCTGGGCGATGATCACGGGTATGTTTACATTATGGCAATACTTATAAACTGCTAAAGTCGGGTTGGCTCCAAGAGTACGTGCGAGTGAATGATGCAAGTCGGGTCGGCCCCAAGGGTACCTGTCGGGGGGATGACCCCCGGGTAGGCAACGGAGCCCGAATCCCTTTCGGAAAATCATCAGAGCAAGACAAGTCCCTCTGGCCGGCTTGCCAGGCACGCCGGCTCCCCAGCGCGAGCCGGCTCGGCGTGGCAACCCGGCCTGGCCGGCTGGCCCATGCCGGCTGGCAGCGAGGCGGCGAAGCCTTGGCGATGAAGCAAGCGGTGCTACAGCGCTCCTCCCTTTATCCTGACAGAGCAGGTGAGGCTGCAGCTTTCCTTGCGCCCCCGCCCGAGGCGGGCGGTGTCAGTGAGGCGCGGTCCTGTAGAAACGGCGCCGCCGACCTCCCTCTAACGATGGACAAGACGCACCACAGTGCCTCGAACCCAGACTGACGAGACAAGACCCGTCACGATGCCCGCGCCAGGCAGGTGCGGCGCACCTGGCGACCCGGCACCCGGTGACCCGGCATCCCGGCATCTGGCGACCCGGCGACCCGGCCACCAGATCCTGGTCAATGACACCAGGGGCCCGTGCCTCTGGTACGTTACCGTTGTAACCCTGGGGGTCGGACTATAAGACCCCCAGGGAGGCCTCCGTGCAGAGGGGTCGGGTTTTAGTGGCTGAGAGTTCGAGTTAGTGCGGTAAGATCAGCTCTCACCCTAGCTAGCTCTCTCCAGATCACGAACACTCGCACGGGAGAGGCAGAATGGTGGCTTAGCCCCTTCTCCCTCCTCCGTCCAAACAGCTCCAGGAGCGACTCTGTAACCTCTGTGCTTATCAGCTCACACGACAGGAGTAGGGGTGTTACCTCTCCAGAGGGCCCCGAACCTGGGTACATCTTGTGTCCCGCACTCACTCGTGCCAACCTCGCCTCCGGAACCCACCGGCGTCCTATCGTAGCCCCACCTCATAATCCATCTCATGGCATCTGCCGTGAATCACGCACCCCCAGCGAGAATACCACGACAGTTGGCGCCCAACCGCGCCCGTCCTGGCCGCGCCGGCTGAGAAAGAGCCACTCCTGCTATACATCGCCGCCACCTCTCGCGCGGTCAGCACGGTGCTGGTCGTCGAGCGCCCGGAGGAGGGCAAGGTGCAGCCGGTCCAGCGTCCGGTGTACTACCTCAGCGAGGTGTTCTCCGCCTCCAAGCAGAATTATCCCCACTACCAGAAGATGTGCTACGGCGTGTACCTTGCCGCCAAGAAGCTGAGGCAGTACTTCCAAGAGCACGCCATTACCGTGGAGAGCACGGCCCATATCGGCGAGATCATGGACTGCCGGCATGCCTCTGGCCGGGTGGCCAAGTGGGCCCTTGAGCTAGCCGACCACACAACCCTCTACGAGCCGCGCACCACCATCAAGTCCCAAGCGCTGGCCAACTTCCTCGTCGACTGGACCGAGACACAATACCTGCCGCCGGCGCCGGAGTCGACTCACTGGCGCATGCACTTCGACGGCTCCAAGATGCGCAACGGCTTGGGAGCCGGCATCGTGCTGTCCTCCCCCAAGAACGACCGGCTGCGGTACGTGCTCCAGATCCATTTCGCCGCCTCCAACAACGTCGCCGAGTACGAAGCTCTCGTGCACGACCTCCGGCTGGCCAGGGAGATCGGCATCCGGCGCATCTTCTGCTACGGCGACTCGGACCTGGTGGTGCAGCAAGTTTCCGGCAATTGGGACGCCAAAGACGCCAACATGGCCAGCTACCGTTTCCTGGTCCAGCAACTCTCCGGCGGGTTCGATGGTTGCGAGTTCCTCCACGTCCTACGCGCCGACAATGAAGCAGCCGACGCCTTGGCCAAAGTAGGCTCCACCCGGCAGGCCATCCCGTCCGGCGTCTCCCTCGAGCACCTGCGGAAGCCGTCCATCAAGCCGTCTCCCGAGTCGGAGTCCATCTTCGTCCCGGACGACCCCGGCGCGCCCCCACCCGGCCCTGGGATTCCTGGCCCAAGCTCGAGGACTGCCAGCACCAGCCCGGGGACTGCCGTCCCCAGCTCGGGGGCTGCCGTCTCCGGCTCGGGGGCTGCTGGCTCCAGCCCGAAGACTGCCGGCTCCGGCTCGGGGGCTGCCGTCCCGGGTCCCATCCCGGCGACCGTCCTCACGGTGGTCACGGCGCCCTCCTGGGCTCAGCCAATCCTTGCCTTCTTGGAAGACGGCGAACTTCCCATCAACGAAACTGAAGCCCGGCAAGTGCAGCAGCGCGCGTCCTTCTACGGCATCATCAACCACGAGCTCGTCAAGCGCAGCACGACGGGCGTGTTCCAGCGCAGCATCGAGCAGAGCAAAGGGATCGAGATCCCCCTCGACATCCACCAGGGCGAATGCGGGCACCACGCCGCCTCGAGATCCCTGGTGGCCAAAGCATTCCGGCACGGTTTCTACTGGCCCTCGGCCCTGCAAGACGCCGAGGAACTGGTCCTCAAGTGCGAGGGCTGCCAACGCTTCAGCAAGCGCAGCCGCCAGCCGGTTTCGGCCCTCCGAACCATTCCGATCACATGGCCCTTTGCCGTCTGGGGACTCGACATGGTGGGGCCCTTCAAGACCGCCCGAGGCGGCATGACGCATCTCCTCGTCGCCATCGACAAATTCACCAAGTGGATCGAGGCCAGTCTGATCAAGAAGCTCGACGGGCCCACGGCCGTCCGATTCATCAAGGATATCGCGGTTCGCTACGGCATGCCGCACAGCATCATCACCGACAACGGCACCAACATCGCCAAGGGCGCGCTGGCTCACTACTGCTCTGCATCCGGCATCCGGCTCGACTTGGCCTCCGTGGCCCATCCCCAGTCGAACGGCCAGGTCGAGCGGGCAAACGGCCTCATCCTAGCTGGCATCAAGCCGCGACTCGTCAAGCCGCTCATGCGCTCACCCGGCAGCTGGCTCGACGAGCTGCCGGCCGTCCTTTGGAGCCTCCGGACGACGCCGAACCGCTCCACCGGGTTCACCCCGTTCTTCCTCGTCTATGGAGCTGAAGCCATCATTCCAACCGACGTCGAGTTCGACTCACCCCGGGTGGCGATGTACACCGAAGCCGAAGCAAAAGAAGCACGCGAAGACGGCGTCGATCTGCTCGAGGAGGCGTGCCTCCTGACCCTCAGACGGTCCGCCATCTACCCACAAGGCCTGCGCCACTACCACAGCAAGAAGATCAAGCCCCTTGCGTTCCGCGAAGGCGACCTCGTACTCCAGCTCGTTCAGCGAACAGCCGGGCAGCACAAGCTGGCCTCCCCCTGGGAAGGCCCCTTCATCGTCAGCAAGGCTCTCTGCGACCGGAACGCATACTACCTCATCGACGCACAGAAGCCGAACAAGCACAAGCGAGATGCGGCCGGCGAGGAGTCCAGCCGGCCCTGGAACGCGGAGCTCCTACGTCCGTTTTACAGTTAAACCCAAATAATTGTATGCATCACCATCTTTTGGACTTAATCAAAGCAGGCAGCTCCCCCGTTCTTATGTTTCCTGCCGAGTTGGCGCAGCCGGCTCGGGGGCTCGGGGGCTCCCTTTTTCCCGCTTTATTCTGTGTCTACACACAACCATGTTTTTTCTAATTCCCCCACCGAGTCGGCATAACCTGCTCGGGGGCTCGGGGGCTAGCCGGCTAGACAACGCCCCGTCTTTTTTCCCTTAGTCCGTCTCGGAGTGTACGATCCGCCAAAGCCCTCTCTTCGCCAGCCACAGCCGGCTCCCGGCTGTCCGGCCGGCAAGAGCCAAAGGCCGGAAGCGTCGTTACGCAAGAACGCCTAAGGAGACAGCCCGGCACGGCCAACCCGGCTTAACCCGTTTTATCTCGCTTGTTCGCCGCACGACCGGCTATGCGCCAGGCGGCCTCGCCGCCTGCCGCCAGCCGGTCCAGTGGGTGTTTCGCCCGCGCTCAACGTCCGAAAAAGCCTAAGTACCGTGCGTTCGCTCTCAAAGCCGAGTTCCCGTCCTAGCCACAGTCTGCAACCCGGCTGTCCGGCTAGCGGGAAGGAAGCACAGAGTAACGACAAACAGGAAAAGGCCCAAGGCCGAACAGCAGAAAGTGAAATCACCACGACAGTTGGCGCCAAATCGCATGCCAAATTTATATATAGCATGGGCCTTCGGCCACGAGTTCATTACATTGAACTACACCCCCAGTGGGTGGACCTGCTACCTAACAAAAGTTTGAGCACAGAAAAAACAAAAGGCCCTAAGCGGCACCCGCGTCGTCTCCGGCCGGCGTCGGCCCAGCCAAGGTGGACGCAGCCGCCGGGTTGGGTCCAGCGCTCTCCGCCGTCCTCTCCGCCGTGGCGTCGTTGTCCGCGTCAGTCTCGTCGTCGGCATAGGCGCCCGTCGTGTCGTCGAGCAGAAGGCCGAGCGTGTCGGCAGGGAGCTCCTCGCCGTCTTTCGTCCGCTCGACGACGAACTCGTCGTGCGGGGCGAACGCTACCAAATAGCAGGCCCGCCCGGCGATCCGCTGCGCCCGCGCCGCCAAGTCCTCCTCCGCGCCGGCCCGCTGCGCCTCCAGACGGTCGAGGTCCACGCCTGGATACCACGACACGACGAAGCGCAGCGCCATCTCCACGCCGGCCCAGGCCGCGGAGGCCCTCCACGCACCGAGTCGCTCCACGCCGGCCTCCAGCCACCGCGCCAGCCGAGTGACGCTGTTCGGCGCCACCGCGCTTGGCCAGAGGCCGCTCGCCATGCCCAAGCCGGCCTTGAACAGGCGACGCATCTGCTCCTCCACGGCCCGAAGATGGGCCTCGCCGGCAAGAACAAGCTCCGAGAAGGACCAGGCGGCGTACGCGTCGATCTCCGCCCCCAGCTCGCGCTGCTCGGCCCAGTGGGCGTACACGGCCGCATCAGCCGCCTCCTGTGTCTCCGGGAAGACTCCTGGCAAAGGAAAGAAACAAGTCAGTCAAAGAAGGCAACTTGCCGGCTTCGCCAGCCGGCCCGAAGAAAGAAATGATACCTACGGGTGAAGGTCTCGTCAAGGTGCTGCGCCTCGCCCAGCATCCCGCTCTCCCGGATCTCCGACGCGCGAGCCTGGGCCTCGAGATCCTTCTCGAGCTGGGTGATCTTCCTGCCGGCGTCCGCCAGCTGCTCGGCCGCCTTGCCGCGCTCCTCCGCCAACCGGTCCAGCTCCGCCTGATGGGCCTCCTCCGCCCTGGCCTTCTCGGCCACAATCCGGTCCACCTCGGCCTGGAGCCGGCCGCGGTCACCGACGGCGAGGTCGCGCTGCTGGCCGGCTTCCGCAAGCCAGCCTCGAAGGCCTGGCACCTCGGCCGCATCGGCTGCGCGACAAGATTCCCGGTCAGATGCCGGAAGCAAGGACTAGAAGGAAAAGTCAAGGCTCTAAGATTCGACCCGGCTGCTCCGCAGTCCGGCCCAAATCTCGGGGGCTACACCCAGTGGGTGCGTTGGCGCGCACCCACTGAAGGCACGAAGGCATACCTTGGACCCGATGCAGCTCCTCCTCCGAGGCGGCGAGCTGGTTTCTGGCCTCGCGGTACCGTTCCCGGAGCCGGTTGAACGCGCTGGCCCGCAGGTCGTACAGATGTTGCGCGCAGACAGAAGATTAAGATAATGCAAAAGACAGCCATAAGATTCGACCCGGCTGCTCCGCAGCCTGGCCGAACCTCGGGGGCTACACCCAGTGGGTGCGCTGGCACGCCCCCACTGATTCAACAATCAAGATAGAAGAAAAAGCTCACCGCGATCGCCTGCTCCAGCTACCGTGCCTGGTCCAGCTCCTCCCGGAGGAAGGCCTGCAGGCGCTCGTCCCGGCCGCGAAGTTGCGAGCGCAAGGCATCCGCCGCATCGTCCTCCCGGGTTCGCGGCCCCACCACGGCCTTGCTGGAGCTCACCCACGGAAGCTGAAGTGCGGTCCCGGCGCCGGATCCGCTTCCACCCGGCCGCTCGGGGTCCATGGCGGCTTGGGGCGGCACGACCGCCAGGGTGCCGGTGCCTCCTGCCGCGGCCCCCGCGGCCGTTGTCGGCTGCGCTTGGCCGGATGGCACGGACTCCGCCTCGCGCCTCTCCCCGCCGTCCTCGCCTCCCTCCGCCGGGTTGGCCCTGGGCGGCGTGTCCACGACGATCTCCTCGTCAACGTCCGACCCGCCGCCGGCCGGCTCCGCCCCCGTCTCCGGATCGCCCGCTCCCGCCGGCTGCGGCTCAATGACCGTCACCGCCGGCGCCGAGCCCGTCTCCATCTCCGGCCAGGCCGAATCCGCGGTAGGCCTGGCCCGCTTCGCGGAGGCCCTCTCCCACGCCTGGGCCGAGGCCTCCCGCATCGCCTTCTCGGCCTCAGCCCGGTCCCGCCAGGCGGCACGCGTCGCCGCCTCAAGATCCTGGCCGGACTGGCGGGCCTCGAGTTCTTCCTCCCCGGACCGACTCGGCGGAGGGTCGACGGCGCTGCTCCTGGTCTTCCTCCAGGAGACCTCGCCCGCCGCGGCCTCCGTCGCCGCCACCGCCAAGTCAAGAGCCGACCTGTACACGGCAGATTCGTCACGACGAAGGCATAAGGAAGAAAAAAGATAATCCACAAGACGACAGTTGGCGCCCCACAAATAAGGCAAGGAGCACTTACCCGATGACCGTCGGGGGCTCCCGCCTCGGCCCTACGGACGGGGCGAGCCGGCACTTCTTCTTCACGACGGCCCTCGCGCGCGCCGGCTCCGCCGCCGGGCGTTTCGCGGCCGGTCTTGCCTCGACCACCTCCTTCCTGTGCGGCCGGCTGGCGGTCACCGCCGCGCGAGCCGGCCCGGCGCCAGCCGCCTTCCGCAGCCGTCTTGGGGGGTCGACGCTGGCGTCCTCCCCAGCCGAGGGCGCTGCACCGTGGGCGTCAGTCAGGCTCTCCTCGTCATCAGCCGGCCAGTCCCGTAGTAGATCTGGAGGCGGAGACTTACCTGCGACCCGCGACCCGCCGGCTGCGGCATCGGCCAGGCGCGCCTCGACTGCCCCCTCCTCCGCCTCGGCGCCGGCCTCCTCCACATCTGAGTCGGGCAGGTCGGCCAACAGGATCTGGGCTTTCAGCCCGTCGTGGTTCCGCTGGCTGGCGAATAGCTGCGGCCATCCCGCGGCGTCAGGACGCAAGAATAATGTCGAAGCGGCAAAATATAAAGACCAGGGACTCACCGCAGGCGCCGGGTTCTCCCGGTGATAGGGCGCCTTCCCAAAGCTCCACTCCCCCTCCTTCAGCGCGGCCTTGGAGATGTAGTTGACCCGCTGGACGATCCCAGCCGGCGTCAGCTCCTTGGTCGACATCCGGGTCGGGTCGTGCCGGCCGCTCATGTCGCCAATCCGGTGTGCCCGGCGCTGCAGCGGCAGAACCTGGCGGGCGATGAAGGCCGCGATGAGATCTGCCGGCTTCAGCCCTTCGTTCTTCGTTAGCTCCCTGACCCGGCCGCAGATCTTCTCCATCTCCTTCGACGGCTCCTTGGGGCGGTACCCCCAATTCGGCTTCTCGAGCGGCGGCGCATCAAAGAACGGCGGAAGGTTGATGACGTCGACAGCCGGGTCGGCGTTCCGGACGTAGAAAAACGTCGACTGCCACTTCTTGGCCGAGTCCTCAAGCGGCAGCTTGGGAAACGGCCCGTTTGGCCGGCCGGTTATCACCGCTGCGCCGCAGTCGGACATGGCGCCGGCTGACGCTCCCTGCTGCTTCAGGAAGAACATCATCACCCACAGCTCCACAGTCTGCAGCATCCCGAGATAGCCTTCGCAGAGCGTGGCAAAGCCGGCTACCTGCAACACGGCGTTGGCGCCGAGATGATGCGGCTGCAGCCCGAAGAAATCGAGCCACACGCGGAAGAAGAGACTAGCGGGGAGGCCGAGCCCGCGCTAGAAGTGCGAGAAGAAGATCACATGCTCGCCCTCCTGCGGCGCCGGCACCCACTCCAGGCCCGGCGCGCGCGCGAGCAGTGCCTCCGCCGGCGGCAGCCGCTTCGTGCGGCGGAGGTACCGGATGTTTTGCTCCGTCATGATGGAGCCCTCCCAAGAGCCTTTCGGCAGCGCCATTGGGGAGGGTTTTCCGCGGGCGGCGAGATTTGGCGATGGAGAGGAGGATGAGAGGAGGAGGGCAGCGCGCTGCGGGCTTCGGGTCGCGGCGTGCAGCAGGCGTGGGCGAGGCGACGACGGCGGCAGCACTTCGTTCGGGCACGGCGGAGAAGGAGAGGAAGCAGAGAAGGAGCAAGGGGCAGGGGTGCGATCGCGGGCGTCTCCGTCGCACTCCCCCCTTCTCGTTTATAACCACGCGAAATCGTGGGGGAGTGGGATCGGCTGCGCCCACAATCCCCACTCACCCGCACTGCGCGCGCGCGTTCCCCACGCGTAGTAACTACGCGGGGAAGCGCAATCGCAACGGTCGCCGCAGCGAATCCCCCGCGCGCGGGCCGAGGGCGTGTAGTGGCGGGCCCGAGCCGCGGTCACGTCCCATCGCGCGCGTGGGCTGGCAGGCCTCGCCCGCCGCAAGGCCGCACGTGGCGGCCCGTCGAGCTGCGGCGGGCGCAAATCGGCGGACGAAGCAAGACCCATCTGGCGGGCGTTTCCGTTTACCGCTCAGGCCGGGGTGCCGCGACCCGGCCCCCGGAGGCCGGCCCCCCAGCGGGTGTTCCGGGCGTCCGCTGCCACGAAGCCGGCAAGCAGCCAGGCGAAGCCGCCCGGCCGGACTCCGGCGCTTCATCAACAGAACCGGCTCCTTAGGGTGGTAAGCTGCAAAGGCTCCCCTGCCTGAAGCCGGCGAACCTTCACAGCTTCGGGGACTACTGTCGGGGGGATGACCCCCGGGTAGGCAACGGAGCCCGAATCCCTTTCGGAAAATCATCAGAGCAAGACAAGTCCCTCTGGCCGGCTTGCCAGGCACGCCGGCTCCCCAGCGCGAGCCGGCTCGGCGTGGCAACCCGGCCTGGCCGGCTGGCCCATGCCGGCTGGCCGCGAGGCGGCGAAGCCTTGGCAACGAAGCAAGCGGTGCTACAGCGCTCCTCCCTTTACCCTGATAGAGCAGGTGAGGCTGCAGCTTTCCTTGCGCCCCCGCCCGAGGCAGGCGGTACCAGTGAGGCGCGGTCCTGTAGAAACGGCGGTGCCGACCTCCCTCTGACGATGGACAAGACGCGCCAGAGTGCCTCGAACCCAGACTGACGAGACAAGACCCGTCGCGATGCCCGCGCCAGGCAGGTGCGGCGCACCTGGCAACCCGGCACCCGGCGACCCGGCATCCCGGCATCTGGCGACCCGGCGACCCGGCCACCGGATCCTGGTCAATGACACCAGGGGCCCGCGCCTCTGGTACGTTACCGTTGTAACCCTGGGGGTCGGCCTATAAGACCCCCAGGGAGGCCTCCGTGCAGAGGGGTCGGGTTTTAGTGGCTGAGAGTTCGAGTTAGTGCGGTAAGATCAGTTCTCACCCTAGCTAGCTCTCTCCAGATCACGAACACTCGCACGGAGAGGCAGAACGGTGGCTTAGCCCCTTCTCCCTCCTCCGTCCAAACAGCTCCAGGAGCGACTCTGTAACCTCTGTGCTTATCAGCTCACACGGCAGGAGTAGGGGTGTTACCTCTCCAGAGGGCCCCGAACCTGAGTACGTCTTGTGTCCCGCACTCGCTCGTGCCAACCTCGCCTCCGGAACCCACCGGCGTCCTATCGTAGCCCCACCTCATAAGCCATCTCATGGCATCTGCCGTGAATCACGCACCCCCAGCGAGAATACCACGACAGTACCCGCGAGTGGTATTGTGGCGGAATGACAAGGCAGGTTGTAACACCCCATGTAATTAAGCTACAGTGATCACCTTTTGATAATGCCAAGTCATCGTGATTAACAATGCTTGATCATCATTTGCATCATATCTCATTTCAAATTCCCATTTAAATTGAAATTCAAATATAAAGTGAAAATAAAAGTTGTCCCAATTTGAAAACTAAAATGTTCTGTAAATAGCAAATAATCCATAACTAATTATGTTAAGAAAAACAACATCACCTAAATTACCTAGATGAGTCTAACAACCTAAAACAGTACCAAAACAGCACTTTAAAATGCCAATTCATTTAATAAAAATTCAAGTGAAATCATTTATTCACCAAACCAATTTCTGGTAGTACTAGATAATACCTAGTATTTAATTGGACCAGACTCATATTTTCCAAAAGTAATTTGGTGGCCTAACAGTTTACAAAACAGAAATAAAAGCTGAAACAGAAAAATAAAAAGAGAAAGGCCTAACTACTACTGTGGCGCTAGGCTCTAGTCAAACAGTAGCCGGCCCAGCCCACCACCGCGCCGTCCCCTACCTCTCTCCCTCTCTCCTATGCGTGTCAGCACGCGCGCCCGCCGAGACGGCGATGGCCAGCTGTTGGCCATCCCCCGGCGTCTCTGCCGCCGTGGGGTGGATAAGGGCCTCCCCACGGACCCCAGGGCGAACCCTAGCGCCACTTCCCCCTTCTCCTCACGCCGCTTTCTTCCTCGCCTTGCCGCTCGCCTCTGCCGTAGCCGTCGCCGCGTCGATCCCGCGCTCTCCGTCGACCTCCAGCCTCGCCGACATGTCGTAGCTCGTCGCCGCAGTCCTCTCCGTCGACTACGCCCAGCCGTTCAAGCAGGGAGCCACCGAGTCGAGCCCGGCGACCTCTTCTTCCCCCTTCGGCCACCGCGACTCCGGCGACGATTCTGGCGACGACGAGCTTCCCTGAGCCCACTTGAGCACACCTGCAGGGCCCGGAGAGCAGTCCCCGTCTTCTCCCCCTCTCTCCGGCCTCTCCCCGTAGCCGTAGCGGCCATCCCCGACGTGCCCGAGCTCGCCTCCGCGGAGCTCGTCGCTGGCGAGACTCCGGTGACCTTTTGGTCACGGGCTAGTGCCCGCTGAACTCGCCGCACCGCGCAGCTCCTCCCTAGCCATTCCGTTTACTCGATAGCACGCCGCAACGCCGTCCCCGTAGCTCACCCGAATGCCTCGCCGCCGGCGACGCCATAGCGCTCGACTCCGGCCACCTCGGCCACTCCGACCACCGCCATTCGACGCGGCTCGAAGAGCCCGATCGAAAGAGCCCAACCGCGCAGCAAATGGCGGTCTGTGCGCGATTTCCGACAACCTCCCGTAGCGCCGCCGTGATTTTTGGCTCATCGGAGCCAGCACCGGCGATGGCGCCGACGACGCCGACGTGGCACCAGCCGGGCCTGCCTCTGGGTCACTGACCGTGGGCCCCACGGACCCCGGTTGACTGGGCTGACCCAGTCAACTGCTGACTGGGCACCCGTGAGCCACTGACATGTGGGGCCCCCTCGATTAATTAGACTAATTTGAATTTAAACTTAATCTATAATCAGGTTAGTCACTGACAAATGGGTCCCACTAGTTAATTAGGTTAGTTTAATTAAATTAACCACTGTTAATTAGCACAGTCACTGACTAGTGGGACCCACTGGTCAGGTTTGACTCTGGTCAGCCAGAGTTGACTGCTGACGTCACAATGACGTCATGCTGACGTCACCAATTACTGTTTCGGATAATTCGAAATTAAATAATTTAAATAATTCCAGAAAATTATTAAAACTTTGAAAAATCATATAAATTACACCGTAACTCGGATGAAAATAATTTATATATGAAAAACGATCAGAAAAATATGAAGAATCCGAATATCCTACCCACATACCTGTCACACCCCTCTAAATTACTGAACATGGGACTTTTTGCCCGTATTTGATAAATGAATAGTGCATAACTTTAATTAAATAAATCCAAATAAATTCCTAAATTATGTAATACAACTAGTTAGGCAATATATCACCTCTGCATAACATTTAGGCATGTCATGCATCCCTGTTGCATTATTGCCGTGAATTTATTGTTTTTCCCCCTCCTTCTCTCCCGATAGACGCCGAAACCGCCGCCGACGCAGCTGAGTACGACTACACTCCTGACGAGCAGCCCACAGACGACCAGCCACTCTCAGCAGAGCTTCCAGGCAAGCAACCCCCCTTGACGCATGCCTATATCACCTATTCTCTCTTCCTCGTGCTTGCATTAGAAATTGTTGCTGCTATTGTTTTATCCTATTCTGATGCATAGCCTGTCCTTGTAACTGTTATTGATACCGGCCTGCTATCCGAGATGCTTAGTATAGGTTGGATGGTAAACCATTTGTGGCCCCTCTTCCTTGCTGTAGTTGCCCCGCCTTAGTACCTGTGCCCCGGTCGATGTGATCGAACGGGTTAAGAATAGCACATCACCGCACACCCCCTAAGTTGCTCGTCTCTGCAGAGCTGGCATCGAGTGTCGAGGGTGATACCTCTTGTCTCACTTCCGATGATGCCTCTGTAGAATAGCTATCCGGTTGTGAGTTATCGAGGGTGATTCCTCTTTCATCACTTCCGATAAAGCTTCCGTCGTGCAACTCCACGAGTGGGAATCCATCGAGGGTGATTCCTCGGATTCCTTCTCGATACTTTGGACACACGGATACTTTGGCCTTGTTGCAGGCGGGTCGACCCCGAGGGGTGCCCGCGCGGGGAGATATGAAGTCGGGTTTGCTAGGAGGGCACCCGCGAGCGATACTGTGGCGGAACGACAGGGCAGGCGGAAACCACCCTGGTCGTGATCCGTGTGTTACCAAGTCGGAGCGACAGGGAATCTGATCGTCTCTGCGAGCTACTAAATACGCCTAACGGATTTGGGTATTTGATATGAGTGGGTCGTTGGCCCTATACGCACTGCCACCACGTGGGATAATGGTTATGGGCCCCTCTACGTCATATGTATCAGCCGAAAGCTCTTCAGACGTCACAGCTCAGAGATGCGGGCTGATTGCTGGGGTGGGCTGGTTACGTCACTTGTGTATACAGTGTCGCGCCTGGGCCCCGGCCAGTCACGCAACGTGCATGAGTGTAGAGGGCGATGGCCCAAGACCCCTTCGCACTTAGGATTTAGACCGGCGTGCTGACCTCTCCACTACTAGAAAAAAGGTTGTTAGTGGCGCACCAGTTTTTGATATTAATGGCGCACTATAGGTGCGCCACTATTAACACGCCACTAGTAACAAATAGTAATGGCGCACCTCTGGTACGCCATTAGTATCCCAGATAATAGTGGCGCACCACATAATGCGCCATTACTATGTCCAACAGTGCGCCATTACTATGCCTCCTAGGGGGCCATATTTACCTTCACCTATGCCCCCAAGTGCGCCATTACTATGCCCCATAATGCGCCACTGGTATTTAGCCTTGGTGCGCCACTAATGCTCAATATGGTGCGCCACTACTGGGGGCCATATTTGCCTTCACCTATGCCCCAAGTGCGCTATTACTATGCCCGATAATGCGCCACTGGTATTTATCTTGGTGCGCTACTAATGCTCAATATGGTGCGCCACTACTATGAATATTAGGAATTATTATTTTTTGCTTTTCTGGTATTTGCACAGGTTACAAAATACGTTACAGCACAAAATATAAACATCACACAATAGAATTCATCATATTAGTCTCCAAATTCGAAATAGCGAACAAAGTTCAAACATTAGCCAAGTTTAGGTCTCGAGACATTAGCAAAGTTCATCATATTAGCCGAGTTTGTCGTCACATTACAAAGTCGATATCGATCATCTAAACTACCATCACATAGAAGAGAGTTGCGGTCACGATGAGCATCATCGCGATGAAACTGGTCTTCATCCGGTTCCTCCTCCGCTCCCTCCTCTCTCCCGCTAGATAGCGCGCGTATCTAGCTTCCGCCTCCGCCCTAGTGGTGTACCCTTTGTAACTGTTACCGCTGAAACGGTGAACCTGTCTCCGACACTCCTCCCAGTCGTCGTAGACTCCGGGAACCTTACCCTTGTACACGACATACAACGGCATCTCTATGCACTAGACAAACAAAACGTTAGTAGCAATTCACAGATAATATATAAGCAATATATAAGTATGCAACAAAAGTATCGGAAGAGAAAAGCAACACATTAATAGCACGATTCATGGTCCTACTAATAAATAGCATCGATTACATATAAGTTGAACGACTGTCCAAACTAAAGAGACATACAAGTTCATTAAAGTTTAATTACAACATGAGCTAATCGATATTTCAGAACTACATAGCATCAATACTTTCGACTCGACTTAGGGACCGGAGTGTGGATGAAGCCGCAGTCTTTGTGATGGTCATGAATGTGCGGTCGTTGTCAGCCTGCATTTTTAGCGTTGTTTCTATTTCACTGTTGGACGGTTGATAGTTGAGGTAGAACTGCCCCGAGGTACGAAGGACATCTTGATAGATGATTTCCGCAAACTCCGACTGGATGCGAAAGAATTCTTGTCTGATGTCGGTGTCCTGGATTGCCGACAAGCGTGCGGCCCATTCTTTGAGATTATTTGGTAGCATAAGCTGATGCTGGTCCCGTACGAACGCCCGCATGTGATGGAGGGCGTAGTAGGCATCCTTCTGACTGCCAGGCGGCTGCTTGATGCAGGGGAACGTCGTTACGTGGGTGAACACGTGCTTGCCGTACCTACAAATTGGCCTCCTGAAGGTGCCTCCAGATTTGGCGTAGCCGGGGAGAGCATCATCAAGAACTTTCTTGATATTTGTGTAGTCTTTGTTCAACTGACGGTCCGAGTCGAAATACGTGGCCATGGAATATTTCGGGCTTAAGGAGATGAGTGTGCACTGTGTGTCACTGCACAAAACACGGAATGTTAGAAAAAAAAAAGAACGATCAAAATCTAAGAAATCATATGTTACGGGGCGGTGAGGGGATGACTTACTCGGAAAAGTAAGGCACGAGGAAGTTATCCTTATCCTTGTGCGCCAGAATGACGCCTTCAAGGTATGAACTCGCGACTTGCCGGTCCCCAGCGCTGCCCAAGATCTTGGCATGCATGTAGAAGGGGTCGACTATCACGATGTCCAGGGTCTTGTCTCTAATGATCCGCATCTCCATACTGAGCGAAAATAGCCGAATGAAGGTGTAGTGCAGCGGATAAAGGTTAAACATAGCGAAGATGTCATCAAACCGCAGGACGATCATATGCCCGATGGGGCTATCGACAAAGCCCTTGCCCTCTGGCACCTTGGCCACGAAAACCGGGTATGCCACATCATTCTTGGAGAGACGCCGCTTCTCCATACAAAGAACACCGTCATGCAGACTCCGCATAGCACCGGTTGCAGCATTGAGCAGATTAGTCGGTAGCATCGGCCTACCCGCCACATGCAACCTCCTCATGATATCCTTAGGTATTGGTGGCCCGTCCTGAGCACGGATCGTACTCGGTGCCGGCTGGCTCGCACCCTTGTTAGTTTTTCTTTTCCGTCCCTTCGGCTTCTGCTGCTGTAATGGGATTGAGTTCTGCTCAGAGACCACCTTCTTGAGTGTGTTGGGGCTGATAATATTTTGCACCTCGGCTGTTTGAGTCTCGGTGAAGGCGGCAGCTGGAGGCGTCTCCTGAGAACTGAACAGACGACGCCTGTTGCAATTGGGTTTCTCCGCGGTACCAGCTAGATCGCGATCGTCTTTTGAAGGGTTGGGTTCTTGAGACTTCATCCCACTGAACTTCTGCTTCGTTGAGTCTAGGTATCTGCTTATCTTCCCCGCGTAACCGTAAGGAAGTTTTACTCCTAGGAGGCAGGTGAAAAACTGCTCGATCTCCTTCTGACTTAGAGTGAAGCACGCGGGAGGGCAGTCATATTCGATCTTCTTGGCCTTTTTGCCTTTGCAACGACTTTCCGTGTCCTTTGCCTCATCATCATCATCATCATCATTAGGGCGTTTTGCGTGAAGCTCCTCCCTGATGCCCATTGATTGCAAGTCTGCCCTTGCTTTCGGCCCATCTTTGGTCCTCTCTGGCATGTTGAGCAGGGTACCAAGCAGACTCTCGCACACGTTCTTCGTGATATGCATGACATCAAGGCTGTGAGGCACACGGAGGATCTTCCAGTACGGCAAGTCCCAGAAAACAGACCTCGTTTTCCATACCTTCAGCAGCGGCTCTGGCGCCTTTCGCTTCTTTCCCGGCGGTGGGCACTCTTTCCAATTTTTCAACAGCTCGTCTATTTCCTCGCCGCTCCTCGTACGTGGGGGTCTTCGGGGTTCGGTTTCACCATCGAACAGATCCTTGCGTTTTCTCCATGCGTCATCGTCGCGAAGCCACCTTCGATGTCCCATGAACACGGTTTTCGAAGACCCGGGATCTCTATCTAGCTGGCGATACGTTGTGTCATCCATGCACCTGACGCATGCATAAAATCCGTGGACCACCTGCCCCGCGACATATCCGTAACCGAGATAGTCGTGCACCGTCGTGAGCAGTGCGGCTCTCATAGGGAAATATTGTTTCGCTGCGGCGTCCCACGTATTGGCTGGCGTTTTCCACAGCATGTCTAGCTCCTCTTTCAGCAGCCCCAGATACAGATTGATGTCGTTCCCTGGTTGTTTCGGCCCTTCAATTAGCATACTCATGTGAATGTACTTCCTCTTCATGCACATCCAGGGGGGAAGGTTGTACATCCACACAAACACAGGCCAGGTGCTATGTGTGCTTCTCTGGCTGCCAAACGGATTGACTCCATCGGTGCTCGCGCCCAGCATGAAGTTCCTTGGATCGTCCCCAAATTCTGGGTGTTCGAAGTTCAACGCTTGCCACTGGCTCGCATCCTTAGGGTGACTCAGCATCTTGTCTTTTTTATTTATCTCCGGATCATTTCCGTCATCTTCTCGCTTCTTCTCCTTCCTATCCGCGTGCCAACGCAGGAGCTCTGCTTGCTTAGGGTCCGCGAAATACCGCTGCAGACGAGGAGTGATCGAAAAGTACCACACCACTTTTTGAGGAGCTTTCTTCCTCTTCTTGTATCGAGTGACGCCGCACACCGGACATATGGTAGACTCCGCGTGCTCGTCCCGATAAATGATGCAATCGTTCATGCACACATGGTATTTCATGTGCGGTAAATCCAGAGGACACACGATTTTCTTCGCCTCCTCGAAACTTGTCGGGCACTTGTTCCCCTTGGGAAGACGTTCGTGCCAGAATGACATGTTCTCGTCGAAGCATGCGTCGGTCATTTTGTGTTTTACCTTCATCTCCAGAGCCATGAGCGTTACTTTCAGGCGGGTATCCTCGGGCCTGCATCCTTCATACAATGGAGTAACCGCGTCTATCTCCAGTTGATCCAGCTTGGCTTTCTCTCGGGCGGCAGCTCTTGCGTTACCCGTCTGCTTGAGAAGCAGCTCTTGAATATGAGGGTCCTGCACCCAGCCCATCGATGGTCCATCGTCGTCTGCTCCGGCATCTTCATCTTCATGATCATGCCCTTCGTCTTGATCTTCCTCATCATCATGTCCGGCATCTTCTACATGATGACTGTGTCCTGCATCTACTTCGTGATCATGTCCTGGAGATTCTTCGTCTTCTCGCCCGCCCTCGCGGCTATTGTCTTGCTGCCCTTCCTTATTTCTTGCCCGGCCCCCATGGACGAGTTCATAATCATCTTCATCACCTTGCCACCGATAGCCATCCATGAAACCACGCACCAGCAGGTGGTCCCGCACCAGTCTGGAATCCGGGTCCATAAGGCTCTTCAGCTTGCATCTTCGACACGGACATCTTATCTCCGTCTCGTTCTTTTGAAGCATCTCGGCCTTCGCGGAGCTCAAAAACCTATTCACGATGCCTTCGGTCATCGTGTGGACCATGGTCGCCTACGGGGTAGAGCAAAACGATATTTTAGAACCAAAAAAAAATTTGGCATGACTTTGCCTAAAAATAGGACCAAAAAGAATGCATAGTGCCAAATTCTTGCCGAAACGGAAATGAATCAACATTCCGGCAAAATATTGGCAACTATCGCATTGCAAATACCGGTACCTGCAAACACAAACATATGCAACACCACAAACATACGTAGATGTAGCTCAATGAGAAAAGTGTAGATCTAGGCCATAAAAAGTGTGTACGTTGGAGGGAGAAAAAAGTAGATCTAGAACATAAAGAAAGCTTTCCCCTTACTTACCTATAAAAAAAGGAAATTTAACCACTTAATTTGGGTGAATCTATGGTGCAAATGAGGTGAGGAGGAGGAGGCAGTCGAGACCAAGCTTGGTAGAGGTGGAGAGAATGAAGTGGGGAAAGTGAGTGTGGTAGGTGGCTGTCAAAAATATCTAGCTGCTCTCAGGTTACCAATGACGCACCTCCTAAGAATGCGCCACTAGTAACCAGGGTTACTAATGGCGCACCTGGTGTGTGGTGCGCCATTACTAGTTTTGAAAAAAAAATTGTTAGTAGTGGCGCACCGTGGGTGAGGTGCGCCATTACTAGTTAAAACTAGTAATGGCGCACCACACCCCGGTGCGCCACTGGTAAGTCTGAGGAGGGGGGTGTGCCCAGGAGAAACTTAGCAGTGGCGCACCACACACCAGGTGCGCCATTAGTAATATAAACATTAGTGGCGCACCCATGTGTGGTGCGCCACTGCTATTTAGCAGTGGCGCACCACATACATAGTGCACCACTAATGTCTATATTAGCTATAGCCCTTTTTCTAGTAGTGCTCTGCTGAGCCTAGGTAGGACTGCGTCGTGTCGATTACCCGAGACCGGGTATTACCCAGCAAGTGTGTCCGGCCAGATGTAATCGAGCGTGCTGGGTAACAGTAGTGCACCCCTGCAGGGAAGTTATCTATTCGAATAGCCGTGTCCACGGTAACAGGACGCTCAGTGTTGTATCCCGATCTACCACTATTTGAACTGGATATATGTTAATTAATTATAAGCTCCGGGATCGCTTTCTCGCAGGGAGTCGAGGAAGGATCTCTGGGCTTTGCTTCAACATGCTTGTTAAATTATAATATGCTAATCTGCACTCTTCTAATGCTTCAAGATTGCTTCAAGATGCTAGTCTTCGTTAAGCTAGGCTTCTCCCCCTCTATTCTGGCATTCTGCAGTTCAGTCCAAAGATATAACCCCATTCCCTTGATACTGATGCATAATTAGTATAGTTCTGATGTCAGTCTTGCGAGTACTTTGGATGAGTACTCACGGTTGCTTTGCTTCTCCCTTTTTCCCCATACCCGAATGATGTGATCAGACGATGGAGTCCAGGAGCCATACGCCACCGCAGGAGACTACTACCAGGAGAGCCCCGGAGGCACGTACTACTGGGTTGAGCCAGTCGACCAGGAGTAGTTCGGAGGCCCTAGGCCTTCGCCTTTTCGATCAGTGTCGCTGTTTGTGCTAGCCTTCTTAAGGCAAACTTGTTTAACTTTGTGTCTGTACTCAGATACTATTGCTTCCGCTGATGCTTGTATGACTCAAGCTTATGTATTCGAGCCCTCGAGACCCCTGGCTTGTAATATAAAGCTTGTATGACTTTTATTTGTGTTTAGAGTTGTGCTGTGATATCTTCCCGTGAGTCTCTGATCTCGATCGTGTGCATTTGCATGTATGATTAGTGCACGGTCGAGCAGGGGCGTCACACATGTGGAGACCACCTAGGAGAGAGGTGGGCCTGGTCCCTGGTCGTGGTCCGCGGATTACCAAGTCGGAGTGACAGGAGCCCTGGTCGTATCCGCGAGCTACTAATAACACGCAAATGGATTTGGGTATTTGATCTGAGTTGGCTACTGGCCTCACGCACTAACCACCACGCGGGATAATGGTTTATGGGGCCCTCGGTGTTGTACGTTCCTTCCGAAAGCTCTGTCAGACGTCACAACTCTGCGGGTTGATCGTTGGGGTGAGCTGGTTACGTCTGTTGGTGTTTCCACAGTCACGCTTGGTCCCTGGCCAGCCACGTAATGTGCAGAAGTGCTTTGGGCGATTGGCCCATGACCCCTTCGCGCTTAGGATGTAGACCGATGTGCTGACCTCTCTGCGGAGCCTAGGTAGGACTACGGCGTGTCGATCACCCGAGGCCGCACATAGGGAAAGTGTGTCCGGCCAAAGGTAATCGAGCATGTTGGGTAACACTAGTGCACCCCTGCAGGGAAGTTAATCTATTCGAATAGCCGTGTCCACGGTAACAGGACACTCGGAGTTGTATCCCGATCTACTACAACTACAACTGGATACTAAATTGTGACATAACTGTTATACTGCTCCGGGATCGCTTTCTCGCAGGGTAGTCGAGGAAGGATCTTAGGGCATTGCTAATATATACTTGTGCTACATGTTATTGTACCTACTCTCTTCTGATGCTGCAAGATGCTAGTCTTCGGCAGGATAGGCTCTTCCCCTCTACTCTGGCATTACTGCAGTATAGTTCAAAGATATAGCCCCATTCGTTTGATACAGATGCATACTTAGCGTAGTTCTGATGTAAGTCTTGCGAGTACTTTGGATGAGTACTCACGGTTGCTTTGCTACCTCTTTCCCCTACCCGGTTGCTGGATTAAGATGACCGAGCCCAGGACCAGGAGATCCCCGACGGAGCCTACTACTACGTGGAGACCGCCGACCAGGACTAGTTCGGAGGCCCCAGGCAGGAAGCTTGCGCCTTTTCGATCAGTTGTTGTTGTTATGCTCAGCCTTCTTAAGGCAAAACTTGTCTAACTATGTCTGTACTCAGATAATATTTGCTTTCGCTGACTTATGTATTTGGGTCCTCGTGACCCTATTTTGTAATATAAAGACTTATGTTTAAATTTGTGTCCAGAGTTGTGTTGTGATATCTTCCCGTGAGTGTCTGGTCTTAATCGTGCATGTTTGTGTGTATGATTAGTGCACGATTGAGTCGAGGGCGTCACAATTATTAAATATGCTTTTCCAGAAAACAATCTTGGTAGTCGAGTGGTGACAACTACAAGGATTCACTCTGTTGCTGTTGCCTGTTGCAACGGTTGTGGAGAACATGTTTGTGAGATCGATGGAATCACTCAATGATAGAGACTCAAGAAGAATATTTGTTACTAGAGTATTTGGTATGGAATATGCTTGTCCTAATGTACCAGAACACATCTTGACTGTTATTCTTAAAAAATGCGGTGGTTTGCCGCTTGCTATTATCAGCATAGCAAGCCTTGTAGCTAAAGATCCTAGGAGAAGGTCAACATGGGATTATGTAAGGAATTCTTTAGTAGCCTTGTTTGAAGGAGACAATCCTACTCTTGCAGATATGGAGCAAATATTGGATCTTAGCTACAGACATCTTCCAGATCATTTCAAGACATGTCTGCTTCATAATTTGTATGTTTCCAGAGGATCGCGCGATAGACAAAAATGATTTGCTGAGGCAATGGGTAGCTGAAGGTTTTGTGGTGAGCCCAAATGGTCAGCTGGATGCAGAGGATGTCGTAGAGAAGTACTTCAAAGAGCTCATCAGCATGTGTATGATCCAACCTGGGACAATAGATCACTACAGTAATGAAGTGTTGTCTTGCAAAGTACATGATATAATTCTCGATCTTATGAGATCCAAGTCATCTGATGAGAATTTCAGTCATGTAACTGATGGTTCGAAAACATGGTCACATGGGAAGATCCATCGAATCTCGGTCCACTACAATGATAAAGAGGATAGTGCAATTTTTGAAACAATCAAAGGGTCACTATCACATGCTCGGTCAGCCTTATTTTACCTCGTCTCACCTGTACCTTATTTGCTGGTGTTCAAGTACGTCCGCGTACTGCACATATTGCTAGAAAACCAGGACCTAGACGTCACTGGTATCACTGGGTTGTTTCTGCTAAGGTACTTAAAGATTTCTCTCCTTTGGAATAAGGTTAAGCTACCTGATCAAATTGGGGAGTTGCAGCATTTGGAGACAATAGATCTAAAGGGATGCAGAGTGGAAAAATATCCATCAGATATTGTGTGTTTGCCATGGTTATCACATCTCAGATATGGATATGGGCGTGGTACATCGTTGTTGCCTGATGGGGTCGAGAGGCTGAAATCTCTGCGCACCCTATATCTGTATAAAAGCTCGGCAGAGAATATCAGGGGCCTCGGGAAGCTGGCCAACTTGAGAGGACTTCAGATCTTTTTGGAGGATTTTGATGAATCGGGGGAAGCGACCGCTGCTATGTGTATGGATGCCTTGCACTCATCCATCTCCAAGATTTCCTCCAGCCTCAGGATCCTTAGTTTGGGAGCTTCATACTTTGGGCTTATTGGGCTTTCTCCGAGCTACATACTGGATGTCCCCCAAGGCTGGAGCAGCATGACGCTATTCCCTGATGGTTCTGCTATTCGGGAGCTCGATCTGCACAGCTGCAGGTTTGAAAGGTGCCCCGGGTGGATTAGCCAGCTCAGCAACCTCCACAAGTTTTCAGTTATAGCGAGGGAGGTGGCTGATGGTCTCAATTTAGTTTCAGGGCTGTCTTCCCTTGCCTTCTTCTGGTTGGTGATTTGTGGTGTTAAACTTGAGGAACAAAAGGAAGAAAGTGTAGTTATCCCTGGTGGCGGGGCATTCAAAGCACTCAAAGAGTTTTTTTTCGGCTGTCCAAAGGCGGCACTGGCCTTCGAACCAGGGGCTATGCCCAAGCTAGAGAAACTTGTCATGTGGTTCCGTTACGAGATGACTCCCCAATTCCTACCAGTTGGCATCCAGCACTTACCAGCCCCCACCCTCGAAGAAATCTGGTTATGTCTAGAGGAGGGTTCCATGGAGGTCAAAGTGAAAGGCTCCGAGGACTGGGATGATTACAAGACAAAGCACGATAGAAAGCCGAAAGCCATGTTGAAGAAAGCATTTCAGAAGCATCATCGTGGAGCTGACATCTACGTTTACTTGGACGGGCACGGGTCAGAATATCTAGAGGAATATAGTGATGAAGAATATTATGAGGAAGATACTAACAAAGAAGAAGACGATGAAGAATATTATTTTACTGAAGAAGATGACGAAACTGTTGATGATAAAGAACATTATTCTACTGAAGAAAATGACGAGGCTGCTTATCAACTGAACGGATCTCAAATTTCAGCACAACTCCAGGCTAACACAAGGCAATTAGTTCAAATTATTGAGGCGCAACAAGATTCTAGTGGGATGAAGGTTTTTCAACATGGCTGCGTCTTGCGGTGGACACGTCGCTGCGTCTTGCGGTCGGAGAAGGGTGGTAAAGCGGACGGGGTGAAGATTTTTCTTTTTTAGAAGACGATGATAAAAGAGAAGATTGTTGTAATGAAGAGGATGACGAGGCTGCTCATCAAGTGAATTAATCCCAAACTTCAGCACAAGTCAGGGCTGACACAAGGCAATTACTTAAGCTAATTGAGGAGCAGAAAGTTTCTGGTAGGCTGTGCACTGAGACTGAGGTGCCTCTGAATCTGATGGTGGACACGTCACTGCATCTTGCAGTTGGGTCAGAGGGGCAGCAAGTCGGACACGGTGAAGGTTTCGCCATTTTGGAATCCTTGCAGCCGTCTTCTACAAGTCAGCTTGCCCTTTCTTTGCCTTCCTCCCTTGACCTGACACTAGCACTGGCCGCCCCTCTTTACGGTAGCCCTCCATCGGCAAACTTTTCTGTTGGTGTCAACAATGATCTCTTAGTTCAACAGGGTAACATGCTGGTTAGAGATGGAGATTATTATTGTTCTGAACAAGATGATGAGGCTGCTTATCAAGGGAATGGAACACAAACTTCAGCACAAGCCCAGACTATCACAAGCCAATTAGCTCAGCTAATTGAGGCGCAGCAATATTATGGTATGATGAGCACTGATATTGATGTGCCTCCAGTGGTGGACACATCGCTGCATCTTGCGGTCAGATCGGAGGGGCGGCAAACCAAGCGCGGCCATATTTCTTGAAATGCCATTTCTTTCCTGTAACATCGTTGGGTGGGTCCTGTTAATGTAATACACTATGGGTTAAAAAGACCAAGTGATGTTTGCTGTACAAGTTGCATCAATCTTCTGTACTTATTTGATCATCATGTATAGTTATTTTCACCTACAGTACGTATTTTGCAACCTGATCGTTCAAGCTACAGGAGGCTAGCTGTGTGGTTGCTAGTGTATTCCCATGTATACAAGTAATCTATGTTGGGATTAACCACGATGTAGTGGCTTCCTTGTCCGGCACGGACAGATAGTAGTAGCAGTCATCGGTTTAGCATAGGATTTGTAATAGGACTAGGACTAGTTTAGGACTAGCTTAGCTCCTTTAAATATCCATGTACCCCTACGTTGTAAACCAACCAGAAAAAAAGGCAATAAAAATATTGACGGGAGCGACACGCTCCCGTGGCGATCAACTCGGCGTGTCCTCGTGAAATTCTTGCGTGCGTTGTTCCGGCGGATCGGATAGATCAAGAAGTTGCTGCTGTACGTGCGTGTTCGCTAGTACGTAGAAGCTAGCTTCCCATAAGGATCAATCCACCAGCCTGTGTGCCTGCTTGTGTTCAAGTACGTGTGCATCCAGGTTAGCTTTCTGTGGTGCGGTGCATCCGGCGTAAAGGGACTTCGTCGTGAGGTTTATGTGCTGCAATATAACTGTATGTGTACATGCTGCCATATAACTGTATGTATTGAGGAGCCAGATGTTTATGTTTGTTATGTCATCTGCTATGAGTTAGTGTCATCCAAGAGATTCACAAATTATTCTGTCGCAAAAGAGAGATCAACAGAACATATCCAAATTAATCTTTGCACAGTTGTGGTCATCATGCATATTTCTTTATTTTCTAGCTCCTGAAAGCACAAACGGGGTCAATAGGTCAATTTTTTTTTCCTGTGAAGAACTTACCTTATCATACTAATTGCTTCGATGAGCCAATCCGGTCAGGATATGCAACAGCAAATGCTGTGGCTACTCTGTTTCTACTTAGAAGAATTCAGGCCACCTGATCTGCAACTCATGTCCAAGGTCCACTTGAAATGTCATTTCTTACCTCTAACATCATCATTGGGCCTTGTTAATGTAATACTATGTCTTTTTAGGGAATGTAATACTACTATAGATAAAAAAGACAGATGATAGACACATATCAGCATGGGCTCTGTTGGAAGTTCCATTGATCCCCTGTACTTATTCGAGAACCGAGTTGCAGGCAGCACAGGGCATGAAACTTGCTCGTCAGTGTAGACACACACGCGTAAAGTGACGTGGAATTTGTATGGCACCAACCAGCAAACAATTATTCTATGCCGAGATCCCCACGACCCGAGGGGATTTGCTGTTCCAGAAGCTAAGCATAGATACATACAAAGCGGTGGGGGAAAGAAAGCAGAGTAGAACATTTGTTGTTCCAGAAGCTAAGCATAGATGGGCGAGCATGCACTCCTACTAGCCCACTTGACTTGAGCACATTTGTCTGTCTGTCGGACAAGCAACAGCGTTCCAATCCCAATCACTTCTTGCAGTCGGATTGGAGGGTTGGCAAAGTGGAAACGGTGATGATTTTTCCGTTTCGGAACCCTTGCAGCTGCTGTTTACACCCTACTCATCGTCGGGCAGAGCCGAGCCCATGGAGAACTTTGCTGATGATATCAATAATGATCTCTTCTTAGTTCAGCAGGACAACACCAATGGCATCCTGGTTAATGCAGTGGGACAAAATCTCAACCCCAATTTCCCTCCAGGTGGACTTGTTGATCCCATCCAGGCCCCTAATCAGCCAAATGACGGAGAATTTCGGGAAGTCAATGATCTCATCATGGAGGCAGAATTAATCGAGCTGATGAACCAGTTCAGATGAGTGTGATCACAATTTTAGTCAACACAAAACATCCATGAGGCTCCTGCTGAAGAGAGCATTTAAGGGGTATCATCCTGACGCCAATGTCGTTGTTTCCTTTCCTTCGTTGGTCTTGATTTTGATGAAGAAGATGACCAAGAAGATTGACATGTACGGACTGTTCAAGTTGAAGACCAGATCCGCATACATGCTGCGGCTAATCTCTGCTTCATTGTATTTTGCGTCTCTAGTTTGATGCGTACGTTAACTGACCTAACCTGAAATCTAACCTAAAATTTCACGAATCCGAAACTATCAGCTCGCAACTAATTTCCAAGATAAAATGGATTTCCTGCCCGAGAAATCGACAACCCTTGGGCACATTTCCATCGACGGTTATATAGTATATGGAAGAAAAGCACCATCCAGTCATATTTTGATCTTCTTGAGATAAATGAGATGCTTAGATACATAAATCAAATTTTACTTAAGCACTAATGCTTATTGGTAGAACATATATGCTTAAATTAGTCACCTCTGCTATAGTAAATAAGCATTGGTGCATAGTATGTAACCTTTTATTAGATATAAAAAGATGCAAGAAAAATCAACCCACAACAACATAAAAAAGGAAGTACTTTATTTTTGTTGGCAAGAGAAAGTTCGTATTAGGATGATTAATTTTATAGTTGTTTGCAACAGGTTAGCAGTTGTTCGACAATTGTTGGTCCAGCATGGATTGCACTGTATTCATATTATTTTTTCATTTTTATTGCACAGTTAAAGGAAAGGTCGGAGAGGAACAACCGTACAATGTACCATTTTCTTGCATGCATGTTAGTATGAAGTCATTACAATTTGTGTTAGTGGTCGAGTGATTCGGCCAAGTTCTTTTTAGGAATGGAGAAGGTACATGGACGAGCAGGCTGCTGTTGCATGGGTTTAGCTGCATGTAGTTTTGCTTAAGTCAACTAGCCCAGTGGTCCTCGCAAATGCGAGGGCATCACCTTTGATGTGTTTGACGTATGTTAGAAATAATTTCTTGACTCATAGATGTTTAAGTCAAGTCACGAAAAAGGTAATGGTAAATAAAATATGCGATGGAGATGGTGCTCAGCCCGGCGTACTCGTAGGTAGCAGCACTGTAGCAGTGCTTCTGCTTCTGCAACGGGGATAGTGCTCTGGCGTGGTATCTAGGGCTTCTGCAATGGGGATGGGGCTCTTCTAGATCTATGTAGCAATGGAGATTACATCATAGATCTAGAAGAGCGTCTTACAAGAGTAACATTTGTTTCTGCTCTTCTTTGTGCAGGCATCGATTTGGTCAGCATCTTCTTTAATGTGAAGAAATCAATCGCTCGGTGCAGGTCCTAACTTTTCTCTGCTTCCTACACTACTTACTACATACAACAGTACAGGGCTAAATCTCCAGCAAGCAGGTAGGCATTTCCCTGCTACCAATTTGTGCAAACCTGTCTGTGTGTCTTGACCACACTAATTTTTTCATGCTCTAGTTTCAGATAACACAGTGTACCATTTACAAAGCATCACGGCTGATTCCTCTGAAGAGAGAAAAATTGATCACGGTGGAGTTGGAGCGGTTTACAAGGTACAGTTTACCATTTAAAAAATTCATAAAACTTCTCAGAGTACATGCTCTCTGCTCCAAATGACATGTCTGCTGAGCATCTTCTTCTTTTTTTTGAACAAACTAAGGGTCCAGAAGGACCTCGAAGCTGCATTAACTAGAAAGAAGTAGTACACAACAATTTTACAACAGGACCCTGAACGACAAAGGAAATAGCCAACTGGTCCCTGACTCTTACAAAGAGGACCCCAGAAAATTGATGAAAAAAGCAATCGGGCCCTTGGCATCTCCAGCCTGAATCTTGACTCGTCTTCACCGGGGATTGCTTTTTTGGGGGGTGGGGGGTGGGGCAAATGCCCCCTCCAAAAATATATTACTAGTCTGGTACAATATCATCATACTCTAAATATATTATCTGGTTGTGGATTCCAATCAAATAATTTATTTCCATTGTCCCCTCGTCATGCTCCCTCTGCGTTTTCCTTTTGTTTTTTGTGGGGGGGAGGGGGGGGAGGGCGCAAATGCCCCGTCGAAAAATATAGGGGTGCCTAATGATCAGTCGGCTGATTTTGATTTGAGTTAAGTCCAATTGTACTTTGACACGTGTCCTATTTGTTTTGAGTCCGCCTTGATGCAAAAATCGGCTGATTTTATTCCTGTGTCTTGGTCGAATTGCCTGTGTTGGCCCGCTGCCCCCCACCACCCACTCTGCTGGATTTGCCCTTGTTCCCGGGCTAACGGGCTCCTGTTTTTCTCTGAATGGGATTCTTCCGTCCCGAATATACTGCTGCTGGTATATACAGTTTGTCTCTTCTATATGAGTTGGGTTGCCCGTATAGTAGTAACTAAAACAACTGGTAAACACTAAAGAACAAATCAATGCCGCTCAAACATTTCTAAATACTAAAGAACATAAGAATGAACAGACTGAAGAATTTACAATCGCTTTTCAGACTCTAGAATCGCTTCGGATGCCACTGCCTCCTGATAACATGCCATCAGCTACACAAGAAAGAAGCTTAAGTAACAAACTGCTAATACTCTTTTAACTCCCTTCCGGGCAGTATAATAAGGCATGGGTGTGAAAATGAACAAGAACAACAAGGAGGATGTGTCCGTTCCTGCGACCTGGTAAGGCGACCGCGCTGGCGACCACCCTGCTTCCCCCGCCGCCGGCCCCGCTCCCTCCCCCGCCGCGCGAGCTGCCCCTCCCCCGTTCAGGCCGGTGCGCCTGTCTCCTCAGGCCCCATGGTTCCTCTCGGCGGGCCAGCGGCAGATCCTGCAGTCCTCGGCGCTCGCGTCCGCGCCGGATCTGCTGCCGGTGGCCACGCCGGCTTCGATCTCCCTGCCCCGTCGGTCGCTGTCCTCCTCTGGGACGGGCGAAGTCGTCCTCGACTCTGCGCCATCCTCTCCAAGCTTTCAGGTGCTGGTCGGGCCCCAGCCACGTCCTGCTTCTCCTGCGTCCTCTGCGCCCGCCATTAATGGCCACGCCCAGCTACGCTCCCTCATCACCGCCCCTGAGGGCTTCATGCTGGGTGGCCGGGAGGACGGATGCCTTCAAGACGCGTCTCCTTGCGCTGGCCGTGGGGCTAGGGACGAGGCCCCTTGGCAGTTCCCCAAATCGCGGCGCCGTCCGGGTTGGGACGGGCATTCCCGGCGTCGCGACGCCGGACCTGCTGCGCCCAGGCCGCCCGCGAGATCCCAGATTGAGCGCACCCGGTTCCTGCGCTACAAGAGGAGGACTTGGGGCAAGTGCTTTCGGTGCCTCGCCCCAGACCACCGCGCCGCTTCCTGCCGCGATCCAATCCGTTGCCTCGCCTGCGACGCTTCCGGCCACCGTGAGCGTGATTGCCCCTCGCGACGCCGCGCCTCCAAGCCGCCACCCCCTGCTGGCCGTCCTCCCGCAAGCCGGCTGTCCTCCCCTAGCGACCCTGGTGCGCGTTCGTGGGCCGCTGTGGTGGCTGCTCCTGCTCCGGTGCTGGCCATTGCCTCGACGCCAACACTGGGCGATGACCAGCAAGCCCTCAGCTACTCCGGTGGCGTGGCGGTCGTCTGGCTCGCGGGAAGGCAGTCCGATGCCTCTTGCCTGGCCGTGGCAGAAGCCCTTGCAGCAGTGATTGGTGCGAGCGTCCCGGATATCAGGGTCGTCCGGCAGTTTGTGGCCAATCCTCCCGGCGACCGTGTGGTGGCGAGCTCCAATGTTGCTTCCCCGCCCAAGCAAGCACCTGCTTCGACCGCGCTGGTGGCCGTTTCTACTGCGCGTGAAGCTCTCCGACCCTGCTCTCTGACCAGGCTCGCGCTCCCCTCGCTGGCTTCATCTGCTTCGCGCCCTCCAGGATTCGAGGCTTCTCCCGTGACGAGCTCCGTGCCGCAGACGCCGCCCTTCATCACCGACGCTTGTCGCACGGCCTGCAGTGCGGCGGTTGATGATGTCGCGTCCCCTTCAGCCGAGACGGCCGCTGTGGTCACCACGCCGCTCCATGCTCGTACTCCAGTGCCTCCCAGCGAAGATGTGCTGCCGCCGGTGCTGGAGCCTTTGTTCCAGAGGCAGCAGGAAGCCTTGCTCGGCCTGGAGCTCTTCGGGGATGCTGGGTGCTCCCCGCCCACGCCGACGCACGAGCAGGGCGACCCGGCTCGCATCCTGGGCACGCCACGTGCTCTGACGCCGCTGTTGGAGGAGGCGGCCAGCGCTGGGGGCTCGCCTCCGGCTACGCCGTTGTTCGTCCCGCGCCAACCACCGCTGCTGCCCACTCCTCCATCCTCCAGGCCTCGACCACCGACGGCGAGGCGCAAGACTCTGGCACCGGGAGGCTTGGCGCTCCTTCGCAACAGTGCGCGCCTCAAGTCCAAGAAAAGGAGCACACCAATTGCACTGATGTCCCAGAAGATTCTGTGTCGTCGGGTGGGGATCGTTGAAGAGGGCTAGGAGGTCACCGAGCTGGCAATCGCCAAGTTCGCGGAGCTTTTCCAGGGGAAGCTGCCGCCGATTGCTGTCAGCGCGCTTAGGGCGCTATTCAGGCTCGATTGTGACTTGGCCTCTGCGGTTGAAGACGCCCTGGTCCTCCGTGGGGGGGCGACCAGCTTGGACCAGGAGGTGCTGGGGTCTGCTGGTGCCACGGCTGATGTCTAAGGAGCCTTGTTTTGCTAGTCATCTAGTCTGAGCTTTGTTAGTTCTGAATATGTTGGAACAATCACTTAGCATCATCTGCTGGAATGTCAGGGGCCTGAATTACCCTGATTGTCGTTCAACTGTGCACGAGATGATCTCGGCCTCCACTTGCAATCTCCTGTGTATTTAAGAATCCAAGTTGGAATCAATTGAGGCTGGTACTGCTGCGTTCATCGGTGGCTCTAGGCTTCGGGGCTTTGCGTGCAGGTCGGCAATCGGTACCAGGGGCGGCATCCTTCTGCTATGGAATGATAGTGTGCTTGACGTTTCTCACGTCTCCTTCGACGAGTTCCATCTCTCGACAACGATTGCTAGCAAGGACACAGCCTCCTCCTCCTTCAAAATCACAACCGTTTACGGGCCGACGGCCTCCAATAGGAAGGATGATTTCTTTGCGGCACTGCTGGCTGAGAAGCCTCCCCCGGGTGTCATGTGGCTCGTCAACGGCGATTCCAATCAGATTTATAGAGCCCGAGATAAGAACAAGCGGAACACCAATATTTCGCGTCTCACCCGTTTCCGCGACACTCTACAGGCTTGTGAGCTCAAGGAGATTCACCTTCAGAATAGAAAGTTCACTTGGAGCAGTGAGAGGCGAGATCCGACCCTGTGCAAGCTCGACAGCTACTTCTGCAATGCCGACTGGGACCTCCACTTTGATAGCCACGTGCTCGTTGCGCTGTCGTCGTCCCTCTCGGACCATTGCCCATTGCTGCTTGCTAGTGATCGCGGTCCGAAGCGGCCGCGCGCGTTCAAATTTGAGAATTTTTGGGTGAAAATCCCGGGTTTTAGGGAGGTGGTCGCCGAGGCCTGGGCGAAGCCGTCGGTGCACACGGAGCCCTGCCGGGTCGTGTTTGACAAGATGAAGCGTACCGGCACCCAGTTGCGGCGTTGGAGCAATAAACTCTTCTCCAACTATAAGATCCAGCTACACATGGCCCTTGAGGTCATCCTCAGACTGGATATGGCTATGGACTGTAGGTCCCTCTCTGCGGAGGAGTATGACCTACGCTCGAGGCTCAAGAAGAGGGTCGTGGGGCTTGCGGTTCTGGAGCGCTCCAGAAAGCGTCAATGCTCGCGTATTGCAAACCTCAGGGAGGGTGACGCCAACACAAAAATTTTCCACCTCCGTATCAATGCTCGTAGGCGCAAGAACTTCGTGCACAGGCTCAGGCAGGGGGCCGGGTGGGTTTCTTCTCATGACGACAAGGCAAAGGTGGTGCAGGAGCACTTCTCGTCCGTGCTACATAAGGCTCACAGAAGGCAACAAGATTTTAATTGGGATGCCCTTCAGTTCCCCACCTGCGACCTCTCTGGCATTGGGGACCCTTTCACTGAGACCGAGGTGATCGACGCCATTGCCCAAATGCCCAAGGACAAGGCTCCGGGTCCTGATGGGTTTTCGGGGGCCTTCTTCAAGGCATGTTGGGCTACGATCAGGCAAGATATCATGGCTGTCATCAATAGCTTCTCCGACCTCAGGGCCGAGCATCTCAGGTGGATTAACTCGGCAAACATTGTGCTTCTTCCTAAGAAAGAAGGGGCGGAGTGCATCTCTGACTTTAGGCCGATTAGCCTTATTCATGCGATCCCGAAGATTGTGGCCAAGATGATGGCTAACCGCTTGGCACCATTCATGCACACCCTGGTCTCCCGCACGCAGAGCGCTTTCATCAAGACCCGAAGCATCCATGATAATTTTTTGTACGTGCGCAATATGGCTAGGAAAATGCATCGGCTTCGGAAGCCCACTCTTCTCTTCAAGCTTGATATCAAAAAGGCTTTTGACTCGGTCAGATGGGACTATCTTCTTGATCTCCTCACTCGGCGCGGTTTCCCCGTTAGATTCAGAGACATGCTTGCTGCCTTACTGAGATCTTCTTCCTCGAGGATCCTCCTCAATGGGGTACCATCCAAGCCTATCAAGCACGGGAGGGGTCTTCGGCAGGGGGACCCAGTATCACCCCTCCTCTTTGTGCTTGCGATTGACCCGCTCCAGAATATCCTCGACCTTGCCACGCAGCGTGGGGAGCTTCGCCAGGTTGGTGGCAGGGGTGCGTGCATCCGCACCTCGTTGTTTGCTGATGACGCGGTTATCTTTGTGGCTCCTGTTAAGGAGGACGTCCAGCGCCTCACTGATATTCTAGCCGGCTTTGGTGAAGTCACGGGGCTTGTTACCAACCTTGACAAAAGCATTGTCGCCCCAATTAGATGTGCCGGGATTGATCTTGATGACGTCCTACAGCCTTTCCCAGCTAGGAGGTCTACGTTCCCCCTCAGATATCTCGGGCTACCCCTGTCGGTCCACCGCCTGCGTAAGATTGATTTGCAATATCTCGTGGATAAGGCCGCGGGCAAGTTGGCTCCTTGGCAAGGGAGGCTAGTTGCGACGGCGGGCCGAGCCGTCCTGGTCAAGTCCGTCCTTACGGCCCAGGCTACATTCCATGCCACTGCCCTTGCTCTTCCTGATGGCACCATGGATGCACTTGAGAAGATTGAGCGAGCCTTTTTGTGGGCGGGGTCCGACAAAGTTTCCGGCGGGCAGTGTAAGGTGAATTGGAAAACTGTGTGTTCGCCCAAGATCTTTGGGGGCCTTGGCATCCTGGATCTTCGCAAATATGCTCGAGCGCTCCGGCTTAGGTGGCCGTGGTACGAGTGGACGGAGCCGGACAGAGCTTGGGTCGGCTTTAGCAAGCCTTGGGATGCCAAGGACATGGAGCTTTTCTACGACGTCACCACCATTACTGTGGGCAACGGTCTGTTGGCAAGGTTCTGGCTATCCCCTTGGCTCAATGGCGAAAAACCCAAGGATATTGCTCCTCTCGTGTTTCAGATCTCGGCAAGAAAGAATTCTTCGGTGCAGGATGCACTCTTGGACAATGCTTGGCTTTCGAGAATTGACATGTCTCAAGGGCTCACCGTCGACCACATCCACCAATTCTGCACACTTTGGGCGAGGCTTGATATTGTTCTCTTGCAGCATGACACTCCGGACACCATCGTCTGGGATCGCACGCCCAATGGCTCTTACTCCGCTGCTTCTGCCTATCTCGCGCAATTTGAGGGAGCCATCACCACACGCATGAAGCCCGCAGTCTGGGATAACTGGGCGCCGCCCAAGTGCAAGTTTTTTGCTTGGCTTGTCATCA
This sequence comes from Elymus sibiricus, assembly GCA_039707655.1. Classification (NCBI taxonomy): domain Eukaryota; kingdom Viridiplantae; phylum Streptophyta; class Magnoliopsida; order Poales; family Poaceae; genus Elymus; species Elymus sibiricus. The sequence continues at coordinate 2,004,207 of CM077674.1, read as the reverse complement.
AGAATAGGATCTGGACCGCAGATCGATTGCAGAAGAGGGGTTGGCCAAACTGTGGCCTATGCCAGCTGTGTCAAAGGGAGCCGGAGTCTGCGACGCACCTTCTCTTCAAGTGTAGGTACTCCATCCGTGTGTGGGAGGCCGTAAAGACGTGGCTGGGTGCCTCGGAGTTGCGTCTTGACCAATGGGATGGCCTGCCTTCGGTGCAAGATTGGTGGAATGCCGTGGTGCTTACCCATGGTCACAGGAAGAAAGCTATTGCCACCACACTCATGCTTGTGGCGTGGGCACTGTGGAACGAGAGGAATGCACGGGTTTTTCGCAAGAAGTCTACACTGCCTTCCATCGTCTTCGCACATGTTAGGAACGAGGCCAAGTTGCGGGTGACCGCCGGTGCTAGGCACCTGGGCTCTATTATGCCGCGAGAGTAGGCTTTTGTCTCATTTGTTGAGGAGTAATGACCTCGCCATTAACTTCTGTTACCCTTCTACTTTATTAATGAGATGAGGCAAAGCTTTTGCCTCCGTTTCGAAAAAAAAAAGACGATACAGGTGTAGGCACATTCCTGCTTAAAGAAAACGCTTGTTCTCCAATGAAAATACATGGATGAAATCCAGGAACACCAGCAGAGACAAACTGCTGCACGAACTCGGCCAGGCCAGCGAAACAACAGTTAGAGCCTTACAGGGTTCAAGAGAGCTTACAGCTTGACTTCTAGTACATGATTACAACTTGGCTGCTAGTACCACTTCTGAAGCTAAGCATCAAAAAACACCAGGCTGGGCATAAGAGCATCTCCAATAGCAGCTCTATTTTTGGGCACGGTCCATTTTTAGGGCACGAAAGGGCAAAAAACGCGAGATCACTAATTAAGGGTACCCCTTGCAAAGGTCACTCACACCTTCTCAGTGGTTGACAAGTGGCGCACTGCATGTGCGCCACTTGTCGCAACCTGTGAGTTTTTCGTTTTTTCGTAGATTCGTTTATTAAAAATGTTTTATCTCTTAAATTGTGCGTCCAAATCCCGAACCGTTTTCACCGTTGGATTTCTCGCGTCGAGATCTTTGAAACTAGATCACATGTTAATAGGTTTCGACGAACTTTTTTTTACGAAAAAGACCGGAAAAAATCAGGAAGAAAAAAAACGAGCCGGAAGCACAGTTTTTTTCACTTGTTTTCCCCTTTTCGAGAGGCGAATCTAGCGGAAGCAAATCTGTGCCTCCACGAGAAGCAAATCTGTGCCTCTCGCAGAAGCAAAATAAGAAAAGAAAACACGTTTTTTTTCTTTTCCGAAATGCACAGCTGTGCCTCTCGCGGAAGCAAATCTGTGCCTCCACGAGAAGCAAATCTGTGCCTCCCGTGGAAGCCAAAAAAAAAGAAACACATTTTTTTCCTTTTCTGAGTGCCTCTCGCGGAGGCAAATCTGTTCCTCCACGAGAAGCAAATCTGTGCCTCTCACGGAAGAAAAAAAATGCGTTTTTTTTTACTTTCCTCGAGGCATAGATGTGCCTCTCGCGGAAGCAAATCTGTGCCTCCACGAGAAGCAAATATGTGCCTCCCATGAAAGCAAAAAAAACACGTATTTTTTCCTTTTCCCAAAGGCACAACTATGCCTCTCACGGAAAAAAAATCTGTGCCTCCCGTGGAAGAAAAAAAACACATTTTTTTTGCTTTTCCGAAAGGCACAGCTATGCCTCTTTCAGAAGCAAATTTGTGCCTCCACGAGAAGCAAATCTGTGTCTCCCGTGGAAGCAAAAAAAAAGGCATTTTTCCGCACAAAATTTTTATTTTGGATTTTTTTCTTCCAAACCTATGGATAACCGGGCGAAAATCGAAAAGCCGAAAAAAACCATCTAAAACCCGAAAACGCGTACAGAAAAATAAAAAAAAATCCTAAGGGAACGCCCAGCATGCGACACGTGGCGGTGGCTGAGAGCGCGCCAAGTGGCACCCTCTCAGCCCACCAAAGTGGCCCTTGCGGGGCTCTCGCAAAGGGTACTCCTTGATTACTTGCTCCCCAAAAAAGGGCCTCCAACAGCTGCCCAACTGCAATTTTTTTGCAAAAAAAAAATTTGGCAGCCCTAAAATACGGCTCCAAATGCTGCAAATATACAACATTTGGGCTGCTGCTGTAAAACCAAAATGGCCTCCAGCCGCATCGCAGGCTCGCAGTCGCGTTCTTCCCCACGCCCAGCAGCACACCCGCGCCGCCCTAAAAAAAGCGTTTTCATGCCCTAAAGTTTTTACAATACCCTGTTTTCGTACCAAAAATATGGCTGCCATTGAAGAAGCTCTAAGTTTCATCAGCAAATGCATCCCTGAGCTGCACGTACTGAAACAATTACAATCGTACCGTGGAGAGAACGCCATGTTGCGGCCGTTAGGAACTGTACGCCTTCTATGATACGAAAGCTAACATTGGCCGCTATAAGCAGAGAAATCTCAGCATTAATCCAACGATCACTCTAGAATAACAACTGGCACCCATCCGGCCCCACTTGGATGTGAGCCAAAGCCGCCAAACACATCCTGCACTTCATTTGGCTCCATGAATTTATGATGTGTACAACTAGTTATGGGTTGTTGCATCATGGTTGCCATGGTGGATTAGGATCCATGCGCCGAAGCCACTCGCTGCACGTTCCAAGTGCCAGACCATGCCTTCATAAGCTTTTGATGCCCAGCCCATGGAAGCATTTTGGCTGACAAACCTGGCTCCATGCAACCATGCACTTCCCTCCACGAATTTCCTCTGATCCGGCCCAAAAGAAGGCACGGAGGCTCTTGTCAATTTGGTCAAAAACCCATTTAGGCACACAAAACTAGCAGGTGATGCATAGGCTAATGACAAGCCATCCACCGCGAGCACTCACGAGCCCTCAAACTTGAAGCGAACGGCAATCATGGTTCGTGTTCATCGGCGCTTTCCCATGTCTTGCATTGCTCCAGTATCATGCCCCTGTGGCAGAGATTGCGGCCATGCCGATGATAACCATGGCTCGACAAACACAGCTAGACACTATCCACCCGCATAGGCAACCACCGCTAGATGAAGACCGCGCTCCATATCATCTAGCCGCGGCGTGCGGCTGATCATGTACATCTCCATGCCATCCACGCCTGATCACGTGGAGCACGGGGGTGGAGCAGATCGATACGGTGGCTGGGTCGATGCCAGAGTTGGGGAAGACAACCGACATGGCGGCGATTTAGGGACTCCGAGGACGATTCCTTCGGTGGTGAAGCTTCTCTCATCGAGGCAGATCTAATGGGTGCACCGCGACGAGGCAAGGCATGGTCGTTGGCCGTGAGAACAACGAACGGTGCCGGTGGCGGCATGAACAGAGCGCTGACTAGGTTCGGTTCTAAAGAAGCAAGCGAGAATGGAAGAGGTGAACAGAGTCAAGCAAGTTTTAGTGCATGACAAACGGTGGTGATCGGTTCAAAGGACCAAACCCACATCGTTCGTGCATGAATAGCAACGACGAGGATAGGAAGGGGTGCCTTGCGTCTTGGTGATCATGCTGGCCGAAGATAGGGACGAGGAGGCTAGTTGCATAGCAACTTGAGCCGGAAGGCATGGCGGGAACTAGGTCAGCCGAAGGTTGAATAAGAAGGGTATTTTGGACCAAAAACACAGTCAACAGGCTTTGACCTGCCGGAAACAACACGGGAGGTGGGGGGGGGTGATTTTGTAACCCAATCTGATGGAATAGGGGCAAAACTGAGCAGTGCCAAAATGAAAGGGTAATTCCGATTAGTGGCCCTCAATTAAGGGCAGAAGTGTAAAGAACCCTAGTATAAAATCTCATTTGATATACCTTTATAATGAATTCTCTATACTTATTTTATGTCTTATCTATGCTATTTTTGCAGGTACTTCATAGTAATTGATGATATATGGGATTCCTCGGCATGGGGTATTATTAAATATGCTTTCCCAGAAAACAATCTTTGTAGTCGAGTGGTGACAACTACAAGGATTCACTCTGTTGCTATTGCTTGTTGCGATGATAGTGGAAAGTATGTTTACAATGATAGTCAGCTTCGCAACCTATACAAGTTTTCTATTATGGTGAGGGAGGTGGCTGATGCTGTGAGTATTGTTGTAGTGCTACCATCGCTTGCATACTTATTGTTGGAGATTCCTCAGGTTAATAAACACAATGAAGAAAAGGAAGAAAGGGTAGTCATCCCTGGCAATGGGGTATTCAAATCACTCAAGCATCTGAGGTTCCACTGTCCAAAGGCGTCACTGACCTTTGAAGCGGAGTCTATGCCCAAGCTGGAGAAGCTTGACATACCAGTTCTGTTGCCACATGGCTTTCCAATTACTCCCTCCGTCCCAAAATAAGTGTTTCAAGCTTAGTACAACTTTGTACTAAAGTTACTACAAAGTTGAGACACTTATTTTGGGACGGAGGGAGTACTACCGGTTGGAATCCAGCACTTGCCAGCTCCCACCGTTGAAAAAATAATTCTAATTGTGGTCCAAGGTCACTTGAGGGTGGAAGTGGAATGCTCCAAGGACTGGGACGACGAAAACTGGGAAGAATACAATAATTCAGATGAGAATACCAGCGACGAACAAAAACACATCAAAAAGTTGAGTCACATGTTGACAAGAGCATTCAAGCGGCATCATCCTGGAGCTGACGTCGACCTTTCCTTCCAAGGGTGGGGATGTGAGTCCAATTATTCAGATGACGAGGGTGCTAGTGACGAAGAAGATTATTCTACTGAAGAAGATGACGAGGCTGCTTATCAAGTGAACGGATCTCAAACTTCAGTACACAAGTCCATGCTGATCACACAAGGCAATTTGTTGAGCTCATTGAGGCGCAACAAGATTATGGTAGGATGAGCATTGATATAGATGTGACTCCGTTAGTCGACACGTCGCTGCATCTTGCGGTCGGATCACAGGGGCGGCAAATTGGACCCAGTCAAGATTTGGAATCCTCGCAGCTTCCTTTTACAGCTCTGCTTGCACCTTCACCTTCCTCCATTCACCCGACACTAGCACCCTGCTCATCGCTGGACAGAGCCGAGGCCGTGGCGAACTTTCCTATCGATAACAACAACGATCTCTCAGTTCAGCAGGGTAACTATACAACGGCATGCTGGTTAACGCAGTGGGACAATTCCTTGACTTCAATCAGGACCCTCAAGGTGGACTTGTTGCTCGCAGTCAGGCCCCTAATCAGCTTAAAGATGAAGAGCTTCTGGAACAAACTGAAGACGTTGAACCGACGAGCCTCAACTGTTCAAGTTGCATACATGCTGTGATTAATCTAGGCTTCATTTTTCTACTTAGCATTCAGGCCATCTGTAACTCGTGTCTAATGTCTAAATAATGAAGACGATGAAGAAACAGTCGAAGTTGAAGATCCAGATACATGCTGTTGAGGCTACTCTGTTTCTACTTATAAGAAATCGGGCCGCCTGATCTGCTGCAACTAATGTCCTTATTAGGAATTTTGTTATATTTGTACGCAAGGGGTTACGTGGACTTGGAGTTGTAATTGGTGTGGATAGGTACGAGTCGTGTAGGAGTCGGACACGTTGTATCCTAGACCTCTTATATATTGAGGGCACCACACGTTGTAACCCATGACGACTTGATAGCAACAGGTACGCAGGGGAGCCGGCGGTGTGTGCCGGCGCCTGGGCGGCCGGTGTTGCGGTATCTTGGGGAAGAGCACCCGTAGTCATGTCATTGCCCCGGGGATGTAGCCATATTGGTGAACCTCGTTAACAAATATTGTGCCTCGGTGTGTCGTCTATGATCTTGCTAGCGTTTTATTCTAACAAGTGGTATCATGAGCAAGGTTACAAGAAGGCTATGCGAAAGATCATCTTAAAGTGCGAGGATCATGCTTGACGGGTGCCAGGGAACGTCCGATTGGCGCAAGGTGGAGCATGGCGGCGATCGCGGATGCGGTCGGTGGTGTCGGACACTTCGGACAGAAGGCCTGGACCGTTTGATGGGCTACGGTCGGTAAGGATTGGCTAGACGTGGCGATCGGACCACCGGCGTATCGGCTGTTGAAGACGTTGCGGAGACGGCGGATGAGAGCATCGAGATGATGCGCTCGGTGTTGTACAAAGGCGGCGGCGCGGCATTGTGGACGGATTGTGTCGGCGACGCGGGTGGCCAAGGTACGACACGGCTCGTGCACGGATGATGCGTGAGGTGGCGGTAGTTTCGGCAGGGTTGACCTGCGGCGAGTATGTGCGACGAGGCTGTTACAGATCGCTGGCGAGAACCAAAGAAACAGGAAGGCGAGCTTGTCGTCGGATACAGTGGCGGATTTTTCCCGAGATGCACGGATCGAGAGAAGGAAGGTCAGGCCTCGGTTGTTGGCGCTGTGTACGCGAGACGGCCGCTCGGAGCCTCGAAGGAGGCGTGTGGCAATCGGTCTCGGCAGCAGCGCGACGCGGCAGGCAAAGGAAAGTCACGGCAGTTTGGTCTTCGCGTGCGACGTATGCGTGTCAGGCGCTCGGTAGCGAGCGACAGCAGGTTTGCTGTGGCAGCGTGCGACGCGCGAGGCATAGGAGTCCAGCGGAGATTGGCATCATGCATGGCGGTTCTGATTAAACAAAGGAAAGGCTAGCGTGCGTTGGCGCAGTTGTTTGGATTGGTATGCATGCATGTTGGACCCACGGTTGCATGCCTATATGGTTTGGAAAAGATTCCATGTGCGTGCATGTTGGGTAAAGGCTGATCACAATTGGATTTGTGTTGGGAGACTTGTGCAAGTCGTGACCGTGACAGACCTGGATTCGTTTCCGTTTCAGAGAGGAAAAGACAGGGCCGCTGTATCGAGTGGAAATAAAAGGCTAGGCGACGAGGCTAGCAAGCGCACAAGAAATCCTCCGCGAGTTAAGAAAAGGTGGAGCGATTCGGCTACAGCAGATAATCGGTCTGCGTTACGGCGAGAGGCTTCACGGCAATTTCTGAAGGGCGGACAGGGACGGTGCGAGTCAAGGTTCTTGGTAGATCATGGATTGCGACGTGGTTTCGGACGAAGAATTTGGGATCAGTGATCTTTTTCGTGAGGAAGTCGCATAGAGAAGCAAGGGCGGTAAGACCGGCGGCAACAGGTCGGTTAGATCGCGGCTCAGCATGGCGCCGGGGGTTTACCAAATTTGATGTGGAGAAATTTGATGGCACGGGTAACTTCGGTTTATGGCAGACAAGAGTCAAGGATCTTCTGGCGCAGTAGGGAATCCTGAAGGGTTTGCAGGATATGAAGCCGGCCAAGTGATGGTGTCCTGGATAGAGTGGTGCCAACCACGTCGGCTCCCCGAGATGGGCTGGGCCGAGGACCCGCAAACAGCCAACCAGTGGGCCACGTTCGTCAAGCGTCATGAAGTAATCAAGATGGAATCCTCCGAAGACTTGGCACACACTCCAAGGCACGGTGCAATCTTCGGCATGTTTATCTCCAAATACAAGCGACCTATGTGTAACCCTAGTGTCGGTGTCAAAACCGGCAGACCTCGGGGTAGGGGGTCCCGAGCTGTGGATCTAGGATCGGTGGTAACAAGGACAAGGGAGACGATGTTTACCCAGGTTCGGGCCCTTTTGATGGAGGTAATACCCTACGTCCTGCTTTTGTTTATATTGATGGAGATGTATCGAATACAGAGTTGATCTACCTCGAGATCGTAATGTGTGTCTAACTTCTAGGGCTAGGTGAGCGATATTGCGTTGATGTCCCCCTTACGGGCTAAACCCTATGGCTTATATACACGCCAGGGAGGTTGTAACACCCCAAAAATTTGATCATGTTCTATTAATTAAAATTTTGCCAGGAATTCTTGTTTTCTATTTTCCTGGATTTTCTATTGATTTCAGAGCCACTCCTTTCCTCTGAATTACAAAAAATTCTTCTCTCCGAGTTGAAACTTTTGAATAATGTTGTGAGGCTTGAATGATTTTATTACAACATTTGATTTCATTTAACAAAATCAGTGGAATTATTTTTATACTAAAACTTGCCTAGTTTTAATTCTTTAATAGCTTTTTCATTCTTTTAAAGGCCTCTATTGCACTACAACCCTTTTATATATTCATTTAAAAATTCCACAAAAAATTGTAGATGTCATGTGATGTCCCTGGATCACTTTTATGCAAAAACCCAACTTTGTGTTTTGGAAATTTTGAGCAAACCATCCTCTTTTGCACTCTGGTCCAGTTTGGCATTTTGCACTACAACCCCATTTTATGTTTCTCTAATGACCATGAGACTTTTCATGCTTATAGTGCACCCTACCAAACCCTTAAGTCTAGGAGATCTTGCACATTAGAAGATTTTGAGCACACGCAATAATAGCCTTTATTTTCTGTCCAGAATTATAGTTTTGCAAAACTTGCATTAGGAAGTTTTTACTTTGCCCTTGATAACCATACCACCATCACCTGCACCTAAAGGGACACTAACCTGGAGATTTTGGCCACCAGAAGAGATGCCTAGATGCCTTTGGCATTTCATCAAGCAGGTTAGGAGCATGGACAGATTTGGCATGCTTCTAGGTTTGCATTATGAACTAGTTCCCCAGACCAAACCAGCATGTCTCATAGCCATAACTTGGCCTGAAGCCCCACCCTGCTAAACCTCATGTGTATTGGAGCCCCCTGGCAGACATTGGCATTTTGCCGAACACCTCGCGTGCGTGCTCTGGGCGCGGCCAGAGCGCACGTTTTGCACGCGCGCGCGACCGAGCCGTCGCGACCAGTTGCCGCCTCCCCCGCTCGTGCCAATCCTCTCCCCTGTCCCCTAGTGCTGCCCCGACGCGCCCTGCTCCTCTCAGAGCGGCAGCAATGGCCCTTTTGGCGGCACACCGGCACCCGTGACCGGCTCTGCCATGGACGGCGCCGCCCGAGCCACTCCCGCTCGCCAGCTCGCCCCTGGAGCAGTGCCCGCTCGTCGGCTAGCTTCTGCTGCCATCCCCAGCCTCGTCTCGTCGCGCTGCAAGCAACAGCAAGGCGGTTCGCCGATCTTATCCTCGGCCGCCGCCGTTCTTATCCCCGACCGCCGCCGTTCTTATCCCCGACCGCCCCCGAACCGTCTTTGCTCGCCTATAAAAGGACAGCCCGAGCTCTCCCATCTCCTCAGAGCCCCTCCTCTCTTCCCCTTGAGCCCTCTAGAGCATTCAATCGACCGGGAGTAGCTGCAATCTTCAGGACCGACAGCCACAGCCGCCGCTGCTCTTCCAGTCGATTTCGACGCTTCCTAGCCCGCTGCCTTCCAAAACCCTTCTCCGCTAACCCCTGGTAGCCTCACGTGTTTCCCCCACCCACCAATTTCGCCGGAGCTAGCAGGTGAGCAAAATCCCCGACAGGACCAGTACCACCGTCCGCCGGATATTTTGTCAACGGCGACCCCGTCCACCTCCCCGTCCTTGTGAACCACCGGGAGGACCGCAGGGATCCCGTGGACCCATTCCCATGCCTAGGACCCCGCGAGGAGCAGCCGTCCGCCGGCTAGCGTCGTCGGAGCTCTCCTCTGCTTCCTGGACAGGAAAGCGGCAGGGAGAGGATGAACCCGACAGGTGGCCCCCACCTGTCGGTGAGCCAGTCCTAGCTCCAGTGGCGCAGCCCCCTCTGAGGCGTCTACCCCCAGAGGAAGCGTAATCATGAATTGGAGAGAAGCAAACTTTCAAAAGTTTTGTGATGCACCCTACCTCTCTGCACATTGAAGGCAAGCATTCTGAACCCCTCGTATAATATTTGTGTGTGATGTTTGGTGTGACGAATAAAACTACAGCACCAAGTTGACATGAAATGCGCATTATTTCATGTGAAGATGTGATCATGCTTGCAATACTTGATGATGATTCTTGCTATTAAACTTGAGATGCTTGTGGCAGTAGTCACCACCTTGTGCCACCCCTGCCTACCGGAAGGAAACCGGAATAAGTCTCTGTCTTGGGTAGACATGAGCTTGGTGCTGACATCTCGTTGGAGCGAGAATGGTCAGTGAGGCATGGAGGGGTGTAATGAGTGGTGATTCTGTCTGGAAACTGTGAAGGATATTTGTTGTGCTAACCATGCAGGGAACACATAAACCTCCTGAGTCGACCATAGATCGAGTCTTGTTCCAGTAACCCCCATGCTTGTTTCGTACTACCACTTGTCCCTGCCGCGGGCAGGGTACGGTTCAGTAAGTTGTCAACCCCTTTCTTGGCACACACCGTATAGAGAGGCCATGGTGGAAGATACCGGGTGCATCCGGTAGGCATGCCACCTGGTCCGGGGGCATGGGTGTTTCCGGTTGGGACCGAGAGGGGGGCACCCCTTAGTAGCGCGCGATATAAATTTGATCCCATGCTAATCGAGGTTGTAGCCTCCCCACTTAGAGTTTTGCTTAACGAGTGTCGTGGGTGATTCCAGGCATCGGTAAGTTAAGCTGGTGTGTGCAGGTTAGGTGTGTTTTCAATTCAAAGACCGTAAGCGGAATTAGTCCCGGTGGACTAAAGGAATCCGTTACTCGTGGGTAAAGAGTACACCCTCTGCAGAGTTTACATCTATTCGAATGGCCGTGTCCGCGGTTAAGGACTACAGTCTGGGATGGGTCAAGTGTCGGTCTTAGTGTCGGTCTTCGGAGGAAAACTTCTAAACAGGAATATTGAGCATGCCGTGTGACAAATGAATATTATTATTATTATTGTGGACTAACCATACTATTTATTTGCTTTGCTGAGTATCACTTGGGATGGTTCTACCTCCTGGATACTCATTATGATTATTATTATATAAGCCCTTTATGTGGTGTCGCTGAGACGCCCGACTGTGGCATGCATGTTGTTTGCTTTATAAGCCCTTTATGTGGTGTCGCTGAGACGTCCGACTGTGGCATGTTTGCTATTTATTTTCCTTATAAGCCCTTTATGTGGTGTCGCTGAGACGCCCGACTGTGGCATGTTTGCTATTTATTTTCCTTATAAGCCCTTTATGTGGTGTCGCTGAGACGCCCGACTGTGGCATGTTTGCTATTTATTTTCCTTATAAGCCCTTTATGTGGTGTCGCTCAGACGCCCGACTGTGGCATGCTTGTTATTTACTTTCCCTTATAAGCCCTTTATGTGGTGTCGCTCAGACGCCCGACTGTGGCATGCTTGTTATTTACTTTCCTTTATAAGCCCTTTATGTGGTGTCGCTCAGACGCCCGACTGTGGCATGCTTGTTATTTACTTTCCTTTATAAGCCCTTTATGTGGTGTCGCTCAGACGCCCGACTGTGGCATGCTTGTTATTTATTTTCCTTATAAACCCTGGGTCATGGATTTTATTTTGTGACTGACTAAGTGATCGTGGATTATGTCAGTGCATGATTATCACCTGCCATATTATATCTGTGTTCATGATGTTTGCGAGTACATTCAAAGTACTCACTGGCTTGTCCCTGGCTATTGTCTTGGTCAGATTTCCTGCTTGGAGAGGAGCACTTTGACGACAGCCCCGGAACCTAGGCAACGAAGATAGGAGTTATCCAGGTCAGCTGTTCCTGTGGGAAATGGAGTCCCATAGAGGCTGATGATCCGCAAGCCGCTTCCGCCATCAACCACTAGAAACTTTTGTTGTACTCATAGACCACAATGGTCTTGTACTTCCAATATTTTGTATTTGCTTGGAATTTCTGTATCAAGATTGTGTCTCATCAGCTAACAGTAATCCTGGGGCTGGTGAGCACAAGGACCATTTACTGGGAAATTAATATCCTGGAAAACCGGTCCTGACAGTATCTAGGGTTACAAAGTCGGTATCTAGGAGAGAGGCGGCAGGAGAGATCTTGGAGTATACGTCAAGTCTTCGGTAGAGACAGTCTCGATCACGCTTCCCGTGTATGGCCTCCGGAGTCCATCTTGATCACGTACGAGGGCCCATCGGCCCAGCCGAGGAGACGGGCCAGCTAGGTTAGCACCCCCTAATCCAGGACACCGTCAGTAGCCCCCGAACTGGTCTTCTATGCCGAGGACGACTTTCAACAAACATCACCTCGGATCCGGAGTCCTTGGCTTGACAGACGAGTTCCCCTTCATATTTTACTTTTTATAGTAAAGCGGTGATATCCGAGGTCCAACCGAGCTCGTACCCTGTCCGAAGAGGACAAATATCTTAGCCTCGAAGGCCTGTTGTTCAGGTATGAACGGTCCAATCCGGCCTAACAACTTTATCGAAGAGGGCTTGCCCCACGACAGGTTGAGCAGTTACTGCATCCCCCTTAAATCGTGGTTCGAGGCAGCCTTTTTACTGGCACGTCCCCTCGAGGCAGAGATCGTGCCCGTTTTCTTAGGGATATCATCAAGATTTTGTTTCCCCCCATATGCTCAACGGCATTTTTGATGGGAATAGCGAGTTTATCGGCGCAGCGAGGGGGACTCTTGGCCTTTCACAGGCTTATAAGAGCAACAAAGAAGACAGAGCAATCGACCACGCTCCCATTCTCCCCTCCTACTGCTTCGTCTAGCTCCAGCGCCCAGATCCATCCTGCCCGCTTTTCCCTTTAGCGAGCCCAATCTCCACCACCAGCCATGGCCGACACCCTCAAGGGGCACTAGGGCGGTTCCGTCGTGACGGCTGCGACCATCTCGGAGCTGCGCAGCACGCGCGGGGTACCTGAACCCCCACTACAAGAAATATGTCAACTTGCGACCATCAATATTGGTCACTGAATGCTCATTGTTTTATATCTGCGACCTTTTTCTGACCAAAAACAGTTGGTCGAAAGCTGACCGTCTTTAATGAAACTTAACGACCTTCTTTGTGAAATGGTCGTAGAAGGTTACGACCAAAATAAAAGGTCGTAGGTTCTACGACCAATTGTTTTGGTCACTGACAATTTGCCCATACCACGTCAGATCCGACGTGGTAGTGCTGATGTGGCACAATTGCGACCAATTTAGTTGGTCGTAGATTAGAATCAGCCCTGTCCAGTTCTACCTTTTATATGGGCCGAGCCCACTAATTCAGCCCATTTCAAGTTATTTTCCCTGTTAATTTTCGTTAGCCGCGCAGACCAGTTCATTAAGCCTTTTTCTGGATTTTCAGAAATGCACGATGTTCCAGTCCATTATTGTTTGGGCTGCAGTCTTTTTAGAGCCCACATATTATTTGGTCAAGTAGAACATTTGGTAATTTTCATTCACAGATTCAATTTACACATTTGAACAGCAAACAATCAATATTCTCTAGATTAAGTGATTAAATCCAGAAATCATTCAATCAAATACTCACAACAGCACATAAACGTCTGCACATCAGGCCATTATAGCTACGGCACCAAATCTAAGCATCGTTGGGTTACAACTAGGCGATGTCTCCCACAGCTCCCAGCACCACATGAAGAATCAGCACCAAAATGCACCGTGTTTGTCTTGGCTCAAGGAGAAGCCAGTTTACGGAGACGACTTGAGCGCCTCAGTGGAGTCGATGTAGCATCCATCTTCTCTACTTCTGCTACAGTCTCCTGTTAAACAGAATAACAACACATCGAGTTAATAAACAAGCTTGAAGCACTGTGTGGGAAACAAAAGCATGAAAACAAACTAATGTCTCGGGTATAATCATAGGATAAATCTATGTTGAAGCACTGTGTGTAGATGTATTTTAATTAATTTCAAATGTGTAATGTAAGGTGTTGTGGATCAGAGTATAAGAACAGCAATGATGATGTCACATATCATAATAGTGGCCACTAATGCGAATGACCACCAGACATTACTTTCCCTGCGTGTATGGGATAGTAGAAGAATCATTCTTGGTGAATCACATCATAACAAATCAAGCAATAGATACAAGAGGCACATCAGGCCTAGCCATTTTCATTTCAGTAATTTAGAAAGAGGGGCGATGGGGCACAGAACCTTGAGGCACTGTTGTGGGGTTGTGGCTGATGAAGGTTGCCCTTTGGGGCCTCAACGGCAGCTCCGCCAAATGCAGCAACAACACCTCCGACAACCACATCAATAGCAGTAGCACCAATGATGTCCTGCGTGACATTTCAGATCATCATTACAGAAAAAATTAAGACACAAGCACCAAATATAGCTTCAGCATTACAGAATTATCATGTAACTGTCAAGAAGACAGGAATAAACAAAAAAAATATCCTACCAATCTGTTATTTTGTATGTGGATTCACTCGCTGTAAACAAGGTAACAACAGTTTGTAAATAACAGGAACAACTTGGTATTACACACAGAGTTCTATACATAGGTAAAAGTCCCAAATATTTACAGATCATATGATTCGTAGAGCATAGCATGGAAAATATGTAACAATGAACATGTTCATCTTCAATTGGTGTCTCATTCTAAATATTCATGCACATTTGGTTTTGGGCATTTCAAGTACAAAAGTTAAACCAATCTAATACAGATGCATATATCACATTTCATTGGTTACATTACTCTTCACATACTAGACGGTGAGAGCCTGAATATGCACTACTCAGCCATTCCATACAGACCAGTTAACTTGTACTTTCATGATATAGTTCACTACTCAGCCATTCAAACACATGCATCAATACTTCTTATAAATAAATAAAACTAATCCTAGTTGTAAGCTAATTGTATAAACGCACACAAAATGGACCCTTACCTCTTGACTCTAGAGATTATCAAACTTCTACTCGGCAGTTGTCGTTCTATCCACCTCCGCATGCATCCACTCCTCCAGCTCTAAGCAACTTCCAACACACAGTAGCCGCTCGAACATGCACACAAACAAACACAACAAACAAATTAATCAAGATTTTGAGATTTTGCATAAGCCAGAGTCAAGCACGAGCTATTCAAGGACAAACCGTGTGAAGAGCTTGATGATTATGTTTGACATAGGCAGTTACACGGGAGAGTCAGTTACATGTACAGATTTTAGCTTTTTCTACCTAAGTACAAATAGCAAAATGGAACATAGGCAGGTTGATTATATTTGATAGAGCTAACTGAACAAAAAAGAGAACATAGCGCCACGACTTGTTGAGGACAGGAATAATAATGTTTGATACAGAAATTAGTAATATGAGGATCAGTAAGGTCCTCTCTTAGTGCTATGGGGATTAAGAGCATGCACACAGAAAGCTAATTGGCAAACAAAACTTACTGGTCATAGTTCTTAACACAGAGCAAACTGGCAAATGATAATGTTTGTTACAGCAGTTAACAGGGCAGTAGCTCAACCTAAAGAAAGGCAGCAGAACTTCTATGAAATAAACCGAGTTGTAAGTGTATAAAGAGTGATTGATGATTCATTCCAGAGACATGGTAGTTTCTTCTAACATATTGTACTATCATGTAAACTCTCACAGGAAAGATGCCCCAGTAAGTAAGCTGAATGGGTGACAAACTGAATAGTGAAACAAGTTGATAGTTGTACACTATAGTGTTTACGCACAGTGGAACTGAATGAATTTTAGATTATGTTGCATGCATTTGCATAGTGAGTGGGCGTCTTTCTGAACACTGGCAATGTGGTTGAACATAGCAATACTAGGAATGAGACGCCCCATACACTGCAGATCAGTGATGCAATATAGCACTAGTTTCACTTTAGCATCTGTGCCTAATTATGCAGGTATGTAGGATGACTTGAAGAAAAAACGGAACTGCAGGGGAATGGAGGATGGAGAGGGACAGGGAGGTGCTACCTGCAGGAAGACATTGGCGGCTCCAAAGATGGCGTCGAAGTGTTTCACAGGCTGGGCGCAGAGGGGAGGGTCACTGGTGGAAGAAGTGGCATTCGTGCACCCTACACAAGAGACAAGATGAAGAGTAATACCGGGGAGAGCAGCAGCAGTGGGGGATGGGGAAGGGGAAGGACGGAGATGCATACCTCGCTAGGAGCTGCAGCCTGTGCTCGTCGGGAGAGTAGGGGCGGTCAGAGATGCCGCGGGAGGCCGAGGCAACCAGCAGCCCACCGATGACGGCCGTCGTCGGTGAGAGGGTCAACCTTTCGAGCACCTTGAAGACGGCCTTGTCGTACCGCGCCTTGGCCTCCTCCGCGAGCGCCTAGAAGGAGCAGAGCAGAGCAGGGAGCTCAGATTGTTGCACGGGAGGAGCAAGGGGCTGAGAGAGTGTGCGGGCGCGTACCTTGGCGAATCCCTCGGCGGTGCCGGTCTGCGTGCCGAAGAAGAGGGCGACCCGCTGGCGGCCGTCGTCGGGGTCGGGCTCCTGGTCCTTCTTGGCGGAGAGGGGCTTGGCCGCGGCGGCCTTCTGGGCGAGCGGCGCGGAGGAGGAGGAGGAGGAGCGGCGGAAGAGGAGCGCGACGCCGCAGCCGACGAGCACGGCGAGGGAGGTGGCAAGCAGCGCGAGGAGGCGGCTGCTGCGCTCCCCGTCCTCGGCTGGCGGAGGAACTAGATCTGGATCGGGGAGAGGGAGAGAGAGGGAGGCGGCGAATGAAGCCCTCGCCGGATCTTGCCGGACAGGAGGGAGGAGCGGAGCGTGGGGGTCGTGTTGGTGTGCTGGGCGCCGTCGATTCCCGCCTGAGGTCGCCGGGATCGGGCGATGGAGGTGGCGGCGGCAGGGAGGAGCGGAGCGCTAGGGTTCACGCAAGAGGGAGAGAGGCGGGCACGAGGGGTTCGGGAGAGAGAGAGAAAGGGGTTTGCTGTGGTGTGCTGGATGAATGGATCGATGGACGGATGTTTGCCATGTCATCAATCCATGCCACAACTGATTCCACCAATCAGAATTGAGCTTATGTAATTTTGTTTTTTCCTTTTATTTCTCTTATAATTTTTACCCTCTTATTCAGGGTAAACATTCAACAGATTACCCTTTCATAGTTTGTTAAAATGTATCAATATTGTGCACATGTGTGTATCTTGGGACGACAAACAATGTTGATTTGAGGGGTTTTCATTTTCTTTGCACGAAAAATTTATTTTCCATTTTTTGAGTGCCAAAAATGGATTTTTTTGTGAAGAACCTAGCAAATATTTGTTGCAAAATTGGAACAAATCAATTTTCTAAAATATTAGGCCATATTTAATGTACAATTGACCAAATGGTTGGGTGTCAAAAGCTTTTGATCCTCCTCTCGTGAAAAAGACAAATTTCCGCCCATTCAGCAGGAAGCGGATCAAATTTGAACTACAGCTGCCCCATAGTTTGCTCTTTATTTTTTCCAAAAATCATTTCTAGGTACATAAGTATCTATTTAATAGAGAAATGCCAAAAGTTTTGCAAGATTCAACCTCTAGCTACGAACGGTCATGCCCGTCATTTTGACCGCATTTTGAAATGGGCATGAAAATTTAAAAAAAAACAAAAAATTGGAAAACTTTCGCATTGTTTCATTATATGTGACCAAGTTACCCGGAAAAATAATAAACTTGTAATACGACAATTATTTTAAAAAAGTGTTCTCAGAAATGAGCTATCATGTGTGAAGATTCATGGCTTTCAAGCCAAATGATGAATCTGATGGCCACATTCATGGCATAGTTTGTTCAAATGATCGCATATTGTGCACAAAGGTGCATCTTGGAATGGCAAACAATGTTGCCTAAGAAAGTTTTCATTTTCTTTGGACGAAAATTTCATTTTCCATTTTTCGAGTGCCCAAAATGAGATTTTTTGTGAAGGACCTACCATATATTTGTTGCAAAATCGTACCACATCATTTTTCGAAAATATTAGGCCATATTTAATGTACAATGGACAAAATGATTGGGTGTCAAAAGCTTTTGATCCCCCTCTCGTGAAAAAGACAAATTTCCGCCGATTCCGTAGGAAGCGGGTCAAATTTGAACTGCAGCTGCCTTATAGTTTGCTCTTTATTTAAAAAATAATAATTTCTAGGTACACAAGTATCTATTTAATCAGAGATACATGGTGTGGTGGCGAGACGTCGAGGTTTGGATGGTGGCCGAGGCCCCCAACTCCAGAGCGCGTAAACTGGCATGCCAGCCGCGTGGTCACCACGTGACCATGGCGTTGCCACGCGTTCTGGGCGGCCTAGGCATGTCTGGTGGGTTGGGCACTCCCCCGGTAGGTGTTAGGAAGAAGAATACAACAGAAGAATCTCACGAGGAGACTGAATGACTAAGCTCAAACATGAATTAGCAGCCAAGTGTTTGATTAGCGGTGGGGGAAATACACATGGCCAATGGGCCTGAGTTTTGGCTGAGGATGATCATCTACTAAGGAGACTTTCTTGGCAAATTTGCAGCTCAAATGGAGGAGCCTAGGTGGCACTTGCTTTGCAAAGTACCACACTGGAAAGAAATATGGATGATGAAGCTGGGCTCAAATGAACGAATGGATTGAGCTGACATTTTGTGGAGGGAAGTTATATAGGTAGGAACATGCCCTGGTAAAGTTTCAGCAATAATTAAGCAATATAAAATATAGTTGCTTCACAAACTGAAAATATGACCAGAATAAAAGATTGGATGATGAGCTCACATGGATTGCTGGATAGAGCTCAAATTTTATGGAGAGTGATGATTTGAGCTTATGGAAGATTTAGAAAAATCTCAAATTATTTGGATAATCCTAGCTAGTACTTCCTTCACAAAGCTTCTCCCTGGATAGAAACTTTGGAAATTTTCTGAGGAAGATTTACTATGCAAATGGAGCTGAATATTGTCATGTGGCAATGATTTGGATATGGAAGAGTGCCCAAAAAGTTCGAGGGCAATAGGAGTGGCCTAGATAGCACTTGCTTTGCAATGTGCCAATCTGGCCAGAAAATAGAAATTGAAGCTGGGCTCACATAGATGATTCGATTGAGCTGCAATTTGGATGAGGATGATAATTTGGGCATATGAACGCACTGTAAAAATTTCATACCATTTGGATAAATAAAAATGGTACTTCCTTCACAATGCTCTCCACTGAACAGAAAATTGGGAAAAATATTGAGGGAAATTGGCTATATTAAATGAGCTAAATTTTGGTGGAGGGAGGTTCTATGGGCAGGGTCATGTCCTGGTAAATTTGCAGCAATTATAAAGTAATATAAAATATAGTTGCTTCCCAAACTAAAAATATTACTAGAAACAAAGATTGGATGGTGAGCTCACATGGTTTGTTAGATGCGGCTCAAATTTTGTGGAGAGCTATTATTTGGGCATATAGAAGATGTGGCAAAATTTAAACTCATTAGGATATGCCTAGCTAGTACTTCCTTCACAAAGCTTCTAGCTGAACAGAAACTTTGGAAATTTGCTGAGGAAGATTTACTACGCAAATGGAGCTGAATTTTTTCATGAGGCAATGATTTGGATAGGAAATATTGCCCAAATGTTTTGAGGGCAAACAATAAAATATAAATAGCACTTCCTTCACAAAGTGCTGTTCTGAACAGAATAGGAAAATGAATATTCCTGAATTATTTTTGACCTAGGCAAGGAATGTTTTTGACATATTTGAGGAAGATATAATCCAAAGAATTTATGAGATTTTTTTGGGAATTTTAGGAATGACAGAAATGTAGGCTGCTTCACAACCTAGGGCAAAAGTTGACACATGGACATGACACATAGGCAAAACTAATGAGGTGGCGCCTAGTCATAGCAATGCACCATAATTTACAAGGCTATGACCATCTATATTGGTCATGATCAGCTAAAAATAAGGCAGCGGACCAGTGCTGTCTGCTTTACGACCATTTCATGTAAGGAAATTATGACCTTTCTGACCAAAATGGTCGTTATGGTTTAGGGTTTGGAGCCCCCGAACAGCTTATGACCAATTGGTCTCAAATGGCCGTAGATTTATGACCATTTCTTCCAGGGTCACTGACAGAAGGTCACAAGTTGACATATTTCTTGTAGTGCCCGCCACCGTCGCCCGCGCTCCGATGGTTGGCCAGCTAGTGCCCGCTCCCAACGCCGGGGAGCGGGTAGTCTTCGTCCCCCACCTCATCCGAGGTTGGGGCTCCCGTTCCATCCCTTCGTGCGCGGAGTGATGTACTACTATGGTCTGGACGTCCACCACATGGCCCCCAACTCCAATCTTCACCTCGCCTCCTTCATCACGGTCTGCGAGGCCTTCCTCCGCTGCGAGCCGCACTTCAGCCTATGGCTGAAGCTCTTCGGGATTAAGCCGAAGTCCAGCGGCTCGGATCTCGCGGAGTGCGGAGGGGCCATGATCAGCAAAAACCAGGGGGCCACCTGGTTCAAGGGCACCTTCATCGAAACGGTGAAGGAGTGGCAAAAAGAGTGGTTTTACATCACTGAACCGCTCGCCCCTAGTCAGACCGAGTTCCCGGCCTTCTCAGCCGGGCCTCCCAAGAAGCTCAAATCCTGGAAGGAGAAGGGCGTCGCCTGGGGGAAACCAGAAGAGGTGGAGACCCTGATCGACAGGATCTTGTGGTGGTCCACCACGGGGAAGGTTGAGCTTGCCGACGTCATCAACGTCATGCTCAACCGCCGCATACTCCCTCTCCAACTTCGGGCTACCCCGATGTGGGCACAAAAGCCCGAGGACATGGACACCATCGCCACCTTCTTCCGCTCCACCTTGACCGCCATGTGGACGAGACTCATGAAGCTGGCCAAGGACAAGATCCCCAAGGAAGGGGAGGACCGCGGCCTCGAACATGGCTATGAAGCCCCCCCGGTGAGTGGTTCTGCCCCTCAGTCGTTATTCTTCGCCCATCGTATCGAGGAGTAAAGTTTTGCTTGAATCTTTGTGTTTGCTGTTTTGCAGAAGTGGTTGGCCTGGGTACAAGGAGTGCGATGCCCAACCCCACTGCCAGAGCAGCCTCCGACTCCCCTGCTCTCGGCACTCCTGACCGAGGAGCCGCACGTGGTGGCCCCCAAAGGGACGAAGTCCCAGAGGGGGAGGTCAAGTGTTCGGACTCGGGGGACTTTGGTCTCCCGGTCCGAAGAGACTCACACCTCCGCTGCCCAAGACGGCGATGCAGAGGAGGGTGAGGAGGAGGAGGTTCCTCCCCCCCCCCCCGAAGGGGAAGAGGTCGGCGTTAGAAGACGCCGACGTGGGCATGCCACCGAAGGGCCCAAAGAGGCCGAGGCGAACCTCGTCCATGCCTGCCAACAAGTCGTCGGAGAGACCCGAACTCTCCGGTGACTCAGAAGAAGACCTCCTCACTGTGGGGAGGAAGAAGCCGGTGCCTCGCGGGTAAGCCGTTATCTTTGCATCCCGTCTCTTAATTTGACAAGTTATTTCTAGGCAAGGGGAAACTAACAAAAGTCGTCTTTTCTTATGTAGTCCACCGAGGGTAATCCCCAGTGGTTCCTCAAGCGGGTTGCCGTCCGCCAGCGGGAATCCAGAGCCCGCTGATCCTCCCCCGGCGCATGACGGGCTAGGGGAGGCAACATCCACCTTGGTCCCTGACGTTAACACGACGGGGGCCGATGAGGTGGTCGTCATGGCCGAGGTCGACACCTCGGCCCAACAGGACTCGGGGGAGAAGCGCCCCGCGGTCATCGAAGAAGGGCTGGGCCAGTCATTGGCCCAAACCGACATCTACCTCGGCTCCGCCACCCCAAGTGGAGGCTACCCGGGTAGATGTATCAGAGGTCATCCCTCCACCCCAGCCAACTGCCCATGGACGAGTTGGCGTGGGGTGGACCGAGGAGATGGAGGACGCCCTAAAGGGCTCCTCTATCAAAGAAGAGCACCGTGCCTTGGTAGGCGCGACGCTACAGGGCTACCGGTCCACAGGGGCCGACCTGCATGAGGTTTTCAAGAACCTCGTAGCAGGTTTCGAGGTACGCTTTCTATCTGCGCATCCAGTCTAATTTGTTTATTTGAGCTTTTTTGAGTTGTGAGTTTGTCCGAGGACATAAGAGTACAGCCTGCTAAATGGCTTAGTGAGTATCCCCCGAGCCCGAAGTCGGTTTCAAGATACCGGCATTGGGGTCATTTGATTAAGTAGTAGCCCGTTAAGTAGCCCCTGGGCGCTGCTTGAGGCAGCCGTCCTGGAGCCTTGTAGTGATTTAACTGTTCCCTTTGTAATAAGGATCTTTTTTTGTGCCAGGTTTCGACCTCGGTTCCGGACTCCGTCTCCGAGGAGATTGCGGAGATGAACCGGAAACTCGAGAGGTCCCAGGAGGAGCTCATCCTGGCAAACCAGAAACTCGAGCAGTCTCAAGGTAAGCAATCTTAAACTTGCCCTGTACTTTGGACGAAGGAGGTATGATATGTTTTGTTAAAGAAAACAATTAAGGCCGAACTGTTTTGACAACAGCAGCGTTAGCGGAGCTGGAGACGCTCAAGGCCAAGCTCGAAAGGGCTCGGTAGGAGGTGTGGCAGTAGGAGGCTACTGCTGCCACGGCAGAGAAGGCCCATGCCGCCGAGAAGGCGGCCGGGGAGAAGCACCAAGCGTGGGTGCTAGAGGTTGAGGAGACCCTGAAGGGTGTGTTTGAAGCACGCGACAAGCTTCAGGAGGAGGGGCAACGAACGAAGGAGGAGCTCGAGAAGCTTCAACTTGCCCAGTCCGAATCAAGACCTCGGCCCGAGCTGACCGCGAGGTGCTCCAGTAAGTGGAGCAAATCGCCTTGGGTAAGCTATTTTTGCTGCAATGTTCGTTTGGCAGCAAAGGGTGTGTCGAGCTCACCCAGCTATGGCGTTTCGCAGAGGTCTTTGCGGATCTTCCGCAGAGCGCGACGGATGCGGTGGCGTACTTCGGCCAGCTAGCAGGCCACGAGGCGGAGAAGGCCTTCTGGGGGCAGTTCCAGGGGTCGCCGTCCGCACAGCTGCTGAATCATCGAGTGAAGCAATTGGTGGAGTTGTTTCACATGACGAGACCGGTGCTCCAGGAGCTCTGCATCGCGTTGTGGCCTACCAAAGCCATGCCGAAGAGCCTCTTCGGCCTTACGGCCTGTCTCCGAGACGTCGTGAATGGCGTGGACCGCTGGAAGAGGTCCGCGTGCTTTGAAGGAGCGCGGAGGGCGTACGCCTGCGTGAAGACGCACTTCCGAAAGGTTGATGCGGTGACATGTGTCGCGGGCCCTCTTGCCGACAAGCCGCGCACCGCCGAACAGTTCTTCGCCGAGGTGGAGGCGGGAGCTCGTACCACAGAAGCCATGTGTCCAAAGGACACTATGTATTTGTAGACAGTACTTCGGAATGCCGGAGTGTATGATGTATAAAACTTTATCTTTTGGTTGAATGAAGATGGCTTTAAATTCCATGTGTGTTTTTTATAATTAATTTTTCCTCCGATATGACTGTTTTAAAATGAGAGTGGCCAATCGTCGGCTTCAGCCCCAGTGTAGGTCATACAAAGGGTGTTCCTTAAGGCACACTTGACCCTTAGCCGACGTCTCAGTACCCGGAGGTGGTCGGTGTGTTATAGGAACTAGGCAATCAGACTATAGTGGCTTTATACCTTTCACTTAGTCATAGGAGTTTGACTGTGGGGGCTTATGACCAGCCCCCGGTGTGGGAAGTGTTTAGCCAGGTCAGCCGAGGTCTAGGCCATGACACACTTCGGCTAGGAATGAAAGCCCTTCGTTTACATTCTCTATGGATCACAAACAGAAGAAACCTTAGAACATCTATTCTTTGAATGTACGTTCAGTGCAAACTGTTGGGCCAGCATGGGACTTTCGTGGCCCCCTGGTGGATCTAGAATTCATAACATAACTAGGGCCAAAGAAGCTTGGAACCGACCGGTGTTCATGGAGTTATTCCTGCTGGCTGCGTGGAGCATTTGGAAAGAACGCAATAACAAGCATTTTTGAGGGATTGCACCATCAAAAGATTCTTGGTTGGAAAGGCTGAAAACAGATTTCTCCTCCTAACCTATAGTGTTAAGGAGAAGCACAAACACCTCATTCCTTCTTTACTTACCTCTTTTAACTAGCTTACCCTCCCCCCATACCCCAAAGTGGGATGGATTGTAATTAACTCATGTGTACCTATACCCCTATTATATTGATTCTTTCACAGTAGGAGGTTCTCCTACTGTTCACGGTCAAAAAAAAGCCCTTCGTTTACCACGGGTGATCTCTATCATCACATTGCTTGACGCGGTCTTCGGATGGCAGACCAGTTTACGCATACCTAGATAGTCAGTTTTCGGCTTTCTCCACTGAGGCACTATGCCAATTGACCTGGCAGCGCAATCGCAGTGGTTCTCCCACTACGCCCTTAGCCGAATTCATCAAAAACGTAAGGGGTACACATAGGAGCCGGGCAACCCAACTATTGACCAAAATCTAGGTTCGAAACTGATGCATATAAGGCCAAAATCCGAGACGCCGAATACTTCGGACTTGTTATACAATTGTATCTTTTTTAGAGAACTTCTTCGTCCCACAGGGGCCATGCTGATAAACAAATATGATAGAGACCTTGAAGGGGCACAATTTCTTTATTTCATAATTTCAAACGTGTACATGCCCGGCTGCAGCGAGAGGAATTGAAAGAATACAATGTAAAAAGGAAGAAACAGGGCGGATAATTGCTAACGGATCTTGAAGAATCCGGGCCGCTACCTGCCGCACGTATGCATTTTCGAGATATTCACCAGATGTTCACCATTGATGGTGAGGAATTTGTGAAGGTTGATGCCCTTTCGGCCCTTTATACACTTCAAGTGTTTGATTGACCGAGCTCCTTTAGAGGAGCTACTGCCGAAGTCCGCTCTGCGGTTGAAACCACATGGACATAGACATGTTTGGCTGTTTCTTTTACAGAGACTTGCCTGTGCAGGGGCTCAAACCACGTCTTTGCTTGGTTGAACCGTGCCGACATTTGAGTAAATGTTTGGCTCCTCGACGGCCCAGGGATTCTTCAGTGCGAAATTATGCACTCTGGGGACGTAATGCACATTCCAGAGAGGGCATGCAAGGAGCCCGCATCCCTATTTCGGGTGCGGGGGTACTTGGCCGAGGTCGATTTGTGCGGCCCGGGAGCACTTCAAAGAGCGGGCGGCGCGTTTATCGCTGCGGGCTGCCTCCTCGGACGCTTGTACCTTGGCTGCGAAAGCCGCAGTCTATTCCTCTGTCCGGAGTGAACGTTCGGTGTTACCATTGACTGTGATAATGCCGTTAGGTTCCAGCATTTTGAGCTTGAGGTAGGCGTAACGCGGGACTGCGTTGAAACGCGCGAAGGCTGTGCGCCCTAAGAGCGTATGGTATCCAATTCGGAAAGGTACGATATCGAAGACTAACTCCTCACTTCTGAACTTCTCGGGCGAGCCGAAGACTACCTCTAGGGTGACCGTTTCGGTACAGTGGGTTTCGACGCCCGAAATGACACCTTTAAAGGTGGTGGAGCTCGGCTTGATCCGAGATGAGTCGATGCTCATCTTCCAAACTGTGTCCTCGTAGATGAGGTTGAGGCTGCTTCCTCCGTCCATTAGGACGCGTGTTAGATGATAACCATCAACAATGGGGTCCAGGATGAGTGCTGCCGATCCGCCATGCCTGATGCTGGTCGGATGATCGTGCTTGTCGAATGTGATCGGGTAAGCCGAACATGGGTTATACTTCGGGGCGACGGGCTCCAGCGCGTATACATCTCGAAGCACACGCTTCCTCTCCCTTTTAGGGATGTGGGTGGCATAGATCATATTGACCTCTGTTACCTCGTCAGGAAACTTCTTTTGGCCTCCATTATTGGGCCGCCGAGGTTCATCCTCGTCTTCGCTGCGGTGTTGGGTTTTACTCTGACCCTCTGCCGCTATCTTGCCGGCTTGTTTAAAGACCCAGCAATTGATTTAGTGTGGGTTGCAGGTTTTTCCTGAGTGCCGTGAATTCCACATGGGCGGTCCAGGAGCCTATCAAGCTGGCTAGGTCCACCTTTGTTCCCTTTAAAGGGTTTTCTTTTCTGCCCGGATTTAGGTCCGGTGAACCCTGCGTTGACTGCAGCGTCTTCAGTGTCGCTTCCGCCATTTTTATACCTGCGCTTATTTTTGTTGCGCTTGGGTTTTCCATTGGCGTCGCGAGTTTCCGAGGTGCCTGCCTCGCTGTTATGAGTACTACGGGGGGGCCAGCTGTCTTCTTCCGCACAAAAGCGAGTCATCAGTGAGGTCAGAGCCACCATAGTCCTCGGCTTATCCTGGCCGAGTTGACGAGCCAACCATTCATCTCGGATATTGTTTTAAAATGCGGCGATGGCCTCGGCTTCAGAGCAGTCTATGATCTGGTTCTTCTTGGTGAGGAACCTGTTCCAGAATTTCCGGACTGATTCGCCTGGCTGCTGGGTGACACGGCTGAGGTCATCAGTGTCCGGAGGTCGGACATATGTGCCCTGGAAGTTTGCTCGAAAAGCATCTTCTAGGGCCTCCCAGCTGCTGATAGAGTGAGGAGGGAGGCTGTTAAGCCAATGCCTCGCCGGCCCCTTTAGCTTGAGCGGCAGATATTTAATGGCGTGGAGATCATCTCCGTTGGCCATGTGTATGTGTAGGAGGAAATCCTCGATCCAAACTGCTGGGTCCGTGGTGCCATCGTATGACTCTATATTGATGGGCTTAAATCCTTCCGGGAATTGATGTTCCATCACCCTGTCTATGAAGCAGATTGGATGAGCCGGACCTCGGAACTGAGGAGCGTCTCGTCGGAGGTCGGGAGAAAGCCATGAGTAGGCTTGATCTCGGGCACGGCCGTTCCTGTCCACCCAGGCATCGTAGCCGTCGAGTCCAGCGGGCGCGCGTCCCCTTGATACATAGATGGACCGAGGGGGCGCCCTGTTTTCCTCGATGCGACGTCTAGCGTCGTGAGGATCTAAGTAATCCACGGGGTCTTTGCCATAACGGCGTGGAGGTGGCCGTTCACTGAGGTCTTCTCGTCTTGGCCTGTCCCGGCCTCTAGGGGGTCGGTCGAGGTCGTCAGTGAGCTCCTCGTCGAACTCCGGCAAGACACGCCTGCGTGGGTATGATTTCGGCGCACTATGGCGCCGGTTCTACATGTCTTGCTCGGCGGAGAGCACTTCGATCCACTTTTCATTTAGTCCATCGGTATTGGCCTGCAGCTGCTGCTGCTTGCGCTTTATGCTCCGGGCCATCGCAACGAGGCGCCGTCGGAAGCGCTCTTGTTCAAAAGGGTCTTCGGGGACGATGTAGTCCTCGGTACAGAGGCTCTCGTCCTCCTCGGATTCTGGCATGTAGTTGTCGTTGGCCCCTTCAAAGAGGTCATTGGGATCTGAGTCCCGGAGAAGTCGGTCCGGTGTGCCATTCCTTACTGGGGAGGCTTGAACGTCCTCTTCGTGGTTACCGGCATCGCCGTCCTCTGCATCGCCATTATTGGCTGTCAGGTCATTACCACTGGGTTCCCCATTATTACCCCTTCAGCGCCTTCGCCGACGTCTTGGAGGGGATTTGGGGGTGTCCACCATGTAAACATCGTAGGTGGACGTGGCGGTCCACCTGCCCGCGTTTACCGGGGGCAAGGTGTTCTCGATGGGGCCATCAGCATCCTCCTCCATGTCTGAGGCCTCGCCATAGTCCAGCACGTCGGTTAAATCGCCGATCGTGGCGACTAGGTGGGTGGTGGGCGGGATGTAAATTTCCGTATCGTCGGCTTTAAGTCCGATCTGATTGTAAACCGAAGTCTTGCCGTCCGAGATGGACATGCTCCGGATGCAGTCAAGCATCTCATCGAGGTGAGATAACTCTTCGGGATTCATTGATGCGCCATAGGCAGAGTTGACTCGAAGCACGCCCGGCGTGAAACCGGATGCGTTTTCGGTGTGAAGGGAATCCGAACATTATTTCGAGTTCTGCGCCGGAGTCAGTTCTAGCACTGGCGTAATTTCGGGAGTGGGAGCCGGATCTATCTCTAGACTGGCAGTCGGAAGGAAACTGGCCGGAGTGGTGGCGTCAGCGGTCTCAAGAGGCGCCGCGACAGTGTTTGGTTCCGGAGTCGAGCCTCCAGAACCGGTCGAGCTCTCAATCCGGCCGGTAGTCTATCCCGATAGGATGAGTTCACCACGGGAATCCATAGTGTATTCGAGGCCACCGAAGGTCACGATCCGACCTGGGGCGTAGTTCTCGGCAGAGGTCAGATGACCCATCGAGTCGGCGCAAAATACCATGCTGCCGAAGACAAAAAGCTGGCCGGGGATGTAAACGTCCCCGTGGCCGTTGGCGTAGTTGATCTGCAGGTGAGCCATCGATCCTTCTGGTGATCGCGTAGTGGAACTCTCAATGAAAGCACCAGTGTCGGTGTCAAAACCGGCAGACCTCGGGGTAGGGGGTCCCGAGCTGTGGATCTAGGATCGGTGGTAACAAGGACAAGGGAGACGATGTTTACCCAGGTTCCGGCCCTCTTGATGGAGGTAATACCCTACGTCCTGCTTTTGTTTATATTGATGGAGATGTATCGAATACAGAGTTGATCTACCTCGAGATCGTAATGTGTGTCTACCTTCTAGGGCTAGGTGAGCGATATTGCGTTGATGTCCCCCTTACGGGCTAAACCCTACGGCTTATATACATGCCAGGGAGAGTATCTAGGGTTACAAAGTCGGTATCTAGGAGAGAGGCGGCAGGAGAGATCTTGGAGTATACATCAAATCTTCGGTAGAGACAGTCTCGATCACGCTTCCCGTGTAAGGCCTCCGGAGTCCATCTTGATCACGTACGAGGGCCCATCGGCCCAGCCGAGGAGACGGGCTGGCTAGGTTAGCACCCCCTAATCCAAGACACCGTCACCTAGGTACCCCCGGCATCTATATAAGCCGAGGGGTTTTAGCCCATAGGGGTAGATTCATTCATACTTGATCTCGTGGTAGATGAACCTGTACTTTGTACCCCATGCACAATCAATACAGCAGAAGCAGGATGTAGAGTTTTACCTCTTCAAGAGGGCCCGAATTTGGGTAAACATCGTGCGCCCTCTCTGTCCTGTTACCATCGTGCCAAGATCACTAGCTCGGGACCCCCTACCCGAGATCTGCCAGATTCAACTCCGTCATTGGTGGCCCATGCAGGTCCATCTGCATTGTCAAAACGGCTCGATGGCTCGCCTCCAGATCGATGATAGCGTCGGCTGCGGCATGACTTTTCTTCCTGGGCAACTCTCTGTCTTTGGCAGCATCTCGCTTCATGCTGATTCGACTGGCCACCTCAGCCATATCAAAAACTTCGCCCCAGGTCGGATCATTAGATTCGGCAACCTGAAATATGCTGCGGACTCCTGCGGCGAACTCACGTTTTCGAGCTGGGTGTCAGATCAGACCAAAGACCACACCATCGCTCCCATCCAGATCGCAGACTCGATCCCGGCTCAGGACCATGGCGTAGACCAAACCTCGGATCCAGCCTTGAGCTCGGAGCCGAGCTCCCCCATGAATAGGGCATCTAGCTTGACCGGCGAAGGCCCCGAGACCATGTCAGATTGGATCTCGGGTAGACTCCAATTGAACTCAACCTATAACCAGGTCATGGGTGAAGGCGACAAGGCGCTCCTGAGTGAGATGTTAGATCGGATTCAGAGCCTCGCGATCTCAGATGACCGGAATTAGGTTTACGATCAGATCGGGGAAAAGCCTAAGGGAGCTCTAGTTTTCAGCCCACCCACCACCAACCTACTTGCTACCGTCGACGACTTAACTGACGTCTTAGCCAGCGCCTCCGAGGAGGCAACCGACATGGATGAAGATGTCGGCGAAACTTCAGACACCGCCTCGCCACCTAGCGTCAATCACACCGGCAAGTGGGTCACGACCTCCACCTATGATGTCTACATGGTAGACACCCCCAAGAAGGGAGGAGGAGGAGGAAATCCAAAACGCCAACACAAGGGCCGCCGAGGTAACGCGGGCACTGGCAACGGCAACGCAAGCAATGGCGGCATGGTAAACGGGGACGCTATCAATGGCGATGCAGCAAACGGTGGCGCCAGTAATGGCGGCGCCGACAATAACAACGGTGTCGACAAGGTCGACGGGGACGATGACGACCCCAACGACCGCAACTACAACCCGGAGGCCGAGGAGCAGCGCAGTCTCGGCCCCGACGAGTATGATGCTTTCAAGCAGCCCCTTGAGGCACCGCAGCTCAAAACCCCGCGCAAGCGATTGGCCAGCACGGCCAAGAGCATTAAAAACAAGTCTCGACGTCTTAAAGACGAAGAAGACGAATTGAACAATAGATGGACCGAGCTCCTAAGGGCCGAACAGGCGCTCGAGGACAAAGTCCGTCAAACGGGCGCTGACCGATCTTACCCCCGCAAAAATTTACTCAACGAATTGGACGTGGAAGCCGAGGATAGTGTATTTGCAAAGCACGACTGGGTGGAAACATTTGACTGACCTCCTCGGGGTCTAGATAGACCTACAGGCGCGGACAAATGCGCGCCCGAGGTGCCCGGAAGCCGCGGCGAAGTTAATCCACCGCGGACGACCGCAAGGTATGACCCAAAGGAGAAAGGGCCCTTAAGGTCCGAAGTTCCACCTCGGTTAATCTACAAATCCAGGCAACGCCCTGCTGGACAGGTGGGATATTTGGCTTGGTTGGCAAAAAATGGTGACATTCGTAATTACACCCGAGACCACAATGTGACAGTGTCAGACGTGCGTCATGCTACTGTCAGGATCCGAGGAGCCGCGCACCCTCAATGCTTCACGGACGAGGTTATGCAGCATTAGTTCCCTGATTGGTTTAAACCCATAAACATGGAGCAA
Organism: Elymus sibiricus; assembly: GCA_039707655.1. Classification (NCBI taxonomy): domain Eukaryota; kingdom Viridiplantae; phylum Streptophyta; class Magnoliopsida; order Poales; family Poaceae; genus Elymus; species Elymus sibiricus. The sequence continues at coordinate 1,973,649 of CM077674.1, read as the reverse complement.
TACGATTGAACAACGGATCCTGCAGTCTGGATAGAGGACTTCCTCATGGCGGTACATATGGCAGGCGGAGACGGCCTCCACGCCATTAAATACCTGCCATTGAAACTTAAAGGCTCAGCTTGGCATTGGCTCAATAGCCTTCCCGAGAACTCGATTGGCGTCTGGGTGGACCTCGAGGATGAATTCTGGGCCAACTTTCAGGGCACCTACGTTAGACCTCCGGATGCCGACGACCTGGCTCATGTTGTGTAGAAGCCGGGGGAATCAGTCCGAAAATTCTGGAACCGCTTCTTGACAAAGAAGAACCAGATAGTGGACTGCCTAGATGCAGAGGCAATTGCAGCATTCAAGCATAATATCAGCAATGAATGGCTAGCCAGGGAACTAGGGCACGAGAAGCCAAGAACAATGGCAAGCCTCACACAGCTCATGACTCGATTCTGCGCTGGTGAGGATAACTGGTTAGCTCGGAAGAGCACTCGCAATGGTAACCCCGGCACCTCTGAGGTGCGTTACGGAAACGGGAAACCTCGGCGTAACAAGAACAATAAACGCCGTAATAAAGGAAGCAATAGTGACACCGAGGAGGGCGAGGTTAATGCCTGTTTCAGCAATCAGCGCGGCGGCAACAAGAGAAGCCCTTTTCAGGGAGGAAAGGGTGGCCCTACACAACTGGATAAGATCCTGGACCAGCCCTGCGCCATTCATGGCAATCCCGATAAGCTGGCCACCCATACCAACCGGAACTGCTGGGTTATCAAGCAGGCTGGAAAGGTTGCGGCCAAGAACCAGGGCAAAGGCCAACCTCGTAATAATGAGGATAGAGACCAGCCTGGGCCGAGCAATGCCGGCCAGAAGCAATTCCCTCCCGAGGTAAAAGATGTGAATAAGATCTATGTCACCCACGTCACCAGGAAGAAGAGGAAACGTGCGCTCCGCGATGTTTATGCCGTAGAGCCCGCCGAGCCGAAGTATAGTCCATGGTCGGAAATTTTGATCATCTTCGACCGACGAAACCACCCGACCAGTATACGCTATGGCGGCACGGCATCATTGGTACTCAATCCCATCATTGATGGCTTTCATCTGACCCGAGTCCTAATGGACGGCGGTAGCAGCCTCAACCTCATATATGCAGATACTGTTAAGAAAATGCATATAGACCCAGCACAGATCAAACCCAGTAATACTACCTTCAAGGGGATCATACCGGGACTTGAGGCACAGTGCTTGGGAAGGGTGAGCCTGGACTTAGTCTTCGGCACACCCGAAAATATTTGAAACGAAGAGTTAATCTTCGACATCGTCCCCTTCAGGAGTAGTTATCATGCACTCTTAGGGAGAACGGCCTTCGCTCGTTTTCATGCCGTCCCGCATTATGCTTATCTAAAGCTAAAGATGCCAGGACCGTATGGCATTATAACAGTGAATGGCAACACTGAACGCTCACTCCGAACGGAGGAGCAGACCGCGGCCTTTGCGGCCGAAGTACAAGCTGCCGAGTAGGCATCTAAGGCACGGGCTGGATCAGGCAGCCTCGACTCCACGAAGCGTCCAAAGCCCACCCATGGCGCATCCAACGACCACTCTAGCGTACGTCGGACACACCACAAGGACAAAATGGACGTCACCTTGGAGGCTGCAGACGGCGACCCTAAATAGGGATACGCGCTCCACCTCCCCCGGTACATGACCGAGGATTATGTTCCCCGGATTCATAATTTTGCGCTAAAAATTCCATGGGGGATAGTGGAGCACACAGCAGAGGAGGCACGTCAGATAAACAACCACCGTGTCAAACATGCTCAGAAGATGAGCATCTAGCTCGGAATTCACAACCCCGGCGAGATATCAAATCATTATAGCCTGGGATCGGTCTGTGCCACGATGGCACCGATGTGGATGCAGTCCGAGGTTGTTGGAAGCCCGATAGTATCACATTTCGGCCAAAGCTGCAGATATCAGGGTGTTCCTTTGAGAACACCATCAGCATGTCAAAGCTTGAAGGCCGACAGGGGGCTGGAGCACAGCTTAGACTGTCACAACCGGCACCAGACAGGCACACCTTGATGCGCCTAAGTGCGACAGTTTGTCATCAAACAAACTGTCGACATTACCAAAAGTAGCACTCCTCGGTTTGGATGAGGAAGCACTATGACACTCTCTAAAAGCAGAGGCGGTCACTCTTGGTTAGACAAGGAAAGATGGAAGAATGCACAACGATACAACGACGCTGGACATGAAGCCAGAAGATCGGACCTCGGCGTGCTATCTCCTCGGACAGACCCTGTAAAATCCTCAAGGCATGTATCTTTAGTTATAGATCGAACATTAGGCTTGACCTTAGAAATTATTGAATAAAGAGACGCCCAAACTTCGGGGAGTGTATACACTCATGGTGCATCCTTGCGCTCGTTCAAATTTCGATCACTGTAACTATTGTGTTCAGATTGCGTACCACGTCAGATGCCCTTGAGCGCCGATAAAAGGTACTGGGGGCTGTGATAGAGCCAACCCCACCTAACGCCGAAGTGCTCCGCGGAGCCACCGACAACTTCTTCGGACCTTACGCCATTATATGCATCGATTTCGACTTGTGTCTTGGGTCAATAGCTGGGATGCCTGGCACCTATGTTTACCCCTTACGTTTCCGCTAACTTCGGTTAAGGGTGTACCGGGAACACCTCTGTGATTGTTACTTCTGGTTAAACCGGTAAAGTACCTCAGGTGGGTGAAGCTGAAAGCTGAGACAACATGCGCTAAATCGGTAGGCAGGTCGGAAGAGTGTAAAACTTAACAACCATAAAGGTTGCCTGCGTAATGCAGGAGGCTTTTCTTCAAAAAAGCCGAGGTATTTATAATCCGAGGTCGGTGCTCCCGAGCCCTCAAATTATATCGGGGGCTATTTACTTGCCACCCAAAATGAATGCTCCAACGACTAAGTGTACATTTTAGCCCCATAGGTCTGATTGCCTTGTTTTTTCTGACATAACAGCCTCCGGGCACCGAGACATCGGCTAAGTGCTATATTCAGATAAGACACCTTAAGTAGCCTCTACTTAGGGGTGGAAGCCGAAGACTGGCCAACTACACATTTGAATAGTCACAGTTGAGTCAAAATTAATGCATAAGGAGAAAAAGGGGTAAACTCGATTTACCCATATAAGCTGCAATCTCAAAACCGGGATTTGTTTGTTACATCTACATCTTGGCATACCGAGGATAAATAAAATGGGCCTAGTCGAGATTTTCTAGAATAGACCCTAATTTGCAATCCTTCTCGGTGAGCCGAGCAGCAGTCATCACTTTCCCGAAGTAATGCTTGAGCTTCTCCTCGTTGCCCTCCTTCATCGGGCGCTTCAAGGCAATCGACCCCAACTCCAGCTTCGGATAATAGGCCTGCACGGATGCAAAAGCCTGCCGCGCACCCTCGGTACACGCCGACCTCTTCCACAGGTCGACTTACACGTCCGCCTCTTGAGGGCGGCGCACCAGCCCGAAGCAGCTGGTCGGCGCTGGATCTTTTAGCCAAAGGGCCTTGCAAAGATCCTCCATAGCAGGCCAAGCAGCCTTCTGCAGCTCCGCCACCTGCTTCAGCTTGTCACCGAGGACTTGGGGGGCGCGCCAGGTCTTGAAATTGCATCCAGAACATCTTCTGCTCATTGGCCGAGTCGGGGTTGGTGCCATAGTACTGGCACGCCTCCTCAATACTGCGAGCAAGGTCGGAAAAGATGCCTGACATGCGCCACACTTGCATCAGCTCGGGGAAGGCTTGGTGGCCGAAGACACACTGCAGAAGGTAGGGCTTACCAGAAATGATTTTCGCTGCCTGCCGCAGTACCTCCATCGCCGAAGAAGCTAGGGAGGTTGCCTTCTTGCGCTCCCGACTGAGCCGCCTGATCTCGGCGGTGTGCTACTTGTGATATGCGTTGGTTTTTTTCCTGAAGAGGAAGAGATGATGTAGTACAGTAGAGATAAGTATTTCCCTCAGTTATGAAACCAAGGTTATCAATCCAGTAGGAGAATCACGCAACACCTCTTTAGCAGCACCTGCACACAAAACAACAAACCCTTGCACCCAACGGAAACAAGGGGTTGTCAATCCCTTGGCGGTTAATTGCAAGATTAAATTGTATGGTGATAGATAAATAGATCAAACAAAAATAAAAAATAAAATAAATAGGATAAAATTGCAGCAAATATTTTTTAGGGTTTTAGTAATTGATAGAAGTAGACACTACTACGAGAAAGCCTATAGACAGGATTTTAGCAGTAGCGCTGGATATAGGGAAAGTGCTATTGTTATGTAGTAGTAGCGCTGGAAACCAACCAGCGCTACAAGTAGACCCTTAGCAGCAGCGCGGGCTACCGAACCAGCGCTACTGATAAGTGGTCCTGTCGCCACCGCCAGTGGCTACCTGTAGTTGTAGCGGCTGTCCAAAACCAGCGCTACTACTACGACTGTAGTTGTAGCGCTTGTCGGTGGACCACCGCTACTGCTACGGCTGTACATTGCCAGCAGGTGGGCCGTGATTAGCAGCAGCGCCTGGGCTCCGACCAGCGCTACTGTTACTCGACCCACCCTCCCTCCCCATTCTATCCCCACCGTCTCACTCCCCATTCGATCCCCTCTCCCTCTCATCAGTCCTCTCCCCCGACCGCCGCCGTCTTCATCGCCTCGACGCCACCTCCGTCGCGCCCCGGCCCTCACTTGCCATCGCGCCCCCTCCCTCGCCTTCACGCCCCCTCGATCGCCGTCGCGCCCTCCCTCACCGTCGCCCCCTCCCTCACCGTTGCGCCCTCCCTCGCCGTGGCCCCCTCCCTCACCGTCGCGCCCCCTCCTTCCGCAGGTAGCCCCTACTCCCTCCTTCCTCCCTCTTTCCTCTACCCTCACTCCCTTGACCCCCTCTCGCATCCAGCCATTTTGTAATATTAGGGGGGTTACGTTGATTCTAGGGTTAGGTTTGTTAGGTTGATTCTAGGGTTAGGTTGATTAGGGGGGTTAGGTTGATTCTAGGGTTAGGTTTGTTAGGTTGATTCTAGGGTTAGGTTGATTAGGGGGTTAGGTTGATTCTAGGGTTATAGGTTTGTTAGCTAAATTAGTTTAGAGCCAAATATGAATTTGCCAAATATGAAAAACCTTATTGCATTTTCTTCAAGTTCTATATTTTTCTTACTGTTATATGCAAATGATCCGAGTGGCCTATGTTTCGCCGGAATGTTGATTCATTTCCGTTTCGGTGAATTTCAGGCGCTCGATATGTCCACTTTTTAGCAAAGGTCATGTCGAAATTTTGGCATGACTTGTGCTAGAAAGTAGGCATAGCGAGTGCCGAGATTTGCTGGGAAACGGCATTCCGGAAAACCAAGTCAAAAATGAGTCTAAAATGAGTTTAAGAAATTAAGCATTTCTGAAATAGCAAAACATTAAACGATAAGAAAATGTTCTCATAGGAATTTGTCTCGACGTCGACGATGCCTGGCCCGCACCCTCGTCGTCGTCGAGTCGGCATCCTTGAGAGGCGCAATGTCCGGGAGTGGGCTCCACCGGGCTGGCACTGGGAGGTGCTACCTTCCCGGGCTCGGAGCTTGGTGAGGAATCCTGGTCTCGTCGTCGACCCGGAGCTTCTTTGGTGGCGGTCGCGAGGGCCACTTTCGGTGCAGAGGGAGCGCCCCCCCCGGAGGTTGTACGTCGCCATGTCAGGGAGGAGGATGAGCATGTCCGTCGCTACATGGCGGGTTTGGACGCCAGGTTCTCCAATACCTGGCAGGTTCTTCAGGGATCTCACCCGAGTTATGATTTGGTGATGGTTCCTTATCTTTGGGTGTCCACCGCCAGCGACTCAGAGACCGCTAGTGAACTGAGTTCACCGTCCTCCACTTCGGATTCTAGGATATTCGATCTGTATTAGTGATCTTACATGATAATATTCGAGTTGTATTAGTTAATATTTGATGATGTATTAGTGATATTATATTCGAGTTCATTATAAATGTATTAGTGATATTATATTCGAGTTCATTATAAATGTATTAGTGATATTATATTCGAGGACATATCGAGTGCTTGTCATTGCTCGATATATGGAACGGGTTGACTTTAGGTCTGTTTCGGCTCCTTGTGTGTCTTTGAGTGAGGGAGAGTGTCCACCATATATATATATGAGAGAGGAAGAATCCCGACTGTTGTCGTGGGGGTCGCTTCTCCTTCTTTTCCTTGTGCTAGATATTTGTAATGCACTAGGGAAAGGAGGAGTAGCGACCATCACCGACGGTCGAAATATGAGAGTGGAAGAATCCCGACTGTTGTCGTGGGCGTCGCTTCTCCTTCGTTCCCGTGTGCTAGACATTTTGGTGTAATGCACTCGGGGACGAATGGAGGAGCCACCATCACCGACGGTCGCAATATCAGAGGGAGTGCCCACCATATACGTGAGATGAGAGTTTAGGAACGAAAGACTCGACAGACCTAAAGTCAACCCGTTGCATATTTTGAGTAATAGTGATCTGTGTGTTGATCAGTTTCCTGGTAGTTGCCTTCGATCGATTTTAAATGTTTCAACTATGAACATAGGAAATGTCTGACGACGATAGCGAAAGGGAATTCGGTATGTGCGAATACTGCGAAGACGAGCGCGGTATGTGCGACACGCCTCACCTAGTTGATGGTAGGCGCTTCAGCATCGTGCTGGATGAGACCTTCGAAGTGGATACAGTAAGTCTTTTTTCGTAATTAAGCATGACTTCTGCTTCTTTTGCTTCAACTTATAATTTTAATTTTTTACTATTCTACTAGCGTATCCCCTGCCATGCAAGAATTTATGTCTTGGATAAGATTGGTTTCAATACTAAAAAAAGTATGGAGGTAAAGAGAGTTCACTTGAGGACCGAGCATGGTTATACTTTTACCGTAAAATTGTACAATGCAGACACCTACTCCTATTTTGAATGCAAAAGTTGGCAAGCACTATGCAAGGCTTATGCATTTGAGCCTAATATGCTTATCACCTTTGATATTCGTCCGGAAGATGAAATTGAAGGTAATATCGACATCTGGGTCGATGTGCAGACGCCTCCAGTTCTACCATTATGTGAGTTTCTCAACCATATTTATTAAGTAATTTATATTTTTTATTTAAAAATAGTTGACAACTAATTTCCATTGACAGCTTATTTTCATTCTTCAAAAAATTTACGGAAGATGGTAGACAGAACCTACTACTACAATGATAAAGCAGAATTAACTTGATAGGAGAAAGATCATCTTGTCGCATTTATTAATGATCTTGAGAATTACAATAGCTATTATCAAACTCCTCCACATTATGGTCAATACGTGCCACTAGTGCACGTGGTGAACTACGGTAACATCCATGGAGATTGCATGGTAAGATTTTCTACTATTACGACATCCGTGCATCTTTTGCATAAATTCTTCCAAAACTAAACTACATTGCTAACTACAAAGTTATTACTATGTTTTTCAACAGAAAATCCCGACGGATTGTGTGCCTAATCTGATGTTTCCGAGAGGTCACGTTGATGTTATGAGCTTACGGCCAGCACGGTCAGGTCAGCCTACGCATCACTCCTGTCCATACCGGATTTCTAAAACCGATGAAGACATGACAATCAAAGAGTGGAAAAAATGTATGGACAATCCTAGAGAGCTACTTGGAAGCAACATTGTGCGTAGGCCAAGAATTGGAGACAGGATGATCTGCATTCTCCATAATGGAGAGTCAGGGCCTATCTTGTTTTATGATATTTTACCTAAGAGAGGGTAGAGTAGGTCCTATGAGAGAGGAGTAGGTCCTAGGTACAATGTGTTATTATGTGCAACAATGTGATAGAGTTGATGATGATGATGAGGAGGAGTTGTGATTATGACTAGTGACCAATTTGTTATTATGATCATGATTAGTTATTATATCATTGGGGGAAGGAAAGCGGATTCGATTCATGTCGATGGATCAAAAGTGACCAAAAGTTGAATTAGTAGGATCGTCGTCCTACTAATTCCACTTTTGATCACTTTTGATTCATTTGGATGAATAAAATCCATGATGAAACTACTGTATAGAGCTTGTATGAATACATCACAAATACGTAGAGGGGGTATGAATCTGTGAAAGCAGTAATACTAGCAGCAGCGCTGGAAGCCATCTAGCAGCAGCATTGGGTTATCAGCAGCGCTTTCCTCTGCAGCGCTACAGATAGTTAGCAGTAGCGCTGGTCAGTGCAGCGCTACTGCTAACCAGACTTAGCAGTAGCGCTGCACCAACCAGCGCCACTACTATAACTTAGCTGTAGCGCCTTAGCAGTAGCGCTGGACCCAGCACTACTAGTAGGGGGAAAACCAGCGCTACTACTAGGCTTTTTCCTTGTAGTGAGACCCGGGGGCCATAGTTTTCACTAGAGGCTTCTCTCATGAAAATAGCATATGGTGGGTGAACAAATTACAGTTGGGCAATTGATAGAAAAGCAAATAATCATGACGATATCCAAGGCAATGATCATGTATACAGGCATCACGTCCGAGACAAGTAGACCGACTCCTGCCTGCATCTACTGCTATTACTCCACACATCGACCGCTATCCAGCATGCATCTAGTGTATTAAGTCCATGAAGAACGGAGTAATGCCTTAAGCAAGATGACATGATGTAGACAAAGTAAACTCACGCATGAATAAACCCCATCTTTTTACCCTTAATAGCAACGATACATAAGTGTCATGTCCCTTTCTGTCACTGGGATTGAGCACCGCAAGATCGAACCTATTACAAAGCACCTCTTCCCATGGCAAGATAAATCAATCTAGTTGGCCAAACCAAATTAATAGATCGGAGAAGAAATACGAAGCTATAATAATCATGCATAAAAGAGTTCAGAGAAGACTCAAATAATATTCATGGATAATCGGATCATAAACTCACAATTCATCGGATCCCAACAAACACACCGCAAAAAGTGATTACATCGGATAGAACTCCAAGAACATCGAGGAGAACATTATTTTGAAGATCAAAAAGAGAGAAGAAGCCATCTAGCTACTAACTATGGACCTGAAGGTCTGTGGTAAACTACTCACACATTATCGGAAGGGCAGCAAGGTTGATGTAGAGCCCCTCCGTGATCGATTCCCCCTGCGGCGGAGTACCGGAAAAGGCCTCCAGATGGGATCCCTAGAGAACAGAAGCTTGCGGCGGCAGAAAAAGTATTTCGTGGACTCCCTGTTGGTTTCCTGATTTCTGGGAATTTATAGTGGTGGAATTAGCTCAAAATAGTCAGAGGTGGGCCCACGAGGCACCAGGGCGTGCCTGCCCCCCCCCTCAGGCGCGCCCTGGTGGCTCGTGGCCACCTCCAGGGTCTTCTGGCCTTCTCCTGAAGCTTCTAGTGTTTGTTATGTCCAGAAAAAAATCTTCAAAAAGTTTCGTGGCATTTGGACTTCGTTTGGTACTGATATTCTGGAAAACAAAAAACAGGCAAAAAACAGCAACTGGCACTGGGCACTAAGTTAATAGGTTAGTCCGAAAAAATGATATATAATTGTTGTAAATGTATATAAAAACATCCAAGATTGATAATATAACAGCATGAAACAATGAAAAATTATAGATACGTTGGAGACGTATCAGCATCCCCAAGCTTAATTCCTGCTCGTCCTCGAGTAGGTAAATGATAAAAAAAGAGTTTTTGATGTGGAATGCTGCCTATCATATTCATCATATTTTTTTCTTTATAGCATGGACATTTGGACTTGAGTGATTCGAAGCAATAGTCTATAGTTTGACATAAAGATATAAATACTCGAGCATACTAACAAGCAACCATGTCTTTCAAAATATCAACGCTAAAGAAAGTTATCCCTAGCCCATTATGCTCAATCATTGATCCATTCATGATACACACTCAATATTAGCTACACACAATGCACAAGTATGACAATAGGGCTCTCTAGTTGGTGCTTTGTGATACGTCTCCAACGTATCTATAATTTTTGATTGTTCCATGCTATTATATTATCAATCTTGGATGTTTTTATATACATTTATAGCAATTATATATCACTTTTTGGGACTAACCTATTAACTTAGTGCCCAGTGCAAGTTTCTGTTTTCTGCCCTATTTTTGTTTCACAGAATATCAATACCAAACGAAGTCCAACTGCCACAAAACTTTTTGGAGATTTTTTTCTGGACAAGATAAACACAAGAAGCTTCAGGAGAAGACCAGATGCCAGAGGAGGTGGCCACGAGCCACCAGGGCGCGCCTGAGGGGGGCAGGCGCGCCCTGGTGCCTCGTGGGCCCACCTCAGCTCCGTTTGACCTAATTCCACCACTATAAATTCCCAAAAAATCAGAAACCCTCAGAGGAGCCCACGAAATACTTTTTCAACCGCCGCAAGTTTATGTTCTCGAGAGATCCCATCTGGAGGCGTTCTCCGGTACTCCGCCGGAGGGGGAATCGATCACGGAGGGGCTCTACATCAACCTTGCTGCCCTTCCGATGATGCGTGAGTAGTTTACCACAGACCTTTGGGTCCATAGTTAGTAGCTAGATGGCTTCTTCTATCTTTTTGATCTTTAATACAATGTTCTCCTCGATGTTCTTGGAGTTCTATCCGATGTAATCACTTTTTGCGGTGTGTTTGTTGGGATCCGATGAATTGTGAGTTTATGATCAGATTATCCTTGAATATTATTTGATTCTTCTCCGATCTATTGATTTGGTTTGGCCAACTAGATTGATTTATCTTGCCATGGGAAGAGGTGCTTTGTAATGGGTTCGATCTTGCGGTGCTCAATCCCAGTGACAGAAAGGGACATGACATGTATGCATCATCGCTATTAAGGGTAAAAATATGGGGTTTATTCATGCATGAGTTTACTTTGTCTACATCATGTCATCGTTCTTAAGGCGTTACTCCGTTCTTTATGGACTTAATACACTAGATGCATGCTGGATAGCGGTCGATGTGTGGAGTAATAGTAGTAGATGCAGGCAGGAGTCGGTCTACTTATCTCGGACGTGATGCCTATATACATGATCATTGCCTTGGATATCGTCATGATTATTTGCTTTTCTATCAATTGCCCAATTGTAATTTGTCTACCCATCGTATGCTATTTTCTTGTGAGAGGCCTCTAGTGAAAACTATGGCCCCCGGGTCTGTCTAAATCATTTACTAAAACCCTAAAAATATTGCTGCATTTTTTCTTTTATTTCTTTTATTTTGTATTTTTGTTACAATCTATCTATCTATCACATACAATTTAATCTTGCAATTGACCGCCGAGGGATTGACAACCCCTCGTTTGCGTTGGGTGCAAGGATTTGTTGTTTGTGTGCAGGTACTGCTAACGAGGTGTTGCGTGGTTCTCCTACTGGATTGATAACCTTGGTTTCATAACTGAGGGAAATACTTACCTCTGCTGTGCTGCATCATCCCTTCCTCTTTGGGGATAATACCAACGCAAGCTACAAGTAGCAGGAAGAATTTCTGGCGCCGTTGCCGGGGAGACATCATAAACATCTATCAAGTACCCTTGCATAAACTCTCATCTCCTTGCATTTAATTTATTTGCATCTCGTTTTCATCTCCCTCACTTCTAAAACGTTTTTACAAAAATACAAAAATATTTTCCGTTTGCCTTTTTCTTGTTTGCTTGCTTGTTATCTTGTTTGCGTAGTCATGATGTCTGAAGAAAATACAAAATTGTGTGATTTTTCCAATACTAATAATAATGATTTTATTAGTACTCCGATTGCTCCTCCCGCCGCTAGTGCGGAGACTTGTGATATTAATGCCGCTTTGCTAAATCTTGTTATGAAAGAACAATTTTCTGGTAGTCCTAATGAAGATGCTGCATCCCATCTTAACACTTTCGTAGAATTGTGTGATATGCAAAAGAAAAAAGATGTGGATAATGATATTGTGAAATTAAAATTATTCCCGTTCTCATTGCGGGATCGTGCAAAAATTTGGTTCTCATCTTTACCATGAAATAGTATCGATTCTTGGGATAGGTGTGAAGATGCTTTTATTACTAAGTATTTTCCTCCCGCGAAAATTATTTCACCTAGAAATCAAATTATGAATTTTAAGCAACTTGATCATGAACATGTTGCCCAATCTTGGGAGAGGATGAAATTAATGATAAGAAATTGCCCTACTCATGGTTTAAATTTATGGATGATCATACAAAAAATTTATGCGGGATTGAATTTTGTTTCTAGAAATCTTTTAGATTCCGCCGCGGGTGGTACTTTATGGAAATTACTTTGGGGGAAGCTACTAAATTGCTTGATAATATTATGGCAAATTATTCACAATGGCATACTGAAAGAACTCCTACTAGTAAAAAGGTGAATTCTATTGAAGAAATTAGTACTTTGAGTGATAAAGTTGATGCGCTTGTGAAATTGGTTGCTAGTAAAAATGCTCATATTGATCCTAATGATGTGCCATTGTCCACTTTGATTGAGCATAATAATGATCCCGTAGATGTGAATTTTGTCTCGCGAAATAATTTTAATAATAATGCTTATAGAGGTAATTTCAACGGTAGACCGTTTCCTATAATAATAATAATAATAATAATAGGATGCCCTCTGATCTTGAAAGTAATATTTATGGCAATTATAATAATAATAATAATAGGATGCCCTCTGATCTTGAAAGTAATATTAAAGAATTTATTAATGGTCAAAAAGTTTTCAACACTACGATAGAAGAAAAATTGAGTAAACTTGATGATATGTCTAGGAGCATTGATAGAATTATTCATGATGTGGAAAATCTTAAGACTAAAATTTTGCCACCCAAAATTGATATTAGTGAATCAATTAAATCTTTTATATGTCTCCATGGATGAGAGTAAGAAAAGAACCGCCATGCTAAGAGCTAAACGAGAATTTTTAGAAAAAGCGATTCCTTCACGTTTTTATCGTAGTAATGATGAGAATATTAAAATGATTGGTGTTTCGTCTATTGATTCTTTGTTTAGCAATATAAAACTTGATGAAAAGGGGACTGAAGAAGAGTCAACTTCAGCTAGTAGGCGTCCCCATAATTCGGAGGGTGAAAATCTTAATGAAAAAATTGCTAAAAGTAGGTTTGGAGAGGTAAAAACTTTAAATAGCGATGTGCCCACTCTCTTGGATTACAAAGATTTTAGTTATGATAATTGTTCTTTGATTGAGTGCATTTCTTTGTTACAATCCATGCTTAATTCACCCAACGCTTATGAGCAAAACAAGGCTTTTACTAAACACATCGTAGAAGCAATGATGAAAGGGTTCGAAGAAAAGTTAGAACTAGAAATTTCAATTCCTAGAAAATTATATTATGAATGGGAACCCACCATTAAAGTTAAAATTAAAAATTATGAGTGCAATACTTTATGTGATTTGGGTGCTAGCGTTTCCACAATTCCAAAATCTCTATGTGATGTGCTAGGTTTGACCAATATAGATGAATGTTCTCTTAATTTGTACTTGGCAGATTCTACTATTAAAAAGCCTTTGGGTAGAATTAATGATGTTATTATTCTTGCAAATAGGAACTATGTGCCCGTTGATTTTATTGTACTTGACATTGAATGCAATTCTTCTTGCCCCATAATACTTGGTAGACCGTTCTTACGAACCATAGGTGCCGTTATTGATATGAAAGAAGGAAATATAAAATTTCAGTTTCCATTAAAGAAGGGAATGGAACACTTCCCTATGAAAAGAATTAAAGCACCATATGAATCAATTATGAGGGCCACTTATGGAATCAACTTCAAAGATGACAATACTTGAAACTATGCATTATGCCTAGCTTGGGGCATAAAACAATAGCGCTTGTTGGGAGGCATCCCAATGAATAAAATAAAGTTTTGCCTTTTTTCTGTTATCATGTGTTTTCAAAATTATGATACTGGTATGATTTTGTTTTTGTGTTTTTAATTAGTGTTTGTGCCAAGTAAAGCCTTTAGGATGATTTGGAAGATAGTATAATTGATGCTGCTTGGAAAACAGAAAGTTTTGCGTTCAGTGCTGAAATTTTATTTCTATACTGGAGCGTCAAAAAAATCTAAATTTTTTACACAGTATTGGTATATGAATTACCCTCGTTTTCCTATTTTTTCAGAATTTTTGGAGTTACAGAAGTACGGCTTTTAAATAGATTGCTACAGACTGTTCTGTTTTTGACAGATTCTGTTTTTGATGCACTACTTGCTTGTTTTGATTAATCTATGGATTGTATCGGGGGGTATAAGCCATGGTGAAGTTAGAGTACAGTAGGTATAATGCAAAAATAAAATATGAATGGGTTTGCAACAGTACATAAAGTAGTGATTTATTTTGTTATACTAACAGATCTCACGAAGGTTTTGTTGAGTTTTGTGTGATTGAAGTTTTCAAGTTTTGGGTGAGATCAGGATGGATTAAGGAATAAGGAGTGGCAAGAGCCCATGCTTGGGGATGCCCGAGGCACCCCAAGGTAATATTCAAGGAAGACTCAAGCATCTAAGCTTGGGGATGCCCCGGAAGGCATCCCCTCTTTCTTCTACCAACCATCGGTAATTTTACTTGGAGCTATATTTTACTTGGAGCGTCTTGTATTATATGAGTCTTTGCTTTGTTTGCTTTTTAGTTTGTCACAATCGTCCTTGCTGAACACACCTATTTTGAGAGAGCCACACGTTCATCATAATTTGTTAGAATACTCTATGTGCTTCACTTAAATTTTTTGAGCTAGGCAATCGCTCTAGTGCTTCACTTAAATCTTTTTCAGCACAGTGGTGGCTATATTTTGAAGAAATAAACTCTCATGCTTCACTTATATTATTTTGAGAGTTGATTAAATTTTTTAAGAAATAAACTCTCATGCTTCACTTATATTATTTTGAGAGTCGATAAGATTGAAATTTTGAAGAAATGAATTCTCATGCTTCACTTATATTATTTTGAGAATTGATAAGATTGAAATTTTGAAGAAATATTTGCACTCTCATGCTTCACTTAAATATTTTTGAGAGTTGATGATAGTAACGGTAATTTGCACAAGATATGAATTTGGTCCCAAAGTGATGAATATTCAAGGGTGATATAATAAAAACTTGCATATAGATCATTGGATATGATAAGTGTGATTCCTTGCAATAGTTTTGCGATATGGAAATGATAATATGTGAGTCATGTTAGTGAGTAATTGTGATTTAGTAAGAATATTTGTGTTATGTTTGTGATTCCCTATGCATGCACGTTAAGTCAATAGTTATGCAAAGAAATTATATCCTACTTATGGTGCATTGTTCGGTGTTAGTTATGTTCAATGCATGTTTATGACTGTTTTCGCTTTTTGGTTGGTTGCTTCTCAATCTATTTGCTAGCCTCCATTTGTACTAAGCGGAAATACTGCTTGTGCATCCAAACTCCTTAAACCCAAGTTGTGCCAAATGAGTCCACCATACCTACCTATATCAGGTATTTCAATGCCGTTCTAAGTAAATTTGCGTGTGCCAACTCTAATTTCCAAAATAATTTTTCCATTTTGTGTGCCCGTACCGCTCATGAAGCGGCAGGGGGTGGCCATTATTTTCCATGCTAGGTGTGTTATTCTCACGATGAGTGTTAATTCACTTGTCATTGCACGAGAGAGTGGCTGGTAATAGGGATGCCCAGTCCCACAATGAAATAAAAAATAATAACAACAAAATTCCTTGGAAAGTGTTGGTTTGGAGGGCACCCGTAGATATGGCTATCCATGGATTGTGAAAGAAATGTTGGAAAGGAAATAAACTTTACTTTCTATTTGGGAACCGCCTATGATGTGTCTAGCATGGAAAATATTGGCAATTCTTGGTCGTTTTGGTTGACAGGAAAAGCATGCCTCTCAAAATATTTTTATCTCTCTAATTTAAGCTTTGAGCTCTAGCACATTTGACAAATCTCTGCTTCCCTCTGCGAAGGGCCTATCTATTTACTTTTATGCAATTTTTATTTTTATTTGAGTCTCCATCTTCTCTTATAAAGCACCAACTAGAGAGCACTATTGTCATACTTGTGCATTGGATGTAGCTAATATTTGAGTGTGTTTCATGAATGGATCAATGATTGAACACAATGGGCTAGGGATAACTTTCTTTAGCGTTGATATTTTGAAAGACATGGTTGCTTGTTAGCATGCTTGAGTATTTATATCTTCATGTCAAACTATAGACTATTGCTTTGAATCATTCAAGTCCAATGTCCATGCTATAAAAGAAAAGAATATATGATGAATATGATAGGCAGCATTCCACATCAAAAATTCTGTTTTTATCATTTACCTACTCGAGGACGAGCAGGAATTAAGCTTGGGGATGCTGATACGTCTCCAACGTATCTATAATTTTTGATTGTTCCATGCTATTATATTATCAATCTTGGATGTTTTTATATACATTTACAACAATTATATAACATTTTTTGGGACAAACCTATTAACTTAGTGCCCAGTGCCAGTTGTTGTTTTCTGCCCTGTTTTTGTTTTACAGAATATCAATACCAAACGAAGTCCAAATGCCATGAGACTTTTTGGAGATTTTTTTATGGACAAGATAAACACTAGAAGCTTCGGGAGAAGACCATACGCCAGAGGAGGTGGCCATGAGCCACCAGGGCGCGCCTGGGGGGGGGGGGGGGCGGGGGCAGGCGTGCCCTGGTGCCTCGTGGGCCCACCTAAGCTCCGTTTGACCTAATTTCACCACTATAAATTCCCAAAAAATCAAAAACCCTCAGAGGAGTCCACGAAATACTTTTTCCACCGCTGCAAGATTCTGTTCTCGAGAGATCCCATCTGGAGGCCTTCTCCTATACTCCGCCGGAGGGGGAATCGATCACCGAGGGGCTCTACATCAACCTTGCTGCCCTTCCGATGATGCGTGAGTAGTTTACCACAGACCTTCTGGTCCATAGTTTGTAGCTAGATGGCTTCTTCTCTCTTTTTGACCTTCAATACAATGTTCTCCTCGATGTGCTTGGAGTTCTATCTGATGTAATCACTTTTTGCGGTGTGTTTGTTGGCATCCGATGAATTGTGAGTTTATGATCAGATTATCCATGAATATTATTTGAGTCTTCTCTGATCTCTTTTATGCATGATTGTTATAGCTTCGTATTTCTTCTCTGATCTATTGATTTGGATTTGGCCAACTAGATTGATTTATCTTGCCATGGGAAGAGGTGCTTTGTAATGGGTTCGATCTTGCGGTGCTCAATCCCAGTGACAGAAAGGGTCATGACACGTATGTATCATTGCTATTAAGGGTAAAAAGATGGGGTTTATTCATGTGTGATTTTACTTTGTCTACATCACGTCATCGTTCTTAAGGCGTTACTCCGTTCTTTATGGACTTAATACACTAGATGCATGCTGGATAGCGGTCGATGTGTGGAGTAATAGTAGTAGATGCAGGCAGGAGTCGGTCTACTTATCTCGGACGTGATGCCTATATACATGATCATTGCCTTGGATATCGTCATGATTATTTGCTTTTCTATCAATTGCCCAACAGTAATTTGTCTACCCACCATATGCTATTTTCTTGAGAGAAACCTCTAGTGAAAACTATGCCTCCCGGGTCTATCTAAATCATTTACTAAAACCCTAAAAATATTGTTGCATTTTTTCTTTTATTTATTTTATTTTGTATTTTTGTTACAATCTATCTATCTATCACATACAATTTAATCTTGCAATTGACCGCCGAGGGATTGACAACCCCTCGTTTGCGTTGGATGCAAGGATTTGTTGTTTGTGTGCAGGTACTGCTAACGAGGTGTTGCGTGGTTCTCCTACTAGATTGATAACCTTGGTTTCATAACTGAGGGAAATACTTACCTCTGCTGTGCTGCATCATCCCTTCCTCTTCGGGGATAATACCAACGCAAGCTACAAGTAGCACTTTGTAAGAGAAGATGGAGACTCAAAGTAAAAATAAAAATTGCATAAAAGTAAATAGATAGGCCCTTCGTAGTGGGAAGCAGAGATTTGCAAATGTGCTAGAGCTCAAAGCTGAAATTAAAGAGATAAAATTATTTTGAGAGGCATGCTTTTCCTGTCATCGAAAACGACCAAGAATTCCCAATATTTTCCATGCTAGACACATCATAGGCGGTTCCCAAACAAAAAGTAAAGTTTATTTCCTTTCCACCATTCTTTCACAATCCATGGCTAGCTGTATCCACAGGGGCCCTCCAAACCAACACTTTCCAAGGAATTTTGTTGTTATTATTTTTGATTTCATTGTGGGACTGGGCGTCCCTATTACCAGCCACTCTCTCGTGCAATGACAAGTGAATAAACACTCATCGTGGGAATAACAC
Source organism: Elymus sibiricus (assembly GCA_039707655.1). Classification (NCBI taxonomy): domain Eukaryota; kingdom Viridiplantae; phylum Streptophyta; class Magnoliopsida; order Poales; family Poaceae; genus Elymus; species Elymus sibiricus. The sequence goes on along the minus strand of CM077674.1, from coordinate 1,955,283 downwards.
ACCTAGCATGGAAAATATTGGCCACCCCCTGCCGCTTCAGGAGCGGTACGGGCACACAAAATGGAAAAATTATTTTGAAAATTAGAGTTGGCACATGCAAATTTACTTGTAGTACACTTCAAGATCTGTCCAGCCGCTTTACTCCTAGATACCGACATTGTAACCCTAGGTACCCTCCCTGGCGTGTATATAAGCCATAGGGTTTAGCATGTAGAGGGGACATCAACGCAACATTGCTTACCTAGCCATAGAAGTTAGACACATTACGATCTCGAGGTAGATCAACTCTGTACTCGATACATCTCTATCAATATAAAAGAAGCAGGACGTAGGGTTTTTACCTCCATCAAGAGGGCCCGAACCTGGGTAAACATCATCTCTATTGTCTCTGTTACCATCGATCCGAGATCCACAGCTCGGGACCCCCTACCCCGAGGTCTGCCGGTTTTTACACCGACACTGGTGCTTTCATTGAGAGTTCCGCTGTGCGATCACCAGAAGGGTCGATGGCTCCTCTACGGATCAAGCATGCCAACAGCTCTGGGGACGTCTACGTCCCCGGACAGCTTTTTGTCTTCGGCAGCATGGTATTCTGCGCCGATTCAATGGGACACCTGACTTCCATCGAGAACAACGCCCCGGGACGGATCGTAACTTTCGGTGGCCTTGAGTACACTGCCGATTCCCGCGGCGAACTCATCCTATCGGGATGGACGACCGTCCTGATCGAAAGCTCGGCCGGTTCTGGAGGCTTGACTCCGAAGCCGAACTCTGTCATGACATCTTTTGAGAATACTCACGCCGCCACTCCGGCTGATCTCTACCCGACCACTAGTCCGGAAAGAGATCCGGCTCCCACTCCCGAAGAGATATCGATGCCGGAATTGATTTCGAATTAAAACTCCGAAGTATGTTCAGATTTCCTTCGCTCCGAAGACGCACCTGGTCGGACACCGGATGTGCTTCGAATCAGCCCAGCCTACGGCGCTTCCATGGATCCCGAAGAGTTATCTCACCTTGATGAGATGCTTTGTCGCATCCAGAGCATGTCCATCTCGGACGGCAAGACTTCGGTTTACGATCAGATCGGACTTAAAGCTGACGATAGGGAAATTTACATCCCACCCACCACCCACCTAGTCGCCACGATCGATGATTTAACCGACGTGTTGGACTACGGCGAACCCTCAGATATGGAGGAGGACGCCGACGGCCCCATCGAGAACACCTTGCCCTCGGTCAACACGGGCAAGTGGACCGCCACATCCACCTATGATGTCTATATGGTGGACACCCCCAAATCCCCTCCAAGACGCCGGCGACGGCACCGAAGGGGTAATAATGGAGAACCCAGTGGCAATGACGCAACAGCCAATAACGGCAATGAGGAGGACGGCGATGCCGATAACAATGAGGAGGACATTCAAGCCTCCCCACTAAGGAACGGCACACCAGACCGACCTCTTGTGGACTCCGATCCCAATGACCTCTTCGAAGGGGCTGACGACAATTACATGCCGGAGTCTGAGGAGGACGACAGCCTTGGTACCGAGGACTTCATCGTCCCCGAGGACCCCTTCGAACAAGAACGCTTCCGGCGATGCCTTGTTGCGATGGCCCGGAGCTTAAAACGCAAGCAGCAGCAGCTGCAGGAAAATACCGACGCGCTAAATGAGAAGTGGGTTGAAGTGCTCTCCGCTGAGCAGGATATGGAGAACTGACGCCATAGTGCGCCGAAGTCTTACCCACGTAGGCGCCTCCTACCAGAATTTGATGATGAACTCGCTGACGACCTCGATCGGCCCCCTAGAGGCCGGGACAGGCCAAGACGAGAAGACCCCGGGGAACGGCCACATGCACGCCGTCATGGCAAGGACCCCGTGGATTACATAGATCCTCACAACGCGAGACGTCGTATTGAGGAAAACCGGGCTCCCCCTCAGTCCATCTACGGGTCAAGGGGACGTGTGCCCGCCGGGCCGGATGGCTACGATGCCTGGATGGATAGGAATGGCCGCGCCCGCGATCAAACCTACTCCCGATTTTCTCCCGACCTCCGACGAGATGCTCCTCGGTCCCGAGGTCCGGCTCACCCAATCTGCTTCACAGATAGGGTAATGGAACATCAATTCCCGGAAGGGTTTAAACCCATCAATATAGATTCATACGATGGCACCACGGACCCGGCAGTTTGGATCGAGGATTTTCTCTTACATATACACATGGCCAAAGGAGATGATCTCCATGCCATTAAATACCTGCCTCTCAAGCTCAAGGGGGCAGCGAGGCATTGGCTCAACAGCCTCCCACCTAATTCTATCGGCAGCTGGGAAGCCCTAGAAGATGCTTTTCGAGCGAACTTCCAGGGCACGTATGTTCGACCTCCGGACGCCGACGACCTCAGCCGTGTTACCCAGCAGCCCGGTGAATCAGCTCGGAAGTTCTAGAACAGGTTTCTCACCAAGAAGAACCAGATCATAGACTGCTCTGAAGCCGAGGCCATCGCTGCGTTTAAAAATAATATTCGAGATGAATGGTGTCCTGACCTCACTGATAATACTCGACAACTCGGCCAGGACAAGCCGAGAACTATGGCTGCCCTGACCTCACTGATGACCCGCTTTTGCGCGGGAGAAGATAGCTGGCTCGCCCGAAGTACTCACAACGGCGAGGATGGCACCTCGGAAACTCACGACGCCAATGGAAAGCCAAAGCGTAACAAAAGTAAGCGTAGGTATAAAAATGGCGGAAGCGACACTGAAGACGCCATGGTCAACGCAGGATTCACCGGACCTAAATCCGTGCAGAAAAGCAAGCCCTATAAGGGGAACAAAGATGGACCTAGCCAGCTTGACAGGCTCCTGGACCGCCCATGCGGGATTCATGGTACTCAGGAAAAACCAGCAACACACACTAATAGGAATTGCTGGGTCTTCAAACAAGCCAGCAAGATAGCGGCAGAGGGTCAGAATAAAACCCAACACCGTAATGACGACGAGGATGAACCTCGGCAGCCCAATAATGGAGGGCAGAAGAAATTTCCCAACGAGGTAACAGAGGTCAATATGATCTATGTCACCCATATCCCTAAAACGGGAGAGAAAACGTGTGCTTCGGGATGTATACGCGCTGGAGCCAGTCGCCCCGAAGTATAACCCATGGTTGGCTTATCCGATCACTTTCGACAATCATGACCATTCGACCAGCATAAGGCGTGGCGGATCTGCGGCGCTCGTTCTGGACCCTATTGTTGATGGTTATCATCTAACACGCGTCCTGATGGACGGGGGAAGCAGTCTTAACCTCATTTACGAGGACACAGTTCGGAAGATGGGCATTGACTCATCTCGGATAAAGCCGAGCTCTACCACCTTTAAAGGTGTCATTCTGGGCGTCGAGGCCCATTGTACCGGGACAGTCACCCTGGAGGTAGTCTTCGGTTCGCCCGAGAACTTCAGAAGCGAGGAGTTAATCTTCGACATCGTACCCTTCCGGAGTGGATACCACGCCCTTCTAGGGCACAAAGCCTTTGCACGCTTCAACGCGGTCCCGCATTACGCCTACCTCAAGCTCAAAATGCTGGGACCCAAAGGTGTTATCACAGTCAATGGTAACACCGAACGTTCCCTCCGGACAGAGGAACAGACCGCGGCTTTTGCAGCCGAGGTCCAAGCGTCCGAGGAGGCAGCCCGCAGCGATAAACACGCCGCTCGCTCTTTGAAGCGAGCCCGGGCTGCACAAGTCGACCTCGGCCAGCTACCCCCGCACCCGAAATAGGGATGCGGGCTCCTCGCGTGCCCCAACTACGGGCACTACGTCCCCAGGGTACATAACTTCGCACTCAAAATTCCCTGGGATGCCGAAGACCACTACAACTACCCACACGTCGGGCGCGGATTAACCACGCGAAGACGAGGCTTAAAGCCCCTGCACATGCAGTTATCTGTAAAAGAAACAGCGGGGCATATTTACGTCTCTGTGCCCTTAACGAATGAATGACTCCGGCAAACACCTCCCTTTGAGGAACTCGGTCAATCAAACACTTCGAGTGTATAAAGGGCCGGTATGGCATCGACCTTTGCAAATCCTTCGTCGTCAATCGGGACGATCTGGTCAACAGTTCAGAAACGCAGACGTGCGGCAGGCTTCGATCCGGATCCTTTAAAATCCGTCAGCAATTATCCGACCTGTTTTTTCCTTCCCTTCCTTACTATTTACGTTGTACTCTTTCAATTACTCTCGTCCCAACTGGGCATGTACACGATTGATGTTATGAAATAAATAAAACCATGCCCTTTCAAGGTCTTTATTGTATTTCTTTATCAAGCACAGCTCCGGGACGATGAAGTACTTTAACAAGATGCAATTGTATATGAAAGTCCGATGTATTCGGCGTCCCGGATTTTTGGCCTTATATGCATCAGTTTCGAACCTAGATTCCGGTCAATAGTTGGGTTGCCCGGCTCCTATGTGTACCCCTTACGTTTCCGATGTATTCGGCTAAGGGCGTAACGGGAGAACCACTGCAATTGCGCTGCCAGGTTAATTGACATGGCGCCTCAGTGGAGAAAGCCGAAAACTGACTATCTAGGTAAGCGTAAACTGGTCCGCCATCCGGAGACCGCGTCAAGCGATCTGACGATAGAGATCACCCGTGTCAAACGAAGGGCTTTCACTTCCAGCCGAAGTGTGCTATGGCCTAGACCTCGGCCGCGTTGGCCGCACACTTCCTATGCCGGGGGCTGGTCCTCAGCCCCCACAGTCAAACTCCTACGACTAAATGAAAGATGTCAAGCCACTATAGTCCGATTGCCTAGTTCCTCTAAGTCATTGACCGCCTCCGGGTACCGAGACGTCGGCCAAGGGTCAAGTATGCCTTAAGGAACACCCTCTGTATAACCTACACTGGGGCTGAAGCCGACGACTGGCCACTCTCATTTTGAATAGTCATGTTGGAGGAATAATCGAATCATAAACTAACAACATATGGAAATTCAAGCCATCTTCATTCAAACACGAGATATAAGTTTTTACATACTATACTCCGGCATTCCGAAGTATCATCTAATAATAAAGATTGTCTTTGGGACACATGGCCTCGGTGGTCCGAGCTCCCGCTTCCACTTCGGTAAAGAACTGCTCGGCGGTCCGCGGCTTGTCGGCAGGAGGGCCAGCAGCACAAGTCGCCGCATCAATTTTGCGGAAGTGGATCTTCACGCAAGCGTATGCCCTCCGAGCCCCTTCGAAGCACGCGGACCTCTTCCAGCGGTCAACGCAGGACACGGCATCTCGGAGACGAGCCGTCAAGCCGAAGAGACTCCTCGGCATGGCTTCGGCCGGCCACAGAGCAACACAGAGGTCCTGGAGTGCTGGCCTTGTCATGCGAAACAGTTCGACCAGCTGCTTCACTCGATGATTTAGCAGATGCGCGGATGGAGACCCTGGGAATTGACCCCAGAAGGCCTTCTCCGCCTCATGACCCACCAGCTGGCCGAAATAGGCCATCGCATCCTCCGTGCTCTGCGGGAGATCCTCGAAGACCTCTGAGGAACGCCATAACTGGGTGAGCCCGACACACCCTTTGCTGCCAAACGCACACTGCAGCAAAAATATCTTACCCGAGGCGATTTGCTCCACTTGATGGAGCACCTCGCGGTCCGCACGAGCCGAGGTGTTGAGCTCGGAGTGGGCACGTTGAAGCTTCTCGAGCTCCTCTTTTGTCCGTTGCCCCTCCTCCTGAAGTTTGTCGCGCGCTTCAAACACGCCCTTCAGGGTCTCCTCGACCTCTAGCACCCGCGCCTGGTGCTTCTCCACGGCCGCCTTCTCGGCAGCCCGCGCCTTTTCGGCTGCGGCTGTAGCAGCCTTCTGCTGCCGCACCTCCTTCCGAGCCCTTTCAAGCTCGGCTTTGAGCGTCTTCAGCTCCGCTGTCAACATATTTAAGTCTTGGTTGCTTTCCTCAACATACAACACACAAAGCAAGTTTCATCTTGTTTACCTTGAGATCGCTCAAGTCGCCGGTTTATCTCCGCCATCTCTTCGGAGACGGAGTCCGGAACCAAGGTCGAAACCTGTAACTAACAAAATCTTTGTTAGAGGGAGAATGGTCTAAACCATCAACATACTCCAGGACAACCACTTCGCGTAGCATCCTGTGGGCTACTCAACAGGCTCCTACTTACTCAAGCGACCCCGATGACGGTTTCTTGAAACAGACTTCGGGCTCGGGGGCTACTCACTCATTACGCCACTCAGTAGGCTACACTTTTTATGTCCTCGGACAAATTTCATAAAGACAAAGCAAACCGAATGCGCAGAAGACGTACCTCGAACCCTGCTACGAGGTTTTTGAAGACCTCTTGCAGGCCGGCCTCTGCAGACCGGTAGCCTTCCAGCGCCGTGCCTATCAAGGCACGGTGCTCCTCCTTAAGGGAGCAGCCCTTTAGGGCCTCCTCCACCTCCTCCGCCCACCCCGCGCTGGTCCGTCCTCGGACAGCAGGCTGGGGTGGAGGGATGACCTCAGATGGATTCACCCAAGGAGCCCCCGTTTGTGAAGGCGGTGCCGAGGTAGACTCCTGCTGGGCCGATATCGAGCCCAGCCCTTCTTCGATGACCTCGGGGCGCTTCGTCCCCTGGTCTTGTTGGGCCGAGGTTGAACATGACCGTCGCATCGTCGTCCCTCGCCGTGTTGACCTCGGGGGCCAGGGTGGATGTTGCCTCCCCCAGACCGACTTGCATCGGCGGAGAAGCAGCGGGCTCTGGAGTCCCGCTGGCGGACGGCAACCCGTTCGAGGAGCCGCTGGGGATCACCTTCGGCGGACTGTGTATGAAAGGTTGCTTCTGTGAAAATTTCCCTTGATGAAACAATGACTCAAGCAAGGGAGACAAGGATAAGGGCTTACCCTCAAGGTGTCAGCTTCTTCCTCCCCGTTTTGAGGGGGTCTTCCTCTGAGTCACCGGAGAGCTCGGCTCTCTCCAACGACTTGTTGGCGGCCTCGGATGGGGCTCGCCTCAGCCTCTTTTGGCCCTTGGGCGGCATGCCCACGTTGGCGTCTTCTGACACCGACCTCTTCCCCTTCGGGGCGGGGGGGGGGGGGGATCTCCTCCTCACCCTCCTCGGCGCCGCTGTCTTGAGCGGCGGAGTTGTGGGTCTCCTCTGTTCGGGTGACCGAAGTTCCCCGGGTCCGAACACTGGACTTCCCCGTTTGAGTCTTCGTCCCTTTGGAAGCCACCACATGTGGCTCCTCGGTCAGAAGCGCCGAGACCAGGGGAGTTTGGGGCTGTACCGGCAATGGGGCTGGACATCGTACCCCTTTTACCCATGCCGACCACTTCTGCAAAATGTCAAAACACAACGGCCCAAATAAAGACTTTACTCCTCGGAGCGATAAGCTAAGAATGAAAGATTGAAGGACGGAACCACTCACCGGGGGGGCCTCATAGCCGTGCTCGAGGCCGCGGTCCTCTCCGTCCTGGGGAATCTTGTCCTTGGCCAGCTTCATGAGCTTCGTCCACATAGTGGCCAAGGTGGAGCGGAAAAAGGTGTTGATGGTGTCCATGTCCTTGGGCTTCTGTGCCCACATCGGGGTGGCCCGAAGTTGGAGCGGGAGGATGCGGCGGTTGAGCATGACATTCATGACGTCGGCCAGCTCAGCCTTCCCCGTGGTGGTCCACCACGCGATCCTCTCGACCAGGGTCTCTACCTCCTCGGGTTTCCCCCAGGCGACGCCCTTTTCTTTCCAAGACTTGAGTTTCTTGGGAGGCCCAGCCGAGAAGGCCGGGACCTCGGTTTGACCGGTGGCAAGGGGATCGGTGATGTAAAACCACTCCTTTTGCCATTCCTTCACCGTTTCGATGAAGGTGCCCTTGAACCAGGTGGCCCCCGGGTTCTTGCTGATCATTGCCCCTCCGCACTCCGCGAGTTCTGAGCCGCTTGACTTCGATTTGATCCCGAAGAGCTTCAGCCATAGGCCGAAGTGTGGCTCATAGCGGAGGAAGGCCTCGCAGACTGTTATGAAAGCGGCGAGGTGGAGGATGGAATTGGGGGCTAGGTGATGGAAGTCTAACCCGTAGTAAAACATGACCCCGCGCACGATGGGGTGCAGCGGGAATCCCATGCCTCGGATGAGGTGGGGGATGAAGACAACCCACACCCCGGCGTTGGGAGCGGGTAGCAGCTCGTCGGCCGCTGGAGCACGGGCGGCGGTGGCAGGGGCTAGATACCCCGCATCGCGCAGCTCGGCGATGGTTGCCGCCGTCACGGTGAAGCCGCCCCAGTGCCCCTTGAGGGTATCGGCCATGGCTGATGGGGAAGTCGAGCTTAAGAACGAGAAAGGCGTGAGTGCTAGATCTGGGCGTTGGAGCTAGACGAAGCAGCAGCGAGGGAAGAATGGGAGCATAGGCTATCGCGCTGTTCTCCCCATTGCTTTTATAAGCCTATGAAAGGCCAAGAGCCCCCTTCGCTACGCCGATAAATTCATGATTACTATCAAAGATGCCGTTGAAACATATGGGGGGAAACAAAATCTTGATAATATCCCTAAAAAAGCGGCCACGATCTGTGTTTCAAAAGGACGTGCCGGTAAACGGGCTACCTCGAACCGCGATTTGAGGTTGAGGTAGTAACTGCTCGACCCATCATGGGGCGAGCCTCTTCGATAAAGTTGTCAGGCAGGATTGGATTGTTCATACCTATACGACCAGCCTTCGAGGCTAAGATATCTACCCCCCTCGGGCAGGATACCAGCTCGGTTGGACCACGGATGTCGGTGTACTGTTAAGAGAATCTGAAATGCAAAGTGGAACTCGTCTGTCAAGCCAAAGACTCCGGATCCGAAGTAATATCTGTCGACCATCGTCCTCGGCGTAGAAGACCAGTTCGGGGGCTACTGATGGTGTCCTGGATTAGGGGGTGCTAACCGGGCTGACCCGTCTCCTCGGTTGGGCCGAGGTACCCCCGTGCGTGACCAAGATGGACTCCGGATACTATATGTGGGAGACGTGATCGGCGCTGTCTCTACCGAAGACTTGTAGTACACTTCAAGATTTGTCCAGCCGCCTTACTCCTAGATACCGACATTGTAACCCTAGGTACCCTCCCTGGCGTGTATATAATTAAGCCATAGGGTTTAGCCCGTAGAGGGGACATCAACGCAACATTGCTTACCTAGCCATAGAAGTTAGACACATTACGATCTCGAGGTAGATCAACTCTGTACACGATACATCTCTATCAATATAAAAGTAGCAGGACGTAGGGTTTTACCTCCATCAAGAGGGCCCGAACCTGGGTAAACATCGTCTCTATTGTCTCTGTTACCATCGATCCGAGATCCACAGCTCGGGACCCCCTACCCCGAGGTCTGCCAGTTTTTACACCGACAACCTGGTCCCCAACTGGAAGAAGAGGACCACGTGGAGGAGTAAAACCTCCAACAGCAGGCCACTCAAGACCTGGTGGCATCTCCGTTCTGCGCGGGTAAAGGATATACTCTGGATGCATCCTCGCACTGATTGCTGGTAGCAACTGTGTCAGAGCATCGTAAAGACGAGCACGAGTGGCGTGCAACTCAACAACAAGAGCTCGAGCAGTGCGGTCCAGATCCTGAGTGTACTATACCAAAACCTGCGGGTCATAACGACACAGCACGTAAGGAGTACAGACAGCAGTGTAATATCCAGTCTCATTCCCAGCGGGTGCATACAGAATGTATCTGAGAGCAGTCTCCTCCAAGCGACTGTTGTGCTCTCCACGGAAACGAGCAATAGCAGTATAGGCAGCATCATGGACAGCCATGTCGACAGTCACTCCAACACCATGGAAGGTGTGCAACTCAGTGATGGAGTTGTTCTGCCGATCAAAGATGTGAACCTCAGCTTGGTACTGCTCCTGGTTGAACTCACAGTAATCCTCGTAAACTATGTACTCGGGATACCAGCGATATCCCAGCCTGGTCAAAAGGTCGACCAAAATGGCCGGAAACCCAATCGCATCACGAGCCACGGTCAGACAGACAAGCTGTCTTGCGGGACGCGTCTGAAACAAAGGGTGTAAGATGTGAAATGATAGTGTGAGAAGCATATAACAACTTGGAAAGAAAAGGTTAAACAGACCAATGGAAAGGAAAAAGGTGATTATCAGATTATCCAGTGCAAAGGAAAGGATTAGTTGCAGACAATCCAGCTCTCCGGGTGAATGTGATTACGAGAACCTAGTGTTAGAGTTAGCAAAATCATTTAACCCAAATAGAAGAGAATTTAGAGTCCCAGAGTAAGGAAGAGGAATAAAAGATCCTAATACCACCCATTGGCAACGTGGGCCCGTAAGCCACACATCCACGTTAGTAAAATCATTTTTCAAGGACTAGACTCAACATCGGCCAAGGAGTTGGAAAGGGGCTTCCTACAGGCAGTCGGCTCTGATACCAACTTGTGACGCCCCCGACTTAATCGTGCGCTAATCATACACACAAATTCACATGATCAAGCCTAGGGACTCACATGAAGATATCACAACACAACTCTAAACACAAAATAAAATAATTCAAGCTTTATATTACAAGCCAGGGGCCTCGAGGGCTCGAATACATAAGCTCGATGTCATACAAGCATCAGCGGAAGCATTAGATATCTGAGTACAGACATAAAGTTAAATAGATCTGCCTTAAGAAGGCGAAAACAAACAACGGCTCTGATCGAAAAGGCGCAGGCCTCCTTCCTGGGAGCCTCCTAAACTACTCCTGGTCATCGGCGGTCTCCACGTAGTAGTAGGCTCCTCCAGAGGTGTAGTAGAAGTCATCGGCTGGGGCGGCTAGCTCCGGGGCTCCATCATCTGGTCGCAGCAATCGGGCATGGGGGAAAAAGGGGAGCAAAGCAACCATGAGTACTCGTCCAAAGTACTCGCAAGACTTACATCAGAACTATTATACTTATGCATTGGTATCAAAGAAGGGCTGTATATGTGGACTAGACAGCAGAAATGCCAGAATAGAGATAAAGGCCTAGCCTATCGAAGACTAGCATCTTCAGTGGTCTTGCAGCATAAGAAGAGTGTAGATTAGTAACATAACATAAGATATCAAGCATGTTGAATCGAAGCCTAGAGATCCTTCCTCGACTCCATGCGAGAAAGCGATCCCGGAGCTTCCAATTAATTAAAGTATCCAGTTCAAGTAGTAGTAGATCAGGATACAACAATGAGCGTCCTGTTACCGTGGACACGGCTATTCGAATAGTTAACTTCCCTGCAGGGGTGCACTACTGTTACCCAACACGCTCGATTAACTCTGGCCGGACAGACTTTTCTCGGTCATGCCCGGCCCCGGCTGATCGACACACCGCAGCCCTACCTAGAGCTCAGCAGAGAGGTCCCCGTCGGTCTACATCCTAAGTGCTAAGGGGTCCTGGGCCCATCACCCATCGCACTCTGGGTCATTGTGAGGACGGTGGATACCAGCGCCACCTTTGCCTGGATGGCACGATCCGACCGTGCCACAATGCTGAACTGGACATCTGACAGAGCTTTCGGCTGATACATACGGCGTCGAGGGCCCCATTAAATCATTATCCCACATGGTGGTAGTGCGTATAGGCCAGTGGCCAACTCAGATCAATACCCAAATCCGTTAGTGCATTATTAATTTTAGTGACGGCTGTCGGGACAAGTCCGGAGCTACCACCACAACCTGGGTGGTACCGCTAAACAGCCAGCCGCCACAGTAACTCTCGCGGGTGCTCTCCGGGCCCGTCCGACTTTCTATTGTATCTCTCGCGGGTACCCCTCGGGGTCGACCCGACTTTATCCAGTATCTGTAGTAAAATCCAGGTAACCGTGTGTCCATAACATCAAGATGGAATCCGAGGAATCACCCTCGTTGGATTCCCACTCGATGTACCCGTCAAGGTGAACCCAGAGGAATCACCCTCGATGGTATTCACACTTGCGGGGTTGCACGACAGAAGCTTCGTCGGAGATGGTGAAAGAGGAATCACCCTTGGTAACCCACAACCAACTAACTGTACCACAGAGGCAACATCAGGAGTGAGATAAGAGGTATCACCCTCGGCACTCGATATTAGCTCTGCAGAGTCGAGCAACTTAGGGGGTGTGTGGTGATGTGCTGGTCTCAGCCCGTCGATCACATCGATCAGGGCACTGGTAAATAAGCGGGGCTACTAGGACAAGGAAGAGGGGCCACAGATGGATTTCCATCCAACCTATACTAATAATTTAGGATAACAGGTAAGGCATCAACAGCAGTTTGCAAAAACAGGCTATGCATCAGAATAGGATCAATCAAAAGCAGTAGCAAATTCTAATGCAAGCGGGAGGGAGAAAGAATAGGTGATATAGGCATGCTCAAGGGGGTTTGCTTGCCTGGTTGCTCTGCGGCAAAAGAGGGATCGTCGGGGCTGTAGTCGGTCTCCGGAGCTGTGTCGGTGTCAGGGGCTATCGGAAAAGAAGAGGGGGAAGAAACGATAAATAAAAGCAGACAAATGCAACACAGATGCATGGCATGATGATATGCAGTGCCGGTGGGGTCCTAATGCAATGCTACATGTCGCAAACGAAGCGGGAAAATATCTGGGATATTTTCCCGGCGTTTAGGCTGATTTCGGGATACTGAACCGGAGGGGAAGGTTCCATGTTCAGATAGATAGGAGTGATGGTCAAGCATTTTGACCACATATTTGGATTCGTCTCGTTTTTCTGATCAACTTTCAGGTAGAAAGTTTTTCGATCCGAGCTACGGTTGAATTTCTATGAATTTTCAAAGATTTAAACAGTTTTCTGAAATTATTTAATTAAACAGAAATGCCAGAAATGGAATATGATGTCATGATGATGTTATCATTGCGTCAGCAGGCGGCTGACCAGCTGACCAGTCAAACTGGCAGGTGGGGCCCAACTGTCAGCCACAGAGATGTTTAAACAGAGTTAAATTTAAACTAACAGATTAATTAGTGAGTGGGCCCGGCCTGTCAGTGACCTAATCAACTAACAGAGTTAACTTAATTAACCGCTAACAGTGATTAGCCGTGCGGGCCCACATGTCAATGGCGGTAGATGCCACGTCAGCGCGTTGACTGCGGTCAACGCAGTCAACCGTGGCCAGGGGACTCACTTGCAGTGACCCAGGTGGGCTTCAGGCAACGCCACATCGGACGCCGGCACCGGAAAACACTCCGGCGAGCCCCGAACGCGGCGGAGGGCTCCGGCGAGCTCGGGTTTCGTCTGTGGTGGGTCAAATCGGACGCCGCGACCCGCATTCGAACGAGTGGAGCATGCCGGGTCGTACTGCGGTGGTCTCACGAGCTGGGGTGGCCGAAGCGGAGCGTGACAACAACGGCAAGCGGCGGCGCTCTTGGGCACTACACGAAAACGGCCAACTAGCGCGCTCAGGGGCGGTTTGAAGGGCTAGGCCGCACTACGGGAGTGGCCCGAGCGCAATGACGTGTTCGGACGGCCTCGACAACGACGGGAGCGACGGCGGCGAGCTACACGGCGGAGCTGAACTCGGCCAATGGCGGCGCGTCGCGCACAGCTATCTACGGCGCGAGAGAATGAACCAGAGGAAGAAGGGGGTGCAGGGGCGTACGGCGCGGCTCACGGTGGCCCTCAAGGTGGTTAGTAGCAGCAGAACTCGCCGGAGATTGCCGGAGTCCGAGACGAAGAGGGCGGCTCCATCCGCTCGTCTTGGAGCTCTCCAGCTGTAACCGCCTGCCGCAGTTGACAGAGTCGAGCATGGTGAGTCACGCGGACAAGGTGGCGCGGCGCGGAGACGACGGCGGCCGCGAGAACGGCGACGTGCGGCGACGGCGATGCACCCGATAGGAGGGGGAGAGGCGACCGCGCACGAGAGGGAGAGAGAGAATGGTGAGGCTTCCAGGGGGGAAAGGATGGGGCTCGCCCTTATCCTCTCCACGGCAGAGGCTTCGCGGTGTCGCCGAACGGCCGGAGGAGGCGCGCGCGGCCATGGCGGGCGCGACACGGCAGCGGGAGCAGGTAGGCGACGCTGTTCCCGTGGGCTGGGCCGGCCAGTATAGCACCTGGGCCATTTGCACAGTAGTTTTCCCCTTTTCTTAATTCCTTTTTCTGTTTTTCTTTTTCCCAGTAGCTAATGCATTTATTTTTGGCCTACAAGTGACTTTGCAAAAATGTGCTTCTGGTCAAAACAAATTGTAAGGAATATTGTGCACTGCCACAAGAAGTTTGGGAATTATTTGAATCCATTTGGAATTTTCATAAATGAATTTGCATTTTAAATTGGTGGAATAGCACTGTTTTAAGTGCTAATGCTCATTTTAGCAACATGGTGATGTTGTTTTTCTTAACAACAAATTGTTTTGAAATATTTGCTAAATGATGAACATTTTTCCAGCAACTTTTGTGCAACTTCAAATTTCACTTGCATTTCAAATTTTAAATTGAAATGGAATTTGAAATGAAATATGAATCTAATGATGATCCAACATTGCAAATCAAGGTGACTTGGCATTAACATGGTGGATCACTGTAGCTTAATACTCAGGGGTGTTACAACTGGACGCAAAACTTTCTGTTTTCCAAACAGCATCAATTATACTATCTCCCAAATCATCCCAAAGGCTTTACTTCGCACAAACACTAATTAAAACACAAAAACACAATCATAACAGTAGCATAATTGTGTAAACACACAAGAACTTATTTTATCCATTGGGTTGTCTCCCAACAAGCTCTTTCTTTGTAGCCATTAAGATAGGCTTGAGATTTCAATGATGCTCCCATGAAAGATAGTAATTGAAGCACAAAAAGAGCATGATAAAACATGTGACAAACACATTTAAGTCTAACATACTTCCTATGCATAGGCATTTTATAAGCAAACAAATTATCAAGACAAGCAATATCTAGCATATGCAAATAGGAAGAATGAAGCATTAACATAATGAGAGGCAATTTAGTAACATGAAGATTTCTACAACCATATTTTCCTCTCTCATAATAATTAGATGTAGGATCATAATCAAATTCATCAATATAGCTATCGTATAAAATATTCTCTTCATGATCCACATGCATAAAAGTTTTATAATCTTCCAAAATAGTGGGATTAACATCAACTAAAGTCTTGACCTCTCCAAACCGACTTTTATCAAAAAATTCATAAGATTGATAATTCTCCAAAGTAGTGGGATCATTATTACCTAAAGTTGACGCTCTTCCAAACCTACTTTTAATAGTATTGCAAACATTATAATCAATAACATATTCATCATGAGGCTTAAATAAATTTTCGAGATCATAAGAAGCATTATCACCCCAATCATGATCATTGCAATAAGTAGTGGACATAATAAAATCATCATCCCCAAGCTTGTAGTTTTGCATATTATAAACACAATTGATATTAATAGTATTTATGATAATATTATTGCAATCATGCTTTTCATTCAAGGAGCTATCATGAATCACTTTATAAATTTCCTCTTTCAACACTTCATCACAATTTTCAGATTCATGATTTTCAAGCAAAACTTCATAGAGATAATCAAGTGCACTCAACTCACTAGAAATTGGTTCATCATAATTGGATCTTTTAAAAAGATTAGCAAGTGGATGAGGATCCATAGTGATCTTAAACTTTTGCTTTTTCTTTCTGTTCTTGTGTGTTCGACATGAAGGCAATAAAAGCAAGCAAGTAAAGAAGCAAACAAGAAAAAGGCAAACAGAAAATATTTTTGTATTTTTGTAAAAACTTTTTAGAAGTGGGGGAGATGAAAACGAGAGGCAAAGGCAAATAAAATAAATGCAAGGAGATGTAAGTTTTATGTGTAGGTACTTGATAGATGTTGATGATGTCTCCCCCGCAACGGCGCCAGAAATTCTTCCTGCTACTTGTGATCTGCGTTGGTTTTTTCCCTGAAGAGGAAGGGATGATGCAGTACAGTAGAGATAAGTATTTCCCTCAGTTATGAAACCAAGGTTATCAATCCAGTAGGAGAATCACGCAACCCCTCATTAGCAGCACCTGCACACAAAACAACAAACCCTTGCACCCAACGCAAACAAGGGGTTGTCAATCCCTTTGCGGTTAATTGCAAGATTAAATTGTATGGTGATAGATAAATAGATCAAACAAAAATAAAAAATAAAATAAATAAGATAAAATTTCAGCAAGTATTTTTAGGGTTTTAGTAATTGATAGAAGTAGACCCGGGGGCGATCGTTTTCACTAGAGGCTTCTCTCATGAAAATAGCATACGGTGGGTGAACAAATTACTGTTGGGCAATTGATAGAAAAGCAAATAATCATGACGATATGCAAGGCAATGATCATGTACATAGGCATCACGTCCGAGACAAGTAGACCGACTCCTGCCTGCATCTACTAATATTACTCCACACATCGACCGCTATCCACCATGCATCTAGTGTATTAAGTCCATGAAGAACGGAGTAACGCCTTAAGCAAGATAACATGATGTAGACAAAGTAAACTCATGCATTAATAAACCCCATCTTTTTACCCTTAATAGCAATGATACATATGTGTCATGTCCCTTTCTGTCACTAGGATTGAGCACCGCAAGATCAAACCCATTACAAAGCAACTCTTCCCATGGCAAGATAAATCAATCTAGTTGGCCAAACCAAATCAATAGATCGGAGAAGAAATACGAAGCTATAATAATCATGCATAAAAGAGTTCAGAGAAGAATCAAATAATATTCATGGATAATCTGATCATAAACTCACAATTCATCGGATCCCAACAAACACACCGCAAAAAGTGATTACATCGGATAGAACTCCAAGAACATCGAGGAGAACATTGTATTGAAGGTCAAAAAGAGAGAAGAAGCCATCTAGATACAAACTATGGACCAGAAGGTCTGTGGTAAACTACTCACGCATCATCGGAAGGGCAGCAAGGTTGATGTAGAGCCCCTCCGTGAACGATTCCCCCTCCGGCAGAGTACCGGAAAAGGCCTCCAGATGGGATCCCTCGAGAACAGAAGATTGTGGTGGCGGAAAAAGTATTTCGTGGACTCTCCTGTTGGTTTCCCAATTTTTGGGAATTTATAGTGGTGCAATTAGGTCAGAATAGTCAGAGGTGGGCCCACGAGGCACCATGGCGCGCCTGCCCCCCCAGGCGCGCCCTGGTGGCTCGTGGCCACCTCCAGGGTCTTCTGGCCTTCTCCCGAGGCTTCTAGTGTTTGTTATGTCCAGAAAAAAAATCTCCAAAAAGTTTCATGGCATTTGAACTTCGTTTGGTACTGATATTCTGGAAAACCAAAAATAGGCAAAAAACAGCAACTGGCACTGGGCACTAAGTTAATAGGTTAGTCCCAAAAAATGATATATAATTGTTGTAAATGTATATAAAAACATCCAAGATTGATAATATAACAGCATGGAACAATCAAAAATTATAGATACGTTGGAGACGTATCACAGTGTCAGTCTCCTTGGTGTCCCACAACATGTCATGTTCAGTGACACAGTTGGAGAGGTCAGCCTCCACCTCAGCCACCCGCGCTTGGGCGACCTCACGGGTCCCCTGCTCCTTGGCGAGCAGATCGGCGTTCTGCTAAGCCGAGGTCTTCGGCTGGTCGGCCTCGGCCCGAGCTTTTTTAAGCTCGGCCTGCAGTGTGGCTTCGTGTTGGCTCGCCGCTACAATGACAAAAACAAAGCACATGGGTAAGTATGAGATACATGTTTGACAAGGAAAACTCAAGAGGTAGTGTAATAAGTAAACCTCACCTTGTGCGGCCTCGGCCTCCTACCTCAGCCGAAGGGACTCCACTTTGGCTTGAGCTAGCTGACATTTTACCTCTTCCAACTCCGAAGAGCTAGCCGAGGCATGGGAAGTGGAGACCTGCACACAAAATAAGAGAACTGAATGCAGAACCCATATCCGATATGATTCGATCCTCATGTTCTTCTTTTGAGTACTAACACGAGTCTCAAGGGCTACTAGATATTCGCGTCGATCAAATTTATGAGTAGATTGGCATCAGGCTATCACTCGACCCTCAAGCCAGTTTGGTAAATTAACTTAAGGCTAGGGGGCTACCGGGAATTGCAGTTCTACCCAGAGTAGGGCTAAGCAGAGTAAAAATCATTTCTTAAAAATAAAGTGTTTCCTCTGGTGTCCTACGACGATGCTTTGACATCCTTCGCGAGGGCTACTGGGCATGTTTTGAGTGCTCGGAACTAAACCTAAAATGCAAAGTAAAGACTGCGTAAACATACCTCAAAGCCTTTGGCAAGGCCGAGGAAAACCTCCATGATACCAGTCTCGGCGGACCAAAACTGGCTTAGGGTGGCATCAATGATGGCCCGCTGGTCGGGGAGAAGCAAGGAGCTCGACAGAGCCGCCTCCACTGCTCGACGGTGCTCCACCAGCTCAGCCTCCAAGGCCCTGGAAGCGTGAACCGGAGGCCTCGGTGCCCTGTGGTTAGCTGCAGGAGGCGAAGCAGTCTTCGGATGAGCTCGTGGCTCTAGAGCCACGTGAGTCGGGGATGTCGGGCTGGCATCCGCACTTTCTTTGAGAACAGGGGGAATTTCTTCCCCCTGGGTCATATCTTGGTTTTCCCCGGCCGACGGTTGTACCTCGGCCGAGGAAGGATTAACCCCACCCTCGGCATCAGGCGCAGGGGGTGGGGAGGGGACGCGCCCCCTCGGACCTCGGCTCGAGCGAGGGAGGGATTGGGCTCCACCTTCGAGGTGGCCGGAGAGTTCCCCTCGCTAGCTGGCAGCGGGGACTCCGGAAGGGCAAGTGTAGCCTCGTCAACAACTTCGTGTTGCTCCCTCAAACAGAAATAGTCGGGTATAAGACCTATGCCCAAAATTGCTTATCAAACTAAAGTTTGTTAAAAACTTACTCATCGGGAGGAGGACGGGCACGAGGTTGTCGGCCAGGAGGCCAAGGCTCCTCAGATGAATCTGAATTGAGATCCTGGATGCTCGGTGCCGAGGACTGACCCGTTGCCGTGACATTGGTTTCCCTTCGGCATTTGACGCCCTTTGGGGGAGGACGACTCGTCGTTGTCTGTGAGCACCAAGCTCCTCTTCCCTCCTCGGACAGGTGGGGCCTCACTGGACTCCTCCTATGGCAACTTGGCACTGGAATCGGACCCCAAGCCCTATTGACTTCCAACAGGTAGCTCGGGGACGCTGTCTCGGATGGACAGGTTTTTTGAGGCCCTGGTCTCCTTGGTCTTTTTGAGCTTGACCGGGGCTGCGTAAGGGTCCACGGTCAGCAGTTGTGCCAGCTCGGCACTCATAGACTCTTCAGGCTGAGGAGGCGGTGATCCGACTGAGTTAGCAAAGGTGCGCCAATCCTGCAAAATGGCAATTCGGATTCAATCACTTGGCCGAGGTTGATGAAGTAGAACTTGATTCTGAAAAACAAAGGACTAACCTTTGTAGCTCGACGCACTGCGCAGTAGCCGACGTCATCCCCCTGGGTCCGGAAGGCTTGGCCCTTGGACTTGAAGAGGAGGGCTTGCATCCCGCCGAGGTCCTTCCCCCTATAGAAGCGCCGGATAACCGAGGACTTGCCGCCCGTATAAAATTTGCATAGCGGAGAAGCTCGGGCTTGGAGAAGCTGAACTTGGCGATGGAGCATGACGTGTACCACATCGACAAGGGTTACGCCCTCGCCAATGAAGAAATTCACCAGATCTTGCAGGGCCTCCACCTCCTCCTCATTCCCCCAGGCAAGGTTCTTGGCCGTCCAAGAATGCAGCCGATTGAGGGGCGCGGCCGAGAAGGCAGGGACTCCTTCCTTGTCCTCCCTTGGCACATCTGCCAAATAAAACCACTCCTCCTGCCACAGCTTGACAGTCTCGATAAACTTGCCAGTCAGCCATTTGACTCCATGGATCTTGCTGACAATGGCCCCTCCGAACTTCGTGGTCTGGCCGCCATTGGTCTGCGGTTTGACACAGAATAGCTTGAGCCAGAGCCCGAAATGGGGCTCGATGTAGAGGATGGCCTCGCAGAAGATGATGTAGGAGGCGACGTGGAGGATGGAATTGGGGGCAAGGTGGTGAAATTGAATCCGATAAAAATACAGGAGACCTCGGAGAAATGGGTGAATAGGAAATTCCAGACCTCGGATGAGGTGGGAGATGAAAACTACGCGTTCGCTGCTACTTGTGAGCTGCGTTGGTAATTCCCTGAAGAGGAAGGGAGATGCAGTACAGTAGAGATAAGTATTTCCCTCAGTTATGAAACCAAGGTTATCAATCCAGTAGGAGAATCACGCAACACCTCGTTAGTAGCACCTGCACACAAAACAACAAATCCTTGCACCCAACGCAAACAAGGGGTTGTCAATACCGCGGCGGTTAATTGCAAGATTAAATTGTATGTGATAGATAGATAGATTGAAACAAAAATACAAAATAAAATAAATAAAGAAAAAGTGCAGCAAGTATTTTTAGGGTTTTAGTAATTGATAAAGGTAGACCCGGGGGGCATAGTTTTCACTAGAGGCTTCTCTCATAAAAATAGCATACGGTGGGTGAACAAATTACTATTGGGCAATTGATAGAAAAGCAAATAATTATGATGATATCCAAGGCAATGATCATGTATATAGGCATCACGTCCGAGACAAGTAGACCGACTCCTGCCTGCATCTACTACTATTACTCCACACATCGACCGCTATCCAGCATGCATCTAGTGTATTAAGTCCATAAGAACGGAGTAACGCCTTAAGCAAGATCACATGATGTAGACAAAGTAAACTCTTCGGATCCCAACAAACACACCGCAAAAAGTGATTACATCGGATAGAACTCCAAGAACATCAAGGAGAACATTGTATTGAAGATCAATAATAGAGAAGAAGCCATCTTGCTACTAACTATGGACCCGAAGGTCTGTGGTAAACTACTCACGCATCATCGGAAGGGCAGCAAGGTTGATGCAGAGCCCCTCCGTGATCGATCCCCCCTCCGGCGGAGTACCGGAAAAGGCCTCCAGATGGGATCTCTCGAGAACAGAAGCTTGCGGCGACGGAAAAAGTATTTCGTGGACTCTCTGGTTGGTTTCCCGATTTTTGGGAATTTATAGTGGTGGAATTAGGTCAAAATAGCCAGAGGTGGGCCCACGAGGCACCAGGGCGTGCCTGCCCCCCCCCCCCCAAGCACGGTGGCTCGTGGCCACCTCTAGGGTCTTCTGGCCTCCTCCCGAAGCTTCTAGTGTTTATCTTGTCTAGAAAAAAATCTCCAAAAATTTCGTGGCATTTGGAATTCGTTTGGTATTGATATTCTGTAAAACAAAAAACAGGCAGAAAACAACAACTGGCACTGGGCACTAAGTTAATAGGTTAGTCCCAAAAAATGATATATAATTGATGTTAATGTATATAAAAACATCCAAGATTGATAATATAACAGCATGGAACAATCAAAAATTATAGATACGTTGGACATGTATCAGCATCCCCAAGCTTAATTCCTGCTCGTCCTCGAGTAGGTAAATGATAAAAACAGAATTTTTGATGTGGAATGCTGCCTATCATATTCATCGTATTCTTTTCTTTATAACATGGACATTTGGACTTGAGTGATTCAAAGCAATAGTCTATAGTTTGACATGAAGATATAAATACTCAAGCATACTAACAAGCAACCATGTCTTTCAAAATATCAACGCTAATGAAAGTTATCCCTAGCCCATTATGCTCAATCATTGATCCATTCATGAAACACACTCGATATTAGCTACACACAATGCACAAGTATGACAATAGTGCTCTCTAGTTGGTGCTTTGTAAGAGAAGATGGACACTCAAAATAAAAATAAAAATTGCAATAAGTAAATAGATAGGCCCTTCGCAGAGGGAAGCAGAGATTTGCAAATGTGCCAGAGCTCAAAGCTGAAATTAAAGAGATAAATTTGTTTTGAGAGGCATGCTTTTCCAGTCAACGAAAACGACCGAGAATTCCCTATATTTTCCATGGTAGACACATCATAGGCGGTTCCCAAACAGAAAGTAAAGTTTATTTCCTTTCCACCATTTCTTTCACAATCCATGGCTAGCCGTATCCACGGGTGCCCTCCATACCATCACTTTCCAAGGAATTTTGTTGTTATTATTTTTGATTTCATTGTGGGACTGGGCATCCCTATTACCAGTCACTCTCTCGTGCAATGACAACTGAATAAACACTCATCGTGATTATAACACACCTAGCATGGAAAATATAGGCCACCCCCTGCCGCTTCATGAGCGGTACGGGCACACAAAACGGAAAAATTATTTTGAAAATTAGAGTTGGCACACGCAAATTTACTTGGAATGGCATGGAAATACCGCATATAGGTAGGTATGGTGGACTCATTTGGCACACCTTGGGTTTAAGGAGTTTGGATGCACAAGCAGTATTCCCGCTTAATACAAATGAAGGCTAGCAAATAGATTGAGAAGCAACCAACCAAAAAGCGAAAACGGTCATAAACATGCATTGAACATAACTAACAACAAATAATGCACCATAAGTAGGATATAATTTCGTTGCATAACTATTGACTTAACGTGCATGCATAGGGAATCACAAACCTTAACATCAATATTCTTACTAAATCACAATTACTCACTAGCATGACTCACATAATATCATCTCCATATCGCAAAACTATTGCAAGGAATCAAACTTATCATATCCAATGATCTTTATGAAAGTTTTTATTATATCCCTCTTGAATATTCATCACTTTGGGACCAAATTCATATCTTGTGCAAATTTCCATTACTATTATCAACTCTCAAAAAGATATAAGTGAAGCATGAGAGTGCAAATATTTCTACAAAATTTTAATCTTATCAATTCTCAAAATAATATAAGTGAAGCATGAGAATTCATTTCTTCAAAATTTTAATCTTATCAACTCTCAAAATAATATAAGTGAAGCATGAGAGTTCATTACTTGAAAATATAGCCACCGCCGTGCTCAAAAAGATTTAAGTGAAGCACTAGAGCAACTGCCTAGCTCAAAAAATTTAAGTGAAGCACATAGAGCATTCTAACAAATCATGATAAACGTGTGGCTCTCTAAAATTGGTGTGTCCAGCAAAAGATGATTGTGATAAACTAAAAAGAAAACAAAGCAAAGACTCATATAATACATGACGCTCCAAGTAAAACACATATCATGTGACGAATAAAAATATAGCTCCAAGTAAAATTACCGATGGTTGGTAGAAGAAAGAGGGGATGCCTTCCGGGGCATCCCCAAGCTTAGACGCTTGAGTCTTCCTTGAATATTACCTTGGGGTGCCTTGGGCATCCCCAAGCTTAGGCTCTTGCCACTCCTTATTCCTTCATCCATCGTGATCTCACCCAAAACTTGAAAACTTCAATCACACAAAACTCAACAAAACCTTCGTGAGATCCGTTAGTATAACAAAATAAATCACTACTTTAAGTACTGTTGAAAACCCATTCATATTTTATTTTTGCATTATACCTACTGTACTCTAACTTCACCATGGCTTATACCCCCCGATACAATCCATAGATTCATCAAAACAAGCAAGCAATGCATCAAAAACAGAATCTGTCAAAAACAGAACAGTCTGTAGCAATATATTTAAAAGCCATATTTCTATAACTCCAAAAATTCTTAAAAATTAGGACAACGTGCGTAATTCATATACCAATACTGCGTAAAAATTTCAGATTTTTATGAGGTTCCAGTACAGAACCAAAATTCCAGCACTGGACGCAAAATTTTCTGTTTTCCTAACAGCATCAATTATACTATCTTCCAAATCATCCCAAAGGCATTACTTGGCACAAACACTAATTAAAACACAAAAAGCACAATCATAACAGTAGCATAATTGTGAAAACACAAAATAACAGAAAAATTTATTTTATTCATTGGGTTGCCTCCCAACAAGCGTTATTGTTTTATGCCCCTAGCTAGGCATAATGCATAGTTTCAAGTATTGTCATCTTTGGTCTTAGTAATCTTTATAGGAGTTTTCTCAAACCCGGGAGGTTCTTTACACTTCCCATTGTTCTCAGGAAATGAGGCAATTTTAATGTCTAGGATATCTAATCGCTTATTGCATAGAGTAATCAAAGTGTTCATGCGATTGAGGTTTCCACTAATATCTTTAAGAGGTTCGTTAGACTTTTGCAACTCAACCAAAATTTTCTGCATGTCACCTAATTTGTCTAATATTTGAACCCCTTCTTGAGTAAAATTAAAGCCTTTTTGTGGTGGTGGAATCCCTAATATACCCTCAATTATTTCATAGGCAGTATTAGCCTCACTTTCAATGAAATTTCCTTTTGCGGCAAAGTCCAAAAGTTGTCTATGATGCATGGTTAAACCTATATAGAAATTGCGAAGCAAAATTTTTAAATCCCCTTTTATAGAGCAAACGCGATAGGATTCCATTAACCTATACCAAGCATCCTTAAGATTTTCTCCTTGTTTCTGTTTGATGTAAAGAACTTCAAAATCCGGCGACAAAGGAGGGATAGTTACGCTAGCATGATGACAAATCAAGCAAAAAGGGCAAACAAGAAATATTTTTGTATTTTTGTAAAACTTTTTAGAAGTGGGGGAGATGAAAACGAGAAGCAAATAAATTAAATGCAAGGAGATGTAAGTTTTATGCGTAGGTACTTGATAGATGTTGATGATGTCTCCCCGGCAACGATACCAGAAATTCTTCCTGCTACTTGTGAGCTGCGTTGGTAATTCCATCAATTATGAAACCAAGGTTATCAATGCAGTAGGAGAATCACGCAACACCTCGTTAGCAGCACCTGCACACAAAACAACAAATCCTTGCACCCAACGCAAACAAGGGGTTGTCAATCCCTTGGCAGTTAATTGCAAGATTAAATTGTATGTGATAGATAGATAGATAGATTAAAACTGAAATACAAAATAAAATAAAGAAAGAAAAAGTGCAGCAAGTATTTTTAGGGTTTTAGTAATTGATAAAGGTAGACCCGGGGGCCATAGTTTTCCCTAGAGGCTTCTCTCATAAAAATAGCATACGGTGGGAGAACAAATTACTGTTGGGCAATTGATAGAAAAGCAAATAATTATGATGATATCCAAGGCAATGATCATGTATATAGGCATCACGTCCGAGACAAGTAGACCGACTCCTGCCTGCATCTACTACTATTACTCCACACATCGACCGCTATCCAGCATGCATCTAGTGTATTAAGTCCATAAGAACGGAGTAACGCCTTAAGCAAGATGACATGATGTAGACAAAGTAAACTCACGCATGAATAAACCCCATCTTTTTACCCTTAATATCAATGATACATACGTGTCATGTCCCTTTCTGTAACTGAGATTGAGCACCGCAAGATCGAACCCATTACAAAGCACCTCTTCCCATGGCAAGATAAATCAATCTAGTTGGCCAAACCAAATCAGTAGATCGGAGAAGAAATACGAAGCTATAATAATCATGCATAAAATAGTTCAGAGAAAACTCAAATAATATTCATGGATAATCTGATCATAAACTCACAATTCACCGGATCCCAACAAACACACCGCAAAAAGTGATTACATCGGATAGAACTCCAAGAACATCGAGGAGAACATTGTACTGAAGATCAAAAAGAAAGAAGACGCCATCTAGCTACTAACTATGGACCCGAAGGTCTGTGGTAAACTACTAACGCATCATCGGAAGGGCAGTAAGGTTGATGTAGAGCCCCTCCGTGATCGATTCCCCCTCCGGCGGATTACCGGAAAAGGCCTCTAGATGGGATCTCTCGAGAACAGAAGCTTGCGGCAGCGGAAAAAGTATTTCGTGGACTCTCTGTTTTGGGAATTTATAGTGGTGGAATTAGGTCAAAATAACCAGAGGTGGGCCCACGAGGCACCAGGGCGTGCCTGCCCCCCCAGGCACGCTCTGGTGGCTCGTGGCCACCTCCAGTGTCTTCTGTCCTCCTCCTGAAGCTTCTATTGTTTATCTTGTCCAGAAAAAATCTCCAAAAAGTTTCGTGGCATTTGGACTTTGTTTGGTATTGATATTCTGTAAAACCAAAAACAGGCAGAAAACAGCAACTGGCACTGGGCACTAAGTTAATAGGTTAGTCCCAAAAATGATATATAATTGCTGTAAATGTATATAAAAACATCCGAGATTGATAATATAACAGCACGGAACAATCAAAAATTATAAATACGTTGGAGACGTATCATTCGCCCTCCAGAGGATCAGGAACCCGGATGGCGGAGTGGGTTGCCGTCCCGACGAGTGGGGAACGGCACCGGACGTCATCGGGTGACGGAAGGTACCCGAGCGCCTGGAGCTCGGCGATGTCCCTGGTGGTAACAACGGAGGGGAGCCACAGCCCCCTCTTGCTCGTTGCCTTCTCCTCAGCCGCCGCTGTGACGGTGCGATTGCCCTTTCCGGCCATCGCTGGAGGACGGAAAAGAAGGGAAAAGGGGATCGAAAGGCTTGCTAGGGCTTTGTTCTTTGGGCGCTGGAGCTGGGGGACGGCAGGAGCAAGGAGCGAGAGGGAAGGCGTGGGAATGGATTACATCCATCATTTACCTTTTATAAGATAGTAAAAACACCCAACGAATGGATTGCGCGGCCGTAATTTTGCGAGTTCCCAACGCGACGTGCGTTATGTGCTTGCGCGGATCAAGGAGTTTTTACTGATGATGCCACCGAGAATCCGGGGCACGATCTCTTTATTGACAAGACATGCCAATAGCAATAGCCTCGAGTTACGCTAAACACGGCACAACAACTACTGACAAGACCTTTCGGTTCTACAGTACGTGGTGGCGGTTTGGGTTCAGTCAAAGTTGTCAGAACATGACCCTACCGGCGCATCCATTCCTGCATAGGAAGACTTCGCCATTAAGATAACTAGGCGGGGAAAGGGCCTTTGGATCCAATGAAAATAATAGTGTTTCTCGGGAAGCTCAGTTGGGGCTCCTCGGATGCCCGAGGTATATTGTTCCTCGGGTAAAAACTGTGGTTACATTGGAGGAAGATGTGCTGAGAAATTGTTGAACCAGTTTGCAAGGCCAAGGACCAACTATGAAGAACAAGTCGACCGAGGATTGTCCTCGGCTTGGAAGACCGGTTCAGGGGCTACTGATGTTGTCCTGGATATGGGGATGCCAACCACGTTAGCTTCCCAAGATGGGCTGGGCCGAGGACCCCCAAACAACCAACCAGTGGGCCACGTTCGTCAAGCGTCATGAAGTAATCAAGGTGGAATCCTCCGAAGACTTGGCGCACACTCCAAGGCACGGTGCAATCTTCGGCATGTTTATCTCCAAATACAACCAACCTATGTGTAACCCTAGGTACCCCCGGCATCTATATAAGCCGAGGGGTTTTAGCCAGTAGGGGTAGATTCATTCATACTTGATCTTGAGGTAGATCAACCTGTACTTTGTACCCCATCCACAATCAATACAACACAAGCAGGACGTAGGGTTTTACCTCTTCAAGAGACCGAACCTGGGTAAACATCGTGTCCCCTCTCTGTCTTGTTACTGATGACCCACAAGTATAGGGGATCAATCGTAGTCCTTTCGATAAGTAAGAGTGTCGAACCCAACGAGGAGCAGAAGGAAATGACAAGCGGTTTTCAGCAAGGTGTTTTCTGCAAGCACTGAAATTATCGGTAATGAGTAGTTTGATAGCAAGGTAATTTGTAACAAGTGACAAGTAGCAATAGTAACTAAGGTGCAGCAAGGTAGCCCAATACTTTTTGTAGCAAAGGACAGGCTAGAACGGTCTCTTATAATAAGCAAAGCGCTCTTGAGGACACACGGGAATTTCATCTAGTCACTTTCATCATGTTTGTTTGATTCGCGTTCGCTACTTTGATAATTTGATATGTGGGTGGACCGGTGCTTGGGTGATGTTCTTACTTGAACAAGCCTTCCACTTATGATTAACCCCTCTCGCAAGCATCCGCAACTACGAAAGAAGAATTAAGATATATCTAACCATAGCATTAAACATATGGATCCAAATCAGCCCCTTATGGGATAGCGCATAAACTAGGGTTTAAGCTTCTGTCAATCTAGCAACCCATCATCTAATTACTACTCCACAATGCATTCCCTTAGGCCCAAAGATGGTGAAGTGCCATCTAGTTGACGTTCACATGACACCACTAAGAGAATCAACAACATACATATCATCAAAATATCGAACGAATACCAAATTCACATGATTACTTATGACAAGACTTCTCCCATGTCCTCAAGAACAAAAGTAACTACTCACACATCATATTCATGTCCAAGATCAGAGGGGTATTGAATAGCATTAAGGATCTGAACATATAATCTTCCACCAACAAGCATCAACTACAAGATGTAATCAACACTACTAGCAACCCAGAGGTACCAATCTGAGGTTTTGAGACAAAGATTGAATACAAGAGATGAACTAGGGTTTGAGATGAGATGGTGCTGGTGAAGATGTTGATGAAGATTGGTCCTCCCACGATGAGAGGATTGTTGGTGATGTCGATGGCTTCGATTTCTCCCTCCGGGAAGGAAGTATCCCCGGTGGAATCGCTCCGCCAGAGAGCAAAAGTGCTCCTGCCCAAGTTCCGCCTTGAGACGGCGGCGCCCCGTCCCAAAAGTCTTCCCCTTATTTTTTCTAGGGCAAATGGGATTATATACCAGAAAATGGGCACCGGAGGCTGGCCAGGGGCCCCACAAGCCACTAGGGCACGCCAGGGGGGTGGCGCGCCCTGGTGCCTCGTGGGCACCTGGGTGACCCCCTCTGGTACTTCTTTTCTACAGTATTTTTTATTTATTCCAAAATAAATCTCCGTAAAATTTCAGCTCATTTGGAGATGTGCAAAATAGGTATCTCTGACATAGCTTTTTCAGGTCCAGAATTCCAGCTGCCGGCAATCTCCCTCTTTGTGTAAATCTTGCATATTAAGAGAGAAAAGGCATTAGAATTGCTCCACAAAGTGTTATATTGATTAAAAATACTATAAATAACAGTAGGAAAACATGATGCAAAATGGACGTATCAACTCCCCCAAGCTTAGACCTCGCTGTTCCTCAAGCGAAAGCCGATATCGATAATCATGTCCACATGTTTAGAGAGAGGGGTGTCGATAAAAACAAAATACGAACATAGTAGCATCATGATCATTATTATAACAGCAATATTCATTATCATAGAACTTCTCATGCGCAAGTAACAATTCATCACAACAACGAAGTATAAGACATAAACTTTCTTGAAAACTAACAAACTATGTTCTCAGTCAACAATGCAATGGCAATTCATCATATTTTCAGGAAGGGTCTCATGTAAGAGCTTTTTAGTAAGTCCACATACTCAACCATCATTTAGTCTTCTATGATTGCTAACACTCACAACATATATATGGAGCAAAAAGTTTCAGCCAGACACATAGAAAGATAGGGACTTATAATTTTGCCTCCCAACTTATTCACCTCAAGGGTAATGTCAACAATAATAACTCATGATCACTCATATCCAACTGGATATATATGCCTAGATCTTTCCCCACCACATGATGCTTGCAAAAGAGAAAAATAAAAAGGAATAGAGGAGAACACTATTGACTCTTGCATGAAAAGTAAATACATAAAAGTAAAAGATAGGCCCTTAGCAGAGGGAAGCAGAGGTTGTCATGCGCTTTTTTTTGGATGCACAAGCTCTTAATGCAAAGGAACGTCACTTTATATTGCCACTTGTGATAGCAACCTTTATTATGCAGTCCGTCGCTTTTATTTCTTTACCATCACAAGATTGTACAAAGCTTATTTTCCCTTACAATAAAAGATCATACATATTTAGGAGCAATTTTTATTGCTTTATGCACCGATGACAACTTACTTGAAGGATCTTATTCAATCCACAGGTAGGTAAAGTGGACTCTCATGAAATGAAATTGGGTTCAAGGTTTTTGGATGCACAAGTAGTATCTTTACTTGGGGCGGATTTTTGGCTAGCAAAGATATTGGGCAAGCACCACATGTTGGAGGATCTATGACAATATAACTTCTAGGTGAATATAAGCAAACATAATTCATTACGTTGTCTTCCTTGTCCAACGTCAACAATTTGACATAAAATACTCAATGGGGGCTCACAATCATAAAAGATGTCCAAGATAGTGTATTTGCATGTGAATCTTCTCTTCCCTTATTAATTTTTCATGAATTGCATCATTGACCAATGCTATGTTTGTTAACTTTCAATAAATTTTACCACTTATACTTTTCTTTATGTAATATCATTACTTTCCATAAGATTAGCATATGATCTTTTTCATTATTTTCATTGCTAGGATTGGAACATAAAAGTAAAGAAGCAAAAACTCAAACTACTCTTTATTATATAGCTCTCAACTCAATTACATAGATAGATAGATCACGAAACTAGCACTCGAAAATAGATCATACTAAACTTGTATTCCACTAAATCACGAAATAACTAAGGATCGAACTAAAAATAAGTAAAAATAATAAAAGTGATGGTGATACGATATTGGGGCACCTCCCCCAAGCTTGGCACAAGCCAAGGGGAGTGCCCATACCCATGTACTCAGGTTTCTTTCTTTGGTGATGATGGTGGTGATGAAGTGGTGGGCTTGTCCTTCAGCTTTAGCAGATATTCCAGCTTACGGTTGATACTCCGAAGGGCGATGTTTTGTTCTTCCGACAAAAAAACTTCACGAGTGAGAGATGTATTTTGAGCTCAAATTGTTTCAAAAACCCTTAAACTATCAATTTCAGATGGAGAGAGATAATCATAGAGAGGCTGAAGAATATCCTCCTTCTCCGTGGTTTCCTCCATAGGCTTGGCTTGATCTCCTTCCGGTGCCTGGTTTTCAGCGATCTCTCCGGCCTTATCCTCCCCGCCAATGTCCTCTTCTCCTGATGACCACTCATAGTAAACCTCGATGTATGGGCATTTGCCCGACGAAGGTTGAACAATCCGGTGCTTGGTGCGGAGCTTCGGAGGAGCCATAGCGATCTAGATCTGTCGAAAAAATAGCACAAAACAAGAACATAGGATTTTTCTGTTATACGGTGGTCAAAATGTTCGGGAGTATATATAAAGAATTTTTATCTTGCAAAACAAGTATTCCAGAAGAAAACAGAGTCGGGAGGGCTCACGAGGGGCCCACGAGCCACCAGGGCGCGCCAGGGGGGTGGCGCGCCCTGGTGCCTCGTGTGCACCTCGTGGGTCCCCTCGGCTGTTTATTATTTTTGTATTTTTTTAATATTCCAAAACTGATAGAAAATATTTTTATGCAATTTTTGGAGTCATCACGTACCTCTTCCTTTTCAGGGTTCTGGAGTGTTCTGGAAGGTCTCTCTTATGTATTCCTCCGGTGTCATGGTTTGAATAATGTTAGTTTCAACATTAATAGGTGTACTTGAGATGTAGTGCTTAATTCTTTGCCCATTGACCACTCTCGGATTGGTGCCTTCGGCGTTATTGATCTTAATGTCTCCAGAGCGATAAACTTCCTCGATGATATATGGTCCTTCCCATTTAGAGAGAAGTTTTCCTGCAAAAAATCTAAAACGAGAATTGTACAATAGAACATACTCACCCACTTTGAATTCCCGTTTTTGAATTCTTTTATCATGCCATCTATTAACTCTTTATTTAAACAATTTGGCGTTTTCATAAGCTTGGGTTCTCCATTCATCTAGCGAGCTAATATCAAATAACCACTTTTCACCGGCAAGTTTAAAATCATAATTGAGTTCTTTAATTCCCCAATATGCTTTATGTTCTAACTCAAGAGGTAAATGACATGCTTTTCCATAAACCATTTTATAGGGAGACATACCCATAGGATTTTTATAAGCAGTTCTATAAGCCCATAATGCATCGTCAAGTTTTTTAGACCAATTCTTTCTAGATCTATTGACGGTCTTTTGCCAAATTAACTTTATTTCTCTATTGCTCAATTCAACTTGACCACTAGATTGAGGGTGATAGGGGAATGCAATTCTATGGTTGACATCATATTTAGCAAGTAGTTTACGGAATGCATCATGGATAAAATGTGAACCAACATCAGTCATTAAATATCTAGGGACTCCAAATCTTGTGAAAATAACTTCTTTAAGCATTTTAATAGAAGTGTTATGATCAGCACTACTAGTTGGGATAGCTTCTACCCACTTAGTAACGTAATCAACAACAACTAAAATATGAGTATACCCATTGGATTTAGGAAAAGGTCCCATATAATCAAAACCCCAAACATCAAATGGTTCAATAGCAAGTGAATAATTCATAGGCATTTCATGGCGTCTACCAACATTACCAATTCTTTGACATTCATCACAAGAAAGGACAAACTTACGTGCATCCTTGAAAAGAGTAGGCTAATAAAAACCAGATTGTAATGCCTTATGTGCAGTTCTGTCTCCCGCATGGTGTCCTCCGTAAGCCTCGGAAAGACACTTCCGTAGGATTTGTTCATGTTCACGCTCAGGTATGCAACGTCTAATAATACCATCTACTCCTTCTTTATAAAGATGTGGGTCATCCCAGAAGTAATGTCTTAAATCAAAGAAGAACTTTTTCTTTTGTTGGTAAGTGAAACTAGGTGGTATAAATTTAGCAACAATATAATTAGCATAGTCTGCATACCAAGGAGTACTACGAGAAGCACTTATGACAGCTAATTGTACATCAGGGAAATCGTCATTAATAGGAAGTGGGTCATCAAGAACATTTTCCATTCTAGACAAATTATCTGTGATACGTCTCCAATGTATCTATAATTTTTTATTGTTCCATGCTATTATAGTATCAATCTTGGATGTTTTTATATACATTTACAACAATTATATATCATTTTTTGGGACTAACCTATTAACTTAGTGCCCAATGCCAGTTGCTGTTTTTTGCCTGTTTTTGGTTTTCCAGAATTTCAGTACCAAACGAAGTCCAAATGCTACGAAAGTTTTTGGAGATTTTTTTCTGGACATAACAAACACTAGAAGCTTCGGGAGAAGGCCAGAAGACCCAGGAGGTGGCCACGAGCCACCAGGGCGAGCCTGGGGGGGGGGGGCAGGCGCGCCCTGGTGCCTCGTGGGCCCACCTCTACCCCTTTTGACCTAATTCCACCACTATAAATTCTCTAAAATCGGGAAACCAAAAGGGGAGTCCATGAAATACTTTTGCCGCCGCCGCAAGCTTCTGTTCTCGAGAGATCCCATCTGGAGGCCTTTTCCGGTACTCCGCCGGAGGGGGAATCGATCACGGAGGGGCTCTACATCAACCTTGCTGCCCTTCCGATGATGCGTGAGTAGTTTACCACAGACCTTCGGGTCCATAGTTAGTAGCTAGATGGCTTCTTCTCTCTTTTTGATCTTCAATACAATGTTCTCCTCGATGTTCTTGGAGTTCTATCCGATGTAATCACTTTTTGCGGTGTGTTTGTTGGGATCCGATGAATTGTGAGTTTATGATCAGATTATCCATGAATATTATTTGAGTCTTCTCTGAACTCTTTTATGTATGATTATTATAGCTTCGTATTTCTTTCCGATCTATTGATTTGGTTTGGCCAACTAGATTGATTTATCTTGCAATGGGAGAGGTGCTTTGTAATGGGTTCGATCTTGCGGTGCTCAATCCCAGTGACAGAAAGGGACATGACACGTATGTATCGTTGCTATTAAGGGTAAAAATATGGGGTTTATTCATGCGTGAGTTTACATTGTCTACATCATGTCATCTTGCTTAAGGCGTTACTCCGTTCTTTATGGACTTAATACACTAGATGCATGCTGGATAGCGGTCGATGTGTGGAGTAATAGTAGTAGATGCAGGCAGGAGTCGGTCTACTTGTCTCGGACGTGATGCGTATATACATGATCATTGCCTTGGATATCGTCATGATTATTTGCTTTTCTATCAATTGCCCAACAGTAATTTGTTCACCCACCGTATGCTATTTTTATGAGAGAAGCCTCTAGTGAAAACTATGACCCCCGGGTCTACCTCTATCATTTACTAAAACCCTAAAAATACTTGTGCACTTTTTCTTTATTTATTTTATTTCGTATTTTTGTTTGATCTATTTATCTATCACCATACAATTTAATCTTGCAATTGACCGCCAAGGGATTGACAACCCCTTGTTTGCGTTGGGTGCAAGGATTTGTTGTTTTGTGTGCAGGTACTGCTAACGAGGTGTTGCGTGATTCTCCTACTGGATTGATAACCTTGGTTTCATAACTGAGGGAAATACTTATCTCTACTGTACTGCATCATCCCCTCCTCTTCGGGGAAATCCCAACGCAGCTCACAAGTAGCAGGAAGAATTTCTGGTGCCGTTGCCGGGGAGACATCATCAACATCTATCAAGTACCTACGCATAAAACTTGCATATCCTTGCATTTATTTTATTTGCCTTTGTCTCTCGTTTTCATCTCCCCTACTTCTAAAAAGTTTTTTCAAAAATAAAAATAAATCCGTTTGCCTTTTTCTTGTTTACTTGATTGTTTGCTCATTTTATCGTTATGGCAAGTTCTACTCCCGTTATGCCTTTCCCTCCGTACTTAGGAGACGATCCAGGAATTTTAAACTTTAAATATTTGAGTGATGAATCTTTGAAAGAAGCATGGGATAGATTATTAAAAATACAAGTAAGTGCTAGGCATCAGTTTCACCTTTAATTGTTCCTTAAAGGTTTTTATGTTGGTCTACCCCTTGCTCATAGACGTGTCTTGGATTGCATATTTGAAAATGATTTTCTTGGGAGTGATGCCTTTGAAACCTACGAAAAGATGAAAAGTATATTTGGACAACCAAAAGTTGAAACTATCGAACCTATTACTCTAATATGCTTTCGTCAAACCGAGCAAATAAAGGAAACAGAAGCTAGTATGGATTCTAACTTTCGAGGAATATTTAATCTTACCTGTAAAATAAATAGCAATGTGGTGTCACAAAATAGGAGGGTTGAAGCTTTAGATCAAAAGATCTCTCTTTGTGTTTTGAAAGAAATAAAAACCCTTTGCACTAAGCTTGATCATCTAGTGCACATTATTGATAATGGCAAAGAGAGTGAAATAGGAGTTGCGAGGGTTAAAACCAAACATGATAATACTTGAAACTATGCATTATGCCTAGCTAGGGGCATAAAACAATAGCGCTTGTTGGGAGGCAACCCAATGAATAAAATAAATTTTTACTTTTTGTTTCTGTTCTTGTGTGTTTTCACAATTATGCTACTATTATGATTGTGTTTTTGTGTTTTAATTAGTGTTTGTGCCAAGTAATGCCTTTGGGATGATTTGGAAGATAGTATAATTGACGCCGTTTGGAAAACAGAAAGTTTTGCGTCCAGTGCTAGAATTTTAGTTCTGTACTGGAGCGTCAGAAAAATCTGAAATTTTTACACAGTATTGGTTTATGAATTGCCCACGTTGTCCTAACTTTTCAGAATTTTTGGAGTTACAGAAGTATGGCTTTTAAATATATCTCTACAGACTATTATGTTTTTGACAGATTCTGTTTTTCATGCATTGCTTGCTTGTTTTGATGAATCTATGGATTGTATCGGGGGGTATCAGCCATGGAGAAGTTAGAGTACAGTAGTTATAATGCAAAAATAAAATATGAATGGGTTTGCAACAGTACTTAAAGTAGTGATTTATTTTGTTATACTAACGGATCTCACGAAGGTTTTGTTGAGTTTTGTGTGATTGAAGTTTTCAAGTTTTGGGTGAGATCACGATGGATGAAGGAATAAGGAGTGGCAAGAGCCTAAGCTTGGGGATGCCCAAGGCACCCCAAGGTAATATTCAAGGAATACTCAAGCGTCTAAGCTTGGGGATGCCCCGGAAGGCATCCCCTCTTTCTTCTACCAACTATCGGTAATTTTACTTGGAGCTATATTTTTATTCATCACATGATATGTGTTTTACTTGGAGCGTCGTGTATTATATGAGTCTTTGCTTTGTTTGATTTTTAGTTTGTCACAATCATCCTTGCTGGACACACCAACTTGAGAGAGCCACATGTTTATCATGATTTGTTAGAATACTCTATGTGCTTCACTTAAATTTTTTGAGCTAGGCAGTTGCTCTAGTGCTTCACTTAAATCTTTTTGAGCACGGCCGTGGCTATATTTTGAAGAAATATTTAATCTCTCATGCTTCACTTATATTATTTTGAGAGTTGATAAGATTGAAATTTTGAAGAAATATTTGAACTCCCATGCTTCACTTATATTATTTGGAGAGTTGATAAGATTAAAATTTTGAAGAAATATTTGCACTCTGATGCTTCACTTATATCTTTTTGAGAGTTGATAATAGTAATGGTAATTTGCACAAGATATGAATTTGGTCCCAAAGTGATGAATATCCAAGAGGGGTATAATAAAAACTTTCATATAGATCATTGGATATGATAAGTTTGATTCCTTGCAATAGTTTTGCGATATGGAGATGATAATATGTGAGTCATGTTAGTGAGTAATTGTGATTTAGTAAGAATATTGATGTTAAGGTTTGTGATTCCCTATGCATGCACGTTAAGTCAATAGTAATGCAACGAAATTATATCCTACTTATGGTGCATTATTCGGTGTTAGTTATGTTCAATGCATGTTTATGACCGTTTTCGCTTTTTGGTTGTTTACTTCTCAATCTATTTGCTAGCCTTCATTTGTACTAAGCGGGAATACTGCTTGTGCATCCAAACTCCTTAAACCCAAGTTGTTCCAAATGAGTCCACCATACCTACCTATATGCGGTATTTCCATGCCGTTCCAAGTAAATTTGCATGTGCCAACTCTAATTTTCAAAATAATTTTCCGTTTTGTGTGCCCGTACCGCTCATGAAGCGGCAGGGTGTGGCCAATATTTTCCATGCTAGGTGTGTCATTCTCACAATGAGTGTTTATTCACTTGTCATTGCATGAGAGAGTGGCTGGTAATAGGGATGCCCAGTCCCACAACGAAATCAAAAATAATAACTACAAAATTCCTTGGAAAGTGTTGGTATGGAGGGAACCCGTGGATACGGCTAGCCATGGATTGTGAAAGAATGGTGGAAAGGAAATAAACTTTACTTTCTGTTTGGGAACCACCTATGATGTGTCTAGCATGGAAAATATTGGGAATTCTCGGTCGTTTTCGTTGACAGGAAAAGCATGCCTCTCAAAAATAATTTTATCTCTTTAATTTCAGCTTTGAGCTCTGGCACATTTACAAATCTCTGCTTCCCTCTGCGAAGGGCCTATCTATTTACTTTTATGCAATTTTTTTTTATTTTGAGTCTCCATCTTCTCTTACAAAGCACCAACTAGAGAGAACTATTGTCATACTTGTGCATTGTGTGTAGCTAATATTGAGTGTGTTTCATGAATGGATCAATGATTGAGCATAATGGGCTAGGGATAACTTTCTTTAGCCTTGATATTTTGAAAGACATGGTTGCTTGTTAGTATGCTTGAGTATTTATATCTTCATGTCAAACTATAGACTATTGCTTTGAATCATTCAAGTCCAATGTCCATGCTTACAAAAGAAATAGAATATGATGAATATGCTAGGCAGCATTCCACATCAAAAATTCTGCTTTTATCATTTACCTACTCGAGGACGAGCAGGAATTAAGCTTGGGGACGATTGATACGTCTCCAACATATCTATAATTTTTGATTGTTCTATGCAGTTATAGTATCAATCTTGGATGTTTTCATATACATTTACAGCAATTATATATCATTTTTTGGGACTAACCTATTAACTTAGTGCCCAGTGCCAGTTGCTGTTTTTTGCCTATTTTTGGTTTTCCAGAATATCAGTACCAAACGAAGTCCAAATGCCACGAAACTTTTTGGAGATTTTTTTTCTGGACATAACAAACACTAGAAGCTTCGGGAGAAGGCCAGAAGACCCAGGAGGTGGCCACGAGCCACCAGGACGCGCCTGGGGGAGGGGGGGACAGGCACGCCCTGGTGCCTCATGGGCCCACCTCTGCCTCTTTTGACCTAATTCCACCACTATAAATTCTCTAAAATCGGGAAACCAACAGGGGAGTCCACGAAATACTTTTTCCGCCGCCGCAAGCTTTTGTTCTCGAGAGATCCCATCTGGGGGCCTTTTCCGGTACTCCGCCGGAGGGGGAATCGATCACGGAGGGGCTCTACATCAACCTTGTTGCACTTCCGATGATGCATGAGTAGTTTACCATAGACCTTCGGGTCCATAGTTAGTAGCTAGATGGCTTCTTCTCTCTTTTTGATCTTCCATACAATGTTCTCCTCGATGTTCTTGGAGTTCTATCCGATGTAATCACTTTTTGCGGTGTGTTTGTTGGGATCCGATGAATTGTTAGTTTATGATCAGATTATCCATGAATATTATTTGAGTCTTCTCTGAACTCTTTTATGCATGATTATTATAGCTTCGTATTTTTCTCTGATCTATTGATTTGGTTTGGCCAACTAGATTGATTTATTTTGCAATGGGAGAGGTGCTTTGTAATGGGTTCGATCTTGCGGTGCTCAGTCCCAGTGACAGAAAGAGACATGACACGTATGTATCGTTGCTATTAAGGGTAAAAAGATGGGGTTTATTCATGCATGAGTTTACTTTGTCTACATCATGTCATCTTGCTTAAGGCGTTACTCCGTTCTTTATGGACTTAATACACTAGATGCATGCTGGATAGCGGTCGATGTGTGGAGTAATAGTAGTAGATGCAGGCAGGAGTCGGTCTACTTGTCTCGGACGTGATGCCTATATACATGATCATTGCCTTGGATATCGTCATGATTATTTGCTTTTCTATCAATTGCCCAACAGTAATTTGTTCACCCACCGTATGCTATTTTTATGAGAGAAGCCTCTAGTGAAAACTATGGCCCCCGGGTCTACCTCTATCATTTACTAAAACCTTAAAAATACTTGCTGCAGTTTTTCTTTATTTATTTTATTTTGTATTTTTGTTTGATCTATTTATCTACCACCATACAATTTAATCTTACAATTGACTGCCAAGGGATTGACAACCCCTTGTTTGCGTTGGGTGCAAGGATTTGTTGTTTTGTGTGCAGGTAGTGCTAATGAGGTGTTGCGTGATTCTCCTACTGGATTGATAACCTTGGTTTCATAACTGAGGGAAATACCTATCTCTACTGTACTGCATCATCCCCTCCTCTTCGGTGAAATCCCAACGCAGCTCACAAGTAGCAATCTGCTACGGGATTTTCAGCTCCCTTTCTATCAGTAATATGCAAGTCAAATTCTTGTAGCAATAGAACCCACCTAATGAGTCTAGGTTTAGCATCTTTCTTTTCCATAAGGTATTTAATAGCAGCATGATCGGTGTGAACAATTACTTTAGAATCAACTATGTAAGATCTAAATTTATCACATGCAAACACAACTGCTAGAAATTCTTTCTCAGTAGTAGCATAATTTCTTTGAACACTGTCTAGAGTTTACTAGCATAATGGATAACATTTAATTTCTTATCAACTCTTTGTCCTAGAACAGCACCAATAGCATAATCACTAGCATCACACATAATTTCAAAAGGCAAGTTCCAATCAGGTGGTTGAACAATAGGTGCAGAGGTTAAGGCTTTCTTAAGTGTTTCAAAGGCTTCTACACAATCGTCATCAAAAACAAATGGAACATCTTTTTGCAAGAGATTAGTAAGAGGCCTAGAAATTTTAGAGAAGTCTTTAATAAACCTCCTATAGAAACCAACATGACCAAGGAAACTTCTTATACCTTTAATATCTTTAGGACATGGCATTTTCTCAATTGCATCAACCTTAGCCTTATCTACTTCAATACCTCGTTCAGAAATTTTATGCCCCAAGACAATACCTTCATTCACCATAAAGTGGCACTTCTCCCAATTCAAGACAAGGTTAGTTTGTTCACATCTCTGCAAAACTCGACCAAGGTTGCTTAAGCAATCATCAAAAGAAATTCCGTAAACGGAAAAATCATCCATGAAAACCTCAACAATCTTTTCACAAAAGTCAGAGAATATAGCAGTCATACATCTTTGAAAGGTAGCAGGTGCATTGCGTAAACCAAAAGGCATACGTCTATAAGCATAAGTTCCAAAAGGACAAGTAAAGGTGGTTTTCTCTTGATCGGCTTGTGATACAGGTATTTGAGAGAAACCAGAATATCCATCAAGAAAGCAAAAGTGTGTATGCTTCGACAATCTTTCTAATATTTGATCAATAAAAGGCAAGGGGTAATGATCTTTTCTAGTGGCTTTGTTTAATTTTCTAAAATCAATTACCATCCTATAACCAGTTACAATTCTTTGTGGAATAAGTTCATTTTTATAGTTAGGCACAACAGTAATGCCTCCTTTCCTAGGGACACAATGAACGGGACTTACCCATCTACTATCAGCTATGGGATAGATTACACCTGCTTCCAGAAGCTTTAATATTTCAGTTCTTACCACCTCCTTAATCTTAGGATTAAATCGTTGTTAATGGTCAACAACTGGTTTAGCATCAGGCTCCATATTAATTTTGTGCTGACATAGAGTGGGACTAATGCCCTTAAGATCATCAAGAGTATATCCAATAGTAGCACGGTGCTTCCTCGGAGTTTTTAGTAATCTCTTTTCTTCATGCTCTGAAAGGTTAGCACTAATAATAACAGGATATATCTTCTTTTCATCTAGATAAGCATATTTCAATGTATCAGGCAATTGTTTCAATTCAAATACAGGGTCACCCTTAGGAGGAGGAGGACCTCCCAGAGTTTCAACAGGAAAATTGTGTTTAAGGATAGGTGATTGATCAAAGAACATCTTATCTATTTCATTTCTTTCATTCATGTGCATATCATTTTCATGGTCCAGCAAATATTGTTCTAACGGATCAGTAGGAGGTACGGCAATAGAAGCAAGACCAATAATTTCATCTTTACTAGGAAATTCTTTATCATGAGGTTGTCTATGAAACTTGGAGAAATTAAACTCATGAGATATATCACCAAAGTTAACACTGACAGTTTCTTTAGCGCAATCAATCTTAGCATTAACAGTGTTCAAGAAAGGTCTACCAAATATAATGGGACAAAAATCATCTTGTGGAGAACCGAGGACTAGAAAATCAGTAGGGTATTTTATTTTTCCACACAAGACTTCAACATCTCTAACGATCCCAAGCGGCATAATAGTATCTCTATTCGCAAGCTTAATAGTAACATCAATGTCCTCTATTTCAATAGGTGCAATATCATTCATAATTTCTTGATATAAGGTAAACCGAATAGCACTCACACTAGCACCCAAATCACATAAGCCATGATAACAATGATCTCCTATTTTAACAGAGACAACAGGCATTCCAACGACATGTTTATTCTTATCTTTAGGATCAGGCTTAGCAATTCTAGTAGCTTCATCACAGAAGTAAATAACATGCCCATCTATATTATCAACCAAGAGATCTTTAACCATAGCAACATTAGGTTCAACTTTAATTTTTTCAGAGGGTCTAGGTGCTCTAATTTTACTTTTGTTAACCACAGTTGAAACTTTAGTATGTTCCTTAATCCTAACAGGAAAAGGTGGTTTCTCAATATAAGCGATGGGTACAACTGGATCAACATTGTAAATGATAATTTCTTCTTTAACTATAACGGGTTCATCAATCTTTTCTTTAACAGGGGGATGATATTTAAACCACTTCTCCTTAGGGAGATCAACATGAGTAGCAAATGATTCACAAAAGGAGGCTACTATCTCAGAGTCAAGTCCATATTTAGTGCTAAACTTATGAAAAGCATCGGTATCCATAAAAGATTTAACACAATCGAACTCAAGTATTATACGTGACTAATTACCTTTGTCAAGTTCCCAATCTTCAGAGTTGCGTTTAATTCTTTCCAGAAGATTCCATCTGAACTCAATAGTTTTCTTCATAAAGGAGCCAGTCGAAGAAGAATCGAGCATGGTTTGATCATCATGAGAAAGTCGAGCATAAAAATTCTTTAAGATAATTTCTCTTGAGAGCTCATGATTGGGGCATGTGAACATCATGTACTTAAGCCTCCCCCAAGCTTGAGCGATGCTTTCTCTTTCGCGAGGCCAAAACTTATATATATAATTCTGATCATGATGAACCAAATGCATAGGGTAAAATTTCTGGTGGAATTCCAGCTTCAACCGGTTCCAGTCCCATGTTTCAGTATCATCACATAGCCTATACCATGTCAATGCCTTTCCCTCCAAAGATAAAACTTCTTAACTCCATCTCCAGATAAACATCCAAGCTTAAACAATCCACAAATTTCATCCACATAGATCAAGTGCATATCAGGATGTACCGTTCCATCTCCTGCATAAGGATTAGCTAGCAGTTTCTCTATCATACCTGAAGGAATTTCATAATAAATATTTTCAGTAGGTTCAATAGGTTGAGGAGAAACTCTTATTGCTTTCGGTCGAGGTGAAGATACCCCGAACAAGCCCCTCAATGGATTACTTTCCATAGTGACAAGTGATAGTAAATTTCAGCACATAATATAAATGTTTCCTTACCAAATTCCACTCACCAAAGGCGCTTCACTCCCCGGAAACGGTGCCAGAAAAGAGTCTTGATGACCCACAAGTATAGGGGATCAATCATAGTCCTTTCAATAAGTAAGAGTGTCGAACCCAACGAGGAGCAGAAGGAAATGACAAGCGGTTTTCAGCAAGGTGTTTTCTGCAAGCACTGAAATTATCGGTAACGAGTAGTTTGATAGCAAGGTAATTTGTAACAAGTGACAAGTAGCAATAGTAACTAAGGTGCAGCAAGGTAGCCCAATCCTTTTTGTAGCAAAGGACAGGACGGAACGGTCTCTTATAATAAGCAAAGCGCTCTTGAGGACACACGGGAATTTCATCTAGTCACTTTCATCATGTTTGTTTGATTCCCGTTCGCTACTTTGATAATTTGATATGTGGGTGGACCAATGCTTGGGTGCTGTTCTTACTTGAACAAGCCTCCCACTTATGATTAACCCCTCTCGCAAGCATCCGCAACTATGAAAGAAGAATTAAGATAAATCTAACCATAGCATTAAACATATGGATCCAAATTAGCCCCTTATGGGATAGCGCATAAACTAGGGTTTAAGCTTCTGTCACTCTAGCAACCCATCATCTAATTACTACTCCACAATGCATTCCCTTAGGCCCAAAGATGGTGAAGTTCCATGTAGTCGACGTTCACATGACACCACTAAGAGAATCAACAACATACATATCATCAAAATATCGAACGAATACCAAATTCACATGATTACTTATGACAAGACTTCTCCCATGTCCTCAAGAACAAAAGTAACTACTCATACATCATATTCATGTCCAAGATCAGAGGGGTATTGAATAGCATTAAGGATCTGAACATATAATCTTCCACCAAATAAACCAACTAGCATCAACTACAAGATGTAATCAACACTACTAGCAACCCACAGGTACCAATCTGAGGTTTTGAGACAAAGATTGAATACAAGAGATGAACTAGGGTTTGAGATGAGATGGTGCTGGTGAAGATGTTGATGAAGATTGGTCCTCCCACGATGAGAGGATCGTTGGTGATGTCGATGGCTTCGATTTCTCCCTCCGGGAGGGAAGTATCCCCGGCGGAATCGCTCCGCCGGAGAGCAAAAGTGCTCCTGCCCAAGTTCCGCCTTGAGGCGGCGGCGCCCCATCCCAAAAGTCTTCCCCTTTATTTTTTCTAGGGCAAATGGGGGGCTTATATACCAGAAAATGGGCACCGGAGGCTGGTCAGGGGCCCCACAAGCCACCAGGGCGCGCCAGGGGGTGGTGCGCCCTGGTGCCTCGTGGGCACCTGGGTGACCCCCTCTGGTACTTCTTTTCTCCAGTATTTTTAATTTATTCCAAAATAAATCTCCGTGAAATTTCAGCTCATTTGGAGATGTGCAGAATAGGTATCTGTGACATAGCTTTTTCAGGTCCAGAATTCCAGCTGCCGGCAATCTTCCTCTTTTGTGTAAATCTTGCATATTAAGAGAGAAAAGGCATTAGAATTGCTCCACACAGTGTTATATTGATTAAAAACACTATAAATAACAGTAGGAAAACATGATGCAAAATGGACGTATCAGTTACCATCGCGCCAAGATCACCAGCTCGGGACCCCCTACCCAAGATCTGCCGGACTCAACTCCGTCACCAAGGTTGACGACGATGCGTGGGAGGATATGCAAGTGCAGGCGGATGCCACCATACGGCTT
Organism: Elymus sibiricus; assembly: GCA_039707655.1. Lineage (NCBI taxonomy): Eukaryota > Viridiplantae > Streptophyta > Magnoliopsida > Poales > Poaceae > Elymus > Elymus sibiricus. Next base: position 1,911,017 of record CM077674.1, on the reverse strand, counting down.
TGTCTTGCGGATCAGGTCATGTATCATGTCATGGAGGAAGATTCTCCTAAGGGAATTTGGGATAAATTGGCTAGACAATATATGTCCAAGTCAGCGGCCAATAAGCTGTATTTGAAGCAAAAAAATTCTATGGACTGAAGATGCAGGAAGGGTGGGATCTTGTGGAGCATGTGAATGCCTTTAATCAGTTGGTCATGGATCTAGCGCGTTTGGATGTGAAGGTTGATGATGAGGATAAGGCGCTACTTCTTGTTTCGTTGCCACCGTCCTATGAGCATTTGGTCATTACGTTGACACATGGAAAGACAACCATCAATAATGAGGAAATCACCACAGCGTTGCTTGGGCATGAGTTGATGAAACAAAAGAATGCAGTTGAAAAGGAGAGTGCTCAATGTTTGGGGTTGGCAGTTAAAGGTTATCAGCTCAGGAAGGGACAAGAGGTGGAGAAGAAAAACAAGAAAAAGGTGCAGTGCTATAGATGCAAGGAGTGGGGACATGTAAAGAGGGAATGCCCAGAACTGAAGGGTGGGGCAAGTGCTAATGTGGCTACTCATGGTGATGGCTCGGACAGTGATAGTGATGTTCTTCTAGTATCAAACAGGCGGTGAACAAAAGATGAAGTGTGGATGTTGTATTCGGCAAGCTCATTTCATGCGGCACCCAACCAGGAGTGGTTCTCTTCGTACAAGTCTGGTGAGTTTGGTTTAGCCTATGTGGGCGATGACACAGGTTATCGTGTTGCTGGAGTAGCTGAAGTCAAAATCAAGATGTTTGACGGAGTTGAGTGGATGCTTCGGGGAGTCAGGCATGTGCCAGGGCTAAGGAGGAATCTAATTTCGCTTGGAGTTCTTCATGATGGTGGTATGGAATTCCGTTGTGATCGGGATAAGAAGACCATGAAAATCATGGAAGATGGGGTGACCGTGATGATGGGAGAGAGGACGGCTTCGCATCTTTACAAGTTGCAAGGGAGCACTATTGCAGGTGGAGCCATGAAGAGTGGAGCTGCAGGAGTAGCAGTGGAGTCTCACGGTGGCGGCGGGTTAGACCCATCGGGTAGCTCTCCAGAAGCTACAAAGAAGACAACCCAAGTCTGGAGTACATGGAGGTTCGACGCATGGACGACTTCTAGGTGGTGGAGAATATTCGCCAAGGTGGAGTTTGTTATATTTGTGTCGAATATATTTGTATGCAAGGGGTTACGTCCACTTGGAGTTGTAATTGGTGTGGATAGGTACGAGTTGTGTAGGAGTCGGACACGTTGTATCCTAGACCTCTTATATATCGAGGGGTCCCACACGTTGTTGTTGGGAAACATAGTAGAAAACAACAAAAATCGCGCCTACGCACCACCAGGATCAATATGAAGATGCATAATGGGTTGTGATCACGATCGTTACCGTCACCGAGTTGCAGCGGAAGAAGAACGTGCCTGTGTAAATCATACTTGGAGTCCCTCGAACCGTCGATGAACGATCCCATGAACCGCCCACGAACAGAAGACCGAAAGCACGGCCTCTCTACTTGGTTGCAAGCGTGCAGCCTTCACGATCCGGCAGCACTTCGCCGTCCAGAGCTAATCGTCGCCAGAGAATTAGAGGGAAGAGATTAGAACCACACTGGGCTTCTAATTATGAGGATTAGAGGATTGGTCTAGCTCTAATTAGATCAAGTAGGATCAATTAGAACTAGAACTAGAGGGACTAGAGGAGGCTCCAAACTTGTTTGTTCAAAAGAACAAAAGTCCTCAAGTATATATAGGATAGAGGGGAGAGGGAGGGCTTCCACCAAGGAGGAAGGAGTCCTCCTTGGTGCGCCAGCCTAGGGGAGGAGGAGTCTGACTCCTCCCCTTCCCAATTCGGCCTCCTTCCTTAGAGGAAGGGGGCGCCTCCCACTTAGGCCCTTGTGGCCCAAGTTGCCATCCACCGCTTGGCCTTTTTAGGCTCGTTGATATTAAATTAAATATAAAAATGTTCTAAATACTTTCAGACCATTTTATATATAATTTAACATCCCTAGAAATATTTTCCACATATATATTATTTATCGGTAATACCCGGTATTACCCGATATTCACCGAAACCCTTCGAGTGACCCCGAAACGGTTCCGAATCCTCTCGAAACTATTCTGAATATTAATGAAACAATTCCACAAATATATTATCATCACTCCTGTCCTACTAACACTCAGCCAATCATGATTGCCTTAAGCTTGTGACCCCGTAGGTTCGGTAACTCACAGACATGAACGAAACCCCTTCGTTCAATGACCGACAGCGGAACCGTGGACGTCCATATCGATCCCTGTGAGCACACGAATGATATTCGAGTGAACCTTTGGTTACCATGTGATGTTCCCTTTGCTTCGCGATACTTCACAAAGCTCGGGATGTATCGGTATCCTCCAGAGTCATCACATGCTCACTATACCGTTATCCTCGTTACCGGTTTTGTTCTTCTTTCTCATTATTGTGTTCCGGCATCCCCGTGATGTAGTCACCTGTGTCTGGCCAGACGTTGATGGATGCCGTCACACCGAGAGGGCCCTAAGAATATCTCTCCATCGTCGGAGGAGCAAATCCCACTCTCGAGCTATCTGGCCACTTGTCAAACTTTCCGATGAACCTGTAAGTTGTCGTTATGATCACCGTGTTACAGGTGACGTTTGAGCAACCCCAAAGCCCACCGTACGGTAAGAAGTGACCACGATACTCTCATGGTCTAAGGAGCAAGATCACATGTTAACACTCCGTGTTATTACAATTGATTACAGACGATATTAACTCAATTCATAACAGACAAGTTTGGGTCGATTCAATATGATCGTTCTTCCAACGTCATAATCTCAATGTTGTTTTAGGACTATCGTTACACTTAATGATATCCTAAGATCCAGAAAACGTGATCACCAACAACACTTGAGCTAGTCCTAGAGGCAAGACTAGGAACCTTTCATTTTAACCGTTTATCATTCCACACGTGCATATGAGTTTTCCACTGAATCGCATATTCCAGTATCATAGCAGTTACAACATAGAATATAAACTCTTTAATCATGAATATAGAAATATAATAATACAAATATTATTGCCTCTAGGGCATATTTCCAACAGTTGTAACCCATGACGACTTGATAGCAACAGGTACGCGGGGGAGCCGGCGGCGTGTGCCGGTGCCCGGGCAGCCGGTGTTGCGGTATCTTGGGGAGGAGCACCCGTAGTCATTGCCCCGGGGATGTAGCCATATTGGTGAACCTCGTTAACAAATATCGTGCCTCGGTGTGTCGTCTATGATCTTGCTAGCGTTTTATTCTAACAAATTTGACAACTTTTGTTTTTGAGACAAACAAATTTGACAACTACGAAATGGTTTGTTGTGGGTGTCATCCAACAGGATCTGCGGAACATTTTATTTGGAAACAGAGAGCAAACAAAGCAGATCCAAATTAAACTTTTCACATTGGTTATGATGTTATAATTCTTTCTTTTCGGCACAAATGGGTAAATCAATCCTAATTACAACACAATACACAAAGCCATAAACTTTCCTTATCATCCTAATTACCTGTTGTGTTTTCCACAACAACTTGATTGATAGGTTCCTTCCCTGGGGCTTCCTCGCAGGATCATAGTTGTCGCATGTCAGAGTGGATCTGTGGCCGGCAACCATCTAGTGTTTATTCCTGGCGGGCATCCATCTCTTGCATGCTTGTTTATTTTGTTGCATCATCATTGTTTTTACAAGTTGATGCGACGACATGCCCGGCCGGCAACCTGCTCTTGAAAACCTTTCTACGAATATCAAGTGCAACATGTCCATCAGGGCTGGCCGGCCGGCCATTTTTTTATTTTCATTTTTATTTTATCCCAGACTGTGCCGGCCTCCCTCCGTTGAAACTTGAAACATGCCCATCAGCATCAGGGACTTGTATGACCCAATATATATACTAAGGTTAATTGCTATGGAAGCTTACAATGACTGACTTATGGTCATACCAACTTTTTTGAAACGATCAAGTCTTGCCTAATATATATATATCCCAGCATGGTACGTAACAGGCTTTGCTTTGCTGACAGATGGTAAACTCTGCATCAAGGTGCAGATTTTGAGAGCTATGCTGACGACTGACGGAAAAATTACTAGCACAGCACTTGCAACACCCACATGACCAGTTAAGCTAAGCTAGTATATATATGGAACACATACGCAAATGCTACTTGCAAACCAAACCAAGAGCGCATGCAAAGAGGGACACAACAATATGGCTCGTCATCGCATCGCCGTGAGCTTGCTACGCTCACTTGCTGCCGTCATGTTGATCGTTGCTGCGAGTGCCGACGATGAGGCCGTGCTGCTTGCTTTCAAATCGCAGCTCAGCCATGGCGGCTCGCTAGCCTCCTGGAACAGCAGCTCCAGCGTCTGCAGCTGGGAAGGCGTGACGTGCAACCGCAGGCCAGCGCGGGTGGTGGAGCTGAGATTGAATCGCGCCGGGCTCACCGGAACACTCTCCCCGGCCATCGGGAACCTCACGTTCCTGAGGAATCTCGATCTGGGCTTCAACTCGCTCCACGGGGATATTCCGGGGAGCCTCGGCCGCCTCCGCCGCCTGCGGTGGCTCTACTTGAGCGACAACTCCTTCTCCGGCACATTGCCCGTGAACCTGAGCTCCTGCATCAGCATGACCGAAATGAGACTTGACAACAACACGCTCGGCGGGCGCATCCCGGCTGAGCTCGGTGAGAAGCTCACGTACCTGGCACGGATCACGCTGAGAAACAACAGCTTCACAGGATCCATCCCGGCGTCACTGGCCAATCTGTCCAATCTACAGTACCTCGACCTCACCAATAACCAGCTCACTGGCTCGATCGCACCGGGGCTCGGTACCATCCAGAGCATGCGATATTTCTACCTCGCCAAAAACCTCCTCACTGGTATGCTCCCAGCTTCTCTCTACAACTGGTCATCGCTGGAAATATTTTCGGTAGGGGTAAATATGTTGTATGGAAGCATTCCGAATGATATCGGAAGCAAGTTCCCCAAGTTGAAAGTTCTAAGCTTGCCTTCTAATCACTTCACTGGAGTCCTCCCTTCATCACTATCCAATATGTCTGATCTCACAGATATTAATCTCAGGGCAAATAGATTTAGTGGGTATGTGCCTCCCACATTGGGGAAGTTGGGAGCCCTCCAACACCTGTACTTAGCTGACAATACACTTAAAGCAAATGACAACAAGGGGTGGGAATTCATGACTTCTTTAGCAAACTGCAGCCGACTACATCATTTGCAACTCGGCACCAATTCTTTTGGAGGACAACTACCAGGTTCAATTGTGAACCTCTCAACGACTCTCTCTGATTTATACATAGCAGACAATAGGGTCTCTGGGGTTATCCCAACAGATATAGGAAATTTGGTTGGTCTCGAAAGGCTTGTTATAATAAATACTTCGGTGTACAGTGTGATTCCAGAGAGTATTGGTAAGCTAAAGAACTTGATTGCCCTTGTTTTGTTCAACAACAGCTTTTCTGGCCTCATACCGCCATCGCTAGGAAACCTTTCACGGTTGACTATGCTTGGTGCACATAATAACAAGTTGGAGGGACCGATTCCGGCAAGCCTGGGAGAGTTGAAAAAACTTTTTGTACTCGATTTGTCAAGGAACTACCATCTTAACGGTTCAATACCCAGAGAGGTTTTAAAATTACCCGGCCTTTCTTGGTATTTGGACTTGTCATACAATTCCCTTTCTGGACCGATTCTTAATGAAATTGGTAGCTTGACAAACCTTAATCGACTTACTCTATCAGGAAACCGGTTATCTGGCAAGATACCTGACGATATTCAGAATTGCATAGTTCTGGAATACCTATCATTAGACAGTAATTCATTTGAGGGAAGCATACCTCGGTCACTGACAAATATAAAGGGGCTCGGTAGATTGAACCTGACCATGAATAAGTTCTCTGGTAATATTCCTGATGCCTTCGGAAATATTGGGAACCTACAGGAAGTGTACCTAGCACACAACAACTTGTCAGGGCCAATCCCATCAGTTCTACAGAATTTGACATCATTGGCAAAATTGGATGTATCCTTCAACAATTTGCAAGGTGAGGTGCCAAATGAAGGTGTTTTCAGAAACATCACTTACTTAGCGGTTGTTGGAAATGCCAATTTGTGTGGTGGTAGACCTCAACTTCACTTGGCTCCATGCCCCATAAGCCCCTTAAGCAAGAACAGTAAAAATATGCCAAAGTCTCTCATAATTTCTCTAGCGGCAGGTGGAGCAATCTTGTTCTCACTTTCAGTTCTTGTTCTTGTTTGGATACTTTGTAAGAAGCTCAAATCAAGACAGAAGACGGTAGCAAAAGAATCAATTGTTGATGACCATTACAGAAGAATCCCCTATCATGCATTATCGAGAGGAACTAACGAATTTTCAGAAGCCAACTTGCTCGGGAGAGGAAGTTATGGTGCAGTTTATAAGTGTGTTTTGGACAATGAGGAAAGAGCATTGGCTGTCAAGGTGTTTAATCTTGGTCAATCCAGGTATTCCAAGAGTTTTGAGGCTGAGTGTGAGGCCATGAGAAGTATACGACATCGTTGTCTCATTAAGATCATTACTTCTTGTTCGAGCGTCAACCACCAAGATGAAGAGTTCAAGGCATTGGTTTTTGAGTTCATGCCCAATGGTAACCTGGATGGTTGGCTTCATCCAAAATCTCAAGAGGCCACTACAAACAACACGCTCAGCCTTGCCCAGAGGCTTGATATTGCTGTCGATATTGTGGACGCAGTAGAATATCTGCACAACTATTGTCAACCATTGGTGATCCATTGTGATCTTAAGCCAAGCAACATTCTTCTTGCTGAAGACATGAGCGCACGAGTTGGAGACTTTGGCATATCAAGGATACTTGAAGAAAATAAGAGCGAGGGGATGCAAATTTCATATAGTTCTACTGGAATTAGAGGTTCCATAGGCTATGTTGCTCCAGCTGACTGAAACTCTTCTAATTTTATATTTTACTTTTTCACTCAAATATGGCATGCTAACCACGAAACTTCGCATAATTGCAGAGTATGGAGAAGGCTCTGCGGTCTCAACAGCCGGTGATATTTATAGTTTTGGCATATTGCTGCTTGAGATGTTTACCGGAAGGAGCCCAACAGAAGGCACATTCAGTGATTCAATGGATCTACATAAGTTTGCTGAGGATGCTCTTCCAGACAGAACATTGGAGGTAGCTGACCCAACAATGTGGCTGCACAGCGGACAACATGATAACACTACAAGTATTAGAATCCAGGAGTTATTGGCTTCAGCCTTGAGGCTTGGCATATCCTGCTCAAGGCAACATCCTCGAGACCGAGCACTGACGAGAGATGCAGCAGCAGAGATGCACGCAATCAGAGATGCGTACCTCAAGTTCAGGGGGGGAGCATGGAGCAGAACGAGAAGCCTCGACTCGAGAAATCCAGAACAGCTTTGAATAAACAAGCTGGTACAAGGCATGATCCTGCATAATAAAATCTGTATGTAATTTCGGAAATTTCACTGAAATTTCGTTGAAATTTTTAACCCTCTATGTATCGTTTCAGATGGTAATTGTTCTCAGAGCTATGCTAATTTAATATTGTATGAATGCATAGTGCAATAATGCACTACAGCAAGTTGTAGAGAGATTCATAAATCAAGCACTGTAATTGTTTTCCCATTATCAAAACTGTACACGTGCAGGCAACATTACTAGTTCATGCTTCCGTAGACCTGAAGTTATAGAGAGTTTCAGAAGTTTTTTTCCTTTTTTTCTTATTCTTCTTCTTTCTAACCAAAATGATCCGACTGTATTTGTTTTATATTACTAAAACAAAGTGCATTGGATCAGATCAGGAACAGAAATAAACAAACACACCTTTTTTTCTCTGTGAACAAGCTTTCCTTCCTTCATTAACTAGTACTACCTCTGTACCAAATATAAGACGTTTTTGTAGTTGAACTGCAAAAACATCTTATATTTTGGTACAGAGGGAATAGTAATCAGGTAGTACATCCTGAATGCTCGGTTTTAGTCTTCAGGATTTGTATATCCTGTCTTCAGGTAGTACAGTCAGACTGCTTGTTAGCAGAGTACATAATGTCCATGTGTGCAAACAAACATATGGGGGCAGTAGGCATTAGCAGCACAGAAATCGACCCTAATAAATATTTCACATATCCAGTAACAAACTAATACGTACATTTGACAGCACAAGCTATCTGTCCAAAATCTGATTCTCAATAAGAAAAAAAACATGCACTAGTTGAGGAAAGGCTACAAGTTGGAAGCTTAATTATGGGTAGTGGCAAACATGGAGGAGGAGGAGCCTACCTCGGGAACACTGTGATACACCACTGGAGTGGCCCGACCTTTCGATGAGATAGATACTTGTGAGCTGTTCTTTATTTCCTTTTTCTCTCTCTCTCTCTCTCTTTTTCAGATTCTTTGAAGTGCAGCTCCCTTTGTCACTGAAAAACACAAGCTTGACTGTTCTGGACAAGGAACCAAAACGAATTAAGGCAACAAGTGCACACGTTTGCTCTTGATGAAAAAAAATATAGGCTGGTACTGGAACAAGCTTGACTGCCTCTCTTTTCTCATAAAACTGCTGCAGTGCTTTTCTTTACTGCAGCCTGGCACAAAAAGTGGTCAAAAGTTGCAGCTGGGCAGCTGTCCCCAATTTTGCTACTGCTACCCCAACTCTGCTGCTGCTATATATTTTTTTTTTCAGTTTTCACACCTTGAGGTTGCCAAAAACAGATTTGCTTTCTCTTCTCTCTTTCCTGACAAGACAAACCCTAACTAGAAGGTTGAAGCTAGAAGAACTATGACCAGCAAACTCAACATGACAATGCAAACCAGAAATTCAACAAAGCATAAACTGAAAAGAAAATTGCAAGTCTAAGAGTGCCTAGGATAGAGGATGGCTAACACTACCTTTTTTTTTTTTTTGCTTTTCATGTGTTCTAGGTAGAAAAATTCACTCTCAACTAATAAGAACTAACTCTCATCGATCAACCTTTGCTCTGAATACCACATGATACACCACTGGAGTGGCCCGACCTTTCGATGAGATAGATACCTTCGATTTGTGGAGGTGACCCTCAGGATCCAGGCTACTGTCCAAGAGGACCAAATAGCCAAGCAACCGTTGAACCAACCCCTGAGATGTTATCAGCTTTGCCCAAAGCCAAGCTGACCTGACCACTAGGGTCTGTTCCTGCAAGAAATGGAAGAATCCAGCAAGAACAAGGTAACAAGCAATCTCAGAATTGCATATATATAGATGTAGGACTAGATTGGGGTTACAAATAGAGATCACTCTGTTGGTCTAGCCGACACAAGAGAAGACCTAGGCAGTAGCTTCACAAGGAACACTAAAACTGAACTAAACATAACCCAACTCTTACATATGGAGGTACCCCTCCTTTTATAGCCAAAATGGCTGCTGCTGCTGCTGCAGGGTACGCAGCTACAGTGCAGCTGGCAAAAACTAGCTACTAGTACTATTGAAATGGAAGCTGTTCAATGGATCTGGACAGCAAAACCAAAATGGCTGCTGCTACTATTGAAATGGAGGCTGTTCAGTGGATCTGGATAGCAAAAACCAAAATTGTCCCTTAGCTGGCTCTAGCTTTACTTCTGCTGGTTGCAAGTAGTGGCTCTGAGCGGGCTGTTATGAGGCTATGAACAGGCTGTGAACAACCAGCAAGACCCCAAAATATCAGCTCGAAATATCTTCATGCCCTACACCTTTGTTTCTGATTACAATCACATTGCGTACTCGTCTGGTGTAAACTTTCTCAAAAGTTGGCCTTGCTTCAAGTGGAGGCGCTGCCGTAGGTAGTGTGGTCTTATTGGTAGAAACAATGTCCTCATCACACTGCCATCCTCAAAGTCTGCACTGAAGGATTCAGATATTGCGTCGTACATCATATCCTCCAAGTCATCAATATAATGTGGGCCTGGAATAAAAAATGCATCAAAAATCAAACAGCCGACAAGCATGATATAATATCCAGCGTAAGAGATAAGATCAGAAGATGCAGAAGCGAGATGGGGTAATTACGAGGGACCTAACCTTGGAGAGGATGCACAAGGACTTAACTGACATGCAACATTGATACTAAAGGCCATTTCGCACTATGGAAATTGTTGACTTCAATCATAACTATTGTCCTATGCTTTGGACACCTATGCTTTGGACAATTTTCTTGTAATTTTATAAATACAAACTATGAAATGTATTGGCACCGTAACAAAAAGAATGGAAGGATGATCAATGGTCATACTAGACCTTGTGTGATTAGGTCAAACTATTATTTTTGTTTTCCAAAGATAAATAACAAGATCTCTTGATCAACTATCATTTTTATCTTGTGATGATTACATCCATAATTTATTTATTGTCTTAATGAGCTGGCTTGTCTAGTTTGCAATTAGAAACGGTCCCTCTATAAAGATCATGTCATGAAAATTTGCATGTATTAGCTTTCAGGGAGTGATGAAAGCTAGCTGGGACCACAGATGTAGAAAATGCTGGCATGTTAGACATAAATAATCTTATTATACCTTTTTAAAATTATGAGATTTATTTTTACACACAGAACTATACTGCATATATTAAAATTTGTAAATAAAAATGTGGGTAACATTTCAAAATGTTCAATCTGCAGTCACATAATACCAGGAATGAGATTTTAAAATATTCTATAGCAGCATAAAAGACATACACTCGGGCATGTTTAATCCTTAATTAAAAAAAACATTTGTTGAAATCGTATTGTTCTACAATCACAAACCCAAAAAATTTAGTGAGGTCATATATTAATTTAAAGTTATGCATTACATTTTAAACTACGTGAAGTCACACACCACATCATTACCCTCGCATCAAACGGTATGAATCTGTTTCGTTTGTGGACACAGTTGGGGCAGGCAAAAAAGGTTTATGCACAATCGAGTAAAGTTCACAAAACCCCAAATGTTGTGGCATTAGCAACAAGAAACCACAACTTCTTCGCTAAGAAACACTCAACGAGTGTTTTTTATGTTGTTTGTATCATTGTTCCAAAACTTCCATTTGCACTAGCGTTTGGTGTTGTAGGCAAAGAAGCAGCAACGAATGGTATGTGCTTTGTTTAGAGAGCAGCTAGAGCATGCTTTAGGTGGAGGTTTCGGATAATTTGGGATGGGAACATTTATGTCAAACTGACATAAGGTGAGGTTCTACTTCCCAACTATGCTTGCTTGATCGAAATAAACCATTACTCTATATGTTTTATTTCTACGTTTCATTCTCACAGCCAATGCCATTTACATATCAGTGTCATTTATATAAATAAACCATTACAAAAGTGAGCTAATGAAATAACAAATGGAAATATGTGTGGTACAGAGAGAATGGAAATAAAAGGAACAGGGCGGTAGCGGTACCATCAATCGGAGCACATGATTAATCGAAGGAATACCGCCACATGAAAACCTAGCTGCAGATGAAATACTCGCTCAATTAAGCCTTAAAAACTTAGCTTCAGTGGGGAGAAGAAATGCAGAAAACGGATATCTGTGGCACTTACATGGAAGTGCCTGAAGTATAATCTTGTCCAGTTCCTTCTTTAAACCACAAACCCCGCAGTCTTGAGTTGTAACCCAGGAAAATCTCGCGGTTTGCTGCATCTTTGAATTCATCGGAGGGAAAGATTTGGACCTCATCGGGCACATCATCCATGTCATTCAGAACCTCCAAGCATTTTGTAATTCAGTGTTGTCTTCCTTGCTGTGACACTTGCTCCTTCTTGCTAGCCTGCTCTCTCTTTTACGGCTATAAAAAGTTGGAAGGTTGGAACATATGAACAACATAGAGATGCACAGTGCAATTAGTAATAAAAAAACAGTACAATTAGTAACTAAAAATAGTTAGAATGTTATAAGGATAAGTAGTAGTAGTTGAAAAACAACCAAGAGACAATTAGTAACTAGAAACAGTACTTCTCAGCCATCTCTTTGTGTCTAGACTAGAAAAGAATGGATCATGTAATAACATACATGTTGACAAGAATATGATCTCCAAGAGGCATGAACTAATGACGCGAACATAGAGATTAGAAACATTAATTCTCGTGAGTATTGAGTTGGTGTAAACTTTCTCAAAAGTTGGCCTTGCTTCAAGTGGAGGCACTGCCGTAGGTAGTGTGGTCTTATTCGTAGAAACAATGTCATCATCATCCTCCCCTTCTTGAAATGGAGTCGTCCTCGACTCAAGCTCATCTTCGTCTCGCATGTAAATCTGAAACGTTAAAGGTGGGACTAGCCCCAAAATCTGTAGGCACATCCAACTTATATGCATTATAATTTATTTTTTCTAATATATGGAAAGGACCATCAGCTCTAGGCATTAACTTTGATTTCCTCAATTTAGGAAACCTATCCTTGCATAAGTGTAGCCAAACAAGCTCTCCAGGTTCAAACGAGACTTTCTTTCTACCCTTACTACCGGCAATTTTATACTTCTCAGTCATGCTTTCTATGTTTTCTTTAGTAATTTCATGCATTTTTAAGATCAGCTCAGCACGTTCTTTTGCATCAAGGTTTATTTTATCTAAAGATGGTACAGGTAATAAATCAATTGGTGCACGAGGAATAAAACCATAAACTACTTGAAAAGGACACATCTTTGTCGTAGAATGTAGCGAACGGTTATAAGCAAATTCTACATGAGGCAAGCATTCCTCCCACATTTTCAAGTTCTTTTTTAAAGTAGCTGTAAGCATGGTTGACAATGTCTGATTAACAACTTCAGTTTGTCCATCTGTTTGGGGATGGCAGGTAGTAGAAAATAGTAACTTAGTCCCCAATTTAGCCCAAAGAGTCCTCCAAAAGTGACTAAGGAACTTTGTATCACGATCGGACACTATAGTGTTGGGCACCCCATGTAAGCGAAGGATTTCTCTAAAGAATAAATCAGCAACAACAGTAGCATCATCGCTTTGGTGACAAGGTATAAAATGTGCCATTTTGGAGAATCTATCCACGACAACAAAAATACTATCTCTCCCCTTTTTTGTCCTTGGTAGTCCTAAAACAAAGTCCATTGAAATATCTTCCGAAGGAGCATTAGGAACAGGTAGAGGCATGTATAAACCGTGTGGGTTAAGTCGTGACTTAGCTTTTTGACAAGTGGTGCAGCGTGATACATAGCGCTCAACATCACGCCTCAATTTTGGCCAATAGAAGTAGTCGGTTAATACGTCCTCCGTCTTTTTGACACCAAAATGTCCCATTAGACCACCTCCATAGGCCTCCTGTAATAACAAAAGACGGACGGAGCTAGCTGGGATGCATAGCTTGTTAGCACGAAACAATAGTCCATCATTCACCATATACTTATTCCAGCCCCTTCCTTCCTTACAATTCAACATTATTTCTTTAAAATCAGCGTCATGCTCATATAGCTCCTTAAGAGTTTCTAACCCAAATATTCTACAATCAAGTTGAGATAACATGGTATAGCATCTAGATAAAGCATCGGCAATGACATTTTCCTTTCCTTTCTTGTGTTTTATGATATAGGGAAATGATTCAATAAACTCCACCCATTTTGCATGTCTACTGTTCAATTTGTTTTGACTTCTAATATGTTTAAGAGACTCATGATCAGAATGAATTACAAATTCTTTGGGCCATAGATAATGTTGCCATGTCTCTAGAGTCCGGAATAAAGCATATAATTCCTTATCATAAGTGGAATAATTCAGACTTGGTCCACTTAGTTTCTCACTAAAATAGGCAATAGGTTTACTATCCTGAATTAGAACACCACCTATGCCTATACCGCTAGCTTCACACTCAAGTTCAAAAGGTTTACCGAAATCTGGAAGTTGAACTAGTGGAGCATTTGTGAGCTTCTTTTTTAGGTGGTTGAAAGCATTCTCTTGTGCTACCTCCTAATGAAAGGGTGCTCCTTTCTTCGTCAACTCATGTAGTGGTGCGGCAATGATGCTGAATTCCTTGATAAAGCGTCGATAAAATCCAGCCAGCCCAAGAAAACTTCGTACTTGTGTGACTGTGTTAGGAGTCGGCCAACCCTTGATGGCTTCGATTTTGGCCTTGTCAACTTCGATTCCCTATGGAGTCACAACATAGACAAGAAAAGATACTCGTTCGGTGCAAAATGTGCACTTTTCGAGGTTACCAAACAAATGTGCATCTCTCAAAGCTTTAAAAACAGTACGTAAATGCTCATGATGTTCAAGAAGTGACTTGCTATAAATCAAGATATCATCAAAGTAGACCACCACAAATCTTCCAATAAAAGCGCGTAGAACTTCATTCATTAGCCTCATAAATGTACTAGGTGCATTGGTTAAGCCAAAAGGCATGACTAACCACTCATATAAGCCAAATTTAGTTTTAAATGTTGTCTTCCACTCATCTCCTAATTTCATTCGGATTTGGTGATAGCCACTACGTAAGTCAACTTTGGAGAACATTGTAGAGCCGCCTAATTCATCAAGCATGTCGGCTAGCCTCGGAATAGGATGACGATATCTAATGGTGATATTATTAATAGCCCTACAATCAATACACATACGCCATGATCCATCCTTTTTCAGAAGCAAAATAATTGGAACAGCACAAGGACTAAGGCTCTCACGTATGTACCCTTTGTCAAGCAGATCTTGCACTTGACGCTCTATCTCCTTAGTCTCCTCGGGATTGGTACTATACGGCGCACGGTTGGGTAGGGAGGCACCAGGAATTAGATCGATCTGATGTTCAATTCCTCTGATTGGTGGCAGCCCTGGTGGTATTTCATTTGGGAACACATCTTTGTACTCTTGCAAAAGGTTAGCAATAGCAGGAGGCAAAGAAACATGCACATCTTGAAAAGAAAATAGAGTTTCTTTGCATATAAGAGCATAGCAAACTGACTTGTTTGCTCCTAGTTCAGTAATATCAGATTTTGTAGCAAGTAAAACAGAACCTTTCAGCCTAATTTTATCTTGCTTAGTATTATATTCTTTCTTGTTATGCGATGCAAGCTCCTTAGCTACAATCTGATTTTCACTATTGCTAGTGTCCTTATTTTCTCTATTGGCTCTTTCTATTTCATCTTTCAAAATAGCCCCAGGGGACATAGGAAGCAAAGTAATTTTCTTTCCTTTAGATATGAGAGTATATTTATTAGTTCTACCATGGTGCACCGTGTCTCTATCATATTGCCATGGCCTACATAATAATAGTGAGCATGCTTGCATAGGAACGACATCACAATCAGCATAATCATGATATGAACCAAGTGAAAAATGTATCCTCATAATGCGAGTTACCTTCAACTTACCACATCTATTGAACCATTGAATACACACTAGTAGAAAACAGACCTTTCGTCCGCCCCTTTAGTCCCGGTTTGATTACGGCCCGGGACTAATGTGACCATTAGTCCCGGTTCCAACGGCTAGGAGCGGTCGGGGGCACGGGCATCATTAGTCCCGGTTCAGTTTCTACCTATAGTCCCGGTTTGTGATACAAACCGGGACTAAAGGGGTGGTGGCAGGCTGGTGTCAGGCTGGGGCCCCCACGAGCCCCTTTAGTCCCGGTTTGTATCACAAACCGGGACTAGAGGTGGACCTTTAGTCCCGGTTTGTATAACCAACCAGGACTAAAGACGTCCCTATATAAACCCTTCGTCCAGCCCGAGCCCATTCTCTCTGTTTTCCCCTTTCTCTCCTCTGTTCTTCCCCTTGCTCGAGCTCATCCTCCATTTTTGCCAAAGATTTGTCAATATTTGAAGGCACCCCATCTATCCAAGTGTTCACAAAGGTTAGCAACTTTGTCCTTTCATCTCTCATTGCTAGATTAGCTCGTGCAATGCTCTATAAGTATAGTGATTTGTGGGTTTTAGTTTGGGAGTAATTATGTGGGAGTTTATTTGATTTATATGCAATTTGAGCTCAAATTAACTTCTTAGTTTCCATATGTGTAGGTGTGGTTTACTTAGTGCCTTCCCGTCCCCGTCCTAACCACCGTCGATCGACCGCACCGTCCCGTCGCCGGCACCACCTTGGTGAGCCTCTTGTTCTTATCCTTTTTATAAAAATAAATCTTATTTGTATGATTTAGATAGTTACTTGTATAATTTTCTTACTTGTATGATTGTTTGTTATACATAGTGCCATAACTTTGATATCCGTCCCCGTCGGCCCTCGTCCGGTTTATGATTCGGATGTGGTATATTCTCTTTTATAACTATTTGTTGCATTTCATGTTTATGACAATTATGCCCATCAAGTTGACATAGATATTTTTATCTAGGAGGTATGTGAACCGGAAATTGCAACCGACCCTCTTGTCGAGAAGTTAAATTTAGTTGAAAACGAAAACGAGTATTTGAAAGAAAAATTGAAAAGAATTGAAGAAGAGAAGATGAAATTGGAGATGTATGTTGCCGATGTCGTCGATGATCACAAGATCAAGATGGATGCAATGCGCTTGAAGATTAGAAAGATTAGAAAATATAAAGAGGCTTGGTATCATTATGATGTTGGATCAATTATTACCTTAGTTGCGATTTTGATCGCATTTGTTATTGCATTTAAATGCTTTAGCTAGATAGTTTTATGTTGTTTTATGAGAATAAGTGTGTATGAACTTTATGTATGAACTTGTATTAATTTGGTCTTTTCGGTGTTGTGTAATGAAGATGAGTCGGCAATGGATGTACGATGACCGATGCTCTCCCCAGTTCATTAATGGCGTGCATAGTTTTCTGCGTGCGGCTGAGGCAAACAAGCGGAATGGTTTTATGTGTTGTCCATGTGGTGTCTGTAAGAATGATAGGAATTACTCTAGCTCAAAAGTCATTCACGTCCACCTGTTTACGTCCGGTTTCATGTCCGGCTATAACTGTTGGACCAAGCACGGAGAAAGAGGGGTTCTAATGGAAGAGAATGAAGAAGAAGAGGATGATGACAACTATCCTGAGTTCCCTGAATACGATGGTACTACAATGGGGGAAGAGAATGAATTAAGAAGAAGAAGCTGAAGAAGAGGCATCAGATGAGCCCGCTGATGATCTTGGTTGGGCCATTGCTGATGCAAAGAGAAACTGCGAAAGTGAAAAGGAGAAGTTAAAGTTCCAGCGCATGTTAGAGGATCACAAAAAATTGTTGTACCCAAATTGCGAAGATGACAAGAAAAAGCTGGGTACCACACTGGAATTGATGCAATGGAAGGCAGAGAATGGTGTATCTGACAAGGGATTTGAAAAGTTGTTGAAAATGTTAAAGAAGATGCTTCCAAAGGACAACGAATTGCCCGACAGTACGTACGAAGCAAAGATGGCTGTCTGCCCTCTAGGATTAGAGGTGCAGAAGATACATGCATGCCCTAATGACTGCATCCTCTACCGCGGTGAGGAGTATGAGAATTTGAATGCATGCCCGGTATGCGGTGCATTGCGCTATAAGATCAGCCGCGATGACCCTGGTGATGATGTTGAGGGCGAGCGCCCCAGGAAGAGGATTCCTGCCAAGGTGATGTGGTATGCTCCTATAATACCACGGTTGAAACGTTTGTTCCAAAACAAAGCGCATGCCAAGTTGTTGCGATGGCACAAAGAAGACCGTAAGAAAGACGGGAAGTTGAGAGTACCCGCTGACGGGTCGCAGTGGTGAAAAATCGAGAGAAAGTGGTCGGAGTTTGCAGGTGACGCAAGGAACTTATGGTTTGGTATAAGTGCAGATGGCATTAATCCTTTTGGGGAGCAGAGCAGCAATCATAGCACCTGGCCTGTGACTCTATGTATCTATAACCTTCCTCCTTGGTTGTGCATGAAGCGGAAGTTCATTATGATGCCAGTGCTCATCCAAGGCCCCAAGCAACCCGGCAACGACATTGATGTGTACCTAAGGCCATTAGTTGAAGAAATTTTACAGCTGTGGGACATAAAAGGTGTACATGTGTGGGATGAGCACAAACAGCAGGAATTTGACCTACGAGCGTTGCTGTTTGTAACCATCAATGATTGGCCTGCTCTTAGTAACCTTTCAGGACAGATAAACAAGGGATACCACACATGCACGCACTGTTTAGATGATACCGAAAGTATATATTTGGATAAATGTAAGAAGAATGTGTACCTGGGACATCGTCGATTTCTTCCGATCAAGCATCTCTTAAGAAAGAAAGGCAAGCATTTCAAAGGTGAGGCAGATCACCGGAAGAAGCCTTGCCACCGTACTGGTGATGATATACTTGATATGGTCGAGGATTTAAAAGTAATCTTTGGAAAGGGTCCTAGCGGACAATCTGTTCCGAATGACGCTGACGGACACGCACCCATGTGGAAGAAGAAATCTATATTTTGGGACCTACCCTATTGGAAAGACCTAGAGGTCCGCTCTGCAATCGACGTGATGCACGTGACGAAGAATCTTTGCGTGAACCTGCTAGGCTTCTTGGGCGTGTATGGGAAGACAAAAGATACACCGTAGGCACGGGAGGACCAGCAACGTATGCACGGAAAAGACGGCATGCATCCAAAGCAGTATCAAGGTCCTGTCAGCTACGCTCTTACCAAAGAAGAGAAGGAAATCTTCTTTGAATGCCTGCTCAGTATGAAGGTCCCGTCTGGCTTCTCGTCGAATATAAAGGGAATAATAAATATGGCAGAGAAAAAGTTCCAGAACCTAAAGTCTCATGACTGCCACGTGATTATGACGCAATTGCTTCCGGTTGCATTGAGGGGGCTTCTACCGGACAACGTTCGATTAGCCATTGTGAAGCTATGTGCATTCCTCAATGCAATCTCTCAGAAGGTAATCGATCCAGAAATCCTACCAAGGTTACAGAATGATTTGGTGCAATGTCTTGTTAGTTTCGAGTTGGTGTTCCCACCATCCTTCTTCAATATCATGACGCACGTCCTAGTTCACCTAGTCGACGAGATTGCCATTCTGGGTCCTGTATTTCTACACAATATATTCCCCTTTGAGAGGTTCATGGGAGTCTTAAAGAAATATGTTCATAACCGTGCTAGGCCAGAAGGAAGCATCTCCAAGGGCCATGAAATAGAGGAGGTCATTGAGTTTTGTGTTGACTTCATTCCTGACCTTAAGCCGATTGGTGTTCCCGAATCGCGGCATGAGGCCAGACTGGGTGGAAAAGGCACGCTAGGAAAGGATTCAGTAATATGTATGGACGGGCATTCTTGGGCGCAAGCACACTACACAATTCTACAAAATTCCAGCTTGGTGGCTCCGTATATCGAGGAACACCTGGATAGTGTACGCTCCAAGAACCCGGAGCAGTCTGTGCCCTGGATCAAACGTACACACATGGCGTCATTCGGCGGTTGGTTGCAAACACGTCTCATGCATGACGACACTGTTGGAGATGAGCTGTACTTGCTGGCCAAGTCACCATCTTCGACTATATCGACTTTCAAAGGGTACGAGATAAATGGGAATACATTTTACACGATTGCCCAAGATAAAAAGAGCACCAACCAAAACAGTGGTGTCCGCTTTGATGCAGCAAACACCAATAGGCCAAAGGACACATATTATGGTTACATAGAGGAGATATGGGAACTTGACTATGGACGTGATTTGAAGGTCCCTTTGTTTCGGTGCAAATGGGTCAATCTGACTGGAGGCGGGGTAAAGGAAGACCCGTGGTACGGAATGACAACAGTGGATCTCAACAATCTTGGGTACTCAGACGAACCATTCGTCCTAGCCAATGATGTGGCACAGGTTTTCTATGTGAAGGACATGTCTACCAAGCCGAGAAAAAGAAAAGATAAGGAAGCGAATACATCATACGATGAGCCAAAGCGCCACATAGTTCTTTCAGGGAAAAGAAACATCGTGGGAGTGGAGGACAAGACAGACATGTCAGAAGATTATGAAAAGTTTCATGAAATTGCTCCCTTCACAGTGAAGACTGACCCAAGCATCCTGTTAAATGATGAAGATTGTCCATGGTTACAGCGCAAAGGGACACACGCGAAGAAAAAGTTTTATACCCCAAGATCCCACTCTGGGATGTGACCGGCTTCACCGTCATCACTTTCTTCTCTAGTGAGTTTCCGGACTTATCTGGAAAGTCCCACTTCAGACAAACCGGAGGGAATCTTTGTAATAGTTAGGGTATATATGTGTTTTGGCATTTGAAACGCGAAGGAACGCTATTTTTCATGCATTTATTGATTTTTTTGAGCTAAATGACCCTGAAATTGAAAAGCACTACAAATGAACTCTGAAAAGGTTGAAACTTGGCATGGTATCATCATTTCACCCACATAGCATGTGCTAAAAAGTTGAGAGGGTTACGGCAAAAACTGGATGCACTTCGTGTACAAACTGGACAATCTCTTTCGAAGTATCAGGGTTTCGGACGAAAACTCATCTGTTACAAAGGCATTTTATTTTTATAAACTTATTTTAACTCCAGACTTTTTGTGCGTTCAATATGCACCATTCAAAGCCACGTCATCAATTTTCAACCCTTTCTGACTTCATTTGCTATTTTTCATGCATTTATTGATTTTTTTGAGCTACATGACCCTGAAATTGAAAAGCACTACAAATGAACTCTGAAAAGGTTGAAACTTGGCATGGTATCATCATTTCACCCACATAGCATGTGCTAAAATGTTGAGAGGGTTACGGCAAAAACTGGATGCACTTCATGTACAAACTGGACAATCTCTTTCGAAGTATCAGGGTTTCGGACGAAAACTCATCTGTTACAAAGGCATTTCATTTTTTTTAACTTATTTTAACTCCAGACTTTTTGTGCATTCAACATGCACCATTCAAAGCCACATCATCAATTTTCAACCCTTTCTGACTTCATTCGCTATTTTTCATGCATTTAATGATTTTTTGAGCTATAAAACTTAAAGAGCTAAACAGAATTTGTTTTTGATTAAAACACCTATTTAAAATAACCTAAAAATTACCAAATTGAACATACTGATAAAACACACTAATATTAAACAACAGGAAAAAGAATCACTCAAAAATCTATTTTAAAGTAAAGTTATTCACAAATTAGTGATTCACACAAATTTCAAAGAATTCAAATTTAAACTATTCAAATTTGAAAACTACTGGCACTAACAGAAAGTTTATAATTTTTGTGACCTAAACCAAAAAGATTCACTTAAAAACTCTAAATATTTGGCTGTAAGTAGAAACAAAAGAAAAAAAAAAGCAAAAAACAAAAAAAACTAGAAAAGACCTTTAGTCCCGGTTGGAGCCACCAACCGGGACTAAAAAATTGACATAACATATACAAAAAATAAAAAATTGCCCGCCTACTAGGCCACCACGGCCTGCATACGACTAGAAACCCAACTATATATGGGCCAGGATGCAGGCCCGCAGGGCAAGTAGGCCCTAGAGGGCAGAGAGGAACGTTAGGCATGTACTGCCTGCTTTAGAGAGGAGCTCGGGACGGATATCGCAGCGGGGCTTATAAACAGGTGCGAGTGCCTCTCGATTGGCGAGGTGGGACTAAACTTCCACCACGCCAGGACCAACCCTTTAGTCCCGGTTGGAGCCACCAACCGGGACTAAAGGCCTGGGCTTCCCACCGCTCGGCCTGGTGAAATTCACCTTTAGTCCCGGTTGGTGGCTCGCACCGGGACTAAAGGGGGGCCTTTAGTCCCGGTTGGAGCCACCAACCGGGACTAAAGGTCTCTGTATATAAGCAGCACCTAGCAAAATTTCCAAACTCATCTAGTTTCCCCCGACGGCGCCGAAGACCACGACGCCGTCAGGCTGCCGGACCTCGACGTCGCTGTCCGGCCGCTCTGCTCCCAAGCGCCGCCCGAGCCCGCGCCGGCGCCGCCACGCTGCCCGCCGCCACCGCTCCTCCGCGCGCGCCCGCCTCGCGATCGACGACCGCTCCTACACAAGCCGCCGCGGCCAGAGCCCGCGCCGGCGCCGCTCCTCCCCGCCTCCGGCGTCCTCCTCCGTCTCCGGCGCCGCTCCTCCGTCTCCGGCGTCATCCCGGCCTCCCTCCGCCCCGACGATCCCGGCCGGTGAGCCTCCCTCCTTAATTTTGTTCATCTTTTTTTTTCATAGATTGTTTTTTTTCACTAGATGTTGTAGATGCTTAGTATATGTATGTATGTATACAATGTATGTATGTAGATGAACGGTGGAATTTGCATAGATTGTTTTTTTTCCTAGCTAGTTTTTTTTTCTGTTTTTTAGTTTTTTATACTTTTAATGTTGTATCATGTATAGTATAGAAAAAAATTGCATAGAAAAAAGTTGCATAGAAAAAAGTTGACCATGTATTAAAAATATTTTAATGTTGTATCTTAAAAATATTGATCAAAAACATGTTAATATCTTATTTGGAAAATGTTAATATCTTAATGTTGTATTTGCAAAAGTTTGTCATGTATTTGCAAAATCAAGTGAACAAGAATTACAAAAATCATAATCAAGCATTTAAAAAATGTTAAATTTGCATAGAAACATTTTTGGCGTCGACGATGCCCGGCCCGCATCCTCGTCGTCGACTCGGTGGTGACAACCTGCTTGAGAGGCGCCATGTCCGGGACTGGGCTCCGTCGGGCTGGCACTGGGAGGTGCTACCTTCCGGGGCGCGCAGCTTGGTGAGGAACCGGGCTCCCATCGTCGAAACGGAGCTTCTTTGGTGGCGGTCGCGTGGGCCACTATCGGTGCGGAGGCAGCCGGCCCCCGAGGAGGTGGTACGTCGCCGTGTCAGGGAGGAGGACGAGCACGTCCGTCGCTACATGGTTGCGTTGGACGTCAGGTTCTCCAATACCTGGCAGGTTCTTCAGGGATCTCACCCGAGCTATGATCCTGTGATGGTTCCTTCTCTTTGGGTGTCCACCGCCCGCGCCTCAGGAACCGCGAGTCAACTGGATTATTCGATAGTATTCGATCTGTATTAGCTAGTGATGTTATATGATAATATTCGAGATGTATTAGTGATAATACTCGAAATGTATTCGAGATTATATTCAATAATATTCGATGATGCATTAACTAGATTATTCGAGATGTATTAGTGATAATATTCGAGATGTATTCGAGATTATATTCGATAATATTCGATGATGCATTAACTGGATTATTCGAGATGTATTAGTGATATTATTCGAGATGCATTCTAATTTGAATACTAAATTGTTTTATCTTTCTTCTGGATTAGTTAAGCTTTGGACGCTAGCGGCAGAGATGACCATGATCAAGAGCATATCATGTTCGACATGATCCGAAACCCAGAGGGTGAACCTGAAGATGACGGCTCACAATATCTGAACAATTCCTTTGAGGGAATATTTAAGGAAGAACCAACAGACGAAGGCCAGACAAACAATGATGGCGAAGGAAATGATCCTCAATTAACAAAGACCGGCGAGGTATATATAAGGCCTCTGGTGATCATTACATGTATTAATTGATTTGTATATATATATATATATATATATATATATATATATATATATATATATATTAACGACTCTTTCTTCTTTTAGCCCTCTGGATCGAGCAAATCTTCTACAAGCAGGGCAGTACGAGGCCCGGCCAAAAAGTTGCAGGCTGGCATAAAGTACAACATCGATGAGATCAAACGAAATGGCGAACCGCTTGCTCCTAGAAAGAATGCGGACAAATTTACTCGTCAGTGCGGAGTTATTGTCAGTGACCAAATCCCGATCTCCGTTCAAGAATGGAATAAGCCAAAGGGAGATCGAGGAGTTAGTTTTGTCGACGAAAGAGCAAAAGATCTGCTTTGGGAAACGCTCATGTCACATTTCACCCTACCAGAGCATTTAACAGATGCAGAACGGGAGAAAGTCAAGAAGAGTGCTCTTCAGAAGATGGCCACACAATTCTGCAACCACAAGAAAAGATTATGGGCCTGCTACGTCGAAGCAGGAAAGCAGACTCCAGAATTCACTGGAGCACTGGAGAAGGCAAAAGATCACTGGGACTTATTTGTGGAGTTCAAGGAATCGGAAGCAGCTAAGGAACGGTCGAGGAAAAACAAGATCAATGCTGAGAAGAAACAATTTCACCATGTTCTGGGGCCAGGTGGCTACAAGACTGGTCGGCCTAAGTGGGATGAATCTGAGGAAAAGATGATTGCTGCAGGGGTCACTCCAAAAACATTGGGTTGGCCCGACAGGTGCAGGACTTGGTTTTATGCGCATGGGGGAAAGTTGGACCCAAATACAGGGGAGATTATGGTGCAGGCAAGTCTTAAAGAAGCCTCGGACGCTTTACTTGTTGCAATAGAAGCGGCTCGAACGGGGGCGTTCCAGCCCGAGAGAGAGAACGACGAGCTTACACGCGCCCTCGGGAATCCTGAACACCCGGGACGAACACGAGGCAAAGGCGTTGTTCCGTGGGTTGAGGGGTTTACGGACTGGAACCTCCGTTACAGAAGCCGTGCGAGAAAGAAGAAGCAGGAGGAAGACAAGAAGAAGCAGGATGCATACCGGTTTCAACAGCTAGAAGCAAAGCACGCGGAGTTCGAACGCGCTTTCATGCGGCAGCAGGAGCAGATCGACACACTTAGCCTGGAAAGGGCGTCTCAGCGGCAGCAGCAAGCAGATCCAGCATTGGATAGCACCGTCCCATCTATGCCGAAAAGTAGCGTGGGTTCCACGGGGGTCCCTGCCGATGATGCACTGCTGGCTCGCTACCCCGTGGATGATATCGAAGAGACGACAAGTTGTGAGCTACACATGAAAGTGAAGAACATATCCATGAAGGTGGCGGACGGCTATGCTTTAGCAAATCCCCCTGAAGCAACCTTCCACGGCAATCCGATTCCACCTGGCTATTCTCGTGTCGGGGTGGATGAAGTTCTGTCGGCATATGACTCACTACAGCTTGACTTTCCTGGAGGTCAAGGGGAGCAGACACTGGGAGAAGCCATACGTGGTATCATTGTATGGAGAAAGGATTGCATCGTCTTTCCAAACTCGACGCCAAGGGCACCGACTCCTCCAAGTCCGCCGCGTCAGCCGACTCCAACCCACCTCGAGACGGAGCGCAGCGCGAGTCCGCCACCATATCGATCTCCGCCGCGTCAGCCGAATCCACCCCACCTCGAGACGGAGCCCAGCGCGAGTACGCGATATCGATCTCCACCACGTCAGCCGACTACAAAGCGGAAGGGAGCCCCAAAGAAGAAACCCGAGCCTCCTGCCAAAAAGAAGTTGGCTTACGAGATGACTGAGGACGAAACCAAAGCCCAAGTGGCTTCCGAAGTGCAGGCCCATTTTGCACCGAAACCGCCCCCGCCGCCAAAGGAGAAAATACCTGAGAAAGCCGTACAACACTTTGTTGATCTTGCTAAACCGGCTGTGGAGAAAAGGCGATCAGACTATGAACGCCCTATTAACCAGTCATATTATCAACAAAAAAATCAGCAGTCGAGCCTTACAGGTAGTAATAAAAGCGGGAAAACTGTTCCTCAGCTCGGAGAACAGGAAGTGCAATCGATCCCCCCGCTCAAGGTGAGTACCGATAAGGCGGTAACCGACGCTGATAGAGAGATGGCTAGAGAGATGGGTGTCACTGTTGAACAATTCCTAGGCATCGAGGAATTCCCCACGATGGATCCGAAGGAACTAGCATGGAAATATGTCCCCGGAAACCCTCTGGTCAGGCCTGACGAGGAGGAGCTTCTACCGACGCAAATGCGCCGATTGCATGACTGGTACCTGAGAGAAATAAAGGCCGGGTGAGAGAGCCTCATGGTGAAAGTCAAGCCAGAGCATTACTTCCATGGAAAAGATGTGTGGATTGAATTTCCAGAAATTTTTCAGTTATTCAATCAAGACGCACTCGACAAATCTCTCGTCAGTTGCTATTGTCTGTAAGTAATTTCTTTCTATAATTTAAGTCTCTAGCTCAGCTCGTTCATTGCCTGTAATTATCCTCACTATATTCTTTTCTGTGGTATTATGCAGAATGAAGATTTTTGAAATGAACAGAGATGGAGTCTATGGCATTGGGTTCATTGACCCAAATACCGTTAATGAAAATATGATACAAGACTACCCCAAAGACACAGAGAATAGCTTGCTAATGTTTTTTAAGGAACTAAATACCAGACCGGAAATACTTTTTCCTTACAACTTCTGGTGAGTGTTACTGTCTTATACTACAAATTCTATTTTTGCTTACTCGATGTTAAGTGTAGTTGATGAGTTATGCATGCCCGCTTATACAAACGTGCGCGCAGATTCCACTGGATCCTGCTAATCATTAGAGTTGACGAGGGAACTGTTGAAGTACTGGACTCACTAGGTAAAGACCCTGAAGAATACAGAATCCTGTTTTGGATGCTCGACAGGTAATTTCAATCATTATCGCACTATGTCGGTCTCTTTAGTTCATTTCCTGATATCAAGTAATTAATAACTCATTTATTCATTTTCTTTGCCGGGCAGGGTTTGGAAAAAGTTTATCAAAGAGGTTGTCGGTCAATGGAAACCACAGCTGAAATGGCGACGGTCCAAGGTAATTAAGTAGTACTAGCTACGTCCGCGCATCTCTTTAATTCTAGTTTCAATACCATTATCATGCTTGATTATTATCTGATTGAATTCTATTCTCATAAAGTGTATGAGGCAGGAAAAGGGGACTAATATATGTGCATACATCGTTTTGCGAGAACATTCGCTTTATGACCGAAAGGAGCAGAGATGCAAGACATCTTTGGGTACGTAAACACTATTCACAATTTTTTTTTATCATGATCTAATATATATACACACAACTAATATATTCATATTGATCTCCTTCTTTAAAGATGGTGGAGATGCGGGACAGGCTCCTACGGAAGGACCGCATACGAGCACTTCAAGAGGAAATGGCGGGATTTTTGCTTCAGCAGGTCACATCTCCCGACGGAGAATACCATTTCACCTAATGCCTGCATGTAATGATCTGCAAATTGTAGGAGAAATTGTATATACCAAATTGTATATATATATATATATATATGTGTATGCATGGTTACGAGAAATTCTATGATATATGATTGGTTCTACGAGAAATTCTATTATATATGCATAACGTGTACAGTATGTAGTAGCGTAAAATATGTTTGAAATGAAAAAGAATTAAATGAAAAACACAAAATGAAAAGGAAAAATAAACAATAAACCCTAAACCCCTAAACCCCTAAACCTTTAGTCCCGGTTGGTGTCACCAACCGGGACTAAAGGTCCCCAGCCCTCGCGGCCACGTGGCAGGGATTTAGTCCCGGTTGGTGTCACCAACCGGGACTAAAGGTCCCCAGCCCCCGGCGCGCGCTGCCGGCCACGTGGTAGGGATTTAGTCCCGGGTCGTGGCCAACCGGGACTAAAGGGTGGGGGCCTTTAGTCCCGATTTATTAGTCCCGATTGGTGAACCGGGACTAAAGGCCCTTCCCAACCGGGACTAAAGGCCGTTTCTCCACTAGTGATAGTAGGGTCGAGGGTGTTGTTTTGTGGTCAAGCCAAGCTTCTCGACCATGTCCATGCTAGCCAAGTTATTGCAGCTCCCTCCATCAATAATTACCAGGCATGAATGATTATTGATGACGAATTTAATTTGGAACAGATTGTTGCGTTGACTTTGTTCAGCTTGTTCCATTTGCACACTAAGCACACGCTTCACAATGATACTGAAATACTTATCTGTTGCTTCAGCACCATATTGCTCTTCCCCATTCTCATGATCGTTACCTACAGGGTCAGTTTCAAGCATAGAATATTCTTCTTCAATATCACTAGCTGAAGTGTACTCACCATGTCTTTCACTAGAAGAGCTCGCTTGCTAGGACATTCGCGCATTATGTGCCCAAACCCCTTGCAGCGATGGCATTGGATATCTCGTGATCGTTCAATTGAATTAACTGAAGATGCACTTTGTGTGGGAGCTGGTGCTAGGCTCTTGCTTGCTGCAGGTGCACGTGTAGGTGTAGTAGAGTGAGTTGGCCGTGCACGGTTGTTGGAGAAAGTCGGTGCAGTGGTGCGGCTGTTGGAGGGTAGGTTTGTTCTTGTTTGCCCTTGATTCGTCCAACCTGCAGAATAGCCCCCAGAAGTGCCCCTTGTCCTTTGCCTATCCTGCACTTCTCTCTCAGCTTTACAAGCAAGATGGAATAAACGGGTGATAGAATTGTATTCTTTATAATCAAGTATTGTTTGAATATCCTTGTTAAGCCCCCTCAAAAATCTAGCCATCTTAGCTTCTTGTGTTTCCTCTAACCCACAACGTAGCATACCCATTTGCAATTCCTGAAAATAATCTTCTACTGTGTTTTTACCTTGCCTTAAAAATTGCAATTTATTTAATAGATCACGAGAGTAATATGATGGTAGAAAACATAGTTTTAAATAGCCCGCTATAGCCCCGTTATAGCCTTGCTATAGTCTTTTCAGCAGGGTGCCGCTAAATGGTCTCATGTACAAAATGCACGCTATAGCCCGCTATAGCTCCGCTATAGCCTTTTTGGAGGTCCGCCGCTATTTGCCATAGCCCGCTATTTAAAACATTGGTACAAAACGGGCTCTCATAACTCTCTTCATACCCTCCCAAGTAGTAGGCACATCTCTGCTAGTACGACAATGTTCTTGTCACTAAATACATGCAAAATCAGTAAACTCACTAGTGGCAGCTCTAATTCTTTTATCATCGGGAATATCATAACAATCAAAATTTTGTCCTATGGCCATTTCCCAAGTGAGATAAGCATCAGAATCATATCTACCAGCAAAGAATGGTATTGAAAATTTTATTTTTAGCAATGGATCATCGTGGTCGCGTACCTGTCGTGGCTGTCTCATACCTTGTCGGTTGTGGCGTGGACGTCGACGTTCGCGGTCGCTGTTGGTATGGACCACATCATCTTGTTCGGTATCCGCAGCGTAGTCGTTGGCGTTCTGCTTTTTCTCTTCTTCCTCTGAACCAGGGGCAGCTGGTGCATGGCGCCGGTGTCTGTTGTTGGCGGCAGTAGAGGCATCAGCTGCAGTCAGACTAGTGCGAGATGGTGTTGCAGATAATGATTGTGCTTGTTCAAGCTGGTGTATGCGAGCATCAAGGGCTGTGATAGTGGTGGTGTTGTTGTTCAAGGCCTCCCTGGTCTCATTCACTACTGCCGTGATATCCTTAGTGTGCTCATTCAGCAAACATGCAAAGTAGTCCCTGGTTGCCCGCGTTCTTGGTGTGAGAGGGGCATTTTCCTCACCTTCCTCGTCGTGCGAACCTGCCATTGTTAGCAGAAGACAAGGAAAAACAAAATAAAATTATGTGTCCCTATCAACTACTAGGATGCGGGAAAAAAACTCAAAAGGCACTTGCACTCAAGCCCTTACCAAGTTCTTACAAGTTCTTACCAAACCAGCAAGCGGTGCAACCGGCAGCGGGGTCAGCGTCCAACGATCTCAAGGGTTGAACTCGGCGAGTGCTAGTGCACGGTACCTGAATGGCCAGTAGAGAATGGAGCTAGGACAGGTTTAAGTATGTAGCAAGGATTAGCAAAATTTCAAATCAGTAGATGCAAGGTTCAAAATCTGCTCAAAGTTCTAGTCAAGCTTACGGGCCTTTGTAGACTAACTGAACACTAGCTAAGCAAAATAGTAGACAAAGGTGGGAAAGCTGCTGCAAGAAGACTACAAGGCTATTGCTACTTGTGAGCTGTTCTTTATTTCCTTTTTCTCTCTCTCTCTCTCTCTTTTTCAGATTCTTTGAAGTGCAGCTCCCTTTGTCACTGAAAAACACAAGCTTGACTGTTCTGGACAAGGAACCAAAACGAATTAAGGCAACAAGTGCATGTTGGCACTGTCCCGACGTCGCAGCGATCCGCCGTGTACTTTCCGGCGGAACGACGAACGACGAACCAGGCTGAAGACACACGTAGCAAAGCTAAGCACCCAAGCTAGCAGCTGGATGGATACTTCATGGACGTAGGAACTAGTACATGCATGCACGTACGTAACAGCACGCTGCCGGCGAGACGCACACACGCGAGAACACGAGCACACGCAATATGATGGCCTCGGGAGCGTGTCGCTCCCGTTAATTGCTTTGTATTGATCTGATTTCGATACAAGTTTACAGGGGCAGATTACACGCATATATATAGCAGCAATAGCTAGCAATACGAGTCCTAATCTATTTGGTGATTGCACCAGTCCGAGCCGGACAAGGTTATCGTGATTAATTCCAACAATCACCCCCCTAAGCACGATGTCCTCACTTCACAGCTTGGACGTCGATCCTTCGCCGCATCTTCACGAACTTCTGTCGTCCTAAAGATCTGGTTAGGATATCTGCAAGCTGATCATTGGTGCAAGCGTAGTTGACGTTAATTTTACTTTCTTCCACGCACTCCCGTAGATACCGATATCTCGTATCGATGTGCTTGTGTCTATCATGACACACTGGATTCTTCCACAGAGAGATTGTAGACTTGTCATCAATGTTGAGCACCACTCGTTCCGGTTCCTTACCTGTGAGGTCACCGAGTAGTCTTCCTAGGCAAACGCCTCGACACACCGCGGTTGCAGCTGCAATATACTCTGCTTCACGAGATGATAATGCGACCACCTTCTGCTTTTGTGATAGCCAACTCACTATGCTTCCTCCCAAGAAATATGCCATGCCCGATGTACTTTTACGGTCGTCCAAATATCCTGACATGTCGCTATCACTATAGCCAAGTAGCTCCACCATCTCCTTCTTCTTCTCTCTCAAAAAGACACAACCGAAGTTTGTTGTCCTTTTGATGTACCTGAGTATATGTTCCACAGCTGTCCAATGCTCTGTCGTGGGTGCTTCCACGAAGCAACTCACTATGCCAACGGAATAGGCCAAGTCCGGTCTTGTACTCGTGAGATACCTCAACTTTTGGACCACACTTCTATACTCCGTTGCATCAACCGCGGGTGCTTCATTTTTCTTTCTTAGTATAAGATGAGGCTTCATCGGAACATGACTTGGATTGCAATCTTTAATGCCACAACTTTCAAGTAACTTCTTTGCGTATGCCTCCTGGCATAATGTGATCTCCTCCGGCTTTTGATGTACCTCGATCCCAAGGTAGTAACTCAAGAGCCCTAGATCAGTCATCTTGAATAGCTCCTTCATTTGTAGCTTGAAGTTTGCAATCACCTCTTCGTCAGCTCCAGTTATCAATAGATCATCCACATAGATGCCCACTAAGAGACGATCCTTTCCTTTACCTCGCTTATACATCGTATGCTCCAGTGGACTCTTCTCAAATCCAAGAGAAATCAGTGTACTGTCAAGCTTGATGTTCCACGCCCGAGAAGCTTGTCGTAGCCCGTACAACGCCTTGTGTAGCTTCAATACCTTGTGTTTCTCTCCTTCTTTGATGTACCCCGGTGATTGCTTCACATACAATTCTTCTTCTAACTCCCCAGTTAAAAACGCGGAGTTCACATCCAGGTGATGTATCCTCCAAGATTCTTGAGCCGCGAGAGCTATAAGTAGTCTCACCGAGTCCATCCTTGTGACTGGAGCGAACACTTCTTTGATGTCCACACCTTGCTGTTGCACGTATCCTTTAGCCACGAGCATTGCCTTATGCTTTACCAAGTTCCCTTCGGTATCCTTCTTGACTTTGTACACCCACTTGAGCTCTATGGCACTATGTCCGTTGGGAAGATCCACGAGCTCCCATGTTTTGTTGTCTCGGATCGACCCCAACTCTTCATCCATAACACGACGCCAACACTCTTTTATATTTGTGTCTTCAAAATTTCCCGGTTCCTCGATGTGCAAACGTAGTTGCCCTTTACTTTTCATCTTCACCGAATTTATTTGAAGTGCTTCCTCTGGATAGAGATCCAATACGCGTCGTTCGTGTGCTATCGGAGAAGACACACTTGATTCTGAACGTGCCAAAGTTCCTTTTCCTGGCAATCCGGACTCTCCCGAGCTGGTTGCACATTCACCAGATGAACCAGCCACGTAGTCATGCATTACTACTTCACGTGCATGTACTCCTGGAGATGGGCCACTAACGCCTTGTGTTGCGCATGGCTCCACTTCTGGCTCATGGGAAAAACACCCTGGTGGAGAGCCTGGTGTCTGGCCGCTGCTGTCTCCAGCGCATGTGGCTGGGCTGCCGGGCGCAGCGTGCGTGCCACACGCACATGCGCCACGGCTGTCGCCTGTAGCGCCACTGCTTGCGCCGGATGCGTTCCTCGTTGCGTTTCGAGCAGGTGCTGCAGCCCTTGTTGCTGAGACGCCACCCGGTACAGGTGAGCTCCCTGACGCGTCTCCTCTCGCGCCGTCGTCCGGAACTTCTAAGGAGACAGACGAGTGTAACACCGCTCCCTGCCCATCGTGTTGTTCCGGCGACACGTCTTCGTCTTCTTGCGACACCTCACTGTCACACCCCGCGTCATGGTCGTCTCGTTCAAATGACACAACTCGCCACGCGTCGTGTCCCGTCACTGCCGTGACATCACCAATATGGTGTATGTCGTGGATTTCTGGCGCCACACCTTCGCCTGCCTCTAGCATGATCACATTGTCACGCCTTGTGTCATGGTCTTCTGGCGCCACGACTTCGCCTGGTTCTAGCGCGACCACACCATCACGCCTTGTGTCATGGACCTCTGGCGCCACGACTTCGCCTGGTTCTAGCGCGACCACACCATCACGCCTTGTGTCATGGACCTCTGGCGCCACGACTTCACCTGGTTCTATCGATACGGATGCACTTACTGGACCTGTGTCCAGCTGTTCTCGATCGACTGGATCATGTTCGTCCACTAGCTCGCACATCAACATCATATCCCCGTAGTCTCCTTCCTTGGCCATGAGCGCCTGTTGCTTCGGTGCTTCCTCACAGTCAGCCTTGAAGTGACCGAGGAGGCCACACTTATGACACCTCACTTTCCTGATGTCAAACTTCCTCCTCGGTGGTGCAGGCGCATCCTCGTCATCCGAGTCGGCGAAGTCCTTTCTCGCCGAGCGCTGCTTCCCTTTTCCCTTCTTCTTGCTGCTGCTTGTGGATCCACCTTGCTGTTCTGACAGGGCAATCCATTGCGCCTTTGTCAGCATCAGGTGCTCACTCGCCTCCGCGTCGCCGAAACTGAGACGAATTCTCTCGTCGTGGGCCTTGAACCTTCCAACGAGATCCTCGACCGTGAGAGTCTTTAGGTCGAGACATTGCTCGATCGATGTGACGATCTGGATGTAGCGTGCAGAAGCGGCGCGCAAAAATCGTCGGACGATCGCAACTTCTTCTAGGGTTGAACCATAGCCGCGTATGCCATTGACGAGGGTCTTGAGACGGGCGGCAAACTGATCAACCGTCTCTCTTTCCTCCATCTTCAGGCACTCGTAGCTTCTCATCAGGGACTGAAGGTGTGCTTCCTTGACACGGTCATGACCCTGGTGCAGGATCTTGATGGTCTCCCACGCCTCCTTCGCCAATTTCTTTCCGACGAGGTGCTGCAGCACATCCTTCGGCATGGCGGAGTAGATCGCCGTTAACGCCCGACGATCCGTCTGGTACTTCGCCGCTCCCTTCGCGTACTCGGCGCCGCCGGGGTCAACGGCTTCCCAAAACTCAGCGCCCTCCATCGCGACCTCCATGTTCATCGCCCATAGTGCGTAGTCCTCTCGATCCAGCCGGGGGAATTGCGACACCCCCACCATCGGCATCGGTGCTCCAGCTCCCGCCACAACGATCTCCTTGCCGGGATTCGACATGATCCTTCGACTACTTTCCGAAAATCACGCCAATTAACCAAGCTCTAGATACCAATTGTTGGCACTGTCCCGACGTCGCAGCGATCAGCCGTGTACTTTCCGGCGGAACGACGAACGACGAACCAGGCTGAAGACACACGTAGCAAAGCTAAGCACCCAAGCTAGAAGCTGGATGGATACTTCATGGACGTAGGAACTAGTACATGCATGCACGTACGTAACAGCACGCTGCCGGCGAGACGCACACACGCGAGAACACGAGCACACGCAATATGATGGCCTCGGGAGCGTGTCGCTCCCGTTAATTGCTTTGTATTGATCTGATTTCGATACAAGTTTACAGGGGCAGATTACACGCATATATATAGCAGCAATAGCTAGCAATACGAGTCCTAATCTATTTGGTGATTGCACCAGTCCGAGCCGGACAAGGTTATCGTGATTAATTCCAACAGTGCACACGTTTGCTCTTGATGAAAAAAAATATAGGCTGGTACTGGAACAAGCTTGACTGCCTCTCTTTTCTCATAAAACTGCTGCAGTGCTTTTCTTTACTGCAGCCTGGCACAAAAAGTGGTCAAAAGTTGCAGCTGGGCAGCTGTCCCCAATTTTGCTACTGCTACCCCAACTCTGCTGCTGCTATATATTTTTTTTTTCAGTTTTCACACCTTGAGGTTGCCAAAAACAGATTTGCTTTCTCTTCTCTCTTTCTTGACAAGACAAACCCTAACTAGAAGGTTGAAGCTAGAAGAACTATGACCAGCAAACTCAACATGACAATGCAAACCAGAAATTCAACAAAGCATAAACTGAAAAGAAAATTACAAGGCTAAGAGTGCCTAGGATAGAGGATGGCTAACACTACCTTTTTTTTTTTTTTTGCTTTTCATGTGTTCTAGGTAGAAAAATTCACTCTCAACTAATAAGAACTAACTCTCATCGATCAACCTTTGCTCTGAATACCACATGATACACCGCTGGAGTGGCCCGACCTTTCGATGAGATACATACCTTCGATTTGTGGAGGTGACCCTCACGATCCAGGCTACTGTCCAAGAGGACCAAATAGCCAAGCAACCGTTGAACCAACCCCTGAGATGTTATCAGCTTTGCCCAAAGCCAAGCTGACCTGACCACTAGGGTCTGTTCCTGCAAGAAATGGAAGAATCCAGCAAGAACAAGGTAACAAGCAATCTCAGAATTGCATATATGATGTAGGACTAGATTGGGGTTACAAATAGAGATCACTCTGTTGGTCTAGCCGACACAAGAGAAGACCTAGGCAGTAGCTTCACAAGGAACACTAAAACTGAACTAAACATAACCCAACTCTTACATATGGAGGTACCCCTCCTTTTATAGCCAAAATGGCTGCTGCTGCTGCTGCAGGGTACGCAGCTACAGTGCAGCTGGCAAAAACTAGCTACTAGTACTATTGAAATGGAAGCTGTTCAATGGATCTGGACAGCAAAACCAAAATGGCTGCTGCTACTATTGAAATGGAGGCTGTTCAATCGATCTGGATAGCAAAAACCAAAATTGTCCCTTAGCTGGCTCTAGCTTTACTTCTGCTGGTTGCAAGTAGTGGCTCTGAGCGGGCTGTTATGAGGCTATGAACAGGCTGTGAACAACCAGCAAGACCCCAAAATATCAGCTCGAAATATCTTCATGCCCTACACCTTTGTTTCTGATTACAATCACATTGCGTACTCATCTGGTGTAAACTTTCTCAAAAGTTGGCCTTGCTTCAAGTAGAGGCGCTGCCGTAGGTAGTGTGGTCTTATTGGTAGAAACAATGTCCTCATCACACTGCCATCCTCAAAGTCTGCACTGAAGGATTCAGATATTGCGTTGTACATCATATCCTCCAAGTCATCAATATAATGTGGACCCGGAATAAAAAATGCATCAAAAATCAAACAGCCGACAAGCATGATATAATATCCAGCGTAAGAGATAAGATCAGAAGATGCAGAAGCGAGATGGGGTAATTACGAGGGACCTAACCTTGGAGAGGATGCACAAGGACTTAACTGACATGCAACATTGATACTAAAGGCCATTTCGCACTATGGAAATTGTTGACTTCAATCATAACTATTGTCCTATGCTTTGGACACCTATGCTTTGGACAATTTTCTTGTAATTTTATAAATACAAACTATGAAATGTATTGGCACCTTAACAAAAAGAATGGAAGGATGATCAATGGTCATACTAGACCTTGTGTGATTAGGTCAAACTATTATTTTTGTTTTCCAAAGATAAATAACAAGATCTCTTGATCATCTATCATTTTTATCTTGTGATGATTACATCCATAATTTATTTATTGTCTTAATGAGCTGGCTTGTCTAGTTTGCAATTAGAAACGGTCCCTCTATAAAGATCATGTCATGAAAATTTGCATGTATTAGCTTTCAGGGAGTGATGAAAGCTAGCTGGGACCACGGATGTAGAAAATGCTGGCATGTTAGACATAAATAATCTTATTATACCTTTTTAAAATTATGAGATTTATTTTTACACACAGAACTATACTGCATATAATAAAATTTGTAAATAAAAATGTGGGTAACATTTCAAAATGTTCAATCTGCAGTCACATAATACCAGGAATGAGATTTTAAAATATTCTATAGCAGCATAAAAGACCTACACTCGGGCATGTTTAATCCTTAATTAAAAAAAACATTTGTTGAAATCGTATTGTTCTACAATCACAAACCCAAAAAATTTAGTGAGGTCATATATTAATTTAAAGTTATGCATTACATTTTAAACTACGTGAAGTCACACACCACATCATTACCCTCGCATCAAACTGTATGAATCTGTTTCGTTTGTGGACACAGTTGGGGCAGGCAAAAAAAGTTTATGCACAATCGAGTAAAGTTCACAAAACCCCAAATGTTGTGGCATTAGCAACAAGAAACCACAACTTCTTCGCTAAGAAACACTCAACGAGTGTTTTTTATGTTTTTTGTATCATTGTTCCAAAACTTCCATTTGCACTAGCGTTTGGTGTTGTAGGCAAAGAAGCAGCAACGACTGGTATGTGCTTTGTTTAGAGAGCAGCTAGAGCATGCTTTAGGTGGAGGTTTCGGATAATTTGGGATGGGAACATTTATGTCAAACTGACATAAGGTGAGGTTCTACTTCCCAACTATGCTTGCTTGATCGAAATAAACCATTACTCTATATGTTTTATTTCTACGTTTCATTCTCACAGCCAATGCCATTTACATATCAGTGTCATTTATATAAATAAACCATTACAAAAGTGAGCTAATGAAATAACAAATGGAAATATGTGTGGTACAGAGAGAATGGAAATAAAAGGAACAGGGCGGTAGCGGTACCATCAATCGGAGCACATGATTAATCGAAGGAATACCGCCACATGAAAACCTAGCTGCAGATGAAATACTCGCTCAATTAAGCCTTACAAACTTAGCTTCAGTGGGGAGAAGAAATGCAGAAAACGGATATCTGTGGCACTTACATGGAGGTGCCTGAAGTATAATCTTGTCCAGTTCCTTCTTTAAACCACAAACCCCGCAGTCTTGAGTTGTAACCCAGGAAAATCTCGCGGTTTGCTGCATCTTTGAATTCATCGGAGGGAAAGATTTGGACCTCATCGGGCACATCATCCATGTCATTCAGAACCTCCAAGCATTTTGTAATTCAGTGTTGTCTTCCTTGCTGTGACACTTGCTCCTTCTTGCTAGCCTGCTCTCTCTTTTACGGCTATAAAAAGTTGGAAGGTTGGAACATATGAACAACATAGAAATGCACAGTGCAATTAGTAATAAAAAAACAGTACAATTAGTAACTAAAAATAGT
This sequence comes from Elymus sibiricus, assembly GCA_039707655.1. Classification (NCBI taxonomy): domain Eukaryota; kingdom Viridiplantae; phylum Streptophyta; class Magnoliopsida; order Poales; family Poaceae; genus Elymus; species Elymus sibiricus. The sequence goes on along the minus strand of CM077674.1, from coordinate 1,873,372 downwards.
TAGAATGTTATAAGGATAAGTAGTAGTAGTTGAAAAACAACCAAGAGACAATTAGTAACTAGAAACAATACTTCTCAGCCATCTCTTTGTGTCTAGACTAGAAAAGAATGGATCATGTAATAACATACATGTTGACAAGAATATGATCTCCAAGAGGCACGAACTAATGACGCGAACATAGAGATTAGAAACATTAATTCTCGTGAATATTGAGTTGAATAGAACGATAATAATTATGTATTATGACGGCGTATAAGAGTTTATATAGGCTATTACAGACCGACTTAGGCTAGGAAACTTGAAGGCCAAGTAATAGTCTAACATCCCCCCGCAGTATCAACGGGAGGCTCGACGACGTTGAGACTGAAACGGATGTCTTGAAACGCTGTAGTAGGCAATCCTTTGGTGAATATATCAGCAAGTTGAGCTGTAGTTGGAACATGTAGAACCCGAACCTGACCGAGAGCCACCTTCTCACGAACAAAGTGAATGTCAATCTCGATATGTTTAGTCCAGCGATGTTGAACAGGATTCCCAGACATGTAGACGGCTGAAATATTATCACAATAGACAACGGTAGCCTGCTGGATCGGTCGATGCAGCTCCGACAACAATGGACGAAGCCAAATAGTATCAGCAACAGCATGTGCCACAGCACGGTATTCAGCCTCAGCGGACGAGCGGGAGACCATGACCTGTCTTTTTGAGGACCAAGAAATCAAATTGTTACCAAGAAAAACACAAAATCCGGAAGTGGACCGACGAGTGTCTGGACAACCTGCCCAGTCTGCATCAGAGTAAGCTGTGAGAGAAGTAGGTAAAGATTTGTTAACATGAAGACCATGATCAAGGGTGCCTTTTAGATAACGAAGAATGTGTTTGACATGATTGAAGTGAGGAAGGCGGGGGTCATGCATATAAAGGCAAGCTTGTTGGACAGCAAAGGAAATTTCAGGACGAGTAATAGTTAGATATTGGAGAGCACCAGTGATACTACGATAAAGAGTAGCATCAGAGAAAGGTTCACCGTTGGCAGAAAGTTTGAAACTAGTATCGACAGGAGTGCGAAAGGATTGACAGTCAAGCATGCCAGCACGAGAGAGAAGATCAAGGATATATTGACGTTGGGAAAGAAAGAGTCCAGAAGAATCACGAAGAACTGCAATGCCCAAAAAATGATGAAGTAGACCAAGATCGGTCATAGAGAACTCAGAGCGAAGATGAGTGATAATGTGATCCAGAAAGGTTTGAGAAGAGGCAGTAAGGATGATATCATCAACATATAGAAGTAAGTAGGAAACATCGGAATTGTTATGGTAGACAAATAGAGAAGTGTCAGAAAGAGAAGGAGTAAAACCAATGGTTTGAATAAAGGAAGAAAAACGTTGAAACCAGGCTCGAGGTGCTTGTTTGAGACCATAAAGAGATTTTTGAAGAAGGCACACATGATTGGGATAGGAAGGATTTTCAAAGCCAAGAGGTTGTTGACAATAGACTGTTTCTTGAAGGGAGCCATGAAGAAAAGCATTTTTGACATCTAATTGGTGGATAGGCCATGTGGAAGAGACAGCAATGCTGAGAACAGTACGAATAGTGCTGGGCTTAACAACAGGAGAGAAGGTTTCATCGTAATCAATGCCCTGTTGTTGAGAATAACCGCGGCATACCCAGCGCGCTTTGTACCGTGAAAGACTCCCATCAGAGTGAAACTTTTGGCAAAAAACCCATTTGCCGGACACGATATTGGTGTTAGAGGGGCGAGGAACCAGCTGCCATGTATTGTTCTCTATTAAAGCATTATATTCGTCTTGCATGGCGGCGGCCCAATTTGGATCAAGAAGAGCTGTTTTGTAAGATTTTGGAAGGGAAGAAAGAGAGAGATTGGCATACAGATTTAGACGTTGTTGAGGTTGACGGAAACCAGATTTGCCGCGAGTGCGCATAGTGTGATCGTTTTGAGGTGCAGGAATTGGAATGGCACGAGGAGGGAGTGGCGCAGGTGGTGGGAGTATGGTGGGTGATGAAGAAGGGTCTGGCGCAGCGGATGAGACAGGCGTGGGAGGTGGTGAATGGGGGTCTGGCGCTTGTGGTGGTGAGGATGATTCGGGCGCGGCAGGATTGTGAGCAATTTCGGCTGCCGCGGCAGGAGGCACTGTAGGGGAGGGTGGAGAGGGTGCTGCCGCGGCAGGGTTTTGGGATGTTTCTATTTCCGCGGCAGGGCTTGGGATCGATTTGGGTGCCGTGGAAGAATCCACGGTGGGAGCATAGAAAGCAAAAAGAGCACGTCGGGGAGAAGAGGTGGTCGGCAAAGAGGGAGTTGGTGTAGGGGAGGTGCGTTGAGCGAAAGGAAAAATATGCTCAGCAAATGTAACATGACGGGACACATGGACACGTCCAGTGAGTAAATCAAGACAGCGATAGCCCTTGTGTTCGTCGGAGAAACCAAGAAGGACACATGGAATGGATCGTGGAGAAAGTTTATTGGCTGAGGTGGCAGAAGTGTTTGGAAAACAAAGGCAACCAAAAACGCGTATGTCGGAGTAGTTGGGATGACATAAAAAGAGAGAGAAGTAGGGAGTGGTATTGGGATTGGCTTTTGAGGGGCGAATATTAAGTAAGAAGGTGGCCGTGTGGAGGGCTTCATCCCAGAATTTTGGAGGCATGGAAGATTGAAGTAGAAGAGTGCGAACAATGTCATTGATTGTACGTAGAGAGCACTCGGCTTTACCGTTTTGAGGAGAAGTATAAGGGCAAGAGAAACGGAGAAGAATGCCGTGTTGTAGAAAGAAAGTGCGATTCTTAAGATTGTCAAATTCACGTCCATTGTCACATTGGATGAAACGAATTGGAAGGAAGAAGTGTACAGAAACATATCGCTGAAAGTTAAGAAACAGTGTGTGTACATCAGATTTGTTGCGTAAAGGAAAAGTCCAGACAAAGTGTGTATAATCATCGAGTATAACAAGATAATATTTGAAACCAGAAACACTTGTAATGGGAGATGTCCATAAATCACAATGTAGTAATTCAAAAGGAAAAGTGCTAGTAGAGGTAGAGGAACTAAAGGGGAGACGTACATGTTTTCCTAATTGACAAGACTCGCAAAGCGAGGAATTATGACAATCTCGATTACAAGGTATAGAAAATTCGCTAAGGAGAGACGATAAAACAGATTTATTTGGATGGCCGAGTCGTCGGTGCCAAAGATCAACTGAGGCGACCATGGATGTTGGAGAAGTAGCGGCAAGGACACCATGGAGCGAGTATAGTTCACCGGAGCTATTGAAGCGTGCGATCTCGACCTTGGTCTGGTAATCCTTCACAGATAAACCAAAGGGTCAAAGGCAACAGTAACGAAATTATCACGAGTAAATTGACGAACAGAAATTAGATTTTTAATAAGAGCTGGAGCAACAAGAACATCGCGAAGAAGAAGTGGTTTGGTGGGAAAAGGAATTTGAGCTTGACCAACACAATAAATTGGAATAGAAGAACCATCACCAAGGGTAATGGAAGAAAAAGGAGATGTAGTGCAAGAGGACAGCAAATTACTTGATGCAGACATATGACTAGAAGCACCAGAATCGAAGATCCAATCCGTACCTGAGTTCCCTTGGGAAGCAAAATTGTTCATGGCCTGGATAAAAGCAGCTTGATCCCAGGTCGGCATCGAGGTGGAGGTCGGTGTAGGCAGTAGGGCAGGCTGTTGTGGCGGTGTCGGCAGCAGAGCCGGCGGGGGCGTGTAGTAGGCACCGCCGTCGGCGTAGGGGGATGATGGAGCGCCATAAGGAGCGTATGGGGCAGCAGGGTACATTGAAGGAGCATACGCCGGAGCAGCATGATAAGCGTGCATCGGTTGGCGGGGCGTAAGAAGCCCAGGGGCACCTGTATGTGGACGAGCACCGGGCTGCCAGGCACCAGAATAGGCAGGTGGGGCGCCGTATGGAGACGGGGCAGACTAGGGCATGGGCCAAGCCTGGACAAGCCCGGTCCAGGGGTCGTGCGACGGGTGTCAGCTTGAAGCAGCGGGCGGAGCACTTGAAGGCGCCGGAGTGCTTGGAGGAGCCGGAGAGCTTGGAGGAGCCGGTGTCGAGGACGATGGCACCGGGCGCGTTTGAGGCGGCCGATAGACGGGATTCTTGCCGCGGTAATTAGGGCTGGGACGCCAGCCTGCTGGTGGTGCCGGGGATGGAGAAGGTGGCGGTGCAGGTGCACGGGGCACGGCGGCGAAGACCTGGACGAGCGTCCTTGTTTGTTTGGGCACGATCGGCCCACTGGAGGATGGAGCGAACCTCGGCAAAGGAGGGACGCGGCCGCATCATGGGGATGAAGGAGGCCTGCTTCTCGAAACGCTCGCTGAGCCCAACGACGAGGATGTTGATGAGCTGGCGATCGTCGACGGGGTCGCCAAGTTCGCGGAGTTCGTCGGCGATGGCCTTGAGACGTTGGCAGTAGACGCTGACCAAAGCATCGCCTTGCACCGTGTTCCGGAGCTCGGTGTGAAGGCTGTTGGCACGAGCATCGACATTGTCTTGGAACAACTGACGGAGAGCCACCCAGAGATCGGCGGCAGTAGCAGCATCGCGAAAAACGAGATTAAAAATCTCAGTGGAGACGCGCATGTAGATCCATTGTATGATGGCGAGATCATCCTTGACCCATTGGGGATCATGGGGTTGAGGAACAGAGGTGGAGGCGACGTGAGAGCGGAGATTGCAGCGCCCAAGATGAACCTCGAAGAGGTGGCGCCAATGGTAGTAGTTGTGGGAATTGAGATCGAGGGTTATGGGAATATAGGGGCTGACATCGGAGATTGTATCGGTGAAAGAGATGGAGGAAGACAGTGGTGGAGCTAGAGAGAGGGTAGAAGAGGATGTTGCCGCGGCGGCGGCTTTGGAGGCGGCGAGAGCAGCCCGCCGCTCGAAGTAGCCGGGCGGCGGTGGTGGTGGCAGTGTGGGCGGGTTAGCCATACCCTAGGATCGGGAGGCTGATACCATATTGAGTTGAATAGAACGATAATAATTATGTATTATGCCGGCGTATAAGAGTTTATATAGGCTATTACAGACCGACTTAGGCTAGGAAACTTGAAGGCCAAGTAATAGTCTAACAGTGAGGATTTGTAAGAAAACAGTATACACATAAGTAGACTGATCCTCTCTCTTACAGATGTTGACATGTAACAATATATACAGCAGTCTAAAGGTTCACTTGCCATTTCAGAGACCAGTTGACGATTCGTCACATATGAGAAGGTAAACATAATTGCGTGCAATGAAGCATACTTTTTTTTGGCAAAAGAGAGATCCGGAAGGACCTTGAAGCAGCATTAATAAAGATATGTAGGTACATAGCAAGTTAAATCAGGGCCTGAAACTAAAAGAAAACAGCAAACTAGCCCCTGACTTTTACAAAGAGGACCCCAGAAAAGAGATGAAAAACGCAATCGAGTCTTAAGCTTCTTCTCCACGGGCATAGCCTTACCATCACCGGTGATGACACAATTTGGGACAGTGAGACCTCCGAGACTCCATGCCACAGGCTCCGTGAAGAAGCAGCGCCTCCCTTTTGGCTTCATGGCCTGGAGGTAGAAGAACGGCCGCCCTTCGGCCAGCAGATATGGTGTCGAGGTGGAGTTGACCGGCGACCGAACACTGAAGCTGGCGCCGCAACTAAGGCTGGACGTACCGAGCGGGCTTTATGGCCCGCTCGTGGCCCGCTAAGGACCGGACCGATCGGTCCCGGCCCGCTGGAAAAAATACCCGGTCCGGTCTGCCTAAAATGGACCGAATATTCTTCGGTCCGGTCCGGTTAAAGCCCGGTCCGCTCGGTCGGACCGCGACTTTTGGCCCAGCCCAAGACTGCAGTCCATCGAGTTGCTAGGGCAAGCCCCCTCCCATCCCCATTCCCGAGCCGCTGCCCACCATAGCTGCAGGAGGGAGGGAGCGCCGCCTCCGCCGGCCGCTGACCCGCCGTGTTGCCGTCGTCGTCCATCTGCACCTCCTCCTCTTTCCGCCATCTCGTCTCCCCCCTAGTCTCGTCGACCAACACCTCCTCGTTTGCACCTGCACGCGGGGAAAGGAGTAGTGGAGGAGCAGAGGAGGGAGCACTGCACCTGCCCGTCGTCGTCGACCGTCGCCATCTCCCCCTGCCCGTCGTGGACGCTATGGAGATGAAGGAGCAGCTGCAGCAGGTGCTCGCGTACAATACAGTTTCGTCAGTTTCGTCAGTTGTAGCTGTAAGCTGTTAGAATTCAGTTTCGTCAGACAATACAGTTTTTTTCAGTTAAACTGTTAGCACATTGGATCGATGAAGTTAATCACGCGTAGCTCGTAGAGCCGCTCTCAAGCAGAGAATTTGCTTTCCTCTGTTTGCTTCATTTGCTTTCCAAATACTGTTTTCGTCAGACAATACAGGTTTTCTTCAGTTCATATTGCATGACGATCTCCTCCTCTGCCCTCTGTTTGCTTCATTTGCTTTCTAGAATCAAAAGGTGCCTAAACAGCAGCTAAACACAACAAAAAAGGGACTCCCAGGCAACATGACCAGCCGGTCCATTCGGTCCTCTCGGGCCTAACCGAGCTGACGCTCACACGGTCCGGTCCAGAAAAAACGGCTCGCTGGACAGCTCGGTCCGGTCCGGTCCGGACGGCCGGTCCAAAGCAAGGCTCGGTCAGGGACCGGACCGGCCCGGACCGCGTCCACCCTGAGCCGCAACAGCTCCAAATCAGCCACCATGGATGTGCACAAACCCGAACTGGAATTTCGTCTTCCCCCCAACTTCGTGTTCGCCACCTCGACGAGTTTCGAAGTAAGGGGTCAGCACCGATCCGCTTAGCCCTCCTAGAGACCAACATGCAAGCACCAGGAAGAAATTGCCGGAGAGAATAAATGGGATTAAGCAAATCCAGCAACCGCTTCAGATCAAAGGGAGGATGACGCCGGTGAAGACAACAGCCGCCACTCTGAGCCAGAACTCGCACTGAACCCGTCGGATCCATCTCTCCGACTCTGAGCCAGAACTCGCACTGAACCCGTCGGGTCCATCTCTCCGACAAGTTAGCACCCCCAAACTGCCATTAAGGACTCGAACTAAGCAGCCTACTGTTGAAACAGTCCTCTGACCGTTGTCACGGCACGCATTATCTCTGCCATGGCAGCCGTTCTGTTAGCGTAGCCAACGGATCAGCTAATCCACTAACCCACTACTCCTCGTTTAGCTCAGGTTGTTAGCCATTCTGTTAGCTGATCCCTCTCACTGTACTTGTATAAATTGTGGCAATGTCAATGAACAAAGTGTGCAGCCCAAACTCTCTCTCTCTCGTTTCTTACACCTACAGCTAGGGAAGGAAAGGGGGATGGATCCCTCGCCCTGCACACCGCCGGCGAGGCCGGAAAGGAGAGGGGAGGGGCCGAGCGAGGTGAATCTGGGAAGGGGTTGGATATTATTTCTCGTACACAAGACTATTACAAAATTTCCACCGAAGTGTCAAAGATTCTACTTGAGTATTCTCGCTTCTAGTGATTCATCAGAGTTCGGTCGCTTCAACGCACTTACTGTATTGTCGATCAATATTCACTTCCGTGGCCGCGCACGCTGGCAGGGGGAGAGGAATTTCAGAGGGAAAAGCTCGGGACGGCGGCGCCAAGGTACCTTGCGTCGGCGCGGCGACCGTGGCTGCCGGCCGGCTTAGTCGGAGACGAAGCAGGGCGGGACGGCAGCGCCGGAGGTGGATAAGATCGTTTCGTCCGAGGGTCCAGGGACTCCGGTCGCCGGAGATCCGTCGGGCGGCGGTGGCGGCTGGCAGTGGGGATTTTCTTTCTTTCGGGTCGGCCGAGAAAACAGAGAAGCAGAACTCGTTGCGTGGCAAATAAAATTATAGAAAAAAAGTGGCACATGCAAACAAAACCTTTCCTAAAAAAAAAAAGAACTTAAGAAGCTGCTATACAATTCGTATGCTGTTTGTGTAATATTTTTGCTGCAATTTGAATTTAAGTTGCACAAGAGAAATAGCAACTTTTTACAATAATATTTTTGCACTAGTAATAATATAAGTTGCACAGTAATATTTTTGCTGGAATTTTAAGAGGCTGCTCTTCTTCTTGCTTGGCATAGCTGTGGCACTAAAGGCTAGTTCGATTCTTGTAAACAAAACAGTGGTCGTGGCAGCAATCCCAAATGAGGTTAGACTGATAAGAAGTGAACGGGAGCTTATGCGAGCATTTCTTATGGAACCTGACAGTAACGGTTTTTAAAATCAAGTCACTGAAACATGGATTTGCATATGACATGGAAGACATTGTGGATCAATTTGTCTATGTTGTAGGCACACATCGTCAGAAAGGATCTTATCTACTTATTTGATAATCATATATAGCTGTTTTTACCTAGTGTATTCCATTCCAAATTAATCTTTGCACAGTGGTGTTCATCATGCATATTTCTTTATTTTCTAGCTTGTGGAACGCTCAAAGGGATCAATCGGTCATGTTTTCCCTGTGAAGAACTTTCCTTGTCATACTAATTGCCTCGATGAATCAGTCAGAGTCAAATCCATAAAACCACCACAATATAGACATCATTAGCAAAATAAAAACACCACAATATGTTTGGCCTACACTTTGCACCGAATACAACGCGTGACAGTGGCAAAAAAACACTGGCGGAATTTTGAAACTGGTTTTGACTTGACAAATCGGCCACGTGGCAGAGGCGGCGATGGCGCGTGCGCAACGGCCATTAACGGCCGTGTCGGCAGCCGGTCTCGGTCGGAATGGGTTGACTAGCCATTCACCTTACTCTCCTCCTCTCGCTCTCCCTTGCTCCGCTCTGCTGCCCCGTCGACTGTCGTCGCCCCTCGTCGCCGCCTACCCACCGGAGCCATGGTGTCATGGAACGACGGCAAGACCAGCGAAGAGTCCATGGAGCAGTTCGATTCACATGTGAGCTCCCTCTCTCTTCTGTCTCATTGGTTAGTGTTAGTGTTAGGGTTCTAGATCTTTGTGGCTATTTATTTCGATCTGCTCAATTTAAACTCATTTAAACCTAATCCAGGCCCCTATCTCCACTGAAGACTCAGACTTTGAGGGTGTTGTGGACTTTGAAGAGGTCCCTCTCTTGTGCTACCACGAAAAAAATCCTAAGTAACTTGTGGCAGTCGAAGGAAGCCTCACTGGAAGGAGGTTCAATGGTTGTGGAGATGATGTAAACTTATCTCTCTGTCAATGCCTAGTCTTTAGCTCTGAACTTGCCCTGTTAATTTAGGTCTGAACTTCCTCTGTTGGTTAGCTTATGTCTGAATTCCCAATTTTAATTATATCTCTGAACTAGCTCCATTGATAATTGTATCTCTGAATTCCCCTTGTTAATTTAGCTGTGAATTGCTATGTTGATATTTATATCTATGAATTTTCCCTGTGTTATTTAGCTCTGAACTTGCTATGTTGTTAATTTTATCTCTGAATTTACTTTGTTAATGTAGCTCTGAACTTGATTTGTTGTTTAAGTTTATCTCTGAATTTACTCTGTTAATGTAGCTCTGAACTTGATCTATTGTTAAGTTTATCTATGAATTTACTCTGTTAATGTAGCTCTAAAGTTGATCTGTTTTTAAGTTTATCTCTGATTTTTCTCTGTTAATGTAGCTCTAAACTTGCTCTTTGTCAATTTATTTGGTCTTGTAGGCTGGCAATTGTGGCTTCATTCAATGAGTTGACAATGAGTGGCCAGAACCAATGAAGAAGTCATTGCATAGGCTGTGAAATAAATATGAAGAATGCATTGATGCTAGAACCTAGGAAGGGCTTGATCATGCAGAGGAAGTGCTCAAGCTTCAAGACAAGATTAAGAAGTTGGACATTCAGTACACCAACCTTGTTGCGGATGTGAACAATCTACTAGATCAGACAGTGCAAAAGGTGCATCAAAAGAATTACTAGAAGATAATGTCAGAGGCATGTGAAGCCATGCAGAAGCAGCTGGAGAGTAAGCAGTATGTCATCAGTGATCTCAAGGCCATTCATGTTGTTCAAGGAGAAGTCCTCAAGAACATGAGGCAGGAGAAGCATGAGCTGAACAAGGAAATGGATGGGCTGAAGAAGGAGACAGATCTTGTCAAGAGGGAAAACCATGACTTTAAGACGGATAAGACTGAGCTAGCTTTTGCTAGGGATCAGGTGATGAAGAACAGGGATGAGCTCAAGAAGGAACTAGATGAGCTCATAAATGTGTTGAAGGAGAGGGATGAGCTCAAGAAGGACAACAAGAAAATGGAGTATGCCATTGCTGACCTGCTTAAAATGGGGAAATTCACAAGGGCAAGCTGAGGAAGGCCAAGGGGATTTGTGAAAAGGCTGATGTGATTGAGCTTAGTGGCTGATAGTTAGTTGGATGATGGCAGTGCACCCTATATTTATCTATGTTGCTAAGTACCTGTGAGACTTTAAGTTGCTAAAAATTTGGACATTTTTGGAATCACTTGCAACAAGCACAAGGCAATCACACAGCAAGACCAAAGACATATATACAGAGCAGGCTAGTGACATCAGAATTAATGGGGGTCTTTTCTATGCACACGAAGATGGACTTCCAATGAAGCAGCTAGTCAAACTCAGAGATATCCCTGTAGGTAGTCGCAACGGAAAATAAAACCAGTGCTAGCCAACCATCTCAGCTTGAGTCTTTGACCCTGGACTCTGTATCTTCTGTCCGGTTGTGGTAGATATTCATCAGCTCTGTAGGTCGGGCATTTGATCAAGCCAAAAGAGGAGTAAAATTCAAAATCAGACAGCTATCGAAATTGAACCAAGCGATGAAGACACTGCTTAAATTTTTGCACTAGCCTTTTCAACAAAATGCAACGCATGAATCAACACATGATCAGATTTTACCTGAAGCAACGGATTGCTATTGCTGAACCTCACGTTCCTGCAGACACTCAACCTGAGTTCCAACAGGCCCCACGGGATGCTTGGTTCATGAGCCGTCAAGAGAATGAAATCAGAATATATTCAATATTAATCTTGTTTCAAAACACTCTTTACAACGAACACAATGTTTCAAGCCGATAATGAATCAGATGCTTGGTTCCAAAAATATGACCGATTATATTTTCAAATGGTATGGAGTATGGACTTATTGCTATAGCCAATATTGTATATTCTTTTCTGTTTTTTACAATTACAAGGGGTATACATAAATTCTATCAGTGTGAGCAGATATTTTCAGATAGATACAATGGTTACAACAACAACTGACTCAACTCCAAAATACAGCGGCAAAAGTACTCACAACACACTGAAGAACAGAGACAAAGGATTGTCAACAGTCCTCCAGATGCCATATTCATACTCCCGCTCAGTATAGCCACTGAAATGATGGTGCTTTTTGCGTGGCCGAGTCAAGCGCAATCGGATCACGGGTTTCTTCACGCGATGTGGCCATGGAGAATCATTTCTCAAGGAATACTATGAATGGCGGCACCAACATACCAACAGATCCATCTTTCTCTGTCTGCTTGACTTGGAACAGTGCAGCCAAACTGAGATACAAATCATAAAATCCTGTTGCTACAAAAGAGTCAACCAATGACGCAGCACTTGCAAGTTGCACATGGCAATCACACAAGACCAAAAAAACATATAGAATATCAACAGAAGGAAGGAATTCTCATTCTTCTATTTAGCAGCCATTGCTGACCGATGTCGACGCCTCCAGAAAAGTCTGCAGGTTTGAGATCTTATCATACCAAGTTGTCAAAAGAGGAAAAAGTCTAAGTTATTTATGAGAAATGATAGTGAAGGGAAATAAATAGTGATGTGAACCTTGTTGGAATATTAGCCCAGAACTTCCAAGTTGCAACACATACATGACCAAGTAAGCAAGTATATATGGAACATGCAACTTCTCCTTGGCAACCAAACAAGGAGGGCAAGAGGGGAATGGCAATGAGGGTCACCGCCACGAGCTTGGTATGGTCATTTTTAGCCTTCTTGATGACCACCACTGGCCAATCTAGAGAAGAGGTCGCGTTGCTTGCTTTCAAAGCGCAGGTCAGCGATGGCGGCTCAGTGGCCTCCTGGAACAGCAGCTCTGGCTTTTGCAACTGGGAAGGCATGACGTGCAGCCACTAGAGGCCTGCAAGGGTGGTGGGTCTGAGTTTGGATGGAAGGGGGCTCACCGGAGCACTCTCCCCAGCCCTCGGGAACCTCTCGTTTCTGCGGACGCTCAACCTGAGCTTCAACCGGCTCCACGGGGAGATTCCAGCGAGCCTCGGCCGCCTCCGCCGTCCGCAGAACCTTGACTTGAGCGATAACTCCTCCTTTGGAACAATCCCTGTGAACCTGAGCTCCTGCATCAGCATGACCAAACTGAGACTGCTGTAACACCCCCATGTATTAACTATAGTAATCACCCTCTAATAATGCCAAGTCACCATGATTAATAGAGCTTGATCAACATTTGGCTTCATATCTCATTTGAAATTCAACTTCAAATCAAAATCCAAATAGCAAGTGAATTTTGAAAATCTACAAACATGCAAGAGAAATAGTTCATCAGTTTGTAAATAATCCATAGGTAATTAAGGTTAAGGAAAAAACAACATCACTTGTTTACTCATTTTGAAGCTACCATCCAAAAACAGAAACAGTGACTATACAGCCCCATTTAATCCATTTTCATTTAAACAAAATCTAAATGAAATCATCCTGCCTCCAAACTTTTTGTGGCAGTACTAAATATTGCATAATATTTATTGAGACAAATTACATATTTTACAAAAGTCATCTGAGGCAAAAAGAAAATGCAAACAGTAGCTAAGAGAGGAAAACAGAAAAGATAAAAGAAAAGGGCTATCTAACTACTATGCACCTTGGCCCTAGTGGCCTCAGTGCACCACCGGCCCACCTGGGTCATCTTCCTCCTCCCGCTACAGGAGGCAGGGAGTGCATGGCAGCTATCCACCCACCATGGCCGAGGCTGGGGGACGTGCCGGCCATCCCGCGGCCCTCCCTGAGGTTAAGAGCATCCCCGCGAACCCCCCTGGGAACCCTAGACCGCGCCGCCTTCCCTCGCTCGCCCCTCTCCTCCCTGTCTCGCTCGCCCGAGCACGGACGTCGCCGCGTCACCGTCGTTGCCGTGATCCGGAGCTGCCCCAAGCCACGCGGAGATGTCCAACAGCTGCGTCTCTGTCGCCTGCTTCGACCACAAGGAGCGGTTCGAGTCGGGACGCAACCAAGCCGTCGCTATCGTCGATCTTCCTCGACTGCATCCGTCGCCACCGTCGCTCGATCCGCCCCGTCGCTTCACCCCGGCCTCGCCGTCTGCTCTCCCAGCTCCGCAGTGAGCCCCTCGGTCGATCCCCCTCTTCCCCCTTCCGTTTCCCTCGCTGTAGTGGCCGCACCCTTCCTCTCGTCGCCGCACCGGAGCTCTGCTCTCGTGCGCGCTCGCGCGCCCAGCCCGTGCACTGGGCTCCCCTGCCAGCGCCCACGGGCACGCGCTCGGCCGCCCCTAGCCGCGCCCTCGCCCAGCCACCCGCGCGCCCGCGCGTGGCCTCGCCGCCACTGCTGCGCTGCTGCTGCTGTCGCGGCTGCCGCCCGTGTCGGCCTCTGCCCGGCCGCGCCGGCCGCGCACGCCTCTGCCCGCCGTTGGCCGCCGCTCCCCGTGCTCGCACGGCCGTGGCCGGCCCCTGCCTGCACGCGCGCGCGCGTGCATGCCCGCCCCTGCTGGCCGGCTGTGCCTCTGCCAGTGGGGCCGGGCCCAGTTTAATTAAGTGCTAATCTAATTACCCTAACACTAAGTAGTCACTGACAGTGGGACCCCCTGCTAAAATAACTCTTTGGATAAAATACTGACTATGACACGTGGGCCACCCCCTCTAATTAGCCTATTTAAATTAATCTGTATAAACCTGTGACAATGACATGTGGCCCCCACATGTCAGATTCACCAGTCAACAGTCAAACTATTGACTGCTGACTGGACTGTTGACTGTGGTCAACTGGGGCCTGGCCCCACCTGTCATCCACTGTGGCTAGCTCATAGTGGGTATAAAAGCTATATACTGTTTATAATTGGAATTAATATTAAATCCAAAAAATTCCAGAAAATGTTTAAAACTTTGAAAATTAATAGAAATTAAACCGTAGCTCAGATGAAAATAATTTATATATGAAAAATGATCAGAAAAATATGACGAATCCGAATATGTGATCAAAATGCTTGACCATCACTCCTATCATGATGAACATGGAACCTTCCCCTCCGGACCGTTTGACCGATAGGGAAACCCTCCCGGATATATTCCCGCTCCTTCCAAAATACTTAGTAATGCATTAGGTCACTTCAACACTGCATATATCCATGTCATGCATCTGTGTTGCATATGTTTGCCGTGTATTTATTGTTTCTTCCCCCTTCTTCTCCGGTAGACCCAGAGACTGCCGACGACGCAGTTGAGTACGACTACGCTCTCGACGACCAGACCCCTTCGGCCGAGCTTCCAGGCAAGCAAACCCCCTTGACCATTCCAATATCGCCCATTCTATCTCTCTTATGCTTGCATTAGAATTGCTTCTGTTGTTATTCCGATAGCTCCTATTCTGATACATAGCCTGTTTTCGTAGCCCACTGTTGATACATTACCTGCTGTCCTATGATGCCTAGTTAGGTGTGATACTGTCCCATCAGTGGCCCTTCACCCTTGTCCATTGCCATGCTTGATATCGGGTCGTGATCACTCTGGGTGATGATCACGGATATGTTTACATTACTGCAATACTTTTAAACTGTTAAAGTCGGGCCGGCTCCAAGAGTGCCCGCGAGATAAAGTCGGGTTACCCCAAGGGTACCCGCGAGTCATATGGTGGCGGTTCGACGGGTCAGGTGGAGACCACCTAGGAGAGAGGTGGGCCTGGTCCCTGGACCGCGGATTACCAAGACGGGGCGACAGGAATCCTGATCGTCTCCGCGAGCTACAAACACGATTAACGGATTTGGATGTTGGATCTGAGTTGGCCTCTGGCCTATACGCACTAACCACCACGCGGGAATATGGTATGGGCTCTCGGCGCCGTACGTTCCTCCCGAAAGCTCTGTCAGACATCATGATTTTGCGGGCTGATTGTTGGGGTGAGCTGGTTACGTCTGCTGGTGTTTCCACAGTCGCGCTTGGTCCCCGGCCAGTCTCGCAACGTGCAGGAGTGCTTAGGGCGATTGGCCCATGAACCCTTCGCACTTAGGATTTAGACCGGCGTGTTGACCTCTCTGGAGAGCCTAGGTAGGACTACGTCGTGTCGATCATCCGAGGCCGGGCATGAACCAAGCAAGTGTGCCCGGCCGAAGGTAATCGAGCGTGTTGGGCACAGTAGTGCACCCCTGCAGGGAAGTAATCTATTCGAATAGCCGTGTCCATGGTAACAGGACGCTTGAAGATGTATCCTGATCCACTACAACCTTAACTGGATACTAAATTGTTACTTAACTATTATAATGCTCCGAGGTCGCTTTCTCGCAGGGTAGTCGAGGAAGGATCTCTGGGCATTGCTAATATTTAATTGCTGTTATATGTTACTGTGTTCTACTCTCTTCTGATGCTGCAAGATTGCTGCAAGATGCTAGTCTTCGATAGGCTAGGCTTCTCCCCGTCTATTCTGGCATTCTGCAGTTTAGTACAAAGATATAGCCCAATCCCTTTGATACCGATGCATACTTAGCATAGATCTGATGTAAGTCTTGCGAGTACTTTGGATGAGTACTCACGGTTGCTTTGCTACCTTTTTCCCCTCTACCTGGATGCTGCGATCAGATGACGGAGCCCTGGAGCCGGAGATCCCAAGAGGTGCCTACTACTACGAGGAGCCCGTCGACCAGGAGTAGTTCGGAGGCTCCAGGAAAGAGGCCTGCGCCTTTCGATCAGATGTCGTTGTTATGCTAGCCTTCTTAAGGCAAAACTTGACTAACTATGTCTGTACCCAGATAATATTTGTGTGATGACTTATGTAATCGGGTCCTCGTGACCCCTGCTTTGTAATATAAAGATTTATGTTTAAATATGTGTCTTAGAGTTGTGTTGTGATATCTTCCCGTGAGTCTCTGATCTCGATCGTGCACGTTTGTGTGTATGGTTAGTGCACGGTCGAGCAGGGGCGTCACAAGCTGGTATCAGAGCTGACTGCCTGTAGGAGCCCCCTTCCAATTCCTTGGTCGAAGTTGAGTCTAGTCTTTCAAAAACTATTCTACTAACAGTGTTGTGTGGCTTGCGGGCCCACATCACAAATGGATGGGATTAGGATCTTTTATTCCGCACCTTTACTCTGGGATTCTGATCTCTCTTCTATTCGGGTTAAAGATTTTACTAACTCTGACTCTAGGTTCTCGTGACCATTTTCTCCCGGAGAGCCACTTGATACAGATGTTCCCGCTACTCCTGGTTTACCAGATGGTTCCGATGACACTCTCCGATGTTCCGAGAATCCTTTATACCTACTGCCTTGCAGTTACTTGTCGCATGAATGCAACTACGAATAATTCCTCACACTTACCGAGGATCCGTTCATCCCCAGTTGTTCATGTGTTTCGCAAAATACTTCATAATGCCATTTGATCTTCCGAAAATCCTCTGCAGCTTACTGCTTTTGAGATTCTTCTTGCCTGCCTGCATTATGGTTAATTCCATATGTCTAGTAATCTATTGGCATCCTTTGTCACTATCAATTTGAGTCCCTTGATTCAATATGTTGCAAATGCTCGCAATCATCAGCCGAACCCTAGAAATTATCCTTCTGGCTCAGACGTCATTCCAGACATGAGCTGGTTCTCGGCAAATCAAGTCTTGGTTGATTGTCCATCTAACTCTATTCAACTAATTCATTCTTTGATTGGAGCGTCTGCTTCTGATCCCCCGATTTAGAAATCACAATCCCTTTGTATTTTATATACTTCGAATTATTCAGATATTTCCATCCACCGATGCGCTTGCATCCCTTCCTCTTCTGGTTGAGTACCGTTACTCACGTCAGATTCCTTGTAGACCACCTGATCTTTTGGTGGATTACTACCTGATAGCTCCTTTGTGTTTTAAATCATTGACGAATTTCCCCTGATACAAAATGCGTTTGGCGAATTGTATCACCTACTCCGTGTCGTGAGCCCTCTGCTTTCAAGCTTGTATCCATTGCCTCTATTAGTGTGTTGTATAGGTTCCTAAAATGTCCCGATGGGCTGAATCTATGCTTTTGCCATCTGTGTGAACCCGGAAAATTCTACGGGTCATATTCTGCTGGTGTTACGCCAGAAAAAAATTCAATACTACAACTTCTTTGAAAGCAAGAAGTGAATGGAAAGTTGTGCATTGGAGAAGTGGGAGTCGACCTTGAACCTTTGTGTTCATGCCCATGGACACGATGTAGATCTTATCACGGAAGCTTCTTGCAAAATATTCATTCATTTGTATAATTCTTCCAGTTTCCGTAACTTGATACAATACAGTTATGGTTCTGACCATGCCGACCTCATTTGATAACTCCATTCCAGTGCCTCGTCTATTTTTCGACAAGGTTAAAGTATCTGCTGTCCGCAGGTCAACGATCCAATTCAGCTTCTATTCTGTTCTACCTTCGAGTATTGCCCTCTGTTATCTCGAGGATATCGTGCCATTGCACTATCTCTCATGAATTCTTGTTGGAATAACACTTCTCACCGTTTAGTCACTCCGCAGGTTTGCATTGCTCGTCACTCGAGAACTCCGACAAGTGACTTGAATCCACACTATGGTTCATTACTCCTAGTATTTGTTGCTGGGAAGTTTAATACTCAATCTTGTCATTCCTGGCCTGCCGGCTACATTCTTATCATGCTACCTTTGACCGTGCTACCTCGTCCTTCTTTGGTGCACGAATTCCTCAGACCGTGAGCAAAGCTTATGTCGAGTTTTCAACATCATGTTGTTTGTCTTGAAAAGCAACTCCGATTCCGAGCTTGCATCTTATCTATTGTTCCCATAACCTTCCACTTCGTCATTCCCTTGCTTGATGTCGTCGCTGTTCGATTGCATCCTTTTGAAACCTCTCGACAACATGGGTTGTGATCATCGTTAACATTTTGACTTCTTCCAAGCTGCGAATCAAATTCATGATAAGGAATACCCTCCTTGCCCCTCGATAGATTGTGTTGTTATCGACAACATCCTTGTCTTCCTTCCAACACAGACTTGGTCATGTTTTGGTTATACCGTGAATTTCTTGCTATTCTTGAAATTGTCCTTGTGTATTTCTTGCGATTTTCAAACCCGCCCTTTACTTAAACACCATATCATTGCTACCCCGAAGCGTGACTGTGGTACTCCGAATATTAACAAGAACATTGGAAGCGCCATGCTAAATGTTTCTTGATCGATTATCCAAACACCGTTGTATGGGTAACGTCCTGAATTTTCCTCACCCCTTACCTAAATGGCTGTCTACTTGCTATCCTGTCATGGATATCATGCTCTGCTTGTCCTTGGGAAAGGATATACTCCTAATTCTTGTGTATAAACACATTTTCCTTTCCATTGATCTGTTTAACCTCTCAAATAATTTATATGATCTAAGCAGTAATAATTCCCTGCTTATGTAAACACCTCGGTGTACAACTTTGTCAGTAAAACCCTGTTACTATTGTTGATGACATTCCGGTAACATCGGTGGACGAGAACCTTTCCTATTGGTCCGCCTCGCATTGCGAGCGGGAAACTGGTTCTCTTCGTCCCCCGCCCTTGGTACCGACGTTGTTGCCGACATAGCTGACAGATTGTCCTCTAACGTGCGTTGCTATCATGACCATGCAAGATGTCGCCGCCCTTCTTATTCATAATCCGCATTAAGCCACAGTTCCACAGGACTGAAACCATGCTCTCCTGCACATCCTTGTTTCTGAAGTATCCTTTGAACTTGGCTTCGTATGTAATTCATGAGCCACCTTCTTAGACATGTTCTATCCCGGTATCAGACGCGATATTTATTCCCCGTTTCTCTGAACCCCTTTCACATTCTGTGATTGGGTCTTAAATGACTGCCTGCCCGCTTGAAACTTCTTGTGCCCTCTTTTATTTGCTCTCGATGTATTTTTTGAGTTCCAGCTCGAGAGATACTTATGTGTTCATTCATGGGATAACCTCAGATGATTACCCCTTACAACATTCTATCGTTGCCGAGCTGCCCCTTACCTTTTCGTAAGTACGATGAAGATCCTGACGGAAGAATAGCAACCTCATCATGATGCACTGATGCAGAGCAATGAAGACATCAACGCAATGAACCAACCTCTTCGGGAAGTGCAACCAGGAACAAGAAGACTCATTAGAAATTCGTAGCCAGACCTTTTCCCTCTTACTCTACCTCTTAAATCTCGGGACGAGATTTCATTTAGTGGAGGAGATTTGTAACACCCCCATGTATTAGCTACAGTAATCACCCTCTGATAATGCCAAGTCACCATGATTAATACAGCTTGATCAAAATTTGGCTTCATATCTCATTTGAAATTCAACTTCAAATCAAAATTCAAATAGCAAGTGAAATTTGAAAATCTACAAACTTGCAAGAGAAATAGTTCATCATTTTCTAAATATTCCATAGGTAATACAGTTTAAGGAAAACAACATCACCTGTTTACTCATTTTGAAGCTACCATCCAAAAACAGTGACTATACGGCCCCATTTAATCCATTTTCATTTAAACAAAATCTAAATGAAATCATCCTGCCTCCAAACTTTTTGTGGCAGTACTAAATATTGCATAATATTTATTGAGACAAGTTACACATTTTACAAAAGTCATCTGAGGCAAAAAGAAAATGCAAACAGTAGCTAAGAGAGGAAAACAGAAAAGATAAAAGAAAAGGGTTATCTAACTACTATGCACCTGGGCCCTAGTGGCCTCAGTGCACCGCCGGCCCACCTGGGTCATCTCCTTCCTCCCGCTACAGGAGGCAGGGACTGCGTGGTGGCTATCCACCCGCCATGGCCGAGGCTGGGGGACGTGCCGGCCATCCCGCGGCCCTCCCTGAGGTTAAGAGCATCCCAGCAAACCCCCCTGGGAACCCTAGACTGCGCCACATCGCCTCACTCACCCCTCTCCTCTCTGTCTCGCTCGCCCGAGCAGGGACGTCGCCGCGTCACCGTCGTTGTCGTGCTCCGGAGCTGCCCCAAGCCACGCGGAGATGTCCAACAGCTGCATCTCCATCGCCTGCTTCGACCACGAGGAGCGGTTCGAGTCGGGACGCCACCAAGCCGTCGCTATCGTCGATCTTCCTCGACTGCATCCGTCGCCGCCGTCGCTCGATCCGCCCCGTCGCTTCACCCCGGCCTCGTCGTCTGCTCTCCTGGCTCCGTAGTGAGCCCCTCAGTCGATCCCCCTCTTCCCCCTTCCGTTTCCCTCGCCGTAGTGGCCGCGCCCTTCCTCCCATCGCCGCACCGGAGCTCTGCTCCCGTGCGTGCTCGCGCGCCCAGCCCATGCCCTGGGCTCCCCTGCCAGCGCCCACGGGCGCGTGCTTGGCCGCCCCTGGCCGCGCCCTCGCCCAGCCACCCGTGCGCCCGCGCGTGGCCTTGCCGCCGCCTGCTCTGCTGCCGCCACTTCTGCGCTGCTGCTGGCCCCTGCCTGCACGCGCGCGTGCACGCCCGCCCCTGCTGGCCGGCTGTGCCTCTGCTAGTGGGGCCCGGCCCAGTTTAATTAAGTTCTATTCTAATTACCCTAACACTAAGTAGTCACTGACAGTGGGACCCTCCTCTAAAATAATTCTTTGGATAAAATACTGACTATGACACGTGGGCCACCCCCTCTAATTAGCCTGTTTAAATTAATCTATATAAACCTGTGACAATGACATGTGGCCCTCACATATCAGGTTGACCAGTCAACAGTCAAACTGTTGACTGCTGACTGGACTGTTGACTGTGGTCAAATGGGCCCTGGCCCCACCTGTCATCCACTGTGGCTAGCTCACAGTGGGTATAAAAGCTATATACTGTTTATAATTCGAACTAATATTAAATCCAGAAAATTCCAGAAAATGTTTAAAACTTTGAAAATTAATAGAAATTAAACCGTAGCTTAGATGAAAACAATTTATATATGAAAAATGATCAGAAAAATATGACGAATCTGAATATGTGATCAAAATGCTTGACCATCACTCCTTTCATGATGAACATGGAACCTTCCCCTCCGGATCGTCTGACCGATAATCACCTGGAGCTGGGGAAACCCTCCCGGATATATTCCCGCTCCTTCCAAAATACTTAGTAATGCATTAGGTCACTTCAACACTGCATATATCCATGTGATGCATCTGCGTTGCACATGTTTGCTGTGTATTTATTGTTTCTTCCCCCTTCTTCTCCGGAAGATGATACGTCTATTTTGCATCATGTTTTCCTACTGTTATTTACAGTGTTTTTAATCAATATAACACTTTGTGGAGCAATTCTAATGCCTTTTCTCTCTTAATATGCAAGATTTACACAAAGAGGGAGATTGCCGGCAGTTGGAACTCTGGACCTGAAAAAGCTATGTCAGAGATACCTATTCTGCACATCTCCAAATGAGCTAAAATTTCACAGAGATTTATTTTGGAATAAATAAAAAATACCGGAGAAAAGAAGTACCAGAGGGGGTAACCCAGGTTCCCACGAGGCACCAGGGCGCGCCACCCCCCCTGGCGCGCCCTGGTGGTTTGTGGGGCCCCTGGCCAGCCTCCGGTGCCCATTTTCGAGTATATAAGCCCATTTGCCCTAGAAAAAATAAGGGGAAGACTTTTGGGACGGGGCGCCGCCGTCTCAAGGCAGAACTTGGGCAGGAGCACTTTTGCTCTCCGGCGGAGCGATTCCGCCGGGGATACTTCCCTCCCGGAGGGGGAAATCGAAGCCATCGTCATCACCAATGATCCTCTCATCGTGGGAGGACCAATCTTCGTCAACATCTTCACCAGCACCATCTCATCTCAAACCCTAGTTCATCTCTTACATTCAATCTTTGTCTCAAAACCTCAGATTGGTACCTGTGGGTTGCTAGTAGTGTTGATTACATCTTGTAGTTGATGCTAGTTGGTTTATTTGGTGGAAGATTATATGTTCAGATCCTTAATGCTATTCAATACCCCTCTGATCTTGGACATGAATATGATGCATGAGTAGTTACTTTTGTTCTTCAGGACATGGGAGAAGTCTTGTCATAAGTAATCATGTGAATTTGGTATTCGTTCGATATTTTGATGATATGTATGTTGTTGATTCTCTTAGTGGTGTCATGTGAACGTCGACTACATGGCACTTCACCATCTTTGGGCCTAAGGGAATGCATTGTGGAGTAGTAATTAGATGATGGGTTGCTAGAGTGACAAAAGCTTAAACCCTAGTTTATGCGCTATCCCATAAGGGGTTGATTTGGATCCATATGTTTAATGCTATGGTTAGATTTATCTTAATTCTTCTTTTGTAGTTGCGGATGCTTGCGAGAGGGGTTAATCATAAGTGGGAGGCTTGTTCAAGTAAGAACAGCAGCCAAGCACCGGTCCACCCACATATCAAATTATCAAAGTAGCGAACGCGAATCAAACAAACATGATGAAAGTGACTAGATGAAATTCCCATGTGTCGGTGTCAGAACCGGCAGACCTCAGGTTAGGGGGTCCCGAGTTGTGGATCGAGGATCAATAGTAACAGAGACAAGGGAGACGATGTTTACCCAGGTTCGGGCCCTCTTGATGGAGGTAAGACCCTACGTCCTGCTCTTGTTTATATTGATGGAGATGTATCGAGTACAGAGTTGATCTACCTCCAGATCGTAATGTCTGTCTAACTCTAGGGCTAGGTGAATGATGTTGCCTTGATCTACCCTCTACGGGCTAAACCCTATGGCTTATATACATGCCAGGGAGGGTATCTAGGGTTACAAGGTCGGTATCTAGGAGCAGGGCGGCAGGAGAGATCTTGGACTATACGTCAAGTCTTCGGTGGAGACAGTCTTGATCACACCACCTGTACACAGCCTCCGGAGTCCACCTTGATCACGCATGAGGGCCCATCGGTCCAACCGAAGAGACGGGCGGGCTAGGTTAGCACCCCTTAATCCAGGACACCGTCAGTAGCCCCCGAACTGGTCTTCTACGCCGAGGACGATTTTCTTAGCGGATGCCACCTCGGATCCGGAGTCCACGGCTTGACAGACGAGTTCCCCTTTATAATTTACTCTTTTTAGTCGAGCGATGTCATCCGAGGCCCAACCGAGCTTGTACCCTGCCCCGAGGGGGCAGATATCTTAGCCTCGAAGGCCTGCCATCTAGGTATGAACGGTTCAATCCGGTCTGATAGCTTTATCGAAGCGGCACACCCCACGACTGGCACGTCCCTTCGAGGCAGAGATCGTGCCCGTTTTCTCAGGGATATCATCAAGATTTTGTTTCCCCCCATATGCTCAACGGCATCTTTGATGGGAATGGCGAGTTTATCGGCGCAGCGAGGGGGACTCTTAGCCTTTCACATGTTTATAAGAGCAAAGGGGAGGAAAGCGCAATTGACCCCGTTCCCATTCTCCCCTTCTACTGCTTTGTCTAGCTCCAGTGCCCAGATCCCATCCTGTTCTCTTTTCCTTCCGTGAGTCCAACCTCCACCACCAGCCATGGCCGACACCCTCAAAGGGCACTGGGGTGGTTCCATCGTGACGGATGGCACCATCCTAGAGCTGCGCAGCATGGGGTTTCTGACCCCCGCCATCACCGCCCGTGCTCCAGCTGCTGGCCAGTAGGTCCCCGCTCCCAACGCCGGGGAGCGGGTAGTCTTCGTCCCCCACCTCATCCGAGGCCTGGGGTTCCCGCTGCACCCCTTTGTGCGCGGGGTGATGTACTACTACGGGCTCGATTTCCACCATATGGCCCCAAACTCCATTCTTCACCTCGCCTCCTTCATCACGGTCTGCGAGGCCCTCCTCCGCTGCGAGCCGCACTCCGGCCTATGGCAGAAGCTCTTCGGGATCAAGCCGAAGTCCAGCGGCTCCGACCTCGTGGAGTGCGGAGGGGCCATGATCTGCAAGAACCAGGGGGCCACATGGTTCAAGGGCACCTTCATCAAAACAGTGAAGGAGTGGCAGCGGGAGTGGTTTTATATCACCGAACCGCTCGCCCCTGGTCAGGCCGAGGTCCCAGCTTTCACGGCCGGGCCTCCTAAGAAGCTCAAGTCCTGGAGGGAGTAGGGCGTTGCCTGGGGGAACCCAAAAGAGGTGGAGGTCCTGGTCGAGAGGATCAAATGGTGGTCCACCACGGGGAAGGTCGAGCTTGCCGACGTCATCAACGTCATGCTCGACCGCCACATACTCCCTCTCCAACTTCGGGCTACCCCGATGTGGGCACAAAAGCCCGAGGACATGGACTCCATCACCACCTTCTTCCGCTCCACCTTGGCCGCCATGTGGACGAAGCTCATGAAGCTGGCCAAGGACAAGATCCCCAAGGAAGGGGGGGATCACGGCCTCGAGGATGGCTATGAAGCCCCCCCGGTAAGTGATCTTGCTCACGAACTATCATTATTGTCCTCCGTATCGAGTAGTAGAGTTTTGATGAATTGTTATGCTTGACGTTTCACAGAAGTGGCTGGCCTGGGTACAAGGAGTGCGATGCTCGGCTCCACTGCCAGAGGAGCCCCCGACTCCCGTACTCTTGGCGCTCCTGACCGAGAAGCCGCACATGGTGGCCCCCAAAGGGACGAGGTTCCAGAGGGGTAGGTCGAGTGCTCGGACTCGGGAGACCTCGGTCACCCGGTCCGAAGAGACCCACACCTCCGCAGCCCATGACGGTGACACAGAGGAGGGTGAGGTTGAGGAGATCCCTCTCCCGAAAGGGAAGAGGTCGGCGTCCGAGGACGCCGAGGCTGGTATGCCACCCAAGGGCCCGAAGAAGCCGAGGAAAACCTCGTCCGGGGCCGCTAGCAAGTTGTCGGAGAGAGCCGAGCTCTCCGGCGACTCAGTAGAAGACCTCCTCACGATAGGGAGGAAGAAATCGGCGCCTCGAGGGTAAGCCGTCGTCTTTATATCCTGTCTTTCAATTTGACAGGTTCTTTTTTGAGCAAGGGAAAACTCATAGAGCGTTTTTTCTCACGCAGTCCGCCGAGGGTAATCCCCAGTGGTTCCTCGAGCGGCTTGCCATCCACCAGCGGGACTCCAGAGCCCGCTGCTCCTCCCCCGGCGCACGACGGGCTAGGGGAGGCGACATCCACCCTGGCCCCTGACGTCAACACGACGGGGGCCGACGAGGTGGCCATCATGGCCGAGGTCGACACCTCAACCCAACAAGACCCGGGGGAGAAGCACCCCGAGGTCGTCGAAGAGGGGCTGGGCCAGTCATCGGTCCAGCCGATATCTGCTTCAGCTCCACCACCACAAGTGGAGGCTACTCGGACTGGCGCATCAATGCCCGAGTCCAAGGTCATCCCGTCACCCTCACCAACTGCCCAAGGACAGGCTGGTACGGGGTGGACCGAGGAGATGGAGGAGACCCTAAGGGGCTCCTCCCTTAAAGAAGAGCACCGTGCCCTGATAGGCACGGCGCTGGAGGGCTTCCGGTCCGCAGGGGCCGGCCTGCATGAGGTTTTCAAGAACCTCGTAACGAGCTTCGAGGTATGCTCCTACCCTTCATTTGATTGCTTATTAAAGGTTTATGTACTTGTCCGAAGACATGTCATTACAGCCTTCTAAACGGCTTAGTGAGTGAGTAGCCCCCGAGCCCAAAGGTGGTTTCAAGAAACCGGCATTGTGGTCATATAACTTAGTAGGAGCATGTCATGTAGCCCCCAGTTCGTTGCTTAAGGAAATCGTTCTGGGTCTTCCATATTATGGACTGTGGGCTTTGTGATAAGGACTGATATGAGCAGGTCTCGACCTCGGCTCCGGACTCCGTCTCCGAGGAGATAGCGGAGATGAACCGGAAGCTCGAGAGGACCCAGGAGGACCTCAACCTGGTGAACCAGAGGTTCGAGCAGTCTCAAGGTAGGCAAGTCAAGCTTATATTATACTTTGTAAGAAAGAGTTATGATATGTTTTGTTAAATTAAAAACTAAGGCCGAACTGTTTTAAGGACAGCGGCATTAGCGGAGCTTGAGGCGGTCAAGGCCGAGCTTGAAAAGGCTCGGCAGGAGGTGAAGCAGTATGAAGCTGTGGCCGCGGAAGCGGAGAAGGCCCGAGCCGCCGAGAAGGTAGCTGGGGAGAAGCACCGGGCACGGGTCACGGAGGTCAAGGAGACGCTGAAGGGCTTGTTTGAGGAGCGCGACAAGCTTCAGGCGGATGGAAAGCAAACGAAGAAGGAGCTCGAGAAGCTCCAACTTGCCCACTCCGAGCTTAAGACCACGGCCCGGGCTGACCACGAGGCACTCCAGCAAGTGGAGCAAATCGCCTTGGGTAAGCTATTTCTGCTGCAGTGTATGTTTGGCAGCAAAGGGTGTATCGAGCTCACCCAATTATGGCATTCCGCAGAGGTCTTCGCGGATCTTCCGCAGAGCGCGGCGGATGCGGTGGCGTATTTCGGCCAGCTAGCGGGCCATGAGGCGGAGAAGGCCTTTTGGGGTCAATTCCCGGGGTCGCCATCGGCACGGCTGCTAAATCATCGAATGAAGCAGCTGGTGGAGTTGTTTCGCATGACGAGACCGGCGCTTCAGGACCTCTGCGTCGCGTTGTGGCCTGCCGAAGCCATGCTCAACAGCCTCTTTGGCCTGACGGCCCGTCTCCGAGATGCCGTGCCCTGCGTGAACCACTGGAGGAGGTCCGCGTGCTTTGAAGGAGTGCAGAGGGCATATGCCTGCGTGAAGACGCATGTTGGTGTAAAAACCGGCAGACCTCAGGGTAGGGGGTCCCGAGCTGTGGATCTCGGATCGGTGGTAATAGAGACAAGGGAGACGATGTTTACCCAGGTTCGGGCCCTCTTGATGGAGGTAAAACCCTATGTCCTGCTTCTGTTTATATTGATGGAGATGTATCGAATACAGAGTTGATCTACCTCGAGATTGTAATGTGTGTCTAACTTCTAGGGCTAGGTGAGCGATATTGCGTTGAAGTCCCCTTACGGGCTAAACCCCATGGCTTATATACACGCCAAGGAGGGTATCTAGGGTTACAAAGTCAGCATCTAGGAGAGAGGCGACAGGAGAGATCTTGGAGTATACGTCAAGTCTTCGGTAGAGACAGTCTCGATCATGCTTCCTGTGTACGGCCTCCGGAGTCCATCTTGATCACGTACGAGGGCCCATCGGCCCAACCGAGGAGACGGGCCGGCTAGGTTAGCACCCCCTAATCCAGGACACCGTCAGTAGCCCCCGAACTGGTCTTCTATACCTAGGATGACTTTCAACAAACATCACCTCGGATCCAGAGTCCCTGGCTTGACAGACGAGTTCCCCTTCATATTTTACCTCTTATAATAGAGCGTTGATATCCGAGGTCCAACCGAACTCGTACCCTGTCCGAAGAGGACAGATATCTTAGCCTCGAAGGCCTGCTGTTCAGGTCCAATCTGACCTGACAACTTTATCGAAGAGGTTTGCCCCACGACAGGTTGAGCAGTTACTGGCACGTCCCCTCGAGGAATCATGGTTCAAGGCAGCCTTTTTACTGGCACGTCCCCTCGAGGAAGAGATCGTGCCCGTTTTCTTAGGGATATCATCAAGATTTTGTTTCCCCCCATATGCTCTTAGTGGTGTCATGTGAACGTCAACTACATGACACTTCACCATCTTTGGGCCTAAGGGAATGCATTTTGGAGTAGTAATTAGATGATGGGTTGCTAGAGTGACAGAAGCTTAAACCCTAGTTTATGCGCTATTCCGTAAGGGGCTGATTTGGATCCATATGTTCAATGCTATGGTTAGAGTTCTCTTAATTCTTCTTTCATAGTTGCGGATGCTTGCGAGAGGGGGTAATCATAAGTGGGAGGCTTGTTCAAGTAAGAATAGCACCCAAGCACCGGTCCACCCACATATCAAATTATCAAAGTAGCGAACGCGAATCAAACCAACATGATGAAAGTGACTAGATGAAATTCCCATGTGTCCTTGAGAACGCTTTGCTTACTATAAGAGATCGTTCTGGCTTGTCCTTTGTTACTATTGCTACTTGTCACTTGTTACAAATTATCTTGCTATCAAACTACTCGTTACCGATAATTTCAGTGCTTGCAGAAAATACCTTGCTGAAAACCGCTTGTCATTTCCTTCTGCTCCTCGTTGGGTTCGACACTCTTACTTATCAAAAGGACTATGATTGATCCCCTATACTTGTGGGTCATCAAGACTCTTTTCTGGCACCGTTGCCGGGGAGTGAAGCGCCTTTGGTGAGTGGAATTTGGTATGGAAACATTTATATTATGTGCTGAAATTTACTGTCACTTGTCACTATGGAAAGTAATCCTTTGAGGGGTTTGTTTGGGGTATCTTCACCTCGACCGGAAACAAAAATAGTTGCTCCTCAACCTACTGCACCTACTGATATTTATTATGAGATTCCTCCGGGTATGATAGAGAAACTGCTAGCTAATCCTTATGCAGGAGATGGAACGGTACATCCTGATATGCACTTGATCTATGTGGATGAAATTTGTGGATTGTTTAAGCTTGCAGGTTTATCCGGAGATGGAGTTAAGAAGAAAGTATTCCCTTTATCTTTGGAGGGAAAGGCATTGATATGGTATAGGCTATGTGATGATACTGATACATGGGACTGGAACCGATTGAAACTGGAATTCCATCAGAAATTTTATCCTATGCATTTGGTTCATCGTGATCGGAATTATATATATAATTTTTGGCCTCGTGAAGGAGAAAGCATTGCTCAAGCTTGGGGGAGGCTTAAGTACATGATGTACACATGCCCCAATCATGAGCTCTCAAAAGAAATTATCTTACAGAATTTTTATGCTCGGCTTTCTCATGATAATCAAACCATGCTCGATTCTTCTTCGACTGGATCCTTTATGAAGAAAACTATTGAATTTAGATGGGATCTTTTGGAAAGAATTAAACGCAACTCTGAAGATTGGGAACTCGACAAAGGTAATGAGTCAGGTATAATACTTGAGTTCGATTGTGTTAAATCTTTTATGTCTACCGATGCTTTTCATAAGTTTAACACTAAATATGGACTTAACTCTGAGATAGTAGCTTCCAATTGTGAATCATTTGCTACTCATGTTGATCTCCCTAAGGAGAAGTGGTTTAAATATCATCCCCCTATTAAAGAAAAGATCGAGGAACCCGTTAGTGTTAAAGCAGAAACAATTGTTTACCATGCTGATCCAGTTGTGCCTACTGCTTATATATGAAACCACCTTTTCCTGTTAGGATTAAGGAACATGCTAAAGTTTCAACTGTGGTTAACAAAAGTAATATTAGAGCACCTAGACCCTCTGAACAAATTAAAGTTGAACCTAATGTTGCTATGGTTAAAGATCTCTTAGTCGATAATATAGATGGGCATGTTATTTACTTTTGTGATGAGGCTGCTAGAATTGCTAAACCTGTTAGAAATGAACGAGATATGTTAGACAAGAACAAGCCCGTAGTTGGCATGCCTGTTGTTTTTGTTAAGATTGGAGATCATTGCTATCATGGTTTGTGTGATATGGGTGCTAGTGTGAGTGCTATCCCATTTTCTTTATATCAAGAAGTAATGCATGATATTGCACCTGTTGAGATTGAAGATATTGATGTTACTATTAAGCTAGCGAATAGAGATACTATTACATCACTTGGGATTGTTAGAGATGTTGAAGTCTTGTGTGGTAAAATCAAATACCCTACTGATTTCTTAGTACTTGGTTCACAACAAGATAATTTTTGTCCAATTATCTTTGGTAGACCTTTCTTGAATACCGTTAATGCTGAGATTGATTGTGTTAAAGAAAAGGTTCGAGTTAAGTTTGGTGATATATCTCATGAGTTTAATTTCTCCAAGTTTCGTAGACAACCTCATGATAAAGAATTGCCTAGTAAAGATGAAATTATTGGTCTTGCTTCTATTGCCGTACCTCCTACTGATCCGTTAGAACAATATTTGCTAGACCATGAAAACGATATGCATACGAATGAAAGAAATGAAATAGATAAGATGTTCTTTGATCAACCACCTATCCTTAAACACAATTTGCCTATTGAAACTCTTGGAGGCCCTCCTCCACCTAAGGGTGACCCTGTATTTGAATTGAAACAATTGCCTGATACATTGAAATATGCTTATCTTGATGAAAAAAAGATATATCCTGTTATTATTAGTGCTAACCTTTCAGCGCATGAAGAAAAGAGATTACTAAAAACTCTAAGGAAGCACCGAGCTGCTATTGGATATACTCTTGATGATCTTAATGGCATTAGTCCCACTCTATGTCAGCACAAAATTAATATGGAGCCTGATGCTAAACCAGTTGTCGACCACCAACGACGATTAAATCCTAAGATGAAAGAGGTGGTGAGAACCAAAATATTTAAACTTCTGGAAGCATATATAATCTATCCCATAGCTGATAGTAGATGGGTAAGTCCCGTTCATTGTGTCCCTAAGAAAGGAGGTATTACCGTTGTTCCTAATGATAAAAATGAACTCATTCCACAAAGAATTGTAACTGGTTATAGGATGGTAATTGATTTTAGAAAATTAAACAAAGCCACTAGAAAAGATCATTACCCCCTACCTTTTATTGATCAAATGTTAGAAAGATTGTCTAAGCATACACACTTTTGTTTCCTAGATGGTTATTCTGGTTTTTCTCAAATACTCGTATCACAATCCGATCAAGAGAAAACCACCTTTACTTGTCCCTTTGGAACTTATGCTTATAGACGTATGCCTTTTGGTTTATGCAATGCACCTGCTACCTTTCAAAGATGTATGGCTGCTATATTCTCTGACTTTTGTGAAAAGATTGTTGAGGTATTCATGGATGATTTCTCCGTTTACGGAACCTCTTTTCATGATTGTTTAAGCAACCTTGATCGAGTTTTGCAGAGATGTGAAGAAACTAATCTTGTCTTGAATTGGGAGAAGTGCCACTTTATGGTGAATGAAGGCATAGTCTTGGGGCATAAAATTTCTGACAGAGTTATTGAAGTTGATAAAGCTAAGGTTGATGCTATTGAGAAAATGCCATGTCCTAAAGATATTAAAGGTATAAGAAGTTTCCTAGGTCATGTTGGTTTCTATAGGAGATTTATTAAAGACTTCTCTAAAATTTCTAGGCCTCTTACCAATCTTTTGCAAAAAGATGTTCCATTTGTTTTTGATGATGATTGTCTAGAAGCCTTTGAAACACTTAAGAAAGCCTTAACACTGCACCTATTGTTCAACCACCTGATTGGAACTTGCCTTTTGAACTTATGTGTGATGCTAGTGATTATGCTGTTGGTACTGTTCTTGGACAGAGAGTTGATAAGAAATTAAATGTTATCCATTATGCTAGTAAAACTCTAGACAGTGCCCAAAGAAATTATGCTACAACTGAGAAAGAATTTCTAGCCGTTGTGTTTGCATGTGATAAATTCAGATCTTACATAGTTGATTCTAAAGTAACTGTTCACACCGATCATGCTGCTATTCAATATCTTATGGAAAAGAAAGATGCTAAACCTAGACTCATTCGGTGGGTTTTATTGCTACAAGAATTTGACTTGCATATTATTGATAGAAAGGGAGCTGAGAATCCCGTAGCAGATAATTTGTCTAGAATGGAAAATGTTCTTGATGACCCACTACCAATTAATGATGATTTTCTTGATGAACAATTAGCTGTCATAAATGCTTCTCGTAATACTCCATGGTATGCAGACTATGCTAATTATATTGTTGCTAAATTTATACCACCTAGTTTCACATACCAGCAAAAGAAAAAGTACTTCTTTGATTTAAGACATTACTTCTGGGATGACCCACATCTTTATAAAGAAGGAGTAGATGGTATTATTAGATGTTGTATACCTGAGCATGAACAGGAACAAATCCTATGGAAGTGTCATTCCGAGGCTTACGGAGGACACCATGCGGGAGATAGAACTGCACACAAGGTATTACAATCTGGTTTTTATTGGCCTACTCTTTTCAAAGATGCTCGTAAGTTTGTCCTATCTTGTGATGAATGACAAAGAATTGGTAATGTTGGTAGACGTCAGAAAATGCCTATGAATTATTCACTTGCTATTGAACCATTTGATGTTTGGGGATTTGATTATATGGAACCTTTTCCTAAATCCAATGGGTATACACATATTTTAGTTGCTGTTGATTACGTTACTAAGTGGGTAGAAGCTATTCCAACTAGTAGTGCTGATCATAACACTTCTATTAAAATGCTTAAAGAAGTTATTTTCCCAAGGTTCGGGGTCCCTAGATATTTAATGACTGATGGTGGTTCACATTTTATTCATGGTGCATTCCGTAAATTGCTTGCTAAATATGATGTCAACCATAGAATTGCATCTCCCTATCACCCTCAAACTAGTGGTCAAGTTGAATTGAGCAATAGAGAAATAAAATTAATTTTGCAAAAAACTGTCAGTAGATCTAGAGAGAATTGGTCTAAGAAACTTGACAATGCATTATGGGCTTATAGAACTGCTTATAAAAATCCTATGGGTATGTCTCCTTATAAAATGGTTTATGGAAAAGCATGTCATTTACCTCTTGAGTTAGAACACATAAAGCATATTGGGCAATTAAAGAACTCAATTATGATTTTAAACTTGCCGGTGAAAAGAGGTTATTTGATATTAGCTCATTAGATGAATGGAGAACCCAAGCCTATGAAAATGCCAAACTGTTTAAAGAAAAAGTTAAAAGATGGCATGATAGAAGAATTCAAAAACTGGAATTTAAAGTGGGTGAGCAAGTTCTATTGTACAATTCTCATTTGAGATTCTTTGCAGGAAAACTTCTCTCTAAATGGGAAGGACCGTATATCATCGAAGAGGTTTATCGCTCCCGAGCCATCAAAATAAACAACTCCGAAGGCACTAATCCGAGAGTAGTGAACGGGCAAAGAATTAAGCACTATATTTCAGGTACTCCCATTAATGTTGAAACTAATGTTATTGAAACAATTACACCAGAGGAATACATAAGAGAGACCATCCAGAACACTCCAGAACCCTGAAAAGGAAGAGGTACGTGATACGGTAAGAAAACCGACTCCAAAAATTCCATAAAAATACTTTCTGTCAGTTTTGGAATATTAGAAAAAATACGAAAATAAGAAATAGCCGAGGGGACCCACCTGGTGCCCACGAGGCACCAGGGCGCGCCACCCCCCCCCCCCCAGGCGTGCCCTGGTGGCTCGTGGGCCCCTCGTGAGCCTTCCCGACTCCGTTTTCTCCTGGATTACTTGTTTTGCAAGATAAAAAATCTTTATATATACTCCCGGATGTTTTGACCACCGTATCGAAGAAATCTTCTCTATTCTTGTTTCGTGCTATTTTTCTGACAGATCTAGATCGCCATGGCTCCCAAAAAGCTCCGTACCAAGCACCGTATTATGCAACCATCGCCAGGCAAATGCCCTTATAGCAAGGTTTACTACGAGTTGTCGTCGGGAGAGGAAGACGATGGCAAGGAGGACAAGATCGAGGAAATTGAAGGAACCCAGGCTCCAGAAGGAGGGCAAGCGATTCCCATAGAGGAGACCGTAGTGAAGGGAGATATACTTCAACCCTTATATGATCATCTCTCCCCATCCGTAATTGAAGCCTTAAGAGTCTTTGAAATAGTTTCTGTTCAGAATACATCTCTCACTCGTGAAGTTATTTTGTTGGAAGAGCAAAACATCGCTCTTCAGAGCATCAACCGCAGAATGATGTATCTGCTACAGCTGAAGGACAAGCTTGCCACTTCATCATCACCACCATCATCGAAGAAGGAAACTTGAGTACATGGGTATGGGCACTCCCCTTGGCTTGTGCCAAGCTTGGGGGAGGTGCCCCGGTATCGTATCACCATCACTTTTATTATCTTTACCTATTTTTAGTTCGATCCTCAGTTATTTCGTGATCTAGTTGAATAAAAGTTTAGTATGATCTATTTTCGAGTGTTAGCTTCGTAATCTATCTATCTATGTAATCGAGTTGAGAGTTATATAATAAAGAGTAGTTTGATTTTTTGCTTCTTTACTTTCATGTTTCAATTCTAGCAATGAGAATAATGAAAAACATCATATGCTAATCTTATGGAAAGTAATGACATTACATAAAGAAAAGTATAAGTGGTAAAATTTATTGGAAGTTAACAAACATAGCATTAGTCAATGATGCAATTCATGAAAAAGTTAATAAGGCAAGAGAAGATTCACATGCAAATATACTATCTTGGACATCTTTTATGATTGTGTGCCCCCATTAAGTATTTTATGTCAAATTGTTGACATTGGACAAGGAAAACAACGTAATGAATTATGTTTGCTCATATTCACATAGAAGTTATATTGTTATAGATCCTCCAACATGTGGTGCTTGCCCAATATCTTTGCTAGCCAAAAATCCGCACCAAGTAGAGATACTACTTGTGCATCCAAAACCCTTAAACCCAGTTTCATGTCATGAGAGTCCACTATATCTGCCTATGGATTGAATAAGATCCTTCAAGTAAGTTGTCATCGGGGCAAAAAGCAATAAAAATTGCCTCTAAATATGTCTGAACTTTTATTGTAAGGGAAATAAGCTTTGTACGAACTTGTGATGGTAAAGAAATAAAAGCGACAGACTGCATAATAAAGATTGCTATCACAAGGGGCAATATAAAGTGGCGTTCCTTTGCATTAAGAGCTTCTGCATCCAACAACAAAAAGCGCATGACAACCTCTGCTTCTCTCTGCGAAGGGCCTATCCTTTACTTTTATGTATTTACTTTTTATGCAAGAGTCAATAGTGTTCTCCTCTACTTCCTTTTTATTTTTCTCTTTTTGCAAGCATCATGTGGTGGGGAAAGATCTAGGCATATATATCCAGTTGGATATGAGTGATCATGAGTTATTATTGTTGACATCACCCTTGAGGTGAATAAGTTGGGAGGCGAAATCACAAGCCCCCATCTTTCTATGTGTCTGGCTGAAACTTCTTGCTCCATATATATGTCGTGAGTGTTAGCAATCATAGAAGACTAAATGATGGTTGAGTATGTGGACTTGCTAAAAAGCTCCTACAAAAGACCCTTCCTGAAAATATGATGAAATGCAATTGCATTGTTGACTGAGAACATAGTTTGTTAGTTTTCAAGAAAGTTTATGCCTTATACTTCATTGTTCTGATGAATTGTTACTTGCCCATGAGAAGTTTTATGATAATAAATACTGCTATTATAATAATGATCATGATGCTACTATGTCCGTATTTTGTTTTTATCGACACCTCTCTCTCTAAGCATGTGGACATGATTATCGATATCGGCTTTCGCTTGAGGACAAGCGAGGTCTAAGCTTGGGGGAGTTGATACATCCATTTTGCATCATGTTTTGCTACTGTTAATTATAGTGTTTTTAATCAATATAACACTTTGTGGAGCAATTCTAATGCCTTTTCTCTCTTAATATGCAAGATTTACACAAGGAGGGAGATTGCCGGCAGCTGGAATTCTGGACCTGAAAAAGCTATGTCAGAGATACCTATTCTGCACATCTCCAAATGAGCTGAAATTTTATGAAGATTTATTTTGGAATAAATAAAAAATACTGGAAGAAAGAAATACCAGAGGGGGCCACCCAGGAGCCCACAAGGCACTAGGGCGCGCCA
This sequence comes from Elymus sibiricus, assembly GCA_039707655.1. Lineage (NCBI taxonomy): Eukaryota > Viridiplantae > Streptophyta > Magnoliopsida > Poales > Poaceae > Elymus > Elymus sibiricus. The sequence goes on along the minus strand of CM077674.1, from coordinate 1,837,600 downwards.
CCCCCCCCCCCCACCCAGGCGTGCCCTGGTGGCTCGTGGGCCCCCTGGCCAGCCTCTGGCCCCCATTTTCTGGTATATAAGTCCATTTGCCCTAGAAAAAATAAAGAGAAGACTTTTAGGACGGTGCGCCGCCGTCTCGAGGCGGAACTTGGGCAGGAGCACTTTTGCTCTCCGGCCGAGAGATTCTGCCGGGGATACTTCCCTCCGGGAGGGGGAAATCATCGCCATCGACATCACCAACGATCCTCTCATCGTGGGAGGACCAATCTTCATCAACATCTTCACCAGCACCATCTCATCTCAAACCCTAGTTCATCTCTTGTATTTAATCTTTGCCTCAAAACCTCAGATTGGTACCTGTGGGTTGCTAGTAGTGTTGATTACATCTTGTAGTTGATGCTAGTTGGTTTATTTGGTGGAAGATTATATGTTCAGATCTTGTATGCTATTCAATACCCCTCTGATCTTGGACATGATTATGATTTGTGAGTAGTTACTTTTGTTCTTGAGGACATGGGCGAAGTCTTGTCATAAGTAATCATGTGAATTTGGTATTCGTTCGATATTTTGATGATATGCATGTAGTTGATTTGTGAGTAGTTACTTTTGTTCTTGGGGACATGGGAGAAGTCTTGTCATAAGTAATCATGTGAACATCGACTACATGACACTTCACCATCTTTGGGCCTAAGGGAATGCATTGTGGAGTAGTAATTAGATGATGGGTTGCTAGAGTGACAGAAGCTTAAACCCTAGTTTATGCGCTATTCCGTAAGTCGCTGATTTGGATCCATATGTTTAATGCTATGGTTAGAGTTATCTTAATTCTTCTTTCGTAGTTGCGGATGCTTGCGAGAGGGGGTAATCATAAGTGGGAGGCTTGTTCAAGTAAGAACAACACCCAAGCACCGGTCCACCCACATATCAAATTATCAAAGTAGCGAACGCGAATCAAACCAACATGATGAAAGTGACTAGATGAAATTCCCATGTGCCCTCGAGAACGCTTTGCTTACTATAAGAGATCGTTCCAGCTTGTCCTTTGCTATAAAAAGGATTGGGCCACCTTGCTGCACTCTTTGTTACTATTGCTACTTGTCACTTGTTACAAATTATCATGCTATCAAACTACTCGTTACCGATAATTTCAGTGCTTGCAGAAAATACCTTGCTGAAAACCGCTTGTCATTTCCTTCTGCTCCTCATTGGGTTCGACACTCTTACTTATCGAAAGGACTACGATTGATCCCCTATACTTGTGGGTCATCACCCGCCTTTCCCTTTCGCGAGCCCAACTTCCACAACCAGCCATGGCCGACACCCTCAAGGGGCACTGGGGCGGCTCCATTATGACGGCCGCGACCATCTCGAAGCTGCGCAGCGCGGGGTATCTGACCCCCGCCATCGCCGCCCGCGCTCTAGCGGCTGGCCAGCTGGTGCCCGCTCCCAACGCCGGGGAGCAGGTAGTCTTCGTCCCCCACCTCATCCGAGGCCTGGGGTTCCCGCTACACCCCTTTGTGCGCGGGGTAATGTACTACTACGGGTTGGATTTCCACCACCTGGCCCCCAACTCCATTCTTCACCTTGCTACCTTTATCACGGTCTACGAGGCCTTCCTCCACTGCGAGCCGCACTTCGGCTTGTGGCTGAAGCTCTTTGGGATTAAACCGAAGTCCAGCGGATTGGATCTCGCGGAGTCTGGAGGAGCCATGATCAGCAAAAACCAGGGGGCCACCTGGTTCAAGGCACCTTCATCGAAACGGTGAAGGAGTGGCAGAAAGAGTGGTTTTACATCACTGAGCCGCTCGCCCCTGGTCAAACCGAGGTCCTGGCTTTCTCAGCTGGGCCTCCCAAGAAGCTCAAATCCTGGAAGGAGAAGGGCGTCGCCTGGGGCAAGCCAGAAGAGGTGGAGACCCTGATCTCCAGGATCTTGTGGTGGTCCACCACGGGGAAGGTTGAGCTTGCCGACGTCATCAACATCATTCTCAACTGCCGCATACTCCCTCTCCAACTTCGGGCTACCCCGATGTGGGCACAAAAGGCCGAGGACATGGACACCATCACCTCCTTCTTCCGCTCCACCTTGGCCGCCATGTGGACGAGACTCATGAAGCTGGCCAAGGACAAGATCCCCAAGGAAGGGGAGGACCGCGGCCTCGAACACGGCTATGAGGCCCCCCCGGTGAGTGGTTCCGCCCCTCAATCATTATTCTCTGCCCATTGTACTGAGTAAAGTTTTACTTGAATCGTCGTGTTTGATGTTTTGTAGAAGTGGTTGGCCTGGGTACAAGGAGTACGATGCCTGGCCCCACTGCCAGAGCAGCCTTCGACTCCCCTGCTCTCGGCGCTTCTGACCGAGGAGCCGCACGTGGTGGCCCCCAAAGGGACGAAGTCCCAGAAGGGGAGGTTAAGTGCTCGGACTCGGGGGACTTCGGTCACCCGGTCCGAAGAGACCCACACCTCCGCCGCCCAAGACAGCAATGCAGAGGAGGGTGAGGAGGAGGAGGTTCCCCCCCCCCCCCCGAAGGGGAAGAGGTCGGCGTTAGAAGACGCCGAGGTGGGCATGCCGCTGAAGGGCCCAAAGAGGCTGAGGCGAACCTCACCCGGGGCTGCCAACAAGTCGTCGGAGAGAGCTGAACTCTACGGTGACTCAGAAGAAGACCTCCTTGCTGCGGGGAGGAAGAAGCCGGCGCCCCGAGGGTAAGCCATTATCTTTGCATCCTGTCTCTTAATTTGACAAGTTATTTCTAGGCAAGGGGAAACTTACAAAGGCGTCTTTTCTTATGCAGTCCACCGAGGGTAATCCCCAGTGGTTCCTCAAGCGGGTTGCCGTCCGCCAGCGGGACTCCAGAGCCCGCAGATCCTCCCCCGGTGCATGACTTGCTATGGGAGGCAACATCCACCTTGGTCCCTGATGTTAACACGACGGGGGCCGACGAGGTGGTCGTCATGGCCGAGGTCGATACCGCGGTCATCGAAGAAGGGTTGGGCCAGTCATCGGCCCAGCCGACATCTACCTTGGCTCCGCCACCCGAGGTGGAGGCTACCTGGGTAGATGTATCGGAGGTCTTCCCTCCACCCCAGCCAATTGCCCAAGGATGGGCTAGCGCGGGTGTAACACCCTGGTTTTCACTCCTTGTTTTTTTTCCTTCGCTGGATTGGACTCCCGTCTTTTTTTTGATGTAATCGGATTTTCTCTCGCTCTTGGGTATGTGAAGATGGTCATTTAGTCTTGCCTTTCCTATCCAACCAGAGATTCTCTCCAGTCCAAACCTGTCACCCAAAATTTGTTCTCAGGATTCTGCCGCCGAAACCCTACCTTCCGAGTTACCGGAAGGGAAACCCTAATTCCTTTCGTTACAAAGGAACCCCAATTTCCTTTGATCTTTTGCCTCCCAAACTTTTCTCAGTGATCATCCTATCTTTGTAAACCCTGGATATGCAAAAATATTGCCAAGTCATTTGCAATATTTTTCATTTAAAATTAATTCCTTTTTCTGCCAGTTAAAGGAATTAAATCCAGGAAAATATCTATCCATCCCCAAAGTTCATGAAAACTTGTGGAGATGTTCTTTGTGATCATATTGAGCTCCCATAAAAATATTGGCAATAATAAAATAAGGGAAATTTCATTTTCCTATTTACGGTCAATATTGCACTTTGGGCACTTTCCAAAGGAACTACCATTTTGGTAGCCAGGAAAAATCCCAAATAATTTGTGGAGCTTCGCCTATCCATATCTTCACCATTTCTATCAAGATCCCAAGTTCTATAGTTCAAATTTTGAGCACATCATCCAATTCTTGTTTCTGGATTTATTTTGAGGTTGTGAAGCAACTATATTTTATATTGCTTAAAAATTCTTGAAATTAATCTAGGACCTCATATTCCCCATATGATGTGAGCATGCAAAAATTCACATCATTTCATCCAGCCAATTTCTCCCAAAAATTCCATCTAGTTTCTGTCCAGATTTCCAGTTTGGAAAGGAAGTGCTTGAACCCTTGATCCATTTGAGCTGAAATTTTGCATGGTGGTTAACATTGATAAATCACTCATGTAAACCAAAAATAAGCTCAATCCAGCTATCCATTCTTCCCCAGCAATTTTCCTAAGTTTCTGTCCAGATTCAAGCTTTGTGAAGGAAGTACCATTTTGGTATATCCAAATGAGATGAAATTTTACCAGTGCCTTCATATAGCCAAATAAGGACCCTACACCAAAATTCAGCTCATTTAATCAAGCCAGTAGAGCACAACATCAAAGTCCAGTTTCTGGACCAAAATTTGCATTACAAAGGAAGTATATGCAAACCTAGTCCAAATGGCCTCAAATTTTTCCAGAACCTACTCCTTTCTACCACAAGTTAGTATGACAAGGATCCAACTCCATTTCTTTAGCCATTTCTCCAGAATAGTCCACCCAAGTTTCATGTCAGCACCCTTGTGAGCTCAAATCAGTCAATATCTTGTCTCCCCTTGCTGCCAAAAACTCACCATTCAGCTCCAGAGGCATTAACTCACCTACGTGACATGTCCTGAGGTTGAGAAGGTGCCCTGGACATGTGGTGCGCGTGGTGACCACGCAGCCACCGTGCAGAAACGGTGCTCTGCGGCATTGTCCTCGTCGGCCCGATAGCTCCGGCCAGCCAGAGCTTGTCTGAGCATGCCGACTAGCTCCGTACCGTCCACACACCCCTCTCCCGCACCTTCTCCCCTCTGAAGTCTTCCTCCTCGCGCCACGGCAAGCGCCGCTGCGGCACTGTACTCCCCGTGACCTCCTCTGTCGCTTCCCGCCGGTGGCCTCTTCCTCCCTGAGCTGTCCCCATCCTCATCCGCTCGTCAGGTCGGCACCACCGGGAGTTTGCCACCTCGCCGGAGCTCCAGTGCGTGGCTAAGAATGCCACGGCGGCTGTGCTTATCGCGTCGCCCCGGCCGCCTATAAAAGCCACGGCCCGGAGCCTCCCGAGCATCACCAACACCCACAACCTCCTCCTCTCCCTCCTAGCTCGCTCCCCTGCCCGCAGGTGTGCGCTCCCGAGCTCAATTTTGCCTCCCTGGTCGCCATAGCCGCCATGGTCTCCGCTCGAATTCAAGCACGCCGGCGTTCCCTCCTCCCTTATTTCCCCTTCGGCGGAGCTCCTAATCCACGGCGAAGCCCTGGCCAATCCCTCCCTCGTCTCTCCACCGCCGCAGCCCCGGCCCCAATCGCGCCACCGCAGCCCGCCGCCTCCGCCGCTATCCCTACCCTCGCCCGCCCCCCTTAAGCACCACGGCCGCCGGAAACTACGCCGGCCGGCGCTCCTTTGTCTCCGACCAGGAGAAAAAAGAAGGTGGGCGGGAGGCAGGAGTGAGAAGCAGCGCGGGGCCCGCCCGTCAGTGCCTTAGCCACGGGCCCGCCTGTTAAGTGGAGACGGCTTCTGTTAAAACCCGCCTTTCCCGCTGTGAAGACGTATTCAAGTGAATACGCCTTCGTCGGCCACAACGGGCTCGACCCAGCTATGCAGTAGCAGGCCGGCCAGCTGCTTCCGGCCCAAGGCAGCCCAAGTGCACAGTGCAATCTCTTCTTTTCCACCGAAATAACTGCTGAGGACTCGTTTGCAAATAAACTATTTGCAGATTGGTCCCTGGCAGTCAATCGTCAATATCTTTTCATCCGCAACTCCGATTCAGGTGATTCCAAAGCCCACTTTCTCATTTCGTCGAGCCCGTTCCGATGACATCACTTTCACAATGTTTACACTTTCTGAAAATGCCCATTTTGCCCTGCCCTATATTCAGCCCCTCCGAGAGGGAATCTCCTCTGGCGAATTTTTCCGCGAGGTGATCGCACTTCTCTCCGGTGAATCCGTCGACCCCCAGGCAAGCGGACCATCTGATATATGCCCTAAAGCATTGCTCTATGTTATTCTTGGGTGTTTAATTAATGAATATGCTTGTGTTAGAAATAATTAAACTCCTACTAAGTTGAATTTGCTATTTACATTATCTGCTAATGCTCATCATATTACCGCACTAGTGACTCGTAGCTGACAGCATGGAGATAGGTTGTTATGTTTTTGTTGTGAATTACTACTGTTATTGTAAGGATAAAGAATGTGACTTAATAATGACAACCTCCTCCGTCGGCTGGATCGAGTCATAGTGCCACCGAACCGAGCTCATCAGTGCAGCCACACTTGTCTTTATGGGAAGGCCCTAACTTGGTCTACTGTCTTGCCTCTTGTCGGTACCACCAAAGAGGGAAGGTTATGCGTGCGCGCTACCCTGGCCCGGTAGGCGGCGATAACCTTGTGAGCCCAGTTGTTTGTTTGCGCGCGGTCCCCGTTTGGGACAGTTTAGTTTGGCCACGATGGTGGCAGGTGTCAGGAGTGACACAGGGGCCACCCAGGACATGACCCTGGGAGGGTATGATTGTCGGTGGGACCGTAAGAGTGCCGGGCAATAGACAAGTTTTGTTGGAGCAGCACCGGTCCACCCGAATGGGAGTACGAGGCCAGGAGCTCCATAGTGTGGGTAAAGTGCGCAACCTCTGCAGAGTGTAAATCTATTCGAATAGCCGCGTCCTCGGTCATGTACACAGTTCGTACTAGGTCACACTATGTGGTCTGTGTCGAGTCTGGAGGAACAAACTATATAATGTTATTGCTAAGACTGAACCAGAGAATGGTAAGGTTTGTTAAACTTGCAGTACGGATGCATGGACATCAGATGATGTCAGGGGTATGATTGTTAGCCATGCGGTGGCTATGAGCTAAAGGGTCGGATGACCACAAGACATGGATTGGATTTGGATCGGATTTGGTTTGGGTCATGACATATTCGGAGTATGGATTATTTACTTGATATGTTTTACTTTAGTAGTTATCATGCTGGATAATCCTGTTATAACATGGTAATTAATATTGCTAGATAGGTGTGCTATGCCATGATATTTAATATTACTCTAATAATAAATGCATGCTTGAGTGCCATGGATTGCTTTGCTTGGTGTATATGTTGGTTTGGTTTGCTTGCGAGTACATTCAAAAGTACTCAGCGGCCTTCAATGTGGCCAGGTTCACCTAAGGATCCGACGTCCACTAGCGAGGAGCCGGAGCATTCGCGGGCTAGAAGAGTAACCCAGTCAGATCCCTGTGGATTGGAGCCGCACCAAGACCATGCTTCCTTAGATATAGCTTTCCCGCTGCCATCACCCTTGTAAAATGTCATGTAAGACTTATATATCCATTAATAGAAATGCCTGTGTTCATGATACTTGTTGTAAAGGCACACGCCAGTGTGATTTTCTAGGCTGGTGTGTGCGGCGACCGTCTGGCTACAGTAGTATTCAGGTAGGGCGCCACAACGGATGGTATCAGAGCCAGGCTAACGGTAGGTTACCCTAGCCAGACTTCATTGTCTTGTGCTCGGTAGGAAGCCCAGATGGATTTCAGCCATCTTTGCCAAACAGGCACGGCTATTATTGATCATAAGGCAACCCCCATAGGTTTATGGCTGCAATAGACCCTCAACTCTCGTGGCCTTTGCCTCCGGTGGGAAAGGTCCGCACCAGGCATTGACCCGTGAGCCCTTAACCCCTAGGTAAACCAGATATCCCTACCTTTCTTGCTAACCCTGGCATTTCTCTCCTCAAATCAAGTTTCCTTTGGATACGCCTATAAATTCCATCTTTTCCCGATAACCCTAAGATCGTCGACTAAGCCACTTTGGTTATGGTCGTGCGTCGAGGTTGATGTTCCCTAAGGAAGTAGTAGGAGCTCGACACCAATTGCTATGAGGAGCATTGTGTGGTTTTGCTTCTAAACCCTTAGAGGTGCATCTAGTGCGCTATAATAGTTATACCAGTGAATCTTCGGCCACATGTGTAAGGTCCGCAAAATTTGAGCTTTATTTGCTTTTTTTTAGTATTTTTGGGTTTTCGCGGTTCTTGCTTCTTTTGTCGGTTCCGTTCTTTTGCTCCGACTGGATCCATCCGCAAGAGCAGCAAAGAAGACCAGCACAGAACTTGGATAATACCCAATAATCCAAATTTAGTAAGAGTCAAGCCAAGCCAACTGCCTGATTTTCAGAACACCAACACCAGATTTGCCAAATGAAGAACGGGTCAGAAGCAGACTCTGCGTGCTACAGACAAGGCCAGAATATACCTGAGAGAGTTTGCCTCAGAACAAATCACACCTAAGGAACAGCCAGATGAGCTATCGGGAATGAACACCAGCAAGAGCAAATTATTCGGTCCTCGACACAAGGATTATTTTAGTCAGTGGGGTGAACCTTGAGTCTCTTCTCAATGGACTCAAGAATCATTTATTGCCCGCAGAAGACATGTTTCAAGAATGTGAACATGCCAAGAACAGCAACAAAACTCTGTATGTTGGTACAAACTTCAAAGCATATTTTGACATTCACCGGTGTATAAAAAATTTCCGGGCACTGTGAACAAGGTATGCGAGAAATAGGGATAAATTCACGGCTGCCCAGAATCAATGAGAATTCCAAGCAATTAGAAGCTCAGCCAAATCGAATGGAATTATCCGTCAACTGCTCACTACCGGCAACACTGGGTTTGAATGCAAAGGGTATTTTGAATTAATTACCAACATAAAGTCTGCATCAGTTGTGCAACCTTTACAACAACAATAAGGAGACCAGCAGAAGGACTAGCAGTGTGCATGACCAACGGAATATCTTCAGTCAAGGTATGACCTACACCAAGTTATGGCTCCACTATGGGAATATTTTGGATACTCCGGAAGGAAGCCAGAATCGGCCGTAGATCCGACCGCAGATCACAAGAAAAGACTTCTGGTCTAAGCAACCCAGCCTTCCTCCGCAAGATGTCGGGAGGAGCTTACGATGCAAGACTCCCAACCTTCCTCACTACACCACTTGGCAAGAAAATCTTCTGGAGTAAGACACTCCAATCTTCCTCAGCCCGCTACCGTGGAAAGACTTTCGGCATAAGGTACTCAACCTTCCTCAGTAAGCAACCTGAGGGGAAACTTCCGAGGTACTATTGGCGCGGAAATTCGCACCGCGCAACACAACGATAATCCTCGCACTTTCGCGGCGAGGGGCGGATGCTTTTCGAGCAAAGCAACAAAGAAGGTTCCTCGATTTCGGAGAGGAGGGACGGATGCTTTACGAGCAAAGCAACAAAGATGAAAACAGTAAACGAAAGTAAAAGTACGAAAAAGTAGTAGATGTGTTTGTTCGATTGTGTGTTGTTCAATCGGCCGTCACCCCAACATATATAAAGGGCGGCTGGACTTCCCGTACAAGCAAAGGATTCAGATTTCCTTCCAAAGTATCAAAAACACTAGCCAAATTCGGACTCTCCAAAATCTGCCCGAATCTGCGTGCCGGCAAGCAGTAGTACCGTTTCCGGGCACGGTAGTACCGCTCTGAGTACCGCTCTACTACCGCTTGGGGGTCTCGGGATACCAGAAGAATTTTCATAAGCGGAACTTGGTGCGGTAGTAATATGCAATAGTACCGCTCAAGCGGTAGTATCGCTGTGGAGGGCGGTAGTACAGCTCCAGAGGCCGTCTTGATGGGCTGGCTTCCGTCTCCTCACGTCCATCTTGATCTCCAGTCTTCGACGAGCTGCCGCCTTCCCGGGAGTATCATCAGGGTATCTTGCCGGGTCATCTCCTTGCCGAGCCGTCTTCTTGCCGGATCACCTCCTTGCCGGGCTGTCTCCTTGCCGGATCGCCTCCTTGCCGGGCCGTCTCCTTGCCGGATTGCCTCCTTGCCGGGCTGTCTCCTTGCCGGATCGCCTCCTTGCTGGGCCGTCTCCTTGCCGGATCGCCTCCTTGCCGGGCCGTCTCCTGCCTCTGTTTGGGTCTTCGGCAAGCACTCAAAACCGGCAAGCTTTTCGCTTGAGTCCACCTTTACTGCATTTTGCATCGTGCCAAAATCAGGTGTCAACACATGCCCCCCTGTTTTTCGGCAAAACTTGTGTGCCGAAAAATAATTTGCATAGAGATTGCTCTAAGGACGATGTCAACACTCCATCGACCATTTATATGTGCTTAGGGCGATAATCATATATCGGTCATCGCCTATTTAGGCTTCTTGCCACACACTTGGATGGTACTTCTTCAGATATTTTCCATTGAGCGCTTTAGCCAGCTTCTCCCCTTGCAAAGATTGTACAAAATATGAATTGCCAGGGACAATCTCTACAACTTTATATGGACCTTCCCAACTCGGCGACCACTTGCCGAATTTTCTATCTTTAGTTCCAATGGGTAAAATCGTTTTCCATACTAAATCTCCTATTTGAAACGACTTTTCTTTCACCCTTTTGTTATAAGCCTTAGCTACTCTTAATTTTTCTTTCTCAATTTCTCGCAAAGCTTTTAACCTTTCTTATGGAACGTCATCTATTCTGTCCATCATCAAATCAGTATATTCAACAGCCGACAAATCATTTTGTCTGGCTACCCTAAGAGCTTGCAACTTAAGTTCCACAGGTAACACCGCCTCCTGGCCATACACTAGCTCAAAAGGTGATACTTGAGTAGCTCCATGCTTAGATATTCTATGAGCCCATAAAGCTTCCGAAAGCACCTCGTGCCACCTTCTCGGATGTTCTTCAACTTTCTTCTTTATAAGCTTGATCAAAGTCTTATTGCTAGATTTGGCCTGTCCATTAGCTTGAGCATAATAAGGCGACGAATTCAACAATCTAATTCCATAAGATTCGGCAAATTCACGAAATTGATGGGACATAAAAGAAGCACCTTGATCAGTAGTCAAAGTTTGAGGAACACCGAATCTATGAATAATATGCTCCAAAACAAAATTAATTACTTCTCTATGAGTCATTTTCCTCAAAGGAATCGCTTCCGTCCACTTGGTGAAATAATCAGTGGCTACCAGGACGAAGCGATGTTGTTTAGAAGACGAAGGATGTATCTCACCAATAAAATCCAAGCCCCATCCTCTAAACGGCCATGGCTTAATTATGGGATTGAACATAGCTGCGGGTGCTAATTGTATGTTGCCAAATTTCTGACAAGCTTCACAGCCTCTATAATAACGGAAACAATCTTCTAACAAAGTCGGCCAATAAAAACCTGCTCTTTTTATCAACCACCGCATCTTATGAGCCGACTGGTGTGTCCCACATATGCCCTCATGCACTTCACCCATGGCTAATCTAGATTGGTCAGAATCCAAACATTTTAACAATAGCCCATCTATAGTTCGGCGATGTAACTCGTCGTTAAACAGAGTATACTTCAAAGCTTGTCGCCGAATTTTTCTATCTCTCGTTTGACTTGGATCTTTTAAATGATTAATCAAAGGAATTCTCCAATCTACAATCTCCGAATTAGTAGCTAATTCGGTCACTGGTGATAGTTCGTTTATTTGTAACTCGGTCTCACCCTTTGTAGCAATCAACATCGGTTTTTCTAAGACGAAGAACTTTCCTCTACTGATATTGTAACCGGATGCTTGCTGTGCCAAAGAATTAGCTCTAGAATTTTCTTCTCTAGGTACATGATGGATGGTGAATGTAACTAGAGATTTAATCATGTCCAAACATCGGTCCAAATAACTATTTAACAACCCGTCAAAACATTGGAATTCGCCTTTAATTTGTTGCACTACCAGAAGCGAATCACCAAAAGCATCTACATCCTTAACACCCATATCCAGTAAATTTTGTAAACCAAACAAAAGAGCCTCATACTCAGCTTGGTTATTCGTGCAAGGATATTCTAAGCGAACCGATGTTTCATATATAACATTATTAGGAGAAATCAAAATATTGCCGACGCCTTGTCCCTTTCTACAAACCGATCCATCAAAATAAAGTTTCCATGGGCATATGCTAACATAATTAATATCTTCTTCATCCTTAACCCTATGATCAACAATGAAATCAGAGATAATTTGACCTTTCATAGCACGCAACGATTCATATGTCAAATCATACTCTATTAGTGCATAAGCCCATTTACCAACCCTACCACTAAGAATCGGTTTTTGCAACATGTGTTTAACTACGTCGGCCTGACAAGCTACCACACAAGTACTGGACAGCAAATAAGGTCAAAACTTGGTACATGCATAATATAAGGATAAGCATAACTTTTCAATATACACATACCGAGTTTCGGCGTCAATCAAGTGACGACTTAAGTATGCTATGATACACTCCTTCCCGTCATCTTCTTGTGCCAATACTGCGCCGATCACTTTATCTTGTGCAGCAATATATAATTTGAACGGCGCACCAGATTTGGGTGCACGCAACACCGGAGGATTCAACAAATATGTCTTTATGTTATTAAAAGTCTCTCGTTGTTCTGCCCCCCAAGTGAATTCGGCTTCATTCTTTAGCCGAAGTATTGGAGCAAACGATTCAATCTTCCCTGCCAAGTTAGATATAAATCGTCTCAAGTAATTGATTTTCCCCAATAACTTTTGCACATCTCCTTTGCAAGTCAGCTGTTCCAGATTTTTAATTGCCTCTACTTTCTTAGGGTCAATCTCTATACCACCTTCATGAATTATAAATCCTAAGAATTTTCCAGCCGACACACCAAAAGCACATTTAAGGGGATTCATCTTCAACCCATACCGGCACATTCTTTCAAAACCGAGTCATAAATCGGCAAGATGATGCTCAAACCCATCCGATTTAACAACTATATCATCAATGTATATTTCTAATATAATGCCTAGAAGATCATGAAATATTAGATTCATGGCACATTGATATGTAGCACCGGCATTCTTCAACCCAAAAGTCATGACTACCCACTCAAACAAACCGACAAAGCCAGGGCACAGAAAAGCAGTCTTAGACATGTCCTTTTCGGCCATAAATATTTGATTATAACCAGCATTGCCATCTAAAAAACTGATTATTCTATGTCCCGAAGCATTATTAATAAGGATGTCGGCAATAGGCATAGGATATTCATCTTTTGGGGTAGCCTTATTCAAGTCCCTAAAATCAACACATATTCTAATTTTGCTAGTATTCTTCTTTTCAACAGGAACAATATTAGACACCCAATCCGCATATCTACATGGCCGAATAAACTTTGCTTTTATCAACCAGTCAACTTCTTCTTTGATGCGGTCATACATGTTAGGATTAAAATTTCTACGCGGTTGCTTATACGGCCTAAAACCAGGTTTGATAGGTAATCTATGTTCCACTAAATCTCTATTTAAGCCAGGCATTTCGGTATAATTCCAAGCAAAGCAATCAACAAATTCTTTAAGTAACACGGTTACCTTGCTTTTCTGATCGGCTTTTAAATTAGCATTGATAAATGTAGGTCTCGGAGTGCTCCCATCACCAATGTCTATTTCTTCAAGTGGATCAGCCGATGAGAATCCATGCCCAAGCTTGTCCATGTCTTCAAATTCTTCAATAGTCTCATGCATATCGTTCTTTCCGGAACGATATTCTTCTGTACGTTTTTGTAACCATATAATGCTATCTTCTTTATTCATCATTTACATAGATAGATCATTAAGCCGAGCTACATCAGCCGGCTGTACATTTATGGGTACAAAACCATCTCGACCTATACTAATGTAATCATAGTCCGATAGATCTCTACCGGTCAAGCATTGCATATCACCGAGTTGCCAATCAACCGGCGCTTCTGTCAAGGCTATGCAAGTTGAGTTGTCTGCCCCAATCAACTCTACATCATCATCTACCCATTGAATTAATCACTGATGCAAAGTAGATGGAATGCAACAATTCGCATGGATCCAGTCACGCCCTAACAGAATATTGTATCGGCCTTTGACATCAACTACAAAGAAAGCAGTCGGCAATGTCTTGCTTCCGACTGTAAGCTCCATAGATATAACGCCTTTTGCTTCAGATAGCTCTCCTGAAAACCCACTGAGTGCCATGTTGGTCTTCATTAGCTCGCTCTCCTTTCGGTTCAGCTTGGAAAACACCGAAAGAGGCATGATATTCACACCTGCGCCGCCATCAACAAGCATACGCCCAATAGGCTTGCCATCAATATGTCCTTTGATGAATAACGGCTTCAAGTGTTGGTCGGGTTTTTCTGGTTTTTTGAACATAGCCTTACCCGGCCCAAGAACTAACTCAGCAACCTCAGACTCAGGTACGCGGAACTCGGCGGGCAATGCAAAAATCATGTTAATATCCATATCAGTGAATATATTGTTGCCATTCTCCGAGTTGACGCCGTCAACCTTGTCATCTGTCATGTCATCATCTGAGTACTTGGCATCATCTTCCGAGCAATCGCCACCATCTTCCGAATTGTGAGCGGTATCTTCCGAATAGCTGGTGACTGCATCAACCGAGCCAGTGGGAGCATCAACCGAGTTATCGGCAACTGCATTTGCTTCTTTTGATATGCGCTTTTCTCTCCACACCAGTCGGGGTATCATTGGTCTATCCTCATTGAATTGCTCATCCCGCTTTTTCTCGGCTATTTCTTTTTTGATTTCCAACGCTCGCAGCCGCTGCACTCGGCGTTTCTGAGTGTGATTTAATCCTGTCGGACACCATTGAGGTTCCGGTTTGGTTCCTGGAGTGACAGATTTGCTGCTCCCCGAACTACTCGGCATTTTCTGACGTACTGTCCTGTTGCCCCCCGAGTAACCCGGCCTGTACTGACTGCCTCCTGAGTATCTCGGCATGTTGCTTCTCATGTAACTCGACCTGTTCCGAGTAGCCGAAACACCCTTCTGCTGATGTGATACACCCCCTGCTGCAAATTTCTGGCTTCCATTAGAACTTGGGTTCCCATGATTGAGCGAGCCAAAAATAACTGGAGACTGTTCAGGGGATGCACGTGAGCTGTTCTCTTTGATGAGTGGATCAATTATCACACCAACCGCTCCAATTTTCCGAGTTACGCCGGCAGATTCAGTATGTGCATTAGCATCTTTTTCCTGAACAGGATTATCTTTCAACTCGGCAATGTCCTCCTTTCCTGGACTTTTCTTTTCACCAAGTTCTTTTGCAGACTTACGAAACCAAGTGAGCCCACGGCCATTACTATTTTTGTCAGCCACTCGGCGCACTGGTGACCGATCCCTTCGAATTGTGTCTTCATGAAACCGAGTCCTTTTCTGACGCACTAGCCCCCTGTGCATATTACTCGGCTGATTCCATTCTGGCCGAAAATAACCCGGTGGCCCCATAGGGTGTGGTGCCCAAGGATTAAACCCCCACGGAGGACACGGAGGAAAATATGGGTGCATAGGAGGTGGGCATCCCCAATAAGCCGGTTGCATTGGAAAACACGGCTATTGCTCATATGAATTTCTCCCCCAATGCTCATGATCATCAAGTCTAGGAGGGGACCTCGGACGCTTGACTCCTCCAAGCCGATTGAACACATTGCTGTTTCTACGCGAAGTGTATTTTTCCAACAGCATGTTGACAGTCGGCTTTGGTCTTGGACCTTGCTTTTTCTTTCCATTGACTTTCCATACTCCGACCTCTGGATTCTTGGGTTTAATAATTTTTGGTGGAGCATTCTCATCAACAGTATTTTTCTCCTTGGCTGACTCGGCCTGATCCGACCGAATTAGCATCCTTTTGCCTTCAAACTCGATCACATTAACAGGGAAAGGATCACTATCAAGCTTCATCTTGGCATCCTCAATGAATGTCAATCGTCCTTCGTTAATGGCCGATTGCACCCGTCGACGAAAAATATTACAATCATTAGTAGCATGTGAAAAAGAATGATGCCACTTACAGTAAGCTCTTCGTCCCAATTCTTCCGGAGATGGGATCACATGATTTCCTCTCAATCTTATTTGCTTCCCTTGCAATAACATATCAAAGATCTTATCACACTTGCTAACATCAAAAGTATATTCAATCTCATCTTTTTTAGCAGGTGTAGGTTTTAAAGCTGGACATGCAAAGGGTTTAGACTTTGGCGTTTGGATCCACTCGGCTACACATATGTCTAGATCATCATCACTAGCCGAATCATCTTCACACTCTAAAGTATTAACAGCAGGAATAACCTTATCTTTATTTTTGTTTTCTCTGAACCGACTAGATTGCTTAACTTCTCTAGCTCGGTTTTCCTGCGCCAAAGCCTTTTGTAACACTTGGTTTACATCTAAAAATTCCTGCCCTTCTAGTTTATCTTTAATGTGAGCATGCAAACCCGAAAAAGCTAGATCAGCCAAATCTTTTTCGGCTATATTTAAGCTGTAGCAGCGGTTCTTTGCATCCCTAAACCTTCTAATGTAATCATGCACCGGCTCATTATACTTCTGCCTAACCATAGTTAGGTCAGAAAGCCGAAGCTCAGCTTCACCGCTATAGAAGTACTCATGAAATCGCTGCTCTAACTGTACCCATGAAGAAATAGAGTTAGGAGCAAGGGATGAAAACCAAGTAAATGCAGTGCCGGTTAAAGACAAAGGAAATAGTCTAACTCTATAAATATCTGAATTACCAAACTCACTGCATTGTGCTAAGAACTGTGCCACATGTTCAACAGTAGACCTACCACCTTCCCCGGTGAATTTAACAAAATCAGGGATCCTAACACCTCGAGGATAAGGTGTGGATTCAAAGTATTCGGGGGATGGTTTCCAATAGGTACGTGCCACACCTTTCGGCGCCAAACCGTATTGACTCAGGATCTCAGTTACTTGATCTTTCACACTAACATATGTTTGTGGAACAGCATGTGGTGGATTCTCCGGCAATATGGTTTGAGCATGTGAAGTTTGCAACGGAGGATCATTAGCTTGCGAATCAAGTACCGGCCCATATGGAATCCCGGTACTGACAGCTGGCGGCATAGCCTCTGAATTATTTACAATTCGGTGAGGGTTCGTACCGAATTGATTGTAACTCGGTGGTGAGTTTGCTCCGAGTTGATTGTAACTCGGTGGTGTGGTATATGCTACTGTTTGATAGTAGGGTTGCTGCAGATTTGAATTCAAAACCCTACTTCGGTTATTGCTATCATAACTTTGTGCAACCGAAGTAGAAACGATAGGAGGAGCAACACTAGGGATAAAGTTATGGGCCGAACTATTAGTATAGTTCCGGCCACTTTGATCATTGTTTAGAACAGGATGAATTTGATCTCTGTTAGCCGATGCACTTTCAACATGTTGCCCTAATGATTGAATATGATGAGATGAACCATCCCCTAAACCTTTGCTAAGTCGCTTTTCAAGTTCTTCAAATTTATCAGCCATGGATTTAGAAAGTGTGTTCATCGCATTTGTCATGTCGGATCCAAATTTGCTAGCTACGGACACATCAATTAAATGAGCAATTTCTTTGGTTGGCTTTTTTACCTCACCATCGGAAGGACTTGGCGCAACTACCTTTTTGACGACGCCGTTCCTTGTCTTCTGGTATCCCGCCAAAAACATGTTCTTCTTTTCAGCGTTCTGTCTCTCGAGCTCCTGTTCAAACTCGCGCCGATCATCTTCCGACAGATCATCGAACGTAACGGCGATGACGTTCTCCGGGTCGATGTCGCTCCCGTTCCTGGACTCGGTATTCATCATGTCCTGAGTAGATGTTGCCCTTGTTCTTCTCGTCGCCGAGTAGATTGGAAGTACTCGGCATTCTTCGTCCCCAGCGGAGTCGCCAATTTGTGTTGGCGCGGAAATTCGCACCGCGCAACACAACGATAATCCTCGCACTTTCGCGGCGAGGGGCGGATGCTTTTCGAGCAAAGCAACAAAGAAGGTTCCTTGATTTCGGAGAGGAGGGACGGATGCTTTACGAGCAAAGCAACAAAGATGAAAACAGTAAACGAAAGTAAAAGTACGAAAAAGTAGTAGATGTGTTTGTTCGATTGTGTGTTGTTCAATCGGCCGTCACCCCAACATATATAAAGGGCGGCTGGACTTCCCGTACAAGCAAAGGATTCAGATTTCCTTCCAAAGTATCAAAAACACTAGCCAAATTCGGACTCTCCAAAATCTGCCCGAATCTGCGTGCCGGCAAGCGGTAGTACCGTTTCCGGGCACGGTAGTACCGCTTCAAGCGGTAGTACCGCTCTGAGTACCGCTCTACTAACGCTTGGGGGTCTCGGGATACCAGAAGAATTTTCATAAGCGGAACTTGGTGCGGTAGTAATATGCGGTAGTACCGCTCAAGCGGTAGTATCGCTGTGGAGGGCGGTAGTACAGCTCCAGAGGCAGTCTTGATGGGCTGGCTTCCGTCTCCTCACGTCCATCTTGATCTCCAGTCTTCGACGAGCTGCCGCCTTCCCGGGAGTATCATCAGGGTATCTTGCCGGGTCGCCTTGCCGGGTCATCTCCTTGCCGAGCCGTCTTCTTGCCGGATCGCCTCCTTGCCGGGCTGTCTCCTTGCCGGATGGCCTCCTTGCCGGGCCGTCTCCTTGCCGGATTGCCTCCTTGCCGGGCCGTCTCCTTGCCGGATCGCCTCCTTGCTGGGCCGTCTCCTTACCGGATCGCCTCCTTGCCGGGCCGTCTCCTGCCTCTGTTTGGGTCTTCGGCAAGCATTCAAAACCGGCAAGCTTTTCGCTTGAGTCCACCTTTACTGCATTTTGCATCGTGCCAAAATCAGGTGTCAACAGGTACGACACCCAGCCTTCTTCGGCACACTACCTTGGCAAAAGCTCTGAGCATAAGGTATTCAGCTCTCTTCAACACGCCATTGTTTCTGCAACAATCCTGTCAGAAGCGCGAACTAGTCCAGACACACGTCCGCCTCAGAACTCAGTGGTTGTGAAAGAATTTATCATACCCCTGCATTTGTTGTGAGCATGCAGTCCAGTGGTTCAGTTCATGCGAGCCACTCGTACATGGGAATGACTGTGTTCAGAGAAACATTGGCCCCATACTTCAAAGAAGGATATGCACGCAGCAATCCCTAAGAGATATGCAAGAGTAAGTTATGATACGACCAAGGAGCCATGTTAGATAGTCATGACAGTTCCCCAAAAGGAACCCTCAAGAACAAGGAAGTCTTGAATAAACAATCTCCACGATGGTCAATGAAGTAAAGCTTCACAGACAAGGTGATATTGGCAATCCTTGTTGGACTCTTGCATATACGGCCACAATAGTGCAGCCAGCATGTCATACTCATCATGAATATGGGCCATCCGCCAAGATAAAAGGCTATGCTCCAAAAGATGCACTGAATGACAGCCACACTATGTTTAGCTCAGAGGTTTTGACAGGGATTACCGAGGATGTATGCATGCAATACCATGCACCAAGAAGGATGTCTTGCCCATGAGAGCCAGGGTACGGAGTATCGCAACAAAAACCGAAGCAGCTAGCTCCAGGCCATGGAAGTCAAGCTATTTGTCGATACTACCACTACCCCACCAAGCAACAAGCTACCAGGACAAAAGGTACACCTGACAAGAAAGAGAAGGATTCAATGCAGTCGTTGGAAAAGACAGCACCTGAGCCATCAGAAGAGACATTTGAAAGGGGCCAATGAACTAATGAAGACAAGACAGCTGATGGATCCAAGTCACACACAGGTATGTTCCCCTTCGCCGGGAGGTAAGCCCAGAAATCTCGAGGACGATATTTTCTTAAGGGGGGTAGGTTTGTAACACCCTGGTTTTCACTCCTTGTTTTTTTTCCTTCGCGGGATTGGACTTCCGTCTTTTTTTCGATGTTATCGGATTTTCTCTCGCTCTTTGGTATGTGAAGATGGTCATTTAGTTTTGGCTTTCCTATCCAACCAGAGATTCTCTCCAGTCCAACCCTGTCACCCAAAATTTGTTCTCAGGATTCTGCCGCCGAAACCCTACCTTCCGAGTTACCGGAAGGGAAACCCTAATTCCTTTCGTTACAAAGGAACCCCAATTTCCTTTGATCTTTTGCCTCCCAAACTTTTCTCAGTGATCATCCTATCTTTGTAAACCCTGGATATGCAAAAATATTGCCAAGTCATTTGCAATATTTTTCATTTAAAATTAATTCCTTTTTCTGCCAGTTAAAGGAATTAAATCCAGGAAAAATATCTATCCATCTCCAAAGTTCATGAAAACTTGTGGAGATGTTCTTTGTGATCATATTGAGCTCCCATAAAAATATTGGCAATAATTAAATAAGCGAAATTGCATTTTCCTATTTAAAGTCAATATTGCAATTTGGGCACTTTCCAAAGGAACTACCATTTTGGTAGCCACGAAAAATCCCAAATAATTTGTGGAGCTTCTCCTATCCATATCTTCACCATTTCTATCAAGATACCAAGTTCTATACTTCAAATTTTCAGCACATCATCCAATTCTTGTTTCTGGATTTATTTTGAGTTTGTGAAGCAACTATATTTATATTGCTTAGAAATTCTAGAAATTAATACAGGACCTCATATTCCCTATATGATGTGAGCATGCCAAAATTCACATCATTTCATCTAGCCAATTTCTCCCAAAAATTCCATCTAGTTTCTGTCCAGATTTCCAGTTTGCAAAGGAAGCGCTTGAACCCTTGATCCATTTGAGCTGAAATTTTGCATGGTGGTTAACATTGATAAATCACTCATGTAAACCAAAAATAAGCGCAATCCAGCAATCCATTCTACCCCAGCAATTTTCCTAAGTTTCTGTCCAGATTCAAGCTTTGTGAAGGAAGTACCATTTTGGTATATCCAAATGAGCTGAAATTTTACCAGTGCCTTCATATAGCCAAATGAGGACCCTACACCAAATTCAGCTCATTTAATCAAGCCAGTAGAGCACAACATCAAAGTCCAGTTTCTGGACCAAAATTTGCATTACAAAGGAAGTATATGCAAACCTGGTCCAAATGGCCTCAAATTTTTCCAGAACCTACTCCTTTCTACCACAAGTCAGTATGACAAGGATCCAACTCCATTTCTTTAGCCATTTCTCCAGAATAGTCCAAACAAGTTTCATGTCAGCACCATTGTCAGCTCAAATCAGTCAATATCTTGTCTCCCCTTGCTGCCAAAACCTCACCATTCAGCTCCAGAGGGATTAACTCACCTACGTGACATGTCCTGAGGTCGAGAAGGTGCCCTGGACATGTGGTGCGCGTGGTGACCACGCAGCCACCGTGCAGAAATGGTGCTCTGCGGCACTGTCCTCGTCGGGCCGATAGCTCCGGCCAGCCCGAGCTTGTCTGAGCATGCCGACTAGCTCCGCACCGTCCACGTACCCCTCTCCCGCACCTTCTCCCCTCCGAAGTCTTCCTCCTCGCGCCACGGCGAGCGCCGCCGTGGCACTGTGTACTCCCCGTGACCTCCTCTGTCGCTTCCCTCCGGTGGCCTCTTCCTCCCTGGGCTGTCCCCATCCTCATCCGCTCATTTGGTCGGCACCACCGGGAGTTTGCCACCTCGCCGGAGCTCCAGTGCGTGGCTAAGAATGCCACGGCGGCCGTTCTTATCACCTCGCCCCGGCCAGCTATAAAAGCCACGGCCCGGAGCCTCCCGAGCATCACCAACACCCACAACCTCCTCCTCTCCCTCCTAGCTCGCTCCCCTGCCTGTAGGTGTGCGCTCCTAAGCTCAATTTTGCCTCCCTGGTCGCCATAGCCGCCATGGTCTCCGCTCGAATTCAAGCACGCCGGCGTTCCCTCCTTCCTTATTTCCACTTCGGTGGAGCTCCTAATCCACGGCGAAGCCCTGGCCAATCCCTCCCTCGTCTCTCCACCGCCACAGCCCCGGCCCCAATCGCGCCACCGCAGCCCGCCGCCTCCGCCAACCGTCCGACCGCCACAGGGCACCCCTACCCTAGCCACGAGTATGTGCGAGTGCGCCGGCGAGCACTGCATCCATCCCTACCCTCGCCCGCCCCCCTTAAGCACCACGGCCACCGGAAACGACGCCGGCCGGCGCTCCTCTGTCTCCGACCAGGAGAAAGAAGAAGGTGGGCGGGAGGGAGGACAGAGAAGCAGTGCGGGGCCCGCCCGTCAGTGCCTTAGCCACGGGCCCGCCTGCTAAGTGGAGACGGCTTCTGTTAAAACCCGCCTTTCCCGCTGTGAAGACGTATTCAAGTGAATACGCCTTCGTCGGCCACAGCGGGCTCGGCCCAGCTATGCAGTAGCAGGCCGGCCAGCTGCTTCCGGCCCAAGGCAGCCCAAGTGCACAGTGCAATCTCTTCTTTTCCACCGAAATAACTGCTAAGGACTCGTTTGCAAATAAACTATTTGCAGATTGGTCCCTGGCAGTCAATCGTCAATACCTTTTCATCCGCAACTCCGATTCAGGTGATTCCAAAGCCCACTATCTCAGTTCGTCCAGCCCGTTCCGATGACATCACTTTCACAATGTTTACACTTTCTGAAAATGCCCATTTTGCCCTGCCCTATATTCAGCCCCACCGAGAGGGAATCTTCTCCGGGGAATTTTTCCGCGAGGTGATCGCACTTCTCTCCGGTGAATCCGTCGACCCCCAGACAAGCCGACCATCTAATATATGCCCTAAAGCATTGCTCTGTGTTATTCTTGTGTGTTTAATTAATGAATATGCTTGTGTTAGAAATAATTAAACTCCTACTTAGTTGAATTTGCTATTTACATTATCTGCTAATGCTCATTGCTACTTGTAGCTTGCGTTGGTATTTCCCCGAAGAGGAAGGGATGATGCAGCACAGTAGAGATAAGTATTTCCCTCAGTTATGAAACCAAGGTTATCGAACCAGTAGGAGAATCACACAACACCTCGTTAGCAGTACCTGCACACAAAGAACAAACCCTTGCACCCAACGCAAATGAGAGGTTGTCAATCTCTCGGCGGTAAATTGCAAGATTAAATTGTATGTGACAGATTGATAGATTGAAACAAAAATACAAAATAAAATAAATAAAAAGAAATGGCAGCAATATTTTTAGGGTTTTAGTAATATGATTTTGATAGACCCGGGGGCCATAGTTTTCACTAGAGGCTTCTCTCGAGAAAATAGCATACGGTGGGTAGACAAATTACTGTTGGGCAATTGATAGAAAAGCAAATAATCATGACGATATCCAAGGCAATGATCATGTATATAGGCATCACGTCCAAGATTAGTAGACCGACTCCTGCCTGCATCTACTACTATTACTCCACACATCGACCGCTATCCAGCATGCATCTAGTGTATTAAGTCCATAAGAACGGAGTAATGCCTTAAGAACGATGACATGAAGTAGACAAGATAAACCCACGAATTAATAAACCCAGTGAATAGATCCCATCTTGTTATCCTTAGTAGCAACGATACATACGTGTCATGTCCCTTTCTGTCACTGGGATTGAGCACCGCAAGATCGAACCCACTACAAAGCACCTGTTCCCATGGCAAGATAAATCAACTCAGTTGGCCAAACCAAATCAATAGATCGGAGAAGAAATACAAGGCTACAATAATCATGCATAAATGAGTGTAGCAAAGACTCAAATAATTTCATGGATAATCTGATCATAAACTCACAATTCATCGGATCCCAACAAACACACCGCAAAAAGAGATTACATCGGATAGATCTCCAAGGACATCAAGGAGAACATTGTATTGAAGATCAAAAAAGAGAGAAGAAGCCATCTAGCTACTAACTATGGACCCGAAGGTCTGTGGTAAACTACTCACACATCATCGGAGAGGCAGCAAGGTTGATGTAGAGCCCCTCCGTGATCGATTCCCCCTCCGGCAGATTACCGGAGAAGGACCCCAGATGGGATCTCTCTGTAACAGAAGCTTGTGGCGGCGTAAAAAGTATTTCGTGGACTCTCTCGAGGGTTTCTGATTTTTCTGGAATTTATAGTGCTGAAATTAGGTCAAACGGAGCTTGGTGGGCCCCATGAGGCACCAGGGCGCGCCTGCCCCCCCAGGCGCGCCCTGGTGGCTCGTGGGCCCCACCAGGGTCTTTTGGCCTCCTCCCGAAGCTTCTAGTGTTCTTCTGGTCCAATAAAAAATCTCCAAAAAGTTTCGTTGCATTTGGACTTCGTTTGGTATTGATTTTCTGTAAAACAAAAATAGGGCAGAAAACAACAACTGGCACTGGGCACTAAGTTTATAGGTTAGTCTCCAAAATTGATATAAAACTGCTGTAAATGATTATAAAAACATCCAAGATTGATATTATAACAGCATGGAACAATCAAAAATTATAGATACGTTGGAGACGTATCACTCATCATATTACCACACTAGTGACTCGTAGATGACAGTATGGAGATAGGTTGCTATGTTTTCGTTGTGCATTACTACTGTTATTGCAAGGATAAAGAATGTGACTTAATAATGACAACCTCCTCCATCGGCTGGATCGAGTCGTAGTGCCACCGAACCGAGCTCATCAGTGCAGCCACACTTGTCTTTATGGGAAGGCCCTAACTTGGTCTACTGTCTTGCCTCTTGTCGGTACCACCAAAGAGGGAAGGTTATGCGTGCGCGCTACCCTTACCTGGTAGGCGGCGATAACCTTGTGAGCCCAGTTGTTTGTTTGCGCGCGGTCCCCGTTTGGGATAGTTTAGTTTGGCCACGATGGTGGAAGGTGTCAGGAGTGACACAGGGGCCACCCAGGACTTGACCCTGGGAGGGTATGATTGTCGGTGGGACCGTAAGAGTGCCAGGCAATAGACAAGTTTTGTTGGAGCAGCACCGGTCCACCCGAATGGGAGTACGAGGCCAGGAGCTCCATAGTGTGGGTAAAGTGCGCAACCTCTGCAGAGTGTAAATCTATTCGAATAGCCGCGTCCTCGGTCATGTATACAGTTCGTACTAGGTCACACTATTTGGTCTGTGTCGAGTCTGGAGGAACAAACTATATAATGTTATTGCTAAGACTGAACCAGAGAATGGTAAGGTTTCTCAAACTTGCAGTACGGATGCATGGACATCAGATGATGTCAGGGGTATGATTGTTAGCCATGCGGTGGCTATGAGCTAAAGGGTCGGATGACCACAAGACTTGGATTGGATTTGGATCGGATTTGGTTTGGGTCATGACATATTCGGAGTATGGATTATTTACTTGATATGTTTTACTTTAGTAGTTATCATGCTGGATAATCCTGTTATAACATGGTAATTAATATTGCTAGATAGGTGTGCTATGCCATGATATTTAATATTACTCTAATAATAAATGCATGCTTGAGTGCCATGGATTGCTTTGCTTGGTGTATATGTTGGTTTGGTTTGCTTGCGAGTACATTCAAAAGTACTCAGCGGCCTTCAATGTGGCCAGGTTCACCTAAGGATCCGACGTCCACTAGCGAGGAGCCGGAGCATTCGCGGGCTAGAAGAGTAACCCAGTCAGATCCCTGTGGATTGGAGCCACACCAAGACCATGCTACCTTAGATATAGCTTTCCCGATGCCATCACCCTTGTAAAATGTCATGTAAGACTTATATATCCATTAATAGAAATGCATGTGTTCATGATACTTGTTGTAAAGGCACGCGCCAGTGTGATTTTCTGGGCTGGTGTGTGCGGCGACCGTCTGGCTACAGTAGTATTCAGGCGGGGCGCCACAACGGATGGACCGAGGAGATGGAGGACGCCCTGAAGGGTTCCTCCATTAAAGAAGAGCACCGTGCCTTGATAGGCACGACGCTACAGGGCTACCGGTCCGCAAGGGCCGGCCTGCATGAGGTTTTCAAGAACCTCGTAGCAGGTTTTGAGGTACGTTTTCTATCTTCGCATCCAGTCTAATTTGTTTATTTGAGCTTTTTTGAGTTATGAGGTTGTCCGAAGACATAAGAGTACAGCCTGCTAAACGGCTTAGTGAGTGAGTAGCCCCCGAGCCCGAAGTCGGTTTCAAGAAACCGTCATTGGGGATGTTTAATTAAGTAGGAGCCCGTTAAGTAGCCCCCAGGGCGCTGCTTGAGGCAGCCGTCCTGGAGCCTTTTAGTGATTTAACTGTTCCCTTTGTAATAAGGATCTCTCGTTTTTTTTGTGTGCCAGATTTCGACCTCGGTTCCGGACTCCGTCTTCGAGGAGATCGCGGAGATGAACCAGAAACTTGAGAGGTCCCAGGAGGAGCTCGTCCTGGCGAACCAGAAACTCGAGCAGTCTCAAGGTAAGCAAGTTTAAACTTGCCCTGTACTTTGGATGAAGAAGGTATGATATGTTTTGTTAAAGAAAACAACTAAGGCCGAACTGTTTTGACAACAGCAGCGTTAGCTGAGCTGGAGACGCTCAAGGCCGAGCTCGAAAGGGCTCGGCAGGAGGTGCGGCAGTAGGAGGCTGCTGCCGCCGCGGCCGAGACGGCCCGGGCCACCGAGAAGGCAGCCGGGGGAGAAGCACCAAGCGCGGGTGCTAGAGGTTGAGGAGACCATGAAGGGCTTATTCAAAGCACGTGACAAACTTTAGGAGGAGGGGCAACGAACCAAGGAGGAGCTCGAGAAGCTTCAACTTGCCCACTCCAAGCTCAAGACTTCGGCCCGAGCTGACCGCGAGGTGCTCCAGCAAGTGGAGTAGATCGCCTCGGGTACGCTATTTTTGCTGTAGTGTTCGTTTGGCAGCAAAGGGTGTGTCGAGCTGACCCAATTATGGTGTTCCGCAAAGGTCTTTGCGGATCTGCCGCAGAGCGCGGCGGATGCGGTGGCGTACTTCGGCTAGCTAGTGGGCCACGAGGCGGAGAAGGCCTTCTGGGGGCAGTTCCCGGGGTCACCGTCCGCACAGCTGTTGAATCATCGAGTGAAGCAGCTGGTGGAGTTGTTTCGTATGACGAGACCAGCGCTCCAGGACCTCTGCATTGCGCTGTGGCCTGCCGAAGGCATGCCGAAGAGCCTCTTCGGCCTTACGGCCCGTCTCCGAGACGCCGTGCCTTGTGTGGATCGCTGGAAGAGGTCCGTGTGCTTTGAAGGAGCATGGAGGGAGTACGCCTGTGTGAAGACGCACTTCTGAAAGGTTGATGCGGTGACATGTGCCGCGGGCCCTCCTGCCGACAAGCCGCGCACCGCCGAACAGTTCTTCGCCGAGGTGGAGGCGGGAGCTTGGACCAAAGAAGCCATGTGTCCAAAGGACACTATGTATTGTTAGATAGTACTTCAGAATCCCGGAGTGTATGATGTATAAAACTTTATCTTTTGGTTGAATGATGATGGCTTTAAATTCCATGTGTGTTGTTTTATAATTAACTTTTCCTCCGATATGACTGTTTTAAAATGAGAGTGGCCAGTCGTCGGCTTCAGCCCCAGTGTAGGTCATACAAAGGGTGTTCCTTAAGGCACACTTAACCCTTAGCCGACATCTCGGTACCCGGAGGTGGTCGGTGCTTTATAGGAACTAGGCAATGAGACTATAGTGGCTTTATATCTTTCACTTAGTCATAGGAGTTTGACTGTGGGGGCTGATGACCAGCCCCCGGTGTGGGAAGTGTTCGGCCAGGTCGGCCGAGGTCTAGGCCATGACACACTTCGGCTAGGGATGAAAGCCCTTCGTTTAACATGGGTGATCTCTATCGTCACATCGCTTGACGCGGTCTTCGGATGGCAGACCAGTTTATGCATACCTAGATAGTCGGTTTTCGGCTTTCTCCACTGAGGCGCTATGCCAATTGACCTGGGAGCGCAATCGCAGTGGTTCTCCCGTTATGCCCTTAGCCGAATTCATGGGAAATGTAAGGGGTACACGTAGGAGCCGGGCAACCCAACTATTGACCAAAATCTAGGTTCGAAACTGATGCATATAAGGCCAAAATCCGAGATGCCGAATGCTTCGGACTTGTTATACAATTGCATCTTTTTTAGAGAACTTCATCCCACAGGGGTCATGCTGATAAAGAAATATGATAGAGACCTTGAAAGGGCACAGTTTCTTTATTTCATAATTTCAAGCGTGTATATGCCCAGCTGCGGCGAGAGTAATTGAAAGAATACAATGCAAAAGGTAAAGAAGGAAGAGGAAGAAATAGGGCGGATAATTGCTAACGGATTTTGGAGAATCCGGGCCACTACCTGCTGCACGTCTGCGTTTCCAAACTGTTGACCAGATGTTCACCATTGATGGTGAAAATTTGTGAAGGTTGATGCCCTTCCGGCCCTTTATACACTTCAAGAGTTTAATTGGCCGAGGTCCTTTAGAGGAGGCGTTGCCGAAGTCCGCTCTGCAGTTGAAACCACATGGACGTAATCATGTTTTGGTTGTTTCTTTGACAGAGACTTGCCTGTGCAGGGGCTCGAAGCCACATCTTTGCTTGGTCGAACCGCGCCGACGTTTGAGTAAATGTTTGGCTCCTCGACGGCCCAGGGAATCTTCAATGCGAAATTATGCACTCTGAGGACGTAGTGCCCACTCCAGAGAGGGCATGCGAGGAGCCCGCATCCCTATTTCGGGTGCGGGGGTAACTTGCCGAGGTCGATTTGTGTAGCCCGGGTGCGCTTCAAAGAGCGGGCGGCGTGTTTATCGCTGCGGGCTGCCTCCTTGGACGCTTGTACCTCGGCTGCGAAAGCCGCAGTCTGTTCCTCTGTCCAGAGTGATCGTTCGGTGTTACCATTGACTGTGATAACGCCGTTAGGTCTCGGCATTTTGAGCTTGAGGTCGACGTAATGCGGGACTGCGTTGAAACGCACGAAGACTGTGCGCCCTAAGAGTGCATGGTATCCACTTCGGAAAGGAACGATATCGAAGGTTAACTCCTCACTTCTGAAGTTCTCAGGTGAGCCGAAGACTACCTCTAGGGTGACCGTTCTGGTACAACGGGCTTTGACGCCCAGAATGACACCTTTAAAGGTGGTGGAGCTCGGCTTGATCCGAGATGAGTCGATGCCCATCTTCCGAACTGTGTCCTCGCAGATGAGGTTGAGGCTGCTTCCTCCGTCCATCAGGACGCGTGTTAGATGATAACCATCAACAATAGGGTCCAGGACGAGTGCTGCCGATCCGCCATGCCTGATGCTGGTCGGATGATCGTGTTTGTCAAACGTGATCGGGTAAGCCGACCATGGGTTATACTTCAGGGCGACGGGCTCCAGCGAGTATACATCCCGAAGCACATGCTTCCTCTCCCTTTTAGGGATGTGGGTGGCATAAATCATTTTGACCTCTGTTACCTCATCAGGAAATTTCTTTTGGCCTCCATTATTGGGCCGCCGAGGTTCATCCTCATCATCACTACGGTGTTCGGTTTTACTCTGACCCTCTGCCGCTATCTTGCCAGCTTGTTTAAAGTCCTAGCAATTCCTGTTAGTGTGGGTTGCTGGTTTTTCCTGAGTGCCGTGAATTCCACATGGGCGGTCCAGGATCCAATCAAGCTGGCTAGGTCCATCTTTGTTCCCTTTAAATGGTTTTCTTTTCTACCCGGATTTAGGTCCGGTGAACCCTGCATTGACTGCAGTGTCTTCAGTGTCACTTCTGCCATTTTTATACATGCGCTTATTTTTGTTGCGCTTGGGTTTTCCATTGGCGTCGCGAGTTTCTGAGGTGCCTGCCTCGTCATTATGAGTACTACGGGCGAGCCAGCTGTCTTCTCCCGCACAAAAGCGAGTCATGATTGAGGTTAGGGCCGCCATAGTCCTCGGTTTATCCTGGCTGAGTTAACGAGCAAACCATTCATCTCGGATATTGTTTTTAAATGCGGTGATGGCCTCGGCTTCGGAGCAGTCTATGATTTGGTTCTTCTTGGTGAGGAACCTGTTCCAGAATTTCGGGGCTGATTCGCCTGGCTGCTGGATGACACGGCTGAGGTCATCAGCGTCCGAAGGTCGGACATATGTGCCCTGGAAGTTTGCTCGAAAAGCGTCTTCTAGGGCCTCCCAGCTGCCGATAGAGTGAGGAGGGAGGCTGTTAAGCCAATGCCTCGCTGGCCCCTTTAGCTTGAGCGGCAGATATTTAATGGCGTGGAGGTCATCTCCGTTGGCCATGTGTATGTGTAGGAGGAAATCCTCAATCCAAACTGCTGGGTCCGTGGTGCCATCGTATGACTCTATATTGATGGGCTTAAATCCTTCCGGGAATTGATGTTCCATCACCCTGTCTGTGAAGCAGATTGGGTGAGCCGGACCTCAGAACCGAGGAGCATCTCGTCGGAGGTCAGGAGAAAGCCGTGAGTAGGCTTGATCTCGGGCACGGCCATTCCTGTCCACCCAGGCATCGTAGCCGTCGAGCCCAGCGGGCGCGCGTCCCCTTGATCCATAGATGGACCGAGGGGGAGCCATGTTTTCCTCAATGCGACGTCTAGCATCGTGAGGATCTAAGTAATCCACGGGATCCTTGCCATAACGGCGTGGAGGTGGCCGTTCACTGAGGTCTTCACCTCTTGGCCTGTCCCGGCCTCTAGGGGGTCGGTCGAGGTCGTCAGCGAGCTCCTCGTCGAACTCCGGCAAGAGACGCCTACGTGGGTATGATTTCGGCACACTATGGCACCGGTTCTCCATGTCTTGCTCGGTGGAGAGCACTTCAATCCACTTTTCATTTAGTGCATCAGTATTGGCCTGCAGCAGCTGCTGCTTGCGCTTTATGCTCCGGGCCATCGCAACGAGGCGCCGCCGGAAGCGCTCTTGTTCAAAAGGGTCTTCGGGGACGATGTAGTCCTCGGTACCGAGGCTCTCGTCCTCCTTGGATTCCGGCATGTAGTTGTCGTCAACCCCTTCAAAGAGGTCATCGGGATCTGAGTCCCTAAAAAGTCGGTCCAGTGTGCCGTTCCTTACTGGGGAGGCTTGAACGTCATCTTCATGGTTACCGGCATCGCCGTCCTCCGCGTCGCCGTTATTGGCTGTCGCGTCATTACCACCGGGTTCCCCATTATTGCCCCTTCGGCGCCTTCGCCGACGTCTTGGAGGGGATTTGGGGGTGTCCAAAATGTAAACATCGTAGGTGGACGTGGTGGTCCACCTGCCCGCGTTTACCGGGGGCAAGGTGTTCTCGGTGGGGCCATCAGCATCTTCCTCCATGTCTGAGGCATTGCCATAGTCCAGCACGTCGGTTAAATCATCGATCATGGAGACTAGGTGGGTGGTGGGTGGGATGTAAATTTTCCTATCGTCGGCTTTAAGTCCGATCTGATTGTAAACCGAAGTCTTGCCGTCCGAGATGGACATGCTCCGGATGCGGTCAAGCATCTCATCGAGGTGAGATAACTCTTCGGGATTCATTGATGCGCCATAGGCAGGGCTGACTCGAAGTACGCCCGGCGTGTAATCGGATGCGTTTTCGGTGCGAAGGGAATCCGAACATAATTCCGACTTCTGCGCTTGAGTCAGTTCTAGCACTGGCGTAATTTCGGGAGTGGGAGCCGGATCTATCTCCGTACTGGCGATCGGAGAGAAACTAGCCGGAGTGGTGGCGTCAGGGGTCTCAAGAGACGCCGTGACAGAGTTCGGTTCTGGAGTCGAGCTTCCAGAACCGGCCGAGCTCTCGATCCAGCCACGAGTCCATCCCGATAGGATGAGTTCACCACGGGAATCCGCAGTGTATTCGAGGCCACCGAAGGTCACGATCCGACCTGGGGCGTAGTTCTCGACAGAGGTCAGGTGACCCGTCGAGTCAGCGCAAAATACCATCCTGCCGAAGACAAAAAGCTGGCCGGGGGCATAGACGTCCCCGTGGCCGTTGGCGCAGTTGATCTGCAGGTGAGCCATCGATCCTTCTGGTGATCACTCAGCGGACCTCTCAATGAAAGCACAAGTGTCGGTGTAAAAACCGGCAGACCTCGGGGTAGGGGGTCCCGAGCTGTGGATCTCGGATCGGTGGTAACAGAGACAAGGGAGACGATGTTTACCCAGGTTCGGGCCCTCTTGATGGAGGTAAAACCCTACGTCCTACTTCTGTTTATATTGATGGAGATGTATTGAATACAGAGTTGATCTACCTCGAGATCATAATGTGTGTCTAACTTCTAGGGCTAGGTGAGCGATATTGCGTTGATGTCCCCCTTACGGGCTAAACCCTATGGCTTATATACACGCCAAGGAGGGTATCTAGGCTTACAAAGTCGGCATCTAGGAGAGAGGCGGCAGGAGAGATCTTGGAGTATACGTCAAGTCTTCGGTAGAGACAGTCTCGATCACGCTTCCTGTGTACGGCCTCCGGAGTCCATCTTGATCACGTACGAGGGCCCATCAGCCCAACCAAGGTAACGGGCCGGCTAGGTTAGCACCCCCTAATCCAGGACACCGTCAACGCACTTCCGAAAGGTTGATGCGGTGACATGTGCCACGGGCCCTCCTGCCGACAAGCCGCGCACCGCCGAACAGTTCTTCGCTGAGGTGGAGGAGGGAGCCCGTATCACCAAAGACATGTGTCCAAAGGACACTATGTATTTCTAAATAGTACTTTGGAATGCCGAATTGTGTGGTGTACAAAACTA
Source organism: Elymus sibiricus (assembly GCA_039707655.1). Taxonomy (NCBI): domain Eukaryota; kingdom Viridiplantae; phylum Streptophyta; class Magnoliopsida; order Poales; family Poaceae; genus Elymus; species Elymus sibiricus. Next base: position 1,805,379 of record CM077674.1, on the reverse strand, counting down.
TATCTTTTGCTTGAATGAATATGGCTTTAAATTCCATGTGTATTTTTCAATTAGTTTTACCTCCAGGATGACTGTTTTAAACTGAAAGTGGCAAGTCATCGGCTTCAGCCCCAGTGTAGATCATACAAAGGGTGTTCCTTGAGGCACTTTTGACCCTTAGCCGACGTCTCGGTGCCCGGAGGTGGTCAGTGCTTATAGGAACTAGGCAATCAGACTATAGTGGCTTTATGACTTTCATTTAGTCATAGGAGTTTGACTGTGGGGGCTGGTGACGAGCCCCCGGTGTGTGAAGTGGTCGGCCTGGTCAGCCGAGGTCTAGGCCATAGCACACTTCGGCTAGAAATTAAAGCCCTTTGTTTAACACAGGTGATCTCTATTGTCACATTGCTTAACGCGGTCTGCGGATGGCGGACCAGTTTGCGCCTACCTAGATAGTCAGTTTTCGGCTTTCTCCACTGAGGCGCCATGCCAATTCACCTGGCGGCGCAATCCCAGTGGTTCTCCCATTACACCCTTAGCCGAATTCATCGGGAACGTAGGGGGTACAGATAGGAGCCGGGAAACCCAACTATTGACCAAAATCTAGGTTCGAAACTGATGCATATAAAGCCAAAATCCGAGACGCCGAATACTTCAGACTTGTGGGACAATTGTATCTTTTTAGAGGACTTCGTCATGGCGCAGGGGCCATGCTTATAAAGAAATACGATAAGGACCTTTAAGGGGCACGATTTCTTTATTTCATAATTTCAAGCGTTTACATGCCCAGCTGCAACAAGAAGAACTTGAAAGAATACAACGTAAAAAGTGAAAAAAGGGGGGAAGAAATAGGGCGGATATTTGTCATCAGATTTTTAAGAATCCGGGCCGCTACCTGCCGCATGTCTGCGCTTCCGAGCTGTTGACCAGATGTTCACCATTGATGGTGAGGACTTGCGGAGGTTGATGCCTTTCCGGCCCTTTATACGCTCCAAACGTTTAATTGACCGAGCTCCTTAAAGGAGACATTGCCGAAGTCCGTTCCGTGGTTAAAGCCACATTGAGGTAGTCATGTCTGGCCGCTTCTTTGACAGAGGCTTGCCTATGTGATGGCTTGAAGCCGCGTCGTTGCATGGTCGAACCATTCTAGCATTTTAGTAGATTTTTGGCTCCTCGGCGACCCATGGAATCTTGAGTGCGAAATTGTGCACTCTGGGGACGTAGTACCCCATCTAGAGAGGGCACGCTAGGAGCCCGTATCCCTATTTGGGGTGCGGGGGTATGTGGCTGAGGTCGATATGTGCGGCCCGGGTGCGCTTCGAAGAGCTAGTGGTGCGTTTATCGTTGCGGGCTTCCTCCTCGGATGCCTGTACCTCGGCCGCGAAAGTTGCGGTCTGCTCCTCCGTTCGGAGTGAGCGCTCGGTGTTACCATTAACTGTTATGACACCGTTGGGTCCTGGCATTTTGAGCTTGAGATAAGCATAATGCGGGACTGCGTTGAAGCGTGCGAATGCTGTGCGCCCTAAGAGCGCGTGGTATCCGCTCCGGAAGGGGACGATGTCGAAGATTAACTCCTCGCTTCTGAAGTTCTCGGGAGAGCCGAAGACTACCTCCAGGGTGACCGTTCCGGTACAGCGGGCTTCGACGCCAGGGATGACACCTTTAAAGGTGGTGGTGCTTGGCTTGATCCGGGTTTAGTCAATGCCCATCTTTCGAACCGTGTCCTCGTAAATGAGGTTGAGGCTGCTTCCCCCGTCCATCAGGACACGTGTCTGGTGATAACCATCAACAATAGGGTCTAGGACGAGTGCCGCCGACCCGCCATGCCTAATGCTGGTCGGATGATCATGCTTGTCAAATGTGATCGGGTAAGCCGACCATGGGTTATACTTTGGGGCGACTGGCTCTAGCGCGTATACATCCCGAAGCACATGCTTCCTCTCCCTTTTAGGGATGTGGGTGACATAGATCATATTGACCTCTGTTACCTTGTCAGGAAACTTCTTTTGGCCTCCCTTATTGGGCCGCCGAGGTTCTTCCTCGTCTTCGCTATGATTTTGGGTTTTATTTTGACCCTCTGTCGCTACCTTGCCGGCTTGTTTAAAGACCCCGCAATTCCTGTTAGAGTGGGTTGCCGATTTGTCCTGAGTGCTGTGGATTCCACATGGGCGGTCCAGGAGTCTATCAAGCAGGCTAGGTCCATCCTTGTTCCCTTTAAAGGGCTTCTTTTTATGTCCGGATTTAGGTCCGGCGAAGCCTGCATTTACCGCGGCGTCTTCTGTGTCGCTGCCGCCATTTTTATACATGTGCTTGTTTTTATTGCGCTTCGGTTTTCCATTGGCGTCGCGTGTTTCCGAGGTGCCTGCCTCGCCATTGTGAGAACTGCAGGCGAGCCGGCTATCCTCTCCCGCGCAGAAGCGAGTCATCAGCGAGGTAAGGGCAACTGCTACTTGTAGCTTGCGTTAGTATTTCCGCGAAGAGGAAGGGATGACACAGCACAATAGAGATAAGTATTTCCTTCAGTTATGAAACCAAGGTTATCGAACCAGTAGGAGAATCACACAACACCTCGTTAGCAGTACCTGCACACAAACAACAAATCCTTGCACCCAACGCAATCGAGGGGTTGTCAATCCCTCGGCGGTTAATTGCAAGATTAAATTGTATGTGATAGATAGATAGATTGAAACAAAAATACAAAATAAAATAAATAAAATAATATGGCAGCAATATTTTTAGGGTTTTAGTAAAATGATTTAGATAGACCCGGGGGCCATAGTTTTCACTAGAGGCTTCTCTCGAGAAAATAGAATACGGTGGGTAGAAAAATTACTGTTGGGCAATTGATACAAAAGCAAATAATCATGACGATATCCAAGGCAATGATCATGTATATAGGCATCACGTCCAAGATTAGTAGACCGACTCCTGCCTGCGTCTACTACTATTACTCCACATATCGACCGCTATCCAGCATGCATCTAGTGTATTAAGTCCATAAGAACGGAGTAATGCCTTAAGAACGATGACATGATGTAGACAAGATAAACTCACATATGAATAAACCCCATCTTTTTACCCTTAATAGCAACGATACATACGTGTCATGCCCCTTTCTGTCACTGGGATTGAGCACCACAAGATCGAACCCATTACAAAGCACCTCTTCCCATGGCAAGATAAATCAACTCAGTTGGCCAAACCAAATCAATAGATCGGAGAAGAAAACGAGGTTATAATAATCATGCATAAAAGAGTGCAGCAAAGACTCAAATATTTTCGTGGATAATCTGATCATAAACTCACAATTCATCGGATCCCAACAAACACACCTTAAAAAGTGATTACATTGGATAGAACTCCAAGAACATCGAGGAGAACATTGTATTGAAGATCAAAAAGAGAGAAGAAGCCATCTAGCTACTGCCTATGGACCCGAAGGTCTGTGGTAAACTACTCACGCATCATCGGAGAGGCAGCAAGGTTGATGTAGAACCCCTCCATGATCGATTCCCCCTCCGGCGGAGTACCGGAGAAGGACCCTAGATGGGATATCTCGAGAACAGAAACTTGCGGCGGCAAAAAATGTATTTCGTGGACTCCCCTGTGGGTTTCTAATTTTTTCTGATTTTATACTGGAGGAATTAGGTCAAACGGAGCTCTGTGGGCCCCACGAGGTACCAGGGCGCGCCCTGGTGCCTCGTGGCCCACTGCTCCATCTTCTGGCCCTCTCCCGAAGCTTCCAGTACTTGCTATGTCCAATAAAAAATCTCCAAAAAGTTTCGTGGCATTTGGACTTCGTTTGGTATTGATTTTCTGTATAACAAAAACAGGGCAGAAAACAACAACTGGCAGTGGGCACTAGGTTAATAGGTTAGTCTCCAAAAATGATATATAATTGCTATAAATGATTATAAAAACATCCAAGATTGATATTATAACAGCATGGAACAATCAAAAATTATAGATACGTTGGAGACGTATCAGCATCCCCAAGCTTAATTCCTGCTCGTCCTTGAGTAGGTAAATGATAAAAACAGAATTTTTGATGTGGAATGCTACCTAACATATTCATCACATATTCTTTTCTTTTGTAGCATGGACATTGGACTTGAATGATTCAAAGCAATAGTCTATAATTTGACATGAAAATATAAATACTCAAGCATGCTAACAAGCAACCATGTCTTTCAAAATATCAATGCTAAAGAAAGTTATCCCTAGCCCATTAAGCTCAATCATTGATCCATTCATGAAACACACTCAAATATTAGCTACACACAATGCACAAGTATGACAATAGTGCTCTCTAGTTGGTGCTTTTATAAGAGAAGATGGAGACTCAAATAAAAATAAAAATTGCATAAAAGTAAATAGATAGGCCCTTTGCAGAGGGAAGCAGAGATTTGTCAAATGTGCCAAAGCTCAAAGCTGAAATTAAAGAGAGAAAAATATTTTGAGAGGCATGCTTTTCCTGTCAACGAAAACGACCGAGAATTCCCAATATTTTCCATGCTAGACACATCATAGGTGGTTCCCAAACAGAAAGTAAAGTTTATTTCCTTTCCACCATTCTTTCACAATCGATGGCTAGCTGTATCCACGGGTTCCCTCCATACCAACACTTTCCAAGGAATTTTGTTGTTACTAATTTTGATTTCATTGTGGGACTGGGCATCCCTATTACCAACCATTCTCTTGTGCAATGACAAGTGAATAAACACTCATCGTGAGAATAACACACCTAGCATGGAAAATAATGGCCACCCCCTGCCGCTTCATGAGCGGTACGGGCACACAAAACGGAAAAATTATTTTGAAAATTAGAGTTGGCACACACAAATTTACTTGGAACGGCATTGAAATACCACATATAGGTAGATATAGTGGACTCATTTGGCACAACTTGGGTTTAAGGATTTTGGATGCACAAGCAGTATTTCCGCTTAGTACAAATGAAGGCTAGCAAAAGATTGAGAAGCAACCAACCAAAAAGCGAAAACGGTCATAAACATGCATTGAACATAACTAACACCGAATAATGCACCATAAGTAGGATATAATTTCTTTGCATAACTATTGACTTGATGTGCATGCATAGGGAATCACAAACCTTAACACTAATATTCTTACTAAATCACAATTACTCACTAACATGACTCACATATTATCATTTCCATATCGCAAAACTACTGCAAGGAATCACACTTATCATATCCAATGATCTATATGAAAGTTTTTATTTATATCCCTCTTGAATATTCATCACTTTGGGAGCAACTTCATATCTTGTGCAAATTACCGTTACTATTATCAACTCTCAAAAAGATTTAAGTGAAGCACGAGAGTGCAAATATTTCTTCAAAATTTTAGTCTTATCAATTCTCAAAATAATATAAGTGAAGCATGAGAATTCATTTCTTCAAAATTTCAATCTTGTCAATTCTCAAAATAATATAAGTGAAGCATGAGAATTCATTTCTTCAAAATTTTAATCAACTCTCAAAATAATATAACTGAAGCATGAGAGTTTATTTCTTCAAAATATAGCCACCACCGTGCTCAAAAAGATTTAAGTGAAGCACTAGAGCAACTGCCTAGCTCAAAAAAATTTAAGTGAAGCACATAGAGTATTCTAACAAATGATGATGAACGTGTGGCTCTCTCAAGATAGGTGTGTTCAGCAAAAATGATTGTGACAAAGTAAAAAGCAAACAAAGCAAAGACTCGTATAATACACGACGCTCCAAGCAAAACACATATCATGTGACGAATAAAAATATAGCTCCAAGTAAAATTACCGATGGTTGGTAGAAGAAAGAGGGGATGCCTTCTGGGGCATCCCCAAGCTTAGACGCTTGAGTCTTCCTTGAATATTACCTTGGGGTGCCTCGGGCATCCCCAAGCTTAGGCTTTTGCTACTCCTTATTCCTTCATCCATCGTGATCTCACCCAAAACTTGAAAACTTCAATCACACCAAACTCAACAAAACCTTCGTGAGATCCGTTAGTATAACAAAATAAATCACTACTTTAAGTACTGTTGTAAACCCATTCATATTTTATTTTTGCATTATACCTACTGTACTCTAACTTCACCATGGCTTATACCCCCCGATACAATCCATAGATTCATCAAAACAAGCAAGTAGTGCATCAAAAACAGAATCTGTCAAAAACAGAACAGTCTGTAGAAATCTGAATTATGGTCGTACTTCTGTAACTCCAAAAATTCTGAAAAATTAGGACGACGTGGGCAATTCATATATCAATATTGTGTAAAACATTCAGAAGGTTCTGACGTTCCAGAGAAAAACCAAAATTCCAGCACTGGACGCAAAACTTTCTGTTTTCAAACAGCATCAATTATACTATCTTCCAAATCATCCTAAAGGCTTTACTTGGCGCAAACACTAATTAAAAACACAAAAACACACTCATACCAGTAGCATAAATGTGAAAACACACAATAACAGAAAAAAAATTATTCATTGCAAGCGCTATTGTTTTATGCCCCTAGCTAGGCACAATGCATAGTTTCAAGTATTGTTATCTTTCAAGTTGATTCCATAAGTGGCCCTCATAATTGATTCATATGGTGCTTTAATTCTTTTCCTAGGGAAGTGCTCCATACCCTTTTTTAATGGAAACTGAAATTTTATATTCCCTTCTTTCATATCAATAACGGCACCTATGGTTCGTAAGAACAGTCTACCAAGTATTATGGGGCAAGAAGAATTGCATTCAATATCAAGAACAATAAAATCAACGGGCACATCATTTCTATTTGCAAGAATAAGAACATCATTAATTCTACCCATTGGTTTTTTAATAGTAGAGTCAGCCAAGTGCAAATTAAGAGAGCATTCATATATATTGGTGAGATCTAGCACATCACATAATGATTTTGGAATTGTTGAAACGGTAGCACCCAAATCACATAAAGCATTGCACTTATAATTTTTAATTTTAACTTTAATGGTGGGTTCCCATTCATCATATAATTTTCTAGGAATTGAAACTTCTAGTTCTAGCTTTTCTTCTAACGCTTTCATCATTGCTTCTACGATGTGTTTAGTAAAAGCCTTGTTTTGCACATAAGAGTTGGGTGAATTTAACATGGATTGTAACAAAGAAATGCACTCAATCAAAGAACAATTATCATAATTAAAATCTTTGTAATCCAAGAGAGTGGGCACATCGCTATTTAAAGTTTTTACCTCTCCAAACCCACTTTTAGCAATTTTCTTATCAATATTTTCACCCTCCGAATTATGGGGACGCTCTTTAGCTAAAGTTGACTCTTCTTCAGTCCAGTTTTCATCAAGTTTAATATTGATAAACAAAGAATCAATAGATGAAACACCAATCATTTTAATATCCCCATCATTACTATGATAAAAACCGGGAGGAATTGCTTTTTCTAAAAATTCTCGTTTAGCTTTTAGCATGGCGGTTCTTTTCTTACTCTCATCCATGGAGACATATAATGCTTTAATTGATTCACTAATATCAATTTTGGGTGGCAAAATTTTAGTCTTAAGATTTTCCACATCATGAATAATTCTATCAATGCTCCTAGACATATGATCAAGTTTACTCAATTTTTCTTCTATCGTAGTGTTGAAAACTTTTTGAGCATTAATAAATTCTTTAATATTACTTTCAAGATCGGAGGGCATCCTATTATTATTATTATAAGAATTACCATAAGGATTGCCATAATTATTAGAGGAATTTCCAGGAAACGGTCTAGCGTTGAAATTACCTCTATAAGCATTATTATTAAAATTGTTTCACGAGACAAAATTCACATCTACGGGATCATTATTTTGCTCAATCAAAGTGGACAATGGCACATCATTAGGATCAATAGGAGCATTTTTGCTAGCAACCAATTTCATAAGCGCATCAACTTTATCACTCAAAGTATTAATTTCTTCAATAGAATTCACATTTTTACTAGTAGGAGTTCTTTCAGTATGCCATTGTGAATAATTTGCCATAATATTATCAAGCAATTTAGTAGCTTCCCCCAAAGTAATTTCCATAAAAGTACCACCCGCGGCGGAGTCTAAAAGATTTCTAGAAACAAAATTCAATCCCGCATAAAAAATTTGTATGATCATCCATAAATTTAAACCATGAGTAGGACAATTTCTTATCATTAATTTCATCCTCTCCCAAGATTGGGTAACATATTCATGATCAAGTAGCTTAAAATTCATAATTTGATTTCTAAGAGAAATAATTTTCGTGGGAGGAAAATACTTAGTAATAAAAGCATCTTTACACCTATCCCAAGAATCGATACTATTTCGTGGTAAAGATGAAAACAAATTTTTGCACGATCTCGCAACGAGAATGGGAATAATTTTAATTTCACAATATCATTATCCACATCTTTTTCTTTTTCATATCACACAATTCTACGAAAGTGTTAAGATGGGATGCGGCATCTTCATTAGGACTACCGGAAAATTGATCTTTCATGACAAGATTTAGCAAAGCGGCACTAATATCACAAGTCTCCGCACTAGCGGCGGGAGGAGCAATCAGAGTACTAACAAAATCATTATTATTAGTATTGCAAAAATCACACAATTTTGTATTTCCTTGAGACATCGTGACTATGCAAACAAGATAGAAAACAAGCAAACAAGCAAACAAGAAAAAGGCAAACGAAAAATATTTTTGTATTTTTGTAAAAATGTTTTAGAAGTGGGGGAGATGAAAACGAGAGGCAAACAAAGTAAATGCAAGGAGATGAGAGTTTATGCATAGGTACTTGATAGATGTTGATGATGTCTCCCCGGCAACGGCGCCAGAAATTCTTCCTGCTACTTGTAGCTTGCGTTGGTATTTCCCCGAAGAGGAAGGGATGATGAAGCACAGTAGAGATAAGTATTTCCATCAGTTATGAAACCAAGGTTATCGAACCAGTAGGAGAATCACACAACACCTCGTTAGCATTACCTGCACACAAACAACAAATCCTTGCACCCAACGCAAACGAGGGGTTGTCAATCCCTCGGCGGTTAATTGCAATATTAAATTGTATGTGATATATAGATAGATTGAAACAAAAATACAAAATAAAATAAATAAAAGAAAATGGCAGCAATATTTTTAGGGTTTTAGTAATATGATTTAGATAGACCCGGGTGCCATAGTTTTCACTAGAGGCTTCTCTCGAGAAAATAACATACGGTGGGTAGACAAATTACTGTTGAGCAATTGATAGAAAAGCAAATAATCATGACGATATCCAAGGCAATGATCGTGTATATAGGCATCACTTCCAAGATTAGTAGACCGACTCCTGCCTGCATCTACTACTATTACTCCACACATCGACCGCTATCCAGCATGCATCTAGTGTATTAAGTCCATAAGAATGGAGTAATGCCTTAAGAACGATGACATGATGTAGACAAGATAAACTCACGTATGAATAAACCCCATCTTTTTACCCTTAATAGCAACGATACATACGTGTCATGTCCCTTTCTATCACTGGGATTGAGCACCACAAGATCGAACACATTACAAAGCACCTCTTCCCATGGCAAGATAAATCAACTCAGTTGGCCAAACCAAATCAATAGATTGGAGAAGAAATATGAGGCTATAATAATCATGCATAAAAGTGCGCAGCAAAGACTCAAATATATTCATGGATAATCTGATCATAAACTCACAATTCATCGGATCCCAACAAACACACCGCAAAAAGTGATTACATCGGATAGAACTCCAAGAACATCGAGGAGAACATTGTATTGAAGATCAAAAAGAGAGAAGAAGCCATCTAGCTACTGCCTATGGAGCCGAAGGTCTGTGGTAAACTACTCACGCATCATCGGAGAGGTAGCAAGGTTGATGTATAACCCCTCCGTGATCGATTCCCCCTCCGGCGGAGTACCGGAGAAGGACCCCAGATGGGATCTCTCGAGAACAAAAACTTGCGGCGGCAGAAAAGTATTTCGTGGACTCCCCTGAGGGTTTCTGATTTTTTCTGAATTTATCGTGGAGGAATTAGGTCAAACGGAGATCTATGGGCCCCATGAGGTACCAGGGCGCGCCACCCCCCCTGGGGCACGCCCTGGTGCCTCGTTGCCGACTGCTCCATCTTCTGGCCCTCTCCCAAAGCTTCCAGTACTTGTTATGTCCAATAAAAAATCTCCAAAAAGTTTCGTCGCATTTGGACTTCGTTTGGTATTGATTTTCTGTAAAACAAAAACAGGGCAGAAAACAGCAACTGGCACTGGGCACTAGGTTAATAGGTTAGTCTCCAAAAATGATATATAATTGCTGTAAATGATTATAAAAACATCCAAGATTGATATTATAACAGCATGGAACAATCAAAAATTATAGATACGTTGGAGACGTATCAGCAGCCATAGTCCTTGGTTTATCCTGGCCGAGTTGACGGGCCAGCCATTCATCTCGGATATTGTTTTTAAAGGCAGCGATAGCCTCGGCTTCGGAGCAGTCTATGATTTGGTTCTTCTTGGTGAGGAACCTGTTCCAGAATTTCCGGGCTGATTCACCTGGCTGCTGGGTGACATGGCTGAGATCGTCAGCGTCCGGTGGTCGGACGTACGTGCCCTGGAAGTTTGCTTGAAAACCGTCCTCTAGGGCCTCCCAGCTGCCAATAGAGTGAGGAGGCAGGCAATTAAGCCCATGCCTAGCCGGTCCCTTTAGTTTGAGCGGCAAATATTTGATGGCATGGAGATCATCTCCATTGGCCATGTGTATGTGGAGAAGGAAGTCCTTGATCCATACTGCTGGATCGGTGGTTGCTACTTGTAGCTTGCGTTGGTATTATCCCCGAAGAGGAAGGGACGATGCAGCACAGTAGAGATAAGTATTTCCCTCTGTTATGAAACCAAGGTTACCGAACCAGTAGGAGAATCACGCAACACCTCCTTAGCAGCACCTGCACACAAACAACAAATCCTTGCACCCAAGGCAAACGAGGGGTGGTCAATCCCTCGGCGGTAAATTGCAAGATTAAATTGTATGTGATAGATAGATAGATTGAAACAAAAATACAAAACAAAATAAATAAAAGAAAATGGCAGCAATATTTTTAGGGTTTTAGTAACATGATTTAGATAGACCCGGGGGCCATAGTTTTCACTAGAGGCTTCTCTCAAGAAAATAGCTTACGGTGGGTAGACAAATTACTGTTGGGCAATTGATAGAAAAACAAATAATCATGACGATATCCAAGGCAATGATCATGTATATAGGCATCACGTCCAAGATAAGTAGACCGACTCCTGCCTGCATCTACTACTATTACTCCACAGATCGACCGCTATCCAGCATGCATCTAGTGTATTAAGTCTATAAAGAACGGAGTAATGCCTTAAGAACGATGACATGATGTAGACAAGATAAACTCACGTATGAATAAACCCCAACTTTTTACCCTTAATAGCAACGACACATACGTGTCATGTCCCTTTCTGTCACTGGGATTGAGCACCGCAAGATCGAACCCATTACAAAGCACCTCTTCCCATGGCAAGATAAATCAATCTAGTTGGCCAAACCAAATCAATAGATCGGAGAAGAAATATGAAGCTATAATAATCATGCATAAAAGAGATCAGAGAAGACTCAAATATATTCATGGATAATCTGATCATAAACTCACAATTCATCAGATCCCAACAAACACACCGCAAAAAGTGATTACATCGGATAGAACTCCAAGAACATCGAGGAGAACATTGTATTGAAGATCAAAAAGAGAGAAGAAGCCATCTAGCTACTAACTATGGACCCAAAGGTCTGTGGTAAACTACTCACGCATCATCGGAAGGGCAGCAAGGTTGATGTAGAGCCCCTCCGTGATCGATTCCCCCTCCGGCGGAGTACCGGAGAAGGCTTCCAGATGGGATCTCTCGAGAACAGAAACTTGCGTCGGCGGAAAAAGTATTTCGTGGACTCCTCTGAGGGTTTCTGATTTTTTGGGAATTTATAGTGGAGGAATTAGGTCAAACGGAGCTCTGTGGGCCCCACGAGGTACCTGGGCGCGCCTGCCCCCCCCCCCAGGCGCGCCCTGGTGCCTCATGGGCACCACCTAGGGCTTCTGGCCTCCTCCCGAAGCTTCTAGTGTTTATCTTGTCCAATAAAAAATCTCCAAAAAGTTTCGTGGCATTTGGACTTCGTTTGGTATTGATATTCTGTAAAACAAAAACAGGGCAGAAAAGAGCAGCTAACACTGGGCACTAAGTTAATAGGTTAGTCTCCAAAAATGATATAGAATTGCTGTAAATGCATATAAAAACATCCAAGATTGATAATATAACATTATGGAACAATCAAAAATTATAGATACGTTGGAGACGTATCAGCATCCCCAAGCTTAATTCCTGCTCGTCCTCGAGTAGGTAAATGATAAAAACAGAATTTTGATATGGAATGCTGCCTATCATATTCATCACATATTCTTTTCTTTTGTAGCATGGACATTGGACTTGAATGATTCAAAGCAATAGTCTATAATTTGACATGAAGATATAAATACTCAAGCATGCTAACAAGCAACCATGTCTTGCAAAATATCAACGCTAAAGAAAGTTATGCCCAGCCCATTCTGCTCAATCATTGATCCATTCATGAAACACACTCAAATATTAGCTACATCCAATGCACAAGTATGAAAATAGTGCTCTCTAGTTGGTGCTTTTTTAAGAGAAGATGGAGACTGAAGTAAAAAAAATTGCATAAAAGTAAATAGATAGGCCCTTCGTAGAGGGAAGCAGAGATTTGTCAAATGTGCCAGAGCTCAAAGCTGAAATTAAAGAGATAAAAATATTTTGAGAGGCATGCTTTTCCTGTCAACGAAAACGACCGAGAATTCCCAATATTTTCCTTGCTAGACACATCATAGGTGGTTCCCAAACAGAAAGTAAAGTTTATTTCCATTCCACCATTCTTTCACAATCGATGGCTAGCTGTATCCACGGGTTCCCTCCATACCAACACTTTCCAAGGAATTTTGTTGTTACTAATTTTGATTTCATTGTGGGACTGGGCATCCCTATTACCAACCATTCTCTTGTGCAATGACAAGTGAATAAACACTCATCGTGAGAATAACACACCTAGCATGGAAAATAATGGCCACCCCCTGCCGCTTCATGAGCGGTACGGGCACACAAAACGGAAAAATTATTTTGAAAATTAGAGTTGGCACACACAAATTTACTTGGAACGGCATTGAAATACCACATATAGGTAGATATAGTGGACTCATTTGGCACAACTTGGGTTTAAGGATTTTGGATGCACAAGCAGTATTTCCGCTTAGTACAAATGAAGGCTAGCAAAAGATTGAGAAGCAACCAACCAAAAAGCGAAAACGGTCATAAACATGCATTGAACATAACTAACACCGAATAATGCTCCATAAGTAGGATATAATTTCTTTGCATAACTATTGACTTGATGTGCATGCATAGGGAATCACAAACCTTAACACTAATATTCTTACTAAATCACAATTACTCACTAACATGACTCGCATATTATCATTTCCATATCGCAAAACTATTGCAAGGAATCTCACTTATCATATCCAATGATCTATATGAAAGTTTTTATTATATCCCTCTTGAATATTCATCACTTTGGGACCAAATTCATATCTTGTGCAAATTACCGTTACTATCATCAACTCTCAAAAATATTTAAGTGAAGCATGAGAGTGCAAATATTTCTTCAAAATTTCAATCTTATCAATTCTCAAAATAATATAAGTGAAGCATGAGAATACATTTCTTCAAAATTTTAATCAACTCTCAAAATAATATAAGTGAAGCATGAGAGTTTATTTCTTCAAAATATAGCCACCACCGTGCTCAAAAAGATTTAAGTGAAGCACTAGAGCAACTGCCTAGCTCAAAAAATTTAAGTGAAGCACATAGAGTATTCTAACAAATGATGATAAACGTGTGGCTCTCTCAAGATAGGTGTGTTCAGCAAAGATGATTGTGACAAACTAAAAAGCAAACAAACCAAAGACTCATATAATACAAGACGCTCCAAGCAAAACACATATCATGTGATGAATAAAAATATAGCTCCAAGTAAAATTACCGATGGTTGGTAGAAGAAAGAGGGAATGCCTTCCGGGGCATCCCCAAGCTTAGACGCTTGAGTCTTCCTTGAATATTACCTTGGGGTGCCTCAGGCATCCCCAAGCTTAGGCTCTTACTACTCCTTATTCTTTCATCCATCGTGATCTCACCCAAAACTTAAAAACTTCAATCACACAAAACTCAACAAAACCTTCGTGAGATCCGTTAGTATAACAAAATAAATCACTACTCTAAGTACTGTTGCAAACCCATTCATATTTTATTTTTGCATTATACCTACTGTACTCTAACTTCACCATGGCTTATACCCCCCGATACAATCCATAGATTCATCAAAACAAGCAAGTAGTGCATCAAAAACAGAATCTGTCAAAAACAGAACAGTCTGTAGCAATCTATTTAAAAGCCATACTTCTGTAACTCCAAAAATTATGAAAAATTAGGACAACGTGGGCAATTCATATACCAATGTTGTGTAAACATTTCAGATTTTTCTTACGCTGCAGTACAGAAACAAAATTCCAGCACTGGACGCAAAACTTTCTGTTTTCCTAACAGCATCGATTATACTATCTTCCAAATCATCCCAAAGGTTCTACTTGGCACAAACGCTAATTAAAAACACAAAAGCACAATCATTACATTAGTATAAAAGTGAAAATGCACGATAACAGAAACTAATAATAAAAATTTATTTTATTCATTGGGTTGCCTCCCAACAAGCTCTTTCTTTATAGCCACTAAGATAGGCTTGAGATTTCAATGATGCTCACATGAAAGGTAATAATTGAAACAAAAGAGAACATCCTGTAGCATGTGAAAAACACATTTAAGTCTAACATACTTCCTATGCATAGGCATTTTATAAGCAATAAAATTATCAAGGCAAGCGATTTCTAGCATATGCAAAGGAGAAGAATAAAACATTGATGATTTCAACATCACGAGAGGTAATTTAGTAACATGAAAATTTCTATAACCATATTTTCCTCTCTCATAATAATTACATGTAGGATCATACTCAAATTCAACAATATAGCTATCATAAACAATACTCTCTTTATGATCCACATGCATGAAGTTTTTATCATCTTCCGAAATAGTGGGATTATTTTTAGCTAAAGTTGACACTCTTCCGAATCCACTTTCAATATTATCGCAAGCATATTCATCATGAGGTTTAAGTAAATTTTCAAGATCATAAGAATCATTATCACCCCAATCATGATCATTGCAATAAGTAGTGGACATAACAAAATCATCATCCCCAAGCTTGGGGTTTTGCATATCACTAACACAATTGACATTAATAGAATTTAAAATAATATCATTGCAGTCATGCTTTTAATTGAAGGAACTATCATGAATCACTTTATAAATTTCTTCTTTCAGCACTTCATCACAATTTTCAGATTCATGATCTTCAAGCAAAACTTTATAGAGGAAATCAAGTGCACTCAACTCACTAGCAATTGGTTCATCACAATTGGGTCTTTTGAAAAGATTAGCAAGTGGATGAGGATCCATATCAATAGATTTTTAGCAAGCGAAGATGCAAGCAAATAGAAGGCACATGGCAAGACAAGCAAAGATAGCAAACAAGCAAAAAGGCAAACAGAAAATATTATTGTATTTTTGTAAAAACTTTTTAGAAGTGGGGGAGATGAAAACGAGAGGCAAATCCAAATAAAGTAAATGCAAGGAGATGAGAGTTTATGCAAAGGTACTTGATAAATGTTGTTGATGTCTCCCCGGCAACGGCGCCAGAAATTCTTCCTGCTACTTGTAGCTTGCGTTGGTATTATCCCCGAAGAGGAAGGGATGATGCAGCACAGTAGAGATAAGTATTTCCCTCAGTTATGAAACCAAGGTTATCAAACCAGTAGGAGAATCACGCAACACCTCGTTAGCAGCACCTGCACAAAAACAACAAATCCTTGCACCGAACGCAAACGAGGGGTTGTCAATCCCTCGGCGGTAAATTGCAAGATTAAATTGTATGTGATAGATAGATAGATTGAAACAAAAATACAAAATAAAATAAATAAAAGAAAATGGCAGCAATATTTTTAGGGTTTTAGTAATATGATTTAGATAGACCCGGGGGCCATAGTTTTCACTAGAGGCTTCTCTCAAAAAATAGCTTACGGTGGATAGACAAATTACTATTGGGCAATTGATAGAAAAGCAAATAATCATGACGATATCCAAGGCAATGATCATGTATTTAGGCATCACGTCCAAGATAAGTTGACCGACTCCTGCCTGCATCTACTACTATTACTCCACACATCGACCGCTATCCAGCATGCATCCAGTGTATTAAGTCCATAAAGAACGGAGTAATACCTTAAGAACGATGACATGATGTAGACAAAATAAACTCATGTATGAATAAACCCCATCTTTTTACCCTTAATAGCAACGATACATACGGGTCATGTCCCTTTCTGTCACTGGGATTGAGCACCGCAAGATCGAACCCATTACAAAGCACCTCTTCCCATGGCAAGATAAATCAATCTAGTTGGCCAAACCAAATCAATAGATCAGAGAAGAAATACGAAGCTATAATAATCATGCATAAAAGAGATCAGAGAAGACTCAAATATATTCATGGATAATCTGATCATAAACTCACAATTCATCGGATCCCAACAAACACACCGCAAAAAGTGATTACATCGGATAGAACTCCAAGAACATCGAGGAGAACATTGTATTGAAGATCAAAAAGAGAGAAGAAGCCATCTATCTACTAACTATGGACCCGAAGGTCTTTGGTAAACTACTCACGCATCATCGGAAGGGCAGCAAGGTTGATGTAGAGCCCCTCCGTGATCGATTCCCCCTCCGGCGGAGTATCGGAGAAGGCCTCCAGATGGGATCTCTCGAGAGCAAAAACTTGCGGGAGCGGAAAAAGTATTTCATGGACTCCCCATAGGGTTTCTGATTTTTTGGGAATTTATAGTGGAGGAATTAGGTCAAACGGAGCTCTGTGGGCCCCACGAGGTACCAGGGCGCGCCTGCCCCCCCCCCCCGGGCGCGCCCTGGTGCCTCGTGGGCACCCCCTGGGGCTTCTGGCCTCCTCCCGAAGCTTCTAGTGTTTATCTTGTCCAATAAAAAAATCTCCAAAAAGTTTCGTGGCATTTGGACTTTGTTTGGTATTGATATTCTGTAAAACAAAAAACAGGGCGGAAAACAGCAACTGGCACTGGGCACTAATTAATAGGTTAGTCTCCAAAAATGATATATAATTGCTATAAATGCATATAAAAACATCCAAGATTGATAATATAATAGCATGGAACAATCAAAAATTATAGATATGTTGGAGACTTATCAGTGGTGCCATCGTATGATTCGATATTGATGGGCTTGAATCCTTCGGGGAATTGATGTGCCATCACCCTATCTGTGAAGCAGATCGGGTGGGCCAGACCTCAGAACCGAGGAACATCTCGTCGGAGGTCGGGAGAGAGCTGTGAGTAGGCCTGATCTCGGGCACGGCCATTCCTGTCCATCCAGGCATTGTAGCCGTCAAGCCCGGCGGGCGTGCATCCCCTTGATCCATAGATGGACCGAGGGGGTGCCCTGTTTTCCTCAATGCGACGTCTGGCGTCGTGAGGATCTAGGTAATCCATGGGGTCCTTGCCAAAACGGCGTGGGGGTGGCCGGTCACTGAGGTTTTCTCGTCTTGGCCTGCCCCGGCCTCTAGGGGGTCGGTCGTGGTCGTCAGCGAGCTCCTCATCGAACTCCGGCAAGAGACGCCTATGTGGGTATGATTTTGGCGCACTATGGCGCCGGTTTTCCATGTCTTGCTCGGCGGAGAGCACTTCAACCCACTTTTCATTCTATGCATCGGTATTAGCATGCAGCTACTGCTGGTTGCGTTTCATGCTCTGGGCCGTCGCAATGAGGCGCCGCCGGAAGCGCTCTTGTTCAAAAGGGTCTTCGGGAACGATGTAGTACTCGGTACCGAGGCTCTCGTCCTCCTCGTATTCTGGCATGTAGTTATTGTCGGCCCCTTCAAAGAGGTTGTCAGGATCTGAGTCCCTGAGATGTGGGTCGGGTGTGCCGTTCCTCACTGGGGAGGCTTGAAGGCCCTCCTTGGGGTTATCGGCATCACCGTCTTCCGTGTTTCCGTTATTGGCCGTCACGTTATTATTGTTGGGTTCCCCATTGTTGCCACTTCGGCGTCTTCTCCGACGTCTTGGAGGGGATTTGGGGGTGTCCACTATGTAGATATCATAGGTGGACGTGGCGGTCGACCTGCCCGGGTTTACCGGGGGCGAGGTGTTTTCAATGGGGCCATCAGCATCTTCATCCATGTCTGTGGCCTCACCATAGTCCAGCACGTCGGTTAAGTCATCGACCGTGGCGACTAGGTGGGTGGTGGGTGGGATGTAAATTTCCCGATCGTCGGCTTTAAGTCCGATCTGATCGTAAGCCGAAGTCTTGCCATCCGAGATGGACATATTCTGGATGCGGTCCAACATCTCATTGAGGTGAGATAGCTCTTCGGGATCCATTGCTGCGCTGTAGGCAGGGCTGACTCGAAGTATGCCCGGAGTGTAACTTGTCGTGTCTTCGGCGCGAGGGGGATCCGGGAGTGATTCCGAGTCCTGCGCCGAGGTCAGTTCTGATCCTGACGTAATTTCCAAAGTGGGAGCCGGATCTATATCCGGACTGGGAATTGGAAGGGGATCGGTAGAGGTAGTTGCATCAGGGGTCTCTAGCGATGCCGCGACAGAAACCGGTTCCAGAGTCGAGCCTCCGGAGCCGGATGAGTTCTCGATTCGGCCGGGGGCCCATCCCGATAAGACGAGCTCACCACGGGAATCCGTAGTGTATTTGAGGCCGCCAAAGGTCACGATCCGACCTGGGGCGTAGTTCTCGACAGAGTCTAGATGACCTGTCGAGTCTGTGCAAAAGACCATGCTGCCGAACACAAAGAGCTGGAAGGGGGCGAAAACGCTCCCGAGGCCGTTGGAGCAGTTGATCCGCAAATGAGCCATCGACCCTTCCGTTGATCTCACGACGGAACTCTCAACGAAAGCACCAGTGTCGGTGTCAAAACCGGCAAACCTCGGGGTAGAGGGTCCCGAGCTGTGGATCGAGGATCAATGGTAACAGAGACAAGGGAGACGATGTTTACCCAGGTTCGGGCCCTCTTGATGGAGGTAAAACCCTACGTCCTGCTCTTGTTTATATTGATGGAGATGTATCGAGTACAGAGTTGATCTACCTCGAGATCGTAATGTCTGTCTAACTCTAGGGCCAGATGAATAATGTTGCCTTGATCTACCCTCTACGGGCTAAGCCCTATGGCTTATATACATGCCAGGGAGGGTATCTAGGGTTAAAAGGTCGGTATCTAGGAGCAGGAAGGCAGGAGAGATCTTGGAGTATACGTCATGTCTTTGGTGGAGACAGTCTTGATCATGCCACCTGTACACGGCCTCCAGAGTCCACCTTGATCACGCATGAGGGCCCATCGATCCAACCGAAGAGACGGGCAGGCTAGGTTAGCACCCCCTAATCCATGACACCGTCACCGTGTGTCCTCAAGAGTGCTTTGCTTATTATAAGAGACCGTTTTGGCCTATCCTTTGCTACAAAAAGGATTGGGCTACCTTGCTGCACCTTAGTTACTATTGCTACTTGTCACTTGTTACAAATTAACTTGCTATCAAACTACTCGTTACCGATAATTTCAGTGCTTGCAGAAAACACCTTGCTGAAAACCGCTTGTCATTTCCTTCTGCTCCTCGTTGGGTTCGACACTCTTACTTATCGAAAGGACTACGATTGATCCCCTATACTTGTGGGTCATCAAGACTCTTTTCTGGCGCCGTTGCTGGGGAGTGAAGTGCCCTTGGTGAGTGGAATTTGGTAAGGAAACATTTATATTACGTGCTAAAATTTACTGTCACTTGTCACTATGGAAAGTAATCCTTTGAGGGGCTTGTTCGGGGTATCTTCACCTCGACCAGAAGCAATAAGAGTTGCTCCTCAACCTATTAAACCTACTGAAAATATTTATTATGAGATTCCTTCGGGTATGATAGAGAAACTGCTAGCTAATCCTTATGCAGGAGATGGAACGGTACATCCTGATATGCACTTGATCTATGTGGATGAAATT
Source organism: Elymus sibiricus (assembly GCA_039707655.1). Lineage (NCBI taxonomy): Eukaryota > Viridiplantae > Streptophyta > Magnoliopsida > Poales > Poaceae > Elymus > Elymus sibiricus. The sequence goes on along the minus strand of CM077674.1, from coordinate 1,785,129 downwards.
TGTGGATTGTTTAAGCTTGTAGGTTTATCCGGAGATGGAGTTAAGAAGAAAGTATTCCCTTTATCTTTAGAGGGAAAGGCATTGACATGGTATAGGCTATGTGATGATACTGAAACATGGGACTGGAACCGGTTGAAGCTGGAATTCCACCAGAAATTTTACCATATGCATTTGGTTCATCATGATCGGAATTATATATATAATTTTTGGCCTCGTGAAAGAGAAAGCATCGCACAAGCTTGGGGGAGGCTTAAGTACATGATGTTCACATGCCCCAATCATGAGCTCTCAAGAGAAATTATCTTACAGAATTTTTAAGCTCGGCTTTCTCATGATGATCAAACCATGCTCGATTCTTCTTCGACTGGCTCCTTTATGAAGAAAACTATTGAGTTCAGATGGAATCTTCTGGAAAGAATTAAACGCAACTCTGAAGATTGGGAACTCGACAAAGGTAATGAGTCAGGTATAATACTTGAGTTTGATTGTGTTAAGTCTTTTATGGATACCGATGCTTTTCATAAGTTTAGCACTAAATATGGACTTGACTCTGAGATAGTAGCCTCCTTTTGTGAATCATTTACTACTCATGTTGATCTCCCTAAGGAGAAGTGGTTTAAATATCATCCCCCTGTTAAACAAAAGATTGATGAACCCGTTATAGTTAAAGAAGAGACTATCATTTACAATGTTGATCCAGTTGTACCCATCGCTTATATTGAGAAACCACCTTTTCCTGTTAGGATTAAGGAACATGCTAAAGTTTCAACTGTGGTTAACAAAAGTAAAATTAGAGCACCTGGACCCTCTAAACAAATTAAAGTTGAACCTAATGTTGCTATGGTTAAAGATCTCTTGGTCGATAATATAGATGGGCATGTTATTTACTTCTGTGATGAAGCTACTAGAATTGCTAAGCCTGATCCTAAAGATAAGAATAAGCTTGTCGCTGGCATGCCTGTTGTCTCTGTTAAAATAGGAGATCATTGTTATCATGGCTTATGTGATTTGGGTGCTAGTGTGAGTGCTATTCCATTTACCTTATATCAAGAAATTATGAATGATATTGCACCTATTAAAATAGAGGACATTGATGTTACTATTAAGCTTGCGAATAGAGATACTATTACGTTGCTTGGGATCGTTAGAGATGTTGAAGTCTTGTGTGGAAAAACAAAATACCCTACTGATTTTCTAGTCCTCGGTTCTCCACAAGATGATTTTTGTCCCATTATATTTGGTAGACCTTTCTTGAACACTGTTAATGCTAAGATTGATTGCGCTAAAGAAACTGTCAGTGTTAACTTTGGTGATATATCTCATGAGTTTAATTTCTCCAAGTTTCGTAGACAACCTCATGATAAAGAATTGCCTAGTAAAGATGAAATTATTGGTCTTGCTTCTATTGCCGTACCTCCTACTGATCCGTTAGAACAATATTTGCTAGACCATGAAAATGATATGCACATGAATGAAAGAAATGAAATAGATAAGATGTTCTTTGATCAACCACCTATCCTTCAACACAATTTGTCTGTTGAAACTCTGGGAGGTCCTCCTCCACCTAAGGGTGACCCCGTATTTGAATTGAAACAATTGCCTGATATATTGAAATATGCTTATCTAGATGAAAAGAAGATATATCCTGTTATTATTAGTGCTAACCTTTCAGAGCATGAAGAAAAGAGATTACTAAAAACTCTGAGGAAGCACCGTGCTGCTATTGGATATACTCTTGATGATCTTAAGGGCATTAGTCCCACTCTATGTCAGCACAAAATTAATATGGAGCCTGATGCTAAACCAGTTGTCGACCATCAACGACGATTAAATCCAAAGATGAAGGAGGTGGTAAGAACTAAAATATTAAAGCTTCTCGAACTAGGTATAATCTATCCCATAGCTGATAGTACATGGGTAAGTCCCGTTCATTGTGTCCCTAAGAAAGGAGGCATTACTGTTGTTCCTAACGATAAAAATGAACTTATTCCACAAAGAATTGTAACTGGTTATAGGATGGTAATTGATTTTACAAAATTAAACAAAGCCACTAGAAAAGATCATTACCCCTTGCCTTTTATTGATCAAATGTTAGAAAGATTGTCCAAGCATACACACTTTTGCTTTCTTGATGGATATTCTGGTTTCTCTCAAATACCTGTATCACAAGCCGATCAAGAGAAAACCACCTTTACTTGTCCTTCTGGAACTTATGCTTATAGATGTATGCCTTTTGGTTTATGCAATGCAGCTGCTATCTTTCAAATATGTATGACTGCTATATTCTCTGACTTTTGTGAAAAGATTGTTGAGGTTTTCATGGATGATTTTTCCGTTTACGGAACTTCTTTTGATGATTGCTTAAGCAACCTTGATCGAGTTTTGTAGAGATGTGAACAAACTAACCTTGTCTTGAATTGGGAGAAGTGCCACTTTATGGTGAATGGAGGTATTGTCTTGGGGCATAAAATTTCTGAACAAGGTATTGAAGTAGATAAGGCTGAAGCTGATGCAATTGAGAAAATGCCATGTCCTAAAGATATTAAAGGTATAAGAAGTTTCCTTGGTCATGCTGGTTTCTATAGGAGGTTTATTGAAGACTTCTCTAAAATTTCTAGGCCTCTTACTAATCTCTTTCAAAAAGATGTTCCATTTGTTTTTGATGATGATTGTGTAGAAGCCTTTGAAACACTTAAGAAAGCCTTAACCTCTGCACCTATTGTTCAACCACCTGATTGGAACTTGCCTTTTGAAATTATGTGTGATGCTAGTGATTATGCTGTTGGTGCTGTTCTACGACAAAGAGTTGATAAGAAATTAAATGTTATCCATTATGCTAGTAAAACTCTAGACAGTGCTCAAAGAAATTATGCTACTACTGAGAAAGAATTTCTAGCAGTTGTGTTTGCATGTGATAAATTCAGATCTTACATACTTGATTCTAAAGTAATTGTTCACACCGATCATGCTGCTATTAAATACCTTATGGAAAAGAAAGATGCTAAACCTAGACTCATTAGGTGGGTTCTATTGCTACAAGAATTTGACTTGCATATTACTGATAGAAAGGGAGCTGAAAATCCCGTAGTAGATAATTTGTCTAGAATGGAAAATGTTCTTAATGACCCACTTCCTATTAATGATGATTTCCCTGATGAACAATTAGCTGTCATAAATACTTCTCGTAGTACTCCTTGGTATGCAGACTATGCTAATTATATTGTTGCTAAATTTATACCACCTAGTTTCACTTACCAACAAAAGAAAAAGTTCTTCTTTGATTTAAGACATTACTTCTGGGATGACCCACATCTTTATAAAGAAGGAGTAGATGGTATTATTAGATGTTGTATACCTGAGCATGAACAGGAACAAATCCTACGGAAGTGTCATTCCGAGGCTTACGGAGGACACCATGCGGGAGACAGAACTGCACATAAGGTATTACAATCTGGTTTTTATTGGCCTACTATTTTCAAGGATGCACGTAAGTTTGTCCTTTCTTGTGATGAATGTCAAAGAATTGGTAATGTTGGTAGATGTCAGGAAATGCCTATGAATTATTCACTTGCTATTGAACCATTTGATGTTTGGGGTTTTGATTATATGGACCTTTTCCTAAATCCAATGGGTATACTCATATTTTAGTTGCTGTTGATTACGTTACTAAGTGGGTAGAAGCTATTCCAACTAGTAGTGCTGATTATAACACTTCTATTAAAATGCTTAAAGAAGTTATTTTCCCGAGATTTGGAGTCCCTAGATATTTAATGATTGATGGTGGTTCATATTTTATCCATGGTGCATTCCGTAAACTACTTGCTAAATATGATGTCAACCATAGAATTGCATCCCCCTATCACCCTCAATCTAGTGGTAAAGTTGAATTGAGCAATAGAGAAATAAAGTTAATTTTGCAAAAGACCGTCAATAGATCTAGAAAGAATTGGTCTAAAAAACTTGACGATGCATTATGGGCTTATAGAACTGCTTATAAAAATCCTATGGGTATGTCTCCCTATAAAATGGTTTATGGAAAAGCATGTCATTTACCTCTTGAGTTAGAACATAAAGCATATTGGGTAATTAAAGAACTCAATTATGATTTTAAACTTGCCGGTGAAAAGAGGTTATTTGATATTAGCTCGCTAGGTGAATGGAGAACCCAAGCTTATGAAAACGCCAAATTGTTTAAAGAAAAGGTTAAAAGATGGCTTGATAAAAGAATTAAAAAACGGGAATTCAAAGTGGGTGAGTATGTTCTATTGTACAATTCTCGTTTTAGATTTTTTGCAGGAAAACTTCTCTCTAAATGGGAAGGACTGTATATCATCGAGGAAGTTTACCGCTCTGGAGCCATTAAGATCAATAACGCCGAAGGCACGAATCCGAGAGTGGTCAATGGACAAAGAATTAAGCACTACATCTCAGGTACACCTATTAATGTTGAAACTAACAATATTCAAACCATGACACCGGAGGAATACATAAGAGAGACCTTCCAGAACACTCCAGAACCCTGAAAAGGAAGAGGTACGTGATACGGTAAGTAAACCGACTCCAAAAATTCCATAAAAATATTTTCTGTCAGTTTTGGAATATTAGAAAAAATACAAAAATAATAAACAGCCGAGGGGACCCACGAGGTGCACACGAGGCACCAGGGCGCGCCACCCCCCCCCCCCCCCTGGCGCGCCCTGGTGGCTCGTGAGCCCTCCCGACTCCATTTTCTTCTGGAATACTTGTTTTGCAAGATAAAAATTCTTTATATATACTCCCAGACATTTTGACCACTGTATCGCAGAAATATCCTCTGTTCTTGTTTCGTGCTATTTTTCTGACAGATCCGAATGTATGTCATCTCAAGACTCAGATGGAGAGAGCTTCGTATCACACTATGTTACAAATCCAAGGATCTATGGGGATATAGATCCCTATGGATGGTCCATCGAGGAGGAGCGAGATGCCAACTTGAAGGAAATGGAAGATGCGAGCTTGGATGAAGACGATGCCCCTCTACCTCAACCGGGAGATATGCATGTGGAGTTCAAGAAGTCGAGCCTCCCAAACACAGTAAACAAATCTAAGATCCAATTTATCCCTTTCCCTCTTCTACAGGAAAACAAGAACGTATTGTGTGAGAAGATAGTGGAGCTTGAGCAAGAAATTAGCAAGTTGAAGGAAGAAAACTGTGTTCTCAAGCGGAAACTGAAGGACAAGCCCACCACTTCATCGCCACCATCATCACTGAAGAAAGAAACTTGAGTACATGGGTATGGGCACTCCCCTTGGCTTGTGCGAAGCTTGGGGGAGGTGCCCCGGTATCGTATCACGATCACTTTTATTATCTTTACTTATTTTTAGTTCGATCCTTAGTTATTTCGTGATTTAGTGGAATAAAAGTTTAGTATGATCTATTTTCGAGTGCTAGTTTCGTGATCTATCTATCTATGTAATTGAGTTGAGAGCTATATAATAAAGAGTAGTTTGATTTTTTGCTTCGTTACTTTTATGTTCCAATCCTAGCAATGAAAAAAATGAAAAAGATCATATGCTAATCTTATGAAAAGTAATGACATTACATAAAGAAAAGTATAAGTGGTAAAATTTATTGAAAGTTAACAAACATAGCATTGGTCAATGATGCAATTAATGAAAAATTAATAAGGGAAGAGAAGATTCACATGCAAATACACTATCTTGGACATCTTTTATGATTGTGAGCCCCCATTGAGTATTTTATGTCAAATTGTTGACGTTGGACAAGGAAGACAACGTAATGAATTATGTTTGCTTATATTCACATAGAAGTTATATTGTCATAGATCCTCCAACATGTGGTGCTTGCCCAATATCTTTCCTAGCCAAAAATCCGCACCAAGTAGAGATACTACTTGTGCATCCAAAAACCTTGAACCCAATTTCATTTCATGAGAGTCCACTTTACCTACCTATGGATTGAATAAGATCCTTCAAGTAAGTTGTCATCGGTGCATAAAGCAATAAAAATTGCTCCTATATATGTATGATCTTTTATTGTTAGGGAAAATAAGCTTTGTACGATCTTGTGATGGTAAAGAAATAAAAGCGACGGACTGTATAATAAAGGTTGTATCACAAGGGGCAATATAAAGTGACGTTCCTTTGCATTAAGATCTTGTGCATCCAAAAACAAAAAGCGCATGACAACCTCTGCTTTCCTCTGCGAAGGGCCTATCTTTTACTTTTCATGCAAGAGTCAATAGTGTTCTCCTCTATTCCTTTTTATTTTTCTCTTTTGCAAGCATCATGTGGTGGGGAAATATCTAGGCATATATATCCAGTTGGATATGAGTGATCATGAGTTATTATTGTTGACATTACCCTTGAGGTGAATAAGTTGGGAGGCGAAATTATAAGCCCCTATCTTTCTATGTGTCTGTATGAAACTTTTTGCTCCATATATATGTTGTGAGTGTTAGCAATCATAGAAGACTAAATGGTGGTTGAGTATGTGGACTTGCTAAAAAGCTCTTACATGAGACCCTTCCTGAAAATATGATGAATTGCAATTGCATTGTTGACTGAGAACATAGTTTGTTAGTTTTCAAGAAAGTTTATGTCTTATACTTCATTGTTGTGATGAATTTTTACTTGCTCATGAGAAGTTCTATGATAATGAATATTGCTGTTATAATAATGATCATGATGCTACTATGTCCGTATTTTGTTTTTATCGACACCTCTCTCTCTCTAAACATGTGGACATGATTATCGATATCGGCTTTCGCTTGAGGACAAGCGAGGTCTAAGCTTGGGGGAGTTGATACATCCATTTTGCATCATGTTTTTCTACTGTTATTTATAGTGTTTTTCATCAATATAACACTTTGTGGAGCAATTCTAATGCCTTTTCTCTCTTAATATCCAAGATTTACACAAAAAGGGAGATTGCCGGCAGCTGGAATTCTGGACCTGAAAAAGCTATGTCAGAGATACCTATTCTGCACATCTCCAAATGAGCTGAAATTTCATGGAGATTTATTTTGGAATAAATAAAAAATTCTGGAGAAAAAAAGTACCAGAGGGGGTCACCCAGGTGCCCACGAGGCACCAGGGCGCGCCACCCCTCCCCCCCTGGCGCGCCCTGGTGGCTTGTGGGGCCCCTGGCCAGCCTCCGGTGCCCATTTTCTGGTATATAAGCCCGTTTGCCCTAAAAAAATACGGGAAAGACTTTTGGGACGGGGCGCCGCCGTCTCAAGGCGGAACTTGGGCAGGAGCACTTTTGCTCTCCGGCGGAGCGATTCCGCCGGGGGATACTTCCCTCCCGGAGGGGGAAATCGAAGCCATCGACATCACCAACGATCCTCTCATCATGGGAGGACCAATCTCATCAACATCTTCACCAGCACCATCTCATCTCGAACCCTAGTTCATCTTTTGTATTCAATCTTTGTCTCAAAACCTCAGATTGGTACCTGTGGGTTGCTAGTAGTGTTGATTACATCTTGTAGTTGATGCTAGTTGGCTTATTTGGTGGAAGATTATATGTTCAGATCCTTAATGCTATTCAATACCCCTCTGATCCTGGACATGAATATGATGTGTGAGTAGTTACTTTTGTTCTTGAGGACATGGGAGAAGTCTTGTCATAAGTAATCATGTGAATTTGGTATTCGTTTGATATTTTGATGATATGTATGTTGTTGATTCTCTTAGTGGTTTCTTGTGAACATCGACTACATGGCACTTCACCATCTTTGGGCCTAAGGGAATGCATTGTGGAGTAGTAATTAGATGATGGGTTGCTAGAGTGACAGAAGCTTAAACCCTAGTTTATGCGCTATCCCATAAGGGGCTGATTTGGATCCATATGTTTAATCCTATGGCTAGATTTATCTTAATTCTTCTTTCGTAGTTGCGGATGCTTGCGAGAGGGGTTAATCATAAGTGGGAGGCTTGTTCAAGTAAGAACAGCACCCAAGCACCGGTCCACTCACATATCAAATTATCAAAGTAGCGAACGCGAATCAAACAAACATGATGAAAGTGACTAGATGAAATTCCCGTGTGTCCTCAAGAGCGCTTTGCTTATTATAAGAGACCGTTCCGGACTGTCCTTTGCTACAAAAAGGATTGGGCTACCTTGCTGCACCTTAGTTACTATTGCTACTTGTCACTTGTTACAAATTACCTTGCTATCAAACTACTCGTTACCGATAATTTCAGTGCTTGCAGAAAATACCTTGCTGAAAACTGCTTGTCATTTCCATCTACTCCTCGTTGGGTTCGACACTCTTACTTATCGAAAGGACTATGATTGATCCCCTATACTTGTGGGTCATCAGTAGACCCTGAGACAGCCGACGACGCAGCTGAGTACGACTACGCTCTCGACGACCAGACCCCTTCGGCCGAGCTTCCAGCCAAGCAAACCCCCTTGACCATTACAATATCGCCCATTCTATCTCTCTTATGCTTGCATTAGAATTGCTTCTGTTGTTATTCCGATAGCTCCTATTCTGATGCATAGCCTGTTTTCGTAGCCCACTGTTGATACATTACCTGCTGTCCTATGATGCTTAGTTAGGTGTGATACTGTCCCATTAGTGGCCCTTCACCCTTGTCCGTTGCCATGCTTGATATCGGGCCGTGATCACTCTGGGTGATGATCACGGATATGTTTACATTACTACAATACTTTTAAACTGTTAAAGTCGGGCCAGCTCCAAAAGTGCCCGCGAGATAATGGAACAAGTCGGGTTACCCCAAGGGTACCCGCGAGTCATATGGTGGCAGTTCGACGGGTCTGGTGGAGACCACCTAGGAGAGAGGTGGGCCTGGTCCCTAGACCGCGGATTACCAAGACGGGGCGACAGGAATCCTGATCGTCTCCGCGAGCTACAAACACGATTAACGGATTTGGATGTTGGATCTGAGTTGGCCTCTGGCCTATACGCACTAACCACCACGCAGGAATATGGTATGGGCCCTCGGCACCGTAAGTTCCTCCCGAAAGCTCTGTCAGACGTCATGATTTTGCAGGCTGATTGTTGGGGTGCGCTGGTTACGTCTGCTGGTGTTTCCATAGTCGCGCTTGGTCCCCGGCTAGTCTCGCAACGTGCAGGAGTGCTTAGGGCGATTGGCCCATGAACCCTTTGCACTTAGGATTTAGACTGGCGTGTTGACCTCTCTGGAGAGCCTAGGTAGGACTACATCGTGTCGATCATCCGAGGCCGGGCATGAACCAAGCAAGTGTGCCCGGCCGAAGGTAATCGAGCATGTTGGGCACAGTAGTGCACCCCTGCAGGGAAGTAATCTATTCGAATAGCCGTGTCCATGGTAACAGGATGCTCAGAGATGTATCCTGATCCACTATAACCTTAACTGGATACTAAATTGTTACTTAACTGTTATAATGCTTCGAGGTCTCTTTCTCGCAGGGTAGTCGAGCAAGGATCTCTGGGCATTGCTAATATTTAATTCCTGTTATATGTTACTGTGTTCTACTCTCTTCTGATGCTGCAAGATTGCTGCAAGATGCTAGTCTTCGATAGGCTAGGCTTCTCCCCCTCTATTCTGGCATTCTGTAGTTTAGTCCAAAGATATAGCCCCATCCCTTTGATACCGATGCATACTTAGCATAGATCTGATGTAAGTCTTGCGAGTACTTTGGATGATGGTTGCTTTGCTACCTTTTTCCCCTCTACCCGGATGCTATGATCAGATGACGGAGCCCTGGAGCCAGAGATCCCAGGAGGTACCTACTACTACTAGGAGCCCGTCGACCAGGAGTAGTTCGGAGGCTCCAGGCAGGAGGCCTGCGCCTTTCGATCAGATGTCGTTGTAATGCTAGCCTTCTTAAGGCAAAACTTGACTAACTATGTCTGTACCCAGATAATATTTGTGTGATGACTTATGTAATCGGGTCCTCGTGATCCCTGGTTTGTAATATAAAGATTTATGTTTAAATATGTGTCTTAGAGTTGTGTTGTGATATCTTCCCGTGAGTCTCTGATCTCGATCGTGCACGTTTGCGTGTATGATTAGTGCACGGTCGAGCAGGGGCGTCACAACTGCGCAACAACAAACTAGGCGGGCGCATCCCGGCTGAGCTCGGCGAGAAGCACACATCCCTGGCAGTAATCTCGCTGAGAAACAACAACTTCACAGGGCTCATCCCACCGTCACTTGGCAATCTGTCCCATCTACAATACCTCAATCTCACCACCAACCAGCTCATGGGCTCAATCCCATCAAGCCTCGGAAGCAACCACAACATGCAGCAATTCGGTGTCTTTGGAAACAACATCTCCGGTATGCTTACACCTTCTCTTTACAACTGGTCGTCGCTGGAAGTATTTGATGCCAGGTTTAATATGTTGCAAGGAAGCATTCCGGATAATATTGGAATCAAGTTCCCCAAGTTGAAACATCTTGGCTTGGGTGGTAATAATTTTACAGGAATCATCCCTTCCTCAATATGCAACATATCTTCCCTCATATTCCTTGACCTTGTGCAGAACAAATTTTGTGGGTATGTGCCTCCCACATTGGGGGGGGGGCACGGAGCTCTCCAATATCTAAACTTGGCTGACAATAATCTTGAAGCGAATGATGACAAGGGTTGGGAATTCTCACTTCTTTGGCAAACTGCAGCCAACTGCAACAATTGGTAATTGGCGTCAATTCTTTTGGAGGACAACTACCGGGTTCAGTTGTGAACCTCTCATTGAGTCTCCAGCAATTATACTCAAATGACAATAGGATCTTTGGGGTTATTCCTGTAGACATCAGCAATTTGGTTGGTCTGGGCAGGCTTGTGATAGTGAATAATTTCATATCCGGGTTTGTTATTTCTTTGTCAGCAGAGTTACACTAAGAAAGTTCTTCATCGTTTTAACATGCATGATGCTAATCTAGTAAGCACTCCCATTGCTCCTCATTTCAAATTATAATCTTCTCAATGTGCTAGTACAGATGAAGATTTTGAGTATATGTCAAGAGTTTCATATTCTAGTGCTGTCGGTTCTTTAATGTATACCATGGTGTGTTCTAGGCCTGATTTGTCATTCGCAATGAGTTTGGTCAGTAGATACATTGCTAACCCTGGTAAAGAACATTGGAAGGTTGTTTAGTGGATTTTCAGGTACCTTTGTGGCCTTCCAATGCTTGTTTAAACTTTGGCAGGACTGGTGAGGGACTAGCTGGCTATGTGGATTCAGATTTTGGTTCGAGCGATTTGGACAAGAGGAGGTCCCTTACAGGTTACGTGTTCACTGTTGGTGGTTGTGCCGTAAGTTGGAGGGCAACGTTGCTGCCAGTAGTTGCTCAATCTACCACCGAAGCAGAATATATGGCTATTGCAGAAGCATGTAAAGAATTAGTTTGGCTGGAAGGTTTGTACGCTGAGCTTTGTGGAGATAATTCTTGCATTAATCTGTTTTGTTATAGTCAGAGTGCCATATACCTCACTAAGGATCAGATGTTCCATGAGAGGACAAAACACATTGATTTCAAATACCATTATGTTTGAGACATTGTTGAGCAAGGTAAACTGAAGGTATGCAAGATTAGTACTCATGGTAATCCTGCTGATATGTTCACAAAGCCAGTTCTTGTTGCTAAGTTTGAGCTTTGCTCAGCCTTAGTTGGTATAACACAATAGCCCTAGTGGATGTTTGGCGCCGAAAGTGAGGCTCGTCGCTGGTAGGCTTGGGCCGAAGCGGAGCGATGTGCGCGTGGGGGGGGGTACGGATCAGTAATGACCTAGGTCACCTGTGTTATATATCCTTTGTAAGCCGCCGCACGGAATAAGTTGATCAGTTGTAAATCCCCGGCATTTGTAACCTCCCCCGATATAGTGAAGATTTGCTGGCTAGCGCCCGTGGTTTTTTCCCCTTCGTGTTGGAGGGGTTTTCCACATTAAATCCTTGTATCCCTGTGTTTGATTTGGTTCTTCATCGTGTTCGATTCGCCTGCCGTACCTCTAACACTGAACACGGAAAAAGGAGAGGAGTTGCTCCGGTGGGTGTACATGCAGAGATAAGATGTGCAAGTGAACATGGAGAAGGAAGGTTTCAGGGGTGGTGGAACCCACCTGTGACGTCGTTCTCATGACCTTCGCCGTCACGTCGCATCCTAGTTGTCCATTCCTTGCTGTTCCGTTTGTGTGGATCATCCAGGGCTTCCTGGGCGACCATCGGTCACGGCACCGGGCCTCAATGGCATGCCGCAGGCTACTGGCGGCGGAGCAGGGGACGTTGGGAGCGATGGCACTGCGCGAGGACTCGAGGACGCACAACTACCTGATGCTCCGGCTGACATTCTGCTTCCAGGCGCTTGAGCGGCTCGACCTCCCGTATGCCTCGCTGTGGGGCCAGCAGCTCCTCTCCTCGGCCTCGCGCGTCGCTGGGGCGCCCGCCTCCTCCTCCTCCAACCACCTCCCGCTCCACCCGGAGGAGATCGCCGAGCAAAATACCTTTGTTGCGGCGTGCCTCGCCGCCTACTTCCCTGCCGTGTCCGATCTCGCCTTCTACTGCCGCGACCACTCCCCGCTCACCAGCCTCGCGCCCTGCTGGCGGGCCACGCTCCACAGTGTCTACCTCCCCGGCGGCGCGGATTTTGAGCCGATGTGCCAGGCCTGCCCCGTGCTCACCGCGCTTGTCCTCTCCGAGTTCTACAGCCGAATGGAGGATGTCCAGCCAGCGCTCAACGCGCACCCGACCGCCGCCGCCAGGCTCACTGACCTCGACCTCGGCTTTTCTCCAACAGACTCTCAGAATGAAAGGCTTCTCTGCAGAGTGACGCGCTCTGATCCATAGTTTCGTGTCTGGAGGGAGTGTGGCCATTAAAGTCAATGATTATGTTGGCCACTACTTCCAAACGAAGAAAGGATTGAGACAAGGTGACTCATTATCTCCCATGCTATTTAATATAGTGGCTGATATGTTAGCTGTCATGATTGAGCGTGCAAAGGTTGATGGCTAAATTGATGGGGTAGTTAATCACCTTGTAGATGGTGGACTTTCTATCCTTCAATATGCCGACGATATGATTCTCTTTATGAATCATGACCTTGATAAAGCGAGAAATCTGAAATTAATTTTGTCAGCTTTTGAGCATCTGTTGGGTCTTAAGATAAACTTCCACAAGAGTGAGTTCTATTGTTTCGGCGAGGCCCAAGACAAGGCTCACCTCTGCGCTGATTTGTTTGGCTGCAGGCTAGGCCAGTTTCCGATCAGCTACTTGGGGATACCGATACACTATCGGCGTCTCACTAATGCTGAATGGAGACACGTCGAGGAGAGACTACAAAAAATGTTAAGTAGTTGGAAAGGTAAACTGCTATCTCTAGGTGGAAGATTGGTCCTCATAAACTCAGTGCTAAGTAATATGGTACTGTATATGATTTCCTTCTTTCAATTGCCTAAAGGAGTTTTACATAGATTGGATTATTTTCGATCAAAATTCTTTTGGCGAGGAGATAGCGAAAAGAAGAAATATTGACTGGCTAAATGGAGTGTGGTTTGCCGTCCCAAAGACCAAGGAGGGTTGGGTATTCATGGCCTTGAGGTTAAAAATGGGGCCCTACATGGCAAATGTTTGTGTAAGCTACTTACGGAAGATGGTGTATGGCAAACCTTCCTAAGAAGAAAATATGTAGGCTCAAAGGCAGTGTCCCAAGTATATTGGAAGCCTGGGGATTCACACTTTTGGGCTGGTCTAATGGGAACGAAGAAACATTTCTTCGGCTATGGATCCTGGGAGATTAGGTTCTGGGAGGATAAGTGGCTAGGCAATACCACTCTCCAGAAAAACTATCCTGCCCTATACAATATTGTGTGTCACAAGGTTGATACTATCGCCACGGTTATCGAATCCTTTCCGCCAAATGTGACGTTCATGAGAGATTTAATTTGTCTTAGACTTGAATCGTGGAACACTTTGGTACAACGCTTGTCCACGGTGCAATTGTCGCAAGGGACCGATGTATTTCGTTGGAACCTACACGCAAGTGGTAATTTCTCGGTGGAGTCCATGTATAGAGCGCTGATCCAGTCAGATGTGCCAGTTGATAATAATAAAATGATTTGGAAGATGAAGATACCACTCAAGAATAAAATCTTTGGGTGGTATCTTCGTCGGGGAGTCATTCTTACCAAAAATAATCTTATTAAGAGGAATTGGCATGGAAGTGCGCAATGTGTTTTTTGTCACCATGATGAGACCATAAAACATTTGTTCTTCCAATACAAATTGGCTCGTTCTATATGGTCAGTCATCCAAGTAGGTTCTGCCTTGTATCCTCCATGTAGTGTTGCTAATATTTTTGGCAACTGGTCACATGGGATCAATAACAAGTTTAGAATTCTTCTCAGGGTGGGAGCGCTTGCCGTGATTTCGTCGCTTTGGCTATGTAGGAATGCTAAGGTTTTTAACAATAAAAGTTTTCCTCTGCTACAGGTTATCTACAGATGTACCGGTACGCTTCATTTATTGTCATCTCTACAACGTGTGGAGAATCGAGACCTATTTACGGAGGTGTGTACACGCTTGGAAGCTACGGCAAGGGATACTTTTACCCGACATGGATGGCAGCATGATCTTCGGATTGGCCCTCCTACGTCTTAGGCGTTATACAGTCTTCACATGATTACTTTTATTCCGCCTTTTTCGGGTTTTTTTTTTTTGAAACTTGGACTTGGTTATGACTGTGTGCATCTCAGTTATGCAGAGGCCGGGTGTAATGCTTAAACCTTTAAAAAAGCCCCCTTTATCGAAAACTAGTACGTCACAAGTTAGCTATGCTACTGATGCTTAGATCGCTAGTGAATGGCTTGGCGCTGGATGACTTGATTATAGCTAAATCTGGCCGACTATACTACGCACTGGGTGACGTCGTGAGCCCAACCGTTGCCGAGCATGACTTTCCCCAGCAGTATCGTCTCCCAACCCATAGTTTGCTGGCCACCCAGCACACCAGCATCGCCCTAGGTGCCCGCCATGGCAGGACCTGAAGCCCCGTTGATGCAGAGCCCCATGCCTTGCCGCACGCTCGGGCCCTGACTAGGCCATCGTCGGGCAGCCGCAGCCTGCAGGAAACCACCATATCACAGACCTGCAACCTATTACACCCGAAGTCGCAATAACTACAGCAGCGGCCCCGGGCCGTGCCGCCTCTCCATGAGCCACGTCGCGCCACCACACAACGGGGGAGTGGAAACGATGCCACTACACCACCTAGGACCACGACACAATTGGGAGGGACTGCCGCCGACGGGGGCAACCACGAGGTAAAGGAGTTGCATGAGAGACGACAACGCATCCCCTCCGTCTGCGGCATGCACTCACTTTGCTTAGCAGCATCCACCAGTGGTGGCTCGGGTTACTGAAGAGGAAGGTCGGGTGAAGGGAGTGGCGTCGGGTTCCCTCGTGTCTCCCCTGGAGTAATCCGAGAGGGTCTGTTGAATCTCGGATTCCCTTATAACGAGATCAATATTTTTTCCGGAATCAGATCAGTTTTTGATGGGGGAGCCTCCCTTTGTGATATAGCTTATTACTAAAAAAACTAAGCGAATTACTTGCTAATTACAGTAGGTTCTTATGAGACGACAGATACAAGTAATTCGTCAGACCAACGCACGGCCGTCCGATCAACACAACACATCCAACGATCTCCCCGTAAAAAGACGCATCCAAACGATCTCAGCTTGGTCTATATATAATCCCCGCTCCATCTTTTTTCCTCGCCCAAAACAAAAAACCACCGCTCCTTCAATCTCACCGCCGCGCTACTATCGCCGACGTGCTGGCTGGCCGGTGTGTCCCTTATCTCGTCGGCAAGTGCAGACTTCTCCGGATGCGCCGCCGTTACCTCAAACCCTCGTCAATGATACGGCCGCCTCATGGAGGCTGCTCTAATGGTCGTGTTCCATTGGTCAAACTAATGGTCGTGTTCCATTGGTCATGGAGGCTCATGATGGTCGTGTCCTCTAACCCATCTTTGCTGCTCATGATGGTCGCCGTTACCTCTAACCCATCTTTGCTGCTCATGGAGGCTGCTCTAATGGTCGTGTTCCATTGGTCAAATTAGCAGCAGCGACTGCTGGCCACGGAATCATGAAGTCTTTTGCCGATATGGCTGTGTTGTGGCGGTGCTCAGGGTGCGTTGCTTTGGATGTGATTCAGCGGCCATGCATGTGGCCTTGTATACGGCGGCCTCGACTATTTCACCATCGTTGATTGCATCTACCCGGCGTCCTTGCTCCCTATGATTCCGGCCCGCTGTGCATCGTATCGTGCTCATCCTTTTTTGCTCGAGCACCCATGTTGGATGGAATCATACTTGTACTCTCGAAAAAGGCTTTCGTCTCGCGTTATATATAAAGCAAACACACAATAGAGTACACGGTCGAACGGTACAAAGTGATGAGGAACCCTCATACAACATCAGTCCCAAAATAACCGGATCACGTGAGACGCACGCGACAACGCTACCGAAATAGAGCACAAGAAGAATTGAGAACAACGCCACACTACACCCTACGCCACCTACACTCCACAACAACGCCCCCAAGATAACCGAATCATACTTGTACTGGCTTTCGTTTATAGATCAGAAACGAAACTGCTCCATGCACGATACATGTCCCCGATCTATGCACGACATGTAAATCCACCGGCCGGCGCCTTGTTCAATCATACGTATGTCCGGCCAGATTTAATCAATCGTGTGTGCATCGTCCGAAGTTTCTCGTGTGCATAGCACGACTCGATTAGAAATATATGTAACTGGTGTTAGAAATAAATTTCCAATATTTTTAGAAGAATTTTTGCACCTTGGTTGAAGCAGATGTACTTTTTACTTCCCACATGTAATATGTTTCAATTGACTATCATTGATGTATCTAACATTACTATATTTTGCTTCCTATGCATAAGAACAATGCTTCTGTCACATAATAATAACCAAATAATGCAAGTTTCACAAAGCTAATATTAATCATACTTCCAACATTATTGTACTATGCCTCATACACAAGGCTGATCAATAAGCCTTTGTTTACACAATATCACGAAATGACTATGCTTCGTACACAACTAGACAACGCATCTATGACATACTAACCATGGTACCAAAAGTAGTACATTATGCTTCATACGCGTCCGAGTAAATTTTTGGTTACACATCAAACAACTATGCATCTAACATAGTTCATTATGCATCTACCATTAGTGTGCTATGCTTCGTATTTTCGAGTTTCACGTCCCTTACATAGTTACATGGCTACATGCCTACATCCAAGTGGTGTGCATCAAACGTCCTTGCTCAATGAACCAACGAATCTTGCGTAATTTTTGGAGCAGTTAACCCGATTACCGAAAAAGGCTCCCACCCCGCTTTATATATAAAGCAACGACCAAACAGCATACAACTCAACACACACCACGCGGACACCACAACACACACACTCAAGGCAGATACAAAGGTGACATGAGCAGCTACAAAGCCCCCTACTACTCCAAGCAATCAACGGGTCGAAAGAAAAGGCACCGCTTGAAGCCTCCAGGGCCCTTCACCATGAACAGGTCACCGCGAAGAGAAGCCAAGCAAGATGAACCGGGAGCTCCAAGGCGGCGCCTTCAGGAAGGATACGCCACCGTAATGCCGCCACCGCCCGATCCAGGGATCAGGGATTCCCCCGGAGCAACAGGAGCGATGAAGAGGGACCGCGACGATGCCTTCAAGAAGGAAGACGACACCCATAGGCGCCGCCGCCATCTTCAAAGCCGAGACGGAGGACACGACGCCACCACTCACCGCCCCACTGCCACCGGTCGTCGTACACAGACTACCACGCCGCCCGCATGACCATGGCAGCCCATCAACACCCGAGCCGCGAGCTCCGCCAACGAGCATCGCGGCTCCCACCACCAAGGCCGCTGCCCCGGCATTCAAGACCCCGACAGCACCACACCCGAGATGCGCGGCTACGACGACCAAAGAAATGAGCGGAAAGGTCCCTCCTTTCCCACCCCTGGGCAGCCGCCAGATTCGAGACCCATCCCTCGGCCGGCCAGATCTGGTCACCATCGCCCCTCCCAGCCCCACCCAGGCAACGGGCGAGCACCCCGGGGGCACACCACCACCAGACGGGAGGCAAGGACGACTCCGCGGCCCTCCTGGCGACGGAATCACCCCTCAACGATGGACAACAACCGGGAGCAGACCAGCCCTTCGGCGACAGCAGCATACGCAACACGAGGAGATGGCACGAAGGCCGAAACGGGCTGCCTGCAGATGAGCCGACGCTGGTACAGATGCCAGCCGTTGCCAGAACCAGGCCCGCCGAGCCGCCGTGGTGCCAGCACGCCAAAGGGAGGCCACCGCACAGGCAGCAGGACCACACGTTGCCGCCGCCGCCCACGGCCAGAGCAGCAGCCGCGCCGGGCCGCTGCCCCTACTTGCGCCGCCCGCCGAGATCACAGCTTCAAATCTAGTCGGACACGCATCCACCCGGAGATGCCGGACCCGCAGCCTGTTGGAAATATGCCCTAGAGGCAATAATAAATTAGTTATTATTATATTTCCTTGTTCATGATAATCGTTTATTATCCATGCTATAATTGTATTGATTGGAAACTCAAATACATGTGTGGGTACATAGACAACACTGTGTCCCTAGTAAGCCTCTAGTTGACTAGCTCGTTGATCAAAGATGGTTAAGGTTTCCTAGCCATTGACATGAGATGTCATTTGATAACGGGATCACATCATTAGGAGAATGATGTGATGGACAAGACCCAAACTACGAACGTAGCATATGATCGTGTCAGTTTATTGCTATTGTTTTCTGCATGTCAAGTATCTGTTCCTATGACCATGAGATCATGCAACTCCCTGACATCGGAGGAGTACCTTGTGTGTATCAAACGTCGCAACGTAACTGGGTGACTATAAAGGTGCTCTACAGGTATCTCCGAGGGTGTCTGTTGGGTTGGCATGGATCAAGACTGGGATTTGTTACTCCGTGTGACGGAGAGGTATCTCAGGGCCCACTCAGTAATACAACATCACAATGAGCCTTGCAAGCAATGTGACTAAAGTGTTAGCCACGAGATCTTGTATTACGGAACGAGTAAAGAGACTTGCCGGTAACGAGATTGAACTAGGTATAGTGATACCGACGATCGAATCTCGGGCAAGTAACATACCGAAGAACAAAGGGAACAACATACGGAATTAACTGAATCCTTGACATAGAGGTTCGACCGATAAAGATCTTCGTAGAATATGTAGGAGCCAATATGGGCATCCAGGTCCCGCTATTAGTTATTGATCGTAGAGGTGTCTCGGTCATGTCTACATAGTTCTCGAACCCGCAGGGTCTACACACTTAACGTTTGGTGACGATTAGTATAATTGAGTTGTTATGTTGGTGACCGAAAGTTGTTCGGAGTCTCGGATAAGATCCCGGACATGACGAGGATCTCCGGAAGAGTCCGGAGGTAAAGATTGATATATGTGATAATAGTGTTTTGATCTCCGGAAGAGTTCCGGAGTTCACCGGAAGGGGTTCCGGATGTTTACCGAAATATTCGGGTGCGAGAACACTTTATATGGAC
This sequence comes from Elymus sibiricus, assembly GCA_039707655.1. Classification (NCBI taxonomy): domain Eukaryota; kingdom Viridiplantae; phylum Streptophyta; class Magnoliopsida; order Poales; family Poaceae; genus Elymus; species Elymus sibiricus. The sequence continues at coordinate 1,765,521 of CM077674.1, read as the reverse complement.
CAAGGGATAAAAGCCCACGAGGTATTGGAAAGTGCAAAAGAAGTTTTGCTGCCGCGTAAGCGGTACTACCGCCCAAGCGGTACTACCGCTTGTGTGAAGCGGTACTACCGCCCAAGCGGTACTACCGCTTGTGAGCGGTACTACCGCTTGTGCGCGGCTGTGCACGGTTCGGCAGGGATCCGAGTTGGACTCTTTTCCTGCGGGCCAAACCGACCTTGTGCGGGCAAAACCGACTTGGAAGAGGCTTTTACTCCAAGTTTAGACCCCAAGGCTCAACATATAAATAGAGGGGCAGGGCTAGCACACGAGATACATCAAGATTTCCCCAAGCCGTGTGCGGCAACCCTAACCCTCTAGTTCCTCCGTCATAATCTCCGTAGCGCTTGGCGAAGCCCTGCAGAGATTGTTCCTCACCACCATCACCACGCCGTCGTGCTGCTGGAACTCAACCACTACTTCACCATCGCTCGCTGGATCGAGGAGGTGAAGGCGTCATCAAGCCGTACGTGTGTTGAACGCGGAGGTGCCGTCCGTTCGGCGCTAGTTCGTGATCGGATCGAGGGACGACTTGCAATTTGGATCGCGGAGACGTTCGACTACATCAACCGCGTTTATTAAACGCTTCCGCTTAGCGATCTACAAGGGTATGTAGATTCACTCTCCCTCTCGTAGATGCTCATCACCATGGATAGATCTTGTGTGTGCGTAGGAAAATTTTTGTTTCCCATGCAACGTTCCCCAACAGTGGTATCAGAGCTAGGTCTATGCGTAGATGAGATCTCGAGTAGAACACAAACGAGTTGTGGGCGTGGGTGTATACATATTGCTTGCCGTTACTAGTTGATACTTGATTCGGCAGTATTGTGAGATGAAGCGGCCCGGACCGACATTACGCGTACACTTACGCGAGACAGGTTCCTTCAACTAACATGTAATTTTGTTGCATAAAGATGGCTAGCGGGTGTCTGTCTCTCTCACTTTAGTTGAATCGATTTCAATGAAGAGGGTTCTTTTAGAAGATCAAAAAGCAATCACTACACCACGTTGTGGTTTTGCGTAGGTAAGAACGGTTCTTGCAAACCCGTAGCAGCCACGTAAAATTTGCAACAACAATTAGAGGACGTCTAACTTGTTTTTGCAGGGTATGTTGTGATGTGATATGGCCAATTACATGATGAGATATATGTGATGTATGAGATGATCATGTGTTGTATAGAATATCACGACTTGCATGTCGATGAGTACGGCAACTGGCAGGAGCCATAGAGTTGTCTTTAATTATTGTATGACCTGCGTGTCAATCATTAAGCGCTATGTAATGCTTTACTTTATCGCTAAACGTTAGCAATAGTCGTGGAAGCAACAGTCGGCGCGACAACCTTATGGCGACACGTTGATGGAGATCAAGATGATGGAGATCATGGTGTCATGCCGGTGACGATGGAGATCATGCCGGTGCTTTGGAGATGGAGATCAAAAGCACAAGTTCATGGCCATATCATGTCACTTATGATTTGCATGTGATGTTAATCCTTTTATGCATCTTATTTTGCTTAGGACGATGGTAGCATTATAAGGTGATCCCTCACTTAAATTTCAAGATAAATTGTGTTCTCCCCGAGTGTGCACCGTTACGAAAGTTCGTCGTTTCGAGACACGCCGTGATGATCGGGTGTGATAGACTCCACGTTCACATACAACGGGTCCAAGCCATGTTGCACACGCGGAACACTCGGGTTAAACTTGACGAGCCTAGCATGTACAGACATGGCCTCGGAACACAAGAGACCGAAAGGTCGAACATGAGTCATATAGTAGATATGATCAACATGAAGATGTTCACCATTGAAACCACCTCAACTCACGTGATGATCGGACTTGAGTTGGTGGATTTGGATCATGTTACACTCGAATGACCGGAGGGATGTCAATTTGAGTGGGAGTTTTTTAAGTAATATGATTAACTAAACTCATTATCTAGAACAATAGTCTAAGTTGTCTTTGCTATATTTATGTTGTAGATCATGGCTCGCGCAGTAGCACCCCTGAATTTTAATGCGTTCCTAGAGAAAGCTAAGTTGAAAGATGATGGAAGTAACTTTGTGGACTGGGCCCGTAATCTAAGGATTATCCTTACGGCTTCCCAGAAGGCTTATGTCCTTGATGCACCGCTTGGTGATCCACCCGCTCCAGTTGAGTCTCTAGACGTTGTGAACGCCTGGCAGGCTCGTTCTGTTGATTACTCAATAGTTCAATGTGCAATGTTGTATGGCTTAGAACCGGGACTTCAAAGACGTTTTGAACGTCATGGAGCATATGAGATGTTCCAGGAGTTGAAGTTTATCTTTCAGAAGAATGCCCGGATCGAGAGATATGAGATCTCCGATAAGTTCTATGCTTGCAAGATGGAGGAGAACGGGTCTATCAGTGATCATGTGCTCAGAATGTCTGGGTACTCCACCCGTCTGGCTGAATTGGGGATGCCCCTTCCGCCAGAGGCTATCACTGACAGAGTTCTTCAATCATTGCCACCTAGCTACAAGAGCTTCGTGTTGAACTATAACATGCACGGGATGAACAAGTCACTCGCCGAGCTGTTTGCGATGCTGAAAGCCGCTGAGTCTGAAATTCAGAAGGAGCATCAAGTGTTGATGGTCAATAAAACCACTAATTTCAAGAAGAATGGCAAGGGTAAGAAGGGTAACTCCAAGAAGAGTGGCAAAGCAGTTGCTCCTCTAGTGAAGAAACCCAAGGCTGGACCCAAACCAGAAACTGTGTGTTTTCATTGCAAGGGAACTGGACACTGGAAGCGGAACTGCCCCAAGTATTTGGCTGACAAGAAGGCGGCCAACAACAAACAAGGTATATATGATATACATGTTATTGATGTGTACCTTACCAACTCTCGTTGTAGTGCCTGGGTATTTGATACCGGTGCAGTTGCTCATATTTGCAACTCAAAACAGGAACTGCGGAATAGACGGAGGCTGGCAAAGGACGAAGTGACGATGCGCGTGGGAAATGGTTCCAAGGTTGATGTGATCGCCGTCGGCACGCTCGCTCTTCGATTACCGTCGGGATTAGTGATGAACCTAAATAAGTGTTATTTGGTGCCTGCGTTAAGCATGAACATTATATCTGGATCTTGTTTATTGCGAGACGGTTACTCATTTAAATCAGAGAATAATGGTTGTTCTATTTATATGAGTAATATCTTTTATGGTCATGCACCCAATGTGAGGGGTTTATTCTTATTGAATCTCGATAGTAATGATACACATGTTCATAACATTGATGCCAAAAGATGTAGAATTGATAATGATAATACCACTTTCTTGTGGCACTGCCGTTTAGGTCATATTGGCGTAAAACGCATGAAGAAGCTCCATGCTGATGGACTTTTGGAGTCACTTGATTTTGAATCACTTGACACATGTGAGCCATGCCTCATGGGCAAAATGACTAAAACGCCATTCTCTGGAACAATGGAACGGGCAAGTGACTTATTGGAAATCATACATACTGATGTGTGTGGTCCGATGAGTATTGAGGCGCGCGGTGGTTATCGTTACTTTCTCACCTTCACTGATGACTTAAGTAGATATGGGTATATTTACTTAATGAAACACAAGTCTGAAACATTTGAAAAGTTCAAACAATTTCAGAGTGAAGTTGAGAATCATCGTAACAAGAAGATTAAATTCCTACGATCTGATCGAGGAGGAGAATATCTGAGTTATGAGTTTGGCAGTCACTTAAGACAATGTGGAATTGTTTCACAATTGACACCGCCTGGAACACCACAGCGTAATGGTGTGTCCGAACGTCGTAATCGGACCTTATTGGATATGGTGCGATCTATGATGTCTCTTGCCGATTTGCCACTATCGTTTTGGGGTTATGCATTAGAGACAGCTGCATTCACTTTAAATAGGGCACCATCGAAATCCGTTGAGACGACGCCATATGAACTTTGGTTTGGCAAGAAGCCAAAACTGTCGTTTCTTAAAGTTTGGGGATGTGATGCTTATGTCAAAAAGCTTCAGCCTGAAAAGTTGCAACCCAAAGCGGAGAAATGCGTCTTCATAGGATACCCAAAAGAGACAGTTGGGTATACCTTCTACCTCAGATCCGAAGGCAAAGTGTTTGTCGCTAAAAACGGAACATTTCTTGAGAAAGAGTTTCTCTCGAAAGAATTGAGTGGGAGGAAGATAGAACTTGATGAGGTTGTTGAACCTTTACTTCAACCTGAGAGTAGCGCAGCGCAGAAAGTTGTTTCTGTGGAGCCTACATTAGCTGAAGAGGAAGTTAATGATGATGATCATGAAGCTTTGGATCAAGTTGCTATCGAACCTCGTAGGTCGACAAGGTCGCGTACTGCTCCTGAGTGGTACGGCAACCCTGTCTTAAAAGTCATGTTGTTAGACAACGATGAACCTACGAGCTATGGAGAAGCGATGATGGGCCCGGATTCCGAGAAGTGGTTAGAGGCCATGAAATCCGAGATGGGATCCATGTATGAAAACAAAGTATGGACTTTGGAAGTATTACCTGAAGGGCGTAAGGCCATTCAGAACAAATGGATCTTTAAGAGGAAGACGGACGCGGACGGTAATGTCACCGTCTATAAAGCTCGACTTGTGGCAAAGGGTTTTTCACAAGTTCAAGGAGTTGACTACGATGAGACCTTCTCACCCGTAGCGATGCTTAAGTCCGTCAGAATCATGTTAGCAATAGCTGCCTTTTTTATTATGAAATTTGGCAGATGGATGTCAAAACAGCGTTCCTTAACGGTTACCTTAAGGAAGAGTTGTATATGATGCAACCAGAAGGTTTTGTCGATCCAGAGAATGCTGACAAAGTTTGCAAACTCCAGCGATCCATTTATGGACTGGTGCAAGCATCTCGGAGTTGGAATCTTCGTTTTGATGAGGTGATCAAAGCGTTCGAGTTTATACAAGTTTACGGAGAAGCTTGTATTTACAAGAAAGTGAGTGGGAGCTCTATAGCGTTTCTAATATTATATGTGGATGACATATTACTGATTGGAAACAATATAGAAATGCTGGAAAGCGTAAAGGAATATTTGAACAAGAGTTTTTCAATGAAGGACCTAGGAGAAGCTGCTTTCATATTAGGCATCAAGATCTATAGAGATAGATCGAGACGCTTAATAGGACTTTCACAAAGCACATACCTTGACAAAGTTTTGAAGAAGTTCAAAATGGATCAGTCCAAGAAGGGGTTCTTGCCTGTATTGCAAGGTGTGAAGTTGAGTAAGACTCAATGCCCAGTGACTGCAGAAGATAGAGAAAAGATGAGTGTCATCCCCTATGCTTCAGCCATAGGCTCTATCATGTATGCAATGTTGTGCACAAGACCCGATGTCAGCCTTGCCATAAGTATGGTCGGAAGGTTTCAAAGTGATCCAGGAATGGAACACTGGACGGCGGTCAAGAATATCCTGAAGTACCTGAAAAGGACTAAGGACATGTTTCTCGTTTATGGAGGTGATCAAGAGCTCGTCGTAAAGGGTTACGTCGATGCAAGCTTTGACACTGATCCGGATGATTCTAAATCACAAACCGGATACGTATTTATTCTTAATGGGGGTGCGGTTAGCTGGTGCAGTTCCAAGCAAAGCGTGGTAGCTGATTCTACATGCGAAGCGGAGTACATCGCTGCCTCGGAGGCGGCGAAGGAAGGTGTCTGGATGAAGGAGTTCATGACAGATCTTGGAGTAGTGCCTAGTGCGCTTAACCCAATGACTCTGTTTTGTGATAACACTGGTGCCATTGCTCTAGCCAAGGAACCAAGATTTCACAAGAGGACCAGACACATAAAGCGACGCTTCAATTCCATCCGCGATTACATCAAGGAGGACGACATAAATATTTGCAAAGTACACACGGATCTAAATGTTGCAGATCCGATGACTAAACCTCTTCCAAGGGCTAAACATGAACAACACCAGAACTGCATGGGTGTTCGATTCATTACAATGTAAATCACATAGTGATGTGAACTAGATTATTGACTCTAGTGCAAGTGGGAGACTGTTGGAAATATGCCCTAGAGGCAATAATAAATTAGTTATTATTATATTTCCTTGTTCATGATAATCGTTTATTATCCATGCTATAATTGTATTGATTGGAAACTCAAATACATGTGTGGGTACATAGACAACACTGTGTCCCTAGTAAGCCTCTAGTTGACTAGCTCGTTGATCAAAGATGGTTAAGGTTTCCTAGCCATTGACATGAGATGTCATTTGATAACGGGATCACATCATTAGGAGAATGATGTGATGGACAAGACCCAAACTACGAACGTAGCATATGATCGTGTCAGTTTATTGCTATTGTTTTCTGCATGTCAAGTATCTGTTCCTATGACCATGAGATCATGCAACTCCCTGACATCGGAGGAGTACCTTGTGTGTATCAAACGTCGCAACGTAACTGGGTGACTATAAAGGTGCTCTACAGGTATCTCCGAGGGTGTCTGTTGGGTTGGCATGGATCAAGACTGGGATTTGTTACTCCGTGTGACGGAGAGGTATCTCAGGGCCCACTCAGTAATACAACATCACAATGAGCCTTGCAAGCAATGTGACTAAAGTGTTAGCCACGAGATCTTGTATTACGGAACGAGTAAAGAGACTTGCCGGTAACGAGATTGAACTAGGTATAGTGATACCGACGATCGAATCTCGGGCAAGTAACATACCGAAGAACAAAGGGAACAGCATACGGGATTAACTGAATCCTTGACATAGAGGTTCGACCGATAAAGATCTTCGTAGAATATGTAGGAGCCAATATGGGCATCCAGGTCCCGCTATTGGTTATTGATCGTAGAGGTGTCTCGGTCATGTCTACATAGTTCTCGAACCCGCAGGGTCTACACACTTAACGTTTGGTGACGATTAGTATAATTGAGTTGTTATGTTGGTGACCGAAAGTTGTTCGGAGTCTCGGATAAGATCCCGGACATGACGAGGATCTCCGGAAGAGTCCGGAGGTAAAGATTGATATATGTGATAATAGTGTTTTGATCTCCAGAAGAGTTCCGGAGTTCACCGGAAGGGGTTCCGGATGTTTACCGAAATGTTCGGGTGCGAGAACACTTTATATGGACCAAGGGATAAAAGCCCACGAGGTATTGGAAAGTGCAAAAGAAGTTTTGCTGCCGCGTAAGCGGTACTACCGCCCAAGCGGTACTACCGCTTGTGTGAAGCGGTACTACCGCCCAAGCGGTACTACCGCTTGTGAGCGGTACTACCGCTTGTGCGCGGCTGTGCACGGTTCGGCAGGGATCCGAGTTGGACTCTTTTCCTGCGGGCCAAACCGACCTTGTGCGGGCAAAACCGACTTGGAAGAGGCTTTTACTCCAAGTTTAGACCCCAAGGCTCAACATATAAATAGAGGGGCAGGGCTAGCACACGAGATACATCAAGATTTCCCCAAGCCGTGTGCGGCAACCCTAACCCTCTAGTTCCTCCGTCATAATCTCCGTAGCGCTTGGCGAAGCCCTGCAGAGATTGTTCCTCACCACCATCACCACGCCGTCGTGCTGCTGGAACTCAACCACTACTTCACCATCGCTCGCTGGATCGAGGAGGTGAAGGCGTCATCAAGCCGTACGTGTGTTGAACGCGGAGGTGCCGTCCGTTCGGCGCTAGTTCGTGATCGGATCGAGGGACGACTTGCGATTTGGATCGCGGAGACGTTCGACTACATCAACCGCGTTTATTAAACGCTTCCGCTTAGCGATCTACAAGGGTATGTAGATTCACTCTCCCTCTCGTAGATGCTCATCACCATGGATAGATCTTGTGTGTGCGTAGGAAAATTTTTGTTTCCCATGCAACGTTCCCCAACACAGCCGTCGCGCACCAGCGGAAGCCCAGGCCGCCGCGCCGCCGCAGCGCGACGCCAATGCCCTGGACGCCTGTCGCCGCGCCAATGTACCCCGCGCGAGCACAGCGCCTCCATGCTCTTGGACTGCCCCGCGCCAGTCACTGAAGGGCTACCAGAGAGGAAAAATGATGGCCCACCGCCGCTGAAGCTAGCCAGGCTTTGCCCGCCGGCACCTGCCGGCGGCGGCAAGGGAGGAGGGAGTGAGGGAGGGGGGCGCTAGAGCCCGGCGGCTAGGGTTTCTCCCCGTCGCTCGTGGGAGCGACGCGGGGGGAGGCGAGGGCGTCAGTTAACCCAATTAGGCCTTGTACAATGCAAGACGCTTAGGGGGGTGCTTAGAAAAATAAACAGAGTTTTCTTTAGCACCAGTGCTTATCTCTACAGGAAGGGTGACTAATTAAGCGTCTACCCTGTACAAATAAGCACCGGTGCTTAAGGAAAGCCTGACTTATTTCTCTAAGCACCTCCCCTAAGCACCTCGCATTGTACAAGACTACAAGGCCTTAGAAGCGTAATTGAAGGTATTTCTGTAAACAGAAGGAAATTTTCACATAGTGGGCCTCCACGTAGTTATGAAGGTCCCTCAAATAAAAAGTAGTTATGACGCACGTAATCAATGGAAATATTAACGGAAGACACGCTCCTACTAACTAGCGTGGGCTCTCTACACAAATAAATCTCTACTACTGTTAAAAGAGCAAACATTATTTTTTCTAAATGCACCCCGCCTAACGCCACTCATTTGGATCTAACCATCAAGATAACAACTAATCATCACCAAAAGTATTTTTAGCAATTTAAAGAGGCAGACAAAAACTCAGCCAACCGTGTCCCCGACTAAAAACCAGTCGACATCACACGTAATCTTCTCTAACCTCTCTCTCCCGTGATTAGTGCCCATCTCTCCGCCTAATCCACCCCCCTCCCCCACGAAGCCTCCATCCCAACCGAGAGTGTGCAAGGCGCCTGCCACCGCCAGCCGCTGCCGGGACGCGCAACGAGCCACCGTTGGGGACGCGCGAGGAGTAGCCTCACCTTCCTCCGGGCACCCACGCGTTGTCGCCCACTGCGCCGCCCGACGCACTGCACGCTTTAGCCCTGATTCGTCGCCGCCTCACCGACCGCTTGCAACGCCTCATCTCACCGCAGCTCACCCGCCGTGCTCACGAGCGCGACCCCTCCTCACTGGCGGAAGGAGGAGAGGGAGAGTGGAATGGGAGGAGGAGATGGAGGGAGGCGCAGCGAACGGGCGCGGCTCGCCGGCCAGCGGAGGTGCGAGATCGGCGGCGAGCGCGAGCCCTCCTCACTGGCGGCAGTCCTGGTCAGTCCTCTCCCCCTGCTGGCGCTGTGCCCGGTTCTACTGTCTCTCTTCCATGGTCGCTGCAACACCTTCTCTCCTCTGTTGCTGCTGCTGCCACCTTGCTGCTCCTCCCTGCTTCTGCCACTGTCGCTGGAGCTAGCCAAAATGGATCAAACATAGGCGAGTTAAATTGGGGATGCATCCTTTATCTTGCTTGATATAATCTTCTTCAATTGTCTTCTGATTTCAGTCATATATATTCCCATGTTCTTTTTAGCACAGCAGGTGTTCGTGTGTATGTCTATGCGAGCACATGTGGCTTCATGCATGTATCCTCCTTTGTGTGTGCCTATTCGTGATTACGATTTATGAGAAGTAATTTTCAACCATTCTCTTGAGCCAGTAATTCATGCTAAGTAATGATCTAGGCTTGGATGCTTGAGCCAGTAGACTTACTGGTCAGATTACTATGTGGCCTTTTCTCAGCAATTTGGAGACAAGTACAGTATGCTTGTAATGAAAGGCGGAGAAGATTGTCTGTAGCTATCTTCAATGGTATCATTTGCTATGTTAGGTGGCTTGCCTGATTTAAATATGCTATAGAGGATTACATGGATAATACTTTGCTTGATTTCTTTATTTTGCTTGCCTTCTTGGCGGTCTTCTAATACAAGATGCATGTTTGAAAAAAAGACTCACAAAATTGATATGAAGAAACAACAACCAGAACCTTGCTTCAGTAATTTATTCTCCACAAGTGTGTTCTGAATCATTGTACATAACTGAATTCTATGCTTAAATGTTATTACTAAAATAACTAATTCAGTTCTGGTACAGTCTTAATACTTGCAGGGGAACGAATCTTCATTAGTCATAAGTAGAGATAAGAAGACAATGTTAAATTTATGGCAAAGTCATGTCGTTTATTAAGTCTTGCTTCTTATTGGATCAGCTTAGTAAGAACGATTTCAGTTGTTGCCTTAAATTCCTTAAAGGTAGTAATATGCCGTAGAAAGTTTCATGCTTGATTGTTTTACTTGTATGTGCCAACATAAAGATACAGCCACTTGCATGAACAGCCAGAATGGCAATAATACAGCCTGAATGATAATCCTGTCCTAACATGTCTCTGATTTTGATTTTGATTTTGATTTTCCTGGGTATTTCAGGATAGAAGAGCAACTGAACATGGAGAAACAAGGATCATGGTGAGCCTATTGTGTGAAGAACTGTGTAGTTTGTTTCAGAGAAGTAACACGGATTTCTCTCAAATGTCTATTTTCAGATAAATTAGTCACGGGGCAGGCTTGAGTGAAGACTGATTTAAAACCGGCGGTACATTTATGAACATTGTGCAATTTCTCTGATCTGACTGAATGGGTGTTTCTGAAAGATAGCTAAACATCCTGTCGTTGTGCCACTACTTAGGTTTCTGAATAGAATTTCCTTCTGTTTGGGTGGTGCCAAACTGCCAATAATAGAAGACGAGTTGTCTTCTGTTAGAACGATGCCAAAATTGCATAGTTGTATGTTATTTAAGGTTGTCTCAATTGCATATGAGCTGGAGTTGTCACTTCACTAGATCTCGCGCTTGGGAGCAGGTCGCACCTTTGTTTGAATTAATAGATGTGTTGCATATGCAGCTCCTTTGTGATGATGACTGGTTGGGCTATTCTCATAAAAACTGGTTGGGTTAAATGATAGTATATGATTGTTCGGCATGCCAATCTTTGCCCCTGCCATGTTTAAAACTATGGATATAGGGAGCTCCTACTAGACTTGAGTTCAGGAACAGAACATAGATGTGTCATGTGTTCTTGCATGTGCAGCTGTTTTGCGATAGTCCGAATATGATAAATTGGTGTGTCGGGTTTGCACTTGTCATATTGATAGCAATGGATATTTCCCTAGGTGTTCATTGATGAAGGAAAATCTTTGTCAACATTTGACAAAGGAAATATACCCCACTTTCTTATTTAAGAACTAAGATGTACATTTGACACATAAAGTGTGCAATATTTGTAACTAGATGTATCATACAAAGTGATCTTTGCATATCAGATTATTTGTGTGGTGATAGTGTCTCTCCTTCGCATATTATTCAATTTTTTGCTATTCTTGTGCATTTGTTGCAGCTTCTGTTTATTTTTTTACTTCTTGAAGAAAGCACTAGCTTTCTTCCATTTGTGCATAGTTGTTTCCTTCCTCAATGGAAGTCCATTTTTCTGTTTTCATGCTCTGGTGTGCCCTCGATTTGAGCATCTGTTTTAATTAACTTAGAAGTTTTACTTTCTTTTGTTCTCCTCCAAATGGCGGTATAAAGAAATAGCTGACATAGCATATTTCATTTATGTTTGCCTCATATATAGTAGGGTGTAAATAATGAACTATTTGTCTGCCACTTCCCTTTTATCCTCCATATATTGGGCTGCATAATAGCTTAACTTTGCAAGGTTGGCGGGAATGATCTTGGGATGAAACCCTTGATGAAAAGGCTTGACATAGAAGAGCAATGTGTAGACTTGGGCTAGCCTCTTTTTTTATCAAGTGTTGAATGGTCATCTTCAGAATTGAGCAATTGTTGCTTAACTTGAATTTTTTGCATGTGACCAGAACTGACTTGTTGATCATGTGTAAATTTTGTTGATAATGTGTAAAATCATCTCGGAAATCAAAAAAGACCGGTGATCATGGCCAGACACTTGATTCTTCACTTGGTTTGCTGGATCACAACGGTGTCTCACTTCTGAAAAAACAATTTGAATGGCATGCTATTTTGTATCAATTTCATTTATTTATTTTGCAAGAAATATTTTAAACTTTATAACATGTGAACTACTTCATCAAAGTTTTAGACGTGCGTTGCACGTGCACATTTACTAGTCGTGATTAATGCCTATCCAAACAAACCGTCTGACTTGGATCCTTTACCCGTCGGTCTAACTAGCAGATCGGGTTTTCATCTTGCTTATAATCTAACGGCTTAGGACTAATCTGATAAGATGCAAACTATTAGGGAGGGTCCAAGGCCTCTCGTGGGATGTTTACCTCATTGCTGGCAACACGGCTGCAAAGTTCATCCATCATGAAGAGATTAAGAGAATAAAGAAATCCTCCAATGAAAAATGGTGCATCGAGAAGAATTCGAGGACGGGGTGCCCTGCATCTTTGTGATCATGTTGTCTGAAGATAGGGTTGAGAGGATATGTCATTGGCACGGCAGAAAGGCATCCAAAGGTAGAAGACGGGTATTTTGGACAAAAACTCCAATGGCCTTTGACCTGACGGAAAAAAGAGCAGGGGTGGTGATTCTGTAAGATGACCTGATGGAATACGGGCAAAACTAAGCAGTGCTGAGAAGTGAGGGCAAAACTAGTGGGACTCAACAAAGAGCACAAAACCAATTAGTGGTACTCAATTAATGGCACAAAACCAATTAGGGGGACTCAACTAAGGGCAGAAGTGTAAAAAAACTAGTATAAATATCATTTTGTACACCTTTATAAATTATTACATATACTTGTTTTATGTCTTATCAATATTTTTTTGCAGGTACTTCACAGTAATCAATGATATATGGGATTCCTCAGAGTGACGTACTATTGAATGTGCTTTCCCACAAAACAATCTTGGTAGTAGAGTGGTGAAAACTACAAGGAATCACTCTGTTGTTGCTTTTGCCTGTTGCAATGATACTAGAAGTATGTTTGTGAGATGCAAATACTGAATGACCTAGACTCAAGAAGACTATATGTTACTACAATATTTGGTACGAAAGATGCTTGCCCTAATCTACCAGAAGGCAACTTGACCGGTATTCTTAAAAATGTGGTGCTTTGCCACTTGCTATATCAGCATAGCAAGCCTTCTAGTTAAAAACGATCCTAGTAAAACGGAAATGCAATCCGGCTCCCGAGCTCATTTAGTCCAGAACTATGGGAATGAACAGTTGTGCAGAGATTCGTTCTAACTGATGCAAGGAGGTGCACTACATCCTCGAGTTCATATGCAAGATCAGGAAAATAAGAAGCGTCGATTACTGCTGCATAAAACTTGATGGTAGATGGAGCCCCACTACCTTCGCATTTCGTCTGTGAGTCACATAGTTAATATGTTTAGGTTATCTGCAGTTGGCACTTGTTATCATAAATACAGTCTTCTCTTCAATCGAAACATAAATTTCTGAGTTGGAACCTGAATTAATTATCGATGTTGGAACACAAGTGTCTATGACAAACTTCAGCGCTCAAGCGGAACTCAAATTAGGAAACTACAAATACAACAATTTTCCAATTTAACTTTGATCAATGGTTAGTCCATTTACATGGTCCAAATTTGGTTTCATAATTATTTGTCTTTGCTTCTTCATGAGGCACGATACTCTAGCCATCCACGTGTTGCCCAACCGGGCCCCGGTAAATACCCCCACCTGGACCACAGAAGCCCAACCCACCCTGTACCAAAGCACCCATCTTTCCTCTCTTCCGCCGCTGTCGTGTTTCCTCTTCCTCATCTCGCTAGGGTTTCCCCTAGCCGCCGTCGCTGCCGAGGAGGAGGAGGAGGGGGAGGTGGTGGTGATGCTGGGTGGTCGAACTGATCAGACAGAGGAGGACATGGGAGATGCATCGAGGAACTATGGCATCGGTGGCGTGCTTGCGGAGGTCAGCGTAGGCAGAGACAGAGAAGGGCGCAGAGGAGAGGTCCCAAAGAAGTGGGGTCATGGTGGTGGTGGGAGGCCGCGGCTGAAAGAAGGCATGCGTTGGGGGCAGACGGTGGTGTGGGGGAGGGATGGGGCTGCACGGGAGAGACAAAATGGGTTTGTTTAAAAGCAGATAGCGGAGTGGCCGGGGTATTTTTGTAAAATTTCCACTCCTGGCCTCGCATGTGTTAGATATAGATTGGACGGTCAAGTGTTGGCCCCAAAGTCCGTCCAAATTTGGTTTAGTTTGGTTTGGTAGTATTTTTCTTTGCTTCGTTATGAAGTACGATAGATAGATAGCCATCCACGTGGTGCCCAACCCAACTTGCCTCACAAATTAATAAATACCTACCCGGACCCCAAAAGCCCAACCCACCCAGCACCAAAGCTCGCATCTCTCCTCTCTTCCGCCGTCGTCGTGTCTCCTCGCTAAGATTTCCCCGATCCCCGATCCGTCCACACCCACCCCTAGCCCAGATCCAGCCGATGGCGGCCACAGAGGCAGGCGAGAATAAGATGATGTAACACCCCTGAGTAATGAGCCACAGTGATCTTCAAATTAATGCTAAGCTAATTAGTTTTGCAAAGAATGATCACGGTGGAATCATATCTCATTTCAAATTCCATCACTGAATTCAAATTCAAAATTTCAAATGAAATTTGAAGTTGCTCAAAAATTGCTGCAAAAATGTTCATCAATTAGCAAATATTCCCTAACTAATATTTGCTAAGGAAAACAACATCACATCTGAGCTATGATGGACAGTAGCAATTAAAACAGTGCAATTACAGCATTTTAAAATGCCATTTTATTTGAGGAAAATTCAAATGAATTCAATTGGCCCCCAAGCTTTTTGTGGCAGTGCACCACAGTCCCTAGTATTTGTTTTCACCAGTTGCACATTTTTGCAAAAGTCATTTAGTGCAAAAAGAAAATGTAAAAGCTACTGGAAAAAGAAAACAGAAATAAAAAAGGGAAAAGGGCCTAACCGCTACCGGGTACTGGGCCTAAGTGCACAGTGGCACGGCCCAGCCCACTCTCTCTTTCTCTCACCTCTCGCCTCGCTATCACCCGCGCCATGGCCAGCCCGCGCGGCTCCGGCCGCTGCTCGACAGCTGCCATCGCCGGGCGCCGCTGGGGGGATAAGGCCGAGCTCACCTGTCCCGGGCCATCTCCCCTTGCCACTCCCCTTCCCTCTCCTCGCCCGCTCGCTCTCGTCTCTCTCCCTCCCGAGCGCAGCCATCACCACCGTCTGTCTCCGCCGCGGCGACCGTCGTCCCCGCTTCCTCCGCCGTGTCCGGAGACCTCGCCGCGCTCGACTTCGTCTCCTGCGGCAAGCCGCTGCAGCTGGGGAGCGCTGCAGCCCCGGGATCGAGCCGCCCCCTTCCGCCTCGGCCACCGGCGACCACCGGCGTCCCCGACCTCTCCGGCAGCTCCTAAGCCTATCGCCGGCCTTCTTGAGGCGCTAGGTGAGCTCCGCTTTCCCTCTCTCTCTCTCTTGCCGCCCTCCTCTCCGCTGTTACTGGCTGCCGCCGCAGCCGCGCTCTGCCCGCCGCCGATGCTGCCATCGCCGCACTCCCCGTGCCCCACCTCGCTGTCTGGTCGCGTCGCCGTGCTCCTGGGACGCCAGGGAGGCGCGCGCACACACCAGTTTGCCTCGGGCGAGCTCCTAGGCTCGAACCCGAGTGCGCCCGAACATCGCCGCTGCCTACGCTCGTCGCCGGTGACTTTTCCAGCCCCCCCCCCAGCTCCGGCCTTGGCCACCATTCGACGCGGCTCGGAGTGCTCGTTCGAATGAGCCCGGCCGCGCGCAAAACGATCCACCGTAGCGTGTTTCCGAGGTCGTCGGAGTTCGCCGCCGCGTTTCGGGCTCGCCGGAGCAACTCCGGCAGCCGGCGCTGACGAGGCGCCCTCGTGGCACGTCCTGTGTCACTGGCAACTGGGTCCCGCGGGCCCAGTTGACCAGTTGACCAGGTCAACTCAGCTGACTGGGCCGCTTGGGTCACTGACACGCGGGCCCCACACGCTTAATTAGCTAATTAGATAATTTAGTTAATCTGTTAATTAGTTTAGCCGCTGACAGATGGGGCCCACCCTCTATTTAACCTAATTAGTTTAATTTAACTCTGTTTAGTCCACTGTGTCACTGACCGGTGGGACCCAGCTGTCAGGTTTGACCTGGAATAGCTAGGGTTGACCACTGACATCATCTTGACATCATGCTGACGTCATCAGTACACTGTTCTGAATAATGCGAATTAATTAATTAATTTAATTCCAGGATTTTCAGAAAAGGTTTAAATCTTTGAAAATTCGTAGAAATTCAACCGTAGCTTGGATCGAAAAGTTTTCAACATGAAAGTTGATCAGAAAAACGAGACGAATCCGAATATGTGGTCAAAATGCTTGACCATCACTCCTATCTATCTGAACATGGAACCTTCCCCTCCGGTTCAGTATACCAAGAACTGCCTAAAAGCCGGGAAAATATCCCAGATATTTTCCCGCTTCGTCTGCAAAGTGTAGCCATGCATTAGGTCACCACCAGCACTGCTTTTTGCCATGCCATGCATCTGTATTGCTTTGTTTGCTTTTATTTATTGTTTCTTCCCCCTCTTCTATCCGGTAGACCCCGAGACCAACGCAGCTCCGGAGTCCGACTACACCGTTGACAACCCCTCCTTTGCCGCAGAGCTTCCAGGCAAGCAACCCCCCCCCCTTGAACATGCATATATCGCCTATTCTTTCTCCCTCATGCTTGCATTAGAATTGGTACAGTTATTGTTCCGAATACCTATCCTGATGCATAGCCTGTTTTTGTAAACTGCTATTGATACTTTACCTGATATCCTAAATGCTTAGTATAGGTTGGTTGTTAAACCATCTGTGGCCCCTTTTCCTTGTCCTAGTTGCCCCGCTTAGTTACCAGTGCCCCGATCGAGGTGATCGACGGGCTGAGACCAGCACATCACCACACACCCCCCTAAGTTGCTCGACTATGTAGAGCTAATATCGAGTGCCGAGGGTGATACCTCTTATCTCACTCCTGAGGTTGCCTCTGTAGTACAGCTAGTCGGTTGTGGGTTACCGAGGGTGATTCCTCTTTCACCACCTCCGATAAAGCTTCTGTAGTGCAACCCCGCAAGTGTGAATACCAACGAGGGTGATTCCTCCGGGTTCACCTTGACGGGTACATCGAGTGGGGATCCAACGAGGGTGATTCCTCGGATTCCTTCTTGATGTGTTGGACACACGGATACCATACATTTATTTTCGTCGTTGTTTAAAGTCGGGTCGGCCCCGAGGGGTACCCGCGAGTGATGTGGACTCGGGTTGACCGTGAGGGTACCCGCATGATAAATACGAGGCACGGTCGAGCATTCCTGGCCCTTGCCGTAAGTCCTCGAGACGGAGCGACGGGGTCACATGATCGTGAGTCTCTGCTTGTCACCGCGAGCTCCCAACGCACTAATGGGTTAGGATATGTGATCTGAGTAGGCCTCTGGACTTTTTCGCACTAACCACCACGCGGGAATAGTATGGGCACTCGGCGTCGTATGTATCAGCCAAAGTTCATCAGACGTCAGTGATTGAGAGGAACGCGCCGGGTTGGACTGGGAACGCCCGCGCTTGTATTAAGGGGGCTAGGTCTGCTCCCGGCCGCCCACGCAACGCGCAGGAGTGCAAAGGGCGATGGGCCCAAGACCCCTGAGCACTTAGGATGTAGACCGGCGTGCTGGCCTCTCTGTTGAACCTAGGTAGGGCTACGACGTGTCGATCAGCCGAGGCCGGGCATGGACCGAGCAAGTGTGTCCGGCCAAAGTTAATCGAGCATGTTGGATAAGTTGGTGCACCCCTGCAGGGAAGTATATCTATTCGAATAGCCGTGTCCACGGTAACAGGATGCTCAAAAAATATCCTGATCTTCTACAACTAGAACTGGTTTAATATGTAGCTCCGGGATCGCTAACTGGTAGGGAGTCGAGGAAGGATCTCTGGGCGTTGTTGCTACTTGCTGCTACTACTTTATTTATGTACTAATCTACACTCTTCTAATGCTGCAAGACGCTGAAGATGCTAGTCTTCGATAGGCTAGGCCTTTCCCTCTATTCTGGCATTTCTGCAGTCCAGTCCACTGATACAGCCTTTCTTTGATACCGATGCATACTTAGAATAGATCTGATGTAAGTCTTGCGAGTACTTTGGATGAGTACTCACGGTTGCTTTGCTTCCCCTTTTTCCCATACCCGATTGCTGCAACCAGATGACGGAGCCCCGGAGCCAACTGCGCCAGCCGACAACTACTACTACCCCTCCGGTGGAGAGTACTACTACGTGGAGACCACCAACGACCAGGAGTAGATAGGAGGCACCCAGGCAGGAGGCCTGCGCCTTTTCGATCTTTGTCGTTGTTTTGCCCCGCCTTCTTAAGGCCTATCTGTTTAACTTTTATGTATGTACTCAGATATCTGATGCTTTCGCTGATGCTTGTATGACTCAAGCTTATGTATTCGAGCCCTCGAGGCCCCTGGCTTGTAATATAAAGCTTGTATGACTTTATTTGTGTTTAGAGTTGTGTTGTGATATCTTCAAGTGAGTCCTTAGGCTTGATTGTGTGCATTTGCGTGTATGATTAGTGCATGATTAAGTCGGGGGCGCCACAGATGATCACCCTCAAGAGCTCAGATGATGAAGAGTTCAAGGTGGAGGAGGTTGTCGCCATGGAGTCGCAGACCATCCGCCACATGATCGAGGACGACTGCGCCAACAACGGGATCCTACTCCCCTTCGTTAACTCCAAGATACTCTCCAAGGTCATCGAGTACTGCAAGAAACACACCCAGGCCAAGCCCGCCACAGACACCGCCGCCAAAGCTTCCGGAGTATATGATGTCGTTGCACCCGCCGGCTCCATCGAGGACCTCAAGTACTGGGACGCCGAGTTTGTCAGGGTCGACGAGGCCACCCTTTTCAACCTCGTTGTGGTATGGTTTCCTTTGATTGATCCCATCCTCCCTCTAGATCTGTTTCTTACTGGTCCCCTTCCCTATTTCTTATTGTCCCCTTCCCTGGATCGTATCGGCTTTGAATCCATTTTGTTTCTATTTGCTTCAAATTTGTTTTGTTACAGTTATGTTGCTCTTATCTTAGATAGAGTGATAGACAATCCAATATCATACATTCCTAAGCCCTAAACCCATTTTTTGTCTTGTGGTTTAGCCTTTGAATCAATACATACATGTCTTGTTATGTGTTTTAGCTTGTCGCAAACTCACCTTATAAGGTTTGATCTTTGGATCAATACCCATCATTCAATTCATGTATTTTTTGTGTTTTATGTTGTCTCATAGGCATGTAATGAAATATATCTAACGTTATATTCATTGTAGTCATTTGTTAATGAATGTTTATGTTTGAGAAGTGATGTTTGCCATATGAAGTGAAGCCATTTATGAATTTCCATAGCTATTACAAAATCCTTAATGTGTCTAAAGGAATTATTATTTTTGTGTATTTGGTGGTGTATTGTTACAGTTATGTTGTTTTATCTTAGATGGAGTCGTGTCTCACATCTGACACCTTCAGTTAACATACATAATCATGTATCATACATTACTGACCCCTAACTTATGTTGTCTAGTGGTCTGGCCTTTGTATCAATACTCGTCATTCAATTCATGTCTTGCTTTTGTTTTAGATTGACACAAAACATATTTATCCAAGGAAATAGAGTATCATACATTAGTGATCCCTGAATCCATGTGTTGTCTTCATGTTTGGTCTTTGAACATGTTAACCCATCAGTCACTTCATTTATTTTTCATGTCCTTTTTTGGTCTTGAACATGTCAACCCATCTATCTAATTATATATGTTGTATAGCCACTGTAGATTAATGCTTCACTCTGACACCCTTTGGTTCTTTTATCCCTTTTCAGGTTGTAAACTACCTCAAAATCAAAGGACTGCTAGACTTGACCAGTGAGACTCTTGCCTACAAGATGGCAAGAAACCAGAGGAACTTCTAGGCTGAGGAGTAGAAGATCGGCAGTGAAAACCAGTGGGCCTTTCAGTAGAGGAGCTTCTAGGCTGCGCTGAATCAATGCTTAGTATTCATCATGACTACCTTTCAGCATCCACCTTTATGTTGTAATGGGTTGTAATTGTATTGGATTTTATCTGGTGGTGCCGGTGAACATCTTCAGTGGTTATGTTGCGAGAACAAAAAAAAACTATCGTGGTCAGTGGTCATTGCTTGTCAAACATATAAGCTTCTTTCCTCCATTCATTAAATCACTCATGTCAAGCAACATTTTCTCTCCAGCTAATTTGGAATCATAATTTAGTTGCTTCGCAACCCAATATGCTTTATGTTCTAACTCTAAAGGTAGATGACATGATTTTACATAAACCAATTTATACAGTGATATACCCATAAATTTTTTATAAGCATTACTGTAAGCCCAAAGTGCATCATTCAATTTCCTTGACCAATCCTTTCTTGTTCTACCACATTCTTCTGCAAGATTAGTTTGTTGTCTCTATTTGTTCATTCGACTTGCCCAATAAGTATGATAAGGTGATGCTACGCTATGATTGACATCATACTTTGCTAGAAGTTTTCTAAATGCACCATGAATAAAGTGTGAACCCCATCAATCATAAGGTATCTAGGGACTCCAAACCTCGGAATGATAACATCTTTAAGCATTTTAATAGGAGTCTTATGATTAGCACTTTTAGTTGGAACAACTTTTACCCACTTAGTGACAAAATCAACAACAACCAATATATGTGTGTTACCATGAGAAGTTGGAAAGGTCCCATATAATCATAGCTCCAAACCTAGAAAGGTTCGGTAATGAGAGAGTAATTCATAGGCATTTCATCATGTCTTATAATATTACCAATTCTCTGACATTCATCACAAGACAAAAATGAACGTACATGCATCTTTAAAGAGAGTCACTAGTAGAAAACAGGGCATTGGTTCTGGCCAGATCAGAGCAATAGTCCCGGTCATGTTACGAACCGGGACTAATGTGAGCATCAGTCCCGGTTCGAGCGGCTAGGACACCGGCCGGGCCTCGGCAGGCATCAGTCCCGGTTCGACTGGGACCTTTAGTCCCGGTTCCAGACGCCAACCGGGACTAAAGGGCCTTGCTCCCTTTAGTCCCGGTTGGTGTCTCCAACCGGGACTAAAGGTTAGTCTTCAGTCCCGGTTCTAGACACCAACCGGGGCTAAAAAGATTCCTATATATATCCTCACCCCTGCCCGCCCTCTCCTCTGTTTTTTGGCAGTAGAAGGTGGGAGGTGTGTGTGCTACTCTGTTCTCACTTCTTATGCACATGAGGTGTTTGATGAAATGCCCAAGCCACACTTAAGCTTTCTCCTCTGTTCTTCCTCCAAGCTAGACCTCCAAGCTCCATTTTCCCCAAGATTTGTCTAGATTTGGCGGTGCACCAACTATCCAAGTGTTCTAAAAGGTTAGCAACTTCATCCTTTCATCTCTCACTGCTAGTTTAGCTCATTTCATATGCTCTAGAAGTAGAGTGGTTTGTGGGTTTTAGTGGAGGAGTGTATGTGGGAGTTTATTTGATTTAGATGCACAATTTGAGCTCAAATTAACTTCTTAGTTTGCACATGTGTAGGGTGCCGTCCCGTCCCCGTCCCCGTCCTCACCGTCGTCGATCGCCCGCGCCGATCTCGTCGCCGGCACCACCGTGGTGAGCCTCTTGTTCTTATCTCTTTTTTTAAAGAACAAATTCTTACTTGTATGATTTAGATAGCTACTTGTATAATTTTCTTACTTGTATTATTGTTTGTTTTTATATAGTGCCATGGTTTTGGTATCCGCCCCCGTCGGCTCTCGTCCGGTCTATGATTCGGATGTGGTATATTATCTTTTATAACTATTTGTTTCATTTAGTGTTTATGACAATTATGCCGACCAGCTTGACATAGATGTTTTTATCTAGGAGGTATGTGAACCGGAAATTCCAACCGACCCTCTTGTCGAGAGGTTAAATTTAGTTGAAAAAGAAAATAATTATTTGAAAGAAAAATTGAAAAGAATTGAAGAAGAGAAGATGAAATTGGAGTTGCATGTTGCCGATGTCGTCGATCTACACAAGATCCAGATGGATGCAATGCGCTTGAAGATTAGAAAGATTAGAAAATATGCCATTGATAAAGAGGCTTGGTATCATTATGCTGTTGGATCAATTGTTACCTTAGTTGCGATTTTGATCGCATTTGTTGTTGCATTTAAATGTTTTACATAGTTGTATGTTGTTTTATGAGAACTATGTATGAACTTTATGTATTTATTTTTGCAGTAATAACATTTGATCACTATTGTACTTTGGTTTTAATGTGATGATGAACTTGTATTAATTTGGTCATTTCTCTATTCATGATGTTCTGTAATGGTTTTTGATATACTTAATTACATAATGCAGATGAACCGGCAATGGATGTATGGTGACCGACGCACTTCCGAGTACATTACGGGCCTGCATAATTTTATCGATGTGGCTGAGGCAAACAAGCAGAATGGTTTTATGTACTGTCCATGTGTTGTCTGTGAGAATATGAAGGATTACTCGTCCTCGAAAACCCTTCACTTCCACCAGCTTCAGAAGGGTTTCATGCCCCACTATAATTGTTGGACCAAGCACGGAGAAAGAGGGGTTATGATGGAAGACAATGAAGAAGAAGAGATGATGACAACTATCCTATGTTCCCTGAATACGGTGATACTGCAACGAGGGAAGCTGAAGATCAAGAGGCACCAGATGTGCCCGCTGATGATCTTCGCCGGGTCATTGTTGATGCATAGAGAGAATGCGAAAGTGAAAGGGAGAAGTTGAAGTTCGATCGCATGTTAGAGGATCACAAAAAATGGTTGTACCCAAATTGCGAAGATGGCAACACAAAGGTCGGTACCACACTAGAATTTCTACAATGGAAGGCAGAGAAGGGTTTATCTGACAAGGGATTTGAGAACTTACTGAAAATAATGAAGAAGAAGCTTCCAAAGGATAACGAATTGCCTGACAGTATGTACGAAGCAAAGAAGGTTCTCTGCCCTCTAGGATTAGAGGTGCAGAAGATACATGCATGCCCTAATGACTACATCCTCTATCGCGGTGAGGAGTACGAGAATTTGAATGCATGCCCGGTATGCGGTGCATTGCGGTATAAGATCAGACGAGATGACCCTGGTGATGTTGAGGGCGTGCGCCCCAGGAAGAGGGTTCCTGCCAAGGTGATGTGGTATGCTCCTATAATACCACGGTTGAAACGTCTGTTCAGAAACAAAGAGCATGCCAAATTGTTGCGATGGCACAAAGAAGACCGTAAGAAAGACGGGATGTTGAGAGTACCCGCTGATGGGTCGCAGTGGAGAAAAATCGAGAGAAAGTGGCCGGAGTTTGCAGATGACGCAAGAAACTAATGGTTTGGTATAAGTGCAGATGGCATTAATCCTTTTGGGGAGCAGAGCAGCAATCATAGCACCTGGCCTGTGACTCTATGTATCTATTACCTTCCTCCTTGGTTGTGCATGAAGCGGAAGTTCATTATGATGCCAGTACTCATCCAAGGCCCTAAGCAACCCGGCAACGACATTGATGTGTACCTAAGGCCATTAGTTGAAGAACTTTTACAGCTGTGGGATATCAAAGGTGTACGTGTGTGGGATGAGCACAAACAGCACGAATTTGACCTACGAGCGTTGCTGTTTGTAACCATCAATGATTGTCCTGCTCTTAGTAACCTTTCAGGACAGACAAACAAGGGATACAATGCATGCACACACTGTTTAGATGAGACTGAAAGTATATATTTGGTCAAATGTAAGAAGAATGTGTACCTGGGACATCGTCGATTTCTTCCGACCAAGCATGCCTTAAGAAAGAAAGGCAAGCATTTCAAAGGTGAGGCAGATCACCGGAAGAAGCCTGTCCCCCGTACTGGTGATGATATATTTGATATGGTCAAGGATTTAAAAGCAATCTTTGGAAAGGGTCCTGGCGGACAATCTGTTCTGAATGACGCTGACGGACACGCACCCATGTGGAAGAAGAAATCTATATTTTGGGAGCTACCCTATTGGAAAGTCCTAGAGGTCCGCTCTGCAATCGACGTGATGCACGTGACGAAGAATCTTTGCGTGAACCTGCTAGGCTTCTTGGGCATGTATGGGAAGACAAAAGATACACCGGAGGCACGGGAGGACCAGCAACGTATGAACGAAAAAGACGGCATGCCTCCAAAGCAGTATCAAGGTCCTGCCAGCTACGCTCTTACCAAAGCAAAGAAGGAAATCTTTTTTGAATGCCTGCTCAGTATCAAGGTCCCGTCTGGCTTCTCGTCGAATATAAAGGGAATAATAAATATGGCAGAGAAAAAATTCCAGAACCTAAAGTCTCATGACTGCCACGTGATTATGACGCAATTGCTTCCGGTTGCATTGAGGGGGCTTCTACCAGAAAATGTTCGATTAGCCATTGTGAAGCTATGTGCATTCCTCAATGCAATTTCTCAGAAGGTAATCGATCCAGAAATCCTATCAAGGTTACAGAATGATTTGGTCCAATGTCTTTTCAGTTTCGAGTTGGTGTTCCCACCATCCTTCTTCAATATTATGACGCACGTCCTAGTTCACCTAGTCGACGAGATTGCCATTCTGGGTCCTGTATTTCTACACAATATGTTCCCCTTTGAGAGGTTCATGGGAGTCTTAAAGAAATATGTTCATAACCGTGCCAGGCCAGAAGGAAGCATCTCCAAGGGCCATGAAACAGAGGAGGTTATTGAGTTTTGTGTTGACTTTATTCCTGACCTTAAGCCGATTGGTGTTCCTCAATCGCGGCATGAGGGGAGACTGAGTGGAAAAGGCATGCTAGCACCGAAAGCAATAATATGTAGGGACGGGCATTCTTGGGCGCAAGCACACTACACAGTTCTACAAAATTCTACCTTGGTGGCCCCGTATATCAATGAACACAAGAATATTGTACGCTCCCAACACCCGGGGCAGTCTGACGACTGCATTACATGTGCACACATGTCGACTTTCGGCGGTTGGTTGCAAACACATCTCATGAGTAACAACACTGTTGGAGATGAGTTGTACTTGTTGGCCAGGACACCATCTTCGACTGTATTGACTTTTCAAGGGTACGAGATAAATGGGAATACATTTTACATGATCGCCCAAGATAAAAAAGAGCACCAACCAAAACAGTGGTGTCCGCTTTGATGCAGCAAATACCAATAGGGCAAAGGACACATATTATGGTTACATAGAGGAGATATGGGAACTTGACTATGGACGTGATTTTAAGGTCCCTTTGTTTCGGTGCAAATGGGTCAATCTGACAGGAGGCGGGGTACAGGTAGACCCGCAGTACGGAATGACAATAGTGGATCTCAACAATCTTGGATACACAGACAAACCATTCGTCCTAGCCAATGATGTGGCGCAGGTTTTCTATGTGAAGGACATGTCTACCAAACCGAGAAAAAGAAAAGATAAGGAAGCGAATACATCATACGATGAGCCAAAGCGCCACATAGTTCTTTCAACCAAAAGAAACATCGTGGGAGTGGAGGACAAGACAGACATGTCAGAAGATTATGAAAAGTTTCATGAAATTCCTCCCTTCACAGTGAAGACTGACCCAAGCATCCTGTTAAATGATGAAGATTATCCATGGTTACGGCGCAATAAGCAAGGGACACACGCGAAGAAAAAGTTTTAGCTGGAAAGTGCCACTTCGGACAAACCGGAGGGAATCTTTGTAAGAGCTAGCTAGGGCATTTTGGCATTTGAAACATGATTTTAGAATAATTATTTATTAAGTTATGAAATTTCAATTATTCCTATCCTTTTAGTATTTTAATTATACAAAGGAGTTAATCAATGCAATTATGTCCAAACAAAATATGAATGTCTTCTGAGCATTCCAGATAAGTCGCTTGAGGTTGACAGGCATAGGCCATACACACCCTCACCAGTTGTAGTGATTTCAGTCCCAAGTTTTGCAAGGTTGATCATATGCAGTTAGTCCCGGTTGGTGGCTCCATATAAAATTGTATGATAAGAGAGAAACGTTGTATGACATAAAGTTGGAGGTCCAGATGAGGAGTTCTCTGGTTGCTTTCTGGTGAAACTGAGGACAACATATCAGATGGCCATTCTCGAGAATAGTCTATTGTTTTGACATATCTCATGAACATCCAGGCACCTTTATATTATCTTACATCAGGAGTACAAACCCACATCATGAGTATGTTGGGTTATACTCAAAGGGCTTTAGATTCCGGAAGAAAGATTTTGACAGCATTGATCGCCTTGTGTCATATTTTCAAAAACATATTGACAAACCTGATGCTGGCCCTTCAATGCGAAATGTTGCGGCAATGGTACCTATGAAAAATAACTTGATAGAACTATTTGTCACTATCTGATGAAAATCTATATCATCAAATAAAGTTATATAAAATTCTAGTTATGATCAACTAAAACAAAACTATAATATTCTTCAATAGCAAAAAGAATCAACTAAAAAGCTTTTATAAAACTCTAGTTATGATCAAAATAATATTAACTTAAAATTATATAAAATTTATGCAACTAAAATTTTCATAAAGTATTTTTGGTTAAAAACTTTAATAGCAAAAAGAATTAAATCAAAACTAGGCATGTATACTACTGTTTTTGAATCTGTTTAAAAGAAAACTCAAACTAAAATATCCTAAAAAGGTCTAAAACGAAAAATAGGAAAAACAGATTTAGTCCCGGTTGGTGCCCCCAACCGGGACTAAAGGCCTACCTTTAGTCCCGGTCCGAGCCACCAACCGGGACTAAAGCTAAATTTCACGGACTAAAGGTAGGGTAGGCCTTTAGTCCCATTTGGTGCCGGCTTGGGTATTTAACTGCGCCTTCTCCCTCCCCCCAATCTTCCTCTCCACTCCAGCCCCCGACGCCGAACCACACCACGACGCCGCCAGGCTGCCGGAGAACGTCGTCGCCTCCGAGCCGTCCCCGAGCCCGCTGACCGTCGCCGGACCTCCTCGCCCTCCTCCCCGAGCATCGCCGCCCCCGAGCCCGCTCCTCGTCGCCGCCCCCAAGCCCGTCCGCTCCTCGTCGCCGCCCCCAAGCCCGTCCTCGTCGTCGCCACCCCCGCTCGCCGGACCTCCTCGATCGCCCTCCTCCCCGAGCCTCGCCGCCCCCGCTCCCCGGCAACGCCGCCCACGGTGAGCCAACCCTCTCCCTCTCTGTTTAGGTTTTTTTTTTAATTTTTTTGTTGATAGATATGTATAGATGGATGTATGTTGCATAGATGGATGGTTAGATGGATAAAGTGCATTATGATGATCTTGCTGGAAAAATGTGAAGAAAAAAAATTGACACTCGAGAAAATTTAGGATTTGAAATTTGATGATGATCTTGCTATCGATAATGTGAATTGTCAAATAATGTGACACCTGAGTGGTAACTTGATCAAATAATTGTTGGATATAGCATTTTTGTAAAGATATAGGTCAATGTAGTAGAGTTTAGCAATATTGATAAAAGAAATAAAAGAAAAGGAAAGAGAAAGAAAATGAAAGGAAATTAAAAAAGAAAAAGAAGTTAGTAGTAAAAATGTGCTATCTTTTGTTAAAATGTGGATATGTGTGGAAATATTTGCAAATGGAGTAGTTATTTGATAGGTGTATAAAAAATATAGATATGTGGTGAGAGAAAAAAAGGAAAAATTAAAGAAATCTGATGCAAACAATGAAATAAAGGCGAGCCGGAGCAACGTCTCACAATGAACGAGAAATGGACCTGATTTGTTTTCATAGGAATTTGTTCTCGGCGATAATGCCCGGCCCGCATCCTCGTCGTCGACTCAGCGGCGACAACCAGTTTGAGAGGCGCCATGTCCGGGACTGGGCTCCGCCGGGCTGGCACTGGGAGGTGCTACCTTCCGGGGCGCGCAGCTTGGTGAGGAATCGGGGTCTCGTCGTCGACCCGGAGCTTCTTTGGTGGCGGTCGTGTGGGCCACTATCGGTGCAGAGGGAGCCGGCCCCCGAGAGGGTGGTACGTCGTCGTGTCAGGGAGGAGGACGAGCACGTCCGTCGCTACATGGTTGCGTTGGACGACAGCTTCTCCAATACCTGGCAGTTTCTTCAGGGATCTCACCCGAGCTATGATCCTGTGATGGTTCCTTCTCTTTGGGTGTTCACCGCCCGCGGCTCAGGAACCGGGAGTCGACGTCCAGTTTGATTGGGCAAGATGTTTAGTGATATTATGTGATATTATTGTTGCATTAACTGGATTATTCGAGACGTATTAGTGATATTATATGATAATATTATTGCATTAACTGGATTATTCGAGATGTATTAGTGATATTATGTGAATTTGTTTTAATAATGTGATTTTTTTAATCGAGATGCAAATAGACATGGAAATGTGAATTTGTTTTAATAATTTGTTTATAGCATTGAAATAACTTGCAAGTCTTTGCAGAAACTATGGAACACGACAGAGACTTAGAACAAGAAGAGATGTTGGGGGAAATAATCCACGACGGAGATGATGATATCACCTCACAGTTTCTCAACGACGACTCCGATGGTGAGGGAAGAGGGGATGACGACTCCGGTGATCGAATGGAGGGAGAAGATGACGGCTCCGGCGGTGTTGGAGCCTTAACTGTTGCAAAGTCCGGCGAGGTATATTAATTAAGCCTGCTGACTAGATGCATTAATTGATTTGTATGTACATATATTAACGTTTCTTTCTTCTTTTAGCCCTCCGGATCGAGCCAACCTTCTGTAAAGAGACGAGGCCCGAAGAAAAGGTTGGGCAAGAATGAAAGGTTCACGATCGAAGAAATCGCTGCAGATGGCAAACCGACTGCTCCCAAGCGGACCGCAGACCGATTTATAAGTCAGTGCGGAGTTGTTGTTAGGGACAGCATCCCGATCAGCATTCAAGAATGGAATAAGCCAAAAACGGACGATGGAGTTTCTTATGTCGACGATAGATCCAAAGATGAGCTTTGGAATACGCTCATGACAAATTTCAGCCTACCGCCAGAGGTGGATCCAAATAGCAATGTTGTAGAGCGAAAAGTGAAGGCGTGGGCTCTTAAGAAGATGGCCGAACAATTCAAGAACTGGAAGAAAAGATTGCACGAAAATTTTGTCCTGAAAGAGAAAACTCCTACATTCACCGGTCAATGTGAGAAGATGAAAGATCACTGGCCCGCATTTGTGGCATACAAGACATCGGAGAAAGGTAAGAAAAGGTCAAATATAAATAAGCAAAATGCTGCAAAGAAGGAATATCACCATGTTACGGGGTCAGGTGGCTACAAGGCTGCCCGGCCTAAGTGGGAGAAAGTTGAGAACGACCTGCTTGATAAAGGGATCCATCCAGAGACATTGGACTGGACCGAACGGGCAAGGACTTGGTTCTTCGGGCATGGGGGAACTTTGAACCCAGAAACAGGGAAGTGTGTTTATACGAAAGCTCAACTTGCAACACCCATCAAAGCCATTCAAGCTGCAATGAAGGATGTGCAGGAGGGGAAGTTCCATCCCGACAGAGAGAAGGACGAGCTGACACGCGCCCTCGGGAATCCTGAACACCCTGGACGAACACGAGGCACATCAGGCTCCGTTCCGTGGAAGGTTGGGTTTCCCGACAGTAGAGACACTTACAGAAGCCGAGGGAGAAACAAGAAAGAGGATGCAGACCGGCTGTAGAAGGTAGAAGAAATAGTAGCGTTGCAGCAGAAGCAAATAGAGGCACTTACCAGCCAGCGAGCTACCGGCCCATCATCTCAGCGGCACGAAGATCCTTCATTCGATACTTCCCACGGAGCTACCCCACCATCTCAGCGGAAAAGCAGCGTGGCTTCCAGTTTGCTCATTCGGCCGCCCATAGATGATATCACGGCTCCTGATCGCTACCCCGTGGATGATATCACGGAGAGGGAACATTGTGATCTACATGCGAAATGCATTAACATAACCTTGAAGGTGGCGGTCGGCTATGCCTTACCTCGTGTACCTGATGGAACTTACCATTCCTCTCCGATTCCAGATGGCTATGCTGTTGTCGGGGTGGATGAAGTTACCAACGGATTTGAGCAGCTGGAGCTTGAGTACCCTACAGGTGAAGGGGAGACTCATCTGGGAGATGCCATAAGGATTACCATTCTATGGAGAAAGGAACACATCGTGCTTCCACACTGGACGCCGCGTCAGCAGACTCAGCCGGAGGAGGCCCCTCAGCAGACTCCTCACAGTCCAGCTCTATCTCCGCTGCCTCAGCCGTCTCCGCTGCCTCAGCCGTGTCCGCCGCTTCAGCACACTCCGTCGCCTCAGCTGTCTCCGCCGCGTCAGCGGACTCCGCCGGAGGAGGCCCTTCAGCAGAACCGCCGCGTCAGCTGACTCCGCCTCCTCCGCCGCCTCAGCACCGGTGGAAGAGATCCGCCGCCGCTCCGGCGGCTAGTAGTTCAACAGCGAAGAAATCCAGAGCAGGTAGCGTCAAGAAGGCTCCTGCCAAGTTACCATACGACATGACTGAAGAGGAAACCAAGGAGACCGTGGCTGCCGACGTGAAACGCCAGCTTGCACCGACCCGTCCAGATCCAACGGAGAAAATAGATCCGGTAAAAGCGAGATGCTTGCTGGAAAACCTTACAAAACCACCGCCGCCTCCACTGCTATCAAACTATAACCGCTGTATTGTAAAGTCATATAGAGATCCACAGCAGCGGTCGGGAAGTAGCAGTAGTGCAAGGGGGAAAACAATTCCCCAGCTCGGCGAACAGAAAAACCAATCGTGCCCCCCACTCAAGGTGTTTACCGATATCGCTAATGATCCGGGGGTAGCGGCCACTGATCCTGGTTTCACTCTTGGTGATTACTTAGGCGATGAGGTACAGTTCGAAATGGCTGAGTTAGCCTTTAAATTCGAGCACGGGAAGCCTCTCGTCAGACCTGAGGAGCTCCCGCATCTACCAACGATGATGCAAAGATTGCATGACTGGTACTTGGAAGGCTCAAAGCAAGGGAGCAACTATATCATTGCGGGAATTAAAGATGAGCATTACTTCAATGGAGACGAGCAGATTTTCATTGAATTTGAAGAATTATTTCAGTTATACAATCAAGACGCCATCGACAAATCTATCGTCAGTTGCTATTGTTTGTAAGTATCATTTCTGTAATTAAGTCTCTAGCTCAGCTCGTTCATTGCATGTACAATTATCCTCACTATATATATTATGCAGAAAGAAGATCCTCGAATGCAAAACAGGACGAATCTATGACATTGGGTTCATTAACCCAAATACTATTCATGAAGCTACGGTAAAATGGAACGCCAAGGATATAGAGAAGAACTTGCTAAGGGCGTTGATTAAACAACAAACCAAAAGGGAAATACTATTTCCTTACAACTTCCAGTGAGTGTTATACTGTCTTGTACACATCATTCTGTTTCGCTTACTCGATGTTAAGTGTAATTGATGAGCTATGCGTGCGCAGGTTCCACTTTATTCTGCTAGTCATTCAGTTGGACGCAGGAAAAGTACTTGTCATGGACTAGTTACGTAAAGACCCTGAGATGTGGGCGGACCTGCGTGATATGCTCCAGAGGTAATTTCAATCATTATCGCACTATATCGGCAACTATCGTTCATTTCCTGATATCAAGTAATTAATAACTCATTTATTCATTTTCTTTGCCGGGCAGGGTTTGGAAAGAGTTCACCAAGCAGGTTAGGGGTGAATGGAGAGAGGAGCTGCGATTTGAACAACTCAGTGTAAGTAGTACTAGCTAGGTCCGTGCATCTCTTTGATTCTAGTTTCAATACCACTATCATGCTTGATTATTATTTTGATTGAACTCTATTCTCGTAAAGTGCTCGAGGCAGGGATCCGGAAATAACTTCTGTGGATACTACGTTTGCGAGTTCATTCGCCAGACGACCTCTGAGACGGGCAGATTTTTGGAAAAACTTGAAGTACGTAAACAATATTCACAAATTTATTTTATTACCATCAATTGTGTTGAGTTTCATTCATATATATATATATATATATATATATATATATATATATATATATATATATTGACCCCCTTCTTTAAATTAGATCCAACGGAAGCGGGACGAACTCCTACCAAAGGCTCGCATACGAGCAATTCAAGAGGAATTGGCGGGATTCTTCCTTCAAGAGATCATAGCTAAAACCGGAGAATACCATCGAGAATTGGTAGTGAATGTTGGTAATTAGATATTAGGGATCGTAAGAGATGTTACATTGTATATATACATGAACGTGTACTATACGTAGTAGCGTCGAATAGATATACGAAAACTTGTTGTTCGACCAAGCACGGAGAAAGAGAGGTCACTTCTCTCTATATTCATGACGATTTGTGTAATGGTTCCTTCATTGCTATATGTAGTAGCTAGCGTCGAGTTGAATGGAAAACGTAAAATAAAAACGAAAATCCTAAATGTAAAAGAATTGAATGGTAAACACAAAAAGAAAAGGGGGAAACACAATATGAAACCCCTAAACCCTCCAAAACCCTAAACCCCTCATTTCAAAAAAAAAAAAAACCCAGCGCTTGGCAGGTGCTGACGCGTGGCTGCCTTTTAGTCCCGGTCGGTGTTACCAACCGGGACTAAAGGTCCTCCTGCCTGGGCGCCCCACAGCGGCCACGTGGAGCTCCTTTAGTCCCGGTCGTAACACAACCGGGACTAAAAGTGGGGGCCTTTAGTCCCGGTTGCAAAACCGGGACTAAAGGCCCTTAGGAACCGGGACTAATGCCCTGTTTTCTACTAGTGAGTATGCTAGTAGAAACCAGATTATAATACCTTATGTGCACTTCTGTTTCGATCATGGTCTCCATAGGGACAGGAATGACAATTTCTCAAGAAAGATTTCTATTCATTCTAAGTTATACAACGTCTACTAATACCATCTACACATTTCTTATATAAATGTGAGTCATTCCCAAAGTAATATCTCAAATGAAATAGTAACTTTTTCTTTTGTTGATACACTTAGTGAAAGTGCAATCATGCCCTTAATCGCATGTTAATATTGATGAAAATATACTTATAAAGCACTATTATGTTGCTAAGTAAATAAACCAGTTTTAGTCCCCGTGGATACTTCGTGTGTGGATCAGAGACCCCCCCCCCCCCCCCCCCCCCCGCCAAAATGATTATTCCCCAAGACTGAGCTTGCTTGTACAGATTTGTTCTATCTTGCTTATAGTTTGGCGAGAAAACATGGATACACCTTTGGGCAGCAACCTTCATTGGTAAGCTAGATGGATAACATGAATCTGATTATTAACCTTTTTGCTCGAGAACGAGCAATGTTTAAGCTTGGGGAAGTTGATGAGTGGATTTTTGCATCACTTTTTTAGATTATATTCTAGTAGCAAAATCCCTCATGTCATATTCATATAGCTAATTTTTAATGTCCGCAATGCATAGTTTTTACTAAGTTCAATGCACAACTTTTAGTTTTTATTAATTTTCCTTCATTAGTTGTCTTTGTAGGTGTATTGGCATTTTCATGGAATTAGTACATCAAAAAGGACCATGTTGGGGCCAAACCGAAGGAGTTACAAGCACCACATCCATTCCCTTTAGAGAGTTCGATAAACTGACATTTTCCAAAGAGACCAGGTTGAAGATCCAATGAAATGGGTGTATCGGCCTTTTCAAGATGAATCTAACGAGCCCAAGAACGTCAAATCAGAGTTCGTATATATGATCGTACCAGCATCGCTCGTACGAGCTTCCCAGGGTTGTGAAATCAGCCATAACTTAAATGATTTGTCACAGATTTCGTCCCGGTTTGTTCCTACGAGATCCTTGGCGACCAAGGGGGTATTGGGAGAGGATTTCACTCCCCTAGATCCCTTGGATGAAGAGGTAGGTGCGAGATCCACAAAGGATACCCATGGGAGGCCACCTATGTATACACCTCCAACCCAACTATTCGAGCACGTGTTGTCTCACCTCAATTGCAGCAGCAAGACCTTCTCCACCATAGAGGAAGGGCAAACACAAGGAAGAAGGAAGAGGAAGGCTCCATCAATGCCTCCCATCGGCCGGAGGGCCGGTGCCATCTCACCAGCGCCGCCATATTCTCCTCCTTTCCCAACATCGTGTGGGCTTGTAACTTTTCTCTCCCCTATATTATCTTCACATATATGTTTGAGTAATTGCATTACTTCTCAGGGAATAAGGATGAACTCTATTATATACTAGCAAATCCCGCGCGGCGGCACGCCGCGCCCGTCGATACGGTGCGTCCATATGAACTGTGTTTACTATTTACACGAAGTGCTATTAGTTTAGGATGAAAGAACCCTATACGTAAAAATATGGACACAGGAAGATAAGCCAGAAAGGCATATTTATTGCGATTATGCATGATGCATGCTGTTAAAGCGGGAAACACATGTTGATACATCTCTGATAAGGATCATTTATTCCCGCGCAGCGCACACTGCGCCCCATCGATATGTCACGTGTATATATGCTGCATTTGTTTTGTGAATTTAAACTTAAAATGAAAATTCTACATACATAAGTTTGTAATTACAAAAAGGAAAGCCATGCATAAAAGCAAATTGTGGATGATACATTTATTATTAGCATGAGTGCTACATCTTACAAAATGGAAAATACACGTTCACACTTTCTTAATAAGACTAAAGACATTACATTTATTTTGTAGTTCATATCATTCTAGTGTGGCCTCCTGCGGGATTGATGCCTGTGATGAAGTGGTACAGAGGTTTTGCAAATAGTTGCATGTGATCTGATGATGGGTTAGCACCGGCGTATGAGATTTTTGGATCTTTAGGTTTGTGGACACTGAGGATGGATATGTAATGGTATGACATCGAAAAAAATGTTGCATATCTTTGCGAGGATCTTAGTCTGTCTTATGAACTCATTTTTGCTCGGCGGTTATCTGTTGATGGGCCATGTTGAACTGCCATTGCTTGGTGTGTGCCTTCTATTGCATTGAAAATAGGTTTCTCTTTGTGACTTTAGATGCATGATAGTTATGATCATTGATAATGATGTTATAGTGTGTATTCCAAGGTTGTTCAGGTAGCATTTTCCTCTGCCGCATCTAGTGCTTCAGCTAGCTGACCTGTGAATGTGTTTTTTTTTTTTGTCAAAGTTGCCTAGCTGGCTTGGTAGATCAATCATGACACATGCTTCTATTGTATCGCGGAATCGGTTATAGTGACCGTATCCGTATTCGAGTTTAGTGGTCGGACTGACAACTTCAAGAAGGATGTGCCGTGGAATGTAGACCATCAGCTGGTCTTCTTGTTTATGGGATATGTTATAGCTAGTTATTGATGCGGATGGAAAAGTAGAGTGTATGGAATGTTGGATAAATGATAATTCTTACCAAGTTGTTTGTGTTGTGGTCAGTATGGTGACTGGATCTGCTTACTCGGGTCTCTTGTCCTTGTTTTTAAGCTGTTTTCCATTTGGTATCTCCTTTGTAGTGAGTGTGTACCTCATTTTTTTGGTCTCACTGTGTGCTTGAAGGAGACTGACGGTTGTGGTGGTGCCTTTTTTTTTGGGGGGGGGGGGGGGGGGGGGGGGGGTCCAGAGTCGGTGTTATCTTGTTGTGTGTTTTCCAAGTGGCACCGCATTACCCGTGGATGGGTTGTTTGGATGGCACGTTCGTGAGTATGCGTTAGATGCCTCATGGTGTGCTGGCATTGCTTACAAATGTGTGTCTGCAGGTTGGCTATATTGTGTGCTCGGAACTGATAGTATGTATTTTGTAGTCACTGTTTTTGAATGGTAGTGCATGTGATTCTTTTCGCCAATGCCAATGCAAATGACTAATGAGAGATTCTTTTAATAGGTTTGGCAATGGATTGTCCATGATTACGTTAAGCTGATATGCCATGAAGCAATCAACCATGACAATCTGCATATAAACATAAATTTAGCAACAATGACAAAATAGAGCTGGCGTGTGTTGTTTTTCATGTAGTGTGTGAGCTAGAAATTTGATAGCACATAAGACGTGCGTGCTAATCAAAATCATATGAAGTATAGATAAGATCTGTAGAATATGGCCAGCTCAAATTATCAGTGAACAAATTCAGTAGGTCTGAATCTTGCCTTGTAGTGATAATCCTTGCAATTCCCTAGCACTTACTCCACACAGAAGATAATTGTTATGAACTGTGATTTAAGTTCAGGTTATTCTATCCACAAAAATAACTTCTCTCTATTCTCTATTTCGACATCGTCATCCAATAAAAAAAATTGAAACTTGCATACATGTACCACAAAGCATCCTAATGCCACGATGCTTGGAGAGAGAGAGAGAGAGAAGAAAAAAAAGCAGAAGGAACAGTCTTCTTAGATACACACATCCACACCTTTTTCCAGTGGTTCCTAGCTATGTACATTATAAATACGACGCCGTGTTGATGCAAGCTTATAAAATTAGCGGAGGACAAATAAGAATATTAAGCATAAAGCATTATCAGCATCTATCTTCAGTTAGACCTGGTGAACCAGTGCAAGAGCAATAAGGTTACTCGTGTATTATAGAATTGGATATATTATAATTCATACGAGTTCGACTCTCGTTCTATCCATGTTCAGCAGTCCCATGATCTAAGCGGTGCTCGAGAAGGAATGAATTAGTCGGCCATCGACAAAATATGAACCGAACGCCAAAACAATCATGTACTGCGTGGCTGCAGCAGTAAAGCCAACACATACAGTCATATATGTGAGAGAAAAAACAAGGCGGCGGCAGGTCTAGTTAGCAATTTCAACCTTGAACTTGAATTGATATATGATAGAAAAAAAGAAAATACAACCGCCTTGCGTTAAGCGGCCATCGAAACAACACGCGTCAAGCGGAAAGCAGCTACCGCATGCACGTGGTCCCATCATATGACACAACCAGTCACCACCGATGCATGCATGTGCACCCTATAAAGATAAGAACCACCGCCTGACAAAATGGCCAATTGACCAGGAAAGCAAATTGCCACCGACAGGCAAGGTACACGCGTCCAACTGCCCAGTCATATTTCCCAACTAATACACGTATCTTCCATGGATTAATCCGTTTGCCGCTGAGAAAAAACTTTTCTTTCAATCCAGCTAAGAGTGATTCTCATCAGAAGCATTAGCCATACATGTCATGTGCTTCCCATTGTGTTGAGGAATTTGCATTGGTTTGGATTTATGTGCTTCTTAGTTTTTGATAATAGACATAGAGGAACGTGAGAAGAAAAGACGAAGATCTCTTACCAAGGCAAGTTCTCCAGTTATTCGGACACACAAGGAATTTTGTGGTTCAAGAACGTTCTTAGATTCTGCTAATAGCAATGCTCATGCTGAGATTTAGTGCACCGAATGAACCGCTAGCAGTAAAAGAAAGAAACTCCATGGGAAAATCCATGGTACTGACCTTGAAGATTATATATGGCCGGGCCTTACGCTCGGTCAGCACACTTAATTCAAAATCATCTTGATATTCCCTTTGATTATGCATTTGCATGATAGGAAGCTTGTTTAATTAAATTAACCTGGTTGCATGCTTTTCAATTAGCGTCATCTTTTTTGTAATGTATAATTAGGAAACACATGTACATAATTCGGTACTCTGTTGTTTTGTAAGTTTTATCTATACAATTATTATTTTCCTTGAAGTTCTTGCAATGTAAATATTTATAGGGCGCTGCTACACGTCGGCCGGCAGATCTTTTTAAAAGATCTAGTCGCCTCGCGAGACGTTGGATCTGGTGGATTGAGCGGCGAGCGTCACACTCTACCATTGCAACACGGGTCATGTTGCAGAATTTTTTGCAAAAACATAGGTTAGGTTGTAGATTTTTTTTTTGCAACAGAGGTCTTGTTACAGTTTTTTTTTTTTTTTTTTTTTTTTGCGACAGAGGTCATGTTATTTGTTTTTTCAATAGAGGTCTTGTTACTCTTTTTTTAGTCCAGCACGTCACGTGTGACGCGTGGCGTGCAACCAAGCCAGTGATAATCCGCCGGCTGAACCATATTGTTTCCCATATTTATAAGTGTGATTTGTGGTAGATTGTAGATGAAGTTTTTTTTTGCGGGGAGATTGTTGACGATAGGTGACAGAAGCAAATATATTGGTTGAACAGTAAAACAATTTATTCCGCATAACAGGATAGGAGAGAGAATGATACCATTTATTCTGAATATTACACGGGCAAATTAAACGTAAACTAACACAGTCGTCATGCATGCAAGCAGCAGGTCTTGGAGTGCTGCACCAGGGACTTGCATGCTGGCAAGAGCCCTTTGAATCAGGAATAAGTGGAAATTTTGAATTCGCTCAAACATTTTTTTTTTTGTACCTTTTTCTTAGATTTCCTTTCCCGAGTAGGAGCTTGGTTACGTTTGTTGCTTCTGGCTGAATTGGTCAGTGCCTGTAAGAAAGCATGTGAATTTTATATTTATCTTTATCACTTCTTCAACCCTTGAAAATTCTTGCAGGCAGGCCATGCCCATGATCGCAACTACTCGAAGCCTCCCTCGCCGCCGCCTCCTTTGCCTTTCCACAGGGACTGAAGGACGAAGAGATTGCCACAAAATTCCTGAAAGGAACTTGTCCTACGCAGTTGTGTTGCATGTCCAAGATATTAATCCTGCGCTGCTCTATCTACAGTTCCAGTTTTTGTTCCTGTTGCTGCATTGCATGCACCGCCAATTGCTTGTGTAGTTGTGTTCCTTCTGAATTTGACACACCAACATGTGCAGCTACGCCGCTGTGCCAACTCTTAATCCATTGTAATAGCTTCACTACTCGTACACACATGTCTCCTGACATGGGCGGTTGTAGGCGGGGGAGGGGATACGTGGCGGCGCATTTGCTGCTGTACTGCACGGTCGCCATGGCGTGCATGGGCGGCGCCCTGGCCGTGGACGCGCACGGCGCGGCACACGCTGGGTGACGGCGGCACGGGGGCGCTGGGTGACTGGAACCCGGCAGAGAGGTCGCCGGGCTGGTGGACGGGCGTGTCGTGCAATGCCGACGGCGGCGTGCCTGACAACTTGTCTGCGGCCCTGGGCGCCTCGCTGGAATGGGACACAAACCTGTCCTG
The DNA here is from genome assembly GCA_039707655.1 of Elymus sibiricus. NCBI lineage: Eukaryota > Viridiplantae > Streptophyta > Magnoliopsida > Poales > Poaceae > Elymus > Elymus sibiricus. The sequence goes on along the minus strand of CM077674.1, from coordinate 1,726,398 downwards.
ACTCATCCCGCCTCAGCTTGGCGGCTTGCCGGCGCTCACGCACCTCGACCTCAGCAATAGTGCGCTCACGGGCCCGTCCCGACGAAGCCAAACGGAACGCCTATTCTCTATCGAATGTTTTCCTGCGTCCCTTTGTTCGCTTATGCTTATGCTGGCCAGGGAGCAAACTGGAGAGCCTCGCCGTCAACTCGAAGCACCTCGAGGGCGCCATCCCGGACGCCATTGGCGACCTCACGGCGCTGCGCGAGCTCATCTTCAACGAAGACCAGATTGAAGGCGCCATCCCAGGCTCACAGCCTCCGTCGGTCGGATGGCCAACCTCGAGGAGCTCCGCGGTGGCCGCAAGCCCGCAACAAGAACCTACAGGGCGCACTCCTGCTGGAGACAGGCAACTGCTCCAACCTCACCATGCTCGGCCTCGTGGAGAACATCATCTCTGGCCCCTCCCGGCGAGCCTCGGCCAGCTCAAGAACCTTGACACGCTGGCCACTACACGGCGCTGCTCTCCGGCCCGATCCCACCAGAGCTCGGAGAGTTCTTGCGTTGCGGCAGGCCGCGACTGCCCTACGCGGCTACACGGTGACGCAGCCGCCTGCGGCCAGTTCCTCATGCTCGCCGACGCGTCCTCTCATGGCCACCACACACAGACACCACCGCCATCGCGCCATGAGCTCCGCCTGCCCGCGCACCGCTGCAACCACACATGAGCTCTGCAAACGCCCACCGCGCACGCTCGACCTGCGAGCCACCTGCACCGCCGCGACGCGCTGCGTGAGCCCCTCCATGGCCGCGCTTGCCCCGCGCTGGCCGTCACCATAGCCGAGGAGCGCGAGCTCAGCCGGGCGTCATCGGGACCTCGCCGACCGTGGGCACCACCGCGTATAGCCCCACTGGCCGGAGGCCGCCTGCCGTCTACAGTTGCGGACCCCGCCGCCATCGCGCCCTGCTCGTGTTGTGCCTGCTGCCTCTCAGATCGACGTAAGAAGGCCTCGCCGGTGAGCCGCAGAAGCCCTCTGAGACCCACCTCCCCTGCTGAACTCCCTGCGCGGACCACGCGACCGGTGGCCTAGCCTGCGCGCACATCCCGGCTGGCCTGCGCACCTCGCACCTTGTTGTCCGACCGTGCTAGCGATAGGCTGGAGCGCCACCCAGCGCGAGGACAAAGAAGTACAGCCTTGCCTTGGACGGCGCATTGCAAGAGCTCAGGCGAAGGGCTGCGGCTCGGGGATAGCGTCGCCTTCGCGCCTTCGAGTGAGGTGACATGCGGCTAGAGCACCGGAGCACCTCCCTGCGTCGGGCAAGCCAACCACGCATGCACGCACACGACGTAGCGGCAGAGTCAACTAGATGATGCCCCGCGCGTTTCCGCGGGAACCTTGAAAAAACAAATGTATGAATAGGTACTAAAAACTAAAACTATTGCAGAAACAAATTAAAGATTGCTCTCAATTTATATTTTGAAGACAATAAAACATATGAAGCATGTGATAAAGTTTTGTATAAAAAGAGAAATATTGGATTGTAGTCAATGGGGTGCCTACATAACAAAAATGTGTGACATGACCAATATCTATTTGCTCCAAATATACCGTCTATGCCCACACAAAAATTAGTGGAAGAAATTGACATGCATGATTGTTGAGGTGGCATAGTTGCATGGATAGATTAGTGCACAAATTGTAACTTATGACCACATGCATGACTTGATGATGTGGCATAGTTGCATGAAGAGGAAAAATAGATAGTGGGTTGCAACTATTTAAGAATAGAGGATAACGGAGATAAAGAGGTGACAATAATATCCTTACTTCCTTCCTTCATCAATTGATGGGGATAACGGAGAACCGCCAACTGGCCGTGTCCACGGGGTGGTCCTTAATTATCATTTCCGTAACCTAAATAGCATAGGAATGATCAAATTCATTTCCCCTCGAAATACATTCGGTGACCACAAATAATAATACAAAATGTCTTGAAAATCATCACCGAGCCCCAAACAGGCCAGAAAAGCCATAACATACTACCTCATCCTTGGGCCTAAAATTGCCATGAAACAATGGGAGTTATCAAAGAAAATGTGCAGAAATATTTTACGGCGCAGTAGAAAGCAAAAAACAGACCCAAATTTTGCATACTAGTCATCCGATTTCTTTCCTAGCTTGTGAAACCGCAAAGGGATCAATCAGTGTTCTCCTCTACACGAAGGAAACAGAGTTGCGACACCGTAAACATTCAGTGTCATCCTAATTGCCTTTTATTCCTCCTGTGTCACAACAACGTAGCCTCGATCGACCTTTCACATGGTCCCGTCGATCGGCTTGAAAATCCTTCTTCACGAATTTCTTGTCCAGCACTGTTGTTCTGTAGATCTTGAACACATGGCTTGTCAGGCGTGCTGCTCTAGAAGTAGAGCTCTTCAAACTTCTTTTCCACGAACCTGTATGTAGCTACTTCGTTTAATAAAATGGTTATGTGCATCACTTGATGCAGAGGCCGGAGGTAATCCTTTTTTTTTGAAGAAAAAAACGAACATGTATGTAAGATACCATAAACATGCATGCTCTTGTGTGGTGAGAGTGGTTATCAGGTGTCACAGACCCAACTATGACTACAGAAGAAGGGAACCAGAACCAGAAGCAGCGTTCTGAATGTCTGAAGCCAGAACCACGACGGTCCAGGAGGGAGAGACGTGCAGCCGCACCGCACGATATGCTGATAAGGAATGGATCAAGAGATCCAACGGCTGCAGCTGCTCTTCTCATGTCTAGTTTAGTTTCCATTCCTTGTGTATTCTTTACCTTGTTGGTCACAACGAACGGCTGGACGGATGAGCCTTGTTGTATCTGAAATCTGACTAATAGTAGAAGATAGTGCTGTGCGTGTGTATCTCTGGGTTCCTATCATCAGGGGTGCATGCACTCACTCATACACATGTTCCACATACAATCGCTTGTCAGTGTAACATGCACCTGCAAGCATTTGGGACAGAGAAATATGTCACAAAAAATAACTGTAGACATGTCAATTGTCTGAACTTATGACCTCTAAACAGGCCTGTCTAATTAATACTGACATTCGTTCAGTAGCAACAGGGCATGCGAATTGGCGATGACCACCAAAATCATGCAGGGGTTTCCAGGCCTGTCTAATTATTGACTTCAAATAAAGTCGGCAGCTAGGTTTGGGATGCCGTCATTTATTTCCATGTCGTGAGGAAGAGGGCAAATTCAAGGGTCATAAATAGTGATCTAGTCATTTTTTAGAATACTAGCAGGTGGAGGCGCGGCGTGTCGTGTGTGTGCCTCTCTTGCTTGTTTTTATAAGAGTGTCAGTTGATTTTTCTGTATATCGAGTTGACTGTCTTGTTTTCCGATTTTAACTGAACGGGTATGTTTATTGATTACATACGGTTACAACCAGTGAAAAAAATAGCACGCTATAGCGCCGCTAATAGCACGCTATAGCATATTGAGAATCGTCTCGCTAAATTAATATATGTACAATGTCTCGCTAATAGTACGCTATAGCGCGCTATAGCACGCTAATAGCATATTTTCAGGGGCACCGCTATTTTGTATAGCGCGCTATTTTTTTCCTTGGTTACAACTGAACGAATATGAGCGCAGCACTTGCAGCACGCACACAAAACCGACCGACCGACCGACCAGGTAATAAGCAAGTAATATATGGAACAGGCGACTACTAACCTGGCAACCTGACAATGATGGTCATCGCCTGTTGGAATTTCCCACAGATCGATCGCATCAAAAGGGACGAACACACGCACACAAAAACTTTTGACCAACAATCCTTGTCATGTCCTTCTTTCTCCTTATTTCTTTTCCTTTTTTTTTTCTCCAGCAGTACAATCTTACGCTACAATCTGATGCCTTGGATGTGTATATCTCTACTCCTAAAGGGGGAGTTGGTAGTCTCGCCTCACTCCCACCAACCCCTCGGCAAAACCTATATTACGCCCGCGAGCGTCTTACAGACGACCTTTCGCTCAAGCGCAACCAATTTGGGCGGCCCATTTGACGCGTGCATTAACTCAATCAAATCGGCACTTTCCCAAAACAACTTCATGCATTAACTCATATAAATCAAATATTAGGAAAATCTCAACTAAATGCAAACTTTCCTTGACTTTCACTACTCATACTCAAATCAAATTAAATCTTACCAAAACATCAACTATAATCAAAGTTGGCCGGCCCATTTGACGCGTGCGCGCGTTTTTCTTTTTTCTTTTTTTTTCTATGATTCGTTTTTTGGTTTCCCTTTTTTTTATTCATTTTTTCTATGACCAATAGGTTGGTTTTTGCTTGGCATATCAGAATCGGCACAGAGCTGTATGCCGTGGTGAGTTGGTAGCATCGTCACCATTCCGGTTAAACCTCACCCACTGATTTTTTTTTCTATCACACCAATTTATTTAAACTGGTTTTTAGCCCACTGATCTATTTAATCCGGTTTTTATCTGCCAAATTTAGTAATGTTGTTATGGAAAGGAATCAATCACGGTTATCCCTAATCAATCTTTAAAGACCAAATCTATGGAAAGAAATCAATGTTTGATAACACAAGACACATGTATGGAAAGGAATCAATGTGAAATGCATCATGGATACATTCTTTGATTAAAGAGTTTTTAGCTCTTGATATTTTATTATGGTTGTCAATATATCCATTCACATATTACTCTGAGAAACATTTTTTGTTGGGAGAAAAATAATAATAAAGGAATAAAAAGAGAGTGATTTACCGGTAAAAAAGAAGTCGCCAAAGCAGCCTGGTGTGCAAGAAGATTTTGAATATGTATGCGAGATACAATTAATGTTGAATTACTAAAATATATATGCCCTTGTTGCAACGCATGGGTAATTAACTAGCATCAGTGGTAGGTTACTTGAAGTGTCAGTATTATGTTTCGGTACAACAGTTTAGCTGAATCTATCATTGACGTGAGATTATGTGGGATGTCCACTTGTCCCGTCAAAAATTATGCGAAAACATGTGGGCCTCATACTTATATTATGCGACAGATGTGGATGTGGATCTGGATGGGGGTTGGGGTTGTTCTGCTCAGTTACGGTTGTCTGAGCGGAATAATTTTCCTACTTTAGAAAATGTGACATATTGCATTTCATTATAGATGGATTTGAGCAATTCATATATTTTTTCATCAAGTCGTACAAATTTTTAGTTAGGATAGAAGGTTAAATGCATTGCTTAGTTGCTTCAAGAGTTAATAACGGACACAGTGCATATCGGTTGCATGCCCAACAACGGACATCATATTTTTGTGAAATGCATGGTATTCAACTGTATATTACAACGTGGCAATGGCTCGGGAGACATTGGATCTGCCTTCTTTGCTCGGGGGTGTCACGGGCGGTGCACGCCTTCTACCCCTTGATGGGGGTGGCGGATCGGCACGAAAACGGGGGGAGGGGGGATCAAGGCGGAGAGTAGGGCGGTTGGCGGGGGACTCCTCCTTGGCGGTCCATGGAGAAGTACGGTGTGAAAGAGAGAGGGGGCCATGGGGAAGGTGAAATGGGCGTCATCCGGTTTTAAAGGATAGGGCTCCAGCGAGAAATATTCCGCTACGACGGGAAACCGAGCGGGAAGGGGAGGGTCCGGCAGGAAAAGGAAAGGGTGTGTAGTTGGGTGGGGTTTTGTGTTGGGTCCACGTGTTGGAGATACCATGATGGATAGTCCAGACAACCACATTTATCGTGAGGGGAGGGGATCAGGGCGGAGAGCGGGGCGGGTGGCGGATCGGCACGAACACGAGGGGCGGGGATCAGGGCAGAAAGCGGGACCGTTGGCAGGGGACTCCTCCTTGGTGGTCAGTGGAGAAGTACGGTGTGAAGGAGAGAAGGCGCCATGGCGAAGATGAGGTGTGCCCAACAACAGACATCATATTTTTGTGAAATACACGACATTCAACTGTATGTTACAACGTGGCAATGGCTCAGGAGACATTGGATCCGCCTTCTTGGCTTGGGGGGGGGGGGGGCGTCACGGGCGGCGCACGCCTCTTACCCCTTGATGGGGGTGGCGGATCGGCACGAACATGGGGGGATGGGATCAGGGTGGTTGGTGGGGGACTCCTCCTTGGCGGTCCGTGGAGAAGTACGGTGTGAAGGCGAGAGGGCGCCATGGCGAAGGTTAGGTGGGTATCATCCGGTTTTAAAGGAGAGGGCTCCAGCGAGAAATGTCCCTCTACGGCGGGAAACAAAGCGGTAAGGGGAGGGTCCGGCAGGAAAAGAAAAGGGTGCGTCGTGGGGCATTGATTTTTTGTGTTGGACCCACGTGTTGGAGATAACATGGTGGATAGTCCTAACAACCACATTTCCCGCGAAGGGAGGGGATCAGAGCGGAGAGCGGGGCGGTGGAGGATCGGCGCAAACACGAGGGGAGGGGATTAGGGCGTCGAGCGGGGCGGTTGGCGGGTGACTCCTCCTTGGCGCTCCGTGGAGAAGTACGGTGTGAAGGAGAGAGGGCGCCATGGCGAAGATGAGGTGTGCCCAACAACGGACATAATATTTTTGTGGAATGCACGACATTCAACTGTATGTTACAATGTGGCAATGGCTCATGAGACATTGGATCTGCCTTCTTGGCTCGGGGGGGGGGGGGGGGTCACAGGCAGCGCACACCTCTTACCCCTTGATGGGGGTGGCCGACCGGCACGAACATGGGGGAGGGGATTAGGGCGGAGAGCGGGGCGGTTGGTGGGGGAATCCTCCTTGGCGGTCCGTAGAAAATACGGTGTGAAGGAGAGAGGGCGCCATGGCGAAGATGAGGTAGGCGTCATCCGGTTTTAAAGGAGATGGCTCTAGCAAGAAATGTCCCTCTACGGCGGGAAACCGAGCGGGAAGGGGAGGGTCCGGTAGGAAAAGGAAATGGTGCGTCATGGGGTGAGGCTTTTATGTTGGGCCTACATGCTGGAGATAACCTGACGGACAGTTCGGACACCCATATTTCTCCCCCACGTATGGTCTGGATTTGGAGGAGCTCGGACTGTCTAGGCGATTGAATTTTGGGGAGCCTGCTAGGCTCCCATTTGATATCCGAACATGCCCGGATTTATGAGAAAGAAATAAGCATTTATTTGATTCATTTATATGCATTGTAGCCCGTAGCAACGCACGGGCGTTCTACTAGTATAACTGACCCAAATAACCTAGACCTACACGGACGCTAACTCCTGATGCAACACGGCAAGACTAGATCCAAGTCTTAACTCCAGTAGTACTCAACGTTGCACTAAACATGCTCGAACTAGCAGTAGGTACAATAGTGTACTACTAATTAATCAGGAAACTAAATTAACCATCAAAGTCTTAACTAGTACTCAACGCTGCATGTCATGATGCAAAGCTTTGGACTTAACACGCCAATTTGAATGCCGGCCGTGTGGCTGCTGAACGAATTAATGGTGCGCATCTGGAGAAGTCTGCAGCTATGTTTGGGATCTAGTCATTAATTTTCCATGCCATCAGGAAGAGGGCAAAGCCCAGATCATTTCTGGGAAATGAAAAAATTTAAGAAGTACAATTTAAGGTTCTCGTGACATACAATCGTACCCTCATCTTGTTCAAGTTGAATTTTTTTAATTTTCCTATATTTTCCATTTGAAATTAGGTGGAAAAAATGACTATTACGTGTCTAGGAGACGCAAGCCGTGTCTTAGGGAGCAGCTACTGACAAGCGTTGTCGTAGGTCGCCAAGGTCTCCGGTCTGTAACACCCCCTGTAATTAAGCCACAATAATCACTCTCTAATTATGCCAAGTCACCTTCATTTGCAATGCTAGATCATCATAGGATTCATATCTCATTTCAAATTCCACTTCAAATCAAAATTCAAACTTTAAGTGAAATTAAAAGTTGCACAAATAAGAAAGCAAAATAGTTCATAATTTTGTAAATAATCCATAGATAATTATGGTTAAGAAAAACAATATCACTTGTTTGCTCATTTGGAAGCTAGCACCAAAAACAGTACCAAAAACAGCCTCTTTTAATCCATTTGCAATTAAACAAAATTCAAATGAAATCTTCTTATCTCCAAACTTTTTGTGGCAATGCTAGATATTGCCTAGTATTTATTTTGGCAAGTTGCAGATATTTCAAAAGTCATTTGTTAGCAAATTAAAAAGGCAAAACAGAAGAAATAAAGAAAACAGAATTAGAAAAAGGAAAAAGACTTGAACTCATTGTTGGATTGGGCTCTAGTTCAACAGTAGAGGCCCAGCCCACCACCGCTCCTGTCTCCTACCTCGCGCCCCAGCCGTCCAGCGCGCGTGGCCGCGCGCACAGCCGCGCAGATGATGCCACGACCATGCTACAGCGATGGATGAATGTCTATAAAGATCCCCGACGCCCCCTAAGTCAAACCCTAGTCCCAGTTCTTCCCCTCGCCCTCTCCCTCGCCCGAATCCGCAGCCGCCCGAGCGTGGCCGTCGCCGCCACCGCCTCGTTGCCGTGCTCCGGGGCATCCCCGGCGCCTGGGAGTACGTCCAGGAGCTGCAGCGTCCTCGACTCCCTCGATTGCGCGCACCCGTTCGAGCGGAGCCGCACCGGATAGCCGCCATCGTCCCGTCTTCTCCGGCCACGGCCACGGCACCGCGCCGTCGATTCGCTCACCTCCCGGCGTCCCCGGCCTCTCTGCGCGCGCCATCGAGCTCCGCGGTGAGCCGTGCTTCCTCCCGCATATTTTTCCCCTTCGATTCGTCGCGGTAACGCCACCTATGCTCGCATGGCCGCCTCGGCCGGAGCTCTGCTCCGCGTGCGCTCGCCCGCGCCAGACCGTGCCCACACCAGCGCCCCTGCTACTCGCTGCGTCTGCTGCGCACCCGCGCGTGCGCGCCCACAGCCGCCGCTGCCACCGCATGTGGTTAGTTAGACTAATTAAAATACTGTTAGATGTTTGTGTCAATGACATGTGGGACCCAGCATCAGGTTTGACTCTGGTCAGCCCTGCTGACGTCACCTTTGACCCTGTTGATGCAGTAATGGAATTTCTGAATTTTAAATAAGTCTAGAAATTTCAGAAAATGTTTAAAACTTTGAAAATTAATAAAAAATAAACCGTAGCTCAGATGAAAATAATTTATATATGAAAAATGATCAGAAAAATATGACGAATCCGAATATGTGGTCAAAATGCTTGACCATCACTCCTAACTAGATGAACATGGAACCTTCCCCTCCGGATCCATATACGATAACCGTCCGGAGCCGGGAAAATATTCCCGGATATTTTCCCGCTCCGTCCAAGATACTTAGCGGTGCATTAGAGAACATAATCAACCCCATACTGCCATGTCATGCATCTGTGTTGCATTTGAATGCTTTATATTTACTGTTTCTTCCCCCTCCTTCTCTCCCGATAGACCCCGAGACTGCCGACGACGCCGCTGAGTACGACTACGCCCCCGATGACCAGTTTCCTTCAGCAGAGCTTCCAGGCAAGCAAACCCCCCTTGATCATCTAGATATCGCCTACTCCTTCTCTCTTATGCTTGCATTAGTTTGCTACTGCTACGGTTCAGGTAGCTCCCTATCTGAAACATAGCCTGATGTCGTCGCCTGCTATTGATACATTACCTGTTGTCCTATGATGCCTAGTTTGCTATGCTGTTGATCCATCTGTGGCCGTTCACCTTGTCCGTTGCCATGCTTGATATCGCGCTGTGATCACTCAGGGTGAAGATCACGGATATGTTTACATTACTGTAATACCTTTATCTGTTAAAGTCGGGCCGGCTCCAAGAGTGTCCGCGAGATAATGAAACAAGTCGGGTCGGCCCCAAGGGTACCCGCGAGTCATATGGTGGCGGTTCGACGGATCAGGTGGAGACCACCTAGGAGAGAGGTGGGCCTGATCCCTGGACCGCGGATTACCAAGACGGGGCGACAGAAACCCTGATCGTCTCCGCGAGTTACTAAACATGATTAACGGATTGCGTGTTGGATCTGAGTTGGCCTCTGGCCTATACGCACTAACCACCACGCGGGATTATGGTATGGGCCCTCGGCGACGTACATTCTCCTGAAAGCTCTGTTAGACGTCACAGTTGAGCGGCACACGCCCGGGTGAGCTGGTTACGCCTGCTTGTGTATACAGAGGCTAGGCTTGGTCCCGGCCGTCCTCGCAACGCGCAAGAGTGCTGCTACTTGTAGCTTGCGTTGGTATTTCTCCGAAGAGGAAGGGATGATGCAGCACAGTAGAGATAAGTTTTTCCCTCAGTTATGAAACCAAGGTTATCAATCCAGTAGGAGAATCACACAACACCTCGTTCGCAGTACCTGCACACAAACAACAAATCCTTGCACCCAAAGCAAACAAGGGGTTGTCAACCCCTCGGCGGTAAGTTGCAAGATTAAATTGTATGTGATAGATAAATAGATTGAAACAAAAATACAAAATAAAATAAGTGAAGTAAAATGGTAGCAATATTTTTAGGGTTTTAGTAATATGATTTAGATAGACCCGGGGGCCATAGTTTTCACTAGAGGCTTCTCTCAAGAAAATAGCATACGGTGGGTAGACAAATTACTGTTGGGCAATTGATAGAAAAGCAAATAATCATGACGATATCCAAGGCAATGATCATGTATATAGGCATCACGTCCGAGACAAGTAGACCGACTCCTGCCTGCATCTACTACTATTACTCCACACATCGACCGCTATCCAGCATGCATCTAGTGTATTAAGCCCATAAAGAACAGAGTAACGCCTTAAGAACGATGACATGATGTACAAGATAAACTCACGTATGAATAAACCCCATCTTTTTACCCTTAATAGCAACGATACATACGTGTCATGTCCCTTTCTATCACTGGGATTGAGCACCGCAAGATCGAACCCATTACAAAGCACCTCTTCCCATGGCAAGATAAATCAATCTAGTCGGCCAAACCAAATCAATAGATCGGAGAAGAAATACGAGGCTATAATAATCATGCATAAAAGAGACCAGAAAAGACTCAAATAATTTCGTGGATAATCTGATCATAAACTCACAATTCATCGGATCCCAACAAACACACCGCAAAAGGTGATTACATCGGATAGAACTCCAAGAACATCGAGGAGAACATTGTATTGAAGATCAAAAAGAGAGAAGAAGCCATCTAGCTACTGACTATGGACCCGAAGGTCTGTGGTAAACTACTCACACATCAACGGAGAGGCAGCACGGTTGATGTAGAGCCCCTCCGTGATCGATTCCCCCTCCGGCGGAGTACCGGAAAAGGCCTCCAGATGGGATCTCTCGAGAACAGAAACTTGCAGTGGCGGAAAAAGTATTTCGTGGACTCGCCTCAGGGTTTCTGATTTTTTGGGAATTTATAGTGGAGGAATTAGGTCAAACGGAGCTGGGGTGGGCCCAGGAGGCACCAGGGCACGCCTGCCCCCCCCCCCCAGGCGCGCCCTGGTGGCTCGTGGCCACCTCCTCTGGCGTCTGGTATTCTCCCGAAGCTTCTAGTGTTGTATATGTCCAGAAAAAAATCTCCAAAAAGTTTCGTGGCATTTGGACTTCGTTTGGTATTGATATTCTGTAAAACAAAAATAGGGCAGAAAACGGCAACTGGCACTGGGCACTAAGTTAGTAGGTTAGTCCCAAAAAATGATATATAATTGCTGTAAATGCTTATAAAAACATCCAAGATTGATAATATAACAGCATGGAACAATCAAAAATTATAGATACGTTGGAGACGTATCAAGTGCTTAGGGCGATTGGCCCATGACCCCTTCGCGCTTAGGATGTAGACCGGCGTGCTGACCTCTCTAGAGAGCCTAGGTAGGACTATGGCGTGTCGATCATCTGAGGCCGGGCGTGACCCAGGCAAGTGTGTCCGGCCAAAGGTAATCGAGCGTGTTGGGTACAGTAGTGCACCCCTGCAGGGAAGTTAATCTATTCGAATAGCCGTGTCCACGGTAACGGACGCTCGGAGATATATCTTGATTTATTACCACTTGAACTGGATACTTTCTAAACGCTAAATGGATATGACCGCCCTCGGGATCGCTTTCTCACTGGGTTGTCGAGGAAGGATCGCAGGGCATTGCTAATATATACTTGTTATTATATGTTATTGTGTTCTATTCTCTTTTGATGCTGCAAGATTGCTGCAAGATGCTAGTCTTCGATAGGCTAGGCTCCTCTCTCTCTACTCTGGCATTCTGCAGTTCAGTCCAAAGATATAGCTCCATTCCTTTGATACCAATGCATATCTAGTATAGATCTGATGTAAGTCTTGCGAGTACTTTGGATGAGTACTCACAGTTGCTTTGCTACCTTTTTCCCCTACCTGATTACTGTGATCAGACGACGGAGCCCAAGAGCCAGACGTCACCGCAGGAGGATACTACCAGGAGCCGGAGATCCCCGGAGGTTACTACTACCAGGAGCCCGACGACTAGGAGTAGTTCGGAGGCCCCAGGCAGGAGGCCTGCGCCTTTTCGATCAGTGGCGCTGTTATGCTAGCCTTCTTAAGGCAAACTTGATTAACTATGTCTGTACCCAGATATTATTTGCTTTCACTGACTTATGTATTTGGGTCCTTGAGACCCCTGGCTTGTAATATGATGATTTATGTTTGAATTTGTGTTTAGAGTTGTGTTGTGATATCTTCCCGTGAGTCTCTGATCTCGATCGTGCATGTTTGCGTGTATGATTAGTGCACGGTCGAGCAGGGGCGTCACAAGCTGGTATAAGAGCCGACTGCCTGTAGGAGCCCCCCTCCCAAATTCCTTGGTCAAAGTTGAGTCTAGTCTTTGAAAAACTATTTTACTAACAGTGTTGTGTGACTTACGAGCCCACATCGCAAATGGATGGGATTAGGATCTTTTATTCCGCTCCTTTACTCTGGGATTCTGATTTCTCTTCTCTTCGGTTTAAAAGATTTTACTAACTCTAACTTTAGGTTCTCGTGATTACTTCCTTCCGGAGAGCCACTCATTACAGGTGACCTCTTGATGCCTCAAGGCATTCCGAAGACACTCTTCGATGATCCAAGAATCCCTTGGGTTTACTGCCTTGCAGCTCCTTTCCGCATGAATACACCTATGAATAATTCCTCACACATATCGAGGATTCGTTCATCCCTAGTTGTTCATGTGTTTCACAAAATTCTTCGAAATGCTATTCGATCTTCCAGAAATCCTCTGCAGCCTATTGCTCTTGAAAGTCTTGCATGCCTGCAATATGGTTAATTCCATATGTCTAACAATATTCATTAGCATCCGTTGTCATCATCTTTTTGGGCCTTTGATCCGATATGTTTGCGAATGCTCGCAATCATCAATACGATCCTAGAATTCATCCTTCCGGCTCAGACGTCATTTTTGAACATGAGTTGGTTCTCGGCCAATCAAACCTTGATTGATTGTCCATCTAATTCTATTCAACTTACTCATCTTTTGATCAGAGCGTCTGCTTCTGATCCTCCGATTTGGAAATCGTATTTCCTTTGTAATTAAGCTTCGAATTATTTAGATAATTCCATAAACCGATGCGCTTGCATTCCTCTGGTTGATTACCGATACTCACATCATCTCCTTTGTGGATCGCCAGATCCTTTGATGGATTATTATCCGACAGTTTCCTTCATATTCAAAAACCGTTGAGTTCTTCCCCCAATACAAAATGCCTTGGGCTAGTTGTATCCTCTACTTTTGTTGTCTATACCCTTGCTTCAATGCTTATATCCTTTTCCTCTGTTGTTTATTGTATAGGTTCCTAAAATGCCCCGATGGGTTGTATCTATGCATTTTGCAATCAGTGTGAACCCGAAAACTTCTACGGTACATACTCTACTGGTGCTTCGCCAGATACGTTTCCAACACTACAACTTCATCGAAAGTGAGAAGTGAATGAAAGGTTATGCGTTGAAGAAGTGGGAGTCGACCTTGAACCTGTGTGTTCATGCCCATGGACACGATGTAGATCTTATCACGGAAGCTTCTTGCAAAAGTATTTATTCATTTGTATAATTCTTCCGGTATCTTTAAATTTGATCCCATGCAGTCTTGGTTCCGACCATGCTATCCTTATTCGATATATCTGAAAGGAATCCATTCCGGTGCCTCGTCTATTTTTCGACAAGGTTAGAGTAGTTGCCTTCCGCACCTCAACGATCTAGTTCAGTTTCTATTCTTGAGTATTAACCTCTGGTATCTCAAGGATATCGTGCCATTACACTACATCTTATGAATCTTTGATAAAGTAATACCTTTCCCCATCATAGTAATTCCACGGGTTCTGGGTTGTTGTCAACCGAGAACACAGATAAGCGAATTGAATCCACACTATGGTTCATTACTCCTAGTAATTTGTTGCTGGGAGGTTTAAACTCAATCATGTCATTCCTAGCCCAATTGTCCGCATCATTATCATGCTAATTTTAACTGTGCTACCTGGTCCTTCTTCCCGGTGCACATTTCTGACAATGAGCTAAGCCTGTGGTAAACTTTCATCATGATATCATTTTGCTCGAACAGCAAGATTGGTTCCGAGCTTGTGTCATATCTGTGGTTCCAGTAACCTTCCGCTTCATCACAACTTTGTTTTGATCATATCACCTTGCTGTTACCTCATCATCTTGCCCCTGATAATTTGTGTTGTCATCGACAACCTCCTCGCCTTCTTCCAACACCGACTTAGTCATGTTGTGGTTATACCTTGAGTTCCTTGCTATTCTTGGAAATTGTTCCTTGTGTATTTCTTGTGACCTTCAGACCCAGCCCTTGCTTAAATACCATCTCATTTCTACCTCGAAGCATGACTGTGGTACTCCGATCATCACCAAGAACATTGGAAGCGCAATACTAAATGTTTCTTGATCTATTATCCAAACACCGTTGTATGGGTAAACATCATGATTCTCCTTGCCCCTTTTATATAAAGGGTTACGTATTTGCTGCTCTGTCATGTATATCATGCTTTGCTTTTCCTTGGGAAAGTTATACTCCTAACACTTGTGCATAGACACATTTTCCTTTCCATTGGTCTGTTTAACCTTTCAAATTATATGATCTAGGCAGTAATAATTCCCTGCTTATGCAAACACCTCGGTGTACAACTCTGTCAGTAAAACCCTGTTACTATTGTTGATAACATTCCGGTAACCACCGATGGACGAGAACCTTGCCAATTGGTCCGCCTCGTCTTAGCGAGCAGGAAAATGGTTCTCCTTGTCCCTCGCCCTTGGTACCGACGTTGTTGCCGACATAGCTGACAAGTTATCCTCTGACATGCCTTGCTGTCGTGATCGCACAAGATGCCACCATCCTTTCTATTCTTAATCCACACGAACCACAGTTCCACAGGACCGAAACATGGCTCTCCTGCACATCCTTGTTTCCAAAGTTGTCCTCTACACTTGGCTTCGTATGTAATTCATGAGCCACCTTCCTAGAGATGATCTATTCTGGTACCAGACGCCATACTTATTCTTGTTGCCCTGAAAACCCCCCTTTCATCATCCGTCATAGGCATTGAATGATTTCCTATCCGCTTGAAACCTCTTATGCCTTCTTTTATTGCTCTCGGTGTATTTCCTGAGTTCCAACTCGAGAGGTACTTATATGTTTCATTCCCTGAGACAACCCCAGTTGATTAACCTTGTACCGATCCAACACCCCTTAAGTTTCCCCTCCTACCCTATTCGTAAGTACGATGGAGTTCCCGAAGAAAGAGTGACGACTTCATCATGATGACCTGAAGAAGAGAAATGAAGACATTAACGAAAAGGATCAACTTATTTGAGAAGGGCAACAAGAACAAGAAGATTCGTTAGAATTTCGAAACCAGACTTTTTCCCCTTACTCTACCTCTTAATTCTCGGGACGAGAATTTTTTTTAGAGGAGGAGAGTTGTAACACCCCCTGTAATTAAGCCACGGTAATCACTCTCTAATTATGCCAAGTCACCTTCATTTGCAATGCTAGATCATCATAGGATTCATATCTCATTTCAAATTCCACTTCAAATCAAAATTCAAACTTTAAGTGAAATTAAAAGTTGCACAAATAAGAAAGCAAAATAGTTCATAATTTTGTAAATAATCCATAGATAATTATGGTTAAGGAAAACAATATCACTTGTTTGCTCATTTGGAAGCTAGCACCAAAAACAGTACCCAAAACAGCCTCTTTTAATCCATTTGCAATTAAACAAAATTCAAATGAAATCTTCTTATCTCCAAACTTTTTGTCGCAATGCTAGATATTGCCTAGTATTTATTTTGGCAAGTTGCAGATTTTTCAAAAGTCATTTGTTAGCAAATTAAAAAGGCAAAATAGAAGAAAGAAAGAAAACAGAATTAGAAAAAGGAAAAAGACTTGAACTCACTGTTGGACTGGGCTCTAGTTCAACAGTAGAGGCCCAGCCCACCACCGCTCCTGTCTCCTACCTCGCGCCCCAGCCATCCAGCGCGCGTGGCCGCGCGCACAGCCGCGCAGATGATACCACGGCCATGCTACAGCGATGGATGAATGTCTATAAAGATCCCTGACACCCCCTGAGTCAAACCCTAGTCCCAGTTCTTCCCCTCGCCCTCTCCCTCGCACAAATCCACAGCCGCCCAAGCGTGGCCGTCGCCGCCACCGCCTCGTCGCCATGCTTCGGGGCATCCCCGGCGCCCGGGAGTACGTCCACGAGCTGCAGCGTCCTCGACTCCCTCGATTGCGCGCACCCGTTCGAGCGGAGCCGCACCGAATAGCCGCCATCGTCCCGTCTTCTCCGGCCACGGCCACGGCACCGCGCCGTCGATTCGCTCACCTCCCAGCGTCCCCAGCCTCTCTGCGCTCGCCATCGAGCTCCGCGGTGAGCCATGCTTCCTCCCGCATATTTTTCCCCTTTGATTCGTCGCGGTAAAGCCACCTATGCCCGCATGGCCGCCTCGGCCGGAGCTCTGCTCCGTGTGCGCTCGCCCGCGCCAGACCATGCCCACGCCAGCGACCCTGCTCCTCGCTGCGTCTGCTGCGCGCCCCCGCGTGCGCGCCCGCAGTCGCCACTGCCACCGCCCCCTACTGCTTGTGCTGCGCTGCTGCTCACTGCGCTGCCGCTCGCTGCTCTGCTGCTGCTTCTCGCCTGCTGCCGCTGCTTGCAACTGCTGCTGGCCGCTGCTGTTGCTGCGGCCGTCGCCCGCCGCTGCCTGGCGCAGCCCCGGCCGGCTGGCCTCGCCGCGCCCATCTCTGGCCGCCGTTGCCCGCCGCTCGCCGTGCCCGCCTCTGGCCACGGCCGGCCCTTCTGCCTGCGCGCGCCGTTCCCCACCCCCTGCAGTGGCCGGCCTGGGCCACTCCCATGTGGGGCCGGCCCAGAAATAAGTTAAAATATATATATAATAATAATTAAAAGAATAATTAGTAGAATAATTAATTAGTTAGTTAATTAGCCTAACAGTCAATGACAGTAGGCCCCACCTAGCTAATTAGGTTAGTTAGACTAATTAAAATACTGTTAGATGTCTGTGTCAATGACATGTGGGACCCAGCATCAGGTTTGACTCTGGTCAGCCCTGTTGACGTCACCTTTGACCCTGCTGATGCAGTAATGGAATTTCTGAATTTTAAATAAGTCTAGAAATTTCATAAAATGTTTAAAACTTTGAAAATTAATAGAAAATAAACCGTAGCTCAGATGAAAATAATTTATATATGAAAAATGATCAGAAAAATATGACGAATCCGAATATGTGGTCAAAATGCTTGACCATCACTCCTAACTAGATGAACATGGAACCTTCCCCTCCGGATACATATACCGATAACCGTCCGGAGCCGGGAAAATATTCCCGGATATTTTCCCGCTCCGTCCAAAGATACTTAGCGATGCATTAGAGAACATAATCAACCCCATACTGCCATGTCATGCATCTGTGTTGCATTTGAATGGTTTGTATTTACTGTTTCTTCCCCCTCCTCCTCTCCCGATAGACCCCGGGACTGTCGACGACGCCGCTGAGTACGACTACGCCCTCGACGACCAGTTACCTTCAGCAGAGCTTCCAGGCAAGCAAACCCCCCTTGATCATCCAGATATCGCCTACTCCTTCTCTCTTATGCTTGCATTAGTTTGCTACTGCTACGGTTCCGGTAGCTCCCTATCTGATACATAGCCTGATTTCGTCGCCTGCTATTGATACATTACCTATTGTCCTATGATGCCTAGTTTGCTATGCTGTTGATCCATCTGTGGCCCTTCACCTTGTCCGTTGCCATGCTTGATATCGGGTCGTGATCACTCAGGGTGAAGATCACGGATATGTTTACATTACTGTAATACATTTATCTGTTAAAGTCGGGCCGGCTCCAAGAGTGCCCGCGAGATAATGAAACAAGTCGGGTCGGCCCCAAGGGTACCCGCGAGTCATATGGTGGCGGTTCGACGGATCAGGTGGAGACCACCTAGGAGAGAGGTGGGCCTGCACTACAAGAAATATGTCAACTTGTGACCTTCTCTTAGTGACTGTGGGTGAATTGGTCGTAAATCTACGACCATTTCGAACTAATTGGTCATAAGCTGTTTGAGATGTTCCAAACCCTAAACCATAACGACCATTTTGGTCAGATAGATCGTAATTTCCTTACACGAAATGGTCGTAAATTTGTGAACATGATTTACAATGTTATTTCTTGTCGATTATGACCAATTCGGTTAGTCGTAATTTCTACGATGATTTGATGTGGCATGACTTGCCATCTCGCCTACATGGCGTGTTTAGGTGTCATTCTGACTTACATGTCACTATTTGCCACTTATTTTTTTTCCTATTGACAAGTGGGACCCGTCAATCTTACGCGTGGGACCAACACCACCCACGGGCTCCCATTGACATGTGGGGCCTGCCCATCGAGTGGGACCCGCACCACTCACAGGTTTCCCATGACGTGTAGGACCCACCCTACCGACCTGGCGCGTGGGGCCAGACAAGCCTGCCCATCGAGTGGGACCCGCACCACTCACAAGTTTCCCATGACGTGTAGGACCCACCCTACCGACCTGGCGCGTGGGTCCAGACAAGGCTAAATAGTTCTTTTTTTTTGAACCAGGCAAGGCTAAATGGTTCAGCGGCAGCGCCATGGCGCAATTAAAACAAATTGCATAAAAAAGGGGGCTCCCTAGGACCCACCCTACCGACCTGGCGCGTGAGTCCAAACAAGGCTAAATAGTTCTTTTTTTTTGAACAAGACAAGGCTAAATGGTTCAGCGACAGCGCTATGGCGCAATTAAAACAAATTGCATAAAAAAGGGGGCTCCCTGGGACTCGAACCCGCGACCTCCCCTTCCCCCCGCTCGAACCAAACCACCATGCTACCTCTCCGTAAGTGTTAGAAAGAAGCATCGCATTCTTCAAATCTTAATTCCGCTGCTGGGCCTGGACTGCGGTGAGACGAAGCCTCCATTTCTCCACCTGCCGGCCTGTGTGCGGATGGAAACGGGCCAACAATCGGCCTGCAAAGCGAGCGCGGGCACGCCCAGTGAGCTAGGCTAGGCTGGTTGTAGACTTTTTTTTTCTCTTTTTTGTTCTCATTTCCATTTTTAGCGGATTTCTGTTTTCATTTCTAAAACTAAATTTGATCCCCAAATTGGCAGAAATCAATTTTGAATTTTTTTTAAAATTATTCCTAGTCATTATAGACCATTTGGAACCATTTTTTGTACAAAGAAAATACAATCTTGCGCATGAGTATATATTGCTGACGTCCTACTCACGTCGCCCGAATTTCTTTTTTTTTGTGTTTACTTTTATCTATCTTTTAAATTCAATGCATATATTTCAAAAAGTTAAATCTATAAAGAAACTTAAAAACAAGAATTTGAAAAAAATGTTAACATAGTATAAAAATTTGTTAGTCAGTTTTAAAAAATGGTTATAACTTCTAAAAAAATGTTCGTTACAATGAAAAACTGTTTCTGTGTTTCAAAAAAATGTATGCTATTCAAAAAACACATATGTATAGACTATAAAAAAATGTTTGCATAATGTAAAAAATGTTTTGTGACATTAAAAATGTACATCACATTAGATGAAAGTATTCCTGCATTTTGAAAAAAGGAAACCAAAAAAGAAACAAAGAAACCAAGAAGTAGAAAGCGAAGAAAGAAAATGAAAAACCAATGAGAAAACAAAAGTAAACCAAAGTAAATATAAATAAAAAAACAAAACATGAAACCAAAAGAAGAAACAAGTACCTAAAAATGATATCTGCAAAAAAATAGAAATGATTTTTGGAGTTTCTCCGATTAAATAGATACTTATGTACCTAGAAATGATTTTTGGAAAAAAATAAAGAGCAAACTATGAGGCAGCTGTAGTTCAAATTTGACCTGCTTCCTACTGAATCGGCGGAAATTTGTCTTTTTCACGAGAGGTGGATCAAAACTTTTGACACACAACCATTTGGTCAATTGTACATTAAATATGGCCGAATATTTTATAAAATTGATTTGGTCCAATTTTGCAACAAATATTTGCTAGGTTTTTCACACAAAAAATCCATTTTGGGCACTCAAAAAATGAAAAATGAATTTTTCATGCAAAGAAAGTGAAAACTTCCTTAGGCAACATTGTTTGTCATTCCAATATGCAACCTTGTGCACAATAAGAGATCATTTGAACAAACTATGCCATGAATGTTGCCATAACATTGGCCATTTGCCTTGAAAGCCATGAATCTTCATACATGATAGCTCGATTCTGAGAACACTTTTTTAAGACATTTGCTGTAGTCCAAGTTTGTTATTTTTTCTGGAAACTAGGTCACATATAATGACAAAATGCGAAGGTTTTCAATTTCTTCGATTTTTTTTTAATTTCTTATGCCCGTTTCAAAATACGGTCAAAACGACGGGCATGACCGTTCATAGCTAGGGGTTGAATCTTGCAAAACTTTTGGAGTTTCTCTGATTAAATAGATACTTATGTACCTACAAATGTTTTTTGGAAAAAATAAAGAGCAAACTATGAGGCAGATGTAGTTCAAATTTGACCTGCTTCCTACTGAATCGGCGGAAATTTGTCTTTTTCACGAGAGGTGGATCAAAACTTTTGACACCCAACCGTTTGGTCAATTGTACATTAAATATGGCCTAATATTTTATAAAATTGATTTGGTCCAATTTTGCAACAAATATTTTCTAGGTTCTTCACAAAAAAAAATCAATATGGGCACTCAAAAAATGGAAAATAAATTTTTCGTGCAAAGAAAGTGAAAACTTTCTTTGGCAACATTGTTTGTCATTCAATATGCACCCTTGTGCACAATAAGAGATCATTTGAACAAACTATGCCATGAATGTTGCCATAACATTGGCCATTTGCCTTGAAAGCCATGAATCTTCATACATGATAGCTCAATTCTGAGAACACTTTTTTAAGACATTTGCCGTAGTCCAAGTTTGTTATTTTTCCTGGAAACTAGGTCACATATAATGACACAATGCGAAGGTTTTCAATTTTTTTGATTTTTTTTGAATTTCTTAAGCCCGTTTCAAAATGCGGTCAAAACGACGGGAATGACCGTTCGTAGCTAGGGGTTGAATCTTGCAAAACTTTTGGAGTTTCTCTGATTAAATAGATACTTATGTACCTAGAAATGATTTTTGGAAAAAATAAAGAGCAAACTATGAGGCAGCTGTAGTTCAAATTTGACCCGCTTCCTGCTGAATCGGCGGAAATTTGTCTTTTTCACGCGAGGTGGATCAAAACTTTTGACACCCAACCATTTGGTCAATTGTACATTAAATATGGCCTAATATTTTTAAAAATTGATGGAGTCCAATTTTGCAACAAATATTTGGTAGGTTCTTCACAAAAAAACTCATTTTGGGCACTCGAAAAATGATTAAAAATAGCTGGAAAGATAAAAAATGCATATAAATTGGTGATCATCCAAATATGGTCTAACTTGAGTGAAAATTTCAGTGGTGCCCTTTTGCAAAATATTTTTGATAGCTGCTTCACAAAATCCCCCTATTTTTAGTACTTAGAAACTATTTTAAATCACAGATGTTCTGAACCAATCAGAACTCTTCTCACGGATCACCCACTGTAGCCGATCTGAGCCGTCCACACCCGACGGATCCAACGTCTGCCACTCAAGTCTCAGCAGCCGAACCCAAACCCTAGCAGCCCGCGGCACACCCTCCTCCCTCGATCCCCTACCCTCCCGAGAACGCACGCGCCGCCGCCTCCCTCTCTCTCCCTCTCCCCGATCCAGATCGACACCGCCGCCTCTCGCACCTCACCAGCAGGTCCCTCCGCCGTCGCCCCCCTCCTCCCATAGCCCAGACCATCCTCCCTTCCACCACCTGCTCCTGTCTCGGTCGCTCCCCTACGTCCTCCCACATCAGATCGAGCGGGGGCCCCCAACCTCACGGGCGACGGCTCAACAGCCACGGCGTCGCGGCCTGATGGCTCACCGGCGTGCGTGTGCTTCAATTTGCCCCACGCCGGCCATGGCTCTCCGGCAACCAGGACGGCGACGACGTCAACGGGATCCGATGGGCTTCAGTGGTGGGGTGGACCTCGTCGCGGCGGTCTCCTGCTCGAACTCGTAGCCGAGATGAACAACCTCGGCGGCGGTGGCTCCGACGTTGCTCCGGGGAGTCAGGCGAGTCCCTCCACCCCTCCTCCTCCTCACAGCCCTCCCTCTCTTCCTCACCTTGTCTTCTCTCCCTCCTCCCAGATCAAGCACGCCATGGAGGGGAAGGATGTCATGGAGGGGAAGGACGCCTTGGACAGGAGGACGTCATGGAGGACGCAGATCCACCACCACCCCGACGCCATCTCCGAGCCCCCTCCCGCAGCATCTTTGGCCGAGGTATGACCTCATCTCCTTCCTTCCTTCCTCTCTCTCTCTTTCTTTCAAGACCGCACCATTGCTTGCTTGTGAATTGTGATCCTATTTCCATTAGATTAGATTAGGTCAATTACAGCCAAAGTATTGTAGCTTCTGATCCAAGTGCTCTTCATCTTGTGTGTCATCTGCAAGGCAATCAAGTTAATTAGATGTTGCTCTTTTCATGTTCTGCTTCATACATACATGCATATGTGATGGCTCCCTGCCTCCCTGCCTGCTACATCTCCGCTTGCATAAATCGAAGAGAAGAAAGAAACACTCAGCTTAAAATAACTGTAATGAGCAGCACATGACTTTCATTTTACAGGATGATCATTGCATCATGATAACTGGATTATATCTATGCAACATACAAATCTTGGACGGACCTCTGAGTTTTGGAGGAGCTACAAAGTAAGTTCTTCCCTTCATATATTTTTTAAGATAACCAGGCTTGTAAGAGATGATTCTCTTCAGGTTACAGTAACTTCAGGCTGGATCTGGCATCTCACTAACTTTGTTTTCTCTTTTGCAGGGGATGCACAACTGCTTAACAATAGTGGCATGCCATCACAGTTTTACACACTGCTGGCATAAATTCGAATTCGAAGTCTACTGTAAAGTTAGCAACTGAGTTCTAACAACAATGAACCTTAAGAGAAATCTAGTTGCAAAGAAACAACGACACAATGTAACTTGGAAGAGTAGAATTGTATGCTCTTTTGTTTGAAGATAATTGTTTGAGGAAGTTAACCCAATACTGTATTTTACTATCTTTGCCAACTTGACGCTTGTCTGCAAAAAAATCAGCATGACAATTACTATATCATATGCTCCAAGCTTTGTAGATTCTGTTTTTAATTTTATCTCAAGCATTGTACTTCTGTATTTGTGTCTGTGGACAACTATTGGTTTTAATATGCAAACAACAATATAGTTAGAGATGGCATGTTATAATTAATGTGTACTTTGTTGTAAATTCTTGCTTATATTGGTGTCTTTCATTCCTGTTCTGAGAATGGACATACTTCTCTCTGGATTGTGCAAGTTAAACGAACTGCTCTAATTTAAACAAGTTGGGATCCAGACTTCCATTGGTCCTTTCTTAGATGGATATATATAGGTGCAGTAGTTTATCATCTGCTCTTGTGCCATTGTGTCAACTTTATAGGTACTAGTGTCAACAAAAAGCATAGCTCAGTTCACTTATCTATAGAGTAAAGCTTTCAGAAATCAGTTTGCAGTGTTGAATCAGTACACATCTTTTATCTTGAATTTTAGTATGACAAACACATTAGTAAATCTGAATAACTTCGACATATTTGCTCTATTATCTTGCGCTGGATTGGTACCTGTCATTGCCTTGTACAAATATATCTCAATTCTGCTAACACTGATCCTTGTGTATGGTCTACAGTTGTTAGTTCTTTGATCTGTCCGCCGAGGAAGAGGAAGCATCTTTGATCTGTCCACAGCGCAAGTCCTCGTTTTGTCCCACTCTCTTCCTTTGCTATGTGATGGTGACCTCCTTGTGTTATCTGGACACATTGGTTAATCTACTATTCTTGTGATTTTCAAATTCTATGTCTAAGAAATGAATCTGTAGCCTTTAATGAATTCAATGTATGATTGTGATGAGAATTATATGATATCTACCTGTTTTTATCCTTGATCGGTACCAATTGTGGTAGCTCTTAAGCGACACATACTTTTTCTTGCTCCGAGTTCCTAAGCATGGTATTATATTTTTGTTAGCTAGAACAAACAATCTTTGAATTTGGTCAACATTAGTAGCTAACTGAGTTGTGCCCCATTGATGTCCTACTACTGTTAATTTGTTACTGCCATGGTGCTGATACTGTTTAGAATATGATCCGCGCCTTAATTCTAAGTTCTGGTCTCTCTGAAGAGACACTTCTAGCTTTTCTGACTCAGACTTGTTAACTATTATATCATACTTTTGTTAGCTACAACATAAATCTTTGAATTTGGTACTACATGAGTTTTTACTACTGCTAACACAGAGAGTATTATTTACTACTGCTAACATAGAGATTTTGTATGCATTGCTACCTGATGAGTGCTTTCTTTGTAATATTTCACCTTGGCATGCATATGTTTATTTGGTTTGAACTCTGCATGACATGAAATAATTATTTTCAGTGTTTTTCTCAACTTGTTTTCACTGTCACTTGATATATACTTAGCTTGTACTTGAAGCTGTGGGTTAATGATGGTGATTTTGTTCTACTTGGATGCATTGGTACCCTATCATCAAGCGAACGGATGCAACAGCGACAAGAAGATCATGGTCGTGCGCATCATCAAGCACGCCATGGAGATCATCCACCTCCTCACCGATGCTAACTCAATCCAGATCATCGGCGACGCTATCATCCACAGGTATCTCTCTCGGTTCCCTTTATTCTCTCCTCCCTTTGTGATGTTAGTATGCGTGCGCTGACTAACATCACACTATTGTTAGATCTTGCCAGTTGAGTGGATGGTTGTGGTTGTAGAATGGTATTTTGTTGTAGGCGCAATGTGTTGCAATGAAGTTTTTTGCACGACCTGCACTTGTGCCATGCGTATTCATAGTGTCTCGGTTTTCTTGTATGAATTGAGTATCTCATTTTAACTAGCTGGAGAACAAAAAGCATGGTACTAGCTCAATTTGTGTTATCATTCTAAATAACTGTCCTTTTCTTGAATGGTCTGTTCAAAATGTATTGGCCCCAGTTTTTCTGATTCTTCTCTGCTGATTCGTGTAACAGGGCGACCGTGGAAGGCATGTTGCCGTTCTGTTCCCAGTCTTGACTATGGTCGTCCAGTGAGTCCGCATTTTGTTCATGACAGGAGCAGGTGCCTAGTTTGTGATCGCTATTGAAGGAGCTCCATCCCGAAGAAGATAACACGTGTAGAGCTTGTAAAGTACTGTATTACACTTGTAGAGCTCGTAACTGTTATTGCCACTGTATTACGTGTTATTTGTAGAACAGGAGCACCATACTGAATCTGGCTGCTCTTATTTGAAGTATCATGTGTGTTTTCTGTCTCTGCCAATTTAAATACTGGTTGAAATATGAAGAATATGAGCCTGATAGCTGGGACCCACGTACCAGACCATGACAAATGGGACCCATTTACCAGAACCTGGCAATTGTGACTCACTTTACCAGAACCTGACAACTGGGACCCATCTGACTAGTGGACCCATTTTATAAAAAAAGAAAACTGAAACTATCGAGATAAAAAGGCCATGGCCCAAAAATAAAAAGGCTGCAATGTTGGGCTTGGCCCATGTAGCTGACCAAAATTGACAGGAAAAAAGATACAAATATGTTGAATTGTTGGGCTCGGCCCATGTAAAGCACTGAACTGGACCGGGCTGATTCTAATCTACGACCAATTCATTTGGTCGCAATTTTGCCACGTCAGCTTGCCACGTTGGATCTGACGTGGTTTGGGCAAGCTGCCAGTGACCAAAACAATTGGTCATAAAATCTATGACCTTTTATTTTGGTCGTAACCTTCTATGACCATTTCACAAAAAAAGTCGTTAAGTTTCATTAAAGACGGCCAGCTTTTGACCAATTGTTTTTGGTCACAAAAAGGTCACAAATGGAAAACAATGACCATTCAGTGACCAATATTGATGGTCGCAAGTTGACATATTTCTTGTAGTGCTGATCCCTGGACCGCGGATTACCAAGACGGGGCGACAGGAACCCTGATCGTCTCTGCGAGTTACTAAACACGATTAACGGATTGGGTGTTGGATCTGAGTTGGCCTCTGGCCTATACGCACTAACCACCACGCGGGATTATGGTATGGGCCCTCGGCGACGTACATTCTCCCGAAAGCTCTGTTAGACGTCACAGTTGAGCGGCACGCGCCCGGGTGAGCTGGTTACGCCTGCTTGTGTATACAGAGGCTAGGCTTGGTCCCGGCCGTCCTCGCAACGCGCAGGAGTGTTTAGGGCGATTGGCCCATGACCCCTTCGCGCATAGGATGTAGACCGGCGTGCTGACTTCTCTAGAGAGCCTAGGTAGGACTATGGCGTGTCGATCATCCGAAGCCGGGCATGACCCAGGCAAGTGTGTCCGGCCAAAGGTAATCGAGCGTGTTGGGTACAGTAGTGCACCCCTGCAGGGAAGTTAATCTATTCGAATAGCCGTGTCCATGGTAACGGACGCTCGGAGATATATCTTGATCTATTACCACTTGAACTGGATACTTTCTAAACACTAAATGGATATGACCGCCCTCGGGATCGCTTTCTCACTGGGTTGTCGAGGAAGGATCTCAGGGCATTGCTAATATATACTTGTTATTATATGTTACTGTGTTCTATTCTCTTCTGATGCTGCAAGATTGCTGCAAGATGCTAGTCTTTGATAGGCTAGGCTCCTCTCTCTCTACTCTGGCATTCTGCAATTCAGTCCAAAGATATAGCCCCATTCCTTTGATACCGATGCATATCTAGTATATATCTGATGTAAGTCTTGCGAGTACTTTGGATAAGTACTCACAGTTGTTTTGCTACCTTTTTCCCTCTACCCGATTACTGCGATCAGACGACGGAGCCCGGGAGCCAGACGTCACCGCAGGAGAATACTACCAGGAGCCGGAGATCCCCGGAGGTTACTACTACCAGGAGCCCGACGACCAGGAGTAGTTCGGAGGCCCCAGGCAGGAGGCCTGCGCCCTTTCGATCAGTGGCGCTGTTATGCTAGCCTTCTTAAGGCAAACTTGATTAACTATGTCTGTACCTAGATATTATTTGCTTTCGCTGACTTATGTATTCGGGTCCTCGAGACCCCTGGCTTCTAATATGATGATTTATGTTTGAATTTGTGTTTAGAGTTGTGTTGTGATATCTTCCCGTGAGTCTCTGATCTCGATCGTGCATGTTTGCGTGTATGATTAGTGCACGGTCGAGCAGGGGCGTGACACGGTCGCCGTAGATTGCCGCTGCTCCAGATCCGCCGCCCCCCCCCCCCCCCCGTCTTGGATCTGTGCCATAACCGATCCATCGTCGGCAACGAGGTTGATAGCGAAACGGAGGCAGCCAGAGGCACCGATGTGGGGAGGGAGGTGCTGGGAACATGTGGATCGTGAGAGGAAGAGGGTTGGTCGGGAAGGATTGGGAGAGAGATAGCGAGGAGGAGGAGGAGGCGCTTGCGCGACTGACTAGGGTTTCGGGATAGAGAGGCGCGCGTGTGTGGCTTGTGGATTCAACTAGGCTGGCCCGATAAATTCAACTGGGCTGGCTCGATAAATTTATATCCCATAGTGTGGCTTGTGTGTTTTATTAGTTTGTAGCACATCTTTATGCAATGTAATTTATCTAATTATCTGTGTTCTACAGCCATTGTAGATTAATGCTTATCTGACACCTTGTGGTTCTTTCTGCCCCATCTCAGGCTGCAAGCAATCTCGACATCAAAGGACTGATGGACCTGACCTGCCAAACTGCACTCGACATGATCAAGGGCAAGACTTCGAAGGAGATCCACAAACCTTCAACATCCAGAACGACTACACGCCCTAGGAGGAGGAGAAGATCCACGTGCAGAACCAGTGGGCCTTTGACTAGAAGAGCGTCTAAGCCGTACTGAATGAAAGCTGAGTATTCATGCCAACCTTTCGGCTCCCTTCTTTTTGTCGTAATGGGTTGTAATTATCCTAGAGTGTATGAGCTCATGCCGTGAACATCTTTAGTGGTTATGTTTGTGCGAACAAAAAAAACTATCATGGTCAGTGATCATCACTTGTCGAACATTTTAGCATTTTCATAAGCTTCAGTCCTACATTCATCTAAAGCACTCATAGCAAGCAACATTTTCTCTCCAGCCAATTTGAAATCATAATTTAGCTGCTTAACAAGGCAATATGCTTAACGGTCCGATCAACCACTCAGTGCGACCTGCTGGTTTGCAACAGAGGTCATGTTGCGCTCGCCGATCTATGCCAGCGTCAACTCGTCCAGCCGCAGGTGGACGTTTGCAACATGGAGCATGCTGGAAACGCAACATGGACCATGTTGCTGTCACATGCAACGACGACGACAAAACAAAGCCAGTCAACATCCCCGCGGTGCACGATAGGCAGCGGTGCCGATGAGGAGGAGGGCAGATGGCGAGCAGCTTGCATAGGTGGCAATGGCATCAACTAGCTCCATGCCCTATTCTCCTATTTGTTTAAGAGGTTGCATATATGCTTGATCTGGAGGCAGGGTAAAACTGTAAAAGGGATTGAAGCACCATGCCTTAGCCCCCAGCAGCACACTGGCCGGAGCACGCCGGAGTTCGGCGCCGGTGCTCGGTCTGGAGAGAAAACAAAGAAATGGAGGGAGAGACAGTGAGAGAGAGGCGAGAGGTGAGGAAGACAATGCGGGTCCCCCCTATGCTTCTAGAGAGGTGTGGGGATGACGCGTGGCACCGGCGGAAATGGGTCACTCGTAGGAGATGGTCGACGCACACACTTGTATCAGTGCGTGGTGCGGTGATTGCAAGTGTTTACGAAAAAATGGGCTTTTTGATTTATTTATTTTGCCACCGCTTACTTGGGACTTTACGATTTGCCACTGGTTAGTTTGAAATTGATATTTTGCCACATTTTAGTTGCCCTTTTTCAATAAAAAAAAATACTCACTCCGTCCGGAAATGAATGTCGGGCCGTAGTTTAATTTCTTTTTGCAAAAAACCCATCATAGATTTATTTCTCTTACTAATCGCCCCGTCTCCTTCTTCCTCCTTCCCCCGTCGTCACCGTCGCCAGCGTCCCCAAAGCAGCCACCGTCGGGCCTGAACCTTCCCCGCGCACTTCCAGGCCCAGCTCGTCCACCTGCGCCGCCGCCGCATCCCTGCATCTTCTCCGCCGCAGCAGCTCCCTCGCTGTCGAGAGCACGAGATCCGCCGCAGCTCCGCCGTCCGCCGCTGTTCCGGCATCCTCCCCTGCCGTCCGCTCCAATCGATGAGCACGAGGTTCGCCGCCCTCTATGAGCACGAGGTTATAGGAATCAGCAGGGTATCTTGGAGGTGAACCACGTCATGACGTGGAGCGGCGGCGCCTTGACGAGCTCCACCACCGCCGCCTTCCCCGCGCGCTTCCTGCTCATCGATTGAACTCGAATCGAACCTGCCGGTCATTTGCTGGTCCTGTGTCGTCAATTGAACTCGAATCCAACTTGCTGGTCCTCTGCTAGTTCGCCGCCTCCAATCAGTGTCCTTCTTTGACCCTCTGCTGGTCCTGTGTTCTCCTCTGCTCGAATTGAAGTCGAATTGGACGGCGAAATGCTCCTCTGCTATAGTCAGTGTGTGATATACTCCAGCAAATTTGATTACTTCTCCATAAACTTGACCATATACTCCAGCAGTATATGATTTTCTGTTAACTGCTATATATTAACAGTACCCTTGATGTTTTTGCCTGTATAAGACAAGCCTAATTCTCTTTAGAATCTTTCTACAAAAGCATGAAGTAACTCTATCATTCTGGAGTACTCCACAGTGGCTTCAGTCTGAATATTTGATGTAAGCTTCAGTCTGAATATTCAGACTGTCAATATTTGTAAGCTAAAGTCTGTCAGTTTGAACATTTGATGTAAGCTTTAGTCTGTGTTCAGTGAATATTCAATATTCAGAGTATAAGTTTGAATATTGACTGAATATTTGATGTAAGCTTTAGTCTGCCAGTTTGAATATTTGAACACAAACTTAATTGTTCACGCTGAATATTTGATGTAAGCTTTAGTCTGTGTTGTAAGCTTCAGTCTGTCAGTTGTAAGTTTGTGTTCAGTCAATATTCAGTCTGTAACTTGTTGGTAGCTTAGCTACAGTCAATATTTGATGGAGTAAGAGTAATCATCTTGTCAATAACTTGTTAACTGAATATGAAAGTACAATGAAGAAGAATGTTGAAATCAGAGTCTAGAAGTTCCCCAACCAGATTAATTTGGAGTAGAGGGCATCACGAACAGATTTTAAGTGAAAGTAATTTTAGATATCCTGCAAAAAGAAACAAAGTAAATTTAGATTGACTGCTATTGTCTTATTGATGCTTGCTTCAGAAAATAGGATTACTCCCATGCTAGACAATTATTGTCTTATTGAGTAGCTTCAGAGGAGTATTGGCAGTATTGGCATTATAAACCGAATTAAGTCAATCACCAATTATCAGTAAATGTCTGGACAAGCTTACAATTTATTCAAAGGAAATGTGTGGGCAATGACATTATAGGAATTGACAACACAATAAGCAGTGGGAAATTGAATAAATTTCAGTATAACAATTGACATTCAGTAACAATTGAAACAATTTCAGTAACAATGTCTCGGCAATGACATTCAGTAAGGAATTGACTAGGGGAATTGGCAAGTTCATTTCTTCTGTATAGATTTCTAACTGATCAACTGTCCGGCATATGCCATTCGTGCCGTCTAACTGATCAACTATAGTAATCATGTAACAAATGGCAGTTCTACTGAATAAGCATTGAACTTGTAAGAAATCCATTTAACGTTGTTTCACTGCCGCTCACGCTGAATCATCCAGTAAAGAAATGAACTTGTACAAAGAAATCCATTAAACATTGTAGACAGACACTCCTGGGTCTGCAACTTACACTGTCTGAAACTAGTTCAGAGACTAGTTCCCAGGCTGTAGATGTTGCAGGCGTTGGTGACGAAGATGAACAGCAAAGGAGAAGTACTTGGAGATGATCTGCGGCAGTAGATAGGCTTGGAGAAGAGACGTAGCAGTGGAGAGGCTTGGAGAAGATTGCGACCCGCCGGACAACCCAGCCGTGGTGTCTGATCCCTGCATCTCATGTCGTCTCCGGTTGGTGGTGGTCCGGATCCAGCGAGTCCGGCCTCGCAGACGCCGGATCCAACGCAACCGGGGCAGAGCGCGGCGGTCGCTGGGGAAATCAAAGTTTTTTATGAGGAAGGAGGAAGCTGGGTGAGGCAGGCGAGCGGGAGCTACGCGAGCAGGAGGGAGCGGCTGAGGAGGCAGCTGCGGCGGTGGCGGAGGAGGCAGCTGCGGTGGTGGGTTGCGGCTTCTGTCGGAGGAGGATGACGATGTACTGCGGGCTGTGTTGGGAGTTTGTGGAGATTTTATTTGCAAAAATGCCCTCACGATAAGCTTTTCTGGACGGAGGGACCTTCAAGTA
The DNA here is from genome assembly GCA_039707655.1 of Elymus sibiricus. Classification (NCBI taxonomy): domain Eukaryota; kingdom Viridiplantae; phylum Streptophyta; class Magnoliopsida; order Poales; family Poaceae; genus Elymus; species Elymus sibiricus. Next base: position 1,694,348 of record CM077674.1, on the reverse strand, counting down.
TCTATATCTATACCTCTATACCTAATAATAATAAATGGGCTATTGCTTCTTGCGGTCGTCACGAAAATTGCCTTTAAAGTTGCAAAATATTACCCACCAATGCCACCTATAAGTGATAAAAAAACGTTTCACACAGGCGAATCCGCAGCCTGGGCAGGCCCATGCAGTTGGGACCTCCTATACTGCGCTCTGCGTGCTGGGAGAAGATGCATGTTTGGCCGGCCCATGTCTGGGCGACCTGTTTTTTAAATTTCCTTCTTTATTTTTTCTTTTTCTTTTTTGTTTTCGTTTTTTCTCCTTTAAATAAATTGGGACTTCAAAAAAATTCCAAAAATGAAAAAAAATGAGAATTTTGAAATAAATTTTTTAATAAATCATAAATTTTTTGTGGATTCAAAAAATGTTTGCGATTTTAAAACAAATGTTTGCTTATTCAAAAAATGTTTAAAAATTTCAAAAAAAATGTTCGGGAAATCAAAAAATGTTCATGATTTTTTAAAAAGTTTGTGTATTAAAAAATGTTAATGAAATTGAACAAAATTTCGCCAATTCAAAAAATGTTCATGAATGGAAAAATATCCTTAAAATTCAAAAAATGTTCGTGACTTACAAAATAGTTTATTCATTTATAAAATGTTCGCTGATTCAAAAAATGATAATGCATTTCAAAAAATGTTCGTTAAATCAAAAGAATGTTCAGGAATTTTAAAAATTGTTCCACCAATTTCCAAAACAATGTTCGTCAATTCTAGAAATGTTCCCCTTTTCAAGAAAATTGTTAAAAAATTATTCAGAATTTTTAAAAAAATGCTTGCAAATAGTATAAAATGTTCATGAATTCAAAAAATGTTCTTGATTTTAGAAAATGTTTGAATATTTGTAAAAGTGTTCCTAAATTTGAAAAATGTTCACGATTTCAAATATGTTCACGAGTCTAAAAAAATGTTCATGAATTCATGAAATGAGAGTGATAGTGTATCTTGGTGATGCAGCAAAATGTGATCATGGCCATTGCAGATTATTATTCTTTTCTCCCGTTGCAACGCACGAGCCCTTTTGCTAGTAATAATAAAGGGCTATTGCTTTTTGCGGTACGTCACGGAAATTGCCCCCAAAGTTGTAAAATATTACCCACCAATGCCACCTGTAAATGATAAAATAATGTTTTACACAGGGGAATCCCCGCCTGGGCCGGCCCATACAGTAGGGACCTCCTATACTGTGCTCTGCGCTCTGGGAGAAGACGCAGCGCGCCCGTTAGGGCCGGCCCATGTCCGGGCAGCCTGTTTTTCATTTTTCATTTTTCTTTTCCGTTTTTGTTTTTTTCTACTTTAAATAATTTGGGACTTCAAAAAAGTTCCGAAAATTAAAAAATGAGAATTTTGAAATAAAATATTTAATAAATCATAAAATGTTTGTGGATTCAAAAAATATTCACGATTTTGTAAAAAAAATGTTTGCTTATTCAAAAAATGTTTGAAATTTTGAAAACAAATGTTCGGGAAATCAAAAAATGTTCATGATTTTTTAAAAAGTTCGTGTATTAAAAAATATTAATAAAATTAAACAAAATTTTGCCAATTCAAAAAATGTTCATGAATGGAAAAATATCCTAAAAATTCAAAAACTGTTCACGACTTACAAAATAATTTATTCATTCATAAAATGTTCGCTGATTCAAAAAATGATCATGCATTTCAAAAAATGTTCGTTAAATCAATAAAAATGTTCGTGAATTTCAAAAATTGTTCCACCAATTTTGAAAAAAATGTTCGTCAATTCTAGAAATGTTCGCCGATTCAAGAATTTTTTTTAAAAAAAATGTTCACAATTTTTTAAAAAAATGTCTGCAAATAGTATAAAATGTTCATGATTTTAGAAAATGTTAGAAAATTTGTAAAAGTGTTCATAAATTTGAAAAATGTTCACGATTTCAATTATGTTCACGAGTTTAAAAAAATGTTCATGATTTCAAAAATTGTTCATGATTTCACGAAATTGAGAGTGATAGTGTATCTCGATGATGCAGCAAAATGTGGTCATGGCTATTGAAGATTATGAATTATTTTTTCCGTTACAACGCACGGGCCCTTTTGCTAGTTTTAGATAATACCCATAATACAAAGCTCTGCTGCTCAATTTCAGGGAAACGGTTAGGAGGACAGTGATATCCCCAGGCCATCAGGGCTCAAGTCCTGGTGCTCGATTTTTTCTGGATTTGTTTTAGGATTTCCGGTGATGCGCGTTCAATGGCAGGAGACGTTCCCGTCGACTACGAGCCGCCTATGGTGACTTCATAAATCTCAAGATGATATGCCGGCTCAGTCTCTCGAATGTGCTCATAGGTATAGGGTGTGCGTGTGTGCGTTCATAGGTGTGAGTGTATGCGCGTATATACGAACGCTTGCTTGTTAAAAAAAATCAGGGAAACGATTCACTTTGCGCCTGTTTGAGTGAAATCCCCAATGTCCCAACTCTTCCGGCTCTCGATTTCTCGCCGCCGACGCCGATGGAGGCGAGCTTGCTGCTTGCAGAGGAGGTCCCCGGCTAAGTCGGAGGGGTAGGTGGTGAGGTCCTGGGTGGGCGCGAACTAGCCATGCCCGCCACAGCGGAGATGAGCGAGAGGTGGCCCATGGTCGGCACGAGCACGGCCTATGCGTTGACGGCGGCCGCCAAGTGCTTCAGGCTGCCGTCCTACCTCGGCCCTGCTCCGCCTCGCCCCATCCGAGCTCCTACGCCGCCCCCTCCGTCAGAGATCCGCTCCGGCCGCCGCCCGTCGGAGCGTCACCCATCCCATCGGAGCTCCTCCGACCAGTCTCCATCGGACATGCTCTGCTCGGATCAGAGCTCCCCTGACCTAGCTCTATTGTGGTAAATAAACCGAACGCCGTTCATTGTTTTTTTTCTATATGAACTGATAACGAAATTTGTTTATTTGTTGAACGAAATGTGGTTGAAATGTGCTACAAGTTGATAAATGTTTAGTGTTTATCTTGTTGTTTCTTGTTGCTATAAGAACAAGAATTGCATCGAGATGTCGAAGGCAATTTTATAGGGAATTGCATCGAGAATTACATGCCAAGAATCTGAAGGGATGCGATAACCTTGGTTGCTACTTGACATTGACTGTACTATAATCAAAGCTGCAGGGCGGGAACTTGGGATGCGTAAGCTAGCCTAGTTAATAGACAAGTAGCATTATGAAACTGTTTAATGGCCAGCTGTTAACAGTGACATTGTATAGATAAAACTGAAGGCCCAAGTGGCATCGATCATTTCAGAGAACGTGATTGCCGGCGCCTTAGTCGATCGATGCATTATTAAGGTATTAGTTAACAACTAGTCTACTAAGTGGATCATGCCTTTCGAGTATAAGAAATCTTCTGCCATTAGCAAAATACAGATGGAGAAACGTATGGCTCGGAGACTTAGCTGGGGAGTGGGGACTTCTCCTTTACTCACAGTCTCTCACTCTCTTCTTTCACGCAGTTGGGTGTAGATGAATGTACTTAATCAGTAGAGTTATCGGTCAGACTCCTTTGCCGCAGTTGGGTGTTGCTCATTTTGGCTGAAAAAAGTGGAGGAGCATATATAGAAAGAAAAGAACGGTGGAAGGTACCTCTAAATGGTAGGATAGCATGTACGCATTGGAAAGAAAATTGATGGGATGTCTAAAATATTATTATCCACACTGACAGGGAAGTTAGTCCAAGTATATTTTTACATCTGACGTGTTAGAGAGGACAAGGGGTGGAGTTCTTAAAAGGTCTTGATGTTGAGGTGGACAAGTAGCAAATGCAAGAATTGATTGGAATACAAAGTCTTCCTTCATGGTTAAATAAGTCGACGTGGAACGGTGCGTACGTATATTCTGGAAAAATGGCTATTGGTGGATGGTGGCGTGGTCAGCGCCTCAGTAGCTGATGCAGCCAGAGTTAAATAGTAATTGATGACGTTGTCAGATATGCCATGGGATCAAATGTCTATTATTGTTGAAATAATTTTATAGAGCATGCTGAGAGTAAGGTGTAGACTTTGTCAAGTCCTCGAACTGAAAGAAACAAGAGGGACTGGCAAGGGTTGTTGCATTGCACAAAGCAAGTATGAATCCCAAGTCTTCTTTCCTCACCACAACGCTCGAGGTATCCAACGCTGATAAATACATACATTTCATTATTCGCAAAAAAAAAATACATACATTTCATACAACCATGGGGTATCAAACGCTGGCCGCCAGGAGATAGGATTACCTGGCAACACGAGCGACAACAACACACGTTGCCAACATTGGCGAATTATTGATCACAACACACGGCGAATATGCTGGCTGCATCCCGTCAACAAGGCGCGCACAGATCAGCGTCAAGCATCGATATCGCCGCCGGCGGAGACGAACTCGCGAACCGCCACGAACATCTCCTCGGCCTTCCCCGGCACGACGAGCTCCGCGGCGTGGAACCCGGAGCCGTCCGTCTTGTCGACGACCTCCATGCCACTGTCCCGCAGCCATGTGGCAAACCCTCTCTGCCTGTCGATCAGTGGGTCGCCGTCGCTCCCGGACCCCAGGCACCGCGGCAGGCCGACCACGGCTTCCCGTGCCATGGCCTTTGTCGGATTGCTGAACTTGTGGTCGCGGTCCGCGCCCAGCGGCAGCGCGAGGCTCCAGAGCATGTCGTTGGCCTCCAGCGGCAGCATGTGGTCATCCTCCGACCTCGCCTCGGACGGCGTCCGCTCGACGCCGCCGAGGTAGGGCTGATGCAGCAGGAGCCCGCGCACCGCGGCGGGGCTGAGGTCGACGCCCTTGGTCCGGACGCTGGCGTTGAAGGCCATGTTCGCGCCGGAGCTGCTGCCCATGACGAAGCACCAGGGGTCCCGGGGCGCCACGTCACGGAGCCACAGCACGGCCGCGACGGCGTCGTCGTAGGCGGCGGGCAGGCGGTGCTCGGGCGCGAGGCGATACTCCAGGGAGGCGACGATGGCCGGCACGGCCGCCGCCATGGCCTCGCAGGAGGCGTGGTAGAAGGCTGTGTCGGCGGAGAATACGACGAAGCCGCCGCCGTGGAAGTAGAGGATGACGGGGAGCTTCGTGGACTGCGGGATGTGGTTGGGGTGGTACAGCCGGATGTACGTGCCCATAGAAGTGTCGAGGGGCACGTCCCTGCTGGAGACAGCTCCGGCATCGGAGGCCGGGATGGCAGGGACGACCGGCCGCGTGACGGTGCCGTCCGGATGGACAGCGATCTGCACCAAGAGACTGTCCGACTTGGACGGCGGCGGCGGGGCCGCAGCCGCGTCAACGTCGGCGACCGTGGGGTCGCCCATGGGTTCGCCACGGCTCCGCTCTTCCCTGTTTGAGCTGGACAAGGACAAGGTTGTTGCATGCGGCATCAACATGTATGGTCTACCGATTGTCCCTGCGCGCTATATAATTTTCTTCCGGCCTAATTACTACTCCTATAGTTGGTTGATGAGCCGTTTATACTGGTCTACGGTTGGAGATTTAACGGCCTGGAGTTATGACATATGAGCGGTAGGGATTTCTTATCATCATGGTTCATTGAGGTGGTAGTACCACATCTCTATCTCTATCTATCTATTTATCTATCTATATCTATCTCTATCTATTATTAAAAAACAGTAATATGGAACTAGTTACGAGCCACCACAGTAATCAGAAGCTGTCCGCCGTCAGATCTTTGGACTGAACGTCCCAGATCTTTCAGTCATTGCAGCAAGTGACGCTGGGGCTTCTGTTTTTTTTTTTTTTTGAAGAACTGCGACTTTTATTTCATCAGCATCAGCACTTCGCTGAAGCCAGGGCGCTTGGGCCGGCCCACTATGCCCCCAATCGGTTTTTCTTTTTTTTTTCTTCGGAGGATAGAACCGATACTGTAGCGCCGTGTTCACTGTAGCTCCCCGCTTTTTTCCTCTGTCTTTATTTCGAACATTTGGAAAATATGAATATATATGCTGAACAATTTTTTAATACGCATTGAACATTTTGTAATGTACGTTGAACAATTTTCGAATACGCAATGAACATTTGTGCAATGTACGTTGAACAAGTTTTGAATACACATTGAACATTTGTGTAATATACGCTGAACAAAATTCAAATACACAGTGAACGTTTGTAGTATTCGTTGAACAAATTCTTAATATACGATGAACATTTTTATAATGCACGGTGAACTTTTTTGTAATATACCGTGAACATTTTCTTAATATACGATGCACATTTTTTAATACACACTGAACTTTTGTATAATACCCAAAAAAAGAGAGAACGAAAAGAAATAAAAAAAGAAAAAAGAAAAAGAAAAGAAATGGAAACAGAAACAGAAAAAAAAAAGAAAAAAAAGAGAAGAAACAGTGTAACCCGACCGTGGCCCGGCCCAAACTCGGGCGTCGGATAGCGACGCCTTAAGCGAAGCCGCATCTATTTGTCGCCGGCGGCGGCAAATACGATTAGCCGTGGTTTTGGGATTTTTTTCATCTGGTTTTTTAGGCTTCTGGGCCGGTTTCGGTTTTTCCTTTACCCTTGGTTTTCTTTTTCGGTTTATATTTTTCTTTTTTTCCTTCATTTTTTTTTCATTTTTCGGTTTCTTTTTTTCCTTTTATGTTTTCCTAATTTTTCTCTTTTATGTTTTTTATTCTAAATTTCACAAATTTCTAAAAATGTTGAAATCTTTAAAAAATAGTTTGAAATTTTGAAAATTGTTCATGTTTTCAAAATTCTTTGTCTTATTGAGAGCAACCTTGAGCTGAGAGAGTTGCGAGCGGGAGAAGAAGAGGGGCTGCGAGATGCAATGCCAACAATTGGTATCAGAGCATTATCGATCCGAGGCGGTGGCGGCGCCGCGTCGGACTCCATGTGAGGTGGAGGAAGACAACGCGAGGACGAGGCCGCTGGCGGTGCGATGCCGCTAGATGGTTTATTCTTTTATGGTAGATAATAATCACATTAATTGACGTGATTTCATCACCATTTCCTGGAGTTCCTTAATGTTCCAAATACTTTCAAAAACGTATTCTAGGGAAAATCGACAAAAAACAGTGTGAAAAAATTCGACATAAATATACAAAATGAGATTATTATTTTTCTGATTGAAAAATATTTTTTTTAGTATTTATGATGCACGAAAAAATCTGAAAGTTTTTTCCTACATTCTAGTTAGAATGTTTTGTTGTGCTGCAAAGTTTGAAGTTTATATGTTGTTTTATATGGGAGAAACAAGAAAGACAAAAGTGCTTGCACGAATCGCGATGCAGAAATGGGTGGCTAGATAAGGAGGTGCCCTGGAGCCTGAGCTCCACAACATGTTTTCGCTATGGATGCCTTATGGTAGTCGCCCTCCCTATCTACCCCGATCGCCCACGATCTGAGCGCAGTCTTCATCCTGTTTTTGATGTCGCCGAGCCCCAGAGGGTCCTTGTCTCGAGCGCCGTGGGTCATGGCTCTATGGCCTTCCCCCTCTCCCTCGGGCGCGGCGGATCAAAGGCCGCCGGCACGGTGGGTGCAGCCCCGATGTGTAACCGCCGACAGGGAACCCACAATTGCTAGAGTTATTAGTCTCACTCCTTTGCCGCAGTTGGGTGTTGCTCATTTTGGCTGAAAAAAGTGGAGGGGCATAGAAAGAAAAGAACGGTGGAAAGTACATCTAAATGGTAGGATAGCATGTACGCATTGGAAAGAAAATTGATGGGATATCTAAAATAAAATATTATCCACACCAACAGGGAAGTAGTATAAGTATATTTTTACCTCTGACGTGTTAGAGAGGACAAGGGGTGGAGTTCTTAAAAGGTCTTGATGTTGAGGTGGACAAGTAGCAAATGCAAGAATTGATTGGAATACAAAGTCTTCCTTCACGGTTGAATAAGTCGACGTGGAACGGTGCGTACGTTATTCTGGAAAAATGGGTATTGGTGGATGTGGTGGCGTGGTCAGCGCCTCAGTAGCTGATGCAACCAGAGTTAAATAATTGCTGACGCTGTCAGATATATATATATATATATATATATATATATATATATATATATATATATATATATATATATATATATATATATATATATATATATATATATATATATATATATATATGCCATGGGATCAAATGTCCATTATTGTTGAAATAATTTTATAGAGCTTGCTGAGAGGTAGGTGTAGACTTTGTCAAGTCTTCGAACTGAAAGAAACAAGAGGGACTGGCAAGGGTTGTTTCATTGCACAAAGCAAGTATGAATCCCAAGTCTTCTTTCCTGGCCAGCGTCCTAACAGGGGCGTTGATCTCCATTGTAGGCCAAAGTCATTTTGTTTTGCTCTCTTTCTTGCCTCTTGGAGTTGTAATTTTCCTTTATACTCCCTCTGTAAACTAATATAAGATCTTTTAGATCACTACTGGGGAGTACATTAATATATATATATATAGGAAAATGGCTCTGTACTCTAGAGAGTACGTACTCCCGCTCCTCATATACCACATAAATGAATCTTTTATACCTCATTATTATTTTTAATATACTTCACTAATAATTACTAGATACCTCAAAATGAGTTTCATGAAAAAATTCATGTGAGTCTACATATTTTTAAAGGTGTACGTATATGCTGATTTGTTTATATGTGAAAAAGGTATATTACAAAAAGTACGTCGCAAGTGATATTTTTTCAACAAAACTTGCATTGAGGTATCTTAGAATATTTAATGAAGTATATTGAGAATGATATATATATATATATATATATATATATATATATATCTTAAGAACAATCTTTGCATGTTCTTTAGTGTGCTAAAATCGCTGGGTGGCAGTTCCAGCTTGTGCTTCCTAGTCTGCATAAATCTCCAGCAGGTATGTGCTTCTTTGCTACAAATTTCTGCAAGCTATTCTGTCTCGAGCAAACTCATTTCTGAATAACATCCTGTTGGTGGAGCTTGACTGGGATGTTTGGGGGGCAAAAGGCAAAGTATGCATGTTTGGGGGGTCTAATGAGAAAATTTTCTTCTAACTATGTCCCTCCAAAAAAAAAATCTTCAGGAATTTGTCCTGGGCTGGGGGGGGGGGGGCGGGGGCACAGCCCCCTCAGGAATACACATAGCTTCGCCCCTGATTCCTGTATACATAGAGTGGAGGACGAAACAAGTATGCTGGAGCGTATACTTAGCAGTGACAAGGAGCCAACCGATCTGCCATTAGCGCTGTTACAGCACATCACGAATCATTTCTCTGGAGAGAGAAAAATTGGTCAGGGTGGACAAGGTACACTTTACCATTTAGTAGAAATTACATAAAGATCTCGATTCCAGTCAAATATCACTAGTTCGATTGAAAAGTACCACCAATTAATTCATTTTTTTCTACCTTTATGTATTAAGAACTTCAATTTATTAGTAAAACTCACAGAAAGAAACTCTCATACTGTTTTCGTTCAAAGAAAAGTTACCAGCAGTAGAAGCAGAACCTGGCCACTCTGTTTTCGTATTGTAGGGCTGAGCGTCATTTATATGCTGACCAACAGGGTGAACTACGAAACGGGGTTGTTGTTGCTGTCAAGAGGATGTATGTGAATGAACACACAGTTGATGATGTTTCATTTCGTCATGAGATCAATAGTCTGATGAAGATCAATCATTAAAATATCATACATCCATAAAAGAGGCTGGGTCAACAGATCTTAACTTCATCAACGTAAGAGAAAGATTGCTCTGCTTGGAGTACATCAACAATGGAAGTCTCTCGGAGGTGCTCATAAGGATAGTGTGCGTGCGTGCGTTCATAGAGATGAGTGTATGTGCATATGCCTACGCATGTACTGTGTTAAAAAAAGTGCAACATGCCCATCAGGGCCGGCTGTCCGGCAATAGTTATGTTTTATTTTATTATATCCCAGACTGCAACGGTACCCATCAGCATCAAGGACTCATGTAAACTAGTAGTATTAGCCATCAGAGACTGGAAGGTTACACCGACTAACTTCTGGTGATAGCAACCTTTTTGAAACGATCAAGTCTTGCCGATATATTATATCCATATCCCACCATGGTACGTAACAGCCTTTGCTGCATCAAGGTGGAAATATTGAGCGCTGTGCTGACGACGGACGGAAATATTACTAGCACATCACTTGCAACGCCCACATGACAAACTAAGCTAAGCTAGCATATATATGGAAGAAGCAAATGTTACTTGGAAGCCAAACCAAGAACGCAAGAGGGACACAACAATAGGGGCCATTGCCATGAGATTAATATGGTCTATTCTTGTCCTCTTGCTGATTGTCCTTGTGAGTGCCAACAATAGTTATGTTTTTATTTTACGGAAATGATAAATCCCAAACGTTCGGGATTTGCCGATGGCAAATCGAATGTTTTTTATGGCAACTTTAGTGACGCGAGGATGACAATTTTAGTTGACAAACACGGCAATTTCCTGGCAAAAAAACAAACTGAGGGCGAAATTGTCATGCTTAGGAACTAAGCTTGCCATCACTCTGTAGGAGATATGCCCTAGAGGCAGTAATAACAGTTATTTTGTATCTCCGAGTTTGTAATGAATGTTTATGTTCCATGCTATAACTGCAATGATTCTCAAGTCTGCAATATCCACGAGGCTCGGAGGAAAACTCATGTGCACGTGTGGTATAATAAACGGTAAAATGTATTCCTAGTCATGCCTCTATGACTGGCTCAAGTATTGCATGATGATCCAGTTTTCCTGATCATGGGCGTGACTATGCCGGCAATTTTGAGGGCACAATATTAGTAGAACACTTGTGTTGAATCGACCCGAATTGATGTTATGCTATGAGATACATTCGTCACAAGTTAATGGTTAATAACACAGATATAGTTAATATTTGTATAATTTCTTAGACCATGAGAGTATCGAGTTCCTTCGTACTTGCTTCGTGAACATTGGGGTTTGTTAAACGTCATCCGTAACTGGATGGCTATTACGGCGGCTTACGGGTTCACGGAAAAGAATGACAAGAAACGAGATAGCTCGAGATTGGGATTTGCTCCTCCGATGATGGAGAGATATTCTCGGGCCCTCTCGGTGTTACGGTATTCATCATCGTCTGGGCAGACACATTGTGATTTGATCACTGGGATGCCGGAACACGGAAACGAGAAAAGAGAACAAAACCGGTAACGAGGTAACTTGCATGGTTGACAAGTTGTTGATCAACGGGGATGCAGATAAATCTCACGTGTAACATATCACGAAGCAACAGGAATAGCACACGGCAACTGGAGGTTCACTCGAATATTAATTCGTGTGGGTATAGGGGTCAATATGGGTATCCACGGCTCCGATGTTGATCATTGATCGAAAAGTGTTCCGGGTCATGTCTATACTTCACCGAACCTATAGGGTCACACGCTTAAGGGTCATCTATCTGCTGAATACTAGACAGGGAGTCTGAGAGAAAATCACCGGAAAAGTTTCGGACGCAACGGAAACGTTCCGGAGAGGACACCAAAATAGTTCCGATAAAACTGAAAAGTTGTTTCAGGGGATACCATTAAGTCAAATTGGTTTCGGCACACGCCTGGAAATTCTTGGAGGATGCCAGAAGTGTTCTGGAAACTTCTGGGAATTTTCCGGGATAAAAACCGGAAATGTTCCAGAGCTGACGGAACCGATTTGGTTGCTTTTCGCAGATGAAAATCACTAATCCGAAATTGTTTCGGAACGCGTCCAAAATCATTTGTGTGGGTACTGGAATTATTCTAAGACTCACAGAAATATTTTCGGATTTAACGGTCGTGGAAAATTGGTTCCGTGAATAGTGAAAATCGCTTTATGGTTAACTTTTTGGAAAGACACCTTTTAGGGCTTTTCCCAAAAGGCTTCTAGAAGGGATTGGGGAGCAAGGAACCCCCATGTGGGGGGGGGGGGGTAGGGGTGGCCGGCCAAGTTTGAGCTCCTCCATGGAGCTCCACTTGCCTTCCTTTTATGCCCTTGAGGAGGATCCATGTGATGGGTTTTTTGGGTATTTTTCCCATATGGCTTTCCTATAAATAGAGGTGGAGTGGTGCTCTCCAAACCTCATCCTTGCTCTCATACACATGCCATAGACTTGTCTGGCTTCTCTCTCCCTCCCAGCGAAATAGTTTCGTAGAGCCGAAAGGCTGTCTGGGTTCCGGCAGGAACTAGTTCTGGACGGCGAAGCCCTGCTGGATAGCTGACACCGTATGTGTGCAACCCCGTAGAGAGGTCGTAGTTTCGATCTTTTGCCCGAAGGGCTGTTCGAGTGTCCTCCCGAAGGGCTGTCCGTGACATCGTCCGAGGGACTGTCCGACCGCCTCCCGAAGGGCTGTCCGACGAGGGAGTACATCCTCGCGGTTGGGAGGTTGTAAATCCTAGCTGCGGGGATCTGCACCGACGATCTACACCGACTCTTCTTCCGCTGCGCTACGAGTCGGTACGGATCGGATCAAACCCTGTATGACATCTCCATAGTGGTCCTGGGCGTGCTCGCTGTACCGAAATTTTTTGTTTTCTGTCGCGTTCCCCTACAGTGGCATCATGAGCCGTGCTATGCGTAGATGCAGGTTACGATCTAGAATACATGGAGATGTATGGGTATTGCATAATATAATTTTGGAGTAGATGAGATCTATTGCTGAAAATTATTTATGCGGGTGGCAGATGAAATCTGTTACCCGATGTTCTTGTTGCTTCCCTAGAAAATTCGGTATTTCTGATCTCGAGACAGCATTGTGGAATTTGACAAAGTTCTGGAAATCCGCGATCCTGATTGATCAACGAAGTGCTATCAGTTCTTTGTATTCCGCCATAGTCAAAAGAAAGATGAAATTCGCAGACGAAAGGGCAATGCAGATATGATCTGCACGGGGGTCATGCGTATGACGAAGTTTAGTATGGGGCTCGAGATTTTATTATCTCGTGTTTCATACACCCCGCGATGTTAATGTAGGGTAACGCAGCAGAAAACAAAAAATTTCCGACCTACGCACCAGCCCAGGACCACTATGGAGACTGCATACAAGGTTTGATCTTTTCGTTACCGACTCGTAGCGCAGCGGAAGTAGAGTCGATGACGATCGGCGGTGCAGATCCCTGCAGCTAGGATTTTACAACCTCCCAACTGCGAGGATGTACTCCCTCGTCAGCTCACCGGACGGATCTCCGGGCAGCCCTTCGGGAAGCCTCGGGACAGTCCCTCGGATAGTCCCACCGTACGGATCCTCGGACAGCCCTTCGGGAGGCCTCTGGACAGTCCCTCGGATAGTCCCACCGGACGGATCCTCGGACAGCCCTCCGGGAGGCCTCTGGACAGTCCTTCGGATAGTCCCACCGGACGGATCCTTGGACAGCCCTCCGGGAGGCCTCGCGGACAGCCCTTCGGGCGGGTCACTCGGACAGCCCTTCGGGAGGACCCCCGAAACTCGGACAGTAACTGGGACAGCCCTTCGGGAGGACCCTCGAACAGCCCCTCGGGCAAAAAGTGTGGCACCCCGGCTCAGAGGAACCGGAACACCCCGTATTCCAGCCCAGAGATCAAGTCTTCTGGAATACGGCAATGCTTGGCATAGAACAAATCAGCTCTTTATTATAAATAACACGGGTACAAGCGTCTGATATTACAAAGGTTACAGGGGCACGACAACACTTCGCCTGCTAAGGTAGTTCTATGCTAGCAGCGGGACATCTCGAAGCGGAATAAATTCTGGCAGCGGAACAACGACGACGGTGTTGAACTCCACTCCGCAGGGACTCTGGCTGGGTCGTATCCTAGAGCGCAACCTCGGGATCCTCGACAAGCAATCAATCACGGCATGACCTGCAATCTGGCATGACACGCCAGGTGAGTACTTTGAATGTACTCGCAAGCTCACAGCAACCAAAGCAATCAAGACATACAACAGCATGGCATTTACAGGCTAATCATCAAAGATGAACATGATACTACTAGAACATTATGAGCATGGCAACAACATGAGCATGGCGACAACATGAGCATGGCAACAACATGAGCATGGCATGTACATATAATTCATGATATGAACAGGATGATACTAGCACTAGCATGCACGGGGATCGACATTTAAGGTCTCATGGACCAACTTACTCTGCTCGGAGGTTATTTTGTAATCACAAACTTACCATCGTGATCATCACTCGATCACCTCATAATCAATCAACATCGGTATCCACGATACCATCGTGATCCTCTCATGATCACATAAAGATCAACCAACTTCTTTTCTCATCGAACCGGTGTTGTTATTATTCAGATTATTATTACTGTTGACCCATAGTGTGACCTACTACGAACTGTGTCCATGACCGAGGACGCGGCTATCGATAGATTATACACTCTGCAGAGGTTAGTACACTGTACCCACACCACGGAACTCATGGCCTCGTGCTCCCATTTGGGTGGACCAACGACATTCCGACAAAACCAATCTATTGCATGACACTCTCCCGGCCACTCTGACAAACTCCCCTTTGGGCTATGTCCTGGGTGACCCTGATGTCAACATGTGACATCCGCCACCACTGTGGCTGCCACCGTCGTGGCCAAACATCAACATCGTCCCAAACGGGGACCTCGGTACCATCAAAACTTGGGTCCTCAAGGCTTATGGTAGCCTACCTGATCAGGGTAGCGCGCACCCATAACCTTCCCTCGTAGGAGGCACCGGCGAGAGGCATGACAATAGACCGCATTAGGGCCTCCCATAAGGCAAGTGTGGCTGCACTGGTTAGCTCGATTCGGTGGCACCATGACTCAGCCAACAGATTTGTTCAAGTTCGATTAATGTCAGGTTTAACTTGAATGGTGATGAGCTGAGTCATGACAGTAACATGATGAAATAATAATGCATATGAGCATGATAATAGTGCAACCATGGATGGGCAACATAACCATATGACATCAACAATGATAAATCATTTAGTCTACGAGATGCACGTGAGTATGGCATAACGATGATCAAGAATATCACAAGTATTTTCATAACCAACCGATAACCATTCATATGAGCATATCGTTATCACTAGCATCTGAAAATAAATCCGAGAATTAACATGATAATAATAATGCTAGCAAATAATCATTTAACTTATTAGGTGAAAATGAACATGGCATAAGAACGAGTATGGATTCACGAGCACATGTCATTCACGAAATAATTAAATGAGCAAACAATTATTTAAATATTCAAGTGGAAACAATGGCTACTGCAATGCCATCATGCAAGTGGCTGTTGTGGCTTGCCTGGGGATGGAGAAATCATCCGGGAGAGGTGCGATGAACTCGCGGAAAGAATCGCCGGAAAAGTTTCCCTCTCGGCGGAGCTGTTTTAAGGGCAAGGGAAAAATGCTCATTTTCACAGTGTGACAACCTCATGAAAATGATACCATCGGAACGGGCTCGACGAACTGAGATCGTGGGCTTTGGAATCACCTGAATCGGAGTTACGGTCGCGGAGTTACGGCCGTTCGTTAGTTAGGCAGAAAATTAAATAAAAATATTCATTTCTGCTGCTAACGGACGAACGTCCGCAATTTAACCGTTTCGGCCGGCAGTTAAAACAGAAGGCGTACTTCACTGAATATGTTTTCAAATAGTGAAAGCGCACTTTGCTCCAGAAGAGAGGAAAAATACGCTTTCAGAAACAGAAAACGAATTCCAGTGGAATACGCTTCCACTTAACCGCGCGGGCCCGGGGCTTCTCTGAATGACACGTGGGGCCGCTGGGGTCCACGCTGGCCAGCTGGAGGGGGGTCGCCGTCTTCCTCTCGCCCGCGCCTGGCCGGAGCAGAGGCGAATTCCGGCAACGACAGCCGGTGGCTCCGGCCACCATTTGCCGTGCTCCGACCACCGGCGAGCTCGTGGGACCGAGCCGCATCCATCGCCGCATAGCACGGATGCCGAGGAGGACCGAGACGAGCAGGGCAACGACCGAGGCGGACGGCGGCTCGGGCGGTTTGGGGGAAGGCTCCATGGAGCACGGGAGGAAAGGAGAGGCTGCGGGGCGAGCTCAGAGGTGGCAGTGGGAGTCTCGGGTGGAAGTTAGAGGAGGAGGGAGGCTCGGCATTGAGCCAATTTAGGAGGAGCTCGGCGGCGGCCATGGCGGCATTGGCGACCGTGGAGAGCTGCTCGAGCTCAGAGGAGAGGCTGGGGAGGCTAGAGGAGAGCGGTGAGGAAGCTTGGAGAGGTCGGGGGGCCGCGGGGATGGCTATATATAGCCGAGCGACGATGCCTTCGCCGGAAGCCGACGGGAGCTCGCGGTTGATGCTCTCTGGCACGACCGAGTGCACGAGCGCACGCGCGGAGGGGGAGAGGGGTCTAGGCGAGGTGTATTCGATGCAAAGTTGCCGCGGGGAGGAAGAAGACAACGGCAAAGCGACGACGGCCGCGGGCATCCCGGGACGGCGTGCTCGCCGGAGAGGAAAGAGGAGAGGGGGAGGGGTCCAGAGAGGACACGCGGACGCAGGAGAGTGCCCAAATATTTTGAGAGCAATCAAGAAAAGATAAGTAGCACTTCCTTCACAAAGTGCCATACTGGACAGAATGGGAAATGAATATTCCAGAATTATTTTTGAACTAGTCAAGGATGGGTTTTGGCATTTTGTAGGAATTTTAGGGAAGACAGAAATGTAAGCGGCTTCACAACTTAGAGAAAACAGGGTTATTCCTTTAATAGAAAAAGGAATATTCCCAAGAAAGAAATATTGGGGTTGGGCTAAGGTGGAAGTGACATGGCCTTGGGATAGATTTGAGAGTGACAAGCCACTTGGAAGTGGCAAGAGAGAAGATCTTCCTAGGTTTCAAGACCACATAGCCACGGAAAAAGAAACTCCAAATAAAAATTCGAAGAAATCCAAAAGAAAAAGAGAGGGCCAAAAATCGGGGTGTTACAAAAAGATCGAACCTACGACCTCTCTACGGGGTTGCACACATATGGTGTCATCTATCCGGCAGGGCTTCGCCGTCCAGAACTAGTTCCCACCGGAACCCAGACAGCCTTTCGGCTCTACGAAACTATTTCGCGAGGAGTGAGAGAAGAAGGCCAGATCATGCATGGCATGGGTATGTTGAGAAAGAGTGTGTCTTTAGGCATCCCCCTCCACCCCTATTTATAGGCCAAGCCCAAGGGTGGCTTCTCCAAGAAGCCAAGGGGAAAAATACCAAAAGGCCCTCAAGGTGGCTTCTCCAAGAAGCCACCCAAAAAGCACTTTCACTATTCATGCAAACATTTCTGTGGGTCTTAGAATAATTCCAGCACCCACTAAAATGATTTTGGACGCGTTCCGAAACAATTCCGGATTAGTGATTTTCATCTGCGAAAAGCAACCAAAGCGGTTCCGGTAGCTCTGGAACATTTCCGGGTTTTTTCTCCGAAAAATCCCAGAAGTTCCCAGAACAATTCTGGCACCCTCCAAGAATTTCTAGGCCTGTGCCGAAACCAATTACACTTAATGGTATACCTGAAACAACTTTTCAGTTTTACCGAAACTATTCCGATGCTCTCTCTCCGGAACTTTTCCGCTGTCTCCGAAACTTTTCCGGTGACTTTCTCTCAGATTCCCTGTCTAGTATTCAGCAGATAGATGACCCTTAAGCATGTGACCCTATAGGTTCGGTGAAGTATAGACATGACCGGAACACTTTCCGATCAATGATCAACATCGGAGCCGTGGACACCCATATTGACCCCTATACCCACACGAATGAATATTCGAGTGAACCTCCAGTTGCCGTGTGCTATTCCTGTTGCTTCGTGATATGTTACAAAACCCGAGGTGAGATTTATCGGCATCCCCGTGGATCAACAACTTGTCCACTATGCCAGTTACCTCGTTGCCGGTTTTGTTCTCTTTTCTCGTTCCCGTGTTCCGGCATCCCTGTGATCAAATCACAATGTGTCTGGCCAGACGATGGTGGATACCGTAACACCGAGAGGGCCCAGAGATATCTCTCCATCGTCGGAGGAGCAAATCCCAATCTTGAGCTATCAAGTTACTTGACATACTTTTCCATGAACCCGTAAGCCGCCGTAATAGCCAGCCATTTACGGATGATGTTTAACAAACCCCAAAGTTCATGAAGCAAGCATGAAGAAACTCGATACTCTCATGGTCTAAGGAATTATGCAAACGTTAACTTTCTCTGTGTTATTAACCATTAACTTATGACGAATGTATCTCATAGCATAACATCAATTCGGGTCGATTCAACACAAGTGATCTCCTAACATTGTGCCCTCAAAGTTGCCGGCATAGACATGCCCATGATCAGGAAAACAGGACCATCATGCAACACTTGAGCTAGTCTTAGAGGCATGACTAGGAATACATTTTACCGTTTATTATTCCACACGTGCATATGAGTCTTCCTCTGAGCCTCATGGTTATTGCAGACTCGAGAACCATAGCAGTTATAGCATGGAACATAAACATAATGATGAACATGGGGATAAATAATAACATTTATTATTGCCTCTAGGGCATATCTCCTACAGACTCCCACTTGCACTAGAGTCAATAATCTAGTCAATGCTAATGCACATTACACCTATGGCATACCGGTGTAAAAATGCTTCGCATGTGGTATAGCCTGATGTCCAACGGATCTGACAACTTCAGTTCCGTGTGTATCTTTGCATGTACTCGCGTGTTCACGCTTTCACAAAATTCATAGTTTGTGTGGACTTGGCTTCGTATATATGTGAATCACTGGTCAAACCTTGATTCCTCAGACTGAGCTATGGAGCAACTATCTTCAATAGTGCTCCATTGACCAAAGCCATCTTGAAATCATACTAAGTTCATGAACGAACTGTATGATTCAACATCTTCTATGTCGCTTTGAAAGCGGCAACATACTTAGCCTTAGTTATAGAATTCGCCACAGTAACCTGTTTGGAACGATTTCCAAACACCGTGCCACCATATCATGTATTACACAAAACCCTTAACTTAAATCGAAAATCGCATGGAGTAATGATGAAGACTGTATCGATGCAATTACTTACAACAAGCACTTCATAATCTCTGCTTGCGAGAAAACATGTCATCAGTGCTACTTTAGTACTTAATGATATTTTCCACTGTTGTCCCATGATCAGTACTTTGATCACTTTGGTATCTTTACTCGCAACTCCTTGGTAGTACTGGACATATCTGGTTGTTTTACATACCATGGAATACATGATTAATCCAAACACGAAAGTGTGTGGAATCTCCATCATGTATTTTGCTCATCAGTGTTTTGGGACACCGAGTCTTGCAAAAACCCTTTCCATGTGACTTTGGCAAGAATCACTCCTTGGCGTTTTAATGCTAAACTGTTTTAGCATCTTGTCAATATGTATTTTTTGGCTTTAGCCTATTAGGCAATTCTATCTCGTAGATAAATATGCCTAATGTCAAGGCTATTTAGTCCAAGCACTTCATCGAAAACTATTTTCAATGAAGTCCTAATTCGTGTCAAGAAATTTATATTATTTCCAATCAACAATGTGTCAAGCACACAAGGTTTTAAGAAATATTATTATGCTCCCACTTACTTTCTTGAAACCACAAGCATCTTCGTTATCCATTGATGAAAACAAACTCTTTTGACTATTTCATCAAAAACGAAGATTCCAACTCCATTTTGCTCTCTTCTATCCATTGTTGGAACTCTGAAGTTTGCATACTTACTAGCATCCTCTGGATTGACAAAATACCTTGGACTGTACCACATGCAAGTCCTAGGTTGCATTTCCATCACATGGAAATCCTTTTGGCATCCATGTATCATATCTCAAGATTGAAATATGTATTGATTGCTAGTTTAACCCGATCTGACTTTAAGCATCGCTATGGTGAGACAACCTCATCGTAGTCAACTTCTTCAACTTGTTATTGCAACAAGTCGAGCTTTATGGATAAAACATTTTATCCACATCAGTTTATAGTTCCATTAATGTTCGTTAGACTCTATGTCTTCCGAAGGGTTTATCAAGATATAATCTTGAATCATTTATGGAAACTATCTCGGATTATATTGGCATTTAGCCAATTCCGGAGTCAGGGCCCATCAAGGCTTCCTTGTGTATCGTAGGTATACTGTTGTCTATCAATAATATCTCGCTTGCGCACCTGAGAGGTTTGCACGAGTTTTGCCTACGTGGTTCAGTTGCAAGTTCGACCGAAGTCCATACATCTCATGTAGAGGCTTCCGTATCAGTCGCAGTAGGAAACTCTGGAATTACTTCCAAGGTTTCTTTCCTTTGATCTGATGACGAAGATACTGTTATCTCGTCGAGCTGCACTGTTCTCCCACTCACCTTTTTGCAAGAACCATTCTCTTTAAAAGCATACCGTTCTTGGTGGCAAACCTTTTTGCCTCGGTATAGTGGTGGAGGAATTCCCAATTACTTGGGATAACCTACAAAGTAGTACTTGTCTGATTTGGAATAGGTTTGTAAATATTTTACACAAGCCCCATATTCCAAATGTTAAGAAAAGATATAACATGGTTGGGTGTACCATACCATGGAGTCATTTCAACAGATCTGATGGTGCTCTTTTCAGTGTAAAAGCCGCAGTCTCTAAAGCATTACTTTAAAAGGGATAATGGCAAATTGATTTATATCTTCATGGACATTCCACTCACAGTGGTGTTCCGGGAGGTGTAAGTTATGAAACTCCCTTCACAACTCATCAGACATTCACTAAACTTGTAACTCAAATATTCCTTTCCGCAATCAAATTGCAGAAACATAATTTTCTTGTTACACTAATTTCTACTTCATATTGAAAACCTTATGAATGATTTCAAAAGATCCAGACTTACGTCTCATCAAGTAAATATCCATATATCCACTTGAGTCATTTCTGAAGATAGATAAATCCACTGCTAGCAACAACATTTATTGGACTACATACATCAAAATGTATGATCACCAATAAGTTAGTTGCTCATTCCTTATGGCCTGTGAACGGTATTTCAGTCACTTCACTTTTCGGAGGAAAGTTGCAAGTGTCAGATGATTCATAATCAAACGACTTCAAAATCCATCATTATGGAATTTCTCCATGCGGGTTTCTCCAATGTGACCAAATGCAGTGCCACACATGTGTGGTATTCTCTTAGTCTTGCGACATTTAGCGTCAGTGTTATGGATGTATCATATTACCATCAATATTCATAACATACATCCCATTCATGATGGAAGTATGCATGGCCCTTATGTTATTCATAACACTGAACAACAATTGTTCTTTTATGAACAACCCTTTTGCAACAAACATTATGCAATGGGCTAGAGTGTGTAAAACTCTAAAATGAATTATGAAAGTAAATATGGAGGTAATATATTATTATCAATATTCATAACATACATCCCATCCATGATGGAAGCATGGCCCTTATGTTATTCATAACACCGAACATCAAAAGTTCTCTTATGAACAACCTTCTTGCAAGATACTTTATGCAATGGGCTAGAGTGTATAAAAACTCTAAAATGAATTATGAAAATAAATACATAGGTAATGTACTGAGTATAGCAACTTTTACTATGGTCCCAGCGCATATCTAAACCTCACTCCGGCAAGTCTTTTAGGCCGTATTAGTTCTTGCATCGAGTCGCAGCAAAATGCAATCGAGCGGGTATCTTTGTGATCAACTCACAATACCCAAGAATCAATGATTAACATGTTTAATCATAATTCCCAAGAACTATTTATTTGACCAGCCTTCTATACATCAATAGCTTGTATGACTTTCATACATGAGCTGGACATTCCAGTCTTCTCTCTTTTGCTTTTATACCTCTAATAGTTTTACTTCCAATAATTCTCCTACTCTCAGAAGAAGCACCAACTTGAAGAGTGGCGTCAGCCCCGGACTTCCTAGGTGTGTAAGTCATACTAACACCCTTCGGACATTTCCTTTCTCTTAAGTTGTTGTTTTATTCACCATCATCATATGACAGGCGTTCTACTGGATCCCTCTGTCTGTTATTAGTCAAATGTATAGTAAACACCTTTACTAATAGTTTGCAAAACAAACATTGCTTTGGATATCACATATCTTTTAGCCTTTGTTTGAGTCTGAAAAATGATTTTTAGTTCCATGAATATCACATAGCTATCCCAAACTTTTGAAGTTCGGGTCTCATGGAAGCAAACATATAGCACTTGACCGTAACGGAATTCTAGCTTTTGGATCGAAGGACGAGAGTCACATCATCCATAGCACTAGCGGGAGAATACCAAAAGCATGCGATAGGACAAAATCCTGCTTGGCACACTTGAGGACAATCCTCACATTGTGTTACCAACCGTAAAGTTTAACCAGATATTTTAACAGCTATTCAATTTTAATAGGGAAGGTGGAAACGCGAGCCATTCTTCTATAACTATTATGCATATAACACTTAGACAGTGTCCATAATTAATTGCACTAAGAATTAAAAGAATTAATTCTAAAGTGCGCTCCCACTCAAATCAATATCTCTCATAATTGATTTTGAGTGATACAAGATCCAGACTTCAATTCATCGCCATAGAATCATCATCTCATGACGGGAATTTTAATCGGTAGGCCAACTTGCCGATCACATCTCTATGTGACTCTTGTTCATCTTTCGATGCGTGTGTTCCGAGCTCAGGACGATCCTGCCATGAACATCAAGACAACCAAGTGATCTTGCTGCGTGGTCTGACCTCACCCGCCTCACACTTCTCTAATCGTTCGTACCCATGCATCCATGGCGCACCCCGAAAAGATAGGTGCCGTGACGGTGCTACACTTGGGAGAACACTAACTACTTGATATTTTAAGTGAGAGATCACCCTCATAATAGGCGACTACCGCGCAATCAAGTAGGGTGCATCAAAGGGATAAACATCTCAGGCAATTCATAATAGCATGATATGGTATAGCCCTTTCTGACGGAGAACTCTTGTATTTCTTCATCTTCGGCATTCGCGTCGGTGTTCACCTTCGCAAAGTTTGCCACCACCTTGTCGATGCACCAGATAATATTGCTATCTCTATAGCTAATAAAATAAGTGCATTACTTAAGGTTGCCACGCAGGTCATTAAAGTGACAATCATATGGCTCCAGCCATCATGCCGAATCATGACACGCAGGTCATGTTAATTTTAAATTATATAGCCATCTCATACATAATCAAATTATTATGAGAACCGCTATACCACATCACATGCACATCTTATGTCATCCTGCAAAACCAAGTTAGACGCCTCTAATCGGTTTATGCAAAAAATTATTTTACGTGGCTTCTAAGGTTTCGAAGCAAACCGAAGCTACCAACGTCCATCATCAAGTATGATTATTCAAGTCGCTAGATTAACTTTACGGGGTGTATGAAACACGAGATAATAAAATCTCGAGCCCCATACTGAACTTCGTCATACGCATGACCCCCGTGCAGATCATATCTGCATTGCCCTTTCGTCTGCGAAGTTTCATCTTTCTTTTTGACTATGGTGGAATTCAATGAACTGTTAGCACTTCGTTGCTCAATCAGGATCGCGGATTGCCAGAACTTTGAAATTCCACCATGCTGTTATCAAGATCAGAAATATGCAAATTCCAGGGAAGCAACAAGAACATCGGGTAACAGATTTCATCTGCTACCCGCACAAATAATTATCAGCAGTAGAACTCATCTACTACAAATTATATTGTGCAACACCCATACATCTCTATGTATTCTAGATCGTAACCTGCATCTACGCATAGCACGGCTCATGATGCCACTGTAGGGTAACGCAGCAGAAAACAAAAAAATTCTGACCTACGCACCAGCCCAGGACCACTATGGAGACTGCATACAAGGTTTGATCTTTTCGTTACCGACTCGTAGCGCAGCGGAAGTAGAGTCGATGACGATCGGCGGTGCAGATCCCCGCAGCTAGGATTTTACAACCTCCCAACCGCGAGGATGTACTCCCTCGTCAGCTCACCGGACGGATCTCCAGGCAGCCCTTCGGGAAGCCCCGGGACAGTCCCTCGCATAGTCCCACCGGACGGATCCTCGGACAGCCCTTCGGGAGGCCTCTGGACAGTCCCTCGGATAGTCCCACCGAACGGATCCTCGGACAGCCCTCCGGGAGGCCTCTGGATAGTCCTTCGGATAGTCCCACCGGATGGATCCTCGGACAGCCCTCCGGGAGGCCTCACGGACAGCCCTTCAGGCGGGTCACTCGGACAGCCCTTCGGGAGGACCCCCGAAACTCGGACAGTAACTCGGACAGCCCTTCGGGAGGACCCTCGAACAGCCCCTCGGGCAAAAAGATCGAACCTACGACCTCTCTACGGGGTTGCACACATACGGTGTCATCTATCCGGCAGGGCTTCGCCGTCCAGAACTAGTTCCCACCGGAACCCAGACAGCCTTTCGGCTCTACGAAACTATTTCGCGGGGAGGGAGAGAAGAAGGCCAGATCATGCATGGCTTGTGTATGTTGAGAAAGAGTGTGTCTTTAGGCAGCCCCCTCCACCCCTATTTATAGGCCAAGCCCAAGGGTGGCTTCTCCAAGAAGCCAAGGGGAAAAATACCAAAAGGCCCTCAAGGTGGCTTCTCCAAGAAGCCACCCAAAAAGCACTTTCACTATTCACGGAAACATTTTTCCGCGACCGTTAAATCCGAAAATATTTCTGTGGGTCTTAGAATAATTCCAGCACCCACTAAAATGATTTTGGACGCGTTCCGAAACAATTCCAGATTAGTGATTTTCATCTGCGAAAAGCAACCAAAGTGGTTCCGGCAGCTCCGGAACATTTCCGGGTTTTTTCTTCGAAAAATCCCAGAATTTCCCAGAACAATTTTGGCACCCTCCAAGAATTTCCAGGCCTGTGCCGAAACCAATTTGACTTAATGGTATACCCTGAAACAACTTTTCAGTTTTACCGAAACTATTCCGATGCTCTCTCTCCGGAACTTTTCCGCTGTCTCCGAAACTTTTCCGGTGACTTTCTCTCAGACTCCCTGTCTAGTATTCAGCAGATAGATGACCCTTAAGCATGTGACCCTATAGGTTCGGTGAAGTATAGACATGACCGGAACACTTTCCGATCAATGATCAACATCGGAGCCGTGGACACCCATATTGACCCCTATACCCACACGAATGAATATTCGAGTGAACCTCCAGTTGCCGTATGCTATTCCTGTTGCTTCGCGATATGTTACAAAACCCGAGGTGAGATTTATCGGCATCCCCGTGGATCAACAACTTGTCCACTATGCCAGTTACCTCGTTGCCGGTTTTGTTCTCTTTTCTCGTTCCCGTGTTCCGGCATCCCTGTGATCAAATCACAATGTGTCTGGCCAGACGATGGTGGATACCGTAACACCGAGAGGGCCCAGAGATATCTCTCCATCGTCGGAGGAGCAAATCCCAATCTTGAGCTATCAAGTTACTTGACATACTTTTCCATGAACCTGTAAGCCGCCGTAATAGCCACCCATTTACGGATGACGTTTAACAAACCCCAAAGTTCATGAAGCAAGCATGAAGAAACTCGATACTCTCATGGTCTAAGGAATTATGCAAACGTTAACTTTCTCTGTGTTATTAACCATTAACTTGTGACAAATGTATCTCATAGCATAACATCAATTCGGGTCGATTCAACACAAGTGTTCTCCTAACATTGTGCCCTCAAAGTTGCCGGCATAGACATGCGCATTATCAGGAAAACAGGACCATCATGCAACACTTGAGCTAGTCTTAGAGGCATGACTAGGAATACATTTTACCGTTTTTTATTCCACACGTGCATATGAGTCTTCCTCTGAGCCTCGTGGTTATTGCAGACTCGAGAAACATAGCAGTTATAGCATGGAACATAAACATAATTATGAACATGGGGATAAATAATAACATTTATTATTGCCTCTAGGGCATATCTCCTACAGTTAATCTAGCGACTTGAATAATCATACTTGATGATAAAACGTTGGTAGCTGCGGTTTAAGTCAAAACCTTAGAAGCCACGTAAAATAAATTTTTGCATAAACCGATTAGAGGCGTCTAACTTGTTTTTGCAGGATGTGCATGTGATGTGGTATAGCAATGCTCATATTAATTCGATTATGTATGAGATGACTATATGATGTAAATTTATTAACATGACCTGCGTGTCATGATTCGGCATGATGGCTGGAGCCATATGATTGTCACTTTAATGACCTGCGTGTCAAGCTTAAGTAATGCACTTATTTTATTAGCTATAGAGCTAGCAATATTATCTGGTGCATCCACAAGGTGGTGGCAATCTTCGCGAAGGTGAACACCGACTCAAATGCCGAAGACGAAGAAATTAAAGACTTCTCCGTCAGATGAGGCTGTTGGGGAACGTTGCATGGGAAACAAAAATTTTCCTACGCACACACAAGATCTATCCATGGTGATGAGCATCTACGAGAGGGAGAGTGAATCTACATACCCTTGTAGATCGCTAAGCGGAAGCGTTTAAGAAACGCGGTTGATGTAGTCGAACGTCTCCGCGATCCAAATCGCAAGTCGTCCCTCGATCCGATCACGAACTAGCGCCGAACGGACGGCACCTCCGCGTTCAACACACGTACGGCTTGATGACGCCTTCACCTCCTCGATCCAGCGAGCGATGGTGAAGTAGTGGTTGAGTTCCAGCAGCACGACGGCGTGGTGATGGTGGTGAGGAACAATCTCTGCAGGGCTTCGCCAAGCACTACGGAGATTATGACGGAGGAACTAGAGGGCTAGGGTTGCCGTCACACGGCTTGGGAAATCCTGATGTCTCCCGTGTGCTAGCCCTGCCCCTCTATTTATATGTTGAGCCTTGGGGTCTAAACTTGGAGTAAAAGCCTCCTCCAGGTCGGTTTTGCCCGCACAAGGTCGGTTTGGCCCGCAGGAAAAGAGTCCAACTCGGATCCCTGCCGAACCGTGCACAGCCGCGCACAAGCGGTAGTACCGCTTCACACAAGCGGTAGTACCGCTTCACACAAACGGTAGTACCGCTCGGGCGGTAGTACCGCTTCACCAAGCGGTAGTACCGCTTACGCGGCAGCAAAACTACTTTTGCACTTTCCAATACCTCGTGGGCTTTTATCCCTTGGCCCATATAAAGTGTTCTCGCACCCGAACACTTCGGTAAACATCCGGAACCCCTTCCGGTGAACTCCGGAACTCTTCCGGAGATCAAAACACTATTATCACATATATCAATCTTTACCTCCGGACTATTCCGGAGATCCTCGTCATGTCCGGGATCTTATCCGGGACTCCGAACAACCTTCGGTCACCAACATAATAACTCAACTATACTAATCGTCACCAAACGTTAAGTGTGTAGACCCTGCGGGTTCGAGAACTATGTAGACATAACCGAGACACCTCTACGGCCAATAACCAATAGCGGGACCTGGATGCCCATATTGGCTCCTACATATTCTACGAAGATCTTTTATCGGTCGAACCTCTATGTCAAGGATTCAGTTAATCCCGTATGCTGTTCCCTTTGTTCTTCGGTATGTTACTTGCCCGGGATTCGATCGTCGGTATCACTATACCTAGTTCAATCTCGTTACCGGCAAGTATCTTTACTCGTTCCGTAATACAAGATCCTGTGGCTAACTCTTTAGTCACTTTGCTTGCAAGGCTCAATGTGATGTTGTATTACCGAGTGGGCCCTGAGATACCTCTCCGTCACACGGAGTAACAAATCCCAGTCTTGATCCATGCCAACCCAACAGACACCCTCGGAGATACCTGTCGAGCACCTTTATAGTCACCCAGTTACGTTGCGACGTTTGATACACACAAGGTATTCCTCCGGTGTCAGTGAGTTGCATGATCTCATGGTCAAAGGAACAGATACTTGACATGCAGAAAACAATAGCAATAAACTGACACGATCATATGCTACGTTCGTAGTTTGGGTCTTGTCCATCACATCATTCTCCTAATGATGTGATCCCGTTATCAAATGACATCTCATGTCAATGGCTAGGAAACCTTAACCATCTTTGATCAACGAGCTAGTCAACTAGAGGCTTACTAGGGACACAGTGTTGTCTATGTACCCACACATGTATTTGAGTTTCCAATCAATACAATTATAGCATGGATAATAAACGATTATCATGAACAAGGAAATATAATAATAACCAATTTATTATTGCCTCTAGGGCATATTTCCAACAGAGGCTATACCATATCATGCTATTATGAATTTCCTGAGATGTTTATCCCTTATGATGCACCCTTTTGATTGCGTGGTAGTCGCTTTTTATTAGGGTGATCTCTCACTTAAAATATCAAAGTAGTTAGTGTTCACCCAAGTGTAGCACCGTCTGAAATTCGTATCTTTTCGGGGTGCGCCATGTACACATGAGCATGAACGAATCGAGAGGAATGAGGTGGGTGAGTTCAGACCTCGCAGCAAGATCACTTGGTTGTCTTTGACGTTCAGGCAGGAGAGTCCTGAGCTCGGAACACGCCCATCGAAAGATGAACAAGAATCACATAGAGATGTGATCGGCAAGTTGGCCTACCGATTGAAATTCGCGTCATCAGTGATGAACCCGTCAATGGCATCGAATTGAAATACAGATCTTGAATCACTCACAATCAATTATGAGAGATATTGATTTGAGTGGGAGCGCACTTTAGAATAAAATTGTTTATTCACTAGTGCCAAAAATCATTATGAACAAAGTCTAAGTGAAACTTGTATTTTCCGTTGTAGATCAAATGGCTCGCAACACCGCGTTCAACTTAGGCCCGATGTTAGAGAAAGAGAAGTTAGCTGCGACTGGAAACAACTATGCGGACTGGGTCCGTAACCTGAGGATTGTCCTCAGGAGCGCTAAGAAAATGTATGTGCTTGAAAATGCTCTTCCAGCTAAACCGGCGGCCGATGCCCCGGAAGATGAACAAAATGTCTGGGCCACTAAGGATGATGATCACAACTTAGTGCAGTGCCTCATGCTAGCTTGCATGAGTGCAGGGCTTCAAAAACGTTTTGAATTCCATAAACCCCGTGATATGATCCGGGAATTGGATGCTCTGTACAAGGAAACCGCAAGGTCTGAACGATTTGATATCATGAAGACCTTGATGGAATGCAAGATGGCTGAGGGCAGTTCAGTTGGCGAACACGTAGTCAAAATGATTGGCTATGCTGAAAGGCTTAAAACCCTGGAATTTCCAATTCCGCCTGGCCATATGACGGACATGATGCTTTCTTCACTCCCCCCGTCTTACGACGGTTTTGTCATGAACTACAACATGAGTGGGATGGAGAAGACACCGAAAGAGGTGCTCGCCATACTGAAAACTGCGGAAGGAGGACTGCGGAAAAATCGCAAGCAAGTGTTGCTTGTGAATAAAACCACCAGTTTCAAAAAGAAAGGCAAGCCAAAGAAGGGCAAGGGCGCCGGTAAGACCGGCTCCCAAAGCAACTCTAAGGGCGGAGCCAAGAATGAAATTGAGTGCTTCTACTGCAAGGGCACAGGACACTGGAAGAGAAACTGCAAGAAGTATCTGGAAGATAAGAAGTCCGGGAAAACCGGAAAAGGTATAATTGTTATACAAGTTAATGTCATTGACGTTTTGCTTGCTAGCGAAAATTCTAAGTCTTGGGTATTTGATACCAGATCGGTTGCTCACATTTGCAACTCGATACAGGGACTGCAGAAGGTGCGCAAGTTAGCAAAGAATGAAGTCGTGATGCGCGTCGGGAACGGCGCTGGGATCGCCGCTCAAGCCGTCGGCATTATGCCTCTACGTCTCCCTTCAGGATTTATCTTAGAACTAAATAACAGTTATTTTGTTCCACTATTGTGTAGAAACATTATCTCCGGATCATGTTTAGTACATGATGGGTATTCGTACAAGTCGGAGAACAATGGTTGTTCACTTTATTGTAAGGATATGTTTTATGGATTTGCACCCATTGTTGGGGGCCTTTTCATACTAAATCTTGAATGTGGAAATGATGTCTTTAACGTGAATGCTAAACGCCTTAAGAAGGCTGATACCACCACGACTTTCATGTGGCACTGTCGCCTTGGCCACATCGGAAAGAAACGCATGCAAAGACTCCATAAAGATGGAGTTTTACCGTCCTTTGATTTTGAATCATTTGACACATGTGAAGCTTGCTTGATGGGGAAAATGACCAAGACGCCGTTCACGGGTCATCCTGAACGGGCGAGTGAATTGTTGGAAATAATACATAGTGATGTATGTGGTCCAATGAGCACAATCGCATGGGGTGGGTATTTCTACTTCGTGACTTTTACCGATGATTTGAGTAGGTATGGATATATCTACTTGATGAAGCATAAGTCGGAAACCTTTGAAAAGTTCAAAGAATTTCAGAATGAGGTAGAAAATCATCGTAACAAAAGGATTAAGTTTTTGCGGTCTGATCGCGGGGGCGAATACCTTAGTCATGAGTTTAGCCAACATCTGAGTGACCGTGGAATCGTTTCACAGCTTACGCCTCCCGGAACTCCACAGCGAAACGGAGTGTCGGAAAGACGTAACCGAACCCTGTTAGACATGGTAAGGTCGATGATGTCTCTTATAGATCTGCCGATATCTTTTTGGGGTCACGCACTAGAAACTGCTGCTCACACATTAAACAGAGCACCGTCTAAGTCTGTTGAGACGACACCATATGAGTTATGGAACGGGAAGAAACCCGGTTTGTCGCATCTCAGAATTTGGGGTTGTGGAGTATACGTAAAACATTTACAACCTACCAAACTCGATCCCAGATCAGACAAATGTTACTTTGTAGGTTATCCAAAGGAAACAATTGGGTATTCCTTCTACCACCCGTCCGATAACAAAGTGTTTGTTGCCAGAAATGGAAAATTTCTTGAGAAAGAGTTTCTCGCTAAAGAAGTGAGTGGGAGGACAGTACAACTTGATGAGATTATTGAATCTTCGGCAACCATTGATATGGCTAAGGAACCGGAATAAATTCCGCTAATTATCCCTACAACCGAGCCGGAAGTTATCGCATGTGATGCGGAAACTTCAGACAATGTTGTAACTGAACCGCGCAGATCAGGTAGGGCTATCCAACCACCTGAGTGGTTTCATAACGAAATCTTCATTCTTGATGACGATGAACCTGCGCACTACAAGGAAGCGATGGCGGGGCCCAGCTCAAGGGAATGGCACAAGGCCATGAAATCCGAGATGGAATCCATGTACGAAAACCAAGTTTGGAACTTGGAAGAACTTCCAGAAGGCGTAAAGCCCATTGGTTGTAAATGGATTTTCAAAAGAAAGACGGACGCGGATGGTAACATTACTATCCACAAAGCTAGACTTGTCGCGAAAAGGTTCACGCAAGTTCCAGGAGTGGACTACGACGAGACTTTCTCGCCCGTAGCTATGCTTAGGTCTGTTCGGATATTAATAGCAATTGCTGCTTATTTCGATTATGAAATATGGCAGATGGACGTCAAAACGGCTTTCCTAAATGGAAATCTCAAAGAAGATGTATACATGATACAGCCTGAAGATTGTGCAATTGTACGGGGACACCTGTGTTCCTGGTCCTTTCGGTGAATTTTGCGTGTACGTGCTGTGTATGCTATTTGCAATAAATACGTAGTTATTCCTCAAAAAAAAAGTAAGCATACAATATCATAATAGTCAATGTATTGACAATTTTGCTGTCATTTTAAATTCCTGCCAATAAAATCTTCTCCTCTCTCCTCTCTTCCAATTTTGATTAGCTTTTGAGTGATCAGTGAATTTGTTTTCCTGACCATGATTAAATCATCAGGGATAGTGATTTGTTTTTTCAATTTGCCTAGTGATTGGTAATTTTTTATTGACTTGGTAACATGGATGCCATGCCCGTGAACGACAGCGGGGACCATGCACACCATGTCGTCTGCGGTGATGCCCTCCATTGCATCAGCCATGATGCCCTTTGCGGCACATGTGCGTCTGCTAGCTCCAAGGCGTGTGTGGTGGGCACCTCAACGGCTGCGTGGCGAGGTCCTCCATAGTGTGCTCATCGGTGCCCTAATGGACGCGCACAACGATAGCCATGCCCTTCGTGGCCATGGTCGTCGTCATAGACTGTCAGAGGAGGGTATCTCCAGTGGTGCTTTGGCGGCCCGAATCTGCCGCCCTACAGGCCGAAGGTGCCACGAGAGAGTGCGCCGCCGCCACCATTGGCCGCGCGGACTTCGGCAGGCGGTGTCCTCCAGCAGCGACACGATGAGAGGAGGGGAAAAGGAATGGCGACGACGCGAGATATGTGAGCCGCGCCCGAGTCATCCAGGGCTGGGCGACGCGGTGCGATTTTTTGATTTGGGTCCCCCCCCCCCCCCCCCCCCCCCCCCCTAAATTCTGCAATCATGGTCCTCGTCCCTATTTATCAAAGGAGCGACGATGTTGTTTGATTTTCGGCCCATAAGCCTCATTCATAGTTTTGCTAAACTCACCTCCAAGATCCCTTGCACGTGACTTGCAACCCAAGATGAATGAGTTGATCTCGCCATGCCAGAGCGTCTTTATCAAGAAAGGATCAATCCCTGAACAACTCCATGTATGTGACTCTTAAAGCGAATAAATCATCGGCCCTCATGCTAAAACTTTATATTGCAACGGCCTTTGATCGCATACCCTAGGAATTCCTTCTAGGACTTTTATCCACGAGAGAAAAAAACTACTCCAAGAGAAGGGAAGAGGAGTGTTTTTCTCCCATGCGCCAAAGAAAAGGAAAAAAATGTTGGCATGCCGGTGTACCGTATTACACAAATAAAGGTGGTAGGAAAACATGTATTTTGTTAATCTCAGTGGAGAAAACAAAGTTAAAAGATCCCAATAGTAAAATTACATTCTGTGGTCTACTAGTGCGGCCAGCCTGACTGTGGCGATGTGTCCTCTGCTAATTCGCAGGGTCTCGCATAGCTCCTGGTTAATTACTCCCGCGGATTGCACCGAGAGATACCTCTAGTTCAGCCATATGGTCGAATTCGCTTCACGTTCACCATGCATGATGGCGGTGGTGTGTGTGTGTGGGCGGCGGCAGAGCTCGTGCCCTCATAGAAACACATGCTGCCCAGGACATAGCTTTTGCGCTAGCCACGCCTGCCCTTGTCATTGTACCATGTCGGTCTTGGTGGTTCTGATGTAATTGGTGTTGGAGTAGTATGGGTCCGGCTTGGCTTGGACTTCTCGACGACATAACTGCTTTGTTGGTGTATGCAAGGGTACCTAACGCGTGAGTAATTTTTTTTGGGAAGACCGACGTCGATGAAACATAACGAAATACATCGGCGAACATGAATCCACATGCACCGGAATGAATAGTAAAACTAAAAAAAATAGCAAATACAAATAATTCTGTTCTTTCTTAGAAAAAATGGTCGAGTGTTCTACTCACTTGTGAAGTTTGGTGCTATCCTGGTGTTCCAGACGAAAAAGCATATAATTAAATTATTTTTGCTATGTTGTCTGATAAAAGGGTTTATGTGGGTGCATGTGCACGGGGAGCCAAAACTGCACGTGGTGAAACGAGCACTATTTTTTTTCACGAAAAAGGCTGGCCAGCGCCTATTTCTCTTTACATTTTTTGTTTCCACCTTGCTCCTCTCCCTTTCCCCTTCATTCACTTTCCCCACTCCCCATCTCGCCGTCGCCGTCGCCGTCGCCGAGCAGGGCTGGGCAGGGCAGGGCAGGTTGGGGCGACGGCTACTATCGTTTCGGCTAGCTGTTGAGCTGACGTCGCCTCTTCTTCTTCCTTCGCTCAGCCTGCCTCCATCCTTGTGTGTCTGCTTCTGCAATGGGGATGGTGGTGCGGTGTGGTACCTAGGGCTATTGCAAGGTATGTATGCCTGACATTTTCCCTTCTCCCTGTTCCTCTTGTTTTCTTCTTTGTCTCGTGATCTAGCTAGCATTGAAATCTTGGATTTAGAGCGTATTTCAGCCGATTTGATCTACAGGTGTGTCTCTGCTCTGCTCTGTGCAGGCATCATAGATCTGGTTTGCTCTCTGGTTTACGAGCTAGCATCCTTGGTTGCACTGCTTGAATCAATATTCCTTCTCCTTCTTGTCTTCTGTCAGAGCTATGGTTCTTTAATGTGCCGAGATCACTCGCTTGGAGCAGTTTCTAACTTTTCTCTGCTTCCTATACTACTTGCTACATACAGATATAGTACAGGGCTAAAACTTCAGCAGGTACAAGATTTTCTGCAGGCCTCTTTGTCTGTCTCAAGCAAACTGGAGTAATTTTTAATTTCCATGCTCTAGTTCTGAATAACACCGTGTAGGTAGTTCTGAATGGGGGACGAAGCTTTGCTGGAGCGTATACTCAACAGAGAAGAGGAACCCAAGGACCTGCCATTAGCCCTGTTACAAAGCATCACGGATGATTTCTCCCAAGACAGAAGAATTGGTCAGGGTGGATTTGGAGTGGTTTACAAGGTACACTTCACCATTTTCAAAAAAAAAATACTTGAAGATCTTGAGTACACTTAAACACCATCGATTCATCTTGTTTTATTTTGTACCTTTCTGTATTAAGAACTTCAATTTATTAGTAAAATCACATCAGGAACCTCTCCTTTTTTTTCGTTCAAAACAAAAATTACAAGGCAGTAGAAGCTGAACTTGGCCACTCTGTTCGTATAATGGTATTCTAGTTCTGAGCATCTTTTAAACGCTCACCAACAGGGTGTACTCCGAAACGGGATTATTGTTGCTGTCAAGAGGATCGACGTGAACGTAATCACAATTGATGACATGTCATTTCGTCGTGAGATTAATAGTCTGATGAAGATTAATCATCAAAATGTTGTCCGGTTTCTTGGCTTCTGTTCTAATACACATCATATATCGATACAAGAGCCTGGGTCTTCTGCAGTTGACTTCGTCAACGTTAGAGAAAGATTGCTCTGTTTGGAGTACATCAGCAATGGAAGTCTTGATAGGCATATTACTGGTACGATCCTATTGCATCTGATGCAGCTCTTCTCTTCTTTGCTTCTTTTCCTTCTTGCCTTGACCAGTGCTCGGTTTGCAAGTCATGACCACCAGTTGTGGATAGACTTCAATTTAAAAATGTTCTATCATTGATCTATATGCAGTTTAACACAACTCCTAACTTTTTTTAATGGATTTAATCTTCTACAGATGAATTAAGTGGACTTGAATGGGAAACACGTTATGACATAATCATCGGAATTTGCAAGGGTCTGTGTCATCTCAAGGAAAATAAAATTATTCATATGGACCTTAAACCGGCAAACATATTACTAGATGATCATATGATTGCAAAAATCACTGATTTTGGTTTGTCAAGACCAGATGAAAACTCACATACTATGGGTCAACGTTTCGGAACACGGTAAGATATGCATCACAAGAACCACTAGTTAATGGACATTTCTCTATCATACAGCCCGGCATTTACTTTGTGCCACAATGCATTCACTATTGTATTTTCTTGCAGAGGATATTTTGCTCCAGAATACGACAACTTTGGCAAAACTTCATTCGAGTGTGACATATATAGTTTGGGCGTCATAATCATAGAATTAGTAACAGGGTGTAAAGGCACCCCTGACAAAGATAATGTAAGAGTAATATCTCTCACTTATTAGAACAATCATGCATCTTTTGTTCGTACTTTAATATGCATACTATCGTACCAAATGGAATATCTAATTTAAACATGCTTTTGGATATGAATCACGCATGGTTCGATGGTTTTTTACGGTTTTGAGGTGAAGTGATGCACTTCTGTGGATGCACACACTGTGAGGCTAACATTCTGCAGAGGACATATCTTGCAGTGTAAGATCTAGGATTATCACAAATAATTAACATTTGTTAAATGTAGGTACTTGAAAGGTGGAAATGCAGGGAGAGTAATCCACCGATGACGTTACTACAATACCAGCAAGTAACTAGTTGCATTGAAATAGCAGTACGCTGCAGGGAACAAGAACCGAAAGATAGACCTCATATATGTGATATAATCAGCATTCTGAGTATTTTGAGTGAATCTGAAAGCACGGATGGGCACACAGCTGGCCAGGTAAGCTAGCTATTTTAAGATACATTGTAATCAAACTGTGAAAAGCGATGCATAATTTGAAGTCAGAAGAGTGAACAATATTATTGAGATCAGAGAGCTAATGAAGTATTCTGTCCCTTTATCCTGTACTGTTTATTGATGCATTAATCTCTATGCTCCCAGGCGAAAAACAGAAATATTGCTGAGTCTGCTTTCGGAAAGGAAAAACTTGGTAGCAGCAAAAAAGCAGAGGCAAGCTTAGTCAGATACATGGACATCAATTCAAGTGCGCAAGGACATTGTACTAGGCAAACAGAGCAGTATAATTTGCACCCATTACAAAGCTTTTCACGCCATTATCCTACCAACAAGACATACTTAGGCGAAGAGAGCCGAGCCGTGGATGTCACAAAGGGGGCTATGGGCAGCTTGCTCGACAAGCTGGGCAAGCTCGTCAAGGAGGACTACAATCTGGATAGAAGTATGAAGAGAGATATTGAGTCTTTCTCAGAAGGCCTGACAAAGATTCACAAAGACCTCTCCAAGCTGGAAAAGCTTGACTTGGTCAAGATTTGGGTTGACGAAGTCAGGGAGCTGTCTTATAACATTGAGGATATGGTCGACAGCTTCCTGGTGCATGTCGAGCCTGACTCCACTAGTAGTGGTTTCAGGGAGCTCACGCATGAGGGGCTGAAGTTCTTGGAGAATGACACGACGACTCACCGTCAAATTGGTGTTGTGATCAGAGACATCAAGAGCCAAGTTCAGGCCGTGACAGACAAGGGAAAGAAGTACAATATTGATGTAAAAAATGTTGTAGCTAATGCAACTGCCAAATCTACCATTGACCTTCGGTTTTTAGCTATATACGTAGATGAAGACCAGCTCATTGGCATGGAAGAGCCAAGAGATGTGCTAATAAGGCTACTTGAGGAGGATGGTGATGTATCAAAGCTCAAGATAGTCTCTATCGTCGGAATGGGAGGATTGGGTAAGACCACACTTGCCAAAGCAGTCTATGACAAGCTTCAGGCACACTACCGTCATAGAGCTTTTGTTCCGGTGGGTCAGAATCCTAATGTGGAGAAAGTCTTGAAGAACATTCTCTTTGCATTTGGAAAGGATTTGAATGCAGCAAACTTGGAATTGTTCCAGCTCATCAACGAACTAAAAGAATTGCTCAAGAAGAAGGAGAGGTGCACATCACCCCCCCCCCCCCCCCCCCCCCCCCCCCCGGTCCCCGTCTTCCAGAGAAGAATTCAAATTCAACATTTTCTTGATTACTCATCATACCCATTTACTTTGTCCTAATTTGCATGCATATATGGTTGTAGCATCCGTACACCCTAACTTATTGTTCTGGTCGGTGTGTCTACAAAATTAAATGAATAAATTGTAAGTTTTGATTCCTCAGGCAGTCCTTTTATGGTTTGGGCAGCACTATTTTGCACATGGGGACAAAAACAAGTTAGTACAAAAGATCATAAACATAAGCATATTAGTTGCAAATTGCTAGTCTAAGCATTCGAAAATAAATGCAACATTACAGAATGTTGTAAAGAATTATATAGCAATGTTGCACTTTAGTTTCTTAGTTATTTTTTACAGTGTGAGTCAACAACGTAATCAATATTTGAATACCATCATAAATACAAAATCAAATGATGTATAACATATTATGGAACTAGTGTGGCAAATAACAGTCCTCTCTCTAAAATTACGGAAATATTAAATATTGTAAGAATACAAAGATTTTTATGAAATTCTACCTATATTTATGGACTTATGCAGTTTTTATAATGAAGTCAATAAGATCTTATATATGTTTGTGTACCGATCCTAAAAGTTAAATTATTATAAGAGCACCAAGTTGTATAGTACCCACATCCATGGTTGCCAGCTGTCGCACACCAAGTTGTCCACACTCTATATAGTTGGAATAAAAAACTCAAGAAGGCGTCTCATCGCCATCCATGGTTGCCAGCGGTCACAGCTGCTGCATTTTAGTTGCTGGCCTTCCGCATCCATGCCCCTCTACCTACGATTCCGCATGTTCCTCATTGCCTCGGAGGCACCTGGTTTCTATCGTTAGAGATCCGTGGCGATCCGTGGCAGGTGGAAGTCATGGTCTTCACGGGAGGATGGAGAGCTAGATGAGAATGGAGGATGGATTTTGGTTGCCATGCCGCAAGGCAAAGGAAGGGCATGGTTATATGGCCAATGAAAATGGGGCAACAAGCTTGTGAGTGGAGAGGAGCTGGAAGATATGGCCGCCATTGCAGAGGTTAGAAGAAATTTATTAGCCTTGAGAGGACAAATGCAATGATTCAAAAGGAGATGAAGGGATGCCACTAAGGGAATAGCGGTTAGGGTGGAGTTATTTTTTTTGTTGATCCATACTTAATCCGTAGACCAACCGATCCAAATAAATGTTGGTTCATATTATTGAATACTGCTATGTGTAAGAATCTATTAGTATCATGGTTGTTAAGACAAGTCCACAATACACATCCTTACTGCAAAGACATGAGCAATAGTGCAATTATATCACACATCAATAAATATAAGTAGCATTAGATTTAGCTATCACAAAGTACTCAAAATGTGAGGATGGGGTTGCCACATCGCAGAGCAATGTGGGATATCGATACTTTCTAGAGCTATTTTAAGATGCTCGAACATACCTCATTTGAAGTTAAAGACTACTAAATAAATCTGAACCATTCGTTTTTGTAATAGAGGTGGGACCAGACTATTAGCACAAGCCTAATTAACTGGCTACAACACCGCTCCACCGTAAACAGCTCCCCAGATCTCATCCTCCGCCAAGGCACACGCCCCAAATCCCGTTTTTTACCCGGATGTCGATGGGAGGTTTACACTCCAAAGATTTTTAGCTGGCCATCATCACTTTCTTGGCTGTGGCAGGTAGTCGCCTCTCTTGGCCAGCTGGCAGCTAGAACAGAAGATTGGCCGGTCAGCCGCTGTGGCAGGCGGTAGCTGAGATGACGTGTGTATGTCAGAACTAGTTACTTTTATAATTATATGATTTACGTATCACCTAGAAAAATCAATCTTCTTTTGATTTCAAACTTGCATTATGTCAAGTTCATTCATCTCGGCACGTGAGAATATGTAGGCAAGGATAAGACAATTTGATCTTTATCACGACTATGGAAATCAATTGAAAATCATACTCCCTCCATCCCTTTTTACAGGGCCTAACTTTTGAATCTCTCGTACCAAGGCGCTCTATGAAATCTAGAGAAAATTTAGGTATTCACCCGTCATCAAAGCGTCCAATAATTACGCTAATCTCTTCCTCTCTTCTCTATTAATTTCCCTACTATAATTGTGCTCCACGTACTTCTGTTTTTTTCTCTCACGGATCAAATTTGACAAGAATTGGCTTGCATGCCAAAGAAAACGGCTCGCATGCATGCCATTAAGTACCTCTGTAGTTAACGCTCGAGCACTCCTTACGAGTGAGGATTAATGGCTACATGCATCGGTTAGCTAATTTGGCCTTGTATATATGGAAAAAAAATTGAAATTTGGTGTTAGGCCTTGTAAAAATGGATGGAGGGAGTACTAACATTAGAATTTTTGCATCACAAAGTTCAATGCATATTATATTAACCTAACAAATGTTAACCTTGCATTTTACCGTCTCAATCACTTCCATAGACACATACACTTGCATGCAAAAGATGAATTCAATCACTTCTCACATTTTTTTCTTTTTTTCGAAAAGGAGGATTACCCCCGGCCTCTGCATCAGGCGATGCACACAGCCATAATCACTTCTCACATATATGGTAGAAATATGCACCAACATTTTTTCTGTCATCAACTGGATGCATCATTTTCTATTAGGAGCTACGGAGGGCCTATTACCTTCTAGGTGGTAATAGGTCACCATTTTAAGTCTAAACCCTTGGATCAACAGAAATGGACAGTCCAAATAGTCTAGGAGCGTCGTAGCATTTCTCCGTTTGTAGGTTTAGATTTTTTTTAGTAGGTATTGAAATACACCCACCTCTTATGGATATGCTTTACATAGATATATGAAATTATAAATGACCCTCTGCTAAATTTACTAAGATTCCACTACTACCTTGTTGTGGCATTTTTTTGCAGATACTTCATAGTAATTGATGATATATGGGATTCCGAAGAATGGGATCTTATTACATCTGCTTTTCCAAGAAACAACCATGGAAGTAGAGTGATAACAACGACAAGGATTGAACGTGTTGCTCGAGCCTGTTGCAATGAAAGCAAATATGTTTATAAGATGAAACCACTCAGTGAAGAAGACTCGAGAAGACTATTTTTCAGAAGAATATTTGATCCTGAAAAAGATTGCCCTGATGCACCTAGAAAAGAAGAGATCTCAAAATATATTCTAAAAAAATGTGGTGGTATGCCACTTGCTATTAATAGTATAGCAAGCCTTCTAGCTGGTGAGGAAGAGTCAACCTGGGAGTATATATGGAAATCTTTGCGTTTTGTGACTGAAGGAGATGATCTTGCAAACATGAAGCAAATATTGGATCTTAGCTACATACATCTTCCTGACCATCTCAAGACATGTCTGCTTTATGTTTGTATGTATCCAGAGGATCGCGAGATAGACAAAAATGATTTGCTGAGGTTGTGGGTCGCCGAAGGTTTCGTGCATGTGAGCTCAAACAGTGGGCTGGATGCAGAGGATGTTGCAGAAACGTACTTCAAAGAGCTCATCAGCATGTGTATGATCCAACCTGGGAAGATAGACTACTACAACAATGAAGTCTTGTCTTGCAGAGTACATGATATAATTCTTGATCTTATGCGATCCAAGTCAATTGAAGTGAATTTTACTCACGTAATTGATGATACGAAATATGTGACAGAGGCACATGGACAGATCCGTCGAGTCTCAGTCCAGTGTGATGGTAAAAAGGATAGGAGAATTTTGGAAACAATCAACAAAGGGTCACTATCACATGTTCGCTCAGTCTTACTTTATCGAAGCTTACATGTGCCTTGTTTTCTTGAGCTCAAGTATGTCCGAGTTCTACATCTTGAACATACGGTATGTTTTGGGGAGGGCCTGGACCTCACCGGTATCAGTAGGTTGTTTCTCCTACGGTATTTAAAGGTTACATCTGTTTATAAATCTGGATATAAGCTGAAGCTACCTAATAAAATCGGGGAGCTACAACAATTGGAGACAATAGATATAGATGGCGGTAAACTGGAAAATTATCCATCAGATATTGTTAGTTTGCCCTGGTTATCGTATCTCAGCTCGGCGAAATACTGCCCTCGGAGAGATCTAATATTTTCTGAAGGTGGTATAGTGTTGCCTGACGGGATCGAGAGGTTGAAATCCTTACACACCCTAGAAGGTGTAGATGTTGGTCGAAGCTCGGTAGAGAACATCAAGGGCATAAGCAAGCTGACCAACTTGAGAACACTGCATATCTATTTGCGCGGGAATCTTGAAGGGACCGATATGCTGCATCTAGATGCCTTGCACTCTTCCATCTGCATTCTTTCTACTAGTCTCAGGGTCCTTACTTTGGAAGGAGGATACTTTCCTGTCAAGGTTCCAGCTGTCTGGCGCAGCAGGACACTATTCCCTCGAGGTTCTCATATTCGGGAGCTTGATCTCCAGGCCTGCAAGTTTGAAAGGTGCCCCGAGTGGATTGGTCAGCTCCACCATCTCTACAAGTTTACTATTCTGGTGAGGGAGGTGGCTGATGGTGTCATCATTGTTGCAGGGCTGCCTTCACTCTCTTGCTTCAAATTGCTTACTGAAAGGTACGAAGAAAAGGAAGAAAGTGTGGTCATCCCTGGCGGCGGGGCATTCAAAGCACTCAAGCACCTGAGTTTCTATTGTAAAAAGGCGAAATTGACCTTTGAAGCGGGGGCTATGCCCAAGCTAGAGAAGCTTCAAATACTGTTCCGTGACAACATGGGCCCTGAATCCATACCGGTTGGCATCCAGCACTTGCCAGCTGGCATCCTTAAATATATCTGGTTACGTATGGCCTCTGTTTTACACGTTTATGAAGATCACGATCACTACTGTTACTACATGTCAGAATCGTCTCAGGATTATTTGAGACAAGGGCACAGAACAGTGAGGGCCCTGTTGAAGGGAGCATTCAAGCCGCATCATCCTGGTGCTGGCTTCCGCATTTTCTTTGATAGGACTGTTTCTGATAAGGATGCTGGTGATGAAGACCAAGATAACAAGAAATTATATGGCGATATATTACCTCCCTGATGCATTACATTTTCTTGCAATGGCTGTTATTAGGCAGTATGCCAAGTTGTAATACACGTATGTATAGGAGCCTAACCATGTTCCTACCTGTTGTTAGCTATCCGGTGTTTCTTGTGGATATGCAACGACTTAGGTCCAGTTTCCTGCTAAAACTCCAATAAGAAAAAATCTGCTGCAACATGTCATCTCCTGCCTCCAGCCCAGCTTAGGCAACTTATATGTAAATATATTGCAGGCGACAACAAATGATGTGAACGATCTGTGTATGCCGCCATATATTCTTTTGCACCATATTCTTTTCTGAAATAGAGAGAAAATTTACACACTAATGGTCATCATGGGTATTTCTTTCTTTTCCTAGCTTGTGGAATCACAACACAAAGGTTTCCTTGATCGATCATTTCTGTGTCATCATCGTGTGAAGAAACAATAATACAATACACAGAGCCTTCAGTGGGGTATATATGGAGGAAGCCCACATATAAAAGGAAATTAAACAACACATAACCTTCAGTTTGTATACGCTGGGGATATATAACCTCAAACTCAGATGAAGG
This sequence comes from Elymus sibiricus, assembly GCA_039707655.1. Taxonomy (NCBI): domain Eukaryota; kingdom Viridiplantae; phylum Streptophyta; class Magnoliopsida; order Poales; family Poaceae; genus Elymus; species Elymus sibiricus. The sequence continues at coordinate 1,651,449 of CM077674.1, read as the reverse complement.
TTTCAGTACACTCACAGACAGATGATGGGATGCTGCAGTGCAGACACATAAGCAAACCCGTAAATATACATGCCTCGGGACAAGAATTGGATTGTGGATACTTACAGACCTAAGTTGGTACATAATCTGGTTCGTTCTGCAGGTTTCCGTGGGATATACATGTGGTGGTGTTCGTTCTGCAGGTTTCCGTGCTTCATGCATACTCACCACGGCACATGCAGTTCACTTCAAGAAGACTGCAGGATGCTCTGTTCCAGTGTCTGTGTATCCTATTCCTAGAAGATATAAAGTTGCTTCTCAGTATGACATGAACTTGCAAGTTAGCTGATCTGCAGGCAGAGAGTTTGAAGTGTGCAGGCAGCTTCCTTTAAATTGGAAAGGGTACAGAAGGGCCATACTAACAGAGCATTTGAAGTGCAGTAATGCATGTGAAAAGGCAAGACTCTGGTCTTGGCACATGCAGCACCACCTTGTGCAGCAAAACTGACGATGCAGCTGCCTATCTACGGAAGTGGTTTGGTCTTGGGTGCACTATTTCGAGCAGAGCAGCCAGCAGCCAAACTGAGATACAATCCTGAATCCTGTTGCTACAAATGAAACTAAACAGGATTACACTTACAAACTTAACACGCTGGTCACTTTGCCGATCACCATTTCTCTGTTTAGCAGCCATTGCTAGCGTCTTTGGAAAAGCCTACAGATTTCAGGTCTAGTCATTTCCTTTTCTTTTTTTGCGGGAAGGATCTAGTCATTTCCAAATGGCCAAAAGAGGACAAAGTCTAAATTATTTCGGGAAAATGAAAGTAAAGGGACATAAATAACGGTTTTAGACATTGCTGGAATATCAGCACAGCACTTGCAACAGGCACAAGGCAACCACGCAAGACCTGGTATAGCAATTAAGAACAGGCAACTTCTACTCCCTCCATTCCAAAATAAGTGTCTCAACTTTGTACCAACTTTAGTACAAAGTTATACTAAAGTCGAGACACTTATTTTGAGACGGAGGGAGTACTTGGCGACCAAACCAAAATGGACATTGCAATAGGGGTCATCATCATGAGCTTACTATGGTCATTTGCCGCTGTCCTGGTGACTGTCGTCGTGACCGCTGGCGATGAGGCAGCGTTGCTTGATTTCAAAGCACAGTTCAGCGATGGAGGCTCATGGAACAGCTGGGAAGGCGTGACATGCAGCCACTGGAAGGTCGCGCGGGTGGTGGCGCTGAGATTAAATGGTCGGGCGCTCATCGGAGCACTGTCCTCTACCCTCAGGAACCTCACGTTCCTAAGGACGCTAAACCTTAACCTGGCATGGATGTAAAATCCATTACTTCGTTCAGTTCAGTTCATAAGGATAGATAGACAGATAGATCATACAGGTTCAAAAGTTCCTTGGACGCTGACGTGATGTGGGGCACGACCATGTCTTCTTGTTCTCCGCCGAGCCCGGCTTCATGTAGGGCTCGTCCTCGAACACGTCCAGCCCCACACAGAACATGGGGTTGGCCCTCGTCGATCACGGGGCCATGGCTCGCGTTCACCAGCACCGCCTCCTTCATCATCGCCAGACACTCCGGGGTGATCAGGTGGTACGTCGTCTTGTCAATCACAGGGTGCAAATTTATCTGCTGCCATCAACAGAAACAAAGTTCCTCATATCAGTTGTACATTCTCCATCTGCATTTTGAAAATTGCAATGTCAGTGTGCATATCGGCTTCCCTGAGGACTTCCTCCATACTGGAAGCGACGCAGCTAGCTCCGCCATCGTGTCCGACTGTACCCCCTGCGTGCACCCATCCATGACCCATCATTCATGCTGATCAAGAGATTCAGAGTTTAGAGCAACATTCGTTGTGTCAATCAAAGGAATCGTTCTGCAGCGGGATGCGAACACCCGAATATTTGCTACCAATATCCAGCAGAATGGTGACACAGCAGTTCACAATAAACTGTATAATAGAGCTCAGATCAGGTCGTTTTCTTCTTATGGCCCTTGCCGTTGCAAAACCTCGAATGCGTTTTTGTATTTTTATAAGGTAGCTGAGTTTTGGCGACTAGTCAACGGGCCGTCCTGTTCTCCTCTGCTAATTCTGTTAGCAGAAGAGCCATTGTCTTGAGGTACAGACCCGATGCGTACTCTCTGCACAAAAATAACTACAATTTGTCATAGCATTGTTAGCACCAAATTGGTTGACAATATAAACAAATCAATAAAGACGCTGAATCATTGTCGGTACGAAACTACCTAAGCACATAGTTTAATTCCAGAGACACTAAAGCACATTTACCTCTTCATCCATCCGGGCGGCCTAATCAACTGTGTGTTCACATTCCAAGGGCAGCATGCCGATCAGGGCCGGCCGGCCAGTAGTTTATTTTATCCCAAACTGCAACCGTGCCGGCCTTCCTCTGTTGTAACTTGATTGGGGGCCATCAGAGACTTGAAGATTACACTTGACTGACTTATGGCCATACCAACTCTTTGAAACGATCAAGTCTTGCCGATATATTTTATATTATACCCCACTGAACGATGCTAACAGCCTCTACTTTGCTGACAGATGGAAAACTCTGCATCAAGGTGGAGATTATTAGCGTTGTGCTGACAACTGACAAAAATATTATTACCACAGCACTTTCAACAACCACACGACTGAAAGAAATATAGAACACACAAATTCTACTTGGAAAACAAACCAAGAGCGCATGCAAAGAGGGACACAACATTAGGGGTCATCGCATCGCCATGAGCTTGCTATGCTCGCTTGTTGCCCTCCTGCTGATCGTTACTGTGAGCGCCAGCGATGAGGCCGCGTTGCTTGCTTTCAAAGCGCAGCTCAGCCACAGCGGCTCGCTGGCCTCCTGGAACAGCAGCACCGGCTTCTGCAGCTGGGAAGGTGTGACGTGCAGCCACCGCACGCTGGCGCGGGTGGTGGAGCTGAGATTGAACGGCACCGGGATCGCCGGAGCACTCTCCCCGGCCATCGGGAACCTCACGTTCCTCCGGACGCTTGACCCGGGCATCAACTCGCTCCAAGGGGACATCCCGGAGGAGGGGTATGTGCCTCCCACATTGGGGAAGCTGGGCTCTCCAATATCTGAACTTCCATTACAACAAGCTTGAAGCAAATGACACCAAGGGGTGGGAATTCATCACCTCTCTAACAAACTGCAGCCGACTGGAGATATTGGAACTCAGCACCAAACTTTTTGTAGGAAAACTACCGGGTTCCATTGTCAACCTCTCAACGACTCTCCATGCCTTATGTTTAAGTGAAAATATGATCTCTGGGGTTATTCCTGCGGATATAGGCAATCTGGCTGGTCTCACGAGGCTTGCGATAGCAAATACTTCCATATCTGGAATGATTCCAGAGAGCATTGGTAAGCTGGAGAACTTGATAGATCTAGGCTTGTATAGAAATAGCTTGTCTGGCCTCATACCTTGGGTGCTAGGGAACCTTTCGCGGTTGAATAGGCTTTATGCATACCGTTGCAACTTGGAGGGACCGATTCCGGCAAGCCTGGGGGAGTTGAGAAACCTCTTTGCACTTGATCTGTCAATGAATCACCATCTTAACGGTTCAATACCCAAAGAGATTTTCAAATTACCCAGCCTTTCTTACTTCTTGGACTTGTCATATAACTCCTTTTCTGGACCCTCGAGGGTCGACGGGCGGCGGGCGACGCAAACCGATCTTAGATCGAAAAACCAAAAAAGAAGCCCCGATCAAGACGACCGGCATGAGAGGGAAAAACCCGGATCAAGGATCAGGAAAAAGACTCTAGGGCAGCCGATCAACACGACCGGCGAACGAACCCTAGGTACGAACGGCACGGCCCCCGATGGTTATTATGGACATCAACCGCCCCGGGTGCGGCGCGGTGCGGAAGCGGTGGCGGTGGCTAGGGTTTTGGATCATGGTTAGGCTGATACTATGTAGAGGAATAGAGGGGAATTGGTGGAATTGATTATTTATTGCTTGAGCCTCGTGGGCATATATATCTATAGAAGTACATGACTATTTTGAAGTACAAGACAGGGTAGAACAAATACTAGTCTATCCTATGTTTTCTAAATAATCACGATACTTACTTGCTGTCAATAAACTTAGAAGAAGAATCTAAATTAACAACCATCACATTTATTAAGAGATAAAGGAAAAGGTTAAAAGAGAAAAAAGATCATTACATATAAGCATACAGCTTTAAATTTTGCAGCATCAAACATACTTGACAATCTGATCATGTTGGCGGCTCGTATCAAGTTTCCAGAGTGCTCTGTACCATCGTAATCTTCTTTTAACGCGTAAATGGAGAGAAGGGTCTTCTCCAAGGAATACTGAAATAGCCACCTCCTTGTTTGTACAAGAACAATTTATACTGCAGTTGTTTATAGTTACGGCAAAGTATTATGAAATGGGGGTGCAATATATCATCAAGGGATTTTAACAAGTGTGTTTCACTTGCAAAAATGATGTGATGTTACTTATAGAACTAGCTTCAGACAACCTGAGAAGTGTGTCGCAGAAAACGCTCGGCCCTGCCCACTCTTGCAAGCGCCGCCGGGGGAGGCGGGGGGGGGGGGAACCCTAGCCTGCACCGCCAGTAGCCCTCCCCCTCGCCACCACCGGCACGCACCGTCGGGCAAAGCCCGATCGGTGTAGGCGGCGGCGGGGCCTTTCTCCCTTCCCGGTGGCCTGTCGCAGCGCGGGATGCGGCGGCTCTCCTGGAAGGCAGACGGCCGCGCCGGCGGCATGGGCGGTTGCTGGGTCTGCTACGGCTGCACGGCTTGGCTGGGCGCGGGCGGTGTGGGATGCGCCGGCCTGGCTGGTGGGGCGCGTCGGCTACGCAGGCGGCGGATCGTGGCCAGGCCCGATCTGGCCTCCGGCGGTGGCAGAGGGCGCGGGCTGCACGCGGCGAGGGCTGGTGGCCTCGGCTGATCCTCTGCGTTAGTGGTGGTCGGCCGGGGACGAGATAGGCAGGGTGGTGCTCGCGTGGTGGCATTGCCCTGCTCTGGCTCGTCCGGATCTTGGTTGTGGCACCGGTCAACGGCACGGCCTCGGCGGCTCGAGCGGCGGTGGCTGCTGTTTGTTGGTGGGGTGCAGGCGGTGGCGACGTCCTCCCCTCTCCTAGGTCCGAGCCGGCTGCGCGCGGGATGCTCGCGTGACGGAGGATGGTTGGGACCTAGGGTTCGTGCTCGGGTGGGCCAGATCTGGGCCCGAGGTGGATCGGAGCTTCCACTCCGGGTAGGTGAGGATGGGCTTGGTCCGGGTGGCGGTCAGTGGCGGCGCTTCCCGGGCTCTCCGGTTGGCGATGGGGCGGCGCGGCTGTTGCGGTTTGGCGGTGGTGCGATCCGGGTCGTGGACGTCTTTGGCGTGCGGCGTGGATATGGTTCGTGGTGGTGGACGATGGCTGGCGCATAGATACGAGGGGCTGACTCGGTCCGCGTTGTGCTTTTCGTGTCTGATGCTTGCTCATGGCGTCAGTCCGAGTTGGGCTCTTCGGGTGTTGCCGTGTCGTTGGACAGATCGGCTACAGAGACCATGGGCATGGCGTCGTTTGAGCTTGCTCGGTGGTGGCCGTCGGCAGTCACTGGGTTGCATCCCCACGGTCCACCGGGACCGGCAGGGGAGGCAGGTGTGGGCGCCTCCTACTGTGGAGGCGCTAACCCAGACCCGGTGGCTGATGCCGGGCTAGGAGTGAAAGGAGGTCGTGATGTGGATGGCCGGTGGTGTCCGGGGCCATGGATGCCGGGACGGTGGTCTCGGATGGCGGGCTTCACGGTTGGCTTTCCGGTAGGCCCCATGGTGGCGGTGGTGACTCTACTTCTTGGTTGTGTGGGCGGCAAGGGGTGGAGTGGTGGGAGGCTATGGTCTGCTCTGGCAGTGCCCAGATCTGGTGTGGATGGGCTGGCCCTCGTGGAGGTGTTGATCGGCACTCCTCCTGGTGGCGTTGGCGAGTGTCCGAGCGAAACCTTCGCGCTATCTGGCGCCGGCGTCGGCGGCGCCTGTGGGTGCCGCTTGCTTCTTGGAGTCGTCGTCGAGGGTCTCATTATGCCAGGGCTCCGGGTGAAAACCTATGTCTGTTTGCTTGGACTCGACAACGGCGACGCTTCGTGCCATCACCTTCTTGGGGGCGTTGTCGTGGAGCTCAGGAGTCGTCGGTCGGGTCTCGGCGAGGTGTTAGCTTGTTCTAGGTTAATGTTGTATATTTTGATCTGCTTTGTAAGAGGGCCTCCTCACCACACTGCATCGTTCGGCCGTGTACTTTGTTGTGTTGCTTTATATATAAAGTGGGGCGAAAGCTGTTTCGAGATGTTACCTATAGGGCATCAGTCGTATTCTCCTCCTAGCAGGTCAAGCGCCAGCTGGTTCAAGCGCCAAGCACAAATATACTACTCCCTCCATTCCATAATATAGTGCGCACACGCTTTTCGAGATTTATGTTTGATCATAAATTTAACCAATGAAATGCAGGTTATGTGTCATAAAAATGATACCATTGAATTCGTATTCGAAAGAAGAAGTTTTCAATGGTATACTTTTTCAGTTACTTAATTTATGTATTATTGGTCTAATTTATGGTCAAACTTAAATCTCAAAAAGCGTGTGCGCACTACATTATGGAATGAAGGGAGTATATCTCAGGTCAGACAAGGGAGCTAGGGATGACAAAGAACCTAGCGGTGACGTTATGCGATTGCTACCGAGAGGCTTGATAAATGCTAAACGATGTCTTTTTATTGATCTGCAGGTTTTCACACTTGTATTCCCTACTAGCTCCTTTTGTAATGGCATGAAGTTGTAATACCAGCGACATTGAAATTCCTGCATGCAGACATGTAAGTAAATAGAACACTAAACTCCTGGACAGACATAATAGAGAAAAACACGAGTGTAAAAGATAAATGATACTCACAACTATGGATTTGACGATAAAGGGTTTCCCCCCGCTTTATATTATAAAACAACCATCCGATACATCCAGCTCGCTGGGGCCGCAGCACAAACAAGCCAAAAAGAAAAAAACGAGAGAAAGAAAGAGAAACAAATGCCGACACCGGCAGATCAATGAAGTGAAGATGACCGGCAACCGCTGCACCCTCCGGAGAAGTTCCACCGCGCTCCTAGCACTCCGAAACGTCGCGTACTGAGCAACACCTTCAAGAAGGAATGCGACGACGACGCCGCTGCTGCCCAGACTAGTCCTAGGGTTTCCCCCGGTACGCGGAGGGCAGTGGGGAAGGGGTATACCCGATGCCCTTCAGGAAGGCCCGGCGGCGACCGCAGGCGTCACCGCGTCGGTGCCGGACGAGCCGCCAGGGATTTCTCCCGACCCAAAACAACCACCACCACCCCGGACGATCCGTAGTGCACCGCCCAACCTGCCGCCCACCAGCCTGTGCCACCACGGTCACCGAACCAACTTTGCCGTCTCACTGAGGCCACCGACACGAGACCTGGAGGACGGAAGAGGAGACAATGGGCTCGGGGGCATCCGCAACACAGCCGACGGGAGGGGACAACCTCCACCACCATCGCGGAGCCGACCGGACGTGACGACAGGGACCTCCCAGGCCCCTACTGGTCCGGTCGGGCCCAAACGGGTCCGGACAGCCCCTGCCGCCACGCTGCAGCTCGCCGGCCGACGAAGCCACCACCACCCGCAGACCACCGCCTCCTCGCCACCACCACCAGGGAGCAGCGCCGCCGCGCGCCGACCCGCTGGCCCGTCCCAACCCAGATGGAGCCCGAAAGGGCCTAGATCTAGGCCGTGCGGGCACTGCCGGCCACGAGCACCACCACGCCGCCCTGCGGCCAACGGCCGTGCCGCCTCATCAAGGGCACCCGAGGCCCGCGGGATCACCGCCGCCCAGCCACACCGCCGCCGGCCGAGCAGCACCGCCGCCGTCAGGTTGCCCCCGCGCCCCCCTACGCGCGCGCGGGGAAAGACCGGCCCGCCGCCGCCAGCGCCGTGCGGGCAGGGCCCGGCGGACCACACCGGGGGCGGCGGCAGGGGAGAACGGCGGGGAGGGGGCTGAAGGAGAGGGGGGATCGGGGGGTTCGCCTGTCGCCCGCGGGGGGGAGGGGGGGCGAGCGAGCGAACGGGGATTTTTCGGACACCAATGCTCTGTTGATGCAATCCTAAAATGTACCGTCATACAGTAACTCCACACAATAGACCAACACCACTCGAAGTACCTTTGATAAGATAAATTACCTGCTAGTAGTGGTGTCGGGACTCGGGTATTAACCAAGGTGTTGTGCAGTACAAAGACATTATTCATTTGGTCGTGTTAGACCATTTGCACAAATGTACAGGAAATATTCCGTGCATCAAAGGTACAAAACATGATCGAACAAAGTCAATTTGATCCTAAGTTCAGAATAATAATACAACTGACACTTAGTAAGCAAAGCTACAGCCCACTCAGTCTGTTAGAATTCATAAACCCAATTTCTTGGGATTCAAAACCCTAATCCTGGGCAAGCTACAAAAATAATTGCATCGACAACTACGCGCAATTTGACGACACTTAATTCGCAAAAATCCCAATGTAGATTCTACCTGACACATTAATTTTTTTTTTTAACCAGGCTAACCCCCTTTCCATTACTGAGAACGGAAATACAGCAGTCTCAGAAGTCTTACAGGAAACGGGAAAGAAAGAGAAAGCGAGTCCAAAGCACTGCTAGGAAACCCACTATGATCGCTCGCCATCGAAACAACCACTATGGGGCGAAAACCTAGACAGCACCCAAAAGAACTAGTCCTATTACAGACCACAGGAGAGACATAAGAGTTTGCAAATCGCAGCCAACATATGACTGGAACAAAACAACTGCTAGAATGCCCCAGCGCACAGCAAAGAGCGCCCCAATTTGACTAGAACAAAACAACAGCTAAGAGCGCCCCAGCTTGTAGCTTTTTGGTTTCAACGAAGATGGATCAGCTTCCTCCCACCGGCTTCCTGATAGCATCGCAGATCTTCATCAAGTTCATAGTCCTCGCGCGAATCATCTCGGTTCCATCCGCAGCTAGCACCTGCTTCTCGGATTCCTGCTGGAGCCCTGCCCAATACATAAGAAAAGAACTAGCAGTAAACACAATCTCAAAAAGAGATTTGATCATTTTTTTCTCAAAGGTAGCTCGGTGTCAAGCTAACCAAATCGCCCAAGAACTGCGATCAACCGGTTAGATAAAATCGAAGCATCCTGCATTTTCTAGGGACCATGAAATGCCGGAAATTTGATGCCAATTTTTCCCACGGAACCAAGCAACATACGACACACGAATGAGTTAAGATGGCCACGCGGAGTTTACGTCCTACAATTGATTGATCGATCGATCGATTCGTGATCGAGACGCATCGCCCTCAAATGTTCATGGACGCACCTAGTCAGTGTCCGGGCGTGTCTGTTTTAATTCCCTATTTGTCCGTGCATACAGTCATGCAAGTGAGATCACAAGGACCCGGTCAGCCTGCATTTTTCCCCCTATACGTCCGATCACATGAATGTGATTGGTTGGGATGAAGAGAGAGAAAGAGTAGAAAGGATAAAGAAAGAAAAATGATGGTCCGTGATGTGGCCAAATCCTTTGTGATGGACGAAGGACCATTTATCGGACATGGTTGAGCCCTTGTCATATTGCCCCTATATATGGGCTGAGTATGAGCGGACAGCCCGGGCGACTAAGGAGGCTTTGAGGGTACGGTTGGGTCAATTTTTTTCTTCTCTCTCCTGTCCGGTCGGTGGTCCTGCGTCCACCCGATCAATTTGAAGAGTTGGGTTGTAGATGCTCTTACGTACGTCGTCCGAGACGAGGCTCGCTAGCTAGTCAACGACGAGCTCTCAACTTGAGGTAGTCCTAAGTCAACGACGCCGGCGCCACCCCTGCACACCACCGACACGACTTGTGTACTAAAGCAAGCCTACTAGTACTTGTATGCATGAGTGCATAGCATGTACGTACGTAGCTAGCCAGTTTGCCTTGCCCATCTCATATCGCCGTATTTACTAGTGCAGCAGTACGTACCAGCTGCTCCGCCAATGGCCGTTTCGTGGCACGCGCATACCTCAACACCGCCGCCTTCCTCGACGCCGGCCTGCTCGCCCACATCTCCATGTCGTGCCCATCTTGACTCTTGAGGTCCATAATGCGGGCGCCGAGATCGATGGCGCGCCGTCGTTTACGCCAAGGCCTCCCTCAGACCTCCTCTTTGTAAATTCGTCCAAGCGTAGTAGGCCGCATGGGCAGCTCGCATAGGCCAAGCTGGGCCGTTGAAGACCAGCACCGATAAAAGGCCCAAGATCCACATTGACGGCGCGTACGGATCTGGAGTTCGAGAGATGTCGACGGCGCTGGCGAACGCGGGCGACGGTGACACCGAGTCGTCGTCTCCGTCGGCGGCGGCATGGCACAACCTTGCCGACGACCTCCTCGACCTGGTTCGCCGCAGGATCTCCTCCCCACGCGACCGCATGCGTCTCGCCGCCGTCTGCAGGCCGTGGCACGACGCGGCGTCGCGGCTCTCGGCGCAGCCCGCCGTCCCAGCTCTCATACTCTCGCCGTATGGACGTAACAAGAAGAAGCACCTTTGCGGCCCCAGGGGCAGTTGGGTCCTGCGCGTCCCGGGCAAGGCAGTCAAGAAGCGGTTCGTCGGCTCCCACCATGGCGGCTGGATCGCGGCAACGGATGACCACAAGCTCGTGATTGTGAATCTCCTCCGGTGACGAGGTGGCGCTCACCACCAAGCAAAAGATGATCGCTTCTATACCCACGGTCAAAGGCCCACACAACATCAAGAAAATCATCTTCTCCCAAGACCCAGCCTCCTCCGATGGCTGCATCCTCGGCGCCATTACACATGATGGTAATAGTATTGCCGTGTGCAGAGTAGGTTGCCCGGACAGTGGAAGGTCTACACATCTTTGGCGTGGGGACTCGTTCTGGGACATCACCTTCTATGACGGCGAGCTATATGCCCTCACAATCTACGTTGCAGGGATACGTCACAGAAGTGCCGTATCGGTGCAGGATACTGCACCAGTACGGGGATACGCCCGGATACACGTGGGATACGCGTATCCCTCCGTATCACATTTTTTCGAATCAAAATTAAGCAAAGAAATCAGAATACGGCTGGGACACGCAGGAATACATCAGGGATACGTAGGGGCCTGTTAACAATCGATCTGCAGCCCATCTGCCCATGAGAAGGCCTTCGATGGATAGACATAGACCTAATCGCTGGAATCCTTCCTCTCACCGTCATCTTGCAGTTGCCAAATCGCGATGGATAGATAGACCTAATTGCTGGGTATGGTAGTAACGCCGCCCATGATTCATAGGACAACCAGTATACCAATCCCCGTACCATGATTCTGAGGAAAAGGATTGCATCAAGCAGTCAAGGAGTAGGACATGAAAATGCAGCAACTTCTTCAGATCACCGATCAGGTTATTTCATCAATGTCAATTTTTCTCATCCTCTAAAAAAATGTTTTTTGGTGCTGAATTTTTTATGCATTTATACATATACTTGCCGTATCCCCGTAAGTCTATTTTCGGAAAATGTCGTCTTCCCGTATCGCCGTATCCGTATCCCCGTACCCGTATCCCCGTACCATGTAACATAGCTCACAATGGTCCCTGAAATACTCGTCAGGGTTGAAATCGTTAGGAAGGAAGACAAAACACTGGAGATCATGGCTACCCACCCTTTATCCATCCAGTCGCGTAACTGGGGTTGTTACAACCCCATGTACTACGACTCTTACATCGTGGAGTTGCACAACGAGTTGGTGATTGCGGTGAGGGGCCGATGGTTGCGCAAGGATAAGTATTTTTTCAGGGTATTCAAGCTCGTCGATGCTGACAATGACAAGGCTCACAAGCACAAGTGGGCAAAGGTGGCGAATTTTGGTGACTATGCATTATTCTTGGGGTGGTCTAAAGCAGTACGTGTGCCGGTTGGCGGGCATCATGGTATAAAGAGAAATCACATCTACTATTATAGCCCTACAACTGAAGAAGAGTTGCCTGATGACAAGGTGTACTCTGTAAGGACAGACGATGGTGATCAAGTGTACTGCAGAGAAGACCATAATATTGACGACGTAGGAAGGACATGATACTATTTAATGCGTTGTTATAATAACCCCACGTGGCGGGACGTTGTAATTCTGCGAGGTGGCTTTACCCTCCAGACTTCTAGCTCACATACTACCTTGGCCTCTCGCCCATCTTGATAACAAGCTCATACATAGCTCTTTGTTAGCTTTTATAAAATCTTACTATACATATTTTTGTTGAATTTTACTCATCCATCGTATGATATTTCAGCATTTATAAAATCTTATTGTACATCGTTTTGGTGAATTTTACTCATCCATTGTATGATATTTTAGCTGTTATCAATCTTAGTCAATTGAGACTTAGCAAGACTGCTTGTAAACAAATGAATGTTTACTACATAACATGCAGGGGCACAGCAGATATTTGGCAAGAGACTTAAACTGTACCTTTTTTTTTATTCAAACAATACTTTTGATACTAAACACCTTAGAAAAAGAAACTTAGATAAGTCTCGAGCGCAGTTTAGCCATCCTGCGGGTAAAATTTCCCACGCAGTTAATCAGGACTCAGTTGCAACTCGCTGTGTGAGTTGTGACCACTCACTCTAGCTAGTTATGTCTGCCAGACTGGCTTTAGGTGTTCATATTTCAGACATCATGGTCAGGCATGGTTTCCTGGTATATTTCTCTTCATCCTATGTACATACAGGTAGCTAGTGCACGCGACAGGTGAGGTAGCTACTAGTCCCTCCCGGAAAAAAATGTTGCTAGTAGTCCACCAACAGCAACTGAGGTAACTTTTTTTTCCAAAAGGAGGATGACCCCCGGCCTCTGCATCAGGGCGATGCATGCAGCCATTTTATAAATTATTCATCAATACCTTACAAAGTAATACATCAATATATGATCATTTGAGGACAAGAGTTGTGCCCCGGCTGAAGTTTACCTACAAGTTTGTGATGATCTTGGCAGGCTCTGCAGATTTACATAGTTTGTGCCTCCTTCCTGTCATGAGTGTGTTCTTACCTCTGTAAGCTGAACTTTCTCAGCAGAGCAGTTTTAACATGGTTTCTCTTACCTCCTTTTACCTCACCGGAGGTAAGAGTATAGAATAGATCTCAACCGTCGATTTAATAATTAAGTTATGGGCCTAATTATTTAGTCCGTGCTAATTAATGTACTCCCTCCGTTTTTATTTACTCTGCATATTAGAGTTGACTGAAGTCAAACTTCGTAAAGTTTGACCAAGTTTATAGAAAACAATATAAACAATTATCATGACAAATCTATATGATGTGAAAGTACATTCAATAATAAATCTAATGGTATTGATTTGTTATTGTATATGTTCATATTTTTGTTTATAAATTTTGTCAAAGTTTATAAAGCTTGACTTTGACCAAAGGTAATACGCGGACTAAATAAAAACGGAGGGAGTACTTTCTAGCCTGTCACCATCTCCCGTTTATACTAAGGAAAGGTTCCATCTTCCGAGGAAGCAGAAGAAGGAAAGGCTCAATCACAAAACCTCTTGCCAAATTGAGAACCACACAAAAATAATTCTCCTCCCAGACGTACTAATTCTCTCACCCCAGAGAAATTCTCTCCTGAATCACCGCTCATACGTATCTCTTTCTTCAGTCCACGTACGCAGCTTCCCAGTGCACAGCCACCAAACAAATCTTCATGCCAGAAAACATAGTGCACTATTGTTTGTAACCTCAATATGTAGAACAAAACTCAGAGCACTGCTCTTGCACATTTCTGGCGATGCGCCGACGTCGCTGCCGGCACTGAAGACAGGCGCATCGTCGCTGCCGATGCAGCCGCTGGCGTGTCCTTGCTGCCCGACGGGCGAGAGAGCAACACTGATCGCAAGCCTGCAGTTTAGACTGGGCCAGCCCAATACTACACGGCATATAATGCATGCGTAAGAGCATCTCTAGCAGATCCTCTAAAAGTACATCCTGTAAAAACGTTTTAGGGGATACCGTAAAATGTTTTTACAATATGATGTGCGTGTCGGCAGAACAGATCCCGTAAAAATCGTTTCAAGTCATATGTGGAGCCCACTAGTTAGTAGTTGAATTTACAACAAGGTCCCTGCAAAATAGCATAAAGTCCCACAAAAGCATAATCAAAATAGTAATTTGGTCCTCACGGCCTTGGTCGGCACGGGGGCGAGCTTGTGGGCATGCTGCATGTTCTTATCGGCTCCTCTCTGTAGGTCGTCGTGGCCGACGCCGTGAGACCCAACCCCGCTTGACGCCAGCGAGGAGCGCGGCTGCGGAGCGTTGGGGAGGATTCGCCGCCAGGGGCCACGACGCTGGTTTGGTGGAGCTCAGCCGCGCCTCCGAGGGTGCATTGCCGGATGTAGCCCCTACTCCGTGTGGCGAAGGAAGCGCCCCTACCCATGCTGATGAGGCCCCGCGGCCTGTGGTGCGCCGTTGCTGCGGATCCGGGCCGTCGTGGGATTGACAGCCGCCAGGGGACGCCGTGGAGGGAGCCGACGGGGGAGCGGCATAGCTATGGGGCCGTTGGCGAGGCATCCGGGGAGTTAGGAGGCCGCGCTGCGTTTGTTCGTGATGGAGCTCCTGGCTACGGCGACTCCATCTGCATCCATGGCAGAGTTTGCACGGCCGCCCAATAGATCTATTCGAGCTCTGGCAGCCTCGGCAACAAGTCGAGGAAGGGCGGGCGCGGCGGCGCGCTGGTGGGCAGCGGCGAGGATGGCCGGAATTAACCTTCGACGGTGGCGTCGGTGGCGAGGATGGAAGGCGCGGGAGCTGAAATTTCTCTCCCGCCAACGGTTTTCTGGTAGGTTTTCTCGTATAGAGGGAGCTGTAAAATTTGCCTCCAAAACTGCATATCTAGAGTATGAGGTTTTTTAAGGGGAGTTGTATAATTTTTACGGGACGTGTCCATTTTGCGGGATCTGGTATGGATGTTTTTTTGCCCGATCCCGTAAAACGGTGGTTATTTTACAGTTCGAGGTGTTTTACAGGATCTGCTAGATATGCTCTAACGCCACACTATGATCAACCTTGGGTGATCCAACAATAAGCAATTTTCTCGCAAACCATTTATCGAAAGGACCTGGAATTCTCCGACATTATTACTGGAAACTTGCTTGATTTCTTATATTAATCTGAAGTTAAAATTTGAATGAGCCAATAAAGTGCATGTATCTGTCAAACCATTTATCAAAAAGACCTAAAAATTTCCCAGGTTGTCACAGGAAACATTCCTGATTTACTGAAATGGCTTGGATTTTCCTAGTAACATTGAAATTTGAAGTGAAAATTTGAATATAAATCCTTACCAAAAGGATAAGTTTCTACTTCAAAATTTGAATATGAGCCACTAAACCGCATCAATTTTTGAAAAGATCCATGTGTACTTTTTAATTTCTATAAGGATGACCTTGCGAGTATATAAAATCTTGCCCAAACTTCAGCACAAGCCCAGACAATCACAAGGCAATTAGCTCAGCTAATTGAGGCACAGCAAGATTATGGTATGATGAGCACTGATATTGATGTGCCTCCGGTTGTGGACACGTCACTGCATCTTGCAGTCAGATCGGAGGGGGGCCAAAGCAGGCACGGCCATATTTCATGAAATGCCGTTTCTTTCCTGTAACATCGTTGGGTCCTGTTAATGTAATACACCATGGGTTAAAAAGACTGAGTGATGTTTGCTGTACAAGTTGCATCAATCTTCTGTACTTATTTGATCATCGTATATACTGTAGTTATTTTCACCTACAGTATGTATTTTGTAACTTGATCATTCAAACTACAGGAGGCTAGCTGTGTGGTTGCTAGTGTATTCCCATGTATACAAGTAATCAACTGAAGGCTTACGTGCTGCGTGCTGCCATATAACTGTATGTACTGAGGAGCCAGATGTTTATGTTTTGTCATGTCATCTGCTATGACTGAGTGTCATCCAAGAGATTCTACAAATTATTCTATCGCAAAAGAGAGATCAACAGAACATATCCAAATTAATCTTTGCACAGTTGTGGTCATCATGCATATTTCTTTATTTTCTAGCTCCTGGAAGCACAAACGGGGTCAATAAGTCAATTATGTTTTCCTCTGAAGAACTTACCTTATCATACTAATTGCCTAGATGAGCCAGTCAGGTCAGGATATGCAACTGCAAATGTTGTGATCGATGCTGTGCTACTCTGTTTCTACTTAGAAGAATTCAGGCCACCTGATCTGTAACTCATGTCCAAGGTCCATTTGAAATGCCGTTTCTTACCTGTAACATTATCATTGGGCCCTGTTAATGTAATACTATGGTTCTTCTTTAGTGAATGTAAGACTACTATGGACTGAAAAGACAGATGATAGACACATATCCCCTGTACTTATTCGAATACTGAGTTGCAGGCAGCACAGGACATGAAACTCCCTCGTCAATGTAGACGCACACGCGTAAAGTGACGGGGGAAAGAAAGCAGAGAGAAAATGGGCGGGCATGCACTCCTGCTAGCCCACTTGACTTGTGCACATTTGTCTGTCTGTCGGACAAACAACGGTGTTCCAATCCCATTCACTTAATGCAGTTGGATCGGAAAGGTGGCAAAGTGGAAACGGTGATGATTTTGCGGCTTCAGAACCCTTGCAGCTGCTGTTTACACCCTACTCATCGTCCGGCAGACCCGAGCCCATGGAGAACTTTCCTGATGATATCAACAATGATCTCTTCTTAGTTCAGCAGGGCAACAACAATGGCATGCTGGTTAATGCAGTGGGACAAAATCTCAGCCACAATTTCCTTCCAGGTGGACTTGTTGATCCCATTCAGGCCACTAATCAGCAAAATGATGGAGAATTTAAAAGATCTTATCACAGAGGCAGAATTAAACAAGCTGATGAACCAGTTCAGATGAGTGTAATTACAATATTAGACAACACAAAACATCTCTGATGCTCCTGCTGAAGTGAGCATTTAAGCAGCAGCATCCTAACGCCGCCGGCATCGGCGCTTCCTTCGTTGGTATTGTTTCGGAAGAAGAAGATGACCAAGAAGATGGTGAGAACGGATCGACAAGTCCGGACAGTTCAAAGTTGAAGACCAGATCCACATGCAGGCTGCGACTAGTCACTGCTATATTATATTTTTCGTCTCTAGTTTCTACTTGGCATTCAGGCCACCTCTTAACTTATTCAAGAAGCATTGTCGCTATCATCTCTGTATGCATTACGTATTTTGTAACTTAATCATGCAAGCTACACAAGGCTTCACTTTCACTTATGTAGATGTAGTGTACGTGCTGCCATATAACTGTGTTCAGGAGACAATTTCACTGATGTTGGTAGGAGTTTTAGCTGACTGCAGTAAGATAAATATATTGCAGACAAAGAACAAATGATGTGATCGATGCTGAGTATGAACTATGAAGCCATGAAGTAAAGGAAGAGTGTCATCCAAGAGATCTAGAAAACATTCTGCTGCAAAACAGATAGCTAAACATACAGTTCCTTTAAGGTGTCGTTTTGTAAACACCGGATGCTGTCCCAAAATAATTCAAATGATAGGCTAGTTTGTGCTCTTATATTATTCTTCTAGGCAAAGAAGCAACTGCAAAAACAAACAAGAAAACAAAGCAGATAGCACTTGACATTGGTGATGCTGTTCACTTCAAGATGACTGTAGGATGTAAAAGGCAAATGCTCTGTTTAAGTGTATCTTATTTCCAATCAACAACTATCTTACAAATGTTGCTTCTCAGTATAACGGATATACAAGCATGTCACATACAGATGCTTGTCAGTACAGCAGGAACTTGCAAATTAGCTGATCTGCAGGTAGTGCATTTGAAGTCTGCGGTCTTCCAAATTGCTTAGTTATATGAATGCTTGCTCACACTTCACACATGTTTCTTCTTCAAACTTCCTTACAGCTACCGCCGTGACTGCATTATTTCTTCAGATGGTGCAGATATTTGGTACTCCAGTTGTCATGGTTGTCTGAAATCTTCATATTTCCGCCTCTCAGATCAGGTTCACACTGAGAGAACTAGCTGCTACTGTCCCCAAGTGCTGCTGCTGCTGCCAAGTGGCTCCATGTACTGAAGGTTGAAGTTGTTTACCCGGTGGAAACACTTGTAGCTGCTGCTGCCAAGGGGCTCAGTACTGCTCTGCTCCAGTACAGAGCAAGTTCTACGGAGTTTGAGTAATCAAGTTTATAGGCATGTGCTTTGAGAATGGTGTTCTGCAATAATAGCACTGAGAGTTTCAGTAATGAAGCAGTGTGATTGCCTTTCCATTGTCAAAAACTATACAGATCCAGGCAACATTACTCCATGATTAAGGTAAACTAGTAGAGCTGAAGTTGTAAAGAGTTTTGCAAAATGAAATGTAATGTAAAATGAAATATTCACACCATATCAGTAAAATGCAATATAAAAAGCATCCCGGTGTTGTGCAATAGCAGTTGTCAGCATATTGCATTAACTTGTCAAAAATCCAGTATGCTGGCGACATGAATGAGTTTGTGACTCCAAGAAAATCAGCAGTCAGGCAGGCTGCCTGTTTTGTTAGCAACAGCAGAAATTGATCATAATAAATGACATACTAGAAACAGGACCATTCATTCATTCAGACAAAAGCAGCAAGGGGAGGTAATCCTTGTAAACATCCAGCATGGCCAGTAAAAGTACACGGCATCGAGAGTGGGCGTACCTCCTGTTTTCTTGTAAGCATAAAGGTGGAGCATGGAGCAAAAGTGAAGCCACATCTCAAGACATCCGAGCTGGAGTGGTATGATCCTGCAATGATAAAAGCCGCGTCAGTTAGCAACATTTGTTTGATATCGGAGCCATTTTTTGTAACATTTAGAAAAATGTAATGTAAAATGATGTAAAATCATTCTATTGTTGTGCAACAGCACTGTAGCAGCAGCAGTTTTCAGTCAGCAGACTAGTATATGGCTTCTCAATAATTTCAAAGGTTCCAGAAACATGAATGAATTTGCGGCTGTTAACAGAGTATATTTTGTCCACGTGGGGACAGTAAGTAGGCAGTACCAGAGGAGCTTACCTAGCTAAGAGGATGTTATCAACAATGGTTTCAGTTGGCAGTAGTTTTGTTACTGAAGCCATTTTTCTTTGGAAAAAATATCAGATAAATGTAGTGTATAAAAAGGTAAAATCATCCTACATGGCTTGTAAACAATTGAATGAAGTAGGCTGGCAACATGGAGAAAATAGTGCATTTTGAGGCACAAGCAATTTGTCCCGAAACAGAAACCATTCTGGAGCATCACGATTCACGAACAGAGGAGTTGTACCATTCCAAAAGCAGCAGAGCAGCACGCCTTTCCTGACCCTAGTTAAGAGGATGTGAACTTGGCAGTAGGCAGTAGCAGTAGCTGGGAGCAGAAATTGACATTGATAAAATTCCGCATACTCAGTAACAGTGTAATTAATGTGTAATTTGTCCGTAAAATTAAGACCCGGATTACCCAACTACAGACCAACCATCTAGTATCGATTCTCATCAAAGTTTGATTTCTCGGGGCCCCAAAAAAATCTAGATAAGCAGAGCCGCACAACCTTTCCTGGCTGCTGCAGCAGGAAACAAGAATCAATTTATCTCTGAGAGCTACCGTGTTTGTTTCTAATTAAGAAACTCGGCAGAAAAAAACTATACTGAAATGATAGGAAGCTAGCTCAACAATTTAGAAGATGACAGACAGTACCACCAGATTATCCAATCCAAACAAGTACGACCACATAAATAAATCATCACCACAAGCTGAAATCGTGGTCCATCAATCACACAACACTAGGTTGATGCACACCACACCAAGCTGGAGAAAGCTATAGCACTCCAATGCTTAACACGCCAATCCAAGCATGCCCAGATAAGATAGCTTTGTGAAAAGAAAACACACCATTTATTGGCCGTGCAAGTAGCAATATAAGCTGCACGCACGCCACACTGTAGAAATTGTAAGAAACACAGCAAACACACGGGTAATGGGAACCACTTTGAGAGCTGCGACATCAGAACTTGCGATAACGTACGGTAGACCGTTGTTCAATAAATAAGCCGATATCCTGAGCAGTGCACCCGATTACCTGAGAAATGTATAGAGGAAATAAAAAAGGATTACTTGGAATGGAACTCGCTCAATCTATCTATATTCATGTACGGAACCCATGTAGTACAACAAACCTTAGAACGGAGACCCTCGGGAGTGTCTTCTTGTAGTAAGCCGAGTGTCGTGTTTGGAAGAGCGATGGGTCATGGTTGGCCTCCAAGCCATCCCACTCCAGCCTCTCCCACCAGTCCTTCTCGCAGTCCACCATCGGCACCTTAGAGCCTACAGCCGGTAGCCGCCTCAGGCCCCAGCAGTCCCTGAGGCTGATGGTTTCCAACGCCGGCGCGGTCAATCTAGCCTCACATATCTGCTCTAGGTTGTGGAGATGGTATAGCTTGATGTGCTTCAGGTTATTGAATGTGACACCAGATGCTATTTCTTCAGAGTGCTTGTCGTCCAATGGGAAAACATGTTGGAGCTTACTGCAGTATGCTATGTGGAGGGTCTCCAAGCTTGGCAAGGTGAAGGTGGACATGGGGATGACGAACACCAGCCTGGGGCAATTGTGTAGGTATATGTGCTCTAATGCATAGAAGGTATAATTCCCGCGATTACCAAGGCCTCTACCCAAGATGCAATAGGCCATCGGGAGATCAGACGCCGAAAGTGTCCTTAAAGAACTGAAGTACTGAACTCCAGAAGTAAAGAGAGCCAGCAGTTTGGGGCACCTCTGAGCATGACACCATTCTAACCTACACCAGTCTGCTGGAGTTTGCGGGATAGCCGTGACTGAGGAATTGTCATGCACATGCATTGATCGAACATACCTGCTGAAAAAACCACTGTCCATCAGCATAGTCTCTAAATCTTGGCTTCCTTCGCCAATCTCAATATGGCAGCCCAAAGGATGAAGTTGTTGGTGGTCCAACACCAAGGACGAACATGTTACATCCTTTGCAAGGACGATACCACTGTAAGGTAACAATGGCCCCGTTGGAACCAGACCCTCCTGGCGTGGGGGAATCTCCTCTATACTTTTAGTGATGTTGACTTGGCTGTGGATTGTAGAAGAGATATGGAGGTGCACCTTGAAGTCACGGGATATTCGCTCATAGAGTGCCTTTATGGGCGACCAAAGAAACCTTCCATCTGTACAACAAATACATGCCTCAAAGTCAGGGGACCTCTGTTCTCCACAGCAGACCCCTGATCCCGTCATTCCCCGATTAGTGTCTACATACAACACATCCAATCTCGGGTTTCGTCCATCCCAGAATAGCCTACGGAGTTGCTCACAACCCAGCAGGAATAGCTTCTTCAGTTGTGGGACATCCATTGCACCAAGATCAATTGTTTTGATGGCCGTACCTGACAGATCCAACTCCTTGAGATTGAACAATGCACGCAAGAATATGCTATGCAGTCGAGCACAACCCTCCAGGGAGATCTTTGTCACCTTGGCTTCTTCAATTCGATCGACGCGAGACTTTGGGCGCAATTCCTTTCTTGGCAGTTGTATTGGATGAGTCCAATTATCTGCCGGGCCGTAACCATCGAAGCTAAAACTCTCAAGTAATGGAGGAGCTCTTTCCAATGCAACATCCTTCAAGCTGGAACAACCATCAAGAACAAGCACCTTCAGGCTTCTTGCTGATGAAATTTCAGGCAATGAGTCCATGTGAGTGTTGCCAGAAAAGTCAATGAGCTCCAGATTCATCATATCTATGGCAGAGCAATTTTCCACTTTGATCACATCTGAAGATTCAGTTAACCGGAGCTTGTGAAGATTCTGTAGCTTTTTCCAGGCATGACTTATAGTCCACCATGAGACTCCCTTTGTATTTAGCTCCCTGAGATTGGTCATCAGTTCAATCATCTGTGGCAACAAGACATAATTTGTGTTACGTAAGTCAAGCACCAGCAAATCAGGGAAACATGCCCCTTCTCCCTCTTCCTTCCCTGTGTTTGTGCAATTGTCAAGCCATAGGAATCTTAGCTTTTGGCAGCAGCGGAAAGGCGGGGATGAAAAATCAAAGCTACACTTGCCGAGTTTTAGCACAAGTAGGTTGCTGGCTAGCTGAAACAAATCATTTTTTAGTTCTTCTGGCTGACCATCACCTTCAAATGTAAGGAAATAGGATGATGCATTAACAGGAACAGTAGAGATATTCTGTGCTGCTTGTTTGTTCGAGGTGATTGAATTCCAGCCTTCGTAGGGTTTTATGTTTCGGTCGAACACACTTGCCAAAACTTTTGTTTCATCTGAAAAATAGCCCAACGGTGGTATCACTCCATACAAGGCATTGCCAACCTCCCAAGCTCTGTTCCCGTCAAGTATTCCATCACATATCCAGTAGTTGCAAGCATGAGTAGCCCAACCATAGTCAACACTGCTAGACTTTCCACTTAGTTGTTCTGTCAGGAACAGTGAGTACAAAAAGGAGTCCACAACTATTGATGGGTTGATTTCATCCATGCCGGTGTAAGCAATCACTTCAGCAGCTTCTTTGGGCAATAAAGCACGCACTTGTGACTTGAACATATAGTCGTCTCCCTTAAAATACATATGTATATTAACAGAACTGGACATCACCTTCACTTCTTTCCGTGAGAACTGAAATCTTCCATGATTGGTCCATAGCAATTTACCATCACCATAGTTAACTATCGGAATGCCAGACTCGGTGAGATCAATATCTTCATCTCCTCCGTAATGAAAAATCACCAGGAATCTTTCATTTCTGAGGGAGTGATTTATCACCCTTCCGATGCTTACTATCTCTGCTCTAGAGCTCTCATCTACCCCTCTAAAATCATCTTCTTCATCCTGCTCATCAAACATGCGCGTTAAGTGGTGAAGGTTTAACTCCTCTGCAATTGCCCTCTGCATCGTCCTTCTATTTTTCCACAGAGAGCAGTCGACGTGGATAATTTTGCCAAAATGCTTTCTCGTGTCAGAATCAACTCTTGTGGATTTTAGGTGTTCGGCTACAGCTCTGAGAACAGCAGACGCTCCCAGACCATCACAATGGAGGTCCCAGACGCTCCCAGACCAGCCACGCCAGCCACGAAAGAAGAATGCTTTAATTTTGCCTTCTGCGGTACCATCGCTATCAAGCAAAAGATGAAGCACTTGTTTGACGGCGTCATCAAAATCCTTTACCAGCTGTAGTAAAGAACGGCAGTTAGATTTGACTTCCACAATACAGTACATATATTGGTACCATAATTTAAGTCCTCCAAAATTAAGATTAGCTATTTTCAAAGGTAATTATATAAGTGAATAAATTGGTACAGATGTGATCTTAATTATAAGGTAATTAAGTGAAGTCGTGTGTCCAGTTTGGAAGTTTAACTGGAGTGGAACTAATCTATAAATACAGAAATTAGCTTTAGAAACTAGTACATCCCTACCCCTGAGCGAGTTGCCCCACCCCCGCTTCGCCAGCGTCTGGCGACATGGGCGACACCCTCGCCTCCGCCACGCCCACATTACCGCCGCCAGATGGCCGATCAGCAAAGCCGCGCCGCGCCGGGGGATGGCACACCGGCCCCTCCACTCCGCCACTGCCTCCCTGCACCGCCGCCGCTGGAGAGCCGGCCGGTGTTGTGGCGTCGCGCCTGAGGATGGCCGTTGTGGGATGTACTACCCCCCTCGCGCTGGAGAACTCCCCCTCCCCCAGGCCCTAGATTAGAACTAGCGTGCCGTGCCCACTGTTGGGGATACACATAACAGGTAGACCCACGAAGGGTCAAAATATCATAAAGCATGGGGTCCACACATCAGGTGGGTCCAGATAAATCTCATACAGACATACTATCCACTCGGACATATCGACGTACCGTCCACTCGGATGACAGTCAACCACTCGGCTGTATGACTCACTCGGATATGCGAAGACTAACAGTCAGCAAGGCAGTCGAAGCATCATCCTCGTAGTTGGCTGACATTATGTCATTAATGCCCCACTTTGTAACATAAGAGATGAGGGGGTGGCGCACTCTGTATAAGCCACCCCCCACCACATAGCTCGGGGGGCTCTGGCTCTCATCTCTCTCTCCCTCACCATTAGTCTCAGGACTTAGCTCAGACACGGAGATCCGTTCTCTCCCCCCCCCTCTCTCTCTCTCTCATTGTAATCTCTGGATTCATACTCAGATAAAACAAAGACTCTCCGGTGCATGAGACGTAGGGCTGTTATCTCCACCGTGAGAGGCCCGAACTTGCTAAAAACACCGTGTCAACCATTTGCATCTCGATAGATCATGCTCCTTTACCCTACTCCTTTCTACTATCGGAATCGTTTCCACGACAGTTGGCGCCCATCGTGGGGCATGACGTCTATTGAGCCATGATGCGGATGGTTATTTCTTCAATCGCCGTTTGTATTCATTCTTATATTTATTTTCAGTTTTGCTTTTGATGCATCTAATCTTTACCAGGGAGTAGCAGCTTCTCGGGCGGAGAAAGCCACCCTGACGTGGCGCGCCGCAACGGCGTCCTTCGAACGACCACGACAGCTGCTTCCTCCCGCTTCGGCTGCCTCCTCCGACATGGGCGGCCCGGCGATCGTCTCTGCAGTGGAGACGCACCGCGATATCGACCACCGGAACGATTCCAGCCCGCGACCGAGCGGCGGCTCCTCCCTCGGTGGACTGCTCAATGGCAGCATCCGCAGCAGAGGTGCCGCCTCGACGCGGCGCTGATTCCGGCGGACGGCCGCGCTCCAGCGCTGATTCCGGCGGACCTCCGGTGCTCGGGAGTCATCTCTCGGGCACTGGTTGCTCTGCAGTGACCTTCACAATGGAGGTTCACAATGGTGAAGTCACGGGACCGATGCAGCGTGGACGCGCGGCGGATCCGCTCCCACGGCATCAGCTGTTTGGCACAGACTCCCGCGGCAGGGGCACAAACCTGAATCGGCCGGAGCCGGAGGCGGGCCTCGCCCCTCGCGCGCGGCGGATCCTTCTTCCGACGCCTGCGCTCGCCTGTGGGCTAGCGGCTCATCTCTCTCCCTCTGCTCCGCAGGAATATCCGCGATGGGGGCACACAGCTCTTGACCACGAGCACTTGGGAGAGGCTTTGGGGATCTTATCCTATTCGGTTCGCTTGGGCGGATGACTCAGAACGTCACTCGGTGGCTCGCCTCTTCACTCAGCGAGCTGCTCTACTTGGACGCGTCCATGTCCACTAGGACAAATACTTCATTCCGACCGAGGCGTACGCCTCGGACGGTTTCGCTTTCATCAGCTTGAGTCCAGCTTGCATTTTAATAGCTAAGTCACTCATGCCATGCTCCCGAACACCATGTGCTCTCTCTTTTCGAGTGAACCTTAGTATAAATATTTAGTCAGTTTCTTAAACTGTTATATATCTGCTTCCGGATGGTCCGGATGGTCCAGCGCATGCTGTTGCATTGCAGTCCTCGCTGTCCCTGCGGGAGGATTCTATGCACGCCTCCTCACAAGAGATGCAAGTGCAATGCATGCACAAACTGGACAGCACCACGTACGCCATGCATGCAGCCGACGATGTGACTACGTACTCCGACTCCATGCATGCCTCCAACGCTGTGGAGGCTGTTCTGCCTAAGAGGGACGCGAGGTCCAGCCAAGCGGCGGACGTACTCACGGACGCGTCACCTAACTCTGGGGATGGTCCTCATCTGGGTGTGCTGCGCTCAGCGTCGCCATCGTCGCACCCAGCGCTGTTAGTACCACCTGTACCATATACTACATCGACTTCGACTACCTCGACTACAGTGGCGGTTGCCGCACCATCGCCCACATGTGGTTCGCCGCCTCTGCGGCCTACGTCTTCGCCAGCATTAACCGTTAGGCCGGAGACACCTTTGGCTCATATGTCCGAAGGGTTGGGCACTCGCCTTCGACGTAGCGGCCGCCACCCAGTCTCCGGGGACGGTTCTTCTTCGACTGACGAGCATTCGATGGCTAAGGCCATGCGCCGACAAGCTGCACGCAATTTGGACCCCACGCCAGGTACTTCAGCCAATAATTCTTTTCTTTCTTTTTCGGATTCTCGCATTTCATCTAGCTTAATGAATATTGGAGTCGCTATGGGAAATAATTTAGATGATGTGCGTGTTTCGGTGGGGGCACTAAAACACATGGATATCGACCGTTTAAAGGTTTCTTCTAAGTTTTTGAGCTCTCCACCAAACCCCGACACCGAGGAGGACGAGACGGATGCCACATATGTTGGTCCGCTTATCTCCCACTTGGTTGGTGAGGTTACCGAGGTTGGATTGGATGATGCAAGACCAGGGTCCATGTTTTGCGACTTCACAGCGTCTTTGCGTAAATCTAAATCCCATTCCTCCAAGAAAAAACAAAAACCGCCCAAGAAGGCGAAGGTTTCCACCCCGACCCGAGTTTCCACATGAGAGGCATGTTTTGGAATAGCAGAGGTCTTTTAGACTTGGCTAAACATAAACACGTCAATGATTGTGTAAGAGAACATGGGCTGGATTTTGTGGCAATTTCCGAGGCTGGCAAGTGTGACTTCCGTGCGAATGTCTTCGACCACCTATCAGGTGGTTTGGACTACACATGGCATAGCCTACCAGCACGTAGAAGGTCGGGAGGAATCCTTCTTGGGATACATACCACACCCATGGATTTGTTGGCCTTTTCGACCGGTGAATTTCACATCAAGTTTCACCTACGAAACAGGGCTGATAATTTCACATGGAGCCTGGTAGCGCTCTATGGGGCTGCCCAAGATGAGCATAAGTCCGCTTTCCTTCGGGAATTGGTGAACCTGGCTAAGGATAACCCTCATCCAATGCTTATTGGAGGGGACTTTAATATCCTTAGATACAAGGAAGAGAAAAATAATGACCGTTTTGATAGTCACTGGCCGTTTCTGTTCAATGCTGTGATTGACAGTTTGAATCTTCGGGAAGCCAGTATGTCGGGACGACAATTCACTTGGGCCAATAACCGATCTGTGCCAACATACGAGAAACTCGATAGGGTACTCATGGATACCAAATGGGAGTTAAAATATCCTCTGGTAACTGTGCGGGCCCTAGAGCGAATCGAGGCATTATCGGATCATGCACCCATTATTCTTGATACTAACACTATGAGTACAACTACGCGCCACCCTTTCAAGTTTGAATTGGGATGGTTGCAGCGGGATGGCTTTGGTGACATCATCAAGAATGTATGGGAGAGGCCCGCCATTGGTCGTACGCCAATTCAGAGATGGAACTTTAAAATAAAGGCCACACGGCAGTACGTCTCTGGATGGGCAAAACACACCAATGGTTTGTACAAAAAAGAAAAACAACGTCTCTCTGCCATCATTGATGACCTCGACAAAATCGCTGAGACTCGCATCTTGTCGCAACAAGAGATTGAACTAAAAAATCAATCCAACGAGAAGTTTGCACGTCTTTTGCGAGAAGAGGAAATCAAATATTACCAACGATCCAAAGCCGACTTCATTTTGAAGGGAGACGATAATACACGATACTTTCAATTGGTTGCCAATGGGCGACATAGAAAGAAGTGTATCTTCTCTCTCGAACAAGATGAAGGGCGGATCGAAGGTCAAGCAGAGCTCAAAAGTTATATCACTAAATACTACAAGTCTCTGTTTGGGGCACCAGAAGAAGGGAATCTTACCCTCGATGAGACCCGAACAGATGATATTCCACAAGTCTTGGCAGAAGAGAACAATTTCCTCACGGCACCTTTCTCGGAGGAGGAGGTGAAAGCTGCGGTGTTCCAAATGGAACATAACAAAGCTCCAGGCCCTGATGGCTTCCCCACAGAATTCTATCAAAATTTCTGGGAAGTTATTAAGACCGACCTCATGGAATTGTTCAATTGTCTTCATGCCGGCCAACTTGAGCTATTTAGGCTTAACTTTGGTGAGATCGTGTTGTTGCCGAAAATTAAGGAGGCTGAGCGGATTCAACAATTTCGACCCATATGTCTCCTTAATGTCAGCTTCAAGATTTTCACCAAAGTGGCCACTAATCGGCTCAACACGGTTGCAGACCATGTCGTCCGACCATCTCAAACTGCTTTCATGCAAGGAAGAAATATACTCGATGGAGTAGTGATCCTACATGAGACCGTTCACGAGATGCACCGAAAAAACATGAGTGGAGTAGTTTTCAAGATTGATTTTGAAAAAGCCTATGATAAGGTCAAATGGTGCTTCCTTCAACAGGCCCTAAGAATGAAAGGATTCTCCGATAAATGGCGCGAGTGGATCCAAAATTTCGTTACTGGAGGTAGTGTGGCCGTCAAAGTAAATGATGACATAGGCCATTACTTTCAAACGAAAAAAGGATTACGTCAGGGTGACTCCATATCCCCAATGTTATTTAACATTGTTGCTGATATGTTGGCTATTTTGATCGAGCGCGCTAAGCAGGATGGTCAGATTGCAGGAGTAGTGCCACACCTCGTGGATGGTGGCCTCTCCATTTTGCAATATGCCGATGATACAATTCTTTTTATGGAACATGACCTAGACAAGGCTCGAAACCTGAAACTGTTGCTTTCGGCGTTTGAGCAAATGTCGGGCCTTAAAATTAACTTCCATAAAAGTGAGTTGTTCTGCTTTGGAGAAGCCAGTGAGGCGGCGGCTGATTATGCTGACCTGTTTGGTTGTGCGCAAGGCCAATTCCCTATTAAATATTTGGGAATTCCGATTCATTATCGGCGTCTCACTAATGCGGAGTGGAAACATGTAGAGGAGCGCTTAGAGAAACGATTGAGTAGTTGGAAAGGCAAGTTGCTCTCTGTTGGAGGACGGCTGGTCTTGATCAACTCGGTTCTCACAAATATGGTGCTCTATATGCTTTCTTTTTTCCAACTCCCAAGAGGGGTCTTGCAAAGGCTGGATTATTTTAGATCTAGATTCTTTTGGCAAGGAGACAATGAAAAGAAAAAATATAGACTGGTAAAATGGAGCGTGGTTTGCAAGCCTAAAGACCAAGGTGGTCTTGGCATTCATGACCTGCAGGTCAAGAACAATGCCTTACTTAGTAAATGGTTGTTCAGACTTCTTACCGAGGATGGCATTTGGCAAACCCTGTTGCGCAACAAGTATCTATGCCAAAAAGCTGTGTCTCAAGCCTACTGGAAACCTGGTGATTCACACTTTTGGGCGGGTCTAATGGCGGCAAAGAAGCATCTTTTTCGCTTTGGATCCTTCGCGATTAAAGACGGGTCTGAGATTCGTTTCTGGGAGGACAACTGGCTAGGCAATGCCAGTCTCCAAGAACAATATCCAGCTTTGTACCGGATTGTTCGCAATAAGAATGAAACTCTTGTGCAGGTTCTTAGTTCTTCTCCACCGGATATTTCTTTCCGGCGGGATTTGATTGGACCTCGTCTTGTGTTATGGCAACATCTTTTGTCCCGGTTGGATACGATTAACCTGACACAAGGATGAGATGTGTTTCACTGGAACCTCACTACATCTGGGTCCTTCACTGTCGACTCTATGTATCGTGCGCTCATGCATTCAGAGATCCCAGTGGATAACAATAAGAAAATTTGGAAGTCCAAGATTCCACTAAAAGTTAAGATCTTCATGTGGTACCTTCGGAGGGGAGTGGTTCTCACCAAAGATAACCTCGCCCGTCGCAACTGGCAAGGAAGTAAGAAGTGTAGCTTTTGTACTCATGACGAGACAATCAGACACCTTTTTTTCCAGTGCAAGTTTGCGCGTTCTACATGGCCAATCATCCAAATAGCGTATAATATGTATCCGCCCACAGGTGTTGCCAATATTTTTGGTCATTGGTTGGACGGTATTCCTTGTAGGTTCAAAACGCTAATAAGGGTGGGAGCGTATGCCTTATTATGGTCGCTTTGGCTATGTAGAAATGATCTGATTTTTAATGACAAAAACTCCTCTCCTTTGCAGGTTATTTTCCGCTGTACGCAATCGCTTCGTACGTGGTCTATGCTTCACCGTACGGAGTTCCAACCGCTATTCAAGGCGGTGTGTACGCAGTTGGAGCGAGTGGCTATGGAGGTTTTTTCCCAACATGGATGGCAGCATAACCTTCGTATCGGCCCATCACCTCCTTCGACATAGGCATAGTGACGGTCC
The DNA here is from genome assembly GCA_039707655.1 of Elymus sibiricus. NCBI lineage: Eukaryota > Viridiplantae > Streptophyta > Magnoliopsida > Poales > Poaceae > Elymus > Elymus sibiricus. The sequence goes on along the minus strand of CM077674.1, from coordinate 1,621,194 downwards.
TATTTGACTCTACTAGTGTCGATATGTCAGCTTTTTATCTTCTTTCAGACTATTTGTGTTGGCCGTGTGCATCCTAGTTATGCAGAGGTCGGGTGTTACTCATCATGACTTGTATCCTCTTGATGCTACGTTATGAGTTAATAAAAATGCCCTTTATCGAAAAGAAAAAAATCTGCTTCCGGCTGATTTCCCCTGTGCCATTTTCATAGGGTATACATCGGTCCCAGGGGCTACAACTCAGTCGGAACACTACACTTCCGCTGCATTTGGGTCCAATACTCCAACGAGTTCGGTCGGATCCTTCACTTCGACAAGTTCGATCGGATCCTTCGCTCTGTTAGACTCATGCTGGTTCCGATCCAGCAAGCCCCTTGCACACCCAACGGGTGTCTATGGGTGTTATTTACTCAAATTATTTCCGCACACATCAAATTACTTCGAGAAATTATTACATTGGCTTGTGCTATTTTTCATACACAGGTTACGTACATGATCACTCGGTGACTCTGCGCCAACTTCATCGCTACTTGGACTCGGTAACCGCACCAATCCTAATGCACCGCAACACTGACCTCGTCGCTCTGTTGATCTCAGGCACATCCAGCCGGCTCCTCCGAGGACTCCACTTCATCGTATCATCGCTTCAACGACAGACCTCGTCGTCATGTTGGGCATGAAACAGCAAAGTCAATTTTACGATTAAACTGCATACTTCAGTCCTTCACGAGTTTACCTCTTTCGAGCATCGCTCGGGGGCTACGCCACAGCCGAGGGCTATGCCACCCTCAGGGGTTACGCCCATTCGATCAACCTGTTGATCATGTCAGGAATATTTTTCTGAACATACTTGCTCGGACCACCGAAGATCTATAAGGTAGCATCGTCCACTCGGACGATCGCCCAAATCATTACCTGGAGTCATCTTCAGGACTGCAAAAGGGTGAAACCGGCGCTCCTCTGCGGATACACTTGGCCATTCTTCTAGGCTCCGAGGCGTCAGTTACAAACTTGGACTCGGAGATGGCCGGTGCTGGTGTTCCCCCGGGATGATGAGTGGCTTCTCTCTGGAGAGTCAGTCCACGCGCTAACCTCGCCACTCGGGTTAACATGGCACGTCCACATCGGACCACTAGTCTATCTCCTCCGGGAGACATACGAGTGCCACCTAGTTTTTTCTCGTAGTCAACATACCCCGATCAGTCGGGAAGCATGTCCACTCGGACGATCGCCCAAATCATTACCTGGAGTCATCTTCAGGACTACAAAAGGGGTGAAACTGATGCTCCTCTACGGATACACTTGGCCCTTCTTCTAGGCTCCAAGGCGTCAGTTTCACAAATTTGGACTCGGAGATGGCCTGTACTGGTGTTCCCCCGGGATGATGAGTGGCTTCTCTCCAGAGAGTCAGTCCATGCGCTAGCCTCGCCACTCGGGTCTTCATGGCACATCCACCTCGGACCACTAGTCTATCTCCTCCGGGAGACATACGAGTGCCACCAAGTTTTTCCTCGCAGTGCCCCAGTTTTCCCACTAACCGCGACGTAACCGCTTCCGTGCGCTTGCACGATTCCAAATCCCAAAATTTCAGCCGCAAATCAATCCGATTGATTCCTCTTTGTGCCTTTCCTAAAGGACACACGTCAGTCCGACCGACCACCCTCCAAGGGTATCCGTGCACTCGGACACGTAAAACACCCGACTGAAGTCACCTTCAGGATTGCAATGGATGAGCTCGACGCCCCTCCGCGGGTTAACTTGGCCCTTTGTCTAGGCTCAAAGGCGCGAGCCTCATAAACTTGGACTCGAAGATGACCTGCGCTGGCGTTCCCCTGGGATAGTGAGTGGCATCTCTCCGGAGAATCAAACCACGCGCCGGCGTCGTCACTCGGGTTTCATGGCATGTCCTCACTCGGACCTCTAGTCAATCTCTCCCGAGAGACATACGAATGCCACCGAGTTTTGCCCAGCAATCAACCCAATCCGATCAATCGGAAAACGTATAGTCCAGAATCCGTTGAAGTTTTGTTCAAATCGTAGTTGACTAAAGCTTGATGACAGACGCCGAGTGCCCCCGCAGTGCTCGAACAAAATCAAGTTTTTAACAAACTCGTTCTACAAAACTTCAACCGATTCGGGGGCTAAACCTATGGACGCGCCACCAGTCGACATGTTCCTCATTCAGCTTTCTAAAAATATGCTCAATACCTAACGCTCACTCTTCGTCTCCAACCCGGTCCCAACTCAATCGTCTGGTTGGAAAGAGCAAAATCTAACGGTCAATGTAAGAAGTACTACTGGAACGATTACTCCCTGGAGTGTCCAGCTTTTTTCTACAGTCGGCAGTTTCGAGGCCGAATTCATTCTTCGTGCCGAGTGCACGAAGATTCGCCTGCTTGACACAGTTCCAGGCTGAATTTATTTACCGTGCCGAGTGCACGAAGATCAGTCCGACCGATTCAGCTCCAGATTGCAGATATTTACTATGCCAAGTGCATGAAGATTCACCTGATTGACCCAGTTCCGGGCTGAACTTGTTTACCGTGCCAAGCGCACGAAGATCCATCCGATTGACTCAATTTCAGACTAAAAGATATTTACCGTGTAAACTGCATGGAGGTTCACCAGGAGTTTTAAACCCTCTGCCAGACTCATCTAGTCCGACAGAGGCTCGGGGACTACACCCAGTGGGTGCACTCAGCGTCCCCCCACTTGAAGAGAACTCAAAAAGAAACATTCTGCTTGGGCAAATCCAGCAACAACATTCAAGTACAACAAACCCTACAGACTCCAACCGACTACCAGCAGTCAGTCAGAGTCTCGGGGGCTACACCCTATGGGTGCGCTGATCGCGCACCCATAGAACAAAATTCTGAGTAATCAGTTACTCGATGCAGGACCAGCTCCAGATCACTCAAAATTTTTTGCTATAGGGTGAGTTTAACGCTCATCCGCGGACCCATTTTGAGCCTTCTTCTAGGACTCAAAGCGTGAAACTCATAAGTTCAATCTAGAGCCGACTCGTATTGACGTTCCTCCGGGATAAGAATGGCATCGCTCCGAGAGAGCAGTCCATGCGTCAATCTGGTTGCCCAGATTTAATGACACTTCCATACTTGGATCACGAGTTAACCTCTTCCGAGAGATGAACGACTGTTACCAAGTTTCTCCTCACGGCCACTTACCCCAGATCAGTCGGGAAGCGCAGTGCCAGAATCCATTGAGGTTTTGTTCAAACCTTGGTTGTTTGAAAGCACGATGACGGGTACCGAGTATTTCCATAATAACTCGGGCCAAATTGTGTCTTTCACAAACTCATTCTGCAAAATCTCAACCGATTCGGGGGCTAATGTTGGGGATACACATAACAGGTAGGCCCACGAAGGGTCAAAATATCATAAAGCATGGGGTCCACACATTAGGTGGGTCCAGATAAATCTCATACAGACATACTAACCACTCGGACATATCGACGTACCGTCCACTCGGATGACAGTCAACTAGTCGGCCGTATGACTCACTCGGATATGCGAAGACCAACAGTCAGCAAGGCAGTCGAAGCATCATCCTCGTAGTAGGCTGAGATTATGGCATTAGTGCCCCACTTTGTAACATAAGAGGTGAGGGGGTGGCGCACTCTATATAAGCCACCACCCACTGACGAGGATACGTACCTAGGGTAGGGTATTAGGCCTGTCCTACATGCCCCACATAAAGACACCTCATTGAAGACCAACAAGACTACAAGAAATATTCCGACTGAACTAGCCAAGGCATACAAGTCGCTCGACGAATGTTCACTCGGAAGACCCCCCTCCACTCGACAGGCAACTCTCACTCGGAGGGGTCATCAACCACTCGACAACAGAAGACCAGGAGCACCCCAGAGAGGCCAACGGAAAGGCATTACGTTCGCCGCCTTAACTGGCATTCATTGTATACGTTACCAGTAACGTCCCCTCTTTACCTACAATCAATCCCTTAAATGCTAGACGTTATGAGGGGCAGCGCACTCTATATAAGCCGCCCCTCCCCACTGGCACAAGTGTGGGCAATTTTTTGTAAACACAACACACATATCACTCGACAGAGTAAGCTCTCCGGAGCATCTGAGACGTAGGGCTGTTATCACTTCCGAGTGAGGCCTGAACTCATCCATCTGTGTGTACACCCTCGCCGTAGCTAGGACTCTGCCCTCTTCTTTCGTACCCCTACCATCTACTGTCAGGCACGTTCCCAAGACAGTTGGCGCCCACCTTGGGGCAGGCGTCTAAGCGACTTCTGGCGAGGTTGCGTTTTTCATCTTCATCATGTCTTCCGGCGGCGGTTTGGTCCTGGGCCGCGAGTTCCGTCTCGGTGGGCTCACGTTTGTTGCCGACGACTCGACATGGCTTCGGGAAGCGCCTCCGGACGTTGAGGCGCTCCCGATCCGCCTCATCGTCGTCGAGCGCGGCCACCGGCGTCCTCCGCCTCAGTCGTCGTGCGCGGCCACCGGCATCGTCCGCCTCATCGCCGTCACGCACGACAACTGCCCATCGTCCTGGTTCCTGGAGCATGGAGGCCCAGATGCTTGCGTTTCGCCAGGCTCCGCGGGAGTCGAAGCACTACTTCGACCGGCACGCAGCTCCGGCTCCCCCAGCGGCGAAACGCAGCCACCAGTGCTCGCGTTGGCCTCGCCCTTGGCTGCGCAGTCGACATCTCCAGCGCCTGGGATATGCCCAGCTACTCGTCCACCTCGTCGGCGCCTCTCGGCTGCCGTCCGATTCCGGCCAGACCGGCAATTTTCGACGCAGCGGAGCCCTCCTCCGAGCTGCCTCTACAACTCCGCCTCTCGTTTCAACTCACATCGCATGCAGACGCCGTCTTTAATTCTTGCTTAATTAGCACTTACGCTTCCTCTAACCATGCAAGATTCTGGACGTAAAGGCCGTGAAGGAGTCAGCGCAAAGCCCGGGGAGGGCCACACCTACGCGCGCGCAACGGTTTCCTCCCCAGTCGCTGGCTGCTGGGCATGGCCGTTTCTTCCTCTAACCATGCAAGGTACGTAGGCCACCTCCTCCTGGATTGAGTGCATGCACGTAAATGCATTCAAGCACAGAAAACGGAAGGACATGGCGCTCATAATACTTCGTGGGATGGGCTGACCGTTTCATCAAGGTAATCGCCTAAGCACCTCATCAGGTGAGCATTTTCCACACTAGTAAATCGTGCATGCATGCATGCATAACAGCCCATGGACTTTAATCCTGCCAATTAGCATAGGCGTTTATTGTCCAGTGCAAACATTAGTGGCTACACTTGCTAACTTGTAGGGTCAATCGGTTAACTGGCAACCAGTTTACTCGGACAGCCAACGGGCTCATTCCGATAGCTGACAGGCCCGTCACTCGGACAATTAAACGTCCACGATAACAACTAAAACATTCAGATGACATTTCTATCCAGATGACTAACGTGCAGGCACTTGGCCGCCCCGCGCGTCGTCATCGGTCGGAGACGTCCTCACCACTCGGACGCCCCGTGCCTCGCCATCGGTCGGATACGTCCTCACCACTCGGCCGCCCCGCGCGTCGCCATCGGTCGGACACGTCCTCACCACTCGGCCGCCCCGCGCGTCGCCATCGGTCGGACACGTCCTCACCACTCGGCCGCCCCGCGCGTCGCCATCGGTCGGACACGTCCTCACCACTCGGCCGCCCCACGCGTCGCCATCGGTCGGACACGTCCTCCCCACTCGGCCGCCCCGCGCGTCGCCATCGGTCGGACACGTCCTCATCACTCGGACGCCCCGCGCCTCGCCATCGGTCGGATACGTCCTCACCACTCGGCCGCCCCGCGCGTCGCCATCGGTCGGACACGTCCTCACCACTCGGCCGCCCCGCGCGTCGCCATCGGTCGGACACGTCCTCACCACTCGGCCGCCCCGCGCGTCGCCATCGGTCGGACACGTCCTCACCACTCGGCCGCCCCCCGCGTCGCCATCGGTCGGACACGTCCTCACCACTCGGCCGCCCCGCGCGTCGCCATCGGTCGGACACGTCCTCATCACTCGGACGCCCCGCGCCTCGCCATCGGTCGGATACGTCCTCACCACTCGGTCGTTCCGCGCGCCATCATTCGACTGGACGCTCCTTCAACACTCGGTCGCTCTGCGCGCCATCATTCGATTGGACGCTCCTTCGTCACTCGGTAGATCCGCGCATCGCCACTCGGCGAGACACGTCGTCATCACTCGACTGCTCTTGCGCCGTCAGACAGCTAAGTCATTCTTCACACACTGCATTCAATTAAATAGTTATTTTTGCATTACCGAGTGTCAAGTAAGTCGCACATGACGTTCGCTCGGAGGCCACGCCACCGAGTGTACCTCTGCGCTCGGTTGCTTATTTACATGACGGAACACTACACTTCCGTTTCACTTTGGGTCCAGCACTCCAAGGAGTTCAGTCGGATCCTCCACTTCGACAAGTTCGATCGGATCTTTTTCTCTTTTAGACTTTTGTTGGTTCTGGACCAGCAAACACCTGGCGCACCCAGTGGGTGTATATGGGTGTTATTTATGCAAATCATTTCAGCAAATTCAAAGTATTCCGAGAGATTTTTATGTTGGCCTGTGCTATTTTTCATACATAGGTTACAAGATCACTCGACTCGGCTGCTCTGTGCGCCGTCATTTGGTCGACTCCTCTTCGACGACAAGCTCGACTCAGCCGCCCAAATCATTACCTGGAGTCATCTTCAGGACTGCAAAAGGGTGAAAATGATGCTCCTCTACGGATACACTTGGACTTGGAGATGGCCTGTGCTGGTGTTCCCCCGGGATAATGAGTGGCCTCTCTCCGGAGAGTCAGTCCACGCGCTAGCCTTGCCACTCGGGTTTTCATGGCACGTCCACCTCGGACCACTAGTCTATCTCCTCCGGGAGACATACGAGTGCCACCAAGTTTTTCCTCGCAGTGTCCAACTTTTCTCTCCAGTCGGCAGTTTCAAGACCGAAGTTACATACCGTGCCAAGTGCATGAAGATTCACCTGATTGACCCAGTTCCAGGCTGAACTTATTTACGGTGCCAAGCGCAAGAAGATCCATCAGATTGACTCAACTCAAGATTACAGTTATTTACCGTGCCGATCCCACGAAGATCCATTCCGAATACATGAAGACCCCCTCCGAGTGACGAGCATCCCTCCACTCGGGGGCTTGGCCGCGAATCCGCTTCTCCCAAGTAAAAAACTCCTCCGAGTGACGAGCATCCCACCACTCGGGGGCTTGGCCGCGAATCTGCTTCGCCCAAGTAGTAAAAACCTCCTCCGAGTGACGAGCATCCCTCCACTCGGGGGCTTGGCCGCGAATCCGCTTCGCCCAAGTAAAAAACTCCTCCGAGTGACGAGCATCCCTCCACTCGGGGGCTTGGCCGCGAATCCGCTTCGCCCAAGTAGTAAAAACCTCCTCCGAGTGACGAGCATTCCTCCACTCGGGGGCTTGGCCGCGAATCCGCTTCGCCCAAGTAAAAAAACCTTCTCCGAGTGACGAGCATCCTTCCGCTCGGGGGCTTGGCCGCGAATCCGCTTCGCCCAAGTAGTAAAAACCTCCTCCGAGTGACGAGCATTCCTCCACTCGGGGGCCTGGCCGCGAATCCGCTTCGCCCAAGTAAAAAAAAACCTTCTCCGAGTGACGAGCATCCTTCCGCTCGGGGGCTTGGCCGCGAATCCGCTTCGCCCAAGTAAAAAACTCCTCCGAGTGACGAGCATCCCTCCACTCGGGGGCTTGGCCGCGAATCCGCTTCGCCCAAGTACTAAAAACCTCCTCCGAGTGACGAGCATCCCTCCACTCGGGGGCTTGGCCGCGAATCCGCTTCGCCCAAGTAAAAAACCTTCTCCGAGTGACGAGCATCCTTCCGCTCGGGGGCTTGGCCGCGAATCCGCTTCGCCCAAGTAGTAAAAACCTCCTATGAGTGACGAGCATTCCTCCACTCGGGGGCTTGGCCGCGAATCCGCTTCGCCCAAGTAAAAAAAAACCTTCTCCGAGTGACGAGCATCCTTCCGCTCGGGGGCTTGGCCGCGAATCCGCTTCGCCCAAGTAAAAAACTCCTCCGAGTGACGAGCATCCCTCTACTCGGGGGCTTGGCCGCGAATCCGCTTCGCCCAAGTAGTAAAAACCTCCTCCGAGTGACGAGCATCCCTCCACTCGGGGGCTTGGCCACGAATCCGCTTCGCCCAAGTAAAAAACTCCTCCGAGTGATGAGCATCCCTCCACTCGGGGGCTTGGCCGCGAATCCGCTTCGCCCAAGTAGTAAAAACCTCCTCCAAGTGACGAGCATTCCTCCACTCGGGGGCTTGGCCGCGAATCCGCTTCGCCCAAGTAAAAAAAACCTTCTCCGAGTGACGAGCATCCTTCCGCTCGGGGGCTTGGCCGCGAATCCGCTTCGCCCAAGTAAAAACCTTCTCCGAGTGACGAGCATCCCTCCACTCGGGGGCTTGGCCGCGAATCCGCTTCGCCCAAGGAAAAACCTTCTCCGAGTGACGAGCATCCCTCCACTCGGGGGCTTGGCCGCGAATCCGCTTCGCCCAAGTAAAAAACCTCCTCCGAGTGACGAGCATCCCTCCACTCGGAGGCTTGGCGGCGAATCCGCTACGCCCATGTAAAACACTCCTCCGAGTGACGAGCATCCCTCCACTCGGGGGCTTGGCCGCGAATCCGCTTCGCCCAAGTAAAAAAAAACTCCTCCGAGTGACGAGCATCCCTCCACTCGGGGGCTTGGCCGTGAATCCGCTTCGTCCAAGTAAAAAACCTCCTCCGAGTGACGAGCATCCCTCCACTCGGGGGCTTGGCCGCGAATCCGCTTCGCCCAAGTAAAAAACTCCTCTGAGTGACGAGCATACCTCCACTCGGGGCTTGGCCGCGAATCCGCTTCGCCCAAGTAAAAACTCCTCCGAGTGACGAGCATCCCTCCACTCGGGGGCTTGGCTGCGAATCCGCTTCGCCCAAGTAAAAAACCTCCTCCGAGTGACGAGCATCCCTCCACTCGGGGGCTTGGCCGCGAATCCGCTTCGCCCAAGTAAAAAACTCCTCGGAGTGACGAGCATCCCTCCACTCGGGGGCTTGGCCGCGAATCCGCTTCGCCCAAGTAAAAAACCTCCTCCGAGTGACGAGCATCCCTCCACTCGGAGGCTTGGCCGCGAATCCGCTTCGCCCAAGTAAAACACTCCTCCGAGTGACGAGCATCCCTCCACTCGGGGGCTTGGCCGCGAATCCGCTTCGCCCAAGTAAAAAAAACTCCTCCGAGTGACGAGCATCCCTCCACTCGGGGGCTTGGCCGCGAATCCGCTTCGCCCAAGTAAAAAACCTCCTCCGAGTGACGAGCATCCCTCCACTCGGGGGCTTGGCCGCGAATCCGCTTCGCCCAAGTAAAAAACTCCTCGGAGTGACGAGCATCCCTCCACTCGGGGGCTTGGCCGCGAATCCGCTTCGCCCAAGTAAAAACTCCTCCGAGTGACGAGCATCCCTCCACTCGGGGGCTTGGCCGCGAATCCGCTTCGCCCAAGTAAAAAACCTCCTCCGAGTGACAAGCATCGCTCCACTCAGGGGCTTGGCCGCGAATCCGCTTCGCCCAAGTAAAAAACTCCTCGGAGTGACGAGCATCCCTCCACTCGGGGGCTTGGCCGCGAATCCGCTTCGCCCAAGTAAAAACCTCCTCCGAGTGACGAGCATGCCTCCACTCGGGGGCTTGGCCACGAATCCGCTTCGCCCAAGTAAAAAAAAAACCTCCTCCGAGTGACGAGCATCCCTCCACTCGGGGGCTTGGCCGCGAATCCGCTTCGCCCAAGTAAAAAACTCCTCCGAGTGACGAGCATCCCTCCACTCGGGGGCTTGGCCTCGAATCCGCTTCGCCCAAGTAAAAAACCTCCTCCGAGTGACGAGCATCCCTCCACTCGGAGGCTTGGCCGCGAATCCGCTTCGCCCAATTAAAACACTCCTCCGAGTGACGAGCATCCCTCCACTCGGGGGCTTGGCCGCGAATCCGCTTCGCCCAAGTAAAAAACCTCCTCCGAGTGACGAGCATCCCTCCACTCGGAGGCTTGGCCGCGAATCCGCTTCGCCCAAGTAAAACACTCCTCCGAGTGACGAGCATCCCTCCACTCGGGGGCTTGGCCGCGAATCCGCTTCGCCCAAGTAAAAAACCTCCTCCGAGTGACGAGCATCCCTCCACTCGGAGGCTTGGCCGCGAATCCGCTTCGCCCAAGTAAAACACTCCTCCGAGTGACGAGCATCCCTCCACTCGGGGGCTTGGCCGCGAATCCGCTTCGCCCAAGTAAAAAACCTCCTCCGAGTGACGAGCATCCCTCCACTCGGAGGATTGGCCGCGAATCCGCTTCGCCCAAGTAAAACACTCCTCCGAGTGACGAGCATCCCTCCACTCGGGGGCTTGGCCGCGAATCCGCTTCGCCCAAGTAAAAAAACCTCCTTCGAGTGACGAGCATCCCTCCACTCGGGGGCTTGGCCGCGAATCCGCTTTGCCCAAGTAAAAACCTCCTCCGAGTGACGAGCATGCCTCCACTCGGGGGCTTGGCCACGAATCCGCTTCGCCCAAGTAAAAAAAAACTCCTCCGAGTGACGAGCATCCCTCCACTCGGGGGCTTGGCCGCAAATCCGCTTCGCCCAAGTAAAAAACCTTCTCCGAGTGACGAGCATCCCTCCGCTCGGGGGCTTGGCCGCGAATCCGCTTCGCCCAAGTAAAAACCTTCTCCGAGTGACGAGCATCCCTCCACTCGGGGGCTTGGCCGCGAATCCGCTTCGCCCAAGGAAAAACCTTCTCCGAGTGACGAGCATCCCTCCACTCGGGGGCTTGGCCGCGAATCCGCTTCGCCCAAGTAAAAACCTTCTCCGAGTGACGAGCATCCCTCCACTCGGGGGCTTGGCCGCGAATCCGCTTCGCCCAAGTAAAAACCTTCTCCGAGTGACGAGCATCCCTCCACTCGGGGGCTTGGCCGCGAATCCGCTTCGCCCAAGTAAGAACCTTCTCCGAGTAACGAGCATCCCTCCACTCGGGGGCTTGGCCGCGAATCCGCTTCGCCCAAGTAAAAACCTTCTCCGAGTAACAAGCATCCCTCCACTCGGGGGCTTGGCCGCGAATCCGCTTCGCCCAAGTAAAAACCTTCTCCGAGTGACGAGCATCCCTCCACTCGGGGGCTTGGCCGCGAATCCGTATCGCCTAAGTTAAAAAACCTTTCCGAGTAAGGACATGATCCACGCTCGAGGAGCTTAGCTACAATTCCGTATCGCCTAAGTCAAAAACACATTCCGAGTGAGGACATCATCCACATTCAGGGGCTTAGCTGCGATTCCGTATCGCCTAAGTTCAAAATTCTTCTGAGCAATGAGGATCCATCTCATTCGGAAACCAAACAGACGTAGCCAAGCAAAGGATTGAAAAGCAAACATGCAAATATTGTCTCTGTCAGACCCCCGCCGATGCAAGCACTCGACGGCGGTCTCGGGGACTACACCCACTGGGTGCACTCAGCGTGCCCCCACTGGACCTACAATCAAAACAAATCTAAGACCCCTGCCGATGACTCTGAGCATCGCCATCCAGCTGGACGCTCCATCATCACTCGGCGGTTCTGCGCATCGCCACTCGGCGAGACACGTCGTCATCACTCGGCGGCTCCGCACGTCGTCACTCGGCACGACACGTCTTCGTCACTCGGCGGCTTCGCACAACGCCACTCAGCCGAAAGCTCCATCATCACTCGGCGGCTCCGAGCATCGCCATCCAGCCTGACGCTCCGTCATCACTCATCGCCGTTCAACGGGACGCTCCATCATCACTCGGCGGCTCTGCGCATCGCCGCTCTACTGGACGCGTCGTCATCACTTGGCGGCTCCGAGCATCGCCGCTCAACGGGACGCTCCATCGTCACTCGGCAGCTCCGCACATCGCCACTCAGTCGGACGCTCCGTCATCACTCGGTAGCTCCGCGCATATTCACTCGACTAAGACCCCTGCCGATGTCACCACCCTTCGACAGCGGTCTCGGGGACTACACCCAGTTGGTGCACTCAGCGTGCCCCCACTGGACCAGAAACCACTCGACTAAGACCTGCTCTACTCGAGGGGAAATCAAGCAAGTATGCACCAAAAGAAAACGCATATCAAGACAGAATCGATCCGGGTGCACGACAAAGACTTCAATCGACGAAGACTTCTGTGAAGCCCAACAGTTGCATTCAGAATTTTTGTGTCATATCAGAACCTGCATCCAAATTCACTCGGAAGAATTGACCAGTTGAATAGATCAAGGCAGACGTTGGAAGGCCCAGTTGTCACAGGTATCCTGAAGATCTCGAAACTCACTCGGGACGCTGAGTTCGACAGAACCTGCACTGCACCTTCTCCACTCGAACCCTGATCCATTCGGGGGCTAATGACGAGGATACGTACCTAGGGTAGGGTATTAGGCCTGTCCTACATGCCCCACCTAAAGACACCTCATTGAAGACCAACAAGACTACAAGAAATATTCCGACTGAACTAGCCAAGGCATACAAGTCGCTCGACGAATGTTCACTCGGTAGACCCCCCTCCACTCGACAGGCAACTCTCACTCGGAGGGGTCATCAACCACTCGACAACAGAAGACCAGGAGCACCCCAGAGAGGCCAACGGAAAGGCATTACGTTCGCCGCCTTAACTGGCATTCATTGTATACGTTACCAGTAACGTCCCCTCTTTACCTACAATCAATCCCTTAAATGCCAGACGTTATGAGGGGCAGCGCACTCTATATAAGACGCCCCTCCCCACTGGCACAAGTGTGGGCAATTTTTTGTAAACACAACACACATATCACTCGACAGAGTAAGCTCTCCGGAGCACCTGAGACGTAGGGCTGTTATCACTTCCGAGTGAGGCCTGAACTCATCCATCTGTGTGTACACCCTCGCCGTAGCTAGGACTCTGCCCTCTTCTTTCGTACCCCTACCATCTACTGTCAGGCACGTTCCCACGACACCCACCACATAGCTCGGGGGGCTCTGGCTCTCATCTCTCTCTCCCTCACCACTAGTCTCAGGACTTAGCTCAGGCATGGAGATCCGTTCTCCCCTCTCTCTCTCTCTCTCATTGTAATCTCTGGATTCATACTCAGATAAAACAAAGCCTCTCCGGAGCACGAGACGTAGGGCTATTATCTCCACCGTGAGAGGCCCGAACTCGCTAAAAACACCGTGTCACCCATTTGCATCTCGATAGATCATGCTCCTTTACCCTACTCCTTTCTACTGTCAAAATCGTTCCCACGACAGCCACCCCTGTCCAGCTGCTACAACGCTTCCTGCCAGTTCTGCGTGCAGCGCGGCCGCGCCCGTGGTGATCCTCCCCCCGTCCGGCTGTAGCTCCTCGTTGGCGCAGCTCCTCTTCTTCCTGCTATCCATTGGGGTGGGCATGGCCCATGGGGAAGGTGGCTGGGGATTGGTCCTACCTCGGTGCGGGCCACCCTCCTCCGAGCTACGGTGATGACCTCTGCGTGTGTGTGGTCACGACGGTCCTCTGGCAGGCTGTTGAAGTTTCGCTGTGGATCTTTGTCGACACCGCTCCGGTCCCGGCGTCCATTGATCTACGTTCTCTAGTGTCCATGGTTTTCCGGCGTCCTCAAACAACATGGTTTCGGCCCCGACAGATCGGCTGCTGCGCCCCTTCCAGCATCTTTGGTTCGTCGGTGTTCTGGTGGCAACGCCTTCGGCAGCACGGATCTGCGTTCCCTTCCGCCTCTAGATTGCCGGCGGCGCTGGCCACCATCCTTCCATCCATGTAGGTTCTCTACCCCTTGCCTCTTCGATCCCGTCCATCTGCACGCCATGTTGGTTCCAAAGCTCGCGTTTTTCGTCCACCGCTTCGAATGATGTGAAGTATTTTCCATTGGGGGCGAATGGGACATAGGGGCTCTAGCCCCAATGGCACACCCATTGCTCGTGAAGCTAGAGACATGAGCACTGCCTGCGCAAGTCCCCACGCCTAGCTGCACGGTCAACCAGAAGACTACCAAGGAATTACTGACAACGTCATATTGACCCAGAAGCAAACAACACTAAGTCGATGATGTGTATCTAGGTTCGAGCTTTGACAAGGGTATGGCCTTGCAGAGATACCCTACTCCTCGCCCAATGAGTATCCTAGAAGCATCGGAGACGACCAAGCGCCACCAACCCACAAGCATCCTCTGGCTAAGCAGGACATGGATATCAACGTCAAGATGAACTCCGAGAGGAGACGGATGTGCTACATCACCTTAAACTACCAGGATGGGGAGAGGCACCCTGCTGACCCGGAGGAGGAGGGCCAACAAAGTCTTTCACAGCAACATAAGCATGAACGTCACCTTTGGATTACATCATGCACGACGAACACACATACACCTATTGTGGGCCCATGCGGCTATGAGCTATCCTAAGTAATAAACCATGGAGTACTATGGCTACGAGTTTATTCAACAAGACCATCCTCGGGACAAACTCGGAGACGGCCATGGCTCTGCTAATCCATGGTAGCAGTAGCGGAGCCAGGAAGAGCCGACGACCCAGACCGACCTTACTTCTACTGGGCGCTACACCGGGCTACAATGCAACAATATGCTATAGTAAATGAATGCTTTGTCTGCCACGACCCATGCAGCGGCCTGGGCTGCCTGGGCCTGATGCCGCCCCTGCATGGCCGGATGCCTATATAAGGAGGCCGGGGGCCACGACATGGAAGAGACACAATAAGGCAACACACCACCATGGAGCAACTTGCAACAACGAGACATGAGCAAATCGATACCATCAAGCTTAGTTTAGATCCCCTCTAGATTGGTCCATAATCCTTATACTACAAGAGGTGAATACATGACGTAGGGCTTTTCTGATCACAGGGACCTGAACCTGGGTAAATCGTGTCTCATTTTTCTTTGCCATTCTACAAGTGTATCAAAATGATCCCTTCATTGCATACTCATCACCTAAATATGTATGTATACCCCCGTATGCAGGATAAGTGACTAATGAATCATCAACAGTTGGTGCCCACGGCAGGGCAACGAGCCAATTTCGTCGAAATGACTTCACCAATAACTCAAGATTCACCAGCCTTGAAAAGCGACATGGCGTCCCCGATCATGGCAATCGAGGCCTACTTGGGGGCGAACCGCCCAAAGCCCAAGGCATTGGTAACTAGCCATGATGAGACCAAGAAGATCGTTCTTGATCTAGCCAACTCGACAATGTTCACCCGTATCGGGGCAAACTTGGACCCAGGCGAGAAAATATCGACATCTTCACCTCGCATCCTTTTGACATACCAGGGATCCTCGAGTACCGCCTGGCTATCGGGCTAGATGCAAAACCAGTCAAGCAAAAGCTTTGCTGGTTCCCACAGGATTAATCCAAGGTGGTCAGAGTAGAGGTCAGCAAACTCCTTGAGGCATGTAGTATCCGGATTGTGAATGTCAGAAATCGGACGCCTCCCAGGGGTCTTTCCCTCTTTCCAAGAAAATGAGAGGTGGAATCCTACTCGTACAAGCCCGATAGGCGACCTATATATTGAGGGGTAGGGCTTCACAATTGTACGCATCTATTCTCTCTCGAGATCTGAATGAATAATAAAGAGAAGAGACATACCCCAAATCTTGTGTCTATTATGTGTCAATTTTTCGCATGTGTTCCACCATAATCTCGACACATTATCAGCACGAAGCTCTTCGTAACGCACGACAAAGAGCAAGACACAGGAGCTCGGCACCCCACCCTCCCTAGCGCCGACCCCCACCACCTAGGCGGCAAGTTCAACTGCGCCAAGTCCCTCCAGTCGGGTCGATCGAGTACACTACATCAATGATTTTCACGGCTACGAACCTTCCTGCATCAAACTTCGTGGAATTGAAGGTACAAGATCATCATCATGATCGCTACCGATCAATTCCCCCTTCGCCTCTAGATCAGTTTTTTTGTCGAAAAAATTCCACGACTTGTTTGATTCTCATTTTCTTCTATACATGACCTGACAAATACAAATTCCCCCCCTAGTCATTTGATGGGTGGCAAATAGTGGGGAGATTGTTGATTGTATCAGGAAGAAATGGCGGTATGCACCTGCCAGTCCATCTGCATATGCACACATACACATACACAACGTGACAGTCGAAGTGATCGACGACGACCCCAACTTTGACTAGATCGGATTGGATCCACCCTATCAAAAAACATGAATACTTCCAGACGTTATCTAACTAGGGTACAACTCGTCTATTTATGGAATATCTGGTCTGCAAGAATCCGGCACCCGTACCAACATAGGATACTTTGCTTAGTCGAGAGTCCTCAGGACCAACTCAGATGACGGGCAGGACTCTGCCAAGCCATGGCAGGATGCCTATATAAGGAGGCCGGAGGCCGGAGGCCACGGCATGAATGAGAAGCAATCATGCAACACAACCAAGGAGCAAGTCGCAACAGCGAGACATGAGCACATCGATATCATCGAGCCTAGTTTAGATTTCCTCCAGATTAAAGTACAATCCTTAGTAATCCTTGAGAAATTGTCTCTCCTTTTTCTTTTACATGTCTATATGGACGTGATCCCCTCATTGCACACTCAACACCCGAATTTGTACGTACAACCCCGTGTACAGGATCGGTGACTGACGGATCATCGACAACTGCTAGGTGGCTTTATTTGCCCTCCCCAACTAACTGAAATGTCCCACTGTCAATTCGCAAATGCTTTGGAATTTTTTTTCCAAGTTGAAATCCGGTGCAGCTACTGCCTACCGCTACATCCCATTTTGAAAATTTATATTTATAATCGTGTGATTGCCTAGTGTAACTTTCTTCTTTCGGTGTGCTACAGAAACTGACAAAGAGCAGGGTATTTTAAGACAACGGATTTAAATGATGCACATGCTAACAAAAACAAGTTTCGAACACAACTAGTACAAACTAACAACTCAGACTGCGAGGTTAATAAGGAGAAGAGGAATTATCAGGAAAAAAATTAAGGAGAAGAGCTACCAACCAGAGACATGTCGAACTTCTCCACAGGAAACTAATACCAGCAGCAGAACAAAACCATCACAAACAAATATATCTAACCCATCGGCTGCAGATTTCTCCACTCCCTACAAAAGCGAGAAGCTCAAATTCCTGATCTGACACTGCACAAAACGAGCTTATATATGTCTCTGCATAAGATGCAACAGTAGTACCTCAAAAGCCGCGAGGAGGAACGAACAAGACTTGCAGAGAGAAGGAAAGCTATCTCGTTGAAATCCAGTCCCAGATGGAGATATATATCATCAAACCATCTTGTTCTGGAAACGAAAGACAATTTCAGTCGGTCATGGGCTGATGACTGGCTGGCTGGCGGCAGGCAATGCTCGGCAACGGAATGTGTGGCAAGAGAGAGCAGCGATATGTAGCTTTGTTTTCTTCCAAAGCATGCATGGTTCGTTGCGTGCATGCAGTTGCAGATAATGTCGTTACTTTGTGAGCTTTTCTTTGCTTCTTTTCTTCTTCTCTTCTTTATAGAGGAGAGTCTGTCATTTCTTTTCTTCTTCTCTTCTTTTAAGGGACCATCAGTTGATGATGGGGCCAAGTCAACGACCTAAATTCATCTGTTCAAACCTCAGCGGCGGCAGCTGGTGCGGCAATTGTGGTTGTTCTATGGATTTAACTCATGCGGCAAACTTTTTTTTTTGAAAAGGAGGATGACCCCCGGCCTCTGCATCTGAACGATGCATGCAGCCATTTTATTAATTATTCACAAAGATCTTACAAAGTAATACAATAATAAGTCTGAAGCCATCATCTTGGCAACATCTGTCACTACTCCTATCCACTTGATGAAGGGTTGCCGAAAGTTCGAGCAGAATATCAAACAGACCTCACACCAATGCCTAACATCTAAAGCCGGAGGCTCCAACCAAGCCATTGCCCGGGTCTAGGGCACACACCGGTCCGGCGCACTCACAGAGGCCGCCGCCGCCGTCTTCCACCGATCCATCTTCAGAGCAGGTACTGGCGCATCGACCTTGCCAGGCCTGCCGTCGACGCCCCTACGGCACCAGACAACGCCTCCTCCCTACGCGCGTCCATCATCATGCATCTATTGACAAGACCCTGCAGCGCCACGCCGCCGAGACTCCACGACGTCGATGCGTCACATGAAACACGGCTCAACCGCTGAAACCGTCCACTGGTCCCTCGAGCCAATGCACACCTCCAAAGATGACGCCCCCAAGGGGAAAACGACACAAGAGCGCCGTCGTCATCCGATCATCTGATCTAGGGTTTTCCCCTGAGGTAGCGGAGGGAGTCTGAAGCTTCTCCTCGACGATGTCTTCAAGAAGTACACGACACAGGAAGCGCCACCGTCGCCGGCTTTAGCAATAGCCGAAAGCAGGTTTTCACCCGAAAGCAGCTTTCTCGATGAAGATATATATCACTCAAATCATCTTGCTCTCGAAACGAAAGATAATTTCACTCGATGAACATGGGGCTGGCGGAACTGCTCGGGAACGGAATGTGTTGCAAGAGAGAGCAGCGATATGTTTTGGCATCGCCCCATGAATGTGTTGCTTTCTTTTCTTCCAAAGCATGCATGGTTCCTTGCGTGCAGTTGCAGGTAATGTCACTTGAGCTTTTCTTTGCTTCTTTTCTTCTTCTCTTCTTTAGAGGAGAGTCTGCCTTTTCTTTTCTTGTTCTCTTCTTTTAAGGGACCATCAGTTGATGATGGGGCCAAGCCATCGACCTGACTTCAAACCTCGGCAGCGGAATCTGGTGCCCTTTTGGACACCATTTCGAAAATGTATGCACACACAAAGACTAGACTAACGTATACATAACATAAGCATACTGTTGGTGACCATGGGAAATACCATGGTGCACCCGGATGCTAATGCACCCTGTCTATACCTGCTAAGAGCATCTAAGCCGGGTACCTGAAACCGTCCCAAACGCTCAGGCATATGGCCCGGTCACCGATCGGTAAAAACCCCAACCTAGAAGGGCGCCTCATACCGGCCCTATACATCCGGGCTGACCGGCACCACTCATATCTAGCCCAAATCTGTAGTGGGCATGAGGAGGCTCGGACACGTCCGCCACGTCAGACTAGACAGACCGGACCTTGTCCTTGTTCGCGCCGGCCCACCTCTAGCTCATGGGCGAGTCGCTTTGCCTCGGCAGCGGCGGTGTCCTTGTCGGCCTTCAACGAATCACGCTCTTTAACACAATTCATGAGGTCCTCCTTGACCTCACCCACCCTTGATTGGACGGCCTTGCGTGTCTCCTGATCCTGGCGGAGCAGGTCGGCATCCTTCTCTGCCTTCTCCTTCTCGGCCTTCATGGCGGCCATGCGCTGCTCCAGGTTTGCACGATCTGTACATAAGCTCGGCCTACGGTGGAGGCGGGCGCGAAGGCTGTGTCCTAGCCGGTGAGCTGTGATCGACTCGGCCAGGGGTGGTCGCGGCGGGAAACGGAGGCCCTGACGCCAACGGCCAGAGCGCTGCTGTGGACGTGGCTCCGATGCGGGGGTTGAGGCATCGTGACTGCACACAAAGTGCTTGATAGAATGCCAAAGAGAGAAAGTGGGAGGAGAAAGAAGACGACCAAGTCAACTTGTCTATGTGGCATTTTTTTCCCCAACTCAGCCCCATGGACAACCAGTTAGTGACGTCATCAAAGCAATTAGCATTTAGGATTAGTATTTTTTGCCACTGTCAGTGTGCTGCGTGCGGTAAATTTTGCCACGGTTTGTAAAGCGGTAGTTTCTCACTAATGACGCGGCAATTGTGGTTGTTCTATGGATTTAACTCATGCGGCAAACCTTTTTTTTTGAAGAGGAGGATGACCCCCGGCCTCTGCATCTGGGCGATGCATGCAGCCATTTTATTAATTATTCACAAAGACCTTACAAAGTAATACAATAATAAGTCTGAAGCCATCATCTTGGCAACATCTGTCGCTACTCCTATCCACTTGATGAAGGGGTGCCGAAAGTCCGAGCCGAATACCAAACATACCTCACACCAATGCCTAACATCTAAAGCCGGAGGCTCCTTGACCTAACACCGGTCCGGCGCACTCACAGAGGCTGCCGCCGCCGTCTTCCACCGATCCATCTTCAGAGCAGGTACTGACGCATCGACCTTGCCAGGCCTGCCGTCGACGCCCCCACGGCACCAGACCACGCCTCCTCCCTACGCGCGTCCATCATCACGCATCTATCGACGAGACCCTGTAGCGCCACGCCGCCGAGACTCCACGACGTCGATGCGTCACATGAAACGCCGCTCAACCGCTGAAACCGTCCACTGGTCCCTCGAACCAATGCACACCTCCAAGGATGACGCCCCCAAGGGGAAAACGACACAAGAGCGCCGTCGTCATCCGATCGTCTGATCTAGGGTTTCCCCCTGAGGTAGCGGAGGGAGTCTGAAGCTTCTCCTCGACGATGTCTTCAAGAAGTAGACGACACAGGAAGCGCCACCGTCGCCGGCTTTAGCAATAGCCGAAAGCAGGTTTTCACCCGGATCTGCTCCATGAATCTCCATCCACCAGCGTGTGCACCGGACCGCCACCTTCGGACAGCCACCAGCACAACCCCAAGTGCCTCCACGGCTTGGGCTGATGTGCCGGTCAGCCTTGCCATGCCTCACCGGTGCAGCCTGCCGCCGTATCCCGTGGGGCCGCCGGCCACCCCCAAGCCAGCCGCCTCCATCCCCGATTGGATTTGGGCAAGGGCTCCCACATCCGCCACCAGATGGCTGCACCCACCGGTAGTTCGCAGATCGCACCAGAGAGAGGACTCCGCCGGCGAGACGAGGGCGTCGTGGGAAGGGGCCAGACTTTGGGACGACTTGAATCCCCACGGCGCTGACGTAGGGAGGAGACCACGCACCCCCATCCGCACGCCAGGAGAGGAGAGCCCCGTCGCCGCCACCACGAGGACTTTGCCGGTGGCGCTCATCGGCGGCAGCGAGGGGAGGGGCGGCGGGCATGGGGAACCCTAGTTGGCGGCGGTGTTCTCCCGGGTCGCCCGCGGGGGAGGCGACACGGGAGGCGACTTCAACAACAGCTGATATTATGCCAAACGGCCTCCATGGGAATCTCCGCAGCCCGCACCTATGCCAAACAGCCTCCGCAAGCCTCCCAGCCAGCTATTATGTCCTCTCTGCGATTCAGGGATTATATTCTTGTTAGTGAATTTAATTAGGTTCTGTACGAGCTTGTTCCGTCCTATGGATCAAGAACGATGTCTGTACGAGCCTGATGTCTGAGGTTCCAACAGGGCCAGAGATTCAGACAGCGGGCCAAAGCAGACCACCCCCTCATATATGCATCACGGTGGATTTTTTTTGAAACTATGACGTTTTTTATATTAAATTCGGAAACTATACGACCTAATTCAAAAAAGTCAAAACTATGACCCCGTCGCTAGTTGTTGGCCGAAGAGGGCCTTTTCGGCCAACCATTGACCGAAGACCACTCTTTGGTCACCCGTTGGCCGAAGACATGCAGAGGCAGGCCGAAGATAGTATCTTCGGCTTCCTGTTGGCCGAAGAGTGGTCTTCGGCCAGGCAGTGGCCGAAGAGTACCATCTTTACGTTAATGCAAGACCGAAGATACTATCTTCGGTTAATAGTTGGCCGAAGAGTATTTTTATAGTTAAAAGTGACTTATAAATCCTGTAGAACCATTCCCGTCATATAAATATGAAAAAAATGTACTTTCGCGCAACCTTTCTCCCTCCATATGTTCCTGCCAACTCATTCCCGCCAACTCTCCCCCGCCATTTTCTCCCGTCATTCTCTCCCGGCATTTTCTCCGGCCATTCTTTCCCGCCGTTATTTCCCTCCATTTTCTCCCGCCATTTTATTTCCCGCCATTCTCCCCCGCCATTCTCTCCCACCATTTTCTCCGGCCATTTTCTCCGGCCATTCTCTCCCGCCATTTTCTCCGGCCATTCTCTCCCGCCATTTTCTCCGGCCATTCTCCCCCGCCATTCTCCCCTGCCATTCTCTCCCGCCATTCTCCCCCGCCATTCTCTCCCGCCATTTTCTCCGGCCATTATCTCTCAGTAGTGACACCTTACTGAATGAGTTGGCTCACGCATTAAGTAGGTCCGGGTGGCCTGCAAGGACCTTTGAGGAGATACGAAAAGAACTTCTCAGGTTGCATGGAAGGTGGAAGAAGCAACAACATAAGGGTGAAGCATTCCTAAAGGCTGCAGTAGAACATACTTATTTATGGACCCAAGACAGCGAGGACGAAGATGATCTTTTCATGCCAAGCACCAAGGGCAAGAGTACCGCATCGTCGAAGGGCAAGAGTACCGCATCGTCGAAGGGCAAGAGTGCTGCATCGACGGAGGATGACGATGATGCCTTCATGTAGTTTGTAAGCTGTATTTTTTAAGTTCAGCCATACCATTTAATTCAGATGTACTTGTATCTTAATTATCTGTTGCAGTCTCTTTGGAAATGTAACTGGAATAACAATGCGAATTAATAGTAATATGTCTCTCGCATACATAGGTAGATATATGTCTCCTGATCAGATAGAAGCAAGTGCGATAGTAACACATACATGAAGCATGTCTCATACATACATAATGACTCACACATGAGAAAAGTCTGAAACTAACATAGATAATGACTAATGCATAGATAACGATATCACTGCTGGGGACGACGACGAATCTGGGTCTTCCTCGGGCGAGGACCGGAAGACGATAAGCGCTCAGCCGGTGGGCGATGCTCACGGTAACCACGACCGTAGATAACATCGTCTGACACGGTCTGTGTCTCCTGCGTCGGTGCTGGTGGTGGAGTGTGAAACACTGTCTGAGAGAAGTCATAAGTGTTTGCAGCTTCGTCATCATCATCGCCGTAGCCCTCTAAACCACATCCAGCACCACTAAGTATCGGTGACTGCACTGAATGCATGAACTGTTGCGACTGGTTGCCGCCTGCAGTATAGTAAAACATGTAAAATTGCTGAGCGAAACTACAATGTTTAAAAGAATGTACAAAGTAGTGTTACCTAGTTCCATTTGATGATGCCAGTACGAGCTCCCTGGTTGTGAAGGAGGTGTCTGATGCCAGGACGAGCTCCCTGGTTGTGAAGGAGGTGGCTGATGCCAGGACGAGCTCCCTGGTTGTGAAGGAGGTGGCTCTGAACGCTGCACGGAGTGGCGTGGCTCTGAACGCTGCACAGAGTATCGTGGTTCTGAACGCTGCACAGAGGGACGTGGGGGACGATGTGCTGGACGAGGAACTGCAACATCCGAAGATCGTCTACATGTAACAGCTGCGTAAATCCCTCGTAGCTTCTCATCAAAACGCCTCAACCATGAGAGGTGCTCTGGCTGTGGGATAGTATCCCCCTCTCAACCCGCCGCATTAAAGCGGAAACCTCCTCTCGCGCCTCGACTGTCAAGTCACTCTGTACATGAAGAGTTAACCAATTGTATAAGTTCAGGTTATGATAAAACTACACATATGAGAACCATGGCACGTACCGCGTGGTGTCTGGTTCCCACAACAAAGGCAGTTGGGAACATATCGCTGGTGAGAGGGGCGTCCATCTGATCAGGAGGATCTGATGAAACCAAGTAGATCCTCGTGCTATGCCGGTAACGTCGCTGATACAAGCCGAACTTGTCCCAGTCAAAGGACCGAACCTCATCCCAGATATTTGTCGGCGCGGTAGCCCATTCCTCAACGTAAGGGCCAATGGTCAGAATCCAAACATCCATGGACTTGTTTCCTCCTACGCGGCTTTCCCTGAGATTGACATGCGTGTTACATGGTTAGCTATGTTTGGAATGCAATGTTGAGAACTAAATTTAAATTACTTACTTGTGCACGTGTGCTGGTATGTGTGGAATAACTGGAATATCAGGCTCTTGACATAGAACGAATTGTCTCATCACCCTATGAAGAGCCATCTCCTCAACCGTCACGTCGAACACCACTCTGGCCTTGGTCATCCAATAGTGCCGATCTCTAGTGCACATTCCAGATATCCCAACTGGATACCTGGATGATATAGCCTGATGCGAGTATGGCTCCCAGATAACTTGATCCTCGTGCAAACTATCAAACTGCGCCGTGAAGGACGGGTAGCAGCCCCTAACCTGGGTATGCGCAAACTGTCTCTGTACATGACAACAAATAAACATTACTAATACTTTTGCATGGAAATAATTAATCGAATAAATTGTTACATAATATATAAGTACCTCTTTCCGTGCCCAAACAGATCCCACAGTAGGCAAATCGCCAATAGTAGGCACGTATATAAAAAACCCCTGTTATGTCCTCCATCCCATAAGGTCTATCAACATATACATAGGGTCGTCCAATAGGGAATCTCTCGTATGACCAGAGCTGCAAGAGTAGTGGACATCCAACCAGAGCTGATTTTCTGGACTTCAACGAGCAAGCTTTGCACATGCCTCTGTACGTAGCTGCTAACACAGCAGAACCAAAACTCCTCTGCACAATGTCCCCAGGGCACCATGCGTCAGCTATCTCTCGTGCAATACCGATGAGTCGCACATCGACAGTAGTCACGTGGTTCTCCGTGAACATCGTCTTGCCGAACAACCAAAGAATATATGCCTCTAGGGATCGATTAATCTGTGCCTCTGACAACTCAACTCCGAGGTACCCTAACGAGACAATCTGTATAGAAACCATACGATTGTGTAAACTATCTAGTAAGGGCAATTAGGAAAACAAAATATGTTCAGTTCACTGAGAAGGTTACCTGAAACTGGCTCAACCACCTAAAACGAGGCCCGTGAGGATCGTCGTCTAAGGGCAGAGCAGTTGGCACCGCAGCTAGAAAATGTGCCTGCATCAGTGCTAGCCAGCCAGGTTCTGGCTCTAAAGGACCTATGGCAGCACCGGCCAAAGGTAATCCCAACAAGAAAGACACATCCTGTAGAGTAGGAGCCATCTCTCCCCAGGGAAAGTGAAACGTATGTGTCTCTGGTCTCCATCTATCTACTAAGCAGGTAAGCAGTGACCTGTCGTAAGAGAAACGTTTCACTTGCCTCTTGCGTAACTGCATTGGTTCACCTTCCTCATCCAAGTCCGGATGTTCAACCCACTCATCCAATGTACCCTCAACCAGTCGTGCCAAGGGTAGAAGTCCAGCTCAACTTAACCTACAAAATAAAGAGAATGTAGCATACAGTTAGTGGGTATCAAAAGTATATCAAACATGTAAGTCATTATATGTACACACATACCTATTAACCCATAAAGGGTGTATAATCCAGTTAGTTCTTGGTGTGCGAATGACCAACACGTCTAAGTTCCTGCCCGCTTGCATAACTGCAGCCCGGTGAGCTCTATCAATCTTACCATCAAGCAACGAATACAAAGACATATCTGCAATTAAAACAACAAATCTAACATGCAATTAAAACAAAGTCCAGACATATTACAAATTAAAACATAGTCTAGACATATTACAAATTAAAACATAGTTCCGACATATTACAAATTAAAACATAGTTCAGACATATTACAAATTAAAAAATAATCCAGACATATTACAAATTAAAACATAGTCCGACATTTTCTCGTAGTCCGACACATAATAATAAGTATCACCTAGTCCTCACAAATTATATAGCTTGTGAATTATTTCTTCCTCGTCACCCCCTTCGTCCTCGACGACCTCGACCACGTCCGTCTCTTGCTCCTGTTGTCGCACTCGTCGATGTGAAAGCACTCGTCGATGTGGAAGCACCGTCTTTCTTCAGGTCGGGACAATATTTCATCCTATGCCCATAAGCCGCACATAGCAAACATTGTCTGGTTGCTCCACCAGCTTCTGATTGGTCCATATCATTTCGGATGCGACAGACCTTACGTGTACCCCTACTTGTTCGCCGAAGATCTGGATCCGGGATGTATACTCTCTCACCGTCGTTTACCTTGTTGAAATTGCCGACGACTCTAAACCCTGTCATCTCACCGGTCCATGTGTTGAGAACTGCCTCTTTTGAATAGTATGGGGACACGAAGGAGATGGCGTCCAACTCAATCTGGCCACAGGCAGCCAACACATGTGAGCAAGGCAGGTGCAACAACTTCGGTTTGTTGCATGTACACTCACACGTTGGATAAAATTCCGTTCCAATTGTTACCTCGTGCGTCTTCACCTCATTTGCAGAACCAAAACCATCGGTAGGTAGCTGAACCTCATACCTCATTTCCTGATTACCTATGAGTCTGACAGTGTGCTTCTTTGCTTTCTCTATCTTCTTTGCCATGTACTCCATGACACGGCTACAATAAGGTGTGTTCTGATTATCTGCAATATGCTTCTTTGCTAACTCGTGCCTTTCTCTGAAATTTCTCAAAGTGCCATGGAATACAGCATCCACAATAGCTGTAAGTGGCAATGCTCTATTCCCTCTGAGTACAAAGTTATACACTTCTGCAAGGTTGGTTGTCATGTGGCCATACCTGGCTCCATGGGTGTCATGCATCAAAGACCAATTCACGGGAGGCTCTTTCTCTATCCACTGAGTAAAACTCTTTGTTGCCCTCCCCTTCTTTCTCTTAGTATTAGGAGGGTCAATTGCTGGCAAGTCACAAAGACCTACTGGCTCCTCTAACTTCGCCATGAGTGTTGCTAATTTAGCCTGATCTTCTTCCATTTTCTTCCTGGCACCGACCTGCTTCTTAGTAAACAGGAAGAACAGGCGAGCGAGAGAGGAAGAAGAGGCCTCGGCCGGCCTTATCCCCGACCTCTTCGGTCACGGGTTGGCCAAAGAGCCTTTTCGGCCGCGCATTGGTCGAAGACTCCACTTCGGTCGGCAGCCGACCGACAACTCCTCTTCGGCCCACCTGGCCCTCTTTTCGGCCAATGGGAGGCCGACAAGCCCTCTTCAGCTTACTGGTGGCCGAAAACTGTGTCTTCGGCCTTACAGAGGCCGACGGGGTCATACTACTGATTTTTTTGAATTAGGTCATATAGTTTTCAAATTTTCTATAAAAAACATGATAGTTTCAAAAAAAATCTTCACGGTGAGTGTGTGTCAACTTTGCTTATTGAACTCGGCAATTAGGGTCTTTGTGCAGGTATATATGGTTCAGTTTGATGATGGATAGCTACGACGTACAAATTTTTGTAGTACTCGGGACTTTACTATTTCAGACAGATCCGAGCAATGATCAATCCAAGGAAGATTTGCTGGGTGGCGCGTCAACAAGGTGCAGGAGGAAACTCCGATGCAAACCATTCATGTCTTTTCCATCAGAAACAAACAGCAACCGGCCAACAACAGGTGCTAGCTGTTTATTTTCTTACCTCACGATTATGCAAACCGGCCAACAACAATAGCCAATGCGACAATTGAAAAAACATAGTAGTAGGGTCAGTTGGAAACTTATTCTAAAGACAGCAACATTTGTATATCCGTGCCCTGTATAGTCTAAACTAGAGCAGCATCTCCAGCAGCCATAACTATTTCTAACATCTCGAGTAAACTTTAGAACGCAACTGCACAGACCATTAAAAGAAACAGTAACAGCTTGAATATTCAGTGTGACAAGTCCACACATATTTAGCAATGGCACATAAAAAAAGTCAAAACTTTCCCATTTCCATTTCGTACACAGAGAGTCAGAGGATATGTATTTTGGAGGGTAACAATGCTAGGATGGTAATGGCTTAGCTCCCGGAACCCGGAGAGGCGATTCGGTCGACCGACCGACGGGCGGTTCTGGATCCTCTGGTCAGACTCCGATGACGAGGATGATGAGAGAGACAATAGGGTTGAAATGTTAGTTTCATATTGCCCCCCAGCTTCCAAGAAGCTACATATATATAGTTTGTCGAAAGCTTAAGCCGGCTGCTTGATTGTTAAAGAAGAAAGATAACATAATTACAAAAATACACATTCAATCACTAACAATGAAGGTGCTTACAAAGTGCAAAGGAACAAGCTGCAAGCTGGATGGGATCCTTTCTCGATTAGAACAAGGCTTCTGCTGCAAACAAACAGGCGACGACCACAAGGAGGTACGGCGAGGTTGCGGGGTGGACAAGCCTCCCCTCATTCTTCCAGCGATTCGTGACGAGCAAGCCGTGTCTCACTCTCTGTTCCATACCATTTGTCCCTTTCGCAGCAGCAGCAGTAGCAGGTCTTCCATCTCCAGGTTAGCTCAAGTGCCTGCAAACTATTGCTTTGAGCTGCTAGTAATAATTAGGCATGTGTTAACCCTCAATCCATCCTTTTGCCTCAATTTCTTTTGGTTTTGTTCCTCAATAATTAGACACGACTATTGCTTTGAGCTGATGCTTGGCATCAAGTGGACGAAGCAGCGCGAAAAGCCGCAGATGACCATGAGCTGTCCCAAAGAAACGCTCCCCAAAGACCTTATTGGCCTTCGCCCAGCAGCAAAATAGTGGGATGAGAGTTTTGTATCTGAGAAGGTCAGCAGGTCTGGTCCTCCTCCAGTGCAGGGTAGAGCGTCTTTATTTAACCGTGACTGGTAACTCCAAGAGGCAATACAAATCGGTCGCGCAATCATGTGAAACGAGAGGTCATGCCATTATGCTAGCAGGCGAAACAATTGTAACGGTCGAAGAGGAAATGATTAGCCACCGGTTAATTAAACAATGATGGTATATTGGCAATTTTGCCCATGTGGCCTTTATGTATTAGGTGGTACTAGTCTCTGCTATTTAAGATGGTCGGTGAGCCTCTCGCACGGCGATGTGGGACTAAACCACATCGTTCAGTACGGTAGTGTGGGGAGCGGGGACGCTCAGGCGACGTTCATGGGCCGGCATTTCAGGTACACCCATCGGACTTAAAATGTCCGTGGTTTTGTAAAAAACAGTTAAATTTACACTTCATTTTATTGACGGTTTTACAAATGTTTTGATCAAAAATAAATTCAAAGTAGATTCAAATAAAAAGGAAATGACAGAAATAAGAGAGAGAGAGAGAGAAGAAAACTTTCCTAGCAGCCCAGCACTGTACAACCCAACCCACTTATGGGCAACCTCGTCTTCAACCTCGTGCCTACTGGCAGAGGACAATGCCTACGAGAGCGCCTGCTCCTGCTTCGCGTCTTCGAGGCTTTCTTCATCCCCAACTATACACCACGAGACAGGCACGATACCACTAGTTCGAACCTATCTACTATCCATCCCTTTCCCCTCCTCTTGCTTGCTCTCCAACCATGACTGAGAACGCGAAGGCTGCACCGACGTCAACCAAAGTAGCCATTGTGCTCTCCTCGCCTCACCACCGTGTCCTTTAGCTTCGCCTCGACATCGTTAACTTCTACAACGAAGATCGCTAGACCGGACACCCTTAATCGTCGCCATCGTCGCCTTCTTCGCTATTTGTAGCCAAGGACGCCGCTGTCAATTCGTTGCCTACAGCCCATCCCCGAGCTTCCTAATGTGCTCCACAACCTTACTGTGAGCTCCACAGATTTTCCCGCTCTCCTTGACAACGTTTTCGTGCCGTAGTGCCATTAATCGCGAGTATCCTTTGCTGATCCCGCATGAGCTCATGAAGACACTCCGGTGACCATTTGGTCACGTGCTCGTGTCAAACTGCACCACAAGCAGCCATAGAACAACACGAGCACAAAAACTCGTTCGAATCCGTGCTATAGCTTTGTTGCCTATAAACACCAAACTCTGGCCACGATGGTACTCACCCACTACCGTCGTTTCCGTCCACCCCCGGCCACCCTGATGCAACCCCTCAACGCACACGAGCACCAGCAACCCGTAGAGGCCAAGATATCGTCCAGCCATCGCTGGAATCGGTCAGACGAGCAACTCCGCTCTGAATTGCTATGCGTCGGCGACTAACCGCCGGTTCGATGACGTGGCCGGAGTTTACAGTGGCCCCACCTGTCGTTT
Source organism: Elymus sibiricus (assembly GCA_039707655.1). Lineage (NCBI taxonomy): Eukaryota > Viridiplantae > Streptophyta > Magnoliopsida > Poales > Poaceae > Elymus > Elymus sibiricus. The sequence continues at coordinate 1,591,246 of CM077674.1, read as the reverse complement.
TCTCACAGTCTCACTCATCCATGTAACGGTCAAAGGGGTTGACCCAACAGAATTGCTGCATTTTGGCCATATGTGAGGTTCAGCTAGACGGAGTAGGGCAAAAGTGAGGACAACTTAGAGGGTTGGGTAAAACCATTGTTGAGAAAATCGTTAACTGGTAACTGTTCGGTTGGCTAGTGAGTAGGGGATTAATATGCTAATTGGCAAGTTAATCAGTAAGTTAATCCATTAATCGGACGATTTATCAGTTTATAGGCTACTAGATGACCCTGCGAGTAGGGATTAATCGGCATGGTAACTGGTTAATCGGACGAATTCCTGGCCGGGGGAAAAACTGAGTAGAACTAAGTAACCGAGGGCATGAAAATAGAAATCCCAAAAAAAAAAAATCACTGAGAGCTCGCTCCTTGTCGTCGTGGTTGAAGATAGGCGCACCCTGGTCAAATTTGAATTTTGTTAAGCGGAGGCAGAGTACGTTTCAGTTGACGTGTGGCTGGGAAAGGGCTACATGGATGTATATATGTGTGGCTCGAAAAGGACTACGTGGTCACAATTTTTTTTTTTAGCCGTCACGTGGATGTGTAGATGGTAGAATGGCTATTGGGCTTATTCGTTGTGATCTGTCTAATTCTTTGGGAATCATTGACTGGATGAATCACGATTATATGCGAATCTGGGATAAGCTTATTAATATAGTGAATCAGTGGGTTCTCTCCCAGGCAAGGGCGTCCACATCAACTTGTGCTAGTCGAGGTGACTGCGTTGCATGCGTTCCCGCGCTTCCCGTTCCGTTGTGCTGTTCTTGCTTGCTATCGTCACACGTTTTCGTTTGTGACGTATTTCCATGTTGTCCGTCGTTGATTGTGCATTTCTGCTACACACTTCAGTGTTCTCTTTTTCAGAAAAGTTGGATAACCATTGGCCTCAAGATACTCTAAATCACAGTCGAATCACTTTTTCTTTCACCCGCAAAAAAAAAAAATCACTTTTTCTTTGTATTCGGTCAGAGGCTGGCCACGACATTTATTTATGAAAAGCCAAATGGCTGAGCCCAGATCTGATTGCACGTGAGCCCAGATCTGCAGTACTAGTATACGCAACTGCAAGCTTGGAAAACTCAAAAGTCAGCCCGTGTCACTACAATAAGTCACGTTGCCGACGGCCCATACGATGCCGACGGGAGCCGACGGCCTAAGGCAAACCGTCGGCGTAGTTCGGCCGTCGGCATACCACCATCTATGCGTACGGTGGCCGTCGGCATAGACAGGCCGTCGGCATATATGTGGGCCCCGGCCACCCGGTGGTTAACTGCCGTTTGACGCCGTCAAATATATGCCGACGGCCCTAACGGCGGCCGTCGGCATAGATTTGGCCACGTCATCGATCCGCGGCACGTACCACGTCATCGATCCACGGCATAGCTATGTATTATTTTTTATTTTTTTTATTTTTTTATAAATTGAAATTTGATTAATTTAAATGTGCCTTATCTAAACATAAACATACATAAATACACCACGCGTGTCTGTTGGGCCCAGATTCCACCCGGTCAACAGTGCCAGGATTAGACGGGACGGGGTACTTGGGGGGGTAGCTATGCCGCCAGGTCTTCCGCTGGGCCCTCTTACACGTCTGGAAGTGTGGTGGCAGGTGCAAGGACGCGGCTCCGTAGTGTGACCCCCCTCACGAACGTCGCTGCCGCCGTCGCACGGAGGGGGGAAACGGCCACATCGGCCAGACACGGAGGGAATCTTGCGGTGGGTTGTGCCCGGACCTTGATCCGAAGTGTACCTATGGGCTGGCCTATCACTGCCAGGTGAAAATGTCCATCGGTCAAACCACGTCCGGCGAAAGTCAAAGGCCTAGATCCGCCCGGTCAACAATGCCAGGGTTAGACGGGACGGGGTACTCGGGGGGTAGATATGCCGCCAGGTCTTGCGCTGGGCCCTCTTACATGTCTGGAAGTGTGGTGGCAGGTGCGAGCACGCGGCTCCGTAGTGTGACCCCCCTCACGGACGTCGCTGCCGCCGTCGCACGGAGGGGGGAAACGGCCTTGTCGGGCAGACACGGAGGGAATCTTGCAGTGGGTTGTGCCCGGACCTTGATCCGAAGTGTACCTATGGGCTGGCCTATCACAGCAAGGTGAAAATGTCCATCGGTCAAACCACGTCCGGCGAAAGTCAAAGGCCTAGATCCGCCATGTCAACAGTGCCAGGGTTAGACGGGACGGGGTACTTGGGGGAGTACCTATGGCGCCAGGTCTTGCGACGGGCCCTCTTACACGTCTGGAAGTGTGGTGGCAGGTGCGAGCACGCGGCTCCATAGTGTGACCCCCCTCACGGACGTCGCTGCCGCCGTCGCACGGAGGGGGGAAACGGCCACGTCGGGCAGACACGGAGGGAATCTTGCGGTGGGTTGTGCCCGGACCTTGATCCGAAGTGTACCTATGGGCTGGCCTATCACAGCAAGGTGAAAATGTCCATCGGTCAAACCACGTCCGGCGAAAGTCAAAGGCCTAGATCCGCGCGGTCAACAATGCCAGGGTTAGACGGGACGGGGTACTTGGGGGGGTAGCTATGCCGCCAGGTCTTGCGCTGGGCCCTATTACACGTCTGGAAGTGTGGTGGCAGGTGCAAGCACGCGGCTCCGTAGTGTGACCCCCCTCACGGACGTCGCTGCCGCCGTCGCACGGAGAGGGGAAACGGCCACGTTGGGCAGACACGGAGGGAATCTTGCGGTGGGTTGTGCCCGGACCTTGATCCAAAGTGTACCTATGGGCTGGCCTATCACAGCCAGGTGAAAATGTCCATCGGTCAAACCACGTCCGGCGAAAGTCTAAGGCCTAGATCCGTCCGGTCAACAATGCCAGGGTTAGACGGGACGGGGGACTTGGGGGGTAGCTATGCCGCCAGGTCTTGCGCTGGGCCCTCTTACACGTCTGGAAGTGTGGTGGCAGGTGCGAGCACGCGGCTCCATAGTGTGACCCCCCTCACGGACGTCGCTGCCGCCGTCGCACGGAGGGGGGAAACGGCCACGTCGGGCAGACACGGAGGGAATCTTGCGGTGGGTTGTGCCCGGACCTTGATCCGAAGTGTACCTATGGGCTGGCCTATCACAGCCAGGTGAAAATGTCCATCGGTCAAACCACGTCCAGCAAAAGTCAAAGGCCTAGATCCGCCCGGTCAACGGTGCCAGGGTTAGACGGGAGGGGGTACTTGGGGGGGTAGCTATGCCGCCAGGTCTTGCGCTCGGCCCTCTTACATGTCTGGAAGTGTGGTGGCAGGTACGAGCATGCGGCTCCGTAGTGTGACCCCCCTCACGGACGTCGCTGTCGCCGTCGCACGGAGGGGGGAAATGGCCACGTCGGGCAGACACGGAGGGAATCTTGCGGTGGCTTGTGCCCAGACCTTGATCCGAAGTGTACCTATGGGCTGGCCTATCACAGCCAGGTGAAAATGTCCATCGGTCAAACCACGTCCGACGAAAGTCAAAGACCTAGATCTGCCCGGTCAACAATGCCAGGGTTAGACGGGACGGGGTTCTTGGGGGGTAACTATGCCGCCAGGTCTTGCACTGGGCCCTCTTACACGTCTGGAAGTGTGGTGGCAGATGCGAGCACGCGGGTCCGTAGTGTGACCCCCCTCACGGTCGTCGCTGCCGCCGTCGCACGGAGGGGGGAAACGGCCACGTCGGGCAGACACGGAGGAAATCTTGCGGTGGGTTGTGCCCGGACCTTGATCCGAAGTGTACCTATGGGCTGGCCTATCACAACCAGGTGAAAATGTCCATCGGTCAAACCACGTCCGGCGAAAGTCAAAGGCCTAGATCCGCCCAGTCAACAATGCCAGTGTTAGACGGGACGGGGTACTTAGGGGGGTAGCTTTGCCGCCAAGTCTTGCGCTGGGCCCTCTTACACGTCTGGAAGTGTGGTGGCAGGTGCGAGCACGCGGCTCCGTAGTGTGACCCCCCTCACGGACGTCGCTGCCGCCGTCGCACGGAGAGGGGAAACAGCCACGTCGGGCAGACACGGAAGGAATCTTGTGGTGGGTTGTGCCCGGACATTGATCCGAAGTGTAACTATGGGCTGGCCTATCACAGCCAGGTGAAAATGTCCATCGGTCAAACCACGTCCGGCGAAAGTCAAAGGCCTAGATGCGCCTGGTCAACAATGCCAGGGTTAGACGGGACGGGGTACTTGCGGGGGTAGCTATGCCGCCAGGTCTTGCGCTGGGTTCTCTTACACGTCTGGAAGTGTGGTGGCAGGTGCGAGCACGCGGCTCCGTAGTGTGACCCCCCTCATGGACGTCCCTGCCGCCGTCGCACAGAGGGTGGAAATGGCCATGTCGGGCAGACATGGAGGGAATCTTGCGGTGGGTTGTGCCCGGACCTTGATCCGAAGTGTACCTATGGTCTGGCCTGTCACAGCCATGTGAAAATGTCCATCGGTCAAACCACATCCAGCAAAACTCAAAGGCCTAGATCCGCTCGGTCAACAGTGCCAGGGTTAGACGGGACGGGTTACTTGGGGGTAGCTATGCCGCCAGGTCTTGCGCTGGGCCCACTTACACGTCTGGAAGTGTGGTGGCAGGTGCGAGCACGCGGCTCCGTAGTGTGACCCCCCTCACGGATGTCGCTGCCGCCGTCGCACTGAGGGGGGAAACGGCCACGTTGGCCAGACACGGAGGGAATCTTGCGGTGGGTTGTGCCCGGACCTTGATCCGAAGTGTACCTATGGGCTGGCCTATCACAACCAAGTGAAAATGTCCATCGGTCAAACCACGTCCGGAGAAAGTCAATGGCCTAGATCCGTCCGGTCAACAATGCCACGATTAGATGGGACGGGGTACTTGGGGGGGTAGCTATGCCGCCAGGTCTTGCGCTGGGCCCTCTTACACGTCTGGAAGTGTGGTGGTAGGTGCGAGCACGCGGCTCCGTAGTGTGACCCCCCTCACGGACGTCGCTTCCGCCGTCGCACCGAGGGGGGAAACGGCCACGTCGGGCAGACACGGAGGGAATCTTGCGGTGGGTTGTGGTCGGACCTTGATCCGAAGTGTAGCTATGGGCTGGCCTATCACAGCCAGGTGAAAATGTCCATCGGTCAAACCACGTCCGGCGAAAGTCAAAGGCCTAGATCTGCCCGGTCAACAATGCCAGGGTTAGACGGGACGGGGTACTTGGGGGGGTAGCTATGCCGCCAGGTCTTGCGCTGGGCCATCTTACACGTCTTGAAGTGTGGAGGTTGGTGCGAGCACGCGGCTCCGTAGTATGACCCCCCTCACGAACGTCGTTGCCGCCATCGCATGGAGGGGGGAAACGGCCACGTCGGGCAGACACGGAGGGAATCTTGCGGTGGGTTGTGCCCGGACCTTGATCCGAAGTGTACCTATGGGCTGGCCTATCACAGCCAAGTGAAAATGTCCATCTGTCAAACCACGTCCGGCGAAAGTCAAAGGCCTAGATCCGCCCGGTCAACAATGCCAGGGTTAGACGGGACGGGGTACTTGGGGGGGGGGGTAGATATGCCGCCAGGTCTTGCGCTGGGCCCACTTACACGTCTGGAAGTGTGGTGGCAGGTGCCAGCACGCGGCTCCGTAGTGTGACCCCCCTCACGGATGTCGCTGCCGCCATCGCACGGAGGGGGGAAACGGCCACGTTGGGCAGACACGGAGGGAATCTTGCGGTGGGTTGTGCCCGGACCTTGATCCGAAGTGTACCTATGGGCTGGCCTATCACAGCCAGGTGAAAATGTCCATCGGTCAAACCACGTCCGGCGAAAGTCAAAGGCCTAGATCTGCCCGGTCAACAATGACAGGGTTAGACGGGACGGTGTACCTGGGGGGGGTAGCTATGCCGCCAGGTCTTGCGCTGGGCCCACTTACACGTCTGGAAGTGTGGTGGCAGGTGCGAGCACGCGGCTCCGTAGTGTGACCCCCCTCACGGATGTCGCTGCCGCTGTCGCACGGAGGGGGGAATCGGCCACGTTGGGCAGACACGGAGGGAATCTTGCGGTGGGTTGTGCCCGGACCTTGATCCGAAGTGTACCTATGGGCTGGCCTATCACAGCCAAGTGAAAATGTCCATCGGTCAAACCACGTCCGGCGAAAGTCAAAGGCCTAGATCCGTCCGGTCAACAATGCCAGGGTTACATGGGACGGGGTAATTGGGGGGTAGCTATGCCGCCAGGTCTTGCACTGGGCCCTCTTACACGTCTGGAAGTGTGGTGGCAGGTGCGAGCACGCGGCTCCGTAGTGTGACCCCCCTCACGGACGTCGCTGCCGCCGTCGCATAGAGGGGGGAAATGGCCACGTCGGGCAAACACGGAGGGAATCTTGCGGTGGGTTGTGGCCGGACCTTGATCCGAAATGTACCTATGGGCTGGCCTATCACAGCCAGGTGAAAATGTCCATCGGTCAAACCACGTCCGGCGAAAGTCAAAGGCCTAGATCCACCCGGTCAACAATGCCAGCGTTAGACGGGACAGGGTACTTGGGGGGTAGCTATGCCGCCAGGTCTTGCACTGGGCCCTCTTACACGTCTGGAAGTGTGGAGGTTGGTGCGAGCACGCGGCTCCGTAGTGTGACCCCCCTCATGGACGTCGCTGCCGCCATCGCACGGAGGGGGGAAACGGCCACGTCAGGCAGACACGGAGGTAATCTTGCGGTGGGTTGTGCCCGGAACTTGATCCGAAGTGTACCTATGGGCTGGCCTATCACAGCCAGGTGAAAATGTCCATCGGTCAAACCACGTCCGGCGAAAGTCAAAGGCCTAGATCCGCCCGGTCAACAATGCCAGGGTTAGACGGGACGGGGTACTTGGGGGGGGGGTAGCTATGCCGCCAGGTCTTGCACTGGACGCTCTTACACGTCTGGAAGTGTGGTGGCAGGTGCGAGCATGCGGCTCCGTAGTGTGACTCCCTTCACGGACGTCGCTGCCGCCGTCGCACGGAGGGGGGAAACGGCCTTGTCGGGCAGACATGGAGGGAATCTTGCGGTCGGTTGTGCCCGGACCTTGATCCGATGTGTACCTATGGGCTGGGCTATCACAGCCAGGTGAAAATGTCCATCGGTCAAACCACGTCCGGCGAAAGTCAAAGGCCTAGATCCGCCATGTCAACAATGCCAGGGTTAGACGGGACGGGGTACTTGGGGGGAGGGGTAGCTATGCCGCCAGGTCTTGCGCCGGGCCCTATTACACGTCTGGAAGTGTGGTCGCAGGTGCGAGCACGCGGCTCCGTAGTGTGACCCCCCTCACGGACGTCGCTGCCGCCGTCGCACGGAAGGGGACAACGGCCACGTCGGGCAGAGACGGAGGGAATCTTGTGGTGGGTTGTGGCCGGACCTTGATCCGAAGTGTACCTATGGGCTGGCCTATCACAGCCAGGTGAAAATGTCCATCGGTCAAACCACGTCCGGCGAAAGTCAAAGGCCTAGATCCGCCCGGTCAACAATGCCAGGGTTAGAAGGGACGGGGTACATGGGGGGGTAGCTATGCCGCCAGGTCTTGCGCTGGGCCCTCTTACACGTCTGGAAGTGTGGTGGCAGGTGCGAGCACGCGGATCCATAGTGTGACCCTCCTCACGGACGTCGCTGCCGCCGTCGCACGGAGGGGGCAAACTGGGCCCAACAGACACGCGTGGTGTATCTATGTATGTTTATGTTTAGATAAGGCACATTTAAATTAATCAAATTTCAATTTAGAAAAATAAAATAAAATAATACATTGCTATGCCGACGGCAAAGCCGTCGGCACATCTATGTCACGGATCGATGGCGTGGCACATGCCGCGGATCGATGACGTGGCCAAAGGTATGCCGACGGCTTTGCCGTCGTCATAGCCCCCCTTATCCACTCGCGGGCCTCCTCCTCCACTCACTCTCTCTCTCTCTCTGGACCCGATCCCATCTCTCTCTTTCGACCCCAGTCGCCGCCGCCATCCTCTCCGCGCGCGCTGCCGTCGCCACCACCACCGCCGCGGCCGCCCCCTCCACGTCCCGTCGCAGCCGTCGCCACCACCACCGCCGCGGCCGCCCCCTCCTCGTCCTGCCGCCGCCGCCCACGCCCGCTCCGGATCCAGGCCGACCCGACGTCGCCGCCACCCTCTCCAGGCCGACCCGCCGCCACCGCCACCACCCTCTCCGTCCCGCCGTCCTCTCTCTGTCCCTGCCCACCGGCCGCCAACGCCACCGGCCCCGCCCTGTCTGCCCGGGCCGCACCGCTCGTTGGTGGTGGACAGCAGGGTCCCTCGACCTCCCTTGGCAGCGCCTCGACCTCCCCTGCACACCTCCTCCTCTTCGGCTACAGAGAAGGTGAGCCCATTTCTTCCAAAAAAAAAAATTGACCGTCAAAATTGATCACCACTTGGCTGTATAAATTGATGATGATATAGTTGGATAGCTTTTTGTAGCCCATTTGTAAGTAGTAAGTAGTAGTAAGTGATTTTTTTTAGAAAAGAACTAAGTACAATTTTTTAGAAAAGAACTCAGTAGATTTTTTAGATACTAGTACTAACTAGCAAAGTGCCTTGCATTGCAACTGATCCATGGATGTGGCACCCCGGCTCAGAGGAACCGGAACACCCCGTATTCCAGCCCAGAGATCAAGTCTTCTGGAATACGGCACTGCTTGGCATAGAACAAATCAGCTCTTTATTATAAATAAACGGGGTACAAGGGTCCAATATTACAAAGGTTACAGGGGCACGACGACACTTCGCCTGCTAAGGTAGTTCTATGCTAGCAGCAGAACAACTCGTAGCGGAATAACTTCTAGCAGCGGAACGGCGACAACGGTGGTGAACTCCACTCCGCAGGGACTCTGGTTGGAACGCATCCTAGAGCGCAACCTCGGGGTCCTCGACAAACAAGCAATCACGGCATCACCTGCAATCTGGCATGACACTCCAGGTGAGAACTTTGAATGTACTCGCAAGCTCACAGCAACCAAAGCAATCAAGACAAACAACAGCAAGGCATTTACAGGTTAATCATCAATGATGAACACGATACTACTAGAACAACATGAGCATGGCAACAACATGAGCATGGCAACAACATGAGCATGACATGTACATATAATTCATGATAGGAACAGGATGATACTAGCACTTAGCATGCAAGGGGGTCGACATTTAAGGTCTCATGGACCAACTTAACTAGTACTAGCATGCAAGGGGGTCAACATGTAAGGTCTCGTGGACCAACTTACTCTGCTCAGAGGTTATCTCGTAACCACCAACTTACCATCGTGATCATTCAGGGTGTGCGTTCGGTTTTTTCGGTTTGATTCGGTTCGGTTTATACGGTTTTCAGTTTTATACAGTTTTTATATTTCGGTTTATACGGTTTTATATAGAATACGGTTTGGTTTCGGTAATAACCATTTAGCTTCGGTTCGGTTTCGGTAATAACCAAAATAACCAAAGTTGACGCGAATTTTTAAACTACATATAATTTTATCTCAAAAGAAAATTGGTATTGTCTCCAAATAATGGTACTAAGCTAGTATTACCATCAGGGAAGTACGTGCATGTAGCGCTAAAGCTATCCTACATCTACATGCATACGTGTGTTAAGCCATTAGAGTAAAGGCCATCGGTAGCTTTTCATGCTCACATGATATGATGATTGTAGTGCATACGATCACCTACATGCATACTTGTGCTAAGACTTGAATTTCTCACAAAAAAAGTAGCCGGCTAGCTTCAGTCTGCCAGCCCATAAATTATCAGGCCCACTCAAGCTTCAGTCTGCCAGCCCAACACATGAAAAAGCTGTACTGCCGTTGTTGCGTGTTGGTGCGGTGAGTTCCCGTGAGAATAATCCCACCTCGCCAGTTGAGGCAGCAAGTAGCCGGCTAGCTCGTTATATAATGGAGCAGTGTTGCAGCAGACACAAGCACGCAGCTCTATGCTTCTCTCTGTTAGCCATTGCGGGCATATACTTTTCTAACTTCGGTTAATTTGGTTTAACCGAACGGTTTCCGGTTTTAAACCGAAAAAACCGAGGATCAAATGGTTTCTAAAATTCAAAACTGAAACTGAAACCGAAAACTGAAAAAACCGAAATTTCAGTTCGGTTTGGTTTTTGGTTTCCGGTTCGGTTTTGCACATCCTGAGTGATCATCACACGATCACCTCAGGATCAACCAAGCTCGATATCAACTATACCATCGTGATCATCACATGACCACACGGAGCTTGATCTCTACCTGTGATCATCGCATGACGACATAAATATCAACCAACTTCTTTTCTTATCGAACCGGGGTTGTTTATTATTCATCTTATTATTTCTGTTGACCCATAGTGTGACCTACTATGAACCGTGTCCATGACCTAGGACACGGCTATCGATAGATTATACACTCTGCAGAGGTTAGTACACTGTACCCCATTCGGGTGGACCAACGACATTCCGACAAAACCAATCTATTGCATGACACTCTCCCGGCCACTCCGACAAACTCCCCTTTGGGCTATGTCATGGGTTACCCTGATGTCAACATGTGACATCCTGCCACCTCTGTGGCTACCACCGTCCTGGCCAAACCAAAACTGTCCCAAACGGGGACCTGAGCTGAAAACCAAAACTGGGTACTCAAGGCTTATGTCGCCTACCTGATCAGGGTAGCGCGCGCACATATCCTTCTCTAGTATGAGGCACCGGCGAGAGGCATGACGATAGACCGCATTAGGGCCTCCCCATCCAGGCAAGTGTGGTTGCACTGGTAAGTTCGATTCGGTGGCACCATGACTCAGCCAACAGATTTGTTCAAGTTCGATTAATGTCAGGTTCAACTTGAATGGTGATGAGCTGAGTCACAGTAAAATAACATGACGAAATAACAATGCAGATGAGCATGATAACAGTGTAACCATGGATGGGCAACATAATCATTTAACATCATAATGATAAATCATATATGCTACGGGATGCAAATGAGCATGGCATAGCGATGATCATAACTATCACAAGTATTTTCATATCAAACCGTAACTACTCAAGTGAGCATTGCATTATCACTAGCATCGAAAATAATTACAAGAATAAAACATGATAAGAATATCCTTAGCAATTAATCATATCACTTAGTAGATGAAAATGAACATGGCATAAGCATAGACATGGATTCATAAGCATATTCAAAGTATTCACAAAATAATTAAATGCGCAAACAATTATTAAATATTCAAGTGGACACCATGGCTACTGCAATGCCATCATGCAAGTGGCTGTTGTGGCTTGCCTGGGTATGAAGGATTCACCGGGGAGAAGTGCGGAGCACTCGCGGAAAAATCGCCGGAAAAGATTCCCTCTCGGAGGGGGCTGAATAAGGGCAGGGGCAAAATGGTCATTTTCAGAATGTTACAACATAGTGAAAATGATACCATCGGAACGGGCTTGACAAACTGAGATCGTGGGCTTTGGAATCACCTGATTCGGAGTCACGGGCGCGAAGTTACGGCCGTTCGTTCGTTAGGCAGAAATCGAATAAAAATATGTTCTTTTCTGCTGCTAACGGACGAACGTCCGCAAATTAAAGTTTTCGGCCGGCGGCTGGAGATAGAAAGCGCATTTTTGAAAAGACATCTTCGCTTCTGGAAAGCGCATTCCGGGCCGAAGGAGAACCAGAATACGTTTTCAGTTAACGAAAACGTACTTTACCGAAATACGCCTCCACTTAACAAAACGCGGGCCTGGGGTTGACTCCAATGTCTCGCCGACAGGTGGGGCCACGGGGCCCACTGCTAGCTGGAGGGAGTCGCCGTCTTCCTCCTCTCGCGCCCGCGCGCAGCCGAGACAGAGGCGACGCTCGACGGCGATAGCCGGAGCTACCGGCCGTCTCCGGTGACGCCCCGGCTACCGGTGAGCTCGGCGGAACGACGCGCACCCACCTAGACCATCCATTCCTGTCGGGAAGCAGCGGGGTGAGCCGGGCTTCGGCCACGGCGGACGACGGCGTCGGGTGAACTCGGGCGCACGCCGATAGGCCACCGGAGGAGGAGATGAAGCGCAGAGGAGCTTCGCCGTACTTCGGTGAGCCCCCTGGAGTAGGAATGGCGAGGGGAGGAGCTCGGTCCGGCTCGAATTTAAGGCGGGGCCGACGGCGGCCATGGTGGCCATTGGAGGGCAAGAGAGCTCCTAGAGCTCGAGGGAGTGGTCGGGGAAGCTTCTGGGATTGAGGAGAGGAGGCTTGGCGGCTCGGGGAGGCTCGGGAACGGCTTAAATAGCCGGGGCGAAGGAGCCGTCCCCGGATGTCGCCGCGACCGGATGGAGCGTGCTCTGGCGACGTCCGCGTACGCGTGCACACGCGTAGAGGGGTTGAGGGCGACGGGAGAGAGCTAGTGGGGTGGCAGACGCTGGCGGCGCGGAGTTCGGTCGGCCACACAGCCACTGTGCGCACGCGGTCGCGGCCACCGTGGCGCGAGGAGAGCGAAAGGGGAGGGGGCCAGGGCACGAGAGGACGCGGGAGACTGTGGGCGACGCGGTAGACACGGTGAGACGCGCGGGAACGACGAGTAGAGGAGTGCCCGAAGCTAAACGCCATCCAGAGCGCGACAATTGCTTGCAACCAGCGTGGTCACCGCGTGGCATGGCAAGGAGAGGGCACGAAGGCCTGCAAAAAGATGTCTACCGTGTTATCCCTCCAACATACAGTCCCATAAATATGATGGCTCGGCTAAAGGCACTTTGTGTTGATGGGAGAGGTTAGAGAAAGATTGCTGTTGCAAACTTAGGCAGGAAGTAATGATCAACTGAGATGAGATAAGAGCTAACAAATATGTCACAGAGTCTTATGGTAGGAAGGACTATGATCCTGGGGATTTTTAGGTCATTTGGTCAAGGTTAGAGGGGTGCTGCTTCACAACTGCAAAAATTTGGCCAGAATCTAGATCAGGAAGTAGTACTCAGGTGGATGCTTGGGTTGAGCTGAAAATGGGTGAAGGGTGATCATTTGGGCATATGAAGGTGCCATAAAAATTTCATCCCATTTGGATAAACCAAAATGGTACTTCCTTCACAGTGATACCCACTGGACAGAAACTTGGGGGAATTTTGCAGAGAAATTGGCTTGGCAAAATAATGTGAGTTTTGGCATGCTCACATTATTTATGGATATTTAGGTCCTGGATTAATTTCAGAATTTTTGAAGCAATATAAAGTATAGTTGCTTCACAAACTGAAATTGTGACAAGAAATCAAGATTTGAAGGTGTGCTCAGATAGATTGTTGGATGGGGATGAAATTTGGTGGAGAGTCGTTATTTGATCATATAAATGATCTCCCAAAATTTCAACTCATTTGGATAACCCTAGCTAGTACTTCCTTCACAAAGCTTCTCTCTGGACAGAAACTTTGGGAATTTGCTGAGGAAGATTTACTTGGCAAATGACGTTGAATTTTGGCATGTGGCAATAATTTGGATATGAGAGAGTGACCAAAAATTTTAAGGGCAATCAAGAAAATATAAATAGCACTTCCTTCACAAAGTGCCATACTGGACAGAATAGGAAATGAATATTCCTGCATTATTTTTGAACTAGGAATGGATGGGTTTTTGATATATTGGTGGAATATATCATCCAAAGGATTTATGAGAATTTTGTGGGAATTTTGTGGAAGACAGAAATATAGGTTGCTTCACAACCTAGGGCAAACAGGGTTATTCCTTTAATAGGAAAAAGGAATATTCCCAATAAATAAATATTGGGGTTGGGCTAAGATGGAAGTGACATGGCCTTGGGATAGATTTGAGAATGACAAGCCACTAGGAAGTGGCAGGAGAGAAGATTTTCCCAGGTTTCAAGACCACATAGCCACGGAAAAAGGAACTCCAAATAAAAATATCGAGGAAATCCAAAAGAAAAAGAAAGGGCCAAAAATAGGGGTGTTACAAACCTACCCCCCTTACGATAAATCTCGTCCTCGAGATTTGTTTGCTCAGGGAACAAGTATGAATACTCTGACTTAAGGAAACCGTTTCCAACTCGGGTATCCTTTTCCTTTATAAATTGTTCCCACTGAATTGCATCTGGCTGACTGACTTGCTCTGTGGTGATTTGTTTCATTGTATCCAACATTCTGACAGGTCTTCCTTCATATGTTCATCCTTGCTCTGACTTCAATTCTTTTATGTCTACTGGCTTATCTGATATTATCATGACCGGGATTTCCATAAGTCCGGGAGTGACTTCCATTTGACGTGACATTCTTCTATCCAGCACTGATAGTATCAATGGAGTCGTGAACAAATATCCTCGGTGGACATGAAACATTGGATTACTCAAGTAGATGCATATCCTCCGGGTTCAAAACGATGCTGAGAATCATGGCCGTTCTTTTTGGCAGAATCTGACTACTGGTAGGGAGTTCTGAATTATCTTGGCTGACTTCTTTGTCTCAAATCCGTACTGACGATTCAACTGTCACCTTGATATGAGGTCCTTACGAACAGAGTAGACCCCTTGGGTGTGTGTTCATGGTGATCAATACGGATTCAGACTGTCTTGGGTATCTGTACCATGTTGTTCATGCCACCATTATCATACCGGTATTGCTGGTCTTGCTCCTCCATTATTGTTGCCTTCTGTCCGGATCTTTTGCTGAAAGAGCTTGGCCATATATATCCTTAATTCTTCGTGTGACCATAGGTGCTGTCAGGTGCAATATTCTGGCAGTCATACCTTATCCTTATCCTCAGGCAGTGCAGCAACGTTTAACTGGCAAGTTCACAAGCTCTAACTGTATGGCAATGATCCTCTGAACCTTTGCTTGAAATCGGCAAATAAATCAGTAGCCACCAGAACGGTCTTTGCAACTCAGATCTGGGACATTACTGAAATAACTCAACCATGGCCCACAGCAGCTGACAAGCAGCTTAGAGCATGAGGCCGTGTTGATAAGAAGAATGTAGCAGTTCCCTAAGACGGCCGAAGAACAGCTCAGAGCATAGGGTCACTGCTACAAAAAGAAACTCAACAGCTGCCCGAGACGGCCGAGAAGCATCTCAGAACACGGCCAGTTGTTGAAAAGAGAAATATAAAGTCGGCATCCACCCTGGACGGCCGAAAGCAGCTCAGAACACAGGCGTGGTGCCGTTACCAAGAAAAGGTAAACAAGGGTTCATCATGATCATGCACCAGGTTCACAGTTAATTGTATAGAGCTCACTGTTGTGGTCAATCCTTCATGACAGTGACAAGGGTTAACGATATCACCATGTCGGGCGTGAGGAAGCTGGCCTTGATATTCACTGTCAGGATTGTTGTCCCAACGTTGTATTGCTTCATAGCTCGTCAGACATTGCATCACACTGAGGTGTATAACTTGATTTCTTCCTCTTACATACTCACGGATTTGTTGGATTCTCACTGTGCTGGTATCATCGTACGAGTGACTTGCATTATCTTGGCAGCATGCTCACAGTATGGAAGCATGTGTAGCTGAGCATTTGATTCCCAAGGCAGACACTTGTGTCTTGACTGATTTTTGCTTCTAACAAACTGTTGCGGATCTGATTCTTGGCATGCACTGCCATATGCTGCCAACTCACTGTGTAATATCTTGTACCACTGTCGATGGTGGTTTGTAGTGCCGTACTGACGAGGACCAGATAGCTTGTGTTGGAAGCTATCTGAGAGTAGCGTGCCGAGGAAGACTGGATATCTTATGCTCGAAGCTGTTGCCGGGATAGCGTGCTGAAGAAGACTGGGTACCGTACCTCAGAAGCTTCTCCTCCTGGTTGCTTACTAGAGAAGATTCGGTGCCTTATGCCGGAAGCTTCCTTGAGTCGTAAGCTTCCCGGGTAGCGTGCGGAGGAAGACTGGGTTGCTTACTCCAGAAGCTTCTCTCTGTGATATGCAGACTGAATACCATATATATATACACCTTGATATTCCTTTGACTGGAAATGTACTGTTGTCTTGCACACAAATTGTCTTCCAGCGGGTTCATTACGATTGTGATGGTTGCACACTGATGTAAACTTGATGCTGATAGTCATTCCAGAATATCATTGTTATTCCAACCAGATATTCCCAATATAATGCAGTCGGCTGAGAATTCCGTAATGTTTAGCTGAGCTTCCAAAATATTTGAAATCCTCACTGATTCTTCGAGTCCGGTGTCGGTTGATGAGCAACTTTTCATAAGGGGAAATATGGTAACACCGAGGGCCCAGCAAAAGAAACGACTAAACAAAAGCACACACAGCATTAAGATTACATACAATCAATTTCACATTTTACAGCTATTCACCTCACTATGCATGACTACTTAAGCACACAATTCTCGAGGGAACTCCGGTACTACGATCTAATATGTTGTGGCGGTGTGCACGAAAATGGATCAGTGTGTGGAGGGGTTGGTGTAAACAGAGCTACACCAAGCGCTGGCTTAACCCAGATTGCATCTGGACGGGCTCGGAGGTGAGGACGGACTCGGTGATCTTGTAGCGAGACACGGATGTCACGACTACATCATCATCAAGCATACGGAAACCGTACTTGTCCAGGGAATGGGTGATAGGGTAGGATAGTGGTGAAAAACAGGGTCTGCTGGCATTGCCCTTTCTTTTGGTAACAAAGACCAGTAAGGGTTGCCAAAGTGGCGGGTTGGATGGCCAGATCCGGGGCAGAAACATGTCTACCACCGAAACGATAAGTGGGGCTGAAGAGAAAATATTGGTGTGATACCTGTGTATCAATCCTGCAAGTGATTGACATCACTAGGTACCTCGGCATCACTCTGCTGGGACAGAGATGACACTAAACACCAAGGAACGAGTATGCAAAGAAGGAGGGTGCAGGTTGTGGATCGAAAACGATGCCACCTACACTTACAAGATCAACCGTTAGTGACAAGATAATAAGTCTATATGCATGCTATGCACCAAACAAATGCAACAACCAAATGCACAAACCGACTAGATTCTATACTACCGGTTTCTAAAGCTCGCGCTGACTAGGGCGTCCTACAGCCAGACCTGCTCTGATACCAAGCCTTGTGGCACCCCGGCTCAGAGGAACCGGAACACCCCGTATTCCAGCCCAGAGATCAAGTCTTCTGGAATACGGCACTGCTTGGCATAGAACAAATCAGCTCTTTATTATAAATAAACCGGGTACAAGGGTCCGATATTACAATGGTTATAGGGGCACGGCGACACTTCGCCTGCTAAGGTAGTTCTATGCTAGCAGCAGAACAACTCGTAGCGGAATAACTTCTAGCAGCGGAACGGCGACAACGGTGGTGAACTCCACTCCGAAGGGACTCTGGCTGGAACGCATCCTAGAATGCAACCTCGGGGTCCTCGACAAACAAGCAATCACGGCATCACCTGCAATCTGGCATGACACGCCAGGTGAGTACTTTGAATGTACTCGCAAGCTCACAGCAACCAAAGCAATCAAGACAAACAACAGCATGGCATTTGCAGGTTAATCATCAATGATGAACACGATACTACTAGAACAACATGAGCATGGCAACAACATGAGCATGACATGTACATATAATTCATGATAGGAACAGGATGATACTAGCACTTAGCATGCAATGGGGTCGACATTTAAGGTCTCATGGACCAACTTAACTAGCACTACCATGCAAGGGGTCAACATGTAAGGTCTCGTGGACCAACTTACTCTGCTCGGAGGTTATCTCGTAACCACCAACATACCATCGTGATCATCACACGATCACCTCAGGATCAACCAAGCTTGGTATCAACTATACCATCGTGATCATCACATGACCACACGGAGCTTGATCTCTATCTGTGATCATCGCATGACCACATAAATATCAACCAACTTCTTTTCTCATCGAACCGGGGTTGTTTATTATTCAGCTTATTATTTCTGTTGACCCATAGTGTGACCTACTACGAACTGTGTCCATGAACGAGGACGCGGCTATCGATAGATTATACACTCTGCAGAGGTTAGTACACTGTACCCACACCACGGAACTCATGGCCTCGTGCTCCCATTCGGGTGGACCAACGACATTCCGACAAAACCAATCTATTGCATGACACTCTCCCGGCCACTCCGCCAAACTCACCTTTGGGCTATGTCCTGGGTTACCCTGATGTCAACATGTGACATCCTGCCACCTCTGTGGCTGCCACCGTCGTGGCCAAACCAAAACTGTCCCAAACGGGGACCTGAGCTCAAAACCAAAACTGGGTACTCAAGGCTTATGGTCGCCTACCTGATCAGGGTACCGCGCGCACATAACCTTCCCTAGTATGAGGCACCGGCGAGAGGCATGACAATAGACCGCATTAGGGCCTCCCCATCCAGGCAAGTGTGGTTGCACTGGTGAGCTCGATTCGGTGGCACCATGACTCAGCCAACAGATTTGTTCAAGTTCGATTAATGTCAGGTTCAACTTGAATGGTGATGAGCTGAGTCACAGTAAAATAACATGACGAAATAACAATGCAGATGAGCATGATAACAGTGTAACCATGGATGGGCAACATAATCATTTAACATCATAATGATAAATCATATATGCTACGGGATGCAAATGAGCATGGCATAGCAATGATCATAACTATCACAAGTATTTTCATATCAAACCGTAAGTACTCAAGTGAGCATAGCATTATCACTAGCATCGAAAATAATTACAAGAATAAAACATGATAAGAATATCCTTAGCAATTAATCATATCACTTACTAGATGAAAATGAACATGGCATAAGCATAGACATGGATTCATAAGCATATTCGAAGTATTCACAAAATAATTAAATGCGCAAACAATTATTAAATATTCAAGTGGAAACCAGGGCTACTGCAATGCCATCATGCAAGTGGCTATTGTGGCTTGCCTGGGTATGAAGGATTCACCGGGGAGAAGTGCGGAGCACTCGCGGAAAAATCGCCGGAAAAGATTCCCTCTCGGAGGGGGCTGAATAAGGGCAGGGGCAAAATGGTCATTTTCAGAATGTTACAACATAGTGAAAATGATACCATCGGAACGGGCTCGACAAACTGAGATCGTGGGCTTTGGAATCACCTGATTCAGAGTCACGGGCGCGAAGTTACGGCTGTTCGTTCGTTAGGCAGAAATCGAATAAAAATTTGGTCTTTTCTGCTGCTAACGGACGAACGTCCGCAAATTAAAGATTTCGGCCGGCGGCTGGAGATAGAAAGCGTATTTTTGAAAAGACGTCTTCGCTTCTGGAAAGCGCATTCCGGGCCGAAGGAGAACCAGAATACGTTTTCAGTTAACGAAGACGTACTTTACCGAAATACGCCTCCACTTAACAAAACGCGGGCCCGGGGTTGACTCCAATGTCTCGCCGACAGATGGGGCCGCGGGGCCCACTGCTAGCTGGAGGGAGTCGCCGTCTTCCTCCTCTCGCGCCCGCGCGCAGCCGAGACAGAGGCAACGCTCGACGGCGATAGCCGGAGCTACCGGCCGTCTCCGGTGACGCCCCGGCTACCGGCGAGCTCGGCGGAACGGCGCGCACCCGCCTAGACCATCCATTCCTGTCGGGAAGCAGCGGGGTGAGCCGGGCTTCGGCCACGGCGGACGACGGCATCGGGCGAACTCGGGCGCACGCCGATAGGCCACCGGAGGAGGAGATGAAGGGCAGGGGAGCTTCACCGTACTTCGGTGAGCCCCCTGGAGTAGGAATGGCGAGGGGAGGAGCTCGGTCTGGCTCGAATTTAAGGCGTGGCCGACGGCGGCCATGGTGGCCATTGGAGGGCAGGAGAGCTCCTAGAGCTCGAGGGAGTGGTCGGGGAAGCTTCTGGGAGTGAGGAGAGGAGGCTTGGCGGCTCGGGGAGGCTCGGGAACGGCTTAAATAGCCGGGGCGAAGGAGCCATCCCCGGATGTTGCCGCGACCGGACGGAGCGTGCTCTGGCGACGTCCGCGTACGCGTGCACACGCGTAGAGGGGTTGAGGGCGACGGGAGAGAGCTAGTGGGGTGGCAGACGCGGGCGGCGTGGAGGTCGGTCGGCCACACGGCCACTGTGCGCACGCGGTCGCGGCCACCGTGGCGCGAAGAGAGCGAAAGGGGAGGGGGCCAGGGCACGAGAGGACGCAGGAGACTGTGGGCGACGCGGTAGACACGGTGAGACGCGCGGGAACGACGAGTAGAGGAGTGCCCGAAGCTAAACGCCATCCAGAGCGGGACAATTGCTTGCAACCAGCGTGGTCACCGCGTGGCATGGCAAGGAGAGGGCACGACGGCCTACAAAAAGATGTCTACCGTGTTGTCCCTCCAACATACAGTCCCATAGATGTGATGGCTTGGCTAAAGGCACTTTGTGTTGATGGGAGAGGTCAGAGAAAGATTGTTGTTGCAAACTTAGGCAGGAAGTAATGATCAACTGAGATGAGATAAGAGCTAACAAATATGTCACAGAGTCTTAGGGTAGGAAGGACTATGATCCTAGGGATTTTGAGGTCATTTGGTCAAGGTTAGAGGGGTGCTGCTTCACAACTGCAAAAATTTGGTCAGAATCTAGATCAGGAAGTAGCACTCAGGTGGATGCTTGGGTTGAGCTGAAAATGGGTGAAGGGTGATCATTTGGGCATATGAAGGTGCCATAAAAATTTCATCCCATTTGGATAAACCAAAATGGTACTTCCTTCACAATGATACCCACTGGACAGAAACTTGGGGGAATTTTGCAGAGAAATTGGCTTGGGAAAATAATATTAGTTTTGGCATGCTCATATTATTTAGGGATATTTAGGACCTGGATTAATTTCAGAATTTTTGAAGCAATATAAAGTGTAGTTGCTTCACAAACTGAAATTGTGACCAGAAACCAAGATTTGAAGGTGTGCTCAGATAGGTAGATGGATGGGGATGAAATTTGGTGGAGAGTCATTATTTGATCATATAAATGATCTCCCAAAATTTCAACTCATTTGGATAAGCCTAGCTAGTACTTCCTTCACAAAGCTTCTCTCTGGACAGAAACTTTTGGAATTTTCTGAGGAAGATTTACTTGGCAAATGAAGTTGAATTTTGGCGTGTGGCAATAATTTGGATATGAGAGAGTGACCGAAAATTTTGAGGGCAATCAAAAAAATATAAATAGCACTTCCTTCACAAAGTGCCATACTGGACAGAATAGGAAATGAATATTCCTGCATTATTTTTGAACTAGGAATGGATGGGTTTTGACATATTGGTGGAATATATGATCCAAAGAATTTATGAGAATTTTGTGGGAATTTTGTGGAAAACAGAAATATAGGTTGCTTCACAACCTAGGGCAAACAGGGTTATTCCTTTAATAGGAAAAAGGAATATTCCCAATAAATAAATATTGGGGTTGGGCTAAGATGGAAATGACATGGCCTTGGGATAGATTTGAGAATGACAAGCCACTAGGAAGTGGCAGGAGAGAAGATTTTCCCAGGTTTCAAGACCACATAGCCACGGAAAAAGGAACTCCAAATAAAAACATCGAGGAAATCCAAAAGAAAAAGAAATGGGCCAAAAATAGGGGTGTTACAATGGATATATGTTTTGTGAAGTAGATAGATAGACGGATGTTAAAATTTGGATCATGATAAGTGGTTACTTCATCATGATGATCTTGCTAAAAAAATTGAAGATAAAAATTTGATTGTTGATGTTGTTAGATGAAGAGATGATGGTAGGTTAATTTTTTTGCCTATTGATTGTTGATGTTGTTAGATGATTGTTAATGTTTGTTAGATGATGCTAGATGAATGGATGAATGGATGTTGTTAGATGGACTGATTGTTGATGGTGCTAGGTAAATTGTTAGATTGATGGAAGAAATGACTCTATTGTTGTTATTGCATATATGTTGGTACTATCAATATTTACTATTGTATGAATGTGTTGGTACTATAAATACTTTGTTCTTTCAATTATTTCTTTTGTTGGTACTATATTTACTGTTGTATGAATGTGAAGAAAAAAGTTTGACACTTGAGAAAAGTAAGGATTTGAAATATCATGATGATCTAAATTGTTCACTCTATCTTGTTTGAATTTACAGACTTTCTTGTGTTGCATCTCCGTGGAGTCATCGTCGTCGGAGCTGTTGGTCCCTGATCATCCCGCCGCTGTTCGACTTCATCCTCTACAGCCGAGGGTGAGCTACAAATCCATCTCCTCCTCCGTTTTTTTTCATGTCACTAGATTTTATTTTCACGTCAAGTCGTGTAACCTAGGCGTCTCCCGTCCGAAAGGGTTGCATCGATAAATATGCATTCAATTGCATATTTATCACCGCAACTTTTTCGGATTGTCCAGCGTTTTCCACGGACAGCCCGAGGATGTGTAGATTGGGTACGTTTTCCATGCTCTACCCCGTTCCGAGACAGGATTTCGGCGGCGCCTCCCCGTTGTTCTCCGGATGCACATTCTCTCGGCTTATTGCCGACACATGTATCTGGAGAATAGCGGGGAGGTGCTGCCAAAATTTTGTCTCGGAACGGGGTAGAGCATGGAGAACGTACTCAATCTACACATCCTCAGGTGGGATTAGGACCTATCTTTACCTATTAGAGATGTAGGTGGATTCAATGCCGTCAACGCGGTAGAAAATAAATTTTTGATGTGATTAATTTAAATGAATCCTTAGTTTTGTTGTGTGGCTCCCAATAAAGCAGAGGATGGCAGATAATCTGTGGATGTACAGTGGTTTTATCCGCCGGAATCGAGTTACACCAGAGTGGGTCGCGAGAACCGATGTGTTTTTGAAGGAGATATTCCGTCGTCCAATGAGAATTATCCCACAATGCCCCTGTTCGAAATGTGAAAGGCGTCTCCATAAAAATCAGAAGGACATGTCTGAGCACCTTCGCACGCATGGATATATGCCAAACTTTGACATGCCGCCGATAAACTTTGCCGAGCGGGACCGTGTTAGAGAGGAGGTGATACGACAACGCATCAGTGGTTATGCGGACGACGGGGTCTGAGACATGCTAGATGATGTCATTGCGACAGACATGGCACATGCGACACCTTCAGAGAATGAACCGGAGGAGCCGGAGGCAACCGCAAAGGCCTTCTTGGAGATCTTGGCCTCGTCAAAGAAACCTCTTTATGCGGGTGCCAAAGTCTCTCAGCTGGATGCCATCTCGCAACTGATGGCAGTCAAGGCTGAGTACGGCTGTAGCCAGAAATGCTTCGAAGCATTTCTGGGAGTATGGGCTAACAGCCTCCCCGAGGGTCATGAACTGCCTAAAAGCATGTATGCCACGAAGAAAGTCATGAAGGCACTCTCTATGGATTATGAGAAAATACATGTTTGTCCGAAGAATTGCCTTTTGTTTAGGCACGAGTATGCGGATGACAAGTACTATACGGAGTGCGGTTCCTCTCGGTACCTTGAGGTGGTCAGTGAGGATGGTGAGAAGAGGCATCTAGGCATCCCTGCAAAGGTTCTTCGGTGTCTGCATTTCATAGAAAGACTGCAGCGCCTTTTCATCACGGAGGAGTCTACCAAAATGATGAAGTGGCACAAGGAAGGTATAAGGTACCATCCAAATAAAATCGTACATCCATCAGAAGGCGAAGCATGGAAGTCGTTCGATGAAGAATACCCCAAGGAAGTAGCCAAGGCTGGGAATGTCATAATTGCCATATCAGGTGATGGGTTCAATCCATATGGTATGTCGTCCAATGCATACAGCTGCTGGCCCGTGTTTGTTATTCCGCTCAATCTCCCTCCCGGTGCCCTAATGCAACGCAAGACCATGTTCTTGTCGCTCATCATTCCGGGGCCTAAATACCCAGGGAAGAATTTGGGTGTATTTATGTAGCCACTGGTGGATGATTTGCACCATTCTTGGTACTTCCCGAGGTTGACATACGACCGAGATCTGCAGAGAAATTTCTTGATGAAAGTTTGGTTGCACTATTGCATGCATGACTTTCCCGGTTATGCGCTTTTCTGTGGATGGTGTACAAGTGGGAAGATGCCATGCCCAGTGTGCATGCAGGCTCTACGTTTCATTTGGATGAAGAAGGGTGGCAAGTATGTAGCATTTGACCTGCATCGACAGTTCCTCCCTCCAGACCATCCAGACAGGGAAGACAAGAAGAACTTCACGAAAGGCCGGGTTGTCCATGAAGTAAACGAGATTCCAACGTTTTCGGGGGCAGATGTTCTTGCTCAGCTAAAAGCTCTCAAGCCTGAAGGCGAAGGCAAAGGCAAAGGCAAAGCCAAAGCCAAAGCCAAAGCCAAAGGAGAAGGCGAAGGCCAAGGCCAAGGCCAAGGCAAAGGCAAAGCCAAAGGCTTCGAGGGATATAGTGAGACGCACAACTGGACTCACATTACCCCCTTCGTGAAGCTTCCCTATTTCAAGGACCTCAAACTTCCTTACAACATCGATGTGATGCACACCGAAAAGAATGTCGCAGAGTCCCTTTTCCGCACGATCCTCAACATTCCTGATCAGACGAAGGATAACCTTAAAGCTAGAGCCGATCAACAAAAAATTTGTGATAGACCATGTCTAAACATGAAGCCTCCCACAGGCGGTCGAAGAAACTGGTTCAAGCCACATGCTGACTTCGTACTTAAAAAACCAGAAAAGATGGAGGTATTGAAGTGGCTCAAACACATAGTGAAGTTCACTGATGGTTATGCATCGAATATAAGTAAGGGAGTCAATCTTTCAAGGGGCAAAGTGACCTGGCTCAAGAGTCATGACTATCATGTATGGATTGAGCGGATAATGCCGGTGATGGTTCGAGGTTATGTCCCCGAGCATGTCTGGCGAGTGCTTGCGGAGCTAAGCCATTTCTTCCGCACGCTTTGTGCTAAAGAAGTATGTCCCGAGGTGATTAGACAATTGCATAAGAAGGCACCGGAGTTGATATACAAGCTAGAGAAGATCTTTCCGCCAGGCTTCTTTACTCCGATGGCACATCTCATTTTGCACCTCGCGAACGAGGTATTGTTGGGGGGGCCTGTGCAGAATCGTTGGTAGTACGGCCCTGAGAGACAGAACAAGCATCTCCGACACAAATGTGGAAACAAAGCTAAGATTGAAGCTTCCATAGCTGAGGCAGTTATCCTAGAGGAGGTGTCAGAACTCAGGACATCGTACTATCCAGACCACGTTCCCACTCTGCATAATAACACTACTGGAATCTGATAATTTGCCGTCTGCTGCCTCTTTGCCGTCAGCCAGCTGACGGCAAAGACTGTCTTTGCCGTCAGCTTTGGGGAAGCAGACGGCAAAGAAAGGACTCATGGAAATGATAGTTTTTGCCGTCAGTCCTTTCTTTGCCGTCTGCTTGCTGACGGCAAAGAGCAATCTGGCAGACAGCAAAGAGGAGGGTGGGCCCCACCGAAGAGTGGCATTGGCTAGGTCAACTCTTTGCCGTCTGCTGGATCTTTACCGTCGGCTAGCAGACGGCAAATAATGAAATGGCAGACGGCAAAGAGGAGGGTGAGCCCCACCCGCCGCGCGGTACCGTTGAGGGCTAACGGACGACTGCTATGCCGTCTGCTCGCAGACGGCAAAGACTAACGGGACTCTTTGCCGTCTGCCAGCAGATGGCAAAGAGGCGCCCTTACCTGTTCGTCCACAGCCCGCGTGAATTTAGTTTGCAATTCCCCCCCACCCCGCGCTGTCCTGTCTGAACCGCCACCGCCCGAGCCGAGCACGCCCCCCGCCGCCACCCGAGCCGAGCACGCCCCCCGCCGCCACCTGCTTGTCGTCGTCACCGCCGGTGAGGCCCGTCGCCCCGCCCTCCTCTCTTCTCCTCCTCTCTTCTCCTCTCCTCTGACCGGGGTCAGATCGGCCGCTGCAGGTGTTGCCGCCGCCCTCGTCGTCCCACCGCCCCCACCGCCGACCAGCCACGGCACTCGCCCCCGCCGCCGCCGGTGAGCCCCCCCGCCCCCTTCGCCTATTCTCCTCCTCTCCTCTAACCGGGACCGCTGCAGGTGTCGACGCCGCCGACCAGCCGCGCCACCCTCCTCGCCGGCCCCGACGTCGCCGGCGCCAGCTCCCCCCCACCCGCAGCCATCCTCCTCCCCGCAGCCACCTGCCCCCACCCGCAGCCACCGGAAGGTAAGCCCCCCTCCTCCCCTGTTCTTTTTTTTTGGTATTTTTCCTGTTAATTAGCAAATAGTTAGATGTAGTTAATTTTAGTTTTATTTAGGTTTAATTAGATTTGTTCTCTGTTTGTATTAGTTAGATTTAATTTTTAGGTTGAATTAGATTTAGTTTGAGATTTGTTCTCTGTTTGTATTATTTAGGTAATAGGAGTAAGATTTAGGAGAAGAAAAAGGAAAGAAGAAGAGAAGAAGAAAAAGGAAAGAAGAAGAAGTAGAAGAAAGATAGGAAATAAAAGAAAAGGAAGTATAATAGGAAATAAAAGAAAAATAATAGGAAGTAAAAGAAAAAAGAAGAATAATAGGAAGAGAAGAAATAAGTAGAAGAAAAAGGAAATAGAAGAAAGAAAGAAAATTAAAAGAAAGAGAAGAAAAAGATGTAGATGTAAATATAATAAAAGGAAAATGGAAAGGAAAAAGAAAAACAGAATAAGAAGATAAAGAATAGGAAGAGAAGGAGAAGGAGGAGGAGAGGAGGAGGAGGAGGAGATGAAGGAGAGAAGGAGGAGGAGCAGCCCGAACCGTCGCCGCCGCAACCCACCGCTCCCGCCCGGCCCTCCTGCCGGTGAAGATGGAGGTGGACGACGACACGCCGCTCCTTCCGGTGAAGATGGAGGAGCCACTCTACGTAGACCTTGTCTCGGGGTCGTAGTAGATCGTATCCCGGCGATGAGGAGGAGAGAAGAAGAAGAATGTTAGTATTAGATAATGTAGTTAGTAATTAGATGTTAGTATTACTTAGCTTAATTACCAGTACTAGTGTTTGTGTTGATTTTCTACATTTTAATGTGCAGTTGTTTCCCCTTCACCTCGAGCACCGCCGTTGAGGGTCTGTTGTTCGACGACCTCCCCCTGCGTTCGAGGGTGTGGACAAAATGTCCTTCCTCCTCCCCCCCCCCTTCCTTTGCTCTGTTCCGGCCTTCGTGCCGATAACACTAGCTAGGTAAATACAGTTGCGTGACCAATATGCGTCTCCCGTTCGAAAGGGTTACATTTATAAATATGCATGCATTTGCATATTTATAACCATGATTCTTTCGAATTGTCCAACGTTATCCATGGACAACCCGAGTATGTGTAGATTGGGTTCGTTTTCCCATATGCTCTGCTCCGGATCCGATGCAGAATTTCGTCAGTGCCTCCCTGTTGTTCTCCGGGTACACATCCTCTCTGCTTATTGCCGAGACATGTATCAGGAGAACAGTGGGGAGGTGCTGCCGAAATTTTGCGTCGGATCCGGAGCGGAGCATGGGAAAACGAACCCAATCTACACATACTTGGGTGGGATTAGGACCTATCTTTACCTATTAGCGTCTAGGTTGCATGGACGCAATAAAACTGACAAACTCCATTAACTGATGAATATGGTTTGCTGAATTATGTATATATTTCTTGTGTGTCCAGTAGCTAGGCAAGATGAGTGAACGTGCGTGGATGTACACCGGTAACACTAGTCAGAAAGACATGACCGATGAATGGTTAACAAAAACCAAGGGGTTTGTGAGAGCCGCATTTGCAAATGGCCAGAGAAAAACCTGGTGCCCCTGTGTCCGGTGCGACAACTATCATAAGAGGACAGAGCTTGAAATGACTAAACACCTGCAGAAGTGGGGTTTTACGCCTGCTTATACGGTCTGGACATTTCATGGTGAGTCTGCCCAACGTGCCAGAGCAGAGGTGGGCCATCGTCGCTCCGACGAGCATGGTACCGGGATCGAAGACATGGTGGAAGACTTTGATGATGCTCGGGATTCGGACGATGAGATGGAGGAATCTGCAAAGGCCTTCAATGATATGTTGGAGTCTTCAAAACGTCCTCTCCACGAGCACACTGAGCTTTGTCAGCTGGATGCCATCGCACAAGTAATGGCTCTGAAGGCTCAATTCAACTTGGGCAGAGAATGCTACGATGCGATGATGACACTATTTGGACGCTTTCTACCCAAAGGTCATGTAATGCCTGCAAACCTGTACCAGTCAAACAAAATCCTCCGTGTACTTAAGATGCCCTATGAGAAGATAGATGCATGTGAGAATGGATGTGCCTTATTTAGGCTTGTGTATGCGGACTTGAACTATTGTCCCATTTGCAAGTCTTCCAGGTATGTTGTGGTAGACAACGGTATGGGTGAGAAGAGTCAGACAAAAATCCCAGTTAATGTTCTTCGGTATATGCCAATCATACCAAGACTTCAACGTCTTTTCATGGTCGAAGAGACGGCCAGACAGATGACATGGCACAAATTGGGCAAAAGAACCGAACTAGATGCAGATGGGAATCAGATGTTGGTACACACATCGGACGCTTTCGCGTGGAAGCACTTCGATGCAATACATCATCATAAAGCGGCAGATCCAAGGCATCCGCGAGTCGCCATCAGCACGGATGGGTTCAATGTGTTTGGTATGATGGCAGCCCAATACAGTTGTTGGCATGTATTTGTCATTCCACTCAATCCCCCCCCCCGGATAGATTATGCAAAGAAAGAACATTTTCCTAACGTTGATAATTCCGGGGCCCAACTATCCGGGGAAGTGTATGAATGTGTACATGCAGCCACTTAAGGATGAATTGCAAGAAGCTTGGGATAATGGGATCAAGACATACGACGCCGCTACAAAAAAAACTTCCTAATGCATGTGTGGTACATGTACTCGATGCATGACTTGCCGTCGTATGCGCTATTCGTTGGCTGGTGTGTGCATGGAAGGTTCCCGTGCCCCAAATGCAAGGCAGCTCTTGAGTTTCGTTGGCTGTATGCGGGTCGCAAGTATTCTTGCTTCGACTTGCATAGACAGTTCCTGGATCCTCGCCATAAGTTCAGAAAAGACAAGAAGAAATTCATCAAAGGTAGAGTTGTCAAAAACTCTGCACCACCTGCGTTGACAGGCCAACGAACCCTGCATCAGTTAAACGCTCTCGAGCCGGATCCAGAGCGTTCAGGGTATTTCAAGGGGTATAATTCGGAACAAGCCTGGACTCACAAGACATGCTTGTGGGATCTGTCTTACTTCACAGACCTCCTTTGCCCACACAACATCGACGTGATGCACACTGAAAAGAATGTCGCCGAGGCCCTCTTTGGTACATTGTTTGGCATAGAGGGGAAGTCAAAGGATAATCCTAAGGCTAGAGTCGATCAGGAGGCTCTATGTGATAGACCGTTACAAAACATGCGACAACCGAAAGGAAAGCAGAATTGGACGAAGCCAAAGGCATGGTTCAATCTTGGAAGGCCAGATATGAGGGAAATTATCCTGTGGGTGAAAAAGGAGTTGATGTTCCCCGATGGGTATGCAGCGAATCTAAAGAGGGGAGCGAGTCTTGAAAAATTGAAAATATTTGGTCTCAAGAGTCATGATTGGCACATATGGCTTGAGCCAGAACAAGAAGAGCCGGAACAAGAAGAGGTTACTGCTGCGGATGACCTGTCAATGCTTGACCGATTACGTAAAGGAGGCCTTCCACATGTTGATGCATTTATTGATGATGATGATGAGCACGTCATTACCGATAGTGATGATGATGATGCATTTATTGACCCCGGAGCATATATAGACGATGAAGATTAATATTAGTTCATGTCAGGTATTCAATTATTATTATGTACATATATATTATTAATTAGTTCATGTTAGGTATTCCATTTTTTATTATGTTCATGATGATGATACACTTAAATTATATACATATTATTATTCATGTTAGGTATTCAATTTTTTTATGTTGTACTAATTTCGTTTACTCTTTGTCATTGCAGGTGTTGACAGATGGTGGGCGCGGGTCCAGAGCGCTCCGAGGCTCCTTCCTCGGCGCGTGGTGGGAGGAGTGCTTCCATTCCACCCCAGCACCTCCGGAGAGCGCTGCATCTTAGTATGCAGACACCACCGGCGGGCGCTTCTTCTTCGACCGGGAGAGGTCGGGGGAAGAAGAGGGGTACTAGAGGTGGCCGTGGCGGCGGGAGAGGTAGGAAGGCTGCTACGCCTTCCTCGCCGCCACCCCCAGCTGATTCACCCGACCACAGGACTGCTCCGTCTGAGGTGGACCCGTCTCGGACTCCGGTCCACGAGCCTCGGGCCGACGAGCCTCGGGTCGCCGAGCCTTCGCCCCACGAGACTCCGGTCCATGAGCCTCGGGCC
The DNA here is from genome assembly GCA_039707655.1 of Elymus sibiricus. NCBI lineage: Eukaryota > Viridiplantae > Streptophyta > Magnoliopsida > Poales > Poaceae > Elymus > Elymus sibiricus. The sequence continues at coordinate 1,561,017 of CM077674.1, read as the reverse complement.
GCCGAGTCTTCGCCCCACGAGACTCCGGTCCCAGAGGCTTCGTCCCACGAGACTCCGGAGCAGAGCACGGATCAGGCTACGTCGCGGTCGACCTGATGGGGGGACTGGCCGCCGGAGGCGAGTGGCCATGCTGATGGTGGCGAGGATCGCTTTTCGGATGATAGCTATAGCGAGGGCGAGCTGGTTGAGGGGGGCAACGTCTACCAGCATGGTGGTACAAAGCTCCCGCCTGTGCCGGCGACCCACGAGCAAAGGTGGTTGATTGCGCCTAATGGGGAGAAGTAAGTGCATTTACTCTTTTTTAACCTTTTGCCTTCACGTTTCTTCAAAATCTAATGCGTTGGCCTTGTCATACTGCAGGGGTTGGATACACGGCCCTGGTATCCGCAAGCCCAACTTCGTCCTTGGTGTGCTTTGCCGGCAGAACTTCCCGGGATGGGTCACGTTGCCCGGTGAGGGTTAGGTTCGACAGCTCGGATTGAGCTGGGAGCTGTACTTGGCTGCCCTGGCCCCGCCGCAGGAGAGGATCGACAGTGTCCTGTGCCGCACGAGGGCCGAGATGGTGATCCAGATGTTTTGGGTAATTTCTCCTTTACAGAATTAAAAATCAACAATACCGAGTTATTGTACTAATCAGTGTTGTGTTTTTTTATTGTAGACCTTCTACAGGTGTCTTCAGGGAGAGGAGGAGGCCGCGGGTATGGTTATCGAAGCTGAGTGCAGGCGCCTACTTCAGAACTTACGGCACGAGGCTCGGGTGCAGGCTGTTCGAGACTACTATGCCTCGACTGGTATTAAGAGGTCCAAGACGAAGTGCCGCGGGAAGTTTCTGAGTAAGGAGAAGTACATGAAGGTAAATACCTATTCTTAAGGCCTTGTACTTAGTTTCCTTGATTTGATTCGTAGGCGTAGCGCTGAAATTTCTCTTGACTAACTTAGGTGCCCCCGAGATGGTGTGCGGATAGGATGGACTGTTGGGACGCGTTGGTGGATGAGTGGTGCTCTCCCCAATGGCTAGCCATCCACAACAATGCCAAGGAGCGACGTGCCAAAATGGTTGGTGTGCCACACCATCAAGGGAGCGTCAACCTATATGAGTTCGGGAATAACTGGGTATGTGGTTTGCTACATGATGCATGCAATTTCATTCTTCTTGCTAGCTTGAGCCCTTAACTAATACTTTGTTCCTCTCTTTTAGGCGCGACACAACAAGACGGAGGTGCCAGAGGTGTTCGACCTCTATGGCATGGCCCATACTGCAAAGTACAAGAAGGACAAGGCATTCTCTGAGTCTGACCTTGATCATCCAGAGAGCTTCACCAACATCTCCTCCCACAACAAGCTCGTGAGGTACAGAGACGAGGGGAAGGCGAGGAAAGGGGAGGACTTTAACCCGAGCCGGCAACCTCTTGATCCAGAGCTGGTGATGATATCTGGTGGCGGGAGGCCCCATGGCTCGATAGCCATTGGGGATGGACTGATACGTTGTCCTAGCACTCTCCCGGAGATCAAGAAGCGCCAGACGAGCTCCGATCCTGAGATAAGGCCTCGTCCACGGCCAATGGAGCTCCAAATCGAGGTTAGTTATACGGACTCAGATTCCTTTCCTCCATTACATTGTGTGTGCGGCCGTCGATGATTACAATGCTAACGAGGAGTGGTGTTGCAGGCTGCTCTTGAGAAAGAGAGAGCGAAGACCCAGGAGCTTCTGGCGGAGGCAAAGAGGCAGGCGGCGGAGAGGGAGAGGGAGTTGGAGGAGAGGACTGCTATGCTGTTGGAGGAGGAGAGGAACTGGAACGACGCGTCTCATCGGGCCTTATACGAGCTCTTCGTGGTAAGTTTCTTCTGCATATTAGCCAAATCATGCACGTAATGTTCGTTTCATTACTAACTAATATGACTGACTCGTGAAACCCAAATGTGCAGACCATGTGCCAGAGCAACGGTCAGACCCCTCCGCCGATGCCAGTCATTGCTCCGGGAGTTACGGTGAGTTTCAATTGAATGGTCATTAGTTACTAGTCTTCACATTTGAGTTGCATCATGCTAACGAGACATTGCAAATGATCTTGGGTGCAGCGTAACTCACGACAAGCATCGACCGATCCTTCTGCGTCTGCCACTGGCGTGACCGGTCCTTCACCTCCGTGATGACGGTACATTTTCCCTAGTGTTTTGCTTAACAAATGCATACTTAGCTTAAGAAATGACCTATTTAGCTCCAAAATGTCATATAGTTAGCTTATTTTCCTCGAAAATGACATAATAACCTTACTTAGCTCCAAAATGACCTATTTTACCTAGGATAGCTCTAAAATGACCTACACTTAGCATTTTTTCCTCCAAAATGACTTAATATGCTTAGTTAGCTCAAAAATGGCATAACTACCTAGGCTAGCTCAAAAATGACCTATACTTAGCTTAGCTAGTTCATTTATGACATAATTAGCTTACTTAGGTCAAAAATGGCATAATAAGCTTGGTTTAGCTCCAAAATGTCATATACTTAGCTTATTTGCCTTGAAAATGACATAATAACCTTACTTAGCTCCAAAATGACCTATTTTACCTAGGATAGCTCTAAAATGACCTATACTTAGCATTTTTTCCTCCAAAATAACTTAATATGCTTAGTTAGCTAAAAATGGCATAACTACCTAAGATAGCTCAATAATGACCTATACTTGCTTAGCTAGTTCATTTATGACATAATTAGCTTACTTACGTAAAAAATGGCATAATAACCTTGGTTTAGCTCCAAAATGACCTATTTACCTAGGTTAGCTCTAAAATGACCTACACTTAGCATTTTTTCCTCCAAAATGACTTAATATGCTTAGTTAGCTCAAAAATGGCATAATTACCTAGGTTAGCTCAATAATGACCTATACTTAGCTTATTTAGTTCATTTATGACATACTTAGCATACTTAGGTCAAAAATGGCATAATAACCTTGGTTACCTCCAAAATGTCATATACTTAGCTTATTTTCCTCGAAAATGACATAATAACCTTACTTAGCTCCAAAATGACCTATTTACCTAGGTTAGCTCTAAAATGACACAAGTAAGCAATAAGAAGAAGAAAAAGAAGAGAAAAAGAAAGAGAAGAAAAATTCTTCTTCTTCTTCTTCTTCTTCTTCTTTTTCTTCTTCTTCTTCTTCTTCTTCTTCTAGTCTTCTTCTTCTTCTTCTTCTAGTCTTCTTCTTATAACTTTCTTCTTTCCCATTTTGCAGATTTGATTCAGACCACAGAAGCTTGCGTTGATGGAGTCTACTCTTCTCCTTGTCCTTCCTTTTTGTTTTGATTTTGTAGGATGAACAATGTGAAACTTGCTACCTATATATGTATGTATGGATGAAACCATTGTATATGGACTTTTTGCTTAATTGTTCGATATGTTGGCTATATATATGTTGGATATGGACTTTTGATTTGGTATATATATGTGTTGGATGATCATATCCATATGGCAGGGATATGTATGCTTGTTGAAAGTATTTTCAAATGAATAGATATATCTATGAAATTGATTGAATTTAAGAAAAAATAGAATTAACAGGGGCAATACAGGCACTTTGCCGTCTGCCAGCAGACGGCAAAGAGCTTTGCCATCTGCTAGCGGACGGCAAAGCTGCCACGTGGCAGCTACCTGTGCAACCTGGGGGGCACCTAGGCTGGCCTATTTGGGCACTTTGCCGTCTGCCAGCAGACGGCAAAGGCTGGTGTGCTTTGCCGTCTGCTAGCAGACGGCAAAGGGCATGCATTGGCCCCAGCTGACGCCTGACGTCAGCTAGCAGACGGCAAAGAACTTTGCGCCTTTGCCGTCTGCTGGCAGACAGCAAAGTACGCCGTTAGCCACCTAATGGGCCTAACCCTATCCCTCTGCCATCCAAGGGATTTGCCGTCTGCTTGCTTAGTATGGCTGACGCCAAACTTCCTTGCCGTCCGCTTTATTTAAGCAGACGGCAAAGCAGCCCTCTGCCGTAGTTCATTCAGCCGGACATGGGGCCGTCTGCTGGCTGACGGCAAAGGGCTTTGCCTTCCGCCAGACATTCCTTTGCCGTCTGCCATGGCAGACGACTAAGTGCCTGATTCCTGTAGTGTAAGGTGCCTCGATATAATATAGAAGAGCCCAAGTATAAACCCAAGCTCCATCTATTCAGCGGGCAAGGTGGCAGGGCTGGGGGCTCGAAATCTTATAACATGCCACAACAAGAGTGAGAGGACCTCATGTTCTATGTCTTGCACAACATCAAGGAAGTTGAGGATGTGTGGATGAGGTAATACCACTACACCATTTCCTTTATGTCTTGCACAACATCATGTTCTATGTTCACTTAGTCCCGGTCTAACACCGCTTTTCTTCTTTTAGTCAATTCGTTCATGAGGAGTGGACGGGAATGATTCCTACTACTGAGGCGGAGGAACTTACTCGTCTCCGGCATGGAAAACCTGGAAGGAAAAATTTTGTTGCTTGGTTCATGGAGAAAGTAAATTTGCACATTCCCCTATTAAATACCTAGTTCAACATTTATTAGTTTACCGAACTAATGCACCCAGCAATTTCAATTAAACTTGTAGGGACAAGATCCGAACATATCCATGGATTCCATGGGTTTTGACCCTCGGGTCAAGACATGTGAAAAGTAGGATGTGAATGGGTATCGCTTCCATACAGAGGAGCACCAGAACAGCCGGCCTGATCCCAAGACTATAAATACCGGAGTGTACACGCAAGGTCAAAATTCAGTTGACTACTACGGAAGGGTAGAAAAAATATACGAGCTTACATTCAGCCATGGGTGCGAAACCCTAAGTCTCCCTGTGTTCAAATGCCGATGGTTCGACCCAGTAGAGGGGCTGAGACAAACGCCTTCTGTTGGTTTGGTCGAAGTTAAACCATCAACCATGTATGCCGGAGCCGATCTCTTTATTGCGGCTACCCAAGCCACACAAGTTTATTACCTGCCTTACCCATGCCAGAAAGAGTACCTAAAGGGTTGGGAAGTTGTGTTTAAGGTGTCGCCACATGGTAAGCTACCGGACCCGAGTGATAACGATTACTACAACATTAACCCCATGACATACGAGGAAGTGTTCTATCAAGAGCAACCTGATGATGATGTGGTCAGAAACGATGACGCTGACGCCTTGGGTGATGATGAAGTGGATCCAAACGATGACGATGCACGGAATGATGGTGAGACCATTGTTAATGAAAATGACATACTTATGCTAGAAAAGTTAAACAAAGACACTGACGACGAGGAAGAGCCTCCACCTCTGTCAGACAACGAAGATGATATGCGTGATACTGATGATGAGACCAATTGAGGAATCGGTTACAACAGTGATGATTCGTATGGGTTCTAGCAGATGTACGTTTCATGTCTTTTTTCTATGGTTTGTTAATATGCCTTTTTATGCTTATTTATTAATGTTTTTTTATTCGTTATTATTATGCTTTTTTCTTCATTATTAATGTACTAATTGTTTATTCTCTTTTCAATGCAGGTTCGCTAAACATGGGCAAGGGGAAGGCCGACGGCACGGGTTTCCTATCGAAGCTCACCACGATGACTAGTCGGAGTGGTCGACCCCGTACTCCCCCCCCCCCCCCCCCGACTACTTGAGGATGACTCCTCACAGGGAGGTCGAGGGAGAGGTGCCCCTAGAGGTGGAGGGGTGGGGGAGAGCCCCTAGAGGAGGACAGGGTCGGGGCCAGAAACAGCGCTCCCTCACCGACTTAGGGGTGTCCTCTTCGAGGCCCTCCTCTACTGAGGTACCCTCCTCTAGTGAGGTACCCTCTGCCGTGGAGGAGGAGGAGGAGGAGGAGGAGGTTCACGAGGAGGAGGAGGTTCACGAGGAGGAGGAGGAGGTTGGGGAGGGGGGCGAGGAGGAGGAGGATGGTGGTGCCGGGGAGGATGGTGGTGGCAGCGAGGGGGTTGCCCACAACAAGGGGTGGCTGCGTGGTAATGCAAAGCTCCCTCCCCTTCCTGCTACCGAGGAGCAGAAGTGGCTCATTGAGCCCAAGGGGAAAGAGTAAGTGCCACTTAATCATAATTTAAGTCTTTTGCTTGTACACATGCTAATATTTTCATTCTTTTGATGGTACACATGCTCATATTTTCATTCTTTCTATCTTTTGCAGCAACTGGATAATTCCTAAAGGGGCCCGTCTTCAAAACGGCGTCATCACCGTTTTGCTGAAGGAACACTGTGTTAGGTGCTCTTCCTCAATTTCATTCCATGGATTCGAATTCAAGCTACATGGAGGTTCCAGAGATGGGGATCGGAGGAGGAGGACGAGCTCACACGCGAGCTCTGCCAGCTAGCCGTTTTGCCTACGCCACCGTCTACTGAATGGAAAAGGAGTATTTATGCTTTTACAAGGCCCAAGGCCCATTCCTGGCCTGCAAGCCGAGTGGGTAAGTGAGGCTTGTGCTTGGGCCTCTCGTTTGAACCAGTCTCACCTTCTTCCCGCTCTTGCTCCTTCTTGTTGCTGACAATCCCCCTCCCATGAAGAACGGCTTGTCCCCAAGCCGGAGCGCGAGGGAGCAGCTGCTTGAGGGTGTCTTGGTCCTCCCAGGTAGCCAACTCTGGGGAACTGTCCGACCACTGGATCAATACTTGCAGAAGCTTCCTAGCACCACGATGAACCACTCGTTGCTGCAGAATTTTCTCCGAAACTTGCAGGTTGGCCTCAGGTACTGGCAAGGAAGGCAGGAGCTGATGATGTGGTTTGAGAACCTGTCGCAGTAAGGAGACGTGGAAGACAGGATGCACTTTGCTCGATGCCGGCAGAGCCAATCTGTAAGCCACTTCGCCTACACGCTCCAGTATCTTAAAGGGCCCAAAGAACTTGTAAGCAAGCTTGTGATTGGCGCGAGGGGCTACCGAAGCTTGAATGTAGGGTTGAAGCTTGAGGAAAACTTCATCATCAACAGCAAAAACCCTCTCAGATTGGTGTTTGTCTGCCTGCACCTTCATACGTTGTTGGGCACGCAATAGTTGTTGTTTGACTGAACTGAAGATAACCTTCCTGTGTTCCAACCATTGAGATAAATCCTCAGACAACACAGCACAATCGGGAGCAATGCCAAAATGCCTAGGCGGATGACCATAGATAATCTCAAACGGAGTTTTCTCGGTAGCTGAATGCCAATTCGTGTTGTACCAATACTCGCATAAGGATAGCCACTTGGACCATTTGGTAGGATGATTACTGACAAAGCAGCGTAAATAGCATTCTATTTGTTGATTCACACGCTCTGTTTGCCCATCAGATTGCGGATGCCTTGCTGAACTCATGCGGAGCTGTGTCCCCTGCACACGCTGGAATAGTTCCTTCCAAAAAGTGCTAGTAAAGATGCGATCACGATCAGACACAATAGATATGGGCATACCGTGTAGTTTATACACTGTGTCCAAGAAAGCTTCAGCCACTGTAACTGCTGTAAAGGGGTGGTGTAGTGGAATGAAATGACCAAACTTGGAAAGCTTGTCAATCACCACCAAAATACAATTGTATCGACCGGAAACAGGGAGCCCTTCGATGAAATCCATAGTTACCATTTCCCAAGGTAAATTAGGTACAGGCAGAGGTTGCAACAAACCTGGGTATGGAATTCTTTCCGGCTTAGCTTGCTGGCAAGTTAAACAGTGCTTCACCACATCCTTGACGAAAGCTTTCATTGCAGCCCACCTAAACAACTGACGAATTCTCCTGAAGGTAACTGGGAAGCCAGAATGTCCCCCTAGAGGAAAAGCATGAAAAGCCAGGACCAGTTTACTCTGCAGTTGCGAATCAGCACCTACCCATATGCAATTATCAATGCATAATAGGCCATTTTTCAGAGAATACCGAGCATCTGCTGATGGATCAGCAGCCAATTTTTGTAACAGTTTTTGACAGAACATGTCAGAAGAATAGCTTGCTGCAATTTCAGACAGCCAAGCAGGTTGCACCGTAGAGATAGCTTGCAGTTCCATAGCATCATGTGGTCGTCTACAAAGAGAATCAGCTGCAATGTTTTCTACCCCTTTCTTATAAATGATTCTGTATTGGAGACCCATCATCTTGGTCAATGCTTTTTGCTGCCAATTGGTATGCAATCTTTGCTCTGTTAAGCTTGTTAAACTGCGGTGATCAGTTTTAATGATGAACTCACCCAATTGCAAGTACTGACGCCAGTGTTCTACAACTAATAGAATTGCGAGATGCTCTTTTTCATAAACTGAAAATGCACGATTCTTTGGCCCCAATGCCTTGCTGACATAAGCCACATGATGGCCATCTTGAGAAAGAACAGCACCAATCCCCACATCACAGGCGTCAGTTTCAATCACAAATGTTTTATGGAAATCTGGGAGGGCAAGCACTGGGGCAGAGATAAGTGCTTTCTTCAGAGCCTGAAATGCTTGCTCTTCTACTGTAGTCCAACAGAAAACTGCTCCCTTCTTCAGAAGTGCAGTGAGGGAAAGGCAGATAATCCCATAATTACGGATGAACTTTCTGTAGTATCCGGCCAATCCCAAGAAACCCCGGACTTGCTTAACATTGGTTGGTGTAGGCCAAGATTCAATCGCAGATATCTTGCTGGGATCCGTGGAACACCAGATCCACTGATGACATGACCTAAATGATCAACCTGTCGTTGGGCAAATGCACACTTGGACAGTTTCACCTTCCACTGATGAGCAGACAGAAGTTTCAGAACTTGCCTGAGGTGCACTAAGTGATCCTCCAGAGTGAGACTGAAGACTAGGATGTCATCAAAGAAAACCACAACGTACTTGCGTAACCCAGGGGACAGAGTATCATTCATAGCAAACTGAAATGTATTTGGACCACCAGTCAGCCCAAAAGAGACCACCAGGAATTCATAATGACCTAAATGGGTCTGAAATGCTGTCTTGTATTCTTCTCCAGGAGCTAGACGTATTTGATGATACCCCGAGCGAAGATCCAATTTACTGAACCAGCTAGCACCTGCAAGTTCTTCCAATAGTTCATCGATGACATGTATAGGGAACTTCCCCTTTTGTGTCATAGCATTTAGATGCCTGTAATCAATCACAGGTCGCCACGAATCATCTTTCTTCTTAACCATAAGAAGTGGTGAGGAGAAAGGACTATTGCTGGGTCGAATGATGCCACTAGAGAGCATTTCCTGTATGTGTCGTTCCAGTTCAGTTTTCAGTTTGGGTGCCAGTCTGTAAGGTCTCAGAGACACTGGTGTTGCTCCTGGTATAAGAGGAATTGTATGATCATAGGCGCGTCTAGGAGGGAGACCCTTGGGTGACTCGAACAGATGCTGAAATTCATCCAAAACAGACTGAACTTTAGCTAGAATAGGGCTATCTTCTGTGGTTAACAGCGAGCATACCTCCAATACTGCTATCACAGGTGGTACTGCAGCTGTGCCCAACAATGTAATTTCTGTTCCAGAGTGAACAAAAGACATCCAGTGATTTTCCCAATCAACCAACATAGGGCTGTGTAATGAGAGCCAGTCAAGACCAATGATGCCATCGTAACTGCCCAGAGGAAAAATTCTGAATGAAGATACAAACTTATGTCCTGCACAAGACCAAGCACCATCAACTAACTGTTGTTTGCAGGGAACTGTATCACCATTGGAAATCTTAACAAGCACGGATGGTGTGGGTGACAATCCCTGTAGTTTGTCAGATAAAGCAGCATCTAGGAAGGAGTGAGAACTGCCTGAATCAACTAAGAACAATAGATTGAGCCCTTGGAGTTGAACACGCAATTGCATTGTTTTGACTGAAGCAGTTCTATCTTGACCAACTGCAGCAGCAGATAGGGTGATCATATGTACTGATGGAGAGACCTCACTGTCACTCACATCAGACGACTCTGACTGCTGCAAAAATTCGACCATTTCCTGGACAAAATGAAGCTGAACTTCCTGCTTGCAAATGTCGTCCTTACCCCATCGTTCCCCACAGATAAAGCATAGTCCCTTAGCCTTGCGATAAGCACGCAGCGCGCCCCACTTGTCTTCTGAACTTGAGCGCTTGTAACTGTCAACAGTTCTCTTTTCTTCAGAGATGCGCGGAGCAGGAATGTTCATTGTTGTACTGGGAGGAGGAGGTAACGGTAGAGCAACTGCTCGACGAGAAGATTGGCTGATAGGACTCGGATTTGCATGGCTCAGTCCCAGTTCTTCATCCAGCAAGGCCAGTTGATATGCGGAATCGAGATCGACAGGTTGTTGGATACCCACGGCAATCCTGACAGCAGGTTTCAGACCTTCCATGAAACGGGTAACATAATGTACAGTATTGGGAGATGTCTCATAAGCAGCCAATTGATCAAACAGTTCAGAGAAACGATCCACATAAGCTTCTACTGTACTAGTTTGCTGAATGGTGAAAATTTTCCTGAGGATCGACTGATGCAAGTTACGACCAAACCTGGATAACAACAGCCTGCAGAACTCATCCCAAGTGACATTAGGGACTCGACGGCATACAGATTCCAACCATCGAGCTGTTGGCCCCTCGAACAGAGCAGTTGCGAGAGAAATCCACTGGTTCGCTGGTGTCCCCCAAACTTTGAAGTAATCTTCACAGCGGGTCTACCAGAGTTTTGGGTTGGAACCATCGAAATGGGGAAGCTCGATTCGAGGACCATACCCGAACACATCAGTAGAATTTGAGCGAAAATTTTCGATCGAGTTGAACGGAACTCTCTGTAGGGACTGGTCGATCTGTGTACCTCTGTCCGGCGGTGGAACGTAGAGTCGATGCCTGGAACCCCTGTTCTCGATGTCGACGCGGTGTCCCTCGGATTTAGACGGGCCACCGTTCGCGGTGCTGTTGGGTGTTGGTGGCGCTCCCCTCGACGGAGCAGCAGCGGCGGACGAGGAACGGTCCAGCCCATGTCGTAGCTCGTCGATGTCGACGCCGATGGACAGCTTGACCTCGCCGATGCGGGATGAAAGCAGGTCCAACTTCGCGTTGAGCTTGGAGATGGCCGCCGCCGTGGAATCGACGCGGTCGTGGTCGGACTTGTCGAAGTCAGCCCGCAGCAAGTCGTAGATGGCTCTGGTCTCCGGCGAGATGCGGTCCATCGCCGCCGCTCGCTGCCTGTCGGCGAATCGGGTATGTCGCTGGTAAGCCGGAAGGGCCGACGGATCGATGGGCTCTGATGCCAGATTGTTAGGTGCTCTTCCTCAATTTCATTCCATGGATTCGAATTCGAGCTACATGGAGGTTCCAGAGATGGGGATCGGAGGAGGAGGACGAGCTCACATGCGAGCTCTGCCAGCTAGCCGTTTTGCCTACGCCACCGTCTACTGAATGGAAAAGGAGTATTTATGCTTTTACAAGGCCCAAGGCCCATTCCTGGCCTACAAGCCGAGTGGGTAAGCGAGGCTTGCGCTTGGGCCTCTCGTTTGAACCAGTCTCACCTTCTTCCCGCTCTTGCTCCTTCTTGTTGCTGACACACTGGCCGGGGCTGTTCCGTCCGGATCCAGTCAGGCAGCCTGAGCACCGGGTTTTGGCCATGAGCTGGGACCACTGGGAAGCGGCCCCCCACCCGGATCATACCACGTATGCTAAGGCCGTGATCACAAATTTTTGGGTAAGTTCTCTTCAGAAGCACGAGTCTTGAGTTTCGTTCGTAGTTTATCATCGAATGGTTTAACTCATGGCTTCTTCCATTCTGGTTTTCTGAATGATTGTAGAAATACTATAGAGTTCTTGTGGAGCACAAGTCCACTGCCGACGAGATCGTGCTGCGCCAAGCGAGGAAGAAGGCCCGTCAGATGTAGTACGAGGTGCGTTGGGTGGCCATCTCGCAATATAATCACGACGCTCTTGAGACGAAGATGACCAAGGAAGACGCGCGGAGGATGCATGTTACCTTGGAGAGGGAGAAGTACTTGGCCGTAAGTATAACAGACTTTTCATTCTGGCGTTTGTGCTAAATTTCATCATTTCGTGTTGACATGCCATTATGCTATCATTATGTAGGTGTGTCCTGCTTGGTGTTATGGAAAGGACGATGGATGGGCAGCATTGGTGGATCTGTGGCTCAGTCAGGATGCAGAGTGGGCTGCTAAGAGCAAGAAAAACCGGGCTAACCGAGGGACCGACGGAACACATGGTCAGGGAAACCGGAACCACTTTAGCCACAAGAAAGTTCAGGTATATCTATTTACATGAAACATTCTTCTTCTTCTATTTACCGTCACTTTCTTATGTATCACTAACCTCTGTTTGGTGGTGCAGGAGGAGAAACTGAAGCGGCCGCTCTCTGACATAGAGGCGTGGCAGATCGCCCATACGCGGAATAAGTCCAAGGAGGGCAAGGGCGAGTACTACGGCAAGAGCGAGGAGAACCTGGAGGCCTATGAGGAGGTGTATCTGAAGGTAAATCCTGGCACACCTGACCCCTTAAAGCAGGCTACGGACGAGAGGGCGGTGGTGGGAATAGGGCCGAAGCTTCATGGTCGGCAGGCGGTTCTGGATGCCGTGTGTACTCCTTCTATCTCCTCCACACGGCTCCGAGCTACCGACCCGAGCCTGAGCCAGCGCACGAGCACGACCAGTGCACAGTCACACTCCCTCCTAGCCCAGCAGACCAGCGTAAGTATTTTCCCTCGTATCTTCCTTTTTTCTCACTTTATTTTCCGCATTGAGATGTTTTATGAGTTCATCATGTCATATCGTAGGCCTACATGGAGTACACACGCCAGGAGACCATGGCGTGGCAGGCGAGAGTTGCAGTAGTCCAGGAGCACAGCAGTCGCATGATGATGATTAGTTTAGCCTCTTTCATTTCACTTCCATATTTGCACTTTCATTTATTCTGACCTTCGTGTTTGCTTGGTCAATTCACATGTAGCGCATTTTTGAGAGCATGGCGGCCGGCACGGTTCCTGTAATGGAACCACCACCACCACCTGCTGGACCTGCACCAGTGCTCCTTACCTTTGAGGAGTTTCTGGCACAGAACATGGAGACTCCGGTTAGTACATCCCCAAACTCATCAACCATTGCTTACCGTTTATTCAACACAATCATATATCCCCTTAACATGTCTTTTCGAACATCCAGGGAACCGGTGGATCATCCGTTGGTGGTTGTGCCAATGATGGCATCACTCCCACGTCACGGAGCCCGGTCACTCCGATCCACCGAGGTAGCGGTGGCGGTAGCGGTAGCGGTGGCGGTGCTGGTCCTGGCGGTAGCGCTGCCGCAAGCAGTCAGGACCTGGGCTTTGGACGTTTGGGCAGTGAGGACCTTGGTAGTGGACCTCGTAGGGCTTAAGCCCTTTGTATGCTCGTAGGACTTGTGTGCTTCTCGTAGGACTTGTGATGATGATGATGATACTTATGTGATGACGATACTTATTGTGATGATGATGATGTTATTGTGATGATAATGTTATATGTATATGTGCTGTGAATTTGAATATATGTATATGTATATGTGATGTGAATTTGAATATATGTATATGTATATGTGCTGTGAATTTGAAATGAATTCAAACAGAAATCAGAAAAAAAATAGGCAGCATCTATGTCGACGGCTTTGCCGTCGGCATAGCCATCGCTGAGGCACCAGTGGGCGACACGTGGCACCTATGCTGACGGCTTAGCCGTCGGCATACACTTAAATGTAGCCGTCGGCATAGGTGTCACGTGTCGCCCAACTGTACTCCCTGGCACCAGTATATGCCGACAGCCTGGCCGTCGGCATATGTTCAAATCTATGCCGACGGCTTAGCCGTCGGCATATGCTGACGCCAGGGAATGCCAACGTTTGCCATGTGTCAGCACTATGCCGACGGCTTAGGCGTCGGCATAGATTTGAACATATGCCGACGGCTTAGCCGTCGGTATAGTGCTGACACGTGGCGCGTTTTTATTGGGCGTAACTTGACGACGGCGCCGTCTGCCGCCGTCATACGAACGAGTTTGCCAACGGCCAATCTGTGCCGACGGCCGTACGGACACCGTCAGCATAGGTACCTATGCTGACGGCAGGCCCAGGTACGCCGACGTATACGATGTCGACGGGTCTATGCCGATGGCGGCCGTCGGCATAGGTCTATCCCGACAGGATTTGGGCCTAGCCGTCGGCATAGACATTAATCCCGGTAGTGTGTGGAGTGGGGTGTTTTGGAGCTCGGCATCCATGGACTTCTCAGTTTCGAAAAAATATGAAAAAAAATTGTTTGAGTAAACAAGGATTTGATGTGTATGTCTAAAATTTCGAGATGAAAATATCAAGAAATGCGATCTGTGCAAAAAATAAAAGAATCATGGATTTTGAGGACGAAGAGTGCATCTACTAAAAAGCCTCAGATTTGTCTTTTTTGTGTAGCCCTCATTTTAACGTATTTCACGCTGAAAATTTACAAACTTGTGAATTATGTCTCTATGTATATGTGTATTTAAAAAAAATGAACATGCAAATTTGAATTTTGATCATTTCAAATCAAGCCTCCATGGAGGCCGAGCTCCATTGTGCATTTCCGGTCCATGTGCGCCTTGTTGAACATATAACAAAAATCTTAGGACCCTAATAACTGATGAACGTTTGTCAAGGATGGCTTCGTCACCTCTAACCCCGAAATCAGCGCAGCGGCATGCTTCTTCATCTTCGTCCCCGGCCGCGAGGTCACCTGCTGCTCCGGTTCTTGCCCCGCCGCCCTCAATCCCAGGGAACCTCCACTGCAAGATCTACTGCAACGTGATGGCCGACGCTGTGGACGCCAGCAAGTGCTGCTTCTGGAGCTACTGCGACCGATGCGTCAGGGACAGGATTGCCGAGACGTCCAGGTGCGCGTGTGCAGTGGCGGAGCCAGGAATTTAACTTTGGGTGTTCAAAATTTTTTTCACCCTAATAGAGGAGCTAGTTGGTTCACAGAATACAAATTGTTCACTAGCAACAATATCTCAAAAGATAAAGGACATTACAAAATGGAGATTAAAATTACAACACGACCATACGCTCTGTCATGGCTTGAAAGCGAGATATGACAACAACATCCTTCACTTGAAAAAAGAATTCCCTCTCAATAAATGTAACCAAGCAATCATTCAAGAGCTGATTCCCCATTCTGTTCTGCAGCTTGTTTTTCACATAGGTCATTGAAGAGAATACCCTCTCAACACTAGCTGTTGCTACTGGTAGGATTAGAACCAATTTGAGAAGCTTGTAAACAAGGTTATAAGTGACACGCTTGTTTGTCTCGACAAGCATAATAGAAAGGTCGACTATATTTTTGACCTTTCTAAACCTCTCATCTCTACGCATATCAATAATGAAGTGTGTAAGTTGATAAGGCATATGCATCAAATCCTCCTCCGTGAAATCCAAAGGATAAAGATGTGCAAGCTTGACCAAGTTTTCCTTATGATAAGCAGCAAAAGAATTTACCGGACTGAATGATCCCATGCAATGAAGTAATTCGGTGTTTACCTCATCAAATCTATCTCCAAGCTCTCGAAGTTGCCTATCAATAAGACCCAAAAACATCTCAACATGGAAGCGATGGAGATTCGTGAGATTTTTGTAGAATCTTGAGGGTCTTCCAGGAAGCTTGTAATGACCACCCATTTGAGGAACTTTGACTTTATGCTTGACACAATAAGAAATGACCTCTTCAAGAAAAGCTTCCCATCCACCATCATCTCTCATTAACTGCAATTGAATCTTTGTCAAATGGATTAGTTCAACAACATTGACAATGTCTTGATCTTTCTTTTGCAAAGCACGACTTAAGTCATTGGTGTGCCCAAATATGGTTTGCAACAAGTGTGCCATGAAAACAAAATCAAATGACTCAAAATATGTCAACATAGTTTCAGCAAGCATAGCCTCATTGCTTTGAGTTTGGTCTTTTGCTATCTTGTTGAGAACTAGCCGGATTGAAGGATACAGGCGGAGAATATGCATAATAGTTTTGTGGTGAGATCCCCAACGAGTGTCACCCGGCCTACTCAAACCCATCTCTTGATTCATGCCTTTACCAGTTTCAATTTCCTCCAATTCCAATGCTTTAATGATCCGTTCAGCTTGAGCCACACGAAGCATTCTAATCTTCTTACAAGACATCCCAAGAACATTCAACAGATTAGCAAGTTGCTGAAAGAAAAATACACAATTGCGGTTCTCCTTAGCAACAGCAACTAGAGATAACTGAAGTTGATGAGCAAAACAATGCACATAATAGGCAGAAGGGGACTCATCCATAATTAGTTTCTTTAGACCATTGACATGTAACACCCCCATGTATTAGCTACAGTAATCCCCCATGATCAATGCCAAGTCATCATGCTTAACAATGCTTGATCACCTTTGATCTCATATCTCATTTCAAATTCCACTTTGAAATGGAATTCAAATTTAAAGTGAATTTCAAAGTTGTTCAAATCCTGGAACTAAATAGTTCATAATATTGCAAATATTCTCAAGGCAATTATAAAAATAAAATCAACATTAATTGAATTATTTAAATGACTCTAACATCATGAAACGAACCATTTAATCCATTTTATTTAATCCAAAATTCAAATGAAATCAATTTACCTCCAAACCTTTTTCTGGCAGTAATAACTATTGCATAGTATTTAATTGTACAAGTCTTATATTTTACAAAATTGCAATGGTGGCCAAACATTTTGCAAAGAGAAAAGAAATAAAACAGAAGAAAAGAAAAAGGAAAAAGAAGAGGACTCACTGGAGCACTCGGCCTCGAGTGCACAGTGCAATTCGGCCCGGCCCGGCGAGGCCTTCTCCTTCCTCCCGCTGGCCAGAAGCCATGGCGCTGGCGACGCGCGCACGCAGCCGTCCACGTCTGGATGCGGCCGCTGTCGACCATCCGGTGGTGCCCCGCGTGGATAAGGACCCCCTCGACCCGATGGCGAACCCTAGCCCTCTTTCCTCGCTTTCCACTCTCTCCCTCGCTTTCCACCCTCACCCGAGCGCGGCCATGGCCTTGCCGCCGTGAACGTCGCGGCCACCGAGCCCTTCTCACCGCTCCGGCGTGTCCAGCCTCTCCGCCGTCCTCGATCACATCGACTACGCCTCGCCGTTGGAGTCGGGGACCACCGCAGCGCCGTCCACGACTTCGTCTTCAACCTACGGGCACCGAACTCGCCGCCATCGATTCGCCGCCGTCCAGCCTGCCCGAGCCCACTTTAGCACATCAAAGGGACCGATGTGAGCATCTCCCCGTTCCCCCTCTCCTCTCGCCGTCGTTGTCAACCCCTAGCACCGATCCCCGTCGTGGCTGAGCTCTCCGCCGCGGAGCTCGTCGCCGGCGAGCTGCCGGTGACCTTTTGGTCACGGGCTCGTGCCCATCGACCTCAATGCATCGCGTAGACCTCGCCTAGCCGCTTAGTTAGCTCGCGCGCGCGTTGCAACGCCGATCCCGGGCGCCGCCCGCCGTCGACGCCGCGCTCGATTCCGGCCACCCCCGCCCGCGAGACCGCCACCATCGGACGCGGCTTGGAGTGCCCATTCCAGAGAGCCCAACCGCGCGCGATTTGGTGCCCCGCAACGCGAATCCGAGCTCGCCGGCGCGATTCCGGCGATGTCGCCGACGTGGCGCTGACGTGGCCGGCCACGTGGACCGCCCGTGCCACTGACGTGTGGGCCCAGTTGACCCAGTTGACTGGGTCAACTGCTGACTGGGCTCGCACAGTTACTGACATGCAGGCCCCACCTTAATTTAAACATTTTTATAATTAATAAAAACGCTAATTATTCTGTTAATTAAATTAGTTAATTAGTTAGTCACTGACAGATGGGGCCCACACCCTAATTAACCTATTTTAGTTAAAGTTAATCCCTAATTAGCTACTGTGACACTGACATGTGGGTCCCACTAGTCAGGTTTGACTCTGGTTAGGCGGGTTTGACCGCTGACGCAATGCTGACGTCACCAATCACTGTTTTGGATAATTCGAATTTTAATAATTAAAATAATTCCAGAAAATGATTAAAACTATAAAAAATCTTATAAAATAAACCGTAACTCGGATGAAAATAATTTATATATATGAAAAACGATCAGAAAAATATGACGAATCCGAATATGCCACCCACATACCTGCCACACCTCTCTAACATGATGAACATGGAACTTTCCCCTCCGATTCATCTGTCCGATAATTGCCCGGAGCTGGTAAAACACCTCGAGATGTTTCCCGCTCCGACTAACTTGCGTAGTACTGCATTAGGGCCCCCCTCGAATAGCATACTGCCATGACATGCTTTTGCGTTGCATTGTTTGCCGTGTATTGATTGTTTCTTCCCCCCCTCTTCTCTCCGGTAGACCCCGAGACTGACGCTACTGCCGAGTACGACTACGCCCTTGACAACCAGCCCCTTTCAGCAGAGCTTCCAGGCAAGCAAAACCCCCTTGATCATTCCTATATCGCCTATTCCTTCTCCCTCATGTTTGCATTAGATTTTGCTACTGTAATTGCTTACTCCTATTCTGATGCATAGCCTGCTTTTGTAACCTGCTATTGATACTTTATCTGTTATCCTAAACTGCTTAGAACAGGTTGGTTAGTGATCCATCAGTGACCCCTCACCTTTGTCCCGGTTGCCCCGCTTTGTTACCAGTGCCTCGATCATTGTGATCGATGTGCAGAGACCATCACATCACCGCACACCCCCTTAGTTGTATGACTCTGCAGGGCTACTATCGAGTGCCGGGGGTGATACCTCGTACTGCACTCCTGATGATATCCCTGTAGTATAGCACATCGATGGTGAGTGTAGAGGGTGATTCCTCGCTCTCCCCTTCCTGATGATGACTCTGTCGTGCAACCCCTCAAGTGGGGACCATCGAGGGTGATTCCTCCTGGTTCTCCTTAACGGATTACATCAAGTAGGAATCCATCGAGGGTGATTCCTCGGGTTCCCTTGATGTTTTGGACACACGGTTACCATGACTATTACCTCAGACCTTTGTTGCAGGCAGGTCGACCCCGAGGGGTACCCGCGGGGAAATGTGGAGTCGGGTTGACCTGGAGGGTACCCGCGAGATAATTACGAGGCGCGGCCGGGTAGGCAGAGACCGCCCTAGAGAGGGATGGGCCTGACCCTTGTTGCACTTCCTCGAGACGGGACGACAGGAGTACTGATCGTCACCGCAAGCTCCCAATACACTAACAGATTTGGGTATTTGATCTGAGTTGGTCGTTGGCCATATACGCACTACCACCACGTGGAATAATGGTTATGGGACCCTCTACGTCGTATGTATCAGCCGAAAGCTCTTCAGATGTCACAGCTCAGAGATGCGGGCTGATTGTTGGGTAACAGTAGTGCACCCCTGCAGGGAAGTTATCTATTCGAATAGCCGTGTCCACGGTAACAGGACGCTCAGTGTTGTACCACGATCTACTACAACTTGAACTAAATACATGTTACATTAACTGTAAGCTCCGGGATCGCTTTCTCGCAGGGAGTCGAGGAAGGATCTCTGGGCTTTGCTATTACATGCTTATTACTTTATGTTATGCTACTAATCTACACTCTTCTAATGCTGCAAGACGCTGAAGATGCTAGTATTCGATAGGCTAGGCCTTTCTCTCTATTCTGGCATTTCTGCAGTTTAGTCCAAAGATATAGCCCCATTCCTTTGATACCGATGCATACTTAGTATAGTTCTGATGTCAGTCTTGCGAGTACTTTGGATGAGTACTCACGGTTGCTTTGCTATCTCTTTTCCCCATACCCGGTTGTTGCGATCAGACGGCGGATCCCAGGAGCCAGCTGCTCCCGTCGACGACTGCTACTACACTTCCGGTGGAGCCTACCACTACATGGAGACCGCCAACCAGGAGTAGATTCGGAGGCTCCCAGGCAGGAGGCCTGCGCCTTTTCGATCAGATGTCGCTGTTGTGCTAGCCTTCTTAAGGCAAACTTGTTTAACTTGGTGTCTGTACTCAGATATTGTGTTGCTTCCGCTAACGCTTGTTCGCGAGCTTATGTATTCGAGCCCTCGAGGCCCCTGGCTTGTAATATAAAGCTTGTATGACTTTTATTTATGTTTAGAGTTGTGTTGTGATATCTTCCCGTGAGTCTCTGATCTCGATCGTGTGCATTTGCGTGTATGATTAGTGCACGGTCGAGCAGGGGCGTCACATGACATGACCCTTCATGTTCCTAGCACCATCGTACCCTTGCCCACGTACTCTAGAGAAGGTCAAACCATGTTCCATAAGCAAGCTCTCAATTGCTGTTTTGAGTGTCAAAGATGTGGTGTTTGCAACATGTAAAATACCAAGAAACCTCTCAACAGCCTTCCTATTTTATCAACATAACGTAGACAAAGAGCCAATTGTTCTTGTAGATACACATCACTAGATTCATCGGTAAGTATTGAGAAACAACTATCACCTAGCTCTTCCATCATAAGACTAGTAGTTTCTTTGGCACAAGAGTTGATGAGGTCTGTTTGTATTTCATGAGCAATCATTTTATTGTTCCTTGGTGCATTCTTGAGAACCACCTTGTTCACTTCTTCAAAATTCTCTGCTAGCCAATGTAGAAGCTCAAGGAAATTACCTTTGTTTAGTGAACTTTCTCTTTCATCATGTCCACGGAAAGCTAACCCTTGACGCAAAAGAAACCTCAAGCATTGAAGAGAATATGTCAAGCGAGCTACATATAGAATCTTGTCTTGTTTGGTGGTTGAAGAAAATGACTCTACAATTGTTGTTTTGGGCGCAATGAAGAAATTGTATTTCTCTTGTGCTTTGTTGTGTGCACTATTGATTCCACCTTCATGTTTCACAAAACTATCCTTGTGGTTCCAATTTCTAAATCCTCCATTCACAAAACAATCTCCACCAGCATGTGAATTATCCTTGAAAAGATAGCATATAAAGCAGAAAGCAGCATCTAGTTCTTTACTATACTCAAGCCAACTATAAGACTTGAACCATTTAGCTACAAATCGACGCATACCTCCAGCAGGGTGTTGTGGAAAAGCATACTTCTTTGGTCGACAAGCCCCTTTTGCAATGTATCCTCTTCTAAGCCTATTCTGATCATTAATATCATAATCTGCGATAGGGATCCTCAACCCCGGATCAGGTTCAAGCAATTGAACATCATAAACTGTATCTTCAGTGTCATCCTCTTCCTCTACATTTTTAGATTCTTCGCTTGCTTCGTTCTCAATCTCAGGCTCTGCGATTGGACTTGTGTTCATGCCACTAATCTGTAGCTGCTGCAGATTCTGAACCGAAGGGATCTCGCCAGTGTTCTCCACCTGCACTTGCTGCTCAACCTGCACTTGCTGCTCAACCTGAATACATGCCTTGGACCTCTTCCCAGCCCTACTCCATAAAGTTTTCAAATCAATGTTCTTTCTCTTGAGTTTTGAATGGTTTACTGCCTACAATTCAAAGACAATTCATATGTTATTTATCTGCTAATGAAATCAGCCAGCTCCTCACAGTGAATCGAATGAACGAATTCAATTTCACACTTGGAACTTGCCAACTTGGAAATTGGAAAGGGGATTCACCTTAGAGATTGAGGTTGCTGGAGGGAGATGCAGCACTGGTATGCGCCTCTCCCCGGCGTCGACGACTGCTGCGGCGACCGGCGCTGGCACCGCGACCCTCTGCGCTGTGGTGGTGCTTGGACAGCTTGGTCCCGCACTGGGCAGTCGCTGACAGTCCTCACCAGCGGCGGCGGGAACAGCACTAGGCGAGGGCGACTCGTCCGTGGGGAGATGCTGCGCCGGCGGCTCCCTCGCCTGGCCCATCGGGTCGCGCCGCGCCGCCGCCCTGGTTGGCTGGTCCGTCCGTGGGAGTGGGGAAACGGCTGGCTAGGTTTCTGTGTGTGCGTACGCTGAATGGGCTGCTAGTGAAATGGGCTTATATGACTATTGGGCCTATATGATACTATCCCTCCCATATTTGCCTATATATAAAAAAAATTGCAGAAAATTTTGGGTGTACATCTGTACACCCATGCCCCATGCTGCATCCGCCCCTGCGCGTGTGGGGCGCCGGAGCGCTCCAACGAACTTATCCCCAACCCAGGGGTCCGCAAAACCATCGCCAACCAGCTCGCCGCGTTGGACGCAACGGAGAACGCACGGAGCTCCATTCCGCAGGACGCTTCACATAAGAAACCCGGCACCGTATCCAAGCACAGAGACGGCAGTAGTTCATCGCCCACATCGAAGAACACGATGACTATTGAAAATCATGAACCACATCGGGCTATCTTGCATCCCCGCCAAGAGAGGAAGAGGGCGGATCGCCAAGATCGAAGGCAACATGATCGTAGTTTCAAGAGAAGGTGTGGATCGCCAAGACCGGAGGCACCAGGAGCGTATTTCTCTTATGTAATTGAAATGATTCCAGAATTTAGAAAAGAAAAATGAGCATTTGCAGCTTAGTTTCTGTAATTGTATTCTCCCAACTAGTAGTAATATATACATTCAAATGATTACCAGAGTGTTAGTATTAGCAATCGAAACACTTTTGCCTCTGACATTGTAGATTCGTTTAATTTACCTTGTTTTCAATTTAATACTGTACCACATCAATTCACTATTATCTGTTGTACATCGTCAATCGCCGTTCTCATTGCTTCGGTTTTTTTTTTTTGCCTTTTTCATCCGCCTAGGCATAGATTTGGTCTTATATGACTTTGCTCTTTGCCGGCATGATCTTTTATGTGTGTGTGTGTGTTGTGTTGACTGTGTGCATTCTAGTTATGCAGAGGCCGGGTGTGTACTCATTATGTTTGTATCCCTCGATGCTACACTAAGAGTCAATAAAAAACTCCCTTTATCGAAAAAAAACTATTATCTGCATGGGCTACATTTTAAGTAAATTTGTGTTTTGATTACAACAAAATGAGGAAGCATTGCGCGATGAGGCGGCATTCAAGGAATCAAGCCCGGCCAATCCTTGCCCATGCCAATAATCCCTCAACTATTTGAGGAGTAGGTCCATGAGACCGTTCTTAAAAAAATAAAAGGCGAAAAAGAGGCATGAAAAAAAATGAGAGAAAAAGAGAGAAGGAGCAATGTTACTATCCTTTTCCACACTTGTGCTTCAGAGTACCACCATGTTTTCATATAGAGAGTCTCCTATTTTATCACTTTCATATACTAGTGAGAATTTTTCATTATAGAACTTGACTTGTATATTTCGATGACGGGCTTCCTCAAATGCCCGAGGTCTTCATGAGCAAGCAAGTTGGATGCACACCCACTTAGTTTTCATCTTGAGCTTTCATACACTTATACCTCGTAGTGCATCCGTTGCATGACAATCCCTACTCCTCGCATTGACTTCAATTGATGGGCATCTCCATAGCCCGTTGATTAGCCTCGTTGATGTGAGACTATCTTCTTATTTTTGACTTCCCCTTATTTATCTCTACCACCATACTCTATTCCACCTATAGTGCTATATCCATGGCTTGCGCTCATGTATTGCGTGGGAGTTGAAAAAGCTGAAACGCGTTAAAAAGTATGAACCAATTGCTTGCCTAAAACCGGGGTTGTTCATGATAAATATTTTATGTTAAGAAGATGGAGCATGACAGAATTGTATGATTTTCTAGGGATAACGTTCTTTAGCATTTTTATTTTGAAAGACATGATTGTTTATTAGTATGCCTGAGTATTGATGTATTTATATCAAACTATAGGCTATTGCTTTGAATCATTCGGATCTTATTATTCATACCGTAAGAGAAATATTACATGATGAAATATGATAGATAGCATTCCACATCAAAAATTCTGTTTTTATCATTTACCTATTCGAAGACGAACAGCAATTAAGCTTGGTGATGCTTGATACGTCTCCAACGTATTTATAAATTTTTATTGTACCATGCTATTATAGTATCAATTTTGGATGTTTTTATATGCAATTATATATCACTAGCACAAATGCCCGTGCGTTGCAACGGGAGAGAAAATATCCCACATCCCTATGCTAATAGGCATGGCTCAAGGATCCCTCCATCCGCGTCCTCTATTTCAACATGGTGCCAACACACCAACAGTGGTTGCAGTGTTCATCTCATCACAACAGTGGCCCGGTTTGCCGGCGGTTCTGTTAGGGACCGGACCAGCCTCGGACCATGTCCACCCTGAGTTGGACGGCGTGACATCCTATCTACAATGACACCAAGTCCAGTTCGATTACATGTACTTGGTGATCAGCCGCCGGCGGTGCCGCTCAGAAGGCCTCTCGCTCGAACTCGGCCATCTCCTCGAAGAAAAATCAAGAGATGGGAGACGTGGGGGAGAGGGCATATAGCGTCTAAGGCTTATACGGGAGCGGACCGGGAGGAATTTGTGATTTGGAGGAGCACAATTGCTGGGCGTCGCGCATCGTTTTTTACGTATCCGAACGAAACCAGAACGCATCGTTTTTACGTATCCGGCAGAAGCGTATTATGACGGTGAGCGGACAGAAGCAATAGCCGCTTTATTATTTGGTAAAGATAGCAAACATGGTTGTGCGTTGCAATGGCGAAAAACCATCACATGGACCTAATTCGATAAGCATGACTCAAGCGTCCCCCTCACATGTCCACGTCTTCCATTTCAACACGGCACCCATTCATGTTGTCTTTTTCCCCTCCCCCTATGTAACTGCAATTAATGACAATACAATAAAAGCTAAAGTAACAATTAAAAACACATTAAGATATGCAAAAGTTGAAAAGTTTATGAAATAAATAAATAATCAATTGATTCCAAATTATAGTTCACTTCAAAAATAAGAAAAATCAATTAAGCATGAAGAATCATATTTTTCTAACAAAGAAAATAGGAAGACTTGTGCTGCCGGGATCTACCTAAATGATAGAAAAAAAAAAAGCATTAACATAGTCTAAAATTCTAAGAAGGCAATGTTTGAAGTGCACATGATTTACTGCACTGGTTTGCCGGAAAATTATGTATTTTTTTACAACGGCAGGAGAAACTCAGAGACCAAAACCCGGGAAAAGACAAATCAGTAGCATGAATACAAATGTGTGTAGACTCAAGTTGAATCTACCATAGCATATACATTTTCATTGCGATCAATAATGCAACCATACGCGGTAGTTAAAATCAGTTGAAGATGAAAATCTCTTTTATTTCACCCGGATGAACTTTGCTCTTGCGTACAGCCGTACACCGCATACTGCGGACGACACACGTCCTGGTGGGGTCGCCCACTTGCCCAGCCTTATCTCCTCCAGTGGATCACGAGATCCACTAAAAAGTTCCACCGAGTTCGATCCCGTTTTTCCTCCCCCACATCTAGCCACAGCCTGCTGCTACTCAAGCTCACCCGCTGTTGTGCCAGTTCCACACACGGGTGCTGCATGCCGACGCTTTATCGTGGTGATGGTCCACGACTGCCGGCGTTGTTGACTCAGTGTTGCCGGTGCGGCGACGTGACCCTCGTCGGCGCCGCTGGCGCTGTAATGCAGCACTCGTGCGCTGCGCTGCTGTGCGGCCCGGCGGTGGCCGCCGGTGCTCCGATGCATTGCAGCGTTCGACTGTTGGTGGCGCTGTGACGCGGCGGCCGTCGGTGGGGTTTGGTGCTTCAGGGGCCGCCGGTGACAGGTCGCACAGCACATTTCTTCTCCTTCTTCATGTCTCCTCCTCACCTGCACTTTTCTTTTTGCCTTGGTTATGCAGGGAGCACGCAAGGAGCCTCGCCACTGCCGCCGGCACCCGGACGTCGTCGCGCCGCTGCTGCCGGCACCTCCGAGTTCGCCGGGCGCTGAGGCCCTTCCTCCCCTGCGTCCGGCACCGCCACTCTCTGGCTTGCCTCCAAGCGGATCCAGCTGCCCTCGACCGTTCTCGACCTCGTCTAGCCATTTTTGACGCGCCACCGCTGGATCCGTCTCCATCGCACCGGATCCGTCCGGATCTAGCTGCCCTCGACCGTCACCGGCCTCGTCTACTCCTCCCCGTCGCCGGATCCGTCCGGATCCAGCTGCCCTCGACCGTGTCCCCGGCCTCGTCTGCTCCTCCTGTCGCCGGATTTGATGCGCCGCCATCCCCGTTCCCCTTCTGATTATCCTCACCTCTGTTTCTTGATTTCTGTGGTCGCTTGTTGAATAATCAATTTGTACCTATATGAACCGGTGAGATTAGGTGTAATTAAGCGATGGGGTATTATTACTTAGCCACATCATATAATTTTTTCGGCATGATCCTAGCAAGGCAAGGAGAAAGCCCATCAGAACATGAGGTCCAGTACGGGGGCGGCGTGAAGGACGCGGCACGAATCTGAAATACGAAACGTTTTCTTTTTCACATATATACTGGACTGCGGGTTAATTACTTAAAACCACAGGGGGCTGTTTGCAAAAAGTGTACGACGACGGACAACCAGAAACCCAATTCTCTTTATTATTATTAGGTAAAGATAGCAAAAGGGCCCGTGCGTTGCAACGGGAAAAAAAATACCTCGATCTTAATAAAAATCCAAGACCACACATAGGTCGATCCCACCATAACACGGC
The DNA here is from genome assembly GCA_039707655.1 of Elymus sibiricus. Classification (NCBI taxonomy): domain Eukaryota; kingdom Viridiplantae; phylum Streptophyta; class Magnoliopsida; order Poales; family Poaceae; genus Elymus; species Elymus sibiricus. Next base: position 1,534,491 of record CM077674.1, on the reverse strand, counting down.
GGAGAAGCACTAATAGCATACACCGTGAATATGAAATATTATTAAAGTTTAATTTCCCAATTCAAGTTTAATAGTGCCGGAAATACTTACATAGATTGATACCTATAGAGTATCTACAGCTAGTGTGGATTTTCTAGCTTGTAGTTGTACCCTTCTTGCATATAATAAGAGATTTTTACTATAAAAAATCTCGTTTCATGATATGTATAACAAAATTTCGAATTTTCAAATCCTATCGTGCTGCAATAATTTTAAATTGATGAAATCGCTAATAATTCTTTTAGGTGACCCCTTGGAAATATTCAAAATCTCATTGTTAGTTTATTTAATTTTCTGAAATGAAGCCTTATTTTTTACACGGTCTTCCTTGCTCATTGTACCCGAAATATCACTATGTCTGTGGCAAAAACAAAACAAAAAATCAATTGTTAATTTTTCTCATCCGCATGAGGCAATTTTGTGAGCGTCCGTGAGTTTTATACAGTTTTCTTTCGCGTTTTCGGCTCGACACCCATCCCCATCAGCATATGTTCATGTTCCCGTTCATTTTTGGAAATTCCTAAATCAAACTCCTAGTTCAAATCCATTTGACTTAATTTCCAATGAGTTTGAGTTGAAATTCTTCCATCATGAACAAACTCTATCTTGCTGGATTAAGCGCATTTAAAGTAAAACTCGGGAAATTTTCCTACCTTCAAAACTCACTATGTTTTTCGAGTTCTCTGTTGTTTATTACTAAATGAAGAAAGAAAAGACAAAGTTGAGCTACTTGCGTAACTGGGCTAGCAAAGGGAGTTTGATATGGCCCACTTGCCTAGCCGAGGCCCATCTTCCATTTTTCCTTAACCCTAAGCCTATCCTGCTCCGTGCCCTCCTCTCGATCCCTTCAGCGCCGTCACACACGCACACAGGGGTGAGATGCCCTGCGCCTGATCTGCTCGACACTGCTCCTCGCGCCTCTGGCAAGCCATGCTAGCGAGCTCGTCCTCGGCGGACCCCCTTCCTTTTCTTCCATCCCACCTTCGATTGATATGAGCCGGCCGGCCTTGTGAGGGCGCGCCGCCGGTGCTTCTACCCCCGGTGTCCTCTCTCTCCTCAGCCTCTCCTGCCATGGACGCAAGCTGCAGCTCGTCCACCTCTTTGCCGGTCGCGCTACCGGTGCTTCTACCCCCGGTCTCCTCTCTCTCCTCACCCTCTCACTTCTGCTGGAAGTTGCTTGCCATGTCCTGGGGCGGCGTCGACCGCCTCTGGTCGAGCTTGGGTCTATTTCAAGAACAATTTCTTTTTTGGCCAACTCCTTCAAGGCCGCTTGTTGTCTTCAACTCGCACAACGTATTTAAACTGATGGGATTGTCTACAAGAAAACAATGTGGGACTATCTATTAAAAAATTTATCGGGTTTTTGTCAAAGACGCAGAGGATCGGCGGCTTGTGCTGAGGCCCAATCGTAGGCCCAAGACCGACGGACGAAAAACACATTAATGTACGGACGGACGAAAATTACGGACAAAAATTAGGGGGTAAGAAGCAGTAGCCCCTTTATTAGTAGGTATAGATTTTTTCGGACTAAACTATTAACCTAGTGCCCAGTGCCAGTTGTTGTTTTCTGCTTGTTTTTGGCTTTTCAGAGAATCTGTACTAAACGAAGTCCAAATGACACGAAACTTTTTGAAGATTTTTTTTCTGGACAAAAGAGAAGTTGGAAGCTTCGGAAGGAGGCCAGAAGCCTCACGGAGGCTTCACAAGGCAACAGGGCGCGCCACGGGGGGGGGGGGGGGCGCCGTGTTGCCTTGTGGGGGCCACGTGACTCCGTTTAACCTAATTCCACTTCTATAAATTCATAAATATTGGGAAACCAACAGAGAGCTAGAAGAGAAAACCTTTCCGCCGCCGCAAGACTCTGTTCTTCCGCGATCCCATCTGGAGGTCTTTTCCGGTACTCTGCCGGAGGAGGAATCGATCACGGAGGGCTTCTACATCAACCTTGCTGCCCTTCCGATGATGTGTGAGTAGTTTACCACAGACGTATGGGTCCATAGCTAGTAGCTAGATGGCTTCTTCTCTCTCTTTGATCTTCAATACCATGTTCTTCTCGATGTTCTTGGAGTTCTATCCGATGTAATCTTTTTTTGCGGTGTGTTTGCTGTGATCCGATAAATTATGAGTTTATGATCAGATTATTCATGAGAAATATTTGAGTCTTCTCTGAACTTTTTTATGCATGATTAAATATAGCTTTGTATTTCTCTCCGATTTATCGATTTGGTTTGGCCTAATAGATTGATTTATCTTGCAATAGGAGAGGTGCATTGTGATGGGTTCAATCTTGCGGTGCTCAATCCCAGTGACAGAAGGGGACATGACACGTATTTGTATTGTTGCCATTAAGGATAAAAAGATGGGGTTTATTCATATTGCTTGAATTTGCTTCTCTACATCATGTCATCTTGCTTAAGGAATTACTCTGTTTTTATTAACTTAATACTCTAGATGCATGCTGGATAGCGGTCGATGAGTGGAGTAATAGTAGTAGATGCAGGATGGAGTCGGTCTACTTGTCTCGGACGTGATGCCTATATACATGATCATTGCCATGATTCCGTCATAATTATTTGCTTTTCTATCAATTGCCCAACAGTAATTTGTTTACCCACCGTATGTTTCTGTGGTCGAGAGAGAAGCCTCTAGTGAAAACTATGGCCCCCGTGTCTATCTTTATCATATAAAAAACCGAAAAATATCTTACTGCAATTTATTTACTTTTATTTTTATTAGTATTTTAGTTTATCAATTTATCTCTATCAGACTTAATCCTTGCAAGTAACCGCTAAGAGGATTGACAACCCTCTTATTCGCGTTGGGTGCAAGTGTTTGTTTTTCTGTATGTAGGTGTTGTTCACTGGATTTTGCTTGGTTCTCCTACTGGATTGATAACGTTGATTCTTAACTGAGAGAAATACTTATCTCTACTGTACTGCATCATCCTCTCCTCTTCGGAGAAATACCAACGCAGACTACAAGTAGTAATGGGCTAGCGATCCCTCAGATCGCCGTTCACTATTTGCTTACTGTTTTTTTCTTGGTGGTTCTCTCATTGCCTGGAAGACGAAAAAACAGACTGCAGTTTCTTGTTCGAGTGCAGAGGCTGAGTTGCGAGCTATGGCTGTATTAACGGCAGAGGTGACTTAGTTACGATGGTTGCTAGAGGATTTTGGTGTTTCTGTTACTACGCCAACTACCCTCTTGTCAGATAGTACATGTGTTATCAGTATTGCGCGGGACCGTGTGAAGCATGAGCTTACCAAGCATATTGGAGTTGATGCTTTTTTTGTGCGCGCTGGTGTCCAGTATCATGTTATTGCTCTTCAGTATGTGTCTTCTGAGTTACAGTTGGCGGACTTCTTCACGAAGGCCCAGACTAAAGCGCAACATGGATTTTACCTCTCCAAACTCAGTGCTATGGATCCACCATGAGTTTGAGGGGGGTGTTAGAGTTATATTTATGGTGGCCTTTTGGCCTTTTGCATTCTAGCCTTTTGGCCTCCCTACTGTACATGTATATATGATGGCTTCAGCCTAATGATAATATTATGAGGCATATTTTCCTAACAGAAAGATGCTAATCTATTCAGAAGCCATGGATGATCCTCGTACAGGGATGCTGCAATCGAAGGAAATAGTGGCTGGCCTCTGCTATTCCTTTGTGGAAGACATACAATATGACGGGCCACGGGTTCGCCTCTTGCACGCGGCGGATCGCCCGGGCCGGCTGGATCGACCGGCGTCCGATTCACCCGCATCCCGCGCCTAGGGTTGATCCCTTTGTCTTAATAATCCGCAATCCTTCGGATTAGTACTTCATTTGTTAGAGTTTGCTGTCATTGTTTGTTCATAAATTTGATGTTCAAATTTGTGCTCTCCTTCGGTCAATGAGAGGGTGAGTGGAATCACCGGTTAACCACGTGCGGCGCCGGCGTCAGCTGATTCCTCGGTGTGGCCGCGACGGGATCTGTGGGTTGTGGTGGCGTTAGCCTCTGGTCGGCACGCTATTGCCCCCACGTCCAGTCGCCAGGTCGCCGGTCACCACTCACCAAGGACACGAGAGAGCCGACGAGGACGAGAAGCAGAGCTGGTCGCGTGGTTGGTTGCTCCTCGTCTCCCCAATCCCAATTAAATGGGCCTACTTATTTTAAGTCTAATTAAATGGGCCTAATGGTTATGCGTTGCAGTGCTATTGCATGCTATCATTTTCGTTGGTTGTCGGTGAGGAAGCAGAGATGTGCGAGCATGAGCAGCACAAATGTACATAGCAGAAGAAAATAAGCAATTAATCACTCACTCGCTCTTTTTTGCGATTTTATTTTAGCGAGTGAGTGATTAATACGCGTACGATCGATATGGTTTGAACGCGTCGGATCCACCTTTTTCTCAGGCCCACGCACCGCTCTTGACCCAACTTTATCTGTTCGATGGACTTTTCTTCTCCTACTCGTCTTCTCCACTCGCACCTCGCCTTATCCCCTCACCCACCATCCCGTCACGCGCGCAAGGTTACGGCGCTACTGCTGCACGCGCCCAGCCACAGCTACCTGCCGCCGCAAGCCGGTACAGAGACACGAGGGGTTGCCGAGCCGGGATGCTGCAACTCGCCGGCGTTGATGCTGGAAGCGCCGTCCCCGGATGCGACGACCCCCGCGGGCGTGGATACTGGGAGCGGCCGCTGGGATGCTGGGTCTCCCCGGCGGCGATGCTACAACCGGCAGGGGCGATTGCTACAACCTCACGCCGGCGAGCTGCAACCGGCACGGGCGGGTGCTACATCCGGGGGCCGGCAAGCTACAACCCAGCAATGGTGCAGGTGCTACAACCTCACGCCGACAAGCTGCAACCAGCACGGACGGGTGCTACATCTGATGGCCCGGCGAGCTGCAATCGTCACACCGGCAAGGTACAACTGCTGGCCGGCAAGCTGCGACAGACACGGGGCGGTGCTACAACCTGACAATGGCAAGCTGCAACTGGCACGGGCAGTGCTACAACCGGTGTCCAGCGAGCTGCAACCGACACAACGGCGAGCTTCAACCTGGTGGGTCACCGTGCTAGCGATGGAGACCATGTCGGCGGAGTGCTACAACCATGGTGGTGAGTTTGCTGGAACCGGCTTTTGTTTTTGCTACGACCAGCTAGAAATTTTGCTCCGTCTCGGCAACGAAGATCCATGGTTTTGCTGGAACCGGCATTTTTTTTGCTGGAACCGGCTAAAGTTTTTGCTTCAACTGACTTTATTTTTTTTCTTAGTTTGCTCAGATTTGTTTTTTGCTGGAACACAGTGCTGCAAATCGACAACGACGGCGAGCTGGAGGCGGCGATGCCGTGCTTCGATGGGGTGCACGAGTTGCTGAAACCAGCTTTGGCCGCAAGCTGCATCAGGTTTTCATGGAGCTGCATCCGGCAAAGTGGGTGGCGTCGGACGGTGAGATTGGGATGGGCATGTGATGACGGCGACGGCGAGCTGCGGCGAGGGGCAGCGAGCTGCGTCTGATGGCGATGACGACGGACGCGAAGGACACCGGAGGCGGTGACCATGCCGTACGTGGGTGAGATGGAGGTTGTGCGCGTGCGAATCACTAGTTGTTCTGTGCGACGAAGAACAAATCAACGGCCGTACGCTGCCAGATCGGACGCTCGGGCGCTGACCGGCCCAAAGTTGGGACGGCGCGCCGGCGCCTAGTACTGGCCTTCTTCAAAACATTATTTCATTGACCATGTGTGCTCCTTAGCTTCTCAATCCACGAATAGTTGCTTTCCACGTATTCTTCATGCATGATAAGCACTTGCTCAGCAACCTATTTATTTACCACAAAAAACTATGAGAAACGTTCGTGGCCGGCCGACCGGCCGAACGCTTGGCCTCGGCCAGTCGCCGCCCACGCGCGATCGAAATCGCCAGCGGCCCCACCTGCGCACGGCTAACCCACTCTTATCCACGCGAGTACAGCGGCGCTCCCCCGTTCTTATCCACCGCCCGTCTCCTCCACACGTTTTCCTCTCCTCCATCTCTTCCGCTCTCTCTTTTTGCTCAACTCATCTCTCGTTCAATCCTGTCGCCGGCTTTCTCCGGCGAACCCACCCCCCCTTCTCTTGTTACAAGCCAAGCCGTGCCCAACCCACTCTCCCACTCCGGCGTGTCAGCAGTAGAGGGGGTTGGATGCCCGAGGTGATGGCGCGACGGGCGACGGGGGCTGTGCGTGCACGCGGTGTCGACGATAGGTGATGCGGGGGGCGCTACGAGCGTGGGCGGCGACCTCCCGGCGCGAGCTGCGGACGTGTGGTGACGAGCTGCAATGGTGCTGGCCATCGGCGAGATGATGCGCACTCACGGCGAGCAGCAACTGGCCATCGACGACGTCGAGGATGCTACAACCGGCATGCCCTGTGCTACGACCAGCACCCGCCCATGCTACGAGCGGTGTCGCTGTGTGTCGTGACAGGTCGCCGCGCTCGCGTCTGGCGTTGCTGGAACCGGCTTACGGGAGTGCTGCAACCCCGACAGTGCAGTGCTGGAAGCTGCGATGGGGTGCGTGGCGAACGGCGACGTCCACAATTGCTCGGACAGTAGTAACCGTTTTTGCTGGAACCGGCACCTGCGATTGCTACAACCATTGTCACCAATTGCTGGAAGCGGCATTGTTGATTTGTACGGCCCTGCCGGCACTTTGCTGGAACCGGCGTCGACGTTTGCTGCAACCGGCAAGACATGCTGGAACCGGAGTGCACTGGTGCTGGACGCAAGACGCGCCCCTCACCGACGACGTGTTTTTTTTTTGCTGCAACCAGAGTAAAGTCATGCTGGAAATGATTGTTCTTTTTGCTACAATCAAATTTGTTGGAGTTTGCAATTTGTGGGATTTTGCTGGAACCAGTGTTGGTTTTGGTTGGAATCGACCGTTCTTTTTGCTACAATCGAATTTGTTAGAGTTTGTTGTTTGTGGAATTTTGGTGGAACTAGAGTAAACTCTTGCTAGAAATGATTGTTCTTTTTGCTACAATCAAATTTGTTAGAGTTTGCTATTTGTGTGATTTTACTGGAACCAGTGTTGGTTTTGGATGGAATCGACCGTTCTTTTTGCTACAATCGAATTTGTTAGAGTTTGCTATTTGTGGGATTTTGGTGGAACCAGAGTAAACTCTTGCTAGAAATGATTGTTCTTTTTGCTACAATCAAATTTGTTAGAGTTTGCTATTTGTGGGATTTTGCTGGAACCAGTGTTGGTTTTGGTTGGAATCGATTGTTCTTTTTGCTATAATCGAATATGCTGAAGTTTGCTGTTTGTTGGATTTTTGCTGGAACCAGAGTAAAGTCCTACTGGAAATGATTGTTCTTTTTGCTACAATTAAATTTGTTGGAGTTTGCTATTTGTGGGATTTTGCTGGAACCAGTGTTGGTTTTGGTTGGAATCGACTGTTCTTTTTGCTACAATCGAATTTGTTGAAGTTTGTTGTTTGTTGGACTTTTGCTGGAACCATAGTAAAGTCTTGCTTGAAATGATTGTTCTTTTTGCTACAATCAAATTTGTTGGAGTTTGCTATTTGTGGGATTTTGCTGGAACCAGTGTTGGTTTTGGTTGGAATCGACTGTTCTTTTTGCTACAATCGAATTTGTTGAAGTTTGCTGTTTGTTGGATTTTTGCTGGAACCAGTGTTGTTTTTGGCTGGAACCGGCTAAATTTTTTGCTTCAACTAACCACCGCTGAAGGTTTTTGTTTGCTGAGATTGTTCGTTGGAAGCCGGCGGTGCTAGTTGACGACGACGGTGAACCGGAGCCGGCGATGTGAGGATGATGCAACTATGGCGACCACGCGCTGGAACCGGCTAGTGTGGGAGCTGCATCCATGGTGAACCGTGCGCTGGGACCCACCGGCGGTCATGCTGCAATCCCGGCGGCCACGGGCGGGGACCTCGCCGGTGCTCATCGGCCACGGCCACGACTTCGGGGCAAACACTACCTTGGAAGCGGCGAGACGGGACGACACTGGTCTCTCTTCCTTTTCTTTTTTCTCCCTTCTTCTTTTTGCTGCGAGGTGGACGAAGGCCGCATCGTACGGTTTAAAAAATCCTAATCGTGTGCGGCCGACCGGCGCCTAGCACTGGCCGAAAACTATTGATATCAACAAGCATAGTATACATTGGAATGTAGAAACAGAACACACAACTTAGGAGGAGGAGGCCTACCTCAGCAACGCTGTCCTCCTCAAAGTCTGCATTGAACAATTCAGATATTGCAGTCATACATCATATCCGCAAGAAAACCATTGCCTTGTAGACCAACTTATAAGGCGGGCCCACATCCCGGGACGGTGGTGAAGCAGTACCAACCAAAGATACCAAAGTTGTTCCATTGCGAAATAGGAAAATATGAGTTTTTTTTGTCTCCTTGAACTCGTACCAAATTTGGTTTAGTTTGGTATTATTTGGCTTTGTTTCCTTTAGAGGCATGATAGATAGATATAGCCATCCACCCATTGCCCAACCCGCCTTGCCCCAATAAGTAAATACCCTCACCCGGACGGACCCCAGAAGCCCAACCCAACCCACCCCGCAACAAAGCTTCCATCTTCTTGTTCCGCCGCCGCCACTAGAGTTTCCCCTTCTCGCTAGGGTTTCCTCGATCCCCAACCCTTCCACCCCAACCCCAGCTCGGATCCAGGAGATGGCGGCCACGGGAGACGCCGACAAGATCAAGATGATCATGCTAAAGACCTCAGACGGTGATGAGTTCGAGGTCGAGGAGGCGGTCGCCATGGAGTCGCAGACCATCCGCCACATGATCGAGGATGACTGCGCCGACAACGACATCCCAATCACCAACGTCGACTCCAAGATCCTTTCCAAGGTCATCGAGTACTGCTACAAGCACGTCCACGCCAAGCCATGCGCTGCCGCCTGTGGAGCCACCTGTGCTGTTGCGTCTGACACCGCGGCTTCCGCCGCCCTAGCCGAGGACCTCAAGAACTGGGACGCAGAGTTCGTCAAGGTCGACCCGGCCACCCTCTATGACCTCATCCTGGTATGATATGCTTCAATTCGACCGTCTCCTTTTTCCAGATCTATTTTTTCTTTTTGTTCCCCATCCGGGAGTCCAATCTAGATTGGGTTTGTGTGTCTTGCATATTAGATTGGGCGGACTCCTCGTACCATCATCAAGGTAGATTCTCGATTCTATTGGATTAGATTAGGTTTATGTTATACATGACTGTGCTCTATTGACGATGTCCAAAATTCCTAAAATAAAAGGAAAAACTTTCCACTCATATCTGTATATTCTTGTGGTTTGTATGTTTCACTCATATCTGTATATTTTTGTTATGCCTAACCTGGGAAATTTTTATTATGATCAGTGTGAACTTACTAGATGCACTATCATTATGCGAGTAAATCGTATATGATTAACTTGCCGAAACATCGGTCACTTCATGTCTTGTTTTGTGTTTTATTATCTTGTATCACATCTTAATGCAAGGCAATCTATCTAATTATCCATGTTCTATAGCCATTATTGATTAATTCTTCTCTCTAACACTGTGGTTCTTATTGCCCCCTCTTAGGCTGCATGCTACCTCAACATCAAGGGACTGGTGGACTTGACATGCCAGACTGTTGCCGACATGATCAAGGGCAAAACTACGGAGGAGATCCGCAAGATGTTCAACCTCAAGAACGACAACATGCCCGAGGAGTAGGAGAAGGTCGGCAGGGAGAACCAGTGGGCATTTGAGTAGAGGAGCGACTAATTAAGCTGCACTGAATGAACGCTTACTATTCGTCATGTCAACCTTTGAGATCCCTTCTTTGTGTCGTAATGGGTTGTAATTATACTGGACCCTATGAGGTGGTTATGTTTGCGAGAACAAAAAAAACTATTGTGGTCAATGGTCATCACTTGTCAAACATCTTAGCATTTTCATAAGCTTCATTGCCCATTCATCTAAAGCACTTGTATCAAGCAATATTTTCTCTCCAGCCCATTTGAAATCATAATGTAGTTGCTTAACAGGCCAATATGCTTAACCGTCCGATCAGCCATTCGGTGCGAGCTACCCGTTTGCAACGTAGGCCATATTGCGCTCGTCGATCTATGCTAGTGTCAACTCGTCCAGCCGTAGGTGAACATTTGCAACATGGAGCATATTGCGGTCACTTGCAACAATGACGACAACACCAAGCAGGTCAACATCCCCGTGACGCGCGGCGGGCGGCTGTACCATCAGCCGGCTCCATGCCCTGTTCTGCGATTTTTGGATCAAGAAGTCGCATATATGCTTGATCTGGAGGCAGGGGGAAAGGGATTGAAGCACCGTGCCCTAGCCCCCTGTAGGACACTGGATGGAGCACGCCGGAGTTCGGTGCCGGTGCTCGGTTTGGAGAGAAAACAGAGAAATGGAGGGAGAGACGGTGAGAGCGAGATGAGATGAGAGGAAGACAATGTGGGTGCCGCGAATGCTTCTAGAGAGGTATGGGATGACACGAGAGGGGCCAGCGGGAAACGTGTCAATCGTAGGAGATGGTTGATGCATGCACTTTTATCAGCGCGGTGATTGCAAGTGCTTACCAAAAAAAATGGGCCTTCTGATTTTTTGCCACCACTTACTTTGGAATTTGACGATTTGACACTGGTTAGTTTGTAATTGATATTTTGCCACATCTTAGGTGCTCTTTTTCAATAAAAAAAACAATACTAAGTACCTTCAAATGTTTTCGATAATATGCATATGCATCAAAACAGTGGACAATAACACCGTTTGCGCCTGTCCGACTAAAGAGGTAGCAAAAATTAGAAATCCCCAATGTCCCAACTCTTCTGGCTCTCGATTTGTCGCCGACGGTGTTGATGAAGGCGAGCTTGCTGCTTGCAGAGGAGGTCCCCGGCTAGGTCAAAGGGGTAGGTGGGAAAGTCCTGGGTGGGCGAGAACTAGCCATGGCCGCCTTGCTCTCCGACGCCGAGGGCCTGTGCGTTGACGGCGGCATCCCTGAACTAGGAGTAGTCAAGCTCACCGCAGCGGCTGCGGAGCCGGAACGGCGCCGCCAACTGCTTCAGGCTGTCGTCGCATCCCTGCACCCTGCCCTGGCGTCACTCGTGTCTTGCCCATATATTATACCCCAGCATGGTACGTAACATCCTTTGGTTTGCTGACAGATGGTAAACTCTGCATCAAGGTGGGGATTTTGAGCGTTGTGCCGACGACGGACGGAAAATATACTACCACGGCACTTGCAACACTCACATGACCAGTTAAGCTAAGCTAGTATATATATGGAATACAGACGCAAATGCTACTTGGAAACCAAACCAAGAGATCATCCAAAGAGGGATACAACAATATGGGTCATCGCATTGCCATGAGCTTGCTAAACTCACTTGTTGCCGTCCTGTTGATCGGTGCTGCGAGCGCCGGCGATGAGGCTGCATTGCTTGCTTTCAAAGTGCAGCTCAGCCATGGGGGCTCGCTGGCCTACTGGAACAGCAGCTCCGGCTTCTGCAGCTGGGAAGGGGTGACGTGCGGCCACCGCACACCGGCGCGGGTTGTGGCACTGAGATTGAGGGGTGTAATATAATATGATCGGGCTGCTAAAGTGCACGCCTCGATTGATCTCATTGATTTGTATATATACAGGGTTACAAAAATTGTATGCCAAGTTAATCAAGTCGGTTTTAACCTTATTTGGTAACCGACTATATAGGATCAATTACAACACGTGGTCGGTCCGGTTGGGAATATGTAGAACCATCTAGCACGCCCCCGCAGTCTGAACGTGGAGACAGGTCGTCGCCGATGTGAAGACTGGACCGAAACTCGAGGAACAATGGTGTCGGCAATCCTTTAGTAAATATATCCGCAAATTGTGATGAAGATGGAACATGCAGGACACGCAGGGCTCCAATAGCAACTTTCTCGCGAACAAAATGTATATCCAGCTCAATGTGTTTAGTACGGCGATGTTGCACTGGGTTTGCGGACATGTATACTGCAGATATGTTGTCACAGTAGACGATGGTGGCACTGTCAAGTGGGCGATGTAGCTCAAGTAACAAATGACGCAGCCAACATGTCTCTGCTACGGCTGTAGCAACTGCTCGATATTCAGCTTCAGCACTGCTGCGAGAAACTGTCGGCTGTCGGCGAGAAGACCATGAGACTAGATTGTCTCCCAAAAATACACAGAAACCGGACGTAGAGCGGCGAGTATCGGGCCATCCAGCCCAATCAGCATCCGAATAGGCAACAAGAGTGTGTGAAGAGGAGGAATAAAGAATGAGACCAAGATCAAGTGTTCCTTTAAGATAACGAAGAATACGTTTGATTAGAAGAAGATGTGGTTCTCGAGGATCATGCATGTGAAGACATACTTGATGGACGGCATAAGAAATTTCTGGTCGGGTAAGAGTGATATACTGGAGTGCCCCAGCAATACTACGATACTGAGAAGGATCAGAGACCGGTGCACCGGCAGAAGCAGAAAGTTTGGATTTGGTGTCTATAGGTGTAGGAGAAGGATGACAGTCAATCATACCTGCACGAGAGAGAACATTGATGATATATTGACGTTAAGATAAATGAATAGTGGAGGGAGTGCGTGTGACGGAGATGCCAAGAAAATGATGAAGAGGACCAAGATCTTTCATGGAGAATTCACAACTAAGACGAACAATTATTTGATGAAGAGTGGTTTGAGAGGAAGCAGTAAGAATAATATCATCTACATAAAGGAGAAGATAGGCAGTGGATGTGCCATGATGTAAGACAAAAAGAGATGCATCGGACTTAGATTCAACAAATCCAATGGAACGAGCATAGGTGGCAAAACGTTGGAACCATGCACGGGGAGCCTGTTTGAGACCATAGAGAGATTTTTTAAGACGACATACATGTGTAGGGAAGCGAGCATCAACAAATCCAGATGGCTGCTGACTATAGACTTCTTCATTGAGGTTTCCATGCAAGAAGGCATTTTTTACATCTAGTTGATGAATTGGCCAAGATTTAGAAAGAGCGAGAGAAAGAACAACACGTATGGTGGCAGGTTTGACAACAGGACTGAAGGTTTCTTCGTAGTCGATGCCGGGTTGTTGTGTGAATCCACGCACTACCCAACGAGCCTTATGACGAGAAAGAGATCCATCGGCGTGAAATTTGTGGCGAAAAATCCATTTGCCACTAACAATGTTAGCACCCAAAGGTGAGGAACAAGAGTCCAAGTGCCATTTGTCATGAGAGCATCATATTCGTCTTGCATGGCTTGACGCCATGAAGGATCACGAAGAGCAACAAGATAATTATGTGGAAGAGGGGAGCCAACCGTGACGGAAAGATTAAGACGATCAATAGGACCAGGTAGCTTACCGGTTGTGCGCCGAGTGCGATGTATAGGAGGTGGTGGTGGCGGGGTAGGTATAGGAGAAGGGGTTGGTGATTGGTTGGGAGTGTGTAACGCGGAGGCGATAGGGGTGACGGAGTCGGGAGAATTAGGAGAGGATGGTTCAGGCGGGGGTGTTGTCGTGGCAGGAAAATTGGAGGAGTTCTCTGCCAAGATAGACGGGTTGGCTGTCGTGGCACGTAAAGGAGTGGTTTTGGGTGGCGCGGTAGGAATTGGGTCAACGATTAGAGGATCGAATATGTCATGGTGTGGTGGGTTGGGAGGGCTAGGTGTTGGAGCATATGGGAAGGTGTTCTCATCAAGTGTAACGTGACGGGAGATGATGATTCTCCGGCTGTCAAGATCAAGACATCGGTAACCGCGATGCCGAGAAGGATAGCCGAGAAATAAGCAACGAGTGGCACGAGGAGCTAATTTATGTGGTGAGGTGGACGAGGTGTTGGGATAACAAAGGCATCCAAACACACGAATGTCATGATATCGAGGATGACGACCGTGGAGGAGAAAGAAGGGTGTAGTAAGATTAGATGAATTGGTTGGTCTAATGTTAATGAGATAGGTGGCAGTGTGTAGAGCTTCAGCCCAAAAGGAAGAAGGAAGAGATGCTTGAAATAATAATGTACGAACAACATCATTGGTTGTACAAATAGCTCGCTCGGCCTTGCCGTTTTGTTGAGATGTGTAGGGACAAGAAAAACGGAATAGAATGCCATGGTTACCACAGAAAACGTCCAATTTAGTATTGTCAAATTCTCTACCATTATCACATTGGATGGATTGAATAGTGAGGTTAAATTGTGTAGAGGCATAAGCATGAAAGGCGACAAAGGTAGCATAAACATCAGATTTTTTTCGAAGGGGAAAGCTCCAAAAATAATGAGTGAAATCATCCACGATTATTAAGTAATAGCAATAGCCAGACGAGCTGGGTACAGGGGATGTCCAAAGATCACAATGTATACGTTCAAACGGACGAGTAGTATAGGACTGTGATGAGAAAAACGGTAATCTAACATGTTTTCCTAGTTGACAAGCATGACATAAAGAAGAGCCGGCTTTATTGTAGGGAATGTGCTGAAGTTGATGAAGACGCGACATGGTGTGGGAGCTGAGATGACCTAGACGACGATGCCAAATATCCGAAGAAGATGTGGTGACATGGGCTTCATGGCTGGCTTGGCAGACTGGATAGAGAGGACCAGAACTATTGCATCGAAGAATCACGATCCCGGTGAGAAGATCCTTCACAGAGAAACCATAAGGGTCAAATTCGACAGAACAAGAGTTGTCAGTGGTGAATTGACGAACAGAGACTAGATTTTTGATAATTTGTGGAACAATGAGAATTTCGCGTAAATAAAGAGGAATAGAAGTGCTAGTTAGAGAGTAGGAACCGATATGTGTAATGGGTAGAGTAGCACCGTTACCAACAGTGACAGATTGAGAAGAAGATGGTATTAGAGAGTCGAAGTTACCATGATCGGATGCCATGTGGGAGGATGCACCAGAGTCCATGTACCACTCATGTGTGCCGGGAATCTGCATGTTGTTGAGAGCCGCTAGAAGCGCAGGGTCGACCGCCGAGCTTGACGAAGGTGACTGCAACAGGTTGGAGTTGTTGTTGGCGTGGCTGTACGCAGTGTAGGCTTGCTGACCATTGTTGGGGCGAGGACCGAGTAGACCTGGAGCGGGAGCCTGCCACGGACGTGACTGCCAGGAAGAGGAGGGCTGCTGCCATGGAGCATGTGTGTGTTGTTGCTGAAGAAGATGTGTCCGCGTCAGAGCACCTGTCCATGGGTTGAACTGCCATGGATTGTCACGGCCGCGGCCACGTCCACCGCGTCCGGCACGTCCACGGCCACTGCCGCGGTTGAAATACGAGCCCGCTCCGCGCCCTCCAGAGCCGACGCCCCCGGAGCTGATAGAGAGAGGAGCACGTTCACCACCAGCGCTCGGGATGATGCTGTTCCCGCTAGCCCAAAGGGCAGTGGATGTGGCGTTTTTGGCGTCAGTTTTCTTCTGGCTCTCTTCAAGGATCAACGCCGAGCGGGTCTGCAGGAACGAGGGGAAAGGCACCTGGAACGGAAGAAAGGACCGGAGGTGGGCGAAGCTGTCGTTGAGGCCACGCGGGAGGGTGAGAACGAGTGTTTCATCACTGATTGGTTGGCCGACATCCACGAGAGAATCAGCAAGGGACTTGAGCTTGGTGCAGTAGTCGCTGACAGTCATATCGCCTTGCGGACTGTTCCTGAACTCTGCTAAGAGCTGGATTGCCCGGTGCTTTTTGTTGTCGCGGAAGAGGTTCTCGATGGCATCCCAGATTGTGCGCGCCGTGGAGCCGGGGCGCATGACGATGCCAAAAAGGTCGATGGAGATGGAGCCGTAGATCCAAGAGAGAACCGTGTAGTCGTCGCGACCCCAATCTGAAGTCGGCGAAGTGTCGGAGGGAGTAGCGCCGGCTGCGCCGATGACATGAGCAGTAAGGCCATAGCGGCCAAGGGCGACGAGGAACAGCTCGCGCCAGTTGGTGTAGTTGGAGGCGGTCAGGTCGAGGGTGATGGGTACATGAAGTTTGATGGAGGTGGCATAGGTGGAAGGGCTAGGCGTGGGGGCTGCTAGGCAGGTTTCGAGAGCTTTGCCCATCTCGGCAGCGCGACGATCAAGTTCTTCCTGGCGAGTCTGTAGGAGAGACTCGCATTCCTTCAACTCGGCCTCGAGCTTCTTGAGATCGTCGGCTGTCATGGTGGAGGAAGAAGGCTAGGTTGGGAGATCGATTGGAGAGGCTTCGGTGGTTTAGGTTTCAGATAAGAGGAGGATTCGGCTGGTGTCTGATACCATGTAATATAATATGATCGGGCTGCTAAAGTGCACGCCTCGATTGATCTCATTGATTTGTATATATACAGGGTTACAAAACTTGTATGCCAAGTTAATCAAGTCGGTTTTAACCTTATTTGGTAACCGACTATATAGGATCAATTACAACACGTGGTCGGTCCGGTTGGGAATATGTAGAACCATCTAGCAAGGGGCACCAGGCTCGCCGGAACGCTCTCCCCGGCCATCGGGAACCTAACGTTCCTGAGGAAGCTCGATCTGGGCTTCAACTCGCTCCATGGTGAAATTCCCGGGAGCCTGGACGGCCTCCGCCGCCTGCGGTGTCTCCACTTAGGCAGCAACTCCTTTTCCGGCACAATCCCTGCCAACCTAAGCTCCCGTGTCAGCATGACCCAGATGAGACTGGCCAACAACACACTCGGTGGGCGCATCTCGGTTGAGCTCGGCCAGAAGCTCAAACACCTCGCACTGATCAACCTGAGAAGCAACAACTTCACAGGGCCCATCCCGGCGTCACTGGCCAATTTGTCCCATCTAGAGTTCCTCGACCTCACCAATAACCAGCTAGTGGGCTCGATCCCGGCAGGGCTCTGTAGCATCCAAAGCATGAGATATTTTAATCTCGCCGGAAACCACATCAATGGTATGATTCCACCTTGTCTCTACAATTGGTCATCACTGGAACAATTTAAGGTTGGGGGAAACATATTGTACGGAAAGATTCCGGATGATATCGGAAGCAAGTTGCCCAAGTTGAAATATCTTGGCTTAGATGGTAATCAATTCACAGGAACAATCCCTTCGTCAATATCCAACATATCTTTCCTAATATCAGTTGGCTTCGACAACAATAGATTTGGTGGGTACGTGCCTCCCGCATTGGGGAAGCTCGGAAAACTCCAATATCTAAACTTCCATCACAATAAGCTTGAAGTGAATGAAAGCAAGGGGTGGGAATTCATCACCTCTTTGGCAAACTGTAGCCGGCTGGAGACATTGGAACTCAGCGCCAATCTTTTTGTAGCAAAACTACCAGGTTCCATTGTCAATGTATCAACGACTCCATTCCTTAAGATTAAGTGACAATATGATCTCTGGGGTTATTCCTGCGGACATAGGCAATCTGGTTGGTCTCACAAGGCTTGTGATAGCAAATACTTCCATATCTGGAATGATTCCAGAGAGCATTGGTAAGCTAGAAAACTTGGTAGAACTAGCCTTGTACAAAAATAGCTTGTCTGGCCTCATACCTTCGTCGCTAGGGAACCTTTCACAGTTGAATAGGCTTTATGCACACCATGACAACTTGGAGGGACCGATTCCGGCTAGCCTAGGGGAGTTGAAAAATCTTGTTGCACTTAGTTTATCAAAGAATTACCATCTTAATGGTTCAATACCCAAAGATGTTTTCAAACTATCCGACATGACTTTGATTTTGGACTTGTCATACAATTCCCTTTCTGGATCACTTCCTACTGAAGTTGGTAGTTTGGTAAATCTTAACCAACTGATTCTATCAGGAAACCGGCTGTCTGGCAAGATACCAGACAGTATTCAGAACTGCATAGTGTTGGAACAACTATCATTAGACCAAAATTTATTTGAGGGAAGCATACCTCAGTCACTGAAAAATATAAAGGGGCTCAGTGTATTGAACCTGACAATGAATAAGTTCTCTGGTAATATTCCTGATGCCCTTGGAAGTATTGGAAACCTGCATGAGTTGTACCTCGCACATATTAACTTGTCAGGACAAATCCCATTAGTTCTACAGAATTTGACAACATTGTCGAAACTGGATATATCCTTCAACAATTTACAAGGTGCAATGCCAAATGAAGGTGTTTTCAAAAACATGACATACTTAGTGGTTGTCCGGAATATCAAATTATGTGGTGGTACACCTCAACTTCACTTGGCTCCATGCTCCTCAAGCAAGAACAGAAAGAGGATGCCAAAGTCTTGTAGTTTCTCTAGCGATAACCGGAGGAATGTTGTTTGCACTTTCAATTATTCTTCTTATTTGGATACTTCACAAGAAGCTCAAAAAACCCGAGAAGACATTAGCACAAAATTCAATTGTTTATGACCATTACAAGAGAATCTCCTCTCACACACTATTGAGAGGAACTAATGAATTTGCAAAAGTCAACTTGCTTGGGAGAGGAAATTATGGTGCGGTTTATAAGTGTGTTTTGGACACTGAAGAAAGAACATTGGCTGTCAAGGAGTTTAATCTTGGTCATTCAAGGTATTCCTAGAGTTTTGAGGCTGAATGTGACGCCATGAGAAGGATACGACACCGTTATCTCATTAAGATCATTACTTCTTGTTCGAGCGTCAACCACCAAGGCGAAGATTTCAAGGCGTTGGTTTTTGAGTTCATGCCCAATGGTAACCTGAATGATTGGCTTCACTCCAAATCTCAAGAGCCCACTTCAAACAACACGCTCAGCCTTGCCCGGAGGCTTGATATTGCTGTCAATATTATGGATGCAGTAGAATATCTGCACAAATACTGTCAACCATTAATAATCCATTGTGATCTTAAGCCATGCAACACTCCTTGCTGAAGACATGAGCGCACGAGTTGGAGACTTTGGCATAAAGGATCCTACATGAAACTAAAAGCGAGCGGTTGGAAACTTCCTATAGCTCAACAGGAATTAGAGGTTCCATAGGCTATGTTGCTCCAGGTGACTGAAACTTTTAGAGATAAGTCCACTTTTCAACCCTCAATTAACCACAAAGTTTAAATCACACCCCTGAAGTCACAAACCGGTTACTACACACCTTCAACTTACCACATCGTCCAAACTACCCCCCTCGACTCAGACGAAACTGGTTTTTGCTCACGTGGTTGGTATTGACTGCTGAACACCTCGTCATCATAGCCATGTCACAGGTGGCTGCCCCCATCTCTATGTTCCCCATCACGGCCACGCACCACCGCCGCCGTACATCTCCCACGCGATGTTGCTCTGCAAGTTGGCATACGCACGAGCAGTTTGTGTTGCACCTCACCACACACTCCTCCCGGTCGCCGCACGGCTGTAGCGCCTGCTTCCTCCGACACTCGTGCTCGAACCTGCAGGCGCTCCACTCCGCTGTGCTTGCTGGCTCGAACGTCGAACCCATCAGGGCACCTGCACGCCAACGTGCAATACCCGCTTGATGTCCACGAATGGAGCGTGGCACACGCCGACGGGGTGAGCTGGAACCTGCCGGAGCTAGTCACCGGGGGACCGGGCGGGTAGGCGCGCACCTGAGCAGCCAGCAGTCGACGCACTCCCTCAAGCGCGCGCTTGGTCTCCTCTCCGTAAGGAAGGTGAGGTAATCAGTGGTGTGAGTCTGCTCGGAATTGGATGTACACTGACTATATGCGACGAACTTGTCCGGCGAAGACTGCTACCGGAGTTGAGAAGATGGTGAAACTCGTCAGATGTGGCTGTCGGATCGAGCTCCTTCTCGCTGGCACAAATTTTTGAGAGCTTCTACCTGGCATGCGGGTTGATTTGGCGGTGAGGTGCAGCGCCGCGCTTCGTCCGTCTCCAACGGCGGAGATGCAGCAGCTGGCGAGACGGTGGTGAGGTGCAGCGCTGCCCATCGTCCGTCTCCGGCGGCGAATATGTGGAGTTCCTCAGGGGCGGCGGCTTTGCTGGGGTGGGGCGGCTGGAGACCATGTCCCAGGCGGTGGAGTTGCAGCGGCTGGGTGAGCTGGCTGCAAAGCTGGGGTGGGGCGGCTGGGGGCCCGTGTCCGGCTGCAGCGGAGATGCAGCGGCTGGATGAGCAAGAGGTGGTCCGTGGTCGGCAGGGAAGGAGAGAAAGGGAGTTTTTTTTCTTTCTTTTTTCCTTATATAGAAGCGGTCAAAGCTGATGTGGCGGTTCTCGGTCAGCAGTCAACATAGTCAAAACCAGTTTACCGAATCAAAACCAAGACCAGGGTTGGGTTTTGAATCTCATGGTTAGTTGGGGGTGTATTTCGACCGGTTTCGTAGTTCAGGGTTGTAAATCAAACTGAGTGGTTAGTTCGCGGTTGAAATATGGATTTTTCTCAAACTTTTATAATCTTATGTTTTCACTCAAATATGGCATTCTAACCACCAAACTTTGCATAACTGCAGAGTATGGAGAAGGCTCTATGGTCTCAACAGCTGGTGATATTTATAGTCTTGGCATATTGCTGCTTGAGTTGTTTACCGGAAAGAGCCCAACAGAAGGCATGTTCAGAGATTCATTGGATCTACATAGGTTTGCTAAGGATGCTCTTCCAGATAGAACACTGGAGATAGCGGACCCAACAATGTGGCTGCACAGAGAACAACAGGATAACACTACAAATGTTAGAATCCAGGATTGCTTGATTTCAGTCTTCAGGCTTGGCATATCCTGATCAAAGACACAACCTCGAGACCGAGCACTAACAAGAGACGTAGCAGCAGAGATGCACGCAATTAGAGATGCATACCCCCGGTTTGCTTGTAAGCGCATAGGAGAGTATTGAATGATATGAGCCTGCAAGAATAGAGGTTGTGTATCTATGTCGCTTCAGATTGCATATGTTTGTTATGGGAGCCATTTCATTAGCAACACTATCCGGTAAATGCAATGTAAGATGTGAAGTCCTAGGGTCGTGCAATAGCCACGTGTGAACAGTAGGCATATTTCCAAAGGTTTGAGACATGATACCCTTGATCTAGTATGGTAGCAACATGAATGAATTTGTGACTCGAAACAAGTCAGCAATCAGTCAGGCTGTTTGTTCACAAAGCAGAACATATTGATTGTCCATGTGTAGTGAAAGAAAAACATAGGGGACAGTAAGGCAGCAGCAGCTGCAGAAATTGACCCTGAACATATTTGCATAACTAGGAACAAATTAATGAGTATTTTGATAGCACAAGTAATTTGTCACAAGAAAGAAAAAAGAGGAATTCAGACTACACTACTTACTGTCAAGAATTCAGATTATGAGATGGTTGTATATGTATCTATGTCGCTTCAGTTTGCGTTTGTTTGTTATAGGTTGTGTATGTATGTCTCTTCAGTTTACATTACCTACTGAAATAATTCAGACTGCACCACAATGCATAGACTAGTAAGAGCAAACGTATACACTCAGACACTATGCAATCAGGGAGCAGAACAGCACAGATTCGCCCAGCATCATGCAAAAGAAAAAACGCAAATTAGAAGTGCATCGGTACCATTCAAATGCGTCAGGCAACCATTTCCAGGAATGCGTCATGCTAAATTACAAGAATAACTAGAAAAAAGAACACCTGCACGACGAAGCATTTGTTTGACATCGGAGCCATTTTCTTTGCATCATATCAAACAAATGTAATGCAAAATTATGTAAAATCCTGTTCTTGTGCAATAGCACTATAGCCAGAACTTATTACATATTTACATGGGCCTGTTAAAAATTTCAAAGGTTTGAGAGATCACATCCTGAATTCGGTACGGTAGCTAATGAATGAATTTGTTGGTCCAAGTAAATCAGCAGTCAGTCAAGGCTGTTTGTTAACAGAGTATTTATTGATTGTCCATGTGTAGAGATAAACATAAGGAGGAAGTAGGCATTAGCAGCCCAAATTGACCCTAAGAATAGAATAAATATTTCACATGTCCAGTAACAAAATAATGCGTATATTTGACAGCACAGGACAATTCTCTTAAAAAAGAGGATTGACAGACTAAAGAAGCATTGGTAGTTTGGTATCACTAAATCATTCAGAGAACAAAAACATCCAGCTAGCACAAGTACAACTAGTAGATGACCAGACCAGCACGACCTAACATAGTTAAGCAGATGCGAACTTGGTGCCGGCCGGAGACGGCAGGCAGGAGGCCTACCTACCAAGTAGTATGGATTCCTTCCCGATTGGTTTTAGGCCTACCTAACCAGCCCAGAGGAGTAGAGAGGAAGACGCCATGGCCATTGGAGGCCGGCGGCCGGCGGCCGGCGACGGAGACGGAGGAAGATATTAGAGATGGACTAGATCATTGGTGCGCGCGTTGCCGCACCCGTACCTTTTTTCAATAGAATGATAGTTAATTTTTTAAATATAGTGGGAAACAACATGATAATTAAAGAAAAAGATTGGAAGACACATTATGTAAAATAGAGATGTATACATAAGAAAATAAAATTATTCATTAGCATGATCCAGGATAAACTGTGAGCTTGCAAGTGATGACAACATGACCAAAGAATAACAATTTACACTTAGTCAACTATTTTGCTCATCTACACGTCCAGCAGCATGGATAGAAATCAAAGCATCGATAGACGAGGAAGCAACCATGTGGCACGGCAAGACACCGTCCTCTGATTTATCCTTTGCCTTATCTACTGATATGTGTTTTATCATTCTTGGATGAACACAAACTTTACCAAGCAAAAAGCACAAAATGGTAAGACCTCTTAATAATCCAATTATAATAATGAAGTTAATGATATCCATGAATGAGGATTATTTGAAGAAAAACAAGTTAATAGGGACATAACTGCATAACTGGCGAGACAGTACCTCATCAGTATGTAGTACCTACACGAACATAAGTGTTTTACAATCTGGACCTGAAACAAAAGGAGATATAATCATTTCACTACAAACCAATAGAAGGACATCCTAATCATTTAGCTAGCTACAGACCACAGGGACATACAAACTCCCCTTCATAACGAGCTTTGGAGCTTATGATTTAGCTTGGATTCCCTATTTAACACAAAAAAGTCAAATTGAATGAGGTGGTATGACTGAACCAAAGCCATGCTGCTTTAAGTCTTTACCTAATAATAAAGCACGGAGTGTTTCTGTCGGCTCACCGTCGTCGCCCCTTTTTGCGAAAAAATCCTTATGTTTTTTGTTTATTGAACCCGCAGTACACGTTTAAGTCGCGGCCGAACCGTTATTTTGCATTTTCTCAGAAAACCCCCTGATATTTCAGGTAATCAACCCGCCGTCCATATTTAAGTCAGTCGAATCGTTTTTTTTGTTTTAACAGAAAACCCCCTGACTTTTCGGTTAATCAATCCGCAGTTTATCTAAAACAAAATTATCCATATCTTTTAAACCGTAACTCCGATTTTAACATGTTATATATGAAATTTGAATAGAAAAATGTGTAGAATCTAAATATGATGTTATTTTTAACTGTTAAATATTTTTAAAATATTATTTTTGGTGCACACTTAATCTATAGTGCACGGTCCATTGCTCTTTCGTACCGGCGGTGATCCGAATTGCAAATAAACACCCATTAAAACCAGATTGAGAGGAAAGAAAACATCGATAACAAAGCATGCACAACTCTGAAAAACCTCGCGGGGAAAAACAACATATTTCTCTTCTTATTCGAAGCGAGTGTGCGTGCGCGCGCGCGAGATAGAGATGCCTTAGGACTGACCACATTCAAACGCGTTTTCGTTATGTGAGCACTGAGGCCACTGTCGGCAACACAAATGTGATGCCATGTGAAAATAAAGGACGTGGACCTATTAGGGTCTTGAGTCATGGTTATTCGGTTAAGAGCGTGTGTTATTTTCTCTCCCGTTGCAACGCACGGGCTCTTTTGCTAGTAACTTTAAAAGGTAGATGCATATGTATGTGAACATACATAATAAGACTGACCTATATGTGAGATGTGGTGCTTTTTTAGGCAGGGCGGCAATAAGATGAGCCTATGTCGATAATGGTTTTTTCATTAGAGGACCAGAAATTTTTAGGACACGAAATCGGACGGCCAGAAACATGCAGGTCATGAGAAGGCTGGGATTTGGTGTGGTTTTACTGTCCTTAATGTGATGCGCTTTCGTGGTTGCACTTACAGGACTAGATTACGTAATCAATGTTAGGGATACTAGAATACGTCTTGATGGCTTGTAAATACGTTTTGTGATGGCTTGTTTTTCTTTTCTTTTTTTTTTGAAAAGGAGGGCAGTCCCCGGCCTCTGCATCAGAATGATGCATGCAACCATTTTTATTAAATAAAGATTCCAAAACAAAGTCTCATGTTCAGCAAAGGCTCACAGAAGAAGCACAAAAGCAACAAAGATACAAAAAATGCCACAACCGGCGAAAAACAGGCCTAGATGACTAAACACCTATCCTATTATTGTGATGGCTTGTAACAGAGCAGTATTGTTTTTTTTTAAATGGATTTTTGTGAAAGCTCACACACATTTGACATCCACGACCATATACTCCTCCACCTCAGATTACATAATCGATCTGACCCAAAATTTCATAAATCAAAAACCATCAAAGTGTGACTGAATTCTACAAGCAAATGAATCGCCCACTCGAGAAACCGATAGTCGACGCCAGAAACAAATTGGCCAATGGTATTTCAGGCTGTTAGCATACTTGCTGGATATGTATCAACCGTTGGATTCGTTTCAATTGGCGTGTAAGCAGCTGATAGAAGAAAAATATTTGTATGTACGTACTAGTTACTATATTTTCATCTTCCTGTGGTAATGATCTGGTGTGGTAATAGCAACTTTCACCATTTCACGTACTGAATGTTGATGCTTCTTTTGATCACGATCTGCTCAGGGGCACGGCGGGGGCTGTCCTCAGAGATGACAAAGGAAGGTTCACCGTTGGCGGAAATTGGAGGATTGATTGGTGTGCGGATGTATTAACAGCAGAAACACTGGCTCTAAGGTTTGGCTTAATCCTTGCACAGAATGCGGGTTGCAATCGCCTTATTGTCAACTCTGATAATACGGAAGTGATTGACACAATGAAAAATGGAGGACAATCGGCAGGGGCGGCAGCGGCAGTGTTCGACGATTGCTATTTTATGGCATGTGATTTTCCTGTTACTAGGTCTGAGCATTGTAATAGGGAAGCAAATAAGGTTGCTCATGAACTTGCTAGGTTAGCGAAATTTTTTGAGACTAGGGATTGGTGTGAGGAGCCTATGGATGATATTGTAACTTTTCTTATTGACGATGTAACTCTTCTATCTAATAAATAAAGTGTGATGTTTTATTTCAAAAAAAAATACTCCTGTCAATTAATACTAACCATACTAGTACATTGAGAATGGTTTAAATTGCTCATCATGGATACAGTGAGAATGGTTTTGGCAACACACGCAATTGGTTCGTGCACTGCTTGCAAGTGCGTGAGTGAAGTGAGAGGAGGCCGGCCAAACCAGCTACACGCATCGATTAGATGATAGCAGCAAAGTAGATGAACTTTTTCTGCAATATCAAGTATGTCTGTTGACACCAGATTTTTGCATGGCCAAAATCTCAATTAAGATGGCCTCGGATGAAAAATGTTTCAACAGCAAAGTTCTTTGTCTCGTCGAAACGGATGATTTTGATATAAAAATCGTCTTAATCCGAGGTCGTATGCAAAAGATACAGACAAAACAGTGTAACGCAGAGACTATGGAGATTGGCCGGATGCCCAAAGCCTACTGTCACGACCGGACTGTCCGGAAAATGAGACCAGACTGTCTGGTCTGGGTCACGAAAACCTTCTGTTGGGACCGGACAGTCTGGTTCGGTCAAGCGGACAGTCCGGTCCGAACCGAAATCGTGCATGTCCACGGGTCTGATGATTGCGGGGGCGATTCGGCCTTGAAGATGGCCTCGAATCAAAAAACGTTCAACATGAAAGTTGTTCGTCTCGTCGAAACGGTTAAAATTGCTTTTAGTCTCATTTTCATACGAGATCGTTTACTACCTCAAAAGTGACCCGCAAGGTGCAGCCAGGTTTTAAACCGAACAGTTTTGGAAAGTTTGGACTCCAAGTTAGACCCGAACTAGGGTTTTGGAGGTGAATCCAAACCTTTCCTTGCATGGGAAGTCCAGCCGCCTCTTATATACACGAGGGGTGAAGGCCAATTGAAAGAACAACACATAATCGCAAAACCCATCTACTTTTTACCCTAGTTTTACATCTCTCCCTTGTTCTTTCTCTCTCGTTCTTCGTGTTGAAGAGCAGCGATCCTCGAGGCTCTAGGGGCAGGCGAACCGACTTAGGGCAGCCCATAGCCGCCGCACGTCCAGATGGGGTCCTGCGTACCGCGCTTCCGGACGGGTCTCCTTCGACGTGAGTTGCGGTGCATCACCCTTGGCGTTGGAGGTACACGGTGACGTGTTCGTGTGCGAACACACTTTTTGGCGAATCCGCTGGGGAAGAAAGATCAAGAATCATCATCAACCATGTCAGATCTCCCCAAGCCCTCAGAAGTTAGTGCCGATAACATCATTAAGCCCGGTCTTGATGAACTATCGGATGAACATCGCCAGGCCTACGAAGCGCTCAAGAAACAGCATGAAGAGGCTTTTGAGGCGCTCAAGAAGAAGCGCGAGGAGGAGGATTTGGAGGCGTTTCTTGCAAGTTTCAAGAAGGACCGTCAAGGCAACATCACTCCGGTTGGAAACGTCAATTTCCCTCCTCTCGTTGATGAACAAGACGAAATCACTGTGAGTAAAGTTTTTTCTCCAGAGCAAGTGGCTGTGATTGAAAGTCTTGTTAGTAAGGGTAATGTGATGACATACAATTCTTTTGTAGCAAGTGCTAATGCTCAGAAAAATATGCCTCCGTCATCTAGTGGTACTATTGGTATATCTGAAAAACCTAGTCCAACTTTACCTATTTCATCGGCACCTCCTATGCAACAACAATATAATATGCCGTTGAATTTTTACCCTAGTCAAACCAACCAGCTTGTGGCTGCACCTGCATATCCTAATCCTATTATGAGTGTGCCCAATTCGGCATCAATGCCGAATCACTTTGTCACACCACCCATAGGCACAAGCATGTTTGGTCTTCCACCGAACTATGGTTCGGCGCATATCCCACAAGTTGCACCACTAGCTAGTACTCAAGTTGCTCCTATGTCATTACCACATGCATCTTCATCCACCTCGGATCCAATTTTAGCCAAATTAAGGGAGGATTTGCATAAGATGTTTCTAGAAACTTTCGGAAACGAACCGAAAGTACAGAGTCGTGTGTACCAAAAGCCTTATCCTGAACACTTTGATGCAGTTTTGTACCCTCCAGGTTACAAGGTTCCTGATTTTGTTAAATTTAGTGGAGAGGGCACGAAAACAACATGGGAGTATGTTAGTCAGTATCTAGCACAGTTAGGTGAAGCAAGTTCCATATAAGAATTGAAAGTGCGTTTATTTCCCTTATCAATAACTGGCACCGCATTTTCATGGCTTGCTGCTTTACCACATGGTTCAATTCTCTTATGGTCGCAATTAGAGCAAAAGTTTCATGATCACTTTTATAGCGGTGATAATGAGCTTAAGTTGTCACATCTTACATCGGTTAGGCAAAAACATGATGAATCGGTCACCGATTATGTCAAGAGATTTAGAGATATAAAAAACCGATGTTATAGCTTAGTGATAACTGAGAGAGACTTGGCGGATCTTGTTCTTAATGGCTTGAAAACTCATATTAAAGAGAGGCTAGAAAGTTATGAGTTTCTGAATATTAACCCAGTCTTGCAAAAAGCTTTGGCTCAAGAGAGTCAAAGTAAAGAGGTTCATAGATCTACAACTGATCGTTCTAGAATGCATATGGTTGAATACAATGATAATAATTCGGACGATGAGGTTGATGTCTATACTACTGAGTTTGTTTGGTCCTCAAAGGCCAAACCCTATACATGCAATGCTCTTAAGCCAATTCACAAGAATCGTGATGAGGAGATGAAGTTTACTTTTGATATATCTAAGTGTGATAAAATATTTGATGCTCTCTTACAAGATAAGATGATTAGAATATCACACACCATACCGCTGTTAGAGGAGCTGAAACGGCGTGCCTATTGCAAGTACCATAATTCATTTTCTCATGCTACTAACGATTGCAATGTTTTTCGACGACAGATACAATCGGCCATTAATGGCGGACGATTGAATTTTGCTGACATGCAAGTTGATAAACAACCCTTCCTGATAAACACCATGGACTTGGAAGGAAAGAAAATGTTAATTCGGCCTAACATAGCCGAATCTGCTAATAAAGATAATGTTGTTATTGGTGAACCTAGGAAAGGTAAGGAGGGCGACAAAGTCTTGGGAAGAGAGGTTGTGCTTGATAAGCAACCCGATGGCAAGGGAGTATTGAAGATCACCATAAAAAATCCTGCACTCGGGGGGGCAACCACAAGTACAAGAGGATACCCATGTTAAATTCATCAAGCCCAAGAATTCAGAAGTTGGCAAGTGGAAAAAGAGTGAAGCTAAGCGCAAGCGAATCAAGCCAACTTTTGATATGTTGCTATCCAAATATGCAAGTCAAGCGGCTGGTTCTAGCTCTAATCGGCCATCACATTCAAAGCGTTCAAGATCACCTCCGAAGTAAGAATTTCAATGTTATGCAAGCCCATATGGGTCATGGGCACCGACACCGTGGATGCCACCACCCCCCTATGCGCCATATTACATGGGAGATTTCAATGGAGGATGGGGGCAGCCCCCAATGGCTCCTTATGCTTTTCATATGGGTTGGACCACACCTAGAAAGCCTGTTCGCAAAAGGATTTATTATCCTACACAAAGCTGTTCAAGCCATGGTGCTAATCGACCAACAAAAAATTCTCCAAGCAAGGCCAAACCTAGGGATCCCAAATATACTCAACCTAAGTGGTGTCCTCCCGGTTTAACTAAGACCATGAAAAGGAGATTGCAATGCATGAGGAACCACGAGAAGGCGGCGCATGAAGCAGAAGAGCAAAGGGACGAATTGTTCAATGAAATTCGGCCAGTGGCACCTACAAAACAAGTATGGAGGCCTAAACAAAAAGGAAACGTGGATGCTTCTACATTAACTACAAGAACCACCTGAAACATCCCCTTCAGTTGAGGAAACTTCAAGTCCAATATACACATTGAGAGATGAAGATGAGATGGTGGATTACGAATCTACGCCGGTTCGGGAAGGTATGGATATTAATATGGTGTATTACTTACCTGCCGAGTTTCGTGCTATAGGTGAAGAAGGGGAGGTGGCCCAGCTGGATTTTGGTCCTAAGAATGCTATCTTCGAGAAACCAAAGGAACCGGTGAAACACTTGAAGCCATTGTACCTCAAAGGTCATATTAACGGATCGCCGGTTTCTAGAATGCTCGTTGATGGTGGTGCTGTGGTAAATCTTATGCCCTATTCGGTCTTCAAGAAGTTGGGATTACATGATGATGCATTAATGAAGACCAATATGGTACTTAATGGATTTGAGGGTAAAGAAAAGACAGAGGCCAAAGGTGTGATGTGCATGGAACTCACTGTGGGAAGCAAAACTTTGGCCACCACATTCTTCAACGCCGAGGTGCAAGGTAACTATAATGTTATATTAGGCCGCGATTGGGTTCATGCTAACCAATGCGTGCCATCTACCATGCATCAATTCTTAATACAATGGGTCGATGATGAAGTAGAAGTCATTGGCGCGGATAATTCGGCTTGTGTTGCTTTGGCTGATGCATCGGCGGATTGGAATCATCCCGATGTTACTTGCTTAACGGGGCGTGACCTTTCAGAGTTTGATTTCCTTGGTGCTACAAGGAACGGGTTCATTCCCATCTCTTTAAATCCGATTGGTGGTAATCGGTTCCAAGGTATGATGTAAACAAAAATATAAATATGGCCGATACAAAATTATCGCCCTAAGCACATACAAATGGCCGATGGAGTGTTGACATCGTCCTTAGAACAAACACGGTACAAAATATTTTTTGGCACGCTAGCTTTGCCAAAAACAGGGGGGCATGTGTTGACACCAGATTTTTGCATGGCCAAAATCTCAATTAAGATGGCCTCAGATGAAAAATGTTTCAACAGCAAAGTTCTTCGTCTCGTCGAAACGGACGATTTTGATATAAAAAAACGTCTTAATCCGAGGTCGTATGAAAAGATACAGACAAAACAGTGCAATGCTGCAGAGACTATGGAGATTGGCCGGATGCCCAAAGCCTACTGTCATGACCGGACTGTCCGGAAAATGAGACCAGACTGTCTGGTCTGGGTCGCGAAAACCTTCTGTTGGGACCGGACAGTCTGGTTCGGTCAAGCGGACAGTCCGGTCCGAACCGAAATCGTGCATGTCCACGGGTCTGATGATTGCGGGGGCGATTCGGCCTTGAAGATGGCCTCGAATCAAAAAACGGTCAACATGAAAGTTGTTCGTCTCGTCGAAACAGTTAAAATTGCTTTTAGGCTCATTTTCATACGAGATCATTTACTACCTCAAAAGTGACCCGCAAGGTGCAGCCAGGTTATAAACCAAACAGTTTTGGAAAGTTTGGACTCCAAGTTGGACCCGAACTAGGGTTTTGGACGTGAATCCAAACCTTTCCTTGCATGGGAAGTCCAGCCGCCTCTTATATACACGAGGGGTGACGGCCAATTGAAAGAACAACACACAATCGCAAAACCCATCTACTTTTTACCCTGATTTTACATCTCTCCCTTGTTCTTTCTCTCTCGTTCTTCGTTCGTTCTTCGTGTTGAAGGGCAGCGATCCTCGAGGCTCTAGGGGCGGCCGAACCGACCTAGGGCAGCCCATAGCCGCCGCGCTTCCAGACGGGGTCCCTCCCGGGCGCGTGGGGTTTCGGGTGCTCAAAAGCGCCCGCCGGATTGCTTGCGTACCGCGCTTCCGGACGGGTCTCCTTCGACATGAGTTGCGGTGCATCACCCTCGGCGTTGGAGGTACACGGTGACGTGTTCGTGTGCGAACAATGTCCATAGTTCTAGAAAACAAGAGTACATTGTTGGGGAACGTTGCATGGGAAACAAAAAAATTCCTACGCACACGCAAGATCTATCCATGGTGATGAGCATCTACGAGAGGGAGAGTGAATCTACATACCCTTGTAGATCGCTAAGCGGAAGCATTAAGAAACACGGTTGATGTAGTCGAACGTCTTCGCGATCCAAATCGCAAGTCGTCCCTCGATCCAATCACGATCTAGCGCCGAACGGACGGCACCTCCGCGTTCAACACACGTACTGCTTGATGACGCCTTCACCTCCTCGATCCAGCGAGCGATGGTGAAGTAGTAGATGAGTTTCGGCAGCACGACGGCGTGATGACGGTGGTGGTGAAGAACGATCTCCGCAGGGCTTCGTCAAACACTACGGAGATTATGACGGAGGAAGAAATAGAGGGTTAGGGTTGCCGGCACACGGCTTGGGGAAATCTTGATGTGTCCCGTGTGCTAGCCCTGCCCCTCTATTTATATGTTGAGCCCTGGGGTCTAAACTTGGAGAGAAAGCCTCCACAAGGTCGGTTTTGCCTGCACAAGGTCGGTTTGGCCCGCACGGAAAGAGTCCCACTCGGATTCCAGCAGTACTGCGTACAAGCGGTAGTACCGCTTCATACAAGCGGTAGTACCGCTTACGCGGTAGTACCGCTTCACACAAGCGGTAGTACCGCTTACGCGGTAGTACTGCCTTACCAGCGGTAGTACCGCTTAAGGCAGCAGCAAAACTTCCTTTTGCACTTTCCAATACCTCGTGGGCTTTACCCCTTTGGCCCATATAAAGTGTTGCTGCACCCGAACACTTCGGTAAACACCCGGAACCCCTTCCGGTGAATTCCGGAACCCTTTCGGAGATCAAAACACTATTATCACATATATCAATCTTTACCTCTGGACTCTTCCGGAGATCCTTGTCATGTCCGGGATCTTATCCGGGACTCCGAACAACCTTCGGTCACCAACACAATAACTCAACTATACTAATCGTCACCAAACGTTAAGTGTGTAGACCCTGCGGGTTCGAGAACTATGTAGACATGACCGAGACACCTCTACGGTCCATAACCAATAGCGGGACCTGGATGCCCATATTGGTTCCTACATATTCTACGAAGATCTATATCGGTCGAACCTCTATGTCAAGGATTCAGTTAATCCCGTATGCTGTTCCCTTTGTTCTTCGGTATGTTACTTGCCCGAGATTCGATCGTCGGTATCTCTATACCTAGTTCAATCTCGTTATCGGCAAGTCTCTTTACTCGTTCCGTAATACAAGATCTCGTGGCTAACACTTTAGTCACATTGCTTGCAAGGCTCATTGTGATGTTGTATTACCGAGTGGGCCCTGAGATACCTCTCCGTCACACGGAGTAACAAATCCCAGTCTTGATCCATGCCAACCCAACAGACACCCTCAGAGATACCTGTAGAGCACCTTTATAGTCACCCAGTTACGTTGTGACGTTTGATACACACAAGGCACTCCTACGGTATCAGTGAATTGCATGATCTCATGGTCATAGGAACAGATACTTGACATGCAGAAAACAATAGCAATAAACTGACACGATCATATGCTACGTTTATAGTTTGGGTCTTGTCCATCACATCATTCTCCTAATGATGTGATCCCGTTATCAAATGGCATCTCATGTCCATGGCTAGGAAACCTTCACCATCTTTTGATCAACGAGCTAGTTAACTAGAGGCTTACTAGGGACACAGTGTTGTCTATGTACCCACACATGTATTTGAGTTTCCAATCAATACAATTATAGCATGGATAATAAACGATTATCATGAACAAGGAAAATAATAATAACCAATTTATTATTGCCTCTAGGGCATATTTCCAACATACATATGATCTACTGTAGCAAGTACTGTAGCTGCGGATCCCATCAATTTGGACCATCTGATGGCCTCCATTAATGGTTCACATTGCTTCTTGGTTTTGTGATTCAAAAGATTTTAACCATAAACTATATAGTACTCACTCCATTCACAATTGATAGTCAAATCCAGCATATCTCGGGTAGGGGGGCCTGAGCTAGTAGCCTTGACACGATGGTAACAATGGACACAAGGTTTTACTCAGGTCCGGGCTCTCTCAAAGAGATAATACCCTACGTCTTGCTCCTGGTTGTATTGATTTGGGATGGAGTACAAAGTACAGGTGCTCTACCACGAGATTGTTGTGTCTCATCTCGAGGATGTGTTGATATTCAAAATGCCCTATTGACTAGCCGAGTCTTGGTTTATATAAGATACAGAAGGCCTAGGATAACAAGAGTTCTACTCAGCAACGTCGGTGGAGAGCGGTCCTCCGCAGATGAGGACTCCTTGTCTTGAACTGCAAGGCATCTCAAATCTTCCTTGTATGCGTCATGCGCCGCTCCAAGTGGCCCATTAAGAACCGCCACGGGGGTCCTTGGCCTGGCCCTCCTAGCCGGGAGATGACATGGGGAGTACCCCCTAGTCCAGGACACCATCAGTAGCCCCTAAACAGGTCTTAAAGTCGGGAACGCTCTTCAGTTCTTTTGAACTATTCTTCATCTTCGCTCGTCGGTCTTGAAAGCTGGTTCAACAAGTCTTTCGATCTCCGATCTCGAGGATCGCCAAGGTGTATCTGAAGAGTTATCTCGGCGGGCATCCAAGGAGCCCCTTCTATGTTCCTTTAGCCTTTATCTGACGTCTTGTTATTTTCAAGCCACATCTTGGGTTAAAGTTTTCCCCACGCGGCGGTGTATTCTTGCAGCCAAACTCCAATGTCGGACTACATCCGAGGTGTCACAGACCACCTCGGGCTTGAAAATGTTGAAGAAGTTTAGCCGAGCTATACGCCAAAAAAAGGTCTTCCATGCAGCCCGCTGCTCGTAGCTGGTCTCCAGGCCGGACTCGTTACGAAGTTGTGCGCACCACCTCGGTCTTGAGTTGTCAATGTAGATGACTAGCCTCTGTGGGAAAAAAAGTTTTTCGCCAAGCCGGTTTTCGCGCGGCATTTTTTTGCGGAATATTTCTGATTGGTGCAATTTATTCTCTGCTAAGAGGAATAGCCAGTAGCCCTCAAGGTGTGTGTCGGCCTAAAGTACGGGATGCACCTGGAGGATAAAAGAAAACCATTGATCCCAGTAGCCCTTATGACTCAGGTTGATTCGCAAAAAAGTCCTGAGGATGGAATCCTTGCTTGGCAGCCTGTTGTAGGGAAAACTCATGTGCAGTAGCCCTCGAGACTCGAGTCGGTTGCGGCCAACAGACCAAAGGATCGTAATCTCATCAGAAACTGTATTGCACTTGGAAATTTCTGCATTGAATCGTCAATGCAGTAGCCCCCGAAACTTGGGTTGGGCAACATGGAAGATGTCGAATACCAGCGTGTGTGTTTTGCCATTACCGAGGTGCATCTCGACATGGAAGATGTCGAACTGCGGGTCGGACAAGGTCTTTTCTCAGCAAAATTATAACTCAATACTACCCAAATCGGTTATGCGAGACCCTTCGCTTCTGTGAAGCACGGATGAGGGTTGGGTTTTGGGGCGGAGGACGATGGTGGTCTTACTGGGACCCAAGCGGTGGCGGCCTCCCATGTTCTACTTTTCCTCGGTGATGGCAGCAGGCGTGGACGTGCTGGCCACTGCCTCATCGATCTCTGCGAAGCCGGCTTCTTTCTCTGCCAGCAGGGCGCCGGTCCGCCAACGTTGATGGTGGATGGTGTGGTCGCGGGCAAGGGAGGAGCAGTACGACACGGCCTCGTCCACGGCAGCCACGATGCCCGTCCCGCCATGCTCCCCCGCGTGTCGGCCTGGAGCAACTCGCCACTCCTCGGCGAGCTGGCTTGAAGCGGCGAGTTGCTGAACCACGCATCAGCTTGGAACGGCCACCTCCGTGAGCTGGCCTGCAGCGTCCTAGAGCGTCTGCCTCCGCGTGCTGGCCTGCAGCGGCGTGGAGCAGCGAGGGAGGTGGAGCAGAGAGTTGTCTGGCTCGTATCCGACGGGCTCGGCGGGCCACCCAACCAGCTTTTACGACGGAGAACTTCTTTTCCTGCTCGACGGATGCCATGGAGAGTGTGGACAAAATGGTGCAAGCAGGAGATGGGAGCGAAGGTGTGGCACGAGTGTTGCCCGGCGTCTGGCATCGTTTAAATAGCGGGCGGACGCCCGGAGATAATGGCCATTGTGTTTAATGTCGGACGGCTAGCTAACGGATGTGTGGCCGGAGTAGGTTTCTCGGCACACACGCGAGTTTAATGGAGGAAGGAGGGCAATCTATAGATATTTGAATGCGGTGAGGAGGCATGTTTAGCCGGACATGCAGCGGGCATCGCTCTTTCAGCCGGCGTGCCACTTCAATGCCAACAATGAGAGGTCGCGTCCGCCCTAGGCCGGCGTCAATGCGGAGCGGCCGCTCTATGGAGGCATGAATGTGGGCAGTTGGCGACGAGCGGGAATGCACGCGGGCGAGGGAGGGGGGTTTTGGGTGGGCCACGGTTGCCAGACGTGGACGTGGCAGTGGTCCGGATGCCCGTGCTACTTGTGAGCTGCGTTGGGATTTCCCCGAAGAGGAGGGGATGATGCAGTACAGTAGAGATAAGTATTTCACTCAGTTATGAAACCAAGGTTATCAATCCAGTAGGAGAATCACGCAACAACTCGTTAGCAGTACCTGCACACAAAACAACAAATCCTTGCACCCAACGCAAACAAGGGGTTGTCAATCCCTTGGCGGTTAATTGCAAGATTAAATTGTATGGTGATAGATAAATAGATTGAACAAAAATACAAAATAAAATAAATAAAGTAAAAGTGCAGAAAAGTATTTTTATGATTTTTAATATATGATTTGGATAGACCCGGGGGCCATAGTTTTCACTAGAGGCTTCTCTCATGAAAATAGCATACGGTGGGTTAACAAATTACTGTTGGGCAATTGATAGAAAAGCAAATAATCATGATGATATCCAAGGCAATGATCATGTATATAGGCATCACGTCCGAGACAAGTAGACCGACTCCTGCCTGCATCTACTACTATTACTCCACACATCGACCGCTATCCAGCATGCATCTAGTGTATTAAGTCCATAAAGAACGGAGTAACGCCTTAAGCAAGATGAAATGATGTAGACAAAGTAAACTCACGCATGAATAAACCCCATCTTTTTACCCTTAATAGCAATGATACATACGTGTCATGTCCCTTTCTGTCACTGGGATTGAGCACCGCAAGATCGAACCCATTACAAAGCACCTCTCCCATTGCAAGATAAATCAATCTAGTTGGCCAAATCAAATCAATAGATCGGAGAGAAATACAAAGTTATAATAATCATGCATAAAAGAGTTCAGAGAAGACTCAAATAATATTCATGCATAATCTGATCATAAACTCACAATTCATCGGATCCCAACAAACACACCGCAAAAAGTGATTACATCGGATAGAACTCCAAGAACATCGAGGAGAACATTGTATTGAAGATCAAAAAGAGAGAAGAAGCCATCTAGCTACTAACTATGGACCTGAAGGTCTGTGGTAAACTACTCACGCATCATCGAAACGGCAGCAAGGATGATGTAGATCCCCTCCGTGATCGATTCCCCCTCCGGCGGAGTACCGGAAAAGGCCTCCAGATGGGATCTCTCGAGAACAGAAGCTTGCAGCGGCGGAAAAAGTATTTCGTGGACTCCTCTGTTGGTTTCCCGATTTTAGAGAATTTATAGAGGTGGAATTAGGCTAAACGGAGCTGTGTGGGCCCCACAAGGTACCAGGGCACGCCGTGGTGCCTCGTGGGCCACTGCTTCATCTTCTCGTCCCCTCCCGAAGCTTCTAGTGTTTGTTATGTCCAGAAAAAAATCTCCAAAAAGTTTCGTGGCATTTGGACTTCGTTTGGTACTGATATTCTGGAAAACCAAAAACAGGCAAAAAACAGCAACTCGCACTGGGCACTAAGTTAATAGGTTAGTCCCAAAAAATGATATATAATTGATGTAAATGTATATAAAAACATCCAAGATTGATACTATAATAGCATGGAACAATCAAAAATTATAGATACGTTGGAGACATATCAAGCATCCCCAAGCTTAATTCCTGCTCCCCCTCGAGTAGGTAAATGATAAAAACAGAATTTTTGATGTGGAATGCTACCTATCATATTCATCATATATTCTTTTCTTTATAGCATGGACATTTGGACTTGAATGATTCAAAGCAATAGTCTATAGTTCGACATGAAGACATAAATACTCAAGCATACTAACAAGCAACCATGTCTTCCAAAATATCAACGCTAAAGAAAGTTATCCCTAGCCCATTATGCTTAATCATTGATCTATTCATGAAACACACTCAATATTAGCTACACACAATGCACAAGTATGACAATAGTGCTCTCTAGTTGGTGCTTTGTAAGAGAAGATGGAGACTCAAAATAAAAATAAAAATTGCATAAAAGTAAATAGATAGGCCCTTCGCAGAGGGAAGCTGAGATTTGCAAATGTGCCAGAGCTCAAAGCTTAAATTAGAGATATAAAATTATTTTTGAGAGGCATGCTTTTCCTGTCAACGAAAACGACCGAGAATTCCCAATATTTTCCATGCTAGACACATCATAGGTGGTTCCCAAACAGAAAATAAAGTTTATTTCTTTTCCACCATTCTTTCACAATCCATGGCTAGCCGTATCCACGGGTGCCCTCCATACCAACACTTTCCAAGGAATTTTGTTATTATTATTTTTGATTCATTGTGGGACTAGGCATCCCTATTACCTGCCACTCTCTCGTGCAATGACAAGTGAATAAACACTCATCGTGAGAATAACACACCTAGCATGGAAAATATTGGCCACCCCCTGCCGCTTCATGAGCGGTACGGGCACACAAAATGGAAAATTATTTTGAAAATTTTAGAGTTGGCACATGCAAATTTACTTGGAACGGCATGGAAATACCGCATATAGGTAGATATGGTGGACTCATTTGGCACAACTTGGGTTTAAGGAGTTTGGATGCGCAAGCAGTATTCCCGCTTAGTACAAATGAAGGCTAGCAAATAGATTGAGAAGCAACCAACCAAAAAGCGAAAACGGTCATAAACAAGCATTGAACATAACTAACACCGAATGATGCACCATAAGTTGGATATAATTTCGTTGCATAACTATTGACTTTATGTGCATGCATAGGGAATCACAAACCTTAACACTAATATTCTTACTAAATCACAGTTACTCACTAACATGACTCACATATTATCATCTCCATATCGCAAAACTATTTCAAGGAATCAAACTTATCATATCCAATGATCTTTCATGAAAGTTTTTATTATATCCCTCTTGAATATTCATCACTTTGCGACCAAATTCATATCTTGTGCAAATCACCATTACTATTATCAACTCTCAAAAAGATATAAGTGAAGCATGAGAGTGCAAATATTTCTTCAAAATTTTAATCTTATCAACTCTCAAAATAGTATAAGTGAAGCATGAGATTTCAAATATTTCTTCAAAATTGAGCCACCTCCGTGCTCAAAAAGATTTAAGTGAAGCACTAGCGCAACTACCTAGCTCAAAAAATTTAAGTGAAGCACATAGAGTATTCTAACAAATAATGATAAACGTGTGGCTCTCTCAAATTGGTGTGTCCAACAAAGATGATTGTGACAAACTAAAAATCAAACAAAGCAAAGACTCATATAATACACGACGCTCCAAGTAAACAAATCATGTGATGAATAAAAATATAGCTCCAAGTAAAATTACCGATAGGTAGAAGAAAGAGGGGATGCCTTCCGGGGCATCCCCAAGCTTAGACGGTTGAGTCTTCCTTGAATATTACCTTGGGGTGCCTTGGGCATCCCCAATCTTAGGCTCTTGCCACTCCTTATTCCTTCATCTATCGTGATCTCACCCAAAACTTGAAAACTTCAATCACACAAAACTCAACAAAACCTTCGTGAGATCCGTTAGTATAACAAATAAATCTTTAACTCTAAGTACTGTAGTAAATTGATTCATATTTAATATTGGCATAATTCTACTGTACTCCAACTTCTCCATGAGTCATACCCCCCAATACGATCCATAGATTCATCAAAATAAGCAAAGTATGCAAAAAAAACAGAATCTGTCTAAAACAGAACAGTCTGTAAATATCTATTTAAAAGCTATACTTCTGTAACTCCAAAAATTCTGAAAAATTCGGACAACATGGGAAATTTATATACCAATACTGTGTAAAAATTTCAGATTTTTATGATGCTCCAGTACAGAACCAAAATTCCAGCACTGGACGCAAAACTTTCTGTTTTCCAAACAGCATCAATTGTACTATCTTCCAAATCATCCCAGAGGCATTACTTGGCACAAACACTAATTAAAACACAAAAACACAATCATAACAGTAGCATAATTGTGCAAACACACAAGAACATAAACAAAAAGTAAAAATTTATTTTATTCATTGGGTTGCCTCCTAACAAGCGCTATTGTTTTATGCCCCTAGCTAGGCATAATGCATAGTTTCAAGTATTGTCATCTTTCAAGTTCATTCCATAAGTGGCCCTCATAATTGATTCATATGGTGCTTTAATTCTTTTTCTAGGGAAGTGTTCCATCCCTTTCTTTAGTGGAAATTGAAATCTTATATTACCTTCTTTCATATCAATAATAGCACCAATAGTTTGTAAGAACGGTCTACCAAGTATTATGTTGCAAGACGGATTGCATTCAATGTCAAGTACAATAAAATCAACGGGCCCATAATTTCTATTTGCAAGAATAAGCACATCATTAAATCTATCCAATGGCTTTTTAATAGTAGAATCCGTCAAGTGCAAATTAAGAGAACATTCATCTATATTGGTAAAACCTAGCACATCACATAGAGATTTTGGAATTGTGGAAACGCTAGCACCCAAATCACATAAAGCATTGCAGTCATAATTTTTAATTTTAACTTTAATGGTGGGTTCCCACTCATCATATAATTTTCTAGGGATTGAAATTTCTAGTTCTAACTTTCTTCTAACGCTTTCATCATTGCTTCTACAATGTGTTTAGTAAAAGCGTTGTTTTGTTCATAATCGTTGGGTGAATTTAGCATGGATTGTAACAAAGAAATGCACTCAATCAAAGAACAACTATCATAATTAAAGTCTTTGTAATCCAAGAGAGTGGGCACATCGCTTGTTAAAGTTTTTACCTCTCCAGACCCACTTTTATCAATTTTTTCATCAAGATTTTCACCCTCCGAATTATGGGGACACCTACTAGCTAAAGTTAACTCTTCTTCGGTCCCCTTTTCATCAAGTTTTATATTGCTAAACAAGGAATCAATGGATGAAACACCAATCATTTTAATATCCTCATCATTACTATGATAGAAACCGGGAGGAATCGCTTTTTCTAAAAATTCTCGTTTAGCTTTTAGCATGGCGGTTCTTTTCTTACTCTCATCCGTGGAGACATATAAAGCTTTAATTGATTCATTAATATCAATTTTGGGCGGCAAAATTTTAGTCTTGAGATTTTCCACATCATGAATAATTCTATCAATGCTCCTAGACATATCATCAAGTTTACTTAATTTTTCTTCTATCGTAGTGTTGAAAACTTTTTAGCATTAATAAATTCTTTAATATTACTTTCAAGATCAGAGGACATCCTATTATTATTATTATTATTATTATTATTATTATAAGAATTACCATAGGAATTGCCATAACTATTAGAGGAATTTCCAGAAAACGGCCTAGGATTAAAATTACCTCTATAAGCATTATTATTAAAATTGTTTCGCGAGGCAAAATTCACATCTACGGGATCATTATTTTGCTCAATCAAGGTGGATAAAGGCACATCATTAGGATCAATAGGAGTATTTTTGCTAGCAACCAATTTCATAAGCACGTCAACTTTATCACTCAAAGTACTAATTTCTTCGACAGAATTCACTTTTTTACTAGTAGGAACTCTTTCAGTATGCCATTGTGAATAATTTGACATAATATTATCAAGCAATTTAGTAGCTTCCCCCAATGTAATCTCCATAAAAGTACCACCCGCGGCGGAATCTAAAAGATTTCTAGAAACAAAATTTAATCCCGCATAAAAAAATTGTATGATCATCCACAAATTTAAACCATGAGTAGGGCAATTTCTTATCATTAATTTCATCCTTTCCCAAGATTGAGCAACATGTTCATGACCAAGTTGCTTGAAATTCATAATTTGGTTTCTAAGGGAAATAATTTTCGCGGAAGGAAAAAACTTGGTAATAAAAGCATCTTTACACCTATCCCAAGAATCGATACTATTTCGTGGTAAAGATGAAAACCAATTTTTTGCACGATCCATCAATGAGAACGGGAATAATTTTAATTTCACAATATCATTATCCACATCTTTTTTCTTTTGCATATCACACAATTCTACGAAAGTGTTAAGATGGGATGCAGCATCTTCATTAGGACTACCAGAAAATTGTTCTTTCATGACAAGATTTAGCAAAGCGGCATTAATATCACAAGTCTCCGCACTAGCGGCGGGAGGACCAATCGGAGTACTAATAAAATCATTATTATTAGTATTAGAAAAATCACACAATTTTGTATTTTCTTGAGACATCGTGGCTACACAAACAAGATAACAAGCAAGCAAACAAGAAAAAGGCAAAAGGAAAATATTTTTGTATTTTTGTAAAAACTTTTTAGAAGTGGGGGAGATGAAAACGAGAGGCAAAGGCAAAAAAAATAAATGCAAGGAGATGAAAGTTTTATGCATTGGTACTTGATAGATGTTAATGATGTCTCCCCGGCAACGGCGCTAGAAATTCTTCCTGCTACTTGTGAGCTGCGTTAGGATTTCCTCGAAGAGGAGGGGATGATGCAGTACAGTAGAGATAAGTATTTCCCTCAGTTATGAAACCAAGGTTATCAATCCAGTAGGAGAATCACGCAACAACTCGTTAGCAGTACCTGCACACAAAACAACAAATCCTTGCACCCAATGCAAACAAGGGGTTGTCAATCCCTTGGCGGTTAATTGCAAGATTAAATTGTATGGTGATAGATAAATAGATTGAACAAAAATACAAAATAAAATAAATAAAGTAAAAGTGCAGCAAAGTACTTTTATGATTTTTAATATATGATTTGGATAGACCCGGGGGCCATAGTTTTCACTAGAGGCTTCTCTCATGAAAATAGCATACGGTGGGTGAACAAATTACTGTTGGGCAATTGATAGAAAAGCAAATAATCATGACGATATCCAAGGCAATGATCATGTATATAGGCATCACGTCCGAGAGTAGACCGACTCATGCCTGCATCTACTACTATTACTCCACACATCGACCGCTATCCAGCATGCATCTAGTGTATTAAGTCCATAAAGAACGGAGTAACGCCTTAAGCAAGATGACATGATGTAGACAAAGTAACTCACGCATGAATAAACCCCATCTTTTTAACCTTAATAGCAACGATACATACGTGTCATGTCCCTTTCTGTCACTGGGATTGAGCACCGCAAGATCGAACCCATTACAAAGCACCCCTCCCATTGCAAGATAAATCAATCTAGTTGGCCAAACCAAATCAATAGATCGGAGAGAAATATGAAGCTATAATAATCACGCATAAAAGGGTTCAAAGAAGACTCAAATAATATTCATGGATAATCTGATCATAAACTCACAATTCATCGGATCCCAACAAACACACCGCAAAAAGTGATTACTTCGGATAGAACTCCATGAACATCGAGGAGTGATACGTCCATTTTGCATCATGTTTTGCTACTGTTATTTATAGTGTTTTTAATCAATATAACACTTTGTGGAGCAATTCTAATGTCTTTTCTCTCTTAATATGTAAGATTTACACAAGGAGGGAGATTGCCGGCAGCTGGAATTCTGGACCTGAAAAAACTATGTTAGAGTTACCTATTCTGCACATCTCCAAATGAGCTGAAATTTCATGGAGATTTATTTTGGAATAAATAAAAAATCCTGTAAGAAAGAAATACCAGAGGGGGCCACCCAGGAGCCCACGAGGCACCAGGGCGCGCCACCCCCCCCCCCCCCCAGGCGCGCCCTGGTGGCTCTTGGGGCCCCTTGCCAGCCTCTGGCCCCCATTTTCTGGTATATAAGTCCATTTGCCCTAGAAAAAATATAGAGAAGACTTTCAAGACGGTGCGTCGCTGTCTCGAGGCGGAACTTGGGCAGGAGCACTTTTGCTCTCCGGCGGAGAGATTCTGCCGGGGATACTTCCCTCCAGGAGGGGGAAATCTTCGCCATCGACATCACCACCGATCTTCTCATCATGGGAGGACCAATCTTCATCAACATCTTCACCAGCACCATCTCATCTCAAACCCTAGTTCATCTCTTGTATTCAATCTTTGTCTCAAAACCTCAGATTGGTACCTGTGGGTTGCTAGTAGTGTTGATTACATCTTGTACGTAGTTGATGCTAGTTGGTTTATTTGGTGGAAGATTATATGTTCAGATCTAATATGCTATTCAATACCCCTCTGATCTTGAACATGAATATGATTTGTGAGTAGTTACTTTTGTTCTTGAGGACTTGGGAGAAGTCTTGTCATAAGTAATCATGTGAATTTGGTATTCGTTCGATATTTTGATGATATGTATGTTGTTGATTCTCTTAGAGGTGTCATGTGAA
Source organism: Elymus sibiricus (assembly GCA_039707655.1). Classification (NCBI taxonomy): domain Eukaryota; kingdom Viridiplantae; phylum Streptophyta; class Magnoliopsida; order Poales; family Poaceae; genus Elymus; species Elymus sibiricus. The sequence goes on along the minus strand of CM077674.1, from coordinate 1,490,765 downwards.
CGTCGACTACATGACACTTCACCATCTTTGGGCCTAAGGGAATGCATTGTGGATTAGTAATTAGATGATGGGTTGCTAGAGTGATAGAAGCTTAAACCCTAGTTTATATGCTATTCCGTAAGGGGCTGATTTGGATCCATATGTTTAATGCTATGGTTAGAGTTATCTTAATTCTTCTTTCGTAGTTGCGGATGCTTGCGAGAGGGGGTAATCATAAGTGGGAGGCTTGTTCAAGTAAGAACAGCACCCAAGCACCGGTCCACCCACATATCAAATTATCAAAGTAGCGAACGCGAATCAAACAAACATGATGAAAGTGACTAGATGAAATTCCCATGTGTCCTCGAGAACGCTTTACTTACTATAAGAGATCGTTTTGGCTTGTCCTTTGCTATAAAAAGGATTGGGCCACCTTTCTGCACTCTTTGTTACTATTGCTACTTGTCACTTCTTACAAATTATCTTGCTATCAAACTACTCATTACCGATAATTTCAGTGCTTGCAGAAAATACCTTGCTGAAAACCGCTTGTCATTTCCTTCTGCTCCTCATTGGGTTCGACACTCTTACTTATCGAAAGGACTACGATTGATCCCCTATACTTGTGGGTCGCCAAGACTCTTTTCTGGTGCCGTTGCCGGGGAGTGAAGCGCCTTTGGTGAGTGGAATTTGGTGAGGAAACATTTATATTACGTGATGAAATTTACTGTCACTTGTCACTATGGAAAGTAATCCTTTGAGGGGTTTGTTCGGGGTATCTTCACCTCGACCGGAAACACAAATAGTTGCTCCTCAACCTACTGCACCTACTGAAAATATTTATTATGAGATTCCTCTGGGTATGATAGAGAAACTGCTAGCTAATCCTTATGCAGGAGATGGAACGGTACATCCTGATATGCACTTGATCTATGTGGATGAAATTTGTGGATTGTTTAAGCTTGCAGGTTTATCTGGAGATGGAGTTAATAAGAAAGTATTCCCTTTATCTTTGGAGGGAAAGGCATTGACATGGTATAGGCTATGTGATGATACTGATACATGGGACTGGAACCAATTGAAACTGGAATTCCATCAGAAATTTTATCCTATGCATTTGGTTCATCGTGAGCGGAATTATATATATAATTTTTGGCCTCGTGAAGGAGAAAGCATCACTCAAGCTTGGGGGAGGCTTAAGTACATGATGTACACATGCCCCAACCATGAGCTCTCAAGAGAAATTATCTTACAGAATTTTTATGCTCCGCTTTCTCATGATAATCAAACCATGCTTGATTCTTCTTCGACTGGCTCCTTTATGAAGAAAACTATTGAATTCAGATGGGATCTTCTGGAAAGAATTAAACACAACTCTGAAGATTGGGAACTCGACAAAGGTAATGAGTCAGGTATAATACTTGAGTTCGATTGTGTTAAATCTTTTATGGCCACCGATGCTTTTCATAAGTTTAGTACTAAATATGCACTTGACTCTGAGATAGTAGCTTCCTTTTGTGAATCATTTGCTACTCATGTTGATCTCCCTAAGGAGAAGTGGTTTAAATATCATCCCCCTATTAAAGAAAAGATTGAGGAACCCGTCAGTGTTAAAGAAGAAACAATTGTTTACCATGTTGATCCAGTTGTGCCTACTGCTTATATTGAGAAACCACCTTTTCCTGTTAGAATTAAGGAACATGCTAAAGTTCTAACTGTGGTTAACAAAAGTAATATTAGAGCACCTAGACTGTGACGCCCCCGGCCTGACCGTGCACTAATCATACACGCAAGTGCGCACGATCAAGCCCAGGGACTCACGGGAAGATATCACAACACAACTCTAGACACAAAATAAAACAATACAAGCTTTATATTACAAGCCAGGGGCCTCGAGGGCTCGAATACATAAGCTTGAGTTACACAAGAGTCAGCAAAAACAACAGTATCTGAGTACAGACATAACTAAACAAGTTTGCCTTAAGAAGGCTGAGCAAAACAACGAGATCTGATCGAAAAGGCACAGGCCTCCTACCTGGGAACCTCCTATCTACTCCTGGTCGTCGGTCTCCACATAGTAATAGGCTCCGTCAGGGTAGTAGTAGTCGGCGGGATCAGCTGGCTCCGGGGCTCCACCATCTGATCGCAGCAAACAGGTATGGGGAAAAAGAGGTAGCAAAGCAACCGTGAGTACTCATCCAAAGTACTCGCAAGACTTACATCAGATCTATGCTAAGTATGCATCGGTATCAAAGGAAGGGCTGTATCTGTGGACTATACTGCAGAAATGCCAGAATAGAGGGAAAGGCCTAGCCTATCGAAGACTAGCATCTTTAGCGTCTTGCAGCATTAGAAGAGTGCAGATTAGCAGCATAACATAAAGTAATAAGTATGTAGTAGCAAAGCCTACAGATCCTTCCTCGTCTCCCTGCCAGAAAGCGATCCCGGAGCTTACATTTTATTTAACATGTATCCAGTTCAAGTTGTAGTAGATCGGGATACAACACAGAGCGTCCTGTTACCGTGGACACGGCTATTCGAATAGATAACTTCCCTGCAGGGGTGCACTACTGTTACCCAACACGCTCGATTAACTCTGGCCAGACACACTTTTCTCGGTCATGCCCGGCCTCGGCTGATCGACACGATGTAGTCCTACCTAGGCTCAACAGAGAGGTCCCTGCCGGTCTACATCCTAAGGGGTCTTGGGCCCATCGCCCTTTACACTCTGGGTCGTTGCGCGCAGGGCGAATCCAGGCACCACCTCTGTCCTGGATGGCGCCGGCCCAGCCGTGCCGCAATGCTGAACTGGACATCTGACAGAGCTTTCGGCTGATACATACGGCGTCGAGGGCCCCATTAAACCATTATCCCACATGGTGGTAGTGCGTATAGGCCAGTGGCCAACTCAGATCAAATACCCAAATCCGTTAGTGAATTATTAGGAGCTCGCGGTGACGATAAGTACTCCTGTCGCCCCGTCTCGAGGAAGTGCAACAAGGGTCAGGCCCATCCCTCTCTAGGGCGGTCTCTACCTGCCCGGCCGCGCCTTGTAATTATCTCGCGGGTACCCTCCAGGTCAACCCGACTCTCAAGAGACTGTCGGGAACTCAGGTCCACCTCTACCAGGGTGGTACCGCCTGTCCCTTCAGTCCCGTAGTAATAGTTAAAAGGGGCAACAGTTAAAGGTAACAGTGTGTCCGTAACATCAAGAGGGTAATCCGAGGAATCACCCGCGTTGGAATCCTACTCGATGTAATCCATCAAGGAGAACCAGGAGGAATCACCCTCGATGGTCCACACTTGAGGGGTTGCACGACAGAGTCACCATCGGGAAGGGGAGAGCGAGGAATCACCCTCTGCAATCACCACCGGTGTGCTATACTACAGAGATAGCATCAGGAGTGCAGTACGAGGTATCACCCTCGGCACTCAATGGTAGCCCTGCAGAGTCGGACAACTAAGGGGGTGTGCGGTGCTGTGTCGGTCTCTGCACATCGATCACACCGATCGAGTCACCGGTGTGTAGCATGGCAACAAGGACAAGGGTGTGGAGCCATTGATGGAGCACTAACCAGCCTATACTAAGCATATAGGACAACATGTAAAGTATCAACAGCAGGTTACAACATCAGGACATGCATCAGAATAGGAGCAATCAATTACAGTACCAAAATCTAATGCAAGCACGGGGAAGAAAGAATGGGCGATATAGGAATGATCAAGGGGGTTTTGCTTGCCTGAAAGCTCTGCTGAAAGGGGTTGGTCGTCAGGGACGTAGTCGTACACGGCAGCAGCGTCGGTCTCGGGGCTATCGGAGAGAAGAGGGGGAAGAAACAATAAATAAAAGCAAAAAATGCAACACAGATGCTTGGCATGGCAATAGGCTGTGCTAGGAGTGCCCTAACGCAGTACTAATTATTTTAAATGGAGCGGGAAAATATCCGGGAATATTTTCCCAGCTCCGAACACTATTCATTTAGCGGTTTCGGTAGCAAATGTTCAACGTTCAGTATGTTAGAGGCATGTGACAGGTATGTGGAGGGCATATTCGGATTCTTCATATTTTTCTGATCATTTTTCATATATAAATTATTTTCATCTGAGCTTCGGTTTTTTTTATATGATTTTTCAAAGTTTTAATCATTTTCTGAAATTATTTTAATTATTAAATTCGAATTATCCAAAACAGTGACAGGTGACGTCAGCATGACGTCATAGTGATGTCATCGGTCAAACCCAGCTGGTCAGGGTCAAACCTGACCAGTGGGTCCCATTTGTCATACACAGTAGCTAATCTAGTGGTTAAATTAAACTAAACATGATTAATTAGTAGGTGGGCCCCAGTTGTCAGCGTCTAATTAATTAATAAAATTAATTTTATTTAGAAAATAGTTTAATTAATCTAATTAACAGAGGGGGCCCACTTGTCAGTGACACAGCTTACTAACAGTGCTTAGTTAAATTTAATTACCTAATTAGTCAATGCGGGACCCAGTAGTCAGTGTCTTAGGTTAGTATTTGAGTTATTTTAATTAATCTAATTGCTACAGTACGGGCCCCACATGTCAGTGGGTGCTTAGGGCGTGGCTAGTGCCTAATCGGCCTGGCAGGTGGACCCGGCCAGAGTTTTCGCGTTGGCGCGCCGGCGACCGAAATTGCGGCGGAGCGCACGGGAGAGGCTCGGGTTTTGGCTACGGTGCGCGGTTTGAAGCGGGATTTCAGGCATTCGAATGAGCGCGACGAGGCGCGTGTTGACACCAGATTTTGGCATGGACAAAAACGTAATTAAGAAGGCCTCAAATGGAAAAGTGCTCAAAGTGAGAAAGTTCCGTATCGTCAAAAGGAGAAACTTTGATATTTGGGCCATAGCCATCCGATCTCATCTCTAAGGCCGAAGTTGTGTTCGAAGTACTGGGATTTTGTATCCAGAACACTATTCGGCTGGTTACGCCCTCAAGATGATCTCATATGAGAAATTTTTCTACATGAATTGTCTCTCGTCTTGTCGAATCGGTTGATTTTCATATAAAAATCGTCTCAATCCGAATTCGTATGCAAAAGTTAGAGCTATCTGAATGCAGCCATGTCAAGAGGCGAAATAAGACGCGGGAGACCGGACACGTCTTGGCGAGTGTCTGATGCAATGCGTGAGCAATTAGCCATTCAACATGGCCTCGAATCGAAAAACGTTCAACATGAAAGTTGTTCGTAACGTCGAGACGGTCAACTTTGCTTTTGGGCACATTTTCATCCGAGGTTGTTTACTGCCACAAAAAAGACCCGCAAGGTACAGCCAGAAAGCTTGCCGGGATGTAAACCTTGCCGGGGAAATCTTGCCGGGGTGAAACCTTGCCGGGGTGTGAAAGCTTGCCGGGATGGAAACCTTGCCGGGGTGAAGCTTGCCGGGGTGGAAAGCTTGCCGGGAAAAGCTTGCCGGGGTGGAAACGGTCAAATCCGACCAGAAGCAGAAGATGGGCTCAAATAATTATCTAGATGGCCTCGGATGAAACAGTGTTCAACATGAAAGTTGTTCGTAACGTCGAAACGGTCAACTTTACTTTTGGAGTCATCATCATCCGACATAGTATACGACCTGCAGAGACGCTACAAGAGTCGGACGGTCCAGTCAGCTACATAACCGAGTCCGACTCGAAATTCAAGATGACCCCGTGGAGTATTCAAGATGGCCTTATTTGGAAAAGTGATCAACATACGGATTATTGGCCTCGTCGAAGCGCACAAAATTCGTGTTTGAACCATCTCCATCGGAGGTCATGTGCAGATTCCACGGCCCACGCAAGGAGCAAGACAGAAGATTGGACCAGATTCGGGCTGAATACGAGCGGGACCAGAACTAGGACTCTAGGACGTGAATTGATGTAATTTTCTTGTAAGGAAAGCCTAGATGAATCCTTTGCTTGTATGGGAAGTCCAGCCGCCTCTTATATATGTTGGGGGTGACGGCCGATTGAACAACACACAATCGAACAAATCAATATATTACTTTTTCATCTACGTTTTATCTCTCCATCGTTTTTCTCCCTCGTTCTTCGTTGTTCTTCAAGTTTGAGAGCTGCGAATATCGAGGCTCTAGGGGCGAGCGAATCGACCTAGGGCAGCCCATAGCCGCCGCAATCCCTGACGGGGTCCCTCCCGGGCGTGCGGGGTTTAAGGTCTTCAAAAGCGTCCGCCGGCTGTCTTGCGTATCGCGCTGCCGGACGGACCTCCTTCGACGTGAGCTGCGGTGCATCACCCCCGGCATCGAGGGTACACGGTGACGTGTTCGTGTGTCAACACACTTTTTGGCGACTCCGCTGGGGACAGAAGTTCAATCGTCATCATCATCCATCATGTCTGATCTTCCCAAGCCGAGTGAAGTAGACGCCGATAACATCATTAAGCTCAGTCTAGATGAGTTATCGGCCGATCATCGCCAAGCCTATGAGGAGCACAAGAAGGCACGTGAGGAGAAGGAGCTGCAGGAATTCCTGGCGAAATTCAAGAAGGATCGCCAGGGCAACATCACTCCGATTGGAGAAATCAAATTCCCTGCTCTTCACGATGAGCAGGTTAAACCCTCTGTAAGTACTGCCTTTTCTCCCGAGCATTTGGCCGAGATTGAGAGTCGTATTGCTAATGGTAATAATCTGGTTTATCAAACTTTCATAGAAAATACCAATGCTCAGAAAAATATGCCCCAATCATCTAGTGGTGATATTGGTGTGACTGCTAGTGTAGAAAACCCTAATCTGTCTTTACCTCTTTCATCGGCACCTCCCATGCCGATGAATTATTATCCTACCCACACCAATCAGATCGTGGCTGCACCTGCTAATCCCATCATGAGCATGCCAAGTTCGGTGGCAACGCCGAACCAAGCTTTACCTATAGGTACAAACACTCGGCCACAGCTAAACTATGGTTCGGCATACATGCCACAGTTTCTACCTACTGCTAGTAATTCTACTCCTCCTATGACATTACAGCAAGCTTCATCGTCTACTACAGACAATGCCCTAGCTAACTTTAGAGAGGAGATGGCTAAGATGCTTCGAGAGAATTTTGGAGTTGAGTTACCTCGGAATCGGATTTACCAAAAACCGTACCCCGAGTACTTTGACGCTGTCCAGTGCCCTCTGGGATATAAAATTCCAGATTTTGTTAAGTTCAATGGAGAGGGCACAAAAACCACATGGGAGCATGTTAGTCAATATTTAGCACAATTGGGTGAAGCAGGATCGCTGAATGAGTTGAAAGTGCATTTATTTCCTTTGTCATTAACTGGTACTGCATTTTCATGGTTTTCTTCTTTACCACACGGTTCCATCCGGGTATGGTCGCAGCTAGAGCAGAAATTTCATGATCACTTCTATAGCGGCGACAATGAACTCAAGTTGTCACATCTTACATCGGTTAAGCAGAAAAATGATGAATCGGTCTCCGATTACGTCAAGAGATTTAGAGAAACAAAAAACCGGTGTTATAGTCTGGTGATAACCGAGAGGGACTTGGCAGACCTTGTGCTTAGTGGTTTGAAAACTCACATTAGAGAAAAGCTAGAAGGTTATGAGTTTTTAAGTATCAACCAAGTCTTGCAAAGAGCTTTGGCTCAGGAAAGCTGAAGCAAATATCTCAAAGAGGTGCATAGATATAAAACTGATCGTCCTAAGATGAATGTGGTTGAATATGATAGTGGTCACTCGGACGATGAGGGTGATATGTATGCTACTGAATTTGTTTGGCCATCTAAGGCCAAACCATTTACTTGTCAAGATCTGAAACCGATTCATAAGAATCGTGATGAAGAGATGAAGTTCACTTTTAACATTGCTAAGTGTGACAAAATATTTGAAGCTTTGCTGCAAGCCAAGATTATTAGGATATCTCATACTTTACCGCCGTTTGAAGAGCTGAAACGGCGTGCTTATTGCAAGTATCGTAATTCTTTTTCTCATACTACTAATGATTGCAATGTTTTCCGACGACAGATACAATCGGCCATTAACGACGGACGATTGAACTTTTCTGAGATGCAAATTGATAAGCAGCCCTTCCCAATGAACACTCTGGATTTGGAGGGGAAAAAGTTACTCATTCGGCCGGAAGTGGCCGAATCTGCTAATAAAACTAGTGTCGTTGTTGGTGAGCCCAGAAAAGGCAAGGAGGACAGCAAGGTCTTGGGGAGGCAGGTTGTGCTTGACAAGCAACCTGATGGCAAGGAAGTGATCAAGATCACCATCAAGAATCCTGCACTCGGGGGGCAACCACAGGTGCAGCAATACGCTCGTGTTAAATTTGTTAAGCCCAAGAGTCCAGAAATTGGAAAGTGGAAGACGAATGAAGCTAGAGTGCAGCGCAAGAGGATCAAGCCAACTTTTGATACGTTGCTGTCGAAATATGCTAATCAAGCGGCCGGTTCTAGCTCTAACCGGTCATCAAATTTGAAGCGCTCAAGATCACCTCCGAGGCAAGAATTTCAGCATCATGCAAGGCCATATGGGTCGTGGGCACCAGGACCTTGGATGGCGCCACCCCCCTATGCGCCATACTACATGGGAAGTTTCAATGGAGGATGGGGGCAGCCTCCAATGACCCCTTATGCTTTTCATCCAGGGTGGGCAGAACCAAGGAGTCCTATTCGTGAGAGGCTTTCTTATCTCACACGAGACCGTTTGAACAATGGTGTCAATCGGCCAATGCAAAACAATCAAGAAAGGATCAGCAAGCAAGTGTGGCGTGCTAGACCACCAAGTGCAGCAGTCGAGTCTGGAAAAGGCAAAGAAAAAATTGATGCCGGCTCACTCATCTTGGGCACCGAAATATTCACCACACAGCAGCCAACTGTGCATAGCAACCCGACTGAGCCGATACTTGTTATCGCACCAAAGCACTCGGCTAATGATCATGAAGCAAGTACCAGCCAAGTGAAGCCAAGAGATCCTAAATACACTCAGCCAAGGTGGTGTCCTCTAGGACTAACAAAAACACAGAAGAGGAAACTGCAGAGGTTGAGGAATCAAGAGATGGTTGAACAAGAGGCCGAGAAGCAAAGAGACAAGTTGTTCAATGACACTCGGCCCATGGTACCAGCAAAGCAAGTGTGGAAGCCTAAACCAATACAAGGTGCAGCAGCTTCTACATCTAACATAGCAGCTTCTGCATTGATCATAGCAACGCCTACACCACCAATAGAGGACGAAGCAGCCGCCATTACATCGTCCACTTCACCTATTGCTTCCTCTTCACTTGGAGATATTTCGGAGGACATGCTTGAAGAAGAAAATGATCTGTTGGACTATGAATCTACACCGCTTCATGAAGGTATGGATATCAATATGGTGTATTACTTACCCGCTGAATTTCGTGCTATAGATGAAGAAGGGGAAGTGGCTCAGCTGGATTTTGGCCCCAAAATGCAATATTTGAGAAGCCAAAAGAACCAGTGACACACTTGAAACCATTGTACCTCAGAGGCCATATCAACGGATCACCACTAACTCGGATGCTTGTTGATGGTGGTGCTGTGGTGAATCTTATGCCCTATTCGGTCTTCAAAAAATTGGGTCTGCCAGATGAAGAATTAATCAAGACCAATATGGTGCTTAATGGATTTGAAGGCAAAGAGAAAATTGAAGCCAAAGGTGTAATGTACGTAGAGCTTACAGTCAGAAGCAAAACTTTGGCTACTGCATTCTTTGTCGCCGAGGTGCAAGGTAACTATAACATCATACTAGGCCGTGATTGGGTTCATGCAAACCAGTGCGTGCCATCTACTATGCACCAGTTTTTGATCCAGTGGGTTGATGATGAGGTGGAAGTCATTCATGCGGATAATTCGGCTTGTGTTGCTTTGGCCGATGCATCAGTGGATTGGCAACATCCCAATGCTACTTGCTTGACGGGACGCGACTTGTCAGAATTTGATTTTCTTAGTGCTACAAAAAGTGGTTTCGTGCCCGTTTCTTTAAAGCCGGTTGGTGGTAATCGGCTCCAAGGTATGATGTATTTAAATATATTCTAACTCAGATTGGTTGCAAAAGCGTCTTGCTGAATATCGGTCCAATGAGAACGATATGTATGAATCTATAGAGGAGTTAGATGATATGGATAAATTAGGACAAGGTTTTATGTCGACCGATCCATTAGAAGAGATGGACATAGGAGATGGTTCAATTCCTAGGCCGACATTTGTAAACAAAAATTTAAAAGCCGATCATAAAGCTGAGTTGATCGAGTTGTTGAAAGAATATGTTTGTTGCTTTGCATGGGAATATCATGAGATGCCAGGTTTAAGCCGAGAGCTAGTGGAGCATCGGTTACCTATAAAGGCTGGTTTTAGACCGTACAAGCAATCGGCCAGAAAGTTTAATCCAAAAACATATGACCGGATCAAGGAAGAGATCGGTTGTTTGCTTAAAGCTAATTTTATTAGACCTTGCAGGTATGCCGAGTGGATTTCTAACATTGTACCAGTAGAGAAGAAAGACTCCGGCAAGTTGAGGGTATGCATTGATTTCAGAGATTTGAATAGAGCTACACCTAAAGATGAGTATCCCATGCCAATAGCCAATATGCTTATTAATGATGCTTCTGGACATAAGGTCATTAGCTTTCTTGATGGGAATGCGGGGTATAACCAGATTTTTATGGCCGAAGAGGACATGTCCAAAACGGCTTTTCGATGTCCTGGTTTCCTTGGTTTATTTGAGTGGACAGTGATGACCTTTGGATTAAAAAATGCCGGTGCCACGTATCAAAGGGCTATGAATTTAATTTTTCATGATTTACTTGGTGTTATACTTGAGGTTTATATTGATGATATTGTTGTCAAATCGGATGCTTTCGAATCTCATCTAGCCGATTTGCGCTTAGCTTTTGAAAGAATAAAAAAATATGGACTAAAGATGAATCCTTTGAAGTGTGCATTCGGCGTGTCGGCTGGCAAGTTTTTGGGTTTCATTATTCATGAAGATGGCATAGAGATTGATCCCAAAAAGATAGAGGCCATACAGAAAGTGGAAGCTCCAACATGCAAGAGAGATATGCAAAAGTTCCTTGGCAAGGTCAATTATTTGAGAAGGTTCATAGCTAATTTGTCAGGGAAGGTTGATGCATTCACTCCTATTCTTCGGTTAAAGAATGATGTTGATTTTACTTGGGGAGCAAAACAGCAAGAGGCATTCAACATGATCAAGACTTATTTGAGCACTCCTCCGGTGATGAAAGCACCCAAACATAAAGAGCCCTTTAGGCTTTACATTGCGGCGGAGGAAGGTGTTATTGGCGCTGTATTAACTCAAGAAACCGAAAGAAGAGATTATACTGTTACATATCTGAGCCGACGCTTATTGGACGCCGAGACAAGGTATACATTTATTGAAAAATTATGCCTATGCTTATATTATGCTTGCACAAAATTGAGACATTATCTAGTGCCTAGTACTTGCATAATAGCCTGTCAAATCGATGTCATCAAATACATGTTGCATAGGCCAATTCTTAGTGGTAGAATTGGCAAGTGGGCTTATGCTTTAATTGAATATGATTTGGCTTATGAATCTCTAAAATCCATGAAAGGCCAAATTGTTGTTGATTTTATTGTTGAACATCGGATTGATGACAAGCATGATATTGATATAAACCTTGTCTCATTAGTGTCATGGAGGTTATATTTTGATGGTTCAGTTTGTAGCAATGGCCAAGGTGTTGGTATTGTTTATATATCTCCTCATGGTGCTGTTTTTGAAGCCTCATGCCGCTTAGAATATTTTTGCACAAACAATCAAGCCGAATATGAGGCATTGTTATTTGGCCTGGAGATATTACTTTCCATAGGTGCTACACATGTTGAGGCTTTTGGTGATTCGTTATTAGTAGTGCAGCAAGTGTCCAAAGTCTTTCAATGTTTAGACGAATCACTTAATGTTTATCTTGATAAGTGTCTAGATACAATTTCTACTTTGGATTATTTTAGCATTGCTCATATATCTAGACATGACAATTGGAGAGCAAATGAGTTGGCACAACAAGCATCCGGCTATCATGTTGATCATGGCATGTTTCACATTTTTCAGAAGCCAATGTCTTGTCTTGCTAATATGGGAGAGGCCGAACTAGAGCCCACTGATTCGGCCACTAACAAAAAATCTAGTGCAGATGAAAATCATGACTGGAGGAAGCCTATTATGGATTACTTGCGTGATCCGAGTAAAAGGGTGGACAGGACTGTTCGGCGTATGGCTTTCAAATATACAATAAGAGATGGTGGTCTTTATCGCCGAACGGTTGAAGATGTTCTTTTGAAATGTTTGGACGAGGACCAAGCAAGAGTTGCTATGGGAGAGGTACATGAAGGCATTTGTGGTACTCATCAGTCGGTTCCCAAGATGAAGTGGTTATTGCGACGTGCTGGATTTTATTGGCCGACTATGATCAATGATTGCTTCAGGTATTATAAAGGGTGTGAAGCTTGTCAAAAATTTGGTGATATTCAATTGGCTCCTGCTGCTATGTTACATCCTATTGTCAAGCCGTGGCCTTTCAGAGGATGGGGTTTAGATTTCATTGGGCAAATTCATCCATCTTCCTCGAAGGGGCATCGGTTCGTGTTGGTGGCAACTGATTATTTCACCAAGTGGTCTGAAGCAGTGCCTCTCAAGAACATGACACATACGGAGGTAATTCAATTCATAACTGAGCACATTATTCATAGATTCGGCGTTCCTCAGACATTGACTACAGATCAAGGTTCATCTTTCATGTCACATCAAGTTAGAGAATTTGCCGAATCATATAACATAAAGTTGCTCAATTCATCTCCGTATTATGCCCAAGCTAATGGACAAGCTGAGTCTAGCAATAAGATATTGATCAAGCTCATCAAAAAGAAGATTGAGGATAATCCAAGAAAATGGCATGAGTTATTGTCTGAAGCTTTATGGGCACATAGAATCTCAAGGCATGGTGCGACAAAGGTAACCCCGTATGAGCTAGTATACGGTCAAGAGGCTGTTTTACCAGTGGAAGTGAATTTGAATGCTTTGAGAATAACCAAACAAAATGATTTATCGGCAGTGGACTTTTACAATTTGATGATGGACAACATTGATGAAGTTGCCGATAAACGTTTGGCTGCTTTGAAGGCCATAGAGAGGGACAAGCTGAGGGTAGCAAGAGCTTACAATAAAAAGGTCAAGTTGAAGAATTTTCAGGTTGGCGATCTTGTGTGGAAAGTGATTCTGCCGATTGGTTCTAGAGATAGAAAAATTCGGGAAGTGGTCTCCAAACTGGGAAGGTCCTTTTAGGATTGTAAGGATAGTTCCTGGAAATTCATATTTGGTGGAATCCATGCCAGGAGTATTATTACCTCGAGCTCTCAATGGCAGATATCTGAAGAAGTACCACCCGAGTGTGTGGCAAGAAGCCTAGTTAGGCAATGGCCGATATATGATTATCGCCCTTAGCATAAACATGGCCGATACATAATTATCGCCCTGAGAAATATCGATGGCCGATGGAGTGTTGACATCGTCCTTACAACAAACATGGTGCAAATTATTTTTCGGCATGCAAGCTTTGCCGAAAAACAGGGGGCATGTGTTGACACCAGATTTTGGCATGGAAAAAAACGTAATTAAGAAGGCCTCAAATGGAAAAGTTCTCAAAGTGATAAAGTTCCGTATCGTCAAAAGGAGAAACTTTGATATTTGGGCCATAGCCATCCGATCTCATCTCTAAGGCCGAAGTTGTGTTCGAAGTACTGGGATTTTGTATCCAGAACACTATTCGGCTGGTTACGCCCTCAAGCTGATCTCATATGAGAAAACTTTCTACATGAATTGTCTTCGTCTCGTCGAATCGGTCGATTTTCATATAAAAAATGTCTCAATCCGAGTTCGTATGCAAAAGTTAGAGCTATCTGAATGCAGCCATGTCAAGAGGCGAAATAAGACGCGGGAGACCAGATACGTCTTGGCGAGTGTCTGATGCAATGCGTGAGCAATTAGCCATTCAAGATGGCCTCGAATCGAAAAACGTTCAACATGAAAGTTGTTCGTAACGTCGAGACGGTCAACTTTGCTTTTGGGCACATTTTCATCCGAGGTCGTTTACTGCCACAAAAAAGACCCGCAAGGTACAGCCAGAAAGCTTGCCGGGATGTAAACCTTGCCGGGGAAATCTTGCCGGGGTGAAACCTTGCCGGGGTGTGAAAGCTTGCCGGGATGGAAACCTTGCCGGGGTGAAGCTTGCCGGGGTGGAAAGCTTGCCGGGAAAAGCTTGCCGGGGTGGAAACTGTCAAATCCGACCAGAAGCTGAAGATGGGCTCAAATAATTATCTAGATGGCCTCGGATGAAAAAGTGTTCAGCATGAAAGTTGTTCGTAACGTCGAAACGGTCAACTTTGCTTTTGGAGTCATCATCATCCGACATAGTATACGACCTGCAGATACGCTACAAGAGTCGGACGGTCCAGTCAGCTACATAACCGAGTCCGACTCGAAATTAAAGATGACCCCGTGGAGTATTCAAGATGGCCTTATTTGGAAAAGTGATCAACATACGGATTATTGGCCTCGTCGAAGCGCACAAAATTTGTGTTTGAACCATCTCCATCGGAGGTCATGTGCAGATTCCACGGCCCACGCAAGGAGCAAGACAGAAAATTGGACCAGATTCGGGCTGAATCCGAGCGGGACCAGAACTAGGACTCTAGGACGTGAATTGATGTAATTTTCTTGTAAGGAAAGCCTAGATGAATCCTTTGCTTGTACGGGAAGTCCAGCCGCCTCTTATATATGTTGGGGGTGACGGCCGATTGAACAACACACAATCGAACAAATCAATATACTACTTTTTCATCTACGTTTTATCTCTCCATCGTTTTTCTCCCTCGTTCTTCGCTGTTCTTCAAGTTTGAGAGCTGCGAATATCGAGGCTCTAGGGGCGAGCGAATCGACCTAGGGCAGCCCATAGCCGCCGCAATCCCTGACGGGGTCCCTCCCGGGCGTGCGGGGTTTCGGGTCTTCAAAAGCGTCCGCCGGCTGTCTTGCGTATCGCGCTGCCGGACGGACCTCCTTCGACGTGAGCTGCGGTGCATCACCCCCGGCGTCGAGGGTACACGGTGACGTGTTCGTGTGTTAACAGCATGTCGATCGATTGCGGTGGCTGGCCGTGGGGTGGCCGGAATGGACGTCGGCGACGAGCGGAGGCGGAGGTGACTTCGGGCGCGGTGGGGATTCGTCACTACGGGGCACGGCAAGGCTCGCGGATGGGCGCGTTGGCCTCTTGGGGATCCCAGGAGCATGGCCCAATGCTCAGACACGGGCAACGCTAGTGGTGGCCACGACGGCGAGGCGTACAGCGGCGGCGAGCTCACGGCGGCGGCTGCAGCAGCTAGCGGGCATGCACGAGAGCAAAGGGAGAGGGAGAGGGAAGGAGGGCTCACAGAGAGCCTGTAGAGGAGCTAAGCGGGCGCGGGGAGGGCTTGGGGTGGACGGGGCGGCGTCGGCGATCTCCGGCGATCAGAGACGAAGACGAGGACGACGTTGGGCTCGGTGTAGAGGCAACGAGCTCGAGGCAGGGGTCGGAGGGGACGAAGCGGAGCACGGCGGTCCTCCCGGACATCAGTAGGGGGCGCGGGGAGGCCGGTGGCCGCGCAGGCGAGCTGTGGCAGCGACGGCGCGTTCGGGCGCTTTACGGGAGAGAGGGAACGGCGCGAGGGAGAAGAGAGAGGGCTAGGGTTTGTTGGGGGGGCTGCGGACGACGGCTTGTAGGCGCCCGCGGCGTCTGTAGTGCGCGCTGTCGAGCGACGAGAGGGAGGCCAGGGCGCGGCGTGCGCGCGCGTGCTGACACGCGAGGTGGGAGGCGACCGGCTTAGCGGGCTGGGCCTCTCTGTTGCAACTAGAAGCCCAGCCGCACAGTGCTCCTTTCCCTTTTTCTTTAATCTTTTTCTGTTTTCGATTTTAGTTACTGTTTTGTGTTAAGTTGAGCCACCATATGGATTTTGTAAAATATGAAACTTGGCTCAATAAATACCTTGCAATATTTGGTACTGCTATAAAATGGTTGGGGTAATATTTGAAATCATTTAATTTTTGATTAAATGCAAATGGATTAAAGTGGCTGTTTTAGTCACTGTTTTTGGATGCTAGGGTCACATTTGGAATTCAATTAATGCTGGTTTTATTTTTATAGTAACTTTGGGATTATTTGAAATATTATGAACACTTTTGTTCTACTGTTTGGATAACTTTTAATTTTGACTTTATTTTAAATTTGAATTTGAAGTTGGATTATTCTCTAAATGCAATTCATTTAGGATGATCATGATGACATGGCTAATTAATTAGCTTAATGATAGGGTTGAGATCTGGGGACGTTACTACCAGCTTGTGTCGCCCCCGGCCCGACCGTGCACTAATCATACATGCAAACGCGCACGATCAAGCCCAGGGACTCATGGGAAGATATCACAACACAACTCTAGACACAAAATAAAATAATACAAGCTTTATATTACAAGCCAGGGGCCTCGAGGGCTCGAATACAAAAGCTCGACTTACACAAGAGTCAGCGGAAGCAACAAAAATATCAGAGTACAGACATAACTAGACAAGGATGCCTTAAGAAGGCTGAGCAAAACAACGGCTCTGATCGAAAGAGGCAAGGCCTCCTGCCTGGGAGCCTCCTATCTACTCCTGGTCGTCGGTCTCCACATAGTAATAGGCTCCGTCAGGGTAGTAGTAGTCGGCGGGATCAGCTGGCTCCGGGGCTCCACCATCTGATCGCAGCAAACAGGTATGGGGAAAACGAGGTAGCAAAGCAACCGTGAGTACTCATCCAAAGTACTCGCAAGACTTACATCAGATCTATGCTAAGTATGCATCGGTATCAAAGGAAGGGTTGTATCTGTGGACTATACTGCAGAAATGCCAGAATAGAGGGAAAGGCCTAGCCTATCGAAGACTAGCAACTTCAGCGTCTTGCAGCATTAGAAGAGTGCAGATTAGCAGCATAACATAAAGTAATAAGTATGTAGTAGCAAAGCCTAGAGATCCTTCCTCGTCTCCCTGCGAGAAAGCGATCCCGGAGCTTACATTTTATTTAACATGTATCCAGTTCGATTTGTAGTAGATCGGGATACAACATTGAGCGTCCTGTTACCGTGGACACGGCTATTCGAATAGATAACTTCCCTGCAGGGGTGCACTACTGTTACCCAACACGCTCGATTAACTCTGGCCGGACACACTTTTCTCGGTCATGCCCGGCCTCGGCTGATCGACACGACGTAGTCCTACCTAGGCTCAACAGAGAGGTCCCCGCCGGTCTACATCCTAAGTGCTCAGGGGTCTTGGGCCCATCGGCCTTTGCACTCCGGGTCGTTGCGCGCAGGGCAAGTCCAGGCACCACCTCTGTCCTGGATGGCGCCGGCCCAGCCATGCCGCAATGCTGAACTGGACATCTGACAGAGATTTCGGCTGATACATATGGTGCCGAGGGCCCCATTAAACCATTATCCCACGTGGTGGTAGTGCATATAGGCCACTGGCCAACTCAGATCAAATACCCAAATCCGTTAGTGAATTATTAAGAGCTCGCTGTGACGATCAGTACTCCTGTCGCCCCGTCTCGAGGAAGTGCAACAAGGGTCAGGCCCATCCCTCTCTAGGGCGGTCTCTAGCTGCCCGGCCGCGCCTCGTAATTATCTCGCGGGTACCCTCTAGGTCAACCCGACTCTCAAGAGATTGTCGGGAACTCAGGTCCACCTCTACCAGGGTGGTACCGCCTGTCCCTTCAGTCCCGTAGTAATAGTTAAAAGGGGCAACAGTTAAAGGTAACAGTGTGTCCGTAACATCAAGAGGGTAATCTGAGGAATCACCCTCGTTGGAATCCTACTCGATGTAATCCATCAAGGAGAACCAGGAGGAATCACCCTCGATGATCCACACTTGAGGGGTTGCACGACAGAGTCACCATCGGGAAGGGGAGAGCGAGGAATCACCCTCTGCAATCACCACCGGTGTGCTATACTACAGAGATAGCATCAGGAGTGCAGTACGAGGTATCACCCTCGGCACTCGATGGTAGCCCTGCAGAGTCGTACAACTAACGGGGTGTGCGGTGCTGTGTCGGTCTCTGCACATCGATCACACTGATCGAGTCACCGGTGTGTAGCATGGCAACCAGGACAAGGGTGTGGGGCCATTGATGGAGCACTAACCAGCCTATATATACTAAGCATATAGGACAACATGTAAAGTATCAACAGCAGGTTACAACATCAGGCCATGCATCAGAATAGGAGCAATCAATTACAGTAGCAAAATCTAATGCAAGCACGGGGAAGAAAGAATGGGCGATATAGGAATGATCAAGGTGGTTTTGCGTGCCTGGAAGCTCTGCTGAAAGGGGTTGGTCGTCAGGGACGTAGTCGTACAAGGCAGCAGCATCGGTCTCGGGGCTATCGGAGAGAAGAGGGGGAAGAAACAATAAATAAAAGCAAACAATGCAACACAGATGCTTGGCATAGTAATAGGCTGTGCTAGGGGTGCCCTAACGCAGTACTAAGTATTTTAAACGGAGCGGGAAAATATCCGGGAATATTTTCCCAGCTTCGAACACTATTCATTTAGCGGTTTCGGTAGCAAATGTTCAATGTTCAGTATGTTAGAGGCATGTGACAGGTATGTGGAGGGCATATTCGGATTCTTCATATTTTTCTGATGATTTTTCATATATAAATTATTTTCATCTGAGCTACGGTTTATTTTATATGATTTTTCAAAGTTTTAATCATTTTCTGAAATTATTTTAATTATTAAATTTGAATTATCCAAAACAGTGACAGGTGATGTCAGCATGACGTCATAGTGATGTCATCGGTCAAGCCCAGCTGGTCAGGGTCAAACCTGACCAGTGGGTCCCACTTGTCATACACAGTAGCTAATCTAGTGGTTAAATTAAACTAAACAGGATTAATTAGTAGGTGGGCCCCAGTTGTCAGCGTCTAATTAATTAATCAAATTAATTTTATTTAGAAAATAGTTTAATTAATCTAATTAACAGAGAGGGCCCATTTGTCAGTGACACAGCTTACTAACAATGCTTAGTTAAATTTAATTACCTAATTAGTCAGTGCGGGACCCAGTAGTCAGTGTCTTAGGTTAGTATTTGAGTTATTTTAATTAATCTAATTGCTACAGTACGGGCCCCACATGTCAGTGGGTGCTTAGGGCGTGGTTAGTGCCTAATCGGCCTGGCGGGTGGGCCCGGCCGGAGTTTTCGCGGTGGCACGCCGGCGTTTAGCCGCCGGCGACCGAAATCGCAACGGAGCGCACGGGAGAGGCTCGGGTTTCGGCTACGGTGCGCAGTTTGAAGCGGGATTTGCGGCATTCGAACGAGCGCGACGAGACGCGTCGATCGGTGGCGGTGGCTGGCCGTGGGGTGGCCGGAATGGACGTCGGCGACGAGCGGAGGCGGAGGTGGCTTCGGGCGCGGTGGGGATTCGTCGCTACGGGGCGCGGTGAGGCTCGCGGATGGGCGCGTTGGCCTCCTGGGGATCCCAAGAGAACGGCCCAATGCTCAGACGCGGGCAGCGCTAGCGGTGGTCGCGACGGCAAGGCGTACAGCGGCGGCGAGCTCACGGCGGCGACTACAGCAGCTAGCGGGCATGCACGAGAGCAAAGGGAGAGGGAGAGGGAAGGAGGGCTCACAGAGAGCCTGTAGAGAAGCTAAGCGGGCGCGGGGAGGGCTTGGGGTGGACGGGGCGGCGTCGGCGATCTCCGGCGATCGGAGACGAAGACGAGGACGTTGGGCTCGGTATAGAGGCAACGAGCTCGAGGCAGGGGTCGGAGGGAACGAAGCGAAGCACGGCGGTCCTCCCGGACATCAGCAGGGGGCGCGGGGAGGCCGGTGGCCGCGCAGGCGAGCTGCGGCAGCGACGGCGCATTCGGGCGCTTTGCGGGAGAGAGGGAACGGCGCGAGGGAGAAGAGAGAGAGGGCTAGGGTTTGTCGGGGGGTGCGGACGACGGCTTGTAGGCGCCCGCGGCGTCTGTAGCGCGCGCTGTCGAGCCGCGAGAGGGGGGCCAGGGCGCGGCTTGCGCGCGTGTGCTGACACGCGAGGAGAGAAGGGCGGGATGTGGGAGGCGACCGGCTTAGCGGCTGGGCAGCTCTGTTGCAACTGGAAGCCCAGCCGCACAGTGCTCCTTTCCCTTTTTCTATAATCTTTTTCTATTTTCGATTTTAGTTCCTGTTTTGTGTTAAGTTGAGCCACCATATGGATTTTGTAAAATATGAAACTTGGCTCAATAAATACCATGCAATATTTGGTACTGCTATAAAATGGTTGGGGTAATATTTGAAATCATTTAATTTTTGATTAAATGCAAATGGATTAAAGTGGCTGTTTTAGTCACTGTTTTTGGATGCAAGGGTCAAATTTGGAATTCAATTAATGCTGGTTTTATTTTTATAATAACTTTGGGATTATTTGAAATATTATGAACACTTTTGTTCTACTGTTTGGATAACTTTTAATTTTGACTTTATTTCAAATTTGAATTTGAAGTTGGATTTGTAGGGTAACGCAGCAGAAAACAAAAAAAAATCGACCTACGCACCAGCCCAGGACCACTATGAAGACTCCATACAAGGTTTTGATCTGATCGTTACCGACTCGTAGCGCAGCGAAAGTAGAGTCGATGTAGATCGTTGGTGCAGATCCCCGCAGCTAGTATTTACAACCTCCCAACCGCGAGGATGTACTCCCTCGACTGCCCCTCGGACAGCCCTCCGGGAGGCGGTCGGACAGTCCCTCGGACGGTGTCGCGGACAGCCCTTCGGGAGGACCCTCAAAACTCGGACGGTCACTCGGACAGCCCTTCGGGAGGCACTCTCGAACAGCCCCTCGGGCAAAAAGATCGAACCTACGACCTCTCTACGGGGTTATACACATACGGTGTCATCTATCTGGCAGGGCTTCGCCGTCCAGAACTAGTTCCCACCGGAACCCAGACAGCATTTCGGTTCTACGAAACTATTTCGCGGGGAGGGAGAGAAGAAGCCAGATCATTGCAATGGCATGTGTATGTGACAAAGAATGAGTCTTTAGGCAGCCCCCTCCGCCCCTATTTATAGGCCAAGCCCAAGGGTGGCTTCTCCAAGAAGCCAAGGGAAAAATACCAAAAGGCCCTCAAGGTGGCTTCTCTAAGAAGCCACCCAAAAAGCACTTTCACCATTCACGGAAACATTTTTCCTCGACCGTTAAATCCGAAAATATTTCTGTCGGTCTTAGAATAATTCCAGTACCCACTAAAATGATTTTGGACGCGTTCCGAAACAATTCCGGATTAGTGATTTTCATCTGCGAAAAGCAACCAAACCGATTCCGGCAGCTCCGGAACATTTCCGGTTTTTATCCCGGAAAAATCCCAGAAGTTTCCAGAACAATTCTGGCACCCTCCAAGAATTTCCAGATGTGTGCCGAAACCAATTTGACTCAATGGTATACCCTGAAACAACTTTTCAGTTTTACCGAAACTATTCCGGTGCTCTCTCCGGAACGTTTCCGTTGTCTCCGAAACTTTTCCGGTGACTTTCTCTCAGACTCCCTGTCTAGTATTCAGCAGATAGATGACCCTTAAGCGTGTGACCCTATAGGTTCGGTGAAGTATAGACATGACCCGGAACACTTTCCGATCATTGATCAACATCGGAGCCGTGGACACCCATATTGACCCCTATACCCACACGAATAAATATTCGAGTGAACCTCCAGTTGCCGTGTGCTATTCCTGTTGCTTCGCGATATGTTACAAACACCCGAGGTGAGATTTATCGGCATCCCCGTGGATCAACAACTTGTCCACTATGCCAGTTACCTCGTTACCGGTTTTGTTCTCTTTTCTAGTTCCCGTGTTCCGGCATCCCTGTGATCAAATCACATTGTGTCTGGCCAGACGATGATGGATACCGTAACACCGAGAGGGCCCAGAGATATCTATCCATCGTCGGAGGAGCAAATCCCAATCTTGAGCTATCAAGTTACTTGACATACTTTCCCATGAACCCGTAAGCCGCCGTAATAGCCACCCAGTTACGGATGACGTTTAACAAACCCCAAAGTTCATGAATCAAGCATGAAGAAAATCGATACTCTCATGGTCTAAGGAATTATGCAAACGTAAACTTTCTCTGTGTTATTGACCATTAACTTGTGACGAATGTATCTCATAGCATAACATCAATTCAGGTCGATTAAACCACAAGGTTCTACTAGCATTGTGCCCTCAAAGTTGCCGGCATAGTCATGCCCATGATCAAGAAAACAGAACCATCATGCAACACTTGAGCTAGTCTTAGAGGCCAGACTAGGAATACATTTTACCGTTTATTTTTTCACACATGCATATGAGTCTTCCTCTGAGCCTCGTGGTTATTGTAGACTCGAGAACCATAGCAGTTATAGCACGGAATATAAACTTAATTACGAATAGGGGATAAATAATAACATTTATTATTGCCTCTAGGGCATATCTCCTACAGACTCCCACTTGCACTAGAGTCAATAATCTAGTCAATGCTAAAAACACTTTACTCCTATGGCATACCGGTGTAAAATATGCTTCGCTTGTGGTATAGCCTGATGTCCAACGGATATGACAACTTCAGTTCCGTGTGTATCTTTGCATCTCCTCGCGTTTTCACGCTTTCACAAAATTCATATTTTGTGTGGACTTGGCTTTGTATATATGTGAATCACAGGTCAAACCTTGATTCCTCAGAATGAGCTATGGAGCAACTATCTGCAATAGTGTCCCATTGACCAAAGCCTTCTTGGAACCATACTAAGTTCATGAATGAACTATACGATTCAACATCTTCTTTGTCGCTTCTAAAGCATCAACATACTTAGCCTTTGTTATAGAAATCACCACAGTAACTTGTTTGGAACAATTTCCAACTACTGTGCCACCATATCGTGTATTACACAAAAACCCTTAACTTAAATCGAAAATCACATGGAGCATTGAAGACTATATCGATGTAATTACTTACAACGAGCACTTCATAATCTCTGCTTGCGAGAAAACATGTCATCAGTGCTACTTTAGTAATTAATGACATTTTTCACTGTTGTCCCATGATCAGTACTTTGATCACTTTGGTATCTATACTCGCAATAGCTTTGGGAGTATCGGACATATCTGGTTGTTTTCCATACCATGGAATACATGATTAATCCAAACACAAGAGTGTGTGGAATCTCCATCATGTATTTTGCTCATCAGTGTTTTGGGACACCGAGTCTTGCAAAAACCCTTTCCATGTGACTTCGGCAAGAATCACTCCTTGGTGTTTTAATGCTAAACTGTTTTAGCATCTTTTCAATATGTATTTTTGGCTTTAGCTCTATCAGGCAATTTTATCTCATAGATAATTATGCCTAATACCGAGGCTACCTAGCCTAAGCACTTCATCGAAAACTATTTTCAATGAAGTCCTAATTCGTGTCAAGAAAATTATATTATTTCCAATCAACAATGTGTCAAGCACACAAGGTTTTTATAAATATTATTATGCTCCCACTTACTTTCTTGAAACCACAAGCATCTTCGTTATCCATTGATGAAAACAAACTCTTTTGACTATTTCATCAAAAACGAAGATTCCAACTCCATTTTGCTCTCTTCTGTCCATTGCTGGAACTCTGAAGTTTGCATACTTACTAGCATCCTCTGGATCAACAAAACACTTCGGACTGTATCACATACAAGTCCTAGTTTGTATTTCCATTTCATGGAAATCCTTTAGGCATCCATGTTTCATATCTCAAGATTGAAATATGTATTAATTGCTAGTTTAACCCGATCTGACTTTAAGCATCGCTACGGTGAGACAATCTCATCGTAGTCAACTCCTTGAATTTGTTATTGCAACAAGTCAAGCTTTATGGATAAAACATTTTATCCACATCAGTTTATAGTTCCATTAATGTTCGTTAGACTCTAAGTCTTCCGAAGGGTTTATCAAGATATAATCTTGAATCATTTATGGAAACTATCTCGGATTATATTGGCATTTAGCCAATTCCGGAGTCAGGGCCCATCAATGCTTCCTTGTGTATCGTAGGTATACTGTTGTCTAACAACAATATCTCGCTTGCGCACCTGAGAGATTTGCACGAGTTTTGCCTACGTGGTTCAGTTGCAAGTTCGACCGAAGTCCACACATCTCATGTAGAGGCTTCCGTATCAGTCGCAGTAGGAAACTCTGGAATTACTTCCAAGGTTTCTTTCCTTTGATCTGATGACGAAGATACTGTTATCTCGTCGAGTCGCACTGTCCTCCCGCTCACCTTTTTATAAGAACCATTTTCTTAAAAGCATATCGTTCTTTGTGGCAAAACCTTTTGCCTCGGTACAGTGGTGGGGGAATACCCAACAATTTGGGACAACCTACAAAGTACCACTTGTCTGATTTGGAATAGGTTTGTAAATATTTTACACAAGCCCCATATTCCAAATGTTAAGAAAATACATAACATGGTTGGGGTTACCATACCATGGCGTCATTTCAACAGATCTGATGGTGCTCTTTTCAGTGTAAAAGCCGCAGTCTCTAAAGCATTACTTTTAAAAGGGATAATGGCAAATTGATTTATGTCATCTTTGATCTTACCATGTCATAAATGGTTTGATTACATCTTCACGGATATTCCACTCACAGTGGTGCTCCGTGAGGTGTAAGTTATGAAACTCTTTTCACAACTCATCAGACATTCGCTAAACTTGTAACTCAAATATTCCTTTCTGCAATCAAATTGCAGAAACATAATTTTCTTGTTACAATAATTTCTACTTCATATTGAAAACCTTTTGAATGATTTCAAAAGATCCAGACTTACGTCTCATCAAGTAAATATCCATATATCTACTTGAGTCATTTCTGAAGATAGAAAAATCCACTGCTAGCAACAACATTTATCGGACTACATACATCAAAATGTATGATCACCAATAAGTTCGCTGCTCGTTCCTTATGGCCTATGAATGGTATTTCAGTCACTTCACTTTTTGGAGGAAAGTTGCAAGTGTCAGATGATTCATAATCAAACGACTTCAAAATCCATCATTATGGAATTTCTCCATGCGGGTTTCTCCAATGTGACCAAATACAGTGCCACACATGTGTGGTATTCTCTTAGTCTTGCGACATTTAGCGTCAGTGTTGTGGATGTATCATATTACCATCAATATTCATAACATACATCCCATTCATGATGGAAGTATGGCCCTTATGTTATTCATAACACTGAACAACAATTGTTCTTTTATGAACAACCCTTTTGCAACAAACATTATGCAATGGGCTAGAATGTGTAAAACTCTAAAATGAATTATGAAAGTAAATACGGAGGTAATATATTATTATCAATATTCATAACATACATCCCATCCATGATGGAAGCATGGCCCTTATGTTATTCATAACACCGAACATCAAAAGTTCTCTTATGAACAACCTTCTTGCAAGATACTTTATGCAATGGGCTAGAGTGTATAAAAACTCTAAAATGAATTATGAAAATAAATACATAGGTAATGTACCGAGTATAGCAACTTTTACTATGTTCCCAGCGCATATCTAAACCTCACTCCGGCAAGTCTTTTAGGCCGTAGTAGTTCTTGCATCGAGTCGCAGCAGAATGCAATTGAGCGGTATCTTTGTGATCAACACACAATACCCAAGAATTAGTGACTAACAATTTAATCACAATTCCCAAGAACTATTTCTTTGAACAGCCTTCTATACATCAATAGCTTGTATGACTTTCATACATGAGCTGGACATTCCAGTCTTCTCTCATTTTGCCATTATACTTCTAACAGTTTAACTTTTAGTATTTCTCCTACTCGCAGAAGAAGCACCCAACTTAAGAGTGGCGTTAGCCCCGGACTTCCTAGGTGTGTAAGTCACACTAACACCCTTTGGACATTTCCTTTCTCTTTAAGTTGTTGTTTTATTCACCTTCATCATATGATAGGCGTTCTTCTGGATCCCTCTCTTATCAGTCAAATGCATAGTAAACACTTTACTAATAATTTGCAAAACAAACATTGCTTTGGATATCCCATATCTTCTAGCCTTTGTTTGTATCTGAAACTAATTTTCAGTTCCATGAATATCACATAGCTATCCCAAACTTTTGAAGTTCGGGTCTCATGGAAGCAAACATATTGCACTTGACCGTAACGGAATTCTAGCTTTTGGATCGAAGGACGAGAGTCACATTATCCATAGCATTAGCGGGAGAATATCAAAAGCATGCGATAGGACAAAGTCCTTCTCAGCACTCTTGAGGAAAATCCTCACATTATGTTACCAACCATAAAGTTTTAACCAGATATTTAACAGCTATTCAACTTTAATAGGAAAGGTGGAAACGCGAGCCATTATTCTACAACTATTATACAAATTTCACTAAGACAAAGTTCATAATTAATTGCACTGAGAATTAAACAAGTTAACTCTACAATGCGCTCCCACTCAAATCAATATCTCTTATAATTGATTGTGAGTGATACAAGACCCATATTACAATTCAACGCCAAGGATGTATCCATCTCAAGTGACGAGAATTGCAATTGGTAGGCCAACTTGACAATCACATCTCCATGTGACTCTTGTTCATCTCTCGATGGGCGTGTTCCGAGCTCAGGACGATCCTCCGGAACGTCAAGACAACCAAGTGATCTTGCTGCGAGGTCTCAACTCACCCGCCTCACACTTCTCTAATCGTTCGTACCCATGTATCCATGTGATACCCCGAAGAGATAGGTGCCGTGACGGTGCTACACTTGGGAGAACACTAACTACTTGAGATTTTTGTGAGAGATCACCCTAATAAAAAGCGACTACCGCGCAATCAAAAGGGTGCATCATAAGGGATAAACATCTCAGGCAATTCAAAAAAAAGCATGATATGGCATAGCCCTTTCTGACGGAGAAGTCTTTAATTTCTTCGTCTTCGGCATTCGCGTCGGCGTTCACCTTCGCGAAGTTTGCCACCACCTTGTCGATGCACCAGATAATATTGCTATCTCTATAGCTAATAAAATAAGTGCATTACAAAAGGTTGACAGGCAAGTCATTAAAGTGACAATCATATGGCTCCAGCCATCATGCCGAATCATGACACGCAGGTCATTTTAATTTTACATCATATAGTCATCTCATACATAATCAACTAAATATGAGAACCGCTATACCACATCACATGCTCATCTTATGTCATCCTGCAAAACCAAGTTAGACGCCTCTAATCGATTTATGCAAAATTTGTTTTACGTGGCTTCTAAGGTTTCGAAGCAAACCGAAGCTACCAACGTCCATCATCAAGTATGATTATTTAGGTCGCTAGATTAACTTTACGGGGTGTATGAAACACGAGATAATAAAATCTCGAGCCCCATACTGAACTTCGTCATACGCATGACCCCCGTGCAGATCATATCTGCATTGCCCTTTAGTCTGCGAAATTTCATCTTTCTCTCTAACTATGGTGGAATTCAACGAACTGTTAGCACTTCGTTGATCAATCGAGATCGCGGATTGCCAGAACTTTGAAACTCCACCATGCTGTTATCAAGATCAGAAATATGCAAATTCCAGGGAAGCAACAAGAACATCGGGTAACAGATTTCATCTGCTACCCGAACAAATAATTATCAGCAGTAGAACTCATCTACTACAAATTATATTGTGCAACACCCATACATCTCTATGTATTCTAGATCGTAACTTGCATCTACCCATAGCACAGCTCATGATGCCACTGTAGGGTAACACAGCAGAAAACAAAAAAAAATCGACCTACGCACCAGCCCAGGACCACTATGAAGACTTCATACAAGGTTTTGATCTGATCGTTACCGACTCGTAGCGCAGCGGAAGTAGAGTCGATGTAGATCGTTGGTGCAGATCCCCGCAGCTAGGATTTACAACCTCCCAACCGCGAGGATGTACTCCCTCGACTGCCCCTCGGATAGTCCTCCGGGAGGCGGTCGGACAGTCCCTCGGACGGTGTCGCGGACAGCCCTTCGGGAGGACCCTCAAAACTCGGACGGTCACTCGGACAGCCCTTCGGGAGGCACTCTCGAACAGCCCCTCGGGCAAAAAGATTGAACCTACGACCTCTCTACGGGGTTGCACACATACGGTGTCATCTATCCGGCAGGGCTTCGCCGTCCAGAACTAGTTCCCACCGGAACCCAGACAGCCTTTCGGCTCTACGAAACTATTTCGCGGGGAGGGAGAGAAGAATCCAGATCATTGCAATGGCATGTGTATGTGAGAAAGAGTGAGTCTTTAGGCAGCCACCTCCACCCCTATTTATAGGCCAAGCCCAAGGGTGGCTTCTCCAAGAAGCCAAGGGAAAAATACCAAAAGGCCCTCAAGGTGGCTTCTCCAGGATGCCACCCAAAAAGGAATTCACTATTCACGGAAACATTTTCCGCGACCGTTAAATCCGAAAATATTTCTGTGGGTCTTAGAATAATTCCAGTACCCACTAAAATGATTTTGGACGCGTTCCGAAACAATTCCGGATTAGTGATTTTCATCTGCGAAAAGCAACCAAAGCGGTTCCGGCAGCTCCGGAACATTTCCGGTTTTTATCCCGGAAAAATCCCAGAAGTTTCCAGAACAATTCTGGCACCCTCCAAGAATTTCCAGACGTGTGCCGAAACCAATTTGACTCAATGGTATACCCTGAAACAACTTTTCAGTTTTACCGAAACTATTCCGGTGCTCCCTCCGGAACGTTTCCATTGTCTCCGAAACTTTTCCGGAGACTTTCTCTCAGACTCCCTGTCTAGTATTCAGCAGATAGATGACCCTTAAGCGTGTGACCCTATAGGTTCGGTGAAGTATAGACATGACCCGGAACACTTTCCGATCATTGATCAACATCGGAGCCGTGGACACCCATATTGACCCCTATACCCACACGAATAAATATTCGAGTGAACCTTCAGTTGTCGTGTGCTATTTTTGTTGCTTCGTGATATGTTACAAACACCCGAGGTGAGATTTATCGGCATCCCCATGGATCAACAACTTGTCCACTATGCCAGTTACCTCGTTACCGGTTTTGTTCTCTTTTCTAGTTCCCGTGTTCCGGCATCCCTGTGATCAAATCACATTGTGTCTGGCCAGACGATGATGGATACCGTAACACCGAGAGGGCCCAGAGATATCTCTCCATTGTCGGAGGAGGAAATCCCAATCTTGAGCTATCAAGTTACTTGACATACTTTCCCATGAACCCGTAAGCCGCCGTAATAGCCACCCAGTTACGGATGACGTTTAACAAACCCCAAAGTTCATGAATCAAGCATGAAGAAAATCGATACTCTCATGGTCTAAGGAATTATGCAAACGTAAACTTTCTCTGTGTTATTGACCATTAACTTGTGACGAATGTATCTCATAGCATAACATCAATTCGGGTCGATTCAACCACAAGGTTCTACTAACATTGTGCCGTCAAAGTTGTCGGCATAGTCATGCCCATGATCAGGAAAACAGAACCATCATGCAACACTTGAGCTAGTCTTAGAGGCCAGACTAGGAATACATTTTACCATTTATTTTTCCACACGTGCATATGAGTCTTCCTCCGAGCCTCGTGGTTATTGTAGACTCGAGAACCATAGCAGTTATAGCACGGAATATAAACTTAATTACGAACAGGGGATAAATAATAACATTTATTATTGCCTCTAGGGCATATCTCCTACAGGATTATTCTCTAAATGCAATTCATTTAGGATGATCATGATGACATGGCTAATTAATTAGCTTAATGACAGGGTTGAGATCTGGGGACGTTACAAATCTCCCCCACTACAAGAAATCTCGTCCCGAGATTTAAAAGGTGGAGGTAAGGGGTATCTTCGGGATCAAGGGTGTACAGAAGAGTCTGGTTTTGATCCTGTGGAATTGTGGTGAGTGTCGATTAAGAGTGGGAAGGCAGTGACATCTTGCAAGGTCACGACAGCAAGGCAAGTCAGAGGACAACCATTTGGGGGTGTTGGCTTAAGCAAGGATTTATCACTGCTCAGATAAAAGTTAGATTACAAGAAGACCCTCTGAACAAATTAAATTTGAACCTAATGTTGCTATGGTTAAAGATCTCTTGGTCGATAATATAGAGGGGCATGTTATTTACTTCTGTGATGAAGCAGCTAGAATTGCTAAACCAGACCCTAAAGATAAAAACAGACATGTAGTAGGCATGCATGTTGTCTCTGTTAAAATAGGAGATCATTGTTATCATGGCTTATGTGATTTGGGTGCTAGTGTGAGTGCTATTCCGTTTACCTTATATCAAGAAATTATGAATGATATTGCACCTGTTGAAATAGAGGACATTGATGTTACTATTAAGCTTGCAAACAGAGATACCATTACACCACTTGGGATCGTTAGAGATGTTGAAGTCTTGTGTGGAAAAATAAAATACCCTACTAATTTTCTAGTCCTCGGTTCTCCACAAGATGATTTTTGTCCCATTATATTTGGTAGACCTTTCTTGAACACTATTAATGCCAAGATTGATTGCGCTAAAGAAACTGTTAGTGTTAATTTTGGTGGTATGTCTCATGAGTTTAATTTCTCCAAGTTTCGTAGACAACCTCATGATAAAGAATTGCCTAGTAAAGATGAAATTATTGGCCTTGCTTCTATTGCCGTACCTCCTACTGATCCGTTAGAACAATATTTGCTAGACCATGAAAACGATATGCATATGAATGAAAGAAATGAAATAGATAAGATGTTCTTTGATCAACCACCTATCCTTAAACACAATTTGCCTGTTGAAACTCTTGGAGGCCCTCCTCCACCTAAGGGTGATCATGTATTTGAATTGAAGCAATTGCCTGATACATTGAAATATGCTTATCTTGATGAAAAGAAGATATATCCTGTTATTATTAGTGATAACCTTTCAGAGCATGAAGAAAAGAGATTACTAAAAACTCTCAGGAAGCACCGAGCTGCTATTGGATATACTCTTGATGATCTTAAGGGCATAAGTCCCACTCTATGTCAGCACAAAATTAATATGGAGCCTGATGCTAAACCAGTTGTCGACCACCAACGACGATTAAATCCTAAGATGAAAGAGGTGGTAAGAACCGAAATATTAAAACTTCTGGAAGCAGGTATAATCTATCCCATAGCTGATAGTAGATGGGTAAGTCCCGTTCATTGTGTCCTAAGAAAGGAGGTATTACCGTTGTTCCTAATGATAAAAATGAACTCATTCCACAACGAATTGTAACTGGTTATAGGATGGTAATTGATTTTAGAAAATTAAACAAAGCCACTAGAAAAGATCATTACCCCTTACCTTTTATTGATCAAATGTTAGAAAGATTGTCTAAGCATACACACTTCTGCTTTCTTGATGGATATTCTGGTTTCTCTCAAACACCTGTATCACCAGCCGATCAAGAGAGAACCACCTTTACTAGTCCTTTTGGAACTTATGCTTATAGACGTATGCCTTTTGGTTTATGCAATGCTCCTGCTACCTTTCAAAGATGTATGACTGCTATATTCTCTGACTTTTGTGAAAAGATTGTTGAGGTTTTCATGGATGATTTTTCCGTTTACGGAACTTCTTTTGATGATTGCTTAAGCAACCTTGATCGAGTTTTGCAGAGATGTGAAGAAACTAATCTTGTCTTGAATTGGGAGAAGTGCCACTTTATGGTGAATGAAGGCATTGTCTTGGGGCATAAAATTTCTGAAAGAGGTATTGAAGTTGATAAAGCTAAGGTTGATGCTATTGATAAAATGCCATGTCCTAAAGATATTAAAGGTATAAGAAGTTTCCTAGGTCATGCTGGTTTCTATAGGAGATTTATTAAAGACTTCTCTAAAATTTCTAGGCCTCTTACCAATCTTTTGCAAAAAAGATGTTCCATTTGTTTTTGATGATGATTGTCTAGAAGCCTTTGAAACACTTAAGAAAGCCTTAACCACTGCACCTATTATTCAACCACCTGATTGGAACTTGCCTTTTGAAATTATGTGTGATGCTAGTGATTATGCTGTTGGTGCTGTTCTACGACAGAGAGTTGATAAGAAATTAAATGTTATCCATTATGCTAGTAAAACTCTAGACAGTGCTCAAAGAAATGATGCTACTACTGAGAAAGAATTCCTAGCAGTCGTGTTTGCATGTGATAAATTCAGATCTTACATAGTTGATTCTAAGGTAACTGTTCACACCGATCATGCTGCTATTAAATATCTTATGGAAAAGAAAGATGCTAAGCCTAGACTCATTAGGTGGGTTTTATTGCTACAAGAATTTGACTTGCATATTATTGATAGAAAGGGAGCTGAGAATCCCGTAGCAGATAATTTGTCTAGAATGGAAAATGTTCTTGATGACCCACTACCAATTAATGATGATTTTCCTGATGAACACTTAGCTATCATAAATGCTTCTCGTAATACTCCTTGGTATGCAGACTATGCTAATTATATTGTTGCTAAATTTATACCACCTAGTTTCATATACCAACAAAAGAAAAAGTTCTTCTATGATTTAAGACATTACTTCTGGGATGACCCACATCTTTATAAAGAAGGAGTAGATGGTATTATTAGACGTTGTATACCTGAGCATGAACAGGAACAAATCCTACGGAAGTGTCATTCTGAGGCTTACGGAGGGCACCATGCGGGAGACAGAACTGCACATAAGGTATTACAATCTGGTTTTTATTGGGCTACTCTTTTCAAGGATGCTCGTAAGTTTGTCTTATCTTGTAATGAATGTCAAAGAATTGGTAATGTTGGTAGACGTCAGGAAATGCCTATGAATTATTCACTTGCTATTGAACCATTTGATGTTTGGGGACTTGATTATATGGGACCTTTTCCTAAATCCAATGGGTATACACATATTTTAGTTGCTATTGATTACGTTACTAAGTGGGTAGAAGCTATTCCAACTAGTAGTGCTGATCATAACACTTCTATTAAAATTCTTAAAGAAGTTATTTTCCCAAGGTTTGGAGTCCCTAGATATTTAATGACTGATGGTGGTTCACATTTTATTCATGGTGCATTCCGTAAATTGCTTGCTAAATATATATGACCCACAAGGCACCAGGGCGCGCCACCCCCCCTGGTGGCTTGTGGGCCCCTCGTGAGTCTTCCCGACTCGGTTTTCTTCTGGATTACTTGTTTTGCAAGATAAAAAATATATATATATATTCCAGGATGTTTTGACCACCGTATTGCAGAAATCTCCTCTGTTCTTGTTTCGTGTTATTTTTCTGACAGATCCGAAAGTATGTCGTCCCAAGACTCAGATGGAGAGAGCTTCGTATCACATTATGTTACAAATCCAAGGATCTATGGGGATATAGATCCCTATGGATGGTCCGCGGAGGAGGAGCGAGATGTTAACATGAAGGGAACGGAAGACGCGAGCTCGAATGAAGACGATGCTCCTCTACCTCAACCCGGAGATATGCATGTGGAGTTCAAGAAGTCGAGCCTACCAAGCACAGTAAAAAAATCTAAGATCCAATTTATCCCTTTCCGTCTTCTACAGGAAAACAAGAACGTATTGTGTGAGAAGATAGTGGAGCTTGAACAAGAAGTTAGCAAGTTGAAGGAAGAAAACTATGTTCTCAAGCGGAAACTGAAGGACAAGCTCGCCACATCTTCACCACCACCATCACCGAAGAAGAAAACTTGAGTACATGGGTATGGGCACTCCCCTTGGCTTGTGCCAAGCTTGGGAGAGGTGCCCCGGTATCATATCACCATCACTTTTATTATCTTTACCTACTTTTAGTTCGACCCTTAGTGATTTCGTGATTTAGTTGAATAAAAGTTTAGTATGATCTATTTTTGAGTGCTAGTTTCGTGATCTATCTATCTATGTAATCGAGTTGAGAGCTATATAATAAAGAGTAGTTTGAGTTTTTGCTTCTTTACTTTTATGTTTCAACCCTAGCAATGAAAATAATGAAAAAGATCATATGCTAATCTTATGGAAAGTAATGACATTACATAAAGAAAAGTATAAGTGGTAAAATTTATTGAAAGTTAACAAGCATAGCATTGGTCAATGATGCAATTCATGAAAGAATTAATAAGGGAAGAGAAGATTTACATGCAAATATACTATCTTGGACATCTTTTATGATTGTGAGCCCCCATTAAGTATTTTATGTCAAATTGTTGACGTTGAACAAGGAAGACAACGTAATGAATTATGTTTGCTTATATTCACATAGAAGTTATATTGTTATAGATCCTCCAACATGTGGTGCTTGCTCAATATCTTTGCTAGCCAAAAATCCGCACCAAGTAGAGATACTACTTGTGCATCCAAAACCCTTAAACCCAGTTTCATGTCATGAGAGTCCACTATATCTACCTATGGATTGAATAAGATCCTTCAAGTAAGTTGTCATCGGTGCAAAAAGCAATACAAATTGCCTCTAAATATGTCTGAACTTTTATTGTAAGGGAAAATAAGCTTTGTACGAACTTGTGATGATAAAGAAATAAAAGCGACGGACTGCATAATAAAGGTTGCTATCACAAGGGGCAATATAAAGTGACGTTCCTTTGCATTAAGAGCTTGTGCATCCAACAACAAAAAGCGCATGACAACCTCTGCTTCCCTCTGCGAAGGGCCTATCTTTTACTTTTATCTATTTACTTTTTATGCAAGAGTCAATAGTGTTCTCCTCTATTCCTTTTTATTTTTCTCTTTTGTAAGAATCATGTGGTGGGGAAAGATATAGGCATATATATCCAGTTGAATATGAGTGATCATGAGTTATTATTGTTGACATCACCCTTGAGGTGAATAAGTTGGGAGGCGAAACTATAAGCCCCTATCTTTCTATGTGTCTGGCTGAAACTTTTTGCTCCATATATATGTTGTGAGTGTTAGCAATCATAGAAGAGTAAATGATAGTTGAGTATGTGGACTTGCTAATATGATGAATTGCAATTGTATTGTTGACTGAGAACATAGTTTGTTAGTTTTCAAGAAAGTTTATGCCTTATACTTCGTTGTTGTGATGAATTGTTACTTGCTCATGAGAAGTTTTATGATAATAAATATTGCTGTTATAATAATGATCATGATGCTACTATGTCCGTATTTTGTTTTTATCGACACCTCTCTCTCTAAACATGTGGACATGATTATCGATATCAGCTTTCGCTTGAGGACAAGCGAGGTCTAAGCTTGGGGGAGTTGATACGTCCATTTTGCATCATGTTTTGCTACTGTTATTTATAGTGTTTTTAATCAATATAACACTTTGTGGAGCAATTCTAATGCCTTTTCTCTCTTAATATGCAAGATTTACACAAGGAGGGAGATTGCCGGTAGCTGGAATTCTGGACCTGAAAAAGCTATGTCAGAGATACCTATTCTGCACATCTCCAAATGAGCTGAAATTTCACGGAAATTTATTTTGGAATAAATAAAAAATACTGGAAGAAAGAAATACCAAAGGGGGCCACCCAGGAGCCCACGAGGCACAGGGTGCGCCACCCCCCTGGCGCGCCCTGGTGGCTCGTGGGGCCCCTGGCCAGCCTCTGGCCCCCATTTTCTGGTATATAAGTCCATTTGCCCTAGAAAAACTATAGAGAAGACTTTCGGGACGATGTGCCGCCGTCTCGAGGTGGAACTTGGGCAGGAGCACTTTTGCTCTTCGGCGGAGAAATTCTGCCGGGGATACTTCCCTCCGGGAGGGGGAAATCATCGTCATCGACATCACCAACGATCCTCTCATCGTGGGAGGACCAATCTTCATCAACATCTTCACCAGCACCATCTCATCTCAAACCCTAGTTCATCTCTTGTATTCAATCTTTATCTCAAAACCTCAGATTGGTACCTGTGGGTTGCTAGTAGTGTTGATTACATCTTGTAGTTGATGCTAGTTGGTTTATTTGGTGGAAGATTATATGTTCAGATCTAATATGCTATTCAATACCCCTCTGATCTTGAACATGAATATGATTTGTGAGTAGTTACTTTTGTTCTTGAGGACATGGGAGAAGTCTTGTCATAAGTAATCATGTGAATTTGGTATTCGTTCGATATTTTGATGATATGTATGTTGTTGATTCTCTTAGTGGTGTCATGTGAACGTCGACTACATGACACTTCACCATCTTTGGGCCTAAGGGAATGCATTCTGGAGTAGTAACTAGATGATGGGTTGCTAGAGTGACAGAAGCTTAAACCCTAGTTTATGCGCTATTCCGTAAGGGGCTGATTTGGATCCATATGTTTAATGCTATGGTTAGAGTTATCTTAATTCTTCTTTTGTAGTTGCGGATGCTTGCGAGAGGGGATAATCATAAGTGGGAGGCTTGTTCAAGTAAGAACAGCACCCAAGCACCGGTCCACCCACATATCAAATTATCAAAGTAGCGAACGCGAATCAAACAAACATGATGAAAGTGACTAGATGAAATTCTCATGTGTCCTCAAGAACGCTTTACTTACTATAAGAGATCGTTTCGGCTTGTCCTTTGCTATAAAAAGGATTGGGCCACCTTGCTGCACTCTTTGTTACTATTGCTACTTGTCACTTGTTACAAATTATCTTGCTATCAAACTACTCGTTACGGATAATTTCAGTGCTTGCAGAAAATACCTTGCTGAAAACCGCTTGTCATTTCCTTCTGCTCCTCGTTGGGTTCGACACTCTTACTTAACGAAAAGACTACGATTGATCCCCTATACTTGTGGGTCATCAAGGAGAACATTGTATTGAAGATCAAAAAGAGAGAAGAAGCCATCTAGCTACTAACTATGGACCCGAAGGTCTGTGGTAAACTACTCACGCATCATCGGAAGGGCAGCAAGGATGATGTAGAGCCCCTCCGTGATCGATTCCCCCTCCGGCGGAGTACCGGAAAAGGCCTCCAGATGGGAACTCTCGAGAACAGAAGCTTGCAGCGGTGGAAAAAGTATTTCGTGGACTCTTCTGTTGGTTTCCCGATTTTAGAGAATTTATAGAGGTGGAATTAGGTCAAATGGAGCTGTGTGGGCCCCATGAGGTACCAGGGTGCCCCCCCCCCCCCGGGGCGCGCCGTGGTGCCTCGTGGGCCACTGTTTCATCTTCTCGTCCCCTCCCGAAGCTTCTAGTGTTTGTTATGTCCAGAAAAAAAATCTCCAAAAAGTTTCGTGGCATTTGGACTTCGTTTGGTACTGATATTCTGGAAAACCAAAAACAGGCAAAAAACAGCAACTAGCACTGGGCACTAAGTTAATAGGTTAGTCCCAAAAAATGATATATAATTGCTGTAAATGTATATAAAAACATTCAAGATTGATACTATAATAGAATGGAACAATCAAAAATTATAGATACGTTGGAGACGTATCAGCCCGCACCC
This sequence comes from Elymus sibiricus, assembly GCA_039707655.1. Classification (NCBI taxonomy): domain Eukaryota; kingdom Viridiplantae; phylum Streptophyta; class Magnoliopsida; order Poales; family Poaceae; genus Elymus; species Elymus sibiricus. The sequence continues at coordinate 1,453,307 of CM077674.1, read as the reverse complement.
CCCCCCCTCTCCACTTTGTCTCCGGTTTGCGGGAAAATGCCCGTCCGAACCGATATGTGGACCGATGCTGGACGATGTTGGCTGGCAAAACACATCTGGACCGCGCGGTCCATATAGTTGCGGGTGGTTTAAGAGTTGGTGTTGGAGATGTCGTAAGTACCATGTCCTCTAATTCTTTCAAGACAGGCGCCGATAATCTCTTTATTGTGTCAATGTTCCAGATTAGATGGGTCAGGTACATGAGGTTCTTCGAAACCCTGATAGGGAGGGGGTCCGAACCCCTAACGAGGCTCTTGTCCAAAATCGCGGTATTATATACACTGGAGCCGATATTTACCATCGTCTTTGTGATCAACATGACGGTGATCTGGGAGAAAGTGATGGGGAGAGACATAAGATCACAAGACGGCCCCCGCATCGCTCCTCTGGGGCGACTCGGGTGGTGACTCTCCCAGCCGCCGCCGCCCCACATCCCCTCTCTCCCTCCTCCTCGCTGCTGCTAGAGAGGGCCGCCGGGCTCACCCTGCGGCTCCCGAGGACGGCGGCGGCGGGGCCCCCTCCGAGTGCTGCTCGCGGCGGCGCGGGTGGCACGCTCGTGGTGCCTTTCCGGCGAAGCTGACTCCGATCCGGGCGGCGGGAGTCAAGGTCCGGCGAACTTCACCGGCTGGGCAGCGCATGGGCCTCATCTGGGTTGCTCCAAGCCATGCTCCTTGTTTCACTTGTTGTTTGCTTGGTGTAATCTGGGTTGTGCTGCTGTCATGCAGCATCCTGTATCCTGCCCATTTCTTTTTCGTTTCCTTTTCTTATTTTTCTTTTTCTTTTGTGTTGTACTAGTTTGCAAGGGCGTCATTAATTTAACGCCGGGCCGCAGGCCTTCTTTCTAAAAAGGTACATGTATATATAGTGTACATGACCAGGTCGGTTCGAAATAACTCGGTACACATACACGGGTGGTCACCAACACTCATAGTTTTAGCAGTTTTGAGATGTCTATATCGATCACCGTTTTAGGTTTCCAAGGCGATTTCGACGTTAGGTGAACTCCGGTACATAACTATGGGAGGTCACCAACTCTCGCTATTTTGGTCGATCCGGGTCCTTTTTCGTGGCTATCTATCACTGTTTTGGGGTCGATTTTCAAGTCTCGTGAACCCGGGTACACTGCTGCTCACTGTTTTACCGATTTGGTACTGGTTCCTGGTATATCGACCACCGTTTGGTGCGCCATGGTGATTTCCACATCTCATGAACCCGGATCCACGGCTACAGGAAGGTTGCCAAGACACATTGTTTAGGCCAACTCGGGACCGTTTTCCGGTATAAATAAAATTCCTGCATCAATACACGGGGTATCGTCTAGTGTAAGGAAGGATGCATTCATAAGAGAGACTATCAAGTAAAGAAATAGTCTATACGTGCACATGGATTATTGTAGTCATACAACATCATACTTTAGTGACCATGCAAGAATCTGAAATTATCTTTTCTAAAAATAGAATCTTAAATTATCTGACTTTGAAGTTTCCTGAACTGCATCTCTTCTTTCTTCCTCGAGAAGAAACCACTCTTAGGCAACTAGGGTTTATCCTCCTCCCGTCGGCGGTGTCGTCGGTCCACCTCGCCTCCAATGGCCTTTGTGCCGTGTAGGTGCAGAAGATCCCGGCCCCTCGCCGGCGGGAGGGATCATGCTCTTGTTCTTGTTTGGTTCAGCGTTCTGGTTGGGGATGTGTGGCGGCGGCGATGTCCCCTAGTAGGAATAATGTCTTCCATGTCCGACCGCCGTCCTCATCGAAGGGAGTGTGGTGGTGTGTCTCCTCCGGATCTCGTGGGATTTGATCAGTGCTGGTCTTTGGTGGGTCTGCTTGAATCCAGTCTTCGTTCGTCTTAGGTTGTCTGTCTATAGGTTTGATCCTTTCGATCTACGCTTCTCTTCATCGGCGGCGGATGCCGTTCTGGTGCGTTGGTCCTTTGGGGCCTTAGCACGACGGCTCCCCGATTGTATACTACAACAACGTTTGCCTGGCTTCTGCGAGGAAGGGGCGATGACGATGGTGCGTCTTCGGCTCGCTCCAGGGCTTGTGGTCGTCGCTAGGTGGTCCACGAACATAATTGTAATCTTTGTTACTTCTGGTGTTTTGTGTACTGCAAATGCAATGACAGATCTATAGATAGGAAGCTTCTCTCTTGTAGGAAAAGAAGTTTCCTAAACTCCAGAACGACATCATATTTGGAGGTGACTGGCATGACACAAGAACCCCAATCGAAGGCCGCACCAAATCCCGTACTTGGTGTGCGGTGGGAAGATGGAAAAGGAAGTATGGAAGGCTTGCAGACGGAGAAGCCCATGCGACGACGCTTCGATCCTTCTTACCATCTCCTCCCCCTCCACTAATAGAATCGCCCTTTACGCCTCCATCCTTCTTACCCTCCTCCCCCTCCACTACTAGAGCCAATAATAAACTCGGCGAAATCTTCACCGAGTGCCAAACTCGGCACAACGCACTCGGGTGGACGGGGCCTGGCAATCATTAATACTACCGAGTTCTTTCTATCGCGAACTCAGTGAATATTTAAACATTGTTTGCCGAGTTCCTGACAGAAAAAATTCGGCGAACCATATGTCAGACGGTGTCGTGGTTTTAACACGGCAGATGCCCTCGTGAAAGGACTTAGTGCTGAGGCTATCGCACGAAGATGGAAGCTTAACGGGGTTAATCGGGAACGAGAAGACACGGGATTACCCAGGTTCGGCCCCTCACGATGGAGGTAAAAGCTTACGTCCTGCTTGATTGTTTTGCTTTGGATCTCGATTACAAGGATGCGAATTCGCTAACCTAGCTCTCGAGGGATTGCAACTTAGTCTTTTGGTCCTAGGAACTCCCCTTTATATAATAGGTCGAGTCCCTAGGTTTACAGGAGATTTCGGGTCATACTCGTGACCCGTAACCTATTCTAACTCTTGATCTTATCTTGCTCTTTAAGCTGGTAAAATTCCTCCTTCCAGGCCTTCTTCTTAAGCCAGCCCACAAGGCTTGTGGAGACCCGGCCACCTGCCAGGTCTCACTCTGGGCTTCGGGCCCATCTTCAGTTGCCTCCATCATGACCCGTCAGGGAGGTGACTCACAGAGCCCCATGGCTCAGGGCCGGTTCACCCTCATGGCGGGTCTTGAGCGTGGGAGATATCCCCAACAGACGGGATGGGCCGTTAACGACAGTGCCACGTGGCACAACTCTTTGCCGAGCTTTCCACAACTAAACTCGGCACAGTAGGTCCACGTGCCAGCACACATTGTCCAGTCCAAAATGTTTGCTGAGTTTTTTATTCAGCAGAACTGGGCAATTTGTTTGCCGAGTTCCCAACTCGGCAGTCTTCCATCCAATAAAGGCCCGCCATGTGGCACAACGTTATTACCCAGTGCAAAATTTTGTCGAGTTTATAAAAACCAAAACTGGGCAAACACTTTGCCGAGTTTGGAACTCGGCTTCGCCCGTCCAACAAGGGCACGCCGCGTGGCACTGCGTCATTACCCGGTGCCACATTTTATCGAGTTCTTTGGTCAGCAGAACTGGGCAAATTATTTGCCGAGTTTGGCACTCGGCAGTAACTTCACCAATAAGGGGCCGACGCGTGGCACTGCCTTATTGCCATGTTCCATATTTCGTCGAGGGCACGTTCGACGCAGCTAGGCAAATTGTTCGCCGAGTTTCTTCCTACAAAAGCTCGCAAAAGGTTATTCTATTGCCGAGTTGCGAACTCGGTGAATGTTCCCTGGTCAACCTGTTGGCGAGTTGCGAACTCGATGAAACTTTACAGGTCAGCCTTTTGCCGTGCTCTGGTACTCGGTAAACGTCCCCTATCAGGTCGAAACAGCACAAAATATTTTGTCCAGAATCGACCTTTCACAGAATATCAATATATATTGTTCACCACAGCAATATAATCAGCACACGTGCATCATTGATCCAAACAACAATACTGATATAAATTTGTCCATAATCTAATCACGACAAATGTAGATAGTTCGGGGACTAACGCTCGGTCGACAGTCCCTGACCGGTAACGCTCGGTCAGTAGACCCTGACCGGTAACTCTCGGTTGACAGTCCCTGACCGGTAACGCTCGGTTGACAGTCCTGGCCGGTAACGCTCGGTCGACAGTCCTTGACCGGTAACGCTCGGTCGACGGTCCTTGACCGGTAACGCTCAGTGGACAGTCCCTGGCCTGTAACGATCGGTCGGTAGTCCCTGACTATAACGCTCGGTCGACAATCCCTGACCGGTAACGCTCGGTCGACAGTCCCTGGCCGGTAACGCTCGGCCGACAGTCCCTGACCGGTAACGCTCGATCGACAGTAACTGACCGGTAACGCTCGGTCGACAGTCCTGGCCGGTAACGCTTGGTCGACAGTCCTTGACCGGTAACGCTCGGTCGACAGTCCTTGACCGGTAACGCTCCGTGGACAGTCCCTGACCTGTAACGCTCCATGGACAGTCCCTGACCGGTAACGCTCGGTCAACAGTCCTTGACCGGTAACGCTCGGTCGACAGTCCCTGACCGGTAACGCTCGGTCGACAGTCCAGGCCGGTAACGCTCGGTCGACAGTCCTTGACCGGTGATGCTCGGTCAACAGTCCCTGGCCGGTGACGCTCGGTATAGTACTCCCTCCATCCCAAAATAGTACAAACTTGAGTCACTTATTTTGGGATGGCGGGAGTAATAGGTAAGCTGGCATAGTACGAATCCTGTGTGGTTGTAACCAGCCGTACGTCCTTTTGTTGGTTTAGTTTGGTTTGAATTAAATAACCTTCTTGAGAATAACTGAACGAATAAAACAAGTTTTTTTTTGACATGAATAAAACAAGATATTTAATCATAACCAGATGCTGTTGTATTCTCCCAAAAAAAAACAGATGCTGTTGTATGTGTCGAGCTCCTGGCAAAATTTAATCTATTCCATCCACAATGCGAAGTGAGAATCTAAAAATCATCAAAAAAATTGCGAGAAAAACTTCCAATTTATTCATCAAAAATCATGGCAGTACAAAGAACACTATTAGTAACAAAAATTACATCCAGGTTAACGACGACTACAAGCACTGGAGCGAGCCGAAGACGCACCGCCGTCATCACCTCTCCCTTACTGGAGCCGTGCAAACCTTGTTAACTAAACAGCCTTTAAGTGAGCAATCATTTTCTATTAGTCTGTACTACTTGGCACTCTTCAGACAGAGCAAACCTGTCTTTGTTTCTTCGTCAATTCCACACCACTTCGTTCTGTCCAGATTTTTCGAACGGAGCATTGCCGACCGCAGCAGTCAGTTTCCAGGATGATCCGTCCAGGCCAGTGAGCAATCATGAGTTTGACACTCAGAAACGCCGCTTTACCCTCAGCTTCCTCCGCCTCAGAGCAGTTCTGGATTGAGTTGCAGGCAGCCAGCACAACCGATCCGTCAGGTCGCCGGGCAATCATACCAGCACCACTTCTGTGTTCCCTCTGGAAGAAGGAGCAGACGATGTTTAATCTGATCCAGCCTTCCGTTGGCGACGTCCACCTGGGACCGCTGTCCACGCAGAGGTTGCTCCCAATAGCAGAGCCAGGCCAACGATGGCTGCCTCGCTCACGGGGATGTCGGTGAGGCTGGAGTACACCAGGGAGTCCTCGTTACCACGTCCCGCGGCTGCCTCGTACCACGAGCTCGACCCAGGCAGGTGGGCATCAGATCGCGACGGTGCCATCTCCATGCTTTCTCGGCCGCCACCTTCCGCCCCGACGAGACTACTACGGCCGCCTCGCCCTCGGGATGACAGTGATGCTGGATGTTGCCGGAGCTGTGTAGGAGTTGTTGATTTCCGCGCTGCCGACAATCGTGCCCTTGCCGCCGCTGAGCAACATGAAGTCCATGGCAGTTTGTTGCCGCCGGCTGTGCGGCCCAGTGAATCGTTGGGGTATAAGAAGCTCGAGGGGTCGATGCGGTGCAGCGCGTAGGGTGTACTGGAGGAAGCGGCCCGGCGGGCGTCCCGCGTGTACCACTCGGAGTCGAATTACCAGGTTGCAGGTCGACGGGCGAAGGAAACGATGGACAACAGTTTCGCCGAGACGACTCGTCGATCCGATCTGATTGAGATGACATGCAACACACGATCAAAGCTGGACAGGTTGCCTCGGCTTAAATTGGTTATATGGCACGCCGTCGCCGGAACAGACGTCACGGTGGAATCGATCTGGTTTGCCAAAGGCGTCGTCCCCGAGCTTCTAGCTGTGCGCTCACGTGACCCTGCCTACGCGGGCTTCACCCGGCCGTTCCTCACCTGACCCTGCCTAGCTGCCTCGTTTTATTTCTTCATGGCAGTCCTCCATAGGATCTCTTCATGGCAGCCCACAAGCCGCATTGATCTCAAATTTGAGCTCCTCTTTCTCTTGCTTCTGTTTTGTTTGCTCCTTTTGATCTGGTTAGTTTGGTCGGCTCCTCCGTAGGATCTACTCTTCCTCCTCCATAGTTGGAGTAATTTCTTCCTCCTTTTATTCCTTCATGGCAGTCCTCCGTAGGATCTCTTCTTCCTCCTTTTTTCCTTCATGGCAGCAGCCCACGAGCCGGCATTGATCTCACTTTGAGCTCCTCTTTCTCTTGTTCTCTCTGATTTTTCTATTTTCTTTATCCAGCCATCTCGATTTATGCCCTTCTCTCACCTCATCCTCTGTTTGTTTATCCCCGAAGAGGCTTGTTGATTGTCTACTTCCGGGCATATTTAAATTGGTGGGATCCGTTGCAAAGTTGCAAGGTGGGACTATTAATTAATATAAGCGAGGTAGGCGTAATTTTTTGGTTCGTTGATCCGGCACTGCAAGCAGCACACTCGCTGGTGTTACAGGCGATGGCCCAGGCATGCATATTGCGTGCAGCAGCCCAGCCAGCTGTTCTGGAATTAGCAGCGGCCCAGCACATGGGCCAAAAGCTGGGCGCGGCCCGGCATGAAGCTCCCAGCCTAGTAGCCCAACGACCAGGCCGGCTGGCAGGCCAGAAAGCCCAGCCGTTGTCCACGTGACAGGAGGGCATCTGAGCCTACGTGATCGTGCGTACCTACGTAGGCCTCTTCCCCCGATTCCTAAAAAAACGTACGAAACTGGACGGGGTGGACGGACGGACGAAAAAGGGACCAAATTACGGTGGTATAAGAAGCGGTAGACGCTTTTATTATTATATTATATATTATATATTATACTAGCACAAATGCCCGTGCGTTGCAACGGGAGAACGAATTGGCGGATAAAACACATTTGTTTCCTGTTGTGTTGCAATGGGAGAGAAATTTGCATTTCCACCGAAACGTCCATCTGCTTCACGACCGCATCCAAATGGCGCCACCTGGCGGCGATAGTGAGGCACACACAGAAATGCATATCAGCAAAAACTCCAGAATTAACGCGGTTGATTTTCCTCTTAAAAATCGGACTAATATTCTAGACTGCTTAATTTTGATTTTCCTTTGGTCATGCAGCAGGCACCCCAAGGCGGCTTAATTTTGATTTTTGATTTTCCTTCGGTACGCATGCGCGTCTTTGATTGGTCAGCATGCACGGCAGGCACCCCAAGGCTCTTAGGCCGGCTTAATTTTGATCTTTTACTTTCCTTCGGTTGATCAGCAGAGCATGCATGCGCATCTTTGATTGATCTGCACATGTTGTGTTGCAGGCACCCAAGTCCGTACTTAATTGCTTGTTGATTTTTGCCCACAATCCCTCCTCTTTTATAAGTATGTGACAGAAGCACTCCGTGCTTTATTATTAGGTAAAGACTAGCAAACATGCCCGTGCGTTGCAACGGGGGAGGGGGAAAAAATCTTGCAACGTAGCAATTTTAGCATCAGTTGGCATGACCCAGGATTGGCCGGTTAGAAGAAAACACCAAACTAAACGGAGAAGATCAATCTAGCAAACATCTGGATTTCTCCGTACGACACAGTACTTCACGGGGCCAGGTCAAATTCTGATTATTCCTTTTCTGCACTTTCTCAGTTATTATTCCTCTTCTGCACTTTCTCAGTGCACATATGCCCGTGCGTTGCAACGGGAGAGAAAAACAACACAATCTTAAATTTAATGAAAATTGTATGTGCAAGCAGAATTATGCGCTTCCTCACCCAATCCCATTTGAGCACGGGATTTAATTTTAATTGTTGTTTCGATTGTTCTCCATAGGGATATTGGGGACCCACTCCTCACCCTATGTCGACTGATCCTCCGGGAGGCTTGTTGATTTAAACTCGCAGCCATATTTAAATTGATGTGTTCAGTTATAAGGAGGTGAGGTGGGAGTATGTAATAGCCAAACGAAGCTTTTCTCTGTGCACGGTCGTGAGCTATCTCAGTTGGATGCAACCTTTGGAACTCGACGACGGGTCGGGAGTTCGATCCCTCACGATAACTTGTACTGAGGCCCAGGCGGGTGACGGGTGAGTCACGCGAGATGATCGCGAGAATCGGATGGACAAAAAGATTAGGTGCATTCCATGACGGACGAAAAAATTAGGTTGGTCCCACGACGGACAAAAAATATATGTACGACAATCTTAAATTAGCGGCAGGAGTTCCATTGACCTACTGTTTCATAGCTCAAACTAATTGCCAAAAAATCCTAGGCATGAATCAAGCTGGCCTTGGTGAGTATTCATGCTGTACAAACCTGCCATCCATATATTCAGCCTGTGTTTTTTGTTGTCATTAATTCCGTTGTGTTTGTTTATAAGGTTGGAATGTGACCCAATTTCGGGGTAATTTCGAAGTTAAAATGGTGCTTCGTACGGAAAAGCCGGAACTTGTATCTTTTATAATCTGAACTGTTGATGAGTTGTTTGAACAAGAAATTTAACCATACGTGCTGATAGAATGGTGCCTGGAACTGTTCTGTAGCTTGAAAATAAATCTATGTTGCATCTCTTTTTCTTGCTGAAGTAAAGGGTAGCCGAGAAGGCAAGGCAGGTACGACTGTTCGGGGAAGAGAGATTGAGCATCTTCCGTCGCTGCAATTCCCTCGGCATCCTCTTCAGAGTCCACCATCTCTGCAACCGTGGCACCTGCTTCGTCTCTGCCGGCACGTGTATCATACAACAATCAACTGTACAGTCTATTTTAAACACAGGAAACACAAGCACCATACTTCCACCCTGAACCAAGACAGCAAAAGTATAAAGAAATTCAGAAAAGGAACCTTCGACTGCCCCAGGGGGGACCGACCAGGGCCAAGTTTCCCCCGCAGCCCTCTTTCCTGAGCGCGCCCCAAAGAGCAACGAGTCCCCAGCAGCCGCCGCCACGCCACCTCAACCGAGTCCGCCCGCCCCGCACGACATCCATCCGGCACCCTCTCGTTCGATATTTCTTCACGCGGCTCTCCACGCTAATATCTTAGTCGGCCTTTCTAATAATTGTCTTCCCACAAGATCTCTCTTCCTCCATAGGGCCTTCCTACCTAATTCTCTTCACGTTATTATCTCTCTTTGTCAAGTCTCGAGGCTGCTTGTTGACTCCTACAACTCGTCTGTATATAAATTGGTGTGAATTAGTGCAAAGAAGCGAGGTGGGACTAATTAATTGAGAAAGAACCTTGCTTTCCAACACAAGCAGAACAGTGTTCAATTGGCTTTGTCCTGCGTGGTGGAAAGGACGCTACCGAGTTCGAATCCATCAGGACCAACTATTTTTGCTGCTATTGCCAAACCGAGCAACCACCGAAAAAATAAAGGTACGGAGCAAGGCCCATGTCGGCCCACATGTGAGATCCAAGTCCAGGAGTGAAACGTCTTTGACGTTTGACGTACGGGCAGGTATATAGATTAGTACCACCTCAGATAGAAAAAAAATAGGGGCGAGGTGGACGGATGAAAAACGGACGAAATTACGGTGGTAAGAAGCGATCACCACTTTATTATTATTATTATTATTATTATTATTATTATTATTATTATTATTATTATTATTATTAGGTAAAGATATTATCCTAAAAAATCGATTTGGTAGATGTCTTGTCCGTTCACTCCACCTTATGCCCGTGCGTTGCAACGGGAGAGATAATTGACGTGTCCACTGAAATATCCGTCACCACGGCCCAACAACATCAGAATTGTGCCTGGCCATAGCAGAGAGGCGCACACTGAGGTCTAGGAGAAATTCATATCAATAGTACGTTAAGAAGCATGGTACATATACAATACTTTTGGTACAATTTTTGTATGCCGATTCTAATATCAATAAAAGGATTCAGTTAAATGTGTTTTAGGCCATCTCTGCATACACTTGAAGATTAATAAAAAAAATCTACGTCTGAGCGAAACGACCCTAATTTTTTGCATACAACTCGACGCTCTTGTTTCTGTTGCACATAACGGCCGCACACTGTGCAGCAACGCATATATGTGTGCCCCTCTCACGTCCCTCAGTATTAATTCCTTTTTATTATTGCATTGCATGCATGACACGCCGTTGGTATTAATACCAATTCCATTGTGTTATTCTCTCCTTCATATTTTTTGTGAATCTCCCGTTCTTTATTACTCCTATATGCCCATTGAAATTGATCATTCATACTCCCTCCAATCCATACGGGCCCTCGTAACATATTTCATATAAATAAAGATGATATAAAATTTATATTGTGTGTTAGCATTTCCCAAAATACACCATGGCAATTAATTAGGTTACTTAAGTTTATGCCCTGACATAATTTTACAGTGGTTAACAGGAACAAATAATTGCACGGCTAGAAACTACGCATTTTTCTGATCAAATTACATATATAAATTATTTTAATCTGAGTTACGGTTGCAAAGTTATAGCATAATCATGTTTGACATATTCTGTGTAAATAATAAAAGCCAGGTACCTAATGGGCTGAAAACAGAGCGAACGGGGCCTACTGCAGCTGAACGTGGAATACTAACCGGCGCCTAAATCCGCAATATAGCGGCTGCCGAAGTTGGGCCGAAGCCCAACAAAGAAAGAGCACTTAATGCTAGACCACGGGTTACTTAAAGGAAAAAATTAGGGTTTTTTTTGTAAAGTATATGATGACGGACGGGCAGAAACGCTCCGTACTTTATTAGTTGCCCGTGCGTGCAATGGAAGAGAAAATTGATGCGTCCACCAAAACGTCCACCAGCACGGCACGACAACATCCTGATGGCAGGGAGGCACATGCCGAGGTCTAGAAAAAAAAACATATCATGCTTTAATCTCCATTAATTGTGGTGCATGTATGTGTGACCACTGAATGAGTGGGAATGGTTACATGCATTGGTCAATTTTCTTTTAGCCCTTGCATGCAGAAATTTAATTGGCCTTGGAATTTAAAGAGGTGATGGAAACAAATGAAAGTATGATCCAAACCAAAAAAGTAAAGTAATGAGATAGGCTCAATAAACAAAAAGGAAGGAAGAGTATGTATTATATTGCACACATATGTTATACTCCCTCGGCAAGCATTATACTCCCTCATTTCTGGTTTAAAGGGGCTATCTCAAAATTTTCAGATATTTATATATTAGACCCACTTTGAGTCTCATCTAGTTAAAGTGTTGTGAGTCTCACGCCCCATTTAATTCATGAAGATGATAGAGACTCAGTTAGAGGTCATGGTACATGCACCAACCAAATTAGGGGCAAAGTGATGCATTTATTGCTTTGGGGGTTGAACATGTGTGGCATATTTTATTGGTCAGTTTTGAACCCATGAAACTCGTGTCATCCACTTATCATCTATCTTGGTTGCCGAGAATTTTGAAATGAGGCATTTAAACCGAAAGAGGAGGTTATCTGAAACACCGGTGGTAAGGAGCACTTATGTTATAGACCCTCAGCGTGCATATTTTACAAAATCGATGGAATGCACATCCCACGAAATACAGGTTAAATACTCTACACTACCATGCAGTTCAGAATTCTGTTTTAATTAGAGAGCCAACCACACTCTACCATGCAAAGCCCATGATCCTGTGTAAGGCCTTGTTCCAGATGCAGTGGGATCGCTGGTGCTATGTCCTTCCAGCACGGCGGCGGTGACCTGGCCTGGAAGACAACCGATTCGGCACGAGAAAGGCACGTGCAGGATAGCTGCTTCGAGTCTTCTCTCCTATGTTGTTGGATGAGTGCAGCGGAGCCGTGGACAGAAGAACATGGGGATGATCCCCAGTGTGTGTTTTGGATGCCTTTTGATGGTTGCTACGTGTGGCGTTGTGGGTATGCAATTGTACCGATGAATGAATGTCACGTGGTTCGCCTACAAAAGAAATCCCGTTTAATTTGAGACAAGCAGCATAGACGTGCATGTCCTCCGTTTTTTTTAATAGGAAAAGGATGTGTCTAGCGGCCATCAGTACAGCTCGCACCTGCTTCATCTCCTTCTCTCTTGACCCCATCTGCTTCCTCACCGGATGCAGCCGAGCGTCCGAGCAGCCACGACCCGACTTCATCTCCTTCTCTCATGACCCCATCTGCTTCCTCACCCGATGCAGCCGAGCAGCCGTGCCGTCGACTGTAGGGTCAGCCGGCTGCCGCTGTTGCTACGACCCGACGACGCTCGTGGTAAGCTGCTACATCTCTCTCATGTCCCCTACCTGCTTCCTTCACTTCACCCGATGGAGCCGAGCAGCCGTGCCGGCAACTGCTGCGACCCCGAATCTCGTGGTCAGCTGTTCCTTCGTTTCCTTCCATGGAGCTCTGTAAATCTTGATTTCAACTGTTCCTTCGTTTCCTCCTCCTTGGGCCTTCTCTAAATCTTGATTATTTGCTCCTTCGTGTTTCCTTTCCTTGAGGATCCTTCTGCTTGTTGATTTCGAGGCGGCTTGTTTTCAGGCAACTCGCGTACGTATATGAATTGGTGTGATTAGATACAGATAAGCAAGGTGGGACTATTTATTTATTTGGAGAACGAATCTTCCTTCAGCGTCAAGGGACGGGACGGGAGGTTGTGATTTCAATTTTCCCTGGTTCTAGGCCTCACGTGGTCCGTGGCCCAGGCCCGAAAAAAAATTAAACGTGGTTTTTCTCCTCGCATTGCACTGTAGCTAGGCCAACGGACACCCTGCTTGCAGGCCCAAGTAGCGAAACATCTTTGACGCTTGATGACGTACGAGCAGGTTAGAATAGTACCACCTCTCGTCTATACCTTTTAATTTGGGCGAGGTGGACGGACCAAAAATGGACGAAATTACGGTGGTAAGAAGCAATAGCCCCTTTATTAGTATATATATATATATATATATATATATATATATATATATATATATATATATATATATATATATATATATATATATATATATATATATATATAATATATATATATATATATATATATATATATATATATATATATATATACTAGCACAAATGCCCGTGCGTTGCAACGGGGCGTACATATTTTATTACACAATATATTTTTTTGTCACATATATCTTTAGATGCATTTTCTATTGTTCAATATAAATTATGTGTATCACATATCCTTTTGACTATCACGTCCATCAAGCGACAATGTCGACCTTATTTACTGTTGGATTGCTCCTTCCTACACCCTATATATATATGTCTCTTCGTGTTCCGCGTCATCTTAGAAAGACTCTCTTTCTCTACCACGCGATCTGCCGATGACTCTCGAAAGAGGTTCATGTTAGTCGGGGTTGCTCGTCTTGATTGGATGTTGAATGATGGGCGTTGCCTCATGTTGTAAGAAATGTTTAAATTTGCATTAGTCCAGTTTTGTTTTTGTTCAAGGGTGGTTGGTAAATGTGTGTACGGGGTAGCAACCTCGAAAAACCGTCTGAATATTGTAGGAGTACCAAGCCAGATCTACAGTAGCTTTATGACATACCTTAAGCCACTATTGAATACAAAATAAAATTTGACAATCACTTTAATGGGAAAATTTACAACAATGCACAAACTCTTTAGAAATGCCAATATTCCCTCGTACCTGGTGTAGAGTATATGCAAAGTTCATACATTAACAGAAATGGGTTTGTACGTAAATTCTCAAATATATAACTGAAACATTCACGTAATGACGTGCTTGAAAAACAATACAATATAGCGGGGATGATCGATTATCTCTTGAACTTAGGGAAATTAGATAGCAAAGAGAAAGATTCCCAAACTATGATTTTAGGCAAAGAATAATATTACCGTTCATCAGATAAAATAATATTTCATATCATAATTGAAAATCGCAACAATTAGTCAAATTTGTAAGCAAGAAGTAGTCTGATGTTGTACAGATTTTTAATAATTGATAGTCAAATTCAGCGATAAACTTTTGTGCCCATAAATCCATACTTGTTCATTTTATTAATTTTGGGATAAAATAAAACCGCATAGTACCAAGGCCCACACCATGCACTACCATTACTTTTGAGTTGTACTTTCAGCTTGCTCCTCACATGCATGTACGTGAATGCCCCCCGTCCCACTTAGCATGCACACCTAGTGTCTCACACATGCGCCCTCAGTTTGATCAGTTTTTTTTTGTGTAGACAGTTTGAACAGTTTTTTGCTTAGTGTGTATGTGCCAGGCCATGCGTGTTCGTCGTCCTTGCAAATAAATTTAAATCCACATCTGACCCTTCGACTACTGCTTGTTGATTCTGATACAACTCACTATGTATATAAAATGATGAGATTTAATGTAAAAAACGATGTTGGACTAACTAATATAAAAACGCACTTGTTTTTCCAACACAATTGTATGCTAGTTCAGCTTGCCCCTCGCAAAAAAAAAATGCTAGTTCAGCTTGCTTTGTCCTTCCCGCCGGTATAACTATTTTTTGCTATAGACCAGGCCCATCATCGGCCAATGTCTGTACATATATTAAGAGGCTAACTTTATTTTTTATTACAGTTGAAAGCTAGCTCAACTGGCTAAGGTCATAGGAATAGAACAGAAGGTCTGGGGTTCGAGTCCCACCACCCACATCTTCTTTTTTCTGTTTCTAACGTGGGATTAATTCTGTTGGCAGGCCGACCCCCAACATGGGCCGAGGGCCCGGTCCGGTCCATCCTGGTGTCTATGCTCTACCAGCCCAGCCTGATATTCGTACACTTTTCTCAAAAAATAAATGACGTTCATACAACTGCACGACGATGCTGATGACGGACGAAAAAAATAGCCGACCTACAGAGAAAGTCCTGATGACAAAAAAAAGTGGAGAAACAATCCTCCCTTTAATATTAGTATAGCACAAATGCCCGTGCGTTGCAACGGGGCGTACATATTTTATTACACAATATATTTTTTTGTCACATATATCTTTAGATGCATTTTCTATTGTTCAATATAAATTATGTGTATCACATATCCTTTTGACTATCACGTCCATCAAGCGACAATGTCGACCTTATTTACTGTTGAATTGCTCCTTCCTACACCCTATATATATATGTCTCTTCGTGTTCCGCGTCATCTTTGAAAGACACGATCTGCACCAAACATGTCATCAACCCGGCAAGGCAGTTTGAATTATTTTGGTCCTCTTAAATCCCTGCTATTGTTTTTCATTCATTGATCAGGGATCACGCGTGAATGTAATTAGCATCTCTTTAATTCTTTATTTTTCTATCATGTTGCTTTTCTTTCTTTCTTTTTATTTTTCATTTAATTATCCTGTTTTCCTTTCTTTGATTCTCGTGTAATTAGCATCTCTTTCCTGTTTTTTCTCTTTCCCATGCAATTAGCCTCCCTTTCCTTGTACCAAATTGGCCTCTCTTTCCTTCTCTTTCTTCTAATAATTTCTCATGCAATTAGCCTCTCTTTCCATGTACAAAATTAGCCTCTCCTTTCCTTTCTCTTTTATTCTTTATTTTCCTAGGGACCCGCATGTCACCCTCATACTCGAGGCTTCTTGGTGACTATCGTACAACTCATAGGCCTATATAAATTGGTGGAATTTAATTGAAAAGGGCGAGGCGGGACTAATTAGTTCGCAACAAACCAAGTTTTGACACACAACGAGAAGCATGTTGAGTTGGCTGCACCCTTGGGGATTGGAGCAAGAGGTTGTGAGATCAAACCCCCAATACAACAACTTTTTTTTTGCTGTTCCCCAATCAATAAAAAAAGGTGTAGTTCAGGCCCAGCTCGGCCCAATCAACAGATGAGCTGGTCAATGTGGCCGCCTGGCCCAAGCTCCAGCCGAAGGAATATAAAAGGAAATCTTCCTTTCCTTAGACAAACAACATGTTAGCTAGTTGGACTGGTACTTACGTGTGGGCTGAAACTGCGCGGACGGGGTTCGAGTCCCGTGTAATGCAATTAATTTTTTGACGCAAAACGGAACACAATTTTTTAGGTATACGTACACCATATAAAAAATACGAAAACAAAAAAAGGACGACGGACGAAAAACACCTTATTGGACCGAAAAAAGTGGAGAAACTATCCTTCCTTTAATATTAGGTATAGATATAGATATAGAGGTATAGATATAGATATAGAGGTATATATATAATATAATATTATTATATATAATATATATATATATATATATATATATATATTATTATTATTATTATATTATTATTATTATTACCTCTCTGCCCTCCCGTGGGTGCTGCCATGGCCGAGTAGAAGCTCGAGCTTGCCTTCTCCCTCCGTCCCCTTTGCTCGAGGATGTTCCTCCTCCTCCTCTTCACTTCCCTAGCACCGATTCAAGCACATCCAGCCAAGCTCTGCTCCGGCGAGCCCCTGGTTGAGCATGTTCCTACTCATCTTGAGATCTTTTCTTTTTGTTTCATCGTGCAGCCAGACATCACCAAGACCCACATCGTACCCTCGTTTGTTTATTCTTGAGGCGGCTTGTTTTCTCATTCAAGTGGGCGTATATAAATTGATGGTCTTTGATGAAACAAGGCGATGTGGGACTATTTAATTGTGCATTTAGCTGTAGCATTTAGGACACAAAAGAAAAATCATGGGTTTAAACTCCCGAACCAGCTATTTTTTGGGTCTTGAATCGACGAAAAAAAATCTCGGTCCGCGCACCCCGCTACAGCCCAGACGCGTACGCTCGGTAATCCTCGTCCCCGAATTAGTACCACCTCACCTATTATTATTATTATTATTATTATTATATTAGGGTATAAAGACTAGCAAAAGAGACCGTGCGTTGCAACGGGAGAAAAAAAAATACCATACACCCCTAAATGCAATAAAAATGTTGTGCATGCAGCACTTCCAAAGTAATTTTACCTAAATGCAATTGTTGTTGTTTCTCCATAGCATTAATGTTTGGGGCAAAAGTGTGTATAAAGTGGTTGCCAAGTTCCTCCAGACCACATCGAACATGTCCATCTTTAGGGACTTGAGGCATGGCATCCTTTTCCTGATCGGAACAATAGCTTTATTGAGATCAATTAAAGACTCTATTGACATGACATGTAAATGTCTGTGTTTTGGCATAGATGGTTTATTATGCACTCATATGAACCGGAATCAATAGCGCATGGAGACAATTTATTTGTGCAAGCATATATGTTTTCGTTGTGTGTGCCCTAACCTGTGTATATATGCTAGTCCAACATTTTCTAATCCTTATTGGCATTTGTTTCTTTTTCAGTTTTGTCGGTATGAGTTTGTGTGGGACATAAATAGAGTAAAATTATTATTTTTAGATGAATCAAATTGAACCTTAAAACAAAAACTGGTTTGGAGAACAAACATATATATGTGCACGTCCTCGTGGTGCACTCGGAGATTTTTATAGGTCAACCAACATGCGCGCTAGCTAACACACGTCAGGTGGTCTAGAAGAAACCAGATATCCCGACCCCACGACCTCCTCGAACACGCCGCCGGCGCTGCCGCATGCCGCCCCACAACCTCCCCCTGGGACACGCCGCCCGGCGCTGCCGCCTGCCGCCCCCACCGCGGCCGGGATCCCGGCCCAGCTCGACCACCACGCCGGTATCCTCTCTCCCCTCCGTGCATCCCCCGCACTCCCCCCCCCCTCCACCGGCCATGGCCGGCTCTTCTGCAGAGGAGCTGTCTCCGGCCCGCTCGAGGCCGCCGCGTCGCTCCAGCACAGACGGCCAACCCCCTCCACCGGCCATGGCGCGGGCTACACACCCGGGCGCCACAAGGAAGGTACCCTCGTACCATTTTTCCGTTTCTTCAGATCGGCTTTGTCTCTCCTCCCCCGCTCGAGGCCGCCGTCGCTCCAGCTCCAGCACCGATGGCCGCTCTGTCTCTCCTCCTAGCTGGAACCCCTTTCAATTAGGCTGCAGACTGTCATCTTTGTTTTCTTCAGATTAGCCGGTCTTATATGCATGTGTGAGCCTTCCTCGTCAGAGATGTTTTTCTCTGTTGGTGATGCATATATACGGCAGGTCTCGCTTTCTGGCCTTGGCTTGTTTGATTCTTGCAATTCGAGAAGGTATATAAGTTGCTAGGATTTGATCTAAAAGAGCAGGGTGGGACTATTAATTACAAAAGGAGTCCAAAATTTTAGCACATGGAGCTATTTTTTAGCTGCCCATATCAGGAATTTAAATTCTGGTCCATTGTGACGTCGGAAGTTGGAGACCAGATAGGAAACCGGACGACGACGTACGAAACTTGACAGTTGAGGTGGACGGACAAAAAACGGACGAAATTACGGTGGTAAGAAGCGATCACCCCTTTATTATTAAAGGTAAAGATTATTATTATTATTATTATTATTATTATTATATATATTATAACAAAAAGGCCCATGCGTTGCAACGGAGGTAAAAAAAGATTCTCAAAGCATCAACTCAAAGGTATTTCTATTATGAGCATGTGTGTAAAGCTGATTGTTTTATCATATCACCAACACCGTCTTTGTGTCTGTTAGACATGCCTATTTTATTTAGTAAGACACCATTATCATTGTTAAAAACTTTGGAAACTCGCACAGTGTAAATACACAAAAAAGAACATACACAACTTTGTGTGACGGCCCGTCGGCGCACTGTTTCTCAATGAAGGCAGCTGCGGCTTGGCCTCGTACGGTCTCGAAATACAAATTTGGAACAACGTCAATAAGGACCGAGTCAACCCGACCTTTCCTTGGAACATGGAGTTTTCTTATCCCCGATTCTTTAATATTTTCATAAGTGCAACATGTCTGGGCATCTTAGGTTTCTCTTGCATCAGTACTACATATGCTGAACTATAATGTTTGTTTCATATTATTTTTTATGGTCATGTCATCATGCTTTAATTTGAAATGAGGTTGTTTAAAAGCCGTCACTTGAATTTTATTAAATTTTCCAGCCCAAAAGAAATTCAAATAAATAAATTGTATGGATCTTTGATCTATTTAACTTGAGGGAATTCACATGGTGGTTCTGTTTATAACTCATGAACATAGCCTCCCAATAATATTAGGGAGCTAAAAACAAACCATTCCATTAATTTGGAATTAACCGTAACCCACTTTCAATTTAAACCTCTTAACTAAATATTTGGAATTATATTTATACAGCAATGTAAATATAAGTTCCACATGGGATAATTTATGTGGAGTTGGTACAACCCCAAATAAAATAGCTTTAAGTTAGCATTCACCTCTCTCTCTCTCTCTCTGTTTCTTTTTGGCCCAACCCAATGCATAGCAGCACACAGCAGCAGCAACCCAGTTTGCAGGCCTTTTCCTGTTATAGCCCAGCACGAGCGTCAGCCTCCCCTCCGAATCCTATCCCGATCCCCAAATTCCTCTCGTCTCTCTCGATCCCGTGTGCGCCGCCACACACGCACACTCACAGAGGTGAGGTGCCTTGCGCCCGATCCCCCACCCGGCCTGGCTCCACGGCCTCGTCGTCGCACACCCAGCGACCGGCCCGGCCGCACAACGACGAACCTCACCGGACCGCCGTTGGCCTCGCTCTTCCTTGCTGCACATCTGTGCTCCTCCTCTCCCGCTGTGCATCGCGCCACCATGGCCGGCCATGGCAGTCGTCGCCCAGCTGCGGCTCCCTCACACCCCCTTGCGCCTCCGGCCGCCCCTTCTTCTCCTCCTCTCGTCGCCCGACGCCAGGTCGCCCGCGCTGCTCGCGTCAACCACCTCTGCTGCCCGCTCTCACGCTCTCGTACTCCGCCGCGGCTAGAAAGGGAGCGTCTGGATAAGATAGAAAATAGGAGCGCGGGGACGCTGGAGGCGGAGGAGAGGCCGAGAGGGCCGGAGGCGGAGGGGAGAGCCGGACACCTTCCACGCCGACGAGCTCGCCGACGAGAGCCCAGCCGAAGCTGTCCCACCTTCTCTGCCATTGGATAAGATGAACAAAGGAGCGCGGGCGGAAATCTTACAAAACGCAGGGGCTAATTTATAAAATCGAATCATTTTCTCAGATATACTTAAACAGGGATACTCCCTCCACCATTGTCAAAAACGCTTTTATATTATGGGACGGAGGAAGTAGTATGATGATAAATTTTATTCTGTTGAATGTATTCTATGGTCCATATATAAGCATTTCAGCACAACGTAGACCTAGACTGACCCGACAAATCTGAAAAAGGATGCATGTGAGAATCCGGCCGTACGTGCAGACAACAACGGCAGCAAAAAAACATAACTAATCCAGCGTTAGCGTTAGCGTTAGGGTTAGCTACAGATCAGATCGGTTGATTAGTATACCCAAACTAAATTCTCATTCTTCAAACTACGTAGTACAATGATTGATTCCTTCAAACTACATACAAATCTAAAATACAGTAAGAATATTTTTCTCTTTATCACGCTCTGCCATGCCATCGACACCACCACCTGTCCACTTGTGCACCACCTCATCCAGCGCCGTCGTGGCGGCACCTCCCTCGCCTCGCACAGCCACAGCCCTTCCGATGCCGCCTTCTGCAGCTCCGTCACCTTGGCTCGTACCTCGGCACCCTTGCCTTGGCCCACCATCACCTCCCTCACCGCTGCAGCGATCTCGTCTTTCCTCTTGTTGGTATCGCGGCCCCGACCCCGTCGGCCAGCATCACGCCGTTTTGCCGCTGCTCGGCCAAGAGAGCCAGGCGACCATCGGCACGCCATGCACCAGGCTCTCCAGCACCACCGAGTCACTTCCAGCCGCAGTGCACTTCTTTTTCTACCTCCCTCTAGGGTTAGACCCAACAGCGCCTGCCGTGGTGCACCATCCAGCGGTAGTTGGGGTTGGACTTGTCCTGGAGCGGCGAGAGGATGTCGGGCCCCGGAATGGGCACGCAGCCGGGCAGCCTGTCGGGCTCAACGCCGGGCATGGAGGCGTCGAGGTCCGGGAGGCTGAGGATGAGCGTGAGCACGTGGAGGTTGGTGGGGAAGAAGAGGTACCTCCTGGCCACGCCGGCGGCCGCCGAAGGAGTCCGCCACGAAGAGGTCGGCGAGGAAGGCCCGCTGCGTGGCAGAGGCGGTGGAGGCGAAGGTGATGAGCGTGGCCGTGACGGCGAGGCGCTTGGCCAGCTCGGCCAGCGGGACGAGGTGGCCCATCCCCGGCGTGACCAGCATGGCGACGTGCGGGGGGAGCGTCGTGCCGCCGTTGGCCTCCATTATTTATTATATATTGTATGTTGTGTTTCTCTCTCTGGATGTGGATGGATTCCTGTGCTGTCATGTCATGGTGCGGCGGGGTTGTGCTTTGGGCTTTGGTACTCTACGTGGTGGGGATTATGACCAAATAACGCAGCAGAAAACAAAAAATTTCTGACCTACGCACCAGTCCAGGACCACTATGAAGACTGCATACAAGGTTTCGATCTTTTCGTTACCGACTCGTAGCACAGCGGAAGTAGAGTCGATGATGATCGGCGGTGCAGATCCCCGCAGGTAGGATTTTACAACCTCCCAACCGCGAGGATGTACTCCCTCGTCAGCTCACCGGACGGATCTCCGGGCAGCCCTTCGGGAGGCCTCGGGACAGTCCCTCGGATAGTCCCACCGGATGGATCCTCGGACAGCCCTTCGGGAGGCCTCTGGACAGTCCCTCGGATAGTCCCACCGGACGGATCCTCGGACAGCCCTCCGGGAGGCCTCTGGACAGTCCTTCGGATAGTCCCACCAGACGGATCCTCGATCAGCCCTCCGGGAGGCCTCACGGACAGCCCTTCGGGCGGGTCACTCGGACAGCCCTTCGGGAGGGCCACCGAAACTCGGACAGCCCTTCGGGAGGACCCTCGAACAGCCCCTCGGGCAAAAAGATCGAACCTACGACCTCTCTACGGGGTTGCACACATACGGTGTCATCTATCCGGCAGGGCTTCGCCGTCCAGAACTAGTTCCCACCGGAACCCAAACAGCCTTTCGGCTCTACGAAACTATTTCGCGGGGAGGGAGAGAAGAAGGCCAGATCATGCATGGCATGTGTATGTTGAGAAAGAGTGTGTCTTTAGGCAGCCCCCTCCACCCCTATTTATAGGCCAAGCCCAAGGGTGGCTTCTCCAAGAAGCCAAGGGGAAAAATACCAAAAGGCCCTCAAGGTGGCTTCTCCAAGAAGCCACCCAAAAAGCACTTTCACTATTCACGGAAACATTTTTCCGTGACCGTTAAATCCGAAAATATTTCTGTGGGTCTTAGAATAATTCCAGCACCCACTAAAATGATTTTGGACGCGTTCCGAAACAATTCCGGATTAGTGATTTTCATCTGCGAAAAGCAACCAAACCGGTTCCGGCAGCTCCGGAACATTTCCAGGTTTTTTCTCCGAAAAATCCCAGAAGTTCCGAGACCAATTCTGGCACCCTCCAAGAATTTCCAGACGTGTGCCGAAACCAATTTGACTTAATGGTATACCCTGAAACAACTTTTCAGTTTTACCGAAACTATTCCGGTGCTCTCTCTCCAGAACGTTTCCGTTGTCTCCGAAACTTTTCCGGTGACTTTCTCTCAGACTCCCTGTCTAGAATTCAGCAGATAGATGACCCTTAAGCGTGTGACCCTATAGGTTCGGTGAAGTATAGACATGACCGGAACTCTTTCCGATCAATGATCAACATCGGAGCCGTGGACACCCATATTGACCCCTATACCCACACGAATGAATATTCGAGTGAACCTCCAGTTGCCGTGTGCTATTCCTGTTGCTTCGCGATATGTTACAAAATCCGTGGTGAGACTTATCGGCATCCCCGTGGATCAACAACTTGTCCACTATGCCAGTTACCTCGTTGCCGGTTTTGTTCTCTTTTCTCGTTCCCGTGTTCCGGCATCCCTGTGATCAAATCACAATGTGTCTGGCCAGACGATGGTGGATACCGTAACACCGAGAGGGCCCAGAGATATCTCTCCATCGTCGGAGGAGCAAATCCCAATCTTGAGCTATCAAGTTACTTGACATACTTTTCCATGAACCCGTAAGCCGCCGTAATAGCCACCCATTTACGGATGACGTTTAACAAACCCCAAAGTTCATGAAGCAAGCATGAAGAAACTCGATACTCTCATGGTCTAAGGAATTATGCAAACGTTAATTTTCTTTGTGTTATTAACCATTAACTTGTGACGAATGTATCTCATAGCATAACATCAATTCGGGTCGATTCAACACAAGTGTTCTCCTAACATTGTGCCCTCAAAGTTGCCGGCATAGTCATGCCCATGATCAGGAAAACAGAACCACCATGCAACACTTGAGCTAGTCTTAGAGGCCAGACTAGGAATATATTTTACCGTTTATTATTCCACATGTGCATATGAGTCTTCCTTCGAGCCTCGTGGTTATTGCAGACTCGAGAACCATAGCAGTTATAGCATGGAACATAAACATAATTATGAACATGGGGATAAATAATAACATTTATTATTTCCTCTAGGGCATATCTCCTACAGACTCCCACTTGCACTAGAGTCAATAATCTAGTCAATGCTAATGCACATTACACCTATGGCATACCGGTGTAAAAATACTTCGCATGTGGTATAGCCTGATGTCCAACGGATCTGACAACTTCAGTTCCGTGTGTATCTTTGCATGTCCTCGCGTTTTCACGCTTTCACAAAATTCATATTTTGTGTGGACTTGGCTTCGTATATATGTGAATCACTTGGCAAACATTGATTCCTTAGACTGAGCTATGGAGCAACTATCTTCAATAGTGTTCCATTGACCAAAGCCATCTTGGAATCATACTAAGTTCATGAACGAACTGTATGATTAAACATCTTCTATGTCGCTTTGAAAGCAGCAACATACTTAGCCTTAGTTATAGAATTCACCACAGTAACCTGTTTGGAACGATTTCCAAACACCGTGCCACCATATCGTGTATTACACAAAACCCTTAACTTAAATCGAAAATCGCATGGAGTAATGATGAAGACTGTATCGATGCAATTACTTACAACGAGCACTTCATAATCTCTGCTTGCGAGAAAACATGTCATCAGTGCTACTTTAGTACTTAATGACATTTTCCACTGTTGTCCCATGATCAGTACTTTGATCACTTTGGTATCTTTACTCGCAACTCCTTGGGAGTACTGGACATATCTGGTGGTTTTACATACCATGGAATACATAATTAATCCAAACACAAAGGTGTGTGGAAAATTCATCATGTATTTTGCTCATCAGTGTTTTGGGACACCGAGTCTTGCAAAACTCTTTCCATGTGACTTCGGCAAGAATCACTACTTGGCGCTCTTATGCTAAACTGTTTTAGCATCTTGTCAATATGTATTTTTTGCTTAGCCTATTAGGCAATACTATCTTTGCAGATAATTATGCCTAATATCAAGGCTACTTAGCACAAGCACTTTATCAAAAAACTATTTTCAATGAAGTCCTAATTCGTGTCAAGAAATTTATATTATTTCCAATCAACAATGTGTCAAGCACACAAGGTTTTTAGAAATAATATTATGCTCCCACTTACTTTCTTGAAATCACAAGCATCTTCGTTATCCATTGATGAAATCAAACTCTTTTGACTATTTCATCAAAACGAAGATTCCAACTCCATTTTGCTCTCTTCTGTCCATTGCTGGAACTCTGAAGTTTGCATACTTAATAGCATCCTCTGGATTGACAAAATACTTCGGACTGTATCACATGCAAGTCCTAGGTTGCATTTCCATCATATGGAAATCCTTTTGGCATCCATGTGTCATATCTCAAGATTGTAATATGTATTAATTGCTAGTTTAACCCGATCTGACTTTAAGCATCGCTACGGTGAGACAATCTCATCGTAGTCAACTCCTTAAATTTATTATTGCAACAAGTCGAGCTTTATGGATAAAACATTTTATCCACATCAGTTAATAGTTCCATTAATGTTCGTTAGACTCTAAGCCTTCTGAAGGGTTTATCAAGATATAATCTTGAATCATTTATGGAAACTATCTCGGATTATATTGGCATTTAGCCAATTCCGGAGTCAGGGCCCATCAACGCTTCCTTGTGTATCGTAGGTATACTGTTGTCTAACAACAATATCTCGCTTGCGCACCTGAGAGGTTTGCACGAGTTTTGCCTACGTGGTTCAGTTGCAAGTTCGACCGAAGTCCATACATCTCATGTAGAGGCTTCCGTATCAATCGCAGTAGGAAACTCTGGAATTACTTCCAAGGTTTCTTTCCTTTGATCTGATGACGAAGATACTGTTATCTCGTCGAGTTGCACTGTTCTCCCACTCATCTTTTTGCAAGAACCATTCTCTTTAAAAGCATACCGTTCTTGGTGGCAAACCTTTTTGCCTCGGTATAGTGGTGGAGGAATTCCCAATTACTTGGGATAACCTACAAAGTAGTACTTGTCTGATTTGGAATAGGTTTGTAAATATTTTACACAACCCCATATTCCAAATGTTAAGAAAAGACAAAGCATGGTTGGGCGTACCATACCATGGCGTCATTTCAACAGACCTGATGGCGCTCTTTTCAGTGTAAAAGCCGTAGTCTCTAAAGCATTACTTTAAAAGGGATAATGGGAAATTGATTTATGTCATCTTTGATCTTACCATGTCACAAATTGTTTGAATACATCTTCACGGACATTCCACTCACAGTGGTGTTCCGGGAGGTGTAAGTTATGAAACTCCTTTCACAACTCATCAGACATTCGCTAAACTTGTAACTCAAATATTCCTTTCCGCAATCAAATTACAGAAACATAATTTTCTTGTTACAATAATTTCTACTTCATATTGAAAACCTTTTGAATGACTTCAAAAGATCCAGACTTACGTCTCATCAAGTAAATATCCATATATCTACTTGAGTCATTTTTGAAGATAGATAAATCCACTGCTGGCAACAACATTTATCAGACTACATACATCAAAATGTATGATCACAAATAAGTTCGTTGCTCGTTCCTTATGGCCTGTGAACGGTATTTCAGTCACTTCACTTTTCGGAGGAAAGTTGCAAGTGTCAGATGATTCATAATCAAACGACTTCAAAATCCATCATTATGGAATTTCTCCATGCGGGATTCTCCAATGTGACCAAATGCAGTGCCACACATGTGTGGTATTCTTTTAGTCTTGCGACATTTAGTGTCAGTGTTACGGATGTATCATATTACTATCAATATTCATAACATACATCCCATCCTTCACGGAAGCATGGCCCTTATGTTATTCATGATTCCGAACAACAATTGTTCTTTCATGAACAACACTCTTGCAACAAACATTATGCAAATGGGCTAGAGTGTATAAAACTCTAAAATGAATTATGAAAGTAAATACAGAGGTAATGTATTATTATTAATATTCATAACATACATCTCATTCATAATGAAAGTATGGCCCTTATGTTATTCATAACATCGAACATCAAAAGTTCTCTTATGAACAACCTTCTTGCAAGATACCTTATGCAATGGGCTAGAGTGTATGAAACTCCAAAATGAATTATGAAAATAAATACATACGGTAATACACCGATGGAAGGTATAGTAACATTTACTATATTCCCAGCGCGTATCTAAACCTCATTCTGGCAAGTCTTTTAGGCCGTAGTAGTTCTTGCATCGAGTCGCAACAGAATGCAATCGAGCGGGTATCTTTGTGATCAACTCACAATACCCAAGAATTAGTGACTAACAATTTAATCACAATTCCCAAGAACTATTTCTTTGACCAGCCTTCTATACATGAATAACTTGTATGACTTTCATACATGAGCTGGACATTCCAGTCTTCTCTGTTTTTGCCTTTATACTTCTAACAGTTTTACTTCCAATAATTCTCCTACTCTCAGAAGAAGCACCAACTTGAAGAGTGGCGTCAGCCCCGGACTTCCTAGGTGTGTAAGTCATACTAACACCCTTCAGACATTTCCCTTCTCTTAAGTTGTTGTTTTATTCACCATCATCATATGACAGGCGTTCTACTGGATCCCTCTGTTATTAGTCAAATGCATAGTAAACACTTTTACTAATAGTCTGCAAAACAAACATTGCTTTGGATATCCCATATCTTTTAGCCTTTGTTTGTGTCTGTAAATGATTTTCAGTTACATGAATATCACATAGCTATCCCAAACTTTTGAAGTTCGGGTCTCATGGAAGCAAACATATTGCACTTGACCATAACGGAATTCTAGCTTTTGGATCGAAGGACGAGAGTCACATTATCCATAGCATTAGTGGGAGAATACCAAAAGCATGTGATAGGACAAAGTCCTTCTCGGCACTTTTGAGGACAATCCTCACATTACGTTACCAACCGTAAAGTTTTAACCAGATATTTAACAGTTATTCAAATTTAATAGGGAAGGTGGAAACGTGAGCCATTATTCTACAACTATTATGCAAATTTCACTTTAGACAAAGTCCATAATTAATTGCACTGAGAATTAAACAAGTTAATTCTAAAGTGCGCTCCCACTCAAATCAATATCTCTCATAATTGATTGTGAGTGATTCAAGACCCATATTACAATTCAACGCCAAGGATGTATCCATCGCAAGTGACGAGAATTGCAATCGGTAGGCCAACTTGCCAATCACATCTCTATGTGACTCTTGTTCATCTTTCGATGCGTGTGTTCCGAGCTCATGACTTTCATGCCTGAACGTCAAGACAACCAAGTGATCTCCCTGCGAGGTCTCAACTCACCCGCCTCACACTTCTCTAATCGTTCCTACCCATGTATCCATGTGATACCCCAAAGAGATAGGTGCCGTGACGGTGCTACACTTGGGAGAACACTAACTACTTGATATTTTTGTGAGAGATCACCCTAATAAAAAGTGACTACCGCGCAATCAAGAAGGGTGCATCATAAGGGATAAACATCTCAGGCAATTCATAATAGCATGATATGGCATAGCCCTTTCTGACGGAGAAGTCTTTTATTTCTTCGTCTTCGGCATTCGCGTCAGTGTTCACCTTTGCGAAGATTGCCACCACCTTGTCGATGCACCAGATAATATTGCTATCTTTATAGCTAATAAAATAAGTGCATTACTTAAGGTTCACACGCAGGTCATTAAAGTGACAATCATATGGCTCCAGCCATCATGCCGAATCATAACACGCAGGTCATGTTAATAATTTACATCATATAGTCATCTCATACATAATCGAATTAATATGAGAATTGCTATACCACATCACATGCACATCACATGTCATCCTGCAAAACCAAGTTAGACGCCTCTAATTGGTTTATGCAAAATTTTATTTTACGTGGCTTCTAAGGTTTCGAAGCAAACCAAAGCTACCAACGTCCATCATCAAGTATGATTATTCAAGTCGCTAGATTAACTTTACGGGGTGTATGAAACACGAGATAATAAAATCTCGAGCCCCATACTGAACTTCGTCATACGCATGACCCCCGTGCAGATCATATATGTATTGCCCTTTCGTCTGTGAAATTTTATCTTTCTTTTTAACTATGGTGAAATTCAATGAACTGTTAGCACTTCGTTGATCAATCAGGATCGCGGATTGCCAGAACTTTGAAATTCCACCATGCTGTTATCAAGATCAGAAATATGCAAATTCCAGTGAAGCAACAAGAACATCGGGTAACAGATTTCATCTGCTACCCGCACAAATAATTATCAGCAGTAGAACTCATCTACTACAAATTATATTGTGCAACACCCATGCATCTCTATGTATTCTAGATCGTAACATGCATCTACGCATAGCACGGCTCATGATGCCACTGTAGGGTAACGCAGCAGAAAACAAAAAATTTCCGACCTACGCACCAGCCCAGGACCACTATGAAGACTGCATACAAGGTTTCGATCTTTTCGTTACCGACTCGTAGCGCATCGGAAGTAGAGTCGATGACGATCGGCGGTGCAGATCCCCGCAGGTAGGATTTTACAACCTCCCAACCGCGAGGATGTACTCCCTCGTCAGCTCACCGGATGGATCTCCGGGCAGCCCTTCGGGAGGCCTCGGGACAGTCCCTCGGATAGTCCCATCGGACGGATCCTCGGACAGCCCTTCGGGAGGCCTCTGGACAGTCCCTCGGATAGTCCCACCGGACGGATCCTCAGACAGCCCTCCGGGATGCCTCTGGACAGTCCTTCGAATAGTCCCACCGGACGGATCCTCGGTCAGCCCTCCGGGAGACCTCACGGACAGCCCTTCGGGCGGGTCACTCGGACAGCCCTTCGGGAGGACCCCCGAAACTCGGACAGTAACTCGGACAGCCCTTCAGGAGGACCCTCGAACAGCCCCTCGGGCAAAAAGATCGAACCTACGACCTCTCTACGGGGTTGCACACATACGGTGTCATCTATCCGGCAGGGCTTCGCCGTCCAGAACTAGTTCCCACCGGAACCCAGACAGCCTTTCGGTTCTACGAAACTACTTCGCGGGGAGGGAGAGAAGAAGGCCAGATCATGCATGGCTTGTGTATGTTAAGAAAGAGTGTGTCTTTAGGCAGCCCCCTCCACCCCTATTTATAGGCCAAGCCCAAGGGTGGCTTCTTCAAGAAGCCAAGGGGAAAAATACCAAAAGGCCCTCAAGGTGGCTTCTCCAAGAAGCCACCCAAAAAGCACTTTCACTATTCATGGAAACATTTTTCCGTGACCGTTAAATCCAAAAATATTTCTGTGGGTCTTAGAATAATTCCAGCACCCACTAAAATGATTTTGGACGCGTTCCGAAACAATTCCGGATTAGTGATTTTTATCTGCGAAAAGCAACCAAACCGGTTCCGGCAGCTCCGGAACATTTCCGGATTTTTTCTCCGAAAAATTCCAGAAGTTCCCACACCAATTCTGGCACCCTCCAAGAATTTCCAGACGTGTGCCGAAACCAATTTGACTTAATGGTATACCTTGAAACAACTTTTCAGTTTTACCGAAACTATTCCTGTGCTCTCTCTCCAGAACGTTTCCGTTGTCTCCGAAACTTTTTCGGTGACTTTCTCTCAGACTCTCTGTCTAGAATTCAGCAGATAGATGACCCTTAAGCGTGTGACCCTATAGGTTCGGTGAAGTATAGACATGACCGGAACTCTTTCCGATCAATTATCAACATCGGAGCCGTGGACACCCATATTGACCCCTATACCCACACGAATGAATATTCGAGTGAACCTCCAGTTGCCGTGTGCTATTCCTGTTGCTTCGCGATATGTTACAAAACCCGAGGTGAGACTTATCGGCATCCCCGTGGATCAACAACTTGTCCACTATGCCAGTTACCTCGTTGCCGGTTTTGTTCTCTTTTCTCGTTCCCGTGTTCCGGCATCCCTGTGATCAAATCACAATGTGTCTGGCCAGACGATGGTGGATACCGTAACACCGAGAGGGCCCAGAGATATCTCTCCATCGTCGGAGGAGCAAATCTCAATCTTGAGCTATCAAGTTACTTGACATACTTTTCCATGAACCCATAAGCCGCCGTAATAGCCACCCATTTACGGATGACGTTTAACAAACCCCAAAGTTCATGAAGTAAGCATGAAGAAACTCGATACTCTCATGGTCTAAGGAATTATGTAAACGTTAACTTTCTCTGTGTTATTAACCATTAACTTGTGACGAATGTATCTCATAGCATAACATCAATTCGGGTCGATTCAACACAAGTGTTCTCCTAACATTGTGCCCTCAAAGTTGCCGGCATAGTCATGCCCATGATCAGGAAAACAGAACCATCATGCAACACTTGAGCTAGTCTTAGAGGCCAGACTAGGAATACATTTTACCTTTATTATTCCACACGTGCATATGAGTCTTCCTTCGAGCCTCGTGGTTATTGCAGACTCGAGAACCATAGCAGTTATAGCATGGAACATAAACATAATTATGAACATGGGGATAAATAATAACATTTATTATTGCCTCTAGGGCATATCTCCTACATTATTACCAATCACAATCCTCCACATCAGTTTGTACGTAAAATCTTTAAGTAAGCCTTTGTAGATGTAGCATTACTCCCCCCCCCCCCCCCAAATTCAACCGTGGGGGGGCCGGCTGCTAATCCTGGCCCAACTAATTTGAGCCACATCAGCACGTAACATTAATTACGTAGCAATGTAAGTGTAGCATTGCTCTCTAAATAAAGTGCTAACCGTCCAAGTTGTTCTAACAACCATACTGTAGTCTCTAAAATCCTAACACGCATTCATTACAACGATAACAGTGGAGCCAGGAAAAAATTGTATCGGCCGGGCCAAACGCTGTTAAACAAGGTTAGGGAGGCCAAACCATTACAGAAATAGCAGCTAATCATCGCCACTCTAATGTAGGAACCGTCATCGGGCACTGCCGGCAGCCTGTAGCTGCAGCAGGAGGACTGTGCGGCCGCATCCAAGGCCACCACCTTCACCCTAGCCCGCTGCCTATCGCAGTGGGCGACGCGCGCCTCAGATTCTGTCGTGCGCGTCCGCGACGCCGGCGGAGCGGGCACTAAAACCCACCGCTGTCTGTGAGGACCAGTGAATGGAGGGGGAGGAGGTTGACAAACTGACAGCACGGAGCGGGAAGGGCCAGCTCCGACGGCGGTGCTACGACGGCGGGTGACAGGTGACGGAGCAGATCCGTAGCTGCAACCGGTTTCCACCCGCGACCGCTGCAATGCGATGCGGAGGGCCAGCTCGTCCTCGTCGCCAGCCGCCTTGCGGAGGAACGCATCCCAATCGTCTCCGGATCCGTCGGGGTGGCTTCGGGTATTGGAAATGGTGGACGGAGATCTGGAGGTGACGGATTGGAGAAAGGGAGAAAAAGAGGCTGAGACCGGAGCGAAGTGAAGTGATGGTAGGGTTTGCTTCGGGTGGGGGTTTTGTGGGGATGGAGAAGAGTCATGGTGGGCTAGCGGTGGGTTTAGGGTTTAGGTGGCAGGCGCGCCGCATATCTATGCCTAATAATAATAAAGTCATTAGTGCTTATGGCCGTCGCTAATTTTGCAAAAAAAAAGTCCATGTGGTTTTGCTTATTCAACCCGCAGTCCCTTTTTAAGTGGCTAATCTGAGATGAAAGTAAACCTCAGTGAGTGAGCGGACTAGGATTTCTCTGGTACTAGACGTTGTGCAACATGAGTGGACAAAGATTTAATTCAAAGCTTGATTGACTAAGAATTAGCAAGAACAAAGCAACCACCTCAGGGAGGTGACTTGGTTTGGCATGGTCCACTGTCCACACCTTTGGCTTTACTATGACCTACGTCGCACCTTTCTGATTTATTGTTGTTTATGTTCTTGGACTTACAAATAGGATGAATTCATGATCGTTGAATGCTTAAATAAAATCAAGAAAATGGTTGTCTTGATGATATTGATTGCCCCCTTGGTTGTTACATAGATTTCTAACTATGGTGCACATTACCCCAAAAGTGACAAGGCACCGAGGAGAAAACCACCCACACCCGAGAGTTGAGAGAGAGAGAGAGAGCCAGGATTTGGAGGCGACAGAATCGCAAGACGAGTCAGGACCGTTCATTTGTGCTTTGCTTCTTTGGCTACTTTGTTGGCTATTTGTTTTCTATCAAACTGTTGGTATTTGATCTCATGAACTAGTGTTGAATTGTCCCCAACCGTGGAAAATATTTTGCAAGCAAGAGTGATATGGTAAAGATGTCGGCTCTTGTTTCACTCGATTGGACTGACCATGATTTATGTATGATTTTCTCCCTGTTTATTTTCCTGGTTCATACAGCGAAAACAAGCTCATTTTGTTCGGGAATCAATGTTTCTCCAGTAATTCATTCATGATTTTTATGTGAGCGGCAAAGACCAGCGGACTTTTGTCCCCGATGCAGTGCTGGTGTTGTTCGCCTAAGGAGGAGGACAAAGTACTTTATTTGTTTTTTCACGAGGATGAGTACTAAAAAAAGGATAATACTATGATTTTGCTTTTATAACTGAATGAGTTGGATCAATCGTCCAGATTTTGTGTATGGTTATCCTGGTCCTTTGATATGGATAATGTGAGCGGTACCGAACAAATCTCTCCTTCATACTTAAAAAATGATAATAATGCCATCTTGTGGTCATTATAATGGTTCGTGTATCTGTTAACAAGTATACAGTGCTCATACTTGTGGCATATAGTCATGAATGTGCAACAACTTATTTGGAATACAAGTATCTATTCAAGAAAATTAAGCTGTGGTGCTGAATGTTTTATGCGTTCCTAGGTACTGCAGCCTCTTAGATTATAAGATTATTGTCTGTTAGATTATAAATTTCATGATATCAAATCATATGTACTACTACTGTAAATGTTCTCCTTTTCAGTGCCTTGCTCAATTCAAGTTTAACTCAGTTATTACTTTCAACAGAGATTTCCAAGCTGGAGAATCAGTACGTTTCATTTTTGCAAAAATGACCCTGTACTTTGGTTTATTCAACCCGCGGCCCTTTTTAGAGTGGGTCAACGCACGGGCTCCTTCCCCCCTTGAATGCGTGCTCTGCTCGATCCACACGGCCATGGCGCCGGCGGCCTGTCTTCTTCTCCGGTCATCCTTCCCCTCCCCATCCGCCGGCGGTTAATCTTCACCTTCTTCCTCCCGTGCCGCTCGGTCGGCCGCCGCCCAAGCTCCTCACTCGCGCCAATCCATCGCCGTGCACTCCCTCCGCCCGCTGAACTAATCCACCCCGGGCGCGTGGACAGTTCCTCAACAGCGAGTCCGTCGCGAGCCACCACGCACAACCCGTTCCCCGCCTCTCTCTCTTTCCGTGCAAGCTCGGCTCAATGGTCGGGTTGTTGGATCCATGGCCGTCGGGGTGGACGCAGCTCTG
This sequence comes from Elymus sibiricus, assembly GCA_039707655.1. NCBI lineage: Eukaryota > Viridiplantae > Streptophyta > Magnoliopsida > Poales > Poaceae > Elymus > Elymus sibiricus. Next base: position 1,419,160 of record CM077674.1, on the reverse strand, counting down.
GGCCAAGCGTGCCGTACGCCACGAGACAAGTTGTGCGCCACCATGGATGCAGACGCCGAGTCCCGGGCTTCCCCCAACCTGGCCCTCCAAGCTGCAATCGACAGAGGCCGGCCTTGGTTATCTCCCCTCATGGCCGATCAAGGAGGCGAACAGTGTCAATCTGCCATCGACGCCTCAGGGTATGGCCGCCACATCTGGTAAATATTACTCTTGATATGAACAATACGTACTATGATTGACTGAATGACAAGAATGCTTCCATTTCGTCAGTTTAATTTAGTCCTTGGCCTATCCGTGGAGAACACACACTCCATGCTTTCCAGACTTGTGACTCTACTTAAATAGAAGATGGAATTATTCTATGGCGTGTTGCGACTGAAATTTGTGTATGGACTATGGAGCGTCGGTATCATGGTCATAGAGTCGGCAGGCTTCAGTTACGTCTACTTGGTTGGACATATATGAAGCGGCTCATTCACACTTGAGATTCAGTAATGTTCTTACAATCATTTAATTAGTTATGATCTGCAGGTCTAAAAAACAAGCACCGGGTCCTTCTCCTCCATGAATCAGATGTCGACGAGGCAGCACGACTCTGCGAGAGGCTCAACATAAAAGAAACAACTCGACGAGTTTAGGAATAACATGTCATCGACGACAGGCACTTCTCCAGTCAGGCAGGGGAGATGATTTTTTATGCCGCACTAGAACTTTTCGTGCTATGGATTGAAATAGTCCAGTGTCCAGTATTATGGGATTCACTCACTCTACAAGCACCGCAGCTCTTAAAAGTTAAGTGCTAAGTTAATGAAAAGGGTGTTCCACCTGAAAATAACAAGAATGGATCGGTGCTTTTCTTTGAATCCCCTTAGTTTGAACTCACGCCATGTATTTTCAGAACAATTGGTGAATCAATTGTCAGTCGAAAGATGGTTGATGCACCGAAACAGATTGTGTACGGACGGAAGTTTGAAGCTGATTAGGCGGCGGTCTTCGTCGGAGAGACTGCCAAGTGGACGAACTACACTCCTGCATCCACTATGGAGGCAGGTAATCATTATCCTAATTTCCCTGCTCTAAAATAAAAACAGTTTTTAGGCCTATATCGGAAATAATACTCTCCACTGGATTATGAGCCAAAGTGAAGGGAAGAGGTCTGATCTGCGTCTGCTGAAGCGGCGCACCACAAAATCATTTCATTTGGGCTGTGTTCCTTCCATTAGAGAGTCAAACACCGGACAATAAGGTCACTTTGAGGACAGCTCACACTGATGTTTACGTGAGGCCTTAGCGATTTTTTTTCCGTTTTACCTGAGCTAATATTTATTGACCGAGTGTTAGCCAATGACATTAGTTGATGTTACTCATGGAGAGAGTTTTGAAGTTGTTGCGCGCTCTTATTATCAGCCAACACGGCCTTAAGAGGGCGCGGCGCGAAGCTTTGCTCTCTTATCGGTGTATGGGACATGTCTAAGTTAAGATTCTCAAGGCATTGATAGAGGTGGAAAGTCATTGCGGCTGCGATTGGAGGTCTTGAAGCTTCGGTGGAAGGGTATATTGGATGCGATGAAGATTGTGTGCCAGGTGCATGGTGACTTGTTTCAGCGGCCTCGGCAAGCGGGAGCGGCAGCACTGGAGGAGTGCATTTTTGGTGGTGCTCCTTGAGTACCGAGTCTCGATTCCCAGGGTGAAAACCTAAGGTCTGGCCTTTATTGGTTGTACCGGGCAATGACCTTGTTGAAGACATTGTTTTGGGTGAACTCGGACTTTCTCTGGGGTGAAAGCCCAAGATCTTCGATCGGGCAACGACAACGCTTGTGCATTGTTTCCTTCTTGGAGGCGTTGCTTTTGGAGAACCTCTTTTGTATTCCGAGTGTTGTCTTTGGTGGTGGTTAGAGTGTTGCTGCTGCTAGTGATTGTTTACCGTGGCGGGGTCTTTTTTCTTTTTTCTGTTCTTTTTATTATCTTTTTTGGCTATGTGTATTCTTGATGCCTTTGGACATCTTGTTGGTACAGAGGCCGGGTGTAATTGGTATCTTTGCAATATTAATATATTCCCTTTGTCGAAAAAAGTCTCAGATTATCTTCATTGACCCCTTCTGCCTCTCAGAATTAAGATGTGTAGGTTCTGAATATTTTATACATTTAACACTTCAGCATAATACCATCTTCCAAGATTTCTTGGATTTATGTCAATAGAGTGTATGATTATTTGTGGTAATCAGAATTTAGAACTGTTCCCATCCAATAATTAAGGCTGCATGCTGTACTTGAGCTATACAAGGTCTGAAATACAATGTTCTTTTATGTGGCAATAAGGCCTACAGATTTTCAGTAAGTTCGTTTCATTTTTCTAAAGGGTTCAGATGATGCCATCAATCCATTGGAGTAGAAGGGAAGAAAGATCTGAAAATGATAAAAACATGGCAAATAGAGTTGCATTTCATATCTTAAAAGTAGAAACTTAATAGTTGACATCCAAATTCAGGTACATCTCTGATCTGATGGCTTTGTATTGATCTGTTGGTAATTACATAATTGATCAATGGAGAAACAATGGAGAAACATTTTAAGAGCCATCGCTGCAGAGTTTGACTCCACATTTTCTTTGGATGATTGTTCGCCTCTCTGAATCTAGCTTTTTTTTAACGATTGAATTGCTTTTTTTGCATTACATACAGTGACCAAAATTAATGCTTTGTCATGTGCTTTGCTACATATAGGTGTTCCCAGGCATGCTTCATGCATTTAAGTATCTGCTAACTCGGTCCATATGTTTCTTGAGAGCATAGGACTAACTGGAAAATATTCTATCGCTCACAACATGAAGAATAAACTGATGCATTTCAAAGATACACGTTCAAGGAGTGAAGCCGCCGCCGACCGGGGGTGCTATTCCACCAAGTTTGGAGGCCGGGGCTGCTCATTTCTCCCAGCGGGCGAGCGGCCGCCGCCGGTGCCATGGATCCGCCTCGGAGCTTGCCGCGCGGCCTTGTAGCGGGCGGATCCGGATGGTTTCGACGCCGGTGAGCCTCAGAATCGCCCGAGGGACAGCCGCGCCGCGGATTTGGACCGAGGTGAAGAAGGGGTTTGGCCGATTTGTTTCGGCCGGCGTCGGAGAAGAAAGGGCGCCCCATTTTTATTCATATATGTATTTGTGTGTGATTGAACAATTTGGTGTTGTAATAATTATTCAAATTTTAACATTTGTTGTAATGAAGACGATTGTTGTATTGTGAATTGCCTTTCACACCATTTATATTTATAGTTTAATTTATATTATGATTCTATTTGGTTCATATTGTTGAAAAATCGAGAAATTTGTGAGACAAGTTTACGGGATCTGTTCCGCCGGTGGCCTCGCGGTACCGCAAAACATTTTAAAGGCGACCCATAAACGAATTTTGCGGGACGGGGTTATACCGGATCTGCTAGAGATGCTCTAAGCATGGCCTCAGCTCGCTGGACTTGTTCTAGCCGAGGTCGCACCGCGCGCTGGGCTGCGTTTAAGCATCCACCATAACAAAGGTTGTATCTTGGGCGACACATCGGCGGCGTCATGGCCGGCATTGGGCGGTGCCTCGGAATCCAAGAACGGCGCGTCAGGATGACTTGGGGCAGCGCCTTAGCATCCAAGAGCGGCGCGTCAGCGTTGTCGTGGCATCCAGATGAGACATGGATACAGAGAAAGATCGAGGCTTCAGATGCCGAAAAGGGTCGAGGGCGCTCGCTAGGCTCGTTCGTGGGCCGCAGCCCAATTACCTCTCCACCCTCTCGCTCGCTCGCTAGATTCAGAGTTTTTTTTGTTTGCTATATCTTACTGTACTAACTCCACCATTGGTTTCTATATATAGATTATTAAAATAATTCATGCAATCAAGGAAAAAAATCATGAATTCGAAAAACATGGCAGTTTTTAAAAAGTTCGAAAAACCGGTTGACCGTTTATCATCGAAAATAAAAAAAAAACATAAATTCGAAAATGTTTGAACTTTTTGAAAAAGATCATAAATGGGAAAAGTTTACAAATTTGAAAAAAAAAGCAAATTTTAAAATTTTCATAATTTAGGAAAAAGATTGCGAACATTTAAAAAAACTGCACAAAAATTGGAAAAAGTTCAAAAACATTTAAAAAATCATGAAAATTGAAAAACAATTCACAAAACTTGAAATCATAAAATTTGGCAAAAAGTTCACAAAAAATTGGAAAACAAAATTTTCAAAACTGAAAAAATTCACAAATTTAAAAAAATCAGCAATTTGAAAAAAAATCACGCATTATTAAAAACAAAACCAAAATCAGAAAAGGAAAAAACACAAAACAAAAGTAAAAAGGAAAACAAATCAAAAAAACTGGACAACGACCTAGTCCAGAAAAAACGGAAACAAAATAGAAAAAACGAGTTGGGAAGTTTCCAAAAGCTTCCAAAACCGGAACGTGTTCCTGCTCGGTGCCTAAAGATGGGTCGGCCCATTATACGAGCAAACAATTTGGGTGTGGGCGCTCGTTTACAGAAATGTAATTCGCGCCATAAGCGCCGAATATAAACGAGGTGGCAAGGTTGCAATTTGCATGCAGAAGATGTGAGCAAGGGGGGAATGGGCACTGGAGGCCGGCTTGACGCTCGCCCCCCAACCAAGTTCTATAAGGTTTCGACGAGGCTTTTCGCGAAGTGTACGAGGGTCTATTCGCCATTCGTTCAAGCACAGGGTCTACAACAACTCCAACATAGTGCATCCCGTAAACGAATTTTGCGGGACCGGGATATACCGGATCTACTAGAGATGCGGTAAGCATGGCCTTAGCTCGCTGGAGTTGTTGTAGCCGAGGCCGCACTGCGCTGCGGTGCGAGTTGGGTTGCATTTAAACATCCACCATAACAAGACCGTGTCTTGGGCGACACATCGACGGTGTCATGGCCGGCATTGGGCGGCGCCTCGGCATCCAAGAGTGGCGCGTCAGCGTTGTCGTGGCATCCAGATGTGACGTGGATACACAGAGAGACCGAGGCTTCAGGCGCCGAAAAGGGTCAAGGGCGCTCGCTAGGCTCGTTCGTGGGCCGCAGCCCAATTACCTCTCGCCCTCTCGCTCGCTCGCTAGATTCACGGTTTTTTTTTCGTTCGCTATGTCCGACTGTACTGACTCCACCATTGGTTTCTATATATAGATTATTAAAATAATTTGTGCAATTAGCAAAAAATAAAAATTCACAAATTCAAAAACATGGTAATTTTTAAAAAGTTCGAAAAAACGGTTGACCATTTATCATCAAAAATAAAAAAGATCATTAAGTTGAAAAAGTTCAGAATTTTGCAAAAAGATCATAAATTGGAAAGGTTCACAAAAAACACAAATTTTAAAGTAGTTCTTAATTTAGGAAAAAAATTGTGAACTTTTAAAAAAATGCACCAAAATTGAAAAAGTTCAAAATATTTGAAACAAATCATGAAAATCGAATAAATATTCGCAAACTTTAAAGAAAATCATAAAATTTGGACAAAATTTTTAAAACTGAAAAAATTCACAAATTTCAAAAACGTTGAGCAATTTGAAAAAGTTTTCAAATTTGAAAAACGTTCACGCATTATAAAAAAACAATACTAATAGCAGAAAAGGAAAAAATACAAATGAAAATAAAAAGGAAAAAAATAAAAAAACTGGACAAAGACCTGATCCAGAAAAAACAGAAACAAAAAAGAAAAAACGAGTTGGGAAGTTTCCAAAAGCTTCCAAAACCGGAACGTGTTCCTGCTCGGTGACTAAAGATGGGTCGGCCCATTATACGAGCAAACAATTTGGGTATGGGCGCTCGTTTACAGAAATGTAACTCGTGCCATAAGCGCCGCATATGAACGAGGTGGCAAGGTTGCATGTAGAAGATGTGAGCAAGTAGGGAATGGGCAGTGAAGGCTGGAACCGGCTTGACGCCCCCCCCAACCAAGTTCCGTAAGGTTTCGACGAGGCTTTTCGCGAACCAGTGTACGAGGGTCTATCCGCCATTCGTTCAAGCACATGGTCTACGACAACCCTAGCGCAGTGCGTCCCGTAAACGAATTTTGCAGGACGGGGATATACCGGATCTGCTAGAGATGCTCTACGCATGGCCTTAGCTCGCTGGAGTTGTTGTAGCCGAGGACGCACTGCGCTGCTGTGCGCGCTGGGCTGTGTTAAGCATCCACCATAACAAGGTCGTGTCTTGGGCGACACATCGGCGGTGCCTCGGCATCCAAAAGCGGCGCGTCAAGATGACTTGGGACAGCGCTTTAGCATCCAAGAGCGGCGCGTCAGCGTTGTCGTGGCATCCAGATGCGGCGTGGATACACAGAGAGATTGAGACTTCAGGCGCCAAAAAGGGTCGAGGGCGCTCGCTAGGCTCGTTTGTGGGCCGCAACCCAATTACCTCTCCACCCACTCGCTCGCTTGCTAGATTCACAGTTTTTTTTCGTTCGCCGTCATTGGTTTCTATATATAGATTATTAAAATAATTCGGGCAATCAAGGAAAAATAAAAATTCACGAATTTGAAAAACAAGGTAGTTTTTAAAAAGTTCAAAAAACCGGTTGACAGTTTCTCATCGCAAATAAAAAAATCATAAATTTGAAAAAGTTCGTAATTTTTAGAAAAGATAATAAATTTGAAAAGTTCACAAATTGGAAATAATGCAAATTTTAAAATAGTTCATAATTTAGGAAAAAGATTGTAAACATTTTAAAAAAAGTGCATGAAAATTGAAGAAAGTTCAAAACATTTGGAATAAATTGTGAAAATTGAATAACAATTCACGAAATTTCAAAAAAAATCATAAAATTTGGACAAAAAAATTCAAAACTAAAAAAATCACAAATTTATAAAATGTTTAGCAATTTGAAAAATGTGCACTCATTATAAAAAACAAAACCAAAATCAGAAAAGGAAAAAACACAAAACAAAAATGAAAAGGAAAAACAAAATCAAAAAACTGGGCAAAGACCTGGTCCAGAAAAACCGGAAACAAAAAAGAAAAAACGATTTGGGAAGTTTCCAAAAGCTTCCAAAACCAGAACGTGTGTCCTGCTCTGTGCCTAAAGATGGGTCGGCCCATTATACGAGCAAACAATTTGGGTGTGGGTGCTCGTTTACCGAAATGTAACTCGTGCCATATGTGCCGCATATGAACAACGTGGCAAGGTTGCATGTAGAAGATGTGAGCAAGTGGGGAATGGGCAGTGAAGGCTGGAACCTGGCTTGACGCCCCCCCAACCAAGTTCCTTAAGGTTTCGACGAGGCTTTTCGCGAACCAGTGTACGAGGGTCTATCCGCCATTCGCTCAAGCACATGGTCTACGACAACCCTAGCGCAGTGCGTCCCGTAAACGAATTTTGCAGGACGGGGATATACCGGATCTACTAGAGAAGCTCTAAGCATGGCCTCAGCTCACTGGAGTTCTTGTAGCCGAGGCCGCACTGCGCTGCTGTGCGCGCTGGGCTGCGATTAAGCATCCACCATAACAAGGCTGTGTCTTGGGCGACACATCGGCGGCGTCATGGCCGGCATTGGGCGGCGCCTCGGCATCCAAGAGCGGCGCGTCAGGATGACTTGGGGTAGCGCCTTAGCATCCAAGAGCGGCGCGTCAGTGTTGTCGTGGCATCCAGATGCGACATGGATACACAGAGAGATCGAGGCTTCACGCGCCGAAAAGGGTCGAGGGCGCTCGCTAGGCTCGTTTGTGGGCCGCAACCCAATTACCTCTCCGCCCTCTCACTCGCTCGCTAGATTCATAGTTTTTTTTTCGTTCGCCATGTCAACTGTATTGACTCCGCCATTGGTTTCTATATATAGATTATTAAAATAATTCATGCATTCAAGGGAAAAAAAATCACGAATTCGAAAAACAGGGTAGTTTTTAAAAAGTTCAAAGAACCGGTTAACAGTTTCTCATCGCAAATAAAAAATCATACTTGAAAAAGTTTGTAATTTTAAAAAAAGATAATAAATTCAAAAAATTCACAAATTTTAAAATAGTTCGTAATTTAGGAAAAAGATTGCAAACATTTTTTAAAAAGTGCTCTAAAATTGAAAAAAGTTCAAAACATTTGAAATAAATCGTGAAAATTGAATATCAATTCACAAAATTTCAAAAAATCATAAAATTTGGAAAAATTTGATTTTTTTCAAAACTGAAAAAATTCACAAATTTCAAAAAAGTTTAGCAATTTGAAAAATGTGCACGCATTATAAAAAACAAAACCAAAATCAGAAAAGGAAAAAACACAAAATGAAAATGAAAAGGAAAAGGAAAAAAAATAAAAAACTGGACAAATACCTGGTCCAGAAAAACCGGAAACAAAAAAGAAAAAACGAGTTGGGAAGTTTCCAAAAGCTTCCAAAACCGTGTTCCTGGTCGGTGCCTAAAGATGGGTCGGTTCATTATACGAGTTTGATGTGGGCGCTCGTTTACAGAAATGTAACTCGCGCCATAAGCGCCGAATATAAACGAGGTGGCAAGGTTGCATACAGAATATGTGAGAAGGGGGGAATGGGCAGTGAAGGCTGGAACCTGGCTTGACGCCCCCCCTCTCCCCCCCCCCCAACCAAGTTTCGTAAGGTTTCGACGAGGCTTTTCGCGAACCAGTGTATGAGGGTCTATCCGCCATTCATTCAAGCACGTTCCATCTTAATCGAACGATCACAACAAAGTATAAATCTGTCGGTCTAAACTCCATGGAGCCAGAAAAATTGTATCGGTGGGGCCAAACCTTGTTAAACAAGGTAAGAAAGGGCCAAACCATCAAAAAATACAAGCTAATCATTGCCAGTCTAAATGAAGGAACCTCATCGAACTTGTATCCATAAGAAATTCCGTCCAAATTAGTTTACGTTTGGTTTTCGGATTTGTTTCCTTGTAAATCCACGCGTTGCCCAACCCTCCCAATAAACCCCCCAGCCGAACCCAACCCAACCCAACCCACCCCCGCAACTAATAGAGCTTCCATCTTTTCTTCTTCCGTCGCCGTGTTTCCTCATCTCGCTAGGGTTTCCTTGGATAGGGTCTTGACACGATGGTAACAGCGGCACGGATTTTAACCAGGTTCGGGCTCTCCTCAGAGATAAAACCCTACGTCATGCTTGTGTTTTATTGCTTTTGGGTGGAGTACAGACTACATCGTACGCGTGATCTACCTCGAGATCGTTGTGTGTCCTCTACGAGCCCTACCCCTCGATTAATATAGGTATGGGGGGGGTGTCTAGGGTTACATCCTAGTCAGCTAGGTACAAAGAGAACGAGTTGTAGACGACTTCTACCATTTTGGAGTATACGACAAGTCTTTAGGAATCTTCCATTCATACGCCATGGGCCGCTTTGACATGGCCCACTGGTGAATTGACATGGGGGTCCACGGCCCAGCCCACCAGGCCGGGTGACAACATGATGAGAGACACCCCAGTCGGGACACCGTCACTCCACGCCCACCCCCACTAAAGCACCCATCTTTCCTCCATCTGCCGCCGCCACATTTCCTCTTCCTCATCTCGCTAGGGTTTCCCCTAGCCACCACCGCCGAGGAGGAGAAGGAGGAGGAGGAGGGGGAGGTGGAGGTGATGGTGGGCGGTTGGACTTCTCAGACAGAGGTGGACACATGAGATGCTTCGAGGAACTTTGTAGTCAGTCACGTGCTTGCGAAGGATGTCGTAGGAGGAAACGGGGAATGGCACAGAGGAGATGCTTGAAGAAGAGGGGTCTTGGTGGTGATGGGGGACCGCAACAGAGAAGAGGCATGCCAGGCGTTGGGCACGGACGGCGGTTTGGCGGCCATCGCGTCAGATCTGGATCCATGGTTGGCTGGAGGAGGTGAGGGGGATGGGGCCGCAGGAGAGATACAAAGTGGTGTTGTGCGAAAGTAGGTCGCCTTGCGTGCGTTAGATATAGATCAGACGGTCATCGAACTCCTAGTCGTAACAAATTTGGTCAAAATTCGGTTTTTGGGTTGGTTTCCTTGTGAGATATACTACGAACGGTAGAGAGCTATCCATGGACGCGTCAATAAATATAAATAAATACCCACCCGGACCCAACCCACCCCGCACCAAAGCTCCCAGCTTTTCCCCTTCCGCCGCCGCCGCTAGAGTTTCCTCGCTTCCTAGGGTTTCGTCTCCCGATCCCCAATCCCCGATCCGTCCGTCCAACCCCCGAAGCTCGGATCCAGCTGCGATGGCGGCCGCGGGAGACGCCGGCGAGAAGAAGATGATCACGCTCAAGAGCTCGGACGGCGAGGAGTTCGAGGTGGAGGAGGCGGTCGCCATGGAGTCGCAGACCATCCGCCACATGATCGAGGACGACTGCGCCGACAACGGCATCCCCCTCCCCAACGTCAACTCCAAGATCCTCTCCAAGGTCATCGAGTACTGCAACAAGCACGTCCAGGCCAAGCCCGCCGACGCCGCCGCAGGAGGGGCCGGCGCCTCCGACGCCGCGGCGGCGGCCCCCGCCGCCCCCGCCGAGGACCTCAAGAACTGGGACGCCGAGTTCGTCAAGGTCGACCAGGCCACCCTCTTCGACCTCATCCTGGTATGAAATCCCTCGATTCGATTTTTCCCCTCCTTGTTCTAGATCTGTACTGTTTCTGGCCGCCGTTCCCCTTCTGGGGCTCGGATCGAGATTGGTCTGTCCGTCCTGCTACTGTTTAGATTAGATTGGACGGGCTCCTCGTGCCGTCATCGATGAGGATTCGATTCGATTGGATTAGGTTAGGGTTACATGATTGGCTTCATCATCCCGTGCTTTTTACTCAAAAGACAGAGATTTATTAGGTTAGGGCTTACATGATTGTACACAGCGGCCGGCCATACATAATTGCAGTGTAGGTTAGGGTTAATTTGCGATCCATGTTCTTGTGGTCTGATGTGCTTTACTGTATATATGAATAACCTGGGAGCATCTAATCTTCTTAGATTCACTATTATTGCGCCAGTAAATTGTATCTATGTGAGGATGATTGAGTGGTAGCGATGTCATGTTTCTCTATGATAACTCATGCAAACATCAAACCACAGTGTTTTTCTATCTAGCATTGTAGCTAAATCACATTATTATGCTATAAGATCGATAACTATTGTATCCCACTTTGCTGCTGTCTCTGGCTTTATTATCTTATCTAGTCTTTTAGATTCCACTGTTGATCCATGCTGGCTATGGATGTTTTCTTCTACCTAGCATTGCTTGACTATTGATTTGTGGTGTACTAGCCATACATAGTGATAGCTAAATTACCGTATGATGCATGCATTTGCCAATGCATTCTGAGAAGTGGTGCTTGCCATCTGAACTCATGCATGAATTATCATCTTTTCTGCAAGAATGTATCTGCTCTGACTCTGTTTTGTTACAGTTATGTTTTTTTATCTGAATTTCTTATCCAGTTATGTTATAGCTACTGCTGACACCTGAACCTATGTTCTGCGCTTTGAATCAATATCCATTGATTAATGCATTCCTTGTTTTGTGGTTTAGTTTGTCGCAAAACATCTATGTACTGTATATCTTGATTAGCTCTGTTCTTGTAAATGAATGCTTCTCTCTGACATGCTGTTATTCTTGTTGCCCTTTTGCCCCCTCTTAGGCTGCGAACTACCTGAACATCAAGGGGCTGCTGGACCTGACCTGTCAGACTGTTGCTGACATGATCAAGGGCAAGACCCCAGAGGAGATCCGCAAGACCTTCAACATCAAGAACGACTTCACGCCCGAGGAGGAGGAGGAGATCCGCAGGGAGAACCAGTGGGCCTTTGAGTAGAGGAGCATCTAGGCGATGCCGCTGCGCTGAATGAACAATGCTTAGTATTCGTCATGTCTGCATTTCAGCGCTCTTCTTTATGTCGTCGTAATGGGTTGTAATTATCCTGGAGTCTATGAGGTGGTGTCGGTGAACATCTTCGGTCAGTGGTTATGTTTGCGAGAACAAAAAAAACTATCGTGGTCAGTAGTCATCACTTGTCAAACTGAATCTTTATCGTCAAGTGGATGTTTTGCGTTATCATCATCCTGTTCTGATTGTTGCTGTGTGATTTGAGCTTCTAAGTCGAAGCGTAATGTGTTCTGTTCATCTGGTTGCTATGTTTCTTTTAAGATTGGAATAAATTGGAGTACTTGCAGATTTCTGTTTAGCTGGAATGAGTTTACTATGTGTGGTTATGTTGTGCCTGAGAGCAAATCAATTGTTCTGGGCCTCTGATTTCTGAAGCTGTAGATGATAAGGAAGTGTCTCATTCAGAGGGTGAGGGGCCTGGAGCCACTCATGATCTTGTGGTCTTATCCACCAAGTGGCCACAGCCTTGCCTTCCAAAATAGCAGAAATCTTGGCGCCTCAGGTTTCCTTCTCAAACCTGATAAGAAAAGCACTACAAGTAGCTTGTCACCACCACTTGCACCTAGCTTCTTGTTTCTCCTCCTTGCAGCAGCTGCCCCCTGCTCCAGCTCCAGCCATGGCGAAGCCGATATCGATCGAGGTGTGGAACCCCAGCGGCAAGTACCGCGTGGTGAGCACCAAGTCCATGCCTGGCACCCGCTGGATCAAGCTCCTCACCGATAACGACTGCCGCCTTGAGGTGCGCTCTGCTTGTTGCTCTGTTTTGTTTTGTTGATGTTGCTTAATTGCCTGATCGATGAATGATACCAGATGATGAATGTGTTTACTTGTTGAGCGCGCAGATATGCACGGAGAAGAAAACCATCCTCTCGGTTGACGACATACTGGCGCTCATCGGCGATCACTGCCACGGTGTCATCGGCCAGGCAAGTCGCCAGCCCCAGCTTGTTCTTCCTTCTCTTGAGTAGTGAATGATAAAGTACTTGTGTAGGGCTGTCCTAGAAACTGCAGTTAAGGTCATGTATCATCATCTTTTTCACAGCTTGTTTCTAGTAATACTAATCAGTTTCCAGTCTGGATGCTGCTGTGGTGGCATATGTTAACTAGAGCTGACAGAGGACTGGATGTATTTCTGTTACTTGTTATCCTTTTAACAGCGATCCTCTTTATGTTGTTTTTCAAGTATTCAATTAGTTTTCAATCTGGATGATGACTGTGGTGGCATGTGTTAACTGCAGCTAACAGAGGACTGGGGGGAAGTGCTCTTCTCTGCGCTCAAGCGCGCCGGTGGGACAGCCTTCAGCAACATGGCCGTCGGGTACAATAACGTCGATGTCGATGCTGCCAACAGGAATGGCATCGCCATCGGCAACACGCCTGTATGTAACATACATGGAGATCATTTGATTGACAAGTATTTCGCTCTGAAGTCTGAATCTCTGAATTACCATGAATGAATGATGGATGGGTGCATGCAGGGGGTTCTGACGGAGACGACGGCGGAGCTGGCAGCCTCGCTGTCGGTGGCGGCTGCCCGGAGGATTGTGGAGGCTGACCAGTTCATGAGGGCTGGCCTCTACGACGGATGGCTCCCGCACCTGTGAGTGACACTGCTATCAAAATGATTATTCTTCTTAATCTAGCTTGATGGCTTTACAGCACATATATCTTGTATCTAATAATAAAGAGATTAATAACTTGCAGATTCGTTGGGAACTTGCTCAAGGGGCAGACTGTCGGAGTCATCGGGGCTGGTCGCATTGGCTCAGCCTATGCAAGGATGATGGTACCACTTTATGCATCTTCCATAAATAAATCTCATCTCAACCTGTTGAAAATGTCTGAAATGCGTAGCAATATCATTCTGAGCAATTGAACTTGATCTTTGTGTAAAAGGTTGAGGGCTTCAAGATGAACTTGATCTACTTCGACCTGTATCAGTCCACACGCCTCGAGAAGTTCGTCACAGGTAAATAGTATTACCTGTATCTGCTAGTATCTGTATTAATTCTTGTGGTAGCTATGTATGCTTTTGATATAGATTTAGTACATGTGTAAATAATGTTCACATGGTGCAGCATATGGTCAGTTCCTGAAAGCCAATGGTGAGCAGCCTGTGACATGGAAGAGGGCTTCCAGCATGGAGGAAGTCCTCAGGGAGGCTGATGTGGTTAGTTAATTGGATAGACAGAATAACATGCATACATATTGGCGTTGCAATTTGAAAATACAGATGGAAAACTTGCATCTTATTTCTGATGACTTGTGGCATGGGGACAGATAAGCCTGCACCCAGTGCTTGACAAGACGACGTACCACCTGATCAACCCGGAGCGGCTTGCGATGATGAAGAAGGAGGCGGTACTGGTGAACGCGAGCCGTGGTCCCGTGATCGACGAGGTTGCGCTGGTGGAGCACCTGAGGGCCAACCCGATGTTCCGCGTGGGGCTGGACGTGTTTGAGGACGAGCCGTTCATGAAGCCCGGGCTTGCCGAGATGAAGAACGCCGTCGTCGTGCCCCACATCGCCTCAGCATCCAAGGTACTTGTGAACCTGTCTGATGTATATGAATTGATTTGAGCTGAAGTTAATTGATGGACTGTACATGAATGTCATTGGGATTGCCATGCATCCTCTCTCTTGATGAATTTCTGCTGTTTGGTTGACTGCGTGCAGTGGACGCGTGAAGGGATGGCGACGCTCGCTGCTCTGAACGTCCTTGTGAGTTTCCATTCCCCTTTGATTAATCAAGTACAGTAGTCCTTATGTTGTTATTAAAGTAGTAGGTACGATAATTAGTGATCTGAATCTGATGGAGTAAGTGTTGATTATGATGGCGTAGGGTAAGATCAAGGGGTACCCGGTGTGGGGGAACCCGAACGCGGTGGAGCCCTTCCTGGACGAGAAGGCAGCGCCGCCGCCGGCTTGCCCGAGCATCGTCAACGCCAAGCAACTCGGTAATTCATCTGACAGTTCCATCTATCTATCTATCTATCTATCTATCTGTATATGGAGAATCAGCGGCGGCTACTTGCTAGGTTGCTATGCATATATTTCAGTGGCTACTACTTGCTCTGATCTGATGAATTGTATGTATGTATGTATCTCTGATATGACGAAACACCATTTTATAATGAATTAATGTAATCTTGAACGCCGTGCTACTCTGTCTGGTGAATTGTATGTGTTTGATTTGATGTGATGAAGCACCATCCATTTTGATCGATTGATTGTTGGTTGCAGGCCTGCCATCTTCCAAGCTCTAGGCAGAGAGAGAGAGAGAGAGAGACAGAGATGCTGAGAGACCACACTGGGATGAATCAATCACTGCTCCTACAACTTGCTAAACAAGATGCTATGTATATATAATAGCTCCCTCCCAGAAAGTCTATGTGAATGCCCTCCTCATCCTCATGGAGTAGTAGTAGTAGTAGTAATGAAGGAAGGAGTATATATATATATCAAGCAACAGATTTTGATTAATTATGCATATATGTTCGGTAATGCTATTCAGCGAACGTTCGCTGGGGGACCATGGCAGAACGAACGTTTTTTCACGGCAAATTCCTCAAAGCACACATGGCAATTCCTTGAAGCGAACACGGCAATTTTCGCAGCAAATCTTTTGTTCTGCCAGAGTCTTGCCATGTGTTTTTGTTTGAAGAAGGAATTGCCATGAAAAACGTTGGCAATTGCCATGCTCCAAAGCGAACGTTGGCTGGTTAAGCCGGTCCTATATGTATGTTTCCCTGCCATGTCCTGCGAGAGGGAACGACGGCTTATTAATAAGTATATATACCCATGAAGGAGTACTTAGTAGTGTTGAAATATGAGTTGGGCTTAGGGCCCATCTAAGAATTTCAAATTAATCTCTAAGGGCCCATGTGGGTATATGGCACTAGGTGTGGTGCCATACCGCTAGTGGAGAAGGAGTTGGACCTCTTTATAAGGGATTCTCTTCCACATGCTATTGGAACTTGAGAAGAGAAGTGGTTCCCGCGCGCTCCTCCTCCGCCGCCCGCCACGCCTCGTCACGACGCGCCGCGCCGCGCCGGGTTGCGGGTTGCGGGATTGAGCCGAGCCAAGCTCACACCTATGCGCTTCTTTTTGCCGGTCAGGAACGGAGAGTCTTTGACAGATGGGGCCACGATCTGAGACGTCAGATCATGGGCTGTTACCGACTTGGACGTGGGTTCAGCCCACGTCTCTCCACGCGGCTGCGCCTATATATGTGAGGCGCTGCGAACCCTAGCCGTCACGCGAAACAGATCGCATCTCTGCCTCCACGCCCACTGCCGTTCCATTGCTGCTGCTGCCGCCGGCGACTCCATCCCGTTCACCGCGTACACGGTTGACGGGAGAGCAGGCCTCCGAAACCCCGCCTCTCCGGATCCTGTACGGGAGAGGGGCGATTAGGTTTTTGGGGAGCAATTACGCGACTGCTCGCATCTGTTCCTCTACGTCCACATCGCCTTCGTCATCATCATGTCCACCGACGCCGACAAAGCCGCCGCCGAAGCCGAGAAGAAGGCCGCCGAGGATGCCGCTGCTGCTGCCGCCGCCGCCGCGGCTTCTGCCTGGCCTACTGGAGGGTATAACTCGTTTATCCCGCTCATTCTGATTTCTGTTTTAGCCATGCTAGCGTTATACGTAGATGTGTCTGCTGTTAGCGTAGTATGTGCTTGCATTACCGAATATCAGCATGTGTTTATTTCTGTCAATGCCATGCTAGTAATTTATTTGTGGATTAAATTAATCGAAAAATTGCCTATTTACTCAGCAATCCAAAAACCTAATGTTTGTAGGAATTTTTCGGCTAGTGGTTTTGCTGCTGCACTGAAACCGGATAAGTTTACCGGTACGTACTTTAAGCGTTGGCAGACCAGAACCACCTTATGGCTCACGGCTATGAACGTGTTCTGGGTCGCCGGTGTCCCTTCCACGGGAACGATTGCTCCTGAATAGGAGAAGGCGTTCAGGGAGGCCACCGTCGTATTCCTCGGAGCAGTTCTAAGCGTGATCGGAGATAAGCTGGTTGACGCATATTTACATGTGCGGGTTGCCAAGGACTTGTGGGAGGCGCTCGAATCTAATTTCGGGGCCACCGATGCTGGGAGCGAGATGTATGTTATAGAGCAGTTCCACGATTACAAAATGGTTGAGAACCGTTCTGTATTGGAACATGCTCATGAGATAATATGCATCGCTAAGGAGCTTGAGCTTCTGAAGTGCGATTTACCGGGCAAATTTGTCGCGGGCTGTATAATCGCTAAGCTCCCTAATTCCTGGAGGAATTTTGCTACCACTCTGAAACATCAGAGGCGTGAATTCTCAGTTGAGGATGTCATCGGCCATCTGAGTGTTGAGCAGAACTCGAGAGCAAAAGACTCGCATGGAAAAGGGGTCGAAGGAACTTCTGTGGCCAATATGGTGCGTCAGAAGAACTTCAATTCCCACAAGCCCAAGGGAAAGAACGGTGTCCAACAGAATACCGACTTTAAGAAGAAAGGTAAGAAGACCTCCAAGAAGAACAAGAAGGGAGATGGCTGCTTTACTTGTGGTTCGGAGGAACATTGGGCTAGCAGCTGCCCAAACAAGTACAAGAAGCCAGGGCAGGACTCCAAGTCTGCCAACATGATTGTGAGCAACAATGAAAGTGGTGCATCTGGGTACGGTAATTTATTTACTGTATTTTTAGTTTGTCAGTCCACCGATTGTGGGTGGACACAGGTGCAGGTGTTCATGTGTGTGCTGACATTTCATTGTTTTCTTCTTACCAGGCCACAGGTCACGGGTCCGTATTGATGGGGAATGGCGCGAGTGCTTCTGTTCATGGTGTTGGCACGATCGATCTGAAGTTTACTTCGGGAAGGATCGTGCAGCTGAAGAATGTGCAGCATGTCCCCGCCATCAGGAAGAACCTTGTTAGTGGCTCCCTTCTGTGTAGAGAAGGGTTTAAGTTGGTCTTCGAGTCTAATAAAGTAGTTGTTACGAAATATGGACTTTTTGTTGGAAAGGGTTATGAATGCGGAGGAATGTTCCGCCTTTCTCTCGCTGATTTTTGTAATAAAGTCGTGAACAATATTCATTCGAGTGTTAATGAATCTGAAGTTTGGCATTCACGTCTTTGTCACATTAGTTTCGGTGTTATGATGCGGCTAGCAAAACTGAATTTAATCCCGAGTTTCACTTTAGCCAAAGGTTCTAAGTGCCTTACGTGTGTGCAAGCTAAGAAACCTCGCAAGCCTCACAAGGCTGCGGAGGAGAGACACTTGGCGCCATTAGAACTCATACATTCTGATCTTTGTGAGATGAATGGTGTGTTGACTAAAGGTGGAAAGAAATACTTCATGACATTGATAGATGATTCCACTAGATATTGCTATGTGTATCTGTTAAATACTAAAGATGAGGCTCTACACTACTTTAAAATCTATAAGGCAGAAGTTGAGAATCAACTTGAAAAGAAAATTAAACGAGTCCGGTTAGATCGTGGTGGAGAGTACTTCTCGAGTGAGTTTGATTCCTTTTGTGCGGAACATGGTATTATTCATGAGAGGACGCCTCCGTATTCACCCCAGTCAAACGGGGTTGCCGAACGGAAAAACCGTACTCTAACCGATTTGGTTAACGCCATGTTAGATACATCGAGTTTATCCAAGGCATGGTGGGGGGAGGCTATATTGACATCATGTCATGTCCTGAATAAAGTTCCGACAAAGGATAATGAGATCACTCCCCTATGAGAAATGGGCGAAGAGAAGGACAACACTCTCTTACTTGCGTACTTGGGGCTGTTTGGCGAAAGTCAACGTGCCGATCCCCAAAAAGCGTAAGCTTGGACCGAAGACCGTGGACTGCGTTAATTTGGGCTACGCTAAGAATAGCGTTGGCTATAGATTTCTAGTAGTGAAATCTGGGATACCTGACCAGAAGGTCGGTACAATTATGGAGTCTAAGGATGCTACATTCTTCGAGGATATTTTTCCTATGAGAGATATGCAAAGCACTTCTAGACAGGAATCTGAGGAGACTCCTGAGCCTGCCATTCCTATGGAATATTATGAACAAACACATGATGAAAATCCTGAGGAGGATGACGAGGAAACCCTTGGCAGGGGTAAGAGACAAAGGACTGTAAAGACCTTTGGTGATGATTTCCTTGTGTACCTCGTGGATGATACTCCCACTTCTATTTCAGAAGCGTATGCATCTCCAGAAGCTGACTACTAGAAGGATGCGGTCCGTAGCGAGATGGATTCCATCATGGCTAACGGGACTTGGGAGATTACTGAGCGTCCCTATGGTTGCAAACCATTGGGATGTAAGTGGGTGTTCAAGAAGAAGCTTAGGCCCAATGGTACTATTGAAAAGTACAAGGCTAGGCTTGTGGCCAAGGGCTATGCCCAGAAAGAAGAAGAAGATTTCTTCGACACTTATTCACCTGTGGCCAGACTGACCACCATTCGAGTATTACTCTCGTTGGCAGCCTCGCATGGTCTTCTCGTCCACCAGATGGATGTTAAGACGGCATTCCTGAACGGAGAGCTAAAAGAGGAAATCTACATGCAACAGCCTGATGGCTTTGTATTAGATGGTCAGGAAGGAAAGGTGTGTAAGTTGCTGAAATCTTTATATGGCCTGAGACAAGCACCTAAGCAATGGCATGAGAAATTTAATGAAACTTTGACATCTGTTGGCTTCTTTGTTAATGAAGCTGACACATGTGTATACTATCGCTATGGTGGGGGCGAAGGAGTTATACTGTGCTTGTATGTTGATGACATACTGATATTTGGAACTAGCCTCAAAGTGATTGAGGAAGTTAAGTCCTTTTTATCTCAGAACTTTGAGATGAAGGACCTTGGAGTGGCTGATGTTATCTTGAACATCAAGCTATTGAGAGATGATGAGGGTGGGATTACACTTCTGCAATCCCATTATGTTGAGAAGGTGTTGAGTCGTTTTGGATATTCGGACTGCAAACCATCTCAGACACCATATGATCCTAGTGTGCTGATTCGAAAGTTCGAAGGCATACCTAAAGATCAATTGAGATACTCTCAAATTATTGGTTCACTCATGTATCTAGCGAGCGCAACGAGGCCTGACATCGCGTTTGCTGTGAGCAAACTGAGACGGTTTGTTTCCAAACTGGGTGATGTACATTGGCATGCTATTGAAAGAGTTATGCGCTATCTGAAAGGTACTATGAACTATGGACTTCACTATACTGGATACCCATCGATACTTGAAGGGTATAGTGATGCTAATTGGATCTCTGATGCTGATGAGATGAAGGCTACAACTGGGTATGTATTTACTCTTGGAGGTGGTGCTCTTTCTTGGAAGTCTTGCAAGCAAACGATCTTAACGAGATCGACAATGGAAGCAGAATTAACAGCATTAGACACATCTGGTGGCGAAGCAGAATGGCTTCGAGATCTTTTGATGGACTTGCTAGTGGTTGAGAAGCCGGTTCCGGCCATCCTTATGAACTGTGACAATCAAACAGTTATTGTCAAGGTGAAGAGTTCAAAGGACAACATGAAGTCCAACAAACACATAAGAATGAGATTGAAAGCTGTCAGAAAATTAAGAAACTCCGGAGTGATAGCGTTGGATTATATCCAAACGGCTAAGAATCTGGCAGATCCCTTTACTAAAGGGCTATCACGTGTTGTGATAGATAGTGCATCGAGGGAGATGGGTATGAGACCCACATGAGTTGCCATGGTAGTAACCCAACCTATGTGATCGGAGATCCCGTGAAGTAGGACCTGGGAAAACAAGCCAGTGGTGAACTGAGGAGAGTAATTTTACTAACCCACTCCGTTGGAGATGCAATACTCTCGAGAAAACTGTATGGTAGGATGACTACTGTCTTAATGTGTTCCAAGGCTTATATATATAAGCAAGATGCTGTCCTACAGAGCGATCTTTGGAGGAACACACCTATATGAGCCCGACTGCTGGTCACAGTCTATGAGATTGGGGTGATCTCTAGCAAGCTCATGAATAGGCCAGGAGTGTGACTAATATGCTCCACCCGAGGGGTCAGCCTTCGGCAGTCTAGTACTAGTAAGACCTGTGGTGAAACTTCTTTACGCCAAACTGACAATTCAAGGCATAGTTCATTGTTCAATTGTTAAGGAGTGTAGCTACTTGCTCTAGGTGAAGTTCAACCTTAACCGGTCTTCACTGAAATACTGGTATATCAAAACAATGTTTGGAACAAAGGACATAATGGGCCCTTGAGATCTGGTGGGGGATTGTTGAAATATGAGTTGGGCTTGGCCCATCTAAGAATTTCAGATTAATCTCTAAGGGCCCATGTGGGTATATGGCACTAGGTGTGGTGGGAAGTTTAGTCCCATACCGCTAGTGGAGAAGGAGTTGGACCTCCTTATAAGGGATTCTCTTCCACATACTATTGGAGCTTGAGAAGAGAAGTGGTTCCCGCGCGCTCCTCCTCCGCCGCCCGCCACGCCTCGTCACGACGCGCCGCGGGTTGCGGGATTGAGCCGAGCCGAGCTCACACCTATGCGCTTCTTTTTGCCGGTCAGGAACGGAGAGTCTTTGACAGATGGGGCCACGATCTGAGATGTCAGATCGTGGGCTGTCACAGACTTGGACGTGGGTTCAGCCCACGTCTCTCCACGCGGCTGCGCCTATATATGTGAGGCGCTGCGAACCCTAGCCGTCACGCGAAACAGATCGCATCTCTGCCTCCATGCCCACTGCCGTTCCATTGCTGCTGCTGCCGCCGGCGACTCCATCCCGTTCACCGCGTACACGGTTGACGGGAGAGCAGGCCTCCGAAACCCCGCCTCTCCGGATCCTGTACGGGAGAGGGGCGATTAGGTTTTTGGGGAGCGATTACGCGACTGCTCGCATCTGTTCCTCTACGTCCACATCGCCTTCGTCATCATCATGTCCACCGACGCCGACAAAGCCGCCGCCGAAGCCGAGAAGAAGGCCGCCGAGGATGCCGCTGCTGGTGCCGCCGCCGCCGCGGCTTCTGCCTGGCCTACTGGAGGGTATAACTCGTTTATCCCGCTCCTTCTGATTTCTGTTTTAGCCATGCTAGCGTTATACGTAGATGTGTCTGCTGTTAGTGTAGTATGTGCTTGCATTACCGAATATCAGCATGTGTTTATTTCTGTCAATGCCATGCTAGTAATTTATTCGTGGATTAAATTAATCGAAAAAGTGCCTATTTACTCAGCAAGTAGTAGTAAATTAAGCTTGATAGGCAACCTTGGAAGGTGGATGACTTGCTGATGCTCTTTCTCCAAGGCTGGAGGCAAAGAACCAAGGCTGGTGCAGGACGGAGCTCTGGATAAGCCCCTGGTGCTCTGCTCTTTCTCCAAAAACAAAAAAGATACCCTGGTGCAAACCTTGGGCCAGGCCCCTGTCGCAAGAAGACGATCCCTGAGCCTGCGGCCCAAGCCCAGGCTGATGCTTGGGCCACGCAACCTCCAGCACTATCGAGACTTGTACAAGAAGAAGCTGCCGGACTTCTTCATCGCGATTGCAAGTTTCGTGGCGGATAAGGGCTGCAAACACAATTCCGCAGATCGCTGTGGAGACTTTGGGCTCCAGTTGTGGGGATGATTTCGTTTTAAAGCGGCCACAAGCTTTAAATCTGCGAATCAACCTGTGGTTGGATGGTTAGGAGAACGGTGGTATCCCCAGCCCACCAGGGTTCAAATCCTGGTGCACGCATTATACCTGAATTTATTTCAGGATTTCCGGCGATGCTCGTTCAGTGGGAGGAGACGTTCCGTCAACTACGAGGCGCCTGTGGTGACTTCGTCAATCTCAAGATGATATGCCGGCTCAGTCTTTCGGAGGTGCTCATAGGGGTAGGGTCTGCGTGTGTGTTCATAGGGATGAGTGTATGCGCGTATATATGAGCGTCTGCGTCTGTACCGTGTTCTAAAAAAAACACATGTTCTAATGACTTCGCTGTCAACAAGCTTCTGATGGCACCATCTGAACATCCCCACTGAAAGATCGTGGATGTCGCCTAGAGGGGGGGGGGGTGAATAGGCGCTTTAAAATAATTACGGTTTAGGCTTGAACAAATGCGGAATAAAACTAGCGTTTAATTTGTCAAGCACAAAACCTAAATCGACTAGGCTCACCTATGTGCACCAACAACTTATGCTAAGCAAGATAAACAACTAAGTGATAGCAAGATATATAACTAGAAACAATATGGCTATCACAAAGTAAAGTGCATAAGTAAAGGGCTCGGGTAAGAGATAACCGAGGCACGCGGAGACGACGATGTATCCCGAAGTTCACACCCTTGCGGATGCTAATCTCCGTTAGAGCGGTGTGGAGGCACAATGCTCCCCAACAATGCCACTAGGGCCACCGTATTATCCTCACGCCCTCGCACAATGCAAGGTGCCGTGATTCCACTAAGGGACCCTTGAGGGCGGTCACCGAACCCGTACAAATGGCAACCCTTGAGGGCGGTCACCGAACCCGTACACTTTGGCAACCCTTGGGGGCGGTCACCAGTACCCGTCAAATTGCTCGGGGCTATCTCCACAACCTAATTGGAGACCCCGGCGCTTGCCCGGAGCTTTACACCACAATGATTGAGCTCCGAGGCACCACCAAGCCGTCTAGGGCGCCAAGGCACCCAAGAGGAACAAGCTCTAGGGTGCTCGAACACCCAAGAGTAATAAGCTTCTCAACTTCTAACTTCCACGTATCACCGTGGAGAACTCAAACCGATGCAACTAATGCAATGGCAAGAACACACGAAGTGGTCTAGTCCCTCACTCCCAAATCCCACCAAAGCAACAAAAGCTATGGAGGAATATGAGAGGAAGAACAAGGAGAACACCAAGAACTCCAAGATCTAGATCCAAGGGGTTCCCCTCACTTAGAGGAGAAAGTGATTGGTGGAAATGTGGATCTAGATCTCCTCTCTCTTTTCCCTCAAGAAGGAGCAAGAATCATTGGAGGGATTGAGAGTTAGCAAGCTCAAGAAGATCAGCAATGGGGGGCAAAAACGAGCTCAAATGATAAGAAAACCGTTGGGGAAGAAGACCCCTTTTATAGCCCCCACCAAATCGAACCGTTACCTGTGCTGGACGCACTCAAGCGGTACTACCGCTCCAAGGAGCGGTACTACCTCTTAGAGCGGTACTACCAGCCGAAGCCAGTGAGTACAGCAAGCACAGGAGCGCGGTAGTGCCGCACGAAGCGGTACTACCGCACCCACAAGCGGTACTACCGCAAAGGTTCGCAGAACAGCTCAGAAACGAGGTAGTGGAGCGGTACTACCGCCGCAAGCGGTACTACCGCCCTACATCCGCTCTACTACCGCTAAGGAGAATAGAGCAACAGAAGCTTGCACACTCTTCGAAACACAAGCGGTAGTAGCAGCGGTAGTGGAGGGCGGAAGTACCGCACTAAGCGGTACTACCGCTCTACTACCGTACTACTTCCGTTTAACAAATATCGGCAACAGAGACGTGCACAGAAGGAATTTCCCAAGCGGAACTAGCAGCGGTAGTAGAAACCGGAAGTACCGCCCAAGCGGTACTACCGTGCCACTACCGCACAAATAAATTAGGCAACAGAAGAAAATCCCACAAGCGGTACTCGCTGCGGTAGACCACAGCGGTACTACCGCATAAGCGGTACTACCGTGGTACCGAGCGGTACTACCGCTTGGGTGACAAGAAAACTGCCCAGAGACTGAAACTGCCATAACTTCTGCAAATGAGCTCCGAATTGAGCAAACTCAAGCTTGTTGGATAGATAACGACAAGCACTATCCAACAGCGACTGGTTATAATAAGAAGTGGCAGGGGAGATATGCCTAACATATAGAGATGAGAAACCTCTATGAATGAAGAACCGGCATAAACTCCAACATCGAAAACATCATAGAGGATGCAAATATGAACTCCGCTTTCGATGAACTCGAGCTTGTCATGAAGATGACCATAAGCTCAAAAACTCACAAAGAGAAACATCAAACAAGAACCAAGAAAGATGATGCAAGGATGCAATGGTTTGAGCTCTCTACGAATGATACGATAAAGCTACTCACTTGAGAGCCCCCCTTGATAGAACGGCTATCGATCCTATAACCCGGTCTCCCAACTACTACCATGAGACTGGTAAAATAGAAAACCTATCAAGGGCAAACCTTTGCCTTGCGCACAGTCCACTTGAGCTAGATGATGACGATCTTGACCTCCTCAAGTTGGACCACCTTTCTTGATTGCGCCGGCTCGATGAAGACTAGTTGATTGCTCCCCCATACTCCACTATGGGTGAGCCACTCTTCGGCACATCTTCACAAGTCCATTGTCACCACAATGGACGGCAAGCTTCAAGCAGTGATCTCTTCGTGATGCTCCACTTGAACTTGCACACCGCAATCTTGATGACGATCACCACTTGATGTCATCCTCCATGGGTTGAATGAGATCTTCCTCTTGACGCAAGCCCATGGAAACATACCTAACCCCACATAGAACTCTCGCATAGAACATGGGTTAGTACACAAAGCGTAATGGACAATGCTTACCATACCGTGAGATCACTTGATCCCACTCGGTACATCTTCTACGCTTTGTGTGTTGATCAACTTGAATCACTCTTCATATTTAGTCTTGATCGACCTTGAATCTTTCCAACTCTCTTCATTAGGATGATGTCTTGAAGGTAAACATGAATGTTCACACAATCTTCTTCTTCAAGACATGCTTGCAATAGGCTCAACACTCACATGACCAATCTTTGGATAAATCCTTGAATAGAACCTTGGTCAACACATATTCTTCTTCTAATAACCTTGAAACCAACAAATGGTCTTCAAGCAATGCCTATGGACAAACCCTTCAAATATAACTCAAGGCAACCATTAGTCCATAGAGATTGTCATCAATTACCAAAACCAAACATGGGGCAGCACATGTTCTTTCACCCACCTCTGATTTGTTTTTCCACTGGTTTTCCCAGCTCAACTACCCCACCATTTATTGACTTACCAAATAATATTTGTTTTGAATAAAGACAACCAAAGGGCATCTTATATCTGATTAATATCAAGGAAAACAGAAGCCAGTACATTGGATAGACAATTGGACATAAAACGACCAATAAAAAATAAAGTTACATTGAAAATCATACTAACCTTCTTCTTTCTCTAATTGTACGCCACCTACCGGAGATTGAAAATTGCACCGAACCAACAGTAAAGGAAAAGGGACACCTGCAAATGCCCTCACCATACCAGCCTTTGAAAACCGTAATAGCCCCTCGCCCCTTGAGACGAGATCTATAAATCGCTGAAGCAAGCATCGCCTGGAGCATCACCCCTCACAGAACAGGCTTGCAATCCATCACCACCAGTTTAGAGGGTTGGAGAAACCGGACCATGCCACAGAACAATACGGAAGAAGATGTCGAAGTCGCCACAACAATAGCCAGCCAATAGCTTTCCTTGAAAGACACACCAACTGGCAAGATCTGATGGAAACCAACAGATATGGGGACACAAACTCTGACAGGCCCTTCGTCGGCGCCGGATCGGACGTCGTCGAGTTAGGGAGAGACCGGAGAGACCTTATTCCAACACGCCATCGCCGCCACCACCTCGTCGATGTCGTCAGGGAAACAAAAACCTAAGAAAAAGAAAACGAGACGGACAGGGCCCACTCCTCTTGCCGCTGACGAGGCCGCCGGACGGGAAAGAAGAGGGGGACCGAGGCGGTGGCGTGTAGGGAAGCTATGGCGGCTGTGGCTAAGGTTGGGATCCTTTTCTTTCTTGAGCTATAACTTTTTTATTTTCTTGGTAAACCAATAAATACTTATCAAATAAGTGTTTACCAAATAAAATCCTACTTTTTTTTTACACAATCACATTAATATGGGCCGGTAAATCACGGGCTAACGTGCTAAAATATTTATACCACGTTGCAATGCACGGGCAATTATCTTTTTTTGAACACAGTACAGACGCAAGCGCTCATATATACGCGCATACACTCACCCCTATGAACGCAAACACGCACACCCTACCCATATGAGCACTTCCAAGAGACTGAGCCGGCATATCATCTTGAGATTTTACGAAGTCACCGTAGGCGCCTCGTAGTCGACGGGAACGTGTCCTCCCACTGAACGCGCATCGCCGGAAATCCTGAAATAAATCCAGGATAAATGCGAGCACCAAGACTTGAACCCTGGTGGGCTGGGGATACCACTGTCCATCTAACCATCCAACCACAGGTTGATTCGCGCACGGGCAATTATCTAGTACTGGTAGATATAGAAGATTTATGATTCCAATTCCTTATTCATTTTCCTTTTGCTGTTTTGTGTTTTCTGATGCTTGCAACAATTACTACTCCAACTTACCATGTGGGTTTCCACTTGTCAGTTGACCACACGCGAGAACCCAAACTTCCCCGCTTCCTGGGCTCGAGTGTTGGGAGCTAACACTGAAAGAATCCACACAATCTGATCCACTAGGAATGCGTGGTGTGATCAAGCTTGTTAGGCGATAGTGCAACAGTAAAGGAAAGGGACACCTGCAAACAGTAAAACGACCAATAAGAAAAATAAAGTTACATTGAAAATCATACTAGCCTTCTTCTTCCTCTGATTGTACGCCACCTGCCGCAGATTGAAAATTGCACCGAACCAAAGGAAAGGGACACTTGCAAACGCCCTCACCATACCAGCCTTTGAAAACCGTAATAGCCCCTCACCCCTTGAGACGAGATCTATAAATCGCTGAAGCAAGCATCGGCTGGAGCATCACCCCACGCAGAACAGGCTTGCAATCCATCACCACCAGTTTAGAGGGTTGGAGAAACCGGACCATGCCACAGAACAACACGGAAGAAGATGTCGTTGAAGTCGCCACACCAATAGCCAGCCAATAGCTTTCCTTGAAAGACACACCAACTGCCAAGATCTGATGGAACCAACAGATCTGGGGACACAAACTCTCACAGGCCCTTCGTCGGCGCCGGATCGGACGTCGTCGAGGTAGGGAGAGATCGGAGAGACCTTATTCCAACACGCCATCGCCGCCACCACCTCGTCGATGTCGTCAGGGAAACAAAAACCTAAGAAAAAGAAAACGAGACGGACGGGGCCCCACTCCTCTTGCCGCCGACGAGGCCGTCGGATAGGAAAGAGGAGGGGAGCGAGGCGGCGGCGTGTAGGGAAGCTGTGGCGGCGGCGGCTAGGGTTGGGATCCTTTTCTTTCTTGAGCTATATTTTTTTGTTTTCTTGGTAAACCAATAAATACTTATCAAATAAGTGTTTACCAAATAAAATCCTACTTTTTTTTACACAATCACATTAATATGGGTCGGTAAATCATGGGCTAACGTGCTAAAATATTTATACCACGTTGCAAGGCACGGGCAATTATCTAGTACTAGTAGGTATATAAGATTTATGATGATTCCAATTCCTTCTTCATTTTCCTTCTGCTGTTTTGTGTTTTCTGATGCTTGCAACAATTACTACTCCAACTTACCATGTGGGTTTCCACTTGTCAGTTGACCACACGCGAGAACCCAAACTTCCCCGTTTCCTGGGCTCGAGTGTTCGGCGGCGGCGGGCGATGGATCGCCCCCAGCTCCGGAACCCTAGCAGCCGCCTATTAAGCCGCCGCGGCCACCACGAGGCCCGGCCTTCCAGCCCCCACCGGCGGCGAGGCCTCCCCCGGAGCCCTCCTCTCCAGGTTCGCCTCGCCCACCCTCCACCCCTTTTACGATTCTTGTATAGTACCTCGAGTTCTTGGAACCAAGATCGAGCAGAAGTTGCCATCTTGTGGGTCGAGTTAGGATTTGGGGGTTCAGGAAGACGCCCTAGAGTTAAATATGCGCGCGGTACGATTCTAATTGGATCGGAATGTTGATCCTGCGTTTTTTCCTCAAAGAAAGACGGAAGAGTTCATGGCATTTTGGGGAGAGTTGTCTCAATTTTGTAGAATTTAGTGTTGTTTTAAGTCTGCGTGCTTCCGATCCCTACCTACATGTTGATGTTTTCCATCTGTTCTTCGTGATTCTTGAGTGCCATGTTCGGTTTCTGCGAGGTCATGGAATTTTAGGATCTTTTTTTTCGAATTTTGTTTGTACAGCTCTGGATTTTGCTAAAATCGAGTAGCTAATTGACAGTAAGTACCGACATGTTGGTCATTGCAGCCTTTCTTGAGTGAGAGTTTCATCCTGGAAACCATTCTGTATTTCTGGTTTCATGTAATGATTGAGTACCTAATGGCAAATGGAAGGCCAAGAAAAAAGTTGAAAGAAGTCCACATAACCCCCTCAGATTTCAGATATCGGCCACTTAAACCCCCTCAACTCTAAAACCGGGTATTTAACCCCCTGATATTTAGAAAACCAGACAAAACACCCCCACACATTGTTATAAGCGGTTTCACTAGCAGTTTTGCAATGTGGCACGAGTTAACAGAAGGAAAAAGCTAAGGTGCCACATTAGCTTCTTCTGTTCACGACGCGACTCGTAGTTGTCTGATGGTGCTGCTCCTGCTACTTCTTCTGTCGTTGGCAGCAGGAGCGAGCAGTGGTTGGAGACTCGGAGTTGTTCATGGCGACAACGCGAAGGCTTGTCCGAAACTGGCACTGCTTGTGGCGATCCGATCATTTCGAGTGACGCGTGTGTTGCTACTAGTACGGAATCGACAAAGCAAAGATTGATAAGTGTAGAAGTGCTTGTGTACGTGTGTGTTGTGTTGCCTTCCGGCCGGGTGCATGATCAATCAGCCGGCTCTATTGTGCATGCATATGTTAATTGATCGGGATAGATAAAGCTAGCCACATAGCAGGCTCGTAGCAAGGATTGAGCGAAACTGTCAGCATGCTTCGTTGTCATCATCCCGTGTCGCCCGAGTGCTCGGCTGCCTATGTGGACTTCTTTCGAAAAAAGTTTTGATTTGTGCTATTTGCCTATAATATGGTAATTGTAATTTCTTTCTTGTATGGCAACCTATTTGCCTATTGGAATTCCTAATCAAAGGTTCAATATACTCTAAAGTCAAAAGGATATTTGTAATGTACCTGTTAGATTGTTGGAGCCATGTATTCAACCCACCTGAGGACTTGTATTCAACCCACCTGAGGACTTGTATTCAACCTTCCAAATTAGCAAAATACACCGGGTCGGACAAACAAGTCTGCCCTAAGATTGGAGTAACAGAAAAAAAAAATCTGTGCTATTTGACACTCCTATTTGGGCATCACTTCCTATGCAGGTTCCTTACAATTTTTATTTCCTGTTATTCTTTCTTTTTCTTTTTCTTTTTTATATTTAAATTCATTATCATTTTTTGAAATTTGGTCATATTTTTTTCAAATTCATGAACATCTTTTTGAATTCATGATTTTTTTTTTCAAATCATGAATATTTTTTAAATTCGTGAACATTTTTTCAAATTGCAAACATTTTTTCAATTCGTGATTTTTTTGAATCCATGACATTTATCAAATCGTGAACATTTCTAGAATTCACAAACATATTTGGAATTCACAAACATTTTTTCAAATCATGACCATTTTTTTTAATTCGGGAACCTTTTTTAAGTTTGTGAACTTTTTTGAATTCACGAACGTTTTTAAAAGTCACAAACATTTTTTGAATCCACGATTTTTTTTGAATTCATGAACATTTTTTGATTTTACGAACATATTTTAAAATCATGAATATTTTTTGATTTCGTGAACATTTTTCAAATCATGAATTGTTTTTGAATTTGTGAACATTTTTTGAATTCACAAACATTTTTTAAAATCGTGAACATTTTTTGAATCCACGAACATTTTTTAAATCATGAATATTTTTTTAATTTGCAAACATTTTTTGTATCCGTAAATATTTTCTGAATTCGTGAACAATTTTTTGAATCCACGAACATTTTTTTGATTTCATGATTTTTTTTTTCAAATTACGAACATTTTTTAAGTTCACATACATTTTTTCAAATCCGTGAACCTTTTTTGAATCCATGAATTTTTTTTCAATTTCATGAACACTTTTTGAAATCCTGAACATTTTTTTAAAAATTTGAAAAAGTATTTTAATAGGTAAACGACCGAAAATAAAAAAACCCGGCTGAAAAAAACCGCTCAAAAATAAAGCAGACAATCCTGTACGCTAGGTCGCATCCTTATTGGGCTGGCCCAGTAGCGTAGGCGCGGGGGAGGGTGCGCGTTTGGTCGCCTCCCCCACGCCCTATGCGTTGATTAGGAGGTTTCGCCGCCGCCCCCACCGGCGGCCTCGGTGCCGTGCTCCGCCCTCTACCCCGCCGCCGCCGCCCCTCACCCACCCTGTCCCCCTTGGCCGATGCCGACAGTTGTTCGTTGGCGGTGGCGCTTCCAGATCGAGCAGGTCAGGCGGCGGCGCTCCTAGATTTGCGACGTGCCACCTCGTCAAGGGCGGCTGACGGGCACATGCTCGTGAAGGGGCGTGGTCCAGAAGCACGGCTTTGAGAGCTGGCCCGGGACGGAGGTGCCCGAGGTCGGCTCCTCCACAATCGCGCGCCGGGAGAGGAGGAGTTGGCGGCCACTCCTTCCTCCGTGTGGTTCTGCTCGGGCGACGACGCGGCCGTTCGGTTCAGCGACGACGACATGCCTGCTCCCCCTCTCTCGCTCATCTTCTCCTCACCGCCTACCAGGCGCAGCAGCGCCTCCAAATCCTCGGCCCCAACAAGCTCGAGTCCTGGGGTCATGGAGGCCGCCAACGGAGGGGTAGATTTTATCTCATCTTCTGAACAATTTTCTTCTTATCTTGTTTGCTGCATATACAAACTTACAGTTGAGGATTGGGCGGTTGCCTTGGGTAATTGTGTCATCAGGGGATTGGCAGGACTTTATAGGCATCATCAGCCTGCTTGTTTCAAGCATTACAGGCCACCGCTTCCTCCGCCGTGTGTGTTTGCATCGCCTCCACCGCAGCCGGGCCGCTTGCTGTACAGGTGAGAACCATTCCCCCCCTCTGTTGATCCAAACAATGTTCCGTGTAGGATTCATGTGTTTGATTCGAAGAACAGACTGCGACATACACTGCACATGTAGGATTTATGTGTTATATGCCATCAATCAAAGCAGATTTTTTTCGTTCAAAAAATTTGAGCATTGACAAACTGTTGGAGCTGCTACCTTCATGTTGGACACGTGTTGGTTTTGTGTAGATTTATGTCTGCCTGTGTTGGTCTTTTGGAGAACTGTTTGCTCCTTTGGCATTGTTAAACATGTGTTTCTGTTCAAGACTTACGTGCTGTTTGCCGGCCATCGAGCCGTGGTTGTCTGTGATGTTGATGCCTAGAATATGGTAATTATTCTAGGCATGTTTAAGTGTGTGTATTAGCCTTTCTAAATGCTCTCGGTTCATGCTTGTGCTAAGTTTGCTTATTTGTGTACATGATGGTTTGCGGCATGGCTTGGCTGCCTTGAGAACTCAACTCTATTGTGCATGGCACGATATCATTTTCCTGTTGTTTAATTTTGTTCCAAGCAGATCATTTTTTTTTCTAGGAGAGAGAGTGAGCGAGCGATTTCTAGTTGTGAGTTCCTCTTTCAATCCGCCGGCTTAGTTATGCGAATGAAACTGCAGACTTGCACAGTTTCAGATACGTATCTCACTGATATTGCTCTACATGCATGGGTAGATGCACTTCTTGTAGCTTGTTAGCTAGCACGGGTGTTAAGTTGCGACTACATGAAGATGTACCAGTTCTGTTTGTTAGCTAGGAAGCTGATTAATTGTACCAAATAATCTCTTTTCTTGCAAATATCTGAAGATGCCCACATAATGTTCTCTCTTCCTGTAACATGTGGTCCTCTATAATCTTAGTACTGTTTGGCTTAGATTCTGACTAGATCATTTTGCAACCAATACTGTTTGCAAAATGATCTAGTCAGAATCTAAGCCAAACAGTGAGATTTCTGTTATTGTTGGATGTTCAACGTGTTCCATTGGTGGCTCTCCAAGAGTGAGACCTGTTAAGCATTCTAGTGCCAACATTTGGAACGTTTCGATTAATATATGAGATAGACAGTCTTAAGCTCTTCAGATGGAATAGATCATGTTACCTGAATCCTGTATGGTACCAGTTCATTGTGTTTGAGACCATGTATCAGTTCCCTGTCTTGTCATGCTATTCGAGGTGACGCCTAATAGATCAAAAATTGGGATTGATGAATATAAATGTGTTGAATGTTCTATTGTTGTCTAAAAT
The DNA here is from genome assembly GCA_039707655.1 of Elymus sibiricus. NCBI lineage: Eukaryota > Viridiplantae > Streptophyta > Magnoliopsida > Poales > Poaceae > Elymus > Elymus sibiricus. The sequence continues at coordinate 1,386,057 of CM077674.1, read as the reverse complement.
GCCTCAAGAGTTGCATCTATATTTCCCTCAGAAACTTTCTTTGTATAGATTGTCATCCCAAAAAAATGTTTATCTGTTTGTAGCTTCTTGCTGTGCTCTTTGTATGCCAGTCTGCATAATTTCATATACAAAGCAGTGCCACTATTTCATAGGCTCTCCTTTCTAGATATTGCCCAAGTCATGTATAGCAGTATAGGAGAGCGTTAGCCCTGTTGTTTCCTGTAGTGTTTGCCTTGACTTGTTTGAACCACTTGCACTGAGCTCCTGATGCAATTATTATTCCCAAGTGCACGTGATTCAACGCTTGCGAGCGGCCATTATCATGAAAAATAGTGGTTGGAAGGAGAAACTATTATACATTGGAGGGAAGGAAATTCTCCTCAAATCTGTTGTCCAACCTATTCCTACCTATGCAATGTCGGTCTTTAAAATTCCTAAAAAGATTTGTAAAGGAATTATTGATGCGATGTCACATTTTTGGTGGGGAGACGAGGACAACCAGAGGAGGATGCATTGGATGGCTTGCTAGAAAATGTGTGTTCCAAAGAATCAAGGAGGGATGGGTTTTCGCGATATTCACTGTTTCAATCTAGGGATTTTGGCAATGTAGGCTTGGCGTCTTCTTGAGAACCCTGAATCTTTATGTGCCATTGTTTTGAGAGCTATCCTGATGGTGATTTACTGAATTCAAAGTTAAAAAAAGATCTTCGTTTACTTGGCAAAGTATTATGGCAGGCGTTAATACTCCAAAACATGGTTATCTATGGTGGGTTGAGAATGGTCGGAATATTAATATTTGGGATGACGCGTTGATTCAAAATTGTGCTGACAGGAAAGTTATTACTCCGAAAGGAGGTCAATTAGTATCCAAGGTGGCGGATTTTATTGACCCTATCTCTAATAATTGGGATGAAGATCTGGTCAAACAAACATTGTGGCCGATTGATGCACATCGGGTCCTCGCTATCCCTCTTCCTCAACACGACATGTCAGATTTTGTCGCTTGAAGCTACACGAAGAATGAGGTGTTTTCAGTTCGGTCAGTTTACTTCATGGAATGAGATCACCAACATGGGAGAAAACTGCGACGTACTAATGGTATGGGACGAGCCACAATTAATCCTATTTGGTGTAAGATTTGGAAGCTATCATGCCCGGCAAAGATTAAAATCTTTGTATGGCGTATGTTGCATGGCACCTTCTCGTGCCGTGTTACGCTTGCCAATAGACAATTGAAAGTTTCGCCCAAATGCCTCTCTTGTTCTGTTGGTGTAGAAGATACAAAGCACCTGTTGTTTCTGTGCAATAAAGCAAGGGAGCTTTGGAGAAAGCTGGGGATGGATGAAATTATTAATAGAGCCTGTGAAGTTGATCGCGCTGGTGAGGAGGCGGTGCTGGAATTCTTACTTCGTTTGCCAGATCGGGATTTGTCTATATTGAGCCTTCAGCATGCTCGTGAGATGATCGTCATTACCGCCTGATATTTGTGGTGGGTTAGGCGTAAAAATGCTTCTTTTGATCAAGACTTGCTTAGAGGAACGACTGACTTGCTTAGAAGAACGGCAGGGGTGGTATTGAGGGATGATAAAGGAAATTTCATTGCTGGGGGAATTGGAAAATCGACTGGTGTGCGGACATCCTGACGGCTGAATCTTCGGTGCTCATATTCGATCTTTCACTTGCGTAAAGGGTAGGATACAACTGACTCATTATTAATTCTAATAATCTAGAGGTCATTAAAACTATGAAGAATGGAGGACATTCTGCGGGTGCGGCGGCAGTTTTCGACGATTGTTATCATTTTACTTGTGATTTTCCTATTTCTAAGTTTGAACATTGTAATAGGGAAGCAAATAAAGTTGCTGATGAGCTTGCTGGGTTGGCTAGATTTTCTTTCACGTTTGATTGGTTTGAGTATGAAATTGTATCCTTCCTCGTAAACGATGTAACTCTTATTTTTTCTAATGAATAAAGTTTTGTGTGTTTTGTTAAAATAAAAAAAAACGCTTGCGAGCGGCTGCGACTCAGCCTCCTGTCGCGAGAACGTGCCGCGTGGGGACGCGCCGACAGGTGCGGTTAACTGGTGGAGGATTGAGAGACGGTGTTTTGTCCGTATCCGTGCCCCACCGCATTCCAGCTCTCGGATCGCTGTCGGCAGCCGCGCGCCGCTGCCGTGTGATTTTCTTAGGGTTCGCCGTCGTCCGCACCAAGTGCGCGACGGCGCGCGAGAAGATGGGAGGCGGGGCGGGGAGTGGAAGCTGCAGCGGTGTTGCGAACGGGAGCGACGTCCGTCTGGAGGAGGGCGAGGGTGGAGGAGAAGGCGGCCCAGGCAAGGCCAGGCGCGGCTCGCGCGTGAGCGACGGGGAGGGAGTCAGCGGACAAGCGGGAGGGGCGCACGGAACATCTACAGCAGAAGGTTAGTTCATCTAGATCCCACCCTCCCTAAGCACGCGCTCGAGAGTCCCCATAGTTCAGATCGATCCTTGACGACGACGAGGGTCGAGGCACGCGCCACCATCTGTTCTCGCGTAGAACCAGAGGAGGGGATTGGTAGTGGGGGGAGGGCTCGCACGCTCATGGAAGGACAGCCGTGTGTAGGGCACGCGACCATAGCGCCCAACCTGAGCAGGGGTTGGGGGTCAAGATGGCAACGGGGACGAAACCCACCGGGTTTTGCTTGCCCAAACCCATCCCCACGAGAAAATCGCAAGCCCGTCCCCGTCCCCATCACCGTGCGCGGGGCTAGTTTTTTGCCCGTCCCCTAAACCCGTCGGGTTTTCTAAACCCACGGGGAACCCGTCCCCGCGAGCAGTCAATGAAAATGGTAGCATTTGAAAGAAAAACAGGAGCATATTACAGCAGCAAAAATCTGCATATTTAAGCAACAAACATAATATATTTCAGCACAACAACATTAGATAAATAGTAGCAACAAAGAATAGCATTTCAGCAGCAAGAAGAGCATATTTCAGTAGCAAAACTTGAGCTGTGCGACCATTTCAGTGGCTGGGGGACCTAGGTTTAGGTTTAGGTGTTGTGCATGTGCGGGAGAGAGAGACTTGAGGAGCGAGCGACACTGCCAGAGCGACCGAGCGAGGGGTTGGTTTGTACTCGAGGGCCTCGATGCTGGGGGGCTTGACCGCTCGGGCGCTGTGGTTTGGGTCGCTTGACCGGTTTTGTAGCGTAGGGCCTCAAGATGGATTAGTGCATGCTAAAAAAACGTATTTTGACGGGTATTGTCGGGTTTTGGGTTCGGGTACTACTGAAACGGGTTTAAACCCGCGAAACATGTCGGGTTTTATAATGTACCCACCAGCAGCCCCGCGGGGATAGAAGACGCCCATCCCCGTCCCCTAATAGGGTAAAAACCCGCGGGGATGCGGGTTTCGGGGCCCCATTGCCATCTTGAGTTGGGGGGGAGGGGATCCAAATCGAAGCTGCGCCCTGTTATCCATGTTACGCAAATTCGACCAAAATAAAAGACCAGCAGCTTTTCCATTTTCAGATTTTCTGTGGCTTACAGACGCAACTAGTTTTCTTAGGATTTTTGTTCAACGATGGGGGGTGTGTTTAGCTGATTTGCCCAGATTTTTACTTACGGCCGAACACTAATGCAAGCGTGCCACCTGGCTTCCTGTTACCAGCTATGACTGCCACATCAACTGTTATGTTCTGCTCATAAACTGTTGATTTTGCATCTCAATACTATTGTAGATCGCTTTACTCGAACATGTTGCATTTGAAGTTAGTGACTGGAAGCATTCATCTGAGATGTTTCCTGAATGTGATTTCTTTATACTGAAGAGAGAAGGAAACGAATTTCAACGGCAGCTTATTGTACAAGTGTATAACTTAAGGACGACTTAATGCCACTGTATTTTGCTTATTTGTTCCCTATGTTGTCCCGATTTGTGTTGTATGGTTCCGCTCATTCTAATTGTGGTGTTCATCATTTGTCAGAATCTCTTGCGACAACTGATTTTTTGGTGAGAGGGACTGATAATGTAGTTTTCTCAACATGCCCGCAAGAAAGGGACAAGATTGTTTTCCAAATGGGCACGTCAGATGCTGTGAGAGCACTTAAAGCTGCTGAGATTGTGTAAGCCTTAATTCTGAGTTTTCTTTAACAGCTAATAACTTCAAGTGTATCGTGTTATTTGGGAAAGGATGCAAACTAAATTGTTTTGGTCTGATCATTTGATCAAAGCATTGAATTAGCCTTTTAAACATATGCTGATTTGCATCTTCTCTTTAATCATAGTTTTCATCCTCACCAGGTGTAACGATGTTGCTGCTATAGATATCAACATGGGTTGTCCAAAGGCTTTTTCTGTCAGCGAATGAATAGGTTCTGCATTACTCTCCAAATCTGAGCTTATACATGATGTACATGCCTACATGGTCTTATTTGTTCTCGTCTTATTTGTTCTCGTACTTTCATATCCTTGTACTTTACTATGCGTATTCAGGCTATGCAAATTGTTCCATGTAGATTTTTGACCACATTGCGGAGGAACTTGAACACACCAGTGACATGTAAAATTCGTCTTCTGAACAAACGTCAGGACACTGTTGAGTTGGCATGCCGGATTGAGAAAACCGGTGTTCCAGCTCTGGCTGTCCATGGAAGGTAAACACAAATGCAATTGTACGTATGAATAGTTGCCTGTGTTTTTCACCATATGCATAATGCAAGCATGCGGCCTTTTTGTCCCGCATCCTAGTTGCCTGGAAATTAAATTTACACACGAGCACTACATAGTCGCCTGAACTATGCGATTATGTCGCCTACCAGGTGCCTGGATACTTTACGTAGGAACACTATATGCAGTTATGTTGCCTTCGATAGTGCTTCATAGTTGCCTGACTTGTACTATTATGTCGCCTCCCAAGGACATGGAATTTAATTCTACGCAGGAGCACTATACGCAGCTATGTTGCCTTGCCACTTCTTCATAGTTGCCTGTTATACAATTACGGTCGCCTCCTAAGTGCTTGGAATTTGATTACATGCATGACTAGCATACGCAATTATGTCGCTTTTCTGCCACTGCTGCATCATAGTCTCGAATTGTGCAATCATATTGTTTCGAAGCCTACGTAATTTTTTATGTCATCTCCTAGTTCCTGCTTCATGTAGAACATTTTTTCTTACAGTAAGCAAGTTTGCATATGTTCTTTTTTTCCCGCCCTAAATGCCTGGATCCACCTTTTCTTGTGCACGAACACTTACATCAACACTGCGATGGGGAGATAGGCAAATTACCAGGCAATTTAGCAATTTCTTCATTGGCAAATTAGTGAACGGGTTAGGCAAGTCAAGTTTCCCCTTTTTACCAAGGACAGGCAATTTAGGAAGTTTTTTAACAACTGGTTGTTTAGGAAACATTTAACAACATTTAACACCATTCAGGTAACTCAGCAAACTTGCATGACAGACATAATCTGCTCAACATGTTCAGGCATTTTTAACATTTTCCTTTTATAGGAAAAATAGACAGCAAAATTACTCAAAATGTATGTGCACTGTTTGAGCAGAATTTGTAATTTTGTTTTTTTTGTACAGAACTCCTCGGATGTTATTTGACCACCAAACTTTGCAAGCATCCATAACATTTGTTCATAATCATTCCTACAAAGTTTCAGATTTTTTTGAAATGTTTTGCTATGTTTTCTTGCGTGGGTGCACCCAAGCTGGGGTTCGGCCACTACTTTCCCCTTACGAAATGGAAAATAGCGACCACGTAATGAGTGTCAATTTTGCTTTAAAAAACGGAATTGACTTCTATTTAGGTAGTTTTGAAGCTATGGTATATTTATCATTTCCTTTTAGCTTATGTATCAATGTTCTGCCTTCAGAAGCTCCATATAAAATGTCTCTGATATAAATGACCCGTGTTGCTGCACCATAAAATGTGCTTGGCTCTTTCTGACTCCTAGCTTGCACTCCTTGCTTAACTGTTAAAAAAAGTTGAAGTGAGATGAATGATGCCTGTTAAAAATCTTTATATGTTTCAAACGCTGATCTTTTTCCCAGTTATTGCAAAATCAATGCTAGATTATGCATCAATATGCATTTGTCTTGAATCTTTTGGACATATTCCTGAATTCATCTTTCCCGTTGTCTGGGTTGTTTGGCCGCAACTAATCGTGATGTATGAGCAGGTTGGTCCTAGTGTCGCGTGCACGCAGACCAGCAGCTCTCGTCGGCGTTACCCGGTGGTTGTCGTCGCGGTTTCCAGCGACGGTGGTGCGCCGCCTTGTGTCCGGCGCCGACGAGACAGCGGGGTTGTCGCCCCGTAACCTCGGCGTCGGCTCCCACGACTGCCTCCTCGGCAACCACCACTTAGGTGAGTTCCTGGTCTCTTCTTCCCCTCTGTCTGTTCTGGGACCTAGCCTTAGAGCTATGGCCATTATGTGCTCTGATCCGGCCATCGAGCCGATGATCAGTGCTTGTGGTCTGTGGTGGTGGTCTGGCCTATGGTGCTATGTTACTGTTGACATGTTCAGGCTTAGTGATTTGCTCTCTATTAATGATCATGTTTCTGTCCTGCAGCTGAGGTGCAAAGCCCATTTTGTGTGCTTTTGCCCTACAGTTTCCTCTCATTGTACCTCTCGTAGCTGATGATTTTTATGTGGTTGGATTCCATCTCTCTTAGTTGATGATTTTGATGTGGTTGGATTTCATATGGACATATCTAATATGTGGATATGATAGTTCGTAATTCCTCCCGTTGGTTTAGGTTCAGGTTTTAACTGTCAAGAACATGATACCACACTTGGTTTTATCTCCTGGTTTCTAGAGTTTAATAAAGAACTGTGGTACTGGAACTTACTTGGTTGTTTGCTTGTTTCTAGTTGCTACTGTCTACGAGATGATATTCCACCTACTTTTATCAGTCTTAACTAAATTCAGATTATACTTCCAAGTGTTGACAGTTTTTTGTTCTATGAAATGTTAGTCTACATTTACTTGGTTAGAGCAACTTGTGGATTTTTCACCGAGCACAACACTATGTAAACATCATGTTTTTCTTTTCTTTTTCAGATCACATTATGTTAATTATAGCCAGCTGAACAGGACGTTAAGAACAACCTTATCATTTATAATGCTATTTCTTTCTTTGATATAGGGATGTAAACCACAACCCTGTCCCACAATGACATTCTTTTAGATTTTCAATTTGATGAGTTGCTCCTCTTGATTGTAGGGCAATGCATCTTTACACAACGGCTGCTGCTGCTGCCTCCAGGAATTTTCGTCACTTTCGTCCTTCTCGGCGAGTTCGACAACAATGGGCTCTCCATAGTAATGCAAACATTACACGCATATCCTTTACTACTTCCAAGGCATATCCTTTACACGCATATCCTTTACTACTATTTAAGGTGATCTTAGATAGAGATTTATGTGCTACTAGCATTTGATGTTGTGCAACTTGAGTGTACTATGATTTAACTCAATTCTCGATTGGCTATGAATTAGCAAAATCAAAGCAATCATCTCAAAGAGGTGATTTTTTGGTTTGGCATGGTCCACGGTCCACATCTTTGGCTCAACTACAACCTACTTCACACCTTACTGTTTCTGTTCTGAGACTTACAGATAGGATGATTCATGATTGTCAAAAGCTTAGAATCAAGAAAATGGTTGTCGATGATGATATTGATTGGCTCCCATGGTTTTTACATATATTCCATGGCTTTTGCGTATATTTCTTGCTATGGTGTGGATTGCTTCAGATGCATGGCAGTGACAACTTGGTGCCAAACTTTGGTCCATTGTTTGGAGTTGGTGCCATAGAGATTGGTGATGATGATGATGATGTGGCTACCCCCAAAAGTGTAAAACCTGAGCTAGTCGTTTTGGGTTGCTGTTGGTTGTGATGTTGTTCTTGTGGTGTAGATCAGTTTCGGCGAGTGCCTGATGGGTTCTTGTTTTGCTGGGTGCTAGCTCTTAACTCGTTTTGTATTCAAGTGTTGTCTATTTGAAACGCAGGGTCCTGCTCCTCTCCAGGCCACTACAGGAGAGGTGCGTCGATGACTCGTGACCATTCAGACTCGAGATCTTCCTGAAGAAGGACGGCGTGGTGAACCCTGAGGCCATCACGGTGGAGGGGATTGCAGGCGATGAGTACCAGAAGCTGTCCGCTCTTGGATTAGATTCATCAGCTTAGTTAGTTTGTCGTGGTAATCGATTAGCTTCTTCTTTTGAGAATTGTTTGGTAGGATGATTTGGACTTTATCCAGTGTAGTGATTTGCAGTGCTTGAAGGAATGAATCCGATTCCGAACAGCTTCATCCTCGATTTGGTTTGCCTGAATGAATGAATGGATTTCTGCAAGATACCTGCGCATTATATTAAACTGAAAGATACAGATCGGACACACGCAGAAACAACGAGACAGGACACCTGTCCAGGAACATAAGCAAACAGGACCACAAGAAGAAAATTACAATGAAGCCCCTAGGAGTCCCCAAGCTCCACCAAATCGAAGGCCGTCGCTCCTCCCCGACGCCGCCGAGCGCTCGCCGGGAAGAAAGTAGACGCGCCACCTGCGCCCCAAAAGCTGGAGACACACCATCGCCGTCAAGCGGCTTTGTGAGTCGAATAAGCTCTCCGCCGTCAGCGGAGTTCCTGTCGACGTAGAGCGTCGACCGGGGATTGTCCCCGTGTATCTTCAGCCCCGAATCCGGCCATCCCCGTCGACGCCGTCGAGGGAAACCACCAGATCCGCCACCACAAAGCCACGAACCATGAACCTGCACAGTCGCCCACCTCGAAACAGCGGCGTCACAGCAGCCGATAGCTCTCCTGTACAAGGCCTCCACGAGGCCACATCCTCCCCTAGCTCCGTAGCGCCGGCGGAGAACACGACGCTACAGCGGGACGGAGCTGGGAGGCAAAAGCCCACTGCGCTGGCGTCGCCTCCACCTCGACACTAGCACCCGGGGATCCACGATCCGTCGCCCCAAAGGAACGACGACCACAGCAGCCCTCAAACCCCTCATCGCCGTCAACGAACACGTCGCCAGCGAGGTGGACAAGTTGGTTAGAAAAGCGTTGAAATACAAAGAAAATAGGCACAACTATTAGCCTTTTTTTAGAATCAAGTCACATTTTGTATTTCTGCTCCTCTGATATTGTAATCTCTCTCCCTCTCCCTTGTTAAATTTTGTTCTGATACCTTCTCGGCCCAATTAGTCCAACGCCTAGTTTTGTCCAAAAAGTAGATCCACAGAGTCCTACACAACACCAGCCTCGGCCCGATTGAATTTGGCCCAAATAAATTTCTGAAAAATGTGGAAACTAGCTAGTCATTGTGGTGGAGGGCATGTGAGTATGGACAATGCTTTGACCCACTTTTTAAGGGCACCTTTTATGGTTTCTTTCGTTGAGGTGTTAGGAGAAAGCTATGCTACATGTACACCATATATGTATAGCGCGTGCGCTCGCGGATATAACCGACTGACTTTATTAAACGACCGCATGTGAGAGTTTAGTCCCACCCCGCCTATGGACATCTCCCTACATCAGCAGATAAACAAAAGCCCCACAGTTGTTTGTTTTGTCTCGTTTTCTCGTTGTTTTTTTGTTTGTCGTCCACGACGTAAAAATCCGCAGAAAAAGAATATGCCGCGAGAGCTAAGGTTCGAACTGTAGACCACCTGTTGGTGCACGCATGCTACTAGCCATTGCAACACATGAGTTGTCGTGACAAAAAGAGTAGTGCAAAGTCTAAAGAACTAATGTCAGCGGCGTAACTGAATTACTCAGAAAAATGACTGAAATTCTGCCCGGTCTACAGTCTCTCATCTCCCTGTATATCGCCCAGTTTCTTTCTCCTTATGGGCCGCACCCGACCTCCGAGCTCAACCCAAGTAGCAACTCCATCAGCATGTCAGGCCATGACACCCAATCATGGTGTTAGTCTGCGAACACTTTTTCGAAATTACGAACAATATTTGTCAAATGCGAGCAATTTCTTAAATTTCCGAACTTTTTTAAAAACTGTGAAGAGATATTAAAATTCCCATTTTTTTTTTGAATTTGTAAAAACAAAACTTGAAAATGAGAACATCTTTTGAAATTCTAAACAATTTTTGAAAACGCGAATATTGTTTAAAATTCCAGAACATTTTTTGAAAACGCAAACATGTTTTGAATTGGTGAACACAATTTTTGAAAACGCGAACATTTTTTGAATTGGTAAACACAATTTTTGAAAATGTGAACATTTTTTTGAATTGGTGAACAAACAAACCTTATATACAAAAGGATATGACTCAAAAGGGTGTGTCTCATTTGTATACACACTATGAGATTTTGAAAAAAGGTGGGGAACTAACTCAATGGGTTGGGAACTAAAAATCATATAAATGATGGCTTTTAAAAAAAAATGACACATGAAAACTTGGATCCCTCCGACTCGGTTGCATATCTTAAAAAAAGGGTCAAAGATGGGCTTGCAACCGGGACATTTGAAAAAATGGGTTGGGCATAAAAATAATAAAAAACAAACAATGTTGAGCAGCTAAAAAGGGCAAAAAAGCAAAGAAAAAGTGGACTAGAAACTGTCAGGGCCGGGGCTTACATTTCGCGTATTGAAGATGAAATTGTACCTGGGATAAAAATTGGTCGCTCTCCCCAATTGCAGGTTGACGTGAACTTGTAATTGCGACAAAAAAAACTTGGAGCCCAATTGCAAGTAGGTGGTGGACTTGCAACTGGCACGAAGAATAAAAAAGGACAACCTACTCGCAATGGGTGTACAAAGCCTAGTTGCGTTTCGAGGGCGGACTTGCAACTGGGATGAAAATAACACATGCCCAGTTGTGAGTCGAGGGTGGACTTGCAACTGAGACAACTACACAAAATTATGATACCAGTTGCAAGTCGGGGGTGGACTTGCAACTGGGATGAAAACAAATTACGGGCCCAGTTGCGAGTCAGAGGGTGGGACAACAACAAAACTATGTACACAGTTGCGAGTCGAGGGTGAACTTGTAGCTGGTACAACTACGAACGAGCCCAGTTGTGAGTCAAGGGTGGACTTGCAACCGATATGAAACAAACTATGAGCCTAGTTGTGAGTCAAGGGTGGACTTGCAACTGGGACAACTACACAAAACTACGATACCATTTGCGAGTCGAGGGTGGACTTGCAACTGGGACAATAACAAACTGCGAGCCCAGTTGCGAGTCGAGCGCGGACTTGCAACTGGGATGAAAAAAACACATGCCCAGTTGTGAGTCGAGGGTGGACTTGCAACTGGGACAATTACGAGCCCATTTGCGAGTTGAGGGTGGACTTGCAACTGGTACAACGACGAAACTATGAGCCCAATTGCGAGTGAAGGGTCGACTTGCAACTGGGATGAAACAAACTATGGGCCCAGTTGCGAGTGGAGGATGGACTTGCAACTGGGATGAAAAACAAAAACATAGGCTCCAGTTGCAAGTCGAGGGTGGGCTTGCAATTTAGACAACTATGAGCCCACTTGCGAGTCGACGGTGGACTTGCAACTGGGACAACTACGAAACTATGAGCCCAGTTGCGAGTCAAGGGTGACTTGCAACTGGGATGAAACAATCTATGGGCCCAGTTGCGAGTTAAGGGTGGACCTGCAGCTGGGATGAATACCAAAATACATGTGGAGTTGCGAGTCAAGGATGGGCTTGCAGCTGGGATGAAACAAAGTATGGGCCTAGTTGTGAGTTGAGGGTGGACTTGCAACTGAGACAACTACACAAAACTATGATACGAGTTGCGAGTCGAGGGTGGACTTACAACTGGGATGAAAAACAAACCACATACCCAGTTGCGATTCAAGGATGGGCTGGTAACTAGAATGAAACAAACTACGAGCCCAAATATGAGTTAAGGGTGCACTTGTAACTGGGACAACTACACAAAACTACGGACCCAGTTGTGAGTCAAGGGTGGCTGGATGCTGGACTTGAAAGAGATAAGGACGCGCTTGTCAACCTTCAGAGCCACCTTTGCCACAAAAGATGCTCCAGTGCTTGTTGCAGAAGGCTATGTAGCCATCACGAGAGAGTGTGGTATGCAACAACAGTCAATGGCCCATCGTCGAAGCGGATGCCAGTCATCCCTTCTTTTGGAATGTCCAAGCTCTCAGCAACGCTGTAGGGGATTTTTTATATGAAAAAAAATCAGGCCCAGTTGCAAAACCAAAGAAACATCGAGCCGAGGATGGACTTGAAACTGGAGACAAAAAAAGTCGTGCCTAGTTACGAGTCAAGTATGGACTTGTAACGGGGACAAAATGGGCCAGGCCCAGTTGCGTGTCGAGGGTGGACTTGCAACTGGGAAAAAGAGGGTTGGGTTCCCCAGTTGCATATCGAGGGTGGGGTTGCATCTCGGACAAAAAAGAAACGGGCCCCTCATTTGCATGTTGGGGGGGTGTAGTTGGACTTGCAACTAGGACAAAAATGGGTTGGGCCCTAGTTGCATGTCGAGGGGTGAACTTGCAAGTGGGAAAATAAAAAAAGGTGGCTCACCCAGTTGCATGCCGGGGGTGAAGTTGCAACTAAGACAAAAAAGAGCCCCCCCGTTGCGTGTTGAGGGTGGACTTGCAACTGAGACGAAAAATGGGTCGGACCCTAGTCGCGTCTCGAGGTTGGACTTGCAACTAAGACAAAAAAGACGGGCCGCCCCAATTGCAAGTCGGGGGTGAAGTTGCAACTGGGACAATTACGAAAAAAGCAGGCCCAAGTTACTTTTCGGGCGTGGAGTTGTAATTGGGACAAAAGAGGCGGACTCCAAATACGTGTCAAGAGAGCACACTTGTAATTGGGACAAAAAAGTGTCAAGCTCACTTGCGTTTTGAGGGATGGACTTGCAACTAGGACAAAAAAGTTGATGAATTTATCATCAAAGCTCTACTACTTAAAAAGAATATAAGGTTTCATGTTTCACTTTTCTTCTCACCACCCATTCGTCTAACTTTCCCCTTATGATAATCAATCACCTTAATTTACTTACCTTTTAAACCAATTTCACTTTAATTTACTTACCAAATTTCTCATCAAAATATAAGGTAAATTACGGGCAGAATTTGATAAACATTTATTTACACAATCGCATTAATATGGACAAGGTAAATCACAAGCTAACGTACTAGAATGTTTATACCCCGTTGCAATGCACGGGCATTGTCGTGGTTTTGTCACGGCAGATGTCCTCATGAAAGGACTTAGTGGTGAGGCCATCACAACTAGGTGGAAGCTTGAAGGGGTTGGTCAGAATCGAGAAGACGCGAGTTTACCCAGGTTCGGCCCCTCACGGTGGAGGTAAAAGCCTACATCCTGCTTGACTGCTATTGATTATGGTGGTATCGATTACAAGGGTGCTATTTCGCTACCTCTCTCTCGAGAGCTATCAAAACATCTGTCTCGAGACTTATCAAAACATCTGTCTCGAGACTTGTCTGTCTATCTCGACTTTTCTGTCTATCTCGACTTGTCTGTCTATCTCCTCCCCCCTCTTGGGGTGCCTTGCCCCTCCTTATATAAGTTGAAGGGGCGGCTTAAATGTAGAGTCCTAGTAGGATTAGGACTAGTCTATTTTCTATTAAAAGTCAAATCCTAGTCCGGGTCTTGCTTCCCTTGATAGGGAATTTCCTCTTTTTGGACCTTCTCCGCGAGCCGGCCCATTGGGCTCCCCTTAAGCCGGCCTCCTGCCGGGTCTCGCCCTGGGCCCTTGGTCTCTCCTTGTTGCCTCGCCGTAACCCGGACTATGAGATGACCCATAGAGCCTCCCGACTCTTGGCCGGGTCAAACTATGGCCGGGTCATAACCGTGGGGAATATCCCCAACATTAGCTCCCAGGTTAGCTTGAATTTATTGATGCTAAGCTCCTGAAAACAAGAATAATTAATATGTTTAAAAGGAAACGACTTGCTCAAAAGGCCGCCTTTATTCAATGAACCAACTTCTGGAAAATACGGGTTTCTTCATATCAATGAGCCGGCTTCACAATCGACTTGCTGGTGCGTATCTTCAGGAAAATATTGGGAAATAAAACACCCATCTGCCATTGAGTCGACCTCCAATGCTTTGGCTTGATAAAAAATTTGGGAATAAGAAAACCATATGACGTTGAGCCGGCTTTCCGGGCCCTTCTATGAATAGCTTAGGGGAGATGAACTTTGCAAATTTATCCACCAGGAATATGAGACCTGGTTCGCTCAACACTGAGAACTTGAAGGTGTTCCTCCCTTATATCCATATTACCTGTAGCCCCCAAGTCTTAAGGGTAGAAACGTAGTGATAGCTTAAGACTTGCTTAAATACGAATGTTGCAATTTTGGAGAAAATCCAGGTTGTTCATCTAAGTCACCAGTCATAAACTGAATGTTTTTGTATTTCACATGTGTAGACCCCAAGGGCCGGCTCATCAGCATATGATGGGCCGGGTCTTCAATTTGGACCTTATGATCTGTTGAAACAACTAAACGGTGTAGCCTCCAAGTGCTGGGTTGTCTTGCCTGCAGCAACCTGGGACTTTAAACATAGTCTTGAATGTTGTAGATATATATCTGCAAATAGTGTAGCCCCCAAGTGCCGGCTCATCTTTATATGATGGGCTGGGTCGTCGTATGATCCCTTAACTTGAAAACGACAGTACATTATGTTGGGGAACGTTGCATGGAAAACAAAAAAATTTCTATGCACACGCAAGATCTATCCATGGAGATGCATAGCAACGAGAAGGGGGAGTGTGTCTACGTACCCTCGTAGACCGTAAGCGGAAGCGTTAGACAACGCGGTTGATGTATTCGAACTTCTTCGTGATCCAACCGATCAAGTACCGAACGTACGGCACCTCCGCGTTCAGCACACGTTCAGCTCGGTGACGTCCTCGACTTCTTGATCTAGCAAGACGGCGAGGTAGTGGATGAGTTCCGGCAGCACGACGGCGTGGTGACGGTGATGGTGATGCTATCTCCGCAGGGCTTCGCCCAAGCACTGCGAAAATATGACCGAGGGATGGAACTGTGGAGGGGGGCGCCGCACACGGCTAAGACAATGTTGTGTGTCTTGTTTGGGGCACCCCCTCTCCTCTATTTATATATGTGTAGGGGCTTGGAGTAGAAGGAATAGTGCCACATGAACAGTACCACGTGAATAGTACCACGTGAACAGTACCACGTGAATAGTACACACGTGGACTTGGACTCCAAAGTCCAATCCTATTCCTACTAGGACTCTCCCTTTTTCCTTCCCTAGCTGCGTGGGCTTTTGAGGACTTGGTGCGCCTGGCCCAATAAGGCCAGGGCGCCTCCCCTTAGCCCATGCCAGCCCTTGGGACGTGGTGGACCCACTTGTGGACTTCCAAACCCCTCCGGAATCCTCCGGAACCTTCTGGAAGCTTCCCGGTACAATACCGAAAAAACTGCACCTTTTTCCGGAACCGAAAATATGACTTCCCATATATAAATATTTACCTCTCGACCATTCCGAGACTCCTCGTGACGTCCGGGATCTCATCCGGGACTCCGAACAATATTCGGTTACCAATTCACATAACTCATATAACACTATATCGTCAACGAACGTTAAGCGTGCGGACCCTACGGGTTCGGGAATGATGTAGACATGACTGAGACGCCTCTCCGGTCAATAACCAATAGCGGAACCTGAATGCTCATGTTGGTTCCTACATATTCCACGAAGATCTTATCGGTCGAACCGCAATGACAACATACGTAATTCCCTTTGTCCGTCGGTATGTTACTTGCCCGAGATTCGATTGTCGGTATCTCCATACCTAGTTCAATCTCGTTACCGGCAAGTCTCTTTACTCGTTCCGTAATACATCATCCCGTAACTAACTCCTTAGTCACTTTGCTTGCAAGCTTCTTATGATGTGCATTACCGAGAGGGCCTAGAGATACCTCTCCGAAACACGGAGTGACAAATCCCAGTCTCGATCCATGCCAACTCAACGGACACCTTCGGAGATACCTGTAGAGCATATTTATGATCACCCAGTTGCGTTGTGACATTTGATAGCACACAAGGTATTCCTCCGGTATCCGGGAGTTGCATGATCTCATGGTCGGAGGAACATGTATTTGACATTCAAGAAAGCAGTAGCAATAAACAGAGCGATCATATGCTAAGCTAACATATGGGTCTTGTCCATCACATCATTCTCCTAATGATGTGATCCCGTTATCAAATGACAACTCATGTCTATGGTTAGGAAACCTTAACCATCTTTGATCAACGAGCTAGTCTAGAAGAGGCTCACTAGGGACACGGTATTTGTTTATGTATTCACACATGTATTTAAGTTTCCGGTCAATACAATTCTAGCATGAATAATAAACCTTTATCATGAACAAGGAAATATAAAATAATAACAACTTTATTATTGCCTCTAGGGCATATTTCCATCAGTCTCCCACTTGCACTAGAGTCAATAATCTAGTTCACATCGCCATGTGATTAACACCCAAGAGTTCACTAGAGTCAATAATCTAGTTCACATCACCATTTGATTAACACTCAAAGAGTTCTAAGGTGTGATCATGTTTTGCTCGTGAGAGAGAATTTTAGTCAATGGGTCTGCAATATTCAGACCCATGTGTACTTTGCAAATCCTTATGTCATACTGTAGATGCTGCTATCACGCTTTACTTGGAGCTATTCCAAATGACTGCTCCATTATACGTATCCGGTTTGCTACTCAGAGATATCCAGATTGGTGTCAAAGCTTGCATCGACGTAACCCTTTACGACGAACTCTTTATCACCTCCATAATCGAGAAACATTTCCTTAGTCCTTTAGTTACTAAGGATAATTTTGACCACTGTCCAGTGATCCACTCCTGGATCACTCTTGTACCCCCTTTGCCAGACACGTGGCAAGGCACACATTAGGTGTGGTACACAGCATGGCATACATTATAGAACCTATGGTTGAGGCATAGGGAATGACTTTCATTCTCTCTCTATCTTCTGCCGTGGTCGAGCTTTGAGTCTTACTCAACTTTACACCTTACAATACAGGCAAGAACTCCTTCTTTGACTGATCCATTTTGAACTCCTTCAAAATCTTGTCAAGGTATGTACTCATTGAAAGTCTTATCAAGCGTCTTGATCTATCTCTATAGATCTTGATGCCCAATATATAAGCAGCTTCACCGAGGTCTTTCATTCAAGTATCCTTTTATGCCATCCAGAAATTCTATATCATTTCCAATCAACAATATGTCATCCACATATAATATTAGAAATGCTACAGAGCTCCCACTCACTTTCTTGTAAATACAAGCTTCACCGTAAGTCTGTACAAAACCATATGCTTTGATCACCTCATCAAAGCGTATATTCCAACTCCGAGATGCTTGCACCAGTCCATAGATAGATCGCTGGAGCTTGCACACTTTGTTAGCACCCTTAGGATCGACAAAACCTTCTGGTTGCATCATATACAACTATTCTTTGAGAAAACCATTAAGGAATGCAGTTTTGACATCCATTTGCCAGATCATCAAATGCGGCAATTGCTAACATGATTCGGACAGACTTAAGCATCGCTACGGGTGAGAAAGTCTCACCGTAGTCAACCGCTTGAAGTTGTCGAAAACCTTTCGCGACAAGTCGAGCTTTGTAGACAGTGATATTACCATCAGCGTTTGTCTTCCTCTTAAAAATCCATTTATTCTCAATGGCTTGCCGATCATCGGGCAAGTCCACCAAAGTCCATACTTTGTTCTCATACATGGATCCTATCTCAGATTTCATGACCTCAAGCCATTTGTCGGAATCTGGGCTCATCATAGCTTCTTCATAGTTCATAGGTTCGCCGTTGTCTAACAACATGACTTCCAGAACAGGATTACCGTACCACTCTGGTGCGGAACGTACTCTGGTCGACCTACGAGGTTCAGTAGTAACTTGATCTGAAGTTTCATGATCTTTACCATTATCTTCCTCTCTTATTAGTGTAGGCATCACGGGAACGGTTTTCTCTGATGAACTACTTTCCAATTCGAGAGAAGGTACAATTACCTCATCAAGTTCTACTTTCCTCCCACTCACTTCTTTCGAGAGAAACTCCTTCTCTAGAAAGGACCCATTCTTGGCAACAAAGACCTTGCCTTCGGATCTGTGGTAGAAGGTGTACCCAATTGTTTCTTTAGGGTATCCTATGAAGACACACTTCTCCACTTTGGGTTCGAGCTTATCAGGTTGAAGCTTTTTCACATAAGCATCGCATCTCCAAACTTTAAAAAACAACAGCTTAGGTTTCTTGCCAAACCACAGTTCATATGGTGTCGTCTCAACGGATTTAGACGGTGCCCTATTTAACGTGAATGCAACTGTCTCTAATGCATAACCCCAAAACGATAGTGGCAAATCGGTAAGAGACATCATAGAACGGACCATATCCAATAAAGTACGGTTATGACGTTCAGACACACCATTACGCTGTGGTGTTCCAGGTGGCATGAGTTGTGAAACAATTCCACATTTTCTTAAATGAAGGCCAAACTCGTAACTCAAATATTCGCCTTCGCGATCGGATCGTAGAAACTTTATTTTCTTGTTACGATGATTCTCTACTTCACTCTGAAATTCTTTGAACTTTTCAAATGTTTCATACTTGTGTTTCATCAAGTAGATATACCCATACCTACTCAAATCATCTGTGAAGGTTAGAAAATAACGATACCCGCCGCGTGCTTCAACATTCATCGGACCGCATACATCGGTATGTATTATTTCCAACAAATCAGTAGCTCGCTCCATTGTTCCAGAGAACAGAGTTTTAGTCATCTTGCCCATGAGGCATGGTTCGCAAGTATCAAATGATTCATAATCAAGAGATTCCAAAAGTCCATCAGCATGGAGTTTCTTCATGCGCTTTACACCAATATGACCTAAACGGCAGTGCCACAAGTATGTTGCACTATCATTATCAACTTTGCATCTTTTGGCATCAATATTATGAATATGTGTATCACTACGATCGAGATTCAACAAGAATAAACCATTCACAAGGGTGCATGATCACGAGGGATATTATTCATATAAACAGAATAACCATTATTCGCTGACTTAAATGAATAACCGTCTTGCAATAAACAATATCCAGATATAATGTTTTATGCTCAACGCAAGCACCAAATAACCATTATTTAGGTTTAATACTAATCCCGAAGGTATTACGAGCGTGTCGATATTGATCATATCAATCTTGGAGACACTTCCAACACATATCGTCACCTCGCCCTCAGCTAGTCTCCGTTACTCTGCAGCTCCTGCTTCAAGTTACTAATATTAGCAACTGAATCGGTATCAAATACCCAGACGCTGCTACGAGCACTAGTGAGGTACATATCAATAACATGTATATCAAATATACCTTTGTTCACTTTGCCATCCTTCTTATCCGCCAAATACTTGGGGCAGTTCCGCTTCCAGTGACCAGTTCCTTTGCAGTAGAAGCACTCAGTTTCAGGCTTGGGTCCAACTTTGGTTTCTTCGTGGGAGCGGCAGCTTGCTTGCCGTTCTTCTTGAAGTTCCCCTTCTTTCCCTTGCCCTTTTTCTTGAAACTAGTGGTCTTGTTAACCATCAACACTTGATGCTCCTTCTTGATTTCTATCTCCGCCGATTTCAGCATCGCGAAGAGCTCGAGAATTGTCTTCTCCATCCCTTGCATATTATAGTTCATCACGAAGCCTTTATAGCTTGGTGGCAGTGACTGAAGAACTCTGTCAATAACACTCTCAACCGGAAGATCAATTCCCAGCTGAGTCAAGTGGTTGTGGTATCCAGACATTCTGAGTATGTGTTCACTGACAGAACTGTTCTCCTCCATCTTACAGCTGAAGAACTTGTTGGAGACTTCATATCTCTCAACCCGGGCATTAGCTTGAAATATCAATTTCAGCTCTTGGAACATCTCATATGCTCCGTGGCGTTCAAAACGCTTTTGCAGTCCCGGTTCTAAGCCATAGAGCATGGCACACTGAACTATCGAGTAGTCATCAGATCAAGCCTGCCAGGCGTTCACAACGTCTGCAATAGCTCCTGCAGCAGGTCCATCACCTAGCGGTGCATCAAGGACATAATTCTTCTGTGCAGCAATGAGGATAATCCTCAAGTTACGGACCCAGTCCGTGTAGTTGCTACCATCATCTTTCAACTTAACTTTCTCTAGGAACGTATCAAAAACAGGAGAGCTACAACGCGAGCTATTGATCTACAACATAATTTGCAAAGACTATCAGGACTAAGTTCATGATAAATTAAGTTCAATTAATCAAATTACTAATGAACTCCCACTTAAATTAACATCCCTCAAGTTAACTAAGTGATACATGATCCAAATCAACTAGCCCATGTCCGATCATCACGTGAGATGGGATAGTCATCAATGGTGAACATCTCCATGTTGATCATATCTACTATATGACTCATGTTCGACCTTTCGGTCTCCAGTGTTCCGAGACCATGTCTGTACATGCTAGGCTCGTCAAGTTTAACCCAAGTATTCTGCTTGTGTAAAACTGGCTTACACCCGTTGTATGTGAACGTAGAATCTATCACACCCGATCATCACGAGGTGCTTCGAAACGACGAACTTTAGCAACGGTGCATACTCGGGGAGAACACTTTTATCTTGAAATTTAGTGAAGGGATCATCTTATAATGCTACCGTCGTTCTAAGCAAAATAAGATGCATAAAGGATAAACATCACATGCAATCAAAATATGTGACATGATATGGCCATCATCTTGTGCTTTTGATCTCCATCTCCAAAGCATCGTCATGATCTCCATCGTCACCGGCTCGACACCTTGATCTCCATCGTTGCGTCGTGGTCGTCTCGCCAACTATTGCTTCTACAACTATTGCTAACGCATTGCGATAAAGTAAAGCAATTACATGGCGCTTGCATCTCATACAATAAAGAGACAACCATAAGGCTCCCGCCGGTTGCCGATAAATTACAAAACATGATCATCTCATACAATAACATATATCACATCATGTCTTGACCATATCACATCACAGCATACCCTGCAAAAACAAGTTAGACGTCCTCTACTTGTTGTTGCAAGTTTTACGTGGCTGCTACGGGTTTCCAGCAAGAACAGTTCTTACCTACGGAAAAACAACCACAACGGTGAATTATCAAGTTTGCTGTTTTAACCTTCTTCAAGGACCGGCCGTAGTCAAATTTGATTCAACAAAAGTAGGAGAAACAGACACCCGCCAGCCACCTTTATGCAAAACTGGTTGCACGTCAATCGGTGGAACCGGTCTCATGTACGTGGACATGTAAGGTTGGTCCGGGCCGCTTCATCCCACAATGCCGCCGAATCAAAATAAGACGTTGGTGGTAAGCAGTATGAACATCACCGCCCACAACTCTTTGTGTTCTACTCGTGCATATCATCTACGCATAAACCTGGCTCATGATGCCACTGTTGGGGAACGTTGCATGGAAAACAAAAAAATTTCTACGCACACGCAAGATCTATCCATGGAGATGCATAGCAACGAGAAGGGGGAGTGTGTCTACGTACCCTCGTAGACCGTAAGCGGAAGCGTTAGACAACGCGTTTGATGTAGTTGAACTTCTTCGTGATCCAACCGATCAAGTACCGAACGTACGACACCTCCGCGTTCAGCACACGTTCAGCTCGGTGACGTCCTCGACTTCTTGATCCAGCAAGACGGCGAGGTAGTGGATGAGTTTCGGCAGCACGACGGCGTGGTGACGGTGATGGTGATGCTTTCTCCGCAGGGCTTCGCCCAAGCACTGCGAAAATATGACCGAGGGACGGAACTGTGGAGGGGGGCGCCGCACACGGCTAAGACAATGTTGTGTGTCTTGTTTGGGGCGCCCCCTCTCCTCTATTTATATATGTGTAGGGGTTTGGAGTAGAAGGAATAGTGCCACATGAACAGTACCACATGAACAGTACCACATGAATAGTACCACATGAACAATACCACGTGAATAGTACACACGTGGACTTGGACTCCAAAGTCCAATCCTATTCCTACTAGGACTCTCCCTTTTTCCTTCCCTAGCTGCGTGGGCTTTTGAGGACTTGGTGCGCCTGGCCCAATAAGGCCAGGGCGCCTCCCCTTAGCCCATGCCAGCCCTTGGGACGTGGTGGACCCCCTTGTGGACTTCCGGACCCCTCCGGAATCCTTCGGAACCTTATGGAAGCTTCCCGGTACAATACCGAAAAAACTGCACCTTTTTCCGGAACCCAAAATATGACTTCCCATATATAAATCTTTACCTCTCGACCATTCCGAGACTCCTCGTGATGTCCGGGATCTCATCCGGGACTCCGAACAATATCCGGTTACCAATTCACATAACTCATATAACACTATATCGTCAACGAACGTTAAACGTGCGGACCCTACGGGTTCGGGAATGATGTAGACATGACTGAGACGCCTCTCCGGTCAATAACCAATAGCGGAACCTGGATGCTCATATTGGTTCCTACATATTCCACGAAGATCTTATCGGTCGAACCGCAATGACAACATACGTAATTCCCTTTGTCCGTCGGTATGTTACTTGCCCGAGATTCGATTGTCGTTATCTCCATACCTAGTCCAATCTCGTTACTGGCAAGTCTCTTTACTCGTTCCTTAATCACTTTGCTTGCAAGCTTCTTATGATGTGCATTACCGAGAGGGCCCAGATATACCTCTCCGAAACACGGAGTGACAAATCCCAGTCTCGATCCATGCCAACTCAACGGACACCTTCAGAGATACCTGTAGAGCATCTTTATGATCACCCAGTTGCGTTGTGACGTTTGATAGCACACAAGGTATTCCTCCGGTATCCGGGAGTTGCATGATCTTATGGTCGGAGGAACATGTATTTGACATTCAAGAAAGCAGTAGCAATAAACAGAACGATCATATGCTAAGCTAACAGATGGGTCTTGTCCATCACATCATTCTCCTAATGATGTGATCCCGTTATCAAATGACAACTCATGTCTATGGTTAGGAAACCTTAACCATCTTTGATCAACGAGCTAGTCTAGTAGAGGCTCACTAGGGACACGGTATTTGTTTATGTATTCACACATGTATTTAAGTTTCCGGTCAATACAATTCTAGTATGAATAATAAACCTTTATCATGAACAAGGAAATATAAAATAATAACAACTTTATTATTGCCTCTAGGGCATATTTCCATCACATTAGCCCCCAAGTGCCATGTTGAGTGTTCACAGCTACATAGGACTTGATGTTTTGTAGATCAAAATTGACTGATGTATCCCCCAAGTGCCGGGTCGTGTGCCTGCGATGACTCGGGACTTCAGAAACTTGAACAATGTAGCCCCCAAGTGTCGGGTTGTGTGCCTGCGGCGACTCGAGACTTTTTCTTCCATTGTAGAATAAAATCATATCCACTGTAGCCTCCAAGTACCGGGTCGTGTGCCTGCAGCGACTCGGGACTTACGTTTTCTTCTGAGATTGAGAGACAGTCTGGATGATGTTGTTGAGTGCTTTGCATATCAATGCTGAACTTGTTGCTAAATCCATCAAGAGTACTGTTTTGCATAACACTTGATATTTCATTGCCTTTGATAAAGCCGATTGCCATGATCCTTTCTATGATATCCCTTTTTGAATTTTGTTCTCCTTTGTAGCATCGGAATAATCCAAATTTGTGAATTGCCACTGGTAATTTATTACACCATGCTCCTTACTGTAAGCCGGTGTTTTGGATTTAGAAAGAATAGCCATCTCTCTGAGCCGGCTTTGAACACCTCAATCATTTAATACTGGTTATGATAAACCATGATGAAGACCCGGCTCTCAATTGTAAGCCGGTTTTGTAGATATAGTAAATATGTACCTGCAATTTTTTCAAAATCGGCAGTGATAACCATGTTATTTGAAACTGGTTTGGATAAACCATATAAGACCCGGCCATTTTGGCTATCAAATATTTGTTTGTTGCTGCAGAGTTACAATGTAACCCAGTTTGAAAACCGGCTCCTGCGACATAAACAAATATAGACATGTATATATGATGCATTGTATGATGATGCATATGTATGATAACAGAGTATAAAAATGCCGGCTTTCGAGGCACGACATAAGACCGGCCTTCGAGGCTCGAGTCTTGGTTTCGCTTCCTGTGGAAGCAGGCTTTTTGGCCTCTTTTGGTTTGTCATAGCTCTCTAAAAGCTGACTCTCACGTGACCAACTGACGTTTTAACTCTGATGAATTCAGGGTCACCTTTGTGATTGACTCATCAGGCGTACGTCGGGTCACCTTTTCGGAGTAGCATCTTGCTAACAGGCAGGTTTAACCAAGTATATTTTGGCTTGTTGGTTTATTCTCGCTTTCTGAAAGCCGGCTCTCACACAACCAATCGCGCATTTTAACTCCGATGAATTCAGGGTGACCTTTGTGATTGACTCATCAGGCGTACGCCGGGTCGTTTTTTAGGGAGTAGCATCTTGCTAACAGGCATGTTTAACCAAGTATATTTTGGCTTGTTGGTTTATCCTCGCTTTCTGAAAGCCGGCTCTCACACAACCAATCGCGCGTTTTAACTCCGATGAATTAAGGGTCACCTTTGTGATTGACTCATCAGGCGTACGCCGGGTCGTTTTTTAGGGAGTAGCATCTTCCTAACAGGCAGGTTTAACCAAGTTATGGCATCTCGCCGGGTTAAAGGGTTTTGTAAGCCAAACTCGATGAGTTGGAAGCCCCCAAGTAACCATATGATCATGGAAAAGCTCAGCATAGGATATACAGGAGACAATGCTGCTACTACAAAACATCTGGGGTCCAGATAAGCCGGCTTTATTCTATTGATCATTATTGAGCAGGATACCCATGTTTAGACTGCGCATCATGGCAACTAGTCTTCTTTGATAACCTTTCTTTTCGCCAATATGGCAGGGTACCCATGTTTGAACTGCGCATCGTGGCAGCTAGTTCTCTTGGGCAACCTTTACTTTTTCGCCAATAAGGTAGGATACCTATGTTTGAACTGCGCATCATGGCAGCTAGTCCTCTTTGGCAACCTTTACCTTTTCGCAAATAAAGCAGCAGTCCCCGGGACCGGGTTGTCTTTCTTTCAACGACCCGGGGTTCTTGTATTTGTTAAAACCATCCAATTCCGTCGAGTCATATCTGTGTAGCCCCCGAGTCTTAAGTCGACTCGAGGAGCAGGCTTGAGATTCTTTGTGCTTGGCTGTGGCATAAACCGGCGTACAGTTGACAGCTGAAAACTGGAATTTATCGAAGCCGGAGGCGATGTGGCGAGTTGATGATCTTGCAGGGACGTTTTTGCCCAAAGTGATTTCGTACGCCTCTTGGTCCGGCTCTCCTGGCTCCTCCAGGGCCGTTTTCTTTTTTCTTTGCTGGCTTTGAATTGCCGACTCAATCGGTAGCCGGCTCACCTAGCTTTTCCAGAGACGGTTCGTCTGTGGCTGACTCTCCTGTTTCTTTGATGTGCTGAAGCAGATCGGACCGTGGGGATGGCAGACCAATGCGCCTATCCATTGGGCAAAACGGCGCGGGTGAAGGCTGATAATAGACATATATTTCTTTTTTACTCCAGCTTGTCGGAGTAGACCGGGCTGCAATGGTGGCGGCCTGCGCGCGTCCGTTAGGCGGCTCGTACGGGCGGGCGCGGCCTCGGCGTGTTAATGTAGACCAGACCGCGAGGGCGGCGGCTTGCGCGCATCCGTTGAGCAGCTCGTGCGGACGGGCGCGGCTCCGGTGTGTTAATGTAGACGCGGGAGTCGACCGCGGCATTGGAAACCGGTGCGGACGTACGAGTTGGCCGCGGCGTTGTAAGCCGGCGCGGACGCGCGAGTCGGCCGCAGCATTGTAAGCCGGCATGGACGGGTGAGTCGGCCGCGGCGTTGTAAGTCGGCGCGGACGCGCGAGTCGTCCGCAGCGGCGGCGGCCTGCGCGAGTCGACCGCGGTGTTGTAGTTGAGCAGATGTACGTGTAGGCTGATCTGATGGATTATTGCTCCATGAGTTGTTGCAGATGACCGATGAATTTGCCGGCTCTCCCAAGGTTGTCCCATGCCAGGTTACCCTGCGCGATTGTTCCCTGGCTCTTCTTCATACGGTCAATCGCGAGCTTCTCGATCCCTAAAGAGCTCCCTCCAAGAACGTAACACCACCGTGCGCTGGCCCCACTGTGGGCGCCAACTGTCGTGGTTTTGTCACGGCAGATGTCCTCGTGAAAGGACTTAGTGATGAGGTCATCGCAACTAGGTGGAAGCTTGAAGGGGTTGGTCGGAATCGAGAAGACGCGAGTTTACCCAGGTTCGGCCCCTCACAGTGGAGGTAAAAGCCTACATCCTGCTTGACTGCTATTGATTATGGTGGTATCGATTAGAAGGGCGCTATTTCGCTACCTCTATCTCGAGAGCTATCAAAACATCTGTCTCGAGACCTATCAAAACATCTGTCTCGAGACTTGTCTGTCTATCTCCTCCTTCCCCTCTTGGGGTGCCTTGCCCCTCCTTATATAAGTTGAAGGGGCGGCTTACATGTAGAGTCCTAGTAGGATTAGGACTAGTCTATTTTCTATTAAAGGTCGAATCCTAGT
Source organism: Elymus sibiricus (assembly GCA_039707655.1). Classification (NCBI taxonomy): domain Eukaryota; kingdom Viridiplantae; phylum Streptophyta; class Magnoliopsida; order Poales; family Poaceae; genus Elymus; species Elymus sibiricus. The sequence continues at coordinate 1,359,427 of CM077674.1, read as the reverse complement.
CCGGATCTTGCTTCCCTTGATAGGGAACTTCCTCTTTTTGGACCTTCTCCGCAAGCCGGCCCATTGGGCTCCCCTTAAGCCGGCCTCCTGCCGGGCCTCGCACTGGGCCCTTGGTCTCTCCTTGTTGCCTCGCCGTAACCCGGACTATGAGATGACACATAGAGCCTCCTGACTCTTGGCCAGGTCAAACTATGGCCGAATCATAACCGTGGGGAATATCCCCAACAGGCATTGTCCTAGTAAATAAAAAAATAAAAAGGAAAAGGAAAAAAAGAAAATAAAAAATCATGATTTTTTAAAAGTTTATGAATTTTAAATAACTTAATGAAAAAGGAAAAAAAAGGAAAAAGAAAAACAAAATATAAAAAGTAAAATAAAAAACTGAACCGCAGCTCAACGCGATGAAGAGAGATCACTGAGTCATGCAATGCCGAGGCCGTACGGGGACACCGAAGCTTAACGGACACAAAACTGAACCACACTCACAACACGGAGAAAAAAAGCTGCAGCTCGCACAAAGTCAAAAACTGACACAACCCGACAATGGATGCGAGCCGCGAAACGGCCCCAACGCGCGATGACATAACCGGCCGAAAACGAACACAAGCTGTGAAATGGGCCGATCGCGCGACACGGATCAAAGCGTTGCACAAAAATTTCAGCAACAAAAAATTGTACGGTTGAAAATTTAGATGAGATTGTACGAATCGTGACACATACAATTATGTGTCGAATGGCGAACATACAAATGACCGATCATATTATCCGACAAAAGTTTTGAAGCAAAAAATATTTCCTACGGATCTCGACTTGAAATGTCGTGCCTATATGACAAAAAAAGAAAACATACAAAATGAAAAATATTTAATAAAAAATGGAACAAAAACAGAGGCCATAAAGCAGCGGTCGGCTCGTCTCTTCCACTCATATAACGGGCGCTGGAGTCTTCAACTTCAACATGGCCCACAAAAAAGAAGACAAACAAAAACAGCCCAAACAAACAGGGCATGAAACACCTGACAACCAGACAAGCGACGCACCAGGGCAAAAATAAAAATGTTACAAATAAAGGGAAATATGTTCACAAATTTAACAAAAATAGTCCCGAAACAAAAAAAATCACAAATTTGAAAAAGTGTTCACAAAATTTGTGCATCAATTAGAAAAAAGTGAGGAAAAATAAAATAAATTTGTGCACGGGAGGTGGACATACAAATGAGTCGGGGTCAGATGAATTGCGTGTCTAGGATGGACATGTAGCTGGATCGTGATCGGACAAGTTGCGTATTAAGGATGCACATGCAACTAGGTTGAAACGGAGTAAGTCGTGTGCCAAAAATAGACATACAAAGGAATTTCAAACAAGTTTATGCGCGTTAAAATTATAGACATGGAACACATAATTCCCTTCAAGTGCTTGCCGTTGCTCTCTTTGTAATCGGGAAAAGGAGAACGGGAGTGAGAAGTGAGAGCGAGGAACGGGATGAAAGGACCTGAAGAAAATGCATACCCGCCTCTTCCTACTCCGTTCATAACCCACGTAAAAACAAACAGAAAAAAGCCAACGCCCAAACAAATTTTTTTTTTGGAAAACAGCTATGCGGATGCTAGTAGCCCATATATAAACCAACAGCCCAACAAACGCGAGACAGCCGCACGAAACACAGGCCTACAAGGCAGGCAGGCGAAAAATTGACAAGGACACAACGACATGGAGCAGATCAACAGTTTGCACGAATTCTAAAGACAAAACAATCCAATGGTGCGAGACTTAGATGTGAGGTAAGTATATTACATCTGATTTGCGAGTCTAGTTTGTTTCCGGATAAAAAGGTCCTGATTTGGAGTTGCTTCCTCAAATAAACTTCACCCTAGAATCACGGGAGGATAAATTTGCAACGTAATTTATTCTTCGGTCTGCTGCGATTACGTTCTCTTAGGAAACTACTAAACTTTATTCAACAAAAAATATGTTTCTAATTCTACTACAAATTGCTTCTAGTATCTGTCGAATTTGGTTCGACCCAACAAAAGATTTTGTCTGATGGAATAATTTAAGGCATGTTCGGAACCCTCTAAACTTGCCCAACTCCTCAAATTCAGCTTCCCAAGCCAGCTTCCAACTCCACCTCGCGATTCAGAAGCGTTCGGCACGTTCGTCGAAATCACTAGTTTAGGGTTACCCCTTGCAAAGGTCACTCCCCACCTTCTCTGGTGCTGACAAGTGGCGCACTGCATGCACGCCACTTGTCGCAACCAGGGAGTTTTCCCTTTTTTCTTAGATTTATTTTTTCAAAATGGTTTATCTCTTAAACCGTGTGTCCAAATCTCGAACCGTTTTCACAGTTGGATTTCTCGCGTCGAGATTTTTGAAACTAGATCTTATGTTAATAGGTTTCGATGAACTTTTTTTCCACGAAAAAACTGAAAACCAAAAAAATGGAAAAAAAGCCAAAAAGCCGGCAACCAAATTTTTTTTTGAAAAAAATGAAAACCGGAGCCCAGAAGCACAATTGTGTTTTTCACTTTTTTTTTCGGAAGCACAGACAATGCTTTTCCCTTTTTTTTTCCAGAGAAGCATAGGCTGTACTTCTCACATAAGCAAAGCTGTGCTAAGCACAGACTGTGCTTTTCCTTTTTTTTTTATGAAAGCACAACTGTGCTTTTCCCTTTTTTCAGAGAAGCATAGGCTGTGCTTCTCGCGGAAGCAAGGTTGTGCTTCTCTCGGAAGTAAGGCTGTGCTTCTCACGGCTGTGCTTTTTTCCTTTTCAGGCTCTTGGAAAAGCACGGCTTCTTGAATTTTTTTTCCGTCAAAACCTAGGAAAAACCAAGAAAAAAAAATGAAAAATCCAAAAAAACCAAAAAGAAACCGATAATGCGTGCAAAAAGAAAAAAAAAAGAAATCCTGAGGGTGCACCCAGCGCGTGACACGTGGTGGCGGCTGGACGCACCACTTCGTGCGCTCTCGGGGCCCCAAAAGTGACCTCTACGGGAGCCCCCGAAGGCGTACCCGTTAGATAGTTGCTCCCTTTCATAGCTTCTCCTTGCGAGGCAGCCCAGCTGGGGAGGCTGCTAGCCTGTTGGGCCGGCTGGAACCAGCCCAGTTCGGGCCTGTCTGTACATAGGCCGAAAGAGGTAAATGGAATGGGCTGTAGGACGAGGAGAAGGTCTGGGCTGAAAACTGCATTTTTTTTCCGACAGGGACCAGTTTCTGCGATTTTGAGTGTACAGAGACCGAATTTGCTTCAAGTACAACCGAATTTGCTTCGCTTGAACAAAAAAAAGTGTCCAATATAATTGTTTATTATGCTCCATTAGCAGCAACAAAAGGTTTCCATCGACTTGAAACTTTGCTTCCAATGTCACTAAAATTTATCTCGACCTAGCAACAATTTGTCCCACGCGCGCTAATTTGCTTTGAGAGTAACTTGTGTCAAATAACAGTTGACGGTGAAGTCAAATAAATAAGAGGAAACAAGACAAATACAACAATATTTAATAAATCTAGCCATACAAACGTGCAAAGCGACCCAGCTAATTCTGCAAAATCGAGTAACCCCGATGCACGACATATTTACCCCGTATTTCACCGACCGAGCAATGGTAACCAATGGAACATTGTAGTGCTCCACATAATTCCAACATCATATAATTGAAACATGCAAGGTATAGTCCAAATTTAGTTACTGCCACAAAATTGACGTAGCAGAAAATGCGTACAAGAGCCGAGATCTAGACCCAGGGACGGATTCAAGGGGGGACGAGGGGGGGCGAGACCCCCCCTGACGATCGCGTCACCCCCTTGATAGCGATCAGTTTGTTAGCTAATTTTTCTCGCTATAACTGCCCGTGGCTTGCTTTGCCCCCCCTATGGGCTCCCTTACCTATGGGCTGTGTACTTTTTCCAAGCAATTGCACGCAAAAGGCCCAAATTCCAGGAAACGAAAAAAGGAAAGCAGCCCACAGCGGAAATAATACGCACAGTTTAGATCTCCTCTAATCAGATCCTCAAAAAAGATCTCCTCTAATCACTCCTTAATTATAAAGATCTCATCTAATCGCTTCGTTTCAATCTGCTCCTGCGTACGAGGCTGCCGCCGGCCGCCGACCGCCTGCTAGATCGTCTATCGAATCTCTTCGTCGAGAAGGGGAAGGGGATATGCAAGCGCCTCATGTTGATCTACGGTGCATTCTGGCCGGCCGGTCGCACGGATGAGCTCGACCAAATGATAAAAACAGTTAGTTTATTTTTAGCATCAGATTCGTTCGCGTCTTTCAAATCGTAGAAGTGTTGTCGTAGAACTGCAGACATTAACAACTAGCTAGAAAATTTCGATCTTTGATACTGCTCATAAATCAAATTTTGAATTAATAGCTATGTAATCTTTGATTATCTAGGGCCTGTTTAGATCAGAGCCCCGAAGTGCCCGACCAAATATTTGGCGTTGATGAGTGCGATAGCCACTGTTTGGTTGTGATCGAATTATTTGGGTCTCCCCAGTTCCATTACCTCATCCCGTTTACAAAACCAATTTTTTTAACGAGGCGTTGGTGGTCCTTCCCTCCAAAATTTTGGCGTGCCGTTGGTTAGCTGGGTGAAAACAGCACATATGAAATCGATCCTAGATCTTCCAATATGCACTATATTATGTATCTATATCTATCTTATGATTTTTACACTTCTAGTTCTTGCCCCCCCTATCTTTATTTTCTGGCTCCGTCCCTGTCTAGACCGGACAGCCACACGTACAAAGAGAACAAATAGCAATCACGTGCACAACAACCAAACATGCACATACAAGAATACAAGAGCAAATACCGACGAGGCACGTAGCTGGTGGCACCTACCTCGCTCGCTCATGCAGTGGCGTACGTCACGTAGCTGGAGTAGTCCTTGGCCACCCTTCCCTCCGGGGCCACCGCGTTCTTCTTGCTTACTGGTGAATATGCAGTAAGCAGCTGGGTGGTGTACGCTCTATCTTTTAACAGCTGCTCATTGAATTGTTGTATGCGGATACGATTCACCTGCTTGTGTCATGACTCTGTAGCTGGTTAGAAGATTGTAGTGTTCAAAAGTTTTGTACTCCCTCCGTTTCATAATTCTTGTCGTGGATTTAGTTCAAACGGAGGGAGTAGCATTTTCTTTGATCACATCAAGGTAATTGTGCAGTTCACCAGAATTGATCCAAGCTTCTTTTGCCGATAAACATTTCTATATTTGGAAAGTTTAGCATTTGAAATGGCTAAAATTAAAGGGTTCAAGAGAGGTGACGTCCATGCTATTCAGAAGGTGTGAAGAGGTAAGACAGTGGGCTCAATGGAAGCTAACAAAATTGTGACCTCCTGTCACCAACGTCCCCAGTCCCCAACAAAGCTTTGCCCGATGAAAATATATTTGAAAGTAATTGTAACCAAGATTTCTTGAAGTAAAATTGTTGACATCATTTTGTAGTGTTCTTTCCCTGCGCCGTGTGAGGTGAGGTGCAACTATCAGCGGATGCTACACCGCATTTCAGTTTGACGAAGGGGCGCTGCAGAGATTCCAAAATCATGATTAATAATTTTGAACATTCAAACTAAACTATAAATAAATAAATAAAAGGAAAATTCTTGAGCAAACAATTAGTGTACACCAAACTGCAATTTTCAAAGTATTACACTATTATTCGTTCAGCCGAACCTACTGTAGAAAAGAAATGTGAAAAAAGAAGAAAGAAATTTTCACTCGTCGATGGACTGTCGCCTATCTTGGTTCGCTGTGATGCAGCTGTGACAGCTCCCCCCCCCCTCCCACACACACCCTAATCTACAATGCAAAAAAAAAAAAAATGGCCACTCTCGCTCTCGCCAGCCTCCCCCCCCCCCCCCCCCCCGCGCGGGCGCTCCCATCTCCTCCTGCCAGCGGCACAGAGGATTCGGCATCGATGCATGGTGTGGGCACGCACATGTGCGCACGGGGATGGGCAGACCATGGCAAGGCTGTTCCGGTGTCGTGCGACGGCACGTTGGAGTCGACATTCATGTGCGCGGCGGAGGTGGAGCTGGTGGTGCCGAAGTTTGCAGAGGCGAAGGCGAGCACCACCTCGTCGGCGACAACTTTGCAGACCTCCTCAGGGGGCGAGGCTGGTTGAGGTGGCGGTGCGAGGGCTGGCCACTCCGGCCGATCTGGGCGGCGCGGTTACATGGAGGTGAAGCGGGGGAGCCGCCGTGCAGGATCTGGGCTTAGGCGACTGTCAGAAGCTATGCCTCTGACATCTGGTGCACGGGCAATGGTCTGCGCGCGGAGGATCTGGGCGCCTACGATAGTGTCCAGTGCTGGTGGGGCATGGTCGCGTCGGCTGCTCTACATCGGCTTCAGGCACGGCGGCGTTCGCCTCTCTTCACCACCGGCCAAATCCTACACGCGCTTCCCGCGGAGGACGTCGGGGCCGCGCAGGTTTTGCGGGGCTGTTCTCCGGCAAGTTAGTTTGCATGGAGGATGCCGGTGCTAGCGGCCCTGGAGTCATGGTGGATGCTGCAGGTCGGTTCATGCCGGTGTGGAGTGGCAGCGGCCAGATTCGCGCCGTGTCATGGGTGGCCCCCCGACAGTCGTGGCGGTTGTCTAAGGTGGGAAGATGTCTCACCCTTCCACTAGCGCCACTCTGGCCTGGCGTGGAGTACTGGCTGGCGCGGCTATCGAAAGATCCGTTATCAAGATGGTGATTGGAGCACCGTTCCATGTCCGGTGTGATATTCTTGCCTTCATGATTGGGCTCAGCAGTGATGAACTTGCGTCGTTACCTTGTTGAAGGCATTGTCTCTTTGCCGAGGTGCCGGCCTTCATTGATTTGTCTCAGCAACCAGGATGAAAATCCTTCTCCTTGTCGTCTTCGGCTGGACGTGGCGACGGTGGCGTCAGGGCGTGTATCCCTTCTGGAAGGCGTTGTTGCGGAAGAAGTCAACTTAGTCGTAGGTGTTAAATTCATATCTTGTAATGGTTCTACCGTAGTAGTCTATGTTATGTACTCTGTTTGTTGATGACTTTGGCCTTGTTGCCTTGCATCAAGTTCAATAAAGATGGCTGTGTAGGGTAACGCAGCAGAAAACAAAATTTTTCCGACCTACGTACCAGCCCAGGATCACTATGGAGACTGCATACAAGGTTTGATCCTTTCCGTTACCGACTCGTAGCGCAGCGGAAGTAGAGTCGATGACGATCGGCGGTGCAGATCCCCGCAGCTAGGATTTTACAACATCCCAACCGCGAGGATGTACTCCCTCGTCAGCTCACCGGACGGATCTTCGGGCAGCCCTTCGGGAGGCCTCAGGATAGTCCCTCGGATAGTCCCACCGGACGGATCCTCGGACAGCCCTTCGGGAGGCCTCTGGACAGTCCTTCGGATAGTCCCACCGGACGGATCCTCGGACAGCCCTCCGGGAGGCCTCACTGACAGCCCTTCGGGCGGGTCACTCGGACAGCCCTTCGGGAGGACCCCCGAAACACGGACAGTAACTCGGACAGCCCTTTGGGAGGCACTCTCGAACTAAGACCGAAACTACGATCTCTCTACAGAGTTGCACACATACGGTGTCATCTATCCGGCAGGGCTTCGCCGTCTAGAACTAGTTCCCACCGGAACCCAGACAACCGTTCGGCTCTACGAAACTATTTCGCTGGGAGGGAGAGAGAAGCCAGAAATGTCATGGCACTTGTATGTGAGAAGGAATGAGTGTGGAGGCAGCCCCTCCACCTCTATTTATAGGAAATCCAAGGGGTAGGGTTTCTTGGCCCCCAAGCCTTCTAGAAACCTTTTGGGAAAATATCCCAAAAGGTGACTTTTCCATAAATATCCCAAAAATCACTTTCACTATTCACGACGACATTTTTCAGCGTCCAGTCGAACTGAAAATATTTATGTGGGCTTAGAACATTTCCAGTACCCACTAAAATAATTTTCAATGCGATCCAGAACAATTCCGGTTTAGTGATTTTTATCTGCGAAAAGCATCTGAAGCGGTTTCGGCAGCTCCGGAACATTTCCGGTTTTCATCCCGGAAAATTCCAGAAAGTTTCCAGAATGATTCTGGCACCCTCCAAGAATTATCAGGCATGTGCCAAAACCAATTTGACTTTATGGTATCCCCTGAAACAACTTTTCAGTTTTACCGAAACTGTTCCGGTGTTCTCTCTGCGGAACTTTTCCGGTGTCCAAAACTTTTCCGGTGTCCGAAAACTTTTTCGGTGATTTTCTCTCAGACTCCCTGTCTAGTATTCAGCAGATAGATGACCCTTAAGCGTGTGACCCTATAGGTTCGGTGAAGCATAGACATGACCCGGAACCCCTTCCGAAAAATGATCAACATCGGAGCCGTGGACACCCATATTGATCCCTATACCCACACGAATGAATATTCGAGTGAACCTCCAGTTGCCGTGTGCTATTCCTGTTGCTTCGCGATATGTTACAAATACCCGAGGTGAGACATGTTGGCATCCCCGTGGATCAACATCTTGTCCACTATGCCAGTTACCTCGTTACCGGTATTGTTCTCTTTTCTCGTTCCCGTGTTCCGGCATCCCTGTGGTCAAATCACCCTGTGTCTGGCCAGACGATGATGGATACCGTAACACCGAGAGGGCCCAGAGATATCTCTCCATCGTCGGAGGAGCAAATCCCAATCTTGAGCTATCAAGTTACTTGACACACTTTTCCATGAACCCGTAAGCCGCCGTAATAGCCACCCATTTACGGATGACGTTTAACAAACCCCAAAGTTCATGAAGCAAGCATGAAGAAACTCGATACTCTCATGGTCTAAGGAATTATGCAAACGTTAACCATCTCTGTGTTATTAACCATTAACTTATGACGAATGAATCTCATAGCATAACATCAATTCGGGTCGATTTAACACAAATGTTCTTCTAACATTGTGCCCTCAAAATTTCCGGCATAGCCATGCCCATGATCAGGAAAACAGGATCATCATGCAATACTTGAGCCAGTCTTAGAGGCCAGACTAGGAATACATTTTACCGTTTATTATTCCACACGTGCATATGAGTCTTCCTCCGAGCCTCGTGGTTATTGTAGACTCGAGAACCATAGCAGTTATAGCATGGAACATAAACCTAATTATGAACAGGGAGATAATCAATAACATTTATTATTGCCTCTAGGGCATATCTCCTACAGACTCCCACTTGCAATAGAGTCAATAATCTAGTCAATGCTAATGCACTTTACACCTATGGCATACTGGTGTAAAATATGCTTCGCATGTGGTATAGCCTGATGTCCAACGGATCTGACGACTTCAGCTCCGTGTGTAACTTTGCATATCCTCGCGTTTTCAAGCTTTCAAAAAAAAATTCATATTTTGTGTGGACTTGGCTTTGCATATGTGTGAATCATTGATCGAAACCTGATTCCTCAGACTGAGCTATGGAGCAACTATCTGCAATAGTGTCCCATAGACCAAAGCCATCTTGGAACCATACTAAGTTCATGAATGAACTATATGATTCAACAACTTCTTTGTCGCTTCTTAAGCGTCAACATACTTAGCCTTTGTTATAGAATTCGCCACAGTATCTTGTTTGGAACAATTTCCAACTACCGTGCCACCATATTGTGTATTACACAAAACCCTTAACTTAAATCGAAAATCGCATGGAGCATTGATGAAGACTGTATCAATGTAATTACTTACAACGAGCACTTCATAATCTCTGCTTGCGAGAAAACATGTCATCACTACTACTCTAGTACTTTAATGACATCTTTCACTGTTGTCCTATGATCAGTACTTTGATCACTTTGGTATCCATACTCGCAACAACTTTGGAGTATCGGACATATCTGGTTGTTTTACATACCATGGAATACATGATTAATCCAAACACAAGAGTGTGTGGAATCTCCATCATGTATTTCACTCATCAGTGTTTTGGGACACTGAGTCTTGCAAAAACTCTTTCCATGTGACTTCGGCAAGAATTACTCCTTGGCGTTTTAAATGCTAAAAGGTTTTAGCATCTTGTCAATATGTATTCATAGCTTAGCCCTATTAGGTAAATCTATCTCCATAGATCATCATGCCTAATATTGAGGCTATTTAGCCCAAGCACTTCATCAAAAAACTATTTTCAAATGAAGTCCTTAATTCGTGTCAAGAAATTTATTTCCAATTAACAATGTGTCAAGTACACAAGGTTTTTAGAAATATTATCATGCTCCCACTTACTTTTTTGAATCACAAGCATCTTCGATACCCATTTGATGAAGTCAAAACCCCTTTGACCATTCCATCAAAAACGAAGATTCCAACTCCACTTTGCTCTCTTCTGTCCATCGCTGGAACTCTGAAGTTTGCATACTTACTAGCATCCTCTGGATCGACAAATTACTTTGTACTGTATCACATACAAGTCCTAGGTTTCATTTCCATCAGATGGAAATCCTTTTGTCATCCATGTTTCATATCTCATGATTGAAATATGTATTAATTGCTAGTTCAACCCGAACCGACTTCAAGCATCGCTACGGTGAGACAATCTCATCGTAGTCAACTCCTTAAACTTGTTATTGCAACAAGTCGAGCTTTATGGATAAAACATTTTTTTTCCGTATCAGTTTTAGTTCCATAAATATTCGTTAGACTCTAAGTCTTCCGAAAGGTGTATCAATATTTTAATCTTGAATCACTTATATGGAAACTATCTCGGATTGCATTGGCATTTAGCCAATTCCGGAGTCAGGGCCCATCAACGCTTCCTTGTGTATCGTAGGTATACTGTTGTCTAACAACAATATCTCATATGCGCACCTGAGAGGTTTGCACGAGTTTTTCCTACGCGGTTCAGCTGCAAATTCGACCGAAGTCCATACATTTACTGTAGAGACTTCCGTATTAGTCGCACTAGGAAAATCCGGAATCACTTCCAAGGTTTCTTTCCTTTGATCTGATGACGAAGATACTGGTTATCTCGTCGAGTTGCACTGTCCTCCCACTCACCTTTTGTAAGAACTATTCTCTTTAAAAGCATACCGTTTTGCGGCAAAATCCTTTGCCTCGGTATAGTGGTGGGGGAATACCCAATGACTTGGGATAACCTTACAAAGTAGCACTTGTCTGATTTGGAATAGGTTTGTAATCTTTTACACAAGCCCCATATTCCAAATGTTAAGAAAAGATATAACATGGTTGGGCGTACCATACCATGGCGTCATTTCAACAGACCTGATGGATCTCTTTTCAGTGTAAAAGCCGCAGTCTCTAAAGCATTACTCTTTAAAAGGGATAATGGCAAATCTATTTATGTCATCTTTGATCTTACCATGTCATAAATGGTTCGATTACATCTTCACGGACTTTCCACTTGCAGTGGTGTTCCGGGAGGTGCAAGTTATCAAACCCCTTTCACAACTCATCAGACATTCGCTAAACTTGTAACTCAAATATTCCTTTCTGCAATCGAATTGTAGAAACATAATTTTCTTGTTACAATATTTTCTTCTTCATTTTGAAAACCTTTCGAATGATTTCAAAAGATCCAGACTCACATCTCATCAAGTAAATATCCATATATCTACTTGAGTCATTTCTAAAGATAGATAAATCCACTACTTGCAATAACATTTATTGGACTACACACATCATAATGTATGATCACCAACATGTTCTATGCTCGTTCCTTATGGCATGTGAACGGTATTTCAGTCACTTCACTTTTCAGAGGAAAGTTGCAAGTGTCAGATGATTCAAAATCAAACGACTTCAAAATCCATCATAATGGAATTTTCCATGCGGGTTTCTCCAATGTGACCAAATGCAGTGCCACACTTGTGTGGTATTCTTTTAGTCTTGCGACATTTAGCGGCAGTGTTATGGATGTATCATATTTCCATCAATATTCATAACATACATCCCATCTAGGATGGAAGCATGGCCCTTCATGTTATTCATAATACTGAACAACAATTGTTGTTTTATGAACAACTCTTTTGCAACAAACATTGTGCAATGGGCTAGAGTGTATGAAACTCTAAAATGAATTATGAAAGTAAACCCAGAGGTAATGTATTATTATCAATATTCATAACATACGTCTCATTCATAATGAAAGTATGGCCCTTATGTTATTCATAACACCGAACATCAAAAGTTCTCTTATGAACAACCTTCTTGCAAGATACCTTATGCAAAGGGCTAGAGTGTGAAACTCTAAAATGAATTATGAAAGTAAATACATAGGGAATACACCTATGGAAGGCATAGTAACATTTACTACGTTCCCTGCGTGTATCTAAACCTCATTCCTGGCTAGTCTTTCAGGCCATAGTAGTTCTTACATCGAGTTGCAACAGAATGCAATCGAGCGGGTATCTTTGTGATCAACTCACAATACCCAAGAATTAGTGATTAACATGTTTAACCATAATTCCCAAGAACTATATCTTTGACCAGCCTTCTATACATCAAAAACTTGTATGACATTCATACATGAGCTGGATATCCCAGTCTTCTTTCCTTTTGCCATTATACTTCTAACAGTTTAACTTTTAGTATTTCTCCTACTCTCAGAAGAAGCATCCAACTTAAGAGTGGCGTTAGCCCCGGACTTCCTAGGCGTGAAAGTTTCACTAACACCCTTCGGACACTTCCTTTCTCTTTAAGTTGTTTGTTTTATTCACCTTTCATCATATGACAGGCGTTCTTCTGGATCCCTCTCTTATCAGTCAAACGCATAGTGAACACCTTTACTAATAGTTTGCAAACAAACATTGCTTTGGATATCTCATATCTTTTAGCCTTTGTCTGTCTCTGAAAATGATTTTCAGATTCCATGAATATCACATAACTATCCAAACTTTCGAAGTTCGGGTCTCATGGAAGCAAACATTTTGCACTTTGACTGAAAAGGAATTCTAGCTTTTGGATCGAAGGACGAGAGTCACATGATCCATAGCATTAGCGGGAGAATACCGAAAGCATGCGATAGGACAAAGTCCTTCTTGGCACACTTGAGGACAATCCTCACATTACGTTATCAACCGTAAAGATTTAACCAGATATTTAACAGCTATTCAATTTTAACAGGGAAGGTGGAAACGCGAGCCATTATTCTACAACTATTATGCAAATCACACTTAGACAGTGTTCAAAATTAATTGCACTAAGAATTAAAAGAATTAATTCTAAAGTGCGCTCCCACTCAAATCAATATCTCTCATAATTGATTGTGAGTGATTCAAGACCCACATTTCCATTCAACGCCATTGTTCGAGATGAACACCGATGGCGCGAACTTCAATTGGTAGGCAAACTTGCCGATCACATCTCTATGTGACTCTTGTTCATCTTTCGATGCGTGTGTTCCGAGCTTAGGACGATCCTGCCATGAACGTCAAGACAACCAAGTGATCTTGCTGCGAGGTCTGACCTCACCCGCCTTACACCCGTACAATCGTTCGTACCCATATAGATCATGGCGCACCTCGAAAGGAAGGATGCTGTGACGGTGCTACACTTGGGAGAACACTAACTACTTGATATTTTTGTGAGAGATCACCCTAATAAAAGCGACTACCGCGCAATCAAGAAGGGTGCATCATAAGGGATTAACATCTCAGGCAATTCATAATAGCATGATATGGTATAGCCCTTTCTGACGGAGAAGTCTTTATTTCTTCGTCTCCGGCATTCGCGTCGGTGTTCACCTTCGCGAAGATTGCCACCACCTTGTCGATGCACCAGATAATATTGCTATCTCTATAGCTAATAAAATAAGTGCATTACATAAGGTTGACACGCAGGTCATTAAAGTGCAATCATATGGCTCCAGCCATCATGCCGAATCATGACACGCAGGTCATGTTAATTTACATCATATAGTCATCTCATACATAATCAAATTTATATGAGCACTGCTATACCACATCACATGCACATGCAAACCATCCTGCAAAACCAAGTTAGACGCCTCTAATCGGTTTATGCAAAAATTTATTTTACGTGGCTTCTAAGGTTTCGAAACAAACCGAAGCTACCAACGTCCATCATCAAGCATGATAATCCAAGTCGCTAGTTTTAACATTGCGGGGTGTATGAAACACGAGATAATAAAATCTCGAGCCCCATACTGAACTTCGTCATACGCGTGACCCCCGTGCAGATCATATCTGCATTGCCCTTTCGTCTGCGAAACATCCATCTTTCTCAACTATGGTGGAACCCAAAGAACTGTTAGCACTTCGTTGATCTGTCAATCAGCATACTCAGGAGCAGCATGAAAGGATCGCGGATTGCCAGAACTTTGTGAGATTCCACCATGCCGTCAAGATCAGGACTACGCAAATTCCAGGGAAGCAACAAGAACATCGGGTAACAGATTTCATTTGCTACCCGCACAAATAATTTTCAGTAATAGATCTCATCTACTACCTAAATATATTGTGCAACACCCATACATCGCTATATATTCTAGATCGCAACCTGCATCTACGCATAGCCTGGCTCTTGATGCCACTGTAGGGTAACGTAGCAGAAAACAAAAATTTTCCGACCTACGTACCAGCCCAGGATCACTATGGAGACTGCATACAAGGTTTGATCCTTTCCGTTACCGACTCGTAGCGCAGCGGAAGTAGAGTCGATGACGATCGGCGGTGCAGATCCCCGCAGCTAGGATTTTACAACCCCCCAACCGCGAGGATGTACTCCCTCGTCAGCTCACCGGACGGATCTTCGGGCAGCCCTTCGGGAGGCCTCAGGATAGTCCCTCGGATAGTCCCACCGGACGGATCCTCGGACAGCCCTTCGGGAGGCCTCTGGACAGTCCTTCGGATAGTCCCACCGGACGGATCCTCGGACAGCCCTCCGGGAGGCCTCACTGACAGCCCTTCGGGCGGGTCACTCGGACAGCCCTTCGGGAGGACCCCCGAAACACGGACAGTAACTCGGACAGCCCTTCGGGAGGCACTCTCGAACTAAGACCGAAACTACGATCTCTCTACAGAGTTGCACACATACGGTGTCATCTATCCGGCAGGGCTTCGCCGTCCAGAACTAGTTCCCACCGGAACCCAGACAACCTTTCGGCTCTATGAAACTATTTCGCTGGGAGGGAGAGAGAAGCCAGAAATGTCATGGCACTTGTATGTGAGAAGGAATGAGTGTGGAGGCAGCCCCTCCACCTCTATTTATAGGAAATCCAAGGGGTAGGGTTTCTTGGCCCCCAAGCCTTCTAGAAACCTTTTGGGAAAATATCCCAAAAGGTGACTTTTCCATAAATATCCCAAAAAGCACTTTCACTATTCACGACGACATTTTTCAGCGTCCGGTCGAACTGAAAATATTTATGTGGGCTTAGAACATTTCCAGTACCCACTAAAATAATTTTCAATGCGATCCGGAACAATTCCGGTTTAGTGATTTTCATCTGTGAAAAGCATCTGAAGCGGTTTCGGCAGCTCCGGAACATTTCCGGTTTTCATCCCGGAAAATTACAGAAAGTTTCCAGAATGATTCTGGAACCCTTCAAGAATTATCAGGCATGTGCCAAAACCAATTTGACTTTATGGTATCCCCTGAAACAACTTTTCAGTTTTACCGAAACTGTTCCGGTGTTCTCTCTGCGGAACTTTTTCGCTGTCCGAAACTTTTCCGGTGTCCGAAAACTTTTTCGGTGATTTTCTCTCAGACTCCCTGTCTAGTATTCAGCAGATAGATGACCCTTAAGCATGTGACCCTATAGGTTCGGTGAAGCATAGACATGACCCGGAACCCCTTCCGATCAATGATCAACATCGGAGCCGTGGACACCCATATTGATCCCTATACCCACACGAATGAATATTCGAGTGAACCTCCAGTTGCCGTGTGCTATTCCTGTTGCTTCGCGATATGTTACAAATACCCGAGGTGAGACATGTTGGCATCCCCGTGGATCAACATCTTGTCCACTATGCCAGTTACCTCGTTACCGGTATTGTTCTCTTTTCTCGTTCCCGTGTTCCGGCATCCCTGTGATCAAATCACCCTGTGTCTGGCCAGACGATGATGGATACCGTAACACCGAGAGGGCTCAGAGATATCTCTCCATCGTCGGAGGAGCAAATCCCAATCTTGAGCTATCAAGTTACTTGACACACTTTTCCATGAACCCGTAAGCCGCCGTAATAGCCACCCATTTACGGATGACGTTTATCAAACCCCAAAGTTCATGAAGCAAGCATGAAGAAACTCGATACTCTCATGGTCTAAGGAATTATGCAAACGTTAACCATCTCTGTGTTATTAACCATTAACTTATGACGAATGAATCTCATAGCATAACATCAATTCGGGTCGATTCAACACAAATGTTCTTCTAACATTGTGCCCTCAAAATTGCCGGCATAGCCATGCCCATGATCAGGAAAACAGGATCATCATGCAATACTTGAGCCAGTCTTAGAGGCCAGACTAGGAATACATTTTATCGTTTATTATTCCACACGTGCATATGAGTCTTCCTCCGAGCCTCGTGGTTATTGTAGACTCGAGAACCATAGCAGTTATAGCATGGAACATAAACCTAATTATGAACAGGGAGATAATCAATAATATTTATTATTGCCTCTAGGGCATATCTCCTACAGGCTGTGTGCATCAGAATGAAGGAGAGGCCGGAGGTTTCAACCTCCTTTTCAGGAAAAAAATATCATCAAAAAACACATTAAGGGTTATAATTTTTTTTGAAAAAATAATAATGACTTATTTAATATGCATATAAACCATGTCTAAAAAATTCACATTCAGATAGTTTTCACAGTTTAAGAAATAAAAAAGACAAATCAATCTATGAATAGTACCAAATTCAACTCTACAGTGTATAGTATCACACCAATACTATTCATGGTCGGATTTATCATTTTTGTTTCTTAAACTGTGAGTTGTATTTGGGATGTGAAATTTTAAGACATGATAGATATATGTTGTGTCAACATTGCAAAAAAAAGAAGTTTAGATTCATTTTCTTATTATTAAATAGCTAATCAACCTTTTTTTTTGAGAAACACAGTACAGACGCATGCGCTTACAACACGCACGCACACTCACCCCTATGAACGCACGCACGCACACCCTACCCCTACGAGCACCTTCGAGAGACTGAGCCGGCAGGTCTTGAGATTGACGAAAGTCGCCACAGACACCTCGTAGTCGACGGGCATGTCATACCACTTATAGAATTGTGCCGGAAAGTCTGAAATAAATTCAAGAAATATGCGAGCACCCATGGCAAGTCTAAGACTTGAACCCGGGTGGGCTGTTCCACCACAAGGAACCTAACCATCTAATAGCTTAGTTCGCAAATAGCTAATCAACCTTCTAGTGTATTAGTATACCTCATGTGCCTAGTGCACCCTATATGCCCCTGAAGTCCAGAGGTTCATGGCTTTTACATTAGTTTGCTAAAATAAAGAGCAAAACCCCACCTCACCTGCGTCATCTCTGTTCCTTTGCTTTTGTTCTTTCTCTAATTTTTTTTTTCAAATTTTAACTACAGAGTGGGGAAGCATGGATAGTGGTGGAAGCTAATGAGTATAATGGCACCAAGATCGGCTCAAGCTCCAGTTTTGCCTAAGATTCCTATGTTTTTTTCTCCGCCTATGTAAGTGCCAATAAGGTTTTCTTTTGTCAGAATAAACAAGGATACCTCGTACCCTGATGCAGTTTATGCTTTGAACCGTGCCACATTATAGACGGTGATAGTCCACGTGTGGCTATATTTAGCTTCACACTGCTACTGTTGCTGTTCTTGATAGACGAAATATGGAATATATGTATGGTTATTTACTGCCCTTCCATGTTAAGTGTGTGGTATACTTGGACGCGCGCGTTTTGCAAGTGTTTCTCACAACATATTTGCTTTTAGGTTAACAACATATATTTTACAACAAATACAATAATATTTAATATATGTAGCTACACAGAGAAGCACGGTTCGGATGACACAGCTAGTTCTGCAAAACAGAGTAATTCCGATGCATGACATATTTACCCGTATTTCACCGATCAACCAATGGTAACCAATGGCACATTGTAGTACTCCATATAATTCCAACAACATATAAATGAAACATGCAAGATACAGTCCAAATTTAATTACTACCACAAAACTGTCGTAGCAGCACAACGTACATGAGCCGAGATCTAGACCCGACAGCCACACGTACAAAGAAAACAAACAGCAATCTCGTGCACAACAACCAAGCATAATTCCAACGTCATATAATTGAAACCTGCAAGATACCGTCAAAATTTAATTACTACCACAAAACTGATGTAGCAGCACAATACATACAAGAGTTGAGATCTAGACCCAACAGCCGCACGTACAGAGAAAACAAACAGCAATCACGGGCACACCAAACACATACAAGAATACAAGAGCAATCACGGTGTCCCCACGGCAGGCGCTGGCACCTCATTGCTACCATTGTTGTTCACGCTGCCCTTGGACGTGTGGCTATATTTAGCTTCACGCTGCTACTGTTGCTGTTCTTGGTAGACGAAATATGGAATATATGTATGGCTATTTACTGCCCTTCCATGTTAAGTGGATATGTGTAGTCTATACTCCCTTGGACGCACGTGTTTTGCAAGTGTTTCTGACAACATATTTGTTTTTAGGTTAACAACATATATTTTTACGACAAATTCAATAATATTTAATAAATCTAGCTACACAAAGAGGCACTGCTTGGATGACACAGCTAGTTCTGCAAAACAGAATAACTCTGATGCATGGCATATTTACTCCGTATTTCACCGATCAAGCAATGGTAACCAATGGCACATTGTAGTACTCCACATAATTCCAACATCATAAAATTGAAACATGCAAGATACAGTCCAAATTTAATTACTACCACAAAACTGTCATAGCAGCACAACGTACAAGAGCGGAGATCTAGACCTAACAGCCACACGTACAAAGAAAACAAACAGCAATCACGTGCACACCAAACACATACAAAAATACAAGAGCAAACACCGACGTAGGCACGGCGTCCCCACTCCATGCGCTGGCACCTCATGTAGGAGCGTAGCTAAACACACTTCAGCTTCCCTTTTACCAGGGCTTTCTGCTAAGTCTAAGGTCAATACGTACTGATGTAGCAGCACAATACGTACAAGAGTTGAGAGATCTAGACCCGACAGCCACACGTACAAAGAAAACAAACAACAATCACAGGCACACCAAACCCATACAAGAATACAAGAGCAAATACCGACGAAGTAGGCACGGCGTCCCCACGGCATGCGCTGGCACCTCACTGCTACTGTTGCAGTTTAAGAATTTCACAGTTTAAGATATGTAAAGTGTAAGCCGAATGTCATATATCGGGCACTCGGCTTACACTTATCTGCATTTAAAAAAGGAAATGCAAAATTGTAAGCGAGTTTTATGAATAGAGTGCTTGGCTTACACGTAATAGCATTTAAAAAAGAAAAGAAATGCCATACTGTGAGCCGAGTTTTATGAATAGGGTGCTCGGCTTAAACATAACATCATTTAAAAAACAAAGAAATGTCATATTGTAAGCCAAGTTGCCTTTACTAGACACTCGGCAAATAACTCCTGCTGTCACGGGTCCGTTAAGCATGGCCGCCAGGGACACGTGTCCTCGGCTTTGCCGAGCTCACATAGTTTGCCGAGTGGTTTATGCTTACTTTGCTGAGATCCTTTTGTATGCCGGGTGTATTATCGTAAGTTCTCGGCGTAGACCATACTCTGCCGAGCGAGCTGTGTTTGCCGAGAGGTTTTTTATTCAGACTCGGCATACACGCTGTATGCTATAATTTACTCTCGGCATACGGTGATATAATAGGCAACAGCGATTTTTCCTGTAGTGTGCGAGTCGCATTTGGATGTGAAACTTTAAGACATGCATGGTAGATATATGTCGTGTCAACGTGGCAACAAATCAGGTCTTTTTTCCTATTGTTAAATATGCTAATCAACCTTCTAGTATATTAGTACATCTCATGGTATATTAGTACACCTCATGTGCATAGTGCACCCTATATGCCCATGAAGTCCAGAGATCCACGGAAAAGAGAAAAACCTCACCTCACCTACCGCATCTATGTTCCTTTGCTTTCGTTCTTTCTCTATTTTTATTTCAAATTTTAACTATAGAGCAGGGAAACGTGCACAACGGTAGAAGATAATGAGTACTAGGGCACCAAGATAGGCTCAACCTCCAGTTTTGCCTGAGATTTCTACGTTTGTTTTCTCCACCTATGTTAGTGTCAATAAAGTTTTTTTTGTCTGAATAATGTTACCTCGCACCATCTGATCCAGTTTATGCTTTGAACCGTGTCACATCATTGATGGCGATAGTACGCGTGGCTATGTTTAGCTTCGTTGCTACTGTTGCTGTTCATAATAGACGAAATAGTCTGTAGATATGGAGGATGGTGGAATATATGTAAGGTTATTTACTGCCCTTCCATGTTAAGTGGAGATATGGCAGTACCCTTCCGCTACCCGATATGCGTAGCGTATACTCCCTTGTCACGTGTTTTGCTAGTGATTCTAACGACATTTTTTTTGGTTAACATCATATATTTTAGACCCAATAATTTTATAATTTTTTGAATTCTTATAACTACTAATATAGCTATGAATACAATCGAATAATAATTGACAGCAGAGTCAAATGAATAAAAGAGAAAACAACACCGAATACAATTACTGTTTAATGAATCTAGCCACACAAACGGACGGACGACCGAGCTAGTTCTGCAAAACAGAGTAATTAACTCCGATGCATGACATATATAGTTTCCCCGTATTTCACAATTGAGAATGGTAAAATTGGTAACCAATGGCACATTGTAGTACTCCACATAATTCCAACATCATATAATTGAAACATGCACGATACAGTCCAAATGTAATTACTGCCACAAAACTGACGTAGCAGCAAAATGCGTACAAGAGTCGAGATCTATACCCGACAGCCACACGTACAAAGAAAACAAATAGCAATCACGTACACAGCAACCAAACACATACAGAAAGGAAGCAACCAAACACACACAAGAATACAAGAGCAAATATCCACGGGGCATGGTGTGCCCCACTGCATGCGCTGGCACCTCACTCAGCTCACTCATGCAGAGTGGCGTACGTCACGTAGCTGGAGTAGTCCTTGGCCACCCTCCCCTCCGGCGCCGCCACGTTCTTCTTGGCATCCGAGGCGGGGCACGCCACGCGAGTGGTCTCCGCGGGGCACATCTTCGGCTGGCTCAGGAACGACGCGCACTCCGCCGGGCCCCTCTGGTTGGCGAAGCCGGGGATGCAGTTTCTCTTCACGTCCAGCACGCCGTCCTTGATCAGTGCCGAGCACGCCGGCCCGACCGACGTGAAGTAGTTGCCCGACAGCGTGAGGTTGGCGAGGCGGCCGGCCGGGCCGGCGAGCTTGCAGAGCGCGTCGGGGACCTGCCCGTACAGGCGGTTCACGGCGAGGTTGAGCTGCTCGACGCTGCTGAGGCACGAGAAGGATGAGGGGATCGGGCCGGTGAGCTGGTTCATCCCGGCGTCGATGACGGTGGTCTTGGTGAGCATGCCGAGCTCGTTGGGGAGGCAGCCGGAGAGCTGGTTGCTGAGGAGGAGCACCTCGAGGAGGGAGTCTTGCATGTGCGCGATTGACGGCGGGATTGGCCCCGTGAGCTTGTTGTTGGCGAGGGCGAGGTAGCTCAACTTGGAGAAGCCCAAGTTTGCAGGTAGTGGTCCGGATAAACTGTTGCTGTTGAGGAGGAGCGCCCTACCATTGTGACCTGCGCGGATTATGCCCTTTCGGCGGGTTTGGGAGGCTAGAATATTTACACCACCATTAATCGGACCGACTTTAAAATACGCGCCGACGAGATTCTTGCTCTCAGAAAACGGGTCATGGAGATCGTCATCGATACTTAGCTTGTACTGGTACTGAAGGCTGCCGAGGGGCGGGATATCGCCGCCAAAGTTGTTGGAGGAAGCCTGAAAATATGCAAGATCGGGGAGCTGGTCGATGAAGCCTCGCAGCATCGGTGCACTCAGGCCAAAATCATTGAAAGCAACCGCCATGATCGTGAGCTTCTTAGCCAGATCAGGTGTCGTCCCGCAATGGAACCCAAGGTAGGTTTGCCCGCCGCAGATGTCATGGCCAGACCAGGTCGTGGTGATGTTTTTCGGGTCACTAGAAATGCTGCTCTTGAAGCGCTGGATAACGAGATAGGCTTGGTATAGCCGCTCGTTTGGGAAGTGTTGCGGCTGTGGGCTGTATGATACAGAAGGCTCACTGATCTTGCGAGATGGTTCTGGGCGAGAAGGTTCTCTTGTTATTGCAGCAACTAAAGACAGGGTTAAGCAGAGGGATATGGCAAAAGAACCATATAGGTACTTAGCCATGTTTGTCTATGTTCTATTGTAGAACAAGGGCGTCCGCTGTTGGGAAAACGAGGTCTAATCTCCATATATATATAGTGCACGATGCACTATATTGCGATAAGCATCTTGCGGGTGTAGACGAGGATCGAATGGGTAATGTACTAGCGCAGTAGTGCTACTGCAAAAGAAAAAAAAAAGATTGAATCCTGAGGTGCAATATCAGTTTTCATACTGTAGGAGTTATAAGTGGATGAAAAAAAAATCTGAGGGGGTGATATGGACTTTTCCCATCTAAAAAAAAAACCGACTCGCTCACGTGTGAACTGTTTTCGATAAAGGGTAATATATTAATATCAAACTGATATCAAGTACATCCGTGACTCGTCCTCTGCATCAACACGATATCAAGAGCTATTTTGATATATTAATATCAAACTGATATCAAGTACATCCAGGATGCACATAGCCAAATTACTACAAAAAAGAAAAGAAATAAAAGGGTCTGCAGAGGTCAAGGCGAGACGAACAACCCGCTGTAGCAAAACATCAACAACTACCAGTGTTGTTGACAACACCTAGACTGCTACGAGCAAGGTTCCCAACGACAACTCCTCCAGGAAGCGAACGGTGCATGAGCGCCGCCCTCGCTGGATCCAACCACATAGGCCTGATCATAGGTTTTCACCCTCAGAAGAGAAAGTCCGAGCAATTTCAAGACAATGCCTTCAACAAGGGAGCGTAGATCGCCACTGCCAGGTACAACGAATGAAGGACAGACCTAGGGTTTTGAACCCGAAACTTGAGACCCGGTACTCGAAAAGCACCACCAAGAACAAAGTCTCCATGTGTTGCCGCCACCAACTTACCATGAAGAAGTATTGCTGAAATGCCCTGATCGGCAGAAAGAGGACACACACTCCGTGGACACACACTTGTGTACATAGGCGTCTCCAACAACCGTGTTATAGTGAGAGGCTGACATCTGAGACCCAACTTGTTATAGTGTCCGGTCCCAATCGTGTACATACGGGTCTCAACGATGGCACCAAGTACGCATCATTTGGTTCCTGTATTGAGAGGCTGACATCCGGCCCCTACCAGGTCGAAGCTACCCAGCGTATAGTGAACGACGTGAAACTGACCAGAGCAATCGGGGAAAAAATGTCGACATCATTTTTATCATGGACCACCTTGTCATAGATAGTGCAGAGACCGTCATATAAGTGCCCAGGTGGGGCGTGGGGTGCACTTCCTGGACGATTTTCCAGAAATTGTCATAGATTTTCGTCTTCCCAGTTGAGCGTCGCCACATCTATGACAAAATGACTTTTTCCATCATGGATGTGGTCACTTCTATGACGGGTTATCATTTTCATAGAGTTGTTTTGTCATAGATGTGACTTTTTCTTGTAGAGTGTGTGATCCGATTGTGATATGTGAGTAATCCCCTCGGGCTAAGAGCGGAGGTGCAGCCTCGCAGCCCGAGTACATGTTCTTGATGGGATCCATGGTATGTTTATTTTATATTATCTTCGTATTGCGATTTGTTCTTTTGTCTTGCCTCGGTCAAGGACTTGATGGTACCCGATGCACTGATGATCGGCACAAGGAGGAGGCCATTGACAAGGAGGCGTGGAGGAATATCCCCAAAGGCGGTAACAGTAAGGTGAAGTGGGGTGCCATATCCAAATCCTTGGGGACAATGGTGCAGTCACAGAATGCTAAGGCGTTGGTCCGGTTATACCTTAATAACCGAGGTAACCCCGCACGATGGAAAGGGCCGAGGTTGGACAATGAATCCATGATGTGGCGGCAGTCGGTTGTTTATCAAAAAAATAAATAGTAACACAATATTGCAACATCTCTAGCAAGAGAGATAAAGATTAAAATGGTATGCACTCTCTTCCTAATAAGGCCCATTACTCAAATCACATCCCCTTTCTTTCTCCTAATTCCGTAATTGCTAGGTCGGCAAGGCAAAGGTCACAAAGGGATAACTGGATCAACACAAAAAGAGAGCTCTAGATGACACACGAAAGGCAAGAACAACAACAAAAGCAAACTAGTCCTACAAAAAAAAGCAAACTACAACTCCTTTGCATTTTTATGCAAGTAAAACTAAACACACTATTGAAAAAATAAACAAATAAAAATAAAAGGTAAAATGTTTAGTGGAGACCTCCCCAACTTTGTCTTTTGGCCTAGCTTGTTATATGTTATGCATACGACGATGGATCGAGGAATGGCCTCGCGGTGGCAAGAGAAGAGAGGAGGGATGGAGAAGTATAGCGCTGGAAGTTGAGTGCCTCGCGAGTGGCCTCTTCTTCTTTTTTGGTTATCTTGCCATCTATTTTTAATATATATAAAAACATAGACAATATTATTACAACTTTTTTTGAGAAAATATGACTACAACTTGAAGGGTTACTTTAGAATGTCTATGTTTGGATACCAGTGCATAACTCTACAAAGACTGTACTGAAATCTATTTGGTTCCAGATAAAAGGAGACAATAAACAAAACACAAAATAGATTAGAGGGGAGATAATAAATAAATACTTTTGGATTCGTAGAGTTGTAACTGTAAGCTAGCGGCAGCTTGTCTACTGGCCTACTGCGCACTCCATTAAATAAGTGAAGTAATTTATCATCTAAAATTAATAAGTGTGTGCCTTGTTTTATTCCAGCATTCCATTCTAACCTTAAAGATATTCCAAATATGCTTATAAATCAATATACTTGGGTACTGTCCTTGCTCTATGGTTAAATTTGAGGTCATGAGATTCTTGGTGAAATGAGTTTTGGGTACTGTCCTTGCTCTATGGTTAAAATGATAGGATTTTTGGAGTTAAGAAGAATATAGTTCCTTCACAACCCTATAGTGGACTCAAAGTTCGAATGAATTTAAATTTTGAGAATCCTTGAACCTGGCTATAAGAGATCTCTCCAAAAGTGGAGTTTAGGTATTTCCCATCAAGAAAATGTTTTAGAAATACAAGGTAAAATAAAATGGCTACCAATAAAAAGAATAATTTCAAGGACACATATCCTTTTCTTGAATTGTGAAAATAGGAGATTTCCTCCAAAGGTTGGATCTAGGGATGGATCTGGTCTTGGAATGATATTTGGTGAAAACAGAAATTGAGATTGATCAAAGGAAAGAACTTGCTACCATTTAAAGAACGTCAAATGAAAGGAATTCACTTAAAAAGAGTAACTTAAAAGAAATTCATATTTTTAGAAAATCAAAAGAAACTAATCTAAAAGGTGAAACTAGAGATCCATAAGTTCCTTTCCAAATAAAATCCCATTTGGAAGATCTTGGTTTTAAAGAAAACACAAAAGACAACTTAAATTAGAATAATTTTTTTTGAAAGGAAAAGAAGGAAATAAAATGACACTTAAAATTTTGGGGTGTTACAGTTACTTGAGTGTTTCAGCTGGGGAAGAATTGTCAGAAAACGATCTACCCTGCCTCACCAACGATGCTCGGCGGCTTGTAGACACACAGGTGGGAGGCAACCATGAAGTCATCGATCTTGCAAAGGTCGTCGATCTTGTCCTCGAGGGCGCGTCGTGGTTGTGGTGGAGGAACTAGTCGGCGGGTCGCGGGGTGATGGAGGGGAGGAACAGGGTCGCCGCCGGGCAGCCATCGGTAGGGAGCGCGATGGTGGTTCTCCTGTGCGCCCTAACCCTCGGCATGGTGGCCACCTGGATCTGGAGGGGCTCGTGCTGCGGGGAGGGGATGAGTTGGTGAAGAAGAGGAGGGGCTCCTGGTGGATGCCGACGGCTGGGGAAGAGGACGGTTGCCTGGTGGATTCCGGCAGCTGGGGAAGAGGAGGATCTCCTGGTGGATGCCGATGGGTGGGACAGAGAAGGCCCTCGTTGGTGGAGGAGGACCAGGGTCTGTACGAGTAAACGGTTCGGGACGGAAAGACATGGTAGTGGGGCGGACGAAAAAGAACCAGTGGAGTGGAGGGTTGGAAGAAAAAAAACCGGTTTAGCGGGACGGAGAGGGCAGACAAAGCGAGGAGCGACACGCTCTTTGGCAGGAAATGGAACACTACGCGTTTTTTAAGTAAAAAACTAGTTAATTGCCCGTGCGTTGTAATGGGGACGTACATATTCTAATGGTTCAATACCAGTCGTGTCATGTCTAATATCCCTCGGCTGTAGCTTCTGTCACCACCTTCATCTTGGGCTCCAGCACGAGTTATATGATTTTGAAAAATTAATAGACAATAGTATAGTAGAATAACGGACACTCACATACATAGACAGAAAAGTTATTCTAACATGCATTGGATGTTGTTTCTTCTATATTAACAAAGTTGTAGACTGAATACATCAAGTCATTTTTGCATTTAAAAAAAAAACTGAGTTCCAGAATGCACCCCTCGCACACATCTGCAGGCTGCAGCCGAAATACCATGAAACTGAAAAATTTGGTTGCACAAACCAAGCTGGGCTAGTAATTGACGTTTACAGATTCTTTCCAACAACGAATAGCTAAAACTTTTCTTCCGATTCAACTATTTGTGACATCTTTAATTTTAATATCATCCAAAGCATGGGGAAGCGTAGGTGAATTTTTTTCACTTAGGTGGTTGGCCCTTGCCTGAAACCCTTTCTTCCTTCACACCTGCTTTTGATATCATGCACACGAGGAGCCCATGTCCAATGATTGAAGGAAACACACAAAAGTGATATGATGTTCGCGATTGAACAAAGAGAAAAAAAAAACCCACATGAATACGTTTCCAAGACCTTGAAATTGGAGCCAGCCTAAAAGTTGCATACGGAGTTTGATAACTATTTAAACCCAAGGGAAAATCCAAATAACTTATTCTCATAATATCAGTAAGAAACAAAGTTCTTTTTACAATCCTCACTGTGTGTCTAACTCCTTGCTGGAAATTTTGTTTAACATTTATATTTACAACAAGAGTCGAGTTGTTTTCTTTTTAAGCTAAAAAGTCAATAAATTTTAAAGATAGTTCCTTTTTACTATTACCTTAACCAAAGATACTGTATTATGGTGCAACAATAGCAATAGCAGGAACAAGATGAGCATTACCTTAACGTATAAAGAAATCCAATTGACATCCTTGGCATCCTCGTACAAGTTGTCTCCTCCGACCATGATGACAATACGGTCAATGCTGGTGTTTCCTTGCTTGTTGGCTAACCGAGGTGGTATTAAACTAGTGTGTGAAGGGCATGCGCCAGTGACCAGTGCAAGTCGGCAGCCTGTTCTGCGTGGGCTAATGGCTGGCTTGCTGCACGGATTTTGGGCCTGTGATAGGAAACGTGTGAGGGAGAAAAGTGTGAAGAGGCCTAGAGATGGCCATGTCTCCAATGTGGTGTTCCTGTGGGCCTACAAGTTGTGTGGCGTTGGCTGATTTCCTTACAAAAGACTAGTTAGTAGTAGAGTTGTATTCGAAAGTACCCTTCTCAGCTCAAGCTCAAATGAGTTTGGATGAACAGTAAAATCGAAAAAAAAATCAAAAAATTCTGATTTTTTTTGTGGTAAACTTTGACAAATGTTCTAAGTGTTTGCAAAATTTCATTATGAGATCACATTCGTGGAAGGTGTGGCAAAAAAAATCAGTGCTCCAAAATGCTTTCAAAAGTAGGATTTTCGGAGCATCGATTTTGTTTTTTTTTCACGCCTTCCACCAATGTGATCTCATGATGAAAATTTGCAAGCACTTAGAACATTTGTCAAAGTTTACCAAAAAAAAATCAGATATTTTTGAAGTTTTTTTTTAATATTTTTCGATTTTACTGTTCATCCAAGCTCATTTGAGCTCGAGCTCAGATACTCCGCGTCCAGTTGTGCCTTGTTTATTAGCATACTTATGTGGTGTACATGTATTTGATGGCCCACATTTAATATGAACTATTTTTTTTTTATAAATTACTAATATTAATCGGGGCGCCCATCGGGTAACCCGTGGGCATAGACTCGTATCCATGCCCAACCCACGACTAATCGGGTCGCCCATGGTTCACGCCCATGGGCAAATACATAGACCCATACCCTACCCATTTGTGTCTGGTGCCCATGAGTACTCATACCCATGGGTCGAACTGCCGGCTTGACGCAGGAGGGAGTCAGGCGAAGGACGAGCGTAAGACGGACGACGGAACGCTACACCTTTTTTAGATAGGAAGAGATATAACAGTAGAGATTATATCCTGGATGTCTCTAGGATTGCTTCTAATCAGAACGAGAACATGTTATTTGACTGAGCACTAGTAAATAACCAATAAGTATTTCCCCTGCAGCCTAAAACTGAACGGGAACATGTTATTTGACTGAGCACTAGTAAATAATAACCAATAAGTATTATTTGGTTTGATTTTTAACTTCCCTTTTTTACTGATGTCAAGAAAAAGCTTCTCTTTTTACTGCATGGAGGGGCTGCCGTTGGAATTTAATGAGAGATCACGCTCGAGATGGAAGTGAAGTGAAGAAAAGCAGAACAGCCAGCTACAATAATAAATATACTGCATGAATTTATCTCTCATTAAAGGAGTTAATTGCTCAATACCACCACATTAAGGGCTAGGTTTGCAGGAAACACCCCTTTTCAAAATTTTGGCAAAAAACACAATGTGTACAGTTTTTTTTTTTTTTTTTTTTTTTTTGCATAAACCACTGGTCGGCGGCTTAGGACGTTTTGACGCTCGAATTGACAAGAAGGGCACACAGGACAGGGTGACGTGGCAAGGAGTACTAACACCGTTTAACTAGACCATCAAAAAATTAATTTGGGCCCACCCGTCAGCTTTCTTTATCCTCCTCCGATGGACAGGCTGCTCCATTGGAGCTGGACTTGTTCGCCGGTGGCGAGTGGCAGCACCCCTCTAGCCGCTGTTCGAGGAGCTCTTCTCCGCCAGCTTCCCGTCGGCTGCCCCAGTCCGCCCCTAGCAGCTCTTCTACGCCAGCGAGGTCTAGGCTGGGCTCGCAACTGCTGCAGCTAGGTCTTGGCTCCGCCTCTTCATCGACTTCCGCCGCCGGCGCCCGACAGAAGGCTACAGCGCCGCCGTAGCTTTCGCACAGCCGGTGACATCGCCTTTGTCACATCGCCCGCCGCTCCCCTCATTTATGCCGTTCTGGTGCCCCTCTCGACGGGACGACGACGCTGCTGTCAGCTTTCCGCCTCGTCTGCGCGTCCCCTGACCGGCATGCGAGCAGAGCTCCGGCGTAGCCGGCTTTGTCTCCACCTGGCCCGAGTGAAAACAAGGGGATGCAATGGAGAAGCACACGCGCGCACACGCGAGTGTGTTTTCTGGCTGTGAGGCAGTCTCTCACTTTTTGCTTCTATTCATGGGGTATTTATAGACATATGTACAAGAAAAATATCCTACCCACTCTCAATCAATCCTACCTGCTCCTACCTGCCCTGAATGGATAGTGATCTGATGGGAGCAGATATGCTACTCACGTCCGAGTGGACTACCAGAACGGCATCCGACTGAATTTCAGTCGGCATGCCCTACCCAACCGACTGAACACACTCAGTCCAGTTGGTCGCTAGATGGCATCCTAGCATGCCCTAGTACAACAAACTACCATCTGACTGAGCTCTAGTCGGACTGTCTACCCGAGTGAACTGCAACACACAGGCACACAGCTTCACTCGGTAATTACAACCCGAGTGAACACTCACGGACTGAGTGAACACAGGTTTACCACAACAATCTCCCCCTAAGCCTTGCGTTCACGAGGTCACCTCCACCATGCCAGTGCTCAAGCAAAGCTTCAGAAGACGCACTAGGCTGAGTGGTTTGGTGAACATGTCCGCGAGTTGGTGTTCTGTAACATCCCCATGTATTAAGCACAGTGATCACCTCTTAATCATGCCAAGTCACCATGCTTAACAGTGCTTGATCATCATTTGAATCATATCTCATTTCAAATTCCAATTTAAATTGAAATTCAAATTTAAAGTGAATTTAAAAGTTTTTCAAATTCAGGAACTAAATAGTTCATAATATTGCAAATATTCCCAAAGCAATTATAAAAAATAAAATCAACATTAGTAGAATTGTTTAAATGACTCCAACATCATGAAACAGTGCTAAAACAGCAAAGTTTAATCCATTTCATTTAATAAAAATTCAAATGAAATCATTTTGTCTCCAAACCTTTTTCTGGCAGTGATAAATATTGCATATTATTTATTGAGCCAAGTCACATATTTTACAAAAGTCCTTTGGTGGTCAAACAATTTGCAAACAGTAGCTGAAGTATAAAGCAGAAGAAAAGAAAAGAAAAAAGAGCTAAACTTTACTGTGCGCGTGGGCTCAAGTCGAACAGTGTAGCCTGGCCCAGCCCGCCATGGCCTTTCTCCTTCCTCCCGCCACTCTTCCCCCTGCGTGTCGCCGCGCGCGTGCCCGATGCCCAGAAGCCGCACGCGTCGCCCATCCGCCGTGTCCCCGAGCCGGATAAGGTCGCCGTCGACCCCATCGTCGAACCCTAGCCCCCATTTCCCCCCTCACGTCCTCTCTCGCCCGATCCCATCCATGCCCGATGCAGCCATGGCCGCGCCGTCGCCGCCCGCGTAGCCACCGTGCTCCTCTCGCTCCCTCACCATGTCCCCGCGCTCAGCCTCCGTCGCCTACGCCGTCTCGCGGAGCCACGCGTCGCCGGACACCCGGAGACGACGCCATCGAGCTCGACGCCGCCGCCTCTGCCTCGAGATCGCCGGCGACCGCACGCCATCACCAGCCCCTCCCCGAGCTCGCCGAGGCCACCGTCGTGATCGCCGTGAGCTCCTCTCCTCGAATCTCTCTCTCTCTCTCTCTTGCCTCGAACGACGCCGTAGCCGTCGCCTCGCTCGTGACCGAATGCGCCGCCGCAAGAGCTCGTCGCCGGCCGTGTTCCGGCGACCAAATGGTCATGCGCCGCTGTCCGTTTAGTTCGCCTGCACGCGTAGGTCTTCCCTGCCCCGTTTGTTCGAGCTGTTGCGCGCTGCTGCTGCCGTTCCCTCTCCGGCCGAACACTGGCGCCGTCTGCCATCGTCGTAGCCCTCGACTCCGGCCACCCCACGGCCAGCCACCACCATTATTCGACGCGCGACGTCGAGCCGCGTCGAGCGCACCTAGCCACGGCCCCGGAAACCCCCCTGTGCGCGAAACCCGACCCCCTCCCGACGCGCGCCGCCGCAAAAACGCGGTCGCCAGCGTTTAAACGCCGGCCGGCCGACGTGGCTGCCACCTGGCCGCCCTGGGCCACTGACCGGTGGGTCCAGTGGGTCCCGTTGGCCGGTTGACCAAGTCAACCCGCTGACTGGGCCGGCTACAGTCGCTGACATGCGGGCCCCGCTTTAATTAAATCGTTTTTATAAATAATAAATCAGTTAATTAAATCTATTAATTTAAACGGTCACTGACAAATGGGGCCCGCTGCCTAATTAATCTGTAATTAGTTTAAATAAACCCTAATTATCTAATGTGTCAATGACCAGTGGGACCCATTGGTCAGGTTTGACTCTGGTCAGCCAAATTTGACTGCTGACGTCATCATGACGTTCTGCTGATGTCACCTAACACTGTTTCGGATAATTCGAATTTAATATTTAAAATAATTCCAGAAATTCAGTAAAACTTTGAAAAATCATATAAAATTAACCGTAACTCGGATGAAAATAATTTATATATGAAAAATGATCAGAAAATATGAAGAATCCGAATATGCCACCCACGTACCTGCCACACCTCTCTAACATGATGAACATGGAACTTTCCCCTCCGATTCATCTGTCCGATAATTGCCCGGAGCTGGTAAAACACCCCCAGATGTTTCCCGCTCCGACTAACTTGCGTAGTACTGCATTAGGGCACCCCTCGAATAACGTGCTGCCATGCCATACATCTGTGATTGCATTTGTTGCTTGTATTTATTGTTTCCCCCCCTTTTCTCTCCGGTAGACACCGAGACCGACGCTGCTGCCGAGTACGACTACGCCCCTGACGACCAGCCCCTTTCAGCAGAGCTTCCAGGCAAGCAAAACCCCCTTGATCATTCCTATATCGCCTACTCCTTCTCCCTCATGCTTGCATTAGATTTTGCTACTGTAATTGCTCGCTCCTATTCTGATGCATAGCCTGTTTTTGTAACCTGCTGTTATTACTTTACCTGTCATCCTAAATTGCTGAGAATAATTTGGTTAGTGATCCATCAGTGACCCCTCATCCTTGTCCCTGTTGCCCCACTTTGTTACCAGTACCTCGATCATTGTGATCGATGTGCAGATACCGTCACATCACCGCACACCCCCCTTAGTTGTACGACTCTGCAGGGCTACTATCGAGTGCCGAGGGTGAAACCTCGTACCGCACTCCTGATGATATCTCTGTAGTATAGCACATCGGTGGTGATTGCAGAGGGTGATTCCTCCTGCTTCCCTTCCCGATGATACTCTGTCGTGCAACCCCTCAAGTGTGGACCATCGAGGGTGATTCCTCCTGGTTCTCCTTGACGGACTACATCGAGTAGGATTCCAACGAGGGTGATTCCTCGGATTCCCCCTTGATGTGATGAAAACACGGTTACCCTACTTTTACTTCAGGCCCTGGTTAAAGTCGGGTCGACCCCGAGGGGTACCCGCGAGAGGGGTGAAGTCGGGTTGACCGTGAGGGTACCCGCGAGATAATTACGAGGCGCGGCCGGGCAGGCACAGACCGCCCTAGAGAGGGATGGGCCTGACCCTTGTTGCACTTCCTCGAGACGGGGCGACAGGAGTACTAATCGTCACCGCGAGCTCCTAATAATGCACTAATGGATTTGGGTATTTGATCTGAGTTGGCCGCTGGCCATATACGCACTACCACCACGTGGGATAATGGTTATGGGACCCTCGGCGCCGTATGTATCAGCCGAAAGCTCTGTCAGACGTCCAGTTCAGCATTGTGGGCCTGTCGGGCCAGTGCCATCCAGGATGAGGTGGTGCTTGTCCCGGCTCGTCGCATAACGACCCGGAGTGCAAAGGGCGATGGGCCCAAGAACCCTGAGCGCTTAGGATGTAGACCGGCAGGGACCTCTCTGTTGAGCCTAGGTAGGATTACGTCGTGTCGATCAGCCGAGGCCGGGCATGACCGAGAAAAGTGTGTCCGGCCAGAGTTAATCGAGCGTGTTGGGTAACAGTAGCGCACCCCTGCAGGGAAGTTATCTATTCGAATAGCCGTGTCCACGGTAACAGGACGCTCAGTGTTGTATCCCGATCTACTACAACTTGAACCGGATACATGTTAATTAATTGTAAGCTCCGGGATCGCTTTCTCACAGGAAGTCGAGGAAGGATCTCTGGGCTTTGCTTCTACATGCTTGTTACTTTATACAATACTAATCTACACTCTTCTTATGCTGTAAGACGCTGAAGATGCTAGTCTTTGATAGGCTAGACATTTCCCCCTCTGTTCCGGCATTTCTGCAGTTTAGTCCAAAGATATAGCCCCTTTCCTTTGATACGGATGCATATTTAGTATAGTTCTGATGTCAGTCTTGCGAGTACTTTGGATGAGTACTCACGGTTGCTTTGCTATTCTTTTCCCCCATACCCGATTGTTGCGACCAGATGATGGATCCCAGGTGCCAGCTGCTACCGCCGACAACTGCTACTACGTTGAGTCTGCCGACTAGGAGTAGATTAGGAGGTTCCCAGGCAGGAGGCCTGCGCCTTTTCGATCAGTGTCGCTGTTTGTGCTAGCCTTCTTAAGGCAAACTTGTTCCCCTTTTATGTCTGTACTCAGATATTATGTTGTTTCCGCTGACGCTTGATCTCGAGCTTATGTATTCGAGCCCTCGAGGCTCCTGGCTTGTAATATAAAGCTTGAATTATTTTACTTTGTGTTTAGAGTTGTGTTGTGATATCTTCAAGTGAGTCCCTAGGCTTGATCGTGTGCATTTGCGTGTATGATTAGTGCACGATTAAGACGGGGGCGTCACATGTTCGGTTGCGACGAACTCCAGCTCGATCTTCTTCGTCTCCACGTAGTCCCGAATGAAGTGGTACTTTAGCTCGATGTGCTTTGATCGGTCGTGGAAGACATGATTCTTTGCAAGTGCAATTGCCGACTTGTTGTCCACCTTGAGGACAACGCTTTCTGCTTCGCCGCTTCTCAGCTCAGCTAGCAGGCGAGCCAGCCAGATCCCCTGGCAAGCAGCAGTGGTGGCAGCCACGTATTCTGACTCGCAGCTCGAGAGAGCCACGATCTTCTGCTTATGGGTTTGCCAGGTCACGGGGCTGGTCCCGAGGAAGAAGAGTGTCCCGGACGTGCTCTTGCATGAGTTCACATCCCCACCCAAGTCGCTATCGCTGTAGCCGACCAAGCGCGGTGCCCGAGTGTTCCTCTCAAACTTTCATCCAAGTGAAGTCGTGCCGGCGATGTTGTGAAGAATTCGCTTGACAGCCGCAAGATGCTCTTCAGTCGGTGCCTCCATGAACCACGAGACAAAACGACTGAATACATCAGGTCCAGTCTCATGTGCACCAAGTACCGCAGGCTGCCGACAATGCTGCGATACTCGGTAGCATCCGTCGCTTGCGCCGTGTTGGCCTTGGACAGCTTGAATCGGGTTTCCATGGGTACAAGGCAAGGCTTGGATCCAGCCATGCCAGTCTTCTCCAACAGCTTCTGGGCGTAAGCCGACTGGGATATAGAAATCCCATCCGAGACCTGTCGGACCTCGATCCTGGTATAGAAACTTAGCAATCCTAGGTCGGACATCTCAAATAGATTTTTCATCTCCTGCTTGAAGCTGTTGAGATCACCTAGATCGGATTCAGTGATCACCAGGTTGTCCACGTAGACGTCGACAAGCAGTCGGGATGCAGCCGTCCCGCATGAATACACTCCATGCTCCGACTCACACCGAGTGAAGCCGAGCCGAGTGAGGCACGCGTCAAGCTTTGTGTTCCAGGCCCTGGGTGCCCGCTTCAGGCCGTAGAGTGCCTTGTCCAGGCGCAACACCTGGTGCTCCTTCCCGAGTGTTGCGAAACCGGGTGGTTGCGTGACGTAGACCTTGATGACCCACAAGTGTAGGGGATCTATCATAGCCTTTTCGATAAGTAAGAGTGTCGAACCCAACATGGAGCAAAAGGAATTGACAAGTAGTTTTCAGCAAGTTTTCACTGTAAAAGTTGTATAGATAATTTGATAGGTTGTTTGATAGCAAGATAATTTATAAAACGGTAAACAATAACAAAAACAATATAGTGCAGCAAGTGGCCCAATCCTTATGTGTGCTAAGGACAAGCTGATTGTGTTTCTTATAGGGATTAAAGCGCTCTTGAGGACACACAAGAATTTCGTCAAGTTACTTTCACCAAGTTCCATTGAGTTACCTTTCATTGTTTTGATAAGTGTTGTGTGGGTAGACCTACGCTAAGGTACTGCCCTTACTTGGACAAATACCTACTTATGATTATACCCTCCATGCAAGCATCCGCGAATACAAGAGAAGTAATTAAGATAAATTTAACCATAGCATTAAACTTTAGGATCCAAAACAGCCCCTTGTGCAACAATTCATAAACTATGGTTTAGGTTTCTATCACTCTCGCAACCCATCATCTACAAACTAATTCCATAATGCCTTCCCCTAGGCCCAAAGGTGGTGAAGTGTCATGTAGTCGACGTTCACATAACACTATTAGAGAAAGAACACCACAACATAATATCAAAACATTAAATGGTATTCAACTTCACATGATTACTAGTAACAAGATTTCTCCCTTGTCCTCAAGAACTAATGGATCTACTCACAAGACATCATATGGATCATGATCAGTGGGTATGAATAGATGGTAAACAATCTGAACATAACAATCTTTCACCGATAAAACTCCTAAGCATCAACTACAAGATGTAATCAACACATAAAAGTACTCTCAGCAACTGATATGAAGTTATGATACATAGATTGGATGGATGGATGAACTAGGGTTGATGATGGAGATGGTGCGGGTGAAGATGTTGATGGAGATGATTATCCTGATGACGAACGGAGTGTTGGTGATGACAATGGCTTCGATTTCCCCCTCTCGGAGGGAAGTTTCCTCGGCGAAATCCTCCACCGAAGAGCAAAAGTGCTCCGCCTCGTAGACGGCGGCAGAAAGGTCTGATTATTTTTCTATAATTTTTTCTAGGGCAAACGGGAATTTATGGCCAAAGGGCGCCGACAGGGGAGGTTGCAAGCCACCAGACGGGCCTACCACGTGGCTAGGGGGGGGGGGGGGGGGGGCGTGGCCAGGCCATCTGGAGCCCCTGTGTCACTCCTTTGGCCCTCCTTCGGTCTCCGGTCTTCATATTTTCAGAAATAATTCACAAAAATCCCCGGCATATTTGGAGCTCCGGAAAATTGCTTTTTCTTCTGTTGCAAATTAGGTGCAGATTTCTAGCTGTCCGGTAATTTTCCTCTCTGTGTATACCTTGCAATTCAAGAGAGAAAAAGCATTATAATTGTATCATAATGTGAAATATATCATTGAAAATAGGATAAATTACAATAGGAAATAGTGATGCAAAATGGACATATCAGCTCCCCCAAGCTTAGACTCCTCTTGTCCCCAGCAAATGCCGAGCTCGGCAAACATGACCACAGGTTTATGGAGAGAGGTGTTGATAATAAAGAATATAGACATGATAGCATCACATTTGCTAACATCATTATATATTATAAACAACAATCATCTCTCATAAAACTTTTTATGAACAAGTAATGATCAATTCACATGTTAAGGTTTAACAAATAAAAGTCTCTTGAGTTCAGCAAACTATGTTCTTTGTCACTAAACAATCACAATTCATCCTTATTATTCTAGAAGAGTCTATGTCAGAGCTTTGATTTAGCAAACTTCACATGCTCAACTATCTTTTAACCTTTAGATGATTATTAGCTCTCAGGAGTATATTTTTAGAACAAAAAGTTTTCGTTGGATACAAAGGAAGATAGAGGTTTAGCAATGCTTAACTTTCCAACTTACTTATCTCAGGGATAATGTCAACAATAATGAATCATGATCATATATATTCAACTCGATACATGTGCCTAGATCTTTCCCCAACATACACTGTTTACCAAGTGGAGAATAAATGAGGTTGGAATAAGAAGTTGACTCAACATAAAAGTAAAAGATAGGCCCTTCACAGAGGGAAGCAGAGGTTGCCATGCGCATTCAAAGTTGGATTTCTGAGAATTTGATGAAAAGGAACATGACTTTAATATTTCCCCTTGTGATGGTGCTCATGATATTTTTAGTTATGATTTGCATCCCATCACAAGATCGTACAGAGCCTATTTCCCTTTCAATAAAAGTTCATACATATTTAAGGACAATTTTTATTGTCTGCACCGATGACAACTTACTTGAGGGTCTTTCTCAACCCATAGGTAGTTATAGTGGACTTGTGGAAGAAACTTGGCTCAAGGGTTTTTGGATGCACAAGCAGTATTTCCGCTTAGTGCAGAAGTTTTGGCTAGCAAAGATTATAAGCAAACAATGTGATGTTGGAGGATCTATGACAATATAACTTCTATATAAATATACACAAACATAAAACATTACGCCATCTTCCTTGTGCAACATCAATATTTTTGATCAAGTTTGAAAATATTCATATAGAGTTCACAATCATAAAAGATGTCCAGGATAGTATATTTGCATGTGAAATTTCTCTTCCTTGTGCTAAGCTTTCATGAATTGTTTAAATGACCAATGCTATGTTTGTTGAGCCTCAATATATTTTATTTCTTAAACCCAATGTAAAGCCATTACCTCCCACAAGATCAGCATATGAGATCGATTTGCAATGCTAGAATACATAATAACGAAAAAGTAAACATAAATATCATACTAACTCTTTATTATAGAAACTCTCACCAACGGATACAACAATAACACTGAAGGAACGATAGAACACATTGCAAACTATCTCATACTATAATTTCCCTAAACCATGATATAACTATGGATCGAGCTAAAGATAATAATAGTGATAAAAGATGGTGATACGATACCGGGGCACCTCCCCCAAGCTTGGAGCAAGCCAAGGGGAGTGCCCTTACCCATGTACTCATGCTTGGTCCTTTGGTGGTGGCTTTGATAATATTCTTTGAGCAATAGTTCCACGGAGGATACGGTTATCCTCTTCTAGTGTGGCAACTTTCTCCTTGAGAGCCCGGTACTCAGCATAAAACTCATCAGTCACTTTATGAGCTTCAACAATGAGTGCAGGCAAGCCAGGGCATGGAGGAAGATGCACACTTCCCTGCACAGGACGATAGCTAGTGGTTTGTATATTAATTGCCCCCACCAGTATGCGGATACTTGACCTTCTGAACTTAACATGATTATCCCCAGGTTGAGGCAGTGGGATGTCTTCTTCCTCGTCTTTGTCACCTGTGGCTTTCTCCTCCAGTTCCCTGAGATTAGCGGCAATCTCCTCCTCGATGACCACCCATAATCATCAATTTCACGATAGGGGCATGCACCTTGTGTAGGAAATATGCCCTAGAGGCAATAATAAATGTTATTATTTATTTCCATGTTCATAATTATGTTTATATTCCATGCTATAACTGCTATGGTTCTCGAGTCTGCAATAACCATGAGGCTCGGAGGAAGACTCATATGCACATGTGGAATAATAAACGGATAAATATATATTCCTAGTCTCGCCTCTAAGACTAGGTCAAGTGTTGCATGATGGTTCTGTTTTCCTGATCATGGGCATGACTATGCCGACAACTTTGAGGGCACAATGTTAGAAGAACACTTGTGT
This sequence comes from Elymus sibiricus, assembly GCA_039707655.1. Taxonomy (NCBI): domain Eukaryota; kingdom Viridiplantae; phylum Streptophyta; class Magnoliopsida; order Poales; family Poaceae; genus Elymus; species Elymus sibiricus. The sequence goes on along the minus strand of CM077674.1, from coordinate 1,320,219 downwards.
TGAACTGACCCATTTGATGTTATGCTATGAGATACATTCGTCACAAGTTAATGGATTATAACAGAGAGAAGTTAAGCATTTGCATAATTCCTTAGACCATGAGAGTATCAATTTCCTTCGTACTTGCTTCGTGAACTTTGGGGTTTGTTAAACATCATCTGTAGCAGGGTGGCTATTATGGCGGCTTACGGGTTCACGAAAAAGTATGACAAGGAACTAGGTAGCTCAAGATTGGGATTTGCTCCTCTGACGATGGAGAGATATTCTTCGGGCCCTCTCAGTGTTACGGTATCCATCATCGTCTGGCCAGACACAGTGTGATTTGATCACAAGGATGCCGGAATGCGGGAGCGAGAAAAGAGAGCAAAACTGGTAACGAGGTAACTGGCATAGTGAACAAGTTGTTGATTCACGGGGATGCCGATAAATCTCACCTCGGGTATTTGTAACATATCGCTAAGCAATAGGAACATCATACGGTAACTACAGGTTCACTCGAATATTTATTCGTGTGGGTATAGGGGTCAATATGGATGTGCACGGTCCCACTATTGATCATTGATTGGAAGGAGTTCCGGTCTTGTCTATACTTCACCGTACCAACAGGGTCACACACTTAAGGGTCATCTATCTGGTGAATACTAGACAGGGAGTCTGAGAGAAAGTCACCGGAAAAGTTTCGGAGACACCGGAAAAGTTTTGGAGAGAAAACCGGAAGTGCTTCGGAGAAACCAGAAAGTTGTTTTGGAATAAAACCAAAATACCAGAAATGTTTCAAAACGCATCCAGAATTATTTTAGAGGGTGCCGGAAATGTTCTGTGACCTTCTAGAATTTTTCCGGAGAGAACGGGCGCGAAAAACATCATGTCCAAGCGTGGGGGGACAAGATCCCCCGAATCGTGGGGCTGTTTTTTGGAGGCGCCCCGGGCAGCCCCCTTTTGGTGGGAAATGGTTGGGGGGCCCGCCATGGTGGGGGGCAAGCCCCACATATATAGGAGACATGTTGGAGGAGTGGTGGGGCCCCTTGAGGGCGCCCCAAATTCTGCCATGGTGGTAGGGGGGGGGGGTCCCCTTGTGGGCATCCTCCCACAAATGGTGGGGTGATGTTGGGAAAGGGGGCCCCCCTATTTTTGGGCTGCCATCTCCTTGCCTCTTCACCCCCTCCTTCTCCTATAAATAGAGGAGGAGAGGAGCTCTCCAACTCATCCCAAAATCGGAATTCTCTCAACACAAGGCATGCATGATCTGCCATCTCTTTCTCCCTCACACGAAATAGTTTTGTAGTGCCGCCAGGCTGTCTAGTCTCCGGCAAGGATTAGTTCTGGGCGGCGAAGACCTGCTGGATAGGTGACACCATATGTGTGCAACCCTGTAGAGAGGTCGTATGTTCGATCTTCTGTTCGAGGGTCCTCCCGAAGGGCTGTTCGATGGACCGTCCGAGAAATTGTTCGAGGGCCTCCCGAAGGGCTGTCCGAGGGACCGTCCGAGGGAGAAAATCCTCGCGGTTGGGAGGTTGTAAATTCCTAGCTGCGGGGATCTACACTGACGATCTTCACCAACTCTACTTCCACTGCACTACGAGTTGGTAACGATCAGATCAAACCTTGTATGCATCTTCATTGTGGTCCTGGGCTGGTGCCTTGGACGATTTTTTTTGTTTTCTGCTGCGTTACCCTACACCTTGAACCTGCCGAGCACCATAGCGATGGTTGCTAGACCCTTGGGAAGACATGGCGATCTAGCGCTCCGGGATCCTGGCAGAAAACAGGAAGAAAAAGTGTGATACGCAGATTGAAACACTCTGGGAATTTTATAGGAATTTTTTCCATGCGTAACGAGTCACTGGGCGAAAGACAGAGTTGGGAAGGTGCATGAGGCCACCAGACGGGCCCACCACGCTGCAGGGGGGGTGGCCGCTTGTCCAGGCCGTCTGGGGCCCTCGGGCACCGCCTCGACTTCTTCTTTTAGCCAAAAATTCTTATTTATTATAAAACTGCCATAAATATTTTTTTGGAATTTTTAGAGTTGGTTTCCTCACCGTACAGCATACCTACTCTTTTTCAGGGTTCTAGAGTCTTCCGGAACATGTTTTCAATGTACTCCTCTGGTGTAATTACTTGTATAATGTCCGCATCAACCTCAAGGGGGTTACCGGCAATATATTGCTTTATTCTTTGCCCGTTAACCACCCTTGGTTTATTACTTTCGGAATCTTTATAGCTCCGGACCGGTAAACTTCTTCGATGATATATGGTCCTTCCCACTTAGAGAGAAGTTTGCCTACAAAATGTCTGAAACGGGACATGTTGTAACATCCCCAGATCTTAACCCTGTCATTTTGCTAATTAACTAGCCATGTCATCATGATCATCCTAAATAAATTGCTTTTAGAGAATAATCCAACTTCAAATTCAAATTTAAAATAAAGTCAAAAATAAAAGTTGCACAAACATGCAAAAAAAATGTTCACAATATTGAAAATAATCCCAAGGCAATTATAAAAATAAAAACAACATTATTTGGATGCCCAAATTGACCCTAGCAACCAAAACAGTGGACCAGTAGTAAATAATTTGACTTTTTTAATTTCTAAAAATAGTTAAACAATTCCAAATGCTCTGAAACTTTTTGTGCACCCTCAAAATATTGCATGGTATTTATGTGCCAAGTGTCACATTGAACAAAAATCATTTGCTATTGAATCAAAATGCAAAACAGTGAATAAAATACAAAACAGAAATAAAAGAAATAAAAGAGAGAAAGGCCTGCACTACTGTGCACTTGTAGCCCAGTGCTACAGTGCAAGCCCAAGCCCACAATGGCCTTTTCTCCCACCCCTGTATAGAGTCAGGCAGGCCATGGCGTGGTGCACGCGCGCACGCCGTCCAGGCCGCCGATTGCCGCCGTGTCGAGCATCCACGACACCCTGGAGATGGATAAGAAGACCTTCGGCCCTGTAGACAAACCCTAGCCCTCGCTTATCCCCTCGCTCGTCCTCTCCCTCTCGTTTCCACTAGTACAAAACAGGGCTTTGGTCCAGGCCAGATCAGAGCATTAGTCCCGGTTCTGTTACGAACCGGGACTAATGGGTGCATTAGTCCCGGTTCGAGCGGCGCAGGCATCCGTCCCGGTTCGAACGGGACCTTTAGTCTCGGTTGGAGAGACCAACCGGGACTAAAGGGGCTTCGAACGGTGCCAGCCCCTTTAGTCCCGGTTGGTATCTCCAACCGGGACTAAAGCCCCCCCCTTTAGTCCCGGTTGGTGTTACCAACCGGGACTAAAGGGGTTGAGGCTTCAGTCCCGGTTGGTGTTACCAACCGGGACTAAAGGTAGTATTTCCTGTTTTTACATTTGTTTTCTGTTTTTAGTTTCTGTTTTAAATTGCTTATATCTTTTAAGATATTTGATGTTTTTGAGTGATTCTTTTTGCATTAGATTCAAAATTTTGTCTTGTTTCTGTTTGTGCCATTAGTTTTCAAATTTGAATGGTTTAAATTTGAATTTGTTCAAATTTGCTTCAAACCCTAGATTGTGAATAACTTGAGTTTACAAATAGTTTTTAATTTAATTCTTTTTGCTCCTAGTCACGTGTTAGATTGTTGTCACAGTAAGATTTATTTTGTTATTTTTAGAAAAATTTAAATTAGGATTTTAATTAAAAAAATGAAATGCATTTGTAACAGACGAGTTTTCGTCCGAAACCTTGATACTTCGAATGAGATGGTCCAGTTTGTACACGAAGTGCATCCAGTTTTTGCCGTAACCCTCTCAACTTTTTAGCACAAGCTATGTGGGTGAAATGATGATACCATGCCAAGTTTCAACCTTTTTAGAGTTCATTCGTAGTGATTTTCAATTTCAGGGTCATTTAGCTCAAAAAAAATCATTAAATGCATGAAAAATAGCAAATGAAGTTAGAAAGGGTTGAAATTTGAGGATGTGGCTTTGAATGGTGGATATTGAATGCACAAAAAGTGTGGAGTTGAAATAAGTTAAAAAAATGAAATGCCTTTGTAACAGATGGGTTTTCGTCCGAAACTTTGATACTTCGAATGAGATGGTCCAGTTTGTACACGAAGTGCATCAAGTTTTTGCCGTAACCCTCTCAACTTTTTAGCAGAAGCTATGTGGGTGAAATGATGATACCATGCCAAGTTTCAACCTTTTCAGAGTTCATTTGTAGTGCTTTTCAATTTCAGGATCATTTAGCTCAAAAAAATCATTAAATGCATAAAAAATAGCAAATGAAGTTAGAAAGGGTTGACTCTGGCATGGTTAACCTTAGTTGTGACTCTGGCTGGGACGGTGCTAGCAGATGTGTAGTCGACGGTATGATTGGATGGATACCAACCCGGACTAAAGGGGTTCTGAAATTTTCAAACTCTACCCCCCCTGTGGACCGCCTTTTTTAGTTTTGTAGAAAATAAAAAAAAATGATAAAATCTTCAAAAAATAAAATCCTTTGAGATGTAGTTAGGTTTTAGTGTCTAGTTGGTATAGAAATTTTGAAATATGAATTTTGACCTTTTTTGCAAAAAAACGAAAAAAATGTAAAACGGCCATAACTTTTGCATACGATGTCGAAAAAAAAGTTTAATATATATAAAAAAAACTAGAGAAAAATTGGGAATCGATTTCACCTGGGTTTACCCGGTGAAGTTTTCTCAGATTCTCAAAATTCCAAAAGGAAAAAAAGTTATTTCAAATCAAAAAAATAATTTTTTTTTTTAAAATAATTTAAAAATAAATAAATGATGTCATATTTGGATTCCTCACATTTTTCTGATAATAATGGATATATTATTTGTCGAATTTCGATTTACAGATTTAAAGATATTAATTATGTCATATTAAATGAATAAATGGCAAAACAAATTAATAAAATAATATTATTACTTATTTTATTTTCATTGAAATTCAATATTATTAGTACTTATTTTGTTTATTTTAATAATTGTTTAGAATTCAAAAAATTAAATCATGTGACATCAAGACCTAAGGGTTAACAGGATTGACAGCTTAAGATTGTCAGGAAAACAACAAGTGCAGTCTCGGAAACTAGGGGAGATAGAACCTGAAAGTTAAGCGTGCTGGGGCTGGAGTAGTGAGAGGATGGGTGACCAGCTGGGAAGTTAGACGATTTGGAATGAGTGCTGATTAGAGACTAGAGATTAAATTCTGAAGCAGTGAGGAGGGGTGATTAGAGATTAAATTGTGAAAATCAGAAAAAAAAAATTAAAACAAATCAAAAAATTTGAAAAAAAAAATTTGAATTTTTTTTTCCCTTTAGTCCCGGTTGGTGTTACCAACCGGGACTAAAGGCTCCACCTTTAGTCCCAGTTGGTAACACCAACCGGGACTAAAGGTCCTCCAGCTCACGCACAGAGAGCGGCCATGTGGAGAGCCTTTGGTCCCGGTTCGTAAGCCAACCGGGACTAAAGGTCTTGGGCATTAGTCCCGACCCTTTAGTCCCGGTTCTAGAACCGGGACTAAAGGCCCTCTGGAACCGGGACTAAATGGGGTTTTTCTACTAGTGTTCGCTCGTGCCCGAGCTTCCGTCGACACGCCGTCGCCGTCCACGCGGCCACTGGCCTCCCCGGCGACCGGGAGGATGTCCAGGAGCTTCCTCGTCGTCGACTCCTTCGCCTACATGCGTTCAAACAAGCCGGGCTTCGCCATACACTCGGCATCGAGCTGACTAACCACCACGCCCGCCGCATCTCGTCGACGAGTTCGTCACGGCTGGTCGTCCCCGCGCCTCCAAACCACGTCTACGAGCTTCGCAGTGAGCTCCTCTGCCGATTCCCCCCTTTCCCCTTTCGATCTGTGCCGTTTACGCCGTTGTTCATCGTCGTGGCCGGAGCTCCGCCTCCGCGTACTTGTGCTCGCGTGCTGCTGCTGCTGCTCGCGTACTGCTACTGCCTTGCGCGCACACACACACACCAGCGCGCGCGCCCGTCCACCCGCTGCCGCACGCATGCGCCCGAGCCACCCGCAGCCGCTGCTTGCTGTACTGTTGCTGCTAGTTACTGTAGCAGTAGCTAGCTTTGCTGCTGCTACCTTGATTAGCCATCTGGACGGCCCCTAAACAGTGTCTAAATAGCTGCTAACATGAGTAAAAATAATATGTGAAGAATATATACTTGGCAAACTCCATGTTATCCCATTGGAACAAATCCATATGGTGCAAGAATTAAATACTATGAAAATCACAAAATGCTATGTTCTGTTATCAGAAAAACAGAAAAAACAGACATATTGCCATCAAAGGGCATGGCCTTGTAGTACTCTTGATGTAGAATAAATCACCTATAGGGACTATCTCCATTAGAACTATGGATCAATGGCAATCATCCAGCAAACTTTGTATATTTTCACAGTTTCTGGAGATAACATCAGGTAGCACTTTTCGAACAAAGTTTTGAACAAGTACATGAACTCTAAGATGGATGAAATTGATCCTGTCATGTAGATCACAGAAAAATGATCAAAATTGATATAAGGCACTACTTCATAGGATGAACAGAACACTATCTATAGCCTCTGGAAAACAGCTAAGTTTTACTGAAAACAGAGACAGTTCCAGATTAACATTAAGTAGCCTACTTTGATTAGACTAAATAGTGGTTAAACAAAATTATCAAATCCTGGAAATGATATGTAGATGAATCTTTCAGAGACCCCATCAAAATATGTTTAGGCCATCCATCCAAAGGAGCCACAAATAATCCACAATATCCCCCACAAAATGGGTAAATCAATAACAGCTTTCAGACCTAGAAGAATTCCAGAAAATTTCAGAAATTGAATTAAACTTTGGAAATTTATATAAAATAAACCATAAGTCAGATGAAAATAATTTATATAAGGAAAACGATCAGAAAAATATGACGAATCCGAATATGCCACCCACATACCTGTCAGCCCTCTCTAACATGATGAACATGGAACTTCCCCCCTCCGATTCATCTGACCGATAATTGCCCGGAGTTGGTAAAATACCTCCAGATGTTTCCCGCTCTGACTAACTTGCGTAGTACTGCATTAGGGCACTCCTCGAATAACATACTGCCATGACATGCATTTGTGTTGCATTGCTTGCCATGTATTTATTGTTTTTCCCCCTCCTCTCCCGATAGACCCCGAGACTGCCGTCGGCACTAGTGAGTACGACTACGCCCCTGATGACCAGACCATTTCAGCAGAGCTTCCAGGCAAGCAAAACCCCCTTAATCATTCCTATATCACCTATTCCTTCTCCCTCATGCTTGCATTAGATTTTGCTACTATAAATGATTGCTCCTATTCTGATGCATAGCCTGCTTTTGTAACCTGCTGTTGTTTCTTTACCTGTGGTCCTAAAATGCTTAGTATAGGCTGGATTGTGATCCATCGATGACCCCTCATCGTTGTCCCTGTTGCCCCGCTTTGTTACCAGTACCTCGATCATTGTGATCGATGTGCAGAGACCGTCACAGCACCGCACAACCCCTAAGTTGCTCGACTCTGCAGAGCTAATATCGAGTGCCGAGGGTGATACCTCTTATCCCACTCCCGATATTGCCTCTGTAGTACAGCTAGTTGGACGTGGGTTACCGAGGGTGATTCCTCTTTAACCACCTCCGATGAAGCTTCTGTCGTGCAACCCCATAAGTGTGAATACCATCGAGGGTGATTCCTCCGGGTTCACCTTGACGGGTACATCGAGTAGGAATCCAACGAGGGTGATTCCTCGGATTCCTTCTTGATGTTTTGAACACACAGCTACCGGGATTTTACTACAGTTACTGGGTAAAGTCGGGTCGACTCCGAGGGGTACCCGCGAGAGGTGTGAAGTTGGGTTGACCATGAGGGTACCCGCGAGATAATTATGAGGCGCGGCCGGGTAGGCAGAGACTTACCTAGAGAGGGATGGGCCTGACCCTTGTTGCACTTCCTCGAGACGGGACGACAAGAGTACTGATCGTCACTGCGAGCTCCTAATAATTCACTAACGGATTTGGGTATTTGATCTGTGTTGGCCGCTGGCCATATACGCACTACCACCACGCGGGATAATGGTTTATGGGGCCCTCGGCGCCGTATGTATCAGCCGAAAGCTACTACGTTGAGTCCGCCGACCAGGAGTAGATTAGGAGGTTCCCAGGCAGGAGGCCTGCGCCTTTTCGATCAGTGTTGCTGTTTTTGCTAGCCTTCTTAAGGCAAACTTGTTTCCCTTTTATGTCTGTACTCAGATATTATGTTGTTTCCACTGACGCTTGTTCTCGAGCTTATGTATTCGAGCCCTCGAGGCCCCTGGCTTGTAATATAAAGCTTGAATTATTTTACTTTGTGTTTAGAGTTGTGTTGTGATATCTTCAAGTGAGTCCCTAGGCTTGATCGTGTGTATTTGCGTGTATGATTAGCGCACGATTAAGTCGGGGGCGTCACAAGTTGGTATCAGAGCCGACTGCCTGTAGGAAGCCCCTTTCGAACTCCTTGGCCGAAGTTGAGTCTAGTCTTTAAAAACTGTTTTACTAACATGGCTGTGTGGCTTACGGGCCCACATCGCCAATGGATGGGATTAGGATCTTTTATTCCTCTTCCTTACTCTGTGACTCTGCTCTCTCTTCTATTCGGGTTAACGATTTTACTGACTCTAACATTAGGTTCTCGTGATCACATCCACCCAGAGTTCTGAATTAACCCCCCCTTCTTCGAGATGAGGGCCAGGTTCTGCTTCACAGTGTTCACGGACCGCAGGATCCTTTTATCAAGGGCACCCCGCGTCGTCCCCTGCAGATTCCTCGCCCCAGTAGTTTTCTCCGACGTCGATGTAGCCTTTGCTATGTCTCGTTGTTGTATTCCTCCACCACGTGCCTGCGCGCCGCCTAGTTTGTCTAGCTGCGTGTGTTTACGAACTCACGTTGTCCGTTGGTATCCAACTCCGTGCATGGATCTGTATGTCTTTAACGACTACTAATATGTATCGAATGCACTTCTTGTTCATTGCTCATGTTACATTATGAATGACTCCATACACATGCAGTTGTTCTTGCTAAACTGCCCCTGTTGTTGTAGCAGGATGGCTGATGATCCTCCACCTCCGCCCTATATTGCCGCAATGATGCAGCAGCTTGAGCTGAATCGTCAGTTTATGACTGAGGTAATGGCCCAGTTTCCAAACCAAAATGCGCATCAACAGCCTGCCCCAACAACACTGCAAGAATTCGTACGCCTCAACCCGTCCATTTTCCGCAACTCCACCAATCCTATGGATGCTGATGATTGGCTTCGTGACATCCTGTTTGAAATGGAGTCCGCTAATGTGGCCCCTGACAGTTACGTCACCTTTGCGGCATTTCACCTGAAAGGTCCAGCTGCTCAATGGTGGGAAAGCCACAGGCGTATGCTGCCTACTAGAATTGTAACCACTTGGCAGGAATTTCAGTCAGCCTTCCGTGCACGACACATTCCTCAAGGTCTGATCGACAGGAAGAAGAAGGAGTTCCGCAAACTCACTCAGGGCAAAATGACTGTGGATGAATATCAGAGGAAATTTCTCGATTTATCCCGCTATGCTGAAGATGACGTCTGCACTGATGCTCACAAGCAGGAGAAATTCCATGAAGGACTACGTCCTGATATAAAGCTCGCACTTGTTGTCCATGATTGCGCGGAATTTGCAATGCTTGTCAGCCAAGCTTTCTGAGCGGAAAAAGATCTGAATGAGTACCAGGAGACACTCAAGCGTACTCGTGATATTATCTCATCCTCGGGTCAGCCTGCTTAGAAATGTCAAGTCTGGATTCCACACAATGTACATCACCGACCAGCTCCAACACCAAGGCCATCTTATGTTGCACCTCGTCTGTCGCTGCCACCTAGACAGCTAGCGATTCAGGGTGGACAGCCCAATACTATGGCTATTCCCCATAATGATGGTTTATGCCGCAAGTGTGGTCTGCCAGGGCACCGTGCTGCCAGCTGCCGCCCGACCCAGAATCAAAATGCACGAGCTCGTCAGCCCAGAAACCTTAATGCCAGGCCGCCTGCACTCAGTCGTGGTCATGTTAATCATGTAAAGGTTGAAGAAGCTCGACGGGACCCCAAAATTGTGATGGGTACCCTTCTAGTGAATTCAGTCCCAGCTACTATTCTTTTTGATTTAGGAGCATCACATTCTTTCATTTATGAAGCGTTTGCACGCAAGCAAGACTTATCATTCAAAAACTTGTACCCTCCACTGGTGGTTAGCTCTCCGGGATCCAGATGGGATACCTCGATGATAGCTCACAACAACCACATTGAAATTGGAGGAATAGTATTCACTGCTTCACTTATGGCCCTCAAGGTTTCTACCATAGATGTCATTCTGGGCATGAATTGGTTGGGTCCTCATCAAGCCCTGATTGACTGTGCTGCTGAATTAGTTCACCTTACTCACCCTTCTGGCCAGACAGTCAAATACTCAGCCCGAACAGCTCAGGATGCCGAGAGCCAGATATATGCTCTGAATGCTTTGAACGCCTCACCTCTTGAGGGAATTGAGAACGTTCCAGTCGTTCGCGATTTTCCAGACGTCTTTCTAGAAGAACTTCCAGGAATACCCCCGGTTAGAGCTGTCGAGTTCATTATCGACTTAAAACCCGGCACTACCCCTATTGCTAAGCGTCCCTACAAGATGCTGCCGAATGAACTCCTTGAACTTAAGGAGGAGATCGACAAATCACTTCGTAAAGGCTTCATTCGCCCCAGGTCTTCTGCTTGGGGAGCACCTTCTCTCTTTGTTAAGAAGAAGGATGGAACGAATCGGTTGGTTCAGGACTATCGGCCTATTAACCAAGCAACAATTCAGAACAAGTATCCGCTTCCCAGAATCAACGATCTGTATGATCAGCTTGCTGGTTCCTCAGTATTCTCTAAACTTGATTTGAGGTTGGGTTACCATCAGATCCGAGTTCGTAAAGAGGATATTCCGAAGACCGCCTTCGTTACCCGTTATGGATCATACGAGTACACCGTCATGTCCTTCGGATTAACTAATGCTCCAGCAACCTTCTCTCGATTGATGAACTATATCTTCATGGACTACCTCGATAAATTCGTCGTGGTTTATTTGGATGATATCCTTATATTTTCCAAGAATGAAGAAGAGCACGCCGAACATCTTCGGCTTGTATTGGAGAAACTTCGAGAACATCAACTGTATGCCAAATTTTCCAAATGTGAATTCTGGTTATGTGAAGTGACCTATCTTGGTCATGTGATTTCCAAAGATGGCATTGCTATTAACCCAGAACGAGTTCAGGCTATTCTCGACTGGACTCCCTCGATGAATGTCAAGCAAGTCAGAAGTTTTCTCGGTCTTGCTAGCTATTGCCGCCGTTTCGTCGAGAACTTCTCCAAGATTGCTAAGCCACTGACTGACTTGCTCCACAAATGCAAGAAGTTTGAGTGGACGGAAAAGTGCCAAGAAAGTTTTTAGACACTTAAAGATAAGTTGACATCTGCCCCAGTGCTAGCACCCCCAGATACTCGCAAGGACTTCGTGATCTACTGTGACGCATCCCGTCAAGGATTAGGCTGTGTCCTAATGCAAGAGCGCAAAGTGATTGCTTATGGCTCTCGTCAGTTGCGTCCCCACGAAGATAAGTATCCAACACATGATCTCGAGTTAGCAACAGTTATCTATGCTCTAAAGCTGTGGCGACATTACCTTCTCGGTAATCGTTGCGAGATATACACGGACCACCAAAGTCTGAAGTATCTGTATACTCAACCAGATTTGAACCTCCGTCAACAAAGATGGCTCGAGACAATAGCTGACTATGACATGGATATTTCTTATACCCCTGGCAAGGCTAATGTAATGGCCGATGCCTTGAGTCGCAAGTCTTATTGCAACAACCTCATGGTTCAGCAAGCACAACCCCTTCTCTACGAAGAACTTCGCAAGTTGAACCTTCACATTGTCCCACAGGGTCATCTCAATACCCTAGTTGTTGAACCAGATCTCGAGGACCTCATCAAGCATATATAGAAAGCTGACTCTGAGGTCGAGAAGATTAAGCGCGATCTAAAAAGGGGAAGGCCCTCATTCTTCACTATTGATGCTGATGGCACCTTGTTCTTCAAAAATCGCTTAGTGGTTCCTGGAAAGGACAACCTGGATCTGACCCCGCGCATCATGAAAGAAGCTCATGACACACTGCTTTCAATTCACCCTGGTAGTACCAAGATGTACCAAGACATTCGACAGAGATATTGGTGGCCTGATATGAAGCGAGACATTGCTCGTTATGTTGCTGAGTGTGACGTTTGCCGTTGCATCAAAGCAGAACACCAAAGGCCTGCTGGAACTCTGCAACCACTTGCTATTCCTGAATGGAAATGGGACAAAGTTGAAATGGATTTCATTACTGGTTTTCCCAGATCGCAGAAGGGTCATGATGCTATTTTTGTCGTCATTGACCGATTCTCCAAGGTTGCTCACTTTCTGCCAGTCAAGGAGACAATCCCTGCTAGTCAGTTAGCGGACTTGTATGTTTCCAGAATTGTGTCACTCCATGGTGTTCCGTTGGAGATCAGCTCAGACCGTGGTAGCCTCTTTACCTCAAGATTTTGGAACAGTTTCCAAGAAGCTATGGGAACTCATCTGTCCTTCAGCACCGCCTTTCACCCCCAGTCCCAGGGACAAGTTGAATGAGTCAATCAAGTGCTTGGAGATATGCTTCGAGCTTGTGTCATCTCATTCGGTAAAAAATGGGAGGAATCTCTCCCGTATGTTGAATTCTCATACAACAATAGCTATCAGGCTAGTTTGAAGATGGCACCCTTTGAAGTTCTTTATGGACGTAAGTGCCGAACTCCTCTGAATTGGTCAGAAACTGGGGAACGGCCACTCTTCGGTCCGGATATTATCCAACAAGCTGAAGAACAAGTCCGCATTGTCCGTGAACATTTGAAAGCTGCTCAGTCTCGTCAGAAGAGCAATTATGACCGAAAACACCAGGTAATGGTTTATCAACTTGGCGAACAAGCTTACCTTCGCGTCACTCCGATGAAGGGCACTCACCGATTTGGAATCAAGGGCAAGTTAGCTCCTTGCTACATTGGCCCCTTTCGCATTCTCGCAAGACGTGGAGAAGTGGCATATCAATTGGAGTTACCACTGAATCTCTCTCAAGTTCATGATGTCTTCCATGTGTCGCAACTCCATCGCTGCTTCAAGCATCCTATCTGAGCAGTGGATCATGAGATACTTGAGCTGCAAGAGGATCTTTCTTATCAAGAGTATCCGATCCGCATTCTTGATCAAGCTGAACGTCGAACTCGTCAGAAGGCAATCAAGTTCCTTAAAGTTCAGTGGTCGAATCATTCTGAAGATGAAGCCACTTGGGAACGCGAAGATCGTCTTCGTGAGGAATACCCCGCTCTCTTTCAGCCAACCACTTAATTCTCGGGACGAGAATTTCTTCTAGAGGAGGAGAATTGTAACATCCCCATGTATTAAGCACAGTGATCACCTCTTAATCATGCCAAGTCACCATGCTTAACAGTGCTTGATCATCATTTGAATCATATCTCATTTCAAATTCCAATTTAAATTGAAATTCAAATTTAAAGTGAATTTAAAAGTTGTTCAAATTCAGGAACTAAATAGTTCATAATATTACAAATATTCCCAAAGCAATTATAAAAAATAAAATCAACATTAGTAGAATTGTTTAAATGACTCCAACATCATGAAACCGTGCTAAAACAGCAAAGTTTAATCCATTTCATTTAATAAAAATTCAAATGAAATCATTTTGTCTCCAAACCTTTTTCTGGCAGTGATACATATTGCATATTATTTATTGAGCCAAGTCACATATTTTACAAAAGTCCTTTGGTGGTCAAACAATTTGCAAACAGTAGCTGAAGTATAAAGCAGAAGAAAAGAAAAGAAAAAGAGCTAAGCTTTACTGTGCGCGTGGGCTCAAGTCGAACAGTGCAGCCTGGCCCAGCCCGCCACGGCCTTTCTCCTTCCTCCCGCCACTCTTCCCCCTGCGTGTCGCCGCGCGCGTGCCCGATGCCCAGAAGCCGCACGCGTCGCCCATCCACCGTGTTCCCGAGCCGGATAAGGTCGCCGTCGACCCCATCGTCGAACCCTAGCCCCCATTTCCCCCCTCGCCCGATCCCATCCACGCCCGACGCAGCCATGGCCACGCCGTCGCCGCCCGCGTAGCCACCGTGCTCCTCTCGCTCCCTCACCCTGTCCCCGCGCTCCGCCTCCGTCGCCTACGCCGTCTCGCGGAGCCACGCGTCGCCGGACGCCCGGAGACGACGCCATCAAGCTCGATGCCACCGCCTCTGCCCCGAGATCGCCGGCGACTGCACGCCGTCACCAGCCCCTCCCCGAGCTCGCCGAGGCCACCGTCGTGATCGCCGTGAGCTCCTCTCCCTGAATCTCTCTCTCTTGCCTCGAACGACGCCGTAGCCGTCGCCTCGCTCGTGACCGAATGCGCCGCCGCAAGAGCTCGTCGCTAGCCGTGTTCCGGCGACCAAATGGTCATGCGCCGCTATCCGTTTAGTTCGCCTAAACGTGTAGGTCTTCCCTGCCCCGTTTGTTCGAGCTGTTGCGCGCTATTGCTGCCGTTCCCTCTCCGGCCGAACTCCGGCGCCGTCTGCCGTCTTCGTAGCCCTCAACTCCGGCCACCCCACGGCCAGCCACCACCGCTATTCGACGCGCGACGTCGAGCCACGTCGAACGCACCTAGCCACGGCCCCGGAAACCCCCTTTGCGCGAAACCCGACCCCCTCCCGACGCGGGCCGGCCGACGTGGCTGCCACCTGGCCGCCCTGGGTCACTGACCGGTGAGTCCAGTGGGTCCCGTTGGCTGGTTGACCAAGTCAACCCGCTGACTGGGCCGGCTACAGTCGCTGACATGCGGGCCCCGCTTTAATTAAATCGTTTTTATAGATAATAAATCAGTTAATTAAATCTATTAATTTAAACGGTCATTGACAGATGGGGCCCACTGCCTAATTAATCTGTAATTAGTTTAAATAAACCCTAATTATCTACTGTGGCACTGACCAGTGGGACCCATTGGTCAGGTTTGACTCTGGTCAGCCAAATTTGACTGCTGACGTCATCATGATGTTCTGCTGATGTCACCTAACACTGTTTCGGATAATTCGAATTTAATATTTAAAATAATTCCAGAAATTCAGTAAAACTTTGAAAAATCATATAAAATTAACCGTAACTCGGATGAAAATAATTTATATATGAAAAATGATCAGAAAAATATGAAGAATCCGAATATGCCACCCACGTACCTGCCACACCTCTCTAACATGATGAACATGGAACTTTCCCCTCCGATTCATCTGTCCGATAATTGCCCGCAGCTGGTAAAACACCCCCAGATGTTTCCCCCCCCTCTTCTCTCCGGTAGACACCGAGATTGCATTTGTGATTGCATTTGTTGCTTGTATTTATTGTTTCCCCCCCCTCTTCTCTCCGGTAGACACCGAGACCGACGCTGCTGCCGAGTACGACTACGCCCCTGACGACCAGCCCCTTTCAGCAGAGCTTCCAGGCAAGCAAAACCCCCTTGATCATTCCTATATCGCCTACTCCTTCTCCCTCATGCTTGCATTAGATTTTGCTACTGTAATTGCTCGCTCCTATTCTGATGCATAGCCTGTTTTTGTAACTTGCTGTTATTACTTTACCTGTCATCCTAAATTGCTGAGAATAATTTGGTTAGTGATCCATCAGTGACCCCTCATCCTTGTCCCTGTTGCCCCACTTTGTTACCAGTACCTCGATCATTGTGATCGATGTGCAGATACCGTCACATCACCGCACACCCCCCTTAGTTGTACGACTCTGCAGGGCTACTATCGAGTGCCAGGGTGAAACCTCGTACCGCACTCCTGATGATATCTCTGTAGTATAGCACATCGGTGGTGATTGCAGAGGGTGATTCCTCCCGCTTCCCTTCCCGATGATACTCTGTCGTGCAACCCCTCAAGTGTGGACCATCGAGGGTGATTCCTCCTGGTTCTCCTTGACGGACTAGATCGAGTAGGATTCCAACGAGGGTGATTCCTCGGATTCCCCCTTGATGTGATGAAAACACGGTTACCCTACTTTTACTTCAGGCCCTGGTTAAAGTCGGGTCGACCCCGAGGGGTACCCGCGAGTGGGGTGAAGTCGGGTTGACCGTGAGGGTACCCGCGATATAATTACGACGCGCAGCCGGGCAGGCACAGACCGCCCTAGAGAGGGATGAGCCTGACCCTTGTTGCACTTCCTCGAGACGGGGCGACAGGAGTACTGATCGTCACCGCGAGCTCCTAATAATGCGCTAATGGATTTGGGTATTTGATCTGAGTTGGCCGCTGGCCATATACGCACTACCACCACGTGGGATAATGGTTATGGGACCCTCGGCGCCGTATGTATCAACTGAAAGCTCTGTCAGACGTCCAGTTCAGCATTGTGGGCTTGTCGGGCCAGTGCCATCCAGGATGAGGTGGTGCTCGTCCCGGCTCGTCGCATAACGACCCAGAGTGCAAAGGGCGATGGGCCCAAGAACCCTAAGCGCTTAGGATGTAGACCGGCAGGGACCTCTCTGTTGAGCCTAGGTAGGACTACGTCGTGTCGATCAGCCGAGGCCGGGCATGACCGAGAAAAGTGTGTCCGGCCAGACTTAATCGAGCGTGTTGGGTAACAGTAGCGCACCCCTGCAGGGAAGTTATCTATTCGAATAGCCGTGTCCACGGTAACAGGACGCTCAGTGTTGTATCCCGATCTACTACAACTTGAACCGGATACATGTTAATTAATTGTAAGCTCCGGGATCGCTTTCTCACAGGAAGTCGAGGAAGGATCTCTGGGCTTTGCTTCTACATGCTTGTTACTTTATACAATACTAATCTACACTCTTCTTATGCTGCAAGACGCTGAAGATGCTAGTCTTCGATAGGCTAGACCTTTCCCCCTCTTTTCCAGCATTTCTGCAGTTTAGTCCAAAGATATAGCCCCATTCCTTTGATACCGATGCATATTTAGTATAGTTCTGATGTCAGTCTTGCGAGTACTTTGGATGAGTACTCACGGTTGCTTTGCTATTCTTTTCCCCCATACCCGATTGTTGCGACCAGATGATGGATCCCAGGTGCCAGCTGCTACCGCCGACAACTGCTACTACGTTGAGTCCGCCGACTAGGAGTAGATTAGGAGGTTCCCAGGCAGGAGGCCTGCGCCTTTTCGATCAGTGTCGCTGTTTGTGCTAGCCTTCTTAAGGCAAACTTGTTCCCCTTTTATGTCTGTACTCAGATATTATGTTGTTTCCGCTGACGCTTGATCTCGAGCTTATGTATTCGAGCCCTCGAGGCCCCGGGCTTGTAATATAAAGCTTGAATTATTTTACTTTGTGTTTAGAGTTGTGTTGTGATATCTTCAAGTGAGTCCCTAGGCTTGATCGTGTGCATTTGCGTGTATGATTAGTGCACCATTAAGTCGGGGGCGTCACATGTTCGGTTGCGACGAACTCCAGCTCGATCTTCTTCGTCTCCACGTAGTCCCGAATGAAGTGGTACTTTAGCTCGATGTGCTTTGATCGGTCGTGGAAGACATGATTCTTTGCATGTGCAATTGCCGACTTGTTGTCCACCTTGAGGACAACGCTTTCTGCTTCGCCGCTTCTCAGCTCAGCTAGTAGGCGAGCCAGCCAGATCCCCTGGCAAGCAGCAGTGGTGGCAGCCACGTATTCTGACTCGCAGCTCGAGAGAGCCACGATCTTCTGCTTATGGGTTTGCCAGGTCACGGGGCTGGTCCCGAGGAAGAAGAGTGTCCCGGACGTGCTCTTGCACGAGTTCACATCCCCACCCAAGTCGCTATCGCTGTAGCCGACCAAGCGCGGTGCCCGAGTGTTCCTCTCAAACTTTCATCCAAGTGAAGTCGTGCCGGCGATGTTGTGAAGAATTCGCTTGACAGCCGCAAGATGCTCTTCAGTCGGTGCCTCCATGAACCGCGAGACAAAACGACTGAATACATCAGGTCCAGTCTCATGTGCACCAAGTACCGCAGGCTGCCGACAATGCTGTGATACTCGGTAGCATCCGTCGCTTGCGCCGTGTTGGCCTTGGACAGCTTGAATCAGGTTTCCATGGGTACAAGGCAAGGCTTGGATCCAGCCATGCCAGTCTTCTCCAACAGCTTCTGGGCGTATGCCGACTGGGATATAGAAATCCCATCCGAGACCTGTCGGACCTCGATCCTAGTATAGAAACTTAGCAATCCTAGGTCGGACATCTCAAATAGATTTTTCATCTCCTGCTTGAAGCTGTTGAGATCACCTAGATCGGATCCAGTGATCACCAGGTTGTCCACGTAGACGTCGACAAGCAGTCGGGATGCAGCCGTCCCGCATGAATACACTCCATGCTCCGACTCACACCGAGTGAAGCCGAGCCGAGTGAGGCACGCGTCAAGCTTTGTGTTCCAGGCCTTGGGTGCCCACTTCAGGCCGTAGAGCGCCTTGTCCAGGCGCAACACCTGGTGCTCCTTCCCGAGTGTTGCGAAACCGGGTGGTTGCGTGACGTAGACCTTGATGACCCACAAGTGTAGGGGATCTATCATAGCCTTTTCGATAAGTAAGAGTGTCGAACCCAACATGGAGCAAAAGGAATTGACAAGTAGTTTTCAGCAAGTTTTCACTGTAAAAGTTGTATAGATAATTTGATAGGTTGTTTGATAGCGAGATAATTTATAAAACGGTAAACAATAACAAAAACAATATAGTGCAGCAAGTGGCCCAATCCTTATGTGTGCTAAGGACAAGCCGATTGTGTTTCTTATAGGGATTAAAGCGCTCTTGAGGACACACAAGAATTTCATCAAGTTACTTTCACCAAGTTCCATTGAGTTACCTTTCATTGTTTTGATAAGTGTTGTGTGGGTAGACCTACGCTAAGGTACTGCCCTTACTTGGACAAATACCTACTTATGATTATACCCTCCATGCAAGCATCCGCGAATACAAGAGAAGTAATTAAGATAAATTTAACCACAGCATTAAACTTTAGGATCCAAAACAGCCCCTTGTGCAACAATTCATAAACTATGGTTTAGGTTTCTATCACTCTCGCAACCCATCATCTACAAACTAATTCCATAATGCCTTCCCCTAGGCCCAAAGGTGGTGAAGTGTCATGTAGTCGACGTTCACATAACACTATTAGAGAAAGAACACCACAACATAATATCAAAACTTTAAATGGTATTCAACTTCACATGATTACTAGTAACAAGATTTCTCCCTTGTCCTCAAGAACTAATGGATCTACTCACAAGACATCATATGGATCATGATCAGTGGGTATGAATAGATGGTAAACAATCTGAACATAACAATCTTTCACCGATAAAACTCCTAAGCATCAACTACAAGATGTAATCAACACATAAAAGTACTCTCAGCAACTAATATGAAGTTATGATACATAGATTGGATGGATGGATGAACTAGGGTTGATGATGGAGATGGTGCGGGTGAAGATGTTGATGGAGATGATTATCCTGATGACGAACGGAGTGTTGGTGATGACGATGGCTTCGATTTCCCCCTCTCGGAGGGAAGTTTCCTCGGCGAAATCCTCCACCGAAGAGCAAAAGTGCTCCGCCTCGTAGACGGCGGCAGAAAGGTCTGATTATTTTTCTATAATTTTTTCTAGGGCAAACGGGAATTTATGGCCAAAGGGCGCCGAGAGGGGAGGTTGCAAGCCACCAGACGGGCCCACCACGCGGCTAGGGGGGGGGGGGGGGTCGTGGCCAGGCCATCTGGAGCCCCTGTGTCACTCCTTTGGCCCTCCTTCGGTCTCCGGTCTTCATATTTTCAGAAATAATTCACAAAAATCCCCGGCATATTTGGAGCTCCGGAAAATTGCTTTTTCTTCTGTTGCAAATTAGGTGCAGATTTCTAGCTGTCCGGTGATTTTCCTCTCTGTGTATACCTTGCAATTCAAGAGAGAAAAAGCATTATAATTGTATCATAATGTGAAATATATCATTGAAAATAGGATAAATTACAATAGGAAATAGTGATGCAAAATGGACATATCAGCTCCCCCAAGCTTAGACTCCTCTTGTCCCCAGCAAATGCCGAGCTCGGTAAACATGACCACAGGTTTATGGAGAGAGGTGTTGATAATAAATAATACATACATGATAGCATCACATTTGCTAACATCATTATATATTATAAACAACAATCATCTCTCATAAAACTTTTTATGAACAAGTAATGATCAATTCACATGTTAAGGTTTAACAAATAAAAGTCTCTTGAGTTCAGCAAACTATGTTCTTTGTCACTAAACAATCACAATTCATCCTTATTATTCTAGAAGAGTCTATGTCAGAGCTTTGATTTAGCAAACTTCACATGCTCAACTATCTTTTAACCTTTAGATGATTATTAGCTCTCAGGAGTATATTTTTAGAACAAAAAGTTTTCGTTGGATACAAAGGAAGATAGAAGTTTAGCAATGCTTAACTTTCCAACTTACTTATCTCAGGTATAATGTCAACAATAATGAATCATGATCATATATATTCAACTGGATACATGTGCCTAGATCTTTCCCCAACATACACTGTTTACCAAGTGGAGAATAAATGAGGTTGGAATAAGAAGTTGACTCAACATAAAAGTAAAAGATAGGCCCTTCACAGAGGGAAGCAGAGGTTGCCATGCGCATTCAAAGTTGGATTTCTGAGAATTTGATGAAAAGGAACATGACTTTAATATTTCCCCTTGTGATGGTGCTCATGATATTTTTAGTTATGATTTGCATCCCATCACAAGATCGTACAGAGCCTATTTCTCTTTCAATAAAAGTTCATACATATTTAAGGACAATTTTTATTGTCTGCACCGATGACAACTTACTTGAGGGTCTTTCTCAACCCATATGTAGTTATAGTGGACTTGTGGAAGAAACTTGGCTCAAGGGTTTTTGGATGCACAAGCAGTATTTCCGCTTAGTGCAGAAGTTTTGGCTAGCAAAGATTATAAGCAAACAATGTGATGTTGGAGGATCTATGACAATATAACTTCTATATAAATATACACAAACATAAAACATTACGCCATCTTCCTTGTGCAACATCAATATTTTTGATCAAGTTTGAAAATATTCATATAGAGTTCACAATCATAAAAGATGTCCAGGATAGTATATTTGCATGTGAAATTTCTCTTCCTTGTGCTAAGCTTTCATGAATTGTTTAAATGACCAATGCTATGTTTGTTGAGCCTCAATATATTTTATTTCTTAAACCCAATGTAAAGCCATTACCTCCCACAAGATCAGCATATGAGATCGATTTGCAATGCTAGAATACATAATAACGAAAAAGTAAACATAAATATCATACTAACTCTTTATTATAGAAACTCTCACCAACGGATACAACAATAACACTGAAGGAACGATAGAACACATTGCAAACTATCTCATACTATAATTTCCCTAAACCATGATATAACTATGGATCGAGCTAAAGATAATAATAGTGATAAAAGATGGTGATACGATACCGGGGCACCTCCCCCAAGCTTGGAGCAAGCCAAGGGGAGTGCCCTTACCCATGTAATCATGCTTGGTCCTTTGGTGGTGGCTTTGATAATATTCTTTGAGCAATAGTTCCACGGAGGATACGGTTATCCTCTTCTAGTGTGGCAACTTTCTCCTTGAGAGCCCGGTACTCAGCATAAAAGTCATCAGTCACTTTATGAGCTTCAACAATGAGTGCAGGCAAGCCAGGGCATGGAGGAAGATGCACACTTCCCTGCACAGGATGATAGCTAGTGGTTTGTATATTAATTGCCCCCACCAGTATGCGGATACTTGACCTTCTGAACTTAACATGATTATCCCCAGGTTGAGGCAGTGGGATGTCTTCTTCCTCGTCTTTGTCACCTGTGGCTTTCTCCTCCAGTTCCCTGAGATTAGCGGCAATCTCCTCCTCGATGACCACCCATAATCATCAATTTCACGATAGGGGCATGCACCTTGTGTAGGAAATATGCCCTAGAGGCAATAATAAATGTTATTATTTATTTCCATGTTCATAATTATGTTTATATTCCATGCTATAACTGCTATGGTTCTCGAGTCTGCAATAACCATGAGGCTCGGAGGAAGACTCATATGCACATGTGGAATAATAAACGGATAAATATATATTCCTAGTCTCGCCTCTAAGACTAGCTCAAGTGTTGCATGATGGTTCTATTTTCCTGATCATGGGCATGACTATGCCGACAACTTTGAGGGCACAATGTTAGAAGAACACTTGTGTTGAACTGACCCATTTGATGTTATGCTATGATATACATTCATCACAAGTTAATGGATTATAACACAGAGAAGTTAAGCATTTGCATAATTCCTTAGACCATGAGAGTATCGACTTCCTTCGTACTTGCTTCGTGAACTTTGGGGTTTGTTAAACATCATCTGTAGCAGGGTGGCTATTATGGCGGCTTACGGGTTCACGAAAAAGTATGACAAGGAACTAGGTAGCTCAAGATTGAGATTTGCTCCTCCGACGATGGAGAGATATTCTTCGGGCCCTCTCAGTGTTACGGTATCCATCATCGTCTGGCCAGACACAGTGTGATTTGATCACAAGGATGCCGGAATGCGGGAGCGAGAAAAGAGAGCAAAACCGGTAATGAGGTAACTGGCATAGTGAACAAGTTGTTGATTCACGGGGATGCCGGTAAATCTCACCTCGGGTATTTGTAACATATCGCTAAGCAATAGGAACAGCATACGGTAACTACAGGTTCACTCGAATATTTATTCGTGTGGGTATAGGGGTCAATATGGATGTGCACAGTTCCATTATTGATCATTGATTGGAAGGAGTTCCGGTCATGTCTATACTTCACCGTACCAACAGGGTCACACACTTAAGGGTCATCTATCTGGTGAATACTAGACAGGGAGTCTGAGAGAAAGTCAACGGAAAAGTTTCGGAGACACCGGAAAAGTTTTGGAGAGAAAACCGGAAGTGCTTCGGAGAAACCAGAAAGTTGTTTTGGAATAAAACCAAAATACCAGAAATGTTTCAAAACGCGTCCAGAATTATTTTAGAGGGTGCCGGAAATGTTCTGTGACCTTCTAGAATTTTTCCGGAGAGAACGGGCGTGAAAAACATCATGTCCCAGCGTGGGGGGACAAGATCCCCCGAATCGTGGGGCTGTTTTTTGGAGGCGCCCCGGGCAGCCCCCTTTTGGTGGGAAATGGTTGGGGGCCCCGCCATGGTGGGGGGCAAGCCCCACATATATAGGAGACATGTTGGAGGAGTGGTGGGGCCCCTTGAGGGCGCCCCAAATTCTGCCATGGTGGTAGGGGGGGGTCCCCTTGTGGGCATCCTCCCACAAATGGTGGGGTGATGTTGGGAAAGGGGGGCCCCCTATTTTTGGGCTGCCATCTCCTTGCCTCTTCACCCCATCCTTCTCCTATAAATAGAGGAGGAGAGGAGCTCTCCAACTCATCCCAAAATCTGAACTCTCTCAACACAAGGCATGCATGATCTACCATCTCTCTCTCCCTCACACGAAATAGTTTTGTAGTGCCGCCAGGCTGTCTAGTCTCCGGCAAGGATTAGTTCTGGGCGGCGAAGACCTGCTGGATAGGTGACACCATATGTGTGCAACCCAGTAGAGAGGTCGTACGTTCGATCTTCTGTTCGAGGGACCTCCCGAAGGGCTCTCCGATGGACCGCCCGAGAAATTGTTCGAGGGCCTCCCAAAGGGCTGTCCGAGGGACCGTCCGAGGGAGAAAATCCTCGCGGTTGGGAGGTTGTAAATTCCTAGCTGCGGGGATCTACACTGACGATCGTCACCAACTCTACTTCCACTGCACTACGAGTTGGTAACGATCAGATCAAACCCTGTATGCATCTTCATTGTGGTCCTGGGCTGGTGCCTTGGACGATTTTTTTGTTTTCTGCCGCGTTACCCTACACCTTGAACCTGTCGAGCACCATAGCGATGGTTGCTAGACCCTTTGGAAGACATGGCGATCTAGCGCTCCGGGATCCTGGCAGAAATCAGGAAGAAAAAGTGTGATACGTAGATTGAAACACTCTGGGAATTTTATAGGAATTTTTTCCATGCGTAAGGAGTCACTGGGGGAAAGACGGGGTTGGGAAGGTGCATGAGGCCACCAGATGGGCCCACCACGCTGCAGGGGGGGTGGCCGCTTGTCCAGGATGTCTGGGGCCCTCGGGTACCGCCTCGACTTCTTGTTTTTCCCAAAAATTCTTATTTATTATAAAACTGCCATAAATATATTTTTGGAATTTTTAGAGTTGGTTTCCTCACTGTACAACATACCTACTCTTTTTCAGGGTTCTAGAGTCTTCCGGAACATGTTTTCAATGTACTCCTCTGGTGTAATTACTTGTATAATGTCCGCATCAACCTCAAGGGGGTTACCGGCAATATATTGCTTTATTCTTTGCCCGTTAACCACCCTTGGTTTATTACTTTCGGAATCTTTATAGCTCCGGACCGGTAAACTTCTTCGATGATATATGGTCCTTCCCACTTAGAGAGAAGTTTGCCTGCAAAATGTCTGAAACGAGACATGTTGTAACATCCCCAGATCTTAACCCTGTCATTTTGCTAATTAACTAGCCATGTCATCATGATCATCCTAAATAAATTGCTTTTAGAGAATAATCCAACTTCAAATTCAAATTTAAAATAAAGTCAAAAATAAAAGTTGCACAAACATGCAAAAAAAATGTTCATAATATTGAAAATAATCCCAAGGCAATTATAAAAATAAAAACAACATTATTTGGATGCCCAAATTGACCCTAGCAACCAAAACATTGGACCAGTAGTAAATAATTTGACTTTTTTAATTTCTAAAAATAGTTAAACAATTCCAAATGCTCTGGAACTTTTTGTGCACCCTCAAAATATTGCATGGTATTTATGTGCCAAGTGTCACATTGAACAAAAATCATTTGCTATTGAATCAAAATGCAAAACAGTGAATAAAATACAAAACAGAAATAAAAGAAATAAAAGAGAGAAAGGCCTGCACTACTGTGCACTTGTAGCCCAGTGCTACAGTGCAAGCCCAAGCCCACAATGGCCTTTTCTCCCACCCCTCTATAGAGTCAGGCAGGCCATGGCGTGGTGCACGCGCGCACGCCGTCCAGGCCGCCGATTGCCGCCGTGTCGAGCATCCATGACACCCTGGAGATGGATAAGAAGACCCCCGGCCCTGTAGACAAACCCTAGCCCTCGCTTATCCCCTCGCTCGTCCTCTCCCTCTCGTTTCCACTAGTACAAAACAGGGCTTTGGTCCAGGCCAGATTAGAGCATTAGTCCCGGTTCTGTTACGAACCGGGACTAATGGGTGCATTAGTCCCGGTTCGAGCGGCGCAGGCATCCGTCCCGGTTCGAACGGGACCTTTAGTCCCGGTTGGAGAGACCAACCGGGACTAAAGGGGCTTCGAACGGTGCCAGCCCCTTTAGTCCCGGTTGGTATCTCCAACCGGGACTAAAGCCCCCCCCCCTTTAGTCCCGGTTGGTGTTACCAATCGGGACTAAAGGGGTTGAGGCTTTAGTCCCGGTTGGTGTTACCAACCGGGACTAAAGGTAGTTTTCCTGTTTTTACATTTGTTTTCTGTTTTTAGTTTCTGTTTTAAATTGCTTATGTCTTTTAAGATATTTGATGTTTTTGAGTGATTCTTTTTTGCATTAGATTCAAAATTTTGTCTTGTTTCTGTTTGTGCCATTAGTTTTCAAATTTGAATGGTTTAAATTTGAATTTGTTCAAATTTGCTTCAAACCCTAGATTGTGAATAACTTGAGTTTACAAATAGTTTTTAATTTAATTATTTTTGCTCCTAGTCACGTGTTAGATTGTTGTCACAGTAAGATTTATTTGGTTATTTTTAGAAAAATTTAAATTAGGATTTTAATTAAAAAAATGAAATGCATTTGTAACAGACGAGTTTTCGTCCGAAACCTTGATACTTCGAATGAGATGGTCCAGTTTGTACACGAAGTGCATCCAGTTTTTGCCGTAACCCTCTCAACTTTTTAGCACAAGCTATGTGGGTGAAATGATGATACCATGCCAAGTTTCAACCTTTTCAGAGTTCATCCGTAGTGCTTTTCAATTTCAGGGTCATTTAGCTCAAAAAAAATCATTAAATGCATGAAAAATAGCAAATGGAGTTAGAAGGGTTGAAATTTGAGGATGTGGCTTTGAATGGTGCATATTGAATGCACAAAAAGTGTGGAGTTGAAATAAGTTAAAAAAATGAAATGCGTTTGTAACAGATGGGTTTTCGTCCGAAACCTTGATACTTCGAATGAGATGGTCCAGTTTGTACACGAAGTGCATCAAGTTTTTGCCGTAACCCTCTCAACTTTTTAGCAGAAGCTATGTGGGTGAAATGATGATACCATGCCAAGTTTCAACCTTTTCAGAGTTCATTTGTAGTGCTTTTCAATTTCAGGGTCATTTAGCTCAAAAAAATCATTAAATGCATAAAAAATAGCAAATGAAGTTAGAAAGGGTTGACTCTGGCTTGGTTAACCTTAGTTGTGACTCTGGCTGGGACGGTGCTAGCAGATGTGTAGTCGACGGTATGATTGGATGGATACCAACCCGGACTAAAGGGGTTCTGAAATTTTCAAACTCTACCCCCCCTGTGGACCGCCTTTTTTAGTTTTGTAGAAAATAAACAAAAATGATAAAATCTTCAAAAAATAAAATCCTTTGAGTTGTAGTTAGGTTTTAGTGTCTAGTGGGTATAGAAATTTTGAAATATGAATTTTGACCTTTTTTGAAAAAAAAAACGAAAAAAAATGTAAAACGGCCATAACTTTTGCATACGATGTCGAAAAAAAAAGTTTAATATATAAAAAAAACTAGAGAAAAATTGGGACTCGATTTCACCTGGGTTTACCCGGTGAAGTTTTCTCAGATTCTCAAAATTCCAAAAGGAAAAAAAGTTATTTCAAATCAAAAAAATAATTTTAAAAATTTTAAAAAATAATTTAAAAATAAATAAATGATGTCATATTTGGATTCCTCACATTTTTCTGATAATAATGGATATATTATTTGTCGAATTTCGATTTACAGATTTAAAGATATTAATTATGTCATATTAAATGAATAAATGGCAAAAAAAATTAATAAAATAATATTATTACTTATTTTATTTTCATTGAAATTCAATATTATTAGTACTTATTTTGTTTATTTTAATAATTGTTTAGAATTCAAAAAATTAAATCATGTGACATCATGACCTAAGGGTTAACAGGATTGATAGCTTAAGATTGTCAAGAAAACAACAAGTGCAGTCTTGGAAACTAGGGGAGATAGAACCTGAAAGTTAAGCGTGCTGGGGCTGGAGTAGTGAGAGGATGGGTGACCGGCTGGGAAGTTAGACGATTTGGAATGAGTGCTGATTAGAGACGAGAGATTAAATTCTGAAGCAGTGAGGAGGGGTGATTAGAGATTAAATTTGTGAAACTCAGAAAAAAAATTAAAAACAAATCAAAAAATTTGAAATTTTTTTTTTTGAATTTTTTTCCCTTTAGTCCCGGTTGGTAACACCAACCGGGACTAAAGGTCCTCCAGCCCACGCACAGAGAGCGGCCACGTGGAGGGCCTTTGGTCCCGGTTCGTAAGCCAACCGGGACTAAAGGTCTTGGGCATTAGTCCCGACCCTTTAGTCCCGGTTCCAGAACCGGGACTAAAGGCCCTCTGGAACCGGGACTAAAGGGGGTTTTTCTACTAGTGTTCGCTCGTGCCCGAGCTTCCGTCGACACGCCGTCGCCGTCCACGCGGCCACTGGCCTCCCCGGCGACCGGGAGGATGTCCAGGAGCTTCCTCGTCGTCGACTCCTTCGCCTACATGCGTTCAAACAAGCCGGGCTTCGCCATACACTCGGCATCGAGCTGACTAACCGCCACGCCCGCCGCATCTCGTCGACGAGTTCGTCGCGGCTGGTCGTCCCCGCGCCTCCAAACCACGTCTACGAGCTTCGCAGTGAGCTCCTCTGCCGATTCCCCCCTTTCCCCTTTCGATCTGTGCCGTTTACGCCGTTGTTCATCGTCGTGGCCGGAGCTCCGCCTCCGCGTACTTGTGCTCGCGTGCTGTTGCTGCTGCTCGCGTACTGCTACTGCCTTGCGCGCACACACACACACCAGCGCGCGCGCCCGTCCACCCGCTGTCGCACGGGTGCGCCCGAGCCACCCGCAGCCGCTGCTGCCCCCGTGCGCCGCTGCTTGCTGTACTGCTGCTGCTAGTTACTGTAGCAGTAGCTAGCTTTGCTGCTGCTACCTTGATTAGCCATCTGGACGGCCCCCAAACAGCGTCTAAATAGCTGCTAACATGAGTAAAAATAATATGTGAAGAATATATACTTGGCAAACTCCATTTTATCCCATTGGAACAAATCCATATGGTGCAAGAATTAAATACTATGAAAATCACAAAATGCTATGTTCTGTTATCAGAAAAACAGAAAAAACAGACATATTGCCATCAAAGGGCATGGCCTTGTAGTACTCTTGATGTAGAGTAAATCACCTATAGGGACTATCTCCATTAGAACTATGGATCAATGGCAATCATCCAGCAAACTTTGTATATTTTAACAGTTTCTGGAGATAACATCAGGTAGCACTTTTTGAACAAAGTTTTGAACAAGTACATGAACTCTAACATGGATGAAATTGATCCTGTCATGTAGATCACAGAAAAATGATCAAAATTGATATAAGGCACTACTTCATAGGATGAACAGAACACTATCTATAGCCTCTGGAAAACAGCTAAGTTTTACTAATAACAGAGACAGTTCCAGATTAACATTAAGTAGCCTACTTTGATTAGACTAAATAGTGGTTAAACAAAATTATCAAATCCTGGAAATGATATGTAGATGAATCTTTCAGAGACCCCATCAAAATATGTTTAGGCCATCCATCCAAAGGAGCCACAAATAATCCACAATATCCCCCACAAAATGGGTAAATCAATAACAGCTTTCAGACCTAGAAGAATTCTAGAAAATTTCAGAAATTGAATTAAACTTTGGAAATTTATATAAAATAAACCATAAGTCAGATGAAAATAATTTATATATGAAAAACGATCAGAAAAATATGACGAATCCGAATATGCCATCCACATACCTGTCAGCCCTCTCTAACATGATGAACATGGAACTTCCCCCCTCCGATTCATCCGACCGATAATTGCCCGGAGTTGGTAAAATACCTCCAGATGTTTTCCGCTCCGACTAACTTGCGTAGTACTGCATTAGGGCACTCCTCGAATAACATACTGCCATGACATGCATTTGTGTTGCATTGCTTGCCGTGTATTTATTGTTTCTTCCCCCTCCTCTCCCGATAGACCCCGAGACTGCCGTCGGCACTAGTGAGTACGACTACGCCCCTGACGACCAGACCATTTCAGCAGAGCTTCCAGGCAAGCAAAACCCCCTTGATCATTCCTATATCACCTATTCCTTCTCCCTCATGCTTGCATTAGATTTTGCTACGATAAATGATTGCTCCTATTCTGATGCATAGCCTGCTTTTGTAACCTGCTGTTGTTTCTTTACCTGTGGTCCTAAAATGCTTAGTATAGGCTGGATTGTGATCCATCGATGACCCCTCATTGTTGTCCCTGTTGCCCCGCTGTGACCAGTACCTCGATCATTGTGATCGATGTGCAGAGACCGTCACAGCACCGCACAACCCCTAAGTTGCTCGACTCTGCAGAGCTAATATCGAGTGCCGAGGGTGATACCTCTTATCCCACTCCCGATATTGCCTCTGTAGTACAGCTAGTTGGACGTGGGTTACCGAGGGTGATTCCTCTTTCACCACCTCCGATGAAGCTTCTGTCGTGCAACCCCATAAGTGTGAATACCATCGAGGGTGATTCCTCCGGGTTCACCTTGACGGGTACATCGAGTAGGAATCCAACGAGGGTGATTCCTCAGATTCCTTCTTGATGTTTTGAACACACAGTTACCGGGATTTTACTACAGTTACTGGGTAAAGTCGGGTCGACCCCGAGGGGTACCCGCGAGAGGTGTGAAGTCGGGTTGACCATGAGGGTACCCGCGAGATAATTACGAGGCGCGGCCGGGTAGGCAGAGACCGCCCTAGAGAGGGATGGGCCTGACCCTTGTTGCACTTCCTCGAGACGGGACAACAGGAGTACTCATCGTCACCGCGAGCTCCTAATAATTCGCTAACGGATTTGGGTATTTGATCTATGTTGGCCGCTGGCCATATACGCACTACCACCACGCGGGATAATGGTTTATGGGGCTCTCGGCGCCGTATGTATCAGCCAAAAGCTTTGTCAGGTGTCCAGTTTAACATTGTGGCAAGGTCAGATCGTGCCATCCAGGTAGAGGTGGCGCTGTATATAAGTATCCACCCTGCACACAACGACCGGGAGTGCTAAGGGCGATGGCCCAAGACCCCTGAGTGCTTAGGATGTTGACCGGCGGGGACCTCTCTGCTGAGCTCTAGGTAGGGCTGCGGTGTGTCGATCAGCCGACGCCGGGCATGACCCAGGAAAGTGTGTCCGGCCAGAGTTAATCGAGCTACTTGAACTGGATACATGTTAATTAATTGTAAGCTCCGGGATCGTTTTCTCGCAGGGAGTCGAGGAAGGATATCTGGGCTTTGCTTCTACATGTTTGTTACTTTATATTATGCTAATATGCACTCTTCTAATGCTGCAAGACGCTGAAGATGCTAGTCTTCGATAGGCTAGGCTTTCTCCCTCTGATCTGGCATTTCTGCTATATAGTCCACAGATACAGCCCTTTCCTTTGATACCAATGCATAAGTAGTATAGTTATGATGTCAATCTTGCGAGTACTTTGGATGAGTACTCACGGTTGCTTTGCTATTCTTTTTCCCCCCATACCCGATTGCTGCGACCAGATGATGGATCCCAGGAGTCAGCTGCTACCGCCGACGACGGCTACTACACTTCCGGTGGAGCCTACTACTACGTGGAGACCGACGACCAGGAGTAGTTTAGGAGGCTCCCAGGTAGGAGGCCTTGCCTCTTTCGATCAGAGCCGTTGATTGTTTTCGCGTTCTTAAGGCATTTTTGTTTAACTTGTGTCTGTACTCAGATACTGTTGTTGCTTCCGCTAACGCTTGTTCTCGAGCTTTTGTATTCGAGCCCTCGAGGCCCCTGGCTTGTAATATAAAGCTTGTATTATTTTATTTTGTGTCTAGAGTTGTGTTGTGATATCTTCCCGTGAGTACCTGGGCTTGATCGTGCGCATTTGCGTGTATGATTAGCGCACGATTAGGCCGGGGGTGCCACACTTGTATAAGAGTACTTTATCACCAATGTTAAATTCTCGTTTTTGAATTCTTTTATCATGCCATATTTTAACCTTTTCTTTGAACAACTTGGCATTTTCATAAGCTTCAATTCTCCATTCATCTAGAGAACTCATATCTAACAACCTGTTTTCTCCAGCAAGTTTAAAATCATAGTTAAGCTCTTTAATGGCCCAATAAGTTTTATGTTCTAACTCAATTGTTAAATGGCATGATTTTCCATAAACCATTTTATAAGGTGACATCCTCATGGGATTTTTATAAGCAGTCCTATTAGCCCAGAGTGCATCATCCAATTTCTTAGACCAATTCTTTCTGGATTTATTAACAGTCTTTTGCAAGATAAATTTGATCTCTCTATTAGTTAGTTCTACTTGCCCACTAGTAGGGTGATGCTACTATATGGTTTACATCATATTTAGCCAAAACTTTTCTGAAAGCACCATGAACAAAATGTGAACCACCATCAGCCATAAGGTATTTGGGAACCCCAAACCTTGGAAAGATAACATCTTTAAGCATTTTAATTGAAGTTTTATGATCAACACTTTTAGTTGGAATAGCTTCTACTCATTTAGTGACATAATCAACACTCGTATATGAGTGTTACCATGTGAGGAAGGAAAAGGTCCCATATAATCAAAGCCCCAGACATCAAAATGTTCAATACAAGTGAATAGTTCAGAGGCATTTCCTGACGTCTACCAATATTACCAACTCTTTGACATTCATCACAAGATAAGATAAACTTACGTGCATCTTTAAAGAGAGTAGGCCAATAGAAACCTAATTGTAATACTTAGTGTGCGGTTCTGTCTCCAGCATGGTGTCCTCCATATGGACTGGAGTGACACTTCTTTAAGATTTGTTCCTGCTCATGTTCAGGTATACATCGTCTAATAATACCATCTACTCCTTTATATAAATGTGGGTCATCCCAAAAGTAATGTCTTAAGTCAAAGAAGAATTTTTTCTTTTGTTGATAGGTATAGTTAGGTGGCAAATATTTAGCAACAATAAGTTTGCATAATCAGCACACCAAGGATTCTAATGAGAGGAAGCATTAATAATGGCTAATTGCTCATCAGGAAAACTATTATTAACATGAATAGGATCATCAATTATGTTTTCCAGCCTAAACAAATTATCAGCCACTAGATTTTCAGCTTCCTTCCTATCAACAATATGCAAATCAAACTCTTCTAATAAAATAACCCACCTAATCAACCTAGGCTTAGCATCTTTCTTATCCATAAGATATTTAATAGTAGCATGATCAGTATGAATAGTCACTTTGGAATCAACAATATAAGGTCTAAACTTATCACAAACAAAGACAACTCCTAAAAATTCTTTTTTAGTAGTAGCATAATTTCTTTGGGCATTGTCCAAAGTTTTACTAGCATAATGAATAACATTCAATTTCTTCTCAACTCTTTGGCCAAGAACAACCCCTACAGCATAGTCACTAGCATCACACATAATTTCAAATGGTAGATTCTAATCAGGTGGTTGAATAATAGGTGCAGTTATCAATGCTTTCTTAAGAATTTCAAAGGCATCCTTACAATCATCGTTGATGACCCACAAGTATAGGGGATCAATCGTAGTCCTTTCGATAAGTAAGAGTGTCGAACCCAACGAGGAGCAGAAGGAAATGACAAGCGTATTTCAGCAAGGTGTTTTCTGCAAGCACTGAAATTATCGGTAACGAGTAGTTTGATAGCAAGATAATTTGTAACAACTGACAAATAGCAATAGTAACAAAGAGTGCAGCAAGTTGGCCCAATCCTTTTTATAGCAAAGGACAAGCCGGAATGATCTCTTATAATAAGCAACACGTTCTCGAGGACACATGGGAATTTCATCTAGTCACTTTCCTCATGTTTGTTTGATTCGCGTTCGCTACTTTGATAATTTGATATGTGGGTGGACCGGTGCTTGGGTGATGTTCTTACTTGAACAAACCTCCCACTTATGATTACCCCTTCTCGCAAGCATCCGCAACTACGAAAGAAGAATTAAGATAACTCTAACCATAGCATTAAACATTTGGATCCAAATCAGCCCCTTACGGAATAGCGCATAAACTAGGGTTTAAGCTTCTGTCACTCTAGCAACCCATCATCTAATTACTACTCCACAATGCATTCCCTTAGGCCCAAAGATGGTGAAGTGTCATGTAGTCGACGTTCACACGACACCACTAAGAGAATCAACAACATACATATCATCAAAATATCGAACGAATACCAAATTCACATGATTACTTATGACAAGACTTCTCCCATGTCCTCAAGAACAAAAGTAACTACTCACAAATCATCAACATGCCCATGATCAGTAGGGTATTGAATAACATAATAGATCTGAACATATAATCTTCCACCAAATAAACCAACTAGCATCAACTACAAGATATAATCAACCCTACTAGCAACCCACATGTACCAATCTGAGGTTTTGAGACAAAGATTGAATACACGAGATGAACTAGGGTTTGAGATGAGATGGTGCTGGTGAAGATGTTGATGAAGATTGGCCCTCCCACGATGAGAGGGTCGCTGGTGATGTCGATGGCGACGATTTCCCCCTCCCAGACGGAAGTATCCCCGGCGGAATCTCTCCGCCGGAGAGCAAAAGTGCTCCTGCCCAAGTTCCGCCTCGAGACGGCGGCGCACCGTCCCAAAAGTCTTCTCTGTATTTTTTTAGGTCAAATTCACTTATATACCAGAAAATGGGGGCCAGAAGTGGGCCAGGGGCTCCACGAAGTACCAAGGCGCGCCTGGGGGGGGGTGGCGCGCCCTGGTGCCTCGTGGGCACCTGGGTGGCCCCCTCTGGTACTTTTTGCTTCCAATATTTTTTATATATTCCAAAATAAATCTCCAAAAAATTTCAGCTCATTTGGAGATGTGCAGAATAGGTATCTCTGACATAGCTTTTTCAGGTCCAGAATTCCAGCTGTCGGCATTCTCCCTCCTTGTGTGAATCTTGCATATTAAGAGAGAAAAGGCATTAGAATTACTCCAAAAAGTGTTATAATGATTAAAAACACTATAAATAACATTAGCAAAACATGACGCAAAATGGACGTATCAATCGTCAAAAACAAATGGAACATCTTTTTGCAAAAGATTAGTAAGAGGCCTAGAAATTTTAGAAAAGTCCTTAATAAACCTTCTATAGAAACCAGCATGACCAAGAAAACTTCTTATACGTTTGATATCTCTAGGACACGACATTTTCTTCATAGCTTCTACCTTAGCTCTGTCGATCTCAATACCTCTTTCGGAGATTCTATGCCCAAGGACTATACCTTCATTTACCATAAAGTGGCACTTCTCCCAATTCAAGACAAGATTAGTTTCTTCACATCTCTGCAAAACTTTGTTAAGATTGTGCAAGAAATCATCAAAAGAATCCCATAGACGGAGAAATAGTCCATGAAACTTCAACTATTTTTTCACAGAAATCAGAAAATATAGCAGTCATGCATCTTTGAAAGGTAGCAGGTGCATTGCATAAACCAAAATGCATAAGCCTATGTGCATAAGTTCCAAAAGGACAAGCAAAGGTAGTTTTCTCTTGATCTTCAGGATGAACAGGTATTTGATAAAAGCCAGAATAACCATCAAGATAGCAAAAATGTGAATGCTTGGATAACCTTTCTAACATTTGATCAATAAAAGACAAAGGATAATGATCTTTTCTAGTGGTTTTATTTAATTTTCTATAATCAGTGTACATCCTATAGCCAACAATAGTTCTTTGAGGGATACGTTCATTTTGATCATTAGGAACAATAGTAATGCCACCTTTCTTAGGGACACAATGTACATGACTTACCCATCTACTATCAGCTATAGCATAGATTATACATGCTTCAAGAAGCTTTAGTATCTCATTTCTTACCACTTCCTTCATCTTAGGATTTAAGCGACGCTGGTGATCAACAACAAGTTTAGCATCTGGCTCCATATTAATTCTATGTGTACACATAGTTGGGCTAATTTCTTCGAGATCCTCCAGAGTATAACCAATCGCAGCACGGTGTTTCCTGAGAACATCCAACAATCTTTCTTCTTCGTGCACTGAAAGGTTATAATTGATAATAACAGGATATATTTTCTTTTCATCCAAATAAGTGTACTTCAGTGTATCAGGGAGTGGTATAAGTTCAAACACAGGATCACCTTTAGGAGGCGTAGGCTCTCCCAAAGTTTCAACAGGCAAATTATGTTTCAAGATAGGTTCTTGCCTATAGAAGATATCATCTATTTCTTTTCTTTCACGCATATTAGCTTCATTCTCATGCTCTAATAGATATTGCTCTGAAGGATCAGTAGGAGGTACAACTATAGAAGCAATGCTAGCCATCAATTCTTCATAAGGTAAATCTTTATCATGATGTTGTTTAGTGAACTTAGAGAAATTAAATTCATCAGACTCTCCTCCAAACTTAACAACAACTTTTTCCTTTTTCCAATCTAGAACAGCACAAGTAGTGTTTAAGAAGGGTCTACCAAAGATTATGGGACAAAATTTATCTTGATCAGTTCCAAGCACTAAGAGATTAGTAGGATACTTAGTCTTACCGCAAAGAACGTCAACATCCCTTACAATCCCTAAAGGTGGAATAGTAGCCCTATTTGCAAGCTTAATAGTAACATAAATCTCTTCTATCTCACAAGGTGAAATATCACGCATAACTTCTTGATAAAGAGAAAAAGGAATATCACTTATACTAGCACCCATATCACATAAACCATGATAGCAATGATCACCAATCTTAACAGAAATAACAGGCATGCTAACAATCCTTGCAGATTTTTGTCTAACAATATT
The DNA here is from genome assembly GCA_039707655.1 of Elymus sibiricus. Classification (NCBI taxonomy): domain Eukaryota; kingdom Viridiplantae; phylum Streptophyta; class Magnoliopsida; order Poales; family Poaceae; genus Elymus; species Elymus sibiricus. Next base: position 1,283,934 of record CM077674.1, on the reverse strand, counting down.
AGAAGCTTGTTCGCAAAACTAAATAACATGCCCTTCAACATTTTCAGCTACAAGATCTTTAACCATAGCTATTTGAGGTTGAACTTTAACTTGATCACAATGTTTACATGCTCTAATGTGACTTTTCTTAACCACTGTTGTCACCATAGAGTGTTCCTTAATCCTAACGGGGGAAGGTGGCTTCTCAATATAAGCAGTAGGTAAAACAGGATTAACAGTGTGAATTTGCAATTACCTATTAGCAATTATCGTTTCTTTACACGCATCTTTAATGGGTTCATGATATTTAAACCAATTCTTCTTAGGGAGATCAATATGAGTAGCAAAAGATTTAAAAAAGTTGACAACTATTTCAGAATCAAGTCCATATTTAGTACTAGCTCTTGAAAAATATCGGTTTCAACAAAAGACTTAACACAATCATACTAAAGGTTTATACCTGATGTGACACCCTGGTTTTTCGAAACTTTTCCTTTTAAAAGCTTATCTAAAATTTGTTCAAGATCTGAGTTGGATTCCACTTTGAGAGTCTCTATGGACTTAAAACCTAGAAAGATAAATTTCCTTTTCTTCTTCCAAGTGATTTCAAATTTTCAAAATCCTCTCAAGGGCATGCCATTTCCCTCCTAGCCCAACCATGATCTTTATTCCATTAAACTATTCCTTTTCTTATAAAAGGAAAAGCCCTTCTTGCCTTGGGTTGTGAAGCAACCCATATTTGTGCCTTTCCAAAAATTCCAAGAAAATTCCCATAAATCCTTTTGACCATTTTAATCTTGAATATCTAAAATTATTCAAGACTCCATGCTCATGGTGAGCACAACATCCAAAACCAGTTTCTGCCCAGCAACCAAGCTTGTGAAGGAAGTGTCTCTTATCATTGCCTAAAACTCCTGAGATTTTTCCATTTGAGGCATATTCCTATATATCTTGAGCATGCAAAAAGTCAAATGTTTTTGCCCAGACCATCTTCTAGAACAATTCCTCAAACTTTCTGTTCAGGAGGGAGCACTGTGAAGGAAGTACCATTTGTAAGTACTGAAATGGTATGGAATTTTAACAGTGCACTCACACCAGTATCTCATTCTCCCAAACCAAGTTTTAGCCAAATCCATCAAGCCAATCTGCCTAAACAATTCCAAACTTGTTTCTGGACCAGATGCTGCATTGTGAAGGAAGTGTATTCTTTCAGTGTCCATTTGGTCTGGAATTTTTCCAGCAGAGGCACCTTTCTATCCCATTTCTAGATGACAAACTTTCATGCTCAATTTCCAAGCCATTTTACCCCAGTGGCTCACCCAAGTTTCTGTCCAGAAGTTGTTTTGGACAAGACTGAACCTCCCAGGCTACCCCTATCCATTCTAGAGTCATAGACAAGCTAGTTCAGCTTAGGCCGGCACCCCAGACAACTTCTGCCAGACCTGCGTGTCCTTAGTGTGCCAATGCAAGCGGCGACCGCGTGGCTGGCATGCCAATAGCGCGCTCTACACGTCAGATCGCCTCGGCCAGGCCAGCTCAGGCCACCGTAGCTTGTCCAGGCATGCTGACCACCTCCCCACCGCATGCGTGCCCCCTCCAGAAGTCTCTCCTCCTCCGGTGAAGCTCGCTGGCAGACATGGCCAAGCACCACCGCGGGCTGAACAGTCCGGCACTGTCGCCACCGTTGACTATGCCCCCATCAATGCTTTGGCCCCGTCCCATCCCTCATGCCCGCTCCCGTCACCACCATACGCGCCCTGACGGCTAGCGCATCACCCAGCTCATCCCCTCGAGCTCGTCCGCATCCCCATGGCGGCTTCTGGCCATGGCATTGCCGCCTGGCTATAAAAGCCGACCCCAGCCCCACCTCTCCTCACCGCTCGCTCTCCCCACCTCTCAATCGACGCCCGGTGCTCAGAAGAGAAGCCCGAAACCCCTTCTCCCACAGCTCCGCCAGTGAGCTCCACCTCTCTGCCCTTCCACCTCGAACCCGCTCCGGTGCAGCCCCAGCCAAACCAACCTCACCACTGCACTCCCCGCAACCTGTGGTTCTCCCCAACCCGTTAGAAGCTCGAAACCCCGCCGGAATCCTCGGTTTCATCCACAGCCGTAGTTCGCCGCTGCCGGAGAGGAAGGGCGCGACGCCGTCCGACCATCTCCCAAGGAGCTGCGGGTACTGGAAGAACCGTCGTCGTCCGCTTGATCCATCCCCACCATCTCCCAGCTCCGGTGCGGCCTCCTTACCGGTGAACATCGTTGGTAAGCTCCGCTCGTCCCTGTGCTCTCTCTCTCTCTCTCTTTCTATTTAAACCAGTAGAGGACCCACCTGTCAGCAACCCATCGCCCCTCCGAATCGTTTTCCTAGTGGAGGCACCCGACCAGTTTACGTCTTCGACGTGGCCCTCCAGGATTTTTCAGAAAATTTGTTTATTTTAGTTTAAATCCAGATTTTGACCAAACTTTGACCGGCTATATTTTCTAAACTACAAGTCCAAATGCATTGATTCTTTTTGCATTAGTTTTCTACTAAGATCCTTTGTTTCCTGGAATTTTTTCATAATTTTGTGGTCTGTCCAGAATTTCTGGACAGATATTTGGCTTTATGTGCTGTTTATGATTATTCATTAAAATATTTTCCAGAGGATTTAAAATAGGTCTTGAGGACCAGGAGTGTTTCTACTATCTTTGGGAAGCAAGGCAAGCCACACCCTTGCATTTTGCATCATGTCAAAGCAATACCATAGTTTTAGATAATATTTTGAATTGAATTTGAGTTATTCAAATGAGTTATTCATGATTATGTGGTAAAGATTTTGGAGCATTTTCCTGCCATACTATTACATAAATTGGGTATGATTGTTACTTTGCAAGCTTGGGATAGTCATATTGATAGCAACAGTTTACTTGTAGTATGACGACCTTGTCAGTTATCGGAGAGAAAGACGGATATTGCTATGACTGGGATCATGTGTTGATCAGTGATGTTGAAGGAATGGTTATGACAGAGATCACTTGGGGATATAATTCCGTGATTTGTTGATCAAGTGCCACTGAACCGAACTTACCAGTGCAACCACATTTGCCTTTATGGGGAGGCCCTGACTTGGTCTACTGCCGTGCTTTTTATCGGTATCACCAAAGAGGGGAGGTTATGTGTGCATGCTACCCTGATCAGGTAGGCGGCTATAACCTTGTGATCCCGAGTTATATGGCCATGGGTCCCCGTTTGGGACAGTTTCTTTTTAGCCATGAGGTGGCGGGTGTCAGTGAGGACACAGGGGACACCCAGGACATGACCCGGAGGGTATGTCGGTGATACGATAGGAGAGCCACGAGGTAGACAAGTTTCGTTGGACGAAGGTCCATGGTGTGGGAAAAGTGTGCAACCTCTGCAGAGTGTAAGAATGTATTCGAATAGCCGAGTCCATGGTATTGGACACAGTTTATGATAAGTCACACTGTTGATCAACGCTGATAATGATGGAATAACTCGTTGCAGTGAGTTGAGTAATAGTGTCGCAGCAAGCCGGTGATGCTTATGACATAGTTTGGAAGATCACAAGATGACCTGGGAAATGAGATGATTGATTGGGTGATCAAAAGTAAGGCGGTCCTTGTGACCTAAATCAATAGTTTAAATCAAGTGGTTTTTGATATTATACTTTATTTCTATCCTTTTGGGTAGTTGCATAATTCATTCCCGCTATGTTATTGTTTTGCCTTGATGCATTTGACTGTTGTGAGCTTGCAAGTACATTCCAAGTACTCACCTGGCATGTCATGCCAGATGCAGGTGTTGCTGCGTTTGCATAGCCCGGAGATTCAAGGTTTGCGAACTAGAAGGTGTCCCAGTAGTGTCCCTTGGAGTGGAGTCCATCAACGACGCTTTGTTTCGCTGCTGTAGGCTATTCCGCTACTAGTATTCAAGGCACAAGCCCGTGTACCGCTCTGATTCGCTAAGCATTGTAATATCATGACCTTTGTAACCTTGATGATTGCAATAAAAGTTGTTCTGTGCTCTATCAAGTTGAACTGCATTCCAGGCAACTTTCCTGGGCTGGAACGCAGGGTATTCCGGTTCGCTGAGCCAGGGTGCCACACCTGATTCTTTACCTTTGTCGACCTCCCAATCTTTAGCATTCATTGAATTCTTTCAATAATATCCCATTTATAATCAATACATTTGCTTGTGAAGGAACCACCAGAAGAAGCATCAAGCATTTCTTTATTGTGAAGAGAAAGCCTTGCATAAAAATTATTACCAATAATATCCTTAGAGAGCTCATGACTGGGGCATTTGAGCATTAATGACTTGAGCTTCCCCCAAGCTTGAGAGATACTTTCTCCGTCACGAGGCCAAAAATTATAGATATAATTCCGATCACAATGAACCAAGTGCATAGTATAAAAATTTGAATGAAAATCAGGTTTCAGTTGTTTTCAGTCCCATGCGTGCAGATTATCCAATAGCCTAAACCATGCCAATGCAATTCCCTCCAAAGATAAAGGGAATACCTTCTTTTTAACTTCACTCCTTGGCAAACCTGAAAGCTTAAATAGACCACATAATTCTTTAATTACGAGCAAGTGCATATCAGGATGAACTGTTCCATTTCCTCCATAACGGTTAGCTCTTACTTGCTCAAGGATGCCAAGAGGTATTTGATAACAAACATTGTCTGTAGGTGAGGGTTCTCTCCTAACCACTAGTCCAGCTAGGGAGGCCCCTCCAAACAAGTTTCCAATAGTAGTAGCTTCCATAATGAAACAAAAGAACAAACAAAATAAAAAAACAGCAAGTACGGTAAAAGTTTTCCTTACCAAATTCCACTTACCAAGAGCGCTACACTCCTCGGCAACGGCACCAGAAAAGAGTCTTCATGACCCACAAGTGTAGGGGATCTATCATAGCCTTTTTGATAAGTAAGAGTGTCGAACCCAAGGAGGAGCAGAAGGAATTGACAAGTAGTTTTCAGTAAGGTTTCACTGTAAAAGTTGTATAGATAATTTGATAGGTTGTTTGATAGCGAGATAATTTATAAAATGGTAAACAATAATAAAAAAAATAGAGTGCAGAAAATGGCCCAATCTGAATGTGTGCTAAGGACAAGCCAGTTGTGTTTCTTATAGGGATTAAAGCACTCTTGAGGACACATGGGAATTTTGTCAAGTTACTTTCACCAAGTTCCATTGAGTTACCTTTCATTGTTTTGATAAGTGTTGCGTGGGTTGACCTATGCTAAGTTACTGCCCTTACTTGGACAAATACCTACTTATGATTGTACCCTCCATGCAAGCATCCACAAATACAAGAGAAGTAATTAAGATAAATCTAACCATAGCATTAAACTTTAGGATCCAAAACAGCCCCTTGTGCAACAATTCATAAACTGGGGTTTAGGTTTCTATCACTCTCGCAACCCATCATCTACAAACTAATTCCACAATGCCTTCCCCTAGGCCCAAAGGTGGTGAAATGTCATGTAGTCGACGTTCACATAACACCATTAGAGGAAGAACACCACAACATAATATCACCATTAAACGGTATTCAACTTCACATGATTACTAGCAACAAGACTTCTCCCATGTCCTCAAGAACTAATGGATCTACTCACAAGATATCATATGGATAATGATCAGTGGGTATGAATAGATGGTAAACAATCTGAATATAACAATCTTTCACCGATAAAAGTCCTAAGCATCAACTACAAGATGTAATCAACACATAAAATTACTCTCAGCAACCGATCTGGGGTTATGATACATAGATTGGATGGATGGATGAAATAGGGTTGATGATGGAGATGGTGCTGGTGAAGATGTTGATGGAGATGATGATCCCGATGGCAAACGGAGTGTTTGTGATGACGATGGCTTCGATTTCCCCCTGCCAGAAGGAAGTTTCCTCGGCGGAATCGCTCCGCCGTAGAGCAAAAGTGCTTCACCTCGGTTCCACCTCCCAGGCCACCAGATGGGCCCACCCCGCGGCCGTGGGGGGGGGGGGCGTGTGGCCAGGCTGTCTGGAGCCCCTGTGGCACCCCTCTGGCCCTCCTTCGGTCTCCGATCTTCATATATTTCAGAAATAATTCAAAAAAATCCCCGACATATTTGGAGCTCCGGATTTTTTTTTCTGTTGCCAATTAGGTGGAGATTTCCAGCTGTCCGGTAATTTCCCTCTGTATGGATACCTTGCAATTTAAGAGAGAAAAGGCATTAGAATTGCATCATAATGTGAAATATATCATTGAAAATAGTATAAATTACAATAGGAAATAGTGATGCAAAATGGACCTATCAGACCTCCTCTTCAAGCTCTCCGTTGACGAAGGCCGACTTGACGTCCATGTGGTGGACCGCCCAGCCCGAGCTAGCAGCTAGAGCCAGCAACACTCGGACTGATTCGAGGCATGCCACTAGAGCGAACACCTCGTCGTAGTTGATGCCGTGCTGCTGGACGTAGCCCTTTGCGACCAGGCATGCTTTGTGTTTGAGGACCTCCCCGAATGCGTCCTTCTTCACCTTGTACACCCATTTGAGCCCGATTGCTCGGTGCCCAAGTGGAAGAGAGGTGAGGTGCCACGTGTGGTTGTCCTCGATTGCCTCAATTTCTTCCAGCATTGCACATCGCCAAGTGGCGTGTTATTCCACTTCGTTGAAGGAGCCAAGCTCTTCTGCTGCGAGGAAGTGGAGCTCTTCATCCGGCTAAGTAGCTGGGCCAATGTCAAGCACGTTCTGCATAGTGCGGAACCAGTGCGTTGACTCGGGGTCGTTAGCCAAGTCAAAGTTTCCTAAGTGGATCGATGGTGGCGTGGCGAACTCCACAGTCAGGGTCGAAGTTGTTGTACCCGACTGCGGAGTGAAGGGAGTGCCGACTAACGTCTCAGTCAATTTCTGCAGCGTGGGCTGACTGGATGTTCATTCGATCTTGGCAAATCCCCGACTGATGCTTCAGTCGGATCCTGCGATGACCCAGATTCGGGTTCTGATATAGTAGGGCTCTGTGAGCCGACTAAAAGCACTCCTGACTCGGTGTAGTCGATGACAACCTCGCCATGGGCGTTGCCATCGGTCTGCTACCATTCCCAGCAGGCAGACTAATCGAACACGGCGTCCCGAGTGGCATGGATGCATCGTGTCTGTCACATCCCAGATTTTTCCCAAATCTGGTATGTTAAAACTTTCACAGGGAATTAAATTTTTTCTAGGAAATAGCCATTATTGCCTAGGAATGCTTGTGATTGACCTTGAATTGTTTGATTGTTGCCTAGGAGAATGAAAATCCAAAAGCAACCAGTGAAAACCCTAGCAAGCCTTGATAAGAACCCAAGTCTTTTGAAATACTATTGGGCACAAAGCTATCCTAAATAAGTCCCAAATAATATTCAAAGCCATTTTGCTCTCCAAAGGAATGAGTTGGATTCATTTTGAGATTCAATTCAAATCAATGGGAATTATTTAAAATTGGCTTTGCAAATTATTTGGCAGGAAAATGAATTCCACAAGCCCAAATAATATTCTTGACCCTCTGCCATTTTTCTAAAATGAATTTGAAACACATTTGGTTTTGAAACCAAATTCAAATTCAAAATGAAAATGCAAGTGCAGAAAATATATGTGCATTTTGTCCAAACAAAATGTTCAAACATTCCTAAATATTCCATTTGGAATTTAGAAACTGTCCTCTATTAGAAGAAAATTCAAATTCATTTGAAAAAGGCAGAGCAAAACAGAAAAGGAAAATAGAAAAATAGAAAGCAAAAAGAACAAAAAAAAAGGAAGCCCAACTGAACCAGCCAGCCGAGCCGAAGCCCAGCTAGCCAGCCCAGCCAGGCCGCAGCCACCCCACGCCTCTCTCTCTCTCTCTCACTGCCAGGCAGACCCCACCCACGTCGTCCCTAACCTCCCGCTGACCACGCACGCACCCACGCCCGCACGCACCCATGGCCACGACGCCCACACCGGCCACCTCCCGTGCACCCCAGGCCACACAGCCATGCCCATTAAATAGCGCACCCCTCCTCTCTCATTCCCCTCTGTTTCCCCTCGCCAATGCCGCAAGGCTGTTGTGAATCGACCTCGACATCACTGGCGCTACCATCGCCATTGCCGGCAAGGCTCCAGCCACCACAGCCCTCCCCGAGACCCCCACTACCACCATCAGCCCCACCGCATCCAGGCGCATCTCCTGGACATCCCCAACAAGCCCGAGGCCCCCTGGACGCCCAACTCCACCGTTGGCCAAAGCCCTCCGCCGGCCCGTCGTCGTCTCCGGCGAGGTGAGCCCATGTCCGAGCCCCTCTCCATGTCCCTCGTGATCACCGCGTTCACGCACGCCTCCCTGACCATTTGGTTCGTCCCCAGGTGCTACAAAATGAAACGCGCGACACTGCCCGTAGCCCCGCCGTGCTGCCCGAACTCTGTCGAGCCCCGCTCCGGCCGTCTTCGTCATCCCCGAGCCCCACCGAGTCCACCAAGAGCTCCAGCACATCGCCCCGCGCCCGTCCGTGCCCTCCGCCATTGCCAGAACCCTCTGGAACGCTGGCAACGTCCATGCCCGAGCCACGCCGCCGTCTGCCGTCATTGCCGGCGAGCCTCTTTGGTGACCTAATCTCGGTGAGGACCCCCTGTTTAATATCCACTGTTGGATCTTCATCCCACGCACCACATTAGATCACTTAAAAACCCCAAACCGTTTTCCCCTAAGCTTCGTCCGTCCGCTGCTTAGAGCTCGCAGCGGACACCTCTCAGCCAACCACAGCACGCCACGTGTCCAGCCTTATCTGTTCCAATTTCTGTTAATTAAATTGAATTGGCACTTTTGTAGAAAAGCCCCTGAACCTAAAACAGTCATAACTAATTATCTACAAGTCCAAATTAGGTGATTATTTTTGCAAAATGACCCTTATGAAATCTACTTTCACCCTGTCCAGAAACATTTCATGTTTGAATAATTTAAAATTCAAATTTAAACAGAATGCATTCAAACTTAAAATGGGCATAACTTGCAATTTATAAATCCAAATTAAATGATTCTTTTTGCAAATTGAACCTAGTGAAATATAATTTCATCTCAGAACACTTTGGTTCAAATTTAAATAATTTAAGAATGTATTTTATACAGAATACAGTATAGGCCAGAATTCAAATAGTAATTAAACCTAATTACGTTTAATTTTGAAATAAAAATTGTTTAATAAAACACTTATGATGCAAATGAGTTCAGAAACTATAATATGAACTTAGTAATTATTTTTGGATTATTAGTTGACTTTAGGTAATTCAAATAGCATTTGAATTAATTCAAACATAATTTGAATATAACTTGAGACCCTAGGTTTATTTAAAATGAAGTAAATGCAATATGGTTTAATAAAATGAATTAAACCTAGAAAACATTGTGTGGAGGTAATATTTGACTTTAGGAAAAGATGAGCTCAAATTAAATTAAATAAAGTTTGAAACTATTTGCACTTCAGTAAATCAGTTGGATTCATAATTGACTTTAGTTTAAACTAAAGATCAAATGAATAAACCTTAGCAACCACATTGGATTGGTACTTGACTTTAGCAAAACAAATTAAGTAGATGAAATGGGTAAACAATTGGATCTGCATTGACTTTATCCCAACTAAAATCAAATCAACAAACTATAGTGACTGTATTGGATTTGTTATTTGACTTTAGAGAAGCATTAAATATTAATAAGTTGAAAGGAACCAACTTATCCAATTATGAAATAATTCACAATCCAAATTGACTTAGTAGGACCAAATCAAATAATGAACCCAATTCCATTGGATTCAAATGTGATGAACCCTAGCCTAAGTCCAACTTGAATAGGAAGCCAGACCAAGTCATCATTTTCAGACCTTAGTGTCACTACACCACAGCACTACATCCCCAACAGTCACGTTGGTCGGAAATACAGCTTTCGCCAACAGACAGTTGGTCGGGAAAAACTATTGCCGACCGACCCTGTCTGTTAGGAAAAGTCCAGACGGGAAAACACTTTCCCAACCGACATATTTTTCCCGACCGACTGCTTGACGGCTATGGAGTATATTTCCCGACCAAAAGTCTATTGGGCTTGCCATGGGCTTTTCCCGACCAACAGTCTGTTGGGGCTGCCATGGGCCTTTCCTGACCAACAATCCATTGGGGTAACCAAGGACCTTTCCCGACCAACATTCTATTGGGCTTGTAGTTGGCCTTTCCCGACCAACAGTCAGACAGGGTTTGTTTTGCCGACCAACAATCTGACGGTGTTTTCCTTTGCCGACCAACAGTTGATCAACATTTTGTTTAGCCAATCACAGGTTTAATTGACATGTGGTACTGATTGACACATACATATATTTCATATGTTCTCAGCATAATCACCAAGATGACACCATACATCAGGTTCACATCAGGTGCACCAAACATTTTTATTCCATTTAGTAGTTGTCACATACATAAAGTTCAGTCTGTTCTAAACATAACCACCAAGACACCATACATCAGGTTCACAAAAGGACAGCTAAAATATGCAAGTCTGAGACATCAGTTGTACAAAATGAAAGCTATATCCAGTTGACACGATCTTCGCTGGCCTCATGGTTCCTTATGAGTGTTGTCCTTTTGTTTGCTTCCTACAAAAGTTAAACAAGTCTCAATTATAATACACTATCAGAAACTGCATTTTGTTTGCTACTCCCTCCGTCGCATAATGTAAGACATTTTTTGACACTACAGAATTTACATTATGGGACGGAGGGAGTTGTTTTAAATTTGCAAACATTCCATATGTGAGTAGTCCTTTTTTTTGTCAAGTGAATCACATGCTGCTAGAAATGATACCACATCCCAAAATATTTACATGTAAATCGTGTTGACTGATTACACACTAGTCTCAAGAAATAATAGAAGCGCTTACCTAGCTTCCTACCAAAGACTGGAAAAAAGATCACCTAAGGCATGAAATTAAAACATGTAACAATTCAAATAACAATGTGAAAACATCATATCAGAGACACAAATCAAGAAAAAGGAATTTTATTTGGAAGATCTTATCTGAACTGCTTTTGACTCCTGTAGTGCAAGCAGATCAGTTTACAGTAATAGTGAGTTCTTTTGATAATAACATATGGGAGCAAATTATGCTTTTAACCTTTCAGCGGAGTATTCAAGAACTTTTTAAGGCAAAAATATGTAACAAATATTCAACCTCTAATGGTGGAATATGATCAAGTGGCCAAATCTATCACACCAAAAGCCTATTGACTTTTGTGGGCAGAACAGAGTTCGAAGTAGCTATTGCGCAGAACTGGACTATCAGAGACAAGTGCAAAATTTGGTGGCCGGATGATGGAGAGGAAGGCCGAAGTTCGTGGGAGGGACTGGTGTTGGCAATAAGACCTAATAAGTCACCTTATTTTCCTGAGAGTCCATGGGATAAATATGTTATAAAATTTATTTAAGAATGATGGTTCTGGTCATCTATATAGCCCCTGGGAGCTCCATGCTGCTGATAGCCCATTAATTGGTTCTAGAATACATTTGATGATATTTTTAAAACAAGATGACGCATACTCTTCGTTTTTAGCGCTGATATGTTTTAATCAAGGTAACTCTTTTTCGTCCATATATGCTAGTAGGATATAGTATAGAGAAGCAAAAATCTGCTATTTGCTATAGTACTACTACTGCTCCTGGCCCTGTCCTAAATGTAAAAGGAAAGAAAATACAGAGCCCTCCATCCCATGTTTGTAGCTTTTAACCTTTCACAACTATCTATTCAGTATAAATGCATATGCCATATTGTTTGTACCTGGACACACATCTAGTGAGTGAGTGAAAAAATACCTTAGCAGCAGGATAAGGCAGCGTAGCATTCCCTCTAATCGCAACATCAACAACAACCTCATAAGTCCCTTGATTGACATGCTTCTTGGTGGCGGCCTTCCAACAACTGTCATATGAACATAGATCCCTTCATCATCGTCTTCTTCAACATCATTATCTTTCTCAGGTTAATTGCCGCAAGTGAGTTTCAGCAAGGCACAATAGAAGAATCTAGTTATGTTCTCTGAATAAACGAAAACAGAAGAACATTCAGAATTTACCATGACTCTGAAATAAAAACAAGAAAACACATAATGAATTACTCTCAGTTTTCTATGAATAAACATATCAAACCTAGCTAACACTCGGTTTCTAGAAAATAGGAATGATGCAGTCCAAAGTATTTTTTAGTTATTGCTACCATCTAGAGCTCGTAAAATCTTCCTTTTAATTAAAGCTCATCAAATATTTCGATGGATTGAGGTGCTTCAGACTAGAGTAGATATTGAATTACAAGCAGAGAGAGAATAAATAGTCTTTAAGTGTCTGTTCAAATCCAGTAGTAGATAGACAAGCAAGTGTCTATGGAGTTTATAGGATTTGGCCATGGAAGTAGACAAATGTGTCTTAGAATAATTTCTGGGAAACACAATACTCCTATTGGACATAAACACAAATAATTTTTGGGCACAAATGCTAATCCTCCACTGGCTGATCTATAAAGAAGATATACTTTTTTCTAAGATCTCTCTTCCAGTCATAAGCTTTAAGAGATAAGATGGCAATCAAACTTTGTTCCAATATTGACAACTACATAGCTCACCAAGAAAACAGAAGTGACAACTGAATGGACAATTTGCTAGTAGCTGCAGGTCATCTATGAATGAGCAAATTCATTGCATGTGTAAAATGACATATCGCTACCATCTATTTACCAAAGAGAATCTAGAAATATTAATCAGTTTAGCTGTACGTTCAAACAAATGACCATATAATTTCTCGAGTTAACAGATGAATGGAAGCAAACAGTTCTATCTCATGAATCTTAAATCAAGTCGGTGACACACATGTGCACTGCATAAAGCCATAAACCCTTTGTTTCAAGCAAAGGACACATGTATGCAGGAGTCAACTAAGATTATTTGAAATTTCGGAAAAAATAGCAATACAAGTGATTCACACTGAAAAATAGGAGCACAAATCGTAACTGTGCAAAGCTAACACCTGGTGTGGATTCTGTTGAATACCTGCAGTAGATTATTTTTCAGATAATCCATTTTCCTAGGAAAGATATATGGACTGTGTGTCATTCTTTTCGTCATTAGAAGTGTGGCATCCAATACCAGAGTCTAGAGACATCAAGTAATGTTTCCAGAGCCTGAAAGTACCAGAGTAGTAAGTTTCTCAATTAAGATTTTTGTTGCCTTACCAATTTGATAACAACAACAGAACAGAAGAGGAGATGGGCAACACCAAGCTATGGACAACAATGGTAACAACAGCATGTGACAGTGGCGAGGCTTTGCATTTTCCAAACGAATATGTAAGTTTCTTTATGTTTATAGGGCTCTCTCTACCTGAAAGTGTCCCTGCCAAAGGTCACCAAACAAATAGACCAAAGAATGCCCTGTTGTTGTAACTCCACCCAGGAGGTAATGTTTTACTCCTACATGGTCAACGATGGATAAGTCACTTGTTACAGAAACATGTTTAACAGCTAAATGTTTTATGCACACGATTAAATTCTAGCCACAACCAATAAATAGTATTTTAGTGAAACCCAGAAATGTTAACAATAGTCGAAGGCCTAGAGGCGCCAAGAAATGCACTGAATAAGCTAACAGTTTATCTGCTCAACATCATGTCCATACTGACCTGCAAATGAAACAAATATAGCGTAAGGAACACTTCCAAAGAAGCTAAACATCATGCCCAAATGATATACAATTGTTACTAAGTACACTCATATTCCAGCAAGCATAATAAACAAAATTCACATTAAGTAGTTTCTGAAAGACTTAGAATAAACATGAAGTATTTTTCTGAACCTAGTCTCTTTAGGAGGTGGGTTGTGGGGCGAGCGGCAGGAAAATTTTGGCAGAAGGGGGAAAGAAATCTTACCGATGTCGTTGCAGCCATGGATGGCTAGCTCCTGGTCATCCAAAGTTAGTTGTGAGAGATGGAGGTACCTATCTCCTAGTCGCCTGAAACAGAGGGGATAGAGGCCGCCTGCCTCGCAACAGACCACCAGGACCGAAGCGACCTTGTTCCCTTCAGATCTGCTACCATGGGAGGGAGAGGAGAGGGATCCGGTTATGGGTTGGGGAGGTGGCACCATGGGAGGGAGGGGTGAGGTCGCCTCACTGGGAGACCGGTGGAAGGAGCAGGGTCGCACTCTCGTGAATGGGGAAGGCGGCGACCGGCCTATCGGAGGTGGACTGGTGGAGAGATGTGCGGTAGAAGGACGGATGGCCCCGGAGGTGGCTGATGGTGGTAGGAGGGACGGCCCCCACGGTGGCTGGCGGTGGTCGGCAGCGGTGGTGTGAATCGGATCCCCTGCGCCGTACGGGAGAGAGAGGGGATCGAGTGAGGTGAGATTCAGAGGAATGGATCGTGGGTAGTGTTAGGTTTTCGGGAAGTTTTCGCGGGTTGGGCCAAATTTTGGGCGCTAAGGTTTACTTCTGCGCGCGAAGACCTATTTAGCCACGAGTGGTTGGTAGGCCTTTTTTACCGACCGGTGATTGGATGGCCATATGACCTTTCCCGACCGATCAGGAGACAGCAAAGATTTGTGTATTCCCGACCGACCGTTTGTTACTCTACATCGGTTTTCCCGACCGACTGTCCGTTATAAATTTTTCCAACCAACAGTCGGTCGGCAAAAGTGACTTTTACGAACACACGTCCGTAGGGAATGCAGTGTCGTGGTGTAGTGTGTATTCAAGCTCGTGAAAGTTCAACAGGTTTGAGTTGATGTTCAAACTTGAACATGAACTTGGCTATCCAAGTTTCATAGACCATGACTCTGTTGTCAACATTCCTTTCAGAATGTGTCAGCCACAACTTGACATCACATACTCTATGTGATGAACCCCTTATGTCACATTTATTCCAATTAATAACCACTATGTTGTTTTCCAAACTCTTATGAGTAAACCCTGACACATGATCTCACAGCACAATGACACTGACACGATACACACCACTTGTTGTATGTTGATTGTATTGTTTGGTTGTTTGTGATTGCTCTTTACTTACGATAGATTGTATGGAGAGCAAAGAGTAACGTGATCAAGATTGTGAGATTGAAGAATCGTCAATACAGGCAAGTACCACTTTGATCATGTTACCCAGTACTTTCTTGCATTGTAGTTTTGCCATGTTAGGTGTGTGAGTTTAGGATGCTAAATTCTATACAACCCAATAGTTGACAACTTAGGTCCAAACTTACCTTGACCTTGTAACCATCGAGTAGATGCTAAGCTGCTACGACGTGGATTGGGAAACACCAACTAATATTCCACCATACAACCGCATGTTTGACGACTTAACTATTACCTAATTAATGAATCTATTGGGCGGCTCTTCGGTATTGCTTTGGTGGCCGCGTGTTATGTGGGCGACCGCCCAGGCTCAAAGGGACTATACGAGTTCAAAGTTGAGTAGCTTCCGTGTGTAACTGTGATACAATATGGGCTCTGTCTGGACCAAGTAAGTTGTGGGAATCCTCCTGGGCTGACTAGCAGATGTAGGTGTGTAGGTTGGTATGGGTCAGCCGTGTCTGAGAGGGCTACTGCTTCCCAAAAGTCTCGTATTGGTCTACCTGGCTACTTCACTAGTGACGTTTAGTGGCTTAAGGGTGTGATCGGGAATCACGGGTAAAGTACACAAACCTCTGCAGAGTGTATAAAACTGATCATGATTAGTCATGTCCCCGGTTATGGACAACCTTTGAGCAACTCATCTGAGAATTGTCAGTTTGATCTCATCACCTCTTCCCTAGTAAAATGAATGGGTTGAACCAAAGGGGAGTGTGGACCAACCCAGGTTCCCGGGGTTTGCCGGCAGCTTCATCTGGGAAGGTTGGGGTAACCGGGGATCACCGGGGAACCCACATGCTCAATGGCTTATTAGACTACGACCGGGGTTTGCCGGGAGTGTCATATTATTATTAGAGTAGACCACTACTATAAGATAGGAAAACTACTTTCGCGCAAAAGAAAACCAGCCACACCACCTTGCATGTTTACTTTTCCACCAAGCCAAATCCCGGTGAAGCTTGCCAATACATTCGATGTATTGACCCTTGTGGCTGCAACGTATCATGTTGCAGGTTTACCGTATCGAGTGGAATGTACAAAGTAGGGTTACGGCGCTATACTCAACTTCTGCCTGTGAGTGCATGGACGCCATAAGACTAGAATGACATCTCCGCTGCATGATTATTTTGTAAGCTATCCTATGAGCTAAGCAGGTGTGTATTGTAAAGCACTGGATCTGCCATGTAATACTTGGCACATGATGTATTCTCGGTATTTCATCGTCGACTGTGCGTGTCAGCTATTGATCCAAGGACTGACATAGTAAGTGTAGAGATTCGGATCCCATTCAAGAACTGGGTCGTGACAGGATGGTATCAGAGCACATGTTGTCTATAGGACGTGACCCTAGGAAATGGAAAGACCATAGGACAAAATTTATTTTGTAGATAGATAGTCTTGTATATCCTTATCTCATTCAATTCTGATCCTCTTCTTTTCAAAATGTCGATGGCCGCAATCATGGACCCGGTCAACGAGATTCCGATGCTGAGCATGACCTTGAAGGGGGACACTGAGTTTCCAAGAGCACTGAAGGACATCATGCTAGGCATGGGATTGCATGGAGAAGCTGTGTACAAAGGATTTACCATGTGGCATGAAGAAAGGAACTGTTGGTTTGTGCAGCTGCACATGTATGCTCATCAAGGAGACAACCCTGAGGCCAGAGGACTACATGTCATCACCAGCCCAACACTCCAAGCTACGTTTTTCGAAGCTGCAAGAGATGCTGCATGGGAAGCAATCAAGAAGATGGGAACGAGACTCCAAATCAGACTATACTGTACTCAGGAGCACCTTAACAGAGTTGAGGATGAACTAAGATCAGTCAAAGCAGAATTCGCAAGGGAGAAGAACATGAACAACCCAAGAGTGAAGCAATCCAAGGAAGAAGGATCAACCACTTGGATCAAGAAGCAGGAAAACTGAAGCAGAAGTGAAGCTTAGACTTGACCACCACTACTATGTTAACCTGAAGTAGAACGTTTCGCGTTACCACTACTATGTCAATCTGACATAGTGCTGTACAGTAGTTGGATGAGATCATGCTGGATGCAGTATGACCTTACTTAGGTTTTGCTTGAACCTTGTTGTTTGTGTGAACTGTTTGTCATGATTGTTGAATGAAATCTATTTGCTTTGAATTGTGTGAAGTGTGAACTACTTACTACGTAAATAGAGGCCTACCCAATTATGAAGGAAGTAAGAAGAACGCCACTGAGGAGTTAAGATGAGAACAGTGGAAACATAGGAAACATCGAAAGAAGTGAGAACTTGCGAACAGACCTTGGGTGTGAACGCATCTATGTGCTATGTTAACAACCATACGAGGCTATAACTACTGAGGCCATATGAGGCTATATATATAATGCTAATGGGATTAGCATAAGGGTATCTATCTCTCTCATCTATCCTCTTGACCCTAACCTAGACCACCCAATACCCCAGTGTTGATAGCTTTTGTCCGGATCAGCAATCAGAGCAGGGATTGCCAGATGAATAGCCGCCGATGAGAAGGACCACCCTGCAGAGGAAGTCACATGTCTGTTATGCAAAGGGACTGATCATTTTCCGCCCAGTTGTGGAACTTTCAAGAGGAAGGCACCAACGATACAACCTCAGGAGGAGGAAAAGGATTTGGAAGGGAAAATATTCCCGCAGGAAACACCCATCATGTATGACACCTCAGTTGCTAGGGATGGAATAGGAGCAACCACTGGAGGACACACCTGTTATGAATGCGAGCAAGTTGGACACCCCACAAGTCACTGCCCTATGGTAGAGTATGCCAGGAGCCACAGCAGCAATCCAATCTTGACCAAGGAGGATTTGAGTCACATCATCTGCATGGAATGTGACGAACCCATGCACTGGAGGAGCGAATGCCTTCAACCCCAGCCGGGAGGAGCCCCGAGTTCAAGGAGTACTACCCAGAAGGACATGAGCACGGCAATGCGTTTTGGCAGTAGGAAGCCTGGACACTACGCAAAGGACTGCACCAAGCCAAAGAATGAAGGACCTGTAGGTCTGCGCGACCTATCGGAGAGACTATGCTACAGATGGAGAAATCTGGGGCATTTTGCCAGCAAGTGCCCTGAGAGGGACAGCAAGAAAGGAAACTTGAAGGAGATAAACCCGGAACAACTCAACTAGAACCCTGAGAACCTCGACGTTGAGGAAGTAGAAGTGTTCCATGGATATAACCACCGGAATGCCAACAATAGTGAGGAGGCCGGCAGTCACCCGGCCAACCCATCAGCACCCATGGGAAAGGACTTGAGTCAGCTGCTTTGTTACAGGTGCAGAAACCCAGGACATTATGCAAACAAGTGCCCTACATTGAAGAATAAGAGAAGGAGCAGTGAAGAATCAGGAAAGAAGGAACCACTGAAGGAGCTACGTGCCAAGCAATGAAGTATGATGAGTAGGAGTATGAAGGTAGTCTATGAACCACGAGAATTCCAGAGGAGGAAGAACCTGAAGTCGTCAACAACACCCAACACCATTGGAGACCATTTAGCCAGAGGATGTGTCGTTATAGAAACATCCTTAGTCCTGTATTAGTTGAAGTAGTAGTCATGATGTAATGGAAGTGTGATCAGTTATGTAACAACACTATTATCAGGAAATGAAAGTCTTGTTGACCCCAGATTTTCATATTGCCATACACCGTAACCGAGACAAGAAAGACTGAATTAGACACCTTGGTTAGCAGGGAAGGAAAAAGAAGGACTGAATTGGACAACTTAGTTAACAGAAAAGCAAAAGACACCGACTAGGAAGAACCAGACACGCCACCCTACGGTGAAGTAAACCGAAGGGCAAAACCAATTGGAACCTTGACCAGAGAAGTATTGTTGTTTCCGGTACAAAGGATGGAGTCAGTAAGAAACTAGAAGTCTAGCCTTTTAGAAGACTCCGTTATGGATTTTAAAGGATTGTTTAAGGGGATAAATTGCCTCTGGATATTATCATAACTCTGAGAAACTAGGCAGAACAAGAGTACGGAACCCCAACTACCCAAAGAGAATGACTAAATGGAACAGATGTTACAGTGACCAGATCGCCGTGCCACCGACACCAGAGCCCAGATGGATACGACAGATGAAAGGAAAGGATGGTATAAGTGTGACTGAACTGGAGTAATGTGATCTGAAGGATGACAGAACAAGTTGTCACATCGGGAAGCAAAATGACTAAGGAACCGATAGTTGATAGCTAACGTTATAGGATTTTTGCCTTATGAGAGTGTTGTGAGTTAACGTTAGGCGATGTCGACAGAAGACCGAAGAAGTTCTAGAAGATCCAGACTCAAAGCATGGAGTAGGAAGGACTTCAAGAATGCTTGTGAGGAAGACCGAGTGTTAGGATTACGAAGAATTCCAAACCCCATGGTTGGTAATGATTTGGGTACGCCATGAGTTGATCGCCATGACGTCTACTCTTATTATTCGCCTTACTGTGAGGAGCAGATAGTCTTGAGCAAGACACCTATAGTTGAGAAATGACGTAAGCCAAGAACCTAGATGGAATAGCACGAGACCCCGTACAGGCGACCATTGCCAAACGTAGGTCTAATGGTGAGTAAGAGCTCGACCGAACGACCATAAAGGATCCATATATCGGAAGACCACTACCTGTTAAGGAATTTCAAGACTCGGGAGTGGAAGTAAGGATCGTAAGGATCACCCAGTACCGCAGAGGGTATTGAGGAATTGATTTTTGGAATTTACCCACAAATCAGATAAGCAGCCAGGATGGAAGTAAGTGACTGGATGGTAGTATGTTGACAGGATAGATACATGATGGTACTTGCCTAAGGATCATGAGGTAAAGAACAGGCCAGTATCCGAGAGAATGATGAGATAGTATCTTTTAAGGATGGTACAGACAAGGAACTACCATAAGGAAGAGTATGACAGATATGATGAACCGAGCACAACCGGATTTACAAGAACAGTTAAACCACTGAGACAGAAGAACAGGAGACTTATCAGACCGGTAGATGATATCATAATTATAGAATCTGAAGGTTGTTGATCCCAACCCAAGGAGTAAGAAGCTATAGGAAACCCCAACCTTAATCTCTTTTAAGGGTGGTAGCAACCTGGAACACAAGAGACTGATAATGAGGATAGTTCTGGAAGGCATCACACCCAACCAGACCCAGCAACCAGGAAGCCTTGAGAAATAGAGCTACCAGCCACAGAATTATCTTGAGCACTACAGAGACCAACGGAGAAGATAGGAACCCGAGGACACGAAAGTATGGATGGTATTGACATTGCCCAGACAGCAGACCCTTGACTTGGAGATGGAATTTAAGGGCAACCCCAAACCCTAACCTTTCTTCCTAGCCTCTGCAGATCTCGGGACGAGATCTCCTTTAAGGGTGGTAGTCTGTCACATCCCAGATTTTTCCCAAATTTGGTATGTTAAAAATTTCATAGGGAATTAAAAATTTTCTAGGAAATAGCCATGATTGCCTAGGAATGCTTCTGATTGACCTTGAATTGTTTGATTGTTGCCTAGGAGAATGAAAATCCAAAAGCAACCAGTGAAAACTCTAGCAAGCCTTGATAGGAACCCAAGTCTTTTGAAATACTATTGGGCACAAGGCTATCCTAAATAAGTCCCAAATAATATTCAAAGCCATTTTGCTCTCCAAAGGAATGAGTTGGATTCATTCTGAGATTCAATTCAAATCAATGGGAATTATTTAAAATTGGCTTTGCAAATTATTTGGTAGGAAAATGAATTCCACAAGTCCAAATAATATTCTTGACCCTCTGCCATTTTTCTAAAATGAATTTGAAACACATTTGGTTTTGAAATCAAATTCAAATTCAAAATGAAAATGCAAGTGCAGA
Organism: Elymus sibiricus; assembly: GCA_039707655.1. Classification (NCBI taxonomy): domain Eukaryota; kingdom Viridiplantae; phylum Streptophyta; class Magnoliopsida; order Poales; family Poaceae; genus Elymus; species Elymus sibiricus. The sequence goes on along the minus strand of CM077674.1, from coordinate 1,262,936 downwards.
AAATATATGTGCATTTTGTCCAAACAAAATGTTCAAACATTCCTAAATATTCCATTTGGAATTTAGAAAATGTCCTCTGTTAGAAGAAAATTCAAATTCTAATTCATTTGAAAAAGGCAGAGCAAAACAGAAAAGGAAAATAGAAAAACAGAAAGCAAAAAGAACAAAAAAAAAGGAAGCCCAACTGATCCAGCCAGCCGAGCCGAAGCCCAGCTAGCCAGCCCAGCCAGGCAGTAGCCACCCTGTGCCTCTCTCTCTCTCACTGCCAGGCCGACCCCACCCATGTCGTCCCTAATCTCCCGCTGATCACGCACGCGCCCACGCCCGCACGCGCCCGTGGCCACGACCCCCACTCCGGCCACCTCCCGTGCGCCCCAGGCCACGCAACCATGCCCGTTAAATAGTGCACGCCCTCCCCTCTCATTCCACTCTGCTTCCCCTCGCCAACGCCGCAAGGCTGTAGCGAATCGACCTCGACATCACCGGTGCTGCCGTCGCCATTGCCGGCAAGGCTCCGGCCACCACAGCCCTCCCTGAGACCCCCACTACCACCATCAGCCCCACAGCATCCAGGCGCATCTCCTGGACATCCCCAACGAGCCTGAGGCCCCCTGGACACCCAAATCCACCGTTGGCCGAAGCCCTCCGCCGCCCCGTCATCGTCTCCGGTGAGGTGAGCCCACGTCCGAGCCCCTCTCCATGTCACTCGTGATCACCGCGTTCGCGCATGCCTCCCTGACCATTTGGTTCATCCCCAGGTGCTCGAAAACGGCGCGCGCGACACTACCCATGGCCCCGCGTGCTGCCTGAACTTCGGCGAGCCCTTCTCTGGCAGTCTCCGTCATCCCCGAGCCCCACCGAGTCCACCAGGAGCTCCAGCACGTCGCCCCGCGCCTGTCCGTGCCCTCTGCCATCGCAAGAACCCTCTGGAATGCCGGCAACGTCCACACCCGAGCCGCATCGCCGTCTGCCGTCGTCGCCGACGAGCCTCTCCGGTGACCTAATCTCGGTGAGGACCCCCTGTTTAATCTCCACCGTTGGATCTTCATCGCATGCACCACATTAGATCACTTAAAAATCCGAACCGTTTTCCCCTAAGCTTCGGCCGTTCGCCGCTTAGAGCTCGCAGTGGACACCTCTCAGCCAACCACAACACACCACGTGTCCAACCTTATCCGTTCCAATTTCTGTTAATTAAATTGAATTGGCACTTTTGCAGAAACCCCCTGAACCTAAAACAGTCATAATTAATTATCTACAAGTCCAAATTAGGTGATTATTTTTGCAAAATGACCCTTATGAAATCTAGTTTCACCCTGTCCAAAAACATTTCATGTTTGAATAATTTAAAATTCAAATTTAAATAGAATGCATTCAAACTTAAAATGGGCATAACTTGCAATTTATAAATCCAAATTAAATGATTCTTTTTGCAAATTGAACCTAGTGAAATATACTTTCATCTCAGAACACTTTGGTTCAAATTTAAATAATTTAAGAATGTATTTTAAACAGAATACAATATAGGCCAGAATTCAAATAGTAATTAAACCTAATTAGGTTTAATTTTGAAATAAAAATTGTTTAATAAAACAATTATGATGCAAATGAGTTCAGAAACTATAATATGAAGTTAGTAATTATTTTTTGATTATTATTTGACTTTAGGTAATTCAAATAGCATTTCAATTAATTCAAACATAGTTTGAATATAACTTGAGACCCTAGGTTTATTTAAAATGAAGTAAATGCAATATGGTTTAATAAAATGAATTAAACCTAGCAAACATTGTTTGGAGATAATATTTGACTTTAGGGAAAGATGAGATCCAATTAAATTAAATAAAGTTTGAAACTATTTGCACTTCAGTAACTCAGTTGGATTCATAATTGACTTTTGTTTAAACTAAAGATCAAATGAATAAACCTTAGCAACCACATTGGATTGGTACTTGACTTTAGCAAAACAATTTAAGTAGATGAAATGGGTAAACAATTGGATCTACATTGACTTTAGCCCAACTAAAATCAAATCAACAAACTATAGTGACTGTATTGGATTTGTTATTTGACTTTAGAGAAGCATTAAAAATTAATAAGTTGAAATGAACCAACTTATCCAATTATGAAATAATTCACAATCCAAATTGACTTAGTAGGTCCAAATCAAATAATGAACCCAATTCAATTGGATTCAAATGAGATGAACCCTAGCCCAAGTCCAACTTGAATAGGAAGCCAGACCAAGTCATCATTTTCAGACCTTAGTGTATTCAAGCTCGTGAAAGTTCAACAGGTTTGAGTTGATGTTCAAACTTGAACATGAACTTGGCTATCCAAGTTTCATAAACCATGACTCTGTTGTTAACATTCCTTTCAGAATGTGTCAACCACAACTTGACATCATATACTCTATGTGATGAACCCCTTATGTCACATGTATTCCAATTAACAACCACTATGTTGTTTTCCAAACTCTTATGAGTAAACCCTGACACATGATCTCACAGCACAATGACACTGACACGATACACACCACTTGTTGTATGTTGATTGTATTGTTTGGTTGTTTATGATTGCTCTTTACTTACGATAGATTGTATGGAGAGCAAAGAGTAACGTGATCAAGATTGTGAGATTGAAGAATCGTCAATACAGGCAAGTACCACTTTGATCATGTTACCCAGTACTTTCTTGCATTGTAGTTTTGCCATGTTAGGTGTGTGAGTTTAGGATGCTAAATTCTATACAACCCAGTAGTTGACAACTTAGGTCCAAACTTACCTTGACCTTGGAACCATCGAGTAGATGCTTAGCTGCTACGACGTGGATTGGGAAACACCAACTAATATTCCACCAAACAACCGCATGCTTGACTACTTAACTATTACCTAATTAATGAATCAACTGGGCGGTGCTTCGGTATTGCTTTGGTGGCCGCATGTTATGTGGGAGACCGCCCAGGCTCAAAGGGATTGTATGAGTTCAAAGTTGAGTAGCTTCCGTGTGTAACCGTGATACAATATGGGCTCTGTCTGGACCAAGTAAGTTGTGGGAATCCTCCTGGGCTGACTAGCAGATGTAGGTGTGTAGGTTGGTATGGGTCAGCCCTGTCTGAGAGGGCTACTGCTTCCCAAAAGTCTCGTCTTGGTCTACTTGGCTACTTCACTAGTGACGTTTAGTGGCTTAAGGGTGTGATCGGGAATCACGGGTAAAGTACACAAACCTCTTCAGAGTGTATAAAACTGATCATGATTAGCCGTGTCCCCGGTTATGGACAACCTTTGAGCAACTCATCCGAGAATTGTCAATTTGATCTCATCACCTCTTCCCTAATAAAATGAATGGGTTGAACCAAAGGGGAGTGTGAACTAACCCAGGTTCCCGGGGTTGCCGGCAGCTTCATCTGGGAAGGTTGGGGTAACCGGGGATCACCGGGGAACCCTCATGCTCAATGGCTTAATAGATTATGACCGGGGTTTGCCGGGAGTGTCATATTATTATTAGAGTAGACCACTACTATAAGATAGGAAAACTACTTTTGCGCAACAGAAAACCAGCCACACCACCTTGCATGTTTACTTTTCCAACAAGTCAAATCCTGGTGAAGCTTGCCAATACATTCGATGTATTGACCCTTGTGGCTGCAACGTATCATGTTGCAGGTTTACCGTATCGAGTGGAAGGTACAAAGTAGGGTTACGATGCTATACTCAACTTCTGCCTGTGAGTGCATGGACACCACAAGACTAGAATGACATCTCCGCTGCATGATTATTTTGTAAGCTATCCTATGAGCTAAGCAGGTGTGTATTGTAAAGCACTGGATCTGACATGTAATACTTGGCACATGATGTATTCTCGGTATTTCATCGTCGACTGTGCGTGTCAGCTATTGATCCTGGGACTGACACAGTAAGCGCAGAGATTCGGATCCCATTCAGGAACCGGGTCGTGACAGTGTCACTGGATTAAACACCTGGTAGGCTTTGGACCCAGTCTCATAGCCGAGGAAGACCATACGAGTGGATCGGTCTTCAAGCTTCTGGAGGTGCGGCTTCGTCGTCTTGACGTGAACCACGCACCCGAACACCCGGAGACATTGAAGAGTCGACACCTTGTCACGCCATGCTTTGTACGACATCTTGCCATCCACTGACCGAGTTTAGGAGCGGTTCAGCAGGTAGACGGCTATGGTCACTGCCTCCCCCCCAAAGCCAGTTTGGAACGTTGCGTGCCTTCATGATGTAGCGCACCATGGCGACAACCGACTGGTTTCACCTCTCGACCATCCTGTTCTGCTGGGGTGGTGGGAAGCCGACAAGTGGCGCTGCACTCCATTGTCAGCGCAGAACTCCTCGAAGGTCCTGGACCTGAACTCCCCAATGCGGTCAGTGCGCAGCGTCTGCAGTGTGCAACTGCTTTGCACTTCTGTTGTAGCTTTGATGCGTCGGATAGCTGACTCGGCTTCATCCTTGGAGGCCAACAGCCCGAGCCACATGAACTGAGTGAAGTCATCCACCATCAGTAGGAAGTACCTCTTCCTGCCTGGTTTCGCCGGAGTGATTGGGCCGCAGAGATCCGCGTGGATCAGCTTGAGCTTCTTGCTCGCTCGGTATGAGGTCGCTTGCGGGACCGAGGCCCTTCGCTGCTTCCCAGTGAGGCGGGTGTCGCAGAGCTGGCTTGCATGGACAATCGGGGGAATCCCACGCAGCAGCCCATTCGACTACATCTTCTGCAGTGTGCCAAAGTGCTAATGACCATGTCATTTGTGCCACTGCCACGCATCGTCTCTGTGTCACGCAAATAAACACACGGGCTGCGTGATCTGTAGGTGCACTTGACAGAGGTGGTTCGCAGATCGTTGCACCTTGGCGAGAAGGCATAGTTGCTTGTCCCAGACAGACATGACGCCCGAGTGGATGGAGGTGGGACAACCGTTCTCATCGAGCTATCCCAGACTGACGATGCTCGTCTTCAGTCAGGGGATGTAGTACACCTCTGTCAGCACACGGTGCTCATCTCCGCACACCGAGAACATCACCATGCCGCGCCCCTTGATGTTGACGATGGAGTTGTCGCCGAAACGCACGGAGCCGACCATGCCCTCATCCAGCTCGACGAAGACCGAGCGATCACCCATCATGTGATTGGACGACCAGGTGTCGAGGTACTAGGGGACCTCACTCGGCTCTCCCTCGTCGCCGAGTCTCACCCGAGTGCGCTCCTCGTTGAGAAGCACATGCCTCCCACTCGGGTTTGATCCACCCCGAGTGAGAGTTCGCGCCCGAGTGCAGCTCCATCCAACTGATTGCTGCAGTCGGGATCAGCAGTCACCCGAATGGATTCAACTCCAGTCAGCTTGCACACTGCCATGAGGAGGGTGGGTGCCTCATCGTCGCTCAGTCGGATGTCCACCGACCGAAGAGACCTCCAGTCGGTATATCCAGCCCGACTGGTTTCTTCACGCGGTGTGCTCAGTCCCACTGAGCTGTCACCCAACTAAATCATACAGTTGATTTGCCCAGCCTGACTGACGCTTGTCGGCTGGCACTCGGCCAGGATAAGCGTAGGCACGTCATCGCCGTTGTTCGGCTTGCACTAGATGCGCCTCCTCCTTTATCGTTATACAGCAGTCCTGCGCCCAGTGGCCGGGTTTGTTGCAGTAGCGACACAAATCGTCGCACCTTGCACCACCGCCGCCGGAGTTTGTCCCAGCATTGGAGTTCACTCGGCCGCCGTTGGAGGCACGCGCGCGCTCTCGAGTGCGACCGTGGTTTCCTATGGAGGAGCTCCCCCCACAGCCGGAAGAACCATCGCGTCCGCGCTATTGTAAGCGAGCATTCCGCTGCTCCTCTGTGAGCAGCAGTCGGCTGCCAGCACACTTGGTTGTCTCATCACCACGCTCGTCGTCGATCCTGAGCCTTCCAACCAGTTCCTTGATGGACATGGTGAGGAGGTCCACTAGGCTCTCGATAGACCAGGCCAACTGCTTGTACTGCTTGGGGACTACTCGGAGCAGCTTCAAAAGCACTCGTTTGTCATCGATTGGGTCTCTGAGTGTGGTGAGCTCGTTGACGAGACCTTGCAAGCGTAGGGCGAAGTCGTCGACTTGCTCCCTCGGCTTGAACTTGATTTCCTCGTGCTGGAGACGAAGTGTCTGCGCCTTCGACTCCCGCACTCGGTCTGTGCCGATGCGCAGGGTCTTGATGGTGTCCCACACCTCCTTCGCGGTTTTCTTGGCCGCAAGGGTGGGCAGCATCTCCGGTGGGACGGAGCGCAGGATAGCCTCCATCACTAGCCAGTCCTCGGTGAACTCCACGTCGCCGGTGTCCTCGGACTTCCACATGTGTCGGGCCTCCATGATGACCTTCATTAGGAGTGACCAAATGGAGTAGTTGGTCTACGTGAGGAGAGGCAAGGAGGTGCTGGACATGCCCATGTCGCGCACGGAGCGCGGTGCCGCCAGCTCACCTCCTGGCCTCCCCTGCAGTGTGAGCGCGTCGGCCACGCGGGTCTCATCCTTCTTGGAGCCGCCGTCGGCGAAGCCATCCCTCGGCATCTGCTTCGGCATGACCTAGGCTCTTATAGAAATTGTCCGCTTTCCACCTCGTCTGCGTGTCTCCTGACTGGCGTGCGAGCAGAGCTTTGGCGTAGATGGCTCTGTCTCCACCTGGCCTGAGTGAAAACGAGGGGATGCAATGGAGAAGCACACGCACACACACGCGAGAGTGTTTTCTGGCTATGAGGCAGTCTCTCACTTTTTGCTTCTATTCATGGGGTACTTATAGACATAAGTACAATGAAAATATCCTACCTACTCTCAACTACTCCTTCCTGCTCCTACCTGCTCCTACCTACCCTGAAGGGAAAGTGATCTGATGGGAGCAGATATGCTACTCACGTTCGAGTGGACTACCAGAACGGCATCCACCTGAACTTCAGTCGGAATGCCCTACCCAGCCGACTGAACACACTCAGTCCAGTTGGTCACTAGATGACATCCTAGCATGCCCTAGTACTCCCTCTGTAAAGAAATATAAGAGCATTTAGATCACCAAAGTAGTGATCTAAACACTCTTATATTTCTTTACAGAGGGAGTACAAACTACCATTCGACTGAGCTCTAGTTGGATTGTGTACCCGAGCGAACTGCAACACACAGCTTCACTCAGTATTTACAGCTTGAGTGAATGCTCACAGACCGAGTGAACACAGGTTTATCACAACAGCTGTGTCGGGGTCCAACTGTCAGGTGTTATTCCTATGGTAGCAAGCGCCAGCGACTGTAGTGCTCAAGTCCATGCCGGTGCGCACCACTGCCTCACTACTGGAGCTGCCGACAAGGTCTAAGCGAGTTCGGCTATTCGGCCTAAACCTCAATAGCCCGACCAAGGAGGGTGGCGGCACATGCGAGCTGCTTCATGGATCTACTGCCCTCGATAGCCTGGTCAAGGAGGACGGTGGTGCTTACAGGAAGCGAGGTCGTCGCTGGGCTCGTAGCGACCAGTACAGCAAGGTCGTGGCCGCCAAGGCAGCTCCTCTGTGGTCGTGCTCTCCCTTGATTACCGCTGCTCCCAGAGCACACTGCCATTGACATCGATCGTCGCCTGCACGGCCAACATCTATGACTCACCGCCGCACCTTGTCTGGCAGCTCTACCGTGCCCACGGGAGCTTCCCTGCCGAAGGAATCGAATGATAGCACCGTGGTTCAACCACATTGAGTTCATCTTCCCGGCCTCTGGTAGCACGCCGCCTAGCCCGATTCCCCTTCCTCGGTAAGTTACAGGTCCTATCTATACTTTCTCGGCTTCCCTATGCACCACTAAAGCCCACGCTGTTGTCCCAATTGAGTTGTGAGTCCTCCAGGTAGCGTCCCTGCGAGCGTCTCCTTGGCATCCACCATTAGCAACAAAGGCTATTGGGTCGAACCCCGTCTCCCGACAAGGCCCCATGTGCGCCGCACGTGGGGTGGCCCCGGTAGGGCCCCATGTGTTTGACTACTCATGGGGCTGCCCGTACCGCACGCCTATGTCACAATCATGACATAGGAGGCATGTAGTGTATAGTGTTTCAACCACTCCCATGATGATGTCATGGAGTGGTCTTGTCTAGGGTAGATAGGTAGTTTTCTATTACAATGTACTATGCTATAAATATCAATGGAACGCTCTCAGTGGAGAGAGTAGAGCAAGTCCCAGAAAATATCTCACACACATTGGTTCGCTCCCTCCTCTTCCCTTGCTCGACACCGAGGTTCATAAGAAAAGTTCATTCCTAAGGCCGGCAAACCATTCCGGTTGGGCTACCAATTGGTATCAGAGCTCCAGGTTATGCCGAAGCATATGCCACAAGACACCATCGCTGGTGACGGCTCCAAGACCGCCGAGAAGATCTCGGCTGAGGAGGCTCGCGCGGACGATGCGCTCGCGCTGCGATGCAGGGCGGCAGGTGAGCTGGGTGCGCCACGCTCCGTGCGTGATGTGGGTATGTCTAGCACCTCCTTCCCTCTCCTCACGCAGACCAACTATCCCAGTTGGCCACTCCTGATGAAGGTCATCTTGGAGGCGCGGCATATGTGGAAACCCATGGAAACCGGCGATGTCGAGTACGATGAGGAGTGGCTGGCGATGGAGGCAATCCTACGCTCCATCCCACCGGAGATGGTGCCTAACTTTGGGGCCAAGAAGATGGCCAAGGAAGCATGAGACACCATCAAGGTTCTGCGCATCGGCATAGAACGCGTACGGGAGTCGAAGGCTTAGACCTTGCGTCTCCAGTATGAGGAGATCTGGTTCAAGGCCGGTGAACAAGTCGATGACTTTGCCATGTGGCTGCAGGGTCTCGTCAATGAGCTTGCGATGCTCGGGGATCCCATCGACGACAAAAGGATGCTTCTCAAGTTCCTCCGCGTTGTCCCCAGGCAGTACAAGCAGCTGGCCTGGTCCATCGAGAGCTTGGTGGATCTCTCGACCATGACAATCGGGAGCTGGTAGGCCAGCTCAAGGTCATTGAGGAGCGCGGCGACGAAGCCGACGAATGCGCCAGCGGCCAACTGCTGCTCACACAGGAGCAGTGGAATGCGCGATTACAGCAGCGCGACCATGACGGCTCTTCTGGCAGTGGGGAAGGTGCCTTCACGGGAAGCAGAGCTCGCGGCAGAGGTGGAGGCCGCGCCCATAGCTATGGCGGCACCGTGGGCACAAGCCAGGTCAATCCCAGCAATATGGCGGGCCTGCGCGAAGTTCTGGCAGTAGTGACGACCGGAACAAGTGCTACTACTGCAGCAAGCCGGTTCACTAGACCCGGGATTGCGGCACGAGGATAGCCGACGAGGCAGCCACGGCAACAGCAAACCTCACCCAGGTATACGTGGACGGTTGGCCGGCAATGATGCTGGCAGGTATCGAGTCCGTGCAGGAGAGCCTAGTGTCTCCCGCAACCACGGCCCCGACAACCACCCATTTCGCGCGAGAGGCACGGAGCCCGTTCACGGGAACCATCCCTTCAGTGACAGGCCACACCCCGACAACGATGTTCTCAGGGCCTGTCAACTAGGAGGCGATGAAGGCACGGGCATGGGGAAATCACGTCCTGGCAACCGAGTCCCCGACAAGACTGGTCGTTGCCCTGGCAACCGTGGTCCCGACAACATCGGACCCCGACAAGGCTATGCGAGTGGACACGGCACATCTGGTGGACCATGCTCCGACCATGATGTTGGCGGCCATTGAGTCCGTGCAGAAGCGCACGGCGACTCAGGTCGCCCACACCCCGACAACGATCTGTTTGGGGTCTACTGCGTTGACGGGAGAGGGCTCCCTGACAATGACATGTGCGTGCGGCTTCATCTTCCTCAACAAGGAGAGAGCCGTGACCACACCCACGCTTGCAGGCAGCAAGCAAGACGAGGGTTGGTTCCTCAACACCGGTGCCATGAACCACATGACGGGTTCAGTCGACGCGTTCGCGGAGCTGGACCGCTCGATCTCCAGGAAGGTGCATTTCACCGATGGCTCAGTGGTGGATATCCACAGGCGCGGAACCGCCGTCTTCGCCGACAAGGGGGGTGATCACAGGGCGTTTACGAACGTCTACTTCATCCCGGCGCTCAAGAGCAGCGTCATGAGCGTTGGTCAGCTCGACGAGGGGTGGTTCAACATCGGCATCCACCGCAGTGTGCTCACCGTGCGCGATCAGCAGAAGAGGCTGCTCATCGAGGTAACCCGCTCACCAAATTGCCTATACAAGTTCTTCTTTCGACCCGTGCATCCTGTGTGCCTTGCCGTGGGTCATGTTTCCGACGCCTGGCGTTGGCATGCCCGGCTAGGACACCAGCACTTCGACGGGCTGTGGAAGATGGCGCGCGGCAATCTCGTTCGCGGGCTACCTCACATCGTGCATGCCGATGAGCTGTGCGATGCGTGTCTTGCTGGGAAGCAGCGGCGTCTGCCCTTTCCCGAGAAGGCATGTTATTGGGCGCAGAAACCCCTGGAACTAGTTCACGGGGACCTCTACGGCCCAATCACCCCGGCAACGGCAGGAGGGCATCACTACATCCTACTGCTCATCGACGACTATAGCAGGTTCATGTGGGTGCTGCTCCTCGCCTCCAAGGATGAGGCGGAGCGAGCCATCATCAAGCAGCAAGCAGCAGCAGAGGTCGAGTGCGGCCACAAGCTGCGCGTGCTGCGAACGGACCATGGTGGCGAGTTCACGTCGACCACATTCTACAAGCACTGCCACGACAAAGGGGTGCAGTGTCACCTAACGGCACCCTACTCATCGCAGCAGAATGACATCGTCGAGCAGAGGAACTAGACGGTGCTCGGGATGGCACGCTGCATGCTCAAGGCAAAGCAGGTGCCAAGCATGTATTGAGGGGAGACCGTGCTCACGGCCGTCTTCATCCTCAACCACTTCTTCACGAGGAGCATCTACAGCAAGACGCCCTACGAGGCGTGGTATGGGAGGAAGCCCGACGTATGCTTCCTCCGCACCTTTGGCTGCATCGGGCACGTCAAGATGGCGCGCCCACAGCTGAAGAAGCTCGACGACAGGAGCACCCCAATGGTGTTCATGGGCTACGAGATGGGCTCCAAGGCGTATAAGATGTACAACCCTGTCGCGAAGCGTGCACACGTCTCCCGCAACATCATCTTCGACGAGGACACGTGGTAGAGTTGGGAGGCACCGGCGGAGTCCTCAGCAAGCAGCTCCTTCGCTGTGGAGTTCCCGGGAAGCAAGACCTCGGGAAGTGCAACCCCGGGAGGTAAGACCCTAGGAAGCAAAACGCCGGTAAGCATGGGAGGTGTGGACCCGGGAACTGCGACCCCGAGAACCCCGTCCTCGGGTACAGCGTCCCCGAACACCCCACCGACAAGCGAGGTGGATCCTGGGAGGCAGTTTGCATCACCGCCAACTGCAAGCTCGGAGCTGTCCGACGCTGACGACGACGTTGGCGCCCCACACAGGTTCCGACACTTAGCGGGTCTTCTCAGCGAGCCTGTGACAACACCGCAGCAGCCCGAGAACGAGGACGCTCATGACGATGACATCCTGCATCTGATGGCCGGTGAGGAGCCGACCACGTTCGCGGAGGCCGAGCAAGAGGATTGCTGGCGTCTTGCGATGCTGGACGAGCTGGCGTCGATCAACGACAACGCCACTTCGACAGTCACTACACTGCCTGCATGGCACCGAGCCATTGGGCTCACAAGGGTGTTCAAGGTGAAGAAGGACGAGCACGGCGCCATTGTCAAGCACAAGGCGCGCCTTGTCGCAAAATGCTACGTGCAGCGCGAGGGGGTGGATTTTGAGGAGGTCTTCGCTCCGGTGTCAAGGCTGGAGTATGTACGGCTCATCCTTGCCATGGCTGCTCACCGCGGGTGGGAGGTACATCACATGGACGCCAAGTCGGCGTTCCTCAATGGCGACCTTAACGAGGAGGTGTACGTCTCCCAGCCACCAGGATTCATTGCCGGGAACCAAGAGCAGGGCGTGTACCGGCTACACAAGGCCCTGTACGGTCTCCGGCAAGCCCTAAGGGCGTGGAATGCCAAGCTCAATGCAAGCCGCGCATCCCTTGGGTTCTCACGCAGCGCTTCTGAGCACGGTGTGTACTCACGTGGCACCGCAAACACGCTGCTCATCATCGGCATCTATGTCGACGACCTGGTCATCGCCGGGGCAGAGCCCGAAGAGGTTCAAAGCTACAAGGGAGAGATGCAGCGTCTCTTCAGCATGAGCGACCTCGGGCTGCTCCGGTACTACCTCGGGCTGGAGGTGAACCAGGAGCGTGGTCGCATCACGATCACGCAGGCGGCCTATGCCGCCAAGATGCTCGAGCGAGCAGGCATGGAGAACTGCCATGCTGTGCATGCTCTAATGGAGGCACGACTGAAGCTCAGCAAAGAAAGCCCCGAGAAGGCGGTGGACGCTGCTTTCTACCGCAGTGTCATCAGGAGCCTCAGGTACCTCGTGCACACCCGACCGGACATCTCGTTCGTTGTCGGGTACCTGAGCAGGTTCATGGAAGCCCCGGCAAGCGATCACCTCGCCGCCGTCAAGCACCTACTCCGGTACATCGCGGGTACACTCACGCATGGATGCGTGTATCTTCATGGCGACAGCGAGAGCTTGGTTGGCTATAGCGACTCCGACCACACCGGTGACGTGGACTCCCAGAAGAGCACCTTGGGTGTGTTATTCCTTCTCGGGGGTAGTCCCGTCAGCTGGCAATCGGTGAGGCAGAAGGTTGTCGCCGCATCTTCGTGCGAGGCGGAGTACATCGCGGCAGCGACAATGGCTTGTCAAGGCGTTTGGCTTGCTCGCCTCCTCGGCGAGATGCTGAACCAAGACACAATCCCTGCGCTCATCCTCGTCGACAACAAGTCGGCGATCTCCCTCTGCAAGAACCCAGTGCTCCACGACCGCAGCAAGCACATTGATCTCCGCTATCACTTCATATGTGACTGTGTCGAGAAGGGCAATGTCGACGTGGAGTTCATCAGGACTGGTGAGCAGAAGGCCGACATCCTGACAAAGGCTCTTGGCCGCGTCCGGTTCCAGGAACTACGCGAGAAGATCTGGATCGTCGATGTCCAACCCCGGCGACAGGGTTGAGGTGGAGAATGTTGGGTCCAACCCCGTTTCCGGCAAGGACAGCCCGGCAAGGCAGCCCCGGCTAGGCCGCGGCAAGGCCCCATGTGCGCCGCACGTGGGGTGGCCCCGGTGGGGCCCCATGTGTTTGACTACACATGGGGCGGCCCGTACCGCACGCCTATGTCACAATCATGACATAGGCGGCATATAGTGTACAGTGTTTCAACCAGTCCCATGGTGATGTCATGGAGTGGTCTTGTCTACGGTAGATAGGTAGTTTTCTATTACCCTGTACTATGCTATAAATATCAATGGAACGCTCTCAGTGGAGAGAGTTGAGCAAGTCCCAGAAAATATCTCACAGGCATTGGTTCGCTCCCTCCTCCTTCATTGCTCGACACCAAGGTTCATAAGAAAAGCTCATTCCGGAGGCCGGCAAACCGTTCCGGTTGGGCTAACAAAGGCGACCTCGCCATAGCCCTGTGCCGCTTCCAGCAATGCACGCGTGCTAAGGTGGGTGAGCTGAGCACGTGGAGGTACGAGCCCCATCAGACGGCCTGCGCGGCTCCGGTGCTTCGAAGACGCCGATGACCTCTCCAGTTGCGGCGGCTACAAGTACGACACAACAATGACGAGGGACCTCTCTCTTTTATTTTATTTCTTTCCTTCCAATGACAAGGGACCCCTCACATCAACACGTACAATAATAGCGAACCAACATGTGGTTGGATGGTTAGGTGGACAGTGGTATCTCCAACCCACCAGAGTTCAAGTCCCGGTGCTCGCATTTATCCTGGATTTATTTCAGGATTTTCGGCGATGCACGTTCAGTGGGAGTAGACATTCCCGTCGACTACGAGGAGGCTACGCTGACTTCATAAAATCTCAAGATGATATAATGGCTCAGTCGCTTGGAGGTGCTCATAAGGGTAGGGTGCGCGTGTGTCCGTTCATAGGGTTGAGTGTATGCGCGTATATATGAGCGCTTGCGTCTGTACTGTGTTAAAAAAAACACGTACAATAATAACGTTATCTCCGTGCCATCTCAGCTTAAGTGCGGGGCCCTAAAAAAAAGGGGCTAAACACGCGATTAGTGTTACTAGTCATCAACCTCGCACGGGCTAGAAATATAGAAACCCTATTTATACTGAATAAATATTTTAGAAAATTGGTTTTGCTCATTGATTTTGGCAACTGGAAATATGAAAAAAAAAGCGACATACTACGGAAAAATATTTAGTAACATGTAGTATTCTTTTTCATGTATAGCAACTAAGTGTTCCTAATTACACTATATTTATTAGTTAAAGTGGGGAATAGTAATTTTACTATTTATTTAATTAATATGTGTACTTAATTCAGAGACTTATGGCTGAGGCAGTAGAAAACCAAGAGACTTTACAACATAATAACCAATGTTAAAGTTTACAAATTCCAGTTAACGGTTCTGTTGATATGCCCCGACACTTTCTTGTTGTTCAAGAAAATATTGATGGATGTTCCATGAAAAGAAAAGAAAATATATTAAACTTTTATCATCGACCGAAGTTCTTGACGTAAAAAATTATAAACACCGGAGGAACTCATTACTGCCTTCAATCGAACTATCTGAACACCAAGCTATGAATTTGTAACTCGTCAGTCAATTAGACACATCATATATATGTTACATGGCTGGAAATATTGCAGTCCGGTATCCTTTTAATATACAGGTGAACAAAATGTCCCATAGTGAAATTATACCAAGAAGAAAATCCTGACCAGACAAAGAATTATGAAAAATTTATACAAATTAATTCCCTTCATATTCTGCGAGGCTACTCCTCTCACAGGCCCAATGAAAAGGATTCAGAATTTCCTTTCATGTTCTTGTACATCATGAATCTCGTTAAACTATTGCTTTTTCCTTACTGTAGTATAAACATGTAAACCATGATAATATGATATTCAGTTGTTCACTTACTCTTGTTTTACAATGTCGTGTGCATCCACTCAATCAGCCCCAAACTGGGTAAAAGCAATGAATTTTTTATCATAATCTATCAAAAAAAGTAGTGTTTAGCAACAGCATCCGAACAAATCAAAGGCTAGAGAGAATACAATCAGGAAAGCTGGACGATTGATTGGATCGTATCTGCTAAATCAACCATTATTGGAAAAAAATCGCGTACTCGAATATATGTACATGTAATCTATAGGGAGCTGAGAAATTTAAGACTGCAGAAATACTCCCGTGGTGAGTGTGCGTAAGAGCGACCAGTTTCAAAGTTGAATGATATCGAGGAAGTTGGAACTTCGATTTAGATGTGTTTTTTTATTCAGTGGCTGGACGTGGGGCTGAGAACCATTTTTTTAGATGTGATAGATTTTATTTTTCTTGCTAGAATTTGGACGTGGGTGTGAAGTACTCTATTTTTGTACATGTACGTGGTGTGTTTTTTCCTTGAATGGTTGGACGTGGCTGTTGATTATTTTTGTTTCTGTACGTGATGGATTTCTTTTTTTTTTTTTGCTGAAACTTGGATCGTAGGTGTGGAGGACTCTTTTTTTTTACATGTACGTGGTGATTTTCAATGCAAATAGACATGGGTGTTGAGGACTTCTTTTTGGGTACGTGATAGAATTATTAGTTTTTGTTTTTTTCTGGATCTTGGACGTGGTTGTCATGGACTCCTACTTGATACGTGTAGGTCTAATTCGTTTCAATGTATGTATGCACGTGGGTGATTTTCCTTACAAATAAAGGAACGGTGTTCTAATAGATCATGACCATTAACTTTAGAATCTAACGGCTAAACTAATCTTGTTGATGTGGATTAACGTGGAAGCTCGTATGGTGCCTCCAATTAGTAAATATAAGATTTGCTAGGTCATTACCTGTAGACGTGGTGTTTTTTGCCAAAATTTTGAAAAAGGGTATTTCCAAACAAATCTTTTGCGCAATTAACTCCTCATTAAAGTCGAATGCTGACTCTGTGAATGGACGGTGGAGGTGGTCTATCTGCAAAGGAAAGGAGCAACACTAAATGGTTCAGTTGTATGACGTCAGTTGTATACGGGGATTACTATAATACGAGTGGCAATACAGAGAAGGGTAGGAAATAACACGTACAATGGGGTGGGGATGTACC
Organism: Elymus sibiricus; assembly: GCA_039707655.1. Classification (NCBI taxonomy): domain Eukaryota; kingdom Viridiplantae; phylum Streptophyta; class Magnoliopsida; order Poales; family Poaceae; genus Elymus; species Elymus sibiricus. Next base: position 1,246,699 of record CM077674.1, on the reverse strand, counting down.
AAAAGCGGACGGCTATTGATGGATCGTGAAGGGTGGGATATCAGGGGCAAGGTTTCTTTTCTCGGTCGATATTTTTGGTAACCGACCGGTTACCGGATATTTCAGTGGACCCCGAGATATTTTGCTAGCATTCGATTTTTTTTTAAAAGAGTTTGAATTCAAACGATTTGATTTTGTCAAAAAGCACCTGTATGCCTCTTCGAGCACCACACGGCTCTTGGCTGTGACGCCCCTGCTCATAAGTGTGCACTAATCATACACGCATCATGCACGCTTATCGGCTTATGAGGGTGACAACACGGGTAGTACCACAACACAACTCTACGACTAAAAATATATGCAAAAGCTCATACATGAGCAGAGATAGCAAATATATTACACCAGGGGCGGAGTCCGGATTGGGCCAAGCCCCGGGCCCCAGGCCTGCTACAGCCCGCTACAGTCCGCTACAGTGCCCAAAGAAGCTACAATGAACGAAGTGTGTGTTTTCCACGCCCCGGGCCCAGGCCCCCCCGGCCTGGGTCCTGGATCCGCCACTGTATTACACACAGAGGTCACATGACCCAACATTATATCACAGGGGAAAGCAAATATAGGTCTGAGTACAGACAAGTTTAACAAATGCCTTAAGAAGGCCAGAACAAAACGACGACCCTCCCAAAGGCGCAGGCCTCCAGCCTGGGACCTCCAAACTACTCATCGGCGTCGAGATCCAAGTAGTAACCAGCGTCGGGATCACCTGCAACCCAGGTGCTACTGTCTGAATTGCAGCAACCGAGTCAAGGAAAAGAGGGGGCAAAGCAACGGTGAGAACTCATCTGAAGTACTCGCAAGACTTACATCAGATCTATTCTACGTAGGCATCGGTATCAAAGGTAAATGGGTTATATCTGTGGACTGTACCACAGAAATGACAGAATAGGTGGGAAGTCAAAGCAACCTAAGAATACCAGCATCTTGCAGCAACATAAGAGATAGAGCGCACACGAGTCCATCTACTCACCACAACAATACAATACCATGAATCCTTCCTCGACTCCCTGCGAGAAAGCGATCCCTGACATTCTATCTATTATGTTGGCAATTTTATTAAGTAACCGGTTAAAGTTGTCTATGAACGGGATACATTTCCAAGTCGTCCGTTACCGTGGACACGGCTATTCGAATAGAATTGTTCTTCCCTGCAGGGGTGCACCACATTACTGGACACGCTCGAACACCGTTTTATCAGCGCATTAGCACACTTCCTATGGTGTGCCGGCCTCAGGTGAATGACACGCCGCAGCTCTACGTCAGCTAATCCAGAGAGGTCACACGCTGAGTCTAAATCCTAGCCGCAAAGGGGAGTCCGACCGTACCCCCGATGCAGCCTCATGCGTTGCGATGCGGATCGGGTCCAAGCCCACCTCTGAATCTGGTGGTATCTGCTTGACCAAGCGGCCCACATCCTAGGTAAGACCACACCACACATCCCATCACCATCTTTGTCTTCACGTCCATCCCACTGTATCTGCAGCGCACGCACACGCAATAAACACGGAATCTATGTGACTTCTTGAAAGCTTTGGTGAGGAACGATGACGCCGAGGGCCCCATAAACCATTATCCCGCGTGGCGGTTAGAGCGTATATTTGTATCTTGGATCAAATACCCAGAACTCAGGTCCTAAAGCGGCTAAGTGGAACAAACAACCCTGCTCTCCAGTACGCCTGCCCTGCCGTATCGCACCTGGTGAATCCACACCACCACATCACTACACTAGTCTTCTGGTCCATCAGCATCCTGTCGCAGTCTGTCTCGCTCCAAGTAGTAGGCCACCAAGTCCAAGTCCACCATATAGTATATCATATGATATATGTACTCATAAGTATGCTCAAGTAACATGTATAATATCTCAGTGACCATCGCCCATAGGGATCACTGCCCGGTAATATAGCATAGCGACACGCGAAAAGGGTGTAGGGCCAACTGATGGAACACAAGCATATCTAGATTAGACATGCTAGGGTAGTAGGTAAAGGCAATGTAAGGCGACAAAATCAGGCTATGCAGATAATAGGATCAACTACTGAACAACAACCGAACCGATACTCTAATGCAAGAATGTAGAGAGAAAGAATAGGCGATATCTAGAATGATCAAGGGGGTTTGCTTGCCTGGAAGCTTGGCAGACGAAATCGGATCCTCAGTAGCGTAGTCGTAGTCATACTCTACTGCGGTCTCGAAATCTACCGATAAGAGCAATACCGAAAAAGAATAAAGGACAATAAACAATGAGGCATGGCATTGTGCTACACAAGTATTCATTACATGACAAAATGTGGAGCTACACAATTTAATTGACGTGGGAAAATATCTCCAAATCTTATTTATTAAATGGCCTACTTGTGTTTTATTAATAAACAGTATTATAATGATTTCTATCATGCATGAAAATGTCATATTTGGATTCTTCATATTTTTTGATAATTTTTCATATATAATTTATATTTTTCTGAGTTAGTATGAATTAGCTATAAATTTCCAAAGTTTAAGTGATTTTTTGGATTTTCTGGAATATATATTTTAATTCGAAATTATAATGGAAATTGCTACGGGTACCCAAGTGTACCCAGCCAGTGAGGCTGACTAGTGGGGCCAGTCAACTGCTGAGTCAGCAGTCAACAGTCAATGTTGCCTGGTCAAACTGGCCAGTGGGGTCCACTGGTCAGTGAGACATATTTTAACAGAGTCAGTTAACTTATTTTAACTAGACTAATTAGAGGTGGGTCCCACTGTCAGTGACTTATATTTAATTGAATCATTATTTACGGTGGGACCTATTGTCAGTGACTATTAATTATTTTAATACGGTGATTAGTACTAACTAAACTACTGACGTGACGGGCCCACACGTCAGTGACCCAGCCGCGTTTAAACGCGGTGGCGCGCTGGCGGCGACCAAATTGGCGGCGGCGACGCACTGAAGTTAGTCGGAATCGCGCTACAGACCACACGGATCGATGCATGGCTTATCTTGTTTGAACGCTTGCTTCACGCCGCGTCGAACGGTGGCACTGGCTGGTGCTGGGGTGGCCGGAAACGGCGTCGGCGATGAGCTGAAGTGGCGACAGCAGCACGTGTTTGACGGAATCGGCGATGCACAAAGAGATCAAGCGCGCTAAGGGCACGGGCGGCATCTACGGGTCACCAGGAGCACGCTGGTGCGACCAGATCTAGCTAAGGGGCTCAGGAGCACGGAGCTCGTTGGCCATGGCGGCGGCCGGAGCTCGGGCTTGCGGGCGAGCTAGCCAGGGGAAGGAATCGATCCCGGGGAGAGATGGGAAGCAACAGGTGCTCACCGAGGAGCACACAGTGGCTCAGTGTAAGCTTAGGAGCACAGAGGGATGGCGGATCGACGATGGCGGGCGGTGGGTACAGAGGTTGGAGACGAGCTCGGTCCCATCGTTGTAGGGGCGCAGAGCTCGGGTTCATCGGCGTAGTCGACGTAGCGGATGATAGCGCAGCTCTCAGACACGGTGGTGTGACGAGCATTGGCCAGTGACCACGACAGCGTCGATGGCGCGGCGATGGTGCTCTCGGGCACTGCCGAAAACGAGAGAGAGGGGAGCGAGGGGAAAATGGAGAGGCTAGGGTTTTCCTGGGGGTCGAGGGGCTCCTTATCCTCCTCGGAGTGACGGCGGATGGACGACGCGTGCGGCATCGGCGGCGTGGACGCGCGCGCGGCCGACACGACATGAGGAGGATGATGACCTCCTGGTGGGCTAGGCCTGGCACTGTTGCTAGAAGGCCTAAGTGCACAGTAGGTCTTTTACTCTTTTCTTTTCTGTTTTATTTTTAGGCACTGTTTTGTATTTAGTTTAGCTTGCAAATGATTTTAGTTGCACATGATACTTTTTGTATAAATTACCATCATCATTATAGAACCACACATAATTTTCTAGAATATTTGGAGTGATAAAAATATGCATTTGTATTTAACTGGTCCCATCTAATGTTGTTGATCCCTTTTAATATTGCTTGGACTTAATTTAGATGACCAAATGAAGTTTGTTTTATCTTTACAATTGCTTGGGGATTTAAAGAAAGGGTGTGAACATTTTTAATTCACAATTTGGAAAAGAAATTCTGTTTTTGCATTTTTAATTTGAATCTGAAGTTGGTTTAAATCTCAAGTGCAATTAGCATAGCTAAGCATGATGACATAGCATCTTAATTAGGGAAGTAACAATCACTAGTAGAAAATAGGGCTTTGGTTCTAGCCGGATGGGAGCAATAGTCCCGGTCGCATTACAAACCGGGACTAATGTGAGCATTAGTCCCGGTTTGAGCGGCTAGGAAGCCGGCCGGGGCTCGGCAGGCATCAGTCCCGGTTCGAATGGGACGTTTAGTCCCGGTTGGAGACACCAACCGGGACTAAAGGGTGGCAACTTTGCTCTAGACACCAAACGGGACTAAAAGGTTTGTCTTCAGTCCCGGTTCTAGACACCAAACGGGACTAAAAAAATGCCTATATATATATATCCTCGCCCCTGCCAGCCATCTCCTCTATTTTTGGCTCATAGAAGGTGGGAGGTGTGTGCTACTTTGCTCTCCCTTCCTATGCACATGAGGTGTTCGATGAAATGCCTGAGAGCATGATGCCACTTGAGTTCACACAAAACAAACATGATATGAGGTGCCCGAGCCACACTAAAGCTTTCTCCTCTTTCTTCTCCTCTGTTCTTCCTCCAAGCCCGTCCCCGTCCCCGTCCTCACCGCCGTCGATCACCCGCGCCGATCTCGTCGCCGGCACCACCGTGGTGAGCCTCTTGTTCTTATCTTTTTTTAAAAAGAAAAAATTCTTACTTGTATGATTTAGATAGCTACTTGTATAATTTTCTTACTTGTATTCTTGTTTGTTATTATATAGTGCCATGGTTTTGATATCCGCCCCCGTCGGCTCTCGTCCGGTCTATGATTCGGATGTGGTATATTATCTTTTATAACTATTTGTTTCATTTAGTGTTTATGACAATTATGCCGACCAACTTGACATAGATGTTTTTATCTAGGAGGTATGTGAACCAGAAATTCCAACCGACCCTCTTGTCGAGAGGTTAAATTTAGTTGAAAAAGAAAACAATTATTTGAAAGAAAAATTGAAAAGAATTGAAGAAGAGAAGATGAAATTGGAGTTGCATGTTGCCGATGTCGTCGATCTACACAAGATCCAGATGGATGCAATGCGCTTGAAGATTAGAAAGATTAGAAAATATGCCATTGATAAAGAGGCTTGGTATCATTATGCTGTTGGATCAGTTGTTACCTTAGTTGTGATTTTGATCGCATTTGTTGTTGCATTTTAATGTTTTACATAGTTGTATGTTGTTTTATGAGAACTATGTATGAACTTTATGTATTTATTTTTGCAGTAATAACATTTGATCACTACTGTACTTTGGTTTTAATGTGATGATGAACTTGTATTAATTTGGTCATTTCTCTATTCATGATGTTCTGTAATGGTTTTTGATATACTTAATTATATAATGCAGATGAACCGGCAATGGATGTACGGTCACCGACGCACTTCCGAGTGCATTACGGGCCTGCATAATTTTATCGATGTGGCTGAGGCAAACTGTCAGAATGGTTTTATGTATTGTCCATGTGTTGTCTGTGAGAATACGAAGGATTACTCTTCCTCGAAAACCCTTCACTTCCACCTGCTTAAGAAGGGTTTCATGCCCCACTATAATTGTTGGACCAAGCACGGAGAAAGAGGGGTTATGATGGAAGACAATGAAGAAGAAGAGGATGATGACAACTATCCTATGTTCCCTAAATACGGTGTTACTGCAACGGGGGAAGCTGAAAATTAAGAGGCACCAGATGTGCCCGCTGATGATCTTCGCCGGGTCATTGTTGATGCACAGAGAGAATGCGAAAGTGAAAGGGAGAAGTTGAAGTTCGATCGCATGTTAGAGGATCACAAAAAACGGTTGTACCCAAATTGCGAAGATGGCAACACAAAGCTCGGTACCACACTGGAATTGCTGCAATGAAAGGCAGAGAATGGTTTATCTGACAAGGGATTTGAGAAGTTACTGAAAATAATGAAGAAGAAACTTCCAAAGGATAACGAATTGCCTGACAGTACGTACGAAGCAAAGAAGGTTCTCTGCCCTCTAGGATTAGAGGTGCAGAAGATACATGCATGCCCTAATGACTGCATCCTCTATCGCGGTGAGGAGTACGAGAATTTGAATGCATGCCCGGTATGCGGTGCATTGCGGTATAAGATCAAACGAGATGACCCTGGTGATGTTGAGGGCGTGCGCCCCAGGAAGAGGGTTCCTGCCAAGGTGATGTGGTATGCTCCTATAATACCACGGTTGAAACGAATGTTCAGAAACAAAGAGCATGCCAAGTTGTTGCGATGGCACAAAGAAGACCATAAGAAAGACGGGATGTTGAGAGTACCCGCTGATGGGTCGCAGTGGAGAAAAATCGAGAGAAAGTGGCCGGAGTTTGCAGATGACGCAAGAAACTTATGGTTTGGTATAAGTGCAGATGGCATTAATCCTTTTGGGGAGCAGAGCAGCAATCATAGCACCTGGCCTGTGACTCTATGTATCTATAACCTTCCTCCTTGGTTGTGCATGAAGCGGAAGTTCATTATGATGCCAGTGCTCATCCAAGGCCCTAAGCAACCCGGCAACGACATTGATGTGTACCTAAGGCCATTAGTTGAAGAACTTTTACAGCTGTGGGATATCAAAGGTGTACGTGTGTGGGATGAGCACAAACAGCAGGAATTTGACCTACGAGCGTTGCTGTTTGTAACCATGAATGATTGGCCTGCTCTTAGTAACCTTTCAGGATAGACAAACAAGGGATACAATGCATGCACACACTGTTTAGATGACACTGAAAGTATATATTTGGACAAATGTAAGAAGAATGTGTACCTGGGACATCGTCGATTTCTTCCGACCAAGCATGCCTTAAGAAAGAAAGGCAGCCATTTCAAAGGTGAGGCAGATCATCGGAAGAAGCCTGTCCCCCGTACTGGTGATGATATTTTTTATATGGTCAAGGATTTAAAAGGAATCTTTGGAAAGGGTCCTGGCGGACAATCTGTTCCGAATGACGCTGACGGACACACACCCATGTGGAAGAAGAAATCTATATTTTGGGAGCTACCCTATTGGAAAGTCCTAGAGGTCCGCTTTGCAATCGACGTGATGCACGTGACGAAGAATCCTTGCGTGAACCTGCTAGGCTTTTTGGGCGTGTATGGGAAGACAAAAGATACACCGGAGGCACGGGAGGACCAGCAACGTATGAACGAAAAAGACGGCATGCCTCCAAAGCAGTATCAAGGTCCTGCCAGCTACGCTCTTTCCAAAGCAGAGAAGGAAATCTTTTTTGAATGCCTGCTCAGTATTAAGGTCCCGTCTGGCTTCTCGTCGAATATAAAGGGAATAATAAATATGGCAGAGAAAAAAATTCCAGAACCTAAAGTCTCATGACTGCCACGTGATTATGACGCAATTGCTTCCGGTTGCATTGAGGGGGCTTCTACCAGAAAATGTTCGATTAGCCATCGTGAAGCTATGTGCATTCCTCAATGCAATTTCTCAGAAGGTAATCGATCCAGAAATCCTACCAAGGTTACAGAATGATTTGGTCCAATGTCTTGTCAGTTTCGAGTTGGTGTTCCCACCATCCTTCTTCAATATTATGACGCACGTCCTAGTTCACCTAGTCGACGAGATTGCCATTCTGGGTCCTGTATTTCTACACAATATGTTCCCCTTTGAGAGGTTCATGGGAATCTTAAAGAAATATGTTCATAACCATGCCAGGCCAGAAGGAAGCATCTCCAAGGGCCATGAAACAGAGGAGGTTATTGAGTTTTGTGTTAACTTTATTCCTGACCTTAAGCCGATTGGTGTTCCTCAATCGCGGCATGAGGGGAGACTGAGTGGAAAAGGCACGCTAGCACCGAAAGCAATAATATGTAGGGACGGGCATTCTTGGGCGCAAGCACACTACACAGTTCTACAAAATTCTACCTTGGTGGCCCCGTATATCAATGAACACAAGAATATTGTATGCTCCCAACACCCGGGGCAGTCTGACGACTGGATTACATGTGCACACATGTCGACCTTCGGCGGTTGGTTGCAAACACATCTCATGAGTAACAACAGTATTGGAGATGAGCTGTACTTGTTGGCCAGGACACCATCTTCGACTGTATTGACTTTTCAAGGGTACGAGATAAATGGGAATACATTTTACACGACCGCCCAAGATAAAAAGAGCACCAACCAAAACAGTGGTGTCCGCTTTGATGCAGCAAACACCAATAGGGCAAAGGACACATATTATGGTTACATAGAGGAGATATGGGAACTTGGCTATGGATGTGATTTTAAGGTCCCTTTGTTTCAGTGCAAATGGGTCAATCTGACAGGAGGCGGGGCACAGGTAGACCCGCAGTACGGAATGACAATAGTGGATCTCAACAATCTTGGGTACACAGACGAACCATTCGTCCTAGCCAATGATGTGGCGCAGGTTTCCTATGTGAAGGACATGTCTACCAAACCGAGAAAAAGAAAAGATAAGGAAGCGAATACATCATACGATGAGCCAAAGCGCCACATAGTTCTTTCAGGGAAAAGAAACATCGTGGGAGTGGAGGACAAGACAGACATGTCAGAAGATTATGAAAAGTTTCATGAAATTCCTCCCTTCACAGTGAAGACTGACCCAAGCATCCTATTAAATGATGAAGATTATCCATGGTTACGGCGCAATAAGCAAGGGACACACGCGAAGAAAAAGTTTTAGCTGGAAAGTGCCACTTCGGACAAACCGGAGGGAATCTTTGTAAGAGCTAGCTAGGGCATTTTGGCATTTGAAACATGATTTTAGAATAATTATTTAGTAAGTTATGAAATTTCAATTATTCCTATCCTTTTAGTATTTTAATTATACAGAGGAGTTAATCAATGCATTCCAGATAAGTCGCTTGAGGTTGACAGGCATAGGCCATACACACCCTCACCAGTTGTAGTGATTTCAGTCCCAAGTTTTGCAAGGTTGATCATACGCGGTTAGTCCCGGTTGGTGGCTCCATATAAAATAACAAGGTTAATATAGACATGGCTTAAATGTCTTGACATAGATGAATACATCAGAAGCATCGGAGATGATAAGAGAGAAACATTGTATGACATAAAGTTGGAGGTCCAGATGAGGAGTTCTCTGGTTGCTTTCTGGTTAAACTGAGGACAGCATATCAGATGGCCATTCTCGAGAATAGTCTATTGTTTTGGCATATCTCATGAACATCCAGGCACCTTTATATTATCTTACATCAGGAGTACAAACCCACATCATGAGTATGTTGGGTTATACTCAAAGGGCTTTAGATTCCGGAAGAAAGATTTTGACAGCATTGATCGCCTTGTGTCATATTTTCAAAAACATATTGACAAACCTGATGCTGGCCCTTCAATGCGAAATGTTGCGGCAATGGTTCCTATGAAAAATAACTTGATAGAACTATTTGTCACTATCTGATGAAAATCTATATCATCAAATAAAGTTATATAAAATTCTAGTTATGATCAACTAAAACAAAACTATAATATTCTTCAATAGCAAAAAGAATTAAATCAAAACTAGGCATGTATGCTACTGTTTTTGAATCTGTTTAAAAGAAAACTAAAACTAAAATATCCTAAAAATTCTAAAACCAAAAATAGGAAAAACAGATTTAGTCCCGGTTGGTGCCCCCAACCGGGACTAAAGGCCTACCTTTAGTCCCGGTCCGAGCCACCAACAGGGACTAAAGGCCTACCTTTAGTCCCGGTCCGAGCCACCAACCGGGACTAAAGGCCTGGGTTTCGCGCCCTTTGGGCTGCTGAAATTTAGCTTTAGTCCCGGTTGGTGGTTCGGACCGGGACTAAAAGTAGGACTTTAGTCCCGGTTGGGGGCACCAACCGGGACTAAAGCTGTGGGTATTTAACCGCGCCTTCTCCCTCCCCCCCCCCCAATCTTCCTCTCCACTCCAACCCCCGAAACCGAACCACACCACGACGCCGCTAGGCTGCCGGAGATCGCCGTCGCCTCCGAGCCGTCCCCGAGCCCGCTGACCGTCGCCGGACCTCCTCGCCCTCCTCCCCGAGCATCGCCGCCCCCGAGCCCGCTCCTCGTCGCCGCCCCCGAGCCCGTCCTCGTCGTCGCCGGACCTCCTCGATCGCCCTCCTCCCCGAGCCTCACCGCCCCTGCTCCCCGGCAATGCCGCCCCCGCTGTGCGAGCCGCCGCCGTTCAATTCCCCTCGATCGGGCTTATATATTTTAGTGACATAGAAATTTTTGTAACATGTACGTACGTATGTGTTTGCATTGATCACCGCGGGCTTATATAGTTGATTGCACTTTGGAGTACTTAGTTGAGTCCAACATCAATATTAGTGAATGATTTCAGATTGTTGGGCACCGCGGGCATTTTGAAGTTTCATGTTATATTGAGAAGACTTGATGAAACGTCTTCATATAAATGTCTTGAGAAGACTTGATGAAACCGGCCATTTGTGTATGACACTACATAGTTATATTGGATAATATTGATCTTCATATAAATTGAGTAATTGCGGAATTATTATTACCGATCGCCGGAAGAGGCCCCGACGATCGCCGGAGGAGTCGTCCCCGACGATCGCCGGAGGAGTCGTCCCCGACGATCGCCGGTGAGGAGTCCCCGACGATCGCCGGAGGAGTCCCCGATGATTGCCGGTGATGAGTCCCCGATGATCGCCGGAGGAGGCCCCGACGATCGCCGGAGGAGTCCTCGACGATCGCCGGAGGAGTCCTCGACGATCGCCGGAGGAGGCCCCGACGATCGCTGGAGGAGGCCCCGACGATCGCCGGAGGAGTCGTCCCCGACGATCGCCGGAGGAGGCCCCGACGATCGCCGGAGGAGTCGTCCCCGACGATCGCCGGGGAGGAGTCCCCGACGATCGTCGGGGAGGAGTCCCCGACGATCGCCGGAGGAGTCCCCGACGATTGCCGGTGACGAATCTCCGACGATCGCCGGAGGGTTACCTAACATGCAACTGATAAAACTTGCCATTTTGTTATTTTTGTGTGATTTAATGCAAGCATCATATGAATAAACTTTGTACATGTGTTTGGTGCATTTTCATGTCTATTTGCTGCTGATATTTTTCCCATGCCATGGTAAACATGTTTAGGCACTGTAACAAGCTTGCAAACATGCTATGATACTGTTGCTGTTTTACACTTGCTGAAAAACTGCTAAGTCTGAAACTGACTGTTCTAAAACTTGTCAACTTTGTATGATGTTTGCCACTAATCCATTGCTCATATGCATAGGATTCCTTCTTGTGATTTGGTCTATGTAATGTGTACTTTGATGCCATGCCCTTGGTTGCCATGTAAAGTTGCTGTAGCATGACTCAATCTTGCTCTCAAGTTGTCATCATAATGTTACTGTTTTGCCATGTTATAATATTTGCAGAAACTATGGAACACGACAGAGACTTAGAACAAGAAGAGATGTTGGGGGAAATAATCCGCGACGGAGATGATGATATCACCTCATAGTTTCTCAACGACGACTCCGATGGTGAGGGAAGAGAAGATGACGGCTCCGGTGATCGAATGGAGGGAGAAGATGATGGCTCCGGCGGTGTTGGAGCATTAACTGTTGCAAAGTCCGGCGAGGTATATTAATTAAGCCTCTGCTGACTAGATGCATTAATTGATTTGTATGTACATATATTAATGCTTCTTTCTTCTTTTAGCCCTCCGGATCGAGCCAAACTTCTGTAAAGAGACGAGGCCCGAAGAAAAGGTTGGGCGAGAGTGAAAGGTTCACGATCGAAGAACTCGCTGCAGATGGCAAACCGACTGCTCCCAAGCAGACCACAGACCGATTTATAAGTCAGTGCGGAGTTGTTGTTAGGGACAGCATCCCGATCAGCATTTAAGAATGGAATAAGCCAAAGGCGGATGGAGTTTCTTATGTCGACGATAGATCCAAAGATGAGCTTTGGAATACGCTCATGACAAATTTCACCCTACCGCCAGAGGTGGAGCAAAAAGTCAAGGCGTGGGCTCTTAAGAAGATGGCCCAACAATTCAACAACTGGAAGAAAAGATTGCACGAAAAGTATGTCCTGAAAGGGAAGACTCCAACATTCACCGGAGTAGATGAGAAGTTAAAAGATCACTGGCCCGCATTTGTGGAGTACAAGACATTGGAGGCAGGTAAAAAAAGGTCAAATATAAATAAGAAAAATGCTGCAAAGAAGGAATATCACCACGTTACGGGGTCAGGTGGCTACAAGGCTGCCCGGCCTAAGTGGGAGAAAGTTGAGAACGACCTGCTTGATAAAGGGATCCATCCAGAGACATTGGACTGGACCGAACGGGCAAGGACTTGGTTCTTCGGGCATGGGGGAACTTTGAACCCAAAAATAGGGAAGTGTGTTTATACGAAAGCTCAACTTGCAACACCCATCAAAGCCATTCAAGCTGCAATGAAGGACGTGCAGGAGGGGAAGTTCCATCCCGACAGAGAGAAGGACGCGCTGACACGCGCCCTCGGGAATCCTGAACACCCTGGACGAACACGAGGCACATCAGGCTCCGTTCCGTGGAAGGTTGGGTTTCCCGACAGCAGTGACACTTACAGAAGCCGAGGGAGAAAGAAGAAACAGGATGTAGACCGGCTGCAGAAGGTAGAAGAAATAGTAGCGTTACAGCAGAAGCAAATAGAGGCACTTACCAGCCAGCGAGCTACCGGCCCATCATCTCAGAGGCACGAAGATCCTTCATTCGATACTGCCCACGGAGCTACCCCACCATCTCAGCGGAAAAGCAGATTGGCTTCCACGGAGCTCGTTCGGCCTGATATCACGGCTCCTCGCTACCCCGTGGATGATATCACGCAGAGGGAACATTGTGATCTACATGCGAAATGCATGAACATATCCTTGAAGGTGGCGGTCGGCTATGCCTTACCTCGTGTACCTGATGGAACTTACCATTGCTCTCCGATTCTAGATGGCTATGCTGTTGTCGGGGTGGATGAAGTTATCAACGGATTTGAGCAGCTGGAGCTTGAGTGCCCAACAGGTGAAGGGGAGACTCATCTGGGAGATGCCAGAAGGACTACCGTTCTATGGAGAAAGGAACACATCGTGCTTCCACATTGGACGCCGCAACAGCGGACTCCGCCAGAGGAGGCCCCTCAGCAGACTCCTCACAGTCCAGCTCTATCTCCGCTGCCTCAGCCGTCTCCGCCGCGTCAGCACACTCCGCCGCCTCAGCTGTCTCCGCCGCGTTAGCACACTCCGCCGGACGAGGCCCCTCAGCAGAATCCGCCGCGTCAGCTGTCTCCGCCTCCACCGCCGCCTCAGCACCGGCGGAAGAGAGCCGCCGCTCCGGCGGCTAGTAGTACAACTGCGAAGAAATCCAGAGCAGATACAAGCGTCAAGAAGGCTCCTGCCAAGTTACCATACGATATGACTGATGAGGAACTCAAGAATGTCATGGATGCCGATGTGAAACGCCAGCTTGCACCGAAACGGCCCTATCCAAAGGAGAAATTAGATCCGGCAATAGCGGAGCACTGTATAGAAAACCTTACGCGACCACCACCGCCTCCGCTGCTATCAGACTATGACCAGTCTATTGTAAAGTCATATGGAGAACATGTGAAGCGGCCGGGAAGTAGCAGTAGTGCAAGTGGGAAAACAATTCCCCAACTCGGCGAACAGAAAAATCAATCCTGCCCCCCGCTCAAGGTGTTTACCGATATCGATTATGATCCGGGGGTAGCGGCCGATGATGTTGGTTTCACTCTTGGTCAATTGTTAGGCGAGGAGGTAGAGTTCCCCATGGCTGAGTTAGCATACAGATACCAGCACGAGAAGCCTCTCGTCAAACCTGAGGAGGTCCGGCTACTACCAACACAAATGTGAAAATTGCATGAGTGGTACATGGAAGCCTCAAAGGAAGGGACCAACTATATCATTGCGGGAGTTAAAGATGAGCATTACTTCAATGGAGACGAGGAGATTTACGTTGAATTTGATGAATTATTTCAGTTTTACAATCAAGATGCCGCCGACAAATCTATCGTCAGTTGCTATTGTCTGTAAGTATCATTTCTGTAATTAAGTCTCTAGCTCAGCTCGTTCATTGCATGTATAATTATCCTCACTATATTATGCAGAATGAAGATCCTCGAATGCAAAAGAGGACAAATCTATGACATTGGGTTCATTAACCCAAATACTATTCATGAAGTTATGGTACAAATGAACGCCAAGGATACAGAGAAGATCTTGCTAAGGGCGTTAATTGAACAACAAAACAAAAGGGAAATACTATTTCCTTACAACTTCAAGTGAGTGTTATACTGTCTTGTACACATTCTGTTTCACTTACTCGATGTTAAGTGTAAATGATGAGTTATGCTGCGTGCGCAGGTTCCACTTTATTCTGCTAGTCATTCGGGTTGACTCAGGAAGCGTACTTGTCATGGACTCGCTACGTAAAGACCCGAAGATGTGGGCGGACCTGCATGATATGCTCCAGAGGTAATTTCAATCATTATCGCACTATATCGGCAACTTTCGTTCATTTCCTGATATCAAGTAATTAATAACTGTTTTATTTATTTTCTTTGCCGGGCAGGGTTTGGAAATGGTTCACCAAGAAGGCTAGGGGTGAATGGAAAGAGGAGCTGCAATTTCGACAACTCACTGTAAGTAGTACTAGCTAGGTCCGCGCATCTCTTTGATTCTAGCTAATTTCAATACCATTATCATGCTTGATTATTATTTTGATTGAACTCTACTCTCGTAAAGTGCTTGAGGCAGGAAAGGGGGACTAATTTATGTGGATACTATGTTTGCGAGATCATTCGCATGACGACCAGTGAGACTGGCAGAAATTTACAACAACTTGAAGTACGTAAACAATATTCACAATTTTATTTTATTGCCATCAATTGTGTTGAGTTTCATTCATATATATTGACCCCCTTCTTTAAATTAGATCCAACGGATGCGGGACGATCTCCTACCAAAGGATCGCGTAAAGGCAATTCAAGAGGAATTGGCGGGATTCTTCCTTAAAGAGGTCATAGCTAGAACCGGAGAATACCATCGGAAATTGGTAGTGAATGTTGGTAATTAGATATTAGGGATCGTAAGAGATGTTATTTTGTATATATGCATGAAGATGTACTATATGTAGTAGCGTCGAACATATATACGAAAACTTGTTGTTCGACCAAGCACGGAGAAAGAGGTCACTTCTCTATATTCATGACGATGTTGTGTAACGGTTCCTTCATTGCTATTAGTAGCTAGCGTCGAGTTGAATGGAAAACATAAAATAAAAATGAAACCCCTAAACCCTCCAAAACCCTAAACCCCTCCTTTAAAAAAAGCAGCGCTTGGCAGGGGCTGACGCGTGGCGGCCTTTTAGTCCCGGTTGGTGTTACCAACCAGGACTAAAGGTCCTCCTGCCTGAGCGCTGCGCAGCGGCCTCGTGGAGCCCCTTTAGTCCCGGTTCGTAACACGACCGGGACTAAAAGTGAGGGCCTTTAGTCCCGATTCCTTAGTCCCGGTTGCAGAACCGGGACTAAAGGCCCTTATGAACCGGGACTAATGCCCTGTTTTCTACTAGTGAATAGCTTTATTACAGGGGTGTTACAACTCTCCTCCTCTTAAAGAAATCTCGTCCCGAGATTAAGAGGTAGACGGAAAAGAGAGGGGTATTCAGAACGAAGAAGATCTTCACGCTCCCAAGTGGCTTCATCTTCTGAGTGATGAGACCACTGAACTTTGGGGAACTTGGTAGTCTTCTGGCGAGTGCGACATTCAACTTGATCAAGAATGCGGACCGGATATTCTTGATAAGAGAGGCCTTCTTGCAAATCAAGCAATTCATGATCCACTGCACGGATAGGATCCTAGAAGCAGCGGCGGAGTTGTGACACATGGAAAACATTGTGAACCCTTGAAAGATTTAATGATGGTTCCAGTTGATATGCCACTTCTCCACATCTTGTGAGAACACGAAAAGGACCAATGTAGCGAGGAGCTAACTTGCCCTTGATTCCGAAACGGTGAGTGCCTTTCATAGGAGTAAGCTAGAGGTAAGCTTGTTCACCTGGTTCAGATACCATTTCTTCGTGACGGCGGTCATAGAGACTCTTCTGACGAGACTAAGCTGTCTTCAGATGTTCATGAATGATGCGAACCTGCTCTTCAGTGTCTCGGATGATGTCGGGAGCAATGAGTTGCCTTTCACCAGTTTCAGACCAATTCAGCGGTGTACGACATTTACGTCCATACAGTACTTCGAAGGGTGCCATCTTCAGACTAGCTTGATAGCTTTTGTTGTAGGAGAATTCAGCATACGGGAGAGATTCCTCCCATTTCTTGCCAAAGGAGATGACACATGCCCGGTGAAAGAGCATGGTGCCCCAATTTTTGGTTTTGGTAATTGATGACAATCCCTATGGACTAATGGTTTCTTTGAGTTACACTTTAAGGTTTGTCCACAAGCAATACTTGAAGACCATATGTTGGTTTCAAGGTTGAATGTAGAAGATTATTTGATGACCAAGGTGTCATTCAAGGAGTTATCCAAAGATTGGTCATGTGGGAGTTGAGCCTACTACAAGCATGTCTTGAAGAAGAAGATTGTGTTAACATTCATGTTTATCTTCAAGACATCATCTTAATGGAGAGAGAAGATAAGATACAAGGTTGATCAAGACTATGTGCTAAGAGTGGATTCAAGTTGATCAACAGACAAAGTGTAGAAGATGTACCGAGTGGGATCAAGTGATATCATGGTATGGTAAGCATTGTCCATTACAGTTTGTGTACTAACCCATGATCTATGTGAGGTTTCTATGTGGGGTTAGGTATTTTTTCATGGGCTTTCATCAAAAGGAAGATCTCACATAACCCACGGAGGATGACATCAAGTGGTGATCGTCATCAAGGTTGAGTTGTGCAAGTTCAAGTGGAGCATCACGAAGATATCACATGGTTGAAGTTGTCATCCATTATGGTGATAATGGACATGTGAAGATCTGCCGAAGAGAGGCTCACCCATAGTGGAGTATGGGGGAGCAATTTACTAGTCTTCGTCTAACGAGCGCAATTAAGAAAGGTGGTGCAACTTGAGGAGGTCAAGATCGTCATCATCTAGCTCAACTGGATTATGCGCAAGGCAAAGGTATATCCTTGATAGGTTTTCTATCTTAGCGGTCTCATGGTGTTAGTTGGGAGACCGGGTTATAGGATCGATAGCCGTACTATCAAGCGGGGCTCTCGAGTGAGTAGCTTGTTCGCATCATTCGTAGAGAGCTCAAACCTTTGCATCCTTGGCATCATCTTTCTTGGTTCTTGTTTGGCTTTTCTCTATGCGAGGTCTTTGAGCTTGTGGTCTTCTTCATGACAAGCTCTAGTTCATCAAAAACGGATTTCCTATGCATCTTCTATTGTGTTTTCGGTGTTGTAGTTTTTACCGGTTCTTATTTGAGGAAGGGCTCTCACCTTTATATTATTGGTATTTTCTCCGTTGCTAGTTCTTAATATTTCCTATCAAGCTTCAGTTCGTCGAAATAAGACATCATTTGCAAAAGTTATGGCAGTCGATGTCCGGGTTCCCAGAGCCTTTCATGTCCGGGTGCCCGGAAGCACCAGAGCGGTTGGACACTGGCTTCGGCCATGTCTGGGTGCCCGGGGTCACCCAAGAGTTGGGCACATGCCTCGGCCAGGACTGGGTGCCTGGGGTCCCCTTGGCCTGGGTGCCCGGCGTCTTCCCCTGCTCTCAACCACGTTCGGGTGCCCCGGTACCTGGACCCCCGGGTGCCCGGCCACCCTCTGTCCACCGCCCCTGATCTGTCCGGGTGACCGGGGCAGGGGGTGCTACTTGTGATCTGCGTTGGTTTTTCCCTGAAGAGGAAGGGAGATGTAGTACACTAGAGATAAGTATTTCCCTCAGTTATGAAACCAAGGTTATCAATCCAGTAGGAGAATCACGCAACACCTCGTGAACAGCACCTGCACACAAAACAACAAACCCTTGCACCCAACGCAAACAAGGGGTTGTCAATCCCTCGGCGGTAAGTTGCAAGATTAAATTGTATGTGATAGATAGATAGATTGAAACAAAAATACAAAATAAAATAAATAAAGAAAAAGTGCAGCAAGTATTTTTAGGGTTTTAGTAAATTATAAAGATAGACCCGGGGGCCATAGTTTTCACTAGAGGCTTCTCTCAAGAAAATAGCATACGGTGGGTAGACAAATTACTGTTGGGCAATTGATAGAAAAGCAAATAATCATGACGATATCCAAGGCAATGATCATGTATATAGGCATCACGTCTGAGACAAGTAGACCGACTCCTGCCTGCATCTACTACTATTACTCCACACATCGACCGCTATCCAGCATGCATCTAGTGTATTAAGTCCCTAAAGAACGGAGTAATGCCTTAAGCAAGATGACATGATGTAGACAAAGTAAACTCACGCATGAATAAACCCCATCTTTTTACCCTTAATAGCTATGATACATACATGTCATGTCCCTTTCTGTCACTGGGATTGAGCACCGCAAGATCGAACCCATTACAAAGCACCTCTTCCCATGGCAAGATAAATCAATCTAGTTGGCCAAACCAAATCAATAGATTGGAGATGAAATACAAAGCTATAATAATCATGCATAAAAGAGATCAGAGAAGACTCAAATAATATTCATGGATAATCTGATCATAAACTCACAATTCATCGGATCCCAACAAACACACCGCAAAAAGTGATTACATCGGATAGAACTCCAAGAACATCGAGGAGAACATTGTATTGAAGAACAAAAAGAGAGAAGAAGTCATCTAGCTACTGACTATGGACCCGAAGGTCTGTGGTAAACTACTCACGCGTCATCAGAGAAGCAGCAAGGTTGATGTAGAACCCCTCCGTGATCGATTCCCCCTCCGGCGGAGCACCGGAAAAGGCCTCCAGATGGGATCTCTCAAGAACAGAAACTTGCGGCGGCGGAAAAAGTATTTCCTGGACTCCCCTAAGGGTTTCTGATTTTCCTGGAATTTATAGTGGTGGAATTAGGTCAAACGGAGCTCTGTGGGCCCCACAAGGTACCAGGGCGCGCCTGCCCCCCCCCCCCCCAGGCGCGCCCTGGTGCCTCGTGGGCACCCCCTGGGGCTTCTGGCCTTCTCCCGAAGCTTCTAGTGTTGTATATGCCCAGAAAAAAATCGCCAAAAAGTTTCGTGGCATTTGGACTTCGTTTGGTATTGATTTTTCTATAAAACAAAAACAAGGCAGAAAACAGCAACTGGCACTGGGCACTAAGTTAATAGGTTAGTCTCCAAAAATGATATATAATTGCTGTAAATGTATATAAAAACATCCAAGATTGATAATATAATAGCATGGAACAATTAAAAATTGTAGATACGTTGGAGACGTATCAACATCCCCAAGCTTAATTCCTGCTCGTCCTCGAGTAGGTAAATGAAAAAAACAGAATTTTTGATGTGGGATGCTGCCTATCATATTCATCATATATTCTTTTCTTTTGTAGCATGGACATTGGACTTGAATGATTCAAAGCAATAGTCTATAATTTGACATGAAAATATAAATACTCAAGCATGCTAACAAGCAACCATGTCTTTCAAAATATCAACGCTAAAGAAAGTTATCCCTAGCCCATTATGCTCAATCATTGATCCATTCATGAAACACGCTCAGAATTAGCTACACACAATGCACAAGTACGACAATAGTGCTCTCTAGTTGGTGCTTTATAAGAGAAGATGGAAACTCAAATAAAAATAAAAATTGCATAAAAGTAAAATTTGCATAAAAGTAAATAGATAGGCCCTTTGCAGAGGGAAGCAGAGATTTGCTAATGTGCAAGAGCTCAAAGGCTTAAATTAGAGAGATAAAATATTTTGAGGGGCATGCTTTTCCTGTCAACGAAAACGACTGAGAATTCCCAATATTTTCCATGCTAGACACATCATAGGCGGTTCCTAAACAGAAAGTAAAGTTTATTTCCTTTCCACCATTCTTTCACAATCCATGGGTGCCCTCCATACCATCACTTTCCAAGGAATTTTGTTGTTATTAATTTTTGATTTCATTGTGGGACTGGGCATCCCTATTACCAACCACACTCTCGTGCAATGACAAGTGAATAAACACTCATCGTGAGAATAACACACCTAGCATGGAAAATATTGGCCACCCCCTTCCGCATCATGAGCAGTACGGGCACACAAAACGGAAAATTATTTTGAAAATTAGAGTTGGCACACGCAAATTTACTTGGAACGGCATGGAAATACCGCATATAAGTAGATATGGTGGACTCATTTGGCACAACTTGGTTTTAAGGAGTTTGGATGCACAAGCAGTATTTCCGCTTAGTACAAATGAAGGCTAGCAAATAGATTGAGAAGCAACCAACCAAAAAACGAAAACGGTCATAAACATGCATTGAACATAACTAACACCGAATAATGCACCATAAGTAGGATATAATTTCTTTGCATAACTATTGACTTAACGTGCATGCATAGGGAATCACAAACCTTAACACTAATATTCTTACTAAATCACAATTACTCACTAACATGACTCACATATCATCGTCTGCATATCGCAAAACTATTGCAAGGAATCACACTTATCATATCCAATGATCTATATGAATGTTTTTATTATATCCCTCTTGAATATTCATCACTTTTGGACCAAATTCATATCTTGTGCAAATTACCGTTACTTTTATCAACTCTCAAAAAGATATAAGTGAAGCATGAGAGTGCACATATTTCTTCAAAAAAATTATCAACTCTCAAAAAGATATAAGTGAAGCATGAGAGTGCACATATTTCTTCAAAATTTTATCAACTCTCAAAATAATATAAGTGAAGCATGAGAGTTCATTTCTTCAAAATTTTAATCTACTCTCAAAATAATATAAGTGAAGCATGAGAGTTCATTTCTTCAAAATATAGCCACCGCCGTGCTCAAAAAGATTTAAGTGAAGCACTAGAGCAACTGCCTAGCTCAAAAAATTTAAGTGAAGCACATAGAGTATTCTAACAAATTATAATGAACGTGTGGCTCTCTCAAATTGGTGTGTCCAGCAAAGATGATTGTGACAAACTAAAAAGCAAATAAAGCAAAGACTCATATAATACACGACGCTCCAAGCAAAACACATATCATGTGACGAATAAAAATATAGCTCTAAGTAAAATTACCGATGGTTGTTAGAAAAAAGAGGGGATGCCTTCCGGGGCATCCCCAAGCTTAGACGCTTGAGTCTTCCTTGAATATTACCTTGGGGTGCCTCGGGCATCCCCAAGCTTAGGCTTTTACTACTCCTTATTCCTTCATCCATCGTGATCTCACCTAAAACTTGAAAACTTCAATCACACAAAACTCAACAAAACCTTCGTGAGATCCGTTAGTATAACAAAATAAATCACCACTCTAAGTACTATTGCAAACCCATTCATATTTTATTTTTGCATTATACCTATTGTATTCTAACTTCTCCATGGCTTATACCCCCCGATACAATCCATAGTTTCATCAAAACAAGCAAGCAACACATCAAAAACAGAACAGTCTGTAGCAATCTATTTAAAAGCCATACTTCTGTAACTCCAAAAATTCTGAAAAATTAGGACAACGTGGGCAATTTGTATATCAATCATGTGTAAACAATTCAGAATTTTTTGTCACTCCAGTGATTTTTAGAATTTTCTGAACTGGACGTAAAAGTTTCTGTTTTTGCACAGAATCAAAGCATCTATCATCCAAATCATCCCAAAGGTTTTACTTGGCACAAACACTAATTAAAAACACAAAAACACACTCATAACAGTAACTTAAACATGAAAACACAAAATAACAGAAAATTTTATTTTATTCATTGGGTTGCCTCCCAACAAGCGCTATTGTTTTATGCCCCTAGCTAGGCATAATGCATAGTTTCAAGTATTGTCATCCTTCTACTTCTTATCAAAAGATGTGCTTTCATCGGGAGGTTTTTCAAAAGTAATATAAAACACATCATCCATAGAAATTTTAGCATTAGCAAGTTGTCCATCTGCATATCCCTCTTGATTACCAGCTACAATCCAAGAGTATTGTCTATTAACACTATTGAAAACTTGTTGGATTATATTCAAAGGTGGAACTTCTTTTTTAGTATTCTCATCAAAGATGTGATCATTGCGAAACAAATACCTCAACAACTAATCATTGTTATAAAGGACCTCATCTATTACCAGTTTTTCACGGTTCATACCATAAAAATCAAAGATTTCTCTAGCTTCTCGTACTATATGATCAAATTCATTCATGAGGACAAGGGTAGCTATTTTCTTAGTTCTAAGATCTTTTATAACCGGCAACTCAAAAAGCAATCTTTGCAAAGTAGGATGGGTATGAATAAATCTTCTCTCAAGTTTAAGAACAAGTGCAGAAATAGCATTGGCATAATTTTTGGTTTCTCTAAGTATAGGAGCATCATCACAAGCCAAGGTCCCGATACAATTAAAGAATTCTTGGATGACACTTTTTCCTATAATGTTCCCGTGTCCCATCACGAAAGTTTTTAGCATCTAAATTGGTAGGAATTTCAATTTTAGGAGTCTTTCCATCCTCACTTTTTTCCATACCAAAATCAGCCATGATAGCAATTTCAAGCAAACGAACAAGAAAACATGCAAAAAGGCAAACGGAAATATTTTTGTATTTTTGTAAAAATGTTTTAGAAGTGGGGGAGATGAAAATGAGAGGAAAATGCAAATAAAAGTAAATGCAAGGAGATGTAAGTTTTATGCAAAGGTACTTGATAGATGTTGATGATGTCTCCCCGGCAACGGCGCCAGAAATTCTTCCTGCTACTTGTGATCTGCGTTGGTTTTTCCCTGAAGAGGAAGGGAGATGCAGTACAGTAGAGATAAGTATTTCCCTCAGTTATGAAACCAAGGTTATCAATCCAGTAGGAGAATCATGCAACACCTCGTGAACAGCACATGCACACAAAACAACAAACCCTTGCACCCAACGCAAACAAGGGGTTGTCAATCCCTCGGCGGTAAGTTGCAAGATTAGATTGTATGTGATAGATAGATAGATTGAAACAAAAATACAAAATAAAATAAATAAAGAAAAAGTGCAGCAAGTATTTTTAGTGTTTTAGTAAATTATAAAGATAGACCCGGGGGCCATAGTTTTCACTAGAGGCTTCTCTCAAGAAAATGGCATACTGTGGTAGACAAATTACTGTTGGGCAATTGATAGAAAAGCAAATAATCATGACGATATCCAAGGCAATGATCATGTATATAGGCATCACGTCCGAGACAAGTAGACCGACTCCTGCCTGCATCTATTACTATTACTCCACACATCGACCGCTATCCAGCATGCATCTAGTGTATTAAGTCCATAAAGAACGGAGTAATGCCTTAAGCAAGATGACATGATGTAGACAAAGTAAACTCACGCATGAATAAACCCCATATTTTTACCCTTAATAGCAACGATACATACGTGTCATGTCCCTTTCTGTCACTAGGATTGAGCACCGCAAGATCGAACCCATTACAAAGCACCTCTTCCCATGGCAAGATAAATCAATCTAGTTGGCAAACCAAATCAATAGATCGGAGAAGAAATACGAAGCTATAGTAATCATGCAGAAAAGAGATCAGAGAAGACTCAAATAATATTCATGGATAATCTTATCATAAACTCACAATTCATCGGATCCCAACAAACACACCGCAAAAAGTGATTACATCGGATAGAACTCCAAGAATATCGAGGAGAACATTGTATTAAAGAACAAAAAGAGAGAAGAAGCCATCTAGCTACTGACTATGGACCCGAAGGTCTGTGGTAACCTACTCACGCATCATCGGAGAGGCAGCAAGGTTGATGTAGAACCCCTCCGTGATCAATCCCCCCTCTGGCGGAGCAGCAAAAAAGGCCTCCAGATGGAATCTCTCGAGAACAGAAACTTGCAGCAGCGAAAAAAGTATTTTGTGGACTCCCCTAAGGGTTTCTGATTTTTCTGGAATTTATAGTGGTGGAATTAGGTCAAACGGAGCTCTGTGGGCCCCACGAGGTATTAGGGCGTGCCTGCCCCCCCACCCTAGTCCAATCAATTTAGATTGGATGGCTAGAACAATGAGTATTTGTCACAATGGGCAAGAAACCATTATTGTTTCTGACAACAACAATACTACTTTTGAAAGATAAGATTAGAAAAAGGCGAGAGCAGCATAATTGTTAGTTAGGGGCGCCCTGGTGCCTCGTGGGCACCCCCTGGGGCTTCTGGCCTTCTCTCGAAGCTTCTAGTGTTGTATATGTCCAGAAAAAAAATCTCCAAAAACTTTCGTGGCATTTGGACTTCGTTTGGTATTGATTTTCTGTAAAACAAAAACAGGGCAGAAAACAGCAACTAGCACTGGGCACTAAGTTAATAGGTTAGTCTCCAAAAATGATATATAATTGATGTAAATGTATATAAAAACATCCAAGATTGATAATATAACAGCATGGAACAATCAAAAATTATAGATACGTATCAGGGGGCTGTTCTCTCTGGTTTGTCCGGGCGCCCGGACCCTTTGGTTCGGGTACCCGGAGTGGCGGCTGTGCAACGGCTCTTTTCGTGGGGGGTATAAATACCCCCTTCTTCTTCCTTCCACCCTAATCCGGTTGCAAGTTTCCCCCTCCACCATTGTTGACCTCTTGGAGCTTGCTTACTCTTAATTCCTCCTATGATTCTTCATTCTTTTTGAGGGAAAAGAGAGAGGAGGTCTAGATCCATATTTCCACCAATCATTTTCTCCTCTAAGTGAGGGGAACCTTGTGGATCTAGATTTTGGAGTTCTTTTGTGTTCTCCTCTTTTGTTCTTCCTCTCATATTTCTCCATAGCATTTGTTGTTGTGGTGGGATTTGGGAGAGAAGGACTTGAGCCCTTCGTGTGCTCTTGCCATTGCATTTGGTGCAAAGGTTTGAGTTCTCCACGGTGATACGTGGAAGTGAAGGTTTGAGAAGCTTATTACTCTTGGGTGCTTGGTACCCTAGAGCATATTCCTCTTGGGTGCTTGGGCGCCCTAGATGGTTGGTGTTGTCGCAAAGCTCAATCATTGTGGTGTAAAGCTTCGGGTAAGCTTTGGGAGCCTCCAATTAAGTTGTGGAGATTGCCCCATGCAATTTGTAAGGGTTCGGTGACCGCCCTCAAGGGTCTCCAATTGTATGGGTTCGGTGACCGCCCTCAAGGGTCCCTTAGTGGAGTCACGGCACCTTGCATTGTGCGAGGGCGTGAGGAGAATACGGTGGCCATTGTGGCATTTGGGGAGCATTGTGCCTCCACATTGCTACAACGGAGATTAGCATCCGCAAGGGTGTGAACTTCGGGATACATCATCATCTCCGCATGCCTCGGTTATCTCTTACCTGAGCCCTTTACTTATGCACTTACTTTATGATAGCCATTGTGCTTCTAGTTATATATCTTGCTATCACATAGTTGTTTATCTTGCTTAGCATAAGTAGTTGATGCACATAGTTGAGCCTAGTTTATTTAGGTTTTGTGCTTGGTAAATTAAACGCTAGTTTTATTCCGCATTTATTCAAGCCTAAACCATAATTACTTTAAAACGCATATTAACCCCCCTCTAGGTGACATCCACGTCCTTTCACCTGGAGCATATCTTCGAGCACTTGATTAACCCAACTTGACCACTAGACTGGGGGTGAAAAGCTCTGCTAAAGGACAGATGAGTTCCCATAGCTTCGTAAAAACTTTCCCAGAACCTAGAGGTAAAGAAGCTTCCACGACCAGAGTTGATTTCCAATGGAACACCATGGAGTGAAACAATCCTAGAAACATATAAGTCTGCCAACTAACTAGCAGTGATGGTTTCCTTGACAGGTAGGAAGTGAGCAACCTTGGAGAATCGGTCAATAACAACAAGAATAGCATCATGACCTTTCTGCGACCGGGGAAAACCAGTAATGAAGTCCATTCCAACTTTGTCCCATTTCCATTCAGGAATAGCGAGAGGTTGCAGAGTGCCAGCAAGTCTCTGATGTTCTGCTTTGACGTGATGGCAAACGTCACATTCAACAACATAGCGAGCAATGTCCCGCTTCATGTTATTCCACCAGAATCTCTGACGAACGTCTTGGTACATCTTGGCGCTGCCCGGATGAATCAAAAGAGGTGTCTCATGAGCTTCTTTGAGAATGTCCTGGATCATATTCTTAAACTTAGGTACCACTAGGCGGCCTTGAAAGAATAAGGTGCCCTGATCATCCATGGTGAAGCCTAAGGATACACCTTCAGCAATATCACGCTTGATGCGCTGTACTCTAGTGTCATACAGCTGCATGGTCCTAACAGTGTGTTCAAGAATTGGCTTGATGACCAATGTGTTTAGATAACCCTGAGGCACAATCTTGAGGTTCAGTTTACGGAGTTCTTCATAAAGAAGTGGCTATTATTGCTGCACCATGAGGTTGTTGCAATAGGACTTGCGGCTTAAGGCATCTGCCATTACATTAGCTTTGATAGGAGTATAGGAAATACCTACATCATAGTCTGTAATCGTCTCCATCCATCTTTGATGACAAAGGTTCAGATTTGGCTGAGTGAATAGGTACTTCAGACTCTGATGATCGGTGTAGATCTCGCAATGATTACCATGGAGGTAATGTCGCCATAACTTCAGAGCATAGATAATAGCTGCAAGTTCGAGATCGTGAGTTGGATAGTTCTCTTCATGCGGACGCAACTAGCGAGAACCATAAGCTATCACTTTACAGTCTTGCATTAGGAAATAGCCTAATCCTTGACCAGATGGGTTGCAATAGATCACGAAATCCTTGTGAGTATCCGGAGGAGGAAGCACTGGGGCAGAAGTCAACTTGTCTTTCAGAGTTTGGAAGCTTTCCTGTCATTGAGGTGTCCACTCGAACTTCTTTTCTTTGTGGAGCAGATCAGTCAATGGCTTAGTAATCTTGGAGAAATTCTCAACAAAACGACGGCAATAGCTGGCGAGTCCGAGAAAACTTCTGACTTGCTTCACTTTTTGTGGAGGAGTCCAGTCAAGAATAGCCTAAACTCGTTCTGGATTAACAGAAATGCCTTCTGCAGAGATCATGTGGCCTAAATAGGTCACCTCAGATAACCAAAATTCACACCTGGAGAACTTAGCATACAACTGATGTTCACGAAGCTTCTCCAGTACAAGCCGAAGATGTTCGGCATGTTCTTCCTCATTCTTTCAAATATACAAGGATGTCATCAAGATAAATCACGATGAACAAGTCGAGGTATTCCATGAAGATGTAGTTCATCAATAGGGAGAAAGTAGCTGCAGCATTTGTTAACCCAAAGGACATGACAGTGTACTCGTTTGAACCATAGCGTGCAACAAAGGCTGTTTTGGGAATGTCCTCTTCACGAACCCTAATCTGATGGTATCCTAGCCTCAAATCAAGTTTTGAGAAGAAGGATGATCCAGCTAGTTGATCATATAGGTCATTGATTCTTGGAAGTGGGTATTTGGTTTTGATCGTCGCTTGATTAACAGGTCGGTAATTGACAACTAAACGATTAGTTATGTCCTTCTTAACAAAGAGAGAGGGGGAACCCCATGCAGAAGAGCTAGAATGAATGAATCCTTTGTGGAGCTACTGATCGAGTTCCTTCTTAAACTCGAGAAGTTCATGTGGAGGCATCTTGTATGTGCGCTTAGCAATAGGAGCGGTGCTGGGTTTCAAATCAATAACGAACTCGACATCCCTTATAGGTGGCACTCCTGGAAGTTCTTCTAGAAAGACATCCAGGAAGTCATGGACTACCGGAATGTTCTCGATGTTATCAAGAGGTGATGCATAAGAGCATTCAACGCATACAACTGGGATTCAGCGGTATGTGAGGAGAAATTGACTATCTAGCCAGAAGGGTGCATAAGCTGGACTGCTTAGCGGCACAGTCAATCAAAGCTCGATGAGGTTTCAACTAATTCATGCCGAGGATGACATCTAGGTTGGAAGACTTGAGGGCGATCGGTGAAGCAAGGAATACTAAACCTCCAATTTCAATTTGCTTGTTATGGCTGATCATGGCGGTGTTTAATCTGGACTCAGGGGTATGAACCATTAATGGAGGGTACAATTCTTCACATGATATGCCATGCAGGAATGCAAAACTTTTGGATATAAAAGAATGCGATGCTCCTGAATCAAAAAGAACAGTAGCTGCAACTGAGTTAACGGGCAGGTTACCGAGCACAATATCTATTGCTTGTTCAGCTTCTTCAACTTTGACATGGTTGACGTGACCATGACCAGCAGCAGGTGGTCTGGCATTAAAGTTCCTGGGCTGTGAATTACCATGGCCATTTCCACAACCGGCAGGAGGAGGTGGTGCAATCTGATTCTGATTCTGACAACAGTCTTTGGCACGATGTCCTGGATGACCACACTTGAAGCACATCCCATAGATAGGACGTGGAGCCATAGTATTGGGCTGTCCACCTTGAATCATTAGTTGTCTTGGCGGTAGAGGCAGACGAGGTGCAATGTAGGACGGCCTGGGTGCACGAGTGGCTTGCTGGTAAAAATGGTTTGGAATCCAGACTTTGCACTTCTGAGCTGGCAGACCTGAGGATGAGCCAATGTCACGAGTATGCTTGAGTGACACTTGGAGCTCAGCCAGGCTGGTTCCTGCCTGAATAGCTTTGTTGACAAGAGTTGGAAAGTACGGATATTCATGGAGGCTAAGGGCATGCTTGAGAATTGGATCTAGTCCTTAACGGAGCTTGTCCTGCTTGCGTGCATTAGTGGAGACATCATCTTCAGCATATCAAGATAGAGAAATATATTCCTTTTGGTACTCGTCCACTGTCTTCTTGCCCTGAGTCAGATTACGGAACTCCTTCTTCTTCTTATCCATAAGCCCTTGGGGAATGTGATGTGCACGGAAAGCAATCTGGAATTGTTGCCAAGTGGTTACTATTCCAATAGGCAGCAGACGCCTGTGGCTTTCCCACCATTGCACTACTTGACCTTTCAGATGGTACGCCGTGAATGTGACGTAGTTGGCAAGGGCAACATTAGCAGACTCCATCTCAAAAGTGATGTAACGGAGCTAGTCATATGCATCCAACGGCTCAGAGGAGTTGCTATAGGTTGCCGGATTAAGGCGCATGAACTCCTGAAGTGAGATCGGGCTGTTCTCCAGACGTGCATTGTTGCGTTCCAAGCGATTCACCAGACTCTCATTGAACTGTCTATTCAGCTCAAACTGCTGCATCATGACTGCAACATAGGGTGGCGGTGGAGGATCTTCATGATCGGCCATTTTGTGTAAAAACAACGGGGTCAGATCAAAAATTATAAGGGTATGCATTATGAGTGGTAGGTGCATGGAATTATGCGTAAGTGTATATAGGCGGCAAGGAATTTCAAGAGCAGTAGGATATATATAGGATTCTCGGAAATCGGACAGTATTTCGGATTATCTTGTGAAAACAAGAGTATCTGTGAATGAATGGATCTCTGGTAAGTATAAGGAATGAAGTCACTACGAGAACCTAGAGTTTTTGCAAAACTATTCCCCGGATAGGGTAAGGAAGTTTCAGAACCTAGAGTGAGGAGATGCGGAATAAAAAGAATCCTACTTCCATCCATATGTGTTGTGGGCCCGTAAGCCACACAACACACCTAGTAGTTGAAAATAGTTTACTAGCACTAGACTCGACATCGACAAGGCTTGGGGGTTCCTACAGGCAGTCGGCTCTGATACCAACTTGTGACGCCCCCGCTCATATGCCTGCACTAATCATACACGCATCATGCATGCTCATGAGGGTGACAACACGGGTAGTACCACAACACAACTCTACGACCAAAAAAATATGCAAAAGCTCATACATGAGCAGAGATTGCAAATATATTACACACAGAGGTCACATGACCCAACATTACATCACAGTCAAAAGCAAATATAGGTTTGAGTACAAACAAGTTTACAAATGCCTTAATTAAGAAGGCTAGAACAAAACGACGACCCTCCCAAAGGCGCAGGCCTCCTGCCTAGGACCTCCAAACTAATCATCAGCGTCAAGATTCAAGTAGTAACCAGCGTCGGGATCACTTGCAACCCAGGTGCTACTGTCTAAATTGTAGCAACCTTGTCAAGGAAAAGAGGGGGCAAAGCAATGGTGACTACTCAGCCAAAGTAATTGCAAGACTTACATCAGATATATTCTACATATGCATCGGTATCAAAGGTAAATGGGGTATATCTGTGGACTGTACCATAGAAATGCCAGAATAGGTGGGAAGTCAAAGCAAACTAAGAATACTAGCATCTTGCAGCAACAGAAGAGATAGAGCGCACACGAGTCCATCTACTCACCACAACAATACACTACCATGAATCCTTCCTCGACTCCCTATGAGAAAGCGATCCCTGGTATTCTATCTATTATGTTGGCAATTTTATTAAGTAACTGGTTAATGTTGTCTATGAACGGGATACATTTCCAGGTCGTCTGTTACCGTGGAAACGGCTCACTACAAGAAATATGCTAACTTGTGACCTTCTCATAGTGACCCTGGGTGAAATGGTCATAAATCTATGACCATTTCGAACCAAATGGTTGTAAGGCGATTGGAAGGGTCCAAAGCCTGAAGCATAACGACCATTTTAGTCAAAAAGGTCGTAATTTCCTTACACGAAATGGTCATAATGCACACATATTGGTTTACTCCCCTATTTCTAGCTGATTACCACCAATTTAAATGGTCGTAAGTTTTAAAATGTGTTGTATTGAAATGACTGGGCTACCACCTCAGCAATTTCGCCTACGTGTCGTGTCTACATGTCAAATTACGCTTAAATGTACAGGATAGCATTGGGATTAAATACGCACTGACATGTGGGATCCACGCATTGACATGTTGACCAAATTGACCAATAGACCTGACACGTGGGACATGCGGGACCCACGAATCTGTACATGGCAAATAATCATACCGAACAAAAAAAGTGTACTGGGGACTCGAACCCGTGACCTGCCCTAGCGCCTGCGTCCTGCACTAACCACTAGGCCAACCGAGCGTTCGTGTTTACATGCAGATACTTTGCTACTTGTACATACCAACTTGACCTACAGAATTTGTACAAAAATGAAGAAAAAAGGTCTAGCTGGGACTCGAGACCGCGACCTGCCCCAGCTACCTCCACTTTGTTTACCACTACGCCAACTACGTGTTTATGTCCACATGAAGATACACTGTAACTTGTATTTTGCGTCGGGCTTTTTTTAAGCCACGAGCCGCTACGTTGGCTTTGGACACAGAAGCAAGGTGCGGCCCATGAGACAGATGCTGCCACTAGACGCTCCAGTCCACCAGGAAACATTTCGGCCCGATACAATTTTGAAACAAAATAAATGGTTTTCTTTAAAAAGAATGAGAATTCACTCAAAATAAATTGAGAAAATAAATAAAAGAAGAAATAAATGGAAAATTGGGTTTGAAAACTCCAAGAAATCTCATGATATACATATACTATTATTAAAACTAAAATAGGAAATATTTCACAACAAATAATATGACTCTATGCAAGGTTATATATTTTTGTGCTTGTTTCACAAAAAAAATGTTTATTTCCATTCAAAAAATGTATCAAGACATTTTAAGAAATATTCGCGTGTTTTCTAGAAAATGTGTGTGAAATTTGCAAAAATGTTTATACAATGTACAAAAAATGTTTGTGTAGTTTAAAAAAATGTTTATTGTCATTTTAAAAATGTAGAACGTGTATTTGGAAAAATATTACCATGTATTCAAAAAAGTTTTCAAAGACATGTATTTCAAAAATGTACATCATGTATATTTGAAAAATGTCCAACATTTATCAGGAAAATGTTCCTCGTGTGCTCTAAAAATGTAAAATTTGTACTGAGAAAAAGTAGACCTGTGTTCAAAAGAAAGAAAACTGATAACAAGCCGGCAAAGAAACAAAAAGAAACCGAAGAAAGAAAAGGAAACCAAAAAAGAAACAAAGAAACCCAAAAGTAGAAAGCGAAGAAAGAAAATGAAAAAACCAATGAGAAAAACAAAAGAAAACCAAAGAAAAAATAAAGAAAAAACAAAAACAAAAGAAAACCAATGAAAAACCAAAGAAAAAAGACAAGAAAAGAAAAACGAAATCGTTATTTTACAAGTTCTGCAAGGTCGGCTAAAAATGATTTTTTTTTAAAATAAAGTGCAAACTATGAGGTAGCTGTAGTTCAAATTTGACCCGCTTCCTACTAAATCGGCGGAAATTTGTCTTTTTCACGAGAGATGGATCAAAAGCTTTTGACAGCTAAACATTTGGTCAATTGTACATTAAATATGGCCTAATATTTTCTAAAAATGGTGTGGTGCCATTTTGCAACAAAGATTTGGTAGGTCCTTCACCAAAAACTCACTTTGGGCACTCGGAAAATGGAAAACGGAATTTTTATGCAAAGAAAATGAAAACTCCCTTTGGCTACATGGTTTGCCATTCCAAGATGCACCCTCGTGCACAATATGAGATCATTTGAACAAACTATGCCATGAATGAGGCCATAAGATTGATCATTTGCCTTGAAAGCCATGGATTTACACACATGATAGCTCATTTCTAAGAACACTTTTTTAAAATAATTGCCGTATTACAAGTTTATTATTTTTCCTGGTAACTTGGTCACATATAATGACACAATGCGAAGGTTTTCCAATTTTTTGATTTTTTTTGAATTTTTCATGCCCGTTTCAAAATCCGGTCAAAACGGCAGGCATGACCGTTCCTAGGTAGTGGTTGAATCTTGAAAAACAATTGGTGTTTCTCTGATTAAATAGATACTTGTGTACCTAAAACTGATTTTTCAAAAAAATAAAGAGCAAACTATGAGGTAGCTGTAGTTCAAATTTGACCCGCTTCCTAGTGAATCGGCGGAAATTTGTCTTTTTCACAAGAGGTGGATCAAAAGCTTTTGACACCCAACCATTTGGTCAATTGTGCATTAAATATGGCCTAATATTTTAGAAAAATGATTTCGTCCAATTTTGCAACAAATATTTGGTAGGTTCTTCACAAAATAACTTACTTTGGGCACTCGGAAAATGGAAAATGAATTTTTTGTTCAAAGAAAATGAAAACTCCCTTTGGCAACATTGTTTGTCATTCCAACATGCAAACTTGTGCAAAATATGATATCATTTGAGCAAACTATGACATGAATGTTGCCATAACATTGGCCATTTGCCTTGAAACCCATGGATCTTCATACATGATAGCTCGTTTCTGAGAAGATTTTTTTAAAGCATTTGACGTAGTCCAAGTTTGTTATTTTTTCTGGAAACTAGGTCACATATAATGACACAATGCGAAGGTTTCAATTTTTTTTTGAATTTATTATGCCGGTTTTAAAATGCGGTCCAAATTGCCGCAAGACCGTCTGTAGCTAGGGGGTGGAATCTTGCATAACTTTTGTTGGATCTCTAATGAAATAGCTACTTATGTACCTAGAAATGTTTTTTGGAAAAAATAAAGTGCAAACTATGAAGTAGCTGTAGTTCAAATTTGACCCGGTTCCTGCTGAATCGGCAGAATTTTGTCAATTTGACGAGAAGTGGATCGAAAGATTTTGAGTGGCAACCATTTGGTCAATTGTACATAAAATGTGGTCTAATATTTTTTTTTAAATGGTGTGGTGTAATTTTGCAACAAAGATTTGGTAGGTTCTTTATAAAAAAAACCGGTTTCTGGCACTCGGAAAATGAAAAATGATTTTTTGTGCAAAGAAAATAAAAACACCCTTTTGAAACATTGTTTGCCATTACAAGATGCACCCTTGTGCACAATATGATATCATTTGAATAAATTATGCCATGAATGTGGCCATAACATTGGTCATTTGACTTCAAACTCATGAATCTTCATACATGATAGCTCATTTCTGAGAACACTTTTCTAAATTTCACTCGCCACTGTGTGCCGGCCACCACGACACCACAGCACAAACGCAAGCCACGGAGGGCCACACATTTCTCATGCGAACCCCACCCAACCCCTCATCCCCTCCTCTCTCTCCCGTTCGACTCACTTGCCGCCGCCACCTCCGGCGCCCGATCCCGGCGACCTCAGGCGGGAATCGACGGCGCCCCGCACACCAACATGACCCCCACGCTCCGCTCCTCCATCCGGCCCGGTGAGATCCGGCACGCGCAGTCTCCAGTGGCCAAGCGCTAGGGTTACGTTCGCCGGCGTTGCTCTAGATCCAGCTCGCCACAGTGTGCCGGCCACTACGACGCCACATCACCGACGCAAGCCACAAAGGGCCGTGCATCTTGTCGTCGTGAGGCTGGCATCGTCGGGCTCATAAAATAGCTGCCTTAATTTAGCACCTTATTTTAATCAATTACGACCAATTTAGATGGTCATAACGTCATCAAAGCGTGTACTGTGTTCTGATTGGTACATGGGCATTTCACGCGGATCATGCATTAGACACCGTTGGATACTTCCGGATCGAACGGCAGCCCTAGCCTCCTCCGACCGAAAACCCTAGCCTCCTCCCACTCGATCCCCTCTCATTCTCTCTCCCTCTCCCCCGATTCAGATCCGACACCACCGCCGAAAATGTAGCCGCCGCTCGTCCGGTCCGGCGCCGCCCCCTTCTCCCCCAGCCCCGGCGACTCCTCCCTCCCGCTGGCCCCTGCGCCCCCTCCTGTTCGACCTCGCTCGGCATATAAAGCACGCCGCCCGCCTCAGCCTCGCCGGCGACAGATGCGCCGCCGCTCAGCGACCACGTCGTCGCGGCCGGCTTGCTCGCCGGCGCGCGCGTGCGTGCGTGGTTCGATGCGCGCCGCTCCATCGAGCAGGCCGGCCCATGGCGCACGCGTGGCCTGCCTAGGGTTTGCGGTGGCAGCGCTTCACGCCGGCCACGGGTCTCCGGCAACCAGGACGGCGACGACGTCGACGGGATCCGCCGACGGCCTTCGTCCACCTCGCGCTGCATGGAGGGGAGGGGTTGGCGGACGCCCGTGTTCTTCAGATCCCGGCCGCCGCTGCTTCACCGGCCTCCTCCGCTGGCATCTCCGCGAGGGCGCGCAACGCCAGGCTGGCTGTGGACGCGCCAAACCTCAAGGCCGGCCGTGCTGCTCCTGGTTAGCTGCTGCAGGTGATACTGATTTGCCAACTTGTGAATCGCTGTGGTAGTTGTGTTCGAGCAGAGTAGGATTGCACAGGGAGTAGTTAGGATTAGTAGATGTTGGTGATCATAGTTAGGAGTAGTTTTCAGTTTTGCCTTTGGTGATCATCCATAAAATGTGGTAAACTTTGAGTGAAAATGGAATGGTGCCATCTTGCACAATATACTTTGAGTGAATGTTGAATACTGTATGCACTTGTGTAGTAGATGTTGGTCGATGAATGCCTGGGTGTATCACTGCTTGTTCCATGCTATATTTCGGAATTGTTCATTTTTGTGTTATGACAACTTTACTACATGCTGCTGAAGCCTTTTAAAATCTTGCAGATTCCAGTGTTAGCACACAATCAGATCGGTATTTCATTACTGTTACAAGTGAAGGTCTAAATCAGCAGAGAACAGGGGTGAGATGTACATGTCCCAACCACCCTTCCTTCCTTGTATGAATACGCTCTCAAGTAGTCTTCTGTGTGAATGGACATATTATAAGAACTAAGAACTCAGATTCACTAATTGCTTAAGATATTTCATTAGGATTTGTAAACTACTTGAGGTACATAAATTGGCCGCACCACCAATTTGTGTAGTTCTTCGGCCCTCTTGGTAGTGGGTTCTCAGTAGGACTGTAGAGTTGATAGTATGCTACTATGCATCCCGATTTATGAGTTATGCAGAATAAGAATTACAATTTGTTGCAATTCACATGTTTTGTACCTTTACTTGCAATTTAAAATACGCTCTTACTTTTTTCTCTCCTGTATAACTGAACTATGTGTATCAAACAAATCATGACATCAGCTTCTTTTCAAACAAATCAACGAGTCAAAATGTTCCCAAGGGCATGCCATTTCTCCTCTGGCCCAACCCTAATCTTTAAATTGTTGAAATATTCCTTTTCTTATTAAAGGAATAACCCTTCTTGCCCTAGGTTCTGAAGCAACATGTATTTCTGTCATTCTAAAAATTCCAATAAAATTCTCATAAATCCTTTGGACCATAACAACCTTGAATATGTAAATATATCCAAGATCCCATGCTCATAGTGGGCACAACATCCAAATCTTGTTTCTGATTAGTATCCAAGTTTGTGAAGGAAGTGCACCTCAGCTTTGTTTAAAACTGTTGAAAATTTTCCATTTGGTGCACATTCCTATGTCCCTTGAGCCCGCCAAAATCCATGCCCATTTGCCAAGCCATTTCTCCAAAAAAAATCTCCAAAGTACCATCTGTGAGTACTCAAATGGTATGAAACTTTACCAAGACATTTCTACCCCTAGATCATTTCCCCATGCCAAATTTCAAGCCAACCCAGCAAGCATTTGCTCTAAACAATTCAACTAGCTTCTGGACTAGTTTCTGAGTTGTGAAGGAACTATATTCAAACCTGTCCAAAATTCTATGAAATTTCTCCAGCAAATACACCTTTCTACCCCATTTGATGATGACAAGGTTCCAACCCCATTTCCCTAGCCTTTTCCCCAGTAACTTGTCTAAGTTTCTGTCCAGAGGCTGTTGTGGACAAGATCGAGCGTTCCAGACTACCTCTAGCCAAACCAGTGACCTAGGGGGACTATTTTTTCTTAGGTCGGCACCACAGACAACTTTGGCCTGGCCTGCGCGTCCTCGGTGCGCCAGTGCACGTGGTGATCACGCGGCTGTCATGCAATGGCCGCGCTCTGGCAGATGCGATGCGTCGGGCAGGCCAGCTCCAGCCACCTAGCCGTGTCCTCTGGTGCCGACATCATCCCAGACGTCCACGTCGCCCCTCTAGAACCCTCTCCCCCTCCGGCCGCTTGCTCCATCGGACGCAGCCAAGTGCCACCGCGGATCAAACAGTGCGGTACTGTCGTCGCCGTTGTCCGCATCCTCATCAATGCTCCGGTCCCGTCCTGTCTCTCCCTAAGCTCCCTGGTCACATCATGACACCCCACGATGGCCAGCATGACGCCCAGATCATCCCCGCGCTTGTCCGCTTCTCCATATCGGCTCTCGGCCATGGGCATCCCTGCCGGGCTATAAAAGCCGACCCCCAGCCCAGCATCTCCTCACCCCTCGCCCTCCCTTCCCCTCAATCGCCACTCGGCAAAAGAACCCAAGCCGGGTGGCTCTTCTACCTCAACTCTGGCAGTGTGCTCTGCCGCTCTGCCCTTCCACCTCCAGCTCACTCCAGTGCAGCCCCGGCCAAGCCAACCCCACCGTTGCACTCCCCGCAACCCCCTGGTACTCCCCAACCCATCCTCAGCTCGAAGCCTCATCAGAATCATTGGCTCCATCAGCACCATAGCTCGCCACCCTAGGAGAGGACGGGCGCGACGCCGTCCGACTATCTCCGGAGGATTTGCGGGTAATAGAAGAACTGCCGCCGTCCACTTGATCCATCCCTGCCATCTCCCAGCTCCGGCGCTTCCTCCTCGCTGGTGAACCGTCGTAGGTAAGCTCGCCGCCCCCTGTTCCTGCTCTCTCTGTTCAAAACCAGTGGAGGGACCCCACTGGTCAGCGACTCTTCGCCCCTCCGAACCATTTTCTAAGTGGAGGCGCAAAGTCATTTTACGCCTTCGACATGGCCCTCCAGAGAATTTGTAGAAATTCTGTTTAAATCCATTTTCTATTATAGATTTGACCAAACTTTGACTCCCTCTAGTTTTTAAACCACAAATCCAAATGAGTTGATTCTTTTTGCATTATTTTTCTTATAAAATTCTTTATCTCCTGGCAAAGTTTGGTATTTTTATATTCTGTCTGGAATTTCTGGGCAGGAAAAATTACCTTATGGGATATTTATTTTTGCTTGTCAAAAATGTTTTCCAGAGAATAAAAATAGGTGTTGGAGACAAGGAGCATTTCTACTGTCTTTGGAGAGCAAGGCAAGCCACACCCTCCATTTTGCATTATGGCAATACAATGCCTTGACTTCTTCTTACATTATGGTCCTATTTGGATTACTTTGAGACAATTTATTCACGCTAGCTTGGCATTGATATTAGTATAGGATTGTGCCATGTTAATGTTTAGATGGATCATGATAAGTAGTTCGTGTTTCGAGTAGTTATACCTCCACTCAAATGCTTGTCATGTCATGTATGGGATAAGTAGAGGTGGCATGACTAAGTTATTCATCGGAATATAAGTTGGATATTGCTATGACTTAGATCATAGGTTGACAAGTGATATTGGAGGAATGTTTATGACAGAGATAAACTTGGGGATATAATTCCATCATTTGTTGATCAAGTGCCACTGAACCGAACTTACCAGTGCAACCACATGTGCCTTTGTGGGAAGGCCCTGACATGGTCTATCGGCGTGCCTTTAATCGGTATCACCAAAGAGGGGAGGTTATGCGTGCGTGCTACCCTGATCAGGTAGGCAGCGATAACATTGTGAGCCTGAGTTATTTGGCCATGGGTCCCCATTTGGGACAGTTTTAGCCATGAGGTGGCAGGTGTCGAGTGAGGACACAGGGGACACCTAGGGCATGACCCGTGGGGGGGTATGTCAGTGGTACGATAAGGGTGTCACAAGTTGATAAGTTTCATTGGACGAATGTCCATAGTGTGGGAAAAGAGCGCAAACTCTGCAGAGTGTAAGAATCTATTCGAATAGCCGGGTCCACGGTATTGGACACGGTTCGCATTATGTCACACTATCTGATAAACACTGATAATGATGGAAGAACTCATCTCGTAGTTGGGTTAAGTAACCGCTTCGCAGCAAGCCGGTGATGCCTACGGGATGATCATAAGGAGATCACAGGGTGGTCCCGAAAGTGAAATGATTGATCGGGTAATCATGAGTAAGGCGGTCCAGGTGACCTTAAATGATAGTTTATAAATCAAATTGTTTCCAATATTATGCTTATTATTTTCTTCCACCCTTTTTTAGTTGGTCCAACCATAACCCATTCTTGCTATGTTATTGTTTTGCTTTGATGCTTTTGGATGTTGTGAGCTTGCGAGTACATTCAAAATACTCACCTGGCGTGTCATGCCAGTTGCAGGTGATGCCATGTTTGCGTAACCCGAAGATTCCGAGACTGCGAACTAGGAGGTGTCCCAGCGGTGTCCCTTTAGAGTGGAGTCCATCATTGTCTCGCTGTTCCGCTGCTATAGGCTATCCCACTACTAGCATCAGAGGCACAAGCCTGTTGAATGCTCTGCCTCGCCAAGCATTGTCATCAGCACCTTTGTACCCTTCACATTTGCAATAAAGAGTTGTTCTGTGCTATATCAAGTTGAACTGCATTCCATGAGACCTCCCTGGGCTGGAATGCAGGGTATTCCGGTTCCCTGAGCCGGGGTGCACATGACTTGGTATCAGAACCAAGACTAACTACAGGACACCCTAGTTAGCACAGACGTTAGAACAACGTTAGGTCTAGAGTCTAGTCTGTTTGTGTAATGCACCTTCTTGTTGAATTTGTTTTCTGTGTAGCATGCTTATGGATTTGATATTCTTGCTATTAATGGTCTGTTTATAGGTGTGTAGATGGCAGCCGTACCAATTGAGCACAACCCAGCCCTTGCACCATTCAGTTTTGCATACCTGCTCGTAGATATCTGGCATCTTATCTATCCCAGTGGAGAGATGCCCGGGTAACAAGTGTTCCAGACACCGCTCGCAGGATTGGTACTCAAGTACCATGCCAATGTCTTCCTAACAGCCAGCATACCCATCGGTCGGCGTACTTATAGTATCCATGGTGGATATGCCTCTACGCCAGATCGTGCCATCTAGCTTGCCGCTCTGGCAGGCCTCACTGGTCTTCGTCACCAGGAAAGCGCAATGCAAGATAACCGTGTCTTCCACTTCTATCCTACTCTGGCAGCCACCCCCAGATGAGTAAGGTTTCCTCCTGCCCATGCGGATGGTGATGCGGCTGTGGCATTCATGTCCCGCTACATGATCACTGAGTATGTCCTCGTCGCTGAGCTAGTCAGAGACGCAACCCATGCCAGAAGAGCGCTTGGCATGGCTTTAGCTTCGCCAACCCCTCCACCAGCTCCTTCATCTTCTAGCAACCCACCACTAGACCATAGTACCTAAGTTCATGTGAGGTTCATGTTGCATTAGTTGTAGTATTCTTGCATGTTGTAAATTACTATGAGTAGTAATATAGTGTGGTGTTGCCTATGTGTGATCTTGGTGCATTTTGTGTGCTATTTTCCCTTTTGCTCAGTTGAGCCGTTTAGTCTGCTTCTTTATTTAGTTCTTCGGTGTTACTTTATCTCCCCTTGTGGAAGTTGCTCATCAACCCGCCACCTGACTCAGAGAATCAGTAAGGATTTCAAAGACTTGGAAGTTTGGTTAAATCAAATGGAGTTCTCAGTCAACTGCACTTCTGTTGGGAAACATCTGGTCCAAGTATAAATACGATCAGGAAGGGATTATCAGTGTCAAGTAGGCATCAATCAAACAACCCTTACAGCGGTAATGATCGAATCAGTAAGAAGACAAGCTGTGCTCATGACCAATGGCACATCCTCAGTCGAAGGTATGGCATATATAAGTGTGGTTCCGCTATGGGCCAATTTCAAATATGTTATGCTCCGGATAGGAGTCAGAATATGCCATGGATCCAGTACTCAGCAAGAGGGATAGCCAGGCAACCCTTTTCATACAAGGGGTCAACAGTCAGATAAAGCAGGAGCTTTCCATGTACAGTATTCAGTCTTCCTCCGCACACTACCGCGGAAAGCTTTCGGTGTAAGAAACCTAGCCTTCTTCAACAAGCTAACGGGAGAAGATTACGATGCAAGGCACCCAATCTTCCTCCGTACGCAACACGAATGGCTTCCAGCACAAGGCACTCAGTCCCCTACAGCAAGCTTCTGCAGAAAGTTTCCGGCATAAGGCACTTAATCTTTCTTAGAAAGCAACCAGAGGAAAAGTTTCCGGGGTAAGAAACCCAATCTTCTTCAACAAGCTACCGTGAAAAGCTTCCAGAGCAAGGAACCCAGTCTTCGTTAGCAAGCCACCAGGAGAAACTTCTCAGATACGGCACCCAGTCTTTCTTACTACGCCACTGGGGAAAAGCTTCTGAGATACGGTACCCAATCTTCCTCGGCACGTTACCCCAGCAACGTTTCGAGTATAAAATATTCAGGCGTCCTCAGCACGCTATCGTACCCAAAATAGTTTTGTCAGAAGCCCAACTATTTAGGATATATTTCCATCTCAGCACGTCCGATTATATATATATATATGTGTGTGTGTGTGTGTGTGTGTGTGTGTGTGTGTGTGTGTCAGCATATGTTGTGAGCATGCAGTTCAGGTCATGCGAGCCACCCGTATGTGGATGCGACTGTGCTCATGGACAGGCAGGTCATACACTGTGGTACCCCGCCTGAATACCACTGTAGCCAGATGGTCGCCGCACACACCAGCCCAGGAAATCACTCTGGCGTGCGCGTTTACAACAAGTATCAAGAACATAGGCACAACTGTAATAAGAATATATTTATTAGCCATTGTGGCTAGAATAAATACATAATGGTTACAAAGATGGGCAGCGGAGAAATACTAACTAAGGCGGCACGGACTTGGAGAGGCTCCAATCCACAGGGATCTGACTGGGTTACTTTTCTAGCGCATGGTCGCCCCAGCTCCTTGCTAGCGGACGTCGGATCCTTAGTTGAACCTGGCCACGTTGA
This sequence comes from Elymus sibiricus, assembly GCA_039707655.1. NCBI lineage: Eukaryota > Viridiplantae > Streptophyta > Magnoliopsida > Poales > Poaceae > Elymus > Elymus sibiricus. Next base: position 1,204,648 of record CM077674.1, on the reverse strand, counting down.
AGGCCGCTGAGTACTTTTGAATGTACTCGCAAGCAAACCAAACCAACATTTACACCAAGCAAAGCAATCCATGGCATTCAAGCATGCATTAGCTATCTTAACAATATTAACTATTATGTCATGGCATAGCTATCTAGCAATATTAATCATCATGTTATAACAGGGTTATCTAGCAAGATAACTACTAAGGTAAATACAGTATGACGAAGATAAAGCATATCCAGTAATGAATTCATATTCCAAGTATTCTCATGATCCAATTCAAATCCGATCCAAATCTCAAGGTTATCCGACCATTTATCTCATAGCCATCGCATGGCTAACATCTCATATTCCTGACATCATCCAATGTCCATGCATCTGTGCTGTAAATCTGACGAATCTTACCTTTCTCTGGTTCATTCTTAGTAATAGCATTATAAGATTTGTTCCTCCAGACTCGACACAAACCAAATAGTGTGACCTAGTATGAACTGTGTCCCATGACCGAGGATGCGGCTATTCAAATAGATTTACACTCTGTAGAGGTCGCACACTTTCCCCACACTATGGAGCTCCCGGCCTCGTACTTTAGTACATGTTCCCATTCGGTGGACCTGTGTTGCTCCAACAAAACTTGTCTATTGCCTGGCACTCTTACGGTCCCATCGACAATCATACCCCTTCCAAGTCATGTCCTGGGTGTCCCCGATGTCACCTCGTGACATACGCCACCGTCATGGCCAAACAAAACCATCCCAAACAGGGACCCGCGCGCATATAACCTGGGCTCACAAGGTTATCGCCGCCTACCTGATCAGGGTAGCACGCATGCATAACCTTTCCTCTTTGGAGGTACCGATAAGAGGCAAGACAATAGACCAAGTTAGGGCCTTCCCGCAAAGGCAAATGTGGCTGCACTAATAAGCTCGGTTCAGTGGCACTATGACTCGATCCAGCTGACGAAGGAGATTGTTATTATCAGGTCTCATTCTTTATCATTTCAATAATGCATGATGAAAACATAACAACCTATCTTCATATCGTGTCACATACGAGTCATTAATGCGGTAATGATAAGCAAGTAAGGTAAACAATAAACATAAACTATCCGGAGTTTAATTATTTCTAACACAAACATATTCATTAATTTAAACACACAAGAATAACACAGAAGCAATGCTTTAGGGCATATATCAGATGGTTGGCTTGCCTGGGGGTCTATGGATTCACCGGAGAGAAGTGCGATCACCTCGCGGAGGAATTCGCCGGAAAGATTCTCTCTCGATGGGCTGAATATAAGGCAGGGATAAAATGGTCATTTCCAGATTGTGCCAACCTCATGAAAATGATGTCATCAGAACAGGCTCGACGAGTAGAGAATGTGGGCTTTGGAATCACCTCATTCGGAGTCACGGTTGAAAAGATATAAATGATTGACCGCCAGGGACTAATCTGTAAATAGTTTATCTACAAATAAGCCCTCAACAGTTATTTCGGCGGAAAAGAACAAAGTGCACTGTGCGCTTGGGCTGGCTCGGGCTGAGACTGCCGCTGCGGCTACTGCTTCACTGGACTGAGCCCACATGTGCTGCGACTGAGAAAGCAAAACGGAGGGAGGGACCGAGCCGCTGGAGAGCCGGGCCCGCCTGCAGGTTCGTCTCCCACCCCGAGCGCTCAGCCGTAGAGAGACAGGGGCGCCATCGGACGGTGATTCCCGATGGTGGAGGTCGCGGCTGGTCCGGGCGTCAACGGCTGAACAGTGCCATGGCGGGGCTGCCGTGGCGCGAGGAGGAAGGAGGAGGGGGAAGCTGCGGGAGAGGGGGTGCATGGACGGCGGCGACGATGTTGGCACGTTTGGACATGCCGTGGCAGCTCAAGCTGGCCTATCCGATGAGACCGAACCCTGCCACAGCACAGGGCACGCGGTTGGCATGTCCCTAGCGTGGTCACCACGGGTCTGGCATGGCCGACCTGACAAATGGCCACCACACCTTGTCAAATAGATGTGATCACTCCCTATGAGTGCATTTATGTAGGATTTGATGGAAGAGGAGATAGGAAATGGACTGATTTGAGCTGAGAGGGCAGTAACAGGAAAGTGTTTGATCTGATCTGGGAGAGGCTCACTTGGTGAAAGATGCTGAGATTTGGCAGAGGGTGATCACTTACTAAGATGATCGTCTTTGCAAATTTTCAGCACAAATGGAGATGTCTAGCTAGTGCTTCCTTTGCAAAGTTGCAAACTGGACAGAAACTGTTTCTGGATGATTGTGAGAGAATGGCTAGATTGCATGGGCTGAATTCTTGTGGGTGGCAATGATATAGGCATATGAGTAATCTGGAAAAGTTTCAGCTCATTTGGATAAGTATTGGAGGTACTTCCTTCACAAAGACAGATTCTGAACAGAAAATCCCAAAATTACTTGTGGGAGATTGGACAAAGGGAATGAGCTAGTTTTTGGTTTGCATGAGTGATTTAGCAATGTTAACCACTATGCAAAATTTCAGCTCAAGAGGATCAAGGAATCATGCACTTCCTTTGCAATGGTCCAAACTGGATAGAAATTGCAAATGGAAGCTGTGTTCAAATGGAATGATGAATTTGGCTCCAATTTTGTGTAGAGAGGTGCTTTAGGAGTATGGAGGCACTGGTAAAATTTCATACCATTTGGATGCCCTACAAGGTACTTCCTTCACAGTGCTCCCATATGGACAAAATCTAGATTGAATTATTGGGAGAAAATGGCTTAGCAAAATGATGTGAATTTTGGTATTCTCACATGATACAGGGAGAATGAGGTCCTGGATTAATTTCTAGAATTATGAAGCAATATAAAATATAGTTGCTTCACAATCTCAAAATGGATCCAGAAACAAGAATTGGATGATGTGCTCAAAATTTGAACTATGGAACTTGATGTTTTGACAAATTTGGATCAAATATGAGTCAAAGAAATTATAGGAATATTTTGGGAATTTTAGGAGCAAGAAAAATAGTGGCTCCTTTGGAAAGTGTCAGAAATGGAATATTGGCTTTATAATGGAAAATGCAATTTTCCTTATTTGAGTATGGCCAATATCTTTATGAGAGCTCAATATGGTTACAAGGAATATCTCCACAAGTTTTCATGAACTTTAGAGATGGATAGATATTTTCCTGGATTTAATTCCTTCAACTAGCAAAAAAAGGAATTAACTTTAAATGAAAAATATTGGAAATGACTTGGCAATATTTTTGCATATCCAGGGTTGATAGATATAGGAGAGTCTCTAGGAAAAGTTTGGGAGGCAACAGATCAAAGGAAGTTGGGGTTCCTTTGTAGCCGAAGGAGTTAGGGTTTCCCTTCCGATAATTCGGAAAGTAGGGTTTCGGCGGCAAAACCCTGAGAATATAGTTTGAGTGGCAAGGTTGAATTGGAGAGAATCTCTGGTCTGATAGGAAAGGCAAGGTTATATAACCATCTTCATATTCCCAAGGGCGAGAGAAAAACCAATAACACCAAAAGAAAAAGACGGGAGTCTAATCCCGGGAAGAAAATATCGAGGAGCGAAAATCAGGGTGTCACATACACACGGAAAGAAGTGAGAGCCCAGCAATCCCTACGAGGTAAGCAAGAGGAAGAAAATTCAGAATGGGTTAAGGATATGTGTGGCCAAGCCCTCTTAGCAAAGGGTTCTGACATAGAAGGAGCTAAGGGACAAATTCAGTAGGGAAAATTGGATAACCCGGCAATAAGGATTAGGGTGAACAAATATGGCATACCAAGAGATTTGCTGTGACTCAGGCAACAAGGTTAAAGCTACACCCCACAGGCCACTGGATTATGGCAACCTTTGCAAATCCGACAACGGCAGTAAATGGCATTACATGGGCCTCATGCTCAAGTTAGCCTGAGGCCATGGTTCCTTACTGATCATTGCGAACACTCCATTCATGCAAGGAATAGTGACCGAGTCAACCAACTTGTCCAACTATGCACGTTCAGGATTGTCGATATGGGATACCCAACACTACTAGAAAAAACCCTGTTAGTGGCGCACCTATTTTGGCTATTAATGGCGCACTATAGGTGCGCCACTATTATCACGCCACTAGTAACAAATACTAATGGCGCACCACTGGTGCGCCATTAGTATCCCAGATAATAGTGGCGCACCATATAGTGCGCCATTACTAGGCCAAATAGTGCGCCATTGCTATGCCTCTTAGCTGGGCCATGTGTATACTGTGCTTTGTGATAGTAATGGCGCACTTTCACACAATGCGCCACTACTGTGTTTCCTATGTGCGCCACTAATGTTATATATGGTGCGCCACTACTATGAATATTCTGTATTATTATTTTTTGGCTGTTTTGGTAATTGCACAGGTTACAAAATACATTATCAGCACAGAATATAAACAGAACAGAATATAAAAAGCACATTTAGGTCTCGAGATAGCGAACACAATTCAATTCATCATATTAGCCTCCAAATTCAAAATACCGAACAAAGTTCAAATATTAGACAAGTTTAGGTCTCGAGACCGAGTAGCGAGTCTGTCGTCACATTACAAAGTCGATATCATCTAAACTACCATCACATAGAAGAGAGCTGCGGTCACGATGAGCATCATCGCGATGAAACTGGTCTTCATCCGGTTCCTCCTCCGCTCCCTCCTCCCAGTCGTCGTAGACTCCGGGAACCTTACCCTTGTACACGACATACGACGGCATCTCTATGCACTAGACAAACAAAACGTTAGTAGCAATTCACAGATAATATATAAGCAATATATAAGTATGCAACAAAAGGATCGGAAGAGAAAAGCAACACATTAATAGCACGATTCATGGTCCTACTAATAAATAGCATCGATTACATATAAGTTGAACGACTGTCCAAACTAAAGAGACATACAAGTTCATTAAAGTTTAATTACAACATGAGCTAATCGATATTTCAGAACTACATAGCATCAATACTTAATTCGACTCGACTCAGGGACCGGAGCGTGGATGAAGCCGCCGTCTTTCGTGATGGTCATGAATGTGCGGTCGTCCTGCTAATTTTCTTGACCTAGGACCCCATTCTCAACCGAAACGGAAATTAATCGAAATTTCGGGAGAAAGGGGTAATTTTTTGTACCTGCACAAAAAAGGCCTACATATAGGCACAACAGAGCAGCAGCAGCAACAAAAACAGAGCAGCAGCAACTGGCAACAGAGAGGACACAGCCAGTAGTGCAAGACCAGATCATTTGCACTGTCCAAATGGCCAAGACCAATTGGATTTTACCCAGTTACAGCCAGAACTAGCAGGACTACCAAAGCATCTAAAACATGAACTAGGGCTAGATCACAGAGAAAACAGAGAGAGGAAAGGAGGAGCTCACCAAGAGGGGTTGTAGCCGTAGCAGAAACTCAGCCACACCAGTGCCACGGTGTGACTACCAACACAGCACCACCACCACAGCCGGAGCTCTGCTGCAGAGGAGGCTCGTACTGGACAACATTATCCACCATTAGCATATATTGCAGACATATACTGGACAACATTAATTTGAGTAGATATTGGATCAACAAGCAGTCATGAATCAAAAAGCAACCACGATCCGAACTCTCTCTCTCGGCTCCTCTTATACACCCCATGGCCAGTACTCATGAATAAATGGATCTCCTTCCCAGTGCTCCTCCTTGGAGAGCATAAATGTATATCCGAAAATTAATAATTCGCACCCTAAGAGAAATTAGTAATTATATCTATCAGCAATAATTCATGAAACCAACTGAAATCAAATATCATGTATATTGTTTTCAGTTTTCTTGTCGAACATCAGTTATTAATAGTTCACCATGTATCACTCAGTTGTGGTCGCCACAAATGACCATTCAAGAAATCAATATCCAAGAACTAGACTAAGAATCCTAGAATTAGAGGGTGAGGGGAATGAAGAAGAGGAGGAGGAGCGCGGGCTTACAGGTCCACCGTCGGGGAAGAAGCACGCCGGCGATGGGGTCGTTGTGGTCGCCACAAAGCTTGCGGCGCCACTGCTCCGGGGCGCCGAGCTCCGGGGCGCCACTGCAGAGGAGGGGGCGCACGGTGAGAGAGAGAGAGAGAGGGAGGGAGAGAGAGAGGGAGGGAGGGAGCGGGAGGCTTACCGGAGCGGAGGGGGTCGCCGGAGACGAGCAGGTAGGGGGCGGCGCGGCGGGGACGAACCGAGCACCTGGATCTCCGAGAGGGGGCGCCGAGACGGTGACGGATCTCGCGGGGGAGGGGCGCCCGCTCAGGCGAGAGGCGGGGGCTTGGGGACGTCGGCGGTGGCTTGCGGCGGTGGGGGCGGGCGGCGGGGAGGGGGGATTTGGGGGCGTCGGCGGTGGTCTGCGGCAGGGAGGGGGCGCACGGTGAGGAGAGGAAATGGAGTGGGAGGAGAGGGAGGCGCGGGGAGGAGGAGGATAGAAAGCAGGGGAGGGATAGCAATGGCGCACCGTTTAGGGGTGCGCCATAAACACCGTTATATCAATGGCGCACCTTCTCCTAGTGCACCATTACTACTAGTAGTAATAGGTTAAAAGAATGCGTGTGTGGTTATGGACAGAACCACTTACATGGCCTAGTGGTTGGTCCCTTGATACATTAAGCAAGTCACCCAGGTTCGAATCCTGGCAACCCCACTTTTTGCACCTTTTTTAAAATTTTATTTTAACCTTATGATAAACATCCAAACACTTTAAAATAAACACATGGCAATTTTAATACTCCCTCCATTCCTAAATATAGGGCGTATAATTTAGTTGCATTCATTGGTGAATTGGTAAAACATTTATGAATATGAAAAAATATCATCAAATTTGAAAAAATATTCATGAATTCAAAAAGTGCCCATGAAATTTAAAAATATTCATGAGTTCAAAAAATATTAACAAATTCAATACTTTTTGTGAGTTAGAAATTCAATAACAGAATAAACCTAATTAAATAAAAATTGGTATACTAATGGCGCACCTCCTAGGGGTGCGCCATTACTAGTTTTAACTAGTAATGGCGCACCACACCCCGGTGCGCCATTACTAGTTTTGAAAAAAAAAATTGAAAAAAAAATTGTTAGTAGTGGCGCACCGGGGTGTGGTGCGCCATTACTAGTTAAAACTAGTAATGGCACACCACACCCCGGTGCGCCATTACTAGTTTTGAAAAAAAAATTAAAAAAAAAATTGTTAGTAGTGGCGCACCGGGGTGTGGTGCGCCATTACTAGTTTTAGTAAGTCTGGGGAGGGGGGGTGTGCACAGGACAAACTTAGCAGTGGCGCACCACAAACCAGGTGCGCCATTAGTAATATGGACATTAATGGCGCACCCATATCTGGTGCGCCACTGCTATATACATGGTGCGTCATTAATGTCCATATTAGCTATAGCCGTTTTTCTAGTAGTACAAGTCTGTCTCATCAGGTCAAAGATCCATTTTGACATTTTGGCTACAGGGACCGTGTTAAAGTATAGCACTGCCCATCACCCACTTGAAAATGCCATGACAAAGTGAGTGAGCTAAAAGCTAGACAACAAACTCAGGTCACATGAGACCAAGTGAAAGGATAGCCTGCTCTGTACAAACTTTACCTACCAGAACAACCGTTAGTCCAGTCTCAAGACGCCACAGTTTGAGACATGTTACAGTTATAAAGGTCGTACCCCTTTATATCAGCCACTATCAAAAGATAGTCGAATCTTTGGTATGAACTCGGCGCTCGAGACAGACAAGCCAGTAAGAGTGATACAGGACTGCATCCGAACAGTCAGAGTCCGCCAAAGGGAGCTGTTATGATTCACAGTAACATGGACTGAGTCTTGAACCCAGAGGATATAAGTGTGTTGAGTGACCCCGGAGGAAGGGGTTAAATAGGGTTCGTGCCCACAAGAAGTTGTTCCTGGGGTCATCAAATTTCTTTTTCCAGGGACAGCTCGAAGAGTGGCATGTTAATTGGATAATGATCTTTCGACCTGTCAAAAGCTCGTATATCCCAGCCGTAATATGGTATGGCGCTATGAGCCAAGCAGCAGATATTATACTATTTGAGCCGATAAGGGATATGACAGATAAGGAAAAACCCGTCGGAATTATGGGTAGGGTAAAACCAACCAACTGAAGGGAGACAGTCATATTATAGGGATCAACGGGAACGCCCTGCATAGGAAAAGTGGATACTCAGGAAGGAAAAAGGGATCCCTGAGTCAGCACGTTCATATTTGTGCCCTGAGCAAGCAAATCTCGAGGACAAGATTTATCCTAAGGGGGTAGGTTTGTGACACCCTAGTTTTTGACAACTTTTCTTTTCAAAAACCCCTTTAAAATTTGTTTGAAATTTGAATTGGATTTTATTTGGATGGCTCTACGGACTTGAAACTTGGGAGGGGGTAATTTCCCTTTCCTTTCTCCTCTGGCCCAACCCTAATCTTTAAATCCTTGAAATATTCCTTTTCTTATTAAAGGAATAACCCTTCTTGCCCTTGGTTGTGAAGCAACCTATATTTCTGTCATTCCAAAAATTCCAATAAAATTCTCATAAATCCTTTGGACCATACCAACCTTGAATATCTAAAAATATCTAAGATCCCATGCTCATGGTGAGCACAGCATCCAAATCTTGTTTTTGGTCAGTATCCAAGTTTGTGAAGGAAGTGCACCTCAGCATTGTTTAAAACTCCTGAAATTTTTCCATTTGGTGCACATTCCTATGTCCCTTGAGCCTACCAAAATCCATGTCCATTTGCCAAGCCAATTCTCCAAAAAAGTCTCCAAAGTTTCTGTTCAGGGGGAAGCACTGTGAAGGAAGTACCATCTATGAGTACTCAAATGGTATGAAACTTTACCAATGCATTTCTACCCCTAGATCATTGCCTCGTGCCAAATTTCAGGCCAACCCAGCACGCCATTTGCTCTAAACAATTAAACCAACTTCTGGACTAGTTTCTAAGTTGTGAAGGAACTATATTCAAACCTATCCAAAATTCTATGAAATTTCTCCAGCAGATACACCTTTCTACCCCAGTTTATGATGACAAGGTTCCAGCCCCATTTTCCCAGCCATTTTTCCCCAGCAACTTGTCTAAGTTTCTGTCCAGAGACTGTTGTGGACAAGATTGAGCGACCCAGACTTCCTCTAGCCAAACCAGTGACCTAGGGGGACTATTTGATCTTAGGTCGGCACCTCAGACAACTTTGGCTAGGCCAATGTGTCCTCGGTGCGCCAGTGCATGCGGTGATCACGCGGCTGGCATGCAATGGCCTCGCTCTAGCAGACGCGATACATCGGGCATGCCAGCTCCAGCCGCCTCACCGTGTCCTCTGGTGCCGACATCGTCCTAGCCATCCATGTTGCCCCTCCAAAACCCTCTCCCCTTCTGGCCGCTTGCTCCACCGGACGCGGCCAAGCACCACCGCGGATCAAACAGTGCGGTACTGTCGTCGCCATTGTCTGCGTCCCCATCAATGCTCCAGTCCCGCCTAGCTCATCCCTGCACTCGTCCGCATCTCCATGGCGGCACTAGTCCACAGGCATCCGTGCCGGGCTATAAAAACCGACCCCCAGCCCAGCCTCTCCTCACCCCTCGCCCTCCCTTCCCCTCAATCGCCCCTTGGCAGAAGAACCCAAGCCGAGAGGCTCTTCGTCCTCAGCTCCGGCAGTGTGCTCTGCCGTTCTGCCCTTCCACCTCCAACTCGCTCTGGTACAGCCCGGGCCAAGCCAACCCCACCGTTACACTCCCCGCAACCCCCTGGTACTCCCCAACCCATCCTCAGCTCGAAGCCTCGTTAGAATCATCGGCTCCATCGGTGCCCGTAGCTCGTCACCACCGAAGAGGAAGGGTGCGACGCCGTCCGACCATCTCCCGAGGATCTGCGGGTACCGGAAGAACCGCCACCATCCGCTTGATCCATCCCCTACATATCCCAGCACTAGCGCTGCCTCCTCGCCGGTGAACCATCGCCGGTAAGCTCGCCACCCCTGTTCCTTCTCTCTGTTCAAAACCAGTGGAGGGACCCCACCTGTCAGTGACTCTTTGCCTCTCCGAACTATTTTTTTAAATGAAGGCGTAAAGCCACTTTATGCCTTCGACGTGGCCCTCCAGGGAATTTCCAGAAATTCTGTTTAAATCCATTTTCTATTCCAGATTTGACCAAAGTTTGAATGCCTCTAGTTTTTAAACCACAAATCCAAATGAGTTGACTCTTTTTGCATTATTTTTCTTATAAAATCCTTTATCTCCTGGCAAAGTTTGGTATTTTAATATTCTATCTGGAATTTCTAGGCAGGAAAGTTTGCCTTATGGGATATTTATTTTTGCTTGTCAAAAATGTTTTCCAGAGAATAAAAATAGGTGTTGGAGACCAGGAGCATTTCTACTGTCTTTGGAGAGCAAGGCAAGCCACACCCTCCACTTTGCATTATGGCAATGCAATGCCATGATTTCTTCTTACATTATGGTCCTATTTGGATTATTTAGAGATGATTTATTCATGCAAGTTTGGCATTGATGTTAGTATAGGATTGTGCCATGTTAATGTTTAGATGGATCATGATAACTACTTCGTGTTTCGAGTAGTTATACCTCCGCTCAAATTCTTGTCATGTCATGTATGGGATAAGTAGAGGTGGCATGACTGAGTTATTCATCGGAGTATAAGTTGGATATTGCTATGACTTAGATCATAGGTTGACAAGTGATGTTGGAGGAATGTTTATGACAGAGATAAACTTGGGGTTATAATTCCGTCATTTGTTGATCAAGTGCCACTGAACCGAACATAACAGTGCAACCACATTTGCCTTTATGGGAAGGCCCTGACTTGGTCTATCATCGTGCCTTTTATCGGTATCACCAAAGAGGGAAGGTTATGCATGCATGCTACCTTGATCAGGTAGGCAGTGATAACCTTGTGAGCCTGAGTTATTTGGCCATGGGCCCCCGTTTGGGACAGTTTTAGCCACGAGGTGGCAGCTGTCGAGTGAGGACACAGGGGACACCCAGGATATGACCCGGGGGGTATGTCGGTGGTACGATAAGGGTGTCGCAAGGTAGATAAGTTTTGTTGGACGAATGTCCATAGTGTGGGAAAAGTGCGCAAACTCTGTAGAGTGTAAGAATCTATTCGGATAGCCGGGTCCACGGTATTGGACACAATTCACATTAAGTCACACTGTCTGATCAACACTGATAATGATGGAAGAACTCGTCTCGTAGTTGGGTTCAGTAACCGCTTCGCAGCAAGCCGGTGATGCTTATAGGATGATCATAAGGAGATCACAGGGTGGTCCAAAAAGTGAAATGATTGATCGGGTAATCATGAGTAAGGTGGTCCAGGTGACCTTAAACGATAGTTTATAAATCAAATTGTTTCCGATATTATGCTTATTATTTTCTTCCACCCTTTTTTTAGTTGGTCCAACCATAGCCCATTCTTGCTATGTTATTGTTTTGCTTTGATGCTTTTGGATGTTGTGAGCTTGCGAGTACATTCAATATACTCACTTAGCGTGTCATACCAATTGCAGGTGATGCCATGTTTGCATAACCCGAAGATTCTGAGACTGCAAACCAGGAGGTGTCCTAGCGGTGTCCCTTTGGAATGGAGTCCATCGTCGTCTCACTGTTCCGCTGCTATATGCTATCCCACTGCTAGCATCAGAGGCACAAGCCTGTTGACTGCTCTGCCTCGCCAAGCAGTGTAATCAGCACCTTTGTACCCTTTACATTTGCAATAAAGAGTTGTTCTGTGCTATATCAAGTTGAACTGCATTCCAGGAGACCTCCCTGGGCTGGAATGCTGGGTATTCCGGTTCCCTGAGCCGGGGTGCCACATGCCGGCCTCAGGTGAAGGACACGCCGTAGCCCTACGTCAGCTAATCTAGAGAGGTCACACGCTGAGTCTAAATCCTCACTACTGGGAAAGGCTTATAGTGGATTCAAATAAGTGGTGGGCATTGTCTGGAACCCGGCCCTGCTATTTTGGAAAAGTAGTTGTGGCGGGTGAAAATAAAAGCCCGCCACAGATTCAGGCTTAGCAGTGGCAGGCAAAGAATATGGCCCGCCAAACATAAAGTCTTCCAAATTTTCCCGCGGGATGGAAATAGCTGTGGCGGGCAGGAAGGAATTGCCCGCTACTGGTGTGCCATCAATTAGTGCCGGGTAGGTAAAAAGCCCGCCACAGCTATATTTCGGAAACCAGCGCCAAAATTGCCAAAAGTTTGCAGTGGCGGGCGCTATGAGCCGCCCGCCACACATGAAATCCCGGCGGGGTACTAAAGCGGTTTTCCCCCGAGGCCGCGCGCTGTTTCATTTTCCCAAATTCTAAATCGACCGCGCGGGACCGCGCCCTTCGTTGCTGTCGCGCACCACCCCCGCGCCCTTCTCCATCCTCACCGCCGTCGCGCACGACCGCCGCGCCTTCCTTCCTCGCCGCCATCTCAACCTCACCGCCATCACGCACGGACGCCCGACGAAGCCCCGCCGCACCATGGCCTCCTCCTCCCACAACACAGGCCTCGTGGCCTGCTCGTCGGTGCCGTCCAGCACCGCGCCCGCCATCGAGCCGTCAACCATCCTCGCTGACGACCAGGTATGGAACAAAGTTCATCTCCCTCCCCCCTCGATCTACACCTCCATTGGTCGATATGTTGAGTAGGTCCGGCGTCTACCGGCGGTGCTCCACAAGTGTTTGTTATAGTGCATTCCTAGGATAAAATGTTTTTGCAGGGATCAAAATAAGTGTGTACAGTCAATTGTAGTGTAGTTGGTTTGTATTTTATTGTCAATATGTTGTCTAGTGTCAATTGTAGTGTTGTTCCTTTGTATTTGCAGGAATCAATGAGTGCCAATGTTTTGCCAAAACATTGATTAATTTCCATTTCATCAAAGTTCTGGCACTCGTGATGTCCATTTTGTAGCAAAGGTCATGCCGAATTTTTTGTCGATATGTTGCCTAAGGTCAATTGTAGTGTAATTGGTTCGTATTTGCAAGAATCAAAATGAGTGCCAATGTTTTGGTGAAACGTCGATTAATTTCCGTTTCGTCAAATTTCTTGCACTCTTTAAGTCCATTCTTTAGCAAAGGTCATGCCGATATTTTTGGTCGATATGTTGCTTGCGGTCAATTGTAGTGTAGTTCCTTTATATTTGCAGGGACCAAAATGAGTGCCAATGTTTTGGCGAAACGTTAATTAATTTCTGTTTTGTCAAATTTCTGGCCCTCTTTAAGTCCATTTTTTGTCAAAATGAGTGCCAATGTTTTGGTGAAACATCATACCAGAAAAGGCCTTCAAATTTCACTGCAGCTTCTGTTGCCGGCAATAGCGAAGACACGATAGCGACCGCTCGTCTGGTTACTATGCCATGGTCCTCATGGATGACTTCGTGCTCAGGTCCACTTTTGAGAAGTCATTCATTGTTGGCCAAGTGGTCTGAAGACAAAGAATACGACAATATGGTAGCTCATTTCTGGACAGAGCATGAACGACTCCGGAATATGTTCGCCATTATCATCAATCTGCATGTCCTCAGGGAGGGGGTGATGTTCCACTGCGAGCAAGAGACGGAGAAAGAATGGAACTATAGAAAGGAACACCAAGCTTATGAACGATGTCTTTGCGTGTAGCTAGATATGTAGAGTCATTTTGAAAAACTAGTCAAACTTTAAATTATGTATGATCATGACACAATGCTTGTTGCCCTCTATTAATGACCTTGTGATCTTTTGTTTGCTCGACTAATATCCTTACTTATTGTGTTGTCAAAGTAATATCCTGATGTGTATATCTGTGTCATATATATATAAATATATATTTATTTATATTGAAAATTTGCTATTTTTCTAACAATGACAGATGGGATCGCGAGAATTGTGCGAGGAGGTATCTGCTGTGGACATGGAGCGGTTGTACAGTTTACGTGGGACAAGCATCGGGAAGAGCAGCTCAGGGAGGCGATGTTAGCTTGGGTCAGAAGTGTTCCAGCGACCCAGTGTGGGATCCCAGCGATGCAGAAGATAGAAGAGAGGCGGTTCAATGACCTAGCGGTGTGCATCTTGATGGAGGCGACCCCGAATGAGAGGTTTAGGATCTGGCCTGGTATGAGTCCAACAACCATACCCACTCCGGGTGAGGTAGTTAAATGGGCTATTCGAGAGGCTAGATCTACGGTTCCAGAGCAAGCGGCCCGCTGGTCCCCTTTTGTCCCAGGCACTCGTCGTTCATGTAATATGTGCGGGTCATGGTAACGGACTATCGGTCCAAACGTCGCGCGCCACTCATTTAACCCCTAAACAAATGGTTGAACTATTCATTATATGATGAAACATGCTTCTTGCAATGAAATTATTATGCTTGCTTCAGTAATACTTTTAATTATGTGGTCTATGATGTGGATGAATGTTGAGACGATACTTCATATATGTGTATGTAATGCAATGTGATATAAGGCGCAAAATGGTGCAACAGCATAAATTCTGCCTCTGTCTAGTTTGTTACCAGTGGTGGGCGACAACAAGCACCTGTGGCGGGTAATAAAAAAGGCCCGCCACTATAATTGACCCACCTGTGGCGGGCGCACGCCGGCCACTGATGCCATGTTACCAGTGGTGGGAGGTCAGTGTCCTACGCCCCTGTGAGCCTCGCCCGCCACTGCTGGGCTGTTGGCGCCCGCCACTGGTAGGCATTCCTGCAGTAGTGCCTAGCCGCAAAGGGGAGTCCGGCCGTACGCCCGATGCAGCCTCATGCGTTGCGATGCGGATCGGGTCCAAGCCCACCTTTGAATCCGGTGGTATCCGCTTGCCCGACCGGCCCACATCCTAGGTAAGACCACACCACACATCCCATCACCATCTCTGTCTTCAAGTCCATCCCGTTGTACCTGCAGCTCACGCACACGCAATAAACACCCGAATCTATGTAACTTCTGGAAAGCTTCGATGAGGAACTACGATGCCGAGGGCGCCATAAACTATTATCCCACATGGCGGTTAGTGCGTATATTTGTATCTCGGATCAAATACCCAGAACTCAGGTCCTAGAGTGGCTAAGTGGAACAAACAACCCTGCTCTCCAGCACGGCCTTCCACCTACATGCCTTCAGTCATATTATTAAGTTATCCTGCGGGAACGGTCGGGATACAGGCCCATCACTCCGGATGGTACTACGCCTACCCTGCCATACCGCACCTGGTGAATCCACACCACCACATCACTACACTAGTCTTCTGGTCCATCAGCATCCTCTCGCAGTCCGTCTTGCTCCAAGTAGCAGGCCACCAAGTCCAAGTCCACCATATAGTATATCATATCATATATGTACTAATAAGTATGCTCAAGTAACATGTATAATATCTCAGTGATCATCGCCCATAGGGATCACTGCCCGATAATAAAGCATAGCGACACGCGACAAGGGTGTAGGACCAACTGATGGAACACAAGCATATCTAGACTAGGCATGCTAGGGTAACAAGAAAAGGCAATGTAAGGCGACAAAATCAGGCTATGCAGAGAATAGGATCAACTACCGAACAATAACAGAACTGATACTCTAATGCAAGAATGTAGAGAGAAAGAATAGGCGATATCTGAAATGATCAAGGGGGTTTGCTTGCCTGGAAGCTCGGTAGACGGAATCAGATGCTCAGTAGCGTAGTCGTAGTCGTACTCTACTGTGGTCTCGGAATCTACCGAGAAGAGCAATACCGGAACAGAATAAAGGACAATAAACTACGAGGCATGGCATTGTGCTACACAAGTATTCATGACATGATAAAATGTGGAGCTGGAGCTACACAATTTAATTGAAGTGGGAAAATATCAAGGAATATTTTCCCAGCTCCAAATCTTATTTATTAAATGGCCTATTTGTGTTTTATTAATAAACATTATTATAATGATTTCTACCATGCATGAAAATGTCATATTTGGATTCTTCATATTTTTCTGATCATTTTTCATATATAATTTATATTTTTCTGTGTTAGTATGAATTAGTTATGAATTTCTAAAGTTTAAATGATTTTTTAGATTTTCTGGAATATATATTTTAATTCGAAATTATAATGAAAATTGCTACGGGTACCCAAGTGTACCCAGCCAGTGAGGCTGACTGGTGGGGCCAGTCAAACTGGCCAGTGGGGTCCACTGGTTAGTGAGACATATTTTAACAGAGCTAATTAACTTATTTTAATTAGACTAATTAGAGGTGGGTCCCACTGTTAGTGACTTATATTTAATCGAATCGTTATTTATGGTGGGACCCGCTGTCAGTGACTGTTAAGAATTTTAATTCGGTGATTAGTACTAACTAAACTACTGACGTGTCAAGCCCACACATCAGCGACCCAGCCGCGTTTAAACGCGGTGGCGCGCCGACGGCGACGCACTGAAGTTCATCGGAATCGCTCTACAGACCATGGATCGATGCGTGGCTTGGCTTGTTCGAATGCTTGCTTCACGTCGCATCAAACGGTGGCTCTGGCTGGTGCTGGGATGGCCAGAAACGGCACTGGCGACGATCTAAAGCAGTGACAGCGGCACGGGTTCGACGGAATCGGCGATGCACAAAGAGATCAAGCAAGCTAAGGGTACGTGCGGCATCTACGGGTCACGAGGAGAACGCTGGTGCGACCAGATCGACCTGAGGGGCTCGGGAGCACGGAGCTCATTGGCCATGACGGCGGCTGGAGCTTGGGCTTGTGGGCGAGCTAGCTAGGGGAAGGAATCGATCCCGGGGAGAAATGGGAAGCAACAGGTGCTCACCGAGGAGCACACGGTGGCTCGGTGTAAGCTTAGGAGCACAGAGGGACAGCGGATCGACGACGGCGGGCGTGGGTCCAGACGTTGGAGACAAGCTCGATCTCGTCGTTGTAGGGGCGCAGAGCCCGGGTTCGTCGGCGTAGTCGACGTAGCGGACGACAGCGCAGCTCCCAGACATGGTGGTGCGACGAGAAATGGCCAGTGGCCACAGCAGCGTCGATGGCGTGGCGACGGTGCTCTCGGGCGCCGCCGAAAACGAGTGAGAGAGGGGGGCGAGGGGAAATGGAGAGGCTAGGGTTGTCCTGGGGGTCGAGGGGCTCCTTATCCTCCTTAGAGCGACGGGGGATGGACAACGCATGCGGCATCAGCGGCGTGGACGCGCGCGCGGCCGACACGGCATGAGGAGGACGATGACCTCCTGGTGGGCTGGGCCTGGCACTGTTGCTAGCAGGCCTAAGTGCACAATAGATCTTCTACTCTTTTTTTCGGTTTTATTTTTAGGCACTGTTTTGTATTTAGTTTATCTAGCAAATGATTTTTGTTGTACATGAAACTTTTTGTATAAATTACCATCATCATTATAGAGACACACATAATTTTCCAGAATATTTGGAGTGATAAAAATGTGCATTTGTATTTAACTGGTCCCATCTAATGTTGTTGATCCATTTTAATAGTGCTTGGGCTTAGTTTAGATAACCAAATGAAGTTTGTTTTATCTTTACAATTGCTTGGGGATTTAAAGAAAGGGTGTGAACATTTTTAATTCACAATTTGGAAAAGAAATTTTGTTTTTGCATTTTTAATTTGAATTTGAAGTTTGTTTAAATCTCAAGTGCAATTAGCATAGCTAAGCATGATGACATGTCATCTTAATTAGGGAAGTAACAGTAGCTTTATTACATGGGTGTTACATTGGCCCAGTGGAAGGGCATGTTCACTATCTTCCCACGGTCGCGGGACCGACTCCTAGCTTCGCCGAGTATTTTTTTAAATTAAGATAGCAGAAAGGATTCGAGCTCGGGCCTGCGGGAAAGATAACGACGTGTGCTGACCATTAGAACGGGAATATGTTTGTGTATTGGGTGGGTTAAATTTAATATATTGTGACGCAAAAAAATTTGAATTCTAAATTCATTTGAGTAATTTCAAGCGAAAAAATCCAAAATTTCTGAGATTTTTCGGAAACCGGATCTTCTGCCCCGTTCCGGAAAAGAACCGGTATCGAGAAAAAAAACTTGATCAGGGGTGGGCATTAGTCAGTTCTCTATGGGAATACTCATCTCGAATGGCCCAATCTAGACAATGTAGACCAATATCTCTACTCCTAAAGGGGGAGTTGGTAGCCTGGTATCCCGGTTTATTTTTGTTTGATTTTTTTTGGCTCACCTGCCACCACCCCCTCCCACTGGATTTTTCTCCCTCCCATTAAAAACCAAATCCCATTAAAAGGGGAGATCTTGTTTCGTGCTTGCTTTGGCAGGTGCTGATTCAATTCAATCACGTAAATAATAGGTAATTAAGAATTCAGAAATCGCACCATATATGTGAGATCACCTTCCTAAAAGACAGGCATAAGGTTTTTCTCGATAATCTTCCAAAACAAAATCAGATATTCCTCAATAACAAATCACTAATCCCGTGCACTATGCCATTTATTATTATCATTATCTCTACTATTAATTGACAATCATAAGTTTCATAATACAACAAAATAATATATCTTTTTTCTTATGGGCATACGCATCCGCGCGCCCCTGCGGAGGGACGCCGTGCACGACACCATGGAGGACTCCTTGGTCGGGCCTGACGCTGGCGCGATGCTCGAGAATGCCAGGGCATGGATCACGGCGTCGAGGACGGCCGTGGCGGAAGGCGGGTTCTCGGACTGCCACGTACAGGCGTTCGTGTACGCGGTCATATTATATTTCTTGTCAGTCATACAGAGAGCCAGACAGGCTACATTCTCAAATCAAGTGTGTTCATTCAAATGTCAAGAAATTCGTTAAGGAAATGTGTCCTACAATACTCGGTAGTCGTTGTCGTCGTTCGTAGCAGCCATTCATGTGATTTTTTTTGGAAATAGAGCGCTGAATTAATTTCAAAATCAAACCATTAATGCAATTAATTAGCTAGACAGTTAATTATGTATGCAATTAATTAGGTCCATTTAAATAGGAATTTTTTTCGCACCGAATCAGTATGGAAACCGAGTCATTAATGCAATTAATTAATTAGGTAGACAATTAATTATGCCTACAGAAGAATTAGAAGTAGGGATTTTTCCCAATTATGCAAATAATTAATTGATTTGGTTGGCAGTTAATTAGGCATGCAGAGAATTAGGTAGGTTGTTAATTATTTATGTAATTAATTAATTAAGCAAGCAGTTAATCACGCTGAATTATTTTGATCAACAGGCTCTCAGTGACATGGCCGAGCACCGCTTGCCAACATGGACAACGGCCACCATGCGCTCGCGACATGGGCGACCTAGCGTTCACCAAGATGGATGACGACCATGCTCTGCAGGATGTCCACACGCTGACGGTTGCCGAAACATTCGCGTGTGAGGACAACACGACACTACATTGGCCAGGTGGTTCATGCGATAGTAGAAAGGAAGAGTGTTCCAAGAATAAGAAGGAAAAAGAACTAAAGCGACCAAGTGGTCCATGGTGTTGGAGAAGGAAAGAGTGTTCCAAAAAATAAAGCGAAAAAAGAAAGAAAGAGTATTCTAGAAAATCTGTAGGAACGAGAACTAAAGCTGGCGAGGAAGGAGGAAGAAGAAGATGAGGCGTCGCTGAAGAACGCACTGATGTTGACGTGGTGCTGGTTGGCGCCAACGAAACGGGTTGGCGAAGAGGCTAGGAGTAGAAGATGTAGGGAAGGACGAGGAAGAGAAGAACAACAATTTTCCCTTCTAGCAATGAATGGTATGTGGACTGGAGGTGGAGCTTATTGGTGACTAGGAATACGTTCAGGTTGCCACTCGCCTCCCACGTCAGTGTGCGTTTGCAAAGTTAAATGAACCTTTGAGAATGATCTCTATAGTTATTTTTTGTTTTGTGTTAATAGTATGTGTTAGTTTAACCCACCCTATTATATTGTAAATATGAAAATTTTCATCCCTGTTGCAATGCACGGCGAAGGTGAGGTGGGCACCATCTGGTTTTAAAAGAGGAGGCTCCAGCGAGAAATGTCCCGCTACGGCAAAAAAACAAGCGGGAAGGGGAGGGTCCGACAGGAAAAGGGAAGGGCGCGTCGTGGGGTGGGGTTTTGTGTTGGACCCACGTGTTGGAGATAACATGGCGGATAGTCCGGACTGTAACACCCCCATGTAATAAGCACTCTTTCTCTGCTAATTAAGTTGCCATGTCATCACAATTATCTTGCTAATTGTCACTTGTTTCAAATCAAACTCAACTTCAAATTCAAATTGCAAGTCAAAATAATATTTCTTCAAACAGTGAAACAAAAATGTTGGTAATATTACAAATAATCCCTAAGTAATTATGTTAAGGAAAACAACATCACCCAAATTCCCAAAGTGCCCCTAACAACATTTAAACAGGAACAACAGCACTAAATAGTCCCATTTAAATTCAAATCCCAATTTTAATTATCCCAATTGACTTGAAACTTTTTGGAGCAGCAAAGAATATTGCCTAGTATTTATGTGATAAGTCTCACATTGAACAAAAATCATTTGATATAAAAATAAAATAGAAAACAGAAGAAAACAAAAGAAACAGAAAAAGAAAATGAAAAACTGAAACGACTTACTATACCAATGGGCCTTGAGTGCACAGGAAACGGCCCAGCCCAGCTCTCTGGTCGTCCACTTCCTCCGTCGCCGTGTCGCCCGCGCGCGCGCTCCCGCCGTGGATGGACACCCGTCGGGCATCCACTGGCGTTCAGGGGAGGATAAGGACAAGGCCGAGCCCCTGGACAAACCCTACATCGCCACTTCCCCCTCTTCTCGTCGCTCTCTTCCGTTCGAGCGACGACCGAAGCTCCGTCGCCATGGACGAGCTCGTTGCCATGGCCACCGTCACCCCCGTGCCGTAAGACCTTGTCCATCCGCTCCGCCGTCGTCAACTGCTTCGTCTACGTCCACAGGTCGAGTCGGGAGCCCCTACAACGAGCGCATCGTCGTCGTCTTCTTCCTCTGCCCGTCTGCGATCTCCTTCGATCCGCCGCCGTTTGCTGCTCCTAAGCCGTCAACGAGCCTCCGTGTGCTCCCTTGGTGAGCTCCGTGTCTTTTCCCTCTCTCCCACACTCGCTTCCGTGCCTGTAGCTGCCGATGCCGCCATTGCTCAAGCTTGCCGCCGTTCGAGCTCGTCGTCGATGATGCTCCGGTGAGCATTTAGTCACGCGCCTGCGTCCACTCGCCTCGCGGGCACCCGTAGATCATATATATCACGTTAGTTCAATCGAACTCGAGCTCCTTCGCTTGCGCCAGCCATGCCCGAGTTCCGGCAGCCTCTGACCTCGTCGTCGGCGCCGCTACAGGCCATCCCAGGCCGAGCCACCGCCACCATTCGCCGTGGCTCGGTGCGTACGTTCGAACGCGACCACCCCCGCTTCCATCCGTGGTCTATGGAGCATTTCCGACGACCTCCCGCGCGCTCGGCTGCTAGTATGGCTCGCCGCCGGCGCACCGCCGCGTTCGAACCGGCCGCTGTCACCGACAGGTGGGCCCCCCTTGACAGGTGATTAGATTAGACACTAATCTGCCACTAACAGTCGCTGACACGTGGGCCCTTCACTGTAGCGTTTAATTAGCACCGCTGTCACTGACCACAGCGTCCCACCAGCTAATTAACCTCATTTAACTTACCTAAATTCAGTTACCTGTCAGCCTCACAACCTACTGCTGTGTACACTTCTCTGTGTGCACTTGGCATTTTCTGTTTAATAAATTTCGAATTAATATAATTCCAGAAAATCAATAAAACTTCAGAAAATCATATAAAATAATCTATAACTCAGATGAAAATAATTTATATATGAAAAATGATCAGAAAAATATAACCAATCCGAATAAGTCATCTACAGGCATGACAAACACCCCTAACATACTGAATGTTGAACTTTTGTCTCTGGATCAATGTACCAGATAATACCGGGAGCTGGGAAAATATTCCCGAATATTTTCCCTCTTCCGTTAAAATACCTAGTAATGCATTAGGGCATATCATCATCACATAATTGCCATGACATGCATTGTGTTGCATTTGTATGCCTTTTATTTATCTGTTTCCCCCTCCTCGCATCTTTCCGGTAGACCCCGAGACCGTTGCCGCTCCCGAGTACGACTACGTCACCGACGATCCGTCTTCCACAGCAGAGCTTCCAGGCAAGCAAACCCCCTTGATCATTCCTATATCGCCTATTCTTTCTCCCTGCTTTCTTGCATTAGGCATAGTCACCGTTGTTGCCGGTAGATCCTACTCTGATGCATAGCCTGATTCTGTCGCCTGATATAGCTGATTTACCTGTTATCCTAGAATGCCTAGTTTAGAATTGCTTGAGTTCCATCAGATGGCCCTACACTCTTGTGTGTGTTGCTACGCTAGATTACCAAGCCGTGATCCCCTTTGGGCGATGATCACGGATATACTTATACTGTTACACTTTACTGTTATGGTCATACTCAGATGCGGGGGGGGGGGGGGGCTGAAAGGGGCAGGCGGAGACCATCCCGGATGAGGTGGGCCTGGCTTCCGATGGCTACCCAAGTGATGTTACCAAGTCAGAGCGATAGGGTGTCGGGTAGATTCCTCCGGATGAGGTGAGCCTGGGCCCTAATCATTGTCCGCGAGCTCCTAAAATAACACGACTAATGAGATTGGTATTTGAACCGAGACTGCCACTGGCATATACGCACTAACTGCCACGCGGGGTAATGGTTATGGGCCCTCGGCGTCGTCAGTTCCTCCCGAAAGCTCTGTCCGATGTCACAGTTCAGAACTGCGGGCTGATTGTTGGGGTGAGCGGATGCTGCGTGCTACGTAGTCAGAGGTGGGCTTGGTCCCCGGCCAGTCGTGTAATGTGCCAGGAGCGGATTGGGTGAGCGGCCGAACAACCCTTTCACGCTTAGGATGTAGACCGGCGGGTGACCTCTCTGGAGAGCCTAGGTAGGACTTCGGTGTGTCGATTATTCTGAGGCCGGGCATTACCCAGAAAAGTGTGTCCGGACAAGGGTAATTGAGCGTGTCGGGCTATGTGGTGCACCCCTGCAGGGAAGACAATCTATTCGAATAGCCGCATCCACGGTAACGGACGGCTTGGAGACGTATCCCGATCTTATACAACTTTAATCGGATACTTAATAAAACACACCCACCTTATATATCTAAACAACCTGAACCGGTTACTAAATAAAATACATCAACCCAAATAATTATGATCTGCCTGCGGATCTTTTCTCGCAGGGAGTCGAGGAAGGATCTCAGGGTATTGTACTGCTATGTTATGTACAAATTGGTATCGTATGCGCTCTTACTCTTCTATTGCTGCAAGAAGCTCTGTTTCTCTTCTCTTGCTGCAAGATGATGGCACCTGTGTTACATAGAGATCCCCCCCCTATTTTGGCATTTATGGAGTATAGTCCACTGATATTCCCCTTTCCTTGATACTGATGCATATGTAGTATAGATCTGATGTAAGTCTTGCGAGTACTTTGGATGAGTACTCACTGTCACTTTGCTACCTTTTTCCTTCAACCTGGTTGCTGCGTTCAGATGGTAGCACCGTGGATACAGGTGATACCAACGCTGGCTACTATCTGGAGTACGACATCACCGACGAGTAGTTCGGAGGTCCCAGGCAGGAAGCCTATGATACGTCTCCAACGTATCTATAATTTTTGATGTTTTCATGCTATTATATTATCAATATTGTATGCTTTATATGCAATTTTATATCGTTTTTGGGAACTAACCTATTAACCTAGTGCCAAGTGCCAGTTGCTGTTTTCTGCTTGTTTTTGGCTTTTCAGGAAATCCCTATCAAACGAAGTGCAAACGCTACGAAACTTTTTTGTGATTTTTTCTGGACCAGAAGGGACCCTAGGAGCTTCGGGGGAGGACCAGAAGCCAGACGAGGAGGTGACAAGGCAACAGGGTGCGACCCCAGGGTGGGGTGCGCCCTGATGCCTTGTGGACCCCCTGTGGCTCCGATTGACCTAATTCCAGCGCTATAAATTCCCAAATATTCAGAAACCCCCAGATATCCAGACGAAACAAGTTCTCTGCCACCACAAGCCTCTGTTCTTCCATGATCCCATCGGGAGGCCTTTTCCGGTCCTCTGCCGGAGGGGGGATCGATCAGGGAGGGCCTCTTCATCACCCTTGCTACCTCTCCGATGATGTGTGAGTAGTTCCTCACAGGACCTACGGGTCCATAGCAGCAGCTAGATGGCTCCCTCTCTCTTTCTCTTTGATCTTCAATACAATGTTCTTTTCGGAGTTGTATCCGATTGTTTCGATGTAATCTTCTTTTGCGGTGTGTTTGTTGGGATCCGATGAATTGTGGGTTTATGATCAGATTATTCATTGAAAGTAAATGAGTTATTTCTGAACTTTATTATCTATGATTTTTATAGCTATGTAATGCTTTCCAATCTATGAGTTATCTTTGGCCAAGTTGATGAGTAGATCTTCACTGGAAGTGGTGCATAGTAGCAGGTTCAATCTTGCGGTGTCCTCACCCAGTGATAGAAAGGGTAGCGAGGCACGTATTTGTATTGTTGCTACTAAGGGTAAAATGATGGGGTTTGATCATATTGGTTGGTCTTATTATGTCTACATTATGTCATCATACTTCATGCATTACTGCGTTTGTTATGAAATTAATACGTAGAGAGGCAAGCACAGAAGCGCTCTCAAAGTTGAGTAATAGTAGTAGATGCAGAATCGTTTCGCTCTACTTGTCACGGACGTAATGCCTATGTACATGATCATGCCATGAATAACATCATAACTATGCGCTTTTCTATCAATTGCCCAACAGTAATTTGTTTACCCACCATATGTTTCGTTCTTGAGAGAGATGCCTCTAGTGAAAGCTATGGCCCCCGGGTCCATCCAAATCATATTAATAAAACCCTAGTTACCTTGCTGCAATTTATTTCTTTTTATTTTATTTTGCACTTTATCTATCTACAACTATGAGATTTAATCCTTGCAATTAACGAGTACAAGGGGATTGACAACCCTCTTGCCCGCGTTGGGTGCAAGTATTTGTTCTTCTTGTGTGTAGGCCCTGTTGACCGTTGCTCGTGTGTTCTCCTACTGATTCGATAAACCTTGGTTCTTAACCGAGGGAAATACTTTTCGCTACTATACTACTTCACCCTTCCTCTTCGGGGAAATCCCAACGCATTCACAAGTAGCAGCCTGCACCTTTGGGTAGATTGTTCCTTTTGCTTCTGCCTTCCTAAGGCACCTTTGTTAAACTCTATCTGTAGTCAAACCTAACTTGCTTTTGCCCTGATGTAATATTGGGTCTTACGACCCCTGGTTGTAATATAAATGTTTGATGTTTATTTTGTGTCGTAGAGTTGTGTTGTGGTACTACCGTGGAGTCATCGATCGTGATCGTGCATGCTGCGTGTATGATTAGTGCATGATTATGATTCAGGGGCGTCACACGGACAATCACATTTCTCGCTCACATATGGTCTGGATTTGGGGGAGCCTAGACTGTGCAAACGGTTGAATTTTGGGGAGCCTACTGAGCGCCCGTTTGATGTCCGAACACGCCCGGACGTATGAGGGAGAAATCAGCTTTGACCTTGGAGACGACCTTAATCATTTGTTTGATTCATTTATATATGCATTATAGCCCGTAGCAACGCATGGGCGTTCTGCTAGTTTTGAGTAGTGTTACACTAAAATATGGACTAGTATTTGAAATGGCATTATTAGAAAGAGCGTTGTTGTGTGACACCCCCAGATATTAGTCATGTCATTATTGTAATTGATAGGCCATGTCACTTGATTTTCATAATTAAATTGCATTTAGAAACTAATCTCACTCTCAAATTTGGTTCAAATTCAAAAATTTGAAAACAAAAATGTTTTCCAAATTATCATTTAAAAAAATGTTCATATCATCTGATTAAATCCCTAATCAATTTGACAAGTGGAACCAAACACATTTGGAATTCTAAATTAACTACAGCAACATTTAAATAGGGCCAACAGCACTAAATATGGCCATTTCAAAATAAACAAATAGTTAAACATTTCCAATTGACCCCAAACCTTGTGTGTGTTGGGGAACGTTGCATGGGAAACAAAAATTTCCTACGCACACACAAGATCTATCCATGGTGATGAGCATCTACGAGAGGGAGATTGAATCTACATACCCTTGTAGATCGCTAAGCGGAAGCGTTTAAGAAACGCGGTTGATGTAGTCGAACGTCTCCGCGATCCAAATCGCAAGTCGTCCCTCGATCCGATCACGAACTAGCGCCGAACGGACGGCACCTCCGCGTTCAACACACGTATGGCTTGATGACGCCTTCACCTCCTCGATCCAGCGAGCGATGGTGAAGTAGTGGTTGAGTTCCAGCAGCACGACGGCGTGGTGATGGTGGTGAGGAACAATCTCTGCAGGGCTTCGCCAAGCGCTACGGAGATTATGACGGAGGAACTAGAGGGTTAGGGTTGCCGCACACGGCTTGGGGAAATCTTGATGTATCCCGTGTGCTAGCCCTGCCCCTCTATTTATATGTTGAGCCTTGGGGTCTAAACTTGGAGTAAAAGCCTCCTCCAGGTCGGTTTTGCCCGCACAAGGTCGGTTTGGCCCGCAGGAAAAGAGTCCAACTCGGATCCCTGCCGAACCGTGCACAGCCGCGCACAAGCGGTAGTACCGCTCACAAGCGGTAGTACCGCTTGGGCGGTAGTACCGCTTCACACAAGCGGTAGTACCGCTCGGGCGGTAGTACCGCTTCACACAAGCGGTAGTACCGCTTACGCGGCAGCAAAACTACTTTTGCACTTTCCAATACCTCGTGGGCTTTTATCCTTTGGCCCATATAAAGTGTTCTCGCACCCGAACACTTCGGTAAACATCCGGAACCCCTTCCGGTGAACTCCGGAACTCTTCCGGAGATCAAAACACTATTATCACATATATCAATATTTACCTCCGGACTATTCCGGAGATCTTCGTCATGTCCGGGATCTTATCCGGGACTCCGAACAACTTTTGGTCACCAACATAATAACTCAATTATACTAATCGTCACCAAACGTTAAGTGTGTAGACCCTGCGGGTTCGAGAACTATGTAGACATGACCGAGACACCTCTACGGCCAATAACCAATAGCGGGACCTGGATGCCCATATTGGCTCCTACATATTCTACGAAGATCTTTTATCGGTCGAACCTCTATGTCAAGGATTCAGTTAATCCCGTATGCTGTTCCCTTTGTTCTTCGGTATGTTACTTGCCCGAGATTCGATCGTCGGTATCACTATACCTAGTTCAATCTCGTTACCGGCAAGTCTCTTTACTCGTTCCGTAATACAAGATCCTGTGGCTAACTCTTTAGTCACTTTGCTTGCAAGGCTCAATGTGATGTTGTATTACCGAGTGGGCCCTGAGATACCTCTCCGTCATACGGAGTAACAAATCCCAGTCTTGATCCATGCCAACCCAACAGACACCCTCGGAGATACCTGTAGAGCACCTTTATAGTCACCCAGTTACGTTGCGACGTTTGATACACACAAGGTACTCTTCCGATGTCTGTGAGTTGCATGATCTCATGGTCAAAGAAACAGATACTTGACATGCAGAAAACAATAGCAATAAACTGACACGATCAAATGCTACGTTCTTAGTTTGGGTCTTGTCCATCACATCATTCTGCTAATGATGTGATCCCGTTATCAAATGACATCTCATGTCAATGGCTAGGAAACCTTAACCATCTTTGATCAACGAGCTAGTCAACTAGAGGCTTACTAGGGACACAGTGTTGTCTATGTACCCGCACATGTATTTGAGTTTCCAATCAATACAATTATAGCATGGATAATAAACGATTATCATGAACAAGGAAATATAATAATAACCAATTTATTATTGCCTCTAGGGCATATTTCCAACAGTCTCCCACTTGCACTAGAGTCAATAATCTAGTTCACATCACTATGTGATTTACATTGTAATGAATCGAACACCCATGCAGTTCTGGTGTTGTTCATGTTTAGCCCTTGGAAGAGGTTTAGTCATCGGATCTGCAACATTTAGATCCGTGTGTACTTTGCAAATATTTATGTCGTGCTCCTTGATGTAATCGCGGATGGAATTGAAACGTCGCTTTATGTGTCTGGTCCTCTTGTGAAATCTTGGTTCCTTGGCTAGAGCAATGGCACCAGTATTATCACAAAACAGAGTCATTGGGTTAAGTGCACTAGGCACTACTCCAAGATCTGTCATGAACTCCTTCATCCAGACACCTTCCTTCGCCGCCTCCGAGGCAGCGATGTACTCCGCTTCGCATGTAGAATCTGCTACCACGCTTTGCTTGGAACTGCACCAGCTAACCGCACCCCCATTAAGAATAAACACGTATCCGGTTTGAGACTTAGAGTCATCCGGATCAGTGTCAAAGCTTGCATCGACATAACCCTTTACGACGAGCTCTTGATCACCTCCATAAACGAGAAACATGTCCTTAGTCCTTTTCAGGTACTTCAGGATATTCTTGACCGCCGTCCAGTGTTCCATTCCTGGATCACTTTGAAACCTTCCGACCATACTTATGGCAAGGCTGACATCGGGTCTTGTGCACAGCATTGCATACATGATAGAGCCTATGGCCGAAGCATAGGGGATGACACTCATCTTTTCTCTATCTTTTGCAGTCACTGGGCATTGAGTCTTACTCAACTTCACACCTTGCAATACAGGCAAGAACCCCTTCTTGGACTGATCCATTTTGAACTTCTTCAAAACTTTGTCAAGGTATGTGCTTTGTGAAAGTCCTATTAAGCGTCTCGATCTATCTCTATAGATCTTGATGCCTAATATGAAAGCAGCTTCTCCTAGGTCCTTCATTGAAAAACTCTTGTTCAAATATTCCTTTACGCTTTCCAGCATTTCTATATTGTTTCCAATCAGTAATATGTCATCCACATATAATATTAGAAACGCTATAGAGCTCCCACTCACTTTCTTGTAAATACAAGCTTCTCCGTAAACTTGTATAAACTCGAACGCTTTGATCACCTCATCAAAACGAAGATTCCAACTCCGAGATGCTTGCACCAGTCCATAAATGGATCGCTGGAGTTTGCAAACTTTGTCAGCATTCTCTGGATCGACAAAACCTTCTGGTTGCATCATATACAACTCTTCCTTAAGGTAACCGTTAAGGAACGCTGTTTTGACATCCATCTGCCAAATTTCATAATCGAAAAAGGCAGCTATTGCTAACATGATTCTGACGGACTTAAGCATCGCTACGGGTGAGAAGGTCTCATCGTAGTCAACTCCTTGAACTTGTGAAAAACCCTTTGCCACAAGTCGAGCTTTATAGACGGTGACATTACCGTCCGCGTCCGTCTTCCTCTTAAAGATCCATTTGTTCTGAATGGCCTTACGCCCTTCAGGTAATACTTCCAAAGTCCATACTTTGTTTTCATACATGGATCCCATCTCGGATTTCATGGCCTCTAACCACTTCTCGGAATCCGGGCCTATCATCGCTTCTCCATAGCTCGTAGGTTCATCGTTGTCTAACAACATGACCTCTAAGACAGGGTTGCCGTACCACTCGGGAGCAGTACGCGTCCTTGTCGACCTACGAGGTTCGATAGCAACTTGATCCAAAGCTTCATGATCATCATCATTAACTTCCTCTTCAGCTAATGTAGGCTCCACAGAAACAACTTTCTGCACTGCGCTACTCTCAGGTTGAAGTAAAGGTTCAACAACCTCATCAAGTTCTATCTTCCTCCCACTCAATTCTTTCGAGAGAAACTCTTTCTCAAGAAATGTTCCGTTTTTAGCGACAAACACTTTGCCTTCGGATCTGAGGTAGAAGGTATACCCAACTGTCTCTTTTGGGTATCCTATGAAGACGCATTTCTCCGCTTTGGGTTCCAGCTTTTCAGGCTGAAGCTTTTTGACATAAGCATCACATCCCCAAACTTTAAGAAACGACAGCTTTGGCTTCTTGCCAAACCAAAGTTCATATGGCGTCGTCTCAACGGATTTCGATGGTGCCCTATTTAAAGTGAATGCAGCTGTCTCTAATGCATAACCCCAAAACGACAGTGGCAAATCGGCAAGAGACATCATAGATCGCACCATATCCAATAAGGTTCGATTACGACGTTCGGACACACCATTACGCTGTGGTGTTCCAGGCGGTGTTAGTTGTGAAACAATTCCACATTGTCTTAAGTGACTGCCAAACTCATAACTCAGATATTCTCCTCCTCGATCAGATCGTAGGAATTTAATCTTCTTGTTACGATGATTCTCAACTTCACTCTGAAATTG
Source organism: Elymus sibiricus (assembly GCA_039707655.1). Classification (NCBI taxonomy): domain Eukaryota; kingdom Viridiplantae; phylum Streptophyta; class Magnoliopsida; order Poales; family Poaceae; genus Elymus; species Elymus sibiricus. The sequence continues at coordinate 1,174,360 of CM077674.1, read as the reverse complement.
TTTGAACTTTTCAAATGTTTCAGACTTGTGTTTCATTAAGTAAATATACCCATATCTACTTAAGTCATCAGTGAAGGTGAGAAAGTAACGATAACCACCGCGCGCCTCAATGCTCATCGGACCGCACACATCAGTATGTATGATTTCCAATAAGTCACTTGCCCGTTCCATTATTCCAGAGAACGGCGTTTTAGTCATCTTGCCCATGAGGCATGGCTCACATGTGTCAAGTGATTCAAAATCAAGTGACTCCAAAAGTCCATCAGCATGGAGCTTCCTCATGCGTTTAACGCCAATATGACCTAAACGGCAGTGCCACAAGAAAGTGGTATTATCATTATCAATTCTACATCTTTTGGCATCAATGTTATGAACATGTGTATCATTACTATCGAGATTCAATAAGAATAAACCCCTCACATTGGGTGCATGACCATAAAAGATATTACTCATATAAATAGAACAACCATTATTCTCTGATTTAAATGAGTAACCGTCTCGCAATAAACAAGATCCAGATATAATGTTCATGCTTAACGCAGGCACCAAATAACACTTATTTAGGTTCATCACTAATCCCGACGGTAATCGAAGAGCGAGCGTGCCGACGGCGATCACATCAACCTTGGAACCATTTCCCATGCGCATCGTCACTTCGTCCTTTGCCAGCCTCCGTCTATTCCGCAGTTCCTGTTTTGAGTTGCAAATATGAGCAACTGCACCGGTATCAAATACCCAGGCACTACAACGAGAGTTGGTAAGGTACACATCAATAACATGTATATCATATATACCTTGTTTGTTGTTGGCCGCCTTCTTGTCAGCCAAATACTTGGGGCAGTTCCGCTTCCAGTGTCCAGTTCCCTTGCAATGAAAACACACAGTTTCTGGTTTGGGTCCAGCCTTGGGTTTCTTCACGAGAGGAGCAACTGCTTTGCCACTCTTCTTGGAGTTACCCTTCTTACCCTTGCCATTTTTCTTGAAACTAGTGGTTTTATTGACCATCAACACTTGATGCTCCTTCTGAATTTCAGACTCAGCGACTTTCAGCATCGCAAACAGCTCGGCGACTGACTTGTTCATCCCGTGCATGTTATAGTTCAACACGAAGCTCTTGTAGCTAGGTGGCAATGATTGAAGAACTCTGTCAGTGATAGCCTCTGGCGGAAGGGGCATCCCCAATTCAGCCAGACGGGTGGAGTACCCAGACATTCTGAGCACGTGATCACTGATAGACCCGTTCTCCTCCATCTTGCAAGCATAGAACTTATCGGAGATCTCATATCTCTCGATCCGGGCATTCTTCTGAAAGATAAACTTCAATTCCTGGAACATCTCATATGCTCCATGACGTTCAAAACGTCTTTGAAGTCCCGGTTCTAGGCCATACAACATTGCACATTGAACTATTGAGTAATCATCAGAACGAGCCTGCCAGGCGTTCACAACGTCTAGAGACTCAACTGGAGCGGGTGGATCACCAAGCGGTGCATCAAGGACATAAGCCTTCTGGGAAGCCGTAAGGATAATCCTTAGATTACGGGCCCAGTCCACAAAGTTACTTCCATCATCTTTCAACTTAGCTTTCTCTAGGAACGCATTAAAATTCAGGGGTGCTACTGCGCGAGCCATGATCTACAACATAAATATTGCAAAGACAACTTAGACTATTGTTCTAGATAATGAGTTTAGTTAATCATATTACTTAAAAACCTCCCACTCAAATTGACATCCCTCCGGTCATTCGAGTGTAACATGATCCAAATCCACCAACTCAAGTCCGATCATCACGTGAGTTGAGGTGGATTCAATGGTGAACATCTTCATGTTGATCATATCTACTATATGACTCATGTTTGACCTTTCGGTCTCTTGTGTTCCGAGGCCATGTCTGTACATGCTAGGCTCGTCAAGTTTAACCCGAGTGTTCCGCGTGTGCAACATGGCTTGCACCCGTTGTATGCGAACGTAGAGTCTATCACACCCGATCATCACGGCGTGTCTCGAAACGACAAACTTTCGCAACGGTGCACACTCGGGGAGAACACAATTTATCTTGAAATTTAAGTGAGGGATCACCTTATAATGCTACCGTCGTCCTAAGCAAAATAAGATGCATAAAAGGATTAACATCACATGCAAATCATAAGTGACATGATATGGCCATGAACTTGTGCTTTTGATCTCCATCTCCAAAGCACCGGCATGATCTCCATCGTCACCGGCATGACACCATGATCTCCATCATCTTGATCTCCATCAACGTGTCGCCATAAGGTTGTCGCGCCGACTGTTGCTTCCACGACTATTGCTAACGTTTAGCGATAAAGTAAAGCATTACATAGCGCTTAATGATTGACACGCAGGTCATACAATAATTAAAGACAACTCTATGGCTCCTGCCAGTTGCCGTATTCATCGACATGCAAGTCGTGATATTCTATACAACACATGATCATCTCATACATCACATATATCTCATCATGTAATTGGCCATATCACATCACAACATACCCTGCAAAAACAAGTTAGACGTCCTCTAATTGTTGTTGCAAATTTTACGTGGCTGCTACGGGTTAGCAAGAACCGTTCTTACCTACGCAAAACCACAACGTGGTGTAGTGATTGCTTTTTGATCTTCTAAAAGAACCCTCTTCATTGAAATCGATTCAACTAAAGTGAGAGAGACAGACACCCGCTAGCCATCTTTATGCAACGAAGCTACATGTTAGTTGAAGGAACCTGTCTCGCGTAAGTGTACGCGTAATGTCGGTCCGGGCCGCTTCATCTCACAGTACCGCCGAATCAAATATCAACTAGTAACGGCAAGCAATATGTATACACCCACGCCCACAACTCGTTTGTGTTCTACTCGAGATCTCATCTACGCATAGACCTGGCTCATGATGCCACTGGTGGGGAACGTTGCATGGGAAACAAAAATTTCCTACGCACACACAAGATCTATCCATGGTGATGAGCATCTACGAGAGGGAAAGTGAATCTACATACCCTTGTAGATCGCTAAGCGGAAGCGTTTAAGAAACGCGGTTGATGTAGTCGAACGTCTCCGCGATCCAAATCGCAAGTCGTCCCTCGATCCGATCACGAACTAGCGCCGAACGGACGGCACCTCCGCGTTCAACACACGTACGGCTTGATGACGCCTTCACCTCCTCGATCCAGCGAGCGATGGTGAAGTAGTGGTTGAGTTCCAGCAGCACGACGGCGTGGTGATGGTGGTGAGGAACAATCTCTGCAGGGCTTCGCCAAGCGCTACGGAGATTATGACGGAGGAACTAGAGGGTTAGGGTTGCCGCACACGGCTTGGGGAAATCTTGATGTATCCCGTGTGCTAGCCCTGCCCCTCTATTTATATGTTGAGCCTTGGGGTCTAAACTTGGAGTAAAAGCCTCCTCCAGGTCGGTTTTGCCCGCACAAGGTCGGTTTGGCCCGCAGGAAAAGAGTCCAACTCGGATCCCTGCCGAACCGTGCACAGCCGCGCACAAGCGGTAGTACCGCTCACAAGCGGTAGTACCGCTTGGGCGGTAGTACCGCTTCACACAAGCGGTAGTACCGCTCGGGCGGTAGTACCGCTTCACACAAGCGGTAGTACCGCTTACGCGGCAGCAAAACTACTTTTGCACTTTCCAATACCTCGTGGGCTTTTATCCTTTGGCCCATATAAAGTGTTCTCGCACCCGAACACTTCGGTAAACATCCGGAACCCCTTCCGGTGAACTCCGGAACTCTTCCGGAGATCAAAACACTATTATCACATATATCAATCTTTACCTCCGGACTATTCCGGAGATCTTCGTCATGTCCGGGATCTTATCCGGGACTCCGAACAACTTTCGGTCACCAACATAATAACTCAATTATACTAATCGTCACCAAACGTTAAGTGTGTAGACCCTGCGGGTTCGAGAACTATGTAGACATGACCGAGACACCTCTACGGCCAATAACCAATAGCGGGACCTGGATGCCCATATTGGCTCCTACATATTCTACGAAGATCTTTTATCGGTCGAACCTCTATGTCAAGGATTCAGTTAATCCCGTATGCTGTTCCCTTTGTTCTTCGGTATGTTACTTGCCCGAGATTCGATCGTCGGTATCACTATACCTAGTTCAATCTCGTTACCGGCAAGTCTCTTTACTCGTTCCGTAATACAAGATCCTGTGGCTAACTCTTTAGTCACTTTGCTTGCAAGGCTCAATGTGATGTTGTATTACCGAGTGGGCCCTGAGATACCTCTCCGTCATACGGAGTAACAAATCCCAGTCTTGATCCATGCCAACCCAACAGACACCCTCGGAGATACCTGTAGAGCACCTTTATAGTCACCCAGTTACGTTGCGACGTTTGATACACACAAGGTACTCTTCCCGATGTCTGTGAGTTGCATGATCTCATGGTCAAAGAAACAGATACTTGACATGCAGAAAACAATAGCAATAAACTGACACGATCAAATGCTACGTTCTTAGTTTGGGTCTTGTCCATCACATCATTCTCCTAATGATGTGATCCCGTTATCAAATGACATCTCATGTCAATGGCTAGGAAACCTTAACCATCTTTGATCAACGAGCTAGTCAACTAGAGGCTTACTAGGGACACAGTGTTGTCTATGTACCCACACATGTATTTGAGTTTCCAATCAATACAATTATAGCATGGATAATAAACGATTATCATGAACAAGGAAATATAATAATAACCAATTTATTATTGCCTCTAGGGCATATTTCCAACAGTGTGCACCCTTGATATATTGTCTTGTATTTATGTACAAGGTTTGAACCAAAACAAAAATCATTTGACATAAAAAATAAATAGAAAACAGAGTTGAAAAGGAGAAATAGAAAAAGATAAAAGAAAATAGAAAACCTCACTGTGCACTCTAGCCCACATGCTACAGTGGCAGCCCAGCCCAGCCCAGCCGTGTCGTCTCCCTCCTCCTGCTCACAGGGCCGCGCTGGACGCACCACGCGCGTTTGCGCCGCCGATGTCCACGTGCCGAGCATCCGTGCCCCCTGCGAGGATAAGAGCATGCCCTGAGCCCCCCTCGATCCCCTGGCGAACCCTAGCCCTCTCTATTTCACCCCCTCCCGCGCCATTCTCCACCGTATTGAGCTCGCCCTGGCGTGCTTGCTGTCGCGCCATCGTCGTCGTCGCGGCCACCCTGCTCCTCGGCGCCTAAGTTGCTGTCCAGGAGAACCGCCGTGCTTGCCTACTTCGTCTGCGCCAACGAGCTCAAGCTGGGACGCCGCCAACCCCCAGGATCGACCCCTTCTTCCTCCTCGGTCGCCGGTGCATCTCCGTCGCTCCTGTCACCATGGTGCGCTACTAACCTCTCACCGAGCCACCGTGCTCTCCTACGTAAGCTTCCCGATGTTTCCCCTCTGCTAGCGTCATCGATCTCGTCCTCCCGTTGCCGTCGCCAGTGCTGCTGCTCCGCCGCCGTTGTTGAGCTTGCCGCCGTCGCCCTCGTCCACCTCGAGATGAGCCAAAGCCACTGCCGTGCTCCTGGGGTTCCAGTGAAGTGCGTAGCCCCTTTGGATCGACGAAACTGTGGCTGTGGCCTCGATCTCGTTGAGCACATGCTCTGGCCGCCGCCTATCGTCAACACCGGCAGCGTTTCCGCCCACCTCCGCTACTGCTGCTCGCACCGATGGACGCGCCTCATCGCGCCGGTCCCATAGGGACAAACCGCGCGCCAAATGGTCGCCGGAGGGCAAATCACGGCCACCTCCGCCGTCCCGGGTGGTCGCCACCGGCGCGCCACTGTTTAAAACCGTCGCCGGAGCCACTGCCAGGTGGGTCCCGTGCGACTGGGATTATATTAGATCTAATTAGCCCACTAACAGTCACTGACATATGGGGCCCACTCCTGTAATTAACCCCGGTTTAAAAATTAAACACTGATTAACCCTGACTCAATGACAGGTGGGGCCCCCACCACTGTTCCAATGGATAAGGACGGCCCAGTCAGCTGCTGACTCAACAGCTGGGTCCCACTATCAGCCTCACAGCCCACTGCTGTGTACACTTCTCTGTGTGCACTTAGCATTTAATATTTAAATAATTTTTGAATTAAAATAAATCCAGAAATTCAATTAAAATTTGAAAAATCATATAAAATAAACCGTAACTCGGATGAAAATAAATTATATATGAAAAATGATCAGAAAAATATAACGAATCTGAAGATGCCATCCACATACCTGTCACACCCCTCTAACATAATGAACCTTGATCATTTGCACCTGGGTCAATATACCGAAAAATACTTGGAGCTGGAAAAATATCGCCAGATATTTTCCCTCTTCTTTCAAAATGTTTAGTGATGCATTAGAGCATATCATCAACACATTTTGTCATGCCATGCATTGTGTTGCATCTGTATGCCCTATATTTATTTGTTTCTCCCTCCTCCTTCTCCGATAGACCCCGAGACCATTGCCGATGCCCCTGTGATCGACTACGTCGCCGATGATCCGTCCCTTTCTTCCGCAGAGCTTCCAGGCAAGCAAAACCCCCTTGATCATTCCGATATCGCAAATTTGTTTCTTTCTACTTCTTGCATTAGAGAGTCGTTTTAGTTGATGCTTTATCGGTAGATCCTATTCTGTGCATAGCCTGCTTTTGTTAAACTGTTGTTGATACTTTACCTGCAATCCTATTATGCTTAGCATAGTTATGCTAGAGTCCCATCAGTGGCCCTACACCTTGTCAGTTGGCCATGCTATACTATCGGGCCGTGATCCCTTCGGGTGATGATCACGGATATACTTATACTACTACACTAAATATGTTCATACTAATGTCGGGTTGGCTCGGAGAGCACCCGTGAGTGATTCACTGTGGCGGCTGGCTGTTAGCGGTACCACCCAGGATGTGGTGGTAGTTCGGGATCTGTCCCGACAGCCGACCCAAATCGTTCACTGTGACGGAACGACAGGGCAGGTAGAGACCACCTAGGAGAGAGTTGGGCATGGTCCCTGGTCGGTGTCCGCGGTTATTTCATAATAACACGCTTAATGAGATTGGGTATTTGATCCGAGACTGCCACTGGCATATACGCACTAACCGCTGCGCGGGATAATGGTTTATGGGGCCCTCGGTGTCGTACATTCTCCCGAAAGCTCTGTCAGACGTCATAGTTGAGTGGGCTGATTGTTGGGGTGGGCTGTAACCGCCTGCTTGTGTATACAGAGGTGGGCCTGGTCCCCGGCCAGTCGCGCAACGTGCAGGAGTGCTTAGGGAGATTGGCCCATGACCCCTTCGCGCTTAGGATGTAGACCGGCGTGTTGACCTCTCTGCAGAGCCTAGGTAGGACTACGGCGTGTCGATTATCCGAGGCCGGGCATTACCCAGAAAAGTGTGTCCGGCCAGAGGTAATCGAGCGTATCGGGCTATGTGGTGCACCCCTGCAGGGAAGACAAAATTATTCGGATAGCTGCGTCCACGGTAACGGACGGCTTGGAGATGTATCCCGATCTTATACTACTTAAACAGGATATTTGATAAAACACTCCCCCCCCAGATAACAGATATGAATACCCAAGGATCACTTCTCGCAGGGAGTCGAGGGAGGATCTTAGGGTATGTTATTGCTATATGTATGTGCAAGTTGATTCTATATACGCTCCTCTCTTCTACTGCTGAAAGATGTAGTCTTCGATAGGATGAGCTTCTCCCCTTATTCTGGCATTTCTGCAGTTTAGTCCACAGATATTACCCCATTCCTTTGATACCGATGCATATCTAGTATAGATCTGATGTAAGTCTTGCGAGTACTTTGGATGAGTACTCACCGTTGTTTTGCTACCCTTTTCATTCAACTTGGTTGCTGCAACAGCTGGTAGCACCGCGGATGCAGGTTACCCTGATGGTGCGTACCACGTGGAGACCGATGGCCAGGAGTAGTCCGGAGGTCCCAGGCAGGAAGCCTCGCCTTTCGATCTAGCGTCGTTATTTTGCTCAGCCTTCTTAAGGCAAAACTTGTCTAACTATGTATGTACTCAGATAATATTTGTACTGATGTATTTTGGGTCCTCGTGGCCCTGGCTTGTAATATAAAGTTTTATGTTTATATTTTGTGTCATAGAGTTGTGTTGTGATATTGACGTGGGTCACGATTCGTGATCGTGCATGATGCATGTTTGGTTAGTGCAAGATTATAAACGGGGCGTCAAATGTTGCAAAACAGGGAGATCAAGACTGCGTGTTATTTTAAACAATGGAAGGTCCTATTTCCAGTCTCTTCATGTGATGCACATAATCATATTTTATTCATGCGACTGAGGCCTACAATGGCATATAAACATCGCAAAGTGGTTTCTAACGGTTGACGTATGTAGGGGCCACAGTTGCTCATGATTCATGCTGCTCAGGGCCCACTTCAATGCATGTGTATTGCTCAGCTCACCAATCATATATGGATTTTAGTCAAATCATCGTAGGCCCCACTTCCCTCTCCATCTCTCTCCTTCACGGGCATGCATGACAGGAATAGGACACATGCATTCTCTCTCCTATCTCACCTAATAAATCCTTCGTTTTATTCCCACCTTTACAAATTTAAATCATTTATATGTTTTAAATCATAATTTTGTTTTTAAAACTTTTTATATATTTGAACTCCGGGCGCGAAGACCTTTAGAACAAGACCAATATTTGATACATTTTAAACACTTTTAAATTTTAATATTTCAATCCACTTATTTCACTCAATATATTTCACTGTGTGGAACTGCTTAGAACAAGACAAACGAGTGAAATCTGTTTTTGATTTTAGTGAAATCATTTTTTTTAAATCAGGAAAATCTATTTTTTTAAGGAGTTATCTTTTTTAGTGAAATCAGTATTTTTAGAAGAGTGATTTTTTTAATGAGTGAAATCAGCGTTTCAAAATGAGTGAAATTAGTTTTTTTAAATGAGTGAATTTTCTTTTTGAATTCCATGAAATAAATTTTTGAAACGAGTGAAATCAAATTTTTGAATTGACTGAAATCCATATATTTCACTGTGTGGAACTGCTTAGGACAAGACCAACGAGTGAAATCTGTTTTTGATTATAGTGAAATCATTTTTTTTAAATGAGCAAAATCTATTTTTTTAAAGGAGTGATTTTTTTAGTGAAATCAGTTTTTTCAGTAGAGTGATTTAAAAAAAAGTGAAATCAGTATTTTGAAATTAGTAAAATTATTTTTTTGAATTCCGTGAAATCAATTTTTTGAAATGAGTGAAATCAGTTTTTTGAATTGACTGAAATCCATTTTTTTTAAATGAGTGAAAACTTTTTTGAATAGTGTGAAATGAGTGAAACCTTTTCTTTGAAATAAGTGAAGTAAATGAGTGAAACCAGTTCTTTGAAATGACTGACATCTGTGTTTTGAAATGAGTGAAATCTGTTTTTCAGAATGAGTGAAATCATTTTCATGAAATGAGTGAAATTGGTTTTTTGAATTGAGTGAAACCAATTTTTCTTTAAATGAGTGAAATCAGTTTTATGAAATGAGGGAAATTAGTTTTTTGAAATGAGTGAACTCATTTTTTTTTTGAAACGAGTGAAATTAGTTTTTTGAAACAAGTGAAATCATTTTTCATATATATGAAGCAGATTTCAGTGTGTATGTGAAACTTGTTATTTTAAAAATGTGAATCTGGTTATCTAAAAAGTGTAAAACTGATTGTTTCAAATCAATTTCTTGAAATTACTGAAATGATATTTTTTAATTGACTAAAATCTGACTTTTGAAATATGATATTTGCAAATCTGCTCATTTCAGTGTCTGAAACTAACATTCGTGAAATATATTTCACCAATATCACATTTCAGTTTCAAGTATAATTCACAAATATTAGTTTTACACACTGAATCTGGAGTTTCGAAAATATCAAATTTCAATTTCAATGAAATAAGCAGCTTCACTGTAAGTTATAACTGAAATTGAAATATGATTGAAAATTCAAACTAGTCAAAAAATATCCAAGATTGGTCTTGTTTTAAACATCTTGTCGACTTGAATTCAAATATGTAAAAAGTTTCAAAAACAGAAATTCGGTTCAAAAGTTATGAGCAATTGAAAATGTCACAATCTCTACTCCTAATGTCTCAGTACGTAGGTCGTTCGTTGGTTTCGTTCGTTTCCCACCCTTCCATCGATCGATATATGGCCCTACCCCGCGATCTCCCTCCCACCGATTTCCCCCCTCCCTCCGAAAACCAACACCGGTTTTAATTCATCACCAGACCCACACGTCCCATGCCCAGAAAAACCGAACCAACCCTTCCATCCTTCCAGCGATCCCACCCTTCCATATAACACACCAATCCTTCCATCCTTCCAGCCATCCACCCTTCCATATAAGACACCAATCAAAACCTTCCATCCAAAACATATCGCATCACAAAAAGCTTCCATAAACAACAACAATCAAATCGCATCGCAATCAAATCTTTTCGCTCTTTCCATGTCACACCTACGATGCCCAAACATATACCGATCAAACATACTCTTTCCATAAACAGCAAACAATTTTCAAATCTTATCTTCTGAGCGGGGCGGGCGAGGCCTGTTTCTCCACGCTTCCAAGTTTGCCATCGGAGCAGGTGGGCGAGGCCTGTTTCTTCAAAGTTTGCCATCCGACTGCGAGCCACGGGTGCCGCCGCGGCTGCGAGCCACAGGTCAGTAACCTGTACACAGTTTAGTCCGCAGACAATCAGCAAACTGGAAGAACTAATGCGGGAAGAGACATTCAGGACATACTTTAGCTCATCCGATTGGAGGTGTGACATGGCCCCAACTGTTCGTCCGATTCGTACATGGCCCCGACTGTTCTTGTGTGCTAGCGAGGCATACAACTGTTAAAAATAAGGAATAAACGGAGTTAAGTATACAACCAGTACGTAGCAAGGCTTGACATAGGTATACATTCAACCCTTTTGTAATCTTATTACGTCAAGTCATGTCGCTGCTCTCTCCAGCGTTAGTATTTTTTTTTATACAAGTACAACAATATTTAACAGAAAAATACAGCAGCCATGGGGGAATTCATATGTAGCAGCAACTACAGCACGAGAAAATATAGTACCTATCATTCCCCTGGAAACCAGCAGTTTAATGCTATGCTCGCATAATAGTCTGAATGGATTCCACCGTTGCACGATTCTCGAGAGGTATCCTAACCACGGCTATAATTTTTCTCACATTCTACCAAATTTATAAAACAAGGACATGGCTCAGAGAGGATAATTTGCTATATACATGATTTCTACTCAACAAGCAACGCTATCAGAGTAATAGCAGCACGAATATCCTTGTGCGGTTTCAGATTAGCTCCATAGTGTTCCTTTTTTGAATTATCAAGAGCTTGTTTACATTGCACACAAATCTCATTGAAACCATTGGCTACATGGTCATCCCATTTTTACCTTTGCTTTTCTGCCTGCTTTTTTCTACTGTCTCCATCTATACAGACAACACAGATAGAACATTATTTATCTAACAGACTTTGTGCTTTTCTGTGTGATTTTTTCTACTGTCTCCTATATTTTTTTGCTTTTCTTAACCCAGACCAGACGAGGAAGACGAAAACTTGAATCAAAGTAGTTAATCCATTGCACAACTCAATCCATTTCAAATTGTTCTGTTTCCTCCACCAAAATCGTGCAGATATAAAGATAATACAAGAAGGTAAGTTACCTTCCTTTGGGCAGGACAAGAGGATGGCCAACGCCAGCTTGGGGCCTTGGCTACTCGTCCCGCGGGCTTGGGTTCAATGGCGGGATCTTGTACAGCCGGCGGACGTATGAGGCGGGGCAGGCACCGTCAGGCTGGGGCGGCTCGAGTAGACAGTAGTTCTCAAATTATGTTTCCGATAAAATCACACACTATATACATAATTTGAAGAACTCTAACCGCTGCCATTTTACGGAACCTGTAGCAAGCAATGCATTAGATGACAATGCTGGTTATTGGACAGAAAGACTGTTGAGAAGCATTATTGTAACAAACATGCCAAGAGCTTACATCCTTGACATCATCATCCCCATCCCTCTTCCTTTTATAAATTTCTTCACGACATACTTTACTTCTGTTCATTGTAGATTAAAGTAGGTTAAATATAGTAGACGGTACTTATTGATCTGTTTTTCCAATGACAATTGTCTATGACAGTGATGTCCTCAAACGACTTGACCCCGTTTGGTTCTCGTTGGGAAAGGGTGAATCTTGCTAAGCAACACCGACAGCGACAAATAGAGGTGACAACTGGGCTCCGACAACCTCTTGGTGATATCACCAATGTTGATAGACTCCCCAAAGAGGGTCCAGGTATATGGAATTGATAAATAATTGGTTTTTGGTAATTTGGCTTCAATATTGTTTTTTACTAATTTGAACAATCCCTTTCGCAAGCCATGGGATCTGGCCCACAACCATCGAGCGGCTTGTTTATTCGTCAAGCAAATATCCCATCTCCCTCGACCATGGAACTCCCCAAAGGGAGTCTAGGTATAACTCATCAGCAATATTTAAATGCCTTCGATATTGGTGATCTGACCCACAACCATCGAGCAGCCTGATTATACATGAAGCAACAATCCCCTCTGCGTCAACCATAGAACTCCCCAAAGGTAGTCCAGGTATAACTTCCGAGCTCACACCTCCTTTGAATTTCTAAAAATGTCGTAGCGGTAAATTTAATCCATCGGATGGCAAACTTGCGAGTAATCTGGTTTGGTATATAATTAATATATTGCAACCCAGATGGTGCATGATTGTAGCGGTAAATACTATTACTGTTCTACCTCCAGTCAACCGTGAGATCATTGAACTTGATTGTTCTGGTTCGGATGCTAATGTGTATAGACCTACAACAACAGTTCCAGCTACGAGGGGCCGTGATGGCTAACGTAAAGGGACCTTATCAAAGGAAGAAAGGGATGTCATAAACGCACGGAGAAGAGCAGCTTATAAGAAGAAAAAAGAAGAGGAAGGGTACCAAGAACAAATCGATAAGTTGAACACACAGAGACGAGAATCTTATCAGAAGAAGAAACAACAGGAACACCGACAGTGACAAATGGATGCGACAAATGGCCTCCGACACCCTCTTGGTGAAAACACCAATGTTAATAGACTCCCCAAAGAGGGTCCAGGTATATGGAATTTGTCCAATATTGGTTTTTAGTAATTTGGCTTCAATATTGTTTTTTACTAATTTGAAAAATCCCTTTTGCAAGCCATGGGATCTGGCCCACAACCATCAAGCGGCCTGTTTATTCATGAAGCACCAATCCCATCTCCCTCAACCATTGAACTACCCAAAGGGAGTCTAGGTATAACTCATCCGCAATCTTTAAATGCCTTTGATATTGGTTTTTTACTAATTTGAACAATCCCTTTCGCAAGCCATTGCATCTGACCCACAACCATCGAGCGGCCTGATTATACATGAAGCAACAATCCCCTCCGCGTCAACCATACAACTCCCCAAAGGTAGTCCAGGTATAACTTCCGAACTCACACCTCCTTTGAATTTCTAAAAATGTCGTAGCGGTAAATTTAATCCACCTCACTGCCCACTTTCTCGTAATCTGGTTTGGTATATAATTAATATATTGCAGCCCTGATGGTGCATGATTGTAGCGGTAAATACTATTACTGTTCTAGCTCCAGTCAACCATGAGAACTTTGAACTTGATTGTTCTGGTTCGGATGCTAATGTGTATAGACCTACAACAACAGATCCAGCTACGAGGGGCCGTGATGGCCAACGTAAAGGGACCTTATCAACGGAAGAAAGGGATGTCATAAACGCACGGAGAAGAGCAGCTTATAAAAAGAAAAAAGAAGAGGAAGGGTACCAAGAACAAATCGATAAGTTGAACACACAAAGACGAGCAGCTTATCAGATGAAGACACCAGAGGACACAAACACAAGAGATATTATAAACACAAAGAGGCGAGCCGCTTACAAGAAGAAGGAACAAATAAACATGCAAAGACGGGAAACAGCTCAGAAACATCGAGATAACTTAACACCAGAGCAGAAAGTGGAGATGAGTGCTCAGCACCGACAACGGGAGAAAGCTATCCGGAACACCCCGTGTGCTGAATCCATTGCGATGCCTTGTCCTGATTTAGCAACCTCAGCTACGGCGAGCACATGCGGTCACACCTTCAAAACTTACGGTATTCTCGCATGTGTACTCCACATCTTATGTTCATGTGTGCTCCACATCTTATGTTCGTATGCATTAAACAAATATTTACTTGCTCCGTAACGGTGCAGCCGCCTACAGTTGCAGTACGATGGACGATAATATCGTCATGTTGGATCCTGGGCAACAATCCGACAGTGAACAAATAGATTGCGCTCCTACCGTCACGTCGGCCCCCACATACATTCGCAACATCGAAACCGATGGTAGTTATCCCATCAATGATCAGCTTTCATTTTGTAATCATTCAACAGTTATTTATGATAATTCGAAAATGTTGCAGGTGCCTACCTAAGCAGAACCATAAGTGATGGTGCTGTAGAAGGCAACCTCATCGAAATCAATGAGCACCTAAAAAGTGCCGACCAACAAACCAGTGATCCGCAAACAATAGCGGATAATGGAGCTGACGAGCAGAGGCATGAGTCCAGAGCTCAGCGTAGGACGAGAGAGCGAGCTTGCAAGGGAAGTATGGCGGCGAAGAAGCGTCAGGACAAAATTGGCAAGCGAAAATCATGTACGCAGATACCACGTGGTGAGAGGAAGGCTCTCCTAGATCGTCGTAATGAAAGCTTTGCAGGTAGGGTGAAGACCCCAACCGTGAGGTCCATCGCCATACCGGGAACGAGCTCAACGGGACAACCTACCAGAGTTGAAGCACACGGTGCCTCAACCTCATCTAGCACGCCGGAGTACACAATCAGAACTGAAGGTAACAGTCACATCCTTACTCTCCTTGCGTCCCTTGAGACTGAACCCTCATTTATTGGTTTGGCACCTGGGCTGACGACATGGACGCTTACCTTAGTGGTCTCATGAATGATAATGCCAACCCTGACAACCTCTTTGACGATGAGTATTACCTGTTTGCTGGTGAAGGTATGTACACCCGCTTGAGCAAGATCCACACTGTTACCATTTTACATTCACGTTGGGAGTATCACACTAATTAGAAACATTGCCTGCAGGCTCAGATGCTGATGACATGGAGCACGACGAAGTGGAAGACTCAAGTGACAATACCTATATCGACCATGATCCATTGGAGTATGTCTACTCAAACCTCCCAGACAACACACACATCCTGAAGCACGCCGCGAACTGCGACCACTGCAAGGCCAAGAAGTTTGAGTCCGAGGCCCCGGGTTTCTGCTGTTGCAATGGGCAGATCGAGCTGAAGGAACCGGAGCCCATCCCGGAGCTAATGAGGCTTTGGTCCAGCACGGATGCAGACTCTAGGCATTTTCGGGAGAACATACGGTTCTTCAACGGCCACTTCTCCTTCACAACCCTCAGCGTCAGCCTCGATGAAAACTACACAAACATGAAGTTTGGGGTGTATACGTTCCGGGCGCACGACACCATCTACCACAACGTTCATTCCTTCGGGCGAACATCCCGTCCAGAGCATCTACAGTTGTACTTCTACGACGACGATCCAGGCCTAATCCATCGCAAGGCTGCCACCAAGCAATTGGACCAGAATGTCGTCAGAAAGTTATTGGACATACTCAGGGAAAACCCGTACTCCCAGCAGTTTAGGAGTTTGGGTGCGCACAGGGACAACCTCGACGATTACAGGATAGACCTCAACACGGACCAGAGGCTAGACCAACAGAAGTATAATAGCCGGCGTCATCTGAGGTCGCTGCAATCTGGGTGGAGGGCACTAACCTAGCGAAGAGGTTCGATCGTAGAATTACACTTTGTAGGAACGACAACCAGAGGCACAGTATACATGTGACGGATGGCTCATATGACCCGCTCTCTTACCCACTCTTCTACCCAAGGGGGGAGCTCGGTTGGCATCCGAAACTACCTAAACGTGATGTCCCTTGGCCGGTTGTGCAACAACCAAGAGGTAGCCGTGATGATGATGATGAGGATGCAGGTATGCCTTATGTGTATTCTGTCGTTTCGATGAATAGTATAATTCTCATATGAATCCTAATTTCCGCGTTACTCATCCATGTGCAGAGGGGAATAGCAGGTTATGCGTCTCCGTGAGAGACTACTACTGTTACAGGCTGCAGACACGGCCTGCGATATTCAATCCCATACTCTGTGGAGCACGATTGCTCCAGCAATGGGGGGTGGACATGTACATCAAGATTGAGAGTTGTAGGTTGAAATGGTACAGGAAGAACCAGACGAAGATCCGTGCCGACCTATATAAAGGAGTTGTTGATGCAATCATATCCGGGGAGACTCGAGCAAGCGCTGTTGGAGTAAGGATAGTGCTCCCTGGAACGTACCCAGGTGGCGACCGCGACATGAAGCGGAGGCATATGGATGCCATGGCAATTGTCCATACCTACGGGAAGCCTGACATCTTCTTGACCATGACCTGCAACCCTAACTGGGAAGAGATATCGAATGAGTTGTTTCCTGGTCAGACAGCGCAAGACCGACCTGATCTTGTGGCTCGTGTGTTCCATGGCAAGCTAGAGGCTATGAAAGAGATGTTGTTCAAGAAGAATATCCTGGGTGTTGTTGTCGCATATGTATACGTAGTCGAGTTCTAGAAGAGGGGCCTCCCCCACGCACACTTTCTGTTGATCATGGATTCTGCCTATAAGCTTGTCGTTCCGGAGCAGTACGACCGACTCATTTCCGCCAAGCTCCCAGACAAGCAGAAGTATCCTGAACTCCACGCCTTGGTGGTCAAACATATGATGCACGGACCATGCGGTGCTCTCAACCCCAAAAATGTGTGCATGCAACAGAACGAGTGCAAGTGCAGATACCCGCGGCCGTTCAATGAAAACACGGCATAGGGCAAGGACTCATACCAGTTTATCGTCGTCGAGACGATGGTCGGCAGGCTAAGGTCCGGGGTAAAATGTTGGACAACAGATGGGTTGTGCCTTATAACCCTTACCTTCTGCGGATGTTCAATTGCCACATCAACGTTGAGGTCTGCTCCAGCATAAAGGCCGTCAAATACCTTTACAAGTACATATACAAGGTCCATGATAGGGCTTCTTTCAGCATCGACCAGCCCGACGCCGATGGTAACATTGATGAGATCAAAAGATACGTAGACGCGAGGTGGGTTACTCCTCCGGAGGCGATGTGGAGAATATTTGGCTTCCCCTTGTGTGCCAACTCCCCGTCTGTCCTACAGTTGCCTCTTCATCTCCCGAATATGCACAGGGTGGCATTCAATGAGCAAGCTCACTTGACCGACGTTGTCGCCTCTGAGAATGCTTCCAAATCCATGTTGACAGAGTATTTCAAGGCTAACCAGGACCTCCCGTGGGCTAGGCATATATTGTACAACGATTTTCTTGGAAGCTTCACATGGCAGAAGGGTAAGAAGTATTGGAAGCCGCGGGTGGAGCGTTATCAAATAGGTCGAATCGTGTCTGCCAATCCTGCCGAGGGGGAGCGATACTATCTGCGTGTGTTGCTAAACCATGTTTCGGGCAAGACATCCTTCGAGGACCTGCTCACCGTGGACGGCAGGCTATGTGGGAGATTTTGAGAGGCTGCTGAGAGGTTGGGACTCATCGAGGCAGACAACACGCTCGACGATTGTCTTACTGAGGCAGAGCAATGGGCGATGCCATGTTCGCTCAGGAGGCTCTTCGCAACAATCTTGGTGCATTGCGAGCCAGGCGACGTGCACGGTTTATGGGATAGGCACCTCGAGCCTATGTCTGATGACTACCATCGATCACACACATGCCCGAATGAGGTGGAGCAGATGGTGTTGCTTGACATTAGGGGTATGTTGCAGTCCATGGGCAAAGACATAGTTGATTTCGCTCTTCCAAGCATCGACAATGCGTTCGACCCAACCGGAGGCGAGGCCAGAGAGGTGATCGAGGAATCCACCGTCGAGTTTGATGTGAACGACACTAAATTGGCATCGTCGCTAAACTTCGAGCAGAGGGTTGCATACGACGAGATACTAGCGGCAATTGACCACGGTGATGGGGGTGTATTCTTTGTTGATGGCCCGGGAGGTACAGGGAAGACCTTCCTGTACAGGGCGCTACTCGCCAAGGTTCGAAGCGAGGGCAACATTGCTATTGCTATCGCGACGTCAGGCGTCGCCTTTTCTATCATGCCTGGAGGCAGGACTGCCCACTCGAGGTTCAAGATCCCATTGAGCTGCGACGATGGTGCCTCATGCAGCTTCACCAAGCAGAGTGGGACCGCCAAGCTGCTAAGGATGGCCTCATTGATACTATGGGACGAGGCCACCATGACTAAGCGACAGGCGGTCGAGGCACTGGACAACAGCTTGCGCGACATCATGGGAAGACAGGACCGACCCTTTGGAGGAAAGACTGTTGTTTTTGGTGAAGACTTCAGGCAGGTGCTTCCGGTCGTCAGGAGGGGGTCCCGGGGTTAGATAATCGATGCAACCCTTCGAAGTTCTCATCTCTGGAAGGGTATGCGCCAGCTAAGGCTCGTCACCAACATGAGGGCTCATAATGACACGTGGTTTGCGGATTACTTGCCAAGGGTTGGCAATGGCACCGAGGAAGCTGACGATCAAGGCAACATACGACTCCCTGAAGATATTTGTGTGCCGTCTACAGGCGAGGTTGACAACCTGGAGAAGCTGATTGACCATGTATTTCCGAGTCTAGATGACAACATGACTGATCCGAATTACATGACTTCTCGTGCAATCCTCTCCACGACAAACGACAACGTCGACAAGATAAACATACGCATGATAGAGCGTTTTCAGGGAGAAGAAGTAATCTACCATAGCTTTGACAGTGCGGAGGACGACCCATATGGCTACTACGCTCCCGAGTTCCTGAACGGATTGACTCCCAACGGTTTGCCTCCGCATGCACTCAAACTGAAGCTAAACTGCCCTGTCATACTTCTAAGGAACATTGATCTGGCTAATGGACTGTGTAACGGGACGAGGCTTGTGGTCCGAGGTTTCGAGAGTAACGCCATTGACGCAGAAATCGTGATTGGACAACACGCGGGTAGGAGGATCTTCCTTCCTTGAATACCCCTATGCCCGTCTGACAATGACATGTTTCCATTCAAGTTCAAGAGGAAGCAATTTCCTGTAAGGCTTAGCTTTGCTATGACAATTAACAAGGCTCAAGGGCAGACCATCCCGATTGTTGGCGTGTACCTACCTAATCCGGTGTTCTCTCATGGTCAACTCTATGTCGCGTTGTCTCGAGCCACCGCGAAGAGAAACATAAAGATCCTCATTGAGAAGGAGAAGGGGAAGGAGAAGGGCAAGAAGCAAAACAGTAATCCAAAGAAGCGAAAAAGACTGACCGTGTCCTTACAGACCTCGATGAAGCACATCGTCTATAAGGAAGTCCTTACAGGCTGAAGTCCGCACTTAATAAACTAGCGAGATTTCAATATGACAGTGCATTTACTCTTATGCTACAGATAATTTGCTGCTCTTCGGGGTTTTTGTACAGATCTTTTTCTTTGGTTTGTTTTTTTGACTGAAATCTTTATCTTTGGTTGTTAGCAACAGAGCTTTATTATGTTTATACAAAAAGTCAAATATTAATAATATTGCCTCGGAGTATTACTTGTAGTTTATATTATTTTTCCTTTTGGTAGATTGCTTATGTATATTATTCTTTTGCTGTTTTATAATTAATCATCTACTACATCTAAGTAAAACGTTGTTGCGTACATGTAACACACTACAACATTCATTCTTTGCTTAACATTAGCAGACAATATAAAATAACCAAGCTCATAGCATTCTGAAGCGATCTATTAGCTACTTCAGCAGACAACAGACAGAGAGAAGGAAGCAATATTTGATTTGCTCATACCAGTGGAGCAGCAAATTCTGCCCAAGGTTTCTCGCAGCACTTGTGGTCAACGGCGAGGATGTGCACCCACACCCGCTCCTTGATGCTGGCCTATGTGTCCTCCTCCCTCGACGCGGGTCTATGCGGGGAGTTAATCTAGAAAATCCTATTGTTAGATATAACAAATAGGTGACAAGAAATAAACAAGAACTATGTAGTGCAATATATGTGTCACACAGTATACTTTGAAATGTGTAATATGAGATTCTGATATAATTGTTGGCCTGTAACACACCTTGAACACACCTGTAACACATCTCTTACATTCCCTGAGATATAGAGTATATACTATCTCTACTTCCTAATCTTTTTATCGAACAGTGGGGCATCAAGCAGTGGCGATGGCAAACAAATCTAGGTAGAAGACTTGCCATTTTACTTTGTTTTCAACTTTTCATTTTTCGTACTAATTTCTATCTTCAGACAATGGAACATGTGGGTAGATCAAAACTATAGGTGCAAAGCATGCATGCTATATGCCAATGTCCGAATACATTTCATACAGTGAAGTACAAGAACAAATGTAGGCTCTAAAGGCTCAAAGTATACATGCTCCTGAGAAGGAGAAGTACTTTATTATCTTGCATGTACTTTCACCAGAACGATTATTTTGGTTATACCTCACCGACCAATGATAAAATATATTGAACATTGCAATATTGTATTTTCCTTCTCCCTTTTATTGGGTTATAATATGTTCATGGACATAATTTTGAAGATTATATGATGGTTTTTTTTCCATAATTCCCTAATACTCTGCCCATCTTATTTTTGCATAAGATTGCATTATTTCAACGTTGTGGTCTACTATATCAAGTTCTGTTATTGCCTTTCCAGCCAGATACTTTGTTTTCCACTAGGATCCAGAGTTTGCCACGAGCAGTGCGAGTGTCTAATATTTGGTTTCCTCCATTCAGTTTGATACACTGTTAGTATATATACTCATGTGTGTGTTCTACTGCAGAATGATACAATAAAACAGCATAAATGAATTCATGCCTTTCTTGCTATATTCACCGGCGAGCCCTTATTCCGGATATACACATGTAAATCAGGTCTGCACCACCCTTTCTCTGAGCAGAAATGCTTGTAGCGTCTCTCCTTGTTTTATTAAGAGTAGAAAAATTAGAATAAGGTGTGAACCGTTCTTGGGCTTGTGTGGTCGAAGAACTGAATATTTTTTTTTTCTTATGTAAGGGCAGTGAATTCTCTGCGTTAGGCTGGATGGTTCGATATTTATGCGCAAACCGTTCAATAATTGTCCAAAAAAAAACAGCAACCGTACAATATTAGATGGGGCCCACTTGCAAAGTCTCTGCATTTATACATTCAAAGTAGTCTTTTTTACTTTCGCGTGCTTAAATTACCATTGTAGTGCTCAGATTAATGTGTGTGCTTAAATTAACATAATGAAAGAAATCAAATAATGGGTCTAATATTATTAACTTCGCTGGTGAAATACAAATGGAAAATAACATAATAAAAGGGAAAAAGGAAATAACTTAATGTGAATATCGGTAAGGTTAAGAAATATCCAGAAAGAAGAAAGTCAAAATCCCCTATTTAATATATTACGGAAACAAATAAGAAATTTAGATTGTAGACGCATGTGATAAATCCGATGCCTTTTGGTAAGGCAAGTGATCATACGAATCACAAATTTGCTTTCATTAAAAGAATCGTTGATAATGCATAATCAGAAGTGTATCGCCAGCCTTAAAGTGCGTTTCCTTATAAACTCCCTTTTCAATTTTCAGGACTACGGTTCTCAGCGCCACGGCTCCAGTCATAGCAGACCTGCTCTCCAGGAATGATATTTTTATTTTATGGTCATATAACTCCTATAAGTCATATTCATAAATTGGAACTCAAATAAAACCATGACCAGACAATGCATTTCAAAAATAAAAGTTCAAATGGAACATTAATTATTTATTCAAGCTGCAACATCAGGAACTTATTTCTTCCGCATATTCAACAAGGTGCAGAAAAAATGACAGACATATCACATATGTGTAAACTCGACCCAATTGAAAAACATGGTGATGAAATTCAAAATTCCACATGAATGTCCCCGAGTCTTGCAAACTATAGAAAGACAGTAGAGCATCACTTGACTTACCCCTTAAGCAAATATTGAGGCATCATTGCTGAAGGTACTGCAAGGAATGGGTTGAGGACACCGACTAAATGCCTGTACAGAAGCAGTGTAGGGAAAATGTAAGAATAAGTTATCTGCACATACAGGAAGGTGTGTGATAAGTGAGAGAACCGAAGCAATAAACTTGGGCACACGAAGACAGCCCTCAAAGCTAAGCAAGTAAGCAACTGTCAGAATGCAACACTGAGTACGCTATGTCTACAGGCTAAAATGTGATCTGATGACAAATTACACAGATGCCTCTTACTGCACAGGTTTCATGATTGACTAAATATGTATCATGCTTTTAGAAAGAATAAAAATAAGCACATACTAAATGCCAAAAAGAGCAGGAAGACAAGGCTGGGAAAATTGGAATTGATGATAATATTATGAACTAATACTTTTCTTGCTCAAGACCATGATGCTATAGCTTGAGTCGGGTTGATTTCCTTAAATGCATGCACATCAACAAAGAATTTATATGCAGGCCACCAATATGTCCACAAACCAACTAACAAGAGTGAAAAACGCACACAAAAAAGGAAAAGACAAACCTTCAGTCTGTGCTTGCTATCCTAATCCAAAACTGGCAGCCAGTGGACGACGGAAGAGCACTGTTGTTGTGCAGCTTGGTGGGGGAACGCGCCGCAGAGGGGGAATGGGGTGCCAAGAGGGTGAGCAGAAGGACTGGTGGGACGACGTCGCGGCAGAGGCGGAGGACGGCGCCGGGGGATGGGGCACAGACCGCGCGTTCACAGCTCTGAGCCAGGAGGGGAGCTAGGGAAAAGCTGCGGGTCGACGCAGCAGAGGTGGCTGCTAGCGGGGGCAAGGAGCCACGAACGCACTGGAAATCGGCCGGGATGGCCAGATCGACGGCGCGGATCGGCTGATGTAGAAGACCGTCCATCCAGCTCAACGCGCCACACACCTCATGCCAGAGGTCATCTTCACCCAAATCCGGACGGGCCAACTACGAGGCCTTATGCACCTCCCGTCCGACGGCTGAATCCGGCTATTCACCGCTGCTCACCGGATCTGACCGGAACGGATAACCGTGGCTGGGAGTGGAGGGGACGAGCGACCTCGTGGTTGGGGGATGGGGGGTGGCGGTGAGCGTGGATGTAAGGCGGCAGGGACAAGCCACGGCGCGGAGTTATGGCGACGGGGACGCCGTGGCAGGGGAAGATGGCGGCGGCGACCCGTGCGGGAGATTTGAGATGTGAGTGAGGGCTGCGGTGCGGTGAGAGAGCGAGAGAGTGAAGTGTGTTTCCGTTCTTTTTATTTTAAGTTAAGAAGGAAAGGAGAAGCTGGCTATGTTTTCTTTTTAGGATTATTTGGAAAAGCAGCTGATTTTTTAGTTATATACTACGGCTGCTGGAGAAATGTAACGAATTCTTTTACAATGAAAAATACTCCCTCCGTCTTAAAAACTTGTCTTAAATTTGTCTAGATAAGAATATATCTAGACACGTTTTAGTGTTAACATCTGTATCTAGATAAATCTAAGACAAACTTTTTGGGATGAAGGTAATATAATACGAAGTATAACCTAAATAGTAAAGGAGTAAATTCCCGAGAATAATCATCAACAATTGATTTATAGATGAGCGGTAGTTTATTAATATTGGGATACCACTCACTCTACAAAAAAACACTATCCTGCCACCTTGGTTAAAAACAGTCACAGCTCGACCCTAACAGTTGACCAATGAATATATATTTAACGTACCATCATATTTAATTTTTTGTTATAATATTTGTTTGTACTTTTCATTTTTGCAGGTAGATATAAAAATTGCTGGATTTGGATGATGATTTGAAAATGTCTTGACTGGCATAGACAATGACATAGCCATGATGGACCGGACTGAAAACTCAACGAGTTTTATCCAATTAGAAGAGGTGTATGCAAATAATTGTTTTTCTTTGTATATGCAGCACATGATATATAATACTCAAAAGATGTATTTTCATATATGTTTAATTTTGTAGAATATGAGAGAGATTGAGATGGATTCTATCGATGTTAAAAAAAAATCAATCAACAAGGGTCCCGAGGCGACGTGGTTGGAAGGGGACAAAAAATCACCAAGTTTTATACAACAAAAAGATGTGATGGCGATGATAGTCCACAACAAACCCAAGAAAGCAAATGTAAATGTTATCTCGCAAGGTTTTCACTTTCATCGTGATTATTGTACCTTTCATCAAATTGTTATCTTAACATATTTGCCTCATTGTTATATCATGACGACCGATTATGTCTGCACAACTGAAGATATTACCATCATTGAATCAATCATGTCTGCCAGTGCCCCCCTCCCCCTCCCCCAAAAAAACCAAGTACTGGACATAGAAGATGCCTTGCTATCAAACGACGAGTTGGAATGTCGTCTAAAAGATGACATGTTCTTGTACGATGATATAAGATCAATCGCATAAACTTTGTACTTAATAATATAAATCATAATATATAATATCATTATTATATTCTATATGTGAAATTATAGGTGATAAATTCTTACATATAGTGTATGCATGCTCACCACCAACTACGAGACATGGCGGGTGAAAAGGTACATATTGTTAGCACGTTCGTATTTGGCCAACTAAAAGAGGATGGAGAAACCGATAGACCCATCAAGCTACATATATTGTTTGTGCAGGATGGGTATGAGTTGAGGAATAAATTTTTATTGTACTTGCTCAAATATCGTGCGAATGAAGTTAGAAATGATATTTTGCGAGATTTTTTTAAGCGCATCAAGTAGATTTTAGTTTGTAACAGACTTTTAGTTGGATCATCGCTCTATATGTATACATCATCAAATGGGCCTTTTATCAATTTACGTTGCAAGTGAAGTGGACTTCAATTATTAGTTTATTACCCGATTGTACCAGTGTTATCTTTTCTCTACATGTGAAATTTAACATGCATTATGTTTATATTACTTAGCAAAATATTTTAAAAGCCCGTGGCAACGCACGGGCATTCTACTAGTAAAAATAAAAGGCATGCCTTTAGTTTGGAGAGAGAGTCATGTGTGCATGCAGCCACCCACCCATCCCTCCACTCTGGTACTCTTCTCTGACAACCATCCCGACAAAAGGTTGTACATGTCAGCACGTATTACAATGTCACTTTAGCTATATGTAAGTCGCCTGATTTCGAAATTTGGGTAAGTCAATTTTCGTTGATTCTTTTGTCAAGATTCATGCTTTTTTTGTCTTATGTTGTTTTATAACTTCCTGCTGGGCTAATTTTTTGACTTGCCCGTGTTTGGGGTCAGTCGATTTTCCTATTGGGCTTGAAGCCCGTTACCCATTGCCTCCTTTTTTTTATGTTTGTATGCGTTTTTGCTTTGTTTTTTGTTTTTTTAGTTGGTTTTTTTATATGTGTATTTTTGGGATGTTGGGTGAGTGTAAATGTGCACACGCAAGTACTATATAATATGTGTGTAAATTATATTAGAGTGTGAAAATTGCACTATTGTATGCTTATTCTTTGCATATTAAGAAAAATGCAATTTTCAATGCAAAGTTGTGTGCAAGTTTTACAAAAAAAAAAAAAATCCTTTCTTTCTTCTTAAAGGGCAATGCCAATGTTACTAATTCATTCTTGCTTAGAAAACTTCATTATTTTGATTTGTTTTAATTTTTATTTTATTTTCTTGCTTCTTTGGGTAATACCAATGCCACTAATTTTTTCCTTCTTAGATTTTTTTTGAAAATTCCACTATTATATGCTAATTCTTGCATATTATAAAAATGCGCAATTTTTGTGCAAATTTTGTCATTATTTTTTTTATTTTTTTTATTTTCATTTTCTTTCTTCTTAAAGGGTAATACCAATGCCACTAATTCGTTCTTCCTTATAAAACTTCATTATTTTGATTTTGTTTTATTTTTATTTTCTTTCTTCTTTAAGGGTAATACCAATGCCGCTAATTTATTAGTTCTTAGAAAACTTCTTTTTTTGCAAAAATTCCACTATTATATGCTTATTCTTGCATATTATAAAAATGTGCAACTTTTGTGTAAATTGCACGCAAATTTTGTCATCATTCATTTTATTTTTTATATGTTTTTTCTTCTTGAAGGGTAATACCAACGCCACTAGTTCATTCTTTCTTAGAAAATATATACACACAAGTATTATACAATGTGTGTGTAATTATAATGGAGTGTGAAAATTGCACTATTATATGCTTATTCTTTCCATATTACAAAAGGTGCAATTTCAGTGCAAGGTTGTGTGCAAATTTTAAGTTTTTCTTATTCATTTTCTTTCTTCTTAAAGGGTAATACCAATGTCACTAATTCATTCTTCCTTATATAACTTCATTATTTTGATTTTATTTTAGTTTTATTTTTATTTTCTTTCTTCTTAAAGGCTAATACCAATGCCACTAATTCATTCTTCCTTATAGAACTTCATTATTTTGATTTTGTTTTAGTTTTTATTTTATTTTCTTTCTTCTTTACGGGTAATACCAATGCCATTAATTCATTCCTTCTTAGAAAATTTCTTTTTTGCGAAACTTTCACTATTATATGCTTTTTCTTGCATATTATAAAAAATCGCAATTTCTGTGTAAATTGTGTGCAAATTTTGTCATTATTTGATTTAGTTTTTTATATATTTCTTTCTTCTTGAAGGGTTATACCAATGCCACTAATTCATTCTTTCTTAGAAAACTTCATTTTTTTGTTTTTATTTATTTATATTTTTGTTCATTTATTCTTTAAGGTGACACCACCACATGTATTAGAATTTCAGGCGACCGACCCTTTTTCTTCTTTTGGTTATCGGGTTAACAGCTCACAATAATTAAACCATGGTAATTAAGAAAAACTGTGGTATTCTAAGAATGCTTAGAAAATATTTTGCTATCAAATGGGGCATTAGTTATATATGATAGGGGGGAGTAGTGTAGTTGGAAGGAAGCCACGTCTCACTGTAAAGATGATCGGTAGCAATCTTCCTGTAGGTGTAGCATTTTTGGAGAAGCACTCCCGACCGTGGTGATGTTATTGACCAACGAGACGGGAGCCGCTTGCACGAATGTTGCCAGCGCGTGTGATCGCGCATGCAGGTAGCTAGCCTGCCAACCTGCTACGTGACGAGAATATGCGTGGCTACCTTGAACTGTTGATGAATTAGAAAACAGCTGGTTGTAAATTAGAAATGGTAGAACCCCGCTCCCGTGCCGCTCCCTGGCGGCACCGGGGCGTCAACCCTAGCCGCCAGAGGAGGGCCAAGATTGTGCCCACCCCGCCGCCGCTGCCGCCGGCGTGGGCCGCGGTGGCGGCGGGCCCCTGCTCCTAAGGCGGCGAGGGCGACCGCGCGCTGCTCCTGGCGGCGGTTTTGGGGGCTGGGGCGGCGGCCCCAGATCCGGTCTCTGGGCGGCGCGGCCGCGGGCGGGCGGTGGCTCCCGTCGGCTGCGAGGGCGGCGACGGAGCTGCTGCGGTTTGGCGTCCTTGCTGCGGCGGGAGGTGGTGCAGCTCGGCGAGATTCGGGTGCGGCTCCTCCTTCCTCTGGCGGGGTCGGCCAGTCGGTGGAGACGGCGGTGCGCGCCCAGGACCCAGCAGCACGGCTGCTGCTGGCCGGGGGGTCGCGCGGGACGGCCTCAGCTGGGACGGGCGTGGGCGCTGGCGGGAGCTTCCCCTCGGTGCTCTGCGGTGCTGGTTTGGTGGCGGTTGGTGGCCGGCTGGTTCGGGCTTGTGGTGGTTGAGCATCTCCAGGAGAAATCCTTCTCCGGCCTCTGCCGGATCCGGCGACGGCGACGCCCGCGGACGCCGCACTCTTTCTTGGAAGCGTCGTTGGGGTGTGGTGCTTCTCCCCGCGGCCTTGGCTCCGGAGGGAATCCTCAGATCCGCGGGATTGGACGATGAAGGCGTCTCCACGTCTTCTTCCTCCTTGGGGACATCGTCTCGGAGCCGGCTACAACTGGAGACCGGTGGATGGCGGCATCTTCGCCGCGGTGGATGGCGGCATCTTCGCCGCGTGGTTGCTGAGGCGGGCGTTTCAGGGGCGCTGATTCTGTTTGGCAACGATGATGGCGTCGAGAGGAGCTTGGGTCGCGGCTCGGGCTTCGGTAGTCGGATCTTCCCGGCGTGTCCGAGGTGCTCCTTCGTGGGTTGCCTGGTTGCTTTGAAGTCGGAGCTGCGGTGGAGCGGGTCCAGGTGGTGACGATGACAGGCGCTCGGTGGTCGTTTGCGGCGGGCACGGTCGGCGCAAGTCCTGCATATTTCCCTGGTGATGATCCTCGTCAAAGTCGGAGCTGTCAGTTTGTTCATGCGTGTGGCCATCTGTTGGCATGTGCCGTCGTGGATTTTGTTCCATGTCGGTGGCCAGGTTGACCGGTGGTGCCCATGCGTTTATGGGTTGAGTTGTTTTGGTTTTAGCCCGGTTTTCCGTCAATTAACCGGGCAATTCTCACTTCTTCTTAATCAATGAAAATGGCAAGTTTTTTGCCTCGTTTCAAAAATAATAATTAGAAATGGTATTGTTCAAACTATTTTTTCAGTTAAACTGACACATAGGTGCTCTGATAATACATTAATACTACATTCTTTGTACATTCAGCTTCCTACTGCCCAAGCGTAGCATGTGTGTGAGGCGAAAGAGTTGAAGGAACAGTACATCAACTGGAGCCATGCATGGCCGCCAACAATTAACAGCTCCCACGCCACAGTCCATCGTATTCCTTAGTCCTCAACGATATGTACCTGATGCTGCTGCAGTGCACGATCTGCAGGAATCAACGGAGCTCCGTTGGCGAGGCAGAGCGCATGCACATGACGGGTCGTCGGCCAGCTCTGCGCTGCCCCGGGACGGTCAGCTCTTACCAACCTGGCATCACACCGCCGCCGGACGAGACGTACGGTCGGGTTACCAAATTTTGTGGCCATATCAACTGAAACAAGTTTGTGATCAGTCGACTGACCCAAATTTTGTTTTCAGTCGACTGGTCTCTAGCCGGTCCCTAACAATGTATACTGCAGCAAAATGATTCGCACCTTTATACAGCAACTCGTCGCATGAGTCTGAATGTCTGAGCGAACGGTGGATGCGGTGCCGTTACATACTGGCACCGCTAGAAAAACCGCTTCTGTATAAAGTATAAACATCCAAAAGGTTATGTGGTAGCCAACTACTGGAAACAAGATGACTTGCTACTATATTACAACCTACTACTCATTCTAACTAAACCACCAACAACAAACACCGCCTGTAGCATCGATCGTGTACCAAGACAGCACCTTCAGGAAAGTAGCAACACCCTGATGTTGGTGTTGTCGGAAACATATTCATATTGTATATTTTTTATGATAAAGGGAATTTCATTCAATCATTATATCGAGTTGATACAACCACACTGAACGAACGCCCAGCCTCTGCATAGCATGATGCACATAGTCAACACATCCAAGAGAAGCACAAACAGCGTTTTACAGAAAAAGTAAAAAACAAACCTAGGATGAACGAGGTCCTATTTGAAGACTACACCGCAATCCATGCTAGGATTATTTTCTTTTTACAAGTATATGTAGTTTTTGTAGTTAAGTAATTAAACTGAAGAATTCATCTTTGTCTTCCTTCCAAGATATGACGCCTCAATTGCTTGGATTTTACTAGCTGTTTCTCTCATGTTCGCTCTCTCGCTCGGGAGTTGGCGTGTGCAGGAGAGTGCTACTTGCAGCAGAGACACCAAACACTTGTAAACAGGATCTTCAGGTACAATCCTTGCTACAGAAAATTCCTTGAATTCTTCTTTGAGATGAATATCTAAAATATCGGGTATTTGATGTGGAAAGTTGCTAGCCACGAAGTCGACGATGTCTAGTCCATCCTTAAATATAGGATCTGTTGGTCTTTTGCCAGTCAACATCTCCAGCAGCACAATTCCAAAACTATATACATCCCCAGAAGTAGATATACGGCCTCCTCCACCGTACTCTGAAATATGTACATGCATTAAGTTAATTTGTATCACATGTTGTTATATATAAGTAACCATTAGTTGTTCGAGATAAAAAGGTACGGTATAGCTGTCAATATAGGGGCGTAAATACAAATTTACCTGGTGGGATATACCCTATGGTTCCTTTCACACCAATTGAACTCGTCGAGCCTTCTGTTCTGGGCCTAGAATCAAGAAAAATCTTTGCAATACCGAAATCCCCCAAATGAGCAACCATGTCATCGTCAAGAAGAATATTGCTGGGCTTCAGATCACAATGGATGATGGAGTTTTCGCTATCGTTATGTAAATAGTCCAGTGCATCAGCTATGTTGATGGCTATGCCTATTCTTTGAGTAAAAGTCAGAGGCTTATGAGCTTCGCCGTCCCCCTTGTGATGAAGCCACGTGTCCAAGTTACCCTTGGGCATGAACTCGTAAATTAGGGCTCTGAAAGCACTGCCGTAGATATCAACAGTAGAACATGCAGTTATGATGGAAAGAAGATTCCGGTGTTGAACGCTTCTCAGCGCTTCACATTCGGACATGAAGCTTCTCTCCGCGCCTTGCATCTCAAGGTTAAAAACCTTCACTGCCACTTCCATTTTATTCTGCACTAACTTTCCCTTGTACACTGTACCGTAGCTTCCTCTCCCAATCAGGTTAGACTCTGAGAAATTCTTTGTTGCTTCAACCAGATCATTGTAAGAAATTTTAGGGAAATGCTCACCCAAAGGACCCTGTGATTCATATCTTGTTCTTGACATTTTCCTCTCGAGGAGTAGGAAGTACACCAACAATACGAGTGACATGAAGCCAAACAATGGGATTAATACCCTGATCAAGTAATATCGTATTTTAGGTCTGCGAGTGGGAACTGAGCATGGGGGCATATGCAGTTCGGACACCCCTCCACAAAGCCCTGAATTGCCATCAAGCGAAACGGCTGAGGCATTTCCAAACACTCCTTTTGTTGGGATTGCTCCATGGAGGTGATTATAAGATAGGTCTAACTTGTTGATAAGTTGAAGAGTTGCAGGGATGGTGCCTGATAAATCGTTATGGGAAAGGTTGAGCATGCTCAAGCTCGTAAGGTCACCTAAGGAGGTTGGAATGTTACCGGTGAGGTTATTGTGGTCCAGTTGGATGGTTATCAGGCCTTGACATTTGCTCAGACTATCTGGAATTTCTCCGGTAAGTCTGTTAGACGCAAGATTCAGTGTAATAAGTTGCTTAAGCTCACTAATTTCAGGAGGTATGGGACCTACAAGTTCATTGTTTGCTAAAGAAAGCGATATTAGTCTTGAAATTTTGCCAAATGAGGGCGGAATGGACCCGACGAAGTTATTTCCTTGAAGATCTATAGATTGTAGTTTTTTTAGATTTCCGACCCATCCTTCAATTGAACCCGTGAAACTGTTGCTGCTTAGATTCAAATCGATTAAGCCACTAAGGTTTTCTAGACTTGGGGGAACTATTCCTGATAGGTTGTTTCCATTCAGATGTAGATGTGCTAGTTCAGTGGAAAAGTTACCGATCAAATTGGGTATGGCTCCTTGGAGCTGATTATTATCTAATGAGAGATATTGTAATGACCTGCAGTTTGTTAGTCCATACAAGGATTCCCATCTTTGGCTGTCACTTGATTCAAGCTTATTATACTCAAGTTTCAGGTAACCAAGGTTTAGTAGCTTTCCGAAACTAGGAATTTCTCCGGTGAAACTGTTACTAGATAAATCTATTGCTTGTAGCCCTGAAACGTTGCCTAGCGAAGCTGGGATAGGACCTTCAAGCATGTTAGCACCCAAACTGAAAATTTTGAGATTACGGAGGGTATCGCCAATGTCAAGTGGAAGTGCCGCCATTTGCAGGCTATTTGCATACAAGCCTAGTATTTGAAGCGAAGTCAGATTAAAGATTGATGGTGGTATTTGACCCGAGAGCCTATTGCTACCAACATTAAAGTTGATCATGCCGGACAATTGTCCAAGCTCATCGGGTATGCTCCCCGCTAGTTGGTTATCATAAAGACCAAGTTGTTGTAGCTGGGTGGCGTTGCTGATGGTTGGTGGGATGAACCCTATGAGATTATTCTGAGAAAGACCTAAACCTAATAGGTTGTAAAGAGAGCCTATTTTTAAGGGGATTTGACCTTCTAGCATGTTTTTAGAAAGATCCAAGTACTGTAGGTTGGAACAGTTCGTGAGTGAGTCAGGGATTATCGTTTGGAATGAATTGGAGCTGAGGTCAAGGAGGCGCAGCTTCTGAAGCTGGCTCAGGGGAGGAAACTGGCCGGAGAAGCCATTGGAGGACAAATTAAGGATCTGAAGGAAAGTTAAGTTCCCAAGAGAGGGGGTGATTTGGCCTGCCAAGCTTTGGCCAACGAGGTCCAGAGCTGCGACGCGCCCTGGATTCCCTGGGCTGCATCTGACACCCGTCCAGTTGCAGTAATGGATGCTTCTGTTCCATGATCTCAAGGCATGTGTCGGATCGCTGGTCGCCGTTTTGAAATCGAGCAACGAGAGCATGTCTGTGCTGTTCCCATGAACGGTTGAGCAATGGACATTGCCAGCTCCATAAGACAGCAGCAGAAACGCCAGCAGAATGAGCATGTTAAGCTTCACGGATTGCTCAGACATGAGCCCCGTTTTACCTGCAAAAATATAAAGCACAAACAGGGTAGCTTATTTATCATATTCACCGGCGGAGCTAGATGGCGTCCGTGACAAAATACGGCAGAACGTAAAGTACTATCGAATTCGCCAACGCGATACAGCCATCACGTGTGCCCACAACTAAAGTTATTTCAGGCTATAGTAGCTGTATAAAAATAAGATTGTGCATTTTGACAGCAAGTAATCGTGAGAAATGGACAATAGCACGTACCTCGATCTGCAGCTCTGTTCGAAAGGGCGGGGGCGCACAAAACGGCAGCTTTTGCAGCTAGGCTTTGTGTGCCGGTGGTTTGTACTTGGATTTCAATGCTCAGCTGGCTCAAGCCCGGCGGTTTAAATGCTGTTTTTACAGCAGGTTTGCGCCACACACTGTATTGTCAGCACTCACGCCTTATCTTGACCGCTGTCCAGACTAGTCCTCGATTACCGAACCTTCCACCACTTGGGAAGTCTCTTGTTTCTTACCGCTGCTGTCGCTTCTTGAGCTGGACAATATTGTTGCCGCCTGTCCAGCTGCGGATCCCACAGGTCTACGGCTTGTCTGTGCTCTATACTTTTCAGCCGGAACCAGACAATGCATCTTCTGCGTTGCTGCGGCGGTTTCAGTACTGACAAGATTCGGCACATGCAACGGTTTACTTGTCCAAGATGCCCGTTTCCAAATGCGTTTCGACTTGTAGTGATTATACCGTGCTTTCATAATCAAATTTGTTCCAAGTCAAACTTTTTTAAGTTTTTTTTTTGCGGGTGAAACTTTTTTAAGTTTGACCAAGTCTATAAAAAAATCTACTAAGATCTACAAAATCAAATACATATAATAAGAAAATATATTTCATTTTCCGCAAAAAAAATTCATAATTAATTTAATGAAACAAATTTGGTGTTGTAGATGTTGATATATTTTTATATAGACTTAGTCAAACTTAATGAAGTTTCACTTAGAAGAAACCTAGAACTTTGATTATTTTGGAACGGAGGGTGTACATGCCAAGCAGTACGTAGCAGGCATACTAATGGATCTACTCTTGGTTCGTTCCTAATGATGAACTTATATATGTGTGGACTGGTTGTCGTGCTGCAGCCAGGGCTGCGTGAATCGTGAAGATTAACTAGACATGGGGAATAGGCGGCGAGCATGCCAGGCAAGCCGGTTGTGACTGGGAGGAGACGGCAGCGACGCCTGCGGACGACGGTGTCCGCCATGGTTGACGTCGTTATGTTAGTTAATTAGATTAGATCAGGCAAGATTAAGGATAAAATTTCCTTTAATAGCAAGACAAAATGACTAAGATACCCCTTAAAATAGATGACCAGTTTTACAGCGTCATCACGTCCACACACCTGCATCTCATCTGAAATTCTCACGCCTTATCTCCAGCTTGACCGCCAACGGAGCGAAGACCTCGAGTCCGTCAACCTTGTCAGTTACAGTTCCAGTTTTTATCTCGCCACCCGCCGCTGCCGTCCTTGTCTGAGCTGGACAAGTTCGTTGCGGCATGCCCAGTCTCGAATCCCAGGGCGCTGTCCCTTGTCCTACTCGATACTTTTCAGCCAGAATCGGACAGAGATCTTCTGCGCCAGTGCTGCGACATGTCTCGGCGATTTCGACGCGGACAAACGAGCACGTGAAACGGTTTACTGGTTCAAGATTCTCATTCTCGATTGCGTTGGGTTTTTTGTGATGGCCGTGCGTCCAGAATGTATTGTGCGGACATGGCTCGTTTCTTTGTGTTTCCTCGAAAAGTATCTATTAGAGCAGGTCAAGTAGACTTGTATGCATTCGATATGGACAACAAAATAATGAGGAGATGCCGTGCCTTGCAGGGTTATGCTGATGGTGAATACGAGTACCATTCCAATAGGAACGAAAAATCTACATTCGGAATGTTCGCTTCCTGGAGCACGTGAAATGGTTTACTAGTCCAAGATTCTCATTCTCAGCATGTCTTCCACGGTTATTCTGATGGTGAAAAGCAAAAGAAACTTTGGTTTGAACTCTGGTTTACTGGTCCAAGACTAAAAAAAAAGCTGTTCGGGTTAAAAAATCAAACTGTACTCCTAAATTAAATTGGACCGTCTATTCCTTCTATTCCTACTTCGCGCAAGAATTTTTTTAGGTGTTGGGGTTAAAAAATCAAACGGTACTCCTAAATTAAATTGGACCGTCTATCCATTCTATTACCACTTCGCGCAAGAATTTTTTAGCTGTTGGCGTTAAAAAATCAAACAGTACTCCTAATTAAATTGGACCGTCTATTCCTTCTAATCTAACGATTTGTACCTCAACAATCTAATTCAGAGTACTACTCTACACTACCGGATTTTGGGACTCGACAATGGGAGAAAGAAACTCGGCATAGTGTTTGCCGGCAAACATGACTCAACTGAACCCCTGCCAGCAAAATTAATTTTGCCGGGTCCTTTTCCACGGTTACTTGGCAAGCACCTTGGCAAACCTATGCTGTCGGGGATATAACCCCGCGATATAACCCGCCCAGGAGGGGCCGGGTTAAGTTATTGACGGCTTAGCAAAAAGGCTTTAAGAGCAGGCCCAGGACTCAGACAGGTCTGGAGGCGGCTCATTGGACGGGCCCGATAACGGCTTAGAGCCACAAGACGACGCGTGACCCGGAGGTGTGAGACGCCCGAAGATAACTTGCCTGGGTCGGTTACGATGTGTAACCCGGCTCGGACTCTTGTAAGCCCAGGGCCTCGACCTGTGTATATAAAGGCGAGTCCCTGCGGCGGGTTAACTCAAGTTACAATCGATCGATAGCTAGGTCAAGCATATTTGCTCCCTTGTAATCAAAACCCAAGCAATACAATACAAAGCAGGGCGTAGGCTATTACCTCGATCGTGAGGGGCTGAACCTGGGTAAATCCGTGTCTTTCGTCCCGATCAACCCCTTCGAGTTAATCACCATAGCGATGGCCTCACACCTAAGTCCGTTCATGAGGACATCTGCCGTGACAAATCCACGATAGTTGGCGCCCACCGTGGGGCCAGCGCACGGTGGTTTCGAGTTCTTGAAGGGCTCTTACCTAGGGATCGAGGGATACGCCGTTGGCAGGATGACCAAGAGTCGCCGCGGCAAGCTCTACATTGACGATGCCGGCTGGGGCCCCGAGGCCGACTCAATCGAGTACGGGTACCGGGTCCCTTCAGCGGAATTCACGTCTTCATTGGCAAGATCGGCGGATCCAAGCCTGAGCCAGAAAACTGCACCGACCTCATCGAGTCGGCTCGGCGCGTGCAACCTGCCCAGATTCGACCCGGCCGGAAGCACGTCTTCGTCGGCTTCATGCAAGGAGCTGAACTTGCGGACGACTCTGCATCTGGAGGGGAGACCCTCATCTACTCAGGGGATGAGTCCTCGACCGGAGAGACAGAGTCAATTTACCAGCTTCATGACGGCGGGCTTGGGGGCTGCTCCGATGGTGACAGTATTCCGGACCCTTGTGAGCCGCCCAGCCGAGCCGCCATCTTCATGGCAGGCACGGTGCCGCCTCTCAACAACACGGCGGCTGGAGCTACTGCAGCTATTGACCCGACAGGATCCGGGTTGGCGAGGCCGCCGGCTCAGGTTTTGTTGGAGTTGATGAACCAGTTAACAACCTTGATGGGAACTGAGGTCACAACTGAGAATCAAGCAGAGTGCAACGCGGAGATTGCAAAGCTGAAGGACCAGATGACCAGGGCCCAGGAAGAGATTAATGCAGTGCAGGCTCAGATGGATGCTGAGTCGGAACGTCTGAAGGCTGAAGCTTTTCGCCTAAGTTTGGATCAAAACGCCTCTGAGGCTGTTCTTCGAAGGAGGCACCAAACCCGCTTGCCCATATAGTATGAGCCCAGGAATCTTTTCCATACCCCGAGGGCAGGGCCAGATACCCCAGAAGTTCCGGGCAATAGAGCGGCGGCTCGGCCTCGCCTGCCAGACCCGCCCCGCACGAGTCAGACCCCGCCGCAGCAGTTCTTAACTCCACCTGGCCATTACTCTAACCCGGTGGATAACATGGTAGCAGCAGCCACCAGGCTTAACGCGCTACCTCTTGCTGACTGGACGCCCTT
Organism: Elymus sibiricus; assembly: GCA_039707655.1. Classification (NCBI taxonomy): domain Eukaryota; kingdom Viridiplantae; phylum Streptophyta; class Magnoliopsida; order Poales; family Poaceae; genus Elymus; species Elymus sibiricus. Next base: position 1,137,433 of record CM077674.1, on the reverse strand, counting down.
TGCAGCGGAAGCACGTAATGCTATTGAGCTCTTGCGAACAGCGGTGGCACAGCAGGAGAAGTATTCATATAGTCGGAGTCGTGTGCACTCCACCCCTGTGCCGAGTCGCAGTTATAGCCGGCGCATGAAGTCGCCCGCGGTTTCTAGCAGTGAACAACGCCGTAACCCGCCCCGTAATGACTCGCCCCGAGGTAATAACCCACCCCATGTCAACGCTCAGGCAATTGTGGACAAAGCCAGAGCCCGTCGTGAGGCGGCGGCTCACCAGGAGGCCTATCAGCCGCCCCCGGTGACCCCTTCAAATTTAGTAGGAGCCGGCTCAACTTCCAGAGCCGTCGGCATGCCCTATTTAATTCTGGCTGTGCGGAACGAGCGCTTGCCAAAGGATTTTAAGGGGCCGCGCAAAGTACCCAATTACACAGCAGATCTTCCGCCAGAGGCCTGGATTGAAAGTTATGAGTTGGCTATGGAGATGTTAGATGTCAATGATGCAGTCTGCGCAAAATACTTCATTATGATGTTGGAAGGACCGACTCGCATGTGGTTGAAGGGCATGCCTCCTAATTCAATCAATACCTGGGCTGAGTTGAAGGCGCGTTTCATTAAGAATTTCCACGGAACTTGCAAGCAGCCCATGACGATTGTGGACTTGGATCACTGTGTACAACGCGAGGATGATTCGGCCCACCATTGGGTCCGGCGGGTCTCGGCCATTATTCACTCCTCTGATAATATTACGGCGGCTCGGGCAGTTCTGATTTTGGAGAAGAATTGTCACTTCGTGCCCCTCAAGCAGAAGCTCGGGCGGCTCAAGCGCTATTGCCAGGACATGGGTGAGCTAATGGCGGCTCTCACTAAGTACGCAGACTCTGACAACACGAAGGATCCAAGCTTCGACGATGAGAAATCTGGAAAAGGCAAAAGGAACAGCAATGGCAAGGGTCAGCATCAGAACACAGCAGGTAACAACAATCAGGGCAATGGTGGTAAATGAAAACACCAAGAGGATGGATCAGATTTAGTAGCTAATACCAACACTGGGGGCAAGCGCCGCAATGGTAACGGTAAGTAACCTTTTGGAGGTGCCAAGCCCTTTAACATTGAGGCAATGCTTAATGATCCTTGCCCTAAGCACAGTCTTCCCAATAAGCCATCCACTCATGCCTGGAAGGACTGTTACATCATGCAGGAGTTCACAAATTATAGCCTTAACCAGCATCATGGCAATGGCTATGGGCCGCCCGGCGGGTCAGGATCCGGCTCTCAGGGTGGCGGCTTTGGTGGTGGCGGCTCAAGTACTAGCTTCCAAGGTCAAGGTAATCAGGGTCGCAACCAGCATTCCAACAACGGTAATCAGCAACAAAACAATCAGTCAGGGTGTCAGAGTAATCCTAAGCAGCTTAATGGGGGACAGTATCATGTTTTCACCACAAGCCTCTGCAAACGGGATCAGAAGGTCCACAAGCGGGCGGTTCATGCAACTGCACCGGCTGTTCCACAATATCTGAGATGGTCTGAGCACACAATATTGTGGAGCCGGGCAGATCACCTGCCCCGGGTTGACAACCCGGGTCATTTAGCCCTTGTGGTTGCACCTCAGGTAGGAGGTTACAAGTTCACTAAAGTGCTGATGGACGGAGGTAGCAGCATCAATATCCTGTATTATGATACTTTCCGCCGGATGAATCTGACTGATAAGAGTCTTAAGCCGTCATCCACAGTTTTTCATGGCATAGTGCCTGGAAAGTCAGCATATCCAATGGGTAAAATTGCCCTTGAGGTGGCTTTTGGTGATGATCGCAACTACAGAGTTGAAACAATATGGTTTGAGATGGTCAAAATCAAGAGCCCATATCACGCTTTGTTTTGGACGGCTGGCTTATGCTAAGTTTATGGCTCGTCCCTGTTATGTTTATCTGCAGCTTAAAATGCCAGGGCCAGAGGGGACGATTACGGTGCACGGTGATCAGAAAATCGCTCTGGAGTGCGAGGAAGGTGATGCTGCTTATGCAGAAGCAAGTTGTGCTAGTGCAGAGCTCAAGTTTTATAAGGACAATGTTGACCCGGCTGATATGACCCCGTTGAAGAAGCCCAGCACAGAAGCTGAACCGGCCTTGAAATTTCAGTCGGCAGAGGACACAAAGTTGGTGGACTTTACCCCGGGTGACTCATCACAAGAGTACACTGTGGGGGCTAATATGGACCCCAAATAGGAAAGCGCGCTCATTGAATTCATCCGTGAGAATTGGGACATCTTTGCATGGAAACCTTCTGACATGCCGGGTGTACCAAGAGAATTCGCTGAGCACTGCCTTAATGTGGATCCTAAGTATAAGCCGGTTAAACAGTTCCTTCGACATTTCAATGAGGAGCGACGTAAAGCTATTGGAGAAGAGATAGCCCGGCTCTTAGCGGTCGGGTTCATCGTGGAGGTTTTTCACCCAGAGTGGTTGGCTAATCCTGTGCTCGTACTCAAGAAGAATGGTACGTGGCGCATGTGTGTGGATTATACAGATCTCAACAAAGCTTGTCCAGCTGATCCGTTTGCTCTCCCCCGCATCGACCAAATCATTGATGCAACGGCGGGTTGTGAGAGTTTATGTTTTCTGGATACTTATTCCGGTTATCATCAGATCAAGATGGCAGTGGAGAACCAAGAGAAGACATCCTTTATAACACCTTTTGGGGCTTTCTGCTATGTATCTATGCCTTTTGGGCTTAAAAGTGCCCAGGCGACTTACCAATGTTGTGTTCAAAATTGCTTCCATGGCCAGATTGGGCGCAATGTTCACGCTTATGTGGATGATATCGTGGTCAAGTCAAGGAATAAGGAGACGTTGCTTGATGACTTGAAGGAAACTTTTGATAATCTCCGGGTCTACAAGATGATGCTTGACCCGGCCAAGTGTGTTTTTGGTGTGCCTGCTGGTAAACTGCTTGGATTTCTAGTTTCAGAGAGAGGCATTGAGGCTAACCCGGAAAAGATAAAGGCCATCACATCACTTTCTAAGCCGGCGTGCATCAATGATGTTTAGCGCCTGGCGGGTCGTACTACGGCCTTGAGCCGGTTCATAAGCCGCCTGGGTGAGAAGGTGATGCCTTTGTATCAGATGATGAAGAAGATGGATCACTTTGTCTGGAGTGATGCGGCCAATGATGCGTTTGAGGCACTCAAGAAACAGCTAGCTAAGCCGCCAATCTTGGCAGCTCCTATAGACAAAGAGCCTTTGCTCCTGTACGTGGCGGCTAATAATAAGGCTGTCGGTGTTGCAGTTGTCGTGGAACGCAGGGAGGCAGGCAAAGAATTTCCAGTCCAGCGGCCGGCTTATTATGTCAGCGAGGTTCTGACTGAGTCCAAGCAAAGGTATCCACATTGGCAGAAGCTTGTATTTGGAGTGTTCATGGCGAGTCGTAAGCTCAAGCATTATTTTCTTGGACATCCAATCACTGTGGTCAGCTCTGCTCCCTTGGGGGATATAATTCAGAACAGAGAGGCCACGGGCTGGGTTGCTAAGTGGGCAATTGAGTTGGGACCTCATAATTTGAAATATGTGCCTCGAACGGCTATCAAGTCTCAAGCCCTGGTAGACTTCATAAATGATTGGACAGAATTACAAGTGCTCGAGGAGATGCCGGACAACACATATTGGACAATCCACTTTGATGGGTCCACGCAGTTGGAAGGCTCGGGGGCTGGAGTTATCTTAACTTCCCCACGAGGTGATAAATTCTGCTATGTTTTACGGCTAATGTTTCCTTGTACAAATAATGCAGCTGAATATGAGGCTTTGCTCCATGGGCTCCACATGGCTAAGGAGATGAATTTGAGCCGGATCAGATGTCTTGGCGACTTAGACCTCGTGGCTCAACAAGTTTCAGGGAAGTGGGATTCTAAAGACCCACTCATGGCGGCTTATCGCCAGGCGGTTGAGCACATTGCTGGGCACTTCAAGGGTTATCAGGTGGATCATATTGATCGACGCAAGAACGAGGCGGCCGATGCACTGTCACGGCTTGGATCTCAACGTAAGCCGGTGCCACCTAATGTGTTCCTTGACGTGTTGCACAACCCTTCAGTCAAATTGCCTTCAGAGGAGGATATTGCTATCCCTGACCTAGAGGGACAATTGGTGGCGGCTCTTCGTGCAATTCCAGATTGGACGCTACCTTATTTGGCTTATAAGACCCATGGTGAGTTACCCGAAGATGAGACTTTGGTGCGGCGGATCATAAGGCGGTATAAGTCCATGACAGTTATCAATGGCGAGTTACACAGATGCAGCGTCACTGGCGTTTTTCAACGTTGTGTCTCTCCTGAAGAAGGCCATGAGATTATGCAAGAGATACTTGCAGGCAACTGTGGTCATCACGCCGGGTCTAAATCTTTGGTTGCCAAAGCTTTTCGTCATGGGTTTTACTGGTTAACAGTCCATGCAGATGCAGAGGACATAGTCAGTAAGTGTGACGGGTATCAGAAATTTGCACGCCAAGCTCATGTGCCGGCTCAAGAGCTCTGGATGATACCGATCACTTGGCCGTTTGCGGTCTGGGGGCTTGATATGGTTGGGCCGTTTAAGAGATCTCAAGATAAGAAGACCCACCTCTTGGTGGCGGTTGATAAGTTTACCAAGTGGATTGAGGCAGAGCCGGTTAGCAAGTGCGATGCTGCAACAGCTGTTCAGTTCATCAAAAAGCTGATCTTCCGCTTTGGTTACCCGCATAGCATCATCACTGATAATGGCACGAATCTGTCTAAAGGTGCTATGAAGGAGTTCTGTCAAAGAGAACATATCCGGCTTGATGTTTCTTCGGTGCCTCATCCACAGTCTAATGGTTAGGCAGAACGTGCTAACCAGGAAATTTTGAGAGGTATCAAGCTCCGGCTCATGGTTCCTTTGGAGCGAACACCTGGTTGTTGGGTTGAGGAGCTTCCCTCAATTCTTTGGAGTATCAGAACCACCCCCAACCGTTCAACAGGCTACATGCCTTTCTTCATGGTTTATGGTGCAGAGGTAGTCCTCCCCAGCGATATTCGTCATGACTCACCTAGGGTGGCGGCTTACGTTGAAGCTGATAATGAGATGGTGCGTCAGGATGCACTTGATGCTTTGGATGAAGAGCGTGATCTCGTGGCGGCTCGTTCGGCAATTTATCAGCAAGACCTGCGTCGCTATCATAGCTACAGAGTCAAAACCCGGACGTTTCAGGAAGGCGACTTAGTGCTCCGGCTGATTCAAGATCAAACGGATATGCACAAGCTATCACCCCTTGGGAAGGACCCTTTGTGGTCAGGAAGAATCTCAACAATGGGTCGTACTATCTCATCGATATACGAGAGAGTAACAAGTCACGCACTTCTGCGGAGGAGACCCGCCGGCCGTGGAATATAGCTCATCTTCGGCCTTACTACACTTGTGTCATCGGCTCTAAGTACTTGTACATACATTCTTTTGATGTATATACCTTATTTATGATCAATATAATAAAGCCGGCATCCCTGTAATTCGGGGCCTCTGCCGTTTCATATCATATGTCTGGTAATTGAGTCTTTATTTGTTGAGCATAAGGTCACTTGGGGGCTTCCAACTCATTGAGTTTAGCTTTCATACCCTCTTGACCGGCTTACATGCCATATATGGGTTAAACCTGCCTGTTTGCAACTTGCCACTCCACCAGGTGACCCGCCGAACTCTTAAACAATCAATCTTTTTAAAGACCCTGATCTGGTTAAGGTTTAAATGGCGGCTTATGTCACGAGAGGGCCGGCTTACAGAGAGCTAGGATAAACTCACCTCTTTGCTGTAGTCTCTCCGTTATATGACCCGTTGGAGGCCTCATCTCTTTAACACAACGAGCAAATTCTGCTTCATCAAAGGGAGCTCCATCATCTTTGAATTCAGGACACCCGCCTGCCATCTCCGCCGGGTCAAGCTCTGACTGCCAAGCTTTTGCACGGCTTAGAGCAGTAATAGCTCCTGAGCGGGCGGCTGATAATTTGAGCTCCGCAATTTGCGATGGGATGGTTGATAGATGGTCCAAAACTTCCTTGATAAGCATTGGGGGCTTTCTGCCGCATGAGACGGCTACCAAGGTTTTCAAAGTGCCAGCATAAAGCCTCTCTGTCAAAGAATATACAGCCTTCAGCTTCAGCAGTATGTTTTCACCAAGATTGACACTTCTGGTGCCTGTCAGATGACAAGGATGAAGAGTGAGATTTGATAATTTGAGTCGCCATACATGAAGAGGCGCCTTTGGTATACGAGATTAATACAGCTAAGGGAGTTACTTACCAAAAATGGTGGCTCACATCTGCGAAATATGATGTTTTAAGCCGGAAAGTTTGTCGGCTACCGGCTTCGGTTGGTTCTCGGCAGCTTCTGCACGCTTTACCAGGGCGGCCTTCTCAGCTTCCCAAGCTGTCTTCTCAGCATCGAAAGATGATTTCATTTTCTCTTGATCCTCCAGAGCGATCTTCAGTTTGGACTCGGCCTTGGCAGTTTCCACTTCTTGGGCTTCCACCCTTTTCATCAAATCGCCCAGATGCGACTCCTTCAGGCTTAAAGCTTCCTGCGATGATAAGGGCAGGCAAAATTTAAGCTGATGGGTTATGATTCAAATCGTTCAAGTCCCAAGCACATTGCAAGCAATACACTTGGCACTTGGGGGCTAATGTAGGTCATTTCAAAATTATATTATGACCCGGCAACTCTTAAGCAGGCCCTTGGGGGCTACATATGGATTTTATTTTTCAAGTGGCAGTCTATAAGACCCGGCCCATCTTGTTAAGATGAGCCGGCCCTTGGGGGCTACATATGGATTTCATTTTTCAAGTGGCAGTCTATAAGACCCGGCCCATCTTGTTAAGATGAGCCGGCCCTTGGGGGCTACATATGTATTTCTTTTTAAAAGCGGGACTTTCTAAAGACCCGGATCATCTTACTAAGATGGGCCGGCCCTTGGGGGCTTCACGATAATACTTCGTTCAATAATAATTGAAAAGACCCGGCTTATTCTTTCATAATAAGCCGGCCCTTGGGGGCTGCATGAATATATATGTGCATAATGAAGTGTGGTAACCATACCTCATATTTTTTCTTCATCAAGCTGACTAAGCCGGCCTCCATGTCGCGGCTTGTGTGAAGACGGCTTAAGTAGCCAGCGTGAAGCTCACTGGCACTGAAGGCGGCATAGTCCTGAAGATCCAATTTGGCCTTGTTCTTCTCCAATGAAGGCGTTTCTCCTTTGTGTTTGGTCAGAACGGTAGAGGCGCCTGGCATTGCAAAACCCATCCCAGTGATGGTGACATCGTCAGCATCCTTCTCAGCAGGGATATCTTGGCCGGGTTGGACACGAGATGGAATAGGCAGGTCATGTTCTTAAGCCGGTTTAGTGTCCATCTTGGCGGTTTCAGAAGTGTCTTCACCTGTTTGCACAGGACTGTCGTGTTGTTGGACAGGGTCTTCAGATTCTGGAATTGGGGCTTCTGGGGCTGTCGGCACTTCTCTTTCCGGCTCAAGGATTTCAGCAGCCTTGGAAGAGTCGCCCACCTTATGCCTCTTACTGGCCTTTCCCTGGCCCTGCAATAGGATAAGTTGGTGAACTTATAGCGAAATAACATGCAAAATTGATAAAGGAAAAAGCTTACCCGGGGTTGACAACGAAGGCCGGCAGTTGCGTGCCGGTTGAGTCGCCAGATGAGGGGGGTGTTCCCTGATAATTTGAGTTGGAAGGATTAAGAGGTTGCCGTGTAAGACCAGCTTGAGGGAGAGATAAAGTAGGGCTGTGAGGCACCTCATTCCGACGTTTCTGGAGAACCGGCGTATGAGATAAGCCGGCCAGAAGGTCCTTAGAGCCGGTGCTCCGGGTTTGCCGCCTAGACTCGTGCTGCTGTTTCTTCAAAAGAAAGTTGGGGTCCAAGTGAGCGAGAGGGTGTGAAAATCTTACTTTCCGGATGAGCCGCCGAGTTTTCTTTTTGGGCAAGGGTTCTAAGTCGGAGGAGATGATAGTTACCTCTGCTGCTTCTGCTTGGCTGGTTTCTGCTTCATCCTGAGAAGAGTCGGCGTCAATAAGTTGCATAAAAAGGATGCCAAGGGAGTCAAGTTCTACCTCCGACTCTTCAAGTTGCATCAGCTCTTCAGCCGTCTGCTTCTTGGGACGACCCGGGCCACGACCTTTAGTGGTTTTGGTTTTCTTCCTCTGCTTGGTTGTGGCTGAAGTGGTGTTTATCTTCTTCTTCCAGAAGGCAGAGTTGGCCTGCAAACATATATGTGATCAGAAAGGTTAAGGAATATGAAACTACAAAAGGTACAGCCGATAAGCGAGCAAGATGAAATACAATTAAAGGATGTTTACCACGGGAGCCGGATTCAGTGTGCAGACGGGGTTAAGCCCCACCTTGCTGCAAGCCTCTTGGGTCTCCCCTAGCAGTGTCTTGACAATTGCGTTAATTTCCTTGTCAGACAGAGGGGTCTTGTTGAAACGCTGAGGATTGTCCACACTGCCGTCATATTCACACATTAAGCCGTCCCGTCAGCTTAACGGTAAAATTCTACAAGAGACCCAGCAGCGGGTCAAGTCAATTCCAGTTAACCCATTAGCTATCAAGGCCTTGCCCTTTGGAAATACGTGAGCGTGTTGAGCTCGCTCTGTGGCAGTTAGCTTGCTGGGAAGCTCATCATTTGGGTTGAGCTGGTAGGGGCGATAACTCGGCAGGGGGTTCTCATCAGCCGGCGCGGTGTTCTTACAATAGAACCAAGTGCGGTTCCAGTCTTTGAGATGGCTAGGTAGTGTGGCAGAAGGAAAGGTGGAATCTCGCCGTCTCTGAATAGAAATGCCTCCAAGTTCAAAAAGGGGGCCGTCAGCAACCTCAGTTTGATGGTTGAGGTAATAGAAATCTCTGAACAAGTTGACAGTGGGCTCTTCTTGCAAGTATGCTTCATAGAACACTTGGAACTGACATAAGTTGGTGACAGAGTTTGGGGCAATGTCTTGAGGGTGGATATTGAAAAAATGTAAGACGTCCCAGAATTTTTTGACCCGGGTGGTGAGAAGCCACGAAGGAGATGATCTGTGAAGACTATTACTTCACCCTCTTTAGGTTGAGGGGTTGTTTCGGGGCCAGGAACCCGCCAATGAACAACTTCCTTCTCTGGCAAAATTCCCATAGCAACAAACTCATTGAGTGAGAGCTCTGTTACTTCTGAAGCTACCCAATCACAGGAGGAGGGGGTCTTAACCATTTTTTCGCCGGCTTATGAAACTGCACACCGGATGTAAGATATGGCGGGTCAGAAACGTAATTATGAGCCGCCTAAGAAATACATGAGTCGGGCGATTACGATTTTAAACAATTTTATTGTGTGGTGAGCCGCCAAAGGATTTATGAGCCGCTGGAGGATTTATAAGCCGCCCAAACTATGGAGCAGGATGCGGCGGCTTAGAATTTTTCAAGGATGAGCCGGTGTCGCGATGGCGGGTCAACAATTGTGCGGACTATCGTAAAAATTACTAGGTGTGACAAACAAGTTTCACAAGTTGCCACTATGTTTTCAGATTAGGAAAATAGGGGAATAACAGTAACCCTAAAAAGCCATGGAAGAAGATTTGTTCGTCTGTACATGGATTCTAAGATGGAGAAGTTATCTGAGGTATTGGTTGGATGCTAAAACTTGTTACCTCACCATTTGCCGATATGCCCAGATCCAAGATATCTTTGGTTTAAGTATTAAAGGATGAGCTAAGTGGAACGACGACGAACTTCGAGCGAACTCCAGCGACCTAAATGGGATCTAATGAGGAGCAAGATTGGAACCTGTCGGGAATGCTGGACGATGGAGGAGCGCCGCCGAAATCTGGTCCGATCAGGTTGATCAGCGGCCTTGTTGAGGAAGACGGCGGCGTCTGGTTGGAGCGACGGAGCTTCAGAGGCGCAGTGCGTCGAGAGGAAGGAGAAGAAGAGGATGCGACGGGGGGAAAGTGAACCGGCCCGGTCCCCTGTGCCTATTTATAAAGGGAAAGTGAAGGAACAGTGACAGGCCGGCGCGGGAATTGAGGAGACAAGATAATGACTCTGTCTAGAGAGGCGCCTCGATTTTCAGGATAGCCAGTTAAAGCTGAAAGATCCGTTGTGATGTCATCAGGATTTTCTGAATTTAATAAGGTGACGTCATCATGGCGGGTCATATGAATATTTGACATACTAAAAGGACAAAGGGAATTAAGAGAGACTCGTCAACCAGAAGATTTGAAGATTGATATGAACCAGTTCAAATCAATCTGGGGCCTAATGTCGGGGATATAACCCCGCGATATAACCCACCCAGGAGGGGCCGGTTTAAGTTATTGACGGCTTAGCAAAAAGGCTTTAAGAGCCGGCCCAGGACTTAGACAGGCCTGGAGGCGGCTCATTAGACGGGCCCGATAACGGCTTAGAGCCAAAAGATGACGCGTGACCCAGAGGTGTGAGCCGCCCGAAGATAACTTGCCTGAGACGGCAAGGCGACTTAGAGATAGGGTCGGTTACGATGTGTAACCCGGCTCGGACTCTTGTAAGCCCAGGGCCTCGACCTGTGTATATAAAGGCGAGTCCCTGCGGCGGGTTAACTCAAGTTACAATCGATCGATAGCTAGGTCAAGCATATTTGCTCCCTTGTAATCGAAACCCAAGCAATACAATACAAAGCAGGACGTAGGCTATTACCTCGATCGTGAGGGGCTGAACCTGGGTAAATCCGTGTCTTTCGTCTCGATCAACCCCTTCGAGTTAATCACCATAGCGATGGCCTCACACCTAAGTCCGTTCATGAGGACATCTGCCGTGACAAATCCACGACATATGCCGAGGGCAAAAAACGTATATTCAGCAAACTAATGGCGTAGACGGAACGGACCGAACGAGGCCGGCGCCATGTGTCACGGTGCTTTGCCGAGTGTCGGGTTGAGCTGAATTAAAATAAATGGTCGCCGCCGGCATGGTTCTTAGGGTGCCGCTCGGGGTGCACGACATGGAGGTGACGGTGATGTAGGACCCCAGCGTGAGCCTGCATGGTAGCTCCACCGCACCTCCCCTGCCCCGCAACTCATCGCCGATGATGGTTGCTTGGTCGAGCGCCTCCGCGCCGTCGAGGAGAGGAAGCCATGGGGAGGTAGACCCCAAGCACAACCGACGAGGAGCAGCAGCAGATCACACCACTCACCACACGGGAGGGTGGGGGAAAGACGGCAACTGGGGGCGGTGCGGACGATGGGACCAGGAGCGGCGGCGACCTGTTGGTCGGGGTCAAAGGAGACGAAGAGGGGCGGTGGAGATGGGAAGTTGGAGGAGGCAAGGGCACGCTGCTCCTCCATGAGCTCGGGGTGGAGCTCGTCCAGGAGGAAGGTGAGGCGCCGGTGAGGTTGAGGGAGATGGAAGGGGAGCTGCGTGTGTGCTGCCGCAGCCAACAGATGAGGTGTAAGAGATAAGATATATATAGAGAGAGATACAGATAGAAAAAGAGAGAGAGAGAGATGGTTCAGTGGTGCTAGCCGTACAATCTGAGAGAATCCAACGGTCACGGCGTGCGATCCGTGGGAGCGCTGTGCTGACCAATCAAAACGCAGAGAATTTGCCGAGTGTAGATAGCAGGGCACTCGACAAACAATCGTTGCCGAGTGTTTACACTGGCCAAACATCTTTTTTTTTCTTATTTCTTTCTTCATTTTCTTTTCTTTGCTATTTTTTTTCTAGCGGCGGCTCCTCCGCCCGCAGCCTCCGGGGAAATACCGGGAAGAAAAAGGCCTAGAAACGCGCTTAATGTATTAAATGCCAAGAAAATACACTTAATGATTTAAATATAGCACGCACAAAAACTCAGAAAAATGCCAAATGTTGACATGGAACATGTGATGGTGTATGTTGAGCGTAGAAAAAGTTTTAAGCTCAACCGATGAAGCAACCTGTTGGGGAACGTTGCATGGAAAATAAAAAAAATTCTACGCACATGCAAGATCTATCCATGGAGATGCATAGCAACGAGAGGGGGAGAGTGCGTCTACGTACCCTCGTAGACCGTAAGCGGAAGCGTTAGAACAACGAGGTTGATGTCGTCGAACATCTTCGCGATCCAACCAACTGAGTACCGAACGTACGGCACCTCCGCGTTCAGCACACGTTCAGCTCGGTGACGTCCTCAACTTCTTGATCCAGCAAGACGGCGAGGTAGCGGATGAGTTCCAGCAGCACGACGGCGTGGTGACGGTGATGGTGATGCTATCTCAACAGGGCTTCGCCTAAGCACCGTAAGAATATGACCGAGGGACTGGACCGTGGAGGGGGGCACCGCACACGGCTAACAATTGATGTGTTCTTGTGTGGCGCCCCCCCCCCCCTTGTATATATATAGGTGGGGGGAGTGGGAGCAGCCAAGGCGGGGGCCCAAGTAGGCCGAATCCTACTTGGGCTCCTCCCCAATTCGCCCCCCCTTACCATAAATGCTGGAGGGTTAAAGGAAAGGGGAGAGAGGAAAGGGAAGGGGGAGGCCAACTCCCCTCCTTCCTTTCTCTCCCCTTGGCGCCGGCCTAGGAGGTGTGCCAGCCCCTTGTGGGCGGGTGCACCCTTCCCCTTTGGCCCACTTGGCCCACTAGCCTCCCGGGGGTGTCCGGAACCCCTTCCGGTGCCTCGATGACTACCCGGTGCACTCCGAAACTCTTTCGGTGTCCGAATACCATCGTCCTATATATCAATCTTTATGTATCGACCATTTCAAGACTCCTCATCATGTCCGTGATCTCATCCGGGACTCCAAACAACATTCGGTCACCAATTCACATAACTCATATAACACTATATCATCAACGAACGTTAAGTGTGCGGACCCTACGGGTTCGGGAATGATGTAGACATGACCGAGACGACTCTCCGGTCAATAACCAATAGCGGAAGCTGGATGCCCATATTGGTTCCTACATATTCCATGAAGATCTTATCGGTCGAACCGTTATGACAACATACGTAATTCCCTTTGTCCGTCGGTATGTTACTTGCCCGAGATTCGATCGTTGGTATCTCCATACCTAGTTCAATCTCGTTACTGGCAAGTCTCTTTACTCATTCCGTAATACATCATCCCGTAACTAACTCCTTAGTCACTTTGCTTGCAAGCTTATTATGATGTGCATTACCGAGAGGGCCCAGAGATACCTCTCCGAAACACAGAGTGACAAATCCTAGTCTCGATCCATGCCAACTCAACAGACACCTTCGGAGATACCTGTAGAGCATCTTTATGATCACCCAGTTACGTTGTGACATTTGATAGCACACAAGGTATTCCTCCGGTATCCGGGAATTGCATGATCTCATGGTATGAGGAACATGTATTTGACATTCAAGAAAGCAGTAGCAATAAACAGAATGATCATATGCAAAGCTAGCGGATGGGTCTTGTCCATCACATCATTCTCCTAATGATGTGACCCCGTTATCAAATGACAACTCATGTCTATGGTTACGAAACCTTAACCGTCTTTGATCAACGAGCTAGTCTAGTAGAGGCTCACTAGGGACACGGTATTTGTTTATGTATTCACACATGTATTTAAGTTTCCGGTCAATACAATTCTAGCATGAATAATAAACCTTTATCATGAATAGGGAAATATAAAATAATAACAACTTTATTATTGCCTCTAGGGCATATTTCCATCAGTCTCCCACTTGCACTAGAGTCAATAATCTAGATTGCATTGTAATGAATCTAACACCCATGGAGTCTTGGTGCTGATCATGTTTTGCTCATGGAAGAGGCTTAGTCAACGGGTCTGCCACATTCAGATCCGTGTGTACTTTGCAAATTTCTATGTCTCCATGCTTGACATACTCACGAATGGAGTTGAAGCGTCTCTTGATGTGTTTGGTCTTCTTGTGAAACCTGGGCTCCTTTGCAATAGCAATTGCTCCAGTGTTGTCACAAAAGATTATCATTGGACCCGATGCACTAGGTATTACACCTAGATCGGATATGAACTCCTTCATCCAGACTCCTTCATGTGCTGCTTCCGAAGCAGCTACGTACTCCGCTTCACACGCAGATCCCGCCACGACGCTCTGCTTGGAACTGCACCAACTGACAGCTCCACCATTCAATATAAATACATATCCGGTTTGTGACTTAGAGTCATCTGGATCAGTGTCGAAGCTTGCATCGACGTAACCCTTTCCGACGAGCTCTTCATCACATCCATAAACGAGAAACATGTCCTTGTCCTTTTCAGGTACTTCAGGAAATTCTTGACCGCTGTCCAGTGATCCACTCCTGGATTACTTTGGTACCTCCCTGCCAAACTTATGGCAAGGCACACATCAGGTCTGGTACAAAGCATGGCATACATAATAGAATCTATGGCTGAGGCATAGGGAATGACTTTGATTTTCTCTATATCTTCTGCCGTGGTCAGGCATTGAGTCTGACTCAACTTCACACCTTGCAAGACAGACAAGAACCATTTCTTTGACTGATCCATTTTGAACTTCTTCAAAACTTTGTCAAGGTATGTGCTTTGTGAAAGTCCTATCAAGCGTCTTGATCTATCTCTATAGATCTTGATGCCCAATATATAAGCAGCTTCACCGAGGTCTTTCATTGAAGAACTCTTGTCCAAGTATCCTTTTATGCCATCCAGAAATTCTATATCATTTCCAATCAACAATATGTCATCCACATATAATATCAGAAATGCTACAGAGCTCCCACTCACTTTCTTGTAAATACAGGCTTCACCGTAAGTCTGTATAAAACCATACGCTTTGATTACCTCATCAAATCGTATATTCCAACTCCGAGATGCTTGCACCAGTCCATAGATGGATCGCTGGAGCTTGCACACTTTGTTAGCACCCTTAGGATCGACAAAACCTTCTGGTTGCATCATATACAACTCTTCTTTGAGAAATCCATTAAGGAATGCAGTTTTGACATCCATTTGCCAGATTTCATAATCATAAAATGCGGCAATTGCTAACATGATTCGGACAGACTTAAGCATCGCTACGGGTGAGAAAGTCTCATCGTAGTCAACCCCTTGAACTTGTCGAAAACCTTTTGCGACAAGTCGAGCTTTGTAGACTGTGATATTACCATCAGCGTCTATCTTCCTCTTAAATATCCATTTATTCTCTATGGCTTGCCGATCATCGGGCAAGTCCACCAAAGTCCACACTTTGTTCTCATACATGGATCCTATCTCAGATTTCATGGCCTCTAGTAGAATACCGGGATTTAGTACCGGTTGGGCTTGGGCTTTAGTACCGGTCGCCCAACCGGTACTAAAGATTCGGGACTAAAGGTCCCAAACCTTTAGCACCGGTTGGCCCACGGCCCGGCTCTAAAGGCCCACCACGTGGCCGCCTGTGTGGGCTGGGTGGTGGAGGACCTTTAGTACCGGTTGATGATACCAACCGGTACTAAGTGTTCTGGTTTTTTTTTGTTTTAGCTTTTAGGATTTATTTTTCCTCTTTATTTTTTTGTGTTTTCCATTCATTTCAATTTTATTTTACGGTGCCACATACTGTAAACAGTACACAAGAGTTGATGCATATATATAGCTAATAATCATCACCAACATCATCATCATATTAATATAAAAACTCGTCCTCCTCCTCATCATCATCAACTCTAACACATTGTAGCACATAATAACACATTCTACCTAGGATCTACTCCTCTCATAGGACCTACTCTACCCTCTCTTAGGTAAAATATCATAAAACAAGATAGGCATTGACTCTCCATTAAGGAGAATGGACTCTCCATAATGGAGAATGGAGATCATCCTGTCTCCAAGTCTTGGCCTACGCACAATGTTGCTTCCAAGTAGCTCTCTACGATGGTCGAAACATTTTTTCCAATCTTTGATTATCATGGCTTCCTCGCTTTTAGAATTCCGGTATGGACAGGAGTGATGTGGATACTGCGGCTGACCTGGCCGTGGTGGCCGTAAGCTCATAACATCAACGCGACCTCTCGGTAACATCAGATGAGGCACACAATCCATCGGGATTTTCTGTTCAAAAACATAGTAATAACTTTGTAGTTAGCAATGTAGTTTAGTTTTAGAACAATTTATGCAAAAGATGCACGGATGTCGTAATAGTAGAAAATCTTGCCATGATATCTCCATTGATGTTACCGTAGCACACCACGTGCACTAGTGGCACGTATTGACCATAATTTTGAGGAGTTCGATAATAGCTATTGTAATTCTCAAGATCAGTAAAAATGCGATAAGACCATCTTTCTCCTTATAAGTTAATTGTGCTTCATCATTGTAGTAGTAGGTTCTGTCTACCATCGTCCGTACATTTTTTGAAGAATGAAAATAAGCTGTCGATCAATGGAAATAAGCTGTCAACTATTTTGAAATAAACAATATAAATTACTTAATAAATATGTTTGAGAAACTCACACAGCGGTAGAACTGGAAGTGTGTCAACAAGGACCCAAATGGTCATATTCTTTTCGTCGATGTCAGGATCACCAAGATCGAAGGTGAGAAGCATACCCTCATGAAAATCATACGCCTTGCAAAGTGCTTCCCAATTCGGGCAACCAAAATTGGATGAGTTCACAGAATTGTATAGATTTACAGCAAAATCATAACCATGATGGGTCCTTAGGTGAATTATCTTTGTCTCCATGCTTTCATGATCTTCAAAACCCATCTTGTCCAAGACATACCGTCTTGCATGGCATGGGATAAGCTAGTCAAATTGCAAAAGACGGAAATTACACGTTGAAGAAGCAGAAGTCGTGCTTATTTACGAAAAAACACTTGTCGTCGTTGCGTACCGTATCATCATCGAAGGACTCCTGGAGCACAATGCTGAAGCGCCGACCTTCTACCAGGTGAGGCCTGTCGCACAGACCGTGCTCGTCTTCGCAGTAATCGCACGGCGCGAATTCCCTTTCGTCGTCAGACATTTCCTATGTTCATAGTTCAAACATTAAAAATCGATCGAAGGCAACTACCAGGAAAGTCAACACACAGATCAGTATTACTCAATATATGCAATGGGTTGACTTTAGGTCTGTCGAGTCTTCCTTGCTAAACTCTCATCTCACATATATGGTGGGCACTCCCTCTCTGATATTTCGACCGTCGGTGATGGTCGCTCCTCCCTTCGTTTCCGAGTGCATTACATCACAATGTCTTAGCACACGGAAACGAAGGAGAAGCGACCCCCACGACAACAGTCGGGATTCTTCCTCTCTCATATTTTGACCGTCGGTGATGGTCGCTTCCCCCTTTATCTCGTGTGACTATAAGAAACGACCCCCACGACAAGAGTCGGGATTCTATCTATCTGAAAGTGATATGGTGGACACTCCCTCACTGAAAGTCACACAAGGAGCAGCCACAGACTGAAAGTCAACCCGTTGCATATATCGAGTAATGATAGAAAAAATGCCCTATGATTTGCCGGAATATCATTAATGAATTCCCGTTCTGAAAAATCACAGTAAATCTAGCTACCTAATCTAGCTAACACTTAGTAAATCTAATTAATCTAACACTAATTAAGACAATTTGATTAATCTATAGCTAATTAAACTAATAATTAACTAATTAAACTACTAATTAACTAACTAACTACTAATTAAACTACTAATCTAATTAATCTAACACTAATCTAGCTAGTAAACTACTAATCTAGCTACTCCCTCTAACATTTGCCCCTCCCTCTCTAACACTTAGCAAATTTGTTTCTCTCTCTAATAATTAACACTACTAGCTAATTAACAATCATCTAGCAAACAATCATCTAGCTAATAATTAACACTACTAGCTAATTAACAATCATCTAGAATCATCTAGATAATAATTAACACTACGTACTAGCTAATTAAAACTACTAACACACTTAGCAAATTTGCCCTAATCGCCCGCGCCCGTTGTTATCGCGCGCGACGGCGGGGGTGAGCACGGCGCGCGGCGCGCGAGTCGCCGGCTGCGGGCTCGGGGCGGTGGCGCGCGAGGGCAGCGACGGCGGCATCGACAGCTCGGCGGCGGCGGCGACATGGACGGCAACAGATCGAGGGGCTAAAGGGGGGGAAATGCGGGGGAAGCTCACCGAGAGGACGTAGGCGAGCTCGAGGAGGGTTGGGGACGGTCGGAGTAGCGAGATCTGGCGACGGTGGCGGCGACGGCGCGTGCGGGAATTGGGCAGCCTGGCGGCGTCGAAATGAGTCTCCCGGGCGGTGGCGCGGCCCGGGACGACGAAGCGTTTGCTATTTATACCACGCACCCCTTTAGTGCCGGTGCGTAGCACGAGCTGGTACTAAAGGATCTTTAGTATCGGTTCATGCCACGAACCGGTACTAAAGGTCCTCCCAAAAATGCGCGCGAAGAGGTGGACCTTTAGAACCGGTGCATGGTATGAGCCGGTACTAAAGATATTTTTAATTAATTAATAGTTATTATTTTCAGAAAAATCCCTTAACTTATGAAAATCATAGAAAAAAAATCTATAACTCCAATGGAAATAAATAATATATGAAAAATTATCAGAAAAACTTAAACTGCTGTATAAGACAATTTGATTAAATGGCATTTGAAATGTCATATCTGGAGTTTGAAAAGCACTATAAATGAACTCTGAAAAGGTTGAAACTTGGCATGGTATCATAATTTACCCACATAGCATGTGCTAAAATGTTGAGAGGGTTACGGCAAAAACTGGATGCACTTCGTGTACAAACTGGACAATCCCTTTCGAAGTATCAGGGTTTCGGACGAAAACTCATCTATTACAAAGGGATTTCATTTTTAATAACTCATTTTAACTCCAGACTTTTTGTGTGTTCAATATGCACCATTCAAAGGCACATCATCAATTTTCAACCCTTTCCTGACTTCATTTGTTATTTTTCATCCATTTAATGATTTATTTTGAGCTAAATGACCCTGAAATTGAAAAGCACTACAAATGAACTCTGGAAAGGTTGAAACTTGGCATGGTATCATTATTTCATCCACATAGCATGTGCTATAAAGTTGAGAGGGTTACGGCAAAAACTGGATGCACTTCCTGTACAAACTGGACAATCCCTTTTGAAGTATCACGATTTTGGAGGAAAACTCATCTATTACAAAGGGATTTCATTTTTAATAACTCATTTTAACTCCAGACTTTTTGTGTGTTCAGTATGCACCATTCAAAGGCACATCATCAATTTTCAACCCTTTCCTGAATTCATTTGTTATTTTTCATGCATTTAATGATTTATTTTGAGCTAAATGACCCTGAAATTGAAAAGCACTACAAAGGAACTCTGAAAAGGTTGAAACTTGGCATGGTATCATAATTTCACCCACATAGCATGTGCTAAAAACTTGAGAGGGTTACGGCAAAAACTAAATGCATTTCGTGTACAAACTGGACAATCCGTTTCGAAGTATCAGGGTTTCGGACGAAAACTCATCTGTTACAAAAGGATTTCATTTTTAATAACTCGTTTTAACTCTAGACTTTTTGTGTGTTCAGTATGCACCATTCAAAGGCACATCATCAATTTTCAACCCTTTCCTGAATTCATTTGTTATTTTTCATGCATTTAATGATTTATTTTGAGCTAAATGACCCTGAAATTGAAAAGCACTACAAATGAACTCTGAAAAGGTTGAAACTTGGCATGGTATCATAATTTCACCCACATAGCATGTGCTAAAAAGTTGAGAGGGTTACAGCAAAAACTGGATGCACTTCGTTTACAAACTGGACAATCCGTTTCGAAGTATCAGGGTTTCGGACGAAAACTCATCTGTTACTAAGGGATTTCATTTTTAATAACTCATTTAACTCCAGACTTTTTGTGTGTTCAATATGCACCATTCAAAGGCACATCATGAATTTTCAACCCTTTCCTCACTTCATTTGTTATTTTTCATGCATTTAATGATTTATTTTGAGCTAAATGACCCTGAAATTGAAAAGCACTACAAATGAACTCTGAAACGGTTGAAACTTGGCATGGTATCATAATTTCACCCACATAGCATGTGCTAAAAAGTTGAGAGGGTTACGGCAAAAACTGGATGCACTTCCTGTACAAACTGGACAATCCCTTTCGAAGTATCAGGGTTTCGGACGAAAACTCATCTATTACAAAGGGATTTCATTTTTAGTAACTTATTTTAACTTCAGACTTTTTGTGTGTTTAGTATGCACCATTCAAAGGCACATCATCAATTTTCAACCCTTTCCTGAATTCATTTGTTATTTTTCATGCATTTAATGATTTATTTTGAGCTAAATGATCCTGAAATTGAAAAGCACTACAAATGAACTCTGAAAAGGTTGAACCTTGGCATGGTATCATTATTTCACCCACATAGCATATGCTAAAAAGTTGAGGGGGTTACGGCAAAAACTGGATGCACTTCGTGTACAAACTGTCCAATCCCTTTCGAAGTATTAGGGTTTCGGACGAAAACTCATCTATTACAAAGGGATTTCATTTTTAATAACTCATTTTAACTCCAGACTTTTTGTGTGTTCAATATGCACCATTCAAAGGCACATCATCAATTTTCAACACTTTCCTGACTTCATTTGTTATTTTTCATGCATTTAATTATTTATTTTGAGCTAAATGACCCTGAAATTGAAAAGCACTACAAATGAACTCTGAAAAGGTTGAAACTTGGCTTGGTATCATTATTTCACCCACATAGCATGTGCTAAAAAGTTGAGAGGGTTACGGCAAAAACTGGATGCACTTCATGTACAAACTGGACAATCCCTTTCGAAGTATCAGGGTTTCGGACGAAAACTCATCTATTACTAAGGGATTTCATTTTTAATAACTCATTTTAACTCCAGACTTTTTGTGTGTTCAGTATGCACCATTCAAACGCACATCATCAATTTTCAACCCTTTCCTGAATTCATTTGTTATTTTTCATGCATTTAATGATTTATTTTGAGCTAAATGACCCTGAAATTGAAAAGCACTACAAATGAACTCTGAAAAGGTTGAAACTTGGCCTGGTATCATAATTTCACCCATATAGCATGTGCTAAAAAGTTGAGAGGGTTACGGCAAAAACTGGATGCACTTCGTGTACAAACTGGACAATCCCTTTCGAAGTATCAGGGTTTCGGACGAAAACTCATCTGTTACAAAGGGATTTCATTTTTAATAACTCATTTTAACTCCAGACTTTTTGTGTGTTCAATATGCACCATTCAAAGGCACATCATGGATTTTCAACCCTTTCCTGACTTCATTTGTTATTTTTCATGCATTTAATGATTTATTTTGAGCTAAATGACCCTGGAATTGAAAAGCACTACAAATGAACTCTGAAAAGGTTCAAACTTGGCATGGTATCATTATTTCACCCACATAGCATGTGCTAAAAAGTTGAGAGGGTTACGGCAAATCTGGATGCACTTCGTGTACGAACTGGACAATCCCTTTCGAAGTATCAGGGTTTCGGACGAAAACTCATCTATTACAAAGGGATTTCATTTATGATAACTCATTTTAACTCCAGATTTTTGTGTGTTCAATATGCACGATTCAATGGCACATCATGAATTTTCAACACTTTCCTTACTTCATTTGTTATTTTTCATGCATTTAATGATTTATTTTGAGCTAAATGACCCTGAAATTGAAAAGCACTACAAATGAACTCTGAAAAGGTTGAAACTTGGCATGGTATCATAATTTCACCCACATAGCATGTGCTAAAAATTTGAGAGGGTTACGGCAAAAACTGGATGTGCACTTTGTGGACAAACTGGACAATCCCTTTCGAAGTATCAGGGTTTCGAACGAAAACTCATCTATTACAAAGGGATTTCATTTTTAATAACTCATTTTAACTCCAGACTTTTTGTGTGTTCAGTATGCACGATTCAAAGGCACATCATGAATTTTCAACACTTTCCTGACTTCATTTGTTATTTTTCATGCATTTAATGATTTATTTTGAGCTAAATGACCCTGAAATTGAAAAGCACTACAAATGAACTCTGAAAAGGTTGAAACTTGGCATGGTATCATTATTTCACCCACATAGCATGTGCTAAAAAGTTGAGATGTTTACGGAAAAAACTGGATGTGCACTTCCTGTACAAACTGGACAATCCCGTTCGAAGTATCAGGGTTTCGGAGGAAAACTCATCTATTACAAAGGGATTTCATTTTTAGTAACTTATTTTAACTCCAGACTTTTTGTGTGTTCAGTATGCACCATTCAAAGGCACATCATCAATTTTCAACCCTTTCCTGAGTTCATTTGTTATTTTTCATGCATTTAATGATTTATTTTGAGCTAAATGACCCTGAAATTGAAAAGCACAATAAATGAACTCTGAGAAGGTTGAAACTTGGCATGGTATCATTATTTCACCCACATAGCATGTGCTAAAAAGTTGAGAGGGTTACGGCAAAAACTGGATGCACTTCGTGTACAAACATGCAACATGCAACACCTTTCGTCCCGGTTGGTGGCTCCAACCGGGATTAAAGGGGGTCTTTTAATCCCGGTTTGAGCCACGAACCGGGATTGAAGGCTGGCACGGCGAGGGGCGCAGGAAGTTTAGTCCCACCTCGCTAGTTGAGAGGGGCTCGGAGTGGTTTATAAGCCCCCATGCGGCTAACCACTCGAGCTCCTCTCACCTGCACGTTCGTAGGAGATGCCCCCAATGGGCACTAACCATGAAGATCTGATCCCCAAACGGCCTGTAGCAGATGTCGCATCGCAATGCCTCCGCCTCAATGGTGTAAGCCCCAGCTGATCCTTCTCCTTCTTCCTCCTGGGGCTCGTTTACCGGCCTACACCATTGAGGAAGAAGAAGAAGAATCCGCTAGGGCTTACACCATTGAGGCGGAGGCATTGCGATGCGACATCTGCTACAGGCCGTTTGGGGATCAGATCTTCATGGTTAGTGCCCGTGGACAATCTTCATCACATACATCACAATGCTTCAGAAAGCTTGCTCGAGCAAAGTGGAAGAACAGGGGAGGAAAACAGAGAAATGAGAGCTGATCGGCTGGGGGTGGACGAAGCACTATATATATAGAAGTCTTTAGGACCGGTTTGTGTCACCAACCGGTACTAAAGGAAAACCTCTAGTACCGGTTCGTGCCACAAACCAGTACTAAAGAGGCATGCAGGGCCCCAGTCTGACCAAAAGCCTGCCACGACCCCATTAGTACCGGTTTGCGACACGAACCGGTACTAAAAGTTCCTCACGAACTGGTACTAGAGGTCGCCCTGCTCCTAGCCATTGGAGCCGGCATGGACCGGGACTAATAGATCCTTTACAACCGGCTCGTAACTTGTCTGGTACTAAAGGGTAAAACGAAAGGTCTGTTTTCTACTAGCCATTTGTCGGAATCTGGGCTCATCATAGCTTCTTCATAGTTCATAGGTTCGCTATTGTCTAACAACATAACTTCCAAAACAGGATTACCGTACCACTCTGGTGCGGAACGTACTCTGGTCGACCTACGAGGTTCAGTAGTAACTTGATCTGAAGTTTCATGATCTTTATCATTATCTTCCTCTCTTGTTGGTGTTGGCATCATGGGAACAGTTTTCTCTGATGAGCTACTTTCCAGTTCGAGAGAACGTACGATTACCTCATCAAGTTCTACTTTTCTCCCACTCACTTCTTTCGAGAGAAACTCCTTCTCTAGAAAGGACCCATTATTGGCAACAAAAATCTTGCCCTCGGATCTATGGTAGAAGGTGTACCCAATTGTTTCTTTCGGGTATCCTATGAAGACGCACTTCTCCGCTTTGGGTTCGAGCTTATCAGGTTGAAGCTATTTCACATAAGCATCGCATCCCCAAACTTTAAGAAACGATAGCTTTGGTTTCTTGCCAAACCATAGTTCATACGGTGTCGTCTCAACGGATTTAGACGGTGCCCTATTTAACGTGAATGCAGCTGTCTCTAATGCATAACCCCAAAACGATAGTGGCAAATCGGTAAGAGACATCATAGTACGCACCATATCCAATAAAGTACGGTTACGACGTTCGGACACACCATTACGCTGTGGTGTTCCAGGTGGCGTGAGTTGTGAAACAATTCCACATTTTCTTAAATGAAGGCCAAACTCGTAACTCAAATATTCGCATCCGCGATCAGATCGTAGAAACTTTATTTTCTTGTTACGATGATTCTCTACTTCACTCTGAAATTCTTTGAACTTTTCAAATGTTTCAGACTTGTGTTTCATCAAGTAGATATACCCATACCTACTCAAATCATCTGTAAAGGTTAGAAAATAATGATACTCGCCGCGTGCTTCAACATTCATCGGACCGAATACATCGGTATGTATTATTTCCAACGAATCAGTAGCTCGCTCCATTGTTCCGGAGAACGGAGTTTTAGTCATCTTGCCCATGAGGCATGGTTCGCAAGTATCAAATGATTCATAATCAAGAGATTCCAAAAGTCCATGAGCATGGAGTTTCTTCATGCGCTTTATACCAATATGACCTAAACGGCAGTGCCACAAGTATGTTGCACTATCATTATCAACTTTGCATCTTTTGGTGTCAATATTATGAATATGTGTATCACTACGATCGAGATTCAACAAAATAGACCATTCACAAAGGGTGCGTGACCATAAAAGATGTTACTCATATAAATAGAACAACCATTATTCTCTGACTTAAATGAATAACCGTCTCGCATTAAACAAGGTCCAGATATAATGTTCATGCTCAACGCGGGCACCAAATAACAATTATTTAGGTCTAAAACTAATCCCGAAGGTAGATGTAGAGGTAGCGTGCCGACGGCGATCACATCAACCTTGGAACCATTCCCGACGCGCATCGTCACCTCGTCCTTAGCCAATCTTCGCTTATTCCGTAGCTCCTATTTCGAGTTACAAATATGAGCAACTGAACCAGTATGAAATACCCAGGCGCTACTGCGAGCATTAGTAAGGAACACATCAATAACATGTATATCAAATATACCTTTTCTCACTTTGCCATCCTTCTTATCCACCAAATACTTGGGGCAATTCCGCTTCCAGTGACCAGTCCCTTTGCAGTAGAAGCACTCAGTTTCAGGGTTGGGTCCAGCTTTGGGTTTCTTCGCGGGAGTGGCAACTTGCTTGTTGTTCTTCTTGAAGTTCCCCTTCTTTCCCTTGCCCTTTTTCTTGAAACTAGTGGTTTTGTTAACCAACAACACTTGATGCTCCTTCTTGATTTCTACCTCTGCCGATTTCAGCATCACGAAGAGCTCGGGAATTGTCTTCTCCATCCCTTGCATATTATAGTTCATCACGAAGCCTTTATAGCTTGGTGGCAGTGATTGAAGAACTCTGTCAATAACACTCTCAACTGGAAGCTCAATTCCCAGCTGAGTCAAGTGGTTGTGGTACCCAGACATTCTGAGTATGTGTTCACTGACAGAACTATTCTCCTCCATCTTACAGCTATAGAACTTGTTGGAGACTTCATATCTCTCAACCCGGGCATTAGCTTGAAATATCAATTTCACCTCCTGGAACATCTCATATGCTCCATGGCGTTCAAAACGCTTTTGCAGTCCCGGTTTAAGGACGCAGAGCATGGCACACTGAACTATCGAGTAGTCATCTGATCGAGCCTGTCAGGCGTTCATAACGTCTGCAGTTGCTCCTGCGGCAGGTCCATCACCTAGCGGTGCATCAAGGACGTAAGTCTTCTATGTAGCAATGAGGATAATCCTCAAGTTACGGACCCAGTCCGTGTAGTTGCTACCATCATCTTTCAACTTAGCTTTCTCTAGGAACGCATTAAAATTCAACAGAACAGTAGCACGGGCCATTAATCTACAACATAGATATGCAAAAACTATCAGGACTAAGTTCATGATAAATTGAGTTCAATTAATCAAATTACTAATGAACTCCCACTTAGATCAACATCCCTCAAGTTAACTAAGTGATACATGATCCAAATCAACTAACCCATGTCCGATCATCATGTGAGATGGGATAGTCATCAATGGTGAACATCTCCATGTTGATCATATCTACTATATGACTCATGTTCAACCTTTCGGTCTCCAGTGTTCCGAGACCATGTCTATACATACTAGGCTCGTCAAGTTTAACCCAAGTATTCTGCTTGTGTAAAACTGTCTTACACCCGTTGTATGTGAACGTAGAATCTATCACACCCGATCATCACGAGGTGCTTCAAAACGACGAACTGTAGCAACGGTGCATACTTAGGGAGAACACTTCTATCTTGAAATTTAGTGAAGGGATCATCTTATAATGCTACCGTCGTTCTAAGCAAAATAAGATGCATAAAGGATAAACATCACATGCAATCAAAATATGTGAGATGATATGGCCATCATCATCTTGTGCTTTTGATCTCCATCCTCAAAGCATCGTCATGATCTCCATTGTCACCGGCACGACACCATGATCTCCATCATCTTGATCTCCATCAACGTGTCGTCACGTGGTCGTCTCGCCAACTATTGCTTCTACAACTATTGCTAATGCATAGCGATAAAGTAAAGCAATTACATGGCGCTTGCATTTCATACAATAAAGAGACAACCATAAGGCTCCTGCCGGCTGTCAATATATATCACAAAACATGATCATCTCATACAACAACTTATATCACATCATGTCTTGACCATATCACATCACAGCATACCCTGCAAAAACAAGTTAGACGTCCTCTACTTTGTTGTTGCAAGTTTTACGTGGCTGCTACGGGTTTCAAGAAAGAACCGTTCTTACCTACGGAAAAACAACCACAACGGTGAATTATCAAGTTTGCTGTTTTAACCTTCTTCAAGGACCGGCCGTAGTCAAATTCGATTCAACTAAAGTAGGAGAAACAGACACCCGCCAGCCACCTTTGTGCAAAACAAGTTGCGCGTCAGTCGGTGGAACCGGTCTCATGTACGTGGACATGTAAGGTTGGTCCGGGCCGCTTCATCCCACAATGCCGCCGAATCAAAATAAGACGTTGGTGGTAAGCAGTATGAACATCACCGCCCACAACTCTTTGTGTTCTACTCGTGCATATCATCTACGCATAGACCTGGCTCATGATGCCACTGTTGGGGAACGTTGCATGGAAAACAAAAAAATTTCTAGGCACACGCAAGATCTATCCATGGAGATGCATAGCAACAAGAGGGGGAGAGTGTGTCTACGTACCCTTGTAGACCGTAAGCGGAAGCGTTAGAACAACGCAGTTGATGTCGTCGAACTTCTTCGCGATCCAACCAACTGAGTACCGAACATACGGCACCTCCGCGTTCAGCACACGTTCAGCTCGGTGACGTCCTCGACTTCTTGATCCAGCAAGACGGCGAGGTAGTGGATGAGTTCCGGCAGCACGATGGCGTGGTGACGGTGATCGTGATGCTATCTCAACAGGGCTTCGCCTAAGCACCGTAAGAATATGACCGAGGGACTGAACCGTGGAGTGGGGCGCCGCACACGGCTAACAATTGATGTGTTCTTGTGTGGCGCCCCCCCCCCTTGTATATATATAGGTGGGGGGAGGTGGGAGCAGCCAAGGGGGGCGCCCAAGTAGGCCGAATCCTACTTGGGCTCCTCCCGAATTCGCCCCCCCCCCTTTACCATAAATGCCGGAGGGGGAAAGGAAAGGGGGGAGAGGAAAGGGAAGGGGGAGGCCAACTCCCATCCTTCCTTTCTCTCCCCTTGGCGCCGGCCTAGGAGGGTGTGCCAGCCCCTTGTGGGCTGGTGCACCCTTCCCCTTTGGCCCACTTGACCCAATAGCCTCCCGGGGGTGTCCGGAACCCCTTCCGGTGCCCCGATGACTACCCTGTGCACTCCGAAACTGTTCCGGTATCCGAATACCATCGTCCTATATATCAATCTTTATGTCTCGACCATTTTGAGACTCCTCGTCATGTCCGTGATCTCATCCGGGACTCCGAACAACATTCGGTCACCAATTCACATAACTCATATAACACTATATCGTCAACGAACGTTAAGCGTGCGGACCCTACGGGTTCGGGAATGATGTAGACATGACCGAGACGACTGTCCGGTCAATAACCAATAGCGGAACCTGGATGCCCATATTGGTTCCTAAATATTCCACGAAGATCTTATCGGTCGAACCGTTATTACAACATACGTAATTCCCTTTGTCCGTCGGTATGTTACTTGCCCGAGATTCGATCGTTGGTATCTCCATACCTAGTTCAATCTCGTTACCCGCAAGTCTCTTTACTCGTTTCGTAATACATCATCCCATAACTAACTCCTTAGTCACTTTGCTTGCAAGCTTATTATGATGTGCATTACCGAGAGGGCCCAGAGATACCTCTCCGAAACACGGAGTGACAAATCCCAGTCTCGATCCATGCCAACTCAACAGACACCTTCGGAGATACCTGTAGAGCATCTTTATGATCACCCAGTTACATTGTGACGTTTGATAGCACACAAGGTATTCCTCCGGTATCCGGGAGTTGCATGATCTCATGGTCTGAGGAACATGTATTTGACATTCAAGAAAGCAGTAGCAATAAACATAACGATCATATGCTAAGCTAAAGGATGGGTCTTGTCCATCACATCATTCTCCTAATGATGTGATCCTGTTATCAAATGACAACTCATGTCTATGGTTAGGAAACCTTAACCATCTTTGATCAACGAGCTAGTCTAGTAGAGGCTCACTAGGGACACGGTATTTGTTTATGTGTTCACACATGTATTTAAGTTTCCGATCAATACAAATCTAGCATGAATAATAAACCTTTATCATGAATAAGGAAATATAAAATAATAACAACTTTATTATTGCCTCTAGGGCATATTTCCATCACAACCGTCACTTTGTATTCAAACCTGACTCGCTCCATCTCAAAATCATGATTCTTTCTTGGAGATGGTTCAGTTTCTAAGCAGGGCACATCGCAACTTTTGCGAAACCTTTTTAAGTTTTTATCACAGGCTCTAGGGATCATATAATGGCACCATGCCATGTTTCATATTTTTCAGACATCATTTTTTTTAGAATTAAAATACCAATAACCTCCATGTTCGAGGTCGAGTCTTGGCACCATGAGGTTTGGAATTTCTTTCCTTTTTTTGGATAGGGCCTAAACATAGACTCAAAAATACAAATAGAATTTTTTAACCCATGGAACGCTCACTGTGGTGAGTAGTGAAAAAGGGAAAAGATCTTTGACCCTCTTCTCCCTCTGCTCACTATCCCCTGCTTAAGCACCACCACCAGCATCGGCATCGTCCTCTCACCCAGGAACAAATTGTTCGCCGGCAGAAGATCCGTTTGGGCTAACACTCTTACCCCAAGTAAGATGCATTCAGTGCTGCTTGTTTACTAAAGTAGACTGAAACCGATTCTGCGTTGGTGAACAAGAAGACAGTTCTCTGCAATAGAGATCAGACGAGATAACAACTCAAACGTAAGATGTCAGCCACAAACAGAGTGACGTCCGTAATACTCCTGGTGGCAATTATTAGATGGAACGACATTTCCAAATACTCCTGGTGGGTTTGTTAGCCAGCTATTAATAGACCCACCGGGAGGCAATTACAACAGAATCAGTTTAGAATTTGATACTACACAAGGAAACTAACAACCTTATCTAGCCAGGCTCTGTTTAAATCTCTACCGAGCACACTTGGATGAATCCCGACTATTATAATATGGGAAAGATTGAGCACACTTCAGCTTTTTAGGCTACTTATGGACTTGGGAATGTTTCCCGTGAGGAAATTGTCGTCCAACAGGAGGATCTGTAACTCCTGGCATTCGCCCAAAGTGCCAGGGATTTCCCTAGTAAGTTTGTTCGACGAAATTTGTAGGTCGGTAAGTTGCTTAAGATTGCTAATCTCCGGCAGTATTGGACCTTCCAAATTATATACATGTGGTCACTGTGGAGACCGGACTAAATAAAACATAAACGAATATGTCCCCAAAAAAGATCTCAAGGAATATACCCATTTAGATTGTTTTGACTAAGATACAACTTTGACAGAAATGGAAGGTTTCCCAAACTGGGTGGTATCGGACCGGATAGATAATTATTAGCTAATGATAGCGAACTTAAGCCAGTATGGTTCCCTATACTCTCTGGAACTGTCCCAGATAATTTATTGTTCTCTAATGAAAGATATGCTAGACTGGGCGACAACTTACCGACTGAATTTGGTATGGATCCTTTCAGCTGATTAGAATCTAATGAGAGCGATTGCAGAACACTACAATTGCTCAGCGCCTCTATGAATTCCCAGCTTTTACTGTCATCTGTTTGAAGATTATTTCCACCGAGAATTAAAAAAGCTAGGTTCGAAAGCCTCCCCAAGGAACGAGGTACTTGGCCACTGAAATTGTTGGCTGATAAGTCAATAACTGTGAGGTTCTGAACATTACCTAGGGAGTCAGGGATTTGACCTTGGAAACTGTTATTGTACAAGTTAAACCCGATAAGGTTAGGAAGAGTATCGCCAATGTTAGATGGCAATTCCATGCGTAGAAAATTTGAATGCAAGTCCAGAAATTCAAGAGTAGAATGGTTTAAAACTGTTGTTGGGATTCTACCGGTAAGACTATTCTCCCCTAGAATCAACCTAGATATATTTGGTAATTGCCCAAGCTCTTCTGGAATGCTCCCTTGGAGCTGATTATGTGCTAAACGGATTACCTGTAGAACGGTGATGTTTCGCAGGCTCGATGGGATGATGCCGGTGAAACTATTTCCAGAAAGGTTCAAAACTCGAAGGCTGGAGAGTAAACCAGTTCTATGGGGGATCGAACCCGTTAGCGAGTTTCCAGAAAGGTCTAGGTACTGCAAGTTGGTGCAATTTGTAAGAGCGTCAGGGTTGAACCCCTGCAACTCGTTGTTGCCTAGATCAAGGCGCCGGAGCCTATGGAGGCGGTTAAGAGTGGGCAACTGACCAAAGAAACCGTTTGAGGAGAGAACGAGTCTTCTAAGGAAGGTTAGATTTCCAAGAGAGGGAGCAATTTGGCCTTGCAAGTTCTGGCCGGTGAGGTTGAGCTCCCAGACCCGCCCTGGGTGCGTCAGGCTGCAGTTGACGCCTTTCCAGTGGCAATGGGGGATGCTAGTGTTCCAAGAGCTTAGGGCTTGTGTTGGATCGTTGGTGGCGGCCTTGAAATCAAGCAACCAGAGCCTGTCCGTGCTGTTATCAGGGACTGTCGAGCAACGGGCATTGCGAACTCCACAAGAAATGAGCAGCAATGACAGTAGCATAAGCACGGTGACTCTCAATGGTTGAGTGGCAGACATGTGGCCCCCGTTACCTGCAAAATGTGAAGAATAAACATTGTGGGTACTATATTCACTTTTGGAGCTGAGTTGTGTGACCTTACTCTGATGGACAATCATAAGTTTACAATCTAAAACGGAAACAAGTTAGAACTCATGTAGTCATGTAGATGCGTTTGCCGATAACAATAAAGGCAAAACTGACAGCAGGACAGAAGCCAAAATGGGTGTTAAGCAGTACTAAGCACGAGGACAGAGTAGGGCACCTTTGCTCGGCCGAATCGCACAGAACGGCAGCCTTTCTTGCATGGTTTTGCCGGGTGTTGTGGTGTGTGAGTTGGAATACTGGATGGATGCTCAGCTGGCTGAGGTCCCAGGGGTTTAAAAATAGTTTTACAGCGTCATCACGTCCACACACCTGCATCTCATCTGATATTCCCACACCTTATCTCAAGCTTGACCGCCAATGGAGCGAGGACCTCGAGTCCGTCAACCTTGTCAGTTACCGTTCCGGGTTTTATCTCGCCACCCACCGCTGCCGCCGCTGTCTGAGCTGGACAAGATCGTTGCGGCATGCCCAGCCTCGAATCCCAGAGCGCTGCGGCTTGTTCTACCCGATACTTTTCAGCCAGAATCGGACAGAGATCCTCTGCGCCAGTGCTGCGACATGTCTCGGCGATTTCGACGCGGACAAACGAGCACGTGAAACGGGCACGTGATTTTGTCAGCGTGTCTTCCACGGTTATTCTGATGGTGAATAGCAAAAGAAACTTTGGGTTGAACTCTGGTTTTTATAGAACCATCATCCGTTGAGAGTTGAGACGTGAAAGACACTTTGGTTTGAACTATGAAGATAGGAAGAATTCATCTAGTAATTCTTAATTGCTTTTTGAGACCATGCTTGGGGTACGTAGTTCAACAAAGTTAAAGAACTCGAGTTTAGATCCGGCCATTACTAGGAGGCCGGGCGGCGAGATTCTCAACCTGCTTTTGATGTTTTCTATAGTGGAATGGGTGGGCCTTAAGGCTCCCTCACGACCGGGATCTGGCTAGCAAGGTTTTTCTTTCGGGTCGAGAAATCCGGAAACTGACCGGTTTCCGGCCTTTCTGCTGGCTACCGAAAAATTGGCCTACCGCCTTCCTCCTATTCCCACTTCGTGCAAGAATTTTTTAGCTGTTGGGGTTAAAAGACTCAAAAAAAAACCTGTTCGGGTTAAAAAATCAAACTGTACTCCTAAATTAAATTGGACTGTCTATTCCTTCTATTCCCACTTCGCGCAAGAATTTTTTTAGCTGTTGGGGTTAAAAATTCAAACGGTACTCCTAAATTAAATTGGACCGTCTATTCCTTCTAATCTAACGATTTGTACCTCAACAATCTAATTCGGAGTACTACTCTACACTACCGGATTTTGGGACTCGACAATGGGAGAAAGAAACTCGGCAAAGTGTTTGCCGGCAAACATGACTCAGCTGAACCCCTGCCAGCAAAATTAATTTTGCCGGGTCCTTTTCCACAGTTACTTGGCAAGCACCTTGGCAAACCTATGCTGAGTGCAAAAAAAACATGTATTCAGCAAACTAATGGCGTAGACGGAACGGTCCGAATGGGGCCGGCACCATGTGTCACAGTGCTTTGCCGAGTGTCGCACTCGGCAAAAGGTGGAGCAGAATTAAAATAAATGGTCGCCGCCGGCGTGGTTCTTAGGGTGCCGCTCGGGGTGCACGGCGTGGAGGTGACGGTGATGTAGGACCCCAGCGTGAGCCCGCATGGCAGCTCCACCGCACGCCCCCTGCCCCGCAACTCATGTGATGGTTGCTTGGTCGAGCGCCTCCATTCCGCCGAGGAGAGGAATGGCAGGTACCTGTTATCTGAAGATATACATTCAGTTAACTGTGGCAATTCCGACAATTACCGCTTCGCCTCATCTAACGGTCCTCCTGGCTCCTCAAGTTACTTTCGTCGCCAACCGTTCGATCCTCTGTTGTCGTTAATTACTGTTACTGTCACTTACTTTACCGCGAGTGCGGGTATGAGCTGGTACACCTATATAGCGGCCGGGTTGTGGCTGAGCTGGTATCGATTATCTCAAAATTGCCTCATGGCTGAACCCTAAACATATACGGCTGCTCTCTATAGATAATACCAAGCCCGATCTGGGTATCTTTTCTCGAAATTCCCCATGATTCGTTAGATCCACAGCTTTCCCAACGACTAGGACCTGACAAATTGGTATTCAGAGCAGTAGTTCCTCGGCAGCTTCCGATTAGATCGAAAATTTCAAGAGAGGAGAGAAAACCCACCCAATTCCCTCCCTGATGTGCTGTGGCGGTGGAGATCAACGATGAGGGCAGCATCCAAGAGCGAATTCCTTTCGCGGAAGTGGATGGCGGCGGCGGATCCAGGGCGGCGCAGGAGGCGGTGATTGTTCGGGTACAGATCAGTAGTGCGGAGTGGTTGCGCTGGATCCCTTCCAGAGCGGTAAAATCCCACGTCCTTCGCTGATCCGTGTACCTTGTTGGCGTGGAGCTTTGGCGGCGGCAGGATCTGGAGTTTTGAGGCTGGTTGCTGCAGTTGCAGTGGTAAAATTCCCCCTCCACTCTCTAGATCAAGGTGATGGGGCGTCCTAAGGCAATCGATGAAGCCGATCTGCAAGAAGTTCTGTCGTTGCGTGATGATTTTGGCATATTTCAGCAAGATAATGCAGTGTTGCGCACAGATGTGTCAAAATTGCAGGAAGATGTGCAGTCCATCAGTTCTAAGCAAGAAGAAATTTCCATTCAGGTTGGAGGAATTGAAAAGGCTGTGCTGGAACTGGGAAAACAACTGTCCACCATGAGTTCAGTGTTGCAGAAAATTGTGGCACCTTCAGGCTCAGGAAAGCAAGTCGAGAGACAAAATGATACTAGTCAAATTGTGAAATCTCCTACTCTGCAGCAGCAACAAGTTGAAAGGCCAAATGTTAGAACAGATCAACTAAGGCAACAGTTAGAAGCAGAAAGAGAGAAAACAAGGCGGCTGGAAGAGTTACAAATGCAAAACTTGCCCCCAATTAGAACAAGTAGAGTTGCAGGTCCACCAGGATTTACTGCTCAAGGTCAAGTGGACAATACCAGTCCAGTTGGTACTCCAATGACACAAAGAAGAGGAGAGCATACTCCTGCCTTCCAGCAATACCAACAACCAGCTCGAGACAGGCAGTTGTGGCAAGGCTATTTCAGAACATATGAGCAAGATATGCAAGTGCAGTTCATGAAAGCTATGACAAAAGGCCCTAAATTGGATTTTCCTAGGCTTTCTGGTGAAGACCCTATTGGCTGGATAAGACAATGTAACAAGTATTTTCAAATGGCAGCAGCTCCTGAAGAATACAAAGTGTCCCTCACTCAAATGTATATGACAGGAGAAGCAGATGTGTGGCTCAGAAGATCAGGCCTTCTTAAGAAACAAGTTACTTGGAAAGAATTTGGCAAAGAAATTGTAAAAAGGTTTTCTTCACAAGGCTCTTATGATCTCACTGAAAAGTTCAATACTCTGAGACAAAATAACAACACTGTTTCAAAGTACACTAAGCTCTTTGAAGATTTAATGGCTGAAATCCAAGAAGAAAATCCTGCATTAAATGAGTTGTGGTTTGTGAGGTGTTATGTTAATGGATTGAGAGATGGCATAAAGTACCAGTTAAGACTGTTGCAGCCAGCTACTTTAACTGATGCTTACTGTCTTGCTAAGGAGATTGAACCCTGCCACCCCCCTCCAGTAATGCATCAGAAGAAAACAAATGTGCCCTATAACAATTACTATCAGAAAACATATACTCCCACAGCAGCTAAACCTACTGTCCCTCCTACTACTGTACCAATAGCTACCAGCAAGAATACTGAAAATGTTAATCATAACATTCAGAGAAGTAGAAAAGCTGGTGAGTGTTGGAGATGTGGAGATAAATGGTTCCATGGACATAAGTGTACCTTAGTACCAAATGTGCACATGCTACAACAGGAAGTGGATGAATCTGGTCCATCTGAAATGGAAGGAGATCAGCAAGATGACATAGAGGAACTGGGTGAATAAGCAGAACAAGCCATGTTTATTTCTTTACATGCTATGGGCCAACAACTTACAGTGCAATCACCTACAGTCGTAGTGTTTGTGAATGGAAAAAGGGCAGTGGCATTATTGGATTCTGGTAGTTCTACTTCTTTTATCAGTGAACAATTTGCAATCAAATCTAA
Source organism: Elymus sibiricus (assembly GCA_039707655.1). NCBI lineage: Eukaryota > Viridiplantae > Streptophyta > Magnoliopsida > Poales > Poaceae > Elymus > Elymus sibiricus. The sequence goes on along the minus strand of CM077674.1, from coordinate 1,101,921 downwards.
CTGCCAGTTATTGCCTGTCAAACCAAGAAAGATATCGGTGGCTGGGGGAGGAATGTTAATGTCTACTGCTGTAGCACCACACTGTACCTTCCAGTTAGCAAAGTTAAAAATGGCACATACTTTCAGAGTTTTGCATCTCCCAAGTCATGACATGATCTTAGGATATGATTGGTTTTCACTAGTCAGTCCAGTGGCATTTGATGTCCCTAACAATCAGTTCAGTTTCACTGTGCAGGGAAAAACAACTATCACCACTGCCATATATAACACTTGTGAAGAAATTGTGGAAATACCAGCTGAGTAAGTTACCAAGTTACTGGATAAAGGAGTACAGGCTTTTCTGCTGCAAATTCACAACATTGTAGCACACACTCCTGAGAAACACTGTATTCCTGTTGAAATTAACAAGCTGTTGGTAGAGTATGAAGATGTCTTTGCTGAACCTGCCACACTACCCCCAAAAGGAGCTTTGGATCATAAAATCACTCTCATGCCAGGTGTTGATCCCCCTCATGCAAGACCTTATAGAGTACCCCACCATCAAAAGGAGGAAATGGAGAAACAAATCAAACACTTGCTGGATAATAATCTCATAAGACACAGTCAAAGTCCATATGCTGCTCCTGTGTTGCTGGTGAAAAAGAAAGACAGCACCATGAGACTTTGCACTGACTTTAGGAAACTGAATACTATCACTGTCAAAAACAAATTTCCTATACCAGTGATTGAAGACCTCCTGGATGAATTACATGGAGCCAAAGTGTTTTCAAAAATTGATCTGAGATCAGGTTATCATCAAATCAGAATGGATCCTGAAGATATTCATAAAACTGCTTTCAGAACTTTTTTAGGCCATTTTGAATACCTGGTGATGCCCTTTGGATTATCAAATGCTCCTGGTACCTTTCAAGCTCTCATGAATTTTCTGTTTGCTAAATACAACAGAAAATTTGTACTAGTATTTTTTGATGATATACTAGTATTTAGTAACACAATAGAGGAACATGTGGAACATTTGAAGCAAGTTCTGCAAATCCTGAGAGAAAACCAGTTGTTTGCCAAAATGTCCAAGTGTGCATTTACAGTTTCTCAGGTGGAATATCTTGTTCATGTAGTCTCTGGTGAGGGCTTGGCTACTGAGCCAACAAAAATCAAAGCAATTGCAGAATGGCCAACACCTACTGATGTTACTAAAATCAGGAGTTTTTTGGGTTTGGCTGGTTACTATAGAAGGTTTATCAAACATTATGGCACTATCTGTAAACCTCTACATGATGCTTTGAAGAAGAGCAAGTTTATATGGAATAAGGAACAAGACACAACTTTCCAGCAATGGCAACAAGCTCTGATCACTGCTCCTGTACTAGCTCTCCCCAATTTCAACATTCCTTTCATACTGGAAACTGATGCATCTGGGTATGGCATTGGAGTTGTGTTGATGCAAGAAGGAAAACCTATAGCTTTTTATAGCTCAGCTCTGTGTCCTAAAAATGCAGCTCTATCCACTTATGAGAAAGAAGCCTTAGCTATTTTAGAAGCTTTAAAGAAATGGAGACACTATCTACTGGGCAACAATGTAATCATTAATACAAATCAGCAGTCTTTGAAATTTATTACTGATCAAAAGATCACTGAGGGAGTTCAACACAAGCTTATGATGAAGTTACTGGAGTTTAACTTCACTATCCAGTATAAAAAAAGGCATAACCAATAGGGTAGCAGATGCTCTTTCCAGAGTGCTCCCTAAGTGTATGTCCATATCAACTGTCACTCCTACATGGGCAGAAGAACTGTTACTCAGCTACAAAAATGACCCAATAACACTGAAGTTGCAAGAGAAATTGCTGTTGTAGAAAACTGAGGACACATCTGAATATTCAATACATGCTGGTATTATCAAGTTTAAAGGGAAAATTTTAGTTGGCAATGACAAGCAGTTGAAAGAAAGATTGATTGGTGCTCTACACAATTCTCCTGTGGGAGGACATTCAGGAATGAGAGCCACTTATCAGAGAATTAAAGGCATATTTTACTGGCCAGGACTCAAACAAGTTGTAGAACAATTCATTATTACTTGTCCCATTTGTCAGAGAGCCAAACATGAGAACTGCTTGCAACCTGGATTACTGGATCCTTTGCCCATAGCTGACATGGCATGGCAGCATATTTCCATGGACTTTATTGAGGGCCTTCCAAATTCTCAAGGCAAAGAAGTTATACTGGTGGTGGTGGACAGGTTTACCAAATACTCTCACTTCATTGCCTTGTCCCATCCCTACACAGTTCAAACTGTGGCCCAGGCATTTGTGGATAACATCATCAAATTACATGGTCCTCCAACTCTCATTATTTCTGATAGAGACAGCATATTCACTAGCCAGTTGTGGAGAGACATCTTTGCTGCTTACAAATGTGAACTCAGATATAGCACTGCTTACCATCCCCAAACTGATGGTCAAACTGAGAGAATAAATCAGTGTTTGGAAACATATTTGAGATGTATGACAACTCAAGAACCGAAGAAATGGTTAGCTTGGCTACCTTTGGCAGAGTACTGGTACAACAACACCTATCATACAGCCTTAAAAATGTCCCTCTTTCAGGCTTTATATGGATTTCCTCCACCATTGATAGCAGAATTGGCTATTCCAGGACCAGACAATATTGAAGCTCAAGATTTCTTGACAGCAAAGCAGACAATGTTGGAACAACTAAAAGAAAATCTGTTGCAAGCTCAAAATAGAATGAAGAGATATGCAGATTTGAAAAGATCAGAAAGACAGTTCCAAGTGGGTGATCTGGTGTATCTCAAAATGGCACCTTATCGACTGGCAGCCTTTGGATTCAGAGGAGCTTTGAAACTACAGAACAAGTACTATGGTCCTTTCAGAGTGATACAGAAAGTAGGCAACAGTGCCTACAAACTACAGTTCCCTGACCATGTGAAGATCCATCCAATTTTCCATGTCAGCCAGTTTAAAAAGCATATTGGTAACAGGTCTATTCCCAGCCCCGATCTTCCTGTAGTCAATGAAGATGGTACACTCAAAACTGAACCTGCTCTAGTTCTGGAAGTTCGGCAAATTCCTCGCAAAAACGTGCCTGTGGTTCAGTGGTTCATCCAGTGGGAAAATTTGGCTCCGGAGGATTCTACATGGGAAGATGCAGATTTCATCAAACACACGTTTCCCCAATTCTTCAAGAAGACTACAGAGGAGTGGCGAGCAGCAAGCACAACGTCGTGAGGACACGACGGTTCTTCAGAAGGGAGCAATGTCAAGTACCTGTTATCTGAAGATATACATTCAGTTAACTATGGCAATTCCGACAATTACCGCTTCGCCTCATCTAACGGTCCTCCTGGCTCCTCAAGTTACTTTCGTCGCCAACCGTTCGATCCTCTGTTGTCGTTAATTACTGTTACTGTCACTTACTTTACCGCGAGTGCGGGTATGAGCTGGTACACCTATATAGCGGCCGGGTTGTGGCTGAGCTGGTATCGATTATCTCAAAATTGCCTCATGGCTGAACCCTAAACATATACGGCTGCTCTCTATAGATAATACCAAGCCCGATCTAGGTATCTTTTCTCGAAATTCCCCATGATTCGTTAGATCCACAGCTTTCCCAACGACTAGGACCTGACAAGGAAGCCATGGGGAGGTAGACCCCGAGCACAACCGACGAGGACCAGCAGCAGCTCACACCTCTCACCTCACTGGAGGGTGGGGGAACGACGACAGCTGAGGGGCGGTGCGGAGGATGGGACCAGGAGCGGCGGCGACCTGTTGTTCAGGGTCAAAGGAGACGAAGAGGGGCGGCGGAGATGGGAAGTTGGAGGAGGCAAGGGCGCGCTGCTCCTCCATGAGCTCGGGGTGGAGCTCGTCCAGGAGGAAGGTGAGGCGCCGGTGAGGTTGAGGGAGATGGAAGGGTTGCCGCGTGTGTGCTGCCGCAGCCAACAGACGAGGTGTAAGAGATAAGATATATATATATATAGAGAGAGAGATACAGAAAGAAAACGAGAGAGGGAGAGAGAGAGAGAGAGAGAGAGAGAGAGAGAGAGAGAGAGACGGTTCAGTGGTGCTAGCCATACGATCTGAGAGAATCCAACGGTGATGGCGCATGATCCGTGGGAGGGCTGCGCTGACCAATCAAAACGTAGAGACTTTGCCGAGTGTAATAGCAGGCTCTCGGCAAACAATCTTTGCCGGGTGTTTACACTCACCAAACATTTTTTTTCCTTTTCTTATTTCTTTGCTATTTTTTCTAGCGGGGGCTCCCCCCCCCCTAGCCTCCGGGGAAAATGCCGGCAAGAAAAAGGCCTAGAAACGCGTTTAATGTATTAAATGCCTAGAAAATGCGCTTAATGACTTAAATATAACAAAATAAAAACTCAGAAAAATGCCAAATGTTGACATGGAATTTGTGATGGTGTATGTTAAGCGTAGAAAAAGTTTTAAGCTCAACCGATGAAGCAACCGTCACCTCACATTCAAATCTGACCTGCTCCATCTCAAAACCATGATTCTTTCTCGGAGATACATCAAAAGTTTTGCGAAACCTTTTAAATTTTTATCACAGCCTCTCAGGATTATATAATCACACCATGCCAAGTTTCATGCTTTTCAGACTTTGTTTTCATTTTTCAGAATTATAATACCAATAACCTCCATGTTCGAGGTCGAGTCTTGGCACCATGAGGTTTGGAAATTCTTTTCTTTTTTTGGATAAGGCCTAAACATAGACTCAAAAACACAAATAGAATTTTTTAACCCATTTTTGTCAATTTTTTCATGCAATTGCAATTCAAATTTAAATTATATCCATTAAATGCCTTGAAATGCGCTTAATTGCTTAAATATAGCAAACGTAAGAAAAAAATGCCAAATTTGAACATGGAACATGTGATGGTGTATGTTGTGTGTAGAAAACATTTTAATGGAAAACGATGAAACAACCGACACTTCGCCTTGAAACCATACCTGTTCCCTCTCGAAAGCACAATTCTTCCTCAGAGATGTCCTGTTTTCTAAGCAGTGTATATTACAATTTTTGCGAAACCTTCACAAATTTGTACCACTACATATTGATGTCATATTAGGGCATCATGCCAGGTTTCATGTTTTTTAGACTTATGTTTGTATTTTTCAGAATTAAAATACAAATAACCTCCATGTTTGGGGTCGAGTCTTGGTACGCCGAGGTTTGAAATTCCTTTTATTTTCTTGGACAAGGCCTAAACATAGACACAAGAACACAAATAGGATTTTTTAACCCATTTTTGCCAACTTTTTCACGCATTTGTAGTTCAAATTTGAATTATATCCATTAAATAGCTAGAAATGCACTTAATTGCTTAAATATAGCAAAGGTACCAAAAAAATACTAAATTTGGACATGGAACATGTGATGGTGTATGTTGAGTGTAGAAACGATTTCAGGATCAATCGATTAAGCAACCGATACTTCGCCTTCAAAGCAGACCCGTTCCTCCTCGAAATCATGATTCTTCACCAGAGATGTTCCGGATTCTAAGCAGTGTACTTCACAAATTTTGTGAAATCATCTCAAATTTTTACCACTACATATTGATGACATATGAGGGCACCATGCCAAGTTTCATTTTTTCAGACTTCGTTTGTATTTTTCAAAATTAAAATACCAATAACCTCCATGTTCAGGGTCGAGCCTTGGCATCCTGAGGTTTGGAATTCCTTTTCTTTTCTTGGATAAGGCCTAAACATAGACTAAATAACACAAATAGTATTTTTAACCCATTTTTACTAACTTTTTCATGCACTTGCAGTTCAAATTTGAATTATACCCGTTAAATATCTAGAAATGCACTTAATAGCTTAAATATAGCAAATGTACCCCAAAAAAATGCCAAATTTGGACATGGAACATGTGATGGTGTATGTTGAGTATAGAAATATTTTAAGGTCAAACGATGACGCAACCGACACTTCGCATTCAAACCTGACCCGTTCCCTCTCAAAACTATGATTCTTCCTCGGAGGTGTTCCGGTTTCATGCAGTTGCAGTTCAAAATTGAATTATATGCACTAAATGTCTAGAAATGCACTAAATGACTTAAATATTGACATGAAACATGTAATGATATATCTTGAGTGTAGAAAAAAAATTCAAGGCCAACGGACGAAGCAACAGTCACTTCGTCTTCAAATCTGACTCGTTCTCTCTTGAAATCACGATTCTTTCTTGGACTTGTTTCGGTTTCTAACCAATATGCATCACAAATTTTGCGAAATCTTCTCATATTTTTACCACTACATATTGATGCCATATGAGGGCACCACGCCAAGTTTCATGTTTTTCAGACTTCATTTGCATTTTTCTGAATTAAAATACCAATAACTTCTATGTTCGGGGTCGAGTCTTGGCACCCTGAGGTTCAGAATTCCTTTCCTTTTTTTGGATAAGGCCTAAACATACACTAAAGAAGACAAATAGGATTTTCAAACCCATTTTTACCAACTTTTTCATGCACTTACAGTTTAAATTTGAATTATAAGCACTAAATGCATATAAAAAATAGAGAGGGGGAAAGAAAAGATAAGAAAAAGAGAAAAATAATAATGTAGAAAAAAGCAAACTATAAAAGGAAAAAGGAAAACAAGTAATGTACAAAAGAAATGAGAAGAAAAAGGAAAAAAAATGCCAAGTGCCACGCGACAGCTACTCGGCAAAGACGGTCTTTGCCGAGTGCTATGCGGGCAGAACTAGGCAAAACTGGTCGTAGCCGAGTGTCTTGTCTTTGCCGAGTTTTTTTTTCGCACTTGGTATCCCGGATCTTTGCCGAGTGCATAACGTTATGCACTCGGCAAACAACGTCGGGCACTCGGCAAAGTTGCTGATTCCGGTAGTGCTACAAAGTACCACGGCTTGAAGGGTAAAATCGTAACTTTGTCTGTGCCATTTAACGTGAGTCTCATGTGTGGTGACGCCGCGGCGTCCGACGATGCTGATCTGGTGGTGCGTGGTGTTCCGTGTTCGCACTGTCGAAACCATTTTCTTCATTCTTGATATGGCGTTGGTGACATGGTTAGACAGCCTGAACATATACCACAGACACCCAAACGATCTTTCCTTTTCTCTTAATTCATGGCAAACACAAGTATCGATCTATCCATTGCTGCTACTACAACTTACAACACATGCAGCAAACAATACATGTCAAGCAGTCGTAGCGGGCATGCTAATCGATCTACTCTCCGTTTGTTCCTAATGGACGCAGCCAGGCCTGCGTAAATCGTGAAGATTAACAAGGCATGGGGAATAGAGCGAGCATGCCAGGGAAGCCGGTTGTGACTGGGAGGAGACGGCATTATGTTAGTTAATTAGATTAGATCAGGCGAGATTAAGGATAAAATCTCCTTTAATAGCAAGACAAAATGACTAAGATACCCCTTAAAAATAGATGACCAGTTTTACAGCGTCATCACGTCCACACACCTACATCTCATCTGTAATTCTCACGCCTTATCTCAAGCTTGACCGCCAATGGAGCGATGACCTCGAGTCCGTCAACCTTGTCAGTTACCGTTCCAGCTTTTATCTTGGTACCCAACGCTGCCGTCCCTGTCTGAGCTGGACACGATCGTTGCGGCATGCTCAGTCTCGAATCCCATGGTGTTGTCGCTTGTCCTACTCGATACTTTTCATCCAGAATCGGACAAAGATATTCAGCGCCAGTGTTGCGACATGTCTCGGCGATTTCGACGCGGACAAACGAGCATGTGGAACGGTTTACTGGTCCAAGATTCTCGTTTTCATTGTGTATGGTTTTTTTGTGGTGGCCGTGCCTCCAGAGCACTGGCGGAGCTACGGCTCAGTGAAATAGGCTATGGCCCGCCCATGTTGTAGCATGTTTAATGGAGATTGATGGGTTAATTAGGCCAATCTGATAAAAATAATTTGCTTTCTTTGTACTGGCCCGCCCAGGTTTGGGGCTGTAGCTCCGCCACTGCTCCAGAGTGTATTGTGTGGACATGGCTCGTTTCTTTGTGTGTTTCCTCCATATGTATTTGGTAGAGCGGGTTAAGTAGACTTGTACGTAATCGATATGGACAAACAAAATAATGTGGAGATGCCATGCCTTGCAGGGTTATGCTGATGGTGAATATAAGTGCCATATTACCATTCCAATAGGAACGAAAAATCTACTCTCGGAATGTTCGCTTCCTGCAGAGAATGCTTGGGCACCGTTCAAGTAAATGTCACGTACGTGATAACCTCATCACAATTTTATTTTTTGAAAAAGAGGTTTCCTCCCTTTTCTATGTCTTTTCAAAATGAAACCACAGAACAATCATCCAGGCGCTCAGGTCAAGACCAGAGTAGCCGACAAGAAATAATTACAGTGCACCGAACGGAACCTGACAAGTGCAAAACAACGCCGAAGAGCTACTGGCCATCCACACAATTTTACAGAGAGTACATCAGGCATCACACTGGAACCCGTTAGTGTTGGCGAGGAGTAGTTGGCGACGTTGCTCATCAAATGCATCCAGCGGAAGGATCAGCCCCATGCGATCCTTAGGAATTCCCCCCGCCAATGATCCAGCAGGCAAAGGCAGCGCGACATCAGCACTGATTGCACATTGTCGCAGAGAACCTACCACTGATGCAGAAAAGAGCTGAGTTTTCCCAAGATGCAGTTTGCTTAGATATAGGCTGCATTTTCTTCTCCAAGGTTCACTTGGATATAGCACTTGTGTTTTCTGTAGAGACGTGTGTAACACCCCAAGAGTGCTGCTTCCATATTTGTACTCCTCAACATTGCCATATATGGATTTGTCATGATGATCTTGATGGATGTGGTATTCTCATGTTGTGTTTTTGCTTTCTCTTCTTTTTGCATTTCATCTTCATGTCATCCTTTTGTCATGTGCATTGCATCCATCATGTTTTAATTGTGTTGTGCTCATCATGTATGCATTGTGGTTGTGTGTGTTTATCAGGGCCGTCTCCAGGAATTCGGGGGCCCGGTGCGAAATGTAAAATGAGTCCCAACAGTGAAAAGAAAAGAAATTATGACTGAAAATCACATATAACCAAAACTTATTGTCACTTAATTATATAATTTCATTTATTTTATTTCGTTCAATATTCATGTAAAAATAATGTTAAAAGAGTAATTGTAGTACTTATGCAATAAACTAACCTCATGTTTAACCGAAAAGTATCACTCATTTAGTATTTCTTGAATTGAATCTTCGACTATATCTCCATAATTACTAATTCGCCAAGACATCATTGTCCGGGGTATTGTGGCCAATCATTGGGTCCTTTTGAAATTTGAATGCGTGGCTATCTTGAAATTGTTTGATGCGTGGAAAACTATCTCGAAAAGTAGTTCTATCAATCCATCTGAAGTAAGCTTTGACTGTAGCGCATAAATCATGTTAGTACATATCAATCAATTTGAAGTACAATGCACAATGTCGCTTTATTAGAATGCAATTTATTAATTATCAATGTGAACATAATTATCAATCTATCTGAACCCAGCTTATGTGTGCCAAAATTCAGAAAACAAACCTCATGTCATATGTGAACCAAAATTCAGAAAATGAACATCATACCATATGTGTATAAAAATTCAGAGAACGAACAACATGTCAATGGGTACCAAAATTCACAAGTAAAGTGTACTGGAGGTATACCTGAATTAAGAAACAATCGGGCAGGATTTGTTTCTTGGACGGGGGAGGTCGGGGATCGGTCGATCAAGAGCTGTAGAATTGGGTAACTAGCCAACTAGGGCACTTTGGACTGCAACAGCATCCATGGCCATGGCGAGCAGGACTGGAGGAGAGGAGGGCAGGTGAGAGGCGAAGAGCGCGAGCGATGGGGAGCAGGCAAACGGGCGTGATGCCCGACTGCGTGGGATCGGGTGTGCCCCGTGCGTTCGAGCCTTGGAGGCGGGCGTTCCTGCGGGAGATCAAGACCTAGGCGTTCTCCGTATTGGTTTTTCCTGTACTTTTTATCGCTGATTACATCTACCTAGATTCTGGTGATTTGGGGGCCCCAAAAATTAGGGGCCCTGGCCGGTCGGCCAATTTGGCCTGCCCCTTCGACGGGCCTGGTGTTTATCTTCTCTTTGCCTCACCCAACTCTTGGGTTTCACCTATGCAAGCCATCTACCATCCCCTCTCTCTCAAATCCCTTCTTTTTCCCAAGTATTTCGTGATGCTATGTTTCTGTCCTAAATTAATGTCCACTAGTTTCCAATAAATCTTGCATCATGCCATCAACCTCTCTGACAAATTTCATCATTTTTGGAATTGATTTGGTTGGGATAAAAAATGCCTCAAGTTTGAATTTAATTCAAACTTGATATTTGTTTCTTCCTCTAAAAATGCCCAAACCATTTTATTCAAATATTGTATAATTCTTGGAGTCCATAGGTATTTTTATTTCCCTCTCACTACCCTCTAAACTCCCTCTGTGATTTTTTCCTTCTTCTATGTGTTTGTAAATGGAAAAGAAGAGAGAAAGAGCAGCAGAGGCCAGCAACCCAGCAGCAGCAGCAGCTTCCAGGCCCAGCCGCGCGGCCCAGCTCGCCCCCGGGCGCCCCTTTTCCTTTTCTCACCCAGACGCGCGCGAACCCCCGCTAGCCCGTCGCCACGTGGCAAGGCCGGCCCCGCCTGGCAGCCACGGGCTACAGCGCACCCGCGCCCCTGCTTTTCGTCAAGCTCGCGCCAGCGCCATGGGGACCGCGAGCCCGAGCGCACCCGAGCTCCGTCCCGTCGCCCTAGCCCCCCTATAAAGCCCTCTCCTTGTCCCTCGCCTCTCTAGGGTTCTCCTCTGCCTCTTGCCGCTGCCGTCAGGTGAGGAGAGCCACCAGATCCGCTGTCTCGAGCCGCGCCCGTACGCATCTGAGAGCGCGTCCATGGCGCCGCCGTGAACCCCATCATCGACTACGTCATCGACGTCCTCTACCGCGCCGTGGGACGCCAAGTACACACCGTTCGGCATCGTCTTCTTCCGCTACAGCCGCCGCTCGTCTCCGGCCGTATTCGCCGCCGCCCGTCTTCCCTGAACCCGTCTCTTGGGTTTGCTTCATGAACACATTAATACATTAAAATAACTGCAATGCTGATAGGTACATTCAGGGATTTGTCCAGACATCTTGCAAGTGCTCAGGGCTCAGGCTAGCACGAGCTGATATAGGATGTTTAAATATTGAATGGCATTAGCATATACGTACCTCTACAATACATTTCTTTAATATATAGTTGTCATCAGAAATCCATGAAAGAGCAGAAAGCTATTTATTGTTAGATAATTTGCCAGTCTGTTGTTGAGTTGTTGGTTGAAAACTTGACATAACAAACTGGATATTAGTTGGAGATAATTAGATTAACTTGCACCGCAAAGCGGCACGGAAGCGGTACCAGCATGAGGCCCCGCGAGTGAGATGAAATTCTTGACCTGTTAGAGGAAGTATCAGAATACACAACTTACTGCACAAAAACTGAATAGCAATCTCTGCGAAGTATAAAGCCTACTCATCATTGAAAGTCTTAAAAGTACGACCTTGTATGAATATTTTTGGGGAAAAAAACTGGTACTAGTTGGCATGCTAGACATGAGGACTGAGGCCCAACACATTCACAATAATTCATATTTCAAATTCAGTTGCGTACAATAGGTGGTGGGAGGAGGAATAAATAAGTCTGAAAGCCATCTATTATATCACTTGTAGTACAATTTAAAAGCAACTCACCGGTGGTCCATCATCAAAATACTGGAGTACTGCCCGACCAATCAAGTTCCCCTGCGCAAAGACATAACGAGGAGGCAAGATTTTAGTAGAAGAGTGACACAAACCAGAGCAGAATCAGAATAATAATCATCATTTAGCTGAAAAACTACTACTCCCTCCGTTTCTAAATATTTGTCTTTGTAGAGATTCCACTATGGACTACATACAAAGCAAAATGAGTGAATCTATACTATAAAATGCATCTACATACATCCGTATGTGGTTCATAGTGAAATCTCTGCAAAGACAAATATTTAGGAACGGAGGGAGTAATTCTTAAACAAAATGACAGAAGGACATGAACATGTATACCTGAGATAGGCCAACGATGTTATAGCCTCCGCTTAGCTCTTTCATCTCCTTCACCTGCAAAAACAAATTACCAGCCAGGCAGGGAGGGATGATGAATATCTCTATCTACCCAGCATGCAGCAGAGGAAAGAACATCGTCGCCCAAAGCGCCGAATCGATCACCTGACCTTCTTGCAAATGACTCAGCCTGTTGACAATGCAAGGGAAAAAACAACATAACATAGTGAGTGAATTTGAAAACAGTTGCAAGAAAACAAAGATTCTGATTATTTTTGTACAGACAAATATGACAAAAACTGTACTTGTTGAACTAGAAGCAAACCTGTTGCTGGAGAGGCATGAGCCAGGAGTCCCATGTCCCGCTTCCAATTTCTCTGAACACAAGGGAGCGCAACAAGTCAAACTGCAGCTAGGAGATGAGATGAGATGAGATGAGAGGAGGGGGAGAGGGCGTGGAAGAAGATGGGGTCATACAGGCAGTGGCCGTCGGCGGCGGACCAGTCGGCGAGGAGCCGGGTGAACTCGGCGACGCCGCGGTTGGCGCACTGATCCCCAATCCCTGCTCGAAGCCTGAACCAATCAGTCAATCAATCAATCCATCCATCCATGATGGAAGCAGAGTAGGTGAGGTGGACTGACCGTGCAGGACGACGAAGGGCACCGCCTCCGCCGGGCAGAGGAGGAGGAGGAGGAGGACGGGGAGGACGGCGATGGCGGCGCCGTCGCCGGAGAGGGGGAGCGGAGGTCTCGGCTGCATGGGTACTGACGATGGTTTCGCGTCGGAGGGACCCACACAGACGGGACGACGTCGCTCACTGCTGAGATTGACCGCGTAGGTCGAGGGTGTTCCAAAGAAAGAAGTTAGCGAGATTTTGAACTTTTTGTTCAATCATCACGAGATAGCATCGTGCACGCATCATTTGACCCATATGTTTGTCTTCCAAATTTTTTTGTTGAAACAATTTTTTAACCACCACGCGCACGCACATAATGTCTGTCATAAACCATAGTCATTGAGCTTCAAGATTGACAAGTGATCACAGACCGCAGCGAATTCTCCATAAAAACAGAGCCGCATATCAAAAAGATACTGCGAAGGCTTTGGGGCCTATGTTCGAGGGCAATGAATCGGATAAATAAGTTTTCCACTGAAATAGTGATCTACCTTAATGTGACGCTAAACCGTCAAACCTAAAAATCGCCCTGCGGTACAACCACCCTCCTAACCATTCACTCATTTGGTTACTTCTCTTCTGTTGACACATTATCTTCGTTCGTACTCTCGTAGATAAATGATTCTTTGGCGCAAATTTTGTTTTAATTCTTATAAAGAGTCAATCATGATTTTCCAATCCCTATAATTGTGCACCGAGATGGCGAGAGGGACACCGTTGAGATTCACTGTATAACTCAACACAACCTAAAAAATGGACTCAACTATAAATCTGATGTCAGATTTTTTTACGATGGCAAATCAAACATTTTCGATGGCAATTTATGTTTACGGAGGATGGCATGTTTAGTTGTCAAGCATGACAAATCCGTCTTGGTTCTTTTTCGTTAGAAAATTGACATGCTTGCAAAGTAAATTTGTCATCCTCACTCCAACATAAATTGTCATGAACAACATTCGATATACCATGCTTAAAAAAATATGACGTTAGATTTTTGGGTTAGTTGGATAAATGCCACTCGAATTCTGGCGATTCCGAGAAACGCCACTGCAATTTCCAAACTTTGAAAAATGCCACTACAAATTTTGCAAACTTTGAAAAACGCCACTGCAGACTTTGAAAAATGCCACTGAAAATGGCATTTTTCGAAGTTTAGAAATTGTAGTGACGTTTCTCGGAATCGGCAGAATTCTAGTGGGGAGAGCGTGAGAGAGACAGAGTGAGGGAGCGGGCCACCTGTTTTGTGGGGTCAGATTGCCACGTCGGCATGGACTAGTCAAAACCACGCCTAGTCAGCATCCATACCGGGTCAGCCGAGAGAAGGGATGGTTTTTGACCGGTTTCGTTACTCCATCCGTTCCTAAATATAAGTCTTTTTAGAGATTCCAATATGGACTACATACGGAACAAAATGAGTGAACCTAAACTCTAAAATATGTCTATATACATCCGTATGTAGCCTATGTTAAAATCCCTAAAAAGACCTATATTTAGGAACAGAGGGGTAGTTCGGGATGCACTCTGTCCGGTTTTGAAGTTGAGGGACGAAAAGTAAACTCCACGAAGAGTTGAGGGACGAAAAGTATACTTTTCTCCATATTTAATGTTCATGAAACTCTGAAACTTCCATTGAGATTGGGCATGAGTCGATAGAGAGACCACGCTGCAGCAAACCGATGCATGGAGTGTCTCAGGAACCGACCACTTAACATGAGCTGATGCATGTGTACCAATTAAAATAATATTTGTGTGGAAAGAAGACGAGGAGAGAAGGTATGGAAAGCACCGGTTCGCTTGTGCATGTGTACGCCCTGTTCGCTTGATGGTTTCTGTTGCTGCGGCTGATGATGTTTTATTGTGAGAGAAAAACACAGTTCCATAGCTGAAAAGTAGTGCTGATTCTGGCTGATAAGTTGAAGCGATCACGAGAACAAAATAATTTTTTATTTGATTGGCTCACGGACAGAGTTGACTTATCACTCGAGATTATTTGAATTAGGTCACTGCTGCAGCTTACGCGGTCTTCTCTCTTCTAGAAAAATCGACTCACCACTGCGGATGGCCGCTCCTTGTAAAAAGAAAACAGCCTGAAGAGTGCTTAGCTGCCCATGACCAAGTGGAGGACTTAATAACAGCGTGTTGAGCACGAGTCAACGTAACTCGATCAGGCTGCACGTCTGGACATGCCATGGCCTCACGGCAACCCTTACCATCACCATTACTGCGCGGAAGCTGCCACATGGTGTGGGTGACTACTGGACGGCTAGCTGCACGTCTGGACATTCTACAGTTGAGAATTAATAGTTGATATTTTGTATCCTGTCGGCACCCCGCCGGCCGATATTTTGTAGCCCATATGTCTATCTGCCCGGCTGGTTGGGGGCCCAGTCGGCTGCTGGGCTGCCGATAAGGCCCTATCGACTAGCCAGCTGCCGTCCCTCGATTTAAAAAAAAAAGGCCTGTGCACGAGAATGCGGATGGGAAGGGAGCAACTACAATAGAAGCTGAGCTTGTGATGCAAAAATAGAAAAACAGTTATGGACCGATGGATTGGAGATGGAAGGCACAGATTCTGGTGGAGGATCCCACGCCACTTAAGTGTACATTTTACAGAAAACCCCCACTTAAGAGTACATACAAAATCAGACTTTTGCAGTGAACACCTCAAGTCTCTCTCAAATCAGCAGCGTTGATACCCCATCTTTGTACATATCTGGTTATGTGGTACAATCTTGGCTTCTACTACATAATACTTCAGCCATAAAAAAAGTTTATGCAACATCTACCATAAAATATTTGAGTGCACGAGATAATCCAGCCATCCCCTTCAAGCATAACTAAACATACTTCTAAAATTGGACCATCCATGTACATTTCCAGAAACACAACACAATAGACTTTTCAGTACAAGTCAAGTGATATGACCGGCAAAATCATGAGAGGGTCATTTTTAGTATATGACCGGCAAGATTGAGTATTGTAACTAAAATGATCACCACTCAACAAGCATATACATTTCCAGAAACACACCACAACAGACTTTTCAGTACAAGTCAAGTGATATGACCGGCAAAATCATGAGAGGATCATTTTCAGTATATGACCGGCAAGACTGAGTATTGTAAACTAAAATGATCACCACTCAACAAGCATTGCTATTAATAATTTCAACAGACTTTTGCCTCCAGTTGTAGTGCTTCCAAATGGTACATGGCAGAAAAGTTGAACCACTCTGTCTTCAATAATAGTGCTTCATGTAACGTGCCTCAGACGAAGAAGATTAGGACGAGGGGCTCTAGACTGCTTTATGGGAGGATCAGTCCAAACATTGCTCAAGAACATGCAAGGAAGTTGCAAACGTGCTGGTTAACATCTCCAAACATCAATTTTTAAGAGCAAGACAATTATTTGAATCATCATGTAAGGACTTGAGCAAGCTGAAAAAATAAAACTGAAACCCTCATTACCTAATGCAAACAAATTATTCAGAACAAGAAGATACTTTGGGTATGACATTATCCTACACTCACACTGGAAAAGCACCCATTGTTTTTCCACATAAACAACCTAATGCCAAACACAAAATAGTTGGTGGTATATGACGATTGTATATTTATCGATGAAGAAAAAAAGGGACAAGACATCATTCTCCCATCAGAAGGCCACAGTTACTCTCCGGAGCAGTATGAGAAAGACAAACTTTATCTTATGAAGATTTTATCGGTTAAGTTGCCAGGAACAGGGACACATCCAGGCAAACTGAAAATCAAGTACTTGCAGTTCATAAGAGCATGATATAAATGGCACAAACCTCTTGGCACAACTAGAACCTTCATTAACCCAATCCCGGCACTAAACAAGTCATCACATTTTAGAAAATGGTCTAGTGTGATAGCAAGTTCATAATCGCTACTCAACTACATTACCCAGTAACCCAATCCAGCCAGTGAGCAGTTCACCTGACTTTGAAGATGGTACACTGCGATAGCAAGTTCATAATCACTTGAAATCATAGATCAAATGTGCAACAAGACTGGTCCTATTGGAAACCATCAATTACCTACGAGTCCATTCGGACATACCTCCACACATATGTCTCGTGCGCAGGAATCCCGAATCACAGTGATGTCTTCCTTTTCCTCAGTGCTTCCACTAGCATGCAGCACTGCGAGAATTCATCATTCTTCCAGGTTGTGAGCCAATTTGGTAGCATCTTCATGTGTAATTTAACGAGGAAGATGTCTTTCCATTGTTCAGAACAACCAAGCGCAACCACACCTGTGAATTTTCCAGCAGCTCCAAATCCACACCGGCAACTCGGCGACAGAGTGCCTCTGATATCTCTTTGATTCAGCCGACGGTGCCGGCACAAGACATGCACAAATCATGTGCACAAATATGCATAATCTTCACTTAGATGGCCTAGATCTGGAAATCCACCTAGAGAGAATTGCAGGTTTGTGATGCTATCCAGGTTAATCATATGCATAATCTCAACGGTCAACATCACAGCACAATGCAACACAATGGTATGTATCTTGCTCCTCGAACGAAATGAACAAATACTTGCTTCATGTTACTTTATGTAATATATGCATGAAATCTGTATGTATTTCACATGGATAAGATTTTTTGGGGGGGCTGCTAGTTGAAATATTATGATACTGAATTGCATAACACATGTTGCAAGAAAAATATAAGGAGCAAAAGCCTTTGAACTGCTATCTTCATGACCCAGAACAAAATTAGGACATCTAATTTTCCACTTGAAACTCATCTCTTGTCCTATGATCCAATACAAACTGAGGCCCTTACTTTTTTGGGGGGAAATCTACCTCATTATTGCATTGTAAAAAGCTCCACCGAATTATACAGCATCTTGGTGTTACCGAGCAATAAATACATCAAGAAATCCAATTCTCTCTGCAATGCCTTGTAATTTGTATGGACTAAGACAACTGGTGCCTGAACAGATTTTGGCAGGTGAATTGATGCATGGATCTGACTGAAACTACTATAACATATTCAACATGAACAAGTACAAGAAAATAATAAAATAGAGATGTACCTGCAAATACGACTAGCTCATAATGCTTTTAAAAAAAAATACCGGAAGAATGAACACCGTGGCTGCGACTTCTAGGTTCGCACCAGTGTGGTCGAGAAGGAGGCGAGGAGCGCTCGATCTACTGCTAGATCTTGAGAGGAGCAGGTAGGGAGCACGCCCACGAGTAGCTCCTAGGGCCTGAGAGGGCGAGGAGACGACTATCCCACCACCGGCTTGCCGTACGTCGATGAGCTTCGATTTATTCCGCCTCAAAAGAGGCCGCGGGAGCCGTTGAAGCGGAGGTGGAACGGCGCCACCACTGGGTGTCGTCACCCAGCTTGGCTCTTTGGAGGTGGAACGGCCGAGGACGCGGACATGCCGGCGGTGGCCTTTGGAATTGATGACATCGGAGTTGGATGGAGTAATGGACCCGGACTATCGTCGGCGCCGGCAGAGGAGGAGGCCACGGCGGCGTGGGGGTCGTCATCGACCATGGATGGGTTGGGTACGCAACGTTGTGGCGGACGCAACGAAAGCTGCTGCATAAGCATCTCAACGAAACTGCATAAGCGTCAGCAACTCGCGAGGTATGCGGCCGGCAAAAGCAAGCGGCATCTGTCCGCAAACTGGATGCCTCGTGGCTGCTGTGCGGGCTGACAGCGTACCAGCCCAAGAACCCGATCGAACGGATGCAACGGACGACTTGGCAGCGTGTTGGTCACGAGTCAACACAACGCATAACGCATTCAGATTTCAGACGGTGACCTCACCGTAGCAAGCTCCATCACCCGCGTCTCCGCCTTATAACAGCCACACCCACCGTTGCGCATAGACGACGCATAGTTGTGAGTTGAGAGCATCAGGTTCTCAACTAGTTAAGCCGCGCGCCATGGCAAGGGCTATGGCGGTGCTAATCTTGGCAGGCGCCGCGCTGCTCAGCGGCGCTAGCGCGCAGCAGGGCGTGTGGAGCATCATCACGCGGCCCATGTTCCAGAGCATGCTGAGCCACCGCAGCGACAGCGGCTGCCAGGGCGCGTTCTACACCTACGACGCGTTCATCGAGGCCGCCAGCAAGTTCCCCGGCTTCGGCACCACCGGCGACGACCAGACCCGCAGGCGGGAGCTCGCCGCCTTCTTCGGCCAGACCTCCCACGAAACCACCGGTATGCATGCATGCCTCCCTCTTTTCGCTAGTTGTAGACTCTACTCTACTAGAGAAAATCTTGGGCCGTCTAATATAACATAAGCTCTGCTCGCATTCAAATCATGGATGCGTGCAGGTGGATGGGCGACTGCCCCGGGTGGACCGTTTGCCTGGGGATACTGCCGGGTGAAAGAGCAGAACCCCACGGACCCACCTTACTATGGACGAGGACCCATACAGCTAACTCAGTAAGATTAGCACAGGCACACTTCATATACATATATGTACTTTCAGCATGTTCATAACTTCATATTGGACGACGACATGCATATATGTGTATGTTAACAACCTGTCGATCCTGCAGCGAGTACAACTACAGGCAAGCTGGGCAAGCGCTGAACCTGAACCTGGTGGGCAACCCGGACCTGGTGTCGAGCGACCCCGTGGTGGCCTTCAAGACCGCCATCTGGTTCTGGATGACGCCGCAGTCGCCCAAGCCGTCGTGCCACGCCGTGATGACCGGCGCCTGGACGCCCTCCGCCGCCGACCGCACCGCGGGGAGGCTCCCTGGGTATGGCGTGACCACCAATATCATCAACGGCGGGATGGAGTGCGGCAATGGCCAGTCCACCGACCGCGCCAAGGACCGGGTCGGCTACTACAAGAGGTACTGCGACATGCTCGGAGTGGGGTACGGGGACAACATCGCCTGCAAGGACCAGAAGCCTTACGGATGACAACAATGGAGTGAAGAGTGACAGATATCATCTACTCGATCGTGTTTGCTGCAAGCCTTCTGCGGTTCTGCCTCTCTAGCTATAACTAGTAGTAAGAATAAATCAAGCTACTCCAAACACGCCACAAATAAAGATGTAACGCCAATAATAAAGATGTAATTAACGAACTAATAATAAAGATGTCGCGCCAATCAATGGTTAGATACATGCGCTCTGGACTTTGGCTAATTAAGTTTTCCGTGCTTCCACTTGGTACTATTACGTTAATCACCACTACCACAAATGGCTAGTATAAACGGCACCACGCGGCCCAGCTCGCCCCCGGGCGCCCCTTTTCCTTTTCTCACCCAGACGCGCGCGAACCCCGCTAGCCCGTCGACACGTGGCAAGGCCGGCCCCGCCTGGCAGCCACGGGCTACAGCGCACCCGCGCCCCTGCTTTTCGTCAAGCTCGCGCCAGCGCCATGGGGACCGCGAGCCCGAGCGCACCCGAGCTCCGTCCCGTCGCCCTAGCCCCCCTATAAAGCCCTCTCCATGTCCCTCGCCTCTCTAGGGTTCTCCTCTGCCTCTTGCCGCCGCCGTCAGGTGAGGAGAGCCACCAGATCCGCTCGTCTCCGGCCGTATTCGCCGCCGCCCGTCTTCCCTAAGCCCGAGCGACTGCATCGTCGTGTTCGTAGTGAGCAGCCGCGTCGCCCCATGCCTTTTTCCCCCTCTTTTGCACGCTCTGCCGTCGTTAGCCATGCGTGCCGAGCTTGCCGCCGTCGGGCCTCGTCTCCGGCGAGTGTCCCGACCACCTTAGCCCTTCCGCGCATGTCCATCATGTCCGCCTCGCGCTGTAGAGCGGACCCCGCCGCTGTTTTGCTCCGTTTAGCCACCGCTGCGAGCAGCACAAGCTCATCGCCGCCGCCTCTATCCCTTGTCACCGGCGTCGCCTCCGTCGTCGTTCGGTTGCGAGAGAGGCATGCGGGTGTGCGGGTTTGCCTCGCGGTTCGAATCCACCTCTCCGCCGTGCCAGTGGCTTACCGGAGCAACTCCGGCGAGTCCTCCGCCGTGCCGGTGCCGTCGCCGGCGCCCTCCCCTGTTTCCTCTATCACACACGCACGCGCCAGCCGTGGGTCCCGCTGGTCAGTCACACACACGCACGTGACCCCACATGTCATCCACACTCGCGGCGTGGCCCCACCTATCAAGCACACCCGCGCAGCCACTGCCACGTGTACCGTGGTCCCACGGGTCAGCCACAGAGGCTAGGCACCCCTTGGGTGCACGTAGCCGACCCCGCTGTTTGTCTTTTTCCGTTTTCGGTGCTTTCCTGTTTTGGCAAGTTTCCAGATCCGGCGCTTTCCAAATCGGCCATATTCCAAATATGGAATATAACTTAAATCATTTTCTGTCCAATATGTATTTGTGTCATTTTGATCATTTTTCATATAGGAACATATGCATATTATAAAGATCACGAAGAACGGGTGCACGAAACTCAAATGGTGAGCAACATAATATGCAACACAATATGCACCATTTTGATCATTTTTCATATAGGAACATATGCATACAGTTGTGCATTACATATTGGTTTTACTCGTAGGCTTTCCCATCCGATCGTGGCCTGATTTCGAGATACGCACGGCTCCAATCGGGGTGTCGGCACGTCGGGAGGTCTTGCTGGACTTGTGTTACCATTGTTGAAATGTCTTGTGCACCAGAATTCCGAGGATACTTCGGGCTGACTCGAGGTTGATCGGATTTTCTTGAGGTTGAGGTATTCCACCGCAGCTTGTGTTGGTTTGTGATGGACCAGGTTGGAACACCCCTGCAGGGGTAAATCTTACGCGAAGCCGTGCCCGCGTTTATGTGGCGACTTGGATATTTTAACCTCCGGTTGTAGAGAACTTGACATTAATTCTAGTAAAATACACCAACCGTGTGCTTAACCGTGATGGTCTCTTTTCGAGTAAGTTCGAAAAGAGAACACGGTGGGGTTATGATTGAACTGCAAGTAGGTATTCAGGATCACTTCTTGATCATGTTAAATTTGCGACCGTTATGCGTAGTATGCTCATCTTTATTCTTGTACTCGTAAGTTAGTCACTTAAACATGCTTAGTGCTTGCTGCAACCTCAACACATTTACTCCTTCCATTCCTATCAGCTTAAATAGTTTTGTTACCTTGGGTGATGAGATTACCGAGTCCCTGTGGCTCACAGATTACTATAACCACCAGTTGCAGGTACGCTTGAGACAGACACAGGTGAGCCCGAGGTGCTCCATTGGGAGTATGACGATGAGCGTGGACGTATGTACGTCACGATGCTAGACGATCAGTAGTGGGCCCTAGTTGGTTGATCCGGGGTTGATAGCAGGGTGGTGTTTTCTCGTTTGATTTCGTCCGTAGTCGGACCCTGTCTTTTATTTGGATGATTGTATGATGATTATGATATTTATGCTGTAGCATGTGGTGAGTGTAAGCCTTTATCTAGTATTCTCACCTGTTCATTCGGTTGTATGTATTTGAGTATCACCTTGCTATGCGATCCAAAATGGGGTTCTGTCACGATCTCCACTTCATCACGAGATTGCGATAGAGTCCCATATTGGGCGTTACAACGTGTGTCAATAATATCTAGGTCTTATCTGGAGAGATGAAAGATTCAAGATGGCATGTGGGAGTTCACCTGAAAGCCTATTCACGCCCAGGAGCAAGCTCTGCAATTTCGGCAATTTTCCAAGCTCATCAGGAATTCTTCTGTCGAGTTTATTTGATCCCAAATTGATGTATCTAGATTTGAAAGCAAGCCTAACTCCGGAGGAATTTGACCCACTAACAAGTTTACAGAGAGATCTAAGGAGGCCAGATTTGATAGTCTAGTTTTGGAGGAATTTGTCTCAGTAGCAAGTTGTAGGAGAAATTTAAGTAGAACAGATGTGAAAAAAGGTCTAATTTTGGTGGAATTACACCAACTAGCGAGTTTACTGAGATATCTAGGTTGGTCAAGTTGGAACAGTTGGTAAGTGAATCAGGAATAATCCCATTTAAATGGTTGTTGTTCAGATACAATGTCTGCAATTGTTGGAAAACTTGTTGAAATCTAGTTATCTCAGATGTAATATTTATATTTGAACTATTATTATACTAGGGATACTTGCATGTTATCTATGGATGAATTTTGCTATTTTCTATAATTATATTGATTGGTGTGGACTTAGAAAAAAAAGGGACGGAAGTTTAGAGGACAGGGTTGGATGGACGTTGCCAACTCCATTGCAGAACACATAAGGCAACACTCGTCACCTGCAAAATGTAAACCATAAACTTGGTGGCAAATGGTTACATTTCACCCACGTCTGACAGTAAGACACAGGCGAAAAGAGATAATTAAGGAGAGAGAAAACGCACGTGGAGCCGAGTGGTGGTGTATTAGCTGTGAAGTGTGAGTTGGATGCTCAGCTGGCACATTTACAGCAGCCGCACATCCACACACTTGCATCTCATGTGATATTCTCACGCCTTATCTTAGCTAGACCGCGGCTGCAGCGAAGACCTTGAGTCAGTCAAACATTCTAGCAAGCACTACTTTTCACCGCTCCTCGCCAACTGTTGTTGTCACTGTTTGAGCTGGACAAGGTTGTTGCCGCATGTACAGCCTTGAATCCCACAGGTCTCTGCCGATTTTTCAGCTATATACTTTTCAACCGGAACCTGACAGAGATCTTCTGTTTTGATGTGTGATTTCTCTTGAGTGGTTTCGATACTGACAAACATCAGCATGTGGAGCGGTTTACTAGTCTGAGATTCTCGATTTCCAATTGCGTTTGGTTCTTTACGTATTGTGTGGAAGTGGTTCGGTTCTTGGTTTTCTTGGATGGATTAGCCGGTCAAGTAAACTTGTATCTATTCGATATGGACGAAACAGCCACGATACAAATGCCGTGTCTTCCACGGCGTGCACTATACATCTATTCCAAGTAGATATTTGTGTGTCATCCCTCAAAATTTCATGGTTGAATCTGCTCCCAGATTGGATGATTGACAGTGTGCTTCCAAAATTTGCACACCAAAGGACTTGTGACACATCAGAGCTCGTGCTACCGTACGTTGGACGCAAGAAGCTACGCTGTATACCTCCTTTGCAAATGTGTGCTCTACCATTTTGACTATTCTTATTTAAGTTTTTTTTTTTTGGCGATGATCCTTCACTATTGGAAATCAGTTTTTTGCTGAGTGCCAGAAGTACTCGGCAAAGGCCCAAAAAAATTCGTCAAGGTCTTTGCCGAGTGCTACACTCGGCAAAGGGGACTCGGCATACCTCCTTCGGCAAAACAGACTTTGTCGAGTTCCTTCTGTTGAGCACTCGGCAATTGCCGAGTGTCAAATGCGGGTACTCAGCAAAATAAAGTGCTTGACAGCCAGTCAACGGAGAATGGCACCTGCCACGTGTCCCATGGGATTTGCCGTGTTCCGCTCATGAAGCACTCGGCCAAACATTTTATCATTTTTTTTAAAAGACACCGCCGATGCGGGCGGCGGCGCGATTGGGTGATATGCTGCTGCTTGCCGTCCGACGCCGGCAGCCTCGGGCGTCGTGACTTCACCAGGGGCGGGCGCCCTCGGCATCAAACTCGGAAGTGGAGTGGCGGAAGCAGCTCGGCGCCCGAAGCTCGCCTCCATCGTGGTCGCTCAGTGCCTGGAGCTGGCGGCGGCAGCTAGGTGCAGCGGCGATAGGAGAAAGGAGGTGGAGGTGGAAGTGGGGGTGCCGTGGCCAGTGGTAGTGGAGGCGCGGCGCCGTGGCTGGAGGAAGTGGAGGCGCGAGGCGACGCGGCGGCCGGTGGTGGTGCACTGTGTGATGGGGGCATGTTGGTCGCCGTCGTCAAGAGAATGGGGAGAAGGGAGAGAAGAAGAGAGAGGAAGAGAAGAGAACGCCCTCAGCCGTTGCAACTGGTAGACATGGACGGAGAAGATCGCGATCCGTGGGAGGGTCGAGCCAACCAATCAGAACACACCGAGGACTTTGTGGAGTGTTACCCTCGGATAACACTCAAGCCTTTGCCGAGTGTTACACTCGGCAAAGTTAGTTTATATGACTTGCAAAAATATGTAACTTTTATACCCAATACATTTTTTATCTTATATACCTCAATACATTTTTTACATGTAATATACAAGATATAAGTTGTTTTTAGGAATTTCCCTAAATTTTGAATTGATTTAATATTTTCTAAAGTATAAATGCTTAGAAATGCATTTAATGGCTTAAGTATAGCAAATGGCCCCAGAAAATGCCAATTTTTGACATGTTACATGTAGTGGTGTGTGTTGAGTGTGGAAAAAAATTTCAAGGCCAATGGAGGAATCAGGGGTCGCTTCGCATGCAAACCTGACCCGTTCCCTCCCGAAGCCTAGATTCTTTCTCGGAGATGGTCCAGTTTCTAAGCAGTCTATGTGATAGTTTTTGCAAACATTATAATTTTTTACCATGGCCTCTAGGGGTCATATCATGACACCATGTCATGTTTCATGTTTTTCTACTTTGTTTGAATTTTTCAGAATTAAATAACCACTAAGCTCCATGTTGGTGCCTGAGTCTCGGCCCTGTGGTGCTTGGCACACCTTTTCTTTTGTGCTATAAGGGCTAAACATAGACTAAAGATCACCAATAAGATTTTTCAACCCAGTTCTGGCCATAATTTCATGTACCTGTAGTTCATATTTGTATTATATCCATTAAATGCCTTGAAATGCAATTAATGGCTTAAATATAGCAAAGGGCTCCCAAAAATGCCAAATTTTGACATGTTATATGTAATGGTGTGTGTTGAGTGTGAAAACAAATTCAAGACCAACGATGGAACCAGGGGTCACTTCGCATGCAAACCTGAAACGTTCCCTCTCGAAACATAGCTTCCTTCCCGGACATGGTCCGGTTTCTAAGCAGTCTACGTGACAAATTTTGTGAAACATTATCGAAATTTTACCATATCCTCTAGGGGTCATATCATGACACCATGCCAAGTTTCGTGTTTTTCTAGTTTCGTTTGAATTTTTCAAAATTAAATAACCACTAAGCTCCATGTTGTTGCCCTAGTCTCGGCCCCTGGTGCCTGCACTCTTTTTCTTTTGTGGTATATGGGCTAAACATAAACTAAAGACCGTCAATAAGATTTGACAACCCACTTCTGGCCATAATTTCATGTACCTGTAGTTCAAATTTGAATTATATCAATTAAATGCCTAGAAATGCACTTAATGACTTAAATATAACAAACGTACCCCGGAAAATGACAAATTTTGACATGTTACATGCAATGGTGTGTGTTGATGAGTGTTGGAAAAAAAATTCAAGACCAACGGAGGAACCAGGGGTCACTTCACATGCAAATCTGACCCGTTCCCTCTCGAAATTTCACATATAGCAAAAGCAAAGCAAAGAAAAGAAAAAAAAGAAAAAAAGAAACGAAATAAAGAAAATAAAAGAGAAGAAAGCAAGGCAAAGAAAAGAAAGCAAAGAGAAGAAGAGAAAGAAAAGAAAATAGAATAAAGCAAAGCAAAGAACTGAAAGAAAAAAAATGAGTTTGCGGAGTGCTATTGTCGGGCACTCGGCAAAGGTGACTGCACTGTCACCCTCCCGCCAGCCGCGGTGACGGCAGACACGTGGCACCTTGTTTGACGAGTGCCTTCTGTCGGTTTTGCAGAGTTTTTTCTGGCCCACAGTCGGAAAAGTGGCAGCTTCGCCGAGTGTTTATATTTTGTCGAGTGTTTTCCTCCACCACTCACATTAGGTGGTTGTTTGCCGAGTGCCCGATAGAATGCACTCGGCAAAAAACCATTTTCGGGTAGTGCTTATTTATAATGGCACGACAACACTGGATGCTCTATGCCGCATGTCATCCTTGTGAATACGAGCTCCGCTGTACTTTAATAGATATATGAGAAAGTATGCTCATCAAACAAATAGATATTATTTTATTTTATTTTATTTTATTTTTGAGAGAGAGAAACCATGTATTTGGTGATAGCGTGAAAAACATGCACTTCGATTTTGAAGGAGAGTGTGTTGGAGCTTCTAGACACTCTCTAAGACTGCTCAAAGTTGGTCTTCAACTATTAGGGTCTCTTTGGATCGTGGGATTTGAACAAGAAACAAGAAAAGCGTCTCATGACATGTATAATCCTACAGAAATTATAGTAAAAGAAGTTGTTTGGTAGCACCACAAAAAATACATGAATTTTCTATAGATTGAGTACATGTCATAGCTGTTAGGGCTCACCACGTATCCTGATCCTTCCTCGCGACGAAAAAAATGGATCTCGCCGCTGCCGCCAACTAGCCTCCCTCTCTCCCCTTTCCTTCCTAGCCGCTGCCAGAGGCTGGCGTCGGGCAAGCCCGGGCCGCAGCCAAGGAAGGTGGCGGCGAGGAGCATGCTGCTGCGATCGGGGGTGGGCATCTGGATTGGATCCAACCGATCCGTCTGGCCGATCGGTGCGCTGCTTCGCTCTGCGGGTGGTGCCTGATCTGGATTGGGACCATCCTTGCGCATGGCTCTCCTCATCGGCTGGTCCAGATCTCCGGCGCCGTGCTCGAAGGTGTTGGTGGCTGGCCTCGTGGGTATCGGGGTCGGAGTTTGTCCGGAGGAAACCTCTGGCCGATGGCGGCGGCCACATCGTCGATGGCGCTTCGGGCGGCATTCCCTCCTTGGTGGCGACGGCGAGGTCAACTCCACCCTGCTCCTTCCTCCCTCTGTGCCCGGGTGAAAACCCTAGTTCGACGTGAATGGGAGGCGGAGGCGCCATGGCGTCGTCACCTCCTTGGAGGCGCCGTCTTCGGCATTGAGATGGAGGGTGTGCACTGCGAGCACGGATGGTTCCTGGTGCCGGAGGTGGTGCGGTGTGGCATCTACCGTGTCGGCAATGGTGGGTCTTGGCGGCGTGATACGTCTCCAACGTATCTATAATTTTTGATTGTTCCATGCTATTATAGTATCAATCTTGGATGTTTTATATACATTTACAAGCAATTATATATCATTTTTTGGGACTAACCTATTAACTTAGTGCCCAGTGCCAGTTGCTGTTTTTTGCCTGTTTTTGGTTTTCCAGAATATCAGTACCAAACGAAGTCCAAATGCCACGAAACTTTTTGGAGATTTTTTTCTGGACATAAGAGACACTAGAAGCTTTGGGAGAGGGCCAGAAGACAGAAGGGGTGGCCACAAGCCACCAGGGCGCGCCCCGGGGGGTGGCGCTCCCTGGTAGCTTGTGGGCTCACCTCTGCTCCGTTTGTCCTAATTCCACCTCTATAAATTCTCTAAAATCGAGAAACCAATAGAGGAGTCGATGAAATACTTTTTCCGCCGGCGCAAGTCTCTGTTCTCGAGAGATCCCATCTAGAGGCCTTTTTCGGTACTCTGCCTGAGGGGGAATCGACCACGAAGGGGCTCTGCATCAACCTTGATGCCCTTCCAATGATGCGTGAGTAGTTTACCACAGACCTTCGGGTCCATAGTAAGTAGTTAGATGGCTTCTTCTCTCTATTTGATCTTCAATACAATGTTCTCCTCGATGTTCTTGGAGTTCTATCCGATGTAATCACTTTTTGCGGTGTGTTTATTGGGATCCGATGAATTGTGAGTTTATGATCAGATTATTCATGAATATTATTTGAGTTTTCTCTAACCTCTTTTATGCATGATTGTTATAGCTTCCTATTTCTCTCCAATCTATTGATTTGGTTTGGCCAACTAGATTGATCTATCTTGCAATGGGAGAGGTGCTTTGTAATGGGTTCGATTTTGCGGTGCTCAATCAAGATGACACGTATTGTATCATTGCTATTAAGAATAAAAAGATGGGGTTTATTCATGCGTGACTTTACTTTGTCTACATCATGTCATCTTGATTAAGGCGTTACTCCGTTCTTTATGAACTTAATACTCTACATGCATGCTGGGTAGCGTTCGATGTGTGGAGTAATAGTAGTAGATGCAGGCAGGAGTCGGTCTACTTGTCTCGGACGTGATGCCTATATACATGATCATTGCCTTGATATCGTCATGATTATTTGATTTTTTTATCAATTGCCCAACAGTAATTTGTCTACCCACCGTATGCTATTTTCAAGAGAGATGCCTCTAGTGAAAACTATGGCCCCCGGGTCTACCTTTATCATATACTAAAAATCCTAAAAATACTTTGCTGCAATTTTACTTTATTTATTTTATTTTTTATTTTTGTTCGATCTATCTATCTATCACCATACAATTTAATCTTGCAATTGACCGCCAAGGGATTGACAACCCCTTGTTCGCGTTGGATGTGAGGATTTGTTGTTTTGTGTGCAGGTGCTGCTAACGAGTTGTTGCGTGATTCTCCTACTGGATTGATAACCTTAGTTTCATAACTGAGGTAATACTTATCTCCACTGTGCTGCATCATCCCCTCCTCTTCGAGGAAAAACTAACGCAGATCACAAGTAGCACGGTGTGGCGCAGCAGGGTCCCGGCGATGGATGTGTGTTGATGAACGCGCGCAGAGTTGTGGCGCTGTTTGGCGTCGTGGTGGCATCAATGGCAGTTGGGCCTGGCAAGGTCAATGCATGGATCTCTCCTGAAGTTGGGACAGTGAAGATGGCGGCGGCGGATTCTAGAGCGTGCACATGCGGTGCGCGCTGAGGGTCTGCTAGACCGGTTAGCGATCTCGGCCCGCAGGCGGGCGGCTTGGTGAGACCAACGGATTGAATGGTGCACATCATCCAGCTGGTAGGTGTTGCTATTTTGATCGTCAGAAGGTGGCTCTGGGTTGATCCATGTATTTGTTTTTTTCGGACTCTGTTGAATAATATAATAAAAATGGATGTATGCATCGCTTGATGCAAAGACCGGGGTTTATCCTCCTTTTCAAGAAAAAAATGTCATAGCTGTCATAGACACAAAGAATTCCTTTCAAGAGGTCTAACCTCTTGCTAGGAATCCTGTGAGATAGTAGTGTATGAGAGCTATCATAGGAGTTTTGGAGGGTTTATTCCTTTCAACCGGGGGGAACTGCACCCATAGCAGACTAGGCTTTGGCCCGATGTCTAGACCTAAATTGCCATCAAATACCTATTTCAAATATGAAAAAATAAGTAAATTAAGAATTTAACGTATTACTCATGGCTTGGCCCATTTCTGTGTCCACTACCGGAAAGACCAAAAATGCCGACGGCTTTTTATCAGGGCCGTCGGCATACATGCACATAAGCCGATGGCCAGACAAAACCCGTCGGCAAATCTTGGACTTCGGCAAATCTCCAAATATGCCGGCGGAAGCCGTCGACATATAACTGGCCGTCGACAAATCTCCATATACGCCGACGGTGGCCGTCGGCATACGTCCTGCCACGTGGCCCTGTTAGCCCGTTTCGGGACGGGCAACTGACACCATTATATCTATGCCGACGGCCTGCCGGCGGCCGGCGGCATAGTTTTTTTTCCTATATTATTTTTTAGTTTAGAATTATTTTCTGTTTTTAAAAAAAGTTTGAATTGGTTAATTTAAATCTGACTTATGTAAACTTAAAAACATACAAATTATATATCAATTTGGGGTAGAATTTTTCATAGATTATGAATATCCACTTTGTTTTTGTTTTTGAATATGTTGAAATGGGACCTCATGTACTTTTGCAAATAGGTCCTTATACTTTGTCAACATCACACGTAATTCATACTTGCGTCAATTTTGATAAACTTTATATGTTTTTGGATCAGAATTTTGAAAGGATTCTATTTGTATCCTATGTTTTTAAATTTGAACAAACTAAAATCATGTTTGCTTCAAATTTTGCAGAAAACACCCTCTTATTTAGACTTCTTTGTATATTTTTCATTCCTTGTCCAAATGAGGCAAATTTTATATCTATTTACATCAGAAAGTTTCAAGAATGTCAGAAATAATGTTTTTACACATGCGCAACCAGTCACGAACGTTCGACACTTATATGGGGGAACCGCCCACCATGGGTAACCCGGAGGGAATATTTTTGAATCTTGGGCCCAAATGTGTTTTTTTATGTGTCTATGACCGGACCCAACACAACTAAGAGGAAAATTTCATCGGTCACCCTCCTTTCGAAGCCGGTCAAAGGGGTAGATTTGCCAGCCAAAGGGGTAGTTTCCCCGAGGAAACGAGTTAGGGTTTGGCCGCTCCGGGGTTTTTGGAGGTTAGCAACCCCACCAAAACTTGTGTTGTGTCCTAATACATGCCTAAAAGTGCGGTGGGAGATTTAAACACCCAGCACGCAGCTTCTGAGTGTGACCGGCTTCACGGACGGCACTACCGCCTGCACTTAGAGGGGGAAACTATTACCTGAGGTCAATCCGGAGGGAATCTTGTGATAACCTGGGCTCAAACTTTGTTTTTCATGTTCCTATGGGCTAACCTAGCACAACCAGGTAGAAAAGTCCATTGGTCAAATGCCGTTCATCGCCGGTCAAAGGGGTAGATTTCCCAGTCTAACGGGTCAGGGTTAGGTCGCTCCGGGGTCTTCGGAGGGTAGCAATCCCACCAAAACTTGCGTTGTGTCCTAGTACATGTCTAAAAGTGTGGTGGGAGGTTCAAACATCCAGTACCCAGCTCCCGAATGTGACCCGCTTAACGGACAGCGATAACACCGAAGTAATGTTCAACACTTTTGTTGTTGTATGAATATTCCTGAATAGTCAGAACGTGATCAATTCCTAAAAATCTTACACAATACATAGACATGAGTTATAAGCTACATGGTAATTTTTCAGAATTTCTAGAGATGCATAAGTATGTTAATTCATTCCTCTTTACAGATTGTTCTATACCATGATTGTTGTTATAGTTGCATTGTTTGCTCATGTTTGTTTGTTTAATGTTTATATTACAGGATAGCAATTTAAAATATGTGTTTAGTATGAAATGTTTAATTATTACTTTGATATTTTGCTCCAATAGAGAAAGTCAAAGGGATAGCTTTCCCGGTGAAACGGGTCAAGGTTAGGCCACTCCGGGGTCTTCAGAGGGTAGCAATCCCACCAAAACTTGTGTTGTGTCCAAATACATGTCTAAAGTGTGGTGAGAGGTTTAAACACCTAGTACGCAGCTCCCGAGTGTGACCCGCTTCACGGATGGCACTACCGCCTGCACTTAGAGGGGGAAACTGCTACCTGAGTTCAACCAGGAGGGAATCTTGTGATAACCTGGGCTCAAACTTTGTTTTTCATGTTCCTATGGGCAAACCTAGCACAACCTGGTAGAAAGTCCATTGGTCAAACGCCGTTCGTCGCCGGTCAAAGGGGTAGATTTCCCGGTCAAACGGGTCAGGGTTAGGCCGCTCCGGGGTCTTCGGAGGGTAGCAATCCCACCAAAACTTGGGTTGTGTGCTTGTACATGTCTGAAAGTCTGGTGGGAGGTTCAAACACCCAGTACCCATCACCCGAGTGTGACATGCTTCACGGACGGCTATAACACCGAAGTAACGTTCAACACTTTTGTTGTTGGATGAATATCCCTGAATAGTCAGAACGTGATCAATTTCTAAAAATCTTACACAGTACATAGACATGAGTTATAAGCTATGTTGTAATTTTTCAGAATTTCTAGAGATGCATAAGTATTTTAATTTATTCTTCTTTACAACGATTGTTGTTATAGTTGCACTGGTTGCTCATGTTTGTTTGTTTAATGTTTATATTACTGGATAGCAATTTAAAATATGTGTTTAGTGTGAAATGTTTAACTATTACTTTGATGCCTTGCTGCAATAGAGAAAGTCAAAGGGGCAGCTTTTCCAGTGAAACGGGTCAGGGTTAGGCCACTCCGGGGTCTTCGGAGGGTAGCAATCCAACCAAAACTTGCGTTGTGTCCTAATACACGTCTAAAAGTGTGTTGGGAGGTTTAAACACCAAGAACCCAGCTCCCGAGTGTGACCCGCTTCACGGACGACACTACCGCCTACACTTAGAGGGGGAAACTGCCACCTGGGGTTAACCCGGAGGGAATCTTCTGATAACCTATGCTCAAACTTTGTTCTTCATATTCCTATGGGCTAACCTAGCAAATCCAGGTAAAAAAGACCATTGGTCAAATGCTATTCATCATTGGTCAAAGTAGTAGATTTCTCGGTCAAATGGGTCAGGGTTAGGCCGCTCCGGGGTCTTCGAAGGGTAGCAATCCCTCCCAAACTTGCGTTGTGTTCTAGTACATGTCTAAGAGTGTGGTGGGAGGTTCAAACACGTAGTACCTAGCTCCCGAGTGTGACCCGCTTCACGGACGGCAATAACACCGAAGTAACGTTGAACATTTTTGTTGTTGTATGAATATTCCTGAATAGTCAGGACATTATCATTTCCTGAAAATCGTACAGAGTACATAGACATGAGTTATATGCTACGTGGTAATTTTTTAGAATTTCTAGAGATGCATAAGTATCTTAATTTATTCCTCTTTACAGATTGTTCTTTACTACGATTGTTGTTATAGTTGCATTGGTTGCTCATGTTTGTTTGTTTAATGTTTATATTGCTGGATAGCAATTTAAAATATGTGCTTAGTATGAAATGTTTAATTATTATTTTGATGCTTTATTGTAATAGAAAGAGTCAAAGGGACTGCTTTCTCGGTGAAACGAGTCAGGGTTAAGTCGATCCTGGGTCTTCGGTGGGTAGTAATCCAACCAAAACTTGCGTTGTGTCCTAATACATGTCTAAAAGTGTGGTGGGAGGTTTAAACACCCAATACCCAGCTCCCGAGTGTGACCCGCTTCATGGATGACACTATCGCCTGCACTTAGAGGGGGAAACTGCTATCTGGGGTCAACCCGGAGGGAATCTTGTGATTACCTGGGCTCAAACTTTGTTTTTCATGTTCCTATGGGCTACCCTAGCACAGACAGGTTGAAAAGTCCATTGGTTAAATGCCATTCGTCGCCGGTTATAGGGGTAGATTTCCCGGTCAAACGGGTCAGGGTTAGGCCACTCAGGGGTCTTCGGAGGGTAGCAATCCCACCAAAACTTGCGTTGTGTTCTAGTATATGTCTAAAAGTGTGGTGGGAGGTTCAAACACCAATTACCCAGCTCCCGAGCGTGGCCCGCTTAACAGACGGCGATAACACCGAAGTAACGTTTAACACTTTTATTGTTGTATGAATATTCCTGAATAGTCAGAACGTGATCAATTCCTAAAAATCTTACACAATACATAGACATGAGTTATAAGCTACGTGGTAATTTTTCAGAATTTCTAGAGATGCATAAGTATGTTAATTCATTCCTGTTTACAGATTGTTCTATACCACGATTGTTGTTATAGTTGCATTGGTTGCTCATGTTTGTTTGTTTAATATTTATATTATAGGATAGCAATTTAAAATATGTGTTTAGTATGAAATGTTTAATTATTAATTTGATATTTTGCTCCAATAGAGAAAGTCAAAGGGGTAGCTTTCCCGGTGAAACGGGTCAAGGTTAGTCCACTCCGGGGTCTTCAGAGGGTAGCAATCCTACCAAAACTTGTGTTGTGTCCAAATACATGTCTAAAAGTGTGGTGAGAGGTTTAAACACCCAGTACCCAGCTCCCGAGTGTGACCCGCTTCTCGGACGGCACTACCGCCTTCAGTTAGAGGGGGAAACTGCCACCTGGGGTCAACCCGGAGGGAATCTTGTAATAATGTGGGCTCAAACTTTATTTTTCATGTTCCTATGTGCTAACCTAGCACAACCAGGTAGAAAAGTCCATTGGTCAAATGCCGTTCGTCACCGGTCAAAGGGGTAGGTTTCTGGTCAAACTAGTCAGGGTTAGTCCGCTCCGGGGTCTTCGGAGGGTAGCAATCCCACCAAAACTTGCGTTGTGTCCTAGTACATGTCTAACAATGTGATGGGAGGTTCGAACACCTAGTACCCAGCTCCCGAGTGTGACCCGTTTCACAGACGGCGATAACACCGAAGTAACGTTCAACACTTTTGTTGTTGTACGAATATTCCTGAATAGTCAAAACATGATAAATTCCTGAAAATCATACACAGCACATATACATGAGTTATAAGCTACGTGGTAATTTTTCAGAATTTCTAGATATGCATAAGTATCTTAATTTATTTCTCTTTACAGATTGTTCTTTACTACGATTGTTGTTATAGTTGCATGGGATGCTCATGTATGTTGTTTAATGTTTATATTACTGGATAGCAATTTTAAATATGTGTTTACTATGAAATGTTTAATTATTAGTTGATGCTTTGCTGCAATATATAATGTCAAAGGGGTAGCTTTCCCGGTGAAACGGGTCAGGGTTAGGCCGCTCCGGGGTCTTCGGAGGCTAGCAATCCCACCAAAACTTGCGTTGTATCCTAATACATGTCTAAAACTGTGGTGAGAGGTTTAAACACCCAGTACCCAGGTCCCGAGTGTGACCCGCTTCACGGATGGCACTACCGCCTGCAGTTAGAGGGCGAAACTGCCACCTGCGGTCAACCCAGAGGGAATCTTGTGATAACCTAGGTGGAAACTTTGTTTTTCATGTTCCTATGGGCTAACCTAGCTTAACCAGGTTGAAAAATCCATTGGTTAAATGTCATTCGTCGCCGGTCAAAAGGATAGATTTCCCGGTCAAACGTGTCAGGGTTAGGCCGCTCCGGGGTCTTCGGAGGGTAGCAATCCAACCAAAACTTGCGTTGTGTCCTAGTACTTGTCTAAGAGTGTGGTGCGAGGTTCAAACACCTAGTATCCAGCTCCCGAGTGTGACCCGCTTCATGGACGGCAATAACATCCAAGTAACGTTCAATACTTTTGTTGTTGTATGAATATTCCTGAATAGTCAGAACATGATCAATTCCTGAAAATCTTACACAGTACATAGACATGAGTAATAAGTTACGTGGTAATTTTTCAGAATTTCTAGAGATGCATATGTATCCTAATTTATTTCTCTTTACAAATTGTTCTTTACTACGATTGTTGTTATAGTTGCATTGGTTGCACATGTTTATTTGTTTAATGTTTATAACAATTTTAAATTTGTGTTTAGTATGAAATGTTTAATTATTACTTTGATGCTTTGCTGCAATAGAGAAAGTCAAGCACTACTGGAATCAGCAAATTTGCCGTCAGCTAGTTCTTTGCCGTCAACTGGCGGACGGCAAAGAAGCTCTTTGCAATCCGTTTCTAGAAAACCGACGGCAAAGAACTAGCTGACGGCAAAGAAGCTCTTTGCCATCAGCCGCTTCTTTGCCGTCTGCTAGTAGACGGCAAAGGAGATTTGCCGTCAGCAAGCAGACGGCAAAGAGGGAGGTGTGCCCACAAACGAGCTGCTTACAAAAAACCCTAACGGCCCCCCTCTTTGCCGTCTGCTAGCAGATGGCAAAGAGCAAAAAGGCCGACGACAAAGGCGGGATAGACGGCAACGGTTTGACTTAACTAACGGCCGCGCCCCACCCCGCCTCTCTCTCTCTGTTTCTCTCCCTCTCCTCCCCGCCGCCCACCGCACGCGCGCCGCCGCCCCGTCGCCCCACCACCCCGCCGCCCCACCGGCCCACCGCCCACCGGCGCCACCGCCGCCCCCCGGCGCCACCGCCGCCCCCCGCCGCCCCCGCCGCCGCGCCCCACCGCCCCGGAGCCCTGCGGCCCCCCTCCGCCCCTGCCACCCGCCGCTCCCCTACGCCCGAGCGCCCCTGTCCCCTAAGCCCCGCCGCCACCGCCGCCCCAACGCTCCCCCGGCCCTCCCCGGCGCTCCCCCGCCCCTCCCCGACGCTCCACCGCCCCTCCCCGGCGTCCCCCAACCCTCCCCGACGCCGCCCTGCCCCGCCCCCCTCTGGTGAGCTCTTCCCCCCTCTCCTCTTTTTTCTGTTTTTTTGTTTTTAGTTTAGGTTTAGATTATTAGGTATTAGTTTAGGTTTGGTTAGGGTTAGAGTTTAGTTTATTAGGTTAGAAAAGAAAAAATCTAGAAGAAAAAAATAAGGAAAAAATAAGGAAAAAAGGAAAAAAAGAAGAAGAAGAAGAAAAAAGAGGAGAGGAGGAGAAGAAGAAAGAAGAAGAATATAAGGAAGAAGAAGGAAAAAGCATCGATGGTGTGTCTTAGTACGAAAAAGCATCGGAAATTAGGAGGGGGACTTATATGATGAGGAAAAAGTGGCACAGAATTCACTCGAATCATAGAATGACATGTATTTGTCATGAATTTTTAAAACTAAAATAGAGGGCGCAAAAAAATGTACCGGATTTTAGTTGGATGTGGGGTACTAGAACGAGATCTATTCATTTTTCAATAAGTAGTGGTACTTACACCACTGTTATCAATGCACTATTTGTAGTTTGGGAACTAAGTTTGGTTAGGCAGGGGATGAGTTTTGTTTCTTAGCATTGCATCAATTGTCTTGCTCAATGACTTGATAATCCTTAAGATAAATATAATTTAGTAATCATATTTTGATGCTTGACAAATAACATATTCAAATTTTCAATGGAAAATTCCCCGTGCTTCATTATACGCGTGCATATATATTATTAATTAGTTCATGTTATTAGGTATTCAAATTTTGTACTAATTTCGTTTACTCTTTGTCATTGCAGGTGTTGACAGATGGTGGGCACGGGTCGAGAGCGCTCCGAGCCTCCTTCCTCGGCGCGTGCTGGGAGGGGTGCTATTATTCCGCCCGAGCACCTCCGGAGAGCGCTGGTACACAGTATGCAGACACCGGAGGGCGCTCCTTCTACGGCCAGGAGAGGTCGGGGGAAGACGAAGAGGGGTGCTAGAGGTGGACGTGGCGGCGGGAGAGGTAGGAAGGCTGTTGTGCCTTCCTCGCCGCCACCCCCAGCTGATTCTCCCGACCACAGGAGTGCTCTGTCTCAGGTGGACCCGTCTGACTTGGACCCGTCTCGGACTCCGGTCCACGAGCCTCGGGCCGACGAGCCTCGGGTCGCCGAGCCTTCGTCCCAGGAGACTCCGGTCCAAGAGTCTTCGTCCCAGGAGACTCCGGTCCCAGAGACTTCGTCCCAGGAGACTCCGGTCCCTGAGTCTTCGTCCCACGTGACTCCGGAGGCTAGTGGCCATGCTGATGGTGGCGAGTACAGCTTTTCTGAGGATAGCTATAGCGAGGGCGAGCTGGTTGAGGAGGGCAAGAAGGTCTACCAGCGTGGTGGTACAAAGCTCCCGCACGTGCCGGCGACCCGCGATCAGAGGTGGTTGATTGAGCCTAATGGGGAGAAGTAAGTGCATTTACTCTTTTTTAACCTTTTGCCTTCATGTTTCTTCAAATTAATATCTAATGTGTTGGCCTTGTCATACTGCAGGGGTTGGAAACACGCCCCTGGTGTCCGCAGGCCCAACCAGGTCCTTGGTGTGCTTCTCTGGCACCACTTCCCGGGGTGGGTCACGTTGCCCGGTGAGGGTGAGGTTCGACAGCTAGGACTGAGCTGGGAGCTGTACGTGGCTGCCCCGGCCCCGCCGGAGGAGAGGGTCGACGGTGTCTTGTGCGAGACGGTGGCCGACATTGTGATCCGGCGGTTTTGGGTAATTTCTCCTTTACAGAATTAAAAATCAACAGCACCTAGTGATTGTACTAATCAGTGTTGTCTTGTTTGATTGCAGACCTTCTACAGGTGTCTTGAGGAACACGAGGCGGATGCGGCTATTGTTCTCGTAGCCGAGTGCAAGCGCCTATTTCAGAACTTACGACATGAGGCTCGGGTGCAGGCTGTTCGAGACTACTACGCCTCGACTAACATTAAGAGGGACAAGAAGAAGTGCCGCTCCAAGTTTCTGAGTAAGGAGAAGTACATGAAGGTAATTACCTATTCTTAAGGCCTTGTACTTAGTTTCCTTGATTTGATTCGTAGGCGTAGCGCTGAAATTTCTCTTGTCTAACTTAGGTGCCCCTGAGATGGTGTGCGGATAGGATGGACTGTTGGGAGGCGTTGGTGGATGAGTGGTGCTCTTCCCACTGGCTAACCGTCCACAACAAGGCCAAGGATAATCGTGCCCAAATGAAAGGTGTGCCACACCATCAAGGGAGCTCCAACCTGTTTGAGTTCGGGGATCACTGGGTATGTGGTTTGCTTCATGATTCATGCAATTTTCTTCATGCTAGCTTGAGCCCTTGACTAATATTATGTTCCTCTCTTTTAGGCGCGACACAACAAGAAGGAGGTGCCACCGCTGTTCGACCTCTATGCCATGGCCCATACTGCCCCGTACAAGAAGGCCAAGGCATTCTCCGAGGATGACCTCGATGATCCAGAGAGCTTCAGCAACATCTCCTCCCACAACAAGCTCGTGAGGTACATAGATGAGGGGAAGACGAGGAAAGGGGAGGACTTCAACGCGAGCCAGAGTCCTTTTGATCCAGAGCTCGTGATGATATCTGGTGGCGGGAGGCCCCATGGCTCGATAGCCATTGGGAATGGACTGATACGTTGTCCTAGAACTCTCTCGGAGATCAAGAAGCGCCAGACGAGCTCCGATCCTGAGATAAGGCCTCGTCCACGGCCAATGGAGCTCGCCATCGAGGCTAGGGCCCAAGAGCTTCTGGCGGAGGCAAACAGGCAGGCGGCGGAGAGGGAGAGGGACATGGAGGAGAGGACGGCTAGGCTGGTGGACGAGGAGAGGAACCGGAACGACGCGTCTCACCGGGCCCTATACGATCTCCTCGTGGTAAGTTTCTCCTGCATATTAGCCAAATCATGCACGTAATGTTCGTTTCATCACTAACTAATATGACTGACTCGTGAAAACAAAATGTGCAGACCGTGTGCCAGAACAACGGTCAGACCCCTCCGCCGATGCCCCAGATTGGTATAGCGCCCACGGTGAGTTTCATTTGAATGGTCATTAGTTACTAGTATTCACATTTGAGTTGCATCATGCTAACGAGACATTGCAAATGATCTTTGGTGCAGCATGCCTCCCGACAAGCATCGACCGAACCTTCTGCGTCTGCCGCAAACCCGACCGGTCCTTCTCCGTCTCACACTGGCGCAAGCCCGACCGGTCCTTCACCTCAGTGATGATGGTAAGTTTTCCCAAGTGCTTTGCTTAACAAATGCATACTTAGCTTAAGAAATGACCTACTTAGCTCCAAAATGACCTAGACTTAGCTTATTTTCCTCGAAAATGACATAATAACCTTACTTAGCTCCAAAATGACATATTTTACCTAGGATAGCTATAAAATGACCTATACTTAGCATTTTTTCCTCCAAAATGACTTGATATGCTTAGTTAGCTAAAAAATGGCATAACTACCTAGGATAGCTCAATAATGATCTATACTTAGCTTAGCTAGTTCATTTATGACATAATTAGCTCACTTAGGTAAAAAATGGCATAATAACCTTGGTTTAGCTCCAAAATGACCTATACTTAGCTTATTTTCCTCGAAAATGACATAATAACCTTATGAAGCTCCAAAATGACATACTTTACCTAGGATAGCTATAAATATGCTTAGTTAGCTCAAAAATGGCACAACTACCTAGGTTAGCTCAAAAATGGCATAACTACCTAGCTTAGCTCTAAAATGAGCTACACTTAGCATTTTTACCTAGCTTAGCTAAAAAATTGCATTTTTACCTACCTTAGTTAGAAGAAGACTTTTTCTTCTTCTTTTTCTTCTTTTTCTTCTTCTTCTTCTAGCTAGTCTTCTTCTTCTTCTTCTTCTAACTTTCTTCTTTCCCAATTTGCAGATTTGCTTTAGATGAGGAAGCTTGCGTTGATGGAGTCTACTCTTATCCTTGTGCTTCCTTTTTGTTTTGATTTTGTACGATGAACAATGTGAAACTTGCTACCTATATATGTATGTATGGATGAAACCATTGTATGCTTGTTGCTGGATATGTTGGCTAGCTATATATGTTGCATATGGACTTTTCATTTGGTATGTATATGTGTTGGATGATCATATCCATATGGCAGGGATATGATTTGGTATGTATATGTGTTGTTATGCTTGTTGAAAGTATTTTCAAATGTGTGTATACATATATATATGTGAAATTCTGTGAAATTGAATGAATTTAAGAAAAAACAAAAAAAACAGGGGCTGTACAGGCTCTTTGCCGTCTGCTGGCAGACGGCAAAGCGCTTTGCCTTCAGCCAGCAGAGGGCAAATCTGCCACGTGGCAGCTACCTGTGCAACCTGGGGTGCACTGGGCTGGCCTATTTGGCAGCTTTGCCGTCTGCT
Source organism: Elymus sibiricus (assembly GCA_039707655.1). Lineage (NCBI taxonomy): Eukaryota > Viridiplantae > Streptophyta > Magnoliopsida > Poales > Poaceae > Elymus > Elymus sibiricus. The sequence goes on along the minus strand of CM077674.1, from coordinate 1,061,040 downwards.
GGCAGACGACAAAGACCTTTGTATCTTTGCCGTCTGCCAGCAGACGGCAAAGCATGCCGTTAACCCCTTAACGGACCTAAGCTGCCACGTGTGCCGTCCATGCCCTTTGCCGTCTGCTGGTAGACGGCAAATACCTTTGCATCTTTGTCGTCGGCCAGCAGACGGCAAAGTGGCCTTTACCGGAGCTTGTTCAGCCGGTTGTGTTGCCGTCTGCTGGCTGACGGCAAAGACCTTTGCCGTCCGCATTGCATGCCTTTGCCGTCAGCCATGGCGGACGGCAAAGTTGCTGATTCCAGTAGTGAAGGGGGTAGCTTTCACGGTGAAATGGGTCACGGTTTGGCCGCCCGGGGTCTTTAGAGGGTAGCAATCCCACCAAAACTTGTGTTGTGTCCTAATACATGTCTAAAAGTGTGGTGCGAGGTTTAAACACCTAGTACCCACCTCCTGAGTGTGACCCGCTTCACGGACGGCACTACCGCCTGCACTTAGAGGGGGCAACTACCACCTGGGGTCAACCCGGATGTAATCTTGTGATAACCTAGGCTCAAACTTTGTTTTCCATGTTCCTATGGGCTAACCAAGCACAACCAAGTAGAAAAGTACATTGGTCAAACGTCGTTCGTCGCCGGTCAAAGGGGTAGATTTCCCAGTCAAACGGGTCAGGGTTAGGCCGCTCCGGGGTCTTCGGAGGGCAGCAATCTAACCAAAACTTGTGTTGTGTCCAAGTACATGTCTAAGAGTGTGGTGGGAGGTTCAAACACCCAATTCCCAGCTCCAGAGTGTGGTGGGACGACACTACCGCCTGCACTTAGAGGAGGAAACTGCGACCACAGATAACCCGGGGGGAATTTTGTTGCTTGGTTCATGAAAAGATTTTGTTCCATTGTGTCCTCGCAATTGGAGAATTAATTAAAAAAATGATTATAAAAATAAATAAAAATATGATTATAAAAATAAAGTAATAAGAGAATTATAATTAAAAATAATTATAGAATAATTATAATTAAAAATAATAATAGGAGTATTATCATTATTAAAATTCATTATAAAAACATAAATATATGATTATATAACTAATAATAGGAGAATTATAATAAAATTTGAATGAAAAAAATTATGCCGACGGTTGGCGTCGGCATATGTGGACACGTGGCACTCCACGGGTATGCCGACGGTGGCCGTCGGCATAGATATGCCCTAACCCCCGCGTGGGCACCCCCTGGATCCAAATGATCCCCACTCCCCCACCCTCCCCCCCGAGCTCCCTCGCCGGCGGCTCGCCCATCTCCGGCCGCCCGCGTCCCACTCCACCCGCACCGCCGCCGCGTGCTACTCGTGATCTGCATTGGTTTTTCCCCGAAGAGGAGAGGATGATGCAGTACAGTAGAGATAAGTATTTACCTCAGTTATGAAACCAAGGTTATCAATCCAGTAGGAGAATCACGCAACAATTCGTTAGCAGCACCTGCACACAAAACAACAAATCCTCACACCAACGCGAACAAGGGGTTGTCAATCCCTTGGCGGACAATTGCAAGATTAAATTGTGTGGTGATAGATAGATCGATCGAACAAAAATACAAAATAAAATAAATAAAGTAAAATTGCAGCAAAGTATTTTAGGGTTTTAGTATATGATAAAGGTAGATCCGGGGGCCATAGTTTTCACTAGAGGCCTCTCTCTTGAAAATAGCATACGGTGGGTAGACAAATTACTGTTGGGCAATTGATAGAAAAGCAAATAATCGTGATGATATCCAAGGCAATGATCATGTATATAGGCATCATGTCCGAGACAAGTAGACCGACTCCTGCCTGCATCTACTACTATTACTCCACACATCGACCGCTATCCAGCATGCATCTAGAGTATTAAGTTCATAAAGAACGGAGTAATGCCTTAAGCAAGATGACATGATCTAGACAAAGTAAACTCTCGCATGAATAAACCCCACCTTTTTATCCTTAATAGCAACGATACAATACGTGTCATGTCCCTTTCTTTCACTGGGATTGAGCACAGCAAGATCGAACCATTACAAAGCACCTCTTCCATTGCAAGATAAATCAATCTAGTTGGCCAAACCAAATCAATAGATCGGAGAGAAAGACGAAGCTATAATAATCATGCATAAAAGGGTTCAGAGAAAACTCAAACAGTATTCATGGATAATCTAATCATAAACTCACAATTCATCAGATCCCAACAAACACACCGCAAAAAGTGATTACATCGGATAGAACTCCAAGAACATCGAGGAGAACATTGTATTGAAGATCAAATAGAGAGAAGAAGCGATCTGGCTACAAACTATGGACCTCAAGGTCTGTGGTAAACTACTCACGCATCATCGGAAGGGTAGCAAGGTTGATGTAGAGCCCCTCTGTGGTCGATTCCCCCTCCGGCAGAGTATCGGAAAAAGGCTCCAGATGGGATCTCTCGAGAACAGAGACTTGCGGCAGCGAAAAAAGTATTTCATGGACTCCTCTGTTGGATTCCCGATTTTAGAGAATTTATAGAGGTGGAATTAGGTCAAAAGGAGCCACATGGGTCCCATAAGCCACCAAGGCACGCCTGCCCCCCCCCCCCCTAGGCACGCCCTGGTGCCATGTGGGCCACTGCTCCATCTTCTGGCCCTCTCCCAAAGCTTCTAGGTTCTCATATGTCCAGAAAAAAATCTCCAAAAAGTTTGGTGGCATTTGGACTTCGTTTGGTACTGATATTCTGGAAAACCAAAAACAGGCAAAAAACTGCAACTGGCACTGGGCACTAAGTTAATAGGTTAGTCCCAAAAAATGATATATAATTGCTTGTAAATGTATATAAAACATCCAAGATTGATAATATAATAGCATGGAACAATAAAAAATTATAGATACATTGGAGATGTATCAAGCATCCCCAAGCTTAATTCCTGCTCGTTCTCGAGTAGGTAAATGATAAAAACATACTTTTTTATGTGGAGTGCTACCTATTATATTCATCATATAATCTTTTCTTTGCAGCATGGAAACAATATTCATCATATAATATTTTCTTTGTGGCATGGACATTTGGACTTGATTGATTCAAAGCAATAGTCTATAGTTTGACATGAAGACATAAATACTCAAGCATATTAACAAGCAACAATGTCTTTCAAAATATCAACGCTAAAGGAAGTTATCCCTAGCCCATCATGCTCAATCATTGATCCATTCATGAAACACACTCAATATTAGCTACACCCAATGCACAAGTATGACAATAGTGCAGTCTAGTTGGTGCTTTATAAGAGAAGATGGAGACTCAAAATAAAACAAAATGCATAAAAGTAAATAGATAGGCCCTTCGCAGAGGGAAGCAGAGATTTGCAGAGGTGCCAGAGCTCAAGGTTTAAATTAGAGAGATAAAATTATTTTGAGAGGCATTCTTTTCCTGTCAACGAAAACGACTAAGAATTCCCAATATCTTCCATGCTAGACACATTATAGGCTGTTCCCAAATAGAAAATAAATTTTGTTTCCTTTCCACCATTCTTTCACAATCCATGGCTAGCCGTATCCACGGGTGCCCTCCATACCAACACTTTCCAAGGAATTTATTATTATCATAATAATATCATTGTAATTTTTTTTGCATTTCGGGACTGGGCATCCCTATTACCTCGCCACTTTCTCGTGCAATGACAAGTGAATAAACACTCATCGTGAGAATAACACACCTAGCGTGGAAAATATTGGCCACCCCCTGCCGCTTTATTAGCAGTACGGGCACACAAAACGGAAAATTATTTTTGAAAAATTAGAGTTGGCACATGCAAATTTACTTGGAACAGCAAGGAAATACCGCATATAGGTAGGTATGGTGGACTCATTTTGGCACAACTTTAGGTTTAAGGAGGTGGATGCACAAGTAGCATTCCCGCTTAGTGCAAATGAAGGCTTGCAAATAGATTGAGAAGCGACCAACCAAAAAGAGAAAACGGTCATAAACATGCATTGAACATAACTAACACTGAATAATGCACCATAAGTAGGATATAATTTTGTTGCATAACTATTGACTTTATGTGCATGCATAGGGAATCACAAACCTTAACACCAATATTCTTACTAAACCACAATTACTCACTAACATGACTCACATATTATCATCTCCATATCACAAAACTATTGCAAGGAATCAAACTCATCATATCCAATGATCTATATGAAAGTTTTTATTATATCCCTCTTGAATATTCATCACTTTGGGACCAAATTCATATCTTGTGCAAATTACCATTACTATTGTCAACTCTCAAAATGATATCAGTGAAGCATGAGAGTGCAAATATTTCTTCAAAATTTAATATGATAAACTCTCAAAATAATATAAGTCAAGCATGAGAGTGCATGTATTTCTTCAAAATATAATCACCACCGTGCTCAAAAAGATATAAGTGAAGCACTAGAGCAACTGCCTAGCTCAAAAGCTTTAAGTGAAGCACATACAATATTCTAACAAATCATGATAAACGTGTGGCTCTCTCAAATAAGTGTGTCCAGCAAAGATGATTGTGACAAACTAAAAAGCAAACAAAGCAAAGACTCATATAATACACGACGCTGCAAGCAAAACTCATGATATGTGACGAATGAAAATATAGCTCCAAGTAAAATTACCGATAGCTGGTAGAAGCAAGAGGGGATGCCTTCCGGGGCATACCCAAGCTTAGTTGCTTGGGAGTCCTTTAATATTACCTTGGGCTACATTGGGCATCCCCAAGCTTAGGCTCTTGCCACTCCTTATTCCTTCATCCATCGCGATCTCACCCAAAACTTGAAAACTTCAATCACACAAAACACAACAAAACCTTCGTGAGATCCGTTAGTATAACAAAACAAATCACTATTTTAAGTACTGTTATAAATTGATTCATCTTTAATATTAGCATAATGCTACAGTACTCCAACTTCTCCATGACTCATACCCCCCGATACGATCCATAGATTCATCAAAATAAGCAAACTATGCAACAAAAACAGAATCTGTCTAAAACAGAACAGTCTGTAAAGATCTATTTAAAAGTTATACTTCTGTAACTCCAAAAATTCTAAAAACTTAGGAAAACGTGGTAAATTCATATACCAATACTTTGAAAAATATTCAGATTTTTCTGACGCTACAGTACATAACCAAAATTCCAGCACTGGACGCAAAACTTTCTGTCTTCCAAACAGCATCAATTATACTATCTTTCAAATCATCCCAAAGGCTTTACTTGGCACAAATGCTAATTAAAACATAAAAAAACACAATCATAACAGTAGTATAATTGTGTGCACACGCAAAAACAAAAGGTAAAAACAAAAAAATATTTTATTCATTAGGTTGCCTCCCAACAAGCGTTATTGTTTTATGCCCCTAGCTAGGCATAATGCGTAGTTTCAAGTGTTGTCATCTTTCAAGTTAAGTCCATAAGTGGCCATCGTAATGGATTCATAGGGTGCTTTAATTCTTCTCCTAGGGAAGTGTTCCATCCCTTTCTTTAGTGGAAATTGAAATTTTATATTCCCTTCTTTCATATCAATGACGGCACCTATGGTTCGTAAGAACGGTCTACCAAGTATTATGGGGCAAGGCGGATTGCAATCAATATCAAGTACAATAAAATCAACGGGCACATAGTTCCTATTTGCAAGAATAAGGACATCAATAATTCTACCCAATGGCTTTTTAATAGTAGAATCTGCCAAGTGCAAATTTAGAGAACACTCATCTATATTGGTAAAACCTAACACATCACATAGAGATTTTGGAATTGTGGAAACGCTAGCACCCAAATCACATAAAGCATTGCACTCAGAATTTTTAATTTTAACTTTAATAGTAGGTTCCCACTCATCATATTATTTTCTAGGAATTGAAATCTCGTATTCTAGTTTTTCTTCTAATGCTTTCATCATTGCTTCTATAATGTGTTTAGTAAAAGCCTTATTTTGTTCATAAGCGTTGGGTGAATTTAGCTTGGATTGTAACAAAAATATTGCATTCAATCAAAGATAAACTATCATAATTAAAATCTTTGTAATCCAAGAGAGTGGGCACATCACTCGTTAAAGTTTTTACCTCTCCAAACCCACTTTTATCAATTTTTCTATCAAGATTTTCACCCTCCGAATTATGGGAACACCTTCTAGCTAAAGTTGACTCTTCTTCAGTCCCCTTTTCATCAAGTTTTATATTGCTAAACAAGGAATCAATAGATGAAACACCAATCAGTTTAATATCCTCATCATTGCTATGATAGAAACCGAGAGGAATTGCTTTTTCTAAGAATTCTCGTTTAGCTCTAAGCATAGCGGTTCTTTTCTTACTCTCATCCATGGAGACATATAAAGCTTTAATTGATTCATTAATATCAATTTTGGGAGGCAAAATTTTAGTCTTAAGATTTTCTACATCATGAATAATTCTATCAATGCTCCTAGGCATATCATCAAGTTTACTCAATTTTTCTTCTATCGTAGCGTTGAAAACTTTTTGAGCCTTAATAAATTCTTTAACATTACTTTATAGATCAGAGGGCATCATATGATTATTATTATAAGAATTTCCATAGGGATTGCCATAATTATTAAAGGAATTTCCAGGAAATGGCCTAGGATTAAGATTACCTCTATAAGCATTGCTATTAAAATTGTTCCGCGAGACAAAATCACATCTACGGGATAATTATTTTGCTCAATCAAGGTGGATAAAGGCACATCATTAGGATCAATAGGAGTGTTTTTGCTAGCAATCAATTTCATAAGTGCATCAACCTTATCACTCAAAGTACTAATTTCTTCAACAGAATTCACTTTTTTATTTGTAGGAGCTCTTTCAGTATGCCATTGTGAATAATTTAACATAATATTATCAAGCAATTTAGTAGCTTATCCCAATGTAATCTCCATAAATGTACCACCCGCGGCGGAATCTAAAAGATTTCTAGAAACAAAATTTAATCCCGCATAAAAAAATTGTATGATCATCCACAAATTTAAACCATGAGTAGAGCAATTTCTTTTCATTAATTTCATCCTCTCCCAAGATTCGGCAACATGTTCATGACCAAGTTGCTTAAAATTCATAATTTGATTTCTAAGGGAAATAATTTTCGCGGGAGAAAAACACTTGCTAATAAAAGCATCTTTACACCTATCCCAAGAATCGATACTATTTCGTGGTAAAGATGAGAACGGGAATAATTTTAATTTCACAATATCATTATCCACATCTTTTTTCTTTTGCATATCACACAATTCTACGAAAGTATTAAGATGGGATGCGGCATCTTCATTAGGACTACGAGAAAATTGTTCTTTCATAATGAGATTTAACAAAGCAGCATTAATATCATAAGTCTCCACACTAGCGGCGGGAGGAGCAATCAGAGTACTAATAAAATCATTATTATTAGTATTGAAAAAATCACATAATTTTGTATTTTCTTGAGACATAGTGACTACGTAAACAAGATAATAAGCAAGCAAAGAAGCAAACAAGAAAAAGACGAACGAAAAATATTTTGTATTTTTGTAAAATCTTTTTAGAAGTGGGGGAGATAAAAACGATAGGCAAATGAAAATAAAATAAATGCGAGGAGATGAAAATTTTATTTGTAGATACTTGATAGATGTTGATGATGTCTCCTCGGCAACGGCACCAGAAATTCTTCCTGCTACTTGTGATCTGCGTTGGTTTTGACCCGAAGAGGAGAGGATGATGCAGTACAGTAGAAATAAGTATTTCCCTCAGTTATGAAACCAAGGTTATCAATCCAGTAGGAGAATCATGCAACAACTCGTTAGCAGCACCTGCACACAAAACAACAAATCCTCGCACCCAACGCGAACAAGGGGTTGTCAATCCCTTGGCGGTCAATTGCAAGATTAAATTGTATGGTGATAGATAGATAGATAGATAGATCGAACAAAAATACAAAATAAAATAAATAAAGTAAAATTGCAGAAAAGTATTTGAGGGTTTTAGTATACGATAAAGGTAGACCCGGGGGGCCATAGTTTTCACTAGAGGCTTCTCTCTTGAAAATAGCATACGGTGGGTAGACAAATTACTGTTGGGCAATTGATAGAAAAGCAAATAATCATGATGATATCCAAGGCAATGATCATGTATATGGGCATCGCGTCCGAGACAAGTAGACAAACTCCTGCCTGCATCTACTACTATTACTCCACACATCGACCGCTATCCAGCATGCATCTAGAGTATTAAGTTCATAAAGAACGGAGTAACGCCTTAAGCAAGATAACATGATGTAGACAAAGTAAACTCATGCATTAATAAACCCCATCTTTTTATCCTTAATAGCAACGATACAATACGTGTCATGTCCCTTTCTGTCACTGGGATTGAGCACCGCAAGATCGAACCCATTACAAAGCACCTCTCCCATTGCAAGATAAATCAATCTAGTTGGCCAAACTAAATCAGTAGATCAGAGAGAAATACGAAGCTATAATCATGCATAAAAGAGTTCAGAGAAAAGTCAAATAATATTCATGGATAATCTGATCATAAACTCACAATTCATCGGATCCCAACAAACACACCGCAAAAAATGATTACATCGGATAGAACTCCAAGAACATCGAGGAGAACATTGTATTGAAGATCAAATAGAGAGAAGAAGCCATCTAGCTACTAAGTATGGACCCGAAGGTCTATGGTAAACTACTCACGCATCATCGAAAGGGCTGCAAGGTTGATGTAGAGCCCCTCCATGGTCGATTCCCCCTCCGGCAGAATACCGGAAAAAGCCTCCAGATGGGATCTCTTGAGAACAGAGACTTGCGGCGGCAGAAAAAGTATTTCGTGGACTCCTCTGTTGGTTTCCCGATTTTAGAGAATTTATAGAGGTGGAATTAGGTCAAAAGGAGCCACGTGGGCCCCACAAGCCACCAGGGCGCGCCTGCCACCCCCAGGCGTGCCCTGGTGCCTTGTGGGCAACTGCTCCATCTTCTGGTCATCTCCCGAAGCTTCCAGGGTCTCTTATGTCCAGAAAAAAATCTCCAAAAAGTTTCGTGGCATTTGGACTTTGTTTGGTACTGATATTTTGGAAAACCAAAAACAGGCAAAAAACAGCAACTGGCACTAGGCACTAAGTTAATATGTCAGTCCCAGAAAATGATATATAATTGCTTGTAAATGTATATAAAACATCCAAGATTGATAATATAATAGCATGGAACAATCAAAAATTATAGATACGTTGGAGACGTATCACCGCGCCGGCCCCCTCCTCCCTCGCCGCCGGCTCGCCCGTGCCCCACTCCTCTTGCCCCGGCCCCCTCCTTCCTCCCCACGCGCGACAGAGGGAGGCCCACGGCCGCCACCTCGGCCCCGTCCTCCCGCGATAGAGGGAGGCCCACCGCCGCCCCCGCCCCCTCCTCCCGCCGCGGCCCCTCCTCCTGCCCCGCCGCCTCCATCCGCCGTCCCCGGCCTCAACCCGCCACCCACCGTGAGCTCCTCTCCCTCTCATCTCTCATCTCTCTGTTAATCTCTCTGCTAGTTAGATGGATGGATGGATTGATGGATGTTGGATGGATGGATGGATTGATCGACGAACTTTTATTTGTTTATCAATATGCATGACCAGATGGATGGATGAACTGTTAGTAGACATATGTGCCTTTTTGTTTTTTATATTCTAGCGGTCAAGTAGACATATGTGCCAAAGAAACTTCTTATGCACCAGGTGTCGTGGGAATGAGCCTAACAGTAGAAGGTAGGGGTACGTAAGGAGAGGGCAGAGTCCTAGCTACGACGAGGTTGTACGCAAGAATGTATGAGTTCAGGCCCTTCTCGTGGAGGTAAAAGCCCTACGTCTCAGGTGCTCGGGAGCTTCTTGTCGAGTGTAATACGTGTGTTGTTACACGGGGTGCGAACCCTTGTGCCAGAGGGGAGGGGCGGCTTATATAGAGTGCGCTGCCCCTCATAAGTGTCCGACATCTAAGGGTCAGATCGTGGTCATAAAAGACGTACGTTACTGGTAACGTACACCATAAATGCTATTAAAGGTCTTGATGAATGCTTGCCCGTTAGCCTCCCTGGGGTGACTTCTGGGCTTCTGTGGTCAACTGTCTTCTAGTCCTTTCGAATAAAAGGTAAGCGTCGAGTGAAAGGTACCTCCGAGTGTATATTGCCGAGTGACTCATGCTTCTTGGCGATTTCAGTCGGAGACTTCCTCGTAGCCCTTAAGCTTTCTGGGGCAGTGTCCTTAGGTAGGGTAGGTAGGTCAGGCCTATGACCCTACCCTAGGTACATATCCCCATCATTAGCCCCCGAATGGATCGGGGTTCGAGTGTGAAGGTGTCAATGCAGGTTCAGACAAGGCACAAAAATTCCGAGTACATTTTGAGGCTTCTCAGAAATTTGTGTCGATTGGAACCTTTATCGATCACCCTGATCAATTCTATCTTGAAATGTATCCGAGTGAAATTGAGCTCGAAGTCAGGTTTGAGTAATCCGCAGAATCTCGGGTGCGACGGTTTGTACTATCGGGTCCGGATTTTGCGGGATTTGAAATTTGGATAAGAGCGCGCGGGGCGGAGATGGCGTAACTGCTAAGGCAAGAGAAGGCACGACGCCTCGATTATCGCGCCGCCCATTTCGCCACGTATCGCTCCTCCTCTGAATTCGGGATACCCATATCTCTGGCGGGCCCGCAGGTCAGTGACCCACTCGGGCGGATATAAGAGGCGACGACGCCGGTGCTAGCACAGTATTCTTCCCCCAAATCTGCTCTTCCTCTCCTCCTCCTCTGCTCAACTCTGCCCTAACGGCCGCCGCCGCCATGACAAAGGGCAAGACGGAGAAGCTCGAGCGCGCCAAGAAGGGAGGAGCCAAGGCGAAAAAACCGTCGGGGTGGATCCAGGGGGATTTCCTCCAATCGACGGTCATGGCGGAGGATGTGCAAAATCCCGTCAACGACGGGTTGATAGCTGCGGGGTGCTGGAGATTGTTGAAGGGAGAGACAGAGCCGGAGCCACGCGACGGTGAGCGAGTTCTGCTTCTCACCCACGTCGAGCGAGGTTTCTCCATGCCACCCCACCCATTCGTCCGTGCTTTCTTGAACTATTTCGGGGCGCAGCTCCACCATCTCCCTCCGAATGCAATTGTCTATCTTTCCTGTTTCATAACTTTGTGCGAATGCTTCTTGGGTTGCCCTCCACATTGGGGTTTGTTTAAACACATATTCTCTGTTAGATCCCAATCTGTTAAGAAAGCCAATCCCAAAGATAGCAAAACTCATGTAATCCAGCTGTGTGGTGGCTTAGGGATCCAAAAGAGAGGCAGGAGTGCATTTCCCTCTGTGACCTTTCCTGATTCTGTCCGGGGTTGGCAGTCGACATGGTTCTATTGCAAGGATGTTGCATCGCCAAATATGTCGACTGGACTTCCTCCTTTCACCTTGGATCGACCTACCACCCCTAAGTCATTGTATGTGACAAAGGTAGAGAAAATCCAAGTAGGGATCCTAGTGAACGCTGTAACTGAACTGATCCGTGGTGGAGTGACTGACTTGGACCTCCTTGAAACGTTTCTCAGTCGACGAATCCAGCCCCTCCAAGCCCGGGATCACACCATGTGGAATTATTCAGGCCCTGAGGACACCACTCGGACTCATCCTGAGGAAGTTTCCGATGAGACTGTTTCTCAATGGCTCAGTAGCATCACCAGAGCCTGTGATAATCCAGAGGGAGCCAAACAGATTCCGGCCTTCTCTGCTTTGAACCCGCCGAAGAACTTGGTGAGTTACTACTCTGTCGATTATTTTAATATTTTGTCGAGTAACCGGATATTCAGTCGACTGACTTTGAAGCTTGCATCTTGCAGGAATTTACAAACATGTACTCGCCAGTACCAAATGGAGAGCAGACCGACGAAGAGGAAGGAAGCGTGGATGGCAGCGTTGATGGCGATTACGCCGACGACAGCGAGAGCAGCGATGACGACCCGGAGGAAGATGAGGTGGAAGCTCAGGTCCCTTCGCGCACCGAATGCCGTGCCAAGCAACAGGAAGACCCAGGGGTCACCCCGAGCAAAACTGTGGCGTCGAGCAGAAGGAACCCAAAGCGTGACCGTGCTGCAACATCAGGGTCGGCCGAAAAAGCTGCGAAACAGCTCAAGCCGGACGTGCCAAAACCTCGGAAGGCCCTGCCCCGTATAAAGATTGCTGTGCCTGTTGCCTCTACGTGAGTGTTTATTTCCCTTATTCTGCTGTTGAAGAACTTCATGTTGACGCTGACCGAGTGAAATATGTCTGCCAGAGCTGCTACCTCTGTGACGTCGCCCCAGCGAGATGACGGAGACCGTATGGAAGTGGACACTCCTGACGCGGCTACCTCCCAACGAGGTATACCAAATCCCCATACTACTCTGTTTACTGAAGAATAATCGTCGAGTGACTTGATTAAAATTGCCGACTGATAGCTGACGAAATCATCGAACTGGAAGACGATGAGGAGCCACAGCGGGGAGCGGAGGGTGAAGCTGTGCTTCTGGAGACTCCACGCATACGCACTCGGAGAACACCATCTGGTCAGACGCCCCTTGTGACGACTGCTGTGACACCTCCAGCCCTTGCAACTCCGCTATCGAGTGCTCCGCCAGCCACTTCAACTCTGGTGGCTTCAGCACCTGTTGGACAATCTCAGGTACCACCTGCTGCTTCGGTGACAGCACCAACTCCCTCGACGCCCGCATACCCTATGTATCATGTCCCGAAGGACCAAACTGGAGCTGCCAAGGAGGCCATGATCCAAGCTGGGCAGATGATGTTGCGAACAAAGGAGGCGTATGAAGCCAGCAAGTTAGCTTATGATGCCAGCACATCGCTTCAAGCCAACGTCCGAGTAAGTGCTATTGTAAGTTAATTTCCGATTGAATTCTTGTCCATCTTGGTTTTACACCCACTGGGTGTTTTCTTCGCAAGTAGATCAAGTAATTTCTGGTCCAGTGGGGGCACGCTGAGTGCACCCACTGGGTGTAGTCCCCGAGACCGCTGTCGAATGACGAAGGCATCGACAGGGGTCTTAAAGTCCTTTTGAAAACCGTTTCCATTCGATAGGACAGACCTTGTCGAGTAAATGTAGGTCCAGTGGGGGCACGCTGAGTGCACCCACTGGGTGTAGTCCCCGAGACCGCCATCGAATGCTTGCATCGGCGAGGGTCTGATAGAGACAATGTTCACTTGCTTGCTTTCTTCTTTCATACTCTGACAGGCAGACCTGGTTGAGTGTTTTTGTATCCAGTGGGGGCACGCTGAGTGCACCCACTGGGTGTAGTCCCCAAGACTACTGTCGATCGTTGACGATGGGTAGTAGTCTTAAGAACCATTCTGCAGGTTTCATGGACATCATTTCCATCAACCATGATATGACGCTGTATAGGGTTGTTGGGTGGGGCGGCGGGCCGCCTTTCAGTCGACTGCACTTGTATTTTCCCACTCGGGAGTAAAGAAATATTTATGTCGACTGAACCCCTTCATTGCTGATTTCAGAAAGCCTGTGGGCTCGGGACGAAGTACATCGAGATAGAGAAGGAAAAGAATCGACTTCTGCTTGATCTGGAGCTGGCGAACAACAACCTGGACCGAGCACAGACCGAGTTGAAGACTTTGTGAGGTAATCTTTGTCGACCAACTGCATTATCACTTTCATCTTCCATCCTTTGAACTGAGTGAATTCACTCGAACAGACGTACGTGATGAGAACCGACGTCTCCGAGCGCGACTCAACAATGCTATTTCTTTAGATACCATGAAGAAGGCGCTCGAGGATAAAGACAAATCACTTGCTGATGCTCAGAAGGTAGCGAAGGAGAAAACTGAGGCTGCTGAGAAAAAACTTGCCGCAGCCAGTAGACTGGAAGAAGAGAACATCAAACTCAAGCAGGAACGATCTGAATGGATCAAAAAGCTTGAAGTGCAGACCAAGAGTAAGACTGCTCTGGAGAAACACTTGGGAGACTTCGCAAGGAAAATGTTCAGCATGCTCAAAGGTAACCTTCCGCTGTCTAATGAATTTCTTTGATTTTTCTAGAGTGGCATTGTGACCACCTTTTCCCTTTCTCTTCGTGCAGAATTCTGTCAAGACTTTGAGAAAGAAACTGAAGAGATCGAGCCCAATCTGGACCCCACAAAATCACTCGTCGGAGACGCCGTGGCCATGGATATGTTTCGCCTGGAAGCTCGTCTTAAGAATGTCCAAGGATACATCATTCGGCCGAGGTCTGCTTTCGAGAAGATCGACAAGGAGCTGTGGCCTGAAGACTCCCTCCAGACTGACCTTGAGTCTATGATGACTCGCCTCAATGAACTTCCCAATCGAGTGCAAGCGTGGAAGAAATCCGCTGCCCGCTGTGGTGCTGACGTGGCACTTTCACTCGTCAGGGTTCATTGCAAGGATGCCACAGAGGACAAACTGAAGGATCTCCGAGTGACCAACACAAAGAAACTTAAGTTTGAAGATTTCATGGAGACTTTCATCAAAGCTGCCACCCGGATCACCGACGGAATTGACCTGGACACCTTTGTCGAGCCCGCAAGCCATACTGGAGCTTGAACAAGTACTTTGCTTTCAGTAAGAACTTTATTTGCCTCGGTATGCCGCGTGATAATGTAACCGGTTAAACTTCGTTCAGGCCTTAAGCCTGAGAACTTCCCTTCGCGCGAACCAGTATTGGCTGCGCTGGAGATTCTAGTCTTACTTGCGTTTTGCTTTCTGACATTTTGCCTGACTGAATTTATTTAATTCTTGAATGGAACGGGTGTTCTGCACTCGTAAGAATTTAGAACTTAGGCGAAGGCTGGTTCGCAGCTAAGTTTCCGAATGTATTGAATGCTACACTCGAAAGGGTTTTAACTTAGGCGAAACGGATTCGCAGCTAAGCCCCCGAGAGAGAGGATTGCTCTTCACTCGAAGAAGTTGTAGACTTAGGCGAAGACTCATTCGCGGCTAAGTCTCCGAGTGTATTGAATGCTATACACTCGGAAGGGTTTTAACTTAGGCGAAACGGATTCGCAGCTAAGCCCCCGAGAGAGAGGATTTCTCTTTACTCGGAGAAGTTTAAGACTTAGGCGAAGACTGGTTCGCGGCTAAGTCTCCGAGTGTATTAAATGTATACACTCGGAAGTGTTTTTAACTTAGGCGAAACGGATTCGCAGTTAAGCCCCCGAGAGAGAGGACTGCTCTTCACTCGGAGAAGTTTTAGACTTAGGCGAAGACTGTTTCGCGGCTAAGTCTCCGAGTGTATTGAATGCTATACACTCGGTAGGGTTTTTAACTTAGGCGAAACGGATTCGTAGCTAAGCCCTCGAGAGAGAGGATTGCTCTTCACTCGGAGAAGTTTTAGACTTAGGCGAAGACTGGTTCGCCGCTAAGTCTCTGAGTGTATTGAATGCTATACACTCGGAAGGGTTTTTAACTTAGGCGAAGCGGATTCGCGGCTAAGCCCTCGAGAGAGAGGATTGCTCTTCACTTGGAGAAGTTTTAGACTTAGGCGAAGACTGGTTCGCGGCTAAGTCTCCGAGTGTATTGAATGCTATACACTCGGAAGGGTTTTTAACTTAGGCGAAACGGATTCGCGGCTAAGCCCCCAAGAGAGAGGATTGTTCTTTACTCGGAGTAATTTCTGAATGCAAAATTGTGTGATCGGAATCGACAATAAGCTGCGTAAGTCATAACTTAACAAACGGCATTGTCTGGAGTCCTCTTATTACATCAAACCAGATTGGCCATCAAGTATAAAAGCGTCGAAGCAGATCTGCGTTCCAAGCGCGCGGCTCATCAATATTCTTCTTCAAGTTGAAAAGATGGTACGCTCCATTGTTCAGCACCTTGGTGACGACGAATGGGCCTTCCCATGCTGGGGCCAACTTGTGGGGTCGCTGCTGATCCACTCGGAGCACCAGATCACCTTCGTGGAATGAACGGCTCTTGACGTGTCTAGCATGGAAGCGGCGTAGGTCTTGTTGATATACCGTTGACCGGATCAGGGCCATCTCCCGTTCCTCCTCTAGGAGATCCACTCCATCTTGTCTGGCTTGTTCAGCTTCGTCTTCAGAGTAAAGATCCACTCGGGGAGAATTGTGAAGGACGTCACTTGGCAAAACGGCTTCAGCTCCATACACAAGGAAGAAAGGAGTGCGTCCAGTCGACCGGTTAGGAGTCGTCCTCAAGCCCCACAGAACAGACGGTAACTCTGTGACCCAAGCTCCAGCAGCATGATCCAGATCTCGCATGAGCCGAGGTTTCAACCCTTGGAGGATAAGTCTGTTAGCTCGCTCAGCTTGACCGTTGGACTGGGGGTGCGCAACGGATGCGTAATCCACCCGAGTGCCTTGAGAAGAACAAAAATATCTGAACTCCTCCGAGTCAAAGTTGGAGCCATTGTCTGTAATGATACTGTGGGGTACTCCATACCGGAACGTTATCTCTTTCATGAACTTGATAGCAGTCCGGGCGTTCAGCTTCTTGATGGGTTTAGCTTCAATCCACTTAGTGAACTTGTCGACTGCAACCAGTAAATGAGCAAATCCACTCTGGCCTGTTCTAAGGGGTCCAACCATATCCAAGCCCCACACAGCAAACGGCCAGACGAGCGGAATAGTCTTCAAGGCAGACGCAGGTTTGTGTGAAAGGTTCGAATAAAACGGGCACCCTTCGAAGTGGTCAACAATATCTTTAGCCATCTCATTGGCGCGTGGCCAGAAGAAATCAGCTCGGTATGCTTTGGCAACAATCGTCCTAGAGGACACATGATGACCATAAGTTCCTGAGTGAATCTCTTCCAGAATCAATCGACCTTCTTCAGGAGAAATACACCACTGAGTTACGCCAGTCACACTTTCCCTATAGAGTTGCCCATCCATAACGGTAAAAGCCTTGGATCTGCAAACTATCTGTCGAGCCTCATCTTCATCATCTGGGAGTTCTTTCCTAAGAATGTACGCAATATAAGGTACAGTCCAGTCGGGCGTAATCACCAAGATCTCCATGACCAAATCAATGACAGCGGGGACATCGACTTCATTCGAATCAGAGGCGCTTTTCGCTTGCGATGGCTCTTCAGTGAAGGGATCTTCCTGCACCGAAGGAGAATGAAGGTGCTCGAGAAATACATTGCTGGGGACAGGCTTCCGAGTGGATCCAATCTTTGCCAGCTCATCTGCTGCTTGGTTCTTCACTCGGGGAACATGATGAAGTTCCAACCCCTCGAGTTTCTTCTCGAGTTTCCTTACCGCATTGCAGTATCCAGTCATAGCAGGGTTCCTGACATCCCACTCTTTCATCACTTGGTTAACCACCAAATCAGAGTCGCCATATACCATCAGGCGCCGGACGCCGAGTGAAATGGCCATACGCAACCCGTACATGAGTGCTTCATATTCGGCCTCGTTATTGGAGGAATCAAAGTGAATCTGCAACACATAACTGAGTCTGTCGCCTTTTGGAGACACCAATACTACACCAGCACCAGACCCATTCAGCATCTTGGAGCCGTCAAAGAACATGGTCCAGTGTGCCGAGTGAAGTTGGATTGGCTGCTGCTGTTCGGTCCATTCGGCAAGGAAATCGGCCAGAGCTTGAGACTTGATTGCTTTCTTCACTTCAAATTTGATATCAAGATGAAGGAGCTCGATAGCCCATTTGGCCACTCGACCAGTCGCATCTCGATTGTTGAGAATTTCAGACAACGGAGCATCACTGACGACTGAAATTGAGTGATCTTGAAAGCAGTGTGCTACCTTCTTTGCTGTCAGATATATACCATATACGAGCTTCTGGTAATTTGGATATCTTTGCTTCGAAGGAGTCAACACTTCAGAAATATAGTAGACTGGACGTTGAACTTTGTAAGCCTTGCCTTCCTCTTCCCGTTCGACAGTTAGTACTGTACTGACGACCTGATTAGTGGCCGTGATGTACAATAGCAATGGCTCTTTGCTGTGCGGAGCAGCAAGCACCGGCTGGGTGGAAAGCAGGGCTTTGAGCTCAACAAACGCTGCTTCAGCTTCCGGAGTCCACTCAAATGTATCAAACTTCTTCATCAGTCGGTATAAAGGCAGTGCCTTCTCACCGAGACGAGAAATGAATCGACTCAATGCTGCCAAGCAACCTGTGAGCTTCTGGACATCGTGCACACGCTCGGGGCTTTTTATTCGGGTGATGGCGCCGATCTTTTCAGGGTTAACGTCGATTCCTTTTTCAGAAACGAGAAAACCGAGTAATTTTCCACCGGGAACACCGAAGGTGCACTTAGTCGGATTTAACTTGATGTCATATCTTCTCAGATTGGCGAATGTTTCAGCTAAGTCAGACAACAGGTCGGAACCTTTGTGAGACTTGACAACAATGTCATCCATGTACGCTTCAACATTCCGAGGAATCTGGTCGAGTAAACATTTTTGAATCATGCGCATGAAAGTAGCGCCAGCGTTCTTCAAACCAAAAGGCATGGTGATATAACAGAAACACCCGAAAGGGGTGATGAAGGGTGTCTTTATTTCATCTGGACCAAACAGACGGATCTGGTGGTAGCCAGAGTAAGCATCAAGAAAAGATAGACGCTCGCACCCCGCAGTTGAGTCGACAATCTGATCAATGCGGGGGAGCGGAAAATGATCTTTCGGGCAGACCCGATTGATATGCTTGAAATCAATACACATGCGTAGTGATTTGTCTTTCTTAGGGACCATGACGACGTTCGATAACCACTCGGAGTGGTAAATCTCACGTATGAATTTGGCCGTCAAGAGACGAGCCACTTCCTCTCCGATTGCTTTTCGCTTCTCTGTTGCCGACCGACGCAAGTGCTCTTTCACAGGCTTGGCCTTCGGATCAACTCTCAATCTGTGCTCAGCCAGTTCCCTGGGTACACCAGGCATGTCAGCAGGCTTCCATGTGAAGATGTCCCAGTTCTCACGGAGGAACTGGATGAGCTCGGCTTCCTATTTGCTGTCGAGTGTCGTCGAGATGTTGGTTGGGGCAGCAGTTGGATCTGTCGGGTGAATGTTCACTTTCTTCACTTCTCCTGCCGACTGAAAGGCTGACTCAGAAGCGGGCTTCTTAGCGCGCAACAGGTCGGAAGGATCGGCGTTTTTCTTGTATTCTTCCAATTCAACCATAGCCATCTGATGATCGGCGATCTTGGAGCCCTGCTGGAGGCACTCCTCAGCCCTCTGTCGATTGCCAGTGACTGTGATTACACCCTTGGGTCCGGGCATCTTCAGCTTGAGATACACGTAACATGGCCGGGCCATGAAACGGGCATAAGCCGGACGACCAAGGATGGCGTGGTACGCGCTTTGGAAGTCCACCACTTCAAACGTTAGTTTCTCCTTGCGAAAATGCTTATCGTCACCAAACACCACGTCCAACGCTATCTGGCCGAGTGAACGGGCCTTCTTCCCAGGGATTACTCCATGGAACTGCATGTTACTTTCACTAAGTCGGGACATCGGAATGCCCATACCCTTGAGGGTATCTGCATACAGGATGTTCAGCCCGCTCCCACCATCCATCAAAACCTTGCGGAGTCGAGTGCCCCCCACAACTGGGTCCACCACCAGCGCCTGTCGCCCGGGGGTAGCGATATGCGCAGGGTGATCTGACTGATCAAATGTGATAGCAGTCTGAGACCACTTGAGATATGTGGGGGTAGAGGGAACCGCCATGTTAACCTCTCTGTTGATAACCTTTAGTCGACTCTTGCTCTCAACGTCAGCAAAAATCAACAGAGTGGCATTGATTTCAGGGAACTCTTCTTTCTCTTCTTCATCTTCCTTTTCAGGGTCTTTCTCACTCGACTGGCTCTCTGTGAATGACTGGATCAACAAACGGCACTGTCGAGTGGTATGCTTAGGCAATATTAAATTGCCCTCTTCATCTTTCCTCGTGTGGATTGCACACGGTAAATCCAAAACATCTGTACCCGACTGATTCTTTGACTTCTTGGGAATGAACTTAGCTTTGGACTTTCCTTTATTCTTGCTCTGTGCCACCAGGGCGGCCGCTTCTGCCTGAGCAGGAGGATCAGCTTTGCGCTTCTGTTTCCGACAGGAATTTCCACCTGCATCATTGTCGACTATTTTTGCTTTACCGCTTCGGAGGCGGTCTTCTTCTTCTCCATTGGCATACCGAGTGGCAATCTCCATCATCTTGCTCAGATAAATATCACCCGTGCGGCGAAACTTCAGATAGAGCTCTCTGTATCTGACACCAGCCTTGAAGGCACAAACAGCCTGATGTTCGGAAACATTTTCCACCGTGTGATGTAAGGTGGACCAGCGCTGAATGTAGTCTCGCAAGGTTTCATTGGGCTTCTGAACGCAGTGCTGCAAATCAATCAAACCAGCCGGACGTTTACAGGTGCCTTCAAAGGTTCTGATAAACACTCGGGCCAAATCCTCCCAGCAATAGATGCTAGAGGGAGCTAGACGATTCAACCAAGCTCTGGCCGAACCATCTAACATCAGGGACAAATGCTTCATGGCTATATTGTCGTTACCTCCACCAATCTGCACAGCCACTCGGTAATCATCCAACCAAGTCTCGGGCTTCGACTCGCCAGAAAACTTGCTAATTCCAGCCGCCAACCTGAAGTTGGGGGGAATCTCTGCAGAGCGAATGGCTCTGCTAAAACACTCGGGCCCAGAAACAACATCACTGCTTCCACTCGGATAGTCTCCGTTATAACCATCTTTGTGGCCTCTGCCTCTGTCGACCCGCCTTTGAGCAAGGACATCTCTTGCGTCAAATCCAGGATTCCGCTCGTCGCCGAACGGGCGCCTATCATCATTGTGCCGGGGCACATACGAACCACTCTGCGGAGGAGAAAGCACTCGACGGCGGTCATCGCGGTGATAACGGGGAGCGAACTGATCTCGCCCCTGATCTCTGTACCGATCCTCTCGGTAGCCTCCGCCCCTGCGTTGCGGAGGTGACCCTGGACTGTGGGCCGACTGAACTGTTTCCGCCCTAGAAGAATTGCTATGTAACCTGTTTTGTGACTGAGAAACAACAGCATTCTGCTGCTGCGCTGCCTCGAGCAACGTTCTGATCTGCTGCAAGCCTCTCCCAGCCTTCGACCGAGACGGCTGGATAGAATCTGCAATCCTAGCTGCAGCTGCAATATTCAACACTGGAGTACGGAACACCTCGACGTTATTTCGAGATCCACTTGGAAACAACTGTTGCTGATGCCGATTGGGACGTGGTGGATGCTGTCGAGCACGCTCGTCGAGTGCCTCTTTCATCTCTTTGAGTCGAAGGCGAGTGGCCTCCATGGCCTGGGCCTCAGCAGTCGCACCGACGATGGGAGTATGGAGAACATCCTCATCCCGGCGCTGCTGTTCATTCGACGTTCCACCAATCTCGC
Source organism: Elymus sibiricus (assembly GCA_039707655.1). Lineage (NCBI taxonomy): Eukaryota > Viridiplantae > Streptophyta > Magnoliopsida > Poales > Poaceae > Elymus > Elymus sibiricus. The sequence goes on along the minus strand of CM077674.1, from coordinate 1,039,622 downwards.
GCCTGGTGTGGTTGAAGCCAGGCGGCGGACTCTGATGAGAGCCAGCCATAAGAACTTCAGCCGCAGGATCGCAGCTCTCGCACTCGGAAGGAACGTTGGACCGATCTGACGCCGAGTCAAATACGCCGCGAAGTGACTCGGCGGGCTCGATAGCTGCAATTTGCGGGGACGAAGCCTGGCGGGCCGCCACATGTCGCACCCAACGCTGTAGCCGCGAACGACCAGATCGCTTGCGGCGTCGAACAGCGCAGAGGGCTGACACATACGGGGTTGACGGCTGAAGGAGAAGGACGCCATAGGAGCTTGCGCAGAAGAGCGTCGCTCCACGCATCGGGAGCGCCTCAACATCTAGAGGCGCTTGCTGAAGCCATGCCGAATCGTCGGCGATGAAGGTGAGCGCTCCGAGACGGATCTCGCGGCCTAGGAACAAATCACCACCGGAAGACATGACGAAGGGAAACAAATGCAACCTCGCCGGCAGTCGCTTAGACGCCTGCCCCAAGGTGGGCGCCAACTGTCGTGGGAACGAGCCTGACAGTAGAAGGTAGGGGTACGTAAGGAGAGGGCAGAGTCCTAGCTACGGCGAGGTTGTACGCAAGAATGTATGAGTTCAGGCCCCTCTCGTGGAGGTAAAAGCCCTATGTCTCAGGTGCTCGGGAGCTTCTTGTCGAGTGTAATACGTGTGTTGTTACAAGGGGTGCAAACCCTTGTTCCAGAGGGGAGGGGCGGCTTATATAGAGTGCGCTGCCCCTCATAAGTGTCCGGCATCTAAGGGTCAGATCGTGGTCATAAAAGACGTACGTTACTAGTAACGTACACCATAAATGCTATTAAAGGTCTTGATGAATGCTTGCCCGTTAGCCTCCCTGGGGTTACTTCTGGGCTTCTGTGGTCGACTATCGTCTGGTCCTTCCGAATAAAAGGTAAGCGTCGAGTGAAAGGTACCTCCGAGTGTATATTGCCGAGTGACTCATGCTTCTTGGCGATTTCAGTCGGAGACTTCCTTGTAGCCCTTAAGCTTTCTGGGGCAGTGTCCTTAGGTAGGGTAGGTAGGTCAGGCCTATGACCCTACCCTAGGTACATATCCCCATCACCAGGAATGGGAAGCATGGATGGATAGACAAATATACGATGTTCTTCAGAGGAAATATATGTATGCCTGACTTCAATCAAACGAACTTGCTATACATTACAAATGACAAATTTGATCTGGTTATGTTCAGATTCAGAACAAGCTAATTAATATCACCGAGCACAAGAATAAACTTGGTGGAGCAGAAGTGTACATTCAGAAGATAAGGTTAATACAGTATAATAGTCAACGGATGCTAGTGCCTTTGGCTAGCAATAAACTCTGACAAAAACGACAAGTTCAGTTTGTTGAGTATTATACAGTATAATACTCAATGTAATGTACAGATAGACAGACAGACCAAGAAGTGATGACTGACAGACCAAGAAGTGATGGGATTCATGAATGAAATACTAATCGATTAGGTTGAACTAGCTAGGGTTGGTGCAGGGCAGGGGATGGGACAGTCTCGACTTGAGGCTGTGGAAACAGATGGCGACACCGACGCGTCTTCTCCAGCGGTGTCGCCGCTGCCTCACCGGGAAGGATCTGCCACGGCAGCGAAAACTGGTTGCTGAACCTGAGTCCATAAATGGCTGCCACGCTAGCGAAAACGGCTGCCATGGCAGCCAAAACTGGCTGATGAACCTGATTCGAGAAATGGCTGCCATGGCCTCGCTGCCGTGGCAGCCGTTTCGATGTCATTATCACTTTGATTTTTTTCCTACTTTGAATGGTCAATGCTATATGAGATGTGATGATCTAAGTAGTTCACTCGGTGGAATTTATAGGTTTTGTGGTGTTGCATCTCCCTGGAGTGATCGTCGTCGAAAGAGTTGGTCCGTGATCCCTCTGCTGTTCGACTACTTCCTCTACAGCCGAGGGTGAGCTAAAATTCCACCTCCTGCTCCGTTCTTTTTTTCATGTCACTAGATTTTATTTTAACATCAAGTCGCGTAACCTAGGCATCTCCCGTTTGGAAGGGTTAATCGATAAATATGCATTCAATTGCATATTTATAACCGTAACTCTTTCAGATTGTCTAGCGTTTTCCACGGACAGCCCGAGGATGTGTAGATTGGGTACGTTTTCCATGCTATACTCCGTTCCGAGACAGGATTTCGGCAGTGCCTCCCCATTGTTCTCCGGATGCACATTCTCTCGGCTTTTTGCCGAGACGTGTATCAAGAAGAACTGCGGGGAGGTGCTGCTAAAATTGTGTCTTGGAATGGGGTAGAGCATGGAGAACGTACTGAATCTACACATCCTCGGGTGGGATTAGGACCCTCTTTACCTATTAGAGATGTAGGTGGATTAACTGTCGTTTCTCATCAACCCGGTAGAAAATCAAATTTTGATGTGATTAATTTAAATGAATTGTTACTTTTGTTGTGTGGCTCCCAATAACAGCCAAATGGTCATACCGGTCGGAATCGAACAACAGCCAAATGGCACATCTGATTTTGCACCTCGCGAACGAGGCATTGTTTGGGGGTCCTGTGCAGAATCATTGGCAGTACGGGCCTGAGAGACAGAACAAGCATCTTTGATACAAATGTGGAAACAAAGCTAAGATTGAAGCATCCATAGCTGAGGCAGTTATCCTAGAGGAGGTGTCAGACATCAGGACAACGTACTATCCAGACCACGTTCCCACTCTGCATAATAAGTTGTCTTGATACAATACAGAAGAGCCCAAGTATAAACCCAAGCTCCTCCTGTGGCAAGGCTGGGTGCCCCAAACCTTATAACATGCCAAACCCTGAGTGGGAGGCCATCATGTTCTATGTCTTGCACAACATTAAGGAAGTTGAGGATCTGTGGATGAGGTTAATGGTGAAGAAATTACTCTTCTCCGAAAGGGTGCCCCCGTAAGGAATTTTTTCTTCTTTTAGTCAAACCCTGAGTGGGAGGCCGTCATGTTCCCACTTTGTTTCGGTCTAATACTGTGACGCCCCGGCTCAATCATGCACTAATCATACACGCAGATGCACACGATCAAGCCTAATGACTCACTTGAAGATATCACAACACAACTGTAGACACAAATTTAAGTCATACAAGCTTTATATTACAAGCCAGGGACCTCGAGGGCTCGAATACATAAGCTAGTTTACAAGCGTCAGCGGAAGCATCAGATATCTGAGTACAGATATAAAAGATAAAACAGATAGGCCTTAAGAAGGCGGGGCAAAACAATGACTACGATCGAAAAGGTGCAGGCCTCCTGCCTGGCACCCTCCAAACCTACTCCTGGTCGTCAGCCAACTCGTAGTAGTAACCACCCTCGGGGTGTTAGTAGTGGACGTCGACGGGGGCAACTGTCTCCTGGGCTTCGTCATCTGGTCGCATCAAACGGGTATGGGAAAAAGAGGAAGCAAGCAACCGTGAGTACTCACCCAAAGTACTCAGCAAGACTTACATCAGATCTATTCTATGTATGCAACATTATCAAAGGAAGGCGGTATATGTGGACTGGACTGCAGAAATGCCAGAATAGAGGGAAGGCCTAGTCCTATCGAAGAATAGCATCTTCAGCGGTCTTGCAGCATTAGAAGAGTACATATTAGTACAATATAAAGTAGTAGTAGTATTAAGTATCAACATCGCCCAGAGATCCTTTCTCGACTCCCTGTGAGAAAGTAATCCCGGAGCCATCATATCCATATCTCATCCCAATATTAAGTTCTAGTTGTATCGATCGGGATACAACTCCGACTGTCCGTTACCGAGGATCCGGCTATTCGAATAGATATACTTCCCTACAGGGGTGCACCAACTTACCCACCATGCTCGATTAACTCCGGCCGGACACACTTTTCTGGGTCCTGCCTAGCCTCGGTCAAAACGACATGCCGCAGCCCTACCTAGGCTCAACAGAGAGGTCAGCACGCCAGACTAACCCTATGCACACAGGCGTCTTGGGCCCATCGCCCTTTGCGCTCCTGCACGTTGCGAACGCGGTCGGTGAGCAGACCTGGCAACCCACACTACAAGGCGGTTGCTTTACGCGGTCCAACCCGGCGTGCGCCGCTCAGTCACTGACGTCTAGAGAGCTTCGGCTGTTGCCTATGACGCAGAGTACCCATATTTATTCCCGCGTGATGGTTAGTGCGAAAAGGCCAGAGGCCTACTCGGATTAAATATCCACACCGTTAGTGTATTGGGAGCGTGCGGTAACGAGCAGAGACTCACGATCATGTGACCCCGTCGCCCCATCTCGTGGACTTGCGGCAAGGGCTAAGAATGCCCGGCCACGCCACGTAGTTATCTCGCGGGTACCCTCCAGGTCAACCCGACTACTCAACAACTCGCGGGTACCCTCATGGTCAACCCGACTCGCAAAAGACTGCCGGGAACTCAGGTCCACCTATACCGGGTGGTACCGCCTGTCCCTTCAGTCCTGCAGTAACAGTAACTCTCGCGGGTACCCCTCGGGGCCGACCCGTCTTTAACATGGTTCAGTGGAAAATTCGTAGTAACCATGTGTACATAACACCAAGGGGGAAAACCCGAGGAATCACCCTCGATGGATTGCACCTGATGTAATCGTCAAGGTGAAACTTAGCAGGAATCACCCTCGAGGTTAACTCTTGAGGTGTTGCACGACAGAGTCGTTATCGGGAGTGGTGAAGGAGGAATCACCCTCGATGACCAAGACCGAATAGCTACCCTACAAAGTTATCATCAGAAGTGCTATACGAGGTATCACCCTCGGCACTCGATGGTAACCCTGCAGTGTCGTACCGAAAGGGGTGTGATGTGAAGTGTCGGGTCCTGGTCGTCGATCACGTTGATCGAATCATCTGAACATGCAGCGGGGGCAACTGGGACAAGGTGTGGGGGTCACTGATGGATCTTATCCAACCTATACTAAGTAGTTTAGGATAAGCAGGTAAGGTACAAAGCAGGTTACAAAATCAGGCCGTGCATCAGAATAGGATCATACGAAAGCAGTAGCAGTTCTAATGCAAGCACAAGAGAGAAGAGAAAGGGGTGATATAGGAATGATCAAGGGGGGTTACTTGCCTGGAAGCTTTGTCGGAAAAGAAGAGTTGTCGGTGAAGTAGCAGACCTCGGGGGCTACGTCAGTACCGGGATTTATCGAGAGAGAAGAGGGGGAGGAAACAAATAAATACATGGCAACAAAAGCAATCACAAAGCAAGGCATTGTAATACACAATGCAGGGGTGACCTAGTGCACTGTTAGGTGCTATAGACGGAGCGGGAAAATATCTGGGAATATTTTCCCGGTGTTAGGCATCTATCAGACAGATGAACCGGAGGGGAAGGTTCCATGTTCATCATGCTAGAGGCATGTGACAGGTATAAGGAGGGCATATTCGGATTCGTCTCATTTTTCTGAGTGTTTTTCATATGTAAAACATTTTCATCCGAGCTACGGTTAATTTTATATGAATTTCTAAAGATTTAACCAATTTCTGGAATTTGTGGAATTAATTCAATTATTAAATACGAATTATCCAAACAGTAATTTGTGACATCAGCATGACTCCAGGGTGATGTCATCAGTCAACTCCAGCTGGCCAGGGTCAATCCTGACCAGTGGGTCCCACATGTCATACTCAGTGGCCTAATTTAGAGTTTAATTTAAACCTAACAGAGGCTAATTAGCAGGTGGACCCCAATGTCAGTGACAAAGCTAATTACTGATTAAACTTATTTTAAAAACCGGATTAATTAAGCACAGGGCCCACTTGTCAGTGGCTGTAGACGCCACGTCAGTGCAGTTGACTTCGGTCAACGGGGCCAGTTGGGGCCCCCGGGCCCACGGGTCAGAGACCCTGGGGTGGCCCAGGTCGGCCACGTCAACGGTGGCGCCGGCGACGACGCCGACGACCAAAACCGCGGTGGCAGTACGCCGGAGTTGGCCAGAAAATTGCCACGGTGGGTCAAATCGCGCGCGGTTGGTCTCGTTAGAATGGCCACACAATGCCGCATCGATCTAGCCTACTGTCACGGCCTGGGGCGACTGGAGTTGGCCGGAGCGGCGACTACAGGCAGCGGCCGGAATCAGTGTTAGCACGGGCGCGCGAGACAGCTAGCTAGCGAGCTAACCAAAAAGCTGGGAGGCTCCACGAGATCGCCAGGAGCATGCTGGACAGCACGGTGAGGCACGGGGAGGACGGACGCGAACGCAACGAGTTCCATGGCGAAGGCAGAGCTCGGCCATGGCGCGGCGATGTGGTTAGCTAGCTACGGCTCGTGCTCGTGCAAAGTGGAGGAAGGGGAGGGGGCGGAGCTCACCGAGTGGACGCACGGTGGTCCGGTGGAGGATTAGTAGCAGCAGAGGGCTCGGGTTCGCTGGAGCAGCGCCGAAGATGCAGAGGAAGGGAAGAGCTCGATTCTGTCAGCGTAGGGCTCCCCGGCTCCAGCTGTTGGTCAAGGCAGGCGTAGCGGTGGTCGGCGATCCTCCCGGGCACGAGCAGGTGACGCGAAGAGGCCATTGGCCACGCCGGTGGTGAGGCGCGGCAATGGTGGCGCTCAGGTGAGGTGGAGGAGAAGGAGGGAGGCGATGGAGAGCGAGAGGAAGTGGCCGGAGGAGTCCAGGGGGGCTGGAGGGGGCATGCTTATCCCCTCCGGCTACCTGCCCCGTCGCCGTGGCGGCCTGTGGCCGGAGCCGCGCACGCTCGGCCATGGCGGCGATGACACGCAGCGGGGGAGCAGGTGGGAGATGGTCCAGATGGGCTGGGCCAGCGCTGGGCCGCCGCCAGGTAAGGCCTCGCCCACTTTTCTTATCTGTTTTTCCTTTTCTTTTTCTGTTTTCTATTTTTGATTTTGTTTCGTAAATAGTTTAGCCACGATCTGAGTTTTGTAAAATATGTGATCTAGCCACATAATTTCAGTGCAATATTAACTAGTACCAGAAAATGGTTTGGGGAAGTAATGATTTCATTTTAATTTTTATTAAATGAAAAGGGTAAATTATTGTTATTTTGGTACTGTTTTAGGATGTTAGACTCATCTAGGGATTTTAGGTGATGTTTTTTTCTCAACATAAATAGTTACGGATTATTTGCCAATTAATGAACATTTTAGTTTTCAAATTTGAAAAACTTTTATTTTCACTTTGAATTTGAATTTCAATTTGAATTGGAATTTGAAATGGGATATGATACTAATGATGATTAAGCACTGTGATCATGATGATCTGGCATCATCAAAAGGTGATTACTGTAGCTATTGCATGGGGATGTTACAATTCTCCTCCACTACAAGAAATCTCGTCCCGAGATTTCAGTGCGGAAGTAAAGGGGTAACTTCAGGAGAACTGACCCTTGTAGGGTCGATTATCTATTGGACAATTCAGGGAATGTGGTAGAAGTATCTCTCGAGTTCAAACTTAGGAAAACATCGAGAGCAAAGTATGAAGGTACAATAAGAAGTTTCAAGCGAATGGACATCCGATCGATTCCTGAACAGAGTGTGAAAAGGGGTTGAGAGCATCGGGAATAGATCATCTCTCGGAGGGTGACTTGTGATAACACACAAAGCCAAGAGCAAAGGATACTTCGGAATCAAGGATGTATAGGAGAGTCTGGTTCCGATCCTGTGGAACTGTGATGAGGGTCGATCGAGAGTAGGGAGGACGGTGACATCTAGCACGGTCACGACAGTAAGGCATGTCAGAGGGTAGCCTGTCAGCTATGTCGGCGACAACATCGGTACCAAGGGCGAGGGACGAAGAGAACCATTTTCCTGCTCGTTGAACGAGGTGGACCAATAGGCAAAGTTCTCGTCCATCGGTGATACCGAAATGTCATCAACAGTAGTAGCAAGGTCTTACTGACAGAGTTGTACACCGGAGTGTTTACCTAAGTAGGGAATTAATAATGTGTGACGCCCTGGATTTGGTGCCACAGTAATCTCTGTAATTAAGCTACAATAATCCCATACTAATGATGCCACGTCACCACGATTACTGTTGTTAAACTCGCGTTGGAGTCAAACCCCGTTCAAATTCAAATTCAAAATAAAGTTAGACGATAAAAGCTTTCGAATATCAAAACTAAAGTCATGGTTAGGTTACAAATATTCACCTGGTATTTATAAAATTAGAACCAGCATTTTATAAAATATTTTGGTGCCTCTAAAGCATTTATAACAGGGGCCAAAACAATTGTTAATGGCCTTTTGAATTATAAAAATTCCAAACATTTTTCAATTGGTCTCAACGCTTTTTTGGGGCACTGCCTAATATTGCTTTTGTAATAATGGGCAAGCTACCATATTTTTATAAAGCTATTTAGTATTTAAAAACTTTGCAAATAGTAAACTGTTAAAAAGAAAAGAAAACGAAAACAAAAATAAAATAAAAGCCGGAGCCCCCCTGGCCTACTGGGCCAAGGCCCAGCAGGTCGGCCCACCTAGCCAGCCCAGCCCACCCCGGCCTCGTCTAACTGCTCCCGCCCGCCGTGTTGCCTCGCCCGCGTCCGACGCGCGCGGCGCCGATCCCAGCTCGCCACCGCGTCGCAGTAGGTGGGGCGAGGGGATAAGCTCGCCCCCGAGCCGTTCCCCCTGGTCGCCTCCCCCCATTCGCCACTCCTCTTCCCCTCCCCGACCCTAGCGACCTCTCCTCCTCCTACCAGATCTGCCGCCACCCCCTCTGCTCCTTCTGGCCGATGCGGCATTGGCCACGGCGCCGTGAAAGCCGTAGCCACCGGACCCGTCCCGCCTCGCCGTGCTGTCCCTCACCTTCCTCGTGCCCGCCTACGTCGCCCTACACCACCAGTCGATCCGGGAGGGCCTCCTCCGCCGGAGTCGCGTCGCCCCCTTCCTCGGGCCGCCGCCGTCGATCTCCATCACCCACGGCTACCTCATGCCTTCCCCGCGCCCGCTCTGAACGGCTAGCCCCTCCGTGAGCTCCCCCTCTCTCCCCTGCCTTTCGGCTCGCCCGCTCGCTCGCCGAGTTTGCCTCACCGCGTGTGACTGCTCCGGTCGCCGCGGCGCTGCTCCGTCCGGTCGCCTCGCTCGTTGTTTCGGCCTGGCGTTTGCTCCGATCGTCACCACGTTATCGCCTCGTTCGAATGCGGTCGTTCTCGCGCACAAAACCCCGCCGTATCACCGCACGCACCACTCGCCAGAGCGCTGCTCCGCCACGGCTCGTCGCCGACCGCCTTGCCGGCCTCGGTTGCCTCCACCACCGCCACTGTTCAAACCGCTGCAGCCGTGCGGTTCCAACGCCGCCGGCCACGCCCCAAACGGGCCACCACAGGCGAAACCCGAGCCCCGCCGGTGCTCAGCCGCCGTTCGGGCGCGCACCGGAGGCGCTCCGGCGGCCCCAGCCGACGTGGCTGACTGGGCCCGCCCCCAGGGTCAGTGCCAACGGGCCCCACGGGCCCCGTTGACTGGTTTGACCAGTCAACGCGCTGACGAGGCAGCCCTGTGCCACTGGCAATCGGGCCCCACTCGCTGACTAATCACCAGTTAATTAAGCACTAATTAAACTACCCTAAATAGACACTGACAGGTGGGGCCCGTGGCTAATTAACACTGTTTAGTTAAAATAAACACTGTCAGCCCCTCTGAGTATGACAGGTGGGGTCCCTGTTACTATTCCTTTGGATAAGATCTGCTGACTGGGCTGCTGACTCAGCCCCTGGCCCCACATGTCATTGACTGTGGCTGGCTGGCTCTGGGTATAAAAAGTAATTCTACTGTTTTGGATAATTCAATTTAAATAAATAGAATTAAATTCCAGAAAATTAATAAAACTTTAGAAATTAATAGAAAATAAACCGTAGCTCAGATCGAAACACTTTGTACATGAAAGTTGATCAGAAAAATCCCACGAGTCTAACCGTGCTATCTGTTTCTGTGTCGGGCCCCTCTACGTAGGTGAACCCGCAACTTTTAGCCCGTTTCCGGCAGATGAATAGTGCATGCCTACCGGTTAATAAATCCAACTTAAACCCTAAAAATAACTAATATGATTTAGACATGATTTTAGGCAACCCTGCACTGCATCCTAGCTGTCCCATGCCTCTAACACCGCAAACCTGGAACATTCCCACTCCGGTCATCTGTTCGACATTTGTCTGGAACCGGGAAAACCTTCCCGAATGGGTTCCCCCTTCATCGGTATCGAGTGACACTGCGTTAGGTCACACACGGCACAACTTATTGCCATGCTATGCTCTGTGTTACATTGTCTGCTTTGTATTTACTGTTTCTTCCCCCTCCCTCTCTCTCGATAGACGCTGAGACTACTGACGGTGCTGCCGGGTACGACTATGCTTTGACGATCAGATCTTTGCCGCAGAGCAGCAAGGCAAGCAAAACCCCCTTGAGCATTCCGATATCACCCATCTCTCTCCCTCTTATGCTTGCATTAGATTTTGCTACTGTATTAGATAGCTCCTATTCTGATGCATAGCCTGTTTTTGGATGAAATGTTACTTTACCTGCAATCATACCAACTGCTTAGCATAGGTGGATCAGTGAACCCCTGAGACCCCCTTAGTCCCAGTTGCCCCTGCTTTCATCGACGACACCGAGGACTTGAAGACAAAAGACTCAGTCGTCATGACTGAGAAGCTAGACCCCTCACATCACCGCACACCCCTTTAGTATGACACTGCAGAGCTACTATCGAGTGCCGAGGGTGATACCTCACTTAGCACTTCCGATGTTAATTCTGTAGCATAGCTAATCGATCGTGGGTATCGAGGGTGATTCCTCCTTCCCATTTATCGATAGCGACTCTTGCCATACACATACCTCGAGTGGCATCCATCGAGGGTGATTCCTCGGATCCCCACTTGGTGTATAAACACACAGTTACTTCTACTTGACTTGGTTTACATGGGAAAGACGGGACTGGAGGGACAGGCGGTACCACCCTGGTTGAGGTGGACCTGAGTTGCCGACAGTTCTGAGACGGGTCGGCCCCAGGGGTACCCGTGTGAGAAAGGTTTGGTGGGATGCGCCGCAAGGCATCCGAAGATTTGGTGGGATGCTTCGCAAGGCATCCGAAGATTTGGTGGGGTGCGCCGGTAAGGCACCCGAGTGTTATTGATCACTAATAAAATTGCTAATGGGTTGGGTACTTGATCTGAGTTAGGTCGTTGGCCTAATACGCACTAACCACCACGCGGGGTAATCAGTATGGGCTGCTCTACGCCGTACATTCTCCCGAAAGCTCTTCAGATGCCACGAGATTCGACTCGCGCCCGGGTGGTCTGGAACGCAGGGACCTTGACGGAAGGCGTGCTAGGACTGGTCCCGGCCGAGAGCGTAACGTGCAGGATGGCGAGGGCGATGGCCCAAGACCCCGAGCCATTAGGATGTAGAACGGCGTGCTGGCCTCTCTGTTGAGCCTAGGTAGGACTACGTCGTGTCGATCGGCCGAGGCCGGGTATGACCGGAAAATTGTATCCGGCCGGAGCTTATGGAGCGTGTTGGGAAATGTGGTGCACCCCTGCAGGGAAGTAAACTATTCGAATAGCCGTGTCCACGGTAACAGGACGACTTGGAGTTGTGCTTTGACCTACTACAACTATAATCATAAACTAATAAAATGAATTGTGGCTCCGGGATTGCTTCCTCGCAGGGAGTCGAGGAAGGATCTCTGGGCGAGTTTACTTAATTAAAATTGTTACAACAATATGACTAAATGTACGAGATACCAATCTGCACTCTTCTAATGCTGCAAGATGTTGAAGATGCTAGTCTTCGATAGGACTAGGCCTTCTCCCTATTCTTGCTTTCTGCAGTCAGTCCAGATATAATCCCACCCCTTGATAATGATGCATATCTAGCATAGATCTGATGTAAGTCTTGCGAGTACTTTGGATGAGTACTCACGTAGCTATGCCTTTCTCTTTTCCCCCTCGATACGCTGCTGCGTTCAGTTGATGGAGCCCAGGATTTGGACTACGCTGGAGATGTCGACTACTACTACCCCGACGGAGGCCCCTACCAGCAGGATGGCGCTTACTACGACGTAGACTTCCTGACGTCCAGGAGTAGTTTGGAGGTTCCCAGGCAGGAGGCCTCGCCTCTTTCGATCCGTGCTTATGTTTGTGCTAGCCTTCTTAAGGCAAACTTGTCTAACTTATGTCTGTACTCAGATATATTTGCTTCCGCTGACTCGTGTTTATGTCGAGCTTTGTATTCGAGCCCTCGAGGCCCCTGGCTTGTAATATTAAGCTGTATGACTCCTATTTGCGTCTTTTGTTGTGTTGTGGTATCAACCAGTGAGTCCCTAATCTTGGTCGTACGCATTGTGTGCATGATTAGCGTACGAACAAGAATGAGGGCATCACAAGTTGGTACAGAGCCAACTGCCTGTAGGTAGCCCCCTTTCCAACTCCTTGGACGAAGTTGAGTCTAGCCATTGAAAAACTTTTACTAACACTGATGCTGTGGCTTACGGGCCCACATCTCAATCGGGTGGTATTAGGATCTTTTATTCCTCATCTATACTCTGGGTTCTGATCTCTCTTCTCTTTCGGGTTAAAGAATTTACTAACTCTGACTCTAGGTTCTTGTAACTACTTCTCCCGAAGAGCCCTCATACCAGAAGATCACCTGCTCCGTCAAAAGATTCTGAAGATACCCTCTTGATGTTTTCCGAGGCTTTGTGCTCATCGGCCTTGCAATTCCCTACCACCGATAAGTCCCTATGGATGACTAATTGCACTTGTCATTCATACAATCTTTTCTCGTTGCTCTGGTTATTACAAGATGCCCCGAAATACTCTTCATTGCCCCGATAACCCTTTGAGTTTACTGCCTTATAGTTCTTTTCCGCGTGCTAGCCTTACGGATAATTCCTCACAATTGTCGAGGATCCGTTCATCCCAGTTGTTCATGTGTTTCACAAAGTCCTTGGAAATACTTTTTGATCTTCCGAAAATTCTCTGCAGCTTGTTGCTCTTGATATTCTTGCCTGCTCACATTATGGTTAAATTCCATATGTCTAGTAGTCTTCGTTGACATCCCTTGTCTTTGCCATTTTGAGCCTATTGATTCAATGTGTGCGTATGCACGCATTCATCAGGTGATCCACTTAAATTATCTTTCCGGCTCAGACGTCCTTCCGGACATGAGTTGGTTCTCGTCAATTCAAACATTTATTGATTGTTCGACTAAGTCTTTTCAACTTATCCATCCTTGATCAGAGCGTCTGCTTCTGATCCTTCATTTTGGAAATCATAATACCTTTGTATTTAAGCATCAGACTATTCAGGTGTTTCTTGAACCCGAAGCATCCGCATTCTTTATTCCTCCGAAGGAGTACCGATACTCTCATCAGCTCCGTTGTGGATCGCCCGATGCATTGTTGGATTATTATCCGATAGCATCCTTCACATTCAAAATTCTTGTGATGGTCTTCCCCTGATACATGATGCTATTGGTAAATTGTGTCTTTTCCCTCTGATAAGTTGTATCCTCTGCTTTTGTCAACCATGCTCTACTTTCGAGCTTGAGTTGTTCACCCTTGAAGTTTGTGGTATATGTTCCTAAGGTACCCCGATGGGTTGAACCTATGCCCTCCCTAATCCGTGCGAACCCGAAAGTTTTCAAGGGTCATACACTTCTGGAGTCTTGCCAGATAAATTTTCAACACTACAACATCATCCAAAGCGAGAAATGAATGAAATGTTATGCATTGGAGAAGTGGGAGTCGACCTTGAACTTGTGTTCATGCCCATGGAAACGATGTAGACCGTCTCGAGAGCTTCTTGCAAAATGAATTTTCATCTGAATGATTCCTTCAATATCCTTAAATTGATCGATTGCAGTTATGGTTCCGACCATGCTATCCTTACTAATTTATCCGAAAGGAACTCATTCCGATGCCTCGTCAATTTTTGACAAGGTTAAAGTTTCTGCTGTCGCAGGTCAATGACCCAGTTCTACTTCTATCATATTATACCTTTGAGTTTTACCCTCTGGTATCTCGAGGATATCCCGCCTTTGCAATACATCTTATTAACCTTGGTGAGGTAATAATTTTCCTTGTCTTAATCACTCCTCGGGTTTTGGGATTGTTGTCAACCGAGAAAACTGGTTGGAAAATTTATTCCACACTGCAATTCAATACCCTTGTAATTGCTACTGGGAATATCAAAGTCAATCTGGTCATTCCTAGCCTATCGGCTACATCCTTGTCTTGCTATATATCCTTGACTGTGCTACCTCGTCCTTCTCTGGTGCGCAAATTCTACAGAGTGTGAACGTTGCTCACGTCGAGCTTTCAACATCACATTGTTGGTCTTGAAAAGCAACCTCGATATTAAGCTTGCATCTTATCTATTGTTCCTGTAACCTTCCACGTTGTGATTCCCCTACTTGACTCAACCCCTGCTAGGTTACATTCTCTTGAAAACTCTCGACAAAAGTTGTCGTGATCACCGTCCACCTTTGACTTCTTCTGAGACGTCAACTGAGTTTATGATGCGAAATACCCCCCTTGCCCTCGATGATTTTTGTTATCATCGACATCATTATTTACTAACTTTCATCGCGAACTTGTCTATATTATGGATGCCGCTTGCTATCCAGCTTGTATTAGGTTCTACCTTGAAGTATTACTGTCTTTTATGCCGAGTATGTTGTGAGGACTGCTCCACCTCTTAGAAATTCTTGGCATAGTGATACCTCTCATCGTCACCATTCTTTCTTGTTCCCCGTGTTGATTCTAACCGGGATACCAATAGCAAACGATGCTGCTTGGATTTTGTATTTCTAAGCAGCCCTATTGCTTTGAAGTTAACGATCGACAGTTCATCCCTATGCTATTGGTTATTGAATCGTCACTCTAACATTGATCTTGCTGCCTAAGATCATATTTCGGACGCACTTTTCAATCAATGGTTAATGATGTATATTTTCCTCGATCATACAACATTATATCATTTGAGCTGACAAATGTCATCTCCGTCTTCACATAATTGTGGAAATCCATCCGTTTGGAATTCTCGATAAATTGTCGCTGAGTCCATCAGCCACCTTCTCATCCTCTCCTTGGTTTAATGATGAACTATATATTCATGGGTTACCTCGATAAATTCGTCGTGGTTTATCTAGATGATATCCTGGTTTACTCCATGAATAAAGAAAGAGCATACTGAACATCTTCGTCTTATACTGGAGACGGCATACAGATACATCCCGTATGTTCCTGCTAGAGTTGATACTGCAGCCGACGCTGAGATCTTGACCCCTTTCGCGTGTAGCAGTGTCCCGTCTGGCAGAGACCTCCACCCGTGGCCACGTGCCATATGTTCTGGTCGATCGGTGGTCAGTCCCAGGTCTATCGCCCACGGTGACCTCTCAGCTGTTCTTATCCAAGGTGGAGAGGCAACACTGTTGAGCACAGCCTGGTCAGTCTGCCCATGCATGCGCCGGTACGGTACGTGTCACGCGTGTCTCTCCACGAGAGAAGCCAGCCACGCATGGACCCTCCGTACCATGCATGCAACAATGGCGCGCATAATGAAACTCTTTACCTAGCTCGTGGGTCGGTGGATGGGTGGAGTTTACCGTCTCGTCTTCACGCAGATAGGATCGAGTATCTCCACACCCCACCTCCCCGCAATAAAAAGTAACCGCGTCCACATCCACACCTCCGTGGATCTCGCATCCCCATTTTTGTAGTTCCAAGCATCTGAAGTACCTGTTTATTCAGCCAGATCTGAATCTCAGTCAGGTATGATGGTTGGGACTATTTCCAAGGATGATAATTTTGGTCTTTATTACTCGGTAAGGTGATGTTGAAGCCATGCACACCTGGCCGGATGACGTATTGTTATAATGCTTTGTTCAACAAGGATTGCCATTCTTCCATGGGGATATTATAAGACTTAATTTATAAGTTGTTCCTACTGGATCCTTCGTGTATCCAAACTCCATACTTTACTCGGGACACCATATCATTGCTATCCCGAAGCATGAATGTGGTATACCGATCATCAAAGGGAATAATGTTAGCCCAATACTAATTGTTTCCTGATCAATTATTCAATCCCCATTGTATGGGCATGTCATGGATTTTTCCTCACCCCTTTTACCGAAATGGTTATCTACTTGCTATTCTGTCATGTATATCATGCTCTGTTTTTCCTCGGGAAAGATATACTCCTAAAACTTGAGTATAAACACATTTTCCTTTCCATTGGTCTGTTTAATGTGATGAACACATTTTCCTTTCCATTGGTTTGGTTGATCTAATAATCACGTTTTCCTTTCCATTGGTCTGTTTAACCTTTCTTGAGATTATATGATCTAAGCAGTAATAATTCTCTGCTTAGGTAAACACCTCAGTGTACAACTCTGTCAGCAAGACCCTGTTACTATTGTTGTTAACATTCCGGTAACCGCCGGTGGACGAGAACTTTGCCTATTGGTCCGCCTCGGTTCGACGAGCAGGAAGATGGTTCTCTTCGTCCCCCGCCCTTGGTACCGACGTTGTGTCGACATATATGACAGACTTTCCTCTGACATGTCTTGCTGGCATGACCGTGCAAGATGTCACCGCTCGTCCTACTCTTAATCCACATGGTAGGCCCATAGCTCATAGTTCCACAGGATCGAAACCTGACTCCTGTACCACTTTGATTCCAAGGTATCTTTCGCACTTGGCTTCGTATGTAAATGCCGACCCACCGTTCAAGGGATGATCTATTCTAGTATCAGACGCTATATTTCTTTGTTGCTCTGAACCCCTTTTCATCTTCTGAAATTAGGCATCGAAAGACTGCCTACCCATTGGAACCTTTGTACCATCGCATATTGCTCTCAACGAATTCCCCAAGTTACAAATCGATACTTAATTCGTGTATTTCCCTTGAGTTCACCATCAGATGCACAACCTTGTAGGGATACGTTCTTCTAGAGTTTTCCCTCTTATCGCGTTCGTAGGACAATAAAAATCCAGAGGAATGTATGACGACTTCATCAGGAGGACCTGAATCAGAGAAATGAAGACATCGACAAAAGGGATCAACTTCTTCGAGAAGAACAACAAAGACAAGAAGACTCGTTAGAATTTCGTAACCAGATTCCCCCCCCCCCCTTACGTCTACCCCTAAATTCTCGGGACGAGAATTCTTGTTAGACGAGGAGAATTGTGACGCCCTGGATTTGGTGCCACAGTAATCTCTGTAATTAAGCTACAGTAATCCCATACTAATGATGCCACATCACCACGATTACAGTTGCTCTGGTCGTCGCCGCGTTATCGCCTCGTTCGAATGCCGTCGTTCTCGCGCGCAAAACCCCGCCGTATCACCGCACGCGCCACTCGCCGGAGCGCTGCTCCGCAACGGCTCGTCGCCGACCGCCTTGCTGGCCTCGGTTGCCCCCACCACCGCCACCGTTCGAACCGCGGTAGCCGTGCGGTTCCAACGCCACCGGCCACGCCCCAAACGGGCCACCACAGGCGAAACCCGAGCCCCGCCGGTGCTCAGCTGCCGTTCGGGCGCGCACCGGAGGCGCTCCGGCGGCCCCAGCCGACGTGGCTGACTGGGCCCGCCCCCAGGGTCGCTGCCAACGGGCCCCACGGGGCCCGTTGACTGGTTTGACCAGTCAACGCACTGACGAGGCAGCCCTGTGCCACTGGCAATCGGGCCCCACTCGCTGACTAATCACCGGTTAATTAAGCACTAATTAAACTACCCTAAATAGACACTGACAGGTGGGGCCTGTGGCTAATTAACACTGTTTAGTTAAAATAAACACTGTCCGCCCCTCTGAGTATGACAGGTGGGGTCCCTGTTACTATTCCTTTGGATAAGATCTGCTGACTGGGCTGCTGACTCAGCCCCTGGCCTCACATGTCATTGACTGTGGCTGGCTGGCTCTGGGTATAAAAAGTAATTCTACTGTTTTGGATAATTCAATTTAAATAAATAGAATTAAATTCCAGAAAATTAATAAAACTTTAGAAATTAATAGAAAATAAACCGTAGCTCAGATCGAAAAACTTTGTACATGAAAGTTGATCAGAAAAATCCCACGAGTCTAATCGTGCTATCTGTTTCTGTGTCGGGCCCCTCTACGTAGGTGAACCCACAACTTTTAGCCCGTTTCCTGTAGATGAATAGTGCATGCCTACCGGTTAATAAATCCAACTTAAACCCTGAAAATAACTAATATGATTTAGACATGATTTTAGGCAACCCTGCACTGCATCCTAGCTGTCCCATGCCTCTAACACCGCAAACCTGGAACATTCCCACTCCGGTCATCTGTTCGACATTTGTCCGGAACCGGGAAAACCTTCCCGAATGGGTTCCCCTTCATCGGTATCGAGTAACACTGCGTTAGGTCACACACGGCACAACTTATTGCCATGCTATGCTCTGTGTTACATTGTCTGCTTTGTATTTACAGTTTCTTCCCCCTCCCTCTCTCTCGATAGACGCTGAGACTACTGATGGTGCTGCCGGGTACGACTATGCTTTGACGATCAGATCTTTGCCGCAGAGCAGCAAGGCAAGCAAAACCCCCTTGAGCATTCCGATATCACCCATCTCTCTCCCTCTTATGCTTGCATTAGATTTTGCTACTGTATTAGATAGCTCCTATTCTGATGCATAGGTGGACCAGTGAACCCCTGAGACCCCCTTAGTCCCAGTTGCCCCTGCTTTCATCGACGACACCGAGGACTTGAAGACAGAAGACTCAGTCGTCATGATTGACAAGCCAGACCCCGCACATCACCGCACACCCCTTTAGTATGGCACTGCAGAGCTACTATCGAGTGCCGAGGGTGATACCTCACTTAGCACTTCCGATGTTAATTCTGTAGCGTAGCTAATCGATCGTGGGTATCGAGGGTGATTCCTCCTTCCCATTTTTCGATAGCGACTCTTCCCATACACATACCTCGAGTGGGATCCATCGAGGGTGATTCCTCGGATCCCCACTTGGTGTATAAACACATAGTTACTTCTACTTGACTTGGTTTACATGGGAAAGACGGGACTGGAGGGACAGGCGGTACCACCCTGGTTGAGGTGGACCTGAGTTCCCGACAGTTCTGAGACGGGTCGGCCCCAAGGGTACCCGTGTGAGAAAGGTTTGGTGGGATGCGCCGCAAGACATCCGAAGATTTGGTGGGATGCGCCTCAAGGCATCCGAAGATTTGGTGGGGTGCGCCGGTAAGGCACCCGAGTGTTATTGATCACTAATAAAATTGCTAATGGGTTGGGTACTTGATCTGAGTTAGGTCGTTGGCCTAATACGCACTAACCACCACGCGGGGTAAACAGTATGGGCTGCTCTACACCGTACATTCTCCCGAAAGCTCTTCAGATGCCACGAGATTCGACTCGCGCCCGGGTGGTCTGGAACGCAGGGACCTTGACAGAAGGCGTGCTAGGACTGGTCCCGGCCGAGGGCGTAACGTGCAGGATGGCGAGGGCGATGGCCCAAGACCCCAAGCCATTAGGATGTAGACCGGTGTGCTAGCCTCTCTGTTGAGCCTAGGTAGGACTACGTCGTGTCGATCGGCTGAGGCCGGGTATGACCAGAAAATTGTATCCGCCCGAGCTTATCGAGCGTGTTGGGAAATGTGGTGCACCCCTGCAGGTAAGTAAACTATTCGAATAGCCGTGTCCACGGTAACAGGACGACTTGGAGTTGTGCCTTGACCTACTACAACTATAATCATAAACTAATAAAATGAATTGTGGCTCCGGGATTGCTTCCTCGCAGGGAGTCGAGGAAGGATCTCTGGGCGAGTTTACTTAATTAACATTGTTACAACAATATGACTATATGTATGAGATACCAATCTGCACTCTTCTAATGCTGCAAGATGTTGAAGATGCTAGTCTTCGATAGGACTAGGCCTTCTCCCTATTCTTGCTTTCTGCAGTCAGTCCAGATATAATCCCACCCCTTGATAATGATGCATATCTAGCATAGATCTGATGTAAGTCTTGCGAGTACTTTGGATGAGTACTCACGCTGCTATGCCTTTCTCTTTTCCCCCTCGATACGCTGCTGCGTTCAGTTGATGGAGCCCAGGATTTGGACTACGCTGGAGCTGTCGACTACTACTACCCCGACGGAGGCCCCTACCAGCAGGATGGCACTTACTACGACGTAGACTTCTCCGACGTCCAGGAGTAGTTAGGAGGTTCCCAGGCAGGAGGCCTCGCCTCTTTCGATCCGTGCTTATGTTTGTGCTAGCCTTCTTAAGGCAAACTTGTCTAACTTATGTCTGTACTCAGATATATTTGCTTCCGCTGACTCGTGTTTATGTCGAGCTTTGTATTCGAGTCCTCGAGGCCCCTGCCTTGTAATATTAAGCTGTATGACTCCTATTTGCGTCTTTTGTTGTGTTGTGGTATCAATCAGTGCGTCCCTAATCTTGGTCGTATGCATTCTGTGCATGATTAGCGTACGGACAAGAATGGGGGCGTCACATAATGGTTAGGTCATATAGATCGCAAGAAAGGTTAAGCAAACCAATGGAAAGGATAATGAAATTATCGGATTAAACAAACCAATGAAAAGGAAAATGTGTCTATCAAATTAAACAGACCAATGGAAAGGAAAATGTGTTTACACACAAGAATTGGGAGTATATCCTTCCCAAGGAAAAGCGGGGCATGATATACATGATAGGACAGCAAGTTCAAAAGCATTTAGATAAAGGGGCGAGGGAAGAATCATGGCCTAACCCATACAACGGTGTTTGGATAATAGATCAAGAAACATTTGGCAATGTGCTTCCCATGTTCTTGTTGATATTCGGAATACCACAATCATGCTTCGAGGTAGCATTAATATGGGGTCTGAAGTAAGGATTGGGTCTGAAGATCACAAGAGATACAAAGGAACTTTTCCAAGAATATCACGGAACGTAAGGTATAACCAAACACGACCAAGTCTGTGTTGGCAGGAAGTCGAGGATGTTGTCGATGATAACACAAATCATCGAAGGACATGGATGGTATTTCTCACCATGAATTCAATTGACATCTCAACAAAAGTCAAAATATTGATGCTGATCACGACGCATTTGTCGAGAGGCTCTATGAAGATGCCTTCGAGTAGTGACGACATCAAGCAAAAGGAAGGATGAAGTGAAAGACTATGGGAACCACGGATACGACACAAGCTCGAAATCAAGCTTGTTGTTCGAGGTGAAATGATAAGACGAGGAAGATCGACGTAAGCTTAGCTCGTCGTCGGAAGTTGCTCCGGGCATAAAGACCAGGTAGCACAGTTAAAATTAGCATGATAATGATATAGCCGAGCAGGCTAGGATGACGTGATTGAGTACAAACTCATAAGTAAAGAGGAGTACCAAGAGTTGTTTAATCGTGGTGCGGACCTGATTTAATTAGCGGTGTTCTTGAGTGACTAACCACCCAGATCCCAGGAAAAATTGGAATCGATGGAAATTAGTACTCGATGAAGGCTCATAATTAAGCAACATGATCCTGTGGCAATATCAAAATTCCAGAGGGTAATACTCGAAAGTAGAACAAAATAATGGTTGGACAGGTGCATGGATATGTAAAAGACAGGTACTTTAACTTGTCCGAGAAATGGGACCAAGGGGAAAATATTGTCGGAACCACGATTGCAAAGGATCAATTCACAGATACAAGATGAACTTATACCAAGGGAACAATTGATTTTAAGAGAAGCTTCCATGATAAGATCTACATCGTGTCTATGGGCATGAACACAAAGTTCAAGGTCGACTGGCACTTCTCCAATGCATAATCTTTCATTCACTGCTCTGTTAAAAAATATATGAACATGAAGAACTACCTGGAGAAATACCAGAGGAGTATGACCCGCGAAAATTATTGGGTTCACACAGATTAAATAAGGCATAGGTTCAACCCATCGAGGCATCTGAGGACCATATACCTCAAACGTCAGGAGTAATTAACACAAAATCGACAGCAGAGCATGGTTGGCAAAACAGAGGATACAATTTACCAAAGGCATTATGTATCAGGGGAGAACTCACAAGATTTTGGATGTTAAGGACACTGTCGGATAACAACCCAACAATGGATCTGGCGATTCATGACGGAATTGATGTGAGTATCGGTAATCAATAAGAGGGAGAAGGGATGCAAAGGCATCGGCTTATAGAAACAACTGAATAATTCGATGCTTAAATACAAAGAAATCATGACTTCCAGAACGAGGAATCAGAAGCAGACGCTCTGATCAAAGGATGAGTAGGTTGGATAGAACAAGCTGGACAATCAATTGCAACTTGATTGGCCGAGAACCAACTCATGTCCAAAATGACGTCTGAACCGGAAGGACGAATTCTAGGAATCGACTGATGATTGCGAACATTCGCAGCATATTGATTCAAGGGACTCAAAATGGCAATGGCAAAGGATGTCAACGGGGATTACTAGACATATGGAATTAGCCATAATGCAGGCATGCAAGAATTTCAAGAGCAATAGTCTGCAGAGGATTTTTTGGGAGATCAGATAGCATTTCAAAGTATTTTGGAAAGCACATGAACAATTGGGGATGAAGGTACAAACGACAAGGATGTTATCCACGGGGATTATCGGTGGTCAGGAACTGCAAAGCAATAGGCACAGGGTCTCGGGAAACATCGAGGAGTATCTGTAGAATCTTCTGGCGAAGCGAGCGATCATCTGTTGTGATGGGGCTATCCGGGATGAAGTGGTTATGAGAACCTAATGTCAGAGTTAGTAAAATCTTTAACACGAATAGATGAGAGATCAGAGTCCCAGAGTATAGACGAGGAATAAAAGATCCTAATACCACCCAATGGCGACGTGGGCCCGTAAGCCACACAGCCATGTTAGTAAAACAGTTTTCAAATACTAGACTCAACTTCGGCCAAGGAGTTGGAAAGGGGGTTCCTACAGGCAGTCGGCTCTGATACCAACTTGTGATGCCCCGGCTCAATCGTGCACTAATCATACACGCAAATGCACACGGTCAAGCCTAAGGACTCACTTGAAGATATCACAACACAACTATAGACACAAATTAAAGTCATACAAGCTTTATATTACAAGCCAGGGGCCTCGAGGGCTCGAATACATAAGCTCGCTTACAAGTGTCAGCGGAAGCATTAGATATCTGAGTACAGATATAAAAGATAAAACAGATTGGCCTTAAGAAGGCGGGGCAAAACAATGACTATGATCGAAAAGGCGCAGGCCTCCTGCCTAGGACCCTCCGAACCTATTCCTGATCGTCAGTCAACTCGTAGTAGTAACCACCCTCGGGGTGGTAGTAGTGGTCATCGACGGGGGCAACTGTCTCCTGGGCTCCGTCATCTGGTCGCATCAAACGGGTATGGGAAAAAGAGGAAGCAAGCAACCGTGAGTACTCATCCAAAGTACTCAGCAAGACTTACATCAGATCTATTCTATGTATGCAACATTATCAAAGGAAGGCGGTATATGTGGACTGGACTGCAGAAATGCCAGAATAGAGGGAAGGCCTAGTCCTATCGAAGACTAGCATCTTCAGCGGTCTTGCAGCATTAGAAGAGTACAGATTAGTACAATATAAAGTAGTAGTAGTATTAAGTATCAACATGGCCCAGAGATCCTTTCTCGACTCCCTGCGAGAAAGCAATCCCGGAGCCATCATATCCATATCTCATCCCAATATTAAGTTCTAGTTGTATCGATCGGGATACAACTCCGAGTGTCCGTTACCGAGGATCCGGCTATTCGAATAGATATACTTCCCTGCAGGGGTGCACCAACTTACCCACCACGCTCGATTAACTCCGGCCTGACACACTTTTCTGGGTCCTGCCCGGCCTCGGTCAAAACGACATGCTACAGCCCTACCTAGGCTCAACAGAGAGGTCAGCACGCCGGACTAACCCTATGCACGCAGGGGTCTTGGGCCCATCACCCTTTGCGCTCCTGCACATTGCGAACGCGGCCGGTGAGCAGACCTGGCAACCCACACTACAAGGCGGTTGCTTTACACGGTCCAACCCGGCGCGCACCGCTTAGTCGCTGACGTCTAGAGAGCTTCGGCTGATGCATACGACGCAGAGTACCCATATTTATTCCCGCGTGATGGTTAGTGCGAAAAGGCCAGAGGCCTACTCGGATTAAATATCCAAACCGTTAGTGTATTGGGAGCGCGCGGTAACGAGCAGAGACTCACGATCATGTGACCCCATCACCCCGTCTCGTGGACTTGCGGCAAGGGCTAAGAATGCCCGGCCACGCCACGTAGTTATCTCGCGGGTACCCTCCAGGTCAACCCGACTACTCAACAACTCGCGGGTACCCTCATGGTCAACCCAACTCGCAAAAGACTGTCGGGAACTCAGGTCCACCTATACTGGGTGGTACCGCCTGTCCCTCCAGTCCTGCAGTAACAGTAACTCTCGCGGGTACCCCTCGGGGCCGACCCATCTTTAACATGGTTCAGTGGAAAATTCGTAGTAACCGTGTGTCCATAACACCAAGGGGGGAAACCCGAGGAATCACCCTCGATGGATTCCACCTGATGTAATCATCAAGGTGAAACTTAGGAGGAATCACCCTCGAGGTTCACTCTTGAAGTGTTGCACGACAGAGTCGTTATCGGGAGTGGTGAAGGAGGAATCACCCTCGATGACCACGACTAAATAGCTACTCTACAGAGTTATCATCAGAAGTGCTATACGAGGTATCACCCTCGGCACTCGATAGTAACCCTGCAGTGTCGTACCGAAAGGGGTGTGATGTGAAGTGTCGGGTCCTGGTCGTCGGTCACGTTGATCGAATCATCTGAACATGCAGCGGGGGCAACTGAGACAAGGTGTTGGGGGTCACTGATGGATCTTATCCAACCTATACTAAGCAGTTTAGGATAAGCAGGTAAGGTACAAAGCATGTTACAAAATCAGGCTATGCATCAGAATAGGATCATACAAAAGCAGTAGTAGTTCTAATGCAAGCACAATAGAGAAGAGAAAGGGGCGATATAGGAATGATCTAGGCGGGTTGCTTGCCTGGAAGCTTTGCCGGAAAAGAAGAGTTGTCGGTGAAGTAGCAGACCTCGGGGGCTACGTCAGTGCCGGGATCTACCGAGAGAGAAGAGGTGGTGGAAACAAATAAATACACGGGAACAAAAGCAATCACAAAGCAAGGCATGGTAATACGCAATGCAGGGGTGACCTAGTGCAATGTTAGGTGCTACAGACGGAGCGGGAAAATATCTGGGAATTAATTCAATTATTAAATACGAATTATCCAAACAGTAATTTGTGACGTTAGCATGACGCCAGGGTGACGTCATTAGTCAACTCCAGCTGGCCAGGGTCAATCCTAACCAGTGGGTCCCACATGTCATACTCAGTGGCCTAATTTAGAGTTTAATTTAAACCTAACAGAGGCTGATTAGCAGGTGGACCCCACTATCAGTGACAAAACTAATTACTGATTAAACTTATTTTAAAAACTGGATTAATTAAGCACGGGGCCCACTTGTCAGTGGCTGTAGACGCCACATCAGCGCAGTTGACTTCGGTCAACGGGGCCAGTTGGGGCCCACGGGTCAGTGACCCTGGGGGCGGCCCAGGTCGGCCACGTCAGCGGTGGCGCCGGCGACGACGCCGACGACCAAAACCGCGGCGGTAGTATGCCGGAGTCGGCCGGAAAATCGCCACGGTGGGTCAAATCGCGCGCGGTTGGTCTCGTTACAACGGCCACACAATGCCGCGTCGATCTAGCCTACTGGCGCGGCCTGGGGCGACCGGAGTTGGCCGGAGCGGCGACTCCAAGCGGCGGCCGGAATCAGTGTCAGCGCGGGCGCACGAGCCAGCTAGCTAGCGAGCGAACCAAAAAGCTGGGAGGCTCCACGAGATCCCCAGGAGCACGCCGGACAGCACGGCGAGGCACGGGGAGGACGGACGCGAACGCAGCGAGTTCCATGGCGGAGGTAGAGCTCGGCTATGGCGCGGCGACGTGGTTAGCTAGCTACGGCTCGTGCTCATGCGAAGTGGAGGAAGGGGAGGGGGCGGAGCTCACCGAGTGGACGCACGGTGGTCCGGTGGAGGATTAGTAGTAGCAGAGGGCTCGGGTTCGTCGGAGTAGCGTCGGAGATGCAGAGGAAGGGAAGAGCTCGATTCGGTCAGCGTAGGGCTCCCCGGCTCGAGCTGTTGGTCAAGGCAGGCGTAGCGGTGGTCGGCGATCCTTCCGGGCACGAGCAGGTGACACGGAGAGGCCACTGGCCACGGCGGTGGTGAGGCGCGGCGATGGTGGTGCTCAGGTGAGGTGGAGGAGAAGGAGGGAGGCGATGGAGGGCGAGAGGAAGTGGCCGAAGGAGTCCAGGGGGGCTGGAGGGGGCGTGCTTATCCCCTCCGGCTACCTGCCCCGTCGCCGTGGCGGCCTGTGGCCAGAGCCGCGCACGCTCGGCCACGGCGGCGACGACACGCAGGGGGGGAGCAGGTGGGAGACGGTCCAGATGGGCTGGGCCAGCGCTGGGCCGCCGCCAGGTAAGGCCTCGCCCACTTTTCTTATCTGTTTTTCCTTTTCTTTTTCTGTTTTCTATTTTTGATTTTGTTTTGTAAATAATTTAGCCACAATCTTAGGTTTTAAAAATATGTGATCTAGCCACATAATTTCAGTGCAATATTAACTACTACCAGAAAATGGTTTGGTGAACTAATAATTTCATTTTAATTTTTATTAAATGAAAAGGGTTAATTATTGTTATTTTGGTACTGTTAGGATGTTAGACTCATCTAGGGATTTTAGGTGATGTTGTTTTTCTCAACATAAATAGTTACGGATTATTTGCCAATTAATGAACATTTTAGTTTTCAAATTTGAAAAACTTTTATTTTCACTTTGAATTTGAATTTCAATTTGAATTGGAATTTGAAATGAGATATGATACTAATGATGATTAAGCACTGTGATCATGATGATCTGGCATCATCAAAAGGTGATTACTGTAGCTATTAGATGGGGATGTTACAAATACCCCTTTTCTTCTTTATTCAATTCATGCTTGAAGAGTGGACATGAATGACGCCTCCTAATGCCACGGAGCTGGATACTCTTCTCCGAAAGGGTGGCCCCGGAAGGAAAAAAATTGTTGCTTGGTTCATGGAAAAAATAATTTTGAACTTGCCCCTATTACCTAGTTTAACATTTATAGTTTCTATTACACAGAACTAATGCACCCGACAATTTCAATTAAACTTGTACGGAAAAGATCCGAACACACATATGACTGACGAATTGAGATGGGTTTCCATAGGTTTTGACAATCGGGTCATGGCATGTGAAAAGTATGATGTGAATGGGTATCGCTTCCATACAGAGGAGCACCAGAACAGTCGGCCTGATCCGAAAACTATAAATACTCGAGTATTCACCAAAGGACAAAATGCAGTTGAGTACTACGGAAGGGTAGGAAAAATATACGAGCTTTCATTCTGCCATGGGCGCGAAAACCTAAGTCTCGTTGTGTTCAAATGTCGATGGTTCGACCCAGATAAGGGGCTGAGACATACCCCTTCCATTGGTTTAGTCGAAGTTAAACCATCAACCGTCTGTGCCGGAGCCGATCTCTTTATTGTGGCTAACCAGGCCACGCAAGTTTATTATCTGCCCTACCCATGCCAGAAAGACTACCTAAAGGGTTGGGAAGTTGTGTTCAAGGTATCGCCACATGGTAGGCTACCCGACCCGAACGATGACGATTACTACAACATAAACCCCATGACATACGAGGGAGTGTTTTATCAAGAGCAACATGATGATGTGGACCCAAACGATGACGATGACGACTTGGGTGATGTTGATGTGGACCCAAATGATGATGATGCATGGAATGATGGTGAGGCAATTGTGAATGTAAAGGACATAGTTATGCTTGAGGAGTTACATGAAGAAGATGACGACGAGGATGAGCCTCCACCTCCCTCAGACAACGACGATAATGATATGCGTGATAGTGATGATGAGACAGGTCGAGGAATCGACAACAACACCGATGATTTGTATGGGTTCTAGCAGACATACGTTTGCATTGCATCTTTTTTTTATTAATATGCTTTCTTTCTTCCTTTGCATAAAGATTTATTATCCTTACTAATTGTTTACTCTTTCTCAACGCGGGTGATTGAACCATGGGCAAGTCTGATTCCAGTGGTTTGCTAGGCAAACTCGTCTCTAAAATGACTCGGAGTGGAACACCCCACACTGTCCCCCCCCCCCCCCCCGACTACTTGACGATGATACTTCGCAAGGAGGCCGAGGGGACGGGAGAAGAGCCACTAGAGGAGGGCGTGGGGGAAGAACCCCTAGAAGGCGTGGTCAGAAACTGCGCTCCGTGGCCGACATAGGGGGCCAGCCTCCGACGTCCTCCTCTAGTGAGGTACCCTCTGCCAGTGGCACCATGGCTGACGATGAGGACGAGGAGAGGAAGGGCGAGGAGAGGGAGGCCGAGGAGAGGAAGGGCGAGGAGGGGGAGGACGAAGAGGGGGTGGGACAGGACGAGGAGAGGGAGGGGGGGCGAGGAGGGGGGGTGGCTGTGTGGAGTGGCACACCTTCCTCACCTTCCTGCTACCGAGGAGTAGAAGACCCTATTAGTCCCAAGGGGAAAGAGTAAGTGCCTCTCTCTATCATATTTTGAACATATACTACCTTTTTGATTCTATGCATACTAATATTTTGATTCTTGAGCAGCAATTGGCAGGTTATTGGAACGGGCCGGATTCCAAACGGCGTGGTCACTATTCTGCTCAAGGACTTTTGGCCGGGCCTGTACCACCCGCACCCAAACGAGCACATGCCGTGCAAGGAGCAGGTTTTAGCAACGTGCTGGCACCACTACGAAGCTGCCAGGCTTGCGGACTATGGGACTCATGCTAATGCTGTGATCACTCGTTTTTGGGTAAGTTCTCTTCAGAAGTACACAAGTCAATATTGTGTCGAGTTTCGTTCATAGTTCATCATCCAATCACTTAACTCATGACTTGTTCCATTCTGGTTTTATGCATGACAGTAGGAATTTTATAGGGTTCCAGAGGAGGAGAAGGCCAGAGCCGACAAGGTCTTGGTGGCGGCTGCGATTAAGATGGCTTGCCATGTCCAGAAATGACCACCGCCGTCTCGTCGGTCTCCGACTCTATGGGATTAGGATGCTCCCCACTCCGCCGACGAAACTCTTCCTCATAGGCCGTCAGATGTTCCCCAGTTTTACAGTAGTACTTGCCCTGGCCCTCCTTGGGCTTCTTCCGCACACAGCCAAGCTCAAACGCCTTCATATCTGAGATCGACTGCTTTATCACGGACTCCTGCAACGCCAAACAGATGTTACACATACATAGGAACATGACGGGAAATGAAAGAAGGATGTTTCATATGTATACCAAGTTCTTCTTGTGGCGATAGTGGCTCCGGTTTCCTTGAGCGTGTGTTCCGTCAGATGCCCGATTTCTCGTGTTGATGCTGCTCTGGGCTGCAAACTCTGCATCAGATCAGAGCCACCTATCCACCAACGCCGCCCATCCATCACTCTTTCCGGAGCACCAAGAAGGAATCACCTAAATAACGAAAGCATAGCATTTCAGGTGCAAACAATGAAATTTACCACAAACGTCGGAATGAAAAGACTGTGCTACTTACATCCAAATACTGCTCCCTGGTCATAGGGGGGGGGGGGTGCTCGTTCCTCGCTCTCTCCTTGGTCATCTTCTTGTGGAGAACAGTGTAGTAGTAGTGCTTGATGGCCACCCAACACGCCTCGTACGGGATCTGACCAACAAGAACATTGGCTAATTTAATAGCCAACATTGACATAAAACAACAACATAATGCAATTCAATGTGTCATGAGACACAAGGAATGACAACCAAATAGTAAACATTTGCCATTAAAATTTGAGAGAATTCCTTATTTAACACTGTCTAAAATTTTATTTCCCTATTTGACACTGAAAAAATATTTCTTCCCTATCTAACATCAACTTTAAATTGTGTTCCTAATATAACACTTCCATCCATTTTTGAGCTAACAGTGTTAAATGGCACATGAAATGACAATTCTGCCCTCGAACATCTATCCAATCCTTTCCTTTATTCCAGTGTCTTATTTAAGGCTGGAGGTCCACGGTTAGTGTAACAGACTAAGCCAAAAGGTTAGACTAACAAATAATTAGCACGACGTACACCCCAGCACATGCCAACAGCCAGTCTCTACAAGGCGTGCGTCCACAACGAACTGGCGCGGGTGCTCCATGTAGAAGTTAACCTAGTTGTGTTTGTATAGGATTAGAAGTAAAGATGAGTTCTAGTAGACGTAGGTTTCCTAGTTCTAATCAAGTCTCTCGTCCTGTATAGACGTGTATTAAGGACAGTATAACCGCACCTAATCCCTGCCCTCACAGCGATTTGTGTTTTCGGCCGTCCGTTTTCGCGATTTGGAAATTCCTGGCTGTCAGATTTAGTGTGTAAGACGATCTGATCCGCAATCTATTTAAATTGGCCCAACTGTCCTGTGGGCTGCTACTCCAGGGACTGAAACGGAGGCCTCTGGTGCATTGGGCCTTCGCGAGCCGCAGCCCATTCGAAAGAGGGAGGCCTACGACGCAAGGCTGCTTTGTACAACAACGAAAAAGATTGAGAAGTACTAATAAAAAGGCAGGAGCGACAAGCCCCTGTGGCTAACCAAAAAATCTCTCCGATCTGTTTGTTCCGTTCGCCAAGCTAGCGTGAGTTCTCGCCGAGACGTTCCGCCGAGATCGGATCGCTCCAATCGTTGCGTAGCACAAGCAAGGCTCAAGTACGTACGTACATACGCGGCTAGAGACGTGCACGTTCTGCTTCCAAGGGAAAATCAATCAAGCTGCTTGTGTGTTTCTGAGCTAGCTTTGCACTACGTGCGCTGCGTTCGGGTGAATCGATCTAGCATTCTAAAACCAACACTCCACCAGGGGCTCGGCCATGAACACGGGCTCGTCCATCTCCCGGACGCTCCCGTCCGCTGCGCCTTGGCCGCCCCCGCCGCCCCGCCTTGAGGAGTTTCTGCAGCCGGGAACCGTGGATCAGCTTGGGCAGATCGAGGTCACAGCTCGCCCCCAGGCAGCTGCGTGAGGAAACGACCTGGCTGAGGTGCTTCTAGTGCAAGGGGTAAACTTGTCATTTCATGTGCCATTTAAGACCTAAAAAATAGACGGAAGTGTTATATTGGGGACAAAATTTAAAGTTGGTGTTAGATAGGGAAGAAATATTTTTTTAGTGTCAAATAGGGAAACAAAATTTTAGACGGTGTTCAATAAGGATTTCTCTCTTAAAATTTTGAGACTAAAATTGCCATTGAGAATTACATTAACCTGAAGTGTACAAATTATCATTAAAACTTTCAGTGACAAGGCATAAAATACCATTCATTTAGTACATTAGTATTACATTAATAGAAATGACATCCCACTGAGTAAACATTAGAGTTGTTCAAAGTGAAAATGACATTAATATTACTCATTATAAAATTCTCCAAATTATAAATTTAGACATCACGATTCACCGAATAATAATATTTGGAAATAATAATTGTCAAATAAATGACAACATGTACTTTGGAATAAATTCTCTAGACCAAATTTCTTTGCTATAGGAATGGATCATAATTTCATCAACACCATTTTGGATCGTTATGCATATTCTAGGAGTGCATATCATAAAAATGCATGCGTGCTAGTAAACATTAGTTTCTCCCATTAGGCATATGGCCCAACATTATTATGTGGCATAGCACGGTGCAGAAAACCAAACCACGTGCTCATTAACATTTTCTTTCAGGTGACCTCACTCCAATACATCATTAAGAAATGCCATAAGGATGACATCAATATATAATTCATACTAAAATAAAATTTCCAAATAAAACATCCAGAAACTTTAGTGTGACGCTCATAATTGTTATTAGTATAATTAAAAGGAGATCATCATAATAATGCCATAAAATGACATTGACATCAAGACCACATTAAAAAAATGCCATAAAAATGACATTAACATTAATACCTCAACAAAGATTTCTAAATAAAATTTCCCATTGGTACTAGTTTATTCAGAAAATTTAAAACGACTTTCAGCGTAACTTTAGGCAATTTCAAACTTATTAATAGTACATAAACATTATTATAAGGATAACATTATAGAAAATGCACGGGGAAACGGAAAATTGCCTAAAAACATAAAGTGGCCCATGATAACCCATTAGAAAACTTTCTCGTCACTAACATTAATTTTTCACATAATTTTAAGCTTTCTGAATTAAACAATGCATAAATCATAATCTAAATTACATACATCACAGAAAATTCATAAGGCCTAAAAACTCATTTCGGCCCCAATGGCGACGGCATCGCGTCAATTATTCGGCACAGCAGCCAAAATACCTTAAAAGGAAAAAAAAAATCACGGGCTATCATCTCGTGGGGAGCTTGGCCTTTGTGTTGGGTATTCTTGTTTCATCTCCCTTGGCAGCTTGGTCCTCTGTTCATTCGGGTTCTAGGGTGAATCTCTCTTCCTGCCGACGACACGGTCCCTTCAAACCGGGGACGGTATTGCCAAAACTACCGTGGCGGCAGGCCCTACAGCCGACACGTGGCACCTGCTGCCACAGCCGGAGGCGACAGGGCCTGCCACCACAGCCCGAGCAGAACCTGTTCGAGCACGGATGGGGAATGAAAAATGGAAGAGGTGGGCCCATCCACCACCTGCTGTGGCGGCACCTTGTGACGTGGAGCCTGCTGTCACACCCCGTGGCGGCAGCTACTTCATTGATGATGTCCGTTTTGCTCTGGCCAGCTACTTCATTGATGATTATTTGTACACATGTACATGCATGCATGGGCAGGTGCAGTGATGCAGCACTCGCCAACAATCGCGTCGTCCGTCCGTCCCAAAGATTTGCACAGGATTTCTCAACATTCAAGCGTTTAATGTGATGTGAAGCACACGCACGTGGTAGTAAATAACATGAAGACTCTGGATGTTGCTGTCTCGTCCCTGGCCCAGTAACAGTAGCTGCCGCCACAGGGTGTGGCGGCAGGCTCTACGTCACAAGCTGCCGCCACAGCCGGTGGCAGCTGGGCCCACCTCTTTCGTTTTCCGTTCCCCATCTGTGCTCGAACAAGTTCTGCTCGGGCTGCCGCCGTGGGCTGTGGCGGCAGGCCCTGTCGCCTCCGGCTGTGGCGGCAGGTGCCACGTGTCGCTGCCGGGCCTGCCGCCACGGTAGTTTTGGAAATACCGTTCGGAGGTGATCCTTTCTGTCAATACGGTCGCGCGCAGGTGGTCCAATATGCCAAAAATTCGCCCATGATAACCCACTAGAAACTTTTGCCCGTTGTCTATGAGCTGCTTGTACTTTGTATCTGTCATTTGCGGCTTTATTAATTTAATAAAGCTGGATGTCGATCCAAAAAGCCATTGTTAAGTGTGAGACGTAGCGCCGCTAGAGACACCGCCGGCCCGCCGCTTCAGTCGCCTCAGTAGCACACGCGCCGAGTGCACCACTAATTTTCCCCCCTTCCGCGTTGTACATCATAGAAGCAACGAGACGTATCCCTGGGAACCATAAAACACAGGACACGTGTGACCTGCGAGTGGACCCAAGCAGCAAACAGTCCCCACTCACCGGCTGACAACAAGGTCCCACTTGGCCCTCCCACCCCGAAGCGATTACAACCCTTCCTTTCTACAGAGCCTAGAAGCTTTAGAAATGTCACTTCTCTCGTTTGTGGTTCGGCCGCTCAGCGGCGGCAGCCGTCTGTGGACAAAGGCCGCTGCTTATCAGCTACATTACGCAATGGTATGCTAGGCTCCATACATGTCAAATACGGAAATACCTTCACTAACAAAGTGATTAGGGTTATCTACAAAACCTATGTGATTAGGCTCAGTAGTTTGCAATTTGAGTCATAATGCGGCACCAAAGGGATACAAACACAATATGTACACACCCGGCCTCTGTACAACTTAGATGCACATAGCCAACATCAACGCACACACAAATGGTCACGCCGATAAAGAGCAAAGTCATATAAGACTGAAGTTATGCCTAGGCGGATTAAAAAACAAAAAGAAAGAGAAAAAAGAGCAACGATGATCAACGCCGAGCAGCTGCCGAGCCAACGAACATGATGCAAGCGCACATGATCCGGACGTGGACACAACCACACAAACTGGAAATAGTGCACACGATAGGCAAGCAGCCCAGCTGCCAAGAGCCGTCCGTGGAGCCAAGAACATCTTGCACGAGTGACGCCACCACAAATCAAACTAGCGAGAAGAGACAGTACCACCAGAATCCCACATTGGAGACACTCCGGCGATCTCACGCCTCCGACGCGCAAGTGTATGTTGGTCGTGAATATGGGCATGGCCACCGGCCCCCAGACAATACAACACGAACCCTCACTACACCGCCATGGCCGCAATCCGCCACCACTGTCTTCGTCGAACTGGACCAGCCATGCGCACCACCGACAGCATCACTAGCGCTGCGGCCAATGCGCACCACCTCCACAGCGCCACACCGTAGGATCATTGTTACCCACCGGCATGCAAGCAACTGGCGAAACTGCCATCAGCCACCAGTACCACCAGCCAGGCCCAGCTCCAAAACGATGCCTCCAAGGGGAACACGACGCCGAGCGCCGCCATCAACTGATCCGGGTAGACCCTGACCTAGGGTTTCCTCTCGAAGCATTCAGGGAGGGGAATCGCGGACTTCATGTCGATGCCTCAAGCAAAGGAGCGATGCCCGGAAATGCCACCGTAGTTGGCTCCGACCGCAGTTAGGATAGGTACAAGGTTCCGGTGCCGAATTCTACTCAAAACCTCTCATTCCGTTACAAAACTTTTGCCTGCACATTTTTTTTGAGGAACTGGCAGTTGATCTGCCTATATATTAAGATGGAATGCAAGGTTCCTCAAAATGTGCATGACAAGTGAAGATCCATCGCACCTCGACAGAGCCCCCAGTTACCGTCAAGTGAAACAGCTGTAGCATTTCCGAATACTCCATTCCTTGGCGATTCTCCTTCAAGATTATTATAAGAAAGGTCAAGATTGATGAGGTAATCTACTTTGCTTAAATCTAACGGGATAGTGCCTGACAAGTTGTTGTGTGAAAGATTTAGCTTGCTCTCAGGGACAGCAGTTTGCCAAAAGTTATTGGGATGTTTCCCGACAGAGAGTTTTGGTCCATATTGGGATGTTTCCCGTAGCACTGGACCAGAGAATCAGGAATTTGCCCCATAAGATTATTTGATGAAAGATCTAAATCAACGAGTCGCTTAAGGTTACTAATCTAAGGTATGTCACCTTCGAGGTTGTTGTCGCTAAGGATCACATGTGTGAGCTCTTGGAGGTTTCTAAAGTTCGGTGGTATATATCCTTGGAGATTGTTATAGCTAGGGTCTAGCTTCAAGAGTGAAAGGTTTCCTAAAGTAGCTGGTATTAGGCCTTCGAATTCATTTTCACCTATATACATTTTTTTTCTTTTTTTCAAAAAGGAGGATTACCCCCGGCCTCTACATCAAGCCGATGCATACAGCCATTCTTTATTAATTATTCAACAAAGTCTTACAAAATAATACATCAATGAGTCTGAAGCCACCCTCCTGGCAACAACTATCGCTACTCCTACCAACATGATGAAAGGGGTGCACATGATCGGGCCGCCTGCCTAGACCTCACACCAACGCCGAAAAACTAAACCCGGAGGCCTCAACCAATCCGCCCTACGGCGGGTCGGTGGCACAACCCGGTCCAGCAGACTCGCAGTGGGCACGGCATATGCACGCTCCAGAGACCACCAACACTGTCTTCCGCCGATCCATCTTCAGAACTGGAATCAACGCATTAACCCTTCAAGGCCTGTCGTCGACGCCACCACGACGCCAGACAACGCCACCTCCCTACGCGCATCCTTCATCACACGTCCGGCGTCGAGACCCTGCTGCACCATGCCGCCTAGACTCCATGTCGTCGATGTGTCACGTAAAACGCCGCTCCACCGCTGTAGCCGTCCACTGGTCCCTCAAGCCAATGAACACCTCCAAGAATGACGCCCCTAAGGGGGGAATGATACCTGAGCACCACCATCATCTGATCGACTAATCATGGGATACCTGAGCTTCACCGTGATGATGCCTTCAAGAAGGAAACGGCGCCGAGGGCGTCACCATCACCGGCTCCGGCCACCGGCCAAAGACAAGGTTTTCATCCGGATCTTCTCCCACGAGAATCCAACCAACATCTTGTGCACCGGCCAGACTACGTTCAAAGCCCTAGATCTGGCCACCCAGATCCGGCGACCACCCACAGCAGCACTGCAACCGTGGGAGACCTGGCGCGCCGGCCACTGCCGGAGTGCACCACCACTGGAGCCTGGGAGGAGGGCCGCCACCCCACCTTGCCAAACCGCGAGAGCCGCCGGGAAAGATCCCGCTCCTGCTCGTCACCGTCACTGATCCGATCCATCCGGAGCCAAACAACCAGATCGTCAGCACAGTTCCGCCTTGGACAGGGGCACCACCATGCCATGCCGCCGCGGGCTGCCTGAGCTTCACCCGCCGCCACCGACTAGGGCCGCCACCCCGAGATCCAGGCCGGATGTCGCCGCCGCCACCGGCCACCGGCCACGCCCAGCCCCAACCCCATCCTCTGGCCGATCTCCACCTGCACCACCACAGGCACCGCCGCCGGAAGTTGCCACGCTTCCATGGACCCAGGGAGATGCCGTACCCCCGCGGATCCAGCGCCCTCGCCGCCATTCAATCCGGGAGAAGGAGGAGCAGCCCTCCGCCGCCACCGTCGAACGCAGGGGCTTTGCCCGGCGCCGTCCCCCGGCGGCGATGGAGGGGAAGGAGGGGAGGAGTTGGGGCGGCTGGCAGCTAGGGTTAGCACCTCTAGTGTCGCCCGCGAGGGGGGCGACGCGAGAGGAGGGGTTGCCGTTTGGAAACTCTCACCTATATATATCATTGTTTTAAATAGCGGGCTATGGCAAATAGCGGCGGACCTCCAAAAAGGATATAGCGGAGCTATAGCGGGCTATAGCGGAGCTATAGCGGGCTATAGCATGCATTTTGTACATGAGACTATTTAGCGGCACCCTGCTGAAAAGGCGATAGCAAGGCTATAGCGGGGCTATAGCGGGCTATTTAAAACTATGATATATATACATATATACAGAGATGTCCACCGAGTAAGATTGCTAATAGAGGGTGGGATTTGGCCGGTGAAGTGGTTTGAGCGGAGATTTAATAATTGAAGGCCTTATTTTTTTGAATGGTCACCGGGGGAGTGAATGCCCACCTGAATATTTTTCATTCATATTTGCCTATGAGGCTTTGCAGCCTTGTACAAGATGGGTTCAAATGAACCAAAGTTCACGGGGATTACAGGAGAAAGAGATAACAAAAAAAATAAAAAAATCCGCACAAACTAACACACAAAAGAACACTCCGAGCAAGCCCGGGGGGCACCATGGTACTGCCGCTTCGCCGACACAACGGAGGGACACCATCGAGGAGCAAAGCATAGCCCATACAGCGCCACAGGTACCACCCCACACCACGAGCATACCAACACCAGGACCGGGACTGTGATCCATGCCACCTCCCGCGCCGCATGGAGGCCAGCCCGCCGGAGCCCCTTCCAAGAAGGACGGCCTCGCCCATCGGGGCCCTCCCACGTGAGGAAGCACGCTCGCGGCCATAGGATGACCGCGGAAGCACAGCAGGACGAAGGCGCCGCCGCTCTCGCCGGAGCGTCGCGACGCGTCGGAACAGCCGCGCACCAGAGCACCGTGCGCGCGCAGGGACCAGGGCCCGCTGCCACCAGCCACCACCAGCGGGCATTTTCCCTGGTGACGCACGCCGGCAGCGGCGGGGGAAGGGCGGAAGAGTGGGGGCAGCGGCGGCGGCTTGGTCTCCGACCGAGTCACCCCTGGAGGGTGACGCTGGGGACATTTTATCTTCAATTGAAGGCCTTTTAGGTTTCCACAATCCATCCTTCTTCTATGGTGCCACTTAAATTGTGTGTACTTGTACCTAGTGCCAGTTGATTTAATGCACTAAGTTTTCCGATGCTCTGGGGTATTTGTCGTAATAAGCTATTTCCAGTCAAGAAAAGTTTTTCTAGTTCGTTGGATAGGTTACCGACTTACCGATAGACTACGGTATAGATCCCTGCAGCTGGTTGTACTGAAGGTATAGATGAGTCAGATTTGAAAGCTTTTCAAAAGAGGTCGGAATTTGGCCCCGCAACTGGTTGTACTGAAGGTGTAGATGAGTCAGATTTGAAAGCTTTCCAAAAGAGGTAGGAATTTGCCCAGTGAAACTGTTAACTGATAAATTTATCACTTCTAATCCTGTAGCATTGCCTAAGTTTGGTGGTATGTGTCCTTGAAGATTGTTATAGCTAAGGACTAGGTGTAAGAGTGGAAGATTTCCCAAGCTGGCTGGTATAAGGCCCTAGAATTCATTTTGACCCGCATACAGATATGTCAAGTAAGTAATAAGGTTGCAAATAGAAGATGGGATTTGGCCGGTGAAGCTGTTCGAATAGAGATTCAGTAGTCGAAGGCTATTGAGGTTTCCAATCCATCCATCAATTGTACAACGTAAATTATTTTCACCTAATGCCAGTCTAGTTAATGCTATAAAATTTCCTATGCTCTGGGGTACTGGTCCCGATAATCTGTTTCTCTGCAACAAAAGGATTTCAAGGCTGGTAGATAGGTTACCAACAGACTGAGGAATAGATCCTTGCAGCTGGTTGTAAGACAGCGACAGTACATTTAGAGAGCAACAATTTGTCAATGCATTAAAGAATTCCCAGTCTCTATTGTTCCTTGCTTCAAGCTGGTTATACTCAAGGTTTAGAGTAGTCAGATTTGACAGCTTGCCAAGTGAACCAGGGATCTTTCCAGTGAAACTGTTATTAGATAAATCTATAAGTCGTAACCCTAGAGCATTGCCTAGGGAAGCTGGGATGGGACCTTCAAACTTGTTCCCACCCAAGGTAAGCCATGTGAGACTAGGCAGAAGGTCGCCAATATTTGCTGGCAATGCCTTGACTAGCATATTCAACTCCAAGCTTAGAATTTGGAGAGAAGCTGAAAGATTCAAGATGGCGTGTAGACCTGCTATAACAAATAAAATTAGTATTTTTAAGATATGAGTATTTTTAAGAACATTTTATATCTACTGCGGGTTTAATGTCAAAAACATCAGGGGGTTTTCTATAAAATAGCATGATGGAGTAAGAATACATATTTCCTTTATTAGTAGGTATGGATTTGTATGCAGCCATACAACACTTTGCGCCATCCATGAAGACGTGCAGTAGCAACAGCATCCATCCATGCATGGATGTTCCTCTGTCTTTCTTTTGTTCCTCTGTCTTTCTTTTCCACCGTGTAGACGTGCATGTAGCACACCATCGATACATCTTGTTCCTTCTTTCTTTTCCATTTAACTAGCTAAATATGTATTATGTTTGATAAAAAAATATATGTTTAGAAACTACATCCGTTTAAGAATTCAATGATATATTTTTGATGACATATAACTCATATTTGGTTAGTCAAATCGATGACCTAGAAGTACATGCATGCCCTATAAACTCGTACTAGCATGGAAGAAGCGCGGCGCACGCCGCGCCCGTGACCAATTCCGTCTGTATTTTGTTGAAATAAGTCAGAAAACAACATGTATTACGTGAGAAAATAAAATGAAAAGAAGAATAGAAATTCTATTTTTACCCTATGATCTATGTAGGCACGCAAGAAACATTAAATGATTTAACAAATTAAGTAAACCGGCTAGCCTATTAATATATATTTTTTCTTTCGTAAGTAAAACAAAAGTGATGGGCACCATAGACGATGGCAAGAACATGGCTATTCTTCTTGCGTAGGTAAATGCACCGAGGGAGAAGAAGTCTCACTTTTGGTAGGGATTGTCTTGGTATTTTTTCTTGATTACTGTTTACATGAATGCATAATGCTGATTTACTGTTTTTATTGTTCTAGTTTATTTGGGTGTATTGTTCTTGGTTATAATTCAGTTGATATTTCGGTTTATGGTTCAGGTGAGTTAATGTTTTCTGTTTACTATTCATTGGTTTTAATGTTCCGGGTTAGTCGGGTTTATTGTTTCGGTTTTATCGGGTTATTGTTTTTGTTTACTATTCTGGGTATAATTGTTGGTGCACTATTCACCAATGTCTTGGTGTAGAAAATAGTAATTGGTCAATAACTTAAACTTATTTTCCCCACGGGTTACAGTTCATGCAAATATATTGTTTCGGTCTATTGTTTTGTGCCTTGACAACACCATCACCGGAAAGGTACGGGAAACGATTGACGCAACTCTGTAGCGATATACCGGTGGAGAAATGATGTGTAGAAAAATTCTAAAGCTTCACTCTTCATATATGGACGTGAGGGTGGGGGGGGGAGAGAAATGATGTGCAGAAAAAATCCTATTTTTTTAACGTGTATTTTTTCTGGATCATTGTTCTCGAAGGGTACTATTCACTGGTGCGTGTTGTTCATGCATGTCTACTATTTATTGATACTATTCACTACTGGCCACCTAAATGAAAAGTAGAAGTGAAAAAAAAGTCAAAAATGAGAAAAAGGTAATGCTTCCCATGTTGATTTATTATTTTTATTATTTCGGTTTAGTCGGGTGTATTATTCTCGGTTATAATTCAGGTATTGTATGGTCTTATAGTTCAGGTGGGAAATGATGTGTAGAAAAATTATGAAGCTTAACTCTCCACATATGGACGTAAGGGTGGAAGAGGGAGAGAGAAATGGTAAACATGTATTTTTTTTTTTTGGTTCACTGGTGGATACTGTTCATACATATCTATTGTTTATTGATAGTGTTCACTACTGTCCACTTAAATTAAATGACAGTAGAAGTGCAAAAAAAAGTCAAAAAAAATAAAAAGAAAAAGTAAATGAACAGTAGAAGTGCAAAAAAAAATCAAAAAAACAAGAAAAATCGAAAGCTTGCCGGTTTAGTATATAGTATATATTTGGAGCAGTGTGGATCTGGATAGATAAATCATTCATCAAACAAGCTATAACAAGATATGAATTTTCAAATAAAATGTTTACGTACGTGCAGACCTGCTATATGCAGGCTATTGGGTTGTGTGTGTATGTGTGTGCGCTTCGAACTTCAGTGGTATGCCACCAGGCACCTACTGATGGAGTATATATCCTGCGACTATGATATTGTAAAGTGACATGTCATAAAAATGCCGACTTTTGCCCTTTAGACTAAGGACTAGTACAATGGCACAGGCATGTGCGCCGGCGGACAACATCTTTAATGTGACTTAGATGCTGGTGGGGAAATTAACTGTATAAGGGCATCTCCAAGGCGAACCCGGAAACCTCCCACATCCGTTCGGACCACACTTTTCGGACCGCGGAAGCCATCCAACGCGGGCCTGTATCAGTCCGCGGTGCGGTCCGGACGTGTTTTCTTTCGCAAATTGGAGACAAACGTGGGGGAGCTTTGCGGGAGTCCGGACACCCGAAATACAGGGCTCGGACACTCCCGGCCCACCCAATCCCCCTTCCCGGCCCCATTTCCTTCCACTCCGCTCCTTCTCCCCCTTGCTTTGCATCCGCACCCTCCACCTTTGCCGCCGCTGCTGTACCTCTCTTGCTGCCACAGAGGCATTGCCGGACGTCCGCAACCAGCACCGACGCGCCCGCTCGCCTTTACGACGATGTTGCCCACCCTGGAACCGTCTGTACCCAGGTACACTCCGCCCCCCTGTCGACGACCTCCATTGCGGACACCACGCCCGACAGGTGTTCGATCAAATGTCATTGAGCTTATTTTGAAATGCTATGTCATTTTTAGAGTACGAAGGATGGTGAGCTACTTGACTATGAAGGATGAGTTATTGTGCGATGCGTGGTTAGCCGTATCCGTGGATTTCGTAGGCAGGAGCAAATGGGAGGCCTTCTGGCAGCAAGTGCATGAAACGTTTCACGCCGAAAGCACATTGCGCCCTATAAATGTACATCATTCAACCACGCAACGTGAGGTCATTGTCTTAGCGCTGGCACACTATCCAGATCAGTGTCACGAAATTTTGCGACGTGGTTCGTCAACTCGAGGCAAGGTGGCCATTGCACGCGGCAGAGGACGAGATCATAAGTTTTGCTTCCTCTTGGTCAACTTGTTGATTGATTCATTCATTCAATGTTGGTCTACACATTATATATAGACCACACGCGCTGTCATGGTGTACCACAGGATAGAGGGACAGCCATTTACGTGCACACACCGTTGGATGAAGCTGAAGGGGGAGTATGTGTGGAACGACATAATCCGTTGATGAAGAACTTGTTGGACATCTGGGATCTAGTTGAATTTGAGACATTGTTGTACTAGACTTAATTTGCATGCTATGTATGGATGATTTGTGCTATTTTCTATCCGAACTTTGATGAATATCGGTCGGTTTGCATGAATTTCATTCGGTTTGTTTAAATGCAGGTTGAAATGTATGTGGCTATGGTTGGATGGCGTCCTCCCGCATCCGTGTCTGCGGACTGGTTCCTCCCTGTCCGCGGACGGATACGAGAGGAAATTTGCGGGTCGCCGTTGGAGATGCCCTAATGTACGACTGAGCGTGCCGAGTGCCGATAATGGTGGGTTTATTTCTATCATGCTCTCTATTAAGCGGAAGGGTGCCTGATTAGGTGCCTGATTATGGCACTTGTGGGTGAATCTGCTCTTCATGTGCTATTATGTTGTCAAATCAAGTGTTATTAAGGCAGCCGTGGCTCTTCATTTCTCTGTGTTATTTTTTTGCAACGAAACTGCATGATTCATGCACTCTTCTTCCCTCCAAGACAATCTTGTTATTGTACCCAGTGGCGGAGGACCCCCGGTAGGCAAGGTGTGGCAGCCGCCACACATCGATTCCGAGCAAAAAAATAATTATACCTATGTATACGCTCGATCGACGGCTGGCTAGAGCCGGAAAAAATCACTGATAAAAGGAGAAGGCGGTCCCTGCTTTATATGGGCCATGCAGCCACATATAATTGGGCCTAACCTAAGCGGCTAAGCGAGCGACTTCACGGCCAGCAAGACACGAACGAATCGAGCCAGGCAGCCAGCGCCCCAGTCCAGTACACACACACACACAGCCAGTCGCCAAGAACCCTAGCTAGAGCAGCGGCGGCGACTGCCAGGACCAGGCGGAGACGCGGAGTGGCGGACGGCGTCACGGCGGTGAACGGCGGAGCCGCGGAGGGCGGCTGTGGATGTCGAGCAAGCGACAGGGGCGGCTAGGCGCAGCGGCGCAAGGCGCGGCGAGCGGCGGCTGTGTCTGTGGCCTAGCGCACTAGTAGAAAACGGCCCATTTGTCCCGGTTCCAGAGGCCCATTTGCCCCGGTTTTGGAACCGGGACTAAAGGGTCGGGACTAAAGCCCAAAACCTTTAGTCCCGGTTCGCTTACGAACCGGGACAGAAGGGCTCCACGTGGCCACTGCGGGGAGCCCAGGCAGGAGGACCTTTAGTCCCGGTTGTGTGACGCCCCCATACCCGACCGTACGCTAATCATGCACACAATGCGTACGACCAAAATTAGGGACTCACTGATTGATATCACAACACAACAAAAGACACAAATTAAAAGTCATTCAGCTTCATATTACAAGCCAGGGGCCTCGAGGGCTCGAATACAAAGCTCGACAAAGCACGAGTCAGCGGAAGCACATAATATCTGAGTACAGACATAAGTTAGACAAGTTTGCCTTAAGAAGACTAGCACAAACATAAGCAGCGGATCGAAAGAGGCGAGGCCTCCTGCCTGGGAACCTCCTAACTACTCCTGAGCGTCGGGGGCAGCCTCCACATAGTAGTAGGCTCCGGCGGTAGTGTAGCAGTCGTCTCCGGCGTACTTCATCTCCTGGGTTCCATCGTTTGAACGCGGCAACGTATCGGGGGGGAAAGGGAAAGCAAAGCAGCGGTGAGTACTCATCCAAAGTACTCGCAAGACTGACATCAGAACTATGCTAAATATGCATCATTATCAAGGGGAGGTGTTATATCTGGGCTGACTGCAGAAAGCAAGAACAGGGAGAAGGCCTAGTCCTATCGAAAACTAGCATCTTCAGCATCTTGCAGC
Organism: Elymus sibiricus; assembly: GCA_039707655.1. Lineage (NCBI taxonomy): Eukaryota > Viridiplantae > Streptophyta > Magnoliopsida > Poales > Poaceae > Elymus > Elymus sibiricus. The sequence continues at coordinate 995,385 of CM077674.1, read as the reverse complement.
ATTAGAAGAGAGTAGCCTGTAACTCATATATAGACATATTGTTGTAGCAATTTTATTAAATAACCACGCCCAGAGATCCTTCCTCGACTACCTGCGAGGAAGCAATCCCGGAGCCACAATTCATTTCAATTTAAGTCACAATTATAGTTGTATAAGGTCAAGGTACAACTCCAAGTCGTCCTGTTACCGTGGACACGGCTATTCGAATAGTTTATCCATCCCTGCAGGGGTGCACCGCATTTCCAACACGCCTGATCACCTCCGGCCGGACACACTTTCCTGGATCATGCCCGGCCTCGGGATAGCAGCACGTCGTCGCCCCACCTAGGCTCAACGAAGAGGCCAGCCCGCCGGTCTAAATCCTAAGCACGCAGGTTCGTGGGCCCACTTGCCCTTGCACTCCTGCACGATGCGTGGGCGGCCGGAAGCAGACCTAGTACACTCCAGTCCAAGAGCTGCACCGTCCAGTCCAATCCGGCGCGCGCCGCTCCATTGCTGACGTACGAAGAGCTTCGGCTGATACAACGATGCTGAGTACCCATAACTTCTCCCACGCGATGGTTTGGTGCGTAAAAAGGCCAACGACCCAACTCCGATCAAATACCCAACCCATTAGCATTTTATTAATGCAGGGCAAGCGTGACCCTCAAAGTGCGGTCCCGTCACCCCTTCTCGAGGATGTGTGGCAAGGGCCTCTCCTGCCCGTCCACGCCTCAACATAACCCGGATGCCTTACCGGCGCATCCCACCACATCTCACACACGGGTACCCTTGGGGCCGACCTGTCTCAAGACTGTCGGGAACTCAGGTCCACCTCAACCAGGGTGGTACCGCCTGTCCCTCCAGTCCCGTCTTCACATGTTAACAAAGTCAAGTTGAGGTAACTGTGTGTTTATATACCAAGTGGAAATCCGAGGAATCACCCTCGATGGATCCCACTCGAGGTATGTGTATGACAAGAGTCGCTATCGATAAATGGGAAGGAGGAATCACCCTCGATACCCACGACCGATTAGCTACGCTACAGAATTAACATCGGGAGTGCTAAGTGAGGTATCACCCTCGGCACTCGATAGTAGCTCTGCAGTGCCATACTTAAGGGGTGTGCGGTGATGTGAGGGGCCTGGCTCGTCGGTCGGTTGACCGAGTCTTCGAGTCTTCGGGTTGTCGAGTCGTCGATGAAGAAGCAGGGGCAACTGGGACTAAGGGGGGGCTCAGGGGATTCACTGATCAACCTATACTAAACAGTTGATATCGTTGCAGGTATTGTAGCAGTTCATCAAAAACAGGCTATGCATCAGAATAGGAGCTAGCTAATACAGTAGCAAAATCTAATGCAAGAATAAGAGGGAAAGGAATAGGCGATATCGGAATGCTCAAGGGGGGGGGGTTGCTTGCCTTGCTACTCTGTGGCAAAGGGCTGATCGTCAGTCAGGTAGTCGTACCCGGCAGCACCGTCAGTCTCGGGGTCTACCGGTAAGAAGAGGGGGGAGAAACAATAAATATAAAGCAGACAAATGCATCACGATGCATGACATGGCAATATTCATAGTTAGGCATGCACTAACGCAGTACTACACGTTGCAGACGGAGCGGGAGAATATCTGACGATATTTCCAGGGTCTATGGATTTATCGGACAGACGATCCGGAGGGGGCAAGTTTCATGTTCATCATGCTAGGAGCATGTGACAGATGAATGGATGACATATTTGGATTCGTGGGAATTTTCTGATCAACTTTCATATATAAAGTTTTTTGATCCGAGTTACAGATTATTTTCTATGATTTTTCAAATATTTAACCATTTTCTGGAATTAACAGAATTAAATTAATTCGAAAAATGCTATTATGACATCATGCTGACATCAGCATTGCATCAGCAGTCAACAGTCTCAGCTGACTGGTTAAACCTGACATGTGGGACCCACATGTCATAGACTCATTTTTAAATCATAGTTAAATTAAACTAACAGAGACTAATTTAGCAAGTGGGGCCCATCTGTCATAGACACATTAGGCTAAATTAATTATTTCAATTAACCTAATTAACTAATTAGTTATCTGACAGGGGTGGCCCACCTGTCATACACATAGGGGGATTGGGACCCACCAGTCAGTGACTGGACCCGGCCCAGTCATCACGTTGACCTGGTCAACAGGTCAACGGGGTCGGGCTGGCCCACCGGCCAGTGACCCTGCGGGTGGGGCCCGCACCTTGCCAGCTCAGCGTCGGCACTGGAGAGGGCTCCAGCGAGCTCCTCGCGGCGGCCGAACGCCGGCGACATTCGGGTTTCGCGTACAGGTCACCGTTTCGCGCGTTTTTGGGCTCTATCGAACGAGCGAGCAACGCCGCATCCAACGCGGGTGGTCACGCGAGCTGGGAAGGTCGGAGGCGACGCCGGCGACGAGTGGAGGCGGCGGCGGCTTCGGGTGCTCGTCGGGGTAGGTGCTAGGGGCCACGGGAGGGGGCGTGCGTGTGTGCGTTGTGCTCGTGGGGAGGAGCTGAGCACGTCTACGTGCTCAAACGAGCATGACAACAACTAGGACGACGGCGATGAGCTTCGCGGCGGAGCACGGCTCGGGCAGGCATGGCGCGGCGGCTATGGGCGACTAGCGGCAGCGCAGAGAGAGGGGAAAGGAGGGGAAGCTCACCAGGCAGGCGCAAGATGGCCCGGCGACGGATTAGGAGCAGCAGAGGCGGTGAATTTGTCGGAGGATCTCACCAGAGCCGAGGAGGAAGATGAGCTCGAGGAGCTCGACGTGGTGCTTCCCGGATCCGACTGCTTGCACCGGACGACGTGGAGGACGACGGCGAACTTCTACGGCATCGGGGCGAGGCGAGGCAGTGGCGGTGGCCGCGGTGGCGTCGGACGGCGGCGGCTGCAGCGCTCGATAGAGAAGAGAGGGAGCGAGCGAGCGCGAGCGAGGGAGAGGAGGGGGGGAAGGGGAATGGCGATGGCGACCAGGGGAGACGGCTCGGGGAGGCCTTATCCCCTCTCCCCAACTACCCCGGCGCCGTGGCGGCCAGTGGCCGGCCGGCGAGCGCTCGGCCACAGGGAAGTCGACACGAGAGGGGAGCAGGTGGGAGTGGGCTGGGCCGGTTGGCCAGTTGGGCCGGCCCGGCTGGGTCGAGGCCCAGGGGGGAGGGGGGGCTGTTTTCTTTTCTTTTTCCCTTTTTTTTGTTTTCTCTTTTAGTTTCTGTTTTATATATTTTTTGTTATTACTCTCTTTAGTAAAAATGTGTGACATGGCCCATTAAATACTTTGCCATATTTTAAAAAGGCCATACCAAGTTTGAGCATTTTTGGTTTCTGTTTTAATTATCCATGGGATAAAAGGGGGCTTTTAAATGTTAATTGGTTCTGATTTGGGTGGTGGGGTCCACACCAGCTTGGGGGGTGATGTTGTTTTCCTTAACAATAATTGTTTTGGATTATTCCACAAGTGTGCAACATTTTTCTTTTGCTGTTTGCAATTTTATTTTATCATATAAAAATTCAATTGGCTTTTGCAGTGGAATTTTGAATTGAGATTTGAATTTCAACTTGATCATACCCTATTTAGCAAAATGATTTGAGGCTGATCATGGTCATTACTGTAGCTTAATTACAACCATTACTGTAGCACTTAATCCAGGGTGTCACAATTCTCCTCGTCTAACAAGAATTCTCGTCCCGAGAATTAAGAGGTAGTGTAAGGGAAAAAGTTCTGGTTACGAAGTTCTAACGGATCTTCTTGTCTTTGTTGTTCTTCCCGAAGAAGTTCATCCCTTTCATTGATATATTCATCTTTCTGCTTCAGGTCATCATGATGAAGTCGTCATCCTTTCTTCAGGATCTTCATCGTCCTACGAATGAGATTAGAAGGAAAACTCTGAAAGATCGTATCTCCACAAAGTTGGGCACCTGACGATGAACTCAGGGGAGAAGACATAACTTATCTCTCGAGTTGCAGCTTAGGAAATGCATCGAGAGTAATATGCGATGGTACAAAAGTCTCAAACGAGTAGGCAGTCATTTGATGCCTAATTTCAAAAGTTGAAAAGGGGTTCAGAGCAACGAAGAAATATTGCGTCTGATACTAGAATAGATCACCCCTTGAACGGTGGGTCGGGGAATCACATACGAAGTTAAGTGCAAAGGATACCTTGGAATCAAAGTGGTACAGGAGAGTCAGGTTTCGATCCTGTGGAACTATGGGTTATGGGCCCATCATGTGGATTAAGAGTAGGAAGAGCGGTGACATGTTGCACGGTCATGCTAGCAAGACATGTCAGAGGAAAGTCGGTCAACTATGTCGGCAACAACATCGGTACCATGGGCGGGGGACGAAGAGAACCATCTTCCTGCTCGTCGAAACGAGGCAGACCAATAGGCAAAGTTCTCGTCCACCGGCGGTTACTGAAATGTTAACAACAATAGTAACAGGGTCTTACTGACAGAGTAGTACACCGAGGTATTTACCTAAGCAGGGAATTATCACTGCTCAGATCAAATAAATCTTAAGAAAGGTTAAACAGACCAATGGAAAGGAAAATGTGATTATTAGATCAACCAGACCAATGGAAAGGAAAATGTGATCATCACATTAAACAGACCAATGGAAAGGAAAATGTGTTTATACTCAAGTTTTAGGAGTATATCTTTCCCGAGGAAAACAGAGCATGATATACATGAAAGAATAACAAGTAGATAACCATTTAGGTAAAAGGGGCGAGGAAAAATCCATGACATGCCCATGCAATGGGGTTTGAATAATTGATCAAGGAACAATTAGCATTGAGCTTACATTATTCCTTTCGATGATCGATATACCACATCCATGCTTCGGGATAGCAATGATATGGTGTTTCGAGTAAAAGATGGAGTTTGGATACACAAAGGATCCAGTAGGAACAACTTATCAAATAAGTCTTACAATTTCCACATGGAAGAATGACAACCTAGCTGAACAAAACATTTTAACCATAGGTCATCCGGCCAGGTGTGCTAGCTACAACATCACCTTACCGAGTAATAAAGACCAAAGTTATAATTCTTGATAATGTTCCAACCATCATATCTGTCCGAGATTCAGATCTGGTTGGTGTCAGGATATTTCAGACAAAGAAGGCCTGAGGAGAAAAGGATGCAACACAGAACTACGGGGTGATGTTGCAAGAATCTCCGGATGAATGACAGAAGCAAGACTCGAATCATTAGCTAGACTACAAGACATCTGAACACAAGGTCAAGACATTCGTGCCCACATGGAAGTTTCTAGAATGGAGGGCAATCAAGTTCTGATTGGGGACCCTCATGGAGGATATCAATGTTCCATGTGTAAGTCTGGACTAGGACAAATCAAATCAATCAGTGGCCTGGCGTGCTCGGAAATACATATGGAGTGAACGTAGTAAATCTATCAAACCATAGAATACTTCGCACATGCCTGAATGAATTGGAAAGATTCGAGACGAAGCGAGTTAAAATTTTCACATAAGTACGGCGGCAAAAATGTACGTGAACTTATAGAAAGACACTTCTTGTATCAAACATTATCCTTCATGATCTAGACACAAGGATAATGCTTTCAAGGTTTCCAACACTAATTTAAAAGTCCATCATGAACCACGAAGAAGATGAGGACGTGGCTGATGGGCTCAGCAACAACTCGTCGAGATTCCCACAAAGACGGATTTACATGAATGTGTGAACAAGGTGACAACATTGGTCAAACCAGATGATATATTGAGGTATGCCCGAGGGAAACGTCCACAATTAACATTATTCGAAAGGTGCACCCAAAATTCGGACCAAGTAGCACGACCAATGTTAGAGTGCTGACTCAACAGTAAATACACTAAGAATGGACTTATTGTTCATTAACTCCAAGGTAATAGAGTTGGTTTGCCATAAGAGTTGAATTTACACATCACAATCCATTTGTCGGTATCCCGGTTAGGAACAACACGGGAACTAAGAAATGAAAGGTGATGGCAAGAGTATCACTTTACCAAGAATTCTTAAGAGATGGTGAAATTCTCATGACACCATTGACATAAGAAATGGCATTACGCCAAGGTAGAACAGAACATAAGTTGGATATCAAGGAACTCAAGGTGCAACACAGAACATTACTAAGTTTGCGTTGGAGGGAAGGTGAGAATGTTGTCGATGATATCCGAAATCATCGAGGGGTAAGGATGGTATTTCTCATCATGAATTCGATTGACACTTGGAAGAGCTCAAAATGTTGATGATGATCACGACACATTTGTCGAGAAGTTTCATGAAGGTGTAATTGATCAGCGATGACATCAAGCAAAGGAATGGTGAAGCGAAAGGTTATCGGAACCACGGATAAGATTGCTAGCTCAAAATCGATATTGTCCTTCAAGACAACCAATCATGATGTTGGAAACTCGATGTAAGCTTAGCGCACTGTTGGAATTGTGTTCCAGGGAAGAAGGACTTAGGTAGCATGGTCAAGCTTCAGCATGACGAAGATGAGGTAGCCAACCAGCTGGGAATGACAAGACCGAGTACAAACTCGTAAACAAAGAAGTTTACTACGAGTTGTTGAATTGTAGTGCGGACTCGATCCACTATTCGATGTTCGCGGTTGATGACAACCCAGAACCCGTGGAGTGACTATGACAGGGAAAAGCATTACTTCACCTAAAATTCATAAGATGTAGTGCAATGACATGATATCCTCGAGATACCAGGGGGTAATACTCGAAGGTAGATCAAATAGAGGTTGGACAGGTGCATTGATCTGCCGAAGACAAGTGCTTGAACTTGTCCAAGAAATGGGAACAAAGAAGTACAATCATGGTCGAAACCACGGTTGTAAAGTAGCAAAACATAGATACAAGATCAATCCATACGAAGAGAATGATTATTGTTACCAGAAGCTCCATGATAAGTCATACAACGGGTCCATGGGCATGAACACAAGGTTCAAGGTCGACTCCCACTTCATGGATGCATCACCTTCCATTTACACCTCGCCTTTGGTGAAATTATAGTTTTGAAAGATTATCTGGCAAAACACCAGAAAATATGACTCGTGAAAACTGTCGGGTTCACACGAATAAAGGAAGGCATAGGTTCAACCCATAGGGGTCTCTTAGGAACATATACCACAAGTTCCAAGAGTAATTAACACATGCTTGACAAGAGAGCATGGCCGACAAAAGCATAGGATACAACTTATCAGAGGGAGAATACAAAATTTACCGATAGCATCATGTATCAGGGGAAAACCATCACAAGAATTTTGAATGTGTAGGATGCTAACGGATAATAACCCAACAATGGATCTGGCGGTCCACAAAGGACCTGATGTGAGTATCGGTACTCAATCAGAGGGAGAAAGAAGGCAAGGCATCAAATTATAGAACATCCAATAAGTTGATGCTTAAATAACCAAAGGAATTAAGATTTCCAAATTGGTGTATCAGAATCAGATGCTCCGATCAAATACAAGTAAGCTGAATGGACTTAGTTGGACAATCAATCAAAGTTGATTTGTCAAGAACCAATTCATATTTGGAAAGACGTCTGAGCCGGACAGATAATTTATGATAAACAACTGATGACTGCGTGTATCCACACACAGGTTGAAACAATAAAATCAAATGAAAACCACAAAGGATTTACTTAACATTGCTAGACATATGGAATTAACCATAATGCAAGCAGGTGAGAATTTCAAGAGCAACAAGCTGTAGAGGATTTTCGGAAGATCGAAAAGTATTTCCTAGAATTTTTTGAAACACATGAACAACTGGATTGAACGGATCCTCGATAAATGTGAGGAATTAACCGTATGGTTTTTCATGCGGAAAGAACTGCAAGGCAGTAAACTCGAAGGATTCTCGGGACAACGGAGAGTATCTCAGGCCATTTTGTAATAACAAGAGTAACAGAGAATGTTCGGGAGAATGACAAGTGTATGCAGATATCCTTACGGATATATCGGTGGTAGGGAATTGCAAAGGCGATGAGCACAAGCGTCTTGGGAAAACATCAGCGAGTACCTTCGGAGTCTTCTGATGAATCGAGCCATCGTCTGAAATGAGGGGCTCTCCGGGGGAAGTAGTTACGAGAACCTAGAGTTAGACTTAATAAAATCTTTAACCCGAAAGAGAAGAGAGATCAGAACCTAGAGTATAGACGAGGAGTAAAAGATCCTAATACCACCCGATTGAGATGTGGGCCCGTAAGCCACACAACGATGTTAGTAAAAGTTTTTCAAGTACTAGACTCAACTTCGGCCAAGGAGTTGGAAAGGTGGCTACCTACAGGCAGTCGGCTCTGATACCAACTTGTGATGCCGCCATACCCGACCGTACGCTAATCATGCACACAATGCGTACGACCAAGATTAGGGACTCACTGATTGATATCACAACACAACAAAAGACACAAATTAAAAGTCATTCAGCTTCATATTACAAGCCAGGGGCCTCGAGGGCTCGAATACAAAGCTCGACAAAGCACGAGTTAGCGGAAGCACATAATATCTGAGTACAGACATAAGTTAGACAAGTTTGCCTTAAGAAGGCTAGCACAAACATAAGCAGCGGATCGAAAGAGGCGAGGCCTCCTGCCTGGGAACCTCCTAACTACTCCTGAGCGTCGGGGGCAGCCTTCACGTAGTAGTAGGCTTCGGCGGTAGTGTAGTAGTCGTCTCCGGCGTACTCCATCTCCTGGGCTCCATCGTCTCAACGCGGCAACGTATCGAGGGGGAAAGGGAAAGCAAAACAGCGGTGAGTACTCATCCAAAGTACTCGCAAGACTGACATCAGAACTATGCTAAATATGCATCATTATCAAGGGGAGGGGTTATATCTGGGCTGACTGCAGAAAGCAAGAATAGGGAGAAGGCCTAGTCCTATCGAAGACTAGCATCTTCAGCATCTTGCAACATTAGAAGAGAGTAGCCTGTAACTCATATATAGTCATATTGTTGTAGCAATTTTATTAAGTAACCACGCCCAGAGATCCTTCCTCGACTCCCTGCGAGGAAGCAATCCCGGAGCCACAATTCACTTCAATTTAAGTCACAATTATAGTTGTATAAGGTCAAGGTACAACTCCAAGTCGTCCTGTTACCGTGGACACGGCTATTCGAATAGTTTATTCCTCACTGCAGGGGTGCACCGCATTTCCAATACGCCTGATCACCTCCGGCCGGACACACTTTCCTGGGTCATGCCCGGCCTCGGGATAGCAGCAAGTCGTCGCCCCACCTAGGCTCAACGAAGAGGCCAGCCCGCCGGTCTAAATCCTAAGCACGCAGATTCGTGGGCCCACTTGCCCTTGCACTCCTGCACGATGCGTGGGCGGCCGGAAGCAGACCTAGTACACTCCAGTCCAAGAGCTGCACCGTCCAGTCCAATCCGGCGCGCGCCGCTCCATTGCTGACGTCCGAAGAGCTTCGGCTAATACAACGACGCTGAGTACCCATAACTTCTCCCACGTGATGGTTTGGTGCGTAGAAAGGCCAACGACCCAACTCAGATCAAATACCCAACCCATTAGCATTTTATTAATGCGGGGCAAGCGTGACCCTCAAAGTGCGGTCCCTTCACCCCTTCTCAAGACTGTCGGGAACTCAGGTCCACCTCAACCAGGGTGGTACCGCCTGTCCCTCCAGTCCCATCTTCACATGTTAACAAAGTCAAGTTTAGGTAACTGTGTATTTATATACCAAGTGGAAATCCGAGGAATCACCCTCGATGGATCCCACTCGAGGTATGTTTATGACAAGAGTCGCTATCGATAAATGGGAAGGAGGAATCACCCTCGATACCCACGACCGATTAGCTACGCTACAGAATTAACATCTGGAGTTCTAAGTGAGGTATCACCCTCGGCACTCGATAGTAGCTCTGCAGTGCCATACTTAAGGGGTGTGCAGTGATGTGAGGGGCCTGGCTCGTCGGTCGGTTGACCGAGTCTTCGAGTCTTCGGGTCGTCGATGAAGAAGCAGGTGCAACTGGGACTAAGGGGGGGTCTCAGGGGATTCACTGATCAACCTATACTAAACAGTTGATATCGTTGCAGGTATTGTAGCAGTTCATCAAAAACAGGCTATGCATCAGAATAGGAGGTAGCTAATACAGTAGCAAAATCTAATGCAAGAATAAGAGGGAAAGGAATAGGCGATATCGGAATGCTCAAGGGGAGGGGGGTTGTTTGACTTGCTGCTCTGCGGCAAAGGGCTGATCGTCAGTCACGCCCGGCAGCACCGTCATTCTCGGGGTCTACCGGTAAGAAGAGGGGGGAGAAACAATAAATATAAAGCAGACAAATGCATCACGATGCATGAGATGGCAATATTCAGAGTTAGGCATGTACTAACGCAGTACTACACGTTGCAGACGGAGCGGAAGAATATCTGACGATATTTCTCGGGTCTTTGGATTTATCGGACAGACGATCCGGAGGGGGCCAGTTCCATGTTCATCATGCTAGGAGCATGTGACAGATGAATGGATGAAATATTTGGATTCGTTGGATTTTTCTGATCAACTTTCATATATAAAGTTTTTTGATCTGAGTTGCAGATTATTTTCTATGATTTTTCAAAGATTTAACCATTTTCTGGAATTAAGAGAATTAAATTAATTCGAAAAATGCTATTATGACATCATGCTGACATCAGCATTGCATCAGCAGTCAACAGTCTCAGCTGACTGGTTAAACCTGACATGTGGGACCCACATGTCATAGACTCATTTTTAAATCATAGTTAAATTAAACTAACAGAGACTAATTTAGCAAGTGGGGCCCATCTGTCATAGACACATTAGGATAAATTAATTATTTTAATTAACCTAATTAACTAATTACAAACCTCGAGTAACGAAACCGGGTATACAGAGAAGACATCAACACTCACTTGAAGTTGTAAGGAAAGAGTATTTCCCTTTTGTTTTGATGTATAAGGAACGACTTTAGCAAGTTCTCCTCGGTCTCTTTGATTTCATTTTGTACCGTCCATTCATTTACGGCATCTGGGCTAATGAACCCAACGTCGAAGATTCCTGCTTTTTTGCATTCGACGATTGTGACGCCCCCAGCCTCGGCCGTACGTTAAACAATCACGCAATGCGTACGACCAAGATTAGGGACTCACTAATCAATATCACAACACAACTCTAGACAGAAATGAAAAGTCATACAGCTTCATATTACAAGCCAGGGGCCTCGAGGGCTTGAATACAAAGCTCGACATAAACACGAGTCAGCGGAAGCAAATATATCTGAGTACAGACATAAGTTAGACAAGTCTTTGCCTTAAGAAGGCTAGCACAAACATAACATCGGATCGAAAGAGGCGAGGCCTCCTGCCTGGGAACCTCCTAACTACTCCTGAACGTCAGAGAAGTCCACGTCGTAGTAGGCTCCATCCTGGTAGTAGTGGCCTCCGTCAGGGTAACTGTAGTCGTCCACCGGGTAAGCTGGATCCTGGGTCTCCTGAGCTCCATCGTCTGGTCGCGGCATCGTATCAAGGGAAAGGGGGATCAAAGCAATGGTGAGTACTCATGCAAAGTACTCGCAAGACTTACATCAGAACTATGCTAGATATGCACCAATATCAAAGGAATGGGGCTATATCTTTGGACTAGACTGCAGAAATGCCAGAAGAGGGAAGAAGGCCTAGTCCTATTGAAGACTAGCATCTTCAGCGTCTTGCAGCATAAGACGAGAGTAGACTGGTATCACATATATATAGTCATATTGTTACAGCAATTTTATTAAGTAACCACGCCCAGAGATCCTTGCCCGACTCCCTGCGAGGAAGCAACCTCGGAGCCACAATTCATTTTAATTAGTTTATGATTATAGTTGTAGTAGGTCAAAGCACAACTCCAAGTCGTCCTGTTAACGTGGACACGGCTATTCGAATAGTTTACTTCCCTGCAGGGGTGCACCAAATTACCCAACATGCTCGATAAGCTCCGGCCGGATACAATTTTCTGGTCATACCCGGCCTCGGCCGATCGACACGACGTAGTCCTACCTAGGCTCAACAGAGAGGTCAACACGCCGGTCTACATCCTAATGACTCGCGGTCTTGGGCCATCGCCCTCGCCATCCTGCACGTTATGCCCTAGGCCGGGATCAGTCCTAGCATGCCTTAACTCACAAGCGCCATGCGTCATCGCAGACCACCGGGGCGCGAGTCGAATCTTGTGGCATCTGAAGAGCTTTCGAGAGAATGTACGGCGTAGAGCAGCCCATAATGATTACCCCGCGTGGTGGTTAGTGCGACAAAGACCCGTAGGCCCGCTCAGATTAAATACTCAACCCATTAGCAATTTATTAGTGCGGGGCAAGCACGAACCATATAGTGCAGTTCGTCGCCCCGCCATTAACACTCGGGTGCCTTACCGGCGCACCCCACCAATATCTCTCGGGTGCCTTAGCGGCGCACCCCACCACATATCACTCTTGCGGGTACCCATGGGGCCGACCCGTCTTAAACATGTTTCTGTAACCAGGTCTTAGTAACTGTGTGTCTATACACCAAGTGGATATCCGAGGAATCACCCTCAATGGATCCCACTCGAGGTATGAGTAAGGCAAGAGTCGCTACCGGTAAATGGAAAGGAGGAATCACCCTCGATAGCCATGACCGATAGCTATGCTACAGAATTAACACCGGGAGTGCTAAGTGACGTATCACCCTCGGCACTCGGTAGTAGCTCTGCAGTGCCATACTTAAGGGGTGTGTGGTGATGTGTCGGTAACGGCTTGTCAGTCATGACGACTGAGTCTTCTGTCTTCAAGTCCTCGGTGTCGTCGATGAAAGCACGGGCAACTGGGTCTAAGGGGGTCTCAGGGGTTCACTGATCAACCTATGCTAAGCAGTCGATATGATAACAGGTGTAGTAGCAGTTCATCAAAAACAGGCTATTCATCAGAATAGGAGCTAACTAATACAGTAGAAACATCTAATGCAAGAATAAGAGGAAGAGAGATGGGCGATATCGGAATGCTCAAGGGGGTTTGCTTGCCTTGTTGCTCTGCTGCAAAAGTCTGATCGTCAGGGGCGTAGTCGTACTCGGCAGCCGCGTCAGTCTCGGGGTCTACCGAAGAGAAGAGGGGGGAAGAAACAATAAATATAAGCAAACAGATGCAACACGATGCATGGCATGGCAATATGCAGGGCTAGGCATGCACTAACACAGTACTACGCATTTCAGACGAAACGGGAGAATATCTGACGATATTTCCCGGGTCTTTGGATTTATCAGACAGACGATCCGGAGGTGAAAGTTCCATGTTTATCATGCTAGGAGCATGTGACAGATGAATGGAGGGCATATTTGGATTCGTGGGATTTTTCTGATCAACTTTCATGTATAAAGTTTTTTCATCTGAGCTACAGATTATTTTCTATGATTTTTCAAAGTTTTAAAGATTTTCTGGAATTTAATTATTTATTTAAATCAACATTATGCAGAACAGTGAATGATGATGTCAGCATGAGGTCAGCATTGCATCAGCAGTCAACAGTCTCAGCTGACTGTTTGAACCCTACATGTGGGACCCACATGTCATAGACTCATCTTAAATCAGAGTTAATTTAAGCTAACAGAGACTAATTTAGTAAGTGGGGCCCATCTGTCATAGTCACATTAGGCTAAATTAATTATTTTAATTAACCTAATTAGTTAATTAGGCAACTGACAGTGGGGGCCCATATGTCATAGACACTGGGGTAGGGGCCCCATATGTCAGTGGCTCATGGGTGCCCAGTCAGGACGTTGACTGGGTCAACCCATACAACGGGGCCCGTGGGGCCCATTGGCAGCGACCCTGGGGGTGGCCCCGGGGGTGCCAGCTCAGCGGTGGCCAGCGACTAGCCGCCGGCGACGCCAAAACACGGCGGAGGGCCACAGCTCTCGTCGGAATTCGTCTCCGGGGCGCCGTTTGGCGCGCGGTTGGGTGCGTTCGAAAGGCCGTTCCACGCCGCGTCGAATGGTGGTGGTGGCGTGGCCGGAGACGACCGGGAACGGCACCGGCGACGAGTTAGGCGGCGGCGGGTTTGGGGTGAGCGGCGAGGACGACGCTACGGGGGACGGCAATCAGCGGCAAGGGGCGCATTCGACTCCTACGGCGACGACGAGCATGTTGGGCGGCAGCGCGCGACTGTTTGGTCACCGGAATGACGCCGGCGACGAGATCAGGCGGCGGTGCGTTCGGGCGTCGGTGAAATCTACCGTTAGGAGCTCCGGCGCATCGCGAGGAGGGGGGAAGGGGAAGCAGGAGCTCACAGTGGGGTGTGGCCATTCAATGTGGGCTCGGGGAGGGCTCGACGGCGGCGAATTTGGCGACGGCGCTCCTGCGGGTCCGAGGTAGAAGACGACGGCGTGGGGGCGCTCCAGGGGCTCCGGAGCTCGTGCTCGTGGTCGGGGAGGACGAGGGGGGGCGCGGCGGTTCTTGTGGACGCGACGGCAAGGCGCGGGCGTGGCTGTGGCCGCGGCTACCCGTCGGCCATGGCAGTGGCGGCGCGGGCGCGGCGGATCTGGAGGGGGGCGAAGAATGAGCCAGGCGAGGGGGGAAATGGTGAGGCGTCCAGGGGGAGTGGCTCGGGGAGGCCTTATCCCCTCGCCCACCTGCTACGTCGCGGTGGCGAGCAGCGGACGGCAGAGGCGCGCGCGGCCATGGCGGCAGTGACACGGCGGCGGGAGCAGGTAGGGGGAGGCCCTCGTGGGCTGGGCAGCACTGTGCCTACGGCCCAGGGCCAGGTAAGTGGGCCTTTTGCCCCTCTTCTCTTATTTCTTTTCTGTTTTCCTTTTTTTATTTCTGTTTTATTTATTTTAGGCCAATATTCCTTTAAGTAAAAATATGTCATATGGTCCAACAATTAACTTGCCATATTTTAGAGGGCCACATCCACTTTGAGCATTTTTAGAAACTATTTTCATTTTCCAATGCAATTTAGAGCACTTTTAAAATGCTTTTAGCTACTGTTATTGATGGTGGGGTCCACACCAGAAGCTTGGTGATGTTGTTTTCCTCAACAATATTTGTTTCATGATTTTTCACAAATATGCAAGATTTTACTTAGGCTGTTTGAGAATATATTTTATCACCATAAAATCCTAGGGCATTTGAAATGAAATTTGAATTGCAATTTGAATTTCAACTTGATCAAGCCCCACTTAGCAAAATGATTAGGAACTGTTCATGGTCATTACTGTAGCTTAATTACAATGATCACTGTAGCTTAAACCCAGGGTGTCACAATTCTCCCCTACTAGCAAGAATTCTCGTCCCGAGAATTAAGAAGAAAAAGGAAAGAGCCCGGGGTATTCTGCACGAAGATGATCTTCGCGTTGCCAAGTTGCTTCATCTTCAGAATGATTTGCCCACTGCACTTTGAAGAACTTGGTAACCTTCTGACGAGTCCGACGTTCAGTTTCATCGAGAATGCAGACTGGTTGCTCCTTGTAAGAAAGGTCTTGCTGCAGCTCCAGCATTTCATGGTCCACTGCTCCGATAGGATCCTTGAAGCAGCGACGAAGTTGCGACACATGGAACACATCGTGAACCTGAGAAAGGTTTGGTGGAAGTTCCAGTTGATATGTCACTTTACCACGCCTTTCAAGAACAGTGAAAGGACCAATGTATCGAGGAGCCAGCTTGCCCTGATCCCAAAGCGGTGTGTACCTCTCATTGGCATGACTCGAAGATAAGCCTTTTCGCCAGGTTGATAGACCATATCTTTGTGATGACGGTCATACTGACTCTTCTGACGAGACTGAGCAGCCTTAAGATTTGCTTGAATAATGCGGACTTTATTTTTGGCATGTTGGACAATATCCGGACCAATAAGTGTACGTTCCCCAGTTTCTGACCAATTCAGAGGAGTTCGACACTTACGTTGTGACGCCCCATTCTCGTCCGTACGCTAATAAATCACGCAAGGCGTACGGCCAAGATTAGGGACTCACTGATTAGTACCACAACACGACAAAAGACACAAATAAAGAGTCATACAGCTTAATATTACAAGCCAGGGGCCTCGAGGGCTCGAATATAAAGCTCCGACAAAGCACAAGTCAGCGAAAGCAACAATATCTGAGTACAGAAATAGAGTTAGACAAGGGTGCCTTAAGAAGGCTAGCACAAACATAAGATAGCGGATCGAAAGAGGCGAGGCCTCCTGCCTGGGAACCTCCTAACTACTCCTGAGCGTCGGCAGTCTCCACGTAGTAGTAAGCTCCATCGGCGGTGTAGTAGCCGTCTCCAGCGAACTCCATCTCCGAGGCTCCAACCTCTGAACGCACCATCGTATCGAAGGGGAGAAAGGGGGAGGCAAAGCAGCGTGAGTACTCATCCAAAGTACTCGCAAGTCTTATATCAGAACTAAGCTAGATATGCATCATTTTCAAAGAAAGGGGGTATTATCTGGACTGACTGCAGAAAGCAAGAATAGGGAGAAGACCTAGTCCTATCGAAGACTAGCATCTTCAGCATCTTGCAGCATGAGAAGAGAGTAGACCTGCATCTCATGTACATAGTCATATTGTTGTTGCAATTTTAATTAAGTAACATGCCCAGAGATCCTTCCTCGACTTCCCCGCGAGGAAGCAATCCCGGAGCCACAATTCATCTTAAATTAAATTATGATTAAAGTTGTATAAGGTCATGGCACCTTTCCAAGTCGTCCTGTTACCGTGGACACGGCTATTCGAATAGATATCTCATCCCTGCAGGGGTGCACCACATATTCCCCAACGCGCCTGAGTCACCTCCGGCCGGACACACTTTCCTGGGTCATGCCCGGCCTCGGGATATCAGCACGTCGTCGCCCCACCTAGACTCATCGAAGAGGCCAGCCCGCCGGTCTAAATCCTATGCGCTCAGGGGTCATGGGCCCAATCACCCTTTGCACACCTGCACGGTGCGTACGCGGCCGGAAACAGACCTAGTACACTCCAGTCCAAGAGCTGCACCGTCCAGTCCAATCCGTCGCGCGCCGCTCCTTTGCTGACGTCCGAAGAGCTTCGGCTGATACAACGACGCTGAGTGCCCATAACTACCCCACGCGAAGGTTAGTGCGTATTAAGGCCAATGACCTAACTCAGATCCAGCACCCAACCCATTAGCAATTTAAGGTGCGGGGCAAGCTCGAACATATTGCAGCCCGTCGCCCCGCCAAGAACACTCGAGTGCCTTCCGGCGCACCCCACCAAGTCTCCGGATGCCTTGCGGCGCATCCCACCAATATATCTCGCGGGTACCCTTGGGGCCGACCCGTCTTTAACATATCTCAGTAACCCGGTCATAGTAACTGTGTGGCTATACGCCAAGTGGAGGCCCGAGGAATCACCCTCGATGGATCCCACTCGAGGTATGGGTAAGACAAGAGTCGCTACCGGTATGTGGTAAGGAGGAATCACCCTCGATACCCATTACCGATAGCTACGCTACAGAATTAACATCGGGAGTGCTAAGTGAGGTATCACCCTCGGCACTCGATGGTAGCTCTGCAGTGCCCTACTTAAAGGGGGTGTAGTGACGTGTCGGTAACGGCTCGTCAGTCATAAAGACTGAGTCTTCTGTCTTCACGTCCTCGGTGTCGTCGATGATTAAGCAGGGGCAACTGGGACTAAGGGGTCTCAGGGGTTCACTGATCCACCTATTCTAGGCAGTTGATATTACAATAAGTGCAGTAGCAGTTCATCAAAATCAGGCTATGCATCAGAATAGGAGCTAACTAATACAGTAGCAAAATTCTAATGCAAGCATAAGAGAGAGAGAGTTGGGTGATATCGGAATGCTCAAGGGGGTTTTGCTTGCCTTGCTGCTCTCCGACAAAAGGCTGGACGTCAAGGGCGTAGTCGTACCCGGCAGCTCCGTCAGTCTCGGGGTCTACCGGAGAGAAGAGGGGGAAGAAACAATAAATACAAAGCACACAGATGCAACATGATGCATGACATGGCAATATGCATGGCTAGCGGTATCTACGGCCTATCTAGGTGCGATAGTTAATTTAGAAATTTATCCGGAATTATTTCATCAGAGGCATGCACTATTCACCTAACCGAAATAGGCAAAAAGTTGCATGTTCAGCTAGTTAGGTGCATGTGACAGATGAATGGATGGCACCATTGCATTCGTGGTATTTTTCTGATCAACTTTCATGTATAAATTTTTTTCATCTGACTTACAGATTATTTTCTATGATTTTCTAAAGTTTTATTGATTTTCTGGAATTATTTTTATTATTTAATTCAAACATTATCCGAAACAGTGTCAAATACTTTTTATACTCAGCAGCAGCTAGCCACAGTCAATGACAGGTGGGGCCAGTGGGCTGAGTCAGCAGCTGACTGGGTCAACCCTATCCAAAGGAATAGTAACAGTGGGGGCCCCACATGTCATACTCACATTCAGATTCCAGAATTTTAAAACTAAACTAACAGAGTATCTAACAGAGTGGGGGCCACCAGTCAGCGAGTGATTAGGCAAAATTAATTAGTGCTAATTGTATTTAATTTGAGCGGGCCCACATGTTAGCGAGTGCGGTGAACAGTAACCACAGTTGACCGCGGTCAACGTGGTCAAAAGTGGCGCCGGGGCCCACTGGCAGCCTCACAGGGGTAGACCCCACGCGACGACACGTCGGACGTCGCCGGAATAAGCTCCGGCGAGCGCATCCGCGGCGGCAGAGCGCCGGAGTGGCTCGGGATCGCGCTAGAGGGCACCAATTCGGGCGTGCCTGGGCTCGTTCGAACGCGTGCGGGACGCCGCATCTAACGCGGGTGGTCACCGAGCCGGAAACGGACGGAAACGACGGCGGCGATGACCGGAGCGGCACCGGATTTCGGGCCACGAGCGAATCACGCGCCCGAGCCCGGGTTCGTCCAGCGAACGGGTCAGGCGGCTTCGTGGTGGGGCACTGAGTGCTCCCACGTGCTCAGCTGGTCCAGAGGTGGCCAGGAGCGAGCACCAGATCGACAATGGCGGCGGCGGAGCTACGGGCGCGACGGCGGGGCTAGCTACGACGTCGAGACGAAACAGAAAGAGAGAGGGATGGGAAGCGACTCCTCACCGCGCGGCACGCACGTTGGCCGTTGAGGGTTTAGTAGCTGCAGGGGCCGGCGCCGGAGACGAAGACGAACGACGGCAGCCGGAGATGCAGGCGACGGGGAACCGGTGCTGCAGCGCCTCCGCGCTCCAGCTGTGGCCAGCCGTCGACGAGGAAGACGACCACGGACCTATACGGCATCACGGCGGCTCGAGGCGATGCCGATGGCCGCGGTGGCGTCGGAGCAGAGGCGGCGACGGCGCTCGGCCGCGGTGACAGAGAGAGGGAGAGAGGCGAGCGAGCGTGGGGAGAGAGGGGGAATGGAGGAGCAGGGCCAGGGGAGACGCCCCAGGGTCGCCCTTATCCCCTCCGGCCAACCACTCCGTCGCTGTGGCGAGCTGCGGGAGGAGCCGCGCGAGCTCAGCCATGGCGGGGATGACACGGTGGGAGGGAGCAGGTAGGAGAGGCCCTGGTGGGCTGGCTGGGCCGGCGCGGCCCAGTAACAGGTAGGCCTCACCTCCTTTTCCTTTTCCTTTTATTTTTCTTTTCTGTTTTTATTTTCCAGTTTCTGTTTTAATTGTTTTTGACCTTATTTCTTTTAAGCAAATTTGTGAGACATGGCTCAATTACCTAGTTGTAATATTTCAAAGGGCCACAGGGGTTTTGAGGACTTTTACAAAATGTTTGCACTTTCACAATTGATTTAAACGCATTAAAAATTGCCTTTAGATACTGATTTTGAAGGTGGGGGGGGGCACATCAGTAGTTTAGTGATGTTGTTTTCTTTAACATGATTTGTTTTGAAATATTCCACAATTTTGGAACATTTACCCTTTATTATTTGAGGATTTATTTTATTACCATAATTCCTAAGGCATTTGAATTGGAATTTGAATTGAATTTTTGCATCCAACTTAATCCAACCTAGGCAAACTTCATTTAGCAAAATAAGTAGGTACTATTCATGATCACTACTGTAGCTTAATTACAATGACCACTGTAGCATAAGCCCAGGATGTCACATACGTCCATACAACACTTCAAAAGGAGCCATCTTCAAACTAGCTTGGTAGCCATTGTTGTAGGAGAACTCCGCAAACGGAAGAGATTCCTCCCATTTCTTGCCGAAAGAAAGTACACAAGCTCGAAGCATGTCTTCGAGAATCTGGTTCACTCTTTCAACTTGTCCCTGAGATTGAGGGTGAAAAGCGGTGCTGAACTTCAAATGAGTTCCCATAGCTTCTTGAAAACTTGTCCAGTACCTTGAAGTGAACAAGCTGCCATGGTCTGAACTGATAACCAGGGGAATACCATGAAATGAAACAATTCTGGACATATAGAGAGCTGCCAGTTGAGCAACAGTGATTGTCTCTTTGACGGCTAGAAAATGTGCAACTTTGGAAAGTCGGTCAATGACGACAAGAATAGCATCATTACCTTTCTGGGACTTGGGAAAACCAGTGATGAAGTCCATTTCAACATGATCCCATTTCCATTCAGGAATAGCAATAGGTTGCAGAATTCCGGAGGATTTGATGTTCTGCTTTGACACGACGGCAAACATCACATTCAGCAACATAGCGAGCAATGTCTTGCTTCATGTTAGACCACCAGTATCTTTGACGAATGTCTTGGTACATCTTGGTACTACCAGGATGAATAGAGAGCGGAGTGTCATGTGCTTCCTTCATGACCTCCGGAATCGCATCTCTTGATACCACTAGTCGGTTATTGTAGTACAAAGTGCCATCTCCAGCAATGGTGAAAGGTGAGGGCTTTCCTCCTGCGAGCTCGAGTTTAATCCTCGCGACTTCATCGTCACACTTCTGGTTCCACTTGACGACGTCCTCAAGATCTGGTTTAGCAATCAGGTTATTAAGAGAACCCTAGGCAACAACGTGGAGGTTAATCCTATAGAACTCCTCAGGAGGGGGGCGATATAACCCTGAGGAACTATATGGAGGTTCAGCTTGCGAAACTCCTCTTGAAGTAGGGGGTGAACCTTGTGAATCTGAAGGTGGTTGCAATATGACTTGCGGCTCAAGGCGTCAGCCATTACATTAGCCTTGCCAGGGGTATATGAAATACCGAAATCATAGTCTGTGAGGGATTCCATCCATCTTCGCTGGCGGAGATTCAAGTACGGTTGAGTAAACAAGTACTTTAGACTTTGGTGGTCGGTATAGATCTCGCAACGATTACCAACAAGGTAATGTCGCCAATTCAATAGAGCATATACCACTGCAGCTAACGCGAGATCATGAACTGGATAGTTCTCTTCATGAGGACGCAACTGTCTTGAGGCATAAGCGATTACTCTGCGCTCTTGCATTAGGACACAGCCTAATCCTAGACGAGAAGCGTCACAATAAATGGCAAAGTCCTTTCGAGAATCTGGAGGAGCAAGCACTGGTGCTGTTGTAAGCTTGTCCTTGAGAGTCTGGAAACTTTCCTGACATTTGTCTGTCCATTCAAACTTAATACCTTTGTGAAGCAGATTGGTCAAGGGCTTTGCAATCTTGGAGAAGTTCTCGACAAAGCGACGGCAATAGCTGGCAAGTCCAAGAAAACTTCTGACTTGCTTAACATTCTTCGGAGGAGTCCAGTCAAGAATAGCCTGAACTCGTTCAGGGTTGATGGCAATACCATCCTTGGAGATGACATGACCAAGGTAAGTCACTTCATTTAGCCAGAACTCACACTTAGAGAACTTTGCATACAGTTGATGTTCTCGAAGCCTTTCAAGCACAAGACGAAGATGTTCGGCATGTTCTTCTTCATTCTTGGAGTATATCAGTATGTCATCCAGATATACCACGACAAACTTGTCGAGATAATCCATGAAGATATAATTCATCAACCGAGAGAAGGTTGCTGGGGCATTAGTGAAGCCGAAAGACATGACGGTGTGCTCATATGAACCATAGCGAGTAACAAATGCTGTCTTTGGAATATCTTCTTCACGAACACGGATTTGATGATAACCCAACCTCAAGTCAAGTTTAGAGAACACTGATGATCCAGCAAGCTGATCATACAGGTCATTGATCCGGGGAAGTGGATATTTTTTCTGAATTGTTGCTTGGTTGATAGGCCGGTAATCTTGAACTAGCCGATTAGTACCATCTTTCTTCTTGACAAAGAGTGAAGGTGCTCCCCAAGTTGAGGAACTAGGACGAATAAATCCCTTGCGAAGCGATTTGTCAATTTCTTCCTTAAGCTCAAGAAGTTCATGAGGAGGCATTTTATAAGGCCGCTTAGCAATAGGGGTGGTGCCTGGTTTCAAGTCGATGACGAAATCGACTGCTCTAGCAGGTGGTATGCCTGGAAGCTCTTCTGGAAATACATCTGGGAAGTCCCAAACCACTGGAATGCTCTCAATCCCCTCGAGACGTGAAGCATTCAATGCGTTCATGAAATGAATCTGGGTCTCAGCATTTCGAACGAGACGAGCGGTATGGACCACTAGCTCGTTGCATGGGTGCAGAAGATGCACGGTCTTAGTGGCACAAACGATTGAAGCACTATGTGCTATCATCCATTCCATGCCCAGAAGTAAATCAATGTTGGAAGATGCCAACACAATGGGCGAGACGAGGAATTCTAGTCCTTCGATCTCAACGGTAACGTTGGGACATATCAAGGAGGTCTGACAATTTCCCGCGGGTGTGGATACCATTATTTGAACGTCCATGTTCTCGCACTTAAGTTTATGCTTAGATGCAAAGTCTTCCGACATGAATGAATGCGATGATCCAGAATCAAATAATACGGATGCGGGTATTGAGTTAACAAGAAGTGTACCCATCACAGTAGAAGGCTGGCCTTCAGTTTCAGCCATATCAGTATGGTATTGGGAACTCTGGTGTTGCTGTTGCGAGGCTGGTTGTTTGGCAGCGCAAGTTGTTTCTGACCCTGCCTGCAATCTCTAGCACGGTGACCTGGACGGCCACACTTGAAGCACAGTCCATCATCAGGACGGTAGGGCAGAGGCTGAGGTGCTCTTGGCGGTATTGCTCTTGGCTGTCTTGGCGGCAGAGGGGGCAGACCCGGCGCCACATAGGATGGCTTCGGTGCATAAGTAGGTGGACGGTAGCTGTTGGGGATCCAGATCATGGGCTGGGGACGAAGAGGACCATCTTCCTGCTCGTCGAAACGAGGCGGACCAATAGGCAAAGTTCTCATCCACCGGCGGTTACCGAAATGTTAACAACAATAGTAACAGGGTCTTACTGATAGAGTAGTACACCGAGGTATTTACCTAAGCAGGGAATTATCACTGCTCACATCAAGTAATCCTCCAGAAAGGTTAAAGAAACCAATGGAAAGGAAAATGTGATTATCACCTTAAACAGACCAATGGAAAGGAAAATGTGTATACACGAGCATTAGGTGTATATCCTTTCCAAGAGCAAGCAGAGCGAGACGATCATGACAGGGTTCCAGGCAGGTAACCATTAAGACTAAGGGGCAAGGAATTTATGATGTTTACCCATATAACGATGTTTGGATAATTGATGAAGAAATATTTAGCAGTATGCCTCCAATGTTCTTGCTTTGATGATCGGTGTACCCCAGACATGGTGGGCCCATAACCCATAGGTCCCAGGATCGAAACCTGGCTCTGATACCAACTTGTGACACCCCCAGCCTCGACCGTACGCTAAACAATCACGCAATGTGTACGACCAAGATTAGGGACTCATTAATCAATATCACAACACAACTGTAGACACAAATTAAAAGTCATACAACTTCATATTACAAGCCAGGGGCCTCGAGGGCTCGAATACAAAGCTCGACATAAACACGAGTCAGCGGAAGCAAATATATCTGAGTACAGACATAAGTTAGACAAGTCTTTGCCTTAAGAAGGCTAGCACAAACATAACATCGGATCGAAAGAGGCGAGGCCTCCTGCCTGGGAACCTCCTAACTACTCCTGAACGTCATAGAAGTCCACGTCGTAGTAGGCTCCATCCTGGTAGTAGTGGCCTCCATCGGGGTAACTGTAGTCGTCCACCGGGTAAGCTGGATCCTGGGTCTCCTGAGCTCCATCGTCTGGTCGCGGCATCGTATCAAGGTAAAGGGGGAGCAAAGCAACGGTGAGTACTCATCCAAAGTACTCGCAAGACTTACATCAGAACTATGCTAGATATGCACCAGTATCAAAGGAATGGGCTATATCTTTGGACTAGACTGCAGAAATGCCAGAAGAGGGAAGAAGGCCTAGTCCTATCGAAGACTAGCATCTTCAGTGTCTTGCAGCATAAGACGAGAGTAGACTGGTATCACATATATATAGTCATATTGTTACAACAATTTTATTAAGTAACCACGCCAAGAGATCCTTCCCCGACTCCCTGCGAGGAAGTAACCTCGGAGCTACAATTCATTTTAATTAGTTTATGATTATCGTTGTAGTAGGCCAAAGCACAACTCCAAGTCGTCCTGTTACCATGGACACGGCTATTCGAATAGTTTACTTCCCTGCAGGCGTGCACCAAATTACCCAACACGCTCGATAAGCTCCGGCCGGATACAATTTTCTGGTCATACCCGGCCTCGGCCGATCGACACGACGTAGTCCTACCTAGGCTCAACAGAGAGGCCAGCACGCCGGTCTACATCCTAATGACTCGGGGTCTTGGGCCATCGCCCTCGCCATCCTGCACGTTATGCCCTCGGCCGGAATCAGTCCTAGCATGCCTTAACTCACAAGTGCCATGCGTCATCGCGGACCACCCGGGCGCGAGTCGAATCTTGTGGCATCTGAAGAGCTTTCGGGAGAATGTACGGCGTAGAGCAGCCCATACTGATTACCCCGCGTGGTGGTTAGTGCGACAAAGACCCGTAGGCCCGCTCAGATTAAATACTCAACCCATTAGCAATTTATTAGTGCGGGGCAAGCGCGAACCATATAGTGCAGTCCGTCGCCCCGCCATTAACACTCGGGTGCCTTACCGGCGCACCCCACCAATATCTCTCTGGTGCCTTAGCGGCGCACCCCACAACATATCACTCTCGCGGGTACCCTTGGGGCCGACCCGTCTTAAACATGTTTCTGTAACCAGGTCTTAGTAACTGTGTGTCTATACACCAAGTGGATATCCGAGGAATCACCCTCAATGGATCCCACTCGAGGTATGAGTAAGGCAAGAGTCGCTACCGGTAAATGGAAAGGAGGAATCACCCTCGATAGCCATGACCGATAGCTACGCTACAGAATTAACACCGGGAGTGCCAAGTGAGGTATCACCCTCGGCACTCGGTAGTAGCTCTGTAGTGCCATACTTAAGGGATGTGTGGTGATGTGTCGGTAACGGCTTGTCAGTCATGACGACTGAGTCTTCTGTCTTCAAGGCCTCGGTGTCGTCGATGAAAGCAGGGGCAACTGGGTCTAAGGGGGTCTCAGGGGTTCACTGATCAACCTATGCTAAGCAGTCGATATGATAACAGGTGTAGTAGCAGTTCATCAAAAATAGGTTATGCATCAGAATAGGAGCTAACAAATACAGTAGCAAAATCTAATGCAAGAATAAGAGGAAGAGAGATGGGCGATATCGGAATGCTCAAGGGGGTTTGCTTGCCTTGTTGCTCTGCTGCAAAAGTCTGATCGTCAGGGGCGTAGTCGTACTCGGCAGCCGCGTCAGTCTCGGGGTCTACCGAAGAGAAGAGGCGGGAAGAAACAATAAATATAAGCAAACAGATGCGACACCATGCATGGCATGGCAATATGCAGGGCTAGGCATGCACTAACGCAGTACTACGCGTTTCAGACGAAACGGGAGAATATCTGACGATATTTCCCGGGTCTTTGGATTTATCGGACAAACGATCCGGAGGTGAAAGTTCCATGTTTATCATGCTAGGAGCATGTGACAGATGAATGGAGGGCATATTTGGATTCGTGGGATTTTTCTGATCAACTTTCATGTATAAAGTTTTTTCATCTGAGCTACAGATTATTTTCTATGATTTTTCAAAGTTTTAAAGATTTTCTAGAATTTAATTATTTATTTAAATCTACATTATCCAGAACAGTGAATGATGATGTCAGCATGAGGTCAGCATTGCATCAGCAGTCAACAGTCTGTGGGACTCACATGTGGGACCCACATGTCATAGACTCATGGGTGCATTGGTCCCGGTTGGTGCCACCAACCGGGACCAAAGGTCACTTTTCAGCAGCCCAGAAACAGGGACCTTTGGTTTTGTTTTTTGCTTTATTTTTTTTTGTTCCTACTTACAGCTAAATACTTACTGTTTTTCAATGATTCTTTTTACTTTTAGGTCAAAAAAATTATAAACTTTCTGTTAGTGCCATTAGTTTTCAAATTTGAATAGTTTAAATTTGAATTTTTTGAAATTTGTGTGAATCATAGTTAGTGAATAACTTTACTAAAAAAATAGATTTTTGAGTGATTCTTTTTCCTGCTATTTAATATTATTGTGTTTTTAGATTATATTCAATTTGGTAATTTTTAGGTTATTTTAAACGTCTGTTTTAATCAAAAACAGATTTTGTTATTTTAGTTTGCTATTAAAGTTTCTAACAAAAAATTTCTTTATGAAAATTCTTTTTGCTATTGAAGAATATTATAGTTTTGTTTTAGTTGATCATAACAGAATATTTTAATTGATTATTTTTAGTTCATTCTTTTTGCTATTAGAGTTTCGTAAAAGTTTTCCAGTTCATTCTTTTTGATATTAGTTCATTCTTTGAGCTAAATGACCGTGAAATTGAAAAGTACTACAGATGAACTCTAAAAAGGTTGAAAGTTGGCATGGTATCATCATTTCACCCACATAGCATGTGCTAAAACGTTGAGAGGGTTACGGCAAAAACTGGATGCACTTCGTGTACAAAATGGACAATCTCTTTCGAAGTATCAGGGTTTCGGACGAAAACTCGTCTATTACAATGGTATTTCATTTTATGGAACTTATGTCAACTCCAGACTTTTTGTATGTTCAAAATGAACCATTCAAGGCCACATCATCAATTTTCAACCCTTTCTGACTTCATCTGGTATTTTTCATGCATTTACTGATTTTTTTGAGCTAAATGACCATGAAATTGAAAAGCACTACAAATGAACTTTGAAAAGGTTGAAAGTTGGCATGGTATCATCATTTCACCCACATAGCATGTTATAAAAAGTTGAGAGGGTTACGGCAAAAACTGGATGCACTTGGTGTACAAAACGGACAATCTCTTTCGAAGTATCAGGGTTTCATATGAAAACTCATCTGTTACAAAAGGCATTTCATTTCTTCACATGTAACTGCAGTGATATTCTAGATCAAAGGCGTCTTCATACTAGTTGTGGAGAGAAAGTCTTCACTTTTTTTTTGCTTGTGTCCTTTGCTTATTGCGCCGTAAACATGGATAATCTTCATCGTTTAATAGGGTGCTTGGGTCAGCCTTGACTTTGAAGGGAGGAATTTGATGAAACTTTTCATAATCTTCAGACATGTCTGTCTAGCCCTCCAATCCCACGATGTCTCTTTTTCCTGAAAGAACTATGTGGCGCTTTGGCTCATCGTATGATGTATTCGCTTCCTTATCTTTTCTTTTTCTCGGTTTGGTAGACATGTCCTACACATAGAAAACCTGCGCCACATCATTGGCTAGGATGACTGGTTTGTCTGGGTACCCAAGATTGTTCAGATCCACTGTTGTCATTCCGAACTGTGGGTCTACCTGTACCCCGCCTCCTGACAGATTGACCCATTTGCACTGAAACAAAGGGACCTTCAAATCATGTCCATAGTCAAGTTCCCATATGTCCACTATGTAACCATAATATGTGTCCTTTCCCCTCTTGGTTGCTGCATCAAAGCGGACACCGCTGTTTTGGTTGGTGCTCTTTTGATCTTGGGCGATCGTGTAAAATGTATTCCCATTTATCTCGTACCCTTTGTAAGTCAATACAGTCGAAGATGGTCCCCTGGCCAACGAGTAGAGCTCATCAGAAACAGTGTTGTCACTCATGAGACGTGTTTGCAACCAACTGCCGAAAGTCCTGATGTGTTCATATGTAATCCAGTCGTCACACTACTCCGGGTGTTTGGAGCGTAAAATATTCTTGTGTTCATCGACATACGGGGTCACCAAGGTAGAGTTCTGTAGAACTGTGTAGTGTGCTTGAGACCAAGAATGCCCGTCCCTACATACCGCGATTGAGGGAGACCAATCTTCTTAAGGTCAGGAATGAAGTCAACACAAAACCCAATGACATCCTTTGTTTGATGGCCCATGGAGATGCTTCCTTCTGGCCTAGCGCGGTTACGAACATATTTCTTTAAGACTCCCATGAACCTCTCAAAGGGGAACATATTGTGTAGAAATACAGGGCCCAGAACGACAATCTCGTCGACTAGATGAACTAGGACGTGCGTCATGATATTGAAGAAGGATGGTGGGAACACCAGCTCGAAACTAACAAGACATTGCACCAAATCACTCCTTAACCTTGGCAGGATTTCTGGATCGATCACCTTCTGAGAGATTGCATTGAGGAATGCACATAGCTTCACAATGGCTAATCGAACGTTTTTCGGTAGAAGCCCCCTCAATGCAACCGAAAGCAGTTGCGTCATAATCACGTGGCAGTCATGAGACTTTAGGTTCTGGAACTTTTTCTCTGCTATATTTATTATTCCCTTTATATTCGACGAGAAGCCAGACGGGACCTTCATACTGAGCAGGCATTCAAAGAAGATTTCCTTCTCTTCTTTGGTAAGAGCATAGCTCGCAGGACCTTCATACTGCTTTGGATGCATGCCGTCTTTTTCATGCACACGTTGCTGTTCCTCCCGTGCCTCCGGTGTATCTTTTGTCTTCCCATACACTCCCAAGAAGCCTAGCAGGTTCATGCAAAGATTCTTCGTCACGTGCATCACGTCGATTGCAGAGCGGGCCTCTAGGTCTTTCCAATAGGGTAGGTCCCAAAATATAGATTTCTTCTTCCACATGGGTGCGCGTCCCGCATCGTCAGTCGGAACAGATAGTCCGCCAGGACCCTTTCCAAAGATTACTTGTAAATCATTGACCATATCAAGTATGTGATCACCAGTACGGAGGGCGGGCTTCTTCCGGTAATCTGCCTCACCTTTGAAATGCTTTCCCTTCTTTCGACATTGATGGTTGGTCGGAAGAAATCGACGATGCCCCAGGTACACATTCTTCCTGCATTTGTCCAAATATATACTGTCGGTGTCATCTAAACAGTGTGTGTGCATGCGTGGTATCCCTTGTTTGTCTGACCTGAAAGGTTACTGAGAGAAGGCCAATCTCTGATGGTTACAAACAGCAACGCATGTAGGTCAAATTCCTCCTGTTCGTTCTCATCCCACACACGTACACCTCTTCCATTCCATAGCTGTAAAAGTTCATCAACTAATGGCCTTAGGTACACATCAATGTCATTGCCGGGTTGCTTAGGGCCTTGGATGAGCACTGGCATCATAATGAACTTCCGCTTCATGCACAACCAAGGAGGAAGGTTATACATACATAGAGTCACAGGCCATGTGCTATGCTTGCTGCTCTGATCCCCAAAAGGATTAACGCCATCTGCACTTAAACCAAACCATACGTTCCTTGGGTCATCTGTAAAGTCGCTCCACTTTCTCTCGATCTTTCTCCACTGCGACCCGTCAGCGGGTGCTCTCAACTTCCCGTTTTTCTTACGGTCTTTTATGTGCCATTGCATCAACTCGGCATGCTTTTTGTTTATGAACAGACGTTTCAACCGTGGTATTATAGGATCATACCACATCACCTTGGCAGGAACCCTCTTCCCGGTGCGCTGGCCCACAACATCACCAGGGTCATCTCTTCTGGTCTTATACCGCAATGCACCGCATACCGGGCATGCGTTCAAATCCTCATACGCACCGCGGTAGAGGATGCAGTCATTAGGGCATGCATGTATCTTCTGCACCTCCAATCCTAGAGGGCATAGAACCTTCTTTGCTTCGTACGTACTGCCGGGCAATTCATTATCCTTTGGAAGCTTCTTCTTCATTATTTTCAGTAGCGAACTAAATCCCTTGTCAGATACACCATTGTCTGCCTTCCATTGCAGCAATTCCAGTGTGGTACCGAGCTTTCTGTTTTCATCTTCGCAATTTGGGTACAACCATTTTTTGTGATCCTCTAACATGCGATCGAACTTCAACTTCTCCCTTTCACTTTCGCATTCTCTGTGTGCATCAACAATGACCCGGTGAAGATCATCATCGGGCACATCGTCTGGTTCCTCTTGATCTTCAGCTTCCCCCATTGCAGCATCACCGTATTCAGGGGGCGGGTAGTTGTCATCATCCTCTTCTTCTTCGTTGTCTTCCATCATAACCCCTCTTTCTCCGTGCTTGATCCAAACATTATAGTGTGGCATAAAACCCTTCTCAAGCAGGTGGAAGTGAAGGGTTTTAGAGTTGGAGAAAGCCTTCGTATTCTCACAGACAGTACATGGATAATGCATAAAACCATTCTGCTTGTTTGCCTCAGCCGCTTCGAGAAAATTATGCAGGCCCTTAATATACTCGGAGGTGCTTCGGTCAACGTACATCCATTGCCGGTTCATCTGCGTGCGTTATATAGTTCTCATTATTGAACAACATATAGCTCTCTAGAGCATCTAATTAAAACATACATTGAAACTTTGTAAAAAATTTAAATGCAACAACAAATGCGATCATAACCGCAACTAAGGTACCAATTGATCCAACGGCATAATGATACCAAGCCTCAGTATGAATGGCATATTTTCTAATCTTTCAAATCTTCAAGCGCATTGCATCCATCTTGATCTTGTGATCGTCGACGACACTGGCAACATTCAACTCCAATTTCATCTTCTCCTCTTCAACTCTTTGTAATTTTAATTTCAAGTAATTGTTTTATTTTTCAACCAAATTTAACTTCTCGACAAGAATTTCTATGTCGGTTGGAATTTCCGGTTCACATACCTCCTAGATTAAAAAATCTATGTCACGTTGGTCGGCATAATTGTCATAAACACTAAATAAAACCAATAGTTATAAAAGATAATATATACCACATCCGAATCATAGACAGGACGAGGGCCGACGGAGGCGGATACCAAAACCATCGCACTATATAATAACAAACAATAATAAAAGTAAGAAAATTACACAAGTATCTATCTAAATCATACAAGTAAGAACTTGTTTCTTTTAGAAAGAAGATAAGAAGAAGAGGCTAACCATGGTGGCGCCGGCGCCGAGATGGGCGCGGGCGATCGACGGCGGTGAGGACGGGGACGGGACAGGACGGACCGCCAAACCTAGACAAATCTTGAGGAAAATGGAGCTTGGACAAGGAGCTTCGAGAGGAGAAAGCTTAAGTGTGGCTCGGGCATTTCATCAAACACCTCATGTGCATAGGAGGTGAGCTAGAGCACCACAAAGCTCTCCCACGACTGGCCAAAAAAACAAAGCAGTGCACTGCTCTGCTCGCGGGCAGGGGGTATATATAAGCCAACCATTGGTCCCGGTTTGTGGCTGGAACCGGGACTAAAGGACACCATTTGGTCCCTTAGTCCCGGTTCCAGCCACAAACCGGGACCAATGGTTGTGGGCCAGGAGCGAGGCCCATTGGTCCCGGTTCGTGTCTGGAACCGGGACCAAAGGGGTCAGACGAACCAGGACCAATGGCCCACGAGGCCCGGCCGGCGCCCTGGCGTCACGAACCGGGACCGATGCCCCCATGGGTCCCGGTTCGTGAGTGAACCGGGATTAAAGGGATTTCAGGCCTGGACCAAAGCCCTGTTTTCTACTAGTGGCAGACGGCGGCACGGCACGGCGGTCGCCAGCTCCGCGTCCTTCACGGCCAGCAAGGCAAGAAACTCTCTCGTGTTTGTTCTTCTCTTCTTCTGTTGTTATCTTGAGAACAGGAATGCTGCTGGTCATTGCTTGTTTGTTACTCACGATCGATGTTTCATTATTTCTTATTGTTTTTGATACAGAAAAATCGTCATAAGGTGGAAAGCAGGGTGGTTCTCTTCATAAAAAGCTCAAAAAGGATAAGCTTGTAGCCTACCGTCTCTTAATAAAGTGCAAGCCAGTAGAAGATGGAGAGGAAGGGGAAGGGCTAGTAAAGGGGAGAGGTATATTTTCTGAATTTTAGTAGCATTTTAGATTTTAGAATAGCTTCTAATATGCATTGTAGTGATTTTAGTGACAATTTAATGTTGTGAATTGTAGATTTGACAAGATATTTTTGAAGTACTTGGTAGTGGCTGTGGCTCCAATCCAAGTACCCCATCAAGATCAAGTGAATTCCGCGGAATAAGAGAATGCAAATTTTATGCCAGCCGGACAAGTGGAAGAACAGATTGCAGATTCAGTTAAAGCAATAGTGGAAGAGAATGTTGAGGTTCTAGGAGCTGAAGGTATAACTGTTTTTAGTCTAGATTACATAAATGGTGATCCAGGACTTCGCATTCCAATTGATAGATTTGTTCCCAACATTAGAGATGATATTAAATTTGCTTTTGCATAAAAAAAATTATGCTTAAGAGTTTGCCACACCTTAATTTTTTTTCGTTCTCCGCCTCTGATTGTACCTGGTATGCCTCGGGTTGGTGATTTTGAAGCGATCGCTGATGCATGATTTCTTTTGTCTACGATAGTCATTGTTGTGTTCCTAATATAATTTTGACCTTCTCTCTAAACCTTTGGCAAGGGGAATTTGGGCTCCACAACAATATCAATATGGTACCAGATATAGGAGAAATCGTGTACCATGCGAGGGCGCATACTGAGTTACCACAGTAACGGGCCCTTATAAGGGCAGGTGTAACCTGCGTAGTGGTACAGCCCTGCACAATAAGATTGTAGGATATCTAATTTTACTTTTTTACAAGAGAGCCTAAACTTTGCTTTTAGAGGTATGGCCCTGTGCAGTAAGAATGTAAGATATCAAATTTTAACCAACTTTGAATTACCGTTAGGTATCTTTAGTAATAAATATCGATTGAGGAACTCCAGCATATGTGGAAAATGCATATATTCCCTAATAATGCATTGGTGCTAGCTTATTATTTTTAGGTCTGGTGTTGGTAGTTTAATAAGAATGTCTTATCTGAAGTCAACATCAAATGTTGCTCAATGGATCAAGACATCACGGTAGTTGTCAGACAAAAAAAATCTCATACAATATTTTGACAACTATATTGCGGAAGCGGGAACGGTTTGTAATTCTGACATTTATTTGTTTGGTTCTGGTGAACTTCCATCATGTCGACTATTCTCTCTTCCTCTACCTGTCTCTCATTGAACATATTGAACAATCATATGTCTTTTTGCATTTTCAATTTCTGTAAATGCAAGTTCAGGGTCAAGGACAAATCCTTTTTTTTCTTTAGATGAGCATGAGAAAAAGATCTCCCTGTGCCATCCCTCCACATGGCCATATTAGCAATTGCTCTCTCATGGCCCGCTGTCATTTATTATGTAGATGCAACATGCAAATGTGGGTGTATGTTCATTGATTTCAGCATTCCACTCACATGATTCAGTACAGTTTACACTCTAGAGCACTTCATAAGAGGCCTATATATACCTCACAAGTTCAAGCTTATTTCTCTGGAATTTTTAGAATCATACTCCTTCACGGTGAGCTGGGAAGAGGAATAAATAGTTTAAGAGCAGTGAGAATGGGAACACGGAGGAAAGCCCGAGCTATGTGTCTGCCTCTCTAGAAAGCGCAATGGGTATAGGTCACAGTGTTTCCCTATGGCTCCAATTCCTATCATTCATAGGTTTTCCTTCCCCTTCCTTGCAAAAGTGTTTCCATACTGAAAGTTTAAGAATTTACCCATGTAAAGTTTAGGTCATGAGGCCTTGAGAGTTAGTAGGAAAAAGGAAGCCATGTTTATCTGAAAGCGGTCAGCATAGGAACATGGAGAGGAAAGCCTAGACTTTCTTGCTCTCTAAATTTGGGAGCCATGGTGTTCTTGTGTTTTCTCGATGCCTCCCATGCCTATTGTTCTTAGATATTCCTTCCTTTTTCTATTGGCTTGCGAAATCCTATATACCTAAATAGTTGATCCCCCACTATCCCAATTCTCTCAACATGCACACATGCCACCTCATCACCCCACAAACTATTTCTCTAAACATGCATGGAAATTGCTATTTATATTCTCTCTCAACATGCACCCATCCCAACTTAAATCATTCTAATTATATTTGTCCCAACATACATGAGAAATACTACTGATATTATATACATATTTAGAACTGTGTAATAATCAAATACAATATATTATCGTTTAGACTTGAACAAATACGGAATAAAACTAGCGTTTAATTTGTTAAGCACAAAACCTAAATACACTAGGCTTAACTATGTGCACCAACAACTTATGCTAAGAAAGACAAACAACTATGTGATAGCAAGATATATAACATGAATCACTATGACTATCACAAAGTAAAGTGCATAAGTAAAGGGCTTGGGTAAGAGATAACCGAGGCACGCGGAGACGCCGATGTATCCCGAAGTTCACACCCTTGTGGATGCTAATCTCCGTTAGAGCGGTGTGGAGGCACAATGGTACCCAAAATGCCACTAGGGCCACCGTATTCTCCTCACGCCCTCACACAATGCAAGATGCCGTGATTTCACTAAGGGACCCTTGAGGACGGTCACCGAACCCGTACAAGGTCACCGAACCTGTACAATTGGCAAACTTTGGGGGCGGTCACCGAATCCGTACAAATTGCTCGGGGCAATCTCCACAACTTAATTGGAGACCCCGACGCTTGCACGGAGCTTTACACCATAACGATTGAGCTCCGCGACACCACCAACCATCGAGGGCACCCAAGCACCCAAGAGCCACAAGTTCTAGGGTGCCCAAACACCCATGAGTAATAAACTTCTCAAACTTTACTTCCACGTATCACCGTGGAGAACTCAAACCTATGCACCGAATGCAATGGCAAGAGCACATGGAGCGCTCAAGTCCTTCTCTCTTAAATCCCACCACAACAACAAAAGCTATAGAGGAATATGAGAAGAAGAACAAAGAAGAGAGCACAAAGAACTCCAAGATCTAGATCCAAGGGGTTCCTCTCACATAGAGGAGAAAGTGATTGGTGAAAATGTGGATCTAGATCTCTCTCTTTTCCCTCAAGAAGGAGCAAAAAAAATAAGGGATTGAGAGATAGCAAACTCAAGGAAGGTCAACAATGGAGGGGAAACACGAGCTCAAGGGATTGAACCATTGGGGAAGAAGACCCCCTTTTATAGAGGGGGTTCAGATCCAACCATTATGCACACAGCCCATGCACAAGCGGTACTACCGCCTGGGAGAGCGGTACTACCGCTTAGAGCGGTAGTCCCAGTGCCAACCAGTGTGTACTGCAGAGTACACACACGGTAGTTCCGCCGGAGTGGTACTACCGGCTACATAGAGCGGTACTACTGCTAAATGTCACTGGATACAAAGGGACCGGCGGTAGTGGAGCGGTACCAGAGCGGAAGTACCGCACGAAGCGGTACTACCGTATAACTACCGTCCAACTACCGCTAGGGCGAAATGAGCAACAGGAACTTGCACACCCCTCGAACACAAGCGGTAGTAATAAGCGGAGGTACCGCACAAGCGGTACTACCGTGCTACTACCGTGAGCTCAACAGAGATGTGGAGAAGGAATTTCCCAAGCGGAAGTAGGAGCGGCAGCAGCCTGCGGAAGTAATGCCTAAGCGGTACTACCAAGGAGTTGGGCGGTACTACCGCCTGAGTACTGACAAAAAGCCCTGGCAAAAATAGAAGGATGCTCCAAGACTAAAATTGCCATAACTTCCGCAAATGAACTCCGAAATCAGCAAACTCAAACTTACTGGATATATTAAGAACTAGCAATGGAGAAGAAATGCCAATAGGATAAGGAAGAGAACCTTCCCCAAATAGGAACCAGCAGAATCTCCAACACTGAAAACACAAAGATGATGCATACGAACTCCGTTCTCGATGAACTTGAGTTTGACAAGAAGACGAACACAAACTCTAAAATCTCACATAGAGAAAAATCAAATAAGAACCAAAAAAGATGATGGCAAGGATGCAATGGTTTGAGCTGTCTCCGAACGATACGATCAAGCTACTCACTCGAGAGCCCCCCTTGATAGTACGGCAATCAATCCTATAACCCGGTCTCCCAACTAACACCATGAGACCGATAAAATAGAAAACCTATCAAGGTCAAACATTTGCCTTGCGCATAGTCCACTTGAGCTAGATGATGACGATCTTGACCTCCTCAAGTTAGACCACCTTTCTTGATTGCGCTGGCTCGATGAAGACTAGTAGATTGCTTCCCCATACTCCACTATGGGTGAGCCTTTCTTAGGCATATCTTCACATGTCCATTATCATGAGAATGGACAGCAAGCTTCAAGCATGATCTTTTCGTGATGCTCCACTTGAACTTGCACACCGCAACCTTGATGACGATCACCACTTGATGTCATTCTCTCCAGGTTATATGAGATCTTCCTTTTGATGCAAGCCAATGGAAACATACCTAACCCCACATAGAAACCTCACGTAGATCATAGGTTAGTACACAAAGATTAATGGACAATGCTTACTATACCATGGGATCACTTGATCCCACTTGGTACATATTCTACGCTTTGTGTGTTGATCAACTTGAATCACTCTTTGACTTAGTCTTGATCAACCTTGTATCTTATCTTCTCTCTTCATTAAGATGGCGTCTTCAAGGTAAACATGAATGTTCACATAATCTTCTTCTTCAAGACGTGCCTGCAATAGGCTCAACTCTCACATGACCAATCTTTGGATAACTCCTTGAATAACACCTTGGTCAACACATAATCTCCTTCCTATAGCCTTGAAGCCAACAAATGCTCTTCAAGCAATGCGTATGGACAAACCCTTCAAATATAACTCAAGGCAGTAATTAGTCCATAGAAATTGTCATCAATTACCAAAACCAAACATGGGGGCACCATGCTCTTTCAGCGGGTTAGTCAGACGCGGGCGTGGCAGCGGTTTGGACACCCGCAAAGCACCCCCCTCCCCCCCCCCCCCCCCTCCAAAAAAATTGTCTTCGGATTATGAGAAAAAACAACTCCAGGCCAGCAAGCGGACCGTTACAGGCGCGCGTTGGATGACAAAACACGTCCGGACCACGGACGTATGCGGGTGGTTAGGAGGTCTGCGTTGGAGATGCCCTCAGGAAGCAACTTGGGCTTGTTCGTTAGTTCCCACGATCACTGTCTTCTAAAGAAAATTATTACATCTATAGCTTTTTATAAGATGTTTTTAGAGTCTATTACCTCTGTAGCTTTTAGTATCTTCCAAAGAACCATGCATCTCTGTCTTCTAAAGAGAAACGATGAGTTATTACCTCCGTAGGTTTTTATAAGACGTTTTTAGAGTCTATGACAGTCTCAAAAAACGTCCTATATTAAGTTACAAAGGGAGTATTTTGAATCTAAGATCCGACAGATCCGTCTCTATATATGTACATACAAAAATCCCCATCCTCTGCCTTTCCAAGAAAAGAACACTTGGATGGAACTTAATTTGCCACAAATAATGCAAATTATATTAGACTCATATACACAGTACATCTCGGTGAGGCTATCTTCCACCTTCTAAGAAACAGCACTTGATTTGGAGTGGAGACCAGTCCACACATACTTGCTATGTATCCATCCTTACCCGCAGCTTTCTTGTTGGCCTGATTATACCAACCGGCACTTGAGCAACTAGCTAGCAAGTGAACCACGGGGCCTAACAATACTGATCACACACTTCTCTTTTGTGGATAAATGCGGGTGTTGATTGCCTTATCCCATTGTATGGCTTGTAGCTGTGTGGCAGCAACTTGCTTTTGTACCTATCTGACTACTTTTCAAAGTATCATGCAATTAATTATCTGTCAGAGAAGGAAAAAAAAGAGTTATTTCGTACATAAATCTCACAATATTTTGATGGTCTACAAATACAAAGTCCCGTGTCCTCCTCTGCCATTTCCACATGGAGTTCAGCTTAGAGTGGAGATCTAGAGCTCCGATCTCTCGAATTGATTCAAGGCAATTAAAAGTTGGGTATGTTCGTTTGCTTCCAGGTCCAGGGTCTCACTCGCTGACTACTTTTCAGAATATCATGTAATACATCTCTTTCAAAGAAAGGAAAAGGTGTCTTGTATCTCAGTCCCACCGTGTATAGGTCCTCTATATATACAAAGCCCCATTCTGTACCCTTCTGCAAGCTAGTTGCGCTGAGCTTCGACTCTTTAATTATTTCAAGGAAACTAATTTCAGCTCAACTAGGCGATTCTGGCTTTGTTGTATCATCTTGGATATATATTTTTTTGGGTCTAAAAGAGATGATCTAATCGTCTCATCCATTGACTCACTAGTTGCTACTAATCAATTACCATCTTTCCCCTTCCCGTTCCTCCTACCCTTGGTGACCGCTCTTCCTCTCCAGTCTACGCCGCGACGAGACGCGTCGCCGCCGGCCATACACAGCGCGACGCCGCCTGCCCGAGCTGCAGGACCTCTTCCTCCGACTTTGCCGCCGCCACCATACAAGGTGAGGACCCACTTCCTCTTCGTCCTAGCCAGTGGATCCTCTGATCTGAATGGGGCCGTAGCAAGCTCAGACTTGTTTGTTGCAAATCTTTGATTTGTGTACTATAAAGCTCCGATTTTTAAAGCATCGAGCTTTGGTTTGCGCAGCAGTAGAAAGCTCCGATTTGTTTTGTACAAAGCATTGATTTTGATTTGCGCAGTGCAAATTGAGCTCAGATCTTTTTTTAGTAGCTAGGAAGCTGCGAGTTTCCAAGGCTATGATTTGTGCTGTCCGATATGTTGAGTCCAAATCTTTTATTTTGTTTTGTGCGGTACCAACTAAGGGCATTTCAATTTCTAACCGATCCCCTATACGGCTACAAAGAAGGATAAATTCCGTTTTACTCCTTTATGCCGAACCTAACCGATCCCCTATCCGACCTAAGGGAAGATAAATTTTACTCCGAGCCGCATCGCAGGAGTAAATATACTCCCTCGTTACGGGCTGGAGGAAAATTTCTGCCTCGCCCTGGCTCGCGACTGGCTCTGCTCCGGGCTCAGCTGCCACTAGCTCGCCGGCCCTCCGCCGCTTTCCCCGTCGTCCCCGTCCCCGCCGGAAAAGCCGCACGCCACGCGCTGCTTCCCCCGACGCCATCTGCTCACTCAACGGCGGCGAGGTCGTCGGCTGCGCGCTCCTCTCCCGCGACCGCGACGCCCCCGCGGACCACGACGTCTACCGCCCGCGCGCCTGGGTCGCGTCCTTCCGCGACGGCTGGTGCTGCTGGACCGCGCTACCACGGTCGGGCGAGGTCATCTTCGACTTCGAGCGCATGTGGCGCCTCCGGCTGGTGCCGACGGTGCTGCGCGGGGGAGGGGCGGCCATGAGGCAGGGCACTCTCGGCGGCGTAGGCGGAGGGAGGGGAGGGGCGGCCACGGGGAACCTTCTACGGCTGAGCGTGACGGAGCGGGAGCGCTCACGGCGGCGTAGGCGCGACTCCGGCGACAGGCAGCCAGGAGAAGCAGAAGCAGCAGGGTCGTCGCACCCGCACTGACACCGGCGCTATCCATTCCCCGTCTGCTAGGTATCGATGGAAGCACACGTGACTGATCATCCTCTTTTGCACGGGATTCCTTGCTCGGTTTGGTCACTTCCGCTGCCAATTCTTGTGATGTTCAGAAACATCTGCCTGTAGGTTGTATGTTCAGAAACTTATGATGTTCAGAAACGTCCCCAGGGAGAGGACATGAAGTTTCTGCTCCCGAGCTCAAATGAGCTCGGTGAACAGTAAAATCGGAAAAAAAATCGAAAAATGTTCAAAAAGTTCTGAAATTGTTTCGTGAACAAAATTGACAAAATATCTAAGTGTGTGCAAAAATTTGGCCTGAAATAACATTCCTATAAGGCCTGAAAAAAAAAACAAAATCGATACTCTGAAAATGCGCATTTTCAGAGTATCGATTTTTTTTTTGCCACGCCTTATAGGAATGTTATTTCAGGCCAAATTTTTTGCATGCACTTAGATATTTTGTCAATGTTGTTCACGAAAAAAATTCAGAATTTTTTGAATATTTTTCGAATTTTTTCCGATTTTACTGTTCACCGAGCTCATTTGAGCTCGGGAGCAGAATGATACTTTCCCCCAGGGAACTCCTCATGATGGTTTTCAACCGCCGTCACTGTATGTATTGCCTGTAGGCTGCATGTATGTGTGTTCTGTAGGCGAGTTAGCTCACCAAATCGTATTTTTAAAAAGATTTAGTCAATCCATCTTGTATGTGTGTTCTATAGGCTGCATGGCAAGTGTTCAACAAAATGCATAAACAAAAGTAAGTTTTGCTCCACTAAATTTAGGGGATTGGCTAGAAACGGCCAAAATTTAGTGAAGTAAATTTACTCCACTAAAGTTTACTCCACCGTTTTACTCCTCTATTTTTAGGGGATCGGTTAGAAATGCCCTAAGCTCGCATCTTTTTAGTAGAAAGCACCTAGTTTTTAGAGCTTTGTTTTGCAGTACAAATTAAGCACATATATTAGATTATTACAGAGGCTCCGATTTTTTCAGTACAAAGCTTAGATTTTCATTTCTGCTGTAAAAATTAAGCTCAGATATTTTTCTGAGTAACAAGCTTTTTGATTTCTGCAATATAGGACAGCGATGGGGACCTCTCGCAGCATAAACCCAACAATCATTGTACTAGATCATACTAGGAGCGTTGATGACTGTCGGATATAGATATCTCTCGCTCCCCAGATCTAGACCAAGGGGTCTCGCTTTCTGCTCACTGTTACTTCTCTCATCTCTCCAATTGATCCAAGGTAATTCATCAATTGCAGCTCCACCTCACTTACTAAAAAATTGATCATCTCCTCAATTTAGCGTGCACTTTCTTTTGTGTGCAAGCCACACTTTTTCTTTACACAACGAATTGTAGATAGACTCTGCTGCGTGAATCTGACTATCCTTCTTTTCCAATTCTAGCATGTGACTGTTGATGTGTGAAAGGTAGTAATAAAGAGGACTATTTTTGTTCGCAACCTTGTTTTCAGTACCAGCTGAAGCCACTGAACCCTCCAGCTACTTCCCAGAGAGCAAGCGAGATCTATCTAGTTTTTTGTTCTAGAACAAGGACCAACCAAAATCATCTCTCACCTCTCCGGTCGATTCAAGGTACCTAGCTGATTCCAGCTACACCACATTTACTCTAGCTATCTTTCTTTCTCTGAAAGAGATGATTTTGTGTTTTTCCTTTAGAATTACTTATTTAAAGCCAAATTTGTCTGCACTGTCTTCTAGTTTACAAGCCACATTTTCCCTTTGGATTTGTTGCTAGTCTCGAGTGACTGAATCTGATTATCCTTCCTGTCAGCATGGGATTGCTGATTTGTACAAGCGAGGTAGTAATACAGGGGCCTAATTTTTATTTGCATGCTTGTTTTGTACAAGGGCAGCAGTAGAAAGCTCAGATTGGTTTTGTACAAAGCTTTGATTTTGATTTCTCCTGTGCAAATTGAGCTCAGATATTATTTTAGTAGCTAGGAAGGTCCCAGTTTCTGGAGCTTTAGTTTGCAGAACAAATTAAGCTCTTATATATATTACAGAGGCTCCGATTTGTAAAAGTATGGATCTTAGATTTTGATTTATGCTGTACAAATTAAGTTTAGATCTTCTTTTAGTAGGAAGCCTGCACCTCTGTAGTAACTAGGAAGGAAGGATTGTTGATATAGTACAAGGTTGTAATAAGGAGTACTAAATTTTTACTTACATGCATGTTTTCACCAGCAGCAGCTCAGGCAACTAAGGGCGGATTTGTTTGTTTGGAACCTCCGGTTTGGTTGTTACAAAACTTTAATTTTGATTTGTCTAATATGAAGCTTTGATCTGAGTAGCACAAAGCTCAGTTTTTAAAGCATTGATTTGTGTATTACAAGGCTCCAAATTGTTTAATTTTCGACAAAGTCCAAATTGTTTAATGGCAAGCTTTGATTTTCATTTTTATGGTAGGAAGGAAGGAATTAATGGCGGGGGTTCTGGAAAGCTTTGATGTAGCTCATAATCCTAATAAAGAGGACTGATTTTATTTGCATGCATGTTTTCAGCAGCAGCAGATCAAGCAACTAATGGCGGGGGTTCTGAATGCCTTGGCATCTTACGTGACCAAGATGCTTGCCGACATGGCCAGAGACAAGGTGGCCAAACTGATAGGCGTCTCTGGTCAAATCGATGAGCTGAGCATCAAGCTCAGAGACCTCGACAACTTCCTTGAAGATGCTGATAGGAGGAACATCACCGACAAAAGCGTGTGTGCATGGGTGGAGGAACTGAAGCATGCCATGTACCTCGCCACCGACATCATTGACTTGTGTCGGCTCAAGGCCATGGAGCAAGGTCCGTCCAAGGACATGGGGTGCCTTAACCCCCTGCTCTTCTGCATGAGGAATCCCCTTCATGCCCACGACATCGGCACCCGCATCAAGGCACTAAACGAGAAGTTGGATAGCATCCGCGAGCGGGGGTGTAGTTTCAACTTCATCAAGCTAGAAGCCTACCAAGATCGGAAGGTGACTCGACCTCTCGTCAATGACCGAAAAACGGATTCATTGATGGAGCGGTCAGGTGCAGTTGGTGAGAAGATCGAAGAGGACACGAGATCACTTGTGGAGATGCTTACAAGGGAGGCACCTGATGACAAGAGCGGTCACCTCATGGTGGTCGCCATTGTTGGTGTCGGTGGCATTGGCAAGACCACCCTAGGCAAGAAGATCTTCAATGACAGCCATATAGAAGGCAAGTTCACTAAGAAGATATGGCTTAGCATCACACATGATTTCAATGATGTTGAGCTATTGAGTACGGCCATCACTGCCGCTGGCGGAGACCTGCCTAGAGCCGGTGGGGCTCGAGACAGGGACCAACTTGTCATTGCTCTCAAGAATGCCATTAAAGACAAGATGTTCTTTCTTGTACTAGATGACATGTGGGCTGTCGACACATGGGACAAACTGCTGATGGCTCCCTTTAGCTACGGCGGCCCCGGTAGCAGAGTTGTCATCACGACAAGATGTGACACTGTTGCCCAAAGCATGAAAGCTGTCCACTACCACCATGTTGACAAATTAGGTGCTGAAGATGCATGGTCATTGCTTAAGAAGCAGGTGAGTGTACCTACTTACTATGGTAGTAACTTCTCACTACACTTAATATTTAATAATCTAGCACTAGTTTACCTCCAAGCAGATTAACTTGCTTCCTGTCCTAAATCCACTTGCATTCTTTGTCCACCACTGTTTGTTGAATACTATAGCATGCACTAGTATAATTTGTTGTGACCAGGCAGTGCCCAAACTGATTGTTTGTGAGCAGTGGGATTGGTATGTCTAGCACAGTAAACTTCATGCACTTTTGATGCTTCTTTCAATTTACCGTTAGATCTATTCACTCATGTGTGTAACAGTCAGCCATGCACATGTGATGCATTATGGGAAGTTCACAACATATTTGAAAAACTATATTGAAATGTAAGTTTAATATGACAAAATACACATGCAACTATCGACCAAGATATCACTTTTTCTTGGCAATTTAATTTAGATATTATAATGATCACCTTTTTTTAGTAATTTCTCAACGATCTAGCAAATGTGTGAAAAAACAATGACATCGGCCAGTGCTAATAATGCATTATGTGTTCGTTATTTACTATATATTCCAACTCCTTGCAGGTACTCACAACAGAAAAATATGAACCCGAGATTGAGATTCTAAAGGATATTGGCTTGCAGATTATAGAAAAGTGTGATGGTCTACCACTTGCTGTAAAAGTGATGGGAGGGCTCCTATGC
The DNA here is from genome assembly GCA_039707655.1 of Elymus sibiricus. Lineage (NCBI taxonomy): Eukaryota > Viridiplantae > Streptophyta > Magnoliopsida > Poales > Poaceae > Elymus > Elymus sibiricus. The sequence goes on along the minus strand of CM077674.1, from coordinate 951,398 downwards.
CAGAGGGAGAAAGATCAGCGTGCTTGGCAAAAGGTTCTAAACGATGCAATATGGTCAGTATCTCAAATGCCAGAAGAGCTAAATTATGCAGTATGTCTTAGTTATGAGGACTTGCCCTCTTGTTTGAGGCAATGCTTTCTGCATTTCTCCCTTAAACCTAAAAAGAAAGCAATCTCATCCTCTGAAATTGTCGGCATGTGGATCAGTGAAGGTTTTGTTCATGGAAACTCAGATGGATTAGAAGAATTAGGATTTGAGTATTACAAGGAACTAATACTAAGGAACCTTATAGAGCCAGATCCAGATGATATTGGTCAATATTTCTATAATATGCATGATGTTGTTCGCTCATTTGCTCAATTCTTAGCTAGAGATGACACACTAATAACTCACAAAGGAGCCAACACAATTAGTTTGCAAAGATTTCTTAGGTTGTCTATAGAAACCAAAGGATTGGAATCAGATGAATTTGAGTGGAGAAGTTTACAAGAGCAGAAATCACTAAGATCATTAATGTTAATCGGGAGTTTCAAGATACAGTCAGATGATTCATTGGGAACCTTTTCAAGCCTGCGTACGCTACATATAGAATCCTCAAATTTTGTTGCCTTGGCTGAATCTCTGTATAAGCTGAAACACTTAAGGTATTTGGCATTAAAACAATGCAATGACTTAAATAGACTACCTGTGAACATCCATAGGATGAAATTTCTACAACACATTAGCCTTGAAGGGTGTGAGAATTTTGTGAAACTTCCCAATAACATTGTAAACTTAAGGGAACTGAGATACCTTGACCTTGACGAGACATCTGTAAATAGTATGCCTAGGGGTTTTTGTGCTTTAACAAATCTGAGATCACTTTATGGGTTCAGAGCCCACATGGATGATGATTGGTGTAGTTTGGAAGAGCTTGGGCCACTTTCCCATCTTAGGTGCCTTGGATTAGTGGGTCTGAAGAATGTATCTGCTGCCTCATTCAGCACAAAGGTGAGGCTTGGTGAAAAGGTCAATCTTATGATTCTGACCCTCAACTGCATGACTAGACGAGGCAGCAATGGATTGATCAAAGATGGAGTGTCTGAGAAGAATCAAGGAGTGATTGAGGAGGTGTTTGATGGGCTCTATCCTCCGGCTTGCATACAAGACATTCATATCTACAACTATTTTGGGCGTCAACTCCCAAGCTGGATGATGTCAGCAACAGTGATGCAGATGCCCCTCAATAGCTTAAAGATTCTAATTTTGTCTGATCTGGTTTACTGTGCCCAACTCCCGGATGGCTTGTGTGTGCTCCCATGTTTAGTGAACCTCATGGTCCAGAACGCTCCAACAATCAAGCATGTTGGGCCTGAATTCGTACAGCCCTATAGTCACGGTCACCATGCTTCATCCAAGATGGTTGTTGCGTTTCCCAAACTGCACGTTCTAGTTTTAAGTGGGATGGTGCAATGGGAGGAGTGGGAGTGGGAGGAGGAGGTGCAAGCTATGCCTGTCTTGGAGGAACTTTTTATCCAAAGTTGCAAATTGAGGTGCATCCCTTCTGGCCTTGCCTTCCATGCGTGGGCTTTGAAAAAGCTAACCATATACGAGGTCCAGCCCCTTCAGTCTCTAGAAAACTTCTCTTCAATAGTTGAGCTCAACCTGTATAAACTGCCTGTCCTAACTGGGATCTCCAATTTCCCCAAGTTGCAAAAGCTTGAGATCAATTGCTGCCGAAAGCTCGAGTCGCTGCAGGAGATGAATGTACTCCGGAGACTCAAGCTGACAGTCCACTACAACGTGAAACGACTCCCGATGTACCTGCAAACTATTAATCCAAGTCATTTGCTGCTGGACTGCAGCCCGTTGTTACTCATTTCCATGGCTTTGGCAAAGTCTAGGTCTGAGTGGGACAAGTTCAGCCATATCCAACATGTTGAGGCTTATGGCGATGATGAAGGCATTGAAAAGAGATGGCACCTGTTTTACAGAAGAGAGCCCTACAGCATAGAGACAAACATTGATATGCAGGTAATATATATTGTTAATTCGTTGCTATTTCCAAATATATATCGTCAATTTGTTTCCTTGGTCTCCTCGTGTTGATTCCATTCCATCTTAGTAAATCACTGGTACGCTAGAGCCTGAATATGCACCACTTAGTTCCCACTGTTTCATTTTGTTTAACAAAAATGATTAGAGTTTGAAGATGGACCGTCTCATTTAGCTGCCTGGATCAAACTATGAGGTGAAGATGAGGAGGATGTAGAAGACAAGCAAGACAAAAATGAAGAGGGGATGCATGGGCCAACTCTAGGAGAGGAAGGAGAAGCAAATTAAGGGACGCAAGAACATGGATCTAATGATCTGGTAGTTATGTATAGTACATCGTGTGTGTATATATATATGTGTGTGTATTAACATTTTAACATTGTTCCATTGCGTCAATTAATTTGGGTCAGAGGGAGTAGTTTACATTGTGTTACATTGTGTTACATTGTTTACATTGTGTTCCAAAGCGCCAGTGTCCTAGGTGAGTCCGATCAGGTATTGCATGACTTGGTAGAGTTGTCTGCCTCAGCTCGACCACTTGGGCTAATGCACATTGGTGTTCATTGCTGAAAAGAGGTGGCAACTTTATGAGCATCATAAAAACCCATTAGACATGAATTATTCTTACAATTCACTACTAGGGAAAACCCTAACAGTAGCGCGGGTATTTGGTGTATCAGTAGCGCGGGTAACCGCGCTACTGATACGGCGCTACAGCTAACGTTTATCAGTAGCGCGTTTTGACACGCGCTACTGCTATACCTACTTAGCAGTAGCGCTTTCTGTACCAGCGCTACTGCTAAGTCTATCAATAGCGCGTTTTGACATGCGCTACTGCTATACCTACTTAGCAGTAGCGCCTTCTGTACCAGCGCTACTGCTAAGTCCTTTAGCAGCAGCGCTTTCCTGTCCAGCGCTAAAGAGCGCTACTACTATATTTTCTCATATCATTTTTTTTTGCTACGTATTTGCGATGTTTCTGTACAGGTTTCATACAGTATTCTAATCATATCATAAACATGCAATATGCTCATCATATCATACACATAATAGTCTCATCATATCATACAACACAAATCATGTCGTCACGTCATAATCACGATATAGCTATACAAGTTACATGACATGTCTCATCATACATAATGTAGTACTTCTTGAGGCGTCGGTTCGTATCCCTCTCTCGCACTAGCGTGAACCTAAACTAACTACTGGCTATCGCTCGGAAACCGGAAACCGGTACACCTGGGCCTGACACTCCGGCCACTCGTCGTATACTCCTGGCGTAGCACTCTTCGCCATCGATGATCTATGCACCTGCATCGTCACATGAGTTGATGATATGCAACATATATAGTTGAGCAACAGAAAGAGACAGAGTTGGCAAAAATAGAAGCAACATATCATAAGCATACAAAGTTCATCGTACCCAAAATGCCCTAACTAGAGTGATCTTCGCTAGTTGAGGAGGACGGTTTAATTACATCACAAATAAAGTTTCGTCGTGCATAACTCAAAGTTTCGTCATAGAGAAAGTATGGACTAAACGGACACATTGTCATAGATCGTCAATCACTCCAACATGTCGTGCCATCCATGCAAGTCAGGGAGATAGTCCCCGAGCGCAGTGAAAGGCTTCAGGTCGAGACGCTGAGCGGCTACGTGTGTTCGGACGTCTTCCCGCGACATTTGCCCTTCTTCGTTGAACATCCCTGTTTTTTCGAGGACCTCCTTCATGATGATTTGGGCAAGTTCACGCTGGATGTGATAGAACTCAGTTCGGAGTCGATGATCCGGGATATTTCCTAGGTTCTTTGCCCATTGCAGAATATGGGCATCGCCGGATCTAGGTGACATGCGAAGGTTCTGCTGATCCCGTCTGAACTCCTGCATGTGGTGGAGGACATAGAATCCATCACTGATAGTACCATTCGGTTGCTGGATGCAGCAGAAGTCAGTCTTATGCCCGAAGCAGGGCGCACGGTTCCTTGTCTTCCTGAGCGTGATCTCTCCGCCCCGTACGCCGTACGTAAAGATAGCACTGTCGAGAACGGACTTGATGTGGGTGTAATCCTTTTTCTTCATGTTCTTCGACGAGTGCAAGTAAAGAGCGTGGGAGACTCGGGGGTAAAGGATGATGAGGACGGCGCGCCCGTCGCTGCGCAAAATAAGTACACCTCAAATTAGCCTCCACGCGTGCAAATGAAATGATTGAAATCGAAGGAAGGATATCCGCGCGGATGACTTACATGGGATGATAAGGCACGAGAATCGTCTCCTTGTCCTTATTGCCGACCATGAAATCGGCGATGTAGTTACTTGCATATTCACGGTGCTTTTTGCAGACTGCCAAGAAGCTCTCGTGCATGAAGTACGGGTCAGCGACATAGATATAAGGTATCTGCTCAATCCTGATGATGTAGTTCATGTACAAGGCAAAAAGGCGGACAAACATAAAATCCAGCTTTTTCAAGTGAAACATGTCGAAGATGTAATCGAATCGAAGGAAGAACTTTTCCGCGGGGAATGTGTCGACGTACAACCTTTGCTGCGGCACGTTAACCACGTAGAGTGGGTATCCTGGATTTTGCGAGGCGATCAAGCTTTTCTCTCTTCGCAGCACATCGTCATGAAGTCTCCTGAGATCGTCGTATATGGCCTCTACCGCTGCCTTATTAGGTAGAATTGGTTCACCGGGGATATGGTATTTCGCCGCACCAATGACAGGTATACGGTCTTGAACCCGAGGCTGCGGAGGCGGCTGGATCATAGAAGCAGCTTTGTTGCCTTTCCTCGCTCTCTTCCTATGCTTCTTTGCTACTGGAAGTTCGTCTATAATACGTTCAGCCTCCGGAGGCGGCAATTCAGGTACCGACTCATGACGCTGAGCCATCAATCCTCCGTCATCATAGGCGCCAGTATTGAGATACTGTAGAGTGTCATCGTCATCCTCATCGATGGCATCGATATCATGCATTGCTTCTTCGGCGGCGGCGACGTCATCAGCGACTAATGGAGCCTCTTCCTCACCCCATCCGCTATCACCCGGCACGACAGGCGACGCTAATTGGGTAGGTGGGGTGTTGATGTTCATACCTTGCTGAGGCTGCGTGGTCGTGGGTGTGCTCCCGGCCGCCTCCAGATGAAGCAGACTCTTTGGCCACAACAGGACCCACCTCTTGCAATCGCCAAGCCGCCGAGGGGTCTCGTCGTCGTCTCCCCCTAGTACCGGAGGAGCCAAATTCTCGTGGCCCGGTTTGACACTGGCCACGGAAAGCTTGAAGATGTCAGGGGGGATCGGCCGGCTGTGGAACAGTTGTTCCTTCGGCTTCACTATCGTCGCCTTCCCCACGTCCACCTTCTGGCCGCTAATGGTGTACAATATGGTGCACGGGGTTACGTCGGCCTGCAAAGACATGTCTGCGACATGAGACATCCAAAAGGCAACGGAAACAGGAGATTACACATTTATTGAAGAGGGCCGGTGTGACAGGTACCGTGAGGTCGTCGAGCTCAGCCAAAGACGAAGCACCGCCGAGCACGTCCGAGACGGAGGACGGGCTGCTATGAGCAGGTGCGGGAGCCGGTGCAGGAGCAGGTGCGGGAGCCGGTGCAGGAGCTGGTGCAGGAGCAGGTGCAGGAGCTGGTGCAGGAGCAGGTGCTGGTGCAACGCTAGTCGAGCTGCTCCCGAAGAAGTTGGAAAGGGGAAAGTCCGCTGCCTCTTTATTTGGATTTTGCCTACCCCAACTGACGATATCCAGAACCAAGACACCATACGAAGCTGCAATCTCCTGTTTTGCGGCAGCTACCGCTGCTGCGACCGCAATCGCAACCTTCTTGTCGATGTTTTCTTCATTTAACCTCCGTCTTTCCTTTCTCTCCTCCGTGGCCTCACAGTAGTACTTCTTCCACGTGGCGCCGTCTCCGACGCCGGGCACGCGTCCATACGACGGCCGAGTGTCCACCGGGAGTCCTTTCAATATGTTCAAGGCCCAGTTGAATGGGGTGTCCCACTTGGGCCTCGCCAACGCCTCAGACGACGAGTCGCTTTCGGCCGCGATCCTGTGCTGCTCTCTCTGCAAAAGGAACAAGGATCGTTTACAAATATGACTAAACGTGCAGTCGAATTGATCAGAAGCTAAAAATTACCAGCAGTCTCATGAACTCCGTCGTGACCGCGTCCGTCTCGAAAACCTTCTTCACTGGGTCCCAATGGTACCGCGTCCGTCTCATGAAGCTCCTGCGGGACGGTGAACTCCGCCAAGGGGTCTGGGATGCCCAGACTTTCGCGTTCCGCGTCCTCCTTGGCCCATATGGACCTCTTCCCCGCGTGACCACAGCTTCCGAGGTGGTGGCACCCCATGTTCCTCTCTTGAAGCCCCTTCATGTACTCCGACTTTTCTTTGGTAGCTTCGGCAACGCAAGCTGCCTTGAATATTTCAAACTGCTCTTCCGTAATTGTCGGATTATCCTTTACAATCTCGGAGTAGGGTTCCTTTTTGTCGATGATCCTTGCTTTCACCCTTACTTTCCAGGCGGACAACGCGCTGCTAAACTTGCCCATGGCGCGTCTGTTTATCTTCTTCATTGCCGGGTCTTTATCTGGATTTTTATATTTGATTTCATCCCGGCCCGGGAACAAGAACACATGGTGCAGCTTCGCTAGGAGGGACTGCTTCATATCTGGTATCTTCCATAGTTTCGCATCGTTGATGGTGGCGGTTGCCCGTAGGATGCAGCCTATTTGATTGCCGAAGCACGCGCGCGCTTCCGCAGGCTCTTTTGGCTCAAGATTGCCGTCGTCCACCTCCGTGACCACTAGTCTAGTAGTGATGAGCTGGTTTGGGCATCGTGCCTCTTTGGTTTCGGTTCTATACCGGCTTCGCCAGTCTCGGCGCCGGTCTCGGCGCCGGTCTCGGCGCCGGTCTCGATGTCGGTCTCAGTCTCGGATGTGACAGGTGGGCCCTGCAACAACCGTTGCTCATCAAGAAGGTTCAAATAGGCGTCTGCCACCGCGTAGACGTTGCAATCACCAGAACCCTGTCCTTCATCGTTGCTAGCCATGTTTCCTACTATTAAATCTAGTCAATTAATTCTAGACCTAATAAAATGAATAATGACATAAAAAAAGGCCAATGTTTTGCAGGAATGTTGATTCATTCCCGTTGCGGCAAATCCCGGGCACTCGATATGTCCTAGTTTGTAGCACAAGTCATGCCAAAATTCATGGAAAATTTCGGCATGACCTTTGCTACAAACTGGACAAATAGAGCGCCTGAAATTTGCCCGAACGGAAATGAATCAACATTCCGGCAAAACATAGGCCACTCAGAATCATTCCCTGCAAACAATTTTCAAATATCCATCTTCGACACCGCAACACATGTCCAAATATACACGAGCAACCACATGTCCAAATTTCACAAGCTAATTCAAAAACTAAGTGTAGAAGCAAATTCAGCTAACTACTAATAGAACAAAATTCATTTAACTTTAGTGCTCTACAATGATGAAATGAAAAAAAATCAGTTAACTACTAATAGAACAAAATTTAGTTAACTTTAGTGCTCTATAATGATGAAATGAAAAAATTTCAGTACTGCCCTAGAATAATATTTCTGTCCTAATTTGATATCTAGCTAAATTCATATATATCAAAATAGCTACCTAGGGTTTATACCAAAACCTAGCTACCTAGGGTTCATACCAAAACCTCGGGTTCATACTTAAACCTAGGGTTCATACCTAAATTCACCTAAGTAAATTAACCTACTGCCCTCTTGCAAAGTATTCACCTACTGTACCACTACTACTCTGCTTAAACCTAGCTAGGGTTCATAACTAAATTCACCTAAGTAAATTAACCTAGAGAGGAGGGGTGGGGTCTTACAGAGAGGGTGCTCGGGGGAGACGGTGGCGAGTAGGGCGTCGAGGGTGGCAGGGCCGTGGAGGGAGGCAGGGCGGCCCCGTGACGGCGAGGGAGGCAGGGCCATGGAGGGAGGCAGGGCGGCGAGGAGGGGACGAGGGTGGCTCCCGGGGGCGTCGAGGGCGCGTGGCTCCGGTGGCGGCGACGGCGCGCGGCTCCGGTGGCGGCCCCGGTGACGGCGACGGAGGCAGTGGCGGCGAGGGAGCAGGGGCGGCGAGAGGGAGCAGGGGCGGCGAGGGGAGAGGGGCGGCGAGGGGAGAATGGGGAATTGGGGAAGGAGGGATAACCGGGAAGGGGCAAGTCAAACTTAGCGGTGGCGCTTGTAAGGAAAACGCGCTATAGCTAACATAGCTACAGCGCTGTTACTAGGAAAGCGCTACTGCTATAGATAAGATAGCTATAGCGCTTTTACGTAAGCGCGCTATAGCTAAGATAGCTATAGCGCTTTCGAAAACAAGCGCTGTTGCTATTGAATTTATTTTTTCTTTTTCTTTAATTTTCCTTTTCTTTTTTTCTTTCCTTTTTTCTTTTCTTTTCCTTTTCTTAGTTGCAGCGCTGTCTCCTTAAAACGCGCTGCTACTATTTTCTTAGCAGTAGCGCTTGTCAAAATAGGGCGCTACTACTATACCTAGCCTGTTGGCAACGGTGTGGCAGTTATAGTAGTAGCGCTTTTTGTCTGGGACGCGCTACTGCTATTTACATAGCAGTAGCGATGTTTGTCTCCCCGCGCTACTGTTAGATAGTAATAGCGCCCTCTTTTGACCAGCGCTACGGATAATCCTCTGTGTATAAGGTTTTCCCTAGTAGTGATTGTAGGATTAAAGACATGCTTAATTGTTGTTCTAATCTGTTTCACTATAGGCAAAAAATGAAAAAAGAACCATTTTTAAATGATAATATAGACAAATAAACAATGTTGGTCAGAATATCGTCATATGCCCATTGTTAAAAAATGCCATAAATTTTTACACGAAAACTATTAACGCATAAAAATTCCTAAATCAAATTTTCAATTTACTTAGATGTTACTATTCACACAATTTGTGGTATTTATATGAGTTCAAAGTGCATAAGCCATTACCATAAAGCCTTGAAAGCAGAGAGAGATAGAGTTTTTTAAAATTATGAAAAGCCCAAAAAATACTTGCCCGACCACGTCGCGACCATGGTGAGCACCAGCCGGGAGCGTGAGGGAGAGACAGGGCGCCGATCATGAGGAGGCGATTGCGACACACATGGCAAGAAGGCCCGGTGCCTTCAGGTAAGTCCCCATCCTCTTTCTTTATATATATACACACACACACACACACACCCCATCACAGATCCGTCGGTGGACATGACTGGTTTATCCATGACCAAATTACTCACAGATAACCGTGGACATGACTGGTTTATCCATGACCAAATTACTCATAGATCCGTCAGTGCAGGCTTTTTAGCACTTGTGAATTGTCTCTTTGTACTGTTTAAACCAAACGAAAGCGCTTTATAATGGTACATTAGGATTACATGTTTGCTAGCTAGTTCCATATACACCATCAGTGTTTTTACTTTTCTTACCCTTACACAGAAAACAATACTTTTTAAGCAAGTAGGTAGGTAGCAGAGAACAAACCACATGTGACGAATTCATCGTCCATAGCCATAGGTACTACAGTGCAGGAAAGGTGATGCCAGCGCCTAAATAATCAACATGATCTTCACAAGCTTTAATAATAGATAGCTCATCAATGACACGTTGTGCAGTTGGCCTGTGTGATGGACGCGGCTCCAGGCATTGAGTTGCAACACTGAGAATGCAGTATATTTCCCTAGCAGTTTCAGCATTAGGGAGCACGAGCCTGCGGTCCAGCAGATCCTGCAGGCACACATCATTGTTGGTGGCCAACGAGAGGGATGAGAGAAAATCGCCTGGATGAGATCCCATAAATAGCTCCACAGCAAACACCCCGAAGCTGTATACATCACATTTCTCCGTCACATTTTCTGTATATGCTAGCTCTGAAATTTATACAGAGTAATTAGTGTATATGTTGCAACTAATTAAACAGTTCAAACTCTATCATAGTTATTTGATTACATCAAATTTTACAACTACTTACATATGTATTACCAAAGCTGTAAAACTAGTAGTTAAAGTTTTATTTTAGTTTACCTGGGGCAAGATAGCCTTCCGTCCTAGCAAGCCTTGTGAGATTCTGGCCATAAATATTGAGAATTTTTGCGGTACCAAAGTCAGATATGCAAGCTCTAAATTCAAGATCAAGAAAAATTTTGTTGCTTGTTATGTCTCTATGGACTATGGATGACAAACAATCATGATGCATGTATGCCAAAGCATGAATCACATCCAACACAATATGTATCCGTCTTCGCCAATCCAATTCAATTGCCTTTTCATTGTCTTTTAGTGTGTTTGCCAAGTCTCCTCTCTCCATGTATTCATAAATGAGGAACGTGCCTTGGATAGAGGAACAATACCCAAACAGTTTTACGATGTTCCGATGACGTATCTGCACTAATGCCTCAATTTCATGATTGAACACTTGCTCGTTCACACGACACTCATCTTCTATCATGTGTATCTTCTTCACTGCAAATATTTCGCACGTTGCAAGTGTAGCTTTGTAGACAGATCCAGATCCTCCGCTTCCTATGCAATGCTTCTCACTAAAATGGTTGGTTGCTTCAACGATTTTCTCGAACACATTTGCCCCATCAAAACTCCAAACAGAGAAGACTTTTGCTTGTTTTACTTTACCGTCGTTAGTTGCCTTGGTTTCCTTCCTTTCATGCCAGAACATCAATATCACCGCAACAAGAACAAGAGATGCCAGAGCAAGAACTTTGGCTAGTACAAGTATTTTGTATCCTTTCCTTTTCCCTCTACTTGGAGGTGCACTATTACAAGGGGGCAATCCTTTCACCACACCACATAGCAGCTTATTATGCATGAACTGCTGGACTGGAGCTCCTCGGAAGAGCTTACTGTCCGGCACCGGCCCGTTCAATTCATTGTAAGATACATCAATGGATGCCAAGTTTTCCATACTCTGGAAGGATGATGGGATGAAACCATTAAGTTCATTGTGTGAAAGATTTAGAGTATCTAGCATGATCAGATAACTAAGCTGGCTTGGTATTGCCCCAGTAAATGAATTATCCGCGAGGCTCAGGTTGAACAATTTTGTTAGATTACCTAGGTCACTTGGAATAGCTCCTTCAAGCTTGTTTGATGAAAGGTCAAGAAGCCCAAGCTGACATAGTTGCCCCATACTTGTAGGTATTTCCCCCATAAGATTGTTGTTTGAGATGCGTAGCATCTTAAGATTATGGCATCCCCCCCAATGATAAGATAACTGACCAAACAAATTATTTGAGCTCATATCTATGTACACCAGATTTGGATAAACCCCCATCATAGAAATATCTCCTTCTATTTGATTCCTTTCAAGACGAACTCTAATTAGGCTTCTACAGTTTACCAAACTTGATGGCAGAGGTCCATTGAGATTGTTGTGAGATGCAATTAATCCCTTCAGCATGCCACCAACACACAAGTTAGGTGGCAAAGGACCAGAGAGGTTGTTGTAGGAAACCTCTAAAATGACCAGCTTCTTTAGGTAGCCTAGTTGAGCGGGGAATTCACCTGAAAGCATATTGTTGCTCAGATGCAAGCTTTGTAGTTTCGGCAATTTGCCAAGCTCATCAGGAATGCTACCAAGAAAGCTATTATATGAGAGGTCAAGCATATTTAGGAAGGTCAGGTTTCCAAGAGCGGGGGTGATTTGCCCTTGTAAGTTTTGGCCAGTGAGGTTAAGCGATGAGACGCGAAACGGCCGTGTTGTGGTGCAGTTGACACCATTCCAGTGGCAGAAGTGGGTTGTGGTGTTCCAGTTGCTCAAGACTCGTTGTGGATCGTTGGTGATGCCCTTCTGAAACTCAAGCAGCGCATGCAGATCGACGCTGTTCTCGTGGATCGTTGAGCACTGGACGTTGCCAACTCCGTTACAGAGCAGCAGCAATGCCAACAGTAAAAGCATGGCTAGCTTCGCCGGTTGCTTGGGAGAACGCATGAGGCAACACCGGTCACCTGTAAAATGCAAATCATAAACTTGGTGGCACATTATGAACATGTTTACCAGCGGATGTACATGCTGTGACCAGCCATGAACATGCAACATACATTGTGTGTAACATCGAGGACTAGCGGTCGGTTATTTGAAGCGTAATAGAGTAACTTCAGCAAATGTGTAACAGTAAGATACAGGCCAAAAGAGGTAGAAAGAGAAAACGCGCCTCTGCTTGGCCGGGGACCAGAACAGTACGGGAGCCGTTTCTGCCTTGTTTTTGCCGGGTGGTGGTGTATGAGCTGTGAAGTGTGAGTTGGATGTTCAGCTGGCTCAGGCCCCCGGGGTTTAAAAACACATTTACAGCGTCTCACATCCACACACCTGCATCTCATCTGAAATTCTCACGCCTTATCTTAGCTTGACCGCCGCTGCAGCCAAGACCTTGAGTCCGTCAAACATTCTAGTAAGCACTACTTTTCACCGCTCGTCGCCAAACGGTGCTGTCGCTGTTTGAGCTGGACAAGGCTGTTGCGGCATGTATATCCTCGAATCCTAGTGGGTCTACCGCAACCGGACAGAGATGTTTTGCGTCAGAGCGTGACCTGTCTCGGCAGTTTCCACGCGGACAAACTTGCACGTGGAATGATTTACTAGTTCAAATTCCCATTTTCCAATTGGGTTTTGATTTTTTGTGTATTGTGAGGGCCGTGTATTTCCGGTTTCTTTGTCTTCTTGGATATATGTTGGAGCAGGTCAAGTAAACTTGTATGTATTTGATCCTTCAAAGAAAGAAAAACTTGTATGTTGACAAAACGAGTGTACTAAAGACGGTGACGGGGCGGTGAAAGTAAACTTGTACTAAAACCCTAACCTATCTATTAGAACCATCATCGGAAGAGACGGTGAAAGACACTTTGGTTTGAACTATACAGATAGGAAGAATTCATCTAGTAATTTTTAATTGCTTATTTTTTTAAGGTCTTAATTGCTTATTGAGACCATGCTTAGGGCACCTAGTTGAACAAAGTTAAACTCGAGTTTAGACCCGACCATTACTAGAAGGCGGGGCGGCCAGATTCTCAACCTGCTTTATGTTTTCTTATCACCGGGATCTGGCTAGCAAGAAGGCTCCCGTAGGTAGCAAAGTCTTTTTTTTCCGTCGTGAAATCCGGAAACCGACCGGTTTTCGGCCTTTCCGCTCGCCGCCGAAAAAGGGGCCTACCGCCTGAAAGAATTCGAACGAATTTGTATTTAAATGCCCAGATACTATCAAATGACGTAAGTATGCTTATATTAGCACTAATTAGCGCATGTCGTGTTGAAAATGCGCATACCTTGCTAGCAGGTAATGTCATCGACTGTATGATGTCATGAGATGGTTGATGCGGATACGGTCATTTCTGTATTTTATCGATCGCGGATCTAATCGCTCGCTTTTTTTTCTTTTTCCCCGCTGACGCATTACTTTGGTCTTATATGACTTTGCTATTTGCCAGCATGTTTTCTGTGGGCGTGCGTTGGTGTTCACTGTGTCCATCCTAACTATGCAGAGATCCTATATATGCTCTTCATGTTTGAATCGTCTTAATTTATCATTTTGAGCCAATAAAATCCATCCTTTGTCAAAAAAAATATACCACGGCTTGAAGGGTAAAATCATAAACTTTGCCTGTGCCATTTAACGTGCGGCACCTGTGTGGTGGCGCCGCGGCGTCCGACGACGCTGATCTGTGGTGGCGCTGTGTTCGCACTGTCGTAACCATTTTCTTCGGTCTTGATGGCGTTGGTAACATGGTTAGGCTACATGAACATATATCACAGACACCCAAACGATCGATCTTTCCTTTTCTCTTAATTCATGGCAAACACAAGTATCGATCTATCCATTGCTGCCACTACAACTTACAACACATGCTTGAGGTTTCGGTATTTATAGAGAATTACGACCGTGGAATCAGATCAAGGCGGTGCTTGTGGGCCCTTCCACTAGTAGAAAACAGGGCTTTGGTTCTGGCCAGATCAGAGCAACAGTCCCGGTTGTGCTACGAACCGGGACTAATGGGAGCATCAGTCCCGGTTCGAGCGGTCAGGACTCCGGCCGGGCCTCGGCAGGCATCAGTCCCAGTTCGGCTGGGACCTTTAGTCCCGGTTCCAGACACCAATCGGGACTAAAGGGGCTGCGTCCCTGACGCAGCCCCTTTAGTCCCGGTTGGTGTCTGGAACCGGGACTAAAGGTCATTCTTCAGTCCCGGTTCTAGACACCAACCGGGACTAAAAAGATTCCTATATATACGCCCGGCCAGCGCTCTCTCCTCTGTTTTTTGGCCGTAGGTGGAGGAAGGTGTGTGCTGTGCTATGTTCGCACTTCCTATGCACATGAGGTGCTAGATGAAATGCCCGAGCCACACTATTGTGCATAATTGTCATAAAGCTTTCTCCTCTGTTCTTCCTCCAAACTCGACCTCCAAGCTCCATTTTTCTCAAGATTTGTCTAGGTTTGGCGGTGCACCAACTATCCAAGTGTTCTAAAAAGGTTAGCAACTTCATCCTTTCATCTCTCACTGCTAGTTTAGCTCATTTCAAATGCTCTAGAAGTAGTGTGGTTTGTGGGTTTTATTGGAGGAGTGTATGTGTGAGTTTATTTGATTTAGATGCACAATTTGAGCTCAAATTAACTTCTTAGTTTGCACATGTGTAGGGTGCCGTCCCCGTCCTCACCGCCGTCGATCGCCCGCGCCGATCTCGTCGCCGGCACCACCGTGGTGAGCCTCTTGTTCTTATCTTTTATTTTAAAGAAAAAAATTGCTTACTTGTATGATTTATGTAGCTATTTGTATAATTTTCTTACTTGTATTATTGTTTGTTATTATATAGTGCCTTGGTTTTGGTATCCGCCCCCGTCGGCTCTCGTCCGGTTTGTGATTCGGATGTGGTATATTATCTTTTATAACTATTTGTTTCATTTAATGTTTATGACAATTATGCCGACCAACTTGACATAGATGTCTTTATCTAGGATGTATGTGAACCGGAAATTCCAACCGACCCTCTTGTCGAGAGGTTTAATTTAGTTGAAAAAGAAAATAATTATTTGAAAGAAAAATTGAAAAGAGTTGAAGAAGAGAAGATGAAATTGGAGTTGCATGTTGCCGATGTCGTCGATCTACACAAGATCCAGATGGATGCAATGCGCTTGAAGATTAGAAAGATTAGAAAATATGCCATTGATAAGGAGGCTTTGTATCATTATGCTGTTGGATCAATTGTTACCTTAGTTGTGATTTTGATCACATTTGTTGTTGCATTTAAATGTTTTACATAGTTGTATGTTAGTTTCAATATATGTTTTGATTAGATGCTCTAGAGAGTTGTATGTTGTTCTATGAGAACTATGTATGAACTTTATGTATTTATTTTTTCAGTAATAATATTTGATCACTACTGTACTTTAGTTTTAATGTGATGATGAACTTGTATTAATTTGGTCATTTCTCTATTCATGATGTTCTGTAATGGTGTTTGATATACTTAATTATATAATGCACGCAGATGAACCGGCAATGGATGTACGGTGACCGACGCACCTCCGACTACATTACGGGCCTGCCTAATTTTCTCGAAGTGGCTGAGGCAAACAAACAGAATGGTTTTATGTATTGTCCATGTACTGTCTGTGGGAATACGAAGGATTACTCTTCCTTGAAAACCCTTCACCTCCAGCTGCTTGAGAAGGGTTTCATGCCACACTATAATGTTTGGACCAAGCACGGAGAAAGAGGGGTTATGCTAGAAGACAACAAAGAAGAAGAGGATGATGACAACTATCGTCCTATGTTCCCTGAATACGGTGATACTGCAACGGGGGAAGCTGAAGATCAAGAGGCACTAGATGTGCCCGCTGATGATCTTCGCCGGGTCATTGTTGATGCACAGAGAGAATGCGAAAGTGAAAAGGACAAGTTGAAGTTCGATCGCATGTTAGAGGATCACAAAAAATGGTTGTACCCAAATTGCGAAGATGGCAACACAAAGCTCGGTACCACACTGGAATTGTTGAAATGGAAGGCAGAGAATGGTTTATCTGACAAGGGATTTGAGACGTTACTGAAAATAATGAAGAAGAAGCTTCCAAAGGATAACGAATTGCCTGACAGTACGTACGAAGCAAAGAAGGTCCTCTGCCCTCTAGGATTAGAGGTGCAGAAGATACATGCATGCCCTAATGAATGCATCCTCTACCGCGGTGAGGAGTACGAGAATTTGAATGCATGCCCGGTATGCGGTGCATTGCAGTATAAGATCAGACAAGATGACCCTGGTGATGTTGAGGGCGAGCGCCCCAGGAAGAGGGTTCCTGCCAAGGTGATGTGGTATGCTCCTATAAGATCACGGTTGAAACGTCTGTTCAGAAAAAAAGACCGTAAGAAAGACGGGAAGTTGAGAGTATCCGCTGATGGGTCGCAGTGGAGAAAAATCGAGAGAAAGTGGCCGGCCTTTCCAGGTGACGCAAGGAACTTATGATTTGGTTTAAATGCAGATGGCATTAATCCTTTTGGGAGAGCAGAGGAGCAATCATAGCACCTGGCCTGTGACTCTATGTATCTATAACCTTCCTCCTTGGTTGTGCATGAAGCGGAAGTTCATTATGATGCCAGTGCTCATCGAAGGCCCTAAGCAACCCGGCAACGACATTGATGTGTACCTAAGGCCATTAGTTGATGAACTTTTGTAGCTGTGGAATAAAAAAGGTGTACGTGTGTGGGATGAGCACAAACAGCAGGAATTTGACCTACGAGCGTTGCTGTTTGTAACCATCAATGATTGGCCTGCTCTTAGTAACCTTTCAGGACAGACAAACAAGGGATACCACGCATGCACGCACTATTTAGATGAGACTGGAATTATATATTTGGACAAAGGCAAGAACAATGTGTACATGGGACATCGTCGATTTCTTCCGACCAAGCATGCCTTAAGAAAGAAAGGCAAGCATTTTAAAGGTGAGGCAGATCACCGAAAGAAGCCTGTCCTTCGTACTGGTGATGATATACTTGATATGGTCAAGGATTTACAAGTAATCTTTGGAAAGGGTCCTGGCGGACAATCTGTTTCGAATGACGCTGACGGACACGCCCCCATATGGAAGAAGAAATCTATATTTTGGGAGCTAGAATATTGGAAAGTCCTAGAGGTCCGCTCTGCGATCGACGTGATGCACGTGACGAAGAATCTTTGCGTGAACCTGCTAGGCTTCCTGGGCGTGTATGGAAAGACAAAAGATACACCGGAGGCACGGCAAGACCAACAACATATGAACGAAAAAGACTGCATGCATCCAAAGCAGTATCAAGGTCCCGCGAGCTACGGTCTTACCAAAAAAAAGAAAGAAATCTTTTTTGAATGCCTGCTCAGTATCAAGGTCCCGTCTGGCTTCTCGTCGAATATAAAGGGAATAATAAATATGGTAGTGAAAAAATTCCAAAACCTAAAGTCTCATGACTGCCACGTGATCATGACGCAATTACTTCCGGTTGCATTGAGGGTGCTACTACCGGAAAATGTTCGATTAGCCATTGTGAAGCTATGTGCATTCCTCAATGCAATTTCTCATAAGGTAATCGATCCAGAAATCCTACCAAGGTTACAAAATGATTTGGTCCAATGTCTTGTCAGTTTCGTGTTGGTGTTCCCACCATCCTTCTTCAATATTTTGACGCACGTCCTAGTCCACCTAGTGGACGAGATTGCCATTCTGGGTCCTGTATTTCTACACAATATGTTCCCCTTTGAGAGGTTCATGGGAGTCTTAAAGAAATATGTTCGTAACCGTGCTAGGCCAGAAGGAAGCATCTCCAAGGGCCATGAAACAGAGGAGGTTATTGAGTTTTGTGTTGACTTTATTCCTGACATTAAGTCGATTGGTGTTCCTGAATCGCGGCATGAGGGGAGACTGGGTGGAAAAGGCACGCTAGGACCGAACTCAATAATATGTAGGGACGGGCATTCTTGGGTGTAAGCACACTACACAGTTCTACAAAATTCTACCTTGGTGGCCCTGTATATCAATGAACACAAGAATATTCTACGCTTCAAACACCCGGAGCAGTCTGACGACTGGATTACACGTGAACACATGGGGACTTTCGTCTGTTGGTTGCAAACACATCTCATGGGTAACACCACTATTGGAGATGAGCTATACTTCTTGGCCAGGACACCATCTTTTACTCTATTGACTTTCCAAGGGTACGAGATAAATGGGAATACATTTTACACGATCGCCCAAGATAAAAAGAGCACCAACCAAAACAGTGGTGTCCGCTTTGATGCAGCAAACACCAATAGGGCAAAGGACACTTATTATGGTTACATAGAGGACATATGGGAACTTGACTATGGATGTGATTTTAAGGTCCCTTTGTTTCGGTGCAAATGGGTCAATCTGTCAGGAGGTGGGGTACAGGCAGACCCGCAGTACGGAATGACAACAGTGGATCTCAACAATCTTGGGTACACAAACGAACCATTCGTCCTAGCCAATGATGTGGCGCAGGTTTTCTATGTGAAGGACATGTCTACCAAACCGCGAAAAAAGAAAAGATAAGGAAGCGAATACATCATACGATGAGCCAAAGCGCAACATAGTTCTTTTAGGGAAAAGAAACATCGTGGGAGTGGAGGACAAGACAGACATGTCAGAAGATTATGAAAAGTTTCATGAAATTCCTCCCTTTAGAGTGAAGACTGACCCAAGCATCCTGTTAAATGATGAAGATTATCCATGGTTACGGCGCAATATGCAAGGGACACACACGAAGAAATAGTTTTATACCCCAAAATCCCACTCTGGGATGTGACCGGCTTCACCGCCATCACTTTCTCTCTAGTGTGAGTTTCCGGACTTATAGCTGGAAAGTGCCACTTCGGACGAACCAGAGGGAATCTTTGTAAGAGGTAGCTAGGGCATTTTGGCATTTGAAACATGATTTTAGAATAATTATTTATTAAGTTATGAAATTGCAATTATTCCTATCCTTTAAATTATCTTACATCAGGAGTTCAAACCCCACACCATGAGTATGTTGGGTTATAAAACTCCAGTTATGATCAAAATAATATTAACTTAAAATTATATAAAATTTATGCAACTAAAATTTTCACAAAGTATTTTTTGTTAAAAACTTTAATAGCAAAATGAATTAAATGAAAACTAGGCATGTGAGACTCCATACGGATAAGAGTTGACTCGAATAAAAGACAATATATATACATAAATGAGACATCATCCAACGTTAAAGAGTGTGGATGGACAAAAAGTGGGCATGACTTGTGCTAAAAACTATAAAAACATGTGTGAATCAAACATTCATCTACATTTTACACATATCTGAATCTAAACATATGTGAATACAATCTATCATTCATCTACATAAGTTAGTACGTATAAAAATTAGGATGTGATTTGAAGAAGGTCAAAAAATTGACATAACATATAAAAAAAATAAAAAAATGCTCGCCTACTAGCAGAGAGAATAACTGCTAACAGTAGGCCCCACAGGGCAGAGAGAATATCTGCTGACAGTAGGCCCCACAGGGCACAGAGGTTAGACAGTGAGCTGTCTACTTTGAGAGTACCTTGCAAAGGTAGAAGCAGGCGGGCTTATAAACCGGTCCTAGCGCCTCTCGCTTGGCGAGGTGGGACTCAACTCCCGCCACCCCTCAGCTGTTCCAGGACCAACCCTTTAGCCCTGGTTGGTACCTCCAACCGGGACTAAAGGCCTCGTCTGTGCCAGAGCCAACCCTTTAGTCCCGGTTGGTGGCTCCAACCGGGACTAAAGGCCCCCCTTTAGTCCCGGTTGGAGCCACCAACCGGGACTAAAGGGTTGGGTTTCGCGTCCTTTGGGCTGGTGAAATTCACCTTTAGTCCCGGTTGGTGGCTCCACTCGGGACTAATGGTCTGAGCCCCCCGCGCCGGAGAAGGACCTTTAGTCCCGGTTGGAGCCACCAACCGGGACTGAAGACCCTTTAGTCCCGGTTCGTGCATCCAACCGGGACTAAAGACCCTAGGGTATATAAGCAGCACTTACGTAATTTTCCCCCAATCTCTTCCATTCTCTCCCCCGACGCCGAACTAGAGCACGATGCCGCCAGGCTGCTGCACCGGAGATCGCCATCGTTCTGTCGCCTCCGAGCTGTCCCCGAGCCCACTGACCATCGCGCGCCGGACCTCCTCGCCCTCCTCGAGCCCGCTCCGTCGCCGGACCTCCTCGCGCTCCTCCCCTAGCCCGGCCGCTCAGTCGCCAGACCTCGCTCCTCGGTGAGCACCGCTCTTTCAATTCCCGGCCCCTCCGACCGTTTCCTGCCTCGATCCGTCGCCGTGGCCGCCGGCCCCCTGCGCCATGGCCGCTGGCCCCCGTCGCCCTATCAAGTTTGTGTCAATTTTTTGACCTTCTTGTGAATTATTAGAGACCGATGCCACCCTCCTATTGTAGTATCAAGTAGTTAATTTCTGTTGTACTCAGCTCAAAATCTTGACGGAACAAAAGGACACATAATGAATGTTTTTTGCTATTTTACAATGGTCTGTACTATAAAATTATGTGAGCACTATTAAAATGATGGAACCACTAGTAGGATATGGTAGTTGGTAATGAGAACTTGAGTTGTACACCCATCATTCTTTTCTGGCTTAGGGAGAACACTTTTTGCCATGGTAGAAGTAATATTGCAAATTTTAGTAATTTTTATCTAAAAAACGTGCGTGAATTTGCCATGGGCCATCTTTGGATGGTAAGAATGATGGCAAGGTTGGATGGACAAATTGAATAACTTGCAAGTGTTGTATTTTGGTGACAAATGTACTACTTTTTTTACATGGATGAACAAGCAAATTAATTCTACTATGGATGCAAGTGCTACCATCTTGTAGATCACATGCTCAAATTTTTTGTTTGTTTTGTGTAGTTTTACTAGGTTTTTAGATACATATACTCAATGTGATAGCTAGTTTGAAGTGTCAATGCTTTATGTGTGACCTAGTTTGAAGTGCCATGCTATTTTTCTTTAAGTCTGAAACTGGCAGTATTAATACTTTGCATTTTGCCTTGAGGTTTGCAACAAATCTGTGCATCTTTAGATCATGATCAGTAAGGGTGTTTTGTTGAGGGTAATTAGTACATGCTTGCCATGCTCAATGTTGCCATGAAAAACTGCTATAGCATATATTTTACTTGCCTCAAAGGTTGCATCATGAATCTGTTTTTTGCCACTATGCAAATATCACTAAGTCTGAAAATCTGTTAATACTTGTCAACTTGTCATGATAATTGCCATTGATCTAGGGGTCATTTGAATTAGTTCAGTAAGCATGTTTTTTCACTCGGTGGAATTACAGGTTGTGGTGTTGCATCTCCATGGAGTTGGTCCCTGATCGTCCCTCCGTTGTTCGACAAAAGGTGTCCATTTGTTGTATGTTGAGTTTTGTTCATAGGATGATGGTTGGTTCATTTGTTGAGTTGTGTATTCATCTTGTGTATAAATCTTGTATTCATCTTGTATTCATTTTGTATTCTTCTTGTGTATAAATCTTGTATTCATTTTGTATTCATCTTGTGTATAAATCTTGTATTCATCTTGTACAAATATCGTCGTAACTTCGACATGAGGGGGGGTCGTTAAAACATAACCCCGATAACTTTGATTTTGAGGCATATGAAAACATGATTTGCACGTCGGACAGGCATGAGAGAGGCGGTCCGCAAAGTATCCTCTCCTGAAAGATAGGACGACTCATCAGATATGATTCTAGATAACGTCCAATGCCTCATATCGCGAACATAGTTATATTGGATAATTGATCTTCATATAATTGAAGCATAAAAGTTTAGCAATCACTTAGAAATTTTCATGTTGTTCATTGACTTCGACATGAGGGGGGGGTGTCATTAAAACATAACCCCGATAATTTCGGTATTACTTCGACATGAGGGGGGGGGGGGGAGGAGTCCTCGAAGATCGTCGGAAACTGACTGTTATAAAACTTGTCAACTTTGCATGATGTTTGCCACTAATCCATTGCTCATATGCATATGATTCCTTGTTGTGATTAGTTCTATGTTTGCCACTAATCCATCTCTCAAGGTTGTATATTGCCATGTTGTAATATTTGCAGAAACTATGGAAAACGACAGAGACTTAGAACAAGAAGAGATGTTGGGGGATATAATCCGCGACGGAGGTGTTGATATCACCTCACAGTATCTCAACGACTCCGATGGTGAGGGAAGAGAGGATGACGGCTCCGCTGATCGAATTAACGGAGAAGATGACGGCTCCGGCGGTGTTGGAGCCTTAACTGTTGCAAAGTCCGACGAGGTGTATTAATTGAGCCTGTTGACTAGATGCATTAATTGATTTGTATGTACATATATTAACGCTTCTTTCTTCTTTTAGCCTTCCGGATCGAGCCAAACTTCTATAAGGAGACGAGGCCCGAAGAAAAGGTTGGGCGAGAAGGAAAGGTTCACGATCGAAGAAGTCGCTCCAGATGGCAAACTGACTCTTCCCAAGCGGACCCAAGACCGATTTATACATCAGTGTAGAGTTGTTGTTAGGGACAACGTCCCGATCAGCATCCAAGAATGGAATAAGAAGAAGGACAATGGAGTTTCTTATGTCGATGATAGATGCAAAGATGAGCTTTGAAACTCGCTCATGACAAATTTCAGCCTACCGCCAGAGGAGGATCCAAATAACCCACTTATACAATGAAAAGTTAAGGTGTGGGCTCTTAAGAAGATGGCAGAACAATTCAATAACTGGAAGAAAAGATTAAACGAATAGTTTGTCGAGAAAGACGAGACTCCAGAATTCACCGGTCAATATGCGAAGATAAAAGATCACTGGCCCGCATTTGTGGCATACAAGAAATCAGAGAAAGCTAAGAAAAGGTCACAGATAAATAAGCAAAATGCTGCAAAGAAGCTATATCACCATGTTACGGGGTCAGGTGGCTACAAGGTTGCCCGGCCTACGTGGGACAAAGCTGAGAACGACATGCTTGCTAAAGAGATTGAACCAGAGACATTGAACTGGCCTGAACGGGCAAGGACTTGCTTCTTCGGGCATGGGGGAACTTTGCACCCAGAAACAAGGAAGTGTGTTTACACGAAAGCTCAACTTGAAACACCCGTCAAACAGATTCAGGAAGGAATCCAGGCCGTGCAGGAAGGGAGGTTCCATCCCGACAGAGAGAAAGACGAGCTGTCATGCGCCCTCGGGAATCCTGAACACCCTGGACGAACACGGGGCACATCAGGCTCTGTTCCGTGGGTGCATGGGTTTCCCGACAGCACTGGTTATAGAAGCCGACGGAGAAAGAAGAAAGAGGAAGCAGACCGGATGCAGAAGGTAGAAGAAAGATTAGCGTTGCAGGAAAGGAAATTAGAGGCACTTACTAGTCAGCGAGCTACCGGCCCACCATCTCAGCAGCACGAAGATCCTTCATTTGATACTGCCCACGAAGCTACCCCACCATCTCAGCGGAAAAGTAGCGTGGCTTCCACGGAGCTCGTTCGGCCTGATATCACGGCTCCTCGCTACCCCGTGGATGATATCACGGAGAGGGAACATTGTGAACTAATTGCGAAATGCATGAACATAACCTTGAAGGTGGCGGTCGGCTATGCCTTACCTCCTGGACCTGATGGAACTTTCCATTGCAATCCGATTCCAGATGGCTATGATGTTGTCGGGGTGGATGAAGTTACCAACGGATTTGAGGGGTTGGACCTTGAGTACCCTACAGGTGAAGGCGAGACTCATCTGGGAGATGCCGTAAGGACTACAATTCTATGGAGAAAGGAAAACATCATGCTTCCACAATGGACGCTGCGTCAGCAGACTCAGCCGGAGGAGGCCCCTCAGCAGACTCCTCACAGTCCAGCTCTATCTCCGCTGCCTCAGTTGTCTCCGCCGCGTCAGCTGTCTCCGCCGCGTCAGCGGACTCCACCGGAGGAGGCCCAGCAGAATCCTCTGCCGCCTCAGCTGTCTCCGCCGCGTCAGCGGACTCCGACGGAGGGGGCCCCTCAACAGAATCCGCCGCGTCAGCTGACTCCGCCTCCTCCGCCGCCTCAGCAGCAGCGGCTGAAGAGATCCGCCGCCGCTCCGATGGCTAGTAGTACAACATCGAAGAAATCCAGAGCAGGTAGTGTCAAGAAGACTCCTGCCAAGTTACCATACGACATGACTGACGAGGAATTGAATGAGACCATGGCTGCCAACGTGAAACACCAGATTGCACCCAAACGTCCAGTTCCAACGGAGAAAATAGATCCGGTAAAAGCGAGGCGCTGTCTGAAAAACCACCGCCGCCTCCGCCGCTATCAAACTATGACCGCTCTATTCAAAAGTCATATAGAGATCCAGAACAGTGGTCGGCAAGTACTAGCAGTAGTGCAAAGGGGAAAACAATTCCCCAGCTGGGCAAACAGAAAAACCAATCGTGCCCCCCGCTGAAGGTGTTTGCCGATATCGCTAATGATCCGGAGGTAGCGACTGCTGCTCCTGGTTTCACTCTTGGTGATTACTTAGGCGATGAGGTACAATTCGAAATGGCTGACTTATGCTATACATTCAAGCACGGGAAGCCTCTCGTCAGACCTGAGGAGCTCCCGCATCTACCAACGATGATGCGAAGATTGCATGACTGGTACTTGGAAACCGCAAAGCAAGGGAAGAACTATATAATTGTGGGAATAAAAGATGAGCATTACTACAATAGAGACGAGGAGATTTTCATTGAATTTGAAGAATTATTTCAGTTATACAATTAAGACGCCATTGACAAATCTATCGTCAGTTGCTATTGTTTGTAAGTATCATTTCTGTAATTAAGTCTCTAGCTCAGCTCGTTCATTGGATATATAATTATCCTCACTATATATATTGTGCAGAAAGAAGATCCTCGAATGCAAAAGAGGACAAATCTATGACATTGGGTTCATTAACCCAAATACTATTCATGAAGCTACGGTACAATGGAACGCCAAGGATACAGAGAAGATCTTGCTAAGGGCGTTAATTGAACAACAAACCAAAAGGAAAATATTGTTTCCTTACAACTTCTGGTGAGTGTTATACTGTCTTGTACACATCATTTTGTTTCGCTTACTCGATGTTAAGTGTAATTGATGAGCTATGCGTGCGCAGGTTCCACTTTATCCTACTAGTCATTCAGTTTGACGCAGGAAAAGTACTTGTCATGGACTCGTCCCGTAAAGACCCTGAGATGTGGGCGGACCTCGAAAAAATTCTCCAGAGGTAATTTCAATCATTATCGCACTATATCGGCAACTATCGTTCATTTCCTGATATCAAGCAATTAATAACTCCTTTATTCATTTTCTTTGCCGGGCAGGGTTTGAAAAGAGTTCACCAAGCAGGTTAGGGGTGAATGGAGAGAGGAGCTGCGATTTGAACAACTCAATGTAAGTAGTACTAGCTAGATTCGCGCATCTCTTTGATTGTAGTTTCAATACCACTATCATGCTTGATTATTATTTTGACTGAACTCAATTCTCGTAAAGTGCTCGAGGCACGGATCCGGGAATAACTTATGTGGATACTACGTTTGCGAGTTCATTCGCCAGACGACCTGTGAGGAGGGCAGAATTTTTGAACAACTTGAAGTACGTAATAAACATTCACAAATTTATTTTATTACCATCAATTGTGTTGAGTTTCATTTATATAGATCGAACGGCAGCGGGACCAACTACTACCAAAGGCTCGCATACGAGCAATTCAAGAGGAATTGGCGGGATTCTTCCTTGAAGAGATCATAGCTAAAACCGAAGAATACCATCGAGAATTGATAGTGAATGTTGGTAATTAGAGAGGGATCGTACGAGATGTTACATTGTATATATGCATGAACATATACTATACGTAGTAGTGTCGAATAGATATACGAAAACTTGTTGTTCGACCAAGCACGAAGAAAGAGAGGTCACTTCTCTCTATATTCATGACACGATTTGTGTAATGGTTCCTTCATTGCTAGATGTAGTAGCTAGCGTCGAGTTGAATGGAAAACATAAAATAAAAATGAAAACCCTAGCTAAATGTAAAAGAATTAAATGGTAAACACAAAAAGAAAAGGGGGAAACACAATATGAAACCCCTAAACCCTCCAAAACCCTAAACCCCTCCTTTCAAAAAAAAAACCAGCGCTTTATTCCCGGTTGGTGTTACCAACCGGGACCAAAGGTCCTCCTGCCTGGGCGCCCCAGCGCTTGGCTGGTGCTGACGCGTGGATGCATTTTAGTCCCGCTTGGTGTTACCAACCTGGACTAAAGGTCCTCCTGCCCGGGCGACCGACAGCGGCCACGTGGACCTCCTTTAGTCCCGGTTCGTAACCCAACCGGGACTAAAAGTGAGGGCCTTTAGTCCCGATTGGTCAGTCCCAGTTGCAGAACCGGGACTAAAGGCCCTTCAGAACCGGGACCAATGCCCTGTTTTCTACTAGTGCTCGTGGCTTGTCTAGATCTCTTCCGAAGCTTCCAGCATTTTTTGTTGTCAAAAAAATTCGCGTTAAACTGTATTTTGATCTCCGTAGATATTGATTTTCTGCGAAACAAAAAAAACAGGACCTATCACTAGGCACTAAATTAATAAGTTAGTCCATAAAAATAATATAAATTTCTATAAAATGTATATAAAAGTGATAATATAATAGCATACAATAATAAAAAATCATAGATACGTTTGAGACGTATCACACCCCGTGCAGCAGTGCGGCGGTCACCGCGGCTAAGCCGGACGTAACCGCGGTCACCACGAGCGGAGCCGCAGTCACCGCCGCCGAGAAGCGCGCGGTCGCGGTCACCACTGACCCAGCGCACCATCGCGCCAAACCCCGTGCCGGTGCTGCCAGAGCGCGCGTCGCCGCGACGAAACACCGCGTAGCCCTCACCGGACGGGCCGGAAAGTTGCCGGCGGCCTCCTGCATGCGGTACGGGGCGGCCATCTCTTCAAAGGTTCGACCATCCTAAATCTTGTGCTGCCGACGCCTGTTGTGTTTCACCGGCGGCCGCGGCCACTCATACACGTGCAGCCACTCCTCGTGGTCCTCGGCGAGGATCGTCGGCCAGTTGGGGTTGTTGGCGGCGTAAAGGGGGTCCTCCTACATCTCCGTCAGCAGCGGCGCCCGATAGAGGCCGACAACACGTGCAAGGAGGTGGTGCCGATTTCGGGCACCGGCGACATCGGCACCCCCGATATACTCAGCCGCCACCGCGATGACATCCGCACGCCGGACGCTGCGGGGATGCAGAAGTGGGCGAGTTCCTCCGCCTCCGTCGTTGTCAAGTTGGGTTGCGCCATAGCCGGTGAGAAGAACGGCATGAGAGTGCAGCGATGCGGGCGATCCGTGTGCGGTGAAAGAGGGCGGGGGAGGGCGTTGTGTGTGCGGCGAGAGAGGGCAGGGGAGGGGTGGGGATTCCACCTGCATGCATGCTTAGCGAGGCTAGCTTTATACATATATTTGTCTTGGTGAAACCAACTCTTCATGTAGTTTGGGTCGAAAGTACTCCATCGGCTCGACAACCGCTACAGTGCTCGACGGAAAAAACTTGTCTATGAGCGACGTACAAAGGACCTGGGCCAGCAACGATAGCCGATGAGCTGAGAAATGACCTCCTGTCGAAGGACTGAAGAAGCAAGGGACATGTGTGTTAAGTATCGTGTTTAGTTAGGAAACAAAAGATAGACTAGGAGGGTGTTTGGTTTCCAGGAAGGGACTTTTTCTAGTCCCAGGGACTAATCAAAAAAAGACTCTCCAGTAGAGTCTTTTTCTAGTCCCTGTAGAAAAAGTCCCTCCCTGTTTGGTTTCCAAGTCCCTAAAAGAGACTTTTTCTAGTCTTTGGGACTAAAAAGTCCCTGAACCAAACACCACCTAGGAATTATTCTGGCTTGTCTTGTACTCCAAGTTGATCATGTACTCCTATATATATGCACACGAGGCTCAAGCAATACATCAGCTATTCCACCTATCTCTCTCCCCTTCAACATGGTATCTGCCGCAAGTTTCTAGACCTAGCCGCCGCCCACCGCTTCCGCACTGCGCGCCGCCCCCAGGGTGGTCGGCCTCCATGACCGCCGCCGGGGGCCGCGCCGCCCGTACCTAGGGTTCGTCCGCCGGTCGTGTTGACCGGCTGCCCTAGAGAGTCTTTTTCCCGATCTCTTGATCCGGGGTTTTCTCTCTTCCGCCGGTCGCATTGATCGGCGTTTTCTTTTTGGTTTTCCGATCTAAAATCAGTTTGCGTCGCCCGCTGCCGCCGTCGACCCCACGCCTCTACTCCGACATCGGCGCGACCCCGCCTCTACACCAACCCGGCGGCCTCGCGCGACGCGGCGGCCCCTCGCGGCCGTCGCCCGCGCGTCTGCTCGCCCGTCGCCCTACGCCGGCCGTCAGCGTCCTGCTCTCATTGGGACTCCTGCATCGCCCCAACCCGGCGGCCCATCACAGCCGCCGTTCGCGCGTCGCCCCGCCTGTCGATCTACGCCGCGCCTGTACGGCCGCTCTGCCGACCGTCGTCGCCGGCTTCATCTCGGACTCCGCCATCATCCCGCCTCCATCGAGCGGCGTCCCCGACCTCGCGCGCGATCGGATTGATCACCCGCCCGCCGCCGCGATCTGCCGCATCTACGCCGTGCGACCAACCTGGCCCGTCGGTTGCGCGCGCCTTCGCATGTCCCGTGAAGACTGTCCCGAGTAAAGCGCGCCCCTCCACCGATCGAGCACCGGGCTGCCGTTGCGTCGCCCCGTTGGGCCGCAGCGCCGCCGCCCCTTGGTTCTCCCCACGGCCGCACCGACCTGCATGCTGCCGCTGCGTCGCCCCTTCGGGCCGTAGTGTCGTGGCCCGCGGTCCACCGCCGCCCCGAGGCCGTCCGCTCCAGGCCGTCCCCGTGGCTGCACCGACCCTCGCGCTGCCGCTGCGTCGCCCCATCGGGCCGTAGCGAGCGTGGCACGCGGTCTCCGCCGCCGCCCGAGGCCGTCCCCGCGGTCGCACCGACCCGCGCTTCGCCGCCGTGCCGCCCCTTCGGACCATAGCGTCGCGGCCCGCGGTCAGCGCCGTCGCCCCGACCCGCCTGCTGCCGTTGCTTCACCCCTTCAGGCCATAGCGCGCGGCCCGCGGTCCACTCTGCTGTCCCCGCGCGTCAACTTCTTCTGGTATGCGCCGTGCCACCTTCCTCGGCGCGGGAACGCCATCGTCCGCGCCGGTCTTCGTCATGCTGTCGGGTTTTTCCATGCCTCCTTCGAGCATCGCCGCCGCGCTCCTAACCAGCCGCCGCCGCCGCTACTCTTCGGCGTCACTGCGGCTTGTTCACCCGAGCCACGCCGCGCCTCTTTGGCGCCGCTGTCGCTCGCCCACCCGAGTCGCGCCGCCCGTCCAACCCCTTCGTCTTCGTCCAGCCCCAGCTCATCGCCAGCGTCGCCGTCGTCTACCCCGACCACTTCATCTACTCCGACCACCACGGGCGACATCGGCCCCCCGCCGATTTGCGCCGCAACCGTCTTCGAGTCCTTCTCTGCTGGCCCCTCCGACTTCTCCGACATGGTGTACAGCTCGTGCAGGTCCCTGTCTATGCATGCTCGGTGCTGGCAACGCCGATGCATGCCTTCGTCCACGACGTGTCCCCGGGCCTGGCAAGCCTGGAGCGTCGCATCGTCAACATCGACTTCGTCCATCTACGCATGCCCGGTGCTGGCAACACCGATGCGTGCCTTCGTCTATGATGTGTTCCCGGACCTGGCAATCCTGGCGCGACGCGTCTCAACTTCGTCTTCTTCCCGGCGCACCACTGCTTCGACACCACTGCGCCCATGACTAACTCGGCGCCTCCTTGCGCCCGCGGCTCACGGCGACTTCCTCGACACCGGCCTCCCCGACTCGACATCGACCACGGCATTCTTCGCACGGCTACCTCGACCACGGCTACACCACCCTACGCTCTCGGGTACCTCGACATCGACACAAAGGGCTACCGCCTTGCTTCAGCAACCTCGTCGGTTTCTTCTCCAGCCACGACTTCCGCGATGCATCGACCGTTACGACTGTGGGGGGGATGACCGTCGGCCTACCTTCGGATTCTTCTCCAGTCTCACAGTCTGCGTCGCTACCGTTGTGACTGCGGGGGGATGTTAAGTATCGTGTTTAGTTAGGAAACAAAAGATAGACTAGGAATTATTCTAGCTTGTCTTGTACTTCAAGTTGATCATGTACTCCTATATATATGCCCACGAGGCTCAAGCAATACATCAACTATTCCACCTATCTCTCTCCCCTTCAACAATGTGAATTGCCATGAAAACTTGATTCACATATGTTATGATTGCTCTTTGATGAAAAAAAACATGTTGTGATTACTCGCCCATGAGGGTTAACTTGTTGTATAAACTAAAGAAACATTATTCAGATCGTCAGATGTTAAATTGGCCAACCACGTACTGGTTATATCAATTAAAGAGACTTGAATCTAAAAAGGAACAATGATTGCCAAATTATCGTTTCATATAACAATGATTATTTTTTGTAATTTTACTGTGAATCATGCCTGTTTTCAACTTTTCAGGCATATTTGTCTTTCCGTTGGTAAAATCGGCCCCCCTTAGTTGCTCGTCACGCTCCGCCACTGCATCTCACACACCTTATCTCCAACTTGACCGCCCATAGAGTGAGGACCTCGAGTCCGTCAACCTGCTCAGTTACCGTTTTGGTTTTTATCTCCGTACCCATCACCCAACACTGCCGTCCCTGTCTGAGCTGGACAGGCTCGTTGCGGCATGTTAGTCCTGAATTCCAGTGTGCTGCCACTTGTTCTGCTCGATACTTTTCATCCGGAATGGGACAAAGATATTCTGTGCCAGTGATGCGACATGTCTCGGCGATTTCGACGCCGACAAACAAGCATGTGGAACGGTTTACTGGTCCAAGAATCTCGTTTTTAATTGTGCATGGTTTTTTTTTGTGATGGCCGTGCTTCCAGAATGCGTCGTGCGGACATGGCTGGTTTATTTGTGTGTTTCCTCGATAAGTATCTGATAGAGCGGGTCAAGTAGACTTGTATGTATTTGATGTGGACAACAAAATAATATGAAGATGCCCTGCCTTGCATGGTTATGCTAATAGTGAATACGAGTAATACCATATTACCATTCCAGTAGGAACGAAAAATATACATTCGGAATGTTCGCTTCCCGAAGCGAATGCTTGGGCACCGTTCAAGTAAATGTCACGTACGGGATAACCTTTTATCACTTTTTTTGTTTTGAAAAAGAGGGTTTCCTCCCTGTTCCATTTCTTTTCAAAATGAAAACACGGAGCAATCATCGAGGCGCTCAAGTAAAGACTAGAGTAGCCGACCATAAATTATTACAGTGCACCGAACAAAACTTGACAAGTGCCACTACTAGCGAAGACCGGAAAACACTCGGCGTACCCTTTACCAAGTGTTACGTTCAGCAAACAGTGCTTGGCAAACCCCCTACCGGCAAAGCTTTGCTGAGTTCTTCCCATCGAGAACTCGGCAAAGACGTTGCCAAGTGTCATAAGCATGTACTCGGCAAAATAAAGGTGTCTGACGGCCAGCCGACAGAAACAGCGCCTGCCACATGGCAATGGTTTTGCCGAGTGCCGGGGGCATCGACTCGGCAAAGATCAAAGCAACCAGGGGAGGCCACGTGTCCCGAACCTTTGGCCGAGTGTCTTCCATAGGGCACTCGGAAAAAGGGTCTCGGCCCAGTGCCAGGACACACCAGTGGCCGCCACGTGTAACCTTTGCCAAG
This sequence comes from Elymus sibiricus, assembly GCA_039707655.1. NCBI lineage: Eukaryota > Viridiplantae > Streptophyta > Magnoliopsida > Poales > Poaceae > Elymus > Elymus sibiricus. Next base: position 919,519 of record CM077674.1, on the reverse strand, counting down.
TGTATGCCTCCTGGCACTCAGCATAGCCCTCCACAAGTTTTTTTTGTCCACGTACATATAGCCCTGCAATTCAAACAACACGACACATATCACCCTTCCATTCAAATACCACAACTCATCACTATTTCCTTCAAATACCACAACTCATCACCATTTCATTCAAATACCACAGCTCATCACCATTACATTCAAATATTGAAAACTCATCACCATTCAAATATCACAAGTCATCACCATTTCATCCAAACATCACCATTGCATCCGGGCGTGTGCCCGGCAGCTGCACAGGGCCAGTCCAGACCACATCCGGGACCGCATCGACATCAGCACCCGTCGGCCACCAAAAGCGAGAGCGGTAGTCGGCCCAGTGCACTCGCTGATCTACCTCCTCGGACTCTGCCTCGTCCATCACCCTGGTAAGGAGCTTGAAAGGGCATTTCCCACCTTAAATGTTTTGGTGTTGATGAAAACGCATTTTGCGGACTAACTGTGTGCTTAAGCTACACAGTCATATCTATATGGCATAAGACGGTTAGGTACCCCTCTGGAAGGAAAAGATCGAAGACGAGATTTTTAATGCATTTATTTCTTTGGTCGTAGGAAATCCGTACTATTAAGAGGGGTCCACATCGAAAGGTTTGGGTGGAATCAAATCACACACACAAAATCTACGTTGCACCCACAATAGTCTTTCTATCCGTTTCGATGAGAGACTCCTATTTTAACTTGTGCAGAAAAACAACCAAGCGGTTTGTACCGCTTCCTCTGTGGAGTGGGAAGCCGAGGGCACTGTCAGGCGGTTGCATCGCGAACTAGTGCGGTTGTACGTACCACTAGACCTAGTACCGGCCCAACCACCACCCGAGGGGTGATGCCCTCGGATTTGGCAGTGGTGCATGGGCAGTGGCCCAAACGGTTGTGCCGGGAATTTTTTATAATAACCGATACAACCGGTGGTCCAAGCCGTTGTACCGCTCTGGACTTAGCGGCCACGCTTGTTGCCTCGAAGCGGTTATACTGGGCCAGGTATGAGGCCAGCGCCTTACATCCACACACTTGCATCTCATCTGAAGATTCTCACGCCTTATGTTAGCTTGATCGTCGCTGCAGCGAAGACCTTGAGTTCGTCAAACTTTCCAGTAACCACTACTTTTCACCACTCTTCGCCACACGCACACACACACCCTATCCCTATGAGCACCTCCAAGAGACTGAGCCGACACATCATCTTGAGATTGACGAAGCCACCACAGACACCTTCGTAGTTGACGGGAACGTCTTCTCCCACTGAACGCACTTCACCGAAAAGTCTGGAATAAATCCAGAAAAATGCGAGCACCAGTGTCAAGTCTGGGACTTGAACTCTAATGGGCTGGGGATACCATTGTCCTTCTAACCATCCAATCATACATTGATTCGCAACGTGTATCTATTCGATATAGGGGCGGAGCCAGTGCACAGCTGTTGGGTTCAGCTGAATCCAACGAATTTTGCTTGCCACGTATCTGTGTATACATAATCCTTGGGTATGAACCCACTAAAATGTGAAGCCTGAACCCATCGAATGTCAACGCACAAGCACGAAGCCTTTCAGTCCGTATAAAATATTTTAGCGTAATTAACCCAAACAAAAGGCCCACGAGTAAGTTGACTGGATTGGATCGATTTTGATCGATGGATTCCATGTATCGTACGCGCATAATGCAGGCCGCACACAATGATTTGACTCGATCGCTTGATTTGCTTCCCAACTCGGCGACTCGCCACAAATGTCTCGTCTCCTGCGTTCAGTCGTTCACCCAGGGCTCGGCCGCCGGAGACAAGCCGGCAAGGCGGCAAGGGCAGATCCCACTCCGAATTCAAGGTATTGAGAGCATGTCACCACATCTTCTCGGGATCCTTCTTGTGCGTGTTCAATCTTTTTTTTTTCTTGTGCGTGTTCAATCTAGTCTGCCTAGAAGTAGAGTTTCTGTTGGAAGGGAGAGAGGGATTTGGTGGAATAGTTGTTGTATTGCTTGAGCCTGGCATATATATAGGAGTACAATGACCAACTTGGAGTACAAGACAAGGCAGGACAAATCCTAGTCTATCTCATATTTCCTAACTAATCAATATACTCAACATCCCCCCGCAGTCACAACGGTAGCGACGCAGACGGTGAGGCTGTAGAAGAATCCGAAGGTAAGCCGACGGTCATCCCCCCACAGTCGTAACGGTCGATGCATCGCGGAAGTCGTGGCTGGAGTAGAAACCGACGGGGTTGCTCAAGCAAGGCGGTAGCCCTTTGTGCCGATGTCGAGGTAGCCGAGAGCGTAGGGTGGTGTAGCCGTGGTCGAGGTAGCCGTGCGAAGAACGCCGTGGTCGATGTCGAGTCGGGGTAGCCGGTGTCGAGGATGTCGCCATGGAGCCGCGGGCGCAAGGAGGCGCCGAGTTAGTCATGGACGCAGTGGTGTCGAAGTAGTGGTGCGCCGGGAAGAAGACGAAGTTGAGACGCGTCGCGCCGGGATTGCCATGTCCGGGGACACGTCGTGGACGAAGGCACGCATCGGTGTTGCCAGCACCGGGCATGCGTAGACGGACGAAGTCGATGTTGACGATGCGTCGCTCCAGGCTTGCCAGACCTAGGAACACATCGGGGAGGAAGGCACACGTCGGTGTTGCCAGCACCGGGCATGCGTAGACGGGGACCTGCACACAACTTGTACGCCATGTCGAGGAGGCTAGCAGAGAAGGACTCAACGACGGTTGCGGCGCAAATCGGCGTGGGGTTGATGTCGCCCGCGGTGGTCGGAGTAGATGAAGTGGTCGGGGTAGACGACGGCGACGCTGGCGTTGAGCTGGTGCTGGACGAAGACGAAGGGGTTGGACGGGCGCCGCGGCTCGGGTGGGCGAGCGACAGCGCCGCCGAAGAGGCGCGGCGTGGCTCGGGTGAACGAGCCGCAGCGACGCCGAAGAGTAGCGGCGGCGGCGGCCTGATGGCGGCGGCGGCGGCTGGTTAGGAGCGCGGCGGCGATGCTCGAAGGAGGCGTGGAAGAACCCGACAGCATGACAAAGACCGGTACGGACGATGGCGTTCCCGCGCCGAGGTAGGCGGTGCGGCGCATACCAGAGGAAGTCGACGCGCGGGGACGGCGGAGTGGACCACGCGCCGCGGCGCTACGCCCCGATGGGGCGACGAAGCGGCAGCGCGCGGGTCGGGGCGACGGCGGGAAGACCTCGGGCAGCGGCATTGACCGCGTGCCGCGGCGCGATGGCCCGAAGGGACGACACAGCGGCGGCGCGCGAGTCGGTGCAGCCACGGAGACGGCCTCGGGCGGCGGCGGAGACCGCGTGCCACGCTCACTACGGCCCGATGGGCGATGCAGCGGCAGCGCAAGGGTCGGTGCGGCCATGGGGACGACCTGGAGCGGACGGCCTCGGGGCGACAGTAGACCGCGGGCTCCGACACTACGGCCCGAAGGGGCGACGCAACGGTAGCGCGCGGGTTGGTGCAGCCGCGGGGAGAGCCACGGGGCGGCGGCGCTGCGGCCCGACGGGGCGACGCAGCGACAATCCGGTGCTCGATCGGTGGAGGGGCGCGCTATACTTGGGACAGTCTTCACGGGACCTACGGAGGCGCGCGCAACCGACGGGCCAGGTCGGTCGCTCGGCGTAGATGAGGCGGATCGCGGCAGCGAGCGGGTGATCAATCCGACCGCGCGCGATGTCGTGGACGTCGCTCGGTGGAGGCGGGGTGGCGGCCGGAGCCGGCATCCGGCCCGACGCAGCTGGCCCGACGCAGCTGGCCCGAAGCAGCCGGCCCGACGCAGCTGGCCCGAAGCGGCCGACGTGAGGTAGCCGACAAGGCCGACGTGAGGCAGTCGGCGAGGCCGACACAGCCGGCGCGAGGCAGCCGGCGAGGACGGAGCCGGGAGCCGGCCCGACGCAGCCGGCCCGAGGCAGCCGGTGCGCGACCGGACGAGGCGACGGTGAAGATCGTCGGGCAGGCCGGCGCGCGAACGACGGCTATGATGGGCCGCCGCATTGCGCGAGGCCGTCGTGTCAGGGCGGTGCAGGAGTCCCAATCGGAGCAGGGAGATGACGGCCCGCGTAGATCGACGGGCGTGCCGGCGCGCGAACGGCGGCGTTGAGGGGCCGCCGGGTCGAGTGTAGAGGCCGGGTTGCGCCGATGTCGAAGTAGAGGCGCGGTGGTCGACGGCGGCGGCAGGCGTCGCAAACCGATCTTAGATCGGAAAACCAAAAAGAAAACACCGATCAAGGTGACCGGCGGAAGAGAGAAAACCCCGGATCAAGAGATCGGGGAAAAGACTCTCTAGGGCAGCCGGTCAACACGACCGGCGGACGAACCCTAGCCACGGGCGGCGCGGCCCCCGGCGGCGGTCATGGAGGCCGACCGCCCCGGGGGCGGCACGCGGTGCGGAAGCGGTGGGCGGCGGCTAGGTCTAGGAACTTGCGGCAGATACCATGTTGGAAAGGAGAGAGGGATTTGGTGGAATAGTTGTTGTATTGCTTGAGCCTCGTGGGCATATATATAGGAGTACAATGACCAACTTGGAGTACAAGACAAGGCAGGACAAATCCTAGTCTATCTCATATTTCCTAACTAATCAATATACTCAACAGTTTCTAATCATCTTTGCCGTTTATTTCTCACTGCCTTTTCGTGAAGTTTGATTGATCTAGGTTATCAAATATACTTTCTAAAACAAAATCAATCACCAGCCACTAGGTTCAGATAATGGTGCTGCCACTTCCAGGTAAAAAAATAATGCTAGATGTTGACAAAAGATCAAATATCGTTGTGCAAGTAGTATACCTAAGCCTTATATTAGAGAAAATAATTTAGATGATCTGCCTTATGATCGGGTTGATGGGAAGAGAATATCAAAGTACATAAAAAATCCTATAAGAAGCAAGATGAGGTTAGACAAAGATATCTAACCAGCAAACCTTAGACCAGTGCCTAATTTTGATTCCACCCAGGGTCATTGTCTAGTTTACAGTACAGATTTACTAGCACTTACAATGATGATGTGTTTGATGTTTTTTTTTTTGCTTGATGGTACTTACTTTAGACTTGTCAAACTAACTTGTATCTTTATTTAATGTTTTGAGAAATATGCATGAGAAAATTGTAATTAATCTCATCCACCTGGTACGTATTACACTCTTTGGTTTTTAATATAACAATTATATGTGATTGGTGATGTAATTGTAACAATTATATTCTTTATGTTGCCTCGGAGTGCGATAGTCTTTGTAAGACGGTGTGAAATTGGACTACGTACCTAATGAACTCATATCAAATCCCCGTAGTTGGCTATGCGCATCAACTGACACAGAGGCCATGGGTGCTATTCTCCTTTCCTGAAGAAAAAAAAACTTCTCACGATGAACCAATTAATGAACCCATCGGCTAAATTTTCTGGCTCTACCTTTGATTCGATATGGACGAAAGAACCACGATACATGGTCCCGTATTGGAACAAATCTCTTGCGCCGTGCACCACGTAAATAAGTGTCTTTGATTTTTCGTTTTCATATGCCTCACCGAGCCTGTTATGTGTCTATTCCAAATAGATATTTGTGTATTATCCCTTGCAATTTCATGGTTGAATCTGCTTCTAGATTAGATGATTGGCGATCGGCTTCTAAAATTTGCACACCAAAAGACTTGTTAGCTTGCACTACAGTACGTTCGTCACAAGAAGCTGCGTTGTATACCTCCTTGAAAATGTTTGCTCTGCCATTTTGATTATTCTTATTTATCGAAAGTACTGTTGAAAAAACGGATAACTTTGCCGAGGTGTGGTTCTCACAAAGGATAAACTCGCTTGCCGCAATTGGCGTGTAAATCGTTTCCATTGGCTAAGGTCCACCTCCATGCCGCCCTCTTGGTTATCTTACGCCTCGACGTTGCTCAGGAGGGAAGGCTTCTCTCCCCCGCGGAGTGTGATCTTCAGGCCCGCCTTAAGAGAAGGGTCATAAGCTTGGCCGTGCTTGAAAAAGCACGCAAAAAGCAGTGTGCTAGAATCGCTAACATCAAAGAAGGAGATGCCAACACCAAATTCTTTCACCGTCGGGTCAATGCGCGAAGGAGGAAAAACCACATTCATCGCATTATGAATGATCAAGGGTGGGTGACTGAGCACGAGGCCAAAGAGAAAATAATCCATGACCACTTCTCGCAAGTTATGAAAAGAGGAAACAGAAGCACGAAGGACTTCAATTGGGAGGAGCTCAATCTTCAGTCGCATGACCTACACGAGCTTGATTCACCCTTCTCTGAGGAGGAGGTCCTTGATGCGATAAATAGCATGCCTACTGACAAGGCGCCGGGGCCGGATGGCTTCACCGGTCTCTTCTTCAAGAAGTGTTGGGGCATCATCAAGCACGACCTCATGAGGGTGATCCAACGCTTTGACTCCTTACACACGGCAAACCTACACTGGCTCAACTCTGCGAATATTGTGTTGCTTCCCAAGAAAGATGGGGCGGAGAGCATCGTCGACTTTAGGCCCATTAGCCTCATCCATGCGGTCGCCAAGATCATCGCGAAGGTGCTCTCTGTCAGGCTTGGCCCGCACATGTCCGCCCTCGTCTCCAACGCCCAAAGTGCTTTCATCAAAACGCGGAGCATCCACGACAACTTCATGTATGTTAGAAACCTTGCGCGTCGGCTGCATAAGAGCAGGACCCCCTCTCTCCTCTTCAAGCTAGACATTCGAAAGGCCTTTGACTCGGTTAAGTGGGAGTATTTGCTTGACCTACTGCGGAGACGAGGCTTCCCTAGCAAATTTCGTGAGTGGATTGCGGCTCTCCTCTGTTCCTCATCTTCGAGGATTCTCTTGAATGGGGTGGCTGGTTCTCCCATCAAGCATGGCCAGGGTCTACGGCAAGGAGACCCCATCTCTCCCCTCCTTTTTGTCATCGCCATTGACCCTCTGAAGCAAATCCTGGACGTGGCAACAAGGAAGGGCCTCTTGCTTAAGATCCGTGGGAGAGGGGTGATGGTGCGAACCTCTCTCTACGCGGACGATGCGGCCGTGTTTGTTGTGCCGATCAAAAGGGATGTGGACAACCTTGCGGCCATCCTGAGGGGCTTTGGGGATGTCACCGGGCTGTGCACTAACTTCCATAAGAGCTCAGTGGTCCCCATCAGGTGCGGCAACCTCGACTTGGACCATATTACCCGCGGTCTTCCGGCTATTAGGGCTTCCTTCCCACTCCGCTATTTGGGTCTGCCGCTCTCTGTGTGGAAGCTCAAGCTTGCTGATCTTCAATTTCTCGTGGATAAGGTCGCGAGCAGATTGACAACATATGAGGGTCAAAACATCACCACCATCGGCCGTACTGCGCTTGTCAAGTCGGTGCTCGCTTCCCAAGTGATCTACTTCATCACGCCGCTTGTCATTCAACCCACCATTCTGCAAAGAATCGACAAGCTTGAGCGGGCCTTCCTTTGGTCTGGGTCGGATAAAACCACGGGAGCAAAGTGCAAGGTCAACTGGGACATTGTGAGCAGGCCGCTTGCTTTTGGTGGGCTTGGGGTCCTCAACACCAACAAGTTCGCGCGGGCCTTGAGATTGCAGTGGCCGTGGTACGAGTGGAAGGAACCCACGAAGTTGTGGGTTGGGGGTGGGAACCCATGTGACGAGGGCGACCTCAGCTTTTTCTACGCCTGTACAACCATCACGGTCGGGAATGGTGCAAAGACACCTTTTTGGGACAGCCCTTGGCTCCTTGGTCGTAGGCCCAAAGACATTGCTCCGCTCATTTTCGAGGCTTCCTCCCGAAAGCGCTGGAAGGTTCGGGAGGCCCTCAAGGAGAATGCGTGGGTTATCAAAATCAGGCCACCCGCTTCGGTTTCCGTCGAGCATGTCTCGCAGTTCTTCACCCTCTGGACGCTGCTACAAGAGGTGCACCTGGACGAGCTTGTTGAGGACGATATTCTGTGGAAGCACACGAGTTCTGGGCACTACTCCGCTGCCTCCGCCTACAGGGCGCAGTTTTTGGGCTTGGTTCTCTCCCCCATGGACCAAATGGTTTGGAAGATTTGGGCCCCTCCGAAAGTCAAGTTCTTCGCTTGGCTCGCGCTTCAGGATAGGATATGGACTGCCGACAGATTGGAGAGGCGAGGTTGGCCAAACTGTGGCCCCTGTCCCTTGTGCAGGGGGGTTCAGGAATGCGGTCCCCACCTTTTCTTTCGGTGCCGCTTCACTCTCCGCCTTTGGAACATGGTGATTCAGAAGCTTCGCATCTACGACTTGGACACTTCCGCTTGGCACTTGTTCGACTCCGTCCAGGAGTGGTGGGCGAGCACGTGCGCCGTGGGCACCGGCGACCGAAAAGTGAAGGCATCAATTACAATGTTGGTTTCATGGGTTATCTGGAACGAGCGTAACGCAAGGGTGTTTCGGCATAAGAGCGCACCTCCGCAAATCCTACTCAACACCATCGTCGACGAGACAAACCTTTGGGTCAAGGCCGGGGCGAAGAAATTAGGGTCTTTTTTATTGCGGGAATAATTGTCATGCCGCTTCCTGGCTGTGTGTTGTAACAAACTCTTTCTCCTCCTTATTTAATATATGAGGCAAAGCTTTTGCCTCCGTTTCAAAAAAATATAATCCGACAACCAATGCTCTGAATTCTGCTTCCTGGTGTACTTTTGGACGTGCCGAACCTGGAACTTGTCACGGAAGTTGTAGCTGATGATGTCGTCCGAGAAGCATGGCGGGTACAGCGTCATCCGGCTTGTGGGTGTGTGGATGGCGGTGATGATGTCGCGCGCATTTGGCTAGTCATAATGAAGAGTAATTTAGACTAATGTCACGTATAAGATACCAGTCTATGTTACTATCCTCGTAGTGTAAAGTGTCATAAAAGTAGTATCATAGTTGTATTTATTAACTTGTAGACTCAACTTTTCTGGAAACGTTATGCGATAGTAATATAATGCCTCTTCCAATGCAAATGTGCTTAGATGAGGTGCTAAGTGCATTACATAGCTTAGCAACTCAACTCCCCAATGCATATGTGCTTAACTTGTTGTTGCTAAGCTCATTTTATTTAATGATTTAGCACCTAAACTCTTTCATGCATTGATCAGTTTCTTTCATTTTAGTGGTTTGCCTAGGTTCAGTGCTTGACATTGGTTCTTCCTGGGGTCACCAAAGTGCTCTCTCTCCTACTTAATTGCCGTGTCATGTCATTTTTTTGCATATGTGGCATGCTTAGCACCTGTCCACCGTGAAGCACCGGAAAGGGCCTAATATGTTACCACCAACACCTCTCTCCTCATTAAATGCCACGTAAGCAAACTAGTCTTGAGATGTGTTATGTTACTAGGTAAGTTACTCCCACTATGGCTAGCCTTAACCTGGCCGGTGGCGTGGTCGTGCTCGTTAAAGGGGCAATCTGGGAGGCGTGTGTCATGCTGAAGCCATGCCAGTTGTTGTGCCTTCTTCTCGCGGGCGCGTGGGTCCAGTGGTGGCCCACAACTTGGTAGTGGAGCCCTCCCCGGGTTGAGAGCGCCCGGCTGTGTGAGCGAGGCGGCGAGGCCGCCCTGGGTGGTCGAGCGTGTGCCGGTTGAACCTGGCCGGAATGTGCGGTGAGGTTGCTGATGTACGCATGTCACGGCTCGTTGCCACCCTACTTCTAGATTTGCTGAGCGCATTCTGTTGAACCACCGCCATCTTGAGGAGCTCGACGCAGGTGTTAAACATTTCGCAATCTAGGTGATCTTTGGGAAGGCGGAGGTTCTCCAACTCTCCGGTTGCGACCATCATGTTCTTGGCCGTGGTGCAGAAGGCCGTCAGGTTGGCGGTCCCCGTGCCCTGGATTGTGTTGCTGACGTTCCTGGCTGAGGCTGCCAGATCGGCAGCAGCGTCGGCCGGCAGGTGTCATGCTGGCTGGTTCCGAATATGCTCCGTTGAGGCCATGAGATCGTTCTGTCTTCGGAGCAGGAATACATTTGCATTATGTTGGCGGGCGATGGCCCGCTCCACCTTTTGTCGCTCGGCTTCAAGCTTCTTGGTTTTTTCATCCTCTCCTGCTAGCAGCGTTGTGTTGATCGCCGCTAGTGATTCGGGGTTGAGATCGAACTCATCCTCGTCTTCGGCGTCCACCTCAGCTCTGGCGTTGGGGGCGGTATGCACCAGGTAGCAGGCCGTTGCCTGCCACTGCTGGAGAGGTGCTGGTATTGGGATCACATCCGGACAGCTGGATGCCTTCTCTTCCTCCTCTTTCATGGGATCCTCTTGCTCCTTGATGACGTCGAAGAGCGATTGGACGTTGGCGAAGAGATGGAAGGTAGGTTGGTTTGTGAAGACCGCTACTTCCTCCCATGCCTGACAAGGTGCTGGTTTGCTGAGGATGAGCTCGCCGCGAGAGTCGGCGACGAACTCGAGGTTGCCGAAGAAGAAGATCCCGCCTATAGAAAAGATCTTGACGGGCTCAATGCAGCCCGCCGGTTAGCGACCAAGCTCATCGAGCTAAAAGCAAAGATTTGACCCGGAGCGTAGATGTTGTAGCCATCATGATATCCCATCTGAATCTCGGTTCTGGATTGCACAGCCCGTGCCTGGCACGCCACTGTCGAAGTAGATTCCGGCATACCCATCAACAGAGTATTGAGGTTAATCGGAAAGCTCAAAGGGGAAACAGGAAACGATTTACCAAGGTTCAGGCCCTCACGGTGGAGGTAAAACCCTACTCATGCTCATGTTATATTGATGTATAGGGGTGTACAGAGTACAATGGCTATCGAATGGTAAGATTGTAGGTGCCCTATCGACTATCCTGGTCTCGGCTTATAAAGGATGCTGAAGCCTAGGGTTACAAGAATCCTTATCAGTAGAGGCAGTGGATGAGTCCTCCCAAGATGCCAGCTTGTCTGTCTTGGACGTCAAGTCTTCGGGTTCTTTCCTTCTACAGCCCACGGGCTGGACTAACGGCCCAGGGCGGGGACTGACCTAGGGGGCTACGGGCCGGCCTACTAGGTCGGCTTCCGGTATGGTGAGGCACCCTTGGGCCGTAACACCATCAACTCATACAACAATCTCACTCTGCAACAGCTGAAAAGAACCGAACAACTGATTATGTACACAGTTGAGAATATGATTCTGTAGAATCTGCAGCTGAAAATAACTGGCCCTCAGTCTTCCTCCAGCCAGCTGGAACAAAAAATATTGGTAAAAAAAGAAACGTCCTCTTCCCAGCCAGCACATTATCCTTCCAGCTATCTCCTCTCTGCATCACCAACAATCCTTTTTTTCGAAAAATCCACTACATTCGCGTAAGTTCGAAACGAATTTCACCAAAATGGTTGATTTCAGCATCTTTAAGAGAGGTTTCGTGAAAAACATGACGGAACTTTCGTGAAAAACATGACGGTCGTGAAAAGAGGTACAAGCAAAATGCTTTTTCGATAAATGGCATTTTTATTAATTTGTAATGTATGATCAATGGGATACAAACACAATGAACACACCCGGACCCTGTATAGGTAGGATGTAGATAGCCAACACACGCACGCAAAAGATCGCTCCTTCAATGAGCAAAGTCATCCAAGAGCGAAACTATGCCTAGGCGGATGAAAAAAAAATCCAAAGCGATCAAAACAAAGATCGGCGAAATACAGCAGCAACCACAAACACCAACCATCTCTTGACTACACAAGGACTACGGAAAAGGTTTATTCAATGGCAATGCCTCCAGGGAAGGAACGACACATAAATGCCGCCATCACCAAATCCATCCACTAAAGGCAGATCATGGATTTTCACCTTGAAGATAAAAGTCCGAGCAAACTCCATGCAATGCCTCCAAGAAGATAAACACGTGCAAAATGCTTACCTATTTTGTTTTCCTTTTTTTTTTGGAGGAGCACAGAAATTTCATTGCACCGAGCTATTGGTGTTTCCACTTAAAAAGGTCGATTAGTGAAGCGTGGTGCCACTCTGGTACTGTGGTACATAGTTGGGTCATATGATCCTTGTTATCCAACAATGAACGCATCTCTTGGGCGCACTAGTACACCTAAAAGGATCCAGTGCATGCTATATTTTTTTGAGAAAAGTGCCCAACAAATTTGCATATATTTCATGTATTATTGTTCTAATTGATAGTCAAATTAAATCTTGAAATACGTATTGGGTCTGATAACACAGACGGAGACAGCGTATTTTAACTCTCTTGATCGTGCGTCCTAGCTAGGCTTGAACATCGGTGGCCTCCTCACTTTGGTAGCCTGCTCGAATGCATAAGCCATCTCGATCAGCCTTGGCTCGTACCCCTGCAGCCCACCGAAGCATATGCCGAAGGGGACCCCCTGGTCGTCGTACCCGGCCGGCACAACAATGCCAGGGTGGCCGGCAATGGCGAGAAGGCTGGAAGCGTCATTATTGGGCGCCACGATCGCGTCCAGTTGATGCTCCTTCATCAGCTTCTCCAACCCATTCATGTTCAGCTCCTTTAGGCGCTGGATCGCGGCTCTCTCCAAGGACCCGATGCCGTTTGTATTTTGGGCCGCGATAAGGTTGTCCTGCCCGAAATCTTTCATCCTCTCCTACAGCAAACATGCCATCGGTTAGGTTCAGCTATTGCCTTATGCACGGGCAAATCAATCACATGGAGTTTGAAGTTGGCAACTCATGTAAACAAAATATTCATAAGTTGACAAAATTTTCAATTGACACAGTATGACAGTAAAGCATAGTTTCTATTGAAATTATAATTTGTTTGAAAAACTTTCAAAGCTAGTATCATAAGAAGTCAAGAGATAAATCTAAGACTAAGTTGATTTTGGACGCTTACCTCCACGGGATGTGCGTTGTTGAATGATATGACTTGGGCAAGGGAGCGGACAGGAGAGTACAACAAGTCTGCCAAATACGCGTTCACGCTTAGCTTGAACTCTGCCCGCAACGCAATCCCCTCGTTCACGTGTAGAGCGGTAAAATTGGCAGCGAAGTCCAAGTTCTCGATCACCACGGCTCCAAGTTTCCTTTGGCAAAATCAAGAATCAATTCATGATCGAGTATTATTTAAACTAGCCTGATGTCATATTCATCCATCGTCAGTGAAATGCAAACGGTCACTACCTCATTGTGGCGAGGTGCTGCTTGTACACTCTCAACTCCGTCTGTTCGTATCCTTCGAAAAAGCCATTGGGGACGCCGATCCTCTTGCCTCTCAGCCCGTTTTTCTTCAGGAACTGGGTGTATCCCCCGTCAGGGATGTACTTGGACGCCGCTCCGGTGGCCGTGGCGTCCAGCTCGTCGTAGCCGACGATGGCGTCCAGCACATGGACTGCGTCCGACACCGTCCGGCACATCGGTCTGCATTTTGACTCCATGGAGCATCAACCAAGTTCATACATACATACAATTGAGAATTTCCAAGCATGAAGAAGAAGAAGAATTAGTCAAATACCCAACGGTGTCCTGCAACGGGGATATGGGGATGACGCCGGCGCGGCTAGTGAGCCCGAGGGTGGGCTTGATGCCGACTACGGAGTTGAGCGACGACGGGCAGAGTATGGAACCATCGGTCTCGGTGCCCAGTGTCACCGCCACCATGTTCGCCGCCGCGGCCACGCCTGACCCAGCGCTGGACCCGCACGGGGTGACCGACAGCACGTACGGGTTCCGTGACTGGCCGCGTGCGCTCCACCCGCTTTCGACGACGCGGAAGTTGGCCCACTCGGAGAGGCTGGCCTTGCCGAGCACCACGGCGCCGGCGCGCCGCAGCCGGGCCGCCACGTTGGAGTCCCGCCTCACCACGGAGCCGAGCAGCGCCAATGACCCGGCCGTGGTGTTGAGCGCGTCGCGGGTCGCGATGTTGTCCTTGAGCAGGACGGGGACCCGTGCAGCGCTCCGGTGGCCGTGCCGCGGTGGCGCTCGGCGTCTGCGCGTGCCGCCTGCCGGAGCGCGTCCGGATTGACCTCGATGACGGCGCGCAGCAGCGGCTTGAGGCGGCCGATCTGATCCAGGTAGAACCGGACGAGCGCCGTCGATGTCAGAGTGCCGTTGCTGAATCCGAGCTGGATGGCGTCGACGGTAGCCTCGTGGAACTCGAAGCCGTGTGCGACGCCGGCGGTGGCGACCAGAGCGAGGATGGTGGCAACAGCTTGCAGCTGCAGCCAAGCCATGTTAGCTTAGCTAAACGGTGGCGATGGTCGATGGGGTTGGTGTGGACTTGTCTGCTGTACTGTTTGGTCTCTTGCATGTGCGTGTTTGTGTATTTTTCTGGCAGTCGCCTTAAGCATTTTTCAGATGCCCTCCAATCACTTCTTTTCGTGACTGTCTATTTTACCACTTTTCAGACGCTGCATTATGTATAGCAGATGCTCCACAATTGGGAATTCTGTGAAGAAATGAGAGGAAGAATTTTTTTCCTTTTATTTTTTCGGCGTTTCAGATGCATGGATACGGATGGTCCACCTGCATCCAATTTGCTGCTTAGGACATCTCCAACGCGGACCCTTGAAATGCCCGCAAACTTCCGGACCGAGCTATCCGGACGATGTAAGCCATCCAACACAGTGCCGGATAAGTCCACGGACATGTCCGCGCGCCCGTTTTCCACAAACCGAAAGCAAACCTGCATGACGTTTGCGAGAGTCCGAACATCCATCTAGCCAATCAAAAAACACCATGTACCACACATCACAGCCCATCTCTCTTCTCTGTCCATGTGGGACGGCGGAAGGCCCCTGTTATTTGACGGAAGGAGTGACAAAAGATGTTTTAGAAATCGGGTCCAACTTGTGAAAGTTGCTATTTGCCGGAAACAAATAGCAACGCGGAACGGTTGATCTCTCACAAGCTTTTGGCGGAAGGTTGCTTTTGTGTATGGCGGAAGGTCAAAAGGCTTTGCTAAATTTTTTTATTGACATGAAAGGAGCTTAGTTGTGAACTTGTACCAAAGGCAATATTGCTTGGTGGAAGGCAACTTGTAGAAATCATTGTATATGACCGAAGGTTAAAAGGCAATATTGCTTGGTGGAAGGCGCACATTTGAGGTATAACATTGGATGGTCGGCTCCCGTATACGGGTCCACGGATCAGTCTGGACCAGTTCGCGGACAAATATTATCCGTTTTAAGGGTCGGCGTTGGAGATGAAAACATGGAGCCACGTGCTTTGCTACATTTACGGAGGATTTTATACGGAATTAGTTTATATGATGATGTGGCGTTATCTAATTGACTAAATGTGTACTATGGGCCCCATAGAAAAATTGACGGGGATTAGTGGGATTACGTACATGGATGGGGGTGTCGGTAACAAACACCGGTAAGTGTAGTATTTTTGTGGAGCGATTCTGGCGTGTGATCCTCATCTATGGAAGTTGTGGAGCGAGAGAACTATTAGAGCCCTAGAGTTGCTAAAATAGGTCAAGCCACACAATAACTATCAATATAGAGCACATGCTGCAAAAATGGGAGCACATTGTTAGAAGAACAATGATGTCGAAGACCCAACCGTTTGATATACTACGAGATCATATTTTCACAAAGTTTAAGTATTATCCCAAAGATGTTAACATATGGGATCATATCCTCTCCGCCACCGCCCTCGCTGCGTGCAGCCCGCGCAACCACCTCCACGCTACACTCGGGCGGCACGCGCAACTACTCGTCGTGGCCTCCTAGCGCCTTCGGAGCAGCCGAGAACGAGCGCTTGAGGACGCCACGCTCACGCTCCATGAGAATCTACTCTGCCGCGGGCGCCAAGTACATTGCCAGAGCAGCCCTCTGTACGAGCTTGTGATAGGAGGAAGAATGTGAGCGGCGGAGAGGAGGGGGAACCAATAGACTGAGCAACGCGTTCGCTGGCACGTCGGTTTAGAGAGAACGGTCACAAAAACGTGACGTTGCACTGTTTCCTTGTACAGCTCATCTGATGACACACAAGAGCCATTTGCGTGATTTTCTTATAAATTTGACATCAGATTTATAAGATTTTGGTTATCTAAGCTTGACCGCCAATGGAGCGAAGACCTCGAGTCCGTCAACCTTGTCGGTTACTGTTCCAGTTTTTATCTCGGTACCCACCGCTTTCCTCCCAGTCTGAGCTGGACAAGATCGTTGCGACATGCCCAGTCACCCAGGGCGCTGTCGTTTGTCCAGCTCGTTACTTTACAGATGGAATCGGATGGAGATCTCCTACGTCTCGGCTATTTCGACGTGGACAAACGTGCATGTGGAGCGGTTTACTGGTCCATGATTTTCGTTCTCAATTGCGTTTTGATTTGTTTGTGATGGGCGTGCCACCAGAGTGTATTGTGGGGACATGGCTCGTCTCTTTGTGTTCCCTCGATTTGTATTTGTTAGAGTGGGTCAAGTAGACTTGTATGCATTCGATATGGACAACAAAATAATATGGAGATGCCGTGACTTGCAGGGTTATGCTGATGGTGAATACGAGTACCATTCCAATAGGAACGAAAAATCTACGTTTGGAATGTTCTCTTCCTGCAGCGAACGCTTGGGCACCGTTCAAGTACATGCTATGTACGTAAGGGCATCTCCAACGCTGGCCTCCAAAACGGACACACTATTTTTTCGTGGATTGGTCCAGGCTCGTCAGTGGATAGTGATACGGGAGCCGGCCATCCAACGCGTGCCGTAAACCTCCGCCTGCAATACAAACTAATTCAGACATAATTCACGCAAACACAGCGGATTTCATTCAAACGGACAAAAGTTCGGACGTAATTTACGTAAACCGGACGATATTTCGTCCGTTCAACTAAAACCTAATAAAACCTAAACTAATTTGTAGCGAACCGTGACCTCGTAGGCCTGACCGGGCTGGTCGGCGGCACCTTCGTCGCCGTCCGTGATGTCGTCGTCGGAGTGGTCATTCTAGCCGTGGAAGGGCGCGATAGCCCTGCCCGGTCGCCGCCTGGCGCTCGCGGAGGAGCCGCTCCGCTTCCTCCTGCGACGTACGGAGGGTCGCCGCGGCCAATACCAACCCTGGCCGGGGAGCCCTGCCCTTTCCCCGGCCAGCGGCGGTGGCGGTCTCGCTGCGCGACCACTCCTCGCCGATCTTGGCGAGCACCCCGGCGAGGTGTCGCAGTCGCCGCGCGGCCGTCTCCGCGGTGGTCACCGACCAATCGCGGAGGCCTGGCCCCGCGAGGTCGGGGTCCATGAGGACCCAGGCCGGCGCCTCGTCGGACTTCGCGAACGCCGAGCGGCGCACTGCGCTGAGACGCTTCTCGGCCACCAGGATGCTCCGTGACGACGAGGATTTTTCGGGCAGAGAGGGTTTTTGGATGGGACCGGGGTGTCAGACGTGTATGTGGCGACGGTCCGGATGCCCGCAGAGCTCCCCCTTGTTTGCGTCCGGTTTGCTGGATTTTGATCAACCGGATGCGTTCGCGGACCGATGGAGTACCGCGTTGGATGACAAATTGCGTCCGAACAGCTACGTCCGGACGTTTGCTGACGTTTTGAGGTTCCGCGTTAGAGATGCCCTAAAAAACCTATCACAAAAAAAAGGCGGGTTTCCTCCCGGTTCTATTTCCTTTCAAACCGAAACCACAGAGCAATCATCCAGGCGTTCAGGTCAAGACCCGTGTATTATAATTTCAAAATACGTATAGTCGAAATTGTGTATTGCATACTATAAAAAAATCGAAAGCACCGTATATTTTAGAAAATCAAGCTCCTTTTCTCGTTCTCATGGTGTCAATAGTGACGAGACAAGAGGCAACAAGATTACTTGGCCCCGGCCCTAACATGCGCCCTGGATCCGTCTCTCCTTCTGAGTGTATTATTTGCACTACATATCACTAAGTAAACTGAGCTGCACAACCTTGCCAAGGAGCATCTCCCCTATTGCTGGGTCAAGGGATGAATCTCCAGCCTGGGAGGAAGGCGCTCCGCAGAATGGCCAAACCGATGCGCGGTACTCAGACGTACGTGCTCGGGAAAGCACAGCTCATCCTTAAAAAAACTCGAGCGGCCGACACGCCTCGCGGACACACGGGCCCACTGGCAACAATCCGTCAAAAGAACGATAGTACGATACAAACCACTGTTGTGTCCTAGAGCACACGCGACGTACGTCTTTCGGGGCACGAAAGGGGCATCACAACCGCTGCTATCGAATTGGGAGATTAGTGGGTACTTTCTGAAGGTTAAGTTTTTGGAATTGCAAAAATAATGGCCAAGTTTTTGGTATTGATGTATCCTTCTAAGCCAGAACGTGAACTCTTTGTTGTGGCCATAGAAGGTAGCATCTCGTGGTTAAATTAAACGGGCGTTGTTCGTTCATAATAACAGCAATCCGGTGTGACAATGGTTAATCGGTCATTGGGAGTCGGTGGAGGTACATTGCTGTATAATCTGACAAAAAAGAACATTAGGGCCAAGCCATTTCTGAGGAGGAGGTTTTTTTTTTTTTTGCGGAAAAGGCTCAAGGCCATATATTAAATAAAATCAGCCCTTACAAGAGCTTTCTTACGAGAATATGAAATTACAGGTAAGTCCTTGAAGAAATCAGCGTCGTCTTCCTTCTGCATCTACCCACGGCACGTCGTGAGAGGAGCTCATTGCCGCCTCTGGGCCTCTGTCTTACCGAAGCAACCTTGTTGAAATACAGGAGCTTGTAGAAGCAACGGCTAGGAAGTCATGTACGCAGGCATGGATTTCGTCGCATGTTCCTGTCCATCAGGGATATGCACGCGACCGGTTGTTGCAGGGCATGCATGCCAGGGAACGGTGTGGATTTCAATTACCCGTGACCTTGGTGTGGCTGTGCCCCTGCTGGCAGCATCGTCTTCTTCGGCAATGGTGGCGCCAACACAAGGTGACTTCGTTAAGGTGATGCTGTTCAGTACCGGGTCTCGAGCTCCGGGGTAAAAAACTCCCTCGGAACACCCGTTGGTGGTGCGCCGTGAGCAAAGCTGGACGTCGCATCTGGATCTTTGGAACACCCTCGGAACCAGGTTAACATTGTTGATGCAGCGGCCGGAAAGTTGCCGGTCGGAGCCAGAAGAAGCCGACAACAGCAAATTGAAGATCAGATCGCCGCTTGCAAAAGAAGGCGACGAAGAGGGCTGGACAACAATCCCAACTCCGGCCAGACAGAACCGAGGAGGCCTTACCTCAATAGCTTCCCAAGGAAGCTGAAGCTTGCCGTGCATCGCCAAGCGGAGAAGAAGCCAAAAGACCAAAGTAGAAACCGTCGTCGTCCTCCGGCGAACGACGCCATCCAAGACCACCTAGATGAAAAGTAGACAAAACGGGGCAAAAGATCTGGCCCGGGGGGGGGGGGGGACTTATTCCACTCCATCAACGATGCCATCACCTCGGCACCGTCAGGTAGACACCTAAACTAAGCCCTAGCTAGAGCTAGGACGACACAAACATAGTCAACCCGCAAACCAGGACTACCCCCACCTGGTCGGCATCAGAAGGCACCCAGAGGCGAGGGGAACCGGCGGCGGCAGCAGCAGTTACGTGGAAACCCTAGCCGCTTTTTTTCGAGAGAGGTAGGAGACTAGGTGGAATCCTATTCGAAACCAACATAAACTAGTGGAAACACAGTTCTTACAAGGCAAACTGCTTCATTAGAGTGCGGAAGAAGATGCAAAAACTAGATGCCATAATGAACTGAACACTGTCAACACATAATGTAAAAAAACACTATAAAACAGAAAAAAAAACGAAACACATGTCATTTGCCAAAACAGAATCAGCGTTCCCCATAATAGACATGTCAAAATGAGGTTACATACATGCGGATACATTTTTTTTTTCCAGAGAGAGCCACATGCAGGCTACTATGACCACGACAGATGCAAGCCGGAGAAGACAACGGTCATGGGCTCACGACACAATTACACATCGACAGCAAATCTTCAAAATGTGCAACTGACGGCCCATGCTATTTTGTTTACAGACCTCCTCGCAAAATACTCCCACATTCTGTTGGAACAGCATCTCATAGACCTCTCTAGGTCCGTCAAACCAGAGGGGTCCTATATGACGCTCTGTGGGTCAAATTGCCAGACGAGCGCACAGGGGGCGGGCTTGGTGGGCTGGCGTAGTTCGGCGTCTGCGCGCTCTCAGTTACGGGAGCGCTCATCTTGTTTCTCGCTGGTTTTTTTTTTCTTTTCTTCGGTTTTTTCGGTTTGCTCCAGTTTTCAGCCAGTTTTTATATGTTTTTCTTAAAACCACAAACATTTAAAACAATGTAAACAGTTTTTTAATTACATGAACATTTCATTTAAATGTGTCAACATTTTCGTAAATGCGTGAACATTTTTTTAAATGCATGAATTTTTTAAAAAATTGCATAAATAATTATAAAAAAACGTCCGTCATGTATTGTAAAAATGTTCATCGTGTACTTTGAAAATTTCATTGCTTAATCCAAAAGATTCATCATGTATTCTAAAAAAATTGTTTATGAATAAAATAATTGTATCTATAAAATTAAAAAGAAAAAATAAACAGAAAAACAAAGCCCCCCACCCAAAAAATAGGAAAATAAAAACACCAAAAATAAATGACAGAAAAAGGAAAACCACCAGAAAAATGAAGTAAACCAAAAAAGGAGATTAAAATCCCGAAAACCAAAAAAAAAATGTAAGAAACCAGCAGCAAAACGGTTAAATGGCTTGGCCCATGGAGCGCCACACCTGTGCGATTCCCCGACATTTGGGAGAGCAACTAATTGAGGGGTACCCTTGCGAGAGATCCTCAAGGGTCAATTTTGGTGGTCTGAGAGCGCGCCACTTGGCACTCTCTCATCCGCTGCCACATGTTGCGTGCTGGGCGCTCCCTCGGGATTTTTTTTTCTGTACTCTTTTTCAGGTTTTAGATTTTTTTTTTGGCTTTTCGGTTTTTGTCTGGGTTTCCCTAGGTTCTGGACAATTTGTTTTCTGAAAAGACCAAAATTTTGCACGAATAACCGCATTTATTTTCTTCCACGTGAGGCATAATTTTGCTTCTCATGGAGGCACAGGTTTGCTTCAGTGAGAGGCACTCGGAAAAGAAAAAAAATGCGTTTTTTTCTTTCGTGGCTCAGAGGCACAAAATTTTCTGCTACTGTAGAAATATGTAAAAATCAAAAGTACATGATAAAATCATGAAATTTTAACACAGTTTACATTTATGAGTTATATGTTATGTGTTAATTTTTCAGAATTTTGTGTGTTACATAATTATTTTTAGAAATTGCATCTTTACGTACTACTCTGTTTTGACAGATTTCTGTTTAACTTGTCTTTGGTTAGGTATGTTTGCTTTTTATTGTTCTTATGGGGACGTAGGAATTTTAAAATAGTGTAGGCATACAATAGCTAATGATTAGTTACAATTTTATAATTTGTTCACAGCAAGGCATTATTAGATATAATTTCCATTTGGACTAACCTATCTCAGAAAGTCTGTGTAAGTTTTGTGTGAATGAAAATTTTAAGACCCAGGGGAGACAGTGATATGAGAGAAATTTGGAGATGCAAGTTCTCAAACTTGGGGATGCCCAAGTCATCCCCAAGAAATTCAAAGAGATATCAAGCTTCAAGCTTGGGGATGCCCAAGGCATCCCCCTTCTTCCTCAACAACTATCGGTTTGTCTCGGTTGGACCTATGTTTTATTTGTTCACACATTATGTGCTGTTCTTGGAGCGTCTTTTTATTTATTTTTATGATCATTACAATCATCACATCTGAAATATTCTTAATTGGGAGAGTATATGCATGGCTACATATTTTTAGAATTGCTCTATTGCTTCACTTATATCTTTTAGAGCATGCACGAAGTAGAAACACTTAAAACTCTTCGTACTTCATATATCTTTTGGAGAGTTTAAATAACAATTGGTTTGTGAATTAATTTGCAAATGGTTGGCATGTCATTAATATGCTAGTACTGAAATGATAAGTATGTATAAGTGGCATGATTAAAAAATTCCATGAACAATCTCTTGAAATTTAAAACTTGAGAACCAGATTTTTTGCATCTGTTTTGAGACAATTTGATAACAATAGACTGGCATTGTGATGGATGAGGTCGCATCTAGAAGTGGTTAGTTTATTAAAGTTGACTGAAGCTAACCCATTCTTTCACCTAATAAACAAAAGGTTGGGAATTTAAGTAGAAACTGGAGTAAATCAGAGTGTTGAAGTGGTGTGTAAACCATTGACTTTGGTTTAGGCCGGGATGCAAGATGGTTAACTCCTATCGAACTACCCCCTCAGAGTACTTGATTGCATGGTTCTATCTTAATGCCACAAAGCACTTGTGTAGTATCTTGAGTTCTTTATGATCAATCCAAGTTTGAAACTTGATGCACTTCCATTTCATCTTTAAATTGCTAGCCTCTTCGGTATCGAGCATTGCCCACTCTCAGCTCAAGACATGGTGCATACTTTGTTGATACATCCAACTCCCGTGGGAGGACTTTCTCATGTTCTCCTACACATAAGACCAAATATCTTCCTCGAAACAGCCACTATACCTACCTATCATTATTCCGAGATATATTGCCATGCAACTTTCATCATCATTTACATTACATTACATGACTAGAGATGTGATTCTGCACTGTCATTTTACTTTCCATGATCATATAAAGCTGGCATGATATTTATATGGCACAACCATTGTTACTCATTTTCATATATGCTACGCTAGATCATTGCACATCATGGTACACTACCAGAGGCATTCATATAGAGTTCTACATCATCTTGATTAGTTGAGTTGAGTTATGGATAAATTCAAAAAGTGTATTGTTCATCATTGTAAGGTGTTGCTTCTACCATGAGATATCAAATAAACGATGCACCATGGAGGTGCCGATAAAAATAATATATAAAAAAGTATGAGATGAGCAACACCATTTTCCTTTTTTGGTGTACGCTTGTGCTTCAAAGTAGCACCGTTCTTAACATAAAATTAAGAAGTGCTTCAAAGTAGCACTGCTGCATTATAATAGAGAGTTTCCATGTACCTCATGTTTCATACATTAGTGGGGATCTTTAAATTATAAAACTTGGCTTGTATATTCCATGGATGAGCTTCCTCAAATGCTTTAGGTATTCATGAGCAATCAAGTTGGATGCACACCCCACTAGTCCATAGGAGAGCTTTCATACATTCATAGCTCTTAGTGCATCCGTTGCATGACAATCCCTACTTCTTGCATTACCATTGATTATAAAGCCTTCCCATTGCCTAATGACCGGCTGCGTTGATGCAAGACCTTTTTCAATTGCGACTTGTTATAAACCCATCATTATTCTCTTTTTGCCTATAAGTGTCAAGGTCTAGACTTGTGCTTGAGTATTGCATGAGTAAGTTGTATGGATAATACAGAAAGATCAAGTAGTTATTGTACTTGGTTGACCTTGGGTTGGTTTATTATAAGATTATTGCCATTAAACATAGAGAAATACAAAGGTTGAAGTGGAGTTGCCAACATAATATTGACATTCTTTCTAAACCTTTGACAAAGGGAACGTTGACTTGATAAATTGATTCTTGGAAGGATTATCGATAATTTGTCTATGTGCTTTGATATTGCTTGATAATTGTTAACTATAGGCAATTTCTTTGCATCGCTATTCTTATGTTTAAAATTTAATGAGACTACATCAGATAATCATGTTCATGTTAAGGTAGCATTCACAAAAAATACATTTCTTGTGTCATCTACCTACCCGGGGACGATCAGGGATTAAGCTTGGTGATGCTGATACGTCTCCAACGTATCTATAATTTTTGTTATATTCATGCTATATATATCATTTATACATAGTTTTAGCACACTTTTCTATGATTTTTATTGGACTAAACTATTAATCCAGTGCCAAGTGTCAGTTGCTACTTTTTTGTGTTTTTGATGCTAGAGAATAAATATTTTGTGAGGACCAAAAAAATAAAGGAAAAATACGTTGCGCACGGAAATCACCAGGAGACCACCATGGGCCAAAGACCTGCTAGAGGGGAAGGCCAGGGGGGCCACATTGCCCACCATAAGGCCTACCCCCTGGCCGTGCCACATGGCTGTGTGGGGCCTAGAAGCATCTCCACCGCCTCCCAGCGCCCCTAGCTCTACAGATACACTACTGCAGAACTGGCTAGCAGTGATGGGCGTCTTGCCCGCCACTGGTAATGTCTATACTAGTGGCGGGCACTTGTACCCGCCCGCCACTGGTAAAGCTCGGTACCAGTGGCGGGCCGGTTGATTCACCCACCACTGGTTAGTCGCATAGCAGTGGTGAGAGTCTTTGCTCGCCCACCACTGGTAACCTATCCAGGCGGCAGGAAAAACGCTGCAGTGGCAACGTTTTTTTGCGGCCACGGTAGAGTTTTGCAAATGACATCACATTACATTATAATTGCATTGCATTACATAGATAAATTGATGTATCACTTTCATACATGCATCCATATACCAAAATTGCAATACAGTCACAATATTACATTGATATCCATTATTATTACATGCATGCAACATTTAGCTAGACTCTGAGCTTGACGGCGGTGACTCGGTCGTGGATCGGTGGGGAAGAGGAGGAAATGATAAACATGTTTCCCGCTAATCCAATAATGGGTTGGCTTAGATAGGAAGGACCAGTGCACTGCCCTCTCCGAATCAGAGATCTGCCCTCCAGAAGAGCCCAATGAAACACCGCATCCACCTTGGGTATAGGTCTTTGTAGGGTAATGCAGCAGAAAACAAAAAATTTCCGACCTACGCACCAGCCCAGGACCACTATGGAGACTGCATACAAGGTTTGATCTTTTCGTTACCGACTCGTAGCGCAGCGGAAGTAGAGTCGATGACGATCGGCGGTGCAGATCCCCGTAGCTAGGATTTACAACCTCCCAACCGCGAGGATGTATACCCTCATCCGCCCCCTGGACAGCCCTCCGGGAGGCGGTCGGACAGTCCCCCGGACGGTGTCGCGGACAGCCCTTCGGGAGGACCTCCGAAACTCGGACGGTCACTCGGACAGCCCTTCGGGAGGACCTTCGAAACTCGGACGGTCACACGGACAGCCCTTCGGCAGGCACTCTCGAACTAAGACCGAAACTACGATCTCTCTACAGAGTTGCACACATACGGTGTCATCTATCCAGCAGGGCTTCGCCGTCCAGAACTAGTTCCCACCGGATACCAGACAGCCTTTCGGCTCTACGAAACTATTTCGCTGGGAGGGAGAGAGAAGCCAGATAACATCAGATGGCATGTGTATGTGAGAAAGAGTGAGTTTGGAGAGTGCATCTCCACCTCTATTTATAGGAAAACCCAAGGGGTAGGGTGCCACTTGAAATACCCAAAATGCCCTTCACAAGGGCACAAAGGTAAAAGCAAGTGGGCAGCCCTTATCCTTCCATGTCATCCCTAAAGATATTTGTGAGTAAAGCCCCAAAAGGTGGCTTTCCATAAAGTAATCCAAAAAGCACTTTCACTATTCACGACGACATATTTCAGCGTCCGTTCGAACTGAAAATATTCATATGGGCTTAGAACATTTCCAGTACCCACTAAAATAATTTTCAACGCGATACGAAACAATTCCGGTTTAGTGATTTTCATCTGCGAAAAGCATCTGAAGCGGTTCCGGCAGCTCCGGAACATTTCCGGTTTTCATCCCAGAAAATTCCATAAAGTTTCCAGAACGATTCTGGCACCCTCCAAGAATTATCAGGCATGTGCCGAAACCAATTTGACTTTATGGTGTACTCCGAAACAACTTTTCGGTTTAGTGATTTTCATCGGTGAAAAGTAACTAAAGCGGTTCCGGCAGTCCGGAACATTTCCGGTTTTTGTCTCTGAAAAATCTCAGAAGTTACCGGAACAATTCTGGTGCCTTCCAATAATTTCCAGGCATGTGCCGAAACCAATTTGACTTTATGGTACACTCTGAAACAACTTTTTCGATGAATTTCTCTCAGACTCCCTGTCTAGTATTCAGCAGATAGATGACCCTTAAGCGTGTGACCCTATAGGTTCGGTGCAGTATAGACATGACCCGCAACCCTTTCCGATCAATGATCAACATCGGAGCCGTGGACACCCATATTGACCCCTATACCCACACGAATGAATATTTGAGTGAACCTCCAGTTGCCATGTGCTATTCCTGTTGCTTCGTGATATGTTTACAAATACCCGAGGTGAGACATGTTGGCATCCCCGTGGATCAACACCTTGTCCACTATGCCAGTTACCTAGTTACCGGTATTGTTCTCTTTTCTCGTTCCGTGTTCCGGCATCCCCGTGATCAAATCACAAAGTGTCTGGCCAGACGATGATGGATACCGTAATACCGAGAGGGCCCAGAGATATCTCTCCATCGTCGGAGGAGCAAATCCCAATCTTGAGCTATCAAGTTACTTGACATAATTTTCCATGAACCCGTAAGCCGCCGTAATAGCCACCCATTTACAGATGACGTTTAACAAACCCCAAAGTTCATGAAGCAAGCATGAAGAAACTCGATACTCTCATGGTCTAAGGAATCATGCAAACGTTAACCATCTCTGTGTTATTAACCATTAACTTATGACGAATGAATCTCATAGCATAACATCAATTCGGGTCGATTCAACACAAGTGTTCTACCAACATTGTGCCCTCAAAATTGCCGGCATAGCCATGCCCATGATCAGGAAAACATGATCATCATGCAATACTTGAGCCAGTCTTAGAGGCCAGACTAGGAATACATTTTACCGTTTATTATTCCACACGTGCATATGAGTCTTCCTCCGAGCCTCGTGGTTATTGCAGACTCGAGAACCATAGCAGTTATAGCATGGAACATAAACCTAATTATGAACAGGGAGATAATCAATAACATTTATTATTGCCTCTAGGGCATATCTCCTACAGTCTTGATCCATCTGGCCACATCTCGTTGATCTCCTCCGTGGTTGACGCCCCCAAGATCCACGTCCCGAGCTAATCGAGTATCCTCTGTGCTATCTTCTGCATCGCATTCAGTTGAACCTCCGAGAGCTCACCCCGAGTCGTGTGAAGAGCATGCATCCAAGAGAACTTTGCCTTCATAAGCCGCCCCACCTGCTCCTTGACCTTCGCACGCTCCTAGACCCGCTCCTTGTCCGCGGCAGGGTTCCCCTCCCACGAATCTCGCTTACTCATATGTCCTTTTTAGTACATACCAAAAATCATTATTAGTACATAGCAGAAATCTCACTTAGAAGGACAATTTCTCTTACAAAGGGAGCCCCATCGGACTGAAAGTCAACACAAAGACCGAAGCTGGCAGCATTTATGAGCAAACCTATAGCTGGTGCTTCCTAGGTATCGAACCACAAAGAATAATTCTCTTCTACTCAATTGACATCAACAAATGTTGGTCATCCCGACTTCATAATTATTCTGTCCATATTCTCAGAAAGTCAAACGACATATACATATTCCTTCTAAGAAACATGTAAGGTTCATCAAGTTGACAGAGAGCTCATTTTTCCATATACATATTCCTTCTAAGAAACATGTTCATATTTTCTGAGAATAGGAACAGAACAATCCTAAAGTTGAGATGAGCGACATTTGTCGATGCGAACCAAATAAAAGATAATTATTCCTTCTAAGGTTCATCAAGTCTATAAAGGCTCATCAATGCTAACGAAACATGAAGAAAACACATTTTCAAAGAAGCATGTAGAAATCACATAGTTTATTGCATAATCTAAACTATAGTACGATCAGTTGCACATTAAACATAAAAAACATGCATAAACACTCCAGACTCGGCATGTGTATTGACTTCCAGTCCGTGGATGCTCCCTTCATAAGACAAGCTTAACTTGGAAGGAAAATATTCTGCATTCCTTCCACACAAGGGTTTTGCTATGATGAAAGAGAAGACAACCTTTCAGGACTTGTCAGCCTTCGAGTTAGTCGTAATCCTACTCCCAAATTCCTAACAGGTACAGAAATGCATCATAGGGTTTCGGGTTTAGGGTCTAGGGTTTAGGGTCTAGGGTTGAGGGTCTAGGGTTTAGGGATTAGGGTTTAGGGTTTAGGGTTTAGGGTTTAGGGTGGTTCGACTACGATGCATTTTTGTACCTGTTTCTTGAAGGAATTTGGGAGTACAATTATGAAGAACTCAAAGCCTTACAAGTCTTGAAAGCCCGTCTCTTCTTCCATCGTAGCAAAACTGCTATGTGTTAGGAATGGAGAATGATTGCCTTGCAAATTAAGCTTAATTCTCTTATGAAGGGAGACCCATCGGACTGAAAGTAAAGACACAGGCTGAAGCTGGCAGCATTTAGGAGCTAACTTATAGCTGGTGTTTTCTCGGTATCGAACCACAAAGAATAATTCTCTTCTATTCGATTGACATCAACAAATGTCTCTCATCTAGACTTGAGGATTGTTCTGTCCATATTCTAAAGTCAAACATCATATACATTATCATTAAGAGCCTGTAGCTTGGCAGTTCCTAAGATCTTTCGTCCATAAAGGTTGACAAAGCACTGTCGTATCAGGTGATACTAAAGTGGTTTGTGAACATGGAAAATCTGAGGAAAATCAAACTAGAGGCCCCTAATGGTAACATATACCACGTTGGACTTAATACGAACAGAACAATCCTCTAGTCCGGTTGGGCGGCATTTATTGATGCCAACCAAATAAAAGATAGTTAGTCCTTCCGAGGTTCATCAAGTCTACAGAGGGCTCATTTTTCCAAAAATTTAAAACTTGATACCTAAATTTTAAACATCTGTACCACTACCAAAAATGCTAACGAAACGTGAAGAAAACACATTTCAGTATGATCAGTTGCATAATTTAAACAGTCTAGTACGATCAGTTGCACATTAAATTAAACATGCGTAAATTAAACAGTGCTACGACCATAGTTTAAACATAAAACTAGCTAGCTCGTGGGGGCTTGGGGGATACTCGCTGTCGGAGCCCTCTCCATAGGAGGGCGGCGGCCTCCCCCCGCCGGAGGTGTCGGCCTTGTGGTCGTCGGTGGTAGACTGAACCCACGGCAACTCCTCCTCCTCGTCAGAGGGCTCGGTGAGGATCTTGGCCCAGTTGGGCTCGTCATTGTCCTGCTGGCGCTCCTCTGGCTTCTTGCGCGCATCGCCGTGTGACTCAAGCAACACGCGGTTCTCACCGAGGAAATCCGGCTCGGCCTAGTGGAGCTGCGCCACAAAGGGGTCAATGTCGCGCCAGCTATTGAGCTGCACCTTATGCTCCTTTTGTTCAGGCACGGATTGACTCAAAGGTGCCCACCACGAATCAAATTCACAAGGGTTGGACTCCTCATGTTAATGAGGAAGGAAGGGCTTCCATGGCAAGGAAGGCACCTAGCAAGAAAGGCAAGGAGCCTATGGTGAAGCCTTCTCGTTTTGAGCATTTTGTTGGGAGCTCCATCAATGCTCTTTGGGAATTGTGTGCTTTCAATACCAAGGAGATTGCCTATTTGAAGAGAGACGCTCATGCGAAGAAGAAAATCTACAAGGACCATCTTCATGCTCTTGATCAAGGTGACATTAGGTTCGATGAGCCCGTTCTGTCATACCGCAACCTTCCCAAGGACTTGTCACTTCCGAATGAGTATGCCGACTACGTTGAGATCTCCGAGGAGGATGATGAGGATGAGGTGATTGAAGCCTCCGATGATGATGATGTGGTGCCTTCAGCTCATGGTGATGGAGAAGATGATGAGGAGTGACCGTTTGGGTTGGACGTGTAGTCTCTTCTTTCTTTTTGGTGTCTTGATGACAAAAGGGGGGGAAGTAGTATATTAGGTTGCTCGCGGGTCGTTCTATGGGTATAAGTTGCATGCCTTTGGTTCTTCGTTGCATCTTTTTGGGCATGTGAAACTTTTAATAAGTTTATTAGTTGTAATCATGTAAAATTGTGTGTGTGTGGATGTCACGCTACCATGAACTTATTTACCTTGTATGGTTGTCAGACTTGTTTGCTATGGTTAAGTACTTAAGGATCTTATGCTATGCATGTTGCTTATTATTAAGTTGTGACCCTTGAGTTTATTTTTTTGCCTCTCACAACCTTGTCATGTCATCCCTTGCAATCCCCTTTGTTCATGTTTATCATTTGCATTGCAATTAGTTATATGATTTATGGGGAGTTCCCTCTCCAAGATTTCTCTCAAAATGTGTACCTTGTTGGATGCAAGATTTTTTGTGCACACAGTTAGGGTGAGCCCATCTAAATCATGGAACCCGTGCTCATTGATCTAAATTGTTATTTCTTTCGTGAGCGCTATTTTTTTCTCATCAATTACCAAAGGGGGAGATTGAAAATGCAATTTGCCCTTTAATTATCGTTTTGGTATTGATGACGACAAATTAGTGGGACTAATATTGGCTGCTAAGTGTTTACTCAAGTTTTAGTCCCATGGATATCTAGTGACGTGGATCGATGACGGTCAAAAATCCAAATGCTCAAGAATTGCAACATGGAGGCTCTTTACTTTATCCTATCCTTTTATTTTCTTGAGTATTCAGGATCCCACACTATTAAGAGGGGTTCATTTGGATGTGAAGAACAAGCTCAGATCACATACTTATACCCCATTCCTACTCGTTACTTGAAAGGCCAAAAAGCCGCGAGTCAACCTAGGCCACTTGGAGCAAAAGGGGTTGTTTGTAGAGGGCCATAATCTCCGGGCTCCCCTATTACCAATAGTGGTACTAGCTCGGGGGTGATGCCCCAAGCCAGACACTCCAGGTCTCTATCCGGGTAGCCTCAGGCTCGAGCCGGACACTCCGGACATTTCGCCCAGGAGTCTCAGGGGTGCCCTGTTACTGGCCGAGTTCTGGCTTAGGGGTGATTCCCTAGCCAGAGCCTCTAGCTGTTTCTCCAGCTATCTCTCTGGGTGCCCTCGGGTCCAAGCCGGAGTCTTCGGGCATTCTACCCCGGAGTCTCCGACCCCTTACTCGAGGCACCAGCTTTTATGCCCCTGCTACTCCTCTGGGTCAGCGATATTTGCCGACTCGCTGTCTCTGGGCAAAAAGGGCCGGAGTCTTCGCGACTACTTTTTTTGCAGCCCAATGGTTGTTTCCCCACCTCCACTATATAAGCCACCTACCACTCCGGTAGGTGGCTGACCATTTCATTCCTGTTTGACTAGATCTTGAGAAGAGCTCCCCCACATTTCCCCAATCTAAATCTTTGATTTCTTCAGGGATTCTTGTGGGATTTGAGAGAGGATTTCACCCAAGCCTAGATCTACTCCTCCTCTCTCTTTCAACCAACCGGATTCGCGATTTGAGAAAGTTCCAAGCATTCCTTTATTCTTGTTACACTTGGAGGTTGGAGACTCCTAGGATGTAGGTGCTGTCGATGAGAAATCGGTTTGTGATTTACCCCAATGTTTGTAAATGTTTGGAGGCCACCTCAAGGTCTACCACGAGTAATTGGGAATCGCCTTTGTGGTGATATCTCAAGGAGAAGAAGATGAGCCTTTGTGGTGTTGGTGTGCCTTTGTGGTACTCCGACCTCTCCAACGGTGATGAGCTCCCTTCCAAGGGAGTGAACATCGGGATACATCTTCGTCTCCAAATGTCTTCAGTTATCCCTAACCCTAGCTCATTTACTTGTGATTTATTTTGGTCACTTGACCTCGCAAGTATCATATAGGTTGTTTACCTCACCGTAGCTTATTTAGGCTCACACTTTATATTTCGCGAAGGCTAAATTGCTAATAATCGAAGTAAAATTTGTAGTTGACCTATTCACCTCCCCCTCTAGGTCCATCTTGACCCTTTCACCTATATACGGCGATGGCTGGCATCTGCTGTGGGGGCACGACACTGCAGAATAGAACGGGCCAGGGAATGGCGAGGATGCCAAGGTAGTGGCCATGGACAGGCAGCAATGACAGCAGCGGCGTCGTGATCATGGCATGAGGTGCCTTGGTTGTTGGCCCGTCATCGCAATGGTGGTTGGCGTGATTTCACGATGGAGCAGCGCAGGAGGTGGCTGCTCAGTTGCACGACGGTGGCACTCGAACTGTTGTGGTACAATTCATGAGTAGACTTACACTCATTTCTCCAACTACATTCGTTCTCAGCTCGAACCAAGGATCATGCCTCTCCACAACTTGTGCAGTGCGCACGAAGACATCTCTATGCATCCAAAATCACCACCTAAAAAGGTTCCCTGGATACACCAGATTCGGCACAGAGTAATCCCTAACAAGTTTGGTATGTCGTTCTGCCCTATTGCGATGGATGTGAATGCGGCCGAACTGAGAACCACGTCGCGGTTTCCTATCCTCTTCCTCTTGAATGATCATGGCCAATGCCGTCTCGAAATCATCATCATCATCTTCTTCTTCTTCCTCCGACGAAGATTCATCGAAAAACTCTTCCCATAGCCTCTTCATCTACACATTGCAAAGTCCAATGATCAAATTCAGTTCATAATTAAGAAAAGCTGAGAAAATTGAAAAGGTTTACCTTTGTCGTACACCTCGTGGGCGGGGAGAGGTGAGCGTAGGGGCGGCCATCGTTGGTGCACGGACGAGGTTTCTGAAGACGAAGAGGACATGGGGGGGGGGGTGTGTGGCGTGGACATGGGGGGAATCGACTCCCATCCTCGCCGTCTACCTACGCAGCGGCGATGAAGCCCGCCATGGCTCGGCTCCTCCGTCGGGGAAGATCGACGAGGGGGAGGCAAGGTGGAGGCCGGGAGGACGCATGCTCATCTCCTGCGACTTCCAGCTCCTCCGGCGGTGGCGTGGAGGCGATTTGAGGGACGACGGCGACCGCCGGAGGTAAGGAGGTCCTGTTCGGGGTGTAGGGCGACGGCGGTGATTTCATCGGGGGGTGCCCAACGGTCAGGGAGAAGGTGCGGGGGAGTCTTGCGGGGTCGCCACGGATGCCGGGGAGCCTCGGGGTTCCGCCCGGGAGGAGGTGGGCGACGGTGGTTTGGGGCGGAAGTTTCAGCCTGCCCAAAAAGGAGGGCGTCGGGGGCGTTTGAGGAGGCTGCCTATCCTGCTCAAATTTGAGCAGGGAGGGGCCTTTTTGAGGAGTTAAAATTTTTAGGGGAAGGGCCTGTTCGGGTTAACTCCTAAAAAAAGGGTTTTTAGGGAGTTATAGAGATTTGAGGGAAGGCCTAGAGATGCTCTAAGGCATCGGAGGACCAATCCGAAGACCAACCCACTATCCATGCAGGGTAAAAACCTCCTTGGTTGCTCGCTCGAGCTTGATACATGTTGCCATAAAAAGCTCCCTGTTCTCTGACTGCTGAAGCAGAGACCACATACGGAGCCAGTGCGTACATGAGTGAATAAGCTGCAGTGCAAAAGAAAATTTCTTTTTGTTAAAAATCCTGCCACCGCCCCAACCGGGATATGAGAAACAAACCCCATATGCATAAATACCACACATTAAATTACCAAACTTATTTTGCACACTACGAGGAGGCGGATATAAATTAGAGGCCACCTGAACGACGGACCAAACAGCATAATTTGTAAAAACTTAAGTATTAGAAAACCTTTCTAAGCAAAATATTGCCCGAGGACATGAAGAAATGTTTGTTCCCACATAACCGTTGAAAATTAAGAAACAAGAACCATTCGAGAACTATAAAAGGCGTGAGCTCACGTCCAATCAGTAAAAACTGATAACATGTAGTGGAAAATCTCTCGGCCGAGGAAATAAGGTAAGGGTACGGCCAAGGCCAACACAGAGCTGTCACAAACACTGTTCTCAGTCATTGATATTTCCTCCCTGATACTGCAACCTCATTCTAGTCGTATGTCTGCCCATGTATTCGCCTCCGCCCCTTCCGTTTAAAGGCATATACATCAAGGTAAAAATCTTGTTTTTGGTTCCCGTTTTTGATCTGTTCGGTTTTGTTCTGATTTTGTCTCCATGTATCCTACTTTGAGTAAATGGCACTGGCGGTCTCAGAACTTGCGCTGCGGGTACACTTAAGTCACACTACTTGCAAACCGGAAAAACCCGTCACAGAACTTGTGTTGCGGGTGCATTTAAGTCATAGAGGCGAGCTGAACCGGTCGGACGCCCGGTTTTCTCTGTTTTGTGGTCACGCGTGCGCCTCTGTACTGCATCGTTTTCTTGCACAAAGACCCCTGGATCCTTAGCTAATGTTGCATAGCCCCATCTCATCTGTTCTCTGTCTGTTCGTGTTCTTTGCCGATGGGAGAGGAGACAGGCGGCCCTGCTGACGCGTCGAGCTCGTCGGTGGCAAGTCAACCATCACCGACGATGGTGAATCCGACGATGGAGTCCCTAGAGCAGAGAGGCAGATGCAGTGCGATGCGGGCAGCCGACCTCGTCTTGGCAGAGCCACGTGCAGTCCTGCCGAGGGTGGTGGGTTGTTGTGGTGGGCACGGGTGAGGCACCAAGACTCTGGTGTACTGGGGGAGATGGCGACGAGTGAGAGGTTATCCTCGTGGCTGGCGGTGACTAGCTCCACGACGAACAGGCGGAGCTGGACCGACATTGCAGTAGTCCGGGGCGACAGGAGTAGCAAGGATTTGTCGGAGTACGTGGTGGTGCCGAAGGAGGTGTTCAACCCGGTCCAAAGAAGTCGACGTGCTTCTTCGAGAGCCTCTCCTCGTCCAAGAAAACGTGCATCTCTGGGTTTGCGAGTGCGCGGTAGAAGGTGGATGCGCTGGAGTGGACCGCACACAAGGTGCTCGATAAAAATTTGAAGCCTCTAACCTGAGTTCTATATGGAATACTATGTAAGTTGTAAACTTACAATAGTACATCATCGATGTCAGTAGTGGCTGGCAGCTAATACAAATTGAATATGCTTGCTCGAATTCATGATCTCCTTGGAAGGACGTGTTGCTGTGTCGTGATGCTGTGCCGTGCTACTGTGTGCCACCGCTGGCGCCATCCGTGCACACGAAGGAGAAGAAGGTGCCAGGAATCGAAGAGGCTCGCATCGGACGCTGCCACCCCCACCTGGCCATGGCGTGAGGGTGCATTCAAGACAGCCGGTGAGGCATGCTGTCGTCTGTAGCAGCGCCTAGTCCTCGCATACCTTTTCTCGGCGCATGTGAGGCAACCTTTTCTCGGCGCTCCGTAAGCGAGCCGGCACGTAGGACAATGGTTGCTGCCGCTGCTGGTTGTGGCGGCACGCAGCAGCACCGATCTGCAGCGACGAGGCGCACAAGCCACCGCAGCGGGGATGGGATGGCTCACAGCACCGTGGGAGGGAACCGAGGCGTGGAGCCGGCGGCTGGCTTGGCTCAGGCGGTGCGGGAGATCGCGGTGGCCGAGCTCGCGTGTGTCATG
The DNA here is from genome assembly GCA_039707655.1 of Elymus sibiricus. NCBI lineage: Eukaryota > Viridiplantae > Streptophyta > Magnoliopsida > Poales > Poaceae > Elymus > Elymus sibiricus. The sequence continues at coordinate 884,249 of CM077674.1, read as the reverse complement.
GTAGTGGTGCCCAGAGCTCGTTTGCTGGAGGCTGGAGCAGCATGGCACAGCAACAACGCGTAGCTGCAAGGCAGCGGCAACCGTTCGTAGATGCAGGAGAGCTGGACGCGCGGCTGTGTTCAAGGTGACTGACGACGGGTGCAGTGACATGCGGTGCGCCCTTCGGTTACTCGGTGGACGCGCGGAAAAATAGGAAGAGGTGCTCCTGCTAGCCACGGCGGCGCTGCCACTCTTCATCATCTCCTAACCGGCCATGCTGCTCGGCGATCATCATCATCTAGCGGTTTTGCAATACGGCTCTCCAACTAAATCAGTACGGACTTTTCTGCATAAATACCAATCCCTGGAGGTGTCACGTGCGCTGCGCGTGACCGCAAAACAGCGAAAACCGGGCATCCGACCGGTTCAGCTCGCATTTGTGACTTAAATGCACCCGCAACACAAGTTCTGTAATGGGTTTATTCGGTTTGCAAGTAGTGTGACTTAAGTGCACCCACCGCGCAAGTTCTAAGACCGTCAATGTCATTTACTCATCCTACTTTAGTCGTAGGCTAGCTATCTTCGACGGGGACGTAGGCGGCCTGTGTTTTCTTGGCCCTTCAAGAAACAGCGACTTTTGTAATTGACTGCACAGCCTGTCAAAACATGCAATCTTTCAGCACCCAAGATCTAGATTTTCAGCAGTAAGCTGCCATTCATTTTCCATGGCTCAGAAATTTCTACCTTCCTCAACTCGATCAGGTGTAGAAGCTCCCCAAGACTATTCTATGGACGGCGCTTGGCGTATATAGCTTTTACACTTGTACAATTTAAGGTGCTCCCACGGTCGATCCATTTCACATAGGCACAGAACCAGCTTGCTAGAATAGTTTCCTAACCCAGCTAGCCATGGAGCGCACATTATCTTCCCAAATACATACCTCTCTCATCTGCATACTGATGGCACTAGTCTGGGCCGACGCGGCGGTGCTACCATCGCTTGAACAAGAAGAAGCGCTCCTTGCCTGGAGAGCCAGCCTCAACAGCCAAAGCCAGAACGGCGTATTGTCCTGGGGAAGCATCTCAGCTGGGCCTTGCAGTTGGCATGGCATCAGTTTTGCCCACACAAGGCACCGGGTGGTCATCGCCAAGCTCTCCCTTCGTGCGATGCGGCTCCGAGGGACACTCGAGTTCCTCGACTTCTCGGCCCTGAAGACCCTGACGAGTCTCAAGCTCTCGCACAACGACCTTACCGGGAGCATTCCTCCGAGCATCGAGCTCCTCACTGAGCTCCGTCTTCTCCTTCTGCAGGGTAACCAGATAAGAGGCTCGATTCCACCTGTCTTAGCGAACCTCGCAAAGCTTTGTTTCTTACCGCTCCATGAAAACCAACTCTCCGGTGAAATACCTAAGGAATTGATGAGTTTAGTTAACCTGGCGGGTTTACAGCTTGGCCAAAACAAACTTACAGGCTCCATTCTGACAGGCTTGGGATAATTTGACAAAACTCACAAGGCTGTCACTCTATGGTAACCATCTCATTGGGCACATCCCTCGCGAATTAGGAAATTTGGTGCACTTAGCCAATTTGGACCTTAGTGAGAACAGACTCTCTAATTCCATTCCAAGCAAATTTTGGAATCTAACAAGACTCACTACCTTGTACCTTCATCATAACCAACTCTCTGGGCTCATTCCTCGAGAAGTAGGTTATTTACTTAACTTAGAGGACTTACAGCTTGAGAACAACACACTAACAGGTTGCATCCCAAAAACCTTAGGAAATTTGACTAGTCTAAATTCCTTATACCTTCACTATAACCAACTTTCAGGATCTATTACTCAAGAAATTGCGACATTAACAAATCTCGGTGAGTTACTACACGGATTTAACAATCTCTCGGGAGCCTTGCCATCGGGCCTTTGGGTGGGTGGCCGATTACAGAATTTCACCGCTCATGACAACAACTTGGTTGGACCCTTTCCAACAAGCTTGCTTGGTTGCAACAGGCTATAAAAAATTTGTCTCGAAAGAGCTATCTCTCAGATGGGAATTTACCCGGGTCTTGTGCACATTGATGTCAGTTCAAATAAACTATTTGATTCATTATCTCATCTTTGGGGTGAGTGCTACAAGCTAACAATGCTACGCACCTCAAACAACAATATTACTGGAGTCATATCGCCAAGCATAGGGCATTTATTTCAGTTGAGGATCCTCGATGTTTCACAGAATAAACTTCAAGGACATATTCCACATGAAGTTGGCAATATGACAACGATATTCAATTTGAGACTCGGTGATAACTTGCTCCACGGAAGTATACCAAAAGAAATTGGTTCACTAAGCAATTTAGAGTATTTAGATTTGTCATCAAACAACCTAAGTGGGCCAATACAAGGATCAGTTGAGCATTGTTTGAAGCTTCGCTTCCTAAAGTTGAGCTATAATCAATTCAAAGGAAGCATCCCCGAGAAACTGGGGATGTTGGTAAATCTACAAGAATTACTGGATCTTAGTGACAATTCATTTACTGGTGTGATACCAGCTTTGCTAGCTGGTTTGAACATGCTCAAAGCCATGAATCTTTCACATAATTCATTGAATGGCAACATCCCACCATAGTTTCGGAGGATGATCAGACTCTTATCCATGGATGTGTCATACAACAAATTAGAAGGGCTGGTGCCACAAAGTAAGATCTTTGATGAATCTCCAATAGAATGGTTCATGCATAATAAGCAATTGTGTGGTACAGTGAAAGGTTTGCCCCCGTGCGACCTTACTCGAAGTAGTGGTCGACAAGAGAAGAAGTCTAGAGCTATTTTACTAGTTATAATACCTTTCATTCTATCTCTTGTGCTTATCATCACACTAGTAGCATTGCAATGTAAAAAGAAGAAATTCAAGGCAGGAAGTACAAATGAACTGCAAAAGAAAAAAAATGTTTGCTATCTGGAATTTTGATGGAGGAGAGGTGTGCAAGCAAATAGTTGACGTCACAAAAAAATTCAGAGACTCCCATTGCATCTGAACGGGAGGGAGTGGATCTATCTACAAAGCTCAGTTACCTACAGGTGAGGCATTTGTAGTAAAAAGGATGCATATGATGGAAGATGATGATGAACTATTTAATCATGAAATAGATGCTTTGGCGCATGTACGGCATCACAACATTGTGAAGTTATTTGGCTACTGTTCTGCTACTCATGGCAAATTTCTTGTGTATGAGTATATGGATAGAGGAAGCTTAGCAGCATATTTAAAAACCACAGACACCATGATTGAATTGAATTGGACAAAGAGATTAAGTATTGTTAAGGATGTTGCTCGTGCTTTGTGTTACATGCATCAGATTGCTTTGCGCCTATAGTCCATAGGGATATAACAAGCAGTAATATATTGCTTGATATGGAATTAACTTGCACCTCTCGGAACACCACCGTGAGTGGAGTGTCTGAGAGATGTAATCAAACCATATATGACATAGTAAGATCAAAGATGACATTAATCGATTTGCCATTATCCTTTTTGCTGTGATGCTTTAGAGACTGCGGCTTTTACACTAAAAGAGCGCCATCAAATGATGCCATATGAGATATGGTATGGTATGCGAAACCATTTTGTCTTTTCTTAAAATTTGGGATTATAAGACATGTGTAAAATGTTTACAAGCCTATCCCAAATCAGATAAGTGCTATTTTGTTGGTTACCCCAAAATGTTGGGTATTCCTCTATCACTATGCCAAGGCAAATTGTTTGCCACATATAACAATATTAATGTGTTCTGAAGAAAATGGTTCTTGCAAAAGAGTGAGTGGGAGGACAGGCAGCTCCACGAGATTATAGAATCTTCGTCATCAGGTCAAAGGAAAGAAACGCTAGAAGTAATTCCAGAGTATCGCACTGCGACTGATAGAGAAGCCCCTACATGTGATGTAGAGACTTCGGTCGAACTTGCAGCTGAACCTCGTAGGTTAGGCAAAACTCGTGCAAACCTCTGTGGTGCGCGGACGAGATATTGTTGTTAGACAATAATAAACCTGCGATATACAAGGAAGCGACGATGAGCCCTGACTCCGGGAATAGACTAAATGCCAAGGAATCTGAGATAGTATTCATGCACGTAATTCAAGTTTAGAATTTGGCAGACCCTCCGTAAGGCGAAAGGCCTAACGAATGTGAATGGATCTATAAACTGACGCGGATAAAAGTGTTTTGTCCATAGATCTCGACTTGTTACAAAGATTTTATGACAAGTTCAAGGAATTGACTACGATGAGATTGTCTCACCGTAGCAATGCTTAAAGTCAGTTCGGTTATACTAGCAATTGCTGCGTATTTCAGTTATGAGATATTGCAGATGGACATGAAAAGTATTTTCTTGAAATGCAAATATAGCCACGGACGTGTATATGATACGGTCCAAGGGTTTTCTCGATCCAAAGCTTGCTAGTAAGTGTGCAAACTTCAGAGATTCAGTAATGGACTGAAGCAAGGATAACGGAGTTGGAATCTTTGTTTCGATGAAATGGTCAAAGAGTTTGATTTCATCAAGGATAGCAAAGATGCTTGTATTTTCAGGAAACTAAGTGGGAGTGCAATAACATTTCCAATACTTTATGTGGATGACATATTGATTGGAAATTATGTAAATTTCTTGACACAAATTAGGACTTCATTGAAAAATAGTTTTTTTGATAAAGGACTTGGGCTAGGCAGCCTTAGTATTGGGCATAATAATCTATGGAGATAGAAGTGCCTAATAAGGCTGAGACAAAATACATATTGACGAATACTAAAGTAGTTTAGTATGAAAACACCAAGAAGAGGTTATTGCCGAGGTCACATGGAAGAGTTTTAGCAAGACTCGGTGTCCTAAAACACTGATGAGAAAACTACATGATTGGGATTCCATACACATTTGTGTTTGGGTTAATCATGTACTCCATGGTATGTAAACAACCAAACATGTCCAGTGCTCCAAATAAGTTGTGAGAAAGATACCAAAGTGGTCAAGATGTTGATCATAGGACTGCAGTGAAAATTTCCTTAAGTACTAGAGTAGGACTAAGACCATGTTTCTCGCATACGGAGATAATGAAGAGATCATTGTAAGTAGTTACATCGATGCAGGCTCGTTGTAAGTTGTTACATCAATGCAATATTCATTATTGCTCGAAGAGATTTTCTATTTCAATTGGGGTTTTGTGTAATACACAGAATAGTGGCGTAGTAAGTTGGAATTATTCCAAACTGGTTACTGTAGCAGATTCTATAACATAGGCTAAGTATATTGCCGTTTTTGAAGCGACAAAGGAGGGAGTTTGGATCGAAAGGTTGCCAAAACTTGTTAGATCCGGTTGATGAAGTCTATACCACAAGCGAAGCATATTTTACACCGTTGTGCCATAGGTGTGAAGTGCATTAGCATTGGCTAGATTATTCACTCTAGTGCAAGTGCGAGACAGAAGGAAATATGCCCTAGAGGCAATAATAAATGTTATTATTTATTTCCATGTTCGTAATTAATGTTTATATTTTCGTGCTATAATTGCAATGGTTCTCGAATCTGCATATAAACGAGATTCGGAGGAAAACCCAGTTGCATGTGTGGAATAATAAACACCAGATAGATCCCTAGTCTCGCCTCTAGGACTAGCTCATGTGTTGCATGATGATCCTGTTTTCCTGATCATAGGCATAGTTAAAGTAACGAGCATGCCGGCAACAATGGGAGAACATTGTTAGAAGAACAATGGTGGTTGACGGATCCAACTTAATGATTTACTTTGAGATCACATTGTCATATTGTTGTAAGTACAATCATGCAGATGTAAACGTATGCATAATTCCTTAGACCATGAGAGTATCGAGTACCTTCATACCGGATGGTGTTCTTTCGGGTTTTTTTCAAACGTTACCCGTAACAGGGTGATCATAACGGCAGCTTTCGGGTGCATCGGAAATGTATGACAGGGGACTTGAGAACTCAAGACTAGGATTTGATCCTCCGATGATGGAGATATATTCTTAGGGCCATCTCAGTAATATGGTATGTATCATCATCTGGCCAGACACAGCGTGATATGATCACGGGGATGCCGGAATATGGAAACGAGAAAATACAAAACCGGTAACGAGTATAACTTGCTATAGTGATCAAGAGTTGTTTCATGGGAATACCAATAAGTCTCGCCTCGGGTTTTGTAAAGTATCGCGAAGCAAAGAGAATAGCACACAGGAACAACAATGTGACACCTGATTTTTGGCCATTTTTCTTTTCAAAAATTTAATTGGATTCTATTTGGAATTTCACTATGGATCTTCATTTGAATGACTTTTTGGACTTAAACTTGGGAATATTTTTCCTGTTCTTTTCCCAAGTGATTTCAAACTTCCAAAATCTCACCAAAGTCATGACATTTCTATCCTAGCTCAATCATCATTTTTATTCCATTTAAATATTCCTTTCTCTTATAAAGGAATATCCATTTTTGATATAGGATATGAAGCAACCTATATTTTTGTCATTCCAAAAATTCCCAAATAAATCTCATAATTTCTTTGGACCATTTAAACCCAGTATATGCAAAAACATCCAAAATCTAGTACAAATATCGAGCATACCATGCAAACCTAGTTTCTGGCCAGAATTGAGCTTTGTGACGGAAGTATATTGAACCTTGCTCAAATGGCCTGAAATTTTACTAGTACATACAATCTCCTAGTTCATTTTCACATGCCAAAATTCACCCTAATCCACCCAGTCATTTACTCCCTGTAATTCTCCAAATTTACTGAGCAAAACAGATTCTGGATTAACACCACCGGCACAGGCCTCCTATAGACGAACCAGTCTCATAGACCAGCTACTAGGCATTAGGCCCGCACCCCAGACATGATCTGGCAGCCGTACGTGTCCCAAAGCGCCAGTGCACATGGAGACCACACATCTGGCATGCCAGAGACGCGCTCTGTGCAAGCGTCGTGTCGGCCATGCTAGCTCGCGCTGCCGCAGCCTATCCGCTCGTGCCTACGTTGCCGCGGGTCCACGTACCCTCGCCGGACCCTGTTCCCCCTCCGTCCGCTTCCCGCCGGACACGGCCAAGCTCCGCCGGTCAAGCCGCATAGTGCGACACTGTGGTCGAGCTGGTGTTGCCTTCCACGCTAACCTCTAGCCGTGCTAGCTTATCTTCAAACCCTCTCGGATCACATCAACCCCACTCCACGACGGCCAGCGCATCATCCTTGCTTCGCCAGCATAGCCATGGCGGATTTTGGCCTCGGCCATCGCTGCCCACCTATAAAAGGCGCAGCCCATGCCGCTCTCAGCACCACACCACCCCTCTCCCTCTCTCAATCGATCACCCAGCCATCGCGGCAAGGCCAGGAGGGCCTCCTGCCTGGGATCAAGCTAGAGCTCCGCGCTCGGGCATCACCGTCGCCAGCCATCTCCAGTCCACCCCATCTCAAACCTCTGCATCCCTGAGCTCCACACTTCCTTATAAGGTCGATGCCATGCTCAATTCCTTGATCCCGTCAAGGATAGCCCAATTCCGACATCGGCCGCCGCTCGCCGTCTCTGGAGAAGAAGGTCCCGACGCCGCCCATCCAACTCTCGATGAACTCTGGGTACCGACAGCTTCACCGTCGTCCGCCGGATCCATCCGACCATCTCCGAGCACCGCCGTGTCCGCTACACTGGCGAACGGCCGCCGGTGAGCTCGTCGTGCCCTGTTCCCTCTCTCTCTATTTTAAATCCGACCAAGGGGCCCCACCTATCAACGGTACAGCTCGCCCCCGAAGCGGTACGTAAGTGGAAGTGCACTTCCACTTTACACCTTCGCCGTGGCCTACTCTGGAAATTCCTTTTAAATTCATTTTAAAGCCATGTTTGACCCAACTTTGACTAGCGATAACTTTTAAACCACAAGTCCAAATGAGTTGATTATTTTTGCATTATTTTTCTTTTGAGCTCCTTTATCCACTAGTAAGTTCTTGCATTTTTGTGATCTATCTAGAATTTCTGGACAAATAATTGGCTTTATGTGCTATTTACATTTGCTATTTAAAAATATTTCAGGGGAAATAACTCAGGTGGTGAATACCAGGAGTACTATGACACTCCATTTGAGCAAGGCAAGCCACCACCTCCACTTGCATGATGGCATTGCAAGGCCGTGGTTTAAAAATGATATATTGGCTTAATTTGGAATTATTTGGAAATGGTTTATTCATGACTATTTTTGACATAATCTTTGGATATTCTACTGCCATGTCAATGTTTATACTTGAATGATCAATAGCTTGCATGTTTAAACCAATCATTGATCAACATAAAAATGCTTGCTATCTTACTTAAAGAATAGAAATAAGGTGGTTATGATATTATTCGGAATGGTAAGTGAAATATTGCTATGTCTTTGATCATGCTTTAATATGTAAATTGAAGGAATTGTTATCACCTGAGTAAACTTGATAATATAATTCCTTCATTGGTTGATCAAGTCATAGTGCCACTGAACCAAACTCATTAGTGCAATCACACTTGCCTTTTATGGGAAGGCCCTTGCTTGGTCTATTTTTATGCCTTTTATTGGTGTCACCTCAGTGGGAAGTTTAGACGAGCGTGCTACCTTGGGCCGGTAGGCGGCGTTTGATCTTAGGAGCCTGGGTTGGTAATTTTGAGCTCGGATCCCAGATGGGATAGTTGTGGCACGGGGTGGTAGTGTCACGGGGTGACACAGGGCCCAGTTTCTCTCTCCCAGGGCAAGACCCAGGGGGCACGTCGGTGATACGGTAAGAATTCCATAAGGTAGACAAGTTTTGTTGGATTTATTCCATAGTGTGGGTAAAGTGCATAACCTCTGTAGAGTGTAAGAACCTATTCGAATAGCCGCGTCCACGGTATTGGACACATTCCGGGATAAGTCACACTATTTAATCAACACCTTTAATGATGGAAGAACTCATCTGTATAATTGTTTAATCACAGTTTGGCAAATACTTGAGGTGATCACGAGGTGATCATGTGAGTAAGTTGAGTGACCGGATGCTCATAAGAAGGATGGTCCATGTGACCTTAAATGATTATTTTTATTGCAACTAGTTTAATATCATGCTAATTAAATTATTTTCTTCCACCCTTTTTAAATAATTACTAAATGCTTTAAACTGTCATTTCCATGATATTGCTTGCCTTAATACTTTTGGTTGTTGTGAGCTTGCGAGTACATTCAAATTACTCACCTGGCTTATCATGCCAGATGCAGGAGAGGCCGTATATGAGTATCCCCAGGATTCCGAGTTCGCGAACTAGGAAATGTCCCAGTAGTGTCCCGTTGGAGTGGAGTCCCATCATCATCACGCTATTCCGCTGCTATGTAGTATTCCGCTACTAGTAATTGAGGCCCTGAGTATTTGCATAAATAATGTAGATACTGTTGCCGCACGAGTCGTGCCGCCTTGCCTCGAAGTATCATGTAATATCTGAACCTTTGTACCCATAGTACTGCAATAAAATGTGGTTCTGTTCTATACCAAGTTGTATTGTGTTTCCAGAAGACGTTGATCTCTGGGCTGGAACACAGGGCGTCCGGTTCGTTGAGCTGGGGTGCCACAGTGCTTGGTATTAGAGCCGAACTGACTGTAGGACACCCTAGTTAGCACGGGCATTGGACTAACACTGAGTCTAGATTATTTTGGTGTTACATTTTGATTGCTGCAATTGTTTGCCACATAGCATGCACTTTTTATTATTATCTCGCTAACCGTTCGATCTTGTGTGTACAGATGGCACCTGTTCCCTACCACTATGTCCCCGACCCTGCACCATTCAGCTTTCCCCCACTGCTTCGCACCGTCTGGCTTCGACTCTACCCCAATGGAGAAGACCCAGTGTACCAGGTGTACCGCAAGCAGCTTTCCGACATGGTGTACGAGTATCACACCGAGGTTTTTCTGTTTGCCAGTTCTGACATCGGCAGCCACTCTCGCACTTTCAAGGGCGGAACCACCTCCACTCCTGATCAGGCTATTCAGTTTGCCGCTCTTGAGGCCCTCACAGATCTGTGCTATCATGAGATCGACATGCAGACATACCCAGGTTTCTACTACTACCCCACCCTGTCCCCTACGACAGGGCCAGTCCTTTTTGCTTCTATTGATCCGGAGAGTGACCGGGCAGTCAGTCATCTATTCCGCTACATGAGAGCCGGGTACCTTCTTATGATTAACCAGGCTGAGGAGCTATCTAGTGCAAGAGAGGCACTTCCTGCCACCAAGCCTGCACGTGCTCCCACTCCACCTGTTTTTGCACCACTGGCTATTCCTCCTATTCCACCTGCACCCGCTTCTGAGCCCCTATTAGCTCGCTTCCACCTGGGCAGCGAGGCACTCTGGTTGGCCCTCACGGTGAGCCCCTGGCTGCGTGGACTTCACTGCTAGCTACCCCAGCCCCGCCTATGTTGAGACGTCATTTTTTACACCCACCCCTTGCCCCTGACGGAGAGCCTTCTCGTCAGTGTCGTCGTGTTTCCTTTGCTCCGCAGGACAGCACCGTTGCTATAGGCAGCTCTGAGTCCGAGACTAAGACTGAGACTGAGCCCAAGGAGTATCCCGCTTCTTGCACCCAGTGTTCGATCCACTTATACGACTAGAGTTCGGCGCTCGAGCTTCAACATGAGTATGCATTGCATCTACCATAGTAGTCTTCATGATGTCAACTGCCATATGAGCAGTACTAGCCATGATGTTTCCCTACAAGTTTGGTGTGTATTGTATGATGTTGAACTTCTATGTATAATTATGCTATTCTCTTTGCCTCTTATTTGGTTTTTATCTGGTGTCACCTTATTTTCCCTTATGGATGTTGCTCATCAATTTGGCACTTTACATTGGGAACGGATATAGGATGAGGCACCATGGCAGCAGAAGCGGCAGTGGCGACATCCCAGTTCATCGATCCGCTAGGTAGGCAGGATTGGCAACAGAAAATTCACCACCTCCTCCACCTTAGGGCCCAACTACAGAACTGATCATGAGAATGTTTGAAGAGAAGAGAAACCAGGATTTCACTGATTTTCTGAGAAGCATGCAGACAATGGTTGGACAGAATCAGAACCATGGATCACATTCCAAACTGTCATATTTTCAGCGGACCAAGCCACCAAATTTTTATCAGGCTGTAAACCCTATGGAGGCCGATGATTGGTTAAGGACCATTGTGAAAATACTGGAAATAGCACGCTGCGAAGAGCAAGATAAGGTACCCTTTGCCACCCACTATCTTGAAGGTCTCGCAGCCATCTGGTGGGATAATACAAGCACTGTACGGCTGGCAGAAGAGAACATCAGCCGGGAGAAATTCAAGGAATAATGCCGCAAGTATCATATTCCCACCGGTGTAATGAAGGTTATACAGAGAGAATTTCTTGCCCTCACTCAAGGTAGCATGTTAGTAAATGAGTACGTGAATAAGTTCAACAACCTTGCACGGTACTACACTCATGATGTGTCCACCAAAGAAAGGAAGATAGACCATTTTCTTGGAGGACTCAATCACACCCTCCGTGGTCAACTCAGCACGCTGGATTTTCCAGATTTCCAGACCCGGGTGAATAAGACACTCATTGCAGAACGAGAAAATAAGACTAGTGGGGCCCAATAGTGGGGCGCGCCCCCCTAGGCTTGGTGGGCAAGCCACCTAGTGGCACCCTAGGGTTTGGGGATGGGGCACACCCCTTTGGGTCTGCTGCCCCGCTCTCCAAGTTGGCCTCCCCTTGGCCTATTATAAATAAATAGGGGGAGCCCCCTCCAAATGCATCTCATCTTGCGTGGAGGCTGCCCCATCTCTCTATCTCTCTCACACAAAATGTTCATACGCCGTCAGGCTACTGCACATCCTCCTCTAATTCTTCTGCGGCGCTCTTGTTCTGGATGGCGAAGTCCTGTTGGATCGGTGGCTCCGTATGCATGGATACCTACAGAGTCACTGTACTTTTGGTGCTCGATCTACGCTTCAATTCGAGGGATAAATTCTCGAGGCTGGGAGGTATAACCAAGCTGCGGGAATCTACATCAACACGCTTCACCAACTCTCCCCTCCGCTGCGTTATGTTGGTGAGCAATCTAATCTAGATCCAGTCTTACTTGCATCTTCATAGTGATCCTGGGTTGACTCGTAGGCACGGATTTTTTTTTGGTTTCTACTACGTTTCCCAACACAACCCTATACAGTGAACATATCCATTCTTCTCCTTTCCAAATACACGTAAAAAAAGATCACCTTGCTCTATGTGTTTTTTAACAGTTCTTGGTTTTATTTGCTTCCTTCTCAAGATCTTCCGACAAGGAGAAATCACATAAATAAGCATCACTATAAATGGCTCTACTAACATGAAAGTATTTACTATTAACTACATACAATATTTTTTGCCGCTGCTTTGTTCGAAGGAACCCGGGGACAAATGCTTAATCTCTATGTGGGGGATATCCATTCTTCTTGTGCTACATTCATTTTATTTTTCCATCAGCCAATACATATTTAGATGGGTTGAAGAATTGTAGGAAACAATAGCAATAATGTACCTCTTAATCGATAACATGTTTATGACTCTTGCTGCCAGTTGTATGTAACAAGGTCATCCCTTTGCGATTTAATTTCGCTGTCTCACTATGTTGCTATAGTAAAAGAAACAATGATCATAATCAAAAGTTAGAGCTTTTGAAAAATAAACACTGGACAATGATCTAGAATTTAACACAACTCCAAGCTAAAGCGTGGTTCACAAGCACGCTTTGCGCAAAATGCACAGAATCATTTCAGAGCAGCCTGAATGCAAATGCTTACACATTCAAGGTTTTTCCAACATACCATAGCTCCATTAGTCCTCCAATTGTCAATAAGCCATTTCCAGACATCTTCATGAACTCTATCATCACAATCAGCAAGGAGCTCCTCGTCAGTCTTTTCCGCATCAAAATGCAAAGCCTTCAGATCTAACTTGAAATCTCTCCATTTCTTCGCAGCACTTCCCATGACCTAGTCCTTAACTCTTTCATCGACTTCATAGTACAACTGGTTATCAACATGCCAACAATTTAACAATGAATTAGAGGATGAACATAAGTCTAGAAGTAATCTTTGTTTATGTGCATCATAGAATTTACCTTCAAAGTATTCCACAAAAATACATTTTGCTTCTGCTCAACCAAGCTCCAGTCAGGTTTGGGAAGTGATGCAGGTACTATGAACACGCTTTAGCTGTTCTCAATGGTGGTTCACTCAATAATACAATTTAGTGGTGCTGCATACATGGATCCTAGTGTTGAAGGGAGAGATGGATTTGATGGAATAGTTGTTGTATTGCTTGAGCCTTGTGGGCATATATATAGGAGTACATGATTAACTTGGAGTACAAGACAAGCCAGAATAATTCCTAGTCCATCTTTTGTTTCCTAACTAAACACGATACTCAACATCCACCCGCAGTCACAACGGTAGCGACGCAGACGGTGAGACTGGAGAAGAATCCGAAGGTAGGCCGACGGTCATCCCCCCACAGTCGTAACGGTCGATGCATCGCAGAAGTCGTGGCTGGAGAAGAAACCGACGAGGTTGCTCAAGCAAGGCGGTAGCCCTTTGTGCCGTTTGTCGAGGTAGCCGAGAGCGTAGGGTGGTGTAGCCGTGGTCGAGGTAGCCGTGCGAAGAATGCCGTGGTCGATGTCGAGTCGGGGTAGCCGGTGTCAAGGGAGTGGCCGAGGAGCCACGGGCGGAAGGGGGCGCCGAGTTAGTCATGGGCGCAGTGGTGTCGAAGTAGTGGTGCGCCGAGAAGAAGACGAAGTTGAGACACGTCACGCCGGGATTGCCAAGTCCGGGGACACGTCGTGGATGAAGGCACGCGTCGGTGTTGCCAGCACCGGGCATGCGTAGACGGACGAAGACGAAGTTGACGAAACGCCGCTCCAGGCTTGCCAGGCCCGGGGACACGTCGTGGACGAAGGCACGCATCGGTGTTGGCAGCACCGAGCATGCGTAGACAGGGACCTGCACAAGCTGTACGCCATGTCGGAGAAGTCGACGATGATTGCGGCGTCCATCGGTGCGGGACCAATGTCACCAATGGTGGTCGGAGTAGACGAAGTGGTCAGGGTAGATGACGGCGACGCTGGCGACGGGCTGGTGCTGGACGAAGATGAAGGGGGTGGACGGGCGGCGCGGCTCAGGTGAGTGAGCTGCAGCGGCGCCGAAGAGGAGTTGCGGCCGCTGCCTGACGGCGGCGGCGACGGCTGGTTAGGAGCGCGGCGGCGATGCTCGAAGTTGGCGAGGAAGAACCCGACAGCATGACGAAGACCGGCGCGGACGGTGGTGTTCCCGCGTCGAGGGAGACGGCGCGGCGCATACCACGGGAAGTCGACGCGCGGGGACAGTGGAGTGGACCGCGGGCCGGGGCGGTACGACCTGAAGGGGTAACGCAGCAGCAGCATGCGGGTCGGGGCGACGGCGGGAAGACCTCGGGCGGCGGCGGTGACCGCGGGCCACGACGCTACGGCCCGAAGGGGTGGCACGGCGGCGAAGCGCGGGTCGGTGCGACCGCGGGGACTGCCTCGGGCGGCGGCGGAGACCGCGTGCCACACTCGCTACGGCCCGATGGGGCGACGCAGCGGCAACGCGAGGGTCGATGCAGCCACGGGGATGGCCTGGAGCCGACGGCCTCGGGGCGGCGGTGGACCGCGGGCCGCGACACTACAGCCCGAAGAGGCGACGCAGCGGCAGCGCGCGGGTTGATGCGGCCGCGGGGAGAACCACAGGGCGGCGGCGCTACGGCTCGACGTGGCGACACAACGGCAGCCCGGTGCTCGATCGGTGGAGGGGCGCGCTTTACTCAGGACAGTCTTCACGGGACCTGTGCAGGAGCGCGCAACCGACGGGCCAGGTTGGTCGCACGGCGTAGATGAGGCGGATCGCGGCGGCGGGCGGGTGATCAATCCGATCGCGCGCGAGGTCGGGGACGCCGCTTGATGGAGCCGGGGTGGCGGCGGAGTCCGAGATGAAGCCGGCGACGACGGTCGGCAGGGCGGCCGTACAGGCGCGGCGTAGATCGACGGGCGGGCCGACGCGCGAACGGCGGCTGTGATGGGCCGCCGAATGGCGCGAGGCCGCCTGGTTGGAGTGATGCAGCAGTCCCGATCGGAGCAGGGCGGTGACGGCCGGCGTAGGGCGACGGGCGAGCAGATGCGCGGGCGACGGCCTTGAGGGACCGCCGCGTCGCACGAGGCCGCCGGGTTGGTGTAGAGGCCGGGTCGCGCCGATGTCGGAGTAGAGGCGCGGGGTCGACGGCGGCGGCGGGCGACGCAAACCGATCGTAGATCGAAAAACCAAAAAGAAACGCCGATCAATGCGACCGGCGGAAGAGAGAGAACCCCGGATCAAGAGATCCGAAAAAGACTCTCTAGGGCAGCCGGTCAACACGACCGGCGGACGAACCCTAGGTACGGGCGGCGCGGCCCCCGGCGACGGTCATGGAGGCCGACCGCCCCGGGGGCGGCGCGCGATGCGGATGCGGTGGGCGGTGGCTAGGTCTAGGAACTTGCGGCAGATACCATGTTGAAGGGAGAGTTGGATTTGATGGAATAGTTGTTGTATTGCTTGAGCCTCGTGGGCATAAATATAGGAGTACATGATTAATTTGGATTACAAGACAAGCCAGAATAATTCCTAGTCTATCTTTTGTTTCCTAACTAAACACGATACTCAACACCTAGTATAGACACAGGATTTTACCCTGGTTCGGGCTCTCCGAGGAAATAATACCCTATGCCCTGCTCTTATTGTATTATTGTGTTGGAGTGTACAAAGTATAGGTGCTCTTTTTGCGCACCTCTCTCTGCCCAAAAGCAGGTCTTTTTGCACGCCGCAACCACCACCAGCACCATGGCCGGCAGGAAGAAGCTACGGATGGGAGGCAAGCTCGTGAACACCGGCAAGCAGCCGACGGCGGAGCCGAAGAAGGTTCCTTCCCAAACGAAGGGGAAGTGGAGGTCATCCCTTGTCGCCCAAGCTCAGCTGGAGCAGCTGTCCCAGGACGGGTACCTGCCGTCGCCGGAGCGCGCGTACGCACATGCGCCTCTCATCGACTAGGTCGGCACCGCTTGGGCCGAGACGGTGCCGCAGGCCCGCGCCGTGGACAATGAGAGGGTATGTTTCGTACTCCATCTTGGGCGTGGCCTCGAGTTCCCTGTCCACCCTTTCCTCCAAGGTCTGCTCTATCTCTACGGCCTCTAACTCCATCACCTCGCGTCCATCTCTGTCCTCCACATCGCCTCCTTCATCGCGCTGTGCGAGGCCTTTTTGTGCTCCGGGCCGCACCTCGGACTCTGGCGAAAATATTTCTGCGTCAAGCTCTAGACTCAGGGTGGACACGGTCCGGGCCGGTCCGGTCCCTCACCGAGCCGACGTTTGGACCGGCCGCCGGCGGACCGGACCGGACCGGACCGAGCAGCTGGGCGGTCTGGATTTTGGGGACCGGACCGGCGGCGCTCCAGCCCGGGCTGGACCGAGAGGACCGGCCGTGATCACCTCAGATGAGAGAAGAACGCGCACGGGAGGTTGCTGGACGGCACAGGGCGAGATCCAGGCGACTCCATGGTCAAGATAGGCGACGGCGAACACACGACAACGACGGTAGGCGGCGGCGCCGGCCAGGGCGTCGTCGCCAGACCTCGATCGGCAACAGAACCTGAGAGACTTAACACACCGAAACTGAACACGATATACGCAAGACAGTAGTTGAGCATCCCACTTCACGCCATCCCGGAATAAAAGGAAACGAAAACCGATCCTAAGCTGAACCTGACATCCGATCCTAAACTCACCGACGTGCTATCCCACGTCGGGCTCGTAGTGGCCTAGTGCATGACCCAGACTTGTTCCTTTAGCGGATTTTCAGTTACATGCAACTAATGTAGAGCGTGCTTGTGAGCCCGCAGTTTTTTTGTGCAGGCCTTGGCGTGATTGGCGGAACAACTTTGACGTGGAGTTAGTCATGGGATGATGCCGAGATTATCGGATCGAACATCGTTTCTCTAGTTCTTTCTCTTTTCCGTTCGGCAGAATAAAACGAAAGGAAAACGGCCTGAGTCTTCTTCTACCTCTTCCCGTGGACATGGACAGCGACGCGAAGGTGTGGTGTTCCGCCTGGAGCTGAGCATCGTCCCCGATCTTGTGTTGGCGGGGCGCCTCTCCATGGCCGGAGGAGGAGGAAACGGGCGACGGCAGTTCTCGGTCCGCTCGGTCGGACCGGGCGAAATCCGGACCGAACCGGTAGTGTTCTCGGGCTGAATTTTACAGACCGGACCGACCGAATATACCAGCGGGCCAGGACCGTTCGGTCCGGTCCAGAGCGAGCCACGAGCGGGCCAAAAAGCCCACTCGCTGCGTCCACCCTGACTCTAGACCAATGGCCCCGAGGTGTGCGAGTGTGGTGGCACCGCCATCAGCAAGATACCCGGCGCCAATTATTTGGAGGGGACATTCATCAAGACGAACAAAATCTGGCAAGAGGAATGGTTCTATATTCCCAACATGCCACTAGAGGATCTACGTCGGGCCCGACATCGCGAAGGTGGCTCGGCTGGTCAAGGACAAGCTGACGCTCGCCAAGGTCATGCACGTGGCACTTAGCCACGGCATCCAGCCCCTTCAAGATCGGGTGCATCCGATGTGGATGTACAATGGGGAGGATGTTGCCACCCGGGCCATACGAGGTAGATTTTATGAGGGCAAATCCATGAAGGAGATGCTCTCTCTATTATTCAAATGTAAAGCTGCCGACTTCCTGGATCACAAGAATGACCTCGGGTTCAGCGCATTGAAGCCAGTTGTGCAGGTAAGCCCCACGCCTTATGTTTTCATACTGTTAATCAATCCGAGATGATGAGCTTAACCGGTCTTCATCTATCATTGCATACGTGGTGCTCCTGGTCGACCAGCCTCCGCTCCCCGGCACCTCAGCCCAAGGACAAGAAAACGCCAGAACTGACCTGGATGCTCTCTTCGGACCCATCTCAGGCTGCCCCACGCACCAACCGCGCCAGGGATGACGATGATAGCGACCAGAGCGCCAAGGATTCGAGCAGCGAGGACCTGTATGCCGACGATACTGGCTGGGTCCTGCAGAATGCGCCCCGGAAATGGGCGCGTCCTCCTCGGGCGCCACTGCCCAAGTTGTGCCTGAGGAGGCCAGGCAAGAGAAACGGCAAAAGGTGCGCCAAGATCCTGCACCACGCCCTGCCGAAGTGCTGGTCCCTGCTGGAGCTCAATAATATGGCCCTCATGGGACCCAAACGACCGAGAGTCATCTAGCGGTGGCTCTGCCCGGAGGCCGAAAACCTCGGGCCAAGCATGTGTCGAGCAAGTAAGTGTTGCACAACCAGTTAACAAGGTGTAGTTACTTCATCCTTGTGTTTATTCTTGTTACATCTGATCCGCAGGCCACCGCGCGCGCTTGATGCCGAAGTGGCTAGCTCTTCCTCAGAAGCCCCAGCCATGTCCTTAAGCGCCACCCCCCGTACTAGTGCGGGGGCTTTCATCGCGAAGCCCATCACGCAGGCTCCACGCCACCTCTTCAAGACTTCACTTCTGTCTTCATAGCAGAGGTCAAAGAATTTGCCGGGCCTGGCGATGACCCGGCGTTATGCGAGGCCAGCCTGACCGACCAGCCACCCACATCCGACGTGGGTGGTTGGCACCAGACCCCTGCCACCGACGTAACTCCTCCGGTGGTGGGTAACAATGACGACCCCGGGGAGGAAGTTAAATCACCGATCTGACAAGTGGAGGCCCCAGCTCCTCCACCAGCTTCCTCTGCCCTGACCGCCCCGGCCCTGATGAGCAATCCGAAAACGGCACTGACCGTCCGCTCCTCGGCTCCCATGCCTCTGTTGGCTCTCGCCACCACTCCAGACGTGGGGCCGGCACAAGGGCATCTCACCGAGATGTCGGTGACGGAGTCCGAGGCCGCGTCCACCTTGAGACACCGGGCGGAGAAGGCATCCTGGAACAACCAGGTTGTGACATCGGGCCAGCGGCATTCCTTGCACACCATTAAGGAGCGATCTGCCGCCATGAACGTCAGTGTGAAGGACATGCTGGACGTCTTTTCGGCCGACATGGAGGTAAATACACATCATGCTTTTAATTTATGCATGGTAGTATAACCAGTAGCACTCAAAGTACGTACCGGCCCAAGATCTGGTATGCACCTAGAGCCTAGGAATTTTACTTAGCCATTTCTATGGTCCTCCACAACCGAGGGGCAGCTCGGTAGAGGAAGAGGCCAACTGCGGGTCGGATAAAAAAAAACCTTAGCAGAAAAAACTGCAGTGTACAGTAGCTCCTGAGACTCAGGTCGGGTGCAATCGGCAGACCTAAGGATCGAAATCTTCTTGGTAGTATGTACTAATATTAAAGAAACCATTGTTCCCAGTAGCCCCCGAGACTCAGGTCGGTTTGGAAAAAAACTGAACTGAGGATCGAATCCAAGGTCAGGTATCATACTTAAGAAAAACATGGTGCGCAGTAGCCCCTGAGACTCAGGTCGGGCGCAAGCGGCCGATTTGAGGATCGAAATCTCCTCGAAAACCTATGTGCAGTTTTAAAATTTTCAAAATGCGGATACAGTATCCCCCGAGACTAAGGTCGGCTAGAAGTGGCTACCTCAGGATCAAATCTCCTTGGGTCATATTAACTGATCCGGTAACTCCTTTTTGTGTGATATGCAGAAAGCCAGCGAAGAGATCAAGCTCCTCACCAAAAACCTAGTGACAACAAAGGAGCAGCTTGATGCGGCCGAGCTCAAGGTGCAAACCCTAGAGCAAAGCGCTGGCACCACCACAGGTATGTGACATCGGACGCCGTTGCTTTCCTGCCAATATTTAAAAAAAATCTCATGGCTAACACGCGTACCTGTGTGTTTGTAGCCACCGAATGGCGCATTGCCGAGCTCGAGAGGCAGCTCTGGACGGCTCAACAGGAGACGCGTGATTTAGAACCATGGTTCAGCCGAACCTATGCTCTACGCCGTACGATTCAACATCCTCCTACATGTGGATTCGCGCCATGCATGTCAATTCCATCCAACACTTCATGCCATGCATTGTTTAACATGCAAAACATCTCCTGCCATGCGTTTTTTAATCAAACATGCATTGGACAATGGTTCAGCCGAATCTACGCTCGACACCATTGATTTCTGAACAGTGTGTTCAGAAATCAATGGTGTCGAGCGTAGGTTCGGCTGAACCATGGTCCAATAAAACATTTTCGGCTCAACAGCAAGCAGAGTGCCTGAGAAGAAGCTCGGATTGCCAAGGACTCGGCCACGAAGACGGCCACACTCCTTAAAGAGGAGCATGAGTCCAGCAAGTCTGCCCGAGACGTTGCCGCCCTTCTCCAGCAAAATGTGAATAAACACATCGAACAGTACGGTCAGCTCAAACTTGAGCATGACACCTTGGCCGAGGACCTGCGAAGGCAGATGCAAGTTCTAAATGAGGCCAAGGTGAGCCGTGCTGGTGCTGAGGAGGAGTTGATGCAGGCGGCGGAGATCATGTCCAGTAAGCCATATCTCTTGCAGTGCATTTTCGGATGCCGCGGTTATGCCGAGCTGACCCAAGCTTGGCATTCTTCAGCGAGCTTCGCCGACCTGCCGGAGAGCGCTGCTCGGGCTAGTGACTATTACATCAATAGTCATGACCCCGAGCACTGGCAAGATCGGGCGTTTTGGCTCCAATTCCAGGACACTCTGTTAGAAATAAGCCACGCCACCATGATGATCAGCGTGTGCGCGTGTTGGTCGAGTCACGATGCTAGTACGTGGCCGCGTCCGTGGCTGTGGAGAGTGGAGTCTCGTGCGGACATGCCGCAGTTCCTGCATGTGTGGGACCGGGCGCTGCGCTGGTGCGTTAGCGGACGTGCGCACCTGTGGTAGCCTGTCCTGTGTTAGTGCATAGGTTAGGTAGTGGCCGAGAGCAGCGGCTGGCATGCGTGCGTATAGCTAGCTAGTGGGTTAGCGGGGATGCAGGTCGTGCTGTTAGTGCCGTCCGGCTGCGTGCGTGTGTGCGTCTGTGTACGGGTATAAAAACCCCTCCTTTATGTACTGATCAATGCGCCGGTGGGTTGCCGAGCCGGGTATGTGCCCAGATAAAGAAAAGTGAGGTCGTTCGTGCGGCCGAGGCGTCGTTCGTGTGGCGGGGTGTTTGTGCGCCGGAAATATTTGTGTCCCTCTCCTTCTTCCACCTACGTCCGAGCGAGTGTGAGAGCGACGTAGTACCGGGTTTGTCCCAACACACTCCTCGCCAAATGGCACTCGGAAACAAACTCAAGCAGCTGGGCGAGCTGTATGCGCTAGCGAGGCTGGCCATGGAGGCGATTTTCAAGACTCTCTAGCCCGGGGAGGCGACCCCGAGCAACCTCTTCGAGCTCGCGCTCCGTCTGTGGGAAGCGCCACTTTGGATCGATGCGTGGAAGTCATCGGCCGCCCGAGAAGGTGCAGGCCAAGCTTGGGCCATGCTCCAGGCCCACTTCCCGGCCCTCGACATCCGACCTATCGCGGAGGTCGGACCCATGGGGCCAGATGGGAACGAAGTGCCGGTGAGCAACTATTTTGATGCCGTGATGCAATTTGCCTGCATGTCGGAGTTGGACTGCAACCTGCAAGAATTCATAGTGTAGGACATTAGTAGTAGTCTGCCATCGGAATGCTACTAAGTCATTTTGTGTGCTACTAAGTCCCAGCATATGCTACTAAGTCATCTTGTGTGCTGAAAATCAGTTCGGTCTTTTTAGTGCTTCTGTCGTGCTTTAACTTATCCTGTATCTGTGTTTCGAACACTTGGTCTAACCAGCTTTCGGCTTCAACCTCCTTGGCCATAAGGCAAACAGGGACTGCTTCTAGGGTCAATAGCTCTCGTGCGACGTTTTTCCTGCGAATTGGCTGCAAAGCGACATCGTTCGCAAGAACAGCTCTGCTGCGACATCTCTCTGCGCACAAATAGCCCAGGCACGACATGGCCCTTAAGCACAATCTCTGTCAGGATTAGGTGGAGCCGGGCGGGACCCACAGCTTATCCACGTCAGCGTGGGACCCAGATGGCGGCGACTACGGTTAAACCGTTTTCCCCTGCGCGCGCATCCTCCCTCTTCTTCTTCTCCGGCGACGAAGCACGGCAACGCCGGCGAGCTCCGATTCAGACAAGCATATTTACAAGCATTCAACCGAAATCGACCGAATTCAAACAACATAGATAGATTTTAGCAAACATAGCAGATAATTTGGTTCGATTACACACGGAGTAGTACCCGTAGTTCTAATGGCGTGCTCGTCGGAGCAAAAGCCACACGGAGTACTTCGATTACATAAATCTACGCGGGTATCCCGCAGCTCCTACCCCTAGTTAGATGTCCAAAATTAGGCTCACCTGAGCCCCAGGGGTGCGGCCCCGACGAGGCGGCGGCGCCGCTTAGTCGGAGTCGGAGTCGGAGGCGCCCCACCCCCTGTCGGCGCGGGATTTCTCGATGGCTTGGCGGAAGCGGAACTCGTCGAGCTCCTCTTCCACCTGCTGGCGCGCGACGAGCTGCTGCGGCTCGATCTTGGTGCGCTCCATAATCTCGGTGATGACGCCGTCGAGGTCGCCGTCGTCGACGTAGTCTCCCGGCAGAAAGCCGAGGCGCCCGGGGCGCGGTGCCAAGCCCTGCTCCTCCCCCTCCCTCTTCAGAGGCGGCAGCGGTGCGCGTGCAATGGCGGAGCTCCCCGCGCCACCCGCGCCAGAGGAGCTACCAGGCGGTCGCCTCGCGCCGCCGCCGCCATCTGGCGGTCGTACTCCTCCACCTCGCGTCGAGCGAACGCACGCGGCGGCGCGAGCCCCCAGTTCGTGTACTTGCGCGCGCCGCGCTTCCGAGCAGCGTCGGAAGCAACCCGCGGCGCCTGTTCAGGGTCAGAGTCGAGCGCCGGCCGCTTCGCCCCATTCCGATCCTTGTCGGAGCGGTTTCCGCCGCCGGAATGGCCGCCGCGCGAGCTGGAAGATCCGGGCCTCATGATCGTCGCACGGCGGTGCTTGATCTGCGGCGGCGGGGCTGGATTGCGTGGTTTTGGTGGTCGCCGGCGGCGAGAGTGGCGCAGATCTGGATGTGTAAATAGCTAGGGTACGACACATTTGACCGTATAAGTAGAGGATTTAACTAGTGACACTGACATCCCTGGCCCACGGGTCAGATTGACCGGTCAGCCCCCCACATCAGCATGAATAAACCTTTTCTATTTACTGAATAATCCAGAAAATGCTATAAACTTGTAAATTCAATATCTTTTAAACCGAAACTCCAAATGAAATAAATTATATATGTAGAATGATCAGAAAAATTCAAGGATTCTGAATATGCAATTTGTTTTCATGACAAACCAATTTAAAGTGGAGGAACAGAGGCAAATGCATATATGGTTCATTTGAAATTCATACATGGAGTTTGAATTTGCAAATCTTTTGCAATGCAATTCATTTAAATGGAATTGTCAACACATCAGTACCCTATACATCATGTTACACACCCAAAACCACTTGTCAAATTCATTTTCATGTTTGAAACTTGTTTAAATGTTGGTCAAACTTAGATTTGACCAAGTTTGAAATGAGCATAAAAAATTCAAAAAAAATCAAAAAATTGGAAAACCAGTGCACATGTTCTTACTTTGGCATATACTAACAACTCAAATTGATTTGGCTGTTTTAGACATGGTGGACAAAAAAACTTGCTTAGAAATGGGTTGTTTACCCTACCTTTAGAGCTAATTTGAAACTCATGTGTGAAGACAAGTGGTTTTGGGTGTTGAACTTGAAACTTTCAAAAACCTCACAAAAGCTTCATTTTGGAGTGACTAAGAAGGATCCAGGCTTGGTTTTTCATTTTCAAGTTTGAAACTTGTTTAAATGTTGGTCAAACTTAGGTTTGACCAAGTTTGAAATGAGCATAAAAAATTCAAAAAAAATCAAAAAATTGGAAAACCAGTGCTTGGGTTTATCTATCTTAGTTGTAATGTGGTACGTACTATCTAGCTCATGCAATGCTACTACTTATGCTACTATATTGATGTGTTCTATCTAGTTTTTATTTTTTTATCTAGTTGATATTGGTCAATTGATATATGTGCTTGATGTTCTATCTAGTTGATCTATGTGTTACTAATACAAGGAAGTTTGAGAAAAAAATTCAAATTTGAGGCAAAATTCAAATTTAGCCGAAATTCAAATTTGAAGTTATTTGGTATGTGCTATTGGTGTTACAATGATTTCTGGACTATTATTCATGTTAGTTCATTAATCGGAGCAATTTTATTATGTGAAACTCTGGACATGAAAAAAGTGCTCCACATGAGGTCCAAACCCCCCTCGAAAGCCCCATTTGTAAGCAAGTTTTTTTTGGACCTTCTCTAAGTGAGCCAAAAAAAGGAAACTTGACATCTAATGTGTGTATACAAGAGTCCATCCTGATATGGGAGCGTTTCGATAAAATATGACATACGTAACACTAAACCCTAGCTCACTTCTCTTGAAAACCCTACAACCTCGTTCTTGATAGCCATCTTTGTGAAGGATTTTTCATGAAAAACTCCATACTCCAGGTTTCTTATTTTTCCTATCGAGTTAGTCACATAGAACGATGATTGGCACAAGTTTTCTATTTTTTTGATTTTTTTTGAATTAGTTATGCTCAACCCTAACCCTTGAAAACCCTACAACCTCGTTCGTGATAACCAAGTTTGTGAAGGCTTTTTCATGAAAAACTCCATAGTCCAAGTTTCTTATTTTTCCTCGCAACTTAGTCACATAGAACAATGATTGGCACAAGTTTTATATTTTTTTGTTTTTTTTAATTAGTTATGCTCAACCCCAACCCTTGAAAACCTCTCAAAACCCCTCAAAACCTCATCAAAACCCCATCAAAACCCCGCACTAGTCCGGACCATTGGATCGCCGTGAATGGACGGTCTGGATCAGGCAGTAGGGCTACGTCAGCGCTTTCATTGGCTGGTCTTTTTAGCACCTTTTTTTGGCAGCGTTCGGAAGCAACGGTCCGCGCAGATTGAGCAGGCCTGCCAGGCGTTTTTGGGCTTAATTAAATCCGGCCCACCCGTTGGACCGTCTCTTTCTTTCTCTGCAAAAACGAGGAGCCCGGCCGGCCCAGCTCCACCGAAACGTTACGCTCCTCCCCCTCGATTGAATCGGTGCCGCTCATCTCTCGAGCTTGCCCATTATGGGCTGGTTCCTGCCGGCCCACTATGGCGCTAAGACGGGCCATATATGCTGCCAACCCATGTTGGCGATGGGAGAAGCCAGCTTCTCTGCCGAACGAGATCAAATCGCCGTGTGGAGTTGGAAGTTTCGAAGTTGGATATGAGAAGTTTTGAGAAGCTAGAGGAGTTCAGAACAGGCCCTAGGGTCACAATCAGAAAACAATAGTGGACAAACAACAAATATGTATATAAAAAAATAGTGCACGACCTTTTTTTGTTAACTGAAGAATTGCTACACTCTGTTAACTGAAGAATTGTTGCGCTTTATGAATTCAATTGCTGCATTTTATTCATCAGGGGAAGCAAATAATCAATGGACTAACTAGAACTATAACTGAAAATATCATTACAAGAATTCAGGCAAGTTTGGCTTCACACAAATTCAAATTGAGCTAACAAATGATCCATGACTAACTGAAACTACTAGCTTGACACACTAACTGAAACTCTAACAAGTTCTAGCGATTGATGAACATCAAGTAAAAGAAACCCGGGCCACCCAAGAAACCTATAGCAATGACACAACAATAAAATGCTCCAACCATCATATTTGCTAGCTGCTTCAAATCGATCAGCTGCTTTAGTTGCTTGCCCATTTTCTTCAATTCACACTTCAGTTCCGCACTGTCCATCAGGGGACTGGCTCTGTCCGCCAAATGCGCCAAATGGGCATTATCCCTCTTCTGCATCAACCCCCTCAGGTAATACTGTCACTTCACCTGTACACATGGGCATTATCTGCCTCTCTGAATCCCAATGATCCTCTACCATCTGTGAAGCTAACTTTGAGGGCACATATCCAACCTTAGAATCTGATTTCAGATCAACAAGCTCTGCATGAAACATAGTCTGTTTGGTTGTCCAGCCATCTTGTCGATCGATTTCATCAACCATCTCTTCACCATCCTCAATTCTCACATACTCTCCTTTCCTATTATCAAACCGTAACAATGCTACCTCTTGCTCTGCACCCCAAAAAATGCTCTCCCCAATTTTTTCCACCACATTCTTCACGGCCTTCTCTTTCATGCTCTGTAGGTCTTGTGGATCAATCTCTGCAAAATCAATCTCCCACTTCACAATTGTATCTCTATCTATCTCCCGCATGCTACCATCACCTAGCTTCGCCTTAGAAGGAAGAAATTCCATAGTGAATTTGAACGTCCGAGCACCACCACCCCTGTTTGTCAACGGCGGGGCAGTGTGAGGTGAGCTAGCGGAAGCAGACGAGGCACAAATCGCATAGGTTGGAAAGGATGTTGTTGTCTCTGGCGACTCCATCGCGATCAGCCCCCCTCCCCCTCACCCAAATCTGGATCAAATCGACCAAAAACAGAGGGAAACAGAGGCGATGCGGTGAGATCTAACTCGACACGGAGGAGAACAGGACAGGGTTCTGGATTCACTCACCACAGCCGCCGCCGTCGCCTAGAACGAAAGCTCCGCCGCTGCTGTCACCCAGAACAAAAGCTCCGCCGCCGCCGCCGGCTCACCGCCGGGAACGAAGAGGAGGGAGAAACACAGGTTCAGACAGGGGTACCCGTTCGGACAGGCACGGGGACACGTTTCACCTGATGCACTGACAAGTGGGGCCCGTAACTAGATGCACTGCCAAGTAGGACCCGCATGTCTTAAACATAACCTCACTCCCGTTGACGACCATTTAAATCGCCCGAGTGGGCCTTGGCTATTTGGGCTTCTGAAACGTCTCGCGAGAGCCATTTTCGTCAACTACGTCGCATTCTTTCCAATTCACCTCAAAGGTGTCGCACAGGAGCTATTGACCCCTGCTTCTATGGCCAATTCAAGCCGAACTAGCAGAAACTAGGAGGCAAACAGAGAAGCCAGGCAACCCGGCTATTGGCCAAAGACACAACCCGAGAACAAGAGCAAGGAAAAGGCAGCAAAATGACTAAGGAAGAAAACACTTTTGCTGAAAAACGGCACAAATTAGAGTAAAGGCTGTAATAGCCCCCAAGTCCGGCCTAGGGGACCAAAATCGAATTGCTAGGCAGGTCGGACTTGGGTAAATTATTGAGCTAGATCAACAAATTAAATAAAGGCACAAGAGGCAATATAAGAGACCCCAGATTCGAGGTGACAAACTTTATTTAATTCAAACAATAGAGTCTGGCGATCGAGCTAAACAATAATTTAAACTAAGATAAAAGATAAAAATAGCTAGGCGTAAAAACGACATAGCAGAGTGGCGTTCCAAGGGTTGGGCTCCAGGCGTCTGGTCTTCGCTTCTCAGATCCGATATGCTCCTCCAGCGAGAACCTTGTCGATGATGAACGGACTGTCCCACGGTGATGAGAGCTTGTCCTTGCCCTTCTTGGCCTGGTACCGCCGTAAAATGCGATCGCCGATGTTGAATGTCCGACCTTGGACTTCGTGCGACTGATAACGGCGAAGCTGCTGTTGGTAGATGGCCGACCTTCACACCGCCACATCACGTTCGTCATCTAGAGCATCCAGGTCATCCTGCCGCTCTAGCTCTGCCTCGGCGTCTCTGTACTGACGTACCCGAGGAGGGTCGTGCGAGATGTCGCTGGGCAGGATGGCTTCAGTGCTGTACACCATAAAAATTGGCATATAACCTGTAGAACGGTTAGGCGTAGTGCGTCAGCTCCAGAGGATGGAGTCGAACTCCTCGACCCACTTTTTGTCAGCCTTTTCTAGGGTCTGACCAACCTTGGCTTGATGCTGCCGAGGACCAAACCATTGGCACATTTGACCTGCCCATTGGTCTGGGGGTGATACACTGACGCATAGTCTAGTTTTATATTGGGCGCAATGCACCAATCCTGGACGGCATCTGAGGTGAAATTCGACCCATTGTCCATGATTATACTGTGGGGCGTGCCGTAACGGTGAACCACACCGGATATGGATTTGATGACCGGCTCGGCAGCTTGGTTAGCGACTTGCTTCACATAGTACACTTTGTGAACTTGTCGAGCATGACGAGGAGGTACTTATTACCGGTCTCGCCCTTATGAAGTGGTCCAACCATGTTCAGTCCCCCAGACCACACATTACTAGGTTACAAGGATCGTTTTGAGGGCCATAGCCAGTAAGTGGCTAGCTTTGCGAATAGGTGGCAACCGACGCACTTGTTGACCAAATCAGCGGCGTCTGCCTTGGTTGTGGGCCAATAAAAGCCCGACGATAGGCCTTGCTTACAAAGGTCCGAGGAGCCACATGGTGTTCGCAAGTACCGGCATGAATCTCGTGCAATAGTTGCCAGCCCTCCTCGGGAGAAATGCAGTGCTGGAAGACGCCTGTAGCACTGCGCGTATATAGCTCTCCCTCATGCTCGACGTAAGTGGTAGCACGTCAGACGATCCGACGTGCCTCTATCTAGTCCTCGAGCAATTCCTTGCACTTCAGATCGGTGAGGATGGGATCAGTCCATGACGCGATGACCACCATGATTTCATGAACCGAGGAGGTGACCTCAATTTCTGATCCCCCGATCACGTCATCGTCTGGCTCTATATCCAGAGGTATCATGGTGCCAGGCTTAGAGCCCCCCGGTCTCAGCGACTGGTTCCAATCTGATCTGCAGTTTGACAGATGGCTTGAACAGCCGCTCAAGGAACGTGTTTTTGGGCACCGGTTCCCGCCTTGCGCCCAATCTGGCTAGCGTGTTTGGCAGCCTGATTGCTATCGTATTGGACATGGTGGAACTCCAGGCCGTCGAACCGAGCTGATAACTGCATGACGGCATTCATGTATGCCATCATCTTTGGGTCCTTGGCGTCAAAGTCACCGTTGATCTAGGAGATAGCGAGGTTCAAATCACCTCGAACTTCCAGGCGTTGGATCCCCATGGAGATAGCCATCTGAAGACTGTGCAGTAGCGCCTCGTATTCCGCTGTGTTGTTTGAGTCTGTGTACATGATTTGCAACACATACTTCATCACGTCGCCGGTTGGGGAGATGAGGACGACTCTAGCCCCTAGTCCAGCAAGCGTCTTGGATCCGTCAAAGTACATGACCCAATCCGTGTAGGCAGCGTGCTCTTTTGGGAGCTCAGCTTCCGTCCACTCGGCGACAAAATTGGCCAACAATTGGGGCTTGACAGCCCGACGTGGCTGATATTGGATCTCAAAAGGTAAGAGCTTGATGGCCCACTTCGCGATCTGACCTGTGGCATCTCGATTGTTGATGATATCACCCAAGGGGGACTTAGGATGCCACAGTGACAGGGCACTCCTAGAAATAATGCTGGAGTTTCTGAGAAGCCATGAATACTGCATAAGCAATCTTCTGGTTGTGCGAGTACCTCATCTTACATGGGGTGAGCCTTCCTATGTCTGGTGGCTGGCTCTCAATAGATTCACCAGCTTCCTCTTCCTCGTCATCGATCTCGTCGGTTGTGCCTTCGAGGATGTCGGTGAGATCCACGATGTTAGTGACGAGGTCGGTGGTGGGTGGGCCGAAAAGATCAACTTTTCCCAGGGACTCCTAGATCCGATCATACTCCAAGACCGGGGCATCCGATGTCGTGAGCTTCTGAAATCGATCTAACATCTCATCCAGAAGAAGTTTCTTAGGCTCCTCCTGAGCCTGTTCTGATATCGGGACTAGAGGAAGCGGCTTCAAGATCCGATCTGACATCGATCCTGGTGTTGGTATCTCACGTTCCCCTGAGGTCTGATCTAACATCGGATACGGGGTAGGCGGCTTTGGCATCCGATCTGACATCGATCCTGGGAAATTCTCATGCTCGCCCTGGGCCTGATCTGACATTGGGACAGGAGAGAGTGGCTCCGCGATCTAATCTGACATTGATCCCAGAGAATTCTCACGTTCCTCCTGGGCCTGATCTGACGTCGGGACAGGAAAGAGCAGTTTGTGCTGCTCTTGGGCTTGGCATGACACCAGGCCCGAGAAGGTCAGCTCTCCGCAGAGATCCTTGGTGTACTCCATACCACCGAATCTCACGATCTGGCCTGGAACAAAGGGCTCAACCTGACTGAGGTGGCTAGCCGAGTTGGCGACAGGACGACACCACCAAATACGAAGTTTGGCCCAGCATGAAGGTCATGACGGAACCGATCTGCTCGCCAATGCGAACTCCCATCGATCCACAACGATCACCTAGCAGGACCTCCATGGGCCACCACTGTCGGAGCTAAATCCGGCAGATCTCGGGGTAGGGGATCCTAAGCTAGATGTCTTGGAGTGATGGTAGCAGAGACACAAGAATTTACCTAGGTTCGGACTCTCCAAGGAGATAATACCCCACGTCCTGCTCTTATTGTATTATTGCGTTGGGATGTATAGAGTACAAGTGTTCTACCATGAGATTGTTCTCTCTTTCTATGAGCTAGACCACTCAGCTTACATAGGATACCGGGGGGGGGGTCCTAGGTTACATGGATCCTAGTCGGCTACGTACATGGAAATAGAATCCTCCACAAATCCAGCTTATTATCTTGTACGCCAAGTCTTCTGGGTATGCCTTATACACATCCTGGGCTAACCAAAGTGGCCCAGGACGGAACCGACAAGGGGTCCTTAGCCTGGCCCACCTGGCCGGGAGATGACGTGGGGAGAGGCCCCTTAGCCGGGACACCGTCAGTACTGAACCTGCGCAATGCCTGCTTGACCGGTTTTGAAACGGGGATAATGTTCAGCCTGTGCTCCGCAAACTCCCTTGGGATTCGGGACATATTGGATAGATGCCAGGCAAAGATGTCCCAATTCTCACGGAGGAAGTCTCGGAGCGCACTTTCCTATTGGGGGTCCACGTCGGATCCCATCGAGGCTGTCTTGGACGGGTCCTCAGGATGGACCTGGAACTTGATGATGTCGTTGTCGGGGGGCTTGAAAGACTTTGACTTGGCATGCTTCACGAGAATGATGTCGTTCTTTTCAACCTTTGACCTCATGTCGGATAGCTCCTTAGTTGCCAAGGCCTCAGCTTGGGCTTCGGCTTCGAGGACCGCGGTCTGCTCCTCGGTCCTTAGAGACTTTTCCAGATTGCCGCAGATAGTGATGACGCCATTTGGGCCCATCATCTTCAATTTCATGTACACATAATGTCGCACATCATGAAAGCGTGCAAACGCTGTTCGACCGAGCAACGTGTGATAACCACTCCTGAAAGGGACTATGTCAAAGCTCAAAGCTTCAGGATGATAGTTGTCGGGAGTCCTGAACACCATGTCGAGTGTGACCCTCCCCGTGCATTGAGCCCCCATTCCCGGGATGATACCCTTAAACCTGGTCTTACTGGGCTGAATACGCGATGAGTCGAACTGCATTTTCTTTAATGTTTCCGCGTAGATGAGATTGAGGCTGCTGCCATTGTCCATCAAGACCCTTGTTAGGTGAAAACTGTCAATAATGGGGTCGAGGACAAGCGCGGCAACTCTGCCATGTCAGACGTTGGTCGGGTGGTCCCGGCGATCAAACGTGATCGGGATTTCCGACAAGGGTTGTACTTCAGTTCCGCAGGCTCAACGGAATAGACTTCACGGAGCGCACGTTTCCGTTCTCTCTTGGTGGTGTGCGACGCATAAATCATATTTACGTCATTCACCTCGGGCGGGAATTCCTTCTGGCCGCCATTGCCCCTTCCTAGCTGCTGTTGTTGGGTAACGCAGAAGAAAAGAAAATATATTTCCGTCCTACGCACCAGCCTAGGACCACTATGAAGATGCAAACAAGGTTTGATCTGATCGTTACCAAGTCATAGTGCAGTGGAAGTAGAGTTGGTGAAGATCGTGGGTGAAGATCCCCGCAGCTAGGATTTTACAACCTCCCAACCGCGAGGATTTTCTCCCTCGGACAGCTCCTCGGACGGTCCCTCGGACAGCCCTTCGGGAGGATCTCGGACAGAACCTCAGAGTGTCCCTCGAACTAAGATCGAAACTAGAATGTCTCTACCGGGTTGCACACATTGGTGTCAACTATCCAACAGGGCTTCGACATCCAGAACTAGACCCTACCGGAGACTAGACAGCCTTTCGGCTACACGAAATTATTTCGTGCAGGGAGAGAAAGAATCCCAGATCATTGCATGGCTTGTGTGGAGACAAACTTGACTGAAATGGAGATCCCTCTCCACCTCTATTTATAGGGGAAGCAAGGGGTAGAGGCTTGGGGGAAAAGACCAAAAAACCACTTGGATATTTTCCACCAAAAGCCACAAAAAGGGGGAAAGGTGAGCTCCTCCTTGGCCCGGCCATGTGTGTGTTGGCCCCCATTGTGGGGGGCCCCACCACCCCCATGTTATCCTCCACTACTATTTGGGAAAGCCCCAAAAGGTGGCTTTCCAAAAAGCCACAAAAAGGGGTCGTACCCTAATAGTGTTCATCTCACGATTCGTGGGATCTTGTCCCCACAAACCGGGACAAGATCTTTCCGCGACTGTTTTATCTGAAAAAAATTCGGAAGGTCCAGAACATTTCTGGCAACCCCTAAAATACTTTTGGACGCATTCCGAAACATTTCCGGTATGATGATTTTTCTCCGAAATACTTCCGGTTACTCCGAAACAATTCCGGTTTTCTCTCGAAAACTTTTTTGTCGTCTCCGAAACTTTTCCGGTGACTTTCTCTCAGACTCCCTGTCAATTACTCAGCAAATAGATGACCCTTAAGTGTGTGACCCTATAGGTTCGGTGAAGTGTAGACATGACCGGAACTCTTTTGGATCAATGATCAATAGCGGAACCGTGGACATCCATATTGATCCCTATACCCACACGAATGAATATTCGAGTGAACCTTTAGTCACCAATGCTGTTCCTATTGCTTCATGATATGTTACAAATACCTGAGCTGAGATTTAATGGCATCCCAGTGAATCAAAAACTTGTTCACTATGCCAATTTCCTCATTATCGGTTTTGTTGTCCTTTCTTTTTCCCATGTTCCGGCATCCCCGTGATCATATCACGTTGTGTCTGGCAAAACGATTATGGATACCATGATACCGAGAGGGCCCAAAGAATATCTGTGCATCGTCGTAGGAGCAAATCCCAATCTCGAGCGATCTAGTCCCTTATCATACTTTTCCATGAACCCGTAAGCCGCCGTAATAGCCAACTTGTTACGGATGACATTCAACAAACCCCAAAGTTCATGAAGCAAGCATGAAGGAACTCGATACTCTCATAGTCTAAGAAATTATGCAAACATTTACTTTCTCTGTGTTATATACCATCAACTTATGACAAATGTATCTCATAGCATAATATCAATTGGGTCAGTTCAACACAAGTGTTCTTCTAACATTGTGCCCTCAAAGTTGACGGCATAGACATGCCCATGATCAAGAAAATAGAACCATCATGCAACACTTGAGCTAGTCTTAGAGGTGAGACTAGGAATATATTTATCCATTTATTACTCCATACAAGCACATGAGTTTACCTCCGAGCCTCGTGGTTATTGTAGACTCGAGAATCATTGCAGTTATAGCATGGAACATAAACATCAATTACAAACTTCGAGATAAACAATAACTGTTATCATTGTCTCTAGGGCATATATCTTACAGACTCCCACTTGCACTAAAGTCAATAATCTAGTCAATGCTAATGCACTTTACACCCATGTCATACCGGTGTAAAATATGCTTCGCTTGTGGTGTAGTCTTCGTCCAGCGGATCTGACAACTTCAGGTCCTTGCATTTTTACGCTTTCACAAAATTCATAATTTTGTGCGGTCTTGGCTTTGTATAT
Organism: Elymus sibiricus; assembly: GCA_039707655.1. NCBI lineage: Eukaryota > Viridiplantae > Streptophyta > Magnoliopsida > Poales > Poaceae > Elymus > Elymus sibiricus. The sequence goes on along the minus strand of CM077674.1, from coordinate 850,213 downwards.
GACTGAATCACTGGTTGAACCATTATTCCTTAGACTGAACTATGGAGCCACTATCTACTATAGTGTTCCATTGACCAAAGCCATCGTGAAAACATACTAAGTTCAAGAATGAACTATATGATCCAACACCCTCTTTTGTTGCTTCGTAAGCGGGAACATACTTAGCCTTCGTTGTAGAATTCGCCAGAGTAACCTGTTTGGAACAATTCCAACTTACTGTGCCGCCATTTTGTGTGTTACACAAAACCCTTAATTTAAATCGAAACTCGCTTAGAGCATTGATGAAGACTGTATCGATGTAATTACTTACAATGAGCCTGTATCGATGTAACCTCTTACAACGAACTCTTCATAATCTCCGATTGCGAGAAAACATGTCATCAGTGCTACTTTAGTACATAATGAAATTTTTCACTGTTGTCCTATGATCAACACCTTGATCACTTTGGTAACTTACTCACAACTAATTTGGAGTACTGGATATATCTGGTTGCTTTATATACCATGGAATACATGATTAATTTAAACACAGAAGTGTGTGGAATCTTAGTCATGTACTTTTCTAATCAGTGTTTTAGGAAACCGAGTCTTGCTAAAACTCTTTCCATGTGACTTCGGCAAGAAACACTTCTTGGCATTCTCATGCTAAACCGTTTTAGCATCTTGTCAATATGTACTTTGGCTTAGCCCTATTTGGCAATTTTATCTCCATAGATAATTATGCCTAATTTTGAGGCTACCTAGCCCAAGCACTTCATCGAAAAACTATTTTCAATGAAGTTCTAATTCATGTTAAGAAATTTATATTATCTCAAAAGGTAAGAGCTTGATGGCCCACTTCGCGATCTGACCTGTGGCATCTCGGTTGTTGATGATATCACCCAAGGGGGACTTAGGACGCCACAGTGACAGGGCACTCCTAGAAATAATGCTGGAGTTTCTGAGAAGCCATGAATACTGCATAAGCAATCTTCTGGTTGTGCGAGTACCTCATCTTACAAGGGGTGAGCCTTCCTATGTCTGGTGGCTGGCTCTCAATAGATTCACCAGCTTCCTCTTCCTCGTCATCGATCTCGTCGGTTGTGCCTTCGAGGACGTCGGTGAGATCCACGATGTTGGTGACGAGGTCGGTGGTGGGTGGGCCGAAAAGATCAACTTTTCCCAGGGACTCCTAGATCTGGTCATACTCCAAGACCGGGGCATCCGATGTCGTGAGCTTCTGAAATCGATCTAACATCTCATCCAGAAGAAGTTTCTCAGGCTCCTCCTGAGCCTGTTCTGATATCGGGACTAGAGGAAGCGGCTTCAAGATCCGATCTGACATCGATCCTGGTGTTGGTATCTCACGTTCCCCTGAGGTCTGATCTAACATCGGATACGGGGTAGGCGGCTTTGGCATCCGATCTGACATCGATCCTGGGAAATTCTCATGCTCGCCCTGGGCCTGATCTGACATTGGGACAGGAGAGAGTGGCTCCGCGATCTAATCTGACATTGATCCCAGAGAATTCTCACGTTCCTCCTGGGCCTGATCTGACGTCGGGACAGGAAAGAGCAGTTTGTGCTGCTCTTGGGCTTGGCATGACACCAGGCCCGAGAAGGTCAGCTCTCCGCAGAGATCCTTGGTGTACTCCATACCACTGAATCTCACGATCTGGCCTGGAACAAAGGGCTCAACCTGACTGAGGTGGCTAGCCGAGTTGGCGACAGGACGACACCACCAAATACGAAGTTTGGCCCAGCATGAAGGTCATGACGGAACCGATCTGCTCGCCAATGCGAACTCCCATCGATCCACAACGATCACCTAGCAGGACCTCCATGGGCCACCACTGTCGGAGCTAAATCCGGCAGATCTCGGGGTAGGGGATCCTAAGCTAGATGTCTTGGAGTGATGGTAGCAGAGACACAAGAATTTACCTAGGTTCGGACTCTCCAAGGAGATAATACCCCACGTCCTGCTCTTATTGTATTATTGCGTTGGGATGTATAGAGTACAAGTGTTCTACCATGAGATTGTTCTCTCTTTCTATGAGCTAGACCCCTCAGCTTACATAGGATACCGGGGGGGGGGGGGGGGTCCTAGGTTACATGGATCCTAGTCGGCTACGTACATGGAAATAGAATCCTCCACAAATCCAACTTATTATCTTGTACGCCAAGTCTTCTGGGTATGCCTTATACACATCCTGGGCTAACCAAAGTGGCCCAGGACGGAACCGACAAGGGGTCCTTAGCCTGGCCCACCTGGCCGGGAGATGACGTGGGGAGAGGCCCCTTAGCCGGGACACCGTCAGTACTGAACCTGCGCAATGCCTGCTTGACCGGTTTTGAAACAGGGATAATGTTCAGCCTGTGCTCCGCAAACTCCCTTGGGATTCGGGACATATTGGATAGATGCCAGGCAAAGATGTCCCAATTCTCACGGAGGAAGTCTCGGAGAGCACTTTCCTATTGGGGGTCCACGTCGGATCCCATCGAGGCTGTCTTGGACGGGTCCTCAGGATGGACCTGGAACTTGATGATGTCGTTGTCGGGGGGCTTGAAAGACTTTGACTTGGCATGCTTCACGAGAATGATGTCGTTCTTTTCAACCTTTGACCTCATGTCGGATAGCTCCTTAGTTGCCAAGGCCTCAGCTTGGGCTTCGGCTTCGAGGACCGCGGTCTGCTCCTCGGTCCTTAGAGACTTTTCCAGATTGCCGCAGATAGTGATGACGCCATTTGGGCCCATCATCTTCAATTTCATGTACACATAAAGCGGCACATCATGAAAGCGTGCAAACGCTGTTCGACCGAGCAATGTGTGATAACCACTCCAGAAAGGGACTATGTCAAAGCTCAAAGCTTCAGGATGATAGTTGTCGGGAGTCCTGAACACCATGTCGAGTGTGACCCTCCCCGTGCATTGAGCCCCCATTCCCGAGATGATACCCTTAAACCTGGTCTTACTGGGCTGAATACGCGATGAGTCGAACTGCATTTTCTTTAATGTTTCCGCGTAGATGAGATTGAGGCTGCTGCCATTGTCCATCAAGACCCTTGTTAGGTGAAAACTGTCAATAATGGGGTCGAGGACAAGCGCGGCAACTCTGCCATGTCAGACGTTGGTCGGGTGGTCTCGGCGATCAAACGTGATCGGGATTTCCGACAAGGGTTGTACTTCAGTTCTGCAGGCTCAACGAAATAGACTTCACGGAGCGCACGTTTCCGTTCTCTCTTGGTGGTGTGCGACGCATAAATCATATTTACGTCATTCACCTCGGGCGGGAATTCCTTCTGGCCGCCATTGCCCCTTCCTAGCTGCTGTTGTTGGGTAACGCAGAAGAAAAGAAAATATATTTCCGTCCTACGCACCAGCCTAGGACCACTATGAAGATGCAAACAAGGTTTGATCTGATCGTTACCAAGTCATAGTGCAGTGGAAGTAGAGTTGGTGAAGATCGTGGGTTCCCCGCAGCTAGGATTTTACAACCTCCCAACCGCGAGGATTTTCTCCCTCGGACAGCTCCTCGGACGGTCCCTCGGACAGCCCTTCGGGAGGATCTCGGACAGAACCTCAGAGTGTCCCTCGAACTAAGATCGAAACTAGAACGTCTCTACCGGGTTGCACACATTGGTGTCAACTATCCAACAGGGCTTCGACATCCAGAACTAGACCCTACCGGAGACTAGACAGCCTTTCGGCTACACGAAATTATTTCGTGCAGGGAGAGAAAGAATGCCAGATCATTGCATGGCTTGTGTGGAGACAAACTTGACTGAAATGGAGATCCCTCTCCACCTCTATTTATCGGGGAAGCAAGGGGTAGAGGCTTGGGGGAAAAGACCAAAAAACCACTTGGATATTTTCCACCAAAAGCCACAAAAAGGGGGAAAGGTGAGCTCCTCCTTGGCCCGGCCATGTGTGTGTGGGCCCCCATTGTGGGCGGCCCCACCACCCCCATGTTATCCTCCACTACTATTTGGGAAAGCCCCAAAAGGTGGCTTTCCAAAAAGCCACAAAAAGGGGTCGTACCCTAATAGTGTTCATCTCACGATTCGTGGGATCTTGTCCCCACAAACCGGGACAAGATCTTTCCGCGACTGTTTTATCTGAAAAAAATTCGGAAGGTCTAGAACATTTCTGGCAACCCCTAAAATACTTTTGGACGCATTCCGAAACATTTCCGGTATGATGATTTTTCTCCGAAACACTTCCGGTTACTCCGAAACAATTCCGGTTTTCTCTCGAAAACTTTTTTGTCGTCTCCGAAACTTTTCCGGTGACTTTCTCTCAGACTCCCTGTCAATTACTCAGCAAATAGATGACCCTTAAGTGTGTGACCCTATAGGTTCGGTGAAGTGTAGACATGACCGGAACTCTTTCGGATCAATGATCAATAGCGGAACCGTGGACATCCATATTGATCCCTATACCCACACGAATGAATATTCGAGTGAACCTTTAGTCACCAATGCTGTTCCTATTGCTTCATGATATGTTACAAATACCTGAGCTGAGATTTAATGGCATCCCAGTGAATCAAAAACTTGTTCACTATGCCAGTTTCCTCATTATCGGTTTTGTTCTCCTTTCTTTTTCCCATGTTCCGGCATCCCCGTGATCATATCACGTTGTGTCTGGCAAAACGATTATGGATACCATGATACCGAGAGGGCCCAAAGAATATCTGTGCATCGTCGTAGGAGCAAATCCCAATCTCGAGCGATCTAGTCCCTTATCATACTTTTCCATGAACCCGTAAGCTGCCGTAATAGCCAACTTGTTACGGATGACATTCAACAAACCCCAAAGTTCATGAAGCAAGCATGAAGGAACTCGATACTCTCATAGTCTAAGAAATTATGCAAACATTTACTTTCTCTGTGTTATATACCATCAACTTATGACAAATGTATCTCATAGCATAACATCAATTGGGTCAGTTCAACACAAGTGTTCTTCTAACATTGTGCCCTCAAAGTTGACGGCATAGACATGCCCATGATCAAGAAAATAGAACCATCATGCAACACTTGAGCTAGTCTTAGAGGTGAGACTAGGAATATATTTATCCATTTATTACTCCATACATGCACATGAGTTTACCTCCGAGCCTCGTGGTTATTGTAGACTCGAGAATCATTGCAGTTATAGCATGGAACATAAACATCAATTACAAACTTCGAGATAAACAATAACTGTTATCATTGTCTCTAGGGCATATCTCTTACAGACTCCCACTTGCACTAAAGTCAATAATCTAGTCAATGCTAATGCACTTTACACCCATGTCATACCGGTGTAAAATATGCTTCGCTTGTGGTGTAGTCTTCGTCCAGAGGATCTGACAACTTCAGGTCCTTGCATTTTTACGCTTTCACAAAATTCATAATTTTGTGCGGTCTTGGCTTTGTATATGACTGAATCACTGGTTGAACCTTGATTCCTTAGACTGAACTATGGAGCCACTATCTACTATAGTGTTCCATTGACCAAAGCCATCGTGAAAACATACTAAGTTCAAGAATGAACTATATGATCCAACACCCTCTTTTGTTGCTTCGTAAGCGGGAACATACTTAGCCTTCGTTGTAGAATTCGCCAGAGTAACCTGTTTGGAACAATTCCAACTTACTGTGCCGCCATTTTGTGTGTTACACAAAACCCTTAATTTAAATCGAAACTCGCTTAGAGCATTGATGAAGACTGTATCGATGTAATTACTTACAATGAGCCTGTATCGATGTAACCTCTTACAACGAACTCTTCATAATCTCTGATTGCGAGAAAACATGTCATCAGTGCTACTTTAGTACATAATGAAATTTTTCACTGTTGTCCTATGATCAACACCTTGATCACTTTGGTAACTTACTCACAACTAATTTGGAGTACTGGATATATCTGGTTGCTTTATATACCATGGAATACATGATTAATTTAAACACAGAAGTGTGTGGAATCTTAGTCATGTACTTTGCTAATCAGTGTTTTAGGAAACCGAGTCTTGCTAAAACTCTTTCCATGTGACTTCGGCAAGAAACACTTCTTGGCATTCTCATGCTAAACCGTTTTAGCATCTTGTCAATATGTACTTTGGCTTAGCCCTATTTGGCAATTTTATCTCCATAGATAATTATGCCTAATTTTGAGGCTACCTAGCCCAAGCACTTCATCGAAAAACTATTTTCAATGAAGTTCTAATTCATGTTAAGAAATTTATATTATCTCTAATCAACAATTTGTCATGCACACGAAAGTTTTTAGAAATATTATTATGCTTCCACTTACTTTCTTGTAAACACAAGCATCTTTGCTATCTTTGATGAAATCAAACTCTTTGACTATATCATCAAAACAAAGATTCCAACTCCTTTATGCTCTCTTCTGTTCATTGCTGGAACTCTGAATTTTGCACACTCACTAGCATCCTCTAGATCGACAAAATACTTTGGACTGTACCACATACATGTCCTATGTTGTATTTCCATCTCATGGAAATACTTTCGGCGTCCATATGTCATATCTAATAATGGAAATACGTATTTAATTGCTAGATTAACCCAAACCGACTTTCAGCATCGCTACGGTGAGACAATCTCATCGTAGTGAACTCCTTGAATTTGTCATATCAACAAGTCGAGCTTTATGGATAAAACATTTTTATCCTTATCAGTTTATAGTTCCATTAATATTCGTTAGACGCTAAGTCTTCCGGAGGGTTTATCAAGATCTAATCTTGAATCATTTATATGGATACTATCTCGGATTATTTTGACATTTGGCCAATTCCAGAGATAGGGCCCATCAACGCTTCCTTGTGTATCGTAGGTATACTATTGTCTAACAACAATATCTAGTTTGCATACCTTAGTGGTTTGCATGAGTTTTTCCTACGTGGTTCTGCTGCAAGTTCGACCAAAGTCCATGCATTTCATGTAGGGACTTCCGTATCAGTCATAGTAGGAAACTCTGGAATTACTTCCAAGGTTTCTTTCCTTTGACCTGACGATGAAGATACAGTTATCTCATCAAGTTGCATTGTCCTCCCATTCGCTCTATGTGGCAAACCTTTTGCCTCGGCATAGTGATGGAGGAATACCCAACATTTTGGGATAACCTACAAAGTAGTTCTTGTCTGATTTCGAATAGGTTTGTAAACACTTTACACCTGCCCCATATTCCAAATGTTAAGAAAAGACATAACATGGTTGGGCATACCATACCATGGCGTCATTTCAACAGATCTGATGGCGCTCTTTTCAGTGTAAAAGCCACAGTCTCTAAAGCATTACTTTAAAATGGATAATGGCAAATTGGTTTATGTTATCTTTGATCTTACCATGTCATTCCACTCTCAGTGGCGTTTCGGGAGGTGCAAGTTATGAAACTCTTTTCACAACTCATCAGACATTCACTAAACTTGTAACTCAAATATTCCTTTCTGCAATCTAATTGCAGAAACATAATTTTTCCTATTGCAATAATTTCTACTTCATTCTGAAATCCTTTTGAACTATTCAAAGGATCCATACTTATGTCTCATTAAGAAAATATTGACATATCTACATGAGTCATCGCTGAATGTAGACAAATCCACTGCTAGCAACATTATTTATTGGACTATGCACATCAACATGTATGATTACCAATAAGTTCGTTGCTTGTTCATTATGGCATGTGAACGTTATTTCAGTCATTTTACTTCTGGACGAAAGTTTGAAGTGTCAGATGATTCATACTCAGATGACTTCAATATCCATCACTATGGAATTTCTTCATGCGGTTTCGTCCAATGTGACCAAATGCAGTGCCACACATATGAGGTATTATTTTAGTCTTGTGACATTTAGCGTCAGTGTTATGTATGTATGTATTATTATCAATATTCATAGGATACATCCATTCATAATGTGAGTATGGCCCCTTATGTTATTCATAACACCGAACAAGAACTATTCTTTTATGAACAACCTTCTTGCATCAAATATTGTGCAATAGGCCAGAGTGTATAAGACTCTAAAATGAATTATGAAAATAAATACAGAGGTAATATATTATCATCAATATTCATCACATACAACCCATTTATAATGGGAGTATGGTCCTTATGTTATCCCTAATGTTGAATAACAATTGTTCTATTATGAACAACATCCTTGCAACATACTTTATGCAATGGGCTAATCTCTAAAATGAATTATGAAAATAAATATAGAGGTAATACGCTGATGGGAAGTATAGAAACTTTTACAAAGTTCCAGGGCATATCTAAACCTCATTACTGGCTAGTATTTTAGGTCGTAGTAGTTCTTGCATTGAGTTGCAACAGAATGCAATCGAACGGGTATCCTTGTGATCAACTTTTAATCACAATACCCAAGAATCAGTGATTAACAATTTAATCCTAATCCCCAAGAATTACATCTTGGACCAGCCTTCTATACATCTATAACTTGTATCACATTCATACATGAGCTGGACCTTCCAGTCTTATTTCTTTTTGCCTTTACAGTTCTAACAGTTTTACTTCCAATATTTCTCCTACTCTCAGAAGAAGCACCGTACTTTAAGAGTGGCGTTAGCCCAAGACTTCCGAGGTGTGTAAGTCTTACTAACACCGTTCGGACTTGTCTTGTCTCTTTAAGTTGTTGTTTTATTCACCATCATCAAATGACAGGCGTTCTTTTGGATCCCTCTCTTATCAGTCTAATGCATCGTAAACACTTCACGATTACTTTGCAAACAAACATTGATTTGGATATCTCATATCTGCTAGCCTTTCTTTGTATTTGAAACTAATTTTCAGTTCTATGGATATCACATAACTATCCCAAACTTTTGATGTTTGGGTCCCATGGAAGCAAGCATATTGCACTTGACCGTACGGAATTCTAACTTTTGGATCGAAGGACGAAAGTCACATCATCCATTACTGGGAGAATACCGAAAGCATCCAGTACGACAAAGTCCTTCTCGGCACTTCTTGAGGACAATTCTCACATTACGTTACCAATCATAAAGTTTTTAACCAGATAAATAACAGCTATTCAATTTTAACAGGAAGGTGGAAATGTGAGCCATTATTCTACAACTATTATGCAAATCACACTTAGACTATGTTCATAACTAATTTCACTGAGAATTAAACAAATTAATTCTAAAGTGCGCTCGCACTCAAATCAATATCTCTCATAATTGATTGTGAGTGATACAAGACCCACATTTCAATTCAATGCCATTGATGTGGACAGCACTAATGACGAGAATTTCAATTGGTAGGCCAACTTGCCGATCACATCTCTATGTGACTCTTATTCATCTTTCGATGGGCGTGTTCCGAGCTCAAGACGATCCTTCCTGAACGACAAAGACAACCAAGTGATCTCGCTGTAAGGTAATTGTCACCCGCACCATTCGTATCAATTCGTTCATACCCATGTGGACATGGCGCACCCCAAAAAGACACGAATTTTCGACGGTGCTACACTTGGGTGAACACTAACTACTTTGATATTTTAAGTGAGAGATCACCGTAATAAAAGTGAATACTGTCCAATCAAAAGGGTGCTATAACAGGGATAAACATCGCAGGCAATTCATAATAGCATAATATGGTATAGCCCCTTCATTCAGAGAAGGATTCATCGTCTTCGCAAAAATTCAAAAAACTTTGTCGTGGCAGAACTTTTCTGCCAAGGCCTGTTTCTTTTCCTTTTTCTCCATCTTCGGCTTTTGCGTCTGTGTCCACCTTCGCAAAGCTTGTCACCGCCTTGTTGATGCATCAAATAATATTGCTATCTCTATAGCTATTAAAATAAATGCATTACATCTATGTTGACACGCAGGTCATTAAAGTGACAATCGTATGGCTCCAGCCATCATGTCGAATCATGACATACATGTCATGTTAATTAATTTACATCATATAGTCATCTAATACATAATCAAATTAAATATGACGAAGACTATACCACATCTCATGCACATGCATCCGGCAAAACGAAATCAGACGCCTCGAATCGGTTCATACAAGATTTTATTTTACGTGTCTTTTAAGGTTTGGAAACAAACCGAAGCTACCAACGTCCATCATCAAGTATGATTATTCAAGTAACTAGATTAACTTTACGGGGCCAATGAAACATGAGATAAGAATTCTCGAACCCCATACTAAACTTCGTCATACGCAACAACCCCGTGCAGATCCTATCTGTATGCCCTTTAGTTTGTGAAACATTCATCTTTCTTTACTATGGAGGAACCCAAAGAACTGAAGCACAGCATTGATCTGTCAACTAGCATACTCAGGAGCAGCATAGAAGAATCGCAGATAGCCAAAACTTTGTACCAAAATTCCACCATGCCATCAAGATCAGAACTATGCAAATTCAAGGGAAGCAACAAGAACATCAGGTAATAGATCTTATCTACTACCCGCACAAATATTATTTAGCAATAGATCTCATCTACTACAAAATTATATTATGCAATACCCATACATCTCATGTATTCTACATCGTAACCTGCATCTACGCATAGCATGGCTCATGATGCCACTGTTGGGTAACGCAGCAGAAAACAAAAAAAATCCGTCCTACGCACCAGCCCAGGACCACTATGAAGATGCATACATGGTTTGATCTGATCGTTACCAACTTGAAGCGCGGCGGAAGTAGAGTTGGTGAAGATCATTGGTGCAGATCCCCACAGCTAGGATTTTACAACCTCCCACCATGAGAATTTTCTCCCTCAGACAGCTCCTTGGACGGTCCCTCGGACAGAACCTCGGAGTGTCCCTCCAACTAAGATTGAAACTATGACCTCTCTACCGAGTTGCACATATCCGGTGTCAACTATCCAGCAGGGATTCGCTGTCCAGAACTAGGCCCTACCAGAGACTAGATAGCCTTTTGGCTACACGACACTATTTCGTGGAGGGAGAGAAAGAATGCCAGATCATTGCATGGCTTGTGTGGAGACAAACTTGAGTGAAATGGAGATCCCTCTCCACCTCTATTTATAGGGAAAGCAAGGGGTAGAGGCTTGGGGGAAAACACCAAAAAACCACTTGGATATTTTTGACCAAAAGCCACAAAAAGGGTTAAACGGGAGCTCCCTGGAGGAGCTCCTCCTTGGCCCGACCATGTGTGTGTGGGCCCCCGTATGGGGCGGGGGCACCACCCCCATGTCATCATCCACTACTATTTGGGAAAGCCCCAAAAGGTGGCTTTCCAAAAAGCCACCAAAAGGGGGTGTACCCTAATAGTGTTCATCCGACGATTCGTGGGATCTTGCCCCATCCAACTGGGACAAGATTTTTCCACGACCGTTTTATCCGAAAAATTTCCGGAAGGTCCAGAACATTTCTTACACCCCCTAAAATTATTTTGGACGCGTTCCAAAACATTTCTGGTATGATGATTTTTCTCCGAAACACTTCCGGTTTTCTCTCTGAAACTTTTTCGTTGTCTCCAAAACTTTTCCGGTGAGTTTCTCTAGGACTCCCTGTCTATTACTCAGCAGATAGATGACCCTTAACTGTATGACCCTGTAGGTTCGGTGAAGTATAGATATGACCATAACTCTTTCCGATCAATGATCAATAGCAAAACCGTGGACATCCATATTGATCCCTATACCCACACGAATGAATATTCGAGTGAAACTTTAGTTACCGAATGTTGTTCCTGTTGCTTCACGATATCTTACAAATACCTGAGGTGAGATTGACTGGCAACCCTGTGAATCAACAAGTTGCTCACTATGCCAGTTTCCACATTACCGGTTTTGTTCTCTTTCCTTGTTCCCGTGTTCCGGCATCCCTGTGAACATATCACGCTGTGTCTAGCCAGACGATTATGGATACCATGACACCGAGAGGGCCCAAAGAACATCTCTCCATTGTCGGAGGGGCAAATCCCAATCTTGATATATCTAGTCCCTTATCATATTTTTCCATGAACCCGTAAGCTGCGGTACTAGCCACCCTGTTACGGATGACGTTTAACAAACCCCAAAGTTCATAAAGAAAGCATGAAGGAACTCGGTACTCTCATGGTCTAAGAAATTATGCAAATGTTAACTTTCTCTGTGTTATGTACCATCAACTTATGATGAATGTATCTCATAGCATAACATCAATTTGGTCGGTTCAACACAAGTGTTCTTCTAACATTATGCCCTCAAAGTTGTCGGCATAGACATGCCCATGATGAGGAAAATAGAACCATCATGTAACACTTGAGCTAGTCTTAGAGGCGTGACTAGGAATATATTTATCCGTGTATTATCCCACACATGCACATGAGTTTCCCTCCGAGCCTCGTGGTTATTGTAGACTCGAGAATCATTGCAGTTATAGCATGGAACATAAACATCAATTACAAACATGGAGATAAACAATAACTGTTATCATTGCCTCTAGGGCATATCTCCTACAGGTGCCCACCTCCCTCATCATTGTTGCGTGGGTTGGGCGTGCCGGGGTTTTTGTTTGCGATCTGCAGATCCTGGGTGAATGGCACATGGCTGGTCTAAAATTTAGTTCTGCTGCAAGTCGTGGCCACACTTTTTTCCCTGGAATGGCTTCTTCCTGGCTCCACCGCCCTAGCGCTGGCTGCCAAATCCAGCATTGACCTCGCCATCCTCGGAATTGCTGCCATTGTTCCGACGTTTGTTCCGCAAGTTGCGTCGTGTCTTCTTGTTTCCATCACGCACCTGGAATGTCCCGGGATCATCGCTCTGGCCCTTCTTCATAGCGAGCCAGTTGTCTTCCCCGTCACGGAACTTCATCATCATGACCGAAATCTCTGGAGAGCCACTTATCATTGAAATTGGTTCTGAATGCCACTAGGGCCTCAGCATCACTATAGTCAACGATTTTGATTTTCTTCTCTAGAAACCCAGTCCAGAATTTGCATACGGACTCACCCAGTTTCTGCTTTATGAGGCACAGATCATCGGCATCCGGGGGCTTAACATACGTCCCCTAGAAATTTGCCATTAATTTGGACTGCATGGCTGCCCAAGTGTTAATCGAGCCTAGTCGCAGAGTATGCAACCAATGTCGGGCCGAACCCTTTAGCATATGCGGCAAGTACTTGATGGCATGGAGGTCATCGCCATTAGCCACTTGGACCGCGAGGATGTAATCGCCGATCCAAACCTTTGGACCTGTGGACCTTTCGTACTTCTCGCAATTTACAAGCTTGAAACCGATCGGGAAGGGGTGAGCGATTACCCGATGAGAGAAACATGGCGAGTACATCGCTAGCGGTTCTGCCTGACCACGAATGGCGTGACGCGCATCATCGAAGTCGACCACCTCATCATATTCGGAGAAGGTCGGCTTGTACCCATCCCGGGCCTGCCGACGGAGCCCAACTGTATGCTTGGCCGATGTTTCATGGCAGTGCCTAGACTGGTAGATCGTGCGATGAGGCTCGTCCTCGGGCAGGACCGGGCGCTTTTCCTTGGTGCGGTAGCTTGAACTCTGCTTTGAGGTGCCTATGTTGCAAGACACGTCATTGCAGCTTTTTCGACGACGTTTCGGCTCCTCAGGGGCGTATTTCTTGGTATCGACCTGCCAGTTATCACTGCGGGAAGGCCGATTTCCTACATTTGTTTTGCCCACATGTGCTTGGAGATTGCAGTGTGGTTTGCGGTGGCGTCCAAGTCCTTCATCAAGTTTTTGCCATGCTGGCGGTTGCCTTGGATGCCTTTAGCTTTGCCTTGTTTTTCAGGTCCTCCTCAAACTGGAGAAGTTGTAGCCAACGTTCATCAATGAACATGGCGCACACCTGCAATTCTTCACTGTCTCTGGTAACCTTCTTGGCCGACCTGATCAGCCTTTCTCGGCATCCGTCGTGGCGCTCACTTCCCAGAGACTCATTGAGGATATCCTCATTGTAAGGGCCGAACTCGCTACTAGGCTCCCCCTCATGTAGTGACACCTCGGGTGGAGGGCGCTTGGGGCCATTGCCATTGTTCCTGTTGATGCCGTTTCGGCTATCGCTGTCATCGTCGCCGCCGTCGTCACCGCCACCATTGTTACAGGTGGCCGGCACGTCTACCATGTAGACATCATAGGTCGAGGTGGCTGTCCACCTGCCTGTGGCTGGTGGCTAGCTCTCAGAAGATTCGCTCACTTCCTCTTCGTCATCTTTGACCTCATCGGATGTGCCTTCGAGAACGTCTGTGAGATCCTCGATGTTGGTGACAAGGTGGGTGGTGGGTGGGCCGAAAAGATCGACTTTCCCTGGGGACTCCCAGATCCGATCATACACCGACACCGGGGCATCCGATGTCATGAGCTTCTGAAATCAATCTAACATCTTGTCCATAAGAAGTTTCTCATGCTCCTCCTGAGCCTAATCTGATATCGGGACCAGAGGAAGTGCCTTCAAGATCAGATCTGACATCGATCCTGGTGTTCGTATCTCACATTCCCCCAAGGTCTGATCTAACATCAGATCAGGGGTAGGCGGCTTTTGGATCTGAGTTGACATCGATCTTGGGAAATTCTCATGGCCTGGGACTGATCTGACATCAGGATAGGAGAGAGCGGCTCCACGATTTGATCTGACATTGATCCTAGAGAATTCTCCAGCTCCTCTTGGGCCTGAGCTGACATTGGGATAGGAGAGAGCGGCTCGTGCTGCTCTAGGGCTTGGTGTGACGCCAGGCCCGAGAAGGCTAGCTCTCCACGGAGATCTGCGGTGTACTCCATACCACCAAATCTCACGATCCGGCCAGGAGCAAAGGACTCAATCTGACCGAGGTGGCCCGTCGAGTTGGCCACGAGGGCGATGCCGCCGAAGAAGAAGATTTACCCCAGCTTGAAGGTCATGCCGGAACCGATCTGCTCGCTGATGTGAACTCCCATTGATCCGCAATGATCACCTAGTAGGACCTGCATGGGCCACCACATCCATGCTCTGATAGTGGTGGTCCATGCTCCGACAGTGGTGGCCCCTGGATACGCTAGACGAAGAACACGACATGGCAGTTTCAAGGTTGGCCGTCTACCAACAGCAGCTTTGCCATTATTAGGGATGCGAAGTCCGAGGTCAGACGTTGAACGTCGGCGATCTCGCTTTACGGTGGTACCAGGCCAAGAAGGGCAAGCACAAGATCTCACCACCATGGGATGGTCCGTTCATCATCGACAAGGTTCTCGCCGGTGGAGCAAATCTGATCCAAGAAACGAAGACCCGATGCCTGGAGCCCAACCCCTGGAACACCATTCTGCTACATCATTTTTACTCCTAGCTCTTTTTATCTTTTATCTAAGTTTAAATTATTGTTTAGCTCGATCACCAAACTCTGTCGTTTGAATTAAATAAAGTTTGTCCGCTCGAATCCGGGGTCTCTTATATTGCCTCTTGTACCTTTATTTAATTTGTTGATCTAGCTCAATAATTTACCCAAGTCCGGTCTGCCTGGCAGTTCGATTCTGGTCCCCTTGGCCGGACTTGGGGGGCTGTTACAGCCTTTACTCTAATTTGTGCCATTTTTTCTGGCCTAAGTCTTTTCTTCCTTAGTCGTTTTACTGCCTTTTCCTTGCTCTTGTTCTCGGCTTGCGTCTTTGGCCAATAGCCGGGTTGTCTGGCTACTCTGTTTGCCTCCTAGTTTTTGCTAGTTCGGCTATGATTGGTAATAGAAGCACTCCTTGTTTGCCTTATGGCCAAGGAGGTTGAAGCCGAAAGCTAGTTAGACCAGGTGTTCAACACACAGATACAGGTTAAGTTAAAGGACGACGAAAGGACTCAGCCTTTTAAGACCAAACTAATTTTTGGGACACAAAATGACTTACTAGCATATGATGGGACTTGGAGTTTTTTACAGCTTTGTTCACCTCGGCATTCCGAGGGCAGACTACTACTCATGTCCTACACTATGAATTCTAGAAGGTTGCAGTCCAGCTCTAACATACGAGCAAATTCGATCACGGCATCAAAATAGTTGCTCATCGGCACTTCATTCCCATCTGGCCTCATGGGTCAGACCTCAACGATAGGTCAGATATCGAGGGCGGGGAAGTGGGCCGGGAGCATGGCCCAGACTTGATGTGCACATTCTCGGATGACCAATGACTTCCATGCATCGATCTGTGACACCTTGATTTCCGCCCCTCGATTTTTCCTTCGCAAGATTGGGCTCCCGATTTTTTCTTTGTGTTATTGAATTTTCTATGGGTCTTGGGTATAGGATGATGGTTATCTGGCAATGCCTTTCCTCTCAAACCAGAGATTCTTATCAAGCCATCATTTCCATGAAAAATATATTCTCAGGGTTTTGCCGCAAAAACCCTACTTTCTGAATTACCGGAAGATAAACCCTAATTCTACGGCTACAAAGGAACCCCAATTTCCTTTGCTCTATTGATTCTCCAAAATTTCCCAAAACCTCTCTTACATCTATAAACCTCAGATCTGTAAAAATATTGCCATGTCATATGCAATATTTTTCATTTAGAATTAATTCCTTTTTCTGCCCTTTGAAGGAATTAAATTCAGATAAATATCTAGACATCTCTGAACTTCATGAAAACTTGTGGAGATGTTCTTTGTGCCCATATTGATCTCTCATAAAAATATTGGCCAAAATTAAATAAAGTAAGTTGCATTTTCCTTTATAAAGCCAATATTTTATTTCTGTCATGTTCTAAGGGAACTATCATTTTGGTTTATTTCTAGCTTCTCAAACAATTTGTGCAGCTTCATATAGCAACACAATCTCGAAATCCACCAAAATATTGAGGCCCATAGTTCAAATTTTGAGCATAACACCCATTTGCAAATTCTGTCCATAAGCCAACTTTGTGAAGGAAGTGCATTCAAAGATGGTTCAAATATTCAAAGATGGCTCTCAGAGGCCCTGCTATGCAAAGAATTGAGCCCTAGAGCCTTCTACCTTCCATGCCACATCAATGGCTGCCGCCACTATCCTCTCATTGACATCCCAGAGCCTTCTTCCTCGGACTAGCTCTACCAGAGCGCCTCCCTCACCGCAGCAGAGCTTCTCCCCAGTCCTTCTCGAGCACCAGCGACCCATGTTATGGCCTTCATTGATGCCCGTCGTAGCCGTCCGCCACGACCGATGCTCCGCTCGCCCAGGGAGTGCATGTCAAAATTCAGCTCCATTTACCAAGCCATTTTTCTATAATAATTATCCAAAGCTTCTGTCCAGAGATAAGCATTGTGAAGGAACTATATCCAAACAGTGCATAAATAATTCGCAATTTAACCAGAGTATGCAACACCCTATATAATCTCCACCTAACATGTTTCACTTGAATTCACCAAGCTCTTGTGTCCCAATAATTCTAACTGGTTTTTGGCCAGCACAAAGCTTTGTGAACGAACTGCTGTCTGTTCTTATCCTTTGGGGGTTAAAATCTTCAACATGACTGATCTTGCCGACTTACTACTAACCACCAAATACCATATCAAACAACCACGTAATTTCTCCACAAAACAGCATAAGCACTTGTTGGCAGGAACTGTTTTGAGGTCAACACCAACAGCACAAGCTTATCCTAGGCATATGAGTGACTTAGGTGAACTGCTGGGAGTCAGGTCGACACAGAAGACAAGGTTTTACAGCCAGGCATACACCAGAGCATGAGGACGCATGGTGATCATGGCAGTGGCATGCCAGATTGGCGCCCTGCGTGTTGGGTCTAGTCCCAATGTGCCGTTGTCCTCCCCACCATTCACGCACCCCTCCTCCAGTCACCTCACCCTCGGTTCCTTCCTCGCCACACCACGATGAACGCCGCTGCCCTGTCACTGTTGCCGATAACACCTCCGTATGGAGCCAAGTCAAGCTCTCCCGAGATCACCAGCGTAGCTCCCCTGCTCCTTTGTGAGGATAACAAATACCAGCTAGCTTCCAGGCTATCGATTTCGAGTTCTAGGGCGCCAGACAAATCACCCGAGTGGCCATGCTCATCCACTCGTGTTGCCGGGATATAAATAGCCGTCCCCAAGATTCCCCGAGCCCACCATCCTTCTCCTTGACTTCTCAGAGGCCCTGCTATGCAAAGAATTGAGCCCTAGAGCCTTCTACCTTCCATGCCACATCAATGGCTGCCGCCACTATCCTCTCATTGACATCCCAGAGCCTTCTTCCTCGGACTAGCTCTACCAGAGCGCCTCCCTCACCGCAGCAGAGCTTCTCCCCAGTCCTTCTCGAGCACCAACGACCCATGTTATGGCCTTCATTGATGCCCGTCGTAGCCGTCCGCCACGACCGATGCTCCGCTCGCCCAGACGCTCCCCGGAGACCATGAGGTAATTGCTACTTCTGGAGCATCCGTTGGTTTCCGTGAAGAGGAACGGATGATGCAGCAAAGTAGATAAGTATTTCCCTCAGTTGTTGAGAACCAAGGTATCAATCCAGTAGGAGATAAAAGCAAGTCCCCAATAGGTGTACCTACACAAAGAATCAAACACTTGCACCCAACGCTATGAAGGGGTTGTCAATGCCTTCACGGTTACTTGCAAGGATGAGATCTGATAGAGATAGATAGAATAGATTGCTTGAACGGAAAGTAAAACAAAAGTAAAAAGATTGCAGCAAGGTATTTTTGGTATTTTTGGTTTTAGATCTGAAAGTATAAGATGGAAAATAGACCCGGGGGCCATAGGTTTCACTAGAGGCTTCTCTCATGATGGCAAGTATTACGGTGGGTGAACAAATTACTGTCGAGCAATTGATAGAAAAGCGAATAATTATGAAGATATCCAAGGCAATGATTATGCATATAGGCATCACGTCCGTGTCAAGTAGACTGAAACGATTCTGCATCTACTACTATTACTCCACACATCGACCGACTCCTGCCTGCATCTAGAGTATTAAGTTCAGGAAGAACAGAGTAACGCATTAGGTAAGATGACATGATGTAGAGGGATAAACTCAAGCAATATGATGAAAACCCCATCTTTTTATCCTTGATGGCAACAATACAACATGTGCCTCGCTACCCCTACTATGTCACTGGGTGAGGACACCGCAAGATTGAACCCAAAACTAAGCACTTCTCCCATTGCAAGAATTACCAATCTAGTTGGCCAAACCAAACCAATAACTCGAAGAGACTTGCAAAGATATGAAATCATGCATATAAGAATTCAGAAAAGACTCAAATAATATTCATAGATAATCTGAACATAAACCCACAATTCATCGGATCTCGACAAACACACCGTAAAAGAGTATTACATCGGATAGATCTCCATGAAGATCATGAAGAACATGGTATTGAAGAGCAAGGAGAGAGAAGAAGCCATCTAGCTACTAGCTATGGACCCGAAGGTCTGTGGTGAACTACTCACGCATCATCGGAGGGGCAATGGAGTTGATGTAGATGCCCTCCGTGATCGATTCCGCCTCCGGCAGATTATCGGAAAAGGCTCCAAGATTGGATCTCACTGGAACAGAGGCTTCCGGCGGCGGAAAAGTATTTTCGTGGCTCTCTCTGGTATCCAGGGAATATTTGTGAATTTACAGGCCGAGAAATAGGGTTGGGGGAGCTGCCGTGGGCCCACAAGCCAGGGGGCGCGCCCTACCCCCCTGGGCGCGCCCCTGTGGCTTGTGGCCACACGGCGGCTCTCCTGCCTTGGTCTCCATGCTTGGTAGATGTCTTCTGGTCCAAGAAAAATTATTCCGAAGATTTTATTCCGTTTGGACTCCGTTTAATATTCCTTATCTGCAATACTCAAAAACAAGGAAAAAACAGAAACTGGCACTAGGCTCTAGATTAATAGGTTAGTCCCAAAAATAATATAAAATAGCATATTAATGCATATAAAACATCCAAAACAGATAATATAATAGCATGGAACAATCAAAAATTATAGATACGTTGGAGACGTATCAGTAACCCATCCGAAACGCGGTATCATCCTGAGCCCGCCGGTGGTAGGAGCTCCACTGGGGATGGCCTGTAGCGCCGGGAATTGTTGGTCGATGGCGCTCCTATTTCCCTAACAGTGCACGCGCGAGGTCGAGGATGAACCTACAGGCAGGCCCGGCTCGTCGGTGGTTCATCCCTCGCTCGTTGTGTTTTTTCCCAGGCATAGCATAGTAGGCCGGCCCAGAACAGCAGCAGCAGCCGCGTCCCAGCTGCGGACCAAGTGATTGCTGCTCTCGGCCCAGCATGGCCCAGCAGTGCCATATTTATTCTTTTCCACCGGAAAATCTGCTGAGGACTTGTTTGTAAATAAACTATTTGTAGATTGGTCCCTAGCAGTTAATCATCTATATGTTTTCAGTCACAACTCCGAATCAGGTGAATCCAAAGCCCACGTTCATCTTTTTTAGAGCCCGTTCCAATGGTGTCATATCCGGAGGGAACCTTTTCTGGCAAATATTTCCATGAGACTATCACACTTCTTTCATATAAACTCTTCGGTCCCAAGGCAAGCCAATCATCTGATATATGCCCTAAAGAATTGCTTCTATGTTATTCTTGTGTGTTTGTAGTTATGATCATGTTTATGATAAAAGTAAATGAATAAGTGAACCCCTTCTAGTTTAAGATTATTGTTTACATTACTCCCTAATGTTTATCATGAATATTATCGCACTAATGACTCGTATGCAACATTAATATGGAGATCGATTGTTATGCTTTTACATTGATGCACAATTCTTTATCTTGAATAGTATTACCCGAACATGTGGCAGAACAAAGGTAACTTGTTGTAATGATAAAGAATGTAATCTAATAATAACAATCTCCTCCACCGTCTGGATCGAGTCATAGTGCCAATGAATCAAACTCACTAGTGCAGCCACATTTTCCTTTATGGGAAGGCCCTAGCTTGGTCTATTTTTATGCCTTTTATAGGTATCACAAAGGCGGGAGATTATCTGTGCGTCCTACCCTGATCAGGTAGGCGGCGATAATATTGTGAGCCCGGTTTAGTTTATATGGTACTAGATCTCCGTTTGGGATCATTGAGCGACGAGGTGGCCGGTGTCACAAGGTGACACAGGGGCCACCCAGAACATGACCCGAGGGTATGTCGGTGATACGGTAAAAGTGTCATAAGGTAGACAAGTTTTGTTGGATGCATATCCATGGTGTGGCTCAGTAGGCAACCTCTGCAGAGTGTAAAATCTATTCGAATAGCCGCGTCCTTGGTCACGGACACAGGTCGTACTAGGTCACACTATTTGGTCTGTGTCAAGTTTGGAGGAATAAACCGTACAATAGTATTGCTAATAATGAACCAAAGAAAGGTGAGATTCGTCAGACATGCAGGGAAGGTGCATGGACATCTGGTGATGTCAAGAACTTGAGATGATAGACATTGGATGGCTAAGGGAAAGACGGTCGGATGACCGTAATACTTGAATATGATCTGGAATGGAGCATGAGAATAACCAAGATATGGATTAGTTAATTGATATGCTTTATCTTTGTCATACTGTATTTATTTCAGTTGTTTATCTTGCCAGATAATCTTGCTATGACATGATAGATAGTATTGTTAAGATAATTGATACATGCTTGAATGCCATGGATTGCTTTGCTTGGAGTATATGTTATTTGGTTTGCTTGCGAGTACATTCGAAAGTACTCAGCAGCTTTTAACATGGCCAGGGTTAGCAAAGAATCCATCTTCCACTAGCTATTAGCCAGAGCGTTCGTGAGCTAGAAGGGTAACCCAGTCAGATCCCTGTGGATTGGAACCACTCCAAGTCCGTGCTGCCTTAGATAGTATTTTCCGCTGCCTCCATCTCTCTAAAGTACCATTTATGGTTATGCTATATTTAATCAAGCCACAATGGCTTATAATTCCTTACTATAGATGTGCATGTGTTCATGATGCATGTTGTAAACACGCACGCCAGTGTGATATCCTAGGCTGGTGTGTGCAATGGTCGTCTGGCTACAGTGGTACTCGGATGGTCCATTATAGACATGGTATCAGAGTAGCCAGTCTAACTGGAGGTTACCCCAGCTGGACTTCACTGTCTCTTGCTCAGTACAGAGCCCAGATGGATTTTAGCCATCTTTGCCAAACTGGCATGGCTACTATTGATCAAAAGGGAATGTCGTAGGTTTTTCCCCACATCACACCTTAACTCGTGTGGCCTTTCCCTTCAGTGTGGAATGTCCGCACCAGGCAATGACCCGTGAGCCTTCAACCCATAGGTAGAGCAGACATCCCCACCTTGCTTGCTAACCATGGCATTTCTTTCCTTATCTCCAGTTTCCCTTGGGAAACGCCAATAAATTTTATCTTTCCCTGGTCAACCCGAGGTCAATTGATCAAGCCACCTTGGCTATGGTCGTGCATCAAGTTTGATGTTCTCCCTAAGGAAGTAGTAGAAGTTGGATACCATGTGCTACCAGGAGCATTGTGCGGTTTTGCTTCTAAATCCTTAGAGATGGATCGAGTGTGCTAGGCTAATATTACTAGTGGATCTACAGCCATGTGTATAAAGTCCAGAAAATTTGATCTTTATTTGCTTTTTGGTATTTTTGGCTCTTCGTGGTTATTGCTTGTTTTGCCGGTTTCGCTTTTTGGCTCCAACTTGCTCCATCCGCAATAGCTGCCTAAGAAAACCAGCATACAACTTGGATAATACCCAATAATCAAAATTCAAGAAAAGTCGAGTCAACTGCCTGATATTCAGAACAGCAACACCGGATTCGCCAAGAATGAAGAATGGGTTAGAAGCAGAATCTGCGTGAAACAGACAAGGCTAGTATATACCTGAAGAAGTTTTGAAGCGAACTCCCTTAGAACCGATTACACCTAAGGAACAGTCAGAGAAGCTATCAGGAATGGACACCCGCAGGGATAAATAATTCCTTCCTCGCAACAAGGATTATTTCAATCAATGTGGTGAAACTTGAGTCTTTTTCAATAGACTCAACAACCGCTTATTACTCATAGAAGACATATTCCAAGGATGTGCCAAGAGCAATGTCAAAACTCTGGTATGTCATCAATGCATATGTTGGAATTTACTAGTGCACATACAAAATTTTCTAGGCAAAGTGAACAAGATTTGCGAAAAAATTGGACAAGTTCACAGCTACCCAGATTTATAAGATTCTCATATGCATCGAGCAAGACAAGGAACATATTATCACATTCAGATTGTTCCAAGAGAAACAAAGGGATATTGTGACAAACTTCTCCACAGTCCAGGAACGCTGCATCAGTATACGGGAAGTTTCCACAAGTGCGTCACTCCAAACTCGAGAGCTTGACAGTCATTTGGATGGCTTCCAATGGAAGGCACTCGTTCTTCTTCAACACGCCATCGTAAAGGTCACAGTTATTGATGGAGGTCTATTCCAAAATGGACTTGGAAATATTTGAAGGTACGCCTCGAGGATAGACCCACAATTCCACAATTAGTAAGGTGAGTAGGGATTGTATCAGGAAAGGATAGATGTCTGCCTCGGAACTCAGTGGTTATGAAGAAATTTATCCTATCCTCTGCATACGTTATGAGCATGCAGTCCAGTTCATGCGAGCCACTCGTACACAGGCATGACTGTGTTCAGAGAAACATCGGCCCCATATATCCAAGAAAGAAAAGGATGCAGCAACCCCAATGAGATATGCAAGAGAAAGTTGTAAGTACAAGCCTGCCAAGCTGAGATGTGACCAAGGAGCCATACTGGCAAATCATGACTAATTAATGGAAAGGATCCCCCAAAAGTAAAGAGGCTTGGGATAAACAACCTCCATGATGGTCACGAAGATAAAGCTTCACCATACAGACAAGGTAATATTACGAATCAGGTCAGACTCTTGCATATGCGGCCACAACAATGCAGTTACGTGTAAGCACACCGTACTCCTCATAAATACAGGCCACCAACCAAGATGGAAGGCTATTCTCAGGAAGCTACATAGAATAGCAACCTTGTTGTGCTTAGCTCAGTGGTCATAGCAAGGACTGCAGAAGATATGTATGGCAGAACCACCTCAGTAATTGACAAAGTTTGATCGTCCGAGTTCATATGGAAATAAGATAAGGTATATTTCGTGCCAGTTCAGAAATTCAGTGCAGCTAAAAGCATAGGCACGTCGGGATCGTCAACCCGTGGGAACTAGACGCTAATATTTTGTGGGATCCTTCCCAACCCTTCAGAATCTAGTGTCGGAAGAAAAAGTCTCAGTCCTATGAGAGAGTTGCAACGAATATGCCTGCCCAGACAGACATGATCCAAATACTAGGTAGAAAGGTATGCACAAAGCATGTAGGACTTGAAATTATATCTCGACACCATCAAGCCCAACTAGAAATTGGAAACCTGATCAAATCCAGCCAAGTGAGGCGTTGAATTTTTGACCCCCATGTGGATGAAATTCAACACAAAAGATCGATGAAGATGAGTTGGTCACAGAAGGATAGGACCACAGTATGATATTGCGGACAAATTTTCTCAGAAAGATCGACAGTGGTTTGATCCCACACTCATATGTACCATGATACTGGCATAAAGAGGTAGACCCCATCATATGTACCCCGGTCAGAAGGTACACATGTCGTGGGATGAGAAAAGTTTAGCGGGCAGTATGAAGAAGAATATGCTATTTCCTTGCCAACCGAGACAAATATCTTAAGAAAGTGTAAGCACTCCAAAGGCATGGTCTGACCCCTTTAGAATTATACCACGGAAACAAGCTGGTATGGAAAGATGCCTCCTGTCGTTGTCAAATCCGGCATATCTCGTAGTAGGGGTCCTAAGCTAGGCGTCTTGGAGCGATGGTAACATGAACACAGGATTTTACCCAGGTTCGGGCTCTCTTGAAGAGATAATACCCTACGTCCTGCTTTTGATTATATTGATATGGGGGATAGTACAGAGTACATGTATCTACCATGAGATTATGAGATGTAATGTAATGATCTATTGACTAGCCTAGCCTCGGTTTATATATGCACCGTAGGCCTAGGGTTTTAGAGGAGTCCTTGTCTTGTGCGCCATGTCTTGTGGAATCCTCCTTGTATTCGGCATGGGCTGTCCGAACTGGCCCAATAGTGAATCATCACAGGGGTCCTCGGCCCGACCCACTGGTCGGGAGACGACGTGGTGAGTACCCCCTAGTCCAGGACACCGTTAGTAGCCCCCTGAACCGGTCTTCAAGTTGGGGACGCTCCTCGGTTCTTCCGAACTGTTCTTCGTCTTCGGTCGTCGGTCTTGAAAACTGGTTCAACAAATCTTCCCATGTCCGATCTTGAGGATCGCCGAGCTGAACCCGAAGAGTTCACACGTCGGGCATCCGAGGAGCCCCTTTAAGTTATCGGCCTTTACCAATGCCTTGTAATGTTTACGCCATACTTCGGGGTCAAAGTGTTTCCCGTGTGGCGGTGTTCTCGTGTGTCCGAGCTCCAATGCCAAACTGCATCCGAGGTGTCTTTTTACAGCCGAGCTCCAACGCCGGACTATGTCCGAGATCCAACGCCGGACTGTATCCGAGGTATCTTTTTGCAGCCGAGCCCCAACACCGGACGGTGTCCGAGCTCCAACGCCGGACTGTGTTCGAGCTCCAACGCCAAACTGTGTTCGAGCTCCAATGCCGAACTATGTTCGAGCTCCAACACCGAACTGTATCCGAGGTGTCATAGATTACCTCGGTCTTGAAAAAGTTGAAGGACTTCATCCGAGCTTAAATGCCCGAATAGTCTTTTATGGAGCCAGCCATTCACATCCGAGCTTTATGCCGGACTGCTTCTAAGGTGTCTCCGATCTTGAGCTTTATGTCGGACTGCTTCCGAGCTCCAACGCCGGACTGCATCCAAGCTCAATGATGATCAGCGTCCGAGGTATCATAAACTACCTTGGACCTTAAAAAATTAAAGGAATTCGTCCGAGCTTAATGTCGTCAACGCTCTCTATGGAGCCAGCCACTTGCGCCCGAGCTTTATGCCGGACTGCTTCCGAGGTGGTGCACCACCCCGACCATGGGCTGATCTTTTGTGGATATTTTCGATTCGTGCAATTTATTCTCTGCCGAGATATATAGCCAGTAGCCCTCAAGGTGTGTGTCGGTCTAAAACCTGAGATGCACTTGAAGGATGACATAAAACCGCTGATCCCAGTAGCCCCTGAGACTCAGGTCGATTCGCAAAATCGGCCTGAGGATCAATTCCTAGCTCGGCAGCATACTTCGGAACACAAAAGCGGTGTGCACAGACCTCGAGACTCAGGTTGGGTGCGGCCGACCAACCCAAGGATCATAATCTCCTCGGAAACTGTATTGCACTGAAATTTTCTGCATTGAATTGTCAATGCAGTAGCCCCCGAGACTTGGGTTGGTCTATATGGCCGACCCTAGGATCGTATTTCCTCGGGAACTAGTTCAACCGTTATGTACGTTTTGACAATGCCGAGGTGGAGTTTGGCAGGAAAGATGCCGAACCATAGTTCGGAAAAGAGTTTCCGGGCAAGACCATCACGCCGAACACCTCAACCAAGAGGATGTCCCGCTTCCTGAAAGGAAAACATAAAACCGCTGATCCCAGTAGCCCCTGAGACTCAGGTCGATTCACAAAATTGGCCTGAGGATCAAGTCCTAGCTCTGCAGCATACTTAGGAATAGAGACGCGGTGTAATATATTAGAGGAAATAGTGATCGGCAAGCGGGCCCTTGAGAGAGGGTCTTGAGAAGTTGCCATAATATATTAGCTTGATACCGGATAGGTCCAGATGGTACCTATTGTTGTCCGAAGACACGTTTGCCCATAGCTCGGTCAAGCCGAACACTGAGCATTTTGAATTTTCTGCATTGAATAGGCAATGCAGTAGACCCCGAGCCACTAGTCGGGTGGCAACACCAGATCAGGGGATCGATGTGCCCCTTTAATATTTGTAAATGATAAGCACGAATAGTGTTCGGCATTAGCCGAGGTCAAACCAGTAACACTTCGGCCAATCTTATGAAAGGACCATCGTTTAACACGGGTTGACCTCTATCGATCTGTAGTTTGACACAGTCATCGGATCGCTGACCAGTTTACGCTCATTGTGACAGTCAGTTTTCGGCTTTCTCCACTGAGGCGCTTAACCATTCGAGCTGGAAGCACAATCGCCGTGGTTCTCCCTTTGCACACCTAGCCGAACAAAGCGGAACATAGGAGGCAAGCACAGGAGCAAGGCAACCCAACTATTGACCAAAGACACAATTCGAAACGGATGCATATAAAGCAATATCCGAGAATGTTTTGCCGAGGACTATTCGGAGTACCTTGGCTTTTGGTGGGTTCGGCTCTAGTCGGAGCCCCCCGTTGATATTGCCGATGCTTTAAAAGTGTACTGCGAGAGTTATGCTCGGAAAAAACAAAAAACTTATGCAAAAAGGTTTATGTTTAGATAGAATAAAATTGTGCCAATACGAAAGCGGTATAAAATTTAATATGTGCTTCGATCGTGCTTTAACATGATACATCCGATCTCTAGACTTCAAGTGGGTCAGCCTTAGGCTTCAACCTCCCTATCTCGAAGGCGGAGTGTTTCTCAGGCCAGTTTAGCGAACTAAACGCGAGCGGCTTTAGAGAGAAACCAGGCTACCCGGCTATTGATCATACACTTGAGTCGAGAAAGGAGTGGTGGAAAAAGACTTTGCAACGACTGAGAAGAAAACATCTATTATAAAACGGCTCATATTAATTTAAGAGCCCCCAAGTGACTTGGGTAAAAGAATTTTATGTATAATGATTGTATGTACCGAAGTACTTATATAATATCTGTGTTCGCCCGAACTTTGAACGCGTCTTAACCGACCGTCGGCTTCTCCATCTTCGGCCAAGGGCCGAAAAGTGTTATCTACTCCGCCTACCGAAAATATCGGCGGTGTTTCGGATAACCAGGCAATCAGGCCATGAGGCTGTAACAGACAAAGCGCGCCCAGGGAACTTATGCTATATTACTTATGTAACGTAATAAGCATCTTCAAAGAAAATAGTGCCCCCAACGGTACCTTTCTTTGGTCGCTCATAATTACTATGAGACTTGTGCAATAGATTTGTGCACGCGTGAGTTCCGTCGTGTGCCGACCATAGTTGAAAACAATAAGAGCGCTAGCTTTCGGCTTCACCCGTCTGAGGTACGAGTTCGGATGACCCGATCGTAACAATCGCAGAGGTGCTCCCTTTACTCCCTAGCCGAACAATCGGGAACGTAGGGGTAAGCACAGGAGCCAGGCAACCCAGCTTTGCGGAGCACTTAAGTCAACATGATGCATATTTTGGCATAATACACGAGCAAGGAAAGAAGCTGTACAATAATAATCACATGCAAAGAGAAAAGGTTTCATAAAGGAAGCCCCCAAGTAAACGGGGTATTTGAATTTGTTTGTAAAAACAAAGTTTTGACAAAGAAAGTTTTTCGCAACCAACTTTTTGTCAAAAAGGTATAGTGCTTGGTCGAACCGAACAAAAAGTAAAATTCTAAAGAGAGCTGAGCACGAAAACGACTTAGCTAGTTAATGTGCTCGGCGCGGTCCGG
Source organism: Elymus sibiricus (assembly GCA_039707655.1). NCBI lineage: Eukaryota > Viridiplantae > Streptophyta > Magnoliopsida > Poales > Poaceae > Elymus > Elymus sibiricus. The sequence goes on along the minus strand of CM077674.1, from coordinate 821,730 downwards.
GGTTGTGGCGAGACAAAGACGTAGTCCTCGGCCTGGCCGAGGTCCCAGCCCCCAAGCCCGAGGTGACCGAGCGAAGAGCTCGAGTCGAGAAGTGGCAACGCAGCACGGTTGCTGCGGCGAGGCGAAGCCCCCGGTCCAGCCGAGGAGACAGAATAGTTCGGCAGCGTGACGACGAAGCCCCCAGTTATCATGGGAAAAGGAAGTGTTGTTAACAAACAAACTTTTTTATTTAACATAAATATAATGCTCGGTAGAACCGAACAAAAATTTAGAAATTTGAGCATTAAAGCGACTCAGCTGGTTAATGTGCTCGGTGTTGACGACGCATGCCGAGCTTATAGCGGGTCAAGGTCCCAGCCCCCAAGCCGGTCCCGAGGTGACCGAACAAGGAGTTCGGCACTCCGAAGTAGTGTCATGGCTCGGCCGATGTGGTGAGGCGAAGCCCCCGGTCCAGCCGAGGTGGCGGAGTAGGTCGGCAAGGTGACGCCGAACTGACCGCGCGACGCAGCCAAAGCCGATTGCCTGCACACATGAAATAGTGTAACCCAAGAGTAATAACAAATAAAGGTAATAATATATTTTAAAAAAATTTCTTTTACTTAGTTAATTTAAGTGAAGCAAATAAGTAAAGGAATATGGCCTGGGTGCCGAGGTGCCTGAACGAAGAGTTCGGCTTGGCGAAGTGGCGACGCTGCACGGTCGATGTGGCGAGGTGAAGTCCTCGGTCCAGTTAACATGGCGAAGCTGTGATCGGCGGACGCCGAAGTCTCATGCAGGTCGGCTAGTGACGCCTAAGTCTCATTCCAACCGAGGTGTTGAAGCTGGTCGGCTGGTGACGCCGAAGTATTAGGCCAGCCGAGGTGTTGAAGCAGGTCGGCTGGTGACGCCGAAGTATTAGGCCAGCCGAGGTGTTGAAGTAGGTCGGCTGGTGACGTCGAAGTCGCCGGAGTAGGTTGATGAAGGGATGCCAAAGCCCCGGTCTAGCCGAGGTGACGGAGCAGGTCAGCCGGTGACGCCGAAGTCTCAGGCCAGCCGAGGTGTTGAAGCAGGTCGGCGTGGTGGACGTCAGCTTGAAAAAGCAACGGCACGGCGATGCCGACGTAGGTCGGAATTTGTGACGCGGTCAATGCTGGCTTGAGAAGAGACCGTGCGACGATGCTGGCGCGCCCGACCCGTGCAATCCGTGGGGCGACAATCTTGTCTTGATAATTATTTGTCCCTCACGATGCCGAACTTTTGGTCGGCTCGCCGAGGTGATGATCCGAGGTGGTTGTCATCGGCTCGATGGAGTGACGGCGCAGTCGATGTTGGCGCAGGTCGGTTGCCGTGGAGCAATGTGGTCGGGCCGGTTTGACATCGGCACGACGGTGAAGATAGCCTCGAAAAAGACTTCAAAATTTGTGGGCACGTGTTTGAAAACAACACAATACCCTAGGGAAAAATTCCTCAAAAAGGATGTCCAATATCCCGTTCATGAAGAAAGATGAATTCGGGTCGGATTCGTTTTCGCGTAGAAAACAAATCAGAAAATTGATGCACTCATCGGACGTTTCCCGGAGTTTGAACGGTCGGATCGAGCTGAAATTTTGAGGGGTGATCGGTATGGGAATTCCGCAGCCGATGAACGGTGGGATCATCCAAACAATGTCCGAGATGGAAGCTGGACACCTCGCCCTAAACTCGTCCAGATTCCCGTCCAGATTTGGCAGGGCTCCGGTATATTGTAGATCGCCGGAGATTCCTCCACCGGAACGCGATGAAATTTTGCAGGGTTATTCTAGACTCAATTCCGCATAATTCCACCGAAGCAATCGTCAAAGCGACACTCGAGGAGGCGGGGACGACGAACACGAATTCGCTGTCCGGAAAAACTGCATGATCGCGCGAGGGCAATGTTGACGTTGAGCCCCCAAGCACCATGGAGGATTCTTCCATGATCTTAGTTGAGATTGGAGTTGATGTTGATAAAGACACCCGTCCGATCTAGATGATCCGACGTGGTGCGCAGTCCTCGGCCTAGCCGAGGTGACCAGTCAAGCCGGCGACGAAGATGCCGACGTTGACGATGTAGCTCGGTTCCGACACGTAGATCGCGATGGAGCCGATCTGAATTCCCATCGCACCATGGCGACTACCCAGCAGGCTCTCAATGAAAGCACCAATGTCGGTGTCAAATCCGACATATCTCGTAGTAGGGGTCCTAAGCTAGGCGTCTTGGAGCGATGGTAACATGAACACAGGATTTTACCCAGGTTCGGGCTCTCTTGAAGAGATAATACCCTACGTCCTGCTTTTGATTATATTGATATGGGGGACAGTATAGAGTACATGTATCTACCACGAGATTATGAGATGTAATGTAATGATCTATTGACTAGCCTAGCCTCGGTTTATATATGCACCGTAGGCCTAGGGTTTTAGAGGAGTCCTTGTCTTGTGCGCCAAGTCTTGTGGAATCCTCCTTGTATTCGGCATGGGCTGTCCGAACTGGCCCAATAGTGAATCATCACGGGGGTCCTCGGCCCGACCCACTGGTCGGGAGACGACGTGGTGAGTACCCCCTAGTCCAGGACACCGTCACCTCCATGTGGATTTACCAAGTCAGTATATTAGAGGAGAAATGCATCGAACCAAAGATGCCAGCTAAAGGTATGCAGTACTATAGTAAACTAAAGGACAATCATCAAAGTATCATTGGCAGTCAGTATCAACTGCTACCCGGACAGGGTAGCAACATCACATAAGTACAAAGGCCGAAAGCATGGACTACAGATTCCTCCTGAGTAAGACAGAAGGACCACTGCCCACAGTTACCCACGGCCATAATGGTATATATGCATGCGATGCCATGCACCAAGAAAGGATGCCTTACCCATGACAATCAGGGTACAAAGTATCAGGACAAAAACCGAAGAAGCTAGCTCCAGGCCTTGGAAACCGAGCTATTTGGCGGTACTACCCGCTACCCATCGACCCGAGGCAACAAACTACCAGAACAAATTGTACACCTGACAGGAAAGGGAAGGATTCAATGCAACCGTTTAAGAAAGCAGCACCTGAGCCATCAGATGAGACAGTTAAAAAGGCCAATGACCTGATGAAGACAAGACATTTGATTGATTCAAAGTTCCTCACCAAGGTACATCCCCTTAGCCGGGAGGTAAGCCAGGTAATCTCGAAGAGTAGATTCTTTTAAGGGGGTAGGTTTGTGACAACCTGATTTCCGCTCCTCAATTTTTCCTTTCCAACATCGGGTTCCCGTATTTTCTTTCGATGTTATTGAATTTTCTATGGATCTTGGGTATAGGATGATGGTTATATGCCAATGCCTTTCCTTTCAATACAGAGATTCTTCTCAAGTCATCATTGCCACGAAAAATATATTCTCAGGGTTTTGCCGCCAAAACCCTACTTTCCGAATTACCGGAAGATAAATCCAAGTTCCACAGTTACACAGGAACCTCAATTTCATTTGATCTGTTGATTCTCCAAAATTCCCAAAAACTCTCTTACATCTATAAACCTCAGATCTATAAAAATATTGCCATGTCATACACAATATTTTTCATTTAGAATTAATTCCTTTTTCTGCCCTTTGAAGGAATTAAATTCAGATAAATATCTGGACATCTCTAAAGTTCATGAAAGCTTGTGGAGATGTTCTTTGTGCCCATATTGATCTCTCATAAAAAATGGCCAAAATTAAAGAAGGTAAATTGCATTTTCCTTTATAAGGCCAACATTTCATTTCTGCCATGTTCTAAAGGAACTACCATTTTGGTTTATTTCTAGCTTCTCAAACAATTTGTGCAACTTCATATAGCAACACAATCTCAAAATCCACCAAAACATTGTGGCCCATAGTTCAAATTTGGAGCATAGCATCGATTAACAAATTATGTCCAGAAGACGGCTTTGTGAAGGAAGTGCATTCAAAGATGGTTCAACTATTCTGAAATTTAACTAGTGAGTGCACATTCCTAGATCACATGCGCATGTCAAAATTCAGCTCCATTTACCAAGCCATTTGTCTACAATAATTATCCAAAGCTTCTCTCCAGAGATAAGCATTGTGAAGGATCTATATCCAAACAATGCTCAAATAATTTGCAATTTAACCAGAGCATGCAACACTCTATATAATCTCCACCTGACAAGTTTCACCTGAATTCAGCCAGCCCTTATGTCCCAACAATTCTAACTAGTTTTTGGCCAGCACAAAGCTTTGTGAAGGAACTGCTCTCTGTTCTTATCCTTTGGGGATTAAAACCTTCAACATGACTCATCTTACTTACTACTAGCCACCAAATACCAGATCAAACAACCCAGTAAGTTCTCCACAAAACAGCACATCCACTTGTTGGCAGGAACTGTTTTGTGGTCAACACCAATAGCACAAGCTTATCCTAGGCATTTCAGTGACTTAGGTAAACTGCTGGGAGTCAGGTCGACACGGAAGACAAGGTTTTACAGCCAGGCATACACCAGACCCAGAGGACGCGTGGTGATCATGGCAGTGGCATGCCAGACTGGCGCTCTACGAGTCGGGTCTCATCGGCTAGGCCAGCTATGGCGGCCGTACCTTGTCCCGGTGTGCCGATGTCCTCCCCACCATTCATGCGCCCCTCCTCCAGTCACCTCAACCTCGGTTTCTTCCTTGCCGCGCCACAATGAACGCCGCCGCCCTACCACTATTGCCAAATAGCACCGCTGTATGGAGCCAAGTCGAGCTCTCCCGAGATCGCCAGCACAGCTTCCCTGCTCGTCCATGACACTACCAAATGCCAGCTAGCTTCCAGGCTGTCGATTTTGAGCTCCAGGGTGCCAGATAGATCACCCGAGCGGCCATGCTCATCCGCTCATGTTGCCGAGCTATAAATAGCCAACCCCGAGCTTCCCCGAGCCCACCATCCTTCTCCTTGACCTCTCAGATGCCCTCCTACACAAAGAATTGAGTCCTAGAGCCTTCTACCTTCCATGCCGCATCAATGGCCGATGCCACTGTCCTCGTCGGGGACGAGCTCTCAGAGCCTTCTTCCTTAGACTAGTTCTACCAGGGCACCTCCCTCACCGAAGCAGAGCTTTTCCCTACTCCTGCTAGAGCAGCAGTGACCCATGTTATGGCCCTCGTCAATGCTTGTCACTGCCATCCACCGCGGCTGATGCTCTGCTCGCCCAAGCACTCCCCAGAGACCATACGGTAACCCATCTGAAACGTGGCATCGTCCCGAGCCTGTCGGGGGTAGGAACCCCACTGGGGATGGCCTGTAGCGCCGGGAACCGCCGGTCAATGGTGCTTCTGTTTCCCTGACGGTGTGCGCACGAGGTTCAGGATGAACCTACAGGCGGGCCCGGCTTGTTGGTGGCTCGTCCCTCCCTCGTTGTGTTTTTTTCCCAGGCACAGCGCAGTGGGCCGGCCCAGAACAGCAGCAGCAGCCGCGCCCTAGCTGCAGCCCAAGTCACTGCTGGTTCTGGCCCAGCACGGCCCGGCGGTGGCTTATTTATTCTTCTCCGCTGGAAAAACTGCCGAGGACTTGTTTGTAAATAAACTATTTCTAGATTGGTCCCTCGCAGTCAATCATCTATATCTTTTCACTCATAACTCCGACTCAGGTGAATCCAAAGCCCACATTCATATTTTTTTGAGCCTGTTCCAATGGTGTCATATCCATAATGACTTCATGTTATGAAAATGACACTTTTGCCCTTCAGCTATCTTTAGGCCTTTCCGGAGGGAACCTTTTCCGGCAAATCTTTCCGCGAGACTATCACACTTCTTTCAGATAAACTCTTCGGTCCCAAGGCAAGCCAACCATCTGATATGTGCCCTAAAGCATTGCTTCTACGTTATTCTTGTGTGTTTGTAGTTATGATCATGTTTATGCTAAATGTAAATGAATAAGTGGACCCCTTCTAGTTTAAGCTTATTGTTTACAGTACTCACTAATGTTTATCATGAATATTCTTGCACTAATGACTCGTATGCAACATTAACATGGAGATAGATTGTTATGCTTTTACATTGATGCACAATTATTTATCCTGAATAGTATTACCCAAACATGTGGCAAAACAAAGGTTACTTGTTGCAATGATAAAGAATGTGACCTAATAATAACAATCTCCTCCACCGGCTGGATCGAGTCATAGTACCGCTGAATCAAACTCACCAGTGCAACCACATTTGCCTTTATGGGAAAGCCCTTGAATTGTCTATTGTTATGCCTTTTATCGGTATCACCAAAGAGGGGATATTATGCGTGCGTGCTACCCTGATCAGGTAGGCGGCGATAATCTTGTGAGCCTGGTTTAGCTTATATGGTACCAGATCCCCGTTTGGGATCATTGAGCCATGAGGTGGTAGGTGTCACGAGGTGACACAGGGGCCACCTAGGACATGACCCGAGGGTATGTTGGTGATATGGTAAAAGTATTATAAGGTAGACAAGTTTTGTTGGACGAATATCCATGGTGTGGGTAAAGTGCGCAACCTCTGCAGAGTGTAAAATCTATTCGAATAGCCATGTCCTCGATCACAGACACAGTTCATACTAGGTCACACTATTTGGTCTGTGTCAAGTTTGGAGGAATAAACCATACAATAGTATTGCTAATAATGAAAAAGAGAAAGGTGAGATTCATGAGACTTGCATGGCAGGTGCATGGACATTGGGTGATGGCAAGAACTTGAGAAGATAGCCATGCGATGGCTAAGGGAAAGATAGTCGGATGACCGTAAGACTTAAATATGATCTGGAACGGATCATGAGAATAACCGAAATATGGATTAGTTACTTGATATGCTTTATTTTCGTCATACTTTATTTATTTCAGTTGTTTATCTTGCTAGATAATCTTTCTATGACATGATAGATAGTATTGTTAAGATAGTTGATACATGATTGAATGCCATGGATTGCTTTGCTTGGAGTATATGTTATTTAGTTTGCTTGTGAGTACATTCCAAAGTACTCATCGGCTTTTAACATGGTCAGGTACAGCAAAGGATTCGTCTTCCACTAGCAAGAAGCAGGAGCGTTTGTGAGCTAGAAGTGTAACCCAGTCAGATCCCTGTGGATTGGTGCCACTCCAAGTCCGTACTGCCTTAGATAGTATTTTCCGTTGCCCCCATCTCTGTAAAGTACCATTTATGGTTATGCTATATTTAATCAAGCCACAATGGCTTATAAATCCTTTTTGTTGATGTGCGTGTGTTCATAATGGATGTTGTAAACGCGCGTGCCAGTGTGATATCCTGGGCAGGCGTGTGCGGCGTTCGTCTGGCTATAGTGGTACTCAAATGGTCATTACATTATCCGAAGTGGCGCTTCCTGCAGACGGAGCACGAGGTCGAAGAAGTTGCTCGGGGTTGCCTCCCCGGGCTAGAGAGTCTTGAAAATCGCCTCCATGGCCATCCTCGCCAGCGATTACAGCTCACCCAGCTGCTTGAGTTTGTTTCCGAGCGGCATTTGGCGAGGAGTGTCCTGGAATTGGAGCCAGAACACCCGATCTTGCCTGTGCTCGGGGTCATGACTATTGATGTAATAGTCACTGGCCCGAGCAATGCTCTCCGGTAGGTCGGCGAAGCTCGCTGAAGAACGCGAAGCTTGGGTCAGCTCGGCATAACCGCGGCATCCGAAAGTGCGCTGCAAGAGATATGGCTTACCGGACATGATCTTCGCCGCCTGCGTCAACTCCTCCTCGGTACCAGCACGGCTCACCTTTGCCTCATTTTGATCTTGCGTCTGCTTTCACAGGTCCTCGGCCAAGGTGTCCAGCTCAAGTTTGAGTTGACCGTACTGTTCGATGTGTGTATTCACATCCTACTGGAGAAGGGCGGCAGCGTCCCAGGCAGCCATGCCGGACTCCTGCTCCTCTTTAAGGAGCATGGCCGTCATTGTGGCCGAGTCCTTGGCAATCTGAGCTTCTTCTCGGGCAGACTCAGCTTAATGTTTAGTCGTCCGGAGCTGTGTCTCGAGCTCAGCAATGCGCCATTCAGCGGCGTCAAACACACCGCACACGTGTTAGCCACGAGATTTTTTTTAAATATTGGCTGGAAAGCAACGACGTCTGATGTCACATACCCGTGGCAGTGCCAGTGCTTCGCTCAAGGGTTTGCACCTTGAGCTCGGCCGCATCGAGCTGCTCCTTCTTTGTCACCAGGTTTTCGGTGAGGAGCTTGATCTCTTGGCCGGCTTTCTGCACATCACACGAAAAGGAGTTACCGGATCAGTTAATACAACCCGAGGAGATTCGATCCTGAGGTCACGTCTTCTAGCTGACCTTAGTCTCAAGGGAACTGTATCCGCATTATGAAATTTTGAAAAGTGCACATAGGATTCCAAGGAGACTTCGATCCTCAGGTCGGGCGTAGTCTCGGGGGCTACTGCACACCGCTTTTTGCCTATGTATGATACCTGACCTTGGATTTGATCCTCAGTTCGGTTTTTTCCAAAACGACTTGAGTCTCGGGGGCTACTGGGAACATCGGTTTCTTTTATATTACTACATACTACCGAGAAGATTTTGATCCTTAGGTCAGCCGCTTGCATCCGACCTGAGTCTCGGGGGCTACTGTACGCTGCGTTTTTTTTGCTAAGGGTTTTTTGATCCGACCCGCAGCTCGGCCTCTTCGTCTGCCGAGCTGCAGATCGCTTGTGGTGGACCACCGAAATGACTAAGTAAAATTCCTAGGCTCTAGGTGCATTCCAGATCTTGGTCCGGTACGCACCTTGAGGGCTACTGGTTATACTACCATGCAAAAATGAAAAGCATGATGTGTATTTACCCCCATGTCGGCCGAAAATACGTCCAGCATGTCCTCCACACAGATGTTCATGGCGGCGGCTCGCTCCTTGACGGTGTGCAAGGAACGCCGCTGGCCGGATGTCAGTGCCTAGTTGTTTCAGGATGCCTTCTTCGCCTCGCGTCTTAAGGTGGACGCGGCCTCAGACTCCGTCACCGACATCTTGGTGAGACGCCCTTGTGTTGGCACCACGTCTAGAGTAGTGGCAGGAGCCAACTGCAGCAAGGGAACCGAGGAGTGGATGGTCAGCGCCGTTTCTGGATTGATCATTGGGGTCGAGGCGGTCAGGGCAGAGGAAGCGGGTGGTGGAGCTGGGGCTTCCACTTGGCGGACCGTGGAGTCAACTTCCTCCCTGGGGTCGTTATTGTTACCCACCACCAGAGCAGTTACCTCAGTGGCAGGCGTCTGGTCCCCACCAGCCATGTCGGATGTGGGTGGCTGGTCGGTCGGGTGATGTCTACTACACAACCTTCTTCTTGTACACTCGTGTTGGGCCTCCAAGCGCAGAGTTTTGTAGGACAGTAGCAAATTTCCCTCAAGTGGATGACCTAAGGTTTATCAATCCGTGGGAGGCGTAGGATGAAGTTTGTCTCTCTCAAACAACCCTGCAACCAAATAACAAAGAGTCTCTTGTGTCCCCAACACACCCAATACAATGGTAAATTGTATAGGTGCACTAGTTTGGCGAAGAGATGGTGATACAAGTGTACTATGGATGGTAGATATAGGTTTTTGTAATCTGAAAATATAAAAACAGCAAGGTAGCAAGTAAGAAAAGTGAGCAAAAACGGTATTGCAATGCTTGAAAACAAGGCCTAGGGTTCATACTTTCACTAGTGCAAGTTCTCTCAACAATATTGACATAGTTGAATCACATGTAAATCCCTCACGTGCGACAAAGAGTTCACTCCAAAGTCACAAATAGCGGAGAACAAACGAAGAAATTATTGTAGGGTACGAAACCACCTCAAAGTTATCTTTTCTGATCAATCTTATGAGCTATCCCTATAAGTGTCACGAACAGCCCTAGAGTTCGTACTAAAATAACACCTTAAGATACACATCAACCAAAACCCTAATGTCACCTAGATACTCCAATGTCACCACGAGTACCCATGGGCTTGATTATACGATATGCATCACACAATTTCAGATTCATCATGTTCAATCCAACACAAAGAACTTCAAAGAGTGCCCCAAAGTTTCTACCGGAGAGTCAAGACGAAAACGTGTGCCAACCCCTATGCATAGATTCCCAAGGTCACGGAACCCGCAAGTTGATCACCAAAACATACATCAAGTGGATCAATAGAACATCCCATTGTCACCACGGATATCCCATCGCAAGACATACATCAAGTGTTCTCAAATCCTTTAAAGACTCAATCCGATAAGAAAACTTCAAAGGGAAAACTCAATTCATCACAATAAGATAGAGAGGGGAAAACTCCATATGATTCATCTATATTAATAAAGCTCGCGGTACATCAAGATCATGTCATCTCAAAAACACGAGAGAGAGAGATCAAACACATAGCTACTGGTACATACCCTCAGCCCCGAGGGTGAACTACTCCCTCCTCGTCATGGAGACCGCCGGGATGATGAAGATGGCCTCCGGTGATGATTTCCCCCTCCGGCAGGGTGCCGAAACGGGCTCCCAATTGATTTTTCGTGGCTCTGGAGACTTGTGGCGGCGGAACTCCCGATCTAGGTTTGTTTCTGGGGGTTTCTATATTTATAAGAATTTTTGGCATCGGAAACAAGTCAAGGTGGGCCACGAGGTGACGACAAGCCAGGGGGGCGCGCCCTAGGGGGGGCGCGCCCCCCAGGCTTATGGTGGACTCATGGCTCTTCTGGCCCAACTCCAATGCTATCTGGTCTTCTTCTGGTCCATAAAAAATCACCGTAGATTTTTATTCCGTTTGGACTCCGTTTGATATTCCTTTTCTGTAAAACTCAAAAACACGGAAAAAACAGAAACTGGCACTGTGCTCTAGGTTAATAGGTTAGTCCCAAACATAGTATAAAATTATAATAAAATGATTGTAAAACATCCAAGATTGATAATATAACAGCATGGAACAAGCAAAAATTATAGATACGTTGGAGACGTATCACCGGGCCGGCCTCGCGCGACGCCGGGTCATCGCCAGGCCCTGCAAATTCTTCAACCTCTGCTATGATGACATAAGTGAAGTCTTGAAGAGGTGGTGGAGGAGCCTGCATGATGGGCTTTGCGATGAAAGCGCCTGCACTGATACGGGGGGTGGCGCTTAAGGACGAGGTTAGGGCTTCCGAGGAAGAGCCAGCCACTTTGGCATCAAGCGCGCGCGGTGGCCTGTGTATCAGGTGTGACAAGAATAAATACAAGGATGAAGTAACTATGCCTTGTTAACTGGTAGGGCAACACTTGCTTGCTCGGCGTAGGCTTGGCCCAAGGTTTTTGGCCTCCGGGGAGTGGCACCGCTAGATGACTTTGCATTTGCGCAGGGGCAGCGGGGACAAGTACTTTGGCAGGGCGTGGTGCTGGATGTTGATGCACCTTTTGCCTTTTCTCTTGCCTGGCCTCCTCAGGCACAACTTGGTTAGTGGCGCCCGAGGAGGACACGCCCATTTCCGGGGCGTGTTGCGGCAGCGCCCAGACACTATCATCGGCATAGAGTTCCTCGCAGCTCGATTCCTCGGTGTTCTGGTCACTGTCGTTGTCATCCCTGGTGCGTTTGGCGTGTGGGGCAGCTGAGATGGGTCCGAGGAGAGCATCCAGGTCAGTTCTGGCATTTTCTCATCCTTGGGCTGAGGCGCCGGGGAGCGGAGGCTGGTCGACCAAGAGCGCCATGTCTGCAATGATAGATGAAGGCCGGTTAAGCTCGTCATCTCGGATTGATTGACAGTATGAAAATAAAAGGTATGGGGCTTACCTGCACAACTGGCTTCAATGCGTTGAACCCGAGGTCATTCTTGTGATTCGGGAAGTCGGCAGCTTTACCTTTGAATAATAGAGAGAGCATCTCCTTGATGGATTTTCCCTCATAAAATCTACCTCGGATGGCCCGGGTAGCATCATCCTCCTCGTTGTACATCCACATCGGATGCACCCGATCTTGAAGGGGCTGGATGTCGCGGCTAAGTGCCACGTGCATGACCTTGGCGAGCGTCAGCTTGTCCTTGACCAGGCGAGCCACCTTGTCGCTCAGCCTGGCCACCTCCTCGGAATCCTCGACGAGCTTCTCCTCGGCTACCATGAATTGAACATGGTTGGAGGCGTCGGCGTAAAAGGTGTCGTGATGCCGGCCTGAGATGGATCCTCAAGTGGCACGTCGGGAATATAGAACCATTCCTCTTGCCAGATTTTGTTTGTCTCGAAGAAGGTCCCCTCCAAATAATTGGCACCGGGTATCTTGCTGATGGCGGCACCACCACACTCGCACACCTTGGGGACAATGGTCTGGAGCTTGACGCATAAATATTTGCGCCAGAGCCTGAGATGCGGCTCGCACCACAAAAAGGCCTCGCACAGCGTAACAAAGCAAGCGATGTGGAGGATCGAATTGGGCGCTTGGTGAGGGAGTTGGAGGCCATAGAGATAGAGCAGACCTCAGAGGAAATGATGAATAGGAAACCTGAGGCCACGCACAAGATGGGGTACGAAACGTACCCGCTCATTGTCCTCGGCGCGGGCCCGGGGCACCGTCTTGGCCCAGGTGGTGTTGTCCTTGTCGATGAGAGGCGCATGCGCATACGTGCGCTGCGGCAACGGCAGGTACCCATCCTGGGATAGCCGCTCCAACTGAGCTTGAGTGACAATTGATAACCTCCACTTCCCCTTCGTTTGGGAAGGAACCTTCTTCGGCTCCGCCGCCGGCTGCTTGCCGGTGTTCACGAGCTTGCCTCCCTTCCACAGCTTCTTCTCGCCGGCCATGGTGCTGGTGGTTGTTGCGGCATGCAAAAAGTGCTACTTTTGGGCACAGAGAGGTGCTTGCTGGGGCGCTTGGGAGCAGGGGCGAGAGGAGGAGGACGATGGCAGGGGGATGGAAAGCGTAAGGCTTCCCCTTGCGTCGCATTTCCCCTTTTATAGATGGGGTAAAAATATGAAGTGGCAGCAGGTTAACTGCGCCACCCGGCAGTAAATCCTCCCGCTTCCCCACGTTTACGCGATAATTATGCGCGAGGATCGAGGGAGCCGCTGTTAAAACACCGTCATTTTGATACGCACGATCTCTCTTAATGGGACATGGCATAGGTTGGCCCTTGACCCACACCTGCACGTCATGTTGACCATCAGGTTAGGGATGCCACATGGCTAGGTGGGCCCATGGACAAGACCGGACTGTGTTGTCAGAACCAGACCGGGTAAGTATTACCGAAGTGCGCAGGAATTCTTCACGCCAATGGGCCAGCTGCGCGGGAAACCTTTCTGGCAAAACTAGTAGGAAAGGGCCCATTTGTCCCAGTTCGTAAGGGCCTTTAGTCCCGGTTCTGGAACCGGGACTAAAGCCCAAAACCTTTAGTCCCGGTTTGCTTACGAACCGGGACTAAAGGGGCTCCACGTGGCGCTGTCTGGGGCGGGGGAGGGAGGACCTTTAGTCCCGGTTGGTGTTACCAACCGGGACTAAAGGATGACTAAAGGTGAATCCTTTAGTCCCGGTTGGAGACACCAACCGGGACTAAAGGAATTATTTTTTTGAATTTTTTTTGATTTGTTTTTAAGTTTTATTCCAATTTTCAAATCTTTGGATTATTTGACAATTTAATCTCTAATCATCCGTCATTTGACAATTTAATCTCTAATCACCTGTCCTCACTTCTCCAGCGTGGAGCACTCATTCCAAATCGTCTAACTTCCCGGCCGATCACCCATCCTCTCACTGCTCCAGCCCCAGCACGCTTAACTTCTTGGTTCTATCGCCCCTAGTTTCCAAGTGTGCACTTGTTGTTTTCCTGACAATAGTTAGCTATCAATCCTATTAACCCTTAGGTCTTGATGTCACATGATTTAATTTTTTGAATTCCAAACAATTATTAAAATAAACAAAATAAGTAATAATAATATTGAATTTCAATGAAAATACAATAAGTAATAATATTATTTATTTCATTTTTTGGCATTTTTCATTTAATATGGCATAATTAATATCTTTAAATCCGTAAATCGAGATTCGTCAAATAATATATCCATTTTTATCAGAAAAATGTGAGGAATCCAAATATGACATCATTTATTTATTTTTAAATAAAATTAATTTTTTGAAAAAATCTTTTTGAAAAAATATTCTTTTTGAAATAACTTTTTTTACTTTTGGAATTTTGAGAATCTGAGAAAACTTCACCGGGTAATCCCCGGTGAAATCGAGTCCCAATTTTTCTCTAGTTTTTTTTGATATATTAAACTTTTTTTTTCGACGTCGTATGCAAAAGTTATGGCCGTTTAACATTTTTTTTGTTTTTTTGCAAAAAAGGAGAAAATTCATATTTCAAAATTTCTATACCAACTAGACACTAAAACCTAACTACATCTCAAAGGATTTTATTTTTTGAAGATTTTATCATTTTTGTTTATTTTCTACAAAACTAAAAAAGGCGGTCCACGGGGGGAGGGGGGGAGAGTTTTAAAATTTCAGAACCCCTTTAGTCCCGGTTGGTGTCCATCCAATCATATCGTCGACTACATCTGCTAGCACCGTCCCAGCCAGAGTCACAACTAAGGTTAACCAAGCCAGAGTCAACCCTTTCTAACTTCATTTGCTATTTTTCATGCATTTAATGATTTTTTGAGCTAAATGACCCTTAATTTGAAAAGCACTACAAATATACTCTGAAAAGGTTGAAACTTGGCATGGTATCATCATTTCTCCCACATAACTTGTGCTAAAAAGTTGAGAGGGTTACGGCAAATACTGGATGCACTTCGTGTACAAACTGGACCATCTCCTTCGAAGTATCAAGGTTTCTGACGAAAACTCGTCTGTTACAAAGGCATTTCATTTTTTAACTTCTTTCAACTCCAGACTTTTTGTGCATTCAATATGCAGCATTCAAAGCCACATCCTCAAATTTCAACCTTTTCTAACTTCATTTGCTATTTTTCATGCATTTAATGATTTTTTTGAGCTAAATGACCCTGAAATTGAAAAGCCCTACAAATGAACTCTGAAAAGGTTGAAACTTGGCATGGAATCATCATTTCACCCACATAGCTTGTGCTACAAAGTTGAGAGGGTTACGGCAAAAACTGGATGCACTTCGTGTACAAACTGGACCATCTCCTTCGAAGTATCAAGGTTTCGGACGAAAACTCGTCTGTTACAAAGGCATTTCATTTTTTTAAACTTATTTCAACTCCAGACTTTTTGTGCATTCAATATGCACCATACTACAACATGTTAAAATCTACAGAAAGAACTAACTAAAAATAATAAAAAACAACAATTAAATGACTGAAACAACTATATAAGCAAAACAATATTGTTTTAATTAAAATCCTAATTTAAATTATTCTAAAAATAACCAAATAAATCTTACTGTGACAACAATCTAACACGTGTCTAGGAGCAAAAAGAATTAAATTAAAAACTATTTGTAAACTCAAGTTATTCACAATCTAGGGTTTGAAGCAAATTTGAATAAATTCAAATTTAAACCATTCAAATTTGAAAACTAATGGCAAAAATAGAAACTAGACAAAATTTTGAATACAATGCAAAAAGAATCACTCAAAAACATCAAATATCCTAAAAGATATAAGCAATTTAAAACAGAAACTAAAAACAGAAAACAAATGCAAAAAAAAAAAAAGGCTAGCTACAGTACAACCGGGACTAAAGCCTCAACCCCTTTAGTCCCGGTTGGTGTCTCCAACCGGGACTAAAGGTGAAGCCTTTAGTTCCGGTTGGAGACACCAACCGGGACTAAAGGGTATCGGCCCCTTTAGTCCCGGTTGGTGTCTCCAACCGGGACTAAAGGTCCCATTTGAACCGGGACTAATGTCCGATCAGCGCCCTAGCCGTTCGAACCGGGACTAATGCTCACATTAGTCCCGGTTCGTAATACAACCGGGACTAATGTGTAGATCGAGCTGTGACGAAAGCCCTATTTTCTACTAGTGCAAGCAGCTTGGCTGCGACTTCCTCAACACTTGTCAGAGACCGAGGTAGGTGATGGTCACCTCAGATACAACCCTGATCTGGAGCTCAGCTGCAATTGGGAAGGATATCGTTGAACCAGTTTCAAGGCCGTCGACCGAAGACGATGTGCAGCTTGAATGGACCGAGTAGCAGCTAGACTTGAAGACCGGTTTAGGGGCTACTGACGGTGTCCCGGCTAAGGGGCCTCTCACCACATCATCTCCCGGCCTGGTGGGCCGAGCTGAGGACCCCTTATTGGTTCTTTCCTGGGTCTCTTTGGGTAGCCCAGGACGTGTATAAGGCATATCCAGAAGACTTGGCGTACAAGACAAGAAGCTGGATTTGTGGAGGATTCTATCTCCATGTACGTAGCCGACTAGGATCCATGTAACCTATGACCCCCGGTATCCTATATAAGCCAAGGGGTCTGTTCGTAGAAAGGGAGAACAATCTCGTGGTAGAACACTTGTACTCTGTACACCCCAACACAATAATACAATAAGAGCAGGACGTAGGGTATTATCTCCTCGGAGAGCCCGAACTTGGGTAAAATCCTGTGTCTCTGCTACCATCGCTTCAAGACTTCTAGCTTAGGATCCCCTACCCCGAGATCTGCCAGATTTAGCTCGGACAATTATCTCACCATTTTTAACTAGTGTGGCTATAAAATTTGCAAACTCGATGGCATTGTCCCTGACAGGCTATCCAAAATCATTTATCTCCAGTCTGATTGGTGGCTGGTTCCCTCTTGAATGTATATCGGGCTTTCTAGTATAGCTGCGCCCGTGCTTTTTCTTTTGTTGTTGTCCACTATCCAAACAGATACCTTCCATACGACCATAGAAAATAATTAGTTAGATCTCAGCAATGCAAAAGGTTAAATGCCTAAATAAATTAGAACTAGCTACCATGTTGTGTCGCTGCATTAACATGTTCATTCTCTTATAATGCAATATCTAGCATGTCTTCATCATCCTACCTAGAATCAGCTCTAGCAGTGTCAAATCTTTGTTTGTGTCTAGGCATTTCGATAGCTGGCTGACTAGATGTGCATTGCCTTTTCTGCAGATAAGCACAATATGTTGTTAAATAGCTAGCATATACCGGCACAGTTAAATCAACACACAAGCAAGGGCTACCATCCAGTTTGTCTTGTTATTTTGTTCACACGAAGACTTCTTTGCAGGACTTGGAATGAATTCATGCAACTTCTGTGTGACAAGCCTTACATTCTACGTCCGTAATTCTTCATATGAAGCAGCATTATCCCTTTCTCCTCTATTTGCCATTATTTTTCCTGAAAAGAGGTATGATCTCATAATTAGTAAAAAGTTTATGCGATCTAAAATAAAAGAACAAAGATGTAATCTACAGGAATACTAAAATAGTGTGTCTTATGAACAATCTGAAGTAGAGGTAGATTATATAATATTAATTAAAGGGATAATGTAATCTTGGACATAATACACCTGAGTTGATTGCGAAGCCAAAATGAATGGTTCATTGAACAACTTCTCACCAGAGCTAAATAAATGCTTAGAGTTCACATTTGTGATTTCAACTTTATCAAACTTTTACCCACTTGTCTGGTACATGGTTGTCAAACCAATCACATTTAAAGAGCATGATATTTCCTTCGTGTTGATAGTCTAATTCCAGAATTTCTGTTATCACACCATAATATATTTTCCATCCCACTATAAGATTTTTAGCATTTGCAGATAAAGATGATGCTTGTGTAACTTGAGCAACTCCACTACTTTGACTGCACCTACCCTCATCGTAGGACCTTGTGTGGAACTTTACCCCATTTATAGTATAGCTGCTATACATTTTTGTAACCAAGAAGGGGCCAGACGCTAAAGTTTGGATCTCTTTGGACACTTCTTCACCATTTCTACTAGCTCTGCCAAATGCAATCTAAACCACTCATGGAATTTTTCATGTTGGATGCGACTAGTATTTCGATGACCAGTTGAGGACAAAAACTCAGTATGCTTTCTGCAATAGTTAAATTAAATTTCAGTAACATAGGGGACAAAACATAATTCTATAACAACACATGTTGAACATAAAACATAACTGACCTCAAGTATGGTTCGATATGATCATAATTAAATAAGACATATCTATGTGCCTGAAGCCATGTTTTATGGTCTAAAGTCACAATACGTTTTCCAGCCAAAGGGCGGCCCATGTTATCAAAGAAGGGCATAGTACTATGAGTACTGCTAGGACCAGCATGGTCATTTGCATTAAGTCGACTAAATCTAGTCTCACATTCATGTAAATAACGAGACAGAAAGTGAGACACTCATCAACGACATAATTCTCTGCAATTGCCCCCTCTGGATGACTCTTGGTGAGAACATATCCTCTTAACCTCATCAAAAACCTATACATAATTGACATAGCATATTTGAATGTAGAAAATTAAAAAAATATGGTACTAATAAAAGGTCCAGAATTTGACCTTTCAACTGGGAACATGTTGATGTATTTTACTGGCCTCCAAAGCCTCACTTGGGCTGGATGACGAACCATTAAGTGGACCATAAGATCAAAAAAGGATGGTGGGAATATAGTCCCGAGTATGCTTAAAGTCTCAGCAATTTCTTCCTCTAGCTTTTCCATATCACTTACACAAATAACAGGCGCATAAATTTTCTTGAAGAATCTGCTCACACGAGTCAATGCAATGCCTACGTACTCGGGCAATGTTCCTCTAATAGCCAATGGAAGTAAATTTTGCAAGAGAATGTGATTATCATGACTCTTTAGTCCAACAATATTTTTCTCATCAACATGAACGTGGTGATACAAATCAGACTCATAGCCATTAGGAAACTTGACCCATTTAAAAACTACACAAAATAGCTTTTTCTGCTCGGGGGTCATTAAGTAAAGTGCTGAAGGTAGATAATATGCGTCTTCTCCTACTTCAGCAGGATGAAGCTCAACTCGTATACTTAGATCTCGTAGATCAAGACGATAGTTCAAATTATCTTTTGATTTTCCGTCGAAGCCAAAAAGTGTGTTAATTATGTTTTCACAAACATTGTTCTCAATGTGCATTGCATCTAAATTATAAGGCCGCGGTAAGTCTTTCCAATATGGTAAATTAAAGAATATGGATTTTCTTTTCCAAATTATTGGTTCACCATCCTTATGCTTCCTTTTCTTTGTCTTTCCTAAGGGGTTCTTTCGAAAAATAGTACGCATATTTTCCATTAGCGCCAAAACTTCTTCTCTGGTAAGTGGTATAGGTGCCACTCGAAACTCCGTACCGTCAAAAGATTCTTCATCAAACCTGTAGTCATGATTTGCATCTAAGAAACTTCTATGAATATAGCAATTCTTCATGCCCTTTGCCAGCCGGAGAGAGCAAGTATGCAAGTGGCAGTCTGGACAACCATATCCACTAGAGGTGACACATCCACATAGGTGACCTAAACCATGCAGATCAGAAATGGTGTATAATATGGTAGCATGCAAGTCAAAGGGCTTGCCCGTAGAAACATCATAAGTTCTAATACCCTTTTCAAACATTTCTACCATATCATCGATAAATGGTTAAAGATAGACATTCATGTCTTCCCTAGGTGAATTTGGGCAAGGAATTAATAACGAAAGGATGAAATTTGGCTGCTTCATGCACAACCAAGGAGACAAATTCAGGGGGACCAACATGACAGGCCAGATGCTATAACTACAATACATAGATCGGTAAGGATTAAATCCATCTGCAGCTATAGCTAACCTAAAGTTGTGGCTATCTTTAGCAAAATCTCGATGTATCACATCAAAATGTTTCCATGCAGAAGAATCTGCCGGATGCCTCAATAATCCATCTCTTATGTGTCCTTCATCATGCCATCTTGCATCTGCTGCACTCTTCTTTGATATGAGCAGTCGCTGAAGCCTCTTCTTCATTGGAAAATAATGAAGAACCATTCTTGGTGCTTGGTGTACACGTTTCCCATCAAGGCTCTTCTTTTCAGATTTCCATCGAGAAGTTTTGGATATAGGGCATTGGTCTGTATTTGCATATTGCTTTCAAAATAATATGCCATCATTCTGCATGTATATTAAGATAACCCGGTCCAAGGCATTTTATCATTTTCTTTGCTTCATGAAAGTTCTTAGGAAGTGTGAGTCCCCTGGTAAGGCTTTATTAAGCAGTTCTAGCAATATGTTAAAACTCTTATCACTCCAACCTCCAAGAAATTTGGTGTGGAGTAATCTAACTACAAAGTGTAGCTTTGAGAAGCTTGTGCACCCAGGATAAAGTTGTTGCCCTACATCATCTAATAATTGGTGAAAAGCCTCTATATTTGGATCAGTTCCATCCTCCCTTAGGTCACCATCATTCCCACCAACATCCCCAATTTCACCAAATTCATGTCCTATATCTTGGCGCATTTCTGGTATATCATCAAGTACCTCAAATATGTCCTGAACTTTAACCTCATCATTTTGAAACTCGTCACGCTCGTACCGTTGTGGAAGGGATGACGGCCCCTCCCCATGAAACAACCATCTTTTACACCCTTCCAAGAACCCATCACATACAAAGTGCTCATAGACAACACTAGATTCCTTGCATGCACAGTTCACACATTTTCTACAAGGACATAATATCTTGCTCCCTCTTGCTGAATTGGTAAATGCAAATTGTATAAATTGTTTGACCCCTTCGATATAGATATTTGTGTGCCTACAATTATTGATTTGTCAAAAGATAAACCTTTGATAATATTATATAAAGTGACAAATGTGTATGCTAATGTTTTACCAAGCATGATCCATCCAGCTCTTGTCCATAACGGTTTGCTTGTACTAAATTTCAACCCTTGCCTAAATATCTCAAACCAACACAAATCATTTTTTTTACAAAACTAAAGAAGGCATTGAAATCATAATTACAAACCAAAACAACCTTCGAGGTATCCAAAACATAGTCAAATGATACAATGCAACGATATAAACAAATTATGAGTATTCAAAATATAGTCTTCAATTGTGATCAAGAATCTCACCGAAAGTTTGAAGTGGCACTTGTTCAGTTATTGATAGCTGCAGCTTGATCCCTTCTTCACTTGCCAACCTAGACCTGAATACTTGTCCTTAAAGTTCAATTTAGGCTGGTCAGCCTGCAAAGCATCAAAAGATAATTAGCATGGGTGAAGAACAATCAACAACTCATGTCATCTTAACGGAAAATATAAGTTAACAATGTACAACAGGTTAAATTTGAATAAATAATTTTTCTGCAGAAAAAAGCTTCGTGCAAAGGTAAACATTGGCAAAACATTACACCGAGAGTGCATATCACAAAAGTATTTGTCCTCCAAATAATCATCATATGATCACAAACCATACTTACGCAAGCTAAGAGCAGGAAATGACAACCAATATAACATGAGAAAACAATTGGCTATTATATATCAGAACTAAAGTTTCGATAATTATACAATGCCAGTTAACACACAGAAAGAACAACTCAGTGATTCAACATAAAGCAATCAGTATTGGCAACATCTAAAATGGGAAAAAGTGGAAACCTACACTAGCACTATTTATGACATGACTGTTTTGCTATAGATGGGTTTATATTTAGCCCATCCAGAAGTACCACAAACTTGTCCAATGCATCATCCAAATCATTACTGGAACTAAATCAAAAGTACAAAATCATATACTCTACATAGCACCTGATAGGCATGAACTAGGAATCATGTTCTGACAGTCATGCAATCTTTTCCTAGTAGAGGAAAGTTCAAGTCACAAGAGTCTATTAGACTCATAGCTCATAGCCAAATTTACTACCTCAGCACAACAAGAAAATCTTTGCATGTCCACACAATAAAACAAGGTTGAAAAATATATGAAACACCGGAATTGAAACTTCTCAATGCATACCTGTAGAGACGAAGCAGGAACGAAGAACAAAGTTCAATGGCTGCCTTTAGCTGTGACTATGAGGCTATTGCTGCTACTTCCGTTGATGGGCAGGTGGCAGAGGATGCCACAGGTAGCAGGAGCGGAGAACAGAGCTTAGTCAGGCCGCTTGTAGCACATAGAGGAGAGAGGCGCGGTGCTGATGTGCGAGGCGAAGCAGGGGTGGGGATGGTGAAGGGGATGGGGCGATGTCGTTGTTGCGGATTGGGACAACGGCGTGGGTGGTGAAGGGGATGGGGCGACGGCGCTGGGTGGGGGATGCGGTGCGGTCTGGATTGAGATGGGTAGCGGTGTAGGTGGTAGGTGTGGGTGTATGTCATCATCAATGGGGACTGGGTGGCGGCGTGGGTGCGGGATGCGGAGGCGGCGGCCCTGGGTGGAAGTGTGGATGCGGGATGCAGGGGCGATGGCATTGGGCAGCGGCATGGGTGATGAAGGGGATGGGGGGCGGCGCTGGGTGGGACGGTATGGATGGGGGTGAGTCGGCGACGGTCTTTCTTGGGTCGGTCGCGTCGACGACGATGTTAGTGCGGCGGCTGAGGGAAGGAGCGATGGGGACTGGATGTGAAGAAGGGGAAATAAATTAGGGTCGTGTGGCCGCGGTTGGCTTTTGGTGACTTATGTTGTTTCGTTTCACCCACGCGTGCCTCACGCGCTATTTTGGCTGCCAAATTTTTTCGTCCCCGCCAACGTGGTTACTGGTAGTGCATTCACATACATTTAGATTTCAGTGCAATTGAGCAGACTCTAAACATGCCGGCAGATGGACAGCCCTTTTAACTTTACCATTCCCGACAGTTAGCACAACCTATAAAGTTTTGGCCGGCAGTTAAAGTTGTGCCGGCAATTAATTGCCCCGAATTCTTAATCTTTCCTCACAATTAATTGCCCCTAAGCATTTGTCATGGTGTAGTGAATTTAAAAAATATTCACGAATTCGAAGAAGATGTTCATGGATGTAAGAAAAATGTTGATGAACAATAAAAAAATCATGAATTTAAAAAATGTTTGTGAATTTGAAAAATGTTCACAAGTTCGATTTTTTTTCACAAATTTAATAAATGTTAATGAATTTAAAAATATTCATGAATTTAAAAGTATGTCCATGAATTTAAAAACTTTCATGAATTCAAAAAAAGTTAACAAATTTGAAAAATTATCTTGGATTTGGAAAGAAGTTAATGAATTTGACAATTATTCATGAATTTAAAAAGTATTCATGGATTTAAAAAATTGTTCATGAATTTGAAAAATGTTTGTGAATTTGAATAATGTTCACGAATTTAAACAAACGTTAACAAAATTGAAAAATGTTCATGAATTTGAAAAATGTTCATAGATTTGAAAAACTACTAATAAATTTAAAAATTATTAACGAATTAAAAAATTGTTCACAAATTATAAAATATTCATGAATTTACAGAGAAATAAAATTTGAAAAAATGGTCATGAATGTGAAAATGTTCACAAATTAAAAAAATATATTCAATTTTTTAAAAAATAAACAAAAGAAAAAAGAATCAAAAAAGAAAAGAGAAAGAAAAAAGGAATATCCGGAGAGAGAACCAAGTAAAACCGGAAGTAAAAACAAAAAGAAAAAAGGACGTACAGGACGTGAGGTGAACCCCCCTGACTAGATTTGGCTAACACGTTCCTTCTTTCAAATGTTAGATTCGTCATTCACTGAAGTATTCCTATACTAGTTACGGTAAAAAAAAAGTATTCCTATACTAGCTTTCACCCTTCTCTTTATTTTTTATTTTGAAAACATTTTTGTCTTCCTATAAATACAATGATGATTTTCTTTTTGATATAATTCCTTAATTTATTTTCTAAAGGAAGAGCAATTTTTTGCATGTGACTTAAACTTTTGTTCTTATAGATCTAGAAAATGTTCACCACAGTGTTATAATTTGTTTTAGAAAAGGTCATTGTGAATAAAAAATATGCATCATGTATTTCTAAAATGTTAATCGTGTGTTGAAAAAATGTTCATCGTATATTTAAAAAATGTTCACCGTGTCATAAAAAATGTTCAATGTGTACCATAAAAATGCTCAAGATATTTAAAAAATATTCACCGTGTATTTAGAAAAATGTTCAGCTTGTGTGTATAAAATTATCATCGTGTATTAAAACAATGTTCATCGTGTATTTGAAAAATGTTCACGTGTATTTAAAAAGTGTTCAACATGTATCTTAAAAAACGTTTACCGCGTATTTAGAAAGATGTTCGACGTGTATTTGAAAAAATATTCAATTTGTGTTTAAATAAGGTTCACTGTGTATTTAAAAAATATTCACCGTATATATAAAAAATGTTCAATGTGCATTTAACAAATGTTAAACATTTATTTAAAAAAATGTTCAACGTTTATTTAAAAAATGTTCAATGTGTATCTGGAAAATGTTCAACCTGTATATGAAAAAATTTCAACATGTATTCAAAAATAGTCAACATGTATTTGAAAAATGGTTAAAAAATAAAAAAAAGAAATGAAAAACCAACAGAAAAGAATAAAAAACCTGAAAAGAAAGCTGGTAGAGAAACATAGAAAAAGGAAAGAAACGAAAAACTGGACAGAATCTTTCGAAAACCTCACGGAAGGTACCCAAAACCGCTTTATTTGGACGGCCCACTTTGGACGAGACTATAGGGGCGAGCACCATCGGTCTCGCAAGTAGCGAGACATAGCTTTTCCGCTCCCCTTATCCCCACCCATGCATGCACTGGGGACCCAGGCCCATGCCGTTGTAGCCTGCCTCGCCCCACCGTGTCACCCGAGCAGGCCGGTGGGCCGAAAGCCTGAACGGGTCCCGGCCCAGATTATTTCGACCCACAGGCCATTAACAAAAAAAAGGGGCTGGTGAATCTTTGTCCTTTTTGCAAATAGAACCCGCTGTTTTCCATATATTGTAGATTAGTCCACCCGCTTATTACAGTGTGTTGTAAAAGTTATGTTTTAGACCTTGTAGTTATCTTTTTTTATGTTCAGTCCCGTACTCTATTGTAAATTTATATTGCAGACCTTATATTATCTAGAAATTAACCTTTAGACCCTGTAATTTCTGGAAATCATATTCCAGACTCTGTAATATTAATATATTATGACATATTCTATATGTTTGGCTCATCATTTTCTAGAATATGCAAAATTAGTACAACAATTATATTTTACAATTCAAATTAACTTTTGGCATCACAAGGTAATGGCGGCGTCTACTGCAAATTTTGCAGATTATCCAACATTACTTTAAGATCTACATTTTGTCCTTTTGGTAAGATGATTATTTTGAACATGCTCTCCCAAATATTAAGTTTAAATGTGACTACCTCAAGTTTCACTTGCAATTCACAAGGTAATAGTGGCATCTACTACAAATTTTTGTAGATTATATACTATTACGGTGAGGTCTACATCCTGTCATATCATTTTGACAGATGATTACCTTCAAAGTGATTTTCTAGAATATAGCATAACATCTACTGACAAAGTCAGATTATGTTTTCTATTACCACAAGAACTACACCAGAATGGTGATTATCTTCAAAGTGTTATCCTATATAAATTGAGGTCTACACATATGGTTATAAAGCATCAGCTATACTTAATTTTTTTTCTCTGATTGTTGCTTAGTATAATAATTTACACTCGTAGTAAAACTAATTAATGCATGATCACGATATGCAGGAAAATGGCTAGCGTCATGAATCGAGAATTTCATGAAGTTGAATTAGATGGTAGTAATTATTTACCATGGGCTATGGATACCAAGATAGAACTGGAAAATCGTAAGCTTGGTTCCACCATCACCACACATACTGAAGGCGCCGCAAAAATACCACAGGTAGCCAAATATACAGCTTGAAGTTTCATAAGGCATCACCCCCATCTAGATTTAAAAATAGAATACTTAATGGAGGAACATCCACTCGCTTTCTGGAACTCTCTTAAGGAGAGATATGACCAACAAAGAGTAGTTAAGCTGCCAAAAGCACAAAGGGAATGGTCACTCATTAAATTCCAAGGTTTCAAATATGTGGCAGTACACAAATTTACTGTTCACAAGGTTAACTCAAAATGAAGGTTTTGCAATCAAGTAATTTCCGAAGATGATCTTATTGAGAAGAACTTGTGCACCTTCCACACATCAATGAGGGTTCAGCAACAACAGTATCGTTAACAAAAATACAAGAAGTACTCAAAGCTCACATGTACTCTACTTCAAGCTGAGAAGAATCATCAGGCATGCCCAACGGGCACTATGCCACTTCCTAAAGCGCATGCTAACACTCAGTTTACTAAAAAGTATGGGCGTAACAAAAGGAATTTCAGAAAATTCAAAGGTAAGTGGAAAAACAAAAACAAGCAGAAAACCAGTGGTCATTCTAAGGGTAAAGGTCACTTCAAGAAAGATGACCAAAACAACAACCCTGAGATTTGTCAATGGTGTGGATGCACGAACCATCGTGCTAACAAATGCCATATTCCCAAGCACTACGCTGACTTATACCTTAAGTCTACTAAGAATGGCAAACAAGTTCATGGAAAAGCTGAAACTCATTTCAACGCCTTACAACAGGAAGAGAACCTGGAATCAAGCACTTCTCAGAACGCTCCCCAGAAATCAAGGCAAAAGGATGAACCTCTTCTTGATGTCAATGACATGCTAGTGGACTACACTCAAGATGCATCCGGAGATCTCAATTAACTTCCACATCACCCATTGATGTTACCAGCCATTTATCGTAATATTGGATGTTATAATTTGTATAACTCTAAGTAGAATAAAGTCCTACGGACTAGATCAGATTTTGTAATTCAGACATAATGTTGTATTTGTATTTGTAATGTAATATGAATACTTCGTATGTATTTATTCATGAGTAATATGAATAAAATTCATCCTAAAATATTCTGTCACTCTATATAAACATTTACGGGAAAACAATCCAACAAAAGAAGAAATTTGTTTAGTGGATAGTTGTACCACTAACACAATACTAAGGGAAACAAAATATTTCCAAACTCTAACTAAGAGGAAAGGAAATGTAATGACCATCACTAGTCGTGACTCATGATGCATCAATTGTAGGTTCAGGGCGAGCCACAAATGTTTTACCTATGGGTACTATCGTTGTAATTGAGGATGCACTCCTGTATACCGAATCTATGTGTACCCTCCAAAGTTTCAAAGATATCCGTTCAAATAATTTCCATCTAGAATTAACATCTAAGAATAATACTGAATATTTGCTTTTAACAAAGAGCAATGGCTCTGAGAAACAAAATTTTCAAAAATTCCCCTCACTATCGTCTGCACTGTATTACACTTATATCAAACCCGTACCACACCTTGCGTAGAAAATATTTTTTCAAAATCTTGATAAATTCAAGACTTGGCATTGTCGCCTTGGTCATCCTAGAATAGGGATGATGAGAAAAACTAGTGACAATTCTATTGGTTACAACCTTCAAACTACAAAGTTCCAAAAATCATCAGATTTTGTGTGCTCCGCATGTGCAACTGTGAAATTAATTGTAAAACCATCTTATCTCAAAAGAAAAATGAGTCAATTTCCTTGAACACATTCAAAGAGATATAGGTGGTCCAATTCAACCACAATCTAGACCATTTAGGTACTTCAAGGTGCTCATAGATGCATCTACTAGCTGGTCACACGTGTGTTATTATCCACATGGAACCATGCCTTTGCCAAATTAATAGCTCAGATTATTAAACTAAGAGAAAATCATCCTGAATAGAGGATAAAAACAATTCGAATGGATAATGCTGCCAAATTCACTTCACGCACATTTAATGACTATTGCATGGCTATGGGCACCCATTTAGAACATTCAGTGCCTTTCTTTCATACTCAAAATGGATTGGCTGAATCTCTTATTAAAGATGTAAAATTAATCGCTCGACCACTTCTAGAGAATTGTAATTTGCCAACATCTTGTTGGGAACATGCGGTATTACACGCCGCAGATCTGATACAAATTAGACCGGCTACATATCACACAACCTCCCCGTTGCAACTAGTACGTGGTAATAGTATTTCCCATCTACGAAATTCGGTTGTGCAGTATACATACCGATATCACCACCGCAGCATACATTCATGGGCCCCCACAGAAAATTAGGGATCTATGTGGGGTACAATTCTTCATCAATTATAAAATACCTCGATCCCCTTAGAGGGGATCTGTTCATAGCCCGGTAGATCCTATTTTCGATGAGTTCAATTTCCCGGCATTAGGGGGAGAATCAAACCACAAAGAATGCCTAGAAATAGATTGGAATGGAACATGCATTCTGTCCATAGATTCACTTACTAAAGAATGTGAAACTGGAGTTCAGAGAATTATAGACTTGCAACACATTGTAAACAAGCTACGGGATGCATTTACTAACCATAAAGGTGTCACTAAATCACATATTCCCGTAGATAATGCACCAAAACGAGTGGATGTACCAAATAAAACAACTCGACCCCCAAATGCAAATAAGGGGGGGGGGGGTGGTCTGGCCAAACGGGATATAGCTTCTCAAAAGCCTCCGCAGTACTCTACCAGTAAATGCCACTCAAGCTCAAGTGGAAAAACATCAAATGGATGTTCAACATCCAGAACCAAGCACAAATGTTCTTACAAGTTTAAATGTTGGGACATCGGAACACCCTGACTCTATTGTTGTGGGAGTTGGAGGGTATCATTGAAATATCCACAAACTCTGCAGATTCAGGAGAATCATACAACAGAAAGACTACAATTGTTGACATATTTTTTTCCTCTAAAATTGCTAATACCCTTCAATTGGATCCATAACCAAAGTCCGTGAAGGAGTGCCTCAAGTGCCCTAATTGGCTTAAATGGAAGGAAGCAATTGAGGCAGAATTGCGCTCGCTCAATAAAAGAGAGGTAGTTTCCTCGGTAATACCTACTCCTCAAAAGGTCTTCCATGTGGAAGCAAAATGGGTTTTTCTTCGAAAAAGAAACGAAAACAATGAGGTGGTGGGATATAAAGCGAGGCTAGTAGCACAAGGGCATACGTAGAGACCTGAGATTGCATACTTATATGGGTCAATCGATTCGGATATCTATATAAAGTTTCTGAAGGACTAAAATTACGGAATCCCAAAGCAAATCGCAACACATATTGTGTAAAACTACAAAAGTCACTCTATGGTTTTAAAACTGTTGGGGTAGAATACGGTATAACCGACTAAGTGAGTTTCTTATTGCATGTGTGTATTTATAAAGAAATACTCAAATGGATTTTGCATCATCTTAGTTTACGTTGATGATCTCAATATCATTGGAAGTACACTAGACATAAACGACGAAGCACGTAATCATTTAATGACAGAATTTAAGATGAAAGATTTGGGGGAAACCAAATTTTTCTTAGGCTTACAACTTGATCATCTTCCTGCAGGAATATTAGTATACCAAGGTGCTTATATTCAAAAGGTTTTGGAAAAATTCAATATGGATAAATCATATCCATCCAAAGCACCCATGATCGTCAGATCCCTTGATATGAATAAAGATCCTTTTCGACCTCGGGATGATGACAAAGAGATATTGGGAACGGAATTCCCATATCTCTTGCAACAAATTGCAGTACTAATGTACCCTGCAAATTGGAGTGCTAATGTACCTTGCAGATTGCACCAGACCTGATATTGCATTTGCGGTACATTTACTAGCTAGACACAGCTGTGCTCCAACAAAACATCATTGGACAGGAGTGAAGAATATCCTTAGATATTTACATGGCACAAAAGTTCTTGGCCTATCCTATCAGAAAAACCAAGATAGGACTATGGTAGGTTATACTGACACTGGCTATCTATCTGATCCCCACATTGCCAGGTCACAAACAGGTTTTGTATTCTTATATGGCGGAACTGCCTTCTCATGTAAGTCAACAAAACAAACTCTAGTAGCAACTTCCACTAATCATTCTGAAATTATCACATTGTATGAAGCATCATGTGAATGTATGTGGCTTCACAGGATGGTTAACCACATTCGAACCTTGTGTGGTGTTGGTTCATTAGAATCATCAACCATTATCCAAATGCAGCTTGTATTGCCCAAATGCATATGGGTTATATAAAAAAAATATCACAAAACATATTGCTCCAAAATTATTCTTTCCTTATGAATTACAGAAAAATTGATAAATTGATATATTGCAAACCAAATCATGTGATAATCTAGCAGATTTGTTCACAAAGTCTTAACCAACTTCAGCATTCCAGAAATGTGTTCACGGAATTGGTATGAGACGTTTTCGAAATTTGCAAACTTCAGGGGGAGAAAACTCCTAGAACTATAACCCATCAGTCATCATCAGATAATAAATATTGTACTCTTTTCCATTATGAGTTTTTTCAAACAAGTTCTCATAAAAGATTTTTAATGGGGCAATATAAATTATACCATACCATTTTCTCCTTATATTTTTCCCATTGGATTTTTAAGGAGTTTTCAATGGTATATCATGTTACTATATTTTGTCCTCATATTCTTCTCACAGGGTTTTTGTGGGAGATTCTCTAGATTATAAAAATGATTTCTTAAGATGATTGACGAATATACAAGAAGCCTAAGATGATGGAAAAGTGGTGTGATCCAAGGGGGAGTGTTAGGAATAGTTTCTAGCACATGGCAGTTTGCTAATTGATACTCCCTCCGTCCGGAATTACTTGTCGCAGAAATGTATGTATCTAGACGTATTATAGTTTTACATAGATCCATTTTTATCCATTTTCACGACAAGTAATTCGGGACGGAGGGAGTATGTGTTAATTAGCAAACCGACATTGGCATTAATAACTGCCATTAGCAGTTATGTTTTGTCTCACACATTAGCAACTGCTCTAAGCAGTTAAGATTTGTCTCACACGTTAGCAACTGCCTTTTTCCCTCTCACAACACTTTTAACCGCACCCTTTTTGGGGCTTGTATAAACACCTTTCATTCAATGAGAATCATTATCAGTTTATTTACATAAGTTTACTGTTCACAACAGAGTTTGACAGCTACGCTTCTTGCAGATTACTCGGTCCACACCTAAGCCTGTCGAACAGCTAGCTTTATGCATGCAAGTACGTGCACCACTCCTCCAACTAACAATGCATGTATCTAATTAACACTACTAGCTAGCTTTGCATGTGTACTAGCTCTCCGTGTGTTCATCGGGCATGTGTTCTTCATCTCCATTGTGTACAACAGGAGAAGTGTAGGTGTGTCCACTGCGTACTCGCGTGTGTGTATCCATTGATCTTGGGCAACGCCAACAATAATGTCCATAGTTGAATCATCGCTGAAGGCGGGGAAGAAACAAGAAATGCACCTAAGCAAGAAACGGGGGCAAGAGAAACGTAAATGAGCCAAGGTTAATTGCGGGAAGGAGCACGAGAGGCCAGGGTACGCGATGCTCTCATGGCTCCCGCTTAAGGCGGACATTATACGCTCCCGAAAATAGGGTGCCTGACTTGCACGGGCTCGAGGGCCTCTTCAGACCAGCTCAAGTACGACTAGAACACAGTCATGGGTCTTCCTTCTCAGGCATGTCCATACAAACAAGAAGTAACACTGGCCTACAGCCCACTATGAATTCTGTCTAATTCTGGAGAAACCGGCGGATAGCCGGAGCAAGCAGGAGAGGGGCCAAAGCAGACCCGCCGGGCACTACTAGATGGAAGTCTCCGGTGGAGAGCGGAGGTAGAAGATGAACAGTAGCTTCTCCGGAGGGGCGCGAGAGTTCCTTTTTGCAGCTATATTTTTGAAAAAGTGTTCAGGTTCATGTTTTTACAGCATACGAATCAATATTAATTCTCACGTACGCGCATCTCGTCATATAGAGCAAAAAATCTCGCATGCATGTGACTAACTTGCACCCGTACCATACGTATATATCCATTAACTGGACCATACACAACCTTAAGAGGAAGACAATTTGTCCAGTTGCCTCACTTTCAAACAAATAATATAATTCCAAGAGCAGCCAATCATCACCACATATGTCCGAGGGAATATCACACTGTTAGACTGTATTATACGTAGACTCTGTATAGGTCATGTATATTGTATCGTACACGTCTTGTGTACTCGTCATATATATGAGATAGCCCACCTCGTATGAGGTACGGTGCAGTTTCCTAAAACCTAACTCTTACATGGTATCAACCCTAGCCGGTCCTATGTCTTCCGCTGCCGCCGCCGCCGCCGCGCCGACCTCCGTCGCCGCCGCCGCGCCGGTCTCTGCCTCGGCCCCTGCCTCGCCGTTCCTCTCCTCGCGCCCGCTGGTCTCGGTTTACACCGGCCAGTCCTCGATGGTTCGCGCCGCCTCGGATCAGCCGCCGCCGCCGGCCGCGACTGCGCCTCCGCCATCTGGGGCGGGTGTCTCGCACGCTCCCCTCGCTGGCCCCTGGATGGGGTCGTCGCCGATCTACCCGTCGTCAGCAGGGCCGTATGCTGCTCCGGTGACTGCTCCTGCGTACACCGGCCCCGCGTATGGAGCTGCGCCTCCCTCGGCTGCTGCGGCTGCACCATACGGTGCCGTGCATGCGCCATGCACGTACGGGGCGCCGGGCGTGCCTCCTCAGCAGCCCTACGCGGCTGCGCCCGCCGATCCCTACGGCGCTGCGTCTACGGGGCCATACGGGGCACCGGCCGTGCCCTATGGCGCCTCGCCGCAGCCGTTGCCCTATGGCGGGTACTATCCGCCTCTGGCTGCTGCGCCCTATCATGGAGCTCTTGCGCCGGCCGCCGCTTCCTCCACGGAGCCGAGTCATGGTGCACCTGGTGGTTCGTCTCACATGGGCTACTACACGTCGCCTCCTGCTGCTGATCATGCCGCGGCCCTTGCGCCGTTTTACTTCGCGCATCTCATCCCGGTGAAGCTGACGACGGATAATTATCTGTCGTGGCGTGCACAGGTGCTGCCGCTTCTCCGCAGCCGCTACCTCGAGGGCTACGTTGATGGTTCTCTACCGTGTCCTCCACCGCATCACCCGGCGTATCATGCGTGGGTGGCTCAGGATCAGGCCATCCTCTCTGCGATCCAGTCGTCACTCACCGAGGGGGTATCCTCCTTGGTCCTCTTCGCTGCCACGTCCCGGGAGGCGTGGTCTGCCCTACACACGAGCTTCGCGTCTCAGCAGCAGGCGCGTGCTCACGCTCTCCGTACGGAGCTGGGGGAGACCAAGCTTCTCGACCTCAGCATTACCGACTACTTCGGCAAGATGACGCGTCTCGCAGACACCTTGGCCTCCATTGGACAGCCGCTCCGTCCCGAGGACTTCACCACCTTCGTCATGAACGGGCTGGACGATGACTATGATAATCTTGCTGAGAACATCAATGGTCGTGACACCCCGCTTCAACCTCGTGAGCTCTACGCGCGCCTTCTCGCCACGGAGCAGCGCGTCAAGTCCCACCGTTCCAACCCGAGTTTTATTGCTACGAATGCCGCCACTCGCGGCAAAGGGAAGCCCTTTAAGCCACCCGCCGGCGGCAAGTCCGTACCACTGACTCCACAGGCTCAGCGGCCGCCCGCCGCCGCCTCGCTGCCTACGACTGGGGGTGGTCGTCCGTGTGCCTGCTGCCCCTCATGTGGCGTTCAGCTCCCCTGTCAGCTGTGTGGTCTCTCAGGTCACATAGCGTCCCGCTGTCATCGCCGCTTCAAGCAGGACTTCCTCGGCATCGGCAACAACGGCAAAGGCAACGACAAACAAGCTGCCTTGGCCACTCACGAGCATGGACACACTCCATCGTATCCCATTGATCCAACCTGGTACATGGACACGGGCGCTACGAATCATCTGACGGGCGAGATGGGTAAGCTCTCCTTCCAGGAGCCATATCGTGGACATGATCAGGTTCACACCGCCAACGGAGCAGGTATGCACATATCGCATGTTGGTCAGGCATCGCTCTTAACTCATAAACAGAAATCCCTCCATCTCCGTAATGTTCTTAGAGTTCCTTCTGCTACTCGTAGCTTACTATCTGTTCCTCAACTTACTCGCGATAACAATGTTTTCACTGAGTTTCATCCTTTTTATTTTTTTATCAAGGATCGAGACACGAGGGACGTTCTACTTAGAGGTCGCCTGCGCCATGGACTCTATGCACTTGATATGCCGTCTGCTCCTCGAGCATTCAGTGGTGTCCGTGTGTCACCCACTCATTGGCATGCACGGCTTGGTCATCCTGCCACTCCCATAGTTCGTAGTGTTCTTCATCGTCATAGTCTTCCAGTTGTGTCCAATAAAAATGCTGCCACAATCTGTGATGCCTGTCAGCAAGGCAAGAGTCATCAGCTTTCGTTTTCAGATTCGAGTCGTGTCGTTAAAACTCCACTTGAGCTTGTTTTTTCTGATGTATGGGGGCATGCCCAAACTTCTGTGAATGGTCACAATTATTATGTCAGTTTTATTGATGCTTATAGTCGATTTACTTGGCTTTATCTTATCAAGCGCAAATCTGATGTGTTCGATGTGTTTCTACAATTCCAAGCTCACGTTGAGCGTCTTCTTAAGCATAAAATTATCCATGTCCAATCCGATTGGGGGGTGAGTATCACAACCTCAATTCTTTTTTTAATAAG
Organism: Elymus sibiricus; assembly: GCA_039707655.1. Lineage (NCBI taxonomy): Eukaryota > Viridiplantae > Streptophyta > Magnoliopsida > Poales > Poaceae > Elymus > Elymus sibiricus. The sequence goes on along the minus strand of CM077674.1, from coordinate 787,203 downwards.
CTTGGGATTTCGCACCGTGTGTCTTGTCCTCATACACATCAGCAGAATGGCACGGCTGAATGTAAGCATCGTCATATTGTCGAAACTGGCCTCACTTTACTTGCCCATGCATCGGTACCTTTTCGGTTTTGGAGTGATGCTATCTCCACTGCCTGTTTTCTCATAAATAGGCTTCCTACACGACTCCTTGGGATGAAAACGCCACTTGAACTGTTGCTTAATGAGTCTCCGGATTATACCCTTCTCAAAGTTTTTGGTTGTGCTTGCTGGCCTCATCTTCGTCCTTATAATAAGCGTAAGCTTGAGTTTCGATCAAAACTTTGTGTTTTTCTTGGGTATATTTCTCTTCACAAAGGGTACAAGTGCCTTCATATTCCATCCAATCGTGTCTACATATCGCGTGATGTTGTGTTCGACGAGAATGTATTCCCGTTCTCATCGTTATCACTAGCTTCCACACCTCCGGTTTCATCCTCACATTCCACCTCTCCACTGCCTGCTCAATTTGTTGATATTGCATACTCTCCTGCGTTGTTGCCTAATCATGCTGCAGGAATGGGTCGTGGAGCTCGCCTTGAGTTGCTGGAGGAGCAGGAGCCATCAGCTGCGTCTGACGGGGGGAGTAGTGCCGTGCATGCGCCATGCACGTCATGTCCTCCCTCACCTACGGTGGTTGCTGCCACTGGGACGGGCTCTTCGGCGCCCGCCTCGCCCATGCCGGCCTCCCCAGGGCTGATCTCCTCTGGGCCGGTCTCGCCCGGGCAGGCCTCGCCTGGGTCGGCCTCGCCTGGGTCGGCCTCATCTGGGCCGGCCTCTCGAGTGTTGGTCGACTTCGAGTCGGCTGTCTCGCCCGCTCCGTCGTCTGTGGTGTCTCCTGGCTCTACTTCGTCCTTGCCAGGAGCAGATGCTCCGTCGCCAGCGGCCTTGCCGGCCGCTTCCTCCTCACTGGTGCCGTCGTCACTTGCTGCACCACCGACTGCTGTTGCTCATAGACCTCATACACGAAGCAAGTCTGGTATTGTTTGTCCTAAGCAACGCAAAGATGGGACGGTGGCATGGCTTGCGGCCTGTGTTGCTCACGTCAAGGAAGATCCCTCGGCTGAACCGCGTCACTTCCAGGTTGCTCTCGGGATTTCTCATTGGCGTCAGGCTATGGAACAAGAGTATCAGGCGTTGTTGAAAAATGGTACTTGGCAGCTTGTTCCTCCGGTCTCTGGTGTGAATGTCATTGATTCCAAGTGGGTCTTCAAAGTTAAGAAGCATGCTGATGGTTCTATTGAACGCTATAAGGCAAGATTAGTGGCGAAAGGGTTCAAGCAAAGGTATGGTCTGGACTATGAGGATACGTTCAGTCCAGTGGTCAAACCGACGACTATCCGGCTTCTGCTGTCTTTGGCTGTCACTCGAGGCTGGTTTCTTCGTCAGCTGGATGTTCAGAATGCTTTTCTGCATGGTGTTCTGGATGAGGAGGTTTACATGCGTCAGCCCCCGGGGTTTGTTGATCCTGCTCGCCCTCATCATCTGTGCCGCCTGGTCAAGGCGCTCTATGGGCTGAAGCAGGCTCCTCGTGCCTGGCATGCCCGGCTGGGCTCCGTTCTTCGGTCCCTTGGTTTTGTTCCCTCCACTGCTGACACTTCGCTCTTCCTTCTGCATCGGCCTGAGGTGACGATGTATCTACTGGTGTATGTTGATGACATTATCCTCATTAGCTCTTCCGATGCGGCTGCTGATCGTCTGATCTCTTCCTTGAGTGGTGACTTTGCGGTGAAGGATTTAGGAGCATTGCATTACTTCCTTGGTTTGGAAGTTTCTCGTTCTCCTGCCGGTTTGACACTCACACAACATAAGTACTCGATGGACTTGTTGCGACGGGCAGGTATGCTAAAGTGCAAACATGCCATGACCCCTATGTCTGCTACTGACCGTTTGTCTGCTTTTGATGGAGATCCTCTCACTTCTGATGACGCTACTGAGTATCGCAGTGTTGTTGGTGGTCTACAATACCTGACTATTACTCGGCCTGACATCTCCTATGCAGTCAATCGTGTGTGTCAGTTTCTTCATGCTCCTCGGACTTCTCATTGGACAGCAGTGAAGCGCATTCTTCGCTATGTTTGCTTTACTGCCAAATATGGTTTACTTCTTCAGCCAGCACCGTCTCCTACGCTTTCTGCCTTTTCAGATGCAGATTGGGCTGGTAATCCAGATGACAGGCGATCCACGGGGGGACATGCTGTCTTCTTTGGACCTAATTTGATCGCCTGGGCTGCTCGTAAACAAGCTACAGTGTCCAGGAGTAGCACTGAAGCTGAATACAAGGCAGTTGCGAATGCTACATCTGAGGTCATATGGGTACAGTCCTTATTGAGAGAGTTGGGAGTTCCTCAAACTCAGCCGCCTGTTCTCTGGTTCCTAAAACCTAACTCTTACACACACAACTTGTATTGGGTATCGCACACAATTCTACAAAACATGGACATGCCTGAGAACCTTAAGAACGAATATATAATCTTTCTCATTACTACTGATACAATTATTGGCACTAACGTGTACAGAACTGATAAGATAATTGTGTCCCAAATCAGCATCGGATTTCAAGCACAACTTTTTGAATTGTTGAGGGGCTCCATGATCAGCTCATTGAAATGGCCGGGGCCAGAGTTCATTACAGCTAGAACGGTGTGATGAATCCACACATGGTTGAGGGGCACACCACACACGTCCCTGTGGGTCTTCTTGATCCTTTCAAAAAAATTGTAGCGAATGTGTCCATCTCCACCCTTCCTATCCACTGACCACAGAATCTACCATCTCTTCAGCAAAGCCAGCCCCTGATGTCCTAATCCACTGATGCATACCTAACGGTTGCTTTCTCTGAAATCACAGAGCATTCCATTGTTTCCACGAACCGTGAAATAGCTGCAGCATTGACATTAACAATAGAAAACCATCTATGATAAAAACTTCACAGATGGTTTAAGTTCGAAAACAGTCATAGGTAACTTGTGCTGGTCGCTACCGTCTGTGCTGACTGGTACATCACAAACGGATTGAACAAGAAGCTGTCTGTAAATATATCACAGTGAGATAATAACTGTCTTTGACGTTCTAGTCATCACAGACGGAGTATTTATTAAACCATCTATGAGGATTTTCAAGGTTACACATTCAATTTTGAGCTAGCTTCAAATCGATATGATTTTTTCATACATTATGGGAAAAATTAAATAATTGTTTTCCTTGTTAATTTATAATAGTCGTCATATTCAAATAATAATAATAATTAATACTATAAAAATAATAATAATAGTCATTTGTGTGAATTGTAATCAAAATCAATATGAATTTTCCATATTAATGTTTACCAATTTAATACAACTATTTATTTATTTTAGAGGGTATTATAGCCTATTTTATTCTGTAAAAACAGTTATCCCTATTAAACTACATATATATATATATATATATATATATATATATATATATATATATATATATATATATATATACTAGCAAACGTGCCCGTGCGTTGCAACGGGAGAAAAAAGTCATTGCTCATAAACACATTGGACGACATTAGCAAATCCCTTCAAATATTTCATGATGTCGTACGATAAATAACATGATAAGTGATCTTACGGAAAGACATAAAGTTGGGATAATTTTTCAAGTGTACCTAGGTTCCGTTATCAGTTCATTCCATTGCTGGTGTTCTTCCTCAGTGATGGCCAACAAATAGGCTAAAAGTAGCAAAGTATATTTTAGTACTCAATTATAGCATACACATAAGAGCACATATTAGACATCTTCGTCGAAAACAATTAATCTGTATAAGGATATGCATAACGAATGTTCAGGGTTGCATGTCAACATTGATCTTCTTAAGTAATATTTATAGATACCATTTCTGAAAATCAGCATTAAGCCAATATTTCACATAAAGCTCATATAAGTAGTTTAGTGTATATCATCTATATGGGTTGGTTATTGTCCACTCGTCGAGATAGAGGATGATTATGTGCATGTGGTAACCTTAGCATATACATGGTGCCAATAATAGATTTTTTGAGATCATCGAACTATACTATCTAGCCAATTTAAATGGGTAGAAAACATATATAATATACATTTTCAAAATACACCAAAGAAAAGTATTAATTATGTGTACATCCTAAAAAGAATTTAGAAACAATTAACCTGCATGATAATAGCATGTTTGAAATTTACATATTTTTCTGAGCGATTTTCATACATAACATATTTAATTTTAAGTTACGGTTTGAAATATATGAATATTCGGCAAATACTTGAATCTGTAAAACAAAGGTTAAAAGAGACAATACTGGGCCGAAATTGCAGACCATCTGCTAAGGGACACTCGGGCGATGCAACTCTATTCCATGCCAACGAAAATTTAGAAAGAAAAGAGAGAACGGGGGAGAAGCACGATTCGAACTTGGGTCTGCCAGTAAGAATATGAAGGCTCTAGCCACTCGGTTACCCGTGTACATGTGTTAGTTAAGGGGGGTATTTGTCTATTAACCCAAACAACAGCCAGTGACTTAAAAGGCACGCACCGTTTTTCCATTTACCGGTGGCATTGGTGGGTAAAATTTTACAACTTTAAGGGAAATTATCGTGACGTACGGGCAGAAGCACTCCGTACTTTAATAGTAGGTATAGATTGAGAGTCATTGTCAAAAACAAATATTGCTAGTTTAAACCCAAGCCCTTTGCCTATTTTATTGTACTAGTAAGTACGCACGTACAACACATGTCTCAGCTAATGTAAATTACTACTATAAAAAATTATAAATAGTTGCATTGCCGAAAATGCACAATGAAACATAGGTCTATGCGCACCCGCATTGGAAAAAAATATAGCAAAAAAATTCAAACAATTCTGAAACTTTTTTTGTAAGAAACATGTTCTAGTGTTATACTCATGTGTAAAGTTTCGCGAAGAAATGACTTCCGTGGTGTTCTGGGTGAAAAAAAAAACAAAATCGGTGCTATATAGAAGTAACTATTGAAGTTTTGTGTAGTTACAAACTTACAATTTTGTTTTTTTGGCCCTGACAAGCGTGACCAAAAATTAGTTTGGGTTTCATGCTTGGGATGTCGACCATGGAAGCCATTTTTTTGGTACGACAACTTATTGAGAGATACAGGGAGCAAAAGAAGGACCTGCTGTGACGCCCCCGGTTTAATCGTGCACTAATCATACACGCATTTATGCACGATCAAGACCTGATACTCACGGGAAGATATCACAACACAACTCTAAACACAAATTAAAATAATTTAAGCTTCATATTATAGCCAGGGACCTCGAGGACTCGAATACAAAAGCTTGGATACATAAGTCAGCGGAAGCAAATATTATCTGAGTACAGACAAAAAATAAACAAGTCTGCCTTAAGAAGGCTGAGCATAACAGCGGCAATTAGATCGAAAAGGCACAGGCCTCCTGCCTGGGAGCCTCCGAACTACTCCTGGTCGTCAGCGAGCTCCACGTCGTGGTAGGCTCCATCAGTGTTGTAGTAGACTCCGTCGGGGTAGTAGTAGTCATCAACGGGGTAAGCTGGCTCCTGAGCTCCGTCATCTGATCGCGGCAATCGTATCGAGGGGGAAAAGGGGAGCAAAGCAACGGTGAGTACTCATCCAAAGTACTCACAAGACTGACATCAAAACTATGCTAGATATGCACCAGTATCAAGGAATGGGGCTATATCTTTGGGCTAAGCTGCAGAAATGCCAGAAGAGGGAGAAGGCCTAGTCCTATCGAAGACTAGCATCTTCAGTGTCTTGCAGCATTAGAAGAGTGCAGATTAGCATTTCACAAATAATGATATGTTGTTGTAACGCCCAGAGATTCCTTCTCGACTCCCTGCGAGAAAGCAATCCCGGAGCCATCAATCTACTTTAGTTCACAGGTATCCAGTTCTAGTTGTATTAAGTCAGGATACTTCCGAGCGTCCGTTACCGTGGATACGGCTATTTGAATAGATATACTTCCCTGCAGGGGTGCACAAACTTACTCAACACGATCGATTAACTCTGGCCGGACACAATTTACTGGTCATACCCGGCCTCGGCTGATCGATATGCCGTACTCCTACCTAGGCTCAACAGAGAGGCCAGCACGCCGGTCTACATCCTAATCGCTCGGGGTCATGAGCCAATTGCCCTTGCAATCCTGCGCGTTACGTACACGGCCGGTGTCAGTCCTGGCACCTCTTTATACAAAGACGGTGCTTACGCGGGCCACCCGGGCGCGTGCCGCTCAACTGTGACATCTGAAGAGTTTTCGGGCGAATGTACGACGAAGAGTACCCACTTTTATTCCCGCGTGGTGGTTAGTGCGAAAAAGGCCAGAGGCCTACTCAGATCACATATCCAAACCCGTTAGTGTCTTGGGAGCTCGCGGCTACGATCAGTGCCCCACCATCTGTGGCCCCGTCGCCCCGTGTCGAGGATGTGTGGGAAGGACAAAGAATGACCGGCCACGCCTCGTAATATCTCGCGGGTACCTTTTTGGTCCGGCCCGACTTCACCTCAATTGCGGGTACCCTTGGGGCCGACCCATCTTTCTCATTTAGTTCATAGTCAAGTCAATATAACAGCGTGTCCATCTCCACCTTCCTATCCACTGACCTTGATGTCCTTAGCCAAAGAGCTGATGCATACGTACGTACCTAACGGTTGCTTTCTCTGAGAATGCGAATCTCATTCCTTAGTTTCCACACAGACCCCAGATAGCTGAAACAATGACATAAACAACAGAACCACACCGCATGTTGTAATTTCATCAGATAACTATAACTGCACGGTCATTTTTGCTAGAGTTGAAGACTCATTCAACAAACTATATCACAAATTGTATTGGTTTTCTATGTCCATGGCAACACACGGGCTTCTTACTAGTGGCATACGTGGTTAGCAACCCAAAACTTAATAAAAAAATGGAACCCTAGTGGCCAACTTAGCGTGTCCACTCTCTACACTACTACACAGGGGTCATAATTGATCCCACTTCATAGACGGTGGGAGCGAAACCATATGTGATAAAAACTTCACAGATGGTTGAAGTTCGAAAACAGTCGTAGATAACTTGTGCTGGTCGAAACCATCTGCGCTGACAGGTACGCCACGGAAGGTTTGAAAAATGAATTGTTTGTGAATATATCACAGACGGTTTCAGAAGCCAACCGTGTTTGATGTTCTAGTCATCACAGATGGGAATATTTAATTCACCGTCTATGAAGATTTTCTAGGTTACAGATTCCATTATCAGCTAGCGTCAAATTATTGTGAATTTTTCATACTTTATTGACAAAAACAAATTGATGTGGGAACGAAACCGTCTGTGATAAATAAAAACTTCACAGATGATTGAAGTTCAAATGCAGTTGCAGATAGCTTGTGATGATTGAAACCACACAAACGGTTAAAAAAACCGTTTGTAAATATATCACAAACAGTTAGAAAAACATTTGTGAATATATCACAAATGGTTCAGAAGCCAACCGTCTTTATTGTTCTACTCATCAGTGGCCGAGATCGCTTTGTCGGTGGACGCCTGCACTTGTTTTTTAGCACATGCACTTGTTTTTTTGTGTGTAGCTGACATGTTCAAATATTTCATCATGAAACTTTGCACACATGTAGAATACATCACTATGTACATGTGGCTATTCTTTCAGAATTTTGTAAAACTTTAAAAATCATTTTCCATTTTTTCCAAGAGAGTGCTCCATGGAGCCCAAGCTCCAAAACGCCTCACTCATGGATAATTCACTTATAATTCAAGACATTCTGGTTCCATTTTATATACGGTTCACTTATACCCCGAAAGGTCATAATTTCAGTAAACATTCAGTAAGGACTTCCAAATTGTTCGTCCCTGTGGTGAGCGTGATGTGATGTACCAGCTGGTTTCCTCTCGCTCAAAACTAGTAGAAAGAGATTTTTTGTCCAAAAGGACCACATGCCCAACGAAATTGCCAAAAAAGACCCCCTCCGGATAAAATTGACAAAAAAGACCCCCCGGGCCGTGGCGGCAGGCGCGCCAGCCGACACGTGGCACCTGCCGCCATGCCCGGAGGCGGCAACACTGTCCATGTACTGTTCACATAGGAGACGAGAAAAACGATAGAACAATACCTGCCGCCTCATGTAGTGACGGCAGCACTGTTCACGATGATGAACAGTAACTTCGAAAAAAAATCAACAAAAATAGCAGAAAAATTCAAAAAAATTCTTTTCTGGCATTCCGTTGGACAGGTGGTCCTTTTGGACAAAAACTCGTAGAAAGAAGGCAGGCAGGCAGGCATGCATGCATGCATCACTACCAGAATCGATAACTTTGCCGAGTGCCGAAAATACTCGGAAAAGGGCACAAAACACTTGGCAAACTCTTTGCCTAGTGTAATACTCGGCAAAGCACACTCGGTAAAGAGTTTGCTGAGTGTTTTTTGGTGGCCAGCAAAGGCATAAACTTTGCTGAGTGTAAACACTCAGCAAACCGGTTGAACAGAAGAAGAAGAAACGCTGATGACCACGCGACTACGACAACGATGGCCTCCTGATCCAACCACCAACGGCCTTCAGATGCAGCCAACGCCTGGCTTGCCAACGGGGACGGGGAATTCCTAGAGCCACCCTCTACCACCGGAAGGGAGGTTGACGGCGAGCAAGAGGAGCTCGGCACTTCACCAACGGCTGCAACCACAATCCCGTGCAGCCAACGAGGAAGGTGGAAGGATGGAGCAGGGCTCGCCATGGTGGAGCTGCTATGAGAGGGCTGACGACGCGGATCTCACCATCCCCGCACAGATCCGACGAGCAGCAGGAGGTCGCCGGTGCGTAGATCTCGGCCTCTCCTCGACCTGGGGATGAAGGTCACTGGCGTGGGCCAAATACTTGTAGTTCAAATTTGAATTATACACATTAAATACCTAGAAATCCATTTAATGCCTTAAAAATAGCAAATGAATCCCAAAAATGCCAAATTTTGCCATGGAACATGTAATGGTGTATGTTCAGTGTAGAAAAAGTTTTATGTTCAAACGATGAAGAATTGTCGCTTCGCCTTCAAACCTCACACCTCCCTTTTAAAACTAGGATTCTTCCTCAGAGATGCTTCGGTTTCTAAGCAGTGTAAGTCACAGCTTTTGCGAAACATGCTCAATTTTTTTCCACAACCATTAGATGTTATATCATGACACCATGCCAAGGTTCATGTTTTTTAGACTTCATTTACATGTTTAAATTTTAAAAAACCAATAACCACCAAGTTCGTGGTTGAATTCTCCCACTCAAATGTTTGAATTTTCCAAACATTTCCTTGATAAGGCCTACAAATACACTAAATAACCTAAATATAAAATTTCAACCAAATTTTCTTCATTATTTCATGTACTTGTAGTTTAAATTTGAATTATACCCATTAAATACCTAGAAATTCATTTAATGCCTTAAAAATAGAAAATGAATACCGAAAAACACCAAATTTTGACATGCAACATGTAATGGTGTATGTTAAGTGTGGAAAAAGTTCCAACGTCAAACGAGGAAGCAACTGCCGTTTCACCTTCAAACCTCACACCTTCCCTTTCAAAATTAGGATTCTTCTTCGGACATGCTTCAGTTTCTAATTAGTGCACGTCACAACTTTTGTGAAACCTTCTCAAATTTCTTCCACAACCTTTAGATGTCATATCATGACACCATACCAAGTTTTATATTTTTCAGACTTCACTTATATTTAAAAAAAATTTAAAACCAATAACTCTGGAGTTTATACTCCCCGAAACATCTTCTTTGTCAGTTGCACCTAATATTTGGTACAGTACTTCCTTTTACACTAGTATGCACAAATGTGCCTCCCTTTTCCATTCTATTGTGGAATATTTTGCATTTTCTATTTTCTGAAATACCAAGTTAAGGTACCTTGTGTAGTACCTTCAATTTTTTTTATCTAAAACACCCCTAACTTTTTCCACATCGAACATATTACATTATATACCTAATGCCAACTTTTGGCATTTTTTGGAACCATTTACTACTTTTAATGGATTAATTGCATTTCTAGCTATTTATCGGATAATATTAAAATTTGAACTACATGTATATAAAAAATGGGCTATAAATTCAAGAAACATTCATATTTAGGTACTTATATATATTTCTAGATCCCTCCAAAAAAATAAAATCAAAATTCAAAAGTTTCCTCTTGAAAATCCAAATGTACACATGCATTTTATTTGTTTTGCCGACTGCTTTATAAAAAACCCAAAAAACACTCGGCGAACTACCCGTATGTTGAGTGTCGGTTTTTTGCTGAGTGTTTTTCTGGAACACTCAGAAAGGGTGTGTTTATCAAATGTCCGATAAAATACACTCGGCAAACTACTCGACACTCGGCAAACTCGTGATTTGATGCAGGTGGGTCCCATCCGATTGCGTTCAAGTTTAAGCAATCCCACCGTCCAGGAGTCCTCACCATCTATACCATTCCATCTAGTGGTCATGGTGATCAAAAGTGGTTAGGGTCTGTTTGGTTTTCCTTCCCCAACCTGCTTCTACTACCAAAATGGTGAGCCCCATCCGATGGCGTTCTTGTTTAATCAATCCCACCATCCAGGAGTCCTCACCATCTGCACCGTTCCGTCTGGTGGTCATGGCAATCCGAGGTGGTTCAGGTATGTTTCATTTTGCTTCCACAACTTGCTTCTACTGCCAAAAAGGTGAACGCTAACCAAAGGGGTAATTTCTACAGCAGAATCCACGAACGCAACCAACTTTCCATAGTGTATTTCCTACATCACCTTCATGCGTGCTTCGACTGCAGCGAGTCCAACTTTTCATAGAAAATTACCCGCAATGCCATCCGTCAATTATACCGGTTGGCTATTCATTTCCTTCTCTCCCCTGGGAATTGACCACGTGAGCTCTTCCCACGGAATGGACAGATCAGGCGAAAACCCCTGTCATGCACGAGGTTAGGTTTTCGGGCGCCACCGCCCCTCCGGCCGTCCCTTCCCATCACTCCACCTCCCGATCCCATCCCCGCACCGTAGCATTGCAGCCCGGCTTCCCCTCTTGCGCCATAGCCCGGAGCATAGCTGCATTGCCGCTTCCCCGTTCCCACAGCCAAGTAGCTCCGCCCTCCTCCCTTCTCCCTCTTCCCTAGCTCTTCCCTCCCTCCCCTCCTGTGCCATGCTTCTGTTCTGTTCTTTTTTTCCTGATTTTTTTCTATGGAGTGCATACTATGAGTTATTTGCTATGGAGTGGTATTTTGAGTATATGATGTGGAGTGCATATTGATACTTGCTATAGAGTGCATATTGTGAGTATATATTGTGGAGCACATATTGATGATTACTTGCTATGGAGTTTGCTTTCAAGGTGTTTGTGAGAATGCTTGTAGGAAAAAAAATGTTTTTCCTGCACTCTGTAGATTGAAATGGTGATGTTATAGTTTGCAGCATATTATTTTGTCAAATTGTGGTATGATAACCGAATTGAATTTTGCTTAATTGAAGTATGAGTGAGAAAGCAGTTTGGGATGATGCAAATGTCAAGTACGTCATTGATATTAGCAAAGAAGAGGTTAATGATGGGAACAAGCCTATATGTTATTTGAATAGGACTAGTTGGAAGAACCTTGGACATAAATTTGAAACAACAGCAGGGAAGAAACTAACGAAGACTCAATTGAAGAATAAATAGGACAATTTGAAAAAACATTATACATGGTTCATGGAGTTGAAACATGCTGGCACTGGGCATGGATGGGATGATGCAAAACAAATTGATGATTGCCCTAGCACATGGTGGGATGAACATCTTCACGTGAGATTACAATTTAATTTAATTTTATTAGTTGCCATGCTTATGTGTTTCCACTAGCTAACGTGTACATTCATACATTGCAGAGATGCAGCAATTTTTAAAAAGGTATCAAGTGCAACCATGTGAGGTTTAGAAATCGTGGACCTAAGCACCTTGATGATCTGCATGTCTTGTTTGGTATGGCATGTGTCAATGGGGCTACTGCAGCCTGTCTTGGAGATGTATCCTCTGACGAATCCAGTGATGATGATTTGGTTGCATTAGAGAAACCTGATGACAGTGCTGAAATGAAGTTGGCCTCTTTGAAGAAACCAAAACCAAACAAGAAGTGCAAGGAATCCTCTACTGCAAATGATAGCATGGGTGTACATCTCAGAATGTGCTTGCAATATGTGACTTTGACATGATATTTACCTTTGCAGTTGCTGGTTGGCCGGGCTCTGCACATGACACAAGGATCCTCAATCACGTATTAGCAAAAAAATTCTTCATTTCCTGTACCTCCTAAAGGTATAACAAAATAACCTATGTTATCAATTATTCTATTCTTATTTGCCTATGCTATCTTGGTGTTTATTTTCAGGAAAATACTATCTTGTGGACTCTGGGTATCCAAACCAAACCGGATATACCTTGCTCCTTTCAAGGGGATTACATACCATCTTTCGGAATTTCATTTTCGTCGTCACTGAGCACCTCAAGGGAAGTATGGGATGTTCAACTTTTAACATTCATCCCGTTGCATTGTGACTGATCGTGCATTTGGGGTACTCAAGCAAAAGTGGCGCATATTGAAAGCTATGCCAAGTTTCTCACCTAATACCAAGAAGCATATCATCGTCGCTTGCATGGTGTTGTACAATTTCATTCGTGATAGCAAGTTAAGTGACAAATATTTTGATAAATGTGACGCAAATGAGGAGTATCTACCTCTAGTGGTACGTCAAGCCACACCAACACAAGCAAATGACATTCAAGAGGGGAGAACGAAGATACCATGCACAATATTCGTAGTAGGATAGCTGATGCTTGTAGTGTGAGAGGAAGATAGGATATCTATGTTGATGGAGGACATCATCATGTGACCATATATGTCTTTTGTTTGATCTATATGTATTTTGTAATAGAGTAAAATGTATCATAAGTCCTAAAACTATTCGAGGTGTGTCAGTTTAATCCTATAACTTCAAAACTGCAATTTTAGGTTCTAAACTATTAGAGGTGTGTCACTTTAGTCCTATAACTTTGAAACTATAGTTTTAGGTCCTAAAACTATTGAAGGCGTGTCAGTTTAGTCCTATAACTTCGAAACTACAGGGCATCAGTGGTATGATGGCTTGAGCTCCAACGAGGAGAGTAAACCGGTCATTTTATCAGATACCTATAGTAGTTTGGCTGCGGTATTTTATATAGTACTTTCACACTACTCATTGTCAAATACCTATCCAAGGCGGTCGGCAGACCCGCCTCGGAAAGCCTCGCAATCCGTAGCAATTGTTCGCAACAGCTGCTAAAACCGCCATAGATTGATGTTATGCAACCACCTCGGATAGGGTGTTGTGTACTGAGTTATCTTTACGAAGCAATTTGTAACCAACCAATACATGCATGCACTACCGGAATTTTTCGAGGTTCTTTACTGACCGCCTTGACGTCATCCTTCGGGGGTACCTCTTTAATGGTCGAAACCAACTTGGCAAAACGTTTGCTGAGTCCATTTCATCGGGGCACACGGCAAAGGCGCCTCGGCTAAACTCCTGCCGGCAAAGGCAATTTTGCCGAGTCCATTTTATCATGTACTCCCTCAGTAAACTAATATAAGAGCATTTAGATCACTACTTTAGTGATCTAAACGCTCTTATATTAGTTTACGGAGGGAGTACTCAGCAAAGACCTTTGCTAAGTGCAAAAGAACGTGTACTCGGCAAACTAATATAGCAAACGGAATGGCGCTTGTAACAGCCATGCCACGTGGCAACATGGTTTGCCGAGTTCTTTCGAACCGGCACTCGGCAAACATTTGCTGAGTTCTTTTCGGCTGGCACTCGGCAAACCAATTGAAGCACAGGTAAAATAAAAAGGCGCCGGCGGGTGCTACTGCTGCCCGGGCCTGCTTCGGAGTGCTCAACTTCCTAGATGGGCTCTGATCGTCCTGCATCGATGAGCGTCTGGACCTCGACATTGCTGGACCCGGCGCTGCTCCACATGGACCACAAGATCGAGCTCGGCTACTGCTCGCCTACTGCGCTCAAGAACGACAAGAACGAAACGGTGGTGAAGATGCGACTGCCGCTGTCGGGCTCCGCGTGCTCGGCGTGGGCGAGGACCCCGACGACGAGCCTGGCATGGTGGTGAACGACCTCATGGCTGAGGCTAAGGGCCTGCTCGCAGCTGGCGTGCGCATCACACCCTGTGTTTTGAATTTCGGCCGAAAAAACGGATTTCGGCAGAATTTCAGCCATCTCGGCCTGGGGTGGAATGTATCTTTCGGCCAAATTTCAGCCAAATTTCGGTCAAAATTTGGTCAAATTTCATCCGAAATATTTGAAAATCACCGAAATTCGGCCATCTCGGTCTGCGGCAAAAAAAATCACAAACCGGAAATCAAAACACAGATCACACCCGCCGATGTTGATGGGCTGCGATGGTGCAGGAGCCTCCGACGCCTTGAGGAGGCTCGTCGGCGAGCTGCGTGGCAGGAGAGACCATGTCAGCGGCGGGGTGTGAAGAAAGAGAAGAGAGAGCTGAGAGGATGAGGTGTGTATGGCTGTGATTGAGAGAGAGAGGAGATAAAGAGAGAGAGAGGAGGCCATGTCATCGATCGTCCCCACTCCCTCCCAACCAATGAGGATGCATCACGGGGATTGGGTGTTTCTCCGTTTGCCAAGTGCAAAAAGAAGGGCACTCGGCAAATAATCTTTGCTGAGTGTAAATACTAAATAGAAGTACACTCGGCGAACATAATTTTTTTCTTATTTCTTTCTTTATTTTGTTTTCTTTTCTATTTTTTGCCAAGTGTAAATAGCAGTACACTCCGTCAAGCACTCAGCAAACGGAATAAACAATCTTTGCCGAGTGTAAATAGCAGTACATTCTGTCAAGCAGGGGGCTCAGCCCCTGCACCCCCCGGGGAATGTACCAGCATGAAAAGGAAATAGAAATGCGTTTAATATATTAAATGCCTAGAAATGCGCTTAATGTATTAAATATAGCAAACGAATTAGGAAAATTCCAAAATTTGACATGTAACATGTAATGGTGTATGTTGAGTACAGAAAAAGTTTCAAGGTCAACCCATGAAGCAGCGGTCACTTCGCTTTCAAACATGACCCGTTCCCTCTCAAAACCACGTTCTTCATCGGAGATGGTCCGGTTTCTAAGCAGTGTACGTTAAAAATTTTACAAAACCTTCTCAATTTTTTACCACAGCCTCTTAGTGTCATATAAATCCACCATGCCAGGTTTCACGTTTTTTGGACTTCGTTTGCATTTTTCAGAATTAGAAAATCAATAAGCGACACGTTTGGGGTCGAGTCTTGGCACCCTGATGTTTGAAATTTCTCTTTTTTTCTTGGATGAGGCCTAAACATAGACTCATTAACACAAATAGGATTTTTTAGCCCATTTTGTGCATTTTTTTCATGCACTTGCAATTCAAATTTGAATTATATTCTCTAAATGCTTAGAAATGCACTTAATGACTTAAATATAGTAAACGAAGCCGGAAAATTCAAAATTTTGACTTGTTACATATAATGGTTTACGTTGACTGTAGAAAACGTTTCAAGGTCAAACGATGAAGCCACCACCACTTCGCGTTTAAACCCGATCGTTTCCTCTTAAAATCGCGATTCTTTCTCAGAGATGGTTCGATTTCTAGGCAGTGTACGTCACAACTTTTACGAAATCTTATCAAATTTTTATCATAACCTCTAGGGATAATATAGTGACACCATGCCAATTTTCATGTTTTCAGACTTGGTTTCCATTTTTTGAAATTAAAAAAGCAATAAGCCCCATGTTCGACCTCAAGGCAAGGACAGGTGTAGAAGTCTGACCACTACGCGAGTAACAAGTTTTTGATCACTTTGTATTCAACACCAAGCCATATCGATCGGTGACAGCTAATAAGAGCAAGTATAATACTCCCTCCGATCCACAATTAATATGGATCCGAGGGAGTAGCAAATATAATAAAGTGACGTAAACGGGATGTAAGAGTTGTCACATTATCTTCTAAAAAAAAGAGTTGTCATATTAGATTTTTTTTTTCAGTTGGAGGAGAGAGAAGAGAAGTGAGCTGTAGATTTATAGCTAGCTGCAGCTTGGGTTCGAACAACCTTTGTGAGTGAATGAGGTGACATAGCATGTAATTATAGCTAACTATTATATGAGTGGGCTATTAGAATGATGTGGCAATGAGATAGAACCAGCAATTGGCTTTATTATTAGCCACGATCAAAAGCTGAGAAATACGGATACTTTGTGTCGATACTTGCTGAGCATCTACTACCTACTAGGACGATATATATATATATATATCGTCGCTAATATCACGCTCACGCACAAGCAAAAAGTGAGTGAGGGAACCAAAATGGCGGAGACGATCGTCGGGCCGCTGGTGAGCAAGCTCCAGGAGCTGGCCCTGAACGAGGGTCGGGCGCTCGTTGCCGTCAGCGGCGAAATTGGGAACCTCCGCGACAAGCTCATGTGGCTGCTGGCCTTTCTTCAGGAGGCGGACCCCCGGCGCCGCGCCCGCGCCAGCGAGCTCATGCGCGTGCTCGTGCACCAGACCGCGACGCCGCCTTCAGCGCCGAGGACGCCGTTGACGAGTACGTCTTCCGTATCGACCTGTCCCGGTACCCCAGCTGGTCCCGCGCCGTCCTCGGCTTCCTCGCCGGTGCCACCACGCAGCTGCTCGTCCGTCACAGACTCTCCGGTGAGATCGCGGCCATAAACGGCCGGCTCGAGGAGATCATCAAGAACAAGGACAAGTACAGGCTGGAGGACTCCGCCGCCGTGTCATCGGCGCGGACGTGGACCGCCTCTGCTGCCTCCTCCAGTGTATCACTCACCTGGTTAGCCTTCCCCTGCAGTGTCACTTGCAAAGATCATCCATCTGCATATATGCTCAAGTATAAAAGTACAACGATCTGCCATCTTTTGAGTTTTTTCTAGTTTAAATTTACTGAATGGAGCACAAGAGGCCATTGAGGTCGACTAAGCTTTGCATTTTTGTAGCAGGGTTAATATTACCATTTGTTAATCTCAGTCGACACCGATATTGAGATCCGTAAACAATTACATATTATTTCTCAGCTCTGGGAACAAACATTGCATGCTTTACTAGACGAAATTATTACACTACAGTGATATTTTTTTTTTGGATCTACATGGATAAATTTGTGATGTTCATTGGGAATTTCTCGGTCGACTGAGACAATACTACATTTTTTGGTACTAGATAAACATATTATTACAATACGGTGAATATTTTTTAAATCCGTATGAACACATTTGTAAAATCAATTGACGTACACTAGTAGGAAAACCCCCATTTGTCCCGGTTCGTAAGGGCCTTTAGTCCCGGTTCTGGAACCGGGACTAAAGGGTCGGGACTAAAGGCCCCCCCCTTTAGTCCCGGTTCGCTTACGAACCGGGACAGAAGGGGCTCCACGTGGCCGCTCTCTGTGCGTGGGCTGGCGAACCTTTAGTCCCGGTTGGGGTTACCAACCGGGACTAAAGGTGGAGCCTTTAGTCCCTTTAGTCCCGGTTGGTATTGGTAACACCAACCGGGACTAAAGGATAAAAAAAAATTCAAAAAAAAAATTTAAAAAATTTGAAATTTTTTTTTTCAATTTTTTTCCTTCTGATTTTCAAATCTTTGAATTATTTGACAATTTAATCTCTAATCACCCCTCCTCATTGCTTCAGAATTTAATATCTAATCTCTAATCAGCACTCATTCCAAATCGTCTAACTTCCCGGCCGGTCACCCATCCTCTCACTGCTCCAGCTTCCAAGTCTGCACTTATTGTTTTCCTGACAATAGTAAGCTATCAATCCTATTAACCCTTAGGTCTTGATGTCACATGATTTAATTTTTTGAATTATAAACAATTATTAAAATAAACAAAATAAGTACTAATAATATTGAATTTCAATGAAAATAAAATAAGTAATAATATTATTTTATTCATGTGTGAGGAATCCAAATATGACACACACACAAACCCCCCGTGGATCGCCTTTTCAGTTTAAAAATAAATAAAAGAAAATGATAAAAAATTCAAATTTAAAAATCCTTCGAGATGCCCATGTGTTATGTGTTCTAGTTGTTAGGAAAATTAACAAACATGAATTTTGAATTTTTTTGCAAAAGGCCGCCGTGTTTCGGTAAAATGGCCGTAACTTTTGCATACGACCTCCGATGAAAAAGTTTTTTATATGAAAAAGCATCTAGTCGAAAAGTTACATCTACACAAAAGACCTTCCATCAAACTGAAACACATGGATTTCAGAACTTTTGGAGAAATTTCGGACATCATTTGCAAAGCACGGCTTCAAGTTTCAAGCCAATTTATGATTCATCGACTAAATGAACCACAAATATGCATATCGAAATTTTACGAATTTCCCAGAATTTTCACCAACCCTGCCAAACAGTAGCTCTCGATCGTTGTGTTAAGTAACTGCATTATCAAATATGTCAAGGTGAAATTAATCTTTGTATTAGGTTTCAGATTGGCTGCGAAACGCTAGCTATCGTTTTTGATTTTTCATGTCGATGGAAATGCAGGAATGTCTTGAATCCAGAGATCATCGGCCGCGAGAAGGAACAATCGAAACTGAAAGAAAAGCTTTTGAACTCCGACGCGCATCTTGCAGTAATATACGTCCTCGGCGAGAGTGGCGTGGGCAGGACGATGCTCGTAAACAGCGTCTACCAGAAATCAACCATCAGAGATCGGTTCAAGGTCTCCGCTATGGTGAAGGTACATAGGAAGGCGGGCGTATCCAACATACTCAAATCGATCTGGGAGAATTTGAAGAAGACCCAGACTGTTGAAGAGCAAGACAATACTATTGAGCAGCCTGGTAGAAGCATGCTGCAGACAGTGAAGAGTCATCTTGCCGGACAGCGCTACCTGGTGGTCATCGACGGCAGGGAGATGACCATCACGGACTGGAACGCGGTGATCCATGCCCTGCCCAATGAAGAAACCGGCAGCCGTGTAGTGCTGATCACAAAGAAGAAGCCACATTTTCTGAACCATCTTAAGCACTACAACGAAGATACCATCGAGCTCGAGGGCCTGCAATACGAGGAATGCAAGAAGTTATTCCACAGGAGGCTCCATGGCGGGGAAGAGGAAGAGGCAGAGAGGAATGACTACTACAAGCTAGTCTATAACATCACGGGTGGCCTGCCGTTGGCCGTGATCCTGCTTTCCGGCCTCATGCACAACAAGGAGTTCCCCGACGAATGGGACAGCGTGTTCAAGTACCTCATCGAGTCGGCCAAGTCGAAGCGGCTTGACAAGATACTGTCCCTGAGCTTCGAGGACCTGCCTCATGAGCTGAAGCTGTGCTTCCTCTACTTCACAGCCTTCCTGGAGATAAACAGCAAGGCTTACTGCACTACACTGGTGAAGCTGTGGGTAGCGGAGGGCTTCCTGGCGCCACGGGACGGGAAGACGGCGGAGGAGCTCGGCTACATCTACGTGAGGCAGCTCATCGCCAGGGGACTGGTGGCTGAAACAGCCTGCGGCGATGATAGCTTCCACCCCTTGTCCCTCCATCTCCATGGCAGCAGCGTCTACTCCTTTGCGCGCTCAGAGGCACAGGAGGCGAGCTTCATGGAGATGCATCAGGGTGACCACATCCCTGAGCCGGCCACTGTACGGCGCCTCACACTGCACAACAGCATGGACCGATACGCAGCGCTGGATAACAGGATGCCCAAGCTGCGTTCTATTATTGCCATCTTTCAGGAAGAGAGAGAAGCCACGGTTAATCCTATTACTGGCTGCTTTCCTGCTTTGTGCTCAGGTAAGCAGAACATTATTTCCAAATCTGTCCTAACCAAGTTGCTGCAAGGATCAAAGTTCCTCAGAGTCATCATGCTCGAGGGCATGGAGATTGGCACGGAGTTGCCGGAGGAAATCGGAAGCATGGTGCATCTCCGTTACCTTGGTGCGCGATGCCGGACACTGAAGACGATCCATGCATCCATTGGGAAACTCAGCAATCTTCAGACGATGGATGTCAAAGACAGCTTAGTAAGTGAGCTTCCATTACCCTTCTGGAAGATCATATCGCTACGGCATGTGACTGGTGATAAGCTGGTCATACCGAGATGTGCCGGTGAGCTGAAGCAGCTAAAGACGCTCGACTCCGTGCAAACATGGGAGGATTGGGACGGCTATATTCTGACAAGAATGGTTAACCTCGAGATCCTGGATGTGATGGTTCAAGGGAAGCTCAAAGAGAATGAGTTTTCACACAACCTGAGCAAGCTCAACTACCTTACCACACTCAAGCTGGAAGGAGACGGCCTCCCAGTGAACATATTCACGGAGCCTTCCCTCCAGTGTCTCAAGGCGATGAGTCTTACTGGGACCCTGTCACGCATAGAGTCGTTGCCTGTATCTGTATTACAGCTGCCAAACTTGAACGACCTATCACTGTCAAAGATGCAGCTGCACAAATGGTTCATCAAAAGGCTGGGTGAACTGCCCTGTCTTACCAAGCTCTCACTGATGTTGGGGGTTTCATATGAGGATGAGGAAGGGAAGCTTGAGTTCCAGCATGATGAGTTCCATTGCTTGCGAAAATTGGAGGTAAGGGACAGCCATATTATCGTCATGATCGAGGAGCTTGCATTGCCTGCGCTAGAAAAGCTGCAATTAATTGGCTGCAGCAGAAAATTACAACACAAGATCCATCCTAGTCACAAGTATGTCAAGATGATTAAACAGGAGGACAGAAATCTATTTCAGGACATCAACAGTGAGAAAAATCTATTTCAGGGCATCACCACTGCAAGTTAGCGTCTCCTCGGAAAACAAAAGGCACTGAAGCTTAGCTACTATCTAGTAGTTTCGTCCAGGAGATGTATTTCTTTTCAGCTACCTCATTTTCCGTCATATGCTATTTAGGGCATCTCCAATAGCTGTAAGATAGTTGTTGGTAAACTTTGCCACCTAGGATATATGATGATGTGGCAACAAATAAATGAGGACAGAGAGGAAAGCTGTATGTAGATTAACCAACAGCTCTTGCACAAGCTCCAAGGTTACATAGAGAGCAATTGCATTTATTCTCTCTTCTCCTATTGGATAATATGGATTCAACCATTGGAGTAGTTGTATGATCCTTTGTTGGTTGATGACATGGACAATTTTACCAACAAGATTACATACAAACTATTGGAGATGCCCTTACAAGAACTAGCACGGTCTCCCACGTGGCACAGGAAACATCATTAAATTTTTTATTTTTATTTTGGACTCATCATGAACATGTATTATTATATGCTATTTGCAAGAAATATCATATTACAATCAGACATATTGCGAGTGCATGAAATTAGATCAACATTTATAACTACAGTTTGGATACTAATCAACCGAGCGGTAATTTGTACATGAGTTGACATGTCATTCTTATCTTGTTCCAAACTTCTAATTTTTTTTTTGAAAAGGAGGATTACCGCCGGCCTCTGCATCTGGGCGATGCATGCAGCAATTTTATTGATTATTCAGAAAGACCTTATAAAGTAGTACATCAGATAGTCTGAAGTCACCATCTTAGCAACAACTATCGCTACTCCTATCCACTTGATGAAGGGGTGCCGATAGTCCGACCAAACAGATATCGCACAAAAGCCTAACATCTAAAGCCGGAGTACAAACCGGTCTACGCACTCTCATGTGTCGTCGCCGTCGTCTTCCACCAATCCATCTTCAGAGAAGAACCTAACGCACCGACCTTTCCAGGCCTCTCTGCCATGGACGCCACCATGACGCCACACATCGTCCTCTTCCTACGCGAGTCCATCTCCGCGCATCGGACGTCGAGTCTCCACTGCGCCACGCCGTCGAGATCCGCCACCATCAATGTGTAAGATGAAGCACCGCTACACCAAAGAAGCCGTCCACTGGTCCCTCGAGCCCGTGTACACCTCCAAAAATGATGCCCACAGGGAGGTAATGACACCAGAGCGTCGCCGTCATCCGATCTACTGATCTAGGGTTTCCCCCGGAGGTAGCGGATAGAGGTCTGGAGCTTCTCCACGGCGATGCCTTCAAGAAGGTAACGACACAACAGAGTGCCGCCATCGCTGGTCTTGGCAACAAGCCGAGAACGAGGTTTTCACTCGGATCTGCTCGACGAACCTCCATAAAGCATCATGTGCACGGGTCGCCACCGATCTGAGCCGCCGCGCAGCGAGTAGGCCGCACCGGCCAGATCAGATCTGTCTGGAGGCCAGACCACGCATGGCGTCGACCTGTCCACCAGGACCTCAATGCCGCCGCCGCCGATCCGGGGCCAGATGGCCCGTCGCTGCAGATCTGGTAGCCGCCGCCGAACGTAGCCAACACCGCTGCCCGACGCAAGGCCGACCGCCGCGCTCGCAGCCATTGTCGCCCGAGGCAGAGCCGACCATCACGCAACCGCCAGTCAAGGTAGGGACGCCCGCCGCGCCGTCAAGGCCAGATTGGCCGCGCCGTCAAGGCCAGATCGGCCACGCCGTCAAGGCCAGATCGGCCGCGCCGTCAAGGCACTAGTAGAATGTCGACCAGTAGTCCCGGTCGGGAAGGGCCTTTAGTACCGGTTCCCAGCCGGTACTAAAGGGTCGGGACTAAAGGTCCAGACCTTTAGTACCGGTTGGACCACGGACCGGTACTAAAGGCCCACCACGTGGCTGCCTGCGTGGGCTGGTGGTGGAGGACCTTTAGTACCGGTTGGTGATACCAACCGGTACTAAGTGTTCTGCTTTTTTTTGTTTTCGCTTTTAATTAGGTTTAGTTTTCCTCTCTATTTATTGTGTTTTCCATTCATTTCAAATTTATTTTAAGGTGCTACATACTGTAAACATTAATTACACAAGTTGATGCATATATATATATGTAATATAATATACAATATCTCATACACAGTATATATACAAATGGAATTACACATCCATATATATTCTTGACTTATAACTTACGGCCCAAAACCCGGCCGGGACTAGCTAGCTAGTGCTCCGGATGAAATCTCAGTTTTCTACTACTGATTTGCTGGCATTATTGAGGCGGCGGTAAGTAATAGTGCTCTCCGTTTACATCAATGACATGTTGAAGAAGAAATGCCGCAAATTCCTCTTGAAGTGCTACAAAGCGTTGCTCGGGTGAGAGGTTCGACATCATCTGCCAAACCTGGAGTTGTCTTTCACGTGCTCCTCTGCGACGTATACGGCCTTCGGTCTGGATGCGAATGTTCTCGCAGAGGAAGTATCCACATAAATTTGTCCCCTGTGGCTGCTTCGCGCACTTTGCAAAAGAATAGAAGTCAATAAGATAATTAATAATCAAGCATGATAATAGTATTGAAACTAGAATTAAAGAGATGGGCGGACCTAGTAGTACTACTTAATTACCTGCATCTTTTTCCACTTTAGCTTCGGTTTCCATTGACGACCGTGATGGGTTTTTTCTATCATCTTTTTCCAAACACTACGCGGCAAAGAAAAAGAACGAAAGAGTTATTATAATTACTTTTGATATCAGGAAATAATGAAAGAAAGCGAGGTCGATAAAGATTGAAATTACCATTATATCATAAAATACAAGTCCACGTATGATTGTTCTAGTGTATCTAGTGAGTCGTACACTTGAACAAGTCCATCCGCGAGGATAATATTTAGGAGGATATAGTGGTCTCTGCGCAGAAGTTTATATAATTAAGCAGGCATGCATATAACTCATCAACTACACTTGACAGCGAGCTAGTAAGAAAAAATAGAATTTGTAGTATACAAGAGAGTAAACACTCACCCCATGTTGTAAGGAAATATTATAGTAGATTTGGTATTCATTAGTGCCTCTAGAAAATTTTCCAAGAGATCTTCTGTGTCCTTGGCATAATGTTTTACCACATGACCATTAACGGTATTTGGGTCGATGAACCCAATGTCATCGATTCCCTCTTGTTTCAATTCCCACATCTTCAATCTGCATAATAGCGTAGAAAAGAACATATATAGTGAGGATAAGCCAATGAACGATATCTTAGCTAGAGACTTAAATTATTAAAAATATAAATCACTTACAGACAATAGCAACTGATGAGAGTTTTGTCGATAGAGTCCATGTGGTATAACTGGAAAAGTTCTGAGAATTCAAGACATATGTCACATGCATTGACGTAATGCTCTTTCCTTACTTTTACCATGACCGCCGTCTCCCCTCGCTCTACTTCACGCAGGTACCAATCATGCAACCGTCGCATCGCAGTTGGTAGTTCCTTGTACTCCTCGGGTGTGACAAGTGGTTTTCCTTTGGCATATTGCATTGCGTACTCAGTTGCACCGTACCGGCGGAATTCCTCGGTGCCAAGGATTTGGCCAAGAGTGAGACCTGCAGCCTCTACTTCTTCGAGGTCGATTGGGTTGCCTTGCACGTCGACTGGTTGGATCGATTGCTTGCTTGGATTGGTACTCACCTTGAGCGGAGAGATCGATTGCTTGGATTGTTCTCTGAGCTGGGGAATTGTTTTCCCGGTAGTAGTACCACCTGTCGTTGATGCCGTACTTCCCGACTTCTTCCTTGGGCTGGGCCGACTTCTCTGCTCACTTGCCTTCTGAATCTGTCGCTCATAGTGTGTCGGCATACGCTCGACATATGCCGGGGGTCGATCAATAAAGTGTTCCATAAAGTGCTCTTGGACTTCCTTGGGTATTACCTCCTTTGGCGTCACGGTCTTCTTTGCAAAAAAGGCTTTCAATTGGCGGTCGCATTCAATTTCGTTTTCCTCTGCTGTCATGTCGTAAGGCAGCTTCCTTTTGGCCGGAGGCTCGGGTTTCTTCTTTGCTTTCCTCCGAAGAGGACTGCTGGTGGCCTTCCTCTTTTGGGAGCCCTGCTGGCGGGACCGCTGCCGGGGTGGAGTCGGCTCACGCGGCGGAGATCGATATCGATGATATGGACTCGCGTCGTGCTCCGTCCCGAGGTTGGGAGGACTGCTGGCGAGGTGGGGAGGACTGCTGGCGAGGTGGGACGCCTCTCGAGGTGGGGAGGACTGCTGGGGAGGTGGGGAGGACTGCTGGCGAGGTGGGGAGGACTGCTGGCGAGGTGGGGAGGACTGCTGGCGCTGCGATGCCTCTGGCTGGGATCCCTCGCGCTGGACATCGATACTCGGAGGAGCCGGTGGCCTTAGCGCCGTTTGTGGAAAGACGATGCAGTCCTTACTCCATAGAATGAGACCACGGCCGGCTTCTTCCAGTGTGGACTCCCCCTCACCTCCAGGGATGTCAAGCAATAGTTCATCATATCCTGGCTCTATTGCGTCCACCGCGACACGAGCATACCCAGCTGGAACCGGATTGCAATGCCAGAGAACACCAGGTGTATTTGGTAAAGCATAGCCCGTCGCGACCCGCACGGGTATGTTCTTCATTTTCTAGATTAGCTCACAAGATGTCTTCTCGGTGATATCATCCACGGGGGTGTGATCCAGCGGTGCCCCCGTGGAACCCACGCTGCTTTTCGGCAGTGTAGATGGGACGGGTTCCCCTGCCTCCTGCTGCGGAGTTTCCCTTTGCTGGGTCAGTAACTGTATCTGCCTCTGCTGCTGCTCGTACTTCTGTTCCAACTTTGAAAGTCGGTCTGCTTCCACCTTCTTTTTTCTCGAACGGCTTTTATAACTGTCCTTCCATCCCGCAAACCCCTCGTACCACGGAACAACGCCCACGCCTCGTGTTCGTCCTCCGTGTTCGGCATTCCCGAGGGCGAGTGTAAGCTCGTCGTTCTCTCTATCGGGGTGAAACCGTCCTTCTTGGGCAGCTTTTATTGCTTCAATCAACTCATCTGATGCATGCTTCAGACTGGCCAGTGCAATAATCTTCTCTGTTGCTGGGTCCAACTTTCCCCCATGCGCAAAAAACCAATTCCTGCACCTCTTGGGCCACTTGAAGGTTACTGGAGTGATCCCTTCAGCAAGCATCTTATTCTCTAATGCATCCCACTTAGGAATGGCTGACTTGTATCCACCTGTCCCTAGTTTATGGTGATACTTTTTTTTCTTCGCATTTATCTGATTCTTTGCCGACTTCTCCATAGGAGCTTCCGATGTCTTGTACTCGATAAATGCGTCATAGTGATTCCTTACCTTCTCGTATATTCCTATGAATTTGGGCGCCTTCTGGCCTCTAGCGTTGTACTCGGTCCATAATCTTTTCTTCCAAGTCTGGAACGCGTCGGCCATCTTATGGAGAGCAAACTCCTTGACTTTGTTCCTTTGGCGCTCCGAGAGAGAATCTGGTAGGATGAAATGCTCCATGAGATCTCGCCAAAGGGCATCTTTAATTCTTGTATCGACATAATTCACTCCTGGTTTTGGGTTGTTTGGTTGAATCCATTCTTGCATTGTGATCGGGACTCCATCCCTAACAACCACTCCGCATTGATGCACAAATGTCTTGGCATTGGCATCAGGGTGAGTCGGTTCGCCATTAGGTTTGAAAGCATCAAGATTGAGCTTTACGTTGCCGTCCAATATTTTGGCACCGCCTCGTACCTTTCTACTAGATTGGCTCGATCCGGAGGGCTGATAATTAAAAGAAAAAAGATTTTTTAATATATATATATATATATAAATCAATTAATACACATGTAATGATCACCAGAGGCTAATATGTGTATATACCTCGCCGGACATTGTTAGTTGTTCCGGATTTTGGAACATAAGTTGTTCTTCCTCGGCCTCACATCCATCACCGTAATCGTTCAGATATTGTGAGCCGTCATCATCATGTGATTCACCCTGAAGGTCCGCTGGGTTTTCGGAGCAGCGTATCATGTCGAAGATGTCCTCTTCATGAGATCTATCGGTATTGTCCATAGCTTAATAACTAATCCATAATAATATAGATAAAACAAATTAGTATTCAAATTAGCATGCATTCAAGAAGCAAAATAACTGATAGTTAATTAATAATGCATCATCGAATACATATATAGTAGTTCTTAGAAAAGATCTCATCTCATAATCTCGGATAATTGTTAATACATCGGCTGATCCATCGATCTAGCTAATACATCATAATAATACATATATAGTAGCTAATATATCGATCTAGCTAGAACCCTAGCGCCCGGCGGATATCGGGGCGGGCGGTGGACACCCAAAGAGAAGGAACCATCACAGGAACATAGCTCCAGTGAGATCCCTGAAGAATCTGCCAGGTATTGTCGGACCTGGCCTCCAAAGCTGCCATGTAGCGACGGACGTGCTCGTTCTCCTTGCTGACATGGTACTGTACCACCTCTGCGGGGGACTCAAGCCTCCGAATCGTCCGTGGCCCATGCGGCCGCCACCACAGAACATCTGGGTCGACGACGGGCTGGCTCCTCACCAAGCTGCGCCGCTCGGAAGGCAGCACCTCCCAGTACCAGCCCGGCGGAGCCCAGTCCCTGACAGGGCCCCTCGGCTCAAGCAAGTGACCTCCTCCTGCGACTCGACGACGAGGATGCGGGATCGGCATCCTCGACGTCGAGAAGAAACACTTAATTATGAAAACAAATTAAATAAAACTTAGCAAAATTAACACGTAGCATCTAACAAATTAAATAACACTTAACAAATTAAATAACACTTAGCATCTAACAAAATTAACAAAATTAACACATACCCTAATAACCTAAGAACCTAACTAACTAACTAACTAACTAACTAAACTAACCTATCTAACTAAACTAACCTAACTAACTAAACTAACTAACTAACCAACTAAATAGGGGTGCTGTGTCGTGGTCGGGGTCGGGGTGTCGGGGGTGTCGTGTCGGGGTAGGGGTGCTGTGTCGTGGTCGGGGGTGCCGTGTCAGGGTGTCGGGGTGTCGTGTCGGGGTCGGGGTGTCGGGGGTGTCGTGTCGTGGTCGGGGTGCTGTGTCGTGGTCGGGGGTGCCGTGTCGGGGTGTCGGGGTGTCGTGTCGGGGTCGGAGTGTCGGGGGTGTCGTGTCGGGGTCGGGGTGCTGTGTCGTGGTCGGGGGTGCCGTGTCGGGGTGTCGTGTCGGGGTCGGGGTGTCGGGGGGTGTCGTGTCGGGGTCGGGGTGTCGGGGGTGCCATGTCGGGGTGTCCCCTCGATCCTCGACCCCCGACAATCTAAATAAACCTAAACAAAATCTAGCGGGGGGCCTCCTCCTCCTCTCCTTCTTGTTCTTCTTCTTCTTCTTCTCCTCCTCCTCTCCTCTTTTTTTTTCTTCTTCTTCTTCTTCTTCTTTTTTTTTCTTCTCCTCCTCTTCTTCTTCTCCTCCTCTCCTCTTTTCTTCTTCTTCTTCTTTTTTCTTCTCCTCCTCCTCTTCTTCATTTTCTTATTCTTCTTCTTCTTCTTCTTCTTCTTCTTATTTTTTCTTCTTTTCCTTTTTTCTTTTTCCTTTTTTTCCTTCAAGAACACATCGGTTTTCTCGACCCACTCTATTGTCACTTGATTCCGACGGATAAAACCATTCATCATATATACAAACATCATCATATATATATTCAAAATATATACAAACATCATCAAATTCATCTAAAAACATCATCAAATTCATCTAAAAACATCATCAAATTTAACTACAGAACATAAACATCATCATATATACAAACATCATCAAATTCATCAAATTCATATATACAAACATCATCAAATTCATCTAAGGGGCCTCACCGACGGGTCCCCGACGTAGCAGGACGGGGCAGCGGGGCGACGGACTGCTGGGCGGCGCGGGACCGTGGCAGGGGCCGACGGCAGGTCGGGGACGGGCCAGGACGGGGCGGCGGAGGGCGTGGCGGGGCAGGGCCGGAGCGGGGGCGGCGGTCGGCGGGTCGGGGAGGGGCTGGGGAGGAACGATGCGGCGGAGGGCGTCGCGGGGCGGGACCAGAGCGGTGGGGCTGGACTGGGGAGGGGCGGGGCTGGCCGGGGCGGGGGCGGCGAGGGGCGTGGGCGGCGGTGGTGGTGCGACGGCGGCGAGGGCGACGGCGAGGCCGCGGGGGCTAATTTCGGCAGCCTAGCGGCGCAAACTGAGCTCTCCCGGTGCGTGGCTCGGCCCGGGACTAAGGCGTTCCTATTTATACCACGCACCCCTTTAGTACCGGTGCGTGGCTCGCACCGGTACTAAAGACCCTTTAGTACCGGTGCGAGCCACGCACCGGTACTAAAGGTCCTCCCTAAAAAATGCGCGGGGCGGTGGACCTTTAGTACCGGTGCGTGGCTAGCACCGGTACTAAAGGTTTTTAATTCAATATTCATTATTATTTTCAGGAAAACCCCTAAACTTTAAAAAATCATAGAAAAAAATCTATGACTCCAATGGAAATAAATAATATATGAAAAAATATCAGAAAAATATGAAGAATCTGTTTATGGCATTTCCATGCTTGTTTGAACAACTTCAACTGTTGTATAAGACAATATGATTAAGTGGCATTTGAAATGTCATATCTCGAGTTTGAAAAGCAGTATAAATGAACTCTGAAAAGGTTGTTACATGGCATGACATCATAATTTCACCCACATAGCAACTTCTAAAGAGTTGAGAGGGTTACGACCAAAACTGGATGCACTTCGTGTACAAATTGGACAATCTCTTTCGAAGTATATGAGGGTTTCGGACGAAAACTCATCTATTACAAAGGGATTTCATTTTTAATAACTCATTTGAACTCCATACTTTTTGTGTGTTCAATATGCACCATTCAAAGGCACATCATCAATTTTCAACCCTTTCTGACTTCATTTGATATTTTTCATGCATTTAATGATTTATTTTGAGCTAAATGACCCTGAATTTGAAAAGCACTACAAATGGACTCTGAAAAGGCTGTAACTTGGCATGACATCATAATTTCACCCACATAGCAACTTCTAAAGAGTTGAGAGGGTTACGGCAAAAACTGGATGCACTTCGTGTACAAATTGGACAATCCCTTTCGAAGTATGAGGGTTTCGGACGAAAACTCATCTATTACAAAGGGATTTCATTTTTAATAACTTATTTGAACTCCATACTTTTTGTGTGTTCAATATGCACCATTCAAATGCACATCATCAATTTTCAACCCTTTCTGACTTCATTTGATATTTTTCATGCATTTAATGATTTATTTTGAGCTAAATGACCCTGAATTTGAAAAGCACTACAAATGGACTCTGAAAAGGCTGTAACTTGGCATGACATCATAATTTCACCCACATAGCAACTTCTAAAGAGTTGAGAGGGTTACGGCAAAAACTGGATGCACTTCGTGTACAAATTGGACAATCTCTTTTGAAGTATGAGGGTTTCGGACGAAAATTCATGTGTTACAAAGGGATTTCATTTTTTTGAACTTATTTGAACTCCAGACTTTTTGTGTGTTCAAAATGGACCATTGAAAGCCACATCATAAATTTTCAACCCTTTCTGAATTCATTTGGTATTTTTCATGCACTTACTGATTTTTTTGAGCTAAATGACCCTAAAATTGAAAAACACTACAAATGGACTCTGAAAAGGTTGAAAGTTGGCATGGTATCATCATTTCACCCACATAGCATGTTATAAAAAGTTGAGAGGGTTACGGCAAAAACTGGATGCACTTCGTGTACAAAACGGACAATTGAGCATCATCCTTTCCCCTGCACAGCCCGACGGTGGCTCGTGAGTGCCCGCATATGAAATGCACCGTCGGACCGTATGCAGGGAATCCAAATGATTTGTATTCGGTCGATGAACTAAAGGATTTCTAGATAGATCAACAAAACACACGGTTTCCCCTGCATACAGCCCGACGGTGGCTCGTGAGTGCCCGCATATGAAATGCACCGTCGGACCATATGCAGGGAATCCGAATGATTTGTATTCGGTCGATGAACTAAAGGATTTCTAGATAGATCAACAAAACACACGGTTTCCCCTGCATACAGCCCGGCGGTGGCTCGTGAGTGCCCGCATATGAAATGCACCGTCGGACCGTATGCAGGGAATCCGAATGATTTGAATCCGAATGAGTACACACACTAAGTGTCGAACATGTCCGAGAGGTGGGTTATATATAGGGTCGTGTGCCTCTTTAGTCCCGGTTGCTAGCACGAACCGGGACTAGTTATAGTGCTGATTCAACAGCTCACAAGCGCTTGAAAGAAACACACGATCCGTGTGCTTCTTCCTGATTGGTACGACCTCGGTCCTGGGAGTGGCTAAAATTTAGTCCCACCTCGCCAAGCGAGAGGGACTCGCAGCGGTTTATAAGCCCTGAGTGCAGAGACGATGAAGCGAGAGGCGCAATGCTCACCTGCACGTTGCTTAGCTTCAGGCCTTGAGGAAATGGTGTAGACTGCACGGAGCTATCTGCAGTTTCTCAAGGCCTGAAGCTAAGCAACGTGTAGGTGAGCATTGCGGCTCTCCATTTTTAATAACTTATTTTAATTCCGGACATCATAATTTGGCATGACATCATAATTTCACATAATTTCACCCACCCACATCCCTGAATTGGTTACTGTTACACTTCGTGTACAAACTGGTTACTGTTACAAACTGTTACACTTCGTGTACAAACTGGTAGATGCACTTCGTGTACAAAATGTTACAAAGATACCATGCTAGAAAATGCATGCATGTCCTTCACATAGAAAGTGATGACGGTGAAGCCGCTCACATCCCAGAGTGGGATCTCGCGGTGTAAGACTTTTTCTGCATGTTTGTCCCTTGCTTATGATTGCGCCGTAACCATGGAGAATCTTCATCATTTAACAGGATGCTTGGGTCAGTCTTCACTCTGAAGGGAGGGATTTCATGAAACTTTTCATAATCTTGTGACATGTCTGTCTTTTCCTCCACTCCCACAATGTTTCTTTTCCCTGAAAGAACTATGTGGCGCTTTGGCTCATCGTATGATGTATTCGCTTGCTTATCTTTTTTTCTCCTCGGCTTGCTAGACATGTCCTTCACATAGAAAACCTGAGCCACATCATTGGCTAGTACGAATGAGTCGTCTGTGTATCCAAGATTGTTGAGATCCACTGTTGTCATTCCGTACTGTGGGTCTGCTAGCTGTACCCCGCCTCCAGTATATTTGACCCATTTGCACCGAAACAAAGGGACCTTAAGATCAGGTCCATAGTCAAGTTCCCATATCTCCTCTATGTAACCATAATATGTGTCTTGAAAGTTGGTTGCATCATAGCGGACACCACTGTTTTGGTTGGTGCTCTTTTTATCTTGGGCGATCGTGTAAAATGTATTCCCATTTATCTCGTACCCTTTGAAAGTCGTTACAGTCAAACTTGGTGTCTTGGCCAACCAGTACAGTTCATCTGGAACATCGTTGTCATTGATGAGCTTTGTTTGCAACCAACCGGCAAAAGTCTCCATGTGTTTACGTTCAATCCAGGGGTCAGACTGCTCCGGGTTCTTGGACCGTACAATATCCTTGTGTTCCTCCATATATGGAGTCACCAAGGTGGAATTTTGTAGAACCGTGTAGTGTGCTTGAGTGAAAGAATGCCCGTCCATATTTATTGCTTCTTTCTTTTCTAATGTGCCTTTTCCACCCAGTCTCCCCTCATGCCGCGATTCAGGAAGACCAATCGGCTTAATGTCAGGAACAAAGTCAACACAAAACTCAATAACCTCCTCTGTTCCATATCCCTTGGCGATGCTTCCTTCTGGCCTAGCACGGTTATGAACAAATTTCTTTAAGACTCCCATGAACCTCTCGAAGGGGAACATATTGTGTAGAAATACAGGACCCAGAATGTTAATCTCTTCGACTAGGTGAACTAGAACATGCGTCATAATATTGAAGAAGGATGGAGGGAACACCAACTCGAAACTAACAAGACATTGGACCAGGTCATTCTGTAACCTTGGTAGGATTTCTAGATCGATTACCTTCTGAGAAATTGCATTGAGGAATGCGCATAGCTTCACAATGGCTAATCGAACATTTTCCGGTAGAAGCCCCCTAAGTGAACCGGAAGTAATTGCGTCATAATCACGTGGCAGTCATGAGACTTTAGATTTTGAATTTTTTTTCTCTACCATATTTATTATTCCCTTTATATTCGACGAGAAGCCAGACGGGACCTTGATACTGAGCAGGCATTCAAAAAACATTTCCTTCTCTTCTTTCGTAAGAGCGTAGCTGGCAGGACCTTGATACTGCTTTGGAGGCATGCCGTCTTTTTCGTTAATTCTTTGCTTGTCCTCCCGTGCCTCCGGTGTATCTTTTGTCTTTCCATACACGCCCAAGAAGCCTAGCGGGTTCACACAAAGATTCTTCGTCACATGCATCACGTCGATTGCATTGCGGACCTCTAGGACTTTCCAATATTCAAGTTCCCAAAATATAGATTTCTTCTTCCACATGGGTGCGTGTCCATTGGCGTCATTCGGAACAGATTGTCCGCCAGGACCCTTTCCAAAGATTACCTGTAAATCCTTGACCATATCAAATATATATTCACCAGTACGGAGGCCAGGCTTCTTCCGGTTATCTGGCTCACCTTTGAAATGGTTGCCTGCCTTTCTTAAGATATGCTTGATCGGTAGAAATTGACGATGTCCCAGGTACACATTCTTCTTACATTTATCCAAATATCACGACAACATGACCCTACCTATAGCAACGCATTTTTCCGTATCTAAAAGTCCATATATGCGTCGCTTGTGTCTTTACCAACGGTTTGCGATGCGTTGCCTTATCCAGTGTTGCTAGCGCATAATGCAACGCTTATACTGTCGTTGGTAAAAGGGACCGTTGCAAGAGTACAACACATAAAACCAATTTTTACAACACTTTTATATGTTGGTGCTTATTGTACATGAATCCAAATCTGATTGCTTGGTGTGGTGTCAACAATTATATTAACGCTTCACATAATGACAATAATTATGTATAGCAAGTGAGGGGCAATAAGAGTACAATCATGAGAGAGAGAAATGATATATTGGATAAAAATTGTTGGATTACAAGAGTTGATATTACAAGAGGAACATCGGCCTAATGTGATGCATATATAAATATTTTATTGATAGCGAAACTTAAACTGAAAGAATCCTTCAACATCCCTACAACCTAACTAAAACTTAACCGAGGAACATTATCCAACAGGAACAATATCGCTACAACTTAACTAAAACTAAAAGCATCCATCAGCCTCATCACGAACCGGAACATCATCATCATCATGAACCGGAATATCATCATTGCAATATACTTGCTGCACAACCGTATAATCATCCATATAACTTTTGAATCTACAAAAAAATGAACTGTTAACAAAAAATGCATTGACATCATGCAAGAAGGTTGACGGCCATGTAATCTTTGGTTTTTCTTCATTGCCGAGAGTACTGCAGTTTTTGTGACACCGTATGAAATCTTCAGTTTTCACAAGTGCCATAGCGACATGCACTGCATAGAATTTATTTGTAATATCAACAACTATCAGGGTAGCCCATGCACCGGGCAATCTGTTTTGTGCAAGTTTCGGAATATACATATGGTTGATAATATATGTAGATTATTTCCAACTACGCTCTAGTCATACTATCGAGCCTAAGGCATTTACAACATGGTCATGAATGTTCTATAAATTTAGCTTTATTACCATTCAATTATAGTTTAAGTTATAACATTGTTGCGGCCACAAAATACATAGAACCGGTTGAGCACATAACTATACCTAAACATAATTCAGCTATCATTTGCGAAACAATCTAAACTACTACTACATGTGTGCTAATGTATTAATATGTATTGCTTATGTGGGATGATCTAGTTCCACATGCAGACGAAAACAAATGACGTCAATCAATGGTCTATGAACTAAATTATGGAAGTTGCTTTAACTTAAACCTACAAATTCAAATCATGTTCAGACATGCTGATAAAATAATACATGGATTTCAAATCTTGGTTGCCTTGGCGAAGGAAAAAAACTACATTATTCTGGCTCCTTATACAGAGAACACGCAAAGGTCTTGGTTTCCTTATTACTATACAAACTAAATTAGTGTATCAAATTTTATATGAAATCTGAGCCTTACTCATTTTGTAATATTAGCTATGTCTCGACATAGAAAAACACCAAAAACATCTTGCTTCCCATTATTCCCATATATCTTAATCAAAAAATTAGCAAAAGAACGGCAAACTAAAAAATTTAATCGCCTAATATGTATTTTGTGAGTCCTTATACAATCATAACGTGCTCATATTTTGTGTATCCTTACAATTCACTGTTGCAGCCTAAAAAGCAGGGACACAGGGACAGTAAAATGGGGATACGCATACAGGGATACGAGATACAACATTTTCCAAAAAGAGCCATTCGGGGATACGACGAGTATATATAAAATAAAATATGTCATGCAATATAGAGTTAAGTTGGAAAATTAACGAGAAAGAAATCAGAATAGAGAATACTGACCCATTTGGTGTCTCTTTTATCAAGTGCTTGATTGATCATCATCCTCCCATGCCATCTTGTCATTGCAAGTTGCATTCATCTTGCAAACACATCAAACACAATTGTAGCAGCATCAGCGTGAGCATCACCAACTACACAAGTAGAAGCAACAGCAACAGTGCCAGCATAAGCAGCAGCACAAGTGCACACCTATTCAAGCAAGTAGTAGCAGCCTAGGAAGACAAGCATTCAAATTCAAACAACTAGAGAAGCACAACATGGAGCAATAGCACAAGTATTCAAAGAGCAGCACACCAGCAAGCAACATCCAGCATACCAGCAGCTTAATGGCAGAAAATCTGAAGAATAAAAATGGAAGAGGTTGAGGAAAGATGAGAGGCTGCTGTGTTACCTGCGAGGCTGCGACTGCGACAGCTCCAGACGGCGGGAGAATCATATCCAGAGTGACCAGAAAAAATGTAAACACGTTTGGCAAATAGGTAGGGCCTAACAAAAAAAATCTGGATATGTGAAATCAAAAAGTTAGGAAATTATTGACATGCGCTGAATATTCAATACCATTTTATATAGTCCGAACAATGAAAACAAACTTCATCATATTGATAATGTAAATATGCTAGCTAATAATCATGTACATGTATATGATTACTTCAGATAAATCTATGCAATCTTTGTAACTGGGAATATAAAAAAAGAATGAAGTTTCAAGTGCTGCAAATTCGTGAAACCATTTTGCAGAGAATGGAAGTGCGAGATATGAACATAGAAGAAACACAGAGAGTATGTAATAACACATGCTTATGTTGAACTAAGGCCTAATCGGCAAAGTTAAACATGAATGTGTGGTAGCAGTATATTATTGTTTCCGTTGCCGTGATCTCCATGCTCTATGAAGGTTATTTTCATGCTCTTTGCTTCTCCTTTTGCTGTGGAATATCATGGTGTATGTTAAGAGTTAAACATGTAGTGCATGTGTCATTTTCGGTTCAATACATGTGTACGTGTGCGTGTAGGTCTCAAAGTAGTCACGAAGTAGGACTAGCACTAGTTAGCTTTAGCTAGTATATATCACTCTGTCCCAAAATAAGTATCTTAATCTTAGTACAAGTTTATACTAAAGTTGGTACAAACTTAAGACACTTATTTTGGGACGGAGGGAGTAATATCGTATATCCCCTTGTAAACAAATCATCAAAGCAATAAAGCTAACACCAGGAGCGATATGCTCTTGGGGGAATAAGCCAAGTTTTCCCGTGCGTTGCTAGTAGTATTGATTCGATCAAAGTAAAGATTGATCGGCTTCTTTCATGCAACCATGATGTTGTGTTCCGACAGCTGTATGTGCCTGACGTGCATAGCTAACTTCAGTCAATCGGAACCAGCTAGCTAGCACGAGGCTAGCTTTGCACTGTGGTGGATCGGTGAATTTGGCGTAAAGGAAATACTCACTTGTTCGTCGTGGTCGTTCGTCGTCGTGCATCCCCACTGCCGTCGGAAATACTCACCGTCGGGGCTGCGCCTATACGCTATAGTGTCCACCTTACTTCAACCAGTCATTTTATCTCTTGGATTACGAACAGAGAAATTGGGAGAAATAACCACCCCGTCATCCACCACTAGAAATTAAAGAGCACTAAGCAAATTATTAAGAGTGTGTAGACTGGCAACCCATCTTGTAGTTGAGGACCATGTCGAGGACTTGTAGCAGCAACAAGTTATAAGACCATACAGTGGAAGACATCTACAGGTTTCTGTGCTTGACAGAAACCTAATTTTGCTGGTCGATTCACCTGAAGCCATCGGACTGGACCAACTCACCTGAATCCAGCGAGAGGAGTAGAAGGAACCTACATGGTTGCTTCTTCTTGAGCAGCAACAAGGCAATGCAGTGGCCGTTCCTCCCTGCATATCCACAGGAGGAGAGAAGAGCAGACGTTCCTGAGCAGTAACAAGGCTATCCACTGGCCGTTCCTCCCTGCATATCCACAGGAGGAGAGAAGAGCAGAGGTTAGGGGGGGGGGGGGGGGTGCACTCAGCGGATAAACCGACGCCTGAAACCCTAGCCATGGGGGAAGTTCGCGGGTGGGCTTTGGTGGTGGCGAGCGCCGAATCTAGCCGGATTAGGGGGCCGCGGTGCAAGGGAACCTCGAGCCGTGCTTCACGATGGCCGGATTTGCCGGGCGTCGCAGCGTGGAGCCGCGTGAAGAGAGAGGGAAAACGAGATGGGACATGAGAGGGATGGGTGGGTGGGGGATGCGGTGGATCCGGCGGCGTCCAGAGCTATGAGGTGGGAGGAGGCGAGGGGCGAGGGCCGGCGGCGAGGTAGGTCGGAGCAGGGAGACGAGGCGGCGGGTGGTTGCGGTTTGGGAGAGATGAGGGCAATCGGGGGCTCTTTTTGCGGATCAGGGGGTCTGTTTCTCGGGCCCCTCTCTCTCAGTTTTTCTGGTTTTTTCCATTTGTACCACAGGGTCATGAGTTGCACGTCTGGAACGCCTATGCTTCAACGCTTATATTCGTATCTATTGTAAATTTGACAACGTATAGTAAAAACGTTGTAAAATTTATGTTGCTTTATAGGGGGTATTCTTGTAGTGTATATACTTTCAGTATCATCTAAACAGTGCGTGCATGCATTGTATACCTTGTTTGTATGTCCTGAAAGGTTACTAAGAGCAGGCCAATCATTGATGGTTACAAACAGCAACGCTCGTAGGTCAATTTCCTTCTGTGTGTGCGCATCCCACACACGTACACCTGGTTTTTTCCACAACTGTAGAAGTTCATCAACTAGTGGCCTTAGGTATACATCAATGTCGTTGCCGGGTTGCTTAGGGCCTTGGATGAGCACTGGCATCATAATGAACTTCCGCTTCATGCACAACCAAGGAGGAAGGTTGTAGATACATAGAGTCACGGGCCAGGTGCTGTGACTGGAGCTCTGCTCCCCAAAAGGATTCATGCCATCTGTACTAAGACCAAACCATAAGTTCGTTGCGTCAGCTGCAAAGTCCTCGAACTCCCTCTCAATTTTTCTCCACTGCGACCCATCAGCGGGTGCTCTCAACATCTCGTCTTTCTTACGTTCTTCTTTGTGCCATCGCAACAACTTGGCATGCTCTTTGTTTTGGAACAAACGTTTCAATCGTGGTATTATAGGAGCATACCACATCACCTTGGCAGGAACCCTCTTCCTGTGGCGTTCGCCCTCCACATCACCAGGGTCATCGCGGGGATCTTATAGCGCAGTGCACCGCATACCGGGCATGCATGCAAATTCTCGTACTCCTCACCGCGATAGAGGATGCAGTCATTAGGGCATGCATGTATCTTCTGCACCTCTAATCCTAGAGGGCAGACAACCTTCTTTGCTTCGTACGTACTTTCAGGCAATTCGTTACCCTTTGGAAGCATCTTCTTTATCATTATCAGCAATTCTTGAAATCCCTTGTCAGTTACACCATTCTTCGCCTTCCATTGCATCAATTCCAGCGTGGTACCCAGCTTTTTCTGGTCATCTTCACAATTTGGATACTATAATTTCTTGTGATCCTCTAACATGCGTTTCAACTTCAACCTCTCCTTGTCACTGTCGCAGTTTCTCTTTGCATCAGCAATGACCCGACCCAAATCATCAGCGGGCTCATCTGATGCCTCTTCTTCAGCTTCCCCCATTGTTGTATCGGCGAAAGGATAGTTGTCATCATCCTCTTCTTCTTCATTGTCTTCCATTATAACCCCTATTTCTCCGTGCTTGGTCCAAACATTATAGTGTGGCATGAAACCCTTCTCAAGCTGGTGGACGTGAAGGGTTTTTGAGTTAGAGTAATTCCTATCATTCTTACAGTCAAGACATGGACAACACATGAAACCATTCTGCTTGTTTGCCTCAGCCACACGAAGAAAATCATGCATGCCATTAAGAAACCCTGGACTTAGTCGGTCATCGTACATCCATTGCCGGCTCATGTTCACTACACAACATCGAAGTGACCAAATTAATACAACTTCATCATCACATTACAACCAAAAGTAGAGCTAGCAGTGACCAAATGTTATTACTGCAAATAATAGATACTTATAGTTCATACATACATCTCATAAAACAACATACAACTATCTAAAACATGTAAATGCAACAACAAATGCGATCATAATCGCAACTAAAGTAACAATTGAGCCAACGGCATAATGATACCAAGCCTCTTTATCAATGGCATATTTTCTAATCTTTCTAAGCTTCAAGCGCATTCCAGCCATCTTGTTCTTGTGATCATCGACGATATCGGCAACATGCAACTCCAATCCCATCTTCTCATCTTCAGTTCTTTTCAATTTTTCTTTTAAATGATCAATTTCTTTTTCAGCTTGTGTTAATTTCTCGAGCAGAATTGCATAGTCGGTTGGAATTTCTGGTTCAACTACTTCCTATAGATAAAAACATCTACGTCAATTTGGTGGCATAATTAATTGTCATAGACATTAGATGATGTGTGAAATAGTTATAAAAGATAACGACATACCACATCTGAATCATAGACTGGACGAGGGCCGACGTGGGCTGATACCATAACCATGACACTATAGAATAACTAACAATAATACAAGTAAGTAAATCGTACACGCAGCTATCTAAATCATACAAGTAATTTTTTTTAACAAAAAGGTTTTAAGAAGAACAAGAGGCTCACCAAGGTGGCCGGTGCCGCGACGAGACGGTGCGGACGATCGATGGTGGTTAGGACGGGGATGGGAAGGCACCAAATAAACCACACCTACACATATGCAACCTAACAAGTTAATTTGAGCTCAAATTGCATATAAATCAAATAAACTCCCACATAATGACCACTCCTCCAAAACCTAGCTAAAACCCACAAATCACATATCTGAGCATACCACAAGCTAATCTAGCAATGAGAGATGAAGGAGCAAAGTTGCTAACCTTTATGAACACTTGGATAGATGGGGTGCCTTTAAATCTTGACAAATCCTTGGCAAAATGGAGGATGAGCTTCGAGCAAGAAGAAGAACAGGGGAGAAAACAGAGAAATGAGAGCCCCTTCGATATGGCTGCGGACGAAGCGTATATGTAGGAAGTCTTTAGTACCGGCTGGTGACAGCAACCGGTACTAAAGGTTTCCCTTTAGTACCGGTTGCTGTCACCAGCCGGTACTAAAGGTGCAAGCGGGGCCCAAGTCTGACCAACAGCCTGCCACGCCCCCTTTAGTACCGGCTCGTGACACGAACCGGTACTAAAGATCGCTCACGAGCCGGTACTAAAGGTCGCCCTGCTCCTAGCCGTTGGAGCCGGCACGAACCGGGACTAATACCATCTTTAGTACCGGCTCGTGACCAGACCGGGACTAATGCTCGGGACGAAAGGTCTGTTTTCTACTAGTGAGGGAGGCCTCCGCCACCGCCGCCGCCCCCCGGGCTATAGGCCGGGGGCGTCCTTCGGCGGCAGCGGAGGGAGGGAGGGAGGGAAGGAAAGCCCCCGACGGCTAGGGTTTCGTCCAGCCCGAATCGGCCGAGCGGGGGCGACGCGGCAATTCCAAACTTGTAATGATGCGTGTAATTTAAGTTGGGGTCGCTAGTTGGCTGGTCATCTATCTATCTATCTATCTATTATATATTAAAAGCATAATACGGGTCAAAAATTGGGAAACAAGATATAAAATCCCACATTAATTAGAAACATCCGGCCTTTGATTTAACTGACTAGAGAACGACCACCGCTTGATCTACTTAATAAATCCACCACGCCCCTCCCTATCCCTATATGTGATCTATTTTCCAGCCTTGTCTCTCCCGTGCGTGCATCATGTCTCACGTGTGGCTCATCAAACCGCGGACCTCTCCGCTATCATCATTGCGCCGATGGTGCTCTCACCTTGGCCGCCCCAAGTCTTTCTCCTCGATGCGGGTCTCCAGTAAACTACCATATGGAGAGAGTGTACTACCATTATTGTTTAACCACTTTTTTGTACCTACTTTTTTACTAAATATCGCGAACATGGTTTTTTTTTTTTGAGAAATATCGCGAACATGGTTGAAATAGTATATATTTTTTATATATGTGGCGAGATATTTTTTTGCGATAGTCTAGATTTTGCTACACCTGACTGGTCTCCACCCGCATGTAACAAGAACCAAATATTTGGTCCAGCCGTTTTATCTAGAGTTTTATCCGGTGAACATCTAAAAAGGCTTTATGCGGTGTCTTGTAAGTAGTCTTGTCATGTCTGAAATTTGCGTTTGCACCTAGCTTCAACATCAGGAATACTAGACGCAGCGTGAGCTAGGGATAGCGACTTGAAAGCGACCCGACATCGGTGGGAACCACCCCACGTGAGAATAGCATCTAACATCGCATCTCTTTCCTCAAAAAAAAAATAAAGAAAATATCGCATCTCTAATTTGGATCGATGGGCGCGGAACAGACGGCGGGCGAGGCGACCTACGCCTAGCGCGCCTAATTTATTACTGTGGTTGCGGCCTTGTGGGTATCCCCGGATCCCTTTTTTTCTACCCCTGATTCAATTATCCTTCCTAATAGAGATTGCATTTTTCAACAGAAGATGGCTTCCTAATAGAGATTGCAGTTTTTCAACAGAAGATGGCTTCCTAATAGAGATTGCAGTTCTTCAACAGAAGATGGCTTCCTAATAGAGATTGCAGTTAAAGATGGCGTTTATTGCCACTGTCCATTGGACAAATACAGGCATATTAAAAAAAAGGAAAACGCTTAGAAACAGCCGGGGGCTCGCGACTCACGCGTCCTCCGCCTTGCATCCCTGCGGGTCCCACCACGTGCCTTATTCCTTCCATATCGTTCCGAGGCAAAGCAATCCCCTTCGTATCTCCTCCGCACTAGTAGGAAAGCACATCAGTGGCGGGTCACGCTAAGTCACGCCACTGGTAAGATGTGTCCCGATGCTAAAAAACACCGGTCCCCGGGCACGACACTGCTACGTGTTCACTAGTGGCATGACCACGCCACTGTTATTTCGATCTTGTAACTGTACCGGCATCAAATATATTAGTGGCGTGGTACATATCTCCACGCCACTGGTGTACATAGTGGTAGTGACGTGGACTTGAAGTCCCACGTCAGTACTACGTTCCCAGCAATTAGTACCTTCACAAGATCACTTTTCTTTCTGATCTCTCTCCTCACGTTCCTCTCCACCCTCCACCCTGATCTCCGCCACCGCCGCCACCTCCTCTCCGCCTCCACCCCGATCCGCCGCCACCTCCTCTCCTCTCCGCCACCGCCACCTTCTCTCCTCTCCTCTCCGCCGCCACCTCGATCCGCTGCCGCCACCTCCTCTCCTCTCTACGCCCGCATCAACAAGTTTAAAAGAAAAATCTTTCATTCTTATACCATGAGTATATAAAAAGGATCATATTCA
Source organism: Elymus sibiricus (assembly GCA_039707655.1). Classification (NCBI taxonomy): domain Eukaryota; kingdom Viridiplantae; phylum Streptophyta; class Magnoliopsida; order Poales; family Poaceae; genus Elymus; species Elymus sibiricus. Next base: position 744,270 of record CM077674.1, on the reverse strand, counting down.
TGGTATAAACGTGACAGCATTAACTAAAGAATATTTATACCTAAAAAATATTCGGAAGAATATAATTAGGTGCACGATTGATGGCAATATTCTTATCTCTTCCGCTGCGTAGTTCCCACGCAAAAGGAAAAATCTTTTATTCTTCCACGAAATATCATTAGGCGACCGTAGACTAGACGAGTGTGTCTGTGATGATGGAGGTCCATCACCCCCCACGGTTTGGTATAAGGAAACGTTTTATGGGGGGTCCATCGCACACGCTTCGAAAGGAATAATTGTGTGTGCTGTAGGGGTCAATTGCACATGGTTTGTGGTTCTAAATTGTGTGCAACGTTATGACCAACACAGCAGGTTTATTTTCTTTCAAATTTAAAACAGGTCAATAGCAGTATATATAAGTATCAAAGTTAATATACTGCATGTTAACGAATGGGGTTTAGTTTGACTGAAGGAAGAGGCAAGGGAGGGGGAGAGGGCTTGTTTCATGTCGTATCCAACTAAATTAGGTATCTTTTGATAATACAAAACCAATTGTGGGGTTCCACCCTTTCCTATTTAAGGCCAAGGTGCAAGCATAGAAGAGCAGCTGAGTAGCCTTTAGATAGAGCGTCCTCTTTGTCTTCCCCATCTCCAAAACCTGCTTCAAAAAAACAAAACAAAAAACTACAAAACCTCACTAAGATCCACGACAAGAGCACCACCGAGCCAGCACCAGCCTGAGGAGAGCCAACCGGTTAGTCCAGATATTAATTTTGTGCACTAATTTAGCTACCAACTATTGCCCGTGGCATGCTTTGGATGACAGTTTTACCCACCAAAGCTCCCGACACGTTGGTCCATATTGGGTGAACTATTTCTATGTTGCATACTTGCTATTTGAGATCTACTAAAGTCATATTTAAGATCATGTTTTGTATATGTCACTGGTGTCATGGTGTGGTATTATCATCATGCACTCATGTTGATAGTTAGTGTTATTTGCGATGTCAATTATCATCTTGTACAGTTTTGTGGGTAAACCCAGGGGCAGCGGGTACCCATGGGTGACGAGTACGGTGACAAAACGACCATGGTGATTGAGGGCATGTACAATGGTCAAACCTCAGCTGTCTATAGGAGGTGCCACCTAGGATATTTGGTGAGTTGGAGGGGAGAGAAGAAGAGAAAATGAAGAGGTCATCGGTAAATCAGCAGACGGACGATTTGCGTGAAATTCATTGGCTAACGAAGCCAATTCTCCCGTTGTATAGCTGGTGTCAGTTCTTGTGCGGTTGTGCCCCGAAATATCTCGTGCTCCCTCCTTCTTCTTTCTGGATCCATGGCTTGCAGGCCCATCTCCGGTGCTCATGGATCCATGGCGCGGCCGTCTCCGGTCCTCATAAATCCACGGCACCACGGCGGCGGCCGTCTCCTCGTCGCCCTTCCACTCTTTCCATGAGTCCGCGCTGCCAACCCTGGAGGAAGCAGCAAGGACGTTTTCAAATCCTCATCATGTGGACACCATCATCACTTGCATACCCGCAAGCCTAGACCGGGGGATTGCAAAGGTGCTGGAAGAAGCTATCGTTGGATTAAAAATTCATTGGATTTGCTATATGCATTGATTTGAGTATCTCCTTGCATCTTGGTTCCAATTTTTTAGCTGTGAGATGTTAAAAATCAATTGGCAGAGGAGGGTGAGGATAAAAGGCATGAGAGGAAGAACATATGTGTTTATGCTGCGAACAAGCAACACGGCTGACCACATAGATAAATAGTGTTAGTCAATGGATTCTGTTTTTTAATGTTTTCATGCAATGAAGAGTTTATGCAGACAATAACCCGTTGTAGGAGCGGTCCATAGCACTATCTATATATGACGTGGATATGTATTTGTTATGACCGGTTTAGCTTATAGCCGGAGGAGGCCCACCGGGCAGTAGTTACGGGCTTGGCCCACAAGTTATCTTAGGCTATTCATAAATACTAGATGTAAGACACCTTTTGAGATTAAGCAATAAAGATTATTATTATCTCTTGTTGCCCGGCTCCCTGAGGAGCCGGAACCCTAGCCGCCACAGCCAAGCCGCCGCCGCCTCCAACCCTAGCCGCGACGGCGCCTTGCCGCCGGCGCGCCCGCTCCACGCCACGTCCTTCCCCTCCCTGCCCCTACAACCTCCGCAGTCGAGCCGGTAGGAACCCTAGTCCTACCAATTTGGTAATCAGAGACAAGGTTCCGATCATGTCGTCATCTCCACCATTGCCGACGCTGACCGGAGGCACCACCGCCCCGATGACCTCGGCGCCGCTGCTCACCGCGCCGCTGACTTCCGCCGGGGCCAACACGCTGGCGGGCCCCGCCACCACTGCGGGATCGCCCTCGCCGCCGACCCCAGTCCCCTCCGCGCAGCCGCCGATCGCCGTCTTCACGCCAGAGCAGATGACCAGTACGCTGCAACAGCTCGTGACGGCCGTCCAGGGGCTCCATCTGAACCAGTACAATAAGTACATGGCCGGGCCATACGCGCCCCTGCCGGCTGCGCCGTTCGCCTACGGCCACCCAGCGCCGTGGCTGCCCCAGGGCGCACCAGCCTGCGGCGGGCCGCCGCTGCTGCCCTTCCCAGCGGGCCACCCTAGCGGGCCACCGCCGGCCGCGGTGTCTCTCTGGCCTCTACAGCCGACGCCAACGGCGGGCCCCGGCTGGCCGCTGCAGCCGCCGCCCTCGCCGGCTTTCCACGGGCCGTTTCCGCCGCCGGTCACCGCGACACCCGGCGCCCCTGCCCAGAACCCACCCCCAACGCTGCCACCACCAGCGGCCGGCTCGGGGGCCTCTTCATCGGTCGGCCTCCCGCTCCATCAGGTTCGGTTTCCGCCGTCCCCGTCGCCACTACCAGCGTGGGTGGCTGGGTCTTCGCCATCGCCGGTCTACACCACGGCCCCCGAACAGCCGACTCCGTTTCCACAGTTCGGCGGGCCCTCCGGATCCGCCGGCCACTACCCGGACTACTCCGACCAGGCGCCACCCGCCCCGCTGTTCCGCACCTCTGAGCCCGCTCGACACGGCGTCCCCTCCCAGGCACCGCCTCGGTACGCGAAACTCGACTTCGCCACATATGACGGCATAGAGGATCCTCTCAACTGGCTCAACCAGTGCGACCAGTTCTTTCACGGGCAGCACACCCTCGCCTCGGAGCGCACATGGCTCGCCTCTTACCACCTCCGCGGCATGGCACAGACCTGGTATTACGCCCTCGAGCAGGACGAGGGCGCCGTGCCTCCTTGGGATCGCTTCCGCGAGCTCTGCCTCCTTCGCTTTGGGCCCCCGCTTCGCGGGAGTCGCCTGGCGGAGCTCGGTCGTCTTCCTTTCACCTCCACGGTGCATGACTTCGCCGACCGTTTTCAGGCCTTGGCATGCCATGCGCCGGGGGTGACGGCCCAGCAGCGGGCTGACCTCTTCATCGGTGGCCTCCCGGATCACATTCGCGTCGACGTGGAGCTTCGCGGCCCTCAGGATCTCCAGCAGGCCATGTACTACGCCCGCGCCTTCGAGTGTCGCGCCCAGGCCATGCAGCCGGCCGCACCGGCTTGGGGCGGCCGCCAGGCCGCACGACCAGCCCCTGCGCCGGGACGGCCACCCCAGACCACGCCGGCTCCCACAGCGGCGACGCGGCCCTTCCGTCGTCTCTCTCCGGCGGAGCAGATGAAGCGGCGGCGCCAGGGCCTCTGCTTTAACTGTGATGAGCCCTATACGCCGACCCATGTCTGCCCGCGCCTCTTCTACTTGGAGATGGTCGACTACATCGAGGAGGACGCCTCGGCCGCCGGGTCCGACGCGCTGTCACCCCTAGCGGCTGTTGAGGCCGCCCCCGCGGCCCCCCCAGCGACGGCCTCGTGGTCTCTCTCCACGCACTCGCGGGCATCCGCAACGAGCGGACCATGCTGTTACCGGTGATGATCCATGGCGAGCGTTTGGTGGCCTTGGTGGATACAGGCTCCACCCATAACTTCCTTCCCGAGGCGACCATGCGTCGTCTCGCGCTTCAGCCGACGGGCGGGGAGCGACTTCGGGTCACGGTGGCCAACGGTGATCGTCTCCGGTGTCATGGGCTCGCACGCGACGTTCCCATCACCATCGGCGACGACCACTTCTCCATCACCTGTGCGGGGATTGACTTGGGCTGTTTCGACTTCATCCTCGGCGTCGACTTTCTCCGGACCCTCGGCCCCATCCTTTGGGACTTCGACGCTCTCACGATGACCTTCTGGCGGATGGGTCGCCGTATTCGGTGGGACGGCATTGGGGGCACCGCGCCGGCTACGCCACGGCTACAGCTGGCATCGGCTTCCTCTGAGGCCGACCACCCACTCTTGGACCACCTTCTGCAGCAGCACAGCGACCTTTTCGACGAGCCGCAGGGCCTTCCGCCCGCCCGGGTGTACGATCACCGGATCCATCTCTTGCCGGGTTCCGCCCCTGTGGCCGTTCGGCCTTACCGCTACCCCCAGCTGCAGAAGGACGAGTTGGAGCGACAGTGTGCCCTCATGCTAGCCGCGGGCATCATTCGGATCTCCACATCACCCTTCTCCGCGCCGGTCCTCCTCGTCCGCAAGTCGGACGGCACGTGGCGCTTCTGCATCGACTACCGCGCCCTGAATGCGCTTACACTCAAGGACAAGTTTCCTATTCCGGTGGTCGACGAGCTCTTGGATGAGCTCCATGGGGCGCGCTTCTTCACCAAGCTCGATCTCCGGTCGGGCTACCATCAGGTGCGCATGCATCCGGACGACATCGCCAAGACGGCGTTTCGCACTCACCATGGCCACTTCGAGTTCTTGGTGATGCCCTTCCGCCTCACCAACGCTCCGGCGAGCTTTCAGGCCCTGATGAACGACATCCTCCGGCCCTACTTACGGCGGTTTGTGCTTGTTTTCTTTGATGACATTCTTATCTACAGCGCCACCTGGGAAGAGCACCGTCAGCACGTCGCCATCGTCTTCAACGAGCTTCGGGCGCACCAACTTCATCTTAAGCGCTCGAAGTGCTCGTTCGGGACGCCTTCCGTCGCCTACCTCGGCCATGTCATCTCGGCCGACGGGGTGGCTATGGACGCCGACAAGGTGGCGGCCGTCGCTGCTTGGCCGACGCCTCACTCTCCGCGGGCTCTTCACGGGTTCCTCGGCCTCGCGGGCTACTACCGGAAGTTTATTCGGGAGTTCGGGCTCATCGCGTCGCCCCTCACGCGGTTACTACGCCGCGACGCCTTCGCATGGGACGACGTGGCAACGGAGGCATTCGAGGCCCTCAAGGGGGCCCTCACGACGGGCCCCGTCCTCCAGATGCCCGACTTTGACCGCCCATTTGTGGTGGACTGTGATGCCTCGGGCGCGGGCTTTGGCGCCGTGCTTCATCAGGGCGATGGCCCCCTCGCCTTCTTCAGCCGGCCTTTCGCTCCGTGCCATCTTAAGCTGGCGGCGTACGAGCGGGAGCTCATTGGCTTGGTGCAGGCCGTTCGCCATTGGCGGCCTTACTTGTGGGGGCGGTCTTTCCACATTCGCACGGACCACTACAGCCTCAAGTTCTTGCTGGACCAACGGCTGTCGACCGTGCCGCAGCACCAGTGGATCAGCAAGCTCTTCGGCTTCGACTTCTCCGTCGAGTATCGGCCGGGTCGCCTTAACACCGTGGCCGATGCGCTGTCCCGTCGCGACGCCGACCTCGTTCCCTCCGCCGGCGCTTCCGAGGGGGCGGCCCTGTGCATCCGTTCTGGGCCGACTTTCGGCCTCTTCACCGACATTCGCCGGGCGACAGCGACCGCCGCCGACGCCGTCCTTCTTTAGCAGCAGCTGGCGGCCGGCGACCTGGAGGAGCCTTGGCGCTTCTCCGACGGCCTGCTCCTCCATGGGCGTCGGATCTTCGTTCCGGCGCATGATGATCTCCGTCACCAGGTGTTACTGCTAGCCCACTCGGCTGGTCATGAGGGTGTGCAGAAAACTCTCCATCGCCTCCGCGCCGACTTCTACATTCCTGGCGATCGAGCCCTGGTCCATGACTGGGTTCGGTCTTGTCAGACTTGCCAGCGCAACAAGACGGAGACCCTACGGCCGGCTGGGTTGCTTCAGCCATTGGAGGTGCCGTCTCAGGTTTGGACGGATATTTCCCTGGACTTCATCGAGGGCCTTCCCAAGGTGGGCGGCAAGTCGGTTATCCTCACGGTGGTCGACCGCTTCTCCAAGTACGCCCACTTCATCGCGCTAGGCCATCCATACACGGCGGCGTCCGTGGCCCGGGCCTTCTTCGACGGCATCGTCCATCTGCACGGGTTCCCCGCTTCGATCGTCAGTGATCGGGACCCGGTGTTCACGGGCCATGTCTGGCGCGACCTCTTCAGGATGGCGGGCGTCAAGCTCTGCTTGAGCACGGCATTCCATCCCCAGACGGACGGCCAGTCCGAGGTGGTTAACAAGGTCATTGCCATGTATTTGCGTTGTGTTACAGGTGATCGACCTCGGGCTTGGGTGGATTGGCTCTCTTGGGCGGAGTACTGCTACAACACCTCATATCACTCCGCCCTGCGTGCTACGCCGTTTGAGGTGGTCCATGGCCGGCCGCCCCCGCCTATTGTGCCGGTGGACCCGGCGACGGCTCGGACGGAGGTTGCGGGCGACCTTATCCGCACCCGTGACGAGATGCTTGCTGAGGTCCGTCAGCGCCTCCTTCAGGCCCAGCAGCTGGCCAAGCATTATTACGACGACCACCATCGCGCGGCGGAGTTCGCGGTGGGTGATTGGGTGTGGCTGCGTCTTCTCCACTGTTCTACGCAGTCACTAGACCCGCGTGCGAAGCGCAAGCTCGGCCCTCGCTACGCCGGGCCCTTCGCCATCTTGGAGCGCATCGGGCAGGTGGCCTATCGCCTTCAGCTTCCAGCCAACGCTCGCATCCACGACGTCTTCCAAGTGGGGCTGCTCAAGCCTTTCCGTGGCGAGCCACCGGTGGCTCCACCCGCGCTTCCTCCGACCGCCGATGGACGTATTCTTCCGGAACCGGAGAAGGTGTTGCAGGCACAGCTCCGTCGCGGGGTCTGGTTCGTCTTGATCCAGTGGGCGGGCCTTCCGGCGGAGGAGGCTACTTGGGAGCCGCGTGATGACTTCCGCCAACACTATCCAGACTTTCAGCTCGAGGACGAGCTGTTTGCGCAGGCGGGGAGAGATGTTATGACCGGTTTAGCTTATAGCCGGAGGAGGCCCACCAGGCAGTAGTTACGGGCTTGGCCCACAAGTTATCTTAGGCTATTCATAAATACTAGATGTAAGACACCTTTTGAGATTAAGCAATAAAGATTATTATTATCTCTTGTTGCCCGGCTCCCTGAGGAGCCGGAACCCTAGCCGCCACAGCCAAGCCGCCGCCGCTTCCAACCCTAGCCGCGACGGCGCCTTGCTGCCGGCGCGCCCGCTCCACGCCACGTCCTTCCCCTCCCTGCCCCTACAACCTCCGCAGTCGAGCCGGTAGGAACCCTAGTCCTACAAGTATTACAGATTATTGCTGTCTAAACCAATGTACATGCCCTGATGGGCATGGGCCCATATGTGTGAAAATCCCGGCAGACATGGGTATGCACTATCCATACCCAACGTGCCGACATGCATGATGCCATCTCTATATGGATTAGATCCTCTATACCAGAACCTCGAGAAAATATCAAGGGTGTGGCAGGTAACTGCCGGTAACTGTTATTTCCTAAAATTTCGAGGCAAAATTTGCAGGTTTGATGAAAGTTTACAAAAAAAAATCCATCCTTACCAATATATTTCAACCGGTGTCCTTATTTACTGGTCTAGTAATGCTGGTAACTTGCTGGTAACAAAAACAATCGGTAGTTGAATAGAACACTGGTTAGGAGTAGAGTATATACATTGTCAATTTTAAATGGCTTCCATAGGCATGGGCTTGATGTAGTTACATGCAAGTGTTAGGTCTAATGGAGTGCATGATCACTTAGAGAATCCTACCTGAAGGAAACCTTTCAATGTTACTATATGCACTAAGGATTGCTTGCATTATTTGCAATTTGAAGGGCACACGTACTATGGACCGCCATAAAAAGGCTCTCCCTAAATACCTTGCTTTCAAAGGCGACAACGGCAAGTACCTCACCGCGCGGGTCGTCCAGCGCTACAATTATCTGGAGTTTTCGTCATCTGATATTGGGGATCCAAACATAGTTCACACCATTGTCAACAATGGTGATGGAACTATCCGTATAAAATCCAATCATTTCGGCAAATTTTGGAGGCGCAGCCCAAACTGGATTTGGGCAGACTCAGACGACACCACTTGCCAGAACCGTGACACACTCTTCAAGGTTATCAAACTTGGTAACAACTCAATTGCACTTCAGAACCTGGGCAACAACTATTTCTGCAAGAGATTAACCACTGAAGGGAAGACGAGTTGCCTTAATGCTGGTGTTCGATCCATCACAGTAGAAGCAAAACTGCAGTTGGAAGAGCCTGTTCTTTCTCGAGAGATTTACGATGTTGATTTTGACCTCTCAAAATCTAGGGTTTACGGCAAGAAGGTTATGTGCATGGCCATTGCAACCGCTGTCAACGGTAGCAATTCAAGCAACACCGCCCGACTAACCTTGTCATACACAGAGAGAGAGACAAGGGCATGGAATTCTAGCGTTACTTGGAAGCTAGGTATTAACACCACGATTGACACTGGGGTCCCACTTATTGTAGATGGAAAAGTTGAAATTCAGACTGAATATAGCCAGAGCTATAGTTGGGGATCATCCATTCAAACAACAGCAACGCAAGCGATTGCCTATGAAGTTACTGTGCCTCCAAAGACTAAAGTGACAGTAAGCGTGATTGCAACACAAGGTACTTGTAATGTTCCCTTCTCATATAAGCAGACGGATCTTCTCACCAGTGGAGTTGAAGAGACATACCATTTAAAGGATGGCGTCTACACCGGTGTCAACTGCTTTGATGTCAAGTACCAGACCAAAGAAGAAAAGATCTGATCATCGATATCCGCTGCGCGCATCAGTAGCAAGCTAAAATTCCGGGGTGGTCGGGCTTCTGTTGCATCTCCTATATATATGGCTTGCATTGTCGCACTATATCATTGTGTACTACTTTTGTAAAATAAATAAATAAATGTTTCTGGATTTACGGGGCTCGTGATACATATGTATATGGTTGTGATGTTCTTTATAAAGTGGACCAAATGTATTGTGATATGATTGAACTAGCAGGGTGAACGGTGCATTTTGTATGCCAATTTTAATGTATTTTAGATGGGCCCCTTTCAAAAATTAAAGGTGAAGATTAAAAGATAACCCTTTATATTAGAGGGTATTATAGCCTATTTTATTCTGTAGAAACAGTTATCCCTATTAAACTACATATATATATATATATATATATATATATATATATATATATATATATATATATATATTGAGAGTCATTGTCAAAAACAAATATTGCTAGTTTAAACCCAAGCCCTTTGCCTATTTTATTGTACTAGTAAGTACGCACGTACAACACATGTCTCAGCTAATGTAAATTACTACTATAAAAAATTATAAATAGTTGCATTGCCGAAAATGCACAATGAAACATAGGTCTATGCGCACCCGCATTGGAAAAAAATATAGCAAAAAAATTCAAACAATTCTGAAACTTTTTTTGTAAGAAACATGGTCTAGTGTTATACTCATGTGTAAAGTTTCGCGAAGAAATGACTTCCGTGGTGTTCTGGGTGAAAAAAAAACAAAATCGGTGCTATATAGAAGTAACTATTGAAGTTTTGTGTAGTTACAAACTTACAATTTTGTTTTTTTGGCCCTGACAAGCGTGACCAAAAATTAGTTTGGGTTTCATGCTTGGGATGTCGACCATGGAAGCCATTTTTTTGGTACGACAACTTATTGAGAGATACAGGGAGCAAAAGAAGGACCTGCTGTGACGCCCCCGGTTTAATCGTGCACTAATCATACACGCATTTATGCACGATCAAGACCTGATACTCACGGGAAGATATCACAACACAACTCTAAACACAAATTAAAATAATTTAAGCTTCATATTATAGCCAGGGACCTCGAGGACTCGAATACAAAAGCTTGGATACATAAGTCAGCAGAAGCAAATATTATCTGAGTACAGACAAAAAATAAACAAGTCTGCCTTAAGAAGGCTGAGCATAACAGCGGCAATTAGATCGAAAAGGCGCAGGCCTCCTGCCTGGGAGCCTCCGAACTACTCCTGGTCGTCAGCGAGCTCCACGTCGTGGTAGGCTCCATCAGTGTTGTAGTAGACTCCGTCGGGGTAGTAGTAGTCATCAACGGGGTAAGCTGGCTCCTGAGCTCCGTCATCTGATCGCGGCAATCGTATCGAGGGGGAAAAGGGGAGCAAAGCAACGGTGAGTACTCATCCAAAGTACTCACAAGACTGACATCAAAACTATGCTAGATATGCACCAGTATCAAGGAATGGGGCTATATCTTTGGGCTAAGCTGCAGAAATGCCAGAAGAGGGAGAAGGCCTAGTCCTATCGAAGACTAGCATCTTCAGTGTCTTGCAGCATTAGAAGAGTACAGATTAGCATTTCACAAATAATGATATGTTGTTGTAACGCCCAGAGATTCCTTCTCGACTCCCTGCGAGAAAGCAATCCCGGAGCCATCAATCTACTTTAGTTCACAGGTATCCAGTTCTAGTTGTATTAAGTCAGGATACTTCCGAGCGTCCGTTACCGTGGATACGGCTATTCGAATAGATATACTTCCCTGCAGGGGTGCACAAACTTACTCAACACGATCGATTAACTCTGGCCGGACACAATTGACTGGTCATACCCGGCCTCGGCTGATCGATATGCCGTACTCCTACCTAGGCTCAACAGAGAGGCCAGCACGCCGGTCTACATCCTAATCGCTCGGGGTCATGGGCCAATTGCCCTTGCAATCCTGCGCGTTACGTACACGGCCGGTGTCAGTCCTGGCACCTCTTTATACAAAGACGGTGCTTACGCGGGCCACCCGGGCGCGTGCCGCTCAACTGTGACATCTGAAGAGCTTTCGGGCGAATGTACGACGAAGAGTACCCACTTTTATTCCCGCGTGGTGGTTAGTGCGAAAAAGGCCAGAGGCCTACTCAGATCACATATCCAAACCCGTTAGTGTCTTGGGAGCTCGCGGCTACGATCAGTGCCCCACCATCTGTGGTCCCGTCGCCCCGTGTCGAGGATGTGTGGGAAGGACAAAGAATGACCGGCCACGCCTCGTAATATCTCGCGGGTACCTTTTTGGTCCGGCCCGACTTCACCTCAATTGCGGGTACCCTTGGGGCCGACCCATCTTTCTCATTTAGTTCATAGTCAAGTCAATATAACAGCGTGTCTATACACCAATTGGTAATCTGAGGAATCACCCTCGATGGATTCCACTCAATGTATACGTATGACCGAATCACTGTTGGGAATGGGGAAGGAGGAATCACCCTTTGTACCCACTACCGACTAGTCACGCTACAGAGCTATCATCATGAGTGCATCATGTGGTATCACCCTCGGCACTCGATAGTAGCTACGCAGGGGCATACTTAGGGGGGTGTGAGGTGATGTGTCGGTAATGGCTTGTCAATCTTGATGATCAATTCTTCTGTCTTCAAGTCGGTGAGGTCGTTGATGATGAAGCAAGGGCAACAGTATCGAAGGTGGGGACAACAGGGTAACACTAATCATACCTATACTAACCATTTTATGAAAACAGGTAAAGTAGCAGTAGTAATCAAAACAGGCTATGCATCAGAATGGGAGCAAACAAATACAGTAGAAAATCTAATGCAAGCATGAGGGGGAAAGAATAGGTGATATAGGAATGATCAAGGGTTTTTTGCTTGCCTTGTTGCTCTGCTGCAAAAGGCTGATCGTCAGTGGTGTAGTCGTAGATAGCCGTGGCATCAGTCTCGGTGTCTACCGGAGAGAAGAGGGGGAAGAAACAATAAATACAAGCAAACAGGTGCATCTCGACGCATGACATGACTACATGCAGTGCTAGGGGTGGCCTAACGCAGTACTACATGATGTAGACGGAGCGGGAGAATATCTGACGATATTTCCCGGGTCTTTGGATTTATCGGACATATGATCCGGAGGGGGAATGTTCCAAGTTCATCATGCTAGAGGCATGTGACAGATGAATGAATGCCATATCTGGATTCTTTGGATTTTCATATATAAATTATTTTCATCTGAGTCATAGATTATTTTCTATGATTTTTCTAAGTTTAAAGATTTTCTGAAATTAACAGAATTAATTAAATTCGAAAAATTCCATTATGACATCAGCATGACATCATGCTGATGTCAGCAGTCAACAGTGGGGCTGACTCGTCAAACCTGACCAGTGGGCCCCATCTGTCATTGACTATGGGTTAATTAGAGTTTTATTAATTATAAATTTGATTAATTAGCAGGGGGCCCACATATCATACTCTGTTTAATAAACAGAGTGTTTTATTAATCTAATTAGATGTGGGGCCCGATGTCTGTTGCTAATTAGGCCTGGCTTAGCTGGCTAATGATCGGGGGTCCACCAGTCAGTGGCCCACCGTCGTTTGAGCGCGGCGGCGCGCCGGTGACGCTCCGACGAGGGCCAGAAACGCCGGCGTGGCTCAGAAATGGTTCTATGGGCACCATTTCGAGCGCTGCGAGCACCTACGAGCAGTTGGTGGTGGCGCGCATCGATCTACGCCGTCAGTGGGGGTCGGTAAGGGTGCCGGCGACGAGCCGAGGCGGCGGATGCGTTCGGCCGTTGATGAAACAACAGCTGCAGCACGCGGGCGTCCTATCTAAGACTTGGAATCGGCCCGGGGGATGCTCTGTAGCACGCCAGAGGGCCTACGGGAGCGTGTAGAGGGAGAGGGCTACGAGAGGGGCTCACTTTCGTTGCAGAGAAGGCCCGGGGAAGCTGGCGATGCCGTGGAGGCTGCGAATCGAGGCGGCGATCACCGGAGCCCGAAGAGGAAGAAGCCGACGCTGGCGACGGCGATGGAGCTCCTCAGCTTCGATCCAGTGCTCGAGGAGGACGAGGCCGACGTTGAGGAGCTCCTAGACAGGCTACAGGGGGCGAGGCAGTGGCTGTGGCCGTGGCTTCACCACGGCGCAGCCATGGATGCATTCAGGAGGGGTCGGAGGAGGGCGAGGGAGTGAACGGGAGAGGGCTAGGGTTAGCCAGAGGGGTGCGAGAGCCATTCTTATCCGATCCTGACACCCTGTAGCGCCTCGGTGTCGACCAGGAAGGAGGGGGCCCTGGAGCGGCTCGCGCGCGCGTCTGCCACGCGCGGGGAGAGGGAGGCAGGAGGTTAGGGATGACGAGGGAGTGGGCTGGGCCGCACTGTAGCTCACTAGAGCCCAGGGGCACAGTGCCCCTTCCCCTTTTTCATTTTCTTTTTCTGTTATTGTTTTATACCTTCAGTTTTATTTATTTTTAGGTGCAATTCTCTTTAGTAAATATTTGTGACTTGGCTCATTAAATAATATGCATTATTTAGTACTGCCACAATTTATTTGAGACTTTATTGAATAAGGTTGAAATTCTCATGAATTTAAAAGGGCTTTTAAAATGATTTAAGGCTCTGTTTTGAATGGTGGGGTCCACACCAACATCAAGGTGATGTTGTTTTCCTTAACATAATTTGTTTTGGGATTTTTAACAAGTGTGCAACAATTTTCCTTTGCTATTTGAGGATTTATTTTATCACAATAAAATTCAAGGGCCTTTTGTGGTGGAATTTGAAATGAGATATGAAATTCAATGTGATCAAGCACTGTTTAGCAAAATGATTAGCTTAATCATGGTGATCACTGTGCACCATTACATAGAGGTGTTACACCTGCATATGGTGTTCATTGACTTGGAGAAGGCCTATGATAACATACCGCGGAATGTCATGTGGTGGGCCTTGGAGAAACACAAAGTCCCAGCAAAGTACATTACCCTCATCAAGGACATGTACGATAATGTTGTGACAAGTGTTCGAACAAGTGATGGTGACACTGATGACTTCCCAATTAAAATAGGACTGCACCAGGGTCAGCCTTGAGCCCTTATCTTTTTGCCTTGGTCATGGATGAGGTCACAAGGGATATACAAGGAGATATCCCATGGTGTATGCTCTTTGCGGATGATGTGGTGCTAGTTGATGATAGTCGGACGGGGGTCAATAGGAAGTTAGAGCTATGGAGACAAACCTTGGAATTGAAAGGTTTTGGACTTAGTAGAACTAAAACCGAGTACATGAGGTGCAGTTTTAATACTACTAGGCACGAGGAGGAGGAGGAGGTTAGCCTTGATGAGCAGGTGGTGCCTCAGAAGGACACCTTTCGATATTTGGGGTCAATGCTGCAGAAGAATGGGGATATCGATGAAGATGTGAATCATCGAATCAAAGCCGGATGGATGAACTGGCGCCAAGCTTCTGGCATTCGCTGTGACAAGAGAGTGACACAAAAGTTAAAAGGCAAGTTCTATAGGACGGCGGTTCGACCCGCAATGTTGTATGGCGCTGAGCGTTGGCCGACTAAAAGGCGACATGTGCAGCAGTTAGGTGTGGCGGAGATGCGCATGTTGAGATGGATGTGTGGCCACACAAGGAAGGACCGAGTCCGGAATGATGATATACGAGATAGAGTTGGGGTAGCACCGATTGAAGAGAAGCTTGTCCAACATCGTTTGAGATGGTTTGGTCATATTCAGCGCAGGCCCCCAGAAGCTCCAATGCATAGCGGACGTCAAGAGAGGCCGGGGTGGACCGAACTTGAAATGGGAGGAGTCCCTAAATAGAGATCTGAAGGACTGGAGTATCACCAAAGAACTAGCCATGGACAGGGGTGCGTGGAAGCTTGCTATCCATGTGCCAGAACCATGAGTTGGTCGCGAGATGTGATGGGTTTCACCTCTAGCCTACCCCAACTTGTTTGGGACTAAAGGCTTTGTTGTTGTTGTTGTTGTTGTTGTTGTTGTTGTTGTTGTTGTTGTTGTTGTTGTTGTTGTTGTTGTTGTTGTTGTTGTTGTTGTTGTTCTTATAGTACCCAAGTGGACTTCGTCTTCGTGTCAGGAAAAAACTGACCTCCGTAAATTTTCACGTCCTTTCGTGAATATTTTCAGAACAACTTTTCTGAAACCAAAAACAGGCAAAAAAATAGGAACTGGCACTGGGCATCTTGTCAATATGTTATTCCGGGAAAATGCCCTAAAATGATATAAAAAGATAGTAGAAACATTTAGCAATGGCACAAAACAAGCATGAAACAATCAAAAATTATTGATACGTTTGAGACGTATCAGGGACTCCTTTTGTATTACTTGCCACTGATGATGGTGTATGCTTTGGAACATCTCATAATCTGGCGTGCCATGACCTCTTCCTGTGGGAGATCGCCTCGTGAGAGATAATCCAGATAAGGCTCTGTCCACTCTTTGGTCACATGCAATGCTGCAACCAACTTAGACTGAGGATCTGGGTTTGGAATGTCTTCCTTCATCGGAATCTGGACTGAAGGACTATGTAACTCGTCTAGAAAAACATTGGGTAGAAGCAGCTTCTTCTGCGAAACCAGCCGGGAAAATGCATCAGCTGCCTCATTGCGCCAGGGGTCAATGTGATCGACCTGATATCCTTTGAAGTGACCCGCCAGAGCCAAAATTGCGCGTCTGTATGCTGCCATGACCGGGTCCTTTGAATCCCACATCCCTGTGACTTGCTGAGAGACAACGTCAGAATTTCCAAAACACCTAATCCGACAGACGTTCATCTCCTTGGCAATGCATAGTCCATGAAGCAATGCCTCATATTCTGCTGCTTTGTTCATGCAATTGAAAGGAATTTGCAACACATAGTGGAATTTGTCACCACGTGGGGAAGTCAAGACAACTCCAGCCCCCGAGCCCTCCAATTTCTTGGACCCATCAAAGTGCATAGTCCAATATTTTGTGTCTGGCTTCTCAGGAGGTGCTTGTAGCTCTGTCCAATCATTGACAAAATCAATTAAAGCATGTGACTTAATGGCAGTACTCGGCTCATACGTAATGTGATAAGGAACCATATCAATAGCCCACTTGGCAACTCTTCCAGTTGCTTTTCTGTTCTGTATAATATCAGCCAAAGGACCAAAACTCACGACAGTGATGGGGTGCTCCTGGAAATAATGCTTTAGTTTGCAACTCGCCATGAAAACACTGAAACCCAGCTTCTGCCAATGTGGGTATCGCTGCTCGGACTCTGTAAGGACTTCGCTGACAAAATAGACTGATCGCTGGAAAAAGTTTTCCTTTCCTTCCTCCTTTCGCTCGACCACCGCAACTGCACTGACAACTTTGTTCTTTGCTGCAATGTACAACAACATTGGCTCCTTCTCCTTAGGAGCTGCGAGGATAGGTGCTTCGGATAACTGCACCTTGAGGGCCTTCAACGCATCGTCGTCTTCCTTGTTCCAGATGAAATTGATTGTTTTCTTCAAGAGCCGGCAAAGAGGTATGGCCTTCTCTCCAAGCTGGCTTATGAACTGGCTCAGGGCTGCAACATAGCCAGTGGGCTTCTAAACATCCTTGAGGCAAGCCGGCTTCTTCAGGTTACTGATTGTAGCGCTCCGACCTTGGAACTATACAGTGATGCTATCTGTCACCAGTTATGATACCAGACCGAACGTTACTGGTTTACCACTCCCAGGCCGAGTAAACATCGGCAGGCAAGGCTCGGAATGGACCATCGGCCCACAACCCCTCGATCCTGACATAACATTGGTCATAGCTATCAATGCATAACAAAGAGATCAAGACTGGGAACAACTGGCACATGACAGACTCTACGACTCAAAGCATTATAGTTCAACTCTTAATATAGAGAAAGATAGCAAATTACAACCAGAGCTTACTGACCCGATATTACAACAGGCGGAAGCAACTATAAGTTGTTCTAAACAACAAGATCCAAATAGGGCCTAAGAGGCCTATAGATAAACAAGTCAGCGCCAGCCTGTTCCTAGTTTCCCCAGGCTGCCACCTGGGAACCCCAGACTACTCGTCGACGTCAACGAAGATACCACCTTCAATTTCTGAGAAGTCCTCGGCTGAAAGAAAAGAATCAACAAAACAAGGTTGAGTATGAGGGTACTCCGCAAGATTAATAGAGCTACTAGCTCGATGATTGGCTTTAGCAAGGCTTTTGTAGTTGTTTTGCATAAAGCTAGATTTCTTTTAAAAGAACCCACTTAGCAACGTCTATCAGAAGGTTTTGAAAACAGAGATAGGAAAGTAACTAGTCTTCAACTTCTGATCATTGATTCCCTAATCCACCATCATCACCACCTATCTACACAGTTTTATTATTCAAGTTCTCTATGATCTTATCGTCCATTCCCAAGCATCCATAACCATGGACACGACTTTTTGAAAAGATTTAACCTTGCACGGGTGTACTAATTTTAACCACTAGTACCGTCCGACTCCTTGCTTGTACATTAGGCCTCGTCCTGGGAGGCTGGCAGAGTGGGCACGGTTACAACCTTTACCTTGCATGAATCTAACCCAAGGATCATCAATGTGTAGAAGTCTAGGTTCAGTGCCTCCAACACCTTGGACCGCAGCCACATCCTAAACACCACCATCCTCATTCGAAACATTTTCCATCACTTCACGCACACGCAAATGGAAAGCTCAAACTAGAGGACCCTTGGCTAGATCCTCACAAGTTATTCGGTCGATAGGGAGTCCATATGTCCCACCGATGGAAGCACACTCAGTCTTGGTTCAAGATGTAAAGAACTCGCTCCTAGGGGCAAGAACGAGGCAAAAACACCATCAATCACCGATGGCAACTCATCCAAGCCTGTTAGCATTTCAATTAAAGACCACATGTTTCCAACCCATCTGGACATATCATCATCTTTCCCAACCATGATCCATCCACCGGACAACCGAGCATTCACCTAAGCATGGCTAAGCAGTTATATAGCAGGTATAAGTAACTCCGGCCAACACATCAATCCTTTGGATATTAGGAAGGATACAGGTAATGGTATCTGTAACATAATGCAACTAATGGGATGCTCTAATAAATTGACATTGGAATCGAATGCAGATAATATAGTGGATAAAATACTTGGGGGGGCGGGGTTGAACATGGGATCAGAGATGCTCAAAATGGGGATTTACGCTTGTCTTGTTGATGTGGCAGGGTAGTAGGGATCGTCAAAGTATTGTGGTTGCACTTCGACTCCTTGATCTTCCGAGCACAACTATACCGAAAAGGAAACAGATAAATAAGACGAATAGAAACAGGTGCAGTGCACACTCGTGATGACATGACATTTTAATGCATTTGGAAAGTAGAACTGGACTCATCTATTCATGTTAAATGGGACCCAATATTTTTTAACAATATTGTTTCACTCCCATAATTATTTAAATGATCTACACACTTGTTAATTAATTGCAGCTAGTGAAAGTTGATTAATCATGCATGCAAATGATACCATTGTGCAAATATTTCTTCTCTGGTCATTTTAATACTTCACTTATAATTTTCATATTAAACAAGAATAATTGGTGAACATTCCAAAAAGGCATTTTAAATATGTCCCTTGTTGTGATTAAATTTAAATTGCAAAGCAAAGCATCCGACATGAACAAACATGGTTCTGTTAGACAAATTGCATATTTTTAGACATATTGACATGTCATGAATAATTTTGGTGAATTATGAAGGCTTTTATAATTTACCAAAATTGATTCAATTGACTAGACTTGCAATTTTAAATAAACAGGACCAAAAATTATATAGTCATGCTTGGCAAATGACATAAACAGAAGGCTTGTGACTTGCTGAGCATTTTTATATGTGGGTCATAATTTTTGGATAATCATTTTCGGAGATATGAATTTTCCAAATTTGAATTTAATTCTGCCAATTGTGTATTTTATATAAACAGAGGTGATAAATGTTTAGTCATGTCTGAAATTTGTTACTAATGGATAGAGTTTCAAACCATGAGCATTTTGACATATTAACCACTAAATTTGGATTTACAGAACTAAAGTTATCATAGGACTCCTCGAGTGCCAGTTTCTCCCGTTGTGAACTTCATTATAGTAATCCTTTCTTAGCTCCCTCTTCCTGGCTCTATGGAAAGGATCCGGCTTATACTAGTAGCTCCTGGTATAGTACTCTCAAATGGAAAAAAATAAACGAAAGAGCTACTATATGGCACGAGGAGAGAGAATTACTAGAGACAGCGAGCGAGACAGCAGGACAGAGGAGTTGAATATTTGAAATCTCTTGGTGTCCACTACATGGAAGGAAGTGAAGAGTAGCATGGGCCAGGGAAATGGTTTATGGTTGCCATATAATAAAAATTCAAAAAAAAGCACGCACACCTCTGCTGCCTCTCCTCGTGTTTCGTTTTGAGGAGGGTCGTGTGACCCGGCTAGACTATAGGAGTAGCTGTTTTAGGCATCGTCGCACGCCATCTAGCACTATCTTGTCTTGTCAAATCAATGGCAATGGCGGTTTCACCGGCGGGAGGGCGAAGGGACTTTCTTTGAAATATGCGCACGCGCGATCAAAGAAACACGAAAATGTAAACGTGACAAGCACACGTCTACAATCATCTTGTACCACCACATGCACCGACAATTCACTGCGAGGTTCGACGATGGAGATAAATAGAGTTTTCTGAACTCCATCTTCCGAAGCCTGAATTCGGCTGTGTGGAAAATTGGAAATAATCTGGCTTGTACTAGTAGCTTTGGCACACTAGTCTCGAATGGGAAAAGAAAGAAGAGCTACTAGATCATTTTCGAGAAGTAATTAATTGGGGGAAAATATAGAAAATGTAATTCTTGAAAAAATTATATTTGCACTGGAAGGTATCATGTTTTGGGTACTTCAGCTTAAGCTAAATTCCACAAGCCAATATGATCATCTTAAATGGTAGCTACATGATGGTTTTCAAAGATCGATGTTATGCGTGTACTACGTTGGAGTAGCCGAACCAAGATTTCTAACAAGATTTCATCTTTTTGAGCTTATCTTGTACATATTCCTTGGTTTATCATTATTATTGAATAATTTGCATTTATTTATTGTTTTGTAATAAAAACAATTATTTTATCATTTTCTATAGGTAATTAATTGGAAAAAATAAAGAAAATGTAAAACTTGTCAGAATTCAATTTGCACTAGCAAGGTATCATGTTTTGGGTACATAAGCTTAAATTAAATTGCACAAGCTAATAGGATCATTTTAAATGGTAGCCACACAATAGTTTTCAAAGTTCGATGTTAAGTGTGTACTTTGGAGTAGCCGAACCAAGATTTCTAACCATATTTCATCTTTTACAGCCCATCTTGTACATATACCTTGGTTTATTATTGATACTGAATAATGTGTATTAAATTATTTTTTGTTGATAAAAACAATTATTTTGTCATTTTCAAAGAGGTGATTAATTGAAAAAAAACAAAGAAAATGTAAAACTTGCCAGAATTCAATTAGCACGGGCAAGGTACCATGTTTTGGGTATATGAGCTTAGGTTAAATGGCACAATCCCATATGATCATTTGAAATGGTAGGTGCTTCACAAGCTAGACAATTCAGCATGAAGTCTCTAGACTTAGAGTGCAAACCTTCTACTTTTGAGTAACCAAACCAAGATTTGTAACAAGATTTAATCTTTTTCAGCTCACCTCGCGCATATGCACCTTGGGTTATCATTAATACTAAATAAACTATATTAAAATAATATTTTGAAATAAAAATATTATTTTATCATTTTAGAGAGGTAATTAATTGGAAAAAATAAAGAAAATGTAAAACTTGCAGACTTCAATTTGTGATGGCAAGGTACCATGTTTTGGGTATATAAGCTTAGGTTAAACTACATAATCCTATACGATCATCTGAAATGGTAGGTTCTTCACAAGCTAGACAGTTTAGCATGAAATCTCTAGACTTAGAGTGCAAACCTTCCACTCTTGAGTAACCAAACGAACATTTTAACTAGATTTCATCTTTTTGAGCTCACCTTATGCATATGCCTTGGTTTATCATTAATGGTGGATAAAGTGTATTAAAAAAATATTTTTGAACAAAAAATATTATTTTATCATTTTCTAGAGGTAATTAATTGAGGAATATAAAAAAATGTAAAACTTGCAAGAATTCAATTTGATGTGGCAAGGTACCATGATTTGGGCATATAAGCTTAGGCTAAACTGCACAAGCTCAGTCGATCATCTAAAATGGCTGGTGCTTCACAAGCTAGATAGTTTACCGTGAATTCTCTAGACTTAGAGTGCAAACCTTCCACTTTTGAGTAACCAAACCAAGATTTGTAACAAGACTTCATCTTTTTGAGCCCATCTTGTGCATATGCCTTGGTTTATCATTAATAGTGATCAAAGTGTATTAAAATAATATTTTTTGAAATAAAAAAACTTATTTTATCATTATCTAGAGGTAATCAATTGGGAAAAATAAAGAAAATGTAAAACTTGCCAGAATTCAATTTGCACCGGCAAGGTAGCATTTTTGGGTATATAAGCTTAGGTTAAATTGCACAATCCCCTATGATCATCTAAAATGGCACGTGCTTCAGAAGCTAGACAGTTTAGCGTGAAGTCTCTAGACTTAGAGTGCAAACCTTCTACTTTTCAGTAACCAAACCAACATTTTTAACTAGATTTCATCTTTTTGAGCTCACCATATGTATATGCCTTGGTTTATCATTAATGTTGGATAAAGTGTATTAAAATAATATTTTTGAACAAAAAATATTATTTTATCATTTTCTAGAGGTAATTAATGGGGGGAAATAAAGAAAATGTAAAACTTGCAAGAATTCAAATTGATGTGGCAAGGTACCATGATTTGGGCATATAAGCTTAGGTTAAACTGCACGAGCTCATACGATCATCTGAACTGGCAGGTGCTTCACAAGCTAGACAGTTTAGCGTGAATTCTCTAGACTTAGAGTGCAAACCTTCAACTTCTGAGTAACCAAACAAAGATTTGTAACAAGACTTCATATTTTTGAGCCCATCTTGTGCATATGCCTTGGTTCATCATTAATAGTGAATAAAGTGTATTAAAATAATATTTTTTGAAATAAAAAAATTATTTTATCATTATCTAGAGGTAATCAATTGGGAAAAATAAAGAAAATGTAAAACTTGCCAGAATTCAATTTGCACCGGCAAGGTACCATTTTTGGGTATATAAGCTTAGGTTAAATTGCACAATCCCCTATGATCGTCTAAAATGGCACGTGCTTCAGAAGCTAGACAGTTTAGCGTGAAGTCTCTAGACTTAGAGTGCAAACCTTCAACTTTTCAGTAAGTAAAACAAGATTTGTAACAAGATTTCATCGTTTTGGGCTCATCTTATGGATATGCCCTGGTTTATCACTAATAGTGAATAAAGTGTACTAAAATATTATTTTTGGGATAAAATATTACTTTGCCATTTTCAAAGAGGTAATTAATCGGGAAAAATAAAGAAATTTTAAAACTTGGCAGAATTCAATTTGCACTGGCAAGGTACCATGCTTTGGGTATATAAGCTTAGGTTAAATTGCACAAGCCCATACGATCATCTGAAATGGCAGGTGCTTCACAATCTAGAAAGTTTAGCGTCAAGTCTATAGACTTAGAGTGCAAACCTTCCACTTTTGAGTAACCAAACCAAGATTTTTAACTAGATTTCATCTTTTTGAGCTCACATTGAGCATATGCCTTGGTTTATCATTAATATTGGAGAAAGTGTGTTAAAATAATATTTTTGAATTAAAAATATTGTTTTATCATTTTCTAAATGTAATTAATTTGGGAAAATAAAGAAAATGTAAAACTTGACAGGATTGAATTTGATGTTGCAAGGTACCATGCTTTGGGTATATAAGCTTAGGTTAAATTCACAAGCCCATAGGATCATCTGAAATGGCAGGTGCTTCACAAGCTAGATAGTTTAGCATGAATTCTCTAGACTTAGAGTGCAAACCTTCCACTTTTGAGTAACCAAACCAAGATTTGTAACTAGATTTCATCTTTTTGAGCTCATCTTGTGCACATGCCTTGGTTTATCATTAATACTGAATAAAGTATATTAAACTAGTATTTTTGAAAAAAAAAATATTTTCTTAGTTTCTAGAGGTAATTAGTTGGGGAAAAATAAAGAAAAATGTAAAACTTGCCAGAATTAAATTTGCACTCGCAAGGTATCATGTTTTGGGTACATAAGCTTAAGTTGATTTTTTTTTCAAAACTGGGCAACAATTGTTTACAATGCTAAAACCCACATGGGTCGTGACCCTGATCGCCATGTGGTCTGCTGACTGGGGTGGCCTACCATGAACATTTCAGTGTGAGGTTCGACGATGGAGGTAATATAGAGTTTTCCGAACTCCCTCTTCCTTCTCGATGAAGCCTCGCCACATGATCCACTGATTGGGTTGGCCCACCACAATCACATCATTCTAAGGTTCGACATGAGTTAAAATAGAATTTGCCGAACTCCCTCTTCCAAAGCCTTAACTCGGGTGTGTGGAAGGAATCTGTGGCTTGTACTCATACTCCTAGCTTTGGTACAGTAGTATCAAATGGGAAAAGGAAGGAAGAGCTGCTACTCCAGAAAGGACGAGCAGATATAATAAATGGGGGCAGTGGGCGAGACAGCAGCGCAGAGGTCGGACGTGACAACAAGACTATCTGCAAGCAGGGCACACCAGTACCTATGCACTTTAAAAAAAATATTTTCCCCGTCCTCCGTATGATCACCTCATTCGCGAGAGGGGCCCAAGGAACACCATCGATCACCTACATTCAAATTGAGGTCAAAATTGTTGGCATAGCCATTCAAACCAAGGTTTGAATATTTGAACTTTCTTTCTGTCCACTGCATGGAATCAATTTAGGCTGTAGTTAAATTGCGCAAGCCAATATGATCATATTAAATGGTAGCCAAACGAAAGTTTTCAAATTTCGATGTTAAGCGTGTACTTTTGAGTAACCAAACCAAGATTTGTAACATGATTTCATCTTTTTGAGCTCATCTTGTGCACATGCCTTGGTTTATCATTAATAGTGAATCAAGTGTATTAAAATAATATTTTTGCAATAAAAATATTATTTTATCATTCTTTAGAAGTAATTAATCGGGGAAAAATAAAGAAAAGGGCAAAACTTGCCAGAATTCAATTTCCACTAGCGAGGTACCATGATTTGGTTATATAAGCTTAGGTTAAATTGCACAATCTCATACGACCATCTGAAATGGCACGTGCATCACAAGCTAGACAGTTTAGCGTGAATTCTCTAAACTTAGATTGCAAACCTTCCACTTTTGAGTAACCAAACCAAGATTTGTAACAAGATTTCATATTTTTGAGCTCATCTTGTGCATATGCCTTGGTTTATCATTAATAGTGAATAAAGTGTATTAAAATAATATTTTTGAAATAAAAATATTATTTATCATTCTCTAGAGGTAATTAATTGGGGAAAAATAAGAAAAGGGCAAAACTTGCCAGAATTCAATTTGCACAGGCGAGGTACCATGATTTGGGTATATAAGCATATGTTAAACTGCACAAGCCCATACGATCATCTGAAATGGTAGGTTCTTCACAAGCTAGACAGTTTAGCGTGAATTCTCTACACCTAGAGTGCAAACTTTCCAATTTTGAGTAACCAAACCAAGATTTTAACTAGATTTCATCATTTTGAGCTCACCTTGTGCATATGCCTTGTTTATCATTAATACTAGATAAAGTGTATTAAAATAATATTTTTGAATTGAAAATATTATTTTATCATTTTGTAGTGGTAATTAATTGGGGAAAAATAAAGAAAATGTACAACTTACCAGCATTCAATTTTTTGTAGCAAGGTACCATGCTTTGGATATATAAGCTTAGGTTAAATTGCACATGCCCATACGATCATCTGCAATGGCAGGTGCTTCACAAGCTAGACAATTTAGCATGAATTCTCTAAACTTAGGCCCTGTTCGGAAGCTCTCCAGCTCCATGCTCCGCTGATGCTTGTGATCTGTGTTGGTTTTTTCGTGAAGAGGAACAGGTGATGCTGCACAATGCGGGTAAGTATTTCCCTCAGTTAAGAACCAAGGTTTATCGAACCAATAGGAATATCGGTCATCAACTGTCTTCATCGGCTGCACACAAAAGAGCACACACTTGCACACAACGTGGCAAGAGGGTTGTCAATCCCCTTGATCTCGTTATTTGCAAGTAAGTGAGATATGTAGATGATAATAGATAATTGTAAATTGCAAAATAAAATAAAACACAATAAATGGCAGCAAGGTATTGAAAGAGTTTGTAAACTTATAAGTGGATAGACCTGGGGGCCGTAGTTTTCTCTAGTGGCATCCCTCTTATAGTAAGCATACGGTGGGTAACAAATTACTGTTGGGCAATTGATAGAAGAGCGGATAGTTATGCAATCTTTATTCACGGCAATGATCATGTATATATAGGCATCACGTTCACAAGTAAATAGGCTGACTCCTGCCTGCACCTATTACTATTACTCCACCAATCGACCGCTATACAGCATGCATCTAGAGTATTAAGCAAAATAGAGTAATGCTTGGAGAACGACGACATGATGTAGACAAAGAGAATTCCATTAATATGAACTAACTCCATCGTTTTATCCTTAGTGGCAGCAATACAAAGACGTGTCTTGTCCCTTTCTGTCACTGGGATATAGAGCACCGCCAGATTGAACCCACTACAACGCACCCCTCTCACTGAAGAAATATCAATCTAGTTGGCCAAACTATCTCAATAGATCGGAGAGATTTATGAAGCTATAATGATCATGCAAATAAGAATCATAATAATCAGAGATGACTCAAATACTTTTCATGAAGAATCTGAACATAAACCCACAATTCATCGGATCGCAACTAACACACCGGACAAAAGGATTACATCGGATAGATCAAAGCGAAGATGCGATGATCATTGTATTGAAGATCAAGAGAGAGATATATAGCCATCTAGGTACTAACTACGGACCCGTAGGTCTGTGGTGAACTACTCACAACACATCATGGAGGTAGCAAGTATGATGTATGGCCCCTCCGTGATCGATTCCCCCTCGGGTAGATCACCGAAAATGGTCGCCAGATGGGCACGCGACAGAACAGAGACTTGCAGCGGCGAAAAAGTGTTTCGGGAGCTCCCCTAGGGTTTTTGGAATATTTAAGAATTTATAGGCCAGAGAGGGGCACCAGAGGGCGGCCGAGGGAGGCGCAAGGCAACAGGGCGCGCCTGGCCCCTGGGCCACGCGCTGTTGCATTGTGCCCCTCTCGTGCGGTCTCTCGTCGCCTCCCGAAGCTTCCAGGTCTTCTTTTGGTCCCGAAAAAATCATATTAAAGTTTTGTGGCAATTGGACTTCGTTTGGTATGGTAAACCTGAAAAGTAAAAAAAATGCAGAAAACAGCAACTGGCACTGGGCACTAGGTCAATTGGTTAGTACTCAAAAATAATATTAGTTGATAAATAAACACCCAAAAAGTATTCTAGAATGATAATATAATAGCATGGGACAATAAAAAAATATAGATACGTTGGAGACGTATCAGCATCCACAAGCTTAATTCCTGCTCGTCCTCGAGTAGGTAAATGATAAAAACAGAATTTTTCATGTGACATGCTACCCAACATGTAACCTATTGTAGGTTTGTTCATTGAGAAACGATGAATTAATAAACATCAACATAGTAATATTTATAAATATAAGAAACATAATCATCAAGTTTCAAAGTATACGATCGGAAAAGAATGTTCACCCCCTATTCATTTTATCATATTAGAATAGCATGGCTCCGTACTCACCACATAAATACAAATGTCAAGCACCATGGTGTCAAGTCAGGCAATTGGATCATACTTTTTAATGCGCTTCAACTTTTTATTACTCGCGCAATATATGAGCGTGAACCAGGGATATAGCATAAAGGTGGAATAGAATATGGTGGTAGGTTTCAAAGGGGTGAAAAGTGAAGAAGAAAGTCTCGCATCAACTAGGCGTATCAACGGGCTATGAAGATGCCCATCAATAGATATCAATGCGAGGAGTAGGTATTGCCATGCAATGGATGCACTAGAGCTATAAGTGTATGAAAGCTCAACGGAAGCTAAGTGGGTGTGCATCCAACTTGCTTGCTCATGAAGACCTCGGGCATTTGAGGAAGCCCATCCTCCTGTGTATCTGGAAAATGTTCAACCTGTATATGAAAAATGTTCAATGTGTATTCAAAAATAGTCAACATGTATTTGAAAAATGGATAAAAAGTAAAAAAAATAAATGAAAAACCAACAGAAAAGAATAAAAAACCTGAAAAGAAAGCTGGTAGAGAAACATAGAAAAAGGAAAGAAACGAAAACCTCACGGAAGGTACCCAAAACCGCTTTATTTGGACGGCCCACTTTGGACGAGACTATAGGGGCGAGCACCATCAGTCTCGCAATAAGCGAGACATAGCTTTTCCGCTCCCCTTATCCCCACCTGTGCATGCACTAGGGACCCAGGCCCATGCCGTTGTAGCCCGCCTTGCCCCACCGTGTCACCCGAGCAGGCCGATGGGCCGAAAGGCCGAACGGGTCCCGGCCCAGATTATTTCGGCCCACAGGCCATTAACAAAAAAAGGGGCTGGTGAATCTTTGTCCTTTTTGCAAATAGAACCCGCTGTTTTCCATATATTGCAGATTAGTCCACCCGCTTATTACAGTGTGTTGTAAAAATTATGTTTTAGACCTTGTAGTTATCTTTTTTTTATGTTCAGTCCCGTACTCTATTGTAAATTTATATTGCAGACCTTATATTATCTAGAAATTAACCATTAGACCCTCTAATTTCTGGAAATCATATTCCTCACTCTGTAATATTAATATATTATGACATATTCTATATGTTTGGCTCATCATTTTCTAGAATATGCAAAATTAGTACAACAATTATATTTTACAATTCAAATTAACTTTTGGGATCACAAGGTAATGGTGGCGTCTACTGCAAATTTTGCAGATTATCCAACATTACTTTAAGATCTACATTTTGTCCTTTTGGTAAGATGATTATTTTCAACATGCTCTCCCAAATATTAAGTTTAAATGTGACTACCTCAAGTTTCACTTGCAATTCACAAGGTAATGGTGGCATCTGCTACAAAAATTTGTAGATTATATACTATTACGGTGAGGTCTACATCCTGTCATATCATTTTGACAGATGATTACCTTCAAAGTGATTTGCTAGAATATAGCATAACATCTACTGACAAAGTCAGATTATGTTTTCTATTACCGCGAGAACTACACCAGAATGGTGATTATCTTCAAAGTGTTATCCTATATAAATTGAGGTCTACACATATGGTTATAAAGCATCAGCTATACTTAATTTTTTTCCTCTGATTGTTGCTAAGTAAAATAATTTACTCTCGTAGTAAAACTAACTAATGGATGATCACGATATGCAGGAAAATGGCTAGCGTCATGAATCGAGAATTTCATGAACTTGAGCTAGATGGTGGTAATTATTTACCATGGGCTATGGATACCAAGATAGAACTGGAAAATCGTAAGCTTGGTTCCACCATCACCACACATACTGAAGGCGCCGCAAAAATACCACAGGTAGCCAAATATACAGCTTGAAGTTTCATAAGGCATCACCCCATCTAGATTTAAAAATAGAATACTTAATGGAGGAACATCCACTTGCTTTGTGGAACTCTCTTAAGGAGAGATATGACCAACAAAGAGTAGTTATGCTGCCAAAAGCACAAAGGGAATGGTCACTCATTAGGTTCCAAGGCTTCAAATATGTGGCAGTATACAACTTTACTGTTCACAAGGTTAACTCAAAATGAAGGTTTTGCAATCAAGTAATTTCCGAAGATGATCTTATTGAGAAGAACTTGTGCACCTTCCACACATCAATGAGGGTTCAGCAACAACAGTATCATTAACAAAAATACAAGAAGTACTCTAAGCTCACATGTACTCTACTTCTAGCTGAGAAGAATCATCAGGCATGCCCAACGGGCACTATGCCACTTCCTAAAGCACATGCTAACACTCAGTTTACTAAAAAGTATGGGCGTAACAAAAGGAATTTCAGAAAATTCAAAGGTAAGTGGAAAACCAAAAACAAGCAGAAAACCAGTGGTCATTCTAAGGGTAAAGGTCACTTCAAGAAAGATGACCAAAACAACAACCCTGAGATTTGTCAATGGTGTGGATGCACGAACCATCGTACTACCAAATGCCATACTCCCAAGCACTATGCTAACTTATACCTTAAGTCTACTAAGAATGGCAAACAAGTTCATGGAAAAGCTGAAACTCATTTCAACGCCTTACAACAGGAAGAGAACCTGGAATCAAGCACTTCTCAGAACGCTCCCCAGAAATCAAGGCAAAAGGATGAACCTCTTCTTGATGTCAATGACATGCTAGTGGACTACACTCAAGATGCATTTGGAGATCTCAATTAACCTCCACATCACCCATTGATGTTACCAGCCATTTATCGTAATATTGGATGTTATAATTAGTATAACTCTAAGTAGAATAAAGTCCTACGGACTAGATCATATTATGTAATTCAGACATAATGTTGTATTTGTATTTGTAATTGTAATATGAATACTTCGTATGTATTTATTTATGAGTAATATGAATAAAATTCATCCTAAAATATTCTCTCACTCTATATAGACATTTACGGGAAAACAATCCAACAGAAGAAGAAATTTGTTTAGTGGATAGTTGTACCACTAACACAATACTAAGGGAAACAAAATATTTCCAAACTCTAACTAAGAGGAAAGGAAATGTAATGACCATCACTAGTTGTGACTCATGATGCATCAATTGTAGGTTCAGGGCGAGCCACAAATGTTTTACCTATGGGTACTATCGTTGTAATTGAGGATGCACTCCTGTATCCCGAATCTATGTGTACCCTCCTAAGTTTCAAAGATATCCGCTCAAATAATTTCCATCTGGAATTAACATCTAAGAAGAATACTGAATATTTGCTTTTAACAAAGAGCAATGGATCTGAGAAACAAAATTTTCAAAAACTCCCCTCACTATCGTCTGCATTGTATTACACTTATATCAAACCCGTACCACACCTTGCATAGAAAATAATTTTTCAAAATCTTGATAAATTCAAGACTTGGCATGGTCGCCTTGGTCAACCTAGAATAGGGATGATGAGAAAAACTAGTGACAATTCTATTGGTTACAACCTTCAAACTACAAAGTTCCAAAAATCATCAGATTTTGTGTGCTCCGCATGTGCAACTGTGAAATTAATTGTAAAACCATCTTATCTCAAAAGAAAAATGAGTCAATTTCCTTGAACACATTCAAAGAGATATAGGTGGTCCAATTCAACCACAAACTAGACCATTTAGGTACTTCAAGGTGCTCATAGATGCATCTACTAGATGGTCACACGTGTGTTATTATCCACATGGAACCATGCCTTTGCCAAATTAATAGCTCAGATTATTAAACTAAGAGAAAATCATCCTGAATAGAGGATAAAAAAAATTTGAATGGATAATGCTGCCAAATTCACTTCACGCGCATTTAATAACTATTGCATGGCTATGGGCACCCATTTAGAACATTCAGTACCTTTCTTTCATACTCAAAATGGATTGGCTGAATCTCTTATTAAAGATGTAAAATTAATCGCTCGACCACTTCTAGAGAATTGTAATTTGCCAATATCTTGTTGGGAACATGCGGTATTACACGCCGCAGATCTGATACAAATTAGACCGGCTACATATCACACAGCCTCCCCGTTGCAACTAGTACGTGGTAATAGTATTTCCCATCTACGAAATTCGGTTGTACAGTATACGTATCGATATCACCACCGCTACGTACATTCATGGCCCCCCATAGAAAATTAGGGATCTATGTGGGGTACAATTCTTCATCAATTATAAAATACCTCGATCCCCTTAGAGGGGATCTGTTCACAGCCCGGTAGATCCTATTTTCGATGAGTTCAATTTCCCAGCATTAGGGGGAGAATCAAACCACAAAGAATGCCTAGAAATAGATTGGAATGTAACATGCATTCTGTCCATAGATTCACTTACTAAAGAATGTGAAACTGGAGTTCAGAGAATTATACACTTGCAACACATTGCAAACAAACTACGAGTTTCATTTACTAACCATAAAGGTGTCACTAAATCACATATTCCCGCAGATAATGCACAAAAATTTTCCTACGCACACACAAGATCTATCCATGGTGATGAGCATCTACGAGAGGGAGAGGGAATCTACATACCCTTGTAGATCGCTAAGCGGAAGCGTTAAGAAACGCGGTTGATGTAGTCGAACGTCTCCGCGATCCAAATCGCAAGTCGTCCCTCGATCCGATCACGAACTAGTGTCGAATAGACGACACCTCCGCATTCAACACACGTACGGCTTGATGACGCCTTCACCTCCTCGATCCAGCGAGCGATGGTGAAGTAGTAGATGAGTTCCGGCAGCACGTCGGCGTGGTGATGGTGGTGAGGAACAATCTCTGCAGGGCTTCGCCAAGCACTACGGAGATTGTGACGGGAGGAACTAGAGGGTTAGGGTTGCCGGCACACGGCTTGGGAAATCCCGATCTGTCCCGTGTGCTAACCCTGCCCCTCTATTTATATGTTGAGCCCTGGGGTCTAAACTTGGAGAGAAAGCCTCCACAAGGTCGGTTTTGCCCGCACAAGGTCGGTTTGGCCTGTACGGAAAGAGTCCCACTCGGATTCCAGCAGTACCGCGTACAAGCGGTAGTACCGCTTGCGCGGTAGTACCGCTTCACACAAGCGGTAGTACTGCCTTACCAGCGGTAGTACCGCTTAAGGCAGCAGAAAAACTTCCTTTTGCACTTTCCAATACCTCGTGGGCTTTACCCCTTTGGCCCATATAAAGTGTTGCTGCACCTGAACACTTCGGTAAACATCCGGAACCCCTTCCGGTGAATTCCGGAACCCTTCCGGAGATCAAAACACTATTATCACATATATCAATCTTTACCTCCGGACTCTTCCGGAGATCCTTGTCATGTCCGGGATCTTATCCGAGACTCCGAACAACCTTCGGTCACCAACACAATAACTCAACTATACTAATCGTCACCAAACGTTAAGTGTGTAGACCCTGCGGGTTCGAGAACTATGTAGACATGACCGAGACACCTCTACGGTCAATAACCAATAGCGGGACCTGGATGCCCATATTCGTTCCTACATATTCTACGAAGATCTATATCGGTCGAACCTCTATGTCAAGGATTCAGTTAAACCCGTATGCTATTCCCTTTGTTCTTCGGTATGTTACTTGCCCGAGATTCGATCGTCGGTATCCCTATACCTAGTTCAATCTCGTTACCGGCAAGTCTCTTTACTCGTTCCGTAATACAAGATCCCGTGCCTAACACCTTAGTCACATTGCTTGCAAGGCTTATAGTGATGTTGTATTACCGAGTGGGCCCTGAGATACCTCTCCGTCACACGGAGTAACAAATCCCAGTCTTGATCCATGCCAACCCAACAGACACCTTCGGACATACCTGTAGAGCATCTTTATAGTCACTCAGTTACGTTGTGACGTTTGATACACACAAGGTATTCCTCCGGTGTCAGTGAGTTGCATGATCTCATGGTCATAGGAACAGATACTTGACATGCAGAAAACTATAGCAATAAACTGACACGATCATATGCTATGTTTATAGTTTGGGTCTTGTCCATCACATCATTCTCCTAATGATGTGATCCCGTTATCAAATGACATCTCATGTCTATGGCTAGGAAACCTTGACCATCTTTGATCAACGAGCTAGTCTATTAGGGGCATACTAGGGACATAGTGTTGTCTATGTACCCACACATGTATTTGAGTTTCCAATCAATACAATTATAGCATGGATAATAAACGATTATCATGAACAAGGAAATATAATAATAACCATTTTATCATTGCCTCTAGGGCATATTTCCAACAGTCTCCCACTTGCACTAGAGTCAATAATCTAGCTCACATCACTATGTGATTTACATTGTAATGAATCTAACACCCATACAGTTCTGGTGTTGATCATGTTTAGCCCTTGGAAGAGGTTTAGTCATCGGATGTGCAACATTCAGATCTGTGTGCACTTTGCAAATATTTATGTCGTCCTCCTTGATGTAATCGCGGATGGAATTGAAACGTCGCTTTATGTGTCTGGTCCTCTTGTGAAACCTGGGTTCCATGGCTAGAGCAATGGCACCAGTGTTGTCACAGAACAGAGTCATTGGGTTTAGTGCACTAGGCACTACTCCAAGATCTGTCATGAACTCCTTCATCCAGACACCTTCCTTCGCCGCCTCCGAGGCAGCAATGTACTCCGCTTTGCATGTAGAATCAGCTACTACTATTTGCTAGGAACTGCACCAGCTAACCGCACACCCATTGAGAATAAATACGTATCCGGTTTGCGACTTAGAGTCATCCGGATCAGTGTCAAAGCTTGCATCGACGTAACCCTTTACGACGAGCTCTTGATCACCTCCATAAACGAGAAACATGTCATTAGTCCTTTTCAGGTACTTCAGGATATTCTTGACCGCCGTCCAGTGTTCCATTCCTGGATCACTTTGAAACCTTCCGGCCATACTTATGGCAAGGCTGACATCGGGTCTTGTGCATAGCATTGCATACATGATAGAGCCTATGGCTGAAGCATAGGGGACGACACTCATCTTGTCTCTATCTTCTGCAGTCACTGGGCATTGAGTCTTACTCAACTTCACACCTTGCAAAACAGGCAAGAACCCCTTCTTGGACTGATCCATTTTGAACTTCTTCAAAATCTTATCAAGGTATGTGCTTTGTGAAAGTCCTATTAAACGTCTTGATCTATCTCTATAGATCTTGATGCCTAATATGAAAGCAGCTTCTCCTAGGTCCTTCATTGAAAAACTCTTGTTCAAATATTCCTTCATGCTTTCCAACATTTCTATATTGTTTCCAATCAGTAATATGTCATCCACATATAATATTAGAAACGCTATAGAGCTCCCACTCACTTTCTTGTAAATACAAGCTTCTCCGTAAACTTGTATAAACTCGAACGCTTTGATCACCTCATCAAAGCGAAGATTCCAACTCCGAGATGCTTGCACCAGTCCATAAATGGATCGCTGGAGTTTGCAAACTTTTTCAGCATTCTCTGGATCAACAAAACCTTCTGGTTGCATCATATACAACTCTTCCTTAAGGAAACCGTTAAGGAACGCTGTTTTGACATCCATCTGCCAAATTTCATAATCGAAAAAGGCAGCTATTGCTAACATGATTCTGACGGACTTAAGCATCGCTACGGGTGAGAAGGTCTCATTGTAGTCAACTCCTTGAACTTGTGAAAAACCCTTTGCCACAAGTCGAGCTTTATAGACGGTGACATTACCGTCCGCGTCTGTCTTCCTCTTAAAGATCCATTTGTTCTGAATGGCCTTACGCCCTTTAGGTAATACTTCCAAAGTCCACACTTTGTTTTCATACATGGATCCCATCTCGGATTTCATGGCCTCTAACCATTTCTCGGAATCCGGGCCCACCATTGCTTCTCCATAGCTCGTAGGTTCATCGTTGTCCAACAACATGATCTCTAAGACAGGGTTGCCGTACCACTCAGGAGCAGTACGCGTCCTTGTCGACCTACGAGGTTCGATAGCAACTTGATCCGAAGATTCATGATCATCATCATTAACTTCCTCTTCAACTGATGTAGGCTCTACAGAAACATATTTCTGCGCTGCGCTACTCTCTGGTTGAAGTAAAGGTTCAATAACCTCATCAAGTTCTATCTTCCTCCCACTCAATTCTTTCGAGAGAAACTCTTTCTCAAGAAATGTTCCGTTTTTAGCGACAAACACTTTGCCTTCGGATCTGAGATAGAAGGAATACCCAACTGTCTCTTTTGGATATCCTATGAAGACGCATTTCTCCGCTTTGGGTTCCAGCTTTTCAGGCTGAAGCTTTTTGACATAAGCATCACATCCCCAAACTTTAAGAAACGACAGCTTTGGCTTCTTGCCAAACCAAAGTTCATATGGCGTCGTCTCAACGGATTTCGATGGTGCCCTGTTTAAAGTGAATGCAGCTGTCTCTAATGCATAACCCCAAAACGATAGTGGCAAATCGGCAAGAGACATCATAGATCGCACCATATCCAATAAGGTTCGATTACGACGTTCGGACACACCATTACGCTGTGGTGTTCCAGGCGGTGTCAATTATGAAACAATTCCACACTGTCTTAAGTGACTGCCAAACTCATAACTCAGATATTCTCCTCCTCGATCAGATCGTAGGAATTTAATCTTCTTGTTACGATGATTCTCAACTTCACTCTGAAATTGCTTGAACTTTTCAAACGTTTTAGACTTGTGTTTCATTAAGTAAATATACCCATATCTACTTAAGTCATCAGTGAAGGTGAGAAAGTAACGATAACCACCACGCGCCTCAATGCTTATTAGACCGCACACATCAGTATGTATGATTTCCAACAAGTCACTTGCCCGTTCCATTGTACCAGAGAACGGCGTCTTAGTCATCTTGCCCATGAGGCATGGCTCACATGTGTCAAGTGATTCAAAATCAAGTGACTGCAAAAGTCCATTAGCATGGAGCTTCTTCATGCGTTTTACGCTAATATGACCTAAACGGCAGTGCCACAAGATAGTGGTATTATCATTATCAATTCTACATCTTTTGGCATCAATGTTATGAACATGTGTATCATTACTATCGAGATTCAATAAGAATAAACCCCTCACATTGGGTGCATGACCATAAAAGATATTACTCATATAAATAGAACAACCATTATTCTCAGATTTAAATGAGTAACCGTCTCGCAATAAACAAGATCCAGATATAATGTTCATGCTTAACGCAGGCACTAAATAACAATTATTCAGGTTTATCACTAATCCTGATGGTAATCGAAGAGCGAGCGTGCCGACGGCGATCACATCAACCTTGGAACCATTTCCCACGCGCATCGTCACTTCGTCCTTTGCCAGCCTCCGTCTATTCCGCAGTTCCTGTTTTGAGTTGCAAATGTGAGCAACCGCACCGGTATCAAATACCCAGGCACTACAACGAGAGTTGGTAAGGTACACATCAATAACATGTATATCATATATACCTTGTTTGTTGTTAGCCGCCTTCTTGTCAGCCAAATACTTGGGGCAGTTCCGCTTCCAGTGACCAGTTCCCTTGCAATGAAAGCAATCAGTTTCAGGCTTGGGTCCAGCCTTGGGTTTCTTCACGGGAGGGGAAACTGCTTTGCCACTCTTCTTGGAGTTACCCTTCTTACCCTTGCCATTCTTCTTGAAACTAGTGGTTTTATTGTCCATCAACACTTGATGCTCCTTCTGAATCTCAGACTCAGCGACTTTCAACATCGCAAACAGCTCGGCGACTGACTTGTTCATCCCATGCATGTTATAGTTCAACACGAAGCTCTTGTAGCTAGGTGGCAATGATTGAAGAACTCTGTCAGTGATAGCCTCTGGCGGAATGGGCATCCGCAATTTAGCCAGACGGGTGGAGTACCCAGACATTCTGAGTATGTGATCACTGACAGACCCGTTCTCCTCCATCTTGCAAGCATAGAACTTATCGGAGGTCTCGTACCTCTCGATCCGGGCATTCTTCTGAAAGATAAACTTCAACTCCTGGAACATATCATATGCTCCATGACGTTCAAAACGTCTTTGAAGTCCCGGTTCTAAGCCATACAACATTGCACATTGAACTATTGAGTAATCATCAGAACGAGCCTGCTAGGCGTTCACAACGTCTAGAGACTCAACTGGAGCGGGTGGATCACCAAGCGGTGCATCAAGGACATAAGTCTTCTGGGAAGCCGTAAGGATAATCCTTAGATTACGGGCCCAGTCCACAAAGTTACTTCCATCATCTTTCAACTTAGCTTTCTCTAGGAACGCATTAAAATTCAGGGGTGCTACCGCGCGAGCCATGATCTACAACATAAATATTGCAAAGACAATTTAGACTATTGTTCAAGATAATGAGTTTAGTTAATCATATTACTTAAAAAACTCGCACTCAAATTGACATCCCTCCGGTCATTCGAGTGTCACATGATCCAAATCCACCAACTCAAGTCCGATCATCACGTGAGTTGACGTGGTTTCAATGGTGAACATCTTCATGTTGATCATATCTACTATATGACACATGTTCGAGCTTTCGGTCTCTTGTGTTCCGAGGCCATGTCTGTACATGCTAGGCTCGTCAAGTTTAACCCGAGTGTTCTGCACGTGCAACACTGGCTTGCACCCGTTGTATGCGAACGTAGAGTCTATCACACCCGATCATCACGTGGTGTCTCGAAACGACGAACTTTCGCAACGGTGCACACTCGGGGAGAACACAGTTTATCTTGAAATTTGATTGAGGGATCACCTTATAATGCTACCGTCGTCCTAAGCAAAATAAGATGCATAAAAGGATTAACATCACATGCAAATCATAAGTGACATGATATGGCCATGAACTTGTGCTTTTGATCTCCATCTCCAAAGCACCGGCATGATCTCCATCGTCACCGGCATGACACCATGATCTCCATCATCTTGATCTCCATCAACGTGTCGCCATAAGGTTGTCGCGCCGACTGTTGCTTCCACGACTATTGCTAACTCATAGCGATAAAGTAAAGCAAAACGGCGAAAATAATTAAAGACAACTCTATGGCTCCTGCCAGTTGCCGTACTCATCGACATGCAAGTCGTGATATTCTATACAACACATGATCATCTCATACATCACATATATCTCATCATGTAATTGGCCATATCACATCACAACATACCCTGCAAAAACAAGTTAGACGTCCACTAATTGTTGTTGCAAGTTTTACGTGGCTGCTACGGGTATCTAGCAAGAACAATCCTTACCTACGCAAAAACCACAACGGTGATACAAAAATTGCTATTCAACCTTCTCAAGGACCGCCTTTGTCAAATCCGATCCGACTAAAGTGGGGGAAACAGACACCCCCCAGCCATCTTTATGCAACGAAGTTACATGTCAGTTGATGGAACCGGTCTCTCGTAAGCGTACGAGTAATGTTGGTCCGGGCCGCTTCATCCCACAATACCGCTGAATCAAGAAAAGACAAAGGGAGGAAGCAATCTAAGCATCAACGCCCACAAACTCCTTTGTGTTCTACTCGTGATCTCATCTACACATAGACCTAGCTCAGATGCCACTGTTGGGGAACGTCGCATGGGAAACAAAAAATTTCCTACGCACACGCAAGATCTATCCATGGTGATGAGCATCTACGAGAGGGAGAGTGAATCTACATACCCTTGTAGATCGCTAAGCGGAAGCGTTAAGAAACGCGGTTGATGTAGTCGAACGTCTCCGCGATCCAAATCGCAAGTCGTCCCTCGATCCGATAACAAACTAGTGCCGAACAGACGGCACCTCCGCGTTCAACACACGTACGGCTTGATGACGCCTTCACCTCCTCGATCCAGCGAGCGATGGTGAAGTAGTAGATGAGTTCCGGCAGCACGTCGGCGTGGTGATGGTGGTGAGGAACAATCTCTGCAGGGCTTCGCCAAGCACTACGGAGATTATGACGGGAGGAACTAGAGGGTTAGGGTTGCCGGCACACGGCTTGGGAAATCCTGATCTGTCCCATGTGCTAGCCCTGCCCCTCTATTTATATGTTGAGCCCTGGGGTCTAAACTTGGAGAGAAAGCCTCCACAAGGTCGGTTTTGCCCGCACAAGGTCGGTTTGGCCCGCACGGAAAGAGTCCCACTCGGATTCCAGCAGTACCGCGTACAAGCGGTAGTACCGCTCATGAGCGGTAGTACCGCTTGCGCGGTAGTACCGCTTACACGGTAGTACTGCCTTACCAGCGGTATTACCGCTTAAGGCAGCAGAAAAACTTCCTTTTGCACTTTCCAATACCTCGTGGGCTTTACCCCTTTGGCCCATATAAAGTGTTGCTGCACCCGAACACTTCGGTAAACATCCGGAACCCCTTCCGGAGATCAAAACACTATTATCACATATATCAATCTTTACCTCCGGACTCTTCCGGAGATCCTTGTCATGTCCGGGATCTTATCCGAGACTCCGAACAACCTTCGGTCACCAACACAATAACTCAACTATACTAATCGTCACCAAACGTTAAGTGTGTAGACCCTGCGGGTTCGAGAACTATGTAGACATGACCGAGACACATCTACGGTCAATAACCAATAGCGGGACCTGGATGCCCATATTGGTTCCTACATATTCTACGAAGATCTATATCGGTCGAACCTCTATGTCAAGGATTCAGTTAATCCCGTATGCTGTTCCCTTTGTTCTTCGGTATGTTAGTTGCCCGAGATTCGATCGTCGGTATCCCTATACCTAGTTCAATCTCGTTACCGGCAAGTCTCTTCACTCGTTCCGTAATACAAGATCCCGTGGCTAACACCTTAGTCACATTGCTTGCAAGGCTTATAGTGATGTTGTATTACCGAGTGGGCCCTGAGATACCTCTCCATCACACGGAGTAACAAATCCCAGTCTTCATCCATGACAACCCAATAGACACCTTCGGAGATACCTGTAGAGCATCTTTATAGTCACGCAGTTACGTTGTGACGTTTGATACACACAAGGTATTCCTCCGGTGTTAGTGAGTTGCATGATCTCATGGTCATAGGAACAGATACTTGACATGCAGAAAACTATAGCAATAAACTGACACGATCATATGCTATGTTTATAGTTTGGGTCTTGTCCATCACATCATTCTCCTAATGATGTGATCCCGTTATCAAATGACATCTCATGTCTATGGCTAGGAAACCATGACCATCTTTGATCAACGAGCTAGTCTATTAGAGGCATACTAGGGACATAGTGTTGTCTATGTACCCACACATGTATTTGAGTTTCCAATCAATACAATTATAGCATGGATAATAAACGATTATCATGAACAAGGAAATATAATAATAACCATTTTATCATTGCCTCTAGGGCATATTTCCAACATGTTCAATATCCAGAACCAAGCACAAATGTGCTTACAAGTTTAAATGCTGGGACATCGGAACACCCTGACTCTATTGTTGTGGGAGTCGGAGGGTATCATTGAAATACCCACAAACTCTGCAGATTCAGGAGAATCATACACCAGAAAGACTACAATTGTTGACATATTTTTTTCCTCTAAAATTGCTAATACCCTTCAATTGGATCCATAACCAAAGTCCGTGAAGGAGTGCCTCAAGTGCCCTAATTGGCTTAAATGGAAGGAAGCAATTGAGGCAGAATTGCGCTCGCTCAATAAAAGAGAGGTATTTTCCTCAGTAATACCTACTCCTCAAAAGGTCTTCCATGTGGAAGCAAAATGGGTTTTTGTTCGAAAAAGAAACGAAAACAATGAGGTGGTGGGATATAAACAAGGCTAGTAGCACAAGGACATACGTAGAGACCTGAGATTGCATACTTATATGGGTCAAGCGATTCGGATATCTATATGGAAGTTTCTGAAGGACTAAAATTACCGAATCCCGAAGCAAATCACAACACATATTGTGTAAAACTACAAAAGTCACTCTATGGTTTTAAAACTGTTGGGGTAGAATACGGTATAACCGACTAAGTGAGTTTCTTATTGCATGTGTGTATTTATAAAGAAATACTCAAATGGATTTTGCATCATCTTAGTTTACGTTGATGATCTCAATATCATTGGAAGTACACTAGACATAAACGAAGCACGTAATCATTTAATGACAGAACTTGAGATGAAAGATTTGGGGAAAACCAAATTTTTCTTAGGCTTACAACTTGATAATCTTACTGCAGGAATATTAGTATACCAAGCTGCTTATATTCAAAAGGTTTTGGAAAAATTCAATATGGATAAATCATATCCATCCAAAGCACCCATGATCATCAGATCCCTTGATATGAATAAAGACCCTTTTAGACCTGGGGATGATGACAAAGAGATATTGGGAACGGAATTCCCATATCTCTTGCAACAAATTGCAGGAAGAATGTACCCTGCAAATTGGAGCGCTAATGTACCTTGCAAATTGCACCAGACCTGATATTGCATTTGCAGTAAATTTACTAGCTAGACACAGCTGTGCTCCAACAAAACATCATTGGACAGGAGTGAAGAATATCCTTAGATATTTACATGGCACAATAGTTCTTGGCCTATCCTATCAGAAAAACCAAGATAGGACTACGGTAGGTTATACTGACACTGGCTATCTATCTGATCCCCACATTGCCAGGTCACAAACATGTTTTGTATTCTTATATGGCGGAACTGCCTTCTCATGTAAGTCAACAAAACAAACTCTAGTAGCAACTTCCACTAATCATTCTGAAATTATCGCATTGTATGAAGCATCATGTGAATGTATGTGGCTTCACAGGATGGTTAACCACATTCAAACCTCGTGTGGTGTTGGTTCATTAGGATCATCAACCATTATCGATGAAGATAATGCAGCTTGTATTGCCCAAATGCATATGGGTTATATAAAAAAATATATCACAAAACATATTGCTCCAAAATTATTCTTTCCTTATGAATTACAGAAAAATTGAGAAATTGATATTTTGCAAACCAAATCATGTGATAATCTAGCAGATTTGTTCACAAAGTCTTAACCAACTTCAGCATTCCAGAAATGTGTTCACGGAATTGGTATGAGACGTTTTCGAAATTTGCAAACTTCAGGGGGAGAAAACTCCTAGAACTATAACCCATCAGTCATCATCAGATAATAAATATTGTACTCTTTTCCATTATGAGTTTTTTCAAACAAGTTCTCATAAAAGATTTTTAATGGGGCAATATAAATTATACCATACCATTTTCTCCTTATATTTTTCCCATTGGATTTTTAAGGAGTTTTCAATGGTATATCATGTTAGTATATTTTCTCCTCATATTTTTCTCACAGGGTTTTTGTGGGAGATTCTCTAGATTATAAAAATGATTTCTTAAGATGATTGACGAATATACAGGAAGCCTCAGATGATGGAAAAGTGGTGTGATCCAAGGGGGAGTGTTAGGAATAGTTTCTAGCACATGGCAGTTTGCTAATTAATACTCCCTCCGTCCGGAATTACTTGTCGCAGAAATATATGTATCTAGACGTATTATAATTTGACATAAATCCATTTTTATCCATTTTCACGACAAGTAATTCGGGACGGAGGGAGTATGTGTTAATTAGCAAACCGACATTGGCATTAATAACTGCCATTAGTAGTTATGTTTTGTCTCAAACATTAGCAACTGCTCTAAGCAGTTAAGATTTGTCTCACACGTTAGCAACTGCCTTTTTCCCTCTCACAACACTTTTAACCGCACCCTTTTTGGGGCTTGTATAAACACCTTTCATTCAATGAGAATCATTATCAGTTTATTTACATAAGTTTACTGTTCACAACAAAGTTTGACAGCTACGCTTCTTACAGATTACTCGGTC
The DNA here is from genome assembly GCA_039707655.1 of Elymus sibiricus. Taxonomy (NCBI): domain Eukaryota; kingdom Viridiplantae; phylum Streptophyta; class Magnoliopsida; order Poales; family Poaceae; genus Elymus; species Elymus sibiricus. The sequence continues at coordinate 701,589 of CM077674.1, read as the reverse complement.
CACACCTAAGCCTGTCGAACAGCTAGCTTTATCCATGCAAGTACGTGCACCACTCCTCCAACTAACAATGCATGTATCTAATTAACACTACTAGCTAGCTTTGCATGTGTACTAGCTCTCCGTGTGTTCATCGGGCATGTGTTCTTCATCTCCATTGTGTACAACAGGAGAAGTGTAGGTGTGTCCACTGCGTACTCGCGTGTGTGTATCCATTGATCTTGGGCAACGCCAACAATAATGTCCATAGTTGAATCATCGCTGAAGGCGGGGAAGAAACAAGAAATGCACCTAAGCAAGAAACGGGGGCAAGAGAAACGTAAATGAGCCAAGGTTAATTGCAGGAAGGAGCACGAGAGGCCAGGGTACGCGATGCTCTCATGGCTCCCACATAAGGCGGACATTATACGCTCCCGAAAATGGGGTGCCTGCCTTGCACGGGCTCGAGGGCCTCTTCAGACCAGCTCAAGTACGACTAGAACATAGTCATGGGTCTTCCTTCTCAGGCATGTCCATACAAACAAGAAGTAACACTGGCCTACAGCCCACTATGAATTCTGTCTAATTCTGGAGAAACCGGCAGATAGCCGGAGCAAGCAGGAGAGGGGCCAAAGCAGACCCGCCGGGCACTAGATGGAAGTCTCTGGTGGAGAGCGGAGGTAGAAGATGAACAGTAGCTTCTCCGGAGTGGCGCGAGAGTTCCTTTTTGCAGCTATATTTTTGAAAAAGGGTTCAGGTTCATGTTTTTACAGCATACGAATCAATATTAATTCTCACGTACGCGCATCTCGTCATATAGAGCAAAAAATCTCGCATGCATGTGACTAACATACACCCGTATCATACGTATATATCCATTAACTGGACCAGTGGACCTATAGTTTTCAGTAGTGAGCCATACACAACCTTAAGAGGAAGACAATTTGTCCAGTTGCCTCACTTTCAAATAAATAATATAATTCCAAGAGCAGCCAATCATCACCACATATGTCCGAGGGAATATCACACAACTTGTATTGGGTATCGCACACAATTCTACAAAACATGGACATGCCTGAGAACCTTAAGAACGAATATATAATCTTTCTCATTACTACTGATACAATTATTGGCACTAAGGTGTACAGAACTGATAAGATAATTGTGTCCCAAATCAGCATCGGATTTCAAGCACAACTTTTTGAATTGTTGAGGGGCTCCATGATCAGCTCATTGAAATGGCGGGGGCCAGAGTTCATTACAGCTAGAACGGTGTGATGAATCCACACATCATACGCAGACCACACACGTCCCTGTGGGTCTTCTTGATCCTTTCAAAAAAATTGTAGCGAATGTGTCCATCTCCACCCTTCCTATCCACTGACCACAGAATCTACCATCTCTTCAGCAAAGCCAGCCCCTGATGTCCTAATCCACTGATGCATACCTAACGGTTGCTTTCTCTGAAATCGCAGAGCATTCCATTGTTTCCACGAACCGTGAAATAGCTGCAGCAATGACATTAACAATAGAAAACCATCTATGATAAAAACTTCACAGATGGTTTAAGTTCGAAAACAGTCATAGGTAACTTGTGCTGGTCGCTACCGTCTGTGCTGACTGGTACATCACAAACGGATTGAACAAGAAGCTGTGTGTAAATATATCACAGTGAGATAATGACTGTCTTTGACGTTCTAGTCATCACAGACGGAGTATTTATTAAACCATCTATGAGGATTTTCAAGGTTACACATTCAATTTTGAGCTAGCTTCAAATCGATATGATTTTTTCATACATTATGGGAAAAATTAAATAATTGTTTTCCTTGTTAATTTATAATAGTCGTCATATTCAAATAATAATAATAATTAATACTATAAAAATAATAATAATAATAGTCATTTGTGTGAATTGTAATCAAAATCAATATGAATTTTCCATATTAATGTTTACCAATTTAATACAACTATTTATTTATTTTACATGTTACTTAATAATAGTCATGATATGGAAATAATAAGAAAAAATCATACTAACATCCAATCATCACCACATCTATCCGAGGCACCATCTGTGAGGGTTAGAGGCGTGCGGCTACCCTAAGCTATCACAGACGGTTCTGTTGGAAAACCGTCTATGATACAATATTTGTCCTTTCTATAAATAAGAGTGCGCGAGACTTGGTAGGTTTTTCAAAACCATTGCTGCTTCCAATTAAGAAATAAAGTCGGCCGTCGCCACCTCCCACTTGTGCTCCCATGGTCGCCGCCCGTAACTCAAACTAGAGACCTCTGTTCCGATACCATAGTGAACTACTACGCATCAACGAGTTAACCCCAAAAGGTTAAGCTGAGGAGGAAAGGTGGACAATTGGCTTATAGTCCTTCAACACTGTGTGTCTAACATTTATAGTTTAGGTACGTAAACACGAGCTTGTGCAAGCACACATGCATGTTTCACTAGCTTGCTAGGGCACTGGGGCTTCCAAATATATTTTTCGTCCTGGCATGTGGTGTGATGGTGATGTAGGTGTACGTAGCGCTGTCTCGTGCCCTGTCCAAACTAAAAAGAAGGCATGCATGCATGCATATGGTTCCCACTTATGATCGTGACATGCACGCCAATGCGAATAATTAAACAGGTGCTCAACGCACTAAACCCTCCAATAAATAGGCTTGCAAATTATTTTGCATGTTACGTAATAATAGTCATGATATGGAAATAATGAAAAAAAAATCATACTAGCATCCAATCATCACCACATTTGTCCGAAGAAATAGCACAAACCTTGTATTGGGTATCACACACGATTCTCCAAAACATGGACTGCATTCAATCGTATAGCATCCATTCACAGCAACCTTACAAATGAATATCTAATCTTCCTCCTTACTACTGACGTAATTGGCACCTGCGTACAGAACATTTTATAGAATAGGTGTACAGAAATGTGTGTCCTAAATCAGCTGCGTCAGATTTAGAGCGCAATTTTTTTAAGTTGAGGGCCATCTGTGCGCAGCCCCATGATCATTTCATTTCATTGAAACGCCCGGGGCCAGAGTTAATTACAGCTAGCACACGTATCATACACGCACACACACGTCCAATATCTAATCAACAGCCACGTGAGTCTTCTTGCTTGTTCCAAAATTTTCCCAGCGAATATGTCCATCTCCACCTTCCTATCCACTGACCTTGATGTCCTTAGCCAAAGAGCTGATGCATACGTACGTACCTAACGGTTGCTTTCTCTGAGAATGCGAATCTCATTCCTTAGTTTCCACACAGACCCCAGATAGCTGAAACAATGACATAAACAACAGAACCACACCGCATGTTGTAATTTCATCAGATAACTATAACTGCACGGTCAATTTTGCTAGAGTTGAAGACTCATTCAACAAACTATATCACAAATTGTATTGGTTTTCTATGTCCATGGCAACACATGGGCTTCTTACTAGTGGCATACGTGGTTAGCAACCCAAAACTTAATAAAAAAAATGGAACCCTAGTGGCCAACTTAGCGTGTCCACTCTCTACACTACTACACAAGGGTCATAATTGATCCCACTTCATAGACGGTGGGAACGAAACCATATGTGATAAAAACTTCACAGATGGTTGAAGTTCGAAAACAGTTGTAGATAACTTGTGCTGGTCGAAACCATCTGCGCTGACAGGTACGCCACGGAAGGTTTGAAAAATAAATTGTTTGTGAATATATCACAGACGGTTTCAGAAGCCAACCGTGTTTGATGTTCTAGTCATCACAGATGGGAATATTTAATTCACCGTCTATGAAGATTTTCTAGGTTACAGATTCCATTATCAGCTAGCGTCAAATTATTGTGAATTTTTCATACTTTATTGACAAAAACAAATTGATGTGGGAACGAAACCGTCTGTGATAAATAACAACTTCACAGATGATTGAAGTTCAAATGCAGTTGAAGATAGCTTGTGATGATTGAAACCACACAAACGGTTAAAAAAACCGTTTGTAAATATATCACAAACAGTTTGAAAAACCTTTGTGAATATATCACAAATGGTTCAGAAGCCAACCGTCTTTATTGTTCTACTCATCAGTTGCGGAGATTGCTTTGTCGGTGGACGGCTGCACTTGTTTTTTAGCACATGCACTTGTTTTTTTGTGTGTAGCTGACATGTTCAAATATTTCATCATGAAACTTTGCACACATGTAGAATACATCACTATGTACATGTGGCTATTTTTTCAGAATTTTGTAAAACTTTAAAAATCATTTTCAATTTTTTCCAAGAGAGTGCTCCATGGAGCCCGAGCTCCAAAACGCCCCACTCATGGATAATTCACTTATAATTCAAGACAAGCTTCTGGTTCCATTTTATATATGGTTCACTTATACCCCGAAAGGTCATAATTTCAGTAAACATTCAGTAAGGACTTCCAAATTGTTCGTCCCTGTGGTGAGCGTGATGTGATGTACCAGCTGGTTTCCTCTCGCTCAAAACTAGTAGAAAGAAGGCAGGCAGGCAGGCAGGCAGGCATGCATGCATGCATCACTACCAGAATCGATAACTTTGCCGAGTGCCGAAAATGCTCGGAAAAGGGCACAAAACACTTGGCAAACTCTTTGCCTAGTGTAATACTCGGCAAAGCACACTCGGTAAAGAGTTTGCTGAGTGTTTTTTGGTGGCCAGCAAAGGCATAAACTTTGCTGAGTGTAAACACTCAGCAAACCGGTTGAACAGAAGAAGAAGAAACGTTGATGACCACGCGACTACGACAACGATGGCCTCCCGATCCAGCCACCAACGGCCTCCAGATGCAGCCAACGCCTGGCCTGCCAACGGGGACGGAGAATTCCTAGAGCCACCCTTTACCACCGGAAGGGAGGTTGACGGCGAGCGGGAGGAGCTCAGCACTTCACCAACGGCTACAACCACAATCCCGTGCAGCCAACGAGGAAGGTGGAAGGATGGAGTAGGGCTCGCCATGGTGGAGCTGCTATGAGAGGTCTGATGGCGCGGATCTCACCCTCCCCGCACAGATCCGACGAGAGGGGCAGCTGATGAGCAGCAGGAGGTCGCCGGTGCGTAGATCCCGGCCTCTCCTCGACCCGGGGATGAAGGTCACTGGCATGGGCCGAATACTTGTAGTTCAAATTTGAATTATACACATTAAATACCTAGAAATCCATTTAATGCCTTAAAAATAGCAAATGAATCCCAAAAATGCCAAATTTTGCCATGGAACATGTAATGGTGTATGTTCAGTGTAGAAAAAGTTTTATGTTCAAACGACGAAGAACTGTCGCTTCGCCTTCAAACCTCACACCTCCCTTTTAAAACTAGGATTCTTCCTCGGAGATGCTTCGGTTTCTAAGCAGTGTAAGTCACAGCTTTTGCGAAACATGCTCAATTTTTTTCCACAACCTTTAGATGTTATATCATGACACCATGCCAAGGTTCATGTTTTTTAGACTTCATTTACATGTTTAAAATTTTAAAAACCAATAACCACCAAGTTCGTGGTTGAATTCTCCCACTCAAATGTTTGAATTTTCCAAACATTTCCTTGATAAGGCCTACAAATATACTCAATAACCTAAATATAAATTTTCAACCAAATTTTCTTCATTATTTCATCTACTTGTAGTTTAAATTTGAATTAAACCCATTAAATACCTAGATATTCATTTAATGCCTTAAAAATAGAAAATGAATACCGAAAAATACCAAATTTTGACATGGAACATGTAATGGTGTATGTTAAGTGTGGAAAAAGTTCCAACGTCAAACGAGGAAGCAACTGACGTTTCACCTTCAAACCTCACACCTTCCCTTTCAAAATTAGGATTCTTCTTCGGACATGCTTCAGTTTCTAATTAGTTAACGTCACAGATTTTGTGAAACCTTCTCAAATTTCTTCCACAACCTTTAGATGTCATATCATGACACCATACCAAGTTTTATATTTTTCAGACTTCACTTACATTTTTAAAAATTCAAAAACCAATAACTCTGGAGTTTATACTCCCCGAAACATTTTCTTTGTCAGTTGCACCTAATATTTGGTACAGTACTTCCTTTTACACTAGTATGCACAAATGTGCCTCCCTTTTCCATTCTATTGTGGAATATTTTGCATTTTCTATTTTCTGAAATACCAAGTTAAGGTACCTTGTGTAGTACCTTCAATTTTTTTAATCTAAAACACCCCTAACTTTTTCCACATGGAACATATTACATTATATACCTAATGCCAAATTTTGGCATTTTTTGGAACTATTTACTACTTTTAATGGATTTATTGCATTTCTAGCTATTTATCGGATAATATTCAAATTTGAACTACATGTATATAAAAAATGGGCTATAAATTCAAGAAACATTCATATTTAGGTACTTATATATATATTTCTAGATCCCTCCAAAAAAATAAAATCAAAATTCAAAAGTTTCCTCTTGAAAATCCAAATGTACACATGCATTTTATTTGTTTTGCCGAGTGCTTTATAAAAAACCAAAAAAACACTCGGCGAACCACCCGTATGCTGAGTGTCGGTTTTTTGCTGAGTGTTTTTCTGGAATACTCAGAAAGGGTGTGTTTATCAAATGTCCGATAAAATACACTCGGCAAACTACTCGACACTCGGCAAACTCATGATTTGATGCAGGTGGGTCCCATCCGATTGCGTTCAAGTTTAAGCAATCCCACCGTCCAGGAGTCCTCACCATCTATACCATTCCATCTAGTGGTCATGGTAATCAAAAGTGATTAGGGTCTGTTTGGTTTTCCTTCCCCAACCTGCTTCTACTACCAAAATGATGAGCCCCATCCGATGGCGTTCATGTTTAAGCAATCCCACCATCCAGGAGTCCTCACCATCTGCACCGTTCGGTCTGGTGGTCATGGCCATCCAAGGTGGTTCAGGTATGTTTCATTTTGCATCCACAACCTGCTTCTACTGCCAAAAAGGTGAACGCTAACCAAAGGGGTAATTTCTACAGCAGAATCCACGAACGCAACCAGCTTTCCATAGTGTATTTCCTACATCACCTTCATCCCTGCTTCGACTGCAGCGAGTCCAACTTTTCATAGAAAATTACCCGCTATGCCATCCGTAAATTATACCGGTTGGCTATTCATTTCCTTCTCTCCCCTGGGAATTGACCACGTGAGCTCTTCCCACGGAATGGAAAGATCAGGCGAAAACCCCTGTCATGCACGAGGTTAGGTTTTCGGGTGCCACCGCCCCTCCGGCCGTCCCTTCCCATCACTCCGCCTCCCGATCCCATCCCCGCACCGTAGCATTGCAGCCCGGCTTCCCCTCTTGCGCCATAGCCCGAGCATAGCTGCATTGCCGCTTCCCCGTTCCCACAGCCAAGTAGCTCCGCCCTCCTCCCTTCTCCCTCTTCCCTAGCTCTTCCCTCCCTCCCCTCCAGTGCCATGCTTCTGTTCTGTTCTTTTTTTCCTGATTTTTTTCTATGGAGTGCATACTATGAGTTATTTGCTATGGAGTGGTATTGTGAGTATATGATGTGGAGTGCATATTGATACTTGCTATAGAGTGCATATTGTGAGTATATACTGTGGAGCACATATTGATGATTACTTGCTATGGAGTTTGCTTTCAAGGTGTTTGTGAGAATGCTTGTAGGAAAAAAATTGTTTTTCCTACAATCTGTAGATTGAAATGGTGATGTTATAGTTTGCAGCATATTATTTTGTCAAATTGTGGTATGATAACCGAATTGAATTTTGCTTAATTGAAGTATGAGTGAGAAAGCAGTTTGGGATGATGCAAATTTCAAGTACGTCATTGATATTAGCAAAGAAGAGGTTAATGATGGGAACAAGCCTATAGGTTATTTGAATAGGACTAGTTGGAAGAACCTTGGACATAAATTTGAAACAACAGCAGGGAAGAAACTAACGAAGACTCAATTGAAGAATAAATAGGACAATTTGAAAAAACATTATACATGGTTCATGGAGTTGAAACATGCTGGCACTGGGATGGATGGGATGATGCAAAACAAATTGTTGATTGCCCTAGCACATGGTGGGATGCACATCTTGACGTGAGACTACAATTTAATTAAATTTTATTAGTTGCCATGCTTATGTGTTTGCACTAGCTAACGTGTACATTCATACATTGCAGAGATGCAACAATTTTTAAAAAGGTATCAAATGCAACCATGTGAGGTTTAGAAATCGTGGACCTAAGCACCTTGATGATCTGCATGTCTTGTTTGGTAAGGCATGTGTCAATGGGGCTACTGCAGCCTGTCTTGGAGATGTATCCTCTGACGAATCCAGTGGTGATGATTTGGTTGCATTAGAGAAACCTGATGACAGTGCTGAAATGAAGTTGGCCTCTTTGAAGAAACCAAAACCAAACACGAAGTGCAAGGAATCCTCTACTGCAAATGATAGCATGGGTATACATCTAATTAGATGTGGGGCCCGATGTCAGTTGCTGTGGGGAGGGCTTTAATTAACGCTTAATTAATGGCTACAGTAACCGGGCCCATTGTGAGTGGCTGATTAGGCCTGGCTTAGCTGGCTAATGATCGGGGGTCCACCAGTCAGTGGCCCACCGTCGTTTGAGCGCGGCGGCGCGCCGGCGACGCTCCGGCGAGGGCCAGAAACGCCGGCGTGGCTCGGAAATGGTGCTATGGGCACCATTTCGAGCACTGCGAGCACCTACGAGCAGCTGGTGGTGGCGCGCATCGATCTACGCCGTCAGTGGGGGTCGGTAGGGGCGCCGGCGATGAGCCGAGGCGGTGGATGCGTTCGGGCGTTGACGAAACAACAGCTGCAGCACGCGGGCGTCCTATCTAAGACTTGGAATCGGCGCAGGGGATGCTCTGGAGCGCGCCAGTAGCACGTGGGTGTGCCCAAGAGTAGGCACGGCTCGGGCACGTCGGCAATGGCAGACGGTAGAGCTTGATAGCGACGACAGCTAGCCAGAGGGCCTACAGGAGCGTGTAGAGGGAGAGGGCTACGAGAGGGGCTCACTTTCGTTGCAGAGAAGGCCCGGGGAAGCTGGCGATGCCGTGGAGGCTGCGAATCGAGGCGGCGATCACCGGAGCCCTAAGAGGAAGAAGCCGACGCTGGCGATGGCGATGGAGCTCCTCAGCTTCGATCCATTGCTCGAGAAGGACGAGGCCGACGTTGAGGAGCTCCTAGACAGGCTACGGGGGGCGAGGCAGTGGCTGTGGCCGCGGCTTCACCACGGCGCAGCCATGGATGCATTCGGGAGGGGTCGGAGGAGGGCGAGGGAGTGAACGGGAGAGGGCTAGGGTTGCCAGAGGGGTGCGAGAGCCATTCTTATCCGATCCTGACACCCTGTAGCGCCTCGGTGTCGACCAGGAAGGAGGGGGCCTGGAGCGGCTCGCGCGCGCGTCTGCCACGCGCGGGGAGAGGGAGGCAGGAGGTTAGGGATGACGAGGGAGTAGGCTGGGCCGCACTGTAGCTCACTAGAGCCCAGGGGCACAGTGCCCCTTCCCCCTTTTCATTTTCTTTTTTCTGTTATTGTTTTATACTTTCAGTTTTATTTATTTTTAGGTTCAATTCTCTTTAGTAAATATTTGTGACTTGGCTCATTAAATAATATGCATTATTTAGTACTGCCACAATTTATTTGAGACTTTATTGAATAAGGTTGAAATTCTCATGAATTTAAAAGGGCTTTTAAAATGATTTAAGGCTCTGTTTTGAATGGTGGGGTCCACACCAACATCAAGGTGATGTTGTTTTCCTTAACATCATTTGTTCTGGCATTTTTAACAAGTGTGCAACACTTTTCCTTTGGTATTTGAGGATTTATTTTATCAAAATAAAATTCAAGGGCCTTTTGTTGTGGAATTTGAAATGAGATATGAAATTCAATGTGATCAAGCACTGTTTAGCAAAATGATTAGCTTAATCATGGTGATCACTGTGCACCATTACATAGAGGTGTTACACCTGCGTATGGTGTTCATTGACTTGGAGAAGGCCTATGATAACATACCGCGGAATGTCATGTGGTGGGCCTTGGAGAAACACAAAGTCCCAGCAAAGTACATTACCCTCATCAAGGACATGTACGATAATGTTGTGACAAGTGTTCGAACAAGTGATGGCGACACTGATGACTTCCCAATTAAAATAGGACTGCACCAGGGTCAGCCTTGAGCCCTTATCTTTTTGCCTTGGTGATGGATGAGGTCACAAGGGATATACAAGGAGATATCCCATGGTGTATGCTCTTTGCGGATGATGTGTTGCTAGTTGATGATAGTCGGACGGGGGTCAATAGGAAGTTAGAGCTATGGAGACAAACCTTGGAATTGAAAGGTTTTGGACTTAGTAGAACTAAAACCGAGTACATGAGGTGCAGTTTTAATACTACTAGGCACGAGGAGGAGGAGGAGGAGGTTAGCCTTGATGAGCAGGTGGTGCCTCAGAAGGACACCTTTCGATATTTGGGGTCAATGCTGCAGAAGAATGGGGATATCGATGAATATGTGAATCATCGAATCAAAGCCGGATGGATGAAGTGGCGCCAAGCTTCTGGCATTCGCTGTGACAAGAGAGTGCCACAAAAGTTAAAAGGCAAGTTCTATAGGACGGCGGTTCGACCCGCAATGTTGTATGGCGCTGAGTGTTGGCTGACTAAAAGGCGACATGTGCAGCAGTTAGGTGTGGCGGAGATGCGCATGTTGAGATGGATGTGTGGCCACACAAGGAAGGACCGAGTCCGGAATGATGATATACGAGATAGAGTTGGGGTAGCACCGAATGAAGAGAAGCTTGTCCAACATCGTTTGAGATGGTTTGGTCATATTCAGCGCAGGCCCCCAGAAGCTCCAGTGCATAGCGGATGTCAAGAGAGGCCGGGGTAGACCGAACTTCAAATGGGAGGAGTCCCTAAAGAGAGATCTGAAGGACTGGAGTATCACCAAAGAACCAGCCATGGACAGGGGTGCGTGGAAGCTTGCTATCCATGTGCCAGAACCATGAGTTGGTCGCGAGATGTGATGGGTTTCACTTCTAGCCTACCCCAACTTGTTTGGGACTAAAGGCTTTGTTGTTGTTGTTGTTGTTGTTGTTGTTGTTGTTGTTGTTGTTGTTGCTGTTGTTGTTCTTATAGTACCCAAGTGGACTTCGTCTTCGTGTCAGGAAAAAACTGACCTCTGTAAATTTTCAGGTCCTTTCGTGAATATTTTCAGAACAACTTTTCTGAAACCAAAAACAGGCAAAAAAACAAGAACTGGCACTGGGTATCTTGTCAATATGTTATTCTGGGAAAATGCCCTAAAATGATATAAAAAGATAGTATAAACATTTAGCAATGGCACAAAACAAGCATGAAACAATCAAAAATTATTGATACGTTTGAGACGTATCAGGGACTCCTTTTGTATTACTTGCCACTGATGATGGTGTATGCTTTGGAACATCTCATAATCTGGCGTGCCATGACCTCTTCCTGTGGGAGATCGCCTCGAGAGAGATAAGCGAGATAAGGCTCTGTCCACTCTTTGGTCACATGCAATGCTGCAACCAACTTAGACTGAGGATCTGGGTTTGGAATATCTTCCTTCATCGGAATCTGGATTGAAGGACTATGTAACTCGTCCAGAAAAACATTGGGTAGAACCAGCTTCTTCTGCGAACCCAGCCGGGAAAATGCATCAGCTGCCTCATTGAGCCAGGGGTCAATATGATCGACCTGATATCCTTTGAAGTGACCCGCCAGAGCCAAAAGTGCGCGTCTTTATGCTGCCATGACCGGGTCCTTTGAATCCCACATCCCTGTGACTTGCTGAGAGACAACGTCAGAATTTCCAGAACACCTAATCCGACGGACGTTCATCTCCTTGGCAATGCATAGTCCATGAAGCAATGCCTCATATTCTGCTGCTTTGTTCATGCAATTAAAAGGAATTTGCAACACATAGTGGAATTTGTCACCACGTGGGGAAGTCAAGACAACTCAAGTCCCCGAGCCCTCCAATTGCTTGGACCCATCAAAGTGCATAGTCCAATATTTTGTGTCTGGCTTCTCAGGAGGTGCTTGTAGCTCTGTCCAATCATTGACAAAATCAATTAAAGCATGTGACTTAATGGCAGTACTCGGCTCATACGTAATGTGATAAGGAACCATATCAATAGCCCACTTGGCAACTCTTCCAGTTGCTTTTCTGTTCTGTATAATATCAGCCAAAGGTCCAAAACTCATGACAGTGATGGGGTGCTCCTGGAAATAATGCTTTAGTTTGCGACTCGCCATGAAAACACTGAAACCCAGCTTCTGCCAATGTGGGAATCGCTGCTCGGACTCTGTAAGGACTTCGCTGACAAAATAGACTAATCGCTGGAAAAAGTTTTCCTTTCCTTCCTCCTTTCGCTCGACCACCGCAACTGCACTGACGACTTTGTTCTTTGCTGCAATGTACAACAACATTGGCTCCTTCTCCTTAGGAGCTGTGAGGATAGGTGCTTCGGATAACTGCACCTTGAGGGCCTTCAATGCATCGTCGTCTTCGTTGTTCCAGATGAAATTGATTGTTTTCTTCAAGAGCCGGTAAATAGGTATGGCATTCTCTCCAAGCTGGCTTATGAACTGGCTCAGGGCTGCAACACAGCCAGTGAGCTTCTAAACGTCCTTGAGGCAAGCCGGCTTCTTCAGGTTACTGATTGTAGCGCTCCGACCTTGGAACTATACAGTGATGCTATGTGTCACCAGTTATGATACCAGACCGAACGTTACTGGTTTACCACTCCCAGGCCGAGTAAACATCGGCAGGCAAGGCTCGGAATGGACCATCGGCCCACAACCCCTCGATCCTGACAGAACATTGGTCATAGCTATCAATGCATAACAAAGAGATCAAGACTGGGAACAACTGGCACATACAGACTCTACAACTCAAAGCATTATAGTTCAACTCTTAATATAGAGAAAGATAGCAAATTACAACCAGAGCTTACTGACCCGATATTACAACAGGCGGAAGCAACTATAAGTTGTTCTAAACAGCAAGATCCAAATAGGGCCTAAGAGGCCTATAGATAAACAAGTCAGCGCCAGCCTGTTCCTAGTTTCCCCAGGCTGCCACCTGGGAACCCCAGACTACTCGTCGACGTCAACGAAGATACCACCTTCAATTTCTGAGAAGTCCTCGGCTGAAAGAAAAGAATCAACAAAACAAGGTTGACTATGAGGGTACTCCGCAAGATTAATAGAGCTACTAGCTCGATGATTGGCTTTAGCAAGGCTTTTGTAGTTGTTTTGCATAAAGCTAGTTTTCTTTTAAAAGAACCCACTTAGCAATGTCTATCAGAAGGTTTTGAAAACAGAGATAGGAAAGTAACTAGTCTTCAACTTATGATCATTGATTCCCTAATCCACCATCATCACCACCTATCTACAGAGTTTTATTATTCAAGTTCTCTATGATCTTATCGTCCATTCCCAAGCATCCATAACCATGGACACGGCTTTTTGAAAAGATTTAACCTTGCAGGGGTGTACTAATTTTAACCACTAGTACCGTCCGACTCCTTGCTTGTACATTAGGCCTCATCCTGGGAGGCTGGCAGAGTGGGCACGGTTACAACCTTTACCTTGCATGAATCTAACCTAAGGATCATCGATGTGTAGAAGTCTAGGTTCAGTGCCTCCAACACCTTGGACCACAGCCACATCCTAAACACCACCATCCTCATTCAAAACATTTTCCATCACTTCACGCACACGCAAATGGAAAGCTCGAACTAGAGGACCCTTGGCTAGACCCTCACAAGTTATTCGGTCGATAGGGAGTCCATATGTCCCACCGATGGAAGCACAGTCAGTCTTGGTTCATGAGGTAAAGAACTCGCTCCTAGGGGCAAGTACGAGGCAAAACACCATCAATCACCGATGGCAGCTCATCCAAGCCTGTTGGCATTTCAATTAAAGACCACATGTTTCCAACCCATCTGGAGATATCATCATCTTTCCCAACCATGATCCATCCACTGGACAACCGAGCATTCACCTAAGCATGGCTAAGCAGTTATATAGCAGGCATAAGTAACTCAGGCCAACACATCAATCCTTTAGATATTAGGAAGGATACAGGTAATGGTATCTGTAACATAATGCAACTAATAGGATGCTCTAATAAATTGACATTGGAATCGAATGCAGATAATATAGTGGATAAAATACTTGGGGGGGGGGGTGGGTTGAACATTGGATCAGAGATGCTCAAAATGGGGATTTACGCTTGTCTTGTTGATGTGGTAGGGTAGTAGGGATCGTCAAAGTATTGTGGTTGCACTTTGACTCCTTGATCTTCCGAGCACAACTATACCGAAACGGAAACAGATAAATAAGACGAATAGAAACAGGTGCAATGCACACTCGTGATGACATGACATTTTAATGCATTTGGAAAGTAGAACTGGACTCATCTATTCATGTTAAATGGGACCCAATATTTTTTAACAATATTGGTTCACTCCCATAATTATTTAAATGATCTACACACTTGTTAATTAATTGCAGCAAGTGAAAGTTGATTAATCATGCATGCAAATGATACTATTGTGCAAAGATTTCTTCTCTGGTCATTTTAATACTTCACTTATAATTTTCATATTAAACAAGAATAATTGGTGAACATTCCAAAAAGGCATTTTAAATATGTCCCTTGTTGTGGTTAAATTTAAATTGCAAAGCAAAGCATCTGACATGAACAAACATGGTTCTGTTAGACAAATTGCATATTTTTAGACATGTTGACATGTCATGAATAATTTTGGTGAATTATGAAGGCTTTCATAATTTACCAAAATTGATTCAATTGACTAGACTTGCAATTTTAAATAAACAGGACCAAAAATTACATAGTCAAGCTTGGCAAATGACATAAACAGAAGGCTTGTGACTTGCTGAACATTTTTATATGTGGATCATAATTTTTGGATAGTCATTTTCGGAGATATGAATTTTCCAAATTTGAATTTAATTCTGCCATTTGTGTATTTTATATAAACAGAGTTGATAAATGTTTAGTCTTGTCTGAAATTTGTTACTAATGGATAGAGTTTCAAGCCCTGAGCATTTTGACATATTAACCACTAAATTTGGATTTACAGAACTAAACTTATCATAGGACTCCTCGAGTACCAGTTTCTCCCGTTGTGAACTTCATTATAGTAATCCTTTCTTAGCTCCCTCTTCCTAGCTCTATGGAAAGGATCTGGCTTATACTAGTAGCTCCTGGTACAGTACTCTCAAATGGAAAAAATTAAACGAAAGAGCTACTATATGGCACGAGGAGAGAGAATTACTGGAGACAGCGAGTGAGACAGCAGGACATAGGAGTTGAATATTTGAAATCTCTTCGTGTCCACTACATGGAAGGAAGTGAACAGGCGCATGGGCCAGGGAAATGGTTTATGGTTGCCATATAATAAAAATTCAAAAAAAAGCGTGCACAGCTCTGCTGCCTCTCCTTGTGTTTCGTTTTGAGGAGGGTCGTGTGACCCGGCTAGACTATAGGAGTAGCTGTTTTAGGCATCGTCGCACGCCATCTAGCACTATCTTGTCTTGTCAAATCAATGGTAATGGCAGTTTCACCGGCGGGAGGGCGAAGGGACTTTCTTTGAAATATGCGCACGCACGATCAAACAAACACGAAAATGTAAACGTGACAAGCACACGTCTACAATCATCTTGTACCACCACATGCACCGACAATTCACTCTGAGGTTCGACGATGGAGATAAATAGAATTTTCTGAACTCCCTCTTCCGAAGCCTCAATTCGGCTATGTGGAAAATTGGAAATAATCTGGCTTGTACTAGTAGCTTTGGCACACTAGTCTCGAATGGGAAAAGAAAGAAGAGCTACTAGATCATTTTCGAGAAGTAATTAATTGGGGGAAAATATAGAAAATGTAATTCTTGACAAAATTATATTTGCACTGGAAGGTATCATGTTTTGGGTACATCAGCTTAAGCTAAATTCCACAAGCCAATATGATCATCTTAAATGGTAGCTACATGATGGTTTTCAAAGATCGATGTTATGCGTGTACTACGTTGGAGTAGCCGAACCAAGATTTCTAACAAGATTTCATCTTTTTGAGCTTATCTTGTACATATTCCTTGGTTTATCATTATTATTGAATAATTTGCATTTATTTATTGTTTTGTAATAAAAACAATTATTTTATCATTTTCTATAGGTAATTAATTGGAAAAAATAAAGAAAATGTAAAACTTGTCAGAATTCAATTTGCACTAGCAAGGTATCATGTTTTGGGTACATAAGCTTAAATTAAATTGCACAAGCCAATAGGATCATTTTAAATGGTAGCCACACAATAGTTTTCAAAGTTCGATGTTAAGTGTGTACTTTGGAGTAGCCGAACCAAGATTTCTAACCATATTTCATCTTTTAGAGCCCATCTTGTACATATACCATAGTTTATAATTGATACTGAATAATGTGTATGAAATTATTTTTTGTTGATAAAAACAATTATTTTGTCATTTTCAAAGAGGTGATTAATTGGAAAAAAACAAAGAAAATGTAAAACTTGCCAGAATTCAATTAGCACGGGCAAGGTACCATGTTTTGGGTATATGAGCTTAGGTTAAATGGCATAATCCCATATGATCATTTGAAATGGTAGGTGCTTCACAAGCTAGACAATTCAGCATGAAGTCTCTAGACTTAGAGTGCAAACCTTCTACTTTTGAGTAACCAAACCAAGATTTGTAACAAGATTTAATCTTTTTCAGCTCACCTCGCGCATATGCACCTTGGGTTATCATTAATACTAAATAAACTATATTAAAATAATATTTTTCAAAATAAAAATATTATTTTATCATTTTAGAGAGGTAATTAATTGGAAAAAATAAAGAAAATGTAAAACTTGCAGACTTCAATTTGTGATGGCAAGGTACCATGTTTTGTGTATATAAGCTTAGGTTAAACTACATAATCCTATACGATCATCTGAAATGGTAGGTTCTTCACAAGCTAGACAGTTTAGCATGAAATCTCTAGACTTAGAGTGCAAACCTTCCACTCTTGAGTAACCAAACCAACATTTTTAACTAGATTTCATCTTTTTGAGCTCACCTTATGCATATGCCTTGGTCTATCATTAATGCTGGGTAAAGTGTATTAAAATAATATTTTTGAACAAAAAATATTATTTTATCATTTTCTAGAGGTAATTAATTGAGGAAAATAAAAAAATGTAAAACTTGCAAGAATTCAATTTGATGTGGCAAGGTACCATGATTTGGGCATATAAGCTTAGGTTAAACTGCACAAGCTCATACGATCATCTGAAATGGCAGGTGCTTCACAAGCTAGATAGTTTACCGTGAATTCTCTAGACTTAGAGTGCAAACCTTCCACTTTTGAGTAACCAAACCAAGATTTGTAACAAGACTTCATCTTTATGAGCCCATCTTGTGCATATGCCTTGGTTTATCATTAATAGTGATCAAAGTGTATTAAAATAATATTTTTTGAAATAAAAAAACTTACTTTATCATTATCTAGAGGTAATCAATTGGGAAAAATAAAGAAAATGTAAAACTTGCCAGAATTCAATTTGCACCGGCAAGGTAGCATTTTTGGGTATATAAGCTTAGGTTAAATTGCAGAATCCCCTATGATCATCTAAAATGGCACGTGCTTCAGAAGCTAGACAATTTAGCATGAAGTCTCTAGACTTAGAGTGCAAACCTTCTACTTTTGAGTAACCAAACCAACATTTTTAAGTAGATTTCATCTTTTTGAGCTCACCATATGTATATGCCTTGGTTTATCATTAATGTTGGATAAAGTGTATTAAAATAATATTTTTGAACAAAAAATATTATATTATCATTTTCTAGAGGTAATTAATGGGGGAAAATAGAGAAAATGTAAAACTTGCAAGAATTCAATTTGATGTGGCAAGGTACCATGATTTGGGCATATAAGCTTAGGTTAAACTGCACAAGCTCATAGGATCATCTGAAATGGCAGGTGCTTCACAAGCTAGACAGTTTAGCGTGAATTCTCTAGACTTAGAATGCAAACCTTCAACTTTTGAGTAACCAAACAAAGATTTGTAACAAGACTTCATATTTTTGAGCCCATCTGGTGCATATGCCTTGGTTCATCATTAATAGTGAATAAAGTGTATTAAAATAATATTTTTTGAAATAAAAAAATTATTTTATCATTATCTAGAGGTAATCAATTAGGAAAAATAAAGAAAATGTAAAACTTGCCAGAATTCAATTTGCACCGGCAAGGTACCATTTTTGGGTATATAAGCTTAGGTTAAATTGCACAATCCCCTATGATCATCTAAAATGGCACGTGCTTCAGAAGCTAGATAGTTTAGCGTGAAGTCTCTAGACTTAGAGTGCAAACCTTCAACTTTTCAGTAAGTAAAACAAGATTTCTAACAAGATTTCATCGTTTTGGGCTCATCTTACGGATATGCCCTGGTTTATCACTAATAGTGAATAAAGTGTACTAAAATATTATTTTTGGGATAAAATATTACTTTGCCATTTTCAAAGAGGTAATTAATCGGGAAAAATAAAGAAAAATTAAAACTTGCCAGAATTCAATTTGCACTGGCAAGGTACCATGCTTTGGGTATATAAGCTTAGGTTAAATTGCACAAGCCCATACGATCATCTGAAATGGCAGGTGCTTCACAAGCTAGAAAGTTTAGCGTGAAGTCTATAGACTTAGAGTGCAAACCTTCCACTTTTGAGTAACCAAACCAAGATTTTTAACTAGATTTCATCTTTTTGAGCTCACATTGAGCGTATGCCTTGGTTTATCATTAATATTGGAGAAAGTGTGTTAAAATAATATTTTTGAATTAAAAATATTGTTTTATCATTTTCTAAAGGTAATTAATTGGGGAAAATAAAGAAAATGTAAAACTTGCCTGGATTTAATTTGATGTTGCAAGGTACCGTGCTTTGGGTATATAAGCTTAGGTTAAATTCACAAGCCCATAGGATCATCTGAAATGGCAGGTGCTTCACAAGCTAGATAGTTTAGCGTGAATTCTCTAGACTTAGAGTGCAAACCTTCCACTTTTGAGTAACCAAACCAAGATTTGTAACTAGATTTCATCTTTTTGAGCTCATCTTGTGCACATGCCTTGGTTTATCATTAATACTGAATAAAGTATATTAAACTAATATTTTTGAAAAAATAATTATTTTTTTAGTTGCTAGAGGTAATTAGCTGGGGAAAAATAAAGAAAAATGTAAAACTTGCCAGAATTAAATTTGCACTCGCAAGGTATCATGTTTTGGGTACATAAGCTTAAGTTGATTTTTTTTCAAAACTGGGCAAAAATTGTTTACAATGCTAAAACCCACATGGGTCGTGACCCTAATCGCCATGTGGTCTGCTGACTGGGGTGGCCTACCATGAACACTTCAGTGTGAGGTTCGACGACGGAGCTAATATAGAGTTTTCCGAACTCCCTCTTCCTTCTCGATGAAGCCTCGCCACATGATCCACTGATTGGGTTGGCCCACCACAATCACATCATTCTAAGGTTCGACATGAGTTAAAATAGAATTTGCCGAACTCCCTCTTCCAAAGCCTCAACTCGGGTGTGTGGAAGGAATCAGTGGCTTGTACTGATACTCCTAGCTTTGGTACAGTAGTATCAAATGGGAAAAGGAAGGAAGAGCTGCTACTCCAGAAAGGACGAGCAGATATAATAAATGGGGGCAGTGGGCGAGACAGCAACGCAAAGGTCGGACGCGACAACAAGACTATCTATAAACAGGGCACACCAGTACCTATGCACTTTAAAAAAAATATTTTCCCCGTCCTCCGCATGATCACCTCATTCGCGAGAGGGGCCCAAGGAACACCATCGATCAGCTACATTCAAATTGAGGTCAAAATTGTTGGCATGGCCATTCAAACCAAGGTTTGAATATTTGAACTTTCTTTCTGTCCACTGCATGGAATCAATTTAGGCTGTAGTTAAATTCCGCAAGCCAATATGATCATATTAAATGGTAGCCAAACGAAAGTTTTCAAATTTCGATGTTAAGCGTGTACTTTTGAGTAACCAAACCAAGATTTGTAACAGGATTTCATCTTTTTGAGCTCATCTTGTGCACATGCCTTGGTTTATCATTAATAGTGAATAAAGTGTACTAAAATAATATTTTTGAAATAAAAATATTATTTATCATTCTCTAGAGGTAATTAATTGGGGAAAAATAAGAAAAGGGCAAAACTTGCCAGAATTCAATTTGCACAGGCGAGGTACCATGATTTGGGTATATAAGCATATGTTAAACTGCACAAGCCCATACGATCATCTGAAATGGTAGGTTCTTCACAAGCTAGACAATTTAGCGTGAATTCTCTACACCTAGAGTGCAAACTTTCCAATTTTGAGTAACCAAACCAAGATTTTTAACTAGATTTCATCATTTTGAGCTCACCTTGTGCATATGCCTTGTTTATCATTAATACTAGATAAAGTGTATCAAAATAATATTTTTGAATTGAAACTATTATTTTATCATTTTCTAGTGGTAATTAATTGGGGAAAAATAAAAAAAATGTACAACTTACCAGCATTCAATTTTATGTAGCAAGGTACCATGCTTTGGATATATAAGCTTAGGTTAAATTGCACATGCCCATACGATCATCCGCAATGGCAGGTGCTTCACAACCTAGACAATTTAGCATGAATTATCTAAACTTAGGCCCTGTTCGGAAGCTCTCCAGCTCCGTGCTCCGCTGATGCTTGTGATCTGTGTTGGTTTTTTCGTGAAGAGGAACAAGTGATGCAGCACAATGCGGGTAAGTATTTCCCTCAGTTAAGAACCAAGGTTTATCGAACCAATAGGAATATTGGTCATCAACCGTCTTCATCGGATGCACACAAAAGAGCACACACTTGCACACAACGTGGCAAGAGGGTTGTCAATCCCCTTGATCTCGTTATTTGCAAGTAAGTGAGATATGTAGATGATAATAGATAATTGTAAATTGCAAAATAAAATAAAACACAATAAATGGCAGCAAGGTATTGAAAGAGTTTGTAAACTTATAAGTGGATAGACCTGGGGGCCGTAGTTTTCTCTAGTGGCATCTCTCATATAGTAAGCATACGGTGGGTAACAAATTACTGTTGGGCAATTGATAGAAGAGCGGATAGTTATGCAATCTTTATTCACGGCAATGATCATGTATATATAGGGCCACGCGCTGTTGCATTGTGCCTCTCTCATGCGGTCTCCTGGGCCACGCGCTGTTGCATTGTGCCTCTCTCATGCGGTCTCTCGTCTCCTCCCGAAGCTTCCAGGTCTTCTTTTGGTCCAGAAAAAATCATATTAAAGTTTTGTGGCAATTGGACTTCGTTTGGTATGGTAAACCTGAAAAGTAAAAAACATGCAGAAAACAGCAACTGGCACTGGGCACTAGGTCAATTGGTTAGTACTCAAAAATAATATTAGTTGATAAATAAACACCCAAAATGTATTCTAGAATGATAATATAATAGCATGGGACAATAAAAAATTATAGACACGTTGGAGACGTATCAGCATCCACAAGCTTAATTCCTGCTCGTCCTCGAGTAGGTAAATGATAAAAACAGAATTTTTCATGTGACATGCTACCCAACATGTAACCTATTGTAGGTTTGTTCATTGAGAAACGGTGAATTAATAAACATCAACATAGTAATATTTATAAATATAAGAAACATAATCATCCAGTTTCAAAGTATACGATCCGAAAAGAATGTTCACCCCCTATTCATTTTATCATATTAGAATAGCATGGCTCCGTATTCACCACATAAATACAAATGTCAAGCACCATGGTGTCAAGTCAGGCAATTGGATCATACTTTTTAATGTGCTTCAACTTTTTATTACTCGCGCAATATATGAGCGTGAATCATGTATATAACATAAAGGTGGAATATAATATGGTGGTAGGTTTCAAAGGGGTGAAAAGTGAAGAAGAAAGTCTCGCATCAACTAGGCGTATCAACGGGCTATGAAGATGCCCATCAATAGATATCAATGCGAGGAGTAGGTATTGCCATGAAATGGATGCACTAGAGCTATAAGTGTATGAAAGCTCAACGGAAGCTAAGTGGGTGTGCATCCAACTTCCTTGCTCATGAAGACCTCGGGCATTTGAGGAAGCCCATCATCGGAATATACAAGCCAAGTTCTATAATGAAAAATTCCCACTAGCATATGGAAGTGATAAACATGAGACTCTCTATATGAAGAACATGGTGCCACTTTGAGGCACAAGTGTGGAATAAGAGGTAGTAGCACTGTCCCTTCTCTCTTTTCTCTCAGTTTTTTTCTTTTTCTTTTTCTTTTTTCTTTTTCTTTTTCTTTCGTCCGGAGTCTCATCCCAACTTGTGGCGGAATCATTGTCTCCATCATCCTTTCCTCACTGAGACAGTGCCCTAATAATGATGATCATCACACTTTTATTTACTTACAACTTAACATGAAAAACGGTATGACTCTATATGAATGTCTCTGGCAGTGTACCAGGATGTGCAATGATCAAGCGTAACATGTATGATATTAATGATGAATGGTGGCTTTGCCATAAATACTATGTCAGCTTATATGATCATGCAATGCAAAGCAATATGACAATGGAAGTACAAGTTATATGATGTGACGGTGGAAGTTGCATGGCAATATATCTCGGAATGGCTATGGAAATGCCATGATAGGTAGGTATGGTGGCTGTTTTGAGGAAGATATAATGAGGCTTATGTACAAAAGAGCGTATCATGTGACGGGGTTTGGATGCACCTGGGAAATTTGCACTGATCCTCAAGGTGAGAATGGGCAATGCACGGTACCAAAGAGGCTAGCAAATATGTGAAGGTGAGTGTGCGTATATCCATGGATTCACATTAGTCATGAAGAACTCACATACTTATTGCAAGATTTTATTAGCTCTCTCGAAGCAAAGCACTACTCGCATGCTCCTAGGGAGGAGCTTGGTAGGAATTAACCATCGCGCGCCCCCGACCTAAACAACACTAGGATTTCAACGAGGAATACGTATGCTCACACATCATCACCATGCTATAAAAATATTTGGATGAACAACAAGTTAACAACCTCTAATTCATGATACCTTCATTTACCAATGATCATGCACTCATGCTTTTTCACATTACCACATTAATATCATTAACCATGATTTGTCTTTTATGTGCTACATGTTGTTTTTATTATGCACTCATTGAATACCTATTATTTTTGGACTAGTATTATGACCCATGCAAATTACCGTCGCTGTTTGTTAACTCTCAAACAAATATAAGTGAAGAACGAGAGTGTAATTATTTCTATAAAATCTATATATATGCCACCGTGCTCTAAAAGATATAAGTGAAGTACTAGAGCAACTGCCAAGCTCAAAAGATATAAGTGAAGCACATGGAGTATTGTAATAAATTATGATGATTGTGTGTCTCTCTCAAGTGGGTGTGTACAGCAATCAATGATTGTGGGAAACTAAAACAAAAAGCAAACTGAAGCAAATGACGCTCCAAGCAAAACTCATATCATGTGATGAATAAAAATATAGCTCCAAGTGACACACCGATGGATTGAGACGAAAGAGGGGATGCCTTCCGGGGCATCCCCAAGCTTAGACGCTTGAGTATTCCTAGAATATTACCTTGGGGTGCATTGGGCATCACCAATCTTAGGCTCTTGCCGCTCATTATTCCTTCGTCCATCGTGATAACACCCAAAACTTGAAAACTTCAGCACACAAAACTCAACAGAAAACTCGTGAGTTCCGTTAGTATAATAAACATATCAAATACTTTAGGTACTATTATAAATTGATTCATATTTTATTATTGCATAAGGTACTGTATTATAACTTCTTCATGACTTATACCCCCCGATATAATCCATGGCAATATCAAAACAAGCAAAACATGCAAGCAAAAACAGAATCTGTCTAAAACAGAACAGTTTGTAAAGATATGTAGATAAACTATACTTTTGTATCTCTAAACATTCTGAAAAATTAGGACAACCTTGGGAATTTTTATAACATTACTCTGTAAAAATTTCAAGAATTTACCACGCTCCAGCAGAGAACCAAAAATTCTGCACTGGAGGTGAAAGTTTCTGTTTTTGCACAACATCAATTATACTCGTCATGCAAATTATCCCAAAGGCTTTACTTGGCACAAACACTAATTAAAACATAAAAACACAATCATTACAGAGGCAAAAATCGTGTTATGTCACACAAATAGAAAGTAGAACAAGAAAAATAAGATAAATATTGGGTTGCCACCCAACTAGCGCTATTGTTTTGCGCCCCTAGCTAGGCATAACGCGTAGGATCAAGTGTTGTCATCTTTGACACTCCACCCATAAGTGGCCCTCATGATAGATTCATAAGGTGGTTTTATTCTCTTTCTAGGGAAGTGTTCGATCCCTTTCTTTAATGGGAATTGGAATCGTATGTTTCCCTCTTTCATATCAATTATTGCACCTATAGTTCGTAGAAAGGGTCTTCCAAGTATTATTGGACAAGTAGGAATGCATTCAATGTCAAGCACAATGAAATCAACAGGCATAATTCCTATTAGCAAGGATAATAACATCATTTATTCTACCTAAAGGTTTCTTGATGGTAGAATCCGCAAGATACAGGTTTAGGGAACAATCTTGAATATTCGTGAGACCAAGCACATCACAAAGAGATTTAGGTATATTGAAACACTAGCACCAAGGTCACACAAAGCATTGCATTCATATTCTTTAAGCTTTATTTTAATAATAGGTTCCCATTCGTCATGCAATTTTCTAGGAATAGAAACTTCTATCTCAAGTTTCTCATCATAAGCTTTTATCATAGCTTCTACTATATGATTAGTAAAAGCTTTATTTTGATCATAAGCATTGGGTGAGCTAATAATGGATTGCAACAAGGAAATACATTCTACTAAAGAGCAGCTCTCATAATTAAAATCCTTGTAATACAAGATAGTGGGCACATCACTAGTCAAAGTTTTAACCTCTCCAAACCCACTTTTTCAGTTTTAGCATTAGAATCATCACCCTCCAAGCAAACGGGACTCTCTCTAGCTAGAGTTGACTCAACTCCAGTCCCTTTATAATTTAATTTCAGAGAATTAAACAAAGATTCAATATGAGAAGTGCCAAGCATTTTAAGATCTTCATCATGATTCCGGTAAAAACCGGGTGGAAGAGCTTTTTCTAAGAATTCCCGCTTAGCTTTCAACTTAGCGGTCCTCTCCTTACTTTCATTAATAGATATTTGGATAGATTTAATAGTCTCATTAAAATCATACTTGGGTGGCAACGTTTTACATTTAAGAGCTTCTACATCAAGAGCAATTATATCCATGTTTTTAGCCAAAGCATCAATCGTATGCAACTTTTCTTCTACCATAGTATTAAAAATCTTTTGGGTACTAATAAATTCTTTAATTGTGTTCTCAAGATCAGAGGGTATCCTCTTAGCATTTGTAGAAGAATTTCCATAGGAATTTCCATAGGAATTTCCATAAGTGTTACCATAATTATTAGACAAATTACCAGGATACGGCCTAGCATTGAAATTTACTCTATAACCATTGTTATGGAAATTGTTTCACGAGATAAAGTTCACATCAATAGCATCATCATTTCGCTCAATCAAGGTAGACAAGGGCATATCATTTGGATCAACATGAGTATTTTTGCTAGCAACCATATTCATAAGAGCATCCACTTTTTCACTCAAAGTAGCAATTTTCTCAACAGAATTTACCTTCTTACCAGTTGGAGCTCTTTCGGTATGCCATTGAGAGTAGTTTGTCATTATGTTTTCCAGAAGTTTGTTGGCCTCTCCTAAGGTCACATCCATAAAGGTACCACCTGCAGCAGAATCTAGAAGATTTCTAGACACAAAGTTCAGTCCAGCATAGAAATTTTGGATAATCATCCACAAGTTTAAACCATGAGTAGGGCAATTTCTAATCATCAATTTCATCCTCTTCCAAGCTTGTGCAACATGTTCTTGCTCATGTTGTTTAAAATTCATTATTTGATTTCTAAGGGAGATGATCTTAGCAGGAGGAAAATACTTGGCAATAAAAGCATCTTTACACTTATCCCATGTTCCAATACTATTACGTGGTAAAGATGAAAACCAAGCCTTAGCTTTATCTCTTAGTGAAAAAGGAAATAATTTTTATTTCACAATATCATTATCCATGTCCTTTTTCTTTTGCATATCACAAAGTTCCACAAAGATATTAAGATGAGAAGCGGGATCCTCATTAGGACTTCCCGAAAATTGATCTTTCATCACAAGATTTAGCAATGCAGCATTAATATCAAAGGCCTCCGCACTAGTGGCGGGTGGTATAGGAGTACTAATAAAATCATTGTTATTAGTATTTGAGAAGTCACACAACTTAGTAGTATCTTGAGACATGGTGACCAAGCAAGCAAAGTAACAAGCAGGACAAGTAAACTAGCAAGCGACGAAGTAAACTAGTGACAAGTAAAAATAAATATTTTTGTATTTTTGATTTTGATAATGCAAACTAAATATAACAGCAAATAAAAAGAAGAACAAGTGAATGATAATTTTTGTGAAGTTACTTGATAGTTGATGATGGTATTCCCGGCAACGGCGCCAGAAATCCTTCCTGATGCTTGTGATCTGCGTTGGGTTTTCCATGAAGAGGAACGGGTGATGCAGCACAATGCAGCTAAGTATTTCCCTCAGTTAAGAACCAAGGTCTATCGAACCATTAGGAATATCGGTCATCAACCATCTTCAGCGACTGCACACAAAAGAGCACACACTTGCACCCAACGCGGCAAGAGGGTTGTCAATCCCCTTGATCTCGTTATTTGCAAGTAAGTCAGATGTGTAGATGATAATAGATAATTGTAAATTGCGAAATAAAATAAAACACAATAAATGGCAGCAAGTTATTGAAAGCGTTTGTAAACTTCTAAGTGGATAGACCCGGGGGCCGTAGTTTTCTCTAGTGGTATCTCTCATATAGTAAGCATACGGTGAGTAAACAAATTACTGTTGGGCAATTGATTGAAGAGCGGATAGTTATGCAATCTTTATTCATGGCAATGATCATGTATATATAGGCATCACGTCCATAAGCAAATAGGCCGACCACTGCCTGCACCTATTACTATTACTCCATCCATCGACCGCTATCCAGCATGCATCTAGAGTATTAAGTAAAACAGCGTAATGCTTGGAGAACGATGACATGATGTAGACAAAGAGAATTCAATTAATATGAACTAACTCCATCGTTTTCTCCTTAGTGGCAGCAATACAAGGACGTGTCTTGTCCCTTTTTGTCACTGGGATATAGAGCACCGCCAGATTGAACCCACTACAACGCACCCCTCTCACTGAAGAAATATCAATCTAGTTGGCCAAACTATCTCAGATCAGAGAGATTTACGATGCTATAATGATCATGCAAATAAGAATCATAATAATCAGAGATGACTCAAATACTTTTCATGAATAATCTGAACATAAACCCACAATTCATCGGATCCCAACAAACACACCGCACAAAAGGATTACATCGGATAGATCAAAGCGAAGATGCGATGATCATTGTATTGAAGATCAAGAGAAAGAGAGAGATATCCATCTAGGTACTAACTACGGACCCGTAGGTCTGTGGTGAACTACTCATAACTCATCATGGAGGCAGCAAGAATGATGTAGAGCCCCTCCGTGATCGATTCCCCCTGCGGCAGATCACCGGAAAAGGTCGCCAGATGGGCACGCGGCAGAACATAGACTTGCGGCAATGGAAAAAGTGTTTCGGGAGCTCCCCTAGGTTTTTGGATTATTTGTGAATTTATAGGCCTGAGAGGGGCACCAGAGGGCGGCCGAGGGAGGCGCAAGGCAACAGGGCACGCCTGGCCCCTGGGCCGTGCCCTGTTGCCTTGTGCCTCTCTCGTGCGGTCTCTCGTCTCCTCCCGAAGTTTCCAGATCTTCTTTTGGTCTAGAAAAAATCATATTAAAGTTTCATGGCAATTGGACTTCGTTTGGTATGTTAAATCTGAAAAGCAAAAAACATGCAAAAAACAGCAACTAGCACTGGGCACTAGGTCAATAGGTTAGTACTCAAAAATAATATTAATTGGTAAATAAACACCCAAAAAGTATACTAAAATAATAATATAATAGCATGGGACAATAAAAAATTATAGATATATTGGAGACGTATCATCCGCCAAATCCGTGCTAGGAGCTGGCCGAATGCCTCGGCTTCGTGAAGCCAGCTTCAAGAAGCGGAGGCCTCCTCCAGTGCAAATTTGAGAAGCTGCCCAAGCCCAGCTTCACGAAACGGCAGAGGAGTACCATGTTTTGGGTGTATAAGCTTACGTTAAACTGCACAAGTGTGGGGACCCCGGACTAGCAGTCTGAGATCTCCAGTATGCATACATTCACGATCCCATGATCAGTCACTCGTGAACAACATACTCGAGTTGGCATTGCAGATTACATCATCCATTACATAACGAATACCAGACTTACAATAAACGGTCACATGACTGAATCTTAATAATTGCCACGTGGGGCAAGTTTAACAATAAACAGCGAAAGTCTTCAGAACACAGCGTGATAAGCCCAAGTCATGCCTTGACAACCTATAGGCTACTAACTAGGAGACGTTCCTAGCTCGCATAGTCGTCAACGAAACCATCATCTCTTGCCTCTTCAGGCTGCTCCTCGTAGTCTGTCCAAGTAAATACCCAGGGACAAAGCCATGAGTACATTTTGAATTGTACTCGCAAGACCACACCAAAAGAATAACTTCTAGACTTAAATGCTATCTGGCTGTGGTAGGTAAGGCTCTACCTAGCAGGGGTTTCTTCTAAGGTGGATGTAAGAACCAACTTAGCTATATGACATCTCTATATCTTTGTTGAGAAAGATACTTCAAAAGAAAATTCTAACTGATAGTTCTCTCTTGTAGATATTGCAAATCTACAAGGTTTTATAAAAGCTTTTCCAAAACATTTGTTTTCTTTCCAAAACTTCTTGGGACTAGGCACCTCCGGGTTTTTCCTTCAAAGTACTGTACCTCCAAGGTACGATCATCCATGTCACCTCTGTACCTCCCAGGTACTTGATTCTTTTTCCAACTCAAAACTTGATTTTAAAACACCGACACAATGCTAGATACATGGCCTTTCAACTGTCCATGACCGCGGACGCGGCTATTCGAATAGTTTTAACTCTGCAGAGTGTGTATACTTTCCCCACAAGATCCAGTACATCTGTCATGAACAACCACGGACTGTCCGCGACAGTATGCGAACATCTGATAACTAGTCCTAACCTTTCACTATGCCTATGCTAGTATATGACTACCTCTTCGACTGGGTTTATTCTCCCCGGCACCGAGTGAGTCAGCCGTATCGATCCGGTTTCCCCTGACAACACACCGCCATGGCAGGAGACCCAATCGTTGCGTCCGTGGCGAACTTAATCCCCACACTCTGTTTTGCTTCACACTGACAGCAATCTGGTTCGGGGGACTTTAACCTCTATAGCACGTTGAGGTAGAACACATACTAACATAAACAAGTTTCTAGTTAAGCCCCGTGCCCATGTTGAGGTAATGTGATTGTACGGTAAGGTTGTCTAGCGAAGACTAGGTTATGTGTCGTTTTCAGAAAAACACCTTGTTACAAATCCTTCCTTCTCAAGCCACCACTTGGGCAAGGTCCCACCTTCCCAAGGGGGCACTTTTGTTTTTCCAAAAGCAACACAAGGGTGCCCATTCTATAGTGTTCATTTGTTGTTGAACTAGTAAGGCGGTGTCTAGGTAGGGTGCTCTATAGTTTCTGCTACTGAACTTGGTTTTACCAACCTAAGGGTGACTATATAAGCAGGTGTATAAGATGGAACAGTATTAAACATGCATGATGTAAAAACAGTGCAAGTTGAATAGAAGAGATCGTTTGAGGTGGCTTGCCGTGGAATGGCTTGTCCATGGTCTTCTTCTCAATAATAATAATAAGGTAAAATCCAACTCTTCTCCAATAAATCCCTCAAATGCTACCTCTTCCTCGGCTGTATCTAACGTCGCAAAAGAAAAGGAAGCACAATCAAAACACTAGCAAATATACACACTAACACATTAGACTAGAGCACCAACAAAACAAACAGGTTTTTTTGCAACCAAAAATATACTAGTCTAGTCGTTAGTGTTAGAGTAGCAATCAGGCATATTAAAGCACCACTAAAAACATGTTCTTAACTACACAACTATCCACACTCGTCAAATCAGATACAAAGGTTCAATGACATGCTTGGGACATGTCACTAATTCTTGCTCAGCAAGCTAGAGCAAGGCACACAAGTTCTTTTATCAAAGCACTAATAGCCCACACACATCTATAATAAAACAGTGTCAAGTACTAAAGCAAATAGAACTACTAGAAAAGTTAAACATGCTAGACAACTAGAACAACACAGCATCAGCATCATAACAATCCTAGACATGCTTACTAAGCAAGGCACACAATTCTACTCATGCCCATAACAAGCACCAAGCACCCTACACCCAAAATACTATCTAGCCAAGACTAAGCATTCTCTCTATAAGCTACAAACAACACAACTAAAATGCTTATAAAAACAGAAGTAAACACCTTCTAACATGCTAGAAATAAACTAACACAAGATCACTAACATGCTAAAGACTAGGGTAGCACTGTTAAAATAACTATGATAAATACTAACATGGTAAAGTAGAGGTACTCACAAGATAAACATGCTATTATCAAACAAACATGTTACAAACCTAAAAGCAACATAATAACAGATGCATAACATGCTAAGCAAGCTAGTAACACAATTCGAATAACATTTTATAATAAAAGGAATTATTAAAAAGTATATTTTCTAGACAGAAAAGGCTAAAACACTATAAAATTCACCAAGATCAATCAGTAACCCTAAAAATCAAACCAAGCTAGATCTAAGTACTACCCAAAAGTAGGAAATCAATACAATTGGATTCACTCCAAAAGTCATCACCAATAATTTTAAACAAATCACTAAAGAGCTCTCTGATGCTAAAAGAAACATGCATGCCACTTTCAAACAAAAATTCATTTGGACATAGGTTCAATTTCTACAGACAGCTAACATCAAGGGCTACTTAGAACAGTTGAGTTTGCAAGATTTGAATAATTTAAACTTAAGTTATGAATTAAATGGTGAAACAGAGTAGTGTTGCCAACTTATTTTTAAAAGTTAAACCATTAATCATTTTTGGGATCTGCCACTTGCATGTGGTTAAGAAATCAGTATAATATCACTATGATTTTTGTTTTGGTCAATTCACCTTCAAACCATTCTAAAAGGATTTAAACTGAACTAGCAGAAATAGATCTGTGGAAAAAGATTAAACCTACTAAAAAAACATGGGCTGGATCTGAGCAGCAACGGGCCGAGTGAGGTAGAATCGATCCACAAGAATCTCTCCCGTGCCGGCACAAAAATCAAAATGCTGACGAGCGGGCCCGGCGGGCTCCACACATCAGTGAGCCACGCCTAGCGAAGCGGTATGCCACCGCAGGATCCCGGGTGGACGACGCACAGAGGGCCACGTCGCCTCCAACCGGCGGTGACCAAAACCTATGGCAGAGTCGACACCGACGCCTTTAGGGGCTGCTGAGCTCACCATGGGTCGCTGTAGGGCTCGCCTGGATGCAAGGAGGGGTCGAGGCAGCTCATCATGACGTCATCGATCGATTGCCCCTAACGAAACTGGAAGGGGATGGCCGGAGCAAGCTCCACGGTGGGGTGCCGCGGCGGATGACCTAGCTCACGGACGGTGGTGACCCTGCGAGGAACCAAAAGCGAAATTGGTCAGGGCATTGGCTGAGAGAGGTCAAGGGGAAGCCGAGGGAAGAAACGGTAGGGCCAGGGGTGCCCTGTACCGGTGGCTCGATGAGGTGGTCGCCGACGGAGGTGCTCGGGATGGCGCCAAGAAAGGAGGGGGCCGGAGTGGTGGTTGTTCGACCTGGGGGTCGATTTAGGGGGAGAGGAGGTGGTGCGGGTGGTTTGGGAGCGAGGGAATGGCCATCGGTGGTCGCGTGACGGTGCTCGGTAAGTGGCTCCCATGGCGGCCATGGTCGAGCGAGCTCACGGGAAAGAGGGGGAGGGCGAGCATGCGCGGGGGTGAGAGCATGAGGTGGAGCCCCTTCGGGCAAGAGGGGTGAGCAGGAGGTGGTCGGAGGCGGCGGCAAAGGAGAGACCAATGCCTTGCAGGAGCCTATGGAAGAAATTGCTAGATCTGAGATCTCATTGGATGAAAAAGAGGAGGAGACTGAAGGACAAAAGGAGGATCTACCTTCTAATGAAAGTAACTCTTTAACTCTTACATTATATGATTGTCCTCCATGCTTACCTAAGGAGGATGAATGCTATATTGATGACTGTTATGATCCTATGGATTCTTTGGAAATATCTATGTTTGATGAACTTGATGCTTGCTACACTTAGGGCTATGATGCCCCTATGAAAATACATCCAAGACTCAACAAAACCAAAAAGAAACTGCCAAATACTTTTCCTACTGTTATTTATGATGATTTATGCTATTGTGATGAATTTAATGATGCTCCTTTATTTATGCCTCCTATAGATATTCATGATAATGAGGAGTTTTGCTTAGAAAATTTATATGATAATGCTCTAGATGATGGTCCTATGTTGCTTGATGATATTTAGGATAATACTACTGAAAATGGGATTGGAGAGCTCTCAACATTAGTTAGAAGGAGTCCCATACCTTTGGAGAGTGTTCAATCTTTCTATCATGTTGTCAAAAGTGGGTTTGGAGAGGTCTTGATTTCAAATAATATTGATCCCACTATTTTGGAGAGTGATAAAATTTATGTGCTTGTAGGTCATGAAAAGCATGCTTTATGTGATAGTTATATTATTGAGTTTGTTCATGATGGTACTGAAAATTATTTTGAGAGACGAAAATATGGTTGTAGGAATTTTCGTGTTACTAAAACACCTCTCTTTATGTGGAAAGTTCTGAAGTTGCTCTTGTTTTACCATCCTATGCTTGATACTCTGTGCTTCATTGATTTATTTGTTTACAAGATTCCTATGCATAGGAAGTGGGTTAGACTTAAATGTGTTTCTTTTATGCTTCTTGATGCTCTCTTTTGCTTTATTTATTATTTCTATGTGAGCATCTCTTAAAACTATTGTGCCTAGCTAAAAGGCATTAAAGAAAAGCGCTTTTGGGATGCAACCCATTATCTTTTTGCTTTCAGTTTTCTTTTATCTTGGATGTTGTTACCTCTGTAGCAACTCCGTTGTATCCATTTATTTTCGTTTTTGTGCCAAGAGTAGCCACTAATTGTTGGAAAGTGCGAAGTTCTGTTTTGCTGTCCAAAAACAGATTCCCTGTGCTTCAGTGCAGAAAATGTTTTAAATCGTCATTTGTCATTTTCATCTGAATTTTTTTTAGAGCAAGGCTGATGCTTTTATCTATCTTTCATTAGTTTTAAGTTTTCTGATTTGAGCTACGGAAGTACCTCGTTAAATTCGATCTTTACAGACAGTTCTGCTTTGACAGATTTCTGCCTTTATTTGCATTGTCTCTTTACATGCTTTGTTTGCTGTTCTTTTTGATCGGAGAGCTTTAAGTAAAGCTTAGTAACAGTAGCTAATGTTAAATTGAGTGTTTGTAATGTGTTCTTATAGTACCCAAGTGGATTTGATTTTCAAAGTGTCGTGCATGATGCCCCGTCGCACTTTTGCCATGCCTCCTGTCGAGGTGAGCCGGTCCGTGGAGATGGCCGGCTGGCCAGACAGCTCCCCAAGCAACCGGATGCTGGAGATGCCACCCCACGGCGCAGCCGGCGAGTGCTGGGCTTAGCCGCCTGCTGGTCATCCCCCCGACACTTGTCCCCGAGCACGTTGGAGCTTTGCGGCCGGCCACGGCGAGGAAGGCTTCTACGTGCTTCTTCTTCGGTTACAAGGAGTTCAGCCGGCTACGGAGGGTGCGCCTCGAGCACTCCGATCGGCCGGCTGCTCTTGACATCAGGGATGACGTTGTCACGTCACATCGCTCTGCAATCCCACCACGTGAAGGAAGTGGCGACACCTCGGTTCCTATGCATGGTATCTTTTGTGCCGGCTGCCCGGTCGTGGGATCAAATGTGGCGATAACTGCCTCACACGATCTTCCGTTACCACGCCACGTGGCCACGTCCGATCGGCGGTTTCGCTTGAGGGAGGCCAGGCGATGGACTCTGCCTATAAATGGGGGTCGAGGGCCTCCTTGGGAACGAGTTTGTTTCCTTCCCCATTGCTTCATTTCCCCACCTTCTCCGGCGAGTTCTTGCTGCTGCTTCCTCTTCTTTGTTGGCGCCGCTTCATTGATTCCACCGCACGCCCAGAGGAAGGAACAGAGGAGGCCAGCGACGGGCCATCGGTTTTCGACGGCGAAGCGCAACCCTACCCCTGTTGTGTCGGAGCTCGAGATGGTGGCGGAGGACGGATCCTGGCGTGGCTCGGTGATCACGGATGGAGACCTGGAGAAGCTCCGGAGCGAGGGTCTCCTGGTGACGGCGGCGGAGGTGGAGGTGCGGGCGCTCAACGAGGGCGAGATTTCTCCCGCCCCCCGGCCCGGCGAGCGATTGGTGTTCGCCGACCACCTTGATCGTGGGCTCGCCCTCCCGGTGAGCCTGTTCTTCCGGGAGTTCCTGAACTTCTACAGCCTTCAGCCTCACCACCTTGTGGAAAATTCCATCGCACA
Source organism: Elymus sibiricus (assembly GCA_039707655.1). Lineage (NCBI taxonomy): Eukaryota > Viridiplantae > Streptophyta > Magnoliopsida > Poales > Poaceae > Elymus > Elymus sibiricus. The sequence goes on along the minus strand of CM077674.1, from coordinate 666,713 downwards.
TATCAGCTTCAACGTGGGCTTCTGTGAAGGATATCTGGGCATCCAGCCCAGCCTGGATCTCTTCTGCCGGTTGTACTTCATCAAGGGCCGGTACAAGCGCAGCAAGGAGGAGGACGAGAAGACGATGGTGGAATGCGGTTGTGCCATCGTCTACAACCGGCAGAATAGAGGCCTCCCGAAGTTCAAGACTCCCAACTCCATCAAGGAATGGCAGTGGTCGTATTTCTACGCCCGCAACCTCACACAGGCAGATAGGATCAACTTGCCCGCCTACTCGCACGCGCCCCCATCGAAGTCGAATTGGGACGTCAAATGGCGCGACAACAAGCGGTAGGTCGAGCGTATGCTTAGCCGGCTGGGGGAGATGGCGGACCTCGGGACGACGGCATGAGATCTGTTGTTGTGTTGGATATACCACCGGGTGATGCCGCTCCAGGACCGGCTGCACAAGATCTGCCATATGTCCGGGCGGTACAACCCCACCCGGCTGTAGATGCGCAACCTGAAGCTATCCAGTCTGGACGACTGGCTCTGGCTCGTCACCAAGGAGCACGTCGGTGTGGGGTGGACATTCGGCCTGCCCCCCTACGGCCGCTCGGACCCGCCGCCCCTGGTAAGTTTTCTTGTGGTGGTTTGATCTTTATGCCTGGGGCTCTTTCTCCGGCTGACGGCAACCGGCTGGCCCGCGCTGATGTTTGACATCCAGAAGGCCGAAGGCAATGAAGACCTCGTGCACAACTTTGCGCCCGATCTGGCCCCGATGCCGGCTGCGCCCGGAGCCATCCTGCCGGAAGATGGCGGCGAAGACCTCAGGCGCACCGAGGGCGAAGACGACGCCATGCCGGCCGCCTAGGGTAAGCCGATCACGTCCAGTGGCTTAAAAGATTGGCCCGACGATGGTAATTCTGTTGAAGTTATTCACATCGACTCTGATGACGATGCAGTGACCGCAGAGTCATCCTCGGCCCCGCCTGCCAAGCGGTCGAAACCAGCTGGAGCGACCAGCCGGCCAGAGGGAGAGCCGACCACGCCCGCCAGGCTGCCGAAGCCAGTCGGAGCGACCAGCCGGCCGGAGGGAGAGCCAACCCCGAAGAGGAGGCGGAAGAGAAGGCCTGTCATCCCCCCGACCGTTGACGTTTAAGTCATGTCATAGCTTGGTCAATGTAGCGTTCTTCCGCTGGTTTCTTTCTTCTGGTTTTTATGGTCTGTTTCTCTACGCAGTGCATGGTTGTCTCTGGATGGCGACGGCCCGGTGGCGCTGTCCTGGGGTTGTCACGTCAGTAGTCATCGCGGGATGACTTGTGAGTTCATAAGGCTTGGGCGACTTGGGACTCGACGAGATCGGAATCGATGCGAGTAAACACGATGTACCAAGGTTCGGCCCCTCAATGTCATGTAAAGACCTACTCCTGCCTTGCTCTCTCTTTGTTGATAATATGGTCTCGATTACAATGTGCCCTTCGGCGAGTTATGTCTCGAGATCTTGGTTAGGGCTTCCCCTTGGTCCCTCGAGTCCCTTATATACATGGTGACTCGCAGGGCCCTACAACACTTTGAATAAGAGTTCTACTAGGACTCATAGTCCAACTAAGGAACTAATCACGACTTTCTGAGTCGCTTATCTTCCGGAGGAGTTGCGTTATCTTCTGGAAGGCTCATCCGCACGGGGTAGCCCATGAGGGGATGTCTTCCTCCAGTCGCCTTACCTCATGGGCCCACCTGTCGGATATCCCCCTGACATTAGCCCCCGAGTTTGGTTTGGGCATAGTGGCAGCTTCCCTTGACTCGCTCAGTATTCAGCCTTGAGTCGCAAGCTGTTCGTCCAAAGTGAACTCTTTCTAGAATGACTCTAAACTTCTACATGAAGATGCTTTCTCGCGACTTAGTCAGCGCTTCGTCTCTCCAACCAACCCCTGGATTTTCTTTTGGGTCTTTAAACCCTAGGGCCAAAAACAATCTTCATGCTGCTGCAACCTAGAACCCACCAAAGCCACATGACAAGGAAAATAGATCGTAGAACCAGGATGAATCACCTCTTTGGACCATAGATCCCTAGCATCCAAAACCACCAGATCCAAAGAAAGCAACACCAAACACCGTGCAGATGGATCCATTCTAACAAAACCCCGATAAACCTTTTTATGCCGAGCCACCAAACCCGTGACAAACTGCACTTGCCACCGCCAAACCCCTAGGTTAGCCATGGAGGCAAGAGGAAGGGGACATCAGAAGGGTGCACGACGGTGCCGGCGGAATGGAAGGGCCCGAGGCCCTAGGTCGGGGGAGGGGTTGCTCTGAGTTGCGGTGGCGGGCGGAACCTGCACATGTTCTCGGAGATACTTCACAAGTTCAGGGACCATGGCACCAAACATGACTTGACATTCTTGTCTAACCGCAACTCTCAGGTTCGCTTTAAAAATTGCAAATCTCTCTTCTAGATCTTCAGTTACAGATTTCCTTTTCCGCTTTCCTTTAGGTACGGGCTTAGAACACCCGGGCTCGCCATCTTGGTTTCCCGACATCCCTATAGTTAACATCTCGTAGTTAGTAATACTCTTAAAATTCTCGATATAAAATCCACTTATAATATTTGTAGGCTTAAACAAATATTTCAAATTCTCTATTTAAAAATCGAGTACTCAAATACGTCCTATCTTTAGCACAAGCCATGCCAATTTTTTGGCATGACCTTTGCTAAAAATTGGACATATGGAGTGCCCGAAAATTGCCGAAACGGAAGTAAATCAACATTCATGCATGCATATATGTACAAGTGTTGTTGCAAACTAACCGGAACACGAAAGTGATGGGTAAGCGTTGTGTACTTCAATGTTGCATTTCCCTGTCTCGAGCGAAATACTTTAAACGCTCTAAAGAATATGGATGACAAAAAACAAAAGTATATCATTTTGTGGTATTACAAACCACCTGTCAATAAGCTCCTTTATATTATCAAAATCACTTTTATTATGTAGATGAAAGTATCAAATCACCTGTCAATAAGCTTCTTTATATTATCAAAATTTATCTTCTCCTTCATATGAAGATAAGAATCAAGATAATGGACATTGCCTTGCGGTAGGGACATACTGATAAGAATCCAGTGAAACCTACAAGTTGAAATAATTACTTGGGTGAACGTGTAATCAAATTTGTAAACGAAGATGCGGCACTAGCTTACTTTTTATTAAAAGGCCATAGGATTAACTCCTTATCTTCGCTCTTCTCCATCACATTGATGATGTAATCCTTGGCACGTTTTTTGCTCTTGTCTATATCCATCATTTGTTGCGAAGCAATAGCGGGGTCGACATAGGCTATTGGATACCCATATTTCCTGGCTCGAATAAAATTGTACCTACATATATAGAAACAAACATACATGAACAAACTGTATAGATAGCTGTTAGTAACATAGATTTTGACGCAATGATTGTTAAATACTCACAATGTGAGACATCTCATTACGCTGACGTCCATTTCTCGGAAGTTCAACAAGTCATCCCAATTGACCGGGAACACAGTGCACGCAACGTCATGGTGAAACGCTTCAGCTTTGTAACTAACCATGATTCCCGATACTTGCTCACTTTCCGGTTTCTTGAAATTACCCATATAGACCTCCTCCAACGATGCACAAGCAACGCCAAGCTCCTTGGACACATCCTCAACATTGCGTATAAGTTTTTCCCCGAGCTCATACTTCCCTGCTCCTACTACAGCAGTCCCAAAATCACCGCTAGCAGCAATGTATTGCTGGAGCTGGTCATCGATCATGTAATTGGGATCAATCACCGGCTGCTTCTTATTCGACTTTTGTTTCTTGAATTTTTGGGCCTTGCCCTTCAAATCGGTGGTAGAAGCTGCCGGTCTCTCTGTTCTATTGGCCGGCGCTTTTGAGCGCGTGATCCTTGGCGGGACGTCCAACGTAGTCCCTGCGGGCAATGTAGCCTCGGGCGCGCTAGCGGGGGCCGCAGAAGGCAGTGCCTCCGTAGGAGCCGTCAGGGCGGCCCCGGCCGCCTTAATGGCAGGCATCACCGCCAACTCACCCGCCGGAGGCGCTGGCGGGACGTCCAACGTAGCCTTGGGCGCACTAGCAGGAGCCGCAGAAGGCATTCTGCGGTGCCTCCGTAGGAGCCGTCAGGGCGGCCCCGGCCGCCTTAATGGCAGGCATCACCGCCAACTCACCCGCCGAGGTGCTGGCGCACTAGGTGTAAAATAGGGTCTAGCATATATTGTATTTGTACACGTATATGTATACGTATCTAACTGTAATCTGATCATCTATATATATTTTTTTTATTTTATTTTTTGAACACAGTACAGACGCAAGCGCTCATACATACGCGCATACACTCACCCCTATGAACGCACACACGCACACCCTACCCCTATGAGCACCTCCGAGAGACTGAGCCGGCATATCATCTTGATATTTACGAAGTCACCGTAGGCGCCTCGTCGTCGACAGGAACGTCTCCTCTCACTGAAAGCGCATCGCCGGAAATCCTGAAATAAATTCAGGAATAATGCGAGCACCGGGACTTGAACCCTGGTGGGCTGGGGATACCACTGTCCCTCTAACCATCCAACCACAGGTTATATTAAGACGTGAGGTGGATGTCAACCCCCACTCAAAACCCTAAACCCTCCTGTCTAACTTGGTATCAGACGCCAACCGGGCCGCCGCGAGACCCTCCGCGCCGCTGCCCGATCTCTCCGCCGCCGCCGCGCGCAGCCTCCTTCCACGCCGCCGCCGCGAGTCCCACTGTCCACCGCCGTGCGCCGCTCTCCTCCGCGCCGCCGCGATGTCGTCCTCCGCCTTGTCGCTCCCCACCACCGTCGGCGCCATCACCTCGCCCGCGGCCACCTCGGTTCCTACTGCGTTCGCCCTTCCAGGGATCTCCGTCCGCCTCGGCCGCAACAATTTCATGCTCGGGGGGGGGGGGGGGGGGGCATCACCAGCACCGTTCTCGCCGGTGCCAATCACCATGGCCATCTTGATGGCACCACGGCGGCACCGGACAAAAACCTCGCTGTGGGCACCGGCGAAGCCGCGACGACCGCCGCCAACCCAGCGTACCACCACTGGTGGACTCAGGATCAGAAGGTCAAGGGCCTTCTCCTTACGTCCATGGACGAGGATATTGCATGCCAACTTATTGGCTGCGAGTCAGCACAGGCGGTGTGGATGGCCGTCGGCGCCATGTTCGGTGCGCAGAGTCGCGCCAACGTCCGTCACATCCGGCGTCAACTGCAGACGCTGAGGAAGGAGGAGCTGTCCGCCGCTGAGTATATGCACAAGATGAAGGCACTGGCTGACACCATGGCGGCCGCCGACTCTCCGATACGTGATGATGAACTCATCGACCACACCCTCACCGGCCTTGGCTCCGCCTACAACTCCATCGCCGCCTCTCTGGGTGTGAGTAATGCACCTATGCCCTACTCCAGTTTCTACTCGCTCGTTTTGTCGTTCGAAGCGCTGCAGGCTCAGCAGAGTGCAGCGGAGGGGTGGTCCCCCTCTGCCAACGCCGTGACCCGCCCGGGTTCCTACGGCAATGGCGGACGAGCGCCCTACTCGGAGCCCTACCCCTCGCATGGCGTGGGTCGCCCGGCCGATGGGCATGGCCAGCCAGGGCAAGGCCGCCAAGGCGGCAATGGCGGCAACAACGACGGACGTGACCGCAACCCTGCCTACGCCGGCAACAGCCGGCAAGGTGGCGGGGGCAACGCCGGCAACAACGGCGGTGGTGGCCGTCGCAATAATCGATGGCGCCCCAGGTGCCAAATCTGCAAGAACTGGGGTCATGAGGCTGATGAGTGCCGCAAGCGCTATGACCAGGACCACAACACACGCTCCGGCAACGCGGCTACTACCAGCACCATCGACTATCCTTGGGTGATGGATACCGGGGCTACGGATCACCTGACTAGTGATCTTGAGCGCCTCCAGGTTCACGAGCGCTATGACGGCAAGGACCAGGTTTAGGTGGCTAATGGTGCAGGTTTGTCTATTTCGCACATTGGTCATTCGCATTTAGCCGGTTCATCCTTAAAATTGCACAACATTCTTCATGTACCTCACATCAGCCAGCATCTTCTTTCTGTTTATCGCCTTGTCTGTGATAATGACGTGTTTGTTGAGTTTCACCGTCGTTTTTTCTTTGTTAAGGACAAGGCAACCATGCGCGTAATCCTTCACGGTAGAAGTCATGGGGGGCTCTACCCGATTCCATTTGCTCGTGCACCGTCATCATCATCTCGCCATGCATCCTCTAGTGTCAGAGTCTCGTCGTCACAATGGCATCAGCATCTTGGTCACCCTACAAATAATGTGGTCACTTCCATTGTTCGGAATCATGATCTCTCGTGTTCTAGTTCAAATAATTCACCGTTAGTGTGTGATGCCTGTCAGCGTGCTAAAAGTCATCAGCTACCTTATTCTATGTCTTATCATGTCACTACTGTACCTCTTGAATTAATACATTCAGATGTTTGGGGGGCCGCTATTGCTTCTTCGGGGGGGGGGGGGGTACAAGTATCATGTTAGCTTTGTTGATGACTACACGCGTTTCACCTGGATTTATTTGCTTAAACACAAGTCTGATGTTGAGCAAGTCTTCTATAATTTTCAGGCTCATGTCGAACGCCTTTTGGATTGTAAAATCAAGGCCGTTCAATCCGATTGGGGTGGTGAATACCACAAACTCCATCGTTACTTTCAACGCACGGGCATCTCTCACCGTGTGTCGTGTCCACATACATCTCAGCAGAACGGTATTGCCGAGCGCAAACACCGTCATTTGGTAGAGACAGGCCTTGCTTTGCTTGCGCACTCTTCTCTCCCACTTCGGTTTTGGGATGAGGCTTTTCTTAAGGCATGTTATCTCATTAACCATATGCCCACTCCGGTTCTCAACAAGGATACACCTTTGTTCCGCCTGTTTCATGTTCAGCCCAACTATTCCTCACTTCGGATTTTTGGGTGTGCTTGCTGGCCTAGTCTTCGCAAGTACAATGCTCACAAGCTTGAGTTCCGCTCCAAGATGTGTGTCTTCCTTGGCTATAGTCCTATGCATAAGGGCTATAAGTGTCTTGATCGCACCTCGGGTAGGATATATATTTCTCGTGACGTTGTCTTCGACGAGACTGTTTTTCCTTATTCCAACTCAGGTGTTTCGGTTGACCTTGCTACTCTTGAACATGCCATCAATTTTCCCTCTAATGAACCGGTTTCGGATGTCCATGTGCGCAAATATGACCAGTCCTATTTATCACCTCACCCGTCACCTACGGGCGATGTTGCTTTGTTTTCTCCCCAGGTGACCGTCGCCGCTCCTGCGCCTGACGTCGTGATCGACGTGCATGCATCGGACGTGCATGCCACGCCTCCCGATGCGGCCTCGCCTGCTTCTCCTGTTGGCTCGCCTGCCTCGCCAGTTGGCGAGTCCGCGACATCGGCTGGGTCGCCGGCCGTGTCTCCCGGGCTGCCACCATCGCCCGGCTCCCCCGCGTCTCCTAGACTGGCTCAGCCCGCGGTCTTGCCCCGGCCCGTGTCGCCTGTCGCTGAGGAGTCCTCAGCCGCGACATCTCTGGCCGGGTCCTCGTCGCCGCCGCCACCTTCTACCGGTGATGCAGCTCCGGGGCATGCCATGGTCACACGTCATCGTGATCATACGCGCAAGGAGAAGACTTACTCCGATGGCATGGTTCGGTATGATTCTCGTCGGCGTGCATTTTTCACCGCGCCGGTTTCTCATCGTGATGCTCTTCGTGAACCCGCTTGGCATGCCGCTATGTCTGAGGAATTTGCTGCTCTTCGTCACACTAACACCTGGGTGTTGGTGCCTCGGCCTCCCGGTGTTAATGTCGTGGGCTGCAAGTGGATTTTCAAGACCAAGCATCGTCCGGATGGATCTGTCGACAAGCACAAAGCTCGTCTTGTTGCTCGCAGTTTTACTCAACAGCAAGGGATAGACTATAGAGATACTTTCAGCCCAGTGGTGAAGCCTGCCACAGTCCGTCTGGTTCTCTCTCTCGTTGTGTCCCATGGGTGGAGCCTTCGACAGATTGATGTGAGTAACGCCTTTCTACACGGTTACTTGGCTGAAGATGTCTATATGCAGCAGCCCCCCGGGTTTGAGGATGCCACTTATCCCTCTCATGTCTGCAAACTTCAGAGGTCCGTCTATGGGCTCAAGCAGTCGCCCCGTGCCTGGTATGCTCGGTTGAGTCAGCGCCTCTCACAGCTTGGTTTTGTTGCCTCCAAAGCAGACACGTCCTTGTTCATCTTTTCACATGGTGCTATTCAGATATACATGTTGGTGTATGTTGATGATATTGTAATTGCTGGCTCTACCCCCGCTATGGTGGATCGCCTTGTGCAGTCATTGTCTGCTACTTTTCCCATCAAAGACATGGGTCGACTGGAGTATTTCCTTGGACTGGAAGCGTCCTTTCATTCAGGGGGCATGACGTTGACGCAGAGAAAGTATGCGCTTGATCTTCTTCATCGAGTCAACATGGAGAACTGCAAGTCCACTTCCACTCCGCTTGCTACTTCTGAGAGCCTATCACGTGACAATGGTGCACTACTGGGTACCGGTGACTCCTTCAGGTATCGCAGTGTGGTTGGAGCACTTCAGTACTTGACACTCACTCGTCCCGATATCTCTTTTGCTGTGAACAAAGTGTGTCAGTTCTTGTCTCAGCCTACGGAGGTTCATTGGGAAGCAGTTAAGCGTATCCTGAGGTATGTCGAAGGTACGCTAGACATGGGACTATGGATTCGTAGGTCCAGATTTACTGGAGACAGTATATTCACCGATGCAGACTGGGCAGGCTGTGTCGATGACAGGCGTTCTACTGGTGGCTTTGCTGTGTTTGTTGGACCCAACCTTATATCTTGGAGTTCAAAGAAGCAACCTACAGTCTCGAGATCTAGCACCGAGGCAGAGTATAAGGCATTGGCCAATGGCGCTACTGAAGCCATATGGATAGACTCAGTTCTTACAGAACTTGGAGTTACACAGCAGCGCACGCCCATATTGTGGTGTGATAATTTAGGGGCAACTTACCTGACGGCAAATCCGGTGTTTCATGCTCGGACCAAACATATTGAGATAGATTTCCATTTTGTGAGGGAACGAGTAGCTGTAGGTGCATTGGAAGTCAGGTTCATTTCGACAGATGATCAGTTGGTGGATGTATTTACTAAACCCGCTACTCGACAGATGCTAGACCGCTTCAGAACCAATCTGAATCTTGTATGTAGTTCAGATTGAGGGGGCATGTAAAATAGGGTCTAGCATATATTGTATTTGTACGCATATATGTATACGTATGTAACTGTAATCTGATCATCTATATATTATGACGTGAGGTGGATGTCAACCCCCACGCAAAACCCTAAACCCTCCTGTCTAACTCTAGGCTCTGCTGTCTTGGGCATGTCAGCAAAGGTTGGTGGGTTGTAACCAAGGCTAATCATGCCGGTCACACTCGTGGCGGTGGTTGACTGTTCGATTTCTTTAGCAACGGTCTGCACTGGGGAGGGGTCGCTCTGAGTTACGGTGGCGGGCGGAACCTGCACATGTTTCCGAACATACTTCACAAGTTCAGGGACCATGGCACCGAACATGACTTGACAAGTTGACATTCTTGTCTAACCGCAACTCTCAGGTTTGCTTCAAAAATTGCAAATCTCTCTTCTACATCTTCAGTTACAGATTTCCTTTTCCTCTTTCCTTTAGGTACGGGCTTAGAACACCCGGGCTCGCCATCTTGGTTTCCCGACATCCCTATAGTTAAAATCTCCTAGTTAGTAATACACTTAAAATTCTCTATATAAAATCCACTTATAATATTTGTAGGCTTAAACAAATATTTCAAATTCTCTATTTAAAAGTCGAGCACTCAAATATGTCCTATCTTTAGCCACTAGTAGTGAACAGGGTACTAGTCCCGGTTCCAGAGGGCCTTTAGTCCCGGTTCTGGAACTGGGACAAAGCAATCGGGACTAATACCCAAAACCTTTAATTCCGGTTTGCTTACGAACCGGGACCAAAGGGGCTCCACGTGGCCGTTGCAGGGCGCCCAGGCAGGAGGACCTTCAGTCCTGGTTGGTAACACCAACGGGGACCAAAAGGCAGCCACGCGTCAGCAGCTCACACGTGCTGGGTTTTTTTTTGGGGAAGGGGGGGGGGGGTTAGGGGTTTGGGAGGGTTAATTTAGGGGTATCATATTGTGTTAGCTAGCTAATAGAGAGAAGTGACCTCTCTTTCTCCGTGCTTGGTCGACACTAGCTACTATACATATAGAGAGAACTCGACGCTAGCTAGTAAGCAAATGAAGGAAACCATTAATTACATAAGATCGTCATGAACATATATAGAGAGAAGAGACATCTCTTTCTCCGTGCTTGATCGAACAACAAGTTTTCGTATATCTATCCGACGCTACTACATATGTACAATATAACATGTCTTACAATCCCTAACAACTAAGATCTAATTTCACATGGTATTCTCCGTGTTCAGGTATGACGTGGTCAAGAAAGAATCCCGCCAATTCCTCTTGAATTGCTCGTATGCGATCATGTGGTAGGAGTTCATCTTGCATCTGCCAGATCTAATTTAAAGAAGGGGGTCAATACATATATATGAATGAAACTCAACACAATTGATGGTAATATATAAAATAAAATTGTGAATATTGTTTACGTACTTCAAATTGTTTCTCAGAGAAGCCCCGCTCAGAGGTCGAGTAGCGAATGAACTGGGATACGTAGTATCCACATAAATGATTCCCGGGTGCGTGGTACAAGCACTTTACGAGAATAGAGTTCAATCAAACTGATAAGCAAGCATGATAATGGTATTGATGATACTAGAATCAATGAGAGATGCGCGGAACTAGCTAGTACTACTTACTTTGGGGTGTGCAAATCGCAGCTTGTTGTTTAGACCGGGAACCATTCCGGTGAACTTTTTCCAAACCCTGGTAGGCAAAGAAAATGATTACTTGATATCAGGAAATGAACGAAAGTTGCCGATATGGTCCCGGTATTGATTGAACTTACTTCTGGAGCATTGCAGTCATGTCCGCATAATACTTGGGATCTTTACGGAGCAAGTCTAAGACAGTTACTAATGCCCCGTCAAGCTGAATGGATAGCAGAATAAAGTGGAAGCAGCGCACGCATAACTCATCAATTACATTATTTATCCTCGAGTAAGCGAAACCGAATATGCACAAGACAGTAACACTCACTTGAAGTTGTAAGGAAGGAGTATTTCCCTTTTGTTTACGCTTGTAGCAAGTTGTCCTCGGTATCTTTGGCTCTCTTTTGTACCGACCATTCATTTACGGTATTTGTGCTAATGAACCCAATGTCATAGATTTGTGCTTTTTTGCATTCGACCCTCTTCAATCTGCATAATATAGTGAGGATAATTATATATACATGCAATGAACGAGCTGAGCTAGAGACTTAATTATAGTAGTAATACTTAAAGACAGTAGCAAGTGATGAGTTGTTTGTCGAGGGCCTCTTGATTGTATAACTGAAATAACTCCACAAATTCAACAGGCAGCAGGTCGACTCCAATGAAGTCGTGCTCTTTTTTAATTCCGACAAACAAACTGTCGGTCCCAGACTCCCTGCAGGTTTCCATGTACCACTCATGCAATTTTTGCATCATCATTGTTAGATGAGGATGATCAGGTTTGACGAGAGGCTTCCCGTGCTCGTATTTAAAATCCTGTGCTGCTACTACCTCAGCCGTTTCAAACTGTACATCATCGCCCACGTAATCACCAAGAGTGGTACCGGGTAGTAGCACCGGATGATTAGCGATATCGCTAGACACCTTGAGCGGGGGGGCACGATTGCTTCTCCTGTTCGCCGAGCTGGGGAATTGTTTTCCCACTTCTTCGTTTTTTGTCTCTTCTTGCATCACTGGAAGTACTTCCCGACCGCACCGCTTCTTCATATGTCTTTGTAATTATGCGGTCATAGTTGGATAGCCGAGTCGGTGGTGGTCACTTCAGGGCATGCAGAGTGCGCTTCGCTTTCACCGGATCTACCGTTTCCTTCGGAGGTGGATGTTTCCATGCAAAATGGGCCTTCACTTCGGCTGCACTGATTTCAACGTTTTCCTCTTCGGTCCTCTCATATGGTAACTTTGGAAGAGGCTTGAGGCTTGGACCAAATTTGAATTTCTTCCCGCCTATTGTACTGCTAGCCGCCGGAGCAGCGGCGGCGACTCTCTTCCGCCGTTGCTGACGCGCCGGAGGAGATGTAGTGCCCTGACGCACCGGAGGAGGAGGAGGAGGAGGCAGAGTGCCCTAACGCGCCGGATGAGGCGAAGGAGGGGGCGGAGTGCCCTGACACGCCGGTGGAGGAGAAGGAGGAGGCGGAGTGCCCTGACGCGCCGGAGGAGGCGAAGGAGAAGGCGGAGTGCCCTGACGCGCCGGAGGAGGAGAAGGAGGAGGCGGAGTGCCCTGACGCGCCGGAGGAGGAGGAGGAGGCGGAGTGCCCTGACGCGCCAGAGGAGGCTGAGTCTGCTGAGGCGTCCAGTTTGGAAGCTTGATGTACTCCTTTCTCCATAGACAGGTACTCCTCAAAGCATTTTCCAGAAGAATAATATCCTCTTCACCTGTAGGGTTGTCAAGCTCCAGCCCCTCAAATCCATCCATTATTTCATCCACCGTCACAATAGCATAGCCATGTGGAATCGGACGGCAATGGAAAGTTCCCCCAGCTCGAGGAGGTACAACAGAGCCGACCGCCGCCTTGAAAGTCAGGTTCTGGCATTTCGTCATTAGCTCGCAATGTTCAGCCGCCGTGATACTATCCACGGGGTAGCGAGGAGCCGTGAAATCAGGCTGAACGAGCTCCGTGGAAGCCACGCTGCTTCTCCGCTGAGATGGTGGGGTAGCTTCGAAGGAAGGATCTTCGTGCCGCTCAGATGGTTGGCTGGTAGCTCGCTGGCTCTCAAGTTCCTCTAGTTTTGCTAATCTTGCACTGAGCTTCTGCATTTCGCTTGCTTCATGTTTCCTCTTTCTCTCTCGGCTTCTATAACCACCGCTGTCGGGAAACCCATGCTTCCACGGAACGGAGCCTGATGTGCCTCGTGTTCGTCCAGGGTGTTCAGGATTCCCGAGGGCCTCTGTTAGCTCGTCCTTCTCTCTGTCGGGAATGAACATACCTTCCTGCGCTGCCTCGATTGCTGCCTGAAGCTTCCGGAAGGGTATTACAAGTTGCTCGTCCGTCCAAACACACTCCCCTGTTTCTGGGTCCAAAGTTCCCCCAACCCCGAAGAACCAAGTCCTTGAACGATCTAGCCAGTGCAATGTCGCTGGTTGGACATTCTTAGCAAGCAGGTCTTGCTCAGCTTTGTCCCACAACTGTCGGGCTTTGTAGTAGCCACCTGACCCCGTGTGATGGTGATACTTATTCTTTGCAGCATTTTTCTTTTTTGTCAGTGACCATTTCTGACCCTTCTCCGATTTCTTGTAGGCCACAAATTCGGGCCATTGATCTCTTATCTTCTCATATCGACCGATGAATTTTGGAGTCTCCTCTCTCTCGACAAACTTTGTGTTCAACTCTTTCTTCCAGTTCCGGAATAGTTCTACCATCTTCTTAAGAGCAAACGCCTTGACCTTTCGCTCTATAACTGGGTTATTCGGATCCTCCTCTCGCGGTAGGCTGAAATTTGTCATCAGCTCGGTCCAAAGATCATCTTTCAGTCTATCATGGACATAAGAAACTTCAGGGTCCTTATTATTCTTATTCCATTGCAGGGTGTTGATTGAGACATAGTCCCTAACAACAACTCCACACTGATGTACAAATGTGTCCTTGGTCCGCTTGGGAGCAATCGGTTGGCCATCTTTCGCGACTTCTATGATCGTGAACCTTTCATCCGGGCGCAACCTTATCTTCGGGCCTCGTCTCCTTACCTCGTCGGACTTTGCAACAGTTGAGGCTCCCTCCTCCGTTCGGTCATCGGAGCCGTGATCATGATCTCCTTCCTCCGCCATTCGGCCACCGGAGCCGTCATGATGTCCTTCCTCCTCCATTGTTGGATCACCGGAGCCGTCATCCTCTCCTTCCCGACCATCGGTGTCGTTGAGATACGACAAGGGATCACCTCCCTCTCGTATTATATCCCCCAACAACCGTTATTTTTCTAAGTCTCTGTGATCCATAGTTTCTGCAAATATTACAACATGGCAATATACAAACATGAGATATGCAAATCAATAGAAGGCAATGCAACAATACGATCATATAATATCACTAATACATCATCGAATAGTATCGCTAATACATCATCGAATATTATCATTAATACATCTCGAATATTATTTTATAATATCATTAATACAGATATAGTTGACGTCTCGCGGTGCAGGCGGTGGACACCCAAAGAGAAGGAACTATGACATGATCATAGCTCGGGTGAGATCCCTGAAGAACCTGCCAGGTGTTGGAGAACCTGGCGTCCAACGCAACCATGTAGCGTCGGACGTGCTCGTCCTCCTCCCTGACACGGCGACGTACCACCTCCGCAGGGGCCGGCTCCCTCTGCACTGACAGTGGTCCACGCGACCGCCACCAAAGAACCTCCGGGTCGACGACGGGACCCTGATTCCTCACCAAGCTGGGCGCCCCGGAAGGTAGCACCTCCCAGTGCCAGCCCGGCGGAGCCCAGTCCCGGACATGGCGCCCCTCAAGTAGGTGGTTGCCACCGAGTCGACGACGAGGATGCTGGCCGGGCATCGTCGACTCAACGGCTACGTATGCAACTAAACATTTAAACATCTAATTAAACATCATATCATGTCACCGACGATCGTCGGGGACTCCTCGATATCGTTGGGGACTCTCCCTCACCGACGATCGTCGGGGACTCCTCGATATCGTGTCACCGACGACCAACAATAAAACAACTAAACATCTAAACAATAAAAACAACTAAAAACAACTAAACAATAAAAACAACTAAAACAACTAAATTAACTGAATTAACTAATTAACTAAACAACTAAATTAACTAAATCAACTAAAACAACTAAAATTAACTAAATTAACTAAACAACTAAATTAACTAAAACAACTAAATCAACTAAAATCGTCGGGCGCGGGCGACACTACGGGCTCGCCGGAAACGCGCGTGGGGCCAGCGGCGGTGCTGCGGTTGGCGGAGGCGGGGCCTGTGGCGGTGCGGCGCGCGGTGGTCGGGGGCGAGTGGCGAAGACAAGCGCGCGGGGCCGACGGGGACATAGAGGAGGGGGGAGCCTTACCGGCGAGGAGAGGTGACGGCAACGGAGGGCAGGGGCGGCGTCGAGGGCGTCGAGGGCGTCGGGGCAGGGGCGGCGTCGGGGCAGGGGCGGTGTCGAGGGTGTCGATGTGGGCGTCGACGGCGAGGTGGAGCAGCCTGACGGCGTCGAACGGGCAAAGGGCGGCGAGGGCGTCGACGGCGAGCTCCGGCAACCTGGCGGCGTCGATGTGCTCGGCGTCATCGGGGGAACTGCAGATGTCTTTGGCAAATTTTCCCAACTCCCGCTCATATACAGAGACCTTTAGTCCCGGTTGGTGGCTGCAACCGGGCCTAATGCCCCCGTATAGTCCCGGTTGGTGCCACTAACCGGGAACAAAGGTCAATTTCCTGCAGCCCAAAGGGCGGGAAGCAGAGACCTTTGGTCCTGGTTGGTGGCACAAACCGGGACGAAAGGTTGGCAATGGTCCTAGTTGGAGCCACCAACCGGGACTAAAGGGTTTGTCCTGGCTGTGGTGGGAGTTTAGTCCCACCTCGCCAAGCGAGAGGCGCTCGCACCGGTTTATAAGCCCGCCCCTCTCTGCCTTGTTGAGTTCCTCTCAAAGTGAAAATAGATGCCCTTATACGGGAAATTCGACCTAAATTCAAAGTGCTAGCATGCACGTTGAATTTCAGGTCGAATTTTCCCTATAAGCGCATCTATGTTCACTTTTGCTATTTTTTTATGTTATTTTTTTGCATATTAAAAGTTCTTAACAAAAAATACTTTATGAATATTCTTTTTGCTATTAAAGTTTAAAAAAAAAATAACTTTGATAATTTTAGTTGCATAAATTTTATATAATATTACGTTAAATAACTTTGATTGGACGAAAACACGTCTATTACAAAGGGATTTCAATTTTTTAAACATACTTTAAGTCAAGACTTTTTCTGCATTCAATATGCACCATTCAAAGCCACATCATCACTTTTCAACTCTTTTCTGACTTCATTTGCTATTTTACATGCATTTCATGATTTATTTTGAGCTAAAATGACCCTGAATTGAAAAGCACTGCAAATGAACTCTGAAATGGTTGCAAGTTGGCTTGGTGTCATCATTTCACCCACATAGCATGTGCTAAAAAGTTGAGAGGGTTACGGCAAAAACTGGATGCACTTCGTGTACGAACTGGACAATCTCTTTCGAAGTGTCAGGGTTTTGGACGAAAACTCATCTGTGACAAAAGGATTTCAATTTTTTAAACATATTTGAACTCACGACTTTTTCTGCATTCAATATGCACCATTCAAAGCCACATCATCACTTTTCAAAACTTTTCTGACTTCATTTGCTATTTTTCATGCATTTCATGATTTATTTTGAGCTAAAATGACGCTGAATTAAAAAGCACTGCAAATGAACTCTGAAAAGGTTGCAAGTTGGCATGGTATCATCATTTCACCCACATAGCATGTGCTAAAAAGTTGAGAGGGTTACGGCAAAAACTGGATGCACTTCGTGTACAAACTGGACAATCTCTTTCGAAGTGTGAGGGTTTTGGACGAAAACTTATCTGTTACAAAAGGATTTCAATTTTTTAAGCATATTTCAACTCAAGACTTTTTCTGCATTCAATATGCACCATTGAAAGCCACATCATAACTTTTCAAACCTTTTCTGACTTCATTTGCTATTTTTCATGCATTTCACGATTTATTTTGAGCTAAAATGACCCTGAATTGAAAAGCACTGCAAATGAACTCTGAAATGGTTGGAAGTTGGCATGGTATCATCATTTCACCCACATAGCATGTGCTAAAAAGTTGAGAGGGTTACGGCAAAAACTGGATGCACTTCGTGTACAAACTGGACAATCTCTTTCGAAGTGTCAGGGTTTTGGACGAAAACTCATCTGTTACAAAAGGATTTCAATTTTTTAAACATATTTGAACTCACGACTTTTTCTGCATTCAATATGCACCATTCAAAGCCACATCATCACTTTTCAAAACTTTTCTGACTTCATTTTCTATTTTTCATGCATTTCATGATTTATTTTGAGCTAAAATGACCCTGAATTGAAAAGCACAGCAAATGAACTCTGAAAAGGTTGCAGGTTGGCATGGTATCATCATTTCACCCACATAGCATGTGCTAAAAAGTTGAGAGGGTTACGGCAAAAACTGGATGCACTTCGTGTACAAACTGGACAATCTCTTTCGAAGTGTGAGGGTTTTGGACGAAAACTTATCTGTTACAAAAGGATTTCAATTTTTTAAGCATATTTCAACTCAAGAACTTTTCTGCATTCAATATGCACCATTGAAAGCCACATCATAACTTTTCAAACCTTTTCTGACTTCATTTGCTATTTTTCATGCATTTCATGATTTATTTTGAGCTAAAATGACCTTGAATTGAAAAGCACTGCAAATGAACTCTGAAATGGTTGGAAGTTGGCATGGTATCATCATTTCACCCACATAGCATGTGCTAAAAAGTTGAGAGGGTTACGGCAAAAACTGGATGCACTTCGTGTACAAACTGGACAATCTTTTTCGAAGTGTCAGGGTTTTGGATGAAAACTCATCTGTTACAAAAGGATTTCAACTTTTTAAACATATTTGAACTCAAGACTTTTTCTGCATTCAATATTCACCATTCAAAGCCACATCATTACTTTTCAAACCTTTTCTGACTTCATTTGCTATTTTTCATGCATTTCATGATTTATTTTGAGCTAAAATGACCCTGAATTGAAAAGCACTGCAAATGAACTCTGAAATGGTTGAAAGTTGGCATGGTATCATCATTTCACCCACATAGCATGTGCTAAAAAGTTGAGAGGGTTACGGAAAAACTGGATGCACTATGTGTACAAAATGAACAATCTCTTTCGAAGTATCAGGGTTTCAGACGAAAACTCATGTGTTACAAAAGGCATTTCATTTCTTGACATGTAACTGCAGTAATATTCTAGATTAAAGCCATCATCAGAATAGTTGTGGAGACAAATTCTTCACTTTTTCTTCACGTGTGTCCCTTGCTTATTGCGCCGTAACCATGGATAATCTTCATTGTTTAACAGGGTGCTTGGGTCAGCCTTCACTTTGAAGGGAGGAATTTCATGAAACTTTTCATAATCTTCAGACATGTCTGTCTTGCCCTCCACTCCAACGATGTATCTTTTCCCTGAAAGAACTATGTGGCACTTTGACTCATCGTATGATGTATTCTCTTCCTTATCTTTTCTTTTTCTCGGTTTGGTAGACATGTCCTTCACATAGAAAACCTGTGCCACATCATTGGCTAGGACGAATGGTTCGTCTGTGTACCCAAGATTGTTCAGATCCACTGTTGTCTTTCCGTACTGCGGGTCTACCTGTACCCCGCCTCCTGACAGATTGACCCATTTGCACCGAAACAAAGGGACCTTAAAATCATGTCCATAGTCAAGTTCCCATATGTCCACTATGTAACCATAATATGTGTCATTTCCCCTGTTGGTTGCTCCATCAAAGCGGACACCACTGTTTTGGTTGGTGCTCTTTTGATCTTGGGCGATCGTGTAAAATGTATTCCCATTTATCTCGTACCCTTTGTAAGTCAATACAGTCGAAGATGGTCCCCTGGCCAACGAGTACAGCTTATCTGCAACAGTGGTGTTACCCATGAGATGTGTTTGCAACCAACTGCCGAAAGTCCTGATGTGTTCACATGTAATCAAGTAGTCACACAGCTCCGGGTGTTTGGAGCGCAGAATATTCTTGTGTTCATTGACATACGGGGTCACCAAGGTAGAATTCTGTAGAACTCTGTAGTGTGCTTGAGACCAAGAATGCCCATCCCTACATATTATTGAATTCGCTCCTAGCGTGCCTTTTCTAGTCAGTCTCCCCTCATACCGCGATTGATGGAGAACAATCGGCTTAAGGTCAGGAATAAAGTCAACACAAAACCCAATGCTTTCCTCTGTTTGATGGCCCATGGAGATGCTTCCTTCTGGCCTAGCACGGTTACGAACATATTTCTTTAAGATTCGCATGAACCTCTCAAAGGGGAACATGTTGTGTAGAAATACAGGGCCCAGAATGCCAATCTCGTCGACTAGATGAACTAGGACGTGCGTCATGATATTGAAGAAGGATGGTGGGAACACCAGCTCAAAACTGACAAGACAATGCACCAAATCACTCTTTAACCTTGGTAGGATTTCTCGATCGATTACCTTCTGAGAGATTGCATTGAGGCATGCACATAGCTTCACAATGGCTAATCGAACGTTTTCCGGTAGAAGCCCCCTCAATGCAACCTGAAGCAGTTGCATCATAATCACATGGCAGTCATGAGACTTTAGGTTCTGGAACTTTTTCTCTGCCATATTTATTATTCCCTTTATATTCGACGAGAAGCCAGACGGGACCTTCATACTGAGCAGGCATTCAAAGAAGATTTCCTTCTCTTCTTTGGTAAGAGCGTAGCTGGCAGGACCTTCATACTGCTTTGGATGCATGTCGTCTTTTTCGTGCACACGTTGCTGGTCCTCCCATGCCTCCGGTGTATCTTTTGTCTTCCCATACACTCCCAAGCAGCCTAGTAGGTTCACACAAAGATTCTTCGTCACGTGCATCACGTCGATTGTAGAGCGGACCTCTAGGTCTTTCCAATAGGGTAGGTCCCAAAATATAGATTTCTTCTTCCACATGGGTGCGCATCCCTCAGCATCATTCGGAACAGATAGTCCGCCCGGACCCTTTCCAAAGATTACTTGTAAATCATTGACCATATCAAGTATGTGATCACCAGTATGGAGGGCGGGCTTCTTCCGGTGATCTGCCTCACCTTTGAAATGCTTTCCTTTCTTTCGACATTGATGGTTGGTCGGAAGAAATCGACGATGCCCCAGGTACACATTCTTCCTGCATTTGTCCAAATATATACTATCGGTGTCCTCTAAACAGTGCGTGCATGCGTGGTATCCCTTGTTTGTCTGTCCTGAAAGGTTACTGAGAGCAGGCCAATCATTGATGGTTACAAACAGCAACGCTCGTAGGTCAAATTCCTCCTGTTCGTTCTCATCCCATACACGTACACCTTTTCCATTCCACAGTTGTAAAGGTTCATGAACTAATGTCCTTAGGTACACATCAATGTCATTGCCGGGTTGCTTAGGGCCTTGGATGAGCACTGGCATCATAATGAATTTCCTCTTCATGCACAACCAAGGACGAAGGTTATACATACATAGAGTCACAGGCCATGTGCTATGCTTGTTGCTCTGCTCCCCAAGAGGATTAACGCCATCTGCACTTAAACCAAACCATACGTTCCTTGGGTCATCTGTAAAGTCCCCCCACTTTCTCTCGATCTTTCTCCACTGCGACCCATCACCGGGTGCTCTCAACTTCCCGTCTTTCTTACGGTCTTCCTTGTGCCATCGCATCAACTTGGCATGCTCTTTGTTTCTGAACAAACGTTTCAACCATGGTATTATAGGAGCATACCACATCACCTTCGCAGGAACCCTCTTCCAGGTGCGCTGGCCCTCAACATCACCAAGGTCATCTCGTCTGATCTTATACCGCAGTGCACAACATACCGGGCATGCGTTCAAATCCTCGTACGCACCGCGGTAGAGGATGCAGTCATTAGGGCATGCATGTATCTTCTGCACCTCCAATCCTAGAGGGCAGACAACCTTCTTTGCTTCATATGTACTGTCGGGCAATTCGTTGTCCTTTGGAAGCTTATTCTTCATTATTTTCAGCACCTTTTCAAATGCCTTGTCAGATACACCATTCTCGGCATTCCATTGCAGCAATTCCAGTGTGGTACCGAGCTTTGTGTTGTCATCTTCGCAATTTGGGTACAACCCTTTTTTGTGATCCTCTAACACGCGATCGAACTTCAACTTCTCCCTTTCACTTTGGCATTGTCTCTTTGCATCAACAATGACCCGGCGAAGATCATCATCGCGCACATCGTCTGGTTCTTCCTCTTGATCTTCAGCTTCCCCCATTGCAGCATCACCGTATTCAGGGGGCGGATAGTTGTCATCATCCTCTTCTTCTTCGTTGTCTTCCATCATAACCCCTCTTTCTCCGTGCTTGGTCCAAACATTATAGTGTGGCATGAAACCCTTCTCAAGCAGGTGGATGTGTAGGGTTTTCGAGTTAGCGTAATCCTTCGTATTCCCACAGATAGTACATGGACAATACATAAAACCATTCTGCTTGGTTGCCTCAGCCACTTCGAGAAAATTATGCAGGCCCTTAATGTACCCGGAGGTGCGTCGGTCACCGTACATCCATTGCTGGTTCATTTGCGTGCATTATATAATTAAGTGTATCAAAAACCATTACAAAACATCATGAATAGAGAAGTGACCAAATTAATAGAAGTTCATCATCACATTAAAACCAAAGTACAGTAGTGACCAAAATAAATACATAAAGTTCATACATAGTTCTCATTGAACAAGATATAGCTCTCTAGAGCATCTAATAAAAAGATACATTGATACTATGTAAAACATTTAAATGCAACAACAAATGCGATCATAACCGCAACTAAGGTACCAATTGATCCAACGGCATAATGATACCAAGCCTCAGTATGAATGGCATATTTTCTAATCTTTCTAATCTTCAAGCGCATTGCATCCATCTTGATCTTGTGATCTTCGACGACATCGGCAACATGCAACTCCAATTCCATCTTCTCCTCCTCAATTCTTTTCAATGTTTTCTTCAAGTAATTGTTTTCTTTTTCAACTAAATTTAACCTCTTGACAAGAGGGTCGGTTCGAATTTCCGGTTCACATACCTCCTAGATAAAAACATCTATGTCACGTTGGTCGGCATAATTGTCATAAACACTAAATGAAACAAATAGTTATAAAAGATAATATACCGCATCCGAATCATAGACAGGACGAGGGCCGACGGGGGTGGATACCAAAACCATGGCACTATATAATAACAAACAATAATAAAAGTAATAAAATTGTACAAGTATCTATCTAAATCATACAAGTAAGAATTTTTTTTATTTTAGAAAGAAGATAAGCACAAGAGGCTCACCATGGTGGTGCCGGTGACGAGATCGGCGCGGGCGATCGACGGTGGTGAAGACGGGGACGGGACAGGACGGACCGCCAAACCTAGACAAATCTTGAGGAAAATGGAGCTTGGAGGTCGAGCTTGGAGAGGAGAAAGCTTAAGTGTGGCTCGGGCATTTCATCGAACACCTCATGTCAATAGGAGGTGAGAGCTAGAGCAACACACACCTGCACAAGCCGGCCGGCCAAAAAACAAAGTGAGCGGGCAGGGGAGGGGGTATATATAGGCTTATCTTTAGTCCCAGTTGGTGGCTAGAACCGGGACAGAAGACCTACCTTTGGTCCTGGTTCCAGCCACAAACCGGGACTAAAGTGCTGGGCCAGGAGCGAGGCCCATTGGTCCCGGTTCGTGTATGGAACCGGGACCAAAAGTGTCAGACGAACCGGGACCAATGGCCCCGGAGGCCCGGCCGGCGCCCTGGCCTCACGAACCGGGACTTGTGCACCCTTTGGTCCCGGTTCGTAAGTGAACCGGGATTAATGCCCTTATCTTGGCCTCAACCAAAGCCTTGTGGGGCAGGGGGGACTCCCCCTGGTGTGCTTTGGAAGTAGGGGGGGACCTAGTTGGTCTCAGACTCCCCCCTCCCTCAATCGGATTGGGGGAGGGAGTCCCTGTTGGACTGCAGCTCCCCCCAAGGCGCATAGGGTAGGAGGGAGTCCCAGAGGTACTCCACCTCCCCCCATGGTGCGGCCAAGGCAAGGGAGGGAGTCCCACTAGGACACCACCCCCCAGGCGCCTGGCCCCATATAATAGGAGGGGGGTGCACCACACGGGCACCCCATAGCCAGATACCCCCTCCTCCAGGCAGCAGCACTAGAACCCCACACCACCTCCCGACGTTGCCCCGCTGCCCCTGTGCTTTGTCTACTTCGCCTACTACGTGGGAGCGCTGTCGGATCACTACCCCGGTTTCAGCGGTGATCGCGGAGCGCTGCCTGATCTTCATCGACTTACGTCCCTGCTTTGTCCGTGTGCTTGATCACGCTACGACGTGGTGTTGCTGATCACATATGTGTGGATACCGTGGAGGTGCTGCACTTGTGGTACTTGATCGTGGGATAATACATCTCCTTGCGACTAGACGAGTCTAGTTACAGGGATCGACTACGACTACTTCCACGTCAACCTTGTCACCGACAATCTTTCACTTGTTCGACAGACGAGGGTATGATCCGTTGCCTCTCCCCTCGCGTTGAGATCTTGGTTATGCGCTAGAAATTTTTTGTTTTGCATAGCGCGTTCCCCAAGAGTGGTATGAGAGTGGTCTATGCGTAGGCATAGGTACGGATAGAGCAATCGGAGTATTCCGGCATTCTTGATCGTGTCTTGCTTCCTGTTGTTGCAATTTTGATCTTGACGGCATTGTGTGATTAGCGGCTCGAGCCGACTTTATGATGACCGCATTCATCGAGACTGGTTTATCATATGTGCTTCGGGTACATGAAACAACTTTGTCGGGTGAAGGTTTTCCACGCAATAGTTAAAGAGAAATTTTGCACATTGGGCTTATGTGGATTTTGTCAAATCCACACGGAGGTCATGCGTCATGATGAAGTTTAGCTAAACTATTCTTGCTATTCATAGCACAATGGGGATGCACTCCGAACAAGTTAACGAGAACATTATCACGGTGCTCATTGGTCACGCAGGTAGCAACGGTTCTCCTCGAAACCATAGAGCCCCGTACTATAGTAAACTTGTTAGAGGCGTCTAACTTGTTTTTGCAGGAACGTGATGTGGTGTAGCTGAAGTTTTTATCAATTATTATTGTACTAACTTTGTTTTGCAAGCAACAATGGACCTCGGTGCATGCAATGGTGCATGGAGGAGTCCCCGGTGCCGGAAACGTTGATGATGGAGATCCTCGGCGTGAAATGCTATACCATATCACTATATTGAATTGCATGTGATGTTAATCAAATTATGCACTTTGTTTGTTGCGTGGTAGTCATAATAAATAGGGTGACCCCTCACTAAAATTATGAAGCAACATGTTCTCCCTGGGTTAGGCGCCACATAGAGTGTTCTTCGTCAGGATACACGTCATGTAACATGAGTGCCCCGATGACGTTCATAATGTGGGTGCAAACTAGTTTGCGCAGCTGGCATACTTGGGTTTTCTTGACATACTGGTAGACGGTCTAGAGTATGGGACACAAGAATAGAAATATTAACAAGAGTTGCATAGAGATGTAATTGGTATGATTGCCTACTAGTGTTGCTTCTCGGTGTGCGGTGTGACATTGGCATCGAGATAGTAACACGCGGATCTTGAATCACTAAGTATCAATTATGAGGGACAATGATTTTAGTGGGAGTTACAAGATTAATTTTGCGTAGTTCTTTAATTATGAAACAAGTGTCTAAAATGAATTTGCTTAAAATTGTAGATCAATGGCCCGCAACAATTCCTTCCCTTTAGCTGCGATTTTAGAGAAAGAGAAACTGCACGAGTCTGGAACAAACTTTGCGGACTGGTACCGCAATGTGAGAATGGTTCTGAAAGGTGCTAAGAAAGACTATGTCTTTGAAGAAACTCTTGGTGATGCTCCTAATGATAACGCAACAAAAGCTGTGTTGGACCTGTTTCAGCAACGTAATGATGACTACATCGCTGTCCAGTGTGCTATCCTTGCAGCTATGGAACCAGAACTTCAAAAGAGGTTTGAGAACCGGGGTCCATATGAGACAATTGTTTAATTGAAGGGCATATTTCAGAAACAAGCCAGGTCTAAGAAATTTGAAATTTCTTAGGCACTACTCAACTGCAAGATGACTGAAGGAAGTTCGGTCAGTGTCCACGTGATTAAGTTACATGGGTATGTTCAGAGGTTGCAAGCGCTGGGCGTTCCCTTTCCTCCTGAACTAGGAACTGACCTAATCCTGAATTCATTGCCGCTAGCTTTGCTGGGTTTATCATGAACTTCAACATGCATGCAATGAATAAATCACTGGCAGAATTGTTCTCGATGTTGAAGATAGTTGAACAGGATATACGGAAGAATACTAATCATGTGATGATGGTAAAGAAAACTACCCAGTTCAAGAAGAAGAAATCAGGTGCTAAAAATAAAAAAGGCAAACACAAGGGCAAGTAGTCTAAGTCAGGCCCAACCACTAATGCTGAGTGTTTCTTCTGTAAGGAGAAGGGTCACTGGAAGAGGAATTCCCCAAAGTACTTAGTAGAAAGGAAGAAGACTGGAACGTCCAGCTCAGGTATATTTGATATACATGTTATTGATGTATTCTTGCAAGGACCTAAGTGTGACTCTTGGGTATTTGATACCGGATCTGTTGCTAATATTTGCAACACGTTGTAGGGGTTAAGGAATCCTAGGAGTCTAAGCAAGAATGAGGTGACGATGCGCGTCGAGAATGGAGCAAGTGTTACAATGGTCGCCGTCGGCACGATGCCTCTACATCTACCATCGGGATTAGTATTAGAACTTAGTAATTGTTACTATGTGCCTGCATTATGTAAGAATATTATATCAGGATATTGTATCTTACGGGATGGTTATTCGTTTAAATAAGAGAATAAAGGTTGTTCTATCATTATGAATAACATCTTTTATGCACATGCTTCTGTGAGGAGTGGGCTGTTTATACTTGATCTTGATTGTGAGACACACATCTACAACACTGATGTTAAACATAGGAAATCTAACGATTTGAATACCACATACTTGTGGCACTGCTGGGTAGGTCATATTGGACACAAACGCATGAAGAAACTTCACTCTGCTGGAATTTTGACTTCATTTGATTTTGAATCATTTGATACTTGTGAAGCGTGTCTAATGGGAAAATTGGCCAAAACTCCGTTCAAGGGAATAGTTGAACGAGCAAGTAACTTATTGGAAATCATACATACCGATGTTTGTGGTCCAATGAGCATACTTACGCGAGGTGGATTCCTCTACTTTATAACTTTTACCCGATGACTTAAGTCGATATGGTTATGTTTATCTTATGAAGCATAAATCTGAAACGTTCGAAAAGTTCAAAGAATTTCAGACCGAAGTAGAGAATCTTCATGACAAGAAAATAAAATTTCTGCGGTCAGATCGCGGAGGTGAATATTTGACTCATGAGTTTAACAAACATCTTAGAAGTCGTGGAATAGTTTCACAACTTACACCTCCTGGAACAACGCAGCATAATAGTGTGTCTGAGAGGCTTAATCGAACCTTGTTGGACATGGTGAGATCTATGATGTCATTTACCGATCTGCCTTTGGCATTTTGGAGATTTGCTTTAGAGACTGCAGCTTTTGCTCGCACTAGAGCGCCATCTAAATCCGTTGACACTAGTAGAAAACAGGGCACTAGTCCCGGTTCCAGAGGGCCTTTAGTCCCGGTTCTGGAACCGGGACAAACCGATCGGGACAAATGCCCAAAACCTTTAGTCCCGTTTTGCTTACGAACCGGGACCAAAGGGGCTCCACGTGGCCTCTGCGGGGCGCCCAGGCAGGAGGTCCTTTAGTCCCGGTTGGTAACACCGACCGGGACTAAAAGGCAGCCACGCGTCAGCACCTGCCAGGAGCTGGGGTTTTTGTTTTTTGTTTTTTTTGAAAGGGGGGGTTTAGGGGTTTTCCTATTGTGTTTCCCCCTTTTATTTTTGTGTTTACCATTTTTATTTTAGGCTTTTCATTCGACTCGACGCTAGCTACTACATATAGCAATGAAGGAACCATTACACAACATCGTCATGATCAATATATAGAGAGAAGTGACCTCTCTTTCTCCGTGTTTGGTCAAACAATATGCAACAAGTTTTCGTAAATCTATTCGACGCTATTACATATATTACACGTTCATGCATATATACAATATAACATCTATGACGATCCTAACGTCGTCTATTACCAAGATCGCATTCGACATCCTTATGGTATTCTCCGTCTTTAGGTATGACATGCTCAACAAAGAATCCCGCCAATTCCTCTTGAATTGCTCGGATGCGATCAGTTGGTAGGAGTTCGTCCCGCTTCTACCAGATCTAATTTAAAGAAGGGGGTCAATATATGAATGAAACTCAGCACAATTAATGGTAATAAAATAAAAATGTGAATATTGTTTACGTACTTCAAATTGTTGTAGAGATATGCCCCAGCCCCGCTCAGAGGTCGAGTGGCGAATGAACTCGCAAACGTAGTAGGCACATAAATTAGTCCCGATTGCCTGCAACAAGCACTTTACGAGAATAGAGTTCAATCAAAATGATAACCATGCATGATAATGGTATTGAAACTAGCATCAATGAGAGATGTGCGGTACTAGAGTAGTACTTACTTTGGGCTATACAAATTGCAGCTCCGGTTTCCAGCTAACACCCTTAACCTTTTTGGTGAACTTTTTCCAAACCCTGCCCGGCAAAGAAATGATTACTTGATATCAGAAAATGAACGAAAGTTGCCGATATGGTGCGATAATGATTGAACTTACTTCTGAAGCATTTGCCTCATGTTCGTCCACTCCTTAGGGTCTTTACATCTCGAGTCCAAGACAGTTACTTTTCCCTCTTCAAGCTGAATGACTAGCAGAATAAAGTGGAAACTGCGCATGCATAACTCGTTAATTGCACTAAACCTCGAGAGTAAGCGAAACAGAATGTGCACAAGATAGTAACACTCACTTGAGGTTGTAAGGAAATAGTATTTCCTTTCTGGTTTTTTGTGCAAGTAACGCCTTTAGCAAGTTGTTCTATGTATCAACGGGAAATTCTTCTAACGTACGTTCATTTATGAAATTTGGGTCAATGAACCCAATGTCATAGATTTGTTGTTGTTTGCATTCGGGGATCTTCAATCTGCATAATATAGTGTGAGGATAATTAATACATGCAATGAACGAGCTGAGCTAGAGACTTAATTACAGAAAAAAAATACTTACAGACAATAGGAACTGACGATAGTTTTGTCGAGGGCAGCTTGATTGTATAACTGAAATATTTCTTCAAATTCAACGAACAACACCTGCTCTCCATTGAAGAAGTGCTCATCTTTAATAGCCACAAAGATATTGTCGGCCCTGTCCTTGCAGGCTTTCAAGTACCATTCATGCAATCGTCGCATCATCGTTGGTAGACGGTCGAGCTCCTCACGTGTGACGAGAGGCTTCCCGTTCGCGTATATTAAGGTTTGTACTACCTCAGCCGTGTCAAACTGTACCGAGTCGGGTAAGTAATCATCAGCAGTGATAGCAAGACCAGTGTCCGCTTTCTCTGGATCATTAGCGATATCGGTAACCACCTTCAGCGGAGGACACGATTGCAGTTCTTGTTCGCCAAGCTGGGGAATTGTTTTCCCACATCTTGAGCCACTTCTACTTAAGCTTCCCGACCGCCTCGCTTCATCATGTTTCTTTTGAATACATCGGTCATAGTTTGATGGCGGCGGAGGCGGTGGTGGTCGCCTAAGGGCATCCAGAGTTCGCTTTGCTTTCACCGGATCTATTTCTCCTCTTCAGGTGGGCGTTTCGGTGCAAGCTGACGTTTCACTTCGGCATCCACGATCTCGTCGAGTTCCTCCTCAGACCTCTCGTAGGGTAACTTGGGAGGAGACTTGAGGCTTGGGCCGTATTTGAATCTCCTCTGTTTCGTACAGCTGCTAGCCGCCGGAGCGGCGGCGCCTCTCTTCCGCTGTTGCTTAGGCGGCGGAGGAGGCGGAGTTCGATGACGCGGCAGAGACAGCTTAGGCCGAGTAAGATTCTGCTGAGGGGCCTCCTCCGTCGGAGTCCGCTGAGGTAGCGGAGACGGCTGACGCGCCGGAGACGGCTCAGGCAGCGGAGACGGTTGACGCACCGGAGACGGCTGACGCACCGGAGACGACTCAGGCACCGGGGCCTCCTCCGCCTGAGTCTGCTGAGGCGGCGTCTAGTATGGAAGCACGATGTGTTCCTTTCTCCATAGATAGGTAGTCCTTAAGGCATATCGAAGAAGAAGCTCCCCTTCACCTGGAGCGTACTCAAGCTCCAGCCCATCAAATCCGTTCATTATTTCATCCACCCCGACAATAGCAAAGCCAGCTGGAACCGGAGTGCAATGGAAAGTTGCATCAGGTCGAGGAGGTAAGACATGGCCGACCGCTGCCTTCAAGGTCAGGTTATGACATTTCGCCATTAGCACACAATGTTCATTTTGCATGATAGCATCCACGGGGTAGCGAGGAGCCGTGCTATCTGGATGAACGAGCTCAGTGGAAGCCACGCTGCTTCTCCGCTGAGATGGTGGGGTAGCATCGTGGGTAGTCTCCAATTAAGGATCTTCGTGCCGCTGAGATGATTGGCCGGTAGCTCGCTGGCTCTCAAGTGCCTCTAGTTTCGCTAATCTTTCATTCAACCTCTGCATTTCGCTTGCTTCCTCTTTCTTCTTTCTCTGTCGGCTTCTGTAACCAGCGCTGTCGGGAAACCCAACCTTCCACGGAACGGAGCCTGATGTGCCTCGTGTTCGTCCAGGGTGTTCAGGATTCCCAAGGGCACATGACAGCTCGTCCTTCTCTCTGTCGGGAACGAACGTCCCTTCCAGCGATTTCTTGATTCTTTCCTCAAGCTTTTTGAATGGTATTGCAAGTTGAGCTTTCGTCCAGACACACTTCCCTGTTTCTGGGTCCAATGTTCCCCCAACCCCGAAGAACCAAGTCCTTGCCCAATCTGGCCAGTGCAATGTCTCTGGTTGGACATCTTTAGCAAGCAGGTCTTGCTCAACTTTGTCCCACGTAGGCCGGGCTTTTCTGTAGCCACCTGACCCCGTAACATGGTGATACTCCTTCCTTGCGGCATTTTTCTTATTTGTAAGTGACGTGTTCTTAGCCTTCTCCGATTTCTTGTAGGCCACAAATGCGGGCCAGTGATCTCTCATCTTCTCATATTGACCTCTGAATTCTGGAGTCTTGTCTTTCTCGACAAACTTCCTGTTCAATACTTTCTTCCAGTTCTTGAATAGTTCTGCCATCTTCTTAAGAGCAAACGCCCTGACCTTTTGCAGTATAACTGGGTTACTCGGATCCTCCTCTGGTTGTAGACTGAAATTTCTAATCAGATTGGTCCAAAGATCATCTTCCAGTCTATCGTTGACAGACGGAACTAGAGGGTCCTTCTTCTTACTCCATTCTTGGCAGATGATCGGGACGAGGTCCTTAACAACCACTCCGCACTGATGTATAAATTTGTTCTTGGTCCGGTAGGGAGCAATCGGTTGGCCTTCTGGTGAGACTTCTTCGATCGTGAACCTTTCTTGCGCCTCCAACCTTCTCATCGGGCCTCGTGTCCTTACCGAAGTGGAGCTCGATCCGGATGGCTAATTCAAAGAAGAAAGAAGTGTTAATATATGTACATACAAAAAAATTAATGCATCTAGTTAGCAGAGGATTAATTAATATATAGCTTGCCGGACTTTGAAGCAGTTATGGCTCCTTCGTCCCCAGTTCGATCACCGGAGCCGTGATCTCCTTCGTCCCCAGTTCGATCACCGGAGCAGTCATGATCTCCTTCCTCCTCACCGGAGCCGCCATCCTCTCTTTCCTCACCATCGGTCTCGTTGAGAAACGACAAGCAGGTGAGATCGATATCACCCTCTCATATTATATCCCGCAACAACTGTTCTATTTCTAAGTGTCTGTCCGCCATAGTTTCTGCAAATATTACAACGTGGCAATATACAACCATGAGAGATGGATTGGTGGGAAACATCATGCAAAGTTCACAAGTTTTATAACAGTCAGTTTCAGACGATCGTCGAGGACTCCTCCCCCCTTTTGTCCTTAATCTTGTTTTGACCACACAAATTGCATATGACCTCGGATTTAGACGATTTTTATATCAAAATCGGCCATTTCTTGTTGGAAATATGCCCTAGAGGCAATAATAAATTGGTTATTATTATATTTCCTTGTTCGTGATAATCATTTATTTTCCATGCTATAATTGTATTGATTGGAAACTCAAATACATGTGTGGGTACATAGACAACACTGTGTCCCTAGTATGCCTCTAGTTAACTAGTTCGTTGATCAAAGATGGTCAAGGCTTCCTGGCAATAGACATGAGATGTCATTTGATCACGGGATCACATCATTAGGAGAATGATGTGATGGACAAGACCCAAACTATAAACATAGCATATGATCGTGTCAGTTTATTGCTATAGTTTTCTGCATGTCAAGTATCTGTTCCTATGACCATGAGATCATGCAACTCACTGACACCGGAGGAATACCTTGTGTGTATCAAACGTCACAACGTAACTGGGTGACTATAAAGATGCTCTACAGGTATCTCCGAGGGTGTCTGTTGAGTGGGCATGGATCAAGACTAGGATTTGTTACTCCGTGTGACGGAGAGGTATCTCAGGGCCCACTCTGTAATACAACATCACAATAAGCCTTGCAAGCAATGTGACTAAGTGTTAGCCACGGGATCTTGTATTACAGAACGAGTAAAGAGATTTGCCGGTAACGAGATTGAACTAGGTATAGAGATACCGACGATCGAATCTCGGGCAAGTAACGTACCGAAGAACAAAGGGAACAGCGTACGGGATTAACTGAATCCTTGACATAGAGGTTCAACCGATAAAGATCTTCGTAGAATATGTAGGAACCAATATGGGCATCCAGGTCCCGCTATTGGTTATTGACCGTAGAGGTGTCTTGGTCATGTCTACATAGTTCTCGAACCCGCAGGGTCTGCACACTTAAGGTTCGGTGACGTTTCGGTATAGTAGAGTTATGTATGGTGGTGACCGAAGGTTGTTCGGAGTCCCGGATGAGATCCTGGATGTCACGAGGAGCTCCGGAATGGTCCGGAGGTAAAGATTGATATATAGGAAGTCATGTTTTGGTCACCGGAAAAGTTTCGGGTATTTCGGTAGTGTACCGGGAGTGCCGGGAGGGGTACCGGGGACCATCGGGAGGGGTGTCTCGACCCAAAGGACCTCATGGGCTGTGGGAGGAGTCAAACCAGCCCCTAGTGGGCTGGCCTAAACCCCCCACTAAGGCCCATGTGGCTTTGGGTGGAAAAAATCCAAAGGAGGAAAGGTGGAAAGGGTTTCCAAGTGGAGATGAGGAATCCTACTCCTAATAGGATTGGAGTAGGACTCCTCCACCTCCAATTTCGGCCAAACCTTGAGGGTTTGAGGCTGCCTCCTCCCCTCCCTCCCTCCTATATATACTAGAGGATTTAGAGGGAAGAGCTAACCCTAATTGCCACGTGCTCCCTCTACTTCATCTAGATCGGTTTCTCCTCTAGTCTAGTTTCAGCGGTGCTTAGGCGAAGCCCTGCCGGAATTGTTCCACCACCATCGCCGCCGCGCCGTCGCGCCGCCGGAGAACTCTTCTACCTCTCCGCTCCCTCTTGCTGGATCAAGAAGGCGGAGATCGTCATCGCGCTGTACGTGTGCTGAACGCGGAGGTGTCGTCCGTTCGTCGCTAGATCGGAAGGACCGTGATAAGGATCGCGGGACGGATCGTGATGGGATCGCGGGACGGATCGAGATTGGATCGCGAGATGGATCCTGATGGGATTGCGGGACGCTCGGCGATTTGGATCGCGAAGACGTTCGACTACATCAACCGCGTTTCTTAACGTTTCCCGCTTAGCGATCTACAAGGGTATGTAGAACCACTCTCCCTCTCGTAGATGCTCATCACCATGGATAGATCTTGCGTGTGCGTAGGAAAATTTTTGTTTCCCATGCAACGTTCCCCAACATTTCTAGCTGCCGACCAAGCTACGCGTTCGCCAGGTGGGCGCATCCACCATCCGCCGTCGGGCATCTGGGCAGCTTCAAGTGACACAGCGGAGCACGACCAGGACGGCACAGGCGAAGGGTGACAACACGGTGCACGCAAGTGCCACAACGGAGCACGACCAAGACCGCCTCTCTCATGGTCGTTTGTAGTGAAGGCTGAATGGCCCAATATGCTTAGCGTAGTATTTTGACGGGGATGGTTGGTTTCGGGTTCGGGTATTACTGAAACGGGTTTGAACCCGAGACCGCCTCTCTCATGGTCCTCGAGGATACTTGCGGACCCCCACCCCCCTCATGTCGAAGTTATCATTCTACGAACTTCTGAAAATTCTCAAGTGCATTATGTTCATATGGTGGGACTGGCAACCTACGAAGCACCGATACAGCGACATTGATACGGGTACGGCGATACGGGATACGGCAATTTCTAAAAACAGCAATAAGGCGATACGGTAAACATATATGCAAGCCATCAGCATCAACATGCAAGCCATGTTCAATGGGCTCACTGTGGGGGCAGGGGCCGGCGCGGCGACGTCGAGGCCGGCAGGGGAGCGGCGACGGCGACGGGGCAGGGGGAGGCGACGGCGGGAAAGGGCGAGGCGACGGTGACGGCGACGGTGGGGCAGGGCGAGGCGACGACGACGTAGGGGTAGGGCGTGGTGACGGCGACGACGACGTAGGGGCAGGGGCGCGACAACGGCGGGGCCGGGCGAGGCGACGGCGACGGTGGGCGAGGCGACGGCGACAGCGGGGCAGGGCGAGGCGACGGCGAAACTGGATGCACTTCGTGTACGAACTGGACAATCTCTTTCGAAGTGTCAGGGTTTTGGACGAAAACTCATCTGTTACAAAAGGATTTCAATTTTTTAAACATATTTG
Organism: Elymus sibiricus; assembly: GCA_039707655.1. Classification (NCBI taxonomy): domain Eukaryota; kingdom Viridiplantae; phylum Streptophyta; class Magnoliopsida; order Poales; family Poaceae; genus Elymus; species Elymus sibiricus. Next base: position 632,682 of record CM077674.1, on the reverse strand, counting down.
AACTCAAGACTTTTTCTGCATTCAATATGCACCATTCAAAGCCACATCATCACTTTTCAACCCTTTTCTGACTTCATTTTCTATTTTTCATGGATTTCATGATTTATTTTGAGCTAAGATGACCCTGAGATTGAAAACCACTGCAAATGAACTCTGAAATGGTTGAAAATTGGCATGGTATCATATTTTCACCCACGTAGCATGTGCTAAAAAGTTGAGAGGGTTACGGCAAAAACTGGATGCACTTCGTGTACGAACTGGACAATCTCTTTCGAAGTTTTAGGGTTTTGAACGAAAACTCTTCTGTTACAAAAGGATTTCAATTTTTTAGTTCATTCTTTTTAACAAATAAATACTTTGATAATTTTAGTTAATATTATTTCGATTCTTTTTAGTTCATTCTTTTTAGTTAATGTTTTAGTTGATTCTTTTTAGTTCATTCTTTTTAGTTAATATTTTAGTTGATTCTTTTTAGTTCATTCTTTTAAAAAAAATACTTTGATAATTTTAGTTAATATTTTAGTTGATTCTTTTTAGTTCATTCTTTTTAACAAATAAATACTTTGATAATTTTAGTTAGTATTTTAGTTGATTCTTTTTAGTTCATTCTTTTTATCAAATAAATACTTTGATAATTTTAGTTAATATTATTTTGATTCTTTTTAGTTCATTCTTTTTAGTTAATGTTTTAGTTGATTCTTTTTAGTTCATTCTTTTTAGTTAATATTTTAGTTGATTCTTTTTAGTTCATTCTTTTTAACAAATAAATACTTTGATAATTTTAGTTAATATTATATTTAACTGAAGTGATATTGTAGATCAAAGCCATCATCAGAATAGTTGTGGAGAGAAAGTCTTCACTTTTTCTTCGCGTGTGTCCCTTGCTTATTGCTCCGTAACCATGGACAATCTTCATCACATACATCCCTAATATTATATTTAACTGAAGTGATATTGTAGATCAAAGCCATCATCAGAATAGTTGTGGAGAGAAAGTCTTGTCATGCTCAAGCCTGAACCTGCCCTAAAGATCAATGTGGCATCCAGCTAGTATCTCAATACCCCAGGTGCGCCTCATCTTGATCTTGTCATTCGTTATATCAACGCTAGCAAAATATATGCCGCTACAAAGGAACTCCATGAGTTTTGGACAGTGCTTGTCACTACTGCAACAACAAAATGGAACAAATGTGTTAAATAATGCTGCAACAAGTATATTTTAGAACAAGTATAATAAGAATCATAACAGGTATATTTTAGAACAAGTATAATAAGAATCATAACAAGTATAATAAGAATCATAGCAAGTTTCCTATTTCCTATGCATTTCCTATCCTATGAATCAAAAGACGCCCCTAAACTATGACATGTTCTCCCACGATGGCCAATATGCAACTACAAGGAAAATTCTTATGCAATTTTCCTATCCTATTCCTATCCTCCTATTCCCATTCCTATGCAATTTTCCTAATCCTCCTATTCCTATGCAATTTTCCTATGAATCAAAGAAAAGCCCCAATTCCTATGAATCAAAGAAAAAGCCCCAATTTTCCTATGCATTTTTCCTATGAATCAATGAAACTATGACATGTTCTCGAAATACCCAATCCTCCTATTCCTATGCAATTTTCCTATCCTATGAATCAAAGAAAAGCCCCAATTAAAACTATGAGAAGTTTCGTATTATATACCTTGCCCACTGAAAGACCATGACACGTTGCTTGAAACAAAGTTTGACGACGGCAACATCGCGACCATCGGCCGTGTACTCGAGATCGAGGCCCATGAACTTGTGTTTCTCCTCTTGAAGCCATTCCTCGAACATGGAAAGAAAAACCTTCACTTTGGCGCTGTCGTTCATGTAGACGACATGGAGATTGGTCGTGCCATGTGCGAGCACCTTCCCGTAGCGAGTGATTGGATTCATGGTGGAGGATGGGGAAGAAGAGAGGAGAGGGAGACGAACATAAATGGAGGCGCTGGCCGCGTTTACTGTAGCGTTTGATCTCGCGCGGAACAACTTCCAAGGCGCGGGAATCGAACGGTTTGGACCTTTAGTCCCGGTTCGAGCCACGAGCCGGGACTAAAAGGGCACGCGCCAGGCGAACGGTTGCCACCACCACTTTAGTCCCGGTTCGTGGCTCAAACCGGGACTAAAGGTCCCATCTGAACAGGGACTGATGGCCCCCGAGGCCCGGCCGGCGCCCTGGCCTCACAAACCGGGACTGATGCTCACATTAGTCCCGCTTCGTAAGTGAACCGGGATTAATGGCCTTATCCTGGCCTCAACCAATGCCCTATTTTCTACTAGTGTGAAATTGAAAGGACGAGGATGTCGCCTAGAGGGGGGGGGTGAATAGGCGCTTTAAAATAATTACGGTTTAGGCTTGAACAAATGCGGAATAAAACTATCGTTTAATAAGTCAAGCACAAAACCTAAAACAACTAGGCTCACCTATGTGCACCAACAACTTATGCTAAGCAAGATAAACAACTAAGTGATAGCAAGATATATAACATGAAACAATATGGCTATCACAAAGTAAAGTGCATAAGTAAAGGGCTCGGGTAAGAGATAACCGAGGCACGCGGAGACGACGATGTATCCCGAAGTTCACACCCTTGCGGATGCTAATCTCCGTTCGGAGCGGTGTGGAGGCACAATGCTCCCCAAGAAGCCACTAGGGCCACCGTAATCTCCTCACGCCCTCGCACAATGCAAGATGTCGTGATTCCACTAAGGGACCCTTGAGGGCGGTCACCGAACCCGTACAAATGGCAATCCTTGGGGGCGGTCACCGGTACCCGTACACTTTGGCAACCCTTGGGGGCGGTCACCGGTACCCGTACAAATTGCTCGGGGCAATCTCCATAACCTAATTGGAGACCCCGACGCTTGCCCGGAGCTTTACACCACAATGATTGAGCTCTGAGGCACCACCAACCGTCTAGGGCGCCAAGGCACCCAAGAGGAACAAGCTCTAGGGTGCTCAAACACCCAAGAGTAATAAGCTTCTCAAACTTCACTTCCACGTATCACCGTGGAGAACTCAAACCTATGCACCAAATGCAATGGCAAGGGCACACGGAGTGCCCAAGTCCTTCTCTCCCAAATCCCACCAAAGCAACTAATGCTAGGGAGGAAAATGAGAGGAAGAACAAAGAAGAACAACAAGAACTCCAAGAACTAGATCCAAGGGGTTTCCCCTCACATAGAGGAGAAAGTGATTTGTGGAAATGTGGATCTAGATCTCCTCTCTATTTTCCCTCAAGAACTAGCAAGAATCATTGGAGGGATTGACATTTAGCAAGCTCAAAGAAGGTCAACAATGGGGGGCAAACACGAGCTCAAGAGTTGGGGAACCATTGGGGAAGAAGACCCCCTTAAATAGGTCCCCACAAATCTGCCCGTTATGTGCAGAATAGCACATGGGCGGTACAACCGGTATGAAGACCGGTACAACCGGTCAAAGCAAACAAAACCAACCTGTAGCAAAAGCAATAAGCGGTACAACTGCCCTGGGCACCGGTAGTACCGGAATAACCGGAACAACCGGCCTACAACCGCCCAAGAACCGCTCCAAAACAGAAACTAGTCCGGTGGTAGAGCGGTACATGGCCGGTACAACCTCCGGACCAATTTTGGAGCGGTACAACCTCTCCAAACACCGTTGCATACGAGTTCCGATTTGAGCAAACTCAAGCTTGTTGAATAAAGGACAAAAAGAGCTATCCAACAATGACTAGATAAATTAAGAACAAGCAATGGAGAATAAATGCCACTAGGATAAGGAAGATGACCTTCCCAATAGATATCCGGCAAAATCTCCAACACCGAAAACACAATATGATGCATACGAAATCGGTTTTCGATGAGCTTGAACTTATCACGATGAAGACCATAAGCTCAAAAACTCACATAGAGAAAAACCAAATAAGGACCAAGAAAGATGATGATGCAAGGATGCAAATGGTTTGAGCTCTCAACGAACGATACGATCAAGCTACTCACTTGAGAGCCCCCCTTGATAGTACGGCTATCGATCCTATAACCCGGTCTCCCAACTACCACCATGGGACCGGTAAAATGCAAAACCCTATCAAGGTCAAACCTTTGCCTTGCGCATAGTCCACTTGAGCTAGATGATGACGATCTTGTCCTTCTCAAGATGGACCACCTTTCTTGATTGAGCCGGCTCGATCAAGACTAGTAGATTGCTCCCCCATACTCCACTATGGGTGAGCCACTCTTCGGCACAACTTCACAAGTCCATTGTCACCACAATGGACGGCAAGCTTCAAGCATGATCTCTCCATGATACTTCACTTGAACTTGCACACCGCAACCTTGATGACGATCACCACTTGATGTCATCTTCCATGGGTTGTATGGGATCTTCCTCTTGATGCAATCCCATGGAAATATACCTAACCCTACAAAGAACACTCACGTAGACCATGGGTTAGTACACAAAGCGTAATGGACAAGGCTTACCATACCATGGGATCACTTGACCCCTCTCGGTATATCGTGTACGCTTTGTGTGTTGATCAACTTGGTTCACTCTTTGACTTAGTCTTGATCAACCTTGTATCTTATCTTCTCTCTTCATAAAGATGATGTCTTGAAGGTCACCATGAATGCTCACACAATCCTCTTCTTCAAGACACGCTTGCAATAAGCTCAACTCTCACATGACCAATCTTTGGATAAAGCCTTGAATACCACCTTGGTCACCATATAAACTCCTTGAAAACCAACAGATGGACTTCAAGAAGTACCTACGGACAAATCCTTCGAATATAACTCAAGGCAACCATTAGTCCATAGGGATTGTCATCAATTACCAAAACCACACATGGAGAAATGTGCTCTTACAGAAATGACTCCATATGAGTTATGGTTTGGGAAGAAACCCATTTTGTCATTTCTTAAAATTTGGGGATGCGATGTTTATGTAAAACGTTTACAAGCAAATAAACTCAAACCCAAAGCGGATAAATGTGTATTTGTAGGTTATCCCAAGGAAACTGTTGGGTATTCCTTCTACCATAAAACCGAAGACAAAGTGTTTGTCGCCAGAACTGGTGTATTTCTCGAAAAGGAGTTTATTGAGAAAGGTTTAGGTGGAAGGATAAAAGAGTTGGATGAGTTTATTGAATCTGAGCAAGATGTGCAAAGTAGTGCAGCCCCAGAGGCAACTCCGGAGAAGCCTATAACGACTAAAGCTCCATGAGCATGCAACTGTTGCAGTCACAACAATCAAGTCATCAATTGAACCACGTAGGTCAGGCAGACTTTGTCTTCCAATTGAAAGATGTGGAGACCCAGTATTGTTGTTGAACAACGATGAACCGACTACATACAAAGAAGCAGTGATGGGCCCTGACTCCGTTAAATGGCAAGGTGCCACGAAATCCGAGATAGAATCCATGTATGAGAATCAAGTTTGGAACTTGATAGACCCTCCTGAAGGCATAAAGCCTATAGAATGTAAATGGATCTATAAGAAGAAAACAGACGCGGACGGTAATGTCACTGTCTATAAAGCATGACTTGTCGCAAAAGGTTTTCGACAAATTCAAGGAGTTGACTACGATGAGATGTTCTGTCCTGTAGCGATGCTAAAGTCTGTTCGGATAGTTCTAACAATTGCTGCATATTTCGATTATGAGATATGGAAAATGGATGTCAAAATAGCGTTCCTGAACGAAGTGCTAACCGAGGATGTGTACATGGTACAACCCGTGGGTTTTGTCGATCCAAAGGATGCTAGAAAGGTGTGCAAACTTCAGCGTTCAATTTACGGACTGAAGCAAGCATCACGGAGTTGGAATCTTCGTTTTGATGAAGTGGTCAAAGCGTTTGGTTTCATCAAGAACGGCGGAGAATCTTGTGTTTACAATATAGTGAGTGGAAGCAGCATACATATTGGATATCAAGATCTATCGAGATAGATCACGACGTCTAATAGGGCTTACTCAAGATACATATCTAGAAAAAGTTTTGAAGAGGTACAAAATGGAAGAATCAAGTAAATGATCTCTTCCAATGGTTCATGGCAAACTACTTAGAAAGATGCAATGTCCTCAGACATATGTTGAGCGAGAAGACATGAGTAAGATTCCATATGCTTCGGCTATTGGGTCAATCATGTACGCCATGATATGTACAAGACCAAATGTGTCTTATGCTCTAAGTGTTACGAGCAGATACCAGAGTGATCCAGGAAAGGCTCACTAGACAGCAATGAAAAATATAATTAAGTACTTACGAAGGACTAAGAATATGTTTCTCATCTATAGAGGTGATAAAGAGCTTGTTGCAAGGGGTTACACCGATGCTAGCTTTAGCTTTAACACTGATCCGGAAGATTTCATGTCTCAATCGGGCTATGTGTTTACTTTAAACGGGGGAGCGATGAGATGGAAAAGTTCTAAGCAAGATACTGTTGCGGATTCTACAACGAAAGCGGAGTACATTGCTGCAGCAAAGGCTGCAAAGGAGGGCGTCTGGATGAAGAACTTCATCACAGAACTAGGTGTGGTTCCATGTGCGGTAGAGCCGATGGAAATTCATTGTGACAACAATGGTGCCATTGCTCAGGCTAAAGAACCAAGGTCCCACCAGAAGAATAAGCATGCACAACGTAGATTTCATCTCATACGACAGTTCATGAGTGATGGTGACATCAAGACGTGCAGAATTCATACGGACCTGAATGTGTCAGATCCGTTGACAAAGCCTCCATCGCTTGCAAAGCATGAGCAACACCGGGAAGCCATAGGTGTTAGAATGCTAAATGTAAACTAGATTATTGACTCTAGTGTAAGTGGGAGACTGATGGAAATATGCCCTAGAGGCAATAATAAAGATGGTTATTATTATATTTCTGTTTCATGATTAAGTTTATTGTTCTATGTTATAATTGTGTTAGTTCCGGATAGTGAGTATTTGGAAGAAAACCCTAATACATGTGTGGAATTATAAACACCATTTAGGATATCCCCGGTCTCGCCTCTAAGACTGGTTCATATATTATTGATAGTCCTGGTTTCCTGACTATGTGGCAAAGGACAAAGTGTTGTGAGGTTGAAGATAATATATGGGATCGAAGTTGTTGGAGAACAACGATGATGGATAGACCCAATTGATATACCATTGAAACACATCGTAAATATCATTAGCGATAGTTTCTCAGTTTAAGTATTACCGTTACTATAAGATCGTTTGACCATAAGGCATATATGGAGCTGGTTGCGATATGGACGTGGCGGTGACCTCCAAACGTTGCTACGTAAATGGGTAATTGTAAAGTTGGTCTCTCGCTCTTACCGGATAGTATGCCATTGTTCTATATGACGTAGTTATGGGAATTGCTACTCCTAACGATGGAGAGATACACTTTGGGCCCTCACTAGGTATTACGGCGTTCGAAATCGTCTGGCCAGACAAGTGATCATGGTGATGATCAAAGAACATCGGGAATACTGGATGAGTAAAAGAGTACATGCCGGGTAACGAGGATAACACAACTGTTTCACCTCGGGCATCGTAAAGTATCGAGAAGCAACACGACCATGTGATTGTTGTAATACAGATGGTTCTCCCGATAAAGATCTTCGTGATATGTGTGGGGGTTACTATGTGCATCAAGGTACAGCTAGTAATCATTGTCACGGGAATGAGATTCCGGACATGTCCACATGTATTCAAACCCATAGGGTCACACACTCAAGGTTCAACAGCATTTTAGGACGTGTGTTTGAGAAGATAAATAGATGAAGTAACACCGAAGGAATGTTCGGAGTGTCTCAGGATATGAAGGAGGTGTCCGGAATATCACCGAGAGTGGACGGAATGGTTCCGGTCATTTTTGGAAAGTGGTTGAATGGTTTAAGAATGGTTCCGGAATATTTCAAAGGTGTCCGGAATTTTCCGGACTTCGGGAAAAACTTAAAAGTTGCAAAACCCTAGTGGGGCACGCTGCCAGTAACATATACTGGAAGCGTGTGACCTGGCGGAGCACGCTGCCAATAAGTGGGCCCTCTGGATTTGGCCGGACAGTTTCCACTGGTAGCGTGCTCCTACTGGCACGCGCTTCTAGTAAGCGCGGTAGTCGAAGCGTGTTCCAGTGCGAGCACGCTGCCAGTTGGTGGGCCCCAGATATACACCGAGCAAACTTTACTGGAAGCTTGTTTCCCTGGAGGCACGCTTCTAGCATGCGACCTAGTGGGAGCGTGCTCTCTCTTACGAACGCTTCTAGTAATTTGGTTTTGGACTTAATCATAGTTTGCCTAAACAACTGCACCCGGCCGGCCAGATCGAACCGTACGTACACTCCCTCTCTCCTCGAGCGCCGCCCCTGCTCCGCCTCCGCCGCTCCTGCTCGGCGTCGATGTGCGCGCGCCCGCCGCCTCTGCCCCGTCGTCCTCGACCTCGCCGTCGACCTCCCTCCTGGGTGAGCGCCGTCCCCGACCCTCCCCGTCACATTCCCCTGCCGCCCCCCGATCCCTCACCCTCCCATAGCTAGGTATAAGGGAAATAGGTTAATTTTTAGTTTATTCACAAAAAATAATAATTGTTATGTTAATTTTGTCAATGAAAAATGTCCATGAAAATGTCGATGAAAATATCGATGATTTTTTCATAATTATTTTCATAAGTGTCGATGAAATTGTCGACGAAAAATTTGAGACCATCGTTTCAATGGGTATGTTAATTTGTTTTCAGGAGAAATGAGTAGCCTATGTTTTGTCGGAATGTCGACTACCTTCGCAAATTTCGGACACTCAATATGTACTATTTTTATAAAAGGTCATGCCGAAATTTTCTATGAATTTTGACATGACGTTTACATTTATTTTTCTGTATAAGATCCATGTGTTTGTTTATATATGTTTTTAACGTAATAGGATATGGCGTGTGAAGTATCCAACGGACAGTGCCCAGATCGACAGGCCACTGGGTACTCGTTCATCATTCAGCTGCGAGAGGGTCCCCTTAATTCATTGGTAATTAACAACGATTTCTTGTACATAAACTTGTATCTTGTGTTTTTATTTTATCATCTAGCTAACTTGTTTTTCTTTTGGTTTTCGTTGCATAGATTGTAGCGTGCAATGTTCGTGAGCAATTCAACAATTTAGTCGGCAATTTCATGGATTTTGAGGTTAACGAGACCATGTACATGCTTAGAGTGAAGAAGGAAAGAACGAAGACCCGCTTATTTGGGGAAGGATTGACGCAACTCATCGCCGACTCTAAGCCAGCGCTAAGAGGAGGTGATGTACTCCACTTTTCAATGGCAGGACCACAACCCCAGATCAGCGTTGCGTGTATGAACTTTGACGTCAATGATTCCGAGGATGTGGAGATGGGCGAGGATGAGGATGCATAGAGTGACGAGGATATGAGCGAGGATGAGGATGCCGAGAGTGACGAGGATATGGGCAAGGACAATGACCGTATGAATTCTGTGGTCATCGCCCGAGGAGCTAACCTGCAGGCGCATGAGAAGCAGCGTCTCCGTCAGTATCTACCCCCGAGTCATAGGTACGTCGGGGCGCCTTACGTGCATCGCTTGACGAACACAAATGTCACCGGTCGGCATTCCATGGTATATTTCTAAAACCTTTTGTCTTCCCATATTATGTTATGTTATATCATGCATATGTGGTGGGTATGTGACATAGTTTTTATGTTTTTCATGTGATGCTATGTTGTCGCAGAAAATACCTAAGGTGGTAGCGGAAAGCGCTGGCCTGCCGGATGAGGGCAATGTAGGAGGACGCCTTGGAAACCACGGCGAAGTCACCAGCATTCCGTACACCACGTCTTCCGTTAATGGTCGCGTCATCCTCGGCTCGACTGCGTGGAGGGAGTTCCATGAGCCTAGACCGTTGCCAGTTGGCCAAGCTATTCTCATCACCCTTAGGAACACTAACAGGCGCAGCTTGGATAAGATGTTGGAGATCCTCTACATCTAGATGGCCAGTTTGTTGAGATGGTCAATAATAGATTGAACTTAATTTCCAGCTACTATTATTATTTGCTTTGTGGAGATCATTGTTGTCTTAAGTGACTCGGAATCATTGTCTAATTGCGTTAAGTGACTCGAAATTATTGTCTTACTTAGTATCTCATCGATCTGTTATATATATATATATATATATATATATATATATATATATATATATATATATATATATATATATATATATATATATATATATATGTCACTCTTTTATATACGCAATTATGAACTCTACAAACCAATAAAAAGAAAAGTAAAAAGAAAAACAATAAAAACATTATTGATAGCGCGTGCGGTGGATCCCGCCCCATTTTTCGCTCCAAAAATTCCTGCCAAACACAAATAGAACAAAACACATGGTTTCCCCTAGCTACAACCCAACAGTGGCTTGTAAATGACTTGCAATTGTTGGACGTAGCTAGGGAATCCGAATGATTTGCATTGAATGAACTGAAATGAACACATATAGGTAAGCTAGCTAGCTACTCATCGTCGAACATATTTGAGATGGGGGTTATATATAGGGTGGAGTGGGCTGAGAAAGTGGCGGGAAAATGAAACAGCAGGGAGTGGGAGATGGAGGGAAAAATTCCACTAAATTACTGGAAGCGTGCTTTCTTGGAGGCTCGCTTCCCGTAACTTACCGGAAGCGTGGGGTTCCTAGAGCACGCTTCCACTAACTTACCGGAAGCGTGTGGTTTCTAACGCACGCTTGTAGTAAGTTACTGCAGCGTGCGTCTAGGACCGCATGCTTCCGGTACGTTTCTTCCAAAATACAAGCCATCCCTTCCCCGCGCAACACACCACTTTGAAATAGAAACCATCCCCTTTCCCCGCTCCGCTCCCCCGACCGCCGCCGCCTCCCATGCGCGCCGCCGCTGCCGCCGCCGTGTCACCCCCCCCCCCCCCCCCCCCCGCTAACAGAGCAGTGGCGTCATGCCCATGCTCGCAAGCCTCCGCGAGCCACCCCTGCTCCGTGCTCCGCCGTGCCCCTGCTCTGCCGCCTCTTCTGCGAGGTCATCTCCCTCCCCCCGGTGAGACCCCCCTCCCCCTCCACCTGCCTTCTCCCCGAGCTCCTCTGTTTCATCTAGACAAAGGAACGCGGACAACGTGTTCGATGAAATGCCACTGTGAATTTTTAGATGTGTATGGATGTTTGGATGAAATGCCTCTGTTCGATGAAGTGCTCCAAGCTCTTGTATGGATGTGTATGGATGTTTGGATGAAATGCCATTGTTTGATGAAGTGCTCCGAGGTCTTGTATGGATGTGTATGTTTGTCGGAAATTTAGGTTGAATTTCAATTTAGGTTGAATTTCAGCACTTTGAATTTAGGTTAAATTTTCTCTATAAATTCGCATCTATTTTCACATAGTAGGCCCCACAGAGCAGAAAGAGGTCGGTTAAGCCCACATGCCTGCTTTAGAGAGGAGCTCAACGTTGCAGCCATGGCGGGGCTTATAAACAGGTCCGGGCGCCCTTCGCTTGGCGAGGTCGGACTAAACATCCACCGCACCGCGGCTGTGCCAGGCACAGGCCTTTGGTCCCGGTTGGTGGCTCGAACCGGGACCAATGCCACCCTTTCGTCCCGGTTGGTGCCACCAACCGGGACCAATGCCGCCCTTTAGTCCCGGTTGGTGGCACCAACCGGAACCAAAGGTCTCTACTTCCCGCCCTTTGGGCTGCTGGAAATTGACCTTTGGTCCCGGTTGGTGGCACCAACCAGGACTATAGGGGGGCATTAGTCCCGGTTGAAGCCACCAAACGGGACGAAAGGTCTCTGTATATAAGCGGGAGTTGGGAAAATTTGCCAAAGACATCTGCAGTTTCCCCGACGACGCCGAGCACACCGACTCCGCCAGGCTGCCCGAGCTCGCAGTCGATGCCCTCGCCACCCTCTGCCCCGTCGACGTCGTCAGGCTGCTCCACCTCGCCATCGACGCCCTCGCCGACGCCCTCGACACCGCCCCTGCCCCGACGCTGCCCCTGCCCCGATGCCGCCCCTGCCCCGACGCCCTCGACGCCGCCCCTGCCCTGCGCCGCCGCCGCCCCGACCCGACGCCGTCGCCGCTCGTCGCCGTCGCCGCCCCGACCCGACGGCGTCGCCGCTCCTCGCCGGTCTCCTCCGTCGCTCCGTCGCCGTCGCCGCTCCTCGCCGGTAAGGCTCCCCCTCCTCTCTGTCCGCGTCGGCCCCGCGCGCGTGCCTCCGCCGCTCGCCCCCGCCCACCGCGCGCAGCACCGCCACCGGCCCCGCCTCCGCCCACCGCAACACCGCCGCTGGCCCTGCGCGCGTCTCCGGCGAGCCCGCGGCGCCGCCCGCGCCCGACGATTTTTGTTGATTTAGTTGTTTTAGTTAATTTAGTTGTTTAGTTAATTTAGTTAATTTTAGTTTTTTTAGTTGATTTAGTTAATTTAGTTGTTTAGTTAATTTAGTTGTTTTAGTTGTTATTATTGTTTAGTTGTTTTTAGTTGTTTTTATTGTTTATTTGTTTAGTTGTTTTATCGTCGGTCATCGGTGACGTGATATTGAGGAGTCCCCGACGATCGTCGGTGAGGGAGAGTACCCCCCGACGATCGTCGGTGAGGGAGAGTCCCCGACGATATCGAGGAGTCCCCGTCGATCGTCGGTTACGCGATATGATGTTTAATTAGATGTTTAAATGTTTAGTTGCATAGCGTAGCCGTTGAGTCGACGATGCCCGGCTAGCATCCTCGTCGTCGACTCGGTGCCAACCACCTGCTTGAGAGGCGCCATGTCCGGGACTGGGCTCCGCCGGGTTGGCACTGGGAGGTGCTGCCTTCCGGGGCGCCCAGCTTGGTGAGGAATCAGGGTCCCGTCGTCGACCCGGAGGTTCTTTGGTGGCGGAAGCGTGGACCACTGTCGGTGCAGAGGGAGGCGGCCCCCGCGGAGGTGGTACATCGCCGTGTCAGGGAGGAGGACGAGCACGTCCGACGCTACATGGCTGCGTTGGACGCCAGGTTCTCCAATACCTGGCAGGTTCTTCAGGGATCTCACCCGAGCTATGATCCTGTCATAGTTCCTTCTCTTTGGGTGTCCACCGCCTGCGCCGCGAGACGTCAACTATATCTGTATTAGTGATGTTATATAATAATATTCGAGATGTATTAATGATAATATTCGATGATGTATTAGCGATACTATTCGATGATGTATTAGTGATATTATATGATAGTATTGTTGCATTGCCTTGTATTGATTTGCATATCTCATGTTTGTATATTGCCATGTTGTAATATTTGGAGAAACTATGGATCACAGAGACTTAGAAAAAGAACAGTTGTTGGGGGATATAATACGAGAGGGAGGTGCTCCCTTGTCGTATCTCAACGACACCGATGGTCGGGAAGGAGAGGATGACGGCTCCGGTGATCCAACAATGGAGGAGGAAGGAGATCATGACGGCTCCGGTGACCGAATGGCAGAGGAAGGAGATCATGATCACGGCTCCGGTGACCGAACGGAGGAGGGAGCCTCAACTGTTGCAAAGTCTGACGAGGTAAGGAGACGAGGCCCGAAGAACAGGTTGCGCCCGGATGAAAGGTTCACGATCACAGAAGTCGCGAAAGATGGCGAATCGATTGCTCCCAAGTGGACCAAGGACGCATTTGTACATCAGTGTGGAGTTGTTGTTAGGGACTATGTCTCGATCGACACCCAGCAATGGAATAAGAATAATAAGGACCCTGAAGTTTCTTATGTCCATGATAGACTGAAAGATGATCTTTGGACCGAGCTGATGACAAATTTCAGCCTACCGCGAGAGGTGGATCCGAATAACCCAGTTATAGAGCGAAAGGTCAAGGCGTTTGCTCTTAAGAAGATGACAGAACTATTCAGGAACTGGAAGAAAGAGTTGAATACAAAGTTTGTCGAGAAAGAGGAGACTCCGAAATTCATCGGTCGATATGAGAAGCTAAGAGATCAATGGCCCGAATTTGGGGCCTACAAGAAATCGGAGAAGGGTCAGAAATGGTCACTGACAAACAAGAAAAATGCCGCAAAGAAGAAGTATCACCATCACATGGGGTCAGGTGGCTACTACAAAGCCCGGCAGTTGTGGGACAAAGCTGAGCAAGACCTGCTTGCTAAGAATGTCAAACCAGCGACATTGCACTGGCCAGATCGTTCAAGGACTTGGTTCTTCGGGGTTGGGGGAACTTTGGACCCAGAAACAGGGGAGTGTGTTTGGACGGACAAGCAACTTGCAATACCCTTCCGGAAGCATCAGGCAGCAATCAAGGCAGCGCAGGAAGGGACGTTCATTCCTGACAGAGAGAAGGACGAGCTGACAGAGGCTCCCGGGAATCCTGACCACCCTGGACGAACACGAGGCACATCAGGCTCCGTTCCGTGGAAGCATGGGTTTCCCGACAGCGGTGGTTATAGAAGCCAAGAGAGAAAGAGGAAACATGAAGAAAGCGAAATGCAGAAGCTCAGTGCAAGATTAGCAAAACTAGAGGAACTTGAGAGCCAGCGAGCTACCGGCCAACCATCTGAGCGGCACGAAGATCCTTCCTTCGACGCTACCCCACCATCTCAGTGGAGAAGCAGCGTGGCTTCCACGGAGCTCGTTCAGCCTGATTTCACGGCTCCTCGCTACCCCATGGATAGTATCACGGCGGTTGAACATTGCGAGCTAATGACGAAATGCCAGAACCTGACCTTCAAGGAGGCGGATGGCTCTGTTGTACCTCCTCGAGCTGAGGGAACTTTCCATTGCCGTCCGATTCCACATGGCTATGCTGTTGTGACGGTGGATGAAATAATGGATGGATTTGAGGGGCTAGAGCTTGACAACCCAACAGGTGAAGAGGATATTATTCTTCTGGAAAATGCTTTGAGGAGTACCTTTCTAGGGAGAAAGGAGTACCAAACTGGACGCCTCAGCAGATTCAGCCTCCTCCGGCGCGTCAGGGCACTCCGCCTCCTCCTCCTCCTCCAGAGCGTCAGGGCACTCCGCCTCCTCCTTCTCCTCCTCCGCCGCGTCAGGGCACTCCACCTCCTCCTTCGCCTCCTCCGGCGCGTCAGGGCACTCCGCCTCCTCCTTCTCCTCCGGTGCGTCAGGGCACTCGGCCTCCTCCATCGCCTCCTCCGGCGCGTCAGGGCACTCCGCCTCCTCCTCCTCCTCCTCCGACGTGTCAGGGCACTACGCCTCCTCCTGTGCGTCAGCAATGGCGGAAGAGAGTTGCTGCCACCGCTCCGGCGGCTAGCAGTACAATAGGCGGGAAGAAATTCAAATTTGGTCCAAGCATCAAGCCTCTTCCAAAGTTACCATATGAGAGGACTGACGAGGAACGCGCTGAAATCAGTGCAGCCGAAGTGAAGGCCCATTTTGCACGGAAACATCCACCTCCGAAGGAAACGGTAGATCCGGTGAAATCGAAGCGCACTCTGCATGCCCTGAAGCGACCACCACCGACTCGGCTATCCAACTATGACCGCATAATTACAAAGACATATGAAGAAGCGGTGCGGTCGGGAAGTACTTCCAGTGATGCAAGAAGAGACAAAAAACGAAGAAGTGGGAAAACAATTCCCCAGCTCAGCGAACAGGAGAAGCAATCGTGCCCCCCATTCAAGGTGTCTAGCGATATCGCTAATCATCCGGTGCTACTGCCCGGTACCACTCTTGGTGATTACGTGGGCGATGATGTACAGTTTGAAACGGCTGAGGTAGTAGCAGCAGAGGACTTTAGATACGAGCACGGGAAGCCTCTCGTCAAACCTGATCATCCTCATCTAACAACGATGATGCAAAAATTGCATGAGTGGTACATGGAAACCTGTAGGGAGTCTGGGACCGACAGTTTGTTTGTTAGAATTAAAAAAGAGCACGACTTGATTGGAGTCGACCTGCTGCCTGTTGAATTTGTGGAGTTATTTCAGTTATACAATGAAGAGGCCCTCGACAAACAACTCAGCACTTGCTACTGTCTGTAAGTATTACTTCTATAATTAAGTCTCTAGCTCAACTCGTTCATTGCATGTATATATAATTATCCTCACTATATTATGCAGATTGAAGATGGTCGAATGCAAAAAAGCACAAATCTATGACATTGGGTTCATTAGCCCAAATATCGTAAATGAATGGTCGGTACAAAAGAGAGCCAAAGATACTGAGGACAACTTGCTACAATTGTTCCTTAGGCATCAAAACAAAAGGGAAATACTCCTTCCTTACAACTTCAAGTGAGTGTTACTGTCTTGTGCATATTCGGTTTCGCTTACTCGAGGTTAAGTAATGTAATTGATGAGTTATGCGTGCGCAGCTTCCACTTTATTTTGCTATCCATTCAGCTTGACGGGGCATTAGTAACTGTCTTAGACTCGCTCCGTAAAGATCCCAAGTATTATGCGGACATGACTGGAATGCGCCAGAAGTAAGGGCAATCAATACCGGGACCATATCGGCAACTTTCGTTCATTTCCTGATATGAAGTAATCATTTTCTATGCCTGCCAGGGTTTGGAAAAAGTTCACCGGAATGGTTCCCGGTCTAAACAACGAGCTGCGATTTACACACCCCAAAGTAAGTAGTACTAGCTAGTTCTGCGCATCTCTCATTGATTCTAGTTTCATCAATACCATTATCATGCTTCCTTATCAGTTTGATTGAACTCTATTCTCGTAAAGTGCTTGTACCAGGCACCCGGGAATCATTTATGTGGATACTACGTATGCGAGTTCATTCGCCACTCGACCTCTGAGCGGGGCTTCTCTGAGAAACAATTTGAAGTACGTAAACAATATTCACAATTTTATTTTATATATTACCATAAATTGTGTTGAGTTTCATTCATATATATGTATTGACCCCCTTCTTTAAATTAGATCTGGCAGATGCGGGATGAACTCCTACCACATGATCGCATACGAGCAATTCAAGAGGAATTGGCGGGATTCTTTCTTGACCACGTCATACCTGAACACGGAGAATACCATGTGAAATTAGATCTTAGGTGTTAGGGATTGTAAGAGATGTTATATTGTACATATGTAGTAGCGTCGGATAGATATACGAAAACTTGTTGTTCGACCAAGCACGGAGAAAGAGATGTCACTTCTCTCTATATATGTTCATGACGATCTTGTGTAATTACTGGTTTCCTTCATTTGCCTACTAGCTAGCGTCGAGTTCTCTCTATATGTCTTGTAGCTAGCGTCGACCAAGCACGGAGAAAGAGAGGTCACTTCTCTCTATTAGCTAGCTAACACAATATGAAACCCCTAAATTAACCCTCCCAAACCCCTAAACCCCCCTTCCAAAAAAAAACACAGCGCGTGCGAGCTGCTGACGCGTGGCTGCCTTTTGGTGACTGAAGGTCCTCCTGCCTGGGCGCCCTGCAGCGGCCATGTGGATCCCCTTTGGTCCCAGTTCGTAAACAAACCGGGACTAAAGGTTTTTTGTATTAGTCCCGTTTGCTTTGTCCCGGTTCCAGAACCGGGACTAGTACCCTGTTCTCTACTAGTGCCCTCTCACGTCGTGCTTGCTCAAGTTCTTCCCTTCTATCCACTGCTGCACCAATTGCATCAACAACATCATCACCCACAAGAACTCTTGTACTAACCAAGTGCTCCACATACTCTAGCTCCCAGGTCAAGAAATCATAGTTTAGCTATCCAGCACACACAAAAATGCAGAAATTGGCAGCTAGCAAAAAGCAAATCCAGACCTAAGACAATAGTCAGATCATGACTTACACCGTGCTTCATGCACTTGTAGAACACCCAACCATCATGCTCCTTAGTGCTGGAGAGGACGAACTTGGCCACAGCACCGGTGGCACCACTACAGAGCGGCCGTGCAGAGTTGACCAGATCGAACTGGAGGAGGACATGGCGGAAGAGGTGAGGGCGACGATTGGGAGGCTGGACGACGATGGTGAGGCTGGATGGCAACGACGACGGCAGCCGGCGGGGTGGAGCAGCTGCGGGGCGATTTGGGAACAAGGGATTTGAGGGAAGGACAAGACCAGGTGCGGTGCTGCTCGGGTGGGTGCGGTGTAATCCGGACCAGGTGCGGTTCGGGCGGGCGCAGTGTGGCGCAGACCGGGCTGAACCGATTTTACCAGGGAGAAAAAGCCACTCAATACCGCACAGAATGAAAACCACCTACCTGGCATGCCTAGTCAGAACTTGGTGATTCCTTTTAGTGGTTCTGTACGGATAGCGGAAAGGTTCCACGCCTTTTTCTCCAGAGAGTGAACCTGCGTTATCAAACCCACGAGAAGACGTGCACTACGACAAGGGTTTCTAGCAAGCTCTTGCGAGAGAGTTAAATTCTAGTTTTTAGTGACCGGATCATTAACACCTATGAATGTAAACACGAGAATTAAAACAGGCATGGGTATGAGGACTTGATCCTTACAACCATATGTTTGTTATCGGGATCATCATGATCTTAATTTGTGCTCTGGAAGACACCTGTTAAGATATGCGTGCAACTGGACGAAGTGGGGGGTGTCCAAATTACGGCACGCGTCTTGCATCAAGAGTCAGTTGTCCAACCGCAGACCCTATCCGTCGTGCGGGGTTACCTCGGTTATTAAGATAAATCAGACAAAAGCATTGGGCATTTAATGACCACACCTCGTGTATCCGCAAGGATTGACTTCCTACTAACGTATTAAACCTTTCTGTCACTGGTGCTTAGAATAGCGTTCCGCGTCCTTCCTCCTCCTAACCTCCTCCTGCATCAAACTTCATGATCCTGGGTACCTGCAGGGTCGAAGAATGAGAAAAGACAAGAGACAACTATGATTAAATTTTAGTTCACACATACATGACGTTCATTCAAAGTCATTCCATTGATCCCTCATACAAACACATCAGGTTGCAAGGCTACGCCTCAACCCATTGCCTTACCGAATTACTCACACATGGCGATCAGATCGCACGAAGAAATCATTGAAGAAGACATGGAGATGAACTCTTCATTGATAATATGTCTTAGAATGGTTGCCGGATGCGATACACAATTACAAGTATGGCTCACTTGGAGATGAATTGTTGCCGTGATGGTGATGGTAGTGGCTATGAAGATGAGATGGCAAATGGCAGTGGCTAGGGTTGGAGAATGGCTTCTGGTCTGGAGATGTGCGTTTTTGACGATGCTCCTTCGTGATTCTGGTACTGGCCCTTTTATAAAAGTGGTAGCGTTGGACACCTCGGTGGCACTGGCACCTGGTACGAGCGCTGGTATGAGCGCGTGCTCTCGTACCAGACGTCGTCTTCTGCTCTGTATTGACTGACGTGCCTCCCAATTAATTTCTTCTTTCTCCATTTTGTTCCTTTCCTTGTAAATTATTGATTTTCGCCATATATGGCATCTTTTCCTGTGGAAAGAAAATAAAGAGAGGATTTCACAATCTCTTGCATTCATTAGTCATTAGTGGCAATATCGGAGGGAATTTCTCAGATTTTCTAAGATAAACTGATTTAAACAAACGGTGTGATGAGCTTAAAAATTACACTCATCAACCTCCCCAAGCAACATAGATAGAAACCCAAACCGTAAAGAACTCAGTTGTTTAAACCGAAATAACGAGAAGGTTCGGTTCACTTACGATCGGTACGCCTAGATAGCCCTCCGCTTCTTCATCTGAAAACTTAGTATAGCTGTAGCGGTGGCATTATTATTATGCAAGCATTAGTGATGCAAAGATAATCGACACAAAGCTTTTGCTCAACTAGACAAAACAATAAAGTAGCTTTCATTCTATTTCTTCTAGTTAACACTTGCTTGCCGGGAGTGCACGGAAGAGAATTTTCTTTCTTGAGCAATGATAACATAAATTATGGGAGTGAAGGATATGTAAAGACAACATGATACTAAAGTAACTCGCTAATACCCACGAGTGTCTCCTTATCAAGGCTCTCAAGCACTTCTTTCAATCTTTGCTTGCTGAAACTTTCGTTGTCCAGTGATGGGATTATGCCAAAGAAATGATACGTGCATAGAGTTTCGATGTGTGTCTTAAGTTTGAGTACTATGGACCAATATGTTGTCTCTTTCGAGTTCTTGTGATCAGTACTTGTTTATGACCACATACACACACTCTTCAAGAGAAAGCTGAATAATATTCGCTCTAGTGTTGCCACTACGAATGTTAACAAACTCATAGCCAAAATCCGAGTCGAGACTCAGGTGGATCGTTCATTGGCCATCGGAGTTCTGACCATAACATCAAGAGAGGTGACGAAATCATATTTACGCACATAAATGCACATATAGTGACAAGGCCATGGCACCAGCAAGAATCTGAAGCACCATGTAAGAAATGCAAAACATATTTTGGCATAATCTCGATCACCTTTCAACTGGGTTCCTCTAGACAACTTAATCCACATGTGCTATTGGGTCTATCAAAATTAACACTATGGGGTTGAGCATCACTAATACCATCTTCTCTATGATTTTTCTCAACACCCATGTCTTTTCAGAGACTTTCTCATATGCATGGTTATTCTTTGTTAACATCACTTTCTTTTAAAAACAAGTCCCACGGCAAGTCTCGGTTATCTAGATTAAACAGAATAAAGGCTACTAAATTATTTTACCTACAAGAACAAAACCTTTGTTTTAACCATCAGACTTACTCCCACTTGAATACTTCACACATACTACAATTACAACTATTCTAAGCAATTCAAGTGCACAGACGGGAGTCGTAGGACATACCTTCACGATCATGAATTTTCACACTTCTCTTCCTTAAGGACACGTTCCTCGCTGCCCGGGATAGATCAACTCCGCTGTGAAAACATAAACAAGAATGCGAATATAAATCTGGGGCAAAAGGAAAAGAGCAAAGCAAAATAAAACGTTATTCTATTTTTTGGGTTTTTGGGTTTTTGAAAGCTAACTTGAAAAAGAAATTGCAACCGGCAAAGAGAAAAACAAACAAAAAGTAAAACCAAATAAAAAGCAAAGTGTTGGAATAAACCAATACGAGTGTTTGAAGCTCAGCAAGCTAAAGTAGAACCTCATTACAACTTAAAAATAAATTCCGCCATAGCTTGATGTAGACATGGAAGTAACCTCCCCAAGCTTAAGATTTTGCAAGCCCAAACCAGTGAGATCATTGCGGTGGTAGATAGTGCGGAGCCCATCTTTGGCTCCACTCGGAGAAGTTGTTGACCAGGTACGCGGACGTGTCTCGAAGGGACGCGGCGACGTTGCTCATGTTTTTGATGGATCCCTCGAGTTTGTAGATGTCAGCGTAGGTGGTGTATGGATCATCCTCTTGTGCATCTTCTTGGGGCTGCCCCTCCTCCTCATCAGTTGCAAGCTCATCCTCATCCACTTGCTCTGGTTCAGGCGCCTCCTGGTCAAATGCTGCATCTCCATCCTGTGGCACATAATGCAAAATTCCGGACTCTATCAAGACGTTTAGGCATGGGAGTGGGAATTAATTACCCCACTCTAGGAATTCGAATACAATGTCGACCATGGCGAACCACTACCATTGCAGCACTAATAAGAACACTAATATTGACAAGAGTGTTACCAACAATGGGGTGAAGGTTGGTGAAGTTCAGGCCAAGTGAGTTGGCCAACATGGTGATCATTCAGCCACACATGATGTCTCCTTGTGCACAATTTGCTTGGTGTGCAAGGTGGAATAAAAGTATTGCCCCTAAGTTGGGCAAATAACCGACGTCAAGGTTCGCGGCCATCCCAAGAATAAGCATATTCTCTTCATTCACTTATGAAACTTTTCCTCGTGTTGCAGTCACTTATGATACTTCTCCTCGTGCCTGCAACGAGTTAGTGATAACATAGAAGAAATATCGAATAGCAGGACACTCAATCCAACTTGCCCTGAACTTGTAGCCTTGGTAACTCATTCAACCAAATGAATCAGTTGGATGTGGTTTGAGGTAGTCATAGATATAAAGAATGTGATCATCGTTGTTGGTGGAAGCCAAAGTAGTTACACCACTTCGTGAGGGTGATGTTGAAGTCTTGATTCATGAGACAGAAGGTGATCCGCTCATCTTCTCCTCCTGGGTTTAACCTACAATTGTGCGAGAGAGTACTAAGTAACTCAAGCGTTAACCAGTGATATGTCGCATATCCCTGATACACAAAGTGTCGCAATGCAGTATTAGCAGATAATAAATTGAAATCGTTACCGATGCCCAGTTTGGCTATTGTGGACGGACACGCCTACTATGTGGTTTTCATCTTCCTCTGGTGAAGTATACGGTACTTCTTTTTGGCTTCACGATCGATGAAGTTGATCCCCTTGAAAATAAACTTGTTGCCTTCATGCGGCCTCTTCGGATGCATTCGTGGCTTCACCACGAGCGATATGGACGGACCTCCTCGTGTTGATCTCTACACAATAATTGTTTAGTCCAATAGAATGATACACAAGTGATCCTACGGTAACCACAAGATCAAACTCCTCTAGAAAGAACAGCAAATCCGAGCTCTAATCAAAATTTGGATTAAAAGTATGCATAACCTAATCATGGCAATGCTGGGCATATATAGAACGGATTCATGAAAATAAGTTAGGGATCGGAGGAGAAACATGCCGTAGATCGATCATGCGGGAGGGTTTAAACTGAAAACGAGTCAGAAGAGGGATCCGGTGAAGCTTTGGTAGGGTTTGAAGAGGTTTGGGAGGAAGAAGAAGAAGAAAGAAAGAAGATGGGGACAATTTACCTCCTGCCACAACCGTTTTGGCAAAATCAGCACGTGGAACGAGCGTTGGTACGAGCGCTACCAGACGCCGTCGAGCGCTCTATACTATCGACTATTTCTACACATACCTGGTACAAGTGCTTGCGCTTGTACTAGACGCCGTCTCTGTTTTTGAAGGTTTCTGTTGCTCTGTTGAAAAATTTGGTACGACCGCTGGTACGAGCCTCCCGGTCATACCAAACGCCGTCTCTGGTTCCTAGACTTTCTGTTTGTAGTAGTCGAAGATCGGTACGAGCGCGCGTACGAGCGCATGCACTCGTACTATACACCGTCGATCGCTCTGTTGCTTTCGTTGGATCTTCCCTCAAGTGGTACTGAAAGTGCTAGTTATCGACTAGAGGGGGGCTGAATGGAAGACTTTTTATGAAAGTCTTCAAAACAGTCAATGTCTTTGAAGAGGTGGAAGCAAACAGCAGTGTGAAGCAATACTTAACGGAAGTAAAACTAGGCAAGGCATGCAATCAATATGAAAACATAGTCACTCGGACCAGGACAACATGCAAGTAAGATAGCAGTATATGTAGAACATGTAGACCTAGAAGCATACTAACTTAAGAACAGTGAACTGGATGACAGAAAGGAGCATAGTGATTAATGTCTTCAAGCAAAGTCTTCACATAGAGGAGCAAGCAAAGGCTTCACAATACAAGACTGAAAGTAAAGTGGTGAAGAGATAGAACCAGTAGCTGGGTCAAGACACAGGATTTGTTTGACCAGTTCCAGTTACTGTGACAATTGTACGTCTGGTTGGAAAGGCTGAGATTTAACTTAGAAGACCAAGTCTTCACCTTATTCTCCTTGAGCTAAGGTCACTTAGACCTCGCCAAATCACTCATGTAAGTCTTCAAGGTAGACTTCCAAAACCTTCACAAACTTGTTCGCTGGCAATCCACAATGACTCTTGGATGCTCAGAACATGACGCCTAACCATCTGAAAGATCACAGTCTTCAAGTGTAATAAGTCTTCGGTTGACTCAGAATAGAATGTCTCTAGTGATGCTCAATCACTTTGGGCTCTGGGCGTTTTTGGTTTTTCCTCGCAGGAATACTCACTCAAATGGTTCGGAGGTGGGTTGCTCTAAAATGACAGAAGCCGTACCTTAACTCGGAGCAGCCGCAAACTTATGGTGGAGAGGGGCCGGCTATTTATAGCCTAGGTAGTAACCCGACATGATATGACCGAAATGACTCTGGGTCAATGGCCAACCACTCTGAAGAAATTTTCTCTCAAAGTCTTCACTGGAAGGCATAGGATTTTAGGTTGAGCATCACGTCAGTTTCTGACTTCGTATAGCCTCGACCCCACTTAACAGTGCGGTTGTTCCTATAACTCAACAAAGAAGAAAATGAAACTACCCAAGTCAAAGTTTTCATGTTCCATAGTCTTCAAGCTAAGTCTTCAGGAGTCACCAAAGTCTTCAATGTATTCAGACATTTTTAGGGGTCGTCTACGATGGTTAAACCAAATCTCCAGGGACTTCTATCTGTGTTATCCTATGTACACTCACAAACACATTAGTCACTTAACCAAGTTTGTCGTCAATACTCCAAAACCAAACAGGGGTGGCACTAAACGCACTTACATGTACGACCGTCAGTACTACCGTATGTGGTCATACTAGATGTCGTCGAACGCTATGTTTCCTCTAGAACTTTGTTTTCTTCGAAGATTCCTGCGAGGTTAGTTCGAACACAACATATAGACATAATTTCCAGACTATCGAAGTTAGCACTGTACTTAGCAACATACATCATAATTTTTGGCCTCAGTAGCAAATCTTTTTCTCACCTTTTCCTCCACAACATAAAAACTTCAACACTCTCTTTATTGAAACAACAACAAATATAAAAACTTACCTATTCTTCTACCATATTTGCATGTGTTTCCTCACACGAAGCGCTTTATTTTCGGTCGGGGCTCGACCGTAGTGATGATCACTTTGGTGCAAAGATGCCAAGCCCATAGCTTATAGCATTGAGAATTATGCCATCTCTAGCATACACCTTAACTTTCTTTTTCCTGGGGAAATGTCTGAGAAAAGGGTCTTTTTGTAGGTGAACGTTGCATGGGAAACCAAAAAAATTCTCCTACGCACACGCAAGATCTATCCATGGTGATGAGCATCTATGATAGGGAGAGTGGATCTACATACCCTTGTAGATCGCTAAGTGGGAAGCGTTAAGAAACGCGGTTGGTGTAGTCGAACGTCTTCGCGATCCAAATCGCAGCCGTCCCGCGATCCGTCCCGATCTAGCGTCGAACGGACGGCACCTCCGCATTCAGCACACGTACAGCTTGATGACGATCTCCGCCTTCTTGATCCAGCAAGAGGGGGCGAAGAGGTATAAGAGGTCTCCGGCAGCGCAACGGCATGGCGGCGAAGGTGGTGGAACCATTCCGGCAGGGCTTCGCTTAAGCACTGCCGAAACTAGAGAGAGATGATCTATTGGGGAGAGAGGGCTGCACCGCGGCTTGGATTGGGGGTTTTTGCCCTCTCTCCCCTCCAGTCTATATAGGAGGGAGGGAGGAGGGGCTGGCGCCCTAGGGCTTCACCCTAGGGTCGACCGAACCAGGTGGAGGTGGAAGAGTCCACCTCCAATCCTACTCCAAGTAGGATTCCTTTCCTACTTGGAGTCCTCCTTCCCCACTAGTATTTTTTTCCTTCTCCCACCTCCTCAGCCGCATGGGCCTTAGTGGGAGGGTCGGCCAGCCCACTAGGGGCTGGTCTGACTCCTCTCACAGCCCATGGGGCCCTCTGAGGTGGGTGGCCCCTCCCGATGGTCTCCTGGCACCCCCGGTACTTTACCGGAAATACCCGAAACTTTTCCGGTGACCAAAACGGGACTTCCTATATATCAATCTTTACCTCCGGACCATTCCGGAGCTCCCCGTGACTCCGAACAATCTTCGGTCACCAACATACATAACTCAACTATACCAAAACGTCACTGAACCTTAAGTGTGCAGACCCTGCGGGTTCGAGAACTATGTAGACATGACCGAGACACCTCTACGGTCAATAACCAATAGTGGGACCTGGATGCCCATATTGGTTCCTGCATATTCTACAAAGATCTTTATTGGTTGAACCTCTATGTCAAGGATTCAGTTAATCCCGTATGATGTTCCATTTGTTAATTGGTATGTTATTTGCCCGAGATTCGATCGACGGTATCTCTATACCTAGTTCAATCTCGTTACCGTCAAGTCTCTTTACACGCTCCGTAATACAAGATCCCGTGGCTAACACTTTAGTCACATTGCTTGCAAGGCTTGTTGTGATGTTGTATTACCGAGTGGGCCCTGAGATACCTCTCCGTCACACGGAGCAACAAATCATAGTCTTGATCCATGCTAACTCAACTGACACCTTTGTAGATACCTGTAGAGCATCTTTATAGTCACCCAGTTACATTGCGACGTTTGATACACACAAGGTGTTCCTCCAGTGTCAGTGAGTTGCATGATCTCATGGTCATAGGAACAGATACTTGACATGCAGAAAACTGTAGCAATAAACTGACACGATCATATGCTACGTTTATAGTTTGGGTCTTGTCCATCACATCATTCTCCTAATGGTGCGATCCCGTTATCAAATAACATCTCATGTCCATGGCTAGTAAACCTTGACCATCTTTCATAAACAAGCTAGTCTACTAGAGGCATACTAGGGACACAGTGTTGTCTATATACCCACACATGTATTTGAGTTTCCAATCAATACAACTATAGCATGGATAATAAACGATTATCATGAACAAGGAAATATAATAATGAACACTTTATTTATTGACTCTAGGGCATATTTTCAACAGTCTGCCACTTGCACTAGAGTCAATAATCTAGCTCACATCACTATGTGATTTACATTGTAATGAATCTAACACCCATACAGTTCCGGTGTTGATCAGGTTTAGCCCGTGGAAGAGGTTTAGTCAACAGGTCAGCGACATTCAGGTCCATGTGTACTTTGCAAATATTGATGTCTTCCACCTCGACAGAATGTCGGATGGAGTTGAAGTGTCGCTTTATGTGTCTGGTCCTCTTGTGAAACCTTGGTTCCTTGGCTAGAGCAATGCCACCAGTGTTGTCACAGAACAGAGCTATTGGGTCCAGTGCACTGGGCGCAACCCCAAGATCTGTCATGAACTGCTTCATCCAGACACCTTCCTTTGCCGCCTCTGATGACCCACAAGTATAGGAGATCTATCGTAGTCCTTTTGATAAGTAAGAGTGTCGAACCCAACGAGGAGCAGAAGGAAATGACAAGCGGTTTTCAGTAAGGTATTTTCTGCAAGAACTGAAATTATCGGTAACAGATAGTTTTGTGATAGGATAATTCGTAACGGGTAGCAAGTAACAAATGTAACAAAGGTGCAGCAAGGTGGCCAAATCCTTTTTGTAGCAAAGGACAAGCCTGGACAAACTCTTATATAAAGCAAAGCGCTCCCGAGGACACATGGGAATTTATGTCAACCTAGTTTTCATCATGCTAATATGATTCGCGTTCGTTACTTTGATAATATGGTATCTGGGTGGACCGGTGCTTGGGTGCTGTCCTTTCCTGGACAAGCCTCCCACTTATGATTAACCTCTCTCGCAAGCATCCGCAACTACAAAAGAAGAATTAAGATAAATCTAACCATAGCATGAAACATATGGATCCAAATCAGCCCCTTACGAAGCAACGCATAAACTAGGGTTTAAGCTTCTGTCACTCTAGCAACCCATCATCTACTTATTACTTCCCAATGCCTTCCCCTAGGCCAAAATAATGGTGAAGTGTCATGTAGTCGACGTTCACATGACACCACTAGAGGAGAGACAACATACATCTCATCAAAATATCGAACCAATACCAAATTCACATGATTACTTATAACAAGACTTATCCCATGTCCTCAGGAACAAACGTAACTACTCACAAAGCATATTCATGTTCATAATCAGAGGAGTATTAATTATCATTAAGGATCTGAACATATGATCTTCCACCAAGTAAACCAACTAGCATCAACTACAAGGAGTAATCAACACTACTAGCAACCCACAGGTACCAATCTGAGGTTTTGAGACAAAGATCAGATACAAGAGATGAACTAGGGTTTGGAGAGGAGATGGTGCTGGTGAAGATGTTGATGGAGATTGACCCCCTCTCAATGAGAGGATAGTTGGTGATGACGATGGCTTCGATTTCCCCCTCCGGGAGGGAAGTTTCCCCGGCAGAACAGCTCCGCCGGAGCCCTAGATTGGTTCTGCCCAAGTTCCGCCTCGAGACGGCGGCGCTTCGTGCCGAATGCTCTCTTATGATTTTTTTCCAGGTCAAAACCCTTCATATAGCAGCAGATGGGCACCGGAGGCCTGCCAGGGGGTCCACAAGCCACAGGGGCGCACCCCCTGGCTTGTGACCTCCTGGTGGGTCCCCTCTGGTATTTCTTCCGTCCAATATTTTTTTTATATTCCAAAATAATTCTCCGTAACTTTTCAGGACTTTTGGAGTTGTGCAGAATAGGTCTCTCATATTTGCTCCTTTTCCAGTCCAGAATTCCAGCTGCCGGCATTCTCCCTCTTCACGTAAACCTTGTAGAATAAGAGAGAAAAGGCATAAGTATTATACTATCATGTGTAATAACAGCCCATAATGCATTAAATATCAATATAAAAGCATGATGCAAAATGGACGTATCAACTCCCCCAAGCTTAGACCTCGCTGGTCCTCAAGCGAAAGCCGAAATCGATAAATATGTCCACATGTTTAGAGATAGAGGTGTCGATAACATAAAATATGGACATGAAGGCATCATGGTCATCTTTACAACAGCAACATATATTGACATATAATTTCTTATGCTAAAGTAACAATTCATTCACAAGGTAAAGTATGAATCAAGAACTCTATTGAGAACCAACAAACTATGATCTTAGTCATTGAAGCAATTCCAATTTATCATAACGTCGGAAAGAGTCAATATAAGAGCTTGTAAAGCAAACCCACATACTCAATCATCTTTTAGTCTTTCATAATTGCTAACACTCACGCGGTATCTATGAGGTCAAAGCTTCAATCGGACATAGAGAAAGATAGGGGCTTATAGTTTTGCCTCCCAACTATTTACCTCAAGGGTAATGTCAACAGAAATAACTCATGATCACCCACATCCGAGTGGATATATATGTGTCTTGATTATTCCCCAACACATGACGCTTGCCAAGAGAGAAAGGCGAAATAAAGGAAGTGGTGAAGATCACCACGACTCTTGCATAAAGGTAAGTACTAGAAAATAAAAGTAACAGATAGGCCCTTCGCAGAGGGAAGCAGAGGTTGTCATGCGCTTTTATAGTTGGATGCGCAATCCCTTAATGCAAAATTACGTCAATTTATATTGCCCCTTGTGATAAAGAACTTTATTATGCAGTCGGTCGCTTTTATTTCTTCCATATCACAAGTTCGTATAAAGTTTATTTTCCTCACACTAATAGATCATACATATTTAGAGAGCAATTTTTATTGCTTGCACCGATGACAACTTACTTGAAGGATCTTATTCAATCCATAGGTAGGTATGGTGGACTCTCATGGCAATACTGGGTTAAGGGTGTTTGGATGCACAAGTAGTATCTCTACTTGGTGCGGAAGTTCTGGCTGATATGGGGTCGAAGCAAGCGTCACATGTTAAAGGATCTATAACCATATTACTTCTGTTCGGAAATAAGCAAACATAACCCATTATGTTGTCTTCCTTGTCCAACATCAACTTCTTAGCATATAATATTTTAATGAGTGCTCACAATCATAAAAGATATCCAAGATAATATATTTATATGTGAACCTCTCTTTCTTTATTACTTCCTTTTAATTGTAACAATGACCAATCGCTATGTTTGTCAACTCACAACAAATTTCAATCGACATACTTCTTATATGTGAAGTCATCACTCCCCATAAGATCATCATATATACTCTTTGCTTTTATTTTATAATTTTTCTATTACTTTTTCTCAAGATCATAGCAAGCAAGCAAAGCCCTCAACTCAAAACTACTTTTTATTATATAACTCTCGTACTTGCTTACATAGGGGGAACATAAGGCAACACTCAAAGCTAGATCACACTAAAAACTTTATTCTACTAGATCAAGATATAACCAAAAGGATCGAACTAAGAAAACGATAAAAGTAAAAGATGTGATGGTGATACGATACCGGGGCACCTCCCCCAAGCTTGGCACAAGCCAAGGGGAGTGCCCATACCCATGTGCTTAGTTGTCTTCCTTCGGAGGTGGTGATGTTGGAGTTGTTGATGAGATTGGAAGCTTGTCCAGTTTCCTCTTAAGCATAAAATTTTGTTCCCTCAGATCGTCTACTTCCTGCCCGAGCTTCAATATCCTTTGACATAATTCTTGCTTGCTCTCCTGCAGGAAACAAGAAGGGATAAATAGAACCTTGGGTTTTCTCCTTGTGTTTGGGAGGCTCGATTTCCTGAACTCCACGTGCATATCTCCTGGTCGAGGCAGAGGGATCTCCTCTTCATCCGAGCTTTCTTCCTCAAACTTGCCTTCTTGTTCCTCCTCCGAGAACATTCCATAAGGATCTAAGTCCCCATAGATCTTGGGATTGGCAAGATAATGCGATACATAACTCTCCCCATCGGAATCTTGGGACGACATATTGGTCTTAATCTGATGCAAAAACTGCTCAAAACGAAAACAGGAGGTATTGTCATGATACGAAGGTCAAAACCTTAGGGACATTATATAATGAATTTTTACCAACCAACAGGAGTATTCTACAAGAAAACGGAGTCCGGAGGGTACACGGGGTGGCCACAAGCCACAGAGGCGCGCCCAGGGGGGTAGGGCGCGCCCCCCTGGCTTGTCGCCTCCTCGTGCACTCTTCGGCTACTTTAAATTTTCCTAATTTATTAAATATTCCAAAACGGAAAAAATTTGCTATAGGAAAAGTTTTGGAGTCGGTTTGCTTACCGTAACACATACCTATTCCTTTTCGGAGTCTGAAACGTTTTGGTAGGTCTCCCTAATGTACTCCTCCGGAGTCATGGTATTGATAATATTAGTTTCAACATTTATGGGAGTACCTGAGATATAATGTTTGATTCTTTGCCCGTTTACCACCTTATGATTTGTGCCTTCGGCGTTGTTGATCTTGATGGCACCGGAACGATATACTTCCTCGATAATGTAAGGCCCTTCCCATTTAGAGAGAAGTTTTCCTGCAAACAATCTGAAACGAGAATTGTATAGCAAGACATGGTCACCTACATTGAATTCACGCTTTTGTATCCTTTTATCATGCCATGTATTAACCTTTTCTTAAAACAACTTGGCATTCTCATAGGCCTGGGTTCTCCATTCATCAAGTGAGCTAATGTCAAATAACCTCTTCTCACCAGCAGGTTTGAAATCATAGTTGAGCTCTTTGATTCCCAATAAGCTTTATGTTCTAGTTCAAGAGGTAAGTGACATGCTTTACCATAAACCATTTTATACGGAGACATACCCATAGGGTTCTTGTAAGCAGTTCTATAAGCCCATAATGCATCATCAAGTTTCTTAGACCAATTCTATCTGGATCTATTAACAGTCTTCTGCAATATCAATTTAATTTCTCTATTGCTCAATTCTACTAGACCACTAGTCTGAGGATGATAAGGAGATGCAATTCTATGATTAACATCATACTTAGCAAGCAATTTACGGAAGGCGCCATGAATAAAGTGTGAACCACCATCAGTCATTAAATATCTAGGGACTCCAAATCTAGGGAAAATAACTTCTTTAAGCATTTTAATAGAAGTGTTATGATCAGCACTACTAGTTGGAATAGCTTCTACCCACTTAGTAACATAATCAACAGCAACTAGAATATGAGTATACCCGTTGGACTTTGGAAAAGGTCCCATATAATCAAAACCCCAAACATCAAATGGTTCAACAACAAGTGAGTAATTCATAGGCATTTCCTGATGTCTACTAATATTACCAATTCTTTGACATTCAACACAAGACAAGACAAACTTACGAGCATCCTTGAAGAGAGTAGGCCAATAAAAACCAGATTGTAGTACCTTATGTGCAGTTCTATCTCCAGCGTGGTGTCCTCCGTAGGCCTCGGAATGGCACTTGTGAAGGATCTGTTCCTGTTCATGCTCAGGTACACAACGTCTAATAACACCATCTACTCTTTCTTTATAAAGGTGTGGATCATCCCAAAAGTAATGTCTTAAATCATAGAAGAACTTTTTCTTTTGTTGGTATGTGAAACTAGGCGGTATAAATTTAGCATCAATGTAATTAGCATAATCAGCATACCATGGAGCATTGCGCGAAGCATTTATGACAGCTAATTGTTCATCAGGAAAGCTATCATCAATAGGTAGTGGGTCATCATGAACATTTTCTAACCTAGACAGGTTGTCTGCTACGGGGTTCTCAGCACCCTTTCTATCTGTTGGAAATATGCCCTAGAGGCAATAATAAATTGGTTATTATTATATTTCCTTGTTCATGATAATCGTTTATTATCCATGCTATAATTGTATTGATTGGAAACTCAAATACATGTGTGGGTACATAGACAACACTGTGTCCCTAGTATGCCTCTAGTTGACTAGCTCGTTGATCAAAGATGGTTAAGGTTTCCTAGCCATTGACATGAGATGTCATTTGATAACGGGATCACATCATTAGGAGATGATGTGACGGACAAGACCCAAACTACGAACGTAGCATATGATCGTGTCAGTTTATTGCTATTGTTTTCTGCATGTCAAGTATCTGTTCCTTTGACCATGAGATCATGCAACTCACTGACACCGGAGGAATACCTTGTGTGTATCAAACGTCGCAACGTAACTGGGTGACTATAAAGGTGCTCTACAGGTATCTCCGAGGGTGTCTGTTGGGTTGGCATGGATCAAGACTGGGATTTGTTACTCCGTGTGACGGAGAGGTATCTCAGGGCCCACTCGGTAATACAACATCACAATGAGCCTTGCAAGCAATGTGACTAAAGTGTTAGCCACGAGATCTTGTATTACGGAACGAGTAAAGAGACTTGCCGGTAACGAGATTGAACTAGGTATAGTGATACCGACGATCGAATCTCGGGCAAGTAACATACCGAAGAACAGAGGGAACAGCATACGGGATTAACTGAATCCTTGACATAGAGGTTCGACCGATAAAAGATCTTCGTAGAATAGGTAGGAGCCAATATGGGCATCCAGGTCCCGCTATTGGTTATTGGCCGTAGAGGTGTCTCGGTCATGTCTACATAGTTCTCGAACCCGCAGGGTCTACACACTTAACGTTTGGTGACGATTAGTATAGTTGAGTTATTATGTTGGTGACCGAAAGTTGTTCGGAGTCTCGGATAAGATCCCGGACATGACGAGGATCTCCGGAAGAGTCCGGAGGTAAGGATTGATATATGTGATAATAGTGTTTTGATCTCCGGAAGAGTTCCGGAGTTCACCGGAAGGGGTTCCGGATGTTTACCGAAGTGTTCGGGTGCAGCAACACTTTATATGGGCCAAGGGATAAAAGCCCACAAGGTATTGGAAAGTGCAAAAAGTAGTTTTGCTGCCGCGTAAGCGGTACTACCGCTTGTGTGAAGCGGTACTACCGCCCGAGCGGTACTACCGCTTGTGTGAAGCGGTACTACCGCTTGTGAGCGGTACTACCGCTTGTGCGCGGCTGTGCACGGTTCGGCAGGGATCCGAGTTGGACTCTTTTCCTGCGGGCCAAACCGACCTTGTGCGGGCAAAACCGACTTGGAAGAGACTTTTACTCCAAGTTTAGACCCCAAGGCTCAACATATAAATAGAGGGGCAGGGCTAGCACACGGGTGACATTAAGATTTCCCCAAGCCGTGTGCGGCAACCCTAACCCTCTAGTTCCTCCGTCATAATCTCCGTAGCGCTTGGCGAAGCCCTGCAGAGATTGTTCCTCACCACCATCACCACGCCGTCGTGCTGCTGGAACTCAACCACTACTTCACCATCGCTCGCTGGATCGAGGAGGTGAAGGCGTCATCAAGCCGTACGTGTGTTGAACGCGGAGGTGCCGTCCGTTCGGCGCTAGTTCGTGATCGGATCGAGGGACGACTTGCGATTTGGATCGCGGAGACGTTCGACTACATCAACCGCGTTTCTTAAACGCTTCCGCTTAGCGATCTACAAGGGTATGTAGATTCACTCTCCCTCTCGTAGATGCTCATCACCATGGATAGATCTTGTGTGTGCGTAGGAAAATTTTTGTTTCCCATGCAACGTTCCCCAACAGTGGTATCAGAGCCAGGTTTATGCGTAGATGAGATCTCGAGTAGAACACAAACGAGTTGTGGGCGTGGGTGTATACATATTGCTTGCCGTTACTAGTTGATATTTGATTCGGCGGTACTGTGAGATGAAGCGGCCCGGACCGACATTACGCGTACACTTACGCGAGACAGGTTCCTTCAACTAACATGTAACTTCGTTGCATAAAGATGGCTAGCGGGTGTCTGTCTCTCTCACTTTAGTTGAATCGATTTCAATGAAGAGGGTTCTTTTAGAAGATCAAAAAGCAATCACTACACCACGTTGTGGTTTTGTGTAGGTAAGAACGGTTCTTGCAAACCCATAGCAGCCACGTAAAATTTGCAACAACAATTAGAGGACGTCTAACTTGTTTTTGCAGGGTATGTTGTGATGTGATATGGCCAATTACATGATGAGATATATATGATGTATGAGATGATCATGTGATGTATAGAATATCACGACTTGCATGTCGATGAGTACGGCAACTGGCAGGAGCCATAGAGTTGTCTTTAATTATTGTATGACCTGCGTGTCAATCATTAAGCGCTATGTAATGCTTTACTTTATCGCTAAACGTTAGCAATAGTCGTGGAAGCAACAGTCGGCGCGACAACCTTATGGCGACACGTTGATGGAGATCAAGATGATGGAGATCATGGTGTCATGCCGGTGACGATGGAGATCATGCCGGTGCTTTGGAGATGGAGATCAAAAGCACAAGTTCATGGCCATATCATGTCACTTATGATTTGCATGTGATGTTAATCCTTTTATGCATCTTATTTTGCTTAGGACGACGGTAGCATTATAAGGTGATCCCTCACTTAAATTTCAAGATAAAATTGTGTTCTCCCCAAGTGTGCACCGTTGCGAAAGTTCGTCGTTTCGAGACACGCCGTGATGATCGGGTGTGATAGACTCTACGTTCGCATACAACGGGTGTAAGCCATGTTACACGTGCGGAACACTCGGGTTAAACTTGACGAGCCTAGCATGTATAGACATGGCCTCAGAACACAAGAGACCGAAAGGTCGAACATGAGTCATATAGTAGATATGATCAACATGAAGATGTTCACCATTGAAACCACCTCAACTCACGTGATGATCGGACTTGAGTTGGTGGATTTGGATCATGTTACACTCGAATGACCGGAGGGATGTCAATTTGAGTGGGAGTTTTTAAGTAATATGATTAACTAAACTCATTATCTAGAACAATAGTCTAAGTTGTCTTTGCTATATTTATGTTGTAGATCATGGCTCGCGCAGTAGCACCCCTGAATTTTAATGCGTTCCTAGAGAAAGCTAAGTTGAAAGATGATGGAAGTAACTTTGTGGACTGGGCCCGTAATCTAAGGATTATCCTTACGGCTTCCCAGAAGGCTTATGTCCTTGATGCACCGCTTGGTGATCCACCCGCTCCAGTTGAGTCTCTAGACGTTGTGAACGCCTGGCAGGCTCGTTCTGATGATTACTCAATAGTTCAATGTGCAATGTTGTATGGCTTAGAACCGGGACTTCAAAGACGTTTTGAACGTCATGGAGCATATGAGATGTTCCAGGAGTTGAAGTTTATCTTTCAGAAGAATGCCCGGATCGAGAGATATGAGATCTCCGATAAGTTCTATGCTTGCAAGATGGAGGAGAACGGGTCTATCAGTGATCACGTGCTCAGAATGTCTGGGTACTCCACCCGTCTGGCTGAGTTAGGGATGCCCCTTCCGCCAGAGGCTATCACTGACAGAGTTCTTCAATCATTGCCACCTAGCTACAAGAGCTTCGTGTTGAACTATAACATGCACGGGATGAACAAGTCAGTCGCCGAGCTGTTTGCGATGTTGAAAGCCGCTGAGTCTGAAATTCAGAAGGAGCATCAAGTGTTGATGGTCAATAAAACCACTAGTTTCAAGAAAAATGGCAAGGGTAAGAAGGGTAACTCTAAGAAGAGTGGCAAAGCAGTTGCTCCTCTCGTGAAGAAACCCAAGGCTGGACCCAAACCAGAAACTGAGTGTTTTCATTGCAAGGGAACTGGACACTGGAAGCGGAATTGCCCCAAGTATTTGGCTGACAAGAAGGCGGCCAACAACAAACAAGGTATATATGATATACATGTTATTGATGTGTACCTTACCAACTCTCGTTGTAGTGCCTGGGTATTTGATACCGGTGCGGTTGCTCATATTTGCAACTCAAAACAGGAACTGCGGAATAAACGGAGGCTGGCAAAGGACGAAGTGACGATGCGCGTGGGAAATGGTTCCAAGGTTGATGTGATCGCCGTCGGCACGCTCGCTCTTCGATTACCGTCGGGATTAGTGATGAACCTAAATAAGTGTTATTTGGTGCCTGCGTTAAGCATGAACATTATATCTGGATCTTGTTTATTGCGAGACGGTTACTCATTTAAATCAGAGAATAATGGTTGTTCTATTTATATGTGTAATATCTTTTATGGTCATGCACCCAATGTGAGGGGTTTATTCTTATTGAATGTCGATAGTAATGATACACATGTTCATAACATTGATGCCAAAAGATGTAGAATTGATAATGATAATACCACTTTCTTGTGGCACTGCCGTTTAGGTCATATTGGCGTAAAACGCATGAGGAAGCTCCATGCTGATGGACTTTTGGAGTCACTTGATTTTGAATCACTTGACACATGTGAGCCATGCCTCATAGGCAAGATGACTAAAACGCCGTTCTCTGGAACAATGGAACGGGCAAGTGACTTATTGGAAATCATACATACTGATGTGTGTGGTCCAATGAGTATTGAGGCGCGCGGTGGTTATCGTTATTTTCTCACCTTCACTGATGACTTAAGTAGATATGGGTATATTTACTTAATGAAACATAAGTCTGAAACATTTGAAAAGTTCAAACAATTTCAGAGTGAAGTTGAGAATCATCGTAACAAGAAGATTAAATTCCTACGATCTGATCGAGGAGGAGAATATCTGAGTTATGAGTTTGGCAGTCACTTAAGACAGTGTGGAATTGTTTCACAATTGACACCGCCTGGAACACCACAGCGTAATGGTGTGTCCGAACGTCGTAATCGAACCTTATTGGATATGGTGCGATCTATGATGTCTCTTGCCGATTTGCCACTATCGTTTTGGGGTTATGCATTAGAGACAGCTGCATTCACTTTAAATAGGGCACCATCGAAATCCGTTGAGACGACGCCATATGAACTTTGGTTTGGCAAGAAGCCAAAGCTGTCGTTTCTTAAAGTTTGGGGATGTGATGCTTATGTCAAAAAGCTTCAGCCTGAAAAGCTGGAACCCAAAGCGGAGAAATGCGTCTTCATAGGATACCCAAAAGAGACAATTGGGTATACCTTCTACCTCAGATCCGAGGGCAAAGTGTTTGTCGCTAAAAACGGAACATTTCTTGAGAAAGAGTTTCTCTCGAAAGAATTGAGTGGGAGGAAGATAGAACTTGATGAGGTTGTTGAACCTTTACTTCAACCTGAGAGTAGCGCAGCACAGAAAGTTGTTTCTGTGGAGCCTACATTAGCTGAAGAGGAAGTTAATGATGATGATCATGAAGCTTTGGATCAAGTTGCTATCGAACCTCGTAGGTCGACAAGGACGCGTACTGCTCCCGAGTGGTACGGCAACCCTGTCTTAGACATCATGTTGTTAGACAACGATGAGCCTACGAGCTATGGAGAAGCGATGATGGGCCCGGATTCCGAGAAGTGGTTAGAGGCCATGAAATCCGAGATGGGATCCATGTATGAAAACAAAGTATGGACTTTGGAAGTATTACCTGAAGGGCGTAAGGCCATTCAGAACAAATGGATCTTTAAGAGGAAGACGGACGCGGACGGTAATGTCACCGTCTATAAAGCTCGACTTGTGGCAAAGGGTTTTTCACAAGTTCAAGGAGTTGACTACGATGAGACCTTCTCACCCGTAGCGATGCTTAAGTCCGTCAGAATCATGTTAGCAATAGTTGCCTTTTTCGATTATGAAATTTGGCAGATGGATGTCAAAACAGCGTTCCTTAACGGTTACCTTAAGGAAGAGTTGTATATGATGCAACCAGAAGGTTTTGTCGATCCAGAGAATGCTGACAAAGTTTGCAAACTCCAGCGATCCATTTATGGACTGGTGCAAGCATCTCGGAGTTGGAATCTTCGTTTTGATGAAGTGATCAAAGCGTTCGAGTTTATACAAGTTTACGGAGAAGCTTGTATTTACAAGAAAGTGAGTGGGAGCTCTATAGCGTTTCTAATATTATATGTGGATGACATATTGCTGATTGGAAACAATATAGAAATGCTGGAAAGCGTAAAGGAATATTTGAACAAGAGTTTTTCAATGAAGGACCTAGGAGAAGCTGCTTTCATATTAGGCATCAAGATCTATAGAGATAGATCAAGACGCTTAATAGGACTTTCACAAAGCACATACCTTGATAAGATTTTGAAGAAGTTCAAAATGGATCAGTCCAAGAAGGGGTTCTTGCCTGTTTTGCAAGGTGTGAAGTTGAGTAAGACTCAATGCCCAGTGACTGCAGAAGATAGAGAAAAGATGAGTGTCATCCCCTATGCTTCAGCCATAGGCTCTATCATGTATGCAATGCTGTGCACAAGACCCGATGTCAGCCTTGCCATAAGTATGGTCGGAAGGTTTCAAGGTGATCCAGGAATGGAACACTGGACGGCGGTCAAGAATATCCTGAAGTACCTGAAAAGGACTAAGGACATGTTTCTCGTTTATGGAGGTGATCAAGAGCTCGTCGTAAAGGGTTACGTCGATGCAAGCTTTGACACTGATCCGGATGACTCTAAGTCGCAAACCGGATACGTATTTATTCTTAATGGGGGTGCGGTTAGCTGGTGCAGTTCCAAGCAAAGCGTGGTAGCAGATTCTACATGCGAAGCGGAGTACATCGCTGCCTCGGAGGCGGCGAAGTAAGGTGTCTGGATGAAGGAGTTCATGACAGATCTTGGAGTAGTGCCTAGTGCACTTAATCCAATGACTCTGTTTTGTGATAATACTGGTGCCATTGCTCTAGCCAAGGAACCAAGATTTCACAAAAGGACCAGACACATAAAGCGACGTTTCAATTCCATCCGCGATTACATCAAGGAGGACGACATAAATATTTGCAAAGTACACACGGATCTGAATGTTGCAGATCCGATGACTAAACCTCTTCCAAGGGCTAAACATGAACAACACCAGAACTGCATGGGTGTTCGATTCATTACAATGTAAATCACATAGTGATGTGAACTAGATTATTGACTCTAGTGCAAGTGGGAGACTGTTGGAAATATGCCCTAGAGGCAATAATAAATTGGTTATTATTATATTTCCTTGTTCATGATAATCGTTTATTATCCATGCTATAATTGTATTGATTGGAAACTCAAATACATGTGTGGGTACATAGACAACACTGTGTCCCTAGTATGCCTCTAGTTGACTAGCTCGTTGATCAAAGATGGTTAAGGTTTCCTAGCCATTGACATGAGATGTCATTTGATAACGGGATCACATCATTAGGAGAATGATGTGACAGACAAGACCCAAACTACGAACGTAGCATATGATCGTGTCAGTTTATTGCTATTGTTTTCTGCATGTCAAGTATCTGTTCCTTTGACCATGAGATCATGCAACTCACTGACACCGGAGGAATACCTTGTGTGTATCAAACGTCGCAACGTAACTGGGTGACTATAAAGGTGCTCTACAGGTATCTCCGAGGGTGTCTGTTGGGTTGGCATGGATCAAGACTGGGATTTGTTACTCCGTGTGACGGAGAGGTATCTCAGGGCCCACTCGGTAATACAACATCACAATGAGCCTTGCAAGCAATGTGACTAAAGTGTTAGCCACGAGATCTTGTATTACGGAACGAGTAAAGAGACTTGCCGGTAACGAGATTGAACTAGGTATAGTGATACCGATGATCGAATCTCGGGCAAGTAACATACCGAAGAACAGAGGGAACAGCATACGGGATTAACTGAATCCTTGACATAGAGGTTCGACCGATAAAAGATCTTCGTAGAATATGTAGGAGCCAATATGGGCATCCAGGTCCCGCTATTGGTAATTGGCCGTAGAGGTGTCTCGGTCATGTCTACATAGTTCTCGAACCCGCAGGGTCTACACACTTAACGTTTGGTGACGATTAGTATAGTTGAGTTATTATGTTGGTGACCGAAAGTTGTTCGGAGTCTCGGATAAGATCCCGAACATGACGAGGATCTCCGGAAGAGTCCGGAGGTAAGGATTGATATATGTGATAATAGTGTTTTGATCTCCGGAAGAGTTCCGGAGTTCACCGGAAGGGGTTCCGGATGTTTACCGAAGTGTTCGGGTGCAGCAACACTTTATATGGGCCAAGGGATAAAAGCCCACAAGGTATTGGAAAGTGCAAAAAGTAGTTTTGCTGCCGCGTAAGCGGTACTACCGCTTGTGTGAAGCGGTACTGCCGCCCGAGCGGTACTACCGCTTGTGTGAAGCGGTACTACCGCCCGAGCGGTACTACCGCTTGTGTGAAGCGGTACTACCGCCCAAGCGGTACTACCGCTTGTGAGCGGTACTACCGCTTGTGCGCGGCTGTGCACGGTTCGGCAGGGATCCAAGTTGGACTCTTTTCCTGCGGGCCAAACCGACCTTGTGCGGGCAAAACCGACTTGGAAGAGACTTTTACTCCAAGTTTAGACCCCAAGGCTCAACATATAAATAGAGGGGCAGGGCTAGCACACGGGTGACATTAAGATTTCCCCAAGCCGTGTGCGGCAACCCTAACCCTCTAGTTCCTCCGTCATAATCTCCGTAGCGCTTGGCGAAGC
This sequence comes from Elymus sibiricus, assembly GCA_039707655.1. Classification (NCBI taxonomy): domain Eukaryota; kingdom Viridiplantae; phylum Streptophyta; class Magnoliopsida; order Poales; family Poaceae; genus Elymus; species Elymus sibiricus. Next base: position 591,744 of record CM077674.1, on the reverse strand, counting down.
CCTGCAGAGATTGTTCCTCACCACCATCACCACGCCGTCGTGCTGCTGGAACTCAACCACTACTTCACCATCGCTCGCTGGATCGAGGAGGTGAAGGCGTCATCAAGCCGTACGTGTGTTGAACGCGGAGGTGCCGTCCGTTCGGCGCTAGTTCGTGATCGGATCGAGGGACGACTTGCGATTTGGATCGCGGAGACGTTCGACTACATCAACCGCGTTTCTTAAACGCTTCCGCTTAGCGATCTACAAGGGTATGTAGATTCACTCTCCCTCTCGTAGATGCTCATCACCATGGATAGATCTTGTGTGTGCGTAGGAAAATTTTTGTTTCCCATGCAACGTTCCCCAACACTATCAACAATATGCAAGTCAAATTCTTGTAGCAGAAGAACCCATCTAATAAGTCTAGGTTTAGCATCTTTCTTTTCCATAAGATATTTAATAGCAGCATGATCAGTGTGAACAGTTACTTTGGAATCAACAATATAAGGTCTGAACTTATCACAAGCGAACACAACTGCTAAAAATTCCTTTTTAGTGGTAGCATAATCTCTTTGAGCACTGTCTATAGTTTTACTAGCATAGTGGATAACATTTAATTTCTTATCAACTCTTTGTCCTAGAACAGCACCAACGGCATAATCACTAGCATCACACATAATTTCAAAGGGTAGGTTCCAATCAGGTGGTTGAACAACAGGTGCAGTAATCAAGGCTTCCTTAAGAATTTCAAATGCTTCTACACAATCATCATCAAAAACGAATGGAACATCTTTTTGCAAAAGATTAGTGAGAGGCCTAGAAATCTTCGAGAAGTCTTTAATAAACCTCCTATAGAAACCAGCATGACCAAGGAAACTTCTTATACCTCTGATATCCGTGGGACACGTCATTTTTTCAATAGCATCAACTTTAGCTTTATCAACTTCAATACCTCTTTCGGAGATCTTGTGCCCCAAGACAATACCTTCATTAACCATAACGTGGCACTTTTCCCAATTCAAGACAAGATTAGTTTCTTCGCATCTCTGCAAAACTCAATCAAGGTTGCTCATGCAATCATCAAAAGAAATTACGCAAACGGAAAAATCATCCATGAAAACCTCAACAATCTTTTCACAAAAGTCAGAGAATATAGCCATCATACATCTTTGAAAGGTAGCAGGTGCATTGCATAAACCAAAAGGCATACGTCTATAAGCAAAGGTACCAAAAGGACAAGTAAAAGTTGTCTTTTCTTGATCCTCTTTTGACACAGGTATTTGAGAGAAACCAGAATAACCATCTAGAAAGCAAAAATGTGTGTGTTTGGATAATATTTCTAGCATTTGATCAATAAAAGGTAGAGGGTAATGATCTTTCCTAGTAGCTTTATTTAATTTCCTAAAATCAATTACCATTCTATATCCTGTAACAATTCTTTGCGGGATCAATTCATTTTTATCATTAGGAACAACGGTAATACCTCCTTTCTTAGGAACACAATGAACGGGAATAACCCATCTACTATCAGCAATAGGATAAATTATACCTGCCTCCAGAAGCTTTATTATTTCATTTCTTACCACTTCTTTCATTTTAGAATTTAACCGTCGTTGGTGATCAACAACTGGTCTAGCATCAGGCTCCATATTAATTTTATGCTGCCATAGAGTGGGACTAATGCCCTTAAGATCATCAAGAGTATATCCAATAGCAGCACGGTGCTTCCTCAGAGTTTTCAATAATCTATTTTCTTCATGCTCTGAAAGGTTAGCACTAATAATAACAGGATATATCTCCTTTTCATGAAGATAAGCATATTTCAGAGTATCCGGTAATTGTTTAAGCTCAAACACGGGATCACCCTTGGGTGGAGGAGGATCCCCAAGTATTTCAACAGGCAGGTTGTGTTTCAAAATAGGCTGCTGATCAAAGAAAATCTTATCTATTTCATTCCTTTCATTCATATGCATATCGTTTTCATGGTCTAGCAAATATTGTTCTAAGGGATCAGTAGGAGGCACAGCAATAGAAGCAAGACCAATAATTTCATCTTTACTAGGCAGTTCTTTGTCATGGGGTTGTCTACGAAATTTAGAGAAATTGAACTCATGAGACACATCCCCAAAACTGACAGTAACCGTTTCTTTCTCACAATCTATCTTAGCATTAACAGTATTCAAGAACGGTCTACCAAATATAATGGGACAAAAATCATCTTGTGGGGAACCAAGAACAAGAATATCAGTAGGATACTTTATTTTCCCACACAAGACTTCAACATCTCTAACAATCCCAACTGGTGCTATAGTATCTCTATTAGCAAGCTTAATGGTAACATCAATTTCCTCTAATTTAGCTGGTGCAATATCATTCATAATTTCTTCATATAAGGTGAAGGGAATTGCACTCACACTAGCACCCACATCACACAAGCCATGATAACAATGATGTCACGCCCAAGATGCGGTCCTATCGCTATTAAGGCTGGGGATAGAAGCGCATCTCGTCGTTCGCAAGTACAGTAAAACATTGCAATACATGTATGAAGAGATGAGTATAGGAGTTGGCTTACACTTGCCACAAGCTATCTTACAAGTTCACACAAATTTATTCATACATCAATCAGAAAGCAGGGTCCGGCTACGGACGAAATCAAATGATAAAAGAAGCAATGTAAAACTGTCTCGCTATCCCAGGATCACCACCACGAAGCTCCCTACTCGTCTGGATACGTAACATACATCCGACCACGTTCTTCGTCATACTCCCACTGGAGCTGAGTCACATCGTCTGGCACGTTCTCACCAACACCTGCACCTGTATTGTTGTAATCTGTGAGCCACAGGGACTCAGCAATCTCATAACCCGGGTACCGAAACTATGTAAGCCATTGGGTAAGGAATTGGTTAAGTTGTGAGGCTGCAGCAAGCGCTAAGAATTTATTTGGTGGCTAACTTACGAGAACATGAATGTAAATATGGTGGCATACGTAAGACGATCGTGAACTACCATGATCACTAAGTGATCCTGAACACCTATTACGTCAATCATAACCCCACCGTGTTCTCTCTCGGATCATGTTCACGAGCAGAGACAGTCACGGTTAAGCACACAGTTCGTGTATTTTATTTGAGTTTACTTCAAGTTTACTATAACCGGGTGTTAAACAAGTTTCCAAGTTGCCACGTAACCGCGGGCATGGCTTTCCGAAAAGATTAAACCTTTAGGGGTGCTCTAACTCATCCATCACAAACTAACCACACGCCGTGAGAATAAAATCTCGTGATCTTCCTAGGCAATTCCACTGGAAAACCGCAACCTCGAGATAGCCCGAAGAATAACCGGAATTCCTTGCGCAAGACATTCGAGAAAGGTAAAACAAGTCCAGCAAGACCGCTCGACGTGTCGACGAACCCGATAGGAGCCGCGTATCTCGTTCTCAGGACACGACAGATAAGCAAAGCGTACGGTGGCCTGATAGACATCTCCCGAGTTTCCCCGGGTTGGCCCCGCATGGTGCTCTAGTTTGGACCAACACTCATGAGGAGCACTGGCCCGTGTTGTTGATTAATTATCCACGGGGTAGCTATGCCCTATGCAATATTATTAAGTTGTTTAGCAAATGTAGTACCAAAGTTGGGTCTTGCCAGACAAGTTTTAATCTAAAACGAATGGTCAAGGGGGTCCCCATAACAACCCCGAGCATGTTAGGAGCGCAAAATATGGAATATAACACCGGTACTCGGAACAAGTGCGGCTCAAGCGGAACAAAACACTGAGCAAAAGGCCAAGCCGTCCACCGTTGCCAGATATATATGTGCATTAATTTAAATAACAATAAATAGAGTGATATAAAGAAAATCCATGTTGACACATGGAAAGCTTGCACCTGCAACTAGCAACGCTATAAGATAAGGGCTGAGCAGCGGTAACATAGCCAATCAATGTTTGCAAGGTAGTGGAGGCGGTTAGAGGCTTTCATGGCAATTTAGGAGGATGACAGTTTAAGTGGTAGGCAATGTAACATAACGGTAAAAACGAGACATCTAGCAAGGCAAAAATTGTGTCGGGATCCGGGTATGATCATCTTGGCTGTTGGTTCTTCAGAGGGACAAAGAGCTGGGTCCTCGTAGTTGTACTCTCCGGGATCCTCGTACTCAGGGTCAACACTCGCGTCTACCCAAAGAGAACAGCACCAAATAAATAAACATCGAAGTGCAATGCACAAACAAGATGATGCATGGTCATATTAAGAAATATAGCATGGCAAGCCTATGCTAGTCATGTTTCACAGGCATTTATTAAGTTGTTTAGTATTCTGGACAGAACCTCAATATTACTTGTTTGGACAGGCATGATCATGGAAAATATGTATTCTTCATGCAAAATCGATGCAAATGCATATGTAGAACGTTGCAAACGGAGTAACGTAGCTCACGGTACGCTCACGGTAAGGTACGAACGTTAACGGAGACAAAACACAACATGAGGCAATCTCTGGGCTATACCTTGGTGTTACAAGGATGCCACTGGATAGGAAATGAAAATCTAGTAAGAATAGAGCTAAAGGTCAAGCAAAACAATGGAGTATAGCTCCCACAAGTCACAAAACATTCAAACACACAATCTGTCCACAAACAGCCACATGGCATTCTGTCACACACATAGCCAGAGCTACAGCAGGTTTTAAATCAAAACCAAGGCATGTACAGGAACTATACAGCATGCTTAACAAATCATCCATCTACACAAACTTTAAAGGAAGCATGGATCAATAGCAATGAAGCTCACAAGATGGCATGTTGAATCAGTTTTTAGGGACTTTGTGAAAATTCCAGTTTTATAGAAACTGAGTTAACCAGATGGCATATTGACAGCACTATTTATATATGCTAGAGGGCATTTCAAGGCATGAAAATTAACAGGAATATAGAGGGCAACATATACAACAAAACATTAGCACTGATCATGAGCTAGAACACAACATATCACTTGGTAGCATCCTCTAAACATGGCATAAAAATAACAACAGATTCTCAGACTTGGCCAAAATTTAGCCAAGCAAAACTGGACACAAGTTAACAGAATAGCAACTTGACAGCAGGTTTTAAATATGATGCAAGGGTTTAAAGCTCAAGTTCTTAGCACAATTAGGTAGAGCATGAATAGATGAACAAAACATGTTAAGGCACCAAACTCAAAGAACACTACATTCATGGGAACCATCTTCTAAACATAGCAAGAAAATAACAGCTTCTAACACTTAGCAAAATCTGAAGCATGAAACCAGTGTTATTTTCTTAGCATGTTAACAGCAAGAAACCCACTTATCCACAAGTTTATCATGCCAAACAAAAATACCAGGGCCTAGTACCCACAAAACACTAGCATATTCATGTTGACAAGTTTCACATATGTTGCATAGGTTAAATCATGTGAAAATGACAAGATGGCATATTGGGACAAAAATAACATTTTGCAAACTTGCTCAAATGACAAAACAAATTGCACCACTGGATTCCTTGGGAAATTCTACCCCAAAATCATATAATACACTCATATGTTCATGTCAATAAATTGCCCAAAACTCAATTCGAAAATACACTCATGCACTTATAAGTCACTTATTACCCTATTTGAACATATCCAAATGTGGCAATGACCTGATATAGACTATTTCCCAAAACAGAAAAAAAAACAACCAGAGAAGAAAAACAAAGAAATAAATAAAGAAAAGGGAGGGGTCCCACTGGCATAGACACCAGGCCCCTCCTGAGTATGACAGGGTGGCCCCACAGGGTCCACCTGTCACACACACTCACACATACACACAGGGGCACACACAGGATCACACACACACGCACTGTGCACTCCACCGAAAATTAAAAAGGGCCGGGGGGTTCGAACCCCGGACCTCTCGGTCGCGCGAGGCCGGCTCGACCAGCTGGGCTAGGCGAGGGGACCTGCTAAAAGGGGAGGCTTTGCCCGTTAAATACAGACAAAGGGGCGAGGTCTCCTTCTTCCCCGAACCAGAGAAGGAGGCGATGGTGCCAGCGGCTATAGCAGCGGTCTCCGGCGAGGATGACCGCCGGCGGGGGCTGCGGAGTTCCTGGGGGATCCATTCCCGCGTCTACTCGAAGACAAGGCGAATGGGGGCGAGGGGCTTGAGCACGAGCAGAAGCTCGGCTCTGCCATGGCGAGCAGCGGAGGCGACGCGGCGAATGGAAGCGCTACAGCGACGCGGGGCAAGGCGTAGCGCACAGACGTACACGGCAAGGCTACCGGGAGCGCGCGGGGAGCGTCGCAAAGGGAAAACAACGGAGCTGCCGCGAGCTGCTGCTTCTCTGAAGATGATCTTCAGAGTTAGCCCGGAGCGCGGAGGACACAGCTATGGCAAGCTAACGGCGAGGTCTACGGGCAACGAACGACGACAAAGAAGGCATGGAGGAGGATCGGGATATAACTCCACTACCTTGGACAAGAAGAAGAGGTCAGGGACGCAGCGAAGTGACGGCGACGAGACGAAGAACGTTGGCGACGTTCGGATCCGAGGCGAGGAGGAAGACGGCCTTGCGGGAGGGGGGCTCCTGGCTCGGAGACGGCGCGCACGAAGAGGAAGAAGACGCAGGGGCTCTCCGGGTAGGATCCACGCGGTTGGGGAGGTCAGAGGCGAGGCGGAGCACTACCCGGAGCTCGAGCTCTCGCTCTGCCGGAGCATGGGGTTCATGGCGACGGCAAGGGGCTTGGCTACCTTACCTGGCGGCGGCACGGCGAGGAGAGGGGAGGAATGGAGAGAGGGGACTCCGGGCTAGGTCGAGGACATCTTTTATAGGGGTCTAGGGTTCTCTCCGGCCGTCAAATCAACGATTGAACGATGTGGAGCTGCTGGATGGGGTGCCGTACAGGAGCAAGACGACCTCACGCTGCGGGGCTCTGCTGGGCTGCGCTGCTCGCTACCTGCGGGGATGGGCCTGCGGGGGGAGGCCAGGAGGCCCATCTGCGCTGGGGCTCTCTCTCGCTCTCAAACAAAAGGTTTTTCTTTTTTTTTTTAAAGCCAGAAAACAAGATAAACCTAGGAAGGTTAGAGAAGAGATAGAGAGAATACAAAATGTGTTTTGCAATCAGTAAAACATGTCCTATTTTATAAAAATGAACTTGGCATTTTTAGAGCAACAAAATAAATGCATATTTTAATTCAAATAGCAAGCTGTTTTGAAGAATGAGGATGGATGAATTTCAAACATGATCAGGAGCTGGTTTATAAATCATATTGGAATATTTGTAAAATGATCAACATTTTTAATATAGGAAAACAGCAAGTAAAAATATTGACATGTAGAATGTTTTGAATAAGAGAGAGATGGTGATAGTTTGCTTATGGACAAGAGGTAGAACCTTAACCACACACCATCACATCCACAGCACCAACACTCACATCACAACAATCACAAGCACAAGCATGGCAATAATTAATATGCACTTGGTATGATGAGCATGATGGCATGATGCATGAAATGACAAGAGGCAAGATGAAACTCAAATCATATGATGGCATTGATAACATCCATAGAAGGTCACACATGAGAAATATATTACAAATAAGGCAAGGGATGCTCTTGGGCTATTACAAATGATCTCCTATTTTAACAGAAACAACAGGCATGCCAACAATAGGTCTATGTTTATCTTTAGTATCGGGTCTAGCAATTCTAGCAGCTTCATCACAGAAATAAATAACATGCCCATCAATATTATCAACCAAGAGATCTTTAACCATAGCAATACTAGGTTCAACTTTGATTTGTTCAGGGGGTGTAGGTGTTCTAGTATAACTCTTACGAACCACAGTTGAAGCTTTAGCATGTTCCTTTATTCTAACAGGGAAGGGTGGTTTCTCAATATAAGCAGTAGGAATAACAGGATCAACATTATAAGTAATAGTTTCTTCTTCAACTTTAATAGGTACAACTACTTTCACTTCAATGGGAGGATGATATTTAAACCACTTCTCCTTAGGGAGATCAACATGAGCAGCAAAAGATTCACAGAAAGAAGCTACTATCTCAGAGTCAAGTCCATATTTAGTGCTAAATTCACGAAAAGCATCGGTGTCTAAAAAGGATTTAACACAATCAAACTTAAGGTTTATACCTGACTCCTTACCTTCGTCGAGTTCCCAATCTTCAGAGTTGCATTTAATTCTTTCCAATAAGTCCCATTTGAATTCAATATCCTTCTTCATAAAGGAACCAGCACAAGAAGTATCGAGCATGGATTGATCATTACGAGAAAGCCGAGCATAAAAATTCTGAATAATGATTCCTCTTGGGAGCTCATGATTGGGGAAAAAATATAACATTGACTTAAGCCTCCCCCAAGCTTGAGCGATTCTTTCTCCTTCACGAGGCCAAAAATTATAAATATAATTCCGATCACGATGAACCAGATGCATAGGATAAAACTTCTGATGAAATTCCAATTTCAATCGGTTGTAGTTCCATGATCCAATATCATCACATAGCCTATACCATGTCAATGCCTTCTCCTTCAAAGATAAAGGAAAGACCTTCTTCTTGACATCATCCTTGGGCAAACCTGCAAGCTTAAATAATCCACAAACTTCATCCACATAGATTAGATGCAAATCAGGATGTAGTGTTCCATCTCCTGCAGAAGGATTAGCTAGCAGTTTCTCTATCATACCCGAAGGAATTTCATAATAAATATTTTCAGTAGGTGCAGTAGGTTGAGGATCATCTCTTTGTGCTTCCGGTCGGGGTGAAGATACCCCGAACAAGCCCCTCAAAGGATTATTCTCCATAGTAACAACTGACAGTAAATTTCAGCACATTATATAAATTTTTCCTTACCAAGTTCCACTCACCAAAGGCGCTTCACTCCCCCGCAACGGTGCCAGAAAAGAGTCTTGATGACCCACAAGTATAGGGGATCTATCATAGTCCTTTCGATAAGTAAGAGTGTCGAACCCAACGAGGAGCAGAAGGAAATGACAAGCGTTTTCAGTAAGGTATTTTCTGCACGCACTAAAATTATCGGTAACAGATAGTTTTGTGATAGGATAATTCGTAACGGGTAGCAAGTAAAAAATGTAAAAAAGGTGCAGCAAGGTGGCCCAATCCTTTTTGTAGCAAAGGACAAGCCTGGACAAACTCTTATATAACGCAAAGCGCTCCCGAGGACACATGGGAATTTCTGTCAAGCTAGTTTTCATCAAGCTCATATGATTCGCGTTCGTTAGTTTGATAATTTGATATGTGGGTGGACCGGTGCTTGGGTGTTGTACTTACTTGGGCAAGACTCCCACTTATGATTAACCTCTCTCGCAAGCATCCGCAACTACAAAAGAAGAATTAAGATAAATCTAACCATAGCATGAAACATATGGATCCAAATCAGCCCCTTACGAAGCAACGCATAAACTAGGGTTTAAGCTTCTGTCACTCTAGCAACCCATCATCTACTTATTACTTCCCAATGCCTTCCCCTAGGCCCAAATAATGGTGAAGTGTCATGTTGTCGACGTTCACATGACACCACTAGATGAGAGACAACATACATCTCATCAAAATATCGAAGGAATACCAAATTCACATGATTACTTATAACAAGACTTATCCCATGTCCTCAGGAACAAACGTAACTACTCACAAAGCATATTCATGTTCATAATCAGAGGAGTAATAATTATCATTAAGGATCTGAACATATGATCTTCCACCAAGTAAACCAACTAGCAACAACTACAAGGAGTAATCAACACTACTAGCAACCCACAGTTACCAATCTGAGGTTTTGAGACAAAGATCGGATACAAGAGATGAACTAGGGTTTGGAGAGGAGATGGTGCTTGTGAAGATGTTGATGGAGATTGACCCCCTCTCAATGAGAGGATCATTGGTGATGACGATGGCTTCGATTTCCCCCTCCGGGAGGGAAGTTTCCCCGGCAGAACAGCTCCGCCGGAGCCCTAGATTGGTTCTTCCCAAGTTCCACCTCGAGACGGCGGCGCTTCGTCCCGAAAGCTCTATTATGATTTTTTCCAGGTCAAAACCCTTCATATAGCAGAAGATGGGCATCGTAGGCCTGCCAGGGGGCCCACAAGACACAGGGGCGCGCCCCCCTGGCTTGTGACCTCCTGGTATTTCTTCCGTCCAATATTTTTTATATATTCCAAAATAATTCTCCGTAACTTTTCAGGACTTTTGGAGTTGTGCAGAATAGGTCTCTCATATTTGCTCCTTTTCCAGTCCGGAATTCCAGCTGACGGCATTCTCCCTCTTCATGTAAACCTTGTAAAATAAGAGAGAAAAGGCATAAGTATTATACTATAATGTGTAATAACAGCCCATAATGCATTAAATATCAATATAAAAGCATGATGCAAAATGGACGTATCAGCCTCCGAGGCAGCTATGTACTCCGCTTCGCACGTAGAGTTGGCTACCACGCTTTGCTTGGAACTGCACCAGCTTACCGCTCTCCCATAAGAATATATACGTATCCGGTTTGAGACTTAGAGTCATCCGGATCTGTGTCAAAGCTTGCATTGACCTAACGTTTTACGACGAGCTCTTGATCACCTCCATAAACGAGAAACATCTCCTTGGTCCTTTTCAGGTACTTCAGGATTGTCCAGTGTTCCATTCCTGGATCACTTTGAAACCTTCCGACCAAACTTACAGCAAGGATGACATCTGGTCTAGTGCACAGCATTGCATACATCATAGAGCCTATGGCAGAAGCATAGGGGACGACACTCATCTTTTCTCTATCTTCTGCAGTCACTGGGCATTGAGTCTTACTCAATTTCACACCTTGTAACATAGGCAAGAACCCCTTTTTGGACTGTTCCATTTTGAACTTCTTCAAAACTTTATCAAGGTATGTGCTCTGTGAAAGTCCTATTAAGCGTCTTGATCTATCTCTATAGATCTTGATGCCTAATATGAAAGCAGCTTCTCCTAGGTCCTTCATTGAAAAACTCTTGTTCAAGTATTCCTTTACGCTCTCCAAAAATTCTATATTGTTTCCAATTAGTAATATGTCATCCACATATAACACTAGAAACGCTATAGAGCTCCCACTCACTTTCTTATAAATACAAGCTTCTCCATAAACTTGTATAAACCCAAACGTTTTGATCACCTCATCAAAGCGCTTATTCCAACTCCGAGATGCTTGCACCAGTCCATAAATGGATCGTTGGAGCTTGCACACTTTGTCAGCATTCTTTGGATCAACAAAACCTTCTGGTTACATCATATACAACTCTTCCTTAAGGAAACCGTTAAGGAACGCTGTTTTGACATCCATCTGCCAGATTTCGTAATCGAAAAATGCAGCTATTGCCAACACGATTCTGACTGACTTAAGCATCACTACGGGAGAGAAAGTCTCATCGTAGTCAACTCCTTGAACTTGTGAAAAACCTTTTGCCACAAGTCGTGCTTTATAGACGGTGACATTACCATCCGAGTCAGTCTTCTTCTTAAAGATCCATTTATTCTGAATGGCCTTTCGCCCTTCAGGTAATAGTTCCAAAGTCCATACTTTGTTTTCATACATGGATCCTATCTCGGATTTCATGGCTTCTAACCATTTGTCGGAATCCGGGCCCATTATCGCTTCTCCATATCTCGTAGGTTCATCGTTGTCCAACAACATGACCTCTAAGACAGGGTTACCATACCACTCAGGAGCAGTACGTGCCCTTGTCGACCTACGAGGTTCGATAGAAACTTGATCCGAAGCTTCATCATCAACATCATCAGCTTCCGCTTCAACTGATGCAGGCTCCACAGAAACATCTTTCTGCGCTGCGCTACTTTCAGGTTGAAGTAAAGGTTCAAGAACCTCATCAAGTTCTATCTTCCTCCCACTCAATTCTTTCGATAGAAACTCTTTATCAAGAAATGACCCGTTCTTGGAGACAAACACTTTGCCTTCGGATCTGAGATAGAAGGTATACCCAAATGTCTCTTTTGGGTATCCTATGAAGACTAGGTTCCAGTTTTTCAGGCTGAAGCTTTTTGACATAAGCATCACATCCCCAAACTTTAAGAAACGACAACTTTGGTTTCTTGCCAAACCATAGTTCATACGGCATCGTCTCAACCGATTTAGATGGTGCCCTATTTAAAGTGAATGCAGCAGTCTCTAATGCATAACCCCAAAACGATAGTGGCAAATCGGCAAGAGACATCATAGAACGCACCATATCTAATAAGGTTCGATTACGATGTTCGGACACACCATTACGCTGTGGTGTTCCAGGCGGTGTCAACTATGAAACAATTCCACATTGTCTTAAGTGATTGCCAAACTCATAACTCAGATATTCTCCTCCTCGATCAGATCGTAGGAATTTAATCTTCTTGTTACGATGATTCTCAACTTCACTCTGAAATTGCTTTAACTTTTCAAACGTTTCAGACTTGTGTTTCATTAAGTAAATATACCCATATCTACTTAAGTCATTGGTGAAGGTGAGAAAGCAACGATATCCACCGCGCGCCTCAATGCTCATTGGACCGCACACATCAGTATGTATGATTTCCAACAAATCACTTGCCCGCTCCATTGTACCGGAAAACGGGGTTTTAGTCATCTTGCCCATGAGGCATGGTTCACATGTGTCAAGTGATTCAAAATCAAGTGACTCCAAAAGTCCATCAGCATGGAGCATCTTCATGCGTTTTACACCAATATGACCTAAGTGGCAGTGCCACAAGTAAGTGGTACTATCATTATCTACTCTACATCTTTTGGCATCAATGTTATGAATATGTGTATCATCACTATCGAGATTCAAAAAGAATAAACCCCTCACATTTAGTGCATGACCATAAAAGATATTACTCATGAAATAGAACAACCATTATTGTCTGACTTAAATGAGTAACCGTCTCGCAATAAACAAGATCCAGATATAATGCTCATGCTTAACGCAGGCACTAAATAACAATTATTCAGGTTCATCACTAATCCCGATGGTAGTCGAAGAGCAAGCGTGCCGACAGCGATCACATCAACCTTGGAACCATTTCCCACGCGCATCGTCACTTCGTCCTTTGCCAGCCTTCGTCTATTCCGTAGTTCCTGCTTTGAGTTGCAAATGTGAGCAACCGAACCGGTATCAAATACCCAGGCACTACAACGAGAGCTGGTAAGGTACACATCAATAACATGTATATCGTATATACCTTGCTTGGCGTTGGCCGCATTCTTGTCGGCCAGATACTTGGGGCAGTTCCGCTTCCAGTGACCAGTTCCCTTGCAATGAAAGCACTCAGTTTCTGGCTTGGGTCCAGCATTGGGTTTCTTCACGGGAGGGGCAACAGGTTTGCCACTCTTCTTGGAGTTACCCTTCTTGCCCTTGCCGTTTTTCTTGAAACTAGTGGTTTTATTGACCATCAACACTTGATGCTCCTTCTGGATTTCTGACTCAACGACTTTCAGCATCGCAAACAGCTCGGCGACTGATTTATTCATCCCTTGCATGTTATAGCTCATCACAAAGCTTTTGTAGCTAGGTGGCAGTGATTGAAGAACTCTATGAACGACCGCTTCTGGCGGGAGTGGTAAACCCAACTCAGCCAGACGGTTTGAGTACCCAGACATTTTGAGTACATGCTCGCTGATAGACCCGTTCTCTTCCATCTTGCACGTATAGAACTTATCGGAGGTTTCATACCTCTCGATCCGGGCATTCTTCTCAAAGATAAACTTCAACTCCTGGAACATCTCATATGCTCCATGACGTTCAAAACGTCTTTGAAGTCCCGGTTCTAAACCATACAAAATTGAACACTGAACTATTGAGTAGTCATCCTGTCGCGACTGCCAGATGTTCAAAACATCTTCATTCGCCGGGAGGGTCGGAGCATCACCTAGCGGCGCATCAAGGACATAAGCCTTTTGGGAGACCGTGAGGACAATCCTCAGATTACGGGCCAGTCTACAAAGTTGCTTCCATCATCTTTCAACTTAGCTTTCTATATGAACGCATTAAAATTCAGAGGTGCTACTACGCGAGCCATTGATCTACAACATAAAATTTGCAAAGACAACTTAGATTAATGTTAAAGATAATGAGTTTAGTTAATCATATTACTTAAAAACTCCCACTCAAATTGACATCCCTCTGGTCATTCGAGTGATACATGACCCAAATTCACCAACCCAAGTCCGATCATCACGTGAGATGAGGTGGTTTCAATGGTGAGCATCTCTATGTTGATCATACCTACTATATGACTCATGTTCGAACTTTTGGTCTCTTGTGTTCCGAGGCCATGTTTGTACATGCTAGGCTCGTCAAGTTTAACCCGAGTGTTCCGCACGTGCAACACTGGCTTGCACCCGTTGTATGCGAACGTAGAGTCTATCACACCCGATCATCACGTGGTGCTTCGAAACGACGAACTTTCGCAACGGTGCACACTCGGGGAGAACACAATTTTATCTTGAAATTTAAGTGAGGGATCACCTTATAATGCTACCGTCGTCCTAAGCAAAACAAGGTGCATAAAAGGATTAACATCACATGCAATTCATAAGTGACATGATATGGCCATGAACTTGTGCTTTTGAGCTCCATCTCCAAAGCACCGGCATGATCTCCATCGTCACTGGCATGACACCATGATCTCCATGATCTTGATCTCCATCAACATGCCGCCATGAGGTTGTCGCGCCAATTGTAGCTTCTACAACTATTGCTAACGCATAGCGATAAAGTAAAGCAAAACGGCGCAAATAAATTAAAGACAACCCTATGGCTCCTGCCGGTTGCCGTACTCATCGACATGAAAGTCGATATTAACTATTACAACATGATCATCTCATACATCAAATATATATCACATCATGTCTTTGGCCATATCACATCACAACATACCCTGCAAAAACAAGTTAGACGTCCTCTAATTGTTGTTGCATGTTTTACGTGGCTGCTATGGGTATTTAGCAAGAACGATTCTTACCTACGCAAAACCACAACGGTGATACGCAAATTGCTATTCAACCTTCTACAAGGACTGCCTCAATCAAATTTGATCCAACTAGAGTGGGAGAAACAGACACCCGCCAGACATCTTATGCAACAACGTTACAGTTGAGGGAACCGGTCTCTCGTAAGCGTACGAGTAATGTTGGACCGGGCCGCTTCATCCCAAAATACCACTGAATCAAGAAAAGACTAAGGAAGGAAGCAATTTGAACATCAACGCCCACAAACTCATTTGTGTTCTACTCAAGATCTCATCTACGCATAGACCTAGCTCATGATGCCACTGTAGGTGAACGTTGCATGGGAAACAAAAAAAATTCTCCTACGCACACTAAAGATCTATCCATGGTGATGAGCATCTATGAGAGGGAGAGTGGATCTACATACCCTTGTAGATCGCTAAGCGGGAAGCGTTAAGAAACGCGGTTGGTGTAGTCAAACTTCTTCGCGATCCAAATCGCAGCCGTCCCGTGACACGTCCCGATCTAGCGCCGAACTTACGGCACCTCCACGTTCAGCACACGTCCACCTTGATGACGATCTCCGCCTTCGTGATCCAGCAAGAGGGGGCGAAGAGATAGACGAGTTCTCTGGCAGCGCGACGGCGTGGCGGCGATGGTGGTGGAACTATTCTGGCAGGGCTTCGCCTAAGCACTGCCGAAACTAGAGAGAGACGATCTATCGGGGAGAGAGGGCTGCACCGTGGCTTGGATTGGGGGTTTTTGCCCTCGATCCCCTCCAGTATATATAGGAGGGAGGGAGGAGGGGATGGCGCCCTAGGGCTTCACCCTAGGGTCGGCCGAACCAGGTGGAGGTGGAAGAGTCCACCACCAATCCTACTCCAAGTAGGATTCCTTTCCTACTTGGAGTCCTCCTTCCCCACTTGGGTTTTTTTTCCTTCTCCCACCTCCTCAGCCGCATGGGACTTAGTGGGAGGGTCGGCCAGCCCACCAGGGGCTGGTCTGACTCCTCTCACAGCCCATGGGGTCCTCTGAGGTGGGTGGCCCCTCCCGATGGTCTCCCGGCACCCCCGGTACTTTACCGGAAATACCCGAAAATTTTCCGGTGACCAAAATGGGACTTCCTATATATCAATATTTACCTCCGGACCATTCCGGAGCTCCTCATGACGTCCGGGATCTCATCCGGGACTCCGAACAATCTTCGGTCACCAACATACATAACTCAACTATACCGAAACGTCATCGATCCTTAAGTGTGCAGACCCTACGGGTTCGAGAACTATGTAGACATGACCGAGACACCTCTACGGTCAATAACCAATAGCGGGACTTGGATGCCCATATTGGTTCCTACATATTCTATGAAGATCTTTATCGGTTGAACCTCTATGTCAAGGATTCAGTTAATCCCGTATGATGTTCCCTTTGTTAATCGGTATGTTACTTGCCCGAGATTCGATCGTCGGTATCTCTATACCTAGTTCAATCTCGTTACCGTCAAGTCTCTTTACTCGTTCCGTAATACAAGATCCCGTGGCTAACACTTTAGTCACATTGCTAGCAAGGCTTGTTGTGATGTTGTATTACCGAGTGGGTCCTGAGATACCTCTCCGTCATACGGAGCAACAAATCCCAGTCTTGATCCATCCAAACTCAACTGACACCTTTGGAGATACCTGTAGAGCATCTTTATAGTCACCCAGTTACGTTGCGACGTTTGATACACACAAGGTATTCCTCCGGTGTCAGTGAGTTGCACGATCTCATGATCATAGGAACAGATACTTGACATGCAAAAAACTGTAGCAATAAACTGACACGATCATATGCTACGTTTATAGTTTGGGTCTTGTCCATCACATCATTCTCCTAATGATTCGATCCCGTTATCAAATGACATCTCATGTCCATGGCTAGGAAACCTTGACCATCTTTGATAAACAAGCTAGTCTACTAGAGGCATACTAGGGACACAGTGTTGTCTATATACCCACACATGTATTTGAGTTTCCAATCAATACAATTATAGCATGGATAATAAACGATTATTATGAACAAGGAAATATAATAATAAACACTTTATTTATTTCCTTTAGGGCATATTTCCAACACTTTTGACAGAACATCAAATCTCACATTTCCCTCAAACATATTAGTGGTGGCTTTTATAGTTCTTAGAAATGGCCTACCTAGAATGATAGGTGCTATGGGGTCCTCTGGCATATCAACTATAACAAGATAAATCATGACAGGGCAGTCGTTAATTTGAATGAGTACACCATGCTTAATGCCTACTGCTTCCGTAAAGGTTGAATGTCCATATTCAATTTAATTTCACTATCAACAAATGGACCAAGATTGAGACTATCATATATGGACTTAGAGATAGTGGAAACACTAGCACCTAGATCACACAAAGCATTGAACTTATTTAAACCAATCTCAATTTCAATAGTAGGTTCAAATATATCCTCTTGTTTAGTAGGTAGGTTACCATATAGCTTCTTTTGTTCATCATCCAACTCATGTACCTTGATTGCGACCTGTTCAACAAAACGTGTATATACCTCGTCATTTGATACTTCAGGTAGTGGATGCTTTAGTGTCAACATCTTCATGAAGTCTGCAATAGAATAAGTATGGTCTGGGATATGGCTCTTATCGAGCTCTTCTGTAGTGTCTTCGCTACTTCTCATCATTTTGACATTCTCAACCGGATTAGGATCTGGATTTCCAGCAAACTTGGCTAGAATCAAAGTTTGACTTTCTGCAATTTTTGCAACATGTGCTTCCATGCTCTTAGTTCTTCCTTCTAAAGCCTGCACATCGTTAGTGAGTCCAGCAATCTTACCGGTCAAGTGACCAAGTTATCATGGTTCTTCAAGATATTAGTAAACCTACATTTTGTTCATTTTGGCTAGCAATAAAAGTTTTCAGAGCCTCATCCAAAGCAGTCCTATTACTGTTGCTAGTGCCATTAAAATTATTAGGTGCTCCATTATTATTATTATTATTTGGTATCGTAGTCTAGGAGAAAACCCATTATTTTTCCAGTTGGGATTATAGCTATTACGAGCAATGAAATTCACATCATTAATTTCTTCCTCGGTAATTGCATTAACGTTTACCTCTTCTTTACCTTTCATAGCATCGATGAGTTCATCGAGTTTTGCGGTCAGCTCTCCATTCTTCTCCTAGGAGATAGCATTGAATCGCTTGTTGGTAGACCTTTCTACATGCCCTTGGGCATGGTTTTCTTGCATATCATCTAGCAACTTCTTTGCTTCAGCCATAAGTCTTCCCATTATGGTTCCTCTTGTAGCAGTGTCAAGCCTAATTTTCGACATAGGAGTTAAAGCATTATAAAACTTATGAAGAATTAACCATGCTTTCATCTCGTGGTTGGGACAATTTCTTATGGCCTCCTTCGTTCGATCTCACACAAGCGCTAGTGACTCATGTTCTTCCTGCTTAAAACTTGTTATCTGCGAACGCAATTGCTTAATTTTTGCAGGGGGACAAAAACTTGCTGCATCATTCAGCCCATGAAGTTCTACTCCCTCTAGGCAAATCTAGAAGCCATTCTTTAGCATTTCCTCTCAGAGAGAAAGGAAATAGACGCAACTTCAAAGCATCAGGTTCATAGTCTTTAATAAGTGTCCTGTTACACAACTCGGAAAAATTGTGCAAATGCATACCGGCATCTTCAGAAGCAGAGCCTCCCAATAAGTCTTGTTGAACCATAGAGACTAAGGAAATAGACTAAGTTGTGCTATGGGTTCACGATTATAGCTATTGCTTGGAGAAGCAAAGTCTTCAAGTTTTTGAGCCATAGTAAAAAAATGGGTTTTCGGTGACAACATTAGGAACAAAAATAAAACTGGAACAAGAACAAAAACTTAAAATAAAAACTGAAATAAAGACTCTAAAAAAACTCTAACACAATGACTAGCAACACAATTCCTTCCCGGCAACGGTGCCAGAAAAAGGGTTGGTGAGTCCTTTTAGTGATCCGGTATGGATGGCAGAAAGGTTCCACGCCGTTTTCCCTAGAGAGTGACCCTGAGTTATCAAAGCCACGAGAGGACATGCACTACGACAAGTGCTTCTAGCAAGCTTTTCAGAGAGAGTGAAATTCCTGTTTTTAGTGACCGGATCGTTAACACCTACGAATGTAAACACGAGAATTAAAGCATGCATTGGTATGAGGACTTGATTCTTACAGCCATATGTTTGTGATCAAGATCATCATGATCTTAATTTGTGCTCTGCAAGACACTCGTTAAGATGTGCTTGCAACGAGACGAAGTGGGGGATGTCCCCAAATTACATCTTGACCAGCATGCATCCTGCATCAAGAGTCAGTACTGCAGGCCCTATCCATCACGCAGAGTTACCTCGGTTATTTATAAATTAGACAAAAGCATTGGGCGTTTAATGACTGCACCTCATGTATCCCAAAGGATTTGCTTTCCGTTACTTTACTAAACCTTTCTATCACTGGTGTTCAGAATAGCGTTCCGCATCGTCCCTGCTCCAAACCTCCTCCTTGATCAAACTCCGTGATCCTTGGTGCCTGCAGGATCGAAGAACGAGAAAAAGACAAAAGAAAACTACGATGCAATTTTATTTCACACATACATGACGTTCATTCAAAGTCATTCCATCGATCCCTCATACAAACACATCGGGTTGCAAGGCTATGCCTCAACCCATTGCCTTAGCACATTATTCAAACATGGCGATCGGATCGCACGAAGAAATCATTGAAGAAGACATGGAGATGAACTCTTTATTGATAATATGTCTTACAATGGTTGCCGGATGCGATACATGATTACAAGTATGGCTCACTTGGAGTTGAATTGATGCCGTGATGGTGATGGTGGTGGCTATGGAGATGAGATGGCAAATGGCGCCGGCTAGGGTTGGAGAATGGCTTCTGGTGCGGAGATGAGCATTTTCGACGATGCTCCTTCGCGCTTCTGGTGATGGCCCTTTTATAAAAGTGATAGGGTTGGACGCCTTGGCGCCGCTGGCACCTGGTACGAGCGCATGTGCCCATACCAGATGCCGTCTTCTGCTCTCTATTGTCTGCTGCGCCTCCCAATTAATTTCTTCTTTCTCCATTTTGTTTCTTTCTTTGTAAATGATTGATATTCTCCATAGATCGCCTTTTTTCCTATGGAAACAAAATAAAAGAGGATTTCGCAATCTCTTGCATTCATTAGTCATTAGTGGCAATATCGTAGGGAATTTCTCAGATTTTCTAAGATAAACCGGTTTATACAAAGGTGTGATGAGCGTAAAAATTAAACTCGTCAAAACTTATTTGAGGGAAAATCCGATTAGGGGTAAAATATGGCACAAATGTGTAAAATGGGGGTATAAATTGAGGATTTTCTCAAAAAGGGGTAAAATCTGTGAATTTGGTGAATCTTGGGGGTAAAAAATGAAATTTACTCTTCGTGGAATGAAGCATATTTGATTATTATTTTTCAAAATTTCTACCCAGGTGTCAAATATTATTGGTGGTTCTGGTGGTTCAGAGACAAAAAGATGAATCAAATATCCCCAGTGTCATATATGTTTCACCAACAATAAGATGAGTCTAATCCAGCACAGAATACTACAGGAATGCAGCATAATGAGTAACCTGAGCTGATACTCACTCTTTTTGTGAACAGAAGAGGGCTAAGAAGAGGGTTGGGATGAGAGAAAGAGAGAGATGGGGAGGGGCGTTGGGATGAGCACGCAAACAAGCACTTAGCGAAGCCATGGATCCACTGCTGCGGCCACACGCTGACAGAGGGAGACGATTTTCAGAGGGAAAAGCGTGGGATGGTGGTACCTTGCGTCAATGCGGCGACCGGCCGACTCAGTCTGATGCGAAGCAGGGCGGGCCGGCGGCGTCAGCCTTGAAGAAGATCCATGCATCCGAGGGGCCAGGAACTCCGTTCGCCGGAGATCCCTCGGGCAGCGGCCGTGGCGGGGCGAGTGGGGATTTTCTTTATATTTTTCAGGGTGGGGCGAGTAGAAACAGTTGGGAGAAACAGGAGGCACTATTGCGTAGCAAAAAAGAAAAAAAATGGTACCGTCTTTTGCCATAAAACTTAGGACCCTGATATCCATCGGACGTCAGGTCGGGGAGAACATGGACCGAACGCCCCCATGCATGCACAAATGACGAAACTGATGATGTCAGCGGTAATCTTTTGGGTTTTAGTTTTTAAATATTTTATCTCTTAAATGAAAAATCTGATTGAAAAACCATTTTCACCATTAAATCCGTCACGACGAGATCTTCGAAACTAGATCTCATATCGATATGTTTCGACGACATTTTTGGTTGTTAAAAGTTGCCATGTCTATTGCACATAAATTGCGATGGTGTTTCCACTGAAGTTGCCATGATATGTTTCAACTACGATTTCTTCTACATTTAAAGTAAAATTTGACACGTTACAAAAAAAGAGAATTAAAAAACTAAACTTGCCATGGTGAATTACTAAAATTTGCCATGATCCATGAAATAATTTTGACATGGTTCATAATTAAAAAAATATCCGTCGTCAATTATTTTAAAATGCATGGTCAATGAATCAAATTTTCCATGAACCATAAACTAAAATTGCCATGGTGAATTACTTAAATTTGCCATGATACATGCACTAAAATTTGCATGGTTCATAGAAAAAATAATTTCCATGGTCAAAATACTAGAATTGCCATGATCAAAATACTAAAACTGCCATGATCTATAAACTAAAATTGCCATGATCTATAAACTAAATTTGCCATGATGAATTACTAAAAATTGCCATGCTCCATGAATTAAATTTGCCGTGGTTAATTACTAAAAATTGCCATGGTCAATTTATAAAATTTGCCATTAAAATTAGTTGAAATACAATGGTAGCTTTAAATCTAAAAGAAAAAATTAGATGAAACATATCATGGCAATTTTAGTGTAAACACTATGGCAACTTCAGTGTAAATATCATGACAACTTTTGGCCCCAAAGAAAAGTTGTCGAAACATATCAATATGGGATCTAGTTTTGCAGATCTCGTCGAGACGGATTTAATGACGAAAACGGATTTTTAATCAGATTTTTTATTTAAGAGATAAAACATTTTTCAGTCCGAAAAAACAAAAAAGATTCCCCTATGTCATTTGTTTGATGTAGCAAGATGGATGGTAATGGGGGGCGTTTGGACCATGTTGCTTCATGCCACACGTGTGGTACTTATCCTTTGGGAAAACTTACTAACTGGCTTCTCTCATATAATACCACATTTACCCTGGTCAAATCAACAGCAGCAAAACTAAACCAATATTGCCCTGGGGTAACAACACAACTGGCACGTGTTACTGTGAGACTCCGGTGGATCCTTGCGCAAAATCAGACAAAACCTACTCCACACACAATTGTCCGTCTCTCATATTTCAAAATTGTTAGTAACAATAATGGTTGTATTTAGCCACCACCCTCTTTCTCATAACCTTGCTCCACAGGATTGCTAGGCTCCTTGCTCGAATGGCTTATTCCGCTTTTCCAAATATGGTCTACAAGATACTAGTACTTTTTCAATTTGTCCACTTGGATAACTTGGTCTTCTTTTTTTAGAAACTCCTGTAAACTTTGTACATACTCACAACTCTCGCGACGACTGCAGGAGGAGGAGGAGTAGGAGGCTGCAGAATCATATCCCATCGAACCAGAGTGGCGGAATCAAGCTCCCGAGGACTCTCCCGTCGTGGCTCACTGGACGCTTGTGAGTTGGGGATGCTCTTCTCTAGAGGTGGCGGCGTCGGGGAGCCCGTGCTCCAGCTCCTCCTCGACGGGGGCTCAGGCTGGGCGACATACACGTCCGCGACGACGAGGACCTTGCCCGACTCCTGGTCGAGTACCCCACTGTCGTCTCCTTCTACTAGCGCCAAAGCACCGCGTACCTGTCCTTCGCTGCCACCGCTGTCTACAAGTACGCCGGCAAGGACACGCATGCCCTGGCGCCATCGATTCACTGCCCCACTGCCCCGCCCCGGTTGTGAAGCCGCCTTGCCGGTGTGCGATCGGAGTTGCGGAATGGCTGGAGGAAGGAGGACGGGAAGGGGACCGGCGCCGGAGGACGAGGTGTGTGGGGCGGCGCCGGAGAAGAGGATGGAGGAGCGGGGAGTCTGCATGGTGGCACTCTGCCGGAAGGCCTCTGTGTGGGAATTTTTCTAATAGGGGGACACATGTGGGCTCCACATGTCATAACATCCAACGTACCGGTCAATGCTCACGCTGTTAAAGGTCAGCCCGGATGAGCGGGCCCCAGCTGTCATAATCGGGGTCAATTTTATCGAAATTGGCCATCTGTGTTTTTTGAAAACAAAACCCAAACTTTTGATAGCTATCAGCGACAATGAAAGGGGTAGTTTTATGGAACCCTAATCTTCAAATCGATAGTTTTATGCTATTTACGTTGGTTGTGCATTGCATTGCCTAAGAGCATCTACAACCGTAGTGCACAAATCCGGGCCCTTATACGTCCGTGGACGCGTCTGGGTTTGTCCGTCGACAATGACCGGTCACCCCTCGTTTCTTAGACATTGCAACCGTAGTCTTCATTTCTTGATCCACATATCCATACTACTACATGCAACGTAAAATTCATCTACGTACATAGCTAAAACCAAAGAAACTATCTACTCGTCATCGGATATGTCGATGACGTCCTTGTCGGAGCGGCCGGCCTCGTGGTCATTGGCGGCGGGGCAAAACTCCGGCATGTCCTCCTCATGAGTGAAGAGCTGCTCACGCTGCACATCCGCCTCGTGGATGTAGCCGTGGTTTGCCTTGACCTTGAGCTCCGATTGGATGCACTCGAGGATGGCCTGCTGCTCCACCGCCTTCTCTGGTTGGGCGACCTTGAACTCCGGCAGCGCGTCCTCCATGCAGAATCCGACCTGCTCCGGTGCCTGATCCGCCTCGCCCTCCTCCTCCTCTTCGTCCCACGGCTCCACCTACTCCATCTCCGCGTTCGGCGCCTCCTGCTCCAGCGCCATCTCCTGCTCCTCCCTCTCCTCCTCCGAAGAGTTCGAAGACAAGCCGGCTGCAACGCCAGCGGCGTGCCGTGCCTGGATGGCCTCCATCTTCGCCTCGATCTCCGCCCGGCGCTGCGGGGTCAGCATCTTGTAGTAGGTAATCTTGTGGCGGACCATGGCTACCGGCGGACGGCGAGGTTCGAACGGAAAAAGGCGTGGACCGGGGAAGCGGGGAGGAAATGGGGGTGGCTAGGGTTGAGGCTCACCATCCGGCTTAAATAGCCGGGTTTGCCCCTTCGGGCGGCATGCCGGAGCGGCGACAAGAATGCGCTTCGGCGAGCTCTCGTCGGACCGATGGGTTTTTGCATGTTTCCGCGTGGTCCTACCCATCAGTCCGATTTGGCGGACGTGTCCGGATGCGTTCGGGTCTCTCCATATCCGCCCCAGATATAGGCTGGGTATGTGTGTGCCGAACAGCCCGGACGTTTAGGGCCGGTTTGAGGGGTCCGGTTGGGTCGTATTTTTGAGACCGGTCACTCACCGAGCCATCCACCTAGACATATAGAGGGGATTTGAGATGTCCGGCTGTAGATGCTCTAATAAGAAAAGGAAAGGTGAGCCACCACTAGTAGGGTTTGAGACACTAATAAGTTAGTTGTAGGGTCGTCCTTGGGAGTAGTCCTCAAAGAGTGAGGAAAATCGAAGTAGCCAGTAGGCGCGACAGTGGGCGAACCGAGAGACCTGGTACGGTCTTACAACCCAGTGGTGTTTTTTCTTTCAGAAACAAAACAGAAGCCGGATCCGATGAATAAAATTAAGTGGAGCCTCGGTTTCCGGCACGGGGTGGCTGTGAGTTGCAAAGGGAGAAGCGGAGGACTTGCTCTCTGGTGGAGGGAGGAGGTTGAGGTATCTGTCAGGCCATGGTGTCAGTATTTTTTGGACGCGGCTTTAACTTTCAAAGGAAGAACCTTTAGATTCACTGGAATCTTTGGGGAAACACGCACAAAACTGCGCCAAAAAACTTCGGATGCACTCGTATATCTGAAGCGCCAGGACAATCTACCCTGGATTTGTTTTGTGCGTGCGACTTGAATGAAGCCCTTCACCGGTCAGAGCAGCTAGGAGGAAATAACAGAGATCTTGGACAGATGGACAAGTTCAAAGATTGCCTAGATATGTGCGCACTGGCGGACATAGGCTTCTCGGTTTACCCATATACATGGGATAATAAAAGGGACCCCCCCGATAACATTCAAGTTCGTTTTCTATTGATTTCATGCACTTATATGCGGGCACATCGGTACAACATGTTCTCACGGAAGAATCGGACCTCATAGCACTGGCCATTAGTGTTGGAGAAAATTTTGCCGAGAAGCCTAAAGTGGTGAGGAGTTTCAGATTTGAAGAAATGTGGACACGCCACGAGAGATATGATGAGATGGTTAGGGAGGCATGGGAGATGAAGGGTCGCGGCGACAGCAGCATGCACGCTCTACATGGGCAGCTGAACAGAGTGGCGGGGCGCATGCATGCATGGGGCCGGGATGTGTTTGGATCAGTTCGGAGGCAGATTAAACAATACGTACAAGGCAGAGCTACAGACTGAAAAGGAGAAGACCCTGACGCCCATGATTATGCAGCGCATTAGGCTGCTCGAAGAGAAGCTGCATGAGGTGTACTTACGTGAGGAAATTATGCAGAGACAGAGGTCAAGAGTGGATTGGCTGAACTATGGCGACCCAAATAATAAATATTTTCAGAACCGGGCATTAGACAGACGTCATAAAAATACTGTTCGCTATCTTCTCAGGCAGGATGGCTCCAAGTGTGAGAATGATGATGGGATGCGGGCTTTGGCTAGGGATTTTTACTCCCTACTTTTTGCATCACAGGGTGCAAACAATATGGAACAGATTCTCCAGCACATCCCGACGTGTATCTCTTCGGATATGAACACCAAACTCGTCGCTGCGATTACAGATGAGGAGATTGAGA
Source organism: Elymus sibiricus (assembly GCA_039707655.1). Lineage (NCBI taxonomy): Eukaryota > Viridiplantae > Streptophyta > Magnoliopsida > Poales > Poaceae > Elymus > Elymus sibiricus. Next base: position 565,737 of record CM077674.1, on the reverse strand, counting down.
AGGCTTTCTTCCAAATGGGTCCTACTAAGGCCCCGGGGCCGGATGGGTTACCGGCGCTTTTTTATCGAAGGCACTGGTCTTTGGTAAAGGAGGAGGTATGCAAGGCGGTGCGGGATTTTCTTAGTTGTGGTAATATTCCGGAAGGATTTAACGATACCATTTTGGTTCTGATTCCAACAACAAAATCACTGGAATCACTCTCACAATTCCAGCCAATAAGTCTTTGCAATGTGTTGTACAAGATTGCGGCTAAGGTCCTTGCAAGGAGGCTGAAAAGTGTGCTACCTATCATTATCTCTAAGGAGCAAAGTGCTTTTGTCTCGGCCAGATTGATCACTGACAATGTGTTGGTGGCATATGAGTGTGTGCATGCCATTCGGAAAAGGAGGAAGAGACCATTATGTGCGGTAAAATTGGATATGATGAAGGCCTGTGATAAGGTTGAATGGGTGTTTCTGGAAAATATGATGTCCCGGTTTGGCTTTTCTCAGGCATGGACGGCCATGGTCATGAGATGTGTGATGACTGTTAGGTTCACAGTAAAGCTCAACGGTGGAGTTTCTGATGGCTTTCTCCCGTCAAGGGGGTTACGCCAAGGTGACCCCTTATCTCCGTACCTATTTTTGTTCTGCGTAGAAGGTTTCTCAGCGCTACTGAAACATGCTCAGCAGGACAATGAATGACAAGGAGTGTCGTTTGGGCGCACTGGGCCCAATGTCACTCATTTACTTTTTGCTGATGACAGCATAGTTTTCCTGGAGGACTCTACAGCTAATATGAATTGCTTAAGAAACATTTTACAGGTGTATGAAGAGGCTTCTGGATAGAGAGTGAACTTGCAGAAATCGTCCATATTCTTTGGCAAAGGGTGCAGGGAAGAAAGCAAGGTGGAGCTAAAGGATGTGGTAGGCATTCAGGAGGAGGCTCTTAGTGAGAAATACTTGGAGCTGCCTACGATGCTAGGACGGTCAAAAGATGGCAGCTTCAAACATGTGAGAGAATCATCAAGATCAAAGGTATCGGGATGGAAAGGGCAAGGGTTATCAAAAGCTGCGAGGGAGGTACTTGTGAAGTCAGGGTTGCAAGCAACGCCGACCTTTACAATGAGCTGCTTCCAACTCTAAAAGAAAATGTGCGGGAATCTGAAATCAATCTCTTCAAAACTCTGGTAGGGGGCAGCCGAGGGTGAACAAAAGGTCCATTGGGTCGCGTGGGACAAGATGTGCACAAGAAAGCGAGAGGGTGGAATGGGATTTAGAGATTATCACATTTTCAACCAAGCCCTCCTTGCAAAACAGGTTTGGCGAATAATCATGGTTCCGGAGTCTCTTTGTGCTAGAGTTCTAAAGGCCCAGTACTTCTCGGATATGGATATCATGTCAGCATCATGCCCAAATGGCTGCTCATACACATGGCGTAGCTTGATGCACGGCAGAGAGCTACTGGCTCAAGGGCTGATCTGGAGGGTTGGGGACGGCTCAAGAATAAATCTGCACCACGATCACTGGATCCCGAGGATGAACAGCATGGTGCCACTGGGCGCTCAGTTTGTTCAAGGTATTACAAAGGTAGCACATCTCCTAAACAGCAGCAGGCCGGACTGGGACCATGCAAAGCTTCATGAAGTACTGACAGAAACAGATGCGGCCGATGTTCAACAGATTGTGGTGGGTGGTCCGGGCAAAGAGGACTTCAGAGCATGGAACTTCACTAAAGATGACAGGTTTACGGTGAGGTCGTTCACTAGTAGGAAAACCCCCATTTGTCCCGGGTCGTAAGGGCCTTTAGTCCCGGTTCTGGAACCGGGACTAAAGGGTCGGGACTAAAGCCCAAAACCTTTAGTCCCGGTTCGCTTACCAACCGGGACAGAAGGGGCTCCACGTGGCCGGTGCTGGGAGCCCAGGCAGGAGGACCTTTAGTCCCGGTTGGTAACACCAACCGGGACCAAAAGGCAGGATCTTTAGTCCCGGTTGGCAACACCAACCGGGACCAAAAGGCACTGGGGTTTTTGTTTTTTTTTGAAAGGGGGGGGGTTTAGGGGGGTTTGTAGGGTTAATTGAGGTGTTTCATATTGTGTTAGCTAGCTAATAGAGAGAAGTGTCCCTTTCTCCGTGCTTGGTCGACGCTAGCTACTATAGAGAGAACTCGACACGCTAGCTAGTAAGCAAATGAAGGAACCATTAAGTACACAAGATCGTCATGAACATATACACAGAGAAGTGATCGACCTCTCTTTCTCCGAGAGATTGGTCGAACAACAAGTTTTCGTATATCTATCCGACGCTACTAGCTACATATATACAATATAAGATCTCTTACAATCCCTAACATTTAATGTCAAATTCCACATGGTATTCTCCGGCTTTATTTATGACGTGGTCAAGAAAGAATCCCGCCAATTCCTCTTGAATTGCTCGTATGCGATCATGTGGTAGGAGTTCATCCCACATCTGCCACGTCTAATTTGAAGAAGGGAGTCAATACATATATATGAATGAAACTCAACACAAATAATGGTAATAAAATAAAATTGTGAATATTATTGCTTACGCACTTGAAATTGTTTTTCAGAGTAGCCCCGCTTAGGGGTCGTCGCGTTGTAGATGAACTCGCAAACGTAGTATCCACAAAAATTATTCCCTTTTTCCTGCCACAAGCACTTTACGAGAAATAGAGTTCAATCAAACAGATAATCAAGCATGATAAATGGTATTGATGGAACTAGAATCAATGGGAGATGCGCGGAACTAGCTAGAAGTACTTACTTTCGGGTGTGTAAATCGCAGCTCCCTCGGCAGTGCCGGAACAATTGCGGTGAACTCTTTCCAAACCCTGCCAGACAAAGAAAATAATTACTTGATATCAGGAAATGAACAAAGTTGCCGATATGATGCGATAATGATCGATTGAACTTACTTCTGGAGCATTTCAGTCATGCCCGCATATTCCTGGGGATCTTTTCGTTTCGAGTCTAAGACGATTACTACTCCCCGCTCAAGCTTAATCTCTAGCAGAATAAAATGGAAGCTGCGCACGCATGCATAACTCATCAATTACATTACTATAACCTCGAGTAATAAGGGAAACCGAATATGCACAAGACAGTAACACTCACTTGAAGTTGTAAGGAAAGAGTATTGTCCCTTTGTTTTGATTTTTAAGCAACGATTGTAGCAAGTTGTCCTCGGTTTGTGTGACATTGTTTTTAACCGTATACTCATGTATGATATTTGGGTTAATGAACCCAATGTCATACATTTGTGCTTTTCTGCATTCGACGATCTTCAATCTGCATAATATAGTGAGGATAATTATATATACATGCAATGAAAGAGCTGAGCTATATATATAGAGAGACTTAATTACAGAAGTAGTACTTACAGACAGTAGGAAGTCACGATTGTTTTGTCGAGGGCCTTTTGATTGTATAACTGGAATATCTCCCCAAATTCAACATTCAACAGATCCATTCCAACGAGGTCGTGCTCCTCTTTAATCTTCAGCGTCAAAGCATCCCTCCCTGACTCGCGGCAGGTTTTCATGTACCATTCATGCAATGTTCGCATCATCGTTGTTAGAGGAGGATGATCAGGTTTGACGAGAGGCCGCCCGTACCGGTAACTGAATTCGTCCACCTCCAACGGCTCAAACTGTACATCATCGCTCAGGTAATCACCAGGATTGGTACCGGGCACCATCCCCGGATGATTAGCGACGATATCGCTAGACACCTTGAGCGGGGGGCATGATTGGTTCGCCTGTTCGCCGAGCTGGGGATTTTTTTTTCCACTTCTTCGTTTTGCTAACCTTGCATCACTGGAAGTACTTCCCGACCGCCGCGCGTCTTGATATGTCTTTTTAACACAGCGGTCAAAGTTGGAATCCGGCGGAGGCGGTGGTGGTCGCTTCAGGGCAATGATAGTGCGCATCACTTTCACCGGATCTAGCTTCTCCTTCGGAGCTGGAGTTTTCTTTGCAAAATGGGCCGTCAATTCGGCCTGACATATCTCCTCGTTTTCAGACTCGGTCCTCTCATATGGTAACTTTTCCAGAGGCTTGAGAGATGGACCGTATCTGTATTCCCTCCCGCCTCTTCTTGTACTGCTAGCCTCCGGAGCGGCGGCGTCTCTCTTCCGTCGTTGGTTACGAGGCGGAGCAGGAGGCGGAGTGCTCCGACGCGCCGGAGGAGCCGGAGCGGCGGCGGCTGTCTTCTGCCGTTGCCGACGAGGCTGAGGAGGAGGCGTACTGCTCCGACGTGCCAGAGTAGGCGAAGGAGGAGGCGGAGTGCCCTCACGCGTCGGAGGAGCCGGAGAAGGAGGCGGTGTGCCCTGATCACTCGCCAGAGGAGGAGGAGGAGGAGGAGGCGGAGAGCCCTGATTCGCCTGAGGAGGAGGAGGAGGCGGAGGAGGCGGAGGCGTCCAGTTTGGAAGCTTGATGTACTCCTTCTGCCATAGACATGTACTCCTCAGAGCACGAGCCAGCTTATTCTCTCCTTCACCTGTAGGCCGGTCAAGCTCGAGCTCCTCAAATCCCTCCATTACTTCATCCACCATCACAACAGCATAGCCATGTGGAATCGGTGAGCAGTGAAAAGGTCCGTTGGGTTGAGGAGGTGCAACAGAACCGACAGCCGCCTTGAAAGTGAGGTTCCGGCATTTCGTCATGAGCTCGCAATGTTGAGCCTCCGTGATAGTATCCACGGGGTAGATAGGAGCCGTGAAGTCAGGCTGAACGGGCTCCGTGGAAGCGACGCTGCTTCTCCGCTGAGATGGCGGGGTAGCTTCTGGGGTAGCTTCGTGCCGCTGAGATGGTTGGCCGGCAGCTCGCTGGCTCTCAGCTTCCTCTAGCTTTTGTAGTCTTGCATTCAGCTTCTGAATTTCGCTCAGCTCCGCTTTCCTCTTTCTCTCCCGGCTTCTGTAACCGCCTGCGTCGGGAAACCCAACCTTCCACGGAACGGAGCCTGGTGTGCCTCGTGTTCGTCCAGGGTGCTCAGCATTCCCTAGGGCCTCAGTCAGCTCGTCCTTCTCTCTATCGGGAATGAACGTCCCTTCCTGCGCTGCGGTGATATACTCCTGAAGCTTGTTCATGGGTATCGCAAGTTGCTCGTTCGTCCAACGGCACTTCCCTGTTTCAGGGTCCAAAGTTCCCCCAACCCCGAAGAACCAAGTCCTTGAACGGTCTGGCCAGTTCAATGTCTGTGGTACGACGTTTTTAGCAATCAGGTCATTCTCAGCTTTGTCCCACAACGGCTGGGCTTTGAGATAGCCACCTGACCACGTGTGATGGTGATACTGCTTCTTTGCAGCATTGATCTTGTTTGTCTCTGACATTTTCTTACTCTTGTCCGATGTCTTGTAGGCCACAAATGCGGGCCAGTGATCACCTATCTTCTCAAATCGGCCGGTGAATTCTGGAGTCTTCCCTTTGTCGACAAACTTTGATTTCAACTCATTCTTCCACCTCCTGAATAGATCTGGCATCTTCTTAAGAGCACACGCCTTGACCAGTGGCTCTATAACTGGCTTATTCGGATCCTCCTCTGGCGGAAGGGTGAAATTTGCCTTCAGCGCGGTCCAAATATCATCTTTCTGTCTATCGGTGACATAATCACCATCAGGGGCGCCGTCCTTAGGCTTATTCCATTGCTTGATGCTGATCGGGATGTAGTCCCTAACAATAGCTCCGCACTGAGCAGAAAATGCGTCCTTGGTCCGCTTGGGTTCAATCGGATGGCCATCGTGCGCGAGTGCTGTGATCGTGAACCTTTCTTCCTTGCGCAACCTCTTCTTCGGGCCTCGTCTCGTTACCGCAGTTTGGCTCGATCGGGAGGGCTATAAAAGAAGAAAGAAGAGTTAATTAATATATGTACATACCAAAACAATTAATGCATCAATTAGCTAGTCAGCACGGGCTTAATTAATATATATACCTCGCCGGATTTTGCAACAGCTCCCTCCTCCGTTCGGTCACCGGATCCGTCATCATGGTCTCCTTCTTCCTCCGGCATTCGGTCACCGGAGCCATCATGATCATGTCCTTCCTCCTCCATTGTTCGATCACCGGAGCCATCAACCTCTCCTTCCAGACCATCGGTGTCGTTGAGATACGACAAGATATCACGTCCGTCGTGGATTATGTCCCCCAACAACTGTTCTTGTTCCAAGTCTCTTGGATCCATAGTTTCTGCAAATATTACAACATGGCAATTAATATACAAACATGAATGTCCGACGTCCGGACCACCTCTCTCATGAATGTCCGACGTCCGGACCGCCTCTCTCATGAATGTCAAACAAGGGATTCTCTTAACCTTTAAGGGATTTAACAAAATGGCGCGATTCTGAATGTGCAGAAAATGGTCCATATTTTTCCTGATCTCACCTACCCTTCTATATGTCACGTTGTCTAGTGTCAAAGGATTCAAGAAAACCAAGACTTCATCATTAGCCGGAAGTAACAGGCGCATAATGGTACGAAGCTCTCCAAAATTGTTTTGGAACGGAGTCCCGGATAGGATAATTAATTAGCTTTTTGGTACGAAGTTCAGCAAGAGCCTTTCGAATATCGCTATTTGGAAGGCCTTTGCTGAAATTCGTACCAAAAAGCGAATTATTCTATCCGGAACTCCGTTCCAAAACAACTTTGAAGAGCTTCGTAGCATCATACGCATGTTACTTCCGGCTAATGATGAAGCCATGGATTCCCTCAATACTTTGACAGACAACGTGACATATAGAAGAATATATATATAGATGAGATCAAAAAAAAATTGGATCAACTTGTGCACATCCATAATGGGGGCATTCTCGATAAATCTATGTCCCCCCTCATGTCGAAGTTATCGGGGAGGGGGTAGATCGACAACGACGCTCTTTCTTCTAGGGTTTGGGTGGCCTCGATAGTTGGTCGGGCGAGCGGACCGCCTCTCTCACTCATGCATGTCCGACGTCCCCCCTCATGTCGAAGTTATCGGGGAGGGGGTAGATCGACAACGACGCTCTTTCTTCTAGGGTTTGGGTGTCCTCGATAGTTGGTCGGGTGAGCGGACCGCCTCTCTCACTCATGCATGTCCGACGTCCCCCCTCATGTCGAAGTTATCGGGAAGGGGGTAGATCGACAATGACGCTCTTTCTTTTAGGGTTTGGGTGTCCTCGATAGTTGGTCGGGTGAGCGGACCGCCTCTCTCACTCATGCATGTCCGACGTCCCCCCTCATGTCGAAGTTATCGGGGAGGGGGTAGATCAACAACGACGCTCTTTCTTCTAGGGTTTGGGTGGCCTCGATAGTTGGTCGGGTGAGCGGACCGCCTCTCTCTCATGCATGTCCGACGTCCCCCCTCATGTCGAAGTTATCGGTGAGGGGGTAGATCGACAACCACGCTCTTTCTTCTAGGGTTTGGGTGGCCTCGATAGTTGGTCGGGCGAGCGGACAGCCTCTCTCATGCATGTCCGATGTCCCCCCTCATGTCGAAGTTATCGGGGAGGGGTAAATTTTAACTTAGAGTTACATGCATCCATATAGTTACATCCATCCATTCATCCATCCATACATACACATACATATATACATGGACCAAAAACTGCTATGATAAAAAAAATATTCTATGAACAAAAAAAAAACATCATATGAACATGACTAAAAAATTCATCATATCAAAAATAAGTATAGCATTTTGGTGTGACAATGATCACATCTATTTTTTTTGACCAAAAAATGCTATGAACAATTTTTTTTGAGACACACATACATTACATATAAACATATACATAAACATAAACATAAACATTATAAAAAAAAGGCCGGGGCGGCGCGGTGGCTCACAGCGGGACTCGGGCGACGACGGGGCAGGGGCGCGGGGTCGGGGGCGAGGACGCCGACGGCGACGACGGGGCAGGGGCGCGGCCGGCGACGACGGGGCAGGGGCGCGGCCGGCGACGGCGGGGACGGGCCGGGGCAGGGGCGCGGCCGGGCTGATCGGGGGCGGGGCAGGGGCGCGGGCTCGGGGCAGGGGTGACGGCGACGGCGGGGGCGGGCCGGGGGCAGGGGCGCGGGCAACGGTGACGACGGCGACGGCGACGGCGGGGGCGGGCCGGGGGCAGGAGCGCGGGCGACGGTGACGACGGCGACGGCGACGGCGGGGGTGGCCCGAGGGCAGGGGCGCGGGCGACTGTGACGACGGCGACGGCGACGGCGGGGGCGGCGGACGGCGTCGTGGCAGCCTGGCGGCGTCGATGTGCTCGGCGTCGTCGGGGGCAAATGGTAGATGCAATCTGAAATTTTTCACAAGTATTGCTTATATACACACACCTTTAGTCCCGGTTGGTGGCACCAACCGGGACCAATGCCTCCCTTTGGTCCCGGTTGGTGCCACCAACGGGGACCAAAGGTCTCTTTTCGTCAGCCCAAAGGGCGGGAAACAGGGACCTTTGGTCCCGGTTGGTGGCACCAACCGGGACCAAAGGTAGGCATTGGTCCCGGTTGGTGGAACCAACCGGGACCAATGGCCTGTGCCTGGCACAGCCGCGGTGCGGTTGGATGTTTAGTCCCACCTCGCTAGCTGAGAGGCTTCGGCACTTGTTTATAAGCGCGGTTGCGCCATCTCTCTCGAACTCCTCTGAACTGCAGGCCTGCGGGCCTAATCTCACACTGCTATGCCTGTTGGCCTACTGGGCCTGTTGCGGGCCTGAATCTTGGCCCAACTAGCTGGGTTCCTAGTCGTATTCAGGCCGTGGTGGCCCAGTAGGTGGCATTTTTTTTCTGTTTTTTTTATTTATTTTTTGCTTTATTTTTTTTGTTTCTATTTACAGCTAAATACTTACAGTTTTTCAGTGATTCCTTTTGCTTTTAGGTCACAAAAATTATAAAATTTCTGTTAGTGCCTTTAGTTTTCAAATTTGAATAGTTTAAATTAGAATTTTTTGAAATTTGTGTGAATCACTAGTTTGTGAATAACTTTACTAAAAAAATAGATTTTTGAATGATTCTTTTTCCTGCTATTTAATGTTACTGTGTTTTATCATTATATTCAATTTGGTAAGTTTTAGGTTATTTTAAATGTCTGTTTTAATCAAAAACAGATTTGGTTATTTTAGTTTGCTATTAAAGTTTCTAACAAAAAATTTCTTTATGAAAATTCTTTTTGCTATTAATGTTTTGAACAAAAAATACTTTGATAATTTTAGTTGCATAATTTTTATATAATTATAGTTTCAAAAATACTAGAGGTTTATAAAAGCTTTTTAGTTGATTATTTTTTTAACTCCACTCCCACGATGTTTTGAAAGAAATTAAAAAGCACTTCAAATGAACTCTGAAAAGGTTGAAAGTTGGCATGGTATAATCATTTCACCCACATAGCATGTGCTAAAAAGTTGAGAGGGTTACGGCAAAAACTGGATGCACTTCGTGTACAAAACGGACAATCTCTTCCGAAGTATCAGGGTTTCGGACGAAAACTCATGTGTTACAAAAGGATTTCATTTTTTTGAACTTATTTGAACTCCATACTTTTTGTGTGTTCAAAATGCACCATTCAAAGCCACATCATCAATTTTCAACCCTTTCTGACTTCATTTGGTATTTTTCATGCACTTACTGATTTTTTTGAGCTAAATAACCCTGAAATTGAAAAGCACTTCAAATGAACTCTGAAAAGGTTGAAAGTTGGCATGGTATCATCATTTCACCCACATAGCATGTGCTAAAAACTTGAGAGGGTTACGGCAAAAACTGGATGCACTTCGTGTACAAAACGGACAATCTCTTCCGAAGTATCAGGGTTTCGGACGAAAACTCATGTGTTACAGCCCGACGGTGGCTCGTGAGTGCCCGCATATGAAATGCACCGTCGGACCGTATGCAGGGAATCCGAATGATTTGTATTCGGTCGATGAACTAAAAGATTTCTAGATAGATCAACAAAACACACGGTTTCCCCTGCATATAGCCCGACGGTGGCTCGTGAGTGCCCGCATGAAATGCACCGTCAGACCGTATGCAGGGCATCCGAATGATTTGTATTCGGTCGATGAACTAAAGGATTTCTAGATAGATCAACAAAACACACGGTTTCCCCTGCATACAGCCCGACGGTGGCTCATGAGTGCCCGCATATGAAATGCACCGTCGGACCGTATGCAGGGAATCCGAATGATTTGTATTCGGTCGATGAACTAAAGGATTTCTAGATAGATCAACAAAACACACGGTTTCCCCTGCATACAGCCCAACGGTGGAAATATGAAATGCACCGTTGGACCGTATGCAGGGAATCCGAATGATTTGTATCCGAATGAGTACACACACTAAGTGTCGAACATGTCCGAGAGGTGGGTTATATATAGGGTCGTGTGCCTCTTTAGTCCCGGTTGCTAGCACGAACCGGGACTAGTTATAGTGCTGATCCAACAGCTCTCAAGCGCTTGAAAGAAACACACGATCCGTGTGCTTCTTCTTGATTGGTACGACCTTGGTCCTGGGAGTGGCTAAAATTTAGTCCCACCTCGCCAAGCGAGAGGGACTCGCAGCGGTTTATAAGCCCTGAGTGCAGAGACGATGAAGCGAGAGGCGCAATGCTCACCTGCACGTTAGCTTCAGGCCTTGAGGAAATGGTGTAAACTGCACGGAGCTATATATCTGCAGTTTCTCAAGGCCTGAAGCTAAGCAACGTGTAGGTGAGCATTGCGCCTCTCCATTTTTAATAAATTATTTTAACTCCGGACATCATAATTTGGCATGAGATCATAATTTCACATAATTTCACCCACCCACATCCCTGAATTGGTTACTGTTACACTTCGTGTACAAACTGGTTACTGTTACAAACTGTTACACTTCGTGTACAAACTGGTGGATGCACTTCGTGTACAAACTGTTACAAAGATACCATGCATGCTAGAAAATGCATGCATGTCCTTCACATAGAAAGTGATGACGGTGAAGCTGGTCACATCCCAGAGTGGGATCTCGCGGTGTAAGACTTTTTCTGCGTGTTCTTCCCTTGCTTATGATTGCGCCGTAACCATGGAGAATCTTCATCATTTAACAGGATGCTTGGGTCAGTCTTCACTTTGAAGGGAGGGATTTCATGAACCGGGTCTAGTCGTTATAGTGCTGATCCAACAGCTCACAAGCGCTTGAAAGAAACACACGATCCGTGTGCTTCTTCCTGATTGGTACGACCTTCACCGCCCAAAGTTATAAAGAGTGGAGAGGGTTACGGCAAAAACTGGATGCACTTCGTGTACAAAACGGACAATCTCTTTCGAAGTATTAGGGTTTCATACGAAAACTCATCTGTTACAAAAGGCATTTCATTTCTTCATATGTAACTGCAATGATATAGTTGTGGAGAGAAAGTCTTCACTTTTTCTTCGCTTGTGTCCTTTGCTTATTGCGCCGTAACCATGGATAATCTTCATCGTTTAAGAGGGTGCTTGGGTCAGCCTTGACTGTGAAGGGAGGAATTTCATGAAACTTTTCATAATCTTCAGACATGTCTGTCTTGCCCTCCAATCCCACGATGTCTCTTTTTCCTGAAAGAACTATGTGGCGCTTTGGCTCATCGTATGATGTATTCGCTTCCTTATCTTTTCTTTTTCTCGGTTTGGTAGACATGTCCTTCACATAGAAAACCTGCGCCACATCATTGCCTAGGGCGAATGGTTCGTCTGTGTACCCAAGATTGTTCAGATCCACTGTTGTCATTCCGTACTGTGGGTCTTCCTGTACCCCGCCTCCTGACAGATTGACCCATTTACACTGAAACAAGGGGACCTTGAAATCATGTCCATAGTCAAGTTCTCATATGTCCACTATGTAACCATAATATGTGTCCTTTCCCCTATTGGTTGCTGCATCAAAGCGGACACCGCTGTTTTGGTTGGTGCTCTTTTGATCTTGGGCGATCGTGTAAAATGTATTCCCATTTATCTCGTACCCTTTGTAAGTCAATACAGTCGAAGATGGTCCCCTGGCCAACGAGTACAACTCATCAGAAACAGTGTTGTCACCCATGAGACGTGTTTGCAACCAACTGCCGAAAGTCCTGATGTGTTCATATGTAATCCAGTCGTCACACTGCTCTGGGTGTTTGGAGCGCAGAATATTCTTGTGTTCATCGACATACAGGGTCACCAAGGTAGAATTCTGTAGAACTATGTAGTGTGCTTGAGACCAAGAATGCCCGTCCCTACATATTATTGAGTCCGCTCCTAGCGTGCCTTTTCCAGTCAGTCTCCCCTCATACCGTGATTGAGGGAGACCAATCTTCTTAAGGTCAGGAATGAAGTCAACACAAAACCCAATGACATCCTCTGTTTGATGGCCCATGGAGATGCTTGCTTCTGGCCTAGCGCGGTTACGAACATATTTCTTTAAGACTCCCATGAACCTCTCAAAGGGGAACATATTGTGTAGAAATACAGGGCCCAGAACGACAATCTCGTCGACTAGATGAACTAGGACGTGCGTCATGATATTGAAGAAGGACGGTGGGAACACCAACTCGAAACTAACAAGACATTGCACCAAATCACTCCTTAACCTTGGCAGGATTTTTGGATCGATCACCTTCTGAGAGATTGCATTGAGGAATGCACATAGCTTCACAATGGCTAATCGAACGTTTTCAGGTAGAAGCCCTTTCAATGCAACCGGAAGCAGTTGCGTCATAATCACGTGGGAGTCATGAGACTTTAGGTTCTGGAACTTTTTCTCTGCCATATTTATTATTCCCTTTATATTCGACGAGAAGCCAGACGGGACCTTCATACTGAGCAGGTATTCAAAGAAGATTTCCTTCTCTTCTTCGGTAAGAGCGTAGCTGGCAGGACCTTCATACTGCTTTGGATGCATGCCGTCTTTTTCATGCACACGTTGATGTTCCTCCCGTGCCTCCGGTGTATCTTTTGTCTTCCCATACACTCCCAAGAAGCCTAGCAGGTTCACGCAGAGATTCTTCGTCACGTGCATCACGTCGATTGCAGAGCGGACCTCTAGGTCTTTCCAATAGGGTAGGTCCCAAAATATAGATTTCTTCTTCCACATGGGTGCGCGTCCTGCATCGTCAGTCGGAACAGATAGTCCGCCAGGACCCTTTCCAAATATTACTTGTAAATCATTGACCATATCAAGTATGTGATCACCAGTACGGAGGGTGGGCTTCTTCCGGTGATCTGCCTCACCTTTGAAATGCTTTCCTTTCTTTCGACATTGATGGTTGGTCGGAAGAAATCGACGATGCCCCAGGTACACATTCTTCCTGCATTTGTCCAAATATATACTGTCGGTGTCATCTAAACAGTGTGTGCATGCGTGGTATCCCTTGTTTGTCTGTCTTGAAAGGTTACTGAGAGCAGGCCAATCGTTGATGGTTACAAACAGCAACGCTCGTAGGTCAAATTCCTCTTGTGCATGCTCATCCCACACACGTACACCTCTTCCATGCCATAGCTGTAAAAGTTCATCAACTAATGGCCTTAGGTACACATCAATGTCATTGCCGGGTTGCTTAGGGCCTTGGATGAGCACTGGCATCATAATGAACTTACGCTTCATGCACAACCAAGGAGGAAGGTTATACATACATAGAGTCACAGGCCATGTGCTATGCTTGCTGCTCTGCTCCCCAAAAGGATTAACGCCATCTGCACTTAAACCAAACCATACGTTCCTCGGGTCACCTGTAAAGTCGCTCCACTTTCTCTCGATCTTTCTCCACTGCAACCCGTCAGCGGGTGCTCTCAACTTCCCGTCTTTCTTACGGTCTTTTTTGTGCCATTGCATCAACTCGGCATGCTTTTTGTTTCTGAACAGACGTTTCAACCGTGGTATTATAGGAGCATACCACATCACCTTGGCAGGAACCCTTTTCCCGGTGCGCTGGCCCTCAACATCACCAGGGTCATCTCTTCTGATCTTATACCGCAAGGCACCGCATACCGAGCATGCGTTCAAATCCTCGTACACCGCGGTAGAGGATGCAGTCATTAGGGCATGCATGTATCTTCTGCACCTCCAATCCTAGAGGGCATAGAACCTTCTTTGCTTCGTACGTACTGCCGGGCAATTCGTTATCCTTTGGAAGCTTATTCTTCATTATTTTCAGAAGCGAACTAAATCCCTTGTCAGATACACCATTGTCTGCCTTCCATTGCAGCAATTCCAGTGTGGTACCGAGCTTTCTGTTGTCATCTTCGCAATTTGGGTACAACTCTTTTTTGTGATCCTCTAACATGCGATCGAACTTCAACCTCTCCCTTTCACTTTCGCATTCTCTCTGTGCATCAACAATGACCCGGCGAAGATCATCATCGGGCACATCGTCTGGTTCCTCTTGATCTTCAGCTTCCCCCATTGCAGCATCACCGTATTCAGGGGGCAGGTAGTTGTCGTCATCCTCTTCTTCTTCGTTGTCTTCCATCATAACCCCTCTTTCTCCGTGCTTGGTCCAAACATTATAGTGTGGCATAAAACCCTTCTGAAGCAGGTGGAAGTGAAGGGTTTTATAGTTGGAGAAAGCCTTCGTATTCTCACAGACAGTACATGGACAATGCATAAAACCATTCTGCTTGTTTGCCTCAGCCGCTTCGAGAAAATTATGCAGGCCCTCAATATACTCGGAGGTGCGTCGGTCACCGTACATCCATTGCCGGTTCATCTGCGTGCATATCATGAATAGAGAAGTGACCAAATTAATAGAAATTCATCATCACATTAAAGCCAAAGTACAGTAGTGACCAAAACAAATACATAACGTTCATACATAGTTCTCATTATTGAACAACATATAGCTCTCTAGAGCATCTAATTAAAACATACATTGAAACTAGAAAATTTAAATGCAACAACAAATGCGATCATAACCGCAACTAAGGTACCAATTGATCCAACGGCATAATGATACCAAGCCTCAGTATGAATGGCATATTTTCTAATCTTTCTAATCTTCAAGCGCATTGCATCCATCTTGATCTTGTGATCGTCGACGACATCGGCAACATGCAACTCCAACTTCATCTTCTCCTCTTCAACTCTTTGTAATTTTTCTTTCAAGTAATTGTTTTCTTTTTCAACCAAATTTAACTTCTCGACAAGAATTTCTATGTCGGTTGGAATTTCCGGTTCACATACCTCCTAGATTAAAAAATCTATGTCACGTTGGTCGGCATAATTGTCATAAACACTAAATAAAACAAATAGTTATAAAAGATAATATATACCACATCCGAATCATAGACCGGACGAGGGCAAATGAATAGAGAAGTGAATAGAGAAGTGATCAAATGTTATTATTGAAAAAATAAATACATAAAGTTCACACATAGTTCTCATAGAACAACATACAGCTCTCTAGAGCATCTAATTAAAACATAAATTGAAACTAACATACAACTATGTAAAACATTTAAATGCAACAACAAATGCGATCATAATGGCAACTAAGGTAACAATTGATCCAACAGCATAATGATACCAAGCCTCATTATCAATGGCATATTTTCTTATCTTTCTAATCTTCAAGCGCATTGCATCCATCTTGATCTTGTGGTCATCGACGACATCGGCAACATGCAACTCCAATTTCATCTTCTCCTCCTCAATTCTTTTCAATTTTTCTTTCAAATCCTCGTTTTCTTTTTCAACTAAATTTAACCTCTCGACAAGAGGGTCGGTTGGAATTTCCGGTTCACATACCTCCTAGATAAACACATCTATGTCACGTTGGTCGGCATAATTGTCATAAACACTAAATAAAACAAATAGTTATAAAAGATAATATATACCACATCCGAATCATAGACCGGACGAGGGCCGACGTGGGCGGATACCATGACCATGGCACTATATAATAACAAACAATAATAAAAGTAAGAAAATTACACAAGTATCTATCTAAATGATACAAGTAAGAACTTTTTTCTTTTAGAAAGAAGATAAGAAGAAGAGGCTAACCACGGTGGTGCCGGCGCCGAGATGGACGCGGGCGATCGACGGCGGTTTGGACGGGGACGGGACAGGACGGACCGCCAAACCTAAACAAATCTTGAGAAAAATGGAGCTTGGACAAGGAGCTTCGAGAGCAGAAAGCTTAAGTGTGGCTCGGGCATTTCATCGAACACCTCATGTGCATAGGAGGTGAGCTAGAGCACCACAAAGCTCTCCCCTCGCCGGCCAGAAAAACAGAGCAGTGTGGAGTGCTCTGCTCGCTGGCGGGGGGTATATATAGGCATCTCATTGGTCCCGGTTCGTGGCTGGAACCGGGACTAAAGGACCCCATTTGGTCCCGGTTCCAGCCACAAACCGGGACCAATGGTTGTGGGCCAGGAGCGACCCCCATTGGTCCCGGTTAGTGTCTGGAACCGGGACCAAAGGGTCCAGACGAACCGGGACCAATGCCCCACGAGGCCCGGCCGGCCCCCTGGCCTCACGAACTAGGACCAATGCAGCCATGGGTCCCGGTTCGTGACTGAACCGGGACTAATGGGTTGGCCCGGCCTGGACCAATGCCCTGTTATGTACTAGTGGTTGTACCACCTGGGAGTGTCGGTCAAGGCTGCGACAAAGGCAATGGCCTCAAGCTCGAACCCGGTCGCTGATCATAAGAGTTGGCTCGAATTGTGGGCCACAGATGTGCCAAACAAAGTGAAAATCCATGCATGGCGGGTGATTAGGAATGGATTAGCTGTGGGGATGGAGTTGCACAGACGCCGGATGCATGGCGGGTGCTCTGTGTCGCATGCGGCAGGGAAGAGAATATTATACACAGGTTTTGGAGGTGTCCGAATGCAGCTGAACTGTAGCGTTTGCTAACTGACGCTGTGGCTGCACCTCTGCCCATCCTGCTGAAGCATATTGTTTGTACAGCGGCTTTGCGTGCATGGATTCTCCAGTGGCTCACTAATGCGAGCAGCAAGGAGAAGATAACTGTTCTCAGAGCCTGGTATGAGATGTGGATGGCGCGCAACGGTGTTAGGGAGAGTAACCGCATTGAGAGCGCAGCAACCATTTGCGACCGGGTCCTCAGTTTAATGGAAGAATGGAAATCTATCAAGGAGGTAAACACCAATCACCCGGGCAGAACACAGGTCGAGAAATGGCGGAAACCAGAGGAAGGATGGGTTAAGGCGGACGCTGATGGTGCACTAGCAAAGCAACAACCTACGGGAGTTGGAGGAGCTGTCCTCAGAGACAACCATGGCGTATTCATCACAGGATCATGCCTTTTTTTCCCTTCAACTCACGACGCGGAGGTGGCTGAGCCAAAGGCGTGCCGGAGGGCCCTATTTCTTGCTCAAGAACTACAGGTACAGAAGGTCATCCTCGAGACGGACTCTCAAGTGGCAGTGCGGAAAATTATGAACGTGCAGAAGGATCTCTTAACTAACGGGCAACTAGTTGACGAGATAAAAGGTTTACTAACCTCCTTTCAGGAGTTCAGAGTTGCTTGGGTGCGACGTCGGCAAACAAGGTTGCACATATCCTAGCTAGGGAAGGTTGCATTAGATCTCTTTGTGAAACTTGGCTCCATGTGTCTCCGGAGTGTGTGAGCTCGGGGATTGCTCTAGAAGGAGCTATGTCAATTGAATAAAGCGGCAACATTTTCCCCTCAAAAAAATAAAAAAAAAGAAGCCAGTAGGCTCCTGCTGGAGTGAGGACGTCTTGCACACGGCGACATCTGGTTCGAGCTATCTCACCATGGAGTGAGGATGTTTCAAAAATAGTTTGCCACGTCTGGCAGTAAAATTTACCTAGCTCTGTCTCACTCTAGCAGAAAAATCTTAACCACGTTCTCTCTTGGAACCTAAAACGTTTTACTCTGAACACCCTTCCAAAAGTCAGTGTAACTCGATCTCCAGGGCAAAATCAAGAAACGCAGATCAGCTCTAGCAGTGGTTGTTATCTATGCAAAATTACTGTTAGCACTACTATTTAAGGATTTTTTTTGCGGGAATACTATTTAAGGAATTAAAGACTAATGGGCCAGTAAACATCACAGTAACCTGCTGGCTGCTGGACTAACCCAACCACGGAACCACCCCAGGCCCACCTCACGTTCCTCCTGCATCATAATATACAACATGCAATGGTGAGACATGCATGCTCGTCTAGCCGATAAAGTTGTTGCATGGGGTCGCTTGGGACAGTGTGTGGCTGCCATCGGACGGCTTGGTCCACTTAGTATACATCTGCCACACATAATTACATCGAGAAAAAAATGTTCCATCCTCGCTATACGCAGAGTAGCACACAAGGGACGGACGTGGAGTATCTGCTCCCGAGCTCAAATGCTCCCTGATGAACATTAAAATCGAAAAAATAGTAAACAAAATCAAAAAGTTCTGAAAAAAAATTCTGGTAAACTTTAACAAATGTTTTGTATGCTTGTGAAATGTCAGGACGAAATAACATTTCTGGAAGTCATGGCAAAAAAAAATCGATGCTCCAAAAATTCTAGTTTTGAAAACATTTTGGAGTGCTGATTTTTTTTTTTTGCCACGACTTCCACGAATGTTATTTCGTGCTGAAATTTTGCAAGCATACAAAACAATTGTCAAAGTTTACCACAAAAAAATCAAATTTTTTTTAAAAAAATTACTATTTTTTCTATTTTACTGTTCATGACCAATTACTATTTTTAAAAATCAGATTTTACTATGTTTTTTCGATTTTACTGTTCGATTAAAAAAATCAGAGCTTGACCAATGACCACAAGCACAGCGTGAGGTGTGGCATGGCGTGGCTTGACAAGTGGCATTCTACGTGTTATTTTTATTAAATGACCCCTCGAGAAACTTAATTCGTCCACTGACCCCTGAAAAACTTATTTTGGCGTCTGGCCCGCGCATTCGCACCTAACAATCAGGCATCTAAATTACACGTGAAGCCGCCATACCCCAACGTGACCGTGCCGCCAGCATAGCACCTCCCTGCCCCGCTTGACGGAAAGGCAGGATGTGAGTATTCTGTGTAGCGACAGACCGGTAGGCGCCTGTCGCACATTGACACAGCTACGTATTAGACATCTTTCCGAGCTCGCCACTCCTTACTATTAGGCGGTATCAATTTACAATTCCTGGAACCTCTCGTCATTTTTTTGGATGCTTCCGTAGTAATATGTATCCGTCAAAGCATTTGTGGCATCTTGCTTATCAGAGGCGCCGACCTATTTGCATCATAGTGTGAAATATTAAATATATCATTAGAAAAGGATAAATTATAATAAGAAATAATGATGCAAAATGGACGTATCAGTATATGTGTAAAATTTCAGGATGGAATACCTTGAAATGCGATCTGTGCAAAAAAAAAACAAATTCATGGACTTTGGGGATGAACAATATCATGTGCTAAAAAGCCACATAT
The DNA here is from genome assembly GCA_039707655.1 of Elymus sibiricus. Lineage (NCBI taxonomy): Eukaryota > Viridiplantae > Streptophyta > Magnoliopsida > Poales > Poaceae > Elymus > Elymus sibiricus. The sequence goes on along the minus strand of CM077674.1, from coordinate 546,372 downwards.
TTTTTTTTCACAGCCCTCATTTGAAAGTATTTCGTGCTGAAAATTTACACACATGTGTGTTATGCCTCCATGTACATCTATTTTTTTTTCAGAATTTATTGAAACGTAAAAATATGAATTTTGAATAATTTTGAATTTTTCAAAAACCGGCCTCCATGGAGCTCGGCCTCCAAAATCAATTTTCGCTCCCTCAACCATTAATCCAGCTACTCAGGGCGTTTGGATGGAACCATTCATGCACGTTGATGCCAACCAACACATGACTAATTAATGTATACAGAAACTTGTGCCTTTCAACGTCATCGTCCAAGCAATTAACAGATGAAAGCAAGCGTGGACGTACTCACGTCAAATTTGTGTGTAATAAACTCGATTGTGCAAGAAAGGTTTGTTGGCAAGAAGTCGTATGTATTCACACCCAAACAATTTAAAGAAAGAGACCAATTTAGTTTGTGATCTGAGTAATGTGCGTGATAAAAAATGTATCTATGCTTTCTCGGAGAGAGTCTTGTTGAAAAAAAGCTCATGATTAGACCATGTACTCGTGTGCATGCTTTTCCGGAGAGACTCTTGTTAGAAAAAGGTTCCCATTTCAATGCAACCAACTAGGGATTGAACTTGAAGGAACCGGAAAGTAACTAGCTAGGCATGGGGTGCAAATAATTCATATGAATCAGATAGGTACTGATCTCGAGTCGAGACGGATGGATGTGTGAGGTTTTGTCTACCAATTCACTCAATCGCCAAGATTTCAATTACAAGGTCGAGCTACAGGAGGAAGAAAGAGAGATTACAGAAAGGGAAGGAAGAAGATGAAGCCAAGCCTCGGCCGAAGCCGCCGTCCTGATCCTAGCCAGTCCGTGCGTAGATGCTTTCCCTAGTATTTGTACTCCGTTGTGGCATTGGGCTGGGCTGGATACTGGTTGGAGGCCCAGGTCGCTGACAATCCCTCCCCCCATAAATTTCGGCTTGCCCTCAAGCCGATGTCGTGACAAACCACGAGGATCCCAAGGAACACTTGAATGAAGCTTGACATCATCGGCAGCAACAGCATATGCAACAGAAAGTTTTACTGTCACCAAATGATGAGTAAACATACTTGTCTTTGAATCAGGTAAGGAAACTTCTCCCAAAGTGCAGAGCTGCACTGAATTTGCAATGGATGGCTGAGCAAATTGTTGGCTACGAGCACAATACTCTAAGCGAAAAGACCAATAATTCAGTAGTGTGAAGAATGTGTATTGGGAGTTGCAGGCATTATCAGTAAGCACAGAACAGGGCACCCAAGCTATCTTCCATACCAACTCAAGATAAGAGCACTGAACCATGATTTTCAGATATATGTTGCTAGAGAATTCCACGAGCCACCAATTCACAGTTGTCGAACTCTCACATCGGAACCACATCAAGATATTGTTGAGAACCGAAAATCCATTGCAGAGTGACCAAGCAATTTCCCACTGAACGTGTTCTAAATCAGAAAATGCACCTCCAGAAGTGCAAGAAATAAGTTCATACTGTGATAATGCATCATTGGACTCAACTATGAATTTTTGACTTGCTTTTATGTAATTATCAGAGAATTTCCACTCAAATGACCATGCAATCAGGAACTGTAATTGATCAAAACCATATCGAGAAGGCCTTTCAGTATTAAATGGGGAAAACAGAACTTTTCTTCCAGGAAAAGGCATTCCCAAGAAGGCCATGGATTCAACCTCATTAGTCGCACCTCCCATCACAACTGCAGAGTACTTGGATAGAACTTGCATGTAAACTGAACTGACATCAGGAGATGCCATTTTGAGTAACCAGTAAATGTGAGGGACAATAACTATTTGGAACTTGCATCTGCATTCTACTTCACAAATAGAAACAATAATAGAGTTGAAGCCCACTGCCTTGTTGCAACACACCATATCATGCCGATTTGGTGAGAAGGCGAAAACTGATAAGTAGGACCTCCAAGAGATAAAATGGCTGAGCAGCAAGGAATCCTTCCAGTTTACAGTAGCTTTAGTTGGTGACCATGGAAGCCTGAATGTGCACTCATCTGGATGGAATGCAAAACAAGGCCATCGCTTTAGGTCCACCAGTAAAAAGTACTTATGCGATTTCTCAGCCTCCAGAAGCATACAACAGAAGCACGGTCGAGCCAGAACACCTTGCAAATTTTTCCATATATCGACCATAGGGATGGCTAAGTCGGTGATTTTAGACGAACGAGAAAATGAACCAACCTCGCCAAACCAAGGAAATGGCACTGAATTAAGCATTTGAATTGGCATCCAATGAAATTCATACTGACACAATTGTGAATTCAGCAACTCCATCAACGAACCCTGCAATTTCACAGCTGCAGGAACTCCATCTGTCATTTGCACGAATGGCCATGGTGGTTTCAATGGCAAGTCAGCAAGCAGTGACAAGGTGCAGAGTAGCTCATGCATCAGGACCTTCTCAGCAACAATATGCTCAGGAGCTGTAGCAATTTGCTCTGGATATAAGCTCTCATTGACAAATTGTGCGTCAGCATCAATTGCTGCATGAACATGAATTATATCCTTGCTATTGTTGCTCTGCTCAAACAGGGGAGACCCACTCATGTCCAGTAATTTGCACTTATTCTGCTGCTCACACACTTGCAGATTAAATGCCAACACATTAAGAGAGAAAGGGGGCGGCCATATTTGCTTCTCATCCCATGGCAATGGCAGAAAACAAACTAATGTGGCAGCAATTTCAGTCACCTTCTGAACAAAATATCTACTATCCTCGTAGACATACTGTCGCTCAGTCATTGTTGTATCATTGGTGTTCAATGCAACGGGAGGGAGTAAGAGCAAGAGCGAGTACGTACTGGTAGTCAACGACTTGGTAGGCAACAACATGTGAAGTCCGCGGTCAACAAACAATCGCAGTGACTGGAAGGTCCGGCTCTCTATCAGTGCTGAAGTGCTCAAGGACATGGCCTCCATGTCGTTAGCGCCATTAGTGTTGAGGGTGTTCTCATGCACGGAACCGGTGGAGAAGGTTGATGGCAACACTTGAACTTGCACCGTGAGCTCCGGATTGAACGATGGTGTTGTTGTTGGCAGCAGTCTTGTTGCAGTCCCTAGTGTGGTCGAGGACGCAGGGGATGAAGTGTCCACATCGTTGCTCAAGCAATTGGTCGAGCATGTAGCAGGCAGCTTTGTGACTTGCTCGAGGACATGTAGCAATTGGGTGGTCGTTCTCCCAGTAGGTGTTGGAGCAGTATGGGACATGCCCTCCAAAGCCACTGACACCTCTAGAACGCCAGTGTTGCTGGTGTTGAAACCCTGGCAATTCGTCGAGCATATGGTGGGCGTCTTCATGGCGTGGCTGATGGCAATGGCATCGTGGGTGATGTCGACTGTTGCAGCGGCAATGTTGAGCACTGGGGTTGATGTAGAGATCAACGACACCACTGTGGGGACGGGTGTAGCCGTCGCCGCACGCACGGAGGTCATGACCCAACTGGTGCTTCTCGCAGATGGTGAAAACTTCGCTGCTAAGGAAGCCGTCGCGGCGGCCTCGAGCGAGTCGTCCAACGCGGGGCTCGGGGCCGGGTCGGCGATGATGCGCAGAGGTGTCGCAGTAGAGGCCGCCGCTTCAGGGGCACACCTACGGCCGTCGTCGCTACGCACCTTCTGGTGGAGGTCGCCGATAGTCCGATCCAGCTTGGTGTGGAGGTCGCCGAACGCCTTCTCTAGCCTTGCCTTGGAGGCGGCGAAGTTTCTGTCCAGATCGCGAGCTAGCTGGGCCTTGAGAACCTCATACGTCGCCACACCCTCCGGCGAGAGGGTCGCGAGGAGCTCCACGCGTCGTCGAGATGCGGGACTGATCTGCTGGGGATACTCCATGGAATTGATCGGGAAAATTTTGGGTTCGTATTTGGTGAAGGATCGAACGGCTCTGATGCCAATTGTGAGGTTTTGTCTACCAATTCACTCAATCGCCAAGATTTCAATTACAAGGTCGAGCTACAGGAGGAAGAAAGAGAGATTACAGAAAGGGAAGGAAGAAGATGAAGCCAAGCCTCGGCCGAAGCCGCCGTCCTGATCCTAGCCAGTCCGTGCGTAGATGCTTTCCCTAGTATTTGTACTCCGTTGTGGCATTGGGCTGGGCTGGATACTGGTTGAAGGCCCAGGTCGCTGACAGGATGTCAGGTACGCGGGCGCAACTGACACCCTATAAATAGGTGGCCATCCATGACCATTGGGTCCATCGCAATTTGCAGAAGCGCGCACACATACTTGAGGCTCTGTTTTCAGTGAAGTAGCTCGAGAATATGGTATATACACACAGAAATGCATGTGGTAGCTAGTCTCATGTGTTTTTTTTTGCGGGAATAGTCTCATGTAGTTAACTGACTTGCTTAATTCGTGATGCATGTTGTATGTAGGTCGCGGTGAAGGTTGGTCCATCGCCCTCGCGACATCAGCAGCGCAAGCATGCCCCAATCCCTGGCGAGCATCACCATATGTAGCTCCGAGCAGTGTTTTGGGTACCGAATCCCCAAAAAATACCGAGGGTGGGCGGTAAACGCGGTTATCGTGGTTACCGCGAGATACCGATCAAATACCGCTCGAAATTTTTAAATGAATTTGAATTCAAATATTTGGAGCAAGTCATTTAGTCAAGGTTCTGAACTTGTTCAGAAAGTAGTTCATGCCGTAGTGGTTGTTTCCTCAATTTCAGCCTTATTATGTCTCTTGATGGGTTCGAGTTCGATCCCCGTTGAGCGCTTTCTTTTTATAAAAAAAATCCAATAAGGGTTTTCACTCTACTTCACTCTATACTGGTCGTTCAAATTCAAAAAATTCAAAATAACTAGATTTTTTTTGCTCGAAACACCCATTTACCGAGGGGGAACGAAATACTCGGTAACCGCCCGAAATCACGAAATTCCGTTCGGTAACCAAAACACTGGCTCCGAGTCCTCCTCGAATGGCCGTATCATTGGCACCTCCTTGGTCTACATCGACGACAAGAACGAGGAGCCCATCGCCGGCCGTTGGGCCCTGGGGCAAAATTGACAAGCAATACAACAGCACGACCATTGAGAGTACATCGTCGAACTGAGTGGCACCGCCGACGGCGCCGGCATCACGTCGCTCACGCTGAAAACCAACAAGTCCAAGTACGAGCGCTACGGGTGTCTGAACAATTTCTCTGGCACTTTGGACGACGACGGCATGACCTCGCTCAAGTTCACCACCAACCAGGCTGTACTATACGGCCCGTATGGGTGCGAAAGGGGGACTGCCTTTACTCTTTAGCGTGCCACTGCCGGACGACCGCGATCACAAGGGTGCCGTGGTCGGCTTCTTCGGCACTCACCACCCCGGGGACAAGTGCCATCATCGCCGGCGTCATCGTCAACAATCATATACAACATCGTGATGCGCCCAAGCCATGAATCAATCACTTGTATCTTTAAGTCTTTAAGTAATAATAAAGCGGCTATCGCGTCTGCCCGCTCACCCGTCGCGGTAATTTTGCAAAAAAAAACCTCTATTTTTTAGTATTCAACCCGCAATCCTCATGTAAGTCAACCGAACCGTTACGAGAAAGGAAAAAAAAATAACCAGCCATCCTCACGACTCTGCCTCCCGATCCCCTCTCCACCTCAATCGCGCCGCCACCTCCTGCCACGAGACGCTGCGCCCTGCCTCCGCCACCGCGTCGCCGCGCACCGCCGCCGCCACCGCGTCGCCGCCCGCCGCCGCCGCCTACCCCGCCGACGCGTCGCCGCCCCAAGTGCCCCCACACCCGCGGTCTTCCACCACCGCACCTCAACCTGCCCACCGCGGCGGCCGCACCTCAACCCGTCCACCGCGACGGCCGCACCTCAACCCGCCCACCGCGGCGGCTGTACCTCTCCCCGCTCGCAGCTAACTATTGATCTCAGCAACAAGCAGCATCAGGCCAGAGGGTGTCGACGAAGAGGCTGGAGTCGGATCGATCTGGCCGTGCGGCCGAGGCGGCGCTACCTGCTCCTTCCAAATCAACGGACTGCACGCCGGATGTGGAGGAGGAACTGTGATCTTGAAGCACGAGGCTGCTGCCTGGGCGCATTTGATTTTTTCTAGGGTTTCAACCAATTATGGAGTCGTTGTGGTGAGGATTGAATCAGCCCACTCTCCGACGACCTCCTCCATTGAATCCATGAGCACCCTCATCCTCAGCTTCAGCATCGTCGCTGCCACCGGTGACGAATACTGGCAACCTAAGAATTGACGGTGACAATCTCGAAATCCTGCGTACAATTGATTTACTTCAAATTGCTTCTAGCAATATATAAGCATTACTTTCTAGCATGGAGAGCTTAATTATCCCCTATGCAACCAGTCCGTCTGAGCATGCAAAGGTATGATGCGTGTGCCTAGAATCAATGCTTTGTTTTCTTAGAAACTGTGTTCATACATCATACAACTGTATTATAATTTAGAAAGATCTGAGTTAGTCCATTAATTTCCCTTAGTTATTTCCACACTAACATAGTTTAGAACTTATTGATGTTTCCATGGTTTTGTTAATCCAGAGTTGATTGGAGGTGTAGCTATTGAAGAAGAATAGAAATCTTAAGCCATTAGGTCAGGTTCTAAATTGCCTTGGCATCGTCAGCATGCCAGTGTGCCGACGAAGTCGACAGTCAGGATTGGAGGTAACTGTGCTCGGTACCATCTGAAATCCTAATAACAGTGAGAATTAATTACTCTCATTATCCCTTGTCCCCTTCATGAAAAATGCACGAGGAGAACACCAATGTGCGGGGTAACCATGTTTGTATGAAGAGAGAGCCTTCTCGCAGGTTAGGCAGTTCTGCATGGACCACCATGTTGAATTTACGTCTTTTGCCTACCATGTAATACATGGTCAGTTCATCACCGGCTTCCTCGGCTACGACAAGTTCTGCCTCACTCACTTACCTCTCGGTTCTTTACTAACTGAAGCGGTAAGCTATGAAGAAGAGTCCGGCTCAGATTTTTTTTGTTTGGCTCTGTTGGGTTGTTTGGGCTGAGGCGACACCAGCGATGGACATTATGTACGAAACAAATAGTTCTTTCACTGGCTGTGTTAGGATGGTCTGTGGGCTGGAAGGAAGCCGGAGAGTCCGGTCGAGCCTGAAGTCTGAACGAATTGTCCAGTAATGTGTAGGTGATCGCAATATGAATTTAGAATTGAGAAAATGATGTGCTATCAGTAAAATCCTTACAGCTAGGATGGATTTAAATCGATAACTGTGCTTACTTACTTCCATGTTGCTACAATCTATACAATCCAAACGATTGTTTAATAAGATTAGCCAAATGTTCTTAGTCTCCTTTCACAGACTACCCTTCTGAACTACATTTTAACATCACAAGATGGGAAGAGGATTGTTGTCTACTGTCGCGGGGGAGGGGGGGGGGGTGGTATTGTAAATATGCTTCTGAAGTTGGTGAAGCAAAAGGGGGAGTTTGATCATATATTTATTGAGAAACCGGTAAATCTCACTAACATATCTTAAGGGGTGTGAACTTCTAATGTTAGTCGAGGTCTTGCAAAGCCTGGTCCTGTTATTAAATTTTCTTGTTCTGGTTAATTGGTCTCAAATTTTGTGAAACATGATGGTGTGGTTACTCTGTTTGATTAATAAGCAGGCCATGAAACATTTGAATGAAGTTAGGAAGGTGGGTTGTGAATGAGGCAGTATAGCAAGTTGCTTATTCATACCAAATTATATTGAACATGCTATTTAATTAGTATATAGAACTACATACAAGGATCTAATGCAAAAAAAGTGTTATTTAAGGCCATAATGTTTCTGGATTTTATTCTGTACGAAAAAACATAAAAAGTGCCTCTACATGCAGTGGGTCGGCTAACGGCATTACATCACTCCAATCAGCATCTCTTGGTAATCTTTTAGGATCACTAATGTATGTGTTATGATAGGTTTTATCAGGCATAAAGGTGGCGTGGGCCAGCAAGGAATCTGGGGGTTCAGCAGGACATCCTTGCAGGAGTAGTCGAGCAGAGGCTGACACTGGCCAATATGAGCAATATTGCCACAGATCGCCTCCATGTGGGCTGCTGTTGCAAAGTCACGGTGCTGCACCTCAGCGAATTCAGTAGGAGTAATTCATTCCCCACCCGTTTGTTTATTATTGATCATTGCTGCTTCATATGTTTATTCTCATCTAACTAATATATTTATGGACTTTTTTAATGTTTGGCTAATTCTTTATCTTTTGGGGCTTTCATGTGAAAGCGAGATGAATTTCGAAGAGTTCAATTTAGAGTTAGTGGTGTCTTCCTGGAAGAAAAAGAGAGAATTGGTGCAGTGTCTCACGCCTATTGAATCAGTCTATTACGCTCACTAAATATATGCATGTATGCTGCAGGCACATGGTCACATGGAGATTAACATCTTTTGGCAATGCCATGTTAATTCAATGAAAAAAAATACTACTACACCTATGACTATGAATGTAGATGTCCACTCTTGATTTTTGAGGACTACTTTAGGATGTGATCATTGATGTTCCTTCACACCTTCTAGACAACATAATGTTTGATTGTTACTAATGTGAAAATCCAACTTACTATTTTTTAACTACAGTTTGTTCAGCCACTATCACACTTTGGTGGTATGCTCCGGCTGCCAAACTGTGCTCTGCCAACCTACAGGTGAAAAGGCGAGGCTCACCAAGGGATGCTTTATTATGGAAAAAATGAAGCCCTTATTAATTAGTGAGCGTCATAGACCGACCAAAAGAGGTATCCATGAACACTATCTGTTCTTACATTCTAATTTCAGTTGCTTTGGAGTTTTCTTTCTTCTAGCATCATAATTTGTTGGGGCCTATGAGTCTTGATTTTAATTATTGCAGGGTAATCAGTTTTATGTCACCTTTATCTTCTCTGGAGTCAGGAGCAAGCAAATTACAGTTTGTACACAACGATTTGACATTTATGATGTATGTACTAGAGTTTTAAAAGGTCAATAATACCCAATGCATTGCCTTCCATGAACTACCTGGTCTGTTCTCATGGATGATCTGCTAACTCATTTTAATTCGGTGCCTACGTACTATTTCCTTCGGCATCGGGTTTTATAATATTTAGTACCATTGGTGCAGCTTAATATGCAAAGCCTGAGCTTTGTTCAACTTGCCAAGCAAATGTCTGTGCTAATTCTCACAAGAAACTTATATTTCCCCTGTTTTCGAATACATGTTTTCACTTCAGAAGCATCAAAACCTTTTATAGCTGGAAGTAAATATTTTCTTCGGACATACAGTAATGCTTCATTTTTATTTTATAAGAGAAATAACAAAACCTTTATCGTATAGCTTCATTTTAAACAGAAAATACTGCTTGAATTAATCCATTGAAACCGAATGAAAAGTAAGTTACAACTACTTGCTGTTGAATCAATAAACAAGATCAACTAGGTAGATTTGGGTAGCTAGGTTTCAGAGATTGGTTCAATCACTGTTGCATAGTGTTCTTTTAGTACAAGGGTGCAGAGTATTCTTTTAGTACGAAGGCCTTGAGATATTTTTCGCCCGGTGCAACGCACGTGCATTTGTACTTGTACATATATATATATCCAGCTAGCAGCTAGCTACTCTACCGATCGACAACGTCCAGACGTACGGACGTACCTGCATGCATGCAGACCTCTACGCGATCTGCATGCTACGTTAAACCCCAGCTAGCTGGCTATACATATGTGTGTAATGAATAAGCACGATGGGATCCAGCAGCAGCATCGTCTGCAGCTTGATCAAATACTGTTAAGGGATTATATATGTGCAGGTACGTGCATACCTACGTGTGTAATAACTAGCAAACATGCCCGTGCGTTGCAACTGGAAAAAAATGACCCCCCATACACACTCTCAAGACACCAGTAAATCCCTTGAAGTATTTTACAATGTCACATGACAAATAACATGTTAAGTTGTGTTACATAGAAACAATAAAAAAGCGATGATTTTTAAAGTGTATTCAACATGTTTTTAATTTATTAGACAACAAAAATATCTACCTAGTTGGAGGTATCTCATTACGCATTTGTTGCCGCTCCTCCTCAATGATACCCAACAAATACTTGCAGTACGATAAAAATAACAAAGTACATTTTAGTAATTAATGATAGCATGTTTTTAGCGTTTTTGTTTTTTCTTTCTTTCTTTGGTATATTTTTCGGGTTTTATGGGGTTTTGCTTTCTTTGTTTTTCGTGTTTCTTTTTTAGTTTCATAATTTTTGTTCGTTTTCTTTCTATATTTTTTTATACACCAAGTATAATTTTTCTATACACGTTTAAGATTTTCCAAATATATAATTAACATTTTTGACAACTTATATTTTGTATGTCAACTTTTCTCATATACATTGTACATTTTTTGTATACACCAGAAAGTTTTATTTATATACACGTTTAACAATTGGAAAATACATGATTAACATTTTGAAAATTCATAATTAATATTTGGTAAAATATTTTTGATGTCTACATTCTCCATTAACATTGTACATTTTTTGTATACATCAAAAACATTTAGATATACACATTTAATATATTCTAATTTCCTGGTCAACATTTTTTTGAACATATAATTTTTTTATGTCTACTTTTTCTATATGCATTCTACATTTCTAGTATACATCATGATCATTTTATATAGATGTTTAACATTGTTCAAATACACGATTAATATTTTGGAATACTTATATTTTTTTGTCTACATAGTTCTATACACATTGTATATTTTTATGTATATATCAGAAACATTTTTTATACACATTTTTTTAAGTGCATGCTTAACTTAAAGAAAAAACAGAAACTTACATTATTATTTTCCTAATTTTGTTTTCCATACACACTACCCATTTGTTTGTATAACAAGGGTAATATTTTATGTAGAGAAGCTTAACATTTCTTGAATGCATGGTTAAATTTTTTCCAAATTTTGCATATAAGTGATTTTTGTAATAGAAATATTCAGAGTATTTTTGAAATAAAATCAAAAGAAAGAAAAACTGGGTGTAAGAAAGGACAAAAAAAAATTAAGGCCGTGCTGGGCCGGCCCAATCGGGCAGCTGTCAATAATAAGAGTGAAAAAGGAGGAAAATGTGGAGCGACAAGAGGGATCGAACCTGGGTCTCCCAGGTGGAAGACAAAGCATCTAGCTGGTGGGCTGGGTGTGCATATGTGACCTATGTGAGCATAGCTCCGTATTGAATGAGAGCGAACGGGTGATTTATAAAGGAAAAAAATGAATCGTTGTTGTCTGGTGGCATTGGTGGGTAATTTTCGTCAACTTTCGGGGTAATTTAGACGACGTACGACCAGAAGCATTAGATGCTTTATTATTAGGTAAAGATATATTAAAGCTGTAATGCCCATGCATGGTTTGACATAAATAAATACTATCCACCCGTTTGGCTAAAACGTGCGTTTCATATTATTTTTATCTTCTTTTGTCTTTCTATCTTACCTGATAAAATTCATCCTCCTTTTATCTTTGGGAAAAGTCGCTGCCAAAGTTGCACATTCGAGTTCTTCCACTCAAACTTGAGTATTTCGGTCTGTGCCACTATCGCTTGCGAGGAAATTTGGTCCATGCCACTCCGCGCCGTCTCCGCCAGTTTGACATCAACTTTCCCCGTTTCATTACATCTGAGACCCACCACTTCGCCACGTCAACCAACCGGGGGAGACGCGTTTGACGTAGCTTTTCTTTTCTTTGAGAAGAGTTTGACCGTAGCTGTGAACCATTTTTTCCTCTATGGGACCCACAACCTGCCATGTCAACTACAACTGGGGAGACGCGTTTGACCGTAGCTTTTCTTTTCTTTGAGAAGAGTTTGACCGTAGCTGTGAACCATTTTCTCCTCTATGGGACCCACAACCTGCCATGTCAACTACAACTGGGGAGACGCGTTTGACCGTAGCTTTTCTTTTCTTTGAGAAGAGTTTGACCATAGCTGTGAACCATTTTCTCCTCTATGGGACCCACAACCTGCCATGTCAACTACAACTGGGGAGACGTGTTTGACCGTAGCTTCCCCGTGGGGCCCGCAGATCACGGAACGTTAAGGGACGGGACAGCGGCACCGGCATGCTCGCACGCCACGCCGGCCTGCGCATGCATGCTCGAGCATTCAATTCTTGCAAGCGGCGCGTCTTCTGCGGTGAGATTCCATGTGGCTGCACGGCGGGCAAAATGATAACACCGCAAGTATTAGAATCCAAGAGTGCTTGGTATCGATCTTCAGGCTTGGCATATCCTGCTCAAAGCAACAACCTCGAGACCGAGCACTGACGAGAGATGCAGCGGCAGATATGCATGCAATCCGAGATGCGTACCTCAAGTTCATTGGGGAGCATGGAGCAGAAAGAGAAGCCTCAACTCAAGAAATTCTAAACAGCGTCGCATAGACAAGCTAGTACAAGACATGCTTATGCAGTAGTAAAGGTTTTATGTATCACATCAGTTAGTAGTTATTCTCAGAGGTGTTGCTTTACAATTGTACCAAATAAATGCAGAACAGTGGTGTTCTGCAATAATAGGACTACAGCAAAGATAGAATCCACTGAGTGCTTGGCTTTTGTCTTCAGGCTTGGCATATCAAATTTTTGTCCAAAAGGACCACATACCGAACCGTATTGTCAAAAAGGACCACCTGCGGTATGTATTGTCAAAAAGGACCCCCAGGTTTGTGGCGGCAGGCGCGCCAGGTGACATGTGTCACCTGCCGCCACGGCAGGCGGCGGCAGCCACTGTAGCCCGGCTGCAACGGAATCCCAGCTCAAGGCCGTAACGGGAACCGCTGGTGGGGCCTGCCGCCACCGCAGGAGGCGGCCGGGTGGGGCCTGCCGCCACCGTAGGAGGCGGCCGGGTGGGACCTGCCGCCACCTGGTTCCCTCGCCCGCCTGTGGCGCTGCTCCCTCGCTCTCCCTGCACCGAATCTCCCTGCCGTCAGGAGGCGGCCTGTGGCCGGTTCCCTCGCCCGCCCGCGACGCTGCTCCCTCGCTAGCTTTATTCTCTTTCGCTGATTCCCATGCGCCACAGTGTCCTAACTACGCTGATTCCCATGCGCGGTGGGACTGATTCCTGTCTGCAGATTTCCCGCCTAAATTTTCGTCCGTTCGTCCTTAATTTCCCGCCATTACATTGTTCATCTGAGCCTATAAAACGAGGCTGTCTTCGTCCATCGTCCAGCCACCCTTGGCACAACCTCGTGTGAGTGCACTTGCAACAAGCCCAAGCTTCTGGGATACCCTTGCAGTCACGTACTCCGGGCAGCTGCCGATCAAAAAATCAGTGTCGAACCTTTTGTATCGCCGTTCTTTAACATGCACAATTTATACAACACTTGGAACGATGAGTTCTGGGCATGGGGCATTGATATGAACTACAAGCTATTGTGGCCAAACGGGTCCAAATGGGTTCCTGATCCCGAGTTGATGAGAACCACCAAGGGACGGCGTCAGTCTACGCGTCATCGCAATGATATGGACCATAGCCAGTCGGGAGAACCAAGGCGATGTCATGTTTGCAGGTGCCCTGGACACTCGCGTAGGGAATGTCCGTATCGTATCAACAACACCGCATGATATTTAATCATGCTATGTATTTTAATTACATTTAATCGTGATGTAATGTAATCTTCGGATATTTAATTTCATTTCATCGTGATGTAATCTTCGGATATTTAATTACATTTAATCGTTATGTAATGTAATCTTTGGATATTTAATTTCATTTCATCGTGATGTAATCTTCGGATATTTAATTACATTTAATCATGATGTAATCTTCGGATATTTAATTTCATTTAATCGTGATTGCAGGTTATGGCCGAAATGCCACAGCTTTTGCAGGGGCATCACGACGCCCACCACCGTTGCCACCTTTTCTTAAACCCGAATCATGAAAATCCTCCTCAGACCTTCAGGCTTCGAACCATAAAGAACAGATGGCCAATACACAATTATTTCCGTCAACACCTTCAGGCTTATGGACTCCTTCATTTTGCTAACCTCGCAACTCGTCCAGGCACTTTCACTTCTGACCCATCGCTTTTGACATCCCTCGTTGACCGATGGAGACCTGAGACCCACACCTTTCACTTTCGTTGTGGAGAGCTCGCACCTACACTACAAGATGTGTCAATGATCACAGCTTTACCAATTAGAGGTGAGCCAGTGGTCCCTCCACTAGTTTCTGCATCTTGGCCAGAAGATGTCTCGGTCCGTCTTGGGCTTAGAATGCCAAAATCAAATCGTCCTGGTGCTCCTCGGGGTGTCCCACTCAGCTGGCTTTTGAATAACTTTGAAAGGTTATCTAGCTACGCTGATCTTGAGACGAGGAAGAGACACTTGTTTGCATATTTGTTGTGGCTATTTGGTGTAATGTTTCCTAATTCTCATGGTGAGGTAGTCCTCCTTGGTCTCATCTACTTTGCCGCAAAGATAGTGGACGAACCTTTACCCGCGGTTCCAACATACAGCTTTGGTTCTGCTACACTTTCTCACACATATAGAGGGTTGTGTGATGCCACTCAGAAATCTTCATTCGCAGCTAAAGCTCCATTACTTTGTGTCTCGTACGAGTTTCTACAGTTGTGGTCATGGGAATACCTACCTGTTGGACGACCCCAGATAGTAAATCCCGTAACCCCATACGACTGTGGTGAGGGCATTGTAACTATGTCCAGCCGGTGGACGCTCGGTCGGAAAAAATGGGCTACAAAATTTGCGAAAAGTTGTTACCCCATATACCATGATCAGTTTGAGCTTCTTGAGGACACACACATGTTGCAGGCTTGGATTCCATGCCCGAGCAGACTCATTTTGTGGAACAAAATGCGGACACAGGATATGGCGCATACACCCAAGGCGACGGATCTCAGCCGTATCCCTCCACGCGAGGGATCAGGATGCCCGAGGAGACTCGTTTTCCTGACATAAACCAGCACACTAGGGGCGAGGGATCACAAAGCTACAACACCGCTCAGGTATGTTCAACCATAATAAGCAATTACAAGCGTACACCATTTACATGACTTTTATTTACATATGGTTTTTCTGTGCAGGAAAGTAATGATACATCATGGGAAGATGAAGAAACCCAGCGTGGCGTAAACAAAGACATACTCACAGAATCCCTTGATCCTCGATGCAGGGTCCCAGGATTATTGAATGACTTTTTCGAGACGGACGTTATTGGCCCATCTTATATCCCTTCCCAGTCACAACCATACACCTATAATTTCGAATCATCATCTCAATATGGATTGCAAACTCCCCCAACTATGCATGAGTCGCAGACACAGGAAGAAGAGGGGCAGTACGGTCGTGGTCTTCGTGAACGTCGCCCCCCTACTCGCTTGTCACCTTCCGGTCGTCAGGAAAGGCCAGCTGGCCGTCGTCGCGTAGGCTGATTCGTCTATCTATGTGTGCGAACTATTGTATCTATCTATGTCAGTTTGCAACTTTCAGATGTATGTACGAGACATCTATGTAGTATGACGAAATAAAAGTTCTCGGTTTATTTCGAGGCATTCTTTTTAAATTGAAAATAACATGCATAAAATAAGATACATTAACATGTTGAAATTAAGATGCATTTAAAATAACATGCATAAAATAAGATACATAAAATAACATCCATAAAATAAGATACATAAAAATTAACATGTTCAAATTAAGATACAACTTGCTGCAATGCGAATTTTAGGATACAATAACATAAATCTACTGAGTCCAACGTGAATATTTTCCTTTTCCATCACCAGCTTCTTCTGCTGCCTTGGCTGCATGAGCCCTTTCTTTCTTTATCTGCCTCTCAGCCTCACGGGCCTCCTGTCGCTGTCGTTGAACCTCCGCCAGTCGAAGTCCCTCTTCTCGGTTTTTCTTCTTCATCTCATCAAGAAAAGCCCTCTGCTTCACACAATACTCTTGCCACTCTCTCTCCTGCTCTGCTTTCTCCTCTGCTGCCGCCTTCGCGCGGCGCTCTTCCACGTCCAAACTTGCCCATGCACGACGACCTCTTTCACGAATCTCGGTCACCGCCCAGTCCGGTTTTTTCGTGTCAATCCAACGATAGTACATGCACAGAGGCGAAGGAGACTACAACAAAAATAGAAATAGAAATATCAAATCAACAATAATATCTACAATGTCTTTATTCTTGATGACTGAAACATACCGGAGGCCTGATGTATGGTGAAATAGCAATGGGTGGATCTTCCTCATAATTGGCGCACATGATAAACTTCATGCCCAACCAATCCGAAAAATCCGTCACCTCCTTCACCTTGCAGAGATCGCCACACCAACAACGAAGTACTTCCACCCCCCGAGGCAAAGTCGCACTCTTCATTTTCTTAGGCCTAATGCTTTGATCCGAGCAAGGCAAACTCATGCTGACTATTCAAAGTGTGACAGACTATGCGCGCTGGTGTTTTCAAGGGTGGCTGGACGATGGACGAAGACCGCCTCGTTTTATAGGCTCAGATTAACAATGTAATGGCGGGAAATTAAGGACGAACGGACGAAAATTTAGGCGGGAAATCTGCAGACAGGAATCAGTCCCACCGCGCATGGGAATCAGCGTAGTTAGGACACTGTGGCGCATGGGAATCGGCGAAAGAGAATAAAGCGAGCGAGGGAGCAGCGTCGCGGGCAGGCGAGGGAACCGGCCACAGGCCACCTCCGGACGGCAGGGAGATTCGGTGCAGGGAGAGCGAGGGAGCAGCGCCACAGGCGGGCGAGGGAACTGGGTGGCGGCAGGTCCCACCCGGCCGCCTCCTACGGTGGCCGCAGGCCCCACCCGGCCGCCTCCTGCGGTGGCTGCAGGCCCCACCCGGCCGCCTCCTGCGGTGGCGGCAGGCCCCACCAGCGGTTCCCGTTACGGCCTCGAGCTGGGATTCCGTTACAGCCGGGCTACAGTGGCTGCCGCCGCCCGCCGTGGCGGCAGGTGACACATGTCACCTGGCGCGCCTGCCGCCACAAACCTGGGGGTCCTTTTTGACAATACATACCGCAGGTGGTCCTTTTTGACAATACGGTTCGGTATGTGGTCCTTTTGGACAAAAATTATGGCATATCATGTCTTCAGGTAGTACAACAGACTGCTTGTTAACAGATTATATACTGCAGCTAAAAAAACAGATTATATTTCACATACCCAGTAACAAAAAATGACCAAGTTGGCCCACCGCAAGCAAGTATATAACTCACCAGTGTCTAGATAAGCAGCAAGTATCCAGATAACCTTACCTGGCGGCACAACCTTAATTACCTGGCCTAGAGGATGCTAATAGGTCGGTGCCTGCTGGCCGGTCTTTGTGGAAGACGGAGGAGACAATGGGGAAAAGGGGCTTTCCCCATTGGTTTTAGGGTGCGAGCAAAGGAGGAGGAGAGAGGACACCATGGCCATTGGAGGCCGGCCGACCGCCGACGGGGACGGAGGAAGAAGAGGTGGATGTCGGGTTTGCATTTACCGGGCTAGATTACGTACTCCAGGCTGGAGCTAGTAGAACACGTCTTGCTGGCTGGCTCACGGGTCCACGTGAAATACGTTTTGTGGTGGCTACAGAGCAAAGCGCCGCCGCTGCTGCTATTTTCTCTTTCTTTTTAAAAAATATTGCAGAATACATGGCTTGTCACTTAACTTAATTGATCTAAACTGATATCCATCCCACAATTTCCACGAAACCGATAGTATCGAATTGCAATTGAATTTCAAGAACGAATGGATCCCCGTCAGAGAAATCGATACCTATAAACACGACTCGAGAAATGGACCAGCCTCCGAGAATTCATGGCGGTGGCATTACTGGATAGTTATTGGCCATCGGATTCATTTCGATTGATGCTTAGAGAGTAGGTTGAAGAAAAGCACCATCCGCATGTTCTAGCTAGTACTATTTAATCTGGTGGGTATGTCTAGGGCTCATATAGATGTGACATAACTATCGAAAATTCAATTTGGCTCCCGGGAGCACATGCTCCCGGTGTGCTCCCGGGGCCAATTATTTTTTTTCAAATGTCAAAAAAAATTGAGACAAATTTTTTTGGTGATCTTTGTCACATACAAATGCTACCTGCAAAATTTGAGGCAAAAAGGTTAAGCATTTTGTCCTGCGCAAAAACAACAAATCGAAGACAAAATGTCACCACAAAATGACAACCCAAATTTGTTTTTTTCACCGACGAAATACTGCTGCTCCGTTCCACATGAAAATTGTCAAGCATGCTTGCGACACCAACACGATCATCTACAATTTTTTTCAGAATTTTTTGAAAACATTTAAATATTTTTTTCGAGGTACTGTTCATCCGGGTGCAAATGCACCCGGGAGCCAAAACGCCTCTCCCAATAACTATGTCACATATAAGATGCCATCAACAACTGTTTGTGGCCCTTTTGTTTGTCCTTGTTTGTTGGGAAAATCCAATGAGGGACGTGCGCACGCTCAACGTATTGTTCGGACGGCGCTTCGACGGGTGCTCCATTCCGCGGCAATATCAGGCCCGGCCCACTGGCAAACCTGGATTACGACGCGCTGGAGAAAAAAACAAAGGCAAAAGCAGCTGTGCTTTTTTTTAGAGGCAAAAGCAGATATGCTATGCGCTGTTGTTTACTAGTACAAGTGGGTGCTAGGTTGATCACTACATAGCTTTGCATGGAAGGCTGTTTCCTTTCGATAAACATCGGAGGCTGCTAGTCTGCTACAGTTTTCATTTCTCTTCAACAGGCGCACGTCTATATTTTTTTCCAAAATTGTGTATAAACATACGGAAAAAATTATGAAATAATATGACAACTCAACATAATTAATCTGGTAGGCAAGCACAACATATAATTCTGGCAATTGTGTGTAATTGTTTTGGCAAGCTATATGAAATGAAAATGACAACTCGGCACAATTAAAATGACAACTAGTGTGTAATTTTTGTTTTTGGCAAGCTATATGAAATAAAAATGCCAACTCGACACAATTAATGACAAATAGTGTGTATTTTTTTGGCAAGCTGTATGAAATAAAGATGGTAACTCGGCACAATTAAAAATTGGACAACTAGAATGTAAAAGAGAAAACATCCCATTGCCCTTGATCACCTCCTACCCCTCCCCCCTCTTGATGTCACGTAGTTAACACACATATAACTGTCTGAAAAATCCATAACACAAACCAGGATAGTATCGAACACAAAAAATTGATTTTCTGACAAAAAACATAACACAAGCAGACCTGCTAAGCAAAAAAAAAAAAATACAGTGCACATTGAGGGGTTTAAAAAAATGAATTGTGTAATAAATAAAGATTAAAATAGCAGGTCATTTGATACATCGCATAATTATCTAGGAAGAAGAGTGTGATTCATCAAAAGAATCTGTTATACAACACATACTTAACGCCATACTTCGGTGTGTTGTACATGCCATGAACATGAGCTATGTGTTCTATCTGGTGGTGGTAACAAAAAGCTACAAAAAATATATTTAGCAAAATTTGTATCAGGCAGGCTAGTGCTAAGTTGCATGATAATCAACTGGGCCCGACTCTTTTTTTTAGCGTTAGTAGCACAGAACAAGACACACAAAAATGACACCGCCAGTTCCACCCATGACTACTAAGGAAGGTCTCGCAGGGTTCCTTTGCTTCTGAAGCAAACCCACGGGACAAAACAGCCTATATTGCTTGGACGCCGACGTTGAATGGTACAAGTTTCTATATTCATTAATTAGTCACGTGACTTGTACCATTGGTGAAAACAAGTCACGTGCCTTGTTTTCATCTATTAATTGCTTGGACGCCGAAGTTGCGTCCGGGTGTATAGGGCATGCGCGTAGTTCTAGGTCGACAATTTAACTATATAAATATATATTGTATGTGATAAAAAACATATATTTAGAAACTACACCTCCATATGAATCTAATGATATAGTTTTCATGATGTATAACACATATTTAGTTAATTAAATTGATGACCTAAAACTACGCGCACTCCCTATACACCTAGACAGAGGGAGTACAAGTTTCTATATTCATTAATTAGTCAGGCTCCAGCTGGTTGGCACCAACGTGGTTTCATCTCTCCTCAATGAGTTCCACGACAAGCGCCCACCTCGCTAACAACAACCAAGTGTACCTTATCCTGATGACAAACAATAATGATGGCTTCTGCCCTATCGCTTTGCATGGAGAAGAAGAAAATCCACTGAGGATCCGGAATCAAAATATCCACAAAATTTGTGAAACCTAAGAACAAGGACATGTGAATGCATCCGACCCATTTTAGACCACCAATTATTTGGAGTAGTACGAGGACTATTATTAATCCAGCTGTAGCTAGCCTGATAGGTGACACGGGAATGCATTTGACTCATTTTGCGATCGGCCACCAATTAATTGGAGTAATACAAGCACCATGATTATTCCAGTCGTAACTTGATAAGTGCCATGGGAATGCATCTGTCTCAATTTGAGATCATCAGCTATTTGTCCACGTATGGCATGCAGCATGAATGCTGCCGCTGGCTGAGCGACTCGCTAGATTTTTTTGCAAGCTGTTCAGACAAAGTTACTAAGGTTGTAGACGGTCGTAGCTAATTGTAGCTTGTTGTCATCATGTGAATCATTGCTATTGAGATCGGAAGTTTTTCCCAAAAAAGAATACTGTTAAGCCACTAATGTCGCGTCGCAGCGTGCGGGGTATAATCTAGTATCAAGAACACGATTCGCCATGCTAAAAAAAGGAACCGGATTTATAGCCTAGGAATCAGGGATTTAATTTGAAGTTTCTTCCCATGCATGGTACCCCGACTTGAATGATAGTGTGGGTAACTCTTGGATTTACGCTCAATGTTAACTATTCTGTTGAGCTTTCCCGTAAGCGATGGCCATTCGTAAAATCGCGGGAGATGAAAAAATTGGTGGGCGCATCTTTGTTTCAAAATTTCAACTCCTTGGCCCGCATCCAAGTCTGGTGCGTATAAATATGAGGGGGTTGAGCTGGCCGCGTGCGACTTAGACTCGCTAGTGCGGCAAGCAAAATTCAGAGAGCAAAGAACAGTGGAGTCTGAAGATTTTTTGGTGCCGTGTAAACCTTACGGCTTTACTCGTTTCTTTCTCTCATTTTATTCAACAACAAAGGGAAAACGTGGCCGGTAAGGGATCCTACCTCTGCGCCACGATCCGGTAGACTCGCGCCGTCCCACGAGGCCTGATCGTGCAAAACCACGATGCTACTGAAAAACAGAAAACGACGGAGTCCTGATGCAACAGGCTATCCAAATCTAAAAGTAAATTACAATAATAATAATTCTAAGTATAGGAAAGATAAAGAATCCCATTTTTCTAGTTCTTATGATGCACTGGGAGCTTATAGACAAAAACTAATCAGTTTAGATAGTCCCTTGTGGCTACGATGGAACCTGGATCAACGCGTCATTGGGTCAAGAGAAGTTCCGATTGAAGTTCAATATGAATCTTTGGGGACTTATCATGAGATTTATGCCCACTATCTAATAATGGGAAATAGAAAAAAGGAATTCGTTCGATATACATTCGAACCACTCTTGGTCATATTTCTTTTTATAGAGAAATAGAGGAAGCCATACAAGGATTTAGTCAGGCCTATTCATACACTACCTAAACAAGAAAGTTAGATTCTAAACAAGAAAGTTAGATTCGGCGATGCCCCTCCCCTTTCCTTTCGGGGGGCCTTCCGATTTCCCTAGTATCATCATTATAAACTGAATTAAAGCAAACTAGCTAAATTAACTACGTGACAGACAAGATTAGGATAACAAATCTCCCTCGTAATGTTGTCGTCAGATTATTTCAGACATGCCGATTCTGCTCCTCAGCTCATGAAAACGGATGCGCCCAAGAGCTTTCATCAGGATGTCAGCGAGCTGGCCCTCCGTGCGGACGTAGTCGATCTCAAGATCACCCTGCTCAACATAATCTCGAATGAGGTGATACCGGGTGTCGATATGCTTACTTCGATCGTGGAACACGGGGTTCTTGCTGAGAGATATCGCCGACTTGTTGTCCACCAACAGCTTCGGCACTCGTGGTTTCTCATTCAGCAGCTCACTGAGGAGTATACTGAGCCAGATGCCCTGGCAGGCAGTGGTGGCGGCAGCGATGTACTCTGACTCGCATGATGACGTAGCCACCACTCGTTGCTTCTGAGATTGCCAGCTGACCGGGCTTCGGCCGAGGAAGAAAATCAGTCCAGTCGTGCTCTTCCGATCATTGACGTCGCCGGCCAGATCGGAGTCGCTGTACCCCAGCAACTCAGGTGCTCCATGTCCCTTCCTGTTGGACACACCAAGGTTCAGCGTGCCTGCCACATACCGTAGTAGGTGTTTCACCGTAGCAAGGTGCACCGTCGTGGGCGCCTTCATGAAACGGCTAACGTAGCCGATGTCGTAGGTGATGTCGGGCCTCGTGTGAACGAGGTACCTCAAGCTCCCCACGATGCTGCGGTAGAAGGTGGCGTCGATCGGCTCGCCGTCGCCGGTCTTCCTCAGCTTCAGCCGTGCCTCCATTGGCACAGCGCAGGGGTTGCAGTCCTCCATCCCTGCTTTCTGCAACAGTTTCCGAGCGTACGCGGCTTGCTGGAGCGTGATCAGGCCGCTCTGTTGCTGCACCTCGATGCCCAGATAAAAGCTGAGCTCACCGAGGTCACACATCCTGAAATGGTTAGTCATCTCAAGTTTGAACCTTGTCAGCTCCTCGATTGACGAACCGGTGATGATGAGGTCGTCAACGTAGACACCGACGAGGAGTAGCTTGTCACCGCTGCCGCGACGGTACACCGCGTGCTCCGCTTGGCTCCGCTCGAATCCAAGTGCATGGAGGCTGGAGTCGAGCTTCGTGTTCCACGCCCTCGGCGCCTGGCGCAGCCAGTACATGGCCTTCTGTAGTCGGAGCACCTTGTGCTCCTCTCCATCGACGGCGAACCCAGGAGGTTGCTCGACGTACACCTCCTCAATCAGGTCACTGTTGAGGAAGGCCGTTTTCACGTCCATGTGGTGAATCGGCCACCCGTGGTGCGTGGCGAGAGCGATCATCACGCGCACCGCCTCCATCCTTGCGACAGGGGCGAAAACATCCTCGTAGTCCACCCCCTGCCGCTGCGCGTACCCCTTGCCACCAGACGCGCCTTGCGCTTGATCACGTCGCCATTGGCATCTCTCTTGAGCCCAATGGCGCGGTGTCCCGGCGGTAGCTGCATGAGCCGCCAGGTCTTGTTCGTCTCAATGCTCGCCATCTCTTCCATCATAGCGGCGCGCCACTCCTTGTCCTTCTCCGCCTCTGCAAAGCTTGCTGGTTCGACGGCGGAGAAGAGGACACGTCGCTGTATGCCGGATCAACCTGGTCGGTCGCGTCGAAGAGATTGTCAAGGGTGCGGTACCGGCGAGGCGCCTCCTCGCCCGGTGACGGCTACGACGCGTTGGTTGGCGGAGAGACGAACTCCACCGTCGGTGGCGGTGGCGTGGACGGAGTTTCTGGAGGGGTGGGTGAGGGTGCTGCCTCAGCCGAGGCAGGCCTGTTATCCTCGTGCGTGTCTGGCGCGCTCTCCGTGCGCGTTGTGTTCCAGCTGATGCCATCACCTGCAGGAGGCACGCGGGCGATCAGGCGACCGTCGGCGTCGCGCAGCTGGAGCCACCCGTGCCGCATGCATGTGTCGAACCCAATCTCGTCGAGTTGTCCGAGCGACACGATGCTGCTGTAGAGGCGGGGTATGAAGTACACCTCTGACAGCGTGACGCGTTCCCCGCTCCGGCACATGAACAGGATCGTGCCACGCCCCTCGATCTCCACGGACGTGTCGTTGCCGATCTGCCTGGACACGAGCCAACTCGGTCCGGCTCGGGGCGAGCCTGCAAAAAGCTCAGGCAAAGTTGCCGAGCCCCGAGCCAGCTCGACATTGCCGGCGAGCCATGAAACAGAGCTCGGCCCGAGCTTTCCAAAAGCTTGGTGAAACTCGGTGCAGCTCGCAAGCCTCGCCGTGGTGGGTCACTAACAGGTGGGGCCGTCTTCCCTGACAACGGTGGAGACGACATATGTGGGGCGGCGAGGCAGGGGATGACCGGCGAGGAGCGACCGGGACGGAACGGAGCAGCCGGGGCAGAGCAGAGCCGAGGCAAGGCTAGTGTTGAGTGGTGGCGTGGATGCATGGCGCTATCGACTGCGGCGACGGGAGCATCCCATGCGACGCAGGTGGCGCAATGGCGGCGGCGCAACTGTACTGTCCTGTGGCGGCTGGTTCCTTTGCTGTCGATGCGTACAGAACGAACGAGTAGACGACGAAGGAGAAATAACCTAACGGGCTCTTTTTCTTGCTAGGTTTGACAGAAATTAAAGCTACCAAAGAAAAGACGAGCTTTCGGGCCGGACCGAGCCGAGCCAGGCTCTGCCCGCACTATTTTCGGAACAGCAAAGACAGCTCGGCTCGGTCCATCTCAACTGCGGGCCGAGTCAAACTCGGGGCAACCCCAAGAAAGCTTGGGCCGAGCCGAAAAGCCCGAGTTTTATGTCCAGCCAGAGTCGCCGAGCTTGACGAAGCCGCAGACGCTCATGTCCAGCTCGGAGAAGAATTCGCGCCGCCCACACATGTGGTTGCTGGCGCCGGAGTCCAGGAACCAAGCCGTGTCGTAGTGACCGGCCTGCTTCGTCGCCGTAGCATTGGATCGCTCCTCGTTGAGCAGGACGTGCTCGACGGACGGCGCGCTCGGACGTACCACGGTGAGCGAGTCCAGGCTCGCGATCTGCAACGCCTGCTCCTCTTCCTGTCCTTGCACAAGGTTTGCTCGCCCCTTGCGCTCCTTCTGCGGCTCCCGACACTGCTTGGAGAAGTGACCCATATGGTTACAATTGTAACACTTTACCTGGGACATGTCCCGTTCACCATTTCCGGCATTGCCGTTGCCGCTGCCGTTGCGGCCATTGCCGGTCTTGTTCTTGGGCTTGCCCTTCTTGCGGCCGTTGCCGTTGCCGCCGGAGCCCTGCCCTTGCTCGCGCTGCTTCCTGCGGGCCTCCCACTCCTCCGTCAGGAGCAGGCTGCCGATCGCGCGTTGTGTCGTCGTCGATCCCCCACCACGTCCCTCCGAGGAATGCAGACGCCCGATCAGTTCTTCAACCGACAGGGTGATCAGATCGAGGAGGGTTTTGATGGAGCACGCCATCTGTGCGTAGCGCTCCGGGATGACGCGCAAGATCTTCACTTCCTCCATCGTGTCGCCGAGGGAGCGCAGGCTGTTGACGAGGTGCATGATGCGCATGGTGAAGGCGTCGAGGGTTTCGCCGTCGTGGAACTCGATCTACTCGAATTCCTTGTGCAGCCGTTACGCCGTGGCCTCCTTGACGCGATTAGCTCCGACGCGCATGGTGCGCACCGCGTCCCACGCGGCTTTTGCCCTGCCCTTCACTGCGAGCGCGCCCACCATCTCGGGGGGCACTGAGCGCAGGAGTGCCGCGAGCGCGGCCTTGTCGTTGGCCACGCTGCTGGTGTTGCCTTCCACCGCGTCCCACATAAGGTTAGCCTCCATGTTGATCTGCATCACTAGAGCCCACTCGACGTAGTTCGTGGCGGTGAGCATTGGCCATACCGTGTTGCCGCCGGTGATGATCCGCTCCTGCACCGTGCGCTCGTGGACGATGATCTCGTTGCCGCCACGACGAACGCGACTCCTACCGCAGCTCTGGTGCCGTGTGCGCGATGGAGTCACAGAGCGATGATCAGCAGGTGACGGCGTGGTCACCGGCGTCCTTGTCCCGCTCCCGCTCGGCATGGTCCCTCACGAACGATCTGATACCAGATGTCAGTTCTGGACCTGAAACTCGCTAGTGCTGCAAGCAAAATTCAGAGAGCAAAGAACAATGGAGTCTGAAGATTTTTTGGTACCGTGTAAACCTTACGGCTTTTCTCGTTTCTTTCTCTCTATGCTGGAAAAAACATCTAGTAACATATTTTAAATCATTAAACAAAGAGTTCCCTCTATGCTCTATTCCATCTGTCTACCATCACCACTTCATATATGTTGCTACAGCCAGGTATTTTTCTTCGAGAAAACAAGCTACAGAACACACGTACGTACGCTGAGTATGCAACACATAAAAAGGGTATAATATATGTTTCTGTTCATGTTGCACGACTCGGAGAACCATGCATATATCTAATAATATAGATAAATGTGCTCGGTGTATATTGATAAGCAAACTCACGATTATTGTTTAGTTATCAAATGTAAGCCCATTTCCAACACCAATTTTTTTAGTATTTTTCTTCTAAAAAGAGGATGTGATGAATGTTCTCAAGGAAAAAATACCGGCTAAATATTCTTCTTAAGCCTCTCAACCTCAGCTTCTGACATAATTTATGACTATGCTCTGCTATCAAAACCTCCGATAACCAAAGCTTGCCATTACTTTTACCCTTCACCAAATGCTTGATGGCTCGGAAGTTTCCGCTTGAGGCATCCTTATTATCTCATGATTTCTACATCCTTCGCCTGAGGCAATGTACCTAATTACATGTTGAGCATCTCAGCCCCTGCTTTCCAGCAAGCTATATTCCTGTGAAAGCGTCCAACTTGTTAAAAGGGAGAGAGGGTTTGGTGGAATAGTTGTTGTATTGCCTGACCCTCGTGGGCATATATATAGGAGTACAATGACTAACTTGGAGTACAAGACAAGGCAGGACAAATCCTAGTCTATCTCATATTTCCTAATAATCAATATACTCAACATCCCCCCGTAGTCACAACGGTAGCGACGCAGACGGTGAGACTGTAGAAAAATCCAAAGGTAAGCCGACGGTCATCCCCACACAGTCGTAACATCGATGCATCGCGGAAGCCGTGGCTGGAGTAGAAACCGACAAGGTTGCTCAAGCAAGGCGGTAGCCCTTTATTCTGATGTCGAAGTAGCCGAGAGCGTAGGGTGGTGTAGCCGTGGTTGAGGTAGCCGTGCGGAGAATGCTGTGGTCGATGTCGAGTCGGGGTAACTGGTGTCGAGGTAGTCGCCGAGGAGCCACGGGCGCAAGGAGGCGCCGAGTTAGTCATGGGTGCAGTGGTGTCGAATTAGTGGTGCACCGGAAAGAAGACGAAGTTGTGACGCGTCGCTCCAGGATTGCCAAGTCTTGGGACACGTCGTGGACAAAGGCACGCGTCGATGTTGCCAGCACCAGGCATGCGTAGGCGGACGAAGACAAAGTTGACGAAGCGCCGCTCCAGGCTTGCCAGGCCCGGGGACACGTCATGGACGAAGGCACGCATCGGTGTTGCCAGCACCGAGCATGCGTAGACAGGGACCTGCACGAGCTGTACGCCATGTCGGAGAAGTCGGAGGGGCCAGCTGAGAAGAACTCGATGACGATTGCGGCGTCCATCGTCGCGGGACCAATGTCACCAACGGTGGTCAGAGTAGACGAAGTGGTCGGGGTAGATGACGGCGACGCCGGCGACGGGCTGGTGCTGGACGAAGATGAAGGGGGTGGACGAGCGGCGCGGCTCGGGTGGCGAGCTGCAGCGACGCCGAAGAAGAGCGGCGGCAGCGGCATGACGGCGGCGGCAGAGGCTGGTTAGGAGCGCGGTGGCGATGCTGGCAGTAGGCGAGGAAGAACCCGACAGCATGACGAAGACCGGCGCGGACGTGGTGTTCCCGCGCCGAGGGAGTCGGCGCGGCGCATGCCACGGAGTAGTCGACGCGCGAGGACGGCGGAGTGGACCGCGGGCCGCGGAGCTACAGCCCGAAGGGGTGAAGCAGCGGCAGCAGGCGGGTCGGGGCGACGGCGGGAAGACCTAGGGCGGCGGCGGTGACCACGGGCCACGGCGATATGGCCCGAAGGTGCGGCACGGCGGCGAAGCGCGGGTCGGTGCGACCGCGGGGACGGCCTCGGCCGGCGGCGGAGACCGCATGCAACGCTCGCTACGGCCCAATGGGGCGACGCAGCGGCAGCGCGAGGGTCGGTGCAGCGACGGGGACGGCCTGAAGCGGACGGCCTCGAGGCGGCGGTGGACCGCGGGCCGTGACACTACGGCCCGAAGGGGCGACGCAGCGGCAGCACGTGGGTCCATGCGGCCGCGGGGAGAACCACGGGGCGGCGGCGCTGCGGCCCGAAGGGGCAACGCAACGGCAGCCCAATGCTCGATCGTTGGAGGG
The DNA here is from genome assembly GCA_039707655.1 of Elymus sibiricus. NCBI lineage: Eukaryota > Viridiplantae > Streptophyta > Magnoliopsida > Poales > Poaceae > Elymus > Elymus sibiricus. The sequence goes on along the minus strand of CM077674.1, from coordinate 518,150 downwards.
GCGCGCTTTACTCGAGACAGTCTTCACGGGACCTGCGGAGGCACGCGCAACCGACGAGACAGGTTGGTCGCACGGCGTAGATGAGGCGGATCGCGGCGGCGGGCGGGTAATCAATCCGATCGCGCGCGAGGTCGGGGACGCCGCTCGATGGAGGCGGGATGGAGGCGGAATCCAAGATGAAGCCGACGACGACGGTCGGCAGGGCGGCCGTACAGGCGCGGCGTAGATCGATGGGCGGGCCGGCGCGCGAACGGCGGCTGTGATGGGCCGCCGCATGGCGCGAGGCCGCCGGGTTGGGGCGATGCAGGAGTCCCGATCGGAGCAGGGCGGTGATGGCCGGCGTAGGGCGACGGGCGAGCAGGCGGGTGGGCGACAGCCGTGAGGGGCCGCCGCGTCACGCGAGGCCGCCGGGTCGGTGTAGAGGCCGGGTCGCGCTGATGTCGGAGTAGAGGCGCGGGGTCGACGGCGGCGGCGGGTGACGCAAACCGATCTTAGATCGGAAAACCAAAAAGAAAACGCCGATCAATGCGACCGGCGGAAGAGAGAAAACCCCGGATCAAGAGATCGGGAAAAAGACTCTCTAGGGCAGCCAGTCAACACGACCGGCGGACGAACCCTAGGTACGGGTGGCGCGGCCCCCGGCAGCGGTCATGGAGGCCGACCGCCCCGGGGGCGGCGCGCGATGCGGAAGCGGTGGGCGGTGGCTAGGTCTAGGAACTTGCGGCAGATACCATGTTAAAAGGGAGAGAGGTTTTGGTGGAATACTTGTTGTATTGCTTGACCCTCGTGGGCATATATATATGAGTACAATGACTAACTTGGAATACAAGACAAGGCAGGACAAATCCTAGTCTATCTCATATTTCCTAATAATCAATATACTCAACACAACTGAAGCTTATCATTTTCACCCTCCATCAAATCCTTGTTGGCTCCACCTTCATCTTAAGGTCCTCCAATTCCGTCAAGATTTCTTCCTTCTCAGCATCAAATGCCTTTGCAGATGCATCTTTCTGAACCTCCAACCGAAGGTTATCATTTTCAGCCTTCACCTTACCATAATCATCCTCCGACTCCAAGTTCTTTGCCAGAGCTGCCTTGAGCCTCGACTCCAAAGATTCTACCCTCGCACCCAGCTCTGCCTTGTGTGCCCCCATGTCCTTCAGCTCCTGCACCTTATCCTTAATTTTCTTCTTCGCTTCTTCCTGGTACGCATCTGCTGTTTTCATGAGCGCCAAAACCGCCTTCCTCGCGTCCTCCAGCTCCTCCGTCTTCTCCTTAATTTGCTTCCTTGCCGCTTCTTGGTAAGTATCGGCGCTGTTCATTAGCATCAGACCTGCCTTCCTCGTGTTCTCCAATTCCTCTGCCTTTGCCCTAATTTGCTTCTTGGCTTCCTCTTGGTACCTATCGGCAGCATTCATGAAGAGCAGGCCCGCCTTCCGGGTGTCCTCCCTTTGCTTGGATAGCTCACCGGACAGTCCGGTGTTTTGGCGCTCCAGCTCTCGCACCTTGTGCCCCAGTGTGAAGACCTGGGTCGAGGACACCTGAGCAGTCCTCGTCTTCTCCGCCAGTTGCCTCTCCAGTTCTCGCTTCTCGTTGGACAGTCGGGAATTTTCTTGCTCTAACCTCCATGCCCTCCAATATTGGTCATAATACTCTGCAGTGTATGTTTTAGAAAAGGGGGTAATTACTAATTAGTGGAGAGAGATGCATGGGATCACGCTGCATGCTGGACTGCACACATGGAGATGGGATTGATTTGATGGAAGAATATATATATATATATGCTTTGGCGTAGCGCACCTGACCAATACGACATGTTGCAGAGACTTGCACTTGCTTGCGGCCGCTCTTGTCACGCACTCGTCGAAGGTACAAGATGCAGCCCGTCGTCCTGCATGCCCATGTGGATGGAAGCTGCCTCGGGTGAATATCTATATATATGTAGATAAGGGACCGGAAGAATCAAAAGAGAGAAGGAAAGGATGGAGTGTCAATGAGGAAGGCGAAGGAGAGAAGGCATACATGGAGTGCTGCTGGTGAATTAAGAAGAGGCAGGATGCATGGAGTGTTGGTGAGGGAAGAAGTAGAGGAGGGAAGGTATGTGCATAATGTGCTGCCAAATTAAAGAGTGAGGGAGTGGGGCTCAGCTCATGTGTCTGGTCCAAGACATCTCGCATAAGTTTTTTTTTAAGGAAACTAGAGGGTCCGGGGCCCCTACAGATTGATTATATTAAAAACCAAGGATAAAACAAAAGTTAACAAGATATAATTCAAAAGACAAAGAAAGAAACAAAAAAAAATCAGGCTAAGCCTATGAATTACACCAGATTCTGAACCCATTGGTCAAAAGACACAGCAAGACTTGATTTTACCCTATGCAACAGCAAAAGGATTTCGTTGCAGAAAAGACTTCTGGCGTTGTTTACATTGGGCTGAATCCCCTCGAAGATCAGATCATTTCTAGCTGTCCATATTGGCCATCAGATGAGCACGACTGCTGTCATAAAAAACTGAGATTGAATTATGTTGATTGTCAGTTTGTCACTCACGATTGGACCCTTAGGTTGTGCACTAGTGGTGAATACTCTATTGTACACTCGTACTCCTTGCTGGATGTACTCTGATCTCATCTTTTTTTATAAAGGGAGGATTTTGTTAATTCACAATCAGTACATCGACTTGATACAAAAATTGTGAATTTACTCCCGGCTTCTACAAAAAGCGCACACGGCCTGAAATAAACAAAAAGATAGTCTGACACAGTAATGACAATCAATTCTAAGACTAGATCGTCATCTATGTGCCCGGGAGAAAAACACCGTGATCGCTTGCGTCAAGTGTTGTGATGCCGCCACAACCAAAGCATGCGCAAAGAGCATCTGGAGGATAGCCCATGTATGGAGCCAATGGATAACCAAATGTACCACCTGCAAGGGAGAATAAACATGTATTTTTCAAATACCAAATCATTTTTGCATAACCAAAACGACCAACAAGTAGCTGTCACCCCCAGCAGAAGTAAAGGTTTTAAATCCCTCCTAAACCCACGAAGCCAACTCCTGAACATGTGAGAAATACTACGTGGTTGACGAAGGTTTAAATCAACATGTATACAACTCCAAATCACACATGAAAAACAACATTAAAAAAAGGTGCTTAATTGTCTCATTTTTGTGGCAAAGACAACACTTTTCACTGCCTTGCCAAATGTATTTGGAACATTTACATAAGGTCACCTTTAATGATTTCCCAAAACTTTTCATAAAACTCGGCTACGAAACCAGCAGGGTCAGGTGCTTTGTTATGTTCCATATTCAAAATAGCATCCAAATTTCCTTATTTGTAAAATTGGAAGTTAGGATTTCATTTTCTTCCTATGTTACTTGTGGTATATCACCAATCCTAGAGGTATCGAAGGCACACAAGGACTCCTCTGGAGGCCCAATAGCTCTTTATAAACTTGGTAATATATACTCTTTAAGATTTTTCTACCCTTTAATCTTTCCATCCTCTTGATCAAGCGAGAAAATGTGTTTTCTTCTATGCTTGTCATTGGCAATTAGTTGGAAATACCGTGTGTTATTATCCCCTAGGAGGACGTCCTTTATCTTAGCCCTTTAAATATATTTAATTTCCTCTTCTCTAACAAGCTGAGTTAACTGATCTCGAGCAAGGGCAAGATTATCTCGCTCCGCTTCAGACAGATCACGACTCAGCCGCGAAATCGAGGTCATTAATAGTGGTTTGTAAACTTTGTTTTTGTGCTTTGTACTATCCATTATTGTTTGCTTCCCACCCTCTTAAATGCCTGTGCAAATCACTGAATTTATTATTCCATCTTTGAACCGTACCGGGTTTCGACCCTTCACTGGCTTATTCCAAATTTCTACGATATGGTCATGAAAATCATCCCGAGTAAACCAAGATAGTTCCAATTTGAATTGTTTTTCATCCCCTATAAAATCTGGTGTCTCTGTATCGAACAACAACAGAGTGTGATCTGATACACCCCTATATATCAAGGGCTTGTACAGTCACGAAAGGGTGCTTTAGTTCCCATTTTGTTGTCATCAAAATTCGATCCAACTTCTCATAGGTTTGAATATGTAGCGAATTTGCCTAGGTAAATTGTCGACTAGTCTAATCAATCTCTCTAAGATCAAAGCTATCAATAACAACATTGAACAGGAAGAGCCACCGGTCATTATACCTGTTATTGTTCTTTTCACTGCTGTTGCGCAAATGTTAAAATCTCCACCAGTCAGGGTAGGAAGTGGATTTTCTTGACAGGCTCTCACAAGTTCAGCTAAAAAGGCAGACTTGAAGTTGTCTTGAGCTAGATCATAAACAGCCATGAGAATCCACTTAAACTTATCAGCTTTGTTGCAAGAGATGGAATTTTATATAAAATTATTCTTCAACAATAAAAGAAACATCTAAGGCTGTTGTATTAATTCGTAGTAAAATTCTGCCAGGCCTGCCACGTGGAGGAAGGCAATGCCAAATGAAATCAACGCCTCCAGATAGGCGGGCCTGATTCATCTTTGACAAATGTTTCTTCCTAGTCTCCATTATAGCTATAAAATCTAAATGATGCTACTTTATTGCATCTCAGACAAAACGAAATTTAGCCAAGACCGATAGACCTCTTCTATTCCAATACATGCCTTTCATAGTGAAACTTATTTAGATTTAATGTTCCCCCATCCCTAGATTTACATTCCTTTTTCTTAGAAGACAACCGTGACTTCCTAGCTAGCGGATGCCACAAGGTCACAAATCTTTATGTCCAGGTCCGCCTCATGAAAATCAACCTCCGAAATATCCCCTACCAAGTGAGCGAGTAGGACACCATCTGTTCTAGCGTTCTCATCATCACTATAGTTAGGATAAGATAAATCTGTAGCAGTTTTTGATATAGGTGCCACTGATGACCTATCAACCTCTATATCTTTTAGAGCATTGATAGCTAAATTAATTGTTGCATTGTTGCTATCTAATATTAATCCTAGATTTTTTAGGTTTCTAGAGCAAATAACATTAGGTAGAGCAGAAAAAGATATTTCAGAAAACGAGTTTGGCATACCCGGTTGCAATTGCGAAGGACTAGAAGGCGAACGTGATGATCCAAAATCTTCCACAGTGTTTCCATCCAAATTGTGTATCGCGGCTCTACACATTGCTTTTTGCAGCATGTCGTCATCTCTCGCAGAGATACCATCAGCAGAAGAGATGATGTTAGAGTACAGTCATATAGGTTTCTTTTTTGTTTTTGTTTTTCTTTTAATCAAGCTAAGATCATTCTCCATTTTTAATTATGGGCTTTGCTATGGTACTCTCAAATAACGGTGAGCCATTCATTTAATTAGTTTGGATGGTTAGGATCATCTATTACTTCCTGAGTGTGAAGCCACTGTCTTCTACCAGCCATGTCACCGTACTAAAAGCCTCCCAGGAACCACGCGGGTTAAAGCAGCCGCTAACCAATTGGAAATGGCATCCCAAGTTCGCAGAGTATCGGTAGTGTGCGAAGACATGGTTGTCAAGGGTGCAAAGGCCTAGCGGATATATCTCTGCCAGTTAGGCCAGCCATGCCTTGCAAGCCAATCCGCAGTTCACAGCCTGTTATATAGGAGCAGCCAAATAAAATTAAAAATTGCATTTTGGTGGTGCCCCTGTAACGCCAGATGATGCTCTCTCGATGGTGACAAGCATGTTATTAGACTGAGCCCGGTACACATAAGGCCATAAGCTGTTGTGTAATCACACTAGTAGAAAAAGGCCCATTTGTCCCGGTTCCAGAGGCCCATTTGTCCCGGTTCTGGAACCGGGACTAAAGGGTCGGGACTAAAGCCCAAAACCTTTAGTCCCGGTTTGCTTACGAACCGGGACCAAAGGCCCTCCACGTGGCCGCTGCGGGAAGCCCAGGCAGGAGGACCTTTAGTCCCGGTTGGTAACACCAACCGGGACCAAAAGGCATCCACGCGTCAGCATCCGACAGGAGCTGGGGTTCTTGTTTTTTTTTGAAAGGGGGGCGGGGGGGGGGGGCTTAGGGGTTTTGTAGGGTTAATTTAGGGGTTTCATATTGTGTTAGCTAGCTAATAGAGAGAAGTGTCCTCTCTTTCTCCGTGCTTGGTCGACGCTAGCTACTATAGAGAGAACTCGACACGCTAGCTAGTCAGCAAATGAAGGAACCATTAAGTACATAAGATCGTCATGAACATATACAGAGAGAAGTGATTGACCACTCTTTCTCCGAAAGATTGGTCGAACAACAAGTTTTCGTATATCTATCCGACGCTACTACATATATACAATATAACATCTTTTACAATCCCTAACATCATATACCTAAGATCCAATCACAAATTCGAATGGTATTCTCCGTCTTTAGGTATGACGTGGTCAAGAAAGAATCCCGCCAATTCCTCTTGAATTGCTCGTATGCGATCATGTGGTAGGAGTTCATCCCGCATCTGCCAGATTTAATTTAAAGAAGGGGGTCAATACATGCATATATATGAATAAAACTCAACACAATTGATGGTAATATATAAAATAAAATTGTGACTATTATTTACGTACTTCAAATTGTTTGTCAGAGAAGCCCCGCTCAGAGGTCGAGTGGCGAATGAACTCGCATACGTAGTATGCACATAAAGAAGTCCCTTCTTTCTGGTACAAGCACTTTATGAGAATAGAGTTCAATCAAACTGATAAGCAAGCATGGTAATGATATATTGATGAAAATTTGAATTAATTAGAGATGCGCGGAACTAGCTAGTACTACTTACTTTGGGGTGCGTAAATCGTAACTCTTTGTTTAGACCGGGAACCTTTCGGGTGAACTTCTTCCAAACCCTGCCAGGCAAAGAAAATGATTACTTGATATCAGGAAATTAACGAAAGTTGCATGCCGATATGGTCCCGGTATTGACTGAACTTACTTCTTGAGCATTGCAGTCATGTCCGCATAATTCTCGGGATCTTTACGTCTCGAGTCTAAGACAGTTACTAATGCGCACGCATATATAACTCATCAATTACATTACTTAACCTCGAGTAAGCAAAACCGAGTATACAGAGAAGACAACAACACTCACTTGAAGTTGTAAGGAAAGAGCATTTCCCTTTTGTTTTGATGTATAAGGAACGACTTTAGCAAGTTCTCCTCGGTCTCTTTGATTGAGTTTCGTACCGTCCATTCATTTACGGCATCTGGGCTAATGAACCTAACGTCGAAGATTCCTAGTTTTCTGCATTCGACGATCTTCAATCTGCATAATATAGTGAGGATAATTATATATACATGCAATGAACGAGCTGAGCTAGAGACTTAACTATAGAAGTAATACTTACAGACAGTAGGCAGTCATGAGTTGTTTGTCGAGGGCCAGTTGATTGTATAACTGAAATAAGTCCACAAATTCAACAGGCATCACGGGAAGTCCAATGAATTCGTGCTCTGGTTTCACTGCCATATACATAGTGTCTCTCCCAGACTCCCTGCAGGTTTTCATGTACCACTCATGCAATTTGTACATCATCGTTGTTAGAGGAGGATGATCAGGTTTGACGAGAGGCTTTCCGTTCACGTATTCATATTCTTCTTTTGTTACCTCAGCTGTTTGAAAAATTACATCATCCCCCAAGTAATCACCAGGATTGGTACCGGGCACCATCCCCGGATGGTTTGCGACGATATCGCTAAACACCTTGAGCGGGGGGTGGGGGCACGATTGCTTCTCCTATTCGCCGAGATGGGGAATTGTTTTCCCACTTCTTCGTTCTGCTAACCTTGCATCACTAGAAGTACTTCCCGACCGCCGCGCTTCTTCATATGTCTTTTTAATAATCCGGAAATAGTTGGAATCCGGTGGAGGCGGTGGTGGTCGCTTCAGGGCATCGATAGTGCGCTTCACTTTCACCGGATCTAGCTTCTCCTTCGGAGGTGGAGTTTCCTTTGCAAAATGGTCCCTCAGTTGGGCATGACATATCTCCTCGTTTTCAGACTCGGTCCTCTCATATGGTAACTTTTCCAGAGGCTTGAGACATGGACCGTATCTGAATTGCCTCCCGCCTCTGCTTGTAGTGCTAGCCGCCGGAGCGGCGACGTCTCTCTTCCGTCGTTGCTTACGAGGCGGAGAAGGAGGCGGAGTGTGACGCCCCCATTCTTGTCCGTACGCTAATCATGCACACAATGCGTACGACCAAGATTAGGGACTCACTGATTGATATCACAACACAACAAAAGACACAAATATAAAGTCATACAGCTTCATATTACAAGCCAGGGGCCTCGAGGGCTCGAATACAAACCTCGACATTAACACGAGTCAGCGGAAGCAAATATATCTGAGTACAAACATAAGTTAGACAAGCTTTGCCTTAAGAAGGCTAGCACAAACATAAGCACGGATCGAAAGAGGCGAGGCCTCTTGCCTGGGAACCTCCTAACTACTCCTGAACGTCGGGGGCAGCCTCCACGTAGTAGTAGGCTCCAGCGGTGGTGTAGCAGTCGTCTCCGGCGTACTCCATCTCCTGGGCTCCATCGTCTGAACGCGGCAATCGAATCGAGGGGGGGAAAAGAGAATGCAAAGCAGCAGTGAGTACTCATCCAAAGTACTCGCAAGACTGACATCAGAACTATACTAAATATGCATCATTATCAAGGGGGGGGGGGGTTATATCTGGACTGACTACAGAAAGCAAGAATAGGGAGAAGGCCTAGTCCTATCGAAGACTAGCATCTTCAGCATCTTGCAGCATTAGAAGAGAGTAGACCTGTAACTGATATATAGTCATATTGTTGTAGCAATTTTAATTAAGTAAACACGCCCAGAGATCCTTCCTCGACTCCCTGCGAGGAAGCAATCCCGGAGCCACAATTCATTTTAATTTAAAGTCACAATTATAGTTGTATAAGGTCAAGGTACAACTCCAAGTCGTCCTGTTACCGTGGACACGGCTATTCGAATAGATTAGTCATCCCTGCAAGGGTGCACCACATATTCCCCAACACGCCATAGTCACCTCCGGCCGGACACACTTTCCTGGGTCATGCCCGGCCTCGGTATCAGCACGTCGTCGCCCCACCTAGACTCAACGAAGAGGCCAGCCCGCCGGTCTAAATCCTATGCGCGCAGGGGTCATGGGCCCAATCACCCTTTGCATAGCTGCACGATGCGAGGGCGGCCGAGGTCAGTCCTAGCACCCCTTATTAACAAGCGCGGTGCCGCCGCGGACCACTCGGGCATGCGCCGCTCCATTGCTGACGTCCGAATAGCTTCGGCGGATACAACGACGCTGAGTGCCCATAACTTTCCCACGATGGTTAGTGCGTATTAAGGCCAACGACCTAACTCGGATCAAGTACCGAACCCATTTCCAGTTTATTAATGCGGGGCAATCGCGACCCATAAGGTGCGGTCCGTCGCCCCTCCAATAACACTCGGGTGCCTTACCGGCGCACCCCACCAACATCACTCTCGCGGGTACCCTTGGGGCCGACCCGTCTTCAACATGTTTCAGTAACCCGGTCATAGTAACTGTGTGTATAAAACATCGAGACGGAACCTGAGGAATCACCCTCATGGGGTCCCGCTCGATGAAACCGTCAAGGTGGACTTAGAGGAATCACCCTCGAGAGTCCCACACTTGAGGGGTTGCACGACAGAGTCAGCGTCGGGAATGGTGAAGGAGGAAGCACCCTCGATAACCACGACCGACTAGCTACACTACAGAACTAGCATCATGAGTACTTCACGAGGTGTCAGCCTCGGTACTCGATAGTAGCGCTGCAGAGTCGTACAACTAAGGGGGAGTGCGGTGATGTGAGGGGCCTGGCTTGTCAGTCATGACGACTGAGTCTTCTGTCTTCAAGTCCTCGGTGTCGTCGATGAAAGCAGGGGCAACTGGGACTAAGGGGTCTCAGGGATTCAATGATCAACCTATTCTAGGCAGTTGATATGATAACAGTTGTAGTAGCAGTTCATCAAAAACAGGCTATGCATCAGAATAGGAGTTAACTAATACAGTAGCAAAATCTAATGCAAGCATAAGAGGGAGAAGAATAGGCGATATCGGAATGCTCAAGGGGGTTTTGCTTGCCTTGCTGCTCTGCGGCAAAAGGCTGGTCGTCGGCGGTGTAGTCGATCACGGAAGCAGCGTCAGCCTCGGGGTCTACCGGAGAGAAGAGGGGGAAGAAACAATAAATATAAAGCACACAGATGCAGCACAATGCATGACATGGAAATACGCAGGGCTAGACATGTTCTAACACAGTACTACGCGTTGCAGACGAAGCGGGAGAATATCTGACGATATTTCCCGGGTCTTTGGATTTATCGAACAGACGATCCGGAAGGGAAAGTTCCATGTTCAACATGCTGGGTGCATGTGACAGATGAATGGATGGCATATTTGGATTCGTGGGATTTTTCTGATCAACTTTCATGTATAAAGTTTTTTGATCTGAGCTACAGATTATTTTCTATGATTTTTCAAAGTTTTAAAATCAACATTATCCAGAACAGTGTAATGTGACGTCAGTATTGCGTCAGCAGTCAACAGGGGGCTGGCCAGGTCAAACCTGGCCAGTGGGCCCCACCTGTCATAGACACAGGTCTAATTCAGTTTATTAACTAAACTAAGAGAGATTAAATTAGCAGTGGGGCCACATGTCAGTGAGAGTTTAGTTTAAATTAATTATTTTACTAATCTAAACACCTAATTAACCAACTGACAGTGGTGGCCCACAAGTCAATGGCACAGGGGGAAGGACCCCACATATCAGTGGCAGGGCTGCCCAGTCAGCGGTCAGCGGCCACCGTTGACCGGTCAACCGAGCCCGCTGGACCCACTAGCAGTGACACTGGTGGTGGCCCCAAGCCAGCCAGGTCAGCGGTGGCCGGTGACTGGCCGCCGGCGACACAAAATCGCGGCGGCGACGCACTGGCCGCGTCGGAAATCGGCCACAGGCGGCCATTTGACGCGTTGTTGGTCGCGTTCGAACGGGCTCTCGACCGTGCATCGATTGGCGGCGGTGGCATCGCCGGAACTGGCCGGAAACGGCACCGGCGATGACGGCAGGCGGCGGCCGGTTCGGGTGCGAGGCGTATAGTGGGCTGCGGGGCACGGCGATGCGCGTGCGTGGGTGCGTCGCGCTCCTGGAAGCACCAGGAGCTCGATGGTGAGCTCGGGCGAGCGTGGCAAGGGTTACAACGACGGCGACGAGCTCGCCGGCGGCGACACGTTCGGGTATGACGGGGGCGGTGCCTACGGCTAACTAACGGCGACGAGGGCGAGAGGGGAGGAAGCGGAGGCTCACAGCGGGGTGTAGCCGTGCAAAGCGGGCGTGAGGACGGCTCGAGGCGGCCGGAATCGACGGCGGCGTTGCGGTGGCCGAAGGTGGAAGACGACGGCATTCGGGTGATGGAGGGGGCCTCGGCTTCGGCTCGTTGGCGCGGTCGAAGGAGGCGACGATGGCGAGCACGGGGGACACGTCGGGGAGGTGAAAGGGAGGCGGTGGCCGCGCTACGCCGGAGCCATGGCGGCGGCGGCGCTCGGATCTGGAGGGGAGAGAGGGGGAGAGAGCGAAGGAGAGGGGGCGAATGGGGGAGGGCGTCCAGGGGAGGTGGCTCGGGGCGCCCTTATCCCCTCGCCCACCTGCTCCGGCGCCGTGGCAAGCGGCGGGCGGCGCGGCGATCTCTTGTCCACGGCGGCGTCGACACGCAGGGGGGGAGCAGGTGAGTGGAGGTGGGCTAGGCCGGCTCGGCCCAGTAGCCAGGTAAGTGGGCCTTTTTCTTTTCCTTTCTTTTCTTTTCTGTTTTTATTTCTGTTTTCTTTTATAAGTTTCTGTTTTATTTATTTTTGACCATATCATTTATTGCAAAAATGTGCCACTGGTTCCAATTAATATATTGTAATATTCCCTAGGGCCACAACAAGTTTGGAGATTTTTGGAATCTATTGCATTTCCAATTAATTTTTGAAGCACTTTAAAAATGCAAATAGGCTCTGTTTTGGAAGGTGGGGTCCACACCAGTGGGAGGGTGATGTTGTTTTCCTTAATAACATTTATTTTATGATTTGTCACAAATATGCAACATTTTACTTATGATGTTTGAGGATTTATTTTATCACCATAAAATCCTATGGCAATTGAATTGAAATTTGAATCCAAACTTGATCAAGCCCCACTTAGCAAAATGATTAGGCACTGTTCATGGTCATTACTGTAGCTTAATTACAATGATCACTGTAGCTTAAACCCAGGGTGTCACAATTCTCCCTACTAACAAGAATTCTCGTCCCGAGAATTAAGAAGTAGAAGGGAAAAGCCCAGGGTATTCTGCACGAAGATGATCTTCGCGTTCCCAAGTGGCTTCATCTTCAGAATGATTTGCCCACTGCACTTTGAAGAACTTGGTAACCTTCTGACGAGTCCGACGTTCAGTTTCATCGAGAATGCGGACTGGTTGCTCCTTGTAAGAAAGGTCTTGTTGCAGCTCAAGCATATCATGATCCACTGCACGGATAGGATCCTTGAAGCAACGACGAAGTTGCGACACATGGAACACGTCGTGAACCTGAGAAAGGTTTGGCGGTAGTTCCAGTTGATATGCCACTTTACCACGCCTTTCGAGAACAGTGAAAGGACCAATATAACGAGGAGCCAGCTTGCCCTTGATTCCAAAACGGTGTGTACCTCTCATCGGCGTGACTCGAAGATAAGCCTTTTCGCCAGGTTGATAGACCATATCTTTGTGATGACGGTCATACTGACTCTTCTGACGAGACTGAGCAGCCTTCAGATTTGCATGAATAATGCGGACTTGATCTTCGGCATGTTGGATAATATCCGGACCAATAAGTGTACGTTCCCCAGTTTCTGACCAATTCAGAGGAGTCCGACACTTACGTCCATACAACACTTCAAAGGGAGCCATCTTCAGACTAGCTTGATAGCTATTGTTGTAGGAGAACTCAGCCTACGGGAGAGATTCCTCCCATTTCTTGCCGAAAGAAATGACACAAGCTCGAAGCATGTCTTCGAGAATCTGGTTGACTCTTTCAACTTGTCCCTGGGATTGAGGGTGAAAAGCGGTGCTGAAGGACAAACGAGTCCCCATAGCTTCCTGGAAACTTGTCCAGAATCTTGAGGTGAATAAACTACCACGGTCTGAACTAATCACCAATGGAATACAGTGTAGTGAAACAACTCTGGACATGTATAGATCTGCCAGTTGACTAGCAGTAATAGTTTCCTTGACAGCCAGAAAATGTGCAACTTTGGACAACCGGTCAATGACGACAAGAATAGCATCATTACCTTTCTGCGACCTAGGAAATCCAGTAATGAAGTCCATTTCAACATGATCCCATTTCCATTCAGGAATAGAAATAGGTTGTAGAGTTCCAGCAGGCCTTTGATGTTCTGCTTTGATCCGACGGCAAATGTCAGATTCTGAAACATAGCGTGCAATGTCTTGCTTCATGTTAGACCACCAGAATCTTCGACGAAGGTCTTGGTACATCTTGGTACTACCAGGATGAATAGACAGCGGAGTGTCATGTGCATCCTTCATGACCTCCTGAGTCATTTCCTTGTTATTCGACTTACACGGTACCACTAGGCGGTCTTTGAAGTACAAAGCGCCATCCTCAGCAATAGTGAAGGGTGAGGGCTTTCCTTCTGCGAGATCGCGTTTAATCCTCTCGACTCCACTGTCACATTTCTGGATCCACTTGATGACGTCCACAAGGTCTGGTTTAGCCACCAGGGTATTGAGAGAACCCTGGGAAACAACGTGGTGGTTCATCTTGTAGAACCCTTCAGGAGGTGGGATGAGATAACCCTGAGGAACAATATGAAGGTTCGGCTTGCGAAATTCTTCCTGAAGCAGGGGGTGAACCTTGTGAACCTGAAGGTGATTGCAGTACGACTTGCGGCTCAAAGCATCAGCCATTACATTAGCCTTGCCTGGGCTATAAGAAATACCCACATTGTAATCTGCTATGCACTCCATCCATCTCTGTTGACGGAGGTTCAGATCTGGCTGAGTAAACAGATACTTCAGACTTTGGTGGTCGGTGTAGATCTCGCAACGATTACCAACAAGGTATTGTCGCCACTCTTTCAGTGCATGAATTACTGCAGCAAGTTCAAGGTCATGAACTGGGTAGTTCTCTTCATGAGGACGCAATTGACGAGAAGCATAAGCAACCACTCTGCGTTCTTGCATTAGGACACAACCCATTCCCTGACGAGAAGCGTCACAATAAATGGTAAAGTCCTTACGAGTATCCGGAGGAGCAAGCACAGGAGCAGAGGTCAACTTGTCCTTAAGTGCCAGAAAGCTCTCCTGACATTTTTCTGTCCACTCATATTTAACACCTTTGTGAAGCAAATTGGTTAAGGGCTTTGCAATCTTGGAGAAGTTCTCGACGAATCGACGGTAATAGCTGGCGAGACCGAGAAAACTTCTGACTTGCTTGACATTCTTCGGGGGAGTCCAGTCAAGAATAGCCTGTACTCGTTCAGGGTTGACCGCAATACCATCCTTGGAGATCACTTGACCAAGGTAGGTTACTTCGTCCATCCAGAACTCACACTTTGAATACTTGGCATAAAGTTGATGTTCTCGAAGCCTCTCCAGTATAAGACGAAGATGTTCAGCATGCTCTTCTTTATTCTTGGAGAATACCAGAATATCATCGAGATAAACCACGACGAATTTATCGAGGTAATCCATGAATATGTAATTCATCAACCGCGAGAAAGTTGCTGGAGCATTGGTTAAGCCGAAGGACATGACGGTGTACTCGTATGAACCATAGCGAGTAAAAAATGCAGTCTTGGGAATATCCTCTTCACGAACCCGGATCTGATGGTAACCTAACCTCAAGTCGAGTTTAGAAAATACTGATGATCCAGCAAGTTGATCATACAGATCGTTGATCCGAGGAAGCAGATATTCGTTTTGAATCGTTGCTTGGTTGATGGGTCGGTAATCTTGGACCAACCGATTCGTTCCATCTTTCTTCTTGACAAAGAGAGAAGGTGCTCCCCAAGCAGAGGAGCTTGGACGAATGAAACCCAGACGAAGGGAATTGTCAAGTTCTTGCTTAAGTTCAAGGAGTTCATGTGGAGGCATTTTATATGGACGCTTTGTTGGAAATATGCCCTAGAGGCAATAATAAATTGGTTATTATTATATTTGCTTGTTCATGATAATCGTTTATTATCCATGCTATAATTGTATTGATTGGAAACTCAAATACATGTGTGGGTACATAGACAACACTGTGTCCCTAGTAAGCCTCTAGTTGACTAGCTTGTTGATCAAAGATGGTTAAGGTTTCCTAGCCATGGACATGAGATGTCATTTGATAACGGGATCACATCACAAGGAGAATGATGTGATGGACAAGACCCAAACTACGAACGTAGCATATGATCGTGTCAGTTTATTGCTATTGTTTTCTGCATGTCAAGTATCTGTTCCTTTGACCATGAGATCATGCAACTCACTGACACCGGAGGAATACCTTGTGTGTATCAAACGTCGCAACGTAACTGGGTGACTATAAAGGTGCTCTACAGGTATCTCCGAGGGTGTCTGTTGGGTTGGCATGGATCAAGACTGGGATTTGTTACTCCGTATGACGGAGAGGTATCTTAGGGCCCACTCGGTAATACAACATCACAATGAGCCTTGCAAGCAATGTGACTAAAGTGTTAGCCACGAGATCTTGTATTACGGAACGAGTAAAGAGACTTGCCGGTAACGAGATTGAACTAGGTATAGTGATACCGACGATCGAATCTCGGGCAAGTAACATACCGAAGAACAAAGGGAACAGCATACGGGATTAACTGAATCCTTGACATAGAGGTTCGACCGATAAAAGATCTTCGTAGAATATGTAGGAGCCAATATGGGCATCCAGGTCCCGCTATTGGTTATTGGCCGTAGAGGTGTCTCGGTCATGTCTACATAGTTCTCGAACCCGCAGGGTCTACACACTTAACGTTTGGTGACGATTAGTATAGTTGAGTTATTATGTTGGTGACCGAAGGTTGTTCGGAGTCCCGGATAAGATTCCGGACATGACGAGGATCTCCGGAATAGTCCGGAGGTAAAGATTGATATATGTGATAATAGTGTTTTGATCTCCGGAAGAGTTCCGGAGTTCACCGGAAGGGGTTCCGGATGTTTACCGAAGTGTTCGGGTGCGAGAACACTTTATATGGGCCACAGGATAAAAGCCCACGAGGTATTGGAAAGTGCAAAAGTAGTTTTGCGGCCGCGTAAGCGGTACTACCGCTTGGTGAAGCGGTACTACCGCCCGAGCGGTACTACCGCTTGTGTGAAGCGGTACTACCGCCCAAGCGGTACTACCGCTTGTGAGCGGTACTACCGCTTGTGCGCGGCTGTGCACGGTTCGGCAGGGATCCGAGTTTGACTCTTTTCCTGCAGGCCAAACCGACCTTGTGCGGGCAAAACCGACCTGGAGGAGGCTTTTACTCCAAGTTTAGACCCCAAGGCTCAACATATAAATAGAGGGGCAGGGCTAGCACACGGAACACATCAAGATTTCCCCAAGCCGTGTGCGGCAACCCTAACCCTCTAGTTCCTCCGTCATAATCTCCGTAGTGCTTGGCGAAGCCCTGCAGAGATTGTTCCTCACCACCATCACCACGCCGTCGTGCTGCTGGAACTCAACCACTACTTCACCATCGCTCGCTGGATCGAGGAGGTGAAGGCGTCATCAAGCCGTACGTGTGTTGAACGCGGAGGTGCTGTCCGTTCGGCACTAGTTCGTGATCGGATCGAGGGACGACGTGCGATTTGGATCGCGGAGATGTTCGACTACATCAACCGCGTTTCTTAAACGCTTCCGCTTAGCGATCTACAAGGGTATGTAGATTCACTCTCCCTCTCGTAGATGCTCATCACCATGGATAGATCTTGTGTGTGCGTAGGAAAATTTTTGTTTCCCATGCAACGTTCACCAACACGCTTGGCTATAGGAGTGGTACCAGGTACCAAGTCGATGACAAACTCAACAGCTCTAGCAGGGGGGATCCCCGGGAGTTCTTCCGGAAAAACATCTTGTAAATCCCGGACAACTGGAATGTTTTCAATCCCTTCAAGAGGTGACTCATTTAATGCATTCATGGCATATAGTTGGGCTTCAGCATTCCGAACAAGATGAGCATGGTAGCTTACAATCTCATTCGAAGGATGCAGGAGGTGGATGGTTTTGGTGTCACAAACAATTCAAGCGATATGTGCTTTCAACCAATCCATTCCTGAGAATGAGATCGATATTGGAAGACTTCAGCATCTAACAGTTTGGAATGGCATGATCGAGTACAACTCATAATCAAAGAGGATTACTAAGAGTTGTTGAATCGCAACGCGGGCTCGATTCAATTATCGGTGTCCTTGAGTGTCATACAATTTAGAACACGAGGAAACTGGAATCAGTGAAATACCATTGAGGAGCTCATAAAATGTTATATAGCTCCGTGATAATCATCAAGATACCAGGGACAATACCTGGAGGTAGATCAGAATATAAGTTAGACTGGTGTATTGATCTGTGGAAGACAAGCACTACAACTTGTCTGAGAATGAAATCAAAGTAGAACAACATGGTCGGAACCACGATCGCAAAGAACAAAAGCAAAGATACAATATCAAATCATACAATGGATGAATATATGAAAGGAGAAGCTTGTATGATAAGATCAACATCGTTTCCATGGGCATGAACACAAGGTTCAAGGTCGACTCCCACTTCACCAATGCATCACCTTCCATTTACACCTCGCCTATGGTGAAATTATAGTTTTTAAAAGATTATCTGGCAAAACACCAGAAAAGTATGACTCGTGAAATTGTCGGATTCGCGCGGATTAAGGAAGGCATAGGTCCAACCCATCGGGGCATCTTAGGAACATATACCACAAGCTTCAAGAGTAATTAACACATGCTTGACAACAGAGCATGGCTGACAAAAGTACAGGATACAACTTATCAGAGGGAAAAGACACAATTTACCAATAGCATCATGTATCAGGGGAAGACCATCACAAGAATTTTGAATGTGAAGGATGCTATCGGATAATAATCCAACAATGGATCGGGCGATCCACAACGGAGCTGATGTGAGTATCGGTACTCATTCAGAGGAATAAAGAATGCGGAGGCATCGGATTCAAGAAACACCTGAATAGTCTGATGCTTAAATACAAAGGAACTATGATTTCCAAATTGTAGGATCAGAAGCAGACGCTCTGATCAAGGATGGATAAGTTGAAAAGACTTGGTCGGACAATCAATAAAGGTTTGAATTGCCAAGAACCAACTCATGTCCGGAAGGACATCTAAGCCGGAAAGATAATTTAAACGGATCACACATTGAATCAATAGGCTCAAAATGGCAAATACAAGGGATGTCAATGAAGACGACTAGGCATATGGAATTAACTATAATGCAAGCAGGCAAGAATTCCAAGAGCAACAGGCTGTAGAGGGTTTTCGGAAGATCGAAAAGTATTTCGAAGAATTTTGTGAAACACATGAACAACTGGGATGAACGGATCCTCGACAATTGTGAGGAATTACCCGTAAGGCTTCCATGCAGAAAAGAAGTATAAGGCAGTAAACTCAAAAGGGCTATCGGGGCAATGGAGAGTATTTCGGGGCATCTTGTACTAACAAGAGTAATGAGAAACGATTGTATGAATGACAAGTGCAATTAGTCATCCATAGGGACTTATCGGCGGTAGGGAATTGCAAAGCCGATGAGCACAAAGTCTCAAAAAACATCAAAAGGGTATCTTCAGAATCTTCTGACGAAGCAGGTGATCTTCTGGTATGAGGGCTCTCCGGGAGAAGTAGTTACGAGAACCTAGAGTCAGAGTTAGTAAAATCTTTAACCTGAAAGAGAAGAGAGATCAGAACCCAGAGTATAGACGAGGAATAAAAGATCCTAATACCACCCGATTGAGATGTGGGCCCGTAAGCCACACAACAATGTTAGTAAAAGTTTTTCAATGCCAAGGAGTAGGAAAGCGGGCTACCTACAGGCAGTCGGCTTAGATACCAACTTGTCACGCCCCCATTCTTGTCCGTACGCTAATCATGTACACAATGCGTACGACCAAGATTAGGGACTCACTGATTGATATCACAACACAACAAAAGACACAAATATAAAGTCATACAGCTTCATATTACAAGCCAGGGGCCTCGAGGGCTCGAATACAAAGCTCGACATAAACACGAGTCAGCGGAAGCAAATATATCTGAGTACATACATAAGTTAGACAAGCTTTGCCTTAAGAAGGCTAGCACAAACATAAGCACGGATCGAAAGAGGCGAGGCCGCCTGCCTGGGAACCTCCTAACTACTCCTGAACGTCGGGGGCAGCCTCCACCTAGTAGTAGGCTCCAGCGGTGGTGTAGCAGTCATCTCCGGCGTACTCCATCTCCTGGGCTCCATCGTCTGAACGCGGCAATCGAATCCAGGGGGGAAAAGAGAATGCAAACCAGCAGTGAGTACTCATCCAAAGTACTCGCAAGACTCACATCAGAACTATACTAAATATGCATCATTATCAAGGGGGGGGGGGTTATATCTGGACTGACTGCAGAAAGCAAGAATAGGGAGAAGGCCTAGTCCTATCGAAGACTAGCATCTTCAGCATCTTCAACATCTTGCAGCATTAGAAGAGAGTAGACCTGTAACTGATATATAGTCATATTGTTGTAGCAATTTTAATTAAGTAAACATGCCCAGAGATCCTTCCTCGACTCCCTGCGAGGAAGCAATCCCGGAGCCACAATTCATTTTAATTTAAAGTCACAATTATAGTTGTATAAGGTCAAGGTACAACTCCAAGTCGTCCTGTTACCGTGGACACGGCTATTCGAATAGATTAATCATCCCAGCAGGGGTGCACCACATATTCCCCAACACGCCTGAGTCACCTTCGGCCGGACACACTTTCCTGGGTCATGCCCGGCCTCGGGATATCAGCACGTCGTCGCCCCACCTAGACTCAACGAAGAGGCCAGCCCGCCGGTCTAAATCCTATGCGCGCAGGGGGCATGGGCCCAATCACCCTTTGTACACCTGCACGATGCGAGGGCGGCCGAGGTCAGTCCTATCACCCCTTATTAACAAGCGCGGTGCCGTCGCGGACCACTCGGGCGCGCGCCGCTCCATTGCTGACGTCCGAAGAGCTTCGGCTGATACAAAGACGCTGAGTGCCCATAACTTTCCCACGTGATGGTTAGTGTGTATTAAGGCCAACGACCTAACTCGGATCAAGTACCCAACCCATTAGCAGTTTATTAATGCGGGGCAATCGCGACCCATAAGGTGCGGTCCGTCGCCCCGCCAATAACACTCGGGTGCCTTACCGGCGCACCCCACCAACATCACTCTCGCGGGTACCCTTGGGGCCGACCCGTCTTCAACATGTTTCAGTAACCCGGTCATAGTAACTGTGTGTATAAAACATCGAGACGGAACCTGAGGAATCACCCTCATGGGGTCCCGCTCGATGAAACCGTCAAGGTGGACTTAGAGGAATCACCCTCGAGAGTCCCACACTTGAGGGGTTGCACGACAGAGTCATCGTCGGGAATGGTGAAGGAGGAATCACCCTCGATAACCACGACCGACTAGCTACACTACAGAACTAGCATCATGAGTACTTCACGAGGTGTCACCCTCGGTACTCGATAGTAGCGCTGCAGAGTCGTACAACTAAGGGGGAGTGCGGTGATGTGACGGGCCTGGCTTGTCAGTCATGACGACTGAGTCTACTGTCTTCAAGTCCTCGGTGTCGTCGATGAAAGCAGGGGCAACTGGGACTAAGGGGGGTCTCAGGGATTCAATGATCATCCTATTCTAGGCAGTTGATATGATAACAATTGTAGTAGTAGTTCATCAAAAACAGGATATGCATCAGAATAGGAGCTAACTAATACAGTAGCAAAATCTAATGCAAGCATAAGAGGGAGAAGAATAGGCGATATCGGAATGCTCAAGGGGGTTTTGCTTGCCTTGCTGCTCTGCGCCAAAAGCCTGGTCGTCGGCGGTGTAGTCGATCACGGCAGCAGCGTCAGCCTCGGGGTCTACCGGAGAGAAGAGGGGGAAGAAACAATAAATATAAAGCACACAGATGCAACACAATGCATGACATGGCAATACGTAGGGCTAGACATGCTCTAAAGCAGTACTACGCGTTGCAGACGAAGCGGGAGAATATCTGACGATATTTCCCGGGTCTTTGGATTTATCGAACAGACGATCCGGAGGGGAAAGTTCCTTGTTCAACATGCGGGGAGCATGTGACAGATGAATGGATGGCATATTTGGATTCGTGGGATTTTTCTGATCAACTTTCATGTATAAAGTTTTTTGATCTGAGCTACAGATTATTTTCTATGATTTTTCAAAGTTTTAAACAATTTCTGGAATTATTTCTATTTATTAAATCAACATTATCCAGAACAGTGTAATGTGACGTCAGCATTGCGTCAGCAGTCAACAGGCGGCTGGCCAAGTCAAACCTGACCAGTGGGCCCCACCTGTCATAGCCACAGGTCTAATTCAGTTTATTAACTAAACTAACAGAGATTAAATTAGCAGTGGGGCCACATGTCTGTGAGAGTTAGTTTAAATTAATTATTTTACTAATCTAAACACCTAATTAACCAACTGACAGTGGTGGCCCACAAGTCAGTGGCACAGGGGGAAGGACCCCACACGTCAGTGGCAGGGCTGCCCAGTCAGCGGTCAGCGGCGACCGTTGACCAGTCAACCGAGCCCGCTGGACCCACTGGCAGTGGCACTGGGGGTGGCCCCAGGCCAGCCAGGTCAGCGGTGGCCGGCGACCCAAAATCGCGGCGGCGACGCACTGGTCGCATCGGAAATCGGCCACAGGCGTGGTTGGTCGCGTTCGAACGGGCGGTCGACCGCGCGTCGATTGGCGGCGGTGGCATCGCCGGAACTGGCCGGAAACGGCGCCGGCGATGACGGCAGGCGGCGGCCGGTTCGGGTGCGAGGCGTACAGGGGGCTGCGGGGCACGGCGATGCACGTGCGTGGGTGCGTTGCGCTCCTGGAAGCACCAGGAGCTCGATGGTGAGCTCGGGCGAGCATGGCAAGGGCTACAACGACGGCGACGAGCTCGCCGGCGGCGACGTGTTCGGGTACGACGGGGGCGGTGCCTACGGCTAACTAACGGCGACGAGGGCGAGAGGGGAGGAAGCGGAGGCTCACAGCGGGGTGTAGCCGTGCAAAGCGGGCGTGAGGACGGCTCGAGGCGGCCGGAATCGACGGCGGCGTTGCGGTGGCCGAAGGTGGAAGACGACGGCGTTCGGGCGATGGAGGGGGCCTCGGCTTCGGCTCGTTGCCGCGGTCGAAGGAGGTGACGATGGCGAGCACGGGGGACACGTCGGGGAGGTGAAAGGGAGGCGGTGGCCGCGCTACGCCGGAGCCATGGCGGCGGCGGCGCTCGGATCTGGAGGGGAGAGAGGGGGAGAGAGCGAGGGAGAGGGGGCGAATGGGGGAGGGCGTCCAGGGGAGGTGGCTCGGGGCGCCCTTATCCCCTCGCCCACCTGCTCCGGCGCCGTGGCAAGCGGCGGGCGGCGCGGCAAGCTCTTGTCCACGGCGGCGTCGACACACAGGGGGGAGCAGGTGAGTGGAGGTGGGCTGGGCCGGCTCGGCCCAGTAACCAGGTAAGTGGGCCTTTTTCTTTTCCTTTCTTTTCTTTTCTGTTTTTATTTCTGTTTTCTTTTATAAATTTCTATTTTATTTATTTTAGGCCATATCATTTATTGCAAAAATGTGCCACTGGTTCCAATTAATATATTGTAATATTCCCTAGGGCCACAACAAGTTTGGAGATTTTTGGAATCTATTGCATTTCCAATTAATTTTTGAAGCACTTTAAAAATGCAAATAGGCTCTGTTTTGGAAGGTGGGGTCCACACCAGTGGGAGGGTGATGTTGTTTTCCTTAATAACATTTATTTTATGATTTGTCACTAATATGCAACATTTTACTTATGCTGTTTGAGGATTTATTTTATCACCAAAAAATCCTATGGCAATTGAATTGAAATTTGAATCCAAACTTGATCAAGCCCCAGTTAGCAAAATGATTAGGCACTGTTCATGGTCATTACTGTAGCTTAATTACAATGATCACTGTAGCTTAAACCCAGGGTGTCACACGGTGTGCTCCGACGCGCCGGAGGAGCCGGAGCGGCATCGTCTGTTTTCCGCCGTTGCCGACGAGGCTGAGGAGGAGGCGGACTGCTCCGACGTGCCGGAGTAGGCGAAGGAGGAGGCGGAGTGCCCTCACGCGTCAGAGGAGCCGGAGAAGGAGGCGGGGTGCCCTGATCACTCGCCGGAGGAGGAGGAGGAGGAGGCGGAGTGCCCTGACTCGCCGGAGGAGGAGGAGGAGGCGGAGGCGTCCAGTTTGGAAGCTTGATGTACTCCTTCTGCCATAGACATGTACTCCTCAGGGCACGAACCAGCCGATTCTCCCCTTCACGTGTAGAGTGGTCAAGCTCGAGCTCCTCAAATCCCTCCATTACTTCATCCACCATCACAACAGCATAGCCATGTGGAATCGGACGGCAGTGAAAAGTTCCGTTGGGTTGAGGAGGTGCAACAGAGCCGACAGCCGCCAATAAAGTGAGGTTCCGGCATTTCGTCATAAGCTCGCAATGTTGAGACTCCGTGATAATATCCACGGGGTAGCTAGGAGCCATGAAGTCAGGCTGAACGGGCTCCGTGGAAGCGACGTTGCTTCTCCGCTGAGATGGCGGGGTAGCTTCTGGGGTAGCTTCGTGTCGCTGAGATGGTTGACCGGCAGCTCGCTGGCTCTCAGCTTCCTCTAGCTTTTGTAGTCTTGCATTGAGCTTCTGCATTTCGCTCAACTCCGCTTTCCTCTTTCTCTCCCGGCTTCTGTAACCGCCTGCGTCGGGAAACCCAACCTTCCATGGAACGGAGCCTGGTGTGCCTCGTGTTCGTCCAGGGTGCTCAGCATTCCCTAGGGCCTCAGTCAGCTCGTCCTTCTCTCTGTCGGGAATGAAGGCCCCTTCCTGCGCTACGGTGATATACTCCTGAAGCTTCGTGACGGGTATTGCAAGTTGCTCGTCCGTCCAATGGCACTTCCCTATTTCAGGGTCCAAAGTTCCCCCAACCCCGAAGAACCAAGTCCTTGAACGGTCTGGCCAGTTCAATGTCTGTGGTTCAACCCCTTTAGCAATCAGGTCATTCTCAGCTTTGTCCCACAACGGCCGGGCTTTGAGGTAGCCACCTGACCCCGTGTGATGGTGATACTGCTTCTTTGCAGCGTTGTTCTTGTTTGTCTCTGACATTTTCTTACTCTTGTCTGATGTCTTGTAGGCCACAAATGCGGGCCAGTGATCTCTTATCTTCTCAAATCGGCCGGTGAATTCTGGAGTCTTCCCTTTGTCGACAAACTTTGATTTCAACTCATTCTTCCACCTCCTTAATAGATCTGCCATCTTCTTAAGAGTACACGCCTTGACCAGTGGCTCTATAACTGGCTTATTCGGATCCTCCTCTGGCGGTAGGGTGAAATTTGCCTTCAGCAAGGTCCAAAGATCATCTTTCTGTCTATCGGTGACATAATCACCTTCAGGGGCGCCGTCCTTAGGCTTATTCCATTGCCTGATGCTGATCGGGATGTTGTTCCTAACAATAGCTCCGCACTGAGCAGAAAATGCGTCCTTGGTCTGCTTGGGTTCAATCGGATGGCCATCGTGCGCGAGTGCTGTGATCATGAACCTTTCATCCTTGCGCAACCTCTTCTTCGGGCCTCGTCTCGTTACCGAAGTTTGGCTCGATCCGGAGGGCTATAAAAGAAGAAAGAAGAGTTAATATATGTACATACCAAAAAAATTAATGCATCAATTAGCTAGTCAGCACAGGCTTAATTAATATATATACCTCGCCAGACTTTGCAACAGCTCCCTCCTCCGTTCGTTCACCAGAGCCGTCATCATGGTCTCCTTCTTCCTCCGGCATTCAGTCATCGGAGCCATCATGATCATGTCCTTCCTCCTCCATTGTTCGATCACCAGAGCCGTCATCCTCTCCTTCCAGACCATCGGTGTCGTTGAGAAACGACAAGATATCACGTCCGCCGAGGATTATGTCCCCCAACAACTGTTCTTGGTCTTCGTCTCTTTGTTCCATAGTTTCTGCAAATATTACAACATGACAATTAATATACAAACATGAATGTCCGACGTCCGGACCGCCTCTCTCATGAATGTCCGACGTCCGGACCGCCTCTCTCATGAATGTCAAACAAGGGATTCTCTTAACCTTTAAGGGATTTAATTAACAAAATGGCGCCATTCTGAATGTGCAGAAAATGGTCCATATTTTTCCTGATCTCATCTACCCTTCTGTATGTCACGTTGTCTAGTGTCAAAGGATTCAAGAAAACCATGGCTTCATCATTAGCCGGAAGTAACAGGCGCATAATGGTACGAAGCTCTCCAAAATTGTTTTGGAACGGAGTCCCGGATAGGATAATTAATTAGCTTTTTGGTACGAAGTTCAGCAAGAGCCTTCCGAATATCGCTATTTGGAAGGCCTTTGCTGAAATTCGTACCAAAAAGCGAATTATTCTATCCGGAACTCCGTTCCAAAACAACTTTGAAGAGCTTCATAGCATCATATGCATGTTACTTCCGGCTAATGATGAAGCCATGGATTTCTTCAATACTTTTACAGACAACGTGACATATAGAAGAATATATATATAGATGAGATCAGAAAAAAATTTGGATCAACTTGTGCACATCCATAATGGGGGCATTCCTGATAAATCTATGTCAAAAGTCAAACTTTGACATATGATCAAATATTGTTGCATATGTCAAAATTGAAACTTTGACATATGATCAAACTTTGATATATGACCAAATGTTGCATATGTCAAAATTCAAACTTTGACATATGATCAAACTTTGATATATGTCCACCGCGATATAAAATGATACATAGACTTGTTCGGGCGAGAGGGGGTTGATCGATGTCCCCCCTCATGTCGAAGTTACCGGAGTTTTCTTCTAGTGGTTTGGGTGGCCTCGAGAGATTGTCGGGTAGGGGCGGGAGGGGGTAGGAGATCGACAACGCTTTTTTTCAAGGGTTTGGGTGGCCTCGAGACTTGGTCGCCCGGTATATCGAGAGGGGGTGAACATTTTACCTTAGTAACTTAGAAAAAAAATGTTATCGGGGAGGGGGTATATCGACAACGGTTTTTTTCTAGGGTTTGGGTGGCCTCGAGAGTTGGTCGCCCGGTATATCGAGAGGGGGGTGAACATTTTACCTTAGTAACTTAGAAAAAAAAATGTTATCGGGGAGGGGGTATATCGACAACGCTTTTTTTCTAGGGTTTGGGTGGCCTCGAGAGTTGGTCGCCCGGTATATCGAGAGGGGGGTGAACATTTTACCTTAGTAACATAGAAAAAAAATGTTATCGGGGAGGGGGTATATCGACCCCCCCCCTCATGTCGAAGTTATCGGGGAGGGGGTATATCGACAATGACATACATACATGGAAAAAATGCTATCCATCTATACATACAGAGCCACATACATATATACATGGAAAAAATGCTATGAAAAAAAATACATATATGAACAAAAAAAAGCTATGAACAAAAAATTTAATACACATATGAACAAAAATTAATACATATATGAACGTCCATACATACATATAGCCACATACAAATATACATTATATATATGAACAAAAAATTCAGCATATAAAAAATGATATCAACAGAGCCGGGGCGGCGGCGGCTCACAGCGGGGCGGCCGGCGAGGGCGACGGCGGGGGCGGCGAGGGCGTCGGCGACGGCGACGGTGGGGGCGGGCCGGGGCAGGGGCGTGGCCGGGCGCGCTCGGCGGCGGCGGACGAGGGCGACGGCGGGGGCGGCGCGCGAGGGAGCCGGCGACGGCGTCGGCTGGCGAGGGCGACGGCGGGGGCGGCGCACGAGGGATCCGACGACGACGGCGACGGTGGGGGCGGACCGGGGCGCAGGGGCGCGGCCGGGCGCGCTCGGGGGCGGTGGACGGCGACGGCGTGGGTGGCGGACGGCATCGGCGTGGGCTCGGGGGCGGGGCAGGGTCACGGGCGACGGCGACGGCGTCGGGGCAGCCTGGCGGCGTCGAGGAGGTCGGCGTCGTCGGGGGGAACTGCGAGATGAAAATGAAAATTTTCACAAGTGCTGCTTATATACACACAGCATTGGTCCCGGTTGGTGTCTCCAACCGGGACTAATGCACCCCTTTAGTCCCGGTTGGTGCCACCAACCGGGACCAAAGGTCTCTTTTCAGCAGCCCAAAGGGCGGGAAGCAGAGACCTTTGGTCCCGGTTGGTGGCACGAACCGGGACCAAAGGTAGGCATTGGTTCCGGTTGGTGGCACCAAACGGGACCAATGGCCTTGCACAGCGGCGTGGTGGGAGTTTAGTCCCACCTCGCTAGTTGAGAGAGTGCCGCACCTGTTTATAAGGCGCGGTGCGCCAGAGCCTTCGAGCTCCTCTCTAAAGCAGGCTTACGGGCCTAACCACTCTGTATCTGCCTGTGGGCCCACTGGGCCTTCTGCGGGCCTGAATCCTGGCCCAACTGACTGGTTGGGTTTCTAGTCGTATTCAGGCCGTGGTGGCCCAGTAGGCGGCATTTTTTTTAAAAATTTTGCAGTTTTTTTGTTTTGTTTTTTGCATTATTTATTTCTTTTCTTTTTTGCTTTATTTTTTTTAATTCTTTCTGCTGCTAGGTCACAAAAATTATAAACTTTCTGTTAGTGCCATTAGTTTTCAAATTTGAATAGTTTAAATTTGAATTCTTTTAAATTTGTGTGAATCACTAGTTTGTGAATAACTTTACTATAAAAATAGATTTTCGAGTGATTCTTTTTCCTGCTATTTAATATTACTGTGTTTTATCATTATATTCAATTTGGTAATTTTTAGGTTATTTTAAATGTCCGTTTTAATCAAAAACAAATTTTGTTATTTTAGTTTGCTATTAAAGTTTCTAACAAAAAAATTCTTTATGAAAATTCTTTTTGCTATTAATGTTTTGAACAAAAACTACTTTGATAATTTTAGTTGCATAAATTTTATATAATTTTAGTTTCAAAAATACTAGAGGTTTATAGAATTTTGGTTTCAAAAATGTCATTTTTTTGAGCTAAATGACCCTGAAATTGAAAAGCACTTCAAATGAACTCTGAAAAGGTTGAAAGTTGGCATGGTATCATCAATTCACCCACATAGCATGTGCTAAAAAGTTGAGAGGGTTACGGCGAAAACTGGATGCACTTCGTGTACAAAATGGACAATCTCTTTCGAAGTATCAGGGTTTCATACGAAAACTCATCTGTTGCAAAAGGAATTTCATTTCTTCACATGTAACTACAATGATATAGTTGTGTAGAGAAAGTCTTCACTTTTTCTTCGCTTGTGTCCATTGCTTATTGCGCCGTAACCATGGATAATCTTCATCGTTTAAGAGGGTGCTTGGGTCAGCCTTGACTTTGAAGGGAGGAATTTCATAAAACTTTTCATGTCTGTCTTGCCCTCCAATCCCACGATGTCTCTTTTTCCTGAAAGAACTATGTGGCGCTTTGGCTCATCGTATGATGTATTCGCTTCCTTATCTTTTCTTTTTCTCGGTTTGGTAGACATGTCCTTCACATAGAAAACCCGCACCACATCATTGGCTAGGACGAATGGTTCGTCTGTGTACCCAAGATTGTTCAGATCCACTGTTGTCATTCCGTACTGTGGGTCTTCCTGTACCCCGCCTCCTGACAGATTGACCCATTTGCACTGAAACAAAGGGACCTTGAAATCATGTCCATAGTCAAGTTCCCAGATGTCCACTATGTACCCATAATATGTGTCCTTTCCCCTATTGGTTGCTGCATCAAAGCGGACACCGCTGTTTTGGTTGGTGCTCTTTTGATCTTGGGCGATCGTGTAAAATGTATTCCCATATATCTCGTACCCTTTGTAAGTCAATACAGTCGAAGATGGTCCCCTGGCCAACGAGTACAACTCATCAGAAACAATGTTGTCACCCATGAGACGTGTTTGCAACCAACTGCCGAAAGTCCTGATGTGTTCATATGTAATCCAGTCGTCACACTGCTCCGGGTGTTTGGAGCGCAGAATATTCTTGTGTTCATCGACATACGGGGTCACCAAGGTAGAATTCTGTAGAACTGTGTAGTGTGCTTGAGACCAAGAATGCCCGTCCCTACATATTATTGAGTCCGCTCCTAGCGTGCCTTTTCCAGTCAGTCTCCCCTCATACCGTGATTGAGGGAGACCAATCTTCTTAAGGTCAGTAATGAAGTCAACACAAAACCCATTGACATCCTCTCTTTGATGGCCCATGGAGATGCTTGCTTCTGGCCTAGCGTGGTTACGAACATATTCCTTTAAGACTCCCATGAACCTCTCAATGGGGAACATATTGTGTAGAAATACAGGACCCAGAACGACAATCTCGTCGACTAGATGAACTAGGACGTGCGTTAGGATATTGAAGAAGGACGGTGGGAACACCAGCGCGAAACTAACAAGACATTGCACCAAATCACTCCTTAACCTTGGCAGGATTTCTGGATCGATCACCTTCTGAGAGATTGCATTGAGGAATGCACATAGCTTCACAATGGCTAATCGAACGTTTTCCGGTAGAAGCCCCCTCAATGCAACCGGAAGCAGTTTCGTCATAATCACGAGGCAGTCATGAGACTTTAGGTTCTGGAACTTTTTCTCTGCCATATTTATTATTCCCTTTATATTCGACGAGAAGCCAGACGGGACCTTCATACTGAGCAGGCATTCAAAGAAGATTTCCTTCTCTTCTTTGGTAAGAGCGTAGCTGGCAGGTCCTTCATACTGCTTTGGATGCATGCCGTCTTTTTCATGCACACGTTGCTGTTCCTCCCGTGCCTCCGGTGTATCTTTTGTCTTCCCATACACTCCCAAGAAGCCTAGCAGGTTCACGCAAAGATTCTTCGTCACGTGCATCATGTCGATTGCAGAGCGGACCTCTAGGTCTTTCCAATAGGGTAGGTCCCAAAATATATATTTCTTCTTCCACATGGGTGCGCGTCCCGCATCGTCAGTCGGAACAGATAGTCCGCCAGGACCCTTTCCAAAGATTACTTGTAAATCATTGACCATATCAAGTATGTAATCACCAGTACGGAGGGCGGGCTTCTTCCGGTGATCTGCCTCACCTTTGAAATGCTTTCCTTTCTTTCGACATTGATGGTTGGTCGGAAGAAATCGACGATGCCCCAGGTACACATTCTTCCTGCATTTGTCCAAATATATACTGTTGGTGTCATCTAAACAGTATGTGCATGCATGGTATCCCTTGTTTGTCTGTCCTGAAAGGTTACTGAGAGCAGGCCAATCGTTGATGGTTACAAACAGCAACGCATGTAGGTCAAATTCCTCCTGTTCGTTCTCATCCCACACACGTACACTTCTTCCATTCCATAGCTGTAAAAGTTCATCAACTAATGGCCTTAGGTACACATCAATGTCATTGCCAGGTTGCTTAGGGCCTTGGATGAGCACTGTCATCATAATGAACTTCCGCTTCATGCACAACCAAGGAGGAAGGTTATACATACATAGAGTCACGGGCCATGTGCTATGCTTGCTGCTCTGATCCCCAAAAGGATTAACGCCATCTGCACTTAAACCAAACCATACGTTCCTCGGGTCACCTGTAAAATCACTCCACTTTCTCTCGATCTTTCTCCACTGCGACCCGTCAGCGGGTGCTCTCAACTTCCCGTCTTTCTTACGGTCTTTTATGTGCCATTGCATCAACTCGGCATGCTTTTTGTTTCTGAACAGACGTTTCAACCGTGGTATTATAGGAGCATACCACATCACCTTGGAAGGAACCCTCTTCCCTGTGCGCTGGCCCTCAACATCACCAGGGTCATCTCTTCTGATCTTATACCGCAATGCACCGCATACCGGGCATGCGTTCAAATCCTCGTACGCACCGCGGTAGAGGATGCAGTCATTAGGGCATGCATGTATCTTCTGCACCTCCAATCCTAGAGGGCATAGAACCTTCTTTGCTTCGTACGTACTGCCGGGCAATTCGTTATCCTTTGGAAGCTTCTTCTTCATTATTTTCAGTAGCGAACTAAATCCCTTGTCAGATAAACCATTCTCTGCCTTCCATTGCAGCAATTCCAGTGTGGTATCGAGCTTTCTGTTGTCATCTTCGCAATTTGGGTACAACCCTTTTTTGTGATCCTCTAACATGCGATCGAACTTCAACTTCTCCCTTTCACTTTTGCATTCTCTCTGTGCATCAACAATGACCCGGCGAAGATCATCATCGGGCACATTGTCTGGTTCCTCTTGATCTTCAGCTTCCCCCCATTGCAGCATCGCTGTATTCAGGGGGCGGGTAGTTGTCATCATCCTCTTCTTCTTCGTTGTCTTCCATCATAACCCCTCTTTCTCCGTGCTTGGTCCAAACATTATAGTGTGGCATAAAACCCTTCTCAAGCAGGTGGAAGTGAAGGGTTTTCGAGTTGGTGAAAGCCTTCGTATTCTCACAGACAGTACATGGACAATGCATAAAACCATTCTGCTTGTTTGCCTCAGCTGCTTCGAGAAAATTATGCAGGCCCTTAATATACTCGGAGGTGCGTCGGTCACCGTACATCCATTGCCGGTTCATCTGCGTGTGTTATATAATAAAGTGTATTAAAAACCAAATTAATAGAAATTCATCATCACATTAAAGCCAAAGTACAGTAGTGACCAAAATAAATACTTAACGTTCATACATAGTTCTCATTATTGAACAATATATAGCTCTCTAGAGCATCTAATTAAAACATACATTGAAACTATAAAATTTAAATGCAACAACAAATGCGATCATAACCGCAACTAAGGTACCAATTGATCCAACGGCATAATGATACCAAGCCTCAGTATGAATGGCATATTTTCTAATCTTTCTAATCTTCAAGCGCATTGCATCCATCTTGATCTTGTGATCGTCGACCACATCGGCAACATGCAACTCCAACTTCATCTTCTCCTCTTCAACTCTTTGTAATTTTTCTTTCAAGTAATTGTTTCTTTTTCAACCAAATTTAACTTCTCGACAAGAATTTCTATGTCGGTTGGAATTTCCGGTTCACATACCTCCTAGATTAAAAAATCTATGTCACGTTGGTCGGCATAATTGTCATAAACAGTAAATAAAACAAATAGTTATAAAAGATAATATATACCACATCCGAATCATAGACAGGACGAGGGCCGATGGAGGCGGATACCAAAACCATCGCACTATATAATAACAAACAATAATAAAAGTAAGAAAATTACACAAGTATCTATCTAAATCATACAAGTAAGAACTTTTTTCTTTTCGAAAGAAGATAAGAAGAAGAGGCTAACCACGGTGGTGCCGGCGCCGAGATGGGCACAGGCGATCGACGACGGTGAGGACGGGGACGGGACAGGACGGACCGCCAAACCTAGACAAATCTTGAGGAAAATGGAGCTTGGACAAGGAGCTTCGAGAGGAGAAAGCTTAAGTGTGGCTCGGGCATTTCATCGAACACCTCACGTGCATAGGAGGTGAGCTAGAGCACCACAAAGCTCTCCCAACGGCCGGCCAAAAAAACAGAGCAGTGTACTGCTCTGCTCGCGGGCGGGGGGTATATATAGGCCGACCATTGGTCCCGGTTTGTGGCTGGAACCGGGACTAAAGGACATCATTTGGTCCCGGTTCCAGCCACAAACCGGGACCAATGGTTGTGGGCCAGGAGGGAGGCCCATTGGTCCCGGTTCGTGTCTGGAACCGGGACCAAAGGGGTCAGACGAACCGGGACCAATGGCCCACGAGGCCCGGCCGGCGCCCTGGCCTCACGAACCGGGACCAATGCCCCCATTGGTCCCGGTTCGTGAGTGAACCGGGATTAATGGCATTTCAGGCCTGGACCAAAGCCCTGTTTTCTACTAGTGTCACCATGGTTATTAAGGGACTAAGGTGACGTTTGGTTGATGGGAAATAAGGGCTGGGATAGGCATATGAGAACCCAGTACCTTTATCAGAGCATCTACAACAGCTCCCCGATACCATCCCTCATCCCCATAAAACTGTCATATTGTGGGAGATGAGGCAATTTCGTTGCTCTAGCAGCTCTCCAATAGCTCTTCCTTTTTTTCGGTGGTCACCAATATCTCCTCCATATCCCCTCAAATAAAGGGGGAGTTTCATGTTCCCCAATAGTGTTGGGACCATAATAACTGTCATCTTTTTCCTCCACATCCTCTATTCTGACATGTGGGTCCCATGTATTGGAGAAGATTATTGGTGATCTGCTGGAGCATTTCCCCCAATATTTCAAAAAAGTATTATTGGTGACCACCAATACCACTATATTGGGGATGCTTTATTGGTGAGCTGCTGGAGATGCTCTAACCCAGGTTTGGTTCATTGGACAGGGATACAAAGTGAGTTTGGGTTTGGGATAGAATGGCCTCTCATCCCACCAAGTCTGTCCCAGTGGAGACGGTGGGATACGATGGGAAAAGACTCTCGCGAGAATATTTTGGAGGAGACGACGATAGGCTCATCTCGATTCCGGCGGGGTAGAGATGGGGCTGGTCCCGTAGGAGTGTCGCTCGTCGCGCTGTAAGAGCCGCCAGTTGTTCGCCTTACCGGGAGGGCTGTGGGAGCCGGTGCTTGCCTTGCCGCGAGGGTCACTGGAGTCGCCGCCCCCGCCTCGTCGCGGCGTCATGCAAGCCATTCCTCGCGCCGAGGACTCCTGAATCGCAAAGCTCAAGCAGCAGCAGCTTGCCGCTATCGCTCCCACTAAGCTGCGCCAACCATTCGCAGTTTCGCACCGGCACCGCCTCATAGGCAGCCGCAGCTGCAGCATCCTCGGCGTACAGGTAACTGTAGCCGGCGCCGGCATCGCTTTCCTTGTTGCGCGGTCAGCTTAGTTGACGCACGACTTGCACACCTCCACCGCGCACGAATCTGCCGCGAGTGCGGCCTTGTCGTTGGCCACGCTGCTGGTGTTGCCTTCCACCGCGTCCCACATCAGGTTGGCCTCCATGTTGATCTGCATCACTAGAGCCCACTGGACGTAGTTCGTGGCGGTGAACATTGGCCATACCGTGTTGCCGCCGGTGATGATCCGCTCCTGCACTGTGCGCTCGTGGACGACGATCTCGTTGCCGCCACGACGAACGCGACTCCTACCGCGGCTCTGGCGCCGTGTGCGCGATGGAATCACAGAGCGATGATCAGCAGGTGACGGCGTGGGCGCCAACGTCCGTGTCCCGCTCACGCTCGGCATGGTCCCTCATGAACGCTCTGATACCAGATGTCAGTTCTGGACCTGAAACTCGCTAGTGCTGCAAGCAAAATCCAGAGAGCAAAGAACAATGGAGTCTGAAGATTTTTTGGTGCCGTGTAAACCTTACGGCTTTTCTCGTTTCTTTCTCTCTATGCTCGAAAAAACATCTAGTAACATATTTTAAATCATTAAACAAAGAGTTCCCTCTATGCTCTATTCCATCTGTCTACCATCACCACTTCATATATGTTGCTACAGCCAGGTATTTTTCTTCGAGAAAACAAGCTACAGAACACCTCATATACGTACGCTGAGTATGCAACACATAAAAAGGGTATAATATATGTTTGTGTTCATGTTACACGACTCGGAGAACCATGCATATATCTAATAATATAGATAAATGTGCTCGGTGTATATTGATAAGCAAACTCATGATTATTGTTTAGTTATCAAATGTAAGCCCATTTCCAACACCAATTTTTTTAGTATTTTTCTTCTAAAAAGAGGATGTGATGAATGTTCTCAAGGAAAAAATACCGGCTAAATATTCTTCTTAAGCCTCTCAACCTCAGCTTCTGACAGAATTTATGACTATGCTCTGCTATCAAAACCTCCGATAACCAAAGCTTGCCATTACTTTTACCCTTCACCAAATGCTTGATGGCTCGGAAGTTTCCGCTTGAGGCATCCTTATTATCTCATGATTTCTACATCCTTCGCCTGAGGCAATGTACCTTGTAAGGTTTAGGGCTACGATGGTTTGAGGTACTCGCACACCTGATGGTGCGGCGTAGCTCTTGTATATATAATGCAGAGAGACAATACAGGTACAAGTCGTATACGTTATGTTAGAGTCCTATTCATATACAATGCTAACTCTAACACCCTCCCTCAATCTTAACCGGTGTCACGAAGGTTGAGATTGCGCCTACAAACTTCAAACAAAGGAAGTGGCAGTGGCTTGGTAAAGACATCCGCAAGTTGATCTTTAGATGAGATGAACTTGATCTGTAATAGCTTTTGTTCCACACGTTCCCTCACGAAGTGAAAGTCAACTTCAATATGCTTTGTCCTGGCGTGAAAGACAGTATTAGATGAGAGATAAGTGGCTCCAATATTATCACACCAAAGAACCGGAGGCATATCTTGAGAGATACCCAATTCTCGCAACAAAGACTGTACCCAAATGAGCTCAGCAGTAGTATTTGCAACTACCTTGTATTCTGCTTCCGTACTACTCCGAGAAACGCTGGCTTGCTTCTGAGCATTCCAGGTGATCAAATTCGAACCAAAAAACACAGCATATCCCTCGGTGGATCGCCGATCATCCGGACTGCCTACCCAGTCTGCATCAGAAAAGGCAGACAACAATAAAGAGGACGCAGGCCGGAGATGTAGTCCAAACAAGGCAGTGAGACGAACGTAACGCAGAATGCGTTTAACTGCTGACCAGTGGGTATCACGAGGTGCGTGAAGATACTGGCAGACACGATTAACTGCAAAGGAAATGTCCGGTCGAGTGATAGTGAGGTACTGTAGACCACCAACTATACTGCGATACTGAGTAGCGTCCTCAGCAGCAAGAAGCACACCAATGTCAGCAGAAAGCTTCTCGGTCACAGACATAGGTGTAGAAGCAGGCTTACTCTTTAGCATCCCAGCACGTCGAATAAGATCTAAGGAATATTTCTTCTGAGAAAGTGAGAGACCAGCAGCAGTATGTGTTCATGGTGTAATTTGGCTAGTAGTTTGTAGTTAGACCAAATTAATTTAAATGACTATGGTTAGATTATTGGTTGACATAAATATTTTGGACTTGTTGTTTGGTTCAAAATGCAGGCTTGGATCATAATACAGTACATGTGTTGCAGCGGCAGATCAGGCGTAGCAACGTTATTTACCCAGGACAAATATATGGAGTTTTGCATGGATTAGAGGCTACCGAGGACAAGTGCTGGCGTTGAGCTAAAATGCAGCTGTTTAAGACTGCTACCAAGCTGAAGGAGTTTTTGGCATGAGCGATCGAGTTATGTACGTGAAGGTGCACAATACAAGGAGGATGATTAATCATTGTTATATCATGTGATAGCGACGTGGCCAGTATATTTTATTCATAAGGCAAAAAGATTATATGGCCAGGAGGGGTCGCCGGCTGATTCAAGACGTAAGTACATACGTGGTAGTCCAATTAAGATGACCTGATTAGATTTCATTCGGTTTAGATTTTAGAGTTCTATTCGTATACGTCAAGGGCTGCCTTGTATACGCGAAAGTCCAGCGTGCCTTGTATATATAAGGCCACGGCCGATTGGAAAGCCACCAGCAATCGATCTATCAATACAAACACATTACTTTTTCACGTACGTTTTTTCTATCGTTCTTCTCCGCCGAGCCCTAGCAGCCCTAGGGTTTGGTCAATCTTTGCCGTTTTGCGCTGAAAAGCGGCCGGTTCTTCTCCACGAAAGCGAGATATCTTTGTTGCTTTGCTTGAAAAGCAATCGTTCGTCGTCACGAAAGTACGACAGTTATCGTGTTTTTGCGCTGCAATTTTGCGTGGCAACACAATTGGCGACTCCGCTGGGGACGATTGTTTCGGCTATAGATACAGCCGAATATTTCTGCCCTTGCCAATTTCAATTAGATCTATTACTGTGTTGTCGTCATCATCGTTGCATCAGGCCAGCCGGCCGATTGCATATATTTTGACCTCCGTTCTTGCTCCCTATACACATAGTGTTTGCCGTTATCCGCGCCAATAAAGGAAGCAATTAGGAGGCTCATCATCAACCATTGAACATGGAGCGCTACCACGGTGCTACACCACAATATTACTACAGCACACCCAAGGTACAACTTGCAAATGAATCACCTGTTTCTTATGATTATTTTGCAAGTGCCATGAATTCTTATGTTGATGCTGCTAGGCCTAGTGATAGTGTGCGTATTACATCAGCTAGTTCAG
The DNA here is from genome assembly GCA_039707655.1 of Elymus sibiricus. Taxonomy (NCBI): domain Eukaryota; kingdom Viridiplantae; phylum Streptophyta; class Magnoliopsida; order Poales; family Poaceae; genus Elymus; species Elymus sibiricus. Next base: position 480,709 of record CM077674.1, on the reverse strand, counting down.
ATGATGGTTTTGGCTGTGCAAATTATGAATCAGAAAATTATATGCCAATGCCGACAAATAATATGCATACTTTGAATTTTAATGCCACTAGCGACATACAACATGCACCCGTGTATTCACACGCATCGGCAGCAGAACAAGTTCATATGCCGATGAATGATTATCAAGGCCGAACTAACATGGCGACTTCAACCAGTTATTATGAAACATCACATGCTAGCAGTTTTTATAATATGCAACATGGTGTTTCATCTTTTTATTCATCGGCAGCTAATTCGCAATATGTGGATCCATCACAAAACATGCTGGTGAATGAGATAATTGATCATGCTAATACTAATTATCCAACCAATTATTCTCAATTACCATATGTTGCACCTCAGGCCACCAGAGTAGATGTCGTACATACGAATTCGACATCATATATAAATCCTAATTATCATGATTCGGCTCCATATGGTACTTTTAATTTTAGCCGGATTAATGAGAATTCAGCTGGCATGCTACCTCCACACACAGAACATAGGGTAGCAATAATAAAATCAGAACATCCGGTTCTAGAGACTGGAGCATCCGGTGTTTTAGAAAAAAGGCACACGATGAACACCGAAACCAAGAATAGGAGCGACACCGACTTGGAGACCATCATCGCCGTCACACTCGACGATCTGTCGGATGATGATCGGCGTGAGCTTGAACAGGAGCTTGAGAAAGAGATGGTTGGGAGGCTGAAGCTTAAGTTGGCTAAGTACCAAAAGACGAGGAACGGCGTCGTAAAAAAGGTAGCTCCAAGCCCTTTCGATGCGTTCAAATCTGATGTGCAATCGGCCATTAATGAAGGACGATTGATGTTTACAGAAGGTTCTAAGATGAAGCTTGACAATGACCCTTTTCCTATCAATGTGGTCAAGCTTGAGAGTAAGAAAATGCTTATTCGGTTGGATCAGACCGAATCCGCAATAGAAAAAAATGTTGTTGATGATAATGCTGCTCCAAGGATGATCAAACCAAAAAATTCAGAAGTAGTACCGTGGAAAAGAATTGAAAGAAAGAGACAATTAGCTCCAAGACCAAAGCCGACTGTTAAACAACTATTGGACAAATACGCTTCGCGTAAGGAAAACAATGTGTTTAGTCGGCTTGGAAGTACTAATTTTCTTAGGTCTCTTTCTGGACATGGGGGGCATGATAAATGGCGAGGCAACTCATCTTACCGGCAGCTGTATTCTGCAATGGAGCAGACATATTGGGGTGGTGCACCTCCTGTTTATTCTCAATTTCCGTCCCGGGTCTTTAAGCATTTGGCGCCAAATCCAACAAGGCCAGCTGGCTATTTTCTATGGGAATGGATTCCGTCGAGCCCTATGTTCAGACCACGTATGCATGAGAAAAGGGTTCGGTTCAATGAGGAGGCTAGATCACATGATACTGTTGAGATTCGAGGAAGCCGATCACCGGTACGCAATACATATGGAAAAAACTATAAGGGTAACCACAAGCACGTATGGATGCCGGTGAAGCGTGCTGAACCTAAACCTATAAAAGGTCCAGATAATTTAGATGATGGTCTGAAAGTGGTGGAACGCCAGTTAGCTGAAGATGTTGTCAATAGTACAGAAGCAAGCAGTGTTGTTGGACTAGGATCAATGCCAAAAGAAGCTACTATTAGAAAAGAGAATAATAATGGCGTCAAGTTGCTGCAAACTGGCCGGTCTAATCAATGTGAAAAAGAAACTAATTTTGGGTATAGCATACATGCACAATCAGACAAGGCATTTCTGGTATCCTCACGTCCTAGTGAAATATCTAAATCGACAAGGTCACAAGCTGAATTAGTCATGGGATGTTGTGGCCCAGGTAAGTCCAAGAGTTCGCCTCCACTGGATTTCAAGTCTAACAGCAGTATACGAACGTGTTGGGATTCAAGCCATGTACGCGGCCAGAAGTTTAATGCTAGTAACGTATATGATCTGCAGAGAAGTTCTTCGGCCAAGAATAATTCTTTGGCCACAAAACTACGTCAGTACCGGCCAAAGGACCCGGGGGCAGTCGCTGGTGCCCTACAGGACTTACGCACATTCAGAAGAGGTGTGTACAAAGACTGCGCGCATTGGAAATAAAAGAAAAGATAGCTGAAAAGGAGCGCAATGAATGGTTTGATCAAGATAAACCAAAGATGCCGACAACAACTTGGAAGGCGAAGCGCATCACGGCGAAGGAACCCACGTGTAAAAAGGATGTGCAAAAATTGTTGGGAAAAATTAATTACTTGAGACGATTCATATCTAACTTTGCAGGGAAAATTGAATCGTTTGTTCCATTACTTCGGCTAAAGAATGAAGCCGAATTTACTTGGGGGGCAGAACAACGGGAGGCTTTTAATAATATAAAGAGATATTTGTCGAGTCCTCCGGTATTGCGAGCGCCCAAGTCCGGTGTGCCGTTCAGGTTATACATTGCTGCACAAGATAGGGTGATCGGCGCGGTGTTGGCGCAGGAAGACGGCGGGAAAGAGTACATTATTGCATACTTAAGTCGCCGTTTGCTGGACGCCGAGACTCGGTACGTGTTTATTGAAAAGTTATGCTTATCTTTATATCATGCGTGTACCAGGTTTCGACCGTATTTACTTTCTAGCACATGTGTAGTAGCCTGTCAAGCCGACGTGATTAAATATATGTTGCAACAGCCGATTCTTAGTGGTAGGATTGGAAAGTGGGCTTATGCATTAATAGAATATGATTTAGAATATGAATCGTTGCGTGCTATGAGAGGTCAAGTTATCGCCGATTTTATTGTGGATCATAGGATTGAGGATGAAGAGAATATTAATTATGTTAGTGTATGCCCATGGAAACTTTATTTTGATGGATCGGTTTGTAGAGAAGGACAAGGCGTCGGTAATGTTTTAATTTCTCCTAACAATGTTATTTATGAGACATCGGTCCGTTTAGAGTCTCTTTGCACTAATAACCAAGCTGAGTATGAAGCTTTATTGTTTGGTTTACAAAATTTAGTAGACATGGGTGTGAAAGATATAGATGCTTTTGGGGATTCGCTTCTTGTAGTACAACAAATTAAAGGCAAATTTCAGTGTTTTGATGGGTTATTAAATAGTTATTTGGACCGATGTTTAGATATAATTAAATCTCTAGATACATTCACCATCCATCATATACCTAGAGAAGAGAATTCTAGAGCTAATTGTTTAGCACAACAAGCATCCGTCGCATTAGTAAAGGAGTGTTTTTTATACTAGACAAGCCGATGCATACTGATGTAAGAGATAAGTCCATAGTGTTGGGTACTTTGTCACATGGTACACTTGGTCCTAGGTCAGTTCAACGACTAGCAGTACAATGTGGTGCAGATTCGGTGCATGAGTTACAAACGACCGAATTAGCAAATAATTTAGAGCCAAGTGATTGGAGAATTCGTCTAGTTAATCATTTAAAAGATCCAAGTCAAACAAGAGATAGGAAAATTCGGCGACAAGCTGTAAAGTATACTTTGTTTGACGACGAGTTGTATCGCCGAACAATAGATGGATTATTTTTAAAGTGCTTGGATTCTGATCAATCTAGAGTAGCTATGGGTGAAGTGCATGAAGGAATATGTGGGACACATCAGTCGGCTCACAAAGTGCGATGGTTATTAAAAAGAGCGGGTTTTTATTGGCCGACTTTGCTACAGGATTGTTTTCGGTACTATAAAGGTTGTGAGGCATGTCAAAAATTTGGTAATATACAGTTAGCGCCCGCGGCTATGTTAAATCCCACAATTAGGCCGTGGCCATTTAGAGGATGGGGCTTAGATTTTATTGGTGAAATTCATCCTTCGTCTTCTAAAAGACATCGCTTCGTCCTAGTAGCTACAGATTATTTTACTAAATGGACTGAAGCGATTCCTTTGAAAAATATGACTCATAAGGAAGTTATTAGTTTTGTTTTGGAGCATATTATTCACAGATTCGGCATTCCTCAAACTTTGACTACCGATCAAGGTGTTTCTTTTATGTCTCTTCAATTTCGTGACTTTGCCGAATCTTTGGGAATTAAATTGTTAAATTCGTCGCCTTATTATGCTCAAGCTAATGGACAGGCCGAATCTAGCAATAAAACTTTAATTAGGCTTATAAAGAAGAAAATTGAGGAGCATCCGAAAAGATGGCATGAAGTACTTTCGGAGGCTTTATGGGCTCATCGGATTTCTAGGCATGGAGCGACTCGAGTAGCACCGTATGATCTAGTATATGGTCAGGAGGCGGTGTTACCTGTAGAGGTTAATTTACAAGCTCTTAGAGTGGCCAGACAAAATGATTTGTCGGCTGTAGATTATAATGACTTGATGATGGATAAGATAGATGACATTTCAGAAGAGAGATTAAGAGCCTTGCGAGAAATTGAGAAGGAAAAATTAAGAGTGGCTAAGGCTTATAATAAAAGGGTGAGAGGAAAATCGTTTCAAATAGGAGATTTAGTGTGGAAAACGATTTTACCTATTGGAACTAAAGATAGAAAATTCGGCAAATGGTCGCCGAGTTGGGAAGGCCCGTATAAAATTGTAGAGATTGTTCCTGGAAATTCATATTTTGTACAATCTTTGCAGGGAGAGAAGTTGTCCAGAGCGCTCAATGGAAAATATTTGAAAAAATACTATCCTAGCATGTGGCAGGAGGCTTGAGCACATTTGGCCGATATATTGTTTAAGATATCGCCCTAAGAAAATTTGGCCGATGTATACTTTGGACATCGCCCTAAGCAATTATATGGTCGGTGAATTGATCGACATCGTCCTAAGGTATTATAGTAGTGTTTTTGGTGAATACAATTATACCAAAAACAGGGGGGCATGTGTTCATGGTGTAATTTGGCTAGTAGTTTGTAGTTAGGCCAAATTAATTTAAATGACTATGGTTAGATTATTGGTTGACATAAATATTTTGGACTTGCTGTTTGGTTCAAAATGCAGGCTTGGATCATAATACAGTACATGTGTTGCAGCGGCAGATCAGGCGTAGCAACGTTATTTACCCAGGACAAATATATGGAGTTTTGCATGGATTAGAGGCTACCGAGGACAAGTGCTGGCGTTGAGCTAAAATGCAGCTGTTTAAGACTGCTACCAAGCCGAAGGAGTTTTTGGCATGAGCGGTCGAGTTATGTACGTGAAGGTGCACAATACAAGGAGGATGATTAATCATTGTTATATCATGTGATAGCGACGTGGCCGGTATATTTTATTCATAAGGCAAAAAGATTATATGGCCAGGAGGGGTCGCCTGCTGATTCAAGACGTAAGTACATACGTGGTAGTCCAATTAAGATGACCTGATTAGATTCTAATCGGTTTAGATTTTAGAGTTCTATTAGTATACATCAAGGGCTGCCTTGTATACGCGAAAGTCCAGCGTGCCTTGTATATATAAGGCCACGGCCGATTGGAAAGCCACCAGCAATCGATCTATCAATACAAACACATTACTTTTTCACGTACGTTTTTTCTATCGTTCTTCTCCGCCGAGCCCTAGCAGCCCTAGGGTTTGGTCAATCTTTGCCGTTTTGCGCTGAAAAGCGGCCGGTTCTTCTCCACGAAAGCGAGATATCTTTGTTGCTTTGCTTGAAAAGCAATCGTTCGTCGTCACGAAAGTACCACAGTTATCGTGTTTTTGCGCTGCAATTTTGCGTGGCAACAGTATGTGTAACTTCAAGACCCAAAAAATAGTGAAGCGGCCCAAGATCCTTAACAGCAAAGTCATGTCGGAGACTAAGGATCAGTCGATCAGCCGCAACAGATGATGAGCTAATGAGAATAATATCATCAACATAAACCAAAAGATACATCGTGACCTCTGGGCGCTGTAGAAGAAATAGGGATGTGTCTGCAGTAGATGGAACAAAGCCATGTGCACGAAGAGCAAAACCAAGACGAGCATGCCAAGCACGAGGAGCCTGTTTGAGACCATAAATCGCCTTGATTAGCCGACAAAGATGATGAGGTCGGCCAGGAAGTTGCCGCATGGAAACTTCTTCCTCTAAGACACCATGAAGAAATGCATTCTGAACATCCAACTGTCGGAGAGACCACCCCCGAGTAACTGCCAATGAGAGAAGAAGTCGAATGGTGGTAGGCTTGATGACAGGACTGAAAGTGTCTTCGTAATCAAGACCGTAACGTTGTTTAAATCCTCTGGCAACCAGACGTGCTTTATAGCGTTCAACAGATCCATCAGCATGCTTCTTGACTTTAAAGACCCACTTGGAGTCAATCACATTAACCCCTGAGACAGGAGGAACTAGTGTCCAGGTGTCATTTTTCTGCAGTGCAAAAAATTCCTGTTCCATAGCAGCTCTCCAGTGAGGTATGCTCATTGCCACTTGAAAATGACAAGGTTCAGAACTCGGATCACAAACGGCGTGTGCCATACAGGCAGCTAACCATGCAACAGTGCCATCAGTCCGTTGTTTTGGCTGAAAAACGCCACTCTGACTACGCGTGTGCACACGACGAGGAGCAACAGGAGCATGTGGCAGTGTTGGAGACGGAATAGAAGCAGGCAACACAGATTCCGGAGATGCCAACCCAGGAGATGTTGATCCAAGGATATCCTGGGCTGCCGCTGCATGGCGCACTGGTAACGGCGTGGAAGGTGTCGAGATTTCCAGTTCGGACGTACGACGGGCCGTGGAGGACAGCTCGGGAGCGCTCGCCACAGCTGACCCAGGGGTCGGCTCGGTGGTAGAGCCATGCACAGAAGAAACACCAGAGGGAGTCAGCTCGGCTGGCTCCAAATCAGTGGCCGGTAGCTCATGTGGGGCAGCCGCTGCATGGCGTCCCTCGGGCCGCGTAGGATGGACGTCCGGGCCATGCACGGCTTGGCGATCGACGTGAGGTGCACTAAGAACCCCTGCATCATCCAGAAGCTCAAGACGAACACCACGCCCCGGTACCTGCACCATGGTGAGGAAGCAAAATAGGAGAATATGCAACATCTACAAATTGGTCAGAGGAAACAGGTGATGATGGAATATATTTGGAGAAAGTTTGTGACTCGGGAAGATTTGAGAAGGGATAGTGGTTCTCATCAAAGACATCATCATCATCGGCCGTTGGGCGCCGTGGTGGCGTTGACGGGAGCTAGACCAGGCAAGGATGATGCGTCAGTACAACTCTGAAGATGGAGTAGTGACAGTTGGCGGCGGCGGCCTCTGAGAGCGCGCCGGACCGGTGGGTGCCCCATATCCGGCAAGTGGCTTGGTTGGGGCCTCAGGTCTTAGATGTTAGACTTGTCTGCGAGGTCTGTGGTATTAGGCCCGGACTATCAGCATCCCTTCATCAGATGGATAGGAGTAGCGACAGTTGTCGTCTAGACGGTGGCTTCAGACTTATTGCTGTATTTCTTTGTAAGGTCTTTTTTGAATAATTAATAAAATGGCTGCATGCATCGCTCAGATGCAGAGGCCGGGGGCGATCCTCCTTCTCTAAAAAAAAAACAATCAAAGACATCATCACGAGAAATATAAACACGACTGGTCGGAACATGGAGACACTTGTATCCTTTATGAAGAGAGCTATACCCGAGAAAGACACATTTTTTAGATCGGAACTCAAGTTTGAAATTATTATATGGTCGAAGATGGGGCAGCAGGCACATCCAAACACCTTGAAAAATGTATAGTTAGGTGTTTCTTGAAGCAAGCATTCGATGGGAGTTTTCATACCGAGCACTCGTGTAGGGAGGCGATTTATGAGAAAACAAGTTGTAGAAAAAGCATCAGTCCAAAAACGGAACGGTACAGATGCATGTGCCAAAAGAGTTAACCCGGTTTCCACCACGTGACGATGCTTACGTTCAGCTGTTCCGTTCTGCTGGTGTGTATGAGGACAAGACACACGGTGTGTAATCCCAAGTTTTCCAAAGAACGTGTTGAGATTGCGATATTCCCCTCCCCAATCAGATTGAACATGTAGTATTTTATGATTAAGAAGACGCTCAACATGAGTTTGAAATTGAAGGAAGACATTGAACACATCTGCCTTGCGCTTAAGAAAGTAAAGCCAAGTGAAACGACTATAAGCATCGATGAAACTGACATAGTAATTATGACCACTAACTGAGGTTTGCGCAGGGCCCCATACATCTGAAAACACAATTTCTAGAGGAGATTTAACTACACGAGTAGACTCTGAAAACGGAAGTTGGTGACTTTTGCCTTGTTGACAAGCATCACAAACAGAGACATCTTTACTGCTGGACACAACTGGTAGTTGATGACGATGAAGAATATGACGAACAATGGGAGAAGCTGGATGACCAAGACGTGAATGCCATTGTGATGACTTGACACGAACAGTGCTGAAAACTCTGGAGGCCGCAGGTGCATCAAGCGGATAGAGACCATGTTTGTAACGACCTTCAAGAAGAACGCCCCTCGTTGCGCGATCCTTGACAATGACATCAAAAGGGTGAAATTCAACAAAGATATCATTGTCATGAGTAAGTTTAGGAACAGACAGAAGATTGCGTGTAACAGTGGAAACATGAAGAACATCACGAAGTTGAAGTTATTTAGAGGAATTAGTGGAAAGAGAGGTTTGACCAATATGTTCGATGCGCATACCTGACCCATTGGCAGTGTGCACCTTGTCCGGACCATGGTAGGGCTCGTGGGAGTGAAGCTTATCAAGTTCGTTCGTCAGATGATCCGTAGCTGCGGTGTCCATGTACCAGCTTGCATCGATGGGATATGAAGGAGTGTGGCCTTGAGGTACACCAACAGGACCATGAGTAGCCATGGCAGCCTGCCGCTCATTGTTGCGTCCATCATTGCCAATGCCCAAAAAATCACGCTTAAAGCGTTTGTGAAAACGAGATGCAACATGGCCCTGAAAACCACAAAGCTGGCACGTGGTGCGCCCGCCATTGGGACGGCCACAAGTAGGGCAAGACGAACTATCAATAGATGACGAGCTACCACCTGAACGTTTGTTGTTGTTGTCGGTCTGCTGTTGTGGTGGTGAGGGAAGGGTCGCCTTGCCACCAGAGGAACCACCACCACCACGGTAGGGCGGCCGCGACCCACCACGAGTCACCGCATTTGCCGAAGAGAATCCGCCATGAATTTCAGCCGACCGACGGGACTCGATGCGTCGTTCAGTCTGAAGGAGACGAGCATAGAGATCCCGTGGGGGCATCGGAATATCACGGCCTTGTACCACCTCTACCAACGAATCGTAATCACCATCAAGTCCACCAAGGATGAAACCGGTGAACTCCTCATCCAAGAGAGGTTTCCCAATGGCAGCTAATGTGTCAGCAAGATTCTTGACTTTGTTGAAATAGACAGTGGCCGAAAGATCACGTTTCTGCATGTCTTGGAGTTGCCGATGAAGCGCCATGGCTCGCGCCGTGGACTGAGAGGAAAAACTACCCTCTAGCGTTGTCCAGGCTTCATGAGAAGTAGCCGCAAACAGGATCATGCCGGCCACCCCCTCGGTTAGCGATGACTGAATTGCTGAGAGTATGGCCTGATCCTGCTGAACCCAGATGGTGTACGCCTGGTTGGGCACCATGTGCTGCGCACCATCCACCGTGGTGGCGACGACAGTTGATGGCGGACACGGCAGCGACCCATCAACGTAGCCGAGGAGGTTATGGCTGCGAAGAAGGGGAAGAACCTGCGCGCGCCAATAGAGGAAGTTGTCTGCCGACAACTTGATGGTGAGGAGATGCGTGAAGTGGAACGGCGCAGGCGAAGGAACATCAACCACCGCGGGCTGTTGGATGGCAGCAGGCTGCACTGCGGCAGCTGCAGGAGACCATGGAGGAGGAACGGGAGTCATAACCCCGGCCATGAAGGTGCCGAGGGTGTTGTTGGTACTGTATGAACCAGCGGCAGTGCTGGTTGGAGAGCAGGGAGGCGAGGGTGGTGGAGAAGATGCCGCCGGCTGTCGAGGCGCCGGAGGAGGCAGCGGAAGACATTGGATCAATTTAGTCTGATACCATGTAAGGTTTAGGGCTACGATGGTTTGAGGTACTCGCACACCTGATGGTGCAGCGTAGCTCTTGTATATATAATGCAGAGAGACAATACAGGTACAAGTCGTATACGGTATGTTAGTCCTATTCGTATACAATGCTAACTATAACATACCTAATTACATGTTGAGCATCTCAGCCCCTGCTTTCCAGCAAGCTATATTCCTGTGAAAGCGTCCAACTGAAGCTTATCATTTTCACCCTCCATCAAATCCTTGTTGGCTTGAGTTACCTCCACCTTCATCTTAAGGTCCTCCAATTCCGTCAAGATTTCTTCCTTCTCAGCATCAAATGCCTTTGCAGATGCATCTTTCTGAACCTCCAACCGAAGGTTATCATTTTCAGCCTTCACCTTACCATAATCATCCTCCGACTCCAAGTTCTTTGCCAGAGCTGCCTTGAGCCTCGACTCCAAAGATTCTACCCTCGCACCCAGCTCTGCCTTGTGTGCCCCCATGTCCTTCAGCTCCTGCACCTTATCCTTAATTTTCTTCTTCGCTTCTTCCTGGTACGCATCTGCTGTTTTCATGAGCGCCAAAACCGCCTTCCTCGCGTCCTCCAGCTCCTCCGTCTTCTCCTTAATTTGCTTCCTTGCCGCTTCTTGGTAAGTATCGGCGCTGTTCATTAGCATCAGACCTGCCTTCCTCGTGTTCTCCAATTCCTCTGCCTTTGCCCTAATTTGCTTCTTGGCTTCCTCTTGGTACCTATCGGCAGCATTCATGAAGAGCAGGCCCGCCTTCCGGGTGTCCTCCCTTTGCTTGGATAGCTCACCGGACAGTCCGGTGTTTTGGCGCTCCAGCTCTCGCACCTTGTGCCCCAGTGTGAAGACCTGGGTCGAGGACACCTGAGCAGTCCTCGTCTTCTCCGCCAGTTGCCTCTCCAGTTCTCGCTTCTCGTTGGACAGTCGGGAATTTTCTTGCTCTAACCTCCATGCCCTCCAATATTGGTCATAATACTCTGCAGTGTATGTTTTAGAAAAGGGGGTAATTACTAATTAGTGGAGAGAGATGCATGGGATCACGCTGCATGCTGGACTGCACACATGGAGATGGGATTGATTTGATGGAAGAATATATATATATATATGCTTTGGCGTAGCGCACCTGACCAATACGACATGTTGCAGAGACTTGCACTTGCTTGCGGCCGCTCTTGTCACGCACTCGTCGAAGGTACAAGATGCAGCCCGTCGTCCTGCATGCCCATGTGGATGGAAGCTGCCTCGGGTGAATATCTATATATATGTAGATAAGGGACCGGAAGAATCAAAAGAGAGAAGGAAAGGATGGAGTGTCAATGAGGAAGGCGAAGGAGAGAAGGCATACATGGAGTGCTGCTGGTGAATTAAGAAGAGGCAGGATGCATGGAGTGTTGGTGAGGGAAGAAGTAGAGGAGGGAAGGTATGTGCATAATGTGCTGCCAAATTAAAGAGTGAGGGAGTGGGGCTCAGCTCATGTGTCTGGTCCAAGACATCTCGCATAAGTTTTTTTTTAAGGAAACTAGAGGGTCCGGGGCCCCTACAGATTGATTATATTAAAAACCAAGGATAAAACAAAAGTTAACAAGATATAATTCAAAAGACAAAGAAAGAAACAAAAAAAAATCAGGCTAAGCCTATGAATTACACCAGATTCTGAACCCATTGGTCAAAAGACACAGCAAGACTTGATTTTACCCTATGCAACAGCAAAAGGATTTCGTTGCAGAAAAGACTTCTGGCGTTGTTTACATTGGGCTGAATCCCCTCGAAGATCAGATCATTTCTAGCTGTCCATATTGGCCATCAGATGAGCACGACTGCTGTCATAAAAAACTGAGATTGAATTATGTTGATTGTCAGTTTGTCACTCACGATTGGACCCTTAGGTTGTGCACTAGTGGTGAATACTCTATTGTACACTCGTACTCCTTGCTGGATGTACTCTGATCTCATCTTTTTTTATAAAGGGAGGATTTTGTTAATTCACAATCAGTACATCGACTTGATACAAAAATTGTGAATTTACTCCCGGCTTCTACAAAAAGCGCACACGGCCTGAAATAAACAAAAAGATAGTCTGACACAGTAATGACAATCAATTCTAAGACTAGATCGTCATCTATGTGCCCGGGAGAAAAACACCGTGATCGCTTGCGTCAAGTGTTGTGATGCCGCCACAACCAAAGCATGCGCAAAGAGCATCTGGAGGATAGCCCATGTATGGAGCCAATGGATAACCAAATGTACCACCTGCAAGGGAGAATAAACATGTATTTTTCAAATACCAAATCATTTTTGCATAACCAAAATGACCAACAAGTAGCTGTCACCCCCAGCAGAAGTAAAGGTTTTAAATCCCTCCTAAACCCACGAAGCCAACTCCTGAACATGTGAGAAATACTACGTGGTTGACGAAGGTTTAAATCAACATGTATACAACTCCAAATCACACATGAAAAACAACATTAAAAAAAAGGTGCTTAATTGTCTCATTTTTGTGGCAAAGACAACACTTTTCACTGCCTTGCCAATTGTATTTGGAACATTTACATAAGGTCACCTTTAATGATTTCCCAAAACTTTTCATAAAAATCGGCTAGGAAACAAGCAGGGTCAGGTGCTTTGTTATGTTCCATATTCAAAATAGCATCCAAATTTCCTTCTTTGTAAAATTGGAAGTTAGGAATTCATTTTCTTCCTATGTTACTTGTGGTATATCACCAATCCTAGAGCTATCGAAGGCACACAAGGACTCCTCTGGTGGCCCAATAGCTCTTTATAAACTTGGTAATATATACTCTTTAAGATTTTTCTACCCTTTAATCTTTCCCTCCTCTTGATCAAGCGAGAAAATGTGTTTTCTTCTATGCTTGTCATTGGCAATTAGTTGGAAATGCCGTGTGTTATTATCCCCTAGGAGGACGTCCTTTATCTTAGCCCTTTAAATATATTTAATTTCCTCTTCTCTAACTAGCTGAGTTAACTGATCTCGAGCAAGGTCAAGATTATCTCGCTCCGCTTCAGACAGATCACGAAACTCAGCCGCGAAATCGAGGTCATTAATAGTGGTTTGTAAACTTTGTTTTTGTGCTTTGTACTATCCATTATTGTTTGCTTCCCAACCTCTTAAATTCCTGTGCAAATCACTGAATTTATTATTCCATCTTTGAACCGTACCGGGTTTCGACCCTTCACTGGCTTATTCCAAATTTCTACGACATGGTCATGAAAATCATCCCAAGTAAACCAAGATAGTTCCAATTTGAATTGTTTTTCATCCCCTATAAAATCTGGTGTCTCTGTATCGAACAACAACAGAGTGTGATCTGATACACCCCTATATATCAAGGGCTTGTACAGTCACGAAAGGGTGCTTTAGTTCCCATTTTGTTGTCATCAAAATTCGATCCAACTTCTCATAGGTTTGAATATGTAGCGAATTTGCCTAGGTAAATTGTCGACTAGTCTAATCAATCTCTCTAAGATCAAAGCTATCAATAACAACATTGAACAGGAAGAGCCACCGGTCATTATACCTGTTATTGTTCTTTTCACTGCTGTTGCGCAAATGTTAAAATCTCCACCAGTCAGGGTAGGAAGTAGATTTTCTTGACAGGCTCTCACAAGTTCAGCTAAAAAGGCAGACTTGAAGTTGTCTTGAGCTAGATCATAAACAGCCATGAGAATCCACTTAAACTTATCAGCTTTGTTGCAAGAGATGGAATTTTATATAAAATTATTCTTCAACAATAAAAGAAACATCTAAGGCTGTTGTATTAATTCGTAGTAAAATTCTGCCAGGCCTGCCACGTGGAGGAAGGCAATGCCAAACGAAATCAACGCCTCCAGATAGGCGGGCCTGATTCATCTTTGACAAATGTTTCTTCCTAGTCTCCATTATAGCTATAAAATCTAAATGATGCTACTTTATTGCATCTGAGACAAAACGAAATTTAGCCAAGACCGATAGACCTCTTCTATTCCAATACATGCCTTTCATAGTGAAACTTATTTAGATTTAATGTTCCCCCATCCCTAGATTTACATTCCTTTTTCTTAGAAGACAACCGTGACTTCCTAGCTAGCGGATGCCACAAGGTCACAAATCTTTATGTCCAGGTCCGCCTCATGAAAGTCAACCTCCGAAATATCCCCTACCAAGTGAGCGAGTAGGACACCATCTGTTCTAGCGTCCTCATCATCACTATAGTTAGGATAAGATAAATCTGTAGTAGTTTTTGATATAGGTGCCACTGATTACCTATCAACCTCTATATCTTTTAGAGCATTGATAGCTAAATTAATTGTTGCATTGTTGCTATCTAATATTAATCCTAGATTTTTTAGGTTTCTAGAGCAAATAACATTAGGTAGAGCAGAAAAAGATATTTCAGAAAACGAGTTTGGCATACCCGGTTGCAATTGCGAAGGACTAGAAGGTGAACGTGGTGATCCAAAATCTTCCACAGTCTTTCCATCCAAATTGTGTATCGCGGCTCTACACATTGCTTTTTACAGCATGTCTTCATCTCCCGCAGAGATACCATCAGCAGAAGAGATGAAGTTAGAGTACAGTCATATAGGTTTCTTATTTGTTTTTGTTGTTCTTTTAATCAAGCTAAGGTCATTATCCATTTTTAATTATGGGCTTTGCTATGGTACTCTCAAATAACGGTGAGCCATTCATTTAATTAGATTGGATGGTTAGGATCATCTATTACTTCCTGAGTGTGAAGCCACTGTCTTCTACCAGCCATGTCACCGTACTAAAAGCCTCCCAGGAACCACGCGGGTTGAAAGCAGCCGCTAACCAATTGGAAATGGGATCCCAAGTTCGCAGAGTATCGGTAGTGTGCGAAGACATGGTTGTCAAGGGTGCAAAGGCCTAGCGGATATATCTCTGCCAGTTAGGCCAGCCATGCCTTGCAAGCCAATCCGCAGTCCACAGCTTGTTATATAGGAGCAGCCAAATTTAGATATATTAAAACTGAGCACTAATCCGGCCATCTCAGAGCATTAGCATTTTCAGCCGTTGGATCTGATGTTTTAGGCATTCCTGGCCGTTAATTACTTTTTCTAATGCGCGATGGGCCACACTGCAGGTCATCTAAGGGCTAGGCTGACGTTGCTGGGCCGTTATTCCCGTAGCAAAATCGGAGCTCTCTCGTCGATTTGGGATTTCCGGTCTTGGGTTGCCATGGAAATCCCCACTTCTCCCCCCCTCTCCTTCGTCTTCCACCACGTACTGTAATAAATCCCAAGCGAAATTTCCAAGCTTTGGCATTTCCTCTCCCACCCTCATGATCAGTGACGAAGCTGGAGCGGTCGACGGATCCGCTTCAGCGAAGAGATGCCGCTGACCGTCAGGGCGTCGGCTGGGATTCAGGCTAAACTTTCGTTGCCTGTTTTTCCCTGCCATGGATGAGAGGAGATCCTCAAGACGATCCTCCCCATTGAGTGTTGTGATACCTCTCCCTGCATCTGCATGGAGGCCGATATGCATCTCCTTCCTTCCATCAGTTGGGGCATGTGGCGATGTCAGCTGCAACGAGACGACAACAACAAGCGTTCTGGTTGCCAACTTCAGCTGTGAACTGAGACCAAGGGTGTCGTCCGCTCGTGGATCCATTGGAGCGCTCTTCTGGAAAACTCTAGCCTAACTCCATTTTGACAATGGCCACAACGTCTTCACAACCATTTTTTGAGGGTGGCCAGCCGATCCTAGGCGTTCAGGGTAGCGCTCGAGGACAACACTCAAGAGCTCACATCTGCTTGATTGCTGCCATTAGCTGTGAGTAGATTAATACTTTGTATTATTGTGAGCAGCCTTTAATACACGTCCAATCTCCAATTTGCTGTTATGTTCTGAAATCCGAGATGTCTGTTAAAATCACCTTCTTTGCCAAATTTATTTTCATTCTATATCATTACTATTTTCTCTATGATCTGGTTCCATATGGTGAACGGTTCCCTATTGTTTGGTGGTTCACAACTGACAACCATCAGTGTGGCCATTATGTTCATTTTTAAGGGAATCAAACAAAAACATGTTTATTTAACACGTATCCGCCCATTGATTAGAGAGGAGAAAGGCTCCAATAGGACACTTTGATATTACAGTGATCAGTTGATAGAAGCAGTCCTAAGAAGTTTGGTACCAAAGTGATCTGAACTTTTAGCTCTATTTTCCTCCGACTTGATAGTTGGGACCTCATTCCATGGTATATTTTCCCATTTATTCCGCTCTATTAAGATAATTTCATACAGCTTTTCAGAGGATGATATTTTGGGCTTAAGAGAGAATTCATCTCCAAAGTTCGGTACGAAAATTACGAAATTAGAAATAAGACAACCGATGGAGCCAGTATGTTAGTCTCATATCCTCAGTATTGTCTGTCTCTGCATGCTTACCTTTTTTTGCATTGTCTTCATTAACTAACATTTTTTTATTAAAAAACTGTACAAGTACATAACAACTCATGAATGCAAGCTCTGAAGAAGTATGATATGGGCGATATTTGAGACAACAATCAAAGAAATCATTGCTAAATTAATACAGATCATGTGAGCAACTCCACTAGCCTAAATATCTCAACTGGCTTCTGCCTTGGAATGTATAAATTATATGGTGCACTAGCACTTTGAGGAAGACGTACAATATGGACATGATGTTGCAAGGCGACACATTCTGTTTACCATCAACATGCTATAATGTGATATTATCCACCTTTATGTTTTTTCTTCGGCTTAGATACTTCAACACTTACAACTTGATGATGTGCTCAGTTTTGACTAAGCAGAATTAAAGAGCTTGCTAACTTATATAGGAAAATAAGCTAAATTACATGACATACTTTTTACTGAAGAGTTTTTTTGATACAGCTAAAAAGAAGGGAAAAACAAACCACACTCTGCAATTACATTCTAAATAGTTGCGGGGAAAGTTTACATGGTGAACTATTACTGAAAACGCTGAAATTGATGCATATATCTGGGTTCACTAGCAAAGGAGAGAAGTTTATTGGAGTTTTTATTTTGAGACGGTTCAATGAAACATCATCATTATTTGTTACAAAGAATTTGCATGTCGGTGGATCAGTTTTGATTCCAAATACTTTCCTATCACTTATATCGGGCCATTGTACTATTCAAATTTTCTCGAATATTTTTACCGTTCGTTCTCGGGGCACAAGGACAAAACACTTCTTTTTACTAACAAAGAAGTAGATTCATGCAAATTTCACTTTCATATTCGGTGCCTCTGCTTATACATTAATGAAAATGACTATCATTTTATTGCCAAAATAGACGGGCGCAGCAACGCGCGCCAGTATGGTCTAGTAAAATTAAAAATTGCATTTTGGTGGTGCCCTGTAACGCCAGATGATGCTCTCTCGATGGTAACAAGCATGTTATTAAACTGAGCCCGGTACACATATAAGGCCATAAGCTGTTGTGTAATCACCATGGTTAGTAAGGGACTAAGGTGACGCTTGGTTGATGGGAAATAAGGGCTGGGATAGGCATATGAGAACCCAGTACCTTTATAAGAGCATCTACAACAGCTCCCCGATACCATCCCTCATCCCCATAAAACTGTCATATTGTGGGAGATAAGGCAATCTCGTTGCTCTGGCAGCTCTCCAATAGCTCTTCCTTTTTTCGGTGGTCACCAATATCTCCTCCATCTCCCCTCAAATAAAGGGGGAGTTGCATGTTCCCCAATAGTGTTGGGACCATAATAACTGTCATCTTTTTCCTCCCACATCCTCTATTCTGACATGTGGGTCCCATGTATTGGAGAAGATTATTGGTGATCTGCTGGAGCATTTCCCCCAATATTTCAAAAAAGTATTATTGGTGACCACCAATACTACTATATTGGGGATGCTTTATTGGTGAGCTGCTGGAGATGCTCTAACCCAGGTTTGGTTCATTGGACAGGGATACAAAGTGAGTTTGGGTTTGGGATAGAATGGCCTCTCATCCCACCAAGTTTGGGTTTGGGATAGAATGGCCTCTCATCCCAGTGGAGACGGTGGGATACGATGGGAAAAGACTCCGGCGAGAATATTTTGGAGGAGACGACGATAGGCTCATCTCGATTCCGGCGGGGTAGAGATGGGGATGGTCCCGTAGGAGTGTCGCTCGCCACGCTGTAAGAGCCGCCAGTTGTTCGCCTTACCGCGAGGGCTGTGGGAGCCGGTGCTCGCCTTGCCGCGAGGGTCACTGGAGTCGCCGCCCCCGCCTCGTCGTGGCGTCACGCAAGCCATTCCCTGCGCCGAGGACTCCTGAATCGCAGAGCTCAAGCAGCAGCAGCTTGCCGCCATCGCCCCCACGAAGCTGCGCCAGCCATTCGCAGTTTCGCACCGGCACCGCCTCATAGGCAGCCGCAGCCGCAGCATCCTCGGCGTACAGGTAACTGTAGCCGGCGCCGGCATCGCTTTCCTTGTTGCGCGGTCAGCTGAGTTGACGCACGACTTGCACACCTCCACAACGCACGAATCGGCCACTGGAGCCGTGCTCAACGCTCACATGCGCGTGCGGAAGCCGTCGTAACTCAAGCAGAGCCAGGCGGAAGGGGTAGGATTCACGTGTGTGTGGATAAGAGGGCAAGATGTTTTTCTTAATTTATTTTAAGACATGGACCCCACTTAAAATATGAACCCAAACCCATTATCCAAACAAAGGATTGGAGTCCAAATCTTATTTCCCAATCCATAACCCAATTATTCATATCCCATTCTATATCCCTATCCCTTTCCCACCCACCATCCAAACGCCACCTAAGGGTCCAAGTGATTGTGTCCCTTATCCGATTCCCGATAGGTACACGGTTTCGATTTTTTTCCCCAAAGCTGTATGTATTGGACTAGCTATTGTGCAGTGGAGAATGACAGAATCTTGATGTCCGCAATCAAACAATTCATGCGTAGAGAGAGCCTCAAAGACAATTCTTGATTTTCTTTTTGAGATGTTATGAAGTAGGGGAGCTGTATCCATAGGTGCTTTGAGTGGTTTTCTTGTTAGTTGTTGGACCTGCACTCGTATTGCTTACTTTGTAGTCATGCAATTAGTAAACTGTTTTCCTGGTGTTTATCTTTTGGATTGTATTAATTCCTATAATCTAAGAAATTTTATCACATTAATGGCAATGCAGTGATCTGTTTCTTTTCACTAATTCCTGTTTTCAGCTATGCTGACATTGCCTTCTCATTTCTATCTATGGACATGGCGGGAATTAATTTCATCCAATGCTGCCTTGTTTTCGCAAGACAAATACTCAAAATTTCTGTGCATGTGGCATACACAAAACAAATTATAGCACGCACTTGCTGATAAAATAAAGTAGATCAAGAATAACACCAGTTTGACGTAGAAAACACCAGGGGGAAGGGTGACTATGATTGCCCCAATGTGATCTTCACTCAGGAGAGTTACAGAGGAGGGGATTCTCAGTGAGCTAGTCATTAACTCATCTATATACCTACTATTAAAGGGATGATTGCTTCTTCCCCCAGTAATTTTCGTCCTTTTCGTCCGTCGTCAAAATTTCCGTCCGTCGTCCTTGATGGCCCTACGTATGCACCCGGGTGGGCCTGGATCCACACGTTTTTTCCCTGCAATTGGGTGGACTGCTGGGCCTAGCAGCTAAAAAAATAATTCGTGTGGGTGGGGGCTCGAACTAGCGACTTCACCTCCTAACCCGATTTGTCTAAACAAAAAACCTCCTAACCCAATTGAGCACGGTATGCGTGTGCAAGAAATAGGATTCGCTGCAAATTAAAATAGTCCCACCTCGCCTTTTTCATCAAATTACACCAATTTATATACAATCGGGAGTTGGCTGGAAATCAGCAAGCTGACTAGAGAATCAACAAACAGATGAATTGACTGCATAAATTATGGCGTGCTGTGAGCGAGTAAAAGAGGAAAATAAGACACCAAATTGGTGTGCTGCTGGCTACAAATCAGCAAACAGAGGGAGCAGAGGCTGAAAGAAAAGCACCGAAGTAAGATCCATCCATGGCAGGCCGGCCGTTACGAGAGTGGCCGTCGGATGCTGGAGCGACGGCGGCCTCGAGCGGGCCGGAGCCAGCACCGAAGAAAGCCGGAGCGGCGTGTCTCTTCCGCGAGAGTAGCGGGAGGTCGGGTGAATATCGCAGAAGATAAACTGAGGAAGCACAGCGACGGGACGGGATGTGGATCTCGCGTGCTGATGGGCGCAGCGAGGCGGCTGGTCTCTTCTAGACGTGTTGGCATTTTCCATCACGGACCGATAAGTTCAGGACGTGTGAGCGTGCAGGTGTGCATATAGATGGATGTGGTATACGTTTGTTCTCTGAACTGCTTTCTGTACTAATAATAATTTTACTCTGTTTATGTTCAATTTGACAATCTAAAATAATAATTTTACTCTGTTTATGTTCAATTTGACAATCTAAAATAATAATTTTACTCTGCTTATGTTCAGTAAAGTAAATACAAAATATATTGTCTCCAGACGCTGTTGATCACCATCCACATGCGTGTATTATAAACCATTGATGCAAAAACGCACGCATTTACGTATCATGGCAATAGAGTTTTTAATTGATCCCAATAAAGCTATTGTTACGTGTAAAGAAGCTTTTATTGTCTGATGGTAGTACAATAATTAATCTGATCAACAACGTCGTAACATTTTTATGCCTACTAAAGTGTATCCATAAAAAACAAGACACATGTGCCGTCATTAATTAATCCAGTCATGCTTATTCGAAACTATGTATGCGGATACCACAGTACAAAGATATTATTTAAACAAAAGAATATAGTAAAGAAAAATAACCTACTTTAATGAACTAGCTTACTTTCTTGAACAAAGGTAATTACGGAAGTTGTTATATCCTACCACCATGATTTAAAGACATTAATAATTTTATATATGATAGCGTTAAATTTACTTAGTGATAATCATGTAAAAGAAGAACACAGGACATTACATCTAACCGTGAATGGAGCAACAGACTATACGACAAGGACTTCACGGTCAACACACACGACCGAAGCATACATGCATGGACGTCAGACGAAGTATACCACACTTTTATTGTCTGATGTCAGTAACTCGAAATAAGTACTAAATGTAGAATATTTTTATTATGAGTATGGTAGTCTAAATATAAGGTTGTTCACCCGATTAGTTGACTAGGATTCGTGTCGCAAGTTCAAAACTAGCGCCCCAAAGAATCCTATTGTTAATTGATCCATCATTTTAGTCATCATCACACTTATCATCTACCTGTCCAACCTAATTAATGATAATTGATGTTTGCTTCGCAGCAAAGCACGTCATTTTTTTCTCCTGGTGCAACGCACGGGCATGTTTGCTAGTCCCAAATAAAGTCACAAAATGCTCATATCTTCGGTTACCAATTAGCGCTCGCAGCGTCAAGCTGCCCGCTAGTCTCCACATGCGAAAGCGTCGATTAGATCTAATAAGACGAACATGTAAGATCACAGACGACACCAGAGGCACAATATTTGTTAACGAGGTTCCGCTGAAGCCTACATTCCCGGGGCAAAGACTACAGGAGCTCCTCCTCAATACCAGCAGCATCCACTGCTCTAGGTTTCCGGCCATGTGTTGTTGCCCTCCAGCGAGCCTATACTAATGTCCTCTGGGTTCTAGAGTCTGACTCCAACTCTATCCTATACTGCCAAATACAATTCAAAGTCCTAATGTAATCGGACTTGTACAAAATATTTGACACATATCTAACAAACTCCACCTTAGCGAATAATCCACCACCTAGAAGTCATCATATGTGACCTCCATGTACACCTGACCTGAGTTGTTCCTTTGCCGCTCAATGAGAGCTGCTTGACGGTTTCATCACAGACCCATCGCAAACAAGCGCCTCTGCTATCTCTGCAACTCCATACTACATGACTCCACCTACATCTGTGTACCCTTCTTTTTTATCACCATGTTGTCTATCAAGTAAATATAGATTCCTCTCTAGTCTTGACACATTCCCGACTCCCCAAAGTACTACTGCTCCCAATTAGACATCACATGAGCTAACTAAATTCTATACCATCCTTGATCTGATTGCACACATGACACTGAAAACCTCACAGCCGTTGTCTGAGTCACACATAGAAATTGTCACGTTAGCCATGCTCTTCCATTCCGCTATAATACCACTCCCGACATCTTACATCGTAGCATCCTATAACACTGGCCAACCAGATAAATCCAATGGCAAGTATACAAACATCCCTCGTCTATACTTCCTTGTGAGATCACACCAACCGTGTTTGTGGTGTGGCCGCTGTTGATGGTCACTAAACCCCATATTTGACCATCAACATTCTACCAAAGTGAAGGCAAATCAACATCATAAGTAGAAAAATACTATTTATAAATGACCTAGTTCCACTTGTACTTGGAAAATATTTGAATGCAGGAAAGTTTGGTCAAATTTCATCAACTTCAAAGTGGATAAGAAAATGGACGTGGCAGGGGGGCCAGGGCCCACTTGGTGGGGTCGGCCAACCCCACTTGGCGTCGCTTGACGCCCCACCTGACCTGGCATGGTGGCCTGGTCCCACTTGATGGGGTCGGCCAACCCCACCTAGCGTGGCTCGATGCCCCACCTGGTCCAGCCACATCACTGATCCATGCCAAGGGGAGAAAACACACTTTTGGGCCATTTCAACGATTGATCCGAAGTAGGTTTGATACAAAGGCCTTGGTGGAGCTTCACATGATTCATGGGACCACCATTGGTGTTTGGACATCTCCCATGGCCATCAACCGCCACTGGGCAACTGTCAACCGCCATAGAGGAGGATCCAACAACGTAAGTTGGTGAGGCGGTGGATCCTGGGGTCGGCCGACCCTAGGGTGCGTCGCCCGACCCCAACCGGTCTCCACCGACCTACCTTCATCACCTAAAAGTACCCCATGCTCCATACAAACTATAAATAGTGGTGTTGGCGCCATGGGAAAGCATTACTCAAGCATCACATCAGGAAGACGCTCAAGGATCTAGTGTAGTCCACTTTATAGTAGTTAGGCTAGTAGTGGGAGATAGAGTTAGAGTAAGATCTCTGCTTGGAGTTTGGAAGAAGTCTTCTGAGTCTGGTATAGCTCTTGTACCTTTCCTCTTTTGTAAAACTTTCCTTATTTGGAATATATACTTCTACCTTATTCAAGTACTTTATTCAAGCTTACTTACTTATTGAAGTATACTTGGAGCTTTGTTCTAAGATTAGTAGCTTAGTTAGGTACCTTGTTTAGTGTGGTTAAATCCTATGTGGGACCACCGTCTGGTTAGGGTGCTTTGATCTCATTTCATCGGATGTCAGATTGAAGTTGTGAGTCTATAGATTAAGCGTGGTGCTTAGGCTATAGCTTGCCTGTTGTTACGGCTAGGCCTCCGGATAGTTAGTGGTAGGTGGCAGGTGGTGACAGCCCTGTCCATCCTCTGTATTCCACCATGATAGGTCTAGTTACTAAAGCGTAGGGCTCATGGCAATTTCGTCTAGTTAATCCATTGGGTTGGCTGGGCGGGTTGTGCCCCAAGGTGCATATGAATTCCTCTATTTCTTGGTTTAGCTAAGTTGCTATAGTTTATAGCTAAGTTGTACTTGTTAGTAGAAGTATCATAGGACTCTTTTGCTCGCTCTCCCTCTCCCACTAGCTATGTCATCTACTCTTTTATCTAGCTACCTTCTTCTTCCTTTACCTTACCATTCCCTTATCGTTAATACCTTACGGCAACGCGCGCCATAGTCGTTTACCCCCAACTAAGGAAATGCAATTGCTTGAGAACTTAATCATAAAGAATCCTATTTATTAATCATCTTAGCCATACGCTTTCCTATGGGAATTATAAATATGACCTCGGAATACTCCCGAGCAAAGTGCTACTTCAATATTTTCTGTGCGCTTGCGGAAATATCCAATAGACATAAGAAATATCAATAGGTACCCACGGTGTACGAAGGGAAGGAGGCCCGTAGAATTTTGGCCGGAAGCTCAATAGTGAAGATGGTGGGGAGCGGTCCAGGAGAAGGCATGGATTTGCATCTAGCCGTTTAGTGGGTTTTGGTGGATTGAATGACAACACAATTAAAGGTCTAAAAGTTTGCTAAGTGTTGAACAGAAAGTTGAGTATATTGCATATACGTGAAGATTGCATAACAAGAAGTGTATCAAAGGTTCAACAAGAAATCAAACTTGATGGTATTCACATAGTGTTCAAATGAAGGACAAAACTGTGTATTGTTGTATTGGAAGATTATGGAAACAATCTAGCAAAAGACAACAATGCAAATAGAATTGATGAAATGACTTCTATGTTGTGGAATGTCATGGAATCATGTGAAAGAAAGTATATTTGGCAAATGGCAAATGAGACATGAGTTGATGAATATGGATTGATTTCAATACTGGCTTGCTTTGCATGAACAATAAGAGATAGATAGTGGATTGGGTTGATCAAGTATTGAAGAATGAGTCAAGAATGCATAAGTGAGGAGACGTCAAGCAAATGTCAAATGACAAGGGAGACAATGTATAATATAAGATTGCCTCTATATTGGTTTGCTTGTGTGGATAAAGGTTTGGAAAATCACTATGCATTGATATTGACCAAGTTGAAAGAATGAAGAAGGAACTTAGAGTAATGTTATTATGAAGATCAAATGTGTCAAGCCAAAATGAAGAGGATATAAGGAATCGTGAATTGGCTTGACCATATTGATGTTGATTCATATATATCAAGATATGGAATCAAATGAGGATGAGCAAAGTCATGGAAGTGTGATAGACAATATTGGGAATATGACTTGGATGTGGATAATATTTTCATGGGACTTCAAATGAATGCTTAATGTTGGTTCAAGATTAGATGTGACTTGAGGATGGCTCGATAGGGTGAAGATAGCAAGGAAAGAGCTTCGAGGGACTAAGCAGAGGTGAAGGGCAAGTGATGGCTTGGCAACCGAGGTACCATGGCTAAGGTGAAGAATAGAGTACTTGCATTGAGTCGAGGTACTAATAGAGCTATGATGAGTCATATTGTGTGGAGAATCAAATAATTATTGGATCATAAGTGGAAGTGACTTGAATCCATGAATGGAACTCCCATGTGTTGAAATGGTTCAAGTCACTAGCTCAAGGCTGATTTTCTCAAAGGATTGAGACAAAGATGGTTGCAACCCTTATGAAGAGATATTGAAATGATATGGCATATGAGGACACTAAAGACTCAAGTGGCTAAAATAGATGTATCCTTTTGATCTTCACTATAGGCATGCCATACTATTGCGCCCCGACCTGAGAGGTATACAGTGATGTTAAGTAACACCAGTTACGATACCAGACCGAAGGTTACTGGGGTTACCACTCCCAGGCCGAATAAACATCGGCAGGCAAGGCTCAAAATTGATCATCGGCTCACAACCCCTCGGTTCTGACATAGCATCGGGCTTAGCACACAATGTATAACAGAGAGATCAAGACAACGGAAAAATCTGGCACATACAATCTCTACGACACAAAGCATTATATAGTTCAACTCTTATAGTAGAGAAAGATAGCAAATTACAGTCAGAGGGCACATACCCAACAATACAACAAGCGGAAGCATAGTTTAAGTTGTTCTAAACAACAAGATCCAAATATGGCCTACGAGGCCTACAATTAAACAAGTCCAGTGCCAGGCTGTTCCGTGATGCCCCAGGCTGCCACCTGGGAACCCCAGACTACTCGTCGACGTTACGACGAAACCACCTTCGACTTCTGAGAAGTCCTTAGCTGAAAGAAAAGAAGCAACAAAACAAGGTTGAGTACGAGGGTACTCCGCAAGATTAATAGAGCTACTAGCTCGATGAGAGGCTTTAGCAAGGCTTTTGTAGTTGGTTTGCAGAAAGCTAGTTTTCTTTTAAAAGACCCAACTTGGCAACGTCTATCGGAAGATTTTGAAATGAGGTTGAATTTGTAACTATTCTTCATCTTCTGATCATTGAATCCACCAAATCATCATCACCACAAGTCTACACAATTTTATTATTCAAGTTCTCTGTGGTCTCTGAATGCGTCACCAAGTCGTCCATAACCGCGGACACGACTTTTTGAAAAGATTTAACCCTGCAGGGTCTACCAAATTGGAAAAGTCATATACCCGAAGAGTATACAACTAATGACCACCAGTACCGTCCAGCTCCTTGCCTGTACAGTAGGTCTCTTCCTGGGAGGCTGGCAGAGCAGGCGCGGCTACAACCTTTACCTTGCATGAATCTAACCCAAGGATCATCAGTGTGCCTAGTCCAAGTTCAGTGCCTCCAACACCCTGGACCTTAGCCATGTTCCTAAACGCCACCATCCTCGTTCACAGCTCATCCATCTTTTCATGCACACGCAAATGGAAAGCTCAAACTTGAGGACCCTTGGCTAGACCCTCACAAGTTAGTTGGTCATCAGGGATCCCATAGGCCCACTGATGGAAGCACGCTTAGTCTTGGATTGAAGTCGAGAACTCTCTCCTAGGGGCACGAGTGAGACAACCCACCATCATTCACCAATGGCAACTCATCCATGTCTGTTAGCATATTATCGGACCACATGATTCCATGTCATCCGGACATACCATCGTCGTTTCCAACCATGATCCACCCATCGGACCCATAAGCACTCAGCTCAGCACGACTAAGCAATTAAGTAGCAGATAGCAGTAAATCAACCAACACAGCAATCCTATGGATAATAGGAGGGAACAGGTAATGGTATCTGAAAGGTAATGCAGCTACTAGGATACTCTAGTAAAGTGACATTGGAATCGAATGCAGGTAATACAACGGATAAAATACTTGGGAAAAAACATAGGATTAGAGAATACTCAAAAAGGGGATTTACGCTTGCCTTATTGGTTGATCGACAAGTACAACTCTTCGATGTTGTTGTTCTTGACTTCGGTCTCGGTGCTCACATCAACTCCGAATTCTATCGAGGAGAAGCAACACACCAGAAAAGAAACGGAGCATTCAACATATAGAGAAGTGCAATGCACACAAGATGATGACATGTCATTTTAATGCACTTGGAAAGTAGAAAGTGATTCATCTACTCATGTTAAATGGGACCAATTATTTGTTATCAATATTGGTTCACTCCCATAAATATTTAAGTGATCTACACACTTGTTAAATAATTGCAGCAAGTTAAAGTTGATTGAACATGCATGCAAACGATGATAACAAGTAATTGTTTCTTCTCTGGTCATTTTATAAAAACACTTATAATTTTCTTACTAACCAAGAACAATTGGTGAATAAATCCAGGATGGCATTTTGAATATGCATCCCTTTTGTGATTCGATTTAATTTGCGAAGCAAGGCAACCAACAAGAACAAACATGGTTCTGTTAGATAAATTGCATCTTGTTAGGCATGTTTATATATCATAATTATTTTGGGGGAGTTATAGAGGCCTTTTATGAATTACCAATTTTGGTTCACTTGACTAGACTTGCATTTCTAAAACAATCAGTACCCAAGATTTATGTAGCCATGCTTGGCAAATGGTATAAACAGAAAGGTTATGACTTTCTGAACATTTTGCTATAAGGATCAATAATTTTGGATAATTAGTTCAAAAGATATGAATTTCCCAATTTTGAATTCACTTCTGCCATTTTAGTGTTTTTGGGGAAACATCACCAAATTTAATTCAAATGGCCAGGCCACTGGTCCTAACAAATAGAGTTTAGTTACCTTAACATTTAGAGACCAAGATCATATTTTTCTGATCAATTTTCACATTGATATGATTTTTCAAAGTTGCAATTTGAATTTTGCATTTGGATTATTTTAAATATACAGAGGAGTTAATTTGTTCAAAAGTGCCCAAATAAAATACCATGGTGTAGAGTTTTCCAAGACTAACATTTTGACACCGTAAACTCTCAATTTGGAATTACACAACTCGAGTTATGATTTATGTAATTAATTAATAAGTGCACAAAATTTTATTTTATTTATGTGTCAAAATGACATTTTCAGGTAGAGCACATTTTGCTGAACACACTGAAACTTGAATTTACTCATTTGGAGAAATTTTTGAATTGTTATCAATTTTTAAAGTTCGGTTTGAAATCTGCCTATTGATTTATGTTCTTTTCTTTTGCCAGAGAATAACGGTTGGACTTTTTGCACCAGAGCTGAGGTTAGCCGCAGGCACTGACAGTGGGCCAGGGTGCCACGGTGGCGCCACGCAAGCGAGCGAGGGCCACACGCCAAGTTTGACCAGGACCTCTCCCGCGTGGTGACGTCACGGTGACGTCGTTCACCGGCGGAGCGGCTCGGACGGCGGCAGAATCGGTGGTTCTGGCGCATCCTAGACAAATCGAAGACTACCACGGCGTGCTACTCGATGAGGCGTACACGATGGTGGTGGCGTTGCTGCGGTTTGGTCACCGGAGCGTCGCCGACGGCGAGGTTCTGGCGCAGCGGCCAACTATGCACGGTGCGGCGGCGGTACAGTGAGAGAGGGAGAGGGGAAAAGGGGTCTGCGAAACCGCGTGCTTACCCTGGGCACGATGGTGTCCTCAGTGACGGTCAGGGAGGCCGAGGGCAGCGGCGGCTTCGCGGTGGAGCGTCGGTCGGAGATGGGGAAGGGGAGGACGCCGTGGCCGATTCCGGGCCGTTCGGCTCGATTCCTTCGTCATGGTGGAAGAGAACGGTGAGGCGGTGCTCCCCCACCTATTCGATCTGCACGGGGCGGTCTCCGACGGCGTCGTCGAGCGCGGCCGCCATTACTAGGGTTCCAAGGTCGCTCGGGAGAATACAGAGAGGAAGCGGAGGGGGCAAGTGAGAGGAGAGACAGAGGGAGGAGAGGGCGTCGGCATGCTACTCTCCTCCTTAACGCGGGCAACATGCAGTGTCGTGGCCATAGTGGCGATAGCGGCACACTGTTGCCATGACTGCGTGCTCTGCTACAGCGAAGGAGATGAT
The DNA here is from genome assembly GCA_039707655.1 of Elymus sibiricus. Classification (NCBI taxonomy): domain Eukaryota; kingdom Viridiplantae; phylum Streptophyta; class Magnoliopsida; order Poales; family Poaceae; genus Elymus; species Elymus sibiricus. The sequence continues at coordinate 451,682 of CM077674.1, read as the reverse complement.
GGCAATTTTACAGAAACCCCCTCGGCTCCATTTTTTCTATTTTCTGCTTCTATCTCTTTGCACAATTTCATTGGGGCACTTAATGGATTCCAAAATTCATGAAAATTTAGGGGAATTCTTATTTGGCATAATGAAGCCATGGCAAAATTTTGAGGCCATTTGGAGAAAGTTTATAACACAAAGTTGTTTTCATTTTCTTTATGGCAATTTTGGCAATTCCATGAATTATTTAATTTGGCAATTCATTTACCATTGCAAAAAATATATTTTGAAGCCTTAGAGCATCCTTGACAGATTTATAAGCTCAAAAAAAAAATTGGTTGTAAAAATCATTCAAAACCCTCACTTTATGAATTTATGGCAAATGTTGGCTTTTCTCTTTATAAATTTTTGGCAATTGTTTTCTTATCCCAAATTTCACCAAAAGAAATGTGGACACTCCCAACATCATGGATAAGCAATCCATAACTTCTGGTTTGTAATTTTGAAAGATTTTGAAAGCCATTTGAATTCAATTGGGACAAGCCAATTTTGAAGGTTTTCCTTTTAAGAAAATAATTTGGTCTTTTCTGATGTTTTCCAAAATTATCAATTTAACTCTTGGAACTTCCTTGACAAATTAATATGGAAGCTCAAGAATAAATTGTTTTGCCATTTGAACAACTGCATTTGAATTTGGAATTTGAGAAAGGGCTTGCCTCCTTTTAATGTTTTTCCCATTTGTTCTATTTATTTAGCAATTTAATATGGATGCCATGATGCATGAGTAAAAGAAAAAGTGGAAATTTGGCTCACAATTTAGAGTGCCAAATTTGGGGCTGTTACAAATCTACCCAACTTACAAGAATCTCGTCCCGAGATTCCTAGAGTAGAAAGAGAGTGGAGGGAACATGAGAACACTCGTCTTCAACGATCTTCTCAACTCCCTGATGATCTTCCTTGTTGCAGAGCATAAGCTAACCGCATGAACATGCCGATATAGTGGAGTGAACAGAAGATAGTTCCAGGTGATAAAAAAAGTTTCTCCAAGGATTGGAAATATGAACTTTGCACAAGATCATAAAATTTTGGAATATGAACTTTGCACACGACCATAAGAATTGGGAATATGAACTTTGCACAAGATCATGAGAATTTGGAATATGAACTTTGCACAAGATCATAAACATTGAGGAAGAAGGTGGAACCATTTTGACACTGAAGGGTCACTCCTTGAGTGAAGCCGAATGCCTGAGTGAATAACCTTGAGGAACACCAACCATCGTTGTTGCTTGAGGTTCAGCTCTGGTTAGGTGAGATGCTAATTCATACCCAAAGTGTATGAACTGAAAGTTTGGAAAGGTTACCAATGAGGTAAGACTTCTAGATCCTCAAGATATGGACTACGATGTCAAATTCCAATAACGGAACGAGATTGCAAAATCATGTATCAACAACTTGTCAGCAGACATCCGCACCTACATGATTTACTTGCAACGAGACACAATTGAGTCCTTGTATTTCCAAGCAATAAGAATTGCTAAGAATATCAGATCACCACATCACTAAGCACACCTAGCATTCTCCAGCATGAGTAGCTCAGAGGAAAGGTGGGTCAGGATATGAAAGAGCATTACTTCATCAATAAGGCCATGAGACTCTGCACGACCTCTTTATATCTAAGAGTGTGATACTCTAAGGCAGAACAAAACAGAAGCTAACGAGGCCTCTTAATCTGTAGATTTACAACACTTTGACCTGGTCATAGAATGGACAAGGCACTGGAGTCTGTTTCTCCTGACATCCCAGAAGGAATGACTTCATGGCCACAAGAGCAACATGCATCGGTAGACTCCAATGCACCTACCCAACTTGGATGCCAACCGGCAGATGAGGGTCGGAACACAACTGAAAGAAGAAACATGCTCAGGAGAATCCTGAGATGTAGAGGCGCAAGTTAACATCCTTCCGAATGGTTCAATATTAACTCAGGCAACAATGGGATGGTCTTGGTTTAAAGATCAGCTTCTTGTACTGACATGCATGATAGAGTGATGATCACATGGGTAATAACCCACACGATTCGACACACCAGAATTCCAATACAATTCGGGAACTTCGGTTCATGACCTTGTTTTAAAAGCGAGAGAAAGTAATAACTACTTAGATGCGAAACATCCAAGCAACGAAGAAGGACTGTGTTTCTGAACACTGAAATTTCTTCGGATACTGATGAGTAAACGACCTGACATGGATACTAAAGGGAGAACCCAACCACAAGATCCTAAAGTTTTGGTGTGACAGACAAGAAGTAAAACTTTTTAAATCAAATCGAGGTAAGCTGACTCAGAGATAGAGCGATACCAGATAAGGAATAAAAAGAATCCTAAGCAAGTTTTCACAACTTCCTTGTTAGGTTAGCAAAATAGTTTTCACAAACACTAGACTCAACATCGACAAGTAGAAGGGTTTCCTACAGGCATTCCTGCTCTGATACCAACTTGTAGCGCCCTGACCTGACAGGTATACAGTGATGCTAAGTAACACCGGTTACGATACCAGACCGAAGGTTACTGGGGTTACCACTCCCAGGCCGAATAAACATCGGTAGGCAAGGCTCGGAATTGATCATCGGCCCACAACCCCTCGGTCCTGACATAACATCGGGCTTAGTACACAATGTATAATAGAGAGATCAAGACAACGGAACAATCTGGAACATACAGTCTCTATGACACAAAGCATTATATAGTTCAACTCTTATAGTAGAGAAAGATAGCAAATTCCAATAAGAGGGCACAAACCGAACAATACAACAAGCGGAAGCATAGTTTAAGTTGTTCTAAATAACAAGATCCAAATATGGCCTAAGAGGCCTACAATCAAACAAGTCCAGCGCCAGGCTGTTCCGTGATGTCCCAGGCTGCCACCTGGGAACCCCAGACTACTCGTCAACGTTACGAAGAAACCACCTTCGACTTCTGAGAAGTCCTTAGCTAAAAGAAAAGATGCAACAAAACAAGATTGAGTACAAGGGTACTCCGCAAGATTAATGGAGCTACTATCTCGATGAGAGGCTTTAGCAAGGATTTTGTAGTTGTTTTGCAGAAAGCAAGTTTTCTTTTAAAAGACCCAACTGGGAAACGTCTATCAGAAGATTTTGAAATGAGGTAGAAATTGTAACTCTTCTTCATCTTCTGATCATTGAATCCGCCAAGTCATCATCACCACATGTCTACACAATTTTATTATTCAAGTTCTCTATTGTCTTTTTATGCGTCACCAAGTCGTCCATAACCACGGACACGGCTTTTCAAAAAGATTTAACCCTGCAGGGGTGTACCAAATTGGAAAAGTCATATACCCGAAGAGTATACAACTAATTAATCACCACCAGTACCGTCCGGCTCCTTGCCTGTACAGTAGGCCTCTTCCTGGGAGGCTGGCGGAGCGGGCGCGGCTACAACCTTTACCTTGCATGAATCTAACCCAAGGATCATCAGTGTGCCTAGTCCAAGTTCAGTGCCTCCAACACCCTAGACCTCAGCCACGTTCCTAAACACCACCATCCTCGTTCACAGCTCGTCCATCTTTTCATGCACATGCAATTGGAAATCTCAAACTAGAGGACCCTTGGCTAGACCCTCACAAGTTAGTTGGTTGTTAGGGATACCATAGGCCCACCGATGGAAGCACGCTCAGTCTTGGCTCGAAGTCGAGAACTCGCTCCTAGGAGCATGAGTGAGACAACCCACCATCATTCACCGATGGCAACTCATCCATGCCTGTTAGCATATTATCAGCACCACATGATTCCATGTCATCCGGACATACCATCGTCGTTTCCATCCATGATCCACCCATCGGACACATAAGCACACAGCTAAGCACAACTAAGCAATTAAGTAGCAGATAGCAGTAACTCAGCCAACACAGCAATCCTATGGATAATAGGAGGGAACAGGTAATGGTATCTGAAAGGTAATGCAGCTACTAGGATACTCTAGTAAAGTGACATTGGAATCGAATGCAGGTAATACAACGGATAAAATACTTGGGGAAAAACATAGGATTGGAGAATACTCAAAAAGGGGATTTACGCTTGCCTTATTGGTTGATCGACAAGTACAAGTTTTCGGCGTTGTTGTTCTTGACTTCGGTCTCGATGCTCACATCAACTCCGGATTCTCTCGAGGAGAAGCAACACACCGGAAAAAACTAGAGCATTCAACATATAGAGAAGTGCAATGCACACAAGATGATGACATGTCATTTTAATGCGTTTGGAAAGTAGAAAGTGATTCATCTACTCATGTTAAATGGGACCAATTATTTGTTAACAATTGAACATGCATGCAAACGATGATAACAAGTTATTGTTTCTTCTCTGGTCATTTTATAACAACACTTATAATTTTCTTACTAACCAAGAAAAATTGGTGAATAAATCCAGTATGGCATTTTGAATATGCATCCCTTTTGTGATTCGATTTAATTTGTGAAGCAAGGCACCCAACAAGAACAAACATGGTTCTGTTAGATAAATTGCATCTTGTTAGGCATGTTGACATGTCATAATTATTTTTGGGGAGTTATAGAGGCCTTTTATGAATTACCAATTTTGGTTCACTTGACTAGACTTGCATTTTTAAAACAATCAGTAACCAAGATTTATGTAGCCATGCTTGGCAAATGGTATAAACAGAAAGGTTATGACTTTCTGAACATTTTGTTATAAGGATCAATAATTTTGGATAATTAGTTCAAAAGATACGAATTTCCCAATTTTGAATTCAATTCTGCCATTTTAGTATTTTTGGGAAACAGCACCAAATTTAATTCAAATGGCCAAGCCACTGGTCCTAACAGATAGAGTTTAATTACGTTAATATTTAGAGACCAAGATCATATTTTTCTGATCAATTTTCAAATTGATATGATTTTTCAAAGTTGCAATTTAAATTTTGCATTTGGAGTATTTTCAATATATAGAGGAGTTAATTTGTTCAAAAGTGCACAAATAAAATACCATGGTGTAGAGTTTTCCAAGACTAACATTTTGACATCTTAAACTCTCAATTTGGAATTACACAACTCAAGTTATGATTTTTCCAAGTTTTCAAATAATTAAGCTATTTATGTAATTAATTAATAAGTGCACAAAATTTTATTTTGTCATGTGTCAAAATGACATTTTCAGGTAGAGCACATTTTGCTGAACACACTGAAATTGAATTTCCTCATTTGGAGAAATTTTTGAATTGCTATCAATTTTTAAAGTTTAGTTTGAAATCTGCCTATTGATTTATGTTCTTTTATTTTTCTAGAGAATAACGGTTGGACTTTTTGCACCGGAGCTGAGGCTAGCCGCATGCACTGACAGTGGGCCAGGGTGCCACGATGGCGCCATGCAAGCGAGCGAGGGCCACACGCCAGGTTTGACCAGGTCCTCTCTCGCGTGGTGACGTCACGGTGACGTCCTTCACCGGCGGAGTGGCTCGGACGGCGGCGGAATCGGCGGTTCTGCGCATCCTAGACGAATCGAAGACTACCACGGCATGCTACTCAACGAGGAGTACACGATGGTGGCGGCACTGCTGCGGTTTGGTCACTGGAGCGTCGGCGACGGCGAGGTTCTGCGGCGGCGGCTAATGGTGAACGGTGCGGCGGTGGTACAGTGAGAGAGGGAGCGGGGAAAAGGGGTCTGCGGAACCGCGCGCTCACCCTGGGCGCGATGGTGTGCTCGGTGTGGGTCGGGGAGGCCGAGGGCAGCGGCGGCTTCGCGGTAGAGCATCGGTCGGAGGCGGTGCTCCCCCACCTCTTCGATCTGCACGGGAAAGGGGAGGATGCCGTGCCGATTCCGGGTTGTTTGGCTCGATTCCTTCATCGTGGTGGAAGAGAACGGCGAGGCGGTGCTCCCCCACCTTTTCGTTCTGCACGGGGTGGTCTCAGACGGCGTCGTCGAGCGCGGCCACCATTACTAGGGTTCGGAGGTCGCTCGGGAGAAAACAGAGAGGGAGCGGAGGGGGCAAGTGAGAGATGAGATAGAGGGAGGAGAGGGTCTCGGCGTGCTACTCTCCTCCTTAACGCGGGTAGCACGCAGCGTCGTGGCCACAGTGGCGATAGCGGCGCACTGTCGCCATGACTGCCTGCTCTCCTACAGCGAAGGAGATGATGGCAATTTTACAGAAACCCCCTCGGCTCCATTTTTGCTATTTTCTGCTTCTGTCTCTTTGCACAATTTAATTGGGGCACTTAATGGATTCCAAAATTCATGAAAATTTGTGTGAAATTCTTATTTGGCATAATGAAGCCATGGTAAAATTTTGAGGCCATTTGGAGAAAGTTCGTATCACAAAGTTGTTTTCATTTTCTTTATGGCAATTTTGGCAATTCCATGAATTATTTAATTTGGCAATTCATTTACCATTGCAAAAATTATATTTTGAAGCCTTAGAGCATCCTTGATAGATTTATAAGCTCAACAAAAATTTTGGTTGTAAAAATCATTCAAAACCGTCACTTTATGAATTTATGGCAAATGTTGGCTTTTCTCTTTATAAATTTTTGGCAATTGTTTCCTTATCCCAAATTTCACCAAAAGAAATGTGGAGGCTCCCAACATCATGGATAAGCAATCCATAACTTCTGGTTTGTAATTTTGAAAGATTTTGAAAGCCATTTGAATTCAATTGGAACAAGCCAATTTTGTAGGTTTTCCTTTAAAGATAATCATTTGGCCTTTTCTGATGTTTTCCAAAATTACCAATTTAACTCTTGGAACTTCCTTGACAAATATGGAAGACCAAGAATAAATTGTTTTTCCATTTGAACAAATGCATTTGAATTTGGAATTTGAGAAGGGGCTTGCCTCCTTTTAATGTTTTTCCCATTTGTTCTATTTATTTAGCAATTTAATATGGATGCCATGATGCATGAGTAAAAGAAAAAGTGGAAATTTGGCTCGCAATTTATTGTGCCAAATTTGGGGCTCTTACACATACTATCAAGGGGGATGCAACACAAATAGTTAGACAAGTCTCAAGCGCTCAAACTAACCGAACCCGAGTGCTCACATGAGAGGAACAATTGCACAAAACTTGCACCTATTGATCTTGGGGCTTGTTCTTGGTTGGGTTGGATAGCCCTTGGAATCAGCTTTCCGAAAAGTCCAAGACCATCAAAAACGGATTTCGGAGTAAACAGTTATGGCGTTTTCCATGAGGCCGGATGTGTTGTTTTTCTAGGCTGCGGAAGTTCCGCGTTCAGACGAGGAAGTTCCGCATTTAGATGTGGAAGTTCCACATTCTGGACGGCCATAACCGCTAGTTTTGAGCTCTAACGGCTAGTTCTTGTGGGAGTGGGTATATATACCCATGCCACACCCCTGGTGTTGCTGCTGGTGCCCTGGACATTCCAAATTCTTTCCAAAGCCTTGTGAGCTCTCTCCCAACCCCTCTCTTTGTGAGAGTAAAGTGCTTAGTGAGTGATTAGGTGTTGGGGTGAGAGAATAAGTGTTTGAGAGCAAACCAAATCTTGAGCACTTGACGAGCTTCGTCATACTTTGTGGAGCATTTGTTACTCTTGGAGGGGAAGCTTGTCCGTTATGAGGGCATCCTTGTGAGGGACTTTAACAAGGACTAAGGAAAGCGTGAGCTTCTCGATACCTCAGGAAAATTATCATCACGGGAGTTTGCATTATGTAACTCATTTACAATTTTATACTTACCTGCATTTCTAGGTTATGAGCTTACATTTCCTAGTCTAGCATGCTAGGTTAGTTAATAGGATTGAAACCTAGGGTGCAAAATTCTTTTGCATTAGAGATAGCAATACTTAGCACAATCGTAGTGCATGTTTAGATAGTATCTTGCATAGATTTTTTATATGTAGGTCTTTAGAGGCCATTTAGTTTTAATAAACCTAATACAACACCCCATCCTCTTAGGCATCATAGTCCCTTTAAGTTCCTCAAACAAAAATCGCCCAAGTGGCTTTCATAGTTAGCCTAATGGGATAAAGGATCATGTATAGGGTGACTAGAGTTTCTGGAATGGGCTTGTGCTAGATTTCTAGGGTGGGCCATGACCAATAGGATGACCCTATAGATGAAAGGTGGATAAATTGACCATATGCATGTTCTAGACATCAAGATGCTATGAGTAGCCTCCAAAAAAATCATCTATAATTGAGGCCACATAAGTAAAAATAGGTTATTTTCCATTTGCTCACACTTGTGCCAACTCATTCGCTTCAATGCACTCGCCGTCCATCACATCATAGTGCTAGATCCATATGGATGAAAATGGATCAGATCAGAGCGGATAATGCTTCAACCATATCTTAATCAGATTTTTCTTTGTCAGATTCGGATTGGAGCGTATAATTTATGGATGTGGATGCGGACGCAAATGTGGATATTTTTGGATGTCGGAACTGGTATGGAGATGGAGCAGAATCAGATCGGAGACGGATTTATATAGTCGAGTATTATGTGCATACGTATAGAACTATATGTTTGTCAATAACTAATTTAGTAAAGAGTCGATAACAAGCAATAGGTAATTGTCTCGCATTTTATTCCATGTTGTGGCTATCATACCGATATAATTGATATTTAACAAGTTATCCTCACTCACAAATGATAAGTTACTAGTTAATAAGTAATGACAAACAACAAGTTCTCAATTCGAAACTTAGAACATAAAACAACCATGTGACAAAATAAGTATCTCAACTAACAAGCTTTTTTTAAAATCCAGAATTCCTCTTGGCTTTAGTCTAGGGAGAGAAATTATCGGATATCCTATTTTAAACATCAGATAATCCGCACAGAATTTACAGATAATTTATATCCACCGGATTGCCGATTCCATATACTACCCTACATCCGCACACAATTAGATTCATATTACATGTATCCACGTGGATATTAAAAGTTTTTCTTCATATCCTCAAAATTCGGGTTCGGATCGGATCGGAGAATTATTTATGTCACTTTCACCCCAGTAGATCCAAGTCACCGGCATCTATCTCTACAACAGTGCTTGGTTTCCCAAGTCTGCTTTTGGCAAGATGCCAAGGCACTTCATTGATCTATAATATGTTCGATTGGATCGATGTTTGTTGTTTCCTTTGACTATGGATTTGTCTTATTCCTCCATTGTAGCTTTTAACTCCCCCCCTTTTCTTTTCTCATTGCTTGCAGCTATAGATTGTTGATACGTCTCCGTCGTATCTATAATTTTTGATTGTTTCATGCCAATATTCTACAACTTTCATATACTTTTGGCAACTTTTTATACTATTTTTGGGACTAACATATTGATCCAGTGCCTAGTGCTAGTTCCTGTTTGTTGCATGTTTTTTGTTTCGCAGAAAATCCATATCAAACGAAGTCCAAACGGGATAAAAACTTACAGAGATTGTTTTTGGAATATATGCGAATTTTGGGAAGTGGAATCAACAGAAGGTGGTGCCCGAGGGGCCCACAAGCCATAGGGGCACGCCCTGGGGGGTAGGGCACGCCAGGCTGGCTTGTGGCCACCCCGTAAGGCGTTTGGTGCCCTTCTTTCTCCACAAGAAAGCTAATATCCGGATAAAAATCGTGTTAAAATTTCAGCCCAGTCGGAGTTATGGATCTCCAGGAATTTAAGAAACGGTGAAAGGCCAGAATCTGGGAAGGCAGAAACAGAAGGAAACAGAGAGAGAGATCCAATCTCGGAGGGGATCCCGCCCCTCCTCCGCCATGGAGGCCAAGGACTAGAGGGGAAACCCTCCTTCCATCTAGGGGGGAGGCCAAGGAAGAAGAAGAAGGAGGGGGGCTCTCTCCCCCTGTCTCCCGGCGGCGCCGGAACGCCGCCGGGGCCATCATCGTGATGGTGATCTACACCAAGAACTTCGCCGCCATCATCACCAATTCTCTCCCCCTCTATGCAGCGGTGTAACACCCCTTCTCGCCATTGTAATCTCTACTTAAACATGGTGCTCAACGCTATATATTATTTCCCAATGATGTATGGCTATCCTATGATGTTTGAGTAGATCCGTTTTGTCCTATGGGTTGATTGATGATCATGATTGGTTTGAGTGGCATGTTTTATTATTGGTGTTGTCCTATGGTGCTCTCCGTGTCGCGCAAGCGTGAGGGATCCTTGCTGTAGGGTGTTGCAATGTGTTCATGATTTGCCTATCTTGGGTTGCTTGAGTGACAGAAGCATAAACCCGAGTAGGTGGGTTGTTGCATATGAGTAAAGAGGACTTGATACCTTATAATGCTATTGTTGGGTTTTACCTTAATGATCTTTAGTAGTTGCGGATGCTTGCTAGAATTCCAATCATAAGTGCATATGATCCAAGTAGAGAAAGTATGTTAGCTTATGCCTCTCCCTCATATAAAATTGCAATAATGATTACCGGTCAAGTTATCGATTGCCTAGGGACAAATAACTTTGTTGTGACAAAAAGCTCTCTACTAAGACTAGCTTAGTTGTTTCTTTATCTAAGCAGCCCCTAGTTTTTATTTACGTGCTCCTTATTATCTTGCAAACCTATCCTACAACACCTACATAGTACTTCTAGTTTCGTACTTGTTCTAGGTAAAGCGGACGTTAAGCGTGCGTAGAGTTGTATCGGTGGTCGATAGAACTTGAGGGAATATTTGTTCTACCTTTAGCTCCTCGTTGGGTTCGACACTCTTACTTATCGAAAGAGGCTACAACTGATCCCCTATACTTGTGGGTTATCAATTGTCTATCCAATTGAGGAGCAATAATTAAGCAGGAGGAATCTTCATAACTCGAATTGTTTATGCTTAGAAGCTACCTTGCAGAAATGATTTTTTTCCTTTGTTTTGTCAGGGGTATTTTGGTAACAAATGTTATATCCCAAAACCAAACCCAACGAAGACCAAACAAGGAAAATTTATTAAATTACCATATCCCAACCAAACCCACATATATTTATAACCCATCACATATCCCTTCCCGAACCCAGAGCCTATCCAAATACCACCAAGAGATTAAACCTATATGAAACATATCAAATCCTAACTATTTCTCACTAGAAACATTTTGATTATTGCCATTACTAATGAGTGCACTTCTATGTTGAGTAATACTCCCTCTGTTCTAAATTATAAGACATTTTGGTTTTTCTAGATTCATAATTTTTTTGCTATGCACTTAGATATACACTATGTCTAGATGTATAGTAAAAGCAATGTATCCAGAAAAGTCAAAACATCTTATAATTTGGAACGGAGGGAGTAATACTTATGGTCACACTTATACCAGTTATGGAGTTCAATGAATTCTCATGCCTAGGGCCAACAATTAAACATAAAATCCACCTACAGGATCAAGTCAGACACCAATAGATAATAAGAAGTAAAATTTGATGAAAACTGTTGACGCCGGATTGATCCCGGATCACACACCAGCTAGGGCTAGATTACTCGGGCCGCCACGGACCGAAGAATGCAGCGAAACTATCACACTTACGTGGTGAGGCAAGAGAGGTTTACGAGCAAGCTGCCAAAGGATAGCTATCGCGCTTACGTGACGAAGAACGGCTAGTTTCTAGGCAAACTAGCAAAGGAACCGTAGAAGCTCTCACCCAGGAGGGACCCCATAGGGGCAAGGACGTCGTCGGGTTGCCCTAGGTCGGCTGGCAAGCCTAGGGTGCCATCCTTGGTCGCTGGATCAAGCAATGAACAAAACGATAAGGCTGAATGAGGACATAAGGGAATTGTAGATGTAAAAAGACGATTGGATTGTTGGATGTATCTCAATCGGCCGTGATCCTCTCGTTTATATAGAGGGCGTGGTATTATCCCAGTAGGAAACAAGCCCAGATCGTAATCTCCACGTTTTTCACACCAAAAATAGAACCAAAACCGATTTGGAAACTAATTAGTTCGGAGTAGTTCAGGAAAACCGGCCTCGCCGGGTCCCAAACCGGCCTGGCTAGTTTCCACGGGGGCTGGGCAGCCACACAGTCAGGCAAACCGGCCTGACCGGTTCCCAAACCGGCCTGGGCGGTTCTGCTTCACCCAAACCGGCCTAGTCGGATCCAAAACCAGCCTGGCCGGTTCTATTCCACGTCCAGGGCAGAAAACCTTCCGAAAATTGCAATTAATTCATCCGGACTCCAAACAAGGCAATCCATATATATTTTTCGATCAGCTTGATGAGAGGAACCTAATGGTGCAGTCCATTCTTGCATTTGACAAAGTTGGTTTTGGAACTGGCATGGCCAGTTTCGGCTGGGTCAACACCCCGAAACGTTGTTTTCTTTGTCCGAGCTCCAAATGAGATGATCCAAATATGTTCTCTAACCGTCTCGATGATAGAAATATATTGGTGCAATTTACAGTGTCAACATATGCCCCCTATTTTCAGGTGAGGTTATGTGAACCTGAAAATATAAAAGCACCAAATTGCAATGATGTCCAACTCATCGGTTATCCTGTATCAAAAGGTGATGTAATACATCAGCCATATCATTCTAAGGATGATATGAGTATATTGGCCATTGCTTGGGCATCACTCCGACTTCTCTTGATAGACGATGGCCTTGCAACGTCTTTCGTAAAGTAATACGCAGCAACCAGCACAAAGCAATACCCCTTTGATGACATAAATGTCTCCCATAGCAAAACCTTCGCTTGATCAAAATCCAAGCACTTACGCAATAAATCTTCGGCGATTCCTTGATATAACTCATCATTAGGCAAAATAAACTTGAAAGCACTTCGCCGAATATTTTTATCAACTTTGATGCTTGGATCACGCGGATATATAATAATGGGAGTCCTCCAATTAATCAAATCGGTCACGAGATCAATAAGTAAAATATTAGGCCGATTTGCACCAGTCTCTGGGAAACCGGCAAGGCCGGTTCCTGCAGCAACAATAGTAGAACCGGCCTGGCCAGTTTCAGCGGCCCAGCAATGACTGCGCTATTTCGCAACAACTTTTCTTTGATGTAAACATTGCGTCCACCAATGTCATAGCCTGATGCTTGTTGAGCCAACATGTTAGCCTCACTGTTTCATGCCTTGAAGTGCGCCGAATTTGGAATTCGGCAAAATATCTAATGATGTGAAAGCATTGACCAAGATGTGCATTAGGCGATCCTTGAACACATTAAAACACACCAGCAACTTGGTGTACCATCAGTAAAGAATCACCAGAGGGTCCAACATGTTTCACCTTCATGGATTGCAATATTGTCAAGCCGAATAAGAAATCTTTACATTCGGCTTGAATATTGGTGCAAATGTAATTTAATCATCTTGATGTCTCAAACAACACCATTGTGAGAAATAATGATCATGCCAACACCTTGTCCTTCTTTGCAAGCCGATTAATCATATTGTCATATCCATGAGGTAAATATAAAACACATATCATGCCCCCGGGGCCTTCAAGTCAACATTAAATTATGTGGAGGGTCTTTTCATAGCATGATAGTTGCAAGCATTCATTGGTTATATTTTATACTAAGGGCGATAACAAAATATCGGCCATATGAACTCATCCACAAGAGTATGCATAGCCGAATACAACTCTTCGGCTCTTGAAATAGAAAGTTATTGATAGGCAAAATAATTTGGCAACCCTCCATAATATAAAGACCCATACCAAGGATCAAAATAAGGAGCTGAGGGATAACCATGCATACCTGGGGATGAGTTCCACATAGGCATAGGCAGAGAATATGGATGATGCCATGACCAATAATTTTGATGATTTGGTGCAAACCTCCAAGTTGGCAATTGTTTCTTGAATCTCCTTCTTTCCTTTGCCTTCGTTGCACCACTTGCCTAAGCATCATCCTTCTGAGCTTGAAAACTCCTTTTAGGAACCCACGCCAAGCCCATCTCTTTCAGCTTTTCTGCACTAAGCTTCTGCAACTTGTTTTCTTGCCACTTTGGTAAACCGAGTGAGCATCTAAGCTTTATTTCTTTTTTGGACTGCGGAAAATATTTCTTAATTTTGGGCACTATCATATTCTTTTGTTCAGATTTGGCGTCTAGAATATTAATAGATGATTTCCCAATTCTTTGCCATCAATAGCCAGATTTTTTAGCAATGTAATCGGCTTTTCAATAGTCGAATTCAGATATGAAATTTTATTCTTGCAGCCATCATTCTTCACATGGTAAACCTGTTTCACAACTTTTATTCTTGCGGCCATCATTCTTCACACGGTAAACCTCTTTCACCACTTTCTTCTTTGGTTGAGCTCCGGACCGATTTTGATCAAAACAATCTTTACAAGATGATGATCTGTCTGAATATCTAGAAGTTGCATACGCTATGTAATGTGGCCTAAAGTATGGTGGCACATGCGCCTCTTGCTCAAACCAACCCCAAGATGAATAAGGATGAAAACTTGTGGGTTGTGGTCCATATGACAGGAATTGACTGTTCAAAAGGAGGATATGTTGCTGCTACGTGGGATCTATTCCTTTGCCAATTCCACTCCTGAGACCTGTGCTTTGGAGGCAATATTGATGATTGAACTTTTGTTGGCCAATTAGTGAAATTCAATTCTGCTTCCTTCTTGTATTTAGCTAGAAGTTCCTCAAAACTAAGCTTCGGCCTTCTACTCCTTTGGTTGTCATGGCCTTTACCTCCATCGCCTCTATGGGCATCCGCCTTCTTCTCCCCATCTTGATAAATATGCTCCAAACGAGGATCCTTAGCCGATTTCTCATGCTCGAAAGGATCAATCAGCCTTTGCCTCGACTAGAGAGATTTTACCTGCCCCCCAGTGTCTTCTGAAATTGTAATCACCTTGCTATCCTCTAAAATATCTCTAATTTGTAATTCATAGACAATCACCTTGTCTTCACTTGAGGTCACTACATCTCTCTCTTGGGCATTTCATCCTTGAGCTTTGAGTGAATCAGCTAATGGTAGCCGATTTGAAACCTGTTTGTCATCAAGACCAATTGAATCCAATTGGTGCATTTGTTGAGCTTCAGAAAATCTCAATCGTCCTTTATCAATGGCCGATTGGATCACTCGATGAAACACATTGCAATTAGAAGTATTATGATCAAATGAATTATGCCACTTTCAATATGTAAGCTCTTCTAAGTTTTGAGGTGATGGCAAAGCTTTGTGATCAATGATTCTAATAAAATTATTCTTCAATAAGATATCAAAGACATGATTATAAAAAGTAAAGTCAAAGGTGTACTTTGATTTCTTTAGCTGACTCTTTTGTGGAGTCAGCTTTAAAGCTAGACAAACGAACAGATCAGATTTAACATCAATCCATCGGCCATCTTTGTAATTGCCTTTCTTTATAGATGTTTTAGAATTGATCATAAAACCAACATCGGCATGTGCAATATTTGTTAATCTTGGTCCCAAATTATTAAACCCAAAATAATTACCGAATTTGTATATCATTTGGGACCAAGTATGAACTGAATTTAAGGCAAGTAAAGAAACCCACATAGATATAGAATCCAAGGTAAACATTGGGGAAAGCTTTAACTTAGACAAAATATTTTCATCGGCCACTTGATAGGGAATAATATGTTGGCCGATGCAATCTGAATTTATTTCATTATCAACAAGTAAATTACTTTCCTCAGTTGGTCTCTTAACATTACTAGCAAGAATATCACTAATAGTTGTGGCAATTGAAATAATACAACTGGATTGGAAATTTGGTAAAATACTAGTGCTTTGTACCTTGTTAATCATGCTGGAGAAGTACATGTCCTTGATTTGCATGACGTTGCCCTTCATCTCTAGGAAATAATCAACAACAGGGGCCGAATCATCCGGGGACGCATCGGCAGCTGCTGGAACTAGAGGAACCAGCCTGGCTGGTTTGGTAGTGTGGTCGGCCAGGGAAACTGGCCAGGCCGGTTTGGCAGTACCAACCAGGGATGAAATGGCCTGGCCGGTTTTGTCTGTGTAGCCGGTCGTTTCTTCCTTTTTGCTTGTAGGGGCTTGATCTTCATCACTTTGATCAATGATGCGATAGTCACCAGATAAATGCACAACCCCTTTAGCTCCTGAAAAATCAAGTCTAGCTAATTTCTTATGCTTTCCATGCTTTGCCACAACTAGACTTGTTCCCTGAGATGAAACTGATTCGGAATGGATATTGTTTCGTTCGGTTTTGTCAACCGAACATCCGCTTATATCTGAATCGACTCTTTCTTTGCCACATGTGTCAGCTGGTATGTCTTCCTTTCCTATATTAATAGCCGAGGACTCAAATGGGATCGGCTTCAGCTTATATTTAGCACACATCTCATCAATATCCATTCTCATAGCTCTTTTAAATTCCTCGGGATCATTTAAAATCTGCCACGCTGACTCAAATGCAACTAAATCAGGATCACTAGCACTCATGCACATTGCTGAATTCTCATTAATTCAGCTATACTTATTGGTAACATGTGAAGCCGAATCATGAGCACTAGTACTTAAATAACTTTCTGAATTCTCATTGATTCGGCCATACTTATTGGCAACATATGAGGCTGAATCATGAGCATTAGCACTTGAATGCCTTGCTGAAATTTCATTCATTCGGCCATAGTTTTTAGTAACATATGAGGCCGAATTCTGAGCACTAGCATTCACATATGATGCTGAATTTGAATGTAGAACCTTTGTTCTATTAGCATATCATGCACCATATGAACTGAGAGTAATTGGCTGAATAGTTAGCATTACTATTGCCAATTCTCTCATTCATCGGCATGTCTTGTGGTGAAACAACGTATTGTGAACTTATAGCCGATGAATAAGGATTTGCATGTTGTATGTTGCTAGTAGCATTAAAACTCGAAGAATTCATAGTTGAGATATCCATGATTATGATGTGTATGATGAGGAGCATTATCAACATAACAATTAGCCGATGCAACAGATTTACTATTGTTATGACTAGCAACATCAACATGAGAATTCATGACTTGCAAAATAACTATTAGGAACATAAGATGTATTTGTAAGTTGTACCTTGGGTGATTGTAGTAATATTGTGATGCAACACCTTGGTACTCCATGATTTAGAACTCGGCCGCCTTGCTGAATCAATGGCAACACTTTGCAAAATAGCAAGCGAGATTACAAGGGGTCAAAACCAGATGCAATCGGCCTTTTGGGCCAGATGCACCGGTAATGGCGAGCGCAAGGAGATAGATCAATCAAGAGTATGGCTAGGGCAGAGAGATTCTGCTACAAAGTAGAGCCGAGGTAATCGTCCCCAGCGGAGTCGCCAAAAAGTGTGTTGACAGCGGATTGATCCCGGATCACACACCAGCTAGGGCTAGATCGTCCAGGCCGCCACAGACCAAAGAACATAGCCATAATATCACACTTACGTGGTGAGGCACGACAGGTTTATGAGCAAACCGCCAAAGGATAGCTATCGTGCTTACGTGACAAAGAACGGCTAGTTTCCAAGCAAACTAGCAAAGGAACCATCGAAGCTCTCGCCCAGGAGGGACCCCATGGGGGCAAGGACGTCGCCGCATTGTCCTAGGTCGGCCAGCAAGCCTAGGGCGCCATCCTTGGTTGCCGCATCAAGCAATGAACAACAAGATAAGGTTAGAAGAGGACGTAAGGGAATTGTAGATGTAAAAAGACGATTGGATTGTTGGATGTATCTCAATCAGCAGTGATCCTCTCGTTTATATAGGGGGGGGGGGGGTGGTCTGATCCCACTAGGAAACAAGCTCAGATCTTAATCTCCAAGTTTTCCACGCAAAAAATAGATCCAAAACCGATTTGAAAATCAATTGGTTCGGAATTGGTCAGGAAAACCAGCCTGTTGGGTCCCAAACCGGCCTGGCCGGTTCTACTACACGTCCAGGGCAGAAAACCTTCCAAAAATTGCAATTAATTCATCCGGACTCAAAACGAGGCGATCCATATAGGTTTTTTGACCAGCTCGATGATAGAAATACAATGGTGCAGTACATTCTTGCATTTGACAAAGTTGGTCAAACCGGCCTGGCCGCTTTGGAAGCTGGCCTGGCGGGTTTTGGCTGGGTCAGCCCCCCTAAAAAGGTGTTTTCTTTGTCCGAGCTCCAAATGAGATGATCCAGATATGTTCTCTGACCATCTCGACGATAGAAATATGATGGTGGAGTCCATTATGCACTTTGGCCAATTTAGAGTGTCAACAAAAACATTTAAGAAGAAAGTGAAAAATATCTATCTAATGATAATGTGATTCATGCTAGCCTCTTAAACATTCATCAAAAATAGCATGCGAATCTAAAGTTACACCTACAAGTTGGATATTTTATAAATGGAGATGCAATCTATATGCAAATAAAATATAATTAATAAATGGGGATTTACCCATCAAAATTTGACATAAAGGTAACCAATTTATGGGATGTCGGCTGCTGTGTGGTGAGTTGTGCACCATGTGTGCTCTCCATGCAATATGCAAGAGCCCATAGGTGGAACCATGGAGAGAAGAGGTTGTTGATGCATTGTCAGCGCTTGACTGCTTGGCCCCAGCAAGCCATGCTCCTGCTTGCCTTTTGATCTTGTGCTTGTTAGTTGTCCATGCTACCGCTTGCTTGGATTCGACTGTGACGTTGCGAACGATGGATGGAGAGACGAGCCACCGAGATGCGTTGGGATAGGACCTTGTGTCTTCAGTTTGTTGGGCCAACCAAAACTGCAGATGACTAGGGCCTGCTCGACTAGGCCATCAAAACCAAAATCCCCCGTGGGCTCTTTGCCACTTTTTTCCCTTTTAATTTAGTGATGTGCAGCTCTCATGCATGTAGTGAAAAAAAATGTTCAAAGCATCTGTCCATTTTGCTTGTGTTTGCTGTGGTACTTTGTCATCAAATGTTGTTTGTGTGGCATGCAGAATTGTTGCGTAGTCCTTAATTTAGGGGTTTCTCCATGAATTTCCCTTGGACGATTGGATCATTGTTACTTGAACTTTTTGGCTACACCTAGGGTCGTGGACATAGGGTCCCTAGGCCCATATCCACCCCTGACTTTCATCAAAAGTGGAAAAATGTAAGGCACCACAAACTACATCCCAATGAATGTAACATGAATGAAGACATCACATATCACAAAGAAAATTAAATTTTTTATTTCATTGCATAATACCAACTATTCACCATTGCATTAGTAATGCAACACATTACAACCAAGTTATTTGGAGCCGCACGGTGATAAGAATGATAAAACGCTACATTTATTCTTCTCATGTGCCTCAGCAACTGTGAGATGTAGCTGCTCATTGTCTTTGCTGAGGGCATCAATCTCACTCTTCTTTTCCTCCAATGCCGCCTTTAGTTTCCCATTCTCACCATCCTTTTCAGCAATGTAATTCTCGAGCTCCTCAATTTTTAGCTTCAGCTTGTTACCTTCAACCTTCTCAGACACTAGTGCTTTCTGGACTGAATTCATCTCATCATTCAGGCGTGAATGCTTCGCATCAAGTTCAATACAGGATGCTTGCAGCTGTGAGACAGAAACGCGAATCTTCACCAACTCATCCTTCAGCCTATCAGCCTCGACATCTTTGTTGCGCCCTGCTTCCTCAGCTGCTTCCTTGCTGGCGTGGATTTCCTCTATCTTCCTCTTGAGGCTCTCTACCTCCTTCATGAATTTGGCCTTCTCGGCGTCAAATGACTTCACAGCTGCCTCCTTCGTCTCTGCCAATGGAGCCAAGTCCATCTTGAGGCGTTTCACCTCTAATTCAGACATGGCATGTTTCTGCTCTGCTATTAAAATCTCCAAACGAAGCTTATCCTTTTCACCCTCCACCAAATCCTTCTTGGTTTGGATTTCGTCCACCTTCCTCTTAAGAACCTCCAAATCCTTGGTGATTTTTGCTTTCTCGGCATCAAATGCTTTTGTAGCCGCCTCCTTTGCCTCCACTAATGCAACCAGTTCCATCTTAAGGCTCTTAGCCTCTGCTTCAGACATGCTTTGTTTCTGCTCTGCAGCAAAAACCTCCAACCGAAGCTTATCATTTTTAGCCTCCAACAAATCCTTGTTGACCTGGAATTCCTCCAGATTCCCCTTAAGATCCTCCAGTTCCTTCAGGATTTCAGCCTTGTCGGCATCAAACTCCTTGGCAAGAACCTCCTTGGCCTCCTCTACTGCACCCAATTCCATCTTGAGGCTCTTAACCTCTGCTTCAAATACACTATTCTCCTGCTCTGCAATCAAAATCTTTGACTGGAGCTCATGGTTTTGACTCTCCACCGAATCCTTGTTGGCCTGGATTTCCTCTATTGTCCTCTTAAGATTGTCCATTTCCTTCATGATTTCTACCTTCTTGGCTTCAAATGCCTTTGTCGCTGCCTCCTTCGCCTCCACCAATGCACCCACTACTTGCTTAAGGCACTTAACCTCTGCTTCAGACTGCCTACATTTCTCCTCCGCTGTGAAAACCTCAGACCGAAGCTTATCATTTTCTCCATCCACTAAATCCTTATTTGTTTGGATTTCCTTGAGCTTCCTCTTGAGTTCCTCTAATTCCTCGGTGATTTCTCCATTTTTTACATCAAATGCCTTGGCGGCCGCCTCCTTCGCCTCCGCCAACCCACCCAGTTCTATCTTCAGCCTCTCAATCTCTGCTTCAGACATGTTTTGCTTTTCCTTTGCGATCAAAGCCTCTGAACGAAGCTTGTCATTTTCGCTCTCTGCCAAATCCTTGATAGCCTGAATTTCCTCCAGCCTTCTCTTGAGATTCTCCGATTCCAGCCAGATTGTTGCTCTCTCGTCGTTGAATTCCTTGGCAGCAGCCTCTTTTGCCTCCGCCAGCGCGCCTAATTCCTTCCTTAGCCTCTCAACCTCCGCTTCAGACTTGCCACATTTTTCCTCTGCGATCGAAACCTCCGACCGAAGCTTATCGTTTTCAGCCTTGAAGCTTCTCTCCACCTCTTCCTTGTGGCTTGAGATCGCCTTCGTCTCCTCCAGTTGCTTCTCCAGCTTGCCCTTCTCGCAGATCAGCTGGGTAATTTTGTGCTCCAGTTCCCACACCCTGTCCCCAAGTGTGGTGACCTGCTGCGACAGGGTCCTCACCCTGGCATCTGTGAAGAGATCTGCAACGACATACATATACGTACTGTACGTTTTAGAGGAGAGAGCTGGTACACGCACAGTATTGCACAGATAAAAAAAAAGGAAAGATGATGACTTGGCACACACCCGCAAACCAAGGCGCGGTCGGCGACGACATGTCTGTCATCTGCCGCTGTTGTCACGCACTCGTCGGAGGTGGAATGGAAGACGCGTCGCTAGCTGTCTCGCTGTGCACCAGACGGAAAAGAGGAATGAATATATATACCTGCTGAAGCTGCCTCAGCTGGGTAGGGCAATAACTGAATATATGCAGAAGGAGGAGAGGATGAAGTGTCCATGACTCCATGAGCAAGCGTGGGGAGACAAGGGAAGGGATGGAGTGTGGGTGTAGAGGAGAGATGGAGTGTCGGTGGGGAAGAAGGATGGGTTTTGTTTGGTTTAAGAAGAACATTGAACATATTCCGACTATCTAGCTGCAAGGCATCGGTAACTGCAGTCGCAAGGCATCCTTTTCTTTTGTTTACTTTACTTTTTGCAACAGTGCTCGATCGCATTATTCTTGTTGCTTCCGTTGCAAAAATTCAAAGGACAGAATGCTTTTTCGGCGTAGTTATAGTTGCGTTCTGGCTTAATGGCCAACGCGGCACGATACCTTTCCGGCTTAATCGCTAACGCGGCACGACGCCTTTCTGGCATAGTCATCGTCGTGTTCCGGCTTAATCGCTAACGCGGCACGACGCCTTTCCGGCATAGTCATTGTCACGTTCCGGCTAAATGGCTAACGTGGAATAGCGCCTTTCCGGCGTAGTCATAAATTTTCCAGCGTGGCATGACACGTTAATCGGTTTTTTTTGGTTCACCGTTGATATTTCACGGAAGTGTAAGCGGTGAACAAACCAAAGCCAAACCGTGACCCATAAAAACCGGTAGTAAAGACATGAAAATCAACGGTGAACCAAAAAAAACCAAAACACGTGTCAACCCCCGAAAGAATGACTGCTAGAACTGGGAATTCACGGCAGCAGCCCTACCTTAGTCACTTTAATCCTTTCTTATATTCACATCACAGAAAAATCTTCTGAATATTGGGCGTACATACAGTTCGAATGTCCTCTCTGTTTGATTGCTTCTCGGGTTGGTTGCGTGTTGTTTACAGATCGTGGGCAGTTTGCGGGGCGGCGGTGTTGGTGCCGGGCGCCGGCAACCACCATTGGCTCCGCTCCTTGCCGCCGTTTTGCCATCCGTCCTCGCACGCGGCCCTCGCGGCAAAACTCTAGACGTTGCGCGGGGATCCGTGGCCATCGGCATTGTTGCCTTGGAGCTACCAGCGCGCGATTCGACCTCTGACGTTTCATGCCCGAGTGCTATTTATTGGACTCACTCCACTTGATCCCAAGTGATGCGATCATACAGGACCAACAATTTCCTCTAAAGGTCTGTCTAGCCGCCTTCCTTGTCTGTTTGTAGCTGCTGCTTTCCGGCAAATAGTACAAATTGGTCTAGCCACAGCCCACTATAGCGCAGGATTTGATTTCATTCACCGTCCATTATTTAGCTACTTCAACGGCCTACTAGCCTTGCTATCTCTAAGGAGAAACATAAATCTCTAACAAGGTTGCCATTACTGACACTGAAAAATGGTCATGTTTTTCATGCCCAACAGGTGTTACCTTTGATAAAGCATGCAAATTGTTTACAATCTCTTTGTCCATTTCAGAGGAGAGCATTTCAAAGGAAGCATGGATTGGAGGTGTATGGTTAGATGGCAAGCGATTTTGCTCATGCAGTTTGATGACAAAATTCATGGAGTCCACCTTCCCTGCTTATTTGGCTAATGATTAATGGTTATTTTTTTAACTTCCAAATGTTGGCTAGCAATTGATATACTATTATTAAACATGTCATAATCCATTGATTTACAGTCACTGTTACATTTGATAATTTATAATCACATAAATGAACTTCAATTGTCCCGGGCCTGGCATGTTAGTTTACATTATAGTACAATGAGTATATGATGGAAACAACGTCGCAAGATCACTCAGCACTATAGGCCGGCACAACAAAGCACACATACGCTTCTAATTTACATGACGGGTACTTCATTTGTTTGCATCATTCATGCATGTTTAGCTTTCAAAATAAATTATTATGTTGCAACAAAACCTTAATCTAAGCAGACCGAAAGTATGTGTAGAGTAAGGCTACTTAGTGCATCCTAGTACATGATATCGAAACTCTTGAAAATTATCATTCTTGAGCTGATTATGTGTCTCCATTCATACCTCTTCCTATTTAGTTGCAGAATGCTCATACTGAAAATAGCAATGCAGCCAAGCTAGGTGGTCTTCACCAAGTCACTGCGCAGGTACATATATGCTTGGTATCCAAACGGTTTTATAATAGTAGTTGGGTCTAATTCTCTATAAAATTGTCCTTGTTTGCGTAAAGTGAAATCTTCCTAGGTTTATGAATAACAAATGTTTCATTTCTTGCAAAAATGGGATAAAACTGAAGTCTTGTTCTTTTCGATCAATTCGAGAAACAAAAACAAACTCGTGGCCAATGGAATTTTAGGGAGTAAAGATAGAACATATGTGGTTGAAGGAAATATGCTTGGAGAGCAATATGTTGCAGTCTCTATTCGTGGCTCTACAAATCTAGGAGATGAGAACTGGTTAGACCATATGAAAAATTCCACACAGTAGGAGATGTTGGTTATGTTATTGCTTCGCCTCGCTCACATGTAAGCATGTTTCCATACAAGCATCGAGTATGCTCCAATATCCACATTTAAGATTATTTTTTATGAAAAATCTTTGTGGTTTTTAAGTAAAAAAAAACTAAGCCAACCACTCCAACGAAGCATTTTTATGATACATTTCTTATAATTTATCAAAGAACATCTTATCTTGCACTTGTCTAAAAACATTGTTCATTTTCTTTTTCAGGGCGGTTGAGGATTTGAAAAGAGTGCATTAAGGGAGCCAGGAGTAATTGGGTGGTTGAGGACTTGAAAAAGGAGTGCATTGAAGGAGCTAGGATCAGTTGATGAACCAATCTGTGAATGAACAAATATTGTGTCTTATGTTATATTTCTGCTTAATAGAGAAACATAGCTGTAGACATAGGATATTTTCTTATTTATTTGCATGTTCTGTATGAATGTCTGTTATTATTCAGTTGTGAACTTCGGTGTAAGTATCTGTTCGGGATAATCATTCCACTCAGATTGCCAATTTTGATAATGTGATGTTTGCAAATGCAATCTTAGACGTGGAATGGTGTCTTCATATAATGATATTATTTGATTAATCGGCATGTGCGGCCATGTCATGATAAAATGATCGAATTTGAAACGATGAAATACAAATTCGAAATAAATCAAACCATATTTAAAGTAAAATATTCCAATTGTATCGAGTAGCTTATGTATATTGAGAGATAAATATAACGTCTCTACACAACGTGTATAAGTACCAGGCCCATGATGAACGTATTTACAAAAGCGCCTCAAAGGTCTTGAGACGCAAATGAAACGTGTCTATGTGGGTAGCGATGTGATATGTGCATGTCTACCATAACATCTCTAACTGTCTAGACACGATGTTGAACGTCCCTATATAGCGTCCCATGTCATGTAAACACGCTCATCAAGAGTGTCTACATGGTTTGAGACGGTCCGTGGGAAGACGCTCCAAAGACGCTTTGCTAAAACGACCCTACATTTGCCTAGAGGTGAAATAACACGTCCCTAGGTATGAAATTCGACGTCCCTACTGGCAGTTTCTGTTGTAGTGCTAAGGCTGTTATCGTACCCCTCAAGACTAAACCCCTCTGCTTATATATGCACCGGGGTATCTAGGTTACACAAATGGTCGGTTGCCAACGCGCCGGCTATAGAGCAATCCTTGAAGTGAACGCCAAGTCTTTGGAAGTTTCCATCTTGGTTACACCGGGGTTCAATGCTTCGGTTGTCCTTCTAGCGATCGGCGGGCCATAAGCCCGGCCGATGGATTGCGGGCCGCACAGTTTAGTATCCCTTAGTTCAGGGCATATACAGAGGCTACGTATATACAGTCTAACACGGGCTGCTCCAGTACTACCTCGGGCTGAGGTGAACCAGAAGAAAAGCGCACCACAAACATCTCAGTGTCTCTCTCGCTCTCTCCTCTCGCATCTCTCGGCCCGAGCACCCCTGGGACTAACCCCGAGCACTCGTAGTTCAGGCTAACACCCATGACCTGGCACCGTGGAGCACCTCAACGCCCACCAAAGCGAAAGCTACTGCCTATGACTATATCCCGCACGTACGCAAACGTGACCAGGTATACGGCTAACTCTAGCTAACTGAACAACTGAAAAAACAGCTAGAGATGATAAGCTACACGAGATTATCTAACATCTGCTAATTGAAAAGAAAAACACCATCCACAAAATTCAGGATCCCATCGTCATCAGCCAAACTGTCATCCTCCTCTACCCCATCCACAGCTCCCACGTTCAAGTCCCAGCTAAGACGACGGCGTTCCATCTCCGCGGCGTCACCTTCCTGGCGGTTATTTCCGCTAAACCGTCGCTTCACCTGTGGGGAGA
Organism: Elymus sibiricus; assembly: GCA_039707655.1. Lineage (NCBI taxonomy): Eukaryota > Viridiplantae > Streptophyta > Magnoliopsida > Poales > Poaceae > Elymus > Elymus sibiricus. The sequence continues at coordinate 426,048 of CM077674.1, read as the reverse complement.
AAGCGGAAACCATGGACCTCGAGTCACACACATCAGAGCTAAGCACCACAATGGCATCCTCCAGACAGACCACATCTCCATTGCATCTCCCCAACATTGTTCCTCCCACGATCGAGTTCTTGATGCGCATTTCTGAATCGTGCTCCAGCCAGTCGATGCCGTTGATGAATATAACGCGATGAGGGTTCTCCACGATCGCCTCGAACAACCTCGCTCTGACATCGTCATCCAGTGATCTTCGTCTCTTGCGGGCGAGTTTGTTGCCGCTAAGTGCGGGTTCATCGGAGTTACACTGAAGGGCGGTGAACTCGGTGTAGGAGCCAAACACGAGCCTCGCGAGCTCCCGAGCAACCGCCATCTTGCCGCCGCCATCCCTACCTCGAAAGAGCAGCCAGGTTGCCGATGAGCTAGACGGCTTATTCCTAGCCCTCCTTTTGGACATGCCGGATCGGCACTGGAGCACGGTTATCGATATGCCGGGAACGATGTGGCGGTGTCGTGGAATGCACTGCTCGAGTGCGTCGCAGAGGATCTTGAGATTCTGCCCCGTGAGCGCCGTGAACTTCTGCCAGCGGAGAGCGGCCTGCATGCATGTGTTAGGGATATAGGATCGTGAGGTATTCGCCATTGGACTATTTGGATTTGCTTAAATAATTAAGCACATCCACGTGTGTTATGACTTATACATACGTTTACTCCAAAACTGGTGCCACAGCGAGTTGATCTTGCGGGGATCGTAGTATCTTGGTAGCGGCGGATCGCCGTCGTCACCACTAACTCGGCGCTGTCAAAGAAGGCCGGCCGCGCTGTTCCTGATTTTGCTTGCCTTGCTCGAGTCTCACTGCAAGGAAAACACGGAAAATTAGAATGCATGTCTTGACACGGTCCGGTCCGGTCCGGTCCCGGTCCCTGTCCGAGCCGGCGTTTGGACCGGCCGCCGGCGGTCCGGACCGGACCGGACCGAGCTGTCCAGCGGTCTGTATTTTCAGGACCGGCTCGAAAGTCAGCCGGCTCGGTCAGTCTTTTTAGGACCGTGAGGAGCGATTACAACACTCCTTCCAGCAGCTGTTTAGCTCCTATTTAGCTGCAATTTAGGTCCTAGTTAGCTGCTGTTTAGGTATATGTTGAGCTGCCAACTTTTTAGAACAAGTAGAGCTGTAAATTAGCATTTTTATGCACTGAATGATAGCTGAGAGAGACTAGTGCTCGATTTTGCAGGTTCAGAGTTCAGGTTAAGGTTCAGAGGGAGGTTCAGAGTTCAGGTTCAGAGTCAGTAAGGGCGGGACCGATGGCGGCGTGCTGGTGCTGCCCTTGCTGCGACCCCGGCGTGCACGTCCTCCGTGGTCAGCTTGTCGGTGAGGGGAGTGGCCGCTTGTCCCCCGTGGTCAGCTGCATGAGGCTGCTGGCGAGCTCGGCATCCGCCGTCGCGTCGACGAACCGCGTGCCGGCGTCGTTGAACACGATGGCACGGTTACAGCGCTAAAATGGAATCGCGAGTGGACGGTGAACGCCGGAGACACGACCGGAGGGGAGGGAGACAAACACAAAAGTTTTTCCGGCGCTCGAACACCTTGCCGCGCGAACGACACGTCGCCACGCTCTCGCCCCAGCCACGCGTACGTTGCCACGCTCTCGCCATGGGCCTGCCACGCCCCCGCCACGGCCTCGCCACGCTGCGGGCACGGCTCTGCCAAGCCCCACGCGCTGCTCACCGTGCCCGGCCACGCCCCCGCCATGCAGCATGACCTGGGTCTTCTTCTACCTCTTCCCATGTCCCTGTGTTTTCACGAAGGAAGGCGAGGCGTGCATGCAGATCTCAGCGGCCAGAGCAGGGCGTCGCCAGTGCCCGCGACGACGAAGAACGGCATGCTCCTTCGGTCCGCTCGGTCGGACCGGTTAAAGACCGGACCGGACCGAGTAATTTTCGGGCCGAATTTTAGTAACCGGACCGGCCAGTTTTTTCCTCGGGCCAGGACCGTTCGGTCCGGTCCAGAGCGCTCGCTCCGTCCAGGCTGAGTCTTGATACTCCCTGCACCGGTTTGTATATACTTGAAACAAATTTCTTGAAATATTAATAAGTTCAAAAACTGCTGTCGTCATTCTGTCGTCCCGTCGCTAGCTACCATGGTGGCCAAAGCATTGGAAGTAGCACTAAATCAAGCCAACCCTAGCTACGAAAGCTAAAAAACTGTTGTCACATTCTGCCGGTCACAAACACTCAGAAATTAACTCGTACCTTCCGTCTGGGACATCGGTTTGAAGAGATGGTTGTCTATTCTTGTTGGAGCCCGGAATTGGGCAAGTGGAGACGCCGGAACTTGCCCTATGTGACTGCTCCGACGAGGTGACGACAGCGTTCTCGACGCTCGCCCTGACCTTGGAGCCCGAGAAGCCGGCGGCGCGCATGACACGGTCGACGCTCGGGTCATCGAGGACGGCAACGACGAGCTGCTCGATGATAGAAATATATTGGTGCAATTTACAGTGTCAACATATGCCCCCTATTTTCAGGTGAGGTTATGTGAACCTGAAAATATAAAAGCACCAAATTGCAATGATGTCCAACTCATCGGTTATCCTGTATCAAAAGGTGATGTAATACATCAGCCATATCATTCTAAGGACGATATGAGTATATTGGCCATTGCTTGGGCATCACTCCGACTTCTCTTGATAGACGATGGCCTTGCAACGTCTTTCGTAAAGTAATACGCAGCAACCAGCACAAAGCAATACCCCTTTGATGACATAAATGTCTCCCATAGCAAAACCTTCGCTTGATCAAAATCCAAGCACTTACGCAATAAATCTTCGGCGATTCCTTGATATAACTCATCATTAGGCAAAATAAACTTGAAAGCACTTCGCCGAATATTTTTATCAACTTTGATGCTTGGATCACACGGATATATAATAATGGGAGTCCTCCAATTAATCAAATCGGTCACGAGATCAATAAGTAAAGAATTAGGCCGATTTGCACCAGTCTCTGGGAAACCGGCAAGGCCGGTTCCTGCAGCAACAATAGTAGAACCGGCCTGGCCAGTTTCAGCGGCCCAGCAATGACTGCGCTATTTCGCAACAACTTTTCTTTGATGTAAACATTGCGTCCACCAATGTCATAGCCTGATGCTTGTTGAGCCAACATGTTACCCTCACTGTTTCATGCCTTGGAGTGCGCCGAATTTGGAATTCGGCAAAATATCTAATGATGTGAAGGCATTGACCAAGATGTGCATTAGGCGATCCTTGAACACATTAAAACACACCAGCAACTTGGTGTACCATCAGTAAAGAATCACCAGAGGGTCCAACATGTTTCACCTTCATGGATTGCAATATTGTCAAGCCGAATAAGAAAGCTTTACATTCGGCTTGAATATTGGTGCAAATGTAATTTAATCGTCTTGATGTCTCAAACAACACCATTGTGAGAAATAATGATCATGCCAACACCTTGGCCTTCTTTGCAAACCGATTAATCATATTGTCATATCCATGAGGTAAATATAAAACACATATCATGCCCCCGGGGCCTTCAAGTCAACAAAGTAAATTATGTGGAGGGTCTTTTCATAGCATGATGGTTGCAAGCATTCATTGGTTATATTTTATACTAAGGGCGATAACAAAATATCGGCCATATGAACTCATCCACAAGAGTATGCATAGCCGAATACAACTCTTCGGCTCTTGAAATAGAAAGTTATTGATAGGCAAAATAATTTGGCAACCCTCCATAATATAAAGACCCATACCAAGGATCAAAATAAGGAGCTGAGGGATAACCATGCATACCTGGGGATGAGTTCCACATAGGCATAGGCAGAGAATATGGATGATGCCATGACCAATAATTTTGATGATTTGGTGCAAACCTCCAAGTTGGCAATTGTTTCTTGAATCTCCTTCTTTCCTTTGCCTTCGTTGCACCACTTGCCTAAGCATCATCCTTCTGAGCTTGAAAACTCCTTTTAGGAACCCATGCCAAGCCCATCTCTTTCAGCTTTTCTGCACTAAGCTTCTGCAACTTGTTTTCTTGCCACTTTGGTAAACCGAGTGAGCATCTAAGCTTTATTTCTGTTTTGGACTGCGGAAAATATTTCTTAATTTTGGGCACTATCATATTCTTTTGTTCAGATTTGGCGTCTAGAATATTAATAGATGATTTCCCAATTCTTTGCCATCAATAGCCAGATTTTTTAGCAATGTAATCGGCTTTTCAATAGTCGAATTCAGATATGAAATTTTATTCTTGCAGCCATCATTCTTCACATGGTAAACCTGTTTCACAACTTTTATTCTTGCGGCCATCATTCTTCACACGGTAAACCTCTTTCACCACTTTCTTCTTTGGTTGAGCTCCGGACCGATTTTGATCAAAACAATCTTTACAAGATGATGATCTGTCTGAATATCTAGAAGTTGCATACGCTATGTAATGTGGCCTAAAGTATGGTGGCACATGCGCCTCTTGCTCAAACCAACCCCAAGATGAATAAGGATGAAAACTTGTGGGTTGTGGTCCATATGACAGGAATTGGCTGTTCAAAAGGAGGATATGTTGCTGCTGCGTGGGATCTATTCCTTTGCCAATTCCACTCCTGAGACCTGTGCTTTGGAGGCAATATTGATGATTGAACTTTTGTTGGCCAATTAGTGAAATTCAATTCTGCTTCCTTCTTGTATTTAGCTAGAAGTTCCTCAAAACTAAGCTTCGGCCTTCTACTCCTTTGGTTGTGATGGCCTTTACCTCCATCACCTCTATGGGCATCCGCCTTCTTCTCCCCATCTTGATAAATATGCTCCAAAGGAGGATCCTTAGCCAATTTCTCGTGCTCGAAAGGATCAATCAGCCTTTGCCTTGACTAGAGAGATTTTACCTGCCCCCAGTGTCTTCTGAAATTGTAATCACCTTGCTATCCTCTAAAATATCTCTAATTTGTAATTCATAGACAATCACCTTGTCTTCACTTGAGGTCACTACATCTCTCTCTTGGGCATTTCATCCTTGAGCTTTGAGTGAATCAGCTAATGGTAGCCGATTTGAAACCTGTTTGTCATCAAGACCAATTGAATCCAATTGGTGCATTTGTTGAGCTTCAGAAAATCTCAATCGTCCTTTATCAATGGCCGATTGGATCACTCGACGAAACACATTGCAATTAGAAGTATTATGATCAAATGAATTATGCCACTTTCAATATGTAAGCTCTTCTAAATTTTGAGGTGATGGCAAAGCTTTGTGATCAATGATTCTAATAAAATTATTCTTCAATAAGATATCAAAGACATGATTATAAAAAGTAAAGTCAAAGGTGTACTTTGATTTCTTTAGCTGACTCTTTTGTGGAGTCAGCTTTAAAGCTAGACAAACGAACAGATCAGATTTAACATCAATCCATCGGCCATCTTTGTAATTGCCTTTCTTTATAGATGTTTTAGAATTGATCATAAAACCAACATCGGCATGTGCAATATTTGTTAATCTTGGTCCCAAATTATTAAACCCAAAATAATTACCGAATTTGTATATCATTTGGGACCAAGTATGAACTGAATTTAAAGCAAGTAAAGAAACCCACATAGATATAGAATCCAAGGTAAACATTGGGGAAAGCTTTAACTTAGACAAAATATTTTCATCGGCCTCTTGATAGGGAATAATATGTTGGCCGATGCAATCTGAATTTATTTCATTATCAACAAGTAAATTACTTTCCTCAGTTGGTCTCTTAACATTACTAGCAAGAATATCACTAATAGATGTGGCAATTGAAATAATACAACTGGATTGGAAATTTGGTAAAATACTAGTGCTTTGTACCTTGTTAATCGTGCTGGAGAAGTACATGTCCTTGATTTGCATGACGTTGCCCTTCATCTCTAGGAAATAATCAACAACAGGGGCTGAATCATCCGGAGACGCATCGGCAGCTGCTGGAACCAGAGGAACCAGCCTGGCTGGTTTGGTAGTGTGGTCGGCCAGGGAAACTGGCCAGGCCGGTTTGGCAGTACCAACCAGGGATGAAATGGCCTGGCCGGTTTTGTCTGTGTAGCCGGTCGTTTCTTCCTTTTTGCTTGTAGGGGCTTGATCTTCATCACTTTGATCAATGATGCGATAGTCACCAGATAAATGCACAACCCCTTTAGCTCCTGAAAAATCAAGTCTAGCTAATTTCTTATGCTTTCCATGCTTTGCCACAACTAGACTTGTTCCCTGAGATGAAACTGATTCGGAATGGATATTGTTTCGTTCGGTTTTGTCAACCGAACATCCGCTTATATCTGAATCGACTCTTTCTTTGCCACATGTGTCAGCTGGCATGTCTTCCTTTCCTATATTAATAGCCGATGACTCAAATGGGATCGGCTTCAGCTTATATTTAGCACACATCTCATCAATATCCATTCTCATAGCTCTTTTAAATTCCTCGGGATCATTTAAAATCTACCACGCTGACTCATATGCAACTAAATCAGGATCACTAGCACTCATGCACATTGCTGAATTCTCATTAATTCAGCTATACTTATTGGTAACATGTGAAGCCGAATCCACGGGTGTTATGACTAATACATACGTCTACTTCAAAACTGGTGCCGCGATGTGTTGATCTTACGGGGATCGTAGTATCTTTGTAGCGGCGGATCGCCGTCGTCACCACTAACTCGGCGCTGTCAAAGAAGGCCGGCCGCGCTGTTCCTGATTTTGCTTGCCTTGCTCGAGTCTCACTGCAAGGAAAACACGGAAAATTAGAATGCATGTCTTGATACTCCCTGCACCGGTATGTATATACTTGAAACAAATTTCTTGAAATATTAAGTTGCATGCACCAACATTGGTCAGCAATTGCATGCTGAGGAAGAGACCTCGGAGTAGTCAGGGTTAGGGACTGGGGACTTGGGGTGGTTAGCTAGGGTGAGGGTGCTCAGTGGAGCCGAGGGGTTTACAAGGAAGGCTTTGATCCGACGACGGTGACCACCTGACATGATGAGCCAGAGGCGAGATCGGTTGTGGCGAGAGGAACAAGTTAAGTGAGAAAAAAGAACAAAAAATGGTCAAAAGTAATAAAAAAAAACGATTTGTAATCTTAGAAAAGTACAGTGGCCTAGTCGCATGAGTTATAGTCAGTGACGTCCCGTCGCTACCATTGTGGCCAAAGCATTGGAAGTAGCACCGAATCAAGCCAACCCTCCTAGGTAGGAAAGCTAAAAAACTGCTGTCGTCACATTCTGCCGGTCACAAACACTCAGAAATTAACTTGTACCTTCCGTCTGGGACATCGGTTTGAAGAGATGGTTGTCTATTCTTGTTGGAGCCCGGAATTGGGCAAGTGGAGCCCACCATGGATAGTCTAAATGTTTTAACGTCTGTTTCCCGAAAACTACAGGACGCGCACTAGCGACTCCGAGACTAAAAGGTACTGCTGCGGCTCCTGCATGCAGGTCGGTCCTGCATGTGCAAATTAATTAAGCAGCAAGCGAGCTGTCAAAAATGTTAAAAAAGATGTTAAATTTTGAGGTGATGGCAAAGCTTTGTGATCAATGATTCTAATAAAATTATTCTTCAATAAGATATCAAAGACATGATTATAAAAAGTAAAGTCAAAGGTGTACTTTGATTTCTTTAGCTGACTCTTTTGTGGAGTCAGCTTTAAAGCTAGACAAACGAACAGATCAGATTTAACATCAATCCATCGGCCATCTTTGTAATTGCCTTTCTTTATAGATGTTTTAGAATTGATCATAAAACCAACATCGGCATGTGCAATATTTGTTAATCTTGGTCCCAAATTATTAAACCCAAAATAATTACCGAATTTGTATATCATTTGGGACCAAGTATGAACTGAATTTAAAGCAAGTAAAGAAACCCACATAGATATAGAATCCAAGGTAAACATTGGGGAAAGCTTTAACTTAGACAAAATATTTTCATCGGCCTCTTGATAGGGAATAATATGTTGGCCGATGCAATCTGAATTTATTTCATTATCAACAAGTAAATTACTTTCCTCAGTTGGTCTCTTAACATTACTAGCAAGAATATCACTAATAGATGTGGCAATTGAAATAATACAACTGGATTGGAAATTTGGTAAAATACTAGTGCTTTGTACCTTGTTAATCGTGCTGGAGAAGTACATGTCCTTGATTTGCATGACGTTGCCCTTCATCTCTAGGAAATAATCAACAACAGGGGCTGAATCATCCGGAGACGCATCGGCAGCTGCTGGAACCAGAGGAACCAGCCTGGCTGGTTTGGTAGTGTGGTCGGCCAGGGAAACTGGCCAGGCCGGTTTGGCAGTACCAACCAGGGATGAAATGGCCTGGCCGGTTTTGTCTGTGTAGCCGGTCGTTTCTTCCTTTTTGCTTGTAGGGGCTTGATCTTCATCACTTTGATCAATGATGCGATAGTCACCAGATAAATGCACAACCCCTTTAGCTCCTGAAAAATCAAGTCTAGCTAATTTCTTATGCTTTCCATGCTTTGCCACAACTAGACTTGTTCCCTGAGATGAAACTGATTCGGAATGGATATTGTTTCGTTCGGTTTTGTCAACCGAACATCCGCTTATATCTGAATCGACTCTTTCTTTGCCACATGTGTCAGCTGGCATGTCTTCCTTTCCTATATTAATAGCCGATGACTCAAATGGGATCGGCTTCAGCTTATATTTAGCACACATCTCATCAATATCCATTCTCATAGCTCTTTTAAATTCCTCGGGATCATTTAAAATCTACCACGCTGACTCATATGCAACTAAATCAGGATCACTAGCACTCATGCACATTGCTGAATTCTCATTAATTCAGCTATACTTATTGGTAACATGTGAAGCCGAATCCACGGGTGTTATGACTAATACATACGTCTACTTCAAAACTGGTGCCGCGATGTGTTGATCTTACGGGGATCGTAGTATCTTTGTAGCGGCGGATCGCCGTCGTCACCACTAACTCGGCGCTGTCAAAGAAGGCCGGCCGCGCTGTTCCTGATTTTGCTTGCCTTGCTCGAGTCTCACTGCAAGGAAAACACGGAAAATTAGAATGCATGTCTTGATACTCCCTGCACCGGTATGTATATACTTGAAACAAATTTCTTGAAATATTAAGTTGCATGCACCAACATTGGTCAGCAATTGCATGCTGAGGAAGAGACCTCGGAGTAGTCAGGGTTAGGGACTGGGGACTTGGGGTGGTTAGCTAGGGTGAGGGTGCTCAGTGGAGCCGAGGGGTTTACAAGGAAGGCTTTGATCCGACGACGGTGACCACCTGACATGATGAGCCAGAGGCGAGATCGGTTGTGGCGAGAGGAACAAGTTAAGTGAGAAAAAAGAACAAAAAATGGTCAAAAGTAATAAAAAAAACGATTTGTAATCTTAGAAAAGTACAGTGGCCTAGTCGCATGAGTTATAGTCAGTGACGTCCCGTCGCTACCATTGTGGCCAAAGCATTGGAAGTAGCACCGAATCAAGCCAACCCTCCTAGGTAGGAAAGCTAAAAAACTGCTGTCGTCACATTCTGCCGGTCACAAACACTCAGAAATTAACTTGTACCTTCCGTCTGGGACATCGGTTTGAAGAGATGGTTGTCTATTCTTGTTGGAGCCCGGAATTGGGCAAGTGGAGCCCACCATGGATAGTCTAAATGTTTTAACGTCTGTTTCCCGAAAACTACAGGACGCGCACTAGCGACTCCGAGACTAAAAGGTACTGCTGCGGCTCCTGCATGCAGGTCGGTCCTGCATGTGCAAATTAATTAAGCAGCAAGCGAGCTGTCAAAAATGTTAAAAAAGATGTTAAATTTTGAGGTGATGGCAAAGCTTTGTGATCAATGATTCTAATAAAATTATTCTTCAATAAGATATCAAAGACATGATTATAAAAAGTAAAGTCAAAGGTGTACTTTGATTTCTTTAGCTGACTCTTTTGTGGAGTCAGCTTTAAAGCTAGACAAACGAACAGATCAGATTTAACATCAATCCATCGGCCATCTTTGTAATTGCCTTTCTTTATAGATGTTTTAGAATTGATCATAAAACCAACATCGGCATGTGCAATATTTGTTAATCTTGGTCCCAAATTATTAAACCCAAAATAATTACCGAATTTGTATATCATTTGGGACCAAGTATGAACTGAATTTAAAGCAAGTAAAGAAACCCACATAGATATAGAATCCAAGGTAAACATTGGGGAAAGCTTTAACTTAGACAAAATATTTTCATCGGCCTCTTGATAGGGAATAATATGTTGGCCGATGCAATCTGAATTTATTTCATTATCAACAAGTAAATTACTTTCCTCAGTTGGTCTCTTAACATTACTAGCAAGAATATCACTAATAGATGTGGCAATTGAAATAATACAACTGGATTGGAAATTTGGTAAAATACTAGTGCTTTGTACCTTGTTAATCGTGCTGGAGAAGTACATGTCCTTGATTTGCATGACGTTGCCCTTCATCTCTAGGAAATAATCAACAACAGGGGCTGAATCATCCGGAGACGCATCGGCAGCTGCTGGAACCAGAGGAACCAGCCTGGCTGGTTTGGTAGTGTGGTCGGCCAGGGAAACTGGCCAGGCCGGTTTGGCAGTACCAACCAGGGATGAAATGGCCTGGCCGGTTTTGTCTGTGTAGCCGGTCGTTTCTTCCTTTTTGCTTGTAGGGGCTTGATCTTCATCACTTTGATCAATGATGCGATAGTCACCAGATAAATGCACAACCCCTTTAGCTCCTGAAAAATCAAGTCTAGCTAATTTCTTATGCTTTCCATGCTTTGCCACAACTAGACTTGTTCCCTGAGATGAAACTGATTCGGAATGGATATTGTTTCGTTCGGTTTTGTCAACCGAACATCCGCTTATATCTGAATCGACTCTTTCTTTGCCACATGTGTCAGCTGGCATGTCTTCCTTTCCTATATTAATAGCCGATGACTCAAATGGGATCGGCTTCAGCTTATATTTAGCACACATCTCATCAATATCCATTCTCATAGCTCTTTTAAATTCCTCGGGATCATTTAAAATCTACCACGCTGACTCATATGCAACTAAATCAGGATCACTAGCACTCATGCACATTGCTGAATTCTCATTAATTCAGCTATACTTATTGGTAACATGTGAAGCCGAATCCACGGGTGTTATGACTAATACATACGTCTACTTCAAAACTGGTGCCGCGATGTGTTGATCTTACGGGGATCGTAGTATCTTGGTAGCGGCGGATCGCCGTCGTCACCACTAACTCGGCGCTGTCAAAGAAGGCCGGCCGCGCTGTTCCTGATTTTGCTTGCCTTGCTCGAGTCTCACTGCAAGGAAAACACGGAAAATTAGAATGCATGTCTTGATACTCCCTGCACCGGTATGTATATACTTGAAACAAATTTCTTGAAATATTAAGTTGCATGCACCAACATTGGTCAGCAATTGCATGCTGAGGAAGAGACCTCGGAGTAGTCAGGGTTAGGGACTGGGGACTTGGGGTGGTTAGCTAGGGTGAGGGTGCTCAGTGGAGCCGAGGGGTTTACAAGGAAGGCTTTGATCCGACGACGGTGACCACCTGACATGATGAGCCAGAGGCGAGATCGGTTGTGGCGAGAGGAACAAGTTAAGTGAGAAAAAAGAACAAAAAATGGTCAAAAGTAATTAAAAAAAACGATTTGTAATCTTAGAAAAGTACAGTGGCCTAGTCGCATGAGTTATAGTCAGTGACGTCCCGTCGCTACCATTGTGGCCAAAGCATTGGAAGTAGCACCGAATCAAGCCAACCCTCCTAGGTAGGAAAGCTAAAAAACTGCTGTCGTCACATTCTGCCGGTCACAAACACTCAGAAATTAACTTGTACCTTCCGTCTGGGACATCGGTTTGAAGAGATGGTTGTCTATTCTTGTTGGAGCCCGGAATTGGGCAAGTGGAGACGCCGGAACTTGCCCTATGTGACTGCTCCGACGAGGTGACGACGGCGTTCTCGACGCTCGCCCTGACCTTGGAGCCCGAGAAGCCGGCGGCGCGCATGACACGGTCGACGCTCGGGTCGTCGAGGACGGCAACGACGAGCCGCTCGAGCTCCACCACCTTGCGGTGCACCTGCGCCCGCTTCAGCGCGGCGACGAACGCGTTGGACGGAGCCGGGTCGACGCCTTGCTGGCCATAGTACTGGATTACGGCCAGGCGGTCGAGCGCGCCGTCTAGGCAAAGCTGGAGCTCACTGTGCTGGAGCGGGTGGGATTGGGACCTGACGCAGGCGGCCGAGGGTGCGGAGAGCATGGCGCGGGCAATGTGGAGAGGGGTCACCTGCGCGTGGCCCTGCCGCCTTGCCAGGCTCACCGCCTGCCGCACCACGGCCGCCGCCTCCTCCCTCACGGTGATCCGCATACTAACTGGACCGGTGGCAGGTACTGCAATGGCGGTGGCGGTGGCTAAGCTGTGTTAGTTCTAATCTTGTTACATGTGACAATACTACTCTACTTGTTATTAGCGGTGTCATGCATGCACGTTTAATATATTGTGCTCTACGTACGTATCCGAGTTATGCCCACGGTCAGTCCCACATGCAGGCTGACGTACGTACTGGATGCAAAAAACAAAAAAGGTGACGTACGTACGGACTAGTATTTAATTACCGGCGCAGAACACTGCCACTGCAGCTAGCCGAGACGTAAATGTACTGCATGCTGGTCCGTCCTGCATGTCCAAATTAAGCAGCACGCGAGTCGCTAAAAATGTCCCTCAATCATGGACTCTGTTCCTCAATCATGTAGAGTATCACTCGAGCTCGAGGAACTCCGTATGGATTTTGTGCAGAGAAAATGAAAAGTCCTAACCCGTTGCGCTCACAGCCTGAAAATGAAAAAGTCCTGCCTCTCCATATGCGTACGGATCTGTGCTCCTCACCTAGCTAGTACACGCCGGCCAATGTATTCTATACAGTATACTATATTAAGTCATGCAGTACTATTTATTTATTTATTTATTTCCTTCCTCGTGCCAGACTTGAAAGAGGTGAGTAAAAGCTATGGGGTCCATCCAAGGGATGTTAACTGGCTTTGCATTTTGCATTGTACTATCTTTGCATTCAAGGTACTATTTATTTATTTTCCATTCAAGGGGTGAGTAAAAGCTATGGGGCCCACAGTGTACTGCTCCCGTGCATGAATGGGTGCAGAGGAGAAATTTCATGCTTCAGAGCGACAGTTGCCAACACCCTGCGACTCGGTTGAGTTGAGTTTGTAGGCTTTATGCCACCACGCAGACCATGAAGCCATGAACCTGCCTTGAAGCCCAACTAAGCACGAGATTAAGAATTTGGTGCTTGGCTGAATAATTATGCCTGCTCATGAAATCATGATGGTAGCTTTACAAAGCTGAAGTTAGACTGTGCAAGCAACTTCCTTTTCCTCCTTTTCAACACAAGTGTTCAGCTCTAGCCTCTAGTTCCCATGCCAGGGCAATGTTTTTACAGCATGTGACTGAAATGGTCATCCATACAAAGTTCCAGTAAAACAATGATACTCATCTATACATTGGATCAAACTATCTCAGTGACTCTTGTTCCAAGAAATGAAGGGACACGCATGATTGGGGTTCTGGGCTCTGATTAAACCAAAATTAAGCTAATCTTCTCTTGACAGGAAGTTAGTTTTAGCATTCCTGGCAGGCATCGGGCCTGTTCAATTATATTTTAGTGTCTGAAAAGGCCATGCTAATTACAGAGCATCTTAATTAATGGGTACAATAGCTGCTAGATTTTAAAAAAAAAATCAAAGGTCACCGGGGGGCAAACGGCCCACCTGAACATTTCATTAAGCCGCAAGTGGCAAAATAAGCAATTATAGGGGGTAGCGCACGCGTGGCACAAAGATCACGGGGGTGGCGCACGCCAGGAATAGAGATTACAAGGGGGTGACAACCCAAGCGAAACCAACACACAAAGAGAGAGGAAACCGAAACCCCCTAGGAGGCCGACATCATGAGGGGCTGGACATCGTGGCCAGGCTGGGTGAGCCACGGAGAACGGCAAAATACCAACCAAATCGAGACCGTGTGCACCCACACCGATGTGCTGCTCACATAGTCGAGAGAAAGCTTGGAGTCGATCCTCACCGCAGGCAGAGAACCAAAACAAGCCGTACGCCAGCAACAACACCCCGGAAACCTCGAGCCCAAATCCATACAAGGAGTTCCGCTAAGAACCTCACAACACCGAGGCAATAACCACTAGGATGGAGGACATCTGTGAGACCAAGCACCAACAAGACGCGGAACATCGCCGGTCCGGTCGGAAGGCATCAGAGAGCCGAGACCATGCGACGTCACCGGAGTGCCGCCGGTGAGTCCGAAGAACAGTCGAGACCCACGACACCAATATGAAAGTGCATCTCCAAGATACCCTATTGGTTTTGCTGATTTATGACAAAACCATTTGAGAGGACTAATGATTTCAATGAGTTTATTTCAGGGACTAGGACTAATTTTCTTAAACAGGCCCCTTGGCTATAAGTGGAATATCAATGGTGACGCCTACCTACAGCTTTTCAAGTTGTTGTCTACCTGAAGCTTGTAGTATGTATTTTCCAGGCTTTTGGTGAAGCCAATAATTCATACTATGAAGAGGGGCACAAGCAAAGTACTTTGGTTTGAACTCCGAGATACGATCCTAGACCAAACTCTTCAAATCCACTCCCTAGCCATTCCTTTGTATATGTTTTTGTAAGCCCTGGTACTTCCAAAGATTTATCTTCCGGTACGACCGAGCCACTTAGACTTACTCATGCTCAGAGAACAAACCTAGATTCCAGATTTTGGAACCGGCATTCATTTTGTTCCGGAACGGCCAAGCCAATCCTTATTGAAACATTATTTGTTTGCACCGAGCTGTCTTTGTGAGTGACAGTATAAGTTCGGTACCTCTGCTCTTTTTGGTTCAGAACTTTCGAGTTGTGACTCAGCCCTTTTCTGGAACTTCTCATTGTGAGAACTTCTCTGTCTACTACGGTACTACCAAGCAATTGGTTTTACCCCGTACTTTCGAGTCGTTCTATCTTCGCAGAAAAAGAGCAACCTTTTTCGTTCGGAACCACCGTTTATCTTTCAACGGTTACTCCCGAGTATTGTATTCTGTCTAGTTCCTAAACGTTGCCCTGGCTGTTCAAATTTATTTGAACTGTCTTGGTAGTTCCACAAGTTTTCTTCCGGTGCTTCCGAGCCAGCTACTTTTTCTAGTAACGGTCAGATTTTGGATCTGCTATATAAATATCCTCTCATACCCTTTCGTGGCTGCAACCATTTCATTTCATCCTTAAGTCATTTCAGTCACTCATTCCACCCCATGCGCAGATAGACACGTACGGCCGCCGGCATGCCTGCAAAGCCGTAAGTAAAGTCACTGTTAAGGCTGTTAAGGCTGGTCATATATGTTACTACCTCTATAGTGGGGAGTAACATATGGGTGGTGTCATGCAACCCTTCATTTATTAGGTTGTAGACTTATCTTGTCTTGGTATGTGTGATGTTACCCATAATGTGAGTAACATATTATGTTATCACATGCCTTTCTTTCCTCATTAATTACTTGGCACATCATCTATTTTGCCAAGATATATGTGATGTTACCACTTATGTTACTCCCACCATGGATAGTCTAAATGTTTTAACGTCTGTTTCCCGAAAACTACAGGACGCGCACTAGCGACTCCGAGACTAAAAGGTACTGCTGCGGCTCCTGCATGCAGGTCGGTCCTGCATGTGCAAATTAATTAAGCAGCAAGCGAGCTGTCAAAAATGTTAAAAAAGATGTTAAATTTTGAGGTGATGGCAAAGCTTTGTGATCAATGATTCTAATAAAATTATTCTTCAATAAGATATCAAAGACATGATTATAAAAAGTAAAGTCAAAGGTGTACTTTGATTTCTTTAGCTGACTCTTTTGTGGAGTCAGCTTTAAAGCTAGACAAACGAACAGATCAGATTTAACATCAATCCATCGGCCATCTTTGTAATTGCCTTTCTTTATAGATGTTTTAGAATTGATCATAAAACCAACATCGGCATGTGCAATATTTGTTAATCTTGGTCCCAAATTATTAAACCCAAAATAATTACCGAATTTGTATATCATTTGGGACCAAGTATGAACTGAATTTAAAGCAAGTAAAGAAACCCACATAGATATAGAATCCAAGGTAAACATTGGGGAAAGCTTTAACTTAGACAAAATATTTTCATCGGCCTCTTGATAGGGAATAATATGTTGGCCGATGCAATCTGAATTTATTTCATTATCAACAAGTAAATTACTTTCCTCAGTTGGTCTCTTAACATTACTAGCAAGAATATCACTAATAGATGTGGCAATTGAAATAATACAACTGGATTGGAAATTTGGTAAAATACTAGTGCTTTGTACCTTGTTAATCGTGCTGGAGAAGTACATGTCCTTGATTTGCATGACGTTGCCCTTCATCTCTAGGAAATAATCAACAACAGGGGCTGAATCATCCGGAGACGCATCGGCAGCTGCTGGAACCAGAGGAACCAGCCTGGCTGGTTTGGTAGTGTGGTCGGCCAGGGAAACTGGCCAGGCCGGTTTGGCAGTACCAACCAGGGATGAAATGGCCTGGCCGGTTTTGTCTGTGTAGCCGGTCGTTTCTTCCTTTTTGCTTGTAGGGGCTTGATCTTCATCACTTTGATCAATGATGCGATAGTCACCAGATAAATGCACAACCCCTTTAGCTCCTGAAAAATCAAGTCTAGCTAATTTCTTATGCTTTCCATGCTTTGCCACAACTAGACTTGTTCCCTGAGATGAAACTGATTCGGAATGGATATTGTTTCGTTCGGTTTTGTCAACCGAACATCCGCTTATATCTGAATCGACTCTTTCTTTGCCACATGTGTCAGCTGGCATGTCTTCCTTTCCTATATTAATAGCCGATGACTCAAATGGGATCGGCTTCAGCTTATATTTAGCACACATCTCATCAATATCCATTCTCATAGCTCTTTTAAATTCCTCGGGATCATTTAAAATCTACCACGCTGACTCATATGCAACTAAATCAGGATCACTAGCACTCATGCACATTGCTGAATTCTCATTAATTCAGCTATACTTATTGGTAACATGTGAAGCCGAATCCACGGGTGTTATGACTAATACATACGTCTACTTCAAAACTGGTGCCGCGATGTGTTGATCTTACGGGGATCGTAGTATCTTTGTAGCGGCGGATCGCCGTCGTCACCACTAACTCGGCGCTGTCAAAGAAGGCCGGCCGCGCTGTTCCTGATTTTGCTTGCCTTGCTCGAGTCTCACTGCAAGGAAAACACGGAAAATTAGAATGCATGTCTTGATACTCCCTGCACCGGTATGTATATACTTGAAACAAATTTCTTGAAATATTAAGTTGCATGCACCAACATTGGTCAGCAATTGCATGCTGAGGAAGAGACCTCGGAGTAGTCAGGGTTAGGGACTGGGGACTTGGGGTGGTTAGCTAGGGTGAGGGTGCTCAGTGGAGCCGAGGGGTTTACAAGGAAGGCTTTGATCCGACGACGGTGACCACCTGACATGATGAGCCAGAGGCGAGATCGGTTGTGGCGAGAGGAACAAGTTAAGTGAGAAAAAAGAACAAAAAATGGTCAAAAGTAATAAAAAAAAACGATTTGTAATCTTAGAAAAGTACAGTGGCCTAGTCGCATGAGTTATAGTCAGTGACGTCCCGTCGCTACCATTGTGGCCAAAGCATTGGAAGTAGCACCGAATCAAGCCAACCCTCCTAGGTAGGAAAGCTAAAAAACTGCTGTCGTCACATTCTGCCGGTCACAAACACTCAGAAATTAACTTGTACCTTCCGTCTGGGACATCGGTTTGAAGAGATGGTTGTCTATTCTTGTTGGAGCCCGGAATTGGGCAAGTGGAGACGCCGGAACTTGCCCTATGTGACTGCTCCGACGAGGTGACGACGGCGTTCTCGACGCTCGCCCTGACCTTGGAGCCCGAGAAGCCGGCGGCGCGCATGACACGGTCGACGCTCGGGTCGTCGAGGACGGCAACGACGAGCCGCTCGAGCTCCACCACCTTGCGGTGCACCTGCGCCCGCTTCAGCGCGGCGACGAACGCGTTGGACGGAGCCGGGTCGACGCCTTGCTGGCCATAGTACTGGATTACGGCCAGGCGGTCGAGCGCGCCGTCTAGGCAAAGCTGGAGCTCACTGTGCTGGAGCGGGTGGGATTGGGACCTGACGCAGGCGGCCGAGGGTGCGGAGAGCATGGCGCGGGCAATGTGGAGAGGGGTCACCTGCGCGTGGCCCTGCCGCCTTGCCAGGCTCACCGCCTGCCGCACCACGGCCGCCGCCTCCTCCCTCACGGTGATCCGCATACTAACTGGACCGGTGGCAGGTACTGCAATGGCGGTGGCGGTGGCTAAGCTGTGTTAGTTCTAATCTTGTTACATGTGACAATACTACTCTACTTGTTATTAGCGGTGTCATGCATGCACGTTTAATATATTGTGCTCTACGTACGTATCCGAGTTATGCCCACGGTCAGTCCCACATGCAGGCTGACGTACGTACTGGATGCAAAAAACAAAAAAGGTGACGTACGTACGGACTAGTATTTAATTACCGGCGCAGAACACTGCCACTGCAGCTAGCCGAGACGTAAATGTACTGCATGCTGGTCCGTCCTGCATGTCCAAATTAAGCAGCACGCGAGTCGCTAAAAATGTCCCTCAATCATGGACTCTGTTCCTCAATCATGTAGAGTATCACTCGAGCTCGAGGAACTCCGTATGGATTTTGTGCAGAGAAAATGAAAAGTCCTAACCCGTTGCGCTCACAGCCTGAAAATGAAAAAGTCCTGCCTCTCCATATGCGTACGGATCTGTGCTCCTCACCTAGCTAGTACACGCCGGCCAATGTATTCTATACAGTATACTATATTAAGTCATGCAGTACTATTTATTTATTTATTTATTTCCTTCCTCGTGCCAGACTTGAAAGAGGTGAGTAAAAGCTATGGGGTCCATCCAAGGGATGTTAACTGGCTTTGCATTTTGCATTGTACTATCTTTGCATTCAAGGTACTATTTATTTATTTTCCATTCAAGGGGTGAGTAAAAGCTATGGGGCCCACAGTGTACTGCTCCCGTGCATGAATGGGTGCAGAGGAGAAATTTCATGCTTCAGAGCGACAGTTGCCAACACCCTGCGACTCGGTTGAGTTGAGTTTGTAGGCTTTATGCCACCACGCAGACCATGAAGCCATGAACCTGCCTTGAAGCCCAACTAAGCACGAGATTAAGAATTTGGTGCTTGGCTGAATAATTATGCCTGCTCATGAAATCATGATGGTAGCTTTACAAAGCTGAAGTTAGACTGTGCAAGCAACTTCCTTTTCCTCCTTTTCAACACAAGTGTTCAGCTCTAGCCTCTAGTTCCCATGCCAGGGCAATGTTTTTACAGCATGTGACTGAAATGGTCATCCATACAAAGTTCCAGTAAAACAATGATACTCATCTATACATTGGATCAAACTATCTCAGTGACTCTTGTTCCAAGAAATGAAGGGACACGCATGATTGGGGTTCTGGGCTCTGATTAAACCAAAATTAAGCTAATCTTCTCTTGACAGGAAGTTAGTTTTAGCATTCCTGGCAGGCATCGGGCCTGTTCAATTATATTTTAGTGTCTGAAAAGGCCATGCTAATTACAGAGCATCTTAATTAATGGGTACAATAGCTGCTAGATTTTTAAAAAAAAATCAAAGGTCACCGGGGGGCAAACGGCCCACCTGAACATTTCATTAAGCCGCAAGTGGCAAAATAAGCAATTATAGGGGGTAGCGCACGCGTGGCACAAAGATCACGGGGGTGGCGCACGCCAGGAATAGAGATTACAAGGGGGTGACAACCCAAGCGAAACCAACACACAAAGAGAGAGGAAACCGAAACCCCCTAGGAGGCCGACATCATGAGGGGCTGGACATCGTGGCCAGGCTGGGTGAGCCACGGAGAACGGCAAAATACCAACCAAATCGAGACCGTGTGCACCCACACCGATGTGCTGCTCACATAGTCGAGAGAAAGCTTGGAGTCGATCCTCACCGCAGGCAGAGAACCAAAACAAGCCGTACGCCAGCAACAACACCCCGGAAACCTCGAGCCCAAATCCATACAAGGAGTTCCGCTAAGAACCTCACAACACCGAGGCAATAACCACTAGGATGGAGGACATCTGTGAGACCAAGCACCAACAAGACGCGGAACATCGCCGGTCCGGTCGGAAGGCATCAGAGAGCCGAGACCATGCGACGTCACCGGAGTGCCGCCGGTGAGTCCGAAGAACAGTCGAGACCCACGACACCAATATGAAAGTGCATCTCCAAGATACCCTATTGGTTTTGCTGATTTATGACAAAACCATTTGAGAGGACTAATGATTTCAATGAGTTTATTTCAGGGACTAGGACTAATTTTCTTAAACAGGCCCCTTGGCTATAAGTGGAATATCAATGGTGACGCCTACCTACAGCTTTTCAAGTTGTTGTCTACCTGAAGCTTGTAGTATGTATTTTCCAGGCTTTTGGTGAAGCCAATAATTCATACTATGAAGAGGGGCACAAGCAAAGTACTTTGGTTTGAACTCCGAGATACGATCCTAGACCAAACTCTTCAAATCCACTCCCTAGCCATTTCTTTGTATATGTTTTTGTAAGCCCTGGTACTTCCAAAGATTTATCTTCCGGTACGACCGAGCCACTTAGACTTACTCATGCTCAGAGAACAAACCTAGATTCCAGATTTTGGAACCGGCATTCATTTTGTTCCGGAACGGCCAAGCCAATCCTTATTGAAACATTATTTGTTTGCACCGAGCTGTCTTTGTGAGTGACAGTATAAGTTCGGTACCTCTGCTCTTTTTGGTTCAGAACTTTCGAGTTGTGACTCAGCCCTTTTCTGGAACTTCTCATTGTGAGAACTTCTCTGTCTACTACGGTACTACCAAGCAATTGGTTTTACCCCGTACTTTCGAGTCGTTCTATCTTCGCAGAAAAAGAGCAACCTTTTTCGTTCGGAACCACCGTTTATCTTTCAACGGTTACTCCCGAGTATTGTATTCTGTCTAGTTCCTAAACGTTGCCCTGGCTGTTCAAATTTATTTGAACTGTCTTGGTAGTTCCACAAGTTTTCTTCCGGTGCTTCCGAGCCAGCTACTTTTTCTAGTAACGGTCAGATTTTGGATCTGCTATATAAATATCCTCTCATACCCTTTCGTGGCTGCAACCATTTCATTTCATCCTTAAGTCATTTCAGTCACTCATTCCACCCCATGCGCAGATAGACACGTACGGCCGCCGGCATGCCTGCAAAGCCGTAAGTAAAGTCACTGTTAAGGCTGTTAAGGCTGGTCATATATGTTACTACCTCTATAGTGGGGAGTAACATATGGGTGGTGTCATGCAACCCTTCATTTATTAGGTTGTAGACTTATCTTGTCTTGGTATGTGTGATGTTACCCATAATGTGAGTAACATATTATGTTATCACATGCCTTTCTTTCCTCATTAATTACTTGGCACATCATCTATTTTGCCAAGATATATGTGATGTTACCACTTATGTTACTCCCACCATGGATAGTCTAAATGTTTTAACGTCTGTTTCCCGAAAACTACAGGACGCGCACTAGCGACTCCGAGACTAAAAGGTACTGCTGCGGCTCCTGCATGCAGGTCGGTCCTGCATGTGCAAATTAATTAAGCAGCAAGCGAGCTGTCAAAAATGTTAAAAAAGATGTACTGTACAGTGCATTAGGAGAAATAGAATAAAATTGTGCCGATGAACAAAAAACTACCACTTTGAGTCTATTTTTTTGCAGAAAGCGCTAGTCACCGCTTCGGCTAGAATTGATCCCTATTATGACTGGCCTGGCCGATCGGTCAGGTCCACATGTGTGTGTGTGGGGTGGGTGGGGGAGGGAGGGAGACGGAATGGTGTTGACAGACGTTAGAGGCGCTCCGTCCGTCGTAGCCAGGTCTAGCCGACCAGCCCTCTCTCTCTCCCCCCAGCTCACTCACTCTCTCCTCTATCACGCAGCTCACTCCCTGACTGCTCTCTGAGCTGGAGCATCGGACGCCGTCCATGCCGCCGCCGGTTAGCCATGCCTTCACGGAATGATGGGGAGGAGAGCACAGACAATGACCTCGACATGATTGGCACAGATATGGAGGTGTTCGTAAGTGATTTCCGCCCCTGGGGTTAGGGTTCGGGGATTCGGGGATTTTTTTGATTTGAGCTCCGATTCACCCGCATTCTGGTTTAATCTGGCTGCGACTGGTTGCAGGAGAACCCTGACACCATTCTAGAGCCATCTTTCTGTGGCCAAGTGCTGGATTCGGAGCCAAGGTGCATGCTGCACCAGTCAAGGCCGAACAAATGCGTGGCTTTTGAAGGTATTCACACCGGGAGGAGATTCTATGTCTGTGTTGTGTAGGTGAGTTACCAACTTGTTAGTTGTACCTTAGCCACAGTGAGATCTAGCATTGGTTCTAGGAAGCTACTGATGACTGAACCTAGTTTGCACATGTAATTGAATGTGCACATGGTACTAAGTAGTTAATGCTAGTGGTTAGTGATTTTGCATTGAGGTAGTAGTGAGTGTGACAGTGTAGATGTCACTTTGTCATAGTGATAGTGCTTACTGTGACAGTGTACACAGTGCTCATTGCCACTGTTTTACGACAGAAGCTAGTGCTGTGATTTTGTAGTTAGGCAGTCAATTGGGCAGTGTATAGTTAATAAACTAAGTAGAGGTCAATGAGGAAAGTAATGAGCTAATTAAATAGTGCTAAATTTTGTCAATGAGGTAATTTAGTAGTGGTAAATTTTGGTACCTAGCAGAGGTAATTAAGTAGTGGTGAATGAACTAGTGGTACCTTTAACTCAAATTATGGAGTAATTTGTTTAAGATCTTAGGAAAGTAATCAATTGGCCATTGATCTGTAGTGTCTCTGTCATATGTCCAACTTATGTAGTGTTTACAGTTTAAACTAGTTCATTAAATGGTAGAATTAAATAGTTTCAACTAAATGGTACTAAGTTAGTTCTGACTATGCAATATTGTTAGATATTAGGAAACTAATGAGCAAGGTAGTAAGTTAGTTCTCATTGTGCTAAATTGCTAGATATTACAATAGTTAATTGTGTTCTAATTTCTACTTTGCTCTTGCAGGGAGATGTAAACTGTGGAGTTGTGGAGTGGGTTGATGGCCCTTGGCCTCTCATTGCAGAGGTGCCTTTTGAAGCTGTGGGAAATGTTTGATGAGGAAAATCATGGTAGGATGATGGATAACTAGGCTCAAAAGATAGAGGTTGCCAAACTTAAGAAGGAGAATGAGCAATTGTGCAATCAGTACATCTAGCTTGCGGAGGATGTTACCAAGATTTTTGAGTGGCAAGATAGACAGGGGCAGGAGATCAACTACCAGAAGACATCAAAGGATGATGCAGAGCTGTAATTTCGGCTATAAATTCTGGGGGACCCCACGTTCATATTTATCCAGTACAAATTTTGTACTCCCTTTGATCCATATTAATTGTTGCCGCTGATTTAGTACAATGTTGTACTAAATCAGCAACAATTAATATGGATCGGAGGGAGTATATGAACTTTATTTTTTGATGGCACAGATCTTGAAACAACCATCAATGGTCCAGATTTCTGCCGTGAGCACAACGCGCTGCAAAAAAATCCGCAATCCATGGCACCAAGGATATACATTATCCGTATGGAAACGTAACGTTACATTAATGCCACTTCAGAGCCTGAAGAAAACGCAGTCCTTGATCTCTTCACGGTGGGTGCAGTGTTTCATGTGCAAAATCCGTAAAACCTACGGGCGTGGATTACAGAAGTATGGGCCCCCTCTCCCTCCTATTTTCAATTAGATGTTGCAACCTCAGTCTGTAACTTTAATTCCGTAGGATTAGGATTTCAGTTTTGCTAAGTCTCAGTTGACTGAGACTTCGTTACGTCTCAGTAGATGCTACATTCCTTTGATCTTGCACGGAGATTCGTACATTTTTTTTTCTTTTTTCTTTTCATATACTATATCACTTGACTGAGACTTGGTTAAGTCTCAGTCGACTGAGACCTAGCCACACCCTTAGGATTTAGTCCATAGGTGTAGCAAAACTCGTGTCACGTGTTCCTTGCAGAATATACCCGGTGCATATTCTCTAGGCTAAAGATCTCCAAGGGACAGCTTGAAAGCTCGTCAGTCACTTTGTCAGTATGCCTGCAAAGCCGTACGTAAAGTGACTGTTCAGAGTTTAACCGTCTGTTTCCCAAAATCAACAGAACGGGCGCAGGCGGCGACTCATGGGAATGGATAGGATAGTACCGATCAACTGTTTAATTAATTACCGGCGAAGCGATTAGAGAGTAAGCTGCGCGCTGTCTGTTGCCACTGGCACTGCAGGCTGCCGAGACTTGAATGTACTGCTACGGCTCCTGCATGCTGGTCCGCCCAAATTAAGCAGCACGGCGACACGATGCCAGCTGCTAAAAACGTTGCGATTCAGCAGTACACTGATGCTCGAGCATGCAGGTCCGTCCTTCATGTTCAAATTAAGCAGCATGGCGACGCGCGCGCGCGAGCTGCTCAAAATGTCGACGGTGCTGACGATCAACAGTATACTCATTCATGGCGAGTCATGGCAGAAAGGGTGTGCTCGCACAGAGTCAGTGCTGCAACCAGCACGTCCTTGAGCAGACAATTTGACAGGCCAATCTTTACTTCCATGCAAGTAGATCGACATAATACCCAGCAGCTCGAGTAACTAGCTAGGAGCTGGCTTGTTTCAGTTATCTTCAAACGTTGCACCTATAGGTATGTACTAGCAAAAATGCCCGGAAGTTTTTTTTATGTGTATAAATATACATTTATAAGTGATCAACTGTTTATTGGTACAATAGGCTAATTAATACGTTACTCCGACCATTTTTTTTTTGCGGGGAACGTTACTCCGACCTATTATGTTACTCTGACCTTGGGTCTCTTTATTTCCCTATATTTGCAAATGCAACCATCGAACCAACACATCCTCCTCCTTTTGTTATTTCTCAAGGCACTTGACCTTGGGCCTCTTTATTTATTACTTGCAAATGCAGCCACCGAACCCCGAACCCACGCCTCATTCTTCTTTTGTTATTTGTGAAGGCACCTTGTTGATTCTCTGGACAACTCGCAGCGTATATAAACTATGTGACTTGCTATAATGGAGCGAGGTGGTACTATTTAACTGCTAAGTGAAACCAACCATCCCCTCCCGTGAAACTATTTTTTGCTGGCCTGGAAGCTGAGGAGGCCCATTGATGTGGCCCTTGCAGCAACGGGCCAAGGTGGTGACGTACACATTCTTTTTTGTTTATACATCTATAGATAGATAAAGCTCTGCCAATAAAACAATAGAGCAGCTTTGGTGTGGTGGCTAGCTCATGCTATGACGTACTGGATTGGTGCAGGTTTGAATCCCACTTCATGTGTTTTATTTTTACTAGCAAAATAGCCCGTGCGTTGCAATGGGAGAAAAAATAACACATGCTCTTAACCCAATAATCATGACTCAAGACCACAATAGGTCCACGTCCTTTAGTTTAGAGGGGCATCACATTTGTGTTGCCGCTTATCCTCCTTCTCACCCTCGCCGGCGGTGGCCTCAGTGTTCACACAAACCAGAACGTGTTTGAATGTGGTCAATCCTAAGGCGTCTCTCCCCCCCCCCCCTCTCTCTCTCTCTCGCTCGCTCTCTCTCGCTCTCGCGATGAAAAATCTGTTGTTTTTCCTGTGCGAGGTTTTTCAGAGGTGTGTATGTGTGGTTATCGATGTTTTCTTTCGTCTCCTATATGGTTTTAGTGGGTGTTTATTTGCAATCCGGATCGCCGCCGGTACGAAAGAAAAACAGACCGTGCGCTATAGATTATAAGTTTGCTTCCAAAATAATATATAAATATATTTATCAGGTAAAAATAACATCATATTCGGATTCTATACATTTTTCTAATCAAATTTCATATATAACATGTTAAAATCAGAGTTACGGTTTAAAAGATATGGATAATTTAGAAAAGAATTTGTTTGACTTTAATATGACCCGCGGGTGAATTTCCTGAAAAGTCAGGGGGGTTTATGAAACAATGCAAAAAACGGTTCGACTGTGACTTAAGTGTGTACTGCGGGTTAATTCATAGAAAATGTAGGGAGTGTTTTGCAAAAATGCGTGACGGACGGGCAGAAGCACTCCGTACTTTATTAGTAGGTATAGATTACGCAGGGTGATTTATTCTATTTTTTACGCAGCTTGTAGCGCATGGGATAGCGCACGAATCCCAGCATCTAATCAAAGGATATAACGTACATAAAATATTACGGACGGAAACCCTCAAATAAAAAATATTACGGACGGACTCTGCAGTTTTTTTTTCCTGTCAAGACTTGCTACTTGCTACGCAATACGAAGTGAGCTTCCTTTCAAAAAGGAAACAATGCTCCGGATCAGTTGGCTAGTGCGTTATGAGCTTATCTTTGTTACCACGGTTCGTGTCTAAGCCGGTGCAATTTTCTTTTTTTTTTAAACAACGAACAAATAAGCAAACGGACGACGGACGAAAACCCAGCTTGGACTACAAAAAATTGAGATACAATCGTCTCTTTAATATTGGGTATATATAGGTATAGATATAGATATAGATGTACTGTCTCCGTTGGAAAATTAGGCAATTTTGTGATTAATTCTAGTAAATAAATCATGAGTAAAACAATTATCAGCATGCATAGCTCTAGCATACTAGATGACCCGAACAATATGAACAGCATCATCGCACATGTAGCATGAAACATAATTAAACAGTAGATCGGAATACGTCGGTGTGTAGATGCAGTAGCTCCGGTGTTGACGACGATGTGGGTGAAGACCAGTTGAAGCAGATCGGCGGCGGAGACGACGGTACGGGGTGCCGCCCGACTTGGAGGGAAGGCGCCCATGCTGACCAACGTGAGCAGTCGCGCGAAGCGCTTCCCAAAAACCTATTTCGCCCTCTCCCGATGCAGGATCACAAGGGCGAGAGGTTCCGGAGACCTACACTCCCGCTCGCCTGTGCACGCCGGCGTTCGGGATGGTGTGGACTACGGTGGCGGCGCAAGTAGAGGGATGAGGCAAAAAACCCTAACTCGATTTCATTGCATCTTTGGTGATGGCCGGTAAGTCATATAGATAGGAGAACCCACGCAGTCTCATGTCACGATCACGATCCAAACTGACTAGTTTTCCAAAACTTAATGGTCATCAAGAAATCAACTCGAAAACTTACTGGTCAAGAAACCAAAAAAATAAAACGGCAAAAGGAAGCTGCGCTCCTACAAGGCCACGGACCGGATTTCAGCGGAGCATTGACGCACATGTCACCTGCCCGTGCCCGAGCACGGCCTGGTGAGGCGAGGTAAGCGCGCGCGTGTGGTGTTTTATTTGTCACCTCATACCCATCACTTAGTGGAGTGGGGAGACTCCACTATTTAATTTGGTCTCACACTACCTCCACTCCCGGGGTGGGACTAAAGATTGTACCTCCACTTGCCATTTATTCATAGGCCTTTGGGATTTACTTTGGATTTTCTGAAAATGCACATGCGCCAAGCCCATTAATTCTAACAATCTCAACTTTGATTGCTAGAATTGCTTTAATCAGAGGCGGCTGCCGTCAGTTGTGTAGGGGTCACCATTGCTATTCCACTTATAGCCAAGGGACCTGTTTAAGAAAATTAGTTCTAGTTCATGAAATAAACTCATTGAAATTATTAGAGCTCTCAAATGGTTTTGTCATAAATCACCAAAACCAATAGGGTATCTCGGAGATGCACTTTCACCGGGCGTCAGCGCGAAGGAACTCCTGGGGAGGCCTCAACTGCGTGTTGCCATCGACCTTGTGGCGACACATCGGGGTCGCGGGTCTCGGTTGCGCACTGTCCTTCGGACTCACCCGCGACACACCGGTGTCGTCCCATGGTCTTCGCTCTTCAATGCCTTTCGACCGTGCCGGCGATCTTTTTTTTTTTTTTTTTTTGCGAAAATGATCAGATGCCAGCGATCTTCCTTGGCTTGTTGGTGCTTGGTCTCACGGTTTTCCTCCATTCTGGTGGTTCTTGCCAACCACTTTTTGGTGCCCTATTATAGGGCACCTATTGGAGATGCTCTAAGAGTTTAACCCTCTGTTTCCCGAAAACTACAGGACGCGCACTGGCAACTCAGAGACTTAAATGTACTGCTGCGGCTCCTGCATGTGCAAATTAAGCAGCACGCGAGCTGCTAAAAATGCCATCAGTAGTACGCTCATGCATGGCTGGAGGAAGGACGGTGCGCCACCATGGACTCTCTTCCTCAATCATATATCACTCGTGCTCGAGGCACTCCGTATTGATTTTGTGCAGAGCAAATGAAAAGTCCTAACCCGTTGCGCCCACAGCCTGAAAATCCTGCCTCTCCATATGCATAGGGATATGTGCTCCTCACGCGGCGGTTAGTGGGGCGCTCATGGTGGTGCGGCGCGGTCGCTTCCAGTGGTGCGGCTGTGGTACAGGCGGTGCCTCGGCACATCCTATGACTGCAATGGCAGTCGCGCGCATCTGTGCGTGATGCAGTGTTGTTGGTGCCTGCCGTGAGGTGCGGGTGGGGGTGCGAGTGCCTGCTGGCCTCGGCTTCTGCCCGATCTGGCAGGCATGGCGTGGGTGGGCTTGATCCGGCCGGATCTGGCCTGAGGTGGTCCGGCTGGTGAGCAGTCTCCCTCCATCAATCAGCCATTTGGATGTGTGTATGCTCAACTCGGCGAAAGTCGTGCTCTAACCGGAGTCAGCGACAGTGACGCCTGTGGGCGCCACGAAAACCTTCTTGAAGGAGTCGTTGTTGTGTTGATTTCGCCATCCCTGTCGCGACTTCGAGGGAAACCTTGGTTCCAGGTTCGTCCGGAACAGATGATGGCGGCGCAATCTACATCGCGTCCCTTCTTGAAGGCATCATCTAGAAGTCGGCTCGGTTGTTTGATTGGGTAGCTGCTCGCTACGGGGATGTCGGTGGTGGTGGTGCAACCGGCTTGGGCTCGACGATGGTGTGTGTTGGGGTCTGCCAACGGCACCACTTGGTGCGGTGGACATGCCATTTGCTGCCCCGTGTTTTAGTCTTCGGTGGTGTTCTTGGGTTCAGCGATCGACGGTGCCTTTGGCGCCGCAGTGCTACCATTCGCTACCCCACATGATGTTTCTCTCTTGGCAACTCGGTGATCTCCTCTCCTGGCCATGTGAGCCTCCTACAACACTGTATCTGGCTTCTGCTTGGATCCTTTGTTCTTCCCAACTTGTGGTTGTGTGTGACCTCCATTTACACTCCGCCATGGACTATGACCAGCCTATGTAGAGATATTTTCATTTGAGGCAGTCTCTGTGAGCATGTCACTCATCGCTACTTCCCACCATCAGACCCCCCCCCCGCCACCCTTCCGGTGCTGAATTGGCATTCTCTCTGTGCATGCTCGCTAAGCCAGAGTCTTCCCCTCTGTCTTTCTTGCCTTGCCACGGGCAGGACCACCCTAATGTTGGGTGTTGGATGGCTCGGGGCTGGTAATGGTGCGGCTCCTTGATGGTAGAACCCTGCGTTCACTAGTAGAAAACATGGCTTTGAAACGGGCCAGAATATTACATTAGTCCCGGTCTTGTTACGAACCGGGACTAAAGGGTGCATCAGTCCCTGTTCAAGAGGCCAGGGCGCCGGCCGGGCCTCGGCAGGAACCAGTCCCGGTTCGTCTGACCCCTTTAGTCCCGGTTCCAGACATGAACCGGGACTAAAAGGCCTCGCTCCTGGCCCAACCCCTTTAGTCCCGGTTGGTGGCTGGAACCGGGACTAAAGATATGCCTATATATATGCTTGCCCCTGCCCGCTCACATTTTTTTGGCCGGCCGGCGCGTGTGAGCTGTATGCTGCTCTGCTCTCACCTCCTATGCACACGAGGTGTTCGGTGAAATGCCAGAGCCATGCTTAAGCTTTCACCTCTCCAAGCTCGACCTCCAATCTCCATTTTCCTCAAGATTTGTCTAGGTTTGGCAGTTCGTCACATCCCATCCCCGTCCTCACCATCGTCGATCGCCCGCGCCGATCTCGTCGCCGGCACCACCGTGGTGAGCCTCTTGTTCTTATCTTCTTTTGAAAAGGAAAAAGTTCTTATTTATATGATTTACATAGATACTTGTATAAATTTCTTACTTTTATTATTGTTTGTTATTATATAGGTCCATGGTTATGTTATCCGCCCACGTCGGCCCTCGTCCGGTCTATGATTCGGATGTGGTATATTATATTTTATAACTATTTGTTTTATTTAGTGTTTATGACAATTATGCCGACCAACGTGACATAGATGTGTTTATTCTAGGAGGTATGTGAACCGGAAATTCTAACCGACCCTCGTGTCGAGAGGTTAAATTTAGTTGAAAAAAAAAACGAGGATTTGAAAGAAAAATTAAAAAGAATTGAGGAGGAGAAGATGAAATTTGAGTTGCATGTTGCCGATGTCGTCCATGACCACAAGATCAAGATGGATGCAATACGCTTGAAGATTAGAAAGATAAGAAAATATGCCATTGATAATGAGGCTTGGTATCATTATGCTGTTGGATCAATTGCTACCTTAGTTGCGATTATGATCCCTTTTGTTGTTGTATTTAAATGTTTTACATAGTTGTATGTTAGTTTCAATTTATGTTTTAATTAGATGCTCTAGAGAGCTATATGTTGTTCTATGAGAACTATGTATGAACTTTATGTATTTATTTTTTCATCTATAACTTGTGATCATTACTGTATTTTGGTTTTAATGTGATGATGAACTTGTATTAATTTGGTCACTTCTCTATTCATGATGTTCTGTAATGGTTTTTGATACATTAGCACATGCTATGTGGGTGAAATTATAATACCATGCTAATTTTAAACCATTTCAGAGTTCATTTGCAGTGCTTTTCAATTTCAGGGTCATCTTAGCTCAAAATAAATCATGAAATGCACGAAAAATAGCAAATGAAGTCAGAAAAGGGTTGAAAAGTGATGATATGGTTTTGTATGGTGCATATTGAATGCAGAAAAAGTCTTGAGTTAAAATATGTTTAAAAATATGAAATCCCTTTATAATAGACGAGTTTTCGTCCAAAACCTTGATACTTCGAAGGGGATTGTCCAGTTTCTACACGAAGTGCATCCAATTTTTCCCGTAACCCTCACAACTTTTTAGCACATGCTATGTGGGTGAAATTATGATACCGTGCCAATTTTCAACCATTTTAGAGTTCATTTGCAATGCTTTTCAATTTCAGGGTCATCTTAGCTCAAAATAAATCATGAAATGCATGAAAAATAGTAAATAAAGTCAGAAAATGGTTGAAAAGTGATAATGTGGCTTTGAATGGTGCATATTGAATGCAGAAAAAGTTTTAAGTTAAAATATGTTAAAAAAATGAAATCCCTATGTAATAGACGAGTTTTCGTCCGAAACCCTGATACTTCGAATGAGATTGTCCAGTTTGTACACGAAGTGCATCTAGTTTTTATAGTAACCCTCACAACTTTTTAGCACATGCTATGTGGGTGAAATTATGATACCATGCCAATTTTCAACCATTTCAAAGTTCATTTGCAGTGCTTTTCAATTTCAGGGTCATCTTAGCTCAAAATAAATCATGAAATGCATGAAAAATAGCAAATGAAGTCAGAAAATGGTTGAAAAGTGATGATGTGGTTTTGAATGGTGCATATTGAATACAGAAAAAGTCTTGAGTTAAAATATGTTTAAAAATATGAATTTCCTTTGTAATAGACGAGTTTTCGTCCGAAACCCTCATACTTCGAATGAGATTGTCCAGTTTGTGCACGAAGTGCATCCGGTTTTTCCCGTAACCCTCTCAACTTTTTAGCACATGCTATGTGGGTTAAATTGTAATACCATGCCAATGTTCAACCATTTCAGAGTTCATTTGCAGTGCTTTTCAATTTCAGGGTCATCTTAGCTCAAAAAAAATTATGAAATTCATGAAAAATAGTAAATGAAGTCAGAAAAAGGTTGAAAAGTGATGATGTGGCTTTGAATGGTGCATATTGAATGCAGAAAAAGTCTTGAGTGAAAATATGTTTTAAAAAAATGCAGAAAAAGTCTTTTATAAAACTGCAATAGCACAAAGAATGAACTAAAGAGAAAGAATTAAATATAATATTCTTCATTAGCAAAAAGAATAAAAATAATAGTAACTAAAATTATCAAAGTATTTATTTGTTAAAAAGAATCAATAAAAAATAAAACTTATGCAACTAAAATTATATAAAATTTATGCAACTAAAATTATATAACTAAAAATAACATATGCAAAAAATAACATTAAAAATCATAATATATGCAAAAAAAAGGCCCGCCTACTAGGCACGACGGCCTGCATACGACTAGAAAGCCTATAAATGGGCCAGGATGCAGGCCCGCGGTGCTAGCAGGTCCAATAGGGCATCAAATAGGCATGTACTGCCTGCATTAGAGAGGAGCTCGAGAGGGCAGCGGCAGCAGCGCTTATAAACCACTCCGAGCCCCTCTCGACTAGCGAGGTGGGACTAAACTTTTGGTACGGGAAGCACAGCCCTTTAGTCCCGGTTGGTGGCTCCAACCGGGACTAATGCCCCCCTTTAGTCCCGGTTGGTGCCACCAACCGGGACTAAAGGTCTCTGCTTCCCGCCCATTGGGCTGCTGGAAATTGACTAGAGACCTTTAGTCCCGGTTGGTGGCACCAACCGGGACTAAAGGGTGGCATTAGTCCCGGTTGCAGTCACCAACCGGAACTAAAGGTCTCTGTATATAAGCGGGAGTTGGGAAAATTTGTCAAAAGACATCTGCAGTTCCCCCGACGACGCCGCGAGGCTACCCGAGCTCACCGTCGTCTCCGAGCCATCCCCAAGCCCGTTCCTCGTCGCCGGACCTCCCCGCCGTCCTCGTCGCCGGACCTCCTCGCCCTCCTCCCCGAACCTGCTCCTCGTCGCCGCCCCCGACGTCGTCCCCGAGCCCTGCCCGATGCCATCCTCCTCCCGACGCCTCGCCGTCACCCCCGACGCCGTCCCCGAGCCCTGCCCGACGCCGTCGCCTCGCCGTCGCCCCCGATGCCATCCTCCTCCCAACGACTCGCCGTCGCCCCCGACGCCGTGGCCTCGTCTCCGCCCCCGTCGCCGTCCCCGAGCCCTGCCCGACGCCGTCGCCCCCGACGCCGTGGGTACTGTGAAACGAATTGGGGACAATATAGCGCCTTTTTGCAAATCAAAGAACAATTTTTTTGCATTAGAGTTCATTTTGTCTTTGCTATGTTTCTGCCATGCCATGCTATGTTTGTTGCATCAAATATGTATGAGATGTTAGATGGATAGATAGATATGTTTAGATGGATGGATGATCATTTTGTCTTTAGAGTTTGTTTAGAGTTCATTTTGATGTTCATTGAAGAACTTTTTGTTGTGGCAAAGTTATGAAATTTAGAGCTTTTGACCTTAATTATATGGCAAAGTTGTGGCAAACTTTAGAAATGTTGTGGCATATACTCTACTCTGCTCAAGATCGATGGATGGATGGATGTATATATATAGAAAATGTTGATATGATGATTTTTTTTTGGTCATAGATTTTTTTTGTCCATGTATGTATGTATGTATAGATGGATGGATTGATGTATATAGAAAATGTTGTGATTAAGTCTATGTTGGCCACTAATCCATCTCTCATGGTTGTATATTGCCACGTTGTAATATTTGCAGAAACTATGGACAGAAACTTAGAAAAAGAAGACTTGTTGGGGGATATAATCCGCGACGGAGGTGATATCGATCTCAACTGCTTGTCGTTTCTCAATGAGAACGATGGTGAGGAAAGAGAGGATGGCGGATCCGGTGAGGAGGAAGGAGATCACGACGGCTCCGGTGATCGAATTGAGGACGAAGGAGATCATGACGGCTCCGGTGATCGAATGGAGAAGGGAGCCATAACTCCTTCAAAGTCCGGCGAGGTATATATTAGTTAATCCTATGCTGACTAGATGCATTAATTTTTTTGTATGTACATATATTAACGCTTCTTTCGTCTTTTAATTATCCATCCGGATCGAGCTCCACTTCGGTAAGGAGACGAGGCCCGATGAGAAGGTTGGACCGGGAAGAAAGGTTCACGATCGAAGAAGTCTCTCCAGAAGGCCAACCGATTGCTCCCTACCGGACCAAGAACAAATTTATACATCAGTGCGGAGTTATTGATAGGGACATCGTCCCGATCAGCTTCCAAGAATGGAATAAAAAGAAGGACCCTCAAGTTCCTTATGTCAATGATAGACTGAAAGATGATCTTTGGACCAATCTGATGAGAAATTTCAGCCTACCGCTAGAGGAGGATCCGAATAACCCAGTTATACAGCGAAAGGTCAAGGCGTTTGCTCTTAAGAAGATGGCAGAACTATTCAAGAACTATTCAAGAACTGGGTCAGCCCCCCTGAAAAGGTGTTTTCTTTGTCCGAGCTCCAAATGAGATGATCCAGATATGTTCTCTGACCATCTCGACGATAGAACTATGATTGTGGAGTCCATTATGCACTTTGGCCAATTTAGAGTGTCAACAAAAACATTTAAGAAGAAAGTGAAAAATATCTATCTAATGATAATGTGATTCATGCTAGCCTCTTAAACATTCATCAAAAATAGCATGCGAATCTAAAGTTACACCCACAAGTTGGATATTTTATAAATGGAGATGCAATCTATATGCAAATAAAATATAATTAATAAATGGGGATTTACCCATCAAAATTTGACATAAAGGTAACCAATTTATGGGATGTCGGCTGCTGTGTGGTGAGTTGTGCACCATGTGTGCTCTCCATGCAATATGCAAGAGCCCATAGGTGGAACCATGGAGAGAATAGGTTGTTGATGCATTGTCAGCGCTTGACTGCTTGGCCCCAGCAAGCCATGCTCCTGCTTGCCTTGTGATCTTGTGCTTGTTAGTTGTCCATGCTACCCCTTGCTTGGATTCGACTGTGACGTTGTGAACGATGGATGGAGAGACGAGCCACCGAGATGCGTTGGGATAGGACCTTGTGTCTTCAGTTTGTTGGGCCAACCAAAACTGCAGATGACTAGGGCCTGCTCGACTAGGCCATCAAAACCAAAATCCCCCGTGGGCTCTTTGCCACTTTTTTCCCTTTTAATTTAATGATGTGCAGCTCTCATGCATGTAGTGAAAAAAATGTTCAAAGCATCTGTCCATTTTGCTTGTGTTTGCTGTGGTACTTTGTCATCAAATGTTGTTTGTGTGGCATGCAGAATTGTTGCGTAGTCCTTAATTTAGGGGTTTCTCCATGAATTTCCCTTGGACGATTGGATCATTGTTACTTGAACTTTTTGGCTACACCTAGGGTCGTGGACATAGGGGCCCTAGGCCCATATCCACCCCTGACTTTCATCAAAAGTGGAAAAATGTAAGGCACCACAAACTACATCCCAATGAATGTAACATGAATGAAGACATCACATATCACAAAGAAAATTAAATTTTTTATTTCATTGCATAATACCAACTATTCACCATTGCATTAGTAATGCAACACATTACAACCAAGTTATTTGGAGCCGCACGGTGATAAGAATGATAACATGCTACATTTATTCTTCTCATGTGCCTCAGCAACTGTGAGACGTAGCTGCTCATTGTCTTTGCTGAGGGCATCAATCTCACTCTTCTTTTCCTCCAATGCCGCCTTTAGTTTCCCATTCTCACCATCCTTTTCAGCAATGTAATTCTCGAGCTCCTCAATTTTTTGCTTCAGCTTGTTACCTTCAACCTTCTCAGACACTAGTGCTTTCTGGACTGAATTCATCTCATCATTCAGGCGTGAATGCTTCGCATCAAGTTCAATACAGGATGCTTGCAGCTGTGAGACAGAAACGCGAATCTTCACCAACTCATCCTTCAGCCTATCAGCCTCGACATCTTTGTTGTGCCCTGCTTCCTCAGCTGCTTCCTTGCTGGCGTGGATTTCCTCTATCTTCCTCTTGAGGCTCTCTACCTCCTTCATGAATTTGGCCTTCTCGGCGTCAAATGACTTCACAGCTGCCTCCTTCGCCTCCGCCAATGCAGCCAAGTCCATCTTGAGGCGTTTGACCTCTAATTCAGACATGGCATGTTTCTGCTCTGCTATTAAAATCTCCAAACGAAGTTTATCCTTTTCACCCTCCACCAAATCCTTCTTGGTTTGGATTTCCTCCACCTTCCTCTTAAGAACCTCCAAATCCTTGGTGATTTTTGCTTTCTCGGCGTCAAATGCTTTTGTAGCCGCCTCCTTTGCCTCCACTAATGCAACCAGTTCCATCTTAAGGCTCTTAGCCTCTGCTTCAGACATGCTTTGTTTCTGCTCTGCAGCAAAAACCTCCAACCGAAGCTTATCATTTTCACCCTCCAACAAATCCTTGTTGACCTGGAATTCCTCCAGATTCCCCTTAAGATCCTCCAGTTCCTTGAGGATTTCAGCCTTCTCGGCATCAAACTCCTTGGCAAGAACCTCCTTGGCCTCCTCTACTGCACCCAATTCCATCTTGAGGCTCTTAACCTCTGCTTCAAATACACTATTCTCCTGCTCTGCAATCAAAATCTTTGACTGGAGCTCATGGTTTTGACTCTCCACCGAATCCTTGTTGGCCTGGATTTCCTCTAATGTCCTCTTAAGATTGTCCATTTCCTTCATGATTTCTACCTTCTCGGCTTCGAATGCTTTTGTCGCTGCCTCCTTCGCCTCCATCAATGCACCCACTACTTGCTTAAGGCACTTAACCTCTGCTTCAGACTGCCTGCATTTCTCCTCCGCTGTGAAAACCTCAGACCGAAGCTTATCATTTTCTCCATCCACTAAATGCTTATTTGTTTGGATTTCCTTCAGCTTCCTCTTAAGTTCCTCTAATTCCTCGGTGATTTCTGCATTTTTTACATCAAATGCCTTGGCGGCCGCCTCCTTCGCCTCCACCAACCCACCCAGTTCTATCTTGAGCCTCTCAATCTCTGCTTCAGACATGTGTTGCTTTTCCTTTGCGATCAAAGCCTCTGAACGAAGCTTGTCATTTTCGCTCTCTGCCAAATCCTTGATAGCCTGAATTTCCTCCAGCCTTGTCTTGAGATTCTCCGATTCCAGCCTGATTTTTGCTCTCTCGTCGTTGAATTCCTTGGCAGCAGCCTCTTTTGCCTCTGCCAGCACGCCTAATTCCTTCCTTATCCTCTCAACCTCTGCTTCAGACTTGCCACATTTTTCCTCTGCAATCGAAACCTCCGACCGAAGCTTATCGTTTTCAGCCTTGAAGCTTCTCTCCACCTCTTCCTTGTGGCTTGAGATCGCCTTCGTCTCCTCCAGTTGCTTCTCCAGCTTGCCCTTCTCGCTGATCAGCTGGGTAATTTTGTGCTCCAGTTCCCACACCCTGTCCCCAAGTGTGGTGACCTGCTGCGACAGGGTCCTCACCCTGACATCTGTGAAGAGATCTGCAACGACATACATACGTACTGTACGTTTTAGAGGAGAGAGCTGCAGGTACACGCACAGTATTGCACAGATAAAAAAATAAAATAAAAAGAAAGATGATGACTTGGCACACACCCGCAAACCAAGGCGCGGTCGGCGACGACATGTCTGTCATCTGCCGCTGTTGTCACGCACTCGTCGGAGGTGGAATGGAACTGTCTCGCTGTGCACCAGACGGAAAAGACTGAAGCTGCCTCAGCTGGGTAGGGCAATAACTGAATATATATATGCAGAAGGATGAAGTGTCCATGACTCCATGAGCAAGAGGGAAGAAGCGTGGGGAGACAAGGGAAGGGATGGAGTGTGGGTATAGAGCAGAGATAGAGTGTCGGTGGGGAGGAAGGATGGGTTTTGTTTGGTTTAAGAAGAACATTGAACATATTCCGACTATCTAGCTGCAAGGCATCGGTAACTGCAGTCGCAAGGCATCCTTTTCTTTTCATTACTTTACATTTTGCAACAGTGCTCGATCGCATTATTCTTGTTGCTTCCGTTGCAAAAATTCAAAGGACAGAATGCTTTTTCGGCGTAGTTATAGTTGCGTTCTGGCTTAATGGCTAACGCGGGGCACGATACCTTTCCGGCATAGTCATCGTCGTGTTCCGGCTTAATCGCTAACGCGGCACGACCCCTTTCTGGCATAGTTATCACGTTCCGGCTAAATGGCTAACGTGGAATAGCGCCTTTCCGATGTATTGATCGTCACGATTTGGCTTAATCGCCAACGTGGCATGATGCCTTTCCGGCGTAGTCATAAATTTTCCAGCATGGCACCACACGTTAATCGGTTTTTTTTGGTTCACCGTTGATATTTCAAGGAAGTGTAAGCGGTGAACAAACCAAAGCCAAACCGTGACCCATAAAAACCGGTAGTAAACACATGAAAATCAACGGTGAACCAAAAAAAACCTAAACACGTGTCAACCCCTGAAGAATGACTGCTAGAACTGGGAATTCACGGCAGCAGCCCTACCTTAGTCACTTTAATCCTTTCTTATATTCACATCACAGAAAAATCTTCTGAACATTGAGCGTACATACAGTTCGAATGTCCTCTCTGTTTGATTGCTTCTCGGGTTGGTTGCGTGTTGTTTACAGATCGTGGGGAGTTTGCGGGGCGGCGGTGTTGGCGCCGGGCGCCGGCAACCACCATTGGCTCCGCTCCTTGCCGCCGTTTTGCCATCCGTCCTCGCACGCGGCCCTCGCGGCAAAACTCTAGACGTTGCGCGGGGATCCGTGGCCATCGGCATTGTTGCCTTGGAGCTACCAGCGCGCGATTCGACCTCTGACGTATCATGCCCGAGTGCTATCTATTGGACTCACTCCACTTGATCCCAAGTGATGCGATCATACAGGACCAACAATTTCCTCTAAAGATCTGTCTAGCCGCCTTCCTTGTCTGTTTGTAGCTGCTGCTTTCCGGCAAATAGTACAAATTGGTCTAGCAACAGCCCACTATAGCGCAGGATTTGATTTCATTCACCGTCCATTATTTAGCTACTTCAACGGCCTACTAGCCTTGCTATCTCTAAGGAGAAACATAAATCTCTAACAAGGTTGCCATTACTGACACTGAAAAATGGTCATGTTTTTCATGCCCAACAGGTGTTACCTTTGATAAAGCATGCAAATTGTTTACAATCTCTTTGTCCATTTCAGAGGAGAGCATTTCAAAGGAAGCATGGATTGGAGGTGTATGGTTAGATGGCAAGCTATTTTGCTCATGCAGTTTGATGACAAAATTCATGGAGTCCACTTCCCTGCTTATTTGGCTAATGATTAATGGTTATTTTTTTAACTTCCAAATGTTGGCTAGCAATTGATATACTATTATTAAACATGTCATAATCCATTGATTTACAGTCACTGTTACATTTGATAATTTATAATCACATAAATGAACTTCAATGTTCCGGGCCTGGCATGTTAGTTTACATTATAGTACAATGAGTATATGATGGAAACAACGTCGCAAGATCGCTCAGCACTATAGGCCGGCACAACAAAGCACACATACGCTTCTAATTTACATGACATGTACTTCATTTGTTTGCATCATTCATGCATGTTTAGCTTTCAAAATAAATTATATATTATGTCGCAACAAAACCTTAATCTAAGCAGACCGAAAGTATGTGTAGAGTAAGGCTACTTAGTGCATCCTAGTACATGATATCGAAACTCTTGGAAATTATCATTCTTGAGCTGATTATGTGTCTCCATTCATACCTCTTCCTATTTAATTGCAGAATGCTCATACTGAAACTAGCAATGCAGCCAAGCTAGGTGGTCTTCACCAAGTCACTGCGCAGGTACATATATGCTAGGTATCCAAACGGTTGTATAATAGTAGTTGGGTCTAATTCTCTATAAAATTGTCCTTGTTTGTGTAAAGTGAAATCTTCCTAGGTTTATGAATAACAAATGTTTCATTTCTTGCAAAAATGGGATAAAAATGAAGTCTTGTTCTTTTCGATCAATTCGAGAAACAAAAACAAACTCGTGGCCAATGGAATTTTAAGGAGTAAAGATAGAACATATGTGGTTGAAGGAAATATGCTTGGAGAGCAATATGTTGGAGTCTCTATTCGTGGCTCTACAAATCTAGGAGATGAGAACTGGTTAGACCATATGAAAAATTCCAAACAGCAGGAGATGTTGGTTATGTTATTGCTTCGCCTCGCTCACATGTAAGCATGTTTCCATACAAGCATCGAGTATGCTCCAATATCCACATTTAAGATTTTTTGTTATGAAAAATCTTTGTGGTTTTTAAGTAAAAAAAAACTAATCCAACCACTCCAACGAAGCATTTTTATGATACATTTCTTATAATTTATCAAAGAACATCTTATCTTGCACTTGTCTAAAAACATTGTTTATTTTCTTTTTCAGGGCGGTTGAGGATTTGAAAAGAGTGCATTAAGGGAACCAGGAGTAATTGGGTGGTTGAGGACTTGAAAAAGGAGTGCATTGAAGGAGCTAGGATCAGTTGATGAACCAATCTGTGAATGAACAAATATTGTGTCTTATGTTATATTTCTGCTTAATAGAGAAACATAGCTGTAGACATAGGATATTTCTTATTTATTTGCATGTTCTGTATGAATGTCTGTTATTATTCAGTTGTGAACTTCGGTGTAAGTATCTGTTCGGGCTAATCATTCCACTCGGATTGCCAATTTTGATAATGTGATGTTTGCAAATGCAATCTTAGACGTGGAATGGTGTCTTCGTATAATGATATTATTTGATTAATCGGCATGTGCGGCCATGTC
Source organism: Elymus sibiricus (assembly GCA_039707655.1). Lineage (NCBI taxonomy): Eukaryota > Viridiplantae > Streptophyta > Magnoliopsida > Poales > Poaceae > Elymus > Elymus sibiricus. The sequence goes on along the minus strand of CM077674.1, from coordinate 385,079 downwards.
ATGATAAAATGATCGAATTTGAAACAATGAAATACAAATTCGAAATAAATCAAACCATATTTAAAGTAAAATATTCCAATTGTATCAAGTAGCTTATGTATATTTGGAGATAAATATAACGTCTCTACACAACGTGTATAAGTACCAGGCCCATGATGAACGTATTTACAAAAGCGCCTCAAAGGTCTTGAGACGCAAATGAAACGTGTCTATGTGGGTAGAGACGTGATATGTGCATGTCTACCATAACATCTCTAACTGTCTAGGCACGATGTTGAACGTCCCTATATAGCGTCCCATGTCATGTAAACACGCTCATCAATCGTGTCTACATGGTTTGAGACGGTCCGTGGGAAGACGCTCCAAAGACGCTTTGCTAAAACGACCCTACATTTGCCTAGAGGTGAAATAACACGTCCCTAGGTATGAAATTCGACGTCCCTACTGACAGTTTCTGTTGTAGTGCTAAGGCTGTCATCGTACCCCTAAAGACTAAACCCCTCTGCTTATATATGCACTGGGGGTATCTAGGTTACACATATGGTCGGTTGCCAACGCGCCGGCTATAGAGCAATCCTTGAAGTGAATGCCAAGTCTTCGGAAGTTTCCATCTTGGTTACGCCGGGGTTCACAGCTTCGGTAGTCCTTCTAGCGATCGGCGGGCCATAAGCCCGGCCGATGGACTGCGGGCCGCACAGTTTAGTATCCCTTAGTTCAGGGCATATACAGAGGCTACGTATATACAGTCTAACACGGGCTGCTCCAGTACTACCTCGGGCTGAGGTGAACCAGAAGAAGAGCGCACCACAAACATCTCAGTGTCTCTCTCGCTCTCTCCTCTCACCTCTCTCGGCCCGAGCACCCCTGGGAGTAGCCCCGAGCAATCGTAGTTCGGGCTAACACCCATGACCTGGCACCGTGGAGCACCTCAACGCCCACCAAAGCAAAAGCTACTGCCAGGTACGGCTACTATATCCCGCACGTACGCAAACGTGACCAGGTATACGGCTAACTCTAGCTAACTGAACAACTGAAAAAACAGCTAGAGATGATAAGCTGCACGAGATTATCTAACATCTGCTAATTGAAAAGAAAAACACCATCCACAAAATTCAGGATCCCATCGTCATCAGCCAAACTGTCATCCTCCTCTTCCCCATCCACAGCTCCCACGTTCAAGTCCCAGCTAAGACGACGGCGTTCCATCTCTGCGGCGTCACCTTCCTGGCGGTTATTTCCGCTAAACCGTCGCTTCACCTGTGGGGAGAACGCGGAAACCAAGGACCTCGAGTCACACACATCAGAGCTAAGCACCACAATGGCATCCTCCAGACAGACCACATCTCCATTGCATCCCCCCAGCATTGTTCCTCCCACGATCGAGTTCTTGATGCGCATTTCTGAATCGTGCTCCAGCCAGTCGATGTCGTTGATGAATATAACGCGATGAGGGTTCTCCACGATCGCCTCGAACAACCTCGCTCTGACATCGTCATCCAGTGATCTCTGTCTCTTGAGGGCGAGTTTGTTGCCGCTAAGTGCGGGTTCGTCGGAGTTACACTGAAGGGCGGTGAACTCGGTGTAGGAGCCAAACACGAGCCTCGCGAGCTCCCGAGCAACCGCCGTCTTGCCGCCGCCGTCCCTACCTCGGCAGAGCAGCAAGGTCGACGACGAGCTAGACAGCTTATTCCTCGCCCTCCTCCACGTCATGCCGGATCGGCACTGGAGCACGGTTATTGATATGCCGGGAACGATGTGGCGGTGTCATGGAATGCGCATTTCGAGTGCGTCCCAGAGGATCTTCAGATTCTCCGCCGTGAGCGCCATGAACTTCTGCTAGCGAAGAGCGGCCTGGATGCATGTGTCACGGTCTCACCGATATCAGATCGTGAGTTAATCGCCAAGTAGACGTTGGATTATTTGGATTTGCTCAAATATGTGCTATATAATTAAGCGCATCCACGTGTGTTATGACTTATACATACGTCTACTTCAAAACTGGTGCCGCGGTGTGTTGATCTAGCGGGGATTGTAGTATTTTGGTAGAGGCGGAGCCATGGAGCAAGGATCGCCGTCGTCGCCACTAACTCGACGCCGTCAAAGAAGGCCGGCCGCGTTGTTCCTGATTTTGCATGCCTTGCTCGAGTCTCACTGTAAGGAAACACACGGAAAATTAGAATGCATGTCTTGATACTCCCTGCACCGGTATGTAACTATGTATATACTTCAAACAAATTTCTTGAAATATTAAGTTGCATGCATGCATGCACCAACATTGGTCAGTTATTGCATGCTGAGGAAGAGACCTCAGAGTAGTCACGGTTAGGGATTGGGGACTTGGGGTGGGCAGCTAGGGTGAGGGTGTTCAGTGGAGCCCACGACGGTGACCGACTGACATGACGAGCCCGAGGCGAGATCGATGGTTGCGAGAGGAACAAGTTAAGTGAGGAAAAAGAACAAAAAATGATCAAACGTGACAAAACAAAAAAAGAACTGTAATATTAGAAAAAAATGATCAACCTCCCCACTCTTTCGTAGCGCATCAAGCATAAATGAGCAATTCGCCTCTGATGGAACAAACCCAAGCCTGGCCACGTCATCTGTCATTCTCAATGCCATTTCTAGCTCCTCCGTCTCATAGAACCCCATTAAGTCACTTCATCAGCTGCAACTCCTCTCACCACCATGTTATTCTTTACCTCCGCTGCCTCGCTGATTCTTGCACAGCACAAACCATGCATCAACACATTGTGTGGCAGTGCTGGCCTTGACCACTTCATCCTGCATCCTTGCCACGAGCCCGTTCGCGCCGTCAAGATTCCTGGCATCGCCGTCCCAGTCGTGTAAACATACTCATCTAGGCGAACACCAGACTGCAGCATTTAATCAAACAGGACACGGGCAAGGGTGCGCTGGCAAAACTTGACAAGAGAAAACAGTATGTGGGAAGCCGTATATTGGTTCGGAGTGATGCCAGCTGATAGGGACAGGTTAAGGATGGCGGCTACGATGCGGGCACGGTGGAGGCGGGGGTAAGAGGAGGCGAGAAGAGTTGCAACTGGCGGCGGTGGTGGCAGGTGGGAAGGAGGAGAGGGAGGAGGCATGGGAGAGGGACGAGAATGAGGAGCACGCGGACGAGGAGGAGGATGCGAGGGAGAGCAAGAGGGAGGTGCCATGCAGGGAAGATGACGAGACGGATGGCATGGAGGAGAGGAAGGAGAGCGTGAGGAGTGAGGAGGGAGTGGCAGAGTGAGGAGACAAGGTGGGAGGCAGGAGGAGGAGGAAGCGGCAAGAGAACGAGGCTGGGAGGAGGAGGAGCAAGGAGACGTGGGCGGGCGCGAGGCATCTATGGAGCGCAAGCGGCCAGGTGGAGGGCGGAGCATGGTCAAGGTGGTCGGCGAGGGGCTTGACCATGCCGGAATGGGAGGTGGTGGGCGTGGGGCGAGGTGCCGGCGTGACGGGGGGCATCGAACCGGCGGTGACAAGTCGTCGGAGTACGCGACGGGTGTGAGCTATGAGCTATGGCAAGAAATAATCTGTCGTTCACGTCACTCTCCAGGGTGTGTTGTGGGGGGGGGGGGGGCATGGGAGAAGCGCCTTGAGTACGGCGTGTACGCACGTGGAACTGGGGACATGCTGCTCATCGTCGGCATCTACGTCGACAACCTCGTCATCACCGGAGCTGAGCCACACGAGGTGCGCTGCTTCGAGGATTAGATGAAGACTCTCTTCAGCATGAGAGACCTCGAGCAGTAAAACATAATGCGTGTGTTTGGGGAACTGCTCAACACCCAATACGGGTGTGGCTATCTCATATATATAGAAGTACACCAGGTGCACAATACAGGTTACTGGGCATATATAGAGGCTATGTATATACAGTCTAACACCATTCCTCAATCTTAACTATGCCCTAAAGTACTTAGCAAGTTAAGATTGCGCCTACAACCTTCAAACCGCGGTTGAGACAACGGCTTCGTGAAGATGTCACCAAGTTGTTCTTTGGAGGAGATAAACTTGATGTGAAGTAGCTTCTGTGCAACACGTTCCCTCACAAAATGATAGTCGACTTCGATGTGTTTCGTTCAAGCATGGAATACCGGATTTGATGAAAGGTATGTAGCACCGATGTTGTCACACCAAAGAACTGGAGGCTGAACTTGAGAGATTCCCAACTCAGTAAGCAAGGATTGGACCCAAATGAGCTTAACTGTGGCATTGGCAACTGCTTTATACTCAGCTTCAGTGCTTCTACGAGATACCGTTGCTTGCTTGCGGGCATTCCATGCGATTAAGTTAGGTCCAAAGAACACCGCATAGACCCCCGTGGATCACCGATCGTCTGTACTACCAGCCCATTCAGCATCAGAAAAGGCAGAGAGCAACCCTGAAGGCGCATGCTGAAGATGCAAACCATAAGAGGTACTGAAACGCACATAGCGCAGTATGCGCTTCACTGCTGACCATTGAGTGTCTCGAGGTGCATGAAGAAACCGACAAACACGGTTAACTGCATAAGAAATGTCAGGCCGTGTGATGGTCAAGTATTGAAGGCCACCAACAACGCTGCGGTACTCAGTAGCATCATCAGATGTGAAAGGAGCACCCTCAAAGGCAGATAATCAATCTGTACCAGACATAGGAGTGGTGGTGGTCTTGCACTTGAGCATACCATCGTGATGTAAAACCTCCAAAGATTACTTCTGCTGAGTGAGAGTCAAACCAGAATCAGTATGAGTAACCTCTAGTCCAAAGAAGAAATGCAGTTTACCCAGATCTTTGACAGCAAAATCATCACCCAAGGAAGAAACAAGATGATCAACAGCAGTCACCGAAGAGCTGACAAGAATAATGTCATCGACATAAACCAACAGGTACATAGCCACCTCAGGACACTGAAGAAGAAACAGTGATGTGTCAGCAGTAGATGGAACAAACCCATGTGCAGGAAGAGCAGAGCCAAGACGTGCATGCCATGCACGAGCAGCATGTTTAAGGCCATATAGAGCCTTGATGAGGCGACACAGATGCTGAGGTCTAGTTGGATCAACAAAACCAGGAGGCTGGCGTATATAGACCTCTTCTTCCAAGACCCCATGCAGAAAGGCATTCTAAACATCCAACTGACAAAGTGACCATCCTCGAGTAACTGCAACCGAGAGCAAAAGGCGAATAGTAGTTGGGTTGACAACAGGACTAAATGTGTCCTCATAATCAAGACCACAGTGCTGTTTGAAGCCTTTAGCAACCAGGCCAGCCTTGTACCTTTCGATGGAACCATCAGCATATTTCTTCACCTTGAAAACCCATTTGGAATCAATGATATTAACACCTGACTTTGGAGGAACCAGACGCAAAGTGTCATTTTTGAGAAGAGCCTGAAACTCCTGATCCATGGCAGTGCGCCAATGAGTTATACTCAATGCAGCCTTGTAGTGATGAGGCTCAGCAGTAGGATCAGCCTCGGCATGTGCCATACATGTTGCCAACCATGCAACTGTGCCATCAGTGCATTTAAACGGACACACGATACCACTCTTGATGCGCATGTGAGGGCGTAGCTGTACTGGAGCTGTTGGAAGTGAATGTGGCATAGGCGACGACGGAGAGACGCTGGAACCCAGCGAGCTCTCAGAAGGGGATGCATCAGACGCGGTGGCGTCGTCGACACCAGCCGACGAGTGGGGCCCAGCCGGTGAGACCGGCCCAGGGGAGGCAGTGACAAAGCCTGGCGCGGGAGAGGCTGACCCACTCGAAGCCGTTGGCATGAGGGAGCCAGGCGGGCTGAGACATGCCGGCGATGGCCCACATGAAGGCACAGGTGCAGGGGAGCCGGGCGGGGTGGACTGCTCATGCGTAGCTACAGGAGAGGAGGCCTCCAGGCGTGCGTCGTGGCGCGCACACGCATCGACGTCCCGCGCGGCATGCGACTTGCAGTCGCGATCGACCTCCCGTGCAGGAGTGGAGGCTGAGGACGGACCAGGGGTGTCATCCAACAGCTATAGGCGAGCACCACGTCCGATTCCTGCACCATGGTGAGGCAACAAAACAGGAGTATATGCAACATCTACAAATTGATCAGGCAGTATAGGAGACGACTGTAAAGGTTATATGTGTGTCAGTGGATACCGGGAGTGCGGAAAAAGGATAGACATTCTCATCAAAGAATAAATTCAGCGAGTTATACACACGGTTAGACGGAACATGAAGGCATTTCTAACCTTTGTGAAGAGAACTATATCCAAGAAAGACACACTTTTTAGACCGGTACTCAAGTTTCCGGCTATTATAAGGACGAAGATGTGGCCAACATGCACACCCAAACACCTTAAGAAAAGTGTAATCCGAAGTCTCGTTAAGTAAGAGTTCTAATGGAGTTTTCATGTTCAGAAGTCGTCTAGGAAGCCCGTTAATGAGGAAGCAAGCTGTTGAAAAGGCATCACTCCAAAAGCGAAATGGTACAGATGCATGAGCAAGCAAAGTAAGACCAGTCTCCGCATGCTTACATTCGGCTGTGCCGTTTTGCTGATGTGTATGTGGGCAAGACACTTGGTGCGAAATCCCAATTTTCTGAAACAAAGCATTAAGATGATGATACTCACCACCCCAATCAGACTGAACATGAATAATTTTACGATTGAGAAGATGTTCAACATGTGCTTGGAATTGAAGGAAAACATTAAACACATCACTTTTGCGCTTAAGAAGATAAAGCCAGGTAAACCGACTATAAGCATCAAAGAAACTGACATAATAGTTGTGACCAGTAACAGAAGTTTGGGCATGGACCCACACATCTGAATAAAGAATCTCAAGAGGTGTTTTGGCTACATGACTGGAATCAGAAAAAGAAAGTTGATGACTCTTGCCTTGTTAACAGGCATCACACACTGTAACATCTTTATTACTAGACTCAGAAAGCAACTCATGACGGCGGAGGACATGACGATCTATCGGCGTGGCCGGATGACCAAGGTGAGGGTGCCACTGAGACGGCGAAACATGGACACCGGTGAAAACTTAGGAAACATGCGGCACATCAAGTGCATAAAGAGCCTGGCGGCATCGACCTCTAAGAAGAATGTCCCTCGTGGCCTGATCCTTCACAAAAAGATCAAACGGGTGAAATTCAACGAACACATCATTATCACGAGTAAGCTTAGGGACGGACAAAATATTACGTGTGACTGAGGGAACACGAAGAATATTTTTGAGATGCAATTTCTTAGAGATATTTGTGAGAAGGGATGCCTAACCAATATGAGAGATGTGCATACCTGCTCCATTCGCTGTGTGAACCTTGTCATGGCCGTGGTAGGGCTCCCGTGCAGAGAGCTTGTCCATCTCACTCGTCAGGTGATCTCTGGCTCCCGTGTCCATGTACCAGGAGGGGTCAGTGGGATACGATGGAGTGTATGTGTATCGCTGAGTCGCCGAGCTTGGCGCTCATTGCCTTTCCCATTTGTTACTGAGTCCCAAGAAGTCCGTCTTGAAGCGGCGATGGTGGCGAGATGCCAGGTGGCCGTCAATGCTGCACAGCTGGCAGGGCACCTGAGTGCCGCATGCTAGACAGCACGGACGTGGGCAACCACCCACCGTGGTGAAGGAGGGGCGCGCCGGCGGCTGCTGCTTTGGGGCCATGGCGGGCTTGCCCCCTCCCGAGGACTGTGGGGCGGTGCGGCAGGAAGAGGGTTTACCACCACTGCAATACGTCGCTTGTGCAGACAAGCTGTTGGAGTAGAGGTCCGCAGAATGGCGAGCGGAGGCGCGCTGCTCCATGCCAAGGAGGCGCGCATAAAGATCCTGTTGATGAACTGGGACAGGACTCGCCTTGATGACTTCGACAAGGGCGTCATACTCCTCATCCAACCCACTAAGGAGGTAGGAATTGAACTCCTCATCAAGCTGTGGCTTACCAATGGAGGCAAGTGTGTCGGCCAAGCCCTTGGCCTTGTTGAAGACGGCGGTGATTGTGAGGTCACGCTTCTTTACTTACCCAAACTGAGTGTGAATCGCCATAGACTACGCCGTAGACTGCGAAGTAAAAATCGTCTCAAGTGCAGTCCAAGCATCACGAGAAGTAGCGGCAAATAAGATCAGTCCAGCGACATCCTCGGTGAGAGAGGACTGAATGGCCGAGAGTATAGCTTGGTCCTGGGCAATCCACCGATGATACGCCGATTCAAATGGTGGCGGACACGGTAGTGTGCCATCAACAAAGCCTTCCAGGTAATGACTGCGGAGTAGCAGGAGCACCTGCGCCCGCCAGTACAAATAGTTGTGCGACTTGAGCTTCACGTGTAGAAGATGTGCCAAATAGAACGGCGACAATGACGGCGAGTGTGACGCCCCCGACTTAACCGTGCACTAATCATACAAGCATTTATGCACGGTCAAGATCAGAGACTCACGGGAAGATATCACAACACAACTCTAAACACAAATTTAAAATAATTCAAGCTTCATATTACAGCCAGGGGCCTCGAGGGCTCGAATACATAAGCTTGAGTGCACAAGTCAGCGGAAGAAAACATTATCTGAGTACAGACATAAAATAATCAAGTCCGTCTTAAGAAGGTTGAGCATAACAACGACACTAGATCGAAAAGGCGTAGGCCTCCTGCCTGGGAGCCTCCGAACTACTCCTGGTCGTCAGCGAGCTCCACGTCATAGTAGACTCCATCCTGGGTGTAGTGGCCTCCGTCGTGGTAGTAGTAGTCGTCAACGGGGTAAGCTGGCTCCTGGGCTCCGTCATCTGGTCGCGGCAATCATATCAAGAGGATAAGGGGGAGCAAAGCAACGGTGAGTACTCATCCAAAGTATTCGCAAGACTGACATCAGAACTATGCTAGATATGCACCTGTATCAAGGAATGGGGCTATATCTTTGGACTAAACTGCAGAAATGTTAGAAGAGGGAGAAAGCCTAGTCCTATCGAAGACTAGCATCTTCAGTGTCTTGCAGTATTAAAAGAGTGCAGATTAGCATTTCATAATAATGATATGTTGTTGTAATGCCCAGAGATTCCTTCTCGACTCCCTGCGAGAAAGCAATCCCGGAGCCATCATATTCACTTCAATCACAAGTAACCAGTTCTAGTTGTATTAAGTCAGGATACTTTCGAGCGTCCGTTACCATGGACACAGCTATTCGAATAGATCAACTTCCCTGCAGGGGTGCACAAACTTACCCAACACGCTCGATTAACTCTGGTCAGACACACTTTCCAGGTACTGCTTGGCCTCGGCTGATCGACACGCCATAGTCCTACCTAGGCTCAACAGAGAGGCCAGCACGCCGGTCTACAACCTAATCGCGGAGGGGTCATGGGCTAATATCCCTCTGCAATCTGCGCGTTACGTGGACGGCCGGTGTCAGCCCTGGCACCTCTTAACACAAAGACGGTGCTTACGCGGGCCACCCGGGCGCATGCTGCTCAACTGTGGCGTCTGAAAAGCTGTCATGAGAATGTACGACGAAGAGTACCCATATTTATTCCCGCGTGGTGGTTAGTGCGAAAAAGGCCAGAGGCCTACTCAGATCACATATCCAAACCAGTTACTATCTTGGGAGCTCGCGGCTACGATCAGTGCGCCACCATCTGTGGTCCCGTCGCCCCATCTCGAGGATGTGTGGCAAGGACAAAGAATGACCGGCCACGCCTTGTAATATCTCGCGGGTACCTTTTTGGTCCGGCCCGACTTCACCTTAATTGCGGGTACCCTTGGGGCCGACCCGTCTTTCTCATTTAGTTCAGTGTAAAGTCAAAGTAACAGTGTGTCTATACATCAAGTGGAAATCCGAGGAATCACCCTCGATGGATCCCACTCGAGGTAGGTGTATGACAGAGTCGCTATCGGGAATGGGATGGAGGAATCACCCTCGATACCCACGACCGATTAACTACACTACAGAATTATCATCGGGAGTGCGTTACGAAGTATCACCCTCGGCACTCGATAGTAGCTCTACAGTGTCATACTTAGGGTTGTGAGGTGATGTGTCGGTAACGGCTTGTCAATCATGACGATTGAGTCTTCTGTCTTTAAGTCCTCGGTGTCGTCGATGATGAAATAGGGGCAACATTTACAAAGGAGGGGGCCACAGGGTAACACTAACCATACCTATACTATGCATTTTATGATAGCAGGTAAAGTAGCAACAGTAGTAATCAAAAGCAGGCTATGCATCAAAATAGGATCAAACCCAATACAGTAGCAAAATTCTAATGCAAGCACGAGGGAGAAAGAATAGGCGATATAGGAATGATCAAGGGGGGTTTTCTTGCCTTGTTGCTCTGCTGCAAAAGACTGATCGTCGGTGGCGTAGTCGTAGATAGCAGTGGCGTCAGTCTCGGTGTCTACCGGAGAGAAGAGGGGGAAGAAACAATAAATACAAGCAAACAGGTGCATCTCGATGCATGATATGACTACATGCAGTGCTAGAGGTGGCCTAACGCAGTACTACACGATGCAGACGGAGCGGGAGAATATCTGACGATATTTCCCGTGTCTTTGGTTTCATCGGACAAATGATCCAGAGGGGGAATGTTCGATGTTCATCATGTTAGAAGCATGTGACGGATGAATGGATGGCATATTTGGATTCTTTGGATTTTTCTGATCGATTTTCATATATAAATTATTTTCATCTGAGTTATAGATTATTTTCTCTGTTTTTTCTAAGTTTTAAACATTTTCTGAAATTAACAGAATTAATATAATTCGAAAATTGCATTTATGATGTCAGCATGACATCATGATGATGTCAGCATGACATCATGATGATGTCAGCATGACATCATGATGATGTCAGCAGTCAACAGGGGGCTGACTGGTCAAACCTGACCAGTGGGACCCATCTGTCATTGACTTAGCGTTTAACCAGAGTTTAACTTAATCTAAATTTCGATTAATTAGCAGGGGGCCCACATGTCATACTCTGTTTATTTAACAGAGTGGTTAATTAACCTAAACAGGGGTGGGGCACAATGTCAGTGTCTAATAGGTGATTTAATTAGTGTCTAATTAAGTGCTACAGTAGTTGGGCCCAGTGTCAGTGGTTATTAGAGCCAGGATTAGTGTAGGAGATATGCCCTAGAGGCAATAATAAATGTTATTGATTATCTCCCTGTTCATAATTAGGTTTATGTTCCATGCTATAACTTCTATGGTTCTCGAGTCTACAATAACCACGAGGTTCGGAGGAAGACTCATATGCACGTGTGGAATAATAAATGGTAAAATGTATTCCTAGTCTGGCCTCTAAGACTGGCTCAAGTATTGCATGATGATCCTGTTTTCCTGATCATGGGCATGGCTATGCCGGCAATTTTGAGGGCACAATGTTAGAAGAACATTTGTGTTGAATCGACCCGAATTGATGTTATGCTATGAGATACATTCGTCATAAGTTTATGGTTAATAACACAGAGAAGTTAATGTTTGTATAATTCCTTAGACCATGAGAGTATCGAGTTTCTTCATGCTTGCTTCATGAACTTTGGGGTTTGTTAAACGTCATCCGTAAATGGGTGGCTATTACGGCGGCTTACAGGTTCATGGAAAAGTATGTCAAGTGACTTGATAGCTCAAGATTGGGATTTGCTCCTCCGACGATGGAGAGATATCTCTGGGCCCTCTCGGTGTTACGGTATCCATCATCGTCTGGCCAGACACAGGGTGATTTGATCACAGGGATGCCGGAACACGGGAACGAGAAAAGAGAACAATACCGGTAACGAGGTAACTGGCATAGTGGACAAGTTGTTGATCCACGGGGATGCCTACATGTCTCACCTCGGGTATTTGTAACATATCGCGAAGCAACAGGAATAGCACACGGCAACTGGAGGTTCACTCGAATATTCATTCGTGTGGGTATAGGGATCAATATGGGTGTCCACGGGTCCGATGTTGATCATTGATCGGAAGGGGTTCCGGGTCATGTCTATACTTCACCGAACCTATAGGGTCACACGCTTAAGGGTCATCTATCTGCTGAATACTAGACAAGGAGTCCGAGAGAAAGTCACTGGAAAAGTTTCGGAGACAACGGAAAAGTTCCGGAGAGAACACCGAAAAAGTTTCGCTAAAACCGAAAAGTTGTTTCGGATAAAACCATTGATCCAAAAAGGTTTCGGCAAGCACCGGGAATGTTTTGGAGGTTGCCAGATTGGTCTGGTAATTTCTGGAATTTTTTCGGAGAAAAAACCGAAAAAGGTTTTCGGAGCTGCCGGAATTGTTTACCGGGTAAACGAAGATGGGTTTAAATTAAACCACCATACCGGAAATGTTCCGGAGCGAGTCCAGAAAATTTTAGAGGGTGCCGGAAATGTTCTGGGACCTTCCGGAATTTTTCAGAAGAAATAGTTTCGGAAAACATCTTGTCCCAGCGAGAGGGGACAAGATCCCACGGATCGTGGGGGCTGTTTTTGGGCTGTTTTTGGGGGTGCCCCCTTTAGGGGACAGCCCCCTTGTGGCTGGACAAAGTGTTTGGGGGGGCCCCCATGGTGGGGCGCAGCCCCCACAAATGGTGAAGAGTGTTGGGAGGAAGGTGGGGCCCCATGGGGGAACACCATGGACAAGGGAACATGTTTTCTCCATGTTTGGTGGGAACATGTTTTCCTTGTTTGGTGGGTGCATGTTTAGTGGGCTGAATTTCAGCCCCCCCCCCCTCACCCCTTCCACCACTATATAAGGAGGTGGAGAGGAGCTCTCCATCCTCACTCCAACTCTCACACACATGGCATGCATGATCTGCCTTTCTTCTCTCCCTCCCACGAAATAGTTTCGTAGAGCCGAAAGGCTGTCTGGGTTTCGGTGGGAACTAGTTCTGGACGGCGAAGCCCTGCCGGATAGATGACACCGTATGTGTGCAACTCTGTAGAGAGATCGTAGTTTTGGTCTTAGTTCGAGGGTGCCTCCCGAAGGGCTGTCCGCGACACCGTCCGGGGGACTGTCCGACCGCCTCCCGGAGGGCTGTCCGCGGGGCAGATGAGGGTATACATCCTCGCGGTTGGGAGGTTGTAAAATCCTAGCTGCGGGGATCTGCACCGCCATTCGTCATCGACTCTACTTCCGCTGCACTACGAGCAAGGTTTTAAATAGCGGATAGCGGGGTGATAGCGGATTGAGGTCGGCGTAGCGGAATGCGGATAGCGGGCGATATTGCGGACGCTATGTCCCCATAGAGGATTTGTAAAAGCACTTGCAAATTTGAGATTGTTATGTATATTTCTAAGCTATTGACAACAATACAAGTACTAAATTGAATAATTTTCATTTATATAAGCATCTAGACTAAAAACTGGTCCATCTGGACAATATTCAATCATGTAACCATGCAAACAAATAATATTAATATGAGTGTATGTATGACACAGCACATAGACTATATAAGTCTGGTCCACCTAGATAACTGGTTCATCATTAAATAAATAAGTTCAGGCTTCAAAAGCACAATCAGGAGCTAGCAATATCATAAATTTAAACATTCGTAGTCCATGATCCATCAGACCATCGCCTGATTACCATCAATCCATCACATAATTAAAAAACAGAAATAAGTGCATCACAAATTAACATAGTTGACAGCAAGAGTGCATGACACCATCAGACCACGACCATCACGCAAAATGAAACAAATTCAGGTCAGATCAAGATGCACAAGTCATTCGCCATCCTCTTCATCTTCAAGAGTTAGATCAATGTCCACTTCTTGGTCTTCTCCATCACTGTCTTCCTTAGCTTCTTGGTTCTCCTCCTCTTCTTCCATTTCCTCTTCTTCTACTGCTTCCTCTTCTTCATCCTCTTCCTCAACATCAGTAGTAGTGCAAGCTCTTTTGCCTCTAGTTCTTGAAGCTACAGATTTTTGTTTCCTTTTCAAATTGTTGGCAACTTCAGCTTCATCTTCAGATGCCTCGTCATCTTGTAGTAGCTCTTCATCCAACATCCACTCATTTGGTGGCGCATCTTCTATGTACTTTGCGACCAATGGGTCCCTTTCCCTCTCAGAGTACTTTGAGTCTAGCCTCTTGTTGAACATCACATAAACAAGATCATTCAACTTCTTCTGACCTAGTCTGGTTCTCTTCTTTGAATGTACCTACAACAAAAATACAGTAGCACATGCCATTTATTAATTCACATGATGCAGGAAACTTATCAATTGAGGAATAGCTGAACATGGGATGTTATTACCCTCTCAAATGCAGACCAATTTCTTTCACATGCCGAAGAACTGCAAGTCAAGCTCAAGATTCTAATAGCCATCTTCTTCAAGTCCTTTGCAGAAGTTCCATGCACAGTCCACCATCTTGCTGCAAACAAGCAAGTCAAACAAATAAATAAGTACAACGCTACCAAGTTGCAACATTCAAGAAAGAATTTCAGTAGTTCTAGCGTTCTTACCAGGACTGATAGTTGCTACTTTGCGTTGTCTAACGGCCATTTCAGTTCCAAATGAATCTATGGCTTCAGTGTAATAACTAAGCTGGGAGACAATTTGGTCTTGCACCTCTGAGTTATTCTTGTACATAACAGATGCACACTCAATGACTGCTTCCATGAAATCTTCTTCAGCCATTTCATTCTGTCTATCATAGTAGAAGAAAGGGTTTAAGAAATAACCAGCTTTGTGCAGCGCTGTTTTCATCTTGTTATCCCACCTTTTATCTATGATCTCCCAAATAGGACCATATTGTTTCTCAACATGGTTGACACGTGCTGCTATTTCTTGCTTTGCTTGCAGAAGATCACCATATAAGAACCCCATGGCTGGAGTGTCTCCATCGACCCGCCTAAGTACATTTGCGAGTGGCTCAAAATAATTCACTAGCAGGTTTATCTTGGCCCAAAACCTATTGTCCATTACCAGCTTGTACACACGTTTTCCCAATGGCTTCTTAGCATAACTACTGCCAGCCCAATCATTTGATGCAAACATTAGCTTCAATTGCTTTCTCTTCCCATACAAACTCTTCAAGTTCAGATAATGACTTGCAAATCTAGTAGCACCAGCTCTAACCAAATCACCTTTGGTATACTTGCGAAGAATGGCCAACAACCTAGTGTGTGCATAAAAGAAATTTGTGATGGTCTTACCATTGGTAATTGTTGAGCTGACTACAGGTATATTACCAATGTCCTGGAGCATGAGGTTGATTGTGTGGGCTGCACATGAGGTCCAAAATATGTGAGGGTGCTTCTGCTTAAGTAACTTGGCTGCCGCAAGATTGTTACTTGCATTGTCCGTGACTACTTGCACAACCTTTTCAGCACCAATTTCAGAAATGCAAGTCATCACCAAGCTGAAGATGAACTTAGCATCATGAACCTCTAGTGAAGCTTCAATGGCACGGAGGAAACACACGCCTCTAGAAGAATGAGCAACCAAATTCATTAAGCTCCTTCCACGACGATCTGTCCAAGCATCAGTCATTATAGAGCATCCAGTACCAGCCCATGCCTCCTTTTGGACCTTCAACATTTCATCTACCTTGCTGACTTGTATCTTCAGCAAAGGATTGGCAAGTTGATAAGGTGTTGGTGGCTTCAATCCCGGACCAAATTGTCCAATTGCTTCTACCATTCGAGCAAATGATTTAAGACTAGCAATATTATGAGCAAGGGCACCCTCAATAAAGAAGTCACATATATAATCATAAGTTATCTTTGCTTCTTTGACCTTGTAATGTGCATTCACGGTTGTTTGCTTTGCTACTCCTGGCCGTGCCCGGTACTTGTCCATTGGACCCTTGGTCCGAGGCTTCTTAGGAAGTGCAGAGTCAACAATTGCGCAATCTGAAGAACCCTCATTCCCACTTTGATCGTACATCTCTCTAACCTCCTGCCGCAGCTCCAACATTTTGTTCAGTGATTTATCCTTCTTTTTCTCCTTCTCAGCTATCACTGCAATCATCTGCTCTTTAACATGATCAGGAACTTGTGTGCAAGGTGTACAATCCTTCCTTATTCCAGCCAAGTGCTTTTTAAATCTGGTAATGCCACCATTGAAAAAGTTCAAGCAATATTTGCATCCAACTCTGTTCTTGGTCCTGAACTCATCAGTAATTGGTAAAGCATGCTCCCAGGCTGCTTCTTTTCTTGTTCTTCCGCTTGCGGCAGCGGAGGAAGCCCCTGATGCTACTGAAGACATTGTGCTAGTAGCCTACTGCTGCAGAAAAATAAATAAACATAAGCTATTTGCAGAAAAAAAAGTAAACATTTATCAGTATAAGTGTATAACAATTGTACTGTGCAAGTTTATCAGTAAGAACTTAATTTATAGAACAAAATTTAACAGTATTAACAAAAGGCTGAGACTGTAGTCACTGTACTATGCAAGTGTATCACTACAAAATGAATTTATAAAAAAATAATAGTACAGTACTGAGTGCTGTCTACTGGACTAGTTCATCAGTATAAACTAAATCTGTTCAGTGATGCATCTGCTACTTGCTCTAGCTTAGGAGTTAGGAGAACCATGGTGAGTAGTGAGCGGTGTACAAATAAAAAGCAGACTATGTGCATGACGTACTAATCTGAGCTTCCCCCAATTTGTCTACTAGGCTATGCATCGATCTGTACAAACTAAAACAAGAGAAAAGCCTATACCTTGATCCCTTGAGATGGTGAAGCGTTGTGAGAAGTGAGCTGCCGGAGCCGGACTGATGGAGCAGCTGGGAAACAGAGCGGCCGGACTGGGACGTCGGGCAGTCGGACGAGCGCCGAGCCGTGCAGGAAGTGGCTGCCCAGCAACGTACGGGAAGAGAGCGAGGGCTAGGGGAGTTGCGCCATCCGGTGCTCTCTTCTCCGCCTCTCCCTCCGGCCTCCGGCCGTCCGGCGTCAGCCGTGCCGTCGCTGGATCATGGGGAGGCGCCAGCCGCCAACCAAAGAGAAGGAGCAGAGGAGGAATGAGTCGATTAGGTTTAGGGTTGTCCAGTTGGGTGCGCGTCTCATATTTATACATGGTATATTTGTCCGCTATGACCGCATCTAAGACTACGCTAAACGTCCGCTATTGCGCTCTGACAGCCGCTATTGCGGCCGCATCGTGACAATCACGCTATATTCGAGCGCAGCGCTCGACTTGTAGCGGCTAGGCCACGCTACCGCAATAGCGGCCGCAATAGCGGTCATGGCGGCCGCTATTTAAAACCTTGGCTACGAGTCGGTAACGAAAGAGATCAAACCTTGTATGCAGTCTCCATAGTGGTCCTGGGCTGGTGCGTAGGTCAAATTTTTTTTGTTTTCTGCTGCGTTACCCTACAGTGGTATCAGAGCCAGGTTATGCGTAGATGCAGGTTGTGATCTAGAATACATAGAGATGTATGGGTGTTGCACAATATAATTAGGTAGTAGATGAGATCTATTGCTGAGAATTATTTGTGCGGGTAGCAGATGAAATCTGTTACCCGATGTTCCTGTTGCTTCCCCTGAATTTGCGTAGTCCTGATCTTGACGACATGGTGGAATCTCACAAAGTTCTGGCAATCCGCGATCCTTTCATGCTGCTCCTGAGTATGCTGATTGACAGATCAACGAAGTGCTAACAGTTCTTTGGGTTCCACCATAGTTGAGAAAGATGGATGTTTCGCAGACAAAAGGGCAATGCAGATGTGATCTGCACGGGGGTCACGCGTATGACGAAGTTTAGTATGGGGCTCGAGATTTTATTATCTCGTGTTTCATACACCCTGGAAAGTTAATCTAGCGACTTGGATTATCATACTTGATGATGGACATTGGTAGCTTCGGTTTGTTTCGAAACCTTAGAAGCCACGTAAAACCAGTTTTTGCATGAACCGATTAGAGGCGTCTAACTTGGTTTTGCAGGATGGTTTGCATGTGCATGTGATGTGGTATAGCAGTGCTCATATGAATTTGATTATGTATGAGATGACTATATAATGTAAATTAACATGACCTGCGTGTCATGATTCGGCATGATGGCTGGAGCCATATGATTGCACTTTAATGACCTGCGTGTCAACCTTATGTAATGCACTTATTTTATTAGCTATAGAGATAGCAATATTATCTGGTGCATCGACAAGGTGGTGGCAATCTTCGCGAAGGTGAACACCAACGCGAATGCCGAAGACGAAGAAATGAAAGACTTCTCCGTCAGAAAGGGCTATACCATATCATGCTATTATGAATTGCCTGAGATGTTTATCCCTTATGATGCACCCTTCTTGATTGCGCGGTAGTCGCTTTTATTAGGGTGATCTCTCACTAAAAATATCAATTAGTTAGTGTTCTCCCAAGTGTAGCACCGTCACGGCACCTAACTTTTCGGGGTGCGCCATGCTGACATGGGTACGAACGATTAGGGATGTGTGAGGCGGGTGAGTTAAGACCTCGCAGCAAGATCACTTGGTTGTCTTGACGTTCAGGCATGAGAGTCATGAGCTCGGAACACACGCATCGAAAGATGAACAAGAGTCACATAGAGATGTGATCGGCAAGTTTGCCTAACGATTGAAATTCTCGTCATCAGTGATGCTAACCATCAATAGCGTTGAATTTAAATTCGTGTCTTGAATCATTCATAATCAATTTTGAGAGATATTGATTTGAGTGGGAGCGCACTATTGAATTAACTTGTTTAATTCTCAGTGCAATTAATTTTGAACACTGTCTAAGTGTGGTTTGCATAATAGTTGTAGAATAATGGCTCGTTTTTCCACCTTCCCTATTAAAATTGAATAGCTGTTAAATATCTGGTTAAAACTTTACGGTTGGTAACGTAATGTGAGGATTGTCGTCAAGAGTGCCGAGAAGGACTTTGTCCTATCGCATACTTTCGGTATTCTCCCGCTAATGCTATGGATCATGTGACTCTCGTCCTTCGATCCAAAAGCTAGAATTCTGTTTCAGTCAAATGCAATACGTTTGCTTCCATGAGACCCGAACTTCGTAAGTTTGGATAGTTATGTGATATTCATGGAATCTGAAAATCATTTTCAGAGACAGACAAAGGCTAAAAGATATGAGATATCCAAAGCAGTGTTTGTTTGCAAACTACTAGTAAAGAAGTTTACTATGCATTAGACTGATAAGAAGGGGATCCAGGAGAACGCCTGTCATATGATGAAAGGTGAATAAAACAACAACTTAAAGAGAAAGGAAGTATCCGAAGGGTGTTAGTGAGACTTTCACGCCTAGGAAGTCCGGGGCTAACGCCACTCTTAAGTTGGATGCTTCTTCTGAGAGTAGGAGAAATACTAAAAGTTAAACTGTTAGAAGTATAAAGGCAAAAGGAAAGAAGACTGGAATATCCAGCTCATGTATGAATGTCATACAAGTTTTTGATGTATAGAAGGCTGGTCAAAGATATAGTTCTTGGGAATTATGGTTAAACATGTTAATCACTAATTCTTGGGTATTGTGAGTTAATCACAAAGATACCCGCTCGATTACATTCTGTTGCAACTCGATGTAAGAACTACTATGGCCTGAAAGACTAGCCAGGGATGAGGTTTAGATACACGCAGGGAACATAGTAAATGTTACTATGCCTTCCATCGGTGTATTCCCTATGTATTAAGTTTCATAAATCATTTTATAGTTTCACACTCTAGCCCTTTGCATAAGGTATCTTGCAAGAAGGTTGTTCATAAGAGAACTTTTCATGTTCGGTGTTATGAATAACATAAGGGCCATACTTTCATTATGAATGAGACGTATGTTATGAATATTGATAATAATACATTACCTCTGGGTTTACTTTCATAATTCATTGTAGAGTTTCACACTCTAGCCCTTTGCATAAGGTATCTTGCAAGAAGGTTGTTCATAAGAGAACTTTTGATGTTCGGTGTTATGAATAACATGAAGGGCCATGCTTCCATCAAAGATGGGATGTATGTTATGAATATTGATGGAAATATGATACATCCATAACACTGACGCTAAATGTTGCAAGACTAAAAGAATACCACACAAGTGTGGCACTGCATTTGGTCACATTGGAGAAACCCGCATGGAAAATTCCATTATGATGGATTTTGAAGTCATTTGATTTTGAATCATCTGACACTTGCAACTTTCCTCTGAAAGGTGAAGTGACTGAAATACCGTTCACAGGCCATAAGGAACGAGTAAAGAACATATTGGTGATCATACATTATGATGTGTATAGTCCAATAAATGTTGTTGCAAGTAGTGGATTTATCTATCTTCAGAAATGACTCAAGTAGATATATGGATATTTACTTGTCGAGACGTAAGTCTGGATCTTTTGAATTCATTTGAAAGGTTTTCAAAAATGAAGTAGAAGTTATTGTAACAAGAAAATTATGTTTCTGCAATTTGATTGCGGAAAGGAATATTTGAGTTATAAGTTTAGCGAATGTCTGATGAGTTGTGAAAGGGGTTTCATAACTTGCACCTCCCGGAACACCACTGCAAGTGGAGAGTCCGTGTAGATGTAATCGAACCATTCATGAAATGGTAAGATCAAAGATGACATAAATAAATTTGTCATTATCCCTTTTAAGGTGATGCTTTAGAGACTGTGGCTTTTACACTGAAAAGAGCTCCATCGGTCTGTTGAAATGACGTCATGGTATGGTACGCCCAACCATGTTATATCTTTTCTTAACATTTGGAATATGGGGCTTGTGTAAAAGGTTACAAACCTATTCCAAATCAGACAAGTGCTACTTTGTAGGTTATCCCAAGTCATTGGGTATTCCTCCCTCACTATACCGAGGCAAATAAGTTTGCCACAAAACGGTATGCTTTTAAAGAGAATAGTTCTTACAAAAGGTGAGTGGGAGGACAGTGCAACTCGACGAGATAACCAGTATCTTCGTCATCAGTTCAAAGGAAAGAAACCTTGGAAGTGATTCCGGAGTTTCCTACTTCGACTGATACGGAAGTCTCTGCAATAAAATGTATGGACTTCGGTCGAACTTGCAGCTAAACCGCGTAGGCAAGGCTCGTGCAAACCTCTCAGGTGCGCAAACAAGATATTGTTGTTAGACAACAGTATACCTACAATACACAAGGAAGCGGTGATGGGCCCTGACTCCGGAATTGGCTAAATGCCAATACAATCCGAGATAGTTTCCATATAAATGTTTCAAGATTAAAATCTTGATACACCTTTCGGAAGGCTTAGAGTCTAACGAATATTTATGGAACTAAAAACTGATACGGCTAAAAATGTTTTATCCATAAAGCTCGACTTGTTGAAATAACAAGTTCAAGGAGTTGACTACGATGAGGTTGTTTCACCGTAGCGATGCTTAAGGTCGGTTCGGGTTGAACTAGCAATTAATACATATATCAATCATGAGATATGAAACATGGATGACAAAAGGATTTCCATCTGATGGAAATGAAACCTAGGACTTGTATGTGATACAGTCCAAAGTAATTAGTCGATCCAGAGGATGCTAGCAAGTATGCAAACTTCAGAGTTCCAGCGATGGACAGAAGAGAGCAAAGTGGAGTTGGAATCTTCGTGTTTTGATGAAATGGCCAAAGGGGTTTGACTTCATCAATGGGTAACGAAGATGCTTGTAATTCAAGAAATTAAGTGGGAGCATAATAATATTTCTAAAAATGTTGTGTGCTTGACACATTGTTAATTGGAAATAAATTTCTTGACATGAATTAGGACTTCATTTGAAAAGGGTTTTTCGATGAAGTGCTTGGGCTAAATAGCCTTAATATTAGGCATGATGATCTATGGAGATAGATTTACCTAATGGGGCTAAGCAAAGATACATATTGACAAGATGCTAAAACCTTTTAGCATTTAAAACGCCAAGGAGTGATTCTTGCCGAAGTCACATGGAAAGAGTTTTGCAAGACTCGGTGTCTCAAAACACTGATGAGCAAAATACATGATGGAGATTCCACACACTCTTGTGTTTGGATTAATCATGTATTCCATGGTATGTAAATCAACCAGATATGTCCGATACTCCCAAGTTGTTGCGAGTATAGATACCAAAGTGATCAAAGTACTGATCATGGGACAACAGTGAAAGATGTCATTAAGTACTAGAGTAGTGCTGATGACATGTTTTCTCGCAAGCAGAGATTATGAAGTGCTCGTTGTAAGTAATTACATCGATACAGTCTTCATTAATGCTCCATGCGATTTTCGATTTAGGTTAAGGGTTTTGTGTAATACACAATATGGTGGCACGGTAGTTGGAAATTGTTCCAAACAAGATACTGTGGCGAATTCTATAACAAAGGCTAAGTATGTTGACGCTTAAGAAGCGACAAAGAAGTTGTTGAATCATATAGTTCATTCATGAACTTAGTATGGTTCCAAGATGGCTTTGGTCTATGGGACACTATTGTAGATAGTTGCTCCATAGCTCAGTCTGAGAAATCAGGTTTCGACCAATGATTCACACATATGCAAAGCCAAGTCCACACAAAATATGAATTTTGTGAAAACGTGAAAACGCGAGGATATGCAAAGTTACACACGGAGCTGAAGTTGTCAGATCCGTTGGATATCTGGCTATACCACAAGCAAAGCATATTTTACACCAGTATGCCATAGGTGTAAAGTGCATTAGCATTGACTAGATTATTGACTCTAGTGCAAGTGGGAGTCTGTAGGAGATATGCCCTAGAGGCAATAATAAATGTTATTGATTATCTCCCTGTTCATAATTAGGTTTATGTTCCATGCTATAACTGCTATGGTTCTCGAGTCTACAATAACCACGAGGCTCGGAGGAAGACTCATATGCACGTGTGGAATAATAAATGGTAAAATGTATTCCTAGTCTGGCCTCTAAGACTGGCTCAAGTATTGCATGATGATCCTGTTTTCCTGATCATGGGCATGGCTATGCCGGCAATTTTGAGGGCACAATGTTAGAAGAACATTTGTGTTGAATCGACCCGAATTGATGTTATGCTATGAGATACATTCGTCATAAGTTTATGGTTAATAACACAGAGAAGTTAATGTTTGTATAATTCCTTAGACCATGAGAGTATCGAGTTTCTTCATGCTTGCTTCATGAACTTTGGGGTTTGTTAAACGTCATCCGTAAATGGGTGGCTATTACGGCAGCTTACGGGTTCATGGAAAAGTATGTCAAGTGACTTGATAGCTCAAGATTGGGATTTGCTCCTCCGACGATGGAGAGATATCTCTGGGCCCTCTCGGTGTTACGGTATCCATCATCGTCTGGCTAGACACAGGGTGATTTGATCACAGGGATGCCGGAACACGGGAACGAGAAAAGAGAACAATACCGGTAACGAGGTAACTGGCATAGTGGACAAGTTGTTAAAAGAGGGCTGTCCGTGGGGCAGCTGAGGGTATACATCCTCGCGGTTGGGAGGTTGTAAAATCCTAGCTGCGGGGATCTGCACCGCCATTCGTCATCGACTCTACTTCCGCTGCGCTACGAGTCGTTAACGAAAGAGATCAAACCTTGTATGCAGTCTCCATAGTGGTCCTGGGCTGGTGCGTAGGTCGGAAATTTTTTGTTTTCTGCTGCGTTACCCTACAATTAGTAGCTAATGATGGGGGCCCCACGTGTCAGTGACCCACCGTCGATTTGAACGCGGTGGCGCGCCGGAGTTGCTCCGGAGAGCACCAGAAACGCCGGCGAGGCTCAGAAACGCAGCGCCAGCCACCATTTCGAGCCCCGCGGGCATCTACGAGACCCTGGAGGTGGCGCGGGTCGATTTGGCCCATCAGCAGCGCCGGTGGTGGTCGGTAGGGGCGTCAGCGACGAGCCGTGGCGGCGCAAGCTCTAGGGCGTAGGTGAAATAGCAGCAGGAGCACGCGGGCGACCATTTAGAGCGTGCAGGAGTACTCTACGCGTGCGTACGAAGCGAACGGGCTACGGCGCATGACCAAATGGTCACTGGAAGGCCGCCGGTGACAAGCTCCCGCGGTGGTGGGTTCGGCCGTGCGGTGAAACCTAGCCTAGAGGACGAAATCGACCGCCTACTGCTTGGGGTTTTGATCGTGGGCTCACCGCTTTACCTGCGACGTGCGAGGTGGCGCCCGTGTCGAGGAACCAGTCCGGACCGCCGCCGGCGTGTTGCTGCTGCACGGAGAGGCCCTGGAGAGCAGCGTACAACTGGTTGTACTGCTCCCAGGTAGGGCCGCTGGAGGAGGAGGGCGCGGCGGCGATCGGGTACGCCTGGTGCGGGGCGGGAGGCCGCAGGCCGAGGACCCCCGCGGCGTTTGGTGCAGCCCATGAGCCCCGAGGCGGCGGCAGGCCGGGCAGAAGAGCGCTGTACGGCGCGAAGTATCCCGTGGGGAGCTGCGGTGCAGGCCCGGCCGAGGAAGAGCCGGCGGAAGCAGCGCCACGCCCCGAGGAAGGGGAGCCGCCCCCGCGGCCACGACCGTGTCCGTTGTCGTGGGAGGGTGGAGCAGCGGGGCCTTTGCCCTTGTCGGTAGCACTAGTAGAAAACAGACCTTTTGTCCACATCATTAGTCCCGGTCTGGTTTTGAACCGGCACTAATGTGACCATTAGTCGCGGTTCGTGACGGGCATCATTAGTGCCGGTTCGTTCCGGACCTTTAGTCCCGGTTCGTGCCACGAACCGGGACTAAAGGGGTGGTGGCAGGCTGGTGTCAGCTGGGGCCCCCACGAGCCCCTTTAGTCCCGGTTTGTATCACCAACCGGGACTAAAGGATCCCCCTTTAGACCCGGTTGGACATACCAACCGGGACTAAAAAAAAAATCAAATTTTTTTTTTCAAATTTTTTTCCCAGCCCTTTAGTCCCGGTTGGTATCTTCAACCGGGACTAAAGGTCTATCTTTAGTCCCGGTTGGAGATAGCAACCGGGACTAAAGGGGGGCCCCTGCGAGCCCCTAAATCTTAGAATTCTCGCACACGGGCAATGTGGGATCATTCTCATTGGACCACGGAATGTCTCCCTCAAAAACACATCAGTTTTGGAAATCCACTCTGATGTTACTCGATTCCCACTGGTAAAACCATTATACATCCACTGATTATCTGC
The DNA here is from genome assembly GCA_039707655.1 of Elymus sibiricus. Lineage (NCBI taxonomy): Eukaryota > Viridiplantae > Streptophyta > Magnoliopsida > Poales > Poaceae > Elymus > Elymus sibiricus. The sequence continues at coordinate 360,101 of CM077674.1, read as the reverse complement.
CATCCTCCGCTTTATTGGGAGCCACACAACAAAATTAAGATTTCATTTGAATTAATCACATCAAATATTTATTTTCTACCGCGTTGACGGCACTGAATCCACCTACATCTCTAATAGGTAAAGAGGGTCCTAATCCCACCCGAGGATGTGTAGATTGAGTACGTTCTCCATGCTCTACCCCGTTCCGAGACAAAATTTCGGCAGCACCTCCCCGCTGTTCTCCAGATACACGTCTCGGCAAAAATCCGAGAGAATGTGCATCCGGAGAACAACGGGGAGGCACCGCCGAAATCCTGTCTCGGAACGGGGTAGAGCATGGAAAACGTACCCAATCTACACATCCTTGGGCTGTCCGTGGAAAACGCTGGACAATCCGAAACAGTTGCGGTGATAAATATGCAATTGAATGCATATTTATCCATGCAACCATTTCGGACGGGAGACGCCTAGGTTACGCGACTTGACGTGAAAAGAAAATCTAGTGACATGATTAAAAAAGCATAGAAAAAATCATAACTAAATCATTCTAATTCAGAAAAATACAAATAATATATCAAAATTTGCAGAAAAAAAGACTTGTCCGAAGAAACTTCCTGTTTTCCGTTTCGACAAGTTTTTAAAATCACCAAATTCCAAAGGGAAAATATAGTTTTTGGGCGTTTTAGACGTTTTAGGGTTTAGGGGCTAGGGTTTACATTTCTAAGATTAGGGTTAGGTTTTAGGGTTTGAACCTTTAATTTTACTGTTTATAATAGAGTTTCGGATGTTTTAAGTCCCGGGTTTAGGGTTTTCGGACGTTTTAAGTCCCGGGTTTAGTGCTTTTCAATTTCAGGCTAATTTAGCTCAAAAAATCATTAAATCTATGAAAAAATAGCAAATGAAGTTAAAAAGGGTTGAAATTTAAGGATGTGGCTTTGAACGGTTCATATTGAACACACAAAAATTCTGGAGTTGAAATAAGATTAAAAAAATGAAATGTCTTTATAACAGCCGAGTTTTCGTCTGAAACCCTGTTACTTCGAAAGAGATGGTCCAGTTTGTACACAAAGTGCATCTAGTTTTTGCCATAACCCTCTCAACTTTTTAGCACAAGCTATTTGGGTGAAATGATGATACCATGGCAAGTTTCAACCTTTTTAGAGTTCATTTGTAGTGCTTTTTCAATTTCGGCCTAATTTAGCTAAAAAAATTATTAAATACATGAAAAATAGCAAATGAATTCAGAAAGGATTGAAATTTGAGGATGTGGCTTTGAATGGTTCATATTGAACACATAAAAATTCTTCAGTTAATATAAATTTAAAAAAATGAAATGTAGTCAAACAGTGGTCAAACTACTTATTCAATAAATATTAGTGTTACTAAATAATTAATATTTTTTAGAATAATAATTTCAAACTCAAACGGTGAAGCGTATGACATCATGCTCATATTTTTCTGATAATAATGGATATATTATTTGTCAAATTTTGATTTACAGATTTAAAGATATTAATTATGCCATTTTAAATGAATAAATGGTAAAATAATAATAATAATAATAATACTTATTTTATTTTCATTGAAATTCAATATTATTATTACTTATTTTATTTTGACCATTTTGTATTATTTTGGATTTTTTGATTTTTGATAATTTTTGATTTTTTTGATTTTTTTTCCTTTTTTTGAATTTTTAAATTAATCATTGTTGTTTGTTAATCATTGTTGTTTATTTTAATAATTGTTTGGAGTTCACAAAATTAAATCATGTGACATCAAGACCTAAGGGTTAATAGGATTGATAGCTTACTATTGTCAGGAAAACAACAAGTGCAGACTTGGAAATTAGGGGAGATAGAACCTGAAAGTTAAGCGTGCGAGAGGATGGGTAACCGGCCAGGAAGTTAGACAATTTGAAATGAGTGTGGAGCAGTGAGGAGGAGTGATTGGAGATTAAATTGTCAAATGATTCAAAGATTCAGAAATCAGAAAAAAATTCAAAAAAATTCAAAAAAAAAATTCAAAAAAATTTCCTTTTGTCCCGGTTGGTGTTACCAACCCGGGACTAAAGGTCCTGCATCGCCCGCCCCAGACAGCGCCACGTGGAGGGCCTTTAGTGCCGGGCCGTGTTGAACCGGGACTATAAGGGGGGGCCTTTAGTCCCCACCCTTTAGTGCCGAATCCTGAACCGGCACTAAAGGCCGTTTTAAACCGGGACTAAATCCCGTTTTTCCACTAGTGTAGAGCCGCGGTCGGACGAGGAGGAACCGCCGCTCGTCCCATGGCCGATGGTGAGAGCAGCAGCGGTGACCTCCGGGCGGCCATCGAGCCGAGCCCGCTCGTTGGCGTTGATTTCGTCCATGAGACGGCGAGAGCGCGCCTGCACGAACGAGGGGAATGGCGACTGCAGCGGAAGGAGAGTCGCCATGACCTGGAACTTGCGGTTGAGGCCGCGGATCAGTTGGAGCGTCAGGGACTGATCGGAGATGTGCTCGCTGACGTCCGCGAGCGCATCGGCCAGGGACGTGAGCCGCCGGGTGTACTCTGCGATGGAGAGGTCGCCCTGGACGAAGTTCCGGAACTCGGCGCCGAGGATGACGGCGCGCCCCGGCTGGTTGTCCATGAAGAGAAGGTGAAGCTGCGATCAGATATGATGGGCGGTGCTGTCGGGGGACGCCACGACGTCGAGGAGCTCGTCGGCGACGACGCCGTAGAGCCAGAGCACCACGGTGAGGTCGTCGTTGCGCCACAAGGCGCTTTGGGCGATGGGGTCGGCGGCGGCGTCCAGATGGTGCTGCACATTATATTAGCAGGTAACGACATAGTAAAGCTGGCGCCACTTGTTGTAGTTGCCAGAGTCGGGGTGCAGCTTGGAGGAGAAGAAGTGCGCCACGGAGGGGGGCAGGCCGGAGGGAGCGGAGGGGCCTGCGTCGGAGCAGCCCAGGTCGAGGCGCGGGACGAGGTCGAGCCGCGGGGCGGGGGTGCTGCCGGCGGTCCGAAGGACGCCCGTGGCGGGCGCCGGGGCGAGCTGGAACGCGCGGGGCGCCGAGGTGGACGAGGAAGGTGCGGCAGGGCCCTCGGCGACAGGCGCCTTGCCGAGGTCGGCGAGGACGCGGCGAGGTTCGGCGGCCGCGGGTGCGGCGGCGGCGGTTGATGCAGGGGCGGCCGCGACAGGGCCGGCAGTGTGCATGGGCACCGCGGCGAATGGACGTCCAGCGGGCGCCGGGGAGTCGAAGTCCGCCGAGCGGGAGCGACGGAGGAGGCGGTTCATGGCGGACGTGGAGGGAGGAAGGATCGGAGATGTCTGCGTCTGATACCAAGTTTGGTTATGCGAACACACACACTGCTTGTATTGATCTTGAGAGGTTACATATATACAGATTACAAGGTACTGGGCAGTGAGATCGTGTGAGTATGCAACGGCTTTGGAGCTGGAAGAGCTAACATGCAGGAGGAGATAAGCACGTAGTGCATGCGGATAGGGAAACTCCTGGAGACGTGGTCTGCATGGTTAGCCACCTGATGAGCGTGTCGTGGGCAGTTTCCAACAGTGCATGCATGGACGTATCTTTGTTATATCGATCGTGCATGTTATGAGCTACATCACTCACATATTGATCATGTACGGGTATAAGCTAATCATGAAGATGTATAGACTCGGCGTAGTTCCTGTAGATGTCTAGTTGGATCGTACATATACGTGAATACACACTCGTCGTTATTTTTACCGTTCCAACTACGCCCGCACACCAAGCGGATAGCTTGGTAAGCTACCAACAAAAACTTGCAATCAATCAAAAAAAAAAAAAACGCCCGCACTGCCGGCAAGCACGCATACGTACCCGCGTCAGCCGAAGGGCAGGCCCAGCTGCAGCCGCGCAACTAGGTACGCGCATTTCTTCTTTTTCTTGTGTAGTCGTGTGCGCCAAGAAGGACGGCTGAAGGATAAGCATCAACCACAAGATAACGAGCTGACCCAGCTGAAAGATCGGGAGGTTCACCCATCACGCAGCCGCGCAAGGGATCGACCTCTCGCGTATAAATAGAGGAGCACCGGATCGCATCAATGGGGAGAGCGACCACACCTCACGCATCAGGAGGCACCGGAAGGAACGCAGGAGGCGACGGTGGGCACCGGAAGGATATACAGGAGACCAGATGTGATGGCAGCGATGGCACGCAAAGTCGAGGATGAAGAAACGCCGGCCTGCCCAAGTCGAGCATGCAGGCGCCCGAGGAGATGAAGAAACGGCGGGAGCAGCCCCCGCTGACTAATATTATTTGTTACTATGTCTTTCATCTATCAGGTTCTACACGAGAAGAACAGCCGGAAGAAAGGCACGGCCAGAGGGAACAGGATCACGTCCACAACACCAGATCCATCCATCCATCACGCAGGAACACCCGAAAGCCAGCGAGAGAGAGGAGCACCCGACGCCCGGCGAGACGCAAGAAGCTCTCCAGAGAGCTCAACGAGCCGGACCAAGGAAGCGGGCATCTACGCCAGCGTACACGGAGAGCAGGAGGCCGGCGTACATCCGTCGGCGCGCAGGACACTCGGCGGCGTCAACATGAACACACAACTCACGTTCCCGAAAGGTACTAGTTCGATCTAATTTATATCTTCCTTTCTTCCTCCCTCATGTAGCATGCACGCACACAAGCCCGACGCCATCCAAGCGCCGCCGGACACAAGGACAAGGAGATCGGCGCCATGACGCCACCCGTCGAATACCTCGCCGTGCTGGACGCCGCCGAAGATGGAGACGTGGAGCTCGTGGTCATGACGCCCGCCGTCCACATCCTCGAGCCGATGCCATCGAGGTCGTCATCATCGCTCGCGCCCAATACGTCATGACCGCGCCATGGAGGACGACGACACGGAGCTCGTTGATATGCCGCCCACCGTCAACGTCGTCAAATCGGCGACATGGAGGTCGACGACACCGAGGTCGCCACCACCGCTCTCCCTTACTTCATCATGATGGCGCCGCAGAAGACGACGACACGGAGCCCGCCATCTTGCCGCCCATCGCCGACGTCGCCATGGAGGTCGGCGACACTGAGGTCATCACCGCTGCTCTCCTCTACTTCATCATGATGGTGCCGCGGAAGACGACGACATGGAGCCCGTCATCGTGTCGCCCATCGCCGACGTCGCCATGGAGGTCGACGACATCGAGGTCGCCGCCACCACTCTCCTCTACTTCATCATGATGGTGCCTCAGAGGACGACGACATTGAGCACGCCATGACGCCGCCCATCGTCGTTGTCGTCAAGCCGGCACCGTGGAGGACGACGACATGGAGGTTGCCGAGATGCCATCCACTTCATCACGACGCCGCCACGGAGGTCAACGACACTGAGGTAGCCGCCACCGCTCTCCTCTACTTTATCACGATGGTGCCGTGAAGGACGACGACATGGAGCACACCACGACGCCGCCCATCGTCGATGTCGTCAAGCCGGCGCCGTGGAGGAGGACGACACGGAGCTCGCCAATACGCTGCCCACTGTCAACGTCGCCAAGCTGGTGCCATGGAGGTCGATGCCAAGGAGATCGCCATCACCACTCGCCCACTTCGTCACGACGGCGCCGTGGAGGGCGAAGACATGAGGCACGCCAAGACGCTGCCCACCATCGACGTCGCCAAGCCGGTGCCGTCGAGGAGGCTGACATGGAGTTCGCCAAGACGCTGCCGACCGTCAACGTCGCCAAGCTGGTGCCATTGAGGTCGATGCCAAGGAGATCGCCATCACTACTCGCCCACTTCGTCACGACGGCGCCGTGAAGGACGACGACATGAAGCACGCCAAGACGCTACCCACCGTCGACGTCGCCAAGCCGGTGCCATGGAGGTCGATGCCAAGGAGATCACCATCACCACTCGCCCACTTCGTCACGACGACGCCGTGGAGGACGATAACACGGAGCTCGCCAAGACGCTGCCCACCGTCGACGTTGCCGAGCCGGTGCCATGGAGGTCGATGCCAAGGAGATCGCCAACACCACTCGCCCACTTCGTCACGACGACGCCGTGGAGGACTACGACATGGAGCTCGCCAAGACGCTGCCAACCGTCGACGTCGCCAAGCCGGTGCCACGGTCGACAGCAGCGCGGAGGTCATGATCACCATTCGCGTCTACTTCATCATGATGGGACCGCAGGAGACGGCAACGTCGACGACGCCGAGATGCTGCCCACCGTCGATGTTGTCAAGCCGATGCCATGGAGGTCGGCACTGCGCAGGTCACCATCACCACTTGCGCCCACTTCATCACGACAGACTTGTAGAAGGCAATGGTTCGCAGCCTGCCATAACGCAGCCGTCGTCGTCGTCGTCAAGCCGGCGCCTTGGAGGTCGACAGAACGGAGGTGGTCAGCACAGCTCTACGGAGCTCGCCGTCTACTTGATCGTGCCGGAGACGCCATTCAAGAGGGAAATCCGAAGCATTGGGTGTCACGCCCTTCCATGAAGCTGGTGCCATGAACAAAGACACGGAGCCCGCCACGCCGTCGACGCCACCGCCGTCGATGTCGTCAAGCCGACGCCATGAAAGATGACACGGAGCTCTACATCACACCGCTGGCGTTCACTTCATCACGCCGGGTCTTGTGGAGTACACCATCACGCAACTCATCACCGCTAAGAGCATCTCCACTCGCCCCCCAACAGCCCCCAGGGCAACTTTTTTAGCGCCCGCACCAAAAAATCGGCCCAGTCGCGCCCCCAGATCGTTGTTTATCGCCGGCTTGGGCCGAAATTACAGCCGGCGAACCCGAGCCGAACCCAGCGCCATGGGGGCGCCGGCAAAAGCGAAAAGGCAAGTGGACCCCGCGCTGTTGGCGACAGACATGCCTTTTCCCGCCGTCCCCCCCTCCCCTCTTTTCCCTCCATTTCCCCATTCTCCTCATCTTGTCTGGCCGCCATGCCGCCGAAGAAGTATGCGCCCCCCCGCCTAGCCACCGATTCCACCCAGCCGAAGCAGAGGAAGACGAGAGCGCCGATGGCAAGGCCGCCGGGCATGTCGAACGCCGAGTGGAGCGCGGATGTTCAGCGCCGGGAGGCGGTCACCACCGACCGGCAAAACAGGCTCATCACCAAGAGGGCCAGGGACGGGGCGGCGGCGGCGGCGGAGTAGGGAGAGACGCCCTGCGCGGGGATGAACCTTCCGCCCGTCCACTGCCAACAACCCACGTGGGGGAGCCAACAGATCGCCATGCCACCGGCCAACTTCTCGCCGCCGGTCTGGGGGTACGCACCCTCGCCTGGCTATTCCGACGGCGACGCGCATGGCGGATTCAACCCCAATGACCCCTTCCCGCATGGCGCGCCGCCGCGTGTCTACCCCTCCGGCTACAACCCCGACCCGCGCATTGTTGGGGAACGCGACAGAAAACAAAAAATTTCGGTATAGCGAGCACGCCCAGGACCACTATGGAGATTGCATACAAGGTTTGATCTGATCCGTACCGACTCGTAGCGCAGCGGAAGAAGAGTCGGTGGAGATCGTTGGTGCAGATCCCCGCAGCTAGGATTTTACAACCTCCCAACCGCGAGGATGTACTCCCTCGTCGGACAGCCCTTCGGGAGGCGGTCGGACAGTCCCCCGGACGATGTCACGGACAGCCCTTCGGGAGGACCCTCGAAACCCGAACGGAAACTCAGACAGCCCTCCGGGAGGACACACGAACAGCCCCTCGAGCAAAAGATCGAAACTACGACCTCTCTACGGGGTTGCACACATACGGTGTCATCTATCCGGCAGGGCTTCGCCGTCCAGAACTAGTTCCCACCGGAACCCAGACAGCCTTTCGGCTCTACGAAACTATTTCGTGGGAGGGAGAGAAGAAAGGCAGATCATGCATGCCATGTGTGAGAGAGTTGGAGTGAGGATGGAGAGCTCCTCTCCACCTCCTTATATAGTGGTGGAAGGGGTGAGGGGGGGCTGAAATATCAGCCCACAAAACAAGTACCCACCAAACAAGGAAACATGTTCCCACCAAACATGGAGAAAACATGTTCCCTTGTCCATGGTGTTCCCCCATGGGGCCCCACCTTCCTCCCAACACTCTCCACCATTTGTGGGGGCTGCCCCCACCATGGGGGGCCCCCCAACACTTTGTCCAGCCACAAGGGGGCTGTCCCCTAAAGGGGGCGCCCCCAAAAACAGCCCAAAAACAGCCCCCACGATCCGTGGGATCTTGTCCCCTAACGCTGGGACAAGATGTTTTCCGAAACTATTTCTTCTGAAAAATTCTGGAAGGTCCCAGAACATTTCCGGCACCCTCTAAAATTATCTGGACGCGCTCCGGAACATTTCCGGTATGGTGGTTTAATTTAAAACCATCTTCGTTTACCCGGTAAACAATTCCGGCAGCTCCGAAAACCTTTTCCGGTTTTTTTCTCCGGAAAAATTCCAGAAATTACCAGACCAATCTGGCAACCTCCAAAACATTCCCGGTGCTTGCCAAAACCTTTTTGGATCAATGGTTTTATCCGAAACAACTTTTCGGTTTTACCGAAACTTTTCCGGTGTTCTCTCCGGAACTTTTCCATCGTCTCTGAAACCTTTCCAGTGACTTTCTCTCGGACTCCTCGTCTAGTATTCAGCAGATAGATGACCCTTAAGCGTGTGACCCTATAGGTTCGGTGAAGTATAGACATGACCGGAACACTTTCCGATCAATGATCAGCATCGGAGCCGTGGACACCCATATTGACCCCTATACCCACACGAATGAATATTCGAGTGAACCTCCAGTTGCCGTGTGCTATTCCTGTTGCTTCGCGATATGTTACAATTACCCGAGGTGAGACATGTAGGCATCCTCGTGGATCAACAACTTGTCCACACTGCCTGTTACCTCGTTGCCGGTATTGTTCTCTTTTCTTGTTCCCGTGTTCCGGCATCCCCGTGATCAAATCACAAAGTGTCTGGCCAGACGATGATGGATACCGTAACACCGAGAGGGCCCAGAGATATCTCTCCATCGTCGGAGGAGCAAATCCCAATCTTGAGCTATCAAGTTACTTGGCATACTTTTCCATGAACCCGTAAGCCGCCGTAATAGCCACCCATTTACGGATGACGTTTAACAAACCCCAAAGTTCATGAAGCAAGCATGAAGAAACTCGATACTCTCATGGTCTAAGGAATTATGCAAACGATAACCATCTCTGTGTTATTTAACCATTAACTTGTGACGAACATATCTCATAGTATAACATCAATTTGGGTCGATTCAACACAAGTGTTCTACCAACATCGTGCCCTCAAAATTGCCGGCATAGCCATGCCCATGATCAGGAAAACAGGATCATCATGCAATACTTGAGCCAGTCTTAGAGGCAAGACTAGGAATAGAATTTACCGTTTATTATACCACACGTGCACATGAGTTTCCCTCCAAGCCTCGTGGTTATTGTAGACTCGAGAATCATTGCAGTTATAGCATGGATCATAAACATTCATTACAAACTCTGAGATACAAAAGTAACTGATATTACTGCCTCTAGGGCATATCTCCTACAGTCTCCCACTTGCACTAGAGTCATAATCTAGTTACATGGCTTCCCTAACACCAATGGAAATCCGGTGTTGCTCATGCTTTGCTCGTGGTAGAGGCTTCGTCATCGGGTCTGACACATTCAGATCCGTGTGAACTTTGCGTACTTTCACTAAACCTTCTTCGACATGATGTCGAATGAGTTTATATTTGCGTTAAATATGTATTGTCTTATGGTGCGAACATGGTTCCCTTGCCTGAGCCACGGCGCCACTATTATCACAATAGATCTCCACCGGGTCCACAGCACTTGGAACCACACCAAGGTCTTCAAGAAATTGCTTGATACCGACAGCTTTCTTGGAGGCTTCTGAAGCAGCAACATATTCCGCCTCCGTCGTAGAATCCGCCACAGTCTTTTGTTTGGAACTTTTCCAATCAACTGCGCCGCCGTTCAATATGAAAACATAGCCAGATTGAGATTTGAAGTCATCTGGGTCAGACATGAAGCCTGCATCAGTGTAACAACTTACAATGAGCTCTTCATCACCTCCGTACACAAGGAGTAAATCCTTGGTCCTCCTGAGGTACTTAAGAATACCCTTGACTGCGGCCCAGTGTTCCAATCCTGGATCACCTTGGTACCGGCTGCTAACACTTAGCGCATAGGAAACATCCGGTCTTGTACATAGCATGGCATACATAATAGAACCAAGTGCCGAAGCATATGGAATATCATTCATTTGTACTCGCTCATCAAGGGTCCGAGGACTCTGATTCTTGGAAAGCACTGTGCTAGGTGACATGGGGAGTAGGCCTTTCTTGGAGTTCTCCATGTTGAACCTTTTCAACACCTTGTCAATGTACGTGCTTTGGCTTAGCGCTATCAGGCATCTTGATCTATCTCTATAGATCCTGATGCCTAATACATATGCCGCTTCGCCTAAGTCTTTCATTGAAAAACTCTTCTTTAATGAGTCTTTTATTTCGCTAAGAAAATTCACGTCATTTCCAATCAACAATATGTCATCCACATACAAGATTAGAAATGCTTTTGCGCTCCCACTAAACTTCTTGTACACACAAGATTCTTCATCGTTCCTGATGAAGCCAAACTCTTTGACCACTTCATCAAAACGAATATTCCAGCTCCTTGATGCTTGCTTCAGACCATAAATGGCTTTCTGAACCTTACATACCTTTCCAGCATTCTTAGGATCGACAAAACCTTCTGGCTGTATCATGTATACATCCCTATCAAGGTTTCCATTTAGGAAAGCCGTTTTGACATCCATCTGCCATATTTCATAATAGAAATAAGCAGCAATTGCTAGTAATATCCGAACAGACCTAAGCATAGCTACGGGCGAGAAAGTCTCGTCGTAGTCCTCTCCTGGAACTTGCGTGAACCCTTTCGCAACAAGTCTAGCTTTGTGGATAGTAATGTTACCATCCGCGTCCGTCTTTCTTTTGAAAATCCATTTACAACCAATGGGTTTTACGCCATCTGGAAGTTCTTCCAAGTTCCAAACTTGGTTTTCATACATGGATTCCATTTCGGATCTCATGGCTTTGTGCCATTCCCTTGAGCTAGGCCCCGCCATCGCTTCCTTGTAGTGCGCAGGTTCATCGTCTTCAAGAATGAAGATTTCGTTATGAAACCACTTAGGTGGCTGGATAGCCCTACCTGATCTGCGCGGTTCAGTTACAACAGTGTTTGAAGTTTCCGCATCACATGCGACAACTTCCGGCTCGGTTGTAGGGATAATTAGCGGAATTTCTTCGGGTTCCTTAGCCATATCAACGGTTGCCGAAGATTCACTAATCTCATTAAGTTGTACTGTCCTCCCACTTAATTCTTTTGCGAGAAACTCTTTCTCGAGAAAACGTCCAAACCTTGCGACAAACACTTTGCCCTCGGATTGGTTGTAGAAGGAATACCCAATGGTGTCTATTGGATAACCTACAAAGTAACATTTGTCTGATCTGGGGTCGAGTTTGCTTGGTTGTAAACGTTTTACATAAGCTTCACCACCCCACACCTTGAGATGCGACACATTGGGTTTCTTCCCATACCATAAAGCGTATGGTGTCGTCTCAACAGACTTAGACGGTGCTCTGTTTAGTGTGTGAGCGGCAGTGAGCAGTGCGTGACCCCAAAAAGATATCGGTAGATCTGTAAGAGACATCATCGACCTTACCATGTCTAACAGGGTTCGGTTACATCGCTCCGACACTCCGTTTCGCTGTGGAGTTCCGGGAGGCGTAAGCTGTGAAACGATTCCACGGTCACTCAGATGCTTGCCAAACTCATGACTAAGATATTCGCCTCCGCGATCAGACCGCAGAAACTTAATCTTTTTGTCACGATGATTTTCTACCTCATTCTGAAATTCTTTGAACTTTTCAAAGGTTTCCGACTTATGCTTCATTAAGTAGATATAGCCATACCGACTTAAATCATCGGTAAAAGTCACGAAGTAAAAATACCCACCCCGTGCGGCCGTGTTCATTGGACCACATACATCACTATGTATTATTTCCAATAATTCACCCGCCCGTTCAGGATGACCCGTGAACGGCGTCTTGGTCATTTTTCCCATCAAGCAAGCTTCACATGTGTCAAATGATTCAAAATCAAGGGACGGTAGAACTCCATCTTTATGGAGTCTTTGCATGCGTTTCTTTCCGATGTGGCCAAGCCGACAGTGCCACAAATAAGTGGTGGTGGTATCAGCCTTCTTAAGGCGTTTAGCATTCACGTTAAAGACATCATTTCCACATTCAAGATTTAGTATGAAAAGGCCCCCAACAATGGGTGCAAATCCATAAAACATATCCTTACAATAAAGTGAACAACCATTGTTCTCAGACTTGTAGGAGTACCCATCGTGCACTAAACATGATCCAGAGATAATGTTTCTACACAACAACGGAACAAAATAAAAGTTACTAAGTTCCAAAATAAATCCTGAAGGGAGACGTAGAGGCATAATGCCGACGGCTTGAGCGGCGATCCCAGCGCCGTTCCCGACACGCATCACGACTTCATTCTTTGCCAGCTTGCGCACCTTCTGAAGCCCCTGTATCGTGTTGCAAATGTGAGCAACCGATCCGGTATCAAATACCCAAGACTTAGAATTTTCGCTAGCAAGCAAAACGTCAATGACATTAACTTGTATAACAATTATACCTTTTCCGGTTTTCCCGGACTTCTTATCTTCCAGATACTTCTTGCAGTTTCTCTTCCAGTGACCTGTGCCCTTGCAGTAGAAGCACTCAGTTTCATTCTTGGCTCCGCCCTTAGATTTGCGTTGGAAGCCGGTCTTACCGGCACCCTTGCCCTTCTTTGGCTTGCCATTCTTTTTGAAACTGGCAGTTTTATTCACAAGCAACACTTGCTTGCGATTTTTCTGCAGTCCTCCTTCAACAGATTTCAGCATGGCAAGCACCTCATTAGGTGATTTGTCCATCCCATTCATGTGGTAGTTCATGACAAAACCTCCGTAAGAAGGGGGGAGTGAACGGAGCAACATGTCCATTACATGCTCTTCTGGAAGTGGAAATTCCAGGGTTTTAAGCCTTTCAGCGTAGCCAATCATATTGACTACGTGCTCGCCAACTGAACTGCCCTCAGCCATCTTGGTCTCCGACATCATTTTCATGATATCAAAACGTTCAGACCGTGCATTAAACTTGTACAGAGCATCCAGATCTTTGATCATATCAAAGGAGTTATGGAATTCAAAACGATTTTAAAGCTCTGAACTCATGCAAGACAGCATGAGGCACTGCACTAAGTTGAAATCATCATCCTTAGTGGCCCAGACATTTTGTATGTCTGCCGCGGCTGTTGCCGCCGGCTTAGGTGGAAGAGGTCCGTCAAGCACGTACACTTTCTTAGCACTCCTGAGGACAATCCTCAGGGTACGGACCCAGTCCGCATAGTTGTTTCCATTTGCAGCTAACTTCTCTTTCTCTAACATAGGGCCTAAGTTGAACGCGGTGTTGCGAGCCATTTGATCTACAACGGAAAACACAAGTTCATTTAGACTTTGTTCATAATGATTTTTGGCACTAGTGAATAAACAATTTTATTCTAAAGTGCGCTCCCACTCAAATCAACATCTCTCAAAATTGATTGTGAGTGATTCAAGATCCGCATTTCCATTCGCCGTCACGGTTCGAGATGAACACCCATGGCGTGAACTTCAATCGGTAGGCAAACTTGCCGATCACATCTCTATGCGATTCTTGTTCATCTTTCGATGCGTGTGTTCCGAGCTCAGGACTTTCCTGCCTGAACGTCAAGACAACCAAGTGATCTCGCTGCGAGGTCTCAACTCACCCGCCTCACACTTCTCTAATCGTTCGCACCCATGGAGATCATGCAATGCCCCGAAGAGATAGGTGCCGTGACGGTGCTACACTTGGGAGAACACTAACTACTTGATATTTTGTGAGAGATCACCCTAATAAAAGGCGACTACCGCGCAATCAAGAAGGGTGCATCAAGAGGGATAAACATCTCAGGCAATTCATAATAGCATGATATGGTATAGCCCCTTCTGACGGAGAAGTCAAGTATTCTTCGTCTTCGGCATTCGCGTCGGTGTTCACCTTTGCGAAGATTGCCACCACCTTGTCGATGCACCAGATAATATTGCTATCTCTATAGCTAATAAAATAAGTGCATTACACAAGGTTGACACGCAGGTCATTAAAGTGCAATCATATGGCTCCAGCCATCATGCCGAATCATGATACGCAAGTCATGTTAATTACATCATATAGTCATCTCATACATAATCAAATTTAATATGAGCATTGCTATACCACATCTCATGCAAATCCATCCTGCAAAACCAAGTTAGACGCTTCTAATCGGTTTATGCAAAATTTTATTTTACGTGGCTTCTAAGGTTTTGACTTAAACCGCAGCTACCAACGTTTATCATCAAGTATGATACTTCAAGTTGCTAGATTAACTTTCCAGGGTGTATGAAACACGAGATAATAAAATCTCGAGCCCCATACTAAACTTCGTCATACGCGTGACCCCCGTGCAGATCATATCTGCATTGCCCTTCGTCTGCGAAACATCCATCTTTCTTTAACTAAAGTGGAACCCAAAGAACTGTTAGCACTTCGTTGATCTGTCAATCAGCATACTCAGGAGCAGCATGAAATGATCGCGGATTGCCAGAACTTTGTGAGATTCCACCATGCCGTCAAGATCAGGAGTACGCAAATTCACGGGAAGCAACAGGAACATCGGGTAACAGATTTCATCTGCTACCCGCACAAATAATTTTCAGTAATAGATCTTATCTATTACAAAATTATACTATGCAATACCCATACATCTCATGTATTCTAGATCATAACATGCATCTACTCATAGCCTGGCTCTTGATGCCATTGTTGGGGAACGCGACAGAAAACAAAAAATTTCGGTATAGCGAGCACGCCCAGGACCACTATGGAGATTGCATACAAGGTTTGATCTGATCCGTACCGACTCGTAGCGCAGCGGAAGAATAGTCGGTGGAGATCGTTGGTGCAGATCCCCGCAGCTAGGATTTTACAACCTCCCAACCGCGAGGATGTACTCCCTCGTCGGACAGCCCTTCGGGAGGCGGTCGGACAGTCCCCCGGACGATGTCACGGACAGCCCTTCGGGAGGACCCTCGAAACCCGAACGGAAACTCGGACAGCCCTCCGGGAGGACACACGAACAGCCCCTCGGGCAAAAGATCGAAACTACGACCTCTCTACGGGGTTGCACACATACGGTGTCATCTATCCGGCAGGGCTTCGCTGTCCAGAACTAGTTCCCACCGGAACCCAGACAGCCTTTCGGCTCTACGAAACTATTTCGTGGGAGGGAGAGAAGAAAGGCAGATCATGCATGCCATGTGTGAGAGAGTTGGAGTGAGGATGGAGAGCTCCTCTCCACCTCCTTATATAGTGGTGGAAGGGGTGAGGGGGGGCTGAAATATCAGCCCACAAAACAAGTACCCACCAAACAAGGAAACATGTTCCCACCAAACATGGAGAAAACATGTTCCCTTGTCCATGGTGTTCCCCCATGGGGCCCCACCTTCCTCCCAACACTCTCCACCATTTGTGGGGGCTGCCCCCACCATGGGGGGGCCCCCCAACACTTTGTCCAGCCACAAGGGGGCTGTCCCCTAAAGGGGGCGCCCCCAAAAACAGCCCAAAAACAGCCCCCACGATCCGTGGGATCTTGTCCCCTAACGCCGGGACAAGATGTTTTCCGAAACTATTTCTTCTGAAAAATTCTGGAAGGTCCCAGAACATTTCCGGCACCCTCTAAAATTATCTGGACGCGCTCCGGAACATTTCCGGTATGGTGGTTTAATTTAAAACCATCTTCGTTTACCCGGTAAACAATTCCGGCAGCTCCGAAAACCTTTTCCGATTTTTTTCTCCGGAAAAATTCCAGAAATTACCAGACCAATCTGGCAACCTCTAAAACATTCCCGGTGCTTGCCGAAACCTTTTTGGATCAATGGTTTTATCCGAAACAACTTTTCGGTTTTACCGAAACTTTTCCGGTGTTCTCTCCGGAACTTTTCCATCGTCTCTGAAACCTTTCCAGTGACTTTCTCTCGGACTCCTCGTCTAGTATTCAGCAGATAGATGACCCTTAAGCGTGTGACCCTATAGGTTCGGTGAAGTATAGACATGACCGGAACACTTTCCGATCAATGATCAGCATCGGAGCCGTAGACACCCATATTGACCCCTATACCCACACGAATGAATATTCGAGTGAACCTCCAGTTGCCGTGTGCTATTCCTGTTGCTTCACGATATGTTACAATTACCCGAGGTGAGACATGTAGGCATCCTCGTGGATCAACAACTTGTCCACAATGCCTGTTACCTCGTTGCCGGTATTGTTCTCTTTTCTCGTTCCCGTGTTCCGGCATCCCCGTGATCAAATCACAAAGTGTCTGGCCAGACGATGATGGATACCGTAACACCGAGAGGGCCCAGAGATATCTCTCCATCGTCGGAGGAGCAAATCCCAATCTTGAGCTATCAAGTTACTTGGCATACTTTTCCATGAACCCGTAAGCCGCCGTAATAGCCACCCATTTACGGATGACGTTTAACAAACCCCAAAGTTCATGAAGCAAGCATGAAGAAACTCGATACTCTCATGGTCTAAGGAATTATGCAAACGATAACCATCTCTGTGTTATTTAACCATTAACTTGTGACGAACATATCTCATAGTATAACATCAATTTGGGCCGATTCAACACAAGTGTTCTACCAACATCGTGCCCTCAAAATTGCCGGCATAGCCATGCCCATGATCAGGAAAACAGGATCATCATGCAATACTTGAGCCAGTCTTAGAGGCAAGACTAGGAATAGAATTTACCGTTTATTATACCACACGTGCACATGAGTTTCCCTCCAAGCCTCGTGGTTATTGTAGACTCGAGAATCATTGCAGTTATAGCATGGATCATAAACATTCATTACAAACTCTGAGATACAAAAGTAACTGATATTACTGCCTCTAGGGCATATCTCCTACACGCATTCCCTCCCCCGCGTTCACCGCCGGCCTCAATACCCAGTACTACTCGCCGCCGGCTTACTCAAGCTCGCCTGCGCCGCCTCTGCGCCGAGGCGCCCTACCCTTCGCGCACGGCTCGTCGCCACAGTTCACCAACGCCGACGACGACATGGACGAGATCATCACGAGCGGCTCAGTCGCCAACGCTTCCTGCCGCGGCGAAACGGTGGACACCACCATCGAGATGTACGACGAGCTCGACGACGCCGAGGATGAGGAGGAGGAGGTGGAGGTGGAGGAGGCGCCGGAGGCGGAGCCGACGCCGGCGAAGAAAGGGAGAAAGAAGAAACGGGTGCCCAACGCCAGGCCGGGCAAGCCTCGCGTCAAGTGGACGTCCAAGGAAGACGAGTGCCTCACCGAAGCAAGGAAGACCGTCAGCGTCGACCCGATCACCGGTGCGAATCAGAACACCGACACGTACTGGAGAAG
This sequence comes from Elymus sibiricus, assembly GCA_039707655.1. Taxonomy (NCBI): domain Eukaryota; kingdom Viridiplantae; phylum Streptophyta; class Magnoliopsida; order Poales; family Poaceae; genus Elymus; species Elymus sibiricus. Next base: position 342,556 of record CM077674.1, on the reverse strand, counting down.
GATCAAGTCGGCGTTCGACGAGCGCAAGTTGGTCGACCCAGAATTCGCCAAGATCCACATGGATCGCGGCGAAAAGGCCATGGCGAGCCATTGGGCGAGTATCCAGACGGCCTGCAACAAGTGGCATGGGATCGTAAATGAGGTCGCGGCTCTCCCGGAAAGCGGCGCCAACGTCGAGGGACAGGTATGGCCAGTCGCCGATTCAGTTCTTTCTCCGTATACTCCGCCGACACTTGCCCTTCGGCTGTGCAGATGGTTCGGATGTTCAACATGTTTCGCCAGGATAACAGCGACCAAGAGTTCAAGTTCCTTCACGTGTTGTCCCGGATCGAGTCGTGCGAGAAGTGGAGGGAGGTTCGGCTCACTCACGCCAAGGCCCAGCAGACCTACAAGCCGGATGCGCCTGCCCCGGCGGCAGCAGAAGGGCACCCTGATGGCAACAAAACAGCCAAGGCGGCGAGGGGCAAGGCACCCTCTGCCGAACGGCTGCAATCATCGATCGAGCAGTGCATCGCTGACGCCAAGAACAACGCCGCCAAGAGGGAGGAGAAATCCGAGGCCAGGTGGTCGGCGTTGATGACGAAGCAGGACGTCAAGCTCGACCTCCTCAGGACCAACGTCGCCCGCGAAGAAGAGGAACACCGACCTGGCGTTCTTGATGGCGGCAGACATGTCGACGATGGATGAGCATGTGAAGGCATGGTACCTGGCGGAGCGCGGCCTCATCTTGAACCAGATGTCCGGGCCAGCGGCGACCACCGCCCCTACGCCCATGACACCAACGCCGACGCCCAGCCCGATCGATGAGACCGTGCCGACGCCGACGACCAGCCCGAGCAGGGAAGCCACGCCGACGCCGAGCCCGACTGCGCCCACGCCGACGACCAGCCCGAGCACGGAAGCCACGCCGACGCCGAGCCCGACTGAGCCCATGCCGACGACCAGCCCGAGCACGGAAGCCATGCCGACGCCGAGCCCGACTGCGCCCACGCCGACCCCGGCCAGTCCCACGGCAGCGGAGCTTGCCGTTTGATCGCCGAACTGTGGCATGATGTACGCCGAACTGCGGCAGATGATCGCCGAACTTGTGGCTTTTTTTGGCAGCGGGAAAGTCAAGTTCGAATTTTTGGGCGTCTGGGGGCCGAAACCTGGGGGCGCGGCTGGAAGTTCATTCGCCCCAGGGCGAAAAAACTGCCGGCGCAAACGCCAAAAGGCTATAGCCGGGTGCGCTGGGGGGCCAAACGGCTGGAGATGCTCTAACTCTTGTACATGCCCGAACTACGCCGCCGGTGCACCAGCCGGTGGCTCCTCGAGATGGTGGCGTTGAAGACGGTGTCGGTTGTCGCCAACTCTATTACATGACCCGACGATGCTACCTGCCTCCCGGTCGAAGAAAATGATGTGCACTTTGGCGCAAGCGGCGCGCCTCGCCTTCATGGCACTGGGACTCGATGGCACCATGCTCTCGAGTACCGTCGCAGCTATGGACGTCCTAGCTCACGTACGTGCCTCACATGTGCCTATGCATGGGCCATGCACACGTACGTCCTTGCTGGTTGAGAGCAGTGCATGCACACCGATCATGTACAAGAAATAAAGCTACACGGACGGAAGCTGCCACTTGGGGATGATGCCGATGGAGCTTCTCATCATATTCTACTAATTCATCACGCCCGGTGTCGTCGAAGACGGAGACGCGGACTTCACCACCATCCGCCCTTCTTCCATTTCGCCGCGCCATACACCGTTGAAGACAAAGATGAAGAGCACGCCGAGGCATCATCCGCTTTGCCTCGTCGGGCGCTCGACGAACGCCGGAGTCCCAAAGAGGACTCCACCCCATGACGCTGCCCGCGTCCCGTTCGATGAAGATGGTGCCCCCGCCATGGTGCCGCTGCCACCCGCGTCTCGCTCATCGGAGGCCGGAGCTGAGCAAGGTGGCGCCACCAGAAGACAAGGTGCGACAGCGAGGCGACATGACGCGACTTCAACAACAACAACACCGCTCCTCTGCCAACTCGTAAGACGACGCCTTGACTACGCCGACTGCCGTAGACTCGGCATCTGGTCGGAACGAGGCGTCGACCACACCGGCCATACTGTTGTGAGCAAGCCGACGGTCTACACCGACGCCGGTCTCCACCGACAATTGCTCCTGTGAGGGCGTGAGGCCTAGCCCCTTGCGTACCCCGACAAAGCTTCCGGTCGTCAAGAAGTCCGAGCCGAACGCGATCCATGCTACCTCAACAACAACTACTCCAACGCCATCAAGACCGACGAGGCAGGACGGCGAGGGTGGGCGCGGCCACCGTAAAGGCCACACTACTTGCGGCGCGTGTACCGACGAAGACACGGGCTCTGCTGCCGCCCACACACACACCACCATCATCATGCATGGAGAACGTGAAGCAAAGACGACGATGACGACCACACAGCTCAATCGGGGGTAACCCGTGGAGCAACCCGCGGGAGTAATTAATCGGGAGCCTTTCGAGGCCCGGGAACCAGGAGATCACACAATCGCCACAGTCAGCATGGCCGCGCTAGTAGTCCACGGAGCGCACTTTTCTATATGGGAACTTGTAATTTTGTTTCTCCAATGAGATTAATGAAATACTCGTTTCCGTACCCTTTTTTTTTCTGTACTACGGTACACTGGCACGCCCGCACATTTGCTTTTCCCTTTCCCGGCGCAAGAGAGAAACACACTCCCCCTTTCCTTTCTCCCGGAGTTTCTTTAGATATTTTTCTCATGTCAAACACATCACAACACAGTTCAGCAACCACAAACTGAGCCTTAGAGGTAAATACCCTTGTTTTGTTTATGGCCCAAATGACACTATCGAGATCTAGGGAACGAGTCAGCCCAAAATTAGCAGCAACCCTTTATGACACTAATTCCATCCCAAATAATTACATTGTTAAGAAGCAAATAACCATCTTCCAAAAGTGAAACTAAACCCAATAGTAAAGAAAGAATAAGTCAATACAGATATGGAAAGGAAAAGGTCGCATAGAAGGTTTCTCTTTTACGCCAAGTACCCTCACAGGAGAATAAGCTTCCGGTTTTATTGGTGGATTCGGCTTCTAGCTTCAATTAACCACATGACGAGGGAAAAACGACTGTCGAAAAAAAGGGTATCGTGGAGAGTGACGTTTATCGGCGGTCGACAGCAATCTTGAAGTAAACAGGAATTTCTTGCATTTGAAATCGAGAACCAGCTTACGTCAAAATTTACGGGCTTGAATTCAAACTTGGATAGGTTTATTTTGCTGGCTAATTAGTTAGGTAGCAAGCTGTGATAGAGAATGCTGGTAAAAGTTGGTATCCAACCAACATACCTGCACTGTCGTAATGGATGCATGCATGGCTGGGTCCTCTAGCAAGTTCCATGATCATATTGTCATAATTAGAAATGAACAACCATGTAAAGAAAAAGTAACCGGCTCTTTATTTTTTTGGACAGCTTGATCTGAATGAGCAGTCAGTTCCGGCCTCAGTATCTGAACTAAATAAGTTCGCTCAAATGTAATCACTAATCACACATCCATACACTGGTCGATGCTGCGCCTAAGATGATATAATTTTCATTACACACTGTCTAATTTCAGGGCCCAGGAACTAGATGTTAAAGAGATGAGCGAACGCATTTCGAGGAAATTGTTACAGACGCTTTGACAGTTATCAAGGTCAGCTAATTCTTTATGTCCATACCATTCTAGCGTAGATTTGAAATTGACCATGCAGGGGGCCGCAGCACAAACAAGCCCAAACGAAAAAACGAGAGAAGGAATACATATTGTCCCCCCGTCCCCTACGTCGCTCCTCCAGAGGCGACACGGGCGGAAGCCCCAGATCCCGCCGCCGGCCTCCCTTCCTCCCTGCCCTCTCCCCTCGCCACCGTCGAATGACATGGCCGGGCGAAGCCCGTCGCCTGGACGGCGGTGGCGGGGCTCCCCCATCTCGCGGCGGGGCGGGTGTGGCCGATCTGGTGCGGAGGCTACGGTTGTTGTCCTCGGCGCGTCTTGCGCGAGGGGAGCGGGGCGGCGTCCCCGGGACGAGCTGGTCGGCGTGCATCGGGTCGAGGTGGCGGTTGCTTGTGTGGTGGCCGACGCGGCGGCGTCCATGCTCGGCAGGGCACGATCCGGGGCCGCTCTGCCCGGATGTGGCGTGTGGTGGGCGCGGCGGGGGCTCTTGGTGGGGTCGGGCTCGCGATGGTGGTGTTGCGGTCCGGCCGGTGCGTGGTGGTGCGCACGGTTGCTTAACGCGGTGGTCTCCGGGCGCGGCTTGTGCAGGACCGATCTGGTCCTGTGGTGTAACAGCCCAAGTGCATTCCTTGCCACCTTTGTAATATTTTCATGTGTGTACATTCAATGTATGCCATCATGTGGTTGACAATAGTATTTTCTTCATGACATTGCTCATTGCATCATGGCATCATGACGTCTTCTCTTACATCAATTGTTGCATCATGAGTTTGTTGTGTTGTTGTGGTGTGTTTGTTGTGCAAGTGAGTTGTGGTGTGGTTCCTCTCCCAAATGTTTTCACAAAAACAATGCCTAAACCCCCTTTTATATAGCAATTCCTTATGTGATGAATTTACTTGCTTGTTCACCTCCTTAAAAATGTTGCTCTACTTCCAAATAATCTGGTAAGAATTGTTGGGTAGCTCTTAACCATGTTTGTAAATTATTGCCTCTCTATTCCTTACAAAACAGATTGATATAGTAATAATATGTAATTAATTTGTTTGCTCTAAAATTGCCAAAACCTTTTTCTTTAAATAGTGCATATTTATGTGAGTTCAAAACATATCTTCTTCTCCCCAAAACCCACCTCTCTTTTCTCTGGGTTTTATTTGCATGTGTGGTTTTATTTAAAAAGGAAAACCATTTGTCTCCTGAGCGAGAGAGTTTGCCCATTGGACCTTTTCCTTCCACGCGGCCCAACTCGGCCTCCCAGCGCAGCCGCAGACCGCAACGTTCGCTCGCCCCCCCCCCCCTTTCCACCGTGGACGCCTCGTGGGTCCCACTTGCCAGCCTCTCTTCCCCTCCTTTCTTCTCCCCTCCTTTCCACCTCCCTCTCACAGCCGAGGAGCAGGGGACCATGGCCATGGCCACGGTGGCACCCCATGTCGCGCCTCTCCCCCCTATAAATCGACCCGCATCCCTAGGGTTCCTCTCCTCTCCTCCTCGCACCGCCACCTTTCTTCTTCCCCTCCTTCTTCCTGGCAAGCCTGAGAGAGAGAGAGATTCAGAGTTCAAGGGAAGTTTCAGAGAAGCAGAGAAGCGCCGGTGCTCGTCGTCGTCTTCGTCATCGCCCGAGGTCTTCCTCCGCTTCTTCCTTGGTGTTCCCGAGCCCGTCCGCGACCCGTTCCCACCGCTAGGCAGAACGGAGCACCTCCGCGCCGTCAGCCCCGTCGTCGCCGTCGTCGCGGCCAGGAGTTGCGCGTCGTCAGGCTGCACTAACCATCGGCTCGCCCTGCCTTTTTGGCCCCGTGGTGAGAAACCGAGTCCCCGCCGTTCCTTCTCCTTCGCTCACTGCTCCCAATCGCGTCGCCCTCGCCTCACCCGATCTCGCCGCGTCGCCATGCCCGGCCGAGCAAAAGCTCGGGCCCGAGCCCTGCCTCCGCATGCCGTAGAGCCCCACCGCCCCGGGAATGGAACCCCAAGTGATGCCGCGGTCCCCGCTGGTGGTCCTCCCCGCCGGCGATCTCCGCTGTTGTCGCCGGTGATGTCGTGCTTGTTCTCTGCCGTAGGAAGAAGAAGGCAGTGCCTTTTTATCGTGTCAAGACGCGAGGAACCCTCCTCGTAGCAGTAGCCACGCCATGGCCGACTGGTTCGACCGGACCAGCTCGACCGAGATGTCGTGGGTTCGATCCCCGTCGATCCCCCCTTTTTTTCGCCCCTGAGATCATTTCGTGTGTGTATGTCAGTGGGTCCAGGGCCCTGGTTCAATTCCAGGTGGGCCTGGGTGTGTGTTTTTTTATTTACTATTTCCATTATTTTGTTTTGTTTCTGAGTGTTTCTGGAGTATTTCCATTTAGGGAATATTGCCAGATTTGTTTTATTTCCAAATCTGTCCATAACCTAGTATATGCCATTTTGGCATATAAGTGGTTATAAGTGAATATGTGTTTTGTGATTGTGATGATGTGAGTTTTACCAACAGTAATATAGGCGTGTCACATATGGTTTTGGGGTAGAAAAATGCAGTGGATCTAATGGTGGTATTGGATTTTCCATTTGAGCAAGTTTGTTATGACAGTTCATGCTAGGAGTGGGAATCTTGCTCTTAACATGCCTCAAAATTCTGTTTCACATGCCCAAAATATTCTAAGTGTTGGAAATCTGTTATTTTGTTGTCATGTTATCTAGAAGGTTCCCATGCATATATTGTTCCTTTGGAGTTGTCACCATGGCATGAATTGTTGTGCTTGTCATCCACTGTAGATGTGTGCCAAGGTCTTGTGTATTAGGATAATGTATCTTATACAAAACTTGCTGTCAACATGCCATTCTGTTAACAAGTGCCAAGTTGGCTCTTGTAAATTTCACTAAGTCTGTGAATCTGATATTTCAATATGTCATATTGTTAGGATGGTAGCCATTGATATATGCATATTTTGATGTGCCATAAAGTAGTAAATGGAAGTACATGTTGCCCTCTGTCACCCTGATAATTTTCATGCCATGAAAGTTCATGTAGTATATAGAAAAGTTGCTATCAAGATACTATCATGTTAACTCAGATTCTGTAAAACTGGTATTTTCACTAAGTCCCTAAAAACTGTTTCAACATGCCATCTTGTGAGCTTCATTGCCATTGATCTATGCTTCCTTCCATGTTGCTGTAGATAGATGAATTGTTGTCCATGCTGTATACTTCATGCCCATGCCTTGGTTGTGTTTTGAAACTTGCTGTAGCTATGGATATGTGTGTTGCAAGATGACATATTGCTGTTTGTGGACAGATTGTGTGCTTGAATGTTTTTGTGACTTGTGGGAGCTATACTCTATTGTTTCGCATGATCTTTAGGTCTATCCTTGCTAGATTTTTATTTCCAATCCAGTGGCATCCTTGGAATACCAAGTAATAGCCCATGTCCCTCTTCATCTTGTTTTTCTCTCCGTTAACGTTCGTACCTTGCCGTGAGTGTACCGTGAGCTTCGTTACTCCATTCGCAACGTTCTACATATGCCTTTGCATCGATTTTGCATGGAGCATTCATATTTTCCATGATCATGCATGTTCAAATAACTAATCTTGAGGTTCTGTCCAGAATACTAAAGAACTTAATAATTGCATGAGAAACATGACTAGCATAGGGTTGCCATGTTAAATACTTCAATTTGGTCATGCATCATCCTTGATGTGCATCATATCATGCATATGTTGTGGTGTTTCTCGTTTGTTGATCGTTTGTTCCGGATTGCTTCTCTCGATAGAGTTCCGAAAGCGTTCGGTGTGTGAGGATTCGTTCGACTACGTTGGTTCGTCTTCTTCATGGACTCGTTCTTCTTTCAAGCGGGATCTCAGGCAAGATGATCATTTCCCTGGATACCATTACTATCATTGCCATGCTAGATGTCTCGTTTCTATCGCTGTCTTGCTACCTACCACTTGTATGTCAAGCCTCCCAAATTGCCATGAAAAGCCTCTAAATCCTCCACATCCCAGCAAAACATTGTTTGGCTATGTTACCGCTTGCTCAACCCCTTCTTATAGCGTTGCTAGTTGCAGGTGCAAGTTCTTCCATGTGCAACATGGATATTTTGATATATAACAATATTATTGTTATTTAATTTAATGCACATATATACTTGGTAAAGGGTGGAAGGCTTGGCCTTTTGCTCGGTGTTTTGTTCCACTCTTGCCGCCCTAGTTACTTGTGAACCGGTGTTATGTTCCATAAATGAGCGCTCCTAACATACTTGGGGTTGTTATGGGGACCCCCTTGATTTTCGTTTTAGGATAAAACTTGTCTGGCAAGGCCCAACATTGGTACTACTTTTGCCTAATAAATAATAAACCTGCATAGGGAGTAATTAACCCGAGGACCTTTAATCAACAACCCGGGCCAGTGCTCCTCATGAGTGTTGGTCCAACCTAGAGCAGCTTATTAACGCTACCCGAGGCAACTCGGTGATTGGCGTGGTAACCATCGCTCATCCGTAGTGTCCTGAGAACGAGATACGTGGCTCCTATCGGGATCGTCGACACGCCGGGCGGCCTTGCTGGACTTGTTTTACCTTTCTCGAACGTCTTGTGCGAGGAATTCCGAGAATACTTCGGGCTATCTCGAGGTTGCGGTTTTCTATTGGAATTGCCTAGGAAGATCACGAGATTCGTGGTCGAGGTTCTTCCCGTGGCGTGTGGTTAGTTTGTGATGGATGAGTTGGAGCACCCCCTGCAGGGTTAAATCTTTCGGAAAGCCATGCCCGCGGTTACGTGGCAACTTGGAAACTTAGTTTAACACCCGGTCATAGCAAACTTGAAGTAAACTCAAATAAAATACACCAACCGTGTGTGTAACCGTGACTGTCTTTTCTTGTGAGTCCTTATCCGAGAGAGAACACGGTGGGGTTATGTTTGTTCGTAAGTAGGTGTTCAGGATCTCTTAGAGATCATTACTAGTTCACGACCGTTTATGCGACGATCATCCCCCTTATTCATGTACTCGTAAGTTAGCCACTCAAATAAATGCTTAGTGCTTGCTGCAGCCTCACCACCTAACCATACCTCACCCATTAAGCTTTAATAGTCCCGATACCCTTGGAAATGAGATTGCTGAGTCCCCGTGGCTCACAGATTACTACAACAACAGTTGCAGGTACAGGTAATGCGATGATATGACGTGAGCATGATGCTTTGTTGGTTTTGGAGTTCTTCTTCTTCTTCATCATCGATCTAGGATGGATTCCAGGCGGCAGCCTGGGATAGCAAGGATGGATGTCATTTTATCATTTGATTTCGTCCGTAGTCGGACCCTGCTCTTCTGTATGATGTTTGTATATGATTGTTGTATTGATGTGATATTAATGTAGCTTGTGGTGAGTGTAAGCCAATTCCATATACTCATCTCTTCTTTACATATACTTGTAATGATATCCATTCTAGCGAAACGACGAGATGCGCTTCTATCCCTGTCAAGGCCCTCGTGCCAAAATAAGGATAAGATCAGAGCATGTACCACCAACCTAGGAGCCCCCCTTGATTGATCGAACTTTGGCCGAGTCGAGTCTAGTTAAAAACTATTTTGAGTCTAGTTATATCGGAGAGTAGGTTTCTTTTACTCCTCTTCTATGCTCTGGTGAGTTATTCGACTTAGGAATTTTGATTCTACTCCTCTTCTCGCTCAATTTTTTTTAGGATCACACGGGTATTTTGAAAACTATATGATGCCGATGTGAAGGAATTCTGTCTTGGTGCCTCCTGTTATCGAGGAGTAGAGCTCTGAGGGATTTTTGCACATCGTTATCGTTCAGTTTCCTTAGTATCTCAGGACGGAGGATGTTCAAAATTGCGTCAATACTTTTCGCGGCGAGATAAGTTTGGAGTCACCCAGTACTGGGGAGAGCGTCCAGGGTACTGCCATGTTTAGTATCGTTGTGATTACGAGTGTCTGAGGTAGACGAGTTTGCGGAGTTTCTTGGATTATGGTGTGGAAGGTTGCGGGTGCAGTTGTAGCTCATTACCTTGGGTACGTTTCTAGGTCCGCAACCCGAATCGCATAAACAAGAAAGCCTTCGGAAATTCTTAGGTGGGAATTCAAGTAGTTACCTAGGATTATCATCCCAACAAATGCATGGTGGGTTATGTATTTGTTTTTGGCTTGTTTCGTAAGCCTCATCCTTTGTTTTGTTTTGAATATGGTAATTCGAGTTGCTTCGATGTCAAGTGGTGATTTCTTATCCTTCCAAGTTGTCTTCTCATATTTCTATGGGAATGCTAATCCTTTTGCTCAATCAAATTGTCATGTCTATTCTTTTCCAACCGGAGTGCTTCTCTTCAAGATAATTCAATCATCTCTAATATTGGCAAGATCAATCCTCTTATTCCTTTCCGGAGTTCGTCTCATCTGTCTCAAGTTGTCTTTGTTTTTCCCCACCCTCCCGCCCTTTTTCTTCAATGATTAATTCTCATCCAAGTGCCTTTCTCTTCATGATGCTTCCGCTATCATTTCTTTCGTATTTGTATCCGGTGATTCGTTGTGAAGATGCTCAGTGCTCAAGTTCATCATTTCTTAGTCTTCATCTTTGTTTTCTTGTCCGGTGGATTCAATTCAAGTTTTCAGTGCTCATCATATCCTTTTCATTCTCTAAATGCTCTCCCATGTTGGAAGTTCTTATTCAAGCCTCTCGTGTTTAATTGCCTCTATCTATCCTATCCGGAGTGCTGAGGATATCTCAGAAGTCTTATGTTTTCATTCAAATCCTTTCAAATTATTTAGAGGTTCTCACCTCAACAAGTTTTCATTTGTTCAGGTGCAATATCTTTCTAAGCTTTAAGTTCAATGGTGATCTCTTTGAGTGGGCTCATAACCCACATGTTTTTTCCCAGGATCTTACCTGGCTCTTTTAATCTTTCCGGAGATGTCCTCAAGTTCTTTTCAATATGACGTAAGAATGAATTCCATCAGTCACATTTCTGCCTTCTCGAAGATCGCTTCTAAATTATTTCATCGTTGGCTCAACCTTTCCTCATTCATTGTTCCGGAGTGTCTCGGTAATTCTTGGTGGTGTTTCTCGCCATCATTCTCTATGTTGAAGTCCGAAGGAGTGTTTCTCTTAAATCTTTGTCCATTCTTTTGAAGATTCGTCTTGTTAGCTTCGTGCTATCCTCTCAAATTGTTTTCGATCATGAGTAATTCTTTCCATATCTATTTGGAGAATTTCAGAGTTGTATTCATTTCTCGATCCTCCTAAGGCCATCATTTCAGAAGATTTATTCGTTCTCAACTTTCAGCTTTCGTTCTCAAATTCTTCTCAATTGTTGTCTCTTTGTTCGTCTGTCAATTATTCTGGTGTTTCGTTGAAGACTTCTTCAAGTGGTGCCCCATCTTTCTCTTCAATCTTTTGTAATAAGAATAAGTCGTATGCTAAATCCGTTGCTTGTCATCAATTTAACTTGATGAAGGATACGCATAACATAATTCTTATTCTTATTTCATCAAGTGATTCCAATCCATCTTCCGGAGGTTGTTCATGATATCAAATTCTTGGTTGTAAGTGTTTCATCTTTTCTTTTCCGGAGTTCCACGTCATAATCTTATCCTTTTCAACCTTCAATTCTTTTCGATCATCCTTTCATTCTGGTGTTCTCCAAGAAGTTCTTCATGGTGGTTCGTCAAGGATTTCTTTCTTTCTCAAAGTGTTCTTCAAGATTTTGTTGGAGAACCTCAAATATTCTTTTCTTCCATTTCAAAGTGCAAGTCATTCTCCCTTATCTTTGAGATGGTGTTATCGCATTCTTGATTCATGAGGAGTCTCGAGGAGAATTTGTCAAGAATGAAGTAATTAAACCCATTGTCTTCCTTGGAGTTACCTTGGCATGGATTTCACCTAAAGACTTTCCTAAGGATTGTGGCAATCATGGTGCTTATCAATGATCCAAGTTTTCTCCTCCTTTTCATGGTGAAAGATGTTTTTTCTTCTCTTTTGCTCCCTAGCAATCCTTGTTTCGTTAGTGGCCGGTTCTTACCTCATAATTTTGAGATGTTTTCATAAGCCCACAACAAGCTTTCTTTCGTTGTTGATTTTCCAACAACTCCGTTCAATCCTTCTTTCTAAGGATGCTTTTCTAATTCAATTGGGTTAGAAGTCGTCTTTTCTTCTTTGTTATCTTCTCTCCAACAAGCAAGCTTCTATTCTTTTGTCTGGAGGCATTGTGATGTTGCTCTATTCATCCCATCATCTCGGCTTGTCAAGATCAAGTTCTTTCCTTGCTTATTCATTTAACCGTAGTGTTGTGCTCTCTTTTCAAATTCTTGTCATCTTATCAAGTTTGCCTCTCTTTCAACCGAAGTGCTGCCCAAATTTCTTTTGAATTCTTGCTTGTTCATCATGCCATTCTTCATCTCCTTGCATCCTTCAAGATTTGTTGGTTTCACTTGTTTGTCAAGAAGCAACTAAGTTTTACCTCCTGCTCTTTCTTTTCCTTTTCTCGTTCCTAGATCTCGGGACGAGATCCTCTTGTAGTGTGGGAGAGTTGTAACAGCCCAAGTGCATTCCTTGCCACCTTTGTAATATTTTCATGTGTGTACCTTCAATGTATGCCATCATGTGGTTGACAATAGTATTTGCTTCATGACATTCCTCATTGCATCATGGCATCATGACATCTTCTCTTACATCAATTGTTGCATCATGAGTTTGTTGTATTGTTGTGGTGTCTTTGTTGTGCAAGTGAGTTGTGGTGTGGTTCCTCTCCCAAATGTTTTCACAAAAACAATGCCTAAACCCCCTTTTATATAGCAATTCCTTATGTGATGAATTTACTTGCTTGTTCACCTCCTTAAAAATGTTGCTCTACTTCCAAATAATCTGGTAAGAATTGTTGGGTAGCTCTTAATCATGTTTGTAAATTATTGCCTCTCTATTCCTTACAAAACAGATTGATATAGTAATAATATGTAATTAATTTGTTTGCTCTAAAATTGCCAAAACCTTTTTCTTTAAATAGGGCATATTTATGTGAGTTCAAAACATATCTTCTTCTCCCCAAAACCCACCTTTCTTTTCTGTGGGTTTTATTTGCATGTGTGGTTTTATTTAAAAAGGAAAACCATTTGTCTCCTGAGAGAGAGAGTTTGCCTATTGGACCTTTTCCTTCCACGCGGCCCAACTCGGCCCCCCAGCGCAGCCGCAGCCCGCAGCGTTCGCTCGCCCCCCCCCCCTTTCCAGCGTGGACACCTCGCGGGTCCCACTTGCCAGCCTCTCTTCCCCTCCTTTCTTCTCCCCTCCTTTCCACCTCCCTCTCACAGCCGAGGAGCAGGGGACCATGGCCATGGCCACGGTGGCGCCCCATGTCGCACCTCTCCCCCCTATAAATCGACCCGCATCCCTAGGGTTCCTCTCCTCTCCTCCTCGCACCGCCACCTTTCTTCTTCCCCTCCTTCTTCCTGGCAAGCCTGAGAGAGAGAGATTCAGAGTTCAAGGGAACTTTCAGAGAAGCAGAGAAGCGCCGGTACTCGTCGTCGTCTTCGTCATCGCCCGAGGTCTTCCTCCGCTTCTTCCTTGGCGTTCCCGAGCCCGTCCGCGACCCGTTCCCGGTGCTAGGCAGACCGGAGCACCTCCGTGCCGTCAGCCCTGTCGTCGCCGTCGTCGCGGCCAGGAGCTGCGCATCGTCAGGCTGCGCCAACCATCGCCTCGCCCTGCCTTTTTCGGCCCCGTGGTGAGAAACCGAGTCCCCGCCGTTCCTTCTCCTTCGCTCGCTGCTCCCGATCGCGTCGCCCTCGCCTCGCCTGACCTCGCCGCATCGCCATGCCCGGCCGAGAAAAAGCTCGGGCCCGAGCCCCGCCTCCGCCTGCCGTAGAGCCCCAATGCCCCGGGAATGGAACCCCGAGTGATGCCGCGGTTCCAGCTGGTGGTCCTCCTCGCCGGCGATTGCCGCCGTTGTCACCGGTGATGTCGTGCTTGTTCTCTGTCGTAGGAAGAAGAAGGCAGTGCCTTTTATTGTGTCAAGAGGCGAGGAACCCTCCTCGTAGCAGTAGCCGCGCCGTGGCCGACTGGTTCGACCGAACCAGCTCGACCGAGAGGTCGTGGGTTCGATCCCCGGCGATCCCCCCTTTTTTTCGCCCGATCATTTCGTGTGTGTATGTCAGTGGGACCAGGGCCCTGGTTCAATTCCAGGTGGGCCTGGGTGTGTGTGTTTTTTTATTTACTATTTCAATTATTTGGTTTTGTTTCTGAGTGTTTCTGGAGTATTTCCATTTAGGGAATATTGCCAAATTTGTTTTATTTCCAAATCTGTCCATAACCTAGTATATGCCATTTTGGCATATAAGTGGTTATAAGTGAATATGTGTTTTGTGATTGTGATGATGTGAGTTTTACCAACAGTAATATAGGCGTGTGACATATGGTTTTGGGGTAGAAAAATGCAGTGGATCCAATGGTTTTATTGGATTTTCCATTTGAGTAAGTTTGTTAAAATGTTGTTTTGTCATAATATGCCATTTTGTCTTTTTCACATGAATTAACCCTTGCATGATTTGATGATCTTGTCAACATGAAATATGCTCATTTGTGTATGTACTAGCTCCTGATACTCTTGCATGCCATGATAGTTCATGCTAGGAGTGGGAATCTTGCTATTAACATGCCTCAAAATTCTATTTCACATGCCCAAAAAATTCTAAGTGTTGGAAATCTGTTATTTTGTTGCCATGTTATCTAGATGGTTCCCATGCATATATTGTTCCTTCGGAGTTGTCACCATGGCATGAATTGTTGTGCTTGTCATCCTCTGTAGATGTGTGCCAAGGTCTTGTGTATTAGGATAATGCATCTTATACAAAACTTGTTGTCAACATGCCATTCTGTTAACAAGTGCCAAGTTTGCCTCTTGTAAATTTCACTAAGTCTGTGAATCTGATACCTCAATATGTCATATTGTGAGGATGGTAGCCATTGATAGATGCATATTTTGATGTGCCATAAAGTAGTAAATTGAAGTACATGTTGCCCTCTATCACCCTGGTAATTTTCATGCCATGAAAGTTCCTGTAGTATATATAAAAGTTGCTGTCAAGATACTATCATGTTAACTCAGATTCTGTAAAACTGGTATTTTCACTAAGTCCCTAAAAACGGTTTCAACATGCCATCTTGTGAGCTTCATTGCCATTGATCTATGCTTCTTTCCATGTTGTTGTAGATAGATGAACTGTTGTCCATGTTGTATGCTTAATGCCCATGCCTTGGTTGTATTTTGAAACTTGCTGTAACTCTGGATATGTGTGTTGCAAGATGACATGTTGCTGTTTGTGGACAGATTGTGTGCTTGAATGTTTTTGTGACTTGTGGGAGCTATACTCTATTGTTTTGCATGATCTTTAGGTCTATCCTTGCTAGATTTTTATTTCCAATCCAGTGGTATCCTTGGAATACCAAGTAATAGCCCATGGCCCACTTCATCTTATTTTTGTCTCCGTTAATGTTCGTACCTTGCCGTGAGTGTACCGTGAGCTTCGTTACTCCATTTGCAACGTTCTACATATGACTTTGCATCGATTTTGCATGGAGCATTCATATTTGCCATGATCATGCATGTTCAAATAACTAATCTTGAGGTTCTGTCCAGAATACTAAAGAACTTAATAATTGCATGAGAAACATGACTAGCATAGGGTTGCCATGTTAAATACTTCAATTTGGTCATGCATCATCCTTGATGTGCATCATATCATGCATATGTTGTGGTGTTTCTCGTGTGTTGATCGTTTGTTCCGGATTGCTTCTCTCGATAGAGTTCTGAAAGCGTTCGGTGTGTGAGGATTCGTTCGACTACGTTGGTTCGTCTTCTTCATGGACTCGTTCTTCTTCCAAGCGGGATCTCAGGCAAGATGATCATTTCTCTGGATACCATTACTATCATTGCCATGCTAGATGTCTCGTTTCTATCGCTGTCTCGCTACCTACCACTTGTATGTCAAGCCTCCCAAATTGCCATGAAAAGCCTCTAACCCCTCCACATCCTAGCAAAACATTGTTTGGCTATGTTACCGCTTGCTCAGCCCCTTCTTATAGCGTTGCTAGTTGCAGGTGCAAGTTCTTCCATGCGCAACATGGATATTTTGATATATCACAATATTATTGTTATTTAATTTAATGCAAATATATACTTGATAAAGGGTGGAAGGCTTGTCCTTTTGCTCGGTGTTTTGTTCCACTCTTGCCGCCCTAGTTACTTGTGAACCGGTGTTATGTTCCATAAATGAGCGCTCCTAACATGCTCGGGGTTGTTATGGGGACCCCCTTGATTTTCGTTTTAGGATAAAACTTGTCTGGCAAGGCCCAACATTGGTACTACATTTGCCTAATAAATAATAAACCTGCATAGGGAGTAATTAACCCGAGGACCTTTAATCAACAACCCGGGCCAGTGCTCCTCATGAGTGTTGGTCCAACCCAGAGCAGCTTATTAACGCTACCCGAGGCAACTCGGTGATTGGCGTGGTAACCATCGCTCATCCGTCGTGTCCTGAGAACGAGATACGCGGCTCCTATCGGGATCGTCGACACGCCGGGCGGCCTTGCTGGACTTGTTTTACCTTTCTTGAACGTCTTGTGCGAGGAATTCCGAGAATACTTCGGGCTATCTCGAGGTTGCGGTTTTCCAGTGGAATTGCCTAGGAAGATCACGAGATTCGTGGTCGAGGTTATTCCCGCAGCGTGTGGTTAGTTTGTGATGGATGAGTTGGAGCACCCCCTGCAGGGTTAAATCTTTCGGAAAGCCATGCCCACGGTTATGTGGCAACTTGGAAACTTTGTTTAACACCCGGTCATAGCAAACTTGAAGTTAACTCAAATAAAATACACCAACCGTGTGCGTAACCGTGACTGTCTTTTCTTGTGAGTCCTTATCCGAGAGAGAACACGGCGGGGTTATGTTTGTTCGTAAGTAGGTGTTCAGGATCTCTTAGAGATCATTACTAGTTCACGACCGTTTATGCGACGATCATCCCCCTTATTCGTGTACTCGTAAGTTAGCCACTCAAATAAATGCTTAGTGCTTGCTGCAGCCTCACCACCTAACCATACCTCACCCATTAAGCTTTAATAGTCTTGATACCCTTGGAGATGAGATTGCTGAGTCCCTGTGGCTGACAGATTACTACAACAACAGTTGCAGGTACAAGTAATGCGATGATATGACGTGAGCGCGATGCTTTGTTGGTTTTGGAGTTCTTCTTCTTCTTCATCATCGATCTAGGATGGGTTCCAGGCGGCAGCCTGGGATAGCACGGATGGATGTCATTTTATCGTTTGATTTCGTCCGTAGGCGGACCGTGCTCTTCTGTATGATGTTTGTATATGATTGTTGTATTGATGTGATATTAATGTAGCTTGTGGCGAGTGTAAGCCAATTCCATATACTCATCTCTTCTTTACATATACTTGTAAAGATATCCATTATTGCGAAACGACGAGATGCGCTTCTATCCCTGTCGAGGCCCTCGTCCCAAAATAAGGATAGGATCGCATCTTGGGCGTGACATGTGGCTAGCCCGGGGATTCGCGGGGTGGATGGTCCGACGGCTCTTGTAGGGGCCAGCTTTGGAGCTGCTGCTCCCGCCCTGCTTGGCCGGAGGCGGCCTGCTCGGTCGGGCCGGCGTCTTTTTCTGTCGAGGTTTGTGGTGTGCTCCGGCCGGCGTGGTGCTGGTTGGAGCTGCTAGTCTCCCTGGTGCAGTGGCCTCTACGTGGTGTAGGTGGTCCTGCTGGTGGTGTGTCTGGCGGCGCCACCCCTTCCCAGATCCGGTTCGTTGGTGGATGGTGGCGGTGCTCAGGTTGTGTTGTTCATCGACGTTTGCTCGTCTCCTCGGTGTTGTGTGGCTCGATCGACGATTCCTGGGTCCGACGTCTTTGGTCTACTTCTGTCGGAAATTGCTCTCTGTTGGCAGTGGTTGAGCTCCTTCCCCGGTGCTTGTATAGGTGGAGAGGCATAGGGCTCTGGGCGAAAGCCTTGGTTCGATGGGGATCGAAGGTTACCTGCGACATTGCTTCTTGAAGTTGTCATCGAAGAGTTCCTCCTCTTCACTATACCGTGGTTTGTTGGTTCTAGGGTTGCCGTGGAGGCTGTTTGGTGTGGCTTGACTTTCCCGAGGTCCGGTGGGGTTGTTGTGGATGACTTTGGGCGAAAGCCTTGGTTCGATGGGGGTCAAAGGATACCGGTGACGATGCTTCTTGAAGGCGTCCCCGAAGAGTCCTCACACATCTTCAGGTTGTGGGCTTGTTGGCGGTGGAGTTCGAGTTGTCGACGTCGTCAAGGGTTGGGTTGTTGTATGATTGTCCTCTGTTCAATCGTGTGTTATAAGGTTTTTCGGCCTAGTTTCCCTTATAAACAGGGCCACTTTGTTTTCTATTTTTTCTCTCTTAATGAAAATCGGCAGTGCTCCTGCCTTGCACGTAAAAAAAAAGAAATTGACCAGCATTGCAATTTCATTTGCAATGTCCATGAATAGTACTTGTATATATACAAAAGGTCTTGAGACTTTTCATGCCGACGGCTTTTCCCAGGCCGTCGGTTTTTCCCAGGCCGTCGGCATAGCTCCAACTATGCCGACGGCCCCGACAAAAAACCGTTGGCATAGATAAGGCCGTAGGCATATACGGTTATTCCGTTAGTGAATCTCACTCCAGTTTTAGATTTTTTGCTTTTCTTTTCTCTGGGCACATGGTACTACAGGATCACTGTCCCCTTTTACCAGTGCAGACAGAAAAATACATATACATCATATGACATCTCAAACAAGTTCAGTTTTTAATTTTTTATTCATTGCAACAAAGGCAATACCCAAAATCTAAAGACACAAAAAAGTCGAACTTAAGAACATGGTCTGAAAGGAAGAGCAAAACTCAAGCATACAAGACACCGCGTCTCACACAAATTCAGGTTTTCCTCCTTACAATAATGGTTCAAGTTTTTTACACACCGCAGAGCATGCAATGGCCGAATAGACAGATACAAAAAAGAATTTATGGAAACAAGTTCTTGCACTGGTGTGATGTGCACATGTAAGCAGTGCTTCCTTTATTCCTTTGTAGCCTTTCATTAATATGGGGAAACTTTGTTTACAGGGGCATACACACATAATTTTATACAGCACAGGCCGCAGCGCACAGGCGTCCTTAATCCTAACACACCGTGCTAGTATATAGAGTAATACAGTAGTATACTTCACCCTGTCGTGGCTTGGACAGTTGGAGCCACTATATGTGGAAATATGGTGTCTTCTCATAATCCGTTACAGGTTGGATATCTCGTCGTCAGGCCACAAAGAGGTGACCAGGCGTTTTATGTAAATATGCGTTTTACTGTCCTCTGTCCACCGTTGGATCTCAGTGATCAGATGGCAGTGCAGCCTGCCCATCCTAAGCTTATTTCGTCAGTGCCACTGAAAAACCGATGAGAATTCTCCGACACAACCAGCACATGCTTTGATAATACTCATCCTTTCCTTAACCGTGCATGCAAACTCTGAAAAGGAAGCTGTGATGGAGAGCAAAGAAGATACCAAACTCCTGCTCCTGCATTGGCATCCTTTCCTTCCCTTGATGGCACTCCATCCTCTCCTATATTAACACGATATTGGCATTATTAAATTAGCTACTACTCATCAGCTAGCTAGCAAGTAGGGGCAATGTCCTTCGATTTTGACGATGAAGACCAGAACGTTCCTTATGCATATTATACACCAGGTGGTTTTATTTCATTCAGTTTTTTATTTGGAGCATGTATAAAAGCATCATCTCATTCACTGACAAAACCTGTCAATTGATCGTCTGCCTGATGCAGGGACCCTTCAGCAGGACACGGCCCAAAATGTGTGGCTGCTGCCGCACACAGCAACGAACAGGGTGCCACTGCACAAGAACAAGCAGCAGGTGCTGCTTGAGCTCATCGGTGCATCTTCCAGTGGCGAACGCTTCGGGCTGGACCTGGTGGCTGTCCTGGACGTCAGCTATAGCATGGATGATGAGAATAGGATCGACAAGATGAAGACCGCCATGCAGTTCGTCATCAAGAAGCTCAGCCCCAACGACCGCCTCTCCATCGTCACATTCTGTGGCAATGCCAAGAGGCTGTGCCATCTGCGTTCCGTGACCCAGGCTTCCCAGGTACACCTAAAGCATCTCATCGACAGCCTGAGAACCAGCAGCGCTACCAACATACAAGCCGGCATCGAGACTGGCCTCGAAGTCCTCAATGACCGCCGCATTGCCGGCGGCCGTGTCGCCAGCATCTTTCTCTTGTCCGAT
Source organism: Elymus sibiricus (assembly GCA_039707655.1). Lineage (NCBI taxonomy): Eukaryota > Viridiplantae > Streptophyta > Magnoliopsida > Poales > Poaceae > Elymus > Elymus sibiricus. Next base: position 322,570 of record CM077674.1, on the reverse strand, counting down.
GGGGACCAGAACCAAGGCGATGCTACGATTGTTGATGTCAGTGATGTGGCGGTCTACACGTTTGGTTTTGGTGCAGACTCCAACCACAAGGTACATGAACATGATTACATGAACCCTCCATCCTTCCCTCCGTTGATTGATTGATTTGTTAGTAATTAATTAACGAGCACCGTGTCCCGCGCAATTGTGAGGGAAACGTCTTCAGTCGTCTCTAAGGGCCACTTTGATTCAAAGGATTTTCATACGAATTTTGGTGGATTGGAATTCATAGGATTTTTTCCTATGTAAGTTTTCTGATTTGTAGGTTTGAATTCTATAGGATTGATTTCTTTACACTGCATTTCATACGAATTTTTCAATCCTCCCAAACCTTTTGGAAATAATTCTATTTTTTTCTAAGGTGCAATTAAACAAACTTTTGTGCAAACACAATCATGTATGATTCGAGAGAGCATAACATCACAATACTGCGTTTTCTGAATTCTATGAATCAAAAAGGCTAAAAAAATTAGAATCGAATTAGTGTATATTACTCCCTCCGTTTCCTCTGGCCATTGATATGTTCTTACGTTGAATTGAAAGTTTAGATCGCGATAAGATTGATCATTTGTACGGGTACTACATTAGTATGAGGAATATTCCAACGGCACGGTTCAAACCTATTTATGAAGCCCGTCACGTCGATGGCTAAGAGATCAACATAATAAATAGTGTTCGCTGTCATAGTTATCTAGAACTTGTTGCTTTAGATATGACATATATAGCCTCAAAAAAGCCACTTTAAATGCCTTTTTTATAGTTACATAATTAGAAAGAAAATATTATTGCTAAGTCGTGTATTGAGACAGATCTACAAATATTATTTCTATGTATCCCATATAATATCAAGAATATATCAGTAGTCAGAGTTGCGCGGAGACGTCGTGTATCGTCTCGATTGTTTTGAATCTCATTTATATGTATTACTCCCTCCGTTTCCTCCAGCCATTTATATGTTCTTACACATATTAAAAGTAGACCAATCATTTGTACATGTACCACATTAGCTTATGGGATTTTCCGACAGCACTGGTCGAACCAGTTTATAGAAACCGTCGAATCAATAGCTAAGATCAGCATAATGAGCCGTGCTGGCAGTCATAGTTAAACTTGTGGCTTTCGATATCAATATATATAGCCTTGAAATGGCCACTTTAAACACTATTTTTTCATATATTTTTTATCCCATCTAAATATCAAGAATTATTTTTGTGTATCCCATATAAATATCAAGAATATATCAGTATTCAAAGTTTCAGTGAATTAAATTCACCCACATACAAACTAGTATGTTTATACAAAAGTGGTTCGAATGATAATTATGGAGATGTACGTAGGTACTCATATATAGAATAACAAGAAAAAATACTGAGATTTGATGGTCATATGTTTTACTTTTTGTGAGATCTTCTAGACTATCTTTTTTCTGGTGAACGCGCCTTATCCTTTAGAATAATACTAATAGAATATAGTCCACACGTATATTTGATGGAAGGTTCTGGGGGATATCGCAATGAAGAGCAAAGGAGGAACGTTCAACTTCGTAGAGGACGGAGAGAGTATGAGCGAGCCCTTCTCGCAGATCCTGGGTGGCCTCCTCAGCGTCGTCGTCCAGGACCTGAAGCTCACCGTGTCCCCATCCCCAAAGCCAGGCGACTCCACGATAGAGAAGGTGAACGCCGGTCTCTACCCGCAGACCAAGGACACCAGCACCGGCTCGGTAACGGTCAGCTTTGGCGATCTCTTCGCTGCAGAAGTACGCAACATTATGATCGATGTCCTCCTCCCTGAGGTCCACAGGAGTTGCAACGTGACTGTCATCATCGCCAGTTGCACATATAGGTATATACGTGCAGGCCAGGAACGACCTTCAACTTGAGCAGTCCAACTCCATGATTGACATCCTCAGGGCCCAGCTGGATAAGCTCCTCCAGCTAATCAGCTCGGGGACGATGGGGTTGAAGGCTCTCCGCGCCTGCCTGCTGTCGATGGTGATGATGCATGGCCGCCAGCGCGTCACAGAGACAGGCCACGTCAAGGGCGATAAGCTCTACGTGACACAGTTCACCGACATGTCCTGGAAGCAGGCCGGAGAACATGAGAAGGACCCCACCAAGGTGCCGCCGTCGGCCTCTCAGGACATCGAGCAGGCCAAGATAGTAAGAGATCAGCAGGGCGTCAAGAGGCCGCCGGCCGCGGTGGACTGGAGGACATGGTGGGGGGATGGGGACGAGAGCTCCAGGTGGGCGGGGACAATGGCGATCCTGTGCACGGTGCTCGCCGTCGCCATGATCGTGATCGGCGTCACGCTGCTCGCCGTGTACCTCCTCAACATGCCCAAGATGCCGCACCTGGTGGTCTCCGACGCGCAGCTGGGGGTGCTCCAGTACGCCCAGCAGGACGGCACCATCCAGTACCTTCAACTGTCCATCACCATCCTGGCCGAGAACAACAACTCCAAGGTGGATGCCACTTTCTCCCACGTCGACCTCGCCCTGCAGTTCCACAGAGTCGACGTGGCTCTCCTGCGGACGCCGGCACCGATCATGGTGGCCCCGGAGAGCTCCCTGCCGCTGCAGTACAACGTGGTGTTGGCGGGGCGGGCGCTGGACTCTGCCGGGATGCGGTCCATGGACGAGTCGCTCAACGCCGGCGTGGTACCGTTCGACCTGCGGGGCAAGGCGCGCACGCGCTGGAAAGTGGGCATCTTCCTCAAGGTTCACTTTTGGACGCGCATCTCGTGCCGTCTACACTTCTTCTTCCCCGGCAACAGCACCGTCATGTGCCGTGATGAACATGGATCTTGAAGACGACATTGGAGAAGAAGATAAAGAGGAAGGCTGAGAGAGAAAAACAAGCGATCGTGGCCTCCCCCCCGAACGCCACACAAGTTCCAGCGACGAGCACATCGGTTGCAACATTTGGGAGGAGGAGGAGGCGGCCATGGCGAAGAGTTCAAGGGAGAGGAGGAGGGAGTGCGGCGTCGCCGGTGGTGGGCGAGGCCATGATCTAGTGCCGGAGGTAGCGGCCATGAAACTGCAGGGAGAGATGAATGGGTTGCTGCATCGAGGAAGAGATAAGAAAGGAGTTGGCCGGCGTGACGGTTGGATTATTTTTAATCCCACGTCCAGCGCGTGTCCGGCGGACGTTTCGGCCGTCACGCCGCGTTGAAACGTTTCCCCGATTAAATCGGTGATGGGCTAGAGAAAAAGAGACCCGGTTAAATCGGTCAAGGACCAGAATAATTCAATCTAGTTCAATATGAACTCCATGCGCACGTCGCCGGGTTGAAAGTCTCAAAAAAAACGTGACGGAAGGTGGACATGGTGGAGGTTGTATGGAGAAACAGTTGCGTCCAAGTGCTGCATTCCGATCTACATCGCCGTACTGAAGTTGGAAGAAAAATGTCATGTGTATACCAATGCTCTTACTTCATATTTTTCTATTTCCTAAATTGCATCTAGGAAAAACATGACACTCTATCAACATATATATTCTAATGCTAATGTCTAGCGTAATTAAAGTAACTCATAAGTAGCTACCTATGTTCTATTTATGTTAAAAATCTAATCATTTTTTTATTATCAATGAACAACATATTCATACAATATAAAAAACTCCCATGCAGGCAAGCAATTGGGGTCGCAATCTCCAGTCATAGATGCCAAGGAACAAAGAAGGAAAAAAGACAGAGAGCGGTATGCACAGATTACCAATGAAGAAAAACATGTGAAAAACTAAAGACGCGTCATGCAGCGTATCAGCAAAACAAAACAATTCATACAATATAAAAACATGTGAAAAACTAAAAACTCGGTTACAAAAAAATGCACATAAGGGAGGTGGAAATATGCAAATATGGAGCGAACACAAAAACCAAAAAAATGAGCACGAAAGAAAGACGGAAATATGCAAATATGCAACCAGAACAAAGAAAGCTAGAATAGAGCAAATTGGAGCTAACCGTGAACTGCAACGCAACACGCCGTGCAAAGATTCAATTGCGATGGTTAACCCTGCATATATCACAACAGAAGAAGAAGTTAGTACATCTATATGATGAGGACTTCACGGTTAGCATACACAAAACATGAGCATATATGCATGGACACGCAACAAAGTATACAACATTTTTATTGTCTGATGTCAGTATCTCAATAGAAGTGCTACGTGTACAACATATTTATTGTGAGTATGACGGTTAATGTATCGGTATGATATGCTTTTTCACTAGGCATCGATGATCCGATCTACAGCGTCGTACTTAAGTCCGACAAAAAACAACATGTCTATACCAATGCTTTTATACTTCAAATAATATATGAAAATCCTTTGAATTAGTAATTAAATTCTACAAGAATATGCTTCAAAGTGGAGAAAATAGGCACCCGGCTGAAGTCCTCTGTGTGGCCCTTCCTCTTCAACCACAGCCCTTCCACCATATGTTTCTCCCACTCAAAAACTCTTTCATGCACAATTCATCTTCAACCCTAGGGTAGTGGGGAGTTTAAAGAGGCATCGCCGGAGGGAATGAGTATGGTTCTTCACATCTATGCCCCATGGCCCGGACAACGACAATCCAAGCCGGGTTAATTGAATCAAAATGAAGATTGGACTTCGACTAAATTATCCATGGCCAAAAAAATTCAATTAAATCAACCCATAGTAATGAAGGGGCATATTTACTAGTAATAATACAATAGAAGATAATAGATAGATGGACACAGCCGGTCATGTAGCTCCACAGGATCCTACATCCCTACTCTGTAGTTCCACGTAGTAGGCCTTGCATGCTGCACCTTTGTATTCAATGCACCAGAGCCATCGAACAGAGAAACTGTTCCCAGCACACCACATGTATCCACCTGCAGGCCCAGTACTGCACGTTTGACCGCGAGACGGAACACTCGCGCATCCGCCACCGCCGCACGGGACGACGTTCGTGCGTACTCCCTAGATGGATTGATAGATTGATTGATTTCTTAGAGACGGCTGCTACAAATCAGCTGACTCTACAAATCAGTCAGGTGGCGGGCCGTCGGATCCATCCTCACACAGCCGTTGGATCGGTCAAACACACGTTGTGCCACAGCGAAAAGCAACAGTGCCACTCGCCGCGGAAGCAGCGCCGCCCGGCTTGCAAGCAGGAGCTGCGTCCCATCGTCAGCGGAGCTGGGCGTTCGGCAGCAATGGTAGCACGGCGATGCACCATTGCAGCGCCACACGCAGCACCGGCGGCCCGTCGCAGCTCCGGCGATGCTTCGTGGCAGCTGCAAGGCAACACTGGCGGCGCAACAAACGGCGACTGTTGCGGCAAGATTTTTGGAGCACCACGGCTTGCCATCACCTCCTTCATCGCCGCAGCGCAGCGGTGCCTCTTTGCAGCAGCAACACTCCTCAACGGATCCGGAGGTGAGAGAGGGCAGGAAGAGAGATGGACACAGCCGGTCATGTAGCTCCACAGGATCCTACATCCCTACTCTGTAGTTCCACGTACTAGGCCTTGCATGCTGCACGTTTGTATTCAACTAGTAATAGTGCACGTGCATCGCACGTGTAATCGAATGAATTTCCTCATTCATCAGGTTGCCAACCAGTTAATATGGGATGAAAACAGTGGATATTCTTGGTCGAGGTAATCGTCTTTCTGTCAGCAAATACACAAGTAATATTCGAACATATAACACATTGGTACCTGTACATTATTGACATTACACACTTAGAAGCAGCATAATCATCTTCGCTGCCAGCCTTCCTGTATCAAATGAATATGAAAATGGTTAGACCACAGTGATCGTTGTTGCCTTTTGCATTGTTATATCTTTTCGCAGACGAAAGATATGCGGTACACCTCAGCTACCCAAACATCTACTCCCATGATGATTCAGAGTTTTTTTTAAGAAAGTAAGATGTTGTGACAAGTTCTTGAAGAAGAACTGTGATTGCAAGGGAAGTAATTTCTGGTTAGGTTCTTACCAGGCAATTCGGCAACATTGCAACATTTGGTTCTATGAATTGGAGGAGGTACGACATACCAGCCAATTGGCAATCCTGTTTGATACAGTATCGCTAGTCACCACAGAGAAATGTTATGCGCTAGACTCACTCTTGATATCATGAATTTCGTAAGGGAATCCCATTGCTAGAAATCACAGCAAACAATTTTTCTTTTTTCAGTGACAAGTGGTAGCAATGTAGAACAATTTCCCCAGGGTTAAGAAGAGCGAAGCAAGGAAGTAAAAATTTGTATGAGTTGTCTTGAATTGAATCTAACTTTCCATCCTCAGAAGCAACACAGTAATTTACGTTAGAACAACTGAAAGACTGGCAATCAATACTTTCCAAATGATAGATCCGATATAAGCTTATACCATATTAAAAAGCCAACTTTTTTAGATTTTCCCTTTCTGCACCAATGTCCTTGAGTTTCATTCATGCGTCGGCAACCTGGAAGGAGAAAATGAGATATTTGCAACAATACACAACACACCGAGGTCTTTTTATGCACCAAGTAACTTAAACTGTTAAGTTTGTTATAAATTAGACACTATTAAAATAAATTAACCATTGAAATATGTAGGTAGACTGGTGGAGACTTCTTTGAATAAGAACTCACCTGCTACCATTTTTACACAATGAAATTGTACGTGGTCCTTAAATATGTGCAAGCTAGTTGTGTATTTCATCGATTGTTTAGAGAGAAGGCATCAAGGTAGGAACCAAGTCAACCAACCTGGACATGATGATAGATACACTAAGAATTTAAATACTGAATGAAGGGTACTACGATTCTTATCAAGATCCAGTATTTCTTGTATATATCAGCAGTTGAGCACATCAAGTGCTTCTGAGTTTGGACAACAAGTTAAATTAAACCAGCATTCGTTTCATCCAAGAAATGGAATGGAAAGTAGTAGGGAGATCAAGAGTAAGCATGACTCACCATGGTATATCAGAGATGCAGGTCCTGAATTAGTTGGAGTTGAGGGCGAGGAATTTCTTCCACTTGTGTGCGAGGAGATGTACCCCCAAATTCGTGACACTACCATAGACCTGCACGTGCGTAACATCATGGCAGTAAATTATAGTTTTCTAAAATATTGGCAATGTAACATCATGGCCGCAAATTACATTGCCTACAAGTGGGGTCAGAACAAAAGCTACAGTCCAAAATGGAAATACAGTCCAAAATGGGAAATGTCAATGAAAAGTTGAAAATTGTAGTAAGATGAAGATTTGCACTTGGCAGTGTAGCTTACCTAGTTCCGACCTACTTGAGATTGTAAACGTGACTTACTTGCTCATAGTTCTGACCTATTAACTCATAGTTAAAATGATTACCATCTGCAAAAGGTCATAAATAGTTCAACAGAGAAGAAATTTGTCAGAATATATACGTGTCATGGCCGAAAGCTTATGTAGCAAGGTTCTTCATGCATGCAAGTCTCCCAAAAACTACTTGTTGCATTTTTGTCGATAGCCTGTCACATAAGTAGCAAACTTGTTGCATTTTAATTAATGAACAGGATGAGGCTGGTAAAGCTGCAATCAAGAATGTGGAATTACATGTTGCTCTTGGTGGACGTGGTGTTTAATACTGTTAAGTACAGGGAAATGAGACTGAGAAATTTATTTTCTACTTTTTCATGTGTTGTAACAGAGGAAGGTGGAGTTGCATCTGGTTTCAGGCATGCTGAACTCAACGAGCTAGAACATGTAACACAATTTTTTGTTCACACAGGAAAGCATACAGTCGATGTCCAAAGGTGAATACTCACGATTTTTTGTTTGTAGAGGAAAGCATACGGTCGATGTCCAAAGGTGAATACTTTTTCATGTGCTCCCTGTCTTTTTTTTAATGTATTTGTCACTCTGTTCTTTCATGGCGATAGCTACCAAATATGTATGTCACACTGCTCTTTTCCTCAACAGGTTCCTTTTGCAAGATCATCTTAACCATGATGACATATTTATTTTACAAATGAAGTTTCAGATATTCCAATGCAATTCATCGAATTATAGTATTTAGGAGAGGGCTAAAGCCCTTGCGGTTGTGCAATATATCAAAGACACATGTGAAGGAACAAGTAATGTAGCTTTGCACTTGGTAAGTTCACTCTTCAGAAAACACTATTTAAGTGGATCAAGTTCTTTTTTCTTCCACGATTATAATTTAATCTATCAAACAGACGATGGAAAGTTGGAAGAATGAAGGCTGATTTGCTTTTGCTCTCTTTTAGAATCTATAAAGAGCTTGCTCTTTATATTATTCCTATTGTAAGCTTCTTGTAATTTGCTATGTTTTTTGGCTATGCCCTGTGGCTTGCCCCTATGTACACATTGTAACTATATCTTATGTTTTAATATAGCATATTAGGCGCCTCTCCTACTATTTTCAGCTTAAAAAACATGGCATAAACAAAATGGTTAATCATTATAGCAAAAAAATGTATGCCCGAGTTTTACCTCTGTGTCCAAGACGACCAAGTTCAGTCTTTTCCTACCAAAGCCAATTCGTTCAATGTGGAATATGTGGTATACTCTGAGAGATAAACTCCATTTCGTGTGTGGATGCACATCCCTCAGAGTTGGAATGCGGCGGGCATCAACTCTCTTGCGCATCATACTAAACACAAGCAAGAAATTTAAGCATGAAGAAGAGAGGAAAGTAAAATCCAGTCAAGTTGAATTAATTTGGAAAGGCTTATGCGTCAAATTGATACTACAAACTCCATACACCAGGCATCATGCTGAAACCACAATGACTACTTACAACAGGTAGCATTAAAACATTGTCCGCAATAACCCATCAATGTTAGAATCAGTACAAGGGATGAACAGAAAATCACATCCACGTGCAGATGTATTCAGATTTCTTAGACTGATTACTGTACTAATGGTTACTTTGCTCCTAAACCGACAACACATCACCAACAGTTTACATGTTCTGTATGTTTTTGGCTTTCAAACACAATTACTGCTCGTGGTGTTATCAAATTACCAAAAAAAGCTATAGCTCCAATCAAGAATAGTACATCACACATCCACTTGATTCACAACAACCATAAATTTGTACTATCTCTAAAGGAATTGTCTCAAAGCTCGATCCATTGATTTATTTTGGAGGGGGACTAAGTGTCAAGCAATACCGACCTGTGGTGTTCGGAGCAGAAGTCGAGCACGGCGTGTGAATTCTACATGGAAAGGCTGCCTAGCCTGGCCGCGACTGCCTCGTTGCACGGCAGGTAAGCCCCAGTCGCGTCGGGGGCGTGCTGCTGCCCCCCACCCCCACCCCATGCGGAGTGGAAAAATGGAGGGCGAGAATCCCAGTCGGCCGGCGTCGGGGAGCGGCAACCAAATTAACACAAAGAGAATGAACCAATGAGCCTAGTTGTACAGTAGTTACAATGTCATAATATCCACCAACAAGGATCACTATAAATCCTAAGCAGCCAAGTATAAACCACAATTATTGGCTTGATGATCTGCAGCCGGTCATTACTATCAGTCTGAATGAGGGCAATGGAGCAAGAATAGACATTTAGGACGAGAAGCTTGCCTTGATGGTAATATAAATGAGAATGGGAAGGAACTCATCAGCGCCAGATGGCATCCGATCATTCGACATGGACACATTTAGCAGCAAGTTATTGATGACTTGGCAACAACTCATCATACAGAGAAGCTTATCCCGCGGTGACTTGAAGGAATTAATCTTCTGTAACTCTTTAACTGCAATCTACAATGACAATGTGCATCAACAGAGAGGTCACAGCTTGGGCCATGGTTCTATGACTGGAATGATTACCATCAGAAAACCAAAGATACTCGTGAACCAACTGAATGGCACATGATTCAACATTTATATTCTGAATATAATCACTAAATGAACTCAAATGTACAGTGAGAACAGAGCACATCCCCTTACCAGCCAGGAAGCCTCGTTGGTGAGGGCCTTGGGTATGTCGAGGTGATGAGGCCTGACAAAGCGCTGCAGGAGGCCGATCTTGTCCGAGACTTCGGCGTCGGCAGCCGCATCCTCCGGCGACGACACGAAGGTGCGGTCGAACAACTTGGTCATGATGTACTTCTCGAGCCCCTGTGCTTGGCAAGCAGAGAATTAATCAGTCGGGCGTTCAACGCGATGGAGGGAATGCGAGGATCCCCAAATAAAAATCTATAACAAGAAACTGATTCTGAGACCTCGAGCGCGTGATCGATCTCCTGGTGGGTGGCGTCGGCCCAGAGCGGGTGCCCCCTGACGGCCGCCTTCATCTCCGCGAAGAAGGCCTGGACCCTGGTGCCGTCCGCCTCGACGCTAGGCTCCTCGAGGGAGAGGGAGGCGAGGAAGCTGCGAGGGTAAGCTCCCCGGTCAGATCAGATCCACGCGAGGGGAACGGGGATGGAGGGGGGAGGCAATGGTCGATGGATTGGATTGGATCGACCATCCAAAGTGAGCCGGGAAGTGCAGCAGGAGCGCGACACGCGGGGCGGGGAGGCGCGGGGGTGGGGGCGGGGCCGGCGAGACGTGCGCGGCGGCGGGGCGTGGAGGCGCGGTGGCGGGACGCGATAGCGGGGCCCGCGGGGCGCGTTGGCGCCGCCGGCGGGGCGCGCGAGGCGCGGTGGCGACGCCGACGAGGCGCGGCGCGCGGTGCGGGGAGGCGTGGGGGTGGGGGCGGGGTCGGCGAGGCATGCGCGGGGTCGGGGCGTGGAGCGTGGGGGTGGGGGCGGGGGCGGCGAGGCGTGCGTGGGAGCGGGGCGTGGAGACGTGCGGATGGGTGGTTTTCATAGGTTAGCGATGGTGATCAGCGATATAAGCCATATAACTACGTGGCTTGCTGTGTTAAACACCGAATGATTATTGGCCTTTGGATGATGGTAATAAACGTTCGAGATTGTTTGGATCTCCGCCTTTCATGTTTTTATAGGGGTAGTAGATGCACCAGAGCCATCCAAGAGAGAAACTGTTCCCACCACACCACATGCATCCACCTGCAGGCCCAGTACTGCGCGTTTGACCGCGAGACGGAACACTCGCGCATCCGCCGCCGCCGCACGGGACGACGTTCGTGCGTACTCCCTAGATGGATTGATAGATTGATTGATTTCTTAGAGACGGCTGCTACAAATCAGCCTACTGATTTCTTCAGGAAATCAGTCGGGTGGCGGGGCGTCGGATCCATCCTCTCACAGCAGTTGGATCGGTCAAACACACGTTGTGCCACAGCGATAAGCAACAGTGCGACTCGCCGCGGAAGCAGCGCCGCCCGGCTTGCAAGCAGGAGCCGCGTCCCATCGTCAGCGGAGCTGGGCGTTCGGCAGCATTGGTAGCGCGGCGATGCACCATTGCACCGCCACACCAGCGTGGCGGTGCTCCAACGCAGCACCGGCGGCCCGTCGCAGCTCCGGCGATGCTTCATGGCAGCTGCAACGCAACACTGGCGGCGCAACGAACGGCGACTGTTGCGGCAAGGTTTGTTGGAGCACCACGGCTTGCCATCACCGCCTTCGTCGCCGCAGCGCAGCGGTGCCTCTTTGCAGCAGCAACACTCCTCGACGGGTCCGGAGGTTAGAGAGGGCAGGAAGAGAGGAGCGGGCGCGGCCATGGCAGGAAGCAGAGCGGCGAGGAAAGAGATTGGGAAGGGAAATAGAGAGGAAGGAGAATGAGTGGAGGAGCGCCCACGGAAGAGGATAAGGCAGGCTGCATGGAGGGGAAAGCGGTGGGCGGCCCACAGGAATACGTGTCACGCGGAGGACACGGCTTATGATGGAGAGAAATCAGTCGGTTGATCTTAATACTTTTACTTTTTTAGAACAGGTATCAACTATATCTAAATAGGAGCCGGCCCCCACTATCCGATTTTCCCGCATTCTCATGCGTCCACGTCACCATAAATTTTTGACGGTGCTACGGCGGGCTTACGCCGGCCTGAACCATTTTCATTATCATATATGAGACTGAGAAACAACACAACGGCTACAGAAGTAGCACCCAACACACGCCAGAAGGTACAAGGAACAACAGAGAAGGTACAAGGAACAACAGAATAGAGAAGAACCAGAAATGGGCTTTGGCAAGCAGCCAACACCAAGAGCTTAGCACTCATCACCACTAGGCAGACCGAGAAGAGCAGGAACTAGTATTTTTGGATCAGTCGAAAGGAGATACGTCACCGAGAAGACGTAGAGAAGAAGTCGCCTGCTGCCCTGCGATCACTCTGCACCTTGAAGAACTAGGAGAGTCGCAGCCACCGTCGAAGGGCTTCCCACTGCCTAGCCACGACGAGACGGAGAGAGTCGCAGATCGTGCCGAAGGGCAATGTTCCACCGAGACAGCCATGCACCTCCTCTGGGCCACACCACGGCCACCATCACAAATAGAGAGAACCAGAACACTATGCAAGGCAACCAAACTCAGGCGTCGTCGAAGGGCACCGAACTCCGAGACCTCACCGCTGCCACGAGCCCCCAGGAGATAGGTCAACCATCAACACCAGAATGACCAAAGAATTGTCGCTGCCACAGATCACTTCCATCGCTACCACCCTACACTCCAACAACCCAACATGCACTCCAACCCAGACATCAAGCTACCAACAACGGAACTGTGGCTCCAAAAACAACGCCCCCAAGGGGGATAGACGACATCAAGACGCCATCGTCGTCCGATCCAGAGATGGATCTGAGGCTTTCGCCCGGGGCACACAAATGAGTGCGCAAGGTAGCTTCCCGATGAGTGCGCAAAATAGTACGTACGAGTAGCTGCTGCTGCTTGCTTGGTTGCTTACTCTGGAGGGTTGAAGTAGGGGTAGACTGTGAAGGTGGTCTGCAGGATGGTCATGGCGAGCAAGAGCACTGCAGCCAGCACCGACATGGCCACCCAAGGGTTGCTGAAGTAGTTGCGCACAAGAGCCGCACGCCACTTGTGCAGCCTGGAGCCCCTGTAATTATTCACCTCGATCATCACATCTTTCAGGCAGTTGTCTCTCGGCCACCACACCTGCGCGCAGATCCTGCTGAAGAAGCGGCTGGCGTCCTGCTCGCCACTTATCTCGTTGTCAAGGATGCCACGCAGGTGCAGGATCCGCATGTCCTCAGGCGTTTTGATGAGGCAGTCCATGAAGAGGGCGTAGGCGGAGATGTCACCCCGGGTGCGTGGGTAGGTATGCTCGAACGCGATCAGGTTCCGGAATAGCTTGTCCCTGTTATCATCGAGCATCAGCCGCGGGATCTCCAGGACGCCACTGCAGCTGTCGAACTCGATGTCCAGAAAGCTCGTGGCCTTCTTTCTCTTCCTGAACTTTACCCCCGCCTCCTCCAGCTCCTTGACGCACGGTATCAAGTGCCCAGTTGCATCGCGAAGCTTGGCCCCGCACCAACAGCTGGAATGCCTGATAGTATTGTCACTCTCACCAAGGCTTGGCTGCGGGGTCAGGCAGGCGACGGAGAGGTGGAAGAGGTGCAGCAGGTGGTGCACGTGCACGCCGTGGTAATCAATTTCTGAAGCTGAAGGTCGCAGCATGTCGGAACAGAAAGATCGGAAAAGCCGGAGGCTGCCCTTGATGTGGGCGTCCTTGGGCTCATCGGCCCTACTCCGGAGCAGCTCAAAGAACTTAGTCAGCACGACGAAAGGGATCTGATTCTCGAGTAGCAGTAGGTCGATTTTCACTAACTGCCACACCCAGACCCTGCCGAAACGCTGCGTCCAGTCTTCGTCTTGAGCAATGCCGCCCGGAGCTTCTGCTTCCCTTTCTCCGTCGCGTGCGTACTTGAGCAAGCGGTGGAGGATGAAACAGCCGTCCAGTACCATGTTGAGTGCCAGGTCATCGCTGGAGTGCTCAATGTCTTGAGAGTAGGACGCCCGAATTTCTGGCTCCAGACGCTTCATGCTCTCCAGGCAATTGTGTAGCAGCCACGCAGTGACGTGATTGTCAGGCTGGTCTTCGTGCCAGCTCATAAGCTGCCGCACGCAGCACCATTTGTACTTCTCCAGCTGCGCTGTGCTCTTGTTCTTCTTGGTAAAGGGGCCTATGCGAACTGCGACCGGCTCATAGCCTTCGTCCTCATCACCCCTTTTAATTCCTTGGGTACCTTGTAGATGGTGGGCCGCGCCTTTCTGTAGTCACATCTTGTAGGAACTGCGGATGCCACGCTCGCCAACGTTTTCGCCAAAAATTCTTTGGATACATCGACTTCCACGTTTTCTGATCAAGGACCAGTGCAAATTGCGTCGAATACAGTTACCATTAAATTTGTTCTAGTTTTAGTGGATAGAGTTAGTAGTATTTGAATCTGAATACGTTATAACCTGAGTCTCAATAGATCAAGGGCGCCATTGCTTCTATTCTAACCTGTGAGTCGATTCGGACCATATGCGTATGGTTGGGCCGGTCAGAATGGTTCCTCTCAGGGACGTAGGCCTCGTCGTATAAACTTCGTAGACAAATATCATGTTGAGGATAATTATGTCGCTTGCCTGCCCGTTCCGGCTCGGTTCTGGAACAGGCGACGGCGCGTGCTGCTGCACGTGATGAACCTACAGGTGCGGCTCGTCTCCTCTCTCCCAAGCGTACTGTTTTATCTGATTTGAGTGATGAGCATTGCTTGGGGGTGGTCCGGGATGCGGGTTTAATTGTTGATCCGTCGATTTCCTTTCCGTCCTCTCTTATGTCTCTCTTGCATGCGAATGAGGTGGCTCAGGCGAACCTGGCCATGGCTGGAGCCGATTCTTTGGCGGCTGCATCTGATCCAGTGGCAAATGTGATTACCTCACCCAGTTCTGTGATGGGGGATGTTCGTCCTACTCCCCATGTGCCTAAAGCGAAACGACCGAGACGCGTAGTGGCGCCGTCTCGATCGAGCCTCCGTATTAAAAACCTCTCTGCTCGATGAAATTCCTATTTTGGAATGTGCGGGGTCTTGCGGCTAGTGGGCGGCGAGATCAACTTCGATCTCTTCTTCTCTCTTCTCGGGTGGATGTTATCTGCTTACAAGAAACAAAAAAGGAATCTTTCACGTCTTCTTATCTTGAGCGTCTCTCCCCTCGTGGTCAGTTTCAGTGGCACTATCTGTCTTCCATTGGTGCCGCTGGAGGCATTCTGATGGGTGTGAACACCGATCTTTTTGACGTTCTTTCTGTGGACTCGGGTCGCTTCTTTGCTAGTATGCGGCTACGCCAAATCTCTAACTGTCGCTCCAGGGAAATCTTTGCCATCTATGGCCCTGCGGATCACAGCCTTTCCCAGATCTTCTTGGAGGAGTTGGTGAAGAAAATTCTCGCGTGCCCTGTTCCTCACATCTTAGGTGGTGATTTCAATCTTATCCGTTTCCCTTGGGAGAAAAGTTCTGCCAATTTCTCATGGACTAGAGCAAATACCTTTAATGATTTTATCAGTGACGCCGCATTGCGTGAGATCGGGCAATCTGGCGCTAGATATACATGGTCGAATAAGCAAGTGGCGCCAGTGCGGTCAGTCCTCGATCGGGTTTTGGTCTCCTTAGATTGGGATTCACTCTTTCTGCGATCCTCTTTGTGGCCGAGCCACTGGTGGGATCCGATCATTCTCCCCTCATCCTGGACACGAAAGATGATCTAGTGCGCCGATCCAAAAGGTTCTACTTTGAAGCCTCGTGGCTCCTGATTGAGGATTTTATCCCGTGTCTTTCCTCCCGCATCCTGTCTATTTGTGTCTCCCCTCATCGTTCGTTCGGCCCCTTGGATGACTGGCGCTTTCTATCCCAAAACCTTCATCGTTTCCTTAAAGGTTGGAGTGCTAATCTCTCGGCAGAATCCAAGGCGATCAAGCTCGACCTGTTGGGTCAAATCAAGTCTTTGGACGACATGGCGGACGTGGCCGGCCTCACTGACTCTCAATGGGAATTGAGACACTTTCTTGACCATTCCCTCATGTCAATCCACAAAAGAGAGGAAATTCATTGGCTTGAAAGAGGGAGGACGTCCTGGTTGCTTCATGGGGATCGACCAACGAAATATTTCATTGCGATCGCCAACGGTAGACGACGCAGATGTGAAATAACTCGTTTGGTCATTGGAGATGACATTGCAACTGACCCCAGGGCGATCATGTCTCACATTGTGAGCTTTTATCAAATGCTCTATTCTAAGCGTCCCCCCTCCCCTATTATGCTGTCTCCATCCTTTTGGGATTCTTTTGGGAAAGTTTCGGATGCTGAGAACCTTGAACTCATGGTCCCTCTCTCTGATGAGGAAATCAAAGCAGCGGTTTTCTCGTCTAAGGCGGACTCTGCTCCTGGGCCGGATGGCTTTTACAATACCTTCTTCCAGAAGTTCTGGCCAGTTCTTAAACCACTCATTTCTGCTATTCTCACGGGCTTTTGTCTTGGGACAGTTGACATCTCTCGACTCAATTACGCGGTGCTTTCCCTTCTCCCTAAGGTTTCGGGGGCGGACTCTATAAAACTCTTCCGTCCCATAGCTCTGATCAACAATTTGGCTAAATTCCCCTCTAAAGCCTTTGCGGCTCGCCATGATCCGGTGGCACACCACATCATTTCTCGAACTCAATCGGCATTCATCAAAGGGAGATTTATTTTGGATGGTATTGCTAGCCTTCACGAGCTTGCCCATGAGTTTAGAAGGAGCAACACCAAAGCCATCCTCCTCAAGCTGGACTTTGAAAAGGCTTACGATTCGGTCAGCTGGGAGTTTCTGCGGTCTGTTCTCGTTTCTCGTGGCTTTGAGGGTGCGTATGTGCACCGCATTATGCAGATTGTTGGTGGTGGCCACACTGCGGTAAAGGTCAATGGTGAAATTAGCAGATACTTCAAGAACGAGCGTGGTCGGCGTCAAGGCGATCCTTTATTCCCCCCTTCTATTCAACTTTGTGGCTGATGCTTTTGCGTGTATGTTTGATCGAGCGGCTGCTGCTGCTCATATCACCCCGGTGGCCTCTAATCTCATCCCGGAAGGGATTACTCATTTACAGTACTCCGACGACACTATTATCCTGGTGGAAGCATCTGACCTGTGCCTGGCCAACCTTAAATTGCTCCTCCTTTGTTTTGAGTGCCTGTCGGGCCTCAAGATTAATTTCCTGAAATCGGAACTCTTTGCCTTGGGTTGTGACTCTCTGGAAGCTAACAGGTTGGTTGATCTTATGAATTGTTCGCTGGGCTCTTTTCCCCTTACTTACTTGGGTATCCCTATATCTAGCAAACGGGTTAGTGCTTCTGTGTTTAACCCAGTGGTGGCCAAGCTTGGCAAGCGGGTCCTACTCTGGAAAGGTAGATTCCATTCACAAGCGGGCAAAGTGTGCCTTATCAATTCGTGTCTCTCCTCCCTACCCACTTACGTTATGGGCTTCTATCTGCTTCCTAAATCTTGTCATGAGGGTTTCGATAAAAATCGCCGCAATTTCTTCTGGAACTCCTCAGATAACAAAAAGAAATACCGGATGGTTCGATGGGACATTATTTGTCGACCCAAGAAGAAGGGTGGCTTGGGTATATCCAATACTAATATTATGAATGTCTGCTTGTTGACCAAGTGGTGGTGGAAAATTCTGAAGGCCGAACCGAACTCTCTTTGGTTCAACCTCCTCAAAGCCAAATACTTCCCTAACTCCTCCCCACTTTTGGCTGAATGCAAGGGTGCATCTCAATTCTGGCAAGATCTTCAGAAGGTGAAGGATACTTTTCGATCTTTGATCAAGTTCTCGGTTGGTAACGGGACCTCGATTCGGTTTTGGCTTGATTGGTGGACTGGGGAAGGACCTTTAGCTGCGTCCTTCCCCATTTTGTTCTCTTATTGCTCCACCCCTAATATTTCCATCTCGGAACTCGCTTTGTCTGGTTGGGACCTCCAGTTTCGTCGTTCTCTCTCTTCCCCTCGCTCTCGGAGTCTAGGGACGACGTGACCTGGACGATATCACTAATACAGAACAGGGATTTAGTACCGGTTTATAAGGGCCTTTAGTACCGGTTCTGGAACCGGTACTAAAGCTTAGGTACTATAGGTCCAAAACCTTTAGTACCGGTTCGCCTCGAACCGGTACTAAAGTGGTTGGATCTCTGCCACATGGTCACAATCCAGAGACGAGGGCTTGGGGGGCTTTAGTACCGGTTTGTACTACAAACCAGTACTAAAGGTTTAGGGGTTTAAGGGTTTATTGATTCTTTGCTTTAGGGGTTTAATGGTTTATTGATTCTTGGGTTTAGGATTTACTGTTTATTTTTTAAATTCAAAAATATTTTACGCTATTACATATTGTACAATGCATATACATGTAGAATATCTCGTAGAACCAATTATATATATATATATATATATATATCATAGTAGAATTTCTCGTACCACCATATATATAGAACATATATACAGTGCACATATGTATACAATTTGGTATATACACAATTTCACCTACAATTTGCAGATCATATTCTACTACCGGCCGGGTAGGGTGTAATGGAATTCTCCGTTGGTAGGTATGACATGCTGAAGCAAAAATCCCGCTATTTCCTCTTGAAGTGCTCGTATGCGGTCCTCTATTCGAAGTTGATCCCGCTTCTCCGCAATCTTTTTTAAAGAAGGAGATCAATATATGAATATATCAATTGTGTGTATATATATATTACATCATGGTAAGAACAAAGTGTAAATAGTATTTACGTACCATATTTGCTGTTCTAGTATTCCTTTCGGTCATATAGCGAATGTTCTCCATTACGATGTATGCACATGGTTCAGTCCCCTGTTCCTGCTTCATACACTTCACAAGAATAGAGTTCAATCAGATAATTATCAAGCATGATAATGGTATTGAAACTAGAATTAAAGCGAATGTTCTCGCACATATTTATGGTAGTGCCACGTCAGCTTATCCTTCCAAGCACCGGGCTCTTCTTTTATGAACTTTGCCCAAACTCTGCCGTCAAAGAAATTGAATAAAGGAGCTATTAATTACTTGATATAACAGGAAGTGAACTAAAGAAGCCTACATGGTGCGATAATGATTAAAATTACCTGTCGAGCATATTCTTCAGGCCTTTGTACTCGTTATAATCTTTACGTGGTGAGTCCAGTACTATAACTTTTCCTTCTTCAATTTTAATGTCTAGCAGGATGAAGTGATACCTGCGCACACGTATGTATAAGCGGGTATGCATAACTCATCACTTATAACATCGA
Organism: Elymus sibiricus; assembly: GCA_039707655.1. Taxonomy (NCBI): domain Eukaryota; kingdom Viridiplantae; phylum Streptophyta; class Magnoliopsida; order Poales; family Poaceae; genus Elymus; species Elymus sibiricus. The sequence goes on along the minus strand of CM077674.1, from coordinate 303,363 downwards.
GTAAGCAAAACTATAATTTGTAGTACAAGACAGTGACACTCACTTGAAGTTGTAAGGAAGTAGTATATTTGCGTTCCTTCAAAAACTTTAGCAAGGTCTTCTCCGCCTCTCTTACGTAGTATGGATTTTCTATTGTTCCTTCATGTATGGTATTTGGGTTAATGAACCCAATGCCATAGGCTCCATCTCTTTTCATTTCGTACATCTTCATTCTGCGTAATACCACACAAAAAGAATATAGTGAGGATAATTACAGTCAATGACGAACGAGCTGAGCTAGAGACTTAAAATACTGAAAGAAATCACTTACAGACAATAACGACTGACGAGAGATTTGTCGAGTGCTTTTTGATGGAATAACGGAAATAATTCTTCATTTGCAATCCACACTTCAGTTCCATTGTGGTAATATTCTGGCTTGACTTTCATCATGAGGCTCTCTCGCTCGAACGGTATAATTTCTCTCTTGTACCACTCATGCAAATTGCGCATTTGCGTTGATAGAAGCTTCTCCTCTTCTATATTGACCAGAGGCTCCCCTTTGACATATTTCCTTGGTGGTATAATATCTCCAGCGACGATCTGCTCGAAGCCTAGATATTGTTCAACAGTGAGACCCGCCGCTCTAGCAGCCTCTCTTGCAAGGTCGGTTATTATCACCTCCTGCTGCTCGGTACTCACCTTGAGCGGGGCTATCGATTGCACTGTCTGTTCTCTGAGCTGGGGAACAGTTCTCCCGCATTTTTTACTGCCTGAGGAGCTCGACCCCTTTTGTTGATATGACTTGCTAATAGAGCGTTCATAGTTCGATAGCACTGTCTTCACAGGGGGTTTAAAAGTATCCAAAAAGTGGTGTACAGTTTCCTCAGGTATTTTCTCCTTCGGTGGCGGGGGCGGTTTCGGCGCAAAGTGGTCATCCACTTGTTTATCAACTACCGCTTTGAGTTCTCCGTCAGTCATCTCGCAAGGTAACTTTTCGACAGGAGGCTCGGGTTTCTTCTTCTTCGGTTTCTTTTTCTTTGGACTCTGCTGACGCGGCGGAGGTCGATTTCCTCGTCGCGTTTTGGGCTTGGGCTCGTGGAGGGGTGGTGGACTCGGCTAACGCGGCGGACTTGCGATGTGCTCCATCTCGGGGGGTGGTGGTGTACTCGACTGACTCCCCGGAGTCGCGATGTGCTCCATCTCGGGGGGCTGTGGTGGACTCGACTGACGCCATGGAGTCGCGCTGCGCTCCGTCTCGGGGGGTGGTGGTAGTGAACTCGACAGACGATGCGCTGGACTTGGCACCTTACTGTCTGGAAATATGATGCATGGTTTTCTCCATAGAAAGTAACCAGCACGTTTGGCTTCTGCGAGGGTCTTCTCTCCTTCACCTCCAGGAAAATCAAGGTTTAGTGACCCATATCCCGACAGAACTTCATCCACCCCGACGCGAGCATAGCCAGCTGGAATCGGATTGCCGTGGTAGGTTGCTTCAGGTGGATTCGGTAAAGCATAGCCGTCCGCCACCTTAATGGATATATTGCTCAATTTGGCATGTAGCTCGCAAGGTGTCGCCTCTTGGATATCATCCACGGGGTAGTGACCATCATCGACAAGAAAAATACCAAATGAAGTCAGACAGGGTTGAAAATTGATGATGTGGCTTTGAATGGTGCATTTTGAACACACAAAAAGTATGGAGTTCAAATAAGTTCAAAAAAATGAAATCCCTTTGTAACAGATGAGTTTTCGTCCGAAACCCTGATACTTCGAAAGAGATTGTCCATTTTGTACACGAAGTGCATCCGGTTTTTGCCGTAACCCTCTCAACTTTTTATAACATGCTATGTGGGTGAAATGATGATACCATGCCAACTTTCAACCTTTTCAGAGTTCATTTGAAGTGCTTTTCAATTTCAGTGTTATTTAGCTCAAAAAAATCAGTAAGTGCATGAAAAATACCAAATGAAGTCAGAAAGGGTTGAAAATTGATGATGTGGCTTTGAATGGTGCATTTTGAACACACAAAAAGTATGGACTTCAAATAAGTTCAAAAAATGAAATCCCTTTGTAACAGATGAGTTTTCGTCCGAAACCCTGATACTTCGAAAGAGATTGTCCATTTTGTACACGAAGTGCATCCAGTTTTTGCCGTAACCCTCTCAACTTTTTATAACATGCTATGTGGTTGAAATGATGATACCATGCCAACTTTCAACCTTTTCAGAGTTCATTTGAAGTGCTTTTCAATTTCAGTGTTATTTAGCTCAAAAAAATCAGTAAGTGCATGAAAAATACCAAATGAAGTCAGAAAGGGTTGAAAATTAATGATGTGTATTTGAATGGTGCATTTTGAACACACAAAAAGTATGGAGTTCAAATAAGTTCAAAAAAATGAAATCCCTTTGTAACAGATGAGTTTTCATCCGAAACCCTGATACTTCGAAAGAGATTGTCCATTTTGTACACGAAGTGCATCCAGTTTTTGCCGTAACCCTCTCAACTTTTTATAACATGCTATGTGGGTGAAATGATGATACCATGCCAACTTTCAACCTTTTCAGAGTTCATTTGAAGTGCTTTTCAATTTCAGTGTTATTTAGCTCAAAAAAATCAGTAAGTGCATGAAAAATACCAAATGAAGTCACAAAGGGTTGAAAATTGATGATGTGGCTTTGAATGGTGCATTTTGAACACACAAAAAGTATGGAGTTCAAATAAGTTCAAAAAAATGAAATCCCTTTGTAACAGATGAGTTTTCGTCCGAAACCCTGATACTTCGAAAGAGATTATCCATTTTGTACACAAAGTGCATCCATTTTTTGCCATAACCCTCTCAACTTTTTATAACATGCTATGTGGGTGAAATGATGATACCATGCCAACTTTCAACCTTTTCAAAGTTCATTTGAAGTGCTTTTCAATTTCAGTGTTATTTAGCTCAAAAAAATCAGTAAGTGCATGAAAAATACCAAATGAAGTCAGAAAGGGTTGAAAATTGAAGATGTGGCTTTTAATGGTGCATTTTGAACACACAAAAAGTATGGAGTTCAAATAAGTTCAAAAAATGAAATCCCTTTGTAACAGATGAGTTTTCGTCCGAAACCCTGATACTTCGAAAGAGATTGTCCATTTTGTACACGAAGTGCATCCAGTTTTTGCCGTAACCCTCTCAAATTTTTATAACATGCTATGTGGTTGAAATGATGATACCATGCCAACTTTCAACCTTTTCAGAGTTCATTTGAAGTGCTTTTCAATTTCAGTGTTATTTAGCTCAAAAAATTCAGTAAGTGCATGAAAAATACCAAATGAAGTCAGAAAGGGTTGAAAATTGATGATGTGGCTTTGAATGGTACGTTTTGAACACACAAAAAGTATGGAGTTCAAATAAGTTCAAAAAAATGAAATCCCTTTGTAACAAAATGAGTTTTCGTCCGAAACCCTGATACTTCGAAAGAGATTGCCCATTTTGTACACGAAGTGCATCCAGTTTTTGCCGTAACCCTCTCAAGTTTTTATAACATGCTATGTGGGTGAAATGATGATACCATGCCAACTTTCAACCTTTTCAGAGTTCATTTGAAGTGCTTTTCAATTTCAGTGTTATTTAGCTCAAAAAAATCAGTAAGTGCATGAAAAATACCAAATGAAGTCAGAAAGGGTTGAAAATTGATGATGTGGCTTTGAATGGTGCATTTTGAACACACAAAAAGTATGGAGTTCAAATAAGTTCAAAAAAATGAAATCCCTTTGTAACAGATGAGTTTTCGTCCGAAACCCTGATACTTCGAAAGAGATTGTCCGTTTTGTACACGAAGTGCATCTAGTTTTTGCTGTAACCCTCTCAACTTTTTAGCACATGCTATGTGGGTGAAATGATGATACCATGCCAACTTTCAACCATTTCAGAGTTCATTTGAAGTGCTTTTCAATTTCAGGATCATTTAGCTCAAAAAAATCAGTAAATGCATGAAAAATACCAAATGAAGTCAGAAAGGGTTGAAAATTGATGATGTGGCTTTGAATGGTGCATTTTGAACACACAAAAAGTCTGGAGTTCAAATAAGTTCAAAAAAATGAAATCCCTTTGTAACAGATGAGTTTTCGTCCGAAACCCTCATACTTCGAAATAGATTGTCCGTTTTGTACACGAAGTGCATCCAGTTTTTGCCGTAACCCTCTCAACTTTTTAGCACATGCTATGTGGGTGAAATGATGATACCATGCCAACTTTCAACCTTTTCAGAGTTCATTTGTAGTGCTTTTCAATTTCAGGGTCATTTAGCTCAAAAAAATCAGTAAATGCAAGAAAAATAACAAATGAAGTCAGAAAGGGTTAAAATTTGATGATGTGGCTTCGAATGGTGCATTTTGAACACACAAAAAGTATGGAGTTCAAATAAGTTCAAAAAAAATGAAATCCCTTTGTAACAGATGAGTTTTCATCTGAAACCCTCATACTTCGAAAGAGATTGTCCGTTTTGTACACGAAGTGCATCCAGTTTTTGCCGTAACTCTCTTAACTTTTTAGCACATGCTATGTGGGTGAAATGATGATACCATGCCAACTTTCAACCTTTTCAGAGTTCATTTGTAGTGCTTTTATAAAACTCTAATAGCAAAAGGAATCAACTAAAAAGCTTTTATAAACCTCTAGTATTTTTTAAACTAAAATTATATAAAATTTATGCAACTAAAATTATCAAAGTATTTTCTGTTCAAAACATTAACGGCAAAAAGAATTTTCATAAAGAAAATTTTAGTTACAAACTTTAATAGCAAACTAAAATAACAAAATCTGTTCTTGATTAAAACAGACATTGAAAATAACCTAAAAATTACCAAATTTAATATAATGATAAAACACAATAATATTAAATAGCAGGAAAGAGAATCACTCCAAAATCTATTTTTATAGTAAAGTTATTCACAAACTACTCATTCACACAAATTTAAAAGAATTCAAATTTAAACTATTTAAATATGAAAATTAATGGCACTAACAGAAAGTCTATAATTTTTGTGACCTAACAGCAAAAAGAATCACTGGAAAACTGAAAAAATAAAGCAAAAAAAAAAATAAAGCAAAAAAGAAAACAAAAAAACAAAAAAAAATTCCACCTACTAGGCCACCACGGCCTGAATACGACTAGAAACCTAGTTAGTTGGGCCAGGATTCAGGCCCGCAGAAGGCCCAACAGGCCCACAGGCATAGCAGTGTCAGATTAGGCCCATAGGCCTACCGTTCAGAGGAGTTCGAGAGGGAAGAGGCAGCGGGGCTTATAAACAGGTGCTCGGCGCTCTCAACTAGCGAGGTGGGACTAAACTCCCACCACCACGCCGCTGTGCAAGGCCATTGGTCCCGGTTGGTGCCACCAACCGGGACAAATGCCACCCTTTGGTCCCGGTTGGTACTAATAACCGGGACCAATGCCCACCTTTAGTCCCGGTTGGTGCCACCAACCGGGACCAAAGGTCTCTGCTTCCCGCCCTTTGGGCTGACGAAAAGAGACCTTTGGTCCCGGTTGGTTGAGGTGGCATTGGTCCCGGTTGGTGGCACCACCCGGGACCAATGCTTCTTGTATATAAGAAGACCCTTGGAAAATTTCAGGTTTTCATCTACCAGTTGCCCCGAGCCCGCCTCCCCGATTCCGCTGTCCCCGTCGTCGCCGCCGCCTCCCCGTCGCCGCATCGTCGCCTCCCCGAGCCTGCCGTCCTCGTCGTCGTCGTCGCCTCCCCGTCGCCGAGCCCGCCGTCCTCGTCGTCGTCGCCTCCCCGAGCCCGCCTCACCGTCGTCGCCGTCGCGTCCCCGACGTCGCCGCGTCGTCGCCGTCGCCGAGCCTGCCGTCCTCGTCGTCGTCGCCTCCCCTAGCCCGCCGTCCCAGTCGTCGCTGTTGCCTCCACGTCGCCGCGTCGTCGCCTCCCCGAGCCCGCCGTCCTCGTCGTCGTCGCCTCCCCGAGCGCCCGCCGTCCTCGTCCCCGTCACCGCGTGCCGCCCCGAGCCCGCCGTCCTCGTCGACGGCCTCCAGCCATCGCCGCCCACCCCAGTGAGCCCCCCCCCCCCCTTTCCGGCCATGTATATGTTTTTTTTCATGTATATGTATATGTGTGTATATGTTCATGTAAAAAGTCATGTATATGTTTTTTTTCATGTATATGTATATATGTTCATGTATATGTGTGTATATGTGTGTATATGTTATCCGGAATTTATGTCGTTGTCGATATACCCCCTCCCCGATAACTTCGACATGAGGGGGGAGGGGGGGTCGATATATATACCCCCTCCCCGATAACATTTTTTTCTAAGTTACTAAGGTCAAATGTTCACCCCCCTCTCGATATACCGGGCGACCAACTCTCGAGGCCACCTAAACCCTAGAAAAAAAATTCATACAGAAAACTCCGGTAATTGTGGCCTCCCGTCCCTCGAGACCAACTCTCGAGGCCTCCCGTCCCTACTCGATAAACTCTCAAGGCCACCCAAACCCTAGAAGAAAGAGCGTTGTCGATCTCCTACCCCCTCCCGTCCCTACCCGATAAACTCTTGAGGCCACCCAAACCCTAGAAGAAAGAGCGTTGTCGATCTCCTACCCCCTCCCGTCCCTACCCGATAAACTCTCGAGGCCACCCAAACCCTAGAAGAAAGAGCGTTGTCGATCTCCTACCCCCTCCCGTCCCTACCCGATAAACTCTCGAGGCCACCCAAACCCTAGAAGAAAGAGCGTTGTCGATCTCCTACCCCCTCCCGTCCCTACCCGATAAACTCTCGAGGCCACCCAAACCCTAGAAGAAAGAGCGTTGTCGATCTCCTACCCCCTCCCGTCCCTAACCTAGAAGTGTTGTCGAGGCCACCCCAAACCGGACGTCGGACATTCATGAGAGAGGCGGTCCGGACGTCGGACATTCATGTTTGTATATTAATTGCCATGTTGTAATATTTGCAGAAACTATGGATCCAAGAGACTTGGAACAAGAACAGTTGTTGGGGGACATAATCCACGGCGGCGGACGTGATATCTTGTCGTTTCTCAACGACACCGATGGTCTGGAAGGAGAGGATGACGGCTCCGGTGATCGAACAATGGAGGAGGAAGGACATGATCATGATGGCTCCGGTGACCGAATGCCGGAGGAAGAAGGAGACCATGATGACGGCTCCGGTGACCGAACGGAGGAGGGAGCTGTTGCAAAGTCCGCCGAGGTATATATATTAATTAAGCCTGTGCTTACTAGCTAATTGATGCATTAATTGTTTTGGTATGTACATATATTAATTAACTCTTCTTTCTTCTTTTATAGCCCTCCGGATCGAGCCAAACTTCGGTAACGAGACGAGGCCCGAAGAAGAGGTTGCGCAAGGATGAAAGGTTCACGATCACAACAGTCGCGCACGATGGCCATCCGATTGAACCCAAGCGGACCAAGGACGCATTTTCTGCTCAGTGCGGAGCTATTGTTAGGGACGACATCCCGATCAGCATCAAGCAATGGAATAAGCCTAAGGACGGCGCCCCTGAAGCTGATTATGTCACCGATAGACAGAAAGATGATCTTTGGACCGCGCTGAAGGCAAATTTCATCCTACCGCCAGAGGAGGATCCGAATAAGCCAGTTATAGAGCCACTGGTCAAGGCGTGTGCTCTTAAGAAGATGGCAGATCTATTCAGGAGGTGGAAGAATGAGTTGAAATCAAAGTTTGTCGACAAAGGGAAGACTCCAGTATTCACCGGCCGATTTGAGAAGATAAGAGATCACTGGCCCGCATTTGTGGCCTACAAGACATCGGACAAGAGTATTAAAATATCAGAGACAAACAAGACAAATGCTGCAAAGAAGCAATATCACCATCACACGGGGTCAGGTGGCTACCTCAAAGCCCGGCCGTTGTGGGACAAAGCTGAGAATGACCTGATTGCTAAAAACGTCGTACCACAGACATTGAACTGGCCAGACCGTTAAAGGACTTGGTTCTTCGGGGTTGGGGGAACTTTGGTTCCTGAAACAGGGAAGTGCCATTGGACGAACGAGCAACTTGCAATACCCATGAACAAGCTTCAGGAGTATATCACCGCAGCGCAGGAAGGGACGTTCATTCCCGACAGAGAGAAGGACGAGCTGACTGAGGCCCTAGGGAATGCTGAGCACCCTGGACGAACATGAGGCACACCAGGCTCCGTTCCGTGTAAGGTTGGGTTTCCCGACGCAGGCGGTTACAGAAGCCGGGAGAGAAAGAGGAAAGCGGAGCTGAGCGAAATTCAGAAGCTCAATGCAAGACTACAAAAGCTAGAGGAAGCTGAGAGCCAGCGAGCTGTCGGCCAACCATCTTAGCGGCACGAAGCTACCCCAGAAGCTACCCCGCCATCTCAGCGGAGAAGCAGCGTCGCTTCCACGGAGCCCCTTCAGCCTGACTTCACGTCTCCTAGCTACCCTGTGGATACTATCACGGAGGCTCAACATTGCAATCTTATGACGAAATGCCAGAACCTCACTTTATTGGCGGCCGTCGGCTCTGTTGCACCTCCTTAACCCAATGGAACTTTTCACTGCCGTCAGATTTCACATGGCTATGCTGTTGTGATGGTCGATGAAGTAATGAAGGAATTTGAGGAGCTCGAGCTTCACCACTCTACAGGTGAAGGGGAGAATCGGCTGGGTCGTGCCCTGAAGAGTACATGTCTATGGCAGAAGGAGTACATCAAGCTTCCAAACTGGACACCTCCGCCTCCTCCTCCTCCTCCGGCGAGTCAGGGCACTCCGCCTCCTCATCCTCTTCCTCCTCCAGCGAGTGATCAAGGCACCCCGCCTCCTTCTCCGGCTCCTCCGACGCGTGAGGGCACTCCGCCTCCTCCTTCGCCTACTCCGGCACGTCGGAGCAGTACGCCTCCTCCCCAGCCTCATCGGCAACGACGAAAGACAGACGCCGCCGCTCCGGCTCCTCCGGCGCGTCGGAGCACTCCGCCTCCTTCTCCGCCTCATAAGCAACGACAGAAGAGAGACGCCGCCGCTCCGGCGGCTAGCAGTACAAGAAGAGGCGGGAGGGATTACAGATACGGTCCATCTCTCAAGCCTCTGGAAAAGTTACCATATGAGAGGACCGAGTCTGAAAACGAGGAGATATGTCAGGCCGAATTGACGGCCCATTTTGCAAAGAAAAATCCACCTTCGAAGGAGAAGCTAGATCCGGTGAAAGTGATGCGCACTATCAATGCCCTGAAGCGACCACCACTGCCTCCGCCGGATTCCAACTTTGACCGCTGTGTTAAAAAGACATATCAAGACGCGCGGCGGTCGGGAAGTACTTCCAGTGATGCAAGGTTAGCAAAACGAAGAAGTGGGAAAAAATTTCCCAGCTCGGCGAACAGGCGTACCAATCGTGCCCCCCGCTCAAGGTGTCTAGCGATATCATCGCTAATCATCCGGGGATGGTGCCCGGTACCAATCCTGGTGATTACCTGAGCGATGATGTACAGTTTGAGCCGTTGGAGGTGGACGAATTCAGTTACCGGTACGGGCGGCCTCTCGTCAAACCTGATCATCCTCCTCTAACAACGATGATGCGAACATTGCATGAATGGTACATGAAAACCTGCAACGAGTCTGGGAGGGATACTTTGATGCTGGGAATTAAAGAGGAGCACGACCTCATTGGAATGGATCTGTTGAATGTTGAATTTGAGGAGATATTCCAGTTATACAATCAAAAGGCCCTCGACAAAACAATCGTGACTTGCTACTGTCTATAAGTACTACTTCTATAATTAAGTCTCTCTCTATATATAGCTCAGCTCTTTCATTGCATGTATATATAATTATCCTCACTATATTATGCAGATTGAAGATCGTCGAATGCAGAAAAGCACAAATGTATGACATTGGGTTCATTAACCCAAATATCATACATGAGTTTACGGTTAAAAACAATGTCACGCAAACCGAGGACAACTTGCTACAATCGTTGCTTAAAAATCAAAACAAAGGGACAATACTCTTTCCTTACAACTTCAAGTGAGTGTTACTGTCTTGTGCATATTCGGTTTCCCTTATTACTCGAGGTTATAGTAATGTAATTGATGAGTTATGCATGCGTGCGTAGGTACCACTTTATTCTGCTAGAGATTAAGCTAGAGATTAAGCTTGAGCGGACATGACTGAAATGCTCCAGAAGTAAGTTCAATCGATCATTATCGCATCATATCGACAACTTTGTTCATTTCCTGATATCAAGTAATTATTTTCTTTGTCTGGCAGGGTTTGGAAAGAGTTCACCGCAATTGTTCCGGCACTGCCGAGGGAGCTGCAATTTACACACCCGAAAGTAAGTACTACTAGCTAGTTCCGCGCATCTCCCATTGATTCTAGTTCCATCAATACCATTTATCATGCTTGATTATCAGTTTGATTGAACTCTATTTCTCGTAAAGTGCTTGTGGCAGGAAAAAGGGAATAATTTTTGTGGATACTACGTTTGCGAGTTCATCTACAACGCGACGACCCCAAAGCGGGGCTACTCTGAAAAACAATTTCAAGTGCGTAAGCAATAATATTCACAATTTTATTTTATTACCATGATTTGTGTTGAGTTTCATTCATATATATGTATTGACCCCCTTCTTCAAATTAGACGTGGCAGATGTGGGATGAACTCCTACCACATGATCGCATACGAGCAATTCAGGAGGAATTGGCGGGATTCTTTATTGACCACGTCATAAATAAAGCCGGAGAATACCATCTGGAATTTGAAATTAAATGTTAGGGATTGTAAGAGATCTTATATTGTATATATGTAGCTAGTAGCACCGGATAGATATACGAAAACTTGTTGTTCGACCAATCTCTCGGAGAAAGAGAGGTCGATCACTTCTCTGTGTATATGTTCATGACGATCTTGTGTACTTAATGGTTCCTTCATTTGCTTACTAGCTAGCGTGTCGAGTTCTCTCTATAGTAGCTAGCGTCGACCAAGCACGGAGAAAGAGAGGACACTTCTCTCTATTAGCTAGCTAACACAATATGAAACACCTCAATTAACCCTACAAACCCCCCTAAACCCCCCCCCCCCTTTCAAAAAAAAACAAAAACCCTAGTGCCTTTTGGTCCCGGTTGGTGTTACCAACCGGGACTAAAGGTCCTCCTGCCTGGGCTCCCCGCAGCGGCCACGTGGAGCCCCTTCTGTCCCGGTTGGTAAGCGAACCGGGACTAAAGGTTTTGGGCTTTAGTCCCGGTTCCAGAACCGGGACTAAAGGCCCTTACGAACTGGGACAAATGGGGGTTTTCCTACTAGTGATCACACCAGTACGGAGGACAGGCTTCCTCCGGTGATCTGCCTCACCTTTGAAATGCTTGCCTTTCTTTCTTAAGGCATGGTTGGTCGTAAGAAATCGACGATGTCCCAGGTACACATTCTTATTGCAGTTGGGGAAATATATACTTTCAGTCTCATCTAAACAGTGCGTGCATGCCTTGTATCCCTTGTTTGTCTATCCTGAAAGGTTACTAAGAGCAGGCCAATCATTGATGGTTACAAACAGCAACGCTCGTAGGTCAAATTCCTCCTGTTTGTTCTCATCCCACACACGTACACCTGGTTTAGCCCACAACTGTAAAACTTCTTCAACTAATGGCCTTAGGTACACATCAATGTCGTTGCCGGGTTGCTTAGGGCCTTGGATGAGCACTGGCATCATAATGAACTTCCGCTTCATGCACTTCAAAGGAGGAAGGTTATAGATACATAGAGTCACGAGCCATGTGCTATGATTGCTGCTCTGCTCCCCAAAAGGATTAATGCCATTTGCACTTAATCCAAACCATATGTTCCTGGGGTCCTTTGCAAAGTCGTCATTTTTCTTTCTCTCGATTTTTCTCCACTGCGACCCATCAGCGGGGTGTCTCAACTTCCCGTCTTTCTTACGGTCTTCTTTGTGCCATCGCAACAACTTGGCATGCTCTTTGTTTCTGAATAGTCGTTTCAACCGTGGTATTATAGGAGCATACCACATCACCTTGGCAGCAACCCTCTTCCTGGGGCGAGTGCCCTCAACATCACCAGGGTCATCTCGTCTGATCTTATAGCGCAATGCACCGCATACCGGGCATTCATTCAAATTCTCGTACTCCTCACCGCGGTAGAGGATGCTGTCATTAGGGCATGCATGTATCTTCTGCACCTCTAGTCCTAGAGGGCAGACAAGCTTCTTTGCTTCGTAAGTACTGTCAGGCAATTCGTTATCCTTTGGAAGCCTCTTTTTAAATATTTTCAGTACCTTCCCTAATCCCTTGTCAGGTATACCATATTCTGCCTTCCATTGCAACAATTCCAGTGCGGCACCGAGCTTTGTGTTGCTCTCTTCGCAATTTGGGTACAACCCTTTTCTGTGATCCTCTAACATGCGATTGAACTTCAACTTCTCCCTTTCACTTTCGCATCCTCTCTGTGCATCAACAATGACCCGGCGAAGATCATCATCGGGCACATGTGATGCCTCTTCTTCAGCTTCTTGTTCTTCATTCTCTTGCCCCACTGTAGTATCATCGTATTCAGGGAACCCAGGATAGTTGTCATCATCCTCTTCTTCTTCATTCTCTTCCATCAGAACCCCTCTTTCTCCGTGCTTGGTCCAACAATTATAGCCGGACATGAAACCGGACTTAAACAGATGGACGTGAATTTCTCTTGAGTTAGAGTAGGTCTTATTATTCTTGCAGACACCACATGGACAAGACATAAAACCATCCCGCTTGTTTACCTCAGCCGCTTCAAGGAAACTATGCACGCCATTAATGAACTGGGCAGAGCATCGGTCTTCGTACATCCATTGCCGACTCATCTTCATCATCACAGAACACCGAAAAGACAAAATTAATACAAGTTCATACATAAAGTTGATCATACACTTGTTCTCATAATAAAAACAACATAAAACTATCTACCTAAAGCATTTAAATGCAACAACAAATGCGATCAAAATTGCAACAAAGGTAATAATTGCTCCAACAGCATAATGATACCAAGCCTCTTTATTAACGGCATATTTTCTAATTTTTCTAATCTTCATGCGCATTGCATCCATCTTGATCTTGTGATCATGGACGACATCGGCAACATACAACTGCAATTTCATCTTCTCTTCTTCAACTCTTTTCAATTTTTCTTTCAAATACTCGTTTTCTTTTTCAACTAAATTTAACTTCTCAACAAGAGGGTCGGTTTCAATCTCCGGTTCACATACCTCCTAGATAAAAATATCTATGTCAACTTGATGGGCACCATATATTGTCAAACACGAAATGCAGCAAAATAGTTATAAAAGAGAATATATACCACATCCGAATCATAAACCGGACGAGGGCCGACGGGCACGGATATCAAAACCATGGCACTATGTATAACAAACAATCATACAAGTAAGAAAATTATACAAATAGCTATCTAAATCATACAAATAAGATTTTTTAAATAAAAATGATAAGAACACATAGAGGCTCACCAAGGTGGTGCCGGCGAAGGGACGATGCGGGCGATCGACGGTGGTTACTACGGGGACGGGAAGGCACTAAGTAATCACTACAAATATGCATACTAAGAAATTAATTTGAGCTCAAATTGCATATAAATCAAATAAACTCCACATTATTACTCCCAAACTAAAACCCATAAATCACTATACATATAGAGCATTGCACAAGCTAATCTAGCAATGGGAAATGAGAGGACAAAGTTGCTAACCTTTGTGAACACTTGTATGTAGATGGGGGCTTCAAATCTTGACAAATCTTGGCAAAAATGGGGATGAGCTCGAGCAAAGAGAGAAGGGGAAATGAGAAAACAGAGAAGATGAGCTTGGGCTCGTGCTGGGGACGAAGGATTATATATAGTGGCATCTTTAGTACCGGTTGGTGCTACCAGCCGGTACTAAAGTGGAGACTCTAGTACCGGCTGGTAGCACCAACCAGTACTAAAGAGGCTCGCGGGGCCCCCAGCCCAACGGCAACCTGACAGCACCCCTGTAGTACCGGTTGGTAGTTGGTACCTGACAGCCGGCCTGGACCTGATCGTCACTCGCATCCGTGATTCTGCCAGGCGCCTCTCCGCGACTCCATGAAGCTATCCATTTTGTTGTTAGCAGCTAGTCTCAGTTTGTTTAGTTGGCGTAGTAGGTTGGGGCCTGCGTGCCTGTCGTTGACTATCGGTTGATGGTTTGTTTTAACCCAAGACGAGCTTTGTAGCGCTCAAGAGAACCATCAGAGCGAGTCTTAATCTTATCGAGCGAGCACTCACCGCGACAGACGTCGGATCGCCCCGCACGTACGATCCAAATCCCAGGTTATTTCCTGTCGGGGAGGACGTTTCGTGCTCTCGGCGCAGTGCGTTACGACACCCGTCACCTGGAGGGCCCACCACTACTCCCACGTCCTCGGTGCCGTTGGCGTACTTTTCGAAACCGCCTACAGAGAGTGCCGCTGTATCCCCCAACCGAATCCATTCCTCCTCGCTCGCCCCAAATCTCGCTCGCCGGCTGTCGGTAGAAATTGGAGCGGCCGCCGGCTGCCGGAGACGCGGAGGGCGTGGGTGGTGTTTGAGCGCGCGCGCAACGGAGGTGCGCGAGGTTGCGGTGGCGCGCACGGGGTACTGCAGTGCAGAGGTGCGCCCAGAGAAGGCCGTGGCAGAGGTGCGAGAGGCTGCGACGGAGAGCGCGCGCGGTTGCGGTGGTACGCGCGCGCCTCGGAGGGGCGCGAGGCTGCGGTGCTCCGCGCAGGACTGCAGAAGAACCGGTGAGCGGGGTGAAGGTCGCCGGCGACGTTTTCGTTCCAGTGGTGGAGTCGCCGCGACTGAGGTAACGTCCAGCTGCACGCACCGTTTTCCGTTTCCATTTTCTGCTCGGGTTAGGGATCTTGGTCATGGGCGCAGGGTGCGGGGAGGGAATCATGGGGAATCATGCGCACAGAGAGGGGGATGGGTTCATCCCTCAACGTGTTATTTGCTCACGAGTTTGTGTTACAGGTGAATCAGGTGATCATGGAGGGGATTTTTGGCAGATTCGTTGTATTCGAGATGGGATTTGCTTGAGATTATAGTAGGATTTGCCTGACTCATGTTAACTTAGTTGCTCAGAGTCTGTGACTGACTGCTGTTAACGTTTTTGTGGAATTTGATGAGTTGCTTCAGTATTGCGTATGAGTTGCCTGATTAATGTTAATCGAGTTGCCGTAACTAGAAATGTTGGGGAGCGTTCGAACAGAAGTTGCCTGGACTTTTTTGTGAATCCACAGTCGCCTATATGATGTGAAATTTTGCCAGTGGTGTTTTTCATGTTAATCCATGTGTTTTGTGTGAGGTTACTTTTTTGGTGTAGGAATTTTGCCAGAAGTGAGTATAGGAGTTGCCTGGACTTATAAAACAGTTGCCAGATCCAGCCTCTGAATCATTTTAACAGGCAACTATAGTGCTACAAGGAGAGTTTGTTTTCTTCATCAACCTGAAATACATTTTTGATTTACTAAGTTTTATATTGTTGCAGCATCAACAATGTCTAAGGCAAGCAGAAAAAGTGGTGGTCAGGATTTACAAGCTAACCAAGAGGGTGTAGAAGAAACAGAGGTAGCAGCTTTTTTTTCGGGCTAAAATTAAAGAGAGGGCAGGGGAGGCACGGGGCGGAGTTGTTTCTTGTTTTAGTAGTGTTTTTTTTCTAGATTAATATGGGGGTGGCACGGTGGCTGTGGTGTTCTCATGTTCGAGATATGTGACTATCTTTACTAAACAAACAAGCACCTTTTTTTCCAATGCAGGCACACCCATCACAGCAACAAAACCAAACTCTCCCACGAGTTTTTTTTACCCTTCTCCCTGGCTCTCCCACGAAAACAATAGAATGTCAAAGCATGATTTTCTCATCTTTTTTTTAATGTTATGGTCATAAAATCTCACAACCTCACAACCATTTTTTTTCCTTTTTCGCGTGCAAGATATTATTAAACTCGTCAATCCGAGATCAATGAATTATAAATTGATACTACTACTAATTATGTTGCCTAGAATCAAAATAATTAATAAAACAAGTCTATATTTTTTTAATCCTTAATAACTAATAGATCAAGTCTACAATACTTTTGTTGTAGACTTGCCTACAATCAAAATCAGAGTTGCCCACAAACAAACAGGGGAGGTGTGCCTACAAACAAGCAGGGGAGTTGCCTGCTATTTCCCCATCAGAGACAAGAATGCAAGTCAAATTGTTTTGGCATAGGCCATTCCCCCTAAAATGGGTGTTTGGGTTGATTTTTTTCGCAGCCCACAAACTGTCCCACCAGAGCCCCAAATAGTTGCTTTAAATTTATTTTAATCCATCAATTCATGCAACCTAGAAAACCAGCATAATGTAGCCCCAAACCCCAAAGGTTAACATCCAAAATACTTCTCTAAGGACTTCTATTCTTTTAGATTTTAGGTTTTGTTTTTCATACAACATCATCAGTTGCGTGCAAAGCATTCTGTACTTGCCTATATCTCAACATAACTTGCCTAAAAAAATAAGAATACCTACAACAGTCAAACCAGATGTTCATGCAACACCACAACCTACGTTCCCGTGCTGGAGGCGTCTGGAGGGAGGTGCTGGTGGTGGGCATGCGGTCGATGGGGTCTCACGCTGGTTCGGGCAGTTACGACTGGGGGCAGGAAAAGATCCTGCGCCATGTGCGCTGGGGAGGTTCATGGATTTTATAGGGAGGGAGATACATGTTCCCCCTGCGTGTGTTTCTTTTGTTCATGGATTTTATGCAGCATAATTTTGCCAGATCCCAGTTTCATGAGTGTGTTTTTCCCTCAATTCACACGATGTGAATGAATCGATTCCAGGCACGGTTCCAAGAGCTTCCATTTGGGACGACGGTCTCATACTCAAGGTCACGAGGAAGGACAAGAAGGGTCCAGTGGATTACGACAAGCTGCGAGTAAGCATTAGACACCCGACATTTTTTTCTTGTTTTCACACATATTTATTTAGGCAACCATACAATGTTTATCCAGGCAACTCACACTTTACTCGGGCAAATCATGCATAGGCTAGTTATTTGTTGTCATGGAAGTCACACACACAAAAGGCAGGCAACCAATAGTAACTGGGTAGGCAAGTTAGACACCCAGAGACCCAGACATAGGCTAGATATTCATACTGGACCAGGCAACACCACACACATTATTCAGGCAACTCACACCATTAGCACAAGCAAGTCACAAACAACCTTTTTCAAATCAACATACTTGGTACAACCCACAAAAATATATCAAGCCTAATTAAAAGGATGTCAAGTCAAAAACTAGAGGTTTTTGTGCACACTAAGAAGCTTCACCAGCCACTCCCCGGTAAAGCTTCGCACAACCACAAAAATATATCAAACTTGTCTAACCCTACCTTTCCTGCCAACAGGTTATTTTTTTTGCCTGGCTCTTATATGCATTTTGCCTAAATATCAGCAGGGACTTTGCCTGTAAACTTTGTATGACATTTTGCCTGGAACTTACACAAGAAGCTTCACAAGCAAATAGGGTATCCGAGCCACTAGCTAGTAAATTATTGCTCCCCAGCCACCACCTTGTTGTTTCAATACACCACCATGTTGCCTACATTTCGCCATTTTGAATGTTTTTTTGACGGGTTCAGCATTTTGCATGTTACCTGGTTAACTCAAGTGCAGGTCAACATAGGGAGTCAGATTGCACTTGCCTTGATGATTGTTCCCACTATTTTTTTTTTTTTACATTTGTAAACAGGACCTTGTTTTGTTGATTGCAATGAAGTTATCCAAAAATAGAATAGTTTGTTGCATTTTCATGACACCCCTCCAGCAAGTTTATTGTTGCACACACATCCACCCACGGAGGTGTAACTCACATATATTCGTTAAATGAATTTTTTTTCCTAGGCAACTTATGGTTTCTGTTGAAGCAAATCATGTACGCCCATTAGGCAAAAACCACTCACAGATTTGCTTTTTTTTCTAGGCAACTCACACCTGCTGTTCAAGCAACTCATGAACACACACAAGGCAAAAACCAGCACACAGATTGATTATTTTTCCTAGGCAACTCATACCTGCCGTTCAAGCTACTTTTCATTAAATGAATTTTGTTTCCTAGGACAACTCACACATGCTGTTCAAGCAACTCACGACCACACATAAGGCAAAAATCAGCACGCAGATTTGAATTTTCCCCGGGCAAACCACATACAATAACCCAAGCAACTCACACTTTTCGTTGTTCAAAGAAAGTCATGCACACAACCTACCGACGGCAATTACACATGGCTTGAGAACATGGGTGTGGGAATGATTCTAGCAATGTTTTTTCTCCTTTCTTTCGTGATCTTATAGCAAACTGTGTATGCCTCTGGCAATGAATTCCACAACGATCCAGAAGCTGCCTTTTACATTACAGGAGTTTTAGTAATGCCAGCAATAGTGTTTGCTTCCTAAACATCAGAAAGTTGTGTTTAATGAGACCAGGACTTCCAATTTTAGCATGCCACTTTTTTTTCTTCCCACAAAGCAACTTGTGTATTTAATTGCAGGCAAGTCCTGGATTATGTTCAAGCAACTTGTGTGTATTTTTTTAGCTAACACTCATGAAACTCATGCCTTTTTTCATGAATAGATATGATCTATTTGCTGCCGTCCAGAAAGTTGGCTAATTTTTTTTTCATGGGAAGGATCATAGCCATTTGCGATTTGCCTTTAACTACTAGAAATTGCTTTACTGCATACTTATGCACAAGCACATACTTCGTATTAGCTAGCTCATGGTTTCTCTCCTACAGTTTTTTTCAGTGCACAGCAATGGTCGCCAGTTGCAGGGGCGGAGCTCTCATCTGGAAGGAAGAAGACCATTGCCGTTTATAAACCAGTTGCAGGGGCGGAGCTCTCATCTGGAAGGAAGAAGACCAGGGGGCGATGGGGAAAGGAGGAACGCGCACGTTTGGTGAGGGGGAGAGGGAAGGAGCTCACGTGTTACGTTTGGTGAGGGGGAGAGGGAAGGAGCTCACGTGTTAGCTCTCATAGGTTAGTTGCTTTTTTGTTTTGCGTTTAGTGAGGGGAAGAGCTCACGTGTTTCCCCCTGGGCGATCTAGAGCGGGGAGAGGTTGGAGCTTGCTGTGCGGACGCGGGAACCAAGGGAGTTTCCTTTTGTGGTCAGGGTAGAAAGGGGGACAGATTCTTTCCTAAAACAGAAAGTGTGCCACGGGATGCTAGGGAGCACACGTTTGTTTTAAATTCTCCCCCGTTGGTGGCATACTTTGTTGTTACTCTGTGAACCCGTTGCCTTCTTGGCTTTATTTATAAAGTCGGGCCGCGGCCTTTAGTCAAAAAAATGTTAGCGGGGGACCTTGCATTTGTGCGGCCCATCTTTACGCTATCCTTGTTGGAAGCCATGCCGCGGAGAAGGTCATGGCCATGACCTCGTATGGCGTCCAAACGAGAGGAACAACCTTCTACTCCGGCATCATTGAGAAGTATGTTTGGTGATGTAAGAATGAGCTCCAGCTCGGCAGTGGCGAAGCCACGTTCTGGCCGTGTAGTCAATTGACTACACAACAAATCCGCAATATAGCTACCCCCACGTAACGTTGATTACATTAGATTACTCTAATTACTGAAGCCTTACGTACCTCATCTCCGTGATTTTCTCTTTGACGGTTCCACCTAGCTCCTTTTCCATCTGTAATCTTCCTCGCCGTGACTCCGTGGACAGCGCCGCAGCTTCCTCACTACTCGCGTTCTTCGTCAGATGTCAAGCAGGTTACGGCGATCTTAGCCGCGAAGAACGGCTACCTCCGGCGAACCGTTCCGACCGCCGGCCGGCGAATCGTTCCCATCGACGTCTACAGCCGGTACTGCTCCCTGTACGCTATACGCCTGTACATATACTGATCGGCATGCCATCCAACAGGAGATCCATCCTCCTTAGTTTGTAAATTTTATTTTTCTTCTCTACTAATTTTCCTCTTCCACGAACTGTATATGAACAAAGATAATAGACTGCTCTTTATTAAGAATTGGATCTTGTTAAATCCAAAACAGCTGAACAAACAATTGGGATCTCATTTTTTATAGCTATTCTTTTTTCAGGTGGTCTGTTCGGTATGGATAAATTCTTTAAAAAAATGGCAGTCAAAGTCAAGTGCTGCAAGTGCAAATTCTTCACAGCAACCATTGAAAAATGATAAAGATAAGACTCCTATTGATGCCAGAGCTGCTTTGAAACGGGTGCTAATTAACAGCAATGCCCGCAGAACGTAAGCCAATTTCCCAATACAAAACTGCCAAAATTGTTTAAATTGTTTGGAAAATTTCTCATTATTAAAGTTTGACATCACAAGTTTTAGATCCTGGCACCGCCACTGCAGCTCGGCAAAGGGAGTGGCAGGGCAGATGGACTCCCACCACTGAAGAGCAACATGGAAAAAAGGATTGGCGAGAGAGGATACATGCATTTGTTTTCCTCCAATATTTTAGATAGAGTGAAGCTCGATATATAAAGACTAAAGAGGAAAGCAAATCTGAGAACACATCACACCTGGCGCCCATCACCAGACCGCTCGGTCAAGAGCATTTAATGCGGACAGGACAAGACCCCGCGCGTGGCGGACACGAGCTGACACTTGGCGCGCCCCTCCCCGCGACTCAGCGCCCGCATGCCACAGCTGTCACCGCACCGCCCCAGGGGCTTTCCGGAAGACATGGAGCGGCACCACGCGTCGCACCAAGACTATACTGTAATCTTATTTCCTTTGTAAACATGGTGGCGCCTGTGACGATCCCCTTAGGCTATAAAAGGGAGACGTCGACCACCCAGTAGCCAACTTTTAGCCAGTCAAGATTACTCCAGAAAGTAAGGCTCAAGAGAGAGCTAGAACACGAAAGAATAGTATAGGATGCCCTTTCCGGAGGGTGCCTATGTACAACATCCAACTATAAGCAAAGACCAGACAAGCAGGAGTAGGGTGTTATGCCACCGTGCGGCCCGAACCTCGGTAAACCCTCGTGTTTACTCGAGTCCTTGTGCAAGCATCTGTGCCGTTTCAATCGTCTTCACGCTACCTCCATCGATAAAGGGCGCGTGCAACCCTGGTTGCGCCCCCCGACATCTGGCGCTAGAAGAAGGGCCGACGTTTACGTCGGCCTTAATTCCCCCACATCAGGTACAACGATCAATCATGGCGGTTTCATCCATCAGCGAGGGCTGTGTTTTCGTCAAGAATGGCCCGCGGATGAAGCTGCAAGGGATCGATATTCGCCTAGGCCTTTCTCCCCCACGGGGAGACACTTGCAAGCTGTTTTGCAGGTCCCAGATACAGCGGAAGACGGCACCAGGAGGGATCCTTTGGCGCGACTTCTGTGTTTTTGTTCCCGGTGAGACCCACCGGATGTTTTTCTTAGCCGGATGTTTATTCCCGGGCCCTTTATAACCGGATGCTCTATTCCCGGAAGTGTGCAGCCGGATGATGATTCCCGGATACGCACCACTGGTGATGAAGTCACGAATATCTCTCTACAGATGTGTCATATATTCCACCAAAGCAATCAACAAAAATTGTACTGATCGACGTTCCTGGAATAAAACTTCATGTTAACACCTGCTGTGAATGTTAATCCTCTCCCCATAGAGCTCACTTATGATATTGCCCTGCGAATTCATCTCCTCCAGGAATCGAATTATAAGTAAAGCACAATTGACAAGAAGATTGTGGTGCCCGGGGAATATCATACCCACAGCCGTTAAACTGTGCCCAGCATAGTTAACGAAAGGTGACCTCGACCACGTCGATGCACCACGCGTGGGCAGCTTGAGACTGGCTACCCTGTCCTATCCCGGCTAAAGTCCGGGAAGGAATCAAAATAGAACAGGACGTTGTGGGAAGGTTTGACTCGGAAAAGATTACGCTTTGGGCCCGCCCCCAAAGCCTGGTGCAATGTTCCTGTACTACATTCGCTCGGCTCGAATACGTGCAGATGTATTCCACCGGTAAAATCTTACCGAACGAACGCGTCACGGGGACCTGACTCCCCGTGTCTCCAGTTCGCAGGAAACACAATTCTCCGTGAAGGTGTTTCCGGAACTGGGACGAGTATTCCCGGAAGCGTTTCCTCCATGGAAATCACCTTCCGGATGTTGCTATCGGCCCGAGAAGAGATGGGTCAGAATGTGCATCGCCCTTCGGGAGACGGCCGCCTCCGTGCCTCGACCCTAGTCCTGGCCACAAGCATTGTGCCCCCTAGAACGAAAAGCGTGTACATGCACCACATACAGTTCACAGCAGCAACTATATACGAAGATCTCATAATGGCGCTCTGGAATCAGCGTTGCGGAAATCCCCACGCCAGGAGGGACCCATCCTCAGTACATTATTACAACTTTAAGTTCATACTAAACAGATACAAATGGGGCAGTACATTATTACAACTTTAAGTTCATACTAAACAGATACAAATGGGGGAAGGGAATGATGCGTCATTAGGGGATCAGGTGCCCTTATCCATCAGGCGGCTTATCTTCTCGGCATGCTTGCGGCACCTGTTTTCCAGGCGTTTCTGCTCCTCCGGGTCCGGGATGCTGGTGTACACCGGGTGTCCTCGAAAAGGCCATCGACAGAATTCAGAGCACATGTCCTGGCCTATCTTGATGATGTGCGCCGGGCTCCTGGGCAGCGCTCAAAAAGAAGGCCATGATACCTTCCGGCCTGTGATCCGCTGGATCTTTCGGTAAGCCCACATACTTCGGTAAACTCCGTGAAGCAGCCGAATGGCACCGCGGCTGGAGCAGGGTCACGACTCGTCGATCCCCTTTTACCCGTGCCACGCCATCGAACCGGGAGGCCCAAACAAGCACCCAGCGAGAATAGACCGGAATTGGTGGGGACTAGCAAGAGCAGGGTTTGAAATTCTGGTGTTAAAAAGTCAGGTTCGGATCAGATTTCATCTACGACTTCAAAATTCAAAATAGGCCCATAAGCTAGTACGTACGCACGGCACTGGACGCCTGGACCGAAAGGTTCTTCTCCCTCTCGTTTATATCTCGGTTTTTCGGTTTTTTGCTCAACCGAGGGTCAAAACCGAATTTACCTATTTAAATTCGGTTTATCGCATTTACCAACTGAAGTTTGTCCCGGTTAATTCGGTTTCGGTGTATTCGGTTTCGGTTCCGGTTCCGGTTAGTTCAGTTTCGGTGTTCGATTTTGGGTTTTTATGCCCACCCCTACTTGTCATGCATGCATATGCACGCGCGTTAAATGCGACTGTCTAGTAACTACTGTAGATCAAATTAATTTACCTAGTAATGCATGCATGATGAGAGAGACACTAGTAGGGAAAAGCCTATTGGTGGCGTTCGGAAAAGGAGGTTGGCGGCGTTCAAGCGGCACGCCACTAATCTCGCGCCACTGGTACAAGATACTGGTGGCGTGTCGTCCGAACGCCACCAGTAACATGTATACTGGTGGCGTGTCGTCCGAACGCCACCAGTAACATGTATACTGGTGGTGTGTGAGTCGAACGCCACCAGTAACAACCGTATTAGTGGCGTTCAGTTGTACTGAAACACCACTAACTAAATTTCGAAAATTAAAAAAAAACTGATGGAAATCTTGAATATATCAACAATATCAAATAACAGAACAGCAGGATACAACAATGATCAACATCATTCAGGATACAACAACAGGATATAACAGTTAGCTAGCTAGTTCTACCACTAATTAAGGGAATGGTCTTCAAAGTCAGAAGACTCTGAGTTGTCGGGAATCTCGTATGAGAAATAGATGACGCCATGAGTATTGTCGAGGTAGATCCTGAACCTCATCCCGGCATCCATCCCGTACATTTCTACCAATTCTGTCCAACGAGGGCCACTAAAGTAAGTTCTGTTCAACTCGTTGATTACTAGAACCTTGTAGGTCTTGTTGCGTACTGTCTCTTGCACCAAGGTGACCTCAAATTGTCCCTCGTGATTGATGTGTCTGTTCACATGGTCCAGAAAGTTCTGTCTTGCGTAGCAAGGGATGATCTGAGGAAAAATTATAAGAAAACAACAATTAGCTAGTTTCAATCAAAATGCATGCAAGGTTGGAAATCATAATTGAGCTGAACGTACCACATTTTCACAACCTTTACAACACAATTTAAATCTGGAAGAAACAATTTAAACCTGCACGATGATCAAAATACATGCCGAAGCTGTCTCCTGGATGCCGAAAGAGTTACGGTTATAAGTATGCAAAGGCTAGTGCATACCAGAGTGGTTTCTGAACTATTTTGGAGTAAAGATCCCGAAAACTGTCAAATTAGAAGCCTCTAATGGAATTACATATCATGTCAGAGTTACGCAGAACATGAGCCAACCAATTCTTAAGTCAGGATGGGCGGAATTTGTTGACGTCAATCAAATATACAAAAATTATTCCTTGATGTTTCGATACCTTCAAAATGCCCGCTTTAAGGTAACAATATTTGGATCCAATGATAAGATACAAATATTGCTACCTCAAAGCAGGCATTTTGAAGTTATCGAAACATCAAAGAATAATTTTCCTCTATTTGATTGACGTCAACAAATTTCTATCATCCAGACTTGCGGATGGCTCGACTAATGTTCCACTTAACTGTGACATCATATGGAAATTCATTACGGACTTCTAGTTTGACAGTTCCTGCAATATTTACTCCAAAATAGTTCATAAACCACAATAGTATGCAAAGGCTTGCATATTTATTCCCGTAACCCTTCGAACGGGAGACGCCTAGGTTACGCGACTTGACGTGAAAATTGAATCTAGTGACGTGAAAAAAAGTGCGGAGGAGGAGGTGGAATTTTCTCTCACCTCGGCTGTAGAGGAAGTAGTTGAACCACCGGGACTCCCTAGGTAACGCGACTGACTTGGTTATCTAGACCAAAATAAACCTAGGCATGCACATTACAAGAGAGGCGAATGATTCTTACCCTCGAGGCGTGATCGAATCGGCAAAGAACATCAGGTAGCAGTGCCAGTATCTCGTCCCACGACGAGGAAGATCGGGGAGGCGGTGCCGGTATCTCGTCCCTCGGTGCCGGTATCTACTATCATTAACAAGGATAATTTAGCAACTATAGGTACATTATCTTACAACTAAATCTAAACTACCCCTAATTAAGCATACAACTAACCCTAAAACTAAACCTAAATCTAGCCTAAACTAGCAGTACAACTAACCTAAACTAGCAACACTAACTAACTAACAGTAAACCTAACCTAAACTAGCAACACTAATTAACAATACAACTAACCTAAACTAGCTACACTAACTAACCATAGAACTAATCCTAAACTAACAGTAGAACTAATCTAAGTTAAACTAACAGTACAACTAACATAATTTAACAAACAAACAAAAATTACCTTGTTTTTTGGCCGTCAGCCATGGTGGAGGTGGAGGAGGTCTGGGGCCGGCCGGCCAGCGCAGGGGAGGAGCAGGAGGGCCGGGCGGCGCGGTGCAAAGGGGCGGCGCGGGAGCGGGTCAGGGGGACGGCGCGGGGCAGAGGGGCGACGCGGGAGCGTTGTCAGGGGCGGCCGGAGGGGCGGGCGACGGTGTCCGGCGGTGGACCGGCTGGGGCAGGGCTGCTACTCCGTCGAGCGGCGGGGCTGGGCCGGCGGCGGCGAACTGGTACGTGGTGGATCGAGTGGGGGTGGAATGGTTATAAAGTGAAAAGATAGTGGTGGCGTTCACTTTTTCGGAACGCTGTTAGTAGTATCACGACTAGTGGCGTTTACTTACTTTGAACGCCACCACTACGTTTGTCCGGGTTGCATCTGTGGGACCTATTTACTGGCGGTGTTCGCCTATTCTTGAACGCCACCGTTAGTATTTAGTGGTGTCATTCGTGTTTTTTCGAACGCCGTTAGCATTTTGCCTAGCAGTGGTGGCGTCTATTTTTTTTTTGTGCACCACTAGCAAAATTGCTGCTATAAGCCTTTTCCTACTAGTGAGACCAGTCTGGTTAATTTAACTAGTAATTTGTTTCTTATTTCTCTTGCCTCCCTAATTAAGCTGGGTCCGTGCTCGATCAAAAGCTAGCGGACTAAGATGAGATGAGAGGGGCCGGGCTACACTCTCACTATCTGCCGACGGATCCATCCGTCAATCAATCATATTCTCCATCTTCCATCGTATGAATATATGCATGATTGCGTGGGACTCTCTTAAGCTTGCATGTTTTTTGTACCTTAATTTGCAAGCCAGGATTTCCCTAAATTTGATGGCTCACACATTGCAAGCACAGCAGCACGGCGCGCGTGGCGAATTGCTTGTGGGCCCAGGAAAACTGGACCTCGTCTTGTGTTAACCGGTCAATGCTCAAAGGGTTGTCTTTTATTTTTATTTTTTTTCTGTGAGTGGGTTGTCTTTTCTTTTTCTTTATCAAAATTCAAGACGGACACTAAGCAAATTGTTTCTGGATCAGGGAGATGAGGGCCTCATTTTTGTTAGAGCTAATCTTGATTCATGTATCGGCATGTTTACTTTGAATTCTGCATGTAGTTTGGTGATCATGTAGCGTGGCTTGTACGTGACATGCATGCGTACAAGTGTGTTTTGAGCCGGACTACATGGTCGCGTGATGCGGCGAGCATGGCGAGATGCCGATTGTGGCGTGAAGCTGCGGTGCAAGTGTCGAGGACAACTGTATTGTTCTAGATATTAATCAGGCCTTGTTGTGTTCTAATCTTTCTCTTGACTTGCTAATTAAGCTTGGGCCCGTGCTCGATCGAAAGCTAGCGGACTAAGATGAGACGGATCCATCCGTCAATCAATCATTCTCCATCTGACCACAATATGCATATATGCATGATTGTGATGCTGCGAGCATGGCGAGATGCCGATTGTGGCGTGAAGCTGCGGTGCAAGTGTCGAGGACAACCGTATTGTTCTAGATATTAATCAGGCCTTGCTGTGTTCTAATCTTTCTCTTGACTTGCTAATTAAGCTTGGGCCCGTGCTCGATCGTAAGCTAGCGGACTAAGATGAGACGGATCCATCCGTCAATCAATCATTCTCCATCTGACCACAGTATGCATATATGCATGATTGTGATGCTGCGAGCATGGCGAGATGCCGATTGTGGCGTTAAGCTGCGGTGCAAGTGTCGAGGACAACTGTATTGTTCTAGATATTAATCAGGCCTTGATGTGTTCTAATCTTTCTCTTGACTTGCTAATTAAGCTTGGGCCCGTGCTCGATCGAAAGCTAGCGGACTAAGATGAGACGGATCCATCCGTCAATCAATCATTCTCCATCTGACCACAGTATGCATATATGCATGATTGTGATGCTGCGAGCATGGCGAGATGCCGATTGTGGCGTGAAGCTGCGGTGCAAGTGTCGAGGACAACCATATTGTTCTAGATATTAATCAGGCCTTGCTGTGTTCTAATCTTTCTCTTGACTTGCTAATTAAGCTTGGGCCCGTGCTCGATCGTAAGCTAGCGGACTAAGATGAGACGGATCCATCCGTCAATCAATCATTCTCCATCTGACCACAGTATGCATATATGCATGATTGTGATGCTGCGAGCATGGCGAGATGCCGATTGTGGCGTGAAGCTGCGGTGGAAGTGTCGAGGACAACAGTATTGTTCTAGATATTAATCAGGCCTTGCTGTGTTCTAATCTTTCTCTTGACTTGATAATTAAGCTTGGGCCCGTGCTCGATCGAAAGCTAGCGGACTAAGATGAGACGGATCCATCCGTCAATCAATCATTCTCCATCTGACCACAGTATGCATATATGCATGATTGTGATGCTGCGAGCATGGCGAGATGCCGATTGTGGCGTGAAGCTGCGGTGCAAGTGTCGAGGACAACCGTATTGTTCTAGATATTAATCAGGCCTTGTTGTGTTCTAATCTTTCTCTTGACTTGCTAATTAAGCTTGGGCCCGTGCTCGATCGTAAGCTAGCGGACTAAGATGAGACGGATCCATCCGTCAATCTATCATTCTCCATCTGACCACAGTATGCATATATGCATGATTGTGATGCTGCGAGCATGGCGAGATGCCGATTGTGGCGTGAAGCTGCGGTGCAAGTGTCGAGGACAACCGTATTGTTCTAGATATTAATCAGGCCTTGTTGTGTTCTAATCTTTCTCTTGACTTGCTAATTAAGCTTGGGCCCGTGCTCGATCGAAAGCTAGCGGACTAAGATGAGACGGATCCATCCGTCAATCAATCATTCTCCATCTGACCACAGTATGCATATATGCATGATTGTGATGCTGCGAGCATGGCGAGATGCCGATTGTGGTGTGAAGCTGCGGTGCAAGTGTCGAGGACAACCGTATTGTTCTAGATATTAATCAGGCCTTGCTGTGTTCTAATCTTTCTCTTGACTTGCTAATTAAGCTTGGGCCCGTGCTCGATCGAAAGCTAGCGGACTAAGAGGAGACGGATCCATCCGTCAATCAATCATTCTCCATCTGACCAAAGTATGCATATATGCATGATTGTGATGCTGCGAGCATGGCGAGATGCCGATTGTGGCGTGAAGCTGCGGTGCAAGTGTCGAGGACAACCGTATTGTTCTAGATATTAATCAGGCCTTGCTGTGTTCTAATCTTTCTCTTGACTTGCTAATTAAGTTTGGGCCCGTGCTCGATCGAAAGCTAGCGGACTAAGATGAGACGGATTCATCCATCCATCAGTCAATCATTCTCTATCGGCCTCACTCTCCTGGCCTGGCCACCGTATGCATATGCATGATTGTCCCCAGGCAACATAGCCAAACGAACAGCTAAGCTAGCTACAAAACAAACATGACCTAGCAATCCGAGTGATCATTATGGCATTATTCGATTGATGCCCGGCCGGCCGGGGTTGCCGCGAAATACACTTAACCTGCATGCACACGTGTAAGGTACTCGGAATACTTCTGATTCCATTTTTCAAGCATGTAGGGCTGCGAATCATTCTCGACAAAGCTAGCTCTGTAGTAGATGAAATGAACTCGTAGCCGCCGTGTCACCATCACTCGCCAAGAAATAGGGAAAATGGTAGAAAACAGATCGACATAGCCCTTCCTTGGTCTTACTCCCGCGGCGACTTTTCAATCCGGATATTTGCTTACCAATGCTCCGGTGGGCCACGAGGTAGCATCTCTGCCCTTGTTTAGTGCGGCTCGGTGAGGCGGTGGGGACCGCGGGGGTGGATTTGGCGGAATAAGTGTACATCTAGAAAATATATTACCTCTGTTGATTGCAAAGGATAAATTAGAGGTGCGGCATAAACAAAGCAACTTGCAAAACTGAAAACTGAATCCTCCCTTATGAAACATTACCTCTGTTGCAAGCGTGCTTATCGTTGTGTCTTTCACATCTCTCAGAAGGTGCTCAACTCCTGAAGGTAGGATGAAGCGTACATCAGTTAGAATTTAGAAGTAAACTCGAAAACCTCCCAACCATAATTATATTTGTTGCTCGACGTGAACTAGTTATCAGAAAGAATCTCAACCTCCCAACTTATTGAACAAGGCGTGAACATCCAAATCATTCTCCTTCAGTTTTGGACCAGTGCTATACCAGCCAACAACACAGGACTGCAACAACATGCTCCTTAGCTGCAAGCAAAACAGCCCATCAGCCCGACTTTCAGAAACAAATCAATATAGGGTATCTTAGAATCAGAAACAGCATAATACCATTGATCCTCTTGAACATGGAGAACATTGACTCGTGGCAATTATGGTCGAGGTCTCGAGGAACCAGATCCTCGGGCCTTTGTCTAATTGTCTTCCTCCTTGAACGGCACTGCAAAATGAAGTAATTCACAAATCTAGCACCGCAAGTCCGCAACAATGACTTGACAGATCTAGATAGAGACGGGGACTGGTTACCGGCGTAGGAGTTGGTGACGTCGACCACTCCGCGGGAGGAGTTGCCGAGGAGCACGCCGACGACGCGCTTGCGGGCGACGCGGTTGTAGTGGTCGACGATGCTGAGCAGCACCTGCGGGTGCACCGCGGGCAGCAGGACTGGCGGGCAGGCAGCAGGCGGGCTGCAGCTGCCGGAACCTGGCCAGAACTGGAGTCGGCGGCCAGGTAGGGCGGGCCACTGGGCCAGGTAGGGGCGTGGTGGCAAGGCGGCGGCGCTCAAGCTCCAGCCTCGCTGGACGCCTGGCTGGGGGTGGGGAATGGCAGGGTCGCGGGGAGCCGGGGAGCACAGGAGGCCTGCGCGCGCGTGACGGCGTGACCGCGTGAGGACGCGAGGTCCTAGGGGGAGCGGGGGAGACGACCAAACGGGGCAGTCCGGGGAGGCGGGGAGCAGGGGACTGGCTCGCTGGCGGCGCGCGCATGAGGGTTTCCTTTCCTCTCTCGGTCTCTCCTCTTTCCTGGGCGAGTGAGTCGAGCGAGTCGAGCGAGGCGACGGGGCCAGTCGAGCAAGCGATGTGAGGCAACGCGACCCGGGCCAGTCGAGCGAGCGAGGCGAGGTGACTGCGACCCGGGCCAAAAAAAAATACTTCGTTGATTTTTTCGTGCACCTCGGACCATTGCCCTTGTTGCCCTGGGCGTAATGCCGCCCCTGGTCGGAGACCACGCCACTACAACGGGGATTGAGATGGAAGACAAAAGGCCAAAGATCAGGCAGCA
Organism: Elymus sibiricus; assembly: GCA_039707655.1. NCBI lineage: Eukaryota > Viridiplantae > Streptophyta > Magnoliopsida > Poales > Poaceae > Elymus > Elymus sibiricus. Next base: position 272,710 of record CM077674.1, on the reverse strand, counting down.
CCACCGCCTCGCCACCCGATCTGCGCCACCACTTCCCCACAATCTCCTCGGAGACGAAGCCGAAGACACCGACGCCGTGGTGGGAACAGAGGCAGGGGAACCTTATTCCAGACGGCGCCACCGTCACCACCTCAGCGCCGCCGCAAGGACAGCAAACCCAAACCCTAACTACCCTATCTACAGTGCCAGAGCGAAGAACCGGGGTCCCCACCCCCTCCCGCCGCCGCCGCAGCAGCAGAATGAAGGGAAGGGGACCCGCAGCCTTGCCGGTGGGGAGCGGGGAGAAGGGGTTGGCCGCCGCCCTTTCGCCTCTTTAGTCGCGAGAGAGAAAGAAGGGATAAGGACGGTTCCCGTCAATTAACATGTGATATTTTTGTCCTTGTTGGGGTAATTATTTGTTGATTCCATGAGCATTATGTCGTCCCGCTTTGGTGACGTGTGCCAATTGCCAAATCCTTTTCCAACACTGATACCGTACGTGGAAAGTAAAAAAACTTAGAATACATGGGCCTGCGGTGGGCGACTGTGCCATGCCTCGTCTGGCTGACCTGCGCACTGTGCGGACGGCGAACTTCTACGATGTCGACGACGAACCGGTTCCTCGACCACGGGCGCTCAATGAGGAGGGCCGCGCTGTGCTTGTGGCGCTGCCGCGGGAGGCATCCACAACGCACTTGTGGAGCCCCTGGTGCCCGGCCCGCACAAGATCGACGCCATGGCTGCACTGATAGGCGGCCGCACGAGCTTGAGCAGATGGTCTACATGGCGCAAATCTATAGCAGTACCATGAAGATGAGGCCACCTCTGCCTCTAGCCTCCGTTGATACAAATGGATCGGGAAGAGTAGTTGCAACTTGTAACTAGTTTAGTTCCATCTGTTTGATATGATTGCGTGTATGTAAGCCAAGGTGATCGCCGAGGCCAGCTGGATCCATCAGCTTCGACACGAGCTCCGTCGCCCTTCATCGCCCACTACCGTTGTGTTGTGCGACAACGTCAGCGCCGAGGCCAGCTGGATCCATCAGCTTCGACACGAGTTCCGTCGCCCTTCATCGCCCACTACAGTTGTGTTGTGCGACAACGTCAGCGCCGAGGCCAGCTGGATCCATCAGCTTCGACACGAGCTCCGTCGCCCTTCATCGCCCACTACCGTTGTGTTGTGCGACAACGTCAGCGCCGTCTACATGTCGACGAATCCTGTCCAGGATGAGCGCACCCAGCATATCGAGATCGACCTCCATTTGGTTCGCGGTCGTGTTGCCATGGGCCAAGTCCGTGTGCTGCATGTTCTCTCGTCTCTACTGTTTGTTGACATCCTCACGTGGCTGGACAATGATGTCGTCGGTGTCAAGCTATTATGAACTGAAGCTGACCAGATGTGGGCCATGCTGGACAGAGAGATGTTCTTCAGTCGACGACCTGGAGGCACCATGGCCGACATACCCTATATAATGGCTCAACATCGGAAGCCTAATCATCCAAGAAACTCCAACACCTACCTTTTTTCGATAAGGGGAATATATTAATATCGCAAAGATACCAATTACACCCAGCCTCTGCAACAACGCAATACCCTAATGGCATTACGGATGCACACAGCCAAACAAAAGAAGAAGCTAAAAAAAGAAAAGCCCCACTACAGAGTTCCAGACCTTGCAGCAGCAGTACAACCACCACCAAAACAACACCTAAAGTCCAAGTTCTCCAAAAGCGACGCCTCAAAGAAGGAAACAGTGCACAAGCGCCGTCGTCGCCTGATCGTAGATCTTGGGTTTTCACCCTGAAGATAGTCCCCGCTCTCAAAACAATGCCTTCAACAAGGCCATTGCCAGGCACAACCAACTAAGGCCAGACATTGAATTTTCACCCTGAGAGGTAAGACATTGAACTAAGGCCAGGCACAAACTGTCCCACCAGAGCCCCAAATAGTTGCTTTAAATTTTTTTTAATCCATCAATTCATGCAACCTAGAAAACCAGCATAATGTAGCCCCAAACCCCAAAGGTTAACATCCAAAATACTTCTCTAAGGACTTCTATTCTTTTAGATTTTAGGTTTTGTTTTTCATACAAAATCATCAGTTGCGTGCAAAGCATTCTGTACTTGCCTATATCTCAACATAACTTGCCTAAAAAAATAAGAATACCTACAACAGTCAAACCAGATGTTCATGCAACACCACAACCTACGTTCCCGTGCTGGAGGCGTCTGGAGGGAGGTGTTGGTGGTGGGCATGCGGTCGATGGGGTCTCACGCTGGTTCGAGCAGTTACGACCGGGGGCAGGAAAAGATCCTGCGCCATGTGCGCTGGGGAGGTTCATGGATTTTATAGGGAGGGAGATACATGTTCCCCCTGCGTGTGTTTCTTTTGTTCATGGATTTTATGCAGCATAATTTTGCCAGATCCCAGTTTCATGAGTGTGTTTTTTCCCTCAATTCACACGATGTGAATGAATCGATTACAGGCACGGTTCCAAGAGCTTCCATTTGGGACGACGGTCTCATACTCAAGGTCACGAGGAAGGACAAGAAGGGTCCAGTGGATTACGACAAGCTGCGAGTAAGCATTAGACACCCGACATTTTTTTCTTGTTTTCACACATATTTTTTTAGGCAACCATACAATGTTTATCCAGGCAACTCACACTTTACTCGGGCAAATCATGCATAGGCTAGTTATTTGTTGTCATGGAAGTCACACACACAAAAGGCAGGCAACCAATAGTAACTGGGTAGGCAAGTTAGACACCCAGAGACCCAGACATAGGCTAGATATTCATACTGGACCAGGCAACACCACACACATTATTCAGGCAACTCACACCATTAGCACAAGCAAGTCACAAACAACCTTTTTCAAATCAACATACTTGGTACAACCCACAAAAATATATCAAGCCTAATTAAAAGGATGTCAAGTCAAAAACTAGAGGTTTTTGTGCACACTAAGAAGCTTCACCAGCCACTCCCCCGTAAAGCTTCGCACAACCACAAAAATATATCAAACTTGTCTAACCCTACCTTTCCTGCCAACAGGTTATTTTTTTTGCCTGGCTCTTATATGCATTTTGCCTAAATATCAGCAGGGACTTTGCCTGTAAACTTTGTATGACATTTTGCCTGGAACTTACACAAGAAGCTTCACAAGCAAATAGGGTATCCGAGCCACTAGCTAGTAAATTATTGCTCCCCAGCCACCACCTTGTTGTTTCAATACACCACCATGTTGCCTACATTTCGCCATTTTGAATGTTTTTTTGACGGGTTCAGCATTTTGCATGTTACCTGGTTAACTCAAGTGCAGGTCAACATAGGGAGTCAGATTGCACTTGCCTTGATGATTGTTCCCACTATTTTTTTTTTTAACATTTGTAAACAGGACCTTGTTTTGTTGATTGCAATGAAGTTATCCAAAAATAGAATAGTTTGTTGCATTTTCATGACACCCCTCCAGCAAGTTTATTGTTGCACACACATCCACCCACGGAGGTGTAACTCACATATATTCGTTAAATGAATTTTTTTTCCTAGGCAACTTATGGTTTCTGTTGAAGCAAATCATGTACGCCCATTAGGCAAAAACCACTCACAGATTTGCTTTTTTTTCTAGGCAACTCACACCTGCTGTTCAAGCAACTCATGAACACACACAAGGCAAAAACCAGCACACAGATTGATTATTTTTCCTAGGCAACTCATACCTGCCGTTCAAGCTACTTTTCATTAAATGAATTTTGTTTCCTAGGACAACTCACACATGCTGTTCAAGCAACTCACGACCACACATAAGGCAAAAATCAGCACGCAGATTTGAATTTTCCCCGGGCAAACCACATACAATAACCCAAGCAACTCACACTTTTCGTTGTTCAAAGAAAGTCATGCACACAACCTACCGACGGCAATTACACATGGCTTGAGAACATGGGTGTGGGAATGATTCTAGCAATGTTTTTTCTCCTTTCTTTCGTGATCTTATAGCAAACTGTGTATGCCTCTGGCAATGAATTCCACAACGATCCAGAAGCTGCCTTTTACATTACAGGAGTTTTAGTAATGCCAGCAATAGTGTTTGCTTCCTAAACATCAGAAAGTTGTGTTTAATGAGACCAGGACTTCCAATTTTAGCATGCCACTTTTTTTTCTTCCCACAAAGCAACTTGTGTATTTAATTGCAGGCAAGTCCTGGATTATGTTCAAGCAACTTGTGTGTATTTTTTTAGCTAACACTCATGAAACTCATGCCTTTTTTCATGAATAGATATGATCTATTTGCTGCCGTCCAGAAAGTTGGCTAATTTTTTTTTCATGGGAAGGATCATAGCCATTTGCGATTTGCCTTTAACTACTAGAAATTGCTTTACTGCATACTTATGCACAAGCACATACTTCGTATTAGCTAGCTCATGGTTTCTCTCCTACAGTTTTTTTCAGTGCACAGCAATGGTCGCCAGTTGCAGGGGCGGAGCTCTCATCTGGAAGGAAGAAGACCATTGCCGTTTATAAACCAGTTGCAGGGGCGGAGCTCTCATCTGGAAGGAAGAAGACCAGGGGGCGATGGGGAAAGGAGGAACGCGCACGTTTGGTGAGGGGGAGAGGGAAGGAGCTCACGTGTTACGTTTGGTGAGGGGGAGAGGGAAGGAGCTCACGTGTTAGCTCTCATAGGTTAGTTGCTTTTTTGTTTTGCGTTTAGTGAGGGGAAGAGCTCACGTGTTTCCCCCTGGGCGATCTAGAGCGGGGAGAGGTTGGAGCTTGCTGTGCGGACGCGGGAACCAAGGGAGTTTCCTTTTGTGGTCAGGGTAGAAAGGGGGACAGATTCTTTCCTAAAACAGAAAGTGTGCCACGGGATGCTAGGGAGCACACGTTTGTTTTAAATTCTCCCCCGTTGGTGGCATACTTTGTTGTTACTCTGTGAACCCGTTGCCTTCTTGGCTTTATTTATAAAGTCGGGCCGCGGCCTTTAGTCAAAAAAATGTTAGCGGGGGACCTTGCATTTGTGCGGCCCATCTTTACGCTATCCTTGTTGGAAGCCATGCCGCGGAGAAGGTCATGGCCATGACCTCGTATGGCGTCCAAACGAGAGGAACAACCTTCTACTCCGGCATCATTGAGAAGTATGTTTGGTGATGTAAGAATGAGCTCCAGCTCGGCAGTGGCGAAGCCACGTTCTGGCCGTGTAGTCAATTGACTACACAACAAATCCGCAATATAGCTACCCCCACGTAACGTTGATTACATTAGATTACTCTAATTACTGAAGCCTTACGTACCTCATCTCCGTGATTTTCTCTTTGACGGTTCCACCTAGCTCCTTTTCCATCTGTAATCTTCCTCGCCGTGACTCCGTGGACAGCGCCGCAGCTTCCTCACTACTCGCGTTCTTCGTCAGATGTCAAGCAGGTTACGGCGATCTTAGCCGCGAAGAACGGCTACCTCCGGCGAACCGTTCCGACCGCCGGCCGGCGAATCGTTCCCATCGACGTCTACAGCCGGTACTGCTCCCTGTACGCTATACGCCTGTACATATACTGATCGGCATGCCATCCAACAGGAGATCCATCCTCCTTAGTTTGTAAATTTTATTTTTCTTCTCTACTAATTTTCCTCTTCCACGAACTGTATATGAACAAAGATAATAGACTGCTCTTTATTAAGAATTGGATCTTGTTAAATCCAAAACAGCTGAACAAACAATTGGGATCTCATTTTTTATAGCTATTCTTTTTTCAGGTGGTCTGTTCGGTATGGATAAATTCTTTAAAAAAATGGCAGTCAAAGTCAAGTGCTGCAAGTGCAAATTCTTCACAGCAACCATTGAAAAATGATAAAGATAAGACTCCTATTGATGCCAGAGCTGCTTTGAAACGGGTGCTAATTAACAGCAATGCCCGCAGAACGTAAGCCAATTTCCCAATACAAAACTGCCAAAATTGTTTAAATTGTTTGGAAAATTTCTCATTATTAAAGTTTGACATCACAAGTTTTAGATCCTGGCACCGCCACTGCAGCTCGGCAAAGGGAGTGGCAGGGCAGATGGACTCCCACCACTGAAGAGCAACATGGAAAAAAGGATAGGCGAGAGAGGATACATGCATTTGTTTTCCTCCAATATTTTAGATAGAGTGAAGCTCGATATATAAAGACTAAAGAGGAAAGCAAATCTGAGAACACATCACACCTGGCGCCCATCACCAGACCGCTCGGTCAAGAGCATTTAATGCGGACAGGACAAGACCCCGCGCGTGGCGGACACGAGCTGACACTTGGCGCGCCCCTCCCCGCGACTCAGCGCCCGCATGCCACAGCTGTCACCGCACCGCCCCAGGGGCTTTCCGGAAGACATGGAGCGGCACCACGCGTCGCACCAAGACTATACTGTAATCTTATTTCCTTTGTAAACATGGTGGCGCCTGTGACGATCCCCTTAGGCTATAAAAGGGAGACGTCGACCACCCAGTAGCCAACTTTTAGCCAGTCAAGATTACTCCAGAAAGTAAGGCTCAAGAGAGAGCTAGAACACGAAAGAATAGTATAGGATGCCCTTTCCGGAGGGTGCCTATGTACAACATCCAACTATAAGCAAAGACCAGACAAGCAGGAGTAGGGTGTTATGCCACCGTGCGGCCCGAACCTCGGTAAACCCTCGTGTTTACTCGAGTCCTCGTGCAAGCATCTGTGCCGTTTCAATCGTCTTCACGCTACCTCCATCGATAAAGGGCGCGTGCAACCCTGGTTGCGCCCCCCGACATCTGGCGCTAGAAGAAGGGCCGACGTTTACGTCGGCCTTAATTCCCCCACATCAGGTACAACGATCAATCATGGCGGTTTCATCCATCAGCGAGGGCTGTGTTTTCGTCAAGAATGGCCCGCGGATGAAGCTGCAAGGGATTGATATTCGCCTAGGCCTTTCTCCCCCACGGGGAGACACTTGCAAGCTGTTTTGCAGGTCCCAGATACAGCGGAAGACGGCACCAGGAGGGATCCTTTGGCGCGACTTCTGTGTTTTTGTTCCCGGTGAGACCCACCGGATGTTTTTCTTAGCCGGATGTTTATTCCCGCCCTTTATAACCGGATGCTCTATTCCCGGAAGTGTGCAGCCGGATGATGATTCCCGGATACGCACCACTGGTGATGAAGTCACGAATATCTCTCTACAGATGTGTCATATATTCCACCAAAGCAATCAACAAAAATTGTACTGATCGACGTTCCTGGAATAAAACTTCATGTTAACACCTGCTGTGAATGTTAATCCTCTCCCCATAGAGCTCACTTATGATATTGCCCTGCGAATTCGTCTCCTCCAGGAATCGAATTATAAGTAAAGCACAATTGACAAGAAGATTGTGGTGCCCGGGGAATATCATACCCACAGCCGTTAAACTGTGCCCAGCATAGTTAACGAAAGGTGACCTCGACCACGTCGATGCACCACGCGTGGGCAGCTTGAGACTGGCTACCCTGTCCTATCCCGGCTAATGTCCGGGAAGGAATCAAAATAGAACAGGACGTTGTGGGAAGGTTTGACTCGGAAAAGATTACGCTTTGGGCCCGCCCCCAAAGCCTGGTGCAATGTTCCTGTACTACATTCGCTCGGCTCGAATACGTGCAGATGTATTGCCACCGGTAAAATCTTACCGAACGAACGCGTCACGGGGACCTGACTCCCTGTGTCTCCAGTTCGCAGGAAACACAATTCTCCGTGAAGGTGTTTCCGGAACTGGGACGAGTATTCCCGGAAGCGTTTCCTCCATGGAAACCACCTTCCGGATGTTGCTATCGGCCCGAGAAGAGATGGGTCAGAATGTGCATCGCCCTTCGGGAGACGGCCGCCTCCGTGCCTCGACCCTAGTCCTGGCCACAAGCATTGTGCCCCCTAGAACGAAAAGCGTGTACATGCACCACATACAGTTCACAGCAGCAACTATATACGAAGATCTCATAATGGCGCTCTGGAATCAGCGTTGCGGAAATCCCCACGCCAGGAGGGACCCATCCTCAGTACATTATTACAACTTTAAGTTCGTACTAAACAGATACAAATGGGGCAGTACATTATTACAACTTTAAGTTCATACTAAACAGATACAAATGGGGGAAGGGAATGATGCGTCATTAGGGGATCAGGTGCCCTTATCCATCAGGCGGCTTATCTTCTCGGCATGCTTGCGGCACCTGTTTTCCAGGCGTTTCTGCTCCTCCGGGTCCGGGATGCTGGTGTACACCGGGTGTCCTCGAAAAGGCCCATCGACAGAATTCAGAGCACATGTCCTGGCCTATCTTGATGATGTGCGCCGGGCGGCCCCCTGGAATGCGTAAAGCTCCTGGGCAGCGCTCAAAAAGAAGGCCATGATACCTTCCGGCCTGTGATCCGCTGGATCTTTCGGTAAGCCCACATACTTCAGTTGCATATCGTCTAGAACGGAAGCCACACTGGCAGCCACTCTCCGGAGCGATGCCATATCTGTGTCATAGGACGATCTGTGCCGGGTGTATTCGTCTTTCAACTTCCCGAAAGCCTCTTTCCTGGAATCCGACTCCTGCTAGAGGCGCGCGGACTCTGATTGGGCGGTGGCTGCCTCTTTCTCCTTCTCGAAACGGGACGCCTCCAGTTTCTTGCTCAGCTCATCCTTCTCCGCCAAGCGCCGCTTCAGCTCCTCGTTCTCCGCCGTCAGCTTGTACACACTACTAGGATAATGGTCTCCAGCAGCGCGGGTCCCCCGCGCTGCTACTATCGCGCTGCAGCTAACTTTCATCAGCTCGCGCTCGCACCGCCCGAAGCTCCACCACTCTGGACCGCCGCACCCTCCAGCCGCGTTGTGGCCACACGCCTGCCTCGCCGTGGCCGCACGCCCCCCCCCCCCCCCCCCCCCCCGCGCCGTGGCCACGCCCCAGCCGCGCCTTTTGAACGAGCAAAAAAACGAGCCAAAAAATTCGAGCAAAAAAACAAGCCAGATCCAGATCCAGATTCAAAATTCAAAAATAGCAGGCCCTTAGGCGTGGCGCATTTTGTCAAAATGCGCCACTAATAAGGCCCTTAGGCGTGGCGCATTTTGTCAAAATGCGCCACGCCTAAGGGCCTTATTAGTGGCGCATTTCAGTCTTACTAGTGGCGCATTTCATAATGCGCCACGCTTAAGGGGTCTTATTAGTGGCGCATTTTGAATGCGCCACCCCTAAGCCCTTATTAGTGGCTTGTAGTTCGTGGCGCATCTATAATGCTCCACTAAAGGAAAAAAAAGGACACCACTATAAGCCTGTTTCCTAGAAGTGATCTGAACACAGGATTCAGCTTCGCATTGGAACGTCGTAGCCACATCGTCCGATGGGTAAACATGAGCTCCAGCTCGGCAAATGGAGAGGCGGGGTGGGTGGACTCGTACCACTGAAGAGCAACGATTGGGACAAGTGTCAGGTGGGAAAAGATACATGTATTTGTTTTCCTCCAATATTTTAGATATACTAAAGCTAGATTAAGAGCGAAGCAAATCTGAATCCATATTTTTGACGTTCTAAGAGGCTTGAGTATATATAGGATTTCTATGCATCTCATGTCTATGTTAGCTTCTGATCATGGGATATGTGTTGCCAATACATTCAAGAATTGCATTTCATTATCATGCCTTTTTTTATCATGTGACTAGACTACCGAATCCTGCCTTTTGAATCATGTGATTGTCTATATCATGCCTTTTGAATCATGTGATTGGAGTACAAAATCATGAGGAATTTTGCGTTGCATCATGATACAGGAGGGGAGGTGTATCATTTGGATGATCCAACGGTTCAAATTGCATGGGCTTTACTTAAGCCCAAGGGCATAATGGTCAAAGAAAAAAAGGTCATCGAAAAAAAATCGATGCAAAGGATAATATCATACAAAATCGGTCCAAGGGTAATATCATCCAAAATTTATCGAATATGCCCCTCGGGTCTCCACATGATACAGGTGACGTCATCGTATCATATTTGGATCTAGACCGTCCAATCTGATCCGACGACGGTCCATATTCACTTGATGCACCGTAAAGAGACTCAATATCATATCACCATCCTACTTGCATGTTTCAGTTTATGTTCCCTTGTGAAAAGAAAGTGAAGGGAAATATTGTGTTTTCGTTGAAGTGAACTCGCATCAAAAGAATGACCAGAAGTTTTTGGATTGACTGTAGTTGGGCCGAAATTGCATTTGCAAATAGGTTGCTCTTGAATTTACCGGAGTGACCAACTTCATGTAGTACGACTTATTATGCATGTTGTGATAGTTCTGTTCATACATACCATCGCTCCAAGTTCACTGCATCATGAAAACTGTGTGAAATGATTTTCACAAAAAAAAATTTGTGTGAAATGTGTGAGCCGACTCATTTTTTTAGAACGAAAGCTCAAGACGAGTTCATGATGGCTCGGCACAGCTTGGGAGCATCAACAGAGCCCCCGTCGCTCTGCTCCCCTTCTGGCAGCATCCTGAACACCCACTGTGGGTCTCGTCCGGTTTCACTCCATATTTGTCCAATGAAGCACCAAGGCTCCATCTGCAAATCCGGCCTCTTGTTGTTGCGTACCAGTATGGGTTTATTGCAGCAGGAGCATCGTTGAAACGTTTACTCGCGACTGAAGTTGTGCAAAAACAATTTGCGAGGAAGGTACCCACTAGTGTCTTAAATTGAACTTTGTCAAGGCGTTTGATTTTATCATCTGGCTGGCTCTACAGCCTACAGCGGATCATGGTTGCCAGATAGGTATTTTGAAGCTCTTTATCATTTCTACTAGGAAACATGCCCGTGCGTTGCAACGGGAGAAAAGAATCATATTCTTCCAACACAATAAACTCAATTCAAGATCCCTTCACATCTTCACATTATATATTTGAACATAGTGCTTAAATCGTGTTGTTGCTTATTTTTCTTCTCGCTTTCATCGGCTATGGTTGCAGTGTGCACCTGATAGCAATGCGTCCAACGTGATAAACTTTAATGTGATAATGTCGACCATCGCACACACACACACACACCTATCATTGAATCACGTCATTGCAATTGATTCTCTATTCGTTAATCTCATCGAGTTAGACGTGACGTGTGCGCTTCCCGAGCTACGACCTAAATAATCCCCCTACGTCCACTCATTTTTAAATTGTATATTTTCTTGTAAATGCATCAACATTCTTCCTAAAATACATAAATATATTTTAAATTATATAGACTTTTTTTAAAAGAGCATGAATATTTGTAAGCATGTGAACACTCTTTTTAATGTCATGAAATTTGTTTCGACAGTGTAAGCAATTTTTAAATTAGATGAACATTAGTTTAATATGTGAACACTTTTCTTAAGACTACACAAACATTTTAAAGTGTATGAATAATTTTTAAAATTAGATCTTCCAAAAGGCACAAAAAAACTAAAAGTGATCAGGTTACATGTACACGCACACATCCATTTTTTTCTTGATAATTAGTATTTTTCCTTTCTGACACATTGGAGTTTAATTCCTTTTTTTAATTTATTTTCTTATAAATGCATAAACATTCTACCTAAAATACATAAATACATTTTAAATTATATGACCTTTTTCTAAAGATCATGAATATTTTTAAGCATGTGAACACTTTTCTTGAATGACATGAAATTTGTTTTAAGAGGATGATCATTTTTTAAATTAGATGAACATTAGTTTAATACATGAACACTTTTCTTAAAACTACGCAAACATTTTAAAGTGGATTAATAAATTTTAAAATTAAATTTTCCAAAAGGCACAAAAAAATAAAAGTGATCAGGTTACATGTACGCGTGCGCATTCATTTTTTAGCCAACGTTTGAATTTTACCATGTATTTGTAGCCAACGTTGAGAACCACGTGAGGAAAAAGGATCTGGGCGTTGAAACCCGATTAATGGGCCGAGGCACTAAAGCCCAGCTAGAAGTTGTGAGGCACGGGCTAGATTGAAAGCTTTGAACTGTTTTTTTCCTTCTGAAAACCATGGACTAATCAACCCGCAGTCCATGGTTTCCAGAAGGAAAAAAACAAAACGGACCAAGAAAGTCACCTTCCTTTTCTTCTCTTATTATTATAATCTAGACATTGATCATTGGCGTGTTAATCCTATGCATGGATTCGATCTAGGCTTTTCTTTGAGCGACACATCCACGTCGATCAACTATGGGCATGATATAGTCATATAGACATGTTTGACATGATGCTAAACCCGATATGGTGGCCGTCGCTGGTCGGTCATGCTCGACGACTTGACACCTATTCATCGTCATCATTGGTTGTTCATCTTCAAACAATGGGCCATGCACCTACATGCAAAGCCTTAATCATACTCCTCAACAGGCCAACCTTAATCATGTCCCGTTTGTTATTTTAAGAGGCTTGTTTATTCTCCAACAATTCACAAGCTATGTAAACTGATACCTCATCCGTTTCAAAATAAATATCGTAAATTTGTCACATAGGTGTATCTAGATGTAAAACTAAATCCAGATACATTTATTTTTAGGCAAATATACGGCACTTATTTTCCGTTTTAAAATAAGTGTCGTAAATTTATCATATATATAGGTGTAGCTAGATGTAAAACTAAATCTATATACATCCATTTATCGGTACTTATTTTAGAATAGAAAAACTTTGTAAAATATCTTATATTATGAGACGAAGAAGTAATTAATATTTTGTGTAAATGAGAAACCCGTCTATCATCAGTCTACTATGTATGTAGCCAGCAACCCACACAATCTCTCCTTTATGCACATGCAGGACCATAATCCTCTATTTTAATTATGCACGCCAGATCCATGATGCAACGTGATCTTCTTTAAGCATCAAAGCCCCCTCTCTTAATTAATCCTCCTTTAACCATAGTTCCCCGTTACCCATCTTGTATGTAACCTCATCGGACACAAATATTTCCTATAATCCTTCCCTTTATTATGGATTTGGATTTCAAATCCATGTTGCCACGTGCTCTTCTTCTTAAGCATGCATGACTTGCCTCACAAGCCCCTGTTTAATTATGCATGCCAATCCTTTAATCCTCCTTTGACCGTAGTTTATTAGCCCTCTTCATGTCAACTCTGAAGCCAGCTCGTGACTCTTCAGATTACTCACGAGCTATATAAACTGGTATGGTTTGGCGTTAAGAACCGAGGTGGTACTAATAATCTTGTGTAGCACGTACATTTTTTTTTTTTGAGAGAAAGGAGCTGCTTTATTATTATTTATTATTAGGTAGGTAGAGATTATCATGTGAGTACTGTTGGAGTTAAAGCCGACTAATCTCCGATGGCAGGTGTGTGTCCGGTTCAGGGTGCTTGCATGTATCCGAGTACGGCTAGAGCTAGTCATCAAATAAGATTGGATAGCTAGAGTCGCTTGAGCTATTTATATGTCTGTACCCCGGCTTGTAAACTCACCCAAAATCAAAGCAGTACTTACCCTCAAAAAAAAAAAATCAAAGCAGTACAAGATATAACAGGTACGATACGTACCTGTGGCTATCCATCGGACCAGCGTGTTTGCCTGCGTCCGTGTTTTGCCAATCAAAAGAAATCAGCTGTTGTGTACGTGCGTGATACTAGCTAGTTGGAACAAATCGATCAGGGTCAACTTCTTGTGATGCAGTGCACGCAGACGCAGGTGTAAAACAACTTTACCGGATTGCATCGGCAAGGAGCGGGTTCAGTAGCCAGCGTTGCGAGTCGTTCACACTTCATCGTCGCGTAGTCGGCATTCATCGCATCGTCGCCGAAAAGTACTTGCCAGCATCGACGACTGGGCCAACAAGTACATTGCATACATAATATGCAAGCAGTATTCGTACACGGTTGAAAAAAAACTTTGATGGTCCAAGTTCCAGAATGAGTAGTTGAGCAAGGGCAATGGCATGATGAATACTAAGTATAGCTATGAAATGAACATCTGAACTTGGGCCAGCTGATTTACATGTAGTTGAGCATGCATTTGAAGTCCGATGGAGTTGGTTGATTTCATTGTGCCTTAGATCGCAAAGCTGGAATCTGTCGAGACACAAGGAAGAAGCAAAATTAGTACACTACACATAAGAACACATCACCATAGAGGCAACACTGTCTGCCACCCGTTCAACTTCGTCCTTTCGGATTTATTTTCTTTTATTCGATGCCATGACACGATCCACACATTGTGTGTGTGCAATCCCACATAATTATGAGCCCAGGAGTTTGAATCTGAAACGCGAAGAAAGATAAACTCGGTCGCAACATGAACCCGACACTAATGAACATCTTTCATACTGAACAATGCCGAGCTGACATTGAAGCCAAACAAAACTGACATGGAACACAACAGACTTATACTTTCTGTCTATCGAGAGAGTGCATGCAAATCGGAGGACACATGGCGATTCGTACACACCAGCCGCACGAACAGCATCACGGAGCTTGGGCGGTGGCTTGGAGCGATCCATGCGGGTTACATTGGCTCTGCTGGCCTCGGTCAGCATATCAACAAAGTGCAATGCATCCACTGATATAAGCCGTGGACCCGGCGTTTGCGTGATCCGTCTTTGCCATCTTGTTGAGTATATTGATTATACTAGGAAAGTTAGGATAGCGTAGGATTTGTTCTACCTTGACTTGCATTCCAAGTTAATCATTGTACCCCTATATATATGCCCATGAGGCTTAATCAATACAACAACGATTCCATGAATCCCTCTCTCTATCCTTGTACACATCTGATCGTTGGCAACCGAGGCGCAGAAGGTCAGGGCCGTGACCTTGTATGGCGTACAAACGCAAGGAATAGCAAGATCGTATGGTGGTGTAGACATCTGCTTCGGCTCGGCAAAGGTAGTGGCGGGGCAGATGGACTCCCACCACTGAAGAGCAAGATGAAGGAAGTGATTAAGCGGGAGAGGGTACATGCAGTTGTTTTCCTCCAATATTTCAGATAGAATGAAGCTGGATAAAGACTAAAGAGGGAAGCAAACTAAGAACATTTCACAGTCGCTTGGCATTCCTAAGACAATGGACTATATAAGTATATGGTTTGTTTTACGGTACCTTTCACTAGTGCCTCCGGTGACTAGTATGAATTGATACAGACAACTGGGATGAAGAGACAGAGATTAGACCCAGCCGGCCCAGTAAGATGGTGCTATGTTATTTTATTAGATTAATTAGTAGCCCATGCATTGCACCGGAAGCATAAATATTTTAATGGTTCAACACAAATTGCATGTAACATATAGTCTTAGGATCCTCATGCACATAAGTGTTGAAATTTTTGAAGTAGACACAGGATATTAATATAGATACTTTGCAAGATGACTGATACAGATTCAAATAGCCTTTGATTAATCATTGTATCTAGAGTAATTTAACAAATCAATCGCTAGGAAATAAACAATTTGATTAATTAATTAGCTATTGTGGTAGTAGCATCAGAAAAGACTTTACACGTCATCTAAAATTTTCCTTGTATACCGTCTCATTACAGCCACATGATTACAATGACCATACATATACACAATAATGCATCCCTCCCTTTGCTAATAATCACATAAACACTTTGTCTGTGTGCTAGTTATCTTTATGGCCACCGAAAATGAGAGCAAATGAGGAACCTCTCATGGCCCCATCGTGCCAATGTTGAAGTACAGTGTCGTGCCAGAAGAGGATTCCCCCTCCTCCGATAACACCCTTCATAAGCGCTAAACGCATGTCCTCCGACAGCCTCCAGTTGCCTCTTCCGCTGGTTGATGAACCAGTTGTGGATCTGCTTCGGATCAACCTCACCTTGTCTTCCTCCCGCAAACATCACGGTATCCATACTCGACGACCAAGCTTGAAGATTTCATTGCCAAAGAAAGGCACAAGCCGCGGTGTTTACCATGGGGAGTGCAGTTGTGCTCTTGCATGCCCGCGTCGGATCCGTCGGCATCCCCCGAGCACGGATCATCCTCCGACTACCAAACCATTTCATCTTGCTTTACGTGCGCGAGCAAGGTGGGGTACGTGCCTACACCTGTGCTGTGCCCAGGTATAAAACCGTGTACTGATCGTTGATGTAAAAGTGTGACTTAGAGAGTGGAATAGAAGCCAACATACATGCCGTTCGGCGGCCGGGGCGTTCGTCGCCACAACCAAGTGTCTTCTGTTCATCTTCTTCCACCTCCGTCTGAAAGTTCGTCTCCTCCGTCCGGCGTTCGGCGCCGGAGGGCTGCCTCAGCGTGTGTCGCCGGAGAGCAGCCCCAACAGGGTACACTCCATTGTTCACTAATTAATGAGCATTCATGACGCCGTGGCCGAGAATAAAGGAGACGAGCTCCTCATCATCAAGCGGACGTCCAGCGGCCGCAAATTCTTGGGCGAGGCTCTGCATCATAGAGACGAACACCGAGCTAGACATGTTCTTTTTCTTTGTGTTGGCCAACGCGATCCATAGGTTCGTGACCGTGGACCGACTCTGCGAGGCGAACATCTCCTCCACCGCCTTCCAGACATCGGCAGCGTGCTCGATCCGGAGAACATGCATGAGGATCTCCTTGAAGAGCGAGTTGAGGAAGTAGCTGAGCACCTGTTGGTCCCGGACGAGCCAGGCGGCATACTCAGGGTTGGGCGCCGTCCCCGGAAAAGAAAAGAGCGGCGAGTTAGAGGCGGAGCCAAATGAAAATCGCTTTTCATCTCTTTCGTACACACGTAGAGATGAGGACGTACGTGCGCATGGCGTCCAAGGCTGGCTCCTGAGTGTCATCCGATTGGTGGATCACATTTTCCAAAGATATCCGAAGATCACATGCCCTGCCGCTGCCATCTGGCATCAGACGGCCTCCTCCGGCGGCGGTGAAGGACTGGATGACGGGGGAGAGCTCCTTGGTGGGTGGCGTGGTGCCTCCAGAGTCGTCCGAGAGCGGGCCTTGAGGCTAGGGTTATGTTGTATCAGTTAGACCAATGAAGCATGGATTAAGTGTCAAAGGGCTGTCTTTTATTTTTTTTGAGTGGGTTGTCTTTTCTTTTTCTTTATCAAAATTCAAGATGGACACTACTAAGCAAATTGTTTAGGTGATGGTTCGTGTGATGCCCATTGTGGCGTGAAGCTGCGGTGCAAGTGTTGAGGACAACGGGCTGCATGACAACCGGCCGAGTGGATAGGTGAGAAGTTTGTTAGCTAGCCATACGTGTTAGTGCCAAGGTTTTTTTTTTGCGGGGAAAAAAAAAACTAGGACTAGTGCGTGCGTGAGTGGCACAAAACTAGGACTAGTGTGTTGCATCTTAGAGACGAACGCCGAGGTAGACATGTTGTTTTTCTTTGTGTTGGCCAACGCGATCCATAGGTTGGTGACCGTGGACCGACTCTTCTTTTTCTTTGTGTTGGCCAACGCGATCCATAGGTTGGTGACCGTGGACCGACTCTTCTTTTTCTTTGTGTTGGCCAACACGATCCATAGGTTGGTGACCGTGGACCGACTCTGCGAGGCGAACATCTCCTCCACCGCCTTCCAGACATGGGCGGGCGGCGTGCTCGATCCGGAGAACATGCATGAGGATCTCCTTGGAGAGCGAGTTGAGGAAGTAGCTGAGCACCTGTTCTCATGACCCTCCTCCAAAATGAATACACACCCTCTAAAACCTGGCGCCGCCACTGCTGTTGGTCCCGGACGATTGCCATCTACTTAATTACCACAGTGATGAAATTACCTTGACCTGAATTTGAAGAAACGACTTGAAGGCTTCAAGCATCATGTCCTGGAGAGGCACATGCACACCGTGACTGTAGTTGCCCTGGATCCTCAAAAAAAAAAAAAAAAAAAAATTGCCCTGGCAGCGCCGAGCCTAAAAAATGCAGTGATACACACACACACACACACATATATATATATATATATATATATATATATATATATATATATATATATATCTTTATTTATTTATACCACCGATCGGATATCGGACATACAAACGATCGTACCACCAACATGCACATATACTACTAGCCCGTACGTACGTGCTCCTCACCTCCTATCGCCAACGCCATGGTCGACGTACGGAATTGCGTGCAAAGTAGATTTCTTATTTTATTGGAGGCTGCAGACACGGAGCAGTACGTAGCGTACGATGGTGTCTACACTCCCGGATCGATGGGGCCCTCCGTGACCGCGCCTGCGACGTGAGCCGGGAGCTTGGCTCCGTAGCACCGGCCGCTCTGGCACCCGGAGCCACAGTAGTCGCCGCCGGTGCCGCAGTACCCGTACTGGCTGCAGCATTCGTTGCTGGCGCACCCACTGCCGCCCTGCCGGCCGCAGCCGAGGGCGGTCACTGCAGCAAAGGCAAGGAGCAGCAAGCCCAGTGTGAGGGCCTTCATCTTCATGGCCATGTTCTCAGTAAGATGACTCTTGGAAGCTTTTTCTCTAGGTAGGTGTTGGAGTTTCTTGGATGATTAAGCTTCCGATGTTGAGCCATTATATAGGGTATGTCGGCCATGGTGCCTCCAGGTCGTCGACTGAAGAACATCTCTCTGTCCAGCATGGCCCGCATCAGGTCAGCTTCAGTTCATAATAGCTTTTTTTTTTGAATTTTTTTTTTCATAATAGCTTGACACCGACATCATTGTCCAGCCACGTGAGGATGTCGACAAACAGTAGAGACGAGACAACATGCAGCACACGGACTTGGCCCATGGCAACACGACCGCGAACCAAATGGAGCTCCATCTCGATATGCTGGGTGCGCTCATCCTGGACAGGATTCGTCGACATGTAGACGGCGCTGACGTTGTCGCACAACACAACGGTAGTGGGCGATGAAGGGCGACGGAGCTCGTGTCGAAGCTGATGGATCCAGCTGGCCTCGGCGATCACCTTGGCTTACATACACGCAATCATATCAAACAGATGGAACTAAACTAGTTACAAGTTGCAACTACTCTTCCCGATCCATTTGTATCAACGGAGGCTAGAGGCAGAGGTGGCCTCATCTTCATGGTACTGCTACAGATTTGCGCCATGTAGACCATCTGCTCAAGCTCGTGCGGCCGCCTATCAGTGCAGCCATGGCGTCGATCTTGTGCGGGCCGGGCACCAGGTGCTCCACAAGTGCGTTGTGGATGCCTCCCGCGGCAGCGCCACAAGCACAGCGCGGCCCTCCTCGTTGAGCGCCCGTGGTCGAGGAACCGGTTCGTCGTCGACATTGTAGAAGTTCGCCGTCCGCACAGTGCGTAGCTCAGCCAGACGAGGCATGGCACAGTCGCCCACCGCAGGCCCATGTATTCTAAGTTTTTTTACTTTCCACGTACGGTATCAGTGTTGGAAAATGATTTGGCAATTGGCACACGTCACCAAAGCGGGACGACATAATGCTCATGGAATCAACAAATAATAACCCCAACAAGGACAAAAATATCACATGTTAATTGACGGGAACCGTCCTTATCCCTTCTTTCTCTCTCGCGACTAAAGAGGCGAAAGGGCGGCGGCCAACCCCTTCTCCCCGCTAACCGCCGGCAAGGCTGCGGGTCCCCTTCCCTTCCGTCTGTTGCTGCGGCGGCGGCGGGAGGGGGTGGGGACCCCGGTTCTTCGCTCTGGCGCTGTAGATAGGGTAGTTAGGGTTTGGGTTTGCTGTCCATGCGGCGGCGCTGAGGTGGTGACGGTGGCGCCGTCTGGAATAAGGTTCCCCTGCCTCTGTTCCCACCACAGCGTCGGTGTCTTCGGCTTCGTCTCCGAGGAGGTTGTGGGGAAGTGGTGGCGCAGATCGGGTGGCGAGGCGGTGGTGCTGCCAGATCTTTGGCCTTTTGTCTTCCGGCTCCATCCCCGTTGCAGTGGCGTGGTCTCCGACCAGGGGCGGCGTTACGCCCAGGGCAACACGGGCAATGGTCCGAGGTGCAGGAAAAAATCAACGAAGTATTTTTTTTGGCCCGGGTCGCAGTCACCTTGCCTCGCTCGCTCGACTGGCCCGGGTCGCGTTGCCTCGCATCGCTCGCTCGACTGGCCCCGTCGCCTCGCTCTACTCGCTCGACTCACTCGCCCAGGAAAGAGGAGAGACCGAGAGAGGAAAGGAAACCCTCACGCGCGCGCCGCCAGCGAGCCAGTCCCCTGCTCCCCGCCTCCCCGGACTGCCCCATCTGGCCGTCTCCCCCGCTCCCCTAGGACCTCGCGTCCTCACGCGGTCACGCCGTCACGCGCGCGCAAGCCTCCTGTGCTCCCCGGCTCCCCGCGACCCCGCCATTCCCCACCCCCAGCCAGGCGTCCAGCGAGGCTGGAGCTTGAGCGTCGCCGCCCTGCCACTGCGCCCCTACCTGGCCCAGTGGCCCGCCCTACCTGGCCGCCGACTCCAGTTCTGGCCAGGTTCCGGCAGCTGCAGCCCGCCTGCTGCCTGCCCGCCAGTCCTGCTGCCCGCGGTGCACCCGCAGGTGCTGCTCAGCATCGTCGACCACTACAACCGCGTCGCCCGCAAGCGCGTCGTCGGCGTGCTCCTCAGCAACTCCTCCCGCGGAGTGGTCGACGTCACCAACTCCTACGGCGGTAACCAGTCCCCGTCTCTATCTAGATCTGTCAAGTCATTGCTGCGGACTTGCGGTGCTAGATTTGTGAATTACTTCATTTTGCAGTGCTGTTCAAGGAGGAAGACAATTAGACAAAGGCCCGAGGATCTGGTTCCTCGAGACCTCGACCATAATTGCCACGAGTCAATGTTCTCCATGTTCAAGAGGATCAATGGTACTATGCTGTTTCTGATTCTAAGATACCCTATATTGATTTGGTTCTGAAAGTCGGGCTGATGGGCGGTTTTGCTTGCTGCTAAGGAGCATGTTGTTGCAGTCCTGTGTTGTTGGCTGGTATAGCACTGGTCCAAAACTGAAGGAGAATGATTTGGATGTTCACGCCTTGTTCAATAAGTTGGGAGGTTGAGATTCTTTCTGATAACTAGTTCACGTCGAGCAACAAATATAATTATGGTTGGGAGGTTTTTGAGTTTACTTCTAAATTCTAACTGATGTACGCTTCATCCTACCTTCGGGAGTTGAGCACCTTCTGAGAGATGTGAAAGACACAACGATAAGCACGCTTGCAACAGAGGTAATGTTTCATAAGGGATGATTCAGTTTTCAGTTTTGCAAGTTGCTTTGTTTATGCCGCACCTCTAATTTATCCTTTGCAATCAACAGAGGTAATATATTTTCTAGATGTACACTTATTCCGCCAAATCCACCCCCGCGGTCCCCACCGCCTCACCGAGCCGCACTAAACAAGGGCAGAGATGCTACCTCGTGGCCCACCGGAGCATTGGTAAGCAAATATCCGGATTGAAAAGTCGCCGCGGGAGTAAGACCAAGGAAGGGCTATGTCGATCTGTTTTCTATCATTTTCCCTATTTCTTGGCGAGTGATGGCGACACGGCGGCTATGTTCATTTCATCTACTACAGAGCTAGCTTTGTCGAGAATGATTCGCAGCCCTACATGCTTGAAAAATGGAATCAGACGTATTCCGAGTACCTTACACGTGTGCATGCAGGTTAAGTGTATTTCGCGGCAACCCCGGCCGGCAGGGCATCAATCGAATAATGCCATAATGATCACTCGGATTGCTAGGTCATGTTTGTTTTGTAGCTAGCTTACGGTGGCTATGTTGCCTGGGGACAATCATGCATATGCATACGGTGGCCAGGCCAGGAGAGTGAGGCCGATATAGAATGATTGACTGATGGATGGATGGATCTGTCTCATCTTAGTCCGCTAGCTTTCGATCGAGCACGGGCCCAAACTTAATTAGCAAGTCAAGAGAAAGTTTGAACACAGCAAGGCCTGATTAATATCTAGAACAATACGGTTGTCCTCGACACTTGCACCGCAGCTTCACGCCACAATCGGCATCTCGCCATGCTCGCAGCATCACAATCATGCATATATGCATACTGTGGTCAGATGGAGAATGATTGATTGACGGATGGATCCGTCTCATCTTAGTCCGCTAGCTTTCGATCGAGCACGGGCCCAAGCTTAATTAGCAAGTCAAGAGAAAGATTAGAACACAACAAGGCCTGATTAATATCTAGAACAATACGGTTGTCCTCGACACTTGCACCGCAGCTTCACGCCACAATCGGCATCTCGCCATGCTCGCAGCATCACAATCATGCATATATGCATACTGTGGTCAGATGGAGAATGATTGATTGACGGATGGATCCGTCTCATCTTAGTCCGCTAGCTTTCGATCGAGCACGGGCCCAAGCTTAATTAGCAAGTCAAGAGAAAGATTAGAACACAACAAGGCCTGATTAATATCTAGAACAATACGGTTGTCCTCGACACTTGCACCGCAGCTTCACGCCACAAGCAGCATCTCGCCTTGCTCGCCGCATCACAATCATGCATATATGCATACTGTGGTCAGATGGAGAATGATTGATTGACGGATGGATCCGTCTCATCTTAGTCCGCTAGCTTTCGATCGAGCACGGGCCCAAGCTTAATTAGCAAGTCAAGAGAAAGATTAGAACACAGCAAGGCCTGATTAATATCTAGAACAATACGGTTGTCCTCGACACTTGCACCGCAGCTTCACGCCACAATCGGCATCTCGCCATGCTCGCAGCATCACAATCATGCATATATGCATACTGTGGTCAGATGGAGAATGATTGATTGACAGATGGATCCGTCTCATCTTAGTCCGCTAGCTTTCGATCGAGCACGGGCCCAAGCTTAATTAGCAAGTCAAGAGAAAGATTAGAACACAACAAGGCCTGATTAATATCTAGAACAATACGGTTGTCCTCGACACTTGCACCGCAGCTTCACGCCACAAGCAGCATCTCGCCTTGCTCGCAGCATCACAATCATGCATATATGCATACTGTGGTCAGATGGAGAATGATTGATTGACGGATGGATCCGTCTCATCTTAGTCCGCTAGCTTTCGATCGAGCACGGGCCCAAGCTTAATTAGCAAGTCAAGAGAAAGATTAGAACACAGCAAGGCCTGATTAATATCTAGAACAATACGGTTGTCCTCGACACTTGCACCGCAGCTTCACGCCACAATCGGCATCTCGCCATGCTCGCAGCATCACAATCATGCATATATGCATACTGTGGTCAGATGGAGAATGATTGATTGACAGATGGATCCGTCTCATCTTAGTCCGCTAGCTTTCGATCGAGCACGGGCCCAAGCTTAATTAGCAAGTCAAGAGAAAGATTAGAACACAGCAAGGCCTGATTAATATCTAGAACAATACGGTTGTCCTCGACACTTGCACCGCAGCTTCACGCCACAATCGGCATCTCGCAATGCTCGCAGCATCACAATCATGCATATATGCATACTGTGGTCAGATGGAGAATGATTGATTGACGGATGGATCCGTCTCATCTTAGTCCGCTAGCTTTCGATCGAGCACGGGCCCAAGCTTAATTAGCAAGTCAAGAGAAAGATTAGAACACAGCAAGGCCTGATTAATATCTAGAACAATACGGTTGTCCTCGACACTTGCACCGCAGCTTCACGCCACAATCGGCATCTCGTCATGCTCGCAGCATCACAATCATGCATATATGCATACTGTGGTCAGATGGAGAATGATTGATTGACGGATGGATCCGTCTCATCTTAGTCCGCTAGCTTTCGATCGAGCACGGGCCCAAGCTTAATTAGCAAGTCAAGAGAAAGATTAGAACACAGCAAGGCCTGATTAATATCTAGAACAATACGGTTGTCCTCGACACTTGCACCGCAGCTTCACGCCACAATCGGCATCTCGCCATGCTCGCAGCATCACAATCATGCATATATGCATACTGTGGTCAGATGGAGAATGATTGATTGACGGATGGATCCCTCTCATCTTAGTCCGCTAGCTTTCGATCGAGCACGGGCCCAAGCTTAATTAGCAAGTCAAGAGAAAGATTAGAACACAGCAAGGCCTGATTAATATCTAGAACAATACGGTTGTCCTCGACACTTGCACCGCAGCTTCACGCCACAATCGGCATCTCGCCATGCTCGCAGCATCACAATCATGCATATATGCATACTGTGGTCAGATGGAGAATGATTGATTGACAGATGGATCCGTCTCATCTTAGTCCGCTAGCTTTCGATCGAGCACGGGCCCAAGCTTAATTAGCAAGTCAAGAGAAAGATTAGAACACAACAAGGCCTGATTAATATCTAGAACAATACGGTTGTCCTCGACACTTGCACCGCAGCTTCACGCCACAAGCAGCATCTCGCCTTGCTCGCAGCATCACAATCATGCATATATGCATACTGTGGTCAGATGGAGAATGATTGATTGACGGATGGATCCGTCTCATCTTAGTCCGCTAGCTTTCGATCGAGCACGGGCCCAAGCTTAATTAGCAAGTCAAGAGAAAGATTAGAACACAGCAAGGCCTGATTAATATCTAGAACAATACGGATGTCCTCGACACTTGCACCGCAGCTTCACGCCACAATCGGCATCTCGCCATGCTCGCCGCATCACGCGACCATGTACTCCGGCTCAAAACACACTTGTACGCATGCATTTCACGTACAAGCCACGCTACATGATCACCAAACTACATGCAGAATTCAAAGTAAACATGCCGATACATGAATCAAGATTAGCTCTAACAAAAATGAGGCCCTCATCTCCCTGATCCAGAAACAATTTGCTTAGTGTCCGTCTTGAATTTTGATAAAGAAAAAGAAAAGACAACCCACTCACAGAAAAAAAAAAGACAACCCTTTGAGCATTGACCGGTTAACACAAGACGAGGTCCAGGTTTCCTGGGCCCACAAGCAATTCGCCACGCGCGCCGTGCTGCTGTGCTTGCAATGTGTGAGCCATCAAATTTAGGGAAATCCTGGCTTGCAAATTAAGGTACAAAAAACATGCAAGCTTAAGAGAGTCCCACGCAATCATGCATATATTCATACGATGGAAGATGGAGAATATGATTGATTGACGGATGGATCCGTCGGTAGATAGTGAGAGTGTGGCCCGGCCCCTCTCGTCTCATCTTAGTCCGTTAGCTTTTGATCGAGCACGGACCCAGCTTAATTAGAGAGGCAAGAGAAATAAGAAACAAATTACTAGTTAAATTAACCAGACTGGTCTCACTAGTAGGAAAAGGCTTATAGCAGCAATTTTGCTAGTGGCGCACAAAAAAAAAATAGACGCCACCAATGCTAGGCAAAATGCTAACGGCGTTCGAAAAAACACGAATGACACCACTAAATACTAACGGTGGCGTTCAAGAATAGGCGAACACCGCCAGTAAATAGGTCCCACAGATGCAACCCGGACAAACGTAGTGGTGGCGTTCAAAGTAAGTAAACGCCACTAGTCGTGATACTACTAACAGCGTTCCGAAAAAGTGAACGCCACCACTATCTTTTCACTTTATAACCATTCCACCCCCACTCGATCCACCACGTACCAGTTCGCCGCCGCCGGCCCAGCCCCGCCGCTCGACGGAGTAGCAGCCCTGCCCCAGCCGGTCCACCGCCAGACACCGTCGCCCGCCCCTCCGGCCGCCCCTGACAACGCTCCCGCGTCGCCCCTCTGCCCCGCGCCGTCCCCCTGACCCCGCTCCCGCGCCGCCCCTTTGCACCGCGCCGCCCGGCTCTCCTGCTACTCCCCTGCGCTGGCCGGCCGGCCCCAGACCTCCTCCACCTCCACCATGGCTGACGGCCAAAAAACAAGGTAATTTTTGTTTGTTTGTTAAATTATGTTAGTTGTACTGTTAGTTTAACTTAGATTAGTTCTACTGTTAGTTTAGGATTAGTTCTATGGTTAGTTAGTGTAGCTAGTTTAGGTTAGTTGTATTGTTAATTAGTGTTGCTAGTTTAGGTTAGGTTTATTGTTAGTTAGTTAGTGTTGCTAGTTTAGGTTAGTTGTACTGCTAGTTTAGGCTAGATTTAGGTTTAGTTTTAGGGTTAGTTGTATGCTTAATTAGGGTTAGTTTAGATTTAGTTGTAAGATAATGTAGCTATAGTTGATAAATTATCCTTGTTAATGATAGTAGATACCGGCACCGAGGGACGAGATACCGGCACCGCCTCCCCGATCTTCCTCGTCGTGGGACGAGATACTGGCACTGCTACCTGATGTTCTTTGCTGATTCGATCACGCCTCGAGGGTAAGAATCATTCGCCTCTCTTGTAATGTGCATGCCTAGGTTTATTTTGGTCTAGATAACCAAGTCAGTCGCGTTACCTAGGGAGCCCCGGTGGTTCAACTACTTTCTCTACAGCCGAGGGTGAGATAAAATTCCACCTCCTCCTCTGCACTTTTTTTCACGTCACTAGATTCAATTTTCACGTCAAGTCGCGTAACCTAGGCGTCTCCCGTTCGAAGGGTTACGCGAATAAATATGCAAGCCTTTGCATACTATTGTGGTTTATGAACTATTTTGGAGTAAATATTGCAGGAACTGTCAAACTAGAAGTCCGTAATGAATTTCCATATGATGTCACAGTTAAGTGGAACATTAGTCGAGCCATCCGCAAGTTTGGATGATAGAAATTTGTTGACGTCAATCAAATAGAGGAAAATTATTCTTTGATGTTTCGATAACTTCAAAATGCCTGCTTTGAGGTAGCAATATTTGAATCTTATCATTGGATCCAAATATTGTTACCTTAAAGCGGGCATTTTGAAGGTATCGAAACATCAAGGAATAATTTTTGTATATTTGATTGACGTCAACAAATTCCGCCCATCCTGACTTAAGAATTGGTTGGCTCATGTTCTGCGTAACTCTGACATGATATGTAATTCCATTAGAGGCTTCTAATTTGACAGTTTTCGGGATCTTTACTCCAAAATAGTTCAGAAACCACTCTGGTATGCACTAGCCTTTGCATACTTATAACCGTAACTCTTTCGGCATCCAGGAGACAGCTTCGGCATGTATTTTGATCATCGTGCAGGTTTAAATTGTTTCTTCCAGATTTAAATTGTGTTGTAAAGGTTGTGAAAATGTGGTGATTTATTTCTGTTTCGGCAAATCACAAGGTAATAGTGCAAAGAAGATGCCCCAAATTTGGATGCCTTTAGTGTAAAGAATAACGATTGCTCTAACTACATTTCTGTTTTCTTGTGTAGAGGTTGTGGCACCGTGTCTAGTTTAATATATTAATATATGCAAATGATCATGCAGCAAATGCATCCCTGCGTCAATTGTGGCCACGAAAGTTGCCAGGATAAGAAGTTTATCATAGTGCTTCCCAAGGACTTGGAGACTATGGCGGTACGTTCAGCTCAATTATGATTTCCAACCTTGCATGCATTTTGATTGAAACTAGCTAATTGTTGTTTGCTTATAATTTTTCCTCAGATCATCCCTTGCTACGCAAGACAGAACTTTCTGGACCATGTGAACAGACACATCAATCACGAGGGACAATTTGAGGTCACCTTGGTGCAAGAGACAGTACGCAACAAGACCTACAAGGTTCTAGTAATCAACGAGTTGAACATAACTTACTTTAGTGGCCCTCGTTGGACAGAATTGGTAGAAATGTACGGGATGGATGCCGGGATGAGGTTCAGGATCTACCTCGACAATACTCATGGCGTCATCTATTTCTCATACGAGATTCCCGACAACTCAGAGTCTTCTGACTTTGAAGACCATTCCCTTAATTAGTGGTAGAACTAGCTAGCTAACTGTTATATCCTGTTGTTGTATCCTGAATGATGTTGATCATTGTTGTATCCTGCTGTTCTGTTATTTGATATTGTTGATATATTCAAGATTTCCATCAGTTTTTTTTTAATTTTCGGGTTAGTGGTGTTTCAGTACAACTGAACGCCACTAATACGGTTGTTACTGGTGGCGTTCGACTCACACACCACCAGTATACATGTTACTGGTGGCGTTCGGACGACACGCCACCAGTAACTTGTACCAGTGGCGCGAGATTAGTGGCGTGCCGCTTGAACGCCGCCAACCTCCTATTCCGAACGCCACCAATAAGCTTTTCCCTACTAGTGTCTCTCTCATCATGCATGCATTACTAGCTAAATTAATTTGATCTACAGTAGTTACTAGCCAGTCGCATTTAACGCGCATGCATATGCATGCATGACAAGTAGGGGTGGGCATAAAAAAACCAAAACCGAACACCGAAACTGAACTAACCGGAACCGAAACCGAATTAACCGGGACTAATTTCGGTTGGTAAATGTGATAAACCGAATTTAAATAGGTAAATTCGGTTTTGACCCTCGGTTGACCGAAAAACCGAGATATAAACGAGAGGGAGAAGAACCTTTCGGTCCAGGCGTCCAGTGCCGTGCGTACGTTACTAGCTTATATGGGCCTATTTTGAATTTTGAACTCGTAGATGAAATCTGATCCGAACCTGACTTTTTAACACCAGAATTTCAAACCCTGCTCTTGCTAGTCCCCACCAGTTCCGGTCTATTCTCGCTGGGTGCTTGTTTGGGCCTCCCGATTCGATGGCGTGGCACGGGTAAAAGGGGATCGGCGAGTCATGACCCTGCTCCAGCCGCGGTGCCATTCGGCTGCTTCATGGAGTTTACCGAAGGGCACCGACCCGTTCCGTGATCCTCCAACCTCGTCGACAGCCGCGTGTCTCGAAACTCCACCTCCCAGTAGAACTTAGCCGGCGTCTACATGTGCAAATGAACGGAGATGTGGTCGGGTGTTTGGGCTCTCAGGTGGCGGCGTGCCTAACAACGGTGTGTATTTCGAAATTTGAATCATCTACATAGTCCGATTTCTATCCTAAATGTGAAGTTTGATCTTAGCCCTGACTTTTAATCCTGAAACTTTGAAAATCCCAATCGATTCCGATCTGTTCTTGCTTAAAACTTGATTGGCCTCCCCATTTGCTGATGTGGCATGGATAAAAGGGGGTCTCTAACTCATGAGGCTCGTGAGAAACTTGATCGCCTGCGATCCTCGCTAAGGGACAAAGAAGATCTTGGCAATGTTCTACCCGAAGCTGCTTTCGAGTGCTGGAGCCAAGAAACAACAATCATTGATGCAACACCGGTGCAGAGAGTTACTTTTGATGATTTGTGCCAATCGGCCATGCTGAGGTCGGATACCACAAAACTAATGCGTTTGTTCACGTACGTAGCCGGCCATTATATATTTATTTATGCAAACTCTACCTGAATCAACCGCTAAAGGCACATAGTAATACTCCGGGGAAGGAGGGAGTAGGATTTTTTATACACGCAAAGCTTTGAGTTACAAGGGTATGTTAGTAGTAATCTTGATTAGACTAGTTGTTAGTTGCATGCATAGGTTAGTGCAGCAGGGGCCGTTGTGATCTGTTGGACGTTGGCCGCGTCGTGCGTGTGTGCGCGTCGTGCGCGCGGCCGGAGCGTGCGGATCGAGCGGCAGAGCGAGCTGGGCAGCGTACGTGCGCGAGCAAGGTGGGGTACGTGCCTACACCTGTGCTGTGCCCAGGTATAAAACCGTGTACCGATCGTTGATGTAAAAGTGTGACTTAGAGAGTGGAATAGAAGCCAACATACAGGCCGTTCGGCGGCCGGGGCGTTCGTCGCCACAACCAAGTGTCTTCTGTTCATCTTCTTCCACCTCCGTCTGAGAGTTCGTCTCCTCCGTCCGGCGTTCGTCCACCAACAGGGTACACTCCATTGTTCACTAATTAATGAGCATTCATGACGCCAAGGGCAGCAACATGGGCGTCGTAGTCGTGGCCGAGAATAAAGGAGACGAGCTCCTCATCATCAAGCGGACGTCCAGCGGCCGCAAATTCTTGGGCGAGTCTGTTGCATCTTAGAGACGAACGCCGAGGTAGACATGTTGTTTTTTTTTTCTTTGTGTTGGCCAACGCGATCCATAGGTTGGTGACCGTGGACCGACTCTGTGAGGCGAACATCTCCTCCACCGCCTTCCAGACATGGGCAGGCGGCGTGCTCGATCCGGAGAACATGCATGAGGATCTCCTTGGAGAGCGAGTTGAGGAAGTAGCTGAGCACCTGTTCTCGGACCCTCCTCCAAAATGAATACACACCCTCTAAAACCTGGCGCCGCCACTGCTGTTGGTCCCGGACGATTGCCATCTACTTAATTACCACAGTGATGAAATTACCTTGACCTGAATTTGAAGAAACGACTTGAAGGCTTCAAGCATCATGTCCTGGAGAGGCACATGCACACCGTGACTGTAGTTGCCCTGGATCCTCAAAAAAAAAAAAAAAAAAAAGTTGCCCTGGCAGCGCCGAGCCTAAAAAATGCAGTGATACACACACACATATATATATATGTTTATTTATGTTTGACGACACAAAGGACTCTTTATTCCTAAATTATTGTTCGTGCGCCCGCGCTTTTTGGTCATTGCGAGCGGCCGGCGGCATGCGTCACCCAGGTGCCATCTTGTCGGAGTCTTTCTCCACCACGTGAGGCAAAATGCCTTCGTCTATGCTGAGTGTCAGGATAACAAGCACGCATGGCAGGTGGGCAATGGATTTAATGTTGGATGAGCAAACTTCAAAAACTCATAATTTTCAAATCACGCGTCGGAATTCAAATCTGTTTTCACTTTTGGAATCTTTGCGACGAGGTCTTTGAAACTAGATCCCGCATGGGTATGTTTCGAAAAAAAAAATCGATGCCAACTTTGATGCTATATGATGCAACTCTACTACTACATGGTGCAACTTTAGTACTTCATGGTGCAAGTTTTTTTTAAATCAATTTTGAAGCTCCATGATTCAACTTTCTATGAGGTTTGCAACCTAGCAACCTTGACAACCAACTTTCTGCGATGTGTAACTAGCCTGTTGCCCGACTAACTGCCTAGTAGTCGATGTCATTACACAATACTTTTTATATACTAGTACAATGCCCGTGCGTTGCAACGGGCAAAAAAAAACTCTACTCTGCATGTCATTACACAATACTTTTTATATTCAATTCTTGAAAATGTCAGAAATAAAGTTGCGATGAAGCCATCATAATGATGTTTGACGGGACCTACTTAAGGTCCGCACTTTCATTCGATTAAAGAGTTGTGGTACGTGGAATAGTCTTTCAATCAACTTTATTATTTGTTTTTCAGAAAAAAACATGAATATTTATTTATTTTGAAAAGGTGTTTTTAAAAAGTTTCAAGAACATTTTTAGATAATTTTAAATATTTTTTGAAATGTAAGCATTTTTATGATAATGAATTTTTAAATACAATTTTATTTCATTTGTGGTATTTGTTTTTTGGACTGTTTGGGCTTGGCCCAAGCAGAAGAACTTGATGTACACACAGAAAACACGCACTGGCCATCTAAAAAAAAGACAGCACGCACCTTTCTCTCTGTATGCAGAACCATGGTCTTATCTCCTTCGAGTTATTCATTCTCCCTTCCTACGGCCGGTCGTCGCCGTCCCCGCCGCCGCCGCCGCCCCGCGTTTACTCGTCGTTCTCGCAGGACCATGGCAGGAAGAATGGCCCGGCGGCCGCCCCTCCCGCAGGCTCCAACAGTGGCGTTGGGTGGGGGTGGGGGTGGACGGGTGGAGGGGTCGAGGGGGGGGGGGGGGGGGGGGGCGAGCAGCCTCGGTCTAGCGCCCTTCCTTCTCGTTGAACTTCTCAACTTCTTCTCCCGCAGGCTTCAAACGTGGTTAGTTGTGGCAGTAGTAGTTACCAGATTCAGATTTGCTTTGGTAGTTTCCTTTTGAAACTTTTTGATCAGTGATTAAACTATGCTTATGGCACACATGGTAGGACGTAATCATTTATATGTAGCTGAGTATGATGTGCCAGCAGCTTAGGTAGTGTAAGTATGGCCATTAGTATTTTGATTGGAGACCATTCATCTGCTTGTATAGTTGTTTTGTCTATCTATAGCAGTGAAATTGATATGTATTTTTTGAAAATGTGTCAGATATACTCATGTAGTCTCCCTGCTGCCCAGCTGCCCAGCGTCGCCGTCGTGTAGCCTTGTCGTTCTCGGAGCAGGAGGTGATTAATAGTAGCGCTACCTGCGGCTGCTCTGTCTAGTCCGCTGCCCCCGCCGCCGTATCAATGGAATCTTGCTTGGCTCCGTCTTCCTCTCTAAAATGTGCATATATATATAGTTTTGTGGTTGGTTTGTTTATATTTTGCTATGAAATTGATATGTATTTTTGCAAAATTGGACGTATTTTTACAGAATTGATCATATATATTTCAGGTTTCGGGGGAGGTAGAGAATGT
Organism: Elymus sibiricus; assembly: GCA_039707655.1. Taxonomy (NCBI): domain Eukaryota; kingdom Viridiplantae; phylum Streptophyta; class Magnoliopsida; order Poales; family Poaceae; genus Elymus; species Elymus sibiricus. Next base: position 240,531 of record CM077674.1, on the reverse strand, counting down.
GATGTTTAGAGGAATCAGGGCAGCAGCAGCAGTTCCAAGGTGAGAGATATGTTCTTATTTGGACTTGTAAGTATTTTTCTGCCCTTAGTTACACATGTTGGTGCTAAATTTGTATATACACATAGAATTACTTCTGTAGCAGAACCATGAATGAGTTAGTTGACATATAATAAAAAATATCCATGAATGATTTAGTGGTTCAAGACATTATACGTGAGAATTACACCATGGATGATTTGTTTGTATATACACAAATGAGGTAGTCTCCTTCAAGACAATCAAATTCTGAATTCTAACTGCGGAGTTTATCACTTGGCTGCACTGTTTCTGTAGAATACAAGCAATAAATTTAAGGTTAGAAAATAAGCAATGCAATGTGAAATATAAATACTCAAGTTTTTCTTAAATGATGATCTTACCAAGTAGAAACTGAAATTTTGAACAAGAAATTGAAAAGTTGCATTACCTATTTGGTTAGGACTTCCGTGTAGACAATGTTTTTCGTATATGTCCCGCTTGTACTGATCTTTTTATTCTTCTTTTTCTTCTTCCCCTTTGTTTCTGTGTCGCATGTACTGGTCTTTTTATTCTTCTGCTTGTTCATATCATGTGTACCTGTTAGTATCTTTATATTTGATGTCGAGGTTGCTCTAGAAAGCGCGACATATAGTTGACCATGTGAGAAAACTGGTTCAGGCAGGTAGACGCCGACATTTGGTATTGTCTGACCTTGTGATTTGTTTATTGTCATTGCAAAACTAAGCCTGACTGGAAACTGTTTTCTCTTGAAACTGAATGGGAACATGTCATCGTCAGAAGGGCATAATGGTATCCGAGGCAAGAAAACTCGCATTCCAGAGTGTTGTCCCACCACAATCTCTGCATCAATTGTATTTTTTTTGAAATCCACGTACGACCAATCTCGTGCCGTTGCAGAGTCCATTAGCAGGGTCGATGTTCCTGAGTAGTATGATTGGACAATTTATTTTGAGCTTCAGCATATGTGGAGGCAGCCCATTTGGGGTTAGGGTGTTTAGGAATTCTGGTGGATAGTAGTTATTTAGGGTGTTTAGGAATTTGGGGTTAGCAGGCACACCAATTGATGTTGTTTGACAGAGATGTCATCTATCTTCACCAGCAAATCATTTTTCAAAGATGTTTCTATTATTACATGAGCGCACAAATCCCGCTCGGTCAATGCATAATCTGCAAAAGGCCCAATAATTTAAGCAAATTATTCAATAGTAACAAGAGGGCATTGCCAGATTGGTCTTATACGTTCATTTATTCGTAATGAAAATGACAATTACAAAAGTATAAGTGGAAAAATAACCTTGTGGGAGATAATCATATCTTTCATCAACTTCAGTCTGTTTATGTTCATCTGATTGGTTATCATCATCTAATGGAACTTTTTCTTCATTCATCAATCCAGAAACCGGAGATAATGTTGACAACGTTGATGATGGAAGTGCTGGCAGTACATTATCATTTATCTGTTCATCTGATTTGAAACCATTCGTTTCAGAACTTCCAGAAACCGGAGATGATGTCGAGATGATTGGCGATAGAGGATATGGAAGTGGATCACCATTGATCTGTTCGTCCGATTCTAAAACACTCGATTCAGAACATTTTGCTTTTTTTGAAGGTCGGTTATGAAAATCCTCATCAACACTCGCTTCAACATTTTGATCCATCTTCTGCAAAATAACAACAATAAATATATGGTAATAACTAAACTGCAATGACATTCCAAAAAAACATGCACCAATGGAGTAGTAATGCCATAACAAAGTAATCTGGTGAAAATCTGCATGTGACCTATTTTATGTTTGATGCCCTGTATAGTGGCAGATAAGTTTGCTCTTATCTTTCAGACTGGATTGTACAATAAAAATGCTTTGTCAGACTTACAACAACTTATTTTATGTTGGATGCCCTCTATAGCACAGATAAGTTCGCTCTTATCTTTCAGAATGAATTACCATGCATAAATATTTCATACAGAAAAGAAAACATTACATATGAGAGAAAAACGGGTTAGAAGGAACTTTTAAATACTAATGGCACATCTCAATCTGAAAGGTTTAAAGGGCACAGGAGCACATTATTTCGCGTCAGTGTTGCTCTGTACTGTTCTTTTTTCTGCCCATAAAACGGAACCCCTTTGGTTCTTAGGGTGCATAAATTAAGTCCAGTTCTTGTCAGTTGGTATTCACTGCTGACCCCTTCAATTTTTTTGACAATACAATCTGTAGCTGCATGCTGCACTCATAGGTCACTGCTGATCCCTTTTAATTCCATTTCCACATACAATCTGTCCTATCGTGAACTAATCAGTCAGTGTCACTCCGTACTAATGATCTATCTCTTTTGTTCATATAAAACTGAACATATATGCATAATATTATAGGGGACTAATTAATTATGAATGCTGCTGAAATATCATAGAAAAGATGAGGCTAAAAATTTAAAGGGAACTAATTTGTTCTAAACAAACAACAAATCTACCTAAGTAAGTTAGCAATTGACATATCACATATCAGATGAGGCTAACTCTGTATAGGTGGTGGCGATCGAGACATGGGATTCATGTATAGATAGAAACACCTAAAACAATGATTGAAAGTTAGTACCTTGGCTGGAGTTCGAGTGGACGGCGTTCCGACGAAGTAGGCGAGATTGGAATCTCGTCTGGAACTCGAGCGGACGTTGTTTCGAGGAAGTAGGCGAGATTGGAACGGCCGAGACTTGCGATTGCTCGGGGTTAGGGGTCGAGACCTTTTTATGGCAGCGAGCGGCTCGGATGCAATCCGAGTCGGGTACCACCCCATGGCATCCGAGTCGGGTACCACCCCATGGCTGCGTGCTCGGGCGGGTTCCGTCAACCCCATGGCTGCGTGCTCGGCCCGGATTCTTATCCTGCACGGACACGGCACAGGAACTCCGAAACGGAGGAGGGAACTGAGAGACGGGGGTCGACGGAGCGGTGAGCGGCGGGTGCGGAGGAGTGGTGAGCGGCCGGCGGCGGTTGCCATTGGGAGGACGGCGGCGTCGGCGGCCGAACGACGAGCGAGTGGATAGGCGCAACGATGAGCGAGCAGATAGGTCTGGCTGGCTTTTAAGATTTTTTTTTTTGACAAAACTCGTTAGCAGCTATATAAAAGAAACTTTTCTTTGCTATATCGCACAGTGGGTCTTAGAGGTTAGCTTGTTCAGCTGAGCGTACCGGAACGTAAGCGGGCAGGGTTCGAGTATCTCCGAGCGCAATTTATTTTTGTAATTTTTTTCTACAACGACAGAGGCAGGAAAACTTACTGGGGGAGGGGAGGACATACGAAAACAACCTTGACGTACGAAAACAACTTTGATGGACAAAATTAAGTGGAGAAACGATCCGTCCTTTAATATTAGGTAAAGATAAAGATATGTTTATGTTTGACGACAAAAAGGACTCTTTATTTATTTATACCACCGATCGGATATCGGACATACAAACGATCGTACCACCAACATGCACATATACTACTAGCCCGTACGTACGTGCTCCTCACCTCCTATCGCCAACGCCATGGTCGACGTACGGAATTGCGTGCAAAGTAGATTTCTTATTTTATTGGAGGCTGCAGACACGGAGCAGTACGTAGCGTACGATGGTGTCTACACTCCCGGATCGATGGGGCCCTCCGTGACCGCGCCTGCGACGTGAGCCGGGAGCTTGGCTCCGTAGCACCGGCCGCTCTGGCACCCGGAGCCACAGTAGTCGCCGCCGGTGCCGCAGTACCCGTACTGGCTGCAGCATTCGTTGCTGGCGCACCCACTGCCGCCCTGCCGGCCGCAGCCGAGGGCGGTCACTGCAGCAAAGGCAAGGAGCAGCAAGCCCAGTGTGAGGGCCTTCATCTTCATGGCCATGTTCTCAGTAAGATGACTCTTGGAAGCTTTTTCTCTAGGTAGGTGTTGGAGTTTCTTGGATGATTAAGCTTCCGATGTTGAGCCATTATATAGGGTATGTCGGCCATGGTGCCTCCAGGTCGTCGACTGAAGAACATCTCTCTGTCCAGCATGGCCCGCATCAGGTCAGCTTCAGTTCATAATAGCTTTTTTTTTTGAATTTTTTTTTTCATAATAGCTTGACACCGACATCATTGTCCAGCCACGTGAGGATGTCGACAAACAGTAGAGACGAGACAACATGCAGCACACGGACTTGGCCCATGGCAACACGACCGCGAACCAAATGGAGCTCCATCTCGATATGCTGGGTGCGCTCATCCTGGACAGGATTCGTCGACATGTAGACGGCGCTGACGTTGTCGCACAACACAACGGTAGTGGGCGATGAAGGGCGACGGAGCTCGTGTCGAAGCTGATGGATCCAGCTGGCCTCGGCGATCACCTTGGCTTACATACACGCAATCATATCAAACAGATGGAACTAAACTAGTTACAAGTTGCAACTACTCTTCCCGATCCATTTGTATCAACGGAGGCTAGAGGCAGAGGTGGCCTCATCTTCATGGTACTGCTACAGATTTGCGCCATGTAGACCATCTGCTCAAGCTCGTGCGGCCGCCTATCAGTGCAGCCATGGCGTCGATCTTGTGCGGGCCGGGCACCAGGTGCTCCACAAGTGCGTTGTGGATGCCTCCCGCGGCAGCGCCACAAGCACAGCGCGGCCCTCCTCGTTGAGCGCCCGTGGTCGAGGAACCGGTTCGTCGTCGACATTGTAGAAGTTCGCCGTCCGCACAGTGCGTAGCTCAGCCAGACGAGGCATGGCACAGTCGCCCACCGCAGGCCCATGTATTCTAAGTTTTTTTACTTTCCACGTACGGTATCAGTGTTGGAAAAGGATTTGGCAATTGGCACACGTCACCAAAGCGGGACGACATAATGCTCATGGAATCAACAAATAATAACCCCAACAAGGACAAAAATATCACATGTTAATTGACGGGAACCGTCCTTATCCCTTCTTTCTCTCTCGCGACTAAAGAGGCGAAAGGGCGGCGGCCAACCCCTTCTCCCCGCTAACCGCCGGCAAGGCTGCGGGTCCCCTTCCCTTCCGTCTGTTGCTGCGGCGGCGGCGGGAGGGGGTGGGGACCCCGGTTCTTCGCTCTGGCGCTGTAGATAGGGTAGTTAGGGTTTGGGTTTGCTGTCCATGCGGCGGCGCTGAGGTGGTGACGGTGGCGCCGTCTGGAATAAGGTTCCCCTGCCTCTGTTCCCACCACGGCGTCGGTGTCTTCGGCTTCGTCTCCGAGGAGGTTGTGGGGAAGTGGTGGCGCAGATCGGGTGGCGAGGCGGTGGTGCTGCCAGATCTTTGGCCTTTTGTCTTCCGGCTCCATCCCCGTTGCAGTGGCGTGGTCTCCGACCAGGGGCGGCGTTACGCCCAGGGCAACAAGGGCAATGGTCCGAGGTGCAGGAAAAAATCAACGAAGTATTTTTTTTGGCCCGGGTCGCAGTCACCTCGCCTCGCTCGCTCGACTGGCCCGGGTCGCGTTGCCTCGCATCGCTCGCTCGACTGGCCCCGTCGCCTCGCTCTACTCGCTCGACTCACTCGCCCAGGAAAGAGGAGAGACCGAGAGAGGAAAGGAAACCCTCACGCGCGCGCCGCCAGCGAGCCAGTCCCCTGCTCCCCGCCTCCCCGGACTGCCCCATCTGGCCGTCTCCCCCGCTCCCCTAGGACCTCGCGTCCTCACGCGGTCACGCCGTCACGCGCGCGCAAGCCTCCTGTGCTCCCCGGCTCCCCGCGACCCCGCCATTCCCCACCCCCAGCCAGGCGTCCAGCGAGGCTGGAGCTTGAGCGCCGCCGCCCTGCCACTGCGCCCCTACCTGGCCCAGTGGCCCGCCCTACCTGGCCGCCGACTCCAGTTCTGGCCAGGTTCCGGCAGCTGCAGCCCGCCTGCTGCCTGCCCGCCAGTCCTGCTGCCCGCGGTGCACCCGCAGGTGCTGCTCAGCATCGTCGACCACTACAACCGCGTCGCCCGCAAGCGCGTCGTCGGCGTGCTCCTCAGCAACTCCTCCCGCGGAGTGGTCGACGTCACCAACTCCTACGGCGGTAACCAGTCCCCGTCTCTATCTAGATCTGTCAAGTCATTGCTGCGGACTTGCGGTGCTAGATTTGTGAATTACTTCATTTTGCAGTGCTGTTCAAGGAGGAAGACAATTAGACAAAGGCCCGAGGATCTGGTTCCTCGAGACCTCGACCATAATTGCCACGAGTCAATGTTCTCCATGTTCAAGAGGATCAATGGTATTATGCTGTTTCTGATTCTAAGATACCCTATATTGATTTGGTTCTGAAAGTCGGGCTGATGGGCGGTTTTGCTTGCTGCTAAGGAGCATGTTGTTGCAGTCCTGTGTTGTTGGCTGGTATAGCACTGGTCCAAAACTGAAGGAGAATGATTTGGATGTTCACGCCTTGTTCAATAAGTTGGGAGGTTGAGATTCTTTCTGATAACTAGTTCACGTCGAGCAACAAATATAATTATGGTTGGGAGGTTTTTGAGTTTACTTCTAAATTCTAACTGATGTACGCTTCATCCTACCTTCGGGAGTTGAGCACCTTCTGAGAGATGTGAAAGACACAACGATAAGCACGCTTGCAACAGAGGTAATGTTTCATAAGGGATGATTCAGTTTTCAGTTTTGCAAGTTGCTTTGTTTATGCCGCACCTCTAATTTATCCTTTGCAATCAACAGAGGTAATATATTTTCTAGATGTACACTTATTCCGCCAAATCCACCCCCGCGGTCCCCACCGCCTCACCGAGCCGCACTAAACAAGGGCAGAGATGCTACCTCGTGGCCCACCGGAGCATTGGTAAGCAAATATCCGGATTGAAAAGTCGCCGCGGGAGTAAGACCAAGGAAGGGCTATGTCGATCTGTTTTCTATCATTTTCCCTATTTCTTGGCGAGTGATGGCGACACGGCGGCTATGTTCATTTCATCTACTACAGAGCTAGCTTTGTCGAGAATGATTCGCAGCCCTACATGCTTGAAAAATGGAATCAGACGTATTCCGAGTACCTTACACGTGTGCATGCAGGTTAAGTGTATTTCGCGGCAACCCCGGCCGGCAGGGCATCAATCGAATAATGCCATAATGATCACTCGGATTGCTAGGTCATGTTTGTTTTGTAGCTAGCTTACGGTGGCTATGTTGCCTGGGGACAATCATGCATATGCATACGGTGGCCAGGCCAGGAGAGTGAGGCCGATATAGAATGATTGACTGATGGATGGATGGATCTGTCTCATCTTAGTCCGCTAGCTTTCGATCGAGCACGGGCCCAAACTTAATTAGCAAGTCAAGAGAAAGTTTGAACACAGCAAGGCCTGATTAATATCTAGAACAATACGGTTGTCCTCGACACTTGCACCGCAGCTTCACGCCACAATCGGCATCTCGCCATGCTCGCAGCATCACAATCATGCATATATGCATACTGTGGTCAGATGGAGAATGATTGATTGACGGATGGATCCGTCTCATCTTAGTCCGCTAGCTTTCGATCGAGCACGGGCCCAAGCTTAATTAGCAAGTCAAGAGAAAGATTAGAACACAACAAGGCCTGATTAATATCTAGAACAATACGGTTGTCCTCGACACTTGCACCGCAGCTTCACGCCACAATCGGCATCTCGCCATGCTCGCAGCATCACAATCATGCATATATGCATACTGTGGTCAGATGGAGAATGATTGATTGACGGATGGATCCGTCTCATCTTAGTCCGCTAGCTTTCGATCGAGCACGGGCCCAAGCTTAATTAGCAAGTCAAGAGAAAGATTAGAACACAACAAGGCCTGATTAATATCTAGAACAATACGGTTGTCCTCGACACTTGCACCGCAGCTTCACGCCACAAGCAGCATCTCGCCTTGCTCGCAGCATCACAATCATGCATATATGCATACTGTGGTCAGATGGAGAATGATTGATTGACGGATGGATCCGTCTCATCTTAGTCCGCTAGCTTTCGATCGAGCACGGGCCCAAGCTTAATTAGCAAGTCAAGAGAAAGATTAGAACACAGCAAGGCCTGATTAATATCTAGAACAATACGGTTGTCCTCGACACTTGCACCGCAGCTTCACGCCACAATCGGCATCTCGCCATGCTCGCAGCATCACAATCATGCATATATGCATACTGTGGTCAGATGGAGAATGATTGATTGACAGATGGATCCGTCTCATCTTAGTCCGCTAGCTTTCGATCGAGCACGGGCCCAAGCTTAATTAGCAAGTCAAGAGAAAGATTAGAACACAACAAGGCCTGATTAATATCTAGAACAATACGGTTGTCCTCGACACTTGCACCGCAGCTTCACGCCACAAGCAGCATCTCGCCTTGCTCGCAGCATCACAATCATGCATATATGCATACTGTGGTCAGATGGAGAATGATTGATTGACGGATGGATCCCTCTCATCTTAGTCCGCTAGCTTTCGATCGAGCACGGGCCCAAGCTTAATTAGCAAGTCAAGAGAAAGATTAGAACACAGCAAGGCCTGATTAATATCTAGAACAATACGGTTGTCCTCGACACTTGCACCGCAGCTTCACGCCACAATCGGCATCTCGCCATGCTCGCAGCATCACAATCATGCATATATGCATACTGTGGTCAGATGGAGAATGATTGATTGACAGATGGATCCGTCTCATCTTAGTCCGCTAGCTTTCGATCGAGCACGGGCCCAAGCTTAATTAGCAAGTCAAGAGAAAGATTAGAACACAGCAAGGCCTGATTAATATCTAGAACAATACGGTTGTCCTCGACACTTGCACCGCAGCTTCACGCCACAATCGGCATCTCGCAATGCTCGCAGCATCACAATCATGCATATATGCATACTGTGGTCAGATGGAGAATGATTGATTGACGGATGGATCCGTCTCATCTTAGTCCGCTAGCTTTCGATCGAGCACGGGCCCAAGCTTAATTAGCAAGTCAAGAGAAAGATTAGAACACAGCAAGGCCTGATTAATATCTAGAACAATACGGTTGTCCTCGACACTTGCACCGCAGCTTCACGCCACAATCGGCATCTCGTCATGCTCGCAGCATCACAATCATGCATATATGCATACTGTGGTCAGATGGATAATGATTGATTGACGGATGGATCCGTCTCATCTTAGTCCGCTAGCTTTCGATCGAGCACGGGCCCAAGCTTAATTAGCAAGTCAAGAGAAAGATTAGAACACAGCAAGGCCTGATTAATATCTAGAACAATACGGTTGTCCTCGACACTTGCACCGCAGCTTCACGCCACAATCGGCATCTCGCCATGCTCGCAGCATCACAATCATGCATATATGCATACTGTGGTCAGATGGAGAATGATTGATTGACGGATGGATCCCTCTCATCTTAGTCCGCTAGCTTTCGATCGAGCACGGGCCCAAGCTTAATTAGCAAGTCAAGAGAAAGATTAGAACACAGCAAGGCCTGATTAATATCTAGAACAATACGGTTGTCCTCGACACTTGCACCGCAGCTTCACGCCACAATCGGCATCTCGCCATGCTCGCAGCATCACAATCATGCATATATGCATACTGTGGTCAGATGGAGAATGATTGATTGACAGATGGATCCGTCTCATCTTAGTCCGCTAGCTTTCGATCGAGCACGGGCCCAAGCTTAATTAGCAAGTCAAGAGAAAGATTAGAACACAACAAGGCCTGATTAATATCTAGAACAATACGGTTGTCCTCGACACTTGCACCGCAGCTTCACGCCACAAGCAGCATCTCGCCTTGCTCGCAGCATCACAATCATGCATATATGCATACTGTGGTCAGATGGAGAATGATTGATTGACGGATGGATCCGTCTCATCTTAGTCCGCTAGCTTTCGATCGAGCACGGGCCCAAGCTTAATTAGCAAGTCAAGAGAAAGATTAGAACACAACAAGGCCTGATTAATATCTAGAACAATACGGTTGTCCTCGACACTTGCACCGCAGCTTCACGCCACAAGCAGCATCTCGCCTTGCTCGCAGCATCACAATCATGCATATATGCATACTGTGGTCAGATGGAGAATGATTGATTGACGGATGGATCCGTCTCATCTTAGTCCGCTAGCTTTCGATCGAGCACGGGCCCAAGCTTAATTAGCAAGTCAAGAGAAAGATTAGAACACAGCAAGGCCTGATTAATATCTAGAACAATACGGTTGTCCTCGACACTTGCACCGCAGCTTCACGCCACAATCGGCATCTCGCCATGCTCGCAGCATCACAATCATGCATATATGCATACTGTGGTCAGATGGAGAATGATTGATTGACAGATGGATCCGTCTCATCTTAGTCCGCTAGCTTTCGATCGAGCACGGGCCCAAGCTTAATTAGCAAGTCAAGAGAAAGATTAGAACACAGCAAGGCCTGATTAATATCTAGAACAATACGGTTGTCCTCGACACTTGCACCGCAGCTTCACGCCACAATCGGCATCTCGCAATGCTCGCAGCATCACAATCATGCATATATGCATACTGTGGTCAGATGGAGAATGATTGATTGACGGATGGATCCGTCTCATCTTAGTCCGCTAGCTTTCGATCGAGCACGGGCCCAAGCTTAATTAGCAAGTCAAGAGAAAGATTAGAACACAGCAAGGCCTGATTAATATCTAGAACAATACGGTTGTCCTCGACACTTGCACCGCAGCTTCACGCCACAATCGGCATCTCGTCATGCTCGCAGCATCACAATCATGCATATATGCATACTGTGGTCAGATGGAGAATGATTGATTGACGGATGGATCCGTCTCATCTTAGTCCGCTAGCTTTCGATCGAGCACGGGCCCAAGCTTAATTAGCAAGTCAAGAGAAAGATTAGAACACAGCAAGGCCTGATTAATATCTAGAACAATACGGTTGTCCTCGACACTTGCACCGCAGCTTCACGCCACAATCGGCATCTCGCCATGCTCGCAGCATCACAATCATGCATATATGCATACTGTGGTCAGATGGAGAATGATTGATTGACGGATGGATCCCTCTCATCTTAGTCCGCTAGCTTTCGATCGAGCACGGGCCCAAGCTTAATTAGCAAGTCAAGAGAAAGATTAGAACACAGCAAGGCCTGATTAATATCTAGAACAATACGGTTGTCCTCGACACTTGCACCGCAGCTTCACGCCACAATCGGCATCTCGCCATGCTCGCAGCATCACAATCATGCATATATGCATACTGTGGTCAGATGGAGAATGATTGATTGACAGATGGATCCGTCTCATCTTAGTCCGCTAGCTTTCGATCGAGCACTGGCCCAAGCTTAATTAGCAAGTCAAGAGAAAGATTAGAACACAACAAGGCCTGATTAATATCTAGAACAATACGGTTGTCCTCGACACTTGCACCGCAGCTTCACGCCACAAGCAGCATCTCGCCTTGCTCGCAGCATCACAATCATGCATATATGCATACTGTGGTCAGATGGAGAATGATTGATTGACGGATGGATCCGTCTCATCTTAGTCCGCTAGCTTTCGATCGAGCACGGGCCCAAGCTTAATTAGCAAGTCAAGAGAAAGATTAGAACACAGCAAGGCCTGATTAATATCTAGAACAATACGGATGTCCTCGACACTTGCACCGCAGCTTCACGCCACAATCGGCATCTCGCCATGCTCGCCGCATCACGCGACCATGTACTCCGGCTCAAAACACACTTGTACGCATGCATTTCACGTACAAGCCACGCTACATGATCACCAAACTGCATGCAGAATTCAAAGTAAACATGCCGATACATGAATCAAGATTAGCTCTAACAAAAATGAGGCCCTCATCTCCCTGATCCAGAAACAATTTGCTTAGTGTCCGTCTTGAATTTTGATAAAGAAAAAGAAAAGACAACCCACTCACAGAAAAAAAAAAAAAGACAACCCTTTGAGCATTGACCGGTTAACACAAGACGAGGTCCAGGTTTCCTGGGCCCACAAGCAATTCGCCACGCGCGCCGTGCTGCTGTGCTTGCAATGTGTGAGCCATCAAATTTAGGGAAATCCTGGCTTGCAAATTAAGGTACAAAAAACATGCAAGCTTAAGAGAGTCCCACGCAATCATGCATATATTCATACGATGGAAGATGGAGAATATGATTGATTGACGGATGGATCCGTCGGCAGATAGTGAGAGTGTGGCCCGGCCCCTCTCGTCTCATCTTAGTCCGCTAGCTTTTGATCGAGCACGGACCCAGCTTAATTAGGGAGGCAAGAGAAATAAGAAACAAATTACTAGTTAAATTAACCAGACTGGTCTCACTAGTAGGAAAAGGCTTATAGCAGCAATTTTGCTAGTGGTGCACAAAAAAAAAATAGACGCCACCACTGCTAGGCAAAATGCTAACGGCGTTCGAAAAAACACGAATGACACCACTAAATACTAACGGTGGCGTTCAAGAATAGGCGAACACCGCCAGTAAATAGGTCCCACAGATGCAACCCGGACAAACGTAGTGGTGGCGTTCAAAGTAAGTAAACGCCACTAGTCGTGATACTACTAACAGCGTTCCGAAAAAGTGAACGCCACCACTATCTTTTCACTTTATAACCATTCCACCCCCACTCGATCCACCACGTACCAGTTCGCCGCCGCCGGCCCAGCCCCGCCGCTCCACGGAGTAGCAGCCCTGCCCCAGCCGGTCCACCGCCGGACACCGTCGCCCGCCCCTCCGGCCGCCCCTGACAACGCTCCCGCGTCGCCCCTCTGCCCCGCGCCGTCCCCCTGACCCCGCTCCCGCGCCGCCCCTTTGCACCGCGCCGCCCGGCCCTCCTGCTACTCCCCTGCGCTGGCCGGCCGGCCCCAGACCTCCTCCACCTCCACCATGGCTGACGGCCAAAAAACAAGGTAATTTTTGTTTGTTTGTTAAATTATGTTAGTTGTACTGTTAGTTTAACTTAGATTAGTTCTACTATTAGTTTAGGATTAGTTCTATGGTTAGTTAGTGTAGCTAGTTTAGGTTAGTTGTATTGTTAATTAGTGTTGCTAGTTTAGGTTAGGTTTATTGTTAGTTAGTTAGTGTTGCTAGTTTAGGTTAGTTGTACTGCTAGTTTAGGCTAGATTTAGGTTTAGTTTTAGGGTTAGTTGTATGCTTAATTAGGGTTAGTTTAGATTTAGTTGTAAGATAATGTAGCTATAGTTGATAAATTATCCTTGTTAATGATAGTAGATACCGGCACCGAGGGACGAGATACCGGCACCGCCTCCCCGATCTTCCTCGTCGTGGGACGAGATACTGGCACTGCTACCTGATGTTCTTTGCTGATTCGATCACGCCTCGAGGGTAAGAATCATTCGCCTCTCTTGTAATGTGCATGCCTAGGTTTATTTTGGTCTAGATAACCAAGTCAGTCGCGTTACCTAGGGAGCCCCGCTGGTTCAACTACTTTCTCTACAGCCGAGGGTGAGATAAAATTCCACCTCCTCCTCCGCACTTTTTTTCACATCACTAGATTCAATTTTCACGACAAGTCGCGTAACCTAGGCGTCTCCCGTTCGAAGGGTTACGCGAATAAATATGCAAGCCTTTGCATACTATTGTGGTTTATGAACTATTTTGGAGTAAATATTGCAGGAACTGTCAAACTAGAAGTCCGTAATGAATTTCCATATGATGTCACAGTTAAGTGGAACATTAGTCGAGCCATCCGCAAGTTTGGATGATAGAAATTTGTTGACGTCAATCAAATAGAGGAAAATTATTCTTTGACGTTTCGATAACTTCAAAATGCCTGCTTTGAGGTAGCAATATTTGAATCTTATCATTGGATCCAAATATTGTTACCTTAAAGCGGGCATTTTGAAGGTATCGAAACATCAAGGAATAATTTTTGTATATTTGATTGACGTCAACAAATTCCGCCCATCCTGACTTAAGAATTGGTTGGCTCATGTTCTGCGTAACTCTGACATGATATGTAATTCCATTAGAGGCTTCTAATTTGACAGTTTTCGGGATCTTTACTCCAAAATAGTTCAGAAACCACTCTGGTATGCACTAGCCTTTGCATACTTATAACCGTAACTCTTTCGGCATCCAGGAGACAGCTTCGGCATGTATTTTGATCATCGTGCAGGTTTAAATTGTTTCTTCCAGATTTAAATTGTGTTGTAAAGGTTGTGAAAATATGGTGATTTATTTCTGTTTCGGCAAATCACAAGGTAATAGTGCAAAGAAGATGCCCCAAATTTGGATGCCTTTAGTGTAAAGAATAACGATTGCTCTAACTACATTTCTGTTTTCTTGTGTAGAGGTTGTGGCACCGTGTCTAGTTTAATATATTAATATATACAAATGATCATGCAGCAAATGCATCCCTGCGTCAATTGTGGCCACGAAAGTTGCCAGGATAAGAAGTTTATCATAGTGCTTCCCAAGGACTTGGAGACTATGGCGGTACGTTCAGCTCAATTATGATTTCCAACCTTGCATGCATTTTGATTGAAACTAGCTAATTGTTGTTTGCTTATAATTTTTCCTCAGATCATCCATTGCTACGCAAGACAGAACTTTCTGGACCATGTGAACAGACACATCAATCACGAGGGACAATTTGAGGTCACCTTGGTGCAAGAGACAGTACGCAACAAGACCTACAAGGTTCTAGTAATCAACGAGTTGAACAGAACTTACTTTAGTGGCCCTCGTTGGACAGAATTGGTAGAAATGTACGGGATGGATGCCGGGATGAGGTTCAGGATCTACCTCGACAATACTCATGGCGTCATCTATTTCTCATACGAGATTCCCGACAACTCAGAGTCTTCTGACTTTGAAGACTATTCCCTTAATTAGTGGTAGAACTAGCTAGCTAACTGTTATATCCTGTTGTTGTATCCTGAATGATGTTGATCATTGTTGTATCCTGATGTTCTGTTATTTGATATTGTTGATATATTCAAGATTTCCTTCAGTTTTTTTTTAATTTTCGGGTTAGTGGTGTTTCAGTACAACTGAACGCCACTAATACGGTTGTTACTGGTGGCGTTCGACTCACACACCACCAGTATACATGTTACTGGTGGCGTTCGGACGACACGCCACCAGTAACTTGTACCAGTGGCGCGAGATTAGTGGCGTGCCGCTTGAACGCCGCCAACCTCCTATTCCGAACGCCACCAATAAGCTTTTCCCTACTAGTGTCTCTCTCATCATGCATGCATTACTAGCTAAATTAATTTGATCTACAGTAGTTACTAGCCAGTCGCATTTAACGCGCATGCATATGCATGCATGACAAGTAGGGGTGGGCATAAAAAAACCAAAACCGAACACCGAAACTGAACTAACCGGAACCGAAACCGAATTAACCGGGACTAATTTCGGTTGGTAAATGTGATAAACCGAATTTAAATAGGTAAATTCGGTTTTGACCCTCGGTTGACCGAAAAACCGAGATATAAACGAGAGGGAGAAGAACCTTTCGGTCCAGGCGTCCAGTGCCGTGCGTACGTTACTAGCTTATGGGCCTATTTTGAATTTTGAACTCGTAGATGAAATCTGATCCGAACCTGACTTTTTAACACCAGAATTTCAAACCCTGCTCTTGCTAGTCCCCACCAGTTCCGGTCTATTCTCGCTGGGTGCTTGTTTGGGCCTCCCGGTTCGATGGCGTGGCACGGGTAAAAGGGGATCGGCGAGTCATGACCCTGCTCCAGCCGCGGTGCCATTCGGCTGCTTCATGGAGTTTACCGAAGGGCACCGACCCGTTCCGTGATCCTCCAACCTCGTCGACAGCCGCGTGTCTCGAAACTCCACCTCCCAGTAGAACTTAGCCGGCGTCTACATGTGCAAATGAACGGAGATGTGGTCGGGTGTTTGGGCTCTCAGGTGGCGGCGTGCCTAACAACGGTGTGTATTTCGAAATTTGAATCATCTACATAGTCCGATTTCTATCCTAAATGTGAAGTTTGATCTTAGCCCTGACTTTTAATCCTGAAACTTTGAAAATCCCAATCGATTCCGATCTGTTCTTGCTTAAAACTTGATTGGCCTCCCCATTTGCTGATGTGGCATGGATAAAAGGGGGTCTCTAACTCATGAGGCTCGTGAGAAACTTGATCGCCTGCGATCCTCGCTAAGGGACAAAGAAGATCTTGGCAATGTTCTACCCGAAGCTGCTTTCGAGTGCTGGAGCCAAGAAACAACAATCATTGATGCAACACCGGTGCAGAGAGTTACTTTTGATGATTTGTGCCAATCGGCCATGCTGAGGTCGGATACCACAAAACTAATGCGTTTGTTCACGTACGTAGCCGGCCATTATATATTTATTTATGCAAACTCTACCTGAATCAACCGCTAAAGGCACATAGTAATACTCCGGGGAAGGAGGGAGTAGGATTTTTTATACACGCAAAGCTTTGAGTTACAAGGGTATGTTAGTAGTAATCTTGATTAGACTAGTTGTTAGTTGCATGCATAGGTTAGTGCAGCAGGGGCCGTTGTGATCTGTTGGACGTTGGCCGCGTCGTGCGTGTGTGCGCGTCGTGCGCGCGGCCGGAGCGTGCGGATCGAGCGGCAGAGCGAGCTGGGCAGCGTACGTGCGCGAGCAAGGTGGGGTACGTGCCTACACCTGTGCTGTGCCCAGGTATAAAACCGTGTACCGATCGTTGATGTAAAAGTGTGACTTAGAGAGTGGAATAGAAGCCAACATACAGGCCGTTCGGCGGCCGGGGCGTTCGTCGCCACAACCAAGTGTCTTCTGTTCATCTTCTTCCACCTCCGTCTGAGAGTTCGTCTCCTCCGTCCGGCGTTCGTCCACCAACAGGGTACACTCCATTGTTCACTAATTAATGAGCATTCATGACGCCAAGGGCAGCAACATGGGCGTCGTAGTCGTGGCCGAGAATAAAGGAGACGAGCTCCTCATCATCAAGCGGACGTCCAGCGGCCGCAAATTCTTGGGCGAGTCTGTTGCATCTTAGAGACGAACGCCGAGGTAGACATGTTGTTTTTTTTTTCTTTGTGTTGGCCAACGCGATCCATAGGTTGGTGACCGTGGACCGACTCTGCGAGGCGAACATCTCCTCCACCGCCTTCCAGACATGGGCAGGCGGCGTGCTCGATCCGGAGAACATGCATGAGGATCTCCTTGGAGAGCGAGTTGAGGAAGTAGCTGAGCACCTGTTCTCGGACCCTCCTCCAAAATGAATACACACCCTCTAAAACCTGGCGCCGCCACTGCTGTTGGTCCCGGACGATTGCCATCTACTTAATTACCACAGTGATGAAATTACCTTGACCTGAATTTGAAGAAATGACTTGAAGGCTTCAAGCATCATGTCCTGGAGAGGCACATGCACACCGTGACTGTAGTTGCCCTGGATCCTCAAAAAAAAAAAAAAAAAAAAAGTTGCCCTGGCAGCGCCGAGCCTAAAAAATGCAGTGATACACACACACACATATATATATATGTTTATTTATGTTTGACGACACAAAGGACTCTTTATTCCTAAATTCTTGTTCGTGCGCCCGCGCTTTTTGGTCATTGCGAGCGGCCGGCGGCATGCGTCACCCAGGTGCCATCTTGTCGGAGTCTTTCTCCACCACGTGAGGCAAAATGCCTTCGTCTATGCTGAGTGTCAGGATAACAAGCACGCATGGCAGGTGGGCAATGGATTTAATGTTGGATGAGCAAACTTCAAAAACTCATAATTTTCAAATCACGCGTCGGAATTCAAATCTGTTTTCACTTTTGGAATCTTTGCGACGAGGTCTTTGAAACTAGATCCCGCATGGGTATGTTTCGAAAAAAAAAAATCGATGCCAACTTTGATGCTATATGATGCAACTCTACTACTACATGGTGCAACTTTAGTACTTCATGGTGCAAGTTTTTTTTAAATCAATTTTGAAGCTCCATGATTCAACTTTCTATGAGGTTTGCAACCTAGCAACCTTGACAACCAACTTTCTGCGATGTGTAACTAGCCTGTTGCCCGACTAACTGCCTAGTAGTCGATGTCATTACACAATACTTTTTATATACTAGTACAATGCCCGTGCGTTGCAACGGGCAAAAAAAAACTCTACTCTGCATGTCATTACACAATACTTTTTATATTCAATTCTTGAAAATGTCAGAAATAAAGTTGCGATGAAGCCATCATAATGATGTTTGACGGGACCTACTTAAGGTCCGCACTTTCATTCGATTAAAGAGTTGTGGTACGTGGAATAGTCTTTCAATCAACTTTATTATTTGTTTTTCAGAAAAAAACATGAATATTTATTTATTTTGAAAAGGTGTTTTTAAAAAGTTTCAAGAACATTTTTAGATAATTTTAAATATTTTTTGAAATGTAAGCATTTTTATGATAATGAATTTTTAAATACAATTTTATTTCATTTGTGGTATTTGTTTTTTGGACTGTTTGGGCTTGGCCCAAGCAGAAGAACTTGATGTACACACAGAAAACACGCACTGGCCATCTAAAAAAAAGACAGCACGCACCTTTCTCTCTGTACGCAGAACCATGGTCTTATCTCCTTCGAGTTATTCATTCTCCCTTCCTACGGCCGGTCGTCGCCGTCGCCGCCACCGCCGCCGCCCCGCGTTTACTCGTCGTTCTCGCAGGACCATGGCAGGAAGAATGGCCCGGCGGCCGCCCCTCCCGCAGGCTCCAACAGTGGCGTTGGGTGGGGGTGGGGGTGGACGGGTGGAGGGGTCGAGGGGGGGGGGGGGGGGGGGCGAGCAGCCTCGGTCTAGCGCCCTTCCTTCTCGTTGAACTTCTCAACTTCTTCTCCCGCAGGCTTCAAACGTGGTTAGTTGTGGCAGTAGTAGTTACCAGATTCAGATTTGCTTTGGTAGTTTCCTTTTGAAACTTTTTGATCAGTGATTAAACTATGCTTATGGCACACATGGTAGGACGTAATCATTTATATGTAGCTGAGTATGATGTGCCAGCAGCTTAGGTAGTGTAAGTATGGCCATTAGTATTTTGATTGGAGACCATTCATCTGCTTGTATAGTTGTTTTGTCTATCTATAGCAGTGAAATTGATATGTATTTTTTGAAAATGTGTCAGATATACTCATGTAGTCTCCCTGCTGCCCAGCTGCCCAGCGTCGCCGTCGTGTAGCCTTGTCGTTCTCGGAGCAGGAGGTGATTAATAGTAGCGCTACCTGCGGCTGCTCTGTCTAGTCCGCTGCCCCCGCCGCCGTATCAATGGAATCTTGCTTGGCTCCGTCTTCCTCTCTAAAATGTGCATATATATATAGTTTTGTGGTTGGTTTGTTTATATTTTGCTATGAAATTGATATGTATTTTTGCAAAATTGGACGTATTTTTACAGAATTGATCATATATATTTCAGGTTTCGGGGGAGGTAGAGAATGTGATGTTTAGAGGAATCAGGGCAGCAGCAGCAGTTCCAAGGTGAGAGATATGTTCTTATTTGGACTTGTAAGTATTTTTCTGCCCTTAGTTACACATGTTGGTGCTAAATTTGTATATACACATAGAATTACTTCTGTAGCAGAACCATGAATGAGTTAGTTGACATATAATAAAAAATATCCATGAATGATTTAGTGGTTCAAGACATTATACGTGAGAATTACACCATGGATGATTTGTTTGTATATACACAAATGAGGTAGTCTCCTTCAAGACAATCAAATTCTGAATTCTAACTGCGGAGTTTATCACTTGGCTGCACTGTTTCTGTAGAATACAAGCAATAAATTTAAGGTTAGAAAATAAGCAATGCAATGTGAAATATAAATACTCAAGTTTTTCTTAAATGATGATCTTACCAAGTAGAAACTGAAATTTTGAACAAGAAATTGAAAAGTTGCATTACCTATTTGGTTAGGACTTCCGTGTAGACAATGTTTTTCGTATATGTCCCGCTTGTACTGATCTTTTTATTCTTCTTTTTCTTCTTCCCCTTTGTTTCTGTGTCGCATGTACTGGTCTTTTTATTCTTCTGCTTGTTCATATCATGTGTACCTGTTAGTATCTTTATATTTGATGTCGAGGTTGCTCTAGAAAGCACGACATATAGTTGACCATGTGAGAAAACTGGTTCAGGCAGGTAGACGCCGACATTTGGTATTGTCTGACCTTGTGATTTGTTTATTGTCATTGCAAAACTAAGTCTGGCTGGAAATTGTTTTCTCTTGAAACTGAATGGGAACATGTCATCGTCAGAAGGGCATAATGGTATCCGAGGCAAGAAAACTCGCATTCCAGAGTGTTGTCCCACCACAATCTCTGTATCAATTGTATTTTTTTTGAAATCCACGTACGACCAATCTCGTGCCGTTGCAGAGTCCATTAGCAGGGTCGATGTTCCTGAGTAGTATGATTGGACAATTTATTTTGAGCTTCAGCATATGTGGAGGCAGCCCATTTGGGGTTAGGGTGTTTAGGAATTCTGGTGGATAGTAGTTATTTAGGGTGTTTAGGAATTTGGGGTTAGCAGGCACACCAATTGATGTTGTTTGACAGAGATGTCATCTATCTTCACCAGCAAATCATTTTTCAAAGATGTTTCTATTATTACATGAGCGCACAAATCCCGCTCGGTCAATGCATAATCTGCAAAAGGCCCAATAATTTAAGCAAATTATTCAATAGTAACAAGAGGGCATTGCCAGATTGGTCTTATACGTTCATTTATTCGTAATGAAAATGACAATTACAAAAGTATAAGTGGAAAAATAACCTTGTGGGAGATAATCATATCTTTCATCAACTTCAGTCTGTTTATGTTCATCTGATTGGTTATCATCATCTAATGGAACTTTTTCTTCATTCATCAATCCAGAAACCGGAGATAATGTTGACAACGTTGATGATGGAAGTGCTGGCAGTACATTATCATTTATCTGTTCATCTGATTTGAAACCATTCGTTTCAGAACTTCCAGAAACCGGAGATGATGTCGAGATGATTGGCGATAGAGGATATGGAAGTGGATCACCATTGATCTGTTCGTCCGATTCTAAAACACTCGATTCAGAACATTTTGCTTTTTTTGAAGGTCGGTTATGAAAATCCTCATCAACACTCGCTTCAACATTTTGATCCATCTTCTGCAAAATAACAACAATAAATATATGGTAATAACTAAACTGCAATGACATTCCAAAAAAACATGCACCAATGGAGTAGTAATGCCATAACAAAGTAATCTGGTGAAAATCTGCATGTGACCTATTTTATGTTTGATGCCCCGTATAGTGGCAGATAAGTTTGCTCTTATCTTTCAGACTGGATTGTACAATAAAAATGCTTTGTCAGACTTACAACAACTTATTTTATGTTGGATGCCCTCTATAGCACAGATAAGTTCGCTCTTATCTTTCAGAATGAATTACCATGCATAAATATTTCATACAGAAAAGAAAACATTACATATGAGAGAAAAACGGGTTAGAAGGAACTTTTAAATACTAATGGCACATCTCAATCTGAAAGGTTTAAAGGGCACAGGAGCACATTATTTCGCGTCAGTGTTGCTCTGTACTGTTCTTTTTTCTGCCCATAAAACGGAACCCCTTTGGTTCTTAGGGTGCATAAATTAAGTCCAGTTCTTGTCAGTTGGTATTCACTGCTGACCCCTTCAATTTTTTTGACAATACAATCTGTAGCTGCATGCTGCACTCATAGGTCACTGCTGATCCCTTTTAATTCCATTTCCACATACAATCTGTCCTATCGTGAACTAATCAGTCAGTGTCACTCCGTACTAATGATCTATCTCTTTTGTTCATATAAAACTGAACATATATGCATAATATTATAGGGGACTAATTAATTATGAATGCTGCTGAAATATCATAGAAAAGATGAGGCTAAAAATTTAAAGGGAACTAATTTGTTCTAAACAAACAACAAATCTACCTAAGTAAGTTAGCAATTGACATATCACATATCAGATGAGGCTAACTCTGTATAGGTGGTGGCGATCGAGACATGGGATTCATGTATAGATAGAAACACCTAAAACAATGATTGAAAGTTAGTACCTTGGCTGGAGTTCGAGTGGACGGCGTTCCGACGAAGTAGGCGAGATTGGAATCTCGTCTGGAACTCGAGCGGACGTTGTTTCGAGGAAGTAGGCGAGATTGGAACGGCCGAGACTTGCGATTGCTCGGGGTTAGGGGTCGAGACCTTTTTATGGCAGCGAGCGGCTCGGATGAAATCCGAGTCGGGTACCACCCCATGGCATCCGAGTTGGGTACCACCCCATGGCTGCGTGCTCGGGCGGGTTCCGTCAACCCCATGGCTGCGTGCTCGGCCCGGATTCTTATCCTGCACGGACACGGCACAGGAACTCCGAAACGGAGGAGGGAACTGAGAGACGGGGTCGACGGAGCGGTGAGCGGCGGGTGCGGAGGAGTGGTGAGCGGCCGGCGGCGGTTGCCATTGGGAGGACGGCGGCGTCGACGGCCGAACGACGAGCGAGTGGATAGGCGCAACGATGAGCGAGCAGATAGGTCTGGCTGGCTTTTAAGATTTTTTTTTTTGACAAAACTCGTTAGCAGCTATATAAAAGAAACTTTTCTTTGCTATATCGCACAGTGGGTCTTAGAGGTTAGCTTGTTCAGCTGAGCGTACCGGAACGTAAGCGGGCAGGGTTCGAGTATCTCCGAGCGCAATTTATTTTTGTAATTTTTTTCTACAACGACAGAGGCAGGAAAACGTACTGGGGGAGGGGAGGACGTACGAAAACAACCTTGACGTACGAAAACAACTTTGATGGACGAAATTAAGTGGAGAAACGATCCGTCCTTTAATATTACTAGCAAACATGCCCGTGCGTTGCAACGGGAGAAAAAAATCATAATTTCGAATGGCCATGATCACATTTTACTACATCATCGATATACACTATCACTCTCATTTTTGTGAAAGTGTGAACAGTTTTTAAAAATCATGAACATTTTTTTAAACTCGTGAGCATATTTGAAATTGTGAACATTTTTTAAATTCACGAACATTTTGTAAAATCAAGAACGTTTTCTGAATTCATGAACATATTATACTATTTGCAAACATTTTGTTTAATCGGCGAACATTTTTAGAATCGACTAACATTTTTTTTGGATTTGATGAAACAATTTTCTAAATTAATCAACATTTTTTAACTGCAGGATCTTTTTTGAATCTGCGTATATTTTGTGAATCAATAAACTATATATTTGAATTTATGAACAGTTTTATTTTATGATATTTTTTAATACATGAATATTTTTTGGATTGGCGAAATTTTGTGAAATTTTAAAACATTTTTTAATACATGAACTTTTTAGAAAAACTCATGAATGTATGTTTATTTCCCAGACATTTATTAGCAAATTTGCTAATATTTTTTAAAAATCACAAACAATTTCTGAAGCCACAAACATTTATGAATTATTAAATATTATTTTAAAATTCCCAGTTTTTAATTTTGGAAACTTTTTTAAATTCACAAATTATTTAAAGTAGAGAAAAACAATTACGAAAAAAAATAAAAAATAAAAAATTGTTCACCCATATATGGGCCGGCCCAGGCGAGCTGTGTCTTTTTCTAGCGCGCTGTGCGTAGTATAGGCGATTCTTAAATGGGCGGGCCCAATCCGGATTTTTCTGTGTGTAACGTTTTTTATAACTTATAGGTGGCATTGTTGGGTAATATTTTGCAACTTCGGGGGCAATTTTAATGACGTACGGGCAGAAACACTCCGTACTTTAATAGTAGGTATAGATATAGATTAGGTAAAGATAAAGATATGTTTATGTTTGACGGCAAAAAGGACTCTTTATTTATTTATACCACCGATCGGATATCGGACATACAAACGATCGTACCACCAACATGCACATATACTACTAGCCCGTACGTACGTGCTCCTCACCTCCTATCGCCAACGCCATGGTCGACGTACGGAATTGCGTGCAAAGTAGATTTCTTATTTTATTGGAGGCTGCAGACACGGAGCAGTACGTAGCGTACGATGGTGTCTACACTCCCGGATCGATGGGGCCCTCCGTGACCGCGCCTGCGACGTGAGCCGGGAGCTTGGCTCCGTAGCACCGGCCGCTCTGGCACCCGGAGCCACAGTAGTCGCCGCCGGTGCCGCAGTACCCGTACTGGCTGCAGCATTCGTTGCTGGCGCACCCACTGCCGCCCTGCCGGCCGCAGCCGAGGGCGGTCACTGCAGCAAAGGCAAGGAGCAGCAAGCCCAGTGTGAGGGCCTTCATCTTCATGGCCATGTTCTCAGTAAGATGACTCTTGGAAGCTTTTTCTCTAGGTAGGTGTTGGAGTTTCTTGGATGATTAAGCTTCCGATGTTGAGCCATTATATAGGGTATGTCGGCCATGGTGCCTCCAGGTCGTCGACTGAAGAACATCTCTCTGTCCAGCATGGCCCGCATCAGGTCAGCTTCAGTTCATAATAGCTTTTTTTTTTGAATTTTTTTTTTCATAATAGCTTGACACCGACATCATTGTCCAGCCACGTGAGGATGTCGACAAACAGTAGAGACGAGACAACATGCAGCACACGGACTTGGCCCATGGCAACACGACCGCGAACCAAATGGAGCTCCATCTCGATATGCTGGGTGCGCTCATCCTGGACAGGATTCGTCGACATGTAGACGGCGCTGACGTTGTCGCACAACACAACGGTAGTGGGCGATGAAGGGCGACGGAGCTCGTGTCGAAGCTGATGGATCCAGCTGGCCTTGGCGATCACCTTGGCTTACATACACGCAATCATATCAAACATATGGAACTAAACTAGTTACAAGTTGCAACTACTCTTCCCGATCCATTTGTATCAACGGAGGCTAGAGGCAGAGGTGGCCTCATCTTCATGGTACTGCTACAGATTTGCGCCATGTAGACCATCTGCTCAAGCTCGTGCGGCCGCCTATCAGTGCAGCCATGGCGTCGATCTTGTGCGGGCCGGGCACCAGGTGCTCCAGAAGTGCGTTGTGGATGCCTCCCGCGGCAGCGCCACAAGCACAGCGCGGCCCTCCTCGTTGAGCGCCCGTGGTCAAGGAACCGGTTCGTCGTCGACATCGTAGAAGTTCGCCGTCCGCACAGTGTGCAGCTCAGCCAGACGAGGCATGGCACAGTCGCCCACCGCAGGCCCATGTATTCTAAGTTTTTTACTTTCCACGTACGGTATCAGTGTTGGAAAAGGATTTGGCAATTGGCACACGTCACCAAAGCGGGACGACATAATGCTGATGGAATCAACAAATAATTACCCCAACAAGGACAAAAATATCACATGTTAATTGACGGGAACCGTCCTTATCCCTTCTTTCTCTCTCGCGACTAAAGAGGCGAAAGGGCGGCGGCCAACCCCTTCTCCCCGCTCCCCGCCGGCAAGGCTGCGGGTCCCCTTCCCTTCCGTCTGCTGCTGCGGCGGCGGCAGGAGGGGGTGGGGACCCCGATTCTTCGCTCTGGCGCTGTAGATAGGGTAGTTAGGGTTTGGGTTTGGTGTCCTTGCGGCGGCGCTGAGGTGGTGACGGTGGCGCCGTCTGGAATAAGGTTCCCCTGCCTCTGTTCCCACCACGGCGTCGGTGTCTTCGGCTTCGTCTCCGAGGAGGTTGTGGGAAGTGGTGGCGCAGATCGGGTGGCGAGGCGGTGGTGCTGCCAGATCTTTGGCCTTTTGTCTTCCGGCTCCATCCCCATTTCAGTGGCGACTACAGAATTTCGACTACAGAATTTTTGCCAGATCTTTGGCCTTTTGTGAAGCCTCTCGACTACAGAATTTCTCTGGCACTTTGGACGACGACGGCATGACCTCGCTCAAGTTCACCACCAACCAGGGCAGGCTGTACTATACGGCCCGTATGGGTGCGAAAGGGGGACTGCCTTTACTCTTTAGCGTGCCACTGCCGGACGACCGCGATCACAAGGGCGCCGTGGTCGGCTTCTTCGGCACTCACCACCCCGGGGACAAGTGCCTCCCCCTCATCGGCATCATCTACGCCGCCCACGGCGCCCTCGCCGTCGGCGCCATCATCGCCGGCGTCATCGTCAACAATCATATACAACATCGTGATGCGCCCAAGCCATGAATCAATCACTTGTATACATACATATATATATATCCAGCTAGCAGCTAGCTACTCTACCGATCGACCACGTCCAGACGTACGGACGTACCTGCATGCATGCACACCTCTACGCGATCTGCATGCTACGTTAAACCCCAGCTCAGCTAGCTGGCTATACATATGTGTGTAATGAATAAGCACGATGGGATCCAGCAGCAGCATCGTCTGCAGCTTGATCAAATACTGTTAAGGGATTATATATGTGCAGGTACGTGCATATACCTACGTGTGTAATATATTAAAGCTGTAATGCCCATGCATGGTTTGACATAAATAAATACTATCCACCCGTTTGGCTAAAACGTGCGTTTGATATTATTTTTATCTTCTTTTGTCTTTCTATCTTAACTGATAAAATTCATCCTCCTTTTATCTTTGGGAAAAATCACTGCCACAGTTGCACATTCGAGTTCTTCCACTCAAACTTGAGTATTTCGGTCTGTGCCACTATCGCTTGTGAGGAAATTTGGTCCATGCCACTCCGCGCCGTCTCCGCCAGTTTGACATCAACTTTCCCCGTTTCCTTACATCTGAGACCCACCACTTCGCCACGTCAACCGGGGGAGACGCGTTTGACCGTAGCTTTTCTTTTCTTTATTTTCTTTGAGAAGAGTTTGACCGTAGCTGTGAACCATTTTCTCCTCTATGGAACCCACAACCTGCCATGTCAACTACAACTGGGGAGACGTGTTTGACCGTAGCTTCCCTGTGGGGCCTGCAGATCACGGAACGTTAAGGGACGGGACAGCGGCACCGCCACGCCGGCCTGCGCATGCATGCTCGAGCATTCAATTCTTGCAATCGACGGCGGTGAGGACGGGGACGGGAAAGGACGGACCGCCAAACCTAAACAAATCTTGAGAAAAATGGAGCTTGGACAAGGAGCTTCGAGAGGAGAAAGCTTAAGTGTGGCTCGGGCATTTCATCGAACACCTCATGTGCATAGGAGGTGAGCTAGAGCACCACAAAGCTCTCCCCTCGCCGGCCAGAAAAACAGAGCAATGTGGAGTGCTCCGCTCGCTGGCGGGGGGGGGGGGGGGGGGGGGGGTATATATAGGCATCTCATTGGTCCCGGGTCGTGGCTGGAACCGGGACTAAAGGACCCCATTTGGTCCCGGTTCCAGCCACAAACCGGGACCAATGCTTGTGGGCCAGGAGTCCAGCCCATTGGTCCCGGTTCGTGTCTGGAACCGGGACCAAAGGGGTCAGACGAACCGGGACCAATGGCCCACGAGGCCCGGCCGGCGCCCAGCCATGGGTCCCGGTTCGTGAGTGAACCGGGACTAATGGGCTGGCTCGGCCTGGACCAAAGCCCTGGTATGTACTAGTGAAGAGAAGCCTCAACTCAAGAAATTCTAAACAGCGTCGCATAGACAAGCTAGTACAAGACATGATTATGCAGTAGTAAAGGTTTTATGTATCACATCAGTTAGTAGTTATTCTCAGAGCTGTTGCTTTACAATTGTACCAAATAAATTCAGAACAGTGGTGTTCTGCAATAATAGGACTACAGCAAAGATAGAATGCACTGAGTGCTTGGCTTTTGTCTTCTGGCTTGGCATATCATGTCTTCAGGTAGTACAACAGACTGCTTGTTAACAGATTATATACTGCAGCTAAAAAAAGATTATATTTCACATACCCAGTAACAAAAAATGACCAAGTTGGCCCACCGCAAGCAAGTATATAACTCACCAGTGTCTAGATAAGCAGCAAGTATCCAGATAACCTTACCTGGCGGCACAACCTTACCTAGCCTAGAGGATGCTAATAGGTCGGTGCCTGCTGGCCGGTCTTTGTGGAAGACGGAGGAGACGCGCGGTGGGGAAAAGGGGCTTTCCCCATTGGTTTTAGGGTGCGAGCAAAGGAGGAGGAGAGAGGACACCATGGCCATTGGAGGCCGGCCGACCGCCGACGGGGACGGAGGAAGAAGAGGTGGATGTCGGGTTTGCATTTACCGGGCTAGATTACGTACTCCAGGCTGTAGCTAGTAGAACACGTCTTGCTGGCTGGCTCACGGGTCCACGTGAAATACGTTTTGTGGTGGCTACAGAGCAAAGCGCCGCCGCTGCTGCTATTTTCTCTTTCTTTTTAAAAAATATTGCTTTCTATTGAAAGCTCAGAATACATGGCTTGTCACTTAACTTAATTGATCTAAACTGATATCCGTCCCACAATTTCCACGAAACCGATAGTATCGAATTGCAATTGAATTTCAAGAGCGAATGGATCCCCGTCAGAGAAATCGATACCTATAAACACGACTCGAGAAATGGACCAGCCTCCGAGAATTCATGGCGGTGGCATTACTGGATAGTTATTGACCATCGGATTCATTTCGATTGATGCTTAGAGAGTAGGTTGAAGAAAAGCACCATCCGCATGTTCTAGCTAGTACTATTTAATCTGATGGGTGTGTCTAGGGCTCATCTAGATGTGACATAACTATGTCACATATAAGATGCCATCAACAACTGTTTGTGGCCCTTTTGTTTGTCCTTGTTTGTTGGGAAAATCCAACGAGGGACGTGCGCACGCTCAACGTATTGTTCGGACGGCGCTTCGACGGGTGCTCCATTCCGCGGCAATATCAGCGAAGACTTTTTCCGTCATCAGGCCCGGCCCACTGGCAAACCTGGATTACGACGCGCTGGAGAAAAAAACAAAGGCAAAAGCAGCTGTGCTTTTTTTAGAGGCAAAAGCAGATATGCTATGCGCTGTTGTTTACTAGTAGTACAAGTGGGTGCTAGGTTGATGGCTACATAGCTTTGCATGGAAGGCTGTTTCCTTTCGATAAACATCGGAGGCTGCTAGTCTGCTACAGTTTTCATTTCTCTTCAACAGGCGCACGTCTCTATTTTTTCCAAAATTGTGTATAAACCAATGTTTTAAATAGCGGGCTATGGCAAATAGCGGCGGACCTTCAAATAGGCTATAGCGGAGCTATAGCGGGCTATAGCAGGCTATAGCGGGCTATTTAAAACTATGGTATAAACATACGTAAAAAATTATGAAATAATATGACAACTCAACATAATTAATCTGGTAGGCAAGCACAACATATAATTCTGGCAATTGGGTGTAATTTTTTTGGCAAGCTATATGAAATGAAAATCACAACTCGGCACAATTAAAATGACAACTAGTGTGT
Organism: Elymus sibiricus; assembly: GCA_039707655.1. Lineage (NCBI taxonomy): Eukaryota > Viridiplantae > Streptophyta > Magnoliopsida > Poales > Poaceae > Elymus > Elymus sibiricus. The sequence continues at coordinate 211,264 of CM077674.1, read as the reverse complement.
AATTTTTTTTTGGCAAGCTATATGAAATAAAAATGGCAACTCGACACAATTAAAATGACAAATAGTGTGTATTTTTTTGGCAAGCTGTATGAAATAAAAATGGTAACTCAGCACAATTAAAAATTGGACAACTAGAATGTAAAAGAGAAAACATCCCATTGCCCTTGATCGCCTCCTACCCCTCCCCCCTCTTGATGTCACGTAGTTAACACACATATAACTGTCTAAAAAATTCATAACGCAAACCAGGATAGTATCGAACACAATAATTGATTTTCTGACAAAAAACATAACACAAGCAGACCTGCTAAGCAAAAAAAAAAAAAAATACAGTGCACATTGAGGGGTTTAAAAAAATGAATTGTGTAATAAATAAAGATTAAAATAGTAGGTCATTTGATACATCGCATAATTATCTAGGAAGAAGAGTGTGATTCATCAAAAGAATCTGTTATACAACACATACTTAACACCATACTTCGGTGTGTTGTACATGCCATGAACATGAGCTATGTGTTCTATCTGGTGGTGGTAACAAAAAGCTACAAAAAATATATTTAGCAAAATTTGTATCAGGCAGGCTAGTGCTAACTAGCATGATAATCAACTGGGCCCGACTCTTTTTTTTAGCGTTAGTAGCACAGAACAAGACACACAAAAATGACACCGCCAGTTCCACCCATGACTACTAAGAAAGGTCTCGCAGGGTTCCTTTGCTTCTGAAGCAAACCCACGGGAAAAACAGCCTATATTGCTTGGACGCCAACGTTGAATGGTACAAGTTTCTATATTCATTAATTAGTCACGTGACTTGTACCATTGGTGAAAACAAGTCACGTGACTTGTTTTCATCCATTAATTGCTTGGACGCCGAAGTTGAATGGTACTACCTCCGTCCGGGTGTATAGGGCATGCGCGTAGTTCTAGGTCGACAATTTAACTAGCTAAATATATATTGTATGTGACAAAAAACATATATTTAGAAACTACACCTCCATATTTGGCAAGCTGTATGAAATAAAAATGGTAACTCGGCACAATTAAAAATTGGACAACTAGAATGTAAAGGTCACGTGACTTGGGAATGCATTTGTAGCTAGCCTGATAGGTGACACGGGAATGCATTTGACTCATTTTGCGATCGGCCACTAATTAATTGGAGTAATACAAGCACCATGATTATTCCAGTTGTAACTTGATAGGTGCCATGGGAATGCATCTGTCTCAATTTGAGATCACCAGCTATTTGTCCACGTATGGCATGCAGCATGAATGCTGCCGCTGGCTTAGCGACTCGCTAGATTTTTTTGCAAGCTGTTGAGACAAAGTTACTAAGATTGTAGACGGTCGTAGCTAGTTGTAGCTTGTTGTCATCATGTGAATCATTGCTATTGAGATCGGAAGGTTTTCCCAAAAAAGAATACTGTTAAGGGATTATATATACTCCCTCCTTTCCGGTTTATAGGGCTTAAATCTGAAATCTCATCAACCAAGGTAGCATGTGAGTGGATGACACGAGTTTTGTGGATATAAAATTGCCGAATGAAATATTCCTCAATTATCTAACTCCCAAGGCAATAAGTGCAACACCCTCCTTCTCAATGGATTTGTATGGTAAATTGAAACATATCGTAAGACTTGCCACAGCAAAAGTTTCTCAAATTTATCAGGAAATGCTAGAACACTGAGTAGGTTTCCCAAATTGATATTGCTCAACCTTAACACATTTTTTTTAAATACCAGGTTTGGCACGCAGCCGAGAATATCAAGATTGCAGCAGCCATGTACCATATGATTTGGGCCTTGTTGAAGCTTCCACCACATGCAATGTTTGTTTATTAGGCAATAATGCTTAGTGTACCAATATTACTCCATATAAAAACCTAATTAGGTGGCATCCATATTCCCATGTACATATTTCATAAAGTCACATCAAACCATCATTATACCAAACCAGAAATTGAACTAAAATCAGGAATGAACTAATGATGTATAGGTTACATGATGTGGTAACTAATATAAGGAGCAATTCACCCAAGAAAAAAACTAATAGAATGAAGCCATATCTATATTCATGGAGGTAACTAAACTTCATCAGCCCAGAGATAGAAGATGGTCTTCCCAATCTGGCATCAACATAGAATGAAGCAGAATGTCAAAATGATGATCTAATGCGGATCTAGTCTTTAGAATAATGCATGAGTAAAACGAAGACGAACCCAAACAAAAGCACATGAAAAACCAGGAGAGAGTGAGAGGGATGCGATAGCCGATAGGCATGGCAGGCAGCAACCATATTAGGCAACGGGCTCACCTGACTACTTGAGGCCTGAGGGCATGGACGACGGGCTGAGATGTACAGTTCGGAGGTCACGATGGGCTCGGGGAGTGGCGGAAATAAGAAATCAGCAATGGCGAGTGGAGACGGAGCCTAATGAACATGGATGGCGCCGGAGGTGGAGATCGGAAGCGAACGGACAACGGATGTTGAGGCACTCGAAAGGCGGCGGCGATGCGGTTTCGGCAATTGAATCCGCCTCCGGCATCCTTTACGGCTCTGCCACCGAGCCCTATGTCAAGAGAGCCATGGAGGTCAGGGAACGCTAGCGTCGTGATCAGCCATGGATTGGGGCCGCCTCCTTTAGTCATCACAGGTAGAGGAAAAAGTGGCGGAAGCTGTGGCGCAGATTCTTATAAGTTATTTGCAGCATGTGGTGGAAGCTGGAAAAAGTGGCGGAAGCTGGAAAGGAAGAGGAGAAAAAGAAGGATAAGCCACGCTGCCTGAAAATATCCTAATAGTTTTGCGTGTTGTTTATGTTTGTGTATCATCATGCATCATGCATCGCATAATTTTGAACACAAAAATTATTTTTTGGGTAAACCCTATTTTTGGTTTGCTAATTATCCAAAGGTTAACAAACCTTCCCTCTCCTCTTGATTCAAATGAAAACCTAATTTCTAAACTATTTTGCTATATTCTAAATCGAACAATAGAAAGTTTTGTTTGTAAATAAAAAATAAAAGACAAAGTTTTAATAAAAGGAAAACCCTCCCAGTTGGCCAACTAGCCAGCCCACCTAAGCCAAACCCTACCTCCTTCCCCTGTTCTTTTTCTGCTCCCACCCCTACCTTCTTGTAGCCGCCCTCCTCCTATTTCTGGTTTTGCTTTTGGGTCCTCCCTCTCTTGTCCTAGCTCCGGCCGGTGTCCCTCGCCTCACCCCGAGCTCGTCCCCAACGCCACACCGTCCTCCACCTCGACGAAGCGCCAGCCCGGCCCCGACCCCCCCTCCTACTGCCGGCTCCGCCATGGCCAGGGCCACCCCGTTGCCTCTCCGTGAAACTCTGCCCCGGTCTGCTCACCTACGTGCGTCAGGCTGCTCGGCGCCGTTGCTGAACAGAACCCCTCCATCTCGTGTCCTGTTGTTTGTGTACGTCTTCATGTTTGTGGGTGCGCCCGTGCGAACCCGACGAACCAAATTGATCCGTTTTGGCCAGGGTGATCCTTTCCTCGATCCGTGGCCACTACTCCGTGAACCCTCGGAACCGTCAAGATCCTCGTCGCCAAGTCCCGCAACCGTGCCCGTGTTGCGTTGCCGTTTTCCGTTGACGCCATCGTCCCCTTGTGATGGCCGCCTTCGTGCGTGTCCATGAGACCCCGCTCCGTGAACTCCACCAACAAATGGAGCCGGAACCCGAAGACCCCGACTTCGACTACGGAGGACTACCTCGGCTACAAGCCCGGCACCGACAAGCTAGATCTCAATATCCTACCTCAGGCACTGTAAAAAAGCATTCTACTTCAGTGGTAAAAAATATTTGGTTTCGCCTTTTTGTTGTTATCAATATTTGTCCTGTAAGAGCGTCAATAACCTCTCTATGCTGGTTGAGCCACTAATGTCCCGTCGCAACGCGCGGGGTATAATCTAGTATCAAGAACACGATTCGCCATGCTATAAAAAGGAACCGGATTTATAGCCTCGGAATCAAGGATTTAATTTGAAGTTTGTTCCCATGCATGGTGCCCCGACTTGAATGATAGCGTGGGTAACTCATGGATTTACGCTCAATGTTAACTAGTCTGTTGAGCTTTCCCGTAAGCGATGGCCATTCGTAAAATCGCGGGAGATGAAAAAATTGGTGGGCGCATCTTTGTTTCAAAATTTCAACTCCTTGGCCCGCATCCAAGTCTGGTGCGTATAAATATGAGGGGGTTGAGCTGGCCGCGTGCGGTGTGCGCGTGCGTCTTAGACTCGCTAGTGCTGCAAGCAAAATTCAGAGAGCAAAGAACAGTGGAGTCTGAAGATTTTTTGGTGCCGTGTAAACCTTACGGCTTTTCTCGTTTCTTTCTCTCATTTTATTCAACAACAAAGGGAAAACGTGGCCGGTAAGGGATCCTACCTCTACGCCACGATCCGGTAGACTCGCGCCGTCCCACGAGGCCCGATCGTGCGAAACCACGATGCTACTGAAAAACAGAAAACGACGGAGTCCTTATTTTTTGAAGACAGCACAGACGCAAGCTCTCATATACACGCGCATACACTCACCCCTATGAACGCACACACGCACACCCTACCCCTATGACCACCTCCGAGAGACTGAGCCGGCATATCATCTTGAAATTTACGAAGTCACCGTAGGCACCTCGTCGTCGACGGGAACGTCTCCTCCCACTGAATGCGCATCGCCGAAAATTCTGAAATAATTGCAGGAATAAATGCGAGTACCAGGACTTAAACCCTAATTGGCTGGGGATACCACAGTCCCTCTAACCATCCAACCACAGGTTGGTTCGCAAAACGAAGGAGTCCTGATGCAACAGGCTCGTGCAGGGCTCGTACAGAAACACGGCTCGTGCCTAGCTACTAAATTGAATTAAAGAAAACTAGCTAAATTAACTACGTGACAGACAAGATTAGGATAACAAATCTCCCCCGTAATCTTGTCGTCAGATTATTTCAGACATGCCGATTCTGCTCCTCAGCTCCTGAAAACGGATGCGCCTCAGCTACTAAATTTCGTCAGGATGTCAGCGAGCTGGCCCTCCGTGCGGACGTAGTCGATCTCAAGATCACCCTGCTCAACATAATCTCGAATGAGGTGATACCGGGTGTCAATATGCTTACTACGATCGTGGAACACGGGGTTCTTGCTGAGAGATATCGCCGACTTGTTGTCCACCAACAGCTTCGGCACTCGTGGTTTCTCATTCAGCAGCTCACCGAGGAGTATACTGAGCCAGATGCCCTGGCAGGCAGTGGTGGCGGCAGCGATGTACTCTGACTCGCATGATGACGTAGCCACCACTCGTTGCTTCTGAGATTGCCAGCTGACCGGGCTTCGGCCGAGGAAGAAAATCAGTCCAGTCGTGCTCTTCCGATCATTGATGTCGCCGGCCAGATCGGAGTCGCTATACCCCAGCAACTCAGGTGCTCCATGTCCCTTCCTGTTGGACACACCAACGTTCAGCGTGCCTGCCACATACCGTAGTAGGTGTTTCACCGCAGCAAGGTGCACCGTCGTGGGCGCCTTCAAAGTGCAACACCCTCCTTCTCAATGGATTTGTATGGTAAATTGAAACATATCGTAAGACTTGCCACAGCAAAAGTTTCTCAAATTTATCAGGAAATGCTAGAACACTGAGTAGGTTTCCCAAATTGATATTGCTCAACCTTAACACATTTTTTTTTAAATACCAGGTTTGGCACGCAGCCGAGAATATCAAGATTGCAGCAGCCATGTACCATATGATTTGGGCCTTGTTGAAGCTTCCACCACACGCAATGTTTGTTTATTAGGCAATAATGCTTAGTGTACCAATATTACTCCATATAAAAACCTAATTAGGTGGCATCCATATTCCCATGTACATATTTCATAAAGTCACATCAAACCATCATTATACCAAACCAGAAATTGAACTAAAATCAGGAATGAACTAATGATGTATAGGTTACATGATGTGGTAACTAATATAAGGAGCAATTCACCCAAGAAAAAAACTAATAGAATGAAGCCATATCTATATTCATGGAGGTAACTAAACTTCATCACCCCAGAGATAGAAGATGGTCTTCCTAATCTGGCATCAACATAGAATGAAGCAGAATGTCAAAATGATGATCTAATGCGGATCTAGTCTTTAGAATAATGCATGAGTAAAACGAAGACGAACCCAAACAAAAGCACATGAAAAACCAGGAGAGAGTGAGAGGGATGCGATAGCCGATAGGCATGGCAGGCAGCAACCATATTAGGCAACGGGCTCACCTGACTACTTGAGGCCTGAGGGCATGGAAGACGGGCTGAGATGTACAGTTCGGAGGTCACGATGGGCTCGGGGAGTGGCGGAAATAAGAAATCAGCAATGGCAAGTGGAGACGGAGCCTAATGAACATGGATGGCGCCGGAGGTGGAGATCGGAAGCGAACGGACAACGGATGTTGAGGCACTCGAAAGGCGGCGGCGATGCGGTTTCGGCAATTGAATCCGCCTCCGGCATCCTTTACGGCTCTGCCACCGAGCCCTATGTCAAGAGAGCCATGGAGGTCAGGGAACGCTAGCGTCGTGATCAGCCATGGATTGGGGCCGCCTCCTTTAGTCATCACAGGTAGAGGAAAAAGTGGCGGAAGCTGTGGCGCAGATTCTTATAAGTTATTTGCAGCATGTGGTGGAAGCTGGAAAAAGTGGCGGAAGCTGGAAAGGAAGAGGAGAAAAAGAAGGATAAGCCACGCTGCCTGAAAATATCCTAATAGTTTTGCGTGTTGTTTATGTTTGTGTATCATCATGCATCATGCATCGCATAATTTTGAACACAAAAATTATTTTTTGGGTAAACCCTATTTTTGGTTTGCTAATTATCCAAAGGTTAACAAACCTTCCCTCTCCTCTTGATTCAAATGAAAACCTAATTTCTAAACTATTTTGCTATATTCTAAATCGAACAATAGAAAGTTTTGTTTGTAAATAAAAAATAAAAGACAAAGTTTTAATAAAAGGAAAACCCTCCCAGTTGGCCAACTAGCCAGCCCACCTAAGCCAAACCCTACCTCCTTCCCCTGTTCTTTTTCTGCTCCCACCCCTACCTTCTTGTAGCCGCCCTCCTCCTATTTCTGGTTTTGCTTTTGGGTCCTCCCTCTCTTGTCCTAGCTCCGGCCGGTGTCCCTCGCCTCACCCCGAGCTCGTCCCCAACGCCACACCGTCCTCCACCTCGACGAAGCGCCAGCCCGGCCCCGACCCCCCCTCCTACTGCCGGCTCCGCCATGGCCAGGGCCACCCCGTTGCCTCTCCGTGAAACTCTGCCCCGGTCTGCTCACCTACGTGCGTCAGGCTGCTCGGCGCCGTTGCTGAACAGAACCCCTCCATCTCGTGTCCTGTTGTTTGTGTACGTCTTCATGTTTGTGGGTGCGCCCGTGCGAACCCGACGAACCAAATTGATCCGTTTTGGCCAGGGTGATCCTTTCCTCGATCCGTGGCCACTACTCCGTGAACCCTCGGAACCGTCAAGATCCTCGTCGCCAAGTCCCGCAACCGTGCCCGTGTTGCGTTGCCGTTTTCCGTTGACGCCATCGTCCCCTTGTGATGGCCGCCTTCGTGCGTGTCCATGAGACCCCGCTCCGTGAACTCCACCAACAAATGGAGCCGGAACCCGAAGACCCCGACTTCGACTACGGAGGACTACCTCGGCTACAAGCCCGGCACCGACAAGCTAGATCTCAATATCCTACCTCAGGCACTGTAAAAAAGCATTCTACTTCAGTGGTAAAAATTATTTGGTTTCGCCTTTTTGTTGTTATCAATATTTGTCCTGTAAGAGCGTCAATAACCTCTCTATGCTGGTTGAGCCACTAATGTCCCGTCGCAACGCGCGGGGTATAATCTAGTATCAAGAACACGATTCGCCATGCTATAAAAAGGAACCGGATTTATAGCCTCGGAATCAAGGATTTAATTTGAAGTTTGTTCCCATGCATGGTGCCCCGACTTGAATGATAGCGTGGGTAACTCATGGATTTACGCTCAATGTTAACTAGTCTGTTGAGCTTTCCCGTAAGCGATGGCCATTCGTAAAATCGCGGGAGATGAAAAAATTGGTGGGCGCATCTTTGTTTCAAAATTTCAACTCCTTGGCCCGCATCCAAGTCTGGTGCGTATAAATATGAGGGGGTTGAGCTGGCCGCGTGCGGTGTGCGCGTGCGTCTTAGACTCGCTAGTGCTGCAAGCAAAATTCAGAGAGCAAAGAACAGTGGAGTCTGAAGATTTTTTGGTGCCGTGTAAACCTTACGGCTTTTCTCGTTTCTTTCTCTCATTTTATTCAACAACAAAGGGAAAACGTGGCCGGTAAGGGATCCTACCTCTACGCCACGATCCGGTAGACTCGCGCCGTCCCACGAGGCCCGATCGTGCGAAACCACGATGCTACTGAAAAACAGAAAACGACGGAGTCCTTATTTTTTGAAGACAACACAGACGCAAGCTCTCATATACACGCGCATACACTCACCCCTATGAACGCACACACGCACACCCTACCCCTATGACCACCTCCGAGAGACTGAGCCGGCATATCATCTTGAAATTTACGAAGTCACCGTAGGCACCTCGTCGTCGACGGGAACGTCTCCTCCCACTGAATGCGCATCGCCGAAAATTCTGAAATAATTGCAGGAATAAATGCGAGTACCAGGATTTAAACCCTAATGGGCTGGGGATACCACAGTCCCTCTAACCATCCAACCACAGGTTGGTTCGCAAAACGAAGGAGTCCTGATGCAACAGGCTCGTGCAGGGCTCGTACAGAAACACGGCTCGTGCCTAGCTACTAAATTGAATTAAAGAAAACTAGCTAAATTAACTACGTGACAGACAAGATTAGGATAACAAATCTCCCCCGTAATCTTGTCGTCAGATTATTTCAGACATGCCGATTCTGCTCCTCAGCTCCTGAAAACGGATGCGCCTCAGCTACTAAATTTCGTCAGGATGTCAGCGAGCTGGCCCTCCGTGCGGACGTAGTCGATCTCAAGATCACCCTGCTCAACATAATCTCGAATGAGGTGATACCGGGTGTCAATATGCTTACTACGATCGTGGAACACGGGGTTCTTGCTGAGAGATATCGCCGACTTGTTGTCCACCAACAGCTTCGGCACTCGTGGTTTCTCATTCAGCAGCTCACCGAGGAGTATACTGAGCCAGATGCCCTGGCAGGCAGTGGTGGCGGCAGCGATGTACTCTGACTCGCATGATGACGTAGCCACCACTCGTTGCTTCTGAGATTGCCAGCTGACCGGGCTTCGGCCGAGGAAGAAAATCAGTCCAGTCGTGCTCTTCCGATCATTGATGTCGCCGGCCAGATCGGAGTCGCTATACCCCAGCAACTCAGGTGCTCCATGTCCCTTCCTGTTGGACACACCAACGTTCAGCGTGCCTGCCACATACCGTAGTAGGTGTTTCACCGCAGCAAGGTGCACCGTCGTGGGCGCCTTCAAAGTGCAACACCCTCCTTCTCAATGGATTTGTATGGTAAATTGAAACATATCGTAAGACTTGCCACAGCAAAAGTTTCTCAAATTTATCAGGAAATGCTAGAACACTGAGTAGGTTTCCCAAATTGATATTGCTCAACCTTAACACATTTTTTTTTAAATACCAGGTTTGGCACGCAGCCGAGAATATCAAGATTGCAGCAGCCATGTACCATATGATTTGGGCCTTGTTGAAGCTTCCACCACACGCAATGTTTGTTTATTAGGCAATAATGCTTAGTGTACCAATATTACTCCATATAAAAACCTAATTAGGTGGCATCCATATTCCCATGTACATATTTCATAAAGTCACATCAAACCATCATTATACCAAACCAGAAATTGAACTAAAATCAGGAATGAACTAATGATGTATAGGTTACATGATGTGGTAACTAATATAAGGAGCAATTCACCCAAGAAAAAAACTAATAGAATGAAGCCATATCTATATTCATGGAGGTAACTAAACTTCATCACCCCAGAGATAGAAGATGGTCTTCCTAATCTGGCATCAACATAGAATGAAGCAGAATGTCAAAATGATGATCTAATGCGGATCTAGTCTTTAGAATAATGCATGAGTAAAACGAAGACGAACCCAAACAAAAGCACATGAAAAACCAGGAGAGAGTGAGAGGGATGCGATAGCCGATAGGCATGGCAGGCAGCAACCATATTAGGCAACGGGCTCACCTGACTACTTGAGGCCTGAGGGCATGGAAGACGGGCTGAGATGTACAGTTCGGAGGTCACGATGGGCTCGGGGAGTGGCGGAAATAAGAAATCAGCAATGGCGAGTGGAGACGGAGCCTAATGAACATGGATGGCGCCGGAGGTGGAGATCGGAAGCGAACGGACAACGGATGTTGAGGCACTCGAAAGGCGGCGGCGATGCGGTTTCGGCAATTGAATCCGCCTCCGGCATCCTTTACGGCTCTGCCACCGAGCCCTATGTCAAGAGAGCCATGGAGGTCAGGGAACGCTAGCGTCGTGATCAGCCATGGATTGGGGCCGCCTCCTTTAGTCATCACAGGTAGAGGAAAAAGTGGCGGAAGCTGTGGCGCAGATTCTTATAAGTTATTTGCAGCATGTGGTGGAAGCTGGAAAAAGTGGCGGAAGCTGGAAAGGAAGAGGAGAAAAAGAAGGATAAGCCACGCTGCCTGAAAATATCCTAATAGTTTTGCGTGTTGTTTATGTTTGTGTATCATCATGCATCATGCATCGCATAATTTTGAACACAAAAATTATTTTTTGGGTAAACCCTATTTTTGGTTTGCTAATTATCCAAAGGTTAACAAACCTTCCCTCTCCTCTTGATTCAAATGAAAACCTAATTTCTAAACTATTTTGCTATATTCTAAATCGAACAATAGAAAGTTTTGTTTGTAAATAAAAAATAAAAGACAAAGTTTTAATAAAAGGAAAACCCTCCCAGTTGGCCAACTAGCCAGCCCACCTAAGCCAAACCCTACCTCCTTCCCCTGTTCTTTTTCTGCTCCCACCCCTACCTTCTTGTAGCCGCCCTCCTCCTATTTCTGGTTTTGCTTTTGGGTCCTCCCTCTCTTGTCCTAGCTCCGGCCGGTGTCCCTCGCCTCACCCCGAGCTCGTCCCCAACGCCACACCGTCCTCCACCTCGACGAAGCGCCAGCCCGGCCCCGACCCCCCCTCCTACTGCCGGCTCCGCCATGGCCAGGGCCACCCCGTTGCCTCTCCGTGAAACTCTGCCCCGGTCTGCTCACCTACGTGCGTCAGGCTGCTCGGCGCCGTTGCTGAACAGAACCCCTCCATCTCGTGTCCTGTTGTTTGTGTACGTCTTCATGTTTGTGGGTGCGCCCGTGCGAACCCGACGAACCAAATTGATCCGTTTTGGCCAGGGTGATCCTTTCCTCGATCCGTGGCCACTACTCCGTGAACCCTCGGAACCGTCAAGATCCTCGTCGCCAAGTCCCGCAACCGTGCCCGTGTTGCGTTGCCGTTTTCCGTTGACGCCATCGTCCCCTTGTGATGGCCGCCTTCGTGCGTGTCCATGAGACCCCGCTCCGTGAACTCCACCAACAAATGGAGCCGGAACCCGAAGACCCCGACTTCGACTACGGAGGACTACCTCGGCTACAAGCCCGGCACCGACAAGCTAGATCTCAATATCCTACCTCAGGCACTGTAAAAAAGCATTCTACTTCAGTGGTAAAAATTATTTGGTTTCGCCTTTTTGTTGTTATCAATATTTGTCCTGTAAGAGCGTCAATAACCTCTCTATGCTGGTTGAGCCACTAATGTCCCGTCGCAACGCGCGGGGTATAATCTAGTATCAAGAACACGATTCGCCATGCTATAAAAAGGAACCGGATTTATAGCCTCGGAATCAAGGATTTAATTTGAAGTTTGTTCCCATGCATGGTGCCCCGACTTGAATGATAGCGTGGGTAACTCATGGATTTACGCTCAATGTTAACTAGTCTGTTGAGCTTTCCCGTAAGCGATGGCCATTCGTAAAATCGCGGGAGATGAAAAAATTGGTGGGCGCATCTTTGTTTCAAAATTTCAACTCCTTGGCCCGCATCCAAGTCTGGTGCGTATAAATATGAGGGGGTTGAGCTGGCCGCGTGCGGTGTGCGCGTGCGTCTTAGACTCGCTAGTGCTGCAAGCAAAATTCAGAGAGCAAAGAACAGTGGAGTCTGAAGATTTTTTGGTGCCGTGTAAACCTTACGGCTTTTCTCGTTTCTTTCTCTCATTTTATTCAACAACAAAGGGAAAACGTGGCCGGTAAGGGATCCTACCTCTACGCCACGATCCGGTAGACTCGCGCCGTCCCACGAGGCCCGATCGTGCGAAACCACGATGCTACTGAAAAACAGAAAACGACGGAGTCCTTATTTTTTGAAGACAGCACAGACGCAAGCTCTCATATACACGCGCATACACTCACCCCTATGAACGCACACACGCACACCCTACCCCTATGACCACCTCCGAGAGACTGAGCCGGCATATCATCTTGAAATTTACGAAGTCACCGTAGGCACCTCGTCGTCGACGGGAACGTCTCCTCCCACTGAATGCGCATCGCCGAAAATTCTGAAATAATTGCAGGAATAAATGCGAGTACCAGGATTTAAACCCTAATGGGCTGGGGATACCACAGTCCCTCTAACCATCCAACCACAGGTTGGTTCGCAAAACGAAGGAGTCCTGATGCAACAGGCTCGTGCAGGGCTCGTACAGAAACACGGCTCGTGCCTAGCTACTAAATTGAATTAAAGAAAACTAGCTAAATTAACTACGTGACAGACAAGATTAGGATAACAAATCTCCCACGTAATCTTGTCGTCAGATTATTTCAGACATGCCGATTCTGCTCCTCAGCTCCTGAAAACGGATGCGCCTCAGCTACTAAATTTCGTCAGGATGTCAGCGAGCTGGCCCTCCGTGCGGACGTAGTCGATCTCAAGATCACCCTGCTCAACATAATCTCGAATGAGGTGATACCGGGTGTCAATATGCTTACTACGATCGTGGAACACGGGGTTCTTGCTGAGAGATATCGCCGACTTGTTGTCCACCAACAGCTTCGGCACTCGTGGTTTCTCATTCAGCAGCTCACCGAGGAGTATACTGAGCCAGATGCCCTGGCAGGCAGTGGTGGCGGCAGCGATGTACTCTGACTCGCATGATGACGTAGCCACCACTCGTTGCTTCTGAGATTGCCAGCTGACCGGGCTTCGGCCGAGGAAGAAAATCAGTCCAGTCGTGCTCTTCCGATCATTGACGTCGCCGGCCAGATCGGAGTCGCTATACCCCAGCAACTCAGGTGCTCCATGTCCCTTCCTGTTGGACACACCAACGTTCAGCGTGCCTGCCACATACCGTAGTAGGTGTTTCACCGCAGCAAGGTGCACCGTCGTGGGCGCCTTCATGAAACGGCTAACGTAGCCGATGTCGTAGGTGATGTCGGGCCTCGTGTGAATGAGGTACCTCAAGCTCCCCACGATGCTGTGCTAGAAGGTGGCGTCGATCGGCTCGCCGTCGCCGGTCTTCCTCAGCTTCAGCCGTGCCTCCATTTGCACAGCGCAGGGGTTGCAGTCCTCCATCCCTGCTTTCTGCAACAGTTTCCGAGCGTACGCGGCTTGCTGGAGCGTGATCAGGCCGCTCTGTTGCTGCACCTCGATGCCCAGATAGAAGCTGAGCTCACCGAGGTCACAAATCCTGAAATGGTTAGTCATCTCAAGTTTGAACCTTGTCAGCTCCTCGATTGACGAACCGGTGATGATGAGGTCGTCGACGTAGACACCGACGAGGAGTAGCTTGTCACCGCCGCCGCGACGGTACACCGCTTGCTCCGCTTGGCTCTGCTCGAATCCAAGTGCATGGAGGCTGGAGTCGAGCTTCGCGTTCCACGCCCTCGGCGCCTGGCGCAGCCAGTACATGGCCTTCTGCAGTCGGAGCAGCTTGTGCTCCTCTCCATCGACGGCGAACCCAGGAGGTTGCTCGACGTACACCTCCTCGATCAGGTCACTGTTGAGAAAGGCCGTTTTCACGTCCATGTGGTGAATCGGCCACCCGTGGTGCGCGGCGAGAGCGATCATCACGTGCACCGCCTCCATTCTCGTGACAGGGACGAAAACTTCCTCGTAGTCCACCCCCTTCCGCTGCACCTACCCCTTGCCACCAGACGCGCCTTGCGCTTGATCACCTCGCCATTGGCATCTCTCTTGAGTTTGAAAACTCATTTGAGCCCAATGGCGCGGTGTACCGGCGGTAGCTGCGTGAGCCGCCAGGTCTTGTTCGTCTCAATGCTCGCGATCTCTTCCATCATAGCGGCGCGCCACTCCTTGTCCTTCTCCGCCTCTGCAAAGCTTGCTGGTTCGTCGGTGGAGAAGAGGACACGTCGCTGTATGCCGGATCAACCTGGTCGGTCGCGTCGAAGAGATTGTCAAGGGTGCGGTACCGGCGAGGCGCCTCCTCGCCCGGTGACGGCTGCGACGCGTTGGTTGGCGGAGAGAGGAACTCCACCGTCGGTGGCGGTGGCGTGGACGGAGTTTCTGGAGGGGTGGGTGAGCGTGCTGCCTCAGCCGAGGCAGGCTTGTTGTCCTCGTGTGTGTCCGGCGCGCTCTTCGTGCGCGTTGTGTTCCAGCTGATGCCATCACCTGCAGGAGGCACGCGGGCGATCAGGCGACCGTCGGCGTCGCGCAGTTGGAGCCACCCGTGCTGGATGCGTGTGTCGAACCCGATCTCGTCGAGCTGTCCGAGCGACACGATGCTGCTGTAGAGGCGGGGTATGAAATACACCTCTGACAGCGTGAGGTGTTCCCCCCTCCGGCACGTGAACATGATCGTGCCACGCCCCTCGATCTCCACGGACGTGTCGTCGCCGATCTGCCTGGACACGAGCCAACTCGGTCCGGCTCGGGGCGAGCCTGCAAAAAGCTCGGGCAAAGTTGTCGAGCCCCGAGCTAGCTCGACATTGCCGGCGAGCCATGAAACAGAGCTCGGCCCGAGCTTTCCAAAAGCTCGGTGAAACTCGGTGCAGCTCGCGAGCCTCGCCGTGGTGGGTCACTGACAGGTGGGGCTGTCTTCCCCGACAATGGCGGAGATGAAATATGTGGGGCGGCGAGGCAGGGCATGACCGGCGAGGAGCGGCCGGGACGGAACGGAGCAGCCGGGGCGGAGCAGAGCCGAGGTGAAGCTAGTGTTGACTGGTGGCGTGGATGCATGGCGCTATCGACGGCGGCGACGGGAGCATCCCATGGGACGCAGGTGGCGCAATGACGGCGGCGCAACTGTACTGTCCTGTGGCGGCTGGTTCCTCTGCTGTCGATGCGTACAGAACGAACGAGTAGACGACGAAGGAGAAATAACCTAACGGGCCTCTTTTTCTTGCTAGATTTGACAGAAATTAAAGGCACCAAAGAAAAGACGAGCTTTCGGGCCGGACCGAGCCGAGCCAGGCTCGGCCCGCACTATTTTCGGTCCAGCAAAGACAGCTCGGCTCGGTCCATCTCAACTGCGGGCCGAGTCAAACTCGGGGCGACCCCAAGAAAGCTCGGGCGAGTCGAAAAGTCCGAGTTTTATGTCCAGCTAGAGTCGCCGAGCTTGACGAAGCCGCGGACGCTCGTGTCCAGCTCGGAGAAGAATTCGCGCCGCCCACACATGTGGTTGCTGGCGCCGGAGTCCAGGAACCAAGCCGTGTCGTAGTGACCGGCCTGCTTCGTCGCCATAGCATTGGATCGCTCCTCGTTGAGCAGGACGTGCTCGACGGACGGCGCACTTGGACGTACCACGGTGAGCGAGTCCAAGCTCACGATCAGCAACGCCTGCTCCTCTTCCTGTCCTTGCACAAGGTTTGCTCGCCCCTTGCGCTCCTTCTGCGGATCCCGGCACTGCTTGGAGAAGTGACCCATATGGTTACAATTGTAACACTTTACCTGGGACATGTCCCGTTCACCGTTTCTGGCATTGCCTTTGCCGCTGCCGTTGCGGCCATTGCCGGTCTTGTTCTTGGGCTTGCCCTTCTTGCGGCCGTTGCTGTTGCCGCCGGAGCCCTGCCCTTGCTCGCGCTGCTTCCTGCGGGCCTCCCACTCCTCCTCCGTCAGTAGCAGGCTGCCGATCGCGCGTTGTGTCATCGTCGATCCCCCACCACGTCCCTCTGAGGAATGCAGACGCCCGATCAGTTCTTCAACCGACAGGGTGTTCAGATCGAGGAGGGTTTTGATGGAGCACGCCATCTGTGCGTAGCGCTCCGGGACGACGCGCACGATCTTCACTTCCTCCATCATGTCGCCGAGGGAGCGCAGGCTGTTGACGAGGTGCATGATGCGCATGGTGAAGGCGTCGAGGGTCTCGCCGTCGTGGAACTCGATCTACTCGAATTCCTTGTGCAGCCGTTACGCTGTGGCCTCCTTGACGTGATTAGCTCCGACGCGCATGGTGCGCACCGCGTCCCACGCGGCTTTGGCCCTGCCCTTCACTGCGAGCGCGCCCACCATCTCGGGGGGCACTGAGCGCAGGAGTGCCAGGAGCGCGGCCTTGTCGTTGGCCACGCTGCTGGTGTTGCCTTCCACCGCGTCCCACATAAGGTTAGCCTCCATGTTGATCTGCATCACTAGAGCCCACTCGACGTAGTTCGTGGCGGTGAGCATTGGCCATACCGTGTTGCCGCCGGTGATGATCCGCTCCTGCACCGTGCGCTCGTGGACGATGATCTCGTTGCCGCCACGACGAACGCGACTCCTATCGCGGCTCTGGTGCCGTGTGCGCGATGGAGTCACAGAGCGATGATCAGCAGGTGACGGCGTGGTCGCCGGCGTCCGTGTCCCGCTCCCGCTCGGCATGGTCCCTCACGATCTGATACCAGATGTCAGTTCTGGACCTGAGACTCGCTAGTGCTGCAAGCAAAATTCAGAGAGCAAAGAACAATGGAGTCTGAAGATTTTTTGGTGCCGTGTAAACCTTACGGCTTTTCTCGTTTCTTTCTCTCTATGCTCGAAAAAACATCTAGTAACATATTTTAAATCATTAAACAAAGAGTTCCCTCTATGCTCTATTCCATCTGTCTACCATCACCACTTCATATATGTTGCTACAGCCAGGTATTTTTCTTCGAGAAAACAAGCTACAGAACACGTACGTAAGCTGAGTATGCAACACATAAAAAGGGTTTAATATATGTTTGTGTTCATGTTACACGACTCGGAGAACCATGCATATATCTAATAATATAGATAAATGTGCTCGGTGTATATTGATAAGCAAACTCACGATTATTGTTTAGTTATCAAATGTAAGCCCATTTCCAACACCAATTTTTTTAGCATTTTTCTTCTAAAAAGAGGATGTGATGAATGTTCTCAAGGAAAAAATACCGGCTAAATATTCTTCTTAAGCCTCTCAACCTCAGCTTCTGACAGAATTTATGACTATGCTCTGCTATCAAAACCTCCGATAACCAAAGCTTGCCATTATTTTACCCTTCACCAAATGCTTGATGGCTCGGAAGTTTCCGCTTGAGGCATCCTTATTATCTCATGATTTCTACATCCTTCGCCTGAGGCAATGTACCTAATTACATGTTGAGCATCTCAGCCCCTGCTTTCCAGCAAGCTATATTCCTGTGAAAGCGTCCAACTTGTTAAAAGGGAGAGAGGGTTTGGTGGAATAGTTGTTGTATTGCCTGAGCCTCGTGGGCATATATATAGGAGTACAATGACTAACTTGGAGTACAAGACAAGGCAGGACAAATCCTAGTCTATCTCATATTTCCTAATAATCAATATACTCAACATCCCCCCGCAATCACAACGGTAGCGACGCAGACGGTGAGACTATAGAAAAATCCAAAGGTAAGCCGACGGTCATCCCCACACAGTCGTAACATCGATGCATCGCGGAAGCCGTGGCTGGAGTAGAAACCGACAAGGTTGCTCAAGCAAGGCGGTAGCCCTTTATGCTGATGTCGAAGTTGCCGAGAGCGTAGGGTGGTGTAGCCGTGGTTGAGGTAGCCGTGAGGAGAATGCTGTGGTCGATGTCGAGTCGGGGTAGCCGGTGTCGAGGTAGTCGCCGAGGAGCCGCGGGCGCAAGGAGGCGCCGAGTTAGTCATGGGCGCAGTGGTGTCGAATTAGTGGTGCACCGGAAAGAAGACGAAGTTGTGACGCGTCGCTCCAGGATTGCCAAGTCTGGGGACACGTCGTGGACGAAGGCACGCGTCGATGTTGCCAGCACCAGGCATGCGTAGGCGGACGAAGACAAAGTTGACGAAGCGCCGCTCCAGGCTTGCCAGGCCCGGGAACACGTAATGGACGAAGGCACGCATCAGTGTTGCCAGCACCGAGCATGCGTAGACAGGGACCTGCACGAGCTGTACGCCATGTCGGAGAAGTCGGAGGGGCCAGCTGAGAAGAACTCGATGACGATTGCGGCGTCCATCGTCGCGGGACCAATGTCTCCAACGGTGGTCGGAGTAGACGAAGTGGTCGGGGTAGATGACGGCGACGCTGGCGATGGGCTGGTGCTGGACGAAGATGAAGGGGGTGGACGGGCGGCGCGGCTCGGGTGGCGAGCTGCAGTGACGCCGAAGAAGAGTGGCGGCGGAGGCTGGTTAGGAGCGCGGCGGCGATGCTGGAAGTAGGCGAGGAATAACCCGACAGCATGACGAAGACCGGCGCGGACGTGGTGTTCCCGCGCCGAGGGAGTCGGCGCGGCGCATGCCACGGAGTAGTCGACGCGCGAGGACGGCGGAGTGGACCGCGGGCCGCGGAGCTACAGCCCGAAGGGGTGAAGCAGCTGCAGTAGGCGGGTCGGGGCGACGGGGGGAAGACGTAGGGCGGCGGCGGTGACCACGGGCCGCGGCAATATGGCCCGAAGGTGCGGCACGGCGGCGAAGCGCAGGTCGGTGCGACCACGGGGACGGCCTTGGGCGGCGGCGGAGACCGCATGCCATGCTCGCGACGGCCCAATGGGGCGACGCAGCGGCAGCGCGAGGGTCGGTGCAGCCACGGGGACGGCCTGAAGCGGACGGCCTCGAGGCGGCGGTGGACCACGGGCCGTGATACTACGGCCCGAAAGGGCGACGCAGAGGCAGCACGCGGGTCGATGCAGCCACGGGAAGAACCACGGGGCGGCGGCGCTGCGGCCCGAAGGGGCAACGCAACGGCAGCCCGGTGCTCGATCGGTGGAGGGGTGCACTTTACTCGGGACAGTCTTCACGGCACTTGCGGAGGCACGCGCAACTGACGAGCCAGGTTGGTCGCACGGCGTAGATGAGGCAGATCGCGGCGGCGGGCGGGTAATCAATCCGATCGCACGCGAGGCCGGGGACGCCGCTCGATGGAGGCGGGATGGCGGCGGAATCCAAGATGAAGCCGACGACGACGGTCGGCAGGGCGGCCGTACAGGCGCGGCGTAGATCGATGGGCGGGCCGGCGCGCGAACGGCGGCTGTGATGGGCCGCCGCATGGCGCGAGGCCGCCGGGTTGGGGCGATGCAGGAGTCCCGATCGGAGCAGGGTGGTGACGGCCGACGTAGGGCGATGGGCGAGCAGACGAGCGGGCGATGGCCGTGAGGGGTCGCCACGTCACGCGAGGCCGCCGGGTCGGTGTAGAGGCCGGGTCGCACTGATGTCGGAGTAGAGGCGTGGGGTCGACGGCGGCGGCGGGTGACGCAAACCGATCTTAGATCGGAAAACCAAAAACAAAACGCCGATCAATGCGACCGGCGGAAGAGAGAAAACCCCAGATCAAGAGATCGGGAAAAAGACTCTCTACGGCAGCCAGTCAACACGACCGGCGGACGAACCCTAGGTACGGGTGGCGCGGCCCCCGGCAGCGGTCATGGAGGCCGACCGCCCCGGGGGCGGCGCGCGATGCGGAAGCGGTGGGCGGTGGCTAGGTCTTGGAACTTGCGGCAGATACCATGTTAAAAGGGAGAGAGGGTTTGGTGGAATAGTTGTTGTATTGCTTGACCCTCGTGGGCATATATACATGAATACAATGACAACTTGGAATACAAGACAAGGCAGGACAAATCCTAGTATATCTCATATTTCCTAATAATCAATATACTCAATACAACTGAAGCTTATCATTTTCACCCTCCATCAAATCCTTGTTGGCTCCACCTTCATCTTAAGGTCCTCCAATTCCGTCAAGATTTCCTCCTTCTCAGCATCAAATGCCTTTGCAGATGCATCTTTCTCAACCTCCAACCGAAGGTTATCATTTTCAGCCTTCACCTTACCATAATCATCCTCCAACTCCAAGTTCTTTGCCAGAGCTGCCTTGAGCCTCGACTCCAAAGATTCTACCTTCGCATCCAGCTCTGCCTTCATGACCTTCAGCTCCTGCACCTTATCCTTAATTTTCTTCTTCGCTTCTTCCTGGTACGCATCTGCTGCTTTCATGAGCGCCAAAACCACCTTCCTCGCGTCCTCCAGCTCCTCTGCCTTCTCCTTAATTTGCTTCCTTGCCGCTTCTTGGTAAGTATCGGCGCTGTTCATTAGCATCAGACCTGCCTTCCTCGTGTTCTCCAATTCCTCTGCCATTGCCCTAATTTGCTTCTTGGCTTCCTCTTGGTACATATCGGCAGCATTCATGAAGAGCAGGCCCGCCTTCCGGGTGTCCTCCCTTTGCTTGGACAGCTCACCGGACAGTCCGGTGTTTTGGCGCTCCAGCTCTCGCACCTTGTGCCCCAGTGTGAAGACCTGGGTCGAGGACACCTGAGCAGTCCTCGTCTTCTCCGCCAGTTGCCTCTCCAGTTCTCGCTTCTCGTTGTACAGTCGGGATTTTTCTTGCTCTAGCCTCTCTGCCCTCCAATATTGTTCACGATAGTCTGCAGTGTATGTTTTAGAAAAGGGGGTAATTACTAATTAGTGGAGAGAGATGCATGGGATCACGCTGCAGGCTGGACTGCACACATGGAGATGGGATTGATTTGATGGAAGAATATATATATATATATATGCTTTGGCGTAGCGCACCTGACCAATACCACATGTTGCAGAGACTTGCACTTGCTTGCGGCCGCTGTTGTGTTGTCTGGCACTCGTCGAAGGTAAAAGATGCAGCCCGTCGTCCTGCATGCCCATGTGGATGGAAGCTGCCTCGGGTGAATATCTATATATATGTAGATAAGGGACCGGAAGAATGAAAAGAGAGAAGGAAAGGATGGAGTGTCAATGAGGAAGGCGAAGGAGAGAAGGCATACATGGAGTGCTGCTGGTGAATTAAGAAGAGGCAGGATGCATGGAGTGTTGGTGAGGGAAGAAGTAGAGGAGGGAAGGTATGTGCATAATGTGCTGCCAAATTAAAGAGTGAGGGAGTGGGGCTCAGCTCATGTGTCTGGTCCAAGACATCTCGCATGATTTTTTTGTTAAGGAAACTAGAGGGTCCGGGGCCCCTACAGATTGATTAGATTAAAAACCATAGTTTTAAATAGCGCGCTAAGCCTCTTAGCGGCGGACCTCTTCGAAACGCTATAGCGTGCTATAGCGGTGCTATAGCGCGCTATTTAAAATGTTTGTTCATGCGTTTGAACCAAAGTCGCTTAGCGCAAGACCTCTTTTAAACGCTATAGCGTGCTATAGCGGAGCTATAGCGCGCTATTTAAAACCATGTTAAAAACCAAGGATAAAACAAAAGTTAACAAGATATAATTCAAAAGACAAAGAAAGAAACAAAAAAAATCAGGCTAAGCCTATGAATTACACCAGATTCTGAACCCATTGGTCAAAAGACACAGCAAGACTTGATTTTACCCTATGCAACAGCAAAAGGATTTCGTTGCAGAAAAGACTTCTGGCGTTGTTTACATTGGGCTGAATCCCCTCGAAGATCAGATCATTTCTAGCTGTCCATATTGGCCATCAGATGAGCACGACTGCTGTCATAAAAAACTGAGATTGAATTATGTTGATTGTCACTTTGTCACTCACGATTGGACCCTTAGGTTGTGCACTAGTGTTTAATACTCTATTGTACACTTGTACTCCTTGCTGGATGTACTCTGATCTCATCTTTTTTTATAAAGGGAGGATTTTGTTAATTCACAATCAGTACATCGACTTGATACAATAATTGTGAATTTACTCCCGGCTTCTACAAAAAGCGCGCACGGCCTGAAATAAACAAAGAGATAGTCTGACACAGTAATGACAATCAATTCTAAGACTAGATCGTCATCTATGTGCCCGGGAGAAAAACA
Source organism: Elymus sibiricus (assembly GCA_039707655.1). NCBI lineage: Eukaryota > Viridiplantae > Streptophyta > Magnoliopsida > Poales > Poaceae > Elymus > Elymus sibiricus. The sequence goes on along the minus strand of CM077674.1, from coordinate 189,041 downwards.
CCGTGATCGCTTGCGTCAAGTGTTGTGATGCCGCCACAACCAAAGCATGCGCAAAGAGCATCTGTAGGATAGCCCATGTATGGAGCCAATGGATAACCAAATGTACCACCTGCAAGGGAGAATAAACATGTATTTTTCAAATACCAAATCATTTTTGCATAACCAAAACGACCAACAAGTAGCTGTCACCCCCAGCAGAAGTAAAGGTTTTAAATCCCTCCTAAACCCACGAAGCCAACTCCTGAACATGTGAGAAAGACTACGTGGTTGAGGAAGGTTTAAATCAACATGTATACAACTCCAAATCACACATGAAAAACAACATTAAAAAAAAGGTGCTTAATTGTCTCATTTTTGTGGCAAAGACAACACTTTTCACCGCCTTGCCAATTGTATTTGGAACATTTACATAAGGTCACCTTTAATGATTGCCCAAAACTTTTCATAAAACTCGGCTAGGAAACCAGCAGGGTCAGGTCCTTTGTTATGTTCCATATTCAAAATAGCATCCAAATTTCCTTCTTTGTAAAACTGGAAGTTAGGAATTCATTTTCTTCCTATGTTACTTGTGGTATATCACTAATTCTAGAGCTATCGAAGGCACACAAGGACTCCTCTGGTGGCCCAATAGCTCCTTATAAACTTCGTAATATATACTCTTTAAGATTTTTCTACCCTTTAATCTTTCCCTCCTCTTGATCAAGCGAGAAAATGTGTTTTCTTCTATGCTTGTCATTGGCAATTAGTTGGAAATACCGTGTGTTATTATCCCCTAGGAGGACGTCCTTTATCTTAGTCCTTTAAATATATTTAATTTCCTCTTCTCTAACTTGCTGAGTTAACTGATCTCGAGCAAGGGCAAGATTATCTCGCTCCGCTTCAGACGGAACACGAAACTCAGCCGCGAAATCGAGGTCATTAATAGTGGTTTGTAAACTTTGTTTTTGTGCTTTGTACTATCCATTATTGTTTGCTTCCCACCCTCTTAAATGCCTGTGCAAATCACTGAATTTATTATTCCATCTTTGAACCGTACCCGGTTTCGACCCTTCACTGGCTTATTCCAAATTTCTACGACATGGTCATGAAAATCATCCCGAGTAAACCAAGTTCCAATTTGAATTGTTTTTCATCCCCTATAAAATCTGGTGTCTCTGTATCGAACAACAACAGAGTGTGATCTGATACACCCCTATATATCAAGGACTTGTACAGTCACGAAAGGGTGCTTTAGTTCCCATTTTGTTGTCATCAAAATTCGATCCAACTTCTCATAGGTTAGAATATGTAGCGAATTTGCCTAGGTAAATTGTCGACTAGGCTAATCAATCTCTCTAAGATCAAAACTATCAATAACAACATTTAACAGGAAGAGCCACCGGTCATTATACCTGTTATTGTTCTTTTCACTGCTGTTGCGCAAATGTTAAAATCTCCACCAGTCAGGGTAGGAAGTGGATTTTCTTGACAGGCTCTCACAAGTTCAGCTAAAAAGGCAGACTTGAAGTTGTCTTGAGCTAGATCATAAACAGCCATGAGAATCCACTTAAACTTATCAGCTTTGTTGCAAGAGATGGAATTTTATATAAAATTATTCTTCCACAATAAAAGAAAGATCTAAGGCAGTTGTATTAATTCGTAGTAAAATTCTGCCTGGCCTGCCACGTGGAGGAAGGCAATGCCAAACGAAATCAACGCCTCCAGATAGGCGGGCCTGATTCATCTTTGACAAATGTTTCTTCCTAGTCTCCATTATAGCTATAAAATCTAAATGATGCTACTTTATTGCATATGAGACAAAACGAAATTTAGCCAAGACCGATAGACCTCTTCTATTCCAATACATGCCTTTCATAGCGAAACTTATTTAGATTTAATGTTCCCCCATCCCTAGATTTACATTCCTTTTTCTTAGAAGACAACCGTGACTTCTTAGCTAGCGGATGCCACAAGGTCACAAATCTTTATGTCCAGGTCCGCCTCATGAAAGTTAACCTCGGAAATATCCCCTACCAAGTGAGCGAGTAGGGCACCATCTGTTCTAGCGTCCTCATCATCATCACTATAGTTAGGATAAGATAAATCTGTCACTACCAGAATCAGGCTCGTTGCCGACGGCCTAAACTATGCCGACGGCCCCCATAGGCATATATCACCCTATGCCGACCACCTGCGTCTAACCGTCGGCGTACAAAACACCGTCGGCGTAGATCAATCTATGCCGACGGCCACCGTCGGCGTACAAAGGCCGTCGGCATAGAGCCATCTACGCCTACGGTGGTCGTCGGCATAGCCGCCCGGTCGGCATATCTGCGGGCCCGGCCACTCGACGAGTTACGCCCGTTTGACGCCGTCAAATATGTGCCGACGGCCCTGACGGACACCGTCGGCATAGCTGCGATGGCCCACGTCGTCGATCCGCGGCAGGTGCCACGTCATCGACCCGAGGGAGCTGCCGATCCGGGGCGTAGCTATGCCGACGGTTATGCCCTCGGCATAACTTTTTGTCTATGCCGACGGTGTAACCGTCGGCATATCTGCGATGGGCCACGTCATCGATCCGCGGCCGGCGGCGTCATCGATCCGAGGGAGCTGCCGACCGGGGGGCGTACCTATGCCGACGGTTATACCCTCGGCATAGAGTCATTTTCGCTATGCCGACGGTAGCTATATATATTTTTTAATCTTTCCCCTATATGAAAATTTGATTTATCTATAGCCCATGTCCACGTTATATACAGTCTACACAAAGTTTTTACAATGCATCGTCTATTTAGCTGTGTGTATAGGCGCTAAAATCATTGGGTGGTTAATTAGACCAATCCAGGGGTAGCTAAGTCGCCAGGTCTTACGCGACTGGAAATGTGGTGGCGGGTGCAAACACCCGGCAAGCGTCTCCGGACTGTTGACCCTATTCACAGAAGGCGCTGCCGCCGGCACCTGGAGGGGGGAAACGGTGGCGTCGGGTCGACATGGAGGGAATCTTGCGGTGGGTTGGGCCCGGACCTTGTTCTAAGATGTTGCTATGGGTTGACCTATCACAGCCAGGTGAAAGTCAAAGGAGTAGATCCGTCCGGTCAACAGTGCCAGGGTTAGACTGGACGGGGTACTTGGGGGGGTGGCAATGCCACCAGGTCTTGCGTTGGGCCCTCTTACACGTCTGGAAGTGTGATGACATATGCAAGCACCCGGCATCCGGCTCCGTAGTGTGACCCTCCTCACGGACGTCGCTGCCGCCGTGACACGGAGGGTGGCAATGCCACCAGGTCAACAGTGCCAGGGTTACACTAGACGGGGTACTTGGGGGTCTGGCAATGCCACCAGGTCTTGCGTTGGGCCCTCTTACACGTCTGGAAGTGTGATGACAGGTGCAAGCACCGGCATCCGGCTCCGTAGTGTCACGAAAGGGTGCTTTAGTTCCCATTTTGTTGTCATCAAAATTCGATCCAACTTCTCATAGGTTAGAATATGTAGCGAATTTGCCTAGGTAAATTGTCGACTAGGCTAATCAATCTCTCTAAGATCAAAGCTATCAATAACAACATTTAACACGAAGAGCCACCGGTCATTATACCTGTTATTGTTCTTTTCACTGTTGTTGCGCAAATGTTAAAATCTCCACCAGTCAGGGTAGGAAGTGGATTTTCTTGACAGGCTCTCACAAGTTCAGCTAAAAAGGCAGACTTGAAGTTGTCTTGAGCTAGATCATAAACAGCCATGAGAATCCACTTAAACTTATCAGCTTTGTTGCAAGAGATGGAATTTTATATAAAATTATTCTTCCACAATAAAAGAAAGATCTAAGGCTGTTGTATTAATTCGTAGTAAAATTCTGCCTGGCCTGCCACATGGAGGAAGGCAATGCCAAACGAAATCAACGCCTCCAGATAGGCAGGCCTGATTCATCTTTGACAAATGTTTCTTCCTAGTCTCCATTATAGCTATAAAATCTAAATGATGCTACTTTATTGCATATGAGACAAAACGAAATTTAGCCAAGACCGATAGACCTCTTCTATTCCAATACATGCCTTTCATAGCGAAACTTATTTAGATTTAATGTTCCCCCATCCCTAGATTTACATTCCTTTTTCTTAGAAGACAACCGTGACTTCTTAGCTAGCGGATGCCACAAGGTCACAAATCTTTATGTCCAGGTCCGCCTCATGAAAGTTAACCTTGGAAATATCCCCTACCAAGTGAGCGAGTAGGGCACCATCTGTTCTAGCGTCCTCATCATCATCACTATAGTTAGGATAAGATAAATCTGTCACTACCAGAATCAGGCTCGTTGCCGACGGCCTAAACTATGCCGACGGCCCCTGTAGGCATATATATCACCCTATGCCGACCACCTGCGTCTAACCGTCGGCGTACAAAACACTGTCGGCGTAGATCAATCTATGCCGACGGCCACCGTCGGCGTACAAAGGCCGTCGGCATAGAGCCATCTACGCCTACGGTGCTCGTCGGCATAGCCGCCCGGTCGGCATATCTGCGGGCCCGGCCACTCGACGGGTTACGCCCGTTTGACGCCGTCAAATATGTGCCGACGGCCCTGACGGACACCGTCGGCATAGCTGCGATGTCCCACGTCGTCGATCCGCGGCAGGTGCCACGTCATCGACCCGAGGGAGCTGCCGATCCGGGGCATAGCTATGCCGACGGTTATGCCCTCGGCATAACTTTTTGTCTATGCCGACGGTGTAACCGTCGGCATATCTGCGAAGGGCCACGTCATCGATCCGTGGCAGGCCGCGTCATCGATCCGAGGGAGCTGCCGACCGGGGGGCGTACCTATGCCGACGGTTATGCCCTCGGCATAGAGTCATTTTGGCTATGCCGACGGTAGCTATATATATATTTTAATCTTTCCCCTATATCAAAATTTGATTTATCTATAGCCCATGTCCACGTTATATACAGTCTACACAAAGTTTTTACAATGCATCGTCTATTTAGCTGTGTGTATAGGCGCTAAAATCATTGGGTGGTTAATTAGACCAATCCAGGGGTAGCTAAGTCGCCAGGTCTTACGCGACTGGAAATGTGGTGACGGGTGCAAACACCCGGCAAGCGTCTCTGGACTGTTGACCCTATTCACAGAAGGCGCTGCCGCCGGCACCTGGAGGGGGGAAACGGTGGCGTCGGGTCGACATGGAGGGAATCTTGCGGTGGGTTGGGCCCGGACCTTGTTCTAAGATGTTGCTATGGGTTGACCTATCACAGCCAGGTGAAAGTCAAAGGAGTAGATCCGTCCGGTCAACAGTGCTAGGGTTAGACTGGACGGGGTACTTGGGGGGGTGGCAATGCCACCAGGTCTTGCGTTGGGCCCTCTTACACGTCTGGAAGTGTGATGATAGGTGCAAGCACCCGGCATCCGGCTCCGTAGTGTGACCCTCCTCACGGACGTCGCTGCCGCCGTCACACGGAGGGTGGCAATGCCACCAGGTCAACAGTGCCAGGGTTACACTAGACGGGGTACTTGGGGGGGTGGCAATGCCACCAGGTCTTGCGTTGGGCCCTCTTACACGTCTGGAAGTGTGATGACAGGTGCAAGCACCGGCATCCGGCTCCGTAGTGTCACCCTCCTCACGGACGTCGCTGCCGCCGTCACACGGAGGGTGGAAACGGCCACGCCGGTGAGAGTCAAAGGGGTAGATCCGTCCGGTCAATAGTGCCAGTGTTAGACTGGACGGGGTACTTGGGGGGGTGGCAATGCCACCAGGTCTTGCGTTGGGCCCTCTTACACGTCTGGAAGTGAGATGACAGCTGCAAGCACCCGGCATCCGGCTCCGTAGTGTGACCCTCCTCACGGACGTTGCTGCCGCCGTCACACGGAGGGTGGAAAACGGTGGCGTCGGGTCGACACGGAGGGAATCTTGCGATGGGTTGGGCCCGGTCCTTGTTCTAATATGTTGCTATGAGATGGCCTATCACAGTCAGGTGAAAATGTCCCTCGGTCAAACCCCGTCTGGTGAAAGTCAAAGGGGTGGATCCGTCCGGTCAACAGTGCGAGGGTTAGACGGGACGGGGTACTTGGGGGTTGGCAATGCCACCAGGTCTTGCGCTGGGCCCTCTTACACATCTGGAAGTGTGGTGGCAGGTGCAAGCACCCCGGCACGCGTCTCCGTAGTTTGACCCTCTTCACGGAAGCCGCTGCCGCCGGCACCAGGAGGGGGGAAACGGTGGCATCGGGTCGATACCGAGGGAATCTTGCGGTGGGTTGGCCCCAGACCTTGTGCTAAGATGTTGCTATGGTCTGGCCTATCACAACGAGGTGAAAATGTCCCTCGGTCAAACCCCGTCCGGTGAAAGTCAAAGGGGTAGATCCGTTCGGTCAACAGTGTCAGGGTTAGACGGGACGGGGGACCTGGGGGGTGGGAATGCCGCCAGGGCTTGCGCTGGGCCCTCTTATACGTCTGGAAGTGTTGTGGCAGCTGTAAGCACCCGGCACGCGGCTCCGTAGCGTGACCCTCCTCACGGACGTCGTTGCTGCCGTCGCACGGAGGGTGGAAACGGCCACGTCGGGGAGACACGGGGGGAATCTTGTGGTGGGTTGGGCCCGGACCTTAATCCGAAGTGTACCTATGAGCTGGCCTATCACAGCGAGGTGGAAATGTCCCTCGGTCAAACCCCGTCCCGTGAAAGTCAAAGGGGTAGATTCGTTCGGTCAACAATGTCAGGGTTAGACGGGACGGGGGACCTGGGGGGTGGCAATGCCTCCAGGTCTTGCGCTGGGCCCTCTTACACGTCTGTAAGTGTGGTGGAAGGTGCAAGCACGCGGCACGCGGGTCCGTAGTGTGACCCCCCTCGCGGACATCGTCGCTGCCATCACACGGAGGGGGGAAACGACAACGTTGGGGAGACATGAAGGAATGTAGTTTGTTTTTTAACACTCATACACATGTATATCATGTATGTATGTGTAATAAATAAACAAAGTATAATCCTAAAAAAAGTAACTGAAATAACCCTGAACAAAGTATAAAAAAGTAATTAAAATATGAAATATATATGCCGAAGGTTAAACCGTCGGCGTAGCTCCACCTTATCCACTAACCTTATCCCCTCCCACATGCTCTCCACCACTCATCTCTCTCTCCCTCCCAGCGCCCGACCCCCTCAACCCCCGCGCCGCCGCCGTCGCCCACCCCCACGCCGGCCAGCCCCGGCTCCGGCTGGCCCCGTCGCCGCCCCCGGCCCCTCCTACCGGCCCGCCGTCGCACCGGCCCCCTCCTACCGCACCGTGCGCCATCGCCCCCGACCCCCTCCTCCCGCCCCGCCGTCGCCCCCGGTCGACTCCTCCCGCCCCACCGCCACCTTCGCCGTCGCCCCCGGCTCCCTCCTCCCGCCCCACCGCCGCCACCGTCGTCGCCCCCGGCCCCCTCCTCCCGTCACACCGCCGCCTCCGTCGTCGCCCGCGGCCACTCCTCCAGCCCCACCGTCGCCCTGGCCCTCTTCTCTGCGCTCGGCTGCCGCCGCACTCCGCCCCGACACAGGCCTCGTCTTCGCCCCGGGCCGCCGCCGCGCTCCGCCCCGACCCTGGCCTGACCCCAGCTCCTCCTCGGTGAGCTTCCCCACTGAGGGAGTCCTGGACTAAGGGGTCCTCTGGCGGCCGGCCTATGTCTTATGGGTCGGACTGTATGGGCCACTTACCGAATACTGGAAGAATAGAAGACCTCATCTCCAAGAAGGAAGCATCGAGACTCGTGGCTTGTCCTCCACGTTTGGAGTAGTGAATAGGCATGTTTATCCCTTCGACGTGTAACCGACCATGTGTAGAACCTAGGGACCCTCGGTGTCGGTGTCGAAACCGGCGGATCTCGGGTAGGGGGTCCCGAACTATGATGCTGGGATCGATGGTAACAAGAGACGAAGGGGACAAGGTTTTACCCAGGTTCGGGCACTCCTATGGAGGTAATACCCTACGTCCTGCTTGATTATATTGATGGTATAGAGATTACAGAGTGATCTACCACGAGATCGTATGACTAAAACCCTAGATGAGTTCTCTCTCCTCAATGATCTAAAACCCTCCGGCTTATATAGACGTCGGGGGTGCCTAGGGTTTACACATGGTCGGTTACACGTCGAGGGGATAAACATGCCTATTCTACTTTAAACGTGGAGCACACGCCTTACTTCTAGAAACTTCCCTTCTGGAGTCCGGTCCTTCGAGTGATCCAGTGTCCGGCGAACGGCCCATACAGCCCGGCCCATATCAGATAGGCCGACCTCCCGAGGACCCCCTAGTCCAGGACTCCCTCAGTAGCCCCCGGACTAGCCTCCAATGCCGAGGTGTATCCGGAGAATCTTGAACATAGAAGTCTTCTGCTTGCGAGGCGAGTCCCTCTTCCCCTGATTGTTCGGCATCCGACCTGTGATTGGCGAAATCCCAAACGTTGCGGGATTGCCGAGTCCACTGCAATAATGCTCCTCGAACCTTGCGTATCGCGAGGAGATGAATGGTTTAGCAGTTCTTTTACAGAGCTGCCCCCCTCTGAAAAAGGGATACATGTCTATTTAATTAAACTGGATCGCGATCACATCTTCACCTTCCCCCTTTAGACGAAGCCCCCAGCAAAAAGACCTCTACCAAAAGAAAATGGCGAGCGCCCCTGGTTCTTCTTCGGATCCTTACGGATCTCGCCCAGGGGATTGGGGAAGTTGTTCCGTGTCAACTCTTCGTCTTCGCCAACTAGAGAACCAAGGATATCTTCCTTCCTCAGATCTGATGACCGTCCGCGCCGGCTTGAGTTCATTCAACGGCGTGGTCCTTGCGGAGAACTTCCCCAATCCACAAAAGGGATAGCACGTGTGCTTCGTCCCGTTCCTCCTGCGAGGGCTCGGATTTCCCATCCACCCATTCTTGAGAGGGTTATTGGCATTCTATGGGATCCAGCTCCATCACCTTACCCCAGGGTCTATCCTTCACATCTCAGGCTTCGTGGCCCTCTGCAAGATTTTCCTGGGGTGCGAGGCACATTTCGAATTGTGGAGGAAGTATTTTTGCCTCGTCCCACGTACAAGGGACGGGACAATTTTCGAAGTTGGTGGAGCCGAAGTATGCCGCATAGCGGGGACGGGTTACCCCGTAGGAACCCCGAAGGAATTTGAAATGTGGACCTCGGAGTGGTTTTATATTGAAGACGTTCCTTTGTTCGATCCAACTCGGCGGGGTTTGCCCGAATACTCCGATGCCTTTCCGAAGAAAAGGTACAACTGGCGTCCGAAGAGGCTGCCCCAAGAGGAAAGTGCCGAGGTGCAGCGTTTATCGACCCACGTGAGGCTATTAGCCCATCACAAGCTGACCAAGATTGATGTCATGGCCGCCGTTCTCACTCGATGTGTCCAACCTCTTCAGCAGAGGGTACATCCCTTGTGGTGCCATAACGGGACAAGCGATACTACTCGCTCCCGAAGACTGGGTCCTGCCGATCAAACAGCATTAGCCGCCGCACTTGCCGATCTATTCAAAGGGGAGCAAGAGGACTTTGTTCAGCGGTCATCAAAGGACGGATATTCTTGCCACAATCCCATCGAATGGGTGAGCCTTTATACCTACTGTAATTATAGTTCGGTTTTTCCATTATGTCCCTTTCTGACCGAAGCCGTCAAACTTTATGCAAACAGGAATGGAGGAGCTTCATCGAGACAGTCAACTGTCCGGCTCCTCAGCCCGAAGACTATGCCCGTGAGGACGATCTGGGCTATCATGAAGACCCGGACCTATCAATCGAATTCGAAGGCGGGGTTTTCTACCAGGAGGGCCTTGATTACGCCAAAGTGGCAATCATTGCCGACTACCCTGGATCTTTTCCTTCCCCCGCCGTAAACAAGAAGAAAAAGAAGAAGACGTCCCACAAGAGACAAGCGTCCACCAATGACCCTGACATACCGGTTCCTATCGTCAAACGCCGTAGATCTACGCGACTTACACCGGCCGCAGCGACAGTGGCCGAATCGGGAAGTAATAAGAGCCCGGCAGATAGGCCGGTAATAGGGGCAAGCGTGCCAGCGAGCTCACCCCAAAGGTATTTCGCTTGATCACACGGTTTAACACCATGATTTGATAAAACTCGTCAAAAGATAATTCCGTCGAAATATTCAGGCAAGAGGTTCGGCCGCCTCCCGCCGAGGACGCCGTAAAGACATCCATCGATGCCCAGGGCTCAGGGCCTTCCGCCCATGTTGATCCTGTTACTGGAGCTTCCACCGCCAATCCCGCCCCAGCCGATTCGGGTGATGCCATATCGGTCACCAAATCAGAGGTTGGGAGCGCTATGCATCATCGGCAGCGACGTAAAGTCCTGCAACATCCAGCCTTTTCCGAACAGGAATTCGGCGCTCTACGCACGGCGGATGCATACCTTGGAGCCGCCCGAACTGGATTCGGTGAAGCTATAAAGTTGATATCGTCCAGCTTGCAGGTGAGTTGTTGGTTATTTAAAATCCGAACACGCATGTAAACCCAGTAGCCCCCAAGCCTTAAATTGGTCGGCACGACCGAATTAAGGACCCTTTCTGCAAACGCAGGCCTCTAAGCAACAGTGCAAGAAACTGGCCGAGGAACTTAAGGACAGCTGAACACATGTCGAATCCGTGAAGGATGAGCTAAAGCAAGTGAAGAGCTTTACTCGGGAGGCACACGGTGAGTGCGTATATTAGCCGAATATATAACATGTTCCCGTGCTTACGCGAGGGTACTATGTAGCAGCTGAAGCAATAGGGCAATTACAAAAAGATTTGGATGTAGCCCGAGAATCTCAGCGGTATGCCGAGTCCCAGCACGAAGCTGGAGGTCGCGTTATGACGCGACACATTGAAGAGAAGAACCACCTCAAGGAGGAGAACCAGAAGCAAGCCGAGGAAATTGAAAGCTTGAAGGCTCAATTGGCCCAGGTCCAGGGAGAGAACCAAATCTTACAGAGGGGCATATATGGTGAGCGTGATTCTAACATCAGAACGTAATTTTTCCTTTATGGATGTAATATAACCTGTATGCCATAACTCATGTGTAGGTCTCCTGACCGGGCATTCCGAAGAAGAGATCGGATCTTACGAGGGAAACTTGCTAAAGGATCTAACCGCCTTGCACGAGCGGGCTCGGAAGGCCAGAAAGGGCATGGTAAAAGCACTGTGGCCTGCTGAGCAGCCTTCCGAGGGGATGACCGAGTTAATCGATCGTTTCAAGGGAGTCCGGTATAGCAGCTGTGGAAGACATCGGCATGCCGGGAGGGAGCGAGGGAGGCGTGGGCGATGATCAAGACCCGCTATACCGGACTTGATCCCGAGCATATGGCTCGGGTTGGTCCACTGGGGGTAGACGGACGGGAAATTCCGCTCCACCTGGTTTATGACCAGGTGATGCCTGCCGCCTGATTGTCACAACAGGACTGCTCCCTGGACACTGTAATCGATAATCTCGATCAGCAGCCGGGTATATGATTGTATGTAGCTGAGTACTATCAATCAAAGATTTGCTCCGCTGTGTTGTAAACTTTGTCTTAACCGGCCATCGGCTTTGGCCTCCCGTGCTAGAAGCTTGGGAGTGTTCCGCTGAAAGTATCACCCTAGGGTGGACGAACTATATTCGGGGGAACCAGCCAATCCGGCCATGTGGTGCGAACAGACAGAAAGCACGCAGGGAGATATGTTATATTACATTTAGCGTAAGAAACATCTTCTGAAGAAAATAGTACCTCTACCGATACCTTTCGTCAGGTTGCTACGTAAGGCGTAGGCTGTAGCCCGTATACTGATAGTATATGGCTGAGGGTAATTGTAAGAAGACAAGACCCTAGTAATGGTCATGATGACCATAGTGTTACAAATTATTTCCGTCGGGGCCGATCAATTGTCTACGCAAGATAGCTAGCTTTTGGCTTCACCCGTCTGAGGTACGTGTCCGGATGACCTGGTCGTAACAATCGCAGAGGTGCTCCCTTTACCCTCTAGCCGAACAATCGGGAATGTAGAGGGTAACCACAGGAGCGAGGCAACCCAGCTTGGCGAATCTTAGTTCGAATTGATGCATACGGTGGCTTGAAAACGACAAGGAAAATAGGCACCCACTATGAGTGTGAACAAGTGCGAGGAATGTAAAAACATTGGCTTCGGAAAGGAAGCCCCCTGGTGGTGTGTTCGGATTTTAACACTTGAAGGTGCAAAACGAAAAATCTTATAACGAGTTTGAATAAGCCGAACACAGAGTTGGGATTAAAAAAAAGGTGCAAACCTGCCAAACATTAGTTCGAAAGGAGAATTGAAAAAATAAAAAGGAAAACACGAAAGAAGAAACATAAAGTAAGGAGTGCGACGACACCGGTTTATCCGTAGAAACGTCGAAGACGAGCTGCGTTCCATGGGTTTGGTTCGAGGCGGTGATCCGACGGGTTCCGACGACGATAAGCCCCTCCAGTAAGTACTTCGTCGATTATGAAGGGGCCTTCCCATTTGGGCTTGAGTTTATGCTTCTGCTTCTCCGGTAGTCGTAGGACTAATTCTCCCACGTTGTATGCTTGCGCCCTCACCTCTCTGCTCTGGTAACGCCGGGCCTGCTGCTGATAAAAACTGGAACGGGCCCGAGCTATGTCTCGCTCTTCCTCCAAGGCGTCCAAGTCGTCCTGCCAATCTAACTCGGCCTCCCTTTCCTCGTACATGCGTACTCTTGGCGCATTGTGTATGATATCACAAGGAAGGACCGCTTCGGCCCCGTAGACCATAAAGAACGGGGTGTAACCCGTTGATCTATTCGGGGTGGTGCGCAAGCCCCATAGTACAGAGTCCAGCTCCTCAACCCACTGACAATCGGATTCTTGCAGAGACCGGAACAAACGCGGCTTGATCCCGCTCATTATGAGGCCGTTTGCTCGTTCAACTTGTCCATTATGCTGTGGGTGATAAACCGAGGCATAATCGAGGTTAATGCCCATCTTTGCACACCAGTCTTTGACTTCCTGAGCGGTGAAATTGGATCCGTTATCAGTTATTATACTGTGCGGAACACCGTAACGGTGTATCACGCCGGATATAAAGTCGATTACTGGTCCGGATTTGGCTGACTTGACAGGTTTAGCCTCGATCCATTTGGTGAACTTGTCGACCATGACCAGCAAGTATTTGTTTTTCTTGGTCCCCCCTTTAAGTGGTCCGACCATGTCTAGCCCCCAGACCGCAAAAGGCCATGTGATCGCAATAGTCCGAAGAGCTGTTGTGGCATGTGACTTTGGTTTGCGAAAAGTTGACACCCTACGCAATATTTGACAAGTGACTGGGCGTCCGCCCGAGCTGTTGGCCAAAAGAACCCCGCCCGGAAGGCCTTGCTTACTAAGGCTCTTGCTGCGGCATGATGACTGCCCATCCCTGCGTGTACTTCGGCGAGAAGCTCCCGCCCCTCTTCCTCAGATATGCACCTCTGTAGTACTCCAGTAGTGCTCTTTTTATATAACTCTCCTTCGTGTACCTTAAAGGCTTTGGAGCGCCGGACTATACGTCGGGACTCTGTCTGATCATCGGGGAGTTCCTTATGAAGGAGGTAGGTGAGGAAGGGTTCGGTCCAAGGAGTGATAACTGCCATGACCTCGTGGGCCGAGGGCGTTTCGTTCATTACGGAGCCGCCGATAATTCTGCCATCTGGTTCGTCAACAGGGGGAACAACCGTGTGTGCGCTTGAGAGGTCGGCGCCCGCTTGATCGTCCTGCCAAACCACGGATGGCTTAAAGAGCCGTTCTAGGAAAGTGTTCGGCGGGAGAGGGTCGCGTTTGGCTCCTAAACATGCCAGTATGTCAGCGGCTTGGTTGTCGTCTCGAGCGACGTGGTGGAACTCCAGCCCCTCGAACCGTGCAGATATTTTGAGGACAGCGTTTCGATATGCCGCCATCTTCGGATTTTTGGCGTCGAACTCACCGTTTACTTGAGAGATGGCCAGATTGGAATCTCCCCGTACATCCAGCCGATGTATGCCCATTGAAGCTGCTATCCGAAGACCGTGTAGAAGGGCCTCGTATTCGGCTGCGTTGTTGGAGTCGGCATACATGATCTGGAGCACTTATCGGACGTTGCCAAATTTTGGATCCATCAAAGTACATCGTCCAATGCGAGTATGTACTGTATTCCCTGGGGAGTTCGGCTTCTGTCCATTCGGCAAGGAAATCCGCAAATACCTGAAATTTAACAGCTCGGCGCGGTTTGTATGTGATCTCAAAAGGAAGGAGCTCAATTGCCCATTTGGCTATACGGCCTGTGGCGTCCCTGTTATTGATTATATCGTTCAGGGGTACTTCCGATGCCACCGTGACCGAGCACTCTTGGAAGTAATGTCTTAATTTACGTGATGCCATAAATACCGTATAGGCTATCTTCTGGTAGTGCGGGTATCTTGACTTGCATTGCGTTAGCACCTCTGACACATAATAGACCGGCTTCTGTATCTGGAATTTGTGCCCCTCCTCCTCTCGTTCAACGATGAGCACTGCGCTGACAACTTGGTTGGTGGCCAATATGTATAACAACATGGGCTCACCCGCGCTTGGTGCTGTGAGTATGGGGTTACTTGCCAGCAGTGTCTTGATATCTTCTAACGCAGCTTTTGCTTCGTCGGTCCATTCAAAAGTCTTGGTCCGTTTCAGCAATTTGTACAGTGGTAAAGCTTTTTCACCGAGGCGGGAGATAAAGCGGCTCAATGCCGCCACGAAACCCGCCAATCTTTGCACATGCTTTAGCTCTGTAGGGATTGCAATTTCTGACAAGGCGCGGATCTTGGCCGGATTCGCTTCTATTCCTCTATGGGAAACAATGAATCCGAGCAACTTACCAGCGGGAACTCCGAAGACACACTTCTCCGGATTGAGCCGAATATCATATTCGCGTAGGCTTGCAAAGGTTTGCCTTAGGTCGTCGATTAAATTGCTAACGTGTTTGGTTTTGATAACCACGTCGTCCACGTATGGTTCGACTGTTTTGCCGATCTATTTCTCAAGACAGGTCTGGATCATGCGCTGGTATGTAGCCCCAGTGTTTTTTAGCCCAAAAGGCATTGTGTTAAAGCAGAACGGCCCGTAGGGGGTGATGAATGCGGTTGCCGCTTGATCGGATTCCTTCATTTTAATCTGATGGTATCCGGAATAAGCGTCGAGGAAACACAGCGAGTCGTGTCCGGCTGTGGCATCAATGATCTGGTCTATTCGTGTTAGAGGGAAAGGGTCCTTGGGGCAGGCCTTGTTGAGGTCTTTAAAGTCGACGCACAGCCGCCAAGATTTGTCTTTCTTTGGTACCGTCAACAGGTTTGCCAACCATTCGGGGTGCTTAATGTCCCGAATGAATCCGGCCTCTAGCAATTTAGCTTGTCGTTTGGGCTCGGAGAAGCGGCGGAGAGTCTGTTTGACGGGCTTAAAACCTGCCATGATGTTCAGACTGTGTTCTGCCAATCGTCGTGGGATGCCAGGTATATCAGAAGGATGCCAGGCGAATATATCCCAATTTTCTTGTAAGAATGCTCGCAGTGCCTCCTCCATGGTGGGGTCGAGCTGTGCTCCGATGGACGTTGTCTTGTTAGGGTCCGTCGGGTGCACCTGAACTTTAATGATTTCTTTTGCTGGCTTGAAGGACGTGGATTTGGGCCTCTTGCTGAGGATCACGTCGTCTTTGTCTACCGTTGACCGGAGTGCGGTCAGTTCTTCTGCAGCAAAGGTCTCAGCTAGGGCCTCGAGGGCGAGTGCTGCTGTTTTGTTTTCGGCCCGTAGGGCTATATTCGGATCACCAGCTATTGTGATTACTCCGTTTGGTCCTGGCATTTTAAGTTTCATATACCCGTAATGTGGTATAGCCTGGAATTTTGTGAAGGCTTCACGTCCGAGAAGGGCGTGATATCCACTGGGAAGGGCACGATGTGGAAGAGGAGCTCTTCCGATCTGTAATTGTCGGGCGTGCCGAACACTACGTCCAGGGTAATACATCCTGAGCAGCGTGCCTCCTTCCCTGGGATTATTCCCCGAAAGGTTGTGTTGCTATGTTCGATCGGAGATCGGTCGAATTGCATTTTTTCCAGCGTGTCTTCATAAATTAGGTTTAGACCGCTGCCGCCGTCCATTAGCACTTTGTGTAACCGGAAGCCGTTGATGATGGGGTTCAGGACTAGTGCGGCTGGTGAATGGTCGGGATGAATGGCTGGTCGATTAGCATCTCCAAAGGTGATGGGTGTATCTGCCCATACACTTGTTGCAGCCACGTGGTACACCTGTACAATTTCTTTGAGGGCTCTCTTCCTTTTGTTCCTTGAAGGGAACGTTTCGTAGATCGTCAGGACTTCGGTGTGATGTTCCGATGAGTCTGCGGGGCGCCCTCTAGGGGGTGACGCCTTGAGGATGGCCTCGCCGCTTTTTGCGATCTGTCTGACGACCCAACAAGTTCTGAGACTGTGAGTTGGAGCTGTGTTTAGCAATACGGAGTGTATAGGGCAAGGTTTGTCCAATAGTCCGTTCAGGACAGTACTGACCCCGGGAAGGGATCTGTTTCTCTTTTTGGCGGGCTGAGTTTGGGCTGTTCGGTTCGGGGGTATCCTCTTTTGCCGATCTCCTCTAAGGTGTTCGGCAGAGGTTTGGTCCGAAAATAGCCGCTTTGTTTGCCAAGCACTTTCCATGGCACAATACTTTTGTACCAAGATGGATAGCTCGGAAAGGTCAGTTATGTGCCGCCGCGCCAGGGCGTTGAGGATGCCCTCGTTGTGGCAATTACGTTTGAAGGTTGCCATTATATCTGTGTCGCTGAGGCCGCGCACGTTGTGTCGTGCGACGAGTAGTCTGGCCCAGTAATGATGGACCGACTCCCCCGGCAAATGCGCAATGTCCGGTGGATTCGGACGATTGGGCTCTGATGCGATGATCGGGTCATCGGCTTGGGAGGTGGGTGGGAGAAAAGGTAGTCCCTCACCAAGATGGGAGTCCGGAACTATAAGTTCCGAATTACGGGATGGGTCGGGGGCCGACACCGGACTATTGCTGGAGTCAGTGACTGGGTCACGAGCAAGATCTTGGTGGTCGGAAATCGAGGTGTAGACCGTTTTTAGTTCCGGTAGCTGGGGGGTCGAACCCTCCGCCGGACACTCGACGGTGGCGATGAGGTGGGTGACCGTGGGGACGCAAATTTCCCTGTCATCGGGTTTAAGCCCGAGCCGGTCATATTCCGGTATCTGGTCATCGGCCATTCGCATAGTCTCCATCCGATCGAACAACTCATTGAGAAACGAGGCGATGGTGGGATGCATGTCACCAAAGCGAGTGGGATCGGTATGTGGCGTCGCTGTTCCAGAGTCGCACAAGGGCGTTCTTGGATCCTGTTCTGATCCATCCCGACCCGTACGAAGACCGATCTGAGAGTAGATCGAGGCTGGGTCGTCGTTGATTTTCATCGACGAGATCCGATCTAGAGCTTCGTTGAGTATCGAGAGCTCGATCGGACCGGTCTGCCGGGAGCTTCCGGAGTTAGCCTCCGATGCGTCCGTCCAGGGAGTGTGTTCGGCAAGAACGGGCGTTCGGCTGTCCGGTGCTAAGACCTGATCCGCGCATAAGATCGGGCCTCCACCAGGGCAGATCCCATAGGCGGAGCCGGAAGATGGATCCGAGGTCAAAGCCTCAGGGTCATCGGGCAAGGCAGGCGAGACTGCCAGCCCGGTTAGGGATAGATCGCCGCGGGAGTCTACGGAGAACTCCAAGTTCCCGAATCTGACCTCCTGATCAGGGGCGAAACTTTCGACGCGGCCAAGGCGGCCGGTCGGGTCGGCGTGCAGCACTACGCTGCCGAAAGCGAAGATCTGTCTAGGGGCAAAAGTCCCTGTGTTGCGGACTTCTTCGTTAATGACTAGGCGAACCATCGATTCCTTCTGGCGATCACAGTGGAACTCTCAATGAAAGCACCAATGTCGGTGTCGAAACCGGCGGATCTCGGGTAGGGGGTCCCGAACTATGATGCTGGGATCGATGGTAACAAGAGACGAAGGGGACAAGGTTTTACCCAGGTTCGGGCCCTCCTATGGAGGTAATACCCTACGTCCTGCTTGATTATATTGATGGTATAGAGATTACAGAGTGATCTACCACGAGATCGTATGACTAAAACCCTAGATGAGTTCTCTCTCCTCAATGATCTAAAACCCTCTGGCTTATATAGACGCCGGGGGTGCCTAGGGTTTACACATGGTCGGTTACACGTCGAGGGGATAAACATGCCTATTCTACTTTAAACGTGGAGCACACGCCTTACTTCTAGAAACTTCCCTTCTGGAGTCCGGTCCTTCGAGTGATCCAGTGTCCGGCGAACGGCCCATACAGCCCGACCCATATCAGATAGGCCGACCTCCCGAGGACCCCCTAGTCCAGGACTCCCTCACTCAGCGTCTATATAAGCCGAAGGGTTTTAGGATGTAGGGCAAGAGAACTCATCTAGGGTTTTAGTCATACGATCTCGTGGTAGATCAACTCTGTAATCCCCATACAATCAATATAATCAAGCAGGACGTAGGGTATTACCTCCATAGGAGGGCCCGAACCTGGGTAAAACCTTGTCCCCTTTGTCTCCTGTTACCATCGATCCAAGTACCACTGTTCGGGACCCCCTACCCGAGATCCGCCGGTTTTGACACCGACATTGGTGCTTTCATTGAGAGTTCTGCTGTGATCGTCAGAAGGTATCGATGGCTCGCCTTGTCATTAACAGCGAGATCTGTGCCCGGGGAATTCTCGCCTCGGATCAGATCCGCGCGAGTGGCGACACCTCGTCGCGCTCCTGCCCGATCGGCCATCCATGCCAGATCGGAAACTTTCCCCCCGACCAAGGGATCAGGTTCGGAACCCTAGAGTTCGCAACTGATTCCCGGGGAGAACTTGTACTGATGGAGTCCTTTACCCCTACGGAGAAGCCCGCAGACCCCGACGCCTCGGCGCCAGGGACATCGGACCTCGTCTCCGGAGAAGGAATTGCTATCTCTGGACCGTCTGGGCCACCCGGTCCGGTCATCGCTACCGGATCTATCATGGTTAAGCGGAATCCGAGAACGCTCTCGCGCGACTCTGGAACCGCGACGCTGCATACCGACCCCACTCGCTTCAGCGACACGCATCCCACCATCGCCTCGTTTCTCAACGAGTTGTTTGATCGGATGGAGACTATGCGAATGGCCGATGACCAGACCCCGGTCTATGACCGGCTCGGGCTTAAACCCGACGATAGGGGAGATTCACATCCCCACGGTCACCCACCTTGTCGCCACCGTCGAGTGTCCGGCTGGGGGCTCGACCTCCCAGCTGCCGGAATTAAAAACGATTTATACTCCAATCTCCGATCACCGAAACCTTGCGGGCAACCCGGACTCTGTTGGCTCCGGAAGCAGTCTGGTATCGGCCCCTGACCTATCACACAGTTCGGAATCCGTGATTCCGAACTCCCATCGTGGTGTGGAGTCAAAACCTCTCCCACCCACCTCCCAAGCCGATGACTCGAGCATCGCACCAAAGCCCAAGTCCTTGGACTTACCGGACATTGTACATTTATCAGGGGAGTCGGTCCATCATTACTGGGCCAGACTACTACTCGCCCGAAACAAAGTACGGGGCCTTAGTGATCAAGATGTAATGGCAACCTTCAAACGTAACTGCCACGAC
Organism: Elymus sibiricus; assembly: GCA_039707655.1. Taxonomy (NCBI): domain Eukaryota; kingdom Viridiplantae; phylum Streptophyta; class Magnoliopsida; order Poales; family Poaceae; genus Elymus; species Elymus sibiricus. The sequence goes on along the minus strand of CM077674.1, from coordinate 169,383 downwards.
AATGGGATCCTCAATGCCCTGGCGCGGCGGCACATTATTGACTTCGCCGAGCTGTTAGGCTTGGTACAGAAGTATTGCGCCATGGAAAGTGCTTGGCAATCCGAGCAGCTATTTTCGGAACTATTTTACCGAATACCCTAGAGGAGATCGGCACAAGAGGATACCTCCGAACCGGCCAGCCAAGCTCGAGCCCGCCAAAAAGAGGAACAGGCCCCTTCTATTGGTCAGTACTGTCCTGGATGGACTACTGGACAAGCCCTGCCCTATACACTCCGTATTGCTGAACACAACTCCTACCCACAGTCTTAGAACTTGCTGGGTCGTCAAGCAGATCGCAAAAAGTGGTGAGGCCTTTCTTGAGGCATCACCGCCTGGCTGGCGCTCTACAACGCCATCAGAATATAACACCGAAGTCCTGACGATCTACAAAACGTTCCCTTCGAAGAACAGGAGGAAAAGAGCTCTTAAAGAACTCGAACAGGTATATCACGTGGCAGCAACAAGTTCATGGGCAGACATACCCATCACCTCCGGATATGATGACCGACCACCCGTTCTTCCCGGTCATTCACCGGCCGCACTAGTCCTGAACCCCATCATTGATGGCTTCAGGTTGCACAAGGTGCGAATGGACGGCGGCAGTGGTTTAAACCTAATCTACAAGGATACTCTACAAAAAATGCAGTTCGACCGATCTCGCATCGAACCTAGCAACACAACTTTCCGAGGGATAATCCCGGGGAAGGAGGTGCACTGTTCAGGATGTATCACTCTGGACGTAGTGTTCGGCACGCCCGACAACTACCGATCTGAAGAACTTCTCTTCCACATCGTGCCCTTCCCCAGCGGCTACCACGCCTTGTTGGGACGTGACGCCTTCGCAAAATTCCAGGCTATACCACATTACAGGTATATGAAACTTAAGATGCCAGGACCAAACAGAGTAATCACAACTGCTAGTGATCCGAATATAGCCCTACGGGCCGAAAACAAAACAGCGGCGCTCGCCCTCGAGGCTCTAGCTGAATCCTTCGCCGCAGAAGAACTGACCGCACTTCGGTCAACAGTAGACAAAGATGATGTGATCCTCAGCAAGCGGCCCAAATCCACGTCCTTTAAACCGGCAAAGGAAATCGTTAAATTTCAGGTACACCCGACGGACCCGAACAAGACAGCGTCCATCGGGGCTCAGCTCCATCCCGTAGTGGATGGCGCGCTACGAGCTTTCTTACAAGAAAACTAGGACATCTTCGCCTGGCACCCTTCCGATATGCCCGGCATCCCAAGACGGCTGGCAGAACATAGTCTGAACATCATCGCAGGCTTTAAGCCCGTAAAACAGACTCTGCGCCGCTTCTCCGAGCCCAAACGACAAGCCATGGGTGAAGAACTGGCTAAATTGCTAGAGGCCAGATTCATTCGGGACATTAAGCACCCCGAATGGTTGGCAAACCTGGTTATGGTACCAAAGAAATAGAACCATTCCGAAGTCCATAGTTCGGATTCCTTCGGTGTCCCCACGGGGTATCCTGTCCCCGCTATGCGGCATACTTCGGCTCCGCCGACCTCGAAGATTGTCTTATCCCGAGTGCGAGGGACGAGGCAAAAGTATTTCCTCCACAACTCAATGTGCGCCTCGCAACCCAGGAACATCTCGCAAAGGGCGACGAAACCCGAGATGTGCAGATTATACCCTGGCGTGAGGTGGTGGAGCTGGATCCCATAAAACACCAGTAGCCCTCTCAGGAACGGATGAATGGGAAATCCGAGGCCTCGCAAGAGGAATGGCACAAAGCAAACATTCTCCCCTTTATGCAGATGGGGGAAATTCTCTGCGAGGACCTCGCCGTTGAATGACGTCAAACAGGCGCGGACGGCTGTCAGATCCGAGGAAGGAAGATACCCTTGGGTCTCGAGGTCGCGGAGTCGAAGAAGCGACACCGAGCAGCTGGTCCAGTCCCCGGGACGGGATCCGTAAGGATCCACGGAAGAACTGGGGGCACTCGCCATCTTTGGTGGACACCTTTCGCTGGAGGTTTTTTCCGGTGGGGAAGAAGAGGTTGTGGTTTGGACCACGACTCAGTTTGTTAAAATGGATGGAGCCTCATTTGTGTTAGGGGTAGTTTTCTAAAAAGCTACTGGACTGCTCGTCTCCCCACGACGCGCGAAGCCCAAGAAACACTATTGGCTCTCTGACGTTTGGCCTTCGAGGCCGAGCTACTCGTGATATACGGACGATCTATGATCGGGAAAATTACACGTCGATGGAGGCCGAACTATAGCCCGGCCGATCATTATTTGGAAAAGGAGGAACTCGCCTCGCAAGCCGAAGACTCTGATCATTCGAAGCAGCCGGAGCTTGGACCCTTGGCATTGGAGGCTAGTTCGGGGACTACTGAGGGAGTCCTGGACTAAGGGGTCCTCGGGAGGCCGGCCTATGTCTTATGAGCCGGACTGTATGGGCCACTTACCGAATACTGGAAGAATAGAAGACCTCATCTCCAAGAAGGAAGCATCGAGAGTCGTGGCTTGTCCTCCACGTTGGGAGTAGTGAATAGGCATGTTTATCCCTTCGACGTGTAACCGACCATGTGTAGAACCTAGGGACCATCGGCGTCTATATAAGCCGGAGGGTTTTAGGGTGTAGGGCAAGAGAACTCATCTAGGGTTTTAGTCATACGATCTCGTGGTAGATCAACTCTGTAATCCCCATACAATCAATATAATCAAGCAGGACGTAGGGTATTACCTCCATAGGAGGGCCCGAACCTGGGTAAAACCTTGTCCCCTTTGTCTCCTGTTACCATCGATCCAAGTATCGCCGTTCGGGACCCCCTACTCGAGATCCGCCGGTTTTGACACCGACACCCACCACCTGACGCTCCCCTGATCCGCCGTCGCCGGTGATGCTCTGCCGCTGCAGCTGCCGCAGATCTGCTGGTGGTGCTGCTGCTATTGTGTTGCCGCTGCTCGCCGCCGCTACGCTATTGCTGCTCAAGTAATTTTGTAGGTTTGTTATTTTTAGATGGATAGATAGATAGTTTTTTAGGTTTGTAATTTTTAGAACAATGGATAGATGGATATTTTTCTAGGTTTCTGATTTTTAAAACAATGGATAGATGGATAGTTTCGGGGGTTATGTTTTGTAGGTTTTTTTGTTGATATGAGATGTGATATGCTATAGGAGATGTTATATGCTATATGTGATCTGCTAAATGTTGATAATGTTTTTTGGATGGATGGATGGATGCTATACGAGATGTGATGACCTATTTTTTCACTTGTTGGAATTTACAGGCTTTGTGGTGTTGCATCTCCATGGAGTGATCGTCGACGTCGGAGTTGTTGGTCCTCGATCGTCCCTCTGCTGTTCGACTACTTCCTCTACAGCCGAGGGTGGGCTACGAGTCCACCTTCACCTTCTATGCTTTTTTAATCATGTCACTAGATTTTCTTTTCACGTCAAGTCGCGTAACCTAGGCGTCTCCCGTCCGAAATGGTTGCATGGATAAATATGCATTCAATTGCATATTTATCACCGCAACTGGTTCGGATTGTCCAGCGTTTTCCACGGACAGCCCAAGGATGTGTAGATTGGGTACGTTTTCCATGCTCTACCCTGTTCCGAGACAGGATTTCGGCGGCGCCTCCCTGTTGTTCTCCGGATGCACGTTCTCTCGGATTTTTGCCGAGACATGTATCTGGAGAACAGCGGGGAGGTGCTGTCGAAATTTTGTCTCGGAACGGGGTAGAGCATGGAGAACGTACTCAATCTACACATCCTCGGGTGGGATTAGGACCCTCTTTATCTATTAGAGATGTAGGTGGATTCAGTGCCGTCAATGCGGCAGAAAATAAATATTTGATGTGATTAATTCAAATGAAATCTTAATTTTGTTGTGTGGCTCCCAATAAAGCCGAGGATGGCAGATAATCAGTGGATGTATAATGGTTTTACCCGTGGGAATCGAGTAACATCAGAGTGGATTTCCAAAACTGATGTGTTTTTGAGGGAGACATTCCGTGGTCCAATGAGAATGATCCCACATTGCCCGTGTGCGAGATGTGGCAGACGTCACTCTAAAGGCAAGGCCGAAATGACCTTCCACCTTCGCACATACGGATATATGAAAAACTTTGACATGCCGATAAACTTTGCCGAGCGGGACCATGGTAGAGAGGAGGTGATGCGGCAACGCATCGGTGGTTATGTGGACGACGGGGTCTGAGACATGCTAGATGATGTCATTGCTGCAGAGGCAACACATGCGACACCTTCAGAGAATGAACCAGAGGAGCCGGAGGAGCCGTTTGAGCCGGAGGCAACCGCAAAGTCCTTCTTGGAGATCTTGGCTTCGTCAAAGAAGCCACTTTATGCGGGTGCCAAACTCTCTCAGTTGGATGCCATCTCGCAACTGATGGCAGTTAAGGCTAAGTACGGCTGTAGCCAAGCTTGCATCAAAGCATTTCTAGGAGTATGGGCTAACAGCCTTCCCGATGGTCATGAACTGCCGGAAAGCATGTACGCCACGAAGAAAATCATGAAGACACTCTCTTTGGATTATGAGAAAATACATGTCTGTCCGAAGAATTGCCTTTTGTTTAGGCATGAGTATGCGGATGATAAGTACTGTAGGAAGTGCGGTTCCTCTCGGTACCTTGAGGTGGTCGGTAAGGATGGTCAAAAGAGGCAGCTACGCATCCCCGCAAAGGTTCTTCGATATCTTCATTTCATAGAAAGACTGCAGCGCCTTTTCATCACGGAGGAGTCTGCCAAAATGATGAAGTGGCACAAGCAAGGGAAAAGGTACCATACAAATAAAATCGTACATCCATCGGGAGGTGAAGCATGGAAGTCATTCGATAAAGAATACCCCGAGGAAGCAGCCGAGGATGGGAATGTCAGAGTTGCAATAATAGGTGATGGGGTCAATCCATATGGTATGTCATCCAATTTATACAGGTGATGGCCCGTGTTTGTTATTCCGCTCAATCACCCTCCCGGTGTCCTAATGCAACGCAACACCATGTTCTTGTCGCTGATCATTCCTGGGCCTGAATACCCGGGGAAGAATTTGGCAGTGTTTATGCAGCCGTTGTTGGATGATTTGCACCATTCTTGGTACTTCCCAAGGTTGACATACGACCGACATCTGCAGAAAAATTTCTTGATGAAAGTTTGGTTGATGTATTGCATGCATGACTTTCCCGGCTATGCCCTATTCTACGGATGGTGTACAAGTGGTAAGATGCCATGCCCAGTGTGCATACAGGCTCTACATTTTATTTGGCTGCAGAAGGGTCGCAAGTATGTAGCCTTTGACCGGCACCGCCAGTTCCTCCCTCCAGACCATCCAGACAGGGAAGACAAGAAGAACTTCACGAAAGGTTGGGTTGTCCATGAAGTAAAAGAGATTCCAACATTTTCGGGGGCAGATGTTCTTGCTCAGCAAAAAGCTCTCAAGCCTGAAGTCAAAGGGAAAGGCAAAGGCAAACGCTTCGAGGGATATGGTGAGACGCACAACTGGACTCACATTAGCCCCTTCACGAAGCTTCCCTATTTCAAGGACGTCAAACTTCCTTATAACATCGATGTGATGCACACCGAAAAGAATGTCGCAGAGTCCCTTTTTGGCACGATCCTCAACATTCCTAATAAGACAAAGGATAACGTTCAAGCTAGAGCCGATCAACAAAAAATTTGTGATAGACCACGTCTAAACATGCAACCTCCCACAGGCGGTCGAAAAAACTGGTTCAAGCGAGAGGCTGACTTCGTCCTTAAACCGCCAGAAAAGAAGGAGGTACTTATGTGGCTCAAACACATTGTGAAGTTCACTGATGGTTATGCATCGAATATAAGTAATGGAGTCAATCTTTCAACGGGCAAAGTCAACGGCCGGCTCAAGAGTCATGACTATCATGTATGGATTGAGCAGTTAATGCCAGTGATGGTTCGAGGCTATGTCCCCGAGCGTGTCTGGCGAGTGCTTGCGGAGCTAAGCCATTTCTTTCACACGCTCTGTGCTAAAGAAGTATGTCCCGAGCTGATTGGACAATTGCATAAGAAGGCACCGGAGTTGATATGCAAGCTAGAGAAGACCTTTCCGCCAGGCTTCTTTACTCCGATGACACATCTCATTTTGCACCTCGCAAAAGAGGTATTGTTGGGGGGCCCTGTGCAGAATCGTTGGCAGTACGGCCCTGAGAGACAGAACAAGCATCTCCGAAAGAAATGTGGAAACAAAGCTAAGATTGAAGCTTCCATAGCTGAGGCAGTTATCCTTGAGGAGGTGTCAGACCTCAGGACATCGTACTATCCAGACCACGTTCCCAGTCTGCATAATAAGGTGCCTTGATACAATACGGAAGAGCCCAAGTATAAACCCAAGCTCGATCTATTCAGGGGGCAAGGTGGCAGGGCTGGGTGTTCGAAATCTTATAACATGCCAGAACAAGAGTGGGAGGACATCATGTTCTATGTCTTGCACAACATCGAGGAAGTTTAGGAGGAGTGGATGAGGTAATACCACCACACCATTCCTTTATGTCTTGCACAACATCATGTTCTATGTTCTCCTAGTCTCGGCCTAAACACCGCTTTTCTTCTTTCAGTCAATTCATTATCGAGGAGTGGAAGGGAATGATTCATCCTACTCAGGCAGAGGCACTTACTCTTCTTCGACATGGAAACCCTGGAAGGCAAAATTTTGTTGTTTGGTTCATGGCTAAAGTAATTTTTCACATTCCCCTATTAAATACCTAGTTGAACATTTATTAGTTAACCAAACTAATGCACCCAACAATTTCAATTAAACTTGTAGGGAAAAGATCGGAACATATCTATGGATGACGAATTGAGATGGGTTTCCATGGGTTTTAACCCTTCGGTCATGACGTGTGAAAAGTATGATGTGAATGGGTGTCGCTTCCATACAGAGGAGCACCAGAACAACCGGCCTGATCCCAAAACTATAAATACTGGAGTGTACACTCCAGGTCAAAATGGAGTTCAGTATTACGGAAGGGTAGGAAAATATACGAGCTTTCTTTCAGTCGTGGCCGCGAAACCCTACGTCTCCCTGTGTTCAAATGCCGATGGTTCGACCCAGTAAAGGGGCTGAGACATACGCCTTCCTATGGTTTGGTCGAAGTTAAACCATCAACCGTCTATTCTGGAGCCGATCTCTTTATTGCGGCTACCCAAGCCACACAAGTTTATTATCTGCCTTACCCATGCCAGAAAGAGTACCAAAAGGGTTGGAAAGTTGTGTTCAAGGTGTCACCACATAGTAAGCTACCGGACCCGAACGATGACGATTATTACAACATTAACCCCATGACGTACGAGGGAGTGTTCTTTCAAGAGCAACTCGATGATGATGATGATGTGGTCAGAAGCGATTACGCTGACTCCTTGGGTGATGATGATGTGGATCCAAACGATGACAATGCACGGAATGATGGCGAGACCATTGTTAATGAAAAAGACATACTTATGCTAGAAAAGTTGTTAAATGAAGACGATGGCGACGAGGAAGAGCCTCCACCTCCATCCGACAATGAAGATGATATGTGTGATAGTGATAGTGATAGTGACAGTGATGATTCATATGGGTCCTAGCAGATGTACGTTTCATGTCTTTTTACTATGGTTTATTAATATGCTTATTTATCAATGTCTTTTTTCTATGGTTTTTTTCTTCATTATTATTATACTAATTGTTTTCTCTTTTCAATGCAGGTTTGCTAAGCATGGGCAAGGGCAAGGCCGATGGCACGGGTTTACTAAGAAAACTCAAATCGTTTAGTAGTCAGAGTGGTCGAGCCCGTACTATTCCGTCTCAACTACTTGAGGATGACTCCTCACAGGGTGGTCAAGGGAGAGGTTCCCCTAGAGGTGGAGGGGGTGCGGGGAGAGCCCCTAGAGGTGGAGGGGGTGCGGGGAGAGCCCCTAGGGGAGAGCCCTTAGGGCTGGGTCGGGGCCAAAAACAACGCTCCCTCACCGACTTAGGGGTGCCATTTACAAGGCCCTCCTGTAGTGAGGTACCCTCCTCTAGTGAGAGACCCTCCTCTAGTGAGGTACCCTGTACTGAGGAGGAGGAGTTTCGCGAGGAGGTTGAGGAGGAGGAGGAGGAGGTTCGCGGGGAGTTTGACGAGGGGGAGGAGGAGGAGGAGGTTGGTGGTGGTAGGGAGGGGGAGGAGGTTGGTGGTGGCAGGGAGGGGGAGGAGGTTGGTGGTGGCAGGGAGGGTGGTGACAACAAGGGGTGGCTGCGTGGTCATGCAAGACTCCCAGCCGAACCTGATGCCAAGGAGCAGAAGTGGATCATTACGCCAGCGGGGAAAGAGTAAGTGCCCCTTAATCAGATTTTAATTCTTTTGCTCGTAAACATGCTCATATTTTCTATCTTTTGTAGGGGCTGGAAAGTTGCTTCAAAAGTCCGTGTTCCAAACGGTATCCTTACTATCTTGCTAAAGGAATATTGGCCGGGGTAGTTCGCTCCGGACCCAGTCAGGCACCTGAAGCGCCTGGTTTCGGCCATGACCTGGGACCACTACGAAGCGGCTCCCCATGCAGACTATGTGACACATGCTAAGGCCGTGGAAACAAATTTTTTGGGTAAGTTCTCTTCTGAAGCATGAGTCTTGAGTTTCGTCCATAGTTTATCATCGAATGGTTTAACTCATGGCTTCTTCCATTCTGTTTTTATGAATAACTGTAGAAATACTATCGAGTTCTTGAGGGGCACAAGCCCATTGCCGACAAGTTGTTTCACAGCGCTGCGAGGAAGCAGGCCCGCCAAATGCAGTACGAGGTGCGCTGGGTAGCCATCTCGCAATATTATTACAACTATTGTAACATGAAGATGCCCAAGGAATTCACACGGGAGGAGCAGCTTACCTTGACTAGGGAGCAATACCTGTTGGTAAGTATAACAAACTTTTCATTCCGATGTTTGTGGTAAATTTCATTGTTTCGTGTCGACATGCCATTATGCTTTCATTATGTAGGAGTGTCCTGGTTGGTGTTATGGAAAAAGGGAATCATGGGCGGCATTGGTTGATGTGTGGCTCGGTGATGATGAAAAGTGGGCTGCTAAAAGCTTCCAAAACCAGGCTAATCGAGGAACTGACGGAACACATTGTCAGGGAAACCGGAACCACTAGAGCAACAAGAAATTTCAGGTATATCTATGTACATGAAACATTCTTCTTCTTCTATGTATGACTAACCTCTGTTTGGTGGTGTTTGGTGGTGCAGGAGGAGAAATTGAAGCGGCCGCTCTCAGACATGGAGGCGTGGGAGATAGCCCATGTGCGGACTAAGCCCAAGGATGGCAAGGGCAAGTACTACGGCAAGTCCGGCGAGCACCTTGAGACCTACAAACAGTTGTATCTGGGGTACAATCCTGACACATCTGATCCCATAAAAGAGGCTACGGATGACAGTGCGATGGTCGGCATAGGGCCGAAGAGTCATGGTCGGCAGTCAGTTCAGGATGCTGTGGTCACTCCTTCTATCTCCTACACACAGCTTCGAGTTACCAACCCGAGCCTGAGCTCGCACACGAGCACGACCCGTGCTCACCCAGAGTCCCTCCTAGCCCAGCAACACTCTGTAAGGATTTTCCCTCTTATCTTCCTTTGTTCTCACTTTATTTTCCACATCGAGATGTTTTTATGAGTTTCGTCATGTCATATTGTAGGCCTACATGGAGTACACACGTCAGGAGACCATGGCGTGGAACGCGAGAGCTGCAGCAGTCACGGACCACATCAGTCGCATGATGAAGGTTAGGTTAGCCCCTTTCATTTGACTTTCACATTTGCACTTTCATTTCTTCTAACCTTCGTGTTTGCTTGCTCAACTAACATGCAGCTCGTTTTTGACTCCTGGGCGGCCGGCACGGTTCCTGTAATGGAACCACCACCACCACCTGTTGGACCACAACCAGTGCTGCCTACGTTTGAAGAATTTCTGGCACAGCGCTGTCCGACTCCGGTTTGTACATCCCCAAACTATTCAATCATTACTTATCGTTTATTCAACACAATCATATATATCTTTAACATCTCTTTTCAAACATGCAGGGAACCGGTGGATCATACGTTGGTGGTGGTGCCAATCATGGCATCACTCCCGAGTCACGGAGCCCGATCACTCCGATCCACCGAGGTGGCTGTGGTGGCGGTCTTGACGGTAGCGCTGCCGGTAGCAGTGATGACCTTGGCTTTGCCGGTCTTGGCGGTGACGAACTTGGTGGTGGATGTCTTGGCGCTTAAGCCTCTGGGTGGTGGCGACTTGTATCTTTCATGCATCTATATTATGGACTTGTGTCGTGTTGTTCGACTTATATTGTGTTGTTTCGACGTATGTTTTGTTGATTCCACTTATGTTGTGGTGATAATGATGTGGATCTGTGATATATATATGATGTTTATTATCTGTGATATATTTGTGCTGTATATTATCTGTAAATTAACAAACAAAAATTAAACAATAGATATGCTGACGGTCTAACCATCGACGTAGCCTTGCCCCAGGATGCACCAGCAGCTGCCACCTGGCAGTCCTATGCCGACGGTTACACCGGCGGCGTAGCCTTGCCCCCAGGGAGCGCCAGGAGGTGCCACGTGACCAGGATATGCCGACGGCTACACCGTCGGCATGGGCCCTTATGTATGCCGACGGTATAACCGTCGGCGTAGCCTTGCCCCATGGAGCGCCCAAGAGTTGCCACGTGGCCCTGATATGCCGACGGTTATACCGTCGGCGTAGCACTGCCCCAAGGAGCGCCATGAGCTGACATGTAGGTGCGTCTGGTTGGTTGACGTCCTCCGACGGTGCCGTCAGCCGCCGTCATGTGAAAAAGGGTGCCGACGGCCTATCTACGCCGACGTCGTACGGACGGACGTCGGCATAGGAGCCTATGCCGACGGTTTCCCTATGCCGACGAAACTGACCGGGTACGCCGACGCACCCAATCCCGACGGCTCTACGCCGACGGTGGCCGTCGGCATAGCCCTACGCCGACGGTGTTCGGGCCTACGCCGACGGATGCCGGCCGTCGGCATAGAAGGCGATTCTGGTAATGTGTAGGAGTTTTTGATATAGGTGCCACTGATGACCTATCAACCTCTATATCTTTTAGAGCATTGATAGCTAAATTAATTGTTGCATTGTTGCTATCTAATATTAATCCTAGATTTTTTAGGTTTCTAGAGCAAATAACATTAGGTAGAGCAGAAAAAGATATTTCAGAAAATGAGTTTGACATACCCGGTTGCAATTGCGAAGGACTAGAAGGCGAACGTGGTGATCCAAAATCTTCCACAGTCTTTCCATCAAAATTGTGTATCGCGGCTCTACACATTGCTTTTTACAGCATGTCTTCGTCTCCCGCAGAGATACCATCAGCAGAAGAGATGAAGTTAGAGTACAGTCATATAGGTTTCTTTTTTGTTTTTGTTTTTCTTTTAATCAAGCTAAGGTCATTCTCCATTTTTAATTATGGGCTTTGCTATGGTACTCTCAAATAACGGTGAGCCATTCATTTAATTAGATTGGATGGTTAGGATCATCTATTACTTCCTGAGTGTGAAGCCACTGTCTTCTACCAGCCATGTCACCGTACTAAAAGCCTCCCAGGAACCACGCGGGTTGAAAGCAGCCGCTAACCAATTGGAAATGGCATCCCATTTTCGCAGAGTATCGGTAGTGTGCGAGGACATGGTTGTCAAGGGTGCAAAGGCCTAGCGGATATATCTCTGCCAGTTAGGCCAGCCATGCGCCCATGCCTTGCAAGCCAATCCGCAGTCCACAGCCTGTTATATAGGAGCAGCCAAATAAAATTAAAAATTGCATTTTGGTGGTGCCCTGTAACGCCAGATGATGCTCTCTCGATGGTAACAAGCATGTTATTAAACTGAGCCCGGTACACATAAGGCCATAAGCTGTTGTGTAATCACCATGGTTAGTAAGGGACTAAGGTGACGTTTGGTTGATGGGAAATAAGGGCTGGGATAGGCATATGAGAACCCAGTACCTTTATAAGAGCATCTACAACAGCTCCCCGATACCATCCCTCTTCCCCATAAAACTGTCATATTGTGGGAGATGAGGCAATTTCGTTGCTCTAGCAGCTCTCCAATAGCTCTTCCTTTTTTCGGTGGTCACCAATATCTCCTCCATCTCCCCTCAAATAAAGGGGGAGTTGCATGTTCCCCAATAGTGTTGGGACCATAATAACTGTCATCTTTTTCCTCCCACATCCTCTATTCTGACATGTGGGACCCATGTATTGGAGAAGATTATTGGTGATCTGCTGGAGCATTTCCCCCAATATTTCAAAAAAGTATTATTGGTGACCACCAATACCACTATATTGGGGATGATTTATTGGTGAGCTGCTGGAGATGCTCTAACCCAGGTTTGGTTCATTGGACAGGGATACAAAGTGAGTTTGGGTTTGGGATAGAATGGCCTCTCATCCCACCAAGTCTGTCCCAGTGGAGACGGTGGGATACGATGGGAAAAGACTCCGGCGAGAATATTTTGGAGGAGACGACGATAGGCTCATCTCGATTCCGGCGGGGTAGAGATGGGGCTGGTCCCGTAGGAGTGTCGCTCGCCGTGCTGTAAGAGCCGCCAGTTGTTCGCCTTACCGCGAGGGCTGTGGGAGCCGGTGCTCGCCTTGCCGCGAGGGTCACTGGAGTCACCGCCCCCGCCTCGTCGCGGCGTCACGCAAGCCATTCCCCGCGCCGAGGACTCCTGAATCGCAGAGCTCAAGCAGCAGCAGCTTGCCGCCATCGCCCCCACGAACCTGCGCCAGCCATTCGCAGTTTCGCACCGGCACCGCCTCATAGGCAGCCGCAGCCGCAGCATCCTCGGCGTACAGGTAACTGTAGCCGGCGCCGGCGTCGCTTGCCTTGTTGCGCGGTCAGCTGAGTTGACGCACGACTTGCACACCTCCACCGCGCACGAATCTGCCACTGGAGCCGTGCTCAACGCTCGCATGCATGGGACTCGGAAGCTCCCATGCGCGTGCAGAAGCCGTCGTAACTCAAGCAGAGCCAGGCGGAAGGGGTAGGATTCACGTGTGTGTGGATAAGAGGACAAGATGTTTTTCTTAATTTATTTTAACACATGGACCCCACTTAAAATCTGAACCCAAACCCATTATCCAAACAAAGGATTGGAGTCCAAATCTTATTTCCCAATCCATAACCCAATTATTCATAACCCAATTAGGTACACGGTTTCGATTTTTTTCCCCAAAGCTGTATATATTGGACTAGCTATTGTGCAGTGGAGAATGACAGAATCTTGATGTCCGCAATCAAACAATTCATGCGTAGAGAGAGCCTCAAAGACAATTCTTGATTTTCTTTTTCAGATGTTATTAAGTAGGGGAGCTGTATCCATAGGTGCTTTGAGTGGTTTTCTTGTTAGTTGTTGGACCTGCACTCGTATTGCATACTTTGTAGTCATGCAATTAGTAAACTGTTTTCCTGGTGTTTATCTTTTGGATTGTATTAATTCCTATAATCTAAGAAATTTTATCACATTAATGGCAATGCAGTGATCTGTTTCTTTTCACTAATTCCAGTTTTCAGCTATGCTGACATTGCCTTCTCATTTCTATCTATGGACATGGCGGGAATTAATTTCATCCAATGCTGCCTTGTTTACGCAAGACAAATACTCAAAATTTCTGTGCATGTGGCATACACAAAACAAATTATAGCACACACTTGCTGATAAAATAAAGTAGATCAAGAATAACACCAGTTTGACGTAGAAAACACCAGGGGGAGGGGTGACTATGATTGCCCCAATGTGATCTTCACTCAGGAGAGTTACAGAGGAGGGGATTCGAGCTAGTCATTAACTCATCCCAAATAAAGTCACAAAATGCTCATATCTTCGGTTACAAATTAGCGCTCACAGCGTCAAGCTGCCCGCTAGTCTCCACATGCGAAAGCGTCGATTAGATCTAATAAGACGAACATGTAAGATCACAGACGACACCAGAGGCACAATATTTGTTAACGAGGTTCCACTGAAGCCTACATTCCCGGGGCGAAGACTACAGGAGCTCCTCCTCAATACCAGCAGCATCCACTGCTCTAGGTTTCCGGCCATGTGTTGTTGCCCTCCAGCGAGCCTATACTATGTTCTCTGGGTTCTAGAGTCTGACTCCAACTCTATCCTATACTGCCAAATACAATTCAATGTCCTAATGTAATCGGACTTGTACAAAATATTTGACACATATCTAACAAACTCCACCTTAGCGAATAATCCACCACCTAGAAGTCATCATATGTGACCTCCATGTACACCTGACCTGAGTTGTTCCTTTGCCGCTCAATGAGAGCTGCTTGACGGTTTCATCACAGACCCGTCGCAAACAAGCGCCTCTGCTATCTCTGCAACTCCATACTACATGACTCCACCTACATCTGTGTACCCTTCTTTTTTATCACCATGTTGTCTATCAAGTAAATATAGATTCCTCTCTAGTCTTGACACATTCCTGACTCCCCAAAGCACTAGCTACTCCTCCCAATTAGACATCACATGATCTAACTAAATTCTATACCATCCTTGATCTGATTGCACACATGACACTGAAAACCTCACAGCCGTTGTCCGAGTCACACATAGAAATTGTCACGTTAGCCATGCTCTTCCATTCCGCTATAATACCACTCCCGACATCTTACATCGTAGCATCTTATAACACTGGCCAACCAGATAAATCCAATTGCAAGTATACAAACATCCCTCGTCTATACTTCCTTGTGAGATCAAACCAACCGTATTTGTGGTGTGGCCGCTGTTGATGGTCACTAAACCCCATATTTGACCATCAACATTCTACCAAAGTGAAGGCAAATCAACATCATAAGTAGAAAAATACTATTTATAAATATTTGAATGCAGGAAAGTTTGGTCAAATTTCATCAACTTCAAAGTGGATAAGCAAATGGACGTGGCAGGGGGGCCAGGGCCACCTTGGTGGGGTCGGCCAACCCCACCTGGCGTCGCTTGACGCCCCACCTGACCTGGCAGGGTGGCCTGGTCCCACTTGGTGGGGTCGGCCAACCCCACCTGGCGTCGCTCGATGCCCCACCTGGTCCAGCCACATCACTGATCCATGCCAAGGGGAGAAAACACACTTTTGGGCCATTTCAACCATTGATCCGAAGTAGGTTTGATACAAAGGCCTTGGTGGAGCTTCACATGATTCATGGGACCGCCATTGGTGTATGGACATCTCCCATGGCCATCAACCGCCACTGGGCAACTGTCAACCGCCATAGAGGAGGATCCAACAATGTAGGTTGGTGAGGCGGTGGATCCTAGGGTCGGCCGACCCTAGGGTGCGTCGCCCGACCTCAACCGGTCTCCACCGACCTCCCTTCATCTGCTAAAAGTACCCCCATGCTCCATACAAACTATAAATAGTGGTGTTGGCGCCATGGGAAAGCATTACTCAAGCATCACATCAGGAAGACGCTCAAGGATCTAGTGTAGTCCACTTTATAGTAGTTAGGCTAGTAGTGGGAGCTAGAGTTAGAGTAAGATCTCTGCTTGGAGTTTGGAAGAAGTCTTCTGAGTCTGGTATATCTCTTGTACCTTTCCTCTTTTGTAAAACTTTCCTTATTTGGAATATATACTTCTACCTTATTCAAGTACTTTATTCAAGCTTACTTACTTATTGAAGTATACTTGGAGCTTTGTTCTAAGATTAGTAGCTTAGTTAGCTACCTTGTTTAGTGTGGTTATATCTTATGTGGGACCACCGTCTGGTTAGGGTGCTTTGATCTCATTTCATCGGAGGTCAGATTGAAGTAGTGAGTCTATAGATTAAGCGTGGTGCTTAGGCTATAGCTTGCCTGTTGTTACGGCTAGGCCTCCGGATAGTTAGTGGTACGTGGCAGGTGGTGACAGCCCTGTCCATCCTCTGTATTCCACCATGATAGGTCTAGTTACTAAAGCGTAGGGCTCATGGCAATTTCGTCTAGTTAATCCCTTGGGTTGGCTGGGCGGGTTGTGCCCCAAGGTGCATATGAATCCCTCTATTTCTTGGTTTAGCTAAGTTGCTATAGTTTATAGCTAAGTTGTACATGTTAGTAGAAGTATCATAGGACTCTTTTGCTCGCTCTCCCTCTCCCACTAGCTATGTCATCTACTCTTTTATCTAGCTACCTTCTTCGTCCTTTACCTTACCATTCCCTTATCGTTAATACCTTAAGGCAACGCGCGCCATAGTCGTTTACCCCCAACTAAGGAAATGCAATTGCTTGAGAACTTAATCATAAAGAATCATATTTATTAATCATCTTAGCCATACGCTTTCCTATGGGAATTATAAATATGACCTCGGAATACTCCCGAGCGAAGTGCTACTTCAATATTTTCCGTGCGCTTGCGGAAATATCCAATAGACATAAGAAATATCAATAGGTACCCACGGTGTAAGAAGGGAAGGAGGCCCGTAGCATTTTGGCAAGAAGCTCAATAGTTAAGATGGTGGGGAGCGGTCCAGGAGAAGGCCTGGATGTGCATCTAGCCGTTTAGTGGGTTTTGGTGGATTGAATGACAACACAATTAAAGGTCTAAAAGTTTGCTAAGTATTGAATAGAAAGTTGAGTATATTGCATATACGTGAAGATTGCATAACAAGAAGTGTATCAAAGGTTCAACAAGAAATCAAACTTGATGGTATTCCACATAGTGTTCAAATGAAGGACAAAACTGTGTATTGTTGTATTGGAAGATTATGGAAACAATCTAGCAAAAGATAGCAATGCAAATAGAATTGATGAAATGGCTTCTATGTTGTGGAATGTCATGGAATCATGTGAAAGCAAGTATATTTGGCAAATGGCAAATGAGACATGAGTTGATGAATATGGATTGATCTCAATACTGGCTTGCTTTGCATGAACAATAAGAGATAGATAGTGGATTGGGTTGATCAAGTATTGAAGAATGAGTCAAGAATGCATAAGTGAGGAGATGTCAAGCAAATGTAAAATGACAAGGGAGACAATGTATGATATAAGATTGCCTCTATATTGGATTGCTTGTGTGGATAAAGTTTTGGAAAATCACTATGCATTGATATTGACCAAGTTGAAAGAATGAAGAAGGAACTTAGAGTAATGCTATTATGAAGATCAAATGTGTCAAGCCAAAATGAAGAGGATATAAGGAATCGTGAATTGGCTTGACCATATTGACGTTGATTCATATATATCAACATATGGAATCAGATGAGGATGAGCCAAGTCATGGAAGTGTGATAGACAATATTGGGAATATGACTTGGACGTGGATAATATTTTTATGGGACTTCAAATGAATGCTTAATGTTGGTTCAAGATATGATGTGACTTGAGTATGGCTCGATAGGGTGAAGATAGCAAGGAAAGAGCTTCGAGGGACTAAGCAGAGGTGAAGGGCAAGCGATGGCTTGGCAACCGAGGTACCATGGCTAAGGTGAAGAATAGAGTACTTGCATTGAGTCGAGGTACTAATAGAGCTATGAGGAGTCATATTGTGTGGAGAACCAAATAATTATTGGATCATAAGTGGAAGTGACTTGAATCCATGAATGGAACTCCCATGTGTTGAAATGGTTCAAGTCACAAGCTCAAGGCTGATTTTCTCAAATGATTGAGACAAAGATGGTTGCAACCCTTATGAAGAGATATTGAAACGATATGGCATATGTGGACATTAAAGACTCAAGTGGCTAAAATAGATGTATCCTTTTGATCTTGAGTATAGGCATGCCATACTATTGCGCCCCGACCTGAGAGGTATACAGTGATGCTAAGTAACACCGGTTACGATACCAGACCGAAGGTTACTGGGGTTACCACTCCCAGGCCGAATATACATCGGCAGGCAAGGCTCGGAATTGATCATCTGCCCACAACCCCTCGGTCCTGACATAACATGGGGCTTAGCACACAATGTATAATAGAGAGATCAAGACAACGGAACAATCTGGCACATACAGTCTCTACGACACAAAGCATTATATAGTTCAACTCTTATAGTAGAGAAAGATAGCAAATTACAATCAGAGGGCACAGACCCAACAATACAAGAAGCGGAAGCATAGTTTAAGTTGTTCTAAACAACAAGATCCAAATATGGACTAAGAGGCCTACAATTAAACAAGTCCAGTGCCAGGCTGTTCCGTGATGCCCCAGGCTGCCACCTGGGAACCCCAGACTACTCGTCGACGTTATGAAGAAACCACCTTCGACTTCTGAGAAGTCCTTAGCTGAAAGAAAAGAAGCAACAAATCAAGGTTGAGTACGAGGGTACTCCAAAAGATTAATAGAGCTACTAGCTCGATGAGAGGCTTTAGCAAGGCTTTTGTAGTTGGTTTGCAGAAAGCAAGTGTTCTTTTAAAAGACCGAACTGGGCAACGTCTATCAGAAGATTTTGAAATGAGGTAGAATTTGTAACTCTTCTTCATCTTCTAATCATTGAATCCATCAAGCCATCATCACCACAAGTCTACACAATTTTATTATTCAAGTTCTCTGTGGTCTCTGAATGCGTCACCAAGTCGTCCATAACCGCGGACACGGCTTTTCGAAAAGATTTAACCCTGCAGGGTCTACCAAATTGGAAAAGTCAAATACCCGAAGAGTATACAACTAATCACCACCAGTACCGTCCGGCTCCTTGCCTGTACAGTAGGCCTCTTCCTGGGAGGCTGGCAGAGCGGGCGCGGCTACAACCTTTACCTTGCATGAATCTAACCCAAGGATCATCAGTGTGCCTAGTCCAACTTCAGTGCCTCCAACACCCTGGACCTCAGCCACGTTCCTAAACACCACCATCCTCGTTCACAGCTCATCCATCTTTTCACGCAAACGCAAATGGAAAGCTCAAACTAGAGGACCCTTGGCTAGACCCTCACAAGTTAGTTGGTCATCAGGGATCCCATAGGCCCACTGATGGAAGCACGCTTAGTCTTGGCTCGAAGTCGAGAACTCGCTCCTAGGGGCATGAGTGAGACAACCCACCATCATTCACCAATGGCAACTCATCCACGTCTGTTAGCATATTATCGGCACCACATGATTCCATGTCATCTGGACATACCATAGTTGTTTCTAACCATGATCCACCCATCGGACCCATAAGCACTCAGCTAAGCACGGCTAAGCAATTAAGTAGCAGATAGCAGTAACTCAACCAACATAGCAATCCTATGGATAATAGGAGGGAACAGGTAATGGTATCTGAAAGGTAATGCAACTACTAGGATACTCTAGTAAAGTGACGATGGAATCGAATGCAGATAATACAACGGATCAAATAATTGGGGAAAAATATAGGATTAGAGAATACTCAAAAAGTGGATTTACGCTTGCCTTATTGGTTGATCGACAAGTACAACTCTTCGATGTTGTTGTTCTTGACTTCAGTCTCGGTGCTCACATCAACTCCGGATTCTATCGAGGAGAAGCAACACACCGGAAAAGAAACAGAGCATTCAACATATAGAGAAGTGCAATGCACACAAGATGATGACATGTCATTTTAATGCAGTTGGAAAGTAGAAAGTGATTCATCTACTCATGTTAAATGGGACCAATTATTTGTTAACAATATTGGTTCACTCCCATAAATATTTAAATGATCTACACACTTGTTAAATAATTGCAGCAAGTTAAAGTTGATGGAACATGCATGCAAACGATGATAACAAGTAATTGTTTCTTCTCTGGTCATTTTATAACAACACTTATAATTTTCTTACTAACCAAGAACAATTGTTGAATAAATCTAGGATGGCATTTTGAATATGCATCCCTTTTGTGATTCGATTTAATTTGCGAAGCAAGGCACCCAACGAGAACAAACATGGTTCTGTTAGATAAATTGCATCTTGTTAGGCATGTTTACATGTCATAATTATTTTGGGGGAGTTATAGAGGCCTTTTATGAATTACCAATTTTGGTTCACTTGACTAGACTTGCATTTTTAAAACAATCAGTACCCAAGATTTATGTAGCCATGCTTGGCAAATGGTATAAACAGAAAGGTTATGACTTTTTGAACATTTTGCTATAAGGATCAATAATTTTGGATAATTAGTTCAAAAGATATGAATTTCCCAATTTTGAATTCAATTCTGCCATTTTAGTATTTTTGGGGAAACAACACCAAATTTAATTCAAATGGCCAAGCTAGTGGTCCTAAAAGATAGAGTTTAGTTACCTTAACATTTAGAGACCAAGATCATATTTTTCTGATCAATTTCCGAATTGATATGATTTTTCAAAGTTGCAATTTGAATTTTGCATTTGGATTATTTTAAATATACAGAGGAGTTAATTTGTTCAAAAGTGCCCAAATAAAATACCATGGTGTAGAGTTTTCCAAGACTAACAGTTTGACACCTTAAACTATCAATTTGGAATTACACAACTCAAGTTATGATTTTTCCAAGTTTTCAAATAATTAAGCTATTTATGTAATTACTTAATAAGTGAACAAAATCTTATTTTGTCATGTGTCAAAATGACATTTTCAGGTAGAGCACATTTGCTGAACACACTGAAACTTGAATTTCCTCATTTGGAGAAATTTTTGAATTGTTATCAATTTTTAAAGTTCAGTTTGAAATCTGCCTATTGATTTATGTTCTTTTCTTTTTCCAGAGAATAACGGTTGGACTTTTTGCACCAGAGCTGACGTTAGCTGCAGGCACTGACAGTGGGCCAGGGTGCCACGGTGACGCCACGCAAGCGAGCGAGGGCCACACGCCAGGTTTGACCAGGACCTCTCCCGCGTGGTGACGTCACGGTAACGTCGTTCACCGGCGGAGCAGCTCGGACGGCGGCAAAATTGGCGGTTCTGGCGCATCCTAGACAAATCAAATACTACCACGGCGTGCTACTCGATGAGGTGTACACAATGGTGGTGGCGCCGCTGTGGTTTGGTCACCGGAGCGTCGCCGACGGCGAGGTTCTGCGGCAGCGGCCAACTATGCACGGTGCGGCGGTGGTACAGTGAGAGAGGGAGAGGGGAAAAGGGGTCTGCGGAACCGCGTGCTCACCCTGGGCGCAATGGTGTGCTCGGTGAGGGTCAGGGAGACCGAGGGCAGCGGTGGCTTCGAGGTGGAGCGTCGGTCGGAGATGGGGAAGGGGAGGACGACGTGGCCGATTCCGGGCCGTTCGGCTCGATTCCTTCGTCGTGGTGGAAGAGAACGGTGAGGAGGTGCTCCCCCACCTCTTCGATCTGCATGGGGCGGTCTCAGACGGCGTCGTCGAGCGCGTCTGCCATTACTAGGGTTTTGAGGTCGCTCGGGAGAAAATAGAGAGGGAGCGGAGGGGGCAAGTGAGAGGAGAGACAGAGGGAGGAGACGACGTCGGCATGCTACTCTCCTCCTTAACGCGGGCAGCATGCAGCGTTGTGGTCACAGTGGCGACAGTGGCACACTGTCGCCATGACTGCGTGCTCTGCTACAGCGAAGGAGATGATGACAATTTTACAGAAACCCCCTCGGCTCCATTTTTGCTATTTTCTGCTTCTGTCTCTTTGCACAATTTAATTGGGGCACTTAATTGATTCCCAAATTCATGAAAATTTGTGGGAAATTCTTATTTGGCATAATGAAGCCATGGTAAAAAATTTAGGCCATTTGGAGAAAGTTTGTAACACAAAGTTGTTTTCATTTTCTTTATTGCAATTTTGGCAATTCCATGAATTATTTAATTTGGCAATTCATTTACCATTGCAAAAATTATATTTTGAAGCCTTAGAGCATCCTTGACAGATTTCTAAGCTCAAAAAAAAATTTGGTTGTAAAAATCATTCAAAACCCTCACTTTATGAATTTATGGCAAATGTTGGCTTTTCTCTTTATAAATTTTTGGCAATTGTTTTCTTATCCCAAATTTCACCAAAAGAAATGTGGAGGCTCCCAACATCATGGATAAGCAATCCATAACTTCTGGTTTGTAATTTTGAAAGATTTTCAAAGCCATTTGAATGCAATTGGAACAATCCAATTTTGAAGGTTTTCCTTTTAAGAAAATCATTTGGTCTTTTTTGATGTTTTCCAAAATTATCAATTTAAGTCTTGAAACTTCCTTGACAAATATGGAAGCTCAAGAATAAATTGTTTTCCATTTGAACAACTGCATTTGAATTTGGAATTTGAGAAGGGGCTTGCCTCCTTTTAATGTTTTTCCCACTTGTTCTATTTATTTAGCAATTTAATATGGATGCCATGATGCATGAGTAAAAGAAAAAGTGGAAATTTGGCTCACAATTTAGAGTGCCAAATTTGGGGCTGTTACAAATCTACCCAACTTACAAGAATTTCGTCCCGAGATTCCTAGAGTACAAAGAGAGTGGAGGGAACATGACAACACTCGTCTTCAACGATCTTCTCGACTCCACGATGATCTTCCTTGTTTGCAGAGCATAAGCTAACCGCATGAACATGCCGATATAGCGGAGTGAACAGAAGATAGTTCCAGGTGATAGAAAAAGTTTCTCCAAGGATTGGAAATATGAACTTTGCACAAGATCATAAAATTTTGGAATATGAACTTTGCACACGACCATAAGAATTGGGAATATGAACTTTGCACAAGATCATGAGAAGTTGGAATATGAACTTTGCACAAGATCACAAGAATTGGGAATATGAACTTTGCACAAGATCATAAACATTGAGGAAGAAGGTGGAACTTTTTTGACACTGAAGGGTCACTCCTTGAGTCAAGCCAAAGGACTGAGTGAATAACCTTGAGGAACACCAACCATCGTTGCTGCTTGAGGTTCAGCTCTGGTTAGGTGAGATGCTAATTCATACCCAAAGTGTATGAACCGAAAGTTTGGAAAGGTTACCAATGAGGTAAGACTTCTAGATCCTCAAGATATGGACTACGATGTCAAATTCCAATAAGGGAACGAGATTGCAAAATCATGTATCAACAACTTCTCAGCAGACATCCGCACCTACATGATTTACTTGCAACGAGACACAATTGAGTCCTTGTATTTCCAAGCAATAAGAATTGCTAAGAATATTAGATCACCACATCACTAAGCACACCTAGCATTCTCCAGCATGAGTAGCTCAAAGGATAGGTGGGTCAGGATATGAAAGAGCATTACTTCCTCAAAAAGCCATGAGACTCCGCATGACCTCTTGATATCTAAGAGTGTGATACTCTCAGGCAGAATAGAACAGAAGCTAACGAGGCCTCTTAATCTATGGATTTACAACACTTTGACCTGGTCATAGAATGGACAAGGCACTGGAGTCTGTTTCTCCTGACATCCCAGAAGGAATGACTTGATGGCCACGAGAGCAACATGCATCGGTAGACTCCAATGCACCTACCCAACTTGGATGCCAACCGACAGATGAGGGTCGGAACACAACTGAAAGAAGAAACATGCTCAGGAGAATCCTGAGATGTAGAGGCGCAAGTTAACATCCTTCCGAATGGTTCAATATTAACTCATGCAACAATGGGATGGTCTTGGTTTAAAGATCAGCTTCTTGTACTGAGATGCACGATAGAGTGATGATCACATTAGTAATAACCCACACGATTCAACACACCAGAATTCCAATACAATTCAGGACCTTCGTTTCATGACCTTGGTTTAAAAGCGAGAGAAAGTAATAACTACTTAGATGCGAAACATCCAAGCAACGAAGAAGGACTGTGTTTCTGAACACTAAAATTTCTTCGGATACTGATGAGGAAACGACCTGACATGGATACTAAAGGGAGAACCCAACTATGAGATCCTAAAGTTTTGGTGTGACAGACAAGAAGTAAAACTTTTTAAATCAAATCGAGGTAAGTTGACTCAGAGATAGAGCTATACCAGATAAGGAATAAAAAGAATCCTAAGCAAGTTTTCACAACTTCCTTGTTAGGTTAGAAAAATAGTTTTCACAAACACTAGACTCAACATTGACAAGTAGAAGGGTTTCCTACAGGCAGTCCTGCTCTGATACCAACTTGTAGCGCCTTGACCTGAGAGGTATACAGTGATGCTAAGTAACACCGGTTATGATACCAGACCGAAGGTTACTGGGGTTACCACTCCCAGGCCGAATAACCATCGGTAGGCAAGGCTCGGAATTGATCATCGGCCCACATCCCCTCGGTCCTGACATAACATCGGGCTTAGTACACAATGTATAACAGAGAGATCAAGACAACGGAACAATATGGAACATACAGTCTCTACGACACAAAGCATTATATAGTTCAACTCTTATAGTAGAGAAAGATAGCAAATTACAATCAGAGGGCACAGACCCAACAATACAACAAGCGGAAGCATTGTTTAAGTTGTTCTAAACAACATGATCCAAATATGGCCTAAGAGGCCTACAATTAAACAAGTCCAGCGCCAGGCTGTTCCGTGATGCCCCAGGCTGTCACCTGGGAACCCCAGACTACTAGTCAACGTTACGAACAAACCACGTTCGACTTCTGAGACGTCCTTAGCTGAAAGAAAAGATGCAACAAAACAAGGTTGAGTACGAGGGTACTCCGCAAGATTAATAGAGCTACTAGCTCGATGAGAGGCTTTAGCAAGGATTTTGTAGTTGTTTTGCAGAAAGCAAGTTTTCTTTTAAAAGTCCCAACTGGGAAACGTCTATCAGAAGATTTTGAAATGAGGTGGAAATTGTAACTCTTCTTTATCTTCTGATCATTGAATCCACCAAGTCATCATCACCACAAGTCTACACAATTTTATTATTCAAGTTCTCTATGGTCTCTGAATGCGTCACCAAGTCGTCAATAACCGCGGACACGGCTTTTCAAAAAGATTTAACCCTACAGGGGTGTACCAAATTGGAAAAGACATATACCCGAAGAGTATACAATGAATTAATCACCACCAGTACCGTCCGGCTCCTTGCCTGTACAGCAGGCCTATTCCTGGGAGGCTGGCAGAGCGGGCGCGGCTACAACCTTTACCTTGCATGAATCTAACCCAAGGATCATCAGTGTGCCTAGTCCAAGTTGAGTGCCCTCCAACACCCTGGACCTCAGCCACGTTCTTAAACACCACCATCCTCGTTCACAGCTCGTCCATCTTTTCACGCACATGCAAATGGAAAGTTCAAACTAGAGGACCCTTGGCTAGACCCTCACAAGTTAATTGGTTGTTAGGGATCCCATAGGCCCACCGATGGAAGCACGCTCGGTCTTGGCTCGAAGTCGAGAACTCGCTCCTAGGGGCATGAGTGAGACAACCCACCAACATTCACCGATGGCAACTCATCCATGCCTGTTAGCATATTATCGACACCACATGATTCCATGTCATCCGGACATAGCATCGTCGTTTCCAACCATGATCCACCCATTGGACACATAAGCACTCAGCTAAGCATGGCTAAGCAATTAAGTAGCAGATAACAGTAACTCAGCCAACACAGCAATCCTATGGATAATAGGAGGGAACAGGTAATTGTATCTGAAAGGTAATGCAGCTACTAGGATACTCCAGTAAAGTGACATTGGAATCGAATGCAGACAATACAACAGATAAAATACTTGGGAAAAAACATAGGATGAGAAAATGCTCAGAAAGGGGATTTACGCTTGCCTTATTGGTTGATCGACAAGTACAACTTTTTGGTGTTGTTGTTCTTGACTTCGGTCTCGATGCTCACATCAACTCCGGATTCTATCGAGGAGAAGCAACACACATGAAAAAAAATGGAGAATTCAACATATAGAGAAGTGCAATGCACACAAGATGATGACATGTCATTTTAATGCGGTTGGAAAGTAGAAAGTGATTCATCTACTCATGTTAAATGGGACCAATTATTTGTTAACAATTGAACATGCATGCAAATGATAATAACAAGTAATTGTTTCTTCTCTGGTCATTTTATAACAACACTTATAATTTTCTTACAAAACCAGGAACAATTGGTGAATAAATCCAGGATGGCATTTTGAATATGCATCCCTTTTGTGATTCGATTTAATTTGTGAACCAAGGCACCCAACAAGAACAAACATGGTTCTGTTAGATAAATTGCATCTTGTTAGGCATGTTGACATATCATAATTATTTTGGGGGAGTTATAGAGGCCTTTTCTGAATTACCAATTTTGGTTCACTTGACTAGACTTGCATTTTTAAAACAATCAGTACCCAAGATTTATGTAGCCTTGCTTGGCAAATGGTATAAACAGAAAGGTTATGACTTTCTGAACATTTTTTTAAAAGGATCAATAATTTAGGATAATTAGTTCAAAAGATATGAATTTCCCAATTTTGAATTCAATTCTGCCATTTTAGTATTTTTGGGAAACAGCACCAAATTTAATTCAAATGGCCAAGCCACTGGTCCTAACAGATAGAGCTTAGTTACCTTAACATTTAGAGACCAAGATCATATTTTTCTGATAAATTTTCAAATTGATATGATTTTTCAAAGTTGCAATTTAAATTTTGCATTTGGAGTATTTTAAATATATAGAGGAGTTAATTTGTTCAAAAGTGCACAAATAAAATACCATGGTGTAGAGTTTTCCAAGACTAACATTTTGACATCTTAAACTCTCAATTTGGATTATACAACTCAAGTTATGATTTTTCCAAGTTTTCATATAATTAAGCTATTTATGTAATTAATTAATAAGTGCACAAAATTTTATTTTGTCATGTGTCAAAATGACATTTTCAGGTAGATCACGTTTTGCTGAACACACTGAAACTTGAATTTCCTCATTTGGAGAAATTTTTGAATTGTTATCAATTTTTTAAGTTCAGGTTGAAATCTGCCTATTGATTTATGTTCTTTTCTTTTTCTAGAGAATAACGGTTGGACTTTTTGCACCCGAGCTGAGGCTAGCCGCAGGCACTGACAGTTGGCCAGGGTGCCACGGTGGCGCCATGCAAGCGAGCGAGGGCCACACGCCAGGTTTGACCAGGTCCTCTACCACGTGGTGACGTCACGGTGACGTCGTTCACTGGTGGAACGGCTGAAACGGCGGCGGAATCGGCGGTTCTGGCGCATCCTAGACGAATCAAAGACTACCACGGCGTGCTACTCGACGAGGCGTAAACGATGGTGGCGGTGCTGCTGCGGTTTGGTCACCGGAGCGTCGCCGACGGCAAGGTTCTGCGGCGGCGGCTAACGGTGCACGGTGCGGCGGCGGTACAGTGAGAGAGGGCGCGGGGAAAAGGGGTCTGTGGAACCGCGCGCTCACCCTGGGCGCGATGGTGTGCTCGGTGTGGGTCGGGGAGGCCGAGGGCAGCGGCGGTTTCGTGGTGGAGCGTCGGTCGGAGACGGGGAAGGGGAGGACGTCGCGGCCGATTCCGGGCTGTTTGGCTCGATTCCTTCATCGTGGTGGAAGAGAACGGCCAGGCGGTGCACCCCCACCTCTTCGATCTGCACGGGGTGGTCTCAGACGGCGTCGTCGAGCGCGGCCACCATTAAGTGGGTTCGGAGGTGGCTCGGGAGAAAACAGAGAGGGAGCGGAGGGGGCAAGTGAGAGGTGAGACAGAGGGAGGAGAGGGTGTCGGCGTGCTACTCTCCTCCTTAACGCGGGTAGCACGCAGCTTCGTGGCCACAGTGGCGACAGCGGCACACTGTCACCATGAGTGCCTGCTCTGGTACAGCGAAGAAGACGATGGCAGTTTTACAGAAACCCCCTCGGCTCCATTTTTGCTATTTTGTGCTTCTGTCTCTTTGCACAATTTAATTGGGGCACTTAATGGATTCCAAAATTCATGGAAATTTGTGTGAAATTCTTATTTGGCATAATGAAGCCATGGTAAAATTTTGAGGCCATTTGGAGAAAGTTTGTATCACAAAGTTGTTTTCATTTTCTTTATGGCAATTTTGGCAATTCCATGAATTGTTTAATTTGGCAATTCATTTACCATTGCAAAAATTATATTTTGAAGCCTTAGAGCATCCGTGACAAATTTATAAGCTCAAGAAAAATTTTGGTTGTAAAAATCATTCAAAACCCTCACTTAATGAATTTATGGCAAATGTTGGCTTTTCTCTTTATAAATTTTTGGCAATTGGTTTCTTATCCCAAATTTCACCAAAAGAAATATGGAGGCTCCCAACATCATGGATAAGCAATCCATAAATTCTGGTTTGTAATTTTGAAATATTTTGAAAGCCATTTGAATTCAATTGGAACAAGCCAATTTTGAAGGTTTTCCTTTTAAGAAAATCATTTGGGCTTTTCAGATGTTTTCCAAAATTATCAATTTAACTCTTGGCACTTCCTTGACAAATATGGAAGTCAAGAATAAATTGTTTTGCCGTTTGAACAACTGCATTTGAATTTGGAATTTGAGAAGGGGCTTGCCTCCTTTTAAGAATTTTCCCATATGTTCTATTTATTTAGCAATTTAATATGGATGCCATTATGCATGAGTAAATGAAAAAGTGGAAATTTGGCTCACAATTTAGAGTGCCAAATTTGGGGCTGTTACACATACTATCAAGGGGGATGCAACACAAATAGTTAGACAAGTCTCAAGCGCTCAAACTAACTGAACCCGAGTGCTAACGTGAGAGGAACAATTGCACAAAACTTGTACCTATTGATCTTGGGACGTGTTCTTGGTTGGGTTGGATAGCCCTTGGAATAAGATTTCCGAAAAGTCCAAGACCATCAAAAACGGATTTCGGAGTAAAAAGTTATGGCGTTTTCCATGAGGCCTGATGTGCTGTTTTTCTAGGCTGCGGAAGTTCCGCGTTCAGAAGAGGAAGTTCCGCATTTAGATGTGGAAGTTCCACATTCTGGACGGCCATAACCGCTAGTTTTGAGCTCTAACGGCTAGTTCTTGTGGGAGTGGGTATATATAGCCATGCCACGCCCCTGGTGTTGCTGCTGGTGCCCTGGACATTCCAAACTCTTTCCAAAGCCTTGTGAGCTCTTTCCCAACCCCTCTCTTTGTGAGAGTAAATTGCTTAGTGAGTGATTAGGTGTTGGGGTGAGAGAATAAATGTTTGAGAGCAAACCAAACCTTGAGCACTTGACGTGCTTCGTCATACTTTGTGGAGCATTTGTTACTCTTGGAGGGGAAGCTTGTCCGTTATGAGGGCATCCTTGTGAGGGACTTTAACAAGGACTAAGGGAAGCGTGAGCTTCTCGATACCTCAGGAAAATTATCATCACGGGAGTTTGCATTATGTAACTGATTTACACTTTTGTACTTACCTGCATTTCTAGGTTATGAGCTTACATTTCCTAGTCTAGCATGCTAGGTTAGTTAATAGGATTGAAACCTAGGGTGCAAAATTCTTTTGCATTAGAGATAGCAATACTTAGCAAAAGCGTAGTGCATGTTTAGATAGTATCTTGCATAGATTTTTTATATGTAGGTTTTTAGAGGCCATTTAGTTTTAATAAACCTAATACAACACCCCATCCTCTTAGGCGTCATAGTCCCTTTAAGTTGCTCAAACAAAAATCGCCCAACTGGCTTTCATAGTTAGCATAATGGGATAAAGGATCATGTATAGGGTGACTAGAGTTTCTGGAATGGGCTTGTGCTAGATTTCTAGGGTGGGCCAAAACCAATAGGATGACCCTATAGACGAAAGGTGGATAAATGGACCATATGCATGTTCTAGACATCAAGATGCTATGAGTAGCCTGCAAAAAATCATCTATAATTGAGGCCACATAAGTAAAAATAGGTTATTTTCCATTTGCTCACACTTGCGCCAACTCATTCGCTTCAATGCACTCGCCGTCCACCACATCATAGTGCTAGATCCATAAGGATGAAAATGGATCAGATCAGAGTGGATAATGCTTCAACCATATCTTAATCTGCTTTTTCTTTGTCAGATTCGGATTGGAGCATATAATTTATGGATGTGGATGCGGATGCAAATGTGGATATTTTTGGATGTCGGAACTGGTATGGAGATGGAGCGGAATCAGATTGGAGACGGATTTATATAGTCGAGTATTATGTGCATACGTATAGAACTATATGTTTGTCAATAACTAATTTAGTAAAGAGTCGATAACAAGCAATAGGCAATAGTCTCGCATTGTATTCAATGTTGTGGCTATCATACAGATATAATTGATATTTAACAAGGTATCCTCACTCACAAATGATAAGTTAGTAGCTAATAAGTAATGACAAACAACAAGTTCTCAATTCAAAACTTAGAACATAAAACAACCATGTCACAAAATAAGTATCTCAACTAACAAGCTTTTTTTAAAATCCAGAATTCCTCTTGGTTTTAGTCTAGGGAGAGAAATTATCAGATATCCTATTTTAAACATCAGATAATCCGTACAGAATTTACAGATAATTTATATCCACCGGATTGCCGATTCCATATACTACCCTACATCCGCACACAATTAGATTCATATTATCTGTATCCACGTGGATATTAAAAGTTTTTCTCCATCAAAATTCGGGTTCGGGTCGAATCGGAGAATTATTTATGTCACTTTCACCCCAGTTGATCCAAGTCACCGGCATCTATCTCTACAGCAGTGCTTGGTTTCCCAAGTCTGCTTTTGGCAAGATGCCAAGGCACTTGGTTGATCTATAATATGTTCGATTGGATCGATGTTTGCTGGTTCCTTTGAACTCCCCTCCTTTTCTTTTCTCATTGTTTGCAGCTATAGATTGTCTATCCAATTGAGGAGCAATAATTAAGCAGGAGGAATCTTCATAACTCGAATTGTTTATGCTTAGAAGCTACCTTGCACAAATGATTTTTTTCCTTTGTTTTGTCAGGGGTATTTTGGTAACAAATGTTATATCCCAAAACCAAACCGAACGAAGACCTAACATGGAAAATTTATTAAATTACCATATCCCAACCAAACCCACATATATTTATAACCCATCACATATCCCTATCCCGAACCCAGAGCCTATCCAAATACCACCAAGAGATTAAACCTATATGAAACATATCAAATCCTACCTATTTCTCACTAGAAACATTTTGATTATTGCCATTACTAATGATGCACTTCTTTGTTGAGTAATACTCCCTCTGTTCTAAATTATAAGACATTTTGGATTTTCTAGATTCATATTTTTTTTGCTATGCACTTAGATATATACTATGTCTAGATGTATAGTAAAAGCAATGTATCCAGAAAAGTCAAAACATCTTATAATTTGGAACGGAGGGAGTAATACTTAAGGTCACACTTATACCAGTTATGGGGTTCAATGAATTCTCATGCCTAGGGCCAACAATTAAACATAAAATCCACCTACAGGATCAAGTCAGACACCAATAGATAATAAGAAGTAAAATTTGATGAAAACTGTTGACGCCGGATTGATCCCGGATCACACACCAGCTAGGGCTAGATTACTCGGGCCGCCACGGACCGAAGAATGCAGCGAAACTATCATACTTACGTGGTGAGGCAAGAGAGGTTTACGAGCAAGCTGCCAAAGGATAGCTATCACCCTTACGTGACAAAGAACGGCTAGTTTCTAGGAAAACTAGCAAAGGAACCGTAGAAGCTCTCACCCGGGATGGACCCCCTAGGGGCAAGGACGTCGCCGGGTTGCCCTAGGTCGGCTGCAAGCCTAGAGTGCCATCCTTGGTCGTTGGATCAAGCAATGAACAAAACGATAAGGCTGAATGAGGACATAAGGGAATTGTAGATGCAAAAAGACGATTGGATTTTTGGATGTATCTCAATCGGCCGTGATCCTCTCGTTTATATAGAGGGCGTGGTATTATCCCAGTAGGAAACAAGCCCAGATCGTAATCTCCAAGTTTTCCACACCAAAAATAGACCCAAAACCGATTTGGAAACTAATTAGTTCGGAGAAGTTCAGGAAAACCGGACTGGTCGAGTCCCAAACCGGCCTGGCTAGTTTCCACGGGGGCTGGGCAGCCACACAGCCAGGCAAACCGGCCTGACCAGTTCCCAAACCGGCCTGGGCGGTTATGCTGCACCCAAACCGGCCTAGCCGGTTCCAAAACCAGCCTGGTCGGTTCTATTCCACGTACAGGGCAGAAAACCTTCCGAAAATTGCAATTAATTCATCTGGACTCCAAACAAGGCAATCCATACATATTTTTCGATCAGCTTGATGAGAGGAACGTAATGGTGCAGTCCATTCTTGCATTTGACAAAGTTGGTTTTGGAACCGGCATGGCCAGTTTCGGCTGGGTCAACACCGCGAAAAGTTGTTTTCTTTGTCCGAGCTCCAAATGAGATGATCCAAATATGTTCTCTAACCGTCTCGACGATAGAAATATATTGGTGGAGTCCATTATGCACTTTGGCAATTTACAGTGTCAACATATGCCCCCTATTTTCAGGTGAGGTTATGTGCACCTGAAAATATAAAAGCACCAAATTGCAATGATGTCCAACTCATCGGTTATCCTGTATCAAAGGGTGATTTAATACATCAGCCATATCGTTCTATCGTTCTAAGGACGATATGAGTATATTTACCATTGCTTGGGCATCACTCCTACTTCTTTTGATAGACGATGGCCTTGCAACGTCTTTTGTAAAGTAATTCGCAGCAACCAGCACAAAGCAATACCCCTTTGATGACATAAATGTCTACCATAGCAAAACCTTCGCTTGATCAAAATCCAAGCACTTACGCAATAAATCTTCAGCGATTCCTTGATATAACTCATCATTAGGCAAAATAAACTTGAAAGCACTTCGCCGAATATTTTTATCAACTTTGATGCTTGGATCACGCGGATATATAATAATGGGAGTCCTCCAATTAATCAAATCGGTCGTGAGATCGATAAGTAAAGAATTAGGCCGATTTGCACTAGTCTCTGGGAAACCGGCAAGGCTGGTTCCTGCAACAACAATAGTAGAACATGCCTGGCCAGTTTCGACGGCCAAGCAATGACTGCGCTATTTCGCAACAACTTTTCTTTGATGTAAAAATTGCGTCCACCAATGTCATAGCCTGATGCTTGTTGAGCCAACATGTTAGCCTCACTGTTTCATGCCTTGGAGTGTGCCGAATTTGGAATTGGGCAAAATATCTAATGATGTGAAGGCATTGACCAAGATGTGCATTAGGCGATCCTTCAACACATTAAAACACACCAGCAACTTGGTGTACCATCAGTAAAGAAACACATTACAACACATTAAAACATTCGGATTGAATAATGGTGCAAATGTAATTTAATCGGCTTGATGTCTCAAACAACACCATTGTGAGAATTAATGATCATGCCAACACCTTGGCCTTCTTTGCAAGCCGATTAATCATATTGTCATATCCATGAGGTAAATACAAAACACATATCATGCCCCCCCCCCCGGGCATTCAAGTCAACAAAGTAAATTCTGTGGAGGGTCTTTTCATAGCATGGTGGTTGCAAGCATTCATTGGTTATATTTTATACTAAGAGAAATAACAAAATATCGGCCATATGAACTCATCCACAAGAGTATGCATAGCCGAATACAACACTTCGGCTCTTGAAATAGAAAGTTATTGATAGGAAAAATAATTTGGCAACCCTCCATAATATAAAGACCCATACCAAGGATCAAAATAAGGAGCTGAGGGATAACCATGCTTGCCTGGGGATGAGTTCCACATAGGCATAGGCAGAGAATATGGATGATGCCATGACCAATAATTTTGATGATTTGGTGCAAACCTCCAAGTTGGCAATTGTTTCTTGAATCTCCTTCTTTCCTTTGCCTTCGTTGCACCACTTGCCTATGCATCATCCTTCTGAGCTTGAAAACTCCTTTTAGGAACCCACGCCAAGCCCATCTCTTTCAGCTTTTCTGCACTAAGCTTCTGCAACTTGGTTTCTTGCCACTTTGGTAAACCGAGTGAGCATCTAAGCTTTATTTCTTTTTTGGACTGCGGAAAATATTTCTTAATTTTGGGCACTATCACATTCTTTTGTTCAGATTTGGCGTGTAGAATATTAATAGATGATTTCCCACTTCTTTGCCATCAATAGCTAGATTTTTTAGCAATGCAATTGGCTTTTCAATAGTCGAATTCAGATATGAAATTTTATTCTTGCAGCCATCATTCTTCACATGGTAACCTGTTTCACAACTTTTATTCTTGCGGCCATCATTCTTCACACGGTAAACCTCTTTCACCACTTTCTTCTTTGGTTGAGCTCCGGACCGATTTTGATCAAAACAGTCTTTACAAGATGATGATCTGTCTGAATATCTAGAAGTTGCATACGCTATGTAATGTGGCCTAAAGTATGGTGGAACATGACCTGTTGGGGAACGTTGCATGGGAAACAAAAAAAATTCCTACGCACACACAAGATCTATCCATGGTGATGAGCATCTACGAGAGGGAGAGTGGATCTACATACCCTTGTAGATCGCTAAGCGGGAAGCGTTAAGAAACGCGGTTGATGTAGTCAAACGTCTTCGCGATCCAAATCGCTAGCCGTCCCACGATCCAATCACGATCTAGCGCCGAACGGACGGCACCTCCGCGTTTAGCACATGTACAGCTCGATTTCGATCTCTGCCTTCTTGATCCAGCAAGAGGGAGCAGAGAGGTAGATGAGTTCTCCGTCAGCGCGACGGCGCGGCGACGGTGGTGGTGGAACTATTCCAGCAGGGCTTCGCCTAAACACTGTTGAAAAACTAGAGGAACTAATCTATCGGGAGAGAGGGCTGCACCGTGGCCTATTGGGTTGAAGTGCTATGGCCGTCTCTCCCTCTAGTATATATAGGAGGGAGGGGAGGGGCCAGCGCCCTAGGCATCCTCCCCTAGGGTCGGCCGAAGTGGGGAGGTGGAGGAGTTCAACTCCAATCCTACTAGGAGTAGGATTCCTCCCTCACTTGGTTTTCCTTTCCTCCACTTGGGCTTTCCACCCCTAGCCGCATGGGCCTTGTTGGGGGGGGGGGGGGGTCGGCCAGCCCACTAGGGGCTGGTTCGCCTCCTCCCACAGCCCATGAGGCCCTTTGGGGCGAGAGGCCCCTCCCGATGGTTCCCCGGTACCCTCCCGGCACTCCCGGTATATTACCGAAGTACCCGAAACTTTTCCGGTGACCAAAACGGGAGTTCTTATATATCAATCTTTACCTACGGACCATTCCGGAGCTCCTTGTGAGGTCCGGGATCTCATCCAGGACTCCAAACAACCTTCGGTCACCACCATACATAACTCAATACTACCAAAACGTCACCGAACCTTAAGTGTGCAGACCCTGCGGGTTCGAGAACTATGTAGACATGACCGAGACACCTCTACGGTCAATAACCAATAGCGGGACCAAGATGCCCATATTGGTTCCTACATATTCTACGAAGATCTTTATCGGTTGAACCTCTATGTCAAGGATTCAGTTAATCCCGTACGCTGTTCCCTTTGTTCTTCGGTATGTTACTTGCCCGAGATTCGATCATTGGTATCTCTATACCTAGTTTAATCTCGTTACCGGCAAGTCTCTTTACTCGTTCCGTAATACAAGATCCCGTGTCTAACACTTTAGTCACATTGCTTGCAAGGCTTATTGTGATGTTGTATTACCGAGTGGGCCCTGAGATACCTCTCCGTCATACGGAGTAACAAATCCCAGTCTCGATCCATGCCAGCTCAACAGACACCTTCGGAGATACCTGTAGAGCATCTTTATAGTCACCCAGTTACGTTGCGACGTTTGATACACACAAGGTATTCCTCCGGTGTCAGTGAGTTGCATGATCTCATGGTCATAGGAACAGATACTTGACATGCAGAAAACAATAGCAATAAACTGACACGATCATATGCTACGTTCATAGTTTGGGTCTTGTCCATCACATCATTCTCCTAATGATGTGATCCCGTTATCAAATGACATCTCATGTCTATGGCCATGAAACCTTGACCATCTTTGATCAACAAGCCAGTCTACTAGAGGCATACTAGGGACATAGTGTTGTCTATGTATCCACACATGCAATTGAGTTTCCAATCAATACAATTATAGCATGGATAATAAACGATTATCATGAACATGGAAATATAATAATAACCACTTTATTATTGCGTCTAGAGCATATTTCCAACAGTCTCCCACTTGCACTAGAGTCAATAATCTAGTTCACGTCACTATGTGATTTACATTGTAATGAATCTAACACCCATACAGTTCTGGTGTTGATCACGTTTAGCCCTTGGAAGAGGTTTAGTCATCGGGTCTGCGACATTCTGTTCTGTGTGCACTTTGCAAATATTTATGTCCTCCTCCTTGATGTAATCGCGGATGCAATTGAAACGTCGCTTTATGTGTCTGGTCCTCTTGTGAAACCTTGGTTCCTTGGCTAGAGCAATGGCACCAGTGTTGTCACAGAACAGAATCATTGGGTTTAGTGCACTGGGCACTACTTCAAGATCTGTCATGAACTCCTTCATCCAGACACCTTCCTTCGCCGCCTCCGAGGCAACGATGTACTCCGCTTCGCATGTAGAATTAGCTACCACGCTCTGCTTGGAACCGCACCAGCTTACCGCACCCCATTAAGAATAAATACATATCCGGTTTGAGACTTAGAGTCATCCGGATCAGTGTCAAAGCTTGCATCGACGTAACCCTTTACAACGAGCTATTGATCACCTCCATAAATGAGAAACATGTCCTTAGTCCTTTTCAGGTACTTCAGGATATTCTTGACAGCTGTACAGTGTTCCATTCCTGGATTACTTTGAAACCTTCTGGCCATACTTATGGCAAGGCTGACATCGGGTCTTGTGCATAGCATTGCATACATGATAGAGCCTATGGTTGAAGCATAGGGGACGACGCACATCTTTTCTCTATCTTCTGCAGTCACTGGGCATTGAGTCTTACTCAACTTCACACCTTGCAATATAGGCAAGAACCCCTTCTTAGACTGATCCATTTTGAACTTCTTCAAAACTTTGTCAAGGTATGTGCTCTGTGAAAGTCCTATTAAGCGTCTTGATCTATCTCTATAGATCTTGATGCCTAATATGAAAGCCGCTTCTCCTAGGTCTTTCATTGAAAAACTCTTGTTCAAATATTCCTTCACGCTTTCCAGCATTTCTATATTGTTTCCAATCAGCAATATGTCATCCACATATAATATCAGAAACGCTATAGAGCTCCCACTCACTTTCTTGTAAATACAAGCTTCTCCGTAAACTTGTATAAACCCGAACGCTTTGATCACCTCATCAAAGTGAAGATTCCAACTCCGAGATGCTTGCACCAGTCCATAAATGGATCGCTGGAGTTTGCAAACTTTGTCAGCATTCTCTGGATCGACAAATCTTCTGGTTGCATCATATACAACTCTTCCTTAAGGAACCATTAAGGAACGCTGTTTTGACAACCATCTGCCAAATTTCATAATCGAAAAACACAGCTATTGCCAACATGTTTCTGGCGGACTTAAGCATCACTACGGATGAGAAGGTCTCATCGTAGTCAACTCCTTGAACTTGTGAAAACCCCTTTGCCACAAGTCGAGCTTTATAGACGGTTACATTACCGTCCGCGTCCGTCTTCCTCTTAAAGATCCATTTGTTCTGAATGGCCTTTCGCCCTTCAGATAATACTTCCAAAGCCCATACTTTGTTTTCATACATGGATCCCATCTCGGATTTCATGACCTCTAACCATTTCTCAGAATCCGGGCCCATCATCGCTTCTCCAAAGCTCGTAGGTTCATCGTTGTCCAACAACATGACCTCTAAGACAGGGTTGCCGTACCACTCAGGAGCAGTACGCGTCCTTGTCGACCAACGAGGTTCGATAGCAACTTGATCCGAAGTTTCATGATCATCATCATTAACTTCCTCTTCAACCGATGTAGGCTCTACAGAAACATCTTTCTGCGCTGCGCTACTCTCAGGTTGAAGTAAAGGTTCAACAACCTCATCAAGTTCTATTTTCCTCCCACTCAATTCTTTTGAGAGAAACTCTTTCTCAAAAATGTTCCGTTTTTAGTGACAAACACTTAGCCTTCGGATCCGAGATAGAAGGTATACCCAACTGTCTCTTTTGGGTATCCTATGAAGACGCATTTCTCCGCTTTGGGTTCCAGCTTTTCAGGCTGAAGGTTTTTGACATAAGCATCACATCCCCAAACTTTAAGAAACGACAACTTTGGCTTCTTGGCAAACCATAGTTCATATGGCGTCGTCTCAACGGATTTCGATGGTGCCCTATTTAAAGTGAATGAAGTTGTCTCTAATGCATAACCCCAAAACGATAGTGGCAAATCGGCAAGAGACATCATAGAACGCACCATATCCAATAAGGTTCGATTACGACGTTCGGACATACCATTACGCTGTGGTGTTCCAGGCGGTGTCAATTGTGAAATAATTCCACATTGTCTTAAGTGACTGCCAAACTCATAACTCAGATATTCTCCTCCTCGATCAGATCATAGGAATTTAATCTTCTTGTTACGATGATTCTCAACTTCACTCTGAAATTGCTTGAACTTTTCAAACGTTTCGGACTTGTGTTTCATTAAGTAAATATACCCATATCTACTTAAGTCATCAGTGAAGGTGAGAAAATAACGACATCCAACGCGCGCGTCAATACTCATCGGACCGCACACATCAGTATGTATGATTTCAAACAAGTCACTTGCCCGTTCCATTGTTCCAGAGAACGGGGTCTTAGTCATCTTGCCCATGAGGCATGGTACACATGTGTCAAGTAATTCAAAATCAAGTGACTCCAAAAGTCCATCAGCATGGAGCTTCTTCATGCGTTTTACACCAATATGACCTAAGCGGCAGTGCCACAAGAAAGTCGTACTATCATTATCAACTCTACATCTTTTGGCATCAATGTTATGAACATGTGTAGCATCACTATCGAGATTCAATAAGAATAAACCCCTCACATTGGGTGCATGACCATAAAAGATATTACTAATATAAATAGAACAACCAATATTCTCTGATTTAAATGAGTAACCGTCTCGCAATAAACAAGATCCAGATATAATGTTCATGCTTAACGCAGGCACTAAATAACAATTATTCAGGTTCATCACTAATCCTGATGGTAATCGAAGAGCGAGTGTGCCGACGGCGATCACATCAACCTTGGAACCATTTCCCACGCGCATCGTCACTTCGTCCTTTGCCAGCCTCCGTCTATTCCGCAGTTCCTGTTTAGAGTTGCAAATCTGAGCAACCGAACTGGTATCAAATACCCAAGCACTACAACGAGTGTTGGTAAGGTACACATCAATAACATGTATATCATATATACTTTGTTTGTTGTTGGCCGCCTTCTTTTCAGCCAGATACTTGGGGCAGTTCCGCTTCGAGTGACCAGTTCCCTTGCAATGAAAGCACTCAGTTTCTGGCTTGGGTCCAGCCTTGGGTTTCTTCACGGGAGCGGCAACTGCTTTGCCACTCTTCTTGGAGTTACCCTTCTTACCCTTGCCATTCTTCTTGAAACTAGTGGTTTTATTGACCATCATCACTTGATGCTCCTTCTGAATCTCAGACTCAGCGACTTTCAACATCGCAAACAGCTCGGCGACTGACTTGTTCATCCCGTGCATGTTATAGTTCAACATGAAGCTCTTGTAGCTAGGTGGCAATGATTGAAGAACTCTGTCAGTGATCGCCTCTGGCGGAAGGGGCATACCCAATTCAGCCAGACGGGTGGAATACCCAGACATTTTGAGTATGTGATCACTGACAGATCCGTTCTCCTCCATCTTGCAAGCACATAACTTATCGGAGGTCTCATACCTCTCGATCCGGGTATTCTTCTGA
Organism: Elymus sibiricus; assembly: GCA_039707655.1. Taxonomy (NCBI): domain Eukaryota; kingdom Viridiplantae; phylum Streptophyta; class Magnoliopsida; order Poales; family Poaceae; genus Elymus; species Elymus sibiricus. Next base: position 129,595 of record CM077674.1, on the reverse strand, counting down.
AAGATAAACTTCAACTCCTGGAACATATCATATGCTCCATGACCTTCAAAACGTCTTTGAAGTCCCGATTCTAAGCCATACAACATTGCACATTGAACTATTGAGTAATCATTAGAACGTGTCTGCCAGGCGTTCACAACGTCTGGAGACTCTACTGGAGCAGGTGGTTCACCAAGTGGTGCATCAAGGACATAAGCCTTTTGGGAAGCCGTAAGGATAATCCTTAGATTACGGCCCCAGTCCACAAAGTTACTTCCATCATCTTTCAACTTAGCTTTCTCTAGGAACGCATTAAAATTCAGGGGTGCTACTGCGCGAGCCATTGATCTACAACATAAATTTTGCAAAGACAACTTAGACTATTGTTCAAGATAATGAGTTTAGTTAATCATATTACTTAAAAAACTCCCACTCAAATTGACATCCCTCCGGTCATTCGAGTGACACATGATCCAAATTCAGCAACTCAAGTCCGATCATCACGTGAGTTGAGATGGTTTCAATGGTGAACATCTTCATGTTGATCATATCTACTATATGACTCATGTTCGACCTTTCGGTCTCTTGTGTTCCGAGGCCATTTCTGTACATGCTAGGCTCGTCAAGTTTAACCCGAGTGTTCCGCACGTGCAACACTGGCTTGCACCCGTTGTATGCGAACATAGAGTCTATTACACCCGATCATCACGTGGTGTCTCGAAATGACGAACTTTTGCAACGGTGCACACTCGGGGAGAACACAGTTTTATCTTGAAATTTCAGTGAGGGATCACCTTATAATGCTACCGTGGTCCTAAGAAAAATAAGATGCATAAAAGGATTAACATCACATGCAAATCATAAGTGACATGATATGGCCATGAACTTGTGCTTTTGATCTCCATCTCCAAATCACCGGCATGATCTCCATCGTCACCGGCATGACACCATGATCTCCATCATCTTGATCTCCATCAACGTGTCGCCATGAAGTTGTCGCGACAACTGTTGCTTCCACGACTATTGCTAACTCATAGCAATAAATTAAAGCAAAACGACGAAAATAAATTACAGACAACCCTATGGCTCCTGCCGGTTGCCGTACTCATCGATATGCAAGTCGTGATATTCTATACAATACATGATCATCTCATACATCACATATATCTCATCATGTTATTGGCCATATCACATCACAACATACCCTGCAAAAACAAGTTAGACGTCCTCTAATTGTTGTTGCATGTTTTACGTGGCTGCTACGGGTATCTAGCAAGCACGATTCTTACCTACGCAAAAACCACAACGGTGATACTCAAATTGCTATTCAATCTTCTTAAGGACCACCTTTGTCAAATCCGATCCAACTAAAGTGGGAGAGACAGACACCCGCCAGCCATCTTTATGCAACAAGGTTACATGTCAGTTGATGGAACCGGTCTCTCGTAAGCGTACGAGTAATGCTGTTCCGGGCCGCTTCATCCCACAATACCGCTGAATCAAGAAAAGACCAACGGAGGAAGCAATTTGAGCATCAACTCCCACAAACTCCTTTGTGTTCTACTCGTGATCTCATCTACACATAGACCTAGCTCATGATGCCACTGTTGGGGAACGTTGCATGGGAAACAAAAAAATTTCCTACGCACACGCAAGATCTATCCACGGTGATGAGCATCTACGAGAGGGAGAGTGGATCTACATACCCTTGTAGATCGCTAAGTGGGAAGCGTTAAGAAACGCGGTTGATGTAGTCGAACGTCTTCGCGATCCAAATCGCTAGCCGTCCCGCGATCCAGTCACGATCTAGCGCCGAACGGACGGCACCTCCGCGTTCAGTACACGTACAGCTCGATGACGATCTCCGCCTTCTTGACCCATCAAGAGGGAGCATAGAGGTAGATGAGTTCTCCGGCAACGTGACGGCGCGACGGCGGTGGTGGTTGAATTATCCCAGTAGGGCTTCGCCTAAACACTGCTGAAAAACTAGAGGAACTAATCTATCGGGAGAGAGGGCTGCACCGTGGCCTATTGGGTTGAAGTGCTATGGCCCTCTCTGCCTCTAGTATATATAGGAGGGAGGGGAGGGGTCGGTGCCCTAGGGATCCTCCCCTAGGGTCGGCCGAAGTGGGGAGGTGGAGGAGTCCAACTCCAATCCTACTAGGAGTAGGATTCCTCCCCCACTTGGTTGTCCTTTCCTCCACTTGGGCTTTCCACCCCTAGCCGCATGGGCCTTGTTGGGGGGGTTCGGCCAGCCCACTAGGGGCTGGTTCACCTCCTCCCACAGCCCATGAGGCCCTTTGGGGCGAGAGGCCCCTCCCGATGGTCCCCCGGTACCCTCCCGGCACTCCCGGTACTTTTCCGGTGACCAAAACGGGACTTCCTATATATCAATCTTTACCTCCGGACCATTCTGGAGCTCCTCGTGACGTCTGGGATCTCATCCGGGACTCCGAACAACCTTCGGTCACCACCATACATAACTCAATACTACCGAAACGTCACCGAACCTTAAGTGTGCAGACCCTGCGGGTTCGAGAACTATGTCGACATGACCGAGACACCTCTACGGTCAATAACCAATAGCGGGACCTGGATGCCCATATTGGTTCCTACATATTCTACGAATATCTTTATCGGTTGATCCTCTATGTCAAGGATTCAGTTAATCCCGTACGCTGTTCCCTTTGTTCTTTGGTATGTTACTTGCCCGAGATTTGATCGTCGGTATCTCTATACCTAGTTCAATCTTGTTACCGGCAAGTCTCTTTACTCGTTCCGTAATATAAGATCCCGTGGCTAACACTTTAGTCACATTGCTTGCAAGGCTTATTGTGATGTTGTATTACCGAGTGGGCCCTGAGATACCTCTCCGTCATACGGAGTAACAAATCCCAGTCTCGATCCATGCCAGCTCAACAGACACCTTCGAAGATACCTGTAGAGCATCTTTATAGTCACCCAGTTACGTTGCGACGTTTGATACACACAAGGTATTCCTCCGGTGTCAGTGAGTTGCATGATCTCATGGTCATAGGAACAGATACTTGACATGAAGAAAACAATAGCAATAAACTGACACGATCATATGCTACGTTCATAGTTTGGGTCTTGTCCATCACATCATTCTCCTAATGATGTGATCCCGTTATCAAATGACATCTCATTTCTATGGCCATGAAACCTTGACCATCTTTGATCAACAAGCCAGTCTACTAGAGGCATACTAGGGACATAGTGTTGTCTATGTATCCACACATGCAATTGAGTTTCCAATCAATACAATTATAGCATGGATAATAAACGATTATAATGAACAAGGAAATATAATAATAACCACTTTATTATTGCCTCTAGGGCATATTTCCAACATGCGCCTCTTGCTCAGACCAACCCCAAGATGAATAAGGATGAAAACTTGTGGGTTGTGGTCCATATGACAGGAATTGGCTGCTCAAAAGGAGGATATGTTGCTGCTGCGTGGGATCTATTCCATTGCTAATTCCACTCCTGAGACCTGTGCTTTGGAGGCAATATTGATCATTGAACTTTTCTTGGCCAATTAGTGACATTCAATTCTGCTTCCTTCTTGTATTTAGCTAGAAGTTCCTTAAAACTAAGCTTCGGCCTTCTATCCTTTGGTTGTCACGGCCTTTACCTCCGTCAGCTCTATGGGCATCCGCCTTCTTCTCCCCATCTTGATAAATATGCTCCAAAGGAGGATCCTTAGCCGATTTCTCATGCTCGAAAGGATCAATCAACCTTTGCCTCGACTAGAGAGATTTTACCTGCCCCCCAGTGTCTTCTGAAATTGTAATCACCTCGCTATCCTCTAAAATATCTCTAATTTCTAATTCATAGACAATCACCTTGTCTTCACTTGAGGTCACTACATCTCTCTCTTGGGCATTTCATCCTTGAGCTTTGAGTGAATCAGCTAATGGTAGCCGATTTGAAACCTGTTTATCATCAAGACCAATTGAATCCAATTGGTCCATTTATCAAGCTTCAGAGAATCTCAATCGTCCTTTATCAATGGCCGATTGGATCACTCGACGAAAAACATTGCAATTAGAAGTATTATGATCAAATGAATTATGCCACTTTCAATATGTAAGCTCTTCTAAGTTTTGAGGTGATGGCAAACTTTTGTGATCAATGATTCTAATAAAATTATTCTTCAATAAGATATCAAAGACATGATTACAAAAAGTAAAGTCAATGGTGTACTTTGATTTCTTTAGCTGACTCTTTTGTGGAGTCAGCTTTAAAGCTAGACAAACGAACAGATCAGATTTAACATCAATCCATCGGCCATCTTTGTAATTGCCTTTCTTTATAGATGTTTTAGAATTGATCATAAAACCAACATCGGCATGTGCAATATTTTTTAATCTTGGTCCCAAATTATTAAACCCAAAATAATTACTGAATTTGTATCTCATTTGGGACCAAGTATGAACTTAATTTAAAGCAAGTAAAGAAACCCACATAGATATAGAATCCAAGGTAAACATTGGGGAAAGCTTTAACTTAGACAAAATATTTTCATCGGCCTCTTGATAGGGAATAATATGTTGGCCGATGCAATCTGAATTTATTTCATTATCAACAAGTAAATTACTTTCCTCAGTTGGTCTCTTAACATTACTAGCAAGAATATCACTAATAGATGTGGCAATTGAAATAATACAACTGGATTGTAAATTTGGTAAAATACTAGTGCTTTGTACCTTGTTAATCAGGCTGGAGAAGTACATGTCCTTGATTTACATGACGTTGCCCTTCATCTCCAGGAAATAATCAACAACAGGGGCCGAATCATCCGAAGACGTATCGGCGGCTGCTGGAACCAGAGGAACCAGCCTGGCTGGTTTTGTAGTGTGGTCGGCCAGGGAAACTGGCCAGGCCAGTTTGGCAGTACCAACCATGGATGAAATGGCCTGGCCGGTTTTGTCTGTGTAGCCGGTCGTTTCTTCCTTTTTGCTTGTAGGGGCTTGATCTTCATCACTTTGATAAATGATGCGATAGTCACCAGATAAATGCACAACCCCTTTAGCTCCTGAAAAATCAAGTCTAGCTAATTTCTTATGCGTTCCATGCTTTGCCACAACTAGACTTGTTCCCTGAGATGAAACTGATTCGTAATGGGTATTGTTTCGTTCGGTTTTGTCAACCGAACATCCGCTTATATCTGAATCGACTCTTTCTTTGCCACATGTGTCAGCTGGCATGTCTTCCTTTCCTATATTAATAGCCGAGGACTCAAGTGGGATCGGCTTCAGCTTATATTTAGCACACATCTCATCAATATCCATTCTCATAGCTCTTTTAAATTCCTCGGGATCATTTAAAATCTGCCACGCTGACTCATATGCAACTAAATCAGGATCACTAGCGCTCATGCACATTGCTGAATTCTCATTAATTCAGCTATACTTATTGGTAACAGGTGAAGCCGAATCATGAGCACTAGTACTTAAAAAACTTTCTGAATTCTCATTGAGTTTGCCATAATTATTGGCAACATATGAGGCTGAATCATGAGCATTAGCACTTGAATGCCTTGCTGAAATTTCATTCATTCGGCCATAGTTTTTAGTAACATATGAGGCCGAATTCTGAGCACTAGCATTCACATATGATGCTGAATTTGTATGTAGAACCTTTGTTCTATTAGCATATCGTGCACCATATGAACTGAGAGTAATTGGCTGAATAATTAGCATTACTATAGCCAATTGTCTCATTCATCAGCCTGTCTTGTGGTGAAACCACGTATTGTGAACTTATAGCCGATGAATAAAGATTTGCATGTTGTATGTTGCTAGTAGCATTACAACTCGAAGAATTGATAGTTGAGATATCCATGATTATGATGTGTATGATGAGGAGCATTATCAACATAACAATTAGCCGATGCAACAGATTTACTATTGTTATGACTAGCAACATCAACATGAGAATTCATGACTTGCAAAATAACTATTAGGAACATAAGATGTATTTGCAAGTTATACCTTGGGTGATTGTAGTAATATTGTGATGCAACACCTTGGTACTCCATGATTTAGAACTCGGCCGCCTTGCTGAATCAATGGCAACACTTTGCAAAATAGCAAGCGAGATTACAAGGGGTCAAAACCAGATGCAATCGGCCTTTTGTGCCAGATGCAACAGTAATGGCGAGCGCAAGGAGATAGGTCAATCAAGAGTATGGCTAGGGCAGAGAGATTCTGCTACAAAGTAGAGCCGAGGTTATCGTCCCCAGCGGAGTCGCCAAAAAGTGTGTTGACAGCGGATTGATCCCGGATCACACACCAGCTAGGGCTAGATCATCCAGGCCGCCACAGACCAAAGAACATAGCCAGAATATCACACTTATGTGGTGAGGCACGACTGGTTTATGAGCAAACTGCCAAAGGATAGCTATCGCGCTTACGTGACAAAGAACGGCTAGTTTCCAGGAAAACTAGCAAAGGAACCATCGAAGCTCTCGCCCAGAAGGGACCCATTGGGGGCAAGGAAACAATGTAAGGCACCACAAACTACATCCCAATGAATGTATCATGAATGAAGACATCACATATCACAAAGAAAATTAATTTTTTTATTTCATTGCATAATACCAACTATTCACCATTGCATTAGTAATGCAACACATTACAACCAAGTTATTTGGAGCCGCACGGTGATAACAATGATAAAATGCTACATTTATTCTTGTCATGTGCCTCAGCAACTGTGAGATGTAGCTGCTCATTGTATTTGCTGAGGGCATCAATCTCACTCTTCTTTTCCTCCAATGCCACCTTTAGTTTCCCATTCTCACCATCCTTTTCAGCAATGTAATTCTCGAGCTCCTCAATTTTTAGCTTCAGCTATTTACCTTCAACCTTCTCAAACACTAGTGCTTTCTGGACTGACTTCATCTCATCATTCAGGCATGAATGCTTTGCATCAAGTTCAATACAGGATGCTTGCTGCTGTGAGACAGAAACGCGAATCTTCACCAACTCATCCTTCAGCCTATCAGCCTCGACATCTTTGTTGTGCCCTGCTTCCTCAGCTGCTTCATTGCTGGCGTGGATTTCCTCTATCTTCCTCTTGAGGCTCTCTACCTCCTTCATGAATTTGGCCTTCTCGGCGTCAAATGACTTCACAGCTGCCTCCTTCGCCTCCGCCAATGCAGCCAAGTCCATCTTGAGGCGTTTGACCTCTAATTCAGACATGGCATGTTTCTGCTCTGCTATTAAAATCTCCAAACGAAGCTTATCCTTTTCACCCTCCACCAAATCCTTCTTGGTTTGGATTTCCTCCACCTTCCTCTTAAGAACCTCCAAATCCTTGCTGATTTTTGCTTTCTGGGCGTCAAATGCTTTTGTAGACGCCTCCTTTGCCTCCACTAATGCAACCAGTTCCATCTTAAGGCTCTTAGCCTCTGCTTCAGACATGCTTTGTTTCTGCTCTGCAGCAAAAACCTCCAATCGAAGCTTATCATTTTTAGCCTCCAACAAATCCTTGTTGACCTGGAATTCCTCCATATTCCCCTTAAGATCCTCCAGTTCCTTCAGGATTTCAGCCTTGTCGGCATCAAACTCCTTGGCAAGAACCTCCTTGGCCTCCTCTACTGCACCCAATTCCATCTTGAGGCTCTTAACCTCTGCTTCAAATACACTATTCTCCTGCTCTGCAATCAAAATCTTTGACTGGAGCTCATGGTTTTGACTCTCCACCGAATCCTTGTTGGCCTGGATTTCCTCTATTGTCCTCTTAAGATTGTCCATTTCCTTCATGATTTCTACCTTCTCGGCTTCAAATGCCTTTGTCGCTGCCTCCTTCGCCTCCACCAATGCACCCACTACTTGCTTAAGGCACTTAACCTCTGCTTCAGACTGCCTACATTTCTCCTCCGCTGTGAAAACCTCAGACCGAAGCTTATCATTTTCTCCATCCACTAAATCCTTATTTGTTTGGATTTCCTTCAGCTTCCTCTTAAGTTCCTCTAATTCCTCGGTGGTTTCTGCATTTTTTACATCAAATGCCTTGGCGGCCGCCTCCTTCGCCTCCGCCAACCCACCCAGTTCTATCTTGAGCCTCTCAATCTCTGCTTCAGACATGTTTTTCTTTTCCTTTGCGATCAAAGCCTCTGAACGAAGCTTGTCATTTTCGCTCTCTGCCAAATCCTTGATAGCCTGAATTTCCTCCAGCCTTCTCTTGAGATTCTCCGATTCCAGCCTGATTGTTGCTCTCTCGTCGTTGAATTCCTTGGCAGCAGCATCTTTTGCCTCCGCCAGGGCGCCTAATTCCTTGCTTAGCCTCTCAACCTCCGCTTCAGACTTGCCACATTTTTCCTCTGCGATCGGAACCTCCGACCGAAGCTTATCGTTTTCAGCCTTGAAGCTTCTCTCCACCTCTTCCTTGTTATGGTCGGCAATGGGGCGCGAAACCCGCGTCCCCGCGGGTTTTTACCCTATTAGGGGACGGGGATGGGTGTCTTTTTAACCCCGCGGGGCTGCTATTGGGTAAAGTGTAAAACCCGACACATTTCGCGGGTTCAAACCCGTTTCAGCAATACCCGAACCCGAAACCCGCCATCCCCGTCAAAATGCTATTGTTTGTTGCTGAAATATGCTTATCTTTCTTGCTCAAATGGGGTATTATATTATGCTGAAATATGCTCCTTGTAGCTGCTATTATTGCTCTTTTTTGCTCACGTTATGTTGGTTAAATATACTCCTTGTAGCTATTGAACCATGTATTATTGCATTCTGCTGAAATTTGCTCAAGCTATGCTGTTGAAATATGCTCTTTTTGCTGCTGAAGGGCTATTCTGTGTTGCTACTATGTTTGTTTCAATATGATGATTTCCTCGTGGGTTCCCCGTGGGTTTAGAAAACCCGATGGGTTTAGGGGACGGGCAAAAAGCTAGCCCCGCACACGGTGACGGCGACGGGGACGGGCTTGCGATTTTCTCGTGGGGATGGGTTTGAGAAGGCAAAACCCGATGGGTTTCGTCCCCGTTGCCATCTTGATTCCTTGTGGCTTGAGATCGCCTTCGTCTCCTCCAGTTGCTTCTCCAGCTTGCCCTTCTCGCAGATCAGCTGGGTAATTTTGTGCTCCAGTTCCCACACCATGTCCCCAAGTGTGGTGACCTGGTGCGACAGGGTCCTCACCCTGACATCTGTGAAGAGATCTGCAACGACATACATACGTACTGTACGTTTTAGGCTGGTTGCATTACGGATGTAGTATCATACACTAGTATCATATGCATGATACTAGTATATGATACTCCCCATTACAACCAGCCTTAGAGGAGAGAGCTGGTACACGCACAGTATTGCACAGATAAAAAAAAAAGGAAAGATGATGACTTGGCACACACCCGCAAACCAAGGCGCGGTCGGCGACGACATGTTTGTCATCTGCTGCTGTTGTCACGCACTCGTCGGAGGTGGAATGGAACTGTCTCGCTGTGCACCAGACGGAAAAGAGGAATATATATACCTGCTGAAGCTGCCTCAGCTGGGTAGGGCAATAACTGAATATATATATATATGCAGAAGGAGGAGAGGATGAAGTGTCCATGACTCCATGAGCAAGAGGGAAGAAGCGTGGGGAGACAAGGGAAGGGATGGAGTGTGGGTATAGAGCAGAGATAGAGTGTCGGTGGGGAGGAAGGATGGGTTTTGTTTGGTTTAAGAAGAACATTGAACATATTCCGACTATCTAGCTGCAAGGCATCGGTAACTGCAGTCGCAAGGCATCCTTTTCTTTTCTTTTCTTTACTTTTTGCAACAGTGCTCGATCGCATTATTCTTTATTCTCGTTGCTTCCGTTGCAAAAATTCAAAGGACAGAACGGTTAGATTCCTCGCAACTGCCAAGGTAATGTATAGTAGGAGTACTAGTAACTCTTTTTCCGTTTTTATATTATAATAAATAAAAAAAGGAAACTGAAAATCCTCGCATCTATTCCCTTCGTTCCAAATTATAAGTCGCTTTGACTCTTTTGGTATTTCGAATTTGCTATGGACCAAAAAAAAAAAAACTCAAAGCGAGGATGCTGACGGTGTTCCCTGTCCGTGGATGGCCTGCGTGAGATGCTGGCGGTGGACGAAAGCAGTTTGTTTCCTTCAACCTCTACAATCCAAGCCGTGCCATGGGAGGTGCAACGTGAGAACCATATCCGTCAGGGAACAATTTCCAAAGCATGCTACTAGCCAAAGTACTTCACGTATGACCAAGGAATACTACAACTCATATCGTTTTGGTTTAATCGTCGTCATGGGCTCATGGCCTACTCATCGCGTCACATACGTCGTGTCTGGCTTCGCTTCGACGTCTGGCTTAGGCATATATATTCGCTGTCATTTTCGTCGCGTTCCGGCTTAATTGCTAACGCGGTAAGACGTCTTTCCGGCGTATCTATCGTCGAGTTTCGGCTTAATTGCTAACGCGGCAAGACGCATTTCCGGCGTATTTATCGCGGCGTTCCGGCTTAATTGTTAACGCGGCAAGACGCGTTCCGACTTAATGGCTAACACGACACGATGCTTTTTCGGCGTAGTTATAGTTGCGTTCTGGCTTAATGGCTATCGCGGCACGATTTCCGGCATAGTCATCGTCGTGTTCCGGCTTAATCGCTAACGCGGCACGACGCCTTTCTGGCATAGTTATCGTCACGTTCCGGCTAAATGGCTAACGTGGAATAGCGCCTTTCCGGCGTATTTATCGTCACGATTAGGCTTAATCGCCAGCGTTGCATGACGCCTTTCCGGCGTAGTCATAAATTTTTCAGCGTGGCATGACACGTTAATCGTTTTTTTTGGTTCGCCGTTGATATTTCACGGAAGTGTAAGCGGTTAACAACCCAAAGCCAAACCGTGACCCATAAAAACCGGTAATAAAGACATGAAAATCAACGGTGAACCAAAAAAAATCCAAAACACGTGTCAACCCCCGAAAGAATGACTGCTAGAACTGGGAATTCACGGCAGCAGCCCTACCTTAGTCACTTTAATCCTTTCTTATATTCACATCACAGAAAAATCTTCCGAACATTGGGCGTACATACAGTTTGAATGTCCTCTCCGTTTGATTGCTTCTCGGGTTGGTTGCGTGTTGTTTACAGATCGTGGGGAGTTTGCGGGGCGGCGGTGTTGGCGCCGGGCGCCGGCAACCACCATTGGCTCCGCTCCTTGCCGCCGTTTGCCATCCGTCCTCGCACGCGGCCCTCGCGGCAAAACTCTAGACGTTGCGCGGGGATCCGTGGCCATCGGCACTGTTGCCTTGGAGCTACCAGCGCGCGATTCGACCTCTGACGTTTCATGCCCGACTGCTATTTATTGGACTCATTCCACTTGATCCCAAGTGATGCGATCATACAGGACCAACAATTTCCTCTAAAGGTCTGTCTAGCCGCCTTCCTTGTCAGTTTGTAGCTGCTGCTTTCCGGCAAATAGTACAAATTGGTCTAGCCACAGCCCACTATAGCGCAGGATTTGATTTCATTCACCGTCCATTATTTAGCTACTTCAACGGCCTACTAGCCTTGCTATCTCTAAGGAGAAACATAAATGTCTAACAAGGTTGCCATTACTGACACTGAAAAATGGTCATGTTTTTCATGCCGAACAGGTGTTACCTTTGATAAAGCATGCACATTGTTTACAATCTCTTTGTCCATTTCAGAGGAGAGCATTTCAAAGGAAGCATGGATTGGAGGTGTATGGTTAGATGGCAAGCGATTTTGCTCATGCAGTTTGATGACAAAATTCATGGAGTCCACTTCCCTGCTTATTTGGCTAATGACTAATGGTTATTTTTTTAACTTCCAAATGTTGGCTAGCAATTGATATACTATTATTAAACCTGTCATAATCCATTGATTTACAGTCACTGTTACATTTGATAATTTATAATCACATAAATGAACTTCAATTGTTCCGGGCCTGGCATGTTAGTTTACATTATAGTACAGTGAGTATATGATGGAAACAACGTCACAAGATCACTCAGCACTATAGGCCGGCACAACAAAGCACACATACGCTTCTAATTTACATGACGGGTACTTCATTTGTTTGCATCATTCATGCATGTTTAGCTTTCAAAATAAATTATTATGTTGCAACAAAACCTTAATCTAAGCAGACCGAAAGTATGTGTAGAGTAAGGCTACTTAGTGCATCCTAGTACATGATATCGAAACTCTTGGAAATTATCATTCTTGAGCTGATTATGTGTCTCCATTCATACCTCTTCCTATTTAATTGCATAATGCTCATACTGAAAATAGCAATGCAGCCAAGCTAGGTGGTCTTCACCAAGTCACTGCGCAGGTACATATATGCTAGGTATCCAAACGGTTGTATAATAGTAGTTGGGTCTAATTCTCTAAAAAATTGTCCTTGTTTGCGTAAAGTGAAATCTTCCTAGGTTTATGAATAACAAATGTTTCATTTCTTGCAAAAATGGGATAAAACTGAAGTCTTGTTCTTTTCGATCAATTCGAGAAACAAAAACAAACTCGTGGCCAATTGAATTTTAGGGAGTAAAGATAGAACATATGTGGTTGAAGGAAATATGCTTGGAGAGCAATATGTTGCAGTCTCTATTCGTGGCTCTACAAATCTAGGAGATGAGAACTGGTTAGACCATATGAAAAATTCCAAACCGTAGGAGATGTTGGTTATGTTATTGCTTCGCCTCGCTCACATGTAAGCATGTTTCCATACAAGCATCGAGTATGCTCCAATATCCACATTTAAGATTTTTTTTTATGAAAAATCTTTGTGGTTTTTAAGTAAAATAAAACTAAGCCAACCACTCCAACGAAACATTTTTATGATACATTTCTTATAATTTATCAAAGAACATCATATCTTGCACTTGTCTAAAAACATTGTTCAGTTTCTTTTTCAGGGCGGTTGAGGATTTGAAAAGAGTTCATTAAGGGAGCCAGGAGTAATTGGGTGGTTGAGGACTTGAAAAAGGAGTGCATTGAAGGAGCTAGGATCAGTTGATGAACCAATCTGTGAATGAACAAATATTGTGTCTTATGTTATATTTCTGCTTAATAGAGAAACATAGCTGTAGACATAGGATATTTTCTTATTTATTTGCATGTTCTGTATGAATGTCTGTTATTATTCAGTTGTGAACTTCGGTGTAAGTATCTGTTCGGGCTAATCATTCCACTCAGATTGCCAATTTTGATAATGTGATGTTTGCAAATGCAATCTTAGACGTGGAATGGTGTCTTCATATAATGATATTATTTGATTAATCGGCATGTGTGGCCATGTCATGATAAAATGATCAAATTTGAAACGATGAAATACAAATTCAAAATAAATCAAACCATATTTAAAGTAAAATGTTCCAATTGTATCGAGTAGCTTATGTATATTTAGAGATAAATATAACATCTCTATACAACGTGTATAAGTACCAGGCCCATGATGAACGTATTTACAAAAGCGCCTCAAAGGTCTTGAGACGCAAATGAAACTTGTCTATGTGGGTAGAGACGTGATATGTGCATGTCTACCATAACATCTCTAACTGTCTAGACACGATGTTGAACGTCCCTATATAGCGTCCCATGTCATGTAAACACGCTCATCAAGCGTGTCTACATGGTTTGAGACGGTCCGTGGGAAGAAGATCCAAAGACGCTTTGCTAAAACGACCCTACATTTGCCTAGAGGTGAAATAACACGTCCCTAGGTATGAAATTCGACGTCCCTACTGGCAGTTTCTGTCGTAGTGCTAAGGCTGTTATCGTACCCCTAAAGACTAAACCCCTCTGCTTATCTATGCACCGGGGGTATCTAGGTTACACATATGGTCGGTTGCCAACGGGCCGGCTATAGAGCAATCCTTGAAGTGAACGCCAAGTCTTCGGAAGTTTCCATCTTGGTTATGCTGGGGTTCACAGCTTCGGTAGTCCTTCTAGCGATCGGCGGGCCATAAGCCCGGCCGATGGACTGCGGGCCGCACAGTTTAGTATCCCTTAGTTCAGGGCATATACAGAGGCTACGTATATACAGTCTAACACGGGCTGCTCCAGTACTACCTCGGGCTGAGGTGAACCAGAAGAAGAGCGCACCACAATCATCTCAGTGTGTCTCTCTCGCTCTCTCCTCTCGCCTCCCTCGGCCCGAGCACCCCTGGGACTAGCCCCGAGCACTCGTAGTTCGGGCTAACACCCATGACCTGGCACCGTGGAGCACCTCAACGCCCACCAAAGCGAGAGCTACGGCCTACGACTTTATATCCTGCACGTACACAGACGTGACCAGGTATACGGCTAACTCTAGCTATATGAACAACCAAAAAACACCTAGACAAGAAAAACACCATCCACAAAATGCAGGATCCCATCATCATCAGCCAAACTGTCATCCCCCTCTTCCACATCCACAGCTCCCACGTTCAAATCCCAGCTAAGACGACGGCGTTCCATCTCCGCGGCGTCACCTTCCACGCGGTTATGTCTGCTAAACCGTCGCCTCAGCCGTGGGGAGGAAGCGGAAACCACAGACCTCGAGTCACACACATTAGAGCTCAGCACCACAATGGCATCCTCCATTCTGACCATGTCGCCGTTGCATCCCCCCACCATTGTTCCTCCCACGATCGGGCTCTTGATGCGCATTTCTGAATCGTGATCCAGCCAGTTGATGCCGTCGATGAATATAACGCGGTGAGGGTTCTCCACGATCGCCTCGAACAGCCTCGCTCCGACATCGTCGTCCGGTGATCTCCGACTCTTGAGGGCGAGTTTGTTGCCGCTAAGTGCGGGTTCGTCGGAGTTACCCTGAAGGGCGGTGAACTCAGTGTAGGAGCCAATGTTTTAAATAGCGGGCTATGGCAAATAGCGGCAGACCTCTAAAAAGGCTATAGCGGAGCTATAGCGGGCTATAGCAGCGGGCTATAGCAGGCTATAGCGTGCATTTTGTACATGAGCCTATTTAGCGGCACCCTGCTGAAAAGGCTATAGCAATGCTATAGCGGGACTATAGCGGGCTATTTAAAACTATGGTAGGAGCCAAACACGAGCCTCGCGAGCTCCCGAGCAACCGCCGTCTTGCCGCCGCCGTCCCTACCTCGGCAGAGCAGCCAGGTCGACAACGAGCTAGACAGCTTATTCCTCGCCCTCCTCCTCGTCATGCCGGATCGGCACTGGAGCACGGTTATTGATATGCCGGGAACGATGTGACGGTGTCATGGAATGCGCATTTCGAGTGCGTCCCAGAGGATCTTGAGATTCTCCGCCGTGAGCGCCATGAACTTCTGCTAGCAAAGAGCGGCCTGGATGCATGTGTCACGGTCTCACGGATATCAGAACGTCAGTTAATCGCCAAGTAGACGTTGGATTATTTGGATTTGCTCAAATATGTGCTATATAATTAAGCGCATCCACGTGTGTTATGACTTATACATACGTCTACTTCAAAACTGGTGCCGCGGTGTGTTGATCTAGCGGGGATTTTAGTATTTTGCTAGAGGCGGAGCTATGGAGCATGGATCGCCGTCGTCGCCACTAACTCGGCGCCGTCAAAGAAGGCCGGCCGCGTTGTTCCTGATTTTGCTTGCCTTGCTCGAGTCTCACTGTAAGGAAACACACGGAAAATTAGAATGCATGTCTTGATACTCCCTGCACCGGTATGTAACTATGTATATACATCAAACAAATTTCTTGAAATATTAAGTTGCATGCATGCATGCACCAACATTGGTCAGTTATTGCATGCTGAGGAAGAGACCTCGGAGTAGTCACGGTTAGGGATTGGGGACTTGGGGTGGTCAGCTAGGGTGAGGGTGTTCAGTGGAGCCCACGACGGTGACCGACTGACATGACGAGCCCGAGGCGAGATCGATGGTTGCGAGAGGAACAAGTTAAGTGAGGAGAAAGAACAAAAAATGATCAAACGTGACAAAAAAAAAAGAACTGTAATCTTAGAAAAAAATGATCAACCTCCCCACTCTTTCGTAGCGCATCAAGCATAAATGAGCAATTCGCCTCTGATGGAACAAACCCAAGCCTGGCCACGTCATCTGTCATTCTCAATGCCATTTCCAGCTCCTCCGTCTGATAGAACCCCATTAAGTCACTTCATCAGCTGCAACTCCTCTCACCACCATGTTATTCTTTACCTCCGCTGCCTCGCTGATTCTTGCACAGCACAAACCATGCATCAACACATTGTGTGGCAGTGCTGGCCTTGACCACTTCATCCTGCATCCTTGACACGAGCCCCTTCGCGCTGTCAAGATTCCTGGCATCGCCGTCCCAGTCGTGTAAACATACTCATCTAGGCAAACACCAGACTGCAGCATTTAATCGAACAGGACACGGGCAAGGGTGCGCTGGCAAAACTTGACAAGGGAAAACAGTATGTGGGAAGCCGTATATTGGTTCGGAGTGATGCCAGCCGATAGGGACAGGTTAAGGATGGCGGCTACGATGCGGGCACGGTGGAGGCGGGGGTAAGAGGAGGCGAGAAGAGTTGCAACTGGCGGCGGTGGTGGCAGGTGGGAAGGAGGAGAGGGAGGAGGCATGGGAGAGGGACGAGAATGAGGAGCACGCGGACGAGGAGGAGGATGCGAGGGAGAGCAAGAGGGAGGTGCCATGCGGGGAAGATGACGAGACGGATGGCATGGAGGAGAGGAAGGAGAGCGTGAGGAGTGAGGAGGGAGTGGCAGAGTGAGGAGACAAGGTGGGAGGCAGGAGGAGGAGGAAGCGGCAAGAGAACGAGGCTGGGAGGAGGAGGAGCAAGGAGACGTGGGCGGGGGCGAGGCATCTATGGAGCGTGAGCGACCATGTGGAGGGCGGAGCATGTCAAGGTGGTCGGCGAGGGGCTTGACCATGCCGGAATGGGAGGTGGTGGGCGTGGGGCGAGGTGCCGGCGTGACGGAGGGGCATCGAACCGGCGGTGACAAGTCATCGGAGTACGCGGCGGGTGTGAGCTATGAGCTATGGCAAGAAATAATCTGTCGTTCACGTCACTCTCCAGGGTGTGTTGGGGGGGCATGGGAGAAGCGCCTTGAGTACGGCGTGTACGCACATGGAACTGGGGACACGCTGCTCATCGTCGGCATCTATGTCGACAACCTCGTCATCACCGGAGCTGAGCCACACGAGGTACGCTGCTTCGAGGAAGAGATGAAGACTCTCTTCAGCATGAGAGACCTCGAGCAGTAAAACGTAATGCGTGTGTTTGGGGAACTGCTCAACACACAATACGGGTGTGGCTATCTCATATATATAGAAGTACACCAGGTGCACAATACAGGTTACTGGGCATATACAGAGGCTATGTATATACAGTCTAACACCCTCCCTCAATCTTAACTATGCCCTGAAGTACTTAGCAAGTTAATATTGCGCCTACAACCTTCAAACCGTGGTTGAGACAACGGCGTCGTGAAGATGTCAGCAAGTTGATCTTTGGAGGAGATAAACTTGATGTGATGTAGCTTTTGTGCAACACGTTCCCTCACAAAATGATAGTCGGCTTCGATGTGTTTCGTTCAAGCATGGAATACTGGATTCGATGAAAGGTATGTAGCACAGATGTTGTCACACCAAAGAACTGGAGGCTGAACTTGAGAGATTCCCAACTCAGTAAGCAAGGACTGGACCCAAATGAGCTTAGTTGTGGCATTGGCAACTGCTTTATACTCAGCTTAAAGTGCTTCTACGAGATACCGTTGCTTGCTTGCGGGCATTCCATGCGATTAAGTTAGGTCCAAAGAACACCGCATAGACCCCCGTGGATCACCGATCGTCCGTACTACCAGCCCAGTCAGCATCAGAAAAGGCAGAGAGCAACCCTGAAGTTGCATGCTGAAGATGCAAACCATAAGAGGTACTGAAACGAACATAGCACAGTATGCGCTTCACTGTTGACCAGTGAGTGTCTCGAGGTGCATGAAGAAACTGACAAACACGGTTAACTGCATAAGAAATGTCAGGCCGTGTGATGGTCAAGTATTGAAGGCCACCAACAATGTTGCGGTACTCAGTAGTATCATCAGATGTGAAAGGAGCACCCTCAAAGGCAGATAATCGATCTGTACCAGACATAGAGTGGTGGTGGTCTTGCACTTGAGCATACCTGCGCGATGTAAAACCTCCAAAGTATACTTCTGCCGAGTGAGAGTCAAACCAGAATCAGTATGAGTAACCTCTAGTATAAGGAAGAAATGCAGTTTACCCAGATCTTTGATAGCAAAATCATCACCCAAGGAAGAAACAAGATGATCAGATCAGCAGTAGTCAC
Organism: Elymus sibiricus; assembly: GCA_039707655.1. Lineage (NCBI taxonomy): Eukaryota > Viridiplantae > Streptophyta > Magnoliopsida > Poales > Poaceae > Elymus > Elymus sibiricus. The sequence goes on along the minus strand of CM077674.1, from coordinate 111,318 downwards.
CGAAGAGCTGACAAGAATAATGTCATCGACATAAACCAACAGGTACATAGTCACCTCAGGACACTGAAGAAGAAACAGTGATGTGTCAGCAGTAGATGGAACAAACCCATGTGCAGGAAGAGCAGATCCAAGACGTGCATGCCATGCACGAGGAGCATGTTTAAGGCCATAGAGAGCCTTGATGAGGCGACACAGATGCTGAGGTCTAGTTGGATCAACAAAACCAGGAGGCTGGCGCATATAGACATCTTCTTCCAAGACCCCATGGAGAAAGGCATTCTAAAGATCCAACTGACAAAGTGACCATCCTCGAGTAACTGCAACCGAGAGCAAAAGGTGAATAGTAGTTGGCTTGACAACAGGACTAAATGTGTCCTCATAATCAAGACCACGGTGCTGTTAGAAGCCTTTAGCGACCAGGCCAGCCTTGTACCTTTCGATGGAACCATCAGCATGTTTCTTCACCGTGAAAACCCATTTGGAATCAATGATATTAACACCTGACTTTGGAGGAACCATATGCAAAGTGTCATTTTTGAGAAGAGCCTAAAACTCCTGATCCATGGCAATGCGCCAATGAGTTATACTCAATGCAGCCTTGTAGTTATGAGGCTCAGCAGTAGGATCAGCCTCGGCATGTGCCATACATGTTGCCAACCATACAACTGGGCCATCAGTGCATTTAAACGGACACACGATACCACTCTTGCTGCGTGTGTGAGGGCGTAGCTGTACTGGAGCAGTTGGAAGTGAAGGTGGCATAGGCGACGACGGAGAGACGCTGGAACCCAGTAAGCTCTCAGAAGGGGATGCATCAGGTGCGGTGGCATCGTCGACACCAGCCGATGAGTGGGGCCCAGCCAGTGAGACCGGCCCAGGGGAGGCAGCGACAAAGCCTGGAGCGGGAGAGGCTGACCCACTCGAAGCCGTTGACACGAGGGAGCCAGGCGGGCTGAGACACGCCGGCGATGGCCCACATGAAGGCACATGTGCACGGGAGCCGGGCGGGGTGGACTGCTCACGCGTAGCTATAGGAGAGGAGGCCTCCAGGCATGCGTCGTGGCGCGCACACGCATCGACGTCCCGCGCGGCATGCGACATGCAGTCGCGATCGACGTCTCGCCCAGGAGTGGAGGCAGAGGACGGACCGGGGGTGTCATCCAATAGCTATAGGCGAGCACTGCGTCTGATTCCTGCACCATGGTGAGGCAACAAAACAGGAGTATATGCAACATCTACAAATTGATCAAGCAATATAGGAGATGACTGTAAAGATGATATGTGTGTGTCAGTGGATACCGGGAGCGCGGAAAAAGGAAAGACATTCTCATCAAAGAATATATTCAGCGAGATATACACACGGTTAGACGGAACATTAAGGCATTTCTAACCTTTGTGAAGAGAACTATATCCAAGAAAGACACACTTTTTAGACCAGTACTCAAGTTTCCGACTATTATAAGGATGAAGATGTGGCCAACATGCACACCCAAACACCTTAAGAAAAGTGTAATCCGGAGTCTCGTTAAGTAAGAGTTCTAATGGAGTTTTCATGTTCAGAAGTCGTCTAGGAAGCCCGTTAATGAGGAAGCAAGCTGTTGAAAAGGCATCACTCCAAAAGCGAAATGGTACAGATGCATGAGCAAGCAAAGTAAGACCAGTCTCCGCATGCTTACGTTCGGCTGTGCCGTTTTGCTGATGTGTATGTGAGCAAGACACTTGGTGCGAAATCCCAATTTTCTGAAACAAAGCATTAAGATGATGATACTCACCACCCCAATCAGACTGAACATGAATAATTTTACGATTGAGAAGATGCTCAACATGTGCTTGGAATTGACGGAAAACATTAAACACATCACTTTTATGCTTAAGAAGATAAACCCAGGTAAACCGACTATAAGCATCAAAGAAACTGACATAATAGTTGTGACCAGTAACAGAAGTTTGGGCATGGACCCAAACATCTGAATAAACAATCTCAAGAGGTGTTTTGGCTACATGACTGGAATCAGAAAAAGAAAGTTGATGACTCTTGCCTTGTTAACAGGCATCACACACTGTAACATCTTTATTACTAGACTCGGAAAGCAACTCATGATGGCGGAGGACATGACGAACTAACGGCGTGGCCGGATGACCAAGGTGAGGGTGCCACTGTGACGGTGAAACATGGACACCGGTGAAAACTTGGGAAACATGCGGCACATCAAGTGCATAAAGACCCTGGCGGCATCGACCCCTAAGAAGAACGTCCCTCGTGGCCTGATCCTTCACAAAAAGATCAAACGGGTGAAATTCAACGAACACATCATTATCACGAGTAAGCTTAGGAACGCACAAAAGATTACGTGTGACTGAGGGAACACGAAGAATATTTTTGAGATGCAATTTCTTAGAGATATTTGTGAGAAGGGATGCCTAACCAGTATGAGAGATGAGCATACCTGCTCCATTCGCTGTGTGAACCTTGTCATGGCCGTGGTAGGGCTCCCGTGCGGAGAGCTTGTCCATCTCACTCGTCAGGTGATCTCTGGCTCCCGTGTCCATGTACCAGGAGGGGTCAGTGGGATACGATGCTGTGTATCCATGATTTTCACTTTCAGTTAGATTTCGATGAAATTCACTGAATTTCATTAATTTCAGCAGGGACTGAAATATTTACGTTTCAGCCAAAATATTTCGGCAATTTCAGTAGCACACATGAATTCAAATATTTTTCAAAATATGATTCAAAATTTTAATTGAAGTCAAGTGATTATTTCAGCCATTTGCCCGAAATGCAAACCGAAATCACTGAAATTCGTTGAATTTCGGTGATTTCGGTTAGTGCTAAATTTTTTCACAAACTGAAATTGAAAACCATGAGTGTATCCCTGAGTCGCCGAGCTTGGAGCTCATTGACTTTCCCATTGTTACCAAGTCCCAAGAAGTCTGTCCTGAAGCGGCGATGGTAGCGAGATGCCAGGTGGCCGTCAATGCTGCACAGCTGGCAGGGCACCTGAGTGCCGCATGCTGGACAACACGGGCGTGGGCGACCACCCACGGTGGTGAAGGAGGGGCGCGACGGCTGCTGCTGCTTTCGGGCCATGGCGGGCTTGCCCCCTCCCAAGGACCGTGGGGTAGTGCGGCGGGAATAGAGTTTACCACCACTGCAATACGTCGCTTGTGCAGACAAGCTGTTGGAGTAGAGGTCCGCAGAATGGCGAGCAGAGGCGCGCTGCTCCATGCCAAGGAGGCGCGCATAAAGATCCTGTTGATGAACTGGGACATGACTCGCCTTGATGACTTCGACAAGGGCGTCATACTCCTCATCCAACCCACTAAGGAGGTAGGAATTGAACTCCTCATCAAGCAGTGGCTTACCAATGGAGGCAAGTGTGTCGGCCAAGCCCTTGACCTTGTTGAAGACGGCGGTGATTGTGAGGTCACGCTTTTTTACTTAACCAAACTATGTGTGAATCGCCATAGACTACGCCGTAGACTGCGAAGTAAAAATCGTCTCAAGTGCAGTCCAAGCATCACGAGAAGTAGCAGCAAATAAGACCAGTCCAGCGACTTCCTCGGTGAGAGAGGACTGAATGGCCGAGAGTATAGCTTGGTCCTGAGCAATCCACCGATGATACGCCGATTGAAATGGTGGCGGACACGATAGTGTGCCATCAACAAAGCCTTCCAGGTAATGACTGCGGAGCAGCAGGAGCACCTACGCCCGCCAGTACAAATAGTTGTGTGACTTGAGCTTCACGTGTAGAAGATGTGCCAAATAGAACGGCGAGTGTGACGCCCACGACTTAACCCTGCACTAATCATACACGCATTTATGCATGGTCAAGATCAGAGACTCACGGGAAGATATCATAACACAACTCTAAACACAAATTTAAAATAATTCAAGCTTCATATTACAGCCAGGGGCCTCGAGGGCTCGAATACATAAGCTTGAGTGCACAAGTCAGCGGAAGCAAAAGTTCCACTTTCTCAGTCAGAGAAATGCATTGTTGGAACTGGATTGGAACGCCAAACAGCTCTAGATTCGAGGGTTTCCGTTATAGCCGAACGCGAGGGAAAGATCATTTCTACTGATAGTCATACGATACTTTTATCAAGTAGCAGTTTCTACTTAAACTATGTGTTCAGCTATGTGTTCAGATTATGCTATTTTATTAGTAGCTTTCGGTCTCGATTCGCCCTTACCTCGGAGGGATCAACTACTTCGCTTAGGCAAAAGGCCTTGAACTTCTACTTTCGTTTAGAATTTAGGCATTATTTTTCCCCTTGCTTTCGAAAAAAGAGTCAAGAAACACTAATGGCAACCCTTCGAGTCGATTATCTGAGTACAGACATAAAATAAACAAGTCTGCCTTAAGAAGGTTGAGCATAACAACGACACTAGATCGAAAAGGCGCAGGCCTCCTGCCTGGGAGCCTCCGAACTACTACTGGTCGTCAGCGAGCTCCACGTCATAGTAGACTCCATCCTGAGTGTAGTGGCCTCTGTCGGGGCAGTAGTAGTCGTCAACGGGGTAAGCTGGCTCCTGGGCTCCGTCATCTGGTCGCGGCAATCATATCAAGAGGAAAACGGGGAGCAAAGCAACGGTGAGTACTCATCCAATGTACTCGCAAGACTGACATCAGAACTATGCTAGATATGCACCAGTATCAAGGAATGGGGCTATATCTTTGGACTAAACTGCAGAAATGTCAGAAGAGGGAGAAAGCCTAGTCCTATCGAAGACTAGCATCTTCAGTGTCTTGCAGTATTAGAAGAGTGCAGATTAGCATTTCATAATAATGATATGTTGTTGTAAAGCCCAGAGATTCCTTCTCGACTCCCTGCGAGAAAGCAATCCCGGAGCCATCATATTCACTTCAATCACAAGTAACCAGTTCTAGTTGTATTAAGTCAGGATACTTCCGAGCGTCTGTACCGTGGACACAGCTATTCGAATAGATCAACTTCTCTGCAGGGGTGCACAAACTTACCTAACACGCTCGATTAACTCTGCCAGGCCTCGGCTGATTGACACGCCGTAGTCCTACCTAGGCTCAACAGAGAGGCCAGTACGCCGGTCTACATCCTAATCGCGAAGGGGTCATGTGCCAATCTCCCTCTGAATCTTGCTCCTTACAGTCCTGGCACCTCTTAATACAAAGACGGTGCTTACGCGGGCCACCCGGGCACGTGCCACTCAACCGTGGCGTCTGAAAAGCTGTCGGGAGAACGTACGACGAAGAGTACCCATATTTATTCCCGCGTGGTGGTTAGTGTGAAAAAGGCCAGAGGCCTACTCAGATCACATATCCAAACCAGTTAGTGTCTTGGGAGCTCGCGGCTACGATCAGTGCCCCACCATCTGTGGTCCCGTCGCCCCATCTCGAGGATGTGTGGCAAGGACAAAGAATGACCGGCCACACCTCGTAATATCTCGCGGGTACCTTTTCGGTCTGGCCCGACTTCACCTCAATTGCGGGTACCCTTGGGGCCGACCCGTCTTTCTCATTTAGTTCAGTGTAAAGTCAAAGTAATAGTGTGTCTATACATCAAGTGGAAATCCGAGAAATCACCCTCGATGGATCCCACTCGAGGTAGGTGTATGACAGAGTCGCTATCGGGAATGGGAAGGAGGAATCACCATCTATACCCACGACCGATTAACTACGCTATAGAATTATCATCGGGAGTGCGTTATGAGGTATCACCCTCGGCACTCGATAGTAGCTCTGCAGTGTCATACTTAGGGTTGTGAGGTGATGTGTCGGTAACGGCTTGTCAATAATGATGATTGAGTCTTCTGTCTTCAAGTCCTCGGTGTCGTCGATGATGAAACAGGGGCAATATTTACAAAGGAGGAGGCCACAGGGTAACACTAACCATACCTATACTATGCATTTTATGATAGCAGGTAAAGTAGCAACAGTAGTAATCAAAAACAGGATATGCATCAGAATAGGATCAAACCCAATACAGTAGCAAAATTCTAATGCAAGCACGAGGGAGAAAGAATAGGCGATATAGGAATGATCAAGGGGGTTTTGCTTGCCTTGTTGCTCTGCTGCAAAAGACTGATCGTCAGTGGCGTAGTCGTAGATAGCAGTGGCGTCAGTCTCGGTGTCTACCGGAGAGAAGGGGGGAAGAAACAATAAATACAAGCGAACAGGTGCATCTCGATGCATGATATGACAACATGCAGTGCTAGGGGTGGCCTAACGCAGTACTACACGATGCAGATGGAGCGGGAGAATATCTGACGATATTTCCCGGGTCTTTGGTTTAATCGGACAGATGATCCAGAGGGGGGAATGTTCCATGTTCATCATGTTAGAAGCATCTGACAGATGAATGTATGGCATATATGGATTCTTTGGATTTTTTTGATCGATTTTCATATATAAATTATTTTCATCTGAGTTATAGATTACTTTCTATGTTTTTTCTAAGTTTTAAACATTTTCTCAAATTAACAGAATTAATATAATTCAAAAATTGCATTTATGATGTCAACATGACATCATGATAATGTCAGCAGTCAACAGGGGGCTGACTGGTCAAACCTGACCAGTGGGACCCATCTGTCATTGACTTAGTGTTTAACCAGAGTTTAACTTAATCTAAATTGCGATTAATTAGCAGGGGGCCCACATGTCATACTCTGTTTATTTAACAGAGTGGTTAATTAACCTATACAGGGGTGGGGCCCATTGTCAGTGTCTAATAGGTGATTTAATTAGTGTCTAATTAAGTGCTACAGTAGATGGGCCCAATGTTAGTGGTTATTAGAGCCAGGTTAGTAGTTAATGACCGGGGTCCCACGCGGTAGTGATCCACCGTCGATTTGAACACGGTGGCGCACCGGAGTTGCTCCGGCGAGCACCAGAAACGCCGGTGAGGCTCGGAAACGCAGCGCCAGCCACCATTTCGAGCGCCGCGGCCATCTACGAGACCGTGGAGGTGGTGCGTGTCCATCTAGGACGTCAGCAGCGCCGATGGTGGTCGGTAGGGGCGTCAGCGACGAGCCGTGGCGGCGCAAGCTCTTGGGCGTCGGTGAAATAGCAGCAGCAGCACGCGAGCGGCCATTTAGAGCATGCAGGAGTACTCTACGCGTGCGTACGAAGCGAACGGGCTACGGCGCAGGACCAAATAGTCACTGGAAGGCCGCCGGTGACGAGCTCCCGCGGCGGTGGGTTCGTCCGTGCGGTGAAACCTAGCCTAGAGGACGAAATTGAGCGCCTACTGCTAGGGGTTTTGATAGTGGGCTCACCGCGGTTGCAGGGGAGAGGTCGACGCAGCTGGAGAGGCACTGCAGCAGCTGCAATGCCGGAGATGCTGATGCGGCGACTGGAGTGGAAGAAGAGGAATGGGGTGATGATGCGGCGTGCTCCGGCTCGATTCCGTGCGTGAGAGGTCAAATGGGAGGCCTGCGGAGCTCCAGGGCGCGTCGGGGTAGCTTGGGGTGGCCTGTGGCTGCGTGCTTACCACGACGCAGCCATGGCAGCGCTCGTGCGAACTCGAATGCGAGGGAGAGAGGCACATGGAGGGGGTAAATGGGGCCCTAGGGTTTTGCGGGGTGAGAGATAGAGCCCGGGGATGATCTTATCCTTGAGGGGGACCAGCAAGTCTCTTTACTCGTTCCGTAATATAAGATCCCGTGACTAACCCCTTAGTCACATTGCTTGCAAGCTTCTTGTGATGTTGTATTACCGAGAGGGCCCAGGGATACCTCTCCATCATACGGAGTGACAAATCCCAGTCTCGATCCATGCCAACCCAACAGACACCCTCGGAGATACCTGTAGAGCACCTTTATGATCACTGAGTTACGAAGTGATGTTTGGTACACACAAGGCATTCCTCCGGTGTCAGGGAGTTGCATGATCTCATGGTCTTAGGAACGGATACTCGACATAAAGAAAGCAGTAGCAATAAGCTAAGTGATACGATCAGATGCTATGCTTACGGTTGGGTCTTGTCCATCACATCATTCTTCTAATGATGTGATCCATCACATCATTCTTCTAATGATGTGATCCTGTTATCAAATGACAACTCATGTCAATGGTTAGGACTAAGCATTTATTTGATATCCCAATGGTGAGGTATGGTTAACTGGTGAGGCTGCAACAAGCACTAAGCATTTATTTGAGTGACTAACTTACAAGTACAAGAATAAGAAGAGTGACCTACGCATAAGCGGACGTGAACTAGTAATGATCAATAAGTGATCCTGAACACCTACTTACGAGTCAATCATAACCCCACCGTGTTCTCTTTCCGAACTCCCTCGAAAAGAGACGATCACGATTACGCACATGGTTGGTGTATTTTAATTGGGTTTACTTCAAGTTTTTTATAACCGGGTGTTAAACAAACTTCCAAGTTGCCACATAACCGCGGGCATGGCTCTCAGAAATATTTAACCCTCCAGGGGTGCTCCAACTCATCCATCACAAACTAGCCACAAGCTGTGCCGGAAAACCTCAACCTCGAGATAGCCCAAGGTATCCTTGGAGCCCGTGCACAAGACTTTCGAGAAAGGTAAAACAAATCCAGGAAGGACGCCCGACGTGCCGACAATCCCGATAGGAGCCGCGTATCTCATTCTCAGGGCACAACCGGGTGAGCAGTACGTACGGTGGCCTGATAGAAATCACCCGAGTTGCCCCGGGGTGGCCCCGCAAGTGGCCCTATTTTGAACCAGCACCATCAGCACTGGCCCCCCTGTATTATGTTGAATTAATCTGCGGGTTCATGGCGCCCTATGCATTACTAACGGTGTTCAGTATCATTATGTTGGGCAAATATAGTACCAATGTTGGGCCTTGCCAGAAAAGGCTTATCCCAAAATGAATAATCAAGGGGGTCCCCATAACAACCCCAAGCATGTTAGGAGCGCTCAATATAGAACATAACACCAGTACACAAGTAACTAGGGCGGTAAAGGTGGAACAAAACACCGAGCAAAAGGCCAAGCCTTCCACCTTTTGCCAAGTATATAGGTGTATTAAATTAAATAGTAATAATATTGTGATATCCCAAGATATCCATCTGTAACCTGGAAACAAACTGCACCTGCAACTAGCAACGCTATAAGAAGGGTCGAGCAAGCGGTAACTTAGCCAAACAACGGTCTGCTGGGAAGGTGGAGGGTTAGAGGCTTATCATGGCATTTCGGGAGGCTTGACAAACAAGTAGTGGGGAGCAAGACATAGCGATAGAAATGAGACAACTAGCATGGCAATGATAGTAATGGTATCCAGGAAAATGATCATCTTGCCTGAGGTCCCGCTTGGAAGAAGAACGAATCCGTGAAGTAGATGAACGGGCGTAGTCGAACGAATCCTCACACTCCGAACGCTTTCGAAACTCTATCGAGAAGAAGCAAATCCAGAAACAAACAAATGACACGATAAACACCACAACATATTCATGACATGATGCACAGAAAAGATGATGCATGTTCATTTAAATATGCATGACATGGCAAGCACAACAATCAACTTCTACACATTAAGTGAAGCTCAATATGCAACGAGTTGCATATTGACGAAACTCCACATTTTGATTATTTAGTTCACTCTCGATTAGGTACTCAACAAGTTTAAATGTTGTTGACAAGGCAAGAGGTGAACCATAAATAAACTAGACATTTAGTCAACTTTAAATGAGGCCGGAAACAACATATAGAATTTCCGACATGGTCCCCTATGCAAATTACGAATTTGGTCCAGATCTGAACTAACCATGTTTTATGTTTGATAAACAGAGAAACAAAATGCACCATGTGATTCTACTTATCATTCTAGGCGATTTACATATAGAGATCATTTAAAACGGAGCTACAGCCTAAAAGATATGACAAACACAAGATGCATATGTCATGAATGCAAAATGCATGCAAACAACACCCACAAACATGATAAATCATGGATGCAACCAGATATTATGAAACTACATGAAATTCTAGGCAAGTTTCATATATGGCATGTTCAAAACGAAGCAACGGTTCAACAAATACAACCAACACAAGTTATAGTGATAACCTGCCCAAAACAGCAACATGGCATTTTGCACACATCAAAACAACAACCTACAAGAATCTAAAATGCACAAACAACACATGGGGCAGTAGACTACATGATACACAACAATGCATCTCATTGCAGCAAATTGAATAGAAGCATGGATCAATAGCAAATGAGCTCACAAGGTGGCTATTGGAACAACAGTCATGACTTAGCGAAAATAACAGTTTTCCACAAACAGTTTTAACCTGAAGGCATATTGGCAGCAAGAAAAGCATATGCTACAAGACTTATAATGGCATGAAAATTTACAAAAAAATAGTAGGCATGATGCACTTCATTTCATTCCACATGATCATGGTCTAATTATGCACAAAGACATGGCTATCATCAACACAACATGGCAATCTGAAGAAAACAGATTTAAGACTTAGTGAAAATAACAGGGTACAAGAGCAGTAGTTTTTAATCGATTGACATGTTTGACAGCAGAAATATCTATGATGCAAGTCCTATATATGTAAACTAATAGCACAACATGGTAGTCCATAACATGCTTTACAAAAGACTCCATGGGGGCAACACCAAAGGAGTTGTAGATCAATGGCAATTCACATGGCAAGACAGCAACAAAATATAACAGTTTCAGACATGGAATTATTTTAGCATCTCAAAACAGCAACATTTTTATAGCATGTTCACATGAAGAAAACTATAGCTAAACATGAGTTCCATGGTATGGAAAACATACCAACAGCTAGTAGACATGACCTGCTTCAAATTACTCCATTGGCACAACTTCATAGGATGCATGGTTTGCTTAATAGAATGCTCACAAAACGAAACTTATCGTTAACAGAAAAACAGATTTAACACGATAGCTAATTTAGAGCATCATATTGACATGATAGAGATGATTTGCATGGCAACCAATGGCATGGCATCAAAGTAGACATATCATAGAGCACTTCTCACGAAGGAACCACATGCTAAAGACCTACGGATTTGACGCAATCATCCACACAAGTTTGAATAAAATAACAGTTTCACAACTACGACGGGATGCACTTTTGTAATGTAATTTACAGCATCTAGATGAATTGTAATATGTATGCAAATGATTCCATGATGTAGAGCACAATGAGTAGACAAATTTTCATATAAGGATCGTCGCGATCCGATGAACAAGTGCAAAGATATAGCCCTCTCAAAAATGCATGCATGCTGTTGAAAACAGACAAAAAAGACAGCCAAAAAAATGACCGAGTCTGAATCTGAGCGTGTAATAACCATACTACGCTCGGGCGCTGGATAAGGCTGGCGGCGCTCACTTATGGGCCGAGGCCGGGTCGGTGACGCTGGGCGGAGCAGGCTGGCTGGCGCTGGGCTAGAGGAGGCCACTACCTTGGCGTGCCTTAGGCCGGCACGAGGCCCAGGCGGAGGCGATGGGTGAGGCTGGCGTGGCCCGGGCACGGTCAATGCCTCGTTCCCGAGCGAGACGAGAAGCAGGGCTCCGACAGCGCTGGTTGTCTCCAGCGGGGCGACGCACTGGGCTCCGACGACTCGCGGGGCGACCGGGAATGGGCGGATTCGGTCGAGCCCACCTGGATCTGAGGCGGAGAGGCGCCGGTGGCGAGCTCCACGGGCAACGGCGGCCATGGCACCATGGAGTCCTGCGAACCAAAGGAGAAGGAGGAGAGTTGAGGGAGAGAAGCGGGAGGAGAGGAGAGGGAAGGTAGGGCGGCGAGGTCGACCCGGTGGCGGTGAGGCAGCGTGGCTCCGGTGAGGAGGTCTGGCGGAGGCGGCTAGCGAGGTCAATGCAGGGGCGAGGGCGTGCTACGGGCGGCCATGTGAGGAGTCGGGGCGAGCTCGGGGGAGCCGGGCGGCGGTTGCGGGCGCCCCGGGCCCAGATGGGCTCGGGCGGGCCCTGCGTGAGCTTGGGCGGGCAAGTGACACTGGAGCTAGGTGGAGGCTATGGCGGCTGGAGGGCACGATTTTTGATGCAAGCCTAGGGTTTGCCAGAGTAGGAAGGCTAGCCTTCCTTTTATAGCAGGTTTGCTAGGGTTAGGGGGATTTAGTCCGTTTTCGGACCATTCGATCTCGATCGGACGGTCTGGAAGCGGAGGGGGACTAGCTGGGCTAGTGGGCTATGTAGTTGGGCTAGGTCGGGATGAGAGGGAAGGTGTGAGGCCCGTGACAGGTTTTCAAAATACCGAAAGGTCCGACAATTTGACCGGCTATAGTGCCGTTATAGTTATCCGTTGGGGTATCAAACGACCTGCGAATGCGATGAAATTTGGCAGGCGGCCTACCTATGATATAATATGACCGCTCACCAACTTTCAACCCATTCCAAGAATGTTTTATACACACTTTTAAAAACAATATTTTAGAGATGCCGCGGGCGCGTGCGAGTGTGGTTGGTCACGAAACGGTCAACGACGAGAACGGAGAAAACCAGCAACTATGGACGTATGCAAGTTTTGAAAAATGACGGCAACGGAGAGCCGATGCTATGCGGATGATGCGAATGATGCGATGATGACCGCGGCAACCAAATAAATCACATGGCAAAACTCGAAATAAATGGAAGGCATCTGGATCGTCGGTCTCGCGCTGTTACAAATCCAAACCTTCCTCTTTGGAGCGGAAAAGGATGTGGGCAAAACATATAAAAAAGATCAGCCTAGTCGCTCATAGGGACATATCTATCCGGATAGACGATACTCTAGATCAATTTTGAGAAAAATCTCTCTACATATAGATAGGTATCTCTGTGGATAGAGATAACGATAGGGATCCCTATAAATCAAAATATATGGGAAAAGTGCACTTTTTGACTACTACTACTACTATTTGTTAGACTTTTTCAAGGAAACATCGTTTTTTTGATTTTCACTGAATTGGTCGGAGCGTAGACGAGCAAGCAGAGCCCAGGAAAAAGGTCAGATCGTCAAAGAGCAGTCGACTATAAGTATAAGACAGAGTAGTCGACTATAAGTATAAGACTGTTGGCCTGAGAGAAGTCAGTCTATCTCGGGAAACATGGTCGAATTTCTCTTATTTCTTTTCACATGGGCAACAATTGGGAATAAAACAGACAATGAACATCAGTTTAAAATGTAAAAAAAGGGAAGAGTGCATTCTCCACTTTCTTATCTTGAAAACGCGTAATATAGTTATGTCATGTGTCTGTTTCTCTTAAAAGGTGGGTTGGCCCTTGGGGAAACAGTAGTGCCGTGTTCCATTGTGGAACGGTCGTTTGCCGATGACCTTTGTCCGTGAACTAGCATTGATCAAGTCCATGAGTTCATAAGAAGGATTTCTTCACATGAGAAAGTCCACGGCTTAGCTTAATTCAATTAAAAAGAAAGTATCCAATCTACTTTAGGAGCGCCATATGTTTGTATCTGAAACGGTAAAGCGAGGCTCGCTGTAAGGGTCATAGCTAGTTCAGGATTGGTAGGAAAGTAAAACAAATGATTGTAATATGAAAACCCCTAGGAGAGCTAGCCTTTGTGTTAAGAGCTTTCTTCCATCCTTCCTAGCTCCTCGAGCTTGCAGCCGCTCGGCGCCTTTTTCTTTGTTCGTTCTGAGGTGCATTTGAACCACTCTCTCCGTTTGGATTTTGAGTCGAAAAGGCCCAGCGAAAGAGGATTTTCAATCCTATGCCCGCTGCCAGTCAGAACGGGATTTTTCCGCTTCACACCCACACAATCGGGATTTGATGAAATAGCTATGTTTTTTTTTCTTATTTGATTCGGATATTGTCAATCTACTGTCCATCTTTCTCTTTAGTTTTCTCCTTTCTTTCTCCACAACCTATCTCCATTGGATGGACTTACGAAAGAATAATATCTAATCTCCCCATCGCGGTTAGGATCCCATGAACTAGAAGCGCCAGCACCGGTTGCTCGATCTTCCTACTGGAGGCATGGTCATGGCTTTCATTCATTCATTTCATTCGTTGTTTTATTGTGGAATTGAACCACTAGCACTCAATGGATTTCGAGTCCTTTTATCCAAAGGATTTTGAGTCCTTTTACCAACCAGTCAGAAACAATATTTCTGTGTTATATTCTATAGCGACTTGCCTACCGAGGGGGAGAACTACCTAGTATCAAATTCACAAAGCAGCACAATTAGTAGTTGACATCTTTCTTCTCGTTTTCATCGGAAAGGAGAGTTTTCACGTTAAGCAAGAAGAGATACGAGTTGGAGGGCTATTGAAAGCACAACTTCTCCCCATGTGCTTTTGGTAATTAATAACAATATATATTTCATTGGACTAATATTTCCACCAAGTAAATTTCAGGAAAAGTTCAATGATGGATTGGCAAAGGATTGTGAGGAGATTCCCTAGATGCAAGGAACATCTATTGGCAACAAGCTTGAAGACTCTACATTTTACTTTTATGTGAGAAATCACAATTGAGTCCATAGTAAAGCCAATACTATTAAAAGGGGATCAGGTATCCATGATGATTTGGTTGCTCAATTGTTTAGAGTTAGCCACGAAAAATACTCATTCATTCTCCCACAAAATATTATGTCCAAACTCATTTAGTGTGATTATGCAGCTACACACTTACAAAATAGACACATCATTAACAGTGATGGCAAATCTACACCTTTATACATCAGTCATTGAGCACATAGCTCCAATACACTAGCTAATAACTTGCAGAAGTCTGGCGCCAATAGGTAATAGCTCCATTACACTAGCAGAACATACCAATGGAATACTATTGGTCCTAATAGCTTGCAGAAGTCGGTAGGGCCACCATGCAACCTGAAACAAAAAAGTTTAATTGGTCAAAGGAAAAATTGCAAGAAATTATACCCGCTTTTTTTAAACAAACCTTTTAATACTAATATACGAATATAGATACATCAGTGCATGTTGTACTTATTAGCAAGCAAAATTTTAGAACTGTTGGATAAACTAAGTCCAGAGGAATGTACCGTGATCATATCTGCTGCATTTCCTTTTCCTTGTTCTTGTTCTTCTCTTTCTGTCTTTGCTTTTTACCCTTATCCTTATATCCCTTTAGTCTTTTGATTCTACCCCTTGATCGAATATCGTTTGGAGGATGGATATCAACCTCAGTTGTAATGGAACAACCTAGAAATTCCTCAAATTCTTCTGTTTGAGTTTGTTCTTTCGCTGGAACTTGGGTAGACAATTGCTCTCCAAGTGCGAAAATCTGATCTCTCAAGAATTTTATGCCGACCTGAGATTGTCGCGCTTGTTGTAAAAGGTCTTCCATCTTCTTACCCGTCTTTGAAACTATTTTTTGTATCTCCGGATCAATTGAACTACTCTCATTGCCTTCCAATAGAGTGCCATCCTCATCAAAGACTGGCTGGTTTTTGCAGTCCTTTCTAAACCTTTTGAGTACATAGTGTTTTGGTAGTTCATTTAGCTGGGCAGTTCTTAGCACATGGATCAGATGACGACATGGGATACCATGCGTTTCAAACAACTTACATGTGCAAGAACCTACCATGGTTGTTGTGTTGTAAGTTACCACAATAAGTTTCTTATAACCATCACGTATAGTTACTGTTTTAACCTCACCATCATGTGTCATCATCTCAACAAGGCAACGATCCCTATCAGCAAGCAACTCATGTTGAAAATCCTGAAATATCTCATGTGTTAATACCTCGCCGCCATGCTTTTCAATCGCCCACGATGTCTTCAACACGGGCATCGTATGTTGGCTCACATGGTCCTCTTGCAACTCCTTGTGACGTTGTTCTTCCAAAGCCGTGTCAAATCTAAGCCAAAACTCAACCAAAGCATGTTTGTAACCGATAATACGTGAGAAAAAAGAATTGGCACTCTCTGACCTTGAAGTGGTCCGCATAAGCCCTGACAAAGCAATTTCTTTGAAGTAAGCTGGTATCCATGATTCTCGAAGGCTGAACCTTTTACTGAACTAATCATCATCTTCCAACCCATACTCTGACATAATTTCTTTCCATCGTTCCTCAAATTCAGTAGGAGTTTCAGAAGACCACACACACCGTCCAAATCGTTCATGGAAATCTTCATCGGTCTTCAAATCAGGGCCAACCTTCTGCGGAATCTTATTCATAATATGCCACATGCATAGCCTATGTGCAGCTGCTGGGAAAACTTCTCTTATTGCATTGTCCATGCTACTACATTCGTCAGTTATTATAAACCTAGGTGCAGCCCCTCCCATAGCTTTCAAGAATGTGCGAAACAACCACTTATAGGAATCTGCCTTCTCATCATGTAACATTGCAGCACCGAAACAAACACTTGCCTTCTGGTGATTGATTCCACTAAAGGGGGTGAATATCATGTTATACTGATTGGTGCTGTACGTCGAGTCAAAGGACACAAGCTCTCCAAATAGAGCATAATTTTTCCTGCATGTGGCATCCGCCCAGAACACATGTACCAGCCTGCCCTTATCATCAAGAACATAATCAAAATAAAATCCTGAATTTGCAAGATGTTTTCTAGCAAGCTGGTCAACAAACATTTGAGCATCGGATGACTTGATAAGGCACCTAAGGTTTCCGTGGTAATTTTGCAAGTCCCTTTTTGTGCACCCAACATTCTCAACCCCCCCCCCCCCCCCCCCCCCAAGCCTACACGAAGGAACCTGTATGCTAGGGATGTGCCAATGCTAGCTTTATGACAGTTCCATAATGAAGTTTTTGCTTGCTGGCTAATTTTCCTGTTTGATCTGATGAATTGTTTTTTACTGGGCGACACAAGTGTGTGTGTGTGATCCTCTTCGAAAAGTGTCACAACGTACTTATTCTCGACCGTGCGTTTGACCGCAAGTTTAGCTTCACAGCCACATCTAGTGATTTTCGTCTCATATCTCCTCTTACTACCAGTGCTAGCTACCAAAGTTCCCTTACCTTTCCGATCCTCACGGAAACCTTCACGGTCACAGTAGAAACGCTTGTGAGTAATGACACCATTAACAGTCTTTTGCTGCCCCACACGTACTGAAACACCAACATGATGTGCATAAGATTCATAGAACTCCTTGACTGCGTTCAAATCAGCAAAAGTCATCCCTATTGCTGGTCTAATGGCATCATCACACTCTGGAGTACAAGACGAGCCCTACAATTTGAACGAAAAGCACAACAGATTTAATATGTTGAGCTGCAGGAAATTATAGAGATGTACATATTAGTTAGGCAAGTACTTACACAGAAAGGTGCACTATACGATTTCTGTGGTGTGGTAAACCCAAATAACCAAAGAAGGAGCCTTGCTCACTTCACTTTGGCATTCCATACTTACTGCACAAGACAAGATATACAGCTTGTAAGTGCGGTCATAGAAACCAGTTAATATGTGTCTTCCAGAATAACATAGAATAAACTAAAGGGCACAAGGAACATTCAGGTGTTAGCATTACCTAATCTCAGCTCACTTCACCAATCAATTGCAATAGAAAGTAACATCATCTAGTTCGCTGTGAGCAACATTAGTAGCAATTCCAGAACCATCGGCATATTATTAGTGCATGAAAAATTCACCTGGCTGTAGCTGGTCACTGACAGCTGGACTTTGAGCGCCCGTCGGCTGGACTGAATTTCTTTGAGCTGTCCGGAGTGCAAGCAAGATACTAATTCTAAGCATGCAGTTTACCATGTACATCTTTATGTACAAATAATACAAAACGGTTGTGTGTTTAGACGTTTGAAGAGAACATGTGTATTTCTTATTACAGTTCATGTGCATGCTCTGTTGAATTGAACTTTGCACGCATGCACCCTCGTACTAGTTCAAATAGTCTAGGATTGTTTTCTCACCGTCAATCACGCTATTAGCAGTACCACACGTACATAAATTAACCTGTACAATCCTTACATACTTATCGTTATCTAACCTGTACAATCCTTACATACTTATCGTTATCTAAATTCCATATAGACAGTAGCAGTAGCAGTATACATATATCAATTTTTATTAGACCACGGTCACACACAGCACACACGCCAGGCAGCGACACACGTATAGTCATAGATGTATATAACACTTAATTACGAGCAAATAAATTATACCTCGCCAATTATTCAAGAAAAAAATCTGGACAGTAACCTCTAGGAAAATAAGCAGCTGCTGGGCAAGATGCCACTACCTCGGCGCCTCTCCTATTTCCTTCTTAGGGTGTGCTGAACTTGGAGGAGACAACACAATGAGCCACGAGCTAGTCGCCTCCTCTGTTTGCTTTGCAATCTAGCCCGATCTAGAAAAGAGGGAACATTCCAAATATGAAGGGTACAAATCCACATACCTGGGGACCTAAATCCAGTTGGGGATCGCTCGGACGACTACCGGCACGGTTGGCCGGACAATCGCCGGAGAGGAATCAGCCGCGCCGCTCGCTCACCGCCGGCCCAGCACGGAACCCTCGGAGGATGGCTACCACTGCTAGTGGGACAATCATCAGAGAGGAATCGCCGGCGCCGCTCGCCGCTCGCTGGCCCAGCGCGGAACGAGAGGGTCTCGCCGTCTCGTCTCCTAACCCTAGCTTTTCTCACGGTAAGGAAATAGAATTAGGATTGACATACCGCTACAGGGAAAGGGGAAAGGTACAGAACGGCTCAGGTTCTGTACTGAGGTGCAGAATTCTTGCGGGGTTTAATTTGCAATTTGTACTTCCTTCCATCTCGCAGCACACATTTTCTATCCAACGGCACAAGACCAAGTTTCCATGTTTTCGCTGAAGGTACGGTTTTCACTAGATATGTACTCCTAATGATAATGTGATTCATGTTAGCCTCTTAAACATTCATCAAAAACAGCATGCGAATCTAAAGTTACACCTACAAGTTGGATATTTTATAAATGGAGATGCAATCTATATGCAAATAAAATATAATTAATAAACGGGGATTTACCCATCAAAATTTGACATAAAGGTAACCAATTTATGGGATGTCGGCTGCTGTGTGGTGAGTTGTGCACCATGTGTGCTCTCCATGCAATACGCAAGAGCCCATAGGTCGAACCATGGAGAGAAGAGGTTGTTGATGCATTGTCAGCGCTTGACTGCTTGGCCCCAGCAAGCCATGCTCCTGCTTGCCTTGTGATCTTGTGCTTGTTAGTTGTCCATGCTACCGCTTGCTTGGATTCGACTGAGACGTTGCGAACGATGGATGGAGAGACGAGCCACCGAGATGCGTTGGGATAGGACCTTGTGTCTTCAGTTTGTTGGGCCAACCAAAACTGCAGATGACTAGGGCCTGCTCGACTAGGCCATCAAAACCAAAATCCCCCGTGGGCTCTTTGCCACTATTTTCCCTTTTAATTTAATGATGTGCAGCTCTCATGCATGTAGTGAAAAAAAATGTTCAAAGCATCCGTCCATTTTGCTTGTGTTTGCTGTGGTACTTTGTCATCAAATGTTGTTTGCGTGGCATGCAGAAATGTTGCGTAGTCCTTAATTTAGGGGTTTCTCCATGAATTTCCCTTGGACGATTGGATCATTGTTACTTGAACTTTTTCGCTACACCTAGGGTCCTGAACATAGGGGCCCTAGGCCCATATCCACCCCTGACTTTCATCAAAAGTGGAAAAATGCAAGGCACCACAAACTACATCCCAATGAATGTAACATGAATGAAGACATCACATATCACAAAGAAAATTAAATTTGTTATTTCATTGCATAATACCAACTATTCACCATTGCATTAGTAATGCAACACATTACAACCAAGTTATTTGGAGCCGCACGGTGATAAGAAAGATAAAACGCTACATTTATTCTTCTCATGTGCCTCAGCAACTGTGAGATGTAGCTGCTCATTGTCTTTGATGAGGGCATCAATCTCACTCTTCTTTTCCTCCAATGCCACCTTTAGTTTCCCATTCTCACCATCCTTTTCAGCAATGTAATTCTCGAGCTCCTCAATTTTTAGCTTCAGCTTGTTACCTTCAACCTTCTCAGACACTAGTGCTTTCTGGACTGACTTCATCTCATCATTCAGGCATGAATGCTTTGCATCAAGTTCAATACAGGATGCTTGCAGCTGTGAGACAGAAACGCGAATCTTCACCAACTCATCCTTCAGCCTATCAGCCTCGACATCTTTGTTGCGCCCTGCTTCCTCAGCTGCTTCCTTGCTGGCGTGGATTTCCTCTATCTTCCTCTTGAGGCTCTCTACCTCCTTCATGAATTTGGCCTTCTCGGCGTCAAATGACTTCACAGCTGCCTCCTTCGCCTCCGCCAATGCAGCCAAGTCCATCTTGAGGCGTTTGACCTCTAATTCAGACATGGCATGTTTCTGCTCTGCTATTAAAATCTCCAAACGAAGCTTATCCTTTTCACCCTCCACCAAATCCTTCTTGGTTTGGATTTCGTCCACCTTCCTCTTAAGAACCTCCAAATCCTTGCTGATTTTTGCTTTCTCGGCATCAAATGCTTTTGTAGCCGCCTCCTTTGCCTCCACTAATGCAACCAGTTCCATCTTAAGGCTCTTAGCCTCTGCTTCAAACATGCTTTGTTTCTGCTCTGCAGCAAAAACCTCCAACCGAAGCTTATCATTTTTAGCCTCCAACAAATCCTTGTTGACCTGGAATTCC
Source organism: Elymus sibiricus (assembly GCA_039707655.1). Lineage (NCBI taxonomy): Eukaryota > Viridiplantae > Streptophyta > Magnoliopsida > Poales > Poaceae > Elymus > Elymus sibiricus. The sequence goes on along the minus strand of CM077674.1, from coordinate 90,699 downwards.
TCCAGATTCCCCTTAAGATCCTCCAGTTCCTTCAGGATTTCAGCCTTGTCGGCATCAAACTCCTTGGCAAGAACATCCTTGGCCTCCTCTACTGCACCCAATTCCATCTTGAGGCTCTTAACCTCTGCTTCGAATACACTATTCTCCTGCTCTGCAATCAAAATCTTTGACTGGAGCTCATGGTTTTGACTCTCCACCGAATCCTTGTTGGCCTGGATTTCCTCTATTGTCCTCTTAAGATTGTCCATTTCCTTCATGATTTCTACCTTCTCGGCTTCAAATGCCTTTGTCGCTGCCTCCTTCGCCTCCATCAATGCACCCACTACTTGCTTAAGGCACTTAACCTCTGCTTCAGACTGCCTACATTTCTCCTCCGCTGTGAAAACCTCAGACCGAAGCTTATCATTTTCTCCATCCACTAAATCCTTATTTGTTTGGATTTCCTTGAGCTTCCTCTTGAGTTCCTCTAATTCCTCGGTGATTTCTGCATTTTTTACATCAAATGCCTTGGCGGCCGCCTCCGTCGCCTCCGCCAACCCACCCAGTTCTATCTTCAGCCTCTCAATCTCTGCTTCAGACATGTTTTGCTTTTCCTTTGCGATCAAAGCCTCTGAACGAAGCTTGTCATTTTCGCTCTCTGCCAAATCCTTGATAGCCTGAATTTCCTCCAGCCTTGTCTTGAGATTCTCCGATTCCAGCCTGATTGTTGCTCTCTCGTCGTTGAATTCCTTGGCAGCAGCCTCTTTTGCCTCCGCCAGCGCGCCTAATTCCTTCCTTAGCCTCTCAACCTCCGCTTCAGACTTGCCACATTTTTCCTTTGCGATCGAAACCTCCGACCGAAGCTTTTCGTTTTCAGCCTTGAAGTTTCTCTCCACCTCTTCCTTGTGGCTTGAGATCGCCTTCGTCTCCTCCAGTTGCTTCTCCAGCTTGCCCTTCTCGCAGATCAGCTGGGTAATTTTGTGCTCCAGTTCCCACACCCTGTCCCCAAGTGTGGTGACCTGGTGCGACAGGGTCCTCACCCTGGCATCTGTGAAGAGATCTGCAACGACATACATACGTACTGTACGTTTTAGTCTTTTAGAGGAGAGAGCTGGTACACTACACGCACGGTATTGCACAGATAAAAAAAAAGGAAAGATGATGACTTGGCACACACCCGCAAACCAAGGCGCGGTCGGCGACGACATGTCTGTCATCTGCCGCTGTTGTCACGCACTCGTCGGAGGTGGAATGAAGCTGCCTCAGCTGTCTCCCTATCTCCCAGACGGAAAAGACTGAAGCTGCCTCAGCTGTCTCCCAGATGGAAAAGACTGAAGCTGCCTCAGCTGGGTAGGGCAATAACTGAATATATATATGCAGAAGGAGGAGAGGATGAAGTGTCCATGACTCCATGAGCAAGCGTGGGGAGACAAGGGAAGGGATGTAGTGTGGGTGTAGAGGAGAGAATAGAGATGGAGTGTCGGTGGGGAAGAAGGATGGGTACGTACATATAGGTTTTATTTGATTTAAGAAGAACATTGAACATATTCCGACTATCTAGCTGCAAGGCATCGGTAACTGCAGTCGCAAGGCATCCTTTTCTTTTCTTTTCTTTACTTTTTGCAATAGTGCTCGATCGCATTATTCTTGTTGCTTCCGTTGCAAAAATTCAAAGGACAGAACGCCGTTAGATTCCTCGCAACTCCCAAGGTAATGTAGGAGTACTAGTAACTCTTTTTCCGTTTTTATATTATAATCTTTATCTTTACCTAATATTAAAGGACGGATTGTTTCTCCACCTTTTTTCGTCATCAATATCATCCTTCGTACGTCGCCTGACTCGGAGTAATTATTTTCGTCCGTTTCGTCCGTCACCTGCGCTTCGTACGTCGTTAGTTTTTTTTTTTGGGTCCGTCTCACCCTTTCTCCTACCCCGCACAAGATCGAGAGTTCGTCCCGTGCTTCAATCTGATTCTTACCAAATCGAATCCAGATTTCTTTCCTCCAGTCCACGAAAATCTGCTCATATATAGTCCCTCTCCTCTGCACACGATTCCCGCATAAATCGTAATACGTAGAAAAAGTCTGAACCCAGATCGATTATCAAGTTGAACCCAGATCGATTCCCACATATAATCGGGGCGTGCTCGGGACCTCGATCTCGGCGCAGGCGGGGCCGAGGCTGAGGCTGGGGGTCGGGATGGCGTGCCTCGATCTGGTCGCGTCGTGCTTCGGACCTCGATCTCGCGATAACCCCGGCGTGCCCCGCCCCCATGGCCGCCCAGCTGCACAGTTTCCCGCATCTCCTGCGCCGCCCCGTCTTCGTTCCCCTTTCCTCCTCCGTCAAATCCGAGGGCGAAGAAACCGTCGATGCCTCGGTCCTCCACTGAGACTGGTGGTGACGTCACCGTCCACTGCATCGTGGGCACGACCCTCCCACTGCCGACCATAGACCGACGGGCACCGAGCTTGGCGAGGGAGGCGTGGAGGAGCACGCGGGGCAGAGGGCGGAGGAGGATGGAGGCGGTCCATGTCGAGGGCGTCCGTGAGGGGCGAGGTCAGAGGCCGGAGCGGCCGGCGCTAGCGCGGCAGAAGGTGAAGGCCACAGCGTCCTCGGGCGCCCGCGATGTACTCTGCCTGATGGATGCGCTCTGTTTCAAGCCCGACAAGGACATCTGCTTCCTCCTCATGGCTTCCGTCGACAATGCCGAGGTCGCCGCCGTTCACGCCCAAATCGTTGTCTCCAATTGCCGCTATCCAACAGGCTGCTGCTTGCCTACGACATGCTGATCGCCTGCATGCTGTTTGACGAAATTTCCGTCAAGGACCACATCACATGGGCGACCATGGTGTTGGCCTACTCGGCTACTCCGATGGTGGTTTCCATGACGAAGTAGCAATACTTTTCACCTGTATTTGTCATGAAGGAAAGGGACTCGCTGATGGTCTGCTCGGCCATGCCATTGTGGCGGTGCTGCGGGCATGTGCTCGGCTGAGCAACCTGAGGAGCTTCCGTGAGTAGAGGTACACACGCTTGTCTTCAAGAAAAGGGAGTCCGCGGTGATACAAGTAGTTCGCTGCTGGAGTTGTACAGACGGTTTTGATTTTCGGCCGAAAAAATTAACTTGTACTACGAGTAATCAACATCTACGTCTTGATGTGGTGTCCTCCGGAGTTGTCAGGAACTCAGGTGCAGCTTCTCCCTGTCAACTATGCTTGCAGTATATGCAGAATCAGAGAACCACATGTGCTTGGGGTCAGAAAGTGCATGGCAACGCCATCAAGCACGTCATGGATAAAAGCTCCCCCCAAAGCTGCCAATAGATGAACAAATTGTAGTGAAAAGTTTGTTGCAGCCTGGTCATGATCTCAAGTGGCGCAACTCCAAGGAACAAAATTATGGCGCAATTTCGCTGGGCAGGCAGCTGGGCTATCGCCCTTCGGTGCTGCCACAAACTGGCCACCGTGTCGCGCTACGGAGATCTGCTCCTTCGAGTACCGCGGCGCCGTACCCCGGTGAGTCGCTGGCTGCCGAGCTCGGGTTGCGGACGCGGAGTGGAGGAGCCACGGAGAAGCCCGGGAGCTCAGACCAACCCCAAGATGAATAAGGATGAAAACTTGTGGGTTGTGGTCCATATGACAGGAATTGGCTGCTCAAAAGGAGGATATGTTGCTGCTGCGTGGGATCTATTCCATTGCTAATTCCACTCCTGAGACCTGTGCTTTGGAGGCAATATTGATCATTGAACTTTTCTTGGCCAATTAGTGACATTCAATTCTGCTTCCTTCTTGTATTTAGCTAGAAGTTCCTTAAAACTAAGCTTCGGCCTTCTATCCTTTGGTTGTCACGGCCTTTACCTCCGTCAGCTCTATGGGCATCCGCCTTCTTCTCCCCATCTTGATAAATATGCTCCAAAGGAGGATCCTTAGCCGATTTCTCATGCTCGAAAGGATCAATCAACCTTTGCCTCGACTAGAGAGATTTTACCTGCCCCCCAGTGTCTTCTGAAATTGTAATCACCTCGCTATCCTCTAAAATATCTCTAATTTCTAATTCATAGACAATCACCTTGTCTTCACTTGAGGTCACTACATCTCTCTCTTGGGCATTTCATCCTTGAGCTTTGAGTGAATCAGCTAATGGTAGCCGATTTGAAACCTGTTTATCATCAAGACCAATTGAATCCAATTGGTCCATTTATCAAGCTTCAGAGAATCTCAATCGTCCTTTATCAATGGCCGATTGGATCACTCGACGAAAAACATTGCAATTAGAAGTATTATGATCAAATGAATTATGCCACTTTCAATATGTAAGCTCTTCTAAGTTTTGAGGTGATGGCAAACTTTTGTGATCAATGATTCTAATAAAATTATTCTTCAATAAGATATCAAAGACATGATTACAAAAAGTAAAGTCAATGGTGTACTTTGATTTCTTTAGCTGACTCTTTTGTGGAGTCAGCTTTAAAGCTAGACAAACGAACAGATCAGATTTAACATCAATCCATCGGCCATCTTTGTAATTGCCTTTCTTTATAGATGTTTTAGAATTGATCATAAAACCAACATCGGCATGTGCAATATTTTTTAATCTTGGTCCCAAATTATTAAACCCAAAATAATTACTGAATTTGTATCTCATTTGGGACCAAGTATGAACTTAATTTAAAGCAAGTAAAGAAACCCACATAGATATAGAATCCAAGGTAAACATTGGGGAAAGCTTTAACTTAGACAAAATATTTTCATCGGCCTCTTGATAGGGAATAATATGTTGGCCGATGCAATCTGAATTTATTTCATTATCAACAAGTAAATTACTTTCCTCAGTTGGTCTCTTAACATTACTAGCAAGAATATCACTAATAGATGTGGCAATTGAAATAATACAACTGGATTGTAAATTTGGTAAAATACTAGTGCTTTGTACCTTGTTAATCAGGCTGGAGAAGTACATGTCCTTGATTTACATGACGTTGCCCTTCATCTCCAGGAAATAATCAACAACAGGGGCCGAATCATCCGAAGACGTATCGGCGGCTGCTGGAACCAGAGGAACCAGCCTGGCTGGTTTTGTAGTGTGGTCGGCAGGGAAACTGGCCAGGCCAGTTTGGCAGTACCAACCATGGATGAAATGGCCTGGCCGGTTTTGTCTGTGTAGCCGGTCGTTTCTTCCTTTTTGCTTGTAGGGGCTTGATCTTCATCACTTTGATAAATGATGCGATAGTCACCAGATAAATGCACAACCCCTTTAGCTCCTGAAAAATCAAGTCTAGCTAATTTCTTATGCGTTCCATGCTTTGCCACAACTAGACTTGTTCCCTGAGATGAAACTGATTCGTAATGGGTATTGTTTCGTTCGGTTTTGTCAACCGAACATCCGCTTATATCTGAATCGACTCTTTCTTTGCCACATGTGTCAGCTGGCATGTCTTCCTTTCCTATATTAATAGCCGAGGACTCAAGTGGGATCGGCTTCAGCTTATATTTAGCACACATCTCATCAATATCCATTCTCATAGCTCTTTTACATTCCTCGGGATCATTTAAAATCTGCCACGCTGACTCATATGCAACTAAATCAGGATCACTAGCGCTCATGCACATTGCTGAATTCTCATTAATTCAGCTATACTTATTGGTAACAGGTGAAGCCGAATCATGAGCACTAGTACTTAAAAAACTTTCTGAATTCTCATTGAGTTTGCCATAATTATTGGCAACATATGAGGCTGAATCATGAGCATTAGCACTTGAATGCCTTGCTGAAATTTCATTCATTCGGCCATAGTTTTTAGTAACATATGAGGCCGAATTCTGAGCACTAGCATTCACATATGATGCTGAATTTGTATGTAGAACCTTTGTTCTATTAGCATATCGTGCACCATATGAACTGAGAGTAATTGGCTGAATAATTAGCATTACTATAGCCAATTGTCTCATTCATCAGCCTGTCTTGTGGTGAAACCACGTATTGTGAACTTATAGCCGATGAATAAAGATTTGCATGTTGTATGTTGCTAGTAGCATTACAACTCGAAGAATTGATAGTTGAGATATCCATGATTATGATGTGTATGATGAGGAGCATTATCAACATAACAATTAGCCGATGCAACAGATTTACTATTGTTATGACTAGCAACATCAACATGAGAATTCATGACTTGCAAAATAACTATTAGGAACATAAGATGTATTTGCAAGTTATACCTTGGGTGATTGTAGTAATATTGTGATGCAACACCTTGGTACTCCATGATTTAGAACTCGGCCGCCTTGCTGAATCAATGGCAACACTTTGCAAAATAGCAAGCGAGATTACAAGGGGTCAAAACCAGATGCAATCGGCCTTTTGTGCCAGATGCAACAGTAATGGCGAGCGCAAGGAGATAGGTCAATCAAGAGTATGGCTAGGGCAGAGAGATTCTGCTACAAAGTAGAGCCGAGGTTATCGTCCCCAGCGGAGTCGCCAAAAAGTGTGTTGACAGCGGATTGATCCCGGATCACACACCAGCTAGGGCTAGATCATCCAGGCCGCCACAGACCAAAGAACATAGCCAGAATATCACACTTATGTGGTGAGGCACGACTGGTTTATGAGCAAACTGCCAAAGGATAGCTATCGCGCTTACGTGACAAAGAACGGCTAGTTTCCAGGAAAACTAGCAAAGGAACCATCGAAGCTCTCGCCCAGAAGGGACCCATTGGGGGCAAGGAAACAATGTAAGGCACCACAAACTACATCCCAATGAATGTATCATGAATGAAGACATCACATATCACAAAGAAAATTAATTTTTTTATTTCATTGCATAATACCAACTATTCACCATTGCATTAGTAATGCAACACATTACAACCAAGTTATTTGGAGCCGCACGGTGATAACAATGATAAAATGCTACATTTATTCTTGTCATGTGCCTCAGCAACTGTGAGATGTAGCTGCTCATTGTATTTGCTGAGGGCATCAATCTCACTCTTCTTTTCCTCCAATGCCACCTTTAGTTTCCCATTCTCACCATCCTTTTCAGCAATGTAATTCTCGAGCTCCTCAATTTTTAGCTTCAGCTATTTACCTTCAACCTTCTCAAACACTAGTGCTTTCTGGACTGACTTCATCTCATCATTCAGGCATGAATGCTTTGCATCAAGTTCAATACAGGATGCTTGCTGCTGTGAGACAGAAACGCGAATCTTCACCAACTCATCCTTCAGCCTATCAGCCTCGACATCTTTGTTGTGCCCTGCTTCCTCAGCTGCTTCATTGCTGGCGTGGATTTCCTCTATCTTCCTCTTGAGGCTCTCTACCTCCTTCATGAATTTGGCCTTCTCGGCGTCAAATGACTTCACAGCTGCCTCCTTCGCCTCCGCCAATGCAGCCAAGTCCATCTTGAGGCGTTTGACCTCTAATTCAGACATGGCATGTTTCTGCTCTGCTATTAAAATCTCCAAACGAAGCTTATCCTTTTCACCCTCCACCAAATCCTTCTTGGTTTGGATTTCCTCCACCTTCCTCTTAAGAACCTCCAAATCCTTGCTGATTTTTGCTTTCTGGGCGTCAAATGCTTTTGTAGACGCCTCCTTTGCCTCCACTAATGCAACCAGTTCCATCTTAAGGCTCTTAGCCTCTGCTTCAGACATGCTTTGTTTCTGCTCTGCAGCAAAAACCTCCAATCGAAGCTTATCATTTTTAGCCTCCAACAAATCCTTGTTGACCTGGAATTCCTCCATATTCCCCTTAAGATCCTCCAGTTCCTTCAGGATTTCAGCCTTGTCGGCATCAAACTCCTTGGCAAGAACCTCCTTGGCCTCCTCTACTGCACCCAATTCCATCTTGAGGCTCTTAACCTCTGCTTCAAATACACTATTCTCCTGCTCTGCAATCAAAATCTTTGACTGGAGCTCATGGTTTTGACTCTCCACCGAATCCTTGTTGGCCTGGATTTCCTCTATTGTCCTCTTAAGATTGTCCATTTCCTTCATGATTTCTACCTTCTCGGCTTCAAATGCCTTTGTCGCTGCCTCCTTCGCCTCCACCAATGCACCCACTACTTGCTTAAGGCACTTAACCTCTGCTTCAGACTGCCTACATTTCTCCTCCGCTGTGAAAACCTCAGACCGAAGCTTATCATTTTCTCCATCCACTAAATCCTTATTTGTTTGGATTTCCTTCAGCTTCCTCTTAAGTTCCTCTAATTCCTCGGTGGTTTCTGCATTTTTTACATCAAATGCCTTGGCGGCCGCCTCCTTCGCCTCCGCCAACCCACCCAGTTCTATCTTGAGCCTCTCAATCTCTGCTTCAGACATGTTTTTCTTTTCCTTTGCGATCAAAGCCTCTGAACGAAGCTTGTCATTTTCGCTCTCTGCCAAATCCTTGATAGCCTGAATTTCCTCCAGCCTTCTCTTGAGATTCTCCGATTCCAGCCTGATTGTTGCTCTCTCGTCGTTGAATTCCTTGGCAGCAGCATCTTTTGCCTCCGCCAGGGCGCCTAATTCCTTGCTTAGCCTCTCAACCTCCGCTTCAGACTTGCCACATTTTTCCTCTGCGATCGGAACCTCCGACCGAAGCTTATCGTTTTCAGCCTTGAAGCTTCTCTCCACCTCTTCCTTGTTATGGTCGGCAATGGGGCGCGAAACCCGCGTCCCCGCGGGTTTTTACCCTATTAGGGGACGGGGATGGGTGTCTTTTTAACCCCGCGGGGCTGCTATTGGGTAAAGTGTAAAACCCGACACATTTCGCGGGTTCAAACCCGTTTCAGCAATACCCGAACCCGAAACCCGCCATCCCCGTCAAAATGCTATTGTTTGTTGCTGAAATATGCTTATCTTTCTTGCTCAAATGGGGTATTATATTATGCTGAAATATGCTCCTTGTAGCTGCTATTATTGCTCTTTTTTGCTCACGTTATGTTGGTTAAATATACTCCTTGTAGCTATTGAACCATGTATTATTGCATTCTGCTGAAATTTGCTCAAGCTATGCTGTTGAAATATGCTCTTTTTGCTGCTGAAGGGCTATTCTGTGTTGCTACTATGTTTGTTTCAATATGATGATTTCCTCGTGGGTTCCCCGTGGGTTTAGAAAACCCGATGGGTTTAGGGGACGGGCAAAAAGCTAGCCCCGCACACGGTGACGGCGACGGGGACGGGCTTGCGATTTTCTCGTGGGGATGGGTTTGAGAAGGCAAAACCCGATGGGTTTCGTCCCCGTTGCCATCTTGATTCCTTGTGGCTTGAGATCGCCTTCGTCTCCTCCAGTTGCTTCTCCAGCTTGCCCTTCTCGCAGATCAGCTGGGTAATTTTGTGCTCCAGTTCCCACACCATGTCCCCAAGTGTGGTGACCTGGTGCGACAGGGTCCTCACCCTGACATCTGTGAAGAGATCTGCAACGACATACATACGTACTGTACGTTTTAGGCTGGTTGCATTACGGATGTAGTATCATACACTAGTATCATATGCATGATACTAGTATATGATACTCCCCATTACAACCAGCCTTAGAGGAGAGAGCTGGTACACGCACAGTATTGCACAGATAAAAAAAAAAGGAAAGATGATGACTTGGCACACACCCGCAAACCAAGGCGCGGTCGGCGACGACATGTTTGTCATCTGCTGCTGTTGTCACGCACTCGTCGGAGGTGGAATGGAACTGTCTCGCTGTGCACCAGACGGAAAAGAGGAATATATATACCTGCTGAAGCTGCCTCAGCTGGGTAGGGCAATAACTGAATATATATATATATGCAGAAGGAGGAGAGGATGAAGTGTCCATGACTCCATGAGCAAGAGGGAAGAAGCGTGGGGAGACAAGGGAAGGGATGGAGTGTGGGTATAGAGCAGAGATAGAGTGTCGGTGGGGAGGAAGGATGGGTTTTGTTTGGTTTAAGAAGAACATTGAACATATTCCGACTATCTAGCTGCAAGGCATCGGTAACTGCAGTCGCAAGGCATCCTTTTCTTTTCTTTTCTTTACTTTTTGCAACAGTGCTCGATCGCATTATTCTTTATTCTCGTTGCTTCCGTTGCAAAAATTCAAAGGACAGAACGGTTAGATTCCTCGCAACTGCCAAGGTAATGTATAGTAGGAGTACTAGTAACTCTTTTTCCGTTTTTATATTATAATAAATAAAAAAAGGAAACTGAAAATCCTCGCATCTATTCCCTTCGTTCCAAATTATAAGTCGCTTTGACTCTTTTGGTATTTCGAATTTGCTATGGACCAAAAAAAAAAAAACTCAAAGCGAGGATGCTGACGGTGTTCCCTGTCCGTGGATGGCCTGCGTGAGATGCTGGCGGTGGACGAAAGCAGTTTGTTTCCTTCAACCTCTACAATCCAAGCCGTGCCATGGGAGGTGCAACGTGAGAACCATATCCGTCAGGGAACAATTTCCAAAGCATGCTACTAGCCAAAGTACTTCACGTATGACCAAGGAATACTACAACTCATATCGTTTTGGTTTAATCGTCGTCATGGGCTCATGGCCTACTCATCGCGTCACATACGTCGTGTCTGGCTTCGCTTCGACGTCTGGCTTAGGCATATATATTCGCTGTCATTTTCGTCGCGTTCCGGCTTAATTGCTAACGCGGTAAGACGTCTTTCCGGCGTATCTATCGTCGAGTTTCGGCTTAATTGCTAACGCGGCAAGACGCATTTCCGGCGTATTTATCGCGGCGTTCCGGCTTAATTGTTAACGCGGCAAGACGCGTTCCGACTTAATGGCTAACACGACACGATGCTTTTTCGGCGTAGTTATAGTTGCGTTCTGGCTTAATGGCTATCGCGGCACGATTTCCGGCATAGTCATCGTCGTGTTCCGGCTTAATCGCTAACGCGGCACGACGCCTTTCTGGCATAGTTATCGTCACGTTCCGGCTAAATGGCTAACGTGGAATAGCGCCTTTCCGGCGTATTTATCGTCACGATTAGGCTTAATCGCCAGCGTTGCATGACGCCTTTCCGGCGTAGTCATAAATTTTTCAGCGTGGCATGACACGTTAATCGTTTTTTTTGGTTCGCCGTTGATATTTCACGGAAGTGTAAGCGGTTAACAACCCAAAGCCAAACCGTGACCCATAAAAACCGGTAATAAAGACATGAAAATCAACGGTGAACCAAAAAAAATCCAAAACACGTGTCAACCCCCGAAAGAATGACTGCTAGAACTGGGAATTCACGGCAGCAGCCCTACCTTAGTCACTTTAATCCTTTCTTATATTCACATCACAGAAAAATCTTCCGAACATTGGGCGTACATACAGTTTGAATGTCCTCTCCGTTTGATTGCTTCTCGGGTTGGTTGCGTGTTGTTTACAGATCGTGGGGAGTTTGCGGGGCGGCGGTGTTGGCGCCGGGCGCCGGCAACCACCATTGGCTCCGCTCCTTGCCGCCGTTTGCCATCCGTCCTCGCACGCGGCCCTCGCGGCAAAACTCTAGACGTTGCGCGGGGATCCGTGGCCATCGGCACTGTTGCCTTGGAGCTACCAGCGCGCGATTCGACCTCTGACGTTTCATGCCCGACTGCTATTTATTGGACTCATTCCACTTGATCCCAAGTGATGCGATCATACAGGACCAACAATTTCCTCTAAAGGTCTGTCTAGCCGCCTTCCTTGTCAGTTTGTAGCTGCTGCTTTCCGGCAAATAGTACAAATTGGTCTAGCCACAGCCCACTATAGCGCAGGATTTGATTTCATTCACCGTCCATTATTTAGCTACTTCAACGGCCTACTAGCCTTGCTATCTCTAAGGAGAAACATAAATGTCTAACAAGGTTGCCATTACTGACACTGAAAAATGGTCATGTTTTTCATGCCGAACAGGTGTTACCTTTGATAAAGCATGCACATTGTTTACAATCTCTTTGTCCATTTCAGAGGAGAGCATTTCAAAGGAAGCATGGATTGGAGGTGTATGGTTAGATGGCAAGCGATTTTGCTCATGCAGTTTGATGACAAAATTCATGGAGTCCACTTCCCTGCTTATTTGGCTAATGACTAATGGTTATTTTTTTAACTTCCAAATGTTGGCTAGCAATTGATATACTATTATTAAACCTGTCATAATCCATTGATTTACAGTCACTGTTACATTTGATAATTTATAATCACATAAATGAACTTCAATTGTTCCGGGCCTGGCATGTTAGTTTACATTATAGTACAGTGAGTATATGATGGAAACAACGTCACAAGATCACTCAGCACTATAGGCCGGCACAACAAAGCACACATACGCTTCTAATTTACATGACGGGTACTTCATTTGTTTGCATCATTCATGCATGTTTAGCTTTCAAAATAAATTATTATGTTGCAACAAAACCTTAATCTAAGCAGACCGAAAGTATGTGTAGAGTAAGGCTACTTAGTGCATCCTAGTACATGATATCGAAACTCTTGGAAATTATCATTCTTGAGCTGATTATGTGTCTCCATTCATACCTCTTCCTATTTAATTGCATAATGCTCATACTGAAAATAGCAATGCAGCCAAGCTAGGTGGTCTTCACCAAGTCACTGCGCAGGTACATATATGCTAGGTATCCAAACGGTTGTATAATAGTAGTTGGGTCTAATTCTCTAAAAAATTGTCCTTGTTTGCGTAAAGTGAAATCTTCCTAGGTTTATGAATAACAAATGTTTCATTTCTTGCAAAAATGGGATAAAACTGAAGTCTTGTTCTTTTCGATCAATTCGAGAAACAAAAACAAACTCGTGGCCAATTGAATTTTAGGGAGTAAAGATAGAACATATGTGGTTGAAGGAAATATGCTTGGAGAGCAATATGTTGCAGTCTCTATTCGTGGCTCTACAAATCTAGGAGATGAGAACTGGTTAGACCATATGAAAAATTCCAAACCGTAGGAGATGTTGGTTATGTTATTGCTTCGCCTCGCTCACATGTAAGCATGTTTCCATACAAGCATCGAGTATGCTCCAATATCCACATTTAAGATTTTTTTTTATGAAAAATCTTTGTGGTTTTTAAGTAAAATAAAACTAAGCCAACCACTCCAACGAAACATTTTTATGATACATTTCTTATAATTTATCAAAGAACATCATATCTTGCACTTGTCTAAAAACATTGTTCAGTTTCTTTTTCAGGGCGGTTGAGGATTTGAAAAGAGTTCATTAAGGGAGCCAGGAGTAATTGGGTGGTTGAGGACTTGAAAAAGGAGTGCATTGAAGGAGCTAGGATCAGTTGATGAACCAATCTGTGAATGAACAAATATTGTGTCTTATGTTATATTTCTGCTTAATAGAGAAACATAGCTGTAGACATAGGATATTTTCTTATTTATTTGCATGTTCTGTATGAATGTCTGTTATTATTCAGTTGTGAACTTCGGTGTAAGTATCTGTTCGGGCTAATCATTCCACTCAGATTGCCAATTTTGATAATGTGATGTTTGCAAATGCAATCTTAGACGTGGAATGGTGTCTTCATATAATGATATTATTTGATTAATCGGCATGTGTGGCCATGTCATGATAAAATGATCAAATTTGAAACGATGAAATACAAATTCAAAATAAATCAAACCATATTTAAAGTAAAATGTTCCAATTGTATCGAGTAGCTTATGTATATTTAGAGATAAATATAACATCTCTATACAACGTGTATAAGTACCAGGCCCATGATGAACGTATTTACAAAAGCGCCTCAAAGGTCTTGAGACGCAAATGAAACTTGTCTATGTGGGTAGAGACGTGATATGTGCATGTCTACCATAACATCTCTAACTGTCTAGACACGATGTTGAACGTCCCTATATAGCGTCCCATGTCATGTAAACACGCTCATCAAGCGTGTCTACATGGTTTGAGACGGTCCGTGGGAAGAAGATCCAAAGACGCTTTGCTAAAACGACCCTACATTTGCCTAGAGGTGAAATAACACGTCCCTAGGTATGAAATTCGACGTCCCTACTGGCAGTTTCTGTCGTAGTGCTAAGGCTGTTATCGTACCCCTAAAGACTAAACCCCTCTGCTTATCTATGCACCGGGGGTATCTAGGTTACACATATGGTCGGTTGCCAACGGGCCGGCTATAGAGCAATCCTTGAAGTGAACGCCAAGTCTTCGGAAGTTTCCATCTTGGTTATGCTGGGGTTCACAGCTTCGGTAGTCCTTCTAGCGATCGGCGGGCCATAAGCCCGGCCGATGGACTGCGGGCCGCACAGTTTAGTATCCCTTAGTTCAGGGCATATACAGAGGCTACGTATATACAGTCTAACACGGGCTGCTCCAGTACTACCTCGGGCTGAGGTGAACCAGAAGAAGAGCGCACCACAATCATCTCAGTGTGTCTCTCTCGCTCTCTCCTCTCGCCTCCCTCGGCCCGAGCACCCCTGGGACTAGCCCCGAGCACTCGTAGTTCGGGCTAACACCCATGACCTGGCACCGTGGAGCACCTCAACGCCCACCAAAGCGAGAGCTACGGCCTACGACTTTATATCCTGCACGTACACAGACGTGACCAGGTATACGGCTAACTCTAGCTATATGAACAACCAAAAAACACCTAGACAAGAAAAACACCATCCACAAAATGCAGGATCCCATCATCATCAGCCAAACTGTCATCCCCCTCTTCCACATCCACAGCTCCCACGTTCAAATCCCAGCTAAGACGACGGCGTTCCATCTCCGCGGCGTCACCTTCCACGCGGTTATGTCTGCTAAACCGTCGCCTCAGCCGTGGGGAGGAAGCGGAAACCACAGACCTCGAGTCACACACATTAGAGCTCAGCACCACAATGGCATCCTCCATTCTGACCATGTCGCCGTTGCATCCCCCCACCATTGTTCCTCCCACGATCGGGCTCTTGATGCGCATTTCTGAATCGTGATCCAGCCAGTTGATGCCGTCGATGAATATAACGCGGTGAGGGTTCTCCACGATCGCCTCGAACAGCCTCGCTCCGACATCGTCGTCCGGTGATCTCCGACTCTTGAGGGCGAGTTTGTTGCCGCTAAGTGCGGGTTCGTCGGAGTTACCCTGAAGGGCGGTGAACTCAGTGTAGGAGCCAATGTTTTAAATAGCGGGCTATGGCAAATAGCGGCAGACCTCTAAAAAGGCTATAGCGGAGCTATAGCGGGCTATAGCAGCGGGCTATAGCAGGCTATAGCGTGCATTTTGTACATGAGCCTATTTAGCGGCACCCTGCTGAAAAGGCTATAGCAATGCTATAGCGGGACTATAGCGGGCTATTTAAAACTATGGTAGGAGCCAAACACGAGCCTCGCGAGCTCCCGAGCAACCGCCGTCTTGCCGCCGCCGTCCCTACCTCGGCAGAGCAGCCAGGTCGACAACGAGCTAGACAGCTTATTCCTCGCCCTCCTCCTCGTCATGCCGGATCGGCACTGGAGCACGGTTATTGATATGCCGGGAACGATGTGACGGTGTCATGGAATGCGCATTTCGAGTGCGTCCCAGAGGATCTTGAGATTCTCCGCCGTGAGCGCCATGAACTTCTGCTAGCAAAGAGCGGCCTGGATGCATGTGTCACGGTCTCACGGATATCAGAACGTCAGTTAATCGCCAAGTAGACGTTGGATTATTTGGATTTGCTCAAATATGTGCTATATAATTAAGCGCATCCACGTGTGTTATGACTTATACATACGTCTACTTCAAAACTGGTGCCGCGGTGTGTTGATCTAGCGGGGATTTTAGTATTTTGCTAGAGGCGGAGCTATGGAGCATGGATCGCCGTCGTCGCCACTAACTCGGCGCCGTCAAAGAAGGCCGGCCGCGTTGTTCCTGATTTTGCTTGCCTTGCTCGAGTCTCACTGTAAGGAAACACACGGAAAATTAGAATGCATGTCTTGATACTCCCTGCACCGGTATGTAACTATGTATATACATCAAACAAATTTCTTGAAATATTAAGTTGCATGCATGCATGCACCAACATTGGTCAGTTATTGCATGCTGAGGAAGAGACCTCGGAGTAGTCACGGTTAGGGATTGGGGACTTGGGGTGGTCAGCTAGGGTGAGGGTGTTCAGTGGAGCCCACGACGGTGACCGACTGACATGACGAGCCCGAGGCGAGATCGATGGTTGCGAGAGGAACAAGTTAAGTGAGGAGAAAGAACAAAAAATGATCAAACGTGACAAAAAAAAAAGAACTGTAATCTTAGAAAAAAATGATCAACCTCCCCACTCTTTCGTAGCGCATCAAGCATAAATGAGCAATTCGCCTCTGATGGAACAAACCCAAGCCTGGCCACGTCATCTGTCATTCTCAATGCCATTTCCAGCTCCTCCGTCTGATAGAACCCCATTAAGTCACTTCATCAGCTGCAACTCCTCTCACCACCATGTTATTCTTTACCTCCGCTGCCTCGCTGATTCTTGCACAGCACAAACCATGCATCAACACATTGTGTGGCAGTGCTGGCCTTGACCACTTCATCCTGCATCCTTGACACGAGCCCCTTCGCGCTGTCAAGATTCCTGGCATCGCCGTCCCAGTCGTGTAAACATACTCATCTAGGCAAACACCAGACTGCAGCATTTAATCGAACAGGACACGGGCAAGGGTGCGCTGGCAAAACTTGACAAGGGAAAACAGTATGTGGGAAGCCGTATATTGGTTCGGAGTGATGCCAGCCGATAGGGACAGGTTAAGGATGGCGGCTACGATGCGGGCACGGTGGAGGCGGGGGTAAGAGGAGGCGAGAAGAGTTGCAACTGGCGGCGGTGGTGGCAGGTGGGAAGGAGGAGAGGGAGGAGGCATGGGAGAGGGACGAGAATGAGGAGCACGCGGACGAGGAGGAGGATGCGAGGGAGAGCAAGAGGGAGGTGCCATGCGGGGAAGATGACGAGACGGATGGCATGGAGGAGAGGAAGGAGAGCGTGAGGAGTGAGGAGGGAGTGGCAGAGTGAGGAGACAAGGTGGGAGGCAGGAGGAGGAGGAAGCGGCAAGAGAACGAGGCTGGGAGGAGGAGGAGCAAGGAGACGTGGGCGGGGGCGAGGCATCTATGGAGCGTGAGCGACCATGTGGAGGGCGGAGCATGTCAAGGTGGTCGGCGAGGGGCTTGACCATGCCGGAATGGGAGGTGGTGGGCGTGGGGCGAGGTGCCGGCGTGACGGAGGGGCATCGAACCGGCGGTGACAAGTCATCGGAGTACGCGGCGGGTGTGAGCTATGAGCTATGGCAAGAAATAATCTGTCGTTCACGTCACTCTCCAGGGTGTGTTGGGGGGGCATGGGAGAAGCGCCTTGAGTACGGCGTGTACGCACATGGAACTGGGGACACGCTGCTCATCGTCGGCATCTATGTCGACAACCTCGTCATCACCGGAGCTGAGCCACACGAGGTACGCTGCTTCGAGGAAGAGATGAAGACTCTCTTCAGCATGAGAGACCTCGAGCAGTAAAGCGTAATGCGTGTGTTTGGGGAACTGCTCAACACACAATACGGGTGTGGCTATCTCATATATATAGAAGTACACCAGGTGCACAATACAGGTTACTGGGCATATACAGAGGCTATGTATATACAGTCTAACACCCTCCCTCAATCTTAACTATGCCCTGAAGTACTTAGCAAGTTAATATTGCGCCTACAACCTTCAAACCGTGGTTGAGACAACGGCGTCGTGAAGATGTCAGCAAGTTGATCTTTGGAGGAGATAAACTTGATGTGATGTAGCTTTTGTGCAACACGTTCCCTCACAAAATGATAGTCGGCTTCGATGTGTTTCGTTCAAGCATGGAATACTGGATTCGATGAAAGGTATGTAGCACAGATGTTGTCACACCAAAGAACTGGAGGCTGAACTTGAGAGATTCCCAACTCAGTAAGCAAGGACTGGACCCAAATGAGCTTAGTTGTGGCATTGGCAACTGCTTTATACTCAGCTTAAAGTGCTTCTACGAGATACCGTTGCTTGCTTGCGGGCATTCCATGCGATTAAGTTAGGTCCAAAGAACACCGCATAGACCCCCGTGGATCACCGATCGTCCGTACTACCAGCCCAGTCAGCATCAGAAAAGGCAGAGAGCAACCCTGAAGTTGCATGCTGAAGATGCAAACCATAAGAGGTACTGAAACGAACATAGCACAGTATGCGCTTCACTGTTGACCAGTGAGTGTCTCGAGGTGCATGAAGAAACTGACAAACACGGTTAACTGCATAAGAAATGTCAGGCCGTGTGATGGTCAAGTATTGAAGGCCACCAACAATGTTGCGGTACTCAGTAGTATCATCAGATGTGAAAGGAGCACCCTCAAAGGCAGATAATCGATCTGTACCAGACATAGAGTGGTGGTGGTCTTGCACTTGAGCATACCTGCGCGATGTAAAACCTCCAAAGTATACTTCTGCCGAGTGAGAGTCAAACCAGAATCAGTATGAGTAACCTCTAGTATAAGGAAGAAATGCAGTTTACCCAGATCTTTGATAGCAAAATCATCACCCAAGGAAGAAACAAGATGATCAGATCAGCAGTAGTCACCGAAGAGCTGACAAGAATAATGTCATCGACATAAACCAACAGGTACATAGTCACCTCAGGACACTGAAGAAGAAACAGTGATGTGTCAGCAGTAGATGGAACAAACCCATGTGCAGGAAGAGCAGATCCAAGACGTGCATGCCATGCACGAGGAGCATGTTTAAGGCCATAGAGAGCCTTGATGAGGCGACACAGATGCTGAGGTCTAGTTGGATCAACAAAACCAGGAGGCTGGCGCATATAGACATCTTCTTCCAAGACCCCATGGAGAAAGGCATTCTAAAGATCCAACTGACAAAGTGACCATCCTCGAGTAACTGCAACCGAGAGCAAAAGGTGAATAGTAGTTGGCTTGACAACAGGACTAAATGTGTCCTCATAATCAAGACCACGGTGTTGTTAGAAGCCTTTAGCGACCAGGCCAGCCTTGTACCTTTCGATGGAACCATCAGCATGTTTCTTCACCGTGAAAACCCATTTGGAATCAATGATATTAACACCTGACTTTGGAGGAACCATATGCAAAGTGTCATTTTTGAGAAGAGCCTAAAACTCCTGATCCATGGCAATGCGCCAATGAGTTATACTCAATGCAGCCTTGTAGTTATGAGGCTCAGCAGTAGGATCAGCCTCGGCATGTGCCATACATGTTGCCAACCATACAACTGGGCCATCAGTGCATTTAAACGGACACACGATACCACTCTTGCTGCGTGTGTGAGGGCGTAGCTGTACTGGAGCAGTTGGAAGTGAAGGTGGCATAGGCGACGACGGAGAGACGCTGGAACCCAGTAAGCTCTCAGAAGGGGATG
The DNA here is from genome assembly GCA_039707655.1 of Elymus sibiricus. Classification (NCBI taxonomy): domain Eukaryota; kingdom Viridiplantae; phylum Streptophyta; class Magnoliopsida; order Poales; family Poaceae; genus Elymus; species Elymus sibiricus. The sequence continues at coordinate 71,411 of CM077674.1, read as the reverse complement.
CATCAGGTGCGGTGGCATCGTCGACACCAGCCGATGAGTGGGGCCCAGCCAGTGAGACCGGCCCAGGGGAGGCAGCGACAAAGCCTGGAGCGGGAGAGGCTGACCCACTCGAAGCCGTTGACACGAGGGAGCCAGGCGGGCTGAGACACGCCGGCGATGGCCCACATGAAGGCACATGTGCACGGGAGCCGGGCGGGGTGGACTGCTCACGCGTAGCTATAGGAGAGGAGGCCTCCAGGCATGCGTCGTGGCGCGCACACGCATCGACGTCCCGCGCGGCATGCGACATGCAGTCGCGATCGACGTCTCGCCCAGGAGTGGAGGCAGAGGACGGACCGGGGGTGTCATCCAATAGCTATAGGCGAGCACTGCGTCTGATTCCTGCACCATGGTGAGGCAACAAAACAGGAGTATATGCAACATCTACAAATTGATCAAGCAATATAGGAGATGACTGTAAAGATGATATGTGTGTGTCAGTGGATACCGGGAGCGCGGAAAAAGGAAAGACATTCTCATCAAAGAATATATTCAGCGAGATATACACACGGTTAGACGGAACATTAAGGCATTTCTAACCTTTGTGAAGAGAACTATATCCAAGAAAGACACACTTTTTAGACCAGTACTCAAGTTTCCGACTATTATAAGGATGAAGATGTGGCCAACATGCACACCCAAACACCTTAAGAAAAGTGTAATCCGGAGTCTCGTTAAGTAAGAGTTCTAATGGAGTTTTCATGTTCAGAAGTCGTCTAGGAAGCCCGTTAATGAGGAAGCAAGCTGTTGAAAAGGCATCACTCCAAAAGCGAAATGGTACAGATGCATGAGCAAGCAAAGTAAGACCAGTCTCCGCATGCTTACGTTCGGCTGTGCCGTTTTGCTGATGTGTATGTGAGCAAGACACTTGGTGCGAAATCCCAATTTTCTGAAACAAAGCATTAAGATGATGATACTCACCACCCCAATCAGACTGAACATGAATAATTTTACGATTGAGAAGATGCTCAACATGTGCTTGGAATTGACGGAAAACATTAAACACATCACTTTTATGCTTAAGAAGATAAACCCAGGTAAACCGACTATAAGCATCAAAGAAACTGACATAATAGTTGTGACCAGTAACAGAAGTTTGGGCATGGACCCAAACATCTGAATAAACAATCTCAAGAGGTGTTTTGGCTACATGACTGGAATCAGAAAAAGAAAGTTGATGACTCTTGCCTTGTTAACAGGCATCACACACTGTAACATCTTTATTACTAGACTCGGAAAGCAACTCATGATGGCGGAGGACATGACGAACTAACGGCGTGGCCGGATGACCAAGGTGAGGGTGCCACTGTGACGGTGAAACATGGACACCGGTGAAAACTTGGGAAACATGCGGCACATCAAGTGCATAAAGACCCTGGCGGCATCGACCCCTAAGAAGAACGTCCCTCGTGGCCTGATCCTTCACAAAAAGATCAAACGGGTGAAATTCAACGAACACATCATTATCACGAGTAAGCTTAGGAACGGACAAAAGATTACGTGTGACTGAGGGAACACGAAGAATATTTTTGAGATGCAATTTCTTAGAGATATTTGTGAGAAGGGATGCCTAACCAGTATGAGAGATGAGCATACCTGCTCCATTCGCTGTGTGAACCTTGTCATGGCCGTGGTAGGGCTCCCGTGCGGAGAGCTTGTCCATCTCACTCGTCAGGTGATCTCTGGCTCCCGTGTCCATGTACCAGGAGGGGTCAGTGGGATACGATGCTGTGTATCCATGATTTTCACTTTCAGTTAGATTTCGATGAAATTCACTGAATTTCATTAATTTCAGCAGGGACTGAAATATTTACGTTTCAGCCAAAATATTTCGGCAATTTCAGTAGCACACATGAATTCAAATATTTTTCAAAATATGATTCAAAATTTTAATTGAAGTCAAGTGATTATTTCAGCCATTTGCCCGAAATGCAAACCGAAATCACTGAAATTCGTTGAATTTCGGTGATTTCGGTTAGTGCTAAATTTTTTCACAAACTGAAATTGAAAACCATGAGTGTATCCCTGAGTCGCCGAGCTTGGAGCTCATTGACTTTCCCATTGTTACCAAGTCCCAAGAAGTCTGTCCTGAAGCGGCGATGGTAGCGAGATGCCAGGTGGCCGTCAATGCTGCACAGCTGGCAGGGCACCTGAGTGCCGCATGCTGGACAACACGGGCGTGGGCGACCACCCACGGTGGTGAAGGAGGGGCGCGACGGCTGCTGCTGCTTTCGGGCCATGGCGGGCTTGCCCCCTCCCAAGGACCGTGGGGTAGTGCGGCGGGAATAGAGTTTACCACCACTGCAATACGTCGCTTGTGCAGACAAGCTGTTGGAGTAGAGGTCCGCAGAATGGCGAGCAGAGGCGCGCTGCTCCATGCCAAGGAGGCGCGCATAAAGATCCTGTTGATGAACTGGGACATGACTCGCCTTGATGACTTCGACAAGGGCGTCATACTCCTCATCCAACCCACTAAGGAGGTAGGAATTGAACTCCTCATCAAGCAGTGGCTTACCAATGGAGGCAAGTGTGTCGGCCAAGCCCTTGACCTTGTTGAAGACGGCGGTGATTGTGAGGTCACGCTTTTTTACTTAACCAAACTATGTGTGAATCGCCATAGACTACGCCGTAGACTGCGAAGTAAAAATCGTCTCAAGTGCAGTCCAAGCATCACGAGAAGTAGCAGCAAATAAGACCAGTCCAGCGACATCCTCGGTGAGAGAGGACTGAATGGCCGAGAGTATAGCTTGGTCCTGAGCAATCCACCGATGATACGCCGATTGAAATGGTGGCGGACACGATAGTGTGCCATCAACAAAGCCTTCCAGGTAATGACTGCGGAGCAGCAGGAGCACCTACGCCCGCCAGTACAAATAGTTGTGTGACTTGAGCTTCACGTGTAGAAGATGTGCCAAATAGAACGGCGAGTGTGACGCCCACGACTTAACCCTGCACTAATCATACACGCATTTATGCATGGTCAAGATCAGAGACTCACGGGAAGATATCATAACACAACTCTAAACACAAATTTAAAATAATTCAAGCTTCATATTACAGCCAGGGGCCTCGAGGGCTCGAATACATAAGCTTGAGTGCACAAGTCAGCGGAAGCAAAAGTTCCACTTTCTCAGTCAGAGAAATGCATTGTTGGAACTGGATTGGAACGCCAAACAGCTCTAGATTCGAGGGTTTCCGTTATAGCCGAACGCGAGGGAAAGATCATTTCTACTGATAGTCATACGATACTTTTATCAAGTAGCAGTTTCTACTTAAACTATGTGTTCAGCTATGTGTTCAGATTATGCTATTTTATTAGTAGCTTTCGGTCTCGATTCGCCCTTACCTCGGAGGGATCAACTACTTCGCTTAGGCAAAAGGCCTTGAACTTCTACTTTCGTTTAGAATTTAGGCATTATTTTTCCCCTTGCTTTCGAAAAAAGAGTCAAGAAACACTAATGGCAACCCTTCGAGTCGATTATCTGAGTACAGACATAAAATAAACAAGTCTGCCTTAAGAAGGTTGAGCATAACAACGACACTAGATCGAAAAGGCGCAGGCCTCCTGCCTGGGAGCCTCCGAACTACTACTGGTCGTCAGCGAGCTCCACGTCATAGTAGACTCCATCCTGAGTGTAGTGGCCTCTGTCGGGGCAGTAGTAGTCGTCAACGGGGTAAGCTGGCTCCTGGGCTCCGTCATCTGGTCGCGGCAATCATATCAAGAGGAAAACGGGGAGCAAAGCAACGGTGAGTACTCATCCAATGTACTCGCAAGACTGACATCAGAACTATGCTAGATATGCACCAGTATCAAGGAATGGGGCTATATCTTTGGACTAAACTGCAGAAATGTCAGAAGAGGGAGAAAGCCTAATCCTATCGAAGACTAGCATCTTCAGTGTCTTGCAGTATTAGAAGAGTGCAGATTAGCATTTCATAATAATGATATGTTGTTGTAAAGCCCAGAGATTCCTTCTCGACTCCCTGCGAGAAAGCAATCCCGGAGCCATCATATTCACTTCAATCACAAGTAACCAGTTCTAGTTGTATTAAGTCAGGATACTTCCGAGCGTCTGTACCGTGGACACAGCTATTCGAATAGATCAACTTCTCTGCAGGGGTGCACAAACTTACCTAACACGCTCGATTAACTCTGCCAGGCCTCGGCTGATTGACACGCCGTAGTCCTACCTAGGCTCAACAGAGAGGCCAGTACGCCGGTCTACATCCTAATCGCGAAGGGGTCATGTGCCAATCTCCCTCTGAATCTTGCTCCTTACAGTCCTGGCACCTCTTAATACAAAGACGGTGCTTACGCGGGCCACCCGGGCACGTGCCACTCAACCGTGGCGTCTGAAAAGCTGTCGGGAGAACGTACGACGAAGAGTACCCATATTTATTCCCGCGTGGTGGTTAGTGTGAAAAAGGCCAGAGGCCTACTCAGATCACATATCCAAACCAGTTAGTGTCTTGGGAGCTCGCGGCTACGATCAGTGCCCCACCATCTGTGGTCCCGTCGCCCCATCTCGAGGATGTGTGGCAAGGACAAAGAATGACCGGCCACACCTCGTAATATCTCGCGGGTACCTTTTCGGTCTGGCCCGACTTCACCTCAATTGCGGGTACCCTTGGGGCCGACCCGTCTTTCTCATTTAGTTCAGTGTAAAGTCAAAGTAATAGTGTGTCTATACATCAAGTGGAAATCCGAGAAATCACCCTCGATGGATCCCACTCGAGGTAGGTGTATGACAGAGTCGCTATCGGGAATGGGAAGGAGGAATCACCATCTATACCCACGACCGATTAACTACGCTATAGAATTATCATCGGGAGTGCGTTATGAGGTATCACCCTCGGCACTCGATAGTAGCTCTGCAGTGTCATACTTAGGGTTGTGAGGTGATGTGTCGGTAACGGCTTGTCAATAATGATGATTGAGTCTTCTGTCTTCAAGTCCTCGGTGTCGTCGATGATGAAACAGGGGCAATATTTACAAAGGAGGAGGCCACAGGGTAACACTAACCATACCTATACTATGCATTTTATGATAGCAGGTAAAGTAGCAACAGTAGTAATCAAAAACAGGATATGCATCAGAATAGGATCAAACCCAATACAGTAGCAAAATTCTAATGCAAGCACGAGGGAGAAAGAATAGGCGATATAGGAATGATCAAGGGGGTTTTGCTTGCCTTGTTGCTCTGCTGCAAAAGACTGATCGTCAGTGGCGTAGTCGTAGATAGCAGTGGCGTCAGTCTCGGTGTCTACCGGAGAGAAGGGGGGAAGAAACAATAAATACAAGCGAACAGGTGCATCTCGATGCATGATATGACAACATGCAGTGCTAGGGGTGGCCTAACGCAGTACTACACGATGCAGATGGAGCGGGAGAATATCTGACGATATTTCCCGGGTCTTTGGTTTAATCGGACAGATGATCCAGAGGGGGGAATGTTCCATGTTCATCATGTTAGAAGCATCTGACAGATGAATGTATGGCATATATGGATTCTTTGGATTTTTTTGATCGATTTTCATATATAAATTATTTTCATCTGAGTTATAGATTACTTTCTATGTTTTTTCTAAGTTTTAAACATTTTCTCAAATTAACAGAATTAATATAATTCAAAAATTGCATTTATGATGTCAACATGACATCATGATAATGTCAGCAGTCAACAGGGGGCTGACTGGTCAAACCTGACCAGTGGGACCCATCTGTCATTGACTTAGTGTTTAACCAGAGTTTAACTTAATCTAAATTGCGATTAATTAGCAGGGGGCCCACATGTCATACTCTGTTTATTTAACAGAGTGGTTAATTAACCTATACAGGGGTGGGGCCCATTGTCAGTGTCTAATAGGTGATTTAATTAGTGTCTAATTAAGTGCTACAGTAGATGGGCCCAATGTTAGTGGTTATTAGAGCCAGGTTAGTAGTTAATGACCGGGGTCCCACGCGGTAGTGATCCACCGTCGATTTGAACACGGTGGCGCACCGGAGTTGCTCCGGCGAGCACCAGAAACGCCGGTGAGGCTCGGAAACGCAGCGCCAGCCACCATTTCGAGCGCCGCGGCCATCTACGAGACCGTGGAGGTGGTGCGTGTCCATCTAGGACGTCAGCAGCGCCGATGGTGGTCGGTAGGGGCGTCAGCGACGATCCGTGGCGGCGCAAGCTCTTGGGCGTCGGTGAAATAGCAGCAGCAGCACGCGAGCGGCCATTTAGAGCATGCAGGAGTACTCTACGCGTGCGTACGAAGCGAACGGGCTACGGCGCAGGACCAAATAGTCACTGGAAGGCCGCCGGTGACGAGCTCCCGCGGCGGTGGGTTCGTCCGTGCGGTGAAACCTAGCCTAGAGGACGAAATTGAGCGCCTACTGCTAGGGGTTTTGATAGTGGGCTCACCGCGGTTGCAGGGGAGAGGTCGACGCAGCTGGAGAGGCACTGCAGCAGCTGCAATGCCGGAGATGCTGATGCGGCGACTGGAGTGGAAGAAGAGGAATGGGGTGATGATGCGGCGTGCTCCGGCTCGATTCCGTGCGTGAGAGGTCAAATGGGAGGCCTGCGGAGCTCCAGGGCGCGTCGGGGTAGCTTGGGGTGGCCTGTGGCTGCGTGCTTACCACGACGCAGCCATGGCAGCGCTCGTGCGAACTCGAATGCGAGGGAGAGAGGCACATGGAGGGGGTAAATGGGGCCCTAGGGTTTTGCGGGGTGAGAGATAGAGCCCGGGGATGATCTTATCCTTGAGGGGGACCAGCAAGTCTCTTTACTCGTTCCGTAATATAAGATCCCGTGACTAACCCCTTAGTCACATTGCTTGCAAGCTTCTTGTGATGTTGTATTACCGAGAGGGCCCAGGGATACCTCTCCATCATACGGAGTGACAAATCCCAGTCTCGATCCATGCCAACCCAACAGACACCCTCGGAGATACCTGTAGAGCACCTTTATGATCACTGAGTTACGAAGTGATGTTTGGTACACACAAGGCATTCCTCCGGTGTCAGGGAGTTGCATGATCTCATGGTCTTAGGAACGGATACTCGACATAAAGAAAGCAGTAGCAATAAGCTAAGTGATACGATCAGATGCTATGCTTACGGTTGGGTCTTGTCCATCACATCATTCTTCTAATGATGTGATCCATCACATCATTCTTCTAATGATGTGATCCTGTTATCAAATGACAACTCATGTCAATGGTTAGGACTAAGCATTTATTTGATATCCCAATGGTGAGGTATGGTTAACTGGTGAGGCTGCAACAAGCACTAAGCATTTATTTGAGTGACTAACTTACAAGTACAAGAATAAGAAGAGTGACCTACGCATAAGCGGACGTGAACTAGTAATGATCAATAAGTGATCCTGAACACCTACTTACGAGTCAATCATAACCCCACCGTGTTCTCTTTCCGAACTCCCTCGAAAAGAGACGATCACGATTACGCACATGGTTGGTGTATTTTAATTGGGTTTACTTCAAGTTTTTTATAACCGGGTGTTAAACAAACTTCCAAGTTGCCACATAACCGCGGGCATGGCTCTCAGAAATATTTAACCCTCCAGGGGTGCTCCAACTCATCCATCACAAACTAGCCACAAGCTGTGCCGGAAAACCTCAACCTCGAGATAGCCCAAGGTATCCTTGGAGCCCGTGCACAAGACTTTCGAGAAAGGTAAAACAAATCCAGGAAGGACGCCCGACGTGCCGACAATCCCGATAGGAGCCGCGTATCTCATTCTCAGGGCACAACCGGGTGAGCAGTACGTACGGTGGCCTGATAGAAATCACCCGAGTTGCCCCGGGGTGGCCCCGCAAGTGGCCCTATTTTGAACCAGCACCATCAGCACTGGCCCCCCTGTATTATGTTGAATTAATCTGCGGGTTCATGGCGCCCTATGCATTACTAACGGTGTTCAGTATCATTATGTTGGGCAAATATAGTACCAATGTTGGGCCTTGCCAGAAAAGGCTTATCCCAAAATGAATAATCAAGGGGGTCCCCATAACAACCCCAAGCATGTTAGGAGCGCTCAATATAGAACATAACACCAGTACACAAGTAACTAGGGCGGTAAAGGTGGAACAAAACACCGAGCAAAAGGCCAAGCCTTCCACCTTTTGCCAAGTATATAGGTGTATTAAATTAAATAGTAATAATATTGTGATATCCCAAGATATCCATCTGTAACCTGGAAACAAACTGCACCTGCAACTAGCAACGCTATAAGAAGGGTCGAGCAAGCGGTAACTTAGCCAAACAACGGTCTGCTGGGAAGGTGGAGGGTTAGAGGCTTATCATGGCATTTCGGGAGGCTTGACAAACAAGTAGTGGGGAGCAAGACATAGCGATAGAAATGAGACAACTAGCATGGCAATGATAGTAATGGTATCCAGGAAAATGATCATCTTGCCTGAGGTCCCGCTTGGAAGAAGAACGAATCCGTGAAGTAGATGAACGGGCGTAGTCGAACGAATCCTCACACTCCGAACGCTTTCGAAACTCTATCGAGAAGAAGCAAATCCAGAAACAAACAAATGACACGATAAACACCACAACATATTCATGACATGATGCACAGAAAAGATGATGCATGTTCATTTAAATATGCATGACATGGCAAGCACAACAATCAACTTCTACACATTAAGTGAAGCTCAATATGCAACGAGTTGCATATTGACGAAACTCCACATTTTGATTATTTAGTTCACTCTCGATTAGGTACTCAACAAGTTTAAATGTTGTTGACAAGGCAAGAGGTGAACCATAAATAAACTAGACATTTAGTCAACTTTAAATGAGGCCGGAAACAACATATAGAATTTCCGACATGGTCCCCTATGCAAATTAGGAATTTGGTCCAGATCTGAACTAACCATGTTTTATGTTTGATAAACAGAGAAACAAAATGCACCATGTGATTCTACTTATCATTCTAGGCGATTTACATATAGAGATCATTTAAAACGGAGCTACAGCCTAAAAGATATGACAAACACAAGATGCATATGTCATGAATGCAAAATGCATGCAAACAACACCCACAAACATGATAAATCATGGATGCAACCAGATATTATGAAACTACATGAAATTCTAGGCAAGTTTCATATATGGCATGTTCAAAACGAAGCAACGGTTCAACAAATACAACCAACACAAGTTATAGTGATAACCTGCCCAAAACAGCAACATGGCATTTTGCACACATCAAAACAACAACCTACAAGAATCTAAAATGCACAAACAACACATGGGGCAGTAGACTACATGATACACAACAATGCATCTCATTGCAGCAAATTGAATAGAAGCATGGATCAATAGCAAATGAGCTCACAAGGTGGCTATTGGAACAACAGTCATGACTTAGCGAAAATAACAGTTTTCCACAAACAGTTTTAACCTGAAGGCATATTGGCAGCAAGAAAAGCATATGCTACAAGACTTATAATGGCATGAAAATTTACAAAAAAATAGTAGGCATGATGCACTTCATTTCATTCCACATGATCATGGTCTAATTATGCACAAAGACATGGCTATCATCAACACAACATGGCAATCTGAAGAAAACAGATTTAAGACTTAGTGAAAATAACAGGGTACAAGAGCAGTAGTTTTTAATCGATTGACATGTTTGACAGCAGAAATATCTATGATGCAAGTCCTATATATGTAAACTAATAGCACAACATGGTAGTCCATAACATGCTTTACAAAAGACTCCATGGGGGCAACACCAAAGGAGTTGTAGATCAATGGCAATTCACATGGCAAGACAGCAACAAAATATAACAGTTTCAGACATGGAATTATTTTAGCATCTCAAAACAGCAACATTTTTATAGCATGTTCACATGAAGAAAACTATAGCTAAACATGAGTTCCATGGTATGGAAAACATACCAACAGCTAGTAGACATGACCTGCTTCAAATTACTCCATTGGCACAACTTCATAGGATGCATGGTTTGCTTAATAGAATGCTCACAAAACGAAACTTATCGTTAACAGAAAAACAGATTTAACACGATAGCTAATTTAGAGCATCATATTGACATGATAGAGATGATTTGCATGGCAACCAATGGCATGGCATCAAAGTAGACATATCATAGAGCACTTCTCACGAAGGAACCACATGCTAAAGACCTACGGATTTGACGCAATCATCCACACAAGTTTGAATAAAATAACAGTTTCACAACTACGACGGGATGCACTTTTGTAATGTAATTTACAGCATCTAGATGAATTGTAATATGTATGCAAATGATTCCATGATGTAGAGCACAATGAGTAGACAAATTTTCATATAAGGATCGTCGCGATCCGATGAACAAGTGCAAAGATATAGCCCTCTCAAAAATGCATGCATGCTGTTGAAAACAGACAAAAAAGACAGCCAAAAAAATGACCGAGTCTGAATCTGAGCGTGTAATAACCATACTACGCTCGGGCGCTGGATAAGGCTGGCGGCGCTCACTTATGGGCCGAGGCCGGGTCGGTGACGCTGGGCGGAGCAGGCTGGCTGGCGCTGGGCTAGAGGAGGCCACTACCTTGGCGTGCCTTAGGCCGGCACGAGGCCCAGGCGGAGGCGATGGGTGAGGCTGGCGTGGCCCGGGCACGGTCAATGCCTCGTTCCCGAGCGAGACGAGAAGCAGGGCTCCGACAGCGCTGGTTGTCTCCAGCGGGGCGACGCACTGGGCTCCGACGACTCGCGGGGCGACCGGGAATGGGCGGATTCGGTCGAGCCCACCTGGATCTGAGGCGGAGAGGCGCCGGTGGCGAGCTCCACGGGCAACGGCGGCCATGGCACCATGGAGTCCTGCGAACCAAAGGAGAAGGAGGAGAGTTGAGGGAGAGAAGCGGGAGGAGAGGAGAGGGAAGGTAGGGCGGCGAGGTCGACCCGGTGGCGGTGAGGCAGCGTGGCTCCGGTGAGGAGGTCTGGCGGAGGCGGCTAGCGAGGTCAATGCAGGGGCGAGGGCGTGCTACGGGCGGCCATGTGAGGAGTCGGGGCGAGCTCGGGGGAGCCGGGCGGCGGTTGCGGGCGCCCCGGGCCCAGATGGGCTCGGGCGGGCCCTGCGTGAGCTTGGGCGGGCAAGTGACACTGGAGCTAGGTGGAGGCTATGGCGGCTGGAGGGCACGATTTTTGATGCAAGCCTAGGGTTTGCCAGAGTAGGAAGGCTAGCCTTCCTTTTATAGCAGGTTTGCTAGGGTTAGGGGGATTTAGTCCGTTTTCGGACCATTCGATCTCGATCGGACGGTCTGGAAGCGGAGGGGGACTAGCTGGGCTAGTGGGCTATGTAGTTGGGCTAGGTCGGGATGAGAGGGAAGGTGTGAGGCCCGTGACAGGTTTTCAAAATACCGAAAGGTCCGACAATTTGACCGGCTATAGTGCCGTTATAGTTATCCGTTGGGGTATCAAACGACCTGCGAATGCGATGAAATTTGGCAGGCGGCCTACCTATGATATAATATGACCGCTCACCAACTTTCAACCCATTCCAAGAATGTTTTATACACACTTTTAAAAACAATATTTTAGAGATGCCGCGGGCGCGTGCGAGTGTGGTTGGTCACGAAACGGTCAACGAGGAGAACGGAGAAAACCAGCAACTATGGACGTATGCAAGTTTTGAAAAATGACGGCAACGGAGAGCCGATGCTATGCGGATGATGCGAATGATGCGATGATGACCGCGGCAACCAAATAAATCACATGGCAAAACTCGAAATAAATGGAAGGCATCTGGATCGTCGGTCTCGCGCTGTTACAAATCCAAACCTTCCTCTTCGGAGCGGAAAAGGATGTGGGCAAAACATATAAAAAAGATCAGCCTAGTCGCTCATAGGGACATATCTATCCGGATAGACGATAGTCTAGATCAATTTTGAGAAAAATCTCTCTACATATAGATAGGTATCTCTGTGGATAGAGATAACGATAGGGATCCCTATAAATCAAAATATATGGGAAAAGTGCACTTTTTGACTACTACTACTACTATTTGTTAGACTTTTTCAAGGAAACATCGTTTTTTTGATTTTCACTGAATTGGTCGGAGCGTAGACGAGCAAGCAGAGCCCAGGAAAAAGGTCAGATCGTCAAAGAGCAGTCGACTATAAGTATAAGACAGAGTAGTCGACTATAAGTATAAGACTGTTGGCCTGAGAGAAGTCAGTCTATCTCGGGAAACATGGTCGAATTTCTCTTATTTCTTTTCACATGGGCAACAATTGGGAATAAAACAGACAATGAACATCAGTTTAAAATGTAAAAAAAGGGAAGAGTGCATTCTCCACTTTCTTATCTTGAAAACGCGTAATATAGTTATGTCATGTGTCTGTTTCTCTTAAAAGGTGGGTTGGCCCTTGGGGAAACAGTAGTGCCGTGTTCCATTGTGGAACGGTCGTTTGCCGATGACCTTTGTCCGTGAACTAGCATTGATCAAGTCCATGAGTTCATAAGAAGGATTTCTTCACATGAGAAAGTCCACGGCTTAGCTTAATTCAATTAAAAAGAAAGTATCCAATCTACTTTAGGAGCGCCATATGTTTGTATCTGAAACGGTAAAGCGAGGCTCGCTGTAAGGGTCATAGCTAGTTCAGGATTGGTAGGAAAGTAAAACAAATGATTGTAATATGAAAACCCCTAGGAGAGCTAGCCTTTGTGTTAAGAGCTTTCTTCCATCCTTCCTAGCTCCTCGAGCTTGCAGCCGCTCGGCGCCTTTTTCTTTGTTCGTTCTGAGGTGCATTTGAACCACTCTCTCCGTTTGGATTTTGAGTCGAAAAGGCCCAGCGAAAGAGGATTTTCAATCCTATGCCCGCTGCCAGTCAGAACGGGATTTTTCCGCTTCACACCCACACAATCGGGATTTGATGAAATAGCTATGTTTTTTTTTCTTATTTGATTCGGATATTGTCAATCTACTGTCCATCTTTCTCTTTAGTTTTCTCCTTTCTTTCTCCACAACCTATCTCCATTGGATGGACTTACGAAAGAATAATATCTAATCTCCCCATCGCGGTTAGGATCCCATGAACTAGAAGCGCCAGCACCGGTTGCTCGATCTTCCTACTGGAGGCATGGTCATGGCTTTCATTCATTCATTTCATTCGTTGTTTTATTGTGGAATTGAACCACTAGCACTCAATGGATTTCGAGTCCTTTTATCCAAAGGATTTTGAGTCCTTTTACCAACCAGTCAGAAACAATATTTCTGTGTTATATTCTATAGCGACTTGCCTACCGAGGGGGAGAACTACCTAGTATCAAATTCACAAAGCAGCACAATTAGTAGTTGACATCTTTCTTCTCGTTTTCATCGGAAAGGAGAGTTTTCACGTTAAGCAAGAAGAGATACGAGTTGGAGGGCTATTGAAAGCACAACTTCTCCCCATGTGCTTTTGGTAATTAATAACAATATATATTTTATTGGACTAATATTTCCACCAAGTAAATTTCAGGAAAAGTTCAATGATGGATTGGCAAAGGATTGTGAGGAGATTCCCTAGATGCAAGGAACATCTATTGGCAACAAGCTTGAAGACTCTACATTTTACTTTTATGTGAGAAATCACAATTGAGTCCATAGTAAAGCCAATACTATTAAAAGGGGATCAGGTATCCATGATGATTTGGTTGCTCAATTGTTTAGAGTTAGCCACGAAAAATACTCATTCATTCTCCCACAAAATATTATGTCCAAACTCATTTAGTGTGATTATGCAGCTACACACTTACAAAATAGACACATCATTAACAGTGATGGCAAATCTACACCTTTATACATCAGTCATTGAGCACATAGCTCCAATACACTAGCTAATAACTTGCAGAAGTCTGGCGCCAATAGGTAATAGCTCCATTACACTAGCAGAACATACCAATGGAATACTATTGGTCCTAATAGCTTGCAGAAGTCGGTAGGGCCACCATGCAACCTGAAACAAAAAAGTTTAATTGGTCAAAGGAAAAATTGCAAGAAATTATACCCGCTTTTTTTAAACAAACCTTTTAATACTAATATACGAATATAGATACATCAGTGCATGTTGTACTTATTAGCAAGCAAAATTTTAGAACTGTTGGATAAACTAAGTCCAGAGGAATGTACCGTGATCATATCTGCTGCATTTCCTTTTCCTTGTTCTTGTTCTTCTCTTTCTGTCTTTGCTTTTTACCCTTATCCTTATATCCCTTTAGTCTTTTGATTCTACCCCTTGATCGAATATCGTTTGGAGGATGGATATCAACCTCAGTTGTAATGGAACAACCTAGAAATTCCTCAAATTCTTCTGTTTGAGTTTGTTCTTTCGCTGGAACTTGGGTAGACAATTGCTCTCCAAGTGCGAAAATCTGATCTCTCAAGAATTTTATGCCGACCTGAGATTGTCGCGCTTGTTGTAAAAGGTCTTCCATCTTCTTACCCGTCTTTGAAACTATTTTTTGTATCTCCGGATCAATTGAACTACTCTCATTGCCTTCCAATAGAGTGCCATCCTCATCAAAGACTGGCTGGTTTTTGCAGTCCTTTCTAAACCTTTTGAGTACATAGTGTTTTGGTAGTTCATTTAGCTGGGCAGTTCTTAGCACATGGATCAGATGACGACATGGGATACCATGCGTTTCAAACAACTTACATGTGCAAGAACCTACCATGGTTGTTGTGTTGTAAGTTACCACAATAAGTTTCTTATAACCATCACGTATAGTTACTGTTTTAACCTCACCATCATGTGTCATCATCTCAACAAGGCAACGATCCCTATCAGCAAGCAACTCATGTTGAAAATCCTGAAATATCTCATGTGTTAATACCTCGCCGCCATGCTTTTCAATCGCCCACGATGTCTTCAACACGGGCATCGTATGTTGGCTCACATGGTCCTCTTGCAACTCCTTGTGACGTTGTTCTTCCAAAGCCGTGTCAAATCTAAGCCAAAACTCAACCAAAGCATGTTTGTAACCGATAATACGTGAGAAAAAAGAATTGGCACTCTCTGACCTTGAAGTGGTCCGCATAAGCCCTGACAAAGCAATTTCTTTGAAGTAAGCTGGTATCCATGATTCTCGAAGGCTGAACCTTTTACTGAACTAATCATCATCTTCCAACCCATACTCTGACATAATTTCTTTCCATCGTTCCTCAAATTCAGTAGGAGTTTCAGAAGACCACACACACCGTCCAAATCGTTCATGGAAATCTTCATCGGTCTTCAAATCAGGGCCAACCTTCTGCGGAATCTTATTCATAATATGCCACATGCATAGCCTATGTGCAGCTGCTGGGAAAACTTCTCTTATTGCATTGTCCATGCTACTACATTCGTCAGTTATTATAAACCTAGGTGCAGCCCCTCCCATAGCTTTCAAGAATGTGCGAAACAACCACTTATAGGAATCTGCCTTCTCATCATGTAACATTGCAGCACCGAAACAAACACTTGCCTTCTGGTGATTGATTCCACTAAAGGGGGTGAATATCATGTTATACTGATTGGTGCTGTACGTCGAGTCAAAGGACACAAGCTCTCCAAATAGAGCATAATTTTTCCTGCATGTGGCATCCGCCCAGAACACATGTACCAGCCTGCCCTTATCATCAAGAACATAATCAAAATAAAATCCTGAATTTGCAAGATGTTTTCTAGCAAGCTGGTCAACAAACATTTGAGCATCGGATGACTTGATAAGGCACCTAAGGTTTCCGTGGTAATTTTGCAAGTCCCTTTTTGTGCACCCAACATTCTCAACCCCCCCCCCCCCCCCCCCCAAGCCTACACGAAGGAACCTGTATGCTAGGGATGTGCCAATGCTAGCTTTATGACAGTTCCATAATGAAGTTTTTGCTTGCTGGCTAATTTTCCTGTTTGATCTGATGAATTGTTTTTTACTGGGCGACACAAGTGTGTGTGTGTGATCCTCTTCGAAAAGTGTCACAACGTACTTATTCTCGACCGTGCGTTTGACCGCAAGTTTAGCTTCACAGCCACATCTAGTGATTTTCGTCTCATATCTCCTCTTACTACCAGTGCTAGCTACCAAAGTTCCCTTACCTTTCCGATCCTCACGGAAACCTTCACGGTCACAGTAGAAACGCTTGTGAGTAATGACACCATTAACAGTCTTTTGCTGCCCCACACGTACTGAAACACCAACATGATGTGCATAAGATTCATAGAACTCCTTGACTGCGTTCAAATCAGCAAAAGTCATCCCTATTGCTGGTCTAATGGCATCATCACACTCTGGAGTACAAGACGAGCCCTACAATTTGAACGAAAAGCACAACAGATTTAATATGTTGAGCTGCAGGAAATTATAGAGATGTACATATTAGTTAGGCAAGTACTTACACAGAAAGGTGCACTATACGATTTCTGTGGTGTGGTAAACCCAAATAACCAAAGAAGGAGCCTTGCTCACTTCACTTTGGCATTCCATACTTACTGCACAAGACAAGATATACAGCTTGTAAGTGCGGTCATAGAAACCAGTTAATATGTGTCTTCCAGAATAACATAGAATAAACTAAAGGGCACAAGGAACATTCAGGTGTTAGCATTACCTAATCTCAGCTCACTTCACCAATCAATTGCAATAGAAAGTAACATCATCTAGTTCGCTGTGAGCAACATTAGTAGCAATTCCAGAACCATCGGCATATTATTAGTGCATGAAAAATTCACCTGGCTGTAGCTGGTCACTGACAGCTGGACTTTGAGCGCCCGTCGGCTGGACTGAATTTCTTTGAGCTGTCCGGAGTGCAAGCAAGATACTAATTCTAAGCATGCAGTTTACCATGTACATCTTTATGTACAAATAATACAAAACGGTTGTGTGTTTAGACGTTTGAAGAGAACATGTGTATTTCTTATTACAGTTCATGTGCATGCTCTGTTGAATTGAACTTTGCACGCATGCACCCTCGTACTAGTTCAAATAGTCTAGGATTGTTTTCTCACCGTCAATCACGCTATTAGCAGTACCACACGTACATAAATTAACCTGTACAATCCTTACATACTTATCGTTATCTAACCTGTACAATCCTTACATACTTATCGTTATCTAAATTCCATATAGACAGTAGCAGTAGCAGTATACATATATCAATTTTTATTAGACCACGGTCACACACAGCACACACGCCAGGCAGCGACACACGTATAGTCATAGATGTATATAACACTTAATTACGAGCAAATAAATTATACCTCGCCAATTATTCAAGAAAAAAATCTGGACAGTAACCTCTAGGAAAATAAGCAGCTGCTGGGCAAGATGCCACTACCTCGGCGCCTCTCCTATTTCCTTCTTAGGGTGTGCTGAACTTGGAGGAGACAACACAATGAGCCACGAGCTAGTCGCCTCCTCTGTTTGCTTTGCAATCTAGCCCGATCTAGAAAAGAGGGAACATTCCAAATATGAAGGGTACAAATCCACATACCTGGGGACCTAAATCCAGTTGGGGATCGCTCGGACGACTACCGGCACGGTTGGCCGGACAATCGCCGGAGAGGAATCAGCCGCGCCGCTCGCTCACCGCCGGCCCAGCACGGAACCCTCGGAGGATGGCTACCACTGCTAGTGGGACAATCATCAGAGAGGAATCGCCGGCGCCGCTCGCCGCTCGCTGGCCCAGCGCGGAACGAGAGGGTCTCGCCGTCTCGTCTCCTAACCCTAGCTTTTCTCACGGTAAGGAAATAGAATTAGGATTGACATACCGCTACAGGGAAAGGGGAAAGGTACAGAACGGCTCAGGTTCTGTACTGAGGTGCAGAATTCTTGCGGGGTTTAATTTGCAATTTGTACTTCCTTCCATCTCGCAGCACACATTTTCTATCCAACGGCACAAGACCAAGTTTCCATGTTTTCGCTGAAGGTACGGTTTTCACTAGATATGTACTCCTAATGATAATGTGATTCATGTTAGCCTCTTAAACATTCATCAAAAACAGCATGCGAATCTAAAGTTACACCTACAAGTTGGATATTTTATAAATGGAGATGCAATCTATATGCAAATAAAATATAATTAATAAACGGGGATTTACCCATCAAAATTTGACATAAAGGTAACCAATTTATGGGATGTCGGCTGCTGTGTGGTGAGTTGTGCACCATGTGTGCTCTCCATGCAATACGCAAGAGCCCATAGGTCGAACCATGGAGAGAAGAGGTTGTTGATGCATTGTCAGCGCTTGACTGCTTGGCCCCAGCAAGCCATGCTCCTGCTTGCCTTGTGATCTTGTGCTTGTTAGTTGTCCATGCTACCGCTTGCTTGGATTCGACTGAGACGTTGCGAACGATGGATGGAGAGACGAGCCACCGAGATGCGTTGGGATAGGACCTTGTGTCTTCAGTTTGTTGGGCCAACCAAAACTGCAGATGACTAGGGCCTGCTCGACTAGGCCATCAAAACCAAAATCCCCCGTGGGCTCTTTGCCACTATTTTCCCTTTTAATTTAATGATGTGCAGCTCTCATGCATGTAGTGAAAAAAAATGTTCAAAGCATCCGTCCATTTTGCTTGTGTTTGCTGTGGTACTTTGTCATCAAATGTTGTTTGCGTGGCATGCAGAAATGTTGCGTAGTCCTTAATTTAGGGGTTTCTCCATGAATTTCCCTTGGACGATTGGATCATTGTTACTTGAACTTTTTCGCTACACCTAGGGTCCTGAACATAGGGGCCCTAGGCCCATATCCACCCCTGACTTTCATCAAAAGTGGAAAAATGCAAGGCACCACAAACTACATCCCAATGAATGTAACATGAATGAAGACATCACATATCACAAAGAAAATTAAATTTGTTATTTCATTGCATAATACCAACTATTCACCATTGCATTAGTAATGCAACACATTACAACCAAGTTATTTGGAGCCGCACGGTGATAAGAAAGATAAAACGCTACATTTATTCTTCTCATGTGCCTCAGCAACTGTGAGATGTAGCTGCTCATTGTCTTTGATGAGGGCATCAATCTCACTCTTCTTTTCCTCCAATGCCACCTTTAGTTTCCCATTCTCACCATCCTTTTCAGCAATGTAATTCTCGAGCTCCTCAATTTTTAGCTTCAGCTTGTTACCTTCAACCTTCTCAGACACTAGTGCTTTCTGGACTGACTTCATCTCATCATTCAGGCATGAATGCTTTGCATCAAGTTCAATACAGGATGCTTGCAGCTGTGAGACAGAAACGCGAATCTTCACCAACTCATCCTTCAGCCTATCAGCCTCGACATCTTTGTTGCGCCCTGCTTCCTCAGCTGCTTCCTTGCTGGCGTGGATTTCCTCTATCTTCCTCTTGAGGCTCTCTACCTCCTTCATGAATTTGGCCTTCTCGGCGTCAAATGACTTCACAGCTGCCTCCTTCGCCTCCGCCAATGCAGCCAAGTCCATCTTGAGGCGTTTGACCTCTAATTCAGACATGGCATGTTTCTGCTCTGCTATTAAAATCTCCAAACGAAGCTTATCCTTTTCACCCTCCACCAAATCCTTCTTGGTTTGGATTTCGTCCACCTTCCTCTTAAGAACCTCCAAATCCTTGCTGATTTTTGCTTTCTCGGCATCAAATGCTTTTGTAGCCGCCTCCTTTGCCTCCACTAATGCAACCAGTTCCATCTTAAGGCTCTTAGCCTCTGCTTCAAACATGCTTTGTTTCTGCTCTGCAGCAAAAACCTCCAACCGAAGCTTATCATTTTTAGCCTCCAACAAATCCTTGTTGACCTGGAATTCCTCCAGATTCCCCTTAAGATCCTCCAGTTCCTTCAGGATTTCAGCCTTGTCGGCATCAAACTCCTTGGCAAGAACATCCTTGGCCTCCTCTACTGCACCCAATTCCATCTTGAGGCTCTTAACCTCTGCTTCGAATACACTATTCTCCTGCTCTGCAATCAAAATCTTTGACTGGAGCTCATGGTTTTGACTCTCCACCGAATCCTTGTTGGCCTGGATTTCCTCTATTGTCCTCTTAAGATTGTCCATTTCCTTCATGATTTCTACCTTCTCGGCTTCAAATGCCTTTGTCGCTGCCTCCTTCGCCTCCATCAATGCACCCACTACTTGCTTAAGGCACTTAACCTCTGCTTCAGACTGCCTACATTTCTCCTCCGCTGTGAAAACCTCAGACCGAAGCTTATCATTTTCTCCATCCACTAAATCCTTATTTGTTTGGATTTCCTTGAGCTTCCTCTTGAGTTCCTCTAATTCCTCGGTGATTTCTGCATTTTTTACATCAAATGCCTTGGCGGCCGCCTCCGTCGCCTCCGCCAACCCACCCAGTTCTATCTTCAGCCTCTCAATCTCTGCTTCAGACATGTTTTGCTTTTCCTTTGCGATCAAAGCCTCTGAACGAAGCTTGTCATTTTCGCTCTCTGCCAAATCCTTGATAGCCTGAATTTCCTCCAGCCTTGTCTTGAGATTCTCCGATTCCAGCCTGATTGTTGCTCTCTCGTCGTTGAATTCCTTGGCAGCAGCCTCTTTTGCCTCCGCCAGCGCGCCTAATTCCTTCCTTAGCCTCTCAACCTCCGCTTCAGACTTGCCACATTTTTCCTTTGCGATCGAAACCTCCGACCGAAGCTTTTCGTTTTCAGCCTTGAAGTTTCTCTCCACCTCTTCCTTGTGGCTTGAGATCGCCTTCGTCTCCTCCAGTTGCTTCTCCAGCTTGCCCTTCTCGCAGATCAGCTGGGTAATTTTGTGCTCCAGTTCCCACACCCTGTCCCCAAGTGTGGTGACCTGGTGCGACAGGGTCCTCACCCTGGCATCTGTGAAGAGATCTGCAACGACATACATACGTACTGTACGTTTTAGTCTTTTAGAGGAGAGAGCTGGTACACTACACGCACGGTATTGCACAGATAAAAAAAAAGGAAAGATGATGACTTGGCACACACCCGCAAACCAAGGCGCGGTCGGCGACGACATGTCTGTCATCTGCCGCTGTTGTCACGCACTCGTCGGAGGTGGAATGAAGCTGCCTCAGCTGTCTCCCTATCTCCCAGACGGAAAAGACTGAAGCTGCCTCAGCTGTCTCCCAGATGGAAAAGACTGAAGCTGCCTCAGCTGGGTAGGGCAATAACTGAATATATATATGCAGAAGGAGGAGAGGATGAAGTGTCCATGACTCCATGAGCAAGCGTGGGGAGACAAGGGAAGGGATGTAGTGTGGGTGTAGAGGAGAGAATAGAGATGGAGTGTCGGTGGGGAAGAAGGATGGGTACGTACATATAGGTTTTATTTGATTTAAGAAGAACATTGAACATATTCCGACTATCTAGCTGCAAGGCATCGGTAACTGCAGTCGCAAGGCATCCTTTTCTTTTCTTTTCTTTACTTTTTGCAATAGTGCTCGATCGCATTATTCTTGTTGCTTCCGTTGCAAAAATTCAAAGGACAGAACGCCGTTAGATTCCTCGCAACTCCCAAGGTAATGTAGGAGTACTAGTAACTCTTTTTCCGTTTTTATATTATAATCTTTATCTTTACCTAATATTAAAGGACGGATTGTTTCTCCACCTTTTTTCGTCATCAATATCATCCTTCGTACGTCGCCTGACTCGGAGTAATTATTTTCGTCCGTTTCGTCCGTCACCTGCGCTTCGTACGTCGTTAGTTTTTTTTTTTGGGTCCGTCTCACCCTTTCTCCTACCCCGCACAAGATCGAGAGTTCGTCCCGTGCTTCAATCTGATTCTTACCAAATCGAATCCAGATTTCTTTCCTCCAGTCCACGAAAATCTGCTCATATATAGTCCCTCTCCTCTGCACACGATTCCCGCATAAATCGTAATACGTAGAAAAAGTCTGAACCCAGATCGATTATCAAGTTGAACCCAGATCGATTCCCACATATAATCGGGGCGTGCTCGGGACCTCGATCTCGGCGCAGGCGGGGCCGAGGCTGAGGCTGGGGGTCGGGATGGCGTGCCTCGATCTGGTCGCGTCGTGCTTCGGACCTCGATCTCGCGATAACCCCGGCGTGCCCCGCCCCCATGGCCGCCCAGCTGCACAGTTTCCCGCATCTCCTGCGCCGCCCCGTCTTCGTTCCCCTTTCCTCCTCCGTCAAATCCGAGGGCGAAGAAACCGTCGATGCCTCGGTCCTCCACTGAGACTGGTGGTGACGTCACCGTCCACTGCATCGTGGGCACGACCCTCCCACTGCCGACCATAGACCGACGGGCACCGAGCTTGGCGAGGGAGGCGTGGAGGAGCACGCGGGGCAGAGGGCGGAGGAGGATGGAGGCGGTCCATGTCGAGGGCGTCCGTGAGGGGCGAGGTCAGAGGCCGGAGCGGCCGGCGCTAGCGCGGCAGAAGGTGAAGGCCACAGCGTCCTCGGGCGCCCGCGATGTACTCTGCCTGATGGATGCGCTCTGTTTCAAGCCCGACAAGGACATCTGCTTCCTCCTCATGGCTTCCGTCGACAATGCCGAGGTCGCCGCCGTTCACGCCCAAATCGTTGTCTCCAATTGCCGCTATCCAACAGGCTGCTGCTTGCCTACGACATGCTGATCGCCTGCATGCTGTTTGACGAAATTTCCGTCAAGGACCACATCACATGGGCGACCATGGTGTTGGCCTACTCGGCTACTCCGATGGTGGTTTCCATGACGAAGTAGCAATACTTTTCACCTGTATTTGTCATGAAGGAAAGGGACTCGCTGATGGTCTGCTCGGCCATGCCATTGTGGCGGTGCTGCGGGCATGTGCTCGGCTGAGCAACCTGAGGAGCTTCCGTGAGTAGAGGTACACACGCTTGTCTTCAAGAAAAGGGAGTCCGCGGTGATACAAGTAGTTCGCTGCTGGAGTTGTACAGACGGTTTTGATTTTCGGCCGAAAAAATTAACTTGTACTACGAGTAATCAACATCTACGTCTTGATGTGGTGTCCTCCGGAGTTGTCAGGAACTCAGGTGCAGCTTCTCCCTGTCAACTATGCTTGCAGTATATGCAGAATCAGAGAACCACATGTGCTTGGGGTCAGAAAGTGCATGGCAACGCCATCAAGCACGTCATGGATAAAAGCTCCCCCCAAAGCTGCCAATAGATGAACAAATTGTAGTGAAAAGTTTGTTGCAGCCTGGTCATGATCTCAAGTGGCGCAACTCCAAGGAACAAAATTATGGCGCAATTTCGCTGGGCAGGCAGCTGGGCTATCGCCCTTCGGTGCTGCCACAAACTGGCCACCGTGTCGCGCTACGGAGATCTGCTCCTTCGAGTACCGCGGCGCCGTACCCCGGTGAGTCGCTGGCTGCCGAGCTCGGGTTGCGGACGCGGAGTGGAGGAGCCACGGAGAAGCCCGGGAGCCACTACGGCAGCCATCAGAGCGAGATGGGCCTGGCCATGCTCGGTGGTCGTCAGCCGAGGCTTCGTGTTTCTCCGCTGATCCCTGACAACCTGCCGCCCGTGGTGTTCCCGTGATAGCCTTGCAGTTTGAGGAGGGGATGAGAGGACGCAGCGGTGATATTGTCTGAGTGAAGGAGAGTACATGCGACCTCGACGTCACCTGCATCTAGGCAACAAGCCTCCTCCCGAACGAAGCACCTACAGGTTTGGCTACATGCTGTTATCTCAGTTTGGTTGGTAGTTTCTTGCTTCAGTTTGCATTCTTGCTTAGATTAGATGCAGATGGACATTGGAGGTACAGTGTGGCACTGACGACTTGGACAAAAATATTTCTGTATACACTCCGAGTGGGTCAGTCTATATACACTTCAATTTCCACATTCATTTTCCTTCAGTCAGACGACAGCAAGGAGATAATACTCTAATTTTTTTCTGAAAAAAATCATAAGGGACATCTTTTGGAAGAATGACGAGCCATGTTGGTCGTAGTTGGAGCGAAATAATTACAATTTTTCTTGTGCCAAATAATCAAATATAGCACTGGTTCAGAAAAAAAAAAGACCGGAACCATGAGAAATGTTGTTGCTGGATGTTATTGTGCATCATATATCCTCTTGGCCATGCCCGTCATAACAGCAACAACTTTCTTCAGGCTGGTGATGCTCATATTGTCAATCATTCTAACTGTGGTGCTTGAGACAAAAACTCCTAAGGCAGTCTGGTAATTTATGATGTTATTACACCGGAGCACATGTAACAACAATCAAGTTTTAAATTTCTAATTTCCATGGTCTTGACAATTTCGAGCCTGCTGCTCTAATCATCATAACCGGAGAGACGGGCTTAGACCACGTATATACCCAGTACCTCCACGATACCGGGTAAATGGCGAAGCAGAACAAGATAGTGTGCTTCTGAGAGTGGAAAGTTAACCGCAAAGAAAGAACCGTGATTCTTGACGGTAGCATGAGGAGTCAGAATTGGACCCTGGTGTGTCAGAAACAAACTCCTCGCTTTCATTCCCGTTGCAACGCACGGGCATTTGTGCTAGTAATAATAAAAGGAAACTGAAAATCCTCGCATCTACTCCCTTCGTTCCAAATTATAAGTCGCTTTGACTTTTTTGGTATATCGAATTTGCTATGTACCAAAAAAAAACTCAAAGCGAGGATGCTGACTGTGTTCCCTGTCCGTGGATGGCCTGCGTGAGGAGATGCTGGCGGTGGACGAAAGCAGTTTGTTTCCTTCAACCTCTACAATTCAAGCCGTGCCCAATGCCATGGGAGGTGCAACGTGAGAACCATATCCGTCGGGGAACAATTTCCATAGCATGCTACTAGCCAAAGTACTTCACGTATGACCAAGGAATACTACTACAACTCATGTCGTTTTGGTTTAATCGTCTTCATGGGCTCATGGCCTACTCATCGCGTCTGGCTTAGGCAACGAATTCATCGTCACATACGTCGTGTCTGGCTTCGCTTCGCTTTGACGTCTGGCTTAGGCATATTCGCTGTCATTTTCGTCTTAATTGGTAACGCGGTAAGACGTCTTTCCGGCGTATCTATCACGTCGCGTTTCGGCTTAATTTCTAACGCGGCAAGACGCATTTCCGGCGTATTTATCGCTGCGGTTCCGGCTTAATTGCTAACGCGGCAAGACGCCTTTCCAGCGTATATATCGTCGCGTTCCGACTTAATGGCTAACACGACACGACGCTTTTTCGGCGTAGTTATAGTTCCGTTCTGGCTTAATGGTTAACGCGGGACGATACCTTTCAGGCATAGTCATCGTCTTGTTCCGGCTTAATCGCTAACGCGGCACGACGCCTTTCCGGCATAGTTATCGTCACGTTCCGGCTAAATGGCTAACGTGGAATAGCGCCTTTCCGCCGTATTTATCGTCACGATTTGGCTTGATCGCCAGCGTCGCCTTTCCGGCGTAGTCATAAATTTTCCAGCGTGGCATGACACGTTAATCGTTTTTTTTTTGGTTCACCGTTGATATTTCACGGAAGTGTAAGCGGTGAACAAACCAAAGCCAAACCGTGACCCATAAAAACCGGTAGTAAAGACATGAAAATTAACGGTGGACCAAAAAAAAAAAAAAACAGGTGTCAATCCCCGAAAGAATGACTGCTAGAACTGGGAATTCACTGCAGCCGCCCTACCTTAGTAACTTTAATCCTTTCTTATATTCACATCACAGATAAATCTTCTGAACATTGGGCGTACATACAGTTCGAATGTCCTCTCCGTTTGATTGCTTCTCGGGTTGGTTGCGTGTTGTTTACAGATCGTGGGGAGTTTGCGGGGCGGTGGTGTTGGCGCCGGGCACCGGCAACCACCATTGGCTCCGCTCCTGGCCGCCATTTTGCCATCCGTCCTCGCACGCGGCCCTCGCGGCAAAACTCTAGACGTTGCGCGGGGATCCGTGGCCATCGGCATTGTTGCCTTGGAGCTACCAGCGCGCGATTCGACCTCTGACGTTTCATGCCCGAGTGCTATTTATTGGACTCACTCCACTTGATCCCAAGTGATGCGATCATACAGGACCAACAATTTCCTCTAAAGGTCTGTCTAGCCGCCTTCCTTGTCTGTTTGTAGCTGCTGCTTTCCGGCAAATAGTACAAATTGGTCTAGCCACAGCCCACTATAGCGCAGGATTTGATTTCATTCACCGTCCATTATTTAGCTACTTCAACGGTCTACTAGCATTGCTATCTCTAAGGAGAAACATAAATGTCTAACAAGGTTGCCATTACTGACACTGAAAAATGGTCATGTTTTTCATGCCCAACAGGTGTTACCTTTGATAAAGCATGCACATTGTTTACAATCTCTTTGTCCATTTCAGAGGAGAGCATTTCAAAGGAAGCATGGATTGGAGGTGTATGGTTAGATGGCAAGCGATTTTGCTCATGCAGTTGGATGACAAAATTCATGGAGTCCACTTCCCTGCTTATTTGGCTAATGATTAATGGTTATTTTTTTAACTTCCAAATGTTGGCTAGCAATTGATATACTATTATTAAACATGTCATAATCCATTGATTTACAGTCACTGTTACATTTGATAATTTATAATCACATAAATAAACTTCAATTGTTCCGGGCCTGGCATGTTAGTTTACATTATAGTACAATGAGTATATGATGGAAACACCGTCGCCAGATCACTCAGCACTATAGGCCGGCACAACAAAGCACACATACGCTTCTAATTTACATGACGGGTACTTCATTTGTTTGCATCATTCATGCATGTTTAGCTTTCAAAATAAATTATTATGTTGCAACAAAACCTTAATCTAAGCAGACCGAAAGTATGTGTAGACTAAGGCTACTTAGTGCATCCTAGTACATGCTATCGAAACTCTTGGAAATTATCATTCTTGAGCTGATTATGTGTCTCCATTCATACCTCTTCCTATTTAATTGCAGAATGCTCATACTGAAAATAGCAATGCAGCCAAGCTAGGTGGTCTTCACCAAGTCACTGCGCAGGTACATATATGCTAGGTATCCAAACGGTTGTATAATTGTAGTTGCTAATTAAGGACAGTAAAACTGCACCTAATCCCTGCCCTCTCAGCGATTAGACGTTTCTGGCAGTTAGATTTCGGTAGATTTCGCTAATTAGAAGTTCCTGGCCGTTGGATTACGTACTTCCTGAAGCTGATCCGTGCAGTCCATTTTATTATTCCGTCTGTCCTGTGGGCTGCTGCTCCAGGGGCCAAAACCAAGGCCTCTGGTGCATTGGGCCTTCCAGCAGCCCATTCGAAGGAGTCCCGCTGCTGGGCTTGGCAAACCCGACCGCCTGGAGACCATCCGTTCGCTAATCCTCCCGATCCAATCCCTCCCGTCGCGCGTTGACTCCAGTGTCCGTCCAGTCCGGCCGCACAGAGGAGGGAGCGCCGCACGCGCCGGTGCGGACGAGCCGGACAGAGGAAGCCGGGAGCACCAGCCCAAGGACGAGGCGGGGATGCTGGGCAGCAGTGGCCAGATGACGCAGATCGGTGGCTGGACAACGGCACTATGATAGGGCAGGTCGTCGGCCTCTTCAATGTCCTGGAAGGAGTTTCGGATTGGTTTATTCTTGTTCTTGCGCTTCTCTCTCTCCTCCATCGCTCCCACCTTTCTCTGCAGTGAACATGGCCAACGACTGGACGACGTGCTGACCAACGCCGAGCCAACGGCCAGGGAATTAGGAAGAGATAATCTTCTTTCAGCGTGCTGGTGGTCAGCATGCATGGATCGAGCCATGTAATAGGTAGTTTAGATTAGTAGATGTACGCATTTCCCTA
Source organism: Elymus sibiricus (assembly GCA_039707655.1). Lineage (NCBI taxonomy): Eukaryota > Viridiplantae > Streptophyta > Magnoliopsida > Poales > Poaceae > Elymus > Elymus sibiricus. The sequence continues at coordinate 43,698 of CM077674.1, read as the reverse complement.
TGCCATCAGTTCTGTCGGTCCTGTGGTTACCTTACATAATTTCTTACCTAATATCCGAAGTCTGCATCTTACCTCATGTGAAATGGGTTCTGTTGTTAGTGTTTCTTCACAAGGTTGACCTATGGGATTTGCATCTCATGACTATATATGTTGGCAATCGGTTATCTTGTCGGTACTTCACAATTAGGATGTTGCATTCCCGTACTTCTCTTAGCCTGGTACTCATTGTGCTGTGTGGTAACTATTTTATTCAACTACCAGGATGTGTTTCTTGCCCTATTCTGAATCTCTCTAAATCTTTGGTATACGTGGTCATGCATATGTTTTTTTGTACTAGCAAATGTGCCCGTGCGTTGCAACGGGAGACAAAAATCGGGCTTTGTTAGGGATTGGTTCAGCCGGGGGACATCAGATAATGCATGGTGGTCAACCTTGTCACGGTCCACCAAGCAAATTGTTCGTCCGCGTCCACTCCTTCTCCCCTTCTACTTCCTAGTCGGCCTGGTCGTGATGTCTCAAGCCTTGAACTTTGAAGAATAGAATATCCAGCGCAACCCTTTAGTAGGACCATGTCAACACGGAAGAGTTGCAACATGTCCATGGTGTCTGGATGCAGAGCGATGATGGAGTTATCGTCATTGGTAGCCTCGTCGACCTAGGCCAGTTTGGCGCTAGCTGCAACATGTCCATGGTGTCCATGTGTAGAGTGATCATGGAGTTGTTGTAATTGGTGGCCTCGTCGATCACCAGCCGGTTGGACGATTTGTTCCTCTTGAGAATCATCATTCAGTTGGGCTCGGACGCCTTGCGTCATTTGGAATAAACGCGGGTGTTATTTACCATCACCGATTCTTACGCAGAATAATTGTAGAATGAGCACATAACTGAGCGAAGAGCAAGAGAAAACTTAATTTTCTTATTTGCCAACTCACCTCACAAATAGGTAAAAAGAACCTTAAGGTCCTAATTAATTCCAGATTCAGCTGGGCTGCAGGGCCGTGCGTCGCTTGTTCTTCGACACGGGTGCAAATCCTGCCCTGAATTATATGTACTACGCGCCATTCAAAGTTTTCCACAATCCTTAAATTGCAAGGTCCTCCTGAGAACCCACAATCCTTAATCATTCATAATACCTGAGATTAATCATGCGCACACCTTCCTGCAATTAAAGTCCGACGTCCTCCTTTACCATATGCGTGGCAGCCCCACAAATCCCATCCCGAGTTAATTCCTTCCTGGTCGCCCTGCTAATTCTCTCTTTCCTTTGATTCCCTGGAGGCTGCTCGATATTTCAGTCAAGTTGTAACCGTATATAAATAGGTGGAACTTCATATAAAAGACCGAGGTGGGATTAATAACGAGCAGCTGTTAGCTCAGTTGGTTACGGAGCTCCACCTTGATACCGAGGTGCTCGGTTCGATTCCCAAAGCCCGGCCCAGTAAGCGTAACAACCACGACGGACAAATAATAACCACGACGTACGAAGAAACGGACGAAAATTCAGAGGTAAGAAGCGTTAGCCGCTTGCGTTGCAACGGGAGAAAAAAAATCATAATTTCCAATGGTCATGATCACATTTCGCTGCATCACCGAGATATAATATCTCTCTCAAATTCGTGAAATCATGAACATTTTTTGAAATTATGAACAGTTTGTTAAACTCATGCACATATTTGAAATCGCAAACAACATACTATTACAAATTTATGAAAATTTTCTACAATCAAAAACATTTTTTAAATTTATGAACATTGTTTGCTGTTTACAAACATTTTTTAAAAATTGGGAACATTTTTAAGCAATTTTCCTGAACTGGCAAACATTTCTAGAATCGACGAACATTTTTTAGAAATTGGGTGGAATAGTTACTGAATTTGACAAACTTTTTTTGATTTAACGAACATTTTTGGAAATGCCCGTGCGTTGCAACGGGAAAAAAAACTATCAAGTTATACAGGTGTGGTAGATATAAAAAAGTATGAATCAAATTCACAAAGTATATACAAATGATGTCATGATAAGATAAGACACTTTTAAAATGTAATTTTAAAAACTAACAATATGATGCTCATCAGGACTTGATTTTTTAAGGCGTCACAACAAAATATTTTGTGGCTGAGCAAACTACATTGACGGACCCTGCCTGAGCTATACTGATGAATGAAGTGTCTCGCCTTAACTTAGCGTAGCGGTGTTTACCATTACCACTATTGTGGTACGAGAATAAGCATAACTGTGTATGGAAGCAGAATAGACATTTAGTCATTTTAATATAGCTTACAAAAACTAACCCTTAGAAAGTTATGTCAATTTTGTTGGGTTCAGCGTTGTACAAAACACGAAAACCTTTTTTTAGTCATTTTAATATAGCTTACAAAAGCTAACCCTTAGAAAGTTATGTCAATTTTGTTGGGTTCAGCGTTGTACAAAACACGGAAACCTTTTTTACCCGACGCGAGGGACTAAATAAAATCATAAAACGACCTCTACAGATCTCCTAATAAAACCTTTATGTAAGCTACAATTAGTTTTGCTCATTATTTATGGATGTGTTTTAATTTTTGTGAACATTTTCTAAAAGCTGATGCACATGTTTTTTAAATTACTGAATACGCTTTGAATATTGGATCATTTTAAAAAATCATGAACATTTTTTGTTTCATAAAAATTCATTTGAAATCGTGATTTTTTTATAATATGTGAGAATTTTTTTAACTTATGAACATTTTATGATTTTCCGAATATTTTTTGAATTCACAAACAGTTTATCATTTTTCTACTTTTTTCAAAACTCGTGACTGTTTGATATTTTGGAAATCCGAAATTAATTTTGAGAGAAAAAACCAAAACAGAAATAAAAAGGTAAAAAAAGAAATACAAAACAGGGGGCGCCATGAATCCGAAATTAATTTTGAGAGAAAAAACAGAAACAGAAATAAAAAAGTAAGAAAAGAAATACAAAACAGGGGGCACCACGAATCCGAAATTAATTTTGAGAGAAATTAACCAAAACAGAAATAAAAAAGTAAAAAAAGAAATACAAAACAGGGGGCGCCACGACCTGCACATGGGCTGGCCCATTACTGCGCTTAAGATAGGTAGTAAAAAGGAAGAGAAAAAGGGTGGAGAACCGGGGATCGAACCCTGGTCTCCAGTATGGAGCTTCGCAGCCTCAGCCATCCCGCTACTCATCAGTTGTTGTTCTTAAGCCGTATCAATGTGTAATAATAGAACCCGATGGCGATTTTTGAAATTAAAAAACGAATCGTTTTCTTGACTTACGGGTGGCATTGGTGGGTAATTCTCGTCAACTTTGAGGGCAATTTAGACGACGTACGACCAGAAGTTATCCTTGCTTTATTATTAGTAAAGATAAAGATAAAGATAAAGATTAATTAATATAGGAATAGGAAAATGGCCCGTGCGATGCAACGGGATAAAAAATATGTCAAAAGCTACACCGTGCCTTGGTTCAAAGAATTGTCTCACGGGCCTTTTTCCCGAACTAATTTAAGAGTGTTATCCACTTTTATATTAGTTTACAGAGGAAGTAGTATTTTTGAGAATTGATCAAACTGCAATGGTAGCAAACAGACATGATTGCAACGGTAGAAAAATTTGACACGTATTCAGTTTTTCTGAGAGTTGCATGTTAATCTAAGTGCGCTACCAATTATTATTGCATGCACATCAGAATGTAAATCCGGTGCCAGCGAGATACACCTCCCTCCTTGTTGTGGAGTGCACCAGATCTGATTTATATTCTGATAATCCTCCCTGCTCCTTGTTATTTGCGGCCGTCGATGGGTAGTTCGTTTGGTCAGCACGGTCTGACGCGTGTGAAGTCTAGTGGCTTCGTGTGCATCCATGGCCGAGCCTTCCAGCAGTGCTTAGCGACGCGTGTATCTCCATCTCGTTTCTAGTTTAGATACATTACATTACACAAACATCGCAGTCCGAGCCTCCCAGATCCCACGCGCCCGAGCGGCGAGCATCTCAATGGCCGAACTCCTCGCACGCCCTCGTCCATGAAGCAGTCAGCCTCCCAGGCGCCCCTCACCCGCAGCCTTCACGCAAGGGCTCACAGGAGCTCGAACCCGAGTCGGTCGAGCCAGTCACCCCCGCCGGCGATCTGTAGCAGCAGTAGAGAAGCAGGCCCCTTGCAGCTCACATATGTATCCTTCAAGGCCGCTTGTTTTCTTCAGCTTGCAAACATATTTGAATTGGTGGGATTGTGTATAAGTAAAAATGGCAAGAGGAAGCCGGGAGCACCAGCCCAAGGACGAGGCGGGGATGCTGGGCAGCAGTGGCCAGATGACGCAGATCGGTGGCTGGACAACGGCACTATGATAGGGCAGGTCGTCGGCCTCTTCAATGTCCTGGAAGGAGTTTCGGATTGGTTTATTCTTGTTCTTGCGCTTCTCTCTCTCCTCCATCGCTCCCACCTTTCTCTGCAGTGAACATGGCCAACGACTGGACGACGTGCTGACCAACGCCGAGCCAACGGCCAGGGAATTAGGAAGAGATAATCTTCTTTCAGCGTGCTGGTGGTCAGCATGCATGGATCGAGCCATGTAATAGGTAGTTTAGATTAGTAGATGTACGCATTTCCCTATGCCATCAGTTCTGTCGGTCCTGTGGTTACCTTACATAATTTCTTACCTAATATCCGAAGTCTGCATCTTACCTCATGTGAAATGGGTTCTGTTGTTAGTGTTTCTTCACAAGGTTGACCTATGGGATTTGCATCTCATGACTATATATGTTGGCAATCGGTTATCTTGTCGGTACTTCACAATTAGGATGTTGCATTCCCGTACTTCTCTTAGCCTGGTACTCATTGTGTTGTGTGGTAACTATTTTATTCAACTACCAGGATGTGTTTCTTGCCCTATTCTGAATCTCTCTAAATCTTTGGTATACGTGGTCATGCATATGTTTTTTTGTATTATCTCTTAAAATATTCATCGGAACAATGACATGCTTAGAAATTTAGTTTAGTTAGATTGTCAACGTTTTAGTTACTTTTCAGAAAATATTCATCGGAGTATTAGTTTCCATATCTTCATTCTCTTTTCTTATGCTGCAAAAATTAAAAGTTATGGGTAGTTGTGGTGCAGCCAACCCCAAGGCATGGGTGTTGCCGGTGGCCACAAGGAGCCAGAGTCTGCCATTGGAGGGGTTACCATGGGAGGTTGTGAGCACTCAGAAGCAAATAGCAAAATTCAAGATTTACCAACACAGATGATTTCATTGATGCACTATATATGCATAATATAATGTTACTGTTAACTTTATGTTTGCGCTGCTGCTTATTATCCATCTTGACGATACTGATTAGCTGTGTTTACTAAGTGTTCATTGTTTGGTTGTCATACCAAAGCCAAGTTGCACATTGCTTTTACTAACTACATATTATATTCTCTCGATACTGACTAATAAAGACCTATGTTTGTGAAAAGTGGAATATATTTCGTGCATTTATATATCTATATTGTATAAATAGATGGGTGCGGCAACGCGCGCCATCCATGATCTAGTTCTCTATAAAATTGTCCTTGTTTGCGTAAAGTGAAATCTTCCTAGGTTTATGAATAACAAATGTTTCATTTCTTGCAAAAATGGGATAAAACTGAAGTCTTGTTCTTTTCGATCAATTCGAGAATCAAAAACAAACTCGTGGCCAATGGAATTTTAGGGAGTAAAGATAGAACATATGTGGTTGAAGGAAATATGCTTGGAGAGCAATATGTTGCAGTCTCTATTCGTGGCTCTACAAATCTAGGAGATGAGAACTGGTTAGACCATATGAAAAATTCCAAACAGTAGGAGATGTTGGTTATGTTATTGCTTCGCCTTGCTCACATGTAAGCATGTTTCCATACAAGCATCGAGTATCCTCCAATATCCACATTTAAGATTTTTTTTTATGAAAAATCTTTGTGGTTTTTAAGTAAAAAAAAAACTAAGCCAACAACTCCAACGAAGCATTTTTATGATACATTTCTTATAATTTATCAAAGAACATCTTATCTTGCACTTGTCTAAAAACATTGTTCATTTTCTTTTTCAGGGCGGTTGAGGACTTGAAAAGAGTGCATTAAGGGAGCCAGGAGTAATTGGGTGGTTGAGGACTTGAAAAAGGAGTGCATTGAAGGAGCTAGGATCAGTTGATGAACCAATCTGTGAATGAACAAATATTCCGTCTTATGTTATATTTCTGCTTAATAGAGAAACATAGTTGTAGACATAGGATATTTTCTTATTTATTTGCATGTTCTGTATGAATGTCTGTTATTATTCAGTTGTGAACTTCGGTGTAAGTATCTGTTCGGGCTAATCATTCCACTCAGATTGCCAATTTTGATAATGTGATGTTTGCAAGTGCAATCTTAGACGTGGAATGGTGTCTTCATATAATGATATTATTTGATTAATCGGCATGTGGATATTGATTCGGAATGGATATTGTTTCGTTCGGTTTTGTCAACCGAACATCCGCTTATATCTGAATCGACTCTTTCTTTGCCAGATGTGTTAGCTGGCATGTCTTCCTTTCCTATATTAATAGCCGAGGACTCAAATGGGATCGGCTTCAGCTTATATTTAGCACACATCTCATCAATACCCCTTCTCATAGCTCTTTGAAATTCCTCGGGATCATTTAAAATCTGCCACGCTGACTCATATGCAACTAAATCAGGATCACTAGCACTCATGCACATTGCTGAATTCTCATTAATTCAGCTATACTTATTGGTAACATGTGAAGCCGAATCATGAGCACTAGTACTTAAATAACTTTCTGAATTCTCATTGATTCGGCCATACTTATTGGCAACATATGAGGCTGAATCATGAGCATTAGCACTTGAATGCCTTGCTGAAATTTCATTCATTCGGCCATAGTTTTTAGTAACATATGAGGCCGAATTCTGAGCACTAGCATTCACATATGATGCTGAATTTGTATGTAGAACCTTTGTTCTATTAGCATATCGTGCACCATATGAACTGAGAGTAATTGGCTGAATAGTTAGCATTACTATAGCCAATTCTCTCATTCATCGGCATGTCTTGTGGTGAAACCACGTATTGTGAACTTATAGACGATGAATAAGGATTTGCATGTTGTATGTTGCTAGTAACATTAAAACTCGAAGAATTCATGGTTGAGATATCCATGATTATGATGTGTATGATGAGGAGCATTATCAACATAACAATTAGCCGATGCAACAGATTTACTATTGTTATGACTAGCAACATCAACATGAGAATTCATCACTTGCAAAATAACTATTAGGAACATAAGATGTATTTGCAAGTTGTACCTTGGGTGATTATAGTAATATTGTGATGCAACACCTTGGTACTCCATGATTTAGAACTCGGCCGCCTTGCTAAATCAATGGCAACACATTGCAAAATAGCAAGCGAGATTACAAGGGGTCAAAACCAGATGCAATCGGCCTTTTGGGCCAGATGCAACGGTAATGACGAGCGCAAGGAGATAGGTCAATCAAGAGTATGGCTAGGGCAGAGAGATTCTGCTACAAAGTAGAGCCGAGGTAATCGTCCACAGCGGAGTCGCCAAAAAGTGTGTTGACAGCGGATTGATCCCGGATCACACACCAGCTAGGGCTAGATCATCCAGGCCGCCACAGACCAAAGAACATAGCCAGAATATCACACTTACGTGGTGAGGCATGACAGGTTTACGAGCAAACCACCAAAGGATAGCTATCGCGTTTACGTGACAAAGAACGGCTAGTTTCCAGGCAAACTATCAAATGAACCATCGAAGCTCTCGCCCAGGAGGGACCCCATGGGGGCAAGGACGTCGCCACATTGTCCTAGGTCCGCCAGCAAGCCTAGGGCGCCATCCTTGGTCGCCCCATCAAGCGATGAACAACAAGATAAGGTTAGAAGAGGACATAAGGGAATTGTAGATGTAAAAAGACGATTGGATTGTTGGATGTATCTCAATCAGCAGTGATCCTCTCGTTTATATAGGGGGAGGGTGGTCTTATCCCACTAGGAAACAAGCTCAGATCTTAATCTCCAAGTTTTCCACGCAAAAAATAGATCCAAAACCGATTTGAAAACCAATTGGTTCGGAATAGGTCAGGAAAAACCAGCCTGCTGGGTCCCAAACCGGCCTGGCCGGTTCTACTACACGTCCAGGGCAGAAAACCTTCCAAAAATTGCAATCAATTCATCAGGACTCAAAACGAGGTGATCCATATAAGTTTTTTGACCAGCTCGATGATAGAAATACAATGGTGCAGTACATTCTTGCATTTGACAAAGTTTGTCAAACCGGCCTGGCCGCTTTGGAAGCTGGCCTGGCGGGTTTTGGCTGGGTCAGCCCCCCTGAAAAGGTGTTTTCTTTGTCCGAGCTCCAAATGAGATGATCCAGATATGTGCTCAGACCATCTCGACGATAGAAATATGATGGTGGAGTCCATTATGCACTTTGGCCAATTTAGAGTGTCAACAAAAACATTTAAGAAGAAAGTGAAAAATATCTATCTAATGATAATGTGATTCATGCTAGCCTCTTAAACATTCATCAAAAATAGCATGCGAATCTAAAGTTACACCTACAAGTTAGATATTTTATAAATGGAGATGCAATCTATATGCAAATAAAATATAATTAATAAATGGGGATTTACCCATCAAAATTTGACATAAAGGTAACCAATTTATGGGATGTCGGCTGCTGTGTGGTGAGTTGTGCACCATGTGTGCTCTCGATGCAATATGCAAGAGCCCATAGGTGGAACCATGGAGAGAAGAGGTTGTTGATGCATTGTCAGCGCTTGACTGCTTGACCCCAGCAAGCCATGCTCCGGCTTGCCTTGTGATCTTGTGCTTGTTAGTTGTCCATGCTACCGCTTGCTTGGATTCGACTGTGACGTTGCGAACGATGGATGGAGAGACGAGCCACCGAGATGCGTTCGGATAGGACCTTGTGTCTTCAGTTTGTTGGGCCAACCAAAACTGCAGATGACTAGGGCCTGCTCGACTAGGCCAACAAAACCAAAATCCCCCGTGGGCTCTTTGCCACTTTTTTCCCTTTTAATTTAATGATGTGCAGCTCTCATGCATGTAGTGAAAAAAAATGTTCAAAGCATCTGTCCATTTTGCTTGTGTTTGCTGTGGTACTTTGTCATCAAATGTTGTTTGTGTGGCATGCAGAATTGTTGCGTAGTCCTTAATTTAGGGGTTTCTCCATGAATTTCCCTTGGACGATTGGATCATTGTTACTTGAACTTTTTTAGAGTAGCCCCTTGAATTGCTCAAGAAAGAATCCCGCCAATTCCTCTTGAATTGCTCGTATGCGATCATGTGGTAGGAGTTCATCCCACATCTGCCACATCTAATTTGAAGAAGGGGGTCAATACATATATATGAATGAAACTCAACACAAATCATGGTAATAAAATAAAATTGTGAATATTATTGCTTAAGCACTTGAAATTGTTTTTCAGAGTAGCCCCGCTTAGGGGTCGTCGCGTTGTAGATGAACTCGCAAATGTAGTATCCACAAAAATCATTCCCTTTTTCCTGCCACAAGCACTTTACGAGAAATAGAGTTCAATCAAACTGATAATCAAGCATGATAAATGGTATTGATGAAGCTAGTAGTACTTACTTTCGGGTGTGTAAATCGCAGCTCCCTCGGCAGTGCCGGAACAATTGCGGTGAACTCTTTCCAAACCCTGCCAGACAAAGAAAATAATTACTTGATATCAGGAAATGAACAAAGTTTCCGATATGATGCGATAATGATCGATTGAACTTACTTCTGGAGCATTTCAGTCATGCCCGCATATTCCTGGGGATCTTTTCATTTGGAGTCTAAGACGATTACTACTCCCCGCTCAAGCTTAATCTCTAGCAGAATAAAGTGGAAACTGCGAACGCATGCATTACTCATCAATTACATTACTATAACCTCGAGTAATAAGGGAAACCGAATATGCACAAGACAGTAACACTCACTTGAAGTTGTAAGGAAAGAGTATTGTCCCTCTGTTTTGATTTTTAAGCAATGATTGTAGCAAGTTGTCCTCGGTTTGTGTGACATTGTTTTTAACCGTAAACTCATGTATGATATTTGGGTTAATGAACCCAATGTCATAGATTTGTGCTTTTCTGCATTCGACGATCTTCAATCTACATAATATAGTGAGGATAACTATATATACATGCAATGAAAGAGCTAAGCTATATATATATAGAGACTTAATTACAGAAGTAGTACTTACAGACAGTAGCAAGTCACGATTGCTTCGTCGCGGGCCTTTTGATTGTATAACTGGAATATCTCCTCAAATTCAACATTCAATCCATACCAACGAGGTCATGCTCCTCTTTAATTATTAGCGTCAAAGCATCCTTCCTAGACTCCCGGCATGTTTTCATGTACCATTCATGCAATGTTCGCATCATCGTTGTTAGAGGAGGATGATCAGGTTTGACGAGAGGCCGCCCGTACCGGTAACTGAATTCGTCCACCTCCAACGGCTCAAACTGTACATCATCGCTCAGGTAATCACCAGGATTGGTACCGGGCACCATCCCCGGATGATTAGTGACGATATCGCTAGACACCTTGAGCGGGGGGAACGATTGGTTCGCCTGTTCGCCGAGCTGGGGAATTTTTCTCCCACTTCTTCGTTTTGCTAACCTTGCATCACTGGAAGTACTTCCCAACCGCCGCGCGTCTTGATATGTCTTTTTAACACAGCGGTCAAAGTTGGAATCCGGCGGAGGCGGTGGTGGTCGCTTCAGGGCATCGATAGTGCGCATCACTTTCACCGGATCTAGCTTCTCCTTCGGAGGTGGAGTTTTCTTTGCAAAATGGGCCCTCAATTCGGCCTGACATATCTCCTCGTTTTCAGACTCGATCCTCTCATATGGTAACTTTTCCAGAGGATTGAGAGATGGACCGTATCTGTATTCCCTCCCGCCTCTTCTTGTACTGCTAGCCGCCGGAGCGGCGGCGTCTCTCTTCCGTCGTTGCTTACGAGGAGGAGCTGGAGGTGGAGTGCTCCGACGCGCCGGAGGAGCCGGAGCGGCGGCGTCTGTCTTCTGCCGTTGCCGGTGAGGCTGAGGAGGAGGCGTACTGCTCCGACGTGTCGGAGTAGGTGAAGGAGGAGGCGGAGTGCCCTCACGCGCCGAAGGAGCCGGAGAAGGAGGCGGTGTGCCCTGATCACTCGCCGGAGGAGGAGGAGGAGGAGGCGGAGAGCCCTGATTCGCCTGAGGAGGAGGAGGAGGCGGAGGCGTCCAGTTTGGAAGCTTGATGTACTCCTTCTGCCATAGACATGTACTCCTCAGAGCACGAGCCAGCTTATTCTCTCCTTCACCTATAGACTGGTCAAGCTCGAGCTCCTCAAATCCCTCCATTACTTCATCCACCATCACAACAGCATAGCCATGTGGAATCGGTGAGCAGTGAAAAGTTCCGTTGGGTTGAGGAGGTGCAACAGAGCCGACAGCCGCCTTGAAAGTGAGGTTCCGGCATTTCGTCATGAGCTCGCAATGTTGAGCCTCCGTGATAGTATCCACGGGGTAGATAGGAGCCGTGAAGTCAGGTTGAACAGGCTCCGTGGAAGCGACACTGCTTCTCCGCTGAGATGGCGGGGTAGCTTCTGGGGTAGCTTCGTGCCGCTGAGATGGTTGGCCGGCAGCTCGCTGGCTCTCAGCTTCCTCTAGCTTTTGTAGTCTTGCATTCAGCTTCTGAATTTCGCTCAGCTCCGCTTTCCTCTTTCTCTCCCGGCTTCTGTAACCGCCTGCGTCGGGAAACCCAACCTTCCACGGAACAGAGCCTGGTGTGCCTCGTGTTCGTCCAGGGTGCTCAGCATTCCCTAGGGCCTCAGTCAGCTCGTCCTTCTCTCTGTCGGGAATGAACGTCCCTTCCTGCGCTGCGGTGATATACTCCTGAAGCTTGTTCATGGGTATCGCAAGTTGCTCGTTCGTCCAACGGCACTTCCCTGTTTCAGGGTCAAAAGTTCCCCCAACCCCGAAAAACCAAGTCCTTGAACGGTCTGGCCAGTTCAATGTCTGTGGTACGACGTTTTTAGCAATCAGGTCATTCTCAGCTTTGTCCCACAACGGCCGGGCTATAAAAGAAGAAAGAAGAGTTAATTAATATATGTACATACCAAAACAATTAATGCATCAATTAGCTAGTCAGCATAGGCTTAATTAATATATATACCTCGCCGGACTTTGCAACAGCTCCCTCCTCCGTTCGGTCACCGGAGCCGTCATCATGGTCTCCTTCTTCCTTCGGCATTCGGTCACCGGAGCCATCATGATCATGTCCTTCCTCCTCCATTGTTCGATCTCCGGAGCCATCATCCTCTCCTTCCAGACCATCGGTGTCGTTGAGATACGACAAGATATCACGTCCGTCGTGGATTATGTCCCCCAACAACTGTTCTTGTTCCAAGTCTCTTTGATCCATAGTTTCTGCAAATATTACAACATGGCAATTAATATACAAACATGAATGTCTTCCGACGTCCGGACCGCCTCTCTCATGAATGTCCGATGTCCGGTTTGGGGTGGCCTCGACAACACTTCTAGGGTTTGGGGTGGCCTCGACAACTCATGACATATTTTCATTATTTTTATTTCTTTAACTCAACGACAACGACATACATACATGGAAAAAATGTATATCGACCCCCCCCCTATGTCGAAGTTATCGGGAAGGGGGGTATATCGACCCCCCCCTCATGTCGAAGTTATCAGGGAGGGGGGTATATCGACCATCCCCCCCTCATGTCGAAGTTATCGGGGAGGGGGGTATATCGACCCCCCCTCATGTCGAAGTTATCGGGGAGGGGGTATATCGACCCCCCCCCTCATGTCGAAGTTATCGGGGAGGGGGTATATCGACCCCCCCCCCTCATGTCGAAGTTATCGGGGAGGGGGTATATCGACCCCCCCCCCTCATGTCGAAGTTATCGGGGAGGGGGTATATCGACAACGACATACATACATGGAAAAAAATGCTATCCATCTTTACATACATAGCCACATACATATATTATATATTTTCATTAACTCATGACATATTTTCATTATTTTTCTTTCTTTAACTCAGCGACAACGACATACATACATGAAAAAAATGTATATCGACCGCCCCCCCTCATGTCGAAATTATCGGGGAGGGGGTATATCGACAACGACATACATACATGGAAAAAAATGCTATCCATCTTTACATACATAGCCACATACATATATTATATATTTTCATTAATTCATGACATATTTTCATTATTTTTCTTTCTTTAACTCAACGACAACGACATACATACATGGAAAAAATGTATATCGCCCCCCCCCTCATGTCGAAGTTATCGGGGAGGGGGCGATCTCTTTCTCGTTATTTTTCGTGTGTCCATGTCGCCGTATCCGTGTCCGTGTCCGTGTCCGTGTCGCCGTATCCGTGTCCGTCTCCGTGTCCGTGTCGCCGCATCCGTGTCCGTGTCGCCGTATCCGTGTCCGTGTCCGTGTCGCCGTATCCGTATCCGTGTCCGTGTCCGTGTCCGTGTCCGTGTCGCCGTATCCGAGCAGGGACCATGGGAAAGGGGGGGCTCACTGGGGGGCAGCGACGGGGAGGCGACGGGGCGGCGACGGGGACGCGACGGGGCCACATTGTCCTAGGCCGCCAGCAAGCCTAGGGCGCCATCCTTGGTCGCCCCATCAAGCGATGAACAACAAGATAAGGTTAGAAGAGGACATAAGGGAATTGTAGATGTAAAAAGACGATTGGATTGTTGGATGTATCTCAATCAGCAGTGATCCTCTCGTTTATATAGGGGGAGGGTGGTCTTATCCCACTAGGAAACAAGCTCAGATCTTAATCTCCAAGTTTTCCACGCAAAAAATAGATCCAAAACCGATTTGAAAACCAATTGGTTCGGAATAGGTCAGGAAAACCAGCCTGCTGGGTCCCAAACCGGCCTGGCCGGTTCTACTACACGTCCAGGGCAGAAAACCTTCCAAAAATTGCAATCAATTCATCAGGACTCAAAACGAGGTGATCCATATAAGTTTTTTGACCAGCTCGATGATAGAAATACAATGGTGCATTACATTCTTGCATTTGACAAAGTTTGTCAAACCGGCCTGGCCGCTTTGGAAGCTGGCCTGGCGGGTTTTGGCTGGGTCAGCCCCCCTGAAAAGGTGTTTTCTTTGTCCGAGCTCCAAATGAGATGATCCAGATATGTGCTCAGACCATCTCGACGATAGAAATATGATGGTGGAGTCCATTATGCACTTTGGCCAATTTAGAGTGTCAACAAAAACATTTAAGAAGAAAGTGAAAAATATCTATCTAATGATAATGTGATTCATGCTAGCCTCTTAAACATTCATCAAAAATAGCATGCGAATCTAAAGTTACACCTACAAGTTAGATATTTTATAAATGGAGATGCAATCTATATGCAAATAAAATATAATTAATAAATGGGGATTTACCCATCAAAATTTGACATAAAGGTAACCAATTTATGGGATGTCGGCTGCTGTGTGGTGAGTTGTGCACCATGTGTGCTCTCGATGCAATATGCAAGAGCCCATAGGTGGAACCATGGAGAGAAGAGGTTGTTGATGCATTGTCAGCGCTTGACTGCTTGACCCCAGCAAGCCATGCTCCGGCTTGCCTTGTGATCTTGTGCTTGTTAGTTGTCCATGCTACCGCTTGCTTGGATTCGACTGTGACGTTGCGAACGATGGATGGAGAGACGAGCCACCGAGATGCGTTCGGATAGGACCTTGTGTCTTCAGTTTGTTGGGCCAACCAAAACTGCAGATGACTAGGGCCTGCTCGACTAGGCCAACAAAACCAAAATCCCCCGTGGGCTCTTTGCCACTTTTTTCCCTTTTAATTTAATGATGTGCAGCTCTCATGCATGTAGTGAAAAAAAATGTTCAAAGCATCTGTCCATTTTGCTTGTGTTTGCTGTGGTACTTTGTCATCAAATGTTGTTTGTGTGGCATGCAGAATTGTTGCGTAGTCCTTAATTTAGGGGTTTCTCCATGAATTTCCCTTGGACGATTGGATCATTGTTACTTGAACTTTTTGGCTACACCTAGGGTCGTGGACATAGGGTCCCTTGGCCCATATCCACCCCTGACATTCATCAAAAGTGGAAAAATGTAAGGCACCACAAACTACATCCCAATGAATGTAACATGAATGAAGACATCACATATCACAAAGAAAATTAATTTTTTTATTTCATTGCATAATACCAACTATTCACCATTGCATTAGTAATGCAACACATTACAACCAAGTTATTTGGAGCCGCACGGTGATAAGAATGATAAAACGCTACATTTATTCTTCTCATGTGCCTCAGCAACTGTGAGATGTAGCTGCTCATTGTCTTTGCTGAGGGCATCAATCTCACTCTTCTTTTCCTCCAATGCCGCCTTTAGTTTCCCATTCTCACCATCCTTTTCAGCAATGTAATTCTCGAGCTCCTCAATTTTTAGCTTCAGCTTGTTACCTTCAACCTTCTCAGACACTAGTGCTTTCTGGACTGACTTCATCTCATCATTCAGGCATGAATGCTTTGCATCAAGTTCAATACAGGATGCTTGCAGCTGTGATACAGAAACGCGAATCTTCACCAACTCATCCTTCAGCCTATCAGCCTCGACATCTTTGTTGCGCCCTGCTTCCTCAGCTGCTTCCTTGCTGGCGTGGATTTCCTCTATCTTCCTCTTGAGGCTCTCTACCTCCTTCATGAATTTGGCCTTCTCGGCGTCAAATGACTTCACAGCTGCCTCCTTCGCCTCCGCCAATGCAGCCAAGTCCATCTTGAGGCGTTTGACCTCTAATTCAGACATGGCATGTTTCTGCTCTGCTATTAAAATCTCCAAACGAAGCTTATCCTTTTCACCCTCCACCAAATCCTTCTTGGTTTGGATTTCGTCCACCTTCCTCTTAAGAACCTCCAAATCCTTGCTGATTTTTGCTTTCTCGGCATCAAATGCTTTTGTAGCCGCCTCCTTTGCCTCCACTAATGCAACCAGTTCCATCTTAAGGCTCTTAGCCTCTGCTTCAAACATGCTTTGTTTCTGCTCTGCAGCAAAAACCTCCAACCGAAGCTTATCATTTTTAGCCTCCAACAAATCCTTGTTGACCTGGAATTCCTCCAGATTCCCCTTAAGATCCTCCAGTTCCTTCAGGATTTCAGCCTTGTCGGCATCAAACTCCTTGTCAAGAACATCCTTGGCCTCCTCTACTGCACCCAATTCCATCTTGAGGCTCTTAACCTCTGCTTCGAATACACTATTCTCCTGCTCTGCAATCAAAATCTTTGACTGGAGCTCATGGTTTTGACTCTCCAACGAATCCTTGTTGGCCTGGATTTCCTCTATTGTCCTCTTAAGATTGTCCATTTCCTTCATGATTTCTACCTTCTCGGCTTCAAATGCCTTTGTCGCTGCCTCCTTCGCCTCCATCAATGCACCCACTACTTGCTTAAGGCACTTAACCTCTGCTTCAGACTGCCTACATTTCTCCTCCGCTGTGAAAACCTCAGACCGAAGCTTATCATTTTCTCCATCCACTAAATCCTTATTTGTTTGGATTTCCTTGAGCTTCCTCTTGAGTTCCTCTAATTCCTTGGTGATTTCTGCATTTTTTACATCAAATGCCTTGGCGGCCGCCTCCGTCGCCTCCGCCAACCCACCCAGTTCTATCTTCAGCCTCTCAATCTCTGCTTCAGACATGTTTTGCTTTTCCTTTGCGATCAAAGCCTCTGAACGAAGCTTGTCATTTTCGCTCTCTGCCAAATCCTTGATAGCCTGAATTTCCTCCAACCTTGTCTTGAGATTCTCCGATTCCAGCCTGATTGTTGCTCTCTCGTCGTTGAATTCTTTGGCAGCAGCCTCTTTTGCCTCCGCCAGCGCGCCTAATTCCTTTCTTAGCTTCTCAACCTCCGCTTCAGACTTGCCACATTTTTCCTCTGCGATCGAAACCTCCGACCGAAGCTTATCGTTTTCAGCCTTGAAGTTTCTCTCCACCTCTTCCTTGTGGCTTGAGATCGCCTTCGTCTCCTCCAGTTGCTTCTCCAGCTTGCCCTTCTCGTAGATCAGCTGGGTAATTTTGTGCTCCAGTTCCCACACCCTGTCCCCAAGTGTGGTGACCTGGTGCGACAGGGTCCTCACCCTGGCATCTGTGAAGAGATCTGCAACGACATACATACGTACTGTACGTTTTAGTCTTTTAGAGGAGAGAGCTAGTACACTACACGCACGGTATTGCACAGATAAAAAAAAGGAAAGATGATGACTTGGCACACACCCGCAAACCAAGGCGCGGTCGGCGACGACATGTCTGTCATCTGCCGCTGTTGTCACGCACTCGTCGGAGGTGGAATGAAGCTGCCTCAGCTGTCTCCCTATCTCCCAGACGGAAAAGACTGAAGCTGCCTCAGCTGTCTCCCAGACGGAAAAGACTAAAGCTGCCTCAGCTGTCTCCCAGACGGAAAAGACTGAAGCTGCCTCAGCTGGGTAGGGCAATAACTGAATATATATATGCACAAGGAGGAGAGGATGAAGTGTCCATGACTCCATGAGCAAGCGTGGGGAGACAAGGGAAGGGATGTAGTGTGGGTGTAGAGGAGAGAATAGAGATGGAGTGTCGGTGGGGAAGAAGGATGGGTACGTACATATAGGTTTTATTTGATTTAAGAAGAACATTGAACATATTCCGACTATCTAGCTGCAAGGCATCGGTAACTGCAGTCGCAAGGCATCCTTTTCTTTTCTTTTCTTTACTTTTTGCAACAGTGCTCGATCGCATTATTCTTGTTGCTTCCGTTGCAAAAATTCAAAGGACAGAACGCCGTTAGATTCCTCGCAACTCCCAAGGTAATGTAGGAGTACTAGTAACTCTTTTTCCGTTTTTATATTATAATAATAATAAAAGGAAACTGAAAATCCTCGCATCTACTCCCTTCGTTCCAAATTATAAGTCGCTTTGACTTTTTTGGTATATCGAATTTGCTATGTACCAAAAAAAACTCAAAGCGAGGATGCTGACTGTGTTCCCTGTCCGTGGATGGCCTGCGTGAGGAGATGCTGGCGGTGGACGAAAGCAGTTTGTTTCCTTCAACCTCTACAATTCAAGCCGTGCCCAATGCCATGGGAGGTGCAACGTGAGAACCATATCCGTCGGGGAACAATTTCCATAGCATGCTACTAGCCAAAGTACTTCACGTATGACCAAGGAATACTACTACAACTCATGTCGTTTTGGTTTAATCGTCTTCATGGGCTCATGGCCTACTCATCGCGTCTGGCTTAGGCAACGAATTCATCGTCACATACGTCGTGTCTGGCTTCGCTTCGCTTCAACGTCTGGCTTAGGCATATTCGCTGTCATTTTCGTCTTAATTGCTAACGCGGTAAGACGTCTTTCCGGCGTATCTATCGCGTCGTGTTTCGGCTTAATTTCTAACGCGGCAAGACGCATTTCCGGCGTATTTATCGCTGCGGTTCCGGCTTAATTGCTAACGCGGCAAGACGCCTTTCCAGCGTATATATCGTCGCGTTCCGACTTAATGGCTAACACGACACGACGCTTTTTCGGCGTAGTTATAGTTCCGTTCTGGCTTAATGGCTAACGCGGCACGATACCTTTCCGGCATAGTCATCGTCTTGTTCCGGCTTAATCGCTAACGCGGCACGACGCCTTTCCGGCATAGTTATCGTCACGTTCCGGCTAAATGGCTAACGTGGAATAGCGCCTTTCCGCCGTATTTATCGTCACGATTTGGCTTAATCGCCAGCGTCGCCTTTCCGGCGTAGTCATAAATTTTCCAGCATGGCATGACACGTTAATCAGTTTTTTTTGGTTCACCGTTGATATTTCACGGAAGTGTAAGCGGTGAACAAACCAAAGCCAAACTGTGACCCATAAAAACCTGTAGTAAAGACATGAAAATCAACGGTGGACCAAAAAAAAACCAAAACACGTGTCAATCCCCGAAAGAATGACTGCTAGAACTGGGAATTCACGGCAGCAGCCCTATCTTAGTAACTTTAATCCTTTCTTATATTCACATCACAGAAAAATCTTCGGAACATTGGGCGTACATACAGTTCGAATGTCCTCTCCGTTTGATTGTTTCTCGGGTTGGTTGCGTGTTGTTTACAGATCGTGGGGAGTTTGCGGGGCGGCGGTGTTGGCGCCGGGCACCGGCAACCACCATTGGCTCCGCTCGTGGCCGCCGTTTTGCCATCCGTCCTCGCACGCGGCCCTCGCGGCAAAACTCTAGACGTTGCGCGGGGATCCGTGGCCATCGGCATTGTTGCCTTGGAGCTACCAGCACGCGATTCGACCTCTGACGTTTCATGCCCGAGTGCTATTTATTGGACTCACTCCACTTGATCCCAAGTGATGCGATCATACAGGACCAACAATTTCCTCTAAATGTCTGTCTAGCCGCCTTCCTTGTCTGTTTGTAGGTGCTGCTTTCTGGCAAATAGTACAAATTGGTCTAGCCACAGCCCACTATAGCGCAGGATTTGATTTCATTCACCGTCCATTATTTAGCTACTTCAACGGCCTACTAGCATTGCTATCTCTAAGGAGAAACATAAATGTCTAACAAGGTTGCCATTACTGACAGTGAAAAATGGTCATGTTTTTCATGCCCAACACGTGTTACCTTTGATAAAGCATGCACATTGTTTACAATCTCTTTGTCCATTTCAGAGGAGAGCATTTCAAAGGAAGCATGGATTGGAGGTGTATGGTTAGATGGCAAGCGATTTTGCTCATGCAGTTGGATGACAAAATTCATGGAGTCCACTTCCCTGCTTATTTGGCTAATGATTAATGGTTATTTTTTTAACTTCCAAATGTTGGCTAGCAATTGATATACTATTATTAAACATGTCATAATCCATTGATTTACAGTCACTGTTACATTTGATAATTTATAATCACATAAATGAACTTCAATTGTTCCGGGCCTGGCATGTTAGTTTACATTATAGTACAATGAGTATATGATGGAAACAACGTCGCAAGATCACTCAGCACTATAGGCCGGCACAACAAAGCACACATACGCTTCTAATTTACATGACAGGTACTTCATTTGTTTGCATCATTCATGCATGTTTAGCTTTCAAAATAAATTATATATTATGTTGCAACAAAACCTTAATCTAAGCAGACCGAAAGTATGTGTAGAGTAAGGCTACTTAGTGCATCCTAGTACATGATATCGAAACTCTTGGAAATTATCATTCTTGAACTGATTATGTGTCTCCATTCATACCTCTTCCTATTTAATTGCAGAATGCTCATACTGAAACTAGCAATGCAGCCAAGCTAGGTGGTCTTCACCAAGTCACTGCGCAGGTACATATATGCTAGGTATCCAAACGGTTGTATAATAGTAGTTGGGTCTAATTCTCTATAAAATTGTCCTTGTTTGCGTAAAGTGAAATCTTCCTAGGTTTATGAATAACAAATGTTTCATTTCTTGCAAAAATGGGATAAAAATGAAGTCTTGTTCTTTTCGATCAATTCGAGAAACAAAAACAAACTCGTGGCCAATGGAATTTTAGGGAGTAAAGATAGAACATATGTGGTTGAAGGAAATATGCTTGGAGAGCAATATGTTGCAGTCTCTATTCGTGGCTCTACAAATCTAGGAGATGAGAACTGGTTAGACCATATGAAAAATTCCAAATAGTAGGAGATGTTGGTTATGTTATTGCTTCGCCTCGCTCACATGTAAGCATGTTTCCATACAAGCATCGAGTATGCTCCAATATCCACATTTAAGATTTTTTGTTATGAACAATCTTTGTGGTTTTTAAGTAAAAAAACTAATCCAACCACTCCAACGAAGCATTTTTATGATACATTTCTTATAATTTATCAAAGAACATCTTATCTTGCAATTGTCTAAAAACATTGTTTATTTTCTTTTTCAGGGCGTTTGAGGATTTGAAAAGAGTGCATTAAGGGAGCCAGGAGTAATTGGGTGGTTGAGGACTTGAAAAAGGAGTGCATTGAAGGAGCTAGGATCAGTTGATGAACCAATCTGTGAATGAACAAATATTGTGTCTTATGTTATATTGCTGCTTAATAGAGAAACATAGCCGTAGACATAGGATATTTCTTATTTATTTGCATGTTCTGTATGAATGTCTGTTATTATTCAGTTGTGAACTTCGGTGTAAGTATCTGTTCGGGCTGATCATTCCACTCGGATTGCCAATTTTGATAATGTGATGTTTGCAAATGAAATCTTAGACGTGGAATGGTGTCTTCATATAATGATATTATTTGATTAATCGGCATGTGCGGCCATGTCATGATAAAATGATCGAATTTGAAACGATGAAATACAAATTCAAAATAAATCAAACTATATTTAAAGTAAAATATTCCAATTGTATCAAGTAGCTTATGTATATTTGGAGATAAATATAACGTCTCTACACAACGTGTATAAGTACCAGGCCCATGATGAACGTGTTTACAAAAGCGCCTCAAAGGTCTTGAGACGCAAATGAAACGTGTCTATGTGGGTAGAGACGTGATATGTGCATGTCTACCATAACATCTCTAACTGTCTAGACATGATGTTGAACGTCCCTATATGGCGTCCCATGTCATGTAAACACGCTCATCAATCGTGTCTACATGGTTTGAGACGGTCCGTGGGAAGACGCTCCAAAGACGCTTTGCTAAAACGACCCTACATTTGCCTAGAGGTGAAATAACACGTCCCTAGGTATGAAATTCGACGTCCCTACTGACAGTTTCTGTTGTAGTGCTAAGGCTGTCATCGTATCCCTAAAGACTAAACCCCTCTGCTTATATATGCACCGGGGGTATCTAGGTTACACATATGGTCGGTTGCCAACGCGCCGGCTATAGAGCAATCCTTGAAGTGAACGTCAAGTCTTCGGAAGTTTCCATCTTGGTTACGCCGGGGTTCACAGCTTCGGTAGTCCTTCTAGCGATCGGCGGGGCATAAGCCCGGCCGATGGACTGCGGGCCGCACAGTTTAGTATCCCTTAGTTCAGCGCATATACAGAGGCTACGTATATACAGTCTAACACGGGCTGCTCCAGTACTACCTCGGGCTGAGGTGAACCAGAAGAAGAGCGCACCACAAACATCTCAGTGTCTCTCTCGCTCTCTCCTCTCACCTCTCTCGCCCCGAGCACCCCTGGGACTAGCCCCGAGCAGTCGTAGTTCGCGCTAACACCCATGACCTGGCACCGTGGAGCACCTCAACGCCCACCAAAGCAAAAGCTACTGCCTATGACTATATCCCGCATGTACGCAAACGTGACCAGGTATACGGCTAACTCTAGCTAACTGAACAACTGAAAAAACAGCTAGAGATGATAAGCTGCACGAGATTGTCTAACATCTGCTAA
The DNA here is from genome assembly GCA_039707655.1 of Elymus sibiricus. Classification (NCBI taxonomy): domain Eukaryota; kingdom Viridiplantae; phylum Streptophyta; class Magnoliopsida; order Poales; family Poaceae; genus Elymus; species Elymus sibiricus. The sequence goes on along the minus strand of CM077674.1, from coordinate 21,225 downwards.
TTGAAAAGAAAAACACCATCCACAAAATTCAGGATCCCATCGTCATCAGCCAAACTGTCATCCTCCTCTTCCCCATCCACAGCTCCCACGTTCAAGTCCCAGCTAAGACGACGGCGTTCCATCTCCACGGCGTCACCTTCCTGGCGGTTATTTCCGCTAAACCGTCGCTTCACCTGTGGGGAGAACGCGGAAACCAAGGACCTCGAGTCACACACATCAGAGCTAAGCACCACAATGGCATCCTCCAGACAGACCACATCTCCATTGCATCCCCCCAGCATTGTTCCTCCCACGATCAAGTTCTTGATGCGCATTTCTGAATCGTGCTCCAGCCAGTCGATGTCGTTGATGAATATAACACGATGAGGGTTCTCCACGATCGCCTCGAACAACCTCGCTCTGACATCGTCATCCAGTGATCTCCGTCTCTTGAGGGCGAGTTTGTTGCCGCTAAGTGCGGGTTCGTCGGAGTTACACTGAAGGGCGGTGAACTCGGTGTAGGAGCCAAACACGAGCCTCGCGAGCTCCCGAGCAACCGCCGTCTTGCCGCCGCCGTCCCTACGTCGGCAGAGCAGCCAGGTCGACGATGAGCTAGACAGCTTATTCCTCGCCCTCCTCCACGTCATGCCGGATCGGCACTGGAGCACGGTTATTGATATGCCGGGAACGATGTGGCGGTGTCATGGAATGCGCATTTCGAGTGCGTCCCAGAGGATCTTCAGATTCTCCGCCATGAGCGCCATGAACTTCTGCTAGCAAAGAGCGGCCTGGATGCATGTGTCACGGTCTCACCGATATCAGATCGTGAGTTAATCGCCAAGTAGACGTTGGATCATTTGGATTTGCTCAAATATGTGCTATATAATTAAGCGCATCCACGTGTGTTATGACTTATACATACGTCTACTTCAAAACTGGTGCCGCGGTGTGTTGATCTAGCGGGGATTGTAGTATTTTGGTAGAGGCGGAGCCATGGAGCAAGGATCGCCGTCGTCGCCACTAACTCGGCGCCGTCAAAGAAGGCCGCCGCGTTGTTCCTGATTTTGCATGCCTTGCTCGAGTCTCACTGTAAGGAAACACACGGAAAATTAGAATGCATGTCTTGATACTCCCTGCACCGGTATGTAACTATGTATATACTTCAAACAAATTTCTTGAAATATTAAGTTGCATGCATGCATGCACCAACATTGGTCAGTTATTGCATGCTGAGGAAGAGACCTCAGAGTAGTCACGGTTAGGAATTGGGGACTTGGGGTGGGCAGCTAGGGTGAGGGTGTTCAGTGGAGCCCACGACGGTGACCGACTGACATGACGAGCCCGAGGCGAGATCGATGGTTGCGAGAGGAACAAGTTAAGTGAGGAAAAAGAACAAAAAATGATCAAACGTGACAAAACAAAAAAAGAACTGTAATCTTAGAAAAAAATGATCAACCTCCCCACTCTTTCGTAGCGCATCAAGCATAAATGAGCAATTCGCCTCTGATGGAACAAACCCAAGCCTGGCCACGTCATCTGTCATTCTCAATGCCATTTCTAGCTCCTCCGTCTCATAGAACCCCATTAAGTCACTTCATCAGCTGCAACTCCTCTCACCACCATGTTATTCTTTACCTCCGCTGCCTCGCTGATTCTTGCACAGCACAAACCATGCATCAACACATTGTGTGGCAGTGCTGGCCTTGACCACTTCATCCTGCATCCTTGCCACGAGCCCCTTCGCGCCGTCAAGATTCCTGGCATCGCCGTCCCAGTCGTGTAAACATACTCATCTAGGCGAACACCAGACTGCAGCATTTAATCGAACAGGACACGGGCAAGGGTGCGCTGGCAAAACTTGACAAGAGAAAACAGTATGTGGGAAGCCGTATATTGGTTCGGAGTGATGCCAGCTGATAGGGACAGGTTAAGGATGGCAGCTACGATGCGGGCACGGTGGAGGCGGGGGTAAGAGGAGGCGAGAAGAGTTGCAACAGGCAGCGGTGGTGGCAGGTGGGAAGGAGGAGAGGGAGGAGGCATGGGAGAGGGACGAGAATGAGGAGCACGCGGACGAGGAGGAGGATGCGAGGGAGAGCAAGAGGGAGGTGCCATGCGGGGAAGATGACGAGACGGATGGCATGGAGGAGAGGAAGGAGAGCGTGAGGAGTGAGGAGGGAGTGGCAGAGTGAGGAGACAAGGTGGGAGGCAGGAGGAAGAGGAAGCGGCAAGAGAACGAGGCTGGGAGGAGGAGGAGCAAGGAGACGTGGGCGGGCGCGAGGCATCTATGGAGCGCAAGCGGCCAGGTGGAGGGCGGAGCATGGTCAAGGTGGTCGGCGAGGGGCTTGACCATGCCGGAATGGGAGGTGGTGGGCGTGGGGCGAGGTGCCGGCGTGACGGGGGGCATCGAACCGGCGGTGACAAGTCGTCGGAGTACGCGACGGGTGTGAGCTATGAGCTATGGCAAGAAATAATCTCTCGTTCACGTCACTCTCCAGGGTGTGTTGTGGGGGGGGCATGGGAGAAGCGCCTTCAGTACGGCGTGTACGCACGTGGAACTGGGGACATGCTGCTCATCGTCGGCATCTACGTCGACAACCTCGTCATCACCGGAGCTGAGCCACACGAGGTACGCTGCTTCGAGGATGAGATGAAGACTCTCTTCAGCATGAGAGACCTCGAGCAGTAAAACATAATGCGTGTGTTTGGGGAACTGCTCAACACCCAATACGGGTGTGGCTATCTCATATATATAGAAGTACACCAGGTGCACAATACAGGTTACTGGGCATATACAGAGGCTATGTATATACAGTCTAACACCCTCCCTCAATCTTAACTATGCCCTAAAGTACTTAGCAAGTTAAGATTGCGCCTACAACCTTCAAACCGCGGTTGAGACAACGGCTTCGTGAAGATGTCACCAAGTTGATCTTTGGAGGAGATAAACTTGATGTGAAGTAGCTTCTGTGCAACACGTTCCCTCACAAAATGATAGTTGACTTCGATGTGTTTCGTTCAAGCATGGAATACCGGATTTGATGAAAGGTATGTAGCACCGATGTTGTGACACCAAAGAACTGGAGGCTGAACTTGAGAGATTCACAACTCAGTAAGCAAGGACTGGACCCAAATGAGATTAACTGTGGCATTGGCAACTGCTTTATACTCAGCTTCAGTGCTTCTACGAGATACCGTTGCTTGCTTGCGGGCATTCCATGCGATTAAGTTAGGTCCAAAGAACACCGCATAGACCCCCGTGGATCACCGATCGTCCGTACTTCCAGCCCAGTCAGCATCAGAGAAGGCAGAGAGCAACCCTGAAGGAGCATGCTGAAGATGCAAATCATAAGAAGTACTGAAACGCACATAGCGCAGTATGCGCTTCACTGCTGACCAGTGAGTGTCTCGAGGTGCATGAAGAAACCGACAAACACGGTTAACTGCATCAGAAATGTCAGGCCGTGTGATGGTCAAGTATTGAAGGCCACCAACAATGAGGCGGTACTCAGTAGCATCATCAGATATGAAAGGAGCACCCTCAAAGGCAGATAATCGATCTGTACCAGACATAGGAGTGGTAGTGGTCTTGCACTTGAGCATACCATCATGATGTAAAACCTCCAAAGAATACTTCTGCTGAGTGAGAGTCAAACCAGAATCAGTATGAGTAACCTCTAGTCCAAAGAAGAAATGCAGTTTACCCAGATCTTTGACAGCAAAATCATCACCCAAGGAAGAAACAAGATGATCAGCAGCAGTCACCGAAGAGCTGACAAGAATAATGTCATCGACATAAACCAACAGGTACATAGCCACCTCAGGACACTGAAGAAGAAACAGTGATGTGTCAGCAGTAGATGGAACAAACCCATGTGCAGGAAGAGCAGAGCCAAGACGTGCATGCCATGCACGAGGAGCATGTTTAAGGCCATATAGAGCCTTGATGAGGCGACACAGATGCTGAGGTCTAGTTGGATCAACAAAACCAGGAGGCTTGCGCATATAGACCTCTTCTTCCAAGACCCCATGCAGAAAGGCATTCGAAACATCCAACTGACAAAGTGACCATCCTCGAGTAACTGCAACCGAGAGCAAAAGGCGAATAGTAGTTGGGTTGACAACAGGACTAAATGTGTCCTCATAATCAAGACCACAGTGCTGTTTGAAGCCTTTAGCAACCAGGCCAGCCTTGTACCTTTCGATGGAACCATCAGCATATTTCTTCACCTTGAAAACCCATTTGGAATCAATGATATTAACACCTGACTTTGGAGGAACCAGACGCAAAGTGTCATTTTTGAGAAGAGCCTGAAACTCCTGATCCATGGCAGTGCGCCAATGAGTTATACTCAATGCAGCCTTGTAGTGATGAGGCTCAGTAGTAGGATCAGCCTCGGCATGTGCCATACATGTTGCCAACCATGCAACTGTGCCATCAGTGCATTTAAACGGACACACGATACCACTCTTGCTGCGCGTGTGAGGGCGTAGCTGTACTGGAGCTGTTGGAAGTGAATGTGGCATAGGCGATGACGGAGAGACGCTAGAACCCAGCGAGCCCTCAGAAGGGGATGCATCAGACGCGGTGGCATCGTCGACACCAGCCGACGAGTGGGGCCCAGCCGGTGAGACCGGCCCAGGGGAGGCAGCGACAAAGCCTGGCGTGGGAGAGGCTGACCCACTCGAAGCCGTTGGCATGAGGGAGCCAGGCGGGCTGAGACATGCCGGCGATGGCCCACATGAAGGCACAGGTGCAGGGGAGCCGGGCGGGGTGGACTGCTCATGCGTAGCTACAAGAGAGGAGGCCTCCAGGCATGCGTCGTGGCTCGCACATGCATCGACGTCCCACGCGGCATGCGACATGCAGTCGCGATCGACCTCCCACGCAGGAGTGGAGGATGAGGACGGACCAGGGGTGTCATCCAACAGCTAGAGGCGATCACCGCGTCCGATTCCTGCACCATGGTGAGGCAACAAAATAGGAGTATATGCAACATCTACAAATTGATCAGACAATATAGGAGATGACTGTAAAGGTTATATGTGTGTCAGTGGATACCGGGAGTGCGGAAAAAGGATAGACATTCTCATCAAAGAATAAATTTAGCGAGATATACACACGGTTAGACGGAACATGAAGGCATTTCTAACCTTTGTGAAGAGAACTATACCCAAGAAAGACACACTTTTTAGACCGGTACTCAAGTTTCCGACTATTATAAGGACGAAGATGTGGCCAACATGCTCACCCAAACACCTTAATAAAAGTGTAATCCGGAGTCTCGTTAAGTAAGAGTTCTAATGGAGTTTTCATGTTCAGAAGTCGTCTAGGAAGCCCGTTAATGAGGAAGCAAGCTGTTGAAAAGGCATCACTCCAAAAGCGAAATGGTACAGACGCATGAGCAAGCAAAGTAAGACCAGTCTCCGCATGCTTACGTTTGGCTGTGCCGTTTTGCTGTTGTGTATGTGGGCAAGACACATGGTGCGAAATCCCAATTTTCTGAAACAAAGCATTAAGATGATGATACTCACCACCCCAATCAGACTGAACATGAATAATTTTACGATTGAGAAGATGCTCAACATGTGCTTGGAATTGAAGGAAAACATTAAACACATCACTTTTGCGCTTAAGAAGATAAAGCCAGGTAAACCGACTATAAGCATCAAAGAAACTGACATAATAGTTGTGACCAGTAACAGAAGTTTGGGCATGGACCCACACATCTGAATAAACAATCTCAAGAGGTGTTTTGGCTACATGACTGGAATCAGAAAAAGAAAGTTGATGACTCTTGCCTTGTTAACAGGCATCACACACTGTAACATCTTTATTACTAGACTCAGAAAGTAACTCATGACGGCGGAGGACATGACGATCTATCGGCGTGGCCGGATGACCAAGGTGAGGGTGCCACTGTGACGGCAAAACATGGACACCGGTGAAAACTTAGGAAACATGCGGCACATCAAGTGCATAAAGACCCTGGCGGCATCGACCTCTAAGAAGAACGTCCCTCGTGGCCTGATCCTTCACAAAAAGATCAAACGGGTGAAATTCAACGAACACATCATTATCACGAGCAAGCTTAGGGACGGACAAAATTACGTGTGACTGAGGGAACACGAAGAATATTTTTGAGATGCAATTTCTTAGAGATATTTGTGAGAAGGGATGCCTAACCAATATGAGAGATGTGCATACCCGCTCCATTCGCTGTGTGAACCTTGTCATGGCCATGTTAGGGCTCCCGTGCGGAGAGCTTGTCCATCTCACTCGTCAGGTGATCTCTGGCTCCCGTGTCCATGTACCAGGAGGGGTCAGTGGGATACGATGGAGTGTATGTGTATCCCTGAGTCGCCGAGCTTGGCGCTCATTGCCTTTCCCATTGTTACTGAGTCCCAAGAAATTCGTCTTGAAGCGGCGATGGTGGCGAGATGCCAGGTGGCCGTCAATGCTACACAGCTGGCAGGGCACCTGAGTTCCGCATGCTAGACAACACAGACGTGGGCGACCACCCACCGTGGTGAAGGAGCGGCGCGCCGGCGGCTGCTGCTTTGGGTTCATGGGGGGCTTGCCCCCTCCCGAGGACTGTGGGGCGGTGCGGCGGGAAGAGGGTTTACCACCACTGCAATACGTCGCTTGTGCAGACAAGCTGTTGGAGTAGAGGTCCGCAGAATGGCGAGCGGAGGCGCGCTGCTCCATGCCAAGGAGGCACGCATAAAGATCCTGTTGATGAACTGGGCCAGGACTCAACTTGATGACTTCAACAAGGGCATCATACTCCTCATCCAACCCACTAAGGAGGTAGGAATTTAACTCCTCATCAAGCTGGGGCTTACCAATGGAGGCAAGTGTGTCGGCCAAGCCCTTGACCTTGTTGAAGACGGCGGTGATTTTGAGGTCACGCTTCTTTACTTACCCAAACTGAGTGTGAATCGCCATAGACTACGCCATAGACTGCGAAGTAAAATCGTCTCAAGTGCAGTCCAAGCATCACGAGAAGTAGCAGCAAATAAGACCAGTCCAGCGACATCCTCGGTGAGAGAGGACTGAATGGTCGAGAGTATAGCTTGGTCCTGAGCAATCCACCGATGATACGCCGATTGAAATGGTGGCGGACACGGTAGTGTGCCATCAACAAAACCTTCCAGGTAATGCCTGCGGAGTAGCAGGAGCACCTACGCCCGCCAGTACAAATAGTTGTGCGACTTGAGCTTCACGTGTAGAAGATGTGCCAAATAGAACGGCGACAATGACGGCGAGTGTGACGCCCCTGACTTAACCGTGCACTAATCATACAAGCATTTATGCACGGTCAAGATCAAAGACTCACGGGAAGATATCACAACACAACTCTAAACACAAATTTAAAATAATTCAAGCTTCATATTACAGCCAGGGGCCTCGAGGGATCGAATACATAAGCTTGAGTGCACAAGTCAGCGGAAGAAAACATTATCTGAGTACAGACATAAAATAATCAAGTCTGTCTTAAGAAGGTTGAGCATAACAACGACACTAGATCGAAAAGGCGCAGGCCTCCTGCCTGGGAGCCTCTGAACTACTCCTGGTTGTCAGCGAGCTCCACGTCATAGTAGACTCCATCCTGGGTGTAGTAGCCTCCGTCGGGGTAGTAGTAGTCGTCAACGGGGTAAGCTGGCTCCTGGGCTCCGTCATCTGGTCGCGGCAATCATATCAAGAGGATAAGGGGGAGCAAAGCAACGGTGAGTACTCATCCAAAGTATTCGCAAGACTGACATCAGAACTATGCTAGATATGCACCAGTATCAAGGAATGGGGCTATATCTTTGGACTAAACTGCAGAAATGTCAGAAGAGGGAGAAAGCCTAGTCCTATCGAAGACTAGCATCTTCAGTGTCTTGCAGTATTAAAAGAGTGCAGATTAGCATTTCATAATAATGATATGTTGTTGTAACGCCCAGAGATTCCTTCTCGACTCCCTGCGAGAAAGCAATCCCGGAGCCATCATATTCACTTCAATCACAAGTAACCAGTTCTAGTTGTATTAAGTCAGGATACTTTCGAGCGTCCGTTACCATGGACACAACTATTCGAATAGATCAACTCCCTGCAGGGGTGCACAAACTTACCCAACACGCTCGATTAACTCTGGTCGGACACACTTTCCAGGTACTGCTCGGCCTCGGCTGATCGACATGCCATAGTCCTACCAAGGCTCAACAGAGAGGACAGCACGCCGGTCTACATCCTAATCGCGGAGGGGTCATGGGCTAATCTCCCTCTGCAATCCTGCGCGTTACGTGGACGGCCGGTGTCAGTCCTGGCACCTCTTAATACAAAGACAGTGCTTACGCGGGCCACCCGGGCGCGTGCCGCTCAACTGTGGCGTCTGAAAAGCTGTCATGAGAATGTACGACGAAGAGTACCCATATTTATTCCCGCGTGGTGGTTAGTGCGAAAAAGGCCAGAGGCCTACTCAGATCACATATCCAAACCAGTTAGTGTCTTGGGAGCTCACGGCTACGATCAGTGCGCCACTATCTGTGGTCCCGTCGCCCCATCTCGAGGATGTGTGGCAAGGACAAAGAATGACCGGCCACGCCTCATAATATCTCGCGGGTACCTTTTTGGTCCGGCCCGACTTCACCTCAATTGCGGGTACCCTTGGGGCCGACCCATCTTTCTCATTTAGTTCAGTGTAAAGTCAAAGTAACAGTGTATCTATACATCAAGTGGAAATCCGAGGAATCACCCTCGATGGATCCCACTCGAGGTAGGTGTATGACAGAGTCGCTATCGGGAATGGGAAGGAGGAATCACCCTCGATACCCACGACCGATTAACTACGCTAAAGAATTATCATCGGGAGTGCGTTACGAGGTATCACCCTCGGCACTCGATAGTAGCTCTACAGTGTCATACTTAGGGTTTTGAGGTGATGTGTCGGTAACGTCTTGTCAATCATGACGATTGAGTCTTCTGTCTTTAAGTCCTCGGTGTCGTCGATGATGAAATAGGGCAACATTTACAAAGGAGGGGGCCACAGGGTAACACTAACCATACCTATACTATGCATTTTATGATAGCAGGTAAAGTAGCAACAGTAGTAATCAAAAGCAGGCTATGCATCAAAATACGATCAAACCCAATACAGTAGCAAAATTCTAATGCAAGCACGAGGGAGAAAGAATAGGCGATATAGGAATGATCAAGGGGGTTTTGCTTGCCTTGTTGCTCTGCTGCAAAAGACTGATCGTTGGTGGCGTAGTCGTAGATAGCAGTGGCGTCAGTCTCGGTGTCTACTGGAGTGAAGAGGGGGAAGAAACAATAAATACAAGCAAACAGGTGCATCTCGATGCATGATATGACTACATGCAGTGCTAGGGGTGGCCTAACGCAGTACTACAGGATGCAGACGAAGCGGGAGAATATCTGACGATATTTCCCGTGTCTTTGGTTTCATCGGACAGATGATCCAGAGGGGGAATGTTCCATGTTCATCATGTTAGAAGGATGTGACGGATGAATGGATGGCATATTTGGATTCTTTGGATTTTTCTGATCGATTTTCATATATAAATTATTTTAATCTGAGTTATAGATTATTTTCTATGTTTTTTCTAAGTTTTAAACATTTTCTGAAATTAACAGAATTAATATAATTCGAAAATTGCATTTATGATGTCAGCATGACATCATGATGATGTCAGTAGTCAACAGGGGGCTGACTGGTCAAACTGACCAGTGGGACCCATCTGTCATTGACTTAGCGTTTAACCAGAGTTTAACTTAATCTAAATTTCGATTAATTAGCAGGGGCCCACATGTCATACTCTGTTTATTTAACATAGTGGTTAATTAACCTAGACAGGGGTGGAGCCCAATGTCAGTGTCTAATAGGGGATTTAATTAGTGTCTAATTACGTGCTACAGAAAGAATCCCGCCAATTCCTCTTGAATTGCTCGTATGCGATCATGTGGTAGGAGTTCATCCCACATCTGCCACATCTAATTTGAAGAAGGGGGTCAATACATATATATGAATGAAACTCAACACAAATCATGGTAATAAAATAAAATTGTGAATATTATTGCTTAAGCACTTGAAATTGTTTTTCAGAGTAGCCCCGCTTAGGGGTCGTCGCGTTGTAGATGAACTCGCAAATGTAGTATCCACAAAAATCATTCCCTTTTTCCTGCCACAAGCACTTTACGAGAAATAGAGTTCAATCAAACTGATAATCAAGCATGATAAATGGTATTGATGAAGCTAGTAGTACTTACTTTCGGGTGTGTAAATCGCAGCTCCCTCGGCAGTGCCGGAACAATTGCGGTGAACTCTTTCCAAACCCTGCCAGACAAAGAAAATAATTACTTGATATCAGGAAATGAACAAAGTTTCCGATATGATGCGATAATGATCGATTGAACTTACTTCTGGAGCATTTCAGTCATGCCCGCATATTCCTGGGGATCTTTTCATTTGGAGTCTAAGACGATTACTACTCCCCGCTCAAGCTTAATCTCTAGCAGAATAAAGTGGAAACTGCGAACGCATGCATTACTCATCAATTACATTACTATAACCTCGAGTAATAAGGGAAACCGAATATGCACAAGACAGTAACACTCACTTGAAGTTGTAAGGAAAGAGTATTGTCCCTCTGTTTTGATTTTTAAGCAATGATTGTAGCAAGTTGTCCTCGGTTTGTGTGACATTGTTTTTAACCGTAAACTCATGTATGATATTTGGGTTAATGAACCCAATGTCATAGATTTGTGCTTTTCTGCATTCGACGATCTTCAATCTACATAATATAGTGAGGATAACTATATATACATGCAATGAAAGAGCTAAGCTATATATATAGAGAGACTTAATTACAGAAGTAGTACTTACAGACAGTAGCAAGTCACGATTGCTTCGTCGCGGGCCTTTTGATTGTATAACTGGAATATCTCCTCAAATTCAACATTCAATCCATACCAACGAGGTCATGCTCCTCTTTAATTATTAGCGTCAAAGCATCCTTCCTAGACTCCCGGCATGTTTTCATGTACCATTCATGCAATGTTCGCATCATCGTTGTTAGAGGAGGATGATCAGGTTTGACGAGAGGCCGCCCGTACCGGTAACTGAATTCGTCCACCTCCAACGGCTCAAACTGTACATCATCGCTCAGGTAATCACCAGGATTGGTACCGGGCACCATCCCCGGATGATTAGTGACGATATCGCTAGACACCTTGAGCGGGGGGAACGATTGGTTCGCCTGTTCGCCGAGCTGGGGAATTTTTCTCCCACTTCTTCGTTTTGCTAACCTTGCATCACTGGAAGTACTTCCCAACCGCCGCGCGTCTTGATATGTCTTTTTAACACAGCGGTCAAAGTTGGAATCCGGCGGAGGCGGTGGTGGTCGCTTCAGGGCATCGATAGTGCGCATCACTTTCACCGGATCTAGCTTCTCCTTCGGAGGTGGAGTTTTCTTTGCAAAATGGGCCCTCAATTCGGCCTGACATATCTCCTCGTTTTCAGACTCGATCCTCTCATATGGTAACTTTTCCAGAGGATTGAGAGATGGACCGTATCTGTATTCCCTCCCGCCTCTTCTTGTACTGCTAGCCGCCGGAGCGGCGGCGTCTCTCTTCCGTCGTTGCTTACGAGGAGGAGCTGGAGGTGGAGTGCTCCGACGCGCCGGAGGAGCCGGAGCGGCGGCGTCTGTCTTCTGCCGTTGCCGGTGAGGCTGAGGAGGAGGCGTACTGCTCCGACGTGTCAGACTAGGTGAAGGAGGAGGCGGAGTGCCCTCACGCGCCGAAGGAGCCGGAGAAGGAGGCGGTGTGCCCTGATCACTCGCCGGAGGAGGAGGAGGAGGAGGCGGAGAGCCCTGATTCGCCTGAGGAGGAGGAGGAGGCGGAGGCGTCCAGTTTGGAAGCTTGATGTACTCCTTCTGCCATAGACATGTACTCCTCAGAGCACGAGCCAGCTTATTCTCTCCTTAACCTATAGACTGGTCAAGCTCGAGCTCCTCAAATCCCTCCATTACTTCATCCACCATCACAACAGCATAGCCATGTGGAATCGGTGAGCAGTGAAAAGTTCCGTTGGGTTGAGGAGGTGCAACAGAGCCGACAGCCGCCTTGAAAGTGAGGTTCCGGCATTTCGTCATGAGCTCGCAATGTTGAGCCTCCGTGATAGTATCCACGGGGTAGATAGGAGCCGTGAAGTCAGGTTGAACAGGCTCCGTGGAAGCGACACTGCTTCTCCGCTGAGATGGCGGGGTAGCTTCTGGGGTAGCTTCGTGCCGCTGAGATGGTTGGCCGGCAGCTCGCTGGCTCTCAGCTTCCTCTAGCTTTTGTAGTCTTGCATTCAGCTTCTGAATTTCGCTCAGCTCCGCTTTCCTCTTTCTCTCCCGGCTTCTGTAACCGCCTGCGTCGGGAAACCCAACCTTCCACGGAACAGAGCCTGGTGTGCCTCGTGTTCGTCCAGGGTGCTCAGCATTCCCTAGGGCCTCAGTCAGCTCGTCCTTCTCTCTGTCGGGAATGAACGTCCCTTCCTGCGCTGCGGTGATATACTCCTGAAGCTTGTTCATGGGTATCGCAAGTTGCTCGTTCGTCCAACGGCACTTCCCTGTTTCAGGGTCAAAAGTTCCCCCAACCCCGAAAAACCAAGTCCTTGAACGGTCTGGCCAGTTCAATGTCTGTGGTACGACGTTTTTAGCAATCAGGTCATTCTCAGCTTTGTCCCACAACGGCCGGGCTATAAAAGAAGAAAGAAGAGTTAATTAATATATGTACATACCAAAACAATTAATGCATCAATTAGCTAGTCAGCATAGGCTTAATTAATATATATACCTCGCCGGACTTTGCAACAGCTCCCTCCTCCGTTCGGTCACCGGAGCCGTCATCATGGTCTCCTTCTTCCTTCGGCATTCGGTCACCGGAGCCATCATGATCATGTCCTTCCTCCTCCATTGTTCGATCTTCGGAGCCATCATCCTCTCCTTCCAGACCATCGGTGTCGTTGAGATACGACAAGATATCACGTCCGTCGTGGATTATGTCCCCCAACAACTGTTCTTGTTCCAAGTCTCTTTGATCCATAGTTTCTGCAAATATTACAACATGGCAATTAATATACAAACATGAATGTCTTCCGACGTCCGGACCGCCTCTCTCATGAATGTCCGATGTCCGGTTTGGGGTGGCCTCGACAACACTTCTAGGGTTTGGGGTGGCCTCGACAACTCATGACATATTTTCATTATTTTTATTTCTTTAACTCAACGACAACGACATACATACATGGAAAAAATGTATATCGACCCCCCCCTATGTCGAAGTTATCGGGAAGGGGGGTATATCGACCCCCCCCCTCATGTCGAAGTTATCAGGGAGGGGGGTATATCGACCATCCCCCCCTCATGTCGAAGTTATCGGGGAGGGGGGTATATCGACCCCCCCTCATGTCGAAGTTATCGGGGAGGGGGTATATCGACCCCCCCCCTCATGTCGAAGTTATCGGGGAGGGGGTATATCGACCCCCCCCCTCATGTCGAAGTTATCGGGGAGGGGGTATATCGACCCCCCCCCCTCATGTCGAAGTTATCGGGGAGGGGGTATATCGACAACGACATACATACATGGAAAAAAATGCTATCCATCTTTACATACATAGCCACATACATATATTATATATTTTCATTAACTCATGACATATTTTCATTATTTTTCTTTCTTTAACTCAGCGACAACGACAT